>OY829115.1:3452476-13452476 GCA_963691645.1 Pelosia muscerda | reverse complement strand
GATGACGAGGCGGTGTGGTTCCGGGAGGCTATGACGCGTGTCTGCGACGCGGCTATGCCCAGGGCCCCGCCCTATAGTCCGAGGCGTCAGGTCTACTGGTGGTCGGCAGAGATCGCGAGGTTGCGGCAGGCCTCCATGATCGCTTTCCGCCGGTGGACCAGATTCCGCAGGAGACGTAGCCGCCGAGCAGATACGGAGCATCGAGTGGCGGAGCTTTGTGAGCAATACAGGGTGGCCAGAAAGGCCCTCCGAGTGGCAATAAAGCGGGCCAAAGCCGCGGCTTACAAAGAGCTGCTGGAGACGCTGGAGCGGGATTCATGGGGGCGGCCTTACCTTATGGTAAGAAACAAGCTTCGCCCCCAGGCCCCACCGTTGACCCAGTGTCTACAGCCGGAGCTGCTCGGAGGAGTTGTTAGCGCCCTGTTCCCAGCACGAGCGGTGGAACATGTTCCACCGCAAATGACTCCGCCACTTAGGTCGCTTATGACACCCAGCGTGGATGACGACGACGTGCCCGAGGTCACTTGGGTAGAACTAGAGCTGGCGGTGCGTAGGCTTAAGGCCAAGAACACCGCCCCAGGACCCGACGGTATTCCAGGCCGAGCGTGGGTCCTTGCTCTAGGTGACGACGAGGCTCTCGAGCCCCGACTGAGAGGGCTCCTCAGCGCATGTCTGGAGCGGGGCCAGTTTCCAAATTTATGGAAGACGGGGAAACTGGTTCTCATCCGAAAGGCGGGGCGCCCGGCCGACTCGCCGTCCGCCTACCGGCCTATAGTGTTGCTCGACGAGGTATGCAAACTCTTTGAAAGAGTTATCGCGAAGCGCCTCGTCGAGCACCTCTCCAGAGTGGGGCCGGACCTGGCGGATGGCCAATACGGCTTTCGCCAAAGGCGCTCCACGGTGGATGCCATCATGCGCGTGAGGACTCTGGCGGAGGATGCGGTTGCTCGGGGCGAGGTGATGTTGGCGGTGTCCTTGGACATCGCTAATGCGTTTAACACCTTGCCCTGGAGTTGCATTAGGGAGGCGCTCATGTATCACGAAGTGCCTCTCTACCTTCGCCGCATAGTCGGGGCGTACTTGACAGAGAGAGCTGTCATCTACCCAACTGCGACCGGTCTCGGTCGGCGAGACATGTCGTGCGGTGTTCCACAGGGATCGGTCTTGGGGCCGCTCCTGTGGAACATCGGATACGACTGGGCGCTTCGCGGTGAGCTCGAGGACGGTGCTGCCGTCACGTGTTATGCGGATGACACATTAGTGACGGCAAGCGGTGCTACACATCGCGAAGCGGCCTTGAAGGCCACGACCGCGGTTGCCCAAGTCGTGGAACGGATCCGGCGGTTGGGTCTCGAGGTGGCCCTACATAAAACCGAGGCCATGTTCTTTCATGGGCCTCGGCGCGCGCCACCAGAGGGATCCAGCCTTACAGTAGGAGACATCCCCATCGGCATCAAGCCCCAGATGAAGTATCTGGGGCTCGTGCTGGACGGCCGGTGGGACTTCGGGGAACACCTCCGAAGTCTGGCCCCCAAATTGAAGAGCACAGCTAATGCTCTGGCACGGCTGCTGCCCAACATGAGGGGGCCGGATGACTCCTGTAGGAGACTCTACGCGGGAATCGTACGGTCCATGGCCCTATATGGGTGCCCAGTATGGGCGGAGACCCTGAAGGCCAGACATGTGCAGAAACTGCACGCCCCGCAGCGCACGATGGCCATCAGGGTCATCAGGGGGTACCGTACGATATCCTTCGACGCAGCGAGTCTCCTCGCCGGATCGATACCATGGATCCTGGATGCGAGAGCCCTTTCGGTGCTATATCGGTATCGAAAGGAGGCGCGGGAGCGGGGACATGAACCCGAGCCTGGTGAGCTCCGGGCCGTGAAGTCCCAGCTCCACGGGGACATGGTATCCGAGTGGGAACGACGACTTGGGCAATCACGCGCAGGGCATGCTGTATTAGCGGCGGTAAGACCCATCATGGGGGACTGGCTAGAGAGGCCACACGGTAGCCTCTCGTACCGGCTGACTCAGGTGATCACCGGGCACGGGTGCTTCGGGGATTACCTGCGTCGGATTCAGAAGGAGCCAACGTCCGAGTGCCATCACTGTGATGCGAGCGGGGACTCGGGGCTGCACACGTTGACCGAATGCCCGGCGTGGGAGACGCCAAGGCGGGCCTTAGTGACAGCCCTAGGGGTGGGAGTTGTCTCGCTCGCCACCTTGCTCACGGCGATGGTACGATGCGCGAGTGCTTGGGCAGCCGCCGCCTCCTTCTGCGAGCAAGTTATGCTCGAAAAGGAGGAGGCGGAGCGGGTCCGGAGAAGACTCCGGGCCCGCACTGCCCGCGATGAGCGGAGGCGACTCGGACGTCGGAGGTCGCAGAACGACCTCCGTCCCCCATGAGCGCGGGCCTGGGGGTGACGGGTGGAGCCGCCTGTCACCCTAGCAGAAGCAGGCCACGGCGATGGCACATAATGCCACACCATACCCAGGGTCTAGATGGGGACGCCATGGTCCCTACTTTTAGGGAAGAGGGTCATCTCAACAGAGATGTCCCCGGGTCTGCCGGGGTGCGAGAGATATGTCTTGTATAATCTCACCTCCGGCAATCGAGGATCCATGGACGGCGTGCGTTTTGGTCGGTTCGAGTCCGACATAATCACCTCCATCGGTTTTGGTGGGGGTGGTATCCGTGGGGATTTTGCGCACGATAAAAAAAAAAAAAAAAAAGTCTACATAGAAACGGTGTAATATAAAAGTCATGGTCGTTGACAAAGCAATTTATTTGTAGATTGAAAGTCACATTTGGGACCTGCGCTAAAAATGAAAGGACAAGTGTTCGGCCCCGAAGTGTGAATAGTTAGTCTCATACTTCTATTCACACTTTGGGGACCGAACACTAAGCTAAGTTAATACTTGAGGCATTAAAATATTTAGGAATTTATTTTAAATAATTTTCTCAAAATGACTGCTAAATCGCAATAATGTGTTATTTTTCTGTGAGATTAAATCAGAAATGAGGATATCCGTAAACGAACGAATGTGGTCGACATAGCCTACAGGGTTAACAAACTCAAGTAGCAGTGGGCGGCACGTAGCAAAAAGAACAGATGGCCGTTGAAGTCGAAAGGTTCTCGAAGGAGACGTGACGGCCTCCATTGAGGTGGACGAGAGACATAGTCAAAGTCGTGGGTACCCATTGGATGCAGACCACCTTCAACTGGTCGGAGTGGTTAGCATAGAAGTAACAAAATATAATATGATCGCTGAGTCTTAATAATTGGGATAACGTCAGGAAAATTACAGTATGAATTCACAAACATTTTAGTCTTACATACATAGTTGTAGTTTTTTGTAACCAGTATAATAATCCCCAAATTATACATAAATATAATCCCCAAAATGTTAGGTATAGTTTTTGAACAGCAATCAATCTAATAACAAATTGAATTTCAATCCTTCTCACGAGTAACTTACTTACAATAAAGAACTGTTCAGCGTACTGCGTAGCAGACTATCTAATGAAGTTTACAGTTGAGTGAATGTTGAATGTATAATACTATCAACACCCCATTCAAGATCTCAAGGCAGTTTCAAAGCCAGTATTACTTTCCACGAGGCACGCTCGAGGTATATTAGAGAACCTTGAATTGTTTATTTTGCAAGTCAATTCATGTTATGAAACTAAATATGGTAATATCGAATCAATATTCTACGTTGGTTCCCTTTCTATATTTATAGCTACTGTTAAGAGAATGATATTTATTATTAGCCTTACAAATTTGCAAGTTTAACATTATAGTAGGTATGTTGTAGTACTTTTGCGTGCTGAGTGAGAGTTTAATAGATAGGAGCTTATCTATCGTGAATGGTATTTCGTACCGGATCGTGTAAGTACTATATGGATGAAATTTAGGTCAAGGGTGCGTTGACTTTGGTAGATAGCTTTGGATATAATTGTGTGACTAAAGGGAGCGACTTCTTCTACGTGAATTTTTTATCTTGTAACCGCAACATGTGTGGAGATGAACCAAGAATATCAGCACTCCACTCTCATTTGAAAGGCGTCGAAAAAGGCGACAAAAGACAAAATCACGGCAGACTATATCACTGCGAGAAAAAGTAACCTCGAAATAAAACCCTGTACCGTTCCGTCTAACCAGCGTGCAAATAGTAGGTCAAAACCTTCCAACATTAGGAGAGATCTATGTAGTGGACTACGATAGGCGAATCAAAACCGCAACCAAACTATTTTTAACTATGATGAGGTATGATAAGGTTCATTTTAAAACAAATCCTATCCCTGTGAAAAAATTGATTCTCCTGTTAGAACGTTATTAAATAAAAAACATACAAACATCTTCACAATCTTTCACATTTAAAATAAAAATATATATCGAATTGCCACCATTATCTTAAATATCCAGCGCCATCTACCGAAATTAAGCTGAGGTTCTACGAAACTATCAATTCTGCATCACGCAATTAAAGTTCTCACACTGGCTATCATGCCGGCAAAATGTTGGGCATGTCACTTTTAGAATCTCTAGAAATAATAAATGACGTCATGGTAGGTGATATGCGTGACAATAATGGTCCTAGGGATCAAAGGCAGCGTGTCTTGAGCCTTTATTTCTTACGCAATGATACTGACATACCTATTTATAAAAAGTTTATGCGATGGTATTTTCTAGACGTACACGAACAAAATTGTTACTTGTTACTAAGCAATAATTAGACTAGAAATAAAAATACGCAAATTTTATTCGTATTTTCATTTCTAGAATCCTGTTTGTACGATAAATATATAAAAGAAATCGCTCAGAGGATCCCGAATAATACAACACTGCGATATAAATAGAAATACCTACAAAAAGATCATAAAAACTGCTGTATTGAAAGACTTACATGCCTGGGTACATATAAAAGTCTAGGCTATACAGAACTGAAAAAATAAAAACACACGATTCCTATATAAAAATAAACTTTATGAAGATATAGATCTGGATGTAACTAAAGCCTCATTTTACAACAAAACGTATTTTTTCTGGATTTGAAATATTACGTTGGGTAATCAGGTATTTATCTCAAGTCCGGAGTGGTCCCAACAAAATCTATGATGAAGGCCACATCTGCCGTTGACGAATAAAGCTATGAGAATGTTTCGCCGAGTTTAGAGGTCAGACGGCAGTTAATGCAAAGTCTTAAACTATACAAATAATTATTTTTCCTTGTACTAACCGGTAAACACGCTTCTTCTAATGTTGTATTATATTGAATTGCTTTCAAATTGCTTGTATATGCGTCAAGCATTACGCATAAGTTATGTGATTCCTCAGATTGGTAGTTCTCAACTATTGCTGACATCTGTGGGAACCACAATCTAAATACGTTGTACCTGAAACATTAATAACATATTTTGAAAATTATATGAAAACTAGCTGTTACCCTAAGGTTCTAAGGCCCCATACAATCCTTATAATCTTTGCGATAGTCATGGTTCCATCTGAGGCCTTGAACTCGGATTTCTCTGTCTTCTGTGGTATGCTTAAATTGTTTGATTTAGTTTTTTCAAGTATATTGGGAGTGACTGCTAGTTGACCAGCTAGCTGATAGAGTTGTCCCGGCTACCCACGTAGGCCTCCGTTTTGACCCAACGGCTACTGTTTTACACTAAGTGAGGGTAGGTCTGCCAAGCGCGCGTGTTGCTATACCCAAATCAGATACATAAATATCATTTTATTGTGTACTTTCATCTCTTAAAGTACATATTATAACCATCCGTCAGATGGTTGAGAAAGAATATCACCCCCGACAGAGAAAGAACCTGTACCAAACCGTCTGACCACCGTGGTTTCCACGCTGGTCAGACTAAAGTGACGACGGCTTTGTCCAGCAGTGGACTACGATAGGCTCATTAATTAGCTGACTGATTGACATATTATATAATTGCATCCTACCCAATTCAAATAAATTATATGTACCGAAACATGGATAAACCTTAATTATAAAAAAACTCGACAGCAAAATACTTACATACACATAACAATAAAGTTTGCTGTACATATCAACGCCAGGTACACACCTAACGGCTTCCTGAACATAGGTTTGATATTGTGGAGCCCAGCCACGATTTGATGGCTAAACGTATTTCTAACTTGGTTCTCCGTATTATCCATAGTAAGCTTATTTTTATCCTTCCAAATGTTTGCAAACTGTGGAAGAATTACATTATTCTCATTACTATTAGGTATAACACAAGCTACTTATGATTAAAAATCAAGTATACATCATCTGATCATTGCAAACTTCTCAATTAGAGTAGAGATTCACTAGATAACATAATTATTTTAATCAACTTTGTTGAAGAAACACTTATACTTAGTTCCAAACTAAAGTTTTCTTAATAAACACTCAATTTGTAGTAAATTTTACAATTTCATTAAAATCAAAAGCAATTTTCACGTGCCCCATTAAAACGCCTATTGCAATAAAAGTCATATTGTAATACTAACATTTTAGTGATTGAAATACATTTTCACGCTCAAATGAAGACGAATTAATTGAACTTGTCTCAATTGGGAATATTGTTTTAAATTGTACCTATATTTTCGTTTTAAAATTTTCAGTAATTTTTTGAACATTTTAATGTTTTATTTAAGAATAAAATTGGGAGTACACTCATGGCAATATTTACTAACTCTCCTCTCCTCACCTCTAAAGGGACAACTCTGTAGAGGGATGGAGAGGGAGGGCCAGACAATAAAGCAGTGTTTTATACCACCACAGAACAGTGTCTCTTCCAACTGAGAATACAAATCCTCTCCAGTGAACTCCGTTCCCATTTGCAACTCATGGGAACCTATTGCGTGAATAAAAAGTAGCATAAGTAATTTTGTTATTTTAGACTATCTATTCTTTATTTAATTTTCATTTATTTTTTTAATTCTTTATTGCACGCATAAATTACATTGAAATTATAGTGTTATGAGATGGAAAGGCGAGCTTAACTCAAACTTGAGTTTTCTTCCAGCGAACCCGGGAGCGCACAGAGGAAATTAAATGCAAACAAACGCCTGCAGCCATTTGCTACGTATGAATAGTTATGATGGTGTAGCCCTCAAATGCAAAGTCAGATGCCATAGGTTTGATTCCAACTCAATTGCAGCTTAATCCTAATCACATATAAATCTTTCACTTCGGAGTCTAAATGTGTCACGGCTGAATTTTCCGTATAGCGACATTCATCTGACCTATAAAACCTATAGGTATAGGCGATATCGAAAGACTACAGTTAGACCAGTTGTTGGAACTCCAACTACCTGTAATGACTGCCATAGAAATTTGTATGACAACCGAGATCGACGGCTTAATATACTCTTAGAGTTACAATCACATCAATGCAAATAGCCGTATTCATACATACATATATTTGCACTGAGCGTGGATTGGAACCGCGCCTCTTGCCTAACGTTTTTCTGTTCTACCCGTAGTCTAAAAAAGTAGGTACAAACTTCTGCTTCGTCATATTTACAGATAAAAAAATCTAAATTCGAAATGGAAAAAAAATGTTCACAATGTGATGAAAAATTGTATTCCACATTCTACATATATTAAAAATATCTTACCGGATAAGTGGCTGCCGGTTTCCCAGTATTCTGTACATATAGTTTAATCAGAATATCCCTTGCCTCGTCGTATTTTTTCTGCGTCACCAAATATTTGGGACTTTCTGGCACAAACAGTCCGTACATTACAACGGAAGCCAAGGGCCATAACGACGCGGCGTAAAGATAAAAATTCCACGTGTTGAGCACTAAGGAAAAAAATAAAATGACTATATTACGCGAAAAGCTAAGAGAAACGGTGGGACGATTACGAAAATTCTGAAAACGTGCAAAAGAAAATCCGACTTTATTTCCTTTTTTTTTTCTTCTTTGTTCAGACGTCGTGTTGCCTGGTTTTGCTCAGAGATTAAAATATGAGACATCAAAGTGGTTGTATTTATCATATTAAATTTTATTTCGTGACGATTTTGTCTTAAGACCTCTCTTCTAGGATAATCTTTCCATTTTCTTGTGAAATACTGTTTTTCTTTGTCAATTATATTATTTCCGCATCGTTCGTTGGTATTGAAATAAACAATGGTTTATACAATACAACAACATTTACGCCTATTACCGTCCGGGGTATACTGAGGAGAATTAACACCTACATTTCACCAACTACTGGCACTATTTTTGACTCAAGTCAAGCAACTGAGGCTGAACATGGTCAGAGTTTATTTATGTTAAATGTTAGTATCCCTTAATCCCCTTGTATGCCACCACATGGGAATAGATGGGGTGGTCCTGGTTTGATATGATACAGATATAAAGCCCAGATTCAGCCTCAGACATGACTCGAGTTAACAATAGTGATGGATAGATAGATATATAGATAACTGTTTATTGTACACAAAAAATAAATATTTACACTATGGATATAAACATACAGCAGAATGTACAATCAGGCGGCCTTATCGCCAACGACGATCTCTTCCAGGCAACTTGCCTGGAATATGCAATAAGTCACCCCCTATAATGTGGAAACCAGTGTACAATGGTTGATGAAATGTGGGTGTTAATTTAACTTTGCATACCCCAGAGGGAGAGAAAGAGTGGATAGCGAATACAGCGATTAAACTTGACTTTATAGAACGTTACTGAACTAAATAATATCTTAATCAGCATCTAATATAACATACCAATGAAATAACTAATAAACAGTCAACTCCCTTTATCGTTGAAGCTCATTACATTTATGGTTAACACACTAACACTGTTCATTACTATTAAGGGTTTGAAATAACCAAGCTTATTCCAGAACATAGGGTAATAAATATAATAATAGTTTTATGGTATGTTCGTAGCACTCACACTTTATGAAGTAAATAAGTAATTCAAGTTATGTCAAAGCGGAGTATAATGTTACGACCACAGAACATTATAGCTCACGTTTATGGGACTACGGATTGAAATGGCATGTCAATGACGTTATGTTTTTGTGACTATTAGTTATCAACGATATTAGTTAAAGTTATAATGAAAAACCAAGGTAGCCTAGTGTCATGGGTGTGACACTAGGCTACCTTGGTCTGCTGAGACGAGGTCTCGGGTTCGATCCCAGGTTTACCATGACACACACCAATGACTGCGATGCTTTTCGAAGTTATATGTGTATTTATCGCAGGTTTATAAGTGCCCGGTTAATGGCAATAGGCTCGCTACCTATTACATTGGAACCTAAATATAAACTGGCGATATGTGGGTGCTAGCACCTCTGCCTACCTCTTCGGGGATATAGGCGTGAGTTTATGTTATGTTTATTATGAAAAAAAGGCCCGTTTAAGTTTGTTACCTATTAAAAATTTTAGGTAGTGTTCTCATTATGTTTACTTGTAATAATACTATTATTTTCTATGAGATCAATATTATTAGATTAGATTTTAATTATTATGACTATTATTGTTTGGAGTTTCACCGATTTGTGAATCCGAAAGTGGGTAGACCGATACGGTTGGCTCAATAAGTACTAATTCGGCTGTCGTCAATATACCACGATCATGGCGCTTGTAACAACACCGGAATATCGGTTAAACTCCAAAATTAACAAAGATGGTAATTTCCCATTGAATTTTTTAAAAATAATGAACATGTAATAAAAAATATGGTAATCTCCATTATATAAATTACATAAGTATCTTAATATAATCAGTAAGAATTCTTTTACCCAACGGATCCCACGTACTTGCCAAGGTACTTGCCCTTGAATATGAAATAATCTTCAGTTTCCAATGGACCCCTTGAGGGGACAGATACCCGGGGACCGTTGGGAATAATTCCTTTCAAACAGGAAAACTATTTCTTTTGTGTAATGGTCTGTAATGAAAACCATATCTCTCAGTATAGCACTAATAAAATATAAGTAAACCGAACTAAATAATATTATATAAACATTTTACGTCCTTAGTGTGAGAATAGTCGATTACAGAACTTTTTAATTTCTTTCAAAGTTAGCGTCATAATTTATAAGACACAAGTTTGATAAAGTCGAAAAAACTCAATTATATTTTCATCGAACTTATATTACTCATACAAATGGTGTCAATCTCTATTACTTTATCTTTTATTTATTTGGTTTGTGGACTTTTACAAGTAAATGTATTGAGAATTTTATATTTCTTAATTTATTATTTTATAACAGCTGAAGTAGTTACTTTACTAATGACTATTATGCACCTCACAGGTACATAGTCATACAAAAACGGTTTTGAACTGAATTTGTATGCTCTCTATCTTCTTTCGAGATTTCTAAACACCTTATAATGCTTAGTTTACATAAAACAAAAATCCGTTACCGTAGTATCCTCCAAAGAAAGACATCTTCCAGTCTTGTATGAGAATGCCCCACGATATGAGAGCAATTACTATATGTGAAATTGATATAAAGGAAGTCTGTAATAGAAATACACGATCTCTTATGTCGTTGTAGCAGAACTCTGATGTTAATGCTATCATAGGATTGAAGCACATGGCGAACCTGCAAAACGATGACAATTATATTACTAGAAGCTTTTTTTATTTTGTTAATTTTCGACAGTAAATTAGTAGTAATACTGAGCAATTCAACTGGTTGGTCAAATGGTACATTATTGTTTCTCTAGTACTACCAGTTATACTAGTAACAAATAATATAGTTAGTTGTACAACGTTCCGTAATTGAAAAGATTGCATTTATTAAATAGTATCCCATTAAAACATAATTACATGAAATGAGAACAATGCAAATAGATTTAAAGTCCGTCAATTGTGAGATCCAGTAGAGAGTTTCTATGCTGTCAGTCTAGAAGATAAAGCAGGGTTACATATATCATCACATAGCAGTATCAATTTAAGCCCTTGATCTTCTCACTGACAACATAAAACCTCTCCAGTGAGCTCCTACTCAACCCACTCACCGCCGGAAACACAACACAAGGTTATTATTAGCCGCGGTATTCTGTAGGGCGGAGGTACTTGCCCAGTTCGACTGCTTTTAGCATGGAATTATCGTGACTTTTAGTTTGCAACACCAGGGGCGTCATACTCCTGCTTTCGGTACTACAGAAACCTTCTAATGGACGGTTATAGATTTTCTGTGCCACCAGCACAGGAAATAAATTAGTCTTCTCAATGACAGCACAAAAACTTTCTCAGTTAGTTTCAACTTTAAATATTTCGGTTACATTCAAATTTAAATTAACACGTACTTAACTAAGAAATATAATTTCATATACAACCTCTTTACAATATGCGTCAAAGAAATTTATGCCCTAAAGTTAATCTACAATCTTGTCGTGCCTAAATTGCTCAAACTTGAGCTATAAGTTTATACCTCAAGTAGAAGAATGTATCACTGGAGACCTGAACATAGGCTGTAATATGCGGTCTTTTCTCTGAGTTACTTAGAGTTCTGTTTCTATCTAATAATTTAGATTACGGTATTGTCATAGAAAATTTTCTTTTTTGTTTTGTTTATACTTCTTTACTTCTTCTTCGTAGTTCCATTTAGCTCGTTCCGTTTAATGTGGGACCGAATACGAGTATGACGAAATGCAGTAATGGAATTTATGTATGTTCTTGGTTAGTTTTCTATGTGCTAATATACCATTCAGGCGATTGCATTGCAAATTATGCTAAGTTTTTGTCCATATACCTAGGTATGCTTTCTAACATAATAAGTTTAAAATAGGCTTTGCGTTTTGAAGGGTCGCACGGTATCTTCGAGAGGTCTCAGGTTTGTATCCGAACCATTATACTAGCGCCCCAATTCCTGAACACACTGCTCACCATCTCCTCGAGTATCGGGATCCTTGGTGTCGATATCTCCAGCGATGTCCAGTTCCGCAGTCACTTGGAGGACAAGGTTAGGCTGGCATCAAAGAAACTAGGAGTGCTCAACAGGGCGAAGCAGTACTTCACTGCGGAGCAAAGACTCCTTCTTTATAAGGCACAGATTCGGCCCCACATGGAGTACCTACTGCTGTCACCTCTTTGCCGGGGCGCCTGCATGCCAGCTTGACCCCTTTGACTCGGTACAACGGCGGGCGCTGAGGATCGTCGACAATCCCATACTCTCAGGCGGTGTGGAACCGCTGAACATCAGGAGGGATTTCGCCTCACTGTGTGTGTTCTACCGCCTGTATAATGGCCTGTGTTCAGAGGAATTGTTTGACATGATGCCAACATCTACTTTCTATCATCGCACCGCTCGCCATAGGGAGGGAGTTCATCCTCACACACTACGACCGGAATCGGTGCGCACTGTGCGGTATGAAAGGAGTTTCATCCCGCGCACGCTCAAGCTGTGGAATGAGCTCCCTGCCGTGGTTTTCCCAGGCGACTACAATATGGGGTTCTTCAAGAAGGGCATTAGAAGGTTTCTACAGGGTAGGCAGCGCGTGTGTGACGCCTCTGGTGTTGCAAACGTCCATAGGCCACGGTGACCGCTTTCCATCAGGTGGGCCGTGTGCTTGTCTGCCACCTAAGTGGTATAAAAAAAAAAAAAAAAAAAGTGACATGAACCTACTCCTAACACTTGATATTGATCTTAGTGTGTGATTTAAATTGAATTTTAATAAAAATTGAAATGAAAATTTGATTGATAAAATAGGTCTAATTTTAGATAGGCAATCAAACATCGGTACGTAGATCAGAAAATATTATCAACTGTACTGTTATCATTTTGTACAAAATTTCATAACTACTATTTGTTTTCATCTTTGAAACACAACTTTTTAAAATAATACATGAAAAATTCCAGTCCAGGCACTTCCAAGAATGCTGTACAATTACACAGCATTCTTGAAAGTCTTACAAGTAGGTAACTTATAATTATATCGTTGTAACTACTCACAGAAGTCCTTCAAAAAATTTGCCGACTAGAAGTACTTCGTATGTCTGACTCGACGCTTCTACCAGTGTGAACACGAATTGGCCAGTAAAACCACCAATCAAAAATATTTTCCTTCCAAATGCATCAGTTAAGAATCCTGCTACTACCGCAGAAAATAACATACCTGAAAACAAAATTAATATTTCAAAACTGCTGGATACAAGTAAACAATTTACTTGATTCTACTTCAAATATTTGCAACAAGTGGGTATAGATTTCGCGAACTTTGACGTTGCAATCAAACATTCTACTTTTACAAAGATCACGGCATAGATCTAAATTTAACATGTAACAGAGTAAACAGTTTCACCTTATACATATGTTGATAAAGAACAACTTAAATCAAATTGTAAAAATTAGCCATTAGTAGACATAAACATCCATCAGATTTATCATTAATTTAAAATAAGACACCATCGAAATTTAATGCTTCAAAACTGATTTAATTTGCTGATAAAATAGTGTATGTAGTACTTGTTGAAAGTAATATTTTATCATTATGTAACTTATCATAAATATAATTTCGAAAAAGAAGAGAAATAAAGAAGTGTACTAACCAGTATAAGGCATAGCATTTAATAATCCCTTTTGTATTAATGACATATGCAAGTCACATTCTGCGACTGGTAGTAGGTAGCCTGTGGAAGCACTAACTAATACTGCAGACATTTGCCCAAAAAAAGTTATAACAAGTAGCAATATGTGAAAACGACCAAAAGTGCATGCTTTTAATGCAGCGTCTATTTGCTTTATAGGTTCCAAATGTTCTTGGAGCTTGCCTGAAACAAAATAAATACATAATATGAATAAAATATATCCAAGAATTAATTCTTCGGCCCTTTTCCCCTCCATCTTCAATAGGGCTAGTGAGTACTTTTTTAAGTTTAAGTTTATAATAATATATTGAACTGCTAACGTTAAATTTTCTTACAACTGATAGTTTTAAAGATATTTGAATGCAATTTCTTGGGCCACGGGAAAACGTTCTCCACAAAATCTTTAGAAAAGAGTAACGTCATTACTTACTCCTTAGCGCGTAGACAAATTGCATGGAGCGCAAGAGAATATCGTATTTTGTTTGCATTTGTGTTGCATTTACACGTCATAAAAGTCATTTGAAGTTTATTAAGAAACCCAAAAAGTTATAAATTTGGATTCAATTTGAATGTTTTTATTTTGACTTATATTAAAAAAAATATTGAAACGCCACAGTTTTAGTTAAGTTGGACAATCATTTATTTTGCAATGCACATTTTTACAGCAAAGATTTTTAGCAGTATTGAGTAGAGCTGGACGACTTTACCATCATATCCATTGTAGGGTGAACCTGCAAGTGCCTCCTATCCAATCATAGGCAAGCTCGTAGGCTCAAAGTATGATAGAAAAAATCAAATCTAGCAATACCTAACAGGGATGAAAGTTTCAGAATTATCGACGATTATTGTAGAAATATTAAACGTTATGGTTGAAACAGAGCATTTCAAACGTGACCTGAATTAAGTATTTGCTGGAGACTGGAAATAAGTGAGTCTAAGTATAAGTTCTATTTTGTAATGCACAAGCAAAACCTCACAAGGGATTATTACATACACTGTCAACATAAGAATAATTTGAAAAGCAAAAGAATCCAAGAAGTTACGACGAATATGCGGCGAATAATATTCTTGTCAATATGAGAAAATATTATGAGAGATTGTATTTTCGCAAACCGACAAAGATAAGAAGCAAATAGAAGGCATATTCAAGAGAATTGCTGCAATTTCATTCTTGCCATAAACGAAACACAACCAAGATGAAAATATAGGATATATTCGGCTATAGACACTTTTTAAGAAAATGATTTACTAGCACTTGTTTCAGTCAAATTTGAGATTACGGAAATATAATCAATTTTTGTCTCATTTAAATTATATTTACGATGCCATTTATATTTTGCAAATACTATTGAGGATTTGCATGACGTATTTCAGGCTTACTTTTAATTTTTAGGTAATATTAAGTAGATAATTTACTTCTCAACCATCTAGAATATGATTCCTCATAGGTTTGCTATGCTAATCTTAGTAAGAATCATTAAAATTATTATTGAGGGCGCTTTTTTACTCTTAAAGATGATATTTATGTTTAATTACATTCAGACAAGTATGCGAATAAAAGGATTTCAGTTTATTCGTTAAAGTATTAATCATATCTCATTCCACGGACTTATATAAATGTACAATAGATAGAAATATAAATTAATTATTGTACTAAATTAAAACTAACATGATAATTAAAACTACAAATAAGGGTTTAAATTAAAAATCGTAGTGGAATTCTTCCGCATTGCATGCCTCTTTCGCATAAATGTAAAATACAAATGTAGAAAACAAATGTAGAGTAAATGCAACTTATATTTTCTGGAAAATAAAATATCCATCCTCGCGAGGTATGTTCATAGAACTACTTTACTTTGTAACTTTTCAATGAATTTCTGTAAAATATAATCAGCTTTTGTACAAAGTAATCAAAATATTGACACGTCGTGAAAATTTTACAGAATCCAGAAAAACTGAATAGAAAATCTTTATTACCTTCAACAACCAAAAACTTCAAAGGCCCGGAACAATAGTACCATGGTTGAATAGAAGCGCTTTTGTCCCAGTTCCAACGAATAGGTACCTACTGAACATATAGCTGAGCTGTCAATAAAATACAGAACCTTGAAACAAAACTTATTTCTCTCTTTACCGGCCATTGTAATCAATGTAAATGATTTCGTATTGAAAAAATAAAATAGAAATGAACAACATTGTTAATTTTTTATCATAATTATAATTTCCATAACTTTTTGTTTAGTTAGATGAAGTTTGTTATGGAGGCATTAAAATTATTATTTATATTGTAGGTTTTGTTTTTATTGCGAAGTCTATTAGTCGAAGTTTTGAATTAATTTGATCAATTTTTGAGAGTAATTAAAAATAATGAGATTGTATTAAAAAAAAATATTACATTAGATTTTGATAAATCAAAGGAGGACACAATTTTTGCATGAATAAGCAGCGGAAGTAACTATAATATACTAATTTAACAGTATAATACGAATATAAAATTATTAATAAATTAATTTGTGCTGTCATAAAGCATTATGTATTTTTTTTGAATAGAATAGTGTTTTTTTCATTAAATCATTGAAATCCAGCCTACGTATTTTACTTTTATACATTATTAAGGTCAAACCAAATTTATTATCTAATAAAAACTTTCGTGTGAATAAAAAATGACTCAATTTCGAGAGCTATTGAACACAAATTGAGAAATTGTATTTCTCTTAATATTTTGTTAGTAATACAGAAATGGAATGGTTAATTCAAACTATGTGCGGCAATGTACTCAAAAAGATCATAATATTAAGGCATCAGGGTGTTTTTGAGTAATTAACTAATCAAGACCGTTCTGTTATGTCTATCTCTATGTCCGTTCTCTTTATATCGATATATTATTAGAACGTTTGTATTTTCAGGTTATTGAAAATAATACTAGTATAAGTTTTTTAACGTAATGTTTTAACATAGTCAGTAGTTATGACTTCTTCCGTCGAATCGACGGGATTTTTGAGTTGCCATCGTGGTGTAGTCATTTGTTTCACGGTAGCGCCGCTATTCACGGAGATTGCCCGAGCATAGGTTTCGCTCTTCAGGAAGGCTTACTACGACTATGCTACAGTTACTGACTATGTTAGAATTTCTATAACCATAAAATACCTACTTTGATTACCCTATCCTAGCAGCATATTCACGAATACTTAAAAACTAAAAACAGTCTTTAGGTACACGGTTGAAGATCGTGTTTTTGACATGTTATAACACGTGAAATATTTACTCAGTAATGTTTGTTTCACGAATGATTACGTACACACGAGTGGAAAAGATAATGCAGTTTATTCAATTGAGTTTACTATAAGTTGAGCGTTTCATGTACAATATTATTCTCTTCCTATCTCTCTCTCTCTCTCTCTTCGTTTTCAGTTGTAGTTGTAATCTCTGTCACATTGCTTGTATTCAGGATAATTCCATCTTAATTCTGGTCTAGAGAGATCTGTTCATAAGTTCCATCAGTTATTATCCTCCTTCCTTTAATGCCTAATCGCATCCAAAGATTATACCTTAGGAGTTTAGGTACACTTATTATTTTAGTCAGTCTATAGGCTTTTTTGCCAAAGCTTTGTATTCTTCATTGAGTCGATCAGCTAGCCTATTACAGTGTACTGCTGTAAACCTTTCCCAAAATTAGGAGTCTCTGGTCTACTGTATCTGAGCTGGCCAAACTTGTTAATACATCAACAACATCAACATCACCTCTATTAAAGTCGGTGGAGGTGGTTATGACAGATTCGAACCGACTAAAAAGCATGTCGTCTAGATATGTCGAGGTGAGATAATACGTGGCATATCTCACACCCCGGCAGACCCAGGGACATCTCTTTGAGATAACCCTTCCCCTAATGTGGGAACAAAAGTGGCCCTTAGACATGGGGAGAGGCACTTTGCACCCTAACGCAGCCTGCTTTTGCTAGGGCTTCACCCATCACCTCTTGGGTTTAATCACGAGTTTGCCTTCTCTCGCAGTGATATTAAGTGCATCCGTTTGTTGCCTCTTAGAACGCCCTTCGAATCAGTTGATGAGATGAGTATTCCTTCTCCATCAGCACATGGATTAATCCTCATTAAGTGAATGGATAGAAATGCTATAAATTCGATCAGTCCATTTGACCACAGCTAGTCAGCAGTAAGCTGTGTAGTCCTTCACATGTAAGGACAGTATATGATGTGAAGGCCGATTTAAATAATGAATCCGGACCGAATAATCAATTACATCAATTCCTTTCAAATTACATCAATTACTTCCAAATTACACCATACGTTTCATGAGACGTTTCCACATAAGCATTTCTTACATACCACAGCTGTTTGTGAGTAATTATTATTGGGCTTGTATAACATATTGTTACCGAGCAGGAAAAATAAAGGGTCTTAACAAATACGTCGGAAAACCAGTCTGTTATGAGTTTTTTGTGACGCATCCGAATTTAATAGCTATGTAAGTTCCAGAACCTATTATTAGATAGTAATTAATTGTGAAATGATTCTATTACACATTATTATTTTACGTCACAGTGAATTAATGCCGGCCAGATATAATACATTATATATGAAGTAGGTATTATATCTTTAGGTTGGGCAGAAATAGATACTCTCACAAAAAATAGTCTTTAGTCCAATTTTAAATAATGCTTATTTAAAAGATGATTGTAGAGAATATATATTTTTATATTATTTGTGTTGGTTACAAATTCTCCAAAATTTGTTGTATAGAGTAACACATTTTGGAGAATAAGTCACGTTGGGAATATTTCTCAAGCAGAAAGAGTGTTACTCGTTTTGGTGTTATTGGAAACACCCCCTATAAGAGAGTATTTCGTTTCGGTAACCTATTGAAATATCGGATTTCTGTTACCCGAATCTTAAAACCCCGAAAACGGTTGGTAGAACTTTTAAAAGACAGATGTAATGAATGACAACTTTCTATAATTCCGTTTTTCATTTCCCAGATGAATCAATTTCCAGGTGCACTAAAACCAAATTTTCAAATAGTATTTTTTTGTTTTCCATAGTGTCATAATCCAAATATAGTTATACCAGATTCTCAGAATATTTTTTTTTGTTTCCCATCGTACCATTTTCCAAATAAACTTTTACCAAATTTTTATAATCTTTTTATTTGGTTCCCATACAATCGTTTTCCATCTAAACTATGTACAGGTATAGTAAAAGTCAGTAAATTTATACGATTCATTTATTAGATGGGTACCTACAGCAAGTAATTTAGAAATATTAGTTGCCTATTACAGATAGGTTTAAGTGTCAAATTCGACTCAGCAGGTTAGGTTAGGTTAGAACTGCGACCCCCGCACGAGCCGAGCGAGCGAAGCGAGCGTGCCGCGGCAGCGGCCGGCGAGTGCTAGCTACCTTGTAATTTTTCCATTGGATTCATTTTTAAAAATCTGGATATTGTTTGTCTGGATATCAATAAACTGCATTTCAAAAATTTGTGTTTTAAAAATTCGGCTTTCGTGCATATAGATTACGGTCAACTGGATTTTGTGCATTTAGATTTCGTGTGTCTGGAATTCGTTCGTCTGGATTATAAAACGTCGTACAAATGAATAAATAGGAAAATGAAATTCGGAGTTGCGATTATATGGCAAATAAAACTTCGGAATTTGGAAAACCGGGATTATGAATAAATGGCCAAACGTTTTCTGGATTATGATATTCGGAATATTAAAATTCGGGATTAAGATAGGTAACCTTTCGTTTCCACATTCTGTCTTAGACGTTTACTTTTTTACTCTTAGTTTACAGTTTGTATTCTTATTCTATTTAAAATATTTTGAAACGATAACTTTCCCCATCTGGAGCTAAGGCTCTAAGTAAACTTATAAGAGGTTATGATAAGCCATAACCTCTTATAAGTTTACTTCAGTTTAAAAGTACTTAACTTCTTCAACGCCCGCCAGGATAGACGTATTACTAGTGTAGTTAAAATGGGTCAAACAGTAACAAGATACAGTAAATAAATAGCAATAGATGACATCATCTGAATTCGAATTACACTCATCATACTCTGAGATTATTCGTAACTCAGTTTGGGTCGGTTTTCAAGTCTAACTAAGATGCGTCTGAACTTCGATATTTTTCTTGATGCAACATCGGACCTCCATAACCAAATTGGCGATATTTGAGGGCTCCAACTACCCGTAATGACTGCCATAGATGTTTGTATAGTAACCAGAACGGACAGCTTAACGTGCTCTCCGAGAACTGACGAGACCAGTGCAAAACAGCCATATTCGTATACAAATATTTTGCACTGAGGTAGCAGTCACAAGTGCCACGCCTTAGAGGCAGATTTCGGATCTGCCACTACGAAAGTAAAATAAGATTGAAAAAAAATTACTTTTAAGAGGTTACATATATACTTCATATTTTGATTGAAAAATTTATTCTATCGATACAAATACAAGGTGACGAGGCATGTGTAAGCTCTCGCAATATAAGGTTCAAATTAATCAGCTTCACGCAGTGTACACAATAGGTCCTCATCACATCAATCACATGTCAAACATTGCTATTTGCTACGATGTTTGTGTGAAGTCAACACCTATTGACTACCTAAACCGAAACCAATTTCAAACACGGTGGAAATTGTTTTAATTACTTTGAGCAGGTAACAACCTGATTTACTTATTACCTTCTAATATAAGCTGAGCTAAATTATAATTCTGGGGTTAAGAGTATTTACAGTGGTTACTGTAGTACTGCTTTTTTTATAGTGCGATAAATCCCCCGAAAAAGCCAGAACAGGTTGGGGAAGTTATGTCGGACTAGACTAAAGGAACTGACTAAAACGCGCGCCATCTTTGGGTCCTTAGTGGCTGGAGGTGAGATAGTAACCAACATATTCCTCGCATTTTTTGGGATTATTGGGAGTCCTGAGGTCACAAATACCCTCGAGCCTTTGCAGATGCGTATATAGAGATGTTGCGTCCCTGGCAGTATTTTACCGTCTCTACCATGGTGAATGTTCTGATGAGCTCTTCAAATTAATCCCACCCTCCCCTTTCCTACACAGGACAACACGTGCAGGGCTTAGATGTCACTCGCATACGGTACAGAATATTCCATCAAGAACCAAGCGGTTCGGTAAGTCTTTTCTCTGCTGCACAATTACGTCCTGGAATTCCTTGCTGGCGCACAGGTTTCCTACTTCCTACAGTTTCGGGTCCTTTAAGCGGGGCGTGAAAAAGCATCTGATGAGGCCGTCAAGCTGAGCGCCACCATTGTAGCACTGAACGTGTTTGCAATGGTGACCCTCTTTCATGAGACTTTGCTTTCAACTTAACCACGGTGTCCCAGTCTAACCCCCGAATGTGGGGAGGCGCATTTTTGCGCCGCCACCGCGGCCTGCTTCTGATAGGCTTTGGATTACTATTTCCACGCTAGTCAGACAGGTTGGTACAAGGTTTTATTTAGATTTCGAGAGCAGTGATATCGTTTGCGTTTTCTAATCGTCACCTCTTACGGCCTTACCATGATTACCTATATTGATAATACATCGTAGTATATTTTGGTTCTTAAATGTATAGTCCTTAACATATTTGAAGGTCCAGTAAACTTCAAAAGTTAACTGGTATTCTCTTTGAGGTTTTATCGTTCAGACTTTATCCTCGAAATTGTGAGTTAAGACAAAAAGATGTACAATAAGCGGTATTATCGCAGAATATTATTTCTTTTTGATAAACCTATACCAAGTAGAAAAAATCAGCCAATGCCAATAGCCGAGAAGACAAACAATGCAGTTTTAGGAATAGAGTTCTGAATTCCCCTTTTGGGTTTTTTTTTATATAGCTTTTTTATAGCAGCATTTAGCTGGCAAGCAGGCACACGGTCTATATTTTTTCTTCGTGCGCATTATCCCTCGGATACCATCTCCACCGTTAGTCGGTGAGAGTAGTTATGTCGGACTTGAACCGACTAAAACGCACGCCATCTTCGGGTCTTCGGTTGTCGAAGATTAGATAGTAGGTAACATATCCCTCGCACCCCGGCCGACCCAGGCACTACGAAATTGCCCCCTTCGGGTGTGAGACCATGGTGTCCACATCTAGCCCCCAGATATGCTACCGCGGAAACACACAGCCTATGGATGTTTGCAACACCAGTGAATTTACACTTTTGCTAGTACGCTGCATTAATATGTTTACACTTTGGAACCTTGTCACAATAATAAATGACAAGTCAACATTATGACATGCAACGGTAAAATTCGACAAGTTTAATGTGAAAAAGTTCTAAAATGTATACATATTATTGCAGGTATACATGGTACATAAATATGGTACATAAAAAAACGTATACAATTTATATGGTACATAAATTGTATACGTTTGTTATAATTCAAAATTACTTACTGGCTTCAGCAAGAGCTGGCAAACTTAATTCACTCATCTTAAAATTATTATATTTCTTATAATAAAATTTATTTTTTCACACGAACTAATATGTCTACCTATCATGTCAGCTGTAGCAGCCCCAATAACTTTCATTCAACACAAACACCTACGTAATTAATTTACTTAATATGGTAATACTCTTGTCATACCACCCAGTTCATCTAGATCTCTTTGTTTGTTTGACATTTGTTCGCAATTCTTCTAATTTGAAAACTGAATTGTTTATTTGAGAGATCTGTGTTAAGTGGCTAATATGAATGTTTAAATGTATAATAGATAAGAGTATAATATTTAGATATGTAAATCAAGTACTGTAACATTGTGTACTTTTGGCTTTTTCACAGTAGCTATTGTGTGCATAAGTGTTTTATAACTGTTTACATATTAAATGAAATAGAAGATAAAATATTTCTAAATTTAGACATTGACACACAGAACAGAAAAAACTAGTTTGTTTTTTGCTTAACATGCATTATAGTCAGCATATTTAACTATGCCTGCAAACGTATGCTAAATATGCTGTCTATTTCAACGAAGGTTCGTGCCCCATCTGCGTATTCACTTTTTTCAATCTCAAATCGATTTGAAGTGTCATATGAAAATGAATACTAAATAATTCATTCATATTTTCATCCTAATTGAGCAGTCCGACTGGGGAAGTACCTCCGCCCTACAGAATATCGCGGCTAATACTAACCTTGTGTAGTTTTGCCGACGACGTGTCGGTAGCCGAAGCTCACTGGAGAAGCTTTGTGTGGTCAGTCGGAAGACCCTTCTTTGTCTTCTGCACTGACAGCACAGACCTTATATCCCTCCCTTTCACTCGCATATGGCCGGCAGCACGAATGTTGCGAACATAACAAGGCCACGGTAATCACTTTCCAGCAGGTTGCTTCGAACTGCAAGATTATTTTATAGTTTATGGATTTCACTTCACATACCAGTATAAGATGTATTGCGTATTATCATCTCTGCCTGAACCTTTTACAAACTCAGTTGGGGTCGGCTTTCTTGTTGTGGTGTAAATTTTTTTTAATTTTTTTGTGCATAATGTTGTGTGTTTGTTTATGTGTTACATAGGCTATTTGTAACGTTTTTACATTCAGAATAGATATCGAGATTGAAAGCAATATTTAACTTTTACATACATTTGATAGACTGTATTTAATTGCTATCTTCATGTTTTCTTATTTCATGTTACTTGTGTGTGACGTTCTAGCTCGAAGATATTACTGAAACTACAAACATTTTGATAAAAAGTCAATTTAATATGTTTTGTGACAAACAAACCAATATATATAAATATACTAAATTAATAAACTACTATTTAAACTTATGTCAGTGTCTCGACCCTTTTATTCTTGTTTTTTTTTTTAAACTGAGTTTTTAAAAGACGTTATCAACCTGAGAGTTTCCAAACCAAACAATGTTCTAATGTTTTCATTCATCTGCTTCCGACCATAACCAAGCTATTATTTCGTGTTATACCAACACACGTACAGCTAGAACAAATATCCGCATTTAACCGAAGTGCACCATAGACTTAGTTTCAAAATAGCTGGAGGCATAATATCTTAGATTTATACACTGATATACACTACTGTGACACATTAGTAACCTTGTGTTGTGTTTCCGTCGGTGAGTAGGGTAGCCATGTGCTCACTGGAGAGGTTTTGTATTGTCAGTGAGAGGCTTTAGTTGATACTTGAGCTATGTGATGGTATGAAAACCTGCCTTGTCTTCTACACTGACAGCACAGAAATGTTCTGAACCTTCATATCTCTCTATCCACCTCCTTCCCCTTTACAGAGCTGCTGAATGAGCGTGGCGCCCCTGGTGTTGCAAACGTCTATAGTTATAATAGGCCACAGTAACTACTTTCTATCAAGTGGCAGGTGTGCTTGTCTGCCACCTAAGTTGTATAAAAAAAAGTCACAGAAAATAAAGTTATACCTTTATTTTGTTTGCTTGACGGTGAAAAGTTTTACAAATTGTAATACATAACTTATTTAAGATTTGAATTTCTTTTCAATTTAGGCGAAACAGGAGAAATAAAATAAGATTTAAAAAAAAATATATAATCTTTAATTCCAAATACACAAACACCTTTACGTATATGCACAAAATTCTTAATTTTTTTACATAATTTCGCACACACATATACTTTTATAAAGAATAATTCACGCACAATTACTTATCATAGATATGATTGATAATATTTCAAACTTATTATTATTTGCAATTATTATCTATTAAAAATATAATATTCATTCTTGAAGTACACTTTTCCTAGTTTATACACAATTCACTATTTTACATTGCACTAATTCTGTCCACAGTCATCGTACAATCATTCAGTACTATATTCAATTAATTTACTTATTTACTAGATTATACACTAATAAAATTTGAAAAGCGTAATGATATAATTTATGTCAAAAACTTATAAAATATTTCTTAAATTATGTATTCATTTGAGGTTAAGTATAATTATATATTATTCTCCATACCTATTATTATCTACCCTTTGTACTAACTATAGGAACAATAATATTGTTTATAATTTTATAATCCTTAAACGTATACTCTGAATAATACTACATCTGAAATAGTTTTTACAAGTGGTTTCATTTCATTATTGACAAGGCAAAAAAATATGAATGTATTCTTTGTAACTTAAAATCCTTTAACTATGATTTTTGCTCTGTAGCAGTCCTGAAAATGTCTCTTCGTGTGGAGCCGAAACACGTGTCGAGACTTATTCTTCACAGTATTGCACAGATGACATCATATTATCTCCGCGAGTAAGAAGTCATTTTACTTGCTTTGAGGGGTGCGGTTTAGCATTCCTTTCTATGACATAATGATTGTAAAACCGTAGGTGAGTGTTGGGTTGCCCTTCCTCTCCCAATATATTTTGTCTTATTGATTTTCCCTTCATTTTGTGTAGGTACCACTGCATACCATTATGTATTTTCATTTTCCTATCTACACTAATTTTCTTTCTTCTTTGGCATAAATAGTGCAACTACTATAACGCCTGTAAAAAACAAACAGTACGTTAGGAACTACCTCAGATGCTTCAAATTAGAGGTTAGGCTTAGATGCGGTGTTCCAATCCCGATTTCTACATAATTGGACCTCGGGCAAGCTGGAGCTAAACCGAAATGCGGTGCTTCGATGCTCGCAACCTAGGAAAATATAGCTCAATATTATGACGTAGAATAACACTTTGATGTTGCTTTATGGGCGAAATATTTTACACAAAATATACACACCGAAACTCTCAAAAGACTTTTGTAATAAAAGTTTGAAATATGAAATAATATTTTAGTTTCATGGAAACCAAAAATTTTATAGTGAAACTTTTTAATATCTGCTAAAAATAGTTATGGAAAAGCAGTCGTATAACCCCTCAATAAAATATGTTTTTTTTTCATCCATACTCCTATGGCGTAACAATTCTGTGGCGTGGAGCAACATACCTCGATAAACACATTAAGTCGTCGATTCTGGTTATAATTTTATTATGGCAGCCATATAAACAATTATGGCAGCTGTTACGGATAGTTGGAGCTATAAACAGTCCAATTACAACGAAAAATATCGAAATTCAGCCGCGATGGATGTGACTGGAACTAACGGAAGGATGATGATGATGAATGATGATATTTTTATTTACTATGGGTACTATATCTAGGATGTATCATTGTAACCAATATGTTCCATAGTAGTTTATTTTCACAACTTTGAAATCAATGTTGAAAGTAATGAGATATAAATTGCAATTGAATAGGAAAGTTGAGGAAGTTAAGTATTCTTAAGCTGTTCAATTTTTGTAATGTTAAACGGTAGTGACAACAGGTCGAGACGTGGGTTCGATTCCCACTCAGTCCAAATACTTGTGCACTTGAATATGAATATTTATGTGTGTATGAATATGAATATTTACATTAGTCTGTGTTTCTATGTAGTATGTACTTTTAATAACAACAAGTATACTAAGTCTTAAAATAAGAAAACTGTATTTATATCGAAAAACGTCAATGAAGTATAACAGTGATGTTAGAAAATAAAATTGTAGACCAGATGCAAATTTTTTGTGTGTTTTAAGCTCTTGAAGTATAAAATAAATAAATAAATAAATATTCTATGAAAATGTACACAACGCCACGTAGACACATGGTAAGCATAGTTTAACTAGTTTTTGTAAATACGTACATATTATACATAGAAACACCCAAACCAATGCAAATATTCATATTCATACACACAAATATTTTCACTGAGCGGGCATCTAACCCACAAGAAAAGGAGAAAGATGAAAGTAAAATGTTAGAATGTTACAGAACTAGCTACCAAAGAGAAATTCCATTGTATATTAATTCGGTTACAACCTCACATTACTGAAGTAAACAACGCAAGTAAATCAAAGGGTATTTCAATCTCAAAAACGTCAAATACGTTATACGTTGATAACATATCGGACGTGTGGTTGGCGTGGAATTTAATTAATGTGCTGATATTGATAGGTAATTTAAAATCAAACAGATGTTATTTGGATAATTAATCAATTGTGTGAATAGTTTCCAGTAAAAATAGTTGTATATATACAACCTCTGACCTCTCTATACTACTTCTCCCCTTGTGATATATGCTCATGCTTATTTGCTTTCCGGGTTAGAATCAAAAATTCAATTTCTATTATTCAGAATTAACACCCACATTTATCTACCATTGTATTCGGTTCTAGGTAATATGAGGTAAGCCTATTATCGTATTCCACACAATATTGTTGACTCGAACTGAATCAGAGTGGTGTACATATTCTGTCTGACGTTAAACAACCCTATCCCGGTCGCATCCGCGTTGTCATCTGAGGGTCAGTCTAACGGTTTGGGACTGAACTTCGAACCGTGAAGCGACTGCCATCGGGTCTCCACGTATAGGAAATACTACAGTTAGACCAGTCATCCAATTTTTTAGAGTTCCGACTACCGGTTACGATTGTACGTTGTGTTTTATACAGTGTCGTACGTCGACTTTGTAGTAATCATAGATAACTTTTAAGAACAAACATCATCCTCAATCGTGTTAATTTAAAAACGAATTTCGCTACTGAAATGTATCCTCTGTCTTAACAGATTACAAATATGGATAAAGAAAAAAAAAATTATTATCGCTGCAATTCTTTTTATAATAATAATAGTTTACGGCCTTTGGCTTTAGAAATACATAAATGGCTAAGAAAACAAAAAAAAATGCTTGAAATGAACATTATACTTGATCAATATCGCAAAAGTTGTTATCGCAAATAAATATTCGATGCAATGAAAATTATGTTAATCGATATTATGCAAAGCGATTATTTTCTCAAAAATTGTTCGAATTAGTAACATTTGAGCAAATGTTGTTATACCAAACAAGAGTGAACTATTAATCTACCAATATACTTACCAACCATAAGTCCCGATAGTGTATAAAAAGGTACCTCACATCCCAAATCCAGTAGTATAGGGAAACTAATATTGCCTGTCAATGTACCTATACGGCCTGTCACCATCACAATTGACAACGCTAAGGCCCTGAAAGTAGTAACATTGAGGAAATTTAATCATTAATATATTTTTTTTGAGCCCACTGATTCTTCTTCTTTGACTAGTTGGTTTGTTGCTTGCAACTCCGCGTAATCATAATGAACTTTCAACAGTTACTATTATAGCATGTTATTAATGAAAACAAACTGAAATTATTCATTTTAAGTAAATGTTTTAAAAAGTATGCGTGCACAGAGAGCGAGGGGGAGCATAAATTTAAATATAGTAAAATATTATAATAACTGGCATGGAAGACAATTTCTGGCATGTAACGTCTAATTCAATAAAAAAGGTGATAATTTTGCTCTCTGCGGGTGTACAGTCAACGCCATAAGTAGCTTAACAAATGGTAATTTATTGATTATTACAACTGTTAAACCGATTATAAAATGATAAATAAACGGCGGAATATATGAACTTTGCCCTTAGGGGATTCTAAAACTACACTGACGGACTCATAAACTGCATCAAAGTAATAGACGACTTTGAAATAAATATTTTAACCAAGTATGCATACTTTCTATACAGATTTAAATTGAAACCTCTAGATTGGTTCGTGAACTTTAAAACAGCGTAGGGTCATATCTTTAAGTTTAAGTTTATGTACTGGAAAGGACCTTAAGACTTTTTTTGAAGAAAGAACAGAAATTTAAGAAAAATTGGTTTAATTAAAAAATTGGTTTTAACAATAGACACAAACTTTATGCAAGGGTTTATTTGTGTTTTAATAAGGTGTATTACCCCCGTGCCCTTATTACGGATTCTAATCGGTTCCGCATAGATTTTATAAGGGTTTTTAAAAGATCTTGCGGAATATTGTCCCATTCTTCTGAAAGTGCTGTTCTTAGTGCTGCCACTGTCGTGGGCGAAGGGTTTCTCGCATATACAGCTCTTTTTAAATTGTCCCAAACATGCTCGATGGGATTAAGATCCGGGCTGCGTGCTGGCCAATTCATTGTACGTATCCCAACCTCTTCGCAATAATGTTGAACTTGTGCAGCTGCATGCGGCCGGGCATTATCCTGCATTAAAGTAAAATTTTCGCCTATGAATCCCATGTAAGGCACCACGTGATCTTCCAATATCTCTGTTATGTAGCGATGTGCTGTCAAACCCCCTCTATTACCGTTTTGACGGACCATGTCTATGAACACAAGTTCTGTTCGCCCGTTCATCGATATGCCACCCCAGACCATACATGAACCGCCTCCAAAAGGAACACGCTCCTCAATGCAACTTTGAGCATATCGCTCCCCACGTCGACGATAGACTCTTCTGCGACCATCTGCACCATATAAACATGTCCTACACTCGTCCGTGAACAATACAGAGGCCCACTGCTCTTCTGTCCAATTCAGGTGATGACGCGCAAATCTTAAGCGAGCTTGTCTGTGAGCTGTAGAGAACTTTGGACTATTTGCTGGTCTAAAAGGGGTGATATCCGCTTCCCTTAACCTTCTTCTTATTGTTCGTGCACACACGTTTACTCCACGCACTTCATTAAGCTCGGTTTTGATGTTAACTGACGTGAGGAAACGATTTCGCAGGGAAGTTATAACAATAAATCGGTCATCACGACCTGTGGTTGCTCGAGTTCTGCCTGTACCACGTCTCCTCCTGTAAGAACCTGTCTCTACAAACCTTCTGTATATTCTAGAAACCGTAGACTGGTTTAAATTTAAATTTCTACCAATCGTTCGTTGATCCAAGCCCTCCCGCACCAATGCTACAATTTGTGCCGCTTGTTCGGACGAAGTATCCATATTATGGTTCAAAAACTCTCGATGTGTTAAAAAACTAACCCAACAATTATGCTGGTAACAATAATTCAATTGTCAAAACAAAAAAAATCAATGAGAATCAATTTAAAACTTTGCTATAAATAACACGCAAATCTGATACTACAAGTAAATTTTCTTTTCCCGGCTATATTCATTTGTTTTACTGCAGTTCTATTTTTAAATTTAATTTTTTTTTTTAAGATTAAGAGCCAGTCTTTCCATATTTATATAATTTAATCTAAAAAGTTTGCATATAATACTTATTATAAAAAATCCTTTTAGAGTAAACCTGAACTTTGATGCAGTTTATGAGTCCGTCAGTGTATATACCTAAACCTCTGTGGGCACGTTCACTCCAATGTAAGAAGGATTTTAAATATTTTTGTGTTAATCAACTTTTGGCGTTGACTGTACCTAGTTTCATAACCAAAATATTGAAAATGGTTGTATCTTACTTACCAGTATTTAAAATAGTTCTACTTTACGTGCTATTACTCCTCAATTATTTATAGTTTATAGAAATATCATTGAAGGACATAATTTTTTACAGAAATGATTCATATTCAAAGCGAGTGTCGTAATAAAATTGTCTTGATGTAACGGTGGGCTTATGAAAAGTTGTATCGTTCACAAGCAATTTGAAATTACCTACTGTCAGAGACTTATAAGATAGGAATCAAACGCGGAATATCAAAAATAAAAAAATATAGAGCAAAATTATGTCATATTAGACAAATATAAGCTCACCTTGTGGTTGTACCAAATACTTCTATAGTTATAGTCTGGTTCAAGCTAAGCATGACTTTGGAAATTGCAATAGTTAAAGAAAATAACGATACTATTGCAACTTTGCTGTTAGCCCACCGGATACTCATAGTTCCAGCAACACACACAAAACCAGCTATTACGAGTAGAATCTTCTTTCCAAGTTTGTTCACTAGTATACCAGTTATTAAATAAGGTATGACACAAGCGAATCCAATAATAATAGTGTTTACGTATGTTTCTGCACCACTTTTCGTCTGAAAAAGGAAATGCATTCATTATTTATTTGCTGCTGTTCTATTCAAAACATGAAAGGAAATATGTGGTTTCGTAATAATATACTTAAATGAGTCATGTAAAAGTTAACATTGAATAAGTAGGTAGAATGACGGTATCCCCAATCCACTGAGTAATATGACTAGGGAAACTCGCTGGAGAGATTTCGAGGTTTCATATTGTCAATGGGAAGACTGACCAAATTTCCTTCATATTCTTTGTATCAAAAACCTATGGCAATGTAAATTACCTATAGTAATAAGTTAATGTCAAGTTCCTCAAGATTTTTTTCTCTTCTGCCAGAACCAATTTAACCTCGCCAGTAAATTTATTTCAGTGTGTCCATCCCTTACGAGATTAGATAGGCCATCAGGATATGTGATTGTATTTTAAGGAGCCATTAGCAATAAAACCACCTAGTACATACACCTTTGTATAATCTATATTCTATTACACTATACTGTTAACTTTGTCTTATGGTGCGCAATAGAGAGTTATCTATATACCCATCTATCTCGGGAATCTGTTCCCTGAGTTGAGGAATGAGTTCGAAACTAGCGTGTATAAATTTCATAGCCTCATTTTCTACTTTAGCTTTATTTGATTATCATACATTTATATGAACACAACGTTATTTTGAAATGCCCGGAATTCATAAATTAAAACATACAAACTACGTTTCAGAGCTCTGTTTGACTTCAAATTCGTAACACAAACATGGAAAATCCAATGTTGGTACATGTCAAAGTACATTGACCTAGGCTAGGCGGTTTGATGAAATACCTGTAAATTATATATTTCATATTCCGTTGTATATGTACCTACTCATTGCATACGTTAGAAACATCAAATGAATAATAATTGTGACCAACTTTTATGTATATATATATATCGTTATAACTGTTTTCCGCAGGGATACTAATAAATCTTAGATTTTATTGAGATCTTAGACTAAATAAAATATAAGCATAAGCATGTCCTCTTAAAGGACAAAGGAGATTGTTTGTTTTTGACAAAATATCTGTCGGCTAATTACGTAAGGATTATTATTTGACTAACGACATTTGACATTGGCATTCGATATTATACTTAATTATATTAGATAAAAAGCACCATAACATTGATTAGTACACAGTTTTATATTTCATGTGTCGACATAAAAGCACAACAATATAGTTTGTATCCTTCATAAACATAAATGGCTTTATTCATATTGTATTCGGAGTTTGTAATTTGTGTCCAAATTCCTGCAGTCTATTCCTGGAAATCCGAATATTGTCAGTAGTGGAATTCTCGGAATTTAATATTTGAAAGTTAATACAAAATTGAGCCGCATATTATTAGCCGATATTAATATCGTACTATCCAAATGACCGAGCTTAGTTCGATGGATATTTGAGATATTAGGGGTTAGATTCATTCATCATTCAGTCAGTAAGACAATTGTTTGCTTCTGCCCTTATACATAAACTTCCTTATGGACACTAAACATTCCAAGTAGGCCCCCTGTGCTCTTGACCTGTTATTAAATTTATCTTCGGATCTTTATCATCACGATAATCTTCACCCACGGAGCTGATGTACTCACCCATGGATGAGCAAACCGACTCACGCGCCACTACATCGAGGAATTATCTGGTATCGAGCAGTGCAAAGTACAGTGCAGCACTAATACAACTGAAGAACAACAAATGCTGAGGACGGAATTACTACTGTGTTTTTGAAAACAGCCAGGATTCCAATCCTGAAAAAGTCTGAATCTCTTTAACTCCGCCATTCAGTAGGGTTTAACACTTGGCTTGGAGCGGGAGTACGGCGGTGCTGTTCTTTAGAAAAGACCTTGCTCAAGAACTACGGGCTATCACATTCCTACATCCTGTAATCATTCCTGTAAAATCTACACGTTGTTCTCGAGAATCGTCACAAATCCTCTCGTAGTGAGTTCCAGACACCGGAACAGGCTGAGCTTCGATAAGGCTACAGCACTCTTGACCACATACATACTATTCGGCAGATTGTGGAAAATACTCAAAACTGCCGCTGTGTTTGGCGTTTGTGGACTACGAGAAACTCTTCGACTTCATATACCCTACGGTGTCGTGGTGCTAAATCGAATTTATTGTCAGTGCAACGTGTTGATCTTTCTTGAACATGGTATAAATTTCGCTTCAAAATGGATTGATTGATATCGTTAAATGAAGACAAGTCAAGCTAATAAAAACGTGTAAAATATATAAGCAAAAATTATAGTCAGTATAAACACTAACCGGTACACAGACATCGACACGTGTAGCGTTTTGCCTTTCATTTAACTTGTCAGTGTAGGCATCCACTACCAAGCAAAACTCTTGTGTGTCTCCTCTTTGGTGATTTTCTACTATCGCCGATAGTTGTGGAAACCAAAGTCTGAACACATTATACCTGGAAATTTATAAAAATATGAAAAGAACTATGAAATCGCGATCTGGATTAGACAAAGTGTGAAGTTAATAAGTACTATAGTTTGATCGCGATCACTGCACTGCTCCCATGCGGCGTGATGGAGAGAGTTGTACTTCCATGGTGCACGGGGCATGGCGGGGGCAGTGTACTGCTCCTAGGGTGCGTGTTGACCGTTCTCGAACGTTTGATATAGAACAAGTAATCGTTTGATAACGAACATTGAACTCTTTGCGCGTCACCATCGTTATTTTTCATAGTGTGACAAACAAATCAACAATATCAATATATATTAATAGCCCGATTATTACTAACTCCATTAATACTAACATGTTTAATAGCTTTTGTAATCACGAGAATAATACGTACATACACATTATAATGAAATTTGTGAGGCATATCAGCCCAAGATATGTAATTAGAGGTTTCTTGAACATAGGTTTGATTTCATGCAATCCTGTTACAATCTGCTGTTTAAATGTCTTCTTCAACTGTTTTTCGGGACTCTCGTCCGAAATATCTTTCATTTTGTCTTTCCAGATATCCGTAAACTGCAAATATACATTATTAAGATTAGGATTGTCTATCAAACTAGTTCGTCATTTATGACTATCTTCTTTTTCTGTAGTATCAATGGCATTTTTGAGTTGCCATCGTGGTGTAGTAATTAGTTTCACGGCAGCGCCGCTACTCACGAAACGGGCCCGAGCATAGGTTTCGCTCTACGGGAAGGCTTTTTACGTTCTCTCCCTACTATAATCTACCTTTTTGATTCCCTAACTCGTATTTCTATTTAGAACTTCTTAGTGATAACTCGGTTTTCTGCTACAGAATTACCTGCGATTGAATACTTTCCTAAATGAGGCAGCAAAAATGCTCTGTAGCATTCCTGAAGATGCCTCGCGTGGAAGTGAAACAGGTGGTGAGGTATGTTCTTCACACTTGTGGAATACTACACGTACAGATTCCTATCTCCTCGGGTGAGAAATCTTTTTACTTGCTTTGAGGAGTGCGATTTGGCATTCCTTCCTTTTACAATTAGAATTGCTATCGGTGGAATTGTGGATGAGTTTCACCAAGTGTCATCAGTATAAATACTAATATAAACAATAGTACCTACCGGATAAGTATTCGCAGGTTTCCTAGTATTTTGGCAATATATTTTAATCAAAATATCCCTTGCCTCCTCATATTTTTTCTGTGTCACTAAATATTTGGGACTCTCCGGCACAAACAGCCCGTACATTATACAGGCAGCCAATGACCATAACGATACGGCATAAAGATAAAAATTCCAAGTGTTGAGTACTGAAACAAAAAAAGAACAATTATGTAATATTAAATTTAAAAAAAAAAACAAAGTAAAAAAAAGGAAAATTCCTAAATTATCATGGCACTACCAAAAGTGCCAAAAACTCTTATAGTCAAAACAGTACATGGTAAATATTCCATAATATATATATATGGGTGATCTTGTGAGTTTGATTAGTCTAAATTCTAGAAATATAGAAAAAGAATTAAAACATCCCTATCCAAATTATTACACTTCATTTCTTGATTATACATTAATTCCCACAATATCGGACCTTCATAAGTATGTATTTTAATAATAAATTATTTTATACGATTATTATCGTAAGCAATTATATTATAAGTAAATTGCAATTACTGGATGAATCAAGTATAGTTATACATCATACATAGGTACTTATTTTAATATTTACATCCTTATGTTGTTCGTCTGTGTTTTTATATGTTATAAATCATTGTAACGTTTTACGTAAAAGATTTAGTAAAAGAAATACACTGCTTAATGCATTATAAGTTAAGTATTCTTTGCCTTTGGCAAATGGTACAATAAAACAAATATTTTCTGTTAGCCTGTAGTATTAAAGTTACATAAGAATAAATTACCAAATTTCCCTCCAAAAAATGACATCTTCCATTCATTGGTCAGAATTCCCCATGAAATGAGAGCGATTACCACATTTGCTACCACTGTTAATGAAGACTGAAACAGTACCACACGATCCCTTACATCATTGGAACAGAACTCTGCTGTTATGGATATAAAGGAACTAAAACATGTCGCAAACCTGGAATGTAAACATTATCTATTTTACTTAAATAGAAGAAATTTTACGGTAGCCTAGTGGTATGGGTAATATACTGCTAAAACGAGGTCTCGGGTTCGATCCCAGGTTTTACCATGGCACACACTAATGACTTTTCGACGCTTTTTGAAGTTATGTGTGTATTTATCGCAGGTTTATAAGTGCCCAGTTAATGGCAATGGGCTCACCTCACCACCTATTACATTGGAATCTAAACATAAGCTGGCGAAATGTGGGTGCTAGCACCTCTGCCTACCCCTTCGGGGATATACGCGTGAGTTTATGTTATGTTAGGTTACGTAACGTAATGTAGTAATGTAGTTAAATAATGACATAACATACCTGAGATAAAAGATTGTGAACATTTTATTAGAAGGTAAGGTTTAAAAGTTCCGCAACTTACCTACGAGCATGTATGAAATCAATGTGTACAAGGATCACAAGTAGAAATACATACATACATTATACTCACACCCGTACTCCTGGAAGGGGTAGAGGTGTATTAAACATCCACATTTCGCTAACTATGATTTTCGGTCCCACGTAATAGGGGGTGAGCATATTGCCGACAATCGGACACTTTTTAAAAAAATGGGTATGCTAAAAATAACTAACTAAAAATGTAGCAGCTAAATAAATTAAAAAAAAATTAACCCGATTCATCGCTATGCGGTATAAATCGCAAGGAAATTAATTATACGCTCCAATGAACTTCTTGGAGATTATCAGAATGTCAGAAAATTGTATTTATTGGTGTAAAGCCATAAAATGTATAATCCTTACAGCCTAAATTCAGCAAGAAACGATTACAGAATTATAGTGAACATACTATGGATAAACAACGACTAAATATTTTATTAAATGACACTTATTATATTTTGTTATACATTCTAACAAGAATTGTGCCTTTTTTGCAAGAAAAGTAGCAATTAAAGAACGAAATGCAAGAAATTTTAGTTACTTACAAAAGTCCTTCAAAAAATTTTGCCGTCACGAGAACCTCATATGTCTGACTGGATGCAGATACCAAGGTGACTGCAAATAAACCAATGAAACCACCCACCAAGAATATTTTTCTTCCAAATGCTCCCGTTAAGAACCCAGCTATTATTGATGAGAGAAACATGCCTGAAAATAATACATATTTTTGTGGAAAAATTGTATACAATTTATACATTTGCTGATATCGTCACACGGGGCGCGCGTTCGATCCCTGCATAGTGCAAAAAGTTGTATGCATGAATATGGCTGTTTGAACTGGTTTGGTCGTGCCTCGGAGAGCACGTTAAGAGTCAGAGAATGATGATTTCTTTTGGCGATGGTAAATATTTTTCAATACCCCTATTTGTTTACTATTACCTGCTATAGTAGTTTAAGGGTTAAATAAATAAACTTCTATTTTGTTTGTAGAATAAGATACGCTTATATTTGCAGAGAATTTTAGGTTTCTGGGTCTGTTTTGCTTATGTTTGTATGTATTTCTACGTATAAGCGAATCTGTGTTTTTATCACAATGATACATTAGTTTAGAATTTAATATTAGTTTAGTATTTTATCTTGAGAATAATTATGATCCTGGAGGTTAAGGGAACAGGATCGGTATTTCAAGCAGGTGAAATTGCAAATTATTATGCTTCACCGCCATAGACATTTCCAAAGGTGCTTTTAACTCATCATGAGCATAAAATAATACTTAATCTTTCTGTGCCTTGGAGAGCACGTTAACTTTTCGTCCTTATTATCATGTTGCTATACAAACATTGCCGAGATCATAGGGCTTTCTTTCATAGAAATGTTATATAGTTATATAAAATATCATCACCATCATCGTCATTTCAGCCACAAGACGTCCACTGCTGAACATAGGCCTCTCCCATCGACCTCCAATCCAACTGCAGCGAACGGGTTTATCAATCAGTCAATCAATTAGCCTATCGGAGTCCACAATTGAACATAAAAATATATAATATAATCAATTCTTACCTATATAGGGCATTGCATTTAATAATCCTTTTCTTAATAGTGTCATGTGTAAATCACATTCGGCAATGGGAAGGAGATATCCAGTCGAAGTGCTGACGAAAACTCCCGCCATATAGCCCACAAAAGCGATGAAAAGCAGCTTTATGTGGAAGTAGCCAAATGTGCATGCCTTTAATGCTGCATCTATTTCTTTTAATGGTGCTAAATTTACCTCCGGTTTATCTGTTTAAAAAGTACTAGTATTATTATTATGTACATCACGATGCATAGTTTTATTCGAACGGAAAATAGTAGTCTTAAAAAGGCTGATTAATATTCTATTTGTCCTTGGGAGATAACAAAAATAAATTAAATATCAATTTTTTCATACAACATAGTTGGCAAACAAGCACACGGGCTACCTGGTGGAAAGCGGTCACCGTGGCGTATGGATGTTTGCAACACCAAAGGCATTACACTCGTGCTGCCTAACCTATAAAAGTCTTTTAATGCTCTTCTTGAAGAATCCCATGTTGTAGTCGCTTGGAAAATTTAATTATTATTTATCAGTTTTAGGAAACCTCTGAGTGCGACTATACTCTTTAAAAGTCAATTATTTTATACAAAAGATTACCGAAACTAAAAAAAATATTGACATAATATTTTAATCAACTAATTAAGATCTATAAAAATAGATGTTTATTTAAAAAGTAATAAACAATTACTCACGGTCTTCACTTTGCGGTGGCAAATCTAATTCAGTCATTATAAAATACTTTAATTACCATAAACAGTTTTTAAATAGATGCGTTAGTAAACTAGTCCGAGTGTGTCGGCGGTGAATAGAACAATAATATCTACACATTCGTTGTTGGCTTACATTTACTTTATGAAGACAGTAACATCCTTGTTATCCAAACTAACATGATCTCTCTTCAAGTATGACGTCTAATAAATGATGTATTCAGACAAGAGATCTTGAGTCAGTGGTTCAAAATCTCTGCGTAAAGAGAAGATAACAAAAAATAATTTCAAGTGCGTATTTCGTAATGATGTGTTGTTTTAGGCTTATTATGTTAAATATTGTTCAAATATTGATGTAACGCGTTAAAAAATTGCAATGTCAGATGTTTTGTTTTCCTGAAATCAAAACCACAAAAATCCGGGTCCGCACAGCTCGCGATGATCGGAGGTCGCAGAGTGACCTCTCTCCTCCACGAGCGGTGGCTTGATGGTGACGGGTGGAGCGGTCCTCTTTCTTTTACCTTTCCGAATATTCAGAAGAATTTATACCACGAAGATAATGAAGATTCTATATCAAAAAATATCTTGATCTTGGCAATATCTCGTTACACGACTTCTAAATGCTAACAGAGAATATTGTATAATATCAGGTATTTGTCAACGTTTCCACTGAACGCCCGTGTCGTAATTAAAATTATCAACAGTATACTCAATTTCTTTAAAGCCCTTTAAGCTGAGCAGACAGCAGGGATTGTCTTGGACTTACTGTCAGCGATTCCTTCCAAGCTTTATGCGTATACCAGAAGGAAAATTTAACGGTAGCCTTGATATTTCTATAGTCTGTAAGCATGGATTTGCACTAAACGTTAGATTTGCAGTAAATTTCCAAATTTCCTTTTATTATTTTTTAGTTTATTGAGACGATGCCGCGATGGAGAGTTAAAGAGACGAAAAAAAAAGAAAAAAAAAATTTGCCGTGCCTTAATTTATGTCGCCACTACCGGAGGTGCTGAGAGTGGTTATGTCGAACTCGAACAAACTAAAACAGACACCATCTTCACTTGGTTGTGTGGGAACTGCTAGTTTAGCTAGTCCCCGGGTATACCGCCGCCGTGGCCTACTTGTTTTCATTAAAATTCTTGCTTTGAGCAAGTTGGCGAACGTGAGAACTCTTACACCTGAAGCCGCGACTAAGACCCAAACACATTGTGTGCTAAAAGCTAACTCAGATAAATTTAATTCACCCCACAAATTAAAAAAGGAACAACTAAAACACGAAGGTGATTATCGCTCTAAGTTTAACCATATTCTAAGGGTAGTTTTAAAAGCTCACCACGGAAAACTATTGTGGGTAGACCATTAGCAGAAACACATTTGACTTAATTGGAGGGGTAAGCTTTAAAGTTATAAACGGAAGTTTTTCATTAAAGTAGGTAAATATATTTTGATTAGTAATAAATTACTTATAATTTTACATAGGTACATACATGCATACATGCTCACACCCGTAATCCCGGAAGGGGTAGGCAGAGGTGTAATTAAACACCCACATTTTACCAACTATGATTTTCGGTCTCATATAATGGGGGCGAGCCTATTACTGCCAATCGAGCACCTTGTAAACAAATGTGTAAGCCGACAATAAATTTCTTACCGAAAATATAGCAGCCAAATGAAAATAGAAGAATTATTTTTAACCCGATTCCTAAAAACAAACAACTCTGTGATTCTAGATTGACATGATCATTGACATTTAAACCTTAAGATAATGACACAAAGAACATTGTCGAATATCGCTCCAGAAGCATCAAACATAATCTGAATTATACTATAGTATCATCGAATATTAGAAGCAAAAATATACACAGGCACTTAACAAAAATATTTATACAGTCGGCATCTGATAACACAATAGTCTATAAAATCTGGTTACACTGTACTTGTTTGTAATGGTGACCCTCTTTCCTGAGACTTTACCTACAGCTTTACCATCAGGCGGAGTGAAGTCATATTGATGGATGAAATAAGAACGAGGAAAGTTGTACAGTCGTATCTACCTACATCTTTTTTAATATAGCTCGCGACACATATCACTTTAAACCAAATTGTAAGAGAAACGAGCGGCTTATGCTTGTCAAGTCGTAGCATTTTACGCTATCCTCGAAAGATACCCAAAAATGCGTACATATAGAGCAAAATTGGAGTCAAAATATATGGCGTATTGTATTCGGAACAAATCAACTCCAACATGTAAAGCGGTTTGGGTGAAATACATCAATAAATCTCCAACCATACAATATATAAATATGATTGGTAGAAAATATTTTCCCATTCATACCGTACTTCGTTTAGCTAGATTGAAAACGCTGTAGCCAGACACATGATGGGTACATAAACTCTGTGGTACTCAAAAAAAAATATTTTGCAACTGACATTTGACTGACTGACAATTGAGTCCCGGGTTCTTAAACCGGGGCGTGAAAAAGCATCTGATGAGCGCCACCAATTGTAATACTGTGTTTGCAATGGTGACCCTCTATCATGAGACTTAGCCTTCAGCTTAACATCAGGCGAGGTGAAGTCAAATTGACGTGCCCTAAATAAAAATTGGTTGCCTGTAAAGTCGGTATACGGGCGAAAGTTTTACGTGACAACGACTTTGAGTGGTAAAATAATTTTAATGTGAATATTCATTCGTATAGTAGGAAGAAGGATGAAATAATAGTAACAATTTAAAACATTTATTTATACAAAGAATTATATTTAAAACATTAATTTATACAAAGAATCTCGCACTGTTATGTCTGTCTCTCTCGCTCTTAGGCGGGCTAACCATGCCCGAGTGGAAGGGACGCGTGCCTCTCACTCGCTCTCATTGTGAGCGCATAACGTGAGCGGAGCGTAACGCAGTTTCTTGAAGTGTCACCCGGCAAGCCAATTTATAAGACGTTGTCACGTCAAAAGAAGACTCAAACTCAAACTCAAACTCAAACTCATTTATTGCGAAAATGGGTAATTTATAGGTAACATTCAGTAAATAAAGTCGTCCCTCCATAATCCACCCTGAAGGCATGCAATTTTACAGGTATTTTTAAATTAATATTGATTATGCACTAGTAATAATTATATAAAATTAACAAATTAAATACAATAATTAGTCCATCAAAGAGAATATGTAACAATTTTTCCTTTCCTTGGTACAAGTCAATAATAATGCATACACATGTCAAATAAAATTGAAATTTAAAATATGTCAATCAATAAAGTATCACAATATATTATTTCTGATTATTTTGCATGTCATTTATAAATTCGGTTACACTGTAATAGGCTTTTTTCACGAGAAATTGTCTTACTTTTCGTTTAAATACATTGATGTTTATGCTGTCTAATAATTTCTTTGGTAAGTGATTATAAACCCTTGGCGCCATACAGAGTACACTATTTGTCATCAATGCACTTTTGTGTTGAGGACAGCTAACTTTCGACAGTTAGCAACTTTCGACAGTTAGCAAGCTAAGACATTAGCAACTTCCAGGAAATTGGTTTAACCCTTCCGTTCTCCTCTCCTTTCCCCGCCCCTACACTCCCTTTCTCTTCCCTCAACTCGATCGCAGCACGAGTTTATTGCAAAGGTCCATAGACCACGGTAATTTTTTTATACAATATTAGTATGTTAACTGTTTCAATTCGTAAGTTGATCGAATAAGGTGAAATAGTAACATAGTTTCGTTGTAATTTTAACATTGTAACTGATAGGTCGTATGATTGTCGGTGGATTGCTCCCACATTCGTCCCAAGATGGTTGCACAAAAGAATTTCGAGGTCTCAAGACGTGGATCCATGGTTCAGCGTTTAAACATTCCCCCTACAAGAGAAGGATCACGGGTTTAAGTCCGATCGAAATTCGATTTAATAATATGCTGTAAGCATTTCGAGCATACTAACAATACAACGGCCTGTACAAATACTAAATTATTTACAGCTATGCACGCATTAAAGGTTCAATAGCGATACTCGTATTATACTGGCTTGTTAAATTAATTAATGGTAATCCTATTTCCTGGAACAATGGTGCACATTGAGAGAGGTCTATGCAGAGTAGTGAATTGCAATAAGTTAATTGACAATATAGATTAAAAGTTATCTTTAGAAGAACAAAGTGCTTGAGTGACTAGGTTTGAAGAACCATATATTACGAAACGTATTTTTAAAAACCATTATCAACTTAAACCGAAATAGATATAACACTGACTTCAATTTCTCTTTAACTGCACTGTCAATGTTAAAGTAGGATCGTGCAACCCAGGCTAAAAGTCATAAGTCACTGTCACTGATATTTAAAATGTGGTAGCACGGTAATGAGGAAATTATTTCTCTATTTACGTTAGTAATATAACCTAATACTGTTCAAAAATGTTGCAGATGAAACTGTATAAAATGTTGCTTATAAAATAAAAAATGGGAATTTAAACAAAACAAGATAGCGATTTTTTTCTATATTTAAAGCCAGAAAATAAACAACTACCTATATGTACAGTCAGAGCTCATAATAATCCTATGGAAGAACAATTTACATGTACTAATTGTCTTAAAAGAAAAAGGTCACAAGTAGAGCTAGAATGTTGACGCCATAGTTACGGAGGATTGCTACTGCAATTTTGAGTTCTACTGTACTTCATTTGTGCAATATGTACAAAAAATCTTATTATATTATGCTGTATTATTATATAATACTACGAATAGGCTAATTATAAAACTACCAATTACATCACGATTGAAACAGTTATAAGTGGTTTCATTTCAATTCTGGTAAATCGTTAGTCATTATTATAATTTTGAGATGCCCCAAATTGCTGCCCTGAATGTTGATTCAGGGTTGCCTGACCTGGTTAATAGGGTTAAAAATCACGTCTATTATAACCAACCTACTTGCTACTGTTGAATAGCTGAAGAAATCTGTTTCAAAAACTGTCTTATTTTTTATGAGAATCAAAATGTCTGTATTAGATAGGAGAAGAGAGCTGAAGGTTAAGAGAGTTTCAGTGAAGAAGACAAAGCAGGCTCTCATACCAACAGGAGCAGTGTCAACTTAAGCCTTTAGACTTCAGCCTTCTTCCAACTGTCATCACAAAACTCCTCCAGTGAGATCTGGCTACTCTACTCACCAGTGGAAACCCACTCAAGGTTATTTTAAGCCGCGGTATTCTGTAGGGCGGAAAGTACTTCCCCAGGCGATCTGCTCATTCAGGACGCTCCCTATACATATATCGTCATATCCTATCAATTTTTCTTTCAGAAAATATTCGAAAATCTCTCTTCATATTAATTTGTATCTAGTAAAACCCAAACGCGATTTTTCCCAATCGGTAACATTGTACCAATTGGGAAAATCTCATCGTATTTGACTGTCACAATTTTTTCTTCATCAATATTACTACTTCACTATTCACCAGAAAAATGTCAACTTCAAAAGGCAACAAAATCATTTCTCATATTTCTATTCATTTCATTATATTTAAAAGTTTTCTTCAAAACATTTTAGAAATGTAAATGCAAGAAAAATACCAAGTTAGCTTGTTATCTATACGCTCTAGTGAATACGTCAAAAGGGGCTGTGAAGCTAAGCTGGTACTACTTGTGCCATTGCTTATCTTTACGGTCGTTTTCCTTTTGAGGTAAGCAGTGTCTAAAACGGCGTAAAATCTCAAACCTTATCGCAACATGGTTGAGCTACATTGAGTGAAACAATTGTATTTTCGTAACTGATTAGTGTTTTTTTTTAGACTAAGTATTTTATAGGAATTGATAAATCCCCACATTCAGGGGTTAGACTGGGACACCGTGGTCGCTTTACGTGAAGGCGGTTATCTCGAAAGAGATGACCGAGGTCTACCGGGGTGCGAGGGATTTATGTTGGTTACTATCTCACCTCCGGCAACTAAGGACCCAAAGACGGCATGCGTTTTAGTCGGTTCGAGTCCGACATAACCTCCCCGACTATGTAGATCCATGTATTAATTTATTTTTTCTTTATTTTCTAGGTATGTTCCTGCTTTTTCATTACGGTGAAATACAGAGCTCTCTTCACCTCAAACGTAAGAATCATTTTCCTTCATTTAAATAGTATTGGCAGTATTTCAATATCCTCAATTGGTGGTGTAGGTCAGACTTTGGCACTCTTTACAAAAGTATCCAAGTTTAAACTTCTTTGTTAGATTCTAGTCTAACAAAGATGCGAACCCAACTGTGTTTGGAAAAGGGCTTAGAAAATTATGAATGAATTTCTGCATTGGAAAACCCAATTGTATATTCGTTAACAAATATCCAAATAATAATATAATTTGACATATCTGGGTCAGGATTCTGATCCAGGTCAATCCCAAAAAAAATTCTTTGTAGAAATAAAACCCTCAAAGTCCACCCAATCTGGATAAAATGAATGTAACGAAGATGATAAGGATATCCGTTATCCGCAGTTAATTTGGCGAGAATGTACCCAAATAGAAATAAAAAATAAAATGGAGATCTCACAATTATTGTACAAATATGTCTGACAGACTGTATGAAATTTAAGCCAATATCAGACGTTAATTTTTGGTTCAATTTTCGTCATCTGCAGGGCGTGGCGATGAAAAAATGTCGTCATCATGATGTTATGCTCACATAACGCCTTTTTCAGCGAATTGATTGGTCGAAGTGATATAACCCCCCCTCCATAATTTTTTATTTTATAGTGAATTTCCGCCATATAACACCTACATTTTTTTTTATTTCATTTATTTATTTCATGAACAATTTACATTGTGTTTGAAAAATCCTACTTCAATATATTATATGAAAAGAAACAAAGTAAGTTTCGTTATATTATGTTAATTGTTATGCGCCTAGGCTGTATTGGTTCAATTATTTTGCAGGTTATGCGTGCGAATAAAACGAAAATAATAACAATCGCACTTATACTTAAATACATGGCAATCTACTAATTTTATAAATGTGAAAGTTTGTGTAAATGTTTGTATATATTTGACTGAAATTTGGTACAGGAATAAATAGATTAGAGCTTTGAATAACACATAGGATTTTTATCCTGGTAAAAGTTTATTGCAGAAATTCCACGCGAGTGGACCAGCTAGTATCAGCTAGTAAATAAATAAATAACTAGTACTCTTAGCCACGCTTGTACGAGTATAATATGAAATGGGTTAAGTAAGATGTATTTCGTAGGGTCGCGAGACAAATTGAACGAGTGAATGAATGATTATGACGTATGACTCTGATTTAGCTGGTACTGACCATTTCAAGTTGTTTTCTTATGTGAGACTATATTATTCAAGGATTGTTTCACTCTAAAATTATAATAGTAACAACGAGAAGCCTCAGATATACAGGCAGACATGATTTCTTTTCTAATCCATGAATAGTATTGTATATTGTATATTAAGTATTATGTATTTATATTTAATTGTATGCTTATACTTACTTAAGTTGTTGCTATAAATACTTTCAAATATTTTTTTCTCCAAATACTTCTCTGCATCCCATGGTTGCTTTATCGCTCTGTGGCAATCTCTTACAGGCAACCATAAGAGATTGCCACCGAGGGATAAGGCCGGCAATTGTATGTACTTCATCATCTTCATCATCATGTCTCTTTGGTGTACAACAAACACATATATAATTATTATAATTACTATTTTATTACGAAATATAACTTTGTTTTTAGTCCATAACAATTCTTTAACATATCATTTATGAATGAGAAAGTAACTGTGTTCTATGGGTCACAATGAAATCATTTTTAAACATTGTTTTTTGATAAATCCGTTTATTCATTTTACTGAGATTTTTCCACAGCAAATAATAATTATACTGACTGTATAAATCATATTTGGATCGGAAAATGTGAATGCTTCGACGGTATTCGAACCCGCAATGATTTGAACAGTTAGCATACTTTTTTTTTTTTTTTTTTTTTTTTATCGTGCGCAAAATCCCCACGGATCCCACCTCCACCAAAACCGATGGAGGTGATTATGTCGGACTCGAACCGACCAAAACGCACGCCGTCCATGGGTCCTTGATTGCCGGAGGTGAGATTATACAAGACATATCTCTCGCACCCCGGCAGACCCGGGGACATCTCTGTTGAGATGACCCTCTTCCCCTAATGTGGGGACCATGGTGTCCCCATCTAGCCCCTGTGTATGGGGTGGCATTTGCGCCATCGCCGTGGCCTGCTTCTGCTAGGGTGACCGGCGGCTCCACCCGTCACCCCCAGGCCCGCGCTCATGGGGGACGGAGGTCATTTTGCGACCTCCGACGTCCGAGTCGCCTCCGCTCATCGCGGGCAGTGCGGGCCCGGAGTCTTCTCCGGACCCGCTCCGCCTCCTCCTTTTCGAGCATTACTTGCTCGCAGAAGGAGGCGGCGGCTGCCCAAGCACTCGCGCATCGTACCATCACCGTGAGCAAGGTGGCGAGCGAGACAACTCCCACCCCTAGGGCTGTTGCTAGGACCCGCCTTGGCGTCTCCCACGCCGGGCACTCGGTCAGCGTGTGCAGCCCCGAGTCCTCGCTCGCATCACAGTGATGGCACTCGGACGTTGGCTCCTTCTGGATCCGACGCAGGTAATCCCCGAAGCACCCGTGCCCGGTGATCACCTGCGTCAGCCGGTACGAGAGGCTACCGTGTGGCCTCTCTAGCCAGTCCCCCATGATGGGTCTTACCGCCGCTACTACAGCGTGCCCTGCGCGTGATTGCCCAAGTCGTCGTTCCCACTCGGCTACCATGTCCCCGTGGAGCTGGAACTTGACAGCCCGGAGCTCACTAGGCTCGGGTTCATGTCCCCGCTCCCGCGCCTCCTTTCGATACCGATATAGCACCGAAAGGGCTCTCGCATCCAGGATCCATGGTATCGATCCGGCGAGGAGACTCGCTGCGTCGAAGGATATCGTACGGTACCCCCTGATGACCCTGATGGCCATCGTGCGCTGCGGGGCGTGCAGTTTCTGCACGTGTCTGGCCTTCAGGGTCTCCGCCCATACTGGGCACCCATATAGGGCCATGGACCGTACGATTCCCGCGTAGAGTCTCCTACAGGAGTCATCCGGCCCCCTCATGTTGGGCAGCAGCCGTGCCAGGGCATTAGCTGTGCTCTTCAATTTGGGGGCCAAACTTCGGAGGTGTTCCCCGAAGTCCCACCGGCCATCCAACACGAGCCCCAGATACTTCATCTGGGGCTTGATGCCGATGGGGATGTCTCCTACTGTAAGGCTGGATCCCTCTGGTGGCACGCGCCGAGGCCCATAAAAGAACATGGCCTCGGTTTTATGTAGAGCCACCTCGAGACCCAACCGCCGGATCCGTTCCACGACTTGGGCAACCGCGGTCGTGGCCTTCAAGGCCGCTTCGCGATGTGTAGCACCGTTCGCCGTCACTAACGTGTCATCTGCATAACACGTGACGGCGGCACCGTCACCGAGCTCACCGCGAAGCGCCCAGTCGTATCCGATGTTCCACAGGAGCGGCCCCAAGACCGATCCCTGCGGAACACCGCACGACATTTCTCGCCGACCGAGACCGGTTGCAGTTGGGTAGATGACAGCTCTCTCTGTCAAGTACGCCCCGACTATGCGGCGAAGGTAGAGAGGCACTTCATGATACACGAGTGCCTCCCTTATGCAACTCCAGGGCAAGGTGTTAAACGCATTGGCAATGTCCAAGGACACCGCCAACATCACCTCGCCCCGAGCGACCGCATCCTCCGCCAGAGTCCTCACGCGCATGATGGCATCCACCGTGGAGCGCTGCCGACGGAAGCCATATTGGCTGTCCGCTAGGTCCGGCCCCACCCCAGAGAGGTGCTCGACGAGGCGCTTTGCAATCACTCTTTCAAAGAGTTTGCACACCTCGTCGAGCAGCACTATGGGCCGGTAGGCGGACGGCGATTCTGCCGGGCGCCCCGCCTTTCGAATGAGGACCAGTTTCCCTGTTTTCCACACTTTTGGAAACTGGCCCCGCTCCAGGCATGCGCTGAGAAGTCCTCTTAGTCGGGGCTCGAGAGCGTCTTCCCCTAGAGCTAAGACCCAAGCTCGGCCTGGAATACCGTCGGGTCCCGGGGCGGTGTTTTTGGCCTTAAGCCTACGCACCGCCAGCTCTAGTTCTACCCAACTGACCTCAGGCACGTCGTCGTCATCCACTCTGGGTGCCGTAGGCGACCGAGGTGGTGGAGTCATTAGCGGTGGAATATGTTCCACTGCCCGCGCTGGGAACAGAGAGCAAACAACTCCTCCGAGCAGCTCCGGCTGGAGACACCGAGTCAACGGCGGGGCCCGGGGGCGCAGCTTGCCTCTTACCATAAGGTAAGGCCGCCCCCATGGATCCCGCTCCAGTGTTTCCAATAGCTCTTTGTGAGCCGCGGCCTTGGCCTGCTTTATTGCTGCTCGGAGGGCCCTTCTGGCCTCCCTGTATCCCTCGTGAAGCTCCACCACTCGGGGCTCCATATCTGCGCGGCGACTACGCCTCCTACGGAATCTGGTCCACCGGCGGTACGCGATCACGCAGGCCTGCCGTAGTCCTGCGATCTCCGCTGACCACCAGTAGACCTGACGCCTTGGACTATAGGGCGGAGCCCTAGGCATAGCCGCATCACAAACACGTGTCATGGCCTCCCGGAACCATACCGCCTCATCATCTATATCGACAGGCCTGTCCGGCGCAGGAGCCCAGGCCTGTATGATGGCGGCCTCCAGGAGGACCTCCCGATTCAATCGCTTAAGCACCCAACGTGGTTCGCGGGGCCCCGGCGTAACTGGCGTGTCATTCATTGGAGGGGAGACATCAAACCGTATGTATCGGTGATCCGACGCAGTCTCCTCCTCCACCACGACACGCCAGTCCCGCACACGGCGCAACAGCGAGGCGCTCGCGAACGAAACGTCCACAATAGAGCTACCCCTCGCGGTCGCGAACGTGGCAACGGCCCCGCGATTCAGGAGAACTAGACCGAGTCCATCGGCCCAGCTCTCCAGTGCCCTGCCTCGCCCGTTCGTGTGTCGGGAACCCCAGGCCACAGACCAGGCGTTGAAGTCCCCGAGCACAAGAACTGGGTGAGGATAGCAGGCATTGACGACGACGGCAAGCTGATCTAGCGAACGCCGGTAGTCAGCTATGTCTTGATTCGGCGAGAGGTATACGGCCACGACCGCAATTTCTCCCACAAGTGCCGCCACGCAGCCATGCCCTCTTGCAACGACGGCAAGGGGAGGGCTGCCTGCAGCAGCGTTATGCACTAATGCCGCCGATCCATCCAGGTCGGTTTCCCAGGCAGGCCCGAGAAACCGATGTGTGTATGGGTCGGCGACAGCGGCGACATGAATGGACCACTGTGCCATGCTCTGGAGCAGAAGTGCCTGAGCATCGGCACCGTGGCCCACGTTCACCTGCAAGACGCGGAGTTGAGGATCCATCATGGAACCCTCTCCTCCGCACCTCGCCGCGAACTGGAGGCGGAACGCCGGCCTGCTGGCTTTGGCTCCCCTCCGGTGCAGGTCTTGCTACCAACCCTATGGTCTGCTGGTAGGCTCCGCTGCACTGTTTTAGATGTGCAGCGGAGCCTGACACGTGCCAGCCTTATGACCGGGTTGGCCACAGCGGAAGCAGCGGTCCCCAACCGTGATCTCCGCCGTGCACTGCACCCCCACGTGACCCACCACCAGACATCTGAAACACCTGGATGGTCGGGCCTGCAGGAGCCGCGCCTGCACCCTCAGGAAGCCTCCTAACAGGAGGCTCCGCCGGTCGGCAACTTTTTGGGCTGCCACGATGGGGCAGCCGACAACTGCCGCCCCCTGTCCACGTCGCCCGAAGCGAATCGCTCCGACTTTTACTGTGTCCAGGGGACAGCCCCCAGCCTCCGCCACGGCAAGCCTAAGCTCTTCGGCCGTAGCGGATATGTCCAAGCCCGTGACGCGTATCTCCGCACATTTGTTGGGCCTGGACACCCGGACGTCGGCTGCGTCCAGTGTTTCCCTAAGCTTAGCCGCTAGGGCGTCGGCTTTGGGGCCACTGGTGGCGCCGGGCACCTCCAGAAGCTTGGCGCCAGTCCGTGTATCCTTACACTTGACACCAGATATCTGGAGGTCCTCGAGGTCGATGCCCTTTACCTTGCGCATCACCTCGAGGTACCCCATGCCCCTTTCAGACGCCTCCGCCGTTAGAGTGACAACGACGGCCGTCGTTCGGGGGGCACGGAGCCGCCTCGGCGCTCCTTCCACTGCGGCAGCCCTGGCCCTTCTGGCCTTCCGGGCTGCTTTCTTGGCGGCATTCCGCTTCCGTTTTTTGTCCCCGACTACTTCCCACACCTCTTGCGGGGAGCTTGTGGGAGCAGTCGGAGCTGAGACTTTGTGTGGAACTGGGGCTGCGTGGGCTAGAGCCGGAGACGTCTTCCCCTTCCCTTTACCCTTCCCCTTGCCCTTACTCTGGGTACCCGAAGTGCCTTTTGCCAACGTAGCAGTCGCGGAAGGCGGGCTGCTAGCCGATTGCGGTGGGTTAGTGCCCTTTCGAAGAGCAGCAGCGTACCCCGACGATGGCGCAAGAGGCGGACGACGGATGGAGTCCATGATGGCTTCCACCATACTCCTCGTACGCTCCTCCATTCGCCTCTCCATTGCCGCCATACAGGCAGCCCATGGCTCCGAGTCTGGCCGAGTCGGCGAAGTCGGTATTACCGACGTCTGCGCTGGCTGCACCGGCTGCACTGATTGCGGCGGCTGCATCATTCGTGATGATGACCGAGTTACCCGCCCCTCCGGCATACCCACCACCGTCTTTTTGAGCCCCTCAAGCTCAGCTGCCATTCGGGCCATTTCCCGGCGGAACTCGGTCTCCCGCCGTCGGGCCTCAATCCGCTCCTTGCGGATCGCGGTCAGCTCCGACGAGAGAACAGTGTTCTCCTCGGAGAGGGTGTGCAGGCCGTTTAGCAGCTGCTGCTGTTCTGCGGGTGGGAGTCCATGTAGTCCCTTTACAAGACCTTGTAGGGACTCCACAAGGGCACTAGTCGTCCTCCTGCTGAGATTTGACGCCGCCGATTTGGAGGGTCCCGGCGGCGCCCCTGCATCATCTGAGGTCGGAGCCCGGGGAGAGTGAGCTCGGGAGGCAGCCCTCTTACCACCTCGCGTTATATGGCGCCCAACCAATAGGCTGACCACCTTGGGCGGAGGGGGGCGCAGATGCTCGTCAGCACAAGTGCTGCCGGAGGACGAGTCGGTATTGGTGAAGTCCAAATCCGACTCGCCCTTCTGCGGACGGGGCTTCTTCCGCCTCCTCTTTTTGGCCGGCTTAATCTGCAGTCCTGGTAGAACTGGACTGATTGCCCGGCTCCCTTCGCTGGCGGTGCCGAACTTGTCCAGCACCGCCGAGACTGACTGAGGTAGTTATTATAAAACTTGCTCTGCGGACATGAAGTTTGGGACCAAAACGTAGCACTTTGTAATAAAATGGGTATGCCTAAAATGAATTCCTTAACGAAAATGTTGCAGCTAAATAATTTTGGAAATAATATTATATTTCACCCGAATCCTTGCTATGCGGTGTAAATCGCAAGGAAATTAGTAACAGGTGCTTAGCCGCACAAGCACTACCAATTAACGAGAGAATCAGACGCTTAAAAATATCAAAAAAAAAATTATCGTATTACCTTGCTAATTTCCCTGTCTCTAGTAAAAACTAACTTAGAATTTATGATTCAATGTTATTTTTTACTCAGGCAAACTTTACGGGCAAACTCGTTTGTGTTATATCAAAACGTACTAAGGGATATTTTTTAATACGGTGTATTGTGTAATATTTCTTGCTAGGTCGTTCTATGTGAATTTTTTATGACGGCAACTGGCAACTTTACTCGTATATCTCAGCTGGTTGAATTTCGTGTAGGCTGTAGACTGTTTTGTCCACAGAACAGAAAAAAAACTAGTAGAAGTGCGACGCGAGTGTTCCAGTAGCGGAACTGATGTCGCCAAACTCACACATATAACCGTTAATAATACCGTGCATTACTAGTAATAATTGCTTTGACTGGTAAGTTGTACCTATTATGTACTACTTTTAATGCCATATTAGCTCAAATCATACGTACTACGAAACGAAAACCCTTTTTTATTTTTTACACCACCTTTTTTAACCATTCAAAATAGCGATTACCTTGCTATAAATAAAAAGTATTTATCCTCGTCCTCCGAGGTCACGGCTTCCAGAGTGTAGCTAGCACTCTGGTCAATGTCGATCACCCGGAGATTACGCGACGCGGGAGAGCAGCTAACTCTCCCAACTCCAACGGTGGCACTAGTGCCTGTCAGCCCCTGCGCGAGCAGTGGGCCAACCCGTCCCTTGATTCCAAATGAATCACAATGTCTCTCCCCTGTCCCCTCTAAGATCAGAGGGGAACTGGGAGAGACGACGACCGCGGGCCTTGCAGGCCCGCCATACCACGACCCCCTCGTGCAATGGGGTTAGCTGCCAGGTAATTCGTCAGCGACCAACAGAGCTCCTAGAAGTTGAAGTCTGTTGGCCGATGTCCAGGGTGCACCAGCTCCCCCGCATCCGCTCCCTAGGACCGTGGTCCAAAGGGGGAAGAAACGGGGAAGCCAACGTGGAGGTTACCTGACGTCGCACCCCGAACAGTTAGCATACTAATTACTTCCGAAAAATGTTCATTAAATTTATAAATAATGTAATTTAGGAGTAATAATGTAATATATTAACAAAGATTAAGCAAATTGAATTGCTCCGAAATAAAATAATTTATTAAATAACTTTTTTTCCTTCTGCCGAGGGAATTAAGGTCAGCATTGGATTACGACTTTGTTTCATAACTATTTAATTATTAATGAAATGTACAAGCTCAAGGAAAATAGGCAAACATAAAGTTAGGTAGTTATTATAAAACTTGCTCTGCGGACATGAAGTTAGGGACCAAAACGTAGCACTTTGTAATAAAATGGGTATGCCTAAAATAAATTCCTTAACGAAAATGTTGCAGCTAAATAAATTTGGAAAAAATATATTTCCGAATCTTTGCTATGCGGTGTAAATTGCAAGGAAATTAGTAACAAGTGCTTAGTCGCACAAGCACTACCAATTAACGAAAGAATCAGACGCATAAAAATATAAAAAAAAATTATCGTATTACATTGCTAATTTTCCTGTCTCTTTTAAAAACTAACTTAGAATTTATGATTCAATGTTATTTTTTACTCAGGCAAACTTTACGGGCAAACTCATTTGTGTTATCAAAACGTACCAAGACATATTTTTTAATACAGTATACTGTGTAATATTTCTTGCTAAGTCGTTCTATGTGAAATGTTTATGATGACAACTGGCAGCTTTACCTGTATCTCTCAGCTGGTTGACTTTCGTGTAGGCTGTAGACTGTTTTGTCCACAGAACAGAAAAAAACTAGTAGAAGTGCGACGCGAGTGTTCCAGTAGCGGAACTGATGTCGCCAAACTCACACATATAACCGTTAATAATACCGTGCATTACTAGTAACAATTGTTTTGACTGGTATACCTATTTATATACTACCTTTATTAGTGCTTACTGCTCTTTTCAAAGTAGTAGTAACTATACTTGCAACACCTTTTTTAACCGTTCAAAATAGCGATTACTTTGCTGTAAATAAAAAGCGAAAAAGTTTAGACGTATTCTTATCAAAAAGTTCATATTCTCGAATTTATCCTTCGTTGCGTTAATACGCCAACCAATGACACGCGTACACCGACTACATACTACTTCCACTTATTTTTGGTTTTCCATGGTTATATCCATTACTTGTTTTAATTTCTTCGTCATAATTGACGTCTGAGTCGTCTCCGCTTAAAATTTATATTTTTTCGATTCTTATCACTACATAATCTGTTAGGCCATATCGTTATGGTTCTATTCTATTCATATTTCTTTTCCTACCAAATCTTACAACCTTAGTTGACATCATTTAATATTATCTTATGCAATATTTATGCAAAGATAAGTAATCTGTTTATTGATTTAAATACTACGTAAATTTCCGTTATCAGATTTATTTACTCACGTAAAATTATCAAAGCAAAATCTTATATTTCACAATAATTTAATACTATTACAGGAGCCTCATGAGGAGGTACCTATAGGAGTCAATCAATCGAACTATCCATTTAGCCATTACTGGATATAAGTCTCACTTGATATCGAGATACTTTGGCCTATTGTTTCCACGCTGACCAGACCGGGTTGGTCCGGGGTTTTATTTCGAGTTTTCTCTTTCTCACAGTGATTCATCTTCTGTGTTTTCCGTTAGTCGCATCTTACGACAACCTTTGGATGTAAAAGGGTGGTGAGTATTCTTTATTTGTCATCACAGGAGTTCTTGTTAGGTTCTTATCTGCATACCTAGACGTCTATCCTACAGAATAACAAAACAATACAGCACGTTTTCGTGGTGATAAACAATTGACGCACTTTCGCAGTTAACGTAACTTGTATTTCTGTACTTTAGAACTACTGATCATCATGATTGTGTGACTTTGAAATTCTATGGCACAGCCATTGTGGCGTAGTATAAGCTGATATATTAACCTAAGTACGATCTTTGGGTTCTGACTTAATTTGTCGATTAATTTGTTACAACTTGGTATATTATTCTCATCGTGAATCAATTCTCCTGACCCGGTCAATCCCAGTTGCCCTTTTTAGATCTTCAGTACAGTGGGAGGTTTCCTGCCTTGCCTTCCTTGTGTTTTCTACTCAAAGACTCGTTTGCTTTAACGGCCTTCGATACTTCGACAGATGTGGCTCAGCCAAATGCCCCTTCAGCTTGTATTTTCTTTGATAACATTAGTTCTTTGCAGGAGAACCTCCTTACTGAGGTCTACTTATAATGTAAATTTAAAATGGTTACCAAGAAAAGATTACCAGTGAACCACAACGTCACCCATTTTATAACCAAATATTAGCTTGTTTATATCAAACTCATAATATTATGATTGGTGTACAATAACATAGGTATATCTATCTATCTTATTATGTTTAATTAGTATGTTAGCTATTCCGTTATTCACAAGCATAATTCTAACTATGATAGGAATGATGACGTCTGAACCTCGTCAGTTATTTAGTAGGTGCAATGGCTTACAAGTGGCGTTGGCTTTCGCTTCAAGAATGTTGGTAGGGAAAATAAAAGGTTCGCGTTCGTAACTCACTTAAGTAACCGGAATGAAAGCTAATTGACTTGTTCTCGTCGGTAGTTGCATTACCGGGATACGAACCTGGGACGTCTCGATTATAATGCCACCTCTTTAACCAGTAAGCTACCACTCTTTGGTTTATCTGATACAAGCAGTATGTAGTATTGAAATGCATCTGATATGTTAGACAGCCCCTCTCATTAATTAATTAGATACGATAATGATATTATTGTCACCACCTTAACGACCACTATTCATCTTTGTTAAGAATACTAATAGAAAAATTTGGTATCTATTTATTAGCGAAACAATAATGTAAAGGTATGATTCCGTCGCCGACCGCATATTACAACTGCAGACTCTTGAATATGATAATATTGTTTATTGTCTTAACGCCTTGCGGCTTCTCAATGGAGTCGTATACCCTTATAGAGGTTTAATAAGTCATATATGAGAAAAAATAAAAATATGTAGATATAGACAAATGAACGGATTGCGATTCTGATATTCTTTTATGTCTTTGGACAATATGTGCTGACTGATGATATATGTAGTACATAACTTGTAATACTTTGATATGAATAAATAGCACCATTGAAAAACTGCAATGAAATACAGTAATAAACAATACTATCACATTCATATCTATAACATGGTACGCTTTAACTGCTGCTGCGGTCTGCAGTCGCCTACGAAACCATACTCTTAAACGTAGCTAGTCTTTTATTAGGCTATTATACCTAATTAAGTGTTGTATTAGACATCGTATTGTTCACCTGCTGTTATGTTATTAATTAATTGTTACAGTATATTAGCTAATTAGACATCTGAATACATCACTCGTGTAACATAACAATGTTAAATTTATATTTGCAAGCTTTTTGACGAAGCGTCGAGGCATTTTTAGGGGTATTTTACTTTTGTATTTAAAATTTTTATAATTATTTTATTGGGAAGCTGATAAAAAATCAAGGTAGAGGCTATATGAGGTGAAAAAGTATCAGAACTTATTTGAATACAACAGGTAATAACGACAGCCTGCCCCTGTGACGTGGCGGTAGTGAACGCGACTGTAACGCAGAAGGACCAGGTTCAGTTCCGCTCAGTACAAGTATTTTGCGTGAATATGAATATTTGCATTGGTCTGGTCTGTTAAACCGTTGGTCCCGGTTGTCATAGGAACGTCTATGGCAGTCTTTACAGGAGAAATGGGTGAAATGACCCATAGAGAAGAGCCGACCACCCGTCCGGTCAACGGCGTCCCTACTGGAAGTAGGAAGAAGTAATAGGTACTGACTATGAGATGATATTTTTTCGGGCGCAAGATTCCCCTGGATACCACTCTCACCAGAGTCGGTGAGCGTGGTTATGTCGGATTCGAACCGAATAAAACGCACGCAGTTTTCGGTTTTTGATGATGCCGATAAAGAGGTATTTATATGTGTTAATAATTTATTACCTCGATAATCTAAACAAGCGTATCATGATAAATACACAAAGCAGATTCACTGAATAGTTTAGTCATCGCACATAATCAAATGAATATTAAACACAATAATCAGAACATCATTATTTAGTAAAAGCTTTTGTGAAATAGTTATAAGACTATATTGTGCCCGTTAGTATTAAATTTCATATTTATGACCTGCTCATGTGTGGTCTCTGTGAAACTAGCGTTCAGTGGAGAATATCTATGAATCGCTATCGATAATCACTTTTCATAAGGTTGACTGTGTGCTAATTTGCCACCTAAGTGGTAGAAAATCATATTTTGAGTATGAAGAAACCGTTATGTAGGTATGTTCATGTTCCCCTTTTCCATAATACCTATTTTATATGTCATCCTGAAACAGAATTATCTCAGTCATATGGTCATCACCATCGTTGCGGTAATACCGGTCCACTTTTTCCAGGCACACTGCGTCGCATCTAAACTTCAATATATTCCATAAAGCGACGGGCGTCTGGCCTCCACAACCTATAAGTATAGGTGATATCGATGTACTACGGTTAGAACAGTTGTAGGATCAACGGCATAACGTGATCTGAGGATCTGAATCTGAGGCACAACCAGACCAATGCAAATATTCATATTCCAGCAAAATATTTGTACTGAGTGGGAATCGAACCGCGGTCACCTGCGTAACAGCAGCGTTTACTACCACCACGACACAGAGGCTATCGTCAGTACCTATAGTAGTCACCTTAGTTCTTTAGTTCTCTAGATTTTTTATCAGTTTTCCAATAAAATTTCCAAATTTTTGAATACAGAAATACCCCCAAAAACTCCTCGACGCTCTGCCGCACCATTAAGTCCTGGAATTCCTTGCCGGCGCACGTGTTTCCTTCTTCCTACAGTCCCGGGTCCTTTAAGCGGGGCGTGAAAAAGCATCTGATGAGGCCGTCAAGCTGAGCGACACCATTAAAACACTGAACGTGTTTGCAATGGTGGCCCTCTTTCATGAGACTTTGCCTTCAGCTTAACAGCAGGTGAGGTAAAGTCAAATTGACGTGCCATAAAAAAAGGCAACAACAACAGAATTTCCCCGCTGTACCTAAATGGCACCTCACCTACGCTAACATCGCCAGCATAATTTGAAAATTAATCATTTCTTAATGGTGTCCGCGATACGACAGCACCTGTGCTTCATAGATTACCTTGTTACTACCTACATGCTACATCTTATAGATTTACTAGATTATGTATTTTATGTCATTCAATCTAACTAATGGAGACATCTGATATATTTTTATAGCTTTTCGATGATATACGACAAATAGTTAAAGAGGTTTGTCGTTTTACAATCGACATATTTTGCTCGCACCAAGGTGATCTCATTTCTGACTTGATTCTAGCGAATATCACACATTGAAATGAAAACATGACCCCCTAAAATCAAACACTCTTTCGGATTGACTGCCTGATTTAGATCGGAGATGGACACACGGAAACAAATTTACTAGTATAGCTAACGTGGCTATGTTAGACTTTCAAAAAAACTGGACATTGGCATCTCACCATTAATTTTATATTCCATTTACCATATTTACTGGAGACTGGCAATATTGCCGTGAATCAGCTGTAGAAGCTATTTTAGGAAGAAAGAAGAAAAACAAACGAATCTACTTTTAACCACAGATACTTGATAAAGTTCCTAGAATGATCCGCGAAGCAACTGAAATTAAAAAAAAAACATTAATTTTAATGAAAAAGATGAATTGAGAGTACGTCCATCGTATGACCCAGTTATTCGTTTACTTAAACTTAAGAAAATGCAAAATACAGCAAGACTCAACGACACAGTGACCTCATTCTGCGTAAATTAGTGACAACAACAATTCATCATAGTTCAGGTACTATGAGATAACTTGCACTTCAAACTACAGAATTATGTGACAACTAACTTACTTAGTCACAAATAAATAATACCAATATATCGCAATAGAATTCGTAAAACTGGTTTCATCTTATTGACCGATATAAAAATACAATATTATATATTTTGATTTTGACTACATCCATTTTTAAATGGTCAAAAAATAGATCACTATAAAGGTTTCTTATAGCGTGTAAAAAGTGATAAAGTTATCTCTTGAAGAACAAAGTTTGCAAGACCTTGGCGTGAGAAAGTGAGAGAGTAGATGAACCCATTTGATAATTGTATATATTTAGATTTTGACTACATCCATTTTTGTATGGTCAAAAAATATATCATTACCAAGGTTTCGTTGTTGCGTGAAAATAGTTGTATAAAACATAAAGCTATCTCTAGAGGAACAAATTGTGCGAGTAACATACATAAAGATATATTATGTCTTTCACTCGCACACTTAGTTCCATAAAACCTAGGCGTGAGAAAGTGAGAAAGTATATGAACCAAGTTGATAACTTTAACTGAAATATATATTGCAGTGACGTCAATGTTTCTATACTAAATACATTATTGATAGCACACTTGTACTTCCCCAATGTATTTATTATTGTACCTAACCGGTTTCGCCTTGTGGTATTCTCAAAGGTTTACATTGACAGTTGAATAAGTTCCACCAAGTGCCATCAATCAACAGTATAAATAATTTCTATACTAAGTCAATGCCACGGACATCACTGTCGGCTATGTAGTAATAAAGGAGTCTGTGGGTTTATTTACGCTAGTAATATTAAATGTCTATGATACAAACACACACAATCACGTGTCACTAAATATCTCAAATCAAAATATATTTCAGATGTTATAGTTAAAACTTTTCAATATAGAATTTTTTTTGAAAGGAAAAGTATAATTGGGTTTCTTTTACCCACTAATATAACAAAGGAAATCGTTCTATCTCCTCGATGGATACCGCAGTAATAGTTATATATCACTGTAGAAGATCCCTTATCTGAGTAATAAAATCCTCAGAAGTACATACAAAGCCACTTAGAACCTAATTCTAAGTCTCAGACTGGCTGAAACAATTCCCTGTGGTTTCTGTATCGAAGAGATAATATTAATATCACAATAATCTGAAACAAACCCAGTTCTATCTAAACCTAAAGTAAACACAGCTCGAATTGTGAGTTCTAGAATAAAGATAAATATACTAGGATACATTTTTTTTAATAAATGTAGATATTAATATTGAATCACCACCAACATGATAATGATACATGATTTGGCGGAGTTACTTCCCCAGTTGGACTACTCAACTATCAAATAGCCATTTGAATTAAGCGGGGACCGAACCCAGGCCTCCTGCGTAGCAGTCGCGTTCACTACACCACAGAGACTGCCTTCCAAAATTTTATCAGATCATCAAAATAACAACGGTACAAACAATAAAATTAACTTTAAATGTTATTTATGCAGCTACCATGCTCAAACGCTTTGAATTATATTCATAAATGGCTATTTATTATTAAAATATTCATAGGCGCGAGGGTAAAAAGCTAATATAAAATTCGTTATTTTTACTGCACTATTTAACTTTTATTGCTCATCAAGTTAACAAACATGAATAGTAAAATGGACATCTCAGTGAAGACATTTAAGTTCATTCTGACTGGTGCTAATGGCGTATACATTTTTTTTTTCGTTTATGGCATGTCTATTAGACTTCACCAGCAAAGTCTAAAGAAAGAGGGACACCATTACAAACGTACAGTGTTACAATGATGTCGCTCAGGTTGACGGCCTACAAAGATGCTTCTTCACGCCGCACGTAAAGGACCCGGGACTGTAGGAAGAAGAAAACATGTGCGCTGGTAAGGAATTCCATGGCGTATTGGTGTGGCAGAGGAAAGACTCACCGAACCTTCTATTACATGAAATGTATGAAATGAACTCCCTGCTGCAGTTTTTCTAAGCGACTACAATTTTAGAGGTTTTTCTAGTAGGGCATACAAGGTTTCTACAAGGTCGGCAACGTGAATGTTATACCTCTGGTGTTGCAAACGTACATAGGCCACGGTGAACACTTTTCTTCAGGACAAGCACACGGCCCTTTTGACGGAAAGTGGTTACCTTGACCTTTAGACGCTCATTATAGCAACGTTCTAATACTCTTCTTTAAAGGTGGTGCAGGGGGATGTGGTGTGAAGGGTCTGTGACAGCACAAAAACTCTCCAGTGGACTTTGGCTACTGGAAACACAAGAAATAGTTATCATTAACCACATTATTCTGTACTTCCCCAGTCGGAATGCTATGGTCAATACCTTAGCTGCTTTAAAAGTGAATATTATTGTGCGAATATACAAAAACCAACCTTTTCTCACTAGCCTTAAAGTCCACGTTAGCATGCAGTTGATATAGTCGCAACCGACATTAAAAATTCAAACGGATCGATAGTGCATGTCTGAGTTACAAGTAAACTTCGATGTTCTTTCTAAAAGTTTTTAGTAAGAAAGAACTGTTAAAAATCACAAAGTACGATTAAGTAGTTTGTGCAAAGAAGTGGTTCAGAACAGATTGAACAGACTGCACAATCTTATGGTTGATCTTAGCTATAAGTTATTTTGAAACTATTATCACAGTATGTTTGAATGATCCATGTTGTATTCTGGAATATTTTAGGAATATTCTCGTAAACCACACAGCTTCGGATATTACCTACATAAGTTTGAATTCCCAATAAGTTTGCATCATTCTCAAGTACTCAATACTACACATATTTTAAGGAATATACAGAATATTTGCGAAACTACTTTTTTATATTTAGGTCTGAAAATTGACTGCACCTCTATTCATGGTAAGTAGGTACGGGTGCAGTCCAAACTATGCAGGAAGTCGTTACAGATACTGTCCCTAGAACACCGGTCACCACACTGATGACCTCAACAGTTGTTTTTTCACGCCTCACTTCGTTTTCTTCTCAGTGTCATTTATCTATTGCTCTAAACGTACACACATCAAATATGGTTAGTTTAGTATCTAGTTCGGTATTACCGATTACGTGGTGTCAATATTTAATATAGAATAGAATGGCATGGAGTTTGATAGAATTTGAATTATTAATTCACTACATTCAATTTCTGCACCATCCTGCGTTATGGCACAACAATAATTCACATGGAAACTGTCCATTTTCGTGCGTTCATGTTAAGGTGCTGTTATCGTCTTTGAACAGTCCACACACCAAAGACGTGCATTTCTTACGCATGGTTGCGTAAAAGCAAGCATCGAGAGATTCCCAAAAATACAGTCAAACTCATAAGTTTTCATGTCAACTATAACAATAATTCGTTTTCCTTGCATCGTCCCCAGTTGCCAAATAAAAAAAGTTTGGCAAACTTTATGGATCAATAGACCATTTGATATCCGCAGAACTGGGGCTACTGGATTCACCTCAAACTTTTCCATTCTGGCTTTCGAATGTACTCAAAGTTTATGCAAAGCTAAAACTTTACATATGTGTACCGCCCTATTGAATAGAAATGCATTCAAGTTTATGATATTTCTTTTTAGTAAGTAAATTAAATTTATTCATTGTAGTTCACGATAGTATTTGAAAAGTTTCCAAGTTAGTAATGATATGTAAATAAGAATTGGATAAGTAAAAGAGAGAGAGGATTATTGAGTTTAAGAAATATGGTAAAAATACACATTTATATAATTATACACATACACATTACTTAACCAAGCTACTTCTAATGTTCATTTTAATATTTATTGGTTAGTTATGTTAAAGTATTTACCACATCATGCGTTTGTTAGGAGTGTAAAGTCTCATCCCGATTATTAATCATTTAAATCTGTTTTGAAAAGGTTATTCAGACCTGAAATTAATAAATACAGCGTTCTCCTATTTCCTTACGCCTAAAAACTTTACGAGTTAATGGTAGAACTGTAAACTCGGAATCTTGAATAAAATGAAATGTCTTCTTACGGCTCAGTAACAAAGCCTCAAACCTCAAAAAAACCTTTAAAACAACACTTACTAAACACTCTCAAAAGATTGCTATGGCAGTACTCTCAATGCAATTTCCATTACTTTTTTATAATGTAACAAAGATTGTGAAAAGTAAAAAAAAAGCACGAAGTTGAGCTTTTGAAGCTGGCTGACCCAGGTGTGCTTAAAGTGACCTGTATAAACGTGAAATATGGATGCATAGTTGCTATTTGCCATAATGTTCGTCGACATTTGGCTCCACTTTACTGCAGTAAAGTTAACCAGGTACAATAAATTAGAACGGTTTTATAGCCTGGATGAACTGACAGAACTGGACGTTATTATTTATATAATTTATTATACATACGTTAAAATTTGATTTGTTTTCGCTTAAACTATATTATATAATATGGTAGTATATATATGGTAATAAAAGGTTTCCAATTTATTGTAATTGCAAACGAAAAAGCAATGAGCAATTTTGATAAGTTGACAGTTAAATGGTGTTTAAAATTTTCATCAAAAGGCAATGTTCTTTTTGATGCCAAGCCAACAGTATTCCAGGTCAAGTGGTTATATGTGAACAGCATTAACTACAATATTTTAAAATTTTTGTATCTATTCGTATAAGGACTAAATAAAAAAATATTTCATACAATACCTACATCTATTGCAATACTTATTGAGCAAATTAGTTTATTTTTTTTGTTTTATACATTTTTTAAAGTGAAAACTTTTTAGGCGCATTGTCCAGTTTAAATAAATAGATTTTGAATGAGGAAAATATTTCGAACTTGCATTGTTACCTAACCTTACATCACGCACCGAATCACATGTGTCATTTTAAAATGGAACTTCCGCAGTCGGACTACTCAATTAGGACGGAAGATACTGTCATGTACACCTATGGTCTAGAGCCCCGAATTTGTGGTTCTTCTTCTTCATCCTAGAGTTAATTCTAGACTTTATCACTATCTAGGTTATCACTTCGAAGTATATGGTCCACTTAATCCAGTCTGACTGCAGGTTTTGCAGTACTTCAATATTTGCCGTGAAGCGACTACCATCTTAACTTCACAACCCATTGGTCATAATGGTCATATCGAAGCATTGCAGTTAGACCAGTTGTTGAGCTTTTCAGGACTTCCATATTTGACTGAACTGCAATACTTTCTGTGAAGCCATTGCCATAATCTGGCCTCAACAAACTATAGGTATATATAGGCGATATCGAAAAATTGCAGCTAGACCACTTGTTAACCGTTTTAGGAGCCCAACTATACGTAATGACTGTCATAGTTGCTTGTATGACAATTGGAACTGACGGCTTACGTGCAGTAGCTCTCCAACGCACATTCAGATCAATACAAATATCCATAGTCATGCATACAAATAATTGCACTGAGCGGGGATCTAATCCGCGTCCCCTGCCTATTGGTCGGGTTCACTTTTGCCATACAGACTGACGTAAATTTAACTACTTTGACGACCTTGACATATATTTTTTCCACTCTGCTTGAAGAGACGTGTACTGATTTTCAGGTCGTTTCATACTGCAAGATACTTATAGATACAATTAAAACGCTAGCCAGATTGACTAGTAATCTTATAGCTAGAATTATTGAGAGTTCAATCACCGCATTAAGTTTTCAAAGACACTCAATCCCTGCCTTTAGAGCTTTTAGGTGAATGAGTTGGATTATTATAACTTGAGCACAGATACTAAAATGTTCTAAGTTGTCTGACAGTTCAAATATTACTCGTAAATCTGGATTTGAACAGTAATATTTTTATAGCAGTGTAGAAATATCTTTGAAGGCATCGCTCAAATAGTTTCATATTTTTATACATTAATACGGTTTTAATATGTAATTACATGATATTTATAATGGTTTGTAGTTAATTTTAATATACGTATGATATTAAATATGTACACTTAAACACACAAGACTCTGAGTAAGAAGAAAATTTATATTTTTATTGCCTACAACTTTTTAAAGAGTAGGTATTATTGAATTTAAATCATATACCTCGGGTTCATGAAATGTTTTTATTATAAAAAATATCACAATTTTATTAAGTCTTAATATCATAATAATGTCTATTAAAATATAAACATAAACTCACGCCTATATCCCCGAAAGGGTAGGCAGAGGTGCTAGTACACACATTTGGCCAGTTTATGTTTTTAGGTCCTGTAGGTTGCGAGCTTATTGCCATTAACCGAGCACTTATAAACCTGCGATAAAATAAATACACACATAACTTCGAAAAGCATCGAAAAGTCATTGGTGTGTGCCGTGGTAAACCATGGCAAGATAGTATACCTCGCCTCAGCAGTCCTATTATATTTATAACTTAATAAATAACTTAAATAACTCGTTGTCAGGAACTGCTAGATATATATCATCTCCCAAAGTCCTATCAAAAAATCCTCTGCTATCTGCACCCCGTCTGTCCCAGTTATGATAGATGTTCTGAGTTAGATGTTCTATCTTTGGTTTCTGATTTACACTTTCCATTAAAACATGTAAAGTATCTTTCTTTGTATAAAAAGGGACTATAAGTTATAGCCAAGAGTATAATATCTATGAAAATCAATGATTTTTGATACACCTTTTGTAAGGGATATGAAATACTTCATTTTTATGCTATCATAAATTTATTGAATAAAAGTCGTTCGGTATGATGAGAGCCTTTCTCAAGTATATCGCCAATAAAACTGTACAGAGAATATTTTGGCCTACCCAACATACTCCGCGATATTAATCTTAAACGGATGCAAAAGCAATGTTACGGTTCAGAAACTTTAGTTACAGATAAGGCTATAAAATTTAATAATGTTATAAACAAAAATACTTGTTATAGAAGCAAGTTTTATAACTATGGTTAATATAACTCAAGAGTATGGAGATGGACGTAGTATGACGTAGATTTGGTTAATTGGTCTTGAATTATTTGTGGAAATCTAGAGAAGGTTAAAATGGTGAATAAATATGAACAAACAACAGCTAATATAAAAAAATGTTTTAAGATAATAAGAAAAAGCAAAGACCAAACGATATAAGTCGCAGGTAACAGTCCAATAAAACTAGTATACGAAAACCACTTCGCTGATTTCATTGAATTTGTAAACCGGCAACCACATCGCAATGTGACAACATTTATTTACGGTAACACAACCCAAATCTACGAAAAAGAAGAAAATTGAGATATAAGAATATACGATAAAGGGTGACTCTGACAACGGACAATTTCTAACAATTTTAAAATGTTTTCGTGGATAAACTCCTGTATTTAATTTATAGGAACTTTGTTTAGCACTGTGTTTTAGATTGGATGGATTTTATTACCGTCTTTTTTACCTTTGCCTTGGTTAAAGTAGTAGGTCCCCTACCTACTGTTGTTGTTTTAGCTATATTTTTTCCATTTAATATGATACTTACTTTATCCATTCATACTGCGTTGCTGCTGAACTTTGATATTTTCCGTGAAGCAACTGCCATATGGCCTCCACAACCTAATGGCATAGGCGATATCGAAGTATTGCAGTTAGACCAGTTGTTGGACTTTTTAGGGCTCCAACTACCCGAAATGCCTACCATAGATGTTTGAATCACAATTGGCATGGACGACGGCTTTACATGCTCTCCTAGGCACAACCAGACATCATATTCCCCGCATCCTTCATAGCAGTTGCGTTCTATAAAGTAAATATTGCGACGAAATCTGTAAATCAGAAAATTCTTCATAATTTTCGAAAAAGTTTGCGAACTCAGATGAATCGTACGACCAGTGTTTATGATTTTCGGGACTTAACGCGATATAGTTTAAAAGTTACAGAATCGTACGACGTTAGATACAGGCCTGACCTCTCACGCGATATAAAAGCCCATGTACAGTACCCAGACAGCTTATAAATAATTAATAGAAAAGAAATAGACACAAAATTTACGACAAAGGACGCCTTTGGGTCACAAACTCACGACTAAAACATATTACGAAGGCCGGTTTAGAGAATTTGGAATAAGCCCCGACTGTTGGTAGTTTCCTGGACTCAAAGTGGACCTTAACTACTTAACACTATTGTTACGAACTTTCATTTCATACATATATTCAAATTTGAAACTCGTGGAAGTGGTAGACAGAGATATATTTATACTTTTATTTCAATATGGTTTCTTACAAAAAAGATCTTCTCTCTTTTAGATAATATTAGTATGTGTAAATGAAAGAAAGAAAACAGAAAGTTTGAAATTGGAACCAGTAAATGAAAAACTGAGAAGTGAACTACTGTCGTAATATGAACATACTATGAGAAGAGATGATAGTAATGTTGTAAAAAAGGTCCAAAATATGAATCTAGAGGGTTCTAGAGGTTAGTTCAAGTGAAGATGGATGAATTGTGTGAAAGAAGACAGCAAAGAAGAGAGTGACTGTGGAAATGACATCTGACTGTGTATGGAGGAGAACAACATGTTGCACGCGACCAGAATTGATTGTTACTAAGACAGAGAGATGAGATGAGTATGTCCAAAACATCAGCCCTATATTTCATCGTAAAATGATTTCACGTCTTTGACTGTTATAAAAGCATACACAATTTCACTAAAACGAAATAACAATTTAATATAAAAATACTTCACAAAAACTCACTTTGTACCTGAACAAAATCAATACATTCTCACACAAAAAAATCCATCTGTAACTACAAACGTCAGTCCAAGACATTTCAATATTTTCGAGCACACTCCATTAGTACAAAATCCCACACAATTGTCTCCCAAAGCAGCTACAGAGAAATTTCTATTACCAAAGATAAACGCTCCTATACACACGAAATTGAAATTGCCTTTTTGTCTATCCACCTATGAAGTAGAACGTTGTCAGTGACACGCTATACGTTCTACTAGACGTGACTTGTAATCCCAGTGTCCATATCAGTCCGGGGTGCGAGAGATATGTGTTGTATAATCTCACCTCCGGCAATCAAAGACCCATGGACGATGTGCGTTTTGGTCGGTTCGAGTAGACATAATCACCTCCACCAACATTGGTGGAGGTGGTATCCGTGGGGATTTTGTAAACGTAACAAAAATAGTGTCCATATTAGTAAAGATTTATTTTCGTCGCGTTTAGTAGTTAGTTTATCCGTATGATGACGGAGAAACTTCATCTCATTCGAACGGCGTAAGAGGCAACAAACCAAACGCAGATGAAAGAAGAAAACTCGAAATAAAACCCTGTACCAACTCATCTGGCCAGCGTGGAAACACTATTATTGATTTCGTATAATCAATAGTTTTAATAGGATTTCACCTCTAATATATAGTAGATATAGTCTTTGACCACGACTTTTGGGTGGTGTTCTGATCCTGTTTCTGGAATCCATGAAACTTAAACAAATAATAGCCTCACAGTCCCGGGTTCTTTAGGCGATGCGTGAAAAAATATCTGATGAGGCCGTCAAAATCAGTAGGCAGTAGAAGGTATCCCCTGTTTACGTATCGTTTAACTGACGCTCTGTATATTTGACAGATCTTTTTGTAGATATTTCTTCAAAATTTGAATATTTGATCGAATGTCAATCAACTTTTATACCAACTCCAGTTGCAAGTAATGCTTCTTTATTCCAGTTGACTGCATTAACCAAAAAGTTAGAATGATCAAACATTGTTATGTTCCAGTTACGTATGAAGACAGGAAATGTTTGGTGCGAACGCGGTGTGAGAAAGCACTGGTGATTTATTGCGATAGTTCGGTCACTTGCAATTTTCGGAGGAATGTTTTTGAGGGGCTTTCCGATATGAAGTGAAACTACATATATGAAATAAGGAGTTACGAGGTCCGTGTTACTAAGAATAAACTAGTATTTTATGTGAAGAGTTTGTAATAAGATTTTGTGTGTAAAGTTTTATACTTTTCGCGTACATGTTCTGGGTGTTGAATTAGAAAAAGTCAAGTTTTAGGACTTAAGAGACTTGTGTCTGGAATGTACAGTAGAATCCGTTTATTATGACACCGCTTATGTTAACCAACTACTTACTATGACGTTAGCACACAGCAAAGTTTGGTTTTCATTTAAAATACTTAATAAGTAAGTCAGAAATTAAGACTTAGGTACTTATACGATATAATGACATGTCTCTTGTTATGATTTTTAAGAAATTTCGTCCGGTTATAGTGACATGACCGACATGATTTTCTAAAGAAATAAATAAGAAAATAAGTAATAAATGATAATAATAATATAAATGAAATAAGAAACATAGGTTCTTTCCCGTACTCTAGTCTATTTCTGAACCAAATATCATCAAAATTTGTTACGTGGTTTAGGCCTGAAAGACGGACAGACCAACATAATATTTGCTTTCTATACCACAATTTTAATGAATGTAAAGTTACAAACACACAATGAAGAACAATTAAAATAAAACATCTGTGTTCCTAGCAAGAATTTAAAACGCAAGCTGACTGTAATTAATGTGCCTCCGCAAATTGGCGACTCGATCTACAACGTAGGCCAGGCTTTGGGGTGTGGTGTGACTTTCAGCGAGTATAACAATTACAATTACAGAGTGTAAGAAAGATTTCGTATCCCTTTTTCACGATATATTATCACTATTTTTAAGATGAATCACACTTCAATAAATGTCAATGTTATTTGTCTTAGGACATACCTACATAATTATGCTCGATTCGGTTCGGCTTTCAAGTCCAACTTCGATATTTTCTTGGAAAAGACTGGTGGTCTTTACCCGGAAAATATCGAAGTTGGACTTCCACAACCAATTGGCAATATCGAAGTTCTGTAATTAGACTAGTCTCAATTTTTCTGGCTCCAACTGACTGCAAATAGTCATATTTATGTATACAATTATTCGCACTGAGCCAATTAAACCCGAGCCTACACGTAGCAATGTAAACGGTATAATCATCTATATTTTGCTTTGTTACCATATAAATGTTCTAGGACAATCTACACAACGCCACCTAGACCTATACTTAACATAGCTTAACCTCTTAACTCGGCCTCTGGCTGTAATATGGTGGTATGTGGTATGCTAAAGATAAAATCTCGGGATTACACATCATGCCACCATTATAGATACCTATCGTCAATGTTACATAGTAATTTAAGTTTCACTTTATTTTTAATTACGAACCTATGTCCAATACTCGAGTCATGTAGAATTCTATTCCCTGTGGAACACCATTCCCGCTGACTATAGGACCCTGCGCTTGAATAATAAGTAGGTCTCATACTGAGTTTCAAATTAATTTTTGTTTTAGAAAAAGTTGCACAGTTCTGCGGAACAAATGTCGGGGATACCGCGAGTCCTTACTTTTCTATCCTACTAATATAACACACCTCCTGAGGTATGAGGGTAATTGACCAGTCCGACTGGAGAACTTCCTTCCTTGTCTTCTGCACTGACATCACAGACTCTCTTAACCTTCTACCCTCACTCTTCCCCTTCCTCTCGCTTCTTGATATGTTCGACAGCACGAATGCTACCCCTGATGTTGCAAACGTCAATGGGCCACGGTAACCACTTTTCATCAGGTGGGCCGCGTGTTTGTCTGCCACCTAAGTGATACACCGGGGATTGCGGGCCCGAGCGTATGTATGTATGTACATAATATGTACAGGGATAGAGTAAAGACTGTGCTAAAATTCAATAATTCAAATAGCCTATCGTAATCCACTGCTGGACAAAGGCCTCTCCCAATATTTGGAGACTACAGAGATAGATTACAACCTGGAATATCCTTCTAAATCATGTAAGTTATTAAATTTCATAGGCGAATTTTTATCCCGGGAACATGTTCCCATCGGTAACAGAAACGGGAGCAAGATTAAACACAGGCGGAGCCTCGGGCAACCGCTAGTCAGATATAAAAATGTTACTTGTAAAATCACACAAATGAGAACAGCGCCAAACTATGCGGGTAGGTGGAATATTATGCATACCTCTTTGGCGAACATTGTTTGGCTGGTTGACATTTTTATGCGGTCAGACTTAAAGGGAGGAATGTTCCCCTCTCTCGCTAGGAAGGCATTCGCGGGTGTAAAATAGTTTTGACGAATATATTTTTGACCTAGTGAAATGCTTTTAAAGTAAATGCTCTTTGGACCTCATTGTTTAGTTATCAGTGACGTAACTGTTTTGTTTGTATGCTTTTTCAATCATCATTCTCTGAACCTTTTCCGAACTTAGTCGGGATCGGCTTTCCAGTCTAACTGTGATGCGCCTGAACTTCGATATTTTCCGTGAAACGATCACTAAACGAGCAATAAATGATTTTGATTTGATTTGATTTTGAACGACTGCCGTTTGACCTCCACAACCAATTGTCCAATGACCAATGGCGATATCGAAGTTCCAAATTAGATTGGTTGGACTTTATTTGAGGGCTCCAACTACCCGTAACGAGTGCCACAGACACACAAAGTGCTCTCCGAGGCACGACGTTGTATACTTTTTAAATGAATAATAATAATAAGATTTGATCGATATAATAGAATATCATTCGTTTGGTGACGAAGGAAGAATACTAACTTATCCGAAGGGTGTCGTAAGAGGCGACTAACGGAAGTCCTGAAGAAAATTATATCTTTGTATGTAGTACGTAGAAATTTCCAACTGAAATCCCTTCATATACCTTCACATTGTTGGAGAGGGACCGATTCAACATTCCTCGAACCCCAGGTGACCAGGTTACTTTTTCGCCGTGGCCACATGTATCCCTAGAATATGTTTTTTTGGTATAGTAAGTGGCATACGACTTGATATTTTCTTGTTTAACAATTTAATTTAGAGCGTGATTTTTCTATAATTCAGTATATCTTTTAAACTCATAGTTTTTATTATGATTATCATAATTTATATTGCAATACGTGTATGTTGCATATTTATATTGCATACCAGTTTCCGTATATCTTATCGTCTATATAATTCTATTCTGTTCTTTTACTTTATATAAAGGTAACAAGAACGGACCTTGTGTGCCGACATAAATATCTTAGTCTAACATTGCTCAAAGTAACTCGGCGTGCTTCAAGTTCTAAAGAGCACTTATTTGCGAAGGCGCTCCACTACCACTTCTGTCTTTACATAGTTCCGGATCAATGTTATTATTAGCTCATAGAATAAACATCCTTCTAGCTGGTAGATAGGTATTTGTAAGGTTAAGTTAGGAACTTTAGTATAATAACTGGTAGAATTCATATTCAGAATGGTTTTATAAACCTGCGCATAGCCTTTTTTTCCCGTGCCCGAAATCCCAACGGATACTAATTCCGCCGGAGCTGATGAGAGAGGTTATGTCGGACTCGAACCGACTAATCGCACGTCGTCTTTGGGTCTTTAGTTGTCGGAGGTGAGATAGTAGCTGTTCACTATCATCACTCGTACTCCAGCAAACCCGGGGCCCTCTCTTTCGATTGACCCCCTTCAGGTAAGGGACTACGGTGTCCCCGTCTAGCCCCCGGTATGGGTGACGCACTTTCCGCCGCCAACACGGCCGGCTTCTGTTAGGGTGACAGGCGACTCCACCCGTCACCCCCGCGGCGCTCATGGGGGACGGAGATCATTCTGAGACCTCCGGCGTCCGAGTCGCCTCCGCTGAACGCGGGCTGTGCGATTCCGGAGTCTCCTCCGAGCCCGATCCGCCATCTCCTTCTCGACAATTACTAATAATACGTTGAAGAACAGTAGTTTATGAAGAGGTACTTAAGATTCGAGAGTGAGGTAAAAAAACGAACCGTAGACAAGTGACATAATAAAATATGTTATAATACATATTCCGATTAGTTTTACTTGCTTGTTTGTAAAGACTGTAATCAAAGTTTTGATTTTAACATTTTAATTAATCCATTTTAGTATGAGAAAGTAGAAACCTCTCCCCCATAAGCGGCTACCAACCAAAACACAAATAACTTGATTACGTTCGCAAGGGTACCTGCAGAGAAAGGGCGTTCGTGATAATTTGTTGCGGTTTTGTGTGTTGAAACTTTGCTATTTAACTAGCTGTCCATATCACGTAACTTGGTGTTTAAAATTAGATGTTTGAGATTTGAACTTGTTGTTAGATTTTTGATATACAGTGTGTAAGGTAAAGACTCCTGGAGGCGAAGGCCCCTGATAGTACTCTTGGTACACAGATTGGCATAATAGAAAATTACGGCAAGGTGAATTCTTTTTATTTATTTATTTTTTCGTATTATTTTATTCTTCTACGTTTCAGTAAAGGAATACATGAAACGAAAATTTCATAAAAAATGTCACTGCAAAAAAAATAAGTGGCACCATCTTGCGAGTTCAAGTTGTTTCATGAAATTTTTGTTTCATTTAGCTTTACTAAAACATAGGAGAGTAAATAATGCGAAAAAAAGAGGAACCAAATATACAAAGAAACATTAGTTTAGGTAATAAAAAAACATACGTTTAGTTTCATAGTTCCGTTCCCATACCCAAAGGCATCTTGAAACCGGAGATAGCCCTGGGTCAGCCGGGGCTCGAGGAATGATTGGGGCAATATTACTGAAAGGGCGGAAATGTTGAGTCGGTTCAAGTCCAACGTAACTGCAAGAAGAGGAGAGTGTCCAAGCGGATTTCTGCTTGAGAAAACAGACATAGGTGGTTGGAGAAGTGGCAACAAATAATAAAATTATACTCGTAACTTCAGAAAGAAAACTAAAAAGTATTTGTGTAGCACAGAAAGATATTTGTTGATCTTCAGAATATTTGGAATAGTATAACAAATAGTAATTCGTTCATTCGGGTTTGTTTGAGCTAACAGCTTAAACTAAAGGGCAGTCATTATTCACAGTTATCAAGTGTGGGCCAACAAAACCACCTGAGATCGCTCTGTATTCTTGAAACACTTGATTTTAACTGAAACTGAAATATTCGGAATAGTGACTACAAAAATAAAACAAGATAAATAGCTTCTGAAAGTTCTTAATATTTAAGTTGTTTGACTAGGCCATAATTTTATTAAGTACTCAAGTTTTGCCAAGTCCCAAATTGAATATTTAAAAGAAATGGCGGTGGTAAAAGTCATTGTAGGTACAGTCACCTGCAATTATTTGTATACACTTTGGGACCTTGTCACAATAACAAAAGATAAGTCATTATTATGACATGAAACGGTAAAATTCGACAAGTTTAATGTGAATAAGTTCTAAAACGTATACATATTATTGCAGGTGACTGTACCATGATTGTCGAAAAGTGTACATATTCGCGGTAAATTTTTTTCGAGTATACGTGTGAATGTTTGTAAGACATAGTCAAATCAATTTCAATAGAAGGATTTCTTCTTATTTTTTATCTTGTTTTGCAGTGCGTGCTCTGAAGCTATCGTGGATACTTTGATCCTATTGAATCCTTTGTGTCGACCCCAACCTAGACCCAACGTTTGAGGAGGGATGGCCTTCTCAATCAGGGTGGATATTTCTCTTAATCGTAGGTTCATTTCATCCTCTGGTTTGGGGTAACCCTTCCCGAGGAAATACATTCGTTGTCTTTCTAGGGTATGGAGGGCTTACTTATTTTTTTAAAATATCCTAGTAGCGGAATTGGTTGGTATACTCGGTAGGTAAGCCCAGGATCTTTAATTGAGGAGACGAGTGGGCTCTTCCCCCTCCTACTAAGCTATAATTACTTGTGTCGCGTGTTACTAAATCATTTCTCATCATTTTGGACGACAATATTTATATAGATATAAACGAAAATAAAGGTCAGTTCACATTCAACCGTCCGTACCAGTAGTATAGGTAGCACCAGTTTGAATTTTTCAAACGTAAAAATTCCCACTAATTCTTGGCTCCATTCCAACTTGCATTTGCTACGTTGAATGATATTGGAAACACAATCAAATTCCAGCAAGTGGATTGTGGATCCTCTTTGTACAGTTTAAGAATAATTCTTCAGTGAACTAGTACTATCTAGTTACCTTTATATGTATCCATCAAACTGTGTGTTTTTTTATCGTGCGAAACATCTCTACGGAAACCCCCCACCGGAGCCGGTTGGGTAGGTTATGTCGGACTCGAACCGACTAAAACGCACGCCGTCTTTGGGTCTTTGGTTGCGATGATAAATAGAAGGTCGTGTGTATGTGGAACAATTCATTTTTTGTTTCATATTGTACGAAATATTTTTCAATATTGATAGAAGGTACTTTACAGTTTCATGGACGATATTCAGTATTCTGCAAAGCTGCAAGCAGCTTATTCTCAATCGGTTTAACCTCCACCGCTCCATTCGATCGAATCAGCCGCCACTTTGAAACGCGAGTGGCCCCGAATTTCAAGCCTGCCAATCTGCCAGGGTGTCCAAAGGCTCGGGGTTTATAATACTTTTTTTTTCAAGAAATATGTTAAAGAAAATTTCTGTCGTACATTACACAGTATCATCTTTGTTTTTATTAATAGGACGTCAATTTAACTTGTCATCTAGGTTAAAACCACTACTACAGAGCCCGTAAAATATATTTTGCCGTCTGTCTGTACTTATGTGCACGCATGGGTCAAAAACTATTAACTCGTTTACTCGTATTGTTACCAATCTTGGTATGAATGTAGGCCATACTCCTGGGCAGGTTATAGGCTATATAACATAACACATAGGAGCCGAGCAGTAACGACAAATTTGAAGTAAGTCCGATTAAAATTTCATCGCAATCCTCTGCCAGACACAAGCATCTCCCATTGATAGGAAGTTTTGAGATGGGTTGATACAGGGTTTTATTTCGAGCCTTTCTTCCCTCATAGTGATATCGTCTACGATACGCAGACGTCGCCTCTTACGACATCCTTTGGATGAAATAGGGTGGTGATAACATAGAAGTTACGAAACAGTATGATATAACTAAGTAGGAACGTACTGTATATATCATAGGATATTCAAAGTCATGGAAAAATGAACCAACACTAGCACGCAAAGCGGTTTGCGTGAATTCAGCTTATAAATCAGTTAGACATCTTATTGACATAAAACATTTCTTATTTTTTCTTTCAAACCAGTCTAACATTTGCCCGATTGCAATCAGTACAGTCAGTCGCGTGATAGATGGTACGATTTTTATATTTTTCATAGTGAATATAAGACTTAAAAAGAGTTATTTAGAGTTACATTAAAACCCTAAACCTTGCGTCTGGCCAGCGTGGCAACAGTAGTCTATTACGTTCGAAATGAAGAAAGGCCAAAATAATGGGCCCCCAGTTCCCGGCGGGCACCACTATCGCCAGCCACTGTAGCGGTTCGGGTAACAGCGAGGCGGGAGATGCTAATAATCACCGGGAGAAGTAGGGCTACCGTAAACGACTACTACTGGCAGCCTTGCGATACAATCGTCTATTAAAATTGTTACTTTCGCTCTTGGCCTTACTCATGGCGATGGTTGGAACTGCAGGAGACTCTTGGCCCGCATAGCCATTTTAACTCATCTCCAGGAACCGATGACTCGCAGAAGATGTGCATTTTAGTCGGTTAGAATCCGACATAACCACTCTCAATGGTTACCAATAAAATCCATAAAAATTATCACCTTTGTATTAATAAAAAGATAGAATTTTAGTATAATTAGAATAATAGTAAAAATGTCACCCGCATACGGTGCAGAATATTCCATCAAGAACCAAGCAGTTCGGTGAGTCTCTCCTCTGCCGCACCATTAAGTCTTGGAATTCCTTATCGGCGCACGTGTCTCCTTCTTCCTACAGTCCCGAGTCCTTAAAGCGGGGTGTGAAAAAGCATCTGATGAGGATGAGAAGCTGAGCGCCACCATTGTAGTACTGAACGTGTTTGCAATGGTGACCCTCTTTCACGAGACTTTGCCTTCGACTTAACATCATGCGAGGAGAATTCAAATTGAAGTGCCAAAAAAAATCTTGCTATACCTACCTGTGTCAGAGAAATATTGGAAACATTGTTAAACAGTATAACATTCTAAACCGTTCAAATTAAGTACAGTAAAAATAGGTTACAAATAAATTGGGAGGTTCATTCTAAATATTCCAAGGGGCGGGTATTTCGGGCGCACTGCCGTGACCCTAACTAATGTGGCGTGAAATACGTGCCACCGAATAACTGTGCGCTTAGTGATCTAAATTAAATTTAAGGGTACCGTGATACTTTGAGTATAGTGGTGGAAGCATTTTATATGATGAATTAGTTACATTTTCCGTGTTACCTGGATACTATTTTATTTTTTTATACTGAAGTACTTAAGTCGTCAATTGGCTGTACCTTGCCTAGTGGTAAGCAGGGGTGCAGTTCGAAACATGGTGGCGCCCGTAACAGGTGTTGTTCCTGGAACACATGTCCTTACCTTGAGAGTCTCCACAGCTGTTATTTCACGCCCCCGCTAACATGATCCGAGACTGAAGGTTAAAGGAAACACAATTGGTTATGGAGTATTGCCAATTGGTTGTAGAGGTCAGTGTCCGTAGCAGTGTTGTGAGAGAACAGAGCATTGCGATTGGCATACTTCACATATAGGTACGTAGGTTCACAGTGTAGGCAGGTTGCCTATCGTAATGCTAGTAAGATAACTTTTTGTTCTAATGAAACTGATGGTAGTCGCTTCACGGAAAACATCAAAGTTCAACTACATCTTAGTTAGCATAGAAAGTCGAAAAAGTTGGAAGAACGCTTTTTACACTGAGGTGTTAGACAAGCACACAGCCCACTTGATGGCAATCGATTTTTCAGGGTAAAAAGTGTATGGAATCAGGGTCGGTAACTTTCTGTTGTACTTTTCATATTAGCCCTATTGTGTATGGGTCAATTATGTGGAAAATTAATGAGTCGTTTGACAGATACTGTGTGTGTGTGTCTTTCCCTGAGGGGATACAAGGCATTGATCCCTAACCCAATTACATATACCACGATCGACGAAGCGCAGATAATGTCACCGGAATGAATAAATAGATTACCAATAATATTTGCCGTTAGCCTATGGCTGCGACTCCGCCCTTGGGGATATCAGAAGTTCCATTTTTGGCCATATATCTGATTCTATTCAATCTATTAGTATAAAAGAAATATAACATTTTCAGTATGATAAAGACTCAATAATTTTTGCATCCATCACGATCAAACAAACTTTGAAGCGTTGGTAGTTTAGAGATTAAGGAGTCAACCTTATGATCGAGAGGTCCCGGGTTCGAATCCCGACCATTATTTACACTACCGACGTGAACCCACTCCTTAATACAAGCCATTGATGTTAGCTCAAGGAGTTAGAGGGAATATTAGTAATATCGGTTGCTAATATTTCTTGTATAAAAAAAACAAACAAGTAAAAAAAATAAAAAGGGTTCAGTACGGTAAGCTGCAAAAGTGCATGGATAGCTTAAGATCGATAATCCTATGAACTTTCAAACCCCAGTTTATAAATAAATAAACTAGACGGCGCCAATGGTTTTACTAGCTACTACTTACTACCTACTAATAAGCTTATGCTTATTAGTAGTAAGTAGTAGCAAAAATTATTTGGTTAACTCAGAACAAGGATAATACAAATAGGAATGATGTTAGCGAACGAACAAACTAGCAAGTCACTGAGTTTAAGCAGCTATTAAATAAACTGAACTACCCACGTAGTTCATTTAATTATAAATTAAGTTCATCCTCTAAGATAAAAACATTACGTTAAACTAAAAAAATCTAGTAATATTCTCTTTCAATGCATGGTTAATTTGTGTTTGTATAAATTGATAATATAGAAAAAGAAGTTAGTTTTTCTTACATTTAAAAAGTAGCGCAGCGCCATCTACTGATATATTTGTGAAACATTTTACTTCGTCAACAGATGGGGTTAAATACCGGCGCAAACGATTTAGTTTTTGTAATGTCCATGCACTTTTGCAGCCTACTGTACATATAGTCAATATAACATAACCAAGTTTTTTTAAAATACCTGTACAGATATCTGGTTGACTTCACAATTACCGAATAGTATAGATAGATAGATTTGAATAGTTGCGTCCAGAATTGTGACATGAACAGCGGACCGGATAGCGTGGCATCGAGGCGTTGAGTGTGGAGTTAACAACTTGTGGCACATGGACATACAAATTAAAGTTGTGCTGACACGACCACCAATCGATCGATGTTTTCATTTAAGCTCAGCTATCAAGCAGCTGAATAAGCGACGGACACGCACTTCTGACACGGTCACGGTAAAATGTTACGGAAATGTAGACGCTGCATGTCTGTTTCCCATAGGGGTAGGCAGAAATCGCGGCATATTTGTACTAACATAACGTGATAAAACGAAGATATGTCACAACTCACACAGACAGACTCCCGGTAGCCATATCTTGAGTCGTTATGAGTAGTTGGAGCCCTCAAAAGTTCAACTAGCCTAACTACAAAACTTCGATATGGCCAATTTGGTTATGGTAGTCCGATGGTAGGCGCTTCACGTAAAATAACAAATTTCAGCTGCATCTTAGTTAGATTAGAAAACCGACTGCCTTGGGAATAGGCTTAGAAAATGAAGTGTACCTGATAAAGCCGAAAATTCAATGGCAGTTTTTGTAATTTCAGTGGTTTAACAATGGTTAACGATACTAAATCGGGGCACTGGTAATATTCGTTGGCCTCTTGCCCGTGTTTCCTCAAATTCACCCGGTCTTCGCCATCCCTGGCAGAAAAAGCCATCACCACTCAGCTTTTACAACGTCATACCAACATTTCTTAGCTGTTTTATCACATTAAAACAAATTACAGTAAGTACCTACTTTGTATTTTTACAATTTAAATAAATAATTACTATTTATATTTCATTTTAAATATTATATTAACATTATTTTCTAACAGTTAAACACAGAAGTTGAGTAAAGTAATAATGTTTTCGTAGCTAATTTGTCTGTTAAGTGTTCGACATAATTGAGTTTGTGATATTTTTATGTGCCTACCTAATATTTGTCGCATTTTATTTATATTCAAGTAGTAATAAACTTTGCGTAACATTATTAAAGAGAATTATGGTTTTATATACTCTCCCTATAGTCCCCGCTCCTGTGAATGGTATGTAAAAAAGTATCTGATGGGCCTCATCAGATACTTTTTTACTTTTTACTCTAGCTGAGTACCATAATTGAATATTGTAGGTGTCAATGGCGACCCCTTTTCCTTGCTTCTTGCGGTTGCCTCTTTCTTCACCTTTAACTTATTACCAGGCGAAGTGAAGTCAAATTGACGTGTTATATAATTAAAAAACCTCCGACACAAAAAATACTGTGTCGGCGGACCTTGGATCGCTTCGAAAACAAGTAGCAGTTAGAGGTCCCCGACACGACAACGCTTGAATTATTTATTTTTTTAATTTTTCGAAGTATCAACCAAGTGTTTTTATGTTTTTTAAATTTTATTTTTCACGTTGAATAAAAAAATAAATGTATTTAATAGTGAACAAATACACATTATATTTGTTCACTATTACATTTTCATGAAGAATAATAACATTCTAAATTACTTATATTCCCTCTAACCCCTACATCCAATTTCAATGGCTTGTAGTACGAGTGGGTTCACGTCAGTTGTATAAAGGCCAGTGTTTAAAAAAATATTATCTTGAACTGCGAAGGTCTCCATGTGGCCTCAATATATATCCCATAAACCAAGTACCTCAATTAATAGTTAGCCTTGAAAACTTTACGCTGAGAGCGAAACTGTTTTACAAATTGTATTGTTATAATATTTGTATTCAGTAAATTATTTTCTGCTCGTTGTTGCCAACTATTCTGGCAATTTTAACTGTTTGACTTTCAAACAAGTGTGACCTTTCATATTGTTAGGATTTATAAAGTTCAGGCTGTGTAAACTGTAGCCTTAAATTATGTACATGGATTATTATTACTTGCTAGTCATTCTACATTGTATAGTAGGTATATAGTCGTAACTAGCTGTTTCTTTGGGTAGATACTACATGTTTCTATTCCTTGCCGATTGCGGGTACTTTTGACGAGACTTTTTTTTTAAATATCTTCGCTGTTCTTATTGCAAAATTTGTGTGTGTTTTTTATTCCGCTTAAATGGCAGACAAGCGCACGGCCCACCTTATTAAAAGTATCGTTATATTAAAAGTACCGTTGATCTATGGAAGTTTGCAACACCAGGGGCGTCACACCCGTGCCGCCGAACCTGTAAAAGGGAGGGGGAAAAGGGGGACGAGGGGGAAAGATTGAAGGTAAAGAGAACTTCTGTACTGTCAGTCCACAAGACAAAGCAGAGTTTCATAATCCACCTAGCAGTATCAACTTAAGCCCTCGGTCTTTCCACTGACAGTTTAAAACCTCTGCAGTGAGCTCAGCTCTGGCTACTCTACTCACAGAAACAACACAATTCTGGATTCTGTAGGGTGAAGTTGTCTTTCCCTGTCCAGTTGCTCCATTACGACGGGAGCTACTGTCATATCCTACCTCCGTTGAAATTATACGTGTGTGTTAAGGCTTGCGTGTGTGTGTGAGTTTGTATGTATGCGTGTGTGTGTGTGGGTGTGTGTCTGTGTGTATGTAAATAAAATACGCTAACTGGAAGTTCATTTCACTCTCATCTGCTGCTATACCCTTTTGTGACAATTTTTTTGAAATGTCTACTCTGTATTAGAACACCCGATGAAAGCAAACTGTAAATACTTGTTATCAGGCTTTATAGCGTCACATTAAGATAGATATCGATAGTGTATATCAAGCAATTCCACCCTAACTACATGCCGTCAAACTAGGTCAGTTACCACACTTGGTATTGGTTTATAAAAGGGAATCGTCTTGTGAATGGAGTGAGTGAGTTTATTGAGTGTTCCCTCTCACACGTTCGATTGCAGACACAGTTAATATTGTGTCACTGTATCAAGGAAGCTCATGATTCTTGTAGAAGTTTACAGGTACTTATTGAATGATTGCTGCTTATCACTAATTTCTCTTAGCAAATATCTTGTTATTGTGACAGCCATCACAATAACAAGGTGATGGTTAATAAAAGAACTAAGTCATCAATCAGCTATAATTTTGTAGTCCACTGTTGGATATAGACCTCTCCCAATATGCGTCATATAAAGATACGGTAAACCGCGGTAGCCTAGTGATATGGGTAATGGACTGCTGTAACGAGGTCTCGGGCTCGATCCCAGGTTTTATCATGGCACACACCAATGACTTTTCCTTGCTTTTCGAAATTATGTGTGTATTTATCGCAGTGTGTAATGGCAATAGGCTCGCTACCTATTACATTGCGACCTAAAATATAAACTGGTAAAATGTGGGTGCTAGCACCTCTGTCTACCCCTTCGGGGATATAGGCGTGAGTTTATATTATGCTATGTTAAAGATACGATTTCTCAATTCTTTGTACGAATAGCAAACGAGTATTATGATATCTAGAGGGCACTTTTCCAGGCTGCCTGCTGAGAGTAAATAAAATGTTTTCTCTCTTTCTTTTCTTTGTTCATGACACATCAATTTGACTTCACTTCGCCTGATGGTAAGCTGAAGGCAAAATCTCAGGAAAGAGGGTCACCATTACAAACACGTACCTACAGTACAATAATACCATGGTGGCGCTTAGCTTGACGGCCTCATCAGATGCTTTTTCAAGCCCCCCGTATAAATGACCCGGGACTATAGGAAGAAGGAAACACGCGCGCTAGTAAGGCATTCCAAGACTTAATGGTGTGGTAGAGTAAAGACTCACCGAACCGCTTGGTTCTTGATGGATTTCCTTATTAATTACTAATACCAGTCTATACAGTATTACATACTGCTGTAGACAATAGTTCTGTTACTACTGTGGTAGTAGTATAATTAATCTCAGCAGGGACAGAATCCGGAAAATAATAGGAGCGTTTACTGGCCACTACTGCACAAAATACACTTTGAGCAAGATTGGTATCATAAATGAAGAATGTTTCTTCATTTATGATACCAGACACTGTAAGGAGGACGTGGAAACGATGAAGCACATACATACTGTGCGAGTGCCACGCCTTAGGAAGACATCGAATGGATCTACTCGGGAGGGGATACCCCAAACCAGAGGATTACATGCACCTGCGATTAAGAGGAGTGGCCACCCTGATAGAGAGGGCTATCCCTCCTCTAACCTAGGAGACAGGATGGGGTCGACACAAAGGATCCAATAGGGTCGAAGTGTCCGCGAAAGCTCCAGAGCACGCACCCCAATAACATAAGATAAGATAAGATAAGACTGTGGTAGTATTTTACGTGACATCTCTTTAAATGCACTATCCAGATGTCAGCTTTGCATGTCAAGTGGAGCTTAGTCAAGCTCCCGTAAGCAGAATACTGTTTGTAAAATGTGTTTCACAGTTTAATATGAAACATGAAATATTCTTTGAGTATTGTATGTTTTTCACTAAAAAGTCTCACCGTATCTTTATGGGCCTTTTTTCCTGTTTTCCTGTAGCGTAAATAGGACTCGATCCGACTAAAACGCAAGCCGTCTTCAGGTCTTCGGTTGCTGGAGGTGAGTTTGAAAGAAACATTCCTCCTCGCACCCCAACCGACCTGGGGCCATACGCCGAATGGCCAGGACTCAAATCCGTCCTCAGGGCTCTCGAGGCCGGTTCCTTAACCACTAAGCCACCAAGATAAGTAACGTATAACAAATTAAAAAGGTAAACGAGAACACAACATGGTTTTAATTTGAGGTTTACTTAATCACCGCCATTTTACCGTACATTCAAACGTTTCAAGTCTTCTAAAACTTTTAATTGGTTCTTAGACTTCCAAAATACCCCATTAAACTTTATATTTGACTTGACATAATAACAGAACGCCTAATATTTAAACCAGAATACCATCTATATAATATATAAAAATCAAAATATGTTGGTAAGCGCATAACTCGAACACGGCTGGACCAATTCGAGTAATTCTCTTTTTTATTTGTTCTTTGAACTCTACGGAAGGTTTTTATGGAGCAGCGGGAACGGGATCAGAAGTCCAAGCAGCGGGAACGGGATCAGAAGTCCAAGCAGCGGGAATGGGATCAGAAGTCCACGCGGGCGAAGCCGCTGAAAACAGCTAGTTTTGTAATAAAATCCATAAAGTACTTTGATATTGAAATTTGAACAATCACAAACTGTTACATGCACTAAAGTATGTGGAATAAAATATCGATTTATTCCATCCCAAATTATTCTTGTGACAATTGGTCTGTATGATTTGCTTCATACAAACAAAAGAATTCCAGAAAACAAGAGCTTTGTGACAGTTGTGAATAGTCAATGTGAAATCAAACGATGTTCTTATGACTTAAGTTGTTTAAAAGTAATTTAACGACACAGAATATCTCTGTTCTTACAGGGGTTACGGCACGAGTGTTATTTCTCTGGTGTTACATTCGCCCATAGGCCACGGGCACCACTTGCCATCAGGTGGGCCGCGTGCTTATCTGCAACCTAAGTTGTATAAAAAAAAAGTAACCAAAGAGTAAACGGTTAACCATTGGTTAGTACGCTTAGTATTTTATTGACGTTTTGTAAGTGACATTGAACAATATATTTTTTACTTTGAATGTAACTTTTTTCCTCACTGTGTATAGAGAACATAAGTAAATAATGGGGATTCTGCAGTAAAGGCAAAATACCATATTAATGCTTCTACTTTTTAAGCCCAACACCTTTCTACTATATTATAGCACCTACTATTTAATACCTACCTTTAAATTTATCGTGCTATTATAAGCTTAAAATTAACGGCTAAAATTGTATACTGAGTATTAATACTCGTATGAAACAAATATGATTTGAAAGCAGGGTTAAATATGATTTACATTTGCTTTCACATAGGCACTTAATACTCTTAGATCTCAGGTTTACTATTATTATTATTTAATCTAGACCTGTTACAATTTCAACCCATTAAAGTGTAAAATCTTCTATAAATTTATAGCACCTCAAAAAGGCTTTCGGTTATTGCTTCAAGAACGTTTTAGCGACGAAAATATCGTTTGAAATCTAACTAAAACTATTGTGGGCTACCTATAGCATTTATACAAATATTTATACATATTTACAGTTATTTATTATGTGTACAGTTAGTATTTACATATTTACACATTATCTCATTAATGTTATATGTATGTACATTTATTCATAATAATTATATATTAAATATTTATTTACATCCATTGTACACGTAACTTTCTTATAAATTATATATATACAAAGTACTAACACTTTATGGAATACTACATCGACTACCATACACATCTACACAAAACATTTACACAAAACATGTTGAGACGGTTGGCGATGTAGTTGTAGATTGGAAATACGCCGCCCGGTACTATTATGTTCGTTCAGTGGCGGTAGACGGGGAATCTTTACGAATGATATATGAATTCATACGGACACTCTTAGTTCGGCGTTCATTGTGATTGACCCGCAATTATAAGCAAAGAATTAGTACTTGTGTGAAACATTGTAAATTCCATAGTTTACGATTTAATGTTCTATCTTTCTGTCTTCCTATTTCTGTGCTACCTAAGTGCTACGTATAAACTCGTCTGTGCTGTGCTGTATAAACTTTCTCCTTCTGAACTTTATTCTTTTCTGTGTATGTACTTACTGTGTGTGTGACCTCAATATATGGACCGATTGTAATCGTGAGTAGACTTTTATTTTTGGTCACCGAACTACATACCGTGGAACATTACCACACTGGTGACCCCGACGTGATCTTTTAAAATATGAGTGACAACGAGTCGGGCTCTGGAAAAAGCATGCCCTTGCGAAAGGATGTGTCTGAAGAAGGCGTTTCCACGAACATTCGAGACGTATTTCGTGTGTCCGTTAAATTACCTCCATTTTGGCCTGAGGAGCCGGAGTTATGGTTTGCTCAAATTGAAGCACAATTTGCAAATGCTAACGTAACCGGAGACAATACGAAATTTAATTATGTGGTTGGACACTTAGAGCCGCATATTTCGAAAGAGATAAAAGACATTATTATGAATCCGCCGGCTCAGAAACGTTACGATAAACTGAAGACAGAACTGGTTAAGCGACTTTCAGCTTCACAAGAGCGTAAAGTGAAACAACTTTTGATGCATGAGGAGCTTGGTGATCGAAAGCCCTCTCAATTTTTACGCCATCTTCAGGGTTTAGCGGGTCCAAACGTTCCCGAAGATTTTTTGCGCACAATTTGGAGCAGCCGTCTACCCTCAAATATTCAACCATTGTTGGCATCGCAGCCAGAGAGCACTCTGGAGGCCCTAGCTGGACTTGCAGATCGCATTCAAGATATTGCAGCACCATCAGCTCATGTAGCTTCCACTTCAGCAGCTGGACCCACCGTAAATGCATTGGCCAGTGAAATAGCGGAATTGAAGAGTGCTATGAAGCGCTTAACCGTGCAGCTTCGAGGTGGCCGACCAAGGCAGCGTCAGGGTAGCAGAAGTCGCGACCGCAGCCGTTCATCCACCCGTTCTGAGGCGAACTACAAACAGTTCCCATTGTGCTGGTATCACGGCAAGTTTGGTTCCAAAGCACACCATTGCATCAAACCATGCGACTACAAGGCGGGAAACGCTCCGGGCAGTCGATAATGGCGACTGACGATTGCCCCACCTCTACTGGTCGCCTGTTCGTCACAGACAGATCATCAAAGACGCAGTTTCTGGTCGATACTGGAAGCGACCTCTGTGTCTATCCACGCTGTCTGCTTCGTGATCGTCGTGCGTCTACCAATTATCAACTGTGTGCCGCCAATGGGACGGCCATACTTACGTATGGTTGTGTGGAGTTGAACCTGAATCTTGGGTTACGTAAAGACTTTAAGTGGCGTTTTGTCGTAGCTGATGTTACGAAACCCATTATAGGTGTTGACTTTTTATCATTTTACTCTTTAGTCGTTGATTGCCGTAATCAACGACTGATAGATAGTAATACAAATATGTGTACATCTGCTTTGAATCATTCAGACTCCTCTACATCAAGTGTAAAGGTTCCTACTGGTGATTCAAGGTATCATATAATTTTAAAAGACTTTCCAGAGATTACTCGCCCAGCCGGTACGCATCGCACCACTCCACACAACACCTTACACTATATACGCACGACACCAGGCCCTCCAGTTTCTTGTTCTCCTCGACGTTTAGCGCCAGATAAATTGAAAATCGCCCAGCAGGAGTTTCAACTGATGATGGCCAACGGCACTGCCAGACCTTCAGACAGTCCTTGGTCATCACCTCTTCATTTAGCTCCCAAAAAAGATAACGGCTGGCGACCCTGTGGAGACTACCGATTGCTCAACGCCAGGACAATACCCGACAGGTATCCAATTAAGCATATGCATGACTTTGCTCACAGCATTTCAGGGTGCACCGTCTTCAGTACAGTCGATCTTGTCAAAGCATTTAACCAAATTCCTGTCAATCCAGACGACATACCGAAGACGGCTATTACCACTCCCTTTGGACTGTTCGAACTGCCCTTCATGGGGTTTGGTCTGCGGAACGCTGGGCAAACGTTCCAGCGTTTCGTGGATGAAATGACCCGTGGTCTCGATTTTTGCTACTCATTTTTGGACGATTTTCTCGTATTTTCTCGCAGTGAGGTTCAACATGAGGAGCACTTACGAACATTATTTGCTAGGATGAGAGATTTTGGCATGGTGGTCAATACGTCTAAGTGCGTTTTCGGTGCTTCGGAAGTCACTTTTCTAGGTTACAGCGTTTCAGCTAAAGGCACCAAACCACTAGACTCTAAAGTTGAGGCCATTAGAAACTTTCCTGCCCCTAAAGATGTACGCCAGCTTAGGCGGTTTCTGGGCATGATAAACTTTTATAGGCGATTTATGCCCCAAGCAGCCGAAATTCAAGCACCACTTCATAACCTCTTAGTTGGGAATGTCAAAGGTTCTCACCCAATACATTTAAGTGAGGACTCTCTCAAAGCGTTTGAGGACTGCAAAGCAAGTTTGGCTGAGGCAGCGTTACTTGCTCACCCCGACTGCAATTCTAAACTCGCATTAGTTACCGATGCGTCGGATACAGCAATAGGTGCGGTATTACAACAGCTAGACAAGGATGGGTGGCAGCCGTTAGCATTTTTCTCCCGTAAACTCAGTCCCCCTCAAGTTAAATACTCTCCTTATGACAGAGAATTATTAGCCATATACGAGGCAATTAAGTACTTTCGTCATATGCTGGAGGCAAGGCACTTTGTTATTTACACGGATCATAAGCCACTTACATTTGCATTTCATGACAGGAAGAAAACATGTTCTCCGAGACAATTCCGTCATTTAGATTTCATTGCCCAGTTCACTACTGATGTGAGACATATATCTGGCAAAAATAATGTGGTGGCTGATCCCCTATCTCGTGTAAACGAAATACAAGCCCCAGTTGATCTTGACCTGTTAGCGGATTCACAAGCTGCAGACGATGAGTTAAAGCATCTTCTGCAAGAAGGATCATCTCTGCAATTAGAGAAGTTAAAAACTCCCGGGAGACGTAATCTTTACTGCGATATCAGTATGACACCGCCACGGCCATTTGTCCCCAAAATGCTTCGAAAGCAAGTATTTGACAGCCTACATTCCCTCAGTCACCCTGGTGTGTCAGCTTCGGCCAAACTGGTAGCAGAACGATTTGTCTGGCCAGGCATACGAAAAGACTGTAGAGAATGGGCACGAACGTGTATCTCGTGCCAACGTGCTAAAGTGAGTCGCCATGTTTCTGCTCCTTTAGGCACGTTTAACTTACCGCGGGCACGCTTCAATCAAGTTCACATTGATTTAGTGGGGCCATTGCCACTGTCCCAGGGCTACAAATATTGTTTAACAGCAGTCGACCGCTTCACGAGATGGCCTGAAGTTATACCCATCGTTGACATTACGGCTGAAACAGTAGCCAAAGCCTTATTATCGGGATGGATAGCTCGATTTGGTTGCCCTGTTACGATTGTCACAGACAGAGGTCGGCAATTTGAGTCGGCTTTGTTTGAACAACTGTCTAAAATTGCAGGATTTCAGCACAAGCGGACAACGGCTTATAGGCCATGTTGTAATGGTTTGGTTGAACGAATGCATAGACAGTTGAAAGCGTCAATCGTTTGTCATGCAAATGAAAAATGGACGGAGACCTTGCCATGGGTGCTACTCGGTATTAGAAGCGCATTCAAAAATGACCTTCAGGCGTCGTCAGCCGAGTTAGTTTACGGCGAACCACTTCGCCTACCAGGGGAGTATTTCATTTCAAGTAGCACTACTGCTACAACTGACCCCACCGATTTTATTGCCCGAATACGCTCGTTTGCACAAAAATTGCAACCTATACCAGCTTCTCGCCATAGTAATGGCAAAATATTTATTTTTAAAGATCTGGCAACCACTGACCACGTTTTCCTACGCGAAGACGCGTCGCGTGGATCCCTTCAACCCGCTTATACAGGCCCACATAAAGTGCTGAGCAAGGCAGACAAATTTTTCAAAATAGAAATTAAAGGAAAGCCCGTCACGGTTTCCATCGATCGTCTTAAACCTGCTTATATATTTTCAGAGGAGACAGACCACAACGGTATTCCTTCTGATATAATAAGAACGTATCAGACTCGTTCCGGTCGTCATGTTAAATTTACAGATTTTTATCGCCCTTGACGGTCTCTGGAGGGGAGTGATGTGGGCTACCTATAGCATTTATACAAATATTTATACATATTTACAGTTATTTATTATGTGTACAGTTAGTATTTACATATTTACACATTATCTCATTAATGTTATATGTATGTACATTTATTCATAATAATTATATATTAAATATTTATTTACATCCATTGTACACGTAACTTTCTTATAAATTATATATATACAAAGTACTAACACTTTATGGAATACTACATCGACTACCATACACATCTACACAAAACATTTACACAAAACATGTTGAGACGGTTGGCGATGTAGTTGTAGATTGGAAATACGCCGCCCGGTACTATTATGTTCGTTCAGTGGCGGTAGACGGGGAATCTTTACGAATGATATATGAATTCATACGGACACTCTTAGTTCGGCGTTCATTGTGATTGACCCGCAATTATAAGCAAAGAATTAGTACTTGTGTGAAACATTGTAAATTCCATAGTTTACGATTTAATGTTCTATCTTTCTGTCTTCCTATTTCTGTGCTACCTAAGTGCTACGTATAAACTCGTCTGTGCTGTGCTGTATAAACTTTCTCCTTCTGAACTTTATTCTTTTCTGTGTATGTACTTACTGTGTGTGTGACCTCAATATATGGACCGATTGTAATCGTGAGTAGACTTTTATTTTTGGTCACCGAACTACATACCGTGGAACATTACCACACTATAATTCAATTTATATTCTAAACTAGCTGATGCCCACGGCTTCGCCCGCGTGGAATTTTGTTCCCGTTCCCGCTACCCTTGGGAACCTTTTCCCGGGATAAAAAGTAGCCTATGTGTTATTCCAGGTTCTAATCTACCCCTGTACCAAATTTCAACCAAATCAGTCCAGCCGTTTATGCGTGAAAGAGGAACAAACATCCATCCATCCATCCAAACAAACTTTCGCCTTTATAATATTAGTAGGAAGTAGGATTAATCAGCTTTTAAATGTATTTGAAATTGGAATAATATCAATGCTAGGATTGTATAAGTACATCTTATAAGTTTTATCTTAAGTTTTACAATTTCGAATCATGTTCGAATCTAATTTAGTATCTTAGTCGACAAGTAATTTACATTTAAGAAAAGATCTAGATATTTAAATAGAAAATAAACAAATAATTATACTGGTTTGAATAAAACATTCCATCATGTTTTTGAAATAAGAATATCTCCCTTTATCGATTACCAAATCTGCACTTTTAGCATGACAGATAAAGACTCGGTTCTCTTCAACCAATTAAACAATCCTACAGTCTCGGTTCCTTTAAGTGGGGCTTGAAAATGCCTTGAATCTCCGGTATTCACGGTCCAATACCAATAAAATTAATATAGGACTACCTCAAGGCTAAATCAAATCTATATCTACACTAATATTATAATGGGTAAAATATATGTTTGTAATGAATAAACTCAAAAACTATGAGTATTGTGCCAATTTCAAAATTTTTTTTATCGTTGGAAAGCTACATTCACCCTGAGTAACATAGGGTATATATTGCACTGCTCGAAAACAGACATCCACGCGGATGGAACCGCGAGCAACAGCTAGTTGAATGTAAGAAAAAATAAATAGGTATACAATAGGCTATTTGACAACATACTACAAAATGTTCTTCAAGAAGGGCTCTACAAGGTAGGCAGCACGTGTGTGACGCCTCTGGTTACAAACGTCCATAGGCCACGGTGACCGCTTCCCATCAGGTGGGCCGTGTGCTTGTCTGCCACCTAAGTGGTATAAAAAATGTGGCCATCCCAACAGAAAATTACGTATTTTATGAGAATTACAAAATATAAAAATGAAATGCTCGTGATTGGTTTAAACTCTGGTGACGACATTAACTACAAAATATTTAAACGTAGAATTGAAAATTTGATAGGTGCCGGCTGTTAACACACTATGTACTTCTAGTTATTTGTTTATTTTGTAGGTAATGACGTCACACGCATCGCCATTTTTACGTACAGCGTATTTCGCGCACTTTTGAAAAATTAAACTTTATCATTGATTCTTTAACATAATCAAGAAATAAGTTCTGAAAGTATTATATTTTGAAACATAATTAAGTACTAATGGATTAACCGTGTACAACGCCAATCACAAAATTTATTTCGTAGGTCATTTCCAAAGCCGACCTTTTCATTCATGTATCAAATACGTTTATCATGAACTGACGTGTTAATGTAATACTTAATTACAAACAACCAGAAGTTATTGCGAACAAACATACATCTAATTAATTCCGTACATCAAAACCTCCCACTATATTAAATAACACATGTGAAGTTGATGGGATGATGCATTGGTTATGTGCGTGTAGACACAGATATTCGTAGTTTCAGGTTGAATGTAAGGCATATAAGGCCGCGACGGCGGGGCACAGTGCGCCTCCCCATATCCGGGGGAAGTATATGTGTAATATGGGAATTTTGCGCACAAAAAAGGTTGATTTTTGTATATTTAGAAGATATTATTGAAATTCTGATGAACTCTTCCAATTAGTCGCACCCTTTCCGTTCCTCACAGGACAATATTTGCAGGGCTTAGATTTCACAAGCATACGGTGTGAAATATTCCATCAAGGACCAAGCGGTGCCGTGAGTCTTTCCTCTGCCGCACCATTAAGTGTTGGAATTCACGTGTTTCCTTCTTCCAACAGTCCCAAGTCCTTCAAGTGGGGCGTGAAAAAGCATCTGATATGGCCGTCAATCTGAGCGCGTGTGTCGCCTCTGCACGAGGCATCTTCAAGAGCGATACCAAGAGAATGAAAGTCATTTATTCAATTATTTTCTTGTAATAAATTTTCGCCAACTAACGTTCACTTCAACATCTTAGATTTAATTATCTGTTTAGAACACATAAATAACCCTAACCTTTAGGAACAATATCTACTTGAAAAGACGGGCCCTAACAAGCGATATACAATTCCAACGTTAAAATATTTGTACAATATTGAAACGGTGTCGATTGCACTACGAAACGGTGCAAGTCCAGTGTTTACACTTTCGAGTTTATTAAGTTAGCAATTTTTCAGTTTATACGCTTTACGTTATTACCAGTTCGAAAATTTCATCACCAATGGAAGAATGGTATAGGAACATAAAGTTATCTGTAGTAGAACGAAGTGTGCGAGTGATATACGTATCTTAACACAAAACCTAGTAGCGCGAAAGTGACAGAATATAACTACGAACTGTGAAACAATATTTTATAAACTTTTATCAACTTTGACAAAAATATAAAGTGACGTCAATGTAAAAAGCATGTGGTGAGGCAGTAAAGCTGATCCCCACCATTGTAACATTGGTTACGCTCTTTCCTGAGACTTTGCCTTCAACATACCATCAGGCGAGGTGAAGTCAAAATGACGTGCCCTAAAAAAAACAAAGTGCTTCAGTCTATGTTCTCTGACAGTTCCTCCGTTTTTTTCTTAACGTCCATAGAGCGTGGATTAGAAAGTTAGATTATCAGAATACAACATCATTTTTCAGATAGGTAGTAACATAACATAACTGCCGTGGTGCTAGCACCCACATTTTGCCAATTTATGTTTAGGTCCCAATGTAATAAGTAGTGAGCCTATTGCCATTAACCGGGCACTTATAAACCTGCGATAAATACTCACATAACTTCGAAAAGCATCGAAAAGTCATTGGTGTGTGCCATGGTAAAACCTGGGATTGAACCCGAGACCTCGTAGCAGCAGTCCATTACCCATACCACTAGGCTGCCGCAGTGTTCATTTCAGATAGTCCACTTACAAAATAACATAACAATAATAATCAGATTAATTTATTATTGACGTTAAAGGTCACGAGAATTCTAATAATTTATAGATTTACTGTCAAACATTTATTCATTGACGAAGTGGATTTGTTATTTATATGTTGAAAGCTACACTTAGCATTTATTGACAAAATAAATACACTTTATTCAGTGTCAAATATATAATAGTGACGATATTTGATGAATGACCGGCTCTTGATATTATCGATGATCGACCGAAATAGAAACACTCTAACATCATTTTGACGTAGTACGTGTACGAGTATAAATATCTACACAAATATTGTTGTAACTGTGAAAAGTATTGTACAAACATATATTTTTTCATGAAAATTATATTCTGTAAGATTTTATATAATATCAATTCAGTAAAGGAAACTCTTGAAGTATGTAAGGATTAAAATAACGGGCTATTGTCTGTGCCTAGTCCGGAGGGGCAGGTGTATGTTTGTTTTTTTAGAAGAAATACATAATATTTTAAGTATAATCAAGGCATCACTTCTTTAGTTCGCTTGGATACCCCTCGTTTTCACCAAGAAACATGTTGTAATCTTGTTAAAGATTCAAAACACAATTACTAGTTTAATACATATTTGAGAGGTGTCTTAAAGTCTAGACATGTTTAATACACACTTTCGTTCACACAAGTCTGTGACATGACAAGCACTTTATCTGAAACATGTATGCAACATATCTTATACATGTCTATGAAAAACGAGGCATTGTCAACAACTTGTCAAATACTGGTTTTAAACTTTGGTGTATAATGGAAAGTGATTACCGTGGCCTACGGACGTTTCTAATGTCTTGAACGTCACAATCGTGCTGCCGACCATACAGAGGGTAAGGAGAAAGGATACCATGAGACTCGAGTCTAGTGGGTCATAAAATCAGTGTTTTAAAATATCCACCTAAAAAGGAAACCAGTAAGATCAAACGATAGAAATAAACATAACAAAATAAATAGAAATACGAGTATTTCGTTTGTAGAAAGCCCTAAGATTGCGCATCGTTTAAATTTCCACAATATCATGACTTGGGAGGGCTTACAGCTTGCTCACGGAGATTTAGCTACGAGCGAAAATTTGCGCAAAGCGACTGAAACGAATGTATATGAAGGCAGCCACGCGTTGTTGCAATATATGGCACGACAAAAGGAGTAACATGTGAAAGAATTTGTGTCGAGTTGGGTACAACACAGTTTTATAGTACTACTTCTACATACCATTCGCCATGCAAATTTGGATGGTCATTAGCATTCTATCAAGCGATAAAATTTTATTTTCATTTGTTTTTAAAGTGTAATAAAGACTGAAACATTGATTGCTACGTTCTTGGACCTAATTTAACAATGTTTATTTATGTGCCATGGATGTTAATATTACTATCGTATCTTTTCTTATCTTATGTTATTGGGATGTGTGCTCTGGAGCTTTCGCGGACACTCAGACCCTATTGGATCCTTTGTGTCGACCCCATGCTGGCTCCTATGTTAGAGGAGGGATATCCTCACTATCAAGATGGCTATTCCTCTCAATCGCAGGTGCATTTAATTATCTGGTTTTGGTCCCCTCCCGAGTAGATCCATCCGATGTCTTTCTAAGGCGTGGCACTCACACAGTTTGTGCTTCATTGTTTCCACGTCCTCCTTGCAATGTCTGCATATTACTTCTTACTATCGTAAATAGAGCCACAGAGTCCTGGTGTGTCCAAATTTGTGACATGTACAGCGGACCGGATAGCGTGGCATGACGTTGAGTGTGGATGTAACAACTTGTGGCACATGGGCACACAAGCTAGAGTTCTGCTGACACGGCCACCAGTCGCTCCATTGTTCCATTTTAGGTCAGTTATCACGCAGCTGGATACGCAACGATCACGCACTTCTGACACGGTCACGGTAAAATTTTACGTAAATGTAGACGTGGCATTAGAATAACTTAATAATTTGTGCAAAAGCTGTAACTCGTATTCAGTGCAGTATGTAATATTTTCTAATTTTCATATCAAGAAAGTATTAAGATAAGTGACCTTTTTCAATGGGTCCCAAGACCTTAAATGGTTAAAGACACAAGTCTACTTATTGTTTGTGTGGGACAGGCTTACCGCAGGCTTAACGTTGAGGGTAAAACTTAGCAGTTTACGAATTACAATGCATATTCAAGAACTATTTGGCAAGCTCTTAGAAATACAAGTTATAGGTGAACTAATCGTAGTATGAGAAATAAAAGGTCTTTATATATGAAATTGCCGAAATTTTCTTACAGATTCATGAGTTCGTTATTCCTGTAATTTTGTTTGAGAGTTGATTTCATGATTTTACAACTCTATATTAAATTTTTGTTTTTATTGTCCGCTTGATAAATTTAATTCGATCTTCAAAAACAGTAGGTACTTCCTAAATGCTATCCATTTTGATGATAAATTTCGTATGACTTTTTTACAGACGTCGCTTTTCAAAAATATAATAAAAGTTGGCTTAATGTTCTTCATACACAAAAAAAAAACAGAAAATTTGCATTTGTAATTCCTAAAAAAATGCAAAACAATTACTGAATTATTTCTGTCTATCAATAGTATATAAAGGGTTAAGACACATATTATAGTCACAAGTTCTAACCTCAACTTAATGTTTTTGACATGAAGGAGCAATTGAGTACCTTATATGCCTCAACCGTCGACAACATTGTGAATCTGTCATCAATTCTTTTCTTGAGTATTCAGAAGGGTCTAAAAGGGTCCTCAGAATATGTTGTCTTTAACAAATGTGTGTTCCGTTTACTATTGAAGTGTCCGTAAATACTCTTGTATTATTTAATAGGGTATATTTTTTTAGTTATACATTACATATGCATACATCTATATTAATAATAAAAGAAAATGTATTTTGGTATGTGTGTGTGTATGTTTGTACTGAATAAACTCAAGAACTACCACATCGATTCCAAAAATTCTTACACCATTGGAAAGCTATATTTTCCCTGAGTAACATTATTTTATGATTCCCTGAGTAACAATATATTACATAGGCTTGTAGTTTTTGCTAGAAAAGATTACGAATCATAACTAAAATTTAATTAACGTAACCCAATTTATAAAAAAGTTCTCTAAAACGTCTTTCGTTTCATTTGCTGCGGAAATTATTGACGATACAACAAAGTATGTTCTAAGTACGTTCTACGTGAAAACCGATATCCATGTAGGCAGATTTGCGGGCCATACCTAGTATTACATAAATAAACTGTAATGTGTAACATTGTATGTAGATAACTTACTATCCTGTGGTTAACCTTCAGTGCTAAATAATATACGGAACGTGACTTGGTTGTTTATTGAGAAACTTTTCTATACAATATATATATACATACATAATTTGCTCACGCTCGTTATCTCCGAAGGGATACACAGGTAGGCATAGGTATATTAAACACCCACATTTTGCCAACTATGATGTTCGGTCTCAGGTGATACCTAGAGGGCGAACATATTGCCGCCAATATGCTCCCCCGCTCGGGTACTTTGGCAAAAAAAATAGAATAGCAATTCGATATTGCTCTTCAAAATTCTTGCGGTCTTCTTCTGTCGAATCGATGGCATTTTTGAGTTGCCATCGTGGTGTAGTAATTAGTATCACGACAGCGGCGCCGCTACTCACGGAGAGGGCCCGAGCATAGGTTTCACTCTTCGGGAAGGTTTATTACGTCCCTTGCGGTAGTCCTGTCACATCCAAAGCTTCACTTCAAAGTCCGGTGTTCGCTTTCAGTTTCTTTATACCACTAAGGTGGCAGTTATGCACACGTCACACCTGATGGAAAGTGATTACTATGGCTTATGGACATTTGTAACACGAGGGGCGTAACACTTGTGCTACCAACCCGACTTTGATATTTTCCTTTACGCCATCTAGACCCCTGATAAGCTTAGTTTAACGAGGTTGTGTGGGTTCTAGAATGCGAATAAAAATACGTAAATACTTTTTTTTTGTATATACATACATACGTACTATATACATAGAAACACCTAGACCAATGCAAATATTCATATTCATGCACACAAATACACAAATAAAAATCTAAGCCTCGCGCCATATGCAACGTTTAAAAGATAATGTTGGTAGCATTGAACCCTGCCAACATTAGCGATAGAGCCATCTCCTGGAAGTCTCACTTAAGCATAGGAGTCATCAATCAGGTTGGCAACCTCGTCAGCTTTCGACTTTCGGTACGTTTTACTTTGCATCATAATTTATAGGTAAAAGCATCTAGCATTAATTCAAAAAGCGAAGCTGTTACGTGCATAGTGATTTTTAATCAGAAATATCTGTATAGACATGGTAACTTCTTAATTACTAGAAAAATTTTAAATAGGTCGGTATTCGATACTAAAAGATACCGTGTAATTAAAAAATAAAAAATAATATCAATATTTTTTTCTAAAATCACCTCGTTATCTTTTTTTTCGTTATATTTACTTAAAACTCGGCAGCATTCATGCCGTTTAATTTATTTCAAGTTTAGTAGTAGGTAGGTCTAAGTCTAGTCTACTAGATCAGGGGTGGCGAAACCTTTACGTATGTGTGTCATTATTGTAAAACAAGATTATCGAAGGCCTAGACGTGCCATCAAGTAATATTTCGACTGCATCTATATAAATGCAAAAGCAACTCTATCTGTTGTATCTATTACACTTTTATGCTTTTTATGCTTCTGTGGGTACAGATATTGTGGTTTGATTATTTGGCACTCGATATCCCACAGAGCACATTCCTTTAGCTTTCTCAAAAACTCATTTTCTAGCTTTCAAAGTAAGGCAAGGGAGCCTCCAACAATTTGAATCTTTGCCTCATGTCTACCTTTATTAATAGTGGCGTGCCCAACCTATTGTGTTGCGTGTCATCACTGGCACGCGTGCCATTGGTTTGCCATCACTGTACTAGATGATTATATAAAGGGGAAAATACCGCGGTATAGGTAATGGATTGCTGAGACGAGGTCTCACGCCTATATTCCCAAGGTAATAGGTGGCGAGCCTATAATATTACCATGAACCATGTACTTTTAAACTTGCGATAAATACACACATAACTTTGAAAAGCATCGAAAAGTCATTGGTGTGTACAGCCAGGTTTTGCCATGGTAAAACCTAGGATCGAACCCGAGACCTCGTCTCAGTAGTCCATTACCCGTACCACTAGACTACATACACTAGGTGTATAAAAACATATAATTGCGATAAAATACGTAGAATATTATATTCGTTGAATACGGTATATATTTTGATGGTACAATACTATCAAGTCACTATACAGTAAATTTTTCATTGCTTACTGTAAAAGCCAATGACTTGAGACAGTGATCCATGGTAGCATACTTAGTGAGAATGGCAAGCATTTGAACGAGACGTAGAGACATGGATGCGCGCATGTAGCATAGGGTGGGAACTTATAAAATTAGTCCACTTTATCGTATCACAAATTCAAATTCAAATTCAAATTACCTATACTATGTAAAGCAAAAAAAATCGATAAATAAAAACAGTAACCATATCTACATACAGAAAATAGAGGTATACACGACGTACTGGACGAAGGTAGGCCGTAACGGTATCATCCGTCCCAATTGAGTAGTCCGACTGAGGAATTACCTCTATCCTACAGACTACAATGGCTAATAATAACCTTGAGTAATGTTTCCGGCGATGTGTAGGGTAGCTAGAGCGCAATGTAGTGTTTTTGTGGAAGAGAGCAACTGAGGGTTTCTACAGGATCGGGAGAACGGCGCCCATCGTGATGCCCTTGGTATTGCAAAGGTCCATAAGTCACGGTAACCACTTTCCATCAGGTAGGCAATGTGCTTAAGTAAAAAAACAAATAAAAATGCAAAACTACCATCAAAATCACACTAAGGCCAGGATAAAAGCCTGATATATTATATTCCACATGAATGCCAAATAAGTTTAAATACTTTTTCCTAACCTCAGTTCAAATAGCTCATAACCATAACGGATATTGACTCGCCCTAATATCCTGATTCCCACGAAACCCGAATTCTCCATCAAAATTAAATTATATCGCACCCCTCATAAATAAACAATATTCAAATTAACTGAGACATGAAACTTCATTAAATTCAGAACTAACATGAAAACAGTGTCGCCCCACATATTTCTATAACGGTACTAGTTTTCATTAATAACTTATTGATATCATTATTTATCGAGTTCAACAGTTGGACATCACTAGTACACGATGTTTTGACTTTCAAAGCGTCAAAAGCGAATTGCAGATGTGTTAGTAAATATTAGTAAGTGGACGGTGGAAATATACAGTACAGTTTTTGAAACGTGTTCGTCAACATCATTTTTGAATCAAAACAAACAACATTTTTGGTAGAAAGAATGCTGTTGACAAATATTTTTATCACGTTAAAAATGCAGTTATGTTATTTTTTGTAAAGTCTGTTACTCTCCAAGACGGTAATTGATAGTGATTATGCTACGCACTTAATTAATTTCCTTGCGATTTACACCGCATAGCAAGGAATCGGGTCAAATTTTATTTTCAAAATTTATTTAGCTGCAACATTTTCGGTTAGAAGTTTATTTTCGGCATACCCATGTTTTTTTAAGTGCCCGATTGGCAGCAATAGGCTCGCCCCCTATAACGTGGGACTGAAAATCATAGTTGGCGAAATGTGGGTGTTTAATACACCTCTGCTTACCTCTTAGGGGAATACGGGCGTGAGCATATGTACGTATACATGTACTTTTGGTTTTGTCTTTTAGTTTTGTTATTAAAGTATTATAGCAACTCTAATTTCTAATATTCCCTCTAACCACTTTAGCTAGACTGGAGGCTTGTGTTAGGAGTGGTTACAAGTCAATAGTGTTAAGGCGAGGATTCGAATCCGGGACATCGAGATCGTAAGACTGATTTCTAATTTACGATATAATTATGTTCGAGCACGCATATAATTTTTCAGCAAATGAAAAATGTATTAAATACTCAGTCTGATGTTGACATATTCTAAAATAATATTCAAATTACAACAGCTAACTTTTTTCAATTAATGTTAAATTTTCAATTTAAATTCATAGAAAAAGTTTGGACACATTTTATTAAAAAAATTCATTATTTTAATTCCTACAACAATATAAACATAACAGAATTATGATGATACTAGCTAATGCCCGTGACTTTGCCCGCATGGGATTTCGATCCATTGCCGCAACCCATGGGAATCTGAGCTAAAAACTATGCAATCTATTCCTGTACCAAATTTCAGCCAGATCCATTCAACTCGTGAAGTCTGATTCTAGAAAAAACATACAAACATCTTCTTAAATTTTCTCTTTAATAATTAGAGTAGGATTAAAAAAAGACCTTGAATTTTTACAATCAGTGCTCGAAAATGCAATTCAAGAATTCCCTTTGCGCCAAACGTGGCAGATAAAATAACCTCCCAGTATTGTAATTGTACTCCTCAAGGCAAAACTGCCAGGATTCTCCATCATTCCTTGTCTCATGAAGCAAAACCCTCAGTTATACAAGGTAGAAGAGTTTAGCAACCACGGTAATCACTTGCCATCTGGTTAAACCATTTTATTACATATCATGTCTAAAAAATTAAGTGAAGTTATTCAAACAATGGTAAAAAATCGACCTAATTAAACAACATTTATTATTCTGGTTCCCACTTATATGCCTACCCGCAAACGCAAAAAATAATACTAAGTTTTTCATTTCGTAGCGCAGTACTAACCAAAACAAACCTATTTAAATACACTAGCAATTAAAATTAACAAAACTCAGCGCTACCGCTGCAAAAGTTTTGCCCGTGTGTTTCCAACCGAAATAGGTCAGAGGTGGCTGGTGTTATTCATAACTTTTTAGTTCATACTCGTCAAATTATGAAATGAGTCTTGACGGTTAGATGTCTTGATGAAAAATAGAACTTAATTATAGTAGCACCTAGTTGGTTTCAGTCATTTTCAATAAGTTCCATAATATACTAAGGTTCATTAGTTTGATAACTAATATTTTATGTTATATAACTTTGATTCTGGTTTTCTGAAGTTAAATAAATGAAGTACAGTCACCTGCAATAGTATGTATACGTTTTAGAACTTTTTCATATTTTACTGGTCAAAGTTTACCGTTTCATGTCATAATGTTGACTTGTCATTTATTATTGTGACAAGGTTCCAAAGTGTATACATATTATTGCAGGTGACTGTACATACATATAAGTGCTTCAAGAGAGTGTTTCAGTTTTTTTCTTTTTTTTCATTCTCAGAATAGTGTAGTGTGAGAAAAGATGTTACGAATATGAATCTTTTTGAAGGTGTTTATCTGTTAGATATTTAATCATGCTTAATAGTTGTAAGAATATGGTTGAAATTTGACTGCTGTTTATAGGTTCTTAAGATTTTCGGTAACGGGCTATTACTACCTAATATAAATTGAAGTGAAGTGAAACATTAACACAATGCTTATGACACAACCTGACAGTTAAAATTTGACTAACATTGTATTCGTATTTGTACGAGTAATTACGAAAACAGAGTCCTGATATAGCTCCACATTATTAGGTTACTGAAGAATGTTGAATATTCTCTGAGGCAAGTTTGCTATTATACAATTAATAGCGAAATATTAAGACTCTTAGCAGTTATTTTTTATTATTAGGAGTTATTTTTTATTAATATTTACTGGATCTCAGTTTCAAACTTGTAATGCAAAGTATTTACGTGTGATTTTATCACTAATGACGTCATTGTTTTTTTCAGGTAAGTGCAGAAACTTCAATACAAAAACAAATTCAAGGAAATTACTTCTAAAAAGGTATGTTGGTCTAAAACATAATAACGGAGTAGGCAATGTTGCGATAATAGCTACCTACATTTCACTTGTATTGAAAATTTACAAAAGCAATTAGTATGTTGACTGTTTAAATTAAATTTAAATCAGAAAAAGTGAATGCTTCGACGTGATTCGAACCCGCGATCTTTACATTACATAGGGAACGTTCTGACTGCCAAGCCACGAAGCCAACCATCTTTGGGGCGATGGTGAGAGCCATCTACCGATAATAATCATACGAACGATCGTTTTACATTTTATTGTTTTTAGAATTTACGTTATAGGAACCAGATGAATTGCTATAAAGAGTAATTTTCATACATTTTGTTTACTGTAACCATTTATCGTCCAGAACGTGTACATACAATGCGCATTTGAACACTTACTGCCTTGAAAAGTACACAATTGTGGGTCCCTGTAAGGAATAGATTGCAGGTTAGAATCCCGTCGAAGCATTTACTTTTTCGTGTCTAAATTTGAGTTAAACAGTCAGCATACTAATTGCTTTTCAAAATTTTCTGCACATATGTTCCTCTTTATTGAGACTGCCCACAGTCGAGCGAAGTGACGTCATACTGACTTATCAATATAAAAAGTGCTTATATCCATCCGTAATACAAAATAAAAATATTTCGTTCTTTCCTCAATATGCGAGGTGAACTGAGCGAGGCTCAACACTCTGATCCCCCGACCTCCGTTAATCATCCAAAACGGCTATTTATACCGTAGCGCCTTATTCCATATTTATGTTTACCATCCTTAATATCCTATTTTCCAAACTTACTTGATTTGATTCGCTTTCATTCCCGGACAAAAGTATTCCATTTGATTCAGAACCCTCCTTGTGGGGTGTAAGAATGCCTGACATGGGCTATTGAATGTGTTTATGATATCAAGCGATACCATCTATTTGTATTCATATTTGTGTTTTGTGAAAACGTTGATAATTTTATCGTAAATAGTGAAAATACGGTACGGTTTCATATAAAACGAGTACAAATAATAATGTTGCATTTGTTTCCTTGAAAGGAAATATCAAACGACATTAGGAGTTAGTAGTTCCTTAACGAGAAAGGGGTGGCGCCAGCGAGACTGTACTAACTTGATTTTTTTTTTATCTTATCAAACGTAGAGACTTGCCTCGTGGTTATAATGGGTGTTTTTAGACCCTATGAAGTTTGGTACTCCTGCTAAACTTTGGCTAATACATCAGTTGGCGAACATGGCTTTAGTGTGAACTTTTCTATTCAGTCACTTTTCGTAAAGGTCAAGATAAACGGAAAAGTACAAAAGGACTCTGGATTCTAAATACAAGTATAAGCTTTTTTCATAATGACCAGGCATTAAGTAAAACACCTAATTTGATACTTGGTCCATGACATATACCCACAATGTATATACTACATAAAACCTTTTAGATAGCATTGTAATTATGGGTGAATAGCACCATGAGTTCCTTTTACGCGTCGACCCGAACGATTCGGCCGAAACAATTAAACTGAAAATAGTTTCTCTTCTAATATATATATTACCATGAGAATAGATGGGTATGCGTGATATAATCACAATGTGTGTGTGTATGAATGTTTATTCATCTTTCATGCAAAACCCGTTTTTTTATCGTACACAAAATCTCCACGGATACCACCTCCGCCAAAACCGGTGGAGGTGAATATGTCGGACTCGAACCGACTAAAACGCACGCCGTCCATGAATCCTTAATTACCGGAGGTGAGATTATACAAGACGTATCTCTCACACCGCGACAAACCCGGGAACATCTCTTTTGAGATGAACCTCTTCCCCCAATGTGGGGACCATGGTGTCTCCATCTAGCCCCTGGGTATGGGGTGGCACTTTGCGTCGTCGCCGTGGCATGTAAAACACGCTGAAAGAATCTATTGGACTTTGACATACATTTAATTTTATTACATTGCAGTCTATGATAGCACAGAGGTAGCTGTTCACTGCAGATATAGGTTTATCTGAGTCATTGGAACGGGATCAGTTCTTCTCACGAGTGAAGCCAATGGCAACAACTAGTATAATATTCTCCACTTGTAATTTGCCACGAGCGTGACTAGAAAGGTTAATGAAATTTACCAAATTTAAATTGTTCAAAATTCTCAGTTTTCGCCACGGTAATTGAGTTTTAATCGTGATTTGGTTTAAATATGGAATTCTCTTGGGGTGGCGAAGTTAGAATCGGTCAGGTATAATCCGTTACGTTCCGGGAAATTTCCGTAGATGGATAAATATAACCATTACTGCTGCAATAAGGTGTTATTGTAAATAAAACTCCACCAGTCTTGAGTGACTTCCCATTTGTTTTCAAAACTGACAATTTAGAGCCTGAAGTCGGTTTATTGTTTTTAATTAGTATATTGACTTTTCTGGATGCGTCTACCATCTGTAGAGTACACACACACTGTAGAGGAATTCCTGTATCAGATGAGACCTTTTTACTGAAATTGGTAAAAACTAATGCGAATAAAAACAACATTAAATGTCAGGCAACTCTTTAAAATGAAAGTAATTCTTAGATTCATTTTTAAATTATCGACCAAGTGGGATCTAACTAAGCTCCCATATCAGTGCAAGCTACAACGTTTTAATCCCTTCATTGTCTTACTAGAGCTAAAAGGTTTAACTACATATGAAATATAGTACAGACATAAACCATTGGTATATACGTAATTTAATCACAAACCCGCAATATCCCAAACATACTCATTCAAGAGACTACATTTATTTCAGGCCGCCCAAAATACGCAGGCATGTAATAAACGTGGTAAAGTTAAATAAAAATAAGAGAAAAACTCCGTCAAGGGGAACATATAAATGTGAGATCAAAAGAAAAGAAAAACTGTCCATCCGAAAGTTTCGCGGAGGGTGGGACACGACTTATAAAGAATTCGGCCGAATTTGGGCGTTCTTGTAGAAACAAATTTTATTAAGTTTGGCCCTGTATAAAAAAAAACGAAATTGTCGCTAACGCTATGGATGAATGGGTGGAATACTAAGATGTATGAATGCTGACGGTGGGTTGAATGGAAACAATGCGTTCACTTCTTATTATCTGGAGAGGCATCTCGTGATTGCGATAGGCAATATTTTCCACGCTTATAAATTGTTTGAATTTCTTGCTCAAATTTCAATATAAATAGATTGTGAAGATTTTCATCCATCTCAGTGTCATTATTATATTTGGTTTTTATACTCAGGTATAAATGGCTGGAATTCATTTAAACTTATTACGAAATATGATAATTAATGTGTTGTTGCCGAAAACTTATGTCAGTATCTCAGTCGTTGGAACAAAACTTATTAGCAGTTTTACAGTTGTCTCAGTTGATGATAATGGAGGTACCTTTAGAGGAGGTAGGACACGACGTTATATTCGTCCCAATCGAGCAGTCCGACTGGGGAAATACCTCCACCCTACAGAATATCACTGTTTAATAACCTTGTGTTGTGTTTTCGGTGGTGAGTAGGGTACCCAGAGCTCACTAGAGAGGTTTTGTGTTGTCAGTGGGATAACCAAATTCTTATCCTACATCTTTTGCGCTGGTGACACGGATTGTCTCTGTTCTTACAGTGGTTGCGGTACGAGTGTTATTCCTCTGGTGTTACACTCGCCCATAGGCCACGGTAACCACTTACCATCAGGCGGGCCGCGTGCTTGTCTGCGACCTAAGTTGTATAAAATAATAACAATAATAATAATGGTTATAGAAGATATATTCTGTGCCATAGTAATGAGTATAATGTATGTTTATTTAAAAATACGATTACAAACCCATATCAACGGTTGACCATAATAGACATTAGTTCGAAACATACGCCATAACCGTAACTAGATCGGTATCTCCACTTCCGAATAGTACAAAATAATGGCAAGTATTATCTGCAATCACATTAGTGAGATTAACTATACCTACAACTGGATCTGGATGTGTAGTTTAGGGTCCTTCAATTAATTGATCGTTCAACGTGCGGAGGACTGATTGCCATTGAGAGAAGAATACATACATAGTCAGATGTATATAATTTCTGTCATATGTCATGTAGTATATATTTTTTTTTTAATAATATCACGCCTATATCCCCGAAGGGGTAGGCATAGGTGCTAGCACTCACATTTCGCCAGTTTATATTATGTTGGCTGATAATATCTTTTTAATTTACTAATTACTTATTATTTAATTTACTACAGATAATTTACTCGATATGCCATTAAACGCACTAATTTGAATAGTTTTAATACAAATTGTAAAAATTCTATATTGTTATTGCCTTAAAGGCCATGTGTCCCTATATCTACACATACCTACGTCAAAAACAAACATTTTCAACGGAGTTAATACTACAATAGATGAGACTGAAAATTAGATATAATTAGGTATATTAATAGCAAAACGTGTTTCTTATTCAACTTTCGAATTATAAGAACACGTCTAATTAAAACCAAATACTCATAGATAATTTCTGTCACAGAACTCGAAAAAAGAAATTATTTGGATGGCTATGGGACGTGAGGACAATGGGTGAATTTGGAGAAAACTTTCCGAAATTGAAGGTCCTGTCTTAATTTGTACATTCAGAAGTTCGAAAGGCCATTTGCTAAAGTAATCGCGTTTTGTTGATTTAGATGAAGTTAAATAAGAGTTGGTGCTGCTAACTCGATACTTGTCTCCATTTGATTAGTTTGAACTTTGTGTGTAATTTTGCTCAACTGTGATTGTAAATCATATGTGATTTATTTTATACACTTTGTAATAAGAATAGGATGATAATGGAGCTGTAAAAGGTTCAATTTGTTTCTTGTTATTCCCTTTTCTCTTTGTATTCTCTCATTGCATCTGTTCGGTTAATGCTGACTCCGAACACTTGATGTGATTAATTATGGCTGGCGCTGCAACTTAATTATACATTTTATCAAAATTAAGTAGTGTACTTTCGGTTACCGTCGCGACCGGATGCATTCCTCTAACATTTCAACAGTGACAGTCAATAACATTTGAACAGTGACATCCTAACATTAACATCTCATAATTTACATTCAATTTGGTTATTAAATATAAGTACATAATAAACACTGGCAATTTAGAGCCTGAACACTAATATAACAGTATAAGTACAGTGTAATTTCTAGTGTAGGTCGTAACAATAAATAATTTTCAATTTCTCAACAAACTGTCTTGATTCAAATCCCACTTCCGATCGTATTCCGAACAGCATCATAAGCTGTGCGTAATTGTGAGTAGAGTTCTTATTTTCACTTCTACCTTCTCCTAGCTTTAGTTTGGCTTAAGCAGCTTTTATGTAAGCGACTGTGACTTTCAACCTCAAGAGGTACGCCTTGTTTGTCATTCAGCTGATATACCAGCTTGAAGAGGTTCGCTTGGTTACGAACGTCTTGATGTGGCTTCTTTTACCTATATAATAATACTACTATTAATACTACTAATAATACTACACCCTTCGTGGTGTGACGGTAGTGCACGCGACTGCTACGGACGGGGCGCGGGTTCGATCCCCGCTCAGTACAAAAAGTTGTATGCATGAATATGACTGTTTGGACTGGTCTGGTCGTGCCTCGGAGAGCACGTTAAGCTGTCGGTCCCGGTATATAGTTGTTACAGGTAGTTGGAGCCCTCAAAAGTCCAATCAGTTGGAACTTCGATATCGCCATTGGTCATTGGATCATTGGTTGTGGAGGTCAGATGGCAGTCGCTTGACGTAAAATATCAAAGTTCAGCCGCATCACAGTTAGACTGGAAAGCCGACCCCAACTGAGTTGGGAAAAGGTTCAGAGAATGATGATGAATAATACTACTATTTCTCATTTAAATAATCAAACTGAATTAAATACTCCGCAAACCTTCAACATAGAATTATGTTTTGCATTTTATAAATGGCCGCGCAAACTAGAATTATGTAGACGCAAACGGGCGCTCCTAACCAAACAGTTTTATATTCACGCGAAGTCAGCGCCTCTCATTTTACGATTTCCTATATTTTATCCTTCTGTGTCCACAACTTAAAGTTCTTTCCATCTATATTTTTGTGCTGCAAAATTTGGTTACCAAATTTTAATGGAATTTTTATGTATTTTTTACGTAAACTTTGGCCTGTTATAGTTTCTTGGTATAATAATAATTACGCCGTTTATGTCAGTAATAAAAATATGATTTATTTACACAATATAAAATTTAACAAAATGCACAATTGTAGGTGTGGTGATGTACTTAATTATATTATTTAAATACGGTGGTGTCACATCACATACAAACATCGAATTAGAATTACTAACTTTTATTCCTTGATTACATGATTGGGTTCTGGCAACTCAACAGATGTTTTTGGGAACTAATAAAGTGTGTTTCCATCAATGCATCACTAAATCAATAACAAATAATATTAAATATGAACATAAAAAATATGTTTCACTATGTTCATAAACTAGGAGATAATAGGGTTTTGTCTCAAAATAGACTATAATTAATGACGTCATTAAATAATTCAGGATAATATAAATAGAATAATCAATTACTGTTCACATTATTTTGTAACTAGTTGTAGGTAAAAAAGATAGAAGACCAAATATACGATTGTGAAGTGGTCTTTATAGCAGTGTGTAAATTTCAAACAGATGTGACATTATACATAAATAAAGTTATGGAAATAGAACAATTTCAAACAAAACTCGAGGTAAGTCAAAAAGTTTCCGCGTTCCGTTCTCCAACTGCCACAATAATGGCAAGGTGAAAATATGAGAAAACAATTCTATCTTACTTTAGTGAAACATCTGGCAGTCGAACAAAAGTCCCCCGAAGACTGTTCAATCAAGACACCTGAATAGTTATAGCTACAATGATGAAGACGAATTGTGTAAGTTTCGAATTTCACCGGTACAGTAACATCGATATTGGAAAACAGTAAATTAAATATAATAGTAACTTAAGAATTAATGAAGTGAAAACTATTAATCTCATATTATTGAAGCAGCCAGAAAACTGAGTTTAAACTACAATAACGAGTTTTAATTTGCAAAAGTTTTCAATGATACTGAAAATTATAATTGGTAAAATGTAGGTTTATAATATTCACACATCCAAACACTTCTTTACAAATATACTCGTAAATAGGGACGTATACGAAAATGACTAGATAAGGCTAATTCAATAAACTATAATATGTGATGTCAGTATTACGTAAACATGTAGCTGTTAGGTACTTAAAATGCTAATTTCTTTGAAGGTAATTTAGTTCCGATAGTGTGTCTAATGTTGACGCATGACACTATTGTTTTCAAATATACGAAGTCTTAGAGCAGAATTTGCATTCAAGTCAGAAACTTTTTGCTAGATTATAATATTCTTTCTATACATAAAAGATTCCATGACGACCCAAGCGGTCCGGTGAGTCTTTCCACTGCGGCACCATTAAGTATTGGAATTCCTTACCAACTCAGGGGTTTCTTTCTTCCTACAGGACCGGGTTCTTTAAGCGGGGCGTGAAATCCCATCAGCTGATGAGGCCCTCAAGCTAAAGGCCACTATTGTAACAATCTACGTATTTGTGATGGCATTACAAACTTTTTCTGAGACATTGACAAGATTACTATCAGGCGGAGTGAAGTGAAGTATTGACGAAAGAAAAAGAAATTAAAAAGCAACCAAAATAATCCTAGATGTGTTGGCTAGGTTCAAAGAGCGGCCCATTATATTAAAAAACTAAACTTGGGTATCAGAAATCCGCGCTCCTATAACTTATTTTTTTTGTTTATTTTGACTATTACCCAAGATGAAAGTCAAAGCCCGTCAAGTCAGTCGAAGATTGGGCGTCAGCAAAATCTTCGACTGACTTGACGGGCTTACTATAACGTCAACATAATATTCCATTTTTATTTATTACCTTACTGTATAAATCTTTATTCAAAAATAAGACCATTACAAATTACTCCAGTTAATATTATTGTACCCATAGCGTCCTAAAATCAAAGAGTCTATGGTTTTTTGTTTCTTTAGCCACAAATAGTATTTATGTCAATGTAAACGTATACTACAAGCACATCAGTGATAGCTGTCGTACATCACTGTTGCGTGTCTTACGATATTAGGTTCATGGTGACTGGTGAACCTTTTTGTTTCGACAGTCAATTTCATTCGTGAGTCGCGCGTGTGACCGCCCTAATGCGTTAAATAGACTGTGATTGTAACAGCTGTTCTGATTTAGAAAATATTTTCAACTAAGTTATATTATGTGTATAGAAACAAAGTTTTGTAAGTTATTCGTCTACGATTGACCGGAAATATACTGCAAAGGGTTTTCCCATGCGTTTGGCAAGGGTTTTTTTTAGACTTACATGGTCATTTACACATTCACTGTTATTTTTTTTGGGATAATTATCATGTTTGTTTATTTCGTTGAATAACCAATATTTCGGTTATTGTAATGTACACCGTGATCATGGCGTTTGCAAGAGCGCCGAAATATCGGTTATTCAACGAAATAAACAACGTCAGGCAAACGTCAGGCAAAAGGTATGTATATACCATGATCGCGTTAATTCCCGGTTACATTTATTATCATAATCATGGAACGCGAAAGTTTAAAAGTTAATGAAATAAACAAACATGGTAAATATCCCAAAAACATTAACAGTGAATTAGCAAGGGTTTCTTTAAATAGGGTATCAAAACAATTTGCCGCTACATTCAGGTATTGCCATGTTTCATGAATAACATCAGCTTCCTATCAGTTAGACTGTATATTTATTTATCAGCCTTTTCAGAAAACATCTATTTCTGCTAAGTAGGTGCCCCTAAAAATCACTTATAATTTTCTCCACAAAATTGGGCAAAGTTAATTTGTAATGTCAGGCTAATATATTACGGTTATAGAATAGTGAAAATTCATAAAAGTTGATATATTTTTTATTTCATTATGACTTAAATGTATATGTGAAAGGTATGTGGATTGCGCTAAAAATTCTTTAGGTAAAAAATGTATATTATTATGTGATAAGTCAAGTTCTTGCAATGAAGTCAATCCACTTAACGAATTTTTATTTAGTCGTGTTATGTTATTAAAAGATAAATCTAAATCTGTTAAAGATGTCAAATATTTCATTTTTATATGCAACGTCGTCAAGTTGTTTTTTGACAAATTTAAATAAATCAAGTTTTTCAAGTATCTAAATGATCCATCTTTTATTGTCAATAATCTGTTTCCTTGTAGATACAACATGCGCAAGTTGTAAGCATTTACAAATATGTTTTCTGGCAGGTGTGTCAATAAATTATACGACAAGTCTAACAAATTTAGTTTTGTTTTATTTTCTGATATCATAAAAGTCTCAGCTACGATCGTTTCAATCTGATTGCGCGACAGGTTCAAGGAGTCTAGTACCTCTAAGTCCTTGAAAGCCATACCTATGTTATTTATATGGTTGCCTGATAAATCCATATACTGAATATTTCGGAAATTGCTGAATGCGAAAGAACACACATTTCTCCAAGTATTATTAGTTGCAGTTAAGATTCTAAGCCAAGAATTGAAGGTAGTATTGAAGAAATTAGAAGTGACGTTACTGATTGTGGTATTGGTGACGAAAGTTGTAACATAAGGTACAGCGTATTCGCATGTGTGAATTTCATTGATAGGTATTGTGGATAGATTTGTTGAGATCACCGTATACATGCATTGTCCCTCGTCTTTGACTGTCCAGCTGCTAGATACTGCTATTTTGTGAATGATGATAAGACCTGTAAACAAACAAAATAATTGTTTTTTTATAATGAAAATCAATAACAAAGATACTCACAGAGAGTTATAAATTGTTATACATGATTGATATTGATAACACGCTTGTACTTCTCCACTGTATTTATATATTGTCTTAAATTGTTACTGGATATTTCAAAGAATTAATCAGTTCTTGCTAAGAGTTAAGTAGTGAGTGAATTATTAATAGGAATTGACAACAAAACGTAGAACCGAATAATAATAATAGCAGTATAACTTAACTCAGTCATAATCGTAAGTAAACATTTTACTAGTCATAAATATCATTTTATTCTAGTTATTCAAAGAGCAATAAATGAAAATCATTGAAGTATTTAATGGAATATGTTCACCTATCAAGACCGAGATTCATAAAAATGTATCGACCTCATTGGTTATCGCTACGATTGTATTCGCTTGTAGGCTATAAAATTATTTGATCTAATTGAATCTAAAGAGAAAAAGAAAATGTCGTGACGTAATTCAGTATTTGCTCGTTTATTAAGGTTAGTGGTATTTTTAGATAGTTTGTTTATTCATCTAAATTAGTTAACACTGTCATAGATATAAGAGAAATAAAATTATAATAATATGGGGCCTACATAGTTGCCATGAATAAATGAATTTGAATTTGACTGTATATTTAAATAAGGACGGGGTAAAAGTGAATCTTGAAATTCCGCGAATTTAGTTAATTCTGTAGACATTATTTTTTAAAATATGGAAAACTAAAATAGAATTGCAAATTAGAGGTATAATTGCTACTTTTTTTATCATGCGAAACATCCCCACGCTTACAACAACAACCCCCCCCCCTCCCGGAGCCGGTTGGGTAGGTTATTTTGGACTCGAACCGACTAAAACGCAAGCCGTCGAATCATAAAAAGAGAAATATTTCGGTCGATTAACTGAAAATTAAGTAGAGCTTCTCCAAAGTAAATAAGACAACAACGATAGCCTGTCTAGTGATATAAGTATTATACAGATCTTTATATTGATTTTGGCAAGCAGAAAAGGTCACCAGTGTTCGACATGTATGTGTGTGTAACAATAACTCGTTTCCTCACTCACACACACCTACACACTTGCAAATTACAATTGATTCAAAACCATTCGTATTTATTTATCTTCAATCATCAGTTTACATTTTCTGTAATAAGAATAACTCATAAAATTCTTATTACTAGTATATGAACGTGGTTTTTGGCATTATGTTAGTAACCCTTGGTGACCCCGGGGTTTACAGATACGCTTTTGAAAAGTTTATAATCGTAAGGTTTTGAGTTCGATTCCCAGTCGAATTTTACTTTTTGAACTTTTAATATTTGTATATCTTTATGTTAATTACTTACCTATTAAGGGAATGTTTAGGTAACATCACAAAAGTATCTTGATATTTTAGTTATAATTTTATAGCAACTTAAATCAGTAGTATTTTTATTATTACTGAGCGAGTATTGTTGCACACACATGATTGCATGAATGTTTCTCGTATGTATTGGAATTTATGCTACCCTCATTCTCATGATAAAAATAACATGATAATTTTAATTTTATCTGTCAACAATTGGATTTGTTGTGCTTTCCACACAGTTAATAACAACTTTTTTATTTATAAAAATGAATCAACAACTTACAACTATTATGAGAGCGCATATTATTACTTTGCATGAGCAAAATATTTCAATACATGAAATATCTCGAAAATTGAACATATCGGTAAGTAGTATTTTCTGCAATTTATTATTATGAAAGTTATTTGATTTTATAATCCTGGATAATTTATTATTTCTTCCAATACTAATAATGAACAAAAATATATAAGTAGATAAATTTTACAGAATTTTAACAAGGAATTTTATTACTTTTTTTTCATTATAGAGGGAAGCTGTGCAGCGGTGGGTGCGCCGATATGGCGATTCAGGCACCATAGACCGTCTTCAGCCTGGCCCCAAAGCCTTTGCCTACACCGATGCGTGTTCATTGCATAAAGAGGTGGTGGAAAAACATATAGGTAGAAAACCCCTTTATGTCCACCCGAGTTATGACCACCAAACACCATGTTACATTGCAAACAGTAAGGAACCATCTTCGGGCGGCTGGGATCAAATGTCGCGGACCGGCAAGAAAAATTTTGATGTCGGATCTTCATCGTCGAAGTAGGTTAAGTTTTGCTAGGGACTATTTAAATTTTGACTGGTGCAACAATATAGTAATATTTAGTGACGAAAAATGTTTTAAATCAGACAAGGATGGACGCAAAATATTATGGAGAAAAGCAGGTGAGCGATATTGCCAAAAAATATTCTACCGTGCAGGTCTAGTGGTTGGTTGGTTGGTTGAAGTAGGTGCTCTTATTATTATTATCTCTGTTTAATTACATTGTAAGTCTGTATTTTAGTGGTTTCAATTATACTTAGGTATATATACTCCGGTATAGATAACTTGGAATATTTAAAACCACTATATACTTACTATCTAATATATAGGCAAATTTAAGCAAATAAATGACTATTATTACTATTTATAATAAAAGTTGGAATATGTTGCGCCATTTCTTCGCACTAGTGCCTAGGAACTAAAAGATATAGGTAATTATGTGGCATCATTTTGAGAAATCAAGAAATTGAACTGTAAATAAGTGAGTGATGTTATTGTTAACGAAATGAGAAGTTATTATATTTGCATATAGTATAATTTCGAAACGTTAACATGGTGATTCACTACACGTTAGTAACTGAAAGTTAATTAGTTTACCTGCGTCCATACTTGTCTGATTTAAACATCCAGAAGGATAATATTGAATAACCTATTCATTATATAAAGAATGTTTAATGTATAAACCTTAACGTATTGCACTCGGCTACGCCCGCTTGGATTTCAATTATCCCGCACAATAGTATATGACTATTGTTAGGTCTACTGAATACTATTTTGCAAAAATGTTTATCAAAATCTGTTTAACTGTTTAGAATTAGTTTAGTTACAAACATTGTGACTCGAGATTTTTTAGATACTTATAAATATATATATATACTATAAATATATATATACTTATAGTATATTATATCTATATAATATATATATATATATAATATATATATATAGTTCTACGACACAACACAACTAAATTATTTATTTACTGAACAATCTTATTTTATAATTATATCATTTAAACAATGATGTTGTTTTATTTTCCATATTATTTTTGAGATTACGGAACACTTAGTATAAAAGTCGACTGTATGGTTCTTTAATATCACAAACAAAATAAAGAACTAAAATAAAACTATTAATTAATCAAACCGCCTATATCAATATAGCTGCGGTTCGAACTCGCAACCTTTGCATTGCCATTACGCCTATAATACCACTCAACTACGTGAGCCTTTGCTGTATTTGTGAAATTTACCTTCTCATTCGATGGCAGGCAAATCACTCACTAACACATATTCAATCGTTCACAATTCACTGGCACACATAAACGTAATACACTAATACGCCTGTAACGATGACGCACACATATGTGACTTCAAAGAAATGAGTTATTGTTATTGATATTGACTGTTCTCACACATATGTAAAACATACGGGTGCTTCTTCCACTTGACTCAAATCATAAATAGATTGTATTAGATGGTTAGGCTATCATGTTTGCTTTGTGTACCTAACAACTTTGCAAATCATTGTTTGTACAATAATGAATACATTATATTATAAATAAAGTAAAACCAAGGGAAATCATTCTTGGCCCTCGTTATTTCATCCAAGAGCAAAGAGAGACGTGACCATCCTCCACAATGTTAGAAATGTAACTAGATCTTGTACTATAAAGTAGATTTGAATTTCTAGAATATTCCTCTAGGGTAATATCCGTAGTTCAGTGACGTGCTAAAGGAATCACACTGTTTGACTCCCTTTCAAACAAAAGTGCTAATTCGAAGAAAACAGATCCTCTGAATGACAAATTACATCAATTAATTATTTTAGAATTATATATAATTACCACTGCGGTAGCCTAGTGGTATGGATAATGGACTGCCAAAATGAGGTCTCGGGTTCGATCCCCGGTACACACCAATAACTTTTCGATGCTTTTCGAAGTTATGTGTGTACTTATCGCACGTTTATAAATGCTCGGTTAATGACAATAGACTCGCCACGACCTATAACATTGGGACCTAAACATAAACTGGCAAAATGTGGATGCTAGCTTCTCTGCCTACCTCTTCGGGGATATAGGCGTAAGTTTTCTATTTAAAAGAAACTACAACTATTGTGCCGTAAAAAGATCTAACCGATGTTGAATTATCGAGAAATAAATGAATTTATTAATCATAATCTTAATATCAACACTACGGGTACTTTTGTCTTCTTGATATCATAAATTCTGCATCTCACTTATCACCAGTAAAATTGCTAAATGAATGTGTCTCATAATAATACTAGTTGGTATAATATAATTCTATTTTCTATTTTATTCTTTTTTCTATTTTATTCTATTTTAAACTTCCTGCACTAAAGACGACCTGAACGGAGCTACTAACGGTGCAGTCGATATGGCCAGGTTTTATTCTGGAGTGGTCTAAACATTGGTGGATTGTTGACACGAAAGAAGAAGAAGAAGAAGTGTCGCTCAGGAGATATCTTTAATAGTAGAATATATGAATATATAGAGGATAGAGAGAATTTAAATACTATTAATAAATAAAGGCAAGTTAGATATCATAAAACATTTCTTTTGGCTTTTTTTTATACTACTCAGGTAGCAAATATCTGAAGGAAAATGGTCAAGAGGGATCTATGGATGTTCGCAACACCAGTAGAGTCATACTCGTGCTGCCGACCCTATAGAGAGGGGAGGGAGCCAAGTCCTCTTTCCACTGGTAACACAAAACTTCTCCACTGAGCTATGATTCTAATGAAAACGTAAAAACCGCGGTAGCCTAGTGGTATGGGTAATGGACTGCTGAGACGAGGTCTCAGGTTCGATCCCAGGTTTACCATGGCACACACCAATGACTGCGATGCTTTTCGAAGTTATGTGTATTTATCGCAGGTTTATAAGTGCCCGGTTAATGGCAATAGGCTCGCCCCCTATTACATTGGGACCTAAATATAAAACTGGCGAAATGTGGGTGCTAGCACCTCTGCCTACCCCTTCGGGGATATAGGCGTGATATTATTAAAAAAAAAAAAAAATAATTGTATAAGAACTATACAAAAAAATGTAGACGACTTGTTTCGTTTGTTATCTAAAGTACCTACATTGTTTCCATTTATATGTATATGTACACAGTTGTACATCGCAAGGTTTTACAAAATGTGTGAAGTACACAATAATTTCTATAGAGAGAAGTATGCTACTAACCCGGCTGTAATTAATAAAAATGTTGGTATCGCTGTAGTCACCAACTAACCACCAATCTCGAGAGATAGGGTGTTATTATTGCACCGGGGTCTCCGGGACGTAGCCAGTTCACATAGCTTATAACACGAATCACATTATCACAACAATTATATACCTTTCAATGGCTTTCAAGGACACGTTTATTCACTGTATGGCATAAAAATAATTCTTAAGCATTACGTTAAAAAATAACCTTTATGTACTTACTGAATAATTTGGACTTAGATTCTAGGATAATATTGAAACATCACATTTATTTCACAGAGACGGTCCACGAATATGTTACACGTGTAGAAAATTTTAAAAATATCTTGAAAAATTCACTGAAATACTCACATAAATATATTTTAATATTCATTTTTACGTTTCTCCACACGACGTGAATCAACGCGTGCGTTACCGTTTGTCACAGAATGGCAATAAACATGAAACATTGTGGACATATTTCTTTGTTTATATGCAAACTAGAATCATTGGCAACGTGTGGCGGTTTGAGCTCTTCTAGTGTTTACATTGTGGCCTAGATACTGTTATCTAGATTTGGTTTTACTCTCAAAAGCATACGTTAGTCGTGATAAGACTTGAAGGACAGAATATAAATGATTACGTGACACAATTATTGACGGTGAAGGCGCGGTGTGACTCAAGAAGCAGAGATAAGCCGCCCGCATGGATTTTCATTTGCACCCCTTTCAGGGAGAAAATTAGATACCTTTTTAGATCTATTCCGGATGACCTCATTGAAGTTCATGAAAAAAATAATTCTCAGTGTGTTTTCAAAGTGAAAAATTCTCATTGTGAAGATCTCATAAATATCTTTTTAGATAGGGCACGTCATATGGCTCTCAGTATTACAGCTAAATAAATACCTTGACTCAAAATTGTGACTGAATTATAACTATTAATATTGTTGTAATCAGTAAAAAAAAAGTTTTATTAATGTAATGAATAAAATTAGAATTTAATGTAATGATTGACAATCTTTCTATTGGTGTAAACTGCCTGAAATAAGTGATTTTATTATTATTCCTTTATAATTCAATTATTTATTATTATTATTTAATTTATTTTTTTTATTTTCTTTATTTATATTCTTTTATTTTTTTTTATTTTATTTTATTATTACTATTATTTATACAACAATGGACAGTGGATACCGTGACCTATGTACTTTTGCAACACCACAGGCGTCATATTCGAGCTGCCGATTCTGTAGAGGGAGAGGGGGAGGAGCGGGAGGGAAGGGGAGAAGATTAAGAGATTTTCTGTGTTGTCAAAGTAGAAGACAAAGCAGGTTTTCATACCATCGCATAGCTGTGTTAAGCACTCAGTCTTCCTACTGACAACACAAGACTTCTCCAGTGAACTCTGGCTAACCTACTCACCGCCTCATATTCAATGCTGGGAAACCTAAACGAACATAACATAGGTATATAAAGTCATCATCACCTCCCAACAGCCTAGTGGCATGGGGAATGGACTGCTGAGACGAGGTCTCGGGTTCGATCCCAGGTTTACCATGGTACACACCAATGACTTTTCGATGCTTTTCAAAGTTATTTGTGTAATCATCGCAGGTTTATAAGTGCCCGGTTAACGGCAATAGCCACCTATTACATTGAGACCTAAACATAAACTGCTTCTTCTGCTTCTGCTAGCTTCTCTGCCTACCTCTTCTGGTAAAACCTGGGATCAAACTCGATACCTCGTCTCAGCAATCTATTACCCATACCACTAGGCTACCGCGGTTATCTCCCTCTTTTCTTGGACCGAAGTAGGTATATAAAGTATTGTTCATATATTTTTCAACCCCAACATGTATATTACAAACGGGCAAAGTATTTATATCTCATTCGCTATTCCGGGTTCCAATCAGTCGGCTTTACACGCAATTTCCCCACAATCAATGAACCGTTGATAAACAATAAATTCGGGGCTGACCTTAAACTTCGTGAGATACGGCCGTATTAGAACTGGCAACTTGCCCAGCTCTGGTTCCCGCAACATAAAGTATGAACATAAACGCTTGTTTGCCTCAATTCACGTGACCTAATGATATTAGGAAGTTACATATGAAATTGCCGTTTTGTTTGAAGAAATTGGAGGTTTAGTACTAACTATTTGCATTTTTTTTAGAAATGGCAAATCCAAATTTTATGTTTTTTTTGCGTATGAATACGATATTATTTAGAAACTAAGAATTTGCGATTTAATATAGAAGATTTCAAAACATTAAATGTTAGTATTTCCGTGCTAAACATAATATTTAGACTTTCGGAAAGTGACAGCTGTAAAAAAGTAATACGAAATTTATCATCAAAATGTATATCACTTCGGAAGTACTGTTTTGGAAGACCGAATTTAATTTAATAAAAAATACCTATAGAGTTGTAAAATCTTGAAATCAACTTTCAAACAAAATATAAATAATGGAAATAATTATTAAATTACCGGAATAATGAACACATGAATCTGTAAGAAAATTTCGGCAATTTCAAAATGTAAAGCAACTGTTATCTGGCTTCCACATTATTGCAGCTAGACCAGTTGTTGAACTTTTTGACTAGACACCGTGGTCCCTACACCCGACGGGGGTCATCTTGAAAGAGACGGCGCCGGGTCTGCCAGGGTGCAAGGGATATATATTATCTCACCTCCGGCAACTAAAGACCCAAAGATGGCGTGCGTTTCGAGTCCGACATAACCTCTCCCACTGCTTCCAGAGGAGAAGATGGGGTATCCGAGGGGATTTCGCACGAAAAATATACTTATCGTAGTTCAATTAAACAGCACAAATATATGTATATTTATAGGACATGTCAATTTGACTTTAGCTCGCTGGTAGTAAGCTGAAAGTAAAGTCTCAGGAAAGAGAGTGACCATTACAAACACGTACGGTATTACAATGGTGGCTCTCAGCTTTTTCACGTCCCGTTTAAAAGACTCAGGACTGAAAGGAGTGGAAAACACGTTCGAGAGCTGGTAAGGAATTTCAAGACTGCGGCAAAAGATAGACTCAGCGAACCGCTTGGTTCTCGATAGAATATTCTGCACGTTGTGTGGGTTAAATCTAAACCCTGCACGTGTTATCCTGTGTAGGAAAGTTGAGGGTGGGACTAATTGGAAGAGTTCATCAGAACATTCACCATGGTAAAGATGGTAAATACTGCCAAGGACGCAATATATAATCATTAGTACAAAAGGTATAGATAAGGATAGGATTAAGATAGGTAGATAAAGTTATAATGCGAATGTTGACATTGGGCGTGTTGACCTTCTTCAACAATATTTCGTCATCATCACTTATCTTATACATAACATTTACGTAATATGAAACTACTAGCTATTGCCGGCGGCAATAAAATCTGTTGAGGGGTTTAAAAGACCTAAACAAATAGACAGTGCGTAATTTGGTTACAAACATCCAAACATTTTCACGAAGTTTCACAATAGATTTATTATTAGGATTGAATCACATCAGATAAAATGTTTTTATTATGAACTTATAATAATATATTCTCATTGCATTTAAAAAAGAAATGATTATTATTTTTCATATGATATTGTTACTAAAATAAAAGTATTCTATATTTATATTTGTTATCAGTCTGAACGGATGTTACTATCCGTTCTAGATTAAAAGTAATGATAGCTCAATTATGAGGACTAATAGCTGTAATTAAATTATGGATTCGTTCAATTGTTTTCAATTATCGCCCTATTATGAGTATGAACTTAATTATTAACTTTTAAACTTTCGCGTTCCATGATTATGATAATAAATGTAACCGGGAATTAACGCGATCATGGTATAGGTATTTACATACCTTTTGCCTGACGTTTCGACCAGGTTACACCGGCCGTGGTCACAGGCTGACTGGCTCAGCTGCGCACGCCCTCCGTCGTCGAGTCCGTGAGGTAGCCGGTTGTTCACCTACCCGCACATTTTCGACATTTTGTAGATTATTTCTTCGCCAGGTACCGTCACATACCACACTCACAGGGTCCCTATTCTCTAAGCAAACGGCTCGGTGTCTATCCGACGGCGCAGAAAAGCGAGGTAGCAAGTTTTTTATCACTGGATTCCATGTCGCAGATAACTTGAAACCGTCTTTCCGATTGAAATTATTGTACTTCTTAATTTCAATAGCTTCACGTACAGCTCTTGAATAGAAGTGACGTTCGGTGGAGAGGACTTGCGTATTGTGGAATTCAATCCAGTGATTCGTGCCCGCTTCTAAAAGGTGTTCTGCAATCGCTGATCTGCTCGTCCGGCGGTTCTTTACAGCTGCAATGTGTTCTTTGACCCTATCAGCTATAGTCCGCTTTGTTTGGCCTATATACGAACTACCGCAGCTGCAATCGATCTTGTAGACCCCTGGCGTCTGAAGCGGCAAGACATCCTTCGGTGTGCCCACGATGTTGTTTACTTTAATGCCTGGTGTGTAAACTGTCGGGATGGAATACTTTTTTAGCACGGAGCCGATTTTATCCGTTATTCCCCTGTCATAAGGCATATACGCTGGCTGTCTGCTCACCTTTGGGTGCCGCCGCCTCAATGTTTGCTGCTTCCGTCTTCCGTTCACATCATATCCGTTACTTTTGAGTACCTCCTGAACATGATCCAGCTCTCGCTCCAGATGTTCAGGGTCGCAGAGATCATACGCTCTATTCTTGAGTGAGGTTATAACGGATTGTAAGTGTCGGGGGTGGTGATGAGACGTGGCGTGTAGGTACCTGTCCGTATGAGTAGGTTTCCGGTACACACAGTGCGACAAGGACCCATCTGATCTCACGGCTACTTTTACATCCAAGAAGAAGGTGTGACCTGGTCGAAACGTCAGGCAAAAGGTATGTATATACCTATACCATGATCGCGTTAATTCCCGGTTACATTTATTATCATGAACTTAATTAATCAATAAAATCATTGATTATTTTTGGAGACTAAGAATATTACCATCCAATCTCATACGATGGTGTCGTACTAACGGAAAAATACGCAGACAATATCTCTGTGAGAGACGGAAAAATAAATATATAATCTTTATTGTTCTATCACTGCCTGGAAGAGATCGCCTCCAGCGATAAGGACGCCCATTATACATACAATTATTTACGTGTAGCTAGGTATAATGCTTTTTCTTTACTTTTTCCTTCGGCCACGTACGAAACCAAGTTTCGAAACTAGTTTTTAAATAAGAATAATATTTCTTCTTCTGAAACTGATTTCAAATAACAATAAACAATCTGTTTTCGAAACTAGTTAGTTATTATTCTCCCGAAACTGGGCTTTTTACTGTTTTTGAAACCAGCTTCCAATCAAGAAAAAAATCTCCTTTCGACATGATTTTTTGATGTTTTTTAATGAACAATAAAGACTCATCTATCTATCCATCCATTTCTAAATAAAACCCTATTCTACATTGTTCGTGAAAACTGCAGGCTAAAGTCTCCCAACATTAGAAGAAGTCTGTGTCCAGCAATGGAGTGCGATAGGCTAATTAATTGAATCAATTTATTTTTGGTGTCATTATTTTACTTATAATGTATGAAACTTTAAACGGCATGGGGCCCAACAACGACCTTTTAAGAGTAATAATCTTACTTTACTGTTATAATCATAATATGATTCTTGTGTCATTGCTATTCAGGATACTAGTGTTATAGATGGATGGATAGATAACTCGGAGTGGTCTCATTTGCACCATTGGCCAGCACCATCAATGTTATCTGAGATAGCAGAATTTATCGTGCCAGCGCTGCATGTAGACTAGATTACGTTTATTTATAAATGTAGATTCTAATCTACGACCTAAAAAGTACATTATGCCATATGCTCTAGTTGTATTTTTTAATTGCAAAATGTTATCTTATCTCTTATTCAATAACGATAACACATAGCCTAACTAGCATTTTCGGGTATTATGGAAACGCTCTCGAAGCCGTAGGTATAGGTATGGTAGGTATACTCCAAGTATAAGTACTACTTATTGGCTATATTTCTTTTTAATATTTTTCTAAGTAACTTTTTTATGTGACTGTGTGATATATACGCAGTATTATCAGGTGCCTTCAGCTTCAGAAGTGTTTTCAAACCTCTTGTATTTATTGATAGCAGCATGGGGCGTGTTTCATAATGCAACATGTTGCGCGTCAACAGAACATCGGGCGTGTTTCATAACGCAACATGTTGCGCGTCAACTGCATAATCGGGCGTGTTTCATAACGCAACATGTTGCACGTCAACTGCAACATCGGCGTGTTTCATTTACGCAACATGTTGCGCGTAAACTGCAACATCGGGCGTGTTTCATACATAACGCAACATGTAGCACGTCAACTGCAACATCGGGCGTGTTTCATAACGAAACATGTTGCGCGACAACTTCAACATCGGGTGTGTTTCATAACGCACCGTGTTGCGCGTCAACTGCAACGTCGGGCGTGTTTCACAACGTTGCCGAAGCTGTTGTGCAGCTCGTGTTGCGCGTTTAATTACGCCTAGTAGATAGTGGATACAAATCTTAAGTGATTCAATTGGGATTCAGTTTTAGTGGTGGTTCAGAGAGAGTACCGTACACCCGTGGGCGTGTACGGCTCTTAAACAACATGCACCTGACAACAAAATTGAATTAAAGTTAATAAATTCTAATTTTGTTCACTAGAACATTAGTAAAAGGAATACATTAATTTCAATCAAAGTTTTCAGTCTAAATTGTCAAAATTTCTAATATTATGATACCCAGATACGGGGAGTGTAATTGAAATTTTCCCATAGGTCTTCGCCAATTTCGGATCCAATAAAATTCTTCAAATTACGCACATAATTCAAAATGCTAGTAAGCCTCATATTGATGTCGGTGACGGTTCTAACACGCATTTTTTAATTTCATATTATATCTGTTGTCCGCGACTCGGCCCGCGTGGACCTCTGAACGTTCCCGCTGCTCCATTCTGAGAATTTTCGTATTTATACACCTTTTAAGCCTTCTCCGGACTTTCACAAATAATTCAAGACCAAAATTAGCGATATATGATCCAGCCGCTTTCGAGTTTCAACAAGACCGACGAACAGCAATTCATTTATATACAATAGGATACGTCCATGTGATTTACCCTCACCTGATACTAAACTGAAGTCTCTCTCTGAAGGGTCACCAATACAGACACCGATAATGTTACATTTGTGACCCTTAGCTTGACGGCCTCATTAAATGTTTTTTCAATGTGATTTCATTTGCACCATTTTGGCTGAAACCATCAATGGTGCAAATGAAACTAATATGTATCGGTTACACCATCAATGGTGCAAGCGATGTGTGATGGATGTACGATATAAATTTACTCATATTAGATATTTGACATTTTAAATAAATGGTGCAAATGAAACTAAAATGTACCATTTGCACCATTATGTTCCGTTTATGGGACCCGGAACTGTAGGAAGAAGAAACACGTGTGCTCGTAAAGAATTCCAAGACTTTACGGGGACGCAGTCTTTCTTTTTTATTTATTGTTTAAATCATGTTCATAAATTTAAACTAGTGTGCTATAATCATATCTGCAACTTCTGAATAGAAAGTCTACTTCCAACTCCAAGACACATAAAGATGTGTACGAGGCCTCATTTAGTCATTTTGGAATTGGGATCAAAGTAACGTCAACTACAAACCGTGAGATAACGGTAAACTGTTAAGACGACGATAATCTATTTAATTTTTGTCAATCTCATTGTTAAAAAATGTATAGTAACTACATAATAATAAACTTAGACCAAGATCCAGTAATTATAATTCGATGTAACATTGTTCAGGAAATATATGAAAAAATTGTTAATTTAATTTGCTAATCTCACTGCTAAGTGTTCCTTTATATCTTTTCAACATGCAGTCTTCAACGACAATAATAGTATACTTACTGTAAATTACGTTTTCATATTATAAGTGGAAATGTTATTGTATAAATATCTTTAAACCTTATGTATGAATAAATAAATAAACTCATTATTGAAAGTAGGTATATACCTACGCTTTACATTTACGGATACTTTTCTTTCTCGTGAACAACTAACTATAAATTTCACCTACTGTATTGTTAAATTATTTATGAAATGTCAAATGCATCATATCGATAACATGTTCAATTCATTAAATTAATTTATTTGTATAAAATTATACATTACTAGCTGACCCGCGCGACTTCGTCTGCGTCACACCGTTTTTGCAACATTTTTCATTCCTGCTCCGCACCTGTTAGTTGTAGCATGATTTTTTCCTCTTTAACCATTCTATCTATTGAAACAAACCGCATCAAAATCCGTTGCGTAGTTCTAAAGATTTAAGCATACAAAGGGACAAGAAAAATAGGGACAGAGAAGGCGACTTTATTTTATACTATGTAGTGATGATGATAGTGATCTCAGTGATTCACCAGAATTACTATCTCAACTCACTTTTAATATTAAATTTTAACTTAAAGAAGAGCAAACTACTAGACACATTTGATTGCATTTATAGCGGATTCGAAAAAGAAAAAAATTAAACCTGAATCCACGCTGAATTTTAATAGCCAGCCTCTGTACCAGGAACGATCCGGTACGGGAGTCATCAGTCGTCTCGATAAGGTTTTCCCATGGAAAACTGAATGAAGTGAGGTATATTCTATCCTCCATGGTTTTTTCTAATTTCCCTTACAAAGCTTTTGGCCTCCTTCCTCTGTTCGATTCGATAAATACTTTGACCTATGGCGCATTAAAAGTGCCAATTGATCCACACTTACAAATTGTATTATTCTCAGATCTTCAAACAATAATTAGATTCACATCGTTATACCTCCTGTCTAAAACATTAAACAGAACATAACAGTCCATATTCATCACATCTTTGGCAGTATTATATAACGGAATTAGCCAACTGTTATAACTAACTTAAGCTCTCACACAAGTTTGCTTTGAAGTTTGTTGGAGTTACCTCCTTGAAGGAAACCACCCCTTGCTTGTTGAAACATGTCGCGCCGTTACATCCGTTGTTTCATTGTTTGGTGATAGCTAAATATTACGCAGATATTATGGTCCTTTTAATAAATATAACAATTAAAATGCTTAAACAACTATTATCTGTATTCATCATTTTCTGAACCTTTTCCCATTTCAGTTGGTATTGGCTTTCCAATCTAACAGTGAAGCGGCTGAACTTCGATATTTTCCGTGACCTCCACAACCAATGGTCCAATGGCGATATCGAAGTTCCTAGTTAGACTGGTTGGACTTTTGAGGGCTCCAACTACCCGTAAAGACTGCTATAGATGTTTGTATGGCAAATGGGACAGACGGCTTAACGTGCTCTTCGAGGCACAATCAGACTAGTACAAACAGCCATTTTCATACAACTTTTTGCACTGAGCGGGGATCGAACCCGCGCCCGGTGCGTAGCAGTCGCGTACACTACCGCCACGCCACGGAGGCTGTCATATCTGTATTATATGTAGAAAACACGTGAAAAGCATTTCCAGGTTTAACAATCCCACGATAGCAATAGCAAAATATCAATCACTTATACAAATAATTAGTTTCGTATGTGTACAAAGATAGTAAATCCCGGCCACTCGATGTCACCGTAATTCAGAAGAATTGATACTGATAGCGTTTTTTTGATGCGAAAGTTTTAAAACTGTATCTAGAGGTTGGATGGAATTCAGAAAATCGAACTACCGCGCTTGATATACAACAGCTAATATATTATATCACATACACATTTTTACGAGAAAACTATTTTTATAAGTTTAATTTATTTTGTTTAATTGGTACTTTATGAGTACCAGTATCAATGTTCATATAATTGTTTTTCAATCACTGAGCACATAGATCGTATAACCTTCGGCATGTTTAGATCAATCACTATTTATACCCTCGTACATGTCCCAATTCTTACTCCGTTGGCTATTTATCTGCCAGATTGTTTAGATACGACTCTTTTTCATTACTTACTAGGTAATATTAGATTACTTCAATATAGTAGTATTTTGGCTAAGTAGATCTAAACTCCAATTCGTTTACCATCATCGTCCCAATGTATAACAACTGATTCTAGTTGCGAGCCGTCTGTTAATCACATGGGAGTACAGTATTTCGCAAATTGAACGTAGCTGTACCAGTATAATAACGTTCACGAGACCGTGAATTTCACATTTGAGCAAACTTTAAATGCATTCATTGCTGTGGTAATATTAACTAACTATAGTCGGCACGTGGGGAAGATCTAAGGCGCATTAAAAAACTTTTACTAACTTTATTTACGGTTGACACAGCTAGAGTAGTTGACTAACAATTTATTATTAAAGACTTAGTACAAACAAAAAAATACTAAGTGCCTGTCTATTAAGGCGAAGGGCCCACAAATAATAAATGTAATCGATTAACAATTCTTCACGAGGACAATTTCCTGAATGTAACGAAACGGTCGACTGTAACAGTCAACTTCAACCTAAAAATACCAGAACCCACGTTTGGTAAAACATTTTTCTATTTACCGTTTTTCCGCATTTTATCCGAGGCTATCCAAATATAATATTTCAGACTGAACGTGTACACTGAGGGAATTATTGCGGGCTCGTTTGTTCCAAGCATGATTGATGACTGTACCAAAAGGAATACTTTACCCGCTATACAATTTTTTATCATAGATAACTTCATATCTCTGGGTTACATCAGTTATTTTTTTCATGTTTCTACTTAAACTGTGATTTTATTCATACTGTTTTGTGTATTTATGTAACTAAAAACCTAAAAAGCGGTCATACCACAGGTAATTTTTAATGTAAAAGATGTAAGATGCAAAGTTTGAGACAAGTTGAAGGATTAGAATCGATTAGCATTTCAAAATAAATGGACAAAACTATATTGTAGCATGTAATATCACAACTCTTAACGTTATATTATTAAACATCAAAGTGTAAGCTTAATATATAAATAAATACAATTCACATTTCAATTTCAGTTATGTTATATTAGTTACGTGAGGCTCAAAACTGAGTAATTTTAGTTGATTCTCTCTCAACGCCTACTTATGCACAGTGCACAGTGTACACGTAGACGGCTACATATAATATGGCGTAGAAAAGATTCAACGTCCATTTCTCATTCCAGAAATAATTCCTTAGTAATTTTTTACAGATAGTTACATTCAATTCAACTTAATAGATCACTCTGAAACTCGGACCCAGTCAAATCCAATGAACTTCTGAGTTGGATACCACTGTTACTATTTACAACAAAAATGTTTGTCTTATACAATTTTACATATGCTAGTACGCCACAAATTATTAAGATTATTGTTAGCACCGAACACCAAGTTAAAACAATTGATGTCGCCGAAAATGATGAAGTACCATCTTGTTGAGGTGTTGACTCCAACGCAGCTGTTGTAGGTTCATCTGTTGTACTAAATGTAGAATTTAATATAATATCAGAATCATCACCACACTTTATGCCATGCACATTGTCTTCATGATAAATTTTATCAATAGCAGTGACTTCCACTTGTCTAATAGCATAGAACGTGGTATTAGCTGATTTTATACTATGTACAATTTCTCTGCATGAAATCGGATTACCACCTAGACTTAGAGTTCTTAATTTTCGGAGTGATATCAGAATAAGTCTTTCTACATCAAATGTTTTTAAACGGTTATAATCAATAATTAAGGTTTTAAGTTCATCACATTCGTGGAAAATATCAACATCTAGTTGTGCTATTTTGTTCCTTGATAAGTCTAAGATTTCCGTCCTATGTAGCCCTTTTAAGCTGCCATATCGTAGTTTGGTTAGGAAGTTAGAGGATAAATTTAATAACTTCAAATTTTTCATAAACTGGAATGTACCAGGAGGTAGTTCTTTAATTTGGTTTCTACTGACATCCAAAGCTTGTAAATATTCATTTTTCTCGAAAAACGATGCATTAAGGTATGTTAAATTGTTATTACTGAAGTCCACTGACATAAGTTCTTTAAAATAACGTAATTTTATGTCACTAATTTCATTTGAAGATAGCCCTAGGTCAATTAGTGTTATCAGAGAATTTGTATTTGGACTGTTAAAAACTTTTAGTTTATTGCTATCAAGATATAATACTGTCAAATTGGGTAAAATAGAGGCGGTCATTTCCGATACATTTGTTATATTATTATAAGATAAATCAAGGTATGTGATCTTACAAGCACCTGAAAGAAAGTCTGAAGTATTTATCAGTTTATTATTGCTTAGGTATAAAGCCTTTAGACTCGTTAATTTACTAACATTAAATTTTAAATCAATTAATTTATTGTGAGATATATCTAAGCTAAATAAGTTATCAACGCCTTTAAAACTATTTGTTTCTATTTTTTCTATATAATTATTTGAAAGATTCAGTTTAACCAATACAGGTAAATCAACAAAAGCTAGACTACCAATTTTACTTATATTTAGGTAACTTAAATCTAAAAATCGTAAGAATTTAGCTGGGCTAAATACATTTTGTTTAATAGGTCCATTAATTCTATTACCAATTAAATGAAGGTATTGCAAATTATTCAAAGGTAATGAATATTCCTCTATAATGAGTATATTATTCATAGAAAGATCTAAAAATGTCATTTGTGTTTGATTTTCAAAAGCATTTTTTGGTACAACGGTAATATTGTTGTTATTTAGATATAATATTGTAAGGTTTATTAAACAGTTTTTCATGTAATATAAATTAGATATTTTATTGTAAGAAACATCTAAAATATTAATATTTTTTGCTCCTGCAAAACTTGAATTGTCAACAAAAAATATATTATTTCTGCTTAAATTCAAGTACAGAAGGCTTTCCATGTCATTAAAAGCATTTTTTCTGATACCTGTTATATTTTGTTTCGATAAATCGAAGGCAGTTAAGTTGCGTAAATTTGATAACGTCTTCTCTTTGATATCACCGATAATATTATTACCTGTTATATTGAAATAGTTTAACTGACAATGTAAAAAAGTGTTCTCTTCCAAACCTATAAGTTTATTATTGAAAAAATTCAAGTACTGCAGATTCTTGTTATTTATAAATATACCATTCTCAACTACCATTTTGATATCATTAAAACTTAAATCTAATGTTTGCAAATTAGACGCCTGATTAAAGCAGGTAGACTCTATGAATGTCAACTTATTATGCGATATATTAAGTTTTACGATAGCAACCAAGTGATTTATTTCGTACCCCGATATCTTTATCAAATTATTATTAGAAATATCTAGCGTGGTTAAGTTTTTTAAGTGTATCAGAGATAAATTAAGAGAAGATAGATGATTATGTTGCAAGTATAGTTCACTCAAGTTTTTCAAATTCATAAATGCGTCATCAGATAAACTCCACAAATTATTATTTTGCAAATATAATATTTTTAAGTTAGGAACTTCATTTAGTTCACTGTCCAAATATTGTAACTCATTGTTCGATAAATCTAGCTCTTGGAGGATATTCTTTTTATTTTCTGAAATAAAAAATGATTTGGGACGAAATGACTGAATATGGTTACTTGATAAGTTTAAATATTGCATGTTTTGTAAACTTCGAAAAGCCTCTGCACTTATTGCTAATATATTGTTATTGGATAAATTCACTTTAATGATTTTAGTGTAGTATCTAAAAGCACTCGTATCAACCGTTTTCCAAGAATTACCTACTCCCCAAATTTCTCGAACTCTAATATCAAAATTGGTTGATCCGAAAAACCCAGCTGTCAAATAATTGTTACTAGAGTGTGTTATCATGAAGATCACGTAGGGGTCCGTGGTACACACAGGATTATGGACACCTCCTGCCGTAGTATTGCACAGAACCACATATTTGCAGTTATTGATTAAGGTCTTGATTTCACATGTTGATGATGCTATTGCAATTACAGCTGTGAAGATTAAGATACCTGTAAATAAATAAATACTATTAATTCCGTCACTGGGCAGTTTTTCTTGATTTTCCGGGACTTCTTGAATTGTTATATTGATTTTAGTTTGCTCTCTCCGAATTTCACCTATGCCACCTCATATTTTTGCCGCTCGCTTCGCCATATTGGTAAAATGGCGCCCAAATATTTCGGCTAATATCTCAACTCTCATCTGTGTTTCGTTATTTGTATCATTACCAATACTGTAGAGAATTAAATTCTCTACAACTGTCGCTTTGATTGTTTTTTATACTCTTGTAGTTTCGTGATCGAGATGAGTCGTAGGTTAGGTTAGAGTAGGTTAGGTGGTCTTTTCAGTCGTTAAATAACAGGTATGGGATTCATTCGGTACAAGTCAAAACTTGGATTCTAAATCCATCAAATTATTGTTCATCATCAACCAACAGTTCATCAACCAAAGTTGTCAGGTGCCACATACTTACAAAGTTTCAAATTCATTTATAAAATTGGACCTGGGTTCGACTTTAATGATTTGATAATACAGTTTCAAACAAACTAAGTTTTAATTAAGATAATTAGATGTGTTTTTAAAATAATAATTGTCAAGTAGAAAATATTGCTGTGAAAATAACTACCGGTTCATTTTAATTGTAATGAAATATTGATTAATTCCTTGAAGTTGTAATTGCAAAAGAAAAACAAATAATATAATATGTATTTTACTTACTTGAAAATATTTTATGAATAAAATTCAAATCCATTATTTCAATTTTGAAAGCATTAACAAATTCCAATTTCTGAATTCGATTTAATATACATTACACTTAGCAACAGACGACACAGAATTTGAAACATAAATATTTAATTATAACGGAACATTAATATACAAGCTTCTGTTCGTAACAACGGACATAAGAATAAAGCGATAACAGATGACCAGACCACTGTTTGTTTTGTTAATAATTTTGAGGAATAAAATATGAATGGAGCTGCAGTTGGAGAAACAAAATAATAATATCGTAGAATTGTAAAATCGGTTCACACAGTGTAATATACATCCTCTCTAATCCTTTCTAATACTATGTAAAGGAGACGGAAATCGGTGGGCCCAAAATGGAATAAGTTGAGATAATGATCTAAAAAATCAGTCATATTTTTGTGTCTTAGAATATGAAAAATCACCTCAATTCTCAGTCTGGAAGCGGAGAAATATGAGAAAATAGTTTTCGGTAGATTATCGATTAAGTAATCGATTACACATTTGCAGTAAATAATGAACTCAAAGTAATTAAATGCACTATAATACTTACATGCAATATAGTGCATATAATTATAGTCATATTATTAAACCAAATATCAATTAATTACTGAAAAACCAATATTAAAGATTATCGATTTAATATCGATTCAAATCTCTCTTATATTTTTAGGCTGTCACTGGCATGACAGTAAAAAAATAAAAATATAATAATAGCATTGACACTGACAGTTGCCGTTTTGTTTGCTCATTCGTTTCGTGTAGAGATGGGTTAGTACCGATATTCGTTGGTATTAGCTAATCTTAATATATTAGTTTCCTGATATTATAATATTTTAACTAATATTTGAATATTAGTAATATTTTACCGACAACCAATCGTCAAATACCGCGGTGATCTATGATCGTATTAATATTGACATATTATTGCACTAATAAATATAGGTCAATCTTCTTGCGCTGAATAGACTGATTAGGTAGGTACCTATTATTATCGCTGAAGATATGAAAGATTGATATATTTTTAATAATGATTTTGATTTATGTATGATAGTAGGTACAGCATACTTTAACACATCGTGATTGAGGACTGGAATAATAATAATAACAAACATAGTTACAGTACCTACTTGAAGTCGGTGGCACATTTTTCTTATATTTTAAATACAGATATAGGTAGGTTAGGACCAGTTGTGTTTCTTTTTGTAAGTAAGTAAATTAGTTTCTAGTAGCTGTTGCCCTCGGCTTCCAATATAAGACTTGCTTGATACTTAGAATACAAGTTATGTCTGTGTATAAGAATAGTCTAACCAACATGGTTTGCGATGGCAAGTTTCAAATTATGGTTTATAAAAATGGTACCAAGTAATGAATATTTATTCTCAGTCAGCAACCAATCAGCAACGAAGTTAATACGATCCGAGCGAATACATCACACACTAATCCACTCCATAGACTTATATTCACCAATCGAAAACAGAATGATATTACACGACCATGTCAGATAGTAAACAAGATCTGAAATATTACTGATATCAGCATAATACCATATCATAGTCGGTCGGATTACTAATACCTGAATCTTGAAAGTAATCTTTTAACTAATATTAATATATTCACTTCATCTCTAGTTTCGTATTTTCCAATGCGTTTTGATTGCTTTCCCGATTACTTGTAATTTTTTACGACCACTGCTTTGTATTTTACGGATTCTGACCCTGCCTACCTTATACTACGTTGGACACCGAAGATCGCATTTTGATTGTTATTTTGGATTTTACCGCCGGCTTGTGAATTGGATATTATTGAAACTATGGATTTCTGTGTGAATTGTGGGATATCCATTGCTCATTGCAATACACTGGGTAGACCACCCTTACACGATGAAACAATTCTGTCAGTGATCCGGCAATGGCTTGCACCTCAGTCTGTGAGTAAATATAACCTCATCTAACCAGCTACCATCCTGGCAGGTGTAAAATACATACATATATATTTAGAAGGCCTATGGAGATTGTTTACAGTTATGGCAAAGAATTATTTATTTATCAAACAATGTTTTATTACCCTAATACGGAACAGTTAATTATGTATTGTTTAATGTAGCTAAAGATTAATAAAACTTATTTTATTAATATTTTAGTCGACGGCTCTCGTAGAAGAAGGGAGGCTATAGTAATGCGTTACTGGTACTGAATTGTATTGTAGGGAAACGACCTATAGGCTGCTGGGCTCATATTCTAGACGACATTTTAATTATAATATAAGGCGAATAAAACACTATATTAAATGATTTTTTATTTTATTTTAGACATCCTTTCCCTATCTTTTCACCTGTTACCTACCTATAGCTTGAAGTTCATATGATTTTTCAAACATTTTCTAGTAAATATAATAATTATGAGTGCAAAAGAACACATTTTGCACTTCAGGAATCAGCTGTTGGTTAAAGATTGTAACATAATGTCACTTTTACATAATCTCTTATATCTCTGTTCTCAGACTGACAAAATCCGCAGAATATTCAGTAAAAGGTTGATAATATATATAAGCTATTAATTGACACCACTTTCATCTTCTTACACCCTGGGCCCAAGATTGTATGAAATCATTTCAGTCTCCTTTATACTTCGTTAGCAAAATTCAAAAAATGTCCCACTGTCGTTACTTTTTTTCTTGACCATACGTATTGTAATGCATTCAAATATATATTTTATAGGAATATACCGTCCTCTGTTGTGAAATAAAGAATATTTAACAGTCTATAGCCTAAACAAATTTAAAACATTTCATAAAATATTACTACTTGGATAGCTCCCCACCACTGCTGTTTACAGGATGTGCTTATCATTCACATTGCAATTGACAATTGAGATGATAGAACTTTGATAGTTTAGGTATACAATAAATATTCCATTTTACAAATTCAATTAATTTGGATCTTTATGGGATTTGTGATTGTTAAACGTGTAACGAAGGACAAGTTTTTAGGGAAAGCGATTGTGAAAATATTTTGGGCTATGATGAAAACAACTATAACGAATAGTGAGAGGTTATTGAAATAATTGACTTACTAATAACAAATTTTCATAATATCATGGGCAATCAAAATATATTCTTGGCCCATATGTGTTGGCATGACGGCGGCTGGTCTCACGGTCATGGATGCCTAAGACCGTGCTAAGAACCTGGAAGTCGGACGCTAGGTTCATGATGATGTATGAGTAGACTTCCTAACTTTCAATCAGGTTGAATGCGTACCTACTTCAGGAGATTTCCATTAGATTGGAATCACACTTCGTGTCCTGAATGGAGATTGGAACTACAAAGTCTGTATAGTGAAACGACTGTTCTGTAGAATATAAACGATATTCCTGACATTTTACGAAGTGAAGTAATCTTATGTGAACATTTAAATCGATTAAGTAATTCTCAGGAAAAGTATGGAAGGTATATGGCGTGCCCTTTAGTTCGATTACTGATGCAAATTGACCTATTAACATTTCTATGAATCTATTTCGTGTTCGTGTTCCACATTGTGAAGGTCATGACCAAATAAATTAGATTCATGAAAGTATGAAAGTTATGGATGAATGAAGATTAATATTCCAGGTATTGATCCGATGTCTTATAAGTCACTATGTTATACACAGCTTAGATTATAGTATGGACTAAATATATTGTGGATGAGGCGAGGTTTTATTCATAGAATTTGTTATTACAAAAGTTATAAGCTGTAGAGTAAATTACTTGTTTTTCAATTTTGTCATTAATTATTATGGACGTATAAGCACAATGCTCAGCACTGAAAACTTTTTATTGGCCGTCTCCTTGTACTTAATAACTGTATTTGTAACACTATTCTCTCTACTCTAAGTTTTCATCTAATAAATAATAAAACAATAATTATCATAGTGATACATAATGTTGCACTCAGTTGCACCTGTATACTTTACACATCAGGACATTTTTTTAATTCCCATGCCACTCTGACACAATTCTAGTTATAGATGTGCAATATATTTAAACGACTATCGTTTGAGCCATATACATATGTATGTGCATAATTACATGACATAGAAAAAACTTGGTAACTAAATAGAACTAACGATTATAAGTACAGAAAGCGTTAAACGTTACGATACAATTGTCAGGGAGGGGTAGTTAATAGACTTTTTCGACACTTCACCGCTTTTATGGGCCTTTTGTGACCAGGTAGTAGAGTAACCAAGAATTTTCGATTTCAGTTAACGCGGTTGTATGTTTTTTTTTGCCACAACTTTATTACTATATTCAATGTAATAGAGTTCATATCTTAAATAAACGTTTAGTGTTACAAAATCTGTATCTGTTTTTGATGCGTTTTTGGTTTCTAATTTGGCTACTACTTTTTGTTTAGAAATCATCATGTAGATTTTTATTTCAGCAACATCCACGAAAGGGTTTGCCTAGTCTTCACTTTTTATTCAAATAATCAACCTATAATTAGCAGTCGATTGTTGGAGATAGGCCTCTCCCAATGTTGGGAGCCTTACTGCTTCAACGTTGCCCACACGGGTTGGTACAGAGTTTTATTTCGAGTTTTCCTTCTCTAGCAGTGATGTCGTCTGCGTATATTTCCGTGTGTAGCCCCTTACGACACGCTTCGGATGAGATGAGGTATATTCTTTCTCATATCAACTATAGTTAATATATGTACTACTATTACTAATACTAATATAAATGTACCTACCCACTTTAAGAAGATAAAAAATACATTCAAATTCCACACACAATCATATTATTAAATATTCATTCTACAAATACTCCACCACATTTTAAATTCCTAAAAAGCAGTATTTCACAAATGAATTCAGAAAACATGGATACTCTGCCCGATGCGGTGGAATTGATAAGACATGGCCGCAAGCACATTAGGTTTTATTTGATAGTTATTTATTAGGGTACCTTAAAAGTGTGGGGGCAGGGCCGCAGATTGCCACAATTGCGGTCCGGTATGGTAATTGCCCCGGAAACGGTTTCCATGTATGGAATATAGGTCGTGTGAAAAATATTGTAGGTTGTGTTATTGAAAATTATATGATGTGATTTGGCGTTATTTTGTGAAGCCATAGGAAACTATATACCTCCTAACCGGCTGCTGCCCAGTACCTAATACCTGCTGTGAAATACAGATTCCAAAACCTATATTTCACAATCTATCTCTAAACGAAACCTACTTTTCGATACTCCGCAGCTTTTAAAAAACTTTCAACTATATTCCTTGATATCATTTATATGACACTTGGTTTCAAACCCAAGAAAAGACTAACTAAAACCAAAACACAATGATATATCATATTTATACTCAGCAGCACAATAAGGGCGAAGTAAAATGTCTAAAACATCACCACAAAAGTATGCAACGCTTTGTCGCAGAAGTGTACATTCAAACCCAAAGGCGTAAGGAATCGTCCAACATAATTGCTCCCTGTTCATTCCTGTGGCGTAAATCTGTGCTTAGGTAGTATAGCCGTACATTGCCAGTGAGAACTACACCCTAAGGACCATCAAAACTTGAAAATAAAGCCTCGTTAGTACTAAAACCTATTTTATTTCGTTGATAATATTCTGAGCCATTCGGATTTTCCTGCAAGTAATGAAATGGTTTTGGTATCATAATTAAATTGGAATTTATCGTGTTGTACATCTATTTTCGTATTTTTTTAAACCACTTAGACAAGCACACGGCCCACCCGATGGGAAGCGGTCACCGTGGCCTATGGACGTTTGCAACACTAGGGGCGTCACAATCGTGCTGCGTACCTTGTAGAAACCTTCTAACGCCCTTCTTGAAGAACCCCACATTGTAGTCGGTTGGGAAAACCACGGCAGGTCTCTTTTTTGCGGATTTACTTTCGGGTTCTAGAATGCGGATGAATATACTTAAATACATTTTTTGTAAATACATACATATTATACAGAGGAACACCCAGACCAATGAAGATATTCATATTCAAGCACACAAATATTTGCACTGAGCGGAAATCGAACCCGCACCTCCTGTGTAGCAGTCGCGTTCACTACCGCTACGCCACGTATATATATTATACTAGCTGACCCGCGCGACTTCGTCTGCGTCCCCGTTTTTGCAACATTTTTCATTCCTGCTCCGCACCTGTTAGTTGTAGCATGATGTTATATACATATAAACCTTCCTCTTAAACCATTCTATCTATTGAAACAAACCGCATCAAAATCCGTTGCGTAGTTCTAAAGATATAAGCATACAAAGGGACAAGAAAAATAGGGACAGAAAACGCGACTTTATTTTATACTATGTAGTGATAGTGATAGTGATAGTGATGACTATGTAGTAATAGTGAAGGACATAAAGCCGACATGCATAGATATATATATGGAGTATTTCGAAGGGTATAGATAGTTATGTTGACTTAAGCTATATGCGACCATTACTCAACATAACATACCCCAAAGGCATAGTTTTGGATGATATAACAGCTTCGCTCCACTATCCGTGAACGTTTCCATGCAAATTTATGAATTTTGATCTATTTAGACCAGCTTATGTGGACGATCGAGTGCTATGATGCATATTGGTAGAACCTTATGTTGAACAGGGGACTGCTACAATAGATTAAATTAATGACAGGATTACATGATCGCAGTTGATGAACCAATAATAAGAAAAAGTTTTATATACATACATTCCCGAAGGGGTAGGTAGAGGTGTGTTAAACACCCACATTTTGCTAACTATGATTTTCGGTCTCACGTAACAGGGGGCGAGCCTATCGCCGCCAGTCAGGCACTTTGTAAAAATGGGTATCGATGGTATACCGAAAATAAATTCCTGACCGAAAATGTCGCAGCTAAATAAATTTGGAAAAATAAAATGACCGGATTCCTTGCTATGCGGTGTAAATCGCAAGGAACTTAATTACGTGCTTAGCCGCACAAGCACTACCAATTAACGTCTTGGAGAGTATCAGAAAGTTTTATGTGGGAGTCATTATATAAATACAAGTAGTATAAATACAAGGTAATTTGATAAGCAGAAAAACTCCAATAATGAATAAATTGAGAGAATTTCAAAATGAAATCGAATATAAGTGCAAAGTGATTTTGCCTACATTTCCGTGAAAACTTAACTGATTTAAATTCTACTTTTTTCATTAATCTTAATCGGAATGCAGTTTCACAAGAAAGCATTCACTAATCTGCTTATATTTCGACGACCTCCGTGGCGTCGCGGTAGTGAACGCGACTGCTACGCAGGAGGTGCGGGTTCGATTCCCGCTCAGTGCAAATATTTGTGTGTATGAAATATGAATATCTGCATTGGTCTGGGTGTTTCTATGTATAATATGTATGTATTTACAAAAAAAAATGTATTTAAGTATGTTTATCCGCGTTCTAGAACCTGTAACACAAGCTAGTTAATCTATGCTTACCAAGGGTCTAGGTGGCGTTGTGTAGATTGTCCTAGAATATTTATTATTATTATATTTATTATTATTTATTTACCATTGTATAAATAGTATAGATGGACAGCCTATGTCTGTCTGTCTGTACGCGACTGGTACGCAGGAGCCGCGGGTTCGACCCTCTCTGAGTGCAAATATATTTGTGTGCATGATTATAGCTATTTATATTGGTCTGGTCGTGCCGCGGAGAGCACGTTAAGCCGTCGATCCCGGTTGTCATACTAACATGTATGGGGTTGTGGGTGCCCTAAAAGTTCAACATTATGGTCTAACTGCAGTACTTTGATATCTCCTATACCTAGGTTGTGGGGGACTAATGGTAGTCGCTTCATTTGAAATTTCAAAGTTCAACTGCATCACAGTTAAATCATAAGCGGAGCCGGTTTCGGCGGTGATAGCTTCTGATGCGATTGGGATTAATGCAAGGCTGATGACAACGATTTTATAAATAGTAAATGCTGAAACCTACACAGGACAACACGTGCAGGGCTTAGATGTCACCCGCATACGATGCAGAATATTCTATCAAGAACCAAACGGTTCGGCGAGTCTTCCCTCTGTCGCGCCATTAAGTCTTGGAAGTCCTTACCAGCGTACGTGTTTCCTTTTTCCTACATTCCTGGGTCTTTTGCGGGACGTGAAAATGCACCTGATGAGGCCGTCAAGCTGAGCGCCACCATTGTGACACTTGTACATGTTTGTAATGATGACCCTCTTTCCGAGACTTTACCTAAAGCTTACCTTAAATTAAAATGAAAAGAATAGTCAAACTAATTATATCCTCAGCAGGGTCAACTAGTGACGTTGTAGTCTTAATTAACTGATCACTGCGACCCAGTATTAAGCCTACGGATGAAAGAAAAGATTACAATATCATGGCCCCGTCACGTTTCAGTTTAAAATCAAAATCTTGATGACTTTTCATAGCCAATTTCACCAACCATAACTTGAGCCCGGTCTATCGATAAAACAAGCAGATTATTGAAACATTTCAACCCTATAACGGACCAAGATATTCTGGACATCCAACTATTGTTAGTTAAGTAAATCAATTAACGAGTATAAAGCGTATTTAGTTACTATTTGAATTTTAAATTGATTAGTTCAAGGAATATGTACATAGGTGATAAAGGGAAGTCCGGTTAATGTTTTGCATAACATGTGCCTGACTTAAATAATGAAAATGGCAATATTAGTAGTATCTACCGGATTTAAGATTAACTGTTGTTACCAAATACTGATCCCATTAATAAATTTATTCCCTATATAATATTGCAACATTACTGGCCCTGGTAGGAGAGGTAGACCTAAGAGTCGTAAAATTGGTCGTACATGCAAATTTAATAATCTCACAACAAAAATTGCTAAAGACCAAGCAAAGTAAAGTAGAAAAAGTAAGAAAGCGGAATAAGCTAGCCAAGCTCCTATGAAAACCTCGTACGTAATGGGTAACATCACTAGGTTGATGATAATGATAATGATGATGATGATTAGTAACGTGATTAGATACTACTAGTATTTTATTGATCTAATATTTTTTGTGGTTTCTTCAATTTATTTTCATATTCAAATTACTATTTGAATTTTATCAATAATCTACTTCAAACATGAAAACATTCACGTTATTTTCGTCAATCCGAACTAAGTTCATCCCGCAGGGAATAAACTCATGTGTAAAAAGTTCAAGTTTATACAAAATTCACTAAGCAACCTATCCTCGTTCATTTCCTTGGCGGCCTAAAGTCAGTTCATGATACACTGAGATCCCGGGGGACATTTAGCAAGTTTTTGCAGATGTTCCCTGGATACAGTCCGGTAGAAACTGGTTAGATGCGGAATATCATCGAAGTTGGCCGAACTTGCCCGAAGTTCTGTGAAGTCAAAGTTTCGTTAGTATTGGCACAAGATACTTCTTACCAACATTTACTCACACAGCCGGGTTTAATGTCCGTGAATTAGGTTTCATGAGACAGATATTTAATGGATAAAATTTGTGACAAAGAAAATGTCGCAACTGTACCGTGTTTGATTGATCTCGTTTGATTCTACTTATGTGAAGTTTTTAGTAGGTATTATTTAGTAGTAGCTTTGTCTGGAAAAAGTGCTGAGTGCTGATGGCATGAACTTCCAATAAATGAACCTACCTGAGTTGTTGATGAAAACCAACGGTAAGGAATCGGTCTAAGAATGGAGATCACAGATTCCAGTCACTACTGATTGACATGATTCCACTCCTAATACAAGTTCAAAATAGATTTAGCTCAGTTGGAGGGGTTACCGTGATCATATATAACTTTGCTTACTAATAATCTTTCTGTTTCTAAAAAAATAATCAAATTATATTCCATTCATCGGGCCTCAAATTGAGCAATATTGTATTGACCATATGCAACATTACAATACAAAAAAATTATATGTATATCTACTTTCGCTTTGCAACTGTTTACTATTGAATTCTTTCCTGAAGACACCATTTAATGTAATAGATAGGATTTTTATTATATCATACTATTTAAGAATATTAAAGAGTCAATTCAAAATGGAACCCATTATATTTTTTTTATAAAATATAATGGGTTCTAAGATTAACTTTATTCTAAGATTAACTGTCAAAATAATATATTGTTATTGGAGACAAGTAGTAACTAATAAAGCCTCTGGAAATCGCTACACAATAACTAATTCAACACATTAATCTGTGTATTATGATCTAGCCTATTGTTGAGACATGAGCATAACTTAATAAGATAAAGGACTACATGGTAATATGTGAGATATTAATCCTATACATCACTAGATTAAATACATCTATGAAACTATTCATACCCTGGAAGTAGATTTCAAATGTAATAAAGATATCTAAATAGAAATAGGACAAAAACAAAGTAAAACTAATGTTATAAACGAAATAACTGTAATGATATCATATACCAATATTCTGGAACATAAAGAAGTTTCCAGTCCAGTCAGCCTTTTATATTTTCCAACACCAATTTTGATCGATTTACACAACTTTGAAGTTAAAATTTAATTCAAAAAGTCAACCAATGGTGATATCTGTTTAACTAAATGAAACTTAATCGAAACAAAGTAAATAAAGGACCCCAATTAATTAACACTTTTCTTTACAATTAGCTTTGTAAACTCAATAAAACTTTATTGATATTAAAAAAGTAACAGTTTCATTAATAAGTTATTTATGGTGTTTTTGTTAATTCTATTTCATATTTCTGTTGAGAGTTCAGTTCAATAATTAAAACAATACAACTTGAATTCCTTACACTTGATATAAATAAATATTCCAATTATATGTGTAAATTCATTAGATGAACAATTATTAAATCGTACATTACTGATGTCACCACAATGTTAAACATTTGATGTTATATTGTAGTCTACTTCATCCGCCATTGCTACAATTTAGGTATTTAGGTATAAAATTTGATTATTATTTCCACTCGTCAAGCGGGTTCTAGCCCACATTTTATTTCAATTCGTCAAGTTGTTGAAAAAGACGTCGTCAAGCCTGTTAGTACTAACAATTGGATTATCTATATTTACATGGAGCACGATTCCGTTCGTAGGTGCTTCTTAACGAAGAAGGCTCTGAAATCTAAAATCAGAAATCAGTCTGGCGTCTATGGACTGGTTTTAACTACGTTTACTGGTTTAAACCATCAAGACTGTGCTTGGTCTGCACGGTTACCTCTGCGAATATAAATTTAAACTATTTTTTTTAAGAATATTAATAACACCAGTTACTAATATTCCCTCTAACAACTATACCAAAACTTTTATCTGTGTGGAGCCGGAGAAAGAATATCACCATCTTATATCATGCAAATGTTGGCGAGAAACGGAAAAAGACACTGACAATATCACTGAGAGAGTAAAACTCGAAATAGAACCGTGTTAAACCCGTCTGGAATGGTAGGTCAAAGCTTCCAAACATTGGGAGAGGCGTATGTCCAGCAGTGGACTGCATTAGGTCAATTGATTGATACCTAAACTATAAAGATATTAGCTATGTATTTGTGTTACCCGACATCTGACTCTGTATTTAGCACTTAATTCACTAAACTAAAAAAGAACCGATTATATTACATACTGAGCTGGAAATGTAGTAAAGTATTTTGAACCAAATCTTTGAGATATTTAACACGATTTTATGTTTTCACTGCTTTCAATTTCCCCAATGTATGAGATAAATATAAAGTAAATATTACTTTCAAATATTTATTGAGGTTGTTAACATACCAGTAATTGTTTCAATCTGTATGTTTACATAAAATTTTGATTAGAACCTATCATTTGTGGACTGTGCTATACTATTACATAATGTAACAACCCTTCAACGAAATTAGATTATTGATAGATACTATGAACTCTCGCATCATTCTCGTTTCATTTTTGGTATTTTTCGGAAGTGATATAGCAGTATTTTCTATTTGATTTTGCAGCCTTTTACTTTACAGAAATGTCAACTAAAACTAGTATTTGGATGTGAACAGGTGAAATTGCCTCACTAGACGTATCTTTTTACGATTGAATCTATTGTTAATGGTGACCAGGGGCTGATAATAGTCCTCGTGGTTGGGAAAAATACTATAATGTCCTGGCCATCAAGCTGAGCGCCACCATTGCAATGGTACCCCTCTTTCATGAGACTTTGCCTTCAGCTTAACATCGAGGTGAAGTTAAATTGATCTGCCATAAATACAAAAAAAATCAGTATCGATTTGAATACATGAAATGCTCTCCTGATATCTTTAAGCATGGTCAGTTATAGACACGCAGTTCTAGGTTAAACAAAAAGCAAGTGTTGGTGATCTCGATTATACCTTGACAACTCGATTCAATATCCTTTGTTCGATACGTGACAATAGTAGACTTCGATTACACATTGTTTACATCTCCCGCTGTCTATATAACAAATATGGTTCTATTTGTTCGGGATTAGTCCGAAAACTATGTGATAATTTGGCATGATACGTCTGTTTTCGTCGTCTTGTTATAATACGAATACGATGATATAGGTTTTAGGGACATATTATTAAATAGGTATGTTAAATCTATGAAGTTTAGGATTTACCGAGAATTTGGGCGATGTTCAATCAAATCAAGAGCACGGGTTCTCCAACGCATCCGAAACTTCGACAAAAGTAAGTTTTTTATGAAAATTACTTTTGAAGTATAGTTGCCACTACCTTAAAAAGGGTTAAGTATGTTTTCGTTTTGTAAAACGTATGATTTAAGCTACTATGACCTTAAAAGCAGTAGTAAATTCCTACATTCAACGCAATTATTAACTGGTAATGTAATTAACGGTTATATGTATGAGATTGGCGACATCGGATCCGCTATTGAAACTATTGTATCACATTTCTACTAGTTTTTTTCTATTCTGTGTTCGATACGTTCGTATTTAGCTGTATTTTACCCGTATTTTCGGCTATAAGTTTCACAGTGGCCCCCAGTGTTTAGTATACTGTGAAAACTTTTACGTTGCGATATTTTTCTTACCAATCGACACTGTTTGGCTTACTTTCAAGGGTAAATTTATGATAAGGATCACACATAAAAGTCACACTTAAGTTTGATGCAGGAGCGCCTATGAAGTAACAATAGGATAATATCGAACACCTTAATCAAAGAAAAACATGCTACGAACCACGTTTAATATTCGACTTAATAACAATGTGTTTTATAAAAGAATTAGCTTACGCCCGTGGTCCCACTCACGTGGATATCAGTTATCGTGAATTTACGTCATATCTTCGGTTCTACGCAACCGATTACGATCAAACAAAGGTAAGTTTTAAATATGTACAAGATACACATATAAAAACCGCTTCAACCAATGTTCTGTACTAATGACATTTTAAAGCAATTAAAATGCTATTTTACATCGAATTTAGATCGAAAAACGGGAATGCTTTAACGGGAAAAATTTAAATTCGATTTGAAACAATTAGCGGAATCATCAAAAAATTATGTTTGAAATATTATTGTAAGAGCGTTTCACAGTAACTAATAATAGTTCTTATGATTTTTGGTAGATGGCTGCCACTATTTCCCCAAAGACGGTTGGATAGGAGAATTTTGAATGCTTCAGACCTAGCTTCCTGGCTCAGTAGTTAGAGCATTCTCCCTGTAAGAGTAAGATCATGGGTTCGAGACCCGTTGAAGTAAATTTGATACGTTCTGTAGTTGTCGCATCTGTCATGGACACACAAAAAAAAGTTTTAGTATCGTTGATTGATTTATCTATAATATAAAATCCAATTAACCAATAGGTTTATCTCAGTTCATTATTGGACATAGGCCTCTCCGAAATATTCCCAATATTGAGAGGTTTTGGTCTATTGTGCCATGCTGACCAGACGGGTTAGTGCAGGGTATTATTTCAAGTTTTCCTTCCCTCGCAGGGACATCATCGGTAACTAAAGATCCAAAGTCGGCGTGCGTTTCAGTCGGTTCGAGTCCGACATAACCTCCCCAACCGGTTCTGCGGGGGATATCCGTGGGGATTTTTCACACGAAAAAAAAGTTTCTGAAAATTATACCCGGGAATGTTTTAGATGGTATAATTGTGTTATATCCTCAACGTCCAAGAGAGCGTACGTCAATAAAAGGATTTTCCTTATTGATCTTATAATAAAGAAAGATAACATCATATTAGAGTCGTTTACCTGGGTCATCCTGACAATGGCAGAATATTGTGTTAATCAGTGTTTCTCAAAGTTTTGTGTGGGTACCAGTTGGGGTTGACCGATAAATCGTGGGGGATGGGCGACAAAATGTATATAGATATTAGTGACAGTTTTAAATGGATTTTATGATTAAATAAAGTTACGAATGATGTTTAAAATATGTCACTATTCTTCTTCTGTCGAATCGAAGGCATTTTTGAGTTGCTATCGTGGTGTCGTAATTTGTTTCACCGGGCCCGAGCATAGGTTTCTCTCTTCGGGAAAGCTTAATACTCCAAAATGCCGAATCAAAATGGAGGTAGTTAAAACATTTTACGCATCAATCAGAGACGCGACAGTGCACTACACGAAAAATAAATAACAAATGTCCTAAATAACAAATTCATATTATAATAATAACATAATTTGTATGAGTTAATAAAATGACGTATTTTTACTAAACACAAGTTTATTTGCATCTAGTGATTGCGCCATTTTTGGCTATATTTAAAACTTATGACGTATTTGAAAATGGGTGTGCTTTTTTTTAAAAGTATTAGGAGTATACTTTGAGAAACCCTGGTCAAAGGTATACATGGGACACAAAACAAATATCCTCACGAAAGTTCGATAATAACGTTTGCAATGAATGACTGGATCACGATGAACAAATATACCATTACTGTACCTCGTATTCTTAATGAACTCCAAGAAAGATAGTTACAAATTATTAGTGCTGGTATAGCTCAGTAAAATTATCACAAAACTTGTGCAAACCGGGCAAGAATGGCAACTAAGATATATATATACGAGTCAATATTTATGTTTATTATGTTAAGAGAACAGTTCGTGTCTTGGACACTAAATATATAATGGAAACTAAAAAGTTGTCATAAATGTGAAAAGTTTTGGAAATGTTTAGAAAATAAATACACAGCTATTCTGACGGTGAAAGGATATCGACACCTCATCTCATCCGAAGGGTGTCGTAAGAGGCGACAACCTGAAAAATATGCAGACGATATACTATGAGAGATGAAACATTCGAAATAAAACCCTGTACCACCACGTCTGGCCAGCGTATAAACAATAAACCAGTCTCCTAATATTGGGAGAGGCAAGGACCCATAGACAGCGTGCGTTTTAGATGGTTCGAGTCCGACATAATCACCTCCACCGATTTTGGCAGTGGGTTTGCGCACGATAAAAAGAAAGCCCCATATCCAGCAGCAGTCAGCGATAAGCTAATTGATTGATTGACAAAATCGCTGTGGTACAAGCAATACAGACACACACAATACTGGAACACACCCTTTCACACACATGGTACACTCGCTATCAGCCACCAGCAGACTTCAACACTGACAGATAGAAAAATGTCTAAGAGTCCCTAGAAATTTTATCCAGTGAAATAATTATTACACAATGCCTATTTTCCTTTGAATCAGTTTCAAAGAAAAGAAGACAAAAGTAAAAATGTTTTTTCTTAAGTACAACATTTTACTTTGAGGTATAAATAAAACTGTTACAATTACTTCAGCGTTCATAAAGCTTGTAAAGAACATTTTGTGTCTACATAAATGTTTTCTTTCATACAATTGGATACACTTTTAAAATGATGAGTTTTTATTTCTCTTTTTAAGAGTTGCTTTCCAATGTTATGCATTGCTAATAAGACGTGTTTTTAAATGAGGAATTGTTCTACTATCTAGAGAGGATTAGCGTTATACAGAGTGTATAGCTTTATCTCTCTCCCTGATGATTTGTGTTGAATTGTTTTATCATAGTGGGACATTATCTTTTCATTTCTGGTTAAATTTAAGTACTTTTTTGGGGGATTAATTTAAGTAACATCTCATTAGTAAATGATATTCAAAACACATTTTAATCACTCTTTTGTGGTGGTATTTTCATAATACTGATCAGGACATTTTGGTTGTTTTTCAAAAGGCCTGCCTACAATAACTGATTTTCGCTAAAGTGTGTTTTATATATTTGTGTAGGAAATTATGTATTTATTGCCGAAAAATCGTTTTCATAATTATGCCTGATTTGTCCTTCAATGCCCTTATGCTTGAGTTTAAATTAATGCGAAACGATTTTTCCCGACACACAACAATGCCGCATGTCTTTTGTTTCGCCGTTTAATATATGGTGTGTGCTCCGGATTAGTGAGGCTTTAACTCCAGCTTCGAGCTCGTCAGCTGTTTAATCTACCTTTTGTTGTCTTTCCAATCCTCCTTAAGATGTTTTTGAAATTGTAGAATACTGAAAATAGCAGTATTTCTTTATAAATGTGTAATGTTACAAATGTTCGTAGCACGGAGTAAGTGGATACCGTGATCTATGATGTCATAGTTCCATTCAATATTCGGATGTGAAGATAAAAAACCTCCTGAAAAGTATACCATAGATTGTTTTCAACAGAATTTATACAATAGAAGGAAACAGCAAACAATTTAGTTGAATTCAATGTACTACATAAAATTAGGTAGGTAAATATAAGAAGTATTTATTGAATTTGAACTCAGTAATGTAGATTAATATTATAATGATAACTAAACTATTAATTATAAGATTGGCAGTCGGTACCCTTGAAATAGATATTACTTCAAGGGTAGCAACATAAAGATGAAAAAAGCATGTTTAGATGTTTTGAATAAGAAATCCCAATCAAAAAAACTGAGGTCAGGAAGAAATCGATTAATTCCTCCTTTTGAATTTATTGAATAGATCATTATGCATGCAAACAATATTTAAGATGCTCAAAACGTTTCTTTAAGTCTATTTTTGTGTATCGGCCTCTACGGTTCAAATTAAATTAGGAATTAAAGCTAAAGCAATTACTGAAATAAAAAAAGTCTCGTTATTAAATCTATTAGTTAACTCGCTATTTTTAGGCTTATCAGAATAATAAGAGCTATACAGAAACAGATCTTAAGCAACTTTAAACTGTCGGTATAAGCTCTTAATGATCCAATTTGCAAAGCATTATGCTGGCAAGTACTGCATTTAAGTATGGCCATTAGAACAACGATTTCATGACACATCGATAATAGTGTATAAGCAACATCATTCTATTAAGTTTCATTTTAGTTATATCTATATTACCGCGGTAACTTAGTGGTATGGGTAATGGACTGCTGAGACGAGGTCTTGGGTTCGATCTCAGGTTTTACTATGGCACACACCAATGACTTTTACGTAAGTTATGTGGGTATTTATTTATCATTGGGACCTAAACATAAACTGGTGAAATGTGGGTGCTAGCACCTCTGCCTACCCATTCGGGGATATAGGCGTGAGTTTATGTAATGTTATGTTTGTTATTTAATGATCAGTAGTAGCTAGTGTCAAAATAACAAATTTTGACACTAGCTCTATGTTCACTTAGATTTAGATGTTTTTTGTACGAAACTTTATTTTTTTCTTTATTACATCAGCTCGTTAATGAAAGTCACGACATAATTGATGCATCAGGGATTCTGAATTAAATATTTTCTTCTATAATATTTTTACGACGACTACATGTGAATTATTAGTTCTAGACTGACTAGATGTCGATGATTCTTGAAAACACTATCATTGAACAGAAAACTAATGAAGTATAGTAGTTAAAATTGAGAACAGTTTACAAGTTCATACTCGTATTATGGATAGAGTCATATTTCTAACACTTCAAACAGAATATTTTCTAATTTCAAAACAATATGGACAAAAATATAAATTTTATATAACTAATTTTGGCAAATACTAAGTAAAACTATTTTAGACCAACAATAAGTTCGGCATCACTGTTCGAGTAAATTTAATATTCAATTGAATTTCAGCCTTCGTCTTGACTCAATTATTCAGACTAGAGGACCACAATCTGATCTGTTCCGTGCCTGCTATTCCTAGTTAAACTTTCTTAAGATAGATTCATCAAGTATAATAGAATTGAGTAAATATACAGAATCCTTTAAGACATCTTCACATTGGTCATTGGTCATTGGTTGAATATATTATATTATTAGTAATACATTCGATAAAAAAACTCAAAAGTGATCTTGCATATCTCGATTTACAGCTGCTATATTTTATTGTTACCGGTAAAAGTATAACGATATAATATTATACTTACTGTGAATTACGTCAAATGTACCACTTGGTATCATCGTACTCTGCTGGCAATTATATTCATATAAAGTCAAGTCAATCGTGCAACCATTGTCAAATCACTGAGATTATAAGAAACGCTTATGCACTAAGAACTTTAATTTTAAGCTGTTATAATATAGATACAATTAACGAAATTAATGAAATAATTAATTGAACTCTTTTTCATTTAATTATCAACTTAAATGTCTTTCCCAAAGTGGAGATTCCATGATAATTTCTTTAATCCCAGAGGTTTGACACTGGTTAACAATTAGTAGCTGATATCAATACAGCTTTATTTTCTCATCTCCATAGTCCATCACTCTTGTCATTTGTTAGAGCGATAGTGATTAACAGGACTGCTGCATGCCGCATTAGACCCCTCCACTTTTGTTGAAGTTCGGTACACATTGTACTGCGATCGACTATATAGCAGTTAAAATGAGATTCATATAGTGGGTTAGGAAACCACTGAGTGACCTTGTACCATAAGTTTTGACCTCTACACGGCCTTGTACTACAAGTCTCTCTATTTAAGCTTTCGTTTCATTTGATGTGCCTATCTACATAACTTAACATAAACTCACGCCTATATCCCCGAAGGGGTAAGCAGAGGTGGTCTCCACATTTCGCCAGTTTATGTTTAGGTCCCAATGTAATATGTAGCGAGCCTTTTGCCATTAACCGAGCACTTATAAGCCTGCGATTAATACACACATAACTATGAAAACATCGAAAAGTCATTGGTGTGTGCTATGTTAGAGCCTGGGATCGAACCCGAGACCTCGTCTCAGCCGGCCATTACCCATACTTTAAGTGAAGATGATGGACGGATTGCGTGAAAGAAGATATGGTAAAGAAGGGTGTGACCGAGGAAATGACATCTGACAGGAATGTGTGGAACAGAACGGCATGATTAACCAAGAACAATTCATTAAGGAAATGGCAGGGAGATGATGATATCTTGGTACATTGAGCTGGTATTAAACTTCACATTTTATTTGTAGGAACCTATTATGTTTTCAGTACAATAGGTATACATAAAATTTGTTCTTTGATATCTGAATACAGAAAAGGTAACCAGTAAGTTTCGGTAACAAGCTGCAAAACTTTTCAAACAGACGCATGTACTACTCCAATATTTGAATGTTCATTTTTGTTTAAGAACTCAAAGAACTAATAAGCAATTCAGAAACTTTGCAAAACCGAGTCTTTTTAATTTGAGTAAAATGTCAGCAACTTAACGCATCATCAGGCATTGAGAATAAATTTGCAAACAGTGTATAAGTTACAAGAAGTCTGCTTGAGTAAAATTATGACAACTTACTAGTAGATAGCTTTACTTAGCGAACTTGAATTTTAGTATATTATTTCAAACATGCCACAACAATTATATTTATCATTTAATATATTAAATACGTTGCAATATGAGTGAATATTATTATAACATAAAATATAAACAGTACAAAAGAAATATTACCAAATTGAAATCGCAAAAAGTAAATGCTTCGTCGGGATTCGAACCTGCGATATTTTTCTTCCAGGGGAAAGCTTTGACCACGGTTTTTACCTTCTGTCAATATATGTGTAAGTCAATTTGCCTTCTGTCAAATGTTGTTTTCCTTCTCTCATTTCATAGTTATAAATTGGGTTTTTTTATACCACTTAGGTGGCTGACAAGCGCACGGCCCACCTGATGGAAAGCGGTCACCGTGGCCTATGGACGTTTGCAACACCAGAGGCGTCACACACGTGCTGCCTACCCTGTAGAAACCTTCTTATGCCCTTCTTGAAGAACCCCATATTGTAGTCGCCTGGGAAAACCACGGCAGGGAGCTCATTCCACAGCACACATTTCACAACAATATTATCTTTACTGAAACATAATGGCATTTACAGTTTATAAATTAATATTAACATTAGCAGAATCGTTAAAGGGCTGTGTTATAAACCTCAAAAGTTGCTGATTCTTAAAGAACAAATTCAATTCATATTTTGTGTTTTGTATATTTTTGTTACGAAACATTTCATAACTAAAGTGGTCGGTAACATGAAATTATATCATTCTAGAAAGCAAATGTAGGTGCATACAATTTAACATGAAAACAGTTGACTGAGTTCGTCAGTTTTCAGGAAATTCTATAACACTTTTCAGCACCATTTTGTAATTAAATGTGCGAACCATTTACAGCAGTAAGCTTAAATTAACTTAATCTTATTGATCTTCTGAGTTTGGGTATTCTATCAATTACGCTATTGAAAAGGTTCTGGGAATAAATTATTTAAATTTGAATCTCTATTGAAATTTGAATATACATACCCGGAATAGTCTGTCTGATGGAGGTTACAATTTAGTTATTACAATACATCAAGAAAGCTAGTTGCTATTGCAGTTTGCTACTACGTAGTAACTTTTAGCAGCCTTCTATGCCTTCTCGTCGTCTTTTTAGGTTGACCTAAAAAGTTTAAATTACTGCTTTAAAGTATTATTATTTCAATCTTACTTTTTCTATGGTTATATTTCAGAAAAAAACAATCACATGCAATGTTTATCACTGCATAGTATAAAACAAAGTCGCTTTCTCTGTCCCTATATCACTATGTATGCTTCAATCTTGAAAAGTACGCTACAGATTTTGATGCGGTTTTTTTTAATAGATAGAGTGATTGAAGAGGAAGGTTTATAATGTATATAACATCATGCTACAACCAACTGGTACGGAGCAAAAGTAAAAGATGTTGCAAAAACGGAGTGACGTAGACGAAGTTGCGCGGGTCAACTGGTATACGATAATTAAATATATGATAAATAAGAAACTCATATGCTTAGAGTTCCATAACAGACATCTTACTTCACCTCCATAGTGTGCTGTGTGATTCGGACTCGGACGTTTGTCGTCCATCGATATTTGTGTACTGTATTTTATACGATAGGAGTAAATGTGAATGGCACTCGTGATACAGGGTTAACCTAGTACGATAGCCTAGTAGTATATAAGGACGAAATTGATGTAACCAAATGATTAATTGACTATTGTGATATTTTATTAGGTACATAACGGTAAACAAATAGTTTTATTATTATTATTATTCTATCAAATTAAACAAATGTATCTACTACAGTAAGAGATGACTGTTTGACCCATTTTAACAAAACAACACTAGCAACTTGAGTATCTTGACGGATGCTGACAGTCCGAATCCCACTATGAAAGTAAAGTAAGATTGGAATAATATTACTTTTAAAAGATTGTGGTAGGGCCCCTAGATCTCTCATGTATGCTGTTTCACTGTTGTCATCTACACAAGTGATGTTTCAAACTTTAAATGACTCTAGTAACATAGTTCTATTAGTGTTAAAAAGTCTTCTTTTTCATTAGGTTAATTCCAGTCGCCTTCAAAACGTGTAGCTTGTTCGGGATTCGCATTTTCTAGTCTATTTGCGGGTTTGACTGGATTTCGATATTTTTCGATAATCAACTGTCATCTGATTTCCACAATCAATTAGCGATATTAAAATATTGCAGTTAGACCAGTTTTTGAATTTTCTAGGGTCGTCGTACGTCTACTAGAGTAACCATGTAAATGTTTCAAATACTAAGTTTATTGCTCAACCCGCTAGTTTCATGGCCCCAATCTAAGGATTATTCAGTCGCCGTCGTCTCGTTCACGGCAAATTCGTTTAATGCTCCTTTTTCTCTTGAAACTTAATCCCAGTAATATCGCGGGTGTAAGCACAGGCACCTATTTAACGGCGGCCGTAATGCCGGCCGCGTCGCCTGCAAAATTAATTTTAATGAATCCAAGTTAGAAGCGTAAAGAGAGCCAAGTGTACAAAAACTTAACAATTTTGAAGTTTAATTTTGTTCATAATTTTTACAGTTTATTTTAAAGTACACATGCGCAGAAATTATTTTATTACTGCATCATTTTTTCAGGGAAATTTTGCTTTTAGTTTACTTTTAAACAGGGAATATCTGTTACTGAGCAGTTTAACGAAATTGGCCTACTTTTTTTGATTGCAATACTATTTTTTGATAGGTACTATGATTTATAAACACTTTAAATAAATTTAGGTATGCTCAGAAAAACTGGAATGAGTTTTTATAGCATTAATAATTTAAAAAAAATGTTAACTTCATCCAGCCTGCACAATTAACTGCATAATATTATTTTGTCGAAAAAAGGAAAGATCCACTCAAATATACCGTTTCAGGCTAATTTCGGGAAATGACCGGCTATTCACCGCAAAAATTCAACCCGCTAAACTTATTGTACCCGGCAGGCAATGTCCTATTTAACCAAATTAATTGCCGCCAATGAAATGAACGTAAAAAGGGGGATATTTTCATTACCACCACAGAAAAAATAAACTTTATGACATGAACTAAGAGGTTTCTGTAAAAAGTGTTAATTAAAAAAAAGAAATCTTTTGAAGTTGCTGTCATTCATCGTCGACAATGAGGTTTAAAAAAGAATTTATTTGATTTTTTAATGTGCCTTACCATCTTATTTTATTTTCGAACGAAGAATGAGAAATACGGTGTAAAATATAAAAGTCTTATTAAGCCTTCTATAAATTTTGAACGTTGTAACGAAGCGATTTTTCCAGCTTTTAAAATTAACAATTTATATTTATTTATTACCTTATGAATAAAAATATCTTCTTTGTCAGGCGGTTGAAGTCGACTTTGAGTGGGTGACTGTTCGATTTCTTGATTTCAGTTTATCTTTTCCTATCTTTTTCTGTGACGACGGCGACGCCTAGGCAATTAGAATATTACTGATTTTATTGATATAACCTGCTTAGTATTTATCGAAAAAATATTTATAAGATAAAGTTTGTGAGGTTGTAGAGAGTAATCTCAGGATCTGCTAAACCGATTTTGAAAATTCGTTCACCAGTAAAAAGTCACCTTATCAGTGTTTTATATGATCAACCTATCAAGGAGGGATAGAAGCCGAAACAGGAAAGGAAGTTGATATAAAAATGTAATTATCAGCTTATTCTAGAAAAATTAACATGAAATAGAAGAGTTAATTTAAGTCATACTTGAAACGAGATGCATTTTTCTTCACTTTAACCCACGCTTACGTTTTATGAATAGTAAATATTTTGAATAGAGTAATATTGTTAACAACTTGTAACAGTCGGATCGGAGAAGAAAATTCTTTATTAGTTTGTAATGTAGAACATGTTGGAACTTGTATACATGTGGCGATATATTTGAACTAGAGGGATAAAGTTTGTGTTCGACAGACAGTTAATACTTTTAATGCACTTTTTAATTTTAATAATGAGAACTCATTTCTCATACAAACATTTCTCTTAGCTGGGGAGCGGGGTGGGTTAATGTGGGTTTCACTATGCTGGGTAAATTTAATTACGAGCATTGTTTTTCTTAAAAATATTACGTCACTTTCTGGATAGTTCTGTACTCATCCCGCTAAAAGTCATACAGTTTCGTAATTTCTTAACACACACTTTAAGCGGGGCGTGAAAAAGCATCTGATGAGGCCTTCAAGCTCATTGCTACCATTGTACCTAAAACTGTACGTGTTTGTAATGGTGACCCTCTTTCCTGAGACTTTGTTTTCAACTTACCTACCATCAGCCGAGATACGTGCCATAAATAAAACACTGATTTGAATAGTGGCAGCTGTAAAGAAGTAATAAGAAATTTATTATCAAAATGGAAAGCATTTAGGGAGTACTGTTTGTGAAGTTCGAATTTAATTTATCAAGCGGCCAGTAAAAAAAAAATACAGAGTTATAAAAAATCTTGAAAGCAATAATCAAAAATATAAATAATGGAAATACCTATCAAAATACACGAATAACGAACTCATGAATCTGTAAGAAAATTTCGACAATTTCATATGTAAAATCCTATTGTATATATGATATTAGGCACAAGTCTAAGTAAACAATCCCCTCAAAAAGGTATCATGTCTACCCCTCCACTAGAAACCACATACCATTAAAAAGCGAGCCTAAAAAGAAACTTTTTACCGCATCTCTCTGAACAACCCTTTGCATACCACCCCCACATTAAATAAATAATTTAGCCGTACAAAAGGGTACAACCCAAAATAAGCCTTAAAATTAAAGGTCTCGTGGCTCGCACTTTATGTATATGCTCTTAGAAATGGCCTCTTTACCAACGATTTAGTATAAGAATTTTGTCTTTTATGACTACACAGTCTGGTCGTAATTTTTCGCATGACAGATCACTCGCTTTATTATATCGTAGAGGAGAATAACTATAGTATTTATTGGGACCCTTACAAGAGAAAAATGTAATAAAAAAAATCTTTTCAAGACTTTCTGTATTACCTATCCGGTGCCTTACTACCGATTCTTAAAAGTAATATTATTTCAATCTTACTTTACTTTAATTGTACGATTTGAACTCGGTTCATGGTCTACCATCAATATTTGTGTACTATAGCTTGTAAGATAAGGGTAAATTCAAACAAATAAATGTATCTACTACAATAAGAGATACTGTTTGACCCATTTTAACCATATACACTATCCTGTGTGGGTACAGTCCGTCAGGATTGATGGACGCTGTTGATCCGAAGCCCTCTATGGAAGTATAGTAAAATAGAAATGACATTACTTTTAAGGCATGGTTTATAAAGCTCTTGGGTTTTAAAAATTATAATGTTAAGACACTTGTAAATGTAATATCTCAAATTTAATTTTTGCATAGAACATTTTAATTATAACGAGCTTAATAATATTGTTATAAATTCTTCATGAAATTGGATCTAATTCACATGAGGTTTACGTTCAAATTCATTTATATAACATACATAGTTACAGATAAAAAATAGTTCCATAGTTATGTGCAAGAAAAGCTATGTTAGAATATTGCAAAGTGGTGAAACGTTGGCACATGTACTGATGTTAGCCATCACATGTACCAGAAAGGTCACCCCTGGTCCTATCCCTTAACAGAGGAGACATAAAAGTCGATCAATTAGACACCTCTTTTTCTATAATCGGTTAACAAATAAATGTAAAGTGTACCATGTTTCATTTCGGTTGATTTGGCGCCTAATGCGTGTTTCATTTACGCCGCTCTGCTTACATAATGGGGTAAATATCAGACGAGACGGGAACGAGACGTGATGTGCGTACAAAGATCACGTGCCACGACCCACACCCCTGATATACTCTCTTTTCTATATCTGCAATAGATTCTTTACACATGATTTCGTCTACCTTTAATTAAAAAAATAAGGAGAATATCAAAATGGGGAATAATGTATACAAATGTATAATCATTATACTCCTATAGAAGACGAGGGTGGATAATAGTAATAAATAAACCTCTCCTTAATAGAGTGGGCGAAAAGTAGATTCATGAGATTCATAAATTGTTTTTTGACACAAAATGTATAATATACTATGAGGATGTACCATGGAGAATCATATATTCGGTCCTCCGTCTACGGTAGATTCTAATCTACCATGCAATTATTGCATCTCCCGTCATAATTGAGCAGTATTCTCTACAGAACACCTCGGCTAATAAAAGTTTTTGTAATTATGAGACTTGAATACCAGGGAAAGGAAATTAGAGTAAACTGTATTTCACACCCCAGTGCCTTCGCTTATTTTACAGTTTTATTTTCATAAAAAGAAAAATACAGTACAAATAAAAAAAATTTATTAAAAATTCTTTATTTATAAAGATTCTAGTTTATACATTACATTAATTAGGTTTAACACATTAGAAATTAAGTTTGATATTTTTATTTTTTATGTTGTTTGCTACGCAGAAAGCGCTGGTTCGATCCCAGCTCAGTATAAAAATTCGTATGCATGCATATACCTATTTGCACTTGTCTGGTCGTGCCTCGGAGAGCACGATAAGCCGTCGGTCTCGGTTACCATACGAACATCTATGGCAGTCGTTACGGGTAGTAGGAGCCCTCGAAAGTTCGATTAGCCTAACTACAGAACTTCGATATCGCCAATTTGGTTGTGGAGGTCCGATGGCAGTCGCTTCACCGAAAATATCGATGTTCAGCCGCTTCTTCGTAAGAGTAGAAAGCCGACCTCAACTGAGTTGGGAATAGGTTCAGAGAATGACGTTGTTTGCAAGAAAATACAAAGTTTTAGTAAAAGCGTCATTCATATAAATAAATAATAAATAAATAAATATTCTAGGACAATCTACACAACGTCACCTAGGCCGATGGTAAGCATAGCTTAACTAGCTTGTGTTCTAGAATGCGGATAAACATACTTAGATACATTTTTTTTGTAAACACATACATTTTATACCTACATAGAAATACCCAGACCAATGCAGATATATAATTATTCATGCACAAAAATATTTGCTCGAGCGGGAATCGAACCCGCGCCTCCTGCGTAGCAGTCGCGTTCACTACCGCCACGCCACGGAGGTCGTCATATAAATCTACATAAACATCGTTGTCATATCAGGATAGAAACGATTTATTTTTTATTTGATTTCATTTCAACAACAACTGCAATCTTACAATAGCGTTTTCTATAGACTAGTTTATTTGTCATCCAAAAAAATATTTTTAAGGACTTCTCTTTTTTTACAGGTAATTTATACACTAACTTCTAGTCACCCTTGATACATTTCTGAACTTTGGAAGAGGAGCCTATATGTATGCAAATATCTACAGTAAAAGTAAGTATAAATGTTTGTTAAGTATCAAAACTTTTTGTGGCAATCCCATTGATGTTCAGTAATGAGGTTAAATACATAATTGATAACACACTTGTAAGAAAGAAAATTATTTTTTAATTCGGATTACACGTGCACACATAAAAAAGGACAAAAATATAATTAACATAAATATCAACAAAAATAACTTCTCCTTATCCTTCCTCTATTGTTATATGTATGTTAGAGTTTATTTGTAGCTAATTATCGTGCAGTTCAACAAATAACGAGCAATCTAACAAAATCAAAAATGTATTATAAGAAATTGTATCAATATCGTTCATCTTTCTTGTGGCAACCATAACAAGAAGCAATAGGAAAATTCTACTCTTATTAAAATTCTCCCCAAAAAGATTCCTTCGGGAATATTAAAATATTTCGTACGTCCACGCATTGATAAAATGGAGGGATAAAAAACCAATTGCGCGCAGAAATTGCTGTTTCGGTTCCGTATTATTTTTAAATTATATATGTAACGGTTAAAGCAAATGGGCTGATTTCTTTTTTATTTATTTAGGGCATGTCAATTTGACTTCACCACGCCCGAAGGTAAAGTCTCAGAAAAGAGACGAGAGAGAGTTCACCCTTATATATACGTAGAGTGTTACAATGTTGGCGCTCAGCTTGACGGCCTCATCAGATGCTTTTTCACGCCCTGCTAAAGGACTCGGGACTGAATTTTGGTAGTATCCGTGGGCCTTTTGCGCACAATAAAAAAAATATATCCGCGACTAAGGAGTTTGGACCCTAAGCTACGTACCCTTACGACTTCTTAGTCAGAAAAATAGCCACAGTGCTTTAGAGGGAGTACTTTTCTACAGCCATGGTCACTGGGTGACTAAGGTTGCTAGTTGTTACATAGCTTACTTATAAATTAAATGAAACCCATGAACTTCGTGCGTTTTGGTCGATTCGAGTCCAACATACTCGCGTCCACCGATTTTGGCCGACGAAATCGAAGACGACGATAAAATATGCCTCAGATGCGTGGCTTGAACCATACTGGTGCTCAGATTAACGGTTTAATCTCACTCTGTATTACGTATCTAGAAAATTGTTTCTGAAATGGTGTTAATTCACCTCTGCCTACCCTCTAAGAGTATTCGGCTTGAGCATATGTATGTATGCATGTGCTGAAAACGGACTACGGTTGCATTGGGAGAAAGCTCGGCGAAGAAAGCAATTAAGGTACTGTATTTTAACTACCATAAAAAGAAAATAAGATAAGTCTTACCCAGTGTTTCTAAATGAACTAAAATCCAAGAACCACCAAAACTTTGTCAGTGTTTAAACTGGCTATTAAAGCAGGTAGTTCATCCTACAGATTACGATCGGGCACAGTGCGCACTGTGCAGTGTGAAAGGAGCTTTATCCCGCGCAAGCTCAAGCTGCATAACGAACTCCTTGTTGTGGTTTTCCCTAGTGACTACAATATGGGGTTCTTCAAGACGGGCATTTGACGGTTTCTCCAAGGTTAGCAGTACAAGTGTAACCCTGGTGTCGCACGCGTCCTTAGGCTACGGTAACCACTTTCCATCAGGTGAATCGTGTACTTGTGCAGACAAGTTTCAACACCTATGTGTATTAAAAATCCAAAGGCTAGAACTGTTCTATTTCTTAAAGGCTGGCGACAATAGCTTACAAAACATAACAAAATATAATGCAATGTAAGTACTAATGCCCCTCTGACAATGTTAATAAGCAGGCAACATTTTCTTCACCTATGCTTATTTATAAACGTTTGAACCTTTTTTCTGAATACTTACAGCAATTAGACATGAAATATAATTAGTATCCATAACTCCAATTTTGAAAATCATCTATTCTAAATTTTGCTTTGCCATTTTTTCGTTTACCCAAAAATACATTGAGGACTTTATCCTCATATATATTCGACAAGTCTAACCCTTCACTAACCTTTATCAATTAATCCGTAATAAACCAAGATTAATTCGTCAGAACAACTCCCTTGTAGCTATCAACAACATAGCTTTAGTTCACCCAAATAAACGCCTCAGATTCAACAACTACTCAAACTTAAGTATAAGGTATTTAACAACTCGGCCTTCATAAAGTTTCAGAAGTAATATAACAAAGTACTTGCTTACCATCCCATGATCAACGTTCAAATCTTAAAATCCTGAGAAGTAATCCCGGATCAGAGGATTGCCTTGGGATGGGATTTTATTGTACTTTTGTGCAATTAGGTGTAGGATTATTGAACTTGAAGCTGTATTGTCGTAGTTAATAGTGCTATGCAATCGATATCTGCAGAGGGGACGTAGTAAGCCTTCTCGAAGAGCGAAACCTATGCTCGAGCCCTCTCCATGAGTAACCGTGAAACAAATTACTACACCACGATGGCAACTCAAAAATGCCGTCGAGTCGACAGAAAATGACTTCTCAAGGTCAATAATTATCATAATAAAAACATATTCAAAATTCTGTCTCTATCTAATCACAATATTCTATATATAATAACGATAATGGGAAATAACGCGATCTTGGTATTAATAAAAATAATAATAAAAAGTTAAATGTTATTAAAAAAGTAATAACCAAAAGAACTCAATAAATATAAGGGACACGCTGAATAGTAAAAAGTAGAAGATGAGAATTATGCATGAAAAAAACACAGGGATAACAAAACCAAAGTAATTAAATAATAGAATAAAAAATAGGTCAGTTTAAAAAAAGTAAAACCGCCCTTAATACTGTTTGGTGACTTCATACGAACTATCAACTCCGTATCCCGTATCCCGTAAATATCCAGGTGCGAAAGTAAGTAAGGCTTATCTGTATCTTTTAATTCTGTCTGTCACTAAACGAGTTCACTTAGAAGTGGCCACGAACTTAACTTCGGAACATTCATCGCCACGCTTCGGTGCTTCGTTGATCGCCTTGGTCGCATTCAAACGATCTTTTCAGACTACAGTTCTAATTTTGTAAGTACTCAGCGTGAATTATCCTCGTACATGCTGAATGCTTCTCGTTCCAGGAACATCGAATTTAAGTTTAATCTGCCTTCCCACCCACACTTCCCAGTGGATGTTTGGAATATTCAAATTAAGAGCCGTAAAATCTACTTAAATGTTTGATTTTACATGTTTTTCATGTTATTTGTGCCAAAGAAACTGATGCTATATTCAAGGTCTCATTAATACTGGTCTAATTTCGGAATAGGCACATATTTATATGTGTCGCTGAATATTACCTAGAGTCATTTATGGAACGTTTCTGATGAATCTTATCTCTGTTAATATTGGTTGTTTAGGACGAGGGCTGTTCATTAAAAAATTCCAAGAAGATTTTCGAGATGTTCGAAGAATTTTACTGATAAATGATGACACACATAGATTCACATACGTTCAGAAGCCATGGAAAATAGTATAATAAATTGATTATATTTTTTTACTTCTCTTCCAATGGATTTATGAAAAGAGTGGCAGGAATAAATTCAATGAACGATCAATTTCAGATCAGACGGACGTCATATTAGTTTAAACAAAGCTTGATTTTAGTTGTACTCTATTTTCAATCTTGGATCAGAAAGATATTTGAATTACGTGGATTTGCTCTCCACTGAATTCAAACTAAAACCGTTATATAATAGTTTTATAACACTTTTAGTCCAATTTTATATCAAGCTTTTTAACTCATATTGACTTTGATCATCTCAGTTCGATCAAGTCTATCCTCATTTTTATCCTGACTGCCTTTTTCAAATCTTCTACTCATCGTAATAACTCTTTTATAAAACTTTCCGCTAACCCAATCTGTGGAGAGCTAAACTTTCAAACAATGTCACTTGAAACTTCAGAACTATCTATTACATTGGCTTCACCGGTTCAGTCCATTCAAGTGATGAAAGAAAGGAGAACTTTGACTTATCATCTCGTATTAGTAATATTAATGTTTGTTCCAACTATTCTTGTATTCAAAATTTTATCTCATTTCAATCACAATCTGAACTTAATCTCACAAACGTCTCGTAACACAACTTTCATTGATATTGTGATATTTTTTTGCAATTGTAATATTGAAATTAGAACGGTACTTCATTTTGCACAAATTCTTATTACAAGAAAATAGCTCTCTGGTATAAGGTTCGTCATAAACATTTGTGCTAGTATAAAATCTAGGCTTATGAGTTATTAAGATTCACAATGAGAAGCTTTCTTAAATGCTTGATACTAATTTAATTTAAGCAGTGCTTAAATCTCCATCATTCTGAAGCTGCAACCTTATCCCAAAGTCAACCACATCGTAAACCCATATTGACGTATAAAAACGTAGTAAAACTTTAACAATCAGCCCAACAATGTTCCCGTTAACTGCTCATTTTAACTGTCTATTAGGGCTAACTATTCTTCTTGATTAGATACTTGACTTACTTTTATAGGTGCCGTTAAAGATATCTGCTAGTTATGTGCCGGAAATGTGGGTAGATTTACTGTTTATGCCAAGGATTGCTTTTAGATAGCCATCAAAATATGTTTGATACTTGTAATTGATGAGTCTGATAGAAAAAAAACGATATTTAGCTTTATGAGTCATAAGATAATTAATTTAGAGAAATATTAGATCTAAATGAGAGATGTTAGATATAGTTAAAATCACTAAATTAAGTTCAAGCGTAGAAAATATAATTGAACCATATTGTAGTGAAAAATGGGAGTTAAATATCGGTATTTTGGTAAAACTGAAGTCTCAATATTTAACTCAGATTCTGATGCGGAATCACACCAAATGGATTATAAAATATAATTTAATTGAAAGATAATCACCTTTTCAGAATAATAAGCTCTCCTGACAATCTATAGATGAGTGCCAAATAATAGTCTAACATTTAATAGATACAACACATAATAGAAAAATGTAAACGAATGATAATTAACTACATTGTACGATTTTGGCAATAAATTTCATCACAAAAAAAATAATAATTACAGAAACTCTTTGAATTTAGTTTTCCATAATAAAAGTAGATAATGAGAGTCTAGTGAAATATTTATTCTATTACAATGAAATACGAAACGATATTATAGAGAATCCAATTTAGCCGTCCGACAATTGACATTAACAAATACTCTCAAACTTTTCAAATCTCTAGGAAAAACGTCATGATGTCATTATCAAGATCGTCACATCAAGCCTCGAGCACGAAGCGAACGAAATATATAAAAAAAGATAAAACATCAACTCGGTAACGTCCGAATATGACATTTTTGTAATCTAACTTTTTGCGTGATCAATCACCTTGTAAAAAGTTACGTCATAAAGCCGCTGGGATTATTAAAAATACCTCGGACACAACTGGAATTTGCCTCACAGGGTTAGGATGCATAACCACTGAATTGTATTCATGTCATTCTGAAACACAAAACGCTTTATATACCTAATATTAATGACAGTGTAAGCCATCAACAGTAATATGAATAACTGGTAGTAGATACCCTTAGTTTGATATGTCAATGAACTCATATATACGAAAACATTTAGTAGGTTAACATGCTCACTATTTACTACATTAATTTGAATATTTTCTAACTTTCTCTAGATTCCTGCAAGCGCAAAAGACTTCGATCGTATCTGGTTACGAAACAGGATTATGATAGCGATGGATGACGTCAAAACACCGTTGAATTGATAAATTTTATTTAAAGACTTTCTAGTAACGCCCCGGCAAAAATTGGCTGTTGCTATTAAGTAAGTGGCAGTAAGATAATGCCAGCCTGATGGACACCTTTGCACCTGGTGGACCGGAATAATAGTCCAGACGTAAATATATATGGTATAACTTTACTGATGGTATTATGATAATTGTAATTCGTGATTCAGTGTTTTCAATTACCTATTTATATACATTACCTATATTATATAAACATGCAATGACAATTGCGTAAATGATTTAAAGACAACCCTAAAATAACTCTTGAATTTTTTATGAAAATATTGCGTTCCTTATAAAGGTTTTCTTTTCTTGTCAATCTCCGGTAATACAAGCAATATTGAATTTGATCGTCGGTTATGATACAAAATGAAACTGAATGGAATAAATTAAATGTGCTATGAAGTATTATGCCTAAAAATATATTATCTTCAGCAAAAAGCGACGTTATACTCGTAACTTCAAAAAACTTTTATGATTTCATAAAACATACTTATAAAGTATACGAAGTTCGTGTTATGTATTGATAAAGTTTCTGAATTCATTTGATACTTGATAACGAAATACGACAGTAAAGTAAAATGGCCAGGGTTCGTGTTCACTGAATCGCAGCATTCGTAGATTGTTGCTTTTTTGTCGTGAATCTTTTTCTTTCTTAATTACATTACGAGGGACGTTTATCTCAAAAAAATTAACGATGTTCAATTTTCTTCTAATTTTTATAAGATACTTGTAATCTACATTGTATATTTTAGCATAACTTTATTGAATTGTGTAATATATGTATATTCTTCAAATTGTTTGTAATACTATCTGCAAAATTGTGTTTGTAAGTGTTTGTAAAACTATAATTTGCTTATTCTAGTATTATATAGAATCCGGGTCTACCGGGGTGCGAGAGATATGTCTTATATAATCTCACCTCATAGACGGAGCGCGTTTTAGTCGGTTCGAGTCCGAAATAATCACCGCCACCAGTTTTGGCGGAGGTGGTATCCGTGGGGTTTTTGCACACGATAAAAACAAAAAAAAAGTATTATATAGAATCTGTCATTTTAATCCCATCTCATTTATAGAATATGGCAATATTGTGAACTGACACTGACTACGATTAAAAACTAATATTATAACAGAATAAATATATTTTATTGTTATATAATTATATTTTCAGTCGATGTTATAATGACTGTTACCATCGGTTACGAAAACGAACGAAGAAGTCGCAGCCAGCGACGAGCTCCGCATCGAAGGCGTTTGAATAATACGACTTCGATGCGGAGTTCAACGTTGTCTGCGAAAAGCATCGTCTATTCAAGAAATTCTGATGTAGCGATACCACATGTATGCAGCGCCATCTAACGACAGCAAGAGTAACTACTATGACACTCCGGATCCTGCATCGCGAAAGTGAAGTTCTCGCGCTAGTACAATTACATACAACAACCCAACGACAACCGTTGGGCCGCGGCCCGCCAGGCGTGATCACCTTGCCTGGTCGGTGGATCCTCCCTTTGTGTTGAAGGGACATCACATCCCGTTCCTCCACACTGTCATACGAAAAAGATTGAGGTGATAATCTGCTGTTAGTTCCTGGGAAGTGAATAGAACTGGTTACTCTCGTGAGCTGTATACAAGATGTAGTCTTGTATGTTACAAGAGAAGTCATAGCAGCAGGGGGCAGCCGTCTACAAAACACATACCTCGTCACAGCCTGTCTTCTACTTTTGGTACGCAATTAATATAAATTAAATTTCACCTCGGCCTTTAATAAATGTATTTCGATTAATCATTCTGTTTTGGAATTAAGCATAATTAGGAAAAGTATTCCTTTCACTCTGGCTCACGCTTATTTCCGCGAAGGGGTAGGCAGAGGTGCTAACCACAATGTCGTTAATGTTATATATAATTCGAGTTAACTATGTAGACTATAATCTTATCTACATATTGAGATTGAACTAACTTTTATACGTACAAACTTTAAAGGTTACCTTCATTTCTATCAATCAGGCAAGATAAAGTCATCTTACTATTAGTAAAAAAAAACACATTAATAATATATGAACTTGAATTGAGGTTTGCAGACTTAGTTGAAGGGAGTAGAGACGTACAATAAACTTGATGTAGATAAAATGAATTTATTCGGAGTTTTAAAATACAATAGCTGAAGAATTTGTACATCTCGTCTCACTATCTTGTATAAATATAATATATGTGTACATGAAGAATAAAATAAATAATAAAATAAGAAGTTGCTGACTATCGATCTCGTCTAGGAGTACTCTTGAAAGATACAATAGTCGAATTTGTGACACTAAAAAGTAAAATATGTACGAAACTGCTTGAATATTTTTTTGCTTCTATGAATTTAATACTAAGTTTACTCTACTACCAGCGTTCTATATTTACACACTGTGGTATACAAAAGTGTATATCAGTGTATAAATTTCTATATAAATAAGCCAAAATATATATATTTTTAACTTAATACACGGGTTTCACTAACTACTAATTATTTGACATGCTTAATATTTCGTATTTTTTTCATAGGACTTGATTATTCGAACATTATAATTTTTCTCTTACATTCTAACCTATTCTAATAAAATTATTTAGATTTTACATGCACATGTTATCTGTTTTGTATAAATTGTGAACTAATGGTGGTTTAGTAAAACCCGGGTATTAACGCGATTATATGGTAAATACAATAATTTACCTTTTGATTTGCTTGACGTTCCGGCCATGTTGCACTAACCATATCCGGGATTCATTAACCATATATCATGCAACGCGAAAGTTTAAAAGTTAATTAGGTACAATATTTTGCATGCCTTTGGCGGAACATAGCTTGTTCTATCATTGTTATAATGTCTTTTCTGTAACCTATGCTTCACGAAATAAATAAATTTGAATATGAAAGCACTCTGCCACATCATTAAGTCTTAGAAATCCTTGCCGGAGCACGTGTTTTCTTCTTCCTACAGTCCCGGTACTGTCCTTCAAGCAGGGCGAGAAGAAGCATCTGATGAGGCCGTCAAACGTGGCCCTTACGTGATAGTAAATAATTGGAGTGAAACCACAAATAAATCAGTAATAAAAACGAGTACCGAACTTATTCCACTCGAATTTACAAATCCCCTGAAATTGCTTTTCAGGGCAAAATATTCCGATAAATCAAAGACATTTTGAAATCGGCTGGGACCAATATTTAACATTATTGAGACCTTTGGTAGACACTAAGAGTTTAGGGAATTCTTATCTCTGGAATAGATCACGGTAAATGTTAAATCGAAACGTTCGGGTGAAGAAGTCGGGATAGCAGAGCGGTTTGGTTTTAGATTATTAATAATTTTTAGTACATCTGTGCTAGCGAAGAAACCATTAAAATTAAATAAAACAAAGTTAACGAACCGATACAAAGAATACCTTCAAAATGTAATAAATAAATCATATTGCTTAGACGTTTAACAGAAGGCCAGAGCCTTCTAACATTGGAATAGGTCCATGTCCAGCAATCAGCTGCCATAATATACCTAATTGAAAATTGGAAGTTACTTACAGCTTCTTGTTTCCTTGCCTTATTGTTTCCCCCTTATTCATAATATTCAACCATAACGTGAACATTACCCAACATTCAAGTAGTTTTTGTCAGTTGCCATAGTCATAAGAAGGAACAAATGAAATTGCTATAGAATCCATAAAGATATAATTTTATTTCAGCTAATGATATTCACTGTTAAATATATTGGGATATTTACCATGTTTGTTGATTTCATTGAGCTTCGCTTAACTCGGCGGTCGTCAGTACACCGTGATCATGGCGCTTGCAACAGCCCCGAAATATCGGTTGCTCAATGAAATCAACAAACATGGTAAATAGCCCGATATATTTAACGGTGAATAAAATAATATTCACTTAAATTTTCAACAATATCACTACTTAAACCGTTTATTCTAATTAGCATGAATTAATTTAATTTATGCCCAAGTTCTAAGCTGGTTACAGGCACGATTACCACAAAAATAATATGCTACTTTTCAGGGTTTACTTTAAAACACACTTAATTATTCCTAAACGAGTGTTTATTAAATCGTATTGTTAACGCGGGGCTAAAATGGGTGATTAAACTCGTTATATTATAATATTTTATTGCCTTATTTATTTATAACCCGATAATTTCTATTATCAGCCTTTTGATAAAGGGCCACGCAATTGCGTAGGTACTATTTCTCTTATAAACGGTTTATGTTTTATTTCATTAATAGAACAATATAGCTGATAGATTACTTCTGTTTGTATTATTCTATTTATAAATAATAATAGGAAATAAATAGTTTCTGTTATGTATAGTCAACAAAAAGATGCGGTACCACATTTACATACAACATTATATTATGAGAAAGTGGTATCGTATCTCTTTTGTCGATTGTACATCTTCATTTAATTATTTCAGCTGTAGGACGTTCACTACTGAATATAGCCCCCCCCCCCCCTCCACTAATCGAACTCCAATTAAACTGAATATAATGTATAAAAATAAGTTCCACCAAGGGCCATCAATCAAAAATACAAATAATAATTTTGTTATTGAAATGGATTCATTCTGATACAGTTATCTCGAGTAAAAGATGAATATTTGGCACTGTCTAAGGAGTGTCGGCTATAGGATGTCCACTGCTGAACCTATGTTCTATGCCTAGGATTATGCCTTCCCCATCGATCTCCAATCTGACTGGTAGGAGGCGATCTGCATCCAACGGGTATATTAATACAGGTATTTTAATAATACACAAAAGAAAATATAACATTACAACACTCATTTCTTGTTCAAAGATATTAAGTATCAGATTACAACTACATTTTATTATTTAAATTAGTTTAATATTTAATTTCTGGCGTACTAGAATATCAGTTTTGTAATATTTAATTTTCTGATGTTTTTGAATTAGTTCTATCTAATTTACTTTTCTTATTAATATTTAACTCGCACCTCATAAATAACTAAATGATTTACGAGGCACTAACACTGTATTAAAAGTTTTACTTTTCATTTTCATGTTATGAATAAATTAGTTACAAAATAATTAATAGTTTGAATAATTAAAATAAACTTGATTCCATTAGCATTTATTAATAAAATTAGAGTCATGTAGCTTACACTAATACTTATGCTTATTTGAGTAGTAAAATAACGATACATAAACATAATATAACATAAAAAATGAATTTTCTAACACACTAACTTAATAAAGCCACACTTAACTAAATGAGTTCTAAACCATTAGAAGTGGTCTTAGGGAAGCCACGCCAACCTAACCTCCAAGGCAGTAAACTTGCTGACTGATGGATGACCTTAAGGCGCAGGCTTTAATCTCGGCTTTGGGAGGTCTGAAGGTAGTCGGTTGCATAAAAGCTGTACAAAGCCAGAGACTGAAAATGTTTATAAGAAAATGATGATTATCGAAACTTTAGCAAAACCCTTGGGATATTTACTATGTTTGTTTCAGTACAAGTTTATTCGATATTTTGGCTCTGTTTCAAGCGCTCTGATCATGGATCTACTGAACACTGGGCCATTTCTTGTTGGGGTTATATATGTTTGATATTGGCTTAGCTGTCAGAGCGTTCCCCCTGTAAGGGAAAGATCTCGAGTTCGAAACCCGTTGAGTCAGTATACTATAGCATTTATGTAGCATTTGTACAAAATTTTCTGTACAAATGCTACATAAATGCTCACAACTATTTACCAACTGTGGTAGGCCGAGACACCCTGCCATTAGTTTTTATTCCTACATAAGTACTCCACGGGGTATAAATTAAAATTTAAACCACACTCAGGACTGTATCCTAAAACACAAGTACCTACAGTATAATCCGAACAAATTAAAAATACACCGTCAGTAAATCTTAAGGGCCTAGATTGCCCAGGCGCGACGTCGATTTCGCGCGACCGCAGCGCCATTGTTTACTGAAACAACCCACGGGGTGGGTGAATGACCCAGGGAGCGCGATTTGCAAAATGTTTTGCGACAAACGTTGCACGTTGAGTAATTATTAAATTGTTATTGAAGTTGAATATTTACAGCATAACATAAATGTTGAATTATTGGAAATAAACGACTACCTATTTGTAAAATTTTCTAAGAGTAGTTTTTCGTTATAAAATGACCCTAATTACAAGATAAGAGTAGTTGAGACACAATTTTTATGTTTTTATATTTATAATAAACAATCAAGAGCAGATCCGGACTAACTTTTTTGTATTCTATATATCTATAAGTTTACTACCAAGTTTAATCTTATTTCGTAAAATATTCATTCAATAAAATAATTGCAAATTCAGTAGGAAGTACGGTTGAAATAACATCGAGCCTTTCCCCGCTAGTGTTTATCTCTACGCAAGGAAATGTGCTTATTGCGTAAAATCCAATACTTACTTTTTGTTCACGATCACCTCGATATCTAAAAAATCTCCAAGGGTTTCACAAAAAATGACAATAAATGAAACAAAAGTATAAAATGATTCATATAATTTTATTAAAAGTAAGTAAAGAATAACAAATATGAGTCGCCATCTAAAAAGCGTGCTAGGGTTGTACAAAAATTTGTTAATAAATGAAACACAACTTTATAAATTATTAATATACTAATTAAAAATAATATACTAAGTAAGTAAACAATAACAAAATATGAGTTTAAAATTCTAATGTTTTTTCATTTCAACGATTAGGTACTGATCAAATTCTGATTTCTGCTAATTCAATACATAGTATAAAATAAAGTCGCGTTCTCTGTCCCTATGTCCCTTTGTATGCTTAAATCTTTAAAACTACACAACAAATTTCGATGAGGTCTTTTAATAGATAGAATGATTAAAGAAGAAGGTTTATATGTATATAACATCATGCTACAACCAACTGGTGCGGAGCAGAAGTGAAAAATGTTGCAAAAACGGGGTGACGCAGACGAAGGTGCGCGGGTCAGCTAGTTGAATATAAAATTAATTGCTATTGCAAAACCTATCAGAATGAAAATATTACCAGCTGCCTGATTCACGTAAAAAAACCGTAGCGTAGTGACTTAAAAATGTCACTTCGTTTTTTGTAAACTAAGCCCTTTTAACCGACTTAAAAAAAAGAAGATTCTCAATTCGCTGTATTTTTGAAACGATTTTGATGATTCTTTACACCAGATAACTCTTCAAAATCGTATAGGAATTGTGGTAATAATTGAGCTATTTATGACAATCCAAGACTAGATAAGTAAGTGCGTTTAAAACAGAAAACCAAAAGGTGTTTACTAAGTTTCTAAGTTAAATGACTTTTGGACTGGCGTGTTTACGTGAATCAACCGGCTGGGTAGTTAAGTTACCTCAGTCTCTTTCAAAATCATTAGGCGTTCTCTCTCTTTCAAAACACGTAAAGCTCTTTCTTTCCTCTCTTTCATAGCCTCTATGATACTGGGCGCGTCACGAATGGGCATGCTTCGTGACTGCCGAGGATCAACTAATTCTGGAAGTAGGCAATCACAATAAAACCTAACTAATTTCATCTCCATTTTCTCCTTCCAAAATTTTTCGTCCTTTTCTATAATATAAACTTTCATAGGTACAGTAGCACCAAACCAGATGCCAAGCATGCAAACGTTTCTTTTAGTAATATTTACTTGTCCCTGAATTTGGAAATACCAGTTATGATTTTTATTTATGACATAACCCTTGGAAGTCCTGTCCTTAACCCAAAAGGTATGTTTGACCATTGCTTCATCAAGAGTCATGCCAGCTAAAGAATGTGGGCACTTAATTTCAATTAAACCGTTTGCATAAATGCCTTCTGGTGTAGTACCAAGAAATTCATATTGATCGTCGACGAACAAACCGCAACCTTGTGTACTAATATTCTCTTGAATTTCTAACTGTCTAATTGCGGTTTCTTCGTTTTCGATACCGTACCGTACAGCAGGCAAACTGGAGATATTACTACCATAAACGATTTTACCAACGAGAGCCGCACAACTTGTGCTCTCTCGTTTTTTACAAACTTCCCCGAATGATGATGAGGTTAGTAATTTTCTCCTTGTACTCATCCACTCCGCACTACTTCTTTGCAAATGGGTCGACCTTTCAAGCTCCTCTCTTTCAGCACAAGACAACTTTAAATCGGCTAAAAAAGATATCTTGGCTTTCTCATATAATTCTGAACTCAGATCAGGTTTTTCGCAGTTTGGTCCATAGTGAGCGTCGTTCGATACAGCGCTGTGGCCTTTTTTCAATCTTAATTTAGGTTTAGCAATGAAACGGTTTCTACGATTACAATTTTCCACTTTCGCGATCAAAGGATTAGGACTAGATTTAAATATGACTTCATGAGTTTTAGTATGAATCGATCCCGTATTAAAAGACACAACAGCAGCTGCGCATCGGCCCGCATAAAGAATAATTTACACGCTTACCCCCAACTAATTTGGCAATTACTCCGTTAAAACATTCAACTATATTACTTGTGCAATTATGAATTAAACTTCTAGAATGATATGACAGTCTTTTACTTAAAATTTCTACCGCGTCCATTAATCCGCATCCAAAAATTGCTGGAAGTAACCCAACAGGTTCTATTCGACGAGTATCAGGTCTACAGAAATACTCCTTGCAATGTTGGTGATTACCAAATACGTGTTGTGGACCATTTAGGATATCTTCACTAAGATTTTTTATTTTTTCTTCGAGTGACTGATTTTGATCCCCCCAATATTTAATCGCGCATTTTACACCCGTTCTTAAACGCAAATATCTTTCTTTTATGAATTTCCGTAATTCGCAAGGATACTTAGAGTCTTTCGACAGTTTCTCCAAGCTATTGCAGTAGTTTCGTAAAAGATGATTTTTGCATTCAATTTTCTCTACTATTAAATTATCGTACGGACGCGAATCTAATATTTTTTTATAAGTACTGGAATCGCCGTCTGCTACAAATTTATTATAAATTACACCGTGATCAACAACGGAACGTTTAAACCCCTCAACTATTATGGTCGATTCCATCGCGGTAGATGATCCTGAATAATTCTTGAAACAATGGTGTTCCGGGGGCTGACTATTGTTCTTTGCGGCTCGTGCCCAGACTACGCAGTATTTATTTTTAACTCCAAAAAACAATACTTTATTAGTTTTAATGCCAATTATCGCAGCTGCGCCGGATAAGGCGGAAAAATTCTTACCATAAGATCTCTTGCTCCAACAACCGTCAACAGCAACAGATATTAATGGTGTACCATTTTTATCAACACTACCTATAGACACTGCGTACTCTGCTTCTTCCTTGACAGCTTCTGCCATGGAATGTGCTGCTGTCTTTTCCTACCAATCGCAAACCGTATTATTAATTTCATTGTATAATGAAGGTGACATGATTGGTAGGGCTACTGCGGCAGTTAATGTTTTTAACTGAGTGTAGCTCCCACCAGATGATATGATACCAGATACAATTTGATGATTCACTTCCATGCTATCTTCTTTCTTTTCAACCAAACATACAGTAAATTTCATATTACACATACTACATTTCATGGTGAGTTTTGAGTCCAGACCAACTTTTACTTCACCTATTATACTGAGGTAACTTAACTTACAATCCATTGGACCGTGTTCCCCTATGGCCTGAAGAGCTTTAAAAAAAAAAGAAACATCTGCTACTCTACGCCCAACTTCCAGTTCATCCACCTTTCCCTCTTGACCGTGTTCAATAACAAGTTCCTGTAAAGAAAGATCAAGGATTGATTGTTCAAAAAAAAAATTGAAAAAGAATGGGTCAAATTTCTTCAAACATAGTTAAGAACTCCCTAATCTTTGAAACACAACACTAGATCAAAATCTTGAACGTTTTATATAAATAAAGATAATAAAAAACTGGTTGTTCGTAAAGTCGGTTTAGGACAATAATTTTACGGGATAACGTCATATCATTTTTATCTAACATAATTCACCATTGTAATAAATTGAATTCACAGTCGAGACCCATTGAAATCGTCACAGGCTCGAAGATATTCCTGACTAGGTAAATATTCCTTTGGAAATAGGCCACGAAATACGCTATAATAATACAATGGTGTTTATTTTTATTAAATATTTTTGTTACTTAAGTAGTTCAATTCATTTTTCATTCTGTCGGGTTTTAAAATTTTTATTATGTTTATTTATTTATAGGTATGTCATAACTGATGAAGGCAAATTATAAAAGTGCAAAAGAATCCGTACAATTACGCAATAGGTATTGGTTTTTTATGACGTCACCTATGTCCTATGTCACTCGGACTTAGAAGACAATTCTAATGATACTAAAATCATCAAAATCGGTTCAATAATTTTGAACTTATCGTGCCACAGAGAAATAATATTATACATACATACATACGTACACCCTGAACGTAATAGGTATAGGTACTTCTTTTTTTAGGCAGTCGCGTAAAAGGTAATATTTTACAAAAAAAAAATCTTGATTCTGGCAAACTACGGGATTTGACCGTGATTTTTTTTTGAGAAAGTAGGTAATTGAGAACTATTTAGGTACTAAGGTGTTTGTCTCCTAATGAAAATAATAAAAATTGCAAGAAAAAAATCTATACGAGATTTTGTCTTCGCCCATCACTAAGTAGTTTGTTTATTTATGTAACAAGTCTACAAGAATTACGTATAACAACTTACCTCTATACAGCGCGTAGCAGTGTTGCTCTCAGCCTGAATGTTTTCTTTATTTTCCATACTGGAAATATTATTCATCAATATTATCAACTTTTTATTTATTTTGTAATTTTTGTACAACCCTAAGCCAGACCCCAGGCGCGTCGCGTCTTTGGCGGTAAGTATGTCGACAAAGCCGCGCGCCCGTGCTATTTCAGATAGGAAACATACCTACTTCCACAATCTAGACAATATGATGAACATGAAAACGAATAGTAATGTAATAAAATTTATTATTATTAATACCTACTTAGACATGATAATCACACAAATAAAACTAGAATTTTTACAGGACACTCACAAATCTCGTAATTTTTTTCTAGATATTTGGGACAAGACTTACTGAAGTAGGCAAATAAATAAATAAGTAGGGAGGAACTTACATTTTATTCCGAGATCTTTTGACTTTCATATTTTTGTAATGCGTACTAAATTTTCTTTTTCCTGGCATGGCACTCAAATCAATCAGTCCACAGCTTACTATTATGTAGCAACTAGCAAGGTCCTGAGAAAAAAACCCTCGATTACCGACTACGCTTATGATATTGGCTTTATCATGTTGAAAAATCTATGTACCTATGTCGTGCAGAGAACTAGAAGATGATTGAAAGTCATACCCAGTCATACGCATACCCCGCCAGTTCCTCTCTCGAGAAAATAAAGTGGGCAGGGCTTTGATTGTTTCAAGCCTGAATTGATATCTACTTAACAAGGTTCATAAAATAACCTATTCAACAAAATATCTAAATAATTTTGCATTATTTACGATTTATATCTAGTTTCATCATGGTTTTCTTTCAGACATTCATTATATCGGTACTTACTGAAAGTAAATTAGTTATAAAAACGTTATACTTACAGTTTTTCACAATAAAACACAAATTCACAACACGTCACGTTGCTGGTGCATCCGACACGCGTGGTGTCACCTTGAACTATAAAAAGGCACTGGCGTTCAGTGGCGACGCGCATTACTAAATCGTAATATCGGGATGCGCGTGATTTTTCATACATTTTTCTATGGAGAATTTACGTAAAACATATCTAGATTTTAGGGCTTTAAAAGAGGAAGTCTTTGTTTGTAAAGGTACAAAAAAAAGTACATGAACAAATGTATTGGTTTCTTCAGTGTTCAAAAAGTGTTTCTTTTTATCAATTTGTGTTCATTTATTGGGTAATATTTGAAGAATACGAAGGCATGTTATTGCATTTTTGTCAAATTTTGTGCGTTTGTTGACGTTTATTATATAATAACTATTAGGTTTTGAGGATTTAATATAAGACTAACATATATTTTGGTCTTTGATTGTAATATATACAAATTATCATTGATATCAATCATATCTAAATAAGTTAAATATGAAATATCGTAACACTCTTTTCGGTGATTTTCACGATCTGGGCCCTTAATGGGTAATATAAAAGTGTATTTAAAGGAATTTGCGAGTCGCATCCGAGATTACGTTAGACTTCCATAATATTAGTCGGATAATCTACATTTTGAGAAGGCTTAATGCCATGGCTGGAATAAGCCCGGATACCGAGCGGGGCCTTTACAAGAGCTACTAAGGAAATGCGCATCGTAGCTTTAATAGCTTTTGAAGACGAACGTTTCGATTTTCAACTTCACAGATTCAAAGTTCGTTGCAAAACGCAATTTGGTGTTTCAGAATAATGCTGTTTAAAATTTTACTACGGGTGAAGTGTTATTGCGTTGTTTTGTTGGGTAATTTTCAGTAAATGGACGGTTTAGTGTCCTGTTATAGGCATCGAAAATGTAGTTGCCAAAATATGAATACAATTATATATTTATGTAAACATCTAGTTGTAAACAATGGACACATGAACCATTAGAGTATACATTGCTAATAATTCGCTGACCATTCATCACCATTTATATCACCATTATATCACCATCTGCTAAAATACATTAACATCATCATAAACGTATGGACATGTTTTCCTGATTGCCTCCGAGTCCGCCTTCTGGGTAAAACAGAATAAATTCTCTCTTCAATAAATGTGAGGCAGTAAATTATTTATTTATTTATTGCTTATTATAGAAGAAGTACTATGCTCTCTTTGTAAGTAAATTGACATTATTTTTCTTGTACACGCCTCGCCATTGTGATCTTGTGGGTTATATTTTTATATTGTAACGGGAAGCGGGTTTCGGGATTGGAAGTAAACAACCTCGAGCGATTTTTACACTTTATTCAAGCCACCAACTCACAAAAGTCTTTAGCGTATACACAGTCTATTGTCCGAGGCACTCGTACACACTTAGAGGACTGTACTGCAACGCACTGTCTTTACACACAGTCTCTAGAACGTCCACGTTCACTGAGCGTTTTTAGTTCACAGCACATGCAGTATTGCACATGCACCACTAGCACTTTCACTTGTACTTTTCACTTTACTTCTTCTTCTTGTTTCCACTTCAACCACTGAGACTGAACTGCCCTTTTGGCGCTCCTGGTGCTGTTTATATACCATGCAGAATCTTCTGGAAATCCTAATTTCGCTAGTCTTTTCGTTCGTCATTACGATCGTAATTTCGATTCTCTTTATTTACAATTATTCTAGTTGAAATTGTCAAACGCTTCAATCATTGACGGCTTACGTCATGAGTGGTGACATTCGTAACACTGCCCCCTCCTAAGACATGCTCGTCCCGAGCATCGTTAGAACCGTAGTAACGAGCCAGTCTGTCGACGTGAACCACTTTAGCGGAGCTTCTTGGCGTCTTTTGGATTCTATAAGTGACATCATTAATTCTTGTTATCACTTTGTAAGGTCCTTCCCAACTTGGCTGAAGTTTCGGTGATAATCCTTGCTTCCGTACCGGGTTATGAAGCCATACTGACGACCCTTCCTCAAAACACCTTAAATTGGCACTTCTGTCATAACGTGTTTTCATTCGTTCACTGGCTTGTAAATTTGCTTCTCTCATATATCTGTGAACTTTATCCATTTTTCTCCTTAACTCATCAGCGTAATCTGTTATTGAGTTAGGTGAATCAGGAGGGCACCCCGTGAGGAGTTCTGCCGGTAGCCGAAGTTCTCTGCCAAAATTTGCATGAGCTGGAGTTATACAAGTGCTTTCGTGAACCGCTGTACGATACGACAACAGAAATAGTGGAAGATACTCGTCCCAATTCCTCTGATGCGAATCGACTATCTTCGCCAAATGCTGCTCCAAAGTTCTATTAAAGCGTTCCACCATACCATCTGACTGCGGCCGATAAGGTCCGCGTCTTATGAATTTTCAACATTTTGCAAACTTCTTGAAATACTTGCGATTCAAAGTTTCGTCCTTGATCACTGTGAATTTCAAGGGGTAATCCGAATCGACAAAAGACCTCATTCACCAGTATAGTCGCAACCGTAAGAGCTTCTTGATTCGGTATTGCGAACACCTCCGGCCACTTAGTGAAGTAATCCATCACTACCAATATGTAACGATTGCCATTCATTGATATAGGAAAAGGTCCGGCTATGTCTAAAGCTATCCTTTCCCAGGGAGCTCCGACATTATACAATTGCATCTTAGCTCGACTTCGTGTTTGTGGACCTTTAACAGATGAACATGGTACACATTTTCTACACCAATCTTGGACGTCTTCCTTACAGTGTAACCAATAAAAATGTTCTCGTATTTTTAATAAAGTTTTTCTAACTCCAAGATGTCCACCTGACACTCCATCATGAAAAGCTCTAAGTATTTCCGTCACTTTTGCTTTTGGTACAATAATTTGTATATGTGTACCATTTCCAGACACGCTCTCCCATTTTCGGCATAGTAAGCCATCATGAAGTATCAAGCTATTCCATAAAGCCCAATAACTTTTAGTTGCAGAGCTCAAACCAGCAACTTCATTCCAGGCTGGACGAGGAGAGGAACTCGTTAACCATTCCAGAATCGGCTTTAAGTCGTTATCTTCCGCTTGTGAATTTCGCATGGCGTCATTATCCCAGCTTTCATTAAGAGAATCTGTTCTTATGACTCGTATAATTGTGTCTTCTTTTCCCTCTTGTCTTTCACAATGTTTACAGTCATCGGCACAAGGTCGGCGAGACAAAGCATCAGCATTTTTATGTGAGCCACCACTTCGATGTTCTATTTCGAAGTCGAACTCTTGTAATTGCTCGATCCACCGTGCGACTTGACCTTCTGGATTTTTGAACTGTAGAAGCCACTTCAACGCCGAATGGTCCGTCCTAATAAGAAATTTGCGTCCTAGTAGGTATTTCTTGAAATGTTGTAACGTTTTTACTACGGCCAGAAGCTCCCTCCGCGTTACACAATAGTTTCGTTCAGGTTTTGATAGCGTTTTACTGAAGTAAGCTATAACAACCTCTTGATTTTCCTTCCTCTGTGACAGTGTTCCACCGATGCCTAGGTTACTGGCGTCCGTATCTACAACAAACTCGTTTCTTCCGTCAGGGTAACCCAATATAGGTGCTTCACAAAGGCGTTCCTTAAGTTTTTCAAAAGCTTTCTCACATTCTTGATCCCAAACGAAAGTTCGCTTCTCTTCTGTTAGTCTGTGTAGTGGCTTCGCAATATCGGAAAAGTTCTTCACAAAACGACGATAATAAGAGCAGAGCCCCATAAAGGCTCGCACCTGTGTTTTGTCCTTCGGCGCCGGCCACTCTTTTACGGCAGAGACTTTGGCGGGGTCTGTTTCTACTCCATTTTCAGAGATGACGTGTCCCAAATAATTGACCTGCCTCTTGAAAAAGCTGCATTTTTTTAAATTCAGTTTTAAGCCTGCTCCCTTAATTTTGCTGAGCACGCTTTCCAACTTCTTAAGATGATCATCGAAATCTTGCCCCACTATGATAACATCATCAAGATACACCAGACATGCTTCTCCTATTAATCCCGCAAGGACTCGCTCCATCAGCCTTTCGAAGGTCGCAGGTGCGTTGCATAAACCAAAGGCCATAACCTTGAACTGCCAGAGTCCTTTCCCAGTAGAGAATGCAGTCTTCTCTTTATCCTTGGAATCCATTTCCACCTGCCAGTATCCACTTTTCAGGTCCAATGTAGAAAACCATTTCATTCCACTCAGGGTGTCTAGTGTGTCGTCTATTCTCGGTAACGGATAACAGTCCTTCTTCGTAATGTCATTCAGTCGGCGATAATCGATGCAAAACCTGGTTGTACCGTCCTTTTTCTTAACTAAGACAACTGGAGAGCACCAAGGGCTAGAAGAAGGTTCTATTACTCCATTTTCTTCCATTTCTTTTATCAGACCTTGAACTTCTTCTTCTTTGGCAAACGGTATTCGTCGAGGGCGTTGGCGGATTGGTTGTGCATCTCCAGTATTTATTTGATGTTTTACTAACCCAGTCTTTCCGATGTCTTTGTCACCCTCAGAGAAAATGTCACTGAAATGTCTCAACAAATTCTTTGCCTTGACTAACTCTATAGCACTCATATCTTCCTTACAGTCGACAAAGATTTTACCGACATCTATTTTTCCTTCAGAGACCTTCGTCTTCTCTTGGCAACTTCTTAACCACTCTATTTCTTCACCTACTCCAATAAGGGTACCTCTTTTTAAGATCTGCGTATCACTGCTCAAATTAAGCACTGGTACCAACATGTTTTTAGACATCCCGACTACCGTTCTAGCTGGTATCCATGAGTTATCTCCTTCTATCTTTTCAATAACTAAACAACGTCGGCAACTTTTTCGTGGATCTTTATTCATTGTAACTGGTACAAGTGACTGAGTTCTTGGTGGTAGTTCGGTATCTCGAAGGCAGTAGATTTTACCTCCAACACCTCCCTTTATAGGCACCTCTGTTGTTCCACATTTAATGACTCCGTTTACGATATCAATTTTGCACTGATGATTTTTCATAAAGTCCAAACCGATTATGCAGTCATCTACTATATCAGCTACTACAACTTCTTGCCAAAAGAGTTTATCGCCCATCTTAATTGCCACTACCCGTTCTCCTTTAACAGGTATACGTTGACCGGTAGCTGTAGTTAAATGTATAGTTTCTGTCTGGTTCTTTATCTTTCCACAGTCCTTCAAAATCCGTAATCCAACTACCGTACGCGATGCTCCAGTATCCAAAGTTAATTGACATGCCATTCCGTTTATTCTTCCACTGACAGTTAGACTATTTCCATCCGTGCTTTGATAAATCTTGACTTTTGGGGCTTCACGACTACCGGCCAACGTCCACCCCTTAAACTTGGCCGGAATTAGTTTTCCGCCGTCTCCGATGCTTGTATTCCTGCGTCGGTCCTCAACGTCGTACGGTTCGGACAAGCATTCCTGAGATGACCTCTTTCCCCACATTGATAACAGCGGGGAGCGAAGTTCCTTCGTCCATTTTCTTGCTCGGATGTCACTACTCTTTGCAGGCGTCCACTCCCAGTTTCACCACGGACGGCTTCTACTTCAAGTGCGTGTGCCACAGCTTCTTTGACTTCCGGATGATGGGCCAAACGTACTGCGGCTCTTACTTCCTTATCACGTATTCCATCGACGAAGGTTTGTAGCAGCATCCTCTCAATGAACGTCGTAGGAGAGGACTGATATGCCTTCCTCACAAGCTTCTCTACTTCTAAAGCCCATTGTTGCAATGTCTCTGTAGGCTTTTGTACCCTGTCCCGAAGCTGTGCTCGGAATACATGCTCCAGGTGTGCATCGCCGTACCTTGACTCTAAGGCATCAAGGAGCTCTTGATAAGAAGCCTCAGTCTCTATGGCCTCTAACACTGTTGCTGCTTGGTCTCTCAGGGCTAAGGTGAGTCCAGTCCTCGCTTGTTCTTCATTCCAGCCGTTTAACTGTACTACAGCTTGAAACTGTCGCTTATATGCATTCCAGGACAATGTTCCGTCGTATGGAGGCACCTTGAAGCTTCCTCCCGAAGAGACTACGGCAACCGGTGCAGTTGTACCTGAAGCCTTGATTTTACGTAGATCGCCCTCAACTGTTGAGATGCGCGCTTGATGGTCCGCTATTATGCTTTCATGGCTTTCTACCGTTTTCTGCACCTCCTCCACTTTCTTAATAGTCTCCGTGACTACTGAGAGTACTCGGTCTCCCATCGCTTGTAGTTGCTCCTCCTGGCGGCGCGCTTGTTCCTCCTGACGGCATGCTTGCTCCTCCTGGAGGCGCGTTTGCTCTTCCTGGCGGCGCGTTTGCTCCTCCTGGCGGCGTGCTTGCTCTTCCTGCATAGCGCGCAGTTGCTCCTCCTGGCGGCGCACCTGCTCCTCTTGACGGCGCGCTTGCTCCTCCTGGCGGCGCGCTTGTTCCTCTTGCATTGCGCGCAGTTGTTGGAAGAGTGCACTTATGTCCATCGGCGAAGGTGCACTTAGAGGTTCCTGAGTAGCTGAACCATGTGCGGGGACAGCAGAGGGTCCTTCGCCAGCATCACGCCGATCACTAGGGCCTTCGACATGTGAGACCGCTGGGTCGGGTTCACCTTGTTCCCGTCCCGTAGTTCTGGACCGTGTGTTGGGTCGCTCTGGATGGTCTCTTGGTGTGAACGGCATCGTTTCTTCCAATCCCACTTCTGACACCAATGTAACGGGAAGCGGGTTTCGGGATTGGAAGTAAACAACCTCGAGCGATTTTTACACTTTATTCAAGCCACCAACTCACAAAAGTCTTTAGCGTATACACAGTCTATTGTCCGAGGCACTCGTACACACTTAGAGGACTGTACTGCAACGCACTGTCTTTACACACAGTCTCTAGAACGTCCACGTTCACTGAGCGTTTTTAGTTCACAGCACATGCAGTATTGCACATGCACCACTAGCACTTTCACTTGTACTTTTCACTTTACTTCTTCTTCTTGTTTCCACTTCAACCACTGAGACTGAACTGCCCTTTTGGCGCTCCTGGTGCTGTTTATATACCATGCAGAATCTTCTGGAAATCCTAATTTCGCTAGTCTTTTCGTTCGTCATTACGATCGTAATTTCGATTCTCTTTATTTACAATTATTCTAGTTGAAATTGTCAAACGCTTCAATCATTGACGGCTTACGTCATGAGTGGTGACATTCGTAACAATATTGAATGCCAAATTTGGGGCACTCGAAATTGTAAAATTATAATTTGCAAAACAAAATTATAACTGCATAACAAATTTTAAGTAATACCATTTATTGACTGATGACAAAAGATTCACAAAAAAAATACTGAGTTACCTGTCTACTTATATATTTTCTTGAAGACAATAAGCAATAGTATTAGCATCATCTTTATCTACATATAAAAATCCCTTCGGAGACAAACACCATACTTGCGAGAAAATAAAAATATATGCAAAATTAAGTACAGTGGTTGTTTGCAGGATATAATCCACTTCTAATAATAATCACCCGGAATATCTTGTATTTTGTCATCTATACGAAAAAACATCAAATGTACTCTCGATGTAGTAGGTTCATTTGAATTTCCGACTTCTATTCTAAACTGCCCTTCTTTGAAAATCAAATATTTATAAAGATCAAAACTGAATAACTTTGAAATCAGTGAAGAAATGCCATAATAAAAATTGTAATCCAACCAACTTATTACATCTCAAATATTTGACCTAACCTTGATATTGGTATTGGGTTTACATTCAAGGGATTTTATTTTTTTTACGGGCTTTCCTTTTGGAGAAAATTTGAGTCATCTATTACACGTTGGTAGATTCTAGTGTTATACTATCCAAAGTACGAATGGATAAATAAGTCAAAGCGGTATCGTACTATAATAGGGGACAATACTCGTAATAGGTTACGTCGATACCTAATTGAAACCAGGGTAGGTAGATGATGATTACTTATGATGGAGTAGAAGTTGCCTTCTTCTTACAGTCCTGGGTCCTTTAAACGGGGCTTCAAAAAACAATTGATGAGGCCACCATTGTAACACTGTACGTATTTGTAATGGTGCCCCTCTTTTCTAAGACTTTGCCTTCAGCTTACAATCAGGCGGGATGAAGTCAAATTGATGATTGATTAATATAAACGGTTCTTGGATGAAAGGACAAAAACATGACTCATTAAAGATGCTGTGAAAAATAAGTACGTATTAGCGAGCCCTAATATTGTTTAAAGAACTACTAATTCAGTCAAATTTTTACTTCACGCTTGCTTCAGTTACACTCAAGTCTCTTTAACCATACCTTATGTATCAAAATACTTATCCCCCAGTTCCCTCACACATTATTATCCTTGATACATGTTCCTAACATTGTAAACATCAACACAACATAATGAATTTCAACAAAGACAAATTACAACACAAACATCCCTAAACTAACAAAATGAATTATCAAACAGTAAATGAACCCTCACTTTATAATAGTAAACAAATTATATACAATATTAACTAGGTATAGCAGGCGACTTTGCTTGTGGTACTAAACGTCATCTTAAAATGAATTATCTGTCTAATTTAAAAAAAGACAAATCTAACTAATGTGTTAACTTTTGCTATATTGGAATCGGAATGTATTGAACGAATATTGGACGATTGATTAAAAATAAATAAAAACAATGAAATGACAGCAGAAGCAACTTTTACGGCTTATTTATTGTTATCATTCTTCATTAAGAGTAGTGGTGTTATAAACGTCCATGGGAACCACTTTCCATCAGGTGGACATTGTGTTTGTCTGCCACCTTAATGGTATAAAAAATAGACATATTTATATAAATACCTATTAAATTTGCATCAATTGACAATCATGACAGTTATTATAACATAGGGTAAGAAAACTTTATTCAAACTCATAACGAACTTAATCAGAATAAAAGTGTAGTTAAGGAAAGAGAATTTGTAACTTCCGCAACCAATAAAGGGGACTCCCCTTTATTGGTAGAAACTAAGTGAAGCGCCCGGAAACAGGGCACAATGCGGCCTATAAATTCTTTATTTAAATACACGTACCGGGTATTTACCCGAAAGTTAGGCGAAGGTGTTAACACCCTTGTACGTTATCTGTGCTGTTTATTTAGTCAGTACCTACTTGAGATGTATTTTTTGTCTCAGGACCAGTTACACACATTTACGGTATAATGATCAGAGAGTTAGGCTAACTAAATGCCATTTGGATGGGTGATCGCTTCGTGGGGACACTCAAAAATCCGAAATATTTAATTCCGAATTTCAAAATTCCGAAAATTATAATTCCTTAAAACAAGACTCCGACTAGGTATTCAAATATATAACATTTTTTTATCCAAAAGTTTTTAATTCGAATGTTCATCCTTTCAAATTTCATTAGTTGAAAATCCACACCGTTGGGTATTAGTCCGAGAAACAGTGAAAACAGATTTTTTTTTCAATAATAATAGATAAAAGTAAAATTATAGAATTTCCATGTCATATATAGTTTTATATCTATAAAAGCACGTTCCGCTTTCTCTTTAAATTAAGCTGATCAATATAAAAATGTGTCGGACACCTGACTCGCCGATGTCCGACTCACTGCATTAAATGCGACAGGGAAATCGCATCGTGTTTTGTGTGCTTTTCAACCAAATGCCAAGAAAGAAGGAGAGCACGTAATAAGCCTTCCCAAGATCAATACCTGTTTGGGCCCTCGATGTGAGTAGCAGCGCGTTCGTGAAGTAAATTATTGCACCACGATGGCATGGCATAAATATCGTTGCTTATGCATCTGCTAAAGAAAATCCCTTTCAAACCACACAGTTCGAAATCTTTCTAGTTGTAAATAATGAGGGTTGAACGGTATATATAAAGTAGACAGGCATCATTTGAAACTATTTCCTCATAATATAAATCTATTATATAAGATGTAGAACGTGTCTTAAGGAAACGCTATCTCTCCGGAGGCTAATAATCTTGATATCACTTGGGAGCATTTTCTGCATAAAAATAGAAAAAGCATTTGAACTCTGAAACATTTTCAGGGCTCTAGTTTTCATTGGTCGATCACACTTTCGTAATTTGGCAATTTGGTGAGAATAATTTGATGTGTACCTACATTTGGTTAGTGAATGATATGATTAATAAATTTTTAGCATTATATTTAGAATCGTTTTGGTGTGCTCCATTCAATTTTTGTTTATAATGATGCCGGTGTAATATTCAATTAGACCATGTCTGATATTAAAAGCATATATTAATTTTATGAAAAATGTTATAGCATTAATCCCCATTAACTGAATAAAATTGTACAATTAGTAATTCCCGTAGAGCGAAACCTATACTCGGCCTCTACGCCTCCGTGAGTAGCAACGCTGCCGGTGAAACAAATTACTACACCACAATGACCACTCAAAGATACCGTCGAATCAACTCAAAAAGAATTAGTAATGCAGGACGCACAAAAAACGTAGGTTTACTTCACCATCGAGCAATATTTTTTAGCCTACGTAATATGGGCCTGCCTAGTACCAAATTAACTGCAATTAAATTCACAAAACTAATCTACGATTAGCAAAATGTTTGCAAAATAACAACTTGAAGCAATTTACTTTGAAATGTTATGTTTAAGCAATCTCAATTACATCAGCGTAAATGGATATTTCATGTTTGTTATGACGAATAGGGTGACGCCTCAGCGACTTACTTATTCTCATCAGTACGAGTGCCGACGCCTTGTATGCTACGTATATTCCGTTCTCATTACAAATAAATTCATACATACAGTTAAATTAAACCTAATTATATGTGACATGCATCAATAATAACTGGTAGTATCGATATTTTCATCGAATTTCGGACATCACTATGAACCTCATTTTGACATCTGTCATAGGACCCAAGCTATATTTTACAAAGTATAAATATTAAAAAGAATAACGATAATCTACCTGAGTTTCTTGCTGGTCTCTTCTCAGGAGATTTAACTACCGAACCAGCGAAAGAATCATTTTCTAATGATTTATTTACTAAGTATCCTAATTTATTATGAATTATAATATTTTTGACAAATGTAGGTACATAATTATTGTAAAACTTTGACATTCATAAGTGCTCTTTATGTGCCTAAACTGAATAAAACTGAATAAATGAAATTGACTCAGCACTTTATTGAACAAAAATCCAATAATAACCCATTTGTTTACGTACATGTTATTTCATAAAGTGATATGTAGAAAACATATCAGTAAAGATATTAATAACATAACATAACATAAACTCACGTCTTTATCCCCGAAGTGGTAGGCAGAGATGCTAGCACCCACATTTCGTCAGTTTATGTTTAGGTCCCAATGTAATAGGTGGCGAACCTATTGCCAATAACCGGGCACTTATAAACCTGCGACAAATACACACATAACTTCGACAAGCATCGAAAAGTCATTGGTGTGTGCCATGGTAAACCTGGGAATGAACCCGAGACCTCGTCTCAGCAGTTCATTACCCAATACCACTAGGCTACCGCGGTTCTCTCAATTCAAAGATATTAATAGCTGCACTTTAAGAACCAGTTTTAGTTCTCCTGTTTCTCCCTAAAACATTTGTTTTATTTCATCTTTTATGGAAGCAATTGCTCTTTAACTACCCCACCTATATTGATTACCTATACAAAATATACTTACAGTAAAAAATTGAGAGATAAACTTATTTGTTTGTTCAGATTTAAACTCTTTTACTGGTGACAAATCCAATTTCTTAATCGGTGACACCATAAACCTTCCACTTTTCTACTGTCCCTTTTGCTTATGTTTATTCTATCGACTAGGTATACATACCAAGCAAATAAAGATCAATAACGAATCGAATAAATTTTCGGAAAGTAATTTAAATTATTACTTAAATCGATATTTGTGGTAACGTTCGAAGAAGACAGTTAGTAGACAGTTAGTAGAAGACAGGTAGTATTAATTGCCACGTTGTATATCCGTGAACTAAATAATAAACTAAATAAACAGTATATTTATGTTCTGTAATTACATTTAGATTTGAATTTGATTACCGTCAGATTCCTTAAAAAGCCACCATTATGCTTCCACCATATAAATTCTGGGGGATTGAATTGATATTCTTATTTGGCACGTACTAGACTACCCTTACACAGTGTACCTATAGTAATTAATCAAGCAATTTCATTCGTTTGCTTTTATTTGATTGGCCAGACCTAGTATTAAATTATAATAACTCATTAAAAGAATGCAAACCCCACTAGACATTTTTCACAGAAATCACTCGCGTGTGTCCATCAACAATAGCTTAAAAAAATTGTTTACGATTGAAAAGTCATTTATACAAATTATACCCTGTAATGGTTTTGATTATACTAGTGATAGCTTATAATTGTAATGGTGTATTAATCGAGCAATTCTAAGCTTTAAGATCCTGGCTGTAAAGTACTTTTTTGAAGTTTTTATTATTTTTATTGAAGGTTTCGGTGTCGTGATTTTTGAATGCTTAGTCTACACACCAAACACGAACCTTGAATATATGGAATGTGGAAGTCAAATTGGAAGTTTCATAATTAATAGACCGAAAACTGCCCCCAGCTAGGCATTAATCATTATTTGATAAATTCTATTAATCATTAATTTGATAGAAAAGGATCAGAAGCTTATGCTTTTCAACATAATAAGAAATATGTGCTCAAAATTCATTCATCAACCTTCCATAAGTCCATAAATCACCTAGGTCTACAGAATAGTACAATAAATAAATCCTTGAAATTTCAAGGTCGTGGCCCAGAATGTTCCAGAATTGTCTGACTTCCTAAATTACCTCGACTTTAACTAAATGTATTATAGTTTAGTGAAAACGATTAAATTTGTATGTTGCGGTAAAATTACAGCTATAATGCTAAACCTTTTTTCACAACCAATAAAGATTTTACAAGGTATATCTAGTTTTAAGTTTTTTTCTTTTTCTATGGTGATCATATTCGTTGACGTGGGCAGTGTAAAGGGGCCCGTATACCAAAGCAGCAAGCTGCAAGCACATAGCAAATCGCAAATTCTTCTCCTTCTCTCGTGTCGATAGCATGTTCATCATTTATTTGCTCAATGTGCTGCCACCCTCATTCTCATGTGTTCTCTTCTTCTGTTAGACAGTCTGCGAGGTAGCTCTACACGAAACTGGCGCGTGTGGTAGGTACATTATTCTTCACCATATGTCATCACGTCAATACTTAAAATGACCTACCCCAGTAGATGTGTACATTGTGTACCACCAAACTAAGCAGATTCGTTCCGGAAAATTCATCTACATAAATTCAGTTTTGCAACTCAGTTTGTCAATGATTACCCACCCGAATATGTAGGTATAGCAACCCTAAGGTTCAATCTCTTAGATATTTTTTGATTTTCATCCGTTCCCCTTTGTTGAGAAAAGAAATAAAACACTCCCTTTATTTTTCGCCGGACATGGCGTTTCCGGAACTAAATTTACGGATAGGATAAAAAACATTTTTTTTGTGTTTACACAAATATAAGTCAAAGAATGTTCAAATGGTTTGTTTACAGCAATTAAGTAAAAGTGATTAAATAAAACTTGGTTAAGGCCATAAAGCTATGTTCATACTATATGCTTTTAAACTGACATTGTTTTTTTATTCATCAACATAGTCTGATACTCTCTAAGTCATTAATTGGTAGTGCTGGTGCGGCTAAGCACGTAAATAATTTTCCTTGCGATTTACACCGCATCGCAAGAAATCGGGTCATAATGTTTTTTCCAAATTTATTTAGCTGCAACATTTTCGGTTACGAACTTATTTTCGGCATACCCATTTTTTTTAAAGTGCCCGATTGGTGGCAATAGACTCGCCCCGTTACGTGGGACCGAAAATCATAGTTGGCGAAATGTGGTTGTTAAATACACCTCCGCCTACCCCTTCAGGGATTACGGGCGTATATATTATGTATGTATGCAACATAGTGACTTTCCAGTTGCGTCCTTCAAAGCCCGAAGACCGCAAATTGTTTTCGATTGAATCATCGATCTTGATCTTGAGTTGAGTGACCTTCAAATCCTTCTGGCCTGAGCCAGTGCCTCGTCCGCACAAAGGGTGTATTGCTTAGCAAATAAGGTTGCCTTAGTCCTCATTGAGGTAGAAGGTGTTAATAGGGTTGGATGTACAGATATATTTGAAGGCTACTTAGTTAGATTTTTCTCAGGAAACCATAGGTTTTAGTAGATGTAGATTGCTTGACTAGAACTTTATCCATAAATAGGTCTTAAACTGAAGGTTGTACGGGTGTTTTTTATAAAAATTTTGGTGATAGCGTCCAAAGAATGAGGTCATATGGGTTCGTGACAGAAATCTTAACCTGCCACACGCAGCGTCAGCGCTACTACAGTTCGCGTAAATCTCATCCTGTATGTCGCACTCAATCTCGTTCACGACACACAACAGTTTCGACTGGCTTCATTTTCGTTTTAGAAATGTGAATAGACACATCGATGTGTGTCGGACACTCGACAGTTGAAGCTCAAGCGATTCTCAACTGTCGAGTTTCACATTCGAAATAGATTTCAATATTGACACAGGTATATACCTACTCAATAATTACAAACAAACATGGCGAATATTTCTTTTTTGTAATAAAATTAGAATGGTGGTTGTCACATAGTGATACTTTGAACTCTTCACGTCATCATGATGACGACCTCCGTGGCGTGGCGGTAGTGAACGCGACTGCTACGCAGGAGGCGTGGGTTCGATTCCCGCTTAATGCAAATATTTGTGTACATGAAAATGTATATTTGCATTGGTCTGGGTGTTTCTATGTATAATTATGTATGTATTTACTAAAAAAGGATCTAAGTATGTTTATCCGCATTCTAGAACCCATAATACCAGCTAGTTAACTATGCTTACCATGGGTCTAGGTGGCGTTGTGTAGATTATCCTAGAATATTTATTTTATTATTTATGATGAATTGATGGCGTCGTTAAGTTTTGTAGTACCTATTTTGCATTTTCCTAGGTTTCAATTAAATGAATAATCGGGGCCCAGGCCTGGGTTCAACTCAACTTCTCTTAGCTGTTAAAATTTCGATGATTTGTTTTGAATTACAATATCCCATTTTTTATTCTATGACAATCTACACAACGCCACCCATCTAGACCCATGGTAAGCATAGCTCAACTAGTTTGTGTTACGGGTTCTAGAATGCGAATAAACATAATTAGATACTTTTTTTGTAAATACATACATATTATACATAGAAACACCCATACAAATGCAGATATTCATGCACACAAATATTTGCACTGAGCGGGAATCGAACCCGCGCCTCTTGCGAAGCAGTCGCGTGCACTACTGCCACGCTACGGAGGTCGTCTTGCAGATCATTCTAGTTTCCTATAAATGTGTGCAAAAGATTTAGATCAGAAAGTACTAAGTAATTGAAAATAATCTTCACATTAAGTACCTACGACTTGAGAGATTATTCGGAGTAAAGTATTGTGTGTAGACTGTTTATCATTCTGCAGGCGCTAGGCTCAAGTGTGAACATGAATTTGTGGGTCCCGTGAGGCAATGAGGTAACATTTGGGATTACAATCAACACTTTTGTTACTTTATCTTGTGTGATATTCGATTAACGATTACAGACTTTTGATTTCTGTAAATAAAAATAGTCAGATCATTTCTTACTGTATAGTATTACTTATTAGTTGACGCGCTCAACTTCGTCTGCAATACAAAAAGGTGTTCTCCGTTTTTTTACCATTTTTCATCCCTACTTCTCATCTTTTATTCATATCACAATGTTATATACACATAAACATTACTTTTAAATCACTTCATCTACTAGAAAAACTGCATCCAAATCAGCTGCGTAATTTTAAAGATCTAAGCATACATAGACAGACAGCGGGAAGCGATTTAGTATTAGACTATAATAGTCAAGATGAAGTAATAGAATTAGGAAATTTAAATATTTTAAGTTAGGTTATGTTATATGTATGTTAGGACAATCTACACAACGCCACCTAGAACCATGGTAAGCATAGTTTAACTTGCTTTTGTTATGGGTTCTAGAATGCAGATAAACATCATCATCAACATATCTAAGTAAGATACTTTTTTTTGTAAATACATATATATTATATTCTGTATAGACCTTGTTTTGTCATAATAATGGTCCATACGGTAGAGCCACGGTTAACACCTAGTAATGATATAATAGGTACTAAATTCTCATCTGATTCTTATCAAATCTTTCTTTTTCTCATTAAAAGACGGAGTATTATCAACATACGATCTATTATCATAAAACTGACATAGCTGACCTCCTTATTTGATCATATGTACATGTTTTATCGCAAATAACACGTAGTATACGTATATATATGAAGAATATATATTTATTAACTTCAATCAGTGGACATCGCTGGGGATAACGAACATGGCTGTGACCTAAGTTTTAAGCGACAGCGGGACCATTTCATATTTATATCATACATGAAAGGAAGTCGTCACGACACCCACAGGACAGGCTAGCCTAGTGTGGTGTCATCGTATATATACGCTTCTGTATAAATAATGGTTTAAGTCAATTTTTGTTTAGCATTTTTCATTATTATTATCTACTTTGAAAACTAACAAGGTTTTAATTCTTTACATCAGTCAATTTTTACTAGGTATAAAATACGACAAATTCGTAAACCATAACGGTAATAAATATGATTTTACATAGCACACCTACTTTTTGCAAACATTTCTAGACTTATCTGTATTATCATATTAGTATTAAAAGTATAAAAGCTACTTTTGATTTTCTAAGTGCTTCCTAAGTTAGTATTTTATTAATACGTTTAGTGGTGATTTTCGATAATAATCAATATTGGCCGTCATATCCACGACCAAGGTGATGACAAGGTGGTGGAAGAATAGCCATTGCCATTCACTGAGGCAGCGCGGCTAGCATCATGGGCACATTTACGCCGGGTACGATTCGGGGTGGTTTATTCGACACGACATAATCGGGGTTTTACTCTATGTATTTTTTTTTAATTTTGACATAATTCATTAATTGCTTAATATATATAAAATAAGTTTTAATAATAAAACTCCTATATTTATCTACATAAAAAAAATGCGCGCGATAATGTTGTTGAGCGTAAAACTCGAAGACAGCTGGACCAATTCGAATATTTTTTAAATAAATTTCTTGACCTGTAAAGGTTTTTATGTAGCAGCGAGAACAGTATCAGAAGTCCACACGAGCAGAGCGGTCAACAGCTAGGTTTTCAACTCTCTGGAAGCTTATGTTGGTACCAGAGTCCATACTTTCCCAATATTTCTTCATAAAATATTAAGGGGCCTATCTCTCGCTTCCCCAGTAATCTTTGGCTCACAATCATATAAGATATGGGGCAAACAGTAAACTTTTGCGCACAAATTTAAAATACACAATGTATGAACACAATAGATTTTTGTCATAAAACTTAACCAAGCGCGTAACTTTTATTACACAGTACATATTTCTATTTTATTCTGAATAAAATATCGGGATCAGAGAGGTTTGAAGCTAAATGGCTTTTGTTCGGAGACATTGTTAAAGACACGTTGGTTTCTATCTTTTGCCTATAAAATAATTTAGGGTATTTTTACTGGATAGGCCCGTGGCTAGTACTAAGGCTTAGTTGCACCACCTACCTGTTAAAGTTAAGGTTTCCGTCAAATTTAACAGTAACAGTAACATTGATTCAAATGGTTTGGCTAAATGTGTTGCACCAGATTATTTAGTAGCTCGGTTAAAGTTATCTTTTTGATAGAATTTGACGTTTGAACGTGGTTGGTTACAGTTAGCGTCAAGTTATGACGTCATTTTAACAATTGTCAAATGATCCAACGTGTTTTATACCTGACCGGTACTTTAACTGCACTGTTAATTTTATAGTAAGATCATGCAACCGAGGCTAAGTATTATATAGTCCAGGCAGTTAGGGATTATAATAGTTCATTGTATCAGTCCTGACAGTTGTATTTTTTTAGATTTGATTACTGAAGGATAGGAAAAATAAAGGCAATGTAGAAGGCAGAGTGGTCTATGCACTCGGTCACCCGAAAAGCTCACACCTACTATAACAGACTATAACCCGGTGGTTGCGGTTGCCGTTCCCGGCGGTGACAGCGAAGCAGGCAGCCTGCCTTTAAAAAAATAATGCTATGTACCTAATGGAAAAAAGTACATGTTGCGCCGACCCCAAACAATAGGATGAGGGCAGGAGAATAATGATGAGTCTCATGGCTAAGTAATAAACATAGACATTAATATCACTAGCGTAAATAGACCCACAGAATCCCTCATTACCGCATTACCACGGTATAACTTGTGACTTTAATGTAGGAACATTGACATCCCTGCAATATATTAATCTGTCAAAGTTATCAACTTGTTAAAAAAAAAGTTTCACAGTTAATTATACTCTGTCAATTTTTCTGCCATATGTAACGAAATTAACTGCCAATATTATTTGTAACTACGTAAACCAATAACCAATCTAAGATGATACACCAATACACATGACAGTTACATGCCAATTAGCAATTCACGCAATGAATTGTCGTATCCATATTATCTATCCAATTAATTAGTGAAGTTGAATATACAAAGTATCTATATATTGATATACAGGGTGGAATTTTGTAATGCCACCTGAAGGGAAAGTACTCTTAATACTGCAGATAGAAAATTTCACATAAAGGAAACATTCCTTTATTTTTGAAAAGAAACAAAACTGCATTCAATGAATTTAAGAGTTCGCTTGCCGCACCCGGTAATCGAACCGACTAAAATCTGTAAATGTTGCACCCTGTACTTTTATTCCATAGATCGTTAGGGGCAATTATAAGGATGAAATCTCTCTAACAAACTTCTAACAAAATGAAAGGAAAACAGTAGTATTACAAAATTCCACCCTGTATACTGTGGCGGATATATGTGGCGGATATGTTATATAGCGGATAACTTACATAACGAGACAGTGACAATTTCCTAATTAAATAGTCATTAGTTTATTAACCCGGTTGCTCGTTCGTTTGTTGAACTGTTGTCAACTTGTCACACTAATGCTGTACGCTCATTGGCTGGCTGTTGATCATCGATCATTTTCAACCAATTAGAGTGTAGTATTCGAATGTTGGATTAGTTTGACAGGTGTATTAAAAACTGGGGTAATGTAATCGTATTGAATAATTTTTATTAGGACTATGTTCGAGTCCGTGTTGCGTATGACTATCTATTTATTATTATTATACTTACCTTTTATTCAGTGTATATTACATTTTTAAATATGGCTTATTAAAAAAAAATACACATATAAAAGTTAATGTGCGTAGTAGCCCGCCGGTATCGGGCACAGGGACATAGCTGCCAGTGGTTAGAGCCTCAAAAAGAGGAACGTCCTCACGATGCCCGCCGTATAGAGGAGTACAGCCTCCATGAGAATTCATATCCTACTCATATGAATTCATTGGTCTACACCTTAGTTTACCATCACGCAAAATGTAGTCAATCAGTCAGTTATTATCATATTTAATCATACAAAATGCCTCGCTATCTTTTGAAATTCAAATCATAGAGTAAAATAAAAATTCAAACCATGGGGTCCCTTAAAAACATAACCTAACTAATAATTAAAAATTCTCATACCAACCTCACACAGTGCTCGTAGGTACATTTGCTTTTAAATAATTATTTCATCAGCGTTTGAAAAAGCATTAACATTAAAAATTTTCGCTTCGAATCACATTTGAATATTAAATTGAGCATTAAAACCGTCTTAAGTTTAATATTATGCCAAAAATCGTTAGGACCTCGACTCATTTCCGATAAATTCCGGTATTTAGACGTCTTCATTAAGATCATAAACGATTCGCTTAATTTCTATAGAATCAGCATTGAAAGTGCTTGGGCCTATAATGTGTATGGGATGATAAGCTTGTTTTGAATTCGATATTATTGAATCCCACTGGTGTGACTGAGATAGCAGTTTGTTTATCTGTTCCACCTTAAAGTAATAGTGTTGTAATTAAGTTCGTCATCCTTTCAAACTTTGAACGTTAGGCTCAGCGGGTACTACTATCTCCAAAAGCATTATTACAATCTTGCTTTGTAACTTCCATAGTTAGCTTACTAGTGTTGTTCAATCAATCAGGATAAACGTCTTAATTGAGCAGTCTGACTAGGGTAGTACCTTTGCCCTACAGAATACCGTACCTAATAATAGCCTAGCCTAGCGTTGTGTTTTCATAGGTGAGTAGCTTAGCCACAGCTCACGGGAGAGGTTTTGTGTTGTTAGTGAGAAGACCGAGAAACCCTTCATTGTCTTCTGAACTGATAGCTCAGAAACTCTCTCAGCCTTTTACCTTTTTCCTCCCCCTTCCCCTCTCCTCTCTATATGGTCAGCAAAGCAAATTTAACTGTCCTGGTATTGCAAACGTCAGACAGTTAACATTATATCCTTTTTTTTTATTATATTTTTTTTAGTTTATAAAAACCTTAAAAGAAACTACTAAACCGCACGCCATCTTTGGGTCTTTAGTTGCCGGAGATGAGATAGTAAACATAATCCCTTGCACACCAGCAGACGGGGGGCCTCTCTTTTAAAATAGCCCCCTTCGGATGTAGGAACCACGATGTCCTCTTCAAGCCCCAGGGTATGGGTGGCACACTTTGCGCCGCCGTCGCAGACTGTCTCTGCTAGGGTGACAGGCAACTCCATTGATCACCCGTAGGCCAGTGCTCATAGGGCAGATCTTTCTGGGAAGTTCGATGTCGTGTCGCCTGCGCAGTACACATTATAGCCTGATGATTGCAGTCCAATTTACACTATAAAAATATAATAAAACTGAAATAAATATTGCTTTAAGATATAATAGTAGTCCACTAGTCAATTGAATTAATGAATTCAAACGTCCATGTTCAGCTCAGGTCGAATTCGATTCCTATCAATGTAACAGCGGTCTTTGGTAACGTTTAAAACCAATTTGGCAGCACAAACATTCTGTTGATTTGCGAATAACCCAATCGGACCCCATTCAAACTGTACGGAACAGAACTGTAATCTACTAAGGGTTGGATTTCACTCAAACTTTAAACTTATTGAATTGGAATATTGATTACATTGGCCAATTCATATCAATCTATGAATACATTTGCAGTGTTTACTTTAGATTTTGATAGGTACTGGTTTAAATTTGTTATTATAATTATATTCAGAACGTAATTTAAGTGAACTACTTTCTACATAATCTGCCATTGTTTGATAAAGGAACACATGTCTTACCTGCTTAGATATCACCCGCGTACGATGCAAAATATTCCATCAAGAACCAAGTGGTTCGGTCAGTCTTTCCCTTGTCGCACCATTATGTCTTGCAATTTCTTAGCAGCTCACATGTTTCCTTGCTACTCTTGCTACAGTCCTGGGTACTTTTAGCGAGGTGCAAAAAGGCATATGATGAGGCCGTCAAGCTGCGCACCACGATTGTTACTGTACTGAATTACTGTAATAAATTAAATTTGTAATGGTGACCTTCAGTCCTGAGACTTTGTCTTCATCTTACCATCATGTGAGCTGAAGTTAAATTGAAGTGTCCTTCATAAAAATAATAAATAAACACAACTCAAAGAAACACAATTTTCACCTGGGGGTCATGGCGTTATGTTCCTTTTGATTTAACGTCTTTAACGCGAACGACTGCAGTCAGATTCGATTCTATGAGGAAATTCAGCTCCAGGGACATTTTTTTCACGTGCCATAGTCCCCACGGATACCCAAGCACCGGAACCAGCGAGGGCGGTTCAAATCAAACCGATTCAAACCGAATAAAACCACTCGGCCGTTTCTTGCCATAAGTTCCTGAGAATGATGTAGCTTCTGGCATATCCTTCGCTCCCCAGCTAGTAAGGCTCCAAACTGTCCACAGAGCCTCGTTCATTATTAATAGATTTTAAATCGAAGTACGCCTAAACACCTTGCAGACGCTTCTTATACTTACAAACCTTCATGAAATGATATTACTCTATCCAAGCAATGATTTTAACATTACTACTGAATGATTTACATTGTAACAATACATGACATGTAAACATTGTACTTACATATATGTAGTAAAGTTGCGAGTAGTTGTACGTCAGAAACACCATTTATCAGGATTTGGGTGACATACGAAATATTTGTACATTAATCTTAATTTGTTTTAACCATACAACTACGTGATTTGTTCTTGTATCTCGTGGGCTTTGTTTTGTTTTTGTGCAACTGCGATTTCAGATAAAAGATCAAAAAATGTAAATTGGATTTGAATCTACTAAGTTATGCCTCTGGTATTGCAAACGTCTTTAGATCACAGTGACCACTTTCCATCGGGTGGGTCGTGTGCTTACCCTCTACCTTAATGGTATGAAAAACAGATACTAGTATTTCCGTCAATTTTATTTATATGTCTACTTCGGAGGAGAAGCTAAGATTTGTTACAATAAAATTGAAGCAGTTTATAACATAATTTTATAGAAAATTCCGAACTTCACCTCGTCTGATGGTAACTTGAGAGACACCTACAAAATTACAATGATGGTCCTCTGCTTAACGGTCTCATTTCAGGACCCACTTAAAGGACCCGGGACTGTAGGAATTATTGGATTAGATTGGATTGGGACTCCCCTTTTCCGCATCTAGCCTCCCTTATAGGGCCATTGTGCGTGTAGAGTTACTGGCTAGAGCAGCCAGTCTAGCTCCGCACAGAAATGCAGAAGCTTACTGGGGACTTCACAGGCTTCGCGGAGTGACTTCACTGTGCCGCAGATTTGTGATCGTTGGGGGACTACTGCCTCGCATTCCAGTATTACGTGGGCGGCCGTTTGCTCGGCAATGAAACAACCCCTGCAAAGGGGCCTGACTAGTGTCAAGGAAACACAGATTATGCTGTAGCTCTGTAAATTAATTTAAGTTATGAAGCCCATGTAACCCAATGTTGCTTAGCATACAGACTGTGAATAAATGTAGGTATATATTATAACATAATCCGATGAGATTTAATCGTCTATTCCTACCGGTTCTGTTACACAATTACCGTGTCACTAATAAGGCTTCTTAATCTAAAAGGTTTACTCGCCTCATGACAACCATTTATGATCAAAATTAATTTTAGAGCTGTAAACTATTGTGTTGTACCTACATAATAATAACACATTTACGCTTAGTGAAACACGAGATGCTTTGGAATCCTAAATAGTGAATTAATAAATTAATATCCAAAATTAGGTTATGTTATTATATAATCAACGAGGCAATATTTATGGGCTGTCATCGTCATCATTATCATTTCTGCCATAGGACGTCCACTACTGAACATAGGCCTATCCATCGACCTCCAATCCACTCGGAGGCGATCTGCATCCAAAGATAACCTACGACTCAGGACTATGTCATCCGTTTTTTTTGCAGGGGACCATCCTCGTCTCCAGTACGCGGTTTTCATTCGATAATCTTTCGGTTCCAATGGTCATCATGTTCTTCTTGCTATGAACCTTTCCCACTGCCACTTCAGCTTGCTAACCCTGGCTATGTTGGCAACTTTCGTTCGTCTACGGATCTTCTCATATCTGATTATTATAGAGAAATTCCGAGCATTGCCTTTTGCATAACTCACTGTGTGATCTTGAACTTTCTTATGAGGCACATTGAGCCCACGGGCAAGTTATTGGCTGTATGAATTAATAATAAGCTCGAATTTATTTCGGTTCTAATTCCCTGTACCATGCCACAAATGTTCGAAAGACAAGGCCTAAAATGGGCACCCATCTTAATACTAACATAGCTAGTTTTACTTAACCTATCAGTATGTTAAACTGTTTGGTTACCACTTAAGTGCAAGCCCCAAGCAGTAATGGTATTCCTTTGTATCCTATATCCGAAACTACGCAACAAAAGCATACACTTTGGATTTTATTTATTGAATCATAATTCTCGCCTATATGTGTATGAAATTCAGATTTTAGTATCATAAAATCTTCCTCGGTTGGCAATCTAGTACACAAAAGCTTCTTCACTTTCAAAAACCTTTAAGAATATTTTAACAAAAGGTATGGAGGCGGCTTTCAAATGGAGCTGCAATTATTTTTTTATTGCCTCGCGAAAGGGTATTTATTACTTTAATAAAAAGAATCGCTTTTTTTCAAGGTTAGGTAAGGGTTTGATGGTATTTTATGTACAATATGCGATTTCATCATTATTATTATTTTGGTTTCACTGCGATGCGAATAATGGTAATGCAGGCAGAAATCGTGTTAATAAAATTTTGTTTTTAAATTTAGAAAGGAAAAAGTGAGTACTTCAATGGGAATTGAATCCACGATCTTTCCCTTACAGGGAAAACATTTGGACATTCACCATACTAATTGCTTTTCAAAAATTTCAGTACAAATTTTATATTGTTCACAAGACGTAGTCCATCTTATGGTATGAACTGTACATTATATCTTAATGAACCTCATCATCATCATTCCCTGAACCTTTTTCCCAACTCAGTTGGGGTCGGCTTTCTAGTCTAACTGTGATGCGGCTGAACTTCGATATTTTCCGTGAAGCGACTGCCATCTGACCTCCACAACCAATGATCTAATGACCAATGGCGATATCGAAGTTCCAAGTTAGGCTGGTTGGACTTTTGGGGGCTCCAACTACCCGTAACGACTGCCATAGATGTTTGTATGGCAACCGGGACCGACGGCTTAACGTGCTCTCCGAGGCACTTATAAACCTGCGATAAATACACACATAACTTCGAAAAGCATCGAAAAGTCATTGGTGTGTGCCATGGTAACCTGGGATCGAACTCGAGACCTCGTCTCAGCAGTCCATTACCCATACCAATAGGCTACCGCGGCTTGCTTATATATTTATATATTATTATATCTTAATGAACCTATCAGAATTATTTACCTAGTATAAAATTACGACTGATATTTTATGTATTTGTTGGCATGCCTCATCATCATCCTGTAGACGTATTTTCCTGATTGCATCTAAGACCAAGGAGAACTCGTTGCCAAGAATCAAGGAATCAATTTCGTTTATTCAGTTTAGGCACATAAAAACACCTATGGATGTCAAAGGTTTACAATTATGCTTTTGCTTTTCTTCCTCCACTACGCACGATCTTGTGCGTCCATGGCAACGAGACCATTCATATGCATATCACCCTTCACGACGTTAAGCTAGAACTTTTTGAAACTACCCACTGTTGGTATACCTACAAATAAATATGGTCGTATATTGACCACCAGGCGCTTCAACTAAAAGATCTATCGACTTACTATAAAACATACTATCATCAACATATTTTAAAACCCTTCACACGTCACGACAACCCAACGACTGCACGCTACATCGAGGCATATTTATCGCCGCACTTTTTTAAATTTCACTACGCATAATGACGTCACGTTGTCGCTAGAGTCGGTTTAGCTCGGATACGTGAACTGAATTAATATTGCCCCTGGAATCAGTCAGAAAACTCCTGGTATAAATAAGTTCGGGGGACTGACGGCTTAGTAATGCTGATAACGGAATGGTAGGGCGGGGTTGTGTTCCAGTATGTACGCTTGGCGATAAAACGTGAGAGGACTTAGTACTAAAGCGGGGTACGAATTTTAGGGACGAGTGGGATCGTATCCTAAAAAGGGCAGAGAGATTTACAACCTTATTGGTCAAAGAATCGGCCTTATGATCGAAAGGTTGCGTGTTACAAGCCATTAGCTGAGCTGGATAGGTTAAGGCGAATTTTAGTAATATCATTTACTAATATTGTAAAAAATATGGGCTGACATAAAGGACCAGTGCATATAACACATTCTGTAATATCGTTGTCAAGTCTCTAACGAGCAGTCTCTAGATGTGTTCGGAGAGATTCCTATGGACGTTAGTTTCAATTGCAAGCAATAAAGTTTTGAAAGCATTATTAGTAAGTTCTCAGAAGAGACCCAAAATAACCTCTCTCGCCTGAGTAAGACTCGATTTCGAATTTGTATATTACAATATAGCATACATTGTTACTCGATGAGTTTTGTTTTTCGGAATGGGTTCGGAACGTCAACGAACAGGTTGATGGCCGAGTGAATGATCTACCCTTCTGAGTGTATTTTTCCACCATTTTCCCCTGGTCTTCTCCTGTATTTTTCTCAACCAATCTGATAGTAACATTCTGCAATGTAACTCGTTATATATCACTACAGCTCTTACTCTTATACAGCTCTTACTCAGTAGAATGTCTTAGAAAGTACTTCTAGAAAAAGATTACATCTGAAGTATCGTTGAAATGTGTATAACTTTGCAGTAAAGAAGTTTTTGGTTCGTTTGGTCGTTGAGTTCTCTAAAGCTTCTAAAGCAAACTTATTAGCTAAGACGTCGGACTTGTGAGAGTTCGTGGATCTTAAACTCGACCATTACACTACTTATGTCATCCTATTTCTAACACAAGCTAGGAAGCGATAGCGGGAATGTTATTACTTTTTATTCATTTATTTTATCGCAAATTTTAGGTAGGATACGAGTACCAAGCAAAAATCTTATACAAAAACCAACAACCAAAACACAATAAAGGTATCATTCGCTAAAAGAACTGAAGTCAAAGCATAGTTAAAATTTAAAATATTAAATAAATTACATACAAAATTAATATAATGATTTCTTTATTGTCAGCTATCAAAGAAATTATGTTTTTAATTCAAATTCAATATCAGTACGTTAATCAATTAAAACAATTAATTATATGAAAAAATGATTTGAAGTTTATTTCTACAAAAGGAATTACTTTCAAATATTAACTTTGAATGAGTGTACAGCTACCGAGCCTTTTGGGGCTAAACTAACCACACCTTTACACCTGCTGTTTAATTTACTAGCCTTTTAGGCAAGCTTTCATCTCAGGACAACAAGTAAACGGCATATATCACTGAAATAATGCTGATTAATCTTCGAAACAGACTACGCTCCCTTTTATCGCTGCAAGCTTTGTGTACAACAATCCTAACGGTATAAGTAGATATAAAGAAATCACCCGGGTCCTTAACTCGACCTTAAGTAGAGAGAAAAAGCGAAACCAATCGATCTGAAAACCCATACACATTTGTTTTGAGCTCAGGATTTGGCGCAATTTTCAATGGCTGGTGTTGTTTCGTAACGAAATAAGTGGACCAATGAGTAGTTAAGGTACTGAATGGACGAAAAACAAGATGAGCGAAATTTTTAAAGCATTTACATACCAACTTTTCGGCTGAATCTAAATTGTTAGGAGAAACGAACAGGACGGGATTTGAAAATGTTTAAAAATGATAATGATATTGTTCCGCCACATTAATTTTACAAGCTGTGAAAGAGAATTTCATCTAAGAAAATATATTTGATGTGGGAGGGGGGGACATCGCTCATTCAAGGGTTAATAATAACAGATATGATTCAAACATTGACGTCATTGTAAGTATATATACTCCATAAAGGGGTATTAAATTGAGGATAGAGGAGGAGGAGTACATTTATCGCAGGTTTATGAGTGCCCGGTTAATGACAATAGGCTCACCACCTATTACATTGGGACCTAAACATAAATTGGCGAAATGTGGGTGCTAGCACCTCTGCCTACCCCTTCGGGGATAAAGGCGTGAGTTTATGTTATGTTATGGAAATTGTGGATCGTACGGGTATTTTTGAGACAGTTTTCAAATTTTAAGGTCTTATGGGTGTTGCTGTGGTGAGGTCTAAATTTTGGCATCATGTGAGTGCTATGGTACCCTATGGGTCTGAACTTTGAGGTCGTACAAGTACGTTAAAATGGGTCTTACGGGTACATAGTCGACAGAATTGCACATAATCATAAGTTATCTTTAAAAAATAAATACTCTAACAGCAAAGATAATTTAGATTGGCGATTTAAAATTCATAGCTATTTAGATGGAAGGGATCTAAACTCTATTTAAATAATTAACTCTCAACTGGTTTTTTTCAACATTTAGAGGTAAGAGAAGCGAATTTTTTTGTAGGTACCTACGTACCTAGGTAAGTACCTACTTTATTATATGGAGATTATTATTGTTCTGTAGAAGAGTGACCTTTTTTAAGAAATTATTAGTAGAATAATTTTATAAAAAACGGCACCATTGCACCATTATGCCAGTTCATGTTTTTTAATGAAATTTTTGTTTCATTCAGCTTTATTAGCACGATGGAGAGTGAATAACGCTAGATGAACGGTATAAAAAAGAAAACAAACCAAATCGAATTCTTTTAAGCCAACATGTTGTATATCAAGAGAACTACCAGGGGATTTCGGCTTCGGGATTGTTCCCCTTACACCCTGTATATGTCACAGTTTTCTGTATCGCTGCTGCTGCGGTCTGCAGTCAGCTACATAATCATACCTTTACTAGCTAGGTGTACAGATATACACGAGAAGACACAGAGAAAGCTAACACGAGTACCTACCATTAGATACGTAGTGTAGTGTAGTGTAACTATTTAATAAGTAACAACCAAATACACTTACAAACAAAATTATTCAATTATGTTATCTTTTCATAGTACAGAAAGCGAGATACACCATAAATAAAGGCAATGAAGACCAGTAGTAGCACAGAGTAAAAAGTAAGTTGATATACCATTTTAACACTGACCTTGTACCACTTTTAGACGCCAAGACTCCATGGGCCAGCATTAAATGGACGGGAAATTGCGAACGAAAAACGGTACCTACCTAATATATTTCTACCTCAAAAGAGAACTTTGTCATCAAAATTGAATCTCGACCGGTTCAATACGAGAATCAAAATGGCTTCCAATTGAATTTCAGCACTTTCGACAAGTTTTCTGTCACAAAGGCTCAACAGAATTGGCTTCGGTTTAAATAGCTCGTAGTGTACTTCATTATTGGACGTGTATTGGATATTTTAAACGGAAGTGATGTACAGAACCCGTCTGAGTGAGACTTCGGGAAGATAAAACCTTCACACAAACATACAACCTTCTTTATGTAATTGCAAACTATAAGCAAACAGAATTATAACATTCTTACTTTAAACATAAACCGGCCAAGTGCAAATCGTGCGCGTGCGTAACGGGTTCTGTACCATTCTATTTTTAGTAGGTAATTGTTTAACAGAAATACTTACATAATTCAATGTCTGGCAATGACGCCCAGCCGTCCCGATAGGAAGGGTAGACGCAAGAAGGCTGCCATGAGTGCAAAATGGTTTTACTACCAGGGATGGGGGAAGTATAAGCCGGAAGGGCCCTCATGCCTTGGATGCGACTAGGATTGACGTCATGATAATGATGATGATGACTTATGATTTGTTAAGAAGTTAACTGTCTGTCACTAGGATGTTTCTGTACCCGTATTTACCTAGTGTGTGTACCTGTTTTGTATCATAAAAAATAATAGTTACTTAGTCTGTAGCCAGACCAATAAGCCTTGGAATTCCTTACAAGCTCGCGTGTTTCTTTCCTCCTACAGTCCTGGGTCCTTTAAGCGGGGCGTGAAAAAGCATCTGATGAGACCGTCAAGCTAGTGCCATTATTGCAACACTTCATGTGTTTGTAATGGTGACCCTCTCACATACTGAGCGAGTGCCACGCCTTAGGAAGACATCAAATGGATCTACTCAGGACGGGATACCCAAAACCAGAGGATTACATGCACCTGCGAATGAGAGGAGTAGCCACCTTAATAGAGAGGGCTATCCTCCTCTAACCCAGGAGCCAGGATGGGGTCGACACAAAGGATCCAATAGGGTCGAAGTGATCGCGAAAACTCCAAAGAACACACCCCAATAACATAAGATAAGATAATGGTGATCCTCTTCCCTGAGACTCATCCATCAGGCGGCGTGAAGTAAATTGACGAGTCCTAAATTAAAAAAAACAAATTGAAATCACTTCACTAATTCCATACTCTTCTCTATTTATTAGACATGTATAAAACTCTTTGTTTCGTAAATAGATTGTACATCATTATCATTTTAGTGAGTGTCCACCACATGACCGAACCAGTGACCCACCGATTAGGTAAGCTTTGATCAGTGAAACGCGGCGAGCTGTGAAAATCATAGCTACTCAAATATGTTCCAAGCTGTATCAGTAGTACTATAGATAATGATCTATATTTGGGTCAGGTAAACATGTAACCATCAAGTAGAAAGTTGACTATCATTTTTCTTTTTCGTGCGCGAATTCCCCACGAATACTAATCGGTGAGGGAGTTTACGTTGGACTCGAACCGACTAAAACGCACGCCGTCTTTGGGTCTTTAGTTGCCGGAGGTGAGATAGTAGCGAACATATCCGTCGCATCTCGGCAGACATGGGGCCCCCTCGGGTGTAGGGACCATGGTAACCCCGTGTAGACCCCGAGTAAAGGGTGGCGCAGACAGTTGACAACCTGTGTTGCGGTAGAACGGTTTGATGGAGGTAGGACGCGACTACGATAGCTCCCTTCTCAATTGTGCAGTCCGACTGGGGAAGTAGTTAGTAACACCCTTCAGAATATAGCGATTAACAATAACCAAGTGTTGAGTTCCCAGTGGTGAGATGAGCATCTAGAACTCACTGGAATGTTTTTGTGCTGTCAGTGGGAAGACTAATTTGTCTTCCAACCTGGCTACCCTTAATCTTCCCCCAGGCCTCCTCCCCCATCACTACCTCTTCAATAAGGTTTCTATAGGGTCGGCAGTACGAGTTGATCCCTCTGGTCAGGGTAAACACCTTTCATCAGGTGAAACGTGAGCTTGTTTGCCACTTAAATGGTATAAATAATTGACAAATAGCGAGAAGCGACTTTGCTTTATACTAAGTAGAGATTATAGTTGGATAGAATAATAATAAATGGGTATAATATCAATTTGACACAAAAACTCACAAATGAATACATAAATAGGTATGTTGAATACCGTAAGGTTTGCGTGCTGTTACGAATGTTTTGTAGATAAGACTGATAAAACGTAATTATTCTATGTTTTATATTAATGTTTTGATGTTTGTAACTATTAGTAACGTAGATTGTCACTACACGACAACTTACATTTTGATGTCTGAGATTATTTCAATTGACGTTGGCAAACGAGCCACTTATCAGTCCGTAGTAACAGTTTAAGTATGTTTTTTCAATTACTTGAAGACGACCTACATCCCTTTGCAAAACTCTTTTTATGGCAGGAAAATGGAGGACCTTCATCGAAGGCCCTCCCGGTTGTGGGACTACGGTGTCTCCATCTTTCCCCATAGATAGAGTGGGAGCGAATGGCGCCAGTGCCGCGGTCTACTTAGGTGACATGCGGTTCCACTTGTCAGTCTCTGGTCCTCGCTCATAAAAGGCGGAGGTCGTTCTGCAATCTCCAGTGCCCGAGTCGCCTCCGTTTGTCGTAGACTGCGTGGCCCCGGAGTCACTCCAGACCCCATGTACCGCATCCTTCTTGAGTATTTCTTACTCGCAGAAGAAGAAGACAGCAGCCCAATCTTATGGGCTGTGAGAACATCCAAACGTCTCCACAAATATTTATTGATAGGAGATTTCATCTCGGTTATTTTCATGGCAGATATTCGACTCTTAAAGCTCGATATTTGCCCTTGTACAGTAAACTCACAACCCAAAAGTGCCACGTTGTCCATAATAGGCTCGTTGCTCGGTCCGAAAACGTTATTAAGCGCGAGTGGGCGTAAGCACACCTCTGCCCACGCCCTCAGGATATACAGTACCTATGTATGAATTCCCTTTGTCGGTAAACTTTTGTGAACTCAGTTCGCCCGAAGCTCTTTTTAATGACATGGCTCAGTGCTATTAAAACAGATTAAAAAATCCTTTGACGTACATAAAGGGCTGTAGATTTTTTTCACACTAAACTAGGCGTTACCTTAACAACTTTTTTTTGTAGGCACACTTTCTAGTTGTAGGTTTCAGGGTTTCTTGGCAAAAGGGTATTTACAGACATGTGGATACCTAAGTTACTTCTCTCCTTTACTTTTTGAAGAATGATCTAAAAATATGGGTTCTAGAGTGATGAATGATTAATTTGCTTCGACCTGATGGAAAGTGGTTACTGTGGTCTATGGACGTTTGTATCACCAGAAGCATCACAGTTATAATGCCAACCCTACAGAAACTTCTTGATGAATGAAGAAATGATGGGGAAGAAATGTGAAGGGTAAAATAACTTCTGTGTCGCCAGCGCAGCAGATAAATTAGTCTTCCCACTGACAGCACAAAAGCTCTCCAGTGAGCTATGGCTACCATACTTTCCTTCTGCAGATAGCGTTTCGGTCGAATCCCATAAACCTTCACAATAGGTACAGGGTGTATTGTTGTAATATTGTTATCTTATAATATTGTAATGTTTTACTGTTGTTGTAATTAATAATTTATTGTTCAATATTTAATTCAATCCATATTTTGATATTTTGTATTTTATTATTAGATATTCTTATTTCAACATGGTGCAATTTATGAAATATATAAAAAAAACGTTCCATGTATTTACAGGGTTCACCCGTAACTCAGGATTTTTTAGCCAGAAGCCAAATAAACGGCCACTTAATGTACACGTAACTACTCGAATATCACCAAACGATTCAATTTACGCCAATAAATATATATTATGATACTACTACTGTAATAAATATAAGTCTTAGTAACAAACATGTTACAAAATGAAAGATCATTGCTATAACTTACACGGTTTCAACACCTGATGAGACCTGCATATTATTTATTAAGAGAGTCTTAAAAATACACCACAAGAAAACCTTAAAAATAGGAGATTCGGAAAGAATTCTTATTGTATACAGGCATGAAGGGAAGAAGTTCGTGAATCGTAGACTCTGATAGCTCTGACTGTACCTTTCAGGTCCTGTGTTACATCATAGCATTTAGATGTGATTTTTGGTAAAAAAAATTAACACTGTCGTTGAAGCTTCCGAAAACACTTTAAAGATTTCAATTTAATTTTATTACTTTTGCATTCTGTAGACGAACGAAAGTGGTCGACATAGCTTACAGGGTTAGCAAGCTGTAGTGGCAGTGGGCGGGGCACGTAGCAAGAAAAACAGATGGTCGTTGGAGCCGAAAGATTCTCAAATGGAGACCGCTTACCGGTAGACGAAGCGTGGGACGGCTGCGAGGTGGACGGACGACACAGTCAAAGTCGCGGGTACCCATTGAATGCAGGCCGCCTCCAACCGGTCGGATTGGAGGTCGATGGAGGAGGCCTGTGTTCAGCAGTGGACGTCCTGTGGCTGAAATATGATGATGATAATGACTTTTGCAGTAATTTAATAGGATACCTTGAATTCTGTTTTAATAGCATTTTACATAAAAAAGCCGCTACTATCCCCTTGAACACTGATAATTGTGTAAAATACCTACCTTCCTAAAGTAGATACTCTCCATTTATCTTCAAAGATTCGAAAAAGCGATATTCAACTGCCCCGTCTTGTCCAGTCCTATCCCATCGTGTAGAAGTGTTATGGGTCTGATTTACAAATACGACAAGGGTTCAAGACCCAACAATATCGTATTGTTATTGTGATAATTTTCTTTGTCGGAATTTACATTCGAAAATAAACATGACAAGCAACAACAATTGCAAATAAATGTTTGAATATCAAAATAAATGCGATAAAATAAAGTGTGCATTCGAAAATCAATATAATTTCCGTTAAACTGCTTATATTTTTTAAGTCACGCGTGAGTTCGAATCCCATCTTCGTCGCCAATTTATAGTATAGGTATAACTTTGCATCCCTGGCTTTAGAACCTCCATCTTGAGCAGATGACAAAGTCCATAACGCCCGCCTACCGGCTCTCCTGTTATGTCGTATTGACGTTTCATCCTAACACGATAATGCCCGAGATAGTGTTGCCAGTGCCACAAACACTACATCAGACCAATAAAATATCTCATTATGGTGTTTGTTTTCACAAAAATGAGTAAAATATAAAAAAATAAACATCAAACAACTAATTAATTAATATTTTTGTATAATTCAAATAGCAGCACGTCGCAGTTTCGTCCGCCTAGCCGCAGGCTTCATACGCCTAGCCGTAGGCTTCCTACGCCTAGTGAGACGCTTTATAGTCTAAAACACTAATAACTACTATATTGCAAAACTTTCACAGCGCTCAAACTTTGTAGGTTCAAAACGTCCTCAAACGAGCATATTATATTGAAGTGAACTTAAATATTAATGTCACAATGACAAATATATTACAAACTCAAGTTAACCGTAACTTCAGATCAGATAACATAACATAAACTCACGCCTTTATCACCGAAGGGGTAGACAGAGGTGCTAGCACCCACAATTCGCCAGTATGTAGATCCCAATGTAATAGATGACGAGCCTATTGCCATTAACCGGGCACTTATAAACCTGCGATAAATACACACATAAGTTCGAAAAGTCATCGGTATGTGCCATGGTAAAACCGGGGATCGAACCCGAGACCTCGTCTCAGCAGTCAATTACCCATACCACCAGGCTACTGCGGTTGTTTTCCCGTTACCTACTAATATATTAATATTTTTTTTAAAAAGGACTTCGTTCTCTGAAACTATTGCCTACTCAGTCGGGGTTGGTTTTCTAGTCTAACTAAAATGTGGCTGAACTTCGATATTTTTCGTGAAACGACTGCCATCGGACCTCCTACAACCAAATTGGCGATATTAAAGTTCTGTAGTTAGGCTATTCGGACTTTTGAAGGCTCCAACTACCCATAACGACTGCAATAAATGTTTGTATGGCAACCGGGACCGACGTATTAACGTGCTCGCCTAGGCACGAAAAAAAAAGGTTTTAGATAAATATTTCACAAGTTTCTATGATCAACTATTTGTACTATTGACATAAGTTACAAATACTACAATACAGGTTACTACCAGCAAAGATCGTTGATCAAAATATATAAAAAGCAAAAATATTTTCTTCACCTTTTAAGAAAATCGATGGCAAACAGAACTCATCAAAGTTGTGATTTGTTCGCGATAGTACAGGACAGGGACGGACTTGGGCGTTGAGGCAGAAACACGTTTTAAACTTTTACACGTCGGAATTTCACGAAATTACATACCGATTGAAGTTGGAATAAAAACTTATGTTGTTATTTTTTCTTCGCAATCAGTCGAAATACCTTCGAATTTGATATTTATTTTACAAATATATGCTTATGCTACTAATTTAGAAACCAGCAGATGGTAAACCTCATGGAAAACGTATGTCGTGTGTATAATTGTCGCAGAAACGAAAATTAAATCGCAAATGGCGCGTTATTCTTATTTACACAGGCGCCAAAATTCATTCACTTATTTGTCTAATTACTGTTTCGCGTTCCAAATTTGAAATTCAAAATACATTCTCGCCTCACTCCTAACACACCAGTACTGTTTTTTCAATGGTTGTTTCTGTGCCTCGATCGCGATTTTTTTTCATAACAGAAAACGTTAATTTTCCCGCCCTCTGTGATGTATAATGAGTATATATAGAAGCTTTCTTTGTATCGCTCCTCACATCTACAATAAATTACCTAAGGCAATAAAAGAACTCCCGAATATAAACCTCTTTGAAAGAAGATTAAAATGATTCATACATAATTAATATTATTTATTATATATATTAATATAATTTCGTGAAATATTTAGAGGTTAAATGCTGTGACATATGTATTTAATTGCTGATATCATTAATCACAACATATTTTAATGCTATTAAATACTTGTCAATGTTAATTATATATTTTGACATTGCTAATTCTTATTACGACGACATTTATTTTTTTCTTGTAATAACTTTAAAGCTATTGGAGTGTTTTCTTGATTATTCAATACTCTCAAAATTTCCACAGCTTTCAGAGGTAATAAGCAGAATAATTAAATATTGTATTAAATACTAACAAATTCTTTGTACCTGTCCTATGCAAAAGAAAAAAGTTTAAAAAGTAAAATCTAAAACCCAACTACGACAAAAACGGCTCTATAAAGGGATGAAACCAGCTTTTCAGGAACAACGTTACTGAAGAAGCAAGATAATCGACACATACAGAACTGTAGGTATAGTACAGCAGCTAGAGAGCGCCACATTAAATTCAGTGACATTTTATATAACCTATAACCAGCGGGCGATCAAGTCACTTCAAACGATACTCATTTGTTCAATTCTAATAAGTATTTGAGGAGCTATGAGGGAACAGATGAACCTACATACATAATATATAGCCCATCAAAATCATAACCCTCTTATGGCTTTGCCGTAGTCGGATAATAAAATAATTTGAATTTGAATAACATAACATAAACTCACGCCTATATCCCCGATGGGGTAGGCAGAGGTGCTAGCACCCACATTTCGCCAGTTTATGTTCAGGTCCCAATGTAATAGGTGGCGAGCCTATTGCCATTAACCGGATAGTTATAAACCTGCGATAAATACACACATACCTAACTTCATAAACCATCGAAAAGTTATTGGTGTGTGCCATGGTAAAACCTGGGATCAAACAAGAGACCTCGTCTCAGCAGTCCATTACCCATACCACTAGGCAACCGTGGTTTGTTTTTATTCGAATGACATTGAAAAAAGTTTATCACAATGTAACTATTCTAGAACACAATCAATAAGATCATAAAAATAGCATATTTTTTCCTCTAAATAGTTTGTCTACTATACGTAGGCGTTATTGATATCAGTGTATTGCCAATTGACGTTCACAATAAACCCAATTTACTGTGAGCCGTTCGGAAATGTCCATTGAGAGGCACAAAAAGAAACAGCCTCGTAACGTAACAGCACTTAATCAATCAAACGTTCGACAATCAGATAAGTTGACAAATCTTATCTCCCTCAGGCTTTGTCGCTTTTTACAAGAAAATTGCGGTCAATAATAATGGAACTTGCCTTTAAATATACGAGACGTTCTTATTTTCCAATATTGTAATGGTACCAGTAGATTGATCATCCATCATACTTGCGTTAATCTCAGTCGCGTCCGAAGGCGTCACTTCAAAGTCCGAAGTCCGCTATTTGCCCGTCTAACTGCGTCGCAGCTAAACTTCGATATTTTCCGTGAAACAACTGCAAAATAATATACACATACTGGTAAAGAAGGTAGAAGACTAGTTGTATCAGTAGCGAGTTCATAGATGGTCGTTTGACAACCGGGACCGACGGTTTAACATGCACTCCGACACACGACCAGACTATTGTAAATAGCCATATTCATTCACACAAACATTTACCCTGAGCGGAGGTCAAATCCGCCCCACCTGGGCAATAGTCCTTGTACAATACCGCAACGGCACAGAAGGGGAATGGGTACTAGACCCATTTCCTATGTATATTATGTTTCAAATACTTAACACAAAGATGTAAATGAGAAAAGTCTGACCTTATTATATAATTATTCACTTTATTTCATCGTTTATTTCAGAATATCTATACAATACATTTTCAATACATAAACATTATACATAATATATTATGTTAAAACGAATTAAGCAGTCCGTCCCTGATCGCTCCCGGTGGAAAAGTGCCCATGTAATATCTTATGATAAAATCAATATTTAAAAACTTACCTGTGGGCATAAGTCCTGTAATTTAGCTTCACTGTGTTCTAAAATAAAATAAATTATTGAAAGAGCACTGTTGCCCAAAATACAGGCTCTGGCCTAGTTTGGGAACCAGTATCTACACATTTTGTATTGAATATATAGCGTATTATCGTTTGTTATAATTGTTGTTACATTGTAAGAATCAATTTATTTAGCCTGGGTTGCACGATCGTACTTTAACATTAACAGTGCAGTTAAAGTGCCGGTCAGGTACAAAAAGTTGTAGCACCATTTGACAATTGTTAAAATCACGTCATAACTTGACGCTAACTGTAACCAGCCACGCTCAAACGTCAAATTTCAATAAAAAGATAACTATACACAGCTACTAAACACACTGGTGCAACACATTTAGCCAAACTGCTACTGTTGTTACTGTTAATTTTACTGTTACTGTTAAATTTGACGAAACCTTAACTTTAACAGGTAGTTGATGCAACTAAGTCTTAATAATGAGTCAAATAAGTGATTAATATTATTATTAATTAAAACAACACAAAGAGCTCTATGTAGTCTCAAAGTAAACATAGGTTAACTAATGTGTGTTATTGGTTTCAGAATACATATCTAAATAATACATAGAACCACATAAACATAAATACTGAATCGCAATAAGTTTCCTCGTAAATTTGTTCTCCAAAAGGATCACTTTCAACTGCACAACTCAGTTTTTATACACAACTTGGATTAAACAACTTATCCAAGTTAGTTTGATATCCCAAACTACAAACACTTTGCCCGTTGACTTTGCCAAACAGATTTACTCTCTTACTTAATCCTCAAAGTCGATCAACTCAAAACTTGTTTGGTCCGTCAAAGTCTTTCGAGTATCAGACCGATACGGTAGAAGCTAATGGTTCTGCATCTATCGATATCGATAGAAGTTTCCTTCTCGATACAGAGCTGAATATTGATTGGATAGCTACGATGCTTTAACATTGATAGTTTATAAACGTTGGGGGTCACTACATACACTTTGAGCAACATTGGTATCATGAACGACGTAAAATGCAGACATTGTGTGGACAATGAAACGATGAAACAAATACTGTGTGAGTACACGCCTCAGGATGATATCGAATAGATCTTCTCGGGAGGGGTACCCCAAACCAGATGATTATAGGCACTTACAATTACGAGGGATAGCCACCTTGATAGAGAGGGCTATCCTTCCTGAACTGAAACGTTTAATGGAGGTAGGACATGACGGTATGTCTGTATCTAATTGAGTAGCCGTACAGAATACCGTTGCTAATAATAACCTTGTGTTGTGTTTCCGACGGTGAGTAGGGTAGCCAGAGCTCAGTGGAGATGTTTTGTGTCGTAAGTGGGGACACCGAGAAACCCTTCTTTGTCTTCTGCACTGACTTCTGGCCAAAACTTCCCAACCTTGGGAGATTTTGGCCTATTGCCTATATCCAGCAGTGGGCGGCGATAGGCTAATTGATTGGTTGATTGTTTAAGTATATGTAATATTCTTCATATAAGTGGAAATCCCAGTTATATTCTCAGTGAAGACTATTTTGAAGCCTAATTTCGCTATTCTGCTATTCCATTATAGGTTTGTTTTGGAAGGAACTATCATCTGATCTCAGTAGTTATATCGACTTGTTAATTGAGTTGAAGTTGGTTTGGTTAATAATTATCCTACTACTTCCTAATTTGTAGTTTAATTGACCATTATCAATTCAAGATTTAAATGAATTTCGGTCACCAGAGGTAAACCCACATAATGGGTTATATATGTTTCTGAAGTGAATTGATTCAAATTAGAATAAAAAACCTAGATTTTTTTATACCTACACCCTTTTGCCGAAGATAGAGGATATCACATAAAACTACTTTTTCTAGACTAGACCTAGTAATAAAACTTAATCGTGCGAATCGTCCTCTTTATCGATTTATAGAAACCTTTTCTTCGTACAGATGTACTACTTGCCTAGATTCATTTCTTAAAGTGGAACGATGGATTTTGTAAAAAGAAAATATCATCCATTTTGAATTGAAGTTATGTCTGCATTATACAGAATTGTGATTGAGATATATTTACTTTCACGTTTTATATTGTAGGAATACAGCAATACTGTTATTGTAATTACTTTAGGGAAACCGCGATAGAGTGGTATAGGTAATGGACTGCTGAGACGAGGTCTCGGGTTCGATCCCAGGTTTTACCATGGCACACACCAATGACTTTCGATGCTTTTCGAAGTTATGTGTGTATTTATCGCAGCTTTATAAGTGCCCGGTTAATGGCAATAGGCTCGCCACCTATTACTTTGGGACTTAAACATAAACTGGCGAAATGTGGGTGCTAGCACCTCTGCCTACCCCTTCGGGGATATAGGCGTGAGTTTATGAGAGATGAGAATGAGAGAAACTCCAATACTATTATTGTAATTACTTTAGGGTGCATAGGATCGACGTCGCAATCCAGCGTGGAATCGCGTCAATTGTGATGGGCACCTTTGCACCGGGAGCGATCAGGGGTTATTCAAATAGTACTTCATTATTTTACTGTCTGTTTAGTATTAAGGTTACTTTATTTTGAATGTTGACGAATTATTATCAAATAAATAAACAAATAATTGAAAAATCAGTTTACTATTAGATATTATTGTCAACAGCTACTAGGATTTGTTTATCGCATTTCACAATGCTTTATATAGTAAACGCATTATTTATTATTTTCATTGCGTAGGTAACCGATATTTCGGCGCGGTTGCAAGCGCCATGATCACGGTGTACTGACGACTGCCTAAAAAAAAAGGGAAAAGGTTCAGAGAATGATGATGTATTTTTGTTTCAGATGAAATGGCGACAGACTGGCGGCATGGGCATACAGCTTGCAGCAGCCGTATTCTGCATGCTACCACTCTTCACATCCTCCACTGGCGATATAAGTGAGTTATCAACTTATTATACGGGGTGTAATCGGAACACTCCTGAAGCTGAAGGCCCCTGATAGTACACCTGGTACACTACATAGAAAGAAAGAAAGAAAGAAAGAAAGAAAGAAAGAAAGAAAGAAAGAAAGAAAGAAAGAAAGAAAGAAAACATGCTTTATTTAACCTTTTACGGCACACACATCATGCATCCAAACACAAGTACTCGAGGAATAAGTAGAACACGAAACATTTTCGTTTTCGTATTTTTTACTCTCCGTCGTATCAGTAAAGTTAAATGAAACGATATTTTTATAAAAACCGTCAATGCAATAAATACCTGAAGCGCAATAACGCGAGTTCATATTTTTAACGGAATATCTGTTTCATTTAGCTTTACTAACACGATGGAAAGTGAATAACACTAGTTAAACGGTATAAAAGAAAAGTCTAAATCGTAATTTTTATGCCAATACGTTGTGAAATTACCAGGAGTACCACCATGGAATTTCGACTTCAGGAGTGTACCCCCTACACCCTGTATAGGTATAGGGCACGTGTTGTGAATTCAACATGTGCTCAAAGTGCGCTTTGTACGCACAGTAGCTTTTGAGCTTTATTTTGATGATAGCACGGGGCTCAAAGGTGGTGAAAGAGCTTAAGTGTAGCGATATTAGATTTTTCAAAGCAATCAGCGCTAGGGCCTCGTTTCTATTACCCCTCGATTTCACCGACAAACAAGGTTGTAAACATGTTCGATTTGTTAAAAACTTGTATAAGATCTGCCAGAATACTGTTACGAATGTCACCACTCATGACGTAAGCCGTCAATGATTGAAGCATTTGATAATTTCGACTAGAAGCTTAACAGCCGCGCTGGCCCGATGCGTTTAGCGATGGTCTGCTGTGCAAGATGTTGACGGTTCGAACCTCGCATGTACATAAATGGGTTTTTGTGATTTTTAATATTTCTAGAAATTTATTTGGTAAGTAAGGTGGAGGGAGAATTCTTGATTTAAATCCTAAAATTTATAAGGTTCTAGCAAGTGATAGAATATTCTCGAAGATGAGCCCAAGTTCTGAAATTGAACTCCTCAAATGGAATGAACTAGAATAATTGTAAATAAAGAGAATCGAAATTACGATCGTAATGACGATCGAAAAGACTAGCGAAATTAGGATTTCCAGAAGATTCTTCATGGTATATAAACAGCACCGGGAGCGCCAAAAGGGCAGTTAAGTCTCAGTGGTTGAAGTGGAAACAAGAAGAAGAAGAAGAAGAAGTTAAGTGAAAAGTGCAAGTAATAGTGCTAATAAAAAGTGTCAGTGAAAGTGCTAGTGGTGCATGTGCAATAACTGCATGTGTTGTGAACCATACACGCTCAGTGAACGTAGCCGTTCTAGAGACTGTGTATAAAGACAGTGCAGTGCAGTACAGTCCTCTAAGTGCGTACGAGTGCCTCGGACAATAGACTGTGTGTACGCTTAAGACTGTTGGTGATTTGAATAAAGTGTTAAATCGCTCGAGTTAGTTTACTTCCAATCCCGAAACCCGCTTCCCGTTACAATACAATCACTTGTTTTATACGTGTATTGAGACTGTCTCAAACAATTTTCAAACAAATTTATATCACATACACTGAAGTTTTGTGACTTATTGCAACTTGTAGGATACATATCGTTAAGGTTGGTGAAAACGAGGGAATGTGACTTAGTTCCTATGATCTACTATACGCGTTGGAACGGATGTTTATCCGTGCCGACATGTACCTACCTATACTAACTGTTGTCTGAAGCTCTATCCACATAAATAAGTTCTGATTCCATTCCCATTACCCACAGGCATTCCCATGATAACAAGCATGAATGTTGCGTTATTCCAAACTTGTTATTCTTCTGTCGAGTCGTTGGCTTATCTTATTTTATTAGCCCAGTGTGCAGCCACCCTAACTAAATCAATAAAAGTACCTAGAAAGATTAACAAAAATGATTAATTTGAAATAAATCGAGTGATTAAAACTGATACGTATAAATTGCAAAGTAAAACGATATCGCTTTTGAGCAAACATGTAAGATAATGAAATGTGAAATTTATGTATCAACAATTTTAATTAAAAAATAATCTGTGTTCGATTATTTGCTTTGATTATTTACTTATCACCATTTCAATTACATTACAATCTTGTGTCAACTGACGCCGGTCTCAAAGACTCCACCAGGTATGATATAGATGTAGGCGTTACCTGGCGGAAATCCATCACAAAAAATATATGTTGGGGGAAGAAGCGGGACACACCACTTGAGAGCACTTTTCGTCACAAATGTTTTGTTATTTTAGTCGCGAGATTATATTATTAGGACTGATGACCTGAAAAAGGCGACTGGGATAAACAATGCGGTGGGTGTGCACATTGGAAGAAGCATATGTCCAGCAGTGGACTGCAAGAGTTTAATTGACTGATAGATTGATTGTATAGGAAACTGCCGGATGTCTTGACATTTACTGCTTCGCTCTCTTAGGTAGTACTGCGAAGTTATACAGCCCATAGCTTTCCTCAATGATTTAGTTACTATTTAACACAAAAATTTGGGTAGGAAGGATAAACTATAATCTGGAATAACACAAAGCTCCTACGCCGAAAATAGATTCCCAGGGTAACGGCGGCGAAGCCGTAGGTGGAAGCTAGTGAATTATTAATTTATTTGTATTTCTTGCATTTATTTTTGAAACAAACATCTCAAGTCAAGTGTATATGTGAAATGATAGTAATTTCTAGTATATAACTATTCAATAAACATATACAGTTCTTTAAAATTAATTGGTAAATAATATTTGTATTCGATAATCGATAGAAATAAATACTACAACGCAAGTGATACAATACAATGAAATAATTAATTTTGCAAGAGTAATGTTACAAAGATAAATATTGGATTGTATTATTGCAGTAATATCCCGTTCGTTTGTGGAGTTTATTTTGCTAGTTTTAATTACATACATCAATATAAGAAAATAATTTATTGTATCTATGGCTGGGTATTTAATTTGTTAACGTAATAGACGTCAAGTTGTTTCTTTTATTTATTACTGCTAGTAAGATGTTACTATAAGAATTACAAAAAATGATATACCTACCCATACAATGGATTTTTGGTTTTTGTTTTTAAGAATATTAGCAACCGTAGCTGTAGTTACTAATAATCCCTCCAACCCCTTCCAGCTAAGCTATTGTAACGGGAGACGGGTTTCGGGATTGGAAGTAAACTAACTCGAGCGATTTAACACTTTATTCAAAACACCAACAGTCTTAAGCGTACACACAGTCTATTGTCCGAGGCACTCGTAAGCACTTAGAGGACTGTACTGCACTGCACTGTCTTTATACACAGTCTCTAGAACGGCTACGTTCACTGAGCGTGTATGGTTCACAACACATGCAGTTATTGCACATGCACCACTAGCACTTTCACTGACACTTTTTATTAGCACTATTACTTGCACTTTTCACTTAACTTCTTCTTCTTCTTCTTCTTGTTTCCACTTCAACCACTGAGACTTAACTGCCCTTTTGGCGCTCTCGGTGCTGTTTATATAACATGAAGAATCGTCTGGAAATCCTAATTTCGCTAGTCTTTTCGATCGTCATTACGATCGTAATTTCGATTCTCTTTATTTACAATTATTCTAGTTCATTCCATTTGAGGAGTTCAATTTCAGAACTTGGGCTCATCTTCGAGAATATTCTATCACTTGCTAGAACTTTATAAATTTTAGGATTTAAATCAAGAATTCTCCACCTTACTTACCAAATAAATTTCTAGAAATATTAAAAATCACAAAAACCCATTTATGTACATGCGAGGCTCGAACCGCCAACATCTTGCACAGCAGCCCATCGATATACGCATTGGGCCAGCGCGGTTGTCAAGTTTCTAGTCGAAATTATCAAATGCTTCAATCATTGACGGCTTACGTCATGAGTGGTGACATTCGTAACACTGCCCCCTCCTAAGACATGCTCGTCCCGAGCATCGTTAGAACCGTAGTAACGAGCCAGTCTGTCGACGTGAACCACTTTAGCGGAGCTTCTTGGCGTCTTTTGGATTCTATAAAGAAGATTCTGGATCTTTTGGATTCTTCTGGGAAGATACTCGTCCCAATTCCTCTGATGCGAATCGACTATCTTCGCTAAATGCTGCTCCAGAGTTCTATTAAAGCGTTCCACCATACCATCTGACTGCGGCCGATAAGGTGTCGTTCGCGTCTTATGAATTTTCAACATTTGGCAAACTTCTTGAAATACTTGCGATTCAAAGTTTCGTCCTTGATCACTGTGAATTTCAAGGGGTAATCCGAATCGACAAAAGACCTCGTTCACCAGTATAGTCGCAACCGTAAGAGCTTCTTGATTCGGTATTGCGAACACCTCCGGCCACTTAGTGAAGTAATCCATCACTACTAATATGTAACGATTGCCATTCATTGATATAGGAAAAGGTCCGGCAATGTCTAAAGCTATCCTTTCCCAGGGAGCTCCGACATTATACAATTGCATCCTGGCTCGACTTCGTGTTTGTGGACCTTTAACAGATGAACATGGTACACATTTTCTACACCAATCTTGGACGTCTTCCTTACAGTGTAACCAATAAAAATGCTCTCGTATTTTTAATAAAGTTTTTCTAACTCCAAGATGTCCGCCTGAAACTCCATCATGAAATGCTCTAAGTATTTCCGCAACTTTTGCTTTTGGTACAATAATTTGTATATGTGTACCATTTCCAGACGCGCTCTCCCATTTTCGGCATAGTAAGCCATCACGAAGTATCAAGCTATTCCATAAAGCCCAATAACTTTTAGTTGTAGAGCTCAAACCAGCAACTTCATTCCAAGCTGGGCGAAGAGAAGAACTAGTTAACCATTCTAGAATCGGCTTTAAGTCGTTATCTTCTGCTTGTGAATTTCGCATGGCGTCATTATCCCAGTTTTCATTAAAAGAATCTGTTCTTATAACTCGTATAATCGTGTCTTCTTTTCCCTCTTGTCTTTCGCAATGTTTACAGTCATCGGCACAAGGTCGGCGAGACAAAGCATCAGCATTTCTATGTGACCCACCACTTCGATGTTCTATTTCAAAGTCGAACTCTTGTAATTGTTCAATCCACCGTGCGACTTGTCCTTCTGGATTTTTGAACTGTAGAAGCCACCTCAACGCCGAATGGTCCGTCCTAATAAGAAATTTGCGTCCTAGTAGGTATTTCTTGAAATGTTGTAACGTTTTTACTACGGCCAGAAGCTCCCTCCGCGTTACACAATAGTTTCGTTCAGGTTTTGATAGTGTTTTACTGAAGTAAGCTATAACAACCTCTTGATTTTCCTTCCTTTGTGACAGTGTTCCACCGATGCCTAGGTTACTGGCGTCCGTATCTACAACAAACTCGTTTCTTCCGTCAGGATAACCCAATATAGGTGCTTCACAAAGGCGTTCCTTTAATTTTTCAAAAGCTCTCTCACATTCTTGATCCCATACGAAAGTTCGCCTCTCTTCTGTTAGTCTATGCAGTGGCTTCGCAATATCGGAAAAGTTCTTCACAAAACGACGATAATAAGAGCAGAGCCCCATAAAGGCTCGCACCTGTGTTTTGTCCTTCGGCGCCGGCCACTCTTTAACGGCAGAGACTTTGGCGGGGTCTGTTTCTACTCCATTTTCAGAGATGACGTGTCCCAAATAATTGACTTGTCGTTTGAAAAAGCTGCATTTCTTTAAATTCAGTTTTAAGCCTGCTCCCTTAATTTTGCTGAGCACGCTTTCCAACTTCTTAAGATGGTCATCAAAATCTCGCCCCACTATGATAACATCATCAAGATACACCAGACATGCTTCTCCTATTAATCCCGCAAGAACTCGCTCCATCAGCCTTTCGAAGGTCGCAGGTGCGTTGCACAAACCAAAGGCCATAACCTTGAACTGCCAGAGTCCTTTCCCAGTGGAGAATGCAGTCTTCTCTTTATCCTTGGAATCCATTTCCACCTGCCAGTATCCACTTTTCAGGTCCAACGTAGAAAACCATTTCATTCCACTCAGGGTGTCTAGTGTGTCGTCTATTCTCGGTAACGGATAACAGTCCTTCTTCGTAATGTCATTCAGTCGGCGATAATCGATGCAAAACCGGGTTGTACCGTCCTTTTTCTTAACTAAGACAACTGGAGAACACCAAGGGCTAGAAGAAGGTTCTATTACTCCATTTTCTTCCATTTCTTTTATCAGACCTTGAACTTCTTCTTCTTTGGCAAACGGTATTCGTCGAGGGCGTTGGCGGATTGGTTGTGCATCTCCAGTATTTATTTGGTGTTTTACTAACCCAGTCTTTCCGATGTCTTTGTCGCTCTCAGAGAAAATGTCACTGAAATGTCTCAACAAATTCTTTGCCTTGACTAACTGTATAGCACTCATATCCTCCTTACAGTCCACAAAGATTTTACCGAGATCTATTTTTCCTTCAGAGACCTTCGTCTTCTCTTGGCAACTTCTTAACCACTCTATTTCTTCACCTACTCCAATAAGAGTACCTTTTTTTAAGATCTGCGTATTACTGCTCAAATTAAGCACTGGTACCAACATGTTTTTAGACATCCCGACTACCGTTCTAGCTGGTATCCATGAGTTATCTCCTTCTATCTTTTCAATAACTAAACAACGTCGGCAACTTTTTCGTGGATCTTTATTCATTGTAACTGGTACAAGTGACTGAGTTCTTGGTGGTAGTTCGGTATCTCGAAGGCAGTAGATTTTACCTCCAACACCTCCCTTCATAGGCACCTCTGTTGTTCCACATTTAATGACTCCGTTTACGATATCAATTTTGCACTGATGATTTTTCATAAAATCCAAACCGATTATGCAGTCATCTACTATATCAGCTACTACAACTTCTTGCCAAAAGAGTTTATCGCCCATCTTAATTGCCACTACCCGTTCTCCTTTAACAGGTATACGTTGACCGGTAGCTGTAGTTAAATGTATAGTTTCTGTCTGGTTCTTCATCTTTCCACAGTCCTTCAAAATCCGTAACCCAACTACCGTACGCGATGCTCCAGTATCCAAAGTTAATTGACATGCAATTCCGTTTATTCTTCCACTGACAGTTAGACTATTTCCATCCGTGCTTTGATAAATCTTGACTTTTGGGGCTTCACGACTACCGGCCAACGTCCACCCCTTAAACTTGGCCGGAATTAGTTTTCCGCCGTCTCCGACGCTTGTATTCCTGCGTCGGTCCTCAACGTCGTACGGTTCGGGCAAGCATTCCTGAGATGACCTCTTTCCCCACATTGATAACAGCGGGGAGCGAAGTTCCTCCGTCCATTTTCTTGCTCGGATGTCACTACTCTCCGCAGGCGTCCACTCCCATTTTCACCACGGACGGCTTCTACTTCAAGTGCGTGTGCCACAGCTTCTTTGACTTCCGGATGATGGGCCAAACGTACTGCGGCTCTTACTTCCTTATCACGTATTCCATCGACGAAGGTTTGTAGCAACATCCTCTCAATGAACGTCGCAGGAGAGGATTAATATGCCTTCCTCACAAGCTTCTCCACTTCTAAAGCCCATTGTTGCAATGTCTCTGTAGGCTTTTGTACCCTGTCCCGAAGCTGTGCTCGGAATACGTGCTCCAGATGTGCATCGCCGTACCTTGACTCTAAGGCGTCGAGGAGCTCTTAATAAGAAGCCTCAGTCTCTATGGCCTCTAACACTGTTGCTGCTTGGTCTCTCAGGGCTAAGGTGAGTCCAGTCCTTGCTTGTTCTTCACTCCAGCCGTTTAGCTGTACTACAGCTTGAAACTGTCGCTTATATGCATTCCAGGACGATGTTCCGTCGTATGGAGGCACCTTGAAGCTTCCACCTGAAGAGACTACGGCAACCGGCGCTGTTGTACCTGAAGCCTTAATTTTTCGTAGATCACCCTCAACTGTTGAGATGCGCGCTTGATGGTCCGCCAGCATGTTTTCATGACTTTCTACCGTTTTCTGCACCTCCTCCACTTTCTTAATGGTCTCCGTGACTGCTGAGAGTACTTGGTCTCCCATCGCTTGTAGTTGATCCTCCTGGCGGCGCGCTTGTTCCTCCTGGCGGCGTGCTTGCTCCTCCTGCATAGCGCGCAGTTGCTCCTCCTGGCGGCGTGCTTGTTCCTCCTGCATGGCGCGCAGTTGCTCCTCCTGGCGGCGTGCTTCCTCCTCCTGGCGGCGCGTTTGCTCTTCCTGGCGGCGTGCTTGTTCCTCCTGCACGGCACGCAGTTGCTCCTCCTGGCGGCGTGCTTGTTCCTCCTGCATAGCATGCAGTTGCTCCTCCTGGCGGCGTGCTTGCTCCTCCTGGCGGCGCGTTTGCTCTTCCTGGCGGCGTGCTTGTTCCTCCTGCATTGCGCGCAGTTGTTGGAAGAGTGCGCTTATGTCCATCGGTGAAGGTGCACTTAGAGGTTCCTGAGTAACTGAACCATGTGCGGGGACAGCAGAGGGTCCTTCGCCAGCATCACGTCGATTACTAGGGCCTTCGACATGTGAGACCGCTGGGTCGAGTTCACCTTGTTCTCGTCCCGTAGTTCTGGACCGTGTGTTGGGTCGCTCTGGATGGTCTCTTGGCGTAAACGGCATCGTTTCTTCCAATCCCACTTCTGACACCAATATAACGGGAGACGGGTTTCGGGATTGGAAGTAAACTAACTCGAGCGATTTAACACTTTATTCAAATCACCAACAGTCTTAAGCGTACACACAGTCTATTGTCCGAGGCACTCGTAAGCACTTAGAGGACTGTACTGCACTGCACTGTCTTTATACACAGTCTCTAGAACGGCTACGTTCACTGAGCGTGTATGGTTCACAACACATGCAGTTATTGCACATGCACCACTAGCACTTTCACTGACACTTTTTATTAGCACTATTACTTGCACTTTTCACTTAACTTCTTCTTCTTCTTCTTCTTGTTTCCACTTCAACCACTGAGACTTAACTGCCCTTTTGGCGCTCTCGGTGCTGTTTATATACCATGAAGAATCTTCTGGAAATCCTAATTTCGCTAGTCTTTTCGATCGTCATTACGATCGTAATTTCGATTCTCTTTATTTACAATTATTCTAGTTCATTCCATTTGAGGAGTTCAATTTCAGAACTTGGGCTCATCTTCGAGAATATTCTATCACTTGCTAGAACTTTATAAAGGAGACGGAAATCGGTGGGCCCAAAATGGAATAAGTTGAGATATGATCTAAAAAATCAGTCATATTTTTGTGTCTTAGAATATGAAAAATCACCTCAATTCTCAGTCTGGAAGCGGAGAAATATGAGAAAATAGTTTTCGGTAGATTATCGATTAAGTAATCGATTACACATTTGCAGTAAATAATTAACTCAAAGTAATTAAATGCACTATAATATACTTACATGCAGTATAGTGCATATAATTACAGTCATATTATTAAACCAAATATCAATTAATTACTGAAAAACCAATATTAAAGATTATCGATTTAATATCGATTCAAATCTCTCTTATATTTTTAGGCTGTCACTGGCATGACAGTAAAAAAATAAAAATATAATAATAGCATTGACACTGACAGTTGCCGTTTTGTTTGCTCATTCGTTTCGTGTAGAGATGGGTTAGTACCGATATTCGTTGGTATTAGCTAATCTTAATATATTAGTTTCATGATATTATAATATCTTAACTAATATTTGAATATTAGTAATATTTTACCGACAACCAATCGTCAAATACCGCGGTGATCTATGATCGTATTAATATTGACATATTATTGCACTAATAAATATAGGTCAATCTTCTTGCGCTGAATAGACTGATTAGGTAGGTACCTATTATTATCGCTGAAGATATGAAAGATTGATATATTTTTAATAATGATTTTGATTTATGTATGATAGTAGGTACAGCATACTTTAACACATCGTGATTGAGGACTGGAATAATAATAATAACAAACATAGTTACAGTACCTACTTGAAGTCGGTGGCACATTTTTCTTATATTTTAAATACAGATATAGGTAGGTTAGGACCAGTTGTGTTTCTTTTTGTAAGTAAGTAAATTAGTTTCTAGTAGCTGTTGCCCTCGGCTTCCAATATAAGACTTGCTTGATATTTAGAATACAAGTTATGTCTGTGTATAAGAATAGTCTAACCAACATGGTTTGCGATGGCACGTTTCAAATTATTGTTTATAAAAATGGTACCAAGTAATGAATATTTATTCTCAGTCAGCAACCAATCAGCAACGAAGTTAATACGATCCGAGCGAATACATCACACACTAATCCATTCCATAGACTAATATTCACCAATCGAAAACAGAATGATATTACACGACCATGTCAGATAGTAAACAAGATCTGAAATATTACTGATATCAGCAATATTACCATATCATAGTCGGTCGGATTCCTAATACCTGAATCTTGAAAGTAATCTTTTAACTAATATTAATATATTCACTTCATCTCTAGTTTCGTATTTTCCAATGCGTTTTGATTGCTTTCCCGATTATTTGTAATTTTTTACGACCACTGCTTTGTATTTTACGGATTCTGACCCTGCCTACCTTATACTACGTTGGACACCGAAGATCGCTCACACGTTTGACTTGATTTAATTTTGATGTTATTTTGGATTTTACCGCCGGCTTGTGAATTGGATATTATTGAAACTATGGATTTCTGTGTGAATTGTGGGATATCCACTGCTCATTGCAATACACTGGGTAGACCACCCTTACACGATGAAACAATTCTGTCAGTGATCCGGCAATGGCTTGCACCTCAGTCTGTGAGTAAATATAACCTCATCTAACCAGCTACCATCCTGGCAGGTGTAAAATACATATAATTAGTAGGCCTATGGAGATTGTTTACAGTTATGGCAAAGAATTATTTATTTATCAAACAATGTTTTATTACCCTAATACGGAACAGTTAATTATGTATTGTTTAATGTAGCTGAAGATTAATAAAACTTATTTTATTAATATTTTAGTCGACGGCTCTCGTAGAAGAAGGGAGGCTATAGTAATGCGTTACTGGTACTGCAATTGTATTGTAGGGAAACGACCTATAGGCTGCTGCGCTCATATTCTAGACGACATTTTAATTATAATATAAGGCGAATAAAACACTATATTAAATGATTTTTTATTTATTTTAGACATCCTTTCCCTATCTTTTCACCTGTTACCTACCTATAGCTTGAAGTTCATATGATTTTTCAAACATTTTCTAGTAAATATAATAATTATTAGTGCAAAAGAACACATTTTGCACTTCAGGAATCAGCTGTTGGTTAAAGATTGTAACATAATGTCACTTTTACATAATCTCTTATATCTCTGTTCTCAGACTGACAAAATCCGCAGAATATTCAGTAAAAGGTTGATATTATATATAAGCTATTAATTGACACCACTTTCATCTTCTTACACCCTGGGCCCAAGATTGTATGAAATCATTTCTGTCTCCTTTTAGGATTTAAATCAAGAATTCTCCACCTTACTTACCAAATAAATTTCTAGAAATATTAAAAATCACAAAAACCCATTTATGTACATGCGAGGCTCGAACCGCCAACATCTTGCACAGCAGCCCATCGATATACGCATTGGGCCAGCGCGGTTGTCAAGTTTCTAGTCGAAATTATCAAATGCTTCAATCATTGACGGCTTACGTCATGAGTGGTGACATTCGTAACACTATCAATAGCTATTAAAGGGACACATAACATATAATGCACATAATATATATTATGATCTACCTGTTTTAGAACACAAAAATTGCCAATAATAAAACCTACAAATGCGGTGTATTTCGTCATACACACACGAACATACGCTCACGCGTTTGTCGCTCCTCGATTGACAGAGGCAACAATCCCACATTTGGTTCTATCTTCAAATACTTCAGGAGCTTCTCTTATAAAGCTTTATTTGGTTTTGAGTACTTCTGACTTGCCCTTCACCTATGCTTTGACCTGACACTAGGCTCGACCTCGGCTAGGCCACCTCGACCTTTTTGCAATAGCTACATACACAATTTAAAATTTGACTATTAATAAATCTTCACATATTATATTTTTCAGTAATATCAGTTACCATTCAATTTATTGCTATTTAAAACTCAGTAGCTCTACACCTGCACCGACCTGGATGAATGACGAAAGGTGCTGTCAATCCACATTGACAGCACCTTTTAACAAACCTTTAAACAAATTTGAAATAGCTATCCATCTAACCCAGTACTTGACCACCCAAGTACTGGGTTAGATGGATAGCTATTTCGATATTATATTAATATTTCAAACGTTGAAAGATAGACCGACCGAATCTCGTTGATTTTCGTGAAGTCACTGTCTGACTATTTAACCAATTACTCACAATAGCTGCTAGTAATGTTCGTATAATAACCGGGACTGACAGCTTAACGTGCTCTCCAAGGTACGGAAGTTCTCTATATGTTAAAAACAATTAACCATTCAAAAAATCTATTGATAAGCATTGCTGATCTTACAAACGTCCTTACACCATGGTAACCAATTGCCATGACGTGGACTGTGTGTTTCTCTGCTACCTAAGTGTTATATAAAAAAATCTATTCAGACCTTAATCAGCCATGACCCTTTGACATTGATTCTGGTATTTAATTAAAAAATAAGTTTATTTACTTTATTAATAACTGTTTAAATCAAAACGGGAGAATATCTTTTCACGTTAACCGGATTGATCAGGTAATCGATAACGTATAATAAAATATTTGCATCCATTAAATATTTTATGGCCCCACTATCAAAGTACTTCATATTTTAATTATTGAACGGCCAAATGAATTCGGGCAGTTAATATATTTGGAATTTAAAGCTTTGTGGGAGTTACGAATATTATATTAAATAGCTGTATTGAATGCCCACTTGATGCATAGTTTTGGGAATCGTAAATACGTTCTGAGAGCATTATATTATTATTATTAATAATAAATAGCTGTTGTACTTAACTGAGGTATATTTCGCATATCTGACATCAATCAAATTTGGGAAATTGGCGGGTTAGAAGCTTCTATAACTGATGTGCTTGTATGAAGTTGGTTTACTTGAGTTTTAGGGAGCGCGTACCTACTGACCTCCTAATCCAAAAACCTAACACATAGCCTCGTGTAACTGTAACCAGATGGCATGGATCTTAGACCTAAGACGAGAGAGAAAACTTATAACAAAACTAGTTGCCATGATTAGTAGATTTGAAGAAATTATACATTGGGGGAGGGAAGGGGACCCACCACCCACCCACGGTTTAACAATTCCAAAGATAACAATAGCAAATAATTACTAACTTTCATAGAAAAGAATGTCAAACCGCACACCTCAAAGCAAGTAAAAAGACTTCTTACCCGAAGAGAGATGTTGTCGTATGAGCAATATTCCGCAAGTTCAAAGGACAAACCTTTGTTTGAAGTTTGTCCCTCCCCCAATATATAACTTCTTGTGATGCATTTCTGCCAGATAAGGTAGATTTTCATTTGAGTTCCTCTGCAGCCGTTGCATCCCGTTCTTTCCTTAACAGACTCCACGTACTCCGTGTATAGTGCACATTTAGTGTCCACAACTCATACGTATATCAATACCGGCTTATAAATGTCAGCTTGGGCTTCAAAAATGTTAATAAACACATTATATATACACTATACTTAAAAAATTAACATTAAGAATAATTTTCCAACAAAGGAACTCGGGAAAATTATAAAAACATACCCCATTAATTACTTTTGTAACTTTATTTTGATTATATTACTATTTAACTGCTTAACAGCTTAGGTAGTAAGTGATTATACACACGAATGGCGGCAACAAAGTACTTTTCATGTTGTTAATATGGAGAAAATTAATATTATACTTATTTGCACTTACTAAAAGCTACCAATGAATGTCTTGGAGAGTTTCTGACAATCTTATCTTATACAGCCTTATCTTAACTTACCTTCATAATATCTCTATTTTATGATTGTACTAAAACGAAATAGACTGTATCGATTATAAAGACAGAAGTTTATATTATGTAAGAATTTGGATGGAAGTATATTTATGACTCAAACATGCCAATATGGCTGAACAAATCTGGATGAATTCATCACAGCGATCGATTATAGTTTGGAATAGCATATAAGATTCGACCCTCCTCAACTTACAGAAACTTTATTGTTGTGTTGTGTGCAGCCACAGACAACAACAGAACTATTCATGCATATATCTAAAATAAACAAGAAAGGGAACAGCGCCTAACCGAGTTTTTTGTATACAAGTTGATAACTTTATTCTGATCGTAGCTCGTATATTTATTTTTATTGTTACTACTGTACTGTTTTAATACAGCGTGGGGGAATGCAGGATAATACTATTGATACAGATGTTTTATGGTTTGTTATATTTTCACCGAACTTGGTTGTTCTCGGGTAAGACAAACTTGGTGAAATAGAGTTACCTGTAGTGTAGTTGGTGGGTGAAATTATGATGTGTAGAATCTGCAGTCCATAAACTACCTCCTGTCGTGCCCGATGTCCTACCAGACCTGCTTAATAGACGATCGGAATGAAACGAAAGAAGGTGCAATCAAGGTCGCTAAGTTTAGGGCTGCAATCATAAGCAATCCATTGCTGGACATAGCCTCTCCTAGTGCGCGCCACAGATCCCTATCCTCCGCCCTCCGCATCCAGTCTATCCCAGCCACCGTTTTTAAGTCATCAGTCCATCTAGCTAAGGAGCGTCCCACTTTCCGTTTGCCTTCTCGTTGCTCCAACGGCGACCGAACCTTCGGCAGATGTGGCCAGTCCACTGCCATATCGACATGGTTATTCTGCGAGATATATAGGTAACTTCAGTTCTACTTCGGATAACCTCATTTTATCCTTCAAAGAGACTCCTAACATAGCTAAATGGACTAGCCCCATCGTTAGTGTTCATGTTTTGGCACCTTAGGTCATAACAGGTTGGACGCACTAGTCGAAGACCTTTGTTTTCAGGCAGTGCTGTAGGGGGAGGAGAAGACCCGACGTAGTTTGCCAAATGATGTCCAGTCTAATTGGATCCTTCTGGCTAGTTCTTTTTCGAAGTTTTTCTTACCAAGCTGTATAACTGGCTGTATCTGTTTTAAATTGTTACTACTGACACGAGAAATAGAAGCCCGACCCTGGTGCTCCTACATTTCGTCACATTTCGTTTATATTTAGGTCCCAATGTAATAGGTGGCGAGCCTATTGCCATTAACCGGGCCCTTATAAACCTGCGATAAATACGCACATAACTTCGAAAAGCATCGAAAAGTCATTGGCGTGTGCCATGGTAAACCTGGTATCGAACCCGAGACCTCGTTTCAGCAGTCCATTACCCATACCACTAGGCTACCGCGGTACCCTTCATTTAACAGTGTCTAAGAATTTCGTTTTGGTCTACCAGGACATCACGGCGCGTCGAGAGCTAGAGGCTGGCGGGGAGGAGTACAGCCGTCGGCTGACGTCACAGCTAACAACACAGTGAGCAACATCACAGCCCAGTTGGGTGGTACTGCTTACCTACACTGCTTGGTGGGGCATCTGAGCGAAAGAGGCGTAAGTATTCACTAGTACATACATGTTTTTTTTTTATTTTCCAGACGGCTTGAGCACGCCGCCGTGACCATATTGCTCCCATAAGAAGCTACTCTTTACAATAATAATTTCAAGCTCATATACAGGATGTAAGGGGAACACTCCCGAAGCCGAAGGCCTCTGGTAGTACTCATGGTATGTTTTGTATTACGTACGTTATATATTGTCATTATCCTTTAGCTTGCCTTATTCACTCTCCATCGTGTTAGTAAAGCTGAATGAAACAAAAATTTCATGAAAAAAACATGAACTCGCAAGATCGTTACACTTGTTTTTATTGCAGTGAGGTTTTTTATAAAATTTTCGTTGCATTTAGCTTTACTGGCACGATGAAGAGTAAATAATGTAAAAAAAAAATAGAAAAAAGTTTCAAGAAAAACAAATCATTTGCCGCAATTTTATTTCATGCCAAGAATGTTGTATACCATGAGTCCTACCAGGGGTCTTCGGCTTCCGGAGTATTCCCCTTGCACCCTTTTTATTATCAATTTTGTACAAATAATTAGCGCCCGACATAAGTAAAAACCAGATGGTGTTAGACACTTCGAGTGAACGCAAACAAACACCTTGTGTAATTTTAAATTGTCTTCGCTGGCTTTCGTTCCGTACACACTCTGCCGTATGGATTATTACTTAGGGTATCAAAGGATTATAGATCTTAAAGTGTTCAGGAACTTTTAGAGCCCACTGTACAATCCCCTAACTGTACAGTTGGGATGTTAGGGAAGAGGTATACCACCTTAAGTTTTATAATCCTTTGATACCCTAAGTCTAAGTTAATCCAAAGTTTAGTAAAGCGTTAGTGAAATAAACTAGATCGTTGTCTTGTTTCTTTATAAGAAAAGAAGTAAACCCATAAAAATACTATCTAAAAATTAATAAAATTTAGAAATAGATTTATTATATAGTAGCTTCTAAGACTAGTAGTTGTGTAGTGGCTTCATACAATTTTAGTTTCAAACTTTTGGGACCCACTGTATTAGATTAGATATTAGTATTAATGCAGCTGCTATTATTTATAATAGAAGCTGGTACGATTTTATTATATTTATAGGTTTATAATCTATGAAATATCGAAAGAATTTGTTGAATTAGTAATCATGATTATGTTGATTCAAATCTTTTGGATGATGTGCACTTTTTGTAAGTGCTATTTAATGAAATAAATAGTTTTTTTTTATTTGATGCACCGCCGGGACTTGTCCCGCGATCTTTTTTTTAAGACGAGTCAATTTGACTTCACATCCCGCCTGATGGTAAACTGAAGGCAAAGTCTCAAGAAAAAGCGTCACCATTACAAACACGTACAGTGTTACAATGGTACCGCTCAGCTTGACGGCCTCAGGCCTAGATTACATTATAAATACATTAAAATTAAAAGTACTTAGTTATATGTTTACAGTTTTTTAAATTATAATCAATGATCTTGTTAATGTTGACTTTTACATAAGTTACTATAAAACGTTCTTCCCCCTTTCCCCCTCTCTTTGAAGGAAGTATGCAGAGAAACTTGCAGGTAGAGTTAGCTCACGTTTTGGAGTAAAATCCCTTCAGTGGAAGTTTTATAAATATAAGCCATTTACCCAAAGAGGGATTGTTTCAATATTTCGCCAAAAACCACAACTGCCTTATAACATACAGTCAAGACAGATTAGTAGCTAAATTGGTAAACTTAGTTTTAGTAACAAAATGATTAATCTAGTTTAGTTTCGAAGTTCCTTTGACACGATAACTAAAGTCGCATCTTAGTGACTGAGATCAGCCATTTACACCAGCTATGTAGTTTGTACTGTGATCTAGATTACTGAGAGACGTTTACCATATTAATAATCTTTTCACAAACTATCTCTCTCATAAACAATCTCTCAATCATAAACAATCTTCTTTTAATAAACAATTTTGAGACTTATTGTTACGGTAAGTGTCCGTTAGTCTCTTCCCATAGCCTATTAACTAGTCCATCTATTATTCAACCCCATAGGCTGTAGCGCTGCAAACCAATAGTCTCTGCACCTGGCGGATGTATCATAATGTGCACTCGGGGATGGTATCCGCCAAGTGTGTATACCTAGCATAATTAAATTTTCTTAAAAGGGCCTCTACGTCTTGGCTTCGGCCCTACGCACGCCTTCCATAGACCCGGGACTCCATAGACCAAATTGTTACAGAATAGAGAAACAATAATAATAATAAATGTCTTTATTGTACACCAAGGGGACGAAAACTTTTCATTTATAATTGTGAAATCCTTTCGAGATTTCCTTGTCATGAAAATTTTGTTACTATTTTCATAGGCTATTTAAACTGTTGATTGATGGCACTTTGTAAAACATACAGTGGGCTACAAAAGTACCTGGACAATTGAAAAAAAAACAGCAAAAACTCGAACACTTGATGCCACTACACAAGTACTAGTCTTAGAAGCTACTGGATAATAGATCTCCTTATTGATGTAATAAAGTGCAGGCTACTACTTGCAAGAGGATTATTTTCCTAGAAAGAAACAATACATCGATAGTTTTTTCTATTAACGCTATCTATGTTACTTTGGTTAAATTACACTTAGGCTGTCAAAGGATTATAGATCCTAAAATGCTCAGGAACTTTTAGAGCCCAATGTACGAACATATTGATTTCATAGTTGTATTTCTCCACGATATTTATTATTAAACCTAACAGTTTTCGCCTTGAAAACTCTCATCGGTTTACATTGACAGATAAGATATACAAATTGAATGATAACTGTCAATGTAAACTTTTGAATGCAGAATGTCAATGTAAACTTTTGAGAATGTCGCAAGTCTGAATGAATGTTCACACTATGTTCTTTATTTTTAATATTATTTTATTTCCTTCACAGCAAGTGTCGTGGATCAGAAAAAGAGACTGGCACATCCTCAGTTCTGGAAAATTTACATACACCAATGACGAGCGGTTTCAGGTAATAATTCACATAATATATTTTTAACGAATTGAACTTTGGACTTTAAATCACAGATGTTAAAATTATTGGCGCAGATAGACCAACAGACTCCTTCTTTACCGCGTTACCGAATTCAAAATGTTAGTGGCAGTGACTTTTGATTTTTAGAGACATTGACATCACTGTAATATTTTTTTCTGTCAAAGTTGATAATGGTTTACATAAAAATATTACACGGTTTATAATTCTGTCACTTTCTCACGCCTAACTTTTGAGTAAAGATAGGTATGTTTCGTGCACGTTTTGTTTCTCTAAGGATAACTTTATAGTTTAAATACTTTTGATAAATTTTGTAGAGTGCAGAATTACACTTGGCGATGTGTACCTAATTCTGTAATTCTGCACTCTATAGAATATATTATATTAACTTTATTATTGACTTTGCTATAGAATAACAGGTTAGTAACAAACTACCTGAATTCCACTAGCCTTGAGTTGTACGGGCCCTGAGTTTAACACTTTATTTACTATTATGAACTCGTATTTTCTTTTTATTACCAGCTGTAGTTTTATGGATAGTACAAAAACATGCATCTACAAAACGCGAAACTATCAAAGCAGAGATATCTAAAACCGAACTAGACCAAATACATCAACTTGAACAAAAACATACCACAGACACTGCTGTATAACGTCCTGTATAGCAGATATAACAACAACACGCTGTATAAACAGTGTAGGCGTGTGTAGCGAGATCTATTGTAGGCTGTACCCGTTATCTGGCGACACACGAGTTTGCAAGAACCTTGGAGTTGGAACTTACTCAACCATATACTGCGATATCCTTCAGTGTATGCTATGCATCGTCGTATACCACTTTATGAATGGGTGTAACTATGTTTTCCAACTAATTTGTGTTGTGTTATCAATGATTTTAATTTTCTTTAACACTATTATGTAGTGAAAAGTTTTAATATGGTATTAAAATATTATAGAACATACTAAGCATGGTTTGTAATATGGGTATTAGCATTAGTTGCTTTGTTAAAATATTCTTTTTGTTCATTCTGTATTGAATTTACGGAAGTGACAACCGTCTTGCCTCCAAATCCCGAGTGTAAAGACTAGCAAGAACTTCATCTATTGATCAATAGGTTTATCGTCTAGCAGGTGAGGTTGATTTGAGCCCAGATCTTGATAGAATTCTATACACCTGCTTGTTTTATGTCAGAATCTAAACGTGGATAATCAAATTTGATTGAAATAATTAAATTACGATTCCATTCAGTCGTTTTACAAACACAATACCTGTTTTTCGCGTCCCCACTGGTAGGGAAAGTGGATTGATAAACATGTTATGTTATAGGGAATAAAAAACAATTAACATTTTAATAATCTAGGACAATTCATGACAAAGAATGTAAACAATACAGGCGCTTTGTGCGTTTTGCGAATAAATAATAATAGTATTAATGATGTTAACCGCGGTAACCTAATGGAATGGGTAATGGACTGCTGAGACGACGTCTCAGGTTCGGTCCCAGGCTTACCATGGCACATACCAATGACTTTTCGACGCTTTTCGAATTTATGTGTGTATTTATCGCAGGTTTATAAGTGCCCGGTTAATGACAATAGGCTCGCCATCTATTACATTGGGACATAAACATAAACTGGCGAAATGTGGGTGCTAACACCCCTTCAGGGTTATAGGCGTGAGTTTATGTTATGTGTAATAATGTAGAAACTATAGTTGAATGATTCTCAATGTACCGTGAACAACTTGAAGTCAGTCGGACTCGGCAAACTCAACAGTATTTGATTAATTATAGCGATAGCCCACTCTGTCTCTGCTCATAAGATAGGTCAATTGGGCACTCTCTGAGATAATGCTACTCCAAATGATGTTATCCATACTTAGATACTAGCCGTACTATTTGCTAAAGAAGAATGTTAGTTTCCCTTACTAGTTATTAGTCTGAAGCAAAAGATGAGCACACGTAAATGAAAAATATGTCAAACGTTTCAGCTTCACTAGTGGATTCTATAAGTGAATTAATTTTCGATCGAGAAAGCTGGAAAATAAAGATATTGTGTTTTAATTGTTAGATAGGAACGCACGGTTTCATTGGCTGTGATTGGCTGGTTCACGTGCCTCACGGCTATAAATAATCGATGAATATATTTCAAAATTTGCAAAAATGTGCAGTACTTATGGATATTATAAAATCCATAAGTACTGCATAAGTACTGATATTGTGACCATGTTCTGTGAAATAAAGATTGATTTTGATTTTGAAAATCTAGATTTTGCGCCAGATACTTTGCCAAATAAACAATAAATTACTATGGTGTAACTATAAAACCAATATTTATGGGCGTTTTTAAATTGTCAAACAATTTATGTCATTGTTCTTTAAAACTTTGGGTAGATGGATTTCTTACCTCTACGAATTATGATTAAATTGTCAGCAAGAAATTAAAAGTGACCATATAAACAAAACATACGATTATCATATTTAAAAGGGTGATAATCGTCACCACACACCACTTACAACCATCCAATATATAATCGTCAATAAATATTGGATTGCTGTCCCCTACTATTATAATTATTAGCACCTCACGTCCACACACCACGGTAACCTCTTCTCATTAGGTGAGCCATGTGCTATCTAAGCTGCTATCTAAGTGTTAAAAAAGAAAATCTTGAGAGGAAAACCCACGCTAAAACGTCGTTCGTCATATGCAAAAGAACTTGAGCCCCTTACATACAGATCCTTTATTAGGTAAAATTGATTAGTATTTATTTTACTTATAGTTGCAAAACGCTATGATATCCGTTTTGAGACGATTGGCTTTTCTTTTTTTTTTCAGGGTGAAATTTATTTTCTTTTGTGCCAGTCTCACCATATTGTTCTTTAGTTATTCGTTTAACAGTTTGTTAAAAAAGCGATATCTATCAAAACCCGTCGTCTCAAAACGGCTATCGTAGCGTACTGCAACTATAGTATGTAATTATCCTAACCTACAGTATTATAATGGTATAACCAACATTAAAAGCTCACTTACATATAAATTCTAATTTGTGAATAATACGCCGCTCAGGGCGCATTACCGAGGCGGCACCATTGTCAATAGCCACTAAATTGTTCCAAAATTGGTCAGCCGCAAAATTAACGCCCTCAAATGCTAACGAATATGTGATCTAAACCACACATTGGATGAATTCACGCGCAAATGTGTCCGAATTACGGACAATTTGAACGTCATTGAAATTTTGGAACCGGGAGTCTATGTCGTTATTTTTTGAATTGGTAATTTTGAATTGTAAATTGTTTGGGGTAGGGGCAACATGTCATTTTCCTTCACATATTCCTGCCAGATGTTATTTCTTCAGTTACTCCTTTTCCATATGTTCTTTCACACAATCCATTCATCTTTTTTTGTCATCGGGTCTCGTTTGGGTGGAGCAGACGTACGCATATCTACTCCTCAAGTTTTTCATATTTTGGATAAGTGACGATCAAGCTTATACGGTTTAATATGTCAATAAATCTTGGTACCTTTTACTAAAACATGCGAAACAACCTTTGGGCACTACCGATAGAAATGTAAACTAAATAAATTCATGCTTTTCCTGGGAAGTCCCCCGCCGAAATCCGACCAAAAGAGCACGGCCGTCTCGGGCCATCAGTTGCCGAGGGTGAAGTAGCTGGTACTGGCATATCCCTCACGCCCCGGCTGACCAAGGGCCATCGAAAGCGCTTTCGGGTAGGCGACTATCATGTCCACATCTTTCTGCGGGTAGGGAGGAGGACGCATGACGTCGGCACCGTCTCCTCCTGTCACCCCCAGACCAGCGCTCTAGAGGACAGAGGTCGTTCTGTGACCTGACACCCGAGTCATCTCCATTCATCACGGTCTTTGCGAGCCTGGAGTCGCAGATTTATAAGATTACATGTTCGCAGAAGGAGGCGGCAGTATTTTACTGGACTAAAAAGGGACTGGTAAAATAATTACCAAGTAGGGTTGTTTTTACATTATTTTTTCTCGGTAACTTCAACCGCATGTGATATTAACCCACAAGAACTTATTTCTGAAATGCAATTTTCAACAAAAATTAAATTTAGTTAGAAGCAGTGATAACTAGGGATGTCCTTCGCGTATTCCAGACTTATTCCATTTCTCAAATAGGTTTTAACGACCCATATATATTCTATCCTCCGTGTAACGACCCTATTCACAAACGAAAGCGCAACACTATGTTAGTGTTGCTTCTCTGCGGTTTCTACAATGACGTAGGAACTTTCTCGGTTGGGTGATTTCAAACTCGAACTGGATATACCGTGATGTCCTAGGTTCAACATATACTATGCGATAGTCGACCATATATCATTCTGAGTAAAGTTTATTATTGCATACAACCTTTTTCAAAAAGGTTTCTCTACATTCAACACATAGTCAGCTTTACTCAGACGATTCTTTACGGTTAGGTAATTTACAGCCCAATTTACGGAATTTGGCGCTGACTAGACTAGAAAGTTATTGACTAGGTGACTTAACTATATCAGATATATTCACAGTTATCTAAATTTCTTTGCAACAAACATAATCTGTCGTTAATAAAAATTGAATTCTTTTTTTGAAAACTAAAGAAAAAGTGAACACCACGTAAGAGTTAGCTGCTGTATTCTCTAGGTAACATTTGACGCGCAACACATGTTCAACATGTGCGATAAAGTTGCACAACATACGGGATAATACCGTAGTTTGTTGTTTATTCGACGACTAATCATGTGAAGACAGACAACATTGTTCAGCGATAATACGCATTTTTGTTGGCAATTTTTTGCAGGTATTATTGTTACGCGGCATGTTGCGCAACAATAAAAGTTGCAAAGCTAAATTCACTGTACTTGTAGAACTAAAAGCTATTAAGAATTTAATTATATTAGTCTAAGGTTTTCAACATTGAACTAATCATGAACATGTTCGTGAAATCAAAGTTTTACTTCTAGAACTAAACGCAATTAAGCTTATAATTTTGGTATACTTGGATTTTAGAACACGCGAGCCAGTTTACACTAACGCACGCGTCACTGATGTACTCGCTCCTTTATATTTAATAAAATAAACTTCTGTAAATAACCGTGTTATTAAAATAATATTTCAAAGCTAATGTATTTGCGTATTAAGATATAGGGCAGAAACCTTTTATCTTGATATTGAAAGATGAAAATACGCGAAACGAGGGACGAACCAAAAACCCTTTTAGAAATCTTTGAAGTCAAAACTCGCCTTTCACTAAAACCCTTCAGCATTAAAACTTGGGCAGAATATCAAGCAGCCTTTTCAGCGTAAAAATCATAAACACGACTTTGCAAAAAAAAAAACCGCCTACTCATTTTTTATATCAACGTAAGCAAAAACTCATTTTTGTAGAGAAATCTGTATTAGCCATTACGCTGTTTCGACCTCCTATCGTCAGTGGCGCGTCGTTTCCGATTTCGTTGAGTCAGGCATTTGGATTTTAGTCTAGAATTCTACTACCGAATTCAGTGTGATAATGTCGATTCGAATTTTGCTGTCGTCATCTTTGGTGAAGGTAGATAAGTCCGGTTTGCTCAGTATTTGTGACCTATCTACATAAGCTTATTCTGTGAGGCCAGTGGGTAACTGCTACATTTTCAGTGAATGTATTATAATATGTGAGTATTGTATTGGTTTGTTTATGTTTGTATTTGTATGATAGTAATACATTTTACACATTTCTCTGTTCACCAAAATACCCACATTACATCTTTATACACTCCTTGTTTTTATCGTGCGCAAAATCCCTACGGATACCCCCCACCGGAGCTGGTTGGTAGGTTATGTCGGACTCGAACCGACTAAAACGCACGCCGTCTTTGGGTCTTCAGTTGCCGGAGGTGAGGTAGTAGCCAACATATCCCTCGCACCTCGGCAGACCCGGGGCCTTCTCTTCGAGATGATCCCCGTCGGGTGTAGGGACCACGGTGTCCCCAACTAGCCCCCGGGTATGGGGAGGCGCACTTTGCGCCGCCGCCGTGTCCTGCTTCTGCTAGGGTGACAGGCGGCTCCACCCGTCACCCCCAGGCCCGAACATCTCTATACACTCCTGTCTATCCAAAGGATTCTTGGATGGAAGAGATTGTTTTATGTAATACGGGCCTATTGTACATTATTATGTAAGCATTTATAATTACATTTCTGTGCATTTTTTTGTTCAGTGTAAAATGAAGAATATTTATTATTATTATTATCTTAAAATTTATTAGAATTCCTTTTATTCTGAGAAAATCCTTGAAAGAATATTAAGCGTGCAGTGTCGTGAAAGGACAATTAATTGGCACCGTTTAGTTATAGGCCTATCTCTATCACATGTCTACGGGTCGGTAATAATAAAGGGTCTAATTAACACAGACCTCTTAAGATAACTAAAAAGACTACCTTAGATTAATTACTAAAATATGTTAAATAAAATATTCTTGAAAATGATTTTTTTAAACAAATGCTCGAATTAAATAAGGAATTTATCTGTAAATAAATAAAAAAATGTCATTAAGTAAATAAAATCTGAGATAATTTAGATGATAAACAACGTTGGAAATGAGATGTTCGCTCAACTATGCTGCTAAAGCAATTTATTGTATTCAGACTAAGTAAATGTATAAATAAAATGGCCCAAAAGAAAAGAAACTCCCCCTGAGTTTCTTACCCGGAGTCTTCTGAGGCCAATGTTTTTCATTTCCTAAATTAATATTTGATATATGTTTAATTATGAAGTTTCCTAAGTTTTGTATAATGGTCTAATGATATTGAACGCCCCTAACCAGTCGGATTGGAAGTCAATGGGGGGCGCCTATGTTCAGTAGTAGACACCCTATACCTGAAATAGAATGAATGAGATTTAATGCAAAAGTAAAAAAGTCAAAAGTCAAATATTTTTCTAAATAGAACAGATTTTTTTTTTGGCTTTTGACTTTTAGTATAAACTCAAAAGTATGTCTTCACCGCTTCTTCAAGCGTTCGCTAACCTTCTTTCGTACTTATCTCTGATCAGGGTCACTAATGCCGTGAGTCACATCAATCTTGTCGAACTCGACAGACTTCCAAAATGAAGTACTAAATTCGATCGGGGCTGCACGAGGTCAACTATCGAAGTCTGCGATTTTATATAGTGTTGACGGGATGTCCAAGTGGGTTACCAGATTTTTTTTGTCAATGAACGTAAAATATCTTAGTAGCTTCGACTTTAGCCATATACACAAACACAAGTACCCCTCAAAACTCTGTGTTTTATTTAAGTGTCCGAAATACTTCTGAAGGCTATTGAGCAAGTTATGCTTAGAGTCGCTTTGGAGGATAGAATTAATAACAAGGTTATCTTACAAAGAAACTACAGTTACTGACATATCAGTGAACAAGCTGAAGTGGCCATATCTGGCGAAGGGCCCAAGGGCATTGAAGTTGACGAAATCTAGAATAAAGATTACGAAAAGGCAAACTGCAGATACGTCAAAGGTAGATGGACTGACAACCTGAAAAGGGTCGCTGGGATAGACTGGATGAGATGTGACCTGGTAAAAGATTAGGAGACATGATGACAGGAGACACACATTGGGAGAGGATTGACGGTAGGCTAAGGCATTGATTGATTGACTTCTAAGGATAAATCAAAACAAATCAAATCAAAAATCATTTATTCTTATAGACCATTAAACGGCACTTACAAAACGTCAATACAAAACGATAATTAAAGATTAGTGAGAAAAAGGAACGACCGGATCGAAACGCGGCCCCGAACTAAAAAGACTTGGGCAAGAAACTCAGCGGGCTTTTCTTTTCTCGTTTACTTAGTGTAGATACAAAAAATTGCTGAGCAGCAAGTTGAGTGAACAGCTCATTTCCAGGCTTGATATTTTCTACTATCGCACTTTGATCAATGGCAATGGTTCAGTTGTTTTAAAACCAAAATTCGATTTGTGAGAAATTTTCTAATTTATCTTGAGCAAGTAATTTTTTACTTAAAAAATTGCAAGGATTTATCATAAAAATAGTCTTCATCGATGTCTAAAGTTGTCGATTTAACACTTTCATAATACCTCTCCCATTTTGTCCAATTATTTTGATTCATTTTACAGATTTCACAACTTTTTCACATCATTAAAATTTTCTCAGCATTCGTTAAGAAGTGAGAATATTGACAAATTATTCAGCTGTTATTCTGCGTAGCGTGCAATTTTTATAGTAAAATCATCGAATCGAATATTTCATTCCTTTTGCTTATTTGGTGAATCATGAACAGAGGTAATATTGTGCAAGGCTGGTTTAGATCATAAAGTTCCTTCGAAAAACTCGGTGTGCGAATGACACACGTATCTTTACACAAAATCTAGGAGTGATAAGGTGGCTAAAGCTTAGTTACTCCAACTCCCTGTTAAAGTTAAGGTTTCCGTCAAATGTAACAGGAACGATAATATTAATTCCAATGGTTTGGCTAAATGTGTTGAACCAGTGTATTTAGTAGCTCTGTTATAGTTATCTTTTTGATAGAATTTGAGGTTAGAACGTGGCCAGTTACAGTAAGTTAGCGTCAAGTTATGACGTGATTTCAACAATTTTCAATAGGTGCAACCTGTTGTATAGCTGACTGGTACTTTAACTTCACTGTTAATGTTAAAGTACGATCGTGCAACCCAGGCTAAGTATATGAACCGTGAAACGTTTCTTTATAAACCATTGTCAACTATGACAAAATATATATACAGTGACGTCAATGATTCCACACAAAAGCCACAAGCCACTGACACTGTCATTTTAAATTGGGTTACGCGGTAATGATGATGATTTGGGTCTACTCCTAGTCTAGTCCAGTTTAGTTGTAGTCTACGCTAGTAATATTAGTATCTATTGTTTAGATCCGCAGGTTATATACCTATACAAACTTTAAAAGTTTGTAAAAACTATTTTTTTAAACGGAAAGTTTTGTGTATAAGTTTCAATTGCTTTCACGTTTTTTCACAAATAAAATTTATAAGAAAAGTTAGCTTACAGCTTCTAAATTTCATACTAAGATTTATAACATAGCTGTCATACTAAGTTTATATCCCGTGTAAGGAACTGGACCCCACTTATACTAATTGTCAACCATTGTCAAACTACTTAGATATAAAAATACCATTGCATTTTAGACTTTACCGTTATGCTGTTTAAAGTGGAATAGCTTCGATCATTGACCTAAAATGAAATGGCGTCGTGTACATTCAATGAAATGACATAATTAACTTTTTAAGTGAAAAACTTAATTTTGAACTTTAAAACAAGTCTTTATAGCCAGCAACGGCAAATTCAACGGAAACTTTTAAAATCTTAGTGGTTTTGACAATGGCTGACAATTAGTAGTATCAGACCCCTGGTTCAATAGTTCAATTCCCATCCCAAAAAATCCCTTTTTTCACGGTATATCAATATTAATACTTAACATACTAATTGTTATAAAATTTCATAAAAAGAACATGTTAGAGGGAGGGTACATAATGAGCATGTATTAGGGCAGATAGGTTTCTGTGTCTCGGACAAGTACGTGTGGCGGCGACGACGGCAGCCATGGCTGCTGGTGGTGCCGAGGTCCCGGACAAACCTTCGGAGTAAGGCGTCGCTCAATCTTATTGGTAGGGGGACAGACATATTTTGTTGTGCTCTGAGTGAATTCACAAGGACAGCATTATTTGTAATTTGTTATAGACTTTAAGTTTCTATATCTAAAATTGTACAAGCTATCGCATTAGGACCCATCCTGTAATGATAGTAAGTGTAAAGATAATAAATAAATGTTATTTACATTTGTTTACAGGTGTTACATGGCGAGGGTTCAGAAGACTGGACGCTACAAATCAAGTTCGTCCAGAAACGCGACAACGGCACATATGAGTGTCAGGTAAGAGTTACTGTTATTGTCTAACTTTTCAGAGTAATAGCCAGCTATGACATATGTGCCGTGCCATATATGGCACGAGATTTTCAAAGGGTGAACATATTTTTTATTAGTTAAGACTAGTATTTATTTTCTACATATTATTATATAAAAATGAATTGTTGTTCATTAGTCTCGCTAAAACTCGAAAACGGCTCGATTTTGCTAATTTTGGTCTTCAAGACCAATTTTTGTGGAAGTCCAAAGGTTTAATAGGTGAATAAATATACATAATATACCCATGTGTTGTGTTACCAGCGGTGAGTAGAGAAGCCAGAGCTCACTGGAGAGGTTTTTAGCTGCCGACCGAGAAACTCTTCTTTATTTCGTGCACTGACAGTACAGAGAATCTCTGAACCTTCTCCCACTCCCCTACCCCTTCTTTGCGGCTTTGGCAGAGTAAAAAGTAGCTTATTTAATTTCTTCCGATAATAATTTACCAATGATTACCTCCAGTGTTATCTACATAAAGAAAGAAGAACAATAATAGGTTGTTACATTAATGCCACTAATATATAGAATTAATATTTTGCTTACGTTAAACAAAATATATTTTTCCTTAACCATCGCCCGTAATGGGCTCATACAGCGGCCATTTGTCATAATAATGGTTCTTGTAACTTACGTGCGTTGGTATGTCTCATGTTTTTCTTTTACATATTTACATATGATGCGGCGAAGAAAGGTATTACCACATATAAAATAATAATATTCTGTAACGTTGCGAATATGAGATGACTTTGGTTTTTTTTCTTTTGTAATTTATGTCACTGCTTATACTATATCATTGGAAGTATAAGTAGGTAGTATGTAAGCGTAAGTCGGTCTTATGATCGAATGGTCCTGGGTTTGAATACTGATCAATACACTATAATGGTAGTGTATCCATTCCTAAGACAAGCAATTTAGCAATTCCGATACGAAGCACTCGTGCCCACTGTCCGGGAAAACGGGTTAAGCTACCGTACCGGTTGCCATTTGGATGGGTGACCGCTTAATGGTATTTCATCTGAGAGCTACCGGCTTTAAAAGCCTAGTGATATGGGTAATGGACTGCTGAGTCGAGGTCTCGGGTTCGATCCCAGATTTTACCATGTGGCACACGTCAATGACTTTTCAATGCTTTTCGAAGTCATGTATGTATTTATCGAAGGTTTATAAGTGCCCGGTTAATGGCAGTAGGCTCGCCACCTATTACATTGGGACCTAAACATAAACTGGTAAAATGTTAGTGCGAGCACCTTTGCCTAACCCTTCGGCGATATAGGCGTGAGTTTATATGAGAGTTTATGTTGAAAGTCGGTATCGGCTGTCATAGTCCTTAGGTCAAGGTTTACGCCTATATGCGTATACATAGAAACACCCAGAACAATGCAAATATTCATATTCATGTACACCATTATTTGCACTAAGAGGGAATCGAACCCACGCCTCCTAAAAAAAGTAAAGTATACCAAAAAAAAGTAAAAGTAAAGTATACCAAAAAAGCTATGATAAAATTAAAAAATATTTAGATGATAAACAAGCTTAGAAACGAGCTGTTCACTCAACTAGCTACTCAAGCAAATTTGTATTTAGACTAAGTACCTAAATGTTTGTAAATAAATAAAAAAAATAGAAAAGCTCGCTGCATTTCTTGCTGGCGTCTTCTAAGTCTGAGGCCGCGTTTCGAACCGACGATGGTGCATTTACTAAACTAAGCTTTAATTTATTTTAAACTATCCCGCAACTTCGTCTGCGTCACCCCGTTTTTGCAAGATTTTTCATTCCTACTCCGCACCTGTTGGTCGTAGCATTATGTTACATACATATAAACCTTTCTATTTAACCATTATATCTATTAAAGAAACCGCATCAAAATCCGTTGTGTAGTTTAGATGACCCGCGTAACTTCGTCTACGCCACCCCGTTTTTACAATATTTTTCATTTCTGCTCCGCACCTGTTGATCGTAGCGTGATGTTATATACATATAAACCTTCCTCTTAAACCTTTCTATCTATTAAAAAACCGCATCAAAATCCGTTCCGTAGTTTAAAAGATTTAAGCGTACAAAAGGATATGAAAAATAGGGACAGAGAACGCGACTTTGTTTTGTACTATGTAGTGATTTTAATGTTATATTGCTTCCATTTATACGATACAGAATAAAATGATTTGTGATTCGTGAATATATAAAATTTCTTTCTGTGATCCTTCTGACCTTTCTACCAGGTATTATTGTGTACATTTTTCCCAGGCCAATGACAATTTTGTACAGTGCGACAGGCGGCAAAACCAATTTAACAAAACACCGCCCAAACCCTTCCATATCAGTAGCAGAACACGTGGCGTCAAATAATTAAACGAACACAGGGACCCTTACAGCTCAGCAGTTTTGAATCGTATGTGATTCTTGCTGCTTTTGTATATAATGTACATCTATAATAATATTATAAAAAGGAAAAATAAATATTTGTGTGTATGTGTGTATGTGTGTATGTGAGTGTGTGTGTGTGTGTGTTTGTAGGTTTGTACTGGAGAAACTCGAAAAACTACCATGCCGATTTATAACAATATTTCACCCATTTGGAAACTATATTTACCTTTCACCTCGTGGGTGGAACCGCGAGCAACAGCTATATATATATATATATTAGTTAATACCATTTTTAAATATCATACTTATATTACGTATAATCTGCAGGCCTACCTACTCTTTACCCTACTCTTAAAACTGGTCATTCATTGCCTGTCATACTATCAACTACATAAATAACATTGTAATCGCATATAAACATATAGCACTACAAAGTTACATATTTTGTAGTTGGTGAAATGACAGCCGATCATCTTATAGACCTTTTTAAAAAATATAGAAAATATTTGTGACTGTTTTTTTTACTTTCTTTTGATTTAAAATTCATTCAAAGTTTGACTATAACTTCTACAAAAATGCTAATGACTTGTGTGCAAAGCGGTTCATTAAAAGGTTTCTACAAGGTCGGAAGCACGAGTGTGACACCTCTGGTGTTGCATTTTCATAGGCCACGATAACCACTTTCCATCAGGTGGGGCGTGTACTTGACTGCCACCTACCGAAGCATAGTTGTATAAAACCATAATTTTTATCATGACAGTTCTACGAGCAGCTACGATAAATCGTAGCAGGTCTACAGCTACGTGGTCTACGATATATATTATGTGTAGTGGTAATACCATGTATCTCATATGTATTCCATCAAGAACCAATCGGTTTGGTTAGTCGTTTCTTTGCCATTAAGTCTTGTAGTTCCTTACCAGCTCACATGTTTCCGTTTTCCTACAGTCCTGGGGTGTGAAATATCATATATTGTAACATTGTACGTGTTTGTAATGATGAATCCTCTTCCCTAAGACTTTCCTTCAGCTTACTATGCGGCGAGTTCAAATCAAATTGATGTGTCCTAAAAAAAATATTTTTTTATTCGGGCCACGTCAATTTGACTTCACCCCGCCTTTGCACCAATAATTATAATAATAGATTAACATAAGACATTAATCTAACATAAAAAACCTTTATGGTGTGTCCATTTAACACCACTTGCACCCTTTTGTGGTGTGTGGTAGCCAAGTGAATGATATACGAGACTTGTACGAAATATTCACGCCTATATATTCCCAAAAGGTTAAGCAGCGATGTAATAACGACCTCATTTTACCAACAATGTTATGCGGGAAGTATTTAGGAGCAGACTCATTGCTTTAACCACACACTTTACATGGATAATGTTTATCGTCGAAATGAAAATATTCGTATCTTTAGCTACCTTATACGATTCCCACAGGAAAAGATAGGGTTCCTTTGTATATAGTCCGCCGGGAATCACTTGGCGTAACGTTAATTGAACACATCTAGAAATAAGGGGACTACTATGGAACATGCATCCGAATCATATTTAAAAGTAGCTGTAGAGCGGCCCAATCGCAAGTCGAGTTCAAATTAATTACCTGAGGCGATGTGGTCCCAAAGCGACAAAGCCTTTAATGTAATAAAAGGAAAAAATAATTACCTTTTTGTATTTCTTATTGAATTTCAAATGACTTTTATTATGAACAATACGAATGTAAACGCAACACAGGTCGAGATAATTACGATATTCTTTTGTGCTTCATACATTTACAATACACGCTACAAATCATGAGGTTACGTTTTTATAACGATCGTGTATAGAGCGCTTTCAGGTGGTTCGAGGAATGGAATTTTTAATATCATATCTTTAAAACTATTTGTTGTAAGACGACCTCTGTGGCGTGGCGGTAGTGAACACGACTGCTACGCAAGAGGCGTGGGTTCGATTCCCGCTCAATGCAAATATTTGTGTACATGAATATGAATATTTGCATTGGTCTGGGTGTTTCTATGTATAATAGGAATGTATTTACAAAAAAAAAAGTATCTAAGTATATTTATCCGCATTCTAGAACCCATAATACAAGCTAGTTAAACTATGCTTACCATGGGTCTAGGTGGCGTTGTGTAGATTGTCCTAGCATATTTATTGATTTAGTTATTAAGACATATTTGTGAAATTTGTGAAAAAATTTAATTAAATTTGACTTCAGCTGTTCATTATATTATTCTAGAATAAAAAAAATAGTCAACATATTTACTATCGTAAACTTCGGACCGTAACTTCGGATAAACGAACCATAGTAGTCCTACTGCAACACAGTTTTCGAGACACGCAACCGGAGCCATTAAAATTAAATATAATATCAGAACTTTGTGCTAATATCTGGAAATATAACTGAATGTAGGGAGTTGATTTCGTGATTCCCGGAATAGTTTTGCGGTTAAATTAAATTTTATCAAAGCACTTTGTGAAACAGTAATTGCTAACGTTCTTACTACTGTTTGCTTATGGGTGAAGGTTATATACTCGTTTACAGGTGGGTTTTGAATAGAATATTTAATATAATATATGTATTACATACGCCCGGGCGGAATCTGGAGGTGTGTGGTAATTAACGCGTCTGCTACGCCAGTGGCGCGGGTTCGATCCCAGTTTAGTGCAAATATTTGTATGCTTAAATATAGCTATTTGCATTGGACTCGTAGTGCCTCGGAGAGTACGTTAAGCCGTCGGTCCCGGCTGCCATACGAACATCGATGGCAGTCGTTACGGGTAGCTCTCAAAAATCCAACTAGCCTAACTACAGTACTTCGATATCGTCAATTTGGTTGTGGAGGTCCGATGGCAGTCGCTTTACGGAAATTATCATAGCTCAGCCGCTTGATTTAAACAATTAACATACTAACTGCTTTAAAATTATATTACATATTTGATTTTTGTCTTGTTTTTCCGTGCGCAAAATCCTCACTGCTACCACCTCCACCAAAGTCGGTGGAGGTGTTTATGACGGACTCGAACCGATCAAAACACGCGCCGTCTATGGGTCTTTGATTGCCGGAGGTGAGATTATACAACACATATCTCTCGCACCCGGTAGACCCGGGGACATCTCTTAGAGATAACTCCTTTCGCCTAATGTGGGAACCATGGTGTTCCTATCCAGCCCCTTAATATGGGGAGGCGCACGTTACACCGCTGCCGTGGCTTGCTACTGCTAGGGGGGCAGGCAACTACACCTGTCACCCTCAGGCCTGCCGCTCATGGAGAACGGAGGTCGATTCGTGACCTCCGACGCTCGAGCAGATATTTTTATTCGTCTGTCTGTCGCTACTAGTATATTGGGGCAATCGATATAATCCATCTACTTCCCCAGAATTGTGTTACGGCTGACTGAATTCTAATAAAAGATTTATTTGTGGGCCGACCTTTATATACCCCAAGGCGACGAGCAGTAATTAGCACGGACAAGGTTGACCAATGTACCTTCGTAATATTAGGTTTTACCAACATGGCTATAGAGAAACCATAAAGTTGTTATTACTAGCGTAAATAGAGATACATTACCGTGGTACTAAATTTAAAATTTCAGTGGCAGTGACTTGTGACTTTAAGTACAGTATTGAAGTCACTGCAATATCTATTTCTGTCAAAGTTGATAACAGTTTATAAAAATCATTTCAAGGTTTATATATTCTGTGACTTACCTTAAAAGTACCTCTGTCCTACAGAATACCGCGCCTAATAATAACCTTGTGTTGTGTTTCCGGCTGTGGGTAGTTATAGCCGGAGTTCACTGGAAAGGTTTTGGAAGACCGAGAAAACTTTTGCCTTCTGTACTGACAGCACAGAAACTTCCTTAACCTTCACGCCACCCACACTACCCTCCCGGGTCCTTTAAGCGGGGCGTGTAAAAGCATCTGATGAGGCCGTCAAGCTGAGCGCCACCATTGTAATAATGTACCTGTTTGTAATGGTAACCTTCTTTCCTGAGACTTTCCCTTCAGCTTACCATCAGGCTAGGTGAAGCCAAATTGATGCGCCATAAATGAAAAAAACCTACTATCTTGTGGTGTTCGGAACGCAACTCAAAGGACTCCTTCCCCGCGCACCTCCGAGCGATGACATTGTTGACAGCGCGACTCGATACGACCATCTACAAGCTCAACATTCTTTTGTACTTATTTATTCATTTTGTTGCAAATTCTGATTAAATAACTCGTGTTAATTTCAATAAAATAACTTCATTGAAGAAGACCCAATTTCCCAAACATGTGGGGTTAAACCATATTGAAGTAAGGTGCACAATAAAGAAATATATTACTTTGGTACTGTTTTTGAAATTACCAAACTCAAGTGTAGAACGATAAATTATAGATCATTACTACACTTGTAACAAATCTTAAGCATACAAAATATAACCGTCTTTTTAAGAATGCCAAAATGGCCTGAAGGCTCTCACCACATTTAACTTGTTTTTAAAAAGGTCTACTTGAGTACAAAAGAAAATATATTTTTAAATTACGATACCAACGTTATTAAAAACTAATGATCTCTTTGTATTTGTATTTTTTGGTCTAATACCTACAGCTTTGCAATGATATTATTCTTTGATTCGATAAAGAAAGACTTCTTTTTAATGATTAAAATAGAATTCGTGTAATACTTGAGATGGGCTTTTAGTTTCAAAGTTAACCTTTTTTATCTAAATTGCCGAAGTCTTGCAATTTTGATCCTTCGAGCCGGACTTACATTTTTCTTACTTCCATTGATATATCTGAGTTAATTTAGTTAATGATTTTTTTAAAGAAGATGTTTTCAAATATAATTTGTGTAGTGCTAGAGATGGGCTTTTAGTTTTAAAGTTAACTACTTTTTATATCTTTACCGAAAACATTTTAATTTGACCAAGATTTTGCAATTCTGGTCCTTCGAGCCGGACGTACTTTTCCCCTATAATACTTTCATCAAAATATCTGTAGTAATTTGTATTAATAATGTTAATGAGTTAATGGTTTTGTCAGTTCTCTTCAAAATTTTAAACAACAAGGCAGCCCGGTTGAAATTCCACTCACCGATAAGACCACCTATTGTTCTATTTCCGTAGTCATTAAGTCCTAGTATTAATCTATTGTCTTGGTAAACAATAAATAATAAATAATTGAATTTCATCCCTTTGTTGAAGATGGTACCTCTTTTCCAATATTGAAAATAATTTACCAGTTTATTTTGTTCAATAATGGTGAGCAATTACATTGTCATTAGAAAACCATTATTACCAGATTGTAATAACTAATCTATGGAACCAAATTTGAAAATTTTTAGAGAATTTTTAGAGGAGGTAGGACACGACGGTATATCCGTCCCAATCGAGCAGTCCGACTGGGGAAGTACCTCCACCCTACAGAATATCGCCGTTTAATAACCTTGTGTTGTGTTTTCGGTGGTGAGTAGGGTAGCCAGAGCTCACTAGAGAGGTTTTGTGTTGTCCGTGGGAAAACCAAAGGCTTATCCTACATCTTTTGCGCTGACGACACAGAATGTCTCTGTTCTTACGGGGGTTGCGGCACGAGTGTTATTCCTCTGGTGTTACACTCGCGCATAGGTCACGGTTACCATCAGGTGGGCAGCGTGCTTGTCTGCAACCTAAGTTGCATAAAAAAAATCTAGGCCAAAAAATACAGAATCTTTAATTGGTTTTATGAAACCATGATGACGTAAAAACCTCATAATAAATTAAAAGTAGCGTAAAATGATGGGGAAAGAGTATCATTACCTCATCTCATCCGAAGATTGTCGTCGAGCTGAATAACGGAACAAATACGCAAAATGATATCACTCCGAAGAAAAACTCGAAATGAAACCCTCTGCCAACCCGCCTGGCCAGTGTAGAAACACTAGGCAAATACCCTGCAAACATTATCCAGAAGTGGACTGCTACTGCTTGATTCTAATCTTCTTCTTCTTCTCTCGAATCGATGGTATTTTTGAGTTGCCATCGTGGTGTAGTAATTAGTTTCACGGCAGCGCCGCTACTCACGGAAAGGGCCCGAGCATAGGTTTCGCTCTTCGGCAAGGCTTATGTCCTCTAATCGATTCTACTCTATAAAATTATGACCTCAATCTAAAATGAAAAGATATATATTGGAGGATGGAGGAGGGTCCATGTGCAGTATTCCGCGGAATACTGCACATGGTTCAACATCTCCTCTCTGGTAAGATTTTTTTGTTTTTCTTACTTTGAAGAGGGTGGTTTGACATTCCAATATATATTGTTGGAGTGTTGAACCGCGGGTGAGCGGTGGGCCCTCCTCCCTCCCCCAATATATATATTTTTGTAATGGATTTCCGCCAAATAACGCGTACATCCATATTGTATCTCAATCTAAAAGTAATATCGTCGCTGATACTGCAATACTGCGTAACTAACAGTGGATGATACCGCGGAAATACAAAAGTAGCAAATTTGAGATTTCGCGGCGTTGGGCAAAAGATGTCGATTGGCTACGTACCACATTCACAGATTCACGTTTTGTTCATTCAATTCGCAACTAATGTCAATTAGTTAAAACCGCGCGAGCGAATCTGTCAAAAATATTTTCCAATACCGCGTATTTTCGCGATTATAACAAGAAGACGTATTGTTTTTGTGTGGCACTCCGGCAAATGATAGATTTCTTATAGTAATAGGAAGCTAATTGGTAAGTTTTTGATATTGTTTTAATGTGTGTATATCAATGAATTCGGAAACCTCTTAAAATCTAGTAATTTTCACATGTGGGTAGTTGTAAAACTATTCACTTGTGAATTACCCACAAGTGAAAAATAGTGTGTATCATGAAGAACCGTAGATAACAAGGTTTCCTCTTTCATTTTAGAAGGTTATGGAAGTAGATTCAGAATTTGTTGACGAAAATTTGGAAAAATGCAGATGTCAATAGTAATGTTGTCACTTTGCAAGAGCTCCTGGATCGACGCCGGGTACTTCTAAATACACCCACTTACATTTCAAAAGCCTATCGAACAAATTCCATGTGCAGCTACAAAGATCGAAAACGCATTTGCCAAAGCTGATACTTTGACCACAATTTTAGAGCCCCTCCCGAGCACGTTAGGTTTTCCGAAAGTTATTAATGAGTCATACTTAGATTTTTCATCAGATGACTCTGTCGTTGATCCTGACTATGTTCCATTATCGGAAATAACTAAATGTTCAACTGATCGAGTCATTAGATCATTATATTGATTGGTTTCCTGAGAGAGATACTGAAGCAGAGGTTGGGAGACAGTCAAGATCGAGAAAAAAAAGCTGATCGGTTAACATGGAAAAGAGAACATAGCAAGAGAAATAGAATGTTAGGAAAAGAATATCTTGGGTACAAAAAGATTAATAATAAGGAACCACTTGGGACTTAAAAGCGACCACTTATGCCTCTTTTTTGTGTATTACCTTACAAATCTATTAAAAGAAGATGCTATATAGCTTAGCTATATGTATAGGTATAACTTAGCTATATAGCTTAGCTTATATTTTGATTATAGTTATTTTTGATTTCGAAACTCTATGCATACTGTAAACATATATTAAGTATAGAAAAATACTAATTATGATCATGCTAATAAGTCAATAACAAGATGTTATGATGACGTTTTAATTATGAGGCTATAATAAGCTAGTACCTGCCCAAGTGAAAATGATGAGACTGTGATTACTTGAGTAAATATAAGGTCTTTATTATAGCTTAACTCTGTTTTATCCTCCCTCAAATTCCGCGTAAGTCCCAAAAAAGCGCAAATAACAAACGTCACAAAAAATAAAAATCCGCGTAAGTGTATTTTCTAGCCAAATATTGATTGAATTGAATTAAATAGTAAGGTATACGTTAACTGGTACACATTTTTATATAACTGTAAGTTCGGTAACGTATTTGATAAGTACAGCAGAAGTTATTCAGTTTTTTCGCTCTCCTGTAAAATTTGCCTCACCTAACTTACGCGGTATTGTCTGTTGCTAGTTACGCGGTATTGCAGTATCAGCGACGATATCGCACTTCAGCCTAAACTCAGTTAGACTGGTACAAGCACCCTTGATTCCAATTTGAAATCGTCAGATGCAAACGGGATTAACACAAGGACGACCGGAGGAGGTGGTACACGTGGGGATTTTACACACAATAAAAATGGTGTTGATAGGAATAAAATGGTCAATGGAATTTGAAATAATTTCTTTTACAACATTTAAATCAATATATGATATTTGATGATAGTGTTATTACAATGAACTAGTCCAACGTTTTGCTTGAAAGAAAATAACTACACAATTTAGCTGACCAGTTTATTTCTATTCACTCTTTAATTACTATTCACCCCGTTGTACCCGGTACCTATAAAACTAACTTTAGTTTAGTATTTAATTCAAAGAAAATCAATACTCATCTACCAATTGTATCAATAACTACCGATCCTGTATTGAAATAACTACACAATTTAGCTGACGATTTTATTTCTATTCACCCTTTGATCTCTATTCACCCCATTTTACCCGGTACCAATAAAACTAACTTTAGTTTACTATTTGGTTCAAAGAAAATCAATACTCATCTACCAATTGTATCAATAACAACTGACTCTGTTGAAACTTACAATAAAAATTCTCGCTTGTATTTTTACAAAATCCGAATAACGTATCTAATCCACAAGCCACTCTCATCTGTAATAGCAGCGTACACAAACACTCCATAGTAAGCGTTCCGGCTGTTGCAGTTATATTAAAAACCCAATACAAAAACAAAGGGTGCAATTTAAAAACCGGTTTTCGTGCCGGCTTTAATTGATTTCACGCGAACATTTTCGTCACTCCCCAAATCGGGTGTAGCCGAGTATGAAATATAACAAAGGATGATCCAATTTCGACTCGATAATTTTTTTTCTGGTTAACTGTGACGGTAAGGGCGCGCATTTATTAATTTGGGCGTTAATTAAAATTTTCAGCACAGGATTACTTCAGGGTTCCTATATAAATTTAATTTGGTGCCATGAAAATATAAAATGGTACAAATGAATGGGTTTGCAATCAGATGCTTTCTGATATTTTATTGCATTTTTAAATTGGTGATGAAAATTATTGTGCCTTGTAATTGGTTCATCAGAATTCATTTGTGACAAATTGGCAGGATTTTTTTGTTGTGTAATTGTTGCGATCAATCAGCTAGCCTTTGGCAATGCGCTGCTGGATATAGGCCACTCCTAAAGTTTGCTTACTGCTTTCTCGCTAGCCAGACGGATTGGTACAGGAATTTATTTCGAAGTTTTCTTCTCTCGCAGTGAGTATTTTTCCGCCAGTCACCTCTTACGACAACCTTCGGATAAAATGGGGTGGTGTTGTTCCTTCTTCCCCAGCACACGGATCCCTCATACCTTATACATTACGATATACCAATGACCAAAACAGGTTCTGCATTTGAACATCCTCATTGAAACCAGGTTTATTACCTATCTAAGGTATCATAGCTATCCAATCTATATTTAGATCTGTGTCGAGAAGGAAAGTTGCTGGATATATTTCCTCACAGATTAAGAGTGCTAATAATTTGGGCAGAAAGTATTTTCTTAGTCGAGAGACCTTCAGATTCCATTCCTGTATATTTAACAACCTCACAAAGGAAAAATAAATAACAAGTTCTCTTTGATAATAAATCTTTATTAAAACGAAGTCGTCAAAGCAGCATTCAATTATATTTTTTTTTACCACTTAAGTAGCAGACTAGCCCACATCAGGTTGGTGATGGAAAGTGGGCGTTACACTCGTACTGCCTACCCTGTGGCCATCTTCTAATGAAATATATATACCATAAAGTCATTCTTAGACAATCAAGGTGTGCGAGTGACATAAGTAGTTTTACACAAAACCTAGGCGTATTTTATAAACTATTATCAACTTAAACAGAAATAAATATTACAGTAATATCAAAGTCTCTACTCTAAAACTCATAAGTCACTGCTACTAACATTTTAAATTCGGAAACGTGGTAACGAGGAAATAATTAGTTCTATTTACGTCAGTAATGAAAACTCTATGATATATACCTATGCCTAGTGGCGCCACCAACGTAAACATTAATAATAATCACGTTGGAACTAACAACATTTGCAGCGAACGTACCCACAACAAGACGTCAAGCTATCGTGTCATACTGTCGTCGTAAGTCACATGTCACTGTGCAGTGGATTAACAGTAGGTTCAGTACAAAATTACGAATAAATCTATATTTTACTAGCTGCCCCGGCAAACGTTGTTTTGCCTTATAAATTTTAAGGGTGAACAACCCTTATCACTAAGGGGTATGAAAAATAGATGTTGGTCGATTCTCAGACCTACTCAATATGCTCGCAAAATTTCATGAGGATCGGTCAAGCCGTTTCGGAGGAGTAATGGAACGAACATTGTGACACGAGAATTTTATATATAAGATAAAGCTCAAGAGTTTGTTTGTTCGAACGCGCAAATCATGAGAACTAGTGATTAGGATTGAAAAAACATATTTTTAAAGAGCAACCGAAATTACTAACATTCTAACCTCTAACCCCTCCAGCCAAGCTCAATGACTCGAGGAGTGGGTTCATGTTGGAAGGGCAATGACCAGGATTCAAACCCGTGTCGTCTCGATCGTAAGGTCGACTTCTTAACTACAAAAAGAGCTACCGATACTTTGTGTGTCGAATATTCCGTTTATCGAGTAAGGATATAGGTAGGTATAATGCTACTACTCAAGGACTTCCTTGAGAACGTATATCGTAGTATAGACATATTTTGAGAAAAGATGTTAGTAATGTTGTAAAAATGGTCCAAAATATGAAGATCAATGGATTATGTGAAAGAAGATATGACAAAGAAGGGAGCGACTGAGGAAATGACATCTGATAGGAATGTATAGAGGAGAATGACAGGCAGGGAGATGATGAGTGCTATTTATTACTCAAGAGAGAATTTATTTCCGAAAAAAAACAGTGACCTGGGATACTAATATGTCTGTAATATCTTCTTCTAGTTTTCCTAAATGGAAACAAGTATGAAAAACTAGTTCTAACCCAATACTACGAACTGAAACTTCTGCCGTATTCCCGTACAATACTGCATTATATTACGCCGACGCCGCAACACATTCACATCACGTAGGCACTGATTGTTTTGTAGGCTCCAACAACACTTTGTTACTTGTAAACTATGTTTACTCACAATTTTATGTATTTTCTTTGAACAAAACAAGGGTTTTATTACGAATATATTTTATCTGCATTGTGTAGAGTTTTCTAATGTGAATTGACTAGACTAGCTAAGCTAAGCTAATAAGTAGATAAAATGCAAGAGAGCACCTTGGCCGGATGCAATCAGGAAAACACGTCTATGAAGATGACTTTTTTTATAGTGCAAAAAATCCCCACGGACCGGTTGGGGAGGTTATGTCGGACTCGAACCGACTAAAACACACGCCGTCTTTGGGCCCTTAGCTGACGTAGGTGAGATTGTGTTTCAGGTTTAGATAGCTCGGTGTCCCAGTCTAACCTCCGAATGTGGGAAGGCGCATTATTTTTGCACCGCCACCACTCTATGAAGATGGCAAAGAATTGTGTATCTTTTGTTTCATTATTCGATGTAATTTATCGAAACTTTCACACATACTGAAGTCGTAACTCGAACTGCTCAATTAGAACGAATATGAAAGAGAGATCCTTTCTGACCAACTTACAGACTATGTTAAAATTGCCACCCATCCTCAGAGCAAACTGCTTAACCCTTCAATGTCAACCACTTAGCCAAGCCCCTCACAAGAAGGAAACATGTTTATATTGTTACTATAATTACAGTCCGACAGATGAAGTGCCACTAGCAGGTGTACAATAACTAAACGGGGGTAGGCTTGCATGCAGTAATTAATTAACTGGGGTAATTACATGTATGTGTGGAACAATCTTGTGCAGAATAATAGGAAATTGTATCAGAAATATTAGTTAAGTTTAGTTTCCTTTGCAATTTAATCCTTGATATAAACATCTTAACGTCTGATAAACTCTAGAGACGTTAATTGGTAGTCCTTTTGCGGCTAAGCACGTAATTAATTTTCTTGCAATTTACACCACATAAGAAGGTATCGGGTCAATTATTTTTTTTCCAAATTTATTTAGCTGTAAAATTTTCGATTAGGAATTTAATTTCGGCATACCCATTTGGGCTCGCCCCTATTTGGGACCGAAAATCATAATTCCTACCCCTTCGGGTATTACGGGTGTGAGCATATGTATGTATGTATGTATATAAACTTCAAAGACTACCTTAACCTAACCTTTCCTGGAAATTACCTGCGACGGAGGCCCTCGTATCGCCTCTACTATTACCGAGACTTTTTTTATCTTGCGAGACCTCTCTAGAAATCACCCTTTCGGGTGGAGGGACCACAGTGTCCCCTCTCTTTTAGGCCTCTTTAGGCGGCTCCAGCAGTCACCTCCAGGCCCGCTCATGGAGGCCGGAGATCATTCTACGACCTTCAACGCTCAAGTCGCCTCCGCTAATCGCGGGCTGTGCGGACCCGGAGTTCTTTCCAAACCCGTTCCACAACCTCTTTAACGTATTAAGAAAATTAAGTCTAATCTAAAAAGGCTACTAAACTAATTATAATCACGTCACTGATCGCAAGCCGTATTATAACCCCATTTTCACTAACAAATTCAAATCAGTTAACCCTACACGATTTCAACACAGATTAGAACTTCTAATAGTGCATAAGTAGGAGCTGGTCCCGTTGTTTACAAACGACTGCGACCCAGTTCGCTCAGTTGACCAAAGCGAGAGTTACTTGCAAAGTAAGCAGCTGTAGCACAATGAAATAGCTCGGCAATTTTCTGTTATGAGTTCCGTAGTTATAATTTGGTTCGTTGCCGATTTCTGCGATATAGATATTGTTGTTTAATGTTCTGTAAGCGATATTGTAATTCAGTTTTAAGTTTATTTGTCTTAATCGGTTTATGTTTCGTTAAGTTTTAAGTTTCCTTAATACTTAACTTAATATCGATAGTACTGTTGATGTATATTTATTGTTTTATGTTCAATAGGCTCTTGTTTGACCGCTATCTATAAGTGATTATGTGGTCGACGGTGGAGCACGCTTACCTAGAAGTAACCTATTCATTCTAGTCTTGAAGACTTTCAAGTAATAACTAGCCTGAAACATAGAATCGGGCAGGGCGTTTTACTCTTTGACTGTACGCATAGTGCGTTTGAGTATGTTACTAAAGTATCTAGATCAATTATTACCGTACAAATTTGCTGCCATACTCTGTAAACCCATAAGGGTTCCCAACCCAACATTCAATGACTAGCGAGACGTTAACCGAGTGATATTGGATCGCAGAGAACAAAAATTTTTCGACCACTTAGACGGCAGACTAACACACCACCCACCTGATGGAAAGTGGTCACCGTGGCCTAAAGACGTTTGCAACATCAGAGGCGTCACACTAGTGCTTCCGACCCTCTAGAAACATTCTAATGCCCCTCTTGAAGAACCCCATTGTAGTCGCTTAGGAAAACCAGATCAATAAATGACAATTTGTCTACTCATACTGTAAGACCTCGTCAATAGATAATAGATATTTATCGAAATACTCCCTGCACCTTTCCATCGGTTCAGCCATTTCATAGTTACGAAAGAACATAGGAACATACGTTCATTCTCAGGTCAAACCCATTTCACACCTTTTTAGACTTCGACGTAAAAATATCAACAGCTACGTTACCCATTGTTTTACATCGTAAAAACGGGCATATTTTTGTGTGGAAACACAGCTAGTATTTTAACAAACCATCGCTTGTTTGAGCACAGCAAACTGTAAGTAAAAGTACATTCAAGTAAGAGTATATTAACATTTAGTTATGTAAGAGAGTACGACATAAGATTAACGACATAATAAATAAGTATTATTCGCATAAATCCCTTCGTCGATATTGAAAACCAAAGTTTGATATTCAAAATTATTCGTCTTTGATAACTGATTGCCCAGAGTACAAAAAATCTTCTTTGGTAACTGGTTATCAAACTCTGGTTATTAATATGGACGAAAGGGGCATAAATTATACTTATTCCGGAACCCTGCTTGCATAAGGTATGACTCACACTCGACATTGTTATACAAATATTATGGCAAAACAACGTTTGCCGGTTTAGCTAGTCTATAGAAATAAAATTATCTTGCTAAGCGCAAAACTCGAAGACGGCAGAACTAATTCCTGTATTTTTTATCCCTTAAACTTTAAAGACGGTTGTTATGGAGCAGCGGGAACGGAATCAGAGGTCTATGCGGTTGGAGCGGCGGGTAACAGCTAACGGTTATAATTATTAACATGACCGTTTTAATTGCAATGGTCGGTCCTTGAACTATATCTATATACACTTTTAGAACAGCAATTAGGTACTATATAGAATTTCAGAAAAGCCTGCAAATAAGCGTATTTTTACTTTTTTCCCCACTGGAATTCCCATTAAAAATTATACTCAAAAATATCATACTTCACAATTAAAAAGCAAACGTTCTGATTTAAATTTTCCTTTCACATTTTTATGAGCACAGTCGAAATATTGGGTTTCATCGAAAAATAAAATCTGCGCCGGAAATACTTTCGTGCGATGATTTTTATGATTTCAATTATGCCTACAGCAGGACGAATATAAATAACAACTTTAAAAATCAAGTCTGTAAATCATTTAATAGGACTCTTTGCAGAATACAGAATTCTACTGATTTTTAAACGTGAAAGTTTGAATATGGTGATTACGTCGGACTCGAACCGATCAAAACGCACGCCGTCTATGGGTCTTTGATTGCCGGAGGTGAGATTATACAAGACATATTCATCGCACCCTGGCGGACCCAGGGACATTACTTTGATATCCCCTTCCCTTAATATGGGAACTACGATATGCCCATCTAGCCCCTGGATAAGGGGAGGCGCAGTTTGCACCGCCGTCGTGGCCTGCTTCTGCTTGGGTGACAGACGGCTACAATATTACCCCCAGGCCTGCGCTCATGGAGGATGGAAGTCATCTTGTGACCTCCCACACCCGCTCGTCGAGGGCTCTGCGGGCTCGGAGTCTCCTCCGGATCCGCTACGCCGCCTCGTTCTCGAGTATTACTTGCTCGCAGATAGAGGCAGCGGCAGCTCACTCGCTGTTACATAGGTACAGGGCAACATAACCGAAAAATAAATGTATAAATGACCGTGTGGTGACGGCAAAAGAATATTACAACCCATCTCATCCAAAGGGTGTCGTAAGAGGCGAAAAATGGTAATTACACGTACAATATCATGACGAGCGAAGGAAAACTCGTAATGAAACCCTGTATCAACCCGTCTGGTCAAGCCTTTATCCAGTAGTGTTCTGCGATATGCTAAATTATTGATTAGGGGTAAATGATTATAGTCTGAAATAATATGTCACATGAACATACTGGTATACCTACGTGCGTCTAACATTTCGTTCAACATTATTGTACCCAAATGTCAGTAATGTTAGACAGTTTAAGCGGTACATCTTCAAAAATTCATTTTATGTTCGAACAAATGCGAACATTGTAGAACGCATTCCTATAACTCGATTTGACAGTAAAACCCGGAGTGGAATCTTAATCCCTGTTACAGAATCGACAGATCTTGTTATTTTTATTGTCTCCAAGGAATAACAAGCCGAAGGCCTAATCCCGTATATTGGAAAGAAAATCAAACGACAACAGTTTTTGTGATTTTTCTTCGAATCGTTTTTCGACTTGAATTCGATTAGGCAAATTACTAAATGATTAATCAGATTAATTTAAACGGATCTGTAGATAAAGAATACTTTGGTATTAACTGAGAGCTGCCGAATTATGGTCGGCGATACAATTGTGATGTTTAATTTTAGTTAGACGGTTATAAATATCTCCCGTTCCAATTAAGCAGTCTGACTGGGGAAGTATCTCTGCCTTACAGAATACGACGAATAATAAGCTTGTGTTGTGTTTTGGGCGGTGAGCAAGTTTCCAGAGCTTACTTGTAAGTTTTTGCGCTATCTCCTGCACTGGCGACATCGAAGTTCTCCCACTATCTCCTCAAGAATAAGAATAAGAAGAATAAGTAGATTCCTATAGGGTTAGCAGAATAACCGGTATCCTAGTTGTAGGTAGGTGAATATATTCTGTTGGTCTTGCGATGTAAGGTCCCGAGCCTAAATACCGGCCTTCACACTACAGATTTGAAGCCACTCCAAACATAAGAATATTAACACTAAGTTGGATTTAGAAATGAGTAATTTCATTAATATAAAAACAAATTACAACCACAAGAAGCTCGACTCGATTAGTACTTTAGAGTTCATCGCAGGAAAATCAAATATCAATTAAGTTTCAGCAGTTATTTGTCATGTTACGCAACATTTTACACGAAAATTGTTCTTCTCAATGGCGGCCATAGCGTAGTAATGAAACTCCATCCAAATCTTAAGGAAACGCGAAATTTAAAAAGGCAAACAGGGGAATAAGAGACAATCAATTTGGTTGCGGAAAATCTCAAAGCAAACATTGGGTCATTAGATTCCTTTGGATTCGCAAAGAGAATTCAATTCGAAATATTACACCAGGCTTCTTCGATATATAATATACATATATATAAGAAAATTTTCAACAATATTCGCATTCGCAATATTGACTTATTATCTACACAAAACAATTTTTTTTTTTTTTAACATACTTTATTCAAATAAGCAGTGGCATGGCGTACAGACTTGTCTTACAATAACTGTGTATAATTATAAAACCTTACAGATAAAACCAGTACCTATAACAAAACATGGGTCATAGGACTCTTTTCCTAAACTAGGCAGAGATTCTGTCTGTATCTTAGGAAAGAGTGTCTATTTATATGGCATATTACGGTTACAAAATAATTGGTACATGCCAGCGGGCAAACAGTGCGCAACTATACCAATCAGGCCTACCACTGCCTTTTGAGAGTAATTTAAATTATTTCAATCTTAGTGAGTTTCGGACTATCAGCGTTCGTGAGGAGGCTCAGGATATTAGTGTTAAAATAAAAAAAAATGAGTAAAACAGTATCTCTTACCGTAGTGGATACATTTAATTGTTTAATTTGATAGATTCTACACTTGTCTTTCATGATACAATATATAAATATCAATGGACGACAACGGCTTGAGTCCGAATCACACTATGAAAGTAAACTGACATTGAAATAACATTAAATACCTTTAAGATGTGTTGGTAGGACCCTAGGTCACTGTTATCTGCAACTTAGCTATGGACCCACTGGTAGTACTTGTCACCTGGACCTCAACTGGATCTAAAGGAGCGTCCACATTTGTGACATAAATAGCGGACCGGACAGCGTGAAATCAAGACAAAACGTTAAGCGTGGACGGTTACGTCCACACTTAACGTTTTGTCTTGAAATGAACTTGTGGCACATGGGCACACAAACTAGAGTTGCGCTTGACTTTCATTTAAACTCAGCTATCAGCAGCTGAATACGCGACGGACACGCACTTCTGACATGGTCACGGCAAAATATTACGTAAATGTAGACGCGTAGAACATAACTAATAACATAAGAAGCTAATCACACTCTTTCTAAATTTTATGTTCCACTTTTCGTCAACGTTCAGTGAGACTATAAGCATAAGCAATCATCCTCTAACTGCATTCATAAACCAAATGCTAGTTATTATTACGAACAATATCATGTTGTCATGAATAAAAATTTGAGCCAGCTGCATGCCTTCCCAGGCAATTGAGAAAGTTGGTTGATGTAAATGTTTACTTCGACATGTACCCGCACGCTACGAATAGTACTAGAATGTAGTCGTAGACTGCGGTGAGGCTTTGTGTCGTAACAGTTTCAAATTTAGCTGTAGGTGTATAGCTTTCTCTCTCACTTTTTCACTACAAAGAGACTTAACTATGCTGATTGATATTGATAACACACTTGTACTTCTCCACTGTATTTATTATTGTACCTAACCGGTTTCGCCTTGCATCATTCTGACAGTTATAAACCTTTGAGAATGCCGCAAGGTTAGGTACAATAATAAATACAGTGGAGAAGTACAAGTGTGTTATCAATATAAAACATGTATAACAATAAGTTCCACCAAGTGCCATCAATCAACAGTATAAATAATTTAACAATAGCTGTTTGAGCTATTATAAACCTAAAGAAATATATGATTTAAGTACCCATATTTCCTGCAACGTTAATCTTTGACGGAGGCAAGACATAACGGTATCTCCCGTCCCAATTGGGCAGTCTGACTCTTAAAGAACCTCTGTCCTACAGAATTTAGAGGCTAAAGATAACCTTGTGTTGTGTTTCCAGCGTTGAGAGACGTAGCCAAGCTCACTGTCGAGGTTTTGTGTTGTCAGTAGGAAATTATGGGCTTAAATTAACACTGTTATGTTATGGTTTGAAACCTTGCTTTGTCTACTGCGCTCACGGCACAGAAACTCTCAATACCTTCACACACACCACCTCCCTCTACAGGGTGGGCAGCACTAGTGTGTCGCCCTTGCAAATGTCCATAAGCCACGTTAACAAATACCATTACATGGGCCGTGTATTTGTCTATCTTAGTATTTGTATATATTACGGAGGTAGGACACGACGGTATCTCCCGTCCGAAATGAGCTTTCCAACTGGGGAAGTACCTCCGCCCTACAGAAGACCGCGGTCATAACCCCTCCTTCCCTTCGCCTTCCTAGCCTCCCCACCCCTTCCCAGCTCTCCCCCTTTCCCTTCAGGGTGGGCAGCGCGTGTGTAACACTCTTAGTGTTGCACACGTTCTGCGTTTGTGGCAGTGACTACCTCCTGACCTCCAAGTCCGTGATTTGATGGTCCCCATACACCCATAGCAATTTACACTCACTTTAATATTATTTTTTGTCAATTTCAGGTATCAACCCGCACTGGTATGGTGTCCCACTACGTGCGACTCCAGATCGTGGTGCCAGAAGCCTTCATCCTTGGTTCTGGTGAACACCACGTCGATCTTGGAAGTGTAATACATCTTATCTGCATTGTGGAAAAGGTACTGATAAAGAATGGTGTTAGATTCAATTAATTACTTACTGTCTCTATCGCGAATATACAGACAAATAGTCATGAATTCCAAAAAAATCGTTTTCAGTGTCTTATCGCTGTCTCTTTTTTATCTTACCTACTAGCTACTGAACTAACTGACCCGCGCAACTTTGTCTGCGTCACCCCGTTTTTGTAACATTTTTCATTCCTGCTCCGCACCTGTTGGTTGTAGCATGATGTTATATACATGTAAACCTTCCTCTTTAACCATTCTATCTATTGAAACAAACTGCATCAAAATCCGTTGAGTAGTTTTAAAGATTTACAGACATACAAAGGGACAAGAAAAATAGGGACAGAAAACGCGGCTTTATTTTATACTATGTTGATTTGACTGGTTGCGTGGGTTTGCTGGTGACCTATAAATACAGATACAAATTGGTGTATCTAGTTTAGGCACCAGTCTCACAATTACAGTTTTTGTATAGCCATTAAGATACACCTAGAAAATAATAATATTAATGTTTTATTTAATAAGTATTAAGTATTAATTGTTTGAGAGAATAAAAATATTTTTATTTTTTTTATTTTTTTTATGATGATGATTGATGATGATGAAGTGATAAGCTTCAAATACAACCGTGTATGAACATGGATGAACAACAAGACGCTATGTTTACTATCCCTTTATTTTTGTATTGATATATCTGGTTTAAGAAATCGATAAAAAGTTTTATCTTCGTGACAGTAAAATACTTACTTTAAATGACAATAAATAGCTTAGTCACAAAACGAAAAGTCCACCCATATTATTTTATTTAGGGCAACGTGTAAATTTTTACAGCTTGCAACTTATTTTACGAGATGTTCTAATAATCGTAAAGGATTCATCTTTTTTAACAGAGTCGACGGGAATACTTTGTAGATATTTTTTAGTTATTGATCTATTCTCCTAAAATATTTTATATAGCCTGAGGTATGCCTACATCATCATTCTCATTATCTGAACCTTTTTCCCAACTCAGTTGGGGTCGGCTTTCCAGTCTAACTGTGATGCGGCTGAACTTCGATATTTTCCGTGAAGCGACTGCCATCTGACCTCCACAACCAATAGTCCAATGACCAATGGCGATATCGAAGTTCTAAGTTAGACTGGTTGGACTTTTGAGGGCTCCAACTAACTCGTTACGACTACCACAGATGTTGGGACCGACGGTTTAACATGCTTTTCCTGAGGTATGCCTACATACTATTGAAATTCATACCTATCTTACACTTAACTGGTGGTTGGACTTTTGAGGGCTCCAACTAACTACCCGTAACGACTGCCACATGCCAGATGTTTGTATGGCAACCGGGACCGACGGCTTAATGGGCTTCTCCTGCCTATTATACCTACTATTGAAATTCATACCTATCTTACACTTAACTGACTTTTTATTTTATTTTTTATTTTTTTTTATACTATCACGCCTATATCCCCGAAGGGGTAACCAGAGGTGCTAGCACCCACATTTCGCCAGTGTATATTTAGGTCCCAATGTGGCGAGCCTATTGCCATCAACCGGGCACTTATAAACCTGCGATAAATACACACATAGCTTCGAAAAGCATTGCAGTCATTGGTGTGTGCCATGGTAAACCTGGGACCGAACCCGAGACCTCGTCTCAGCAGTCCACCTCCCATACCACTAGGCTACCGTGCTAGGCTGACTTTTTAACCTGTATTTCTTGTCTTACAGAGTCCAACACCTCCTCAATACGTGTTCTGGTACCACAATGACCGCATGATCAACTATGACGCGACACGAGGCGGCATCACAGTGGAGACGGAGCCGGGTCCTCGCACGCAGTCTCGGCTCACTGTGCGCGGCGCCACGCTCAAAGATTCTGGGAACTACACTTGCAGTGCTAGCAACACCGAGCCTGCGAGCATACATGTTTTCGTTTCTGAAGGCAGTAAGTATTACATAACATAAACTCACGCCTGTATCCCCGACGGGGTAGGCAGAGGTGCTAGCACCTATATTTCGCCAGTTTATGTTTAGGTCCCAATGTAATAGGTGGCGAGCCTATTACCATAAACAAGGCACTTATAAATATGCGATAAATACGCAGATAACTTCGAAAAGCATCGAAAAGTCATTGGTGTGCGCCATGCCAAACCTTGTCTCAGCAGTCCATTACCCATACCACTAGGCTACCGCAGTTGTCTTCTGCGGTTACCAGTGAGTATTATTGTACCTTTTTTGAAATTAAATAGCATACCGCAACTATTTGGACAGATGCCACTCCCAATGTTGACCTACCGTTTCTATGCAGGCCAGACGGGTTGGTACAAGGTTTTACTTCTAGTTTTCCTTCTTTCGAAGTAATATTGTCAGTGTATTTTTTCGTTAGTCGCCTTTTACTATACAGTGTTATTCTTTCTTCAGCACCGCTGATGATATATCCAGTGAGTAGATGTAAGGTCTTACAACTCAACCTTGCATACAAGCTGGTACACTTGTGTGGGTTCTTGTATGTATATTGTACCAGCGCGAGAACTTCACTTTCGCGATGCAGGATCCGGAGTGTCGTAGTAGTTGCTCTTGACGTCGCTAGATGGCGCTGGGTACATGTGATATCGCCACATACTCGCTGTTAGATAGATGAGGGTCTTGCGTAGGTTCTCAGGGTAAGTGCTCAGACGGCAGTGAGCTTATGATTCCTGGCGAGGTAGAGAAAGTAGAATAAGATCTCCCCATCTCTTCCATTGTGTGGTGTCATACATAGAGACTAAGGGATAGGTCTGTTTAAATTGACGACAAATTGATGTGCCCTTAATTAAAAAAACGGATCATTTGGGCCTATACCCGGTCTAGTGGTTGGACGAAAGGTTCTAACCAAAAGGCAATGTGTTGGATTTCAAAGAACAGTGTACAGAAAGCGGTTCACCCAGGGACGGACAGTACCATATCATAACAATATATGATAGTTAACAGTTCTTTTTTTTTATTTATGGCACGTCAATTTGACTTCACCTCGCCTGATGCTAAGCTGAAGGCAAAGTCTCATGAAAGAGGTTCACCATTGCAAACACGTTCAGTGCTACAATGGTGGGCTCAGCTTGACGGCCTCATCAGATGCTTTTTCACGCCTCGCTTAAAGGACCCAGGACTGTAGGAAGAAGGAAACACGTGTGCCGGCAAGGAATTCCAGGACTTAATGTCAATAACTTTCACAGTTCAACAGTTCAAATGGTCATTCTCATTTTCCAGGTAACAAGATGGCCGCTATCCTGCGACGCAACACTAGCGCGATCCACGGCATCACTTCAAGTGTCACCTGCCTACTGCTGCTCAGCTCAGTGTTACTCCACTTTGGTCTGCGATGACGTTAGCGATAAGTACTATAGCTCAGCACTGTATGAGGGTTTAGCTTCGTTCTAGATACATTTACGAGTGTACTGTTATACGAGGATCAATGCTCTGTTCTTCTTTGTCGGAGTGCCAATCTTGATACTTACAATCCAAGCTCCCAGCTCTATGTAGCTGGTATTTTGGAGCCTGAGAGATGTCTTAAATTAATGCTGTACTAGCTAAAAGTAATAAATATTATAATTGACAATCCAGAGATTGGATATAGTTATTTGAAACTACCGTTCTGTCTATTCTGTGAAAATAGTATACATCTTTCAGATCAACTAATCTGTCAGCTAAAATTAAAAAGTAATGATGAAACACTCAGAAAGTACTTCATTGTCTTTAGTAACGTTGATTTTATAAGATTTAATAATCACTCTATATATAATTGAAAAAAATATATTATTTTGTTGAAACTATGTCAAGTATGTACTTATAGCAATGAACTGTAATAGGCTGACAAACATTGTTCAATATTAGGAGCAGCTCATTTAACAAGTATAAGACATTCAACAAATATCTACAAACAGTCATGTTTGCACAGCACTAATCTCATCAATATATTGATAGGATTGCAAAAGTCTTTGCCATTATGTTTAGACAGAATTAGTTTCATCATGAGATCTTAAATCTCTAGAGAAAACCTAGCAAAGAGACGGAAAGAGCGCTAAACTGACAATTTCATATCTAATTTTTTTAACATTATTATTATTAGCAACCCAAATTAATATGTCCTCTAACCCAATGCTAAGCTCAATGGCTTGTGTTAGGAGTTGGTTCACGTTGATAGTGTAATGTCTAGTGTTCGAACACGGGACCTCTCAATTGCAAAGCCGACTACTTAAGCCATTAAGCTATCGACGCTTTCGAAGCACCCATTTATCTAAATTATGACAGATTTCTTAATAAATATTTGTCGAGCTTGTTAGTTCGTAATAACATAACGGCAAGTAATATTTTTAGCTACGAGTACAGCTAATGACTATCATAGAAAAGTAAAAATTCAGTATTTCCCAGAGCAATGATGATCCTTGTAAACTAGAAATAAATTTGGCCAAAGATATAAGTAATAAAATCCAATTCTACAATACAAATAATGTCCTCATACGGTGTTAAAATAGAAAATACTTCGTTTCAAATTTAAATCATTGAAATTATAAGATAAGTTGATTGTAACAACTACGTAACTTAGTTACTTACTTAGAATTACGTAGTAAATATTTATTATAGGCACTTAGATATTGTACAGTTAAAACAATTCTTATTATATTAATAGGTAATTGATACATTTTTGTTCTTGTGCTAATTTAATAAAGAGTTTAAAATTTTGTTCTTCATTTTTACATAAATATCTACTTATATGTTGTAGGTAAGTAAGGACGTGGCTATATGTAAAAGTAAGAATAACAATAAGAAACATTTTTATTCTTACTTTTGTTCCAAATTCATATTATTATAATATTATAAACTGTTTCCTTTTATTAATAAAACTTTTGTAATATGTACTTGTCTTAATTGAGTATGGTATAGTAAATATCTATCTATGATTCGATATTCAATCATTTGATAAACTTACCCCGATTATACAGGGTGTTAGGAGAACGCTACCGACAACGCAAACGCAAAATTTGGCTACCTTTTTTGATCGCATTACTTTTTTGATAGGTACCATGACTTTTAAACTATTTGATTAGCATAATTCGCGTAATAATACTATTTAAAGGGTTTAACAATCATGGAACCTATCGAAAAAGCAGCTCTATTTTGTTAATGGACATTAGTAGAGATGGCCACGTTTTCGTTTTCGGGAATGTTTCCATAACACTTCATATATTCAAGACTCGTTCATTTTAAAAAGATATATTATTTTAAATTATATTTAGTAATTCATATGACATTTGAAATAAAAATCAAAATAAAGATTAAAACGTAAAAGTATTGGGAATCATAATTGTAATAATTAAATATTTAAGATAAGATATTTTCTTAATTTCGAGTGTTATTCGTACATAAATATTTACGATGTGAAGTAAAGTGATAATCTGAATTGATTTTGCCGTAGAAATATGTAAGTTTTTAGAGATTTAGTATTATTTAAAATTAGTTCTTGTAATCTATTTAGTGAATTTTATTTTGTTGTTTACACATTCTACAAGATATGCTCAATAACTACTCGGTAATACTCGTTTGTAAGTACTGAAGATTTTATTGGTGCACCCTGTATAAATATAATGTCATCACATTTGGATATATAAAGTATATCATTATAATTTATTATACTTTTTAATTTAAAAATGTATTGATATAATTAAAAGCAACCTTGAAACTGCCTCCCCATTTATAAAAAAAGCCCCGATCAGACTATTGCAATTCTATAGTCCTAAGGCATGACGTTTATCGTCGTCAACGAATGTCAAAACGTCAAAATATGTGTCAATCCCGTATATTGAATATTTTATTCTATTCTATAAAACGATTCCGAACGCATTGCCGTTTGTCTATTGCATATTTATTATCTTTTCAAGCTACTAAAAAGCTCCAAAAAGGAAAAATATATTCATTAAATTCAAAGTAATTGTTCCACCCTTTAAAGTTTGTCCATCTCATAATAAATATCAATACAATATTTTAAATGATATAAATAATAATAATAAAACCACCGTATACTTTAATAATACATTACAATTACTATCAAATTAATGTATTCTTTTGACAGTAGCATAATATGTAATTTAAACTTAATTATTCAGTATAATTATGGTATTCTTTTTCATGTCACAGTAACAAACAGATTTCGGAATGAAGTCAATTAAATAATACGTATGAATATAATTATTATGTATGATAAATTAAATGCCAGAAAAATTATACGTATTTAATGATAATTACTAAATAAATAATTTTTGTTTGTGTTTGAATCTATTGAAATTCAATATTAATATATTAATTATGTTCGACGACAGGGACTGTCTATTTCAAAAGAATTTAATTAAAGATATTTTATTAATAAGACGTAATTGCTTGTAAATTGTCAGGCATAGAAATTTTAAGAACATTTTGAAATTAAGATACTTAATAATAACCAAACATCTTTTTATTTCGTGCGGAAATTCCACGGATAGGTACCACTCGCTGAAGTCAGCAAGGGTGGTTATGTCGGATTTGAACCGACCAAAACCGCACTTGGGCCATCAGTTGCCGAATATATATAATATAATCTACACTAATGTTATAAAGAGGAAATATTTGCTTTTTTGTTTGTAACGAATTGGCTCCAAAAATACTGGACCGATTTTAATAATTCTTTCATTAATATAAAGCTACAATATCCAGGAGTAATAGGATATATTATGTCATCACGTTACCATCTAAGGGAGCGGAGCAATAATCATAAATCTCCAAAGATTGGCGCTAATATCGATAAAAATTTCCGTTTTCATAACAACTATTAGGTGGGATATACTAGAGAGAGGCAATACTAAAAATAACGGACGGAAAATAGTGAAATAAGGGAAATTGGACAGGGGAGATGCTGTGTTTTATGTGCAATATTCCGCAAGTGCGTAGAACAAACCTCGACCCGTGTTTCACCTCTACACGAGGCATTTTAGCTTGAGAGCGCTCCTGAAGATGCCCATAGGTTTCTTTCTACAAATTAATAACAGATATTTATGCCTAGTATTCAAGCATTGAGTAGGAATCAAATACGAAACTTCCGACTACTTCTACTGCTACGCCATAGATGAACCCAGATGTTTGGTGACTATTATTATCTAAATACCATAGATAGAACCATTGCCATAAATTCTATGATAAAACCATAGAGTTCTAAACTAGCCATGTAATATACCTACCACAAGTATACTCGACTTTAAGATTTGATCGTTGGATTCTAAAAGTTATCTTTTGTAAATATAAATAATAATAAACGAAATTAATATAATTAATACTCATAATAGTGGTTAGTCTTACTATTAGTAAATTTGTAAATAAATTCATCAGTGTTATTAAACTCATTTAATGTAAATAATATTTCGGTGATCATGTATGCAATAAATATTAAATTTCCTTGGATTTTTGTTTTATTAAAATATATATTATTATACATTATATTTACTTTAGTGGATCCTCTCCTTTCGTGATACGTGCAGGGCTTAGAAGTCACCCGCATACGGTGCGTTGTGTGACGAAGTGTGCCCCTGGAGTTGCAAACGTCCATTACGTGATGAGATATGGTTCCAACGTAAATGAAACATGTTAAAAAATTAATAGCTAATAGTGTAGAGCGGTGGTGTAGACAATAGATAAATTAAAAATGGCATAACATGGTTTGTAAAGATATAACTTATGCAATCACATTTTTAAACCACTTACATGGCAGACGTACATCACGCGCGTACTAGCACAAAAAACACACTACCACGCGCTTCATCATCATTCCCTGAACCTTTTTCCCAACTCAGTTGGGGTCGGCTTTCCAGTCTAACTGTGATGCGGCTGAACTTCGATATTTTCCGTGAAGCGACTGCCATCTGACCTCCACAACCAATGATCTAATGACCAATGGCGATATCGAAGTTCCAAGTTAGGCTGGTTGGACTTTTGAGGGCTCCAACTACCCGTAACGACTGCCATAGATGTTTGTATGGCAACCGGGACCGACGGCTTAACGTGCTCTCCGAGGCACTTATAAACACTACCACGCGCTTGATGGCAGAAAATAACGTGCAATATGGTAGGTACATTGAAGTCTGCCATAACGCGATGATTTTAGCGAATTACACATTAGACAATCTGAAAAAATATCCTAGATGCGTTTCTCACAACATTTAATGTGGATATTATGGACATCTAAGGTAATAATGAGATAATAATAATTGAAAATATGATAATAAAAAATAAAACCAGCTGCAATACCCAGGGCAGAAAACAATAAAATAAAAACATCAATGAAAATGGATTTAGTGTTAATCGAAAATGGAATGCTTTTTTTTCTTTTTCCATATTTTAACCTTACTTCAAAGAAAATTTCAGATTACCTACCGAAAAATGCTCCTCGAACTTGACAGTAGGTACTCATATTAAACACAAGATCGCAGCTCCGCGCGTGATGGCATACAAAATATACAAATCTGCTCGATGAGACCACAGAACACTTATATCCTACGGGATGAGACAAATAGTGTTTTTCTGCGCCCTGCCACGTGGCACGAGACAGTGTGGCAACCATTAAAGACTACCACGACGATTTTTCATTTTTGTGAAAATTAGAAAGGAAGAACCATATTTTAAGGAAGTGGTAACACAACCGCTGAACCAAAAGTTGACTATTACCAATAATAGGTGGCGCGATTCATAAAATATTACTTACGCACTGTGATTCACACAAGATGACAGTTGCGAAAAATGCCGATGTTACCCGAACAGTGCCGACCATGAGTTCATTGATAAGATGACGTAAACATTATACGTACCGTACGCAATACGCTGAGTACTATTAATATTTATAAATGATTTTATTGCATGCGAAGTCAACAGCTTCCGTCATGCTATCGTATTTGTATGTTCAAATTGTTGACTAGGTAATCATAACCGCTTCAAGTAGAACTATATGTACCTATAACTCATATTATTTCGAAAATTGAATTAAGAATGCATGAAGAAAAAAACAATGATACCTTGATGAACGAGTTTTGTAAGAGCGATGAGTCCAATGAAGATGAAATAAATGTCGAAGAACATAGGAAGCTTACAGCCGAACTCGGTGAGTAATATTTTGTTTTATTTGCTTGTGATGCTTTGATTTAATTATAGATTAGCTACAAACAACTGCCCAAATTGACGATTGATAATCTGTATTCAGTGTTGCCAGCTTTATCTTGTTTTATTTGTTGTTTCATTATTATTATAACGTTTATCACATATTTGCACTTGCTATATAAAGAAAGCTAAAAACATATTAGAGATAATAAAAGTTTCAACACACTTTTTGCTCATAAAGTGCCTCTAATTTCACTGCAATTAGGTACGTAATAACATTTATAGTCAAACTGTAACTTACAGACGACTTACGGACTTTTCATTGTTGTTGTTATTATTCACACGTCGTGATAGATTTTTATAGGATGCAATTTTTTTTAACCAAAAATTAGTAACCTCATTTTTTAGTCTATGGCTAATCGCCATTATTGTTTGCGCGCGCAACTACTAGATAGGTACTATTTTTCCCGCCACTGCGAAAAATTGTTCACAACTCTTTTTAAATGGTAAAACTATGGTGATTTTTGTATATTTTTTTAACAAGAGTGTGTTAAAACAGGTCGTATAACACGTGCATATTGAAGATAACCGTGCTCAAAAGATCGTATGACATAATCTTCGATCGAAGATTAACTGTCCTCGGTTCTCATAAGACCCTCACGTAACGGCTCGAGTCTGTGTACCTGACGGGGTAACTAAAATAGTCATTTCACAAACTATATTTTGAACTTATAATGTCAACCAATACAAATACTTTTAAGTTAAGTTGAAATTGAGTTTCAAGAACATAACTTGGTAACCTGTGCTTTCGTCTACCCCGAATAATCCAAAAATGTAGCATAGATAGGTAGTAAAGGTACTTATCTAGCATGAAGTTTTTTTACGTGATATTTCTATACGAATTTATTTGTGTGGGTAGTCAGAAAAACTTAGATAGTATAAAAACTGATGAGGATCCCGAATTGTTTAGTTAAACACATAAAAAATAAACCAGAAAAACGTGTGTGTGTGTGTGAGAGAGTATTTGGGTGTGTGATTGTGTGTTAGTGTGTAAGAGAGAGTGTGTGTTATGTGTATGGTTTGGTGTGTATGTGTGCATGTGTACAAAAAGCATTTAGCATTATACAACGTTCTAATTGACCCACAAAATCCGTATTCGTATGTGCGCTCTTTCAGAGAGGAATCATCCTTTCCTTATCTTAGTTAGATATGTCTAACAATCACAGTACTGTTTACGGAATCTCTGCAATTTAATGTTATCTTTAATTTAAGTAGGTAGGTATACAACAAATATTGACGTTCTCAACAATCTGTTATTATATGAAGTCAGTGTAATGTATGCGCTCAGCACAAGCTATTCGGCATACATAATAGGTAAATCATTTTCTAAATTATAGTGTAGACACAATGGTAATATTACATGAAGGTACCTATAACCCAAAAGGTGGGTATGTAATTAGGTACTTAGTTCCATCACTTGTTTTACATACGTACGCCTCTTTTCCATTGGTGTCATCATTCATGCTTGCCACTATCCTGACATAGTCATTAATCTCATCATCAACATTATCATTGCGTCAATCTCGGTCGTAACCGAGACCTTCACCTCGGTCGACGGGGTCCGATTGCCGGTTTTTTACTTCTCGTCTTCGTACGGTCTTGGGCTTCCCTGGCATTTGCACGCATATCGTTGGAGTAACTCTTAATTAAAGGTTGCTGGAACTATTAATCTGGTTTTCAAAATATCCTAGAACTGATCAACATGCATAAGCGTAGGTGTTACCAGGTTACAACGTTTCCCTATGATACTGTTGTTTCTCCATTCATTTCTATTGTAGGCGTTTATTTTTGAATCTTGCTTGGTTTGTTTGATGCCTTATACACATGTGCTCAAGCGAATTAGCTTTATGAATTCACGTTTCAGCAATAAATCCGTACAGCGACCTTAACCTCTAAAAACCAATATTATTTTAATCTTACTTCATTTTCATTTGCCGTTGTCGTCCATCGATATTTTGTACTGTATTTTGTAATAGATTCTAACAATTTATACAAATAAATGTCTCGACTACAGTAAGAGATACTGTTTGACCTATAAACAATGGTGTAGTGTGTATCCGTACAGACACTGTCGGATCCGAATCTCACAAGGAAGTAAAGAAAGATTGAAATAATATTTCTTTTTAAGAAATGGTGGTAAGACCCAAGGTTAGACTATAACTTTTGGTATTTTCAGATACATTTTCTCCAATTCAAGATATAAACAAAGCATTTGAAGAATGCAAGTTCGGCCGGTTTCATATAAGGTTGTTATTCACAACCTTCGCTGGATTTATTGCCTCTGTATTAGTTAATAATTCATCTTCGTACTTACTTACTATAGCAGAATGTGACCTTGATATGAATCTCAGGCAAAAAGGATTACTTACCGCCATGCCTTTTTTTGGTGAGTGTTTTTAAATATTATTATTATATTAAATTTGAAAATGGAAGGTAGAATGGAGTACGAAAAGTCTTCTTCTTCTTCTTTTTTTTCTTAGATGGCAACATATCAACCCAATTTAGGGGACCACCTTGCCAGTGTCGAGTTGGGAATTCTCTTTTATTTTGTGATAAGTATAGTTAGAATGATGATGATGATGACGATGACGGATGATAGTTGCCCTAGTAAAGTAGTGGAGACATTACTAGAAGCTTTTCTTAGGGAGATTTTGACACAAACACGAAAAAACACAATTCACTACAATATTCCACTCTCCTACACTTGTGTGCTTTGTCCAAGCCGTTATGTCTAAAACTCCACCATTTTTACACATAAAAACTCGAATGCACACCAAATTTGGAAAATGAAACACATCGCGTTCCCGCCACAACTCCTACGAAAAGTCTATTCATTAATACTCGTTTTTTTTTCAGGTATGATAATTAGTTCTGTGATAGGGGGCTTTTTAGTTGATACGTTTGGGAGAATCATGTTTCTGAAAATGGGCTATGGAGGATTATTCTTTTTTGCATTATTGTCAGGATTTAGTCAAACTTATGAGATGTATGCAGCTACTAAGTTTGGGGAAGGAGTTTTGTAAGTATTCATTTTTCAATTATTGAATTATTGGACGTGGTTACTTTCCATTGAAGTTCATTTCCAGAACTGCCGCAAGGTTTAAGATCCATAATTAACATAATATTTATACAAATCAATTTAGATTAGAAAAAGTGAATGCCCAGAAGGGATATGAACCCGTGACCAGTCCCTTTCAGGAGGAGTGTTCTGACTAAGTCAGCTACCGTGACACATCGCGCTACAGCGAACATATCTAAAGCCATTGAAATTTTCCTTTGTCTCAGAAGGACTAATTTATTACCATAAACCTAAAGCTGATTATTCAGATCCAAGTCCTGGGTCTTGACTAAACATAAAAGCAGAGTTGTGACATATTTGAAATACTTGTATTTAAAATGCAAATACAAAATACAAAATACGTATTTTGGATTTTGTACTTAAGTACTTTTTTTAAAAAGTATTTTGTATTTTATTTGAAATACTATTGGAGACGTATTTTGTATTTGTAAAATGGTTTGTAAAATACAAAATACTTTTTTATTCCTAGCTTCATTTTTTTAAAGCATTCCGCGATTCAGTAAAAACAAAAATGGCCACTAGTGGCGCAGCAGCTTTAGAAGTTTATGCGCAAAATGACAGATGAAACAAAATGCATATAAACCCTGACCAATAATATATGAGCGACCCCTCTTGACGATCCTCAAAGTCACTGTTACGTTTTGCAGTGTTGGCAGCTATTTCATTATATCTGTGTTGTTCGCTCAAAATGTCTTTAAAAAAATCCCAAAACAAATTGTATTTAAACAATATGCCGTGTAGGCAATAAGACGTTTTTTTAACGATTCGTATTTAAGTGATTATGAATGTATAAATGACAAATAAAAATACAGAAATAGAAAAATATATTTATAAAAAACCGGTATGATTATGCGTCCACACAGACTCAACATGTCAGATGCTCTTTTTGAAGAGTACATGACAATACATATCAATCTTTAATAAATAAAGAAAACCAGTAATCACTATCATCACTATCACTACATAGTATAAAATAAAGTCGCGTTTTCTGTCCCTATTTTTCTTGTCCCTTTGTATGCTTAAATCTTTAGAACTACGGAACGGATTTTGATGCGGTTTGTTTCAATAAATAGAATGGTTAAAGAGGAAGGTTTATATGTATATAACATCATGCTACGACTAACAGGTGCGGAGCAGGAATGAAAAATGTTGCAAAAACGGGGTGACGCAGACGAAGTCGCGCGGGTCAGCTAGTTTTACCATAAAGTATTTTATTTCAATAAAGTATTTTGAAAATACATATTTTGTATTTAGTATTTAAATACAAAAGGCAAAAGTATCTTGTATCTTGCATTTGAAATACTATATTAAAAAAGTATTTGCATTTTGTATTTAAATACTTTTCGAAAAGTATTTTGTACATCTCTGCATAAAAGTAATGAACAAATGACAAATTTAATTGTGCGTTATCGTAGGCCTTATTTCTTTGAAATAAGTTTTAAATTTCCTGATGAGAGATACCTAATTGTATTGACATGACGAGTGAGGTCGTGTAGATTTCAATCAGACTCATTGTAATATATTATTGGGAATGACTTACGGGAAGGTGAACTGGACGATACAGATTCGTCAGTGTACGGCACCGCACACATAATGATTGGATACTATCATTAATGATAACATCTGTCCGACCTTGTGAAATATTAGGTACTGTGTTATCGTGACGAGCGCGTGCTAGTGAATTATTGTTTAAATAATGATACCTGTAAATAGGTATGCCAAATCGGTTAAAAGTTTGTTGAATAAAAACTTGTATGTATACAAGTAAACTAGTTTTTGTTGTTATCAAAAATACCACTACTTATACCTGTTGGCTTTGATTTTACAGGTATTTAAACTTACGATGAATATCGAATCCCGCTACATATGATATCAATTTACAACGCTCCGATTAGTAGTATTGGTGGTTATATTTATACATTTCGGCACAAGACATGATTTCCTAGTATTTGTATTAAAACTTCTGAGGGTATTTCTAATTCCAAAAAAAATCTGAATTCATTTACTCTATATAGGTAGACCACTAAACGGAACTTACAAAACGTCAATATCAACCGTCTTGATCAAAATGTAAGATACCGTGCGTGGTTCTGAGATCGCACGTTTAATCTATTAGGAATCAAAAACTAATTGACGTATCGAAGAAATTCTTTCACTTGTATTTTTTATTTTTGACAAAGAATATTGTGGAAAGCTGATATTCAAAATTCTCAATCCCCAAATGTTACATGTAATAGGGGATGAGCCTATTGCTGTATGCCGGGCACTATTGTTGACTCAAGCCATGCTTCTGAGGCTAAATCAGGGCTGTATCAATTAGAATGCTTACTATTTAAAGATTTGACCGAATTTGAACCCGTAGCTCAGCGGTCAGAGCATACCCTTGGAAAAGCATTCACTTTTTTCGATCTAAATCAATTTTTGTATGAGTACTTAGCTCGTGTGTATTTTCCTATTATACTTACACTACATAAAGATATAATTTTGATCACCTTCTCCATCAGAGTCGGAATAGCAAATACGGGTATAATGTCGATAACATCGGAGTTCTGCCACCCCACCGTGCGAGATCGAGTGATATTGTGCCAATCAGCTTTCGGGGCAATGGCCCAGATTATATGCCCAGCGATGGCCTGGGGCATTCTGCTCCAGAATTGGGAATACAGTTTTTTTGGAGGTAGTTTTGGTACGTTTTGTTTTTTTAATAATTCATGATGCTAGTTCATATTTATATACCTAGGTACATTACAGTCTCAGATCTTTTAAGTGGGATGTAAAAAAGCATCTGAGGCCGTCAAGTTAAGTGCTACCATTATAATACTGTACGTGTTTGTAATGGTGACCCTCTTTTTTCCGTGCGCTAAATCCCCACTGATATCAATCCCACCGGAGCCGATGAGAGAGCTTATGTCGGACTCGAACCGACCAAAACGCACGCCATCTTAGGGTCCTTAGTTGCTAGAGGTGAGATAGTAGCGAGCATATCCCTCGCACACCGGCAGACCCGGGGTCCTCTCTGTTGAGATGGCCCCTCTTCGAATATAGGGACCACAATATCCCCGGATATGGGGTGGCTTTGTGCCACCGCCACGGCCTGCATCTGCTAGGGTGACAGGCGGCTCCACCCATTACCCCCAAGCCGGCGCTCATGGGGGACGGAGGTCATTCTGCGACCTACGACGTCGGAGTCGCCTCCGCTCATACATTGCAGTAGCCTTAGCACGAAATACTTTCGAATTAGTAATGTAAAGGTATCGACAGAACGGAGCATTGCGATTGGCGGACTACACACGCACACAGGTTAACAAGAGTCAGACTGCTAATTACAATGCTCCGTTCTCTCGAAACCTTTACATTACGAATTCGATAGGAGTTCATGCTAGTGCTACGGATGACTGAATTCTACCATGATGAAGTCCGATTCTGTCATAATTATGTGCGAAAATCGTTAAAATCAACATAATAAGTTTAGTACTTGATTTAGTTTGTCAGTTCAATATCGAAGTAAGTAAATGATATTTTTGTTACAGTACTTAAAACATGGAACTTCTACTTACTAGTTATGTCACTTTGGTCTCTTTCTGGTTACATTTTATACTCAACATTGCCAGAGAGTCCGAAGTTCTTGGTGACTCAACATAAATATCTTGAAGCAAGAAATATTTTGATTAAGGTTTATACAGAAAATACTAGGAAGGCACCAGAAACCTTTCCGGTAAGAGAAAACAACAAAATAAACTACAATTCTGATCCCATTACCTCAATCCACAGTAACCTTTTAGAGGGATAAAAAGCATATGTATTTTTTAGAGCATAATCTATTCCTGTATCGATTTTTAGCCAGATTCGTGCAGTCGTTTGAGCATAATTGAGTTAACATACCTCCAAGCATACCAACATATATACGTGTTTGTATAACTTAGATATTTATAATTGTGTTACCTGGGGCTCTGCCCGCCCGCGTCCATGTCCTTCTCCATAGTCTAATTTATCTTTGTATCAAATTTTTTCGTTATCAGTTCAGTGGTTTACGCGTGAAAGCATAACAGACGAGTGCGATTGACAACACAAAACCTCTCCAGAACTCACTAGAGAGGTTTTATGTTGTCAGTGGGAAGACCGAGAAATCCTTCTTTGTATTCTGCACTGATAGCACAGAAACTCTCTACACCTGAGAAGTTCCCCGTTCCCCTTTCTTCTTCCCCTCCCGCTTTTTATATGGTCGGCAGAACGAATGTGCCCTTATGCTGCAAACGTCCATAGGCCACGGTAACTACTTTTTTCATACATAGCAGTACACGACTCACCTTATGGAAAGTGGTCACCGTGACCTATGGACGTTTGCAACATCTGTTAGAAGAGTTATTATCGCAGTTATAATATCAGTTTGGATGGATAATGGGTATCTGGCATTAATTACAATAATTACCGACCTATCTATAATTCAGATCGTTATTTATTCTTTCAGTATCCTAACTTATGGGATCAACAGATAATTGAAGAATCCAAAAAGAAAGTGACTAAGAAATGCAGTTTTAAAGAGTTCTGGCTTCAAGTGTCCGTTGGTCTGCGGAATACGAAGCCCATGTTGGAAAGACCGTTGATAACTTATTTAGCAATTCTTGGAGTTATGCAAATAGTGAACGTGGGTATGTGAGTATTATTTGATTAATCATCATAGTATTTATTTTTAGATATTTTTATAACCTTTTTATCAAAATAATGTACCTACAGTGGGCTACAGAAGTCCGCAGACAGCTTAAGATCTTTAATACCTTGAAAGCCTTGATCTAACTTCTAACAAAATAAGATATAATTACCTTGTTGAACATACCTATATTAACAATACTCAAAGGAGAAAAAAAGGAAGAAATGCATTTCATTCCCGTCCCATTTCATTCAGCCGTCAGTCCCGGTTGCCATACGAACGTCAATGGCAGTCTTTACGATTAGTTGGAGCCCTCAAAAGTCCGACTAGCCTAACTACAGAACTTCCATATCGATAATTTGGTTGTGGAGGGCAGTCGCTTCACGGAAAATATCGAAGTTCAACCGCATCTTAGTTAGACTAGAAAGCCGACAACTAAGTTGCGAATAGGCTCAGAGAATGATGAATGAGGGATAAATTTAATTTAACTACTTACAGTATGTGTGTTTCTCTATTTCAGATACGATGTGCTCAGGCTATGGTTCCCACAGTTGTCTACGATCGTCGAACACTATATTTTAGATGGAAGTCAAAATTTATGCGCTTTAGTGGACAAGTATACCACCGCCGAAAAACTTAGGATAGCCAATACAACGCTGAACAGTACAGAAGTTTGCATACCGGTAAGATCGAATCAAATCAAATCATATATTTAAAACAAATAATTATAATTTATCTTTGAGGAAGCTCTTAACATTATAATAACATTTGTCAATCTTCAATCAATTCTTTTAGGTTCTGTTTATAAGTAGGTACATTTGACTCTTTTCTACTTTTAGGCAGTTTATAATATTTCCGGAGCCATGGCGAAAACACTGTCATGTATTAGAGTAGTGTTAGTCTCACATAGGCAAAAGCGACTTTTATCTCTTTGCATCCGGCCCGACGCTTCAGACGCCAAAACAAATAAGTTGCGATTAAGTTTAACAAATAGAGCCACCTCGAAGATATAGAGGGACGGCAGTGTTAATATATTGTGTTTTTTCGAAATAGGGCAAGCAGCTGTCAGTTGACTTTAACGAGTATAATAGTTTTATAGTACGTAGTCAAAACCTGGGTATCAGTCTTGAACAGCCTTGGGAGTGAGACCATTTGGCACATTGACCCTGTATGATTTCTTCAAGCCTGAATTTCTTGGAGTCTAACCAATTGGTTAAAGCTATACACTCCCCCTCTTTTTTATAGTGCGCAAAATCCCCACGGATACCACCTCTTGCCAAAACCGATGGAGGTGATTATGTTGGACTCGAACCGACTAAAACGCACGCCGTTTTAGGTCTTTGATTGCCGGAAGTGAGATTACACAAGACATATCTCTCGCACCCCTCCTCCTGCAGTTGAATCCTAGGTGTTCACCTTGAAGACAGGGTCCGCCTCTTCCAGTCTTCCTATCTTAACCTTCAGCCCTGCCTCCCCTACCCCTCCCCTCTACAAGGTTGACAGCACGAGTGTGTTGTCTCTGTTGTTGTAAACGTCTATAGGCCACGGTAGCCACTTTCCAACAGATGATTGAAGAGAGAATATTAAATTTGATGCCACAAATTTGTTACAAATTTCGACTGGTGAGTACCACCGTGCACATATGCGGAAAACCCTTCATAGTAATCCAATCTCGGTCGGATTGCGTTCAGGGATTAGCAAGTGCATAGCCGGGCAGAGGTGATGGTGGTCGTAGTACTCATGGGACCAGTGGATCTTGGCGTAGTCTAGTGAGAATGGCGCGGGGCGATACCTAAGTGGCAAAAAGAACCTGGCTACCTCTTCACATGGATTTCGACATCCATGGTAGTGAGATCATTGCCACTCAAGTCACCATCTACGACGAAACACCATAACTTCTTGGGTACAACACTTCTTAAAATATACCTAACAATCTATTTCCAGCACATCAGCGGTACATCAACTTACGTCGATAGCATCATAATAGGGCTAGTATGTATCATCCCTTACTTCATAAGCGGCGTGATTGTGAACAAAGTCGGGAAGAAATGCCTTCTGATTATCGCTGGCGTCATCTGTATTGGTGGATTGTTAGGTATTCGGTGGGCGCAGTCCAAGCCGATGATGGTGACATGGTTCTCGATGAACATAGCGATTATGCAGACAATGAAGAGCCTCACACAGATGATTTTAAATGAGGTTTTTCCTACAACTATGAGGTAAGGGATACCGAACTTTATGTACAGGGCGTAAGGGATATACTCCTGAAGCCGAAGGCCTCTGGTACTCCTGGTGCAATACATATTGGCATAAAAAGAATTACGATTTGTTTTTTTATACCATTTAACTAGCGTTATTCAGTCTCCATCGTGTTACCTTCGGCTTCGGGAGTAAGTATTTTCTTTACACCCTGTAAATGTATATTTTTTTAAAAGGATACTAGTAACTGAAATTACTAATATTCCTATAGCCCTTCTGTTAAGCTCAATGGCTTGTGTTAGTAGTAGGTTCACGTCAGAAGTGTAATGGCCAAAATTCGAACCTAGAACCTCTCGTCCTTAAGACAAGACTACCGACCGACGCCTTAATAAAGCCAATCATATTTATTTATACCTCGACAACTCTTCCAACTATTATGTAATAATATGTGAACTTCTGGGTATTGTGTGGAGCCATACACACTCGTGTTTCAATAGTCTTTTTTTTATTTACCAGATCTGTGGCAATGTCTTTGATAATAATGCTCTCTCGTGTGGGCACCCTGATTGGGAATATTGGCTTCCCAATACTTCTTGACAGGGGATGCGAGGTACCGTTCTACACTATGACCGGATTGATGGTTTGTAAGTATTTTTAAATTATAATTTCGGCATACCCATTTTTTTACTAAGTGCCCGATTGGCGGCATTAGGCTCACCCCCTATTACGTGGGACCGTAAATAATAGTTGGCGAAATGTGGGTGTTTAATACACCTCTGCCTACCCGTTCGGGGACTACGTGCGTGAGCATAATTATGTATGTATGTATATTTTTACTAGCTGTTGTCCGCGGCTCCGCTCACGTAATATGTATGTCGGTTATAGCGCAATGTTGTAAAGTTCAGTGCTTTATTTGACTCGACTTGATTCTCTATTCCACTCTATACGCCTGTCTCCTCCTACTTCTGCTTATCTCCACTTTCCATTTTTCAATTTTTCCCCATCCGCTCACCTAATATGTAAATATGTCGTTTATAGCGCAGTGTTGTAAAGTTCTGTGCTTTATTTGACTCGAATTGATTCTCTATTCCACTCTATACGCCTGTCTTCTCCTACTTCTATCCATCTCCAATTTCCATTTTTCAGTTTTTCCCCATCCCAATCCCACCTTTCATCAAACTTCCTTTTAACCCATTTCTCATTTCCTCTTTCCCATTTTCCCCTTTTATCCTCTCCTTCTCCTTATACACCCTCCATGCCCCTCCCGCTTGTCCTTATTCGATAAAAGATAGCCTACGTAAGTTCTCTAGCACACGTGGTCAGAGTCAAACCAACTCCCGTCGAATTTTTGCCAATTTTCCTCGAAATTTTATTAACGAAATATTTATAATAGAAATACATTATTAACATTTTGTTCCAGTTCTCATCGTCCTTACAATATTCGCACCGAAGAAAGGAGAAGCTTAAATAAATATTTTTTTTATATTTTTAATTATTCTACTTTTATTAACTAAAGCCCTAGAGTCATTTATATATCAGGTTCTACCCAACTCCTTACGATGAAACAAATGTGCTGAAATCCCCACGAATCCCTACTTATCCATGCGCCGGTAGGGGCAGTTATGTTGGACTCGAACCAACACAAATCTCCACCGTTTCAGTCCATTTAATTGCCGAGAGTGACGATTCCAAGTCTGACTAAGACATTTCAAACAAAAAGAACAGCATCAAAATCCGTTCAGCAGTTTTTGCGCCCATTACGGTCAAACAAAAAGGTAAGAATTCCAACTTTTTTCGTTTATACCTCCTAATGTTAGTTCACAAAAAATAAACAGGTGAGTATTAGCAGGCCTCCGTCACCCGTTCAAGGCCGCACGCTATATACCTATCGCTTGGAGTATCGTCGACGATACAAACTAGCTGAGGGCTGCTAACATCTGGCTTGAGCGCTCACATAGCACCGCAACGCACGTTTCCCGCGGTTACGTTTTGAAATACCGATACCACGTAATTATTGTATGGTGGATGGTGGTGTAAATGTATTTATTATATTACAACGTATTGTATTGTAACTTATTACAAATGTCAAAAACCGTTAAAATATTTCCATCTGTGGTATTAGTGAGCATTCTAGCGAAACATGTATTGTATACTTACCTAGTAAAATGATTTCGGGTTTTTTGTACCGCTTCGAGCAATTTCGTGATTATTACATTATCATTGTCCATCATTACCCCCAACTCCGGCACTATTTACTAGAACATTTTGTTGAAATGATTATGTTTTGTGCGTAGCGATGTTTTGTTTCTAACACTCACCTACAATTTAACCATCCCATAAAATAGCAATATAAAACAATAGCACTTTCGAGTCTACACCTAGTGTAGAGGCGAAAATGTACCCTGGTTACAAAGAAGTCTTTTAGTTTCCTCGCTTTGAGATGTGCTTTGGTATCACTACATAGTATAAAACAAAGTCGCGTTCTCTGTCCCTATTTTTCATGCCCTTATGTCACTTTTTATGCTTGAATCTTTTAAACTACGTAACGGATTTTGATGCGGTTTTTTTAATAGATAGAATGGTTGAAGAGGAAGGTTTATATGTATATAACATTATGCTACAACCAACAGGTGCGGCGCAGGAATGAAAAATGTTGCGAAAACGGGGTGACGCAGACGAAGTTGCGCGGGTCAGCTAGCTTTATACATTTCCTTAGGATGGATTTCTTATGGAATATCTTATCATAAATCTACTAATTTAACACTAGAAATCAACACGTAAGACGAATAAAAGACAGATATGGTAACAATATTTTATTCTCTTTCATAGCCAATATCTTTCACTGTTTACCTACTTATTACTAAAGCAAGCGAGGGGGTAAAATATTACAAATTATTTTGAATGTAATCCGAAGATAAATGTCATTTGAAGATAAAGGACTGCGCGAGCATTCTCACGACCATTACTAGTAACTAATTCTGACCGCAAGCCAGTGAGAATCGACCCTAATAGACCAATGCGGTGTTTACAGTGCTAAAAATGAGCTAGTGTGTTTGAAACTGCGCTCTTTCAGACCTAATATAGTATACGTCACGACGCTAGGCTACAAATTTAATTATGGCAATCAACAGATTGACAAAGTTTGCCCTGGTATCAGCGTTCGAAATTAATTTACAAGAAACATAGCATACCTATGAATTTTTTGATGAAGTCGTATTGTCATATTTATTTAATTTTCCCTCTCACCCCTCCAGCTAAGCTCAATGCCTTGCGTTAAGAGTGGGTTCACGTCGGTAGCGCAATTGCCAGAAATCAAACCTGGGACCTCTCGATCGTAAGGCCGACTCTTCAACCACTAAGCTACCGACGCTTTTACAACATAATGCAACATGCGTAAAATGAGGTCCTAGGGCGAAATCATAGATTCAATCCAACCGATCCGCACGTATCTTATTTCTATTACAAAACGGGGTCAAAATATATACCGGCGACTATACGTATTTTCAAAGAAATTTCATCATCATTCTCTGAATCTATACCCAACTCATTTGGTCTGTTTTCTAGACTAACAAGTTCAAAGTTTCAAAGATACATAAATTAAACAGAATATTTTTTGCTAGAAAATCGATGTTGGTAATTTACATAATGTAATGTTAGGTAAGAAAACCAATACCCTAAACCTTTACCAAAATCGTAGAACGTGGAGAGTAACTCGTAATGTTCGAGTTAAGAGAATTCGTAATGTAAAGGTATCGAGAGAACGAAGCATTGCGATTGGCGGGCTTCACGTACGCACATGTTCGCAGTAGGCAGACTGCCAATCGCAATGCTCCGTTCTGTCGATACCCTTACATTACGAATTCGATAGTATTTCGTGCTAAGGCTACTGAACACGTTGCCTAATGTAAATACCTACAATAATACCTTATACACTATTTACAATACAACAATTCATTTGCATAATCTTTCTAATTGTATATTTAAAAAGAGACAAGAACCAAGTCACTTGTATCTTGTCTCCTAAGGCGCTATACAGGACGAATATCAATCATGCTATTATACATTCTATACTGGGTAAGTACCTCCGCCCTACAGAATATCGCGGCTAATAATAACCTTGTGTTGTTTCCCGCGGTGAGTAGGGAGAGGTTTTGTGTCGTCAGTGGGAAGACCGAGAAACCCTTCTTTGTCTTCTGTAGTGACAGCACAAAGACTCTCTTAACCTTTCCCCCTCTTCTCTATATGGTCGGCAACACGAATGTGAAGCCCCTGGTGTTGCAAACGTCCAGAGGTCATGGTAACCACTTTCCATCAGATGGGCCATATAATTCTATGAATTACGGGCTAAGGCTAATCGTAATAAGACGATGTTCTAGTGCTGTGGTTGGGGGGTCAGACGGCTGTCCCTTATAAACCCCAAGTTAATCAAGTTCTTGAGAAGGAGAATCCGTTTGATCGCTCAGCAAGTCTAATATTAGAGTTCTAACACTTTCAAAATGTACATTACAATAAATTATTATTTGCAATATAAGAAATAAATAATTATACGCTTATAATAAATGAAAAGTCTTAATCTAGTCACGAGCATTAACAATTGCAATATCATATGTGATATTCATTTAAAATTCTAAAAAATATAAAATCTATTAAAAAATTACTATTTTCAAAGCATGTCATTCTTTATTGTACATATTTTTAAACGTGTATTTTCATGTATTATGGGCATTCGCATAATAATTATGGCTATTTTCAGCCTTGTCCACATATAATAAAGTTGATATTCAATTAACACTTAAAAATGAACGAGTATTTGTCCACCTGATATGAATTAACCCTAAAGTGCCGTGCAATAGAGTTCGTCGCTCGGATTAAAAGAAGACCTTTATACAATATTTGCTATTGACTCTAAAGGTACGAGTTCGTAGTCGACCGCACACAACAGCACCTACCACAGTCCATATGCGCGGCCTGCTTTTGCTAGGCATTATGTACCTACTTGATAAAACTTCGATACGGGTAAACAACCTTCGAGAAGACACAATTAATTCAACAAAAATTTTCACATTTACGTACGACTGTCTGCTGCTGCGGTCTGCGACTGCTGCATGCGGTCGACTACGAACTAGTACCTTTAGGTTCTACTATAAAATTTCTAGTACACTATCGAGGCTTATGATGCGTTAGGAGCTGTTGGTTTCGTATTGTTTTCATCCTGGTCTTGTTGTTTTATAAGATTCCAGTAAAAACCTTTTTGTTTCTTCAGCTGGTCGTGTGTTCCCATCTAAAAAAAATAAATAATATGGGTGCGCCAAAGTTCGCCTAAATTTTCAACTACAAATGTCCAGCAGCCGAAAATTAAAACAATATCAAAGAATCCGCGACGAAATTCGTTAAAAACTGGTTTAATTTCAATGCGTGAAATTCCGACAGTATCATACGTATGTTATAAAGTAGTCATTCTCTGAACCTTTTCCCAACTCAGTTGGGGTCGGCTTTCCAGTCTAACTGTGATGCGGCTGAACTTCGATATTTTCCGTGAAGCGACTGCCACCTGACATCCACAACCAATGGTCCAATGACCAATGGCGATATCGAAGTTCCAAGTTAGACTGGATGGACTTTTGATGGCTCCAACTACCCGTAACGACTGCCATAGATGTTTGTATGGCAACCGGGACCGACGGCTTAACGTGTTCTCCGAGGCACGACCAGATCAGTGCAAGTCATATTCATGCATACAACTTTTTGCACTGAGCGGGGATCGAACCCGCGCCCCGTGCGTGTCAGTCCCGTGCACTACCGCCACACCACGGGGGCCTTATAAGTAGTAAGCAAAAAAAAATTATAAATCATAATTTGATTTAAATATGTCGTCAAGAGACTAGACTTAAGATAAAATTGTCCATTTCTATAGGAACCAACTGTTCCTTCATGTTTTTTGATCAAATTGTTTGATTTATTAGCATAGCGCAGTCCACTGCTGGACATAGGTCTCTACCAATGATGGTTCTGTTGTGTGTGGCCTAGTGTTACAGCGGTTATCAAGCACGTCGGTACAGAATTTTATTTCGAGTTTTCCTGGTCTCGCCGTGATGTCTTCTGCATATTTTTCCCTTATTCGCCCCTTACGACACCCTGCAGATTTTTTTTAGGCCACTTAGGTGGCAGACAAGCACACGGCCCACCTGATGGGAAGCAGTCACCCTGGTCTATGGACGTTTCCAACACACGTGCTGCATACCCTGTAGAAACCTTCTAATGCCCTTCTTGAAGAACCCCATATTGTAGTCGCTTGGGAAAACCACGGCAGGGAGCTCATTCCACAGCTTGAGCATGCGCGGAATGAAACTCCTTTCATACCGCACAGTGCGCACCGTTTTCGATCGTAGTGTGTGAGGATGAACTCCCTCTCTATGGCGAGCGGTGCGATGATAGAAAGTAGGTGTAGGCATCATATCAAACAATTGGATTGGATGATGATTTAACAACTCACCTCAACTATGGTCCCCTTGTTCAGTACCACTATCAAGTCCGCGTTCATCACGGTGGAGAGGCGATGTGCTATCACTAACACCGTGCGGCCCTTCGCCGCCGTCTCCAGAGCTGTTTGCACTACTTTCTCACTTGCAGAGTCCAAGGCACTGGAATAGAAGATTAGGCATTGAACAAGAAATTGAATGACGGAGGGGTGGTTGGTAGTGAACGCGACCGCAGGAACCGCGGGTTCGATCCCCGCATAATACAAACAACAGGAACGGACATGACGGTATCTTCCGTCCTAATGGAGTAGTCCGACTGGGGAAGGTATCTCGGCCCTACAGAATACCGCGGCTAGTAATAACCTAAGTAAGTAAGTAGGGTAGCTAGAGCTCACTGGAGAGGTTTTATGTTGTCACTGGGAAAAACGACAAACCCTTCTTTGTCTTCTGCACAGCACAGAGACTCTCTTAACATTCTCCACCCCCCCCCCCCCCCCCCATCCGGTCCAGAAGACAAATTGTCTGGCCACTGACATCACTAAACTCTCCAGTGAGCTCCTGGCTACCCTACTCACCACTGGAAACAACACAAGGTTATTATTAGCCACGGTATTCTGTAGGGCGGAGGTACTTCCCCAGTCGGACTGCTTAATTGGGACGGGAGATCACGTCCTACCTCCTTCTGAAACCTCTTCAAAATACGTACCAAAAAATTACCTTCTTCATCAGGCTCATAACCTACTCATACGTCACATAATCATACAATCACTAAATTTACCTGGTGGCTTCATCCAATATAAGTAAAGGAGGGTTCTTCAGTACGGCGCGCGCTATCGCGATCCTCTGCTTCTGCCCTCCGCTGAGGGCCATCCCTCTCTCGCCCACCATCGTGTCGTACCCGTCGGGGAATCCCGTTATGAAGTCGTGGGCATTCGCTGTCTTAGCTGCTTGGTATACCTGGAGTTAGGAGATATTGGAGGAAAATTAAAAGACACTATAGATGGTAAGTATTTTTGTATGTGAAAATCCAGTTTTTTTTTGTTTGGTCCGTAATTTAACTGCCTCACGGCTGATGGTAAGCTGAGGTGCAGTTTAAAAAGTAGTGGACGCAATTTTGAACACTGCCTTCTATGAAAGCGACTGCTGTCTGATTTCTCAAATAGAGAAATACCTTCACAGGAGCCTTGTAACCTTGTAACCTTGTGTTGTGTTTCCGGCGATGAGTAGGGTAGCCAGAGCTCATTGGAGAGGTTTTGTGTTGTCAGTGGGATGACCGAGGCAGTTGATACTGCTATGTGATGGTATGAAACCCTGCCTTGTCTTCTGCACTGACAACCCAGAAACACTCTCAACCTTCAACCCTGTCTTCCCTTCCCCTTACCCTCTACAGGGTCAGCAATACGAGTGTGACGCCCCTGGTGTTGCATACATCCATAAGATACGATAACCACTTTCCATCAGGTGGGCCGCGTGCTCGTCAAGTGATATTTTTGAGTGCCTATCACCCATGCGGGCATCCAAACTGCTACAATTTGCACAAAAGCGGCTCTGCATATGTTTAAACGAATGAAGCAACTTCTCAATACGTCAGATTATTACCTCTGCATCACTAGCTTCCGGCTTCCCATATCGGATGTTCTCCTTGACGCTGGTGGCGAAGAGTACGGGCTCCTGGCCGATCAAGCCTATCGCTCGCCCGCGGAGCCACTCGGCGTCCATCTCTCTGATGCTTACGCCATCTATTGTCACTTCGCCGGAGTTCACGTCGTAGAATCTAGAACATTTTAGATTACAAACTCAAAATGTTACGGGTGAAAGGAGAACACTCGAGGTGGTACTTGGGACCCAAGACGGCGTGCGGTTTTAGTCGGTTCGTGTCTGCCCTTGCCGAGTGCCGTCGTGTGGGAGTCAGAGAGCGTAATCAGTACTCCTACCGAATTCGTAATATAAAGGTATCGAGAGAACGGAGCATTGTGATTGGCAGTGTGCCTCGTGTAAACCTGTGTGCGTGTGTAGCCCGCCAATCGCAGTGCTCCGTTCTGTCGATACCTTTACATTACGAATTCGATATTATTTCGTGCTAAGGCTGCAGTGTGTTCTATCGCCATTTTTTTTATTTTCCACTCGCTTGCGCTCTTCCACTTTATAAGAATTACTAACAGAACTACCCTCTCACTCCAGCCTCAACCTTTGTGGCGTGGTGGTAGTGAACGCAAGTGCAACGCTGGAGGCGATTGCTATTGGTCTGGATGTGCCTCAGAGAGCACGCTAAGCCAGGTCCCAGTTGCATTACGGGTAGAGTAAAAAGTAAGTAAGTAAAAGGTTCAGCCAATTTAACTACAGAACTTGATGTCGCCAATTGCTTGAGGAGGTTAGATGACAGTCGCTTCACGGAAAATATGTTTCAGCCGCATCTTAGTGAGTCTAAAAAGTCGACCCAAACCGAGTTGATGAAAGAGAATGATTAATAACAAAACTAACATATGAAAGGTAAGTATAGATTATATAATACATACCGTTCTAACAAAGCGGCTATCGTAGATTTCCCATTGCCCGATGTGCCAACAATTGCAACAGTTTTGCCAGCTGGGATCTTCAGATTAAAATGATTTAGTACTACCTGTAAATAAATAAAAAATAACTTGAGAAACAGGATCGTTTCAGATATGAAAATATTGTTTACATAACATAACATAAACTCACGCCTATATCCTAAGTAGGCAGAGGTGCTAGCACCCACATTCCGCCAGTTTATGTTTAGGTCCCAATGTAATAGGTGGCGAGCCTATTGTCATTAACCGGGTACTTATAAACCTGCGATAAATACACACATAACTACGAAAATCATTAGTGTGTGCCATGGTAAAACCTGGGATGGAACCCGAGACCTCGTCTCAGCAGTCCATTACCCATACCACTAGACTACCGCGGCTATTGTTTAAAACCGAATGAAAATTGATGAGTTGAAATCCATTCAACCGTTTGAAAATTGTGATTTTTATTTAAAGCTATTGCTAACTGTTGCATATCAAAATTAGATCGGGACTCGAACTTGTAAACAATATTTAAAAATATTGTAACATTGTGACCGATAGTTCGTATGATTTTCGGTAGATGGCTCCGACCATCGCCCCAAAGATGGTTGTATAGGAAAATTTCGTATGTTTCAGACATGGCTTCGTGGTTCAGCGGTCAGAGCTCCCCCTGTAAGAGAAAGATCGCGGGTTCGAATCCCGTCGAAGTATTCACTTCATGCTCGAGAAAAGAAAAAAATAAACTTACTGCATGAGGTCTGGTGGGATACGCGAACACAACATCCTTGAATTCGATGTCTCCGTGGAACTCGTGGTATTTGATCACCTTTTTGCCAGATGTGTCCATTGTAGGTTTCTTATTGATGTACTGAAAATATAATATTTTTTTTATGATTAACTTACCCGCAAATCGATCAAATCAAATAATGTTAATATAGCCAAAATACGGTGTAACGGATTAAATTCCGGTCCACCTGATGGAAAGCGTTTGGTTTTAAAGTGACCATTACCTAAGGCGCGTTGGGACTTTTTGTAAAGTACTTTTTGGGAACAAAAAACTTGGAACTCGCGTCATACAAGTCAAAAGTTAATCTTTCTCCTTTTGCGAGCAAGTAAAGCTCAAAAAGTAAGTGACGGAGCGCATTTGGAGGAGATTCTGAACCCGCATAGTCAGCGACGAGTGGAGGTGACTAGGGGTCGCAGAATGACCTCCGACCCCCATGACGGGCCTGGGTGACAAGTGGAGCCGCCTGTCACCCTAGCAGAAGCAAGCCGCAGCAGCGGTCCTATTCGCGCTCCTCCCTAGCCGAGGAAAAATGTGAATACCGTAGTCCCAAGAGGGCCTTCGGAGGGATTCGAGTCCCACGTAACCACAATTACTGACTTCATACCCTCCAAATCAAATCATTTATTTGTATAACACAGGTTACAGTAAGGTTGTAAAAGATACATTTTAATTAAATGTCTATGTCCGCTGTGTTACAAACCTCTTCAAGGTGTACAAATATTTAGTTATTATCTATCTATACATGCAACATTTGTGTGTATTTCCGAAAATAAAGTACCCAAAGATTGTATGTTTTGTTTTTAAAATTTTGGCAGAAATTCTATAATCTAACCTCAAAAACCCTTCCACCAGCGCTGACCCCCTTGACAATGGCGCCGAACAACAGCGACAGTTGCGCCACGGACCTCTGCACCGTCTGAGCGTTGACCAGAAACGCCATGACGTCGCCCGCCGACATCTGTCCGCTGGACATGAGGTGGCCTCCGAGGAACATCGTGCCTAATACCATACTGTGGAGGAACAAATGGAACTTTGCATTACACATTTTTTTTTAAACCACTTAGATGGCAGACAAGCACACGACCCACCTAAAGGGAAGCGGTCACCGTGGCCTATGGACGTTTGCAACACCAGAGGCGTCACACAAGTGCTGCCTACCCTGTAGAAACCTTCTAATGCCCTTCTTGAAGAACCCCACATTGTATTCGCTTGCGAAAACCACGGCAGGGAGTTCATTCCACAGCTTGAGCGTGCGCGGGATGAAACTCCTTTCATACCGCACAGTGCGCACTGTTTCGGGTCGTAGTGTGTGAGGATACAGCTTTGTACGATTAATCGGACAGGACGATCATACTAAATGCATATTTTTTTATTGGTTTTTGAATGATAATATCACATGACTTAGAATTGATTATTTTGTTGTTATTTTATTATTTTATTGATTAATTTTAACATGAAATAGGTAACTGTTGACATTTTACATTGTTATTGATTTGCATGTATTTATTATTTTCAAAAATTTTGACATTTTTATTGATTGCCATGTGTTTATACTATTATAATTTCTACACGAATTAGGTTTGTTAAGAAATAAATGAATTGAATTGAATGGTGATTATAAATGAGCGAACACTAAGATAATTATTTGTCAGAAAAATACATAAAAATACTTCAGTTAAGTCAATACTTACCCGTTTAGAAACAAGTTGGTCCCGGCCTGGAACAGTCCGATGCCGAGTCCCAGTTCCATGCCGAGTTCCGCGGCGGTGTCGCACTCGTGCGCGAACGTCTGCGCTTCGTTCTTCTCGCCGGCGAACGCGCGCACTGTCCGCATATTCGATATCGCTTCTTCCGCTACGAGCGTTGCTTTTTCTATCTTTTAGAAAAATAATACAAAACTGTATTTAGATATGCTAAATTTATGTCACTCGCACACCTAGCACATAAGTAATGAATAACTTTATGATGTTGAAATAACGGAGGTAGGACATGCCGGTATCCCCCGTCCTAATTGAGCAGTCCGACTGGGGAAGTACCTCTGCCCTACAGAATACCGCGACTAATAATAAGCTTGTTGTGTTTCCATAAGTAGGTTAGCCAGAGCTTTCTAGAGAGGATTTGTGTTGTCAGAGGGAAGACAAGACAAAGAGGAAAGAAAAAAAGGGGGAAGGCCGACAAACTTTCCTTTTCATTTACAGCACAGAAAAGCTCTTAACCTTCGTACTTCTTCTTAGACTTCACCTCGCCTGATGGAAAGCTGAAGGCAAATTTTGAAAATCGAATTCAAATTTTCGAGCCGCTCTCCACGCGTAGTGCAAATGTAAGGAGCGCAAGAGAATTTATCGCATTTATCTCGGTCTGTGCTGCGTTTACACGTGTATTGTTCATAATAAAAGTTATTTGAAATTTAATAAGGAATCTAAAGAGTTATAAATTTGGATATAATTTCTTTTTTTTTCAGTTAAAACTAACATATTAGCCAGTATTGGGAAGAATCCGATGACCTTGTCAATAGGGATATCGCTTAACTCCCCATCAACCTTAATATTTGGAGTGGGCGAAGTTAGTCTCCCGAAGAGCGAAACCTATGCTCGGGCCCTTACCCGGAAATGGTTTTCAAGCTTTCTTGTTAATATTGGAATTGATACCGTATCGAATGCCTTTGCTAGGTCTAAGTAGGTGCCAACGCAAGCTATCTTACTGTCAAATATGGTTGAAGGTTGATGAAACAAAGGAATCAAGTAGGTCTTACCTGTGTCTGTGCCTCTCTCGAAAGCTTTCTGAGGAGGGACCCAATAAAAGTGCCTCCAATGACGACCGATGGAATACAGAGGAGGGTGAGCCCAGTTAAATGTGGCGATATGATGAGTAAACTGGCAGCTGAGCCCACTATCTGAAATTATATAAAAAAGTTGAAAATAATGTTGTATAATAGTTGTATAATCCGTGGCGTGGCGGTTCGGTCCCGGTTGCCATACAAACATCTATGACAGTCGTTACGGGTAGTTAGAGCTCCAACCAACCAGTCTAACTTGGAACTTCGATATCGCCATTGGTCATTGGACAATTGGTTGTGGAGGTCAGTGGCAGTCGCTTCACGGAAAATATCGAAGTTCAGCCGCATTACAGTTAGACTGGAAAGCAAGGTTTAGACAATGATGAATAGGGACGTTGTATAATAGACACTACTTGTTTTTTATTTTCGAAAAATAACCAGTTTATAACAATATACAGAACAGTTAAAATAACACACAGCCAGCTTATATGGCGTAGCGGTAGTGAACACGACTGCTACGCAAGAGGCGCGGAATCGATCCCCGATTGCACTGGTGTGCACTGGGATGGCTATTTGCATTGGTCTGGTCGTGCCTCGGAGAACATGTTAAGCCGTCGGTCCCGGTTTCCATACGAACATCTACGGTAGTCGTTACGGGTAGTTGGAGCCCTCAAAAGTCCGATTAGCCTAACTACAGAACTTCGATGTAGCCAATTTGGTTGTGGAGGGCCAATGGCAGTCGCTCACGGAAAATATCGAAGTTCAACCGCATCTTAGACTAGAAAGCTGACCCCAACTGAGTTGGGAATAGGCTCAGAGAATGATGAATAAACAACTATAATAAGATTTTCTCACAAGTACAACAATATAAATTATTTGATTATTAAAATTCTTGAGCCAAATGAAAACGGTTTTTTTTTTATACTACGTAGGTGGCAGACAAGCACACGGCCCACCTGATGGAAAGCGGCCACCGTGGCCTATGAACGTGTGCAACACTAAGGGTGTCACACACGCGCTGCACACCCTGAAGGGAGAGAGGGAGAGCTGGGAAGGGGTGGGGAGGCTAGGAAGGGGAGGGGAAGGAGGTCTATACAAAATCGATAGAAAAGAGTGACATCATGGCTTCAAATGCACGGAGCGCAAGGGAATGTCGTATTATCTCGGTTTTTATTGTGTCCACGCGTGTATGGTTCATGATAAAATTCATTTAAAATTTAATACATAGTTAGTATACAGTGTTTAGTTGAATAACTATTATATTTACCTGTGTTATTGCTCTCAGTCCACCAGAAATGGTCTGCTTAAAAGAACTTTTGAAATCTTGAACATCAACTGTCAGCCTGTAAATCACAAATAATTATTGATCTTAGTTACTATCTAAGAACATGCATACATACATACATATGCTCACGCCTGTAATCCCCGAAGAAGTAGGCAGAAGTGTATTAAGCACCTACATTTTGCCAATTAAGATTTTCTGTTCCATTTAATAGGGGGGTGAACCTATTGCCACCAGACACTTTGTATAAAAAATGGGTATGCTGTTAAATAAATTTTATGGAGCCTACTAATACTACACACAGACTACCAGATTATTAATCTAAATTTAATTGTAGGCACCTATACTCCTATTGCTTGGTTAGGTACTTACTTAAAAAAAGGTAAACAATGTTGTGGCAACTTTTTATAAAACCACATTAAACTAAGCTAACTAACTGACTAACTGGTGGTTCGACACCGATATTTAGTCTTTATAATACGTTTATAAGCAGAAAAGTATTTTTATACTGAGTTTATAAACAAACTTATTAAAAAGACATAAGTACCTACCAAGATTGTTCACGATTTTTTTTTTTATACTACGTAGGTGGCAGACAAGCACACGGCCCACCTGATGGAAAGCGGCCACCGTGGCCTATGAACGTGTGCAACACTAAGGGTGTCATACACGCGCTGCCCACCCTGAAGGGAAAGGGGGAGAGCTGGGAAGGGGTGGGGAGGCTACGAAGGGGAGGATTTTCTATGTACCTAAATAAACGGACTTTAAGTTAACTCTGAATTTTTAAATACCTATTAACGAGCTCGCCGGTTCTCTCTTGGTCAAAGAATGCCATGTCCTGTCTGAGTATGGACTCAAAAAGATCTTGTTTCATATGACTTGCGACTTTCTCGCCTACTTGTGACAATAGGTGGATGTAGAAGAATGTGAAGGTTGCCTGTAAATAGAATAAACAGAATAAATAGAATAAATAGAGAAATTAAAGCAAGATGGATTGGAGAGAAATTACTTCAGATATACTCTATTGCGTTCAGGTAACCTGTAAAATTACATGTGGATGAGATAAATATATAAATTTAAAAAAAAAGATATATAGAGAAGTCATTTTCTGTAAGTAAATCCAACAGAGCGTTAATGCCGCCAATTATCTGTACCTTCCTGTATTTCTGTATTGTATTGTTATATCTTTCTAAAGTCATATTATGAATTATATATTTTTTGTTATGAAATCTTTTTAGGTGTCTTGTGAAGTCTTTATAGTAAATTTTGTTCCCAGGTACAATTATCTACGGCTGCTGCCCAACATGAGGGGGCCGGATGACTCCTGTAGGAGACTCTACGCGGGAATCGTACGGTCCATGGTCCTATATGGGTGCCCAGTATGGGCGGAGATCCTGAAGGCCAGACACGTGCAGAAACTGCACGCCCCGCAGCGCACAATGGCCATCAGGGTCATCAGGGGGTACCGTACGATATCCTTTGACGCAGCGAGTCTCCTCGCCGGATCGATACCATGGATCCTGGATGCGAGAGCCCTTCGGTGCTATATCGGTATCGAAAGGAGGCGCGGGAGCGGGGACATGAACCCGAGCCTAGTGAGCTCCGGGCCGTGAAGTCCCAGCTCCACGGGGACATGGTATCCGAGTGGGAACGACGACTTGGGCAATCACGCGCAGGGCACGCTGTATTAGCGGCGGTAAGACCCATCATGGGGGACTGGCTAGAGAGGCCACACGGTAGCCTCTCGTACCGGCTGACTCAGGTAATCACCGGGCACGGGTGCTTCGGGGATTACCTGCGTCGGATTCAGAAGGAGCCAACGTCCGAGTGCCATCACTGTGATGCGAGCGAGGACTCGGGGCTGCACACGTTGACCGAGTGCCCGGCGTGGGAGACGCCAAGGCTGGCCCTAGTGACAGCCCTAGGGGTGGGAGTTGTCTCGCTCGCCACCTTGCTCACGGCGATGGTACGATGCGCGAGTGCTTGGGCAGCCGCCGCCTCCTTCTGCGAGCAAGTTATGCTCGAAAAGGAGGAGGCGGAGCGGGTCCGGAGAAGACTCCGGGCCCGCACTGCCCGCGATGAGCGGAGGCGACTCGGACGTCGGAGGTCGCAGAATGACCTCCGTCCCCCATGAGCGCGGGCCTGGGGGTGACGGGTGAAGCCGCCTGTCACCCTAGCAGAAGCAGGCCACGGCGATGGCACATAATGCCACACCATACCCAGGAGCTAGATGGGGATGCCATGGTCCCCACTTTTAGGGAAGAGGGTCATCTCAACAGAGATGTCCCCGGGTCTGCCGGGGTGCGAGAGATATGTCTTGTATAATCTCACCTCCGGCAATCGAGGACCCATGGACGGCGTGCGTTTTGGTCGGTTCGAGTCCGACATAATCACCTCCATCGGTTTTGGTGGGGGTGGTATCCGTGGGGATTTTGCGCACGATAAAAAAAAAAAAAAAAAGGTACAATTATCTGGGGACAAAATTTGCTGCTCCTAGTTGTGAAGAAGAAATTTAAGACTCACATTGTTACCTGGCATGCTATGATGGTCATTTGAACATGACTGGTTTTACTCATTTTCTCTTTTTTAGTGTGTTAAATATTGAACAATTTAAAACTTGAAATTTTAAATAATTTATTGTGAGGTAAATACTACTTTTTAATTTTAATTTTCACATGTATTAATATATTTATGATGATGATGACGATGATGATGATGATGAGATAATTATGTTACATGATAAAAACAACATACCTGTCCAATATACAATGATACAAGTTTCAAAGCGGGTAACTTGATTTCCTCAATAAAGTCGGCACCAGGATTTTGTCTTAAGTTTGCTAATACATTTACAATAGTTCCCAACATAACTGGAATGTACACATTTAGAAATGCCACTGCCAAAGCTGACTGTAATAGAAAAAAAAAACAATTTAAAAAAGGAATAAAAGTTTTGAAGTAGTTAACTTTTAATATACTTTCAAATGTAATAACTATATCCGACATATTACCACTGAGAACGGTCACACTGTGCGGTATGAAAGGAGTTTCATTCCGCTACAATATGGGGTTCTTCAAGAAGGGCACTAGAAGTTTTCTACAGGGTCGGCAGAAAGAATATAATGCCCCTAACGTAGCAAACCTCCATAGGCCATAGTGACCACTCTCCATCAGGTGGGCCATGTGCTTGTCAACCACTTAAGTGGTATAAAAAAAATATCCCAGGCTTCATTATTTAAAGATTTCGTATAACTAAGTACTTTTCAGGATTATAAACTTTGTATAGCTGTCTGTGGACTGCTATTCTGTAAATTATATTCTGCCGCGGACCATGATAAGATGATAAATAAGTGTTAAAGTATACTCACAGCAACAGCAGCAACCAATAACAATTTATGAGGTTCTAAATATGAGAAAAATTTATGCCAATCAAATTTCGCACTGTCATTTTCTACATTTGGTCTTCTCTGAATTATCCTACTACTTGGTGCTGCTTTACAATATGCAGGCCCATTACTTAATAAATATCGAACTCCAAGGCCCAAACTGACGCCTGTACATAGCTTCCAAGGACTACAAAGTAACAATAAGCCGGACTTTGAACTTTTTTCTGTCGAAGTTTTAACTTCAGTAAAATATCGTTTCACAATGTTAGACGGTTTATTTTTTATTATGTTTGCAAAGTAAACATTGCAATTACTCGTAAGTAACCTGTAAACAATAATATGTGTGAGAAGTACAATGAAATTTCTAGTTTATTTACGAATATAACATGGTTGTGTGCACTTTTTATTTACCGTTGCCGGATAAGTAAACACGAATGGGTTTGCATTAACTGCCACATTTTTACAAATTTACACTTATTACGCTAATCAAATATTAATGATTTATACATGCTTTTAGTCTTAATTAAATAAATTTCATAGATTTTATTTCAAACATTGATTTTATAACCTCAAATTTGAAGTCAATGTCACTGTCACAACGATGAGGTAACACTTACAGTTTTGAAACTTTTACGTTTTTAACGTTTCTGTAAAATATTAGGGACACATTTTATCATAATATATAAATGCATACATAACATAAAAATATCATAATAGGTTTATGTTTACGTGTAGAATGTGTAAAGAGAAAGTAAATATAGTAAACATTATTTATATTATATTATTTTATATTTTGTTGCAAGCGAAGTTAGTTTGTGTAAACTTCAAACATTTCAAATTCTGCACGAAAATCCTACCCGTTTTAGAGAATGTTCTTCGCCTTTGCTATTTGCTGCGTCGATAGATGGCGTTGCGTTGGGGTTTTAGAAATTTTCATGATTGTTGTAATATGAAACTGTAATGAATTTTGAATTTGATACGATTAATTCATTCGATTCAATTCGATTCGTGAATAGAATCATATCCGGTGCTAAGTACGTACTACCGGTGTAGGTATTCGTTTGTAAATACTTAGGATATAAGCACGAGTAGAGAACCCAAAATGGGCACAAAATGCACTCCATACGAGTCGTGCGCGTCTTGGTAGTACCTACGTAATTATTTGGACCTACCTATCTGTATGTAACTTCCTTTTAACTATACGACCAACCTATAGCGTGTATTTTTCTATCTAATGACATTTTATAACAGCCACTAAAAGTTTGCACATTGTTGGTGGTCTATTTATGTTCTTGTGTAAGTGAGTACCTACCCACACGGCCCATATGGAAGGAAAGGGTATCTGGCATAGATTGCTTAAAGCTAAGAGAGCGTCCATTGTACTTAGGTACAACTTCCGTAGTGTTACAGATATAAATTATGCTTTTTATTTAGGGCACGTCTATTTGACTTCACGTCGCCTGATGGTAAGTTGTAGGCAAAGTCTCTGGAAAGAGGGTCACTATTACAAACACGTAGAGTGTAACAATAGTGGCGCTCATCTTGACGGCCTCATTAGATGCTTTTTCAACCTCCCAATACTTGGTGCGTAATAAAGTGAATAATAAATAAATAACTTATTTAAGTATTATGAAAATATATTACGTTATGTGTAAAAAAATAACAATAAAAGGGAGTTAATTCTATATTTAAGTTCCTTTCATATCGCACTGTGCATACGTAGATATCGTTTCCGTTCGCAATGTGTGTGTGTGTGTGTTTAAAATTGACCACACAGTTTTAAATTTCACCCCTGAGAGGTTAAGATCAAAACCGCGCCCCTATATTGCACTTTTTAGCCCCAACTATTCATTCGGCCCCTCGTTCGCCGTAAAGCGCTGACAATAAATGTACCTATTAAGCGTTAAATAATGTTTAATTTGTTTGTAAATATGACTGTATTATTTCTGTATTATTTTGAAATAGGAACGTTTTTAAGTGAAGAGATAAGGCGAGGTCGACGTAAAGCGCTGACAATAAAATGTACCTATTTAAGCGTTAAATAATGTTTAATTTGTTTGTAAATATGACTGTATTATTGCTGTAATTATTTTGAAATAGGAACGTTTTTAAGTAAAGAGGTAAGATTTCATTTGATATAAGGTAACATACCTACCTATAATAATATACCTATCGGCACAGGTGTTTTTTTTTAAAAGAATATTAGCAACCGAAGTTACTAATAATCCCTTTAACCCCTCCAGCTAAGCTCAATGGCTTGTGTTAGGAGAGGGTTCACGTCGGTAGTGTAATGGCCAGGATTCGAACCCGGGACCTCTCGATCGTAAGGCCAACACCTTAACCACTAAGCTACCGCCGCTTCAGGTCTCGAGAGAAACAGGCCCCTGGTGAATTGATTTGATAAAATCTCTTATTTGTGGATTAGAGCTCATTGACCACCGTTGCGGCCCCTGCTATCCTCAGAAACAAACGTGTACAGCGCATTTTTTAAATATATGACACGTTAATCTTCACCTCGCCTGATGGTACGCTGAAGGCAAAGGTCTCAGGAAAGACGGGCACCATTACAAACACGTACAGTATTACAATGGTGGCGCTTAGCTAGATGGCCTCATCAGATGCTTTTCATGCCCGGGTGATTATTTCATTTCGTGCACATTACGCGGCGGACGATAAAGAATACATTAAACGTTAAAGAAATCTTAACCTGATATTTTTCTCATTTAGTTAACGTAGCAGTGTATTAGGCGCAACCCTGAAAACATCTTGTATTTTATTAGAAATACTCGAAATTTAAAAAACCAAACCGAAAATCTAATTACCATCGGTGTCCCTTTCTCCAGATTTTAATAAATTAGTACATCCTGGTTAAAAATCTGTTGGAAGAACGAATTTTTATATACGTTTTCGGTTAATAGATTAACTAATCTATATTGCATAGGATATATTGTTTACGAAAGAACAAATTTAACTAGTTTAATACGACTTTGAAAAATGTCCCTAGTCTCACCCATAATTACCATTCGACGATATTCTAGATCCGATATTTTCGAATTCAAGCGTCACTATGCACTAAACTGAACATAAATTACTCGGCGGCAATCACCGCTATACTACCAACCCAAACTCACGCATCAAACAGCGAGTCAAACTATGTAATTTTAAAGTTCTCCTGTTCGGAAAGTGAAGTGGTTCAAAATATTTCTATATACCATTCGCATTTTCAAAGGTAATTAAATTATAACTTCTATATAATTATTTGTCAGGTGTATCCAATATAGATCTTCTATACGCTGGTAAAGTCATCAGGTCTTTATCTATCAAAAACTGGAGTATTTAAATAAAAATACTTCAAAATCTAATTACTGTTCTTCTAATTACCATTTTTTACCATTCTAGGCCGCAAAGAGATTAACCAGCAAATTTGCTTTCTCTTGCGGCTCATGGGCCAGGGATCCATCAGGGTTACGCAGGGGGGGGGGGGGCAGCGAACGCGCGAGCGAATGGGATATGCTACTCCTTACCCAGACTGAATTCACCGACGACAGCAATTGCACTATCCGATGGGTCCTTACGTTCAAAGCAGCGCTCAACCCACGGGATGGACGCAAAATAGTCACGCAGTCCATCCCAGTCCGCTGACGAGTAGTGCCAGAGACGCCGATTTCCCTGCACTGGTCGTGGGGGCGCTAAGATAGGCACCTTGGAACAGACCAGACAATGGACGGAGTTGCCTAAAGCGGCTTGCACCGAAACATTGTACTGGTCTGGGTGGCTCGTCAGCTGAAGGTCTAGCAAAGAGGTTGCTAGGCCCGACCCTCTTGGTATTCTAGTGACCTCGTATACCAGTTGGGTCAGGCCGTGAGCCAGAGCAAACGCGTGGGTGGCTCTTCCCGCATGGTCTGTTTTGGAGGAGCCCAACCCAGATCTCGTGGTGGGCGTTAAAGTCCGCCAAAAATAACAATTCAGCGTTCGGAAACTCCGGTCCTCAAGGTCAAACATCCGCCCTAACAAACACGCATACCCCGGCTTTGGGACGGAAATTTTCCTCTAGAACATAGCCGGGGTAGAGCAGGTAGGTCGTGTCATCAGGGCGGTATATTTGGGTCACCGTGAGAAAGAGCAAGGCTGGTTTCACCGTCTCTAGATGTTGGTGGAAGGCGTTGAGGTTTGCATGGAGCCCACAGATGTTCGTTGACTCCACCTCAAATAGCGAACTTGTGGGAAAACGAAGAGCACTGCCATGGAGGGGTAAGAGGAGGCGTGAAAAGAGATGATGGTCGTCGCACTACCGTGTGACAAAGCGCAGGAGATTGGTTTTGTCTATGAATGAGAGGAGTGGATATGGTCGCCGGGTTCCCACGTCCGGTCACCAACCGGCACGACGAACCATATCGGGATCATGCGCGGTCTGGTGAGGCATCCTCCCAGGGTGGTTAGCCCCGGTTGGGCCCCTGTACTATACCGCGGGCGGCCGGCGGCACCACCGTTTCTACGGGTCTCCCTGGTCGCGGATCGCCCCGCACCACTCTCACTAGACTACGCCAAGACCCACTGGTCCCACTAGTACTGCGACCACCATCACCTCTGCCCGGCTATGCACTTGCTGATCCCTGAACGCAATCCAACCGAAATTGGATTACTATGAAGCTTTATACCAGACTCCAACCGACTAAACTGCACGGTCGCCTGTGTGGGTCGTTTGGATGCCGGAGGTGAGGTTGGCTTGCATATCCCTCGCACCCCGGCCAACCCAGGGCCATCTCAGCGCTCTGCCCACGCATCTGCGCAGTGAACCATCATTACCATATCCTGAAATCTAATTACCGTACTTGTAAAATCTCATTACCGTTTTCACAAAAATAGAAACGTCGAAATCTCAAAGGATAAAAGAGTTATTGCTGTCCCTTCAACATAATTCAAAAGTAACGCTTAAATACTTTACAAAAAATATATAAAGAACATATTTTGGAACTAATTTTTATTTTTTTTTTCAAACATCAAATATGCTCGAAATGAAATATTCACCCGCCCCTATTAAAGGACCCGGGACTGTAGGAAGCAGGAAACACGAGCCCTGGTAAGGAATTCAAAGACTAAATGGTGCGGCCGAGGAAAGACTCACCGAACCGCTTGGTTCTTGATGGAATATTCTGTACCGCATATAGAGTAGGTAAAGCACATTGTGAGCAGATTTTGGGTCCACAGCCTATCTGATGATGTCTTCCTTCCGTTCTCTTTCTTCCTACACAGAACAACTTACACTGGTAAGCAGACCATAAAAAGTTTCCCGCATACGACACAAGCCATTCCTTCAAGAACCAAACTGTTCGACGAGTATTATTAATCGCCTCCCACAACAAACAGTGGTGGAAGACATGGGGCGGCCCTATACACCGCCTCCTGCAATGATAACAAAAAAATCTTATAACAATTTTATAAGTTTTTTTATTTGCAGAAACCAAAAGCTTGAAGTAATGAACCACATTTATAGTAATTTAAATCTCGACGTTCTTTCAAAACTTTTGTACCTACACTGATACTGGTATAGCTACCGGCTTATATCTTAGCCTAATTGACGTTGTAAAAGGTGTTCTTTATGCCCAGTAGATACGCGTATTTTGATTGTCTTTTGAAGATAGCCACGGCGGAGGAGGAGCTCAAATTTACCAAACTGAGAGGACTTAGGCGGTAGGCCTCGTTTCTGTTGCGATTTGGGTCCACAATATATTCCGAGAACTGTAAACTGGTACCTATACAAAATCACAGATGGTCAAGTGGCGGGAACGAGCCCCGGTTTTGGCGCCAATAAAACCTTTTGTTTAACACAAGTGGCGCGTTTAAATCGCTATTATTTGTGTATCGCTGGTTTTATTTGATTCATGCCATTTTATTATTCACTACGCGTTTTGTTGAAGATAATTTTATTTCGAGTGGTTGAATAATTTTGTTAGGATACGAAATACTTTTTAAATATATTACATCGCATCATAATCATAATGCACAAAAATATTTTTTTTAATTCACTTTTAAAATTTCAGTGTTCGAAATTCAATTTAGAAGTATTTTCTTAAAGTTTTTATTCTAAGGTCACATTCACCTTATTGCACCACAATTACTATTTGAACTAAAAAGAGCCTGCTGAATTTCTTGCCCGAGTATTCTCTGGTTAAATTTTTCTGGGGGAATCAAGACAAGACATAATTTTTTTCAAAATACTAGAGAAATGCCTTAAAAAATACACCTCATACCTATCCCAGCATCTGAAGACCCGAGGCGAAAGTGTGGTTTCAGGTTTCAGTCCGTTCGAGCCCAACATAACCGACCCCGCCGGCTGACAGAAGAGAGGTAGGTAACCGAGAGAATTTTAGTCTAGTTGAACTTTCTCATGAGCCAAATGAAAGGACAACTACCCCTAAAACGACATTAATAACAACAATGACTCTATTTATCTATGGTCTGTTCCCACACTGACCACCGTCAATTTAGCCGCCACAAATACCGAATCATGGTGAACGTTATAAATCATATTGAAACTATTATTATATCATTAGTTAGTGTGAATTATATGAAATAGTTTAAATCATTTTTGTGCTAATAGAGGATCGGATTTCCAAAAGTATTTTAGAAATAATCTTCGTAGAGACTTATTCTTAAAAAATAAAACTATATTTACCTATTTATTTATTAGGTAGGTTAATGTAAATGCCTTAGTTACCAGGTCATGAAATATATAAAAGTTTTCTTTTACAGGAATAGTATATTAAACCAGAATACAAGATACATTAAGAAACTCTTCCTTCTTCGAAATCGGGTAGTGAAATAATTTTTATACTTCAAAAACCTATTGATGGATATAGCGACAATAATTTATTTTATCTTTGAAGGGGTAAACAGATTTGATAGTAGGATTCAATATTTTATTCTTTATGCCTACCTAGACATAATAAGCATGCATGCATTTGCGTGGTGGTAGTGAATGTGACTGCTCCGCTGCTGCTGCGACGGTTCGATTTCCACTCAGTGCAAATATTTGTGTGCATAAATAGGAATATTTGGATTGATCTATGTGTAATATGTATCTATTTACCTAAATATGTCTCTAAGTATGTTTGGTCGTATTCTATACCTTAGAACAGTTATAACACAAGCTCAATAATCTATGCTTAGCATGGCTCTACGTGTCTTTATTTAGATTATTCTAGAATATTTATTATTATTATTATAAGCCTTTAACATCTACGAGACACATTTCCCAATTCCGCACTGTTGTAGACATCATTGTATTCAATGAGGGAATCGAACCTAGAACCTCTCAATGCAAACATTAACGTAATTAGTCTACCGAAGATAAATGATCATCCTCCACAAACTAATCTCCACTAAACTCTCCGTTTACAGAGCCCATCATAAATAATTGCCCACCCATATGCCGTCAACCGGTAGCACAATTTAAATGGCAAATATCAATAATATTCAATACGTACTAATACCCTAATTTATTGTCTGTGGTGACATCAAAATATGCCGTCGTTTACTCCCCTAGCCGGTGCCTTAATGACGAGGGCGTGATATTACGAAATTGTAAAGGATTACCGTAGTTTTATTGGTTGCATAAATAAATATTAATTTTGTCTGGTCCGTCCGTCGGCAGAATTTTGTAATAGATAGGTATGACGTTTGTATTTCAAAGTTAAAATAGTTTAGGAACTTATCAACTGTAAAAATATGAAACATCACTACATAGTATAAAATAAAGTCGCGTTCTCTGTCCCTATGTCCCTATGTATGCTTAAATCTTTAAAACTACGCAACCGATTTTAATGCGGTTTTTTAAATAGATAGAATGGTTAAAGAGGAAGGTTTATATGTAGGTATATAACGTCATGCTACGACCAACAGGTGCAGAGCAGGAATGAAAAATGTTGCAAAAACGGGGTAACGCAGACGAAGTTGCGCGGGTCAACTAGTACCCAATCAATAGTTATTTGTGCAACAAGTGAGCAAAATTGTTGTTTGCTGCGAGTGCTGATTTTGAATCCCGAGCAAGCGAGGGATTCTAAGATTGAATCACGAGCGTAGCGAGTGATTCTAATGTAGAATCCTGAGCGTGGTGAGGGATTCAAATGCACGAGATGCAAATTATTTTGCTCTCGTGTGGCACACATTATTTTTCACTTCAGCAGCGAGAACACATAACCTTAAGTATTACTTACAAGATAACACATAGAACAGGAATAGACTGAAACTCTTGAAGTATAAAAATACTGTATTCATCACTGTACTGTACCGCTGGTCTTTTCTGATTCTTTTAATATTTTTAATATTATCTATTTAACAAGTTTAACTGTAAAATTTTATTCCCGCAATTTTTAAGGTGCGTTCAGAAACAGCGTCTGTGACATGTTATTTTTTAAATGTTGAAAATAGTAATCATTATAATTACTCATGCGTCACTTATTTTCGTATACAATAATACAATAAAATATTAAATAATTTAAATAAAAACATGGTTATTCGTTTTACAAAATATCTTTCAATTTTAGAATTTTGAAATTGGACCTTCATATTTTAAAGGACGCCGCGCCGGCCAAGAAACAGTGCAGATTATAATGATGTAGTTCGAAAGTTCGTCGCGAAACAATTGTTTTTAAATGTATGGTTGGCACTGTTTATTGAAAAAAAAAAAAAATTATTAAAAAGTTACTTTTCACCACAGCAGCTCAAACAAGTGAGTTTTGCTGCGTAAAAACAGTGTGCAAAATGCGATTTTGCTCACTCAGTGAGACAAAGTAGCTTTTTAATTTATTTTTTTTAATTTTCAATAAATAGTGCCAACCATAGATTCAAAAAGAATTGTTCCGCGAATAACTTTCGAATTACATACACTCTGTCTCTTGGCCGTCCATCAAAAAGTTCGAGTGACAAACACAAGTATTTTGAAGGTTTTTTTTTTTAATTTATTCGAAATTCTAAATTTGAAAGATATTTGTAAAAGAATAACCATGTATTTTATTTAGGTACATTATTTAATAATTATGTAATGTTATTGAATACCAATATAAGTAATGCATAAGTATTTATAATGATTACTATTATCAACATTTGAAAAATAAAATGTCACGTACGCTGTTTCTGAACACACCTTAAAAATAACGCGTATAAAATTTAACTTTTAACTTTCAACTTTTAATTTGCTGAACAGCAATAAGTAATTAGATTAATTATTTACTTTTAAAATTTTCAGCATTATTTTAATTAATAGGTAGGTGTTCTGTTCTGTTAATAAGTGTTGCATTATCTTCTAAGTAATATTTCTTATGGGTTCTCGCTGCTGTAGTGAAAAGTAATGTGTGCCACACGAGAGCAAAATTATTTGCATCTCGTGCATTTGAATCCCTCACTACGCTCAGGATTCTACAGTAGAATCACTCGCTACGCTCGTGATTCAATCCTAGAATCCCTCGCTTGCTCAGGAATCAAAATCAGCACTCGCAGCAAAAAACAGTTTTGCTCTCTTGTTGCACAAATAACTATTGTCAGATTGTTCGAAAGTTCGTCGCGAAACAATTCTTTTCAAATGTATGGCTGGCTGTTTATTGAAAAAAAAAAAATTAAAAAGTTACTTTGTCTCACTCAGTGTGCAAAATCGCATTTTGCACACTGTTTTTACGCAGCAAAACCTACTTGTTTGAGCTGCTGTAGTGAAAATAATCATTGCAAGTAGTCTAGTCAGCATAAAATTAGTTGAATGATCCAAGTTAAATGTATGTATCAAGAGCCCTCAAGATGAATATGGATAGGACGTGGATTATACCGAATACCATTGTTCTAAGGCCCACCCCAGTATTAGGTGGAAGCTCGACCCTCGAAGTTTTTTTTTTTTAATAATATCACTCCTATATCCCCGAATTTGATATAACATTTTTTTAATGATTTAATAATTTAATTTCATTAAATTTGATTTAATTTGAGTTAATAATAAATGTAATTTTGATTTTTAACACTTTTAACACAATAATAACTCCATTGATGATAAGTGACAATGTGGGCGACTATGGAGCACGCATTCCTAGAATTAGAAAATAATCAAATTCGATTCCCAATAAAATTATTTACCACGAGCGTTTAAAAAAAAATTACTGTCTATTAAGAATTAAAATAATTTTGAGCTAGGCCAACCACGTGTTAGATAGAGCCGAATAAAACTTAATCCTATTAGCTGCACTTGTTGTGTGCAAGTGTTTAATGAATCGGATTATACAGCGTTCGATTCTTGGTTTGTAGGCTGGGGCGATAAAATGACGCTTGTTTAATTTTTGAGATGTTTAGACAGGTTCCAGCGAAGTGCTGTACGCATTATTGAGAGTCCTAAGTCCCGAGGGTTTTGTAGATTCGTAAGTGATATAATTCTTTGGCCATCTTTTACCATCCTTATGTGATGTGCTTATGAATTCCTGGAACTAGTCTCACCCTTTCCTTTCCTATACAGAATGACACCGGTAGGGCTTAGATGTCACTCGCATCCAATGCAAACAATTTCATCAACAATTATGCTGGACCATAGAGTTTTGGAATTATTTTCAGGTACACGTATTTTTTCCTACAGTACCGAGCCTTTTAAGCGGGGTGCATTATTGATGCCTGTAAATCGTAACCCTCTTTCCAGAGATTTTGCCATCATCAGGTGTCTGTATTGACGTGCCTTATATTAGAAAAATATTAAATCGTTCTTAACCTTATTTGCAATGCATTCGAAGTAGAACATTTTAGCGTCTCAGTGTCATCAAAGTTCATAATGACCACCCGGATTTCGACTCTTCACCTCGACTTGTATTTTACCAAATACATTTACAGTTCATAAAAATGCTAAACTACCTTTTTACAAAGCTTTAAGGGCCATTTTTGCATTCGTTTTATTTTACAGCACAGCGTTAAGTTTGTGCTAGTTGGGTGTTCGAGTCTGCCGACAGATGGCGTGAAAGGATAATACTGCCCCATAACGATGAGTATTGGTTATGATATAAATCGAATGGGTGCTTTGTTAAACAAAGTTCTGTACTTATATCGTTTGATGCTAATGTTACTGGTTAGAATATGACGTGCGGAAGCATTCTTTGTTCTGTCAGACAATTGAAATTCCTTGTGAAAAAGTAGACAGATAATATGCTTACTTCGACTTTTATACTATTTAGTACAAAGTTGACAATTATACGGCCTACCTTTATTTACGTCTCGCGAAATTCCCACCGAATGCCGGTGAGAGAGGTTATGTCGGACTCGAACGAACCGACTAAAACGTACGCCGTCTATGGACTTTTAGTAGCTGCCGGAGGTGAGATAGTAGCGAATATATCCCTCGCACCTCAGCGGAACTGGGGCTCTCTCTTTTGAGATAATTCCCTTCGGGTGCACGGACTACGGCGTCCCCGTCTAGCCACCGGGTATGGGGTGTACTTTGCACCGCCCGCTTGTACACGGTGCGTCTGATGGAAGGCGATTACCGTGGCCTATAGATGTTTGCAGTCTGTCTGCCATCCCTATAGAAACGTTCTATTATCCTTCTTGAAAAGGCAGGTGGGAAAGAGACGAAGGTGACGGTAGAGTAGGTAGGTAGATAGGTAGGTAGGTAAGAGAGCTTCTATCTAAACTTCTAAAACGGTTACCGTGAACTATGGAAGTTTGCAACACCAGGGGCATAACACACATGCCGATGACCCTATAGAAACCTGATGCCCTTCTTGAATAGGTTTAGGAAGGAGGGTTTTGAAGGTTAAGAGAGCTAGTATGCCACCAGCGCAGTAGACAAAGGGGTTCGTTGAACTGACTACGATGGATTTGGAAAGTAGGAACATGCGGGCCATACGGCCTCCGCGCTCTACCTCCTCCGAGATTTACCTATGAGAAAATGACATAGTACCTATTATATGAACCGTAACACGTTTTTATAAACCATCCGAAATAGATATTGCTGTGACGTCAATATTTCTACACTAAGTCACAAGTCACTGCCACTAATATTTTAAATTCGGTAACACGGTTAAGGAGACAGCGGGTACCCATATTTACGCTGGTAATATTAATTTATTAATAAAGTCCAGTATCGTGGTCGCGTCGAAAGACATTGAGAGCAACATCTAATTGCAGTCCTTACTATAGGCCCCTGAATCGCTGAATAATAGAATTATAACAGTAACGGCAGATAACTATCTACAGGATTTCTACACGGAAAGCTCTAAAGTCCAAGATGGCACGTTATATAAATATTTAGACTTGTGTTCCCAACTGTCCGAATTTTAAAAGATTATAGTATTTTTACGATGAGAACCTCCTTTGTCAGATATTATTACTAGGGAGTTATAAGCTTTGTACAGATGTTTAGTAAACAAATGCACTGCTTCAGTTTAATGAGTTTTTTGAGGATGGGAGATTGTGTAATCAAAGTTATTGTTTATTTATTATAACGTCTTCTTTAACGTAATATTTTATTAGGTTACTGGCTGTGACAGATGCTGAAAGACAACGGCAATCGTAGGATATAAGACAAATAATCTATATATAATAAAAATAAATTGCGAAATATGTTGGTAAGCGCATAACTCGAGGAATACTAGACCAATTCGAGTAATTATTTTTTTTATTTGTTCCTTGAACTCTACGGAAGGTTTTTAAAGTGCAGGAGGAACGGGATTTGAAGTCCAAACAGTGAGAACGGGATCAGTAGACGACGCGGGCGGGGCGGGGCCGCTGGTAATAGCTAGTATTTAACACATTCCGGGACAGACCGCTTGTCGACGCTACCTCGGTATCTCGCTACGTGACAGTACGGCTAAGGGCGGTGAACTTCATTTCATTATATTTGGCAAACCGTCGATAGTCGTAGCTTTCCCATAACATAACTAGGAAGCACGTGATTTAGTGTCACATCACGCGACTTCGATCGTTCGTATGTGACACAGTAAACTCTTGTCGAGTTCTTTTTCAACACACTCATACAAGAGCTCATGTACCAAAACAATATGTACACACCGTCGACAGCCGTAGACCTACCGTACAAGATACAACGCGTTCATAATTTAGTGTCACAGCGTGTGCGACGCCGGGAGGTCGTTGCTTCGCTGGGTTTGGTTTGACATTTTTGGCAGCAAAAAAAGGTAAATAAAGCTTATTTTACTTATTAACCTAACTTAATTCGAATAATATGTGTATAGTATTATACATTAGTACTGTTTTTCCGTCATATAAGTAATAAATTACTAAACATAAACACACTGTTCAAATGCTATTTACCTAACATTTTTGCTTCGAATTAACTGATTCTATAGTGGATACTTGCATGATATTGTTTTACAGATGGCGTCTTAACTATTTGCTGTCGAAGACCACTTGAACGAAAGCCACCACGACCCTTACAGTGATGTAGATGGTGAGCTCGGCTCCGATACAAATTATATCCCAGATGGTGATGACGACAGTAGTGAAGTTTAATGAAACTTATTGATGATGTTGTTGGTAAAGAACTTGTCTCTGTTGACATATGGAAGAGGTATCCACCAAGAGCTTTTGAACCTGAACAAAGCACCTCGACGTCGACAATGGACGGTGGTCATTGGCCAATTCACATCACAGCGCCTTTCTTCTGCATATCAATGACATGCTGTCCACCGGCAACATCCACTGCTATGCAGACGATAGCACTGTACACGGGAGTTACCACGGATAAGCAATCTCATATAGCGGAAAAAAGGCGACTTCTGGTCACTGGGCTTGACCGGATCCTCAATCACATTTCCCAATGGGGATCTGAGAACCTGGTCGAGTTCAATGCCAAGAAGACGCAGGCATGCGCGTTTACAGCAAAGACATTTCCTTTCCTTCCTCCTCCCACTCTTCAGAGCACACCACTGCCATTACAGGATAACCTCAATATACTCGGTATGGACGTGCGCTGCAAACTAAACACCAAGAACTATATCGAGAGCATCATCAAAACAGCTTCGCGTAAACTCGGAGTTCTGAACAGGGTAAGACGTTTTTTACGGCGGAGCAGCGGTGTCTTCTTTATAAGACACAAATTCGCTCCTGCGTGGAATACTGCTCGCATCTCTGGGATGGCTCCGCAAAGTACTTATTAGATGCTCTCGACAGGTTGAAGCGACGTGCGGTCCGCATTATTGGGTTGGGAGTCCTGAGGTCACAAATACCCTCGAGCCTTTGCAGATGCGTAGAGATGTTGCGTCCCTGGCAGTATTTTACCGTCTCTACCATGGTGAATGTTCTGATGAGCTCTTCTAATTAATCCCACCCTCCCCTTTCCTACACAGGACAACACGTGCAGGGCTTAGATCTCACTCGCATACGGTACAGAATATTCCATCAAGAACCAAGCGTTTCGGTGAGTCTTTTCTCTGCCGCACCATTAAGTCCTGCCGGCGCACGTGTTTCCTTCTTCCTACAGACCCGGGTCCTTTAAGCGGGGCGTGAAAAAGCATCTGATGAGGCCGTCAAGCTGAGCGCCACCATTGTAGCACTGAACATGTTTGCAATGGTGACCCTCTTTCATGAGACTTTGCCTTCAGCTTAACATCAGGCGAGGTAAAGTCAAATTGATGTGCCATAAAAAAAAATCCAAAAAGAAGTATTCTTTTCTAAACTGTAGAGTTTGCCTTAGTCAGGAACCAAAATGGAGAAGAGAGACAAGCTACCGATGCAGCGGGTGCCCCAAATCTCCTCCACTTTGTACCACAGAATGCTTTGAAACCTGTCATAATATTTCTAATTCTGATCGGTAATAATTTTTTAACTTCAACTATCCGATTTTAAGTTTTGAATTTACTTTATTTTCTACATTTTGTTTTTTAGCGAAAAGTTATTTTAAGTTAGCGGATCTCAATATTAAAGAAAACTAAAGACTAATTACTGTCAAATATGATTAAAACATAAGACTGATTCGTTTCTATAAATTAACGTAAGTTCGGAATTTACGTTATTTCATGTATTTTTTATAAGGTAAAAGTTAAATAACTTTACCTTTTAAAAAAATGTTACTTAATTTAAAATAAGTTAAAGGATCTAAATGAAAGAAAACTAAAGACTACTGTTAAAGATGATTAAAACAAAAGATCGATTTAGCTGTGTTTATTATTTTCTTACCCGTTTAGTGTAGGTGGTATTATAAGAAAACTTAAGTAGGTACATTATGGCTATAACGTCAGTGTCATATAACAATTTCAGAAATACCTATATCATGACAAACCTCCTCAAGGCGGTAAGCCTATTTCCGTATTGTCAATAAGGTTATCAGCCGGTCTATGTGGAATGACAATACGTCTAAAGGCGGTTCCGCCTAACACCGTTATTGCCTTAGGATACATAAAACCAAACTTAATTATGACATACCGCCCACAGGCGCTAGCGCCTGTAGACGGTCCGTTATAATAAGTCTTTTTATATGTATGTAAAACGACAGACCGCCTATAGACGGTACCGTCTGTAGCCGCACTGTCATATTACATTGCCATTGTTAGTAATAGTATGACGTTCCTCCCTCAGGCGTTACCGTCTATGGCCGGTATTGTTGTTTCAAAAAATTACAAGAATACGTAATATGGTAGTACGTTTATAGACGGTATGATAAAATGTATGGGAATTTATGGTGTCATATTTAAAACTTTGCCAAAAGCCGAGTGTCCCGGAACGTGTTAATAAAATAATGAGATAATCAGAAGGTTGTTGTATCTCAATTTTACTGAAGCTAGTTTCTAAATTTATCTCAAAATATGTGCTTGTGGCATAGTGGAGGCAGAAAAAAACATAAAAAATCAGTAAAATAATGACGATGACTTGAAAATAACAACGGTTTATTATAAAATAGCTGACCCTCGCAACATTGTCTGCGTTACCCCGTTTTTGCAACATTTTTCATTCCTACTCCGCACCATGATGTTATATACATATAAACCTTCCTCTTCAATCACTCTATCTTATAAAAAAACCGCATCAAAATCCGTAGCGTAGTTTCAAAGATTTAAGCATACATAGGAACAGAGAAACCGAATTAGTTTTGGACTATGTAGTGATGATTAAGACATCTTCCATGTATTTTTCTTGAATCAAGGTCATTGTAGCCCAAGCTAACTGCACGTGTTAACAGGACAATCTGCAGACAATATGTTGATGTAACTATACCCGATTTACATACATAATAATGACAGGATGGAACTTAATTGTGAAAAGATTCGGTCCTCTCGAAGAGATGGACGTAAAGTCACGTCCGAAACGTCGGGGTAATTATACCAACATTTACTTATAAGTTATAGTTTATGATTTAGTCCCGTTCTGTCAAAATACCCTGCTGACAAATTAATGAAACTACGAGTATGACGCAAGCTTTTGTTTTTTTATTGGGGTGTCAAATTGTAGTCGGTCGTGTAAATGCCCAGATATATCAATTAAAAAAAGAAAGTGCGCGCCGGGCCCCAAAATGTATTGATGTTAAGCACTTCCTCGTAATTATTTCATCAGTGTAGTCATATAGGTATTATTTTTTCGTGCGGATATTCTTTTGGATACACTACAACCCGCCAGGTGAAGCGGTTATGGCCAATTTGAACCGACAAAAACAACATGTCGACTTGAATTTTCAGTATCCTATGTATACCGGGGTATATCCCGGGGTATATTTAAGTATAGTGGGCTCCAAAAGCTCCTACACAATTTGAAACTAAAATTGCATGAAGTGATGCCACTACACAACTACTAGTCTAACAAGCTACTGGATAATAGATCTAGGTACGTATTAATGCAATTAAGTTTAGGCTAGGTACTACCTGCATAAGTTTACTCATTTTCTTATAAAGAAATATCTTTTAGTTTATTTAATTAATGCTATCTATGTTACTGTAAGTGAAAATAGACTAAGAATGACAATGGATTATAGATCTTAAGGTGTTCACGAACTTTTGGAGCCCACTGTACATAACCCGCTAAAAATCAGCTACCCATGTGTACCCCGCGACATCTGACGACCACACTCAACGCCACCCCGACATTTCGCCCATAATTCCCACTCAGCCCTTTGACTCAAACTCATACGAAATTCAAAATAATTGAGGAACAATTAAGTCCGCCGACCTTTGGTACACCTTTGAGGTAGAAGCCATTGCGTCCTATTTTACTTTGAGCGTTTAATAGAGAGTTACCTCAAAGAAAAATGTACTTTCAAACAATTACACCTACGTATGTAACTATGAGGCACTCGGTAGGTAGCTGAGTCAGGCGGTAGGGGTGGGATTTGAATATCGATAGAAATATATCGACAGCTTCGTAAAAAAATATTTACATTGAATTTCTTTTCTTGGAGGAGCAAAAGGGGCTTAAAGAAATAATAAGTTTGAATAAAAAATAAGTGGGTCATATATTTCATATATTGTGTTAAAATTGTTATTAGAATGAAAGTAATGTTACTTACTTGATTAGTAACTTTCATTTAATACCTACTTTTCTTTTCTGCCTACCCCTTCAGGGATATAGATGTGAGTTTATGTTATGTTATGTTAATATATTTCATATGCTTATAAGTAAGTATCGATACATTTTTATCGACAAGTACACTTCCTTAACGTGGCTCCGCTCCGCGTGGCCTTTGTGGAGTCTCTCCAATATTCGCTTTGTTACTCTGAAAAATGTACCGCGCCGGTCGCATCGGTCGTATTACTTTGTAGCAAATGTTTGCCTTCATATAAATACTCGGTATTCTCTGTATTATATCCTGTTAGATGTTATACTTCTATACAAAAATGCTGCTCTTCTGTCGGATTTTATATTTCTGTATTCGTTTTCTGGAAAATAGAGTACAGAAATGAACAATTGTGTAGGATGTAGGTAATATAACTGTTATATACATTGTATCTAAGTTGATTGAAACAGTTTACAGGATTATATTGGAGGCAACTTAGATTACGGTTCGGTTTTCTTTTGTTAGGAACTTTTTTTTCATATGAAGTTTTCACTTCGGAATCTGGGGTCTGCTTCTGTCAGTCAAAGTTGATATTTTTGTGAAACAACTGACATCTAACCTCCATAACCCATTGGCGATTTCAAAGTATTAAAGTTAGACCAGTTGTTGGACTTTTTAGGGAACCAACGGGAACGTGGTCTTCGAGGCACGAATATTTGTTCTGAGCAAGAATTGAACCTATGACCTTTGCGTAGCGATCATGTTAGGTTAGGGTCACACACACACACACACACACACGTGCAGTTAGACGCTATGTCCAAAGCATTTTAATGGTAAATCTTAAATACTATTAGAAAATCGCCATGACACAATCGCCAAATCGATAGTTTCTTAAAAACAAGTCATTTAACTTCAACTTATTAACTCATAAATTCTCCAAAACATTTCTATAACATCCAATCTAATCCCAACATTATATCTACACTTACTTACACAAAAACACTCTGCAGTATCCGGCAAAGAAACATTTTTTCCGGAAAGCAATCCATTGGGTTCGCACCTAATGAATTTAGGAGGTTAATGGAATGGGGTCCCTTGTCCAGCAAATGGCGTCCGACGGTCGATATTGCCGAGAATACTGCACATATTTCTGCTATGTTTTTGTGTTGAATGATTTGATTGAGGATGGTTACGAAGTGGTATCATAGCTTCAGATGCATAGTAAAATGTTAATGATGTCTTTGATTTCATTTAGAATATTATAGTGATGGGAATGTTTCCACCAATACATATAAAACATCGCATTATTTTTCATGTTTTCTAGACGATGATCCCTTTCCATCAGGTGGGCCGTCAGCTTGTCTGCCACATAAGTGGTATATAAAAACATCCAGTGTACAACTTGTAGGTACTTTCCTGAAATTTGAATTATTTAGTCATTTAACCTCCCTTAAAAGAGAAAACTCAGCCACATAGCTGAACCCGTCAATCCTCAAACCAAATGCTCTTAATTCACATACATCAAGGAAAAGCAAAACTATCATAACCTACACTCCTCTGGATTGTAATAAAGTTCTGCATACTCATGTCTGACCTTCTACACAAAACACATGCCAACAAGAATGCCCATAACCGAAAGAAAACACCATATAAATAGTTATGAGCAACAAATATTGTCCATTTGATCACTAACAAAGATTCCAGTACGCGTCCTCCATATTGTGGGGTCGTAGTGAAGTCAGATGGCAGCGATGGTCGGAGGCAATCCACAGCGTGTCCGCGAACGGCAATATCGCGATGGCCGCCGGCTCATTTAATCACGCGAAGGAATTTGCGGGACAAAACGACCTTCTTGCTACGAAATGTGGAGAGACAATGTGTTTTTGTAAGTTTCTTGATAAAAATACATTAAACTTTAGCTGGTAGTGGCAGAAAGTAATACTCTCCACTCCATCTCATTCTTATTTCCTCCACTTTTCTAGTACAACTAGATGTTCCATGATACCAAGTGCCTGGAGTATTGACAAGTAGGTATGGAATTGATACCTTTATTTGTTTAACTGTATGCACAAGTAGTTAATAAATTAACGTAATGATTAAAGTCCACGGTAATCAAATCAAAATTCACATACTTTAACAAATTTTCAGGAAAGTGACAATAGAACAGAACACCTAAGGCGATTGCGGGTCCAAGGAAGTTGTCGTGGAACACCTAGGGTACGAGTACGAAAAACTTCCTATGAAATACCTAACAGTAGCGAGAGGAACCGATTCCTGTCGGCTTGCTCTGCAAAGGAAAGCCGTTGTAGAGATACTTATACTCTGTTCGTTATTTATGAAGTAAGGCATTTTCCACCGGATTACCTTATGAAAATTATCATCCTTCACAAGTGATACCTAATTGCTACTGTGATCAGGTTTATTAAAAGCCGTCTCCTCACTTACCTACCCTCTATCTGATAAAAGGCGCGCGGACATCGAACGCTTATTGGACGAGTCAATAATGTACTGGTGTAGGGCTGCACGCCGGGACTGGAGGCATACTTGTATGTATAGATAGCAATAAAGGATGTCAACGATAATGTTGGCTTGTCACCGGCCAAGCGTGATTTTGTCCTTTGTTCTTGGATGGAGGTTCCTTGTTTAGCATTTTTGAAGTGACAACTTCTTTAGATGCGTCGGGCATTTATTGTGATCGGGAAATGCTGTCATTTGTGACTGATTGGGACAATTCACCAATTGTCATAATTCACTTTCATATGTGACCATATGAAAGTGAATTGTCACAATTGGTGAGAAAATTTTTACCTCTGTCTTGGCTTCAAGCGAGAGTCTAGGAAGAAGGAGGAGGCAGTCATTTCTTGATCTAGTTGATCCGACAGCTTAATTTTTTTATAGGTTTGTTACCCTTAACTAATATATTTTTTTTATTAATAATTGAATGAGAAAGCAGTTATTATCAGGTATAATACTAGAAATCCTCAAATAAAATTTCATTTCCTCAGAATATGGTTACATGTTAGGGTTTTGATATTAATTAGAATAGGTACAGCATAGGCCAATGGTAGTATTATATTTATGAACCAAATACACAAGACAACTTATCATAATATGTGTAGTAAGCCAACAGTGAACGCGACTGCTACGCAGGAGGCGCAGCTTCGACCCCGCTCAATGCAGATATTTATATGCATGAATATGGCTATTTGCACTGGTCTGGTTGTGTCTCGGAGAGTACGTTCAGCCGTCGGGTCGGTCCCAGTTGCCATACAAACATCTATGGTAGTCATTACGGGTAGTTGGAGCCCTCAATAGTCCGACTAGCCTAACTACAGAACTTTGATATCGCCAATTTGGTTGTGGAGGTCTGATTGCAGTCGTTTCACGAAAAATATCGAAGTTCAGTCGCATCTTAGTTAGACTAGAAAGCTCCAACAGAGTTTTGAATAGGCTCTGAGAATGAGATTACATTATTAAGTAAGTAGGTACATCTACAAAATACTGTAAAATCGTTTGATGAAAAATCACCAAGCATTAACGGTCACCGTGGCTCATTCTGTTGAGCACATCTTCACGCTTTCAAGTGCGTAATCCTTCAGGCTTCTTCACTATTGTGCTGCCGAGACAGAGCATTAATCCTGCCTTTTCAAGACGAGAGATATCCATCAATTGTCAACATTGAACCGTCGGTGCGGCCCCCTTGCCACCCTGCCACCCTGCCCCCACACTCACACACAGATAGCTGTCATAGATTCGAGATGTGTTTTGGAATTTTACGATAGGTTTGTGGATAAGTTACGTGTACTTCGGAGAGTGTCAAACAGTGCCCTTAGCACGAAAAACTATCGAATTTGTAAATTTTAAATTCGGTAACACGGTATGACGGAATTGGTGAGTCTACGTACTTGCGCTATTAATGTCTATGGTTTTTTGGATGCCTTTTGAGGATAGCACGGGGTGCTACGGCGGTAAAGAAGTTATTCATCAATCATAGATTATTTCAATAACCGCGATCGCCTAGTGGTATGGGTACTGTCGAGGTCTCGGGTTCAATCCCAGGTTTTACCATGGCACACAACAATGACTTTCCGATGCATTTCAAAGTTATGGATGTATTTATCGCAGGTTTATAAGTGCCGGTTAATGGCAATAGACTCGCTACCTATTACATTGGGACCTAAACATAAACGGGCGCAATGTGCGTGCTAGCACCTCTGCCTACCCCTTCGGGGATATAGGCGTGAGTTTATGTATGTATGTATGTTATATTTTATCAACCTGCGAGTTCAAGTCCCATTTCTCTTCCGACTTAAAGTCTGAAGTTATGCAAGAAACTCTAATAAAATAAGTATGACTGTATAAAACATAATTTATTCAATGGCCACATAATCTTTGCCAACCGCCAGTGTACGTAGCTATATGAGTGAGCTAGTGATTGTCAAAATTTGGCTTCGTAGAACAAAGCGTTATTTACCGAGCCGGGAGGGCCTTTGTGTCGGCATTACACCACTCTACATAATATTGTGAAAGTTCTCACAATACACTGTTTGCTCCAAGGTATTATGGAGCTTCGGTGAAAAATTGCGACTTGTTTCACAGAGGTGACTCGGATTAAGGTTTTGTGATTTCGATGAGGGGTTTTGGTGTCGTTGAGAGGGTTTATATGTGTTTTGTGGGAGATTGAGAAGTTTCTTTACTTTCATTTAATTATTTGGAAGGTAGAAATCGGATAACTTTCTGCGTACCTACTTGTAGTATCGAGGTAAGGTTAATTTATATAACAGTAACTATATTTCTAAAGGTTTTATCTAGTATAGTTCCTAAGAAGTAATTAATTAACAATGTAGGTACTTAATAATATGTTTATTTTATTGTCTATACCTACCTGATTATAGTTGTTTTTAATTCTAATACCATGATACTGTTTTAATAGTGGATTGTAATTTAATACATTACAACTGACTATAAAACTCTAACCGAATAGTTTACAACTAACAATAAAAATACCAAACAATGAATATAACAAAATATTACTAAAACATTTAGTTGCAGTACCCCTATTCAAGTCAACCGACGATTTATTAACAATGAAGCCATCACTCTTCGCTGGCAGGATACGAATTACACAGAAATTAATTGGCCGAAAACCCATCGAAACACACGTTCGGAAAGCTTGCGTTCGAAATTCAAATGAGGCGGCACGCCCCACCCCCGGCAACGCCCCGCCGCCATCTTGGATCCGAGTGGGGGCGCGGAGGGGGGCTATTAAATTATTTCATTCCACATTGGGCCGCTTGCGCTATCGGATTAAAACAATTGCCTGTGAAACCGTAAATGGATAATGAATTTTGCGAAGAAAATAATATGGTAGGATATTTAATTTTGTCTGAAGTTCTATCTCTTGATAAAGATAGTTAGGTATACATTATCTATTTTTACAATGTTTTTGAGTATGTTATTTTGTTTCACAGGTAGAAAAATAAATGTTTTAGGCATTATAAATTTGAAAATAAAAATAAGAAAAAATACAGATACAGGTTACGATTCTTCATAAATAATTTGGCAACTGTTGAAGGTGATAATCTACAGTACCTACTGTTTTATTTCTTGAGACAAAAATGTGGACAAGGAAGTAAACACTTGGGGATTCCCACATATATTTTTAATCCAGGCTAGGCAAAGGAGATAGATATTTTTCCTAGAAATTGTCAACTTTGACCTTGTTATACTATGATGACATACTTAATAAGTACGTTATGCATCATAGTACCTACCTAGTACTACTGTCATAGTACCTAGGTATTACCTACCTACACAATGCTAATCTATTACAAGTTTTATTTTTTGCACTACAAATGGGGGCGGGGATAAAAACTTCACAATAAAACTAGTTAAGTAATTTTCAATAAATTGTACGACATTAAATTGCATGCTATTATAGAAACCCATATCTTTGGATTTCTCCACGAAAACCAATTTTGTTTTTAATTTTTTGTACAGTTACCTAAGTATTTTACTTTGTACTCTGAACCTTTAGAATAAGCAGTATCAGTGCATTCCACAAAGTAGGGACTTTGATAAAATATTTTATTGTATTGGCTGTACGGTGATGGAATGCGCGGCCAGATGTACCTACTCAATCATTAACTCTCGTCAATAGAATGGGAAAAGAGAGGGATAATATTCTCACTCACTTCACCTCGCCTGATGTTAAGCTGAAGGCAAATTCCCACGAAAGAGGGTCACCATTGCAAACACATTCAATGCTACAATGGTGGCGCTCAGCTTGACGACCTCATCAGATGCTTTTTCACGCCCCGCTTGAAGGACCCGGGACTGTAGGAAGAAGGAAACACGTGCACCGGTAAGGAATTCCAGCACTTAATGATGTGGCAGAGGAAAGGCTCACCGAACCGTTTGGTTCTTGATGGAATATTTTGCACCGTATGCGGGTAACATCTAAGCCCTGCACATGTTGTCTTGTGTAGGAAAGGGAAGGGTGGGATTAATTAGAAGAGCTCATCAGAACATTCACCATTCATGCTTAGTTAGAAGCACTCTAAAGCTTGCTGAAGTATACTGTCTATAAGTGTTATAAATATTATAGTAGGTATTACCGGGTACAATACTTTATAACGCAATCACTAGTAACGCTGCTAAAATACTGGTTCGGAATAAATAACAAAGCATAAAAGCGTCTTAAGGTCCTTTAAGCGGGACGTGAAAAAGCTGCTCCGAGGACAGCACGGCGACCACCATGTTTTGGACTGCACCCCAGCTCACCATCAGGCGGGTGCAGTCAATTGCATGACCTAAATTTTTATTAAAAAAAAAAGCATTTCAAGTCTATGTAGTACCTAAATAATTCCTCAATCGAAGATCTTAGAAAACTTCCATCCTATGTTACAAATAAGTTCTTTCTTAAATATCACGTTCCCAGAACATCAGTGGCCCCGAACCCGGACCCGTTGAGAAGTTCTTTTCGATATTCGCTTCGCAACTTACGAAGTTGTGCGAAACTTGTGGCTGCGAGTGCTTCGGTTAAGCGTCGAGGAGGTGACAGTTTACAGTGGCGAACATTTGCGGTACAGTCGTGTAGTGGCAGAAGTATCGCGGATGATACGTAGAAGAAAGGTGCTCTACTTGAAATTGATAAGTACCTACCTACTTAATATGAAGAATATGAAGTATTAAGTAGGTACTAACCATAACTATATTTTGTTGTAATTGTTTTAAAATATAATTAAGAACATGCCAAATTTATTGTAATTGTAAAGTTATCCTAAAAATCACTTTTATCTGTTTGGGTTTTCACTCTGCTGGTTTTATATTTTTTTAGTAAAGTTAGTTCTCTATTATAATTTCGTAAAAGCAAATCACTAGTATGGTTAATAGCAGCACGGGCAAAAACTTTTGAAAGTATCCCTTTTTCTTTTCTATGTATATTATAAATAATTTCAGTTTGTATTTGTACCTAATTAGCTTTACATTCAATTTTATACTTAGGTACTAAGATTTTTATAGTACTAGTTCCTGTTAATAAAATTTACAGGACCCATTGTTAATATACCTTAATACCAGTTAGTAGTTACTATTGATATAACTGTTAAGTATGATACAAGTGAAACCAAAAACACTTGAGTTCATACTACCTTTATTTGTTGTATGTTTAGCGTACTTATCATTATAAAAAAAACCAAGGATGTGCTCTACGAGAAGTAGGCCCAACATTCCTAACATTCCTTCCTCTAGTTTGACAACATTTAAACTAGAACAAACATCTAAACTAAAACATAACAATAAAATTTATAATAAATTAAACAAAATTAAAAAATAAATGAACCAAGATAGTCTTACCACCTAGACAACCCAGAACAAAATACTCTGGCGCAGATGTAAAAGGAGACCCGATCTCAGATAAACTGGAACATAGGTTGAACAAAGAAGAAGAAATCAAATCGTTAAATTAATTAGGTACCACATACCTAGAGCATCTTCCCCAGCATACCACACCCCAGGTGCGAATCGAACACGATTTAGCCATCAGCGCGCGGCGTCGTCAGTCGCCCCTCCCACCCTTGTCTCTGATTCAAATTGAATCGTTGAGTTGCACTCGCCTGAACTATGTGCACGCGATTGGGCGGATGCGGTATCCGAGACATTGCGGCTTCTGACCGATCGATACTCGAGTGTACTCTGTACGACAACATTTAGCTAACTAAAGCTATGTGGTTGGCAGTATTTTACCGTCTCTAACATAGTGAATACTCTGATGAGCTCTTCCAATTAATGCCACCCTCTCCTTTCCTACACAGGACAACATGTACAGGGCTTAGATGTCACACGTACACGGTGCCGAATATTCCATCAAGAACCAAGATGTTCGATGAGTCTTTACTCTGCCGCAGCATTAAGTCTTGGAATTCCTTGCCAGCGCACATGTTTCCTTCTTCCTACAGTCCCGGGTCTTATAAGCGGGGCGTGAAAAAGCATCTGATGAGGCCGTCAAGCTGAGTGCCACCAATGTAACACTTTACGTGTTTATAATGGTGACCCTATTACCTGAGACTTTGCCTTGAGCTTACCATCAGGCGGGGTGTAGTCAAATTGACGTGTCCGTGATAAAAAATGTGAGCACTTATCATTCTCTGAGCCTATTTTCCAACTCTGTTTGGATCAGCTTTCTAGTCTAATGAAGCGACTGCCATCGTACCTCCACAAACAAATTGACGATACCGAAGTTCTGCAATGGCTAGTCGAACTTTTGAGGGCTCCATCTACCCGTAACGACTGTCATAGATGTTCGTATGGCAAGGCAACCGGAACTGATGGGTTAACGTGCTTTCCGAGGCACGACTAGTGCAAATAGCCACATTCATGCATACAAATATTTGCACTGAGCTGGGATCGAACCCAAGCCTCCTGTGTAGAAGTCGCGTTCACTACAGCATTTTTTTATTTTGTTACTGGATCTGGGTTTAGCCGGCATTAGCCTTCAAACCTATTCGGAACCGGATTAGGTATGGAGCTGTTTGCAAAACGGGTCCATATCGTCCGTTTTACCGTCCCTGTAACTACTGCCAATATACCCATAAGGTCTTAATACCTAGGCGGTAGCAGTATGAAGATTGAAGAAATATGTAGCAGTATAAAAAACCTAGCACCTTAATACTGCAACGTTTTTTAGATCTAACATCTAACGTCTTTTTTGATACCTTATTCTATTTTTGAATTAAGAATTTGACATATTTTATTTTTTATTAGTACTCTGTGACTTTACTTTTATCCCTCTATTTTGACATTATAAACAAAGTGACATATTTTTCACCGACTTCGAAAAAGGAGGAGGTTCTCAATTCGATGGGTATTTTTTTATGTATGAACACCGATTATTCGGAGAATTATGATTCAATACGTGATAAATTTTTAGTTCCATATTTTTAGGTTCCATAATTTTTTTTAAGTAGGTTTTTAGTTACTCACAGGATGTGGATTGATAAAATAATTTATTTACTTAGGTAAAAAAATATGTTTGGTGTTACCAACAAATTTGTAAGCAATATTTAACGATTTTCAAGTCTTCTCGACAAAAGCCCTTTAAAAATGTCCCCTCGCCGGTTTCTTATTAAATGTTTGAAGCAATTCATAGAGGGTAATGGCGGGCATTTGGGTTGCAAATTAACTGGCGGATAAATTATTCATTACTCAAGCGTTTACTAACAGTTTTATTTGCATCTAATAAAGCTGATTTATAATAAGTCTGATAACTTGAGGGCTTACAATGACGGGTGTTCCTTAATGACGAACTATCGGTGAAAAGAAGAAGCTGTTGGAAACCTCTATTTTCTAGTTTCCCTGCATTAGGCATCATAAAACATAACTAAGTATTATAAGCCTCGCCGGGATTTATAGGTATACCATGGTTTTTGCTATTACTAGGTACTGTTACTTGAGAACAACCGAAAATAACATGGTAAATATCGGGATTTTTGCGAGTGTTATAATACTTACTTACGAATATAATCATATCAATTTAAAATCATAATAAACACAAACCTGGTGACTCTCTTTACTGAGACTTTGCCTTCAGCTTACCATCAGGCGGGATGAAGACAAATGATGTGCCCTAAATAAAAAAGAACTTATCGGCACGGACCTTGGACCGTAATCGCAAGAGCAATACGATGCCTGATTGTTATTATATAATCTGCGAATATGTTTAGTAGCTTTGAGCCGTTGTACCCCGTTCCTACTATCTTCAAAAGACAGCCCAAAAGCGCGCACTGCGCGTATAGAGCGACTACAATATAAGGTTCTTCAAGAAGGGCATTAGAAGGTTTCTACAGGGTAGGCACTACGTGTGTGACGCCTCTGGTGTTGCAAACGTCCATAGGCCACGGTGACCGGTTCCCATCAGGTAGGCCGTGTGCTTGTCTGCCACCTAAGTGGTATAAAAAAAAATTGAGCGTACTTTGAGCAAATTTTGGGTCCACAAATCGTGCTTATACCTATAGGTATATACGTAGGCACCTACTATTCCGTGTACCTACACATTCAAGTTTGGAGTGAATTGGGAAATCGGCCCGGTGCACATCAATAATGCATGCAAGCGGACAAATCACTTAGCGGGTCGATACTGCCGACACTGCAGCGTTGCCACCCTACTGCACATAATGTATTTGTAATGAATGGAATTGGTAATATTATTTACGGATTTTTTTGGACTGTTTGGCCTTTTTTCAATGTGAGAATCTTTGCTTATTTTTACAGGAAAATATTGTGATACTTTCTGAAGTTTTCTTTGTATCATAGCGAGTAGGTAATATCGAATACAGACAACAAACTAGGTACTTGATTCTTTCTTTTTTTATATATTAGCTCTGTTCTTTCGGTGTGTAATGAAGAATAATGAATTACGGGAATGTCACACATTGAAATAAATTTACTTTTTGCTAGATTTATAAGATGTCCGCCAACATGTCTGTTGAAACGTCAGACTAAAAGTAAATAATACCGAATCACCCGAAATAATTCGTAAAAAGTGCTTTTATTCTAATAAATTAATATCCGTAGTACTTAGCATTCGAAATGAATTTGCATGGATTATTTAACATTGTTATAATTATTTACGAAATAGATACTCATTATAGTGCATACATTACCCATTCGATGTTTGAGTGATCTTACTCGTATCCCTACATAGTATAAAACAAAATCGCTTTCTCTGTTCCTACGTATGCTTAAATCTTTAAAACTGGATGGATGGATCTCATGCAGATTTTTTAATAAATAGAGTGATTGAAGAGGAAGGTTTATATGTATATAACATTATGCTAGAATCGGTGCAGAGCAGAAGTGAAAAATGTTGCAAAAACGAGGTGACGCAGATGAAATTGCGCGGGTCATTAGTATGGTACCTATATTTAACATCTACAGATGGAATGATGTTTGTTATTCAATCACGGCACGGCAAGTTCACTTAACGTACATGGAAATTTGGTACTGGGCTTCTTCTTCATAATTAGTTCCCTGTGAATTGTAGTAATGGGATCCGTATTAATGCTGATAAAACCAGGGACAACAAGAAAATAATTAAAACACAATAGAATTCGTCCCTGTACCATCGCATCGCGAGTAGGTAACATCGAATACAGATAATCAACAACAAACTATATCAGTACAGCACACTCACACACACACACACACACATACGCACACACACCTACGCACACTCACACATGCACAAACCGTCTTAGAACAAAAGCTACCATTAAAAAGAAACAAAAGGCAAAGGAATTTAAGACAAACGCCATTTATAAAGTGAACATTCTTGATAACAAAAGTGAGGCGCGGAAGAATGTGAAGTCTATTCTTTCAGCTCTATCGGATAAGACTTAATGAAATACTTCGCTGATGAAGCGGACGCTGCCAGCGGCCATTTTGAAGCATTTTTAATTCATTCTTTTTTTTTCTATTTTATTTGTTATTCGTTGAAGAAATGTCTGTATGAAATGTGAACGTACTGTAGTAATGGAATTTTTCAACTTTTTTAAGCTTTCTTTGATCTAATCTGGAATGGTCATTCAAGTAGTCTTGTAAACCAAATTTTGCAAGTCTGAACCGCACTCAGAACCCAGAAGCATACCAACATTTTTCGCGGTTATTCTTTTTACTTCTTCAACTACTGTGACAGCTTCGAATATAACTGAAGTTTAAGCAATGTAATTTATGTAGACTACATGAAATTATTATTTCATCTGGATGTTCGGGTTCTTACCTTTGCGATCCAAGGCTAGCTCTGTGCCCTTAACACGAAAAGCTATCGAATTCTTAATGTCAATGTAACAAGAAAGCGGAATATTACGATAGGCAGTCTGCTTATTGTCACTTAAGTGTGTGTGAAGCCCGCGAATAGGGGGCGAGCCTATTGCCGCCAATCGGGAACTTTGTAATAAATGGGTATGTCGAAAATAAATTCCTAACCGAAAAACTTTTGACCCGATTCCTTGCTATGCGGTGTAAATCGCAAGAAAATTAATTACGTGCTTAACCGCACAATCATTACCAATTAACGTCTTGGAGATTATGAGACGGATGTATAAGTATTCGGAGAGTATAAGAGAGGATGAGTCAATACACATTAAACATATCACATACTGAATGGCAGAGTAACAAATATAAAAAACACAAGTAAATCTTAATACGATTTCCATGGGAACATCACAAAGTACACGAGCAAATAGTTTTCTACTTTGGCACACTAATATCCGTTGTGCAAACGAAAAACAGACGTTTTTACCAAGTTTAAATAACCGTCCAAATTCTACACATCAGCCTCTATTTATATCAACATAAAGTTAAATTTTGCCTGGCATTCGTTTGTTAGACAGCTGTTATATTGTGTGTAGTCCCATAGTTACATGTTGACAACTTTTTGAAGGGGGTAGAAACAAATAAAAATGTAATATTGCTTTGGAGAGAGCCACGTGCGGCGGCGAGTGATCTCTCTAATATTGAGATGGTGTTGAGATAATTAATTTTCAATTTGCCGTTAAAATAGGGGTTAGTGTTGTAACAAGTGCTATCGATGTTAAAAAGGTATTTTAAAGCACTTTGAAGTTATTGCCATATATTATTATGTCAGATGATACAATAAAAAAGTGTATGTGTGGACTGAGAGCCCATTTTTATTTTTGCATATTTTTGCAGTTAAACTAACAATATTCCTTAGTAAAAGATGTGGAAATATTTGTAAAATGAATATTAGAGTTTGTAAAGACCTCATTCAAAAGATATATCGCTTTTAGTTGGTCCCTCAGTTCACACACGTAAGCTCTCAAATCTAGATATATAATGAGTTCACCAACAAATTTTGGTTATAGACTCTTAGTAAAACATGAATAAACATCTATACAACATTAAAAAACTTAATGTGAATAGATAATAAAAAATTACAAACGTTTACATGTGGTCCCTGAGGGACCACATGTATTTACTCAAAATAATAGAATATAACACGAACATTAAACATAATTCATAAGCCAATCGTTAGTAAAAAATGGAAGGAAACTTATAAAACTAAAGAAAGATCACAAATAGTGGCAAAAACTGTAAATTTCATGTTTTTGTTGGTGGTCCCTCAGTTCACACATTATGCAAATGCGAATTGCTAAAATATAATTAAATACAACGATTACAAACATGTGGAGCCTTTCAGTGCTTAGTAAAAATCTTATATTATCGATCTGTATTAATTTTGTCACTGGTTTTATTGTTATTTTAACAAAAATGTACAAATTAGGTTTCCCATACTAATAGGGTGTCCATGCAGTCAAGTAGTGTAAGTTGTATGTGAATAGCAGTGTCTCCAACTGTCACAATCAAAATACCCGACTGCAGTTGAAAAGATCCAAACAAGCTAGATAGCAAGTGGTTTCCATTTGTAAATCATAAACCGAATGGCTAAACAAGTTATCGAAACGAACGAGAACAAAATTTAGGTACTACAAGTTGCCGCCAATTCTTAAGCTAATTCTCCTAAATTTTGAGATAGTCAAATTAGAATTGCCATTTCACCTCATACTCGGATATGGTTAAACAGTATTCCTGTAATACAATTTTAATATCCAAACGTTGGCAGAGAATAACAGTTTTTTAACAATTTCCGAGTATGAGGTGAAATCGTGATTCTATTTATCCGTCATAAAAATTCGGAGATTTGGTCCCAGTTTTGATTGTCTTTGTCTAAAACATTATTTATATGTTTATGGTCTAAACTCTGACATTCAGAAACTTGACAATTTTAAACCGACATTCTAATATTACATTATTTGTCATATTTATTAACTTCGTAATTTGGCAGCATAACTTTCAGCGACTGTTTTTAAACTAATTTAACCGCCATGGGTATTGGTTCTTTAAGCCTAAGCAACTATGGTGTAAATCCATTACCTGTAGTGTCGCTCGCTCTTAATAAAAATATATATTTAAAAAATTAATTACGGTACACTTGGAGCTTGTTGCTTGTCGTGATATTGCTCAATTACGCGTATTAATTTTAATTATTTGTATTGTCCTGAGGAATATTAGTTGGAGATAGAATGGATGGGCACAGATATAATTAAAAATGTGGACTTAAAATAGAATAAAATTACTGCTTTATTTTTTCGTGCTTAACTGGTCTATGTGTCAGATGTATGTACAGAATTATGTATTTAAGATGTTTTATCATCTCAATAGAAACATTGCACCAGTTACTAACAATAAGGATCAATAGGTGAATAGAGAAAATGGTCGTTAGATTTTGTTTCATAAGTTGTTTGACAATATTTCTGGATCTACCTAGATGTTTGATAATTCTTATCATTATTACATTGATTTTATTAGAATGAATATAAGTTCAGAATTTGGTTCACCATTTTGTTTCTATTCACCCATTGATCTATAATCACCCCGTTGTACTCGGTACTGTAAAATTTTAATCTATAAGAGATTTTTGTTTTTTTTATAATTGCCCATTTCATTTTAATTAATGATGATAATATAAATAAACGTTACTTTTTTAAATTATTCATCTATAATAAAAAAAGAATACAATATTAATATAATTTTAGTAGTACAGTTAAAAAAAGTAAATTGTGTTGCCGTAATTGATGATTTGGGAGCTTACGTGTGTGAACTGAGGGACCCACTTAAAGCGATTTATCTTTTGAATGAGGTCTTTACAAACTCTAATATTCATTTAAACAAAACCAAAAATAAAAATGGGCTCTCAGTCCACACATACACCCGAAATGAGCTGTCCAACTGGGGAAGTACCTCCACCCTACAGAAGACCGCGGTCATAATAACCATCGTGTTGTGTTCCCGCCGGTAAGTAGGGTAGCCAGAGCTCACTATACTCCTCCTTCCCCTCCCCTTCCTAGCCTCCCCCACCCCTTCCCAGTTCTCCCCCTTTCCCTTCAGGGTGGGCAGCGCGTGTCTGACACCCTTAGTGTTGCACACGTTCATAGGCCACGGTGGCCGCTTTCCATCAGGTGGCCGTGTGCTTGTCTGCCACCTACGTAGTATAAAAAAAAAAAAACTGGTCGATGTGTCAGATGTATATACAGATTGATGTATTTAGGATGTTATATGATAGGATTTAAACAAATGTTTTTTATTTATGGCAAATAAGTTTTATTAATGCTTTTAGACTCGATAGAAACACACCAGTTACTAATAATAGGGATCAATAGGTGAATAGAGAAAATGGTCGTTAGATTGTGTTTCATAAGTTGTTTGACAATATTCCTGGATCTACCTAGATGTTTGACAGTTCTTATCATTATTCCATTGATTTCATTAGAATGAATCTAAGTTCAGAATTTGGTTCACCATTTTGTTTCTATTCACCCATTGATCTATATTCACCCCGTTTTACTCGATATGTTATCATATCGGTGTACTGAAAAAGCACAAGTACCTAATTCTGGGTCTTCTTAGGTTCAGCAAAAACTAACAAGATGGATTTAGCACTGATGGCCAGCGAAGTGAACCATACCACCTGGAGTCAATTACTAGATCCAAATATTGCATCTGTACCTTGATCCGAACATTACAGAGATCGGGTGGATCTTACCGGAGCGTCACGTCATGGGTGTCAGTAAATGAACAGTACTTTTCCTAAAGTGTGGACACCCCATACCGGGCTTAGTATGAAAATCATTAAAAATACTTATAGTGACTAAAGCAATAAAAAACCAGTGACAAAATAAATACAGATCGATAATATAAGATTTTTACTAAGCACTGAAAGGCTCCACATGTTTGTAATCGTTGTATTTAATTATATTTTAGCAATTCGCATTTGCATAATGTGTGAACTGAGGGACCACCAACAAAAACATGAAATTTACAGTTTTTGCCACTATTTGTGATCTTTCTTTAGTTTTATAAGTTTCCTTCCATTTTTTACTAACGATTGGCTTATGAATTATGTTTAATGTTCGTGTTATATTCTATTATTTTGAGTAAATACATGTGGTCCCTCAGGGACCACATGTAAACGTTTGTAATTTTTTATTATCTATTCACATTAAGTTTTTTAATGTTGTATAGATGTTTATTCATGTTTTACTAAGAGTCTATAACCAAAATTTGTTGGTGAACTCATTATATATCTAGATTTGAGAGCTTACGTGTGTGAACTGAGGGACCAACTAAAAGCGATATATCTTTTGAATGAGGTCTTTACAAACTCTAATATTCATTTTACAAATATTTCCACATCTTTTACTAAGGAATATTGTTAGTTTAACTGCAAAAATATGCAAAAATAAAAATGGGCTCTCAGTCCACACATACACATAAAAAAAATGTAAGAAAATATTTAAAAAATAATTTATTCATTTAATGAGTGTAGAGTGCATAACTGGCAACTCTCGCTCCGCTTCATACCTGGGGCAAAGGTTGGTCATTGCTATCCATCGGGGCAATACTGTCAGAGTGATGGACACCTTTGCACAGGATACGATGACGAACGGGTTAATTGATTAGATGTAATAATATAACCATTTAATTTGACTGGCTAATTTTGGTTATGTTATGACTTTCATGCGATAAGGCCGCTCATTGTACATTAGAACAACTATAATTCCCACTACTTCTCTTTGATATACAATAAAGAGTTATCTATGACTATATTTCAGGTTTATAATACTAACTAATATAAACTCTTCCATTTCCAGAACGATATTCAACCCTATATGAGTATAGGTTAACCTGAGCACCATTTATCCAAAATGAAATAAAACTATTGTAGAAAAAATATGCGTCAGGATAATATAAACTAAACGACCCAGTTTAAAATCTTTTTAAGTCTTCATATACCTACATATTTTTAAATGGTTCGAAATCATTATTTTACTTTAATTACGACAAAATGGCGGGGAAACCACCATTTTGTATTCCCATTAGAGAAAGCAAAGGATGAAACAATAATAGCATTAAACGACACTTTTCATAGCCACGCAATAACGCTGAAGCCGCAACGCAATTATAAATATTTCAATTAAAAGCAGACAGATACTACGGTTTTATTCTTTTGGGTTCGTTCATAATGGGGTGCTGTGTTCTAATGATTGAAACTGCAAAACATAGGTTCTCTAAGCCTAGGTCATGTAGGTCGAAAACTGTAAAATCCACATAAACGCTTTAAATTTATTTGTTGATTATATCTGTAATTTTAGCACATCAAACTACTTTTATTGTACCTAAATTATTTATACTAGAACATAATTGTAAACTAGTTAACAAAATGTAAGCCTTCTCTGATTAATAAATTTATTATTTTTTATTATTATTATAATGCCCTCTGTCCTCTATTTGTGACAGAGGGCATTAGAACACACCTAGTGGTGACAGGTGGAGGTATGAACATCCAGTAGCCGTCCAGACATTTGGCTACGGGCCGTAGCATTGTCTACAGATTTGTAAAGATCTATGGCAATTGTTACGAGTAGTTGGAGCCCTAAAAAGTTCAATAACTGATCTAGCTGCAATTCTTCGATATCGCCCATACCTATAGGCGGTGGAGGTCAGATGGCAATCGCTACGGGCCGTAGCATTGTCTACAAAATTCGTAGAGTCTACTTGCACCCGTAGATAAAATAACGCTTGCCCAACATGGCGCGCCTATCCGTAAAAGAAAAAAGAAAAGAAATCAATACAGGACCCTTCTTATTGATATGTTATCCTATCCTTAATAAACATTAGGCAAAAAAGAAAAAACTGTAGCTGACGAGTCTCGTGCATTACGCGACTTTAGTAGTTTCTTGACAAATTGAATTTCGGCCAAATTTATTGTCAGCACCGAAACACTCTTAAAATTTGCTCTCCTCCCCTCCTTTCCTCTACAGGGTCGGCAGACGTCCATAAGCCTCGGTAAACACTTTCCATCAGGAATTCAGTCACATCTAAGTAGTATAAAAACATGGAAGCACAGAAGACGTATGATCCAGCTAGGACACTTGCGAGCCATTTCATCTATTTCCCCATCCCCTTGTGGAGATTCTGGTTCATCCAGTTTCACGAACCGCCTTCAAACCTTTTCACTTCCTTGCAAAATTTTGTAATGCAATCCACCTTCAGATCTCTTAGCTCCACTGTGTCGAGCGTGTCCGAGCCTGGCAGGTTCCATCTGATCAGTGAGTACATGGAACACTCAGTACCAGTGAAAGAAAGCTGGTCTCCTCGCTTTCGTTGTACTCCGGTCAATTGAAATCGGTCTTCTACCCTATTTTTTTATGACACGTCAATTTGACTTCACCTCACCTGATGTTAAGCTGAAGGCAAAGTCTCATGAAAGAGGGTCACCATTGCAAACACGTTCAGTGCTACAATGGTGGCGCTCAGCTTAACGGCCTCATCAGATGCTTTTTCACGCCCCGCTTAAATGACCCGGGACTGTAGGAAGAAGGAAACATGTGAAGGAAATATTACCGTTAGGTGTCTGTTCAATTTCCTATACCCTGTTATTATCTAGCTAGTTTTACTAAATCTTACAATGTTTAAACCCTCGATTACCTATTAGCATAAACAGCTTACCAATATTTAAAATTAAAACTCGGTCCCCTAATATGAACTGTACATAGGGTGTGCAATATTCATGATTGGTGAGTTAACACTCGTTACGCGGCGTCGCCCGCTACTCATTATATTTCTGTTTAATGCTCGGAATCGAATTAACGATACACAAGTTTTATACAAAGACGTTTGTGAGGTAATGGGTTGCATAAACTGGAATACTAAGATGTGCTTTATTTCTATAATTATGGATCTCTTCCAGAAGGGCGGAATAAGGTGACTATTTTTCAGGCTTACAGAGCCGACAGCATGAGCGTGACGCTTCTCGTTGGCCACAATAACAACATCTCATCAGGTAAGCTATGCTTGTCAATCATTTAATGATATGTAAAACAGACTTTTGACGAAATTTCCAAGGTTATGAACATCTTGTCATGTTTAAGTAGGACACGTCCCTGACTGACATTTACTTGACATGTCATCATACGTCATCTAGATGACGTTCCACCCTCTTAGCACGGAGGCGGCCACAGATAATGTATCTCGTTCTGTGTTGTATTTACTGGTTCATAAGTATTTTATTATTATATTAAGACTTTTGAAATTGAATAAGGACTCTATAAAATTATGGCCTCTGTGGCGTGACGGTAGTGAACGCGGCTTCTACGCAGGAGATATATTATCCATCTCTCCCAATGTTGGGTGGTACAGGTTGGTACGCATCTGCGTTTTCCGTTACTCGCCTCTTCCGACACCCTTCGCATAAGATGGAGGGGTTAGCATTCTTTCTCCGTACACGGTTGATATTTTACGAATGATTAGACTAAATATAAGTTCCCACATTACCCAATAATTAAATACTTACCTCTTCGCTCAAACAAATAAATCACAATCGTCGCACTAAGCCGCTCTAAAGGCGGGTACAGACACGCGACTGGGCGACAGTGCGAATCGCAAACACCCCGGCGGCGACGCGTATTAATTACATCCTAGTAATTTGTAATATGGGCTCATCGTGCATTGTAATATGTACTGATCGTGTTTGGTGTAATGTTTGAAGAGTGAAGTGTGTACCGTCAATATATTGTAGGTTGTATACATGATTTTCCATAAAATAGGTACTTCAATTTAGAGTTAGGTAAATCCTCTTATGAACTCTAACAAAAAAATAAGTTTCAACTACCACTAAAGATTGTAAAATAATAATTTAAACTTAGTTCACATTGTTTTCTTTTTAAAATCATATCTAATTACTCGTACATTAGAACACAGACAAAACTCAATTCAATAGCTAAAAGATTTTTCATTTTTTTGTACATTCTTTAAAGGATATTTAACTTAAATAACCTATTTTTACTTCTAAATGACAAACAACAAAGATACAGGACAAGCTAAAATTACATTCCGAAATTAACAAAACACTTTTGTAGTTAGCGAAGTGTGAAATGTTTTGTATTTGATGTCTGTCCCATGTCCTCGTCTCGTGTTCGCGACACGTGTCAATGTAATCAACTGACGCCTTTTTATCAATCGCAAACACTTATTGCGATTGACTAGCGGGATAGTATTTGTAGTGAGGTTTGGACACGGCGTTATCGATGACTTTTTTTCTTTGATCAGTTAGTAATATATGGACAGCCTCTGTGGCGTGCGGGAAGTGAACGCGACTGCTACGTAGACGGCGCGGGTTCGATCCCCGTTCAGTGTAAATATTTGTGTGCATGAATATGTCTGAGTAACTGATGAGTAGTATTAAATTGATATTACACATTCATATTACAGGTTCCGCGGTAGTCTAGTGGTATGGGTAATGGACTGCTGAGACGAGTTCTCGGTTTCGATCCCAAGTTTTACCACGGCCCCAATGACTTTTCAATGTTTTTCAAAGTTATGTGTGTATTTATCGCAGGTTTATAAGTGCCCGTTAACTTCAATAGGCTCGCCACCTATTACATTGGGACCTAAACATAAACTGTCAAAACGTGGGTGCTAGCACCTCTGTCTACCCCTTCGGGGATATAGGCGTGAGTTTATGTTATGTTATGGAAACCTGATGTTAACAGTCCTGCTTACAGCTTTAGAGATCTGCACAGATGGCAAGTTAAGTGAGCAGTTAGTCACCACACAAACACACGTAACAACCCACTCAACGTGTGTCACAAGTGTGAACTGGCAGGAGTAATAATCTCTCTCGTGTAGTACTCCGAACACTCTTCAGAGTGCCATCGTACTCGTACTGAATACCAGTATTTTCGTTTGAATGCAGAAAGCTCGATGTGACGTCACCGTTCATATAGGTTGTTTCGTAAACCCACACAGGTTACAATTAAAATGATAATTCTGGATATTTTAACTATTTGTCATGGTTACTAACATTACAAAACAGTACGGGGATGTAGTCTTCCCGAAGAGCGAAACTTATGCTTATGCCCTCTCCGTGAGTAGCGACAATGCCGAGAAACAAATTACTACTACACAACGATGGTAACTCAAAAATGCCATCGATTCGACAGAAGAAGACAAAACACAAGATGTGAATGAAGAAGTGAGCGTTACATGACGGAAATCTGTCACAAGAAAATATATTGGGAAAGGAGGGGATTATTACAAATACAATCAATTATATATTAGACAGTTTTGCAATTCAGAATATCTTAAAAGTTATAGATAAACTCCTTGAAGTGTTTTGCTGTAACTATAACTATCTCAAAAATACACTGAATCATGATGTTTGCAACAATGCCAAAATTCTAGAGTATATTATATTTATTTTAATTCTAGAGTTCATTTTTAATTTTTTCTCTGATAATTTTACATGGCACTATGACTTCACTATGTTATTCATCTTCACTACGAACCAACAGCTTTAATCAAAATTTTTAATTTCAATGGGTTTGAACCTTATATAAACCCCCATAGCAGTTAAAAAAAAACACAATGGCAGAAACAACACAGGAAAAACAAAAACCCCCTTAGTTAATTTCCCCGTCATCGCATCGCTAATATTACTATTGTACGACGATCCCGTCGGGTCAAAGCAAGACTAAAATGTGATATAACCAGATCTAAAAATCAAATAATAACTTGGAACTCCAACATCAATACACGACTAGACTTATCAACTCAATTCCGTTCGTATAGATGGCTATACAGATCCTGTCTATTTGCGCGTATATTGTGTGGACACAATACTTCAGCGGGATCATGTCGCGTCTACAGTACGACCTACCAATGTTTACAGTTACGTATAGTTGTACATACTTTGTGTACATATCTAGAACTACACCGTAGTGAATAAGGTATTGATAATGTTAGAAAATGCTTGGAGGGTTGAAAGTTTGTTTTAAATCCGAATGGCATTCGTTTGAAATCATTAGGGTATTTTTGAATTTTGTATCACATTACAATGTAGGTAGTTTCTGAACTTCAAGCTAAACTAACCCTAAAATGAACACTGGCACACAAATACGACTTCAATAGTTCGAATAAGTAACTAAAACAAAATAAATTTATTTGTCGTTGTACTCGGCCTCTAAGCATCTGAGTATGGGAATCCCTCCATCTGTAGTGCGCCGTAAGCTGCATCGCAAACAGAACTCTCAGCGTCCCTCACGACACTGGCTACTCTTATGTCTACTGAGTTTTAACTTTGTGGATTTTGATAATACCGGCATTGTGATATACGTTTTGAGCTTTACAACAATCATTTTTAATATTTTGTAGCAGCAATATGCAACACACAACTTTTGTGGACTCATTGAAAATAATGTCCAAATATTTACGTTTTACAACCCGATTAAATTCATAAATAAAATAAATATCTAGACCTAAAGTATGTACTTTGTACATACTAAATTGAAATCGCTACATGCATCGCGCAGTCAAAAATGACGAACTTTCATACAAAACTTCATCCCCTATTTCCTCCCCGTTACCCACTTTTTCGCGTTAAGAGGCCTATATCAGTTACCAATCTCTCATCTATCTCTGTACCGAATTTCATCGAATCGGTTTAATGATTCAGACGTGAAAGCATAATACACAGACAGACGGACAAAGCTACTTTCGCATTTATGCATAAACCATTTGCAAAAGTAATCGAATTGCTAAGCCACAGAGAACGTAAGATAAGTATTACAACTTTAGTTTGGGCTTAGAAAGCGGTGAGTATAATATCCAATATGTTATTCATCTTCATTTCAGTCATGAGATGTCCACTGCTGAACATAGTCCTCCCCCATCGACCTCTAATCCTACCGGTTGGATGCAAGGAGAGATGGACAGATGACATAGTTAGAGTTCCGAGCACACGTTGGATTATCAAATTATCATTCAGTTAAAGTTTATAAAATGCTGAATCATTTGCTTAACACAGAAGAAATATAGTACAAATAAGGAATAATAAATACTGTGCTAATATTTTAAAAGAGTGTCCTTTCTCCCACGGGATTAGTTATATTGTGCTCCAACGCCTCCCTTGCAATTGGAGCAATGCACACAAAACTACTAAACTGTTGACTTTGTAAACTTAAAACTACAAATAAGATTTAAATGAGAGGGTGGGCGAATTAGGGTTGAGGGAACATCAATAATGAATTAATATGATGTCCATTTCGATCGATATTGTGTGATTGAAATAAAATTAATCTTGACGGATTCTATCTCTTTGAGTTTTAGATTTTCCACCCTCCCAGCTTGTGGTGTAGATTCCGAGATCAGCTAGGACGTCCGTTCGGATCTTTTGGGCTTTGGAGGCAACTGCCACCTGACATTCTTATCCTCAAATAAGAGCATTACGAAATAAATGGGTTACTGTACAACTGCAACTCTCTTACAAGGCTCTGGTACGGGCTTTCATAGCGGAGTTGGGGGGTTAGTCGATAGTCCTGTAAATTATAGCTAGGAGGAAGAAAACAGCGGTTTCAATGTATAGGTTTTGGATGCAACCGGGATTGATGCTTAAATTAAGCAACTTAAGACGCCATCTTGAAACCGAAGATGTCAATTTTAGTGGTCAAATGGATACACCGCGCAGACAGTTGGGAACATTATTTACTGACAAAAACGCACACGCACACCGTTTTTGCGTCTTTGATTGCTGGAGGTAAGATAGTAGCCAACATAGCCAGCCTGGTAAACCCGGGATAAATAACCCGGGAAATTCCTTGCGAAATGCCGCCATTAAAACCCGAATAGCCTCCACTCATCGCGGACTGTACGGGCCTAGAATCTTCTCCGGAAGCCCTAGGTCAGTAAGGGTGCGAGGGATATGTTTTAGTCAAACTAATACACAGAACGACGTGAGATTTTATTCGGTTCGAATCCGACATAAGATTTGGGTGGAGTTGGATTATCAGGGGAATTTCTATATAAAAAAGTACTCTTTATAAAAAATCTCACCACTAAAACCCATGAGAAACCATTTCACACCTCACAAGTCTCATCAGAGAGCAACAAATAACTCCGGTAGTAAGTTTCCGCTCAATGTCACGCAATACGATATAATGCACATTATCCATGCTCCTTAGCCACTGACAATCAGGCGTTTTGCGAAATGGCCGGGCAGCGTCGATTGGGGGTTTGTGCAGCCGGGCGTTATGCAATTTGCTCTACCGGCATAATATTTATTTCATTACTTCTATTCATAGGCTATAATCTGTGTTGCAGTTAAAGTGTGAAGTTCGTTTCAAGTGTGAAGAAGTTTGTTTTGATAATGATGAAATATTAGTAGGTTTAATATATCGTTATCAAAATACAAAGTAAAATTTGTATTTTTCTTTGTTTCCGAAGTTGGTACGGCTAGTATTGAAGTCCTAAAAAGTCCGACTAGATTTTTTACTCTCGATTATCAAAATAATTATTAATTAGAGCTGTATTATTTATATGGCAAATAATGTGTTCATAGTTCCATAAACCTACTTTATTATAAATTTATTCGTAAAATTAATGAACCATTTCTGATGCTTCATTTAAATTAAGTATGTTTTAATTGTATCAGCGAATGATGTTTTCATAGTTACATAAACAAAAACGTTACATCGCCGACCTGAATGAAGCGACAGAAGGTGCAGTTGGTGTCGCCAAGTTTTGGGCTGGACGTATCTAATTTTGATTTTATTGTTCCCACTGACAAAGAAGAAGAAGAAGAAGAAGAAAGTGATTGAATAAATTGATATCCAATAAAACTGTAAACTGACCGATTTCTCATCTCTAACAGCAACACGTCAACATACGAACAGATCATAGCTTACTTCACGGGGCGTCACTATCAAGGGCTAGATTTTTCGACCCCTGTGGCGGTATTATCATATACACCATAAGTAAAATCGACCTTATCACAACCATAAATATAGTTGAAAATTCTTTGACAACAATTTGTCAACGAAGCTTCAATGCGGAACACTATTGTGAGGATAATACCGCGATCAAACGTACACCCATTGTCAATAAAGAATGTACACAGTTTTGTGTCTAGCAGCTTTAGAATAGAGGATAAAATGCTTTGGCGGGGATGAGAACAGTTTTGAATAAGGGGTAAGTGAGATTCGTTTAATTCATGTAGACGTGCGCAGGACTCTTAATTTTGAAAGTAATATTTGTAGGGTGTGTCGAGACACTTACACGGCTTGTGCTTGGCAATTCAGTTTGATTAAAACTATAACTCTTGTTGGAATTAGCCTATTAGGATATTAACTCATTTATAAAATCAATAAAAAATTCAGCTCTATCTAAAATAAAACTAAGCATGGCTTTTTATATGGGTTCTAAAATATTTAGAAAAATAAAAAATAATAAAGTAATACCGCAATAGCCTAGTGGTATGGGTAATGGACTGCTGAGACGATGGGTCTCGATTTCGATTCTAGGTTTACCATGGCACACACCAATGACTTTTCGATGCTTTTCGAAATTATGTGTATATTTATCGCAGGTTTATAAGTGCCCGGTTAATGGCAATAGGCTCGCCACCTATTACATTGGGACCTAAACATAAACTGGCGAAATGTGTGTGCTAGCATCTCTGCCTACCCCTTCGGGGATATAGGCGTGAGTTTATGTTATGTTATGTTATGTCTAAAATATTTATTTAAATACATATGGGACTAAATAACGCGAGAGTAAGTAGGTACACATGCGTATTACTTTTTGAGTAAATTCAGGTGATATATACATAGAGTTTCTTGCTGGAGTCTTCTCAGGTCGGGGCCGCGTTTCGAACCGGTGTGGTCCATTTGCTCACTAATCTATAAAATATGGTTGATATTGACGTTTTATGGTCTATATAGAATAAATGATTTTTGATTTGATTTGATTTGATTAGAAGTCAACTCTTCTCCTTTTCATAATTACGACACGTCTGCCGCCTAAACGCAACACCAGGAGTAAACCCAAAAGCAGAGCTCCTGTAGCATTATCCGTCAGGTATCGGTACAAACGATTTTTTTTTCTTAAAAAAGATCCGATCAAGATTGTCACTGATCGCACTTAAAAAGTGTCGTAGGTAGCAATTGATTCCAAAATTAAATTTTTATGACAATTTCACATTTTCTATATAATTTTACAATATGAATATTGACGAATGAATAATTTAAACATAAATTTTGTTCAGGTTAGTCCGGTTATAATTTTGAACGAGCCGGGTAAGTAGGGTCAATTAACCTATTGAAGTCCATTACTGGACATAGGCCTCCCCTAATGTTGTGAGCTTTTGGCTTAATTTTGGCCAGAATTCTTTTTTTTCGTGCGCGAATTCCCCACCTATATTAATCTCGCCGGAGCCGGTGTGAGAGGTTATATCGGAATCAAACCAACTAAAATGTACGCCATCTTTGGGTCTTTAGTTGCTGGAAGTAAGATAATTGCGAACATATCCCTCGCATCCCACAGACCTGACTGATGACCTCTGTGGAGTGGTGGTAGTGAACGCGACTACTACGCAGGAGTCTCTGGTTCCATTCCCGCTCAGTGCAAATATTTGTGTGCTTAAATATGAATATTTGCATTGGTCTAGGTGTTTCTTGTAACACTACTAGTATGTATTTACAAAAAATGTATCAAAGTATGTTCATCCGCATTCTTGAGCCCATAACACAAGCTAGTTAAGTTACGCTTACTATCGGTCTGGGTTGATTGTCCTAGAATATTTAGTGCTTTAGGTCATGATACTAACAATTATATGAGCGGAGCCGCGGGCATCAGCTAGTATAAAATGAAGTTTTTTATATAACCCTTTGAAAACTACGTATTCTTTACATAACACACAATATAAGGGTTGTAGAAGAAGGGATGACAACCCGTCGGCGAATCTAATAAACATCGATGAAAGGGACATTTGGAAAACAATTTGCAAACAATTTGTTTTCATGTGTGTCTAATAATCCCGTCTAATAAGATACGATAAGATAAATTTGTTTTGAGATTGTCTTACTGAACTGTATGAAAAAAGTGACTACTAAAAAAAGAATGTAAGTGTACGTTTGAATTGAGGGACCATGCACGAATTTCTATAAATAAAAATTTTAGAATTCAGTAGAAGTCTTGAAACAATGAAATTGTAGAACATAATACATAATATAATGTACCTACCTAATCTGAGAATTTGTAAATTATTGTATTCAAAACTATAGCCGAGAAGGCTGTAGTTTTGAGTACGGTCACCAGTAATAATAATATATGTATACACTTTGGAACCTTGTCACAATAATAAATGACAATTCAACATTATGACATGAAACGGTAAAACTCGACAAGTTTAATGTGAAAAAGTTCTAAAATGTATACATGTTATTGCCGGTGACTGTACATTAATGCATTTTGAGTACATACTGTGAACGTGAATGTCTTAACGATCATGTATATTAGTAAAAAGTATAGGTTTTTATTTCAGCTATATGTTACATTCAAGTACATGAGGTACTTCTAATTCAAGATCAATAATAGTACCTATATTAATGACACATATAAAAAGTGAGAAACAGAATTTATACACTTAGACCTAATTTGATTGATTATATTTTGACCTACATTAATAACTTTAAAGAAATGAAAAGTTATAGTTATAAGTTTTAGCTAAGCAATATATTATTTTGCAATACATTTTTTTAATAACATCTAAAATATTAAGCACAATAAGTACGTGTGAAGAATCAAACAACTTTGTCAACATACCTATTTGTCATCACCCTCTTAGTAAATTCTTAGTTGTGTCTGAAGTTTGTATTTAGAAACCTGGATTCCATTTTTTTATTAGTGTTGTGGCTTTTCCGGTAGGGACTACCGCTTTACCTCCTAACTCCGAAGAACTCGAAAGAAGGAAAGCAGGAGAGTAAGGCTAGATCCTCAAAAACGTTAGTAATCCTGTGTACCCTTTCTCAAATCGAATATCTATATGTATAATCTTTGATAAAACATAAAATAATGCAAATTAAATTTAACACACTATTTAAAAAAAACCCCGTCATACATTGTACAGTCATGCACAGTAGCAACCAAAGAGCACTTAAAACTCATAGAGAGTACGACAAAAACAACTTCAAATAATAAATTCAATAAGAATCACAGTGCATGTGGTCGAGTACAATCGTGCCCACTTGAGCGCACACGTCATAATATGTAGATACATTTGTTGGGGCATAATTGATCGAAAGTATAGGGGCGCAGTGTGAATACAGATGGGGAAATAGGCAGAAATGGTTGGTAGTGTTGAAAGTAAAGGTCTATGGAACGAAGTCTAGTTGTTTTAGGTAAGAATGGCTTTGATACTGTTTTAACGACTACAGTTAAACCCATATTTAAAAAATAATTTTTTTTTTTTATTATCATATTATAACTATCTGTAAATGAATTAGCTAAGCTATTAAGACCGCGATAGCCTAGTGGTATGGGTAATGAACTGCTTAGGTTAGGTTAGGTCTCGGGTTCGATCCCAGGTTTTACCATGGCACACATCAATGACTTCTCAATGTTTTCGAAACTATGTGTGTATTTATCGCAGGTTTATAAGTGCCCGGTTAATGGCAATAGGCTCGCCACCTTTTACATTGGGACCTAAACATAAACTGGCGAAATGTGGGTGCTAGCACCTCTGCCTACCCCTTCGGAAATATAAGCACGAGTTTATGTTATGTATATTATGACATTTACGTTCAAGATCGTTCCTTTATTTTATTTTTGCTACAAACATTACCACCGAATTTACTATTATCAGAAAAAGTATTTTATTTTTCTAAATCGGGCATAGAACCCAAATGTGCAAGCGCAAACGTATGCTTCGAGGGTAAGAAATCGGTTTTTTCATTTATATTTTATTATTTGGCATGGGTTTAGTAGGTATTAATCTACGTTACAATAACTGTCCATTCTCTTTTATTTTATACTCTTTACCAAGTATAACAAAGCGATTATGATCGACCGCGCAATGTACCGATCAATTGTGTACGAAACAACTTAAACAATCACAATACATTCTTACACGTCAAATATCTGTCAAATATATCTCGGAAACAGTAGGGTGTCTCCAGTTGTTGTGAAGTAGAAAGTGTTTGTTAAATCATGCTTATGATTCCTGCGGATAATTGCTGGTAGGTAGAATTATCCCGACTTGAGGGTAACGAATGTTAATCTCTTTTATAAAGAAGTTATTATAGCTACTTTCAACATGTACTGTGTACTTGATTCTTGTACTTTTTGTCTACTTGATCGGGCTCAATAACTAGAATCCATGTCGTGTTACATTTTTTATACACTAGTTGTAGCAAACAAGCGCAAGGCCCACCTTATAGAAAGTGGTTACTATGGTCTATGGACGTTTGCAACACCAGAGGTGTCACACTGCAAGCGCTTGGGCTGCCGGCGCCACCTGCTGCGAGCAAGTAATGCTCGAGAAGGAGACGGCGGAACGAGTCCGGAGAAGACTCCGGACCCGCACAGCTCGATAAAGAAAAAGAGGTCTGTCGACACTGTAGAAACGAAACTTTTGCTATCACTGTTTCTGAAGCGACTGTTGTCTGTCCTCCAAACCTCGAGACTAAAGTCTGTGCCAGAGCCTTGTTGTAAGAATGACGTGCGGTTGCATTGGTCACTGGGGAAATATTTGTATACATGAATATAAATATTTGCATTGGTCCAATGGTCCGTCCAGTCAATAGCGTCCATACTGCAAGTAGCTAATGGAGAGAGGATATAGGACCTCGAAGAACTGCAGCCTATGCCTTTAGAAAATAGTTGAAGATAAACTTCAACCTGTTTTACGAGCTGAGAACCACTTCCATCTGGTTTACCTTATCATATCTAGTAACAATGTTGTATGAACAAATAATTTTGCATAATATAAGTTAATTAATCAATGTATAATGAAGAACAGTACCTATATAAAGGTGATAAGTTATACTCTCACGATATGTGTGTTTGGTATAGGCAAATACAGATATTTCGCCATTTGCTTTCAGGCATACCTACAGGTCCGATGGCCGTTGAAGCAGACGTCCTAAAGTGGAGACTGCAAGAAGGTAAAAGAAACGCTAGACGCCCCCCAGCCAGATGGACTGCCAACCAAAAAAGGGTTGCTGGAAGATCTCAGCCTAAGGAGGGACTTAACATCACTGTGCATGTTTTACCACCTGTAAAATGGTTTGTGTTATAGTTGATGATATATGTACTAAGTGTTGTTTGCATCAAGAGGACACTCCGCAACAATGCCTTTCCAACAATCTGCAAGTGTACTGGTTCCCAGAAAACATGTGCTGGTGCTTTGCGCATTCTCATTGCGAGATGTGTATATAAATTATACCTACCCAACCACCAAACAACCTTCTTGCAAGGAGATATAGTATATATCCTTGCAAAAACAAAACATTCACACGAATGACAGTTGTAATGTTAAAACAAACATGGCTATCGTAATTCGCACACACTTTAAACAAACTTTAATATAATTATTATTGTTGCTACATTGTTGTTAATACCCCAGTTGTAACAAATCTATGATGGTAAATATTTGGTGTACAAATAGTGGAGAAATTGTTGATAGACCTTGTAGCTATCACAAGATGTGAAGACATAGTTGCAATGGTTTTTTTAAAGTTCTGTTTCTAAGTAGTCCTGCGATAGGTAGTTGACTTTTTTATGCTTTAGCCGTCAAATTGACTGCACCGAGCCTGATAGTAAGCAGTGGCGTAGTCCAAAACATGGTGGCCGCCGTTACAGGTGCCGTCGCTGCAACAGTTGTTTTTTCACGCCCCGCTTGAAGGACCCGAGACTGTAGGATGAATCTTGGAATTCCTTACCGGCGCACGTGTTTCCTTCTTCCTACAGTCGCGGGTCCTGTAAGCGGGGCTAAAGCATCTGATGAGGCCGTCAAGCTAAGCGCCACGATTGTAACACTGCACGTGTTTGTAATGGTGATTCTCTGTCATGAGACTTTGCCTTCAGCTTACCACCAGGCGAGGTGAAGTCAAATTGACGTGTCCTATATAAAAAAGCCTGTGCTACTTGTACTATAAAAAGTGGAATGAAAAAGGTGCTTCTGTTATTTAAAATCACGGTTAGTAGCAAAACAGAGAACACAATAAAGAAAAAAATACTTTCTTTTCAATAGTAAGCTCTAAAAATACACAGTCCAAAAATACTACAGTGTTACCTACTATCAAAACTCGACGGCGTGTCACGAAATGTCACAATGTTTTTAAACGAGAACACTAGTGTTGGCATAACATTAAATTACTTACTCGCATTGCGTACTTGTACAGGTGTGAACAAATGCCTTATCTATGCTTATATTATAAAGAGGAAAAATTTGTATTGTTCAGCGTGTGTATATGAATCACTACATAGTATAAAACAAAGTCGCGTTTTCTGTCCCTATGAATAGAATAGAATAGAATAATATTTATTTCTTGGAATATGGTAGTTACATACAGGTATTTTTGAGCTTATTGGTCTCACATATTCTACCGTAATTCGGAGTAGAAATATTAAATTTAACATGTTTTTACATACATTACATGATTATAATATGTCACTTTGTATCCTAAATCTTCAAAACTACGAAATTTTGATGCGGTTTTTTTAAAAGATAGAATGATTAAAGAAGAAGGTTTTTATGTATATAACATACAGTAATGAAAAATGTTGCAAAAACGGGGTGTCTCAGACAAAGTTGCGCGGGTCATCTAGTAATGAATAAAGTCAAAAACTTCTATGCCGATATCAAAAATTCTTTCACTAATGGCTACATTCACCCTGATTACCATAGGCTATATTTGTTGCTAGAAAAGATTCTACTCTATCCTTACTAAAACTTAAGCAAAAGCAGGTGCTGTCGCTAGAACGGCAGTCCCCACATTGACGGCCTCGACAATATAACAATGATGTGTAGATATACCATATTTTAAATAGGTTTATTTCTATGTTTGCTATTCCTACCGTACCTAATATCATATTGAACCTTGACAGAGGTACAAACATATGAAAATACGACAACTCATGAGGATTGGAAAAACGCCAGTGTGCAGAATATAAGTTATATTTATTAACATAATTTAGTAGCTTTATATGTTTGTTAACGTATAATATTCCACATAAATTCATTGTTGCAATGCAATAATCTCACTCATTGTTTACTAATTAATAGAATATGGTAATGTTATATATCTGTTATTGTATGTCTAGCTCAAAATACTCGTTGAAAATAAATGTTTAATAAGTGTTGTCACGAGTCTCAATTTCACATACATCCTCTAACAAGTAGTAGAAATAAATAACTATAATAAATGTCTGGGATTTTATAAAACCATACCATAGAAAACCTAAAATAAAATAAACCGAAATTATCAGGATTTTTCGTAAACACGTCTACTTAACGTAAATATAGCTCCTGCCTAGCCGTTGCTAGGGCAACACAACCAAGAGCTGCATGTCACAGAGATGAATATACTGCGGCTGGAAAAACTCTCACATGCTTCCATGTCCGTGACATCACCGACAAAATGCAGGAGAGTCGCATTCGCTGGTCATCGCAAAACCATACTAAGTAGTAACGTAAACGTCGGAAAGAGGATTCCAGGCTTTGAGGTGAAAAACTCGGATACAACCAGGGCTAAAGCAATATTCTTTTGTTGTGGTTGATGGGTTATTCAAATAATTAGCTAGTTGAACTATTGTTTTTCAAAAATATTGTCTCTTTCAGTGACTCCAAATGAATAGAAGATGAATTACTCTTATGCTAAATTAAGTAGATTTTATTCGTTTGCCAGTCATAAAGCTGTGTTATCGGACACGATGTTCAAATTAAACTATTTAAACATGCTTCTAGCAACCCATTTGCCACTTTACAAGAGATTTAAAAGCTGATTAGTTAGTTGATTTAGCAGCTACTGAGAGCTGATAATCAGCCTTTCGGAAACTGGGTGATAGAGTCAAGATATTTTTATCAACCCATTGCCCGAGTCAGAACCCAGATTCATCCTTCTGAAATGACTCTGAGGTCTGAATTAGGAACGAGGAACCCATACAACTGGATGGGATTTTAACTTAGGACCACTTAGGAATATAAAGTTATGAAAATATGTATCTAAAAATGTCCGCAATCCAAATTCCATACTACCAATTATGTTGCGTTTATACATTGATGGCGCTCTCATTATTATGTTAGTTATTTAACATTTATCTACCTAGTCTAAATTGGAACTTCGATATCGCCATTGGTCATTGGACCATTGGTTGTGGAGTTCATAGGCAGTCACTTTACGGAAAATATTGAAGTTCAGCCGCATCACAGTTAGACTGGAACTTAGTTGGGAACACAATTTAGTTGGGAAGAGGTTCAGAGAATGATAATGATGATTTAACATTTATTAATAGCTTACATTCCTTTATAAAGTTTATATTGTATTATAAAATAACTGAATACACACAAGAAAGTGAACTAACACTTCTGCACCCACCAGTACACACATCTCTAAACAAACAAAGAGGTTTGTTTTTCCAACGCGACGAAATTGTGTGGCTAGTTTAATTTACTTGCACAGTTCTTACTAACTATAGTGTGTTGTCTCATTGCGAAATGTGACATGTATCATCACGATATCTGTGTCTTATCAGGATTTCTCGCTTAGTGAATCATAAAAGAATTTCGACTGGTTCCTTTTGAAATCGTCATCATCATCAAATTATACCGGTTGATTTTATTAGTGGTTTCGGAAAAAAAGATTTTAGCCACAATTTCAATAGTAAAATCGTAAGGAAGTTCTAATTTAGCGAAAAATTTTTTTTTACACCTTCTTACCATACATTTTTCTGTTCACCTGCACATTATTGCCATACATAGTTTTTTCTTTTTCAAAATTAAAACTTCCAGTCGATTTTGCTACCGTAACTGTGTGTGAAACAAAATATTCTTTTTCCGAAACCACTCACACTCACAACAAAATCACCGTGTATTCAAAGTTTCCATATCAGGACTGGGACTTTCCTACTCTTTCTCTTGTTTCCGGTGGTGAGTAGGGTAGCCAGAACTCTTCTCCTCTCCCACTCTTCTCTCTATGGTCGGTAGGATGATTGTGACGCTTCTGGTGTTGCAAACGCCACAGTAACCACTTTCCATCAGGTGGGTCGCGTGCTTGACTGCCACCCTAACTGCAATAAAAAGAAAGTATACTTATCTATTGAAAAATATAGTAGTTAATGGAATAAATAAAATAAATAATAATTTTATTATTGTAATAATGAAGTACCGTAAATAATTGTGTAAATATCCGTCTAGACGATATTTATATTAGTGTATTAATACTGTTATCGTTACATCTAATTATTTTAAACAGCTGTTTAACATTTTAACATACTTTGTTTATATTATGACAGCAAACAAACACACATCCCGTCTGATGATTAATAGGTACCTGGGAACGACTATATTTATATTAACTTATTTTTATAATTTATTAATTTATTATTTATTTATATTAACTGTTGGTTGTAGCATGATGTTATATACATATAAACCTTCCTCTTTAACCATTCTATCTATTAAAACAAACCGCATCAAAATCCGTTGCATAGTTTTGAAGATTTAAGCATACAAAGGGACAAGAAAAATAGGGACAGAGAACGCGACTTTATTTTATACTATGTATGTAGTGAGTAGTGATAATATTGACACTTATTCCGGATGGAAATGAAATACCACAATTGAGTTCCTTGGGTAACGTAACTAGAACAGTTGAGTCATTTTGCCGTCTGTTGTTCCTTGCAATTTCAGTGGTTGGACTCCCTGATGAGAAGCCAACTGAAATGTGGTAGGTATCCGTTGATCCTGGTAGTCGGTAGTGGTCGTTAGACTGGATGGCGAGACTGGTGTTTTTCAGGTGCTAGTTCCACGGTTATAGTTTATATCCCGAGGTTGCCTGTAAGAGATCGCATCCAGCGATAAGGCCGCCCACCTATTGTGCATTACAACAACTGTAACTCTCACTACTTATGCTTGGTGTTTTTTTTATTTATTCTCTTGTTTTGTTTTTGGTGTACAATAAAGAGTTATCTATCAATCTATCTTGGAATTCCTTATCAGCGCACGTGTTTCCTTCTTCCTTCAGTCCCGGGTCCTTTAAGCGAAACGTGAAAAAGCACCTGATGAGGCCGTCAAGCTGAGCGCCACCATTGTAACACTGTAAATGTTTGTAATGGTGACTTTCTTTCCTGAGACTTGACTTCACCTCGCCTGATGTTAAGCTAAAGGCAAAGTCTCATAAAAGAGGGTCACCATTGCAAACACATACATGCTACAATGTTAGCGCTCCGATTGACGGCCTCCTCAGATCTCTTTTTCACGCCCCGCTTAAAAGACCCGGGACTGTAGGAAGAAGGTAACACGAAAAATAAAAAAAAATATAAAGTTAACGCCAGTAGACAGACCACCCAACACCGGTTGTGACGTAATTCGCGTTATCATCACCTAACGCTGATAAGCCGAGAGTAATCCTGGAGCTTTCTCTGCCTCGTTTACTTGATGTGTTTGTTTAGTCGCCTCACACGATGTACTCTAAGTACAAGTTAAGAGCATCTTGAGTTTAAGTTTGAACTAGTTTGTTTACAGCTTTATTTGACATGTTTATATTAATTTTTAAATTTTTGCGTTCCGTGATAATTATAATAATGTTAACGTAAATTTAATTGTGTTGATACATTAGTCTTATAGTCTAGAGTTTCTAGATTCTATCCTGTTACGCAACCGATTTGATGAGACTCCTGGTAATAGCAATATCGCTTATAAACAGTTATTATTAGAAAACATTTATATTATTATTAGAAAACAATATCGCAGGTTTATAAGTGCCCGGTTAATGGCAATAGGCTCGCCACCTATTACATTGGGACCTAAACATAAACTGGCGAAATGTAGGTGCTAGCATGTATGTATGTAGAAAACAAAACTTTAACAAAAAAAAATCAAAAAAAACAATAAAGAGACACTGAAAATAAATGATTTTTAGTCCGGTCTATTTAAGCCTAAAATCAGGAGGAAGCTTACATAAATTCCCATAAAGCTGAATATTGGCATAGTTGTTCAAAACATCATTATAAAGAAAATCTCAAAAGTCCTCATCGTTCCGAGGTGTGCTAAAAATTTGGCACGGGGTCAAAGGTCAAAAAAATGAGTTTTTTGCGATTTTTAGCGAAACGGTGAGTTTTTTCGCAAAATTACCCCAGTACAAAATTGTAGATCACAAAATTCTCTACAAAAAATATATAATAATTTTTTTCCTAAAAGCCACCATTTTGGAGATATAACGTTCCGAAAAGTTGGATCAGTCGTAATCCCTCTATTTTGCACACGTTTCCACGCCACCTATGAGGTAGTGTACAAAGCGCGTTTTTTTTAACGTGGTTTCCCCAGTAGGCCTATTCCACGGGTCTGCTGAGATTTTATATGTTTTAAAACTATTGCAAAATAATATTATATATTATAGTGGGCAAAAACAACGGCGGTGTAATTAAATAAAATACTTAAAATAAAAAGTTAGTCGTCTGATTCATAACTGTCCAAGATTTCTGTTTCTTCTTCTTCTTGATCTTCTTCTCCTTCTTCTTCCTGTTCATCCTCTTGTTCTTCTTCTTCTTCTTGTTCTATTTCACACGTAAACTGCCCCAATAGCGATTCCTGATCGGTATCAAACGAATCTTCAAGAGTTGGTGACTCAACATTCGAGCATGATCGGCCTTGACAGTGTGTGCATGCCAGGGAACAAAACAGTCCAACTTTTCTGCAACCACATTTTGCACTACACCCTTTCTTGCAGTTGCAAAATATTGTGTTGAGAAGTTTCTCAGGTGCTGGTGGAAGTAAAGTTTGAACTGGCTCTAGTGTATTGTCGATCAACTTCCAACCCCAGTCTTTAGGGTCCAGCTGATTACCAAGCCACACTTGAACTTGGTAATATACCCGAAACAGATGTTGATGAGCAGCTACTGAGGTTGGAGGAAGAGAAGCTAAGTTGACTTGTTTTTTATTACGCGTATTTTTCACGAAAGATGTGTATCGCAACTTATCTAAGCAAGTGGTTTTTTCGATACACATCTTTCGTGAAAAATACGCGTAATAAAAAACAAGTCAACTTAGCTTCTCTTCCTCCAACCTCAGTAGCTGCTCATCAACATCTGTTTCGGGTATATTACCAAGTTCAAGTGTGGCTTGGTAATCAGCTGGACCCTAAAGACTGGGGTTGGAAGTTGATCGACAATACACTAGAGCCAGTTCAAACTTTACTTCCACCAGCACCTGAGAAACTTCTCAACACAATATTTTGCAACTGCAAGAAAGGGTGTAGTGCAAAATGTGGTTGCAGAAAAGTTGGACTGTTTTGTTCCCTGGCATGCACACACTGTCAAGGCCGATCATGCTCGAATGTTGAGTCACCAACTCTTGAAGATTCGTTTGATACCGATCAGGAATCGCTATTGGGGCAGTTTACGTGTGAAATAGAACAAGAAGAAGAAGAAGAACAAGAGGATGAACAGGAAGAAGAAGGAGAAGAAGATCAAGAAGAAGAAGAAACAGAAATCTTGGACAGTTATGAATCAGACGACTAACTTTTTATTTTAAGTATTTTATTTAATTACACCGCCGTTGTTTTTGCCCACTATAATATATAATATTATTTTGCAATAGTTTTAAAACATATAAAATCTCAGCAGACCCGTGGAATAGGCCTACTGGGGAAACCACGTTAAAAAAAACGCGCTTTGTACACTACCTCATAGGTGGCGTGGAAACGTGTGCAAAATAGAGGGATTACGACTGATCCAACTTTTCGGAACGTTATATCTCCAAAATGGTGGCTTTTAGGAAAAAAATTATTATATATTTTTTGTAGAGAATTTTGTGATCTACAATTTTGTACTGGGGTAATTTTGCGAAAAAACTCACCGTTTCGCTAAAAATCGCAAAAAACTCATTTTTTTGACCTTTGACCCCGTGCCAAATTTTTAGCACACCTCGGAACGATGAGGACTTTTGAGATTTTCTTTATAATGATGTTTTGAACAACTGTGCCAATATTCAGCTTTATGGGAATTTATGTAAACTTGAATGTGTAAATAGACCGGAGTATTTATAGATTTTCTGATGTGGTAATCATGAGTGCCTAGTCTGACAGATGATATCTTAATTTATTGTTATCGCAGTTGCACGGACTTCTAAAAAATCAGAAAATCTGTAAAAGAAAAATGATTTTTAGTGTCTCTTTTTTATTATTTTTTGAAAGAGTGACGCTCCTGGTTTTGCAAACGTCCCTAGGTCACGGTACCTAACAACTTTCCTTCAGGTGAGCTGTGTGCTTTTCTGCTTCCTAAATTCTATAAAAAGTCGCTTATTTTTTTTTTATGTTTTCTTTATTCATCTCTTTATTGTGAATTATTACCGATCTATCGTTGATCCTAGGTAATGGATGAAATCATAAATCGCAAATTAAAGTTTCGATTAAGAAATTAAGGTTTTATGTCTAAAACACACACATATATATATTTCTATATTTTGTATATTTGTAAAACACACATGTAATTTTGTACGTCTAAATATCTCGTTATATATCTTACTTAGGAGTGGATAGGATGTAAGGGTAATATCAAAACCTATCTTAGGACCCTGTCATTCGATAAGAAGCAAGATTCAAAGCAAGAAGCAAGATTCAAGTTAAATGAACTAAAAACGGTACATACAAAGAGAGCCATATCGCAATAAAAGTATCTGCAAGTCTGTCCGCCAAGACCTCGCTTAAGATTTCAAATTGAAATTAATATTAATAAAAACTCATGTGTAAAGCATCTTGAAAGTGGTAAAGATTGCATATCAACTTATATAAACCAGCTAGGCTCATCTCCATAAATTAATAGTCACCACACTCCATAAATATATTGTAGGGATTACCGCTGTAGCAGTTATATGGCATTGAATCCACCACGATAAATTTGCTTTCATAGTAAATAGTTAGAGGTTGTATGAAATTGTTGCTATAGCTTATATTAAACTTCATAGTGACACAGCAAACTTCGTTTCGCCTTAGAATCATTGATATTTTGTTGATTTTAGGTACCTATATTAATTATCTTTATATCTTATATTTAAAATTCTCGTGTCACAATGTTCGTTCCCGTACTCCTCCGAAACGGCTTGACCGATTCTCATGAAATTAGGGTCGGCTTTCTAGTCTAACTAAGATACAGCTGAACTTTGATGTTTTCCGTGAAGCGACACCATCGGACCTTAACAACCAAACCAAAGTTCTGTAGTTAGGCTAGTCGAACTTTTGAGGGCTGTAACTACCCATAACGACTGCCGTAGATGTTTATATGGCAATTGGTACCGAACGGGTTAACGTGCTCTTCGTGACACAACTAGACCAGTGCAAGTAGCCATATTCATGCATACAAATATTTGCACTGAGCGGGGATCCAACCCGCGCCTACTGCGTAGCAGTCTCGTTCGCTACCGCCACGCCACAGAGGCTGTCAATGTCTGTTCTTCTCTCTTCCATTGTTTGGTATATATTGACTTCCGGGAACATTTGCAAATTTTACCTATACCTACGTGATTGATATTGATAACACACTCGTACTTGTCCTCTGTATTTAATTTGTGCCTGACTGGTTTCGCCTTGCATCATGTATAACAATAAGTTCCACCAAATGCCGAACAGTAATAATAATTTGCAAATGGTTTTTACATGCATTCAAAATAGTTAAAGGTATATTATGTTAAGCCAGGTAAAAACAAATCCAACAAAATAAAAATCAATCCAGTCTTATTCAATCATATTATATCTAACAGGATTTTCGACTTACTTTTATATACTTATATACATACCTATTCCTCTCCGGGGTAGACAGAGACAAGAGCCCGTCACCCTACTTCAATATCTCTATCCATGCATACCTAGGTACTTCAGGAGCTTCCTCTACTATCTAATAGTGATGGTAATGTGGCAGTGCCGACGACGTTGTGAAACCAATCTGTATAAATAGTAAAAAGTATTGATTTCACAATATTTTTTTTTAAATTTCCCTTCAAAGAGTTGCCACAGGTAGGTACTAGCCACATAGAATTTAATGACTATATCTTTATATCGTCATGCGGCATCCGAGCGTGATGTAGCGTTAGGTATTGTTTAGAGTTCTTGATATACCTACCTCACGCAAAATATTTTTATGCGTATAATAGATACCTATGTACGAAAACTGCGCAACGCGTCGAAAGAAATTTTCATTTCAAAAACCAACTAAAATTATTTTTATGAATTTTATATATCCATAAAAAATATCCTTACTCTCATTTTGTTTAATTATTTATTCAAAGATACCTCATTTTTTAATGAAACAGATCATCAATACCTATGTGCGTAGATATGCACCTACTGCATTAAAAATATATATTACAAATTATCTTCTATTAATCGATAGTGTGTATAGAATATTAGTTATATTATACTTGTGTCTAAGTATTTTTAAAAGAATACACCCGTTATTTTTTCCCTAGTATTTTGCAAACTTTTTACACCTCACTTGTCCGACGGCGGGTAAATCACCGACGGCACATAAATGAAACCAAGTTATATATAATTCACAGTATTTTATATTTCTCCTTAAAATACGATGTTACACAAAATACCTACTTTTATGTTAACATTTATTACATTGTGGTTCAAATCCTGAGTTATTGTGTATTCCTACACAAAATATTGCAATAATGTATTCGGCATTTAATATTGCGAACATGAATGTTTACTCATGAAGCGAAATTACAAACATAATATTTTTTTAATTAAATAAAATATAATACTAATATTAAGTAAGAACTTCAATGAAATGAAAAAGTAAATAGGTAAATAAATACCTGTTACTATATAGGTACGCAAGAAGTAACAGGTTAGTAACTACTAATATTAATAACCATCATCAGAGGCTCTACCACTACCTATTAAAAGTAATATTATTTCAATCTTACATTTCTTACACGGTAAGCTTTGACTTTAAACCGCTACCATCCGTCAGGATACCCAGGATACTAGTGATATATGGTATGAATGTATCAAACCGTATCTGTTACCGTAGCAGATACAAATATTTGTTTGAATATTACACTTGTTTTAGAAGATACAGTACGCAAATCTCGACACGGATGACAGCAGTCCGATTCCGTACCACAACTATGAAAGTAAAGTAAAATGGAATAATATTAATTTTAAGATTAAGGTGGTATTAGGGCACCTGTGAGAAGATAAATAGGTACTATTTATTCTATAATCGCAACATTAAATGCCAAATAACGATAATTACTTTATTAGTACAATTATAATCAAAGAATTAATATTTACACTAGGACTTAAATACTTACATTTTACACCTCTTTACTACTTTGTACATAGAATGACTAGAATTATTTATAGGTCGCTCGTATCGCGATAGTTCGTGTATCTTTTAATAAAACCAACAAATAATTTAAAAAAATAAATTTGGATTGGGAAGTCAATCACAAGGTCATTTACATTTCTACCTTTAGACATTTGATTAAGATCATCCAAGATCCAAAACGGTTTTTGACAGATTTTAAATATGTTCCTATTTTATTTTACATAAAAGTTCCCGTCGCTCACACACACCAGATAAAATTAAAAAAAAGAAACCTGAATTATAATAAAGCATTGTGAAAATTAATGGACGCCATCATAAAACATTCACGTATATCGAAGAAATATTGACGTTAAATATTGGTAACCATCAATAATTTGGTCGATACTAAACAAATATACCAATTTCAATATCGTTCAATTAATTTACACTAGTTATATAATACAATACTTATCTTACAAACACTACTATGCGAACACCTCATTCTTAGTTAATCGGAAACACATCAGTCAATCGGCGAGGATTATACGTGGTCCGATGGGACGTTTTAAAACGGGGATGGACTAGAACCGTACCCGTTTAGGTACATTCATCTGGCCCAGTCGTCAGGCGGTCCATTGCTCTGGTGAAGAGGAGAAAACGCGCTTCTTCTAGGCTCGGAAGTCACTGTACTATCCTGCGAACCGATTATGGATTCAATTGAGAATCCATTACGTGATCTCTTACTTCTTGGTTCGGTGGTTTCGGAGACACGTGGAGGCAGGGGCACTGGTCTCAGAGTAGCTGGTGGTGGACGGGGCAGACTCAACAATGGCGTCGGTGGTAGGTAGCACGGCAAAGGCAGCAACGGTGCATAAGCTTCTCGAGCTAACATTGCCACTACAGCATGAGCGTGCTGCAGAGAAGGCGCCGGTCGCTTATACCGCTTCCTCCTTCTCAAAAAGCTTCCATTATCAAACATATCTTCAGCCAAAGGATCCAAAGTCCAGTAATTTCCTTTACCAGGATTTCCTGGTTCCCTTGGAATCTTAATAAAACAGTCATTCAAGCTAAGATTGTGTCTTATAGAATTCTGCCACGCTGGAAACTTTTCTCTGTAATACGGAAACCTAGTCATAATAAATTCGCAAATTCCACTCAACGTCAATTTTTTATGTGGCGATTGGAGAATGGCCATTGTGATAAGTGCGATATATGAGTAAGGAGGTTTGATGAGTTGTGATGAGGACTTCTGCTTTGGTTTCTTTGGCGTGGAAGGTTTGTTGTCCGTCGGGCTGGAGGCATCAAACCTCTCGGAATCGCTGGACGCCGTTGGAAGCTCTGGTGTATCTTCGTCGACGGATACGTAGGTGTCGTCCTGAGGGTATTCTGGATCCCGGTCGTCCCGTAGGTAGTGTGGGAGGTAGAGGCGGGGCGGCGGTCGCAAGTCAAGCGGTAGTTCGCCCTCGATGATCATATCGCGGTATTGGGCAAGATCACAATCTTCCATGCTGTACGTCACATGTCAGAGGTGCGTGGTGGCGCGTGGCGCGGCGCGGACTGCGGCTCTGCCGGGGCGCGAGGCTCTGCCCCGCGGGGCCCCGCCCATAGCCGGCCCCGGCCCCCCACCGCCCCGGGCCTCGTTTACGTTCCACTAAACACAACAATTGTCGTTATTATTACTGTGGGTCGGAGCTTTGTGCATGAATTTCAGGCCGCCGACTAATAATTATTAGGCCGCTTCACGTCTATCGATTCGACTTGTTGTGGTATTTATTTTTAGTAATCGTTCAATGGTTCTTTTTGTTTTTATTGTAGGATACCTTTTTGAATATTTTTTTATTATTTTAATACACCCTAAATGTATTAATTAGGCAATAGATTCGTATCTATGACTGAACCTTTTTGCTAAATGATCTTAGTATTCTTTGATCATTAATGTTGTCTACAACTTAAAGTAAAACCATTAAGTATTATAACCTTTATTAAAAGTATCTAATAAGGTCATAAGTATTAGGAATTCGCAGACAGTTTGCGAGAATCTCACCTAGATAATGTGGAAATGTTATAAACAGTAAACATTCCAAACAAAATATTAGGTACAACAACATGTTGTATACCAATCCACACAAAACTCAAAAGTAACATCCCTTCATCCGTTAAAGGAGTGCTATTGAAAAAAAATCTCATAAAACGAATTCTAGCACTCCATTCAGGTAGATATCTTCAAATAAAACTTGCGTAAAAAATATTCAGAAAGCAGCATGACAATGCGAGCCCGGTACTAGAAAACCCTCGTATATGTTTCCTACCATAACATTTACCCCTCGGGCGTCGAAGGAAAAGCTACACGAGGGAAAGAGACAGAAAATACAAGGAAAGAGATAGATATCAATACTGACCAATGAGAGAGAACATCGCGTGGGGCGGAGTCCTCAAAAGCTAACATGTCAGGGCGTGGCATTAGATCCTATTATTGTCTGGCAAGGCAAATAATATTTTGCACAATGTACACATTGGGGTAAGGGGGTGTTTCAGGGGGTTGCTAATTTATTCCCAACTTCGGTTACGGCTTGTTTTTCAGCTTTGCGAGCCTGTTATTTAAATTGGACTCTGTCGGTTATTTGCATGTAGTCTGAAGGCATTGTTGCCTTTAATGAAGGAATTTTCGTGGGATTCAGTTGTAGAAATTTTGTGATACAAAGTTTGGTACTGGCTTGGCTCTGGACGAATATTTTTATTTATTTGTGTTCTTGGTACCTAGTCGCGGTTGAGTTTTGTGATTTATTCATTTTATATTACAATGTACCTCGGGCGTAGTGGTTTGATTTCGTTATGGATTTTACAGAGGTAGAATATGACGGTATGTCCCGTACTAATTGAGTAGTCCGACTGGGGAAGTACCTTCGCCCTTCAGAATATTGCGGCTAATAATAACCTTGTGTTGTAGGGTAGCCTGAGCTCACTGGAGGGATTTTGTGTTATCAGTGGGAAGACTGAGAAACCCTTCTTTATCTTCTGCATTGACAGCACAGAGACTCTCTTAGCCTTCTTTCCTCCACCTTTTCCTTTCCCACTCTTCTTTATTTTTCGGCAGCATGATTGTGGCGCCCCTGGTGTTGCAAACGTCAATAGGCCACGGTAACCACTTTCCATTAGGTGGAACGTGTGTCTGCCACGAGATATATATAGAGATTGTAGCTTTATAATCATTTCGCATCCTACTAATATGTTAAATAATAGAGTTTATGACAATATATTAATATTATGTATACGTAGGTACCTATGGTTGTTGCTTTTGTTGCTCATTCTCATAAGCGAGACGAGGTCTCGGGTTCGATCCCAGGATTTACCATGGCACACATCAATGACTTTTCGATGCTTTCCAAAGTGATGAGTGTATTTATCGCAGGTTTATAAGTGCCCGTTTAATGGCAGTAGGCTCGCCACCTATTGGACCTAGACATAAACTGACGAAATGTGCGTGCTAGCACCTCTGCCTATCCCTTCGGCAATATAGGCGTGAGTTTATGTAGGTATGTTATGTTTAACATTTACGATGATTGGGAATCGACTGCATTTCGACTGCGACCAATGTAATAGTAAGAAGTACTTAATTATATATTAGGGGAGGAGAATACGACAACATCTCTCCTCGGGTAAGAAGACTTTTTACTTGCTTTGATGGGTGCGGTTATACATTCCTTTCTATGACAATTAGTAATAATTTGCTATTGTTATCGTTGGAATTGTTAAACCGTGGGTGAGTGGTGCGTCTCCATCCCTACCCCAATATATAAGTTATTGTAATGGATTTCCGCCATATAACGCCTACATCTATATCGTATCTGAAATAGTAAGAAGCGACGTCTTAGATATGTGACCGCTTATTTGAGCGATTTTATTGGTCGATGTATTCACTTTGCGATTGGAAATTGGAATAACTTTTGCGGAATGAGGCCTCTGAATGAAATTTAACATAAAGTTAGCTTAGAGTTAATAATAACTCTTTGGTATATAGGTAGGTACTTAGACTACTGTTCATATCGGGAATAAGTTCCTACAGCCGCGTGAACTGGATCAGTATTTTATACGGGTGTAGCCGCAGAAAGTAGGTACCTATCTCTCGACATCAGAGGCATTAGGTCTGATGTATAGATCCGACTAAAATGACATTTTAATATAGGGGTAATACGTTTTTGTTTCTCTTTCTACCAAACTGACCCTGGTATTCCTATCTCTTTTTATTGACGAGTTACATGCGTGCATAAAGTCGGATATACGGACTTTTTGAATAGCCTGGGAGGTATAAACTTTTATCTTTACTTACACTTTTATGCACCGAATTATTATTATATTAAGTAGCTGTATTTTAACTTCAACTATTATGCCTCGAAACTGTGCGACCCCTTACGCTAGGCTTATCAGCAGATACGCATTTATGCATCTAACATTTTCATTCAAATATAGATACGTATCATCACAAATAGCATTATGCTTGTAACAATGTTATCTAGCACTGTTAAGGCATAAAGTCGCATGTCAATATGAGACTGTCTTGCTGTAATAACAACAATTTTAATAAATTTTTGTGTAAATTTGTGGAATTCTAACCTTATGCCTCCAAAATTAAAGTTAAATACCTCGTCGTACTTGGGTGGTAGTTGAGATAGTTCGGATATTCCCGTACCGCATCGTTGTCGTCCTTGAGACATGCGGCGCATCGGCAAATGGCGTGCGACAGAATTATAGCTTGTTACCGCTAGAGTGACAGAGACCGGTAGTGAAGCACGTGCCGGCCGCTTGCACCGACCGACCGGCCGGTCAAATAATTACAAATTTCATAATCATAACAAATCAACACGGGCGGACGACGGGAACGAACTCCCTGCCGTGGTTTTCCCAAGTGACTACAATATTGGGTTCTTCAAGAAGGGCATTAGAAGGTTTCTACAGGGTAGGCAACACGTGTGTGACGCCTCTGGTGTTGCAAACGTCCATCGGCCACGGTGACCGCTTCCCATCAGGTGGGCCGTGTGCTTGTCTGCCACCTAAGTGGTATAAAAAAACGGGCAATTTGCTTTTATTTTTCTTACTTCGTTTGATTGATTATGTGAAAAAGTTGTGATTGTGTATATTAAGTACATACACAAATCAAAAAAAGTTTGCGATCAATGGCATAAGCTTCTAGAATTCTTTAAATTTAACTTTATCAAGAAAAATCTATGTTGAATGCTTTCTTTAAATAGGAATACCCTGTTTGAAATTCAAATATAAAACAATTTTTTATTAATTATTTAAAAAAATTGAGCCATTAATCATAATGTAATGTGATAGAAATTTCATAGAAAGAAAAAGACTGTTTAATGAAACTTAAACTACAATTTATTATTAAAAGGTGTAAATTCAATATAAAATAACTCCTCCCCTGGCTCGAACACATGCGGAGATCCTCCTGGGCATGCTGAGGATCATGTTATCCAGCATTTCCTGAGGTAACCTATCCCATTCTTCAATAGCGGCTTCCCTGAGCTCTGGAACTGTCTGAGGATGTGGCTCACGGTTCCATACAGCTCATTTAAGAGCATCCCACGCGTGCTCTATTGGGTTTAAGTCGGGCGAGCCGGCAGGCCAGTCTAATCGTGTGATATCGTATTCTTGAAGAGCAGCATTGACTCGTTGAGCTCGATGTGCGGGCGCATTATCATCGACCAGTACAAATTGGTGCCCATGGTTTACTCAGAATGGTTTGACGATATAATCAATAGCAACTGCTTTGTATATGTCTGTTGTCATGAAGCCACGATACGGGATCAAAGGCGTTCTAGCTCCAATCATAATGCCACCCCAAAAAGACACCGATTACACTACACTAAATTCTCCATTCCGTGGTACCTCTGCAACGTAGCCACGACACAGGATTAAGATGAAGCAAGTCTGCGTGCTATTACTCTCGTGGTGTATCCTTCTTCCCTCAAAGTTACTATTTAGCTCGTAAAACCTCTGTTAATCCTCTTGGCATTTTTTCAATCACAACTTTCTGCGAAAAATATCTTGAATCGGTTATAATAAGCGTAAGCTAGGACTGAAAGCCTTTTTGTAAGAAAAAAACAATTGAACGGTGTCATTGTTTTGTGTTCTAATTCTTTATCTTTAAATAAAGAATCTAAAAAGAAGAAAAAATCATAATATCGATCGCAAACTTTTTTTGATGTGTGTACATACAGAACGCTGTAAAAGACATATATTATCTCCTAATAAAAATACAACTAAATCTCCAGTAAATGCTGAGAATACTTCTGATTTAATATCAATAGAAGATTTAGGTCTACAAATAATTAGGTGACCAAAAACCCCTGATACCATGCCTGATTTTGACGAATGTTTTTATACCCCACCCAAGAAAAGGCCACGTTTAGAAATACCACTGATTCACATTTTTGAAACTGGTGAATTAAGTAATGATTCCGATACGCCACGCACTCACGAAACAATATTTTTATCTCCAAATCCAGATAGTTCAAAAGCTTTAGTTTGCTATAAAAATAATATGTCAATATAAAGCTTACATTAAACACCTGAAATTGCAAGCATAAGTTTGGATCTAGACATATGCTTGCAGTTTCAATTATAAGTCCATAATATTTCAGGCATAAGGTCGGATGACAACAATTAAACAAAAAAACCTTTTTTATTAATTTATTTTAAGTGATATAGTGATGCTTTTCGTTAAAAATGAAAGGTGCAATTGTCTGCCAAATAAAAAATAATAAAAGTTATTCAAATACGAATAGTTTAATAAAATATGAGCCGATGAGTTCGTCAATTTTATTTTGGCTCTCCTGAAAAGTTGGACTTTTGTACATCCGACCTTATGCATCTGATGTCGAGATCTATAGCTACAGTTGGCATCTGAAATAGTGCGTGATTTTTTAACCTTTTTTATTATATTTACGTTGGCCATAAGTAGGTACGTAGGACAATTATTTAGAGGTTTGATTTTATTCAGGAGATATAAAAATTGCCCTTTAACCTTGCTCATACTTAGTTTGACGACTTGTGTGGCGTAGCGGTAGCATAAATATAAATATTATTAGCGTAAATAGACCCACAGACTCCTTTATTACCACGTAACCGAATATAAATGTCCGTGACTTTTAGTATAGAAACATTGACGTCACGGCATACCTATATATTTCTGTCAAAGTTATCGACTTGGTTTATAAAAAACGTTTCACGGTTCATATACGGGGTCGCTTCTCAGCCTACACAAAATGTAAAGATTCCTATGTATGTCACTCGCACACTTGTTTATCTGAGCAGTAGAGCATTACTATTATTCGGTAAGTATAAAACAATGTCGCTTTCTCTGTCCCTATATGCCTATGTATGCTCAAATCTTTAAAACTACGCAACGGATTTTGATGCGGTTTTTTTAATAGATATAGGGATTGAAGAGGATGGTAGATGTATAAAACATCATGCTACAACTAACTGGTGCGAAGCAGAAGTGATAAAAATGTTGCCAAAATGGAGTGACGCATACGAAGTTACGCGGATCAGCTAGTACTATAGGTATATTCTAGATCGGATCTGGATGGAAAAGATTCGTAATTCGGAAAATTCCTAACTGTACAGTTTCGTGAATTAGGCAGATTTTAGGTTTCAAAAGATTCGTTGCAGAAATAGGTTGGTACAATTTAGGTATACAATAGGCCATTATTTCAAAAGCCGCCGATCTCAATATAGTGGTCCCTAGTTTAATGGTCTCGACAGATGCTATTTCACGCCCCGCATAAGTAAGGGATTCGGAATTGTAAGTTCAATCAAAGAATCAATTTTGTTTATTCAGTTTAGGCTCGGATGAATATCGAAGTTTTACAATTTTATCTGTCGAAGATATTAAACTATAGAGTGAATAAAACATTTGAAAATTATTCGTTCGCTGGTTCGGCAGTTGGATCTTCTGAGAAGAGACCAGCAAGACACTCAGGTAGATTAAGTATAGGTAAGTACAGAAAATCAGACAGGTACTTACAGGCAAATGGCTTCATAATGACTCCTATAATTTTCTATTCGCTCTGTTTTCTAACGAATTGTGTTCGTAATCATCATCTCCATTTTTTTTGTCATCGGTAGGTAAATTTTTTTTCACATTTTTTAATTTCTTACATCAGAAGCCATATCAGGCAGTTTTCATATTTTTTTAATTATGAATATCATTACTGAGAGCAATATTAATTAAGTAAAAGTTCATAATTTTGACTTCTCAGAATAGTTTTCTCCTCAGACATAACATGAGCCGTCATTCAAGGGTCTATGATTTTCTTAGGTATTAATAATGGCACGTAAAAAATGACATAAATTAGTAAGCGATGATGTTGACGTTACTTTTTTATATTACGTATACGACATCAGAGTATGGCTTCACTTCGCCCGATGGTAAGCTAAAGCATTTTTTTTATCACTTACATAACAGACAAGCACACTTTCTTGGTCTTCCCACTGTCAAATAGTAGGTATATTCATATTCATATACCTATTATTTTTGACGTCACCTCACCTGATAGTAAGCTGAAGGCATAGTCTCAGGAAAGAGGGTCACTATACTCACCATTGTACCATGTATGTACCTACAGTGTTACAATGGTGGCGCTTAGCTTGATGGCCTCATTAGATGCTTTTTCACGCTCCGCTTAAAGGACACGGCATAATAGAAAATTCTGTCAATTGTCGTTAAGTATAAAAAAAAAATCCCGATCTAATATGAATTAGGTACTTAACTACCTCAAAAAATAAAAAAACTAATAATTCAAGCGTTGTGGTGTCGGGGGCTTTGGACCATTCCAAAAACATGACGGTATGCTTACCAGTAAGAAGTCCCCCGACACGACAATGCAAGATTGACATATACGAGTAAATAGATATAGATAATAGTTTTTACAAACAAAAGCTCTTCAAAACTACATACCTACTTAGTAACAGAAAGTCCTTCTAACGTTACTAATCTCAACAAACACACTAATTCACAAATAACTTGTTGTTACAAAAAGCCGCCATTTTAATGTCAATATTGCCCAGGTAATCCATCTTTGGCCGGTAGTCCTGCAAACATTTGAGACGGGTACAGATAAGCAGGCTGATGGACTAAGCTGGATTATTCCGTTCGGATCATCAGTTGAGCAAACTTTGCACAAGTTTACACGGTTATACTGCCTTTGTATAGCATCTGTCTGTACAATGAAAGAGTTTGAAGGCAAATCGATTGAATTTCTTTTTATATAGGACACGTGAATTCGAGACAGCCTCCGTTCGTGGCGTGGCGGTAGCTACGCTACGCACGAATCGCGGGTTTGATCCCCGCTCAGTGCAAAAAGTTGTATGCATGAATATGGCTGTTTGCACTGGTCTGGTCCTACCTCGAAGAGCACGTTAAGCCGTCGGTCTCGGTTGCCATACAAACATCTATGGCAGTCATTACGGATAGTTGGAGCCCTCAAAAGTCCAACCAGTGTAACTTAGAACTTCGATATCGCCATTGGTCATTGTACCATTGGTTGTGGAGGTCAGATGGCAGTCGCCTCACGGAAAACATCGAAGTTCAGCCGCATCACAGTTAGACTGGAAAGCCGATCCCAACTGAGCTGGGAAAAGGTTCAAAGAATGATGAGAACACCTCAATTTCGACTTCATCTCGTTTGAGATGATCACCATTATAAACACGTACAGTTTTGTACAGAAAATTTTGAAATGCTATTAGTATGCTGACTGTTCTAATCAAATTTCGATAGGAAAAAGTAAATGCTTTGACGGGATTTGCCACAAAGGTGGCTGTATAGAAGAATTTCGAATGATTCAGACGAGGTTTCGTGGCTTAACGGTTAAAGCGTTCCCCTTTAAGGGAAAGATCGCGGGATTGAATCGACACTTTTACTTATAAGCTGGTGCATTAAAGAAAGGTTTTATAAATGGCGGCTTGTACTTGCGTTGACGGAAAGTAAAGCTAGCATATAAAATTTCAAATATTTTTTTTTTCATATGAAAAATAATAAAAACAAGACCGGGTCGTAATAATTTCTAACTAGCTGCGGCCGGCGGCTTCGCCCGCGACACGTGACGGCATCTATTTTTGTTTTCATCGGAAACAGTACCTACTTTTACACATAGAGACCTTTTAAACGCACATTGAGTCCTTTCATCCTGAAAAAGGAACGTATATCACATTCTATAAGGAGGATTATGGAAGATCATGATGTTGGTTAAAATAAAGAACTAACATTATTATGAACAACGGTCTTGTTTATATTTTTTTTAAACTGAAAAAAAAAATGAAATTTTGCATGCTAGGTGTACTATCTGTCAACGCAAGTACAAGCCGACATTTAAGAATCCTTTCTTTTATGCATCGCATCAAGAGCACATAGCGTGGAAGAAAATAAAGATCAATATTTTTTTTGTGTTGACGGTACGCGCGTGAGTGAGTATAGACAGTGCTAGTGTGCGAGCGAGAGGAAGTGATAACGTCCGCCATTTATAAAACCTTTCTTTAATGAACCAAGTTATATCTAATTTTTCTTTGAACGTAGTTTTACAATGGTAGCGCTCAGCTTGCCGGCCTCATCAGATGCTTTTTCATGCCTGTTCAATTGATCTGGGACTTTAGGAAGAATAAAACACGGGAGCTGGTAAGGAATTACAAGACTTAAGCACAGAAAAGACTCACCGAACCGCTTGGTTCTTGAATTGGTTCTTGATAGAATGCAAACCAACGAACTTGTATAGGCAGGACCGGCCGGACAAACCCCATCGGCCCCTAGGCAGTGCAATTCTCGGGCCTCTTGCCTTTGGTCATTCTTAGTTTTTCAAATTTATTTTTTCCATTACGATCGGTCAGGAGTCCTTTGCTATGTTGTTCAATCTCTTATTATCACGTCATGATGTTTTTGATTTAATGTAATTATATGTATAAGTAGTTACAATTTGAATTGTAGATACACTTATCCTTTTTTGTGTTGCGGGCACGGGGCCCCTAACCATTAATTAATAATTTTGTAATTATAAAACATTAATTAGTACCTAGGTACCTACTTAGTATTTATTTAAGTCTTAATATTACACTTTTTAATGGTATCTAACCTGTCTACAGGTGCTTTTATCCAACTTACCAAAACCGCACGGCTGTCTTGTCGAAGGTGAGGTAGCCTCTGGCATATCCCCGGTTGACCCAGGGTCAGCGAAGGCCCTAGGGTGTGGGACTATATCTAGCCCCAGATAGGAGTTGCCCGCATCACGCTGCTTTCGCGGCCTGCTCCTGCTAGGGTGAGAGGCAGACAGAAGAAGTTACCTATAACTCATTCTGATGCATGCAAAGCAAATTAGATTTTAGGTAGTATTTACCACAACAAGGTCTGTATAAAAAATCACAAGTAATTATATCGAGGAGGTCGTAATATCTCTCAGGCGGAGCCGTGGGCACCAATTAGTTTGTTTTACTACTTTTGGTAGTTTTCTGTATTAGCACTAGCGACATCTGTTAACTTTCAACTTAAAAAATTTACTAGCGCCATCTATATTTTGGAACTGACTTTGGTTTAACACTTACAAGATTCGTATCCCAACTAGTTAGGCTTTTCAACGCTAGATGGCCGTGCCATATTAAATACTAATATTTATCAATAGATGGCAGTTTTATAAATAATTTCATTCATTATTCAAATCATTTTGTATTCAACATGTAGTTTTTTTTATTTTTATAACTTACTTGTACGTATTTAATTACGCTTCTTTAATGCATTTTTATAATCGCTTAAAGCTGCCTAATAAACAGTTGATTTATCGTTCTTATGATAAATATGGCCTACTGACCGAACATTATACATTTATTACATTTAATAAAGCTTGCACTGGTATGTAGTATAATGTAGGTACCTATTCATGTATAATGCATATAGGTTAGTAGGTTCTATGTTAGTTATATGTAATAACTTAATAACCCATTTATAATAACCAAATTAAACCAGATAGTCAAATATAAGTAGGTAGGTATGTATATCTACTATTGTACCTATTTACTTTGCTTGAATACCTTTCTGTGCTTCAGTATTTACATAATATTATCTTTTTTTTAATACCACTTAGGTGGCAGACAAGCACACGGCCCACCTGATGGAAACCGGCCACCGTGGCCTATGGACGTTTGCAACACCAGGGACGTCACACTCGTGCTGTACAAACTTAATACCTTTCTTGAAAGAAACCATTATTGTAGTACTAATAGGTAGGTACATAATATTATGTAGATACTTAAAATCTCGTCTGGTTGGAAATAAATTGGTCCAGAGCCCGCGGTACCCGCTTCCTACCAGGTAGGTAAATACATCAAGTGGACCGTGGGCTATGTGCATAGGTATCTGCCACCTGATTGGTAGGTACGTATAAAAATGTCACATACATTGAAAACGGTAGCTTTACTTGTTAGGTATGACCACTGGGAGCGACGATATAACGTGCTCTCCGAGGCACGATCAGACCAATGCAATTAGCCATATTCATGCATATATTTGTACAGGGCGCGGATCGAACCCGCGCCTCTTGAGTAGCAGCCGCGTTGCTACCGCCACGCCACAGAGGCTGTCCATTCAAGCCTATAAAAAAAAATCGTGAATGAGAATTTTGTAGTGCCGTCTATCTTTGGGTTACCAAATGTCCTGGGTTTTGAGATTCTGAGATGAGTGGATATTATGAATTCTAAACGTTATAAAACAAATAGGAGGACGGTGGAGGAGGAGGACAAAGGAGGTGGTACTCAAAGAGGGTTTCCACACCTACCTTTAAAAAAACTATGGTATCATTCATTTAGAAACATAACCAACTATTTACCAGTAGGTACCTAGGTAATGTGGTACCCGTGGTGAAAATTTTCAAACGGAAAACCAGTGAAAAAGAAAATTTACCCACTCTACTCGTATTTGTCATGCACCAATTGCACCATGCAAGAAATTATGTTAAAGGGACCTCTCGCTCCTAGTGGTACTAAAAAATGTAATTCCAAATCAAAATGGTGGATCACACCGATGCGCCCTAAGTGAAACTCTGCAAAGTCAGCTGCTTTACCTTAATTGTAGGTTAGTAGCACAAAACTGACTAATTAATATGATCGGCGTGATTATTTATATAAACAATAGTTAACTATAATTGCGTACAGCGAGAGCGTAGAGAGTAATGGGAACGATAAACTAGAACGACCATTAATTTGAGAGTCATGCATGTACAGCATGTAGTACTAGTAGTACCTACTCCGTGAGTTCTATGGGTAGTAACGTCACGCACGCGTCACTATCGCCACGGTAAAACTATACATTACTACATAGGTGACCCGGCAAACGGTGTTTTGCTTTATAAATTTTAAGGGTGGACAACCCTTATCACTAAGGGGTATGAAAAATAGATGTTGGCCGATTCTCAGACCTACTCAATATGCTCACAAAATTTCATGAGAATCGGTCAAGCCGTTTCGGAGTACGGGAACGAACGGTTCGATTAGTCTTTCCTCTGCCGCACCATTAAGTCTTGGAATTCCTTACCGGTGCACGTGTTTCCTTCTTCCTACAGTCCCGCGAGTCCTTTAAGCGGGGCGTGAAAAAGCATCTAATGAGGCCGTCAAGCTGAGTCCCACCATCGTAACACTCTACGTGTTTGTAATGGTGACCCTCGTTCCTGAGTCTTTGCCTTGAGCTTACCATCAGGTGGGGTGAAGTCAAATTAACGTGTCCTAAGAAAAACTCATAACTCGTGCCTATACTAATACATAGGTACCTACGATTATAAATCTGTTTACTAGGTATAGATAATTACATGCAGCTAATAAAAGCGTAATAATAAAAACTGATGACGCAGAACCTTCATTTCCCATTGCACAAAAGATTTAATCGATCTTGCTTGAAGTACTTACGTTCAATGTCACCATTCATAGCAATGCCCGATATCATTGATTTCAGACGCGCTTGTAGTTGATTCCTTAGTTTTCTTTTATGTCTCTATTATATAGTTACTATGACTAAATTTGGAAAAAAACACATGACACCATGGCTGACAAAAAATTAAGAAGATAGGTAGGTACTTATTTGACTAGTACCTACCTACCTACAATTAACTACACTTCGGGACAGGGTTTAACCAGTAAGAATTGTTCCATCATATCACAAACAAATGCATTTAGTCCATTTCTTTTCCCAATCCATCTAGTAGGTAATTATCTACATAACTACAATATCAAGGAGTATTTAGGTATATGGCCTAGTAATATTGCATATTGAGGCTCACCTACTCAATACAAGCTAACACTACTTGTTCTACTAAGGTACCTATATACTTATTTAAGTAGGTACAGACGCAGACAGAAGTAAGGACGTTGGTACCTAGGTACTTACATTTAAAATAGCTCCATTAGCTTTTATGTTCACCCTAATAACTTATCTAAATAGACACAAAATACCGTGTAAGGCTATAAATAAATAATAATAAATCCACAGGTGTTGTGTGTGTAGCTACCGATTTCTACAGGAGCGGCATTCCTTCGCTTTCGAAAAAAAGGATTAAAAAGTTTATAGACCCTTTTGTCGCATCCAATCTTCGTTCGGGAATTTTACACTAGAAAAATAAGTCATGTGTTATTATGTTCAGTTCATAGGCAAGCAAGAAATATAATCAATCTATTAAATTTTTTAGATAAATATTTTATGGCTTCGTCTATAGGTATATGACATGACTGTGATGTGGTGAAAAAAATTTTTTACCAGTGACTTAAGTAGATTTTTAAAGAAAAAGACCCAAGCATAAATATGTGTAGGTTCTGTTTATCCCCATGTCTATCTAGTGTAGGTACCTATTTATGAGCACTGAATTAAATATTATGTGTGTGGTAATTTCTTTTTATAAGTTAGTTGAACTCCAAGGTTAACTCAAGTTTAAATCTGTGCTGTGATTCCACGTTACATTTACTTATAACACAAGGTGGTTAATTGATCATAATTATTAAAGATAGATTTGATGGTTGGCCGGGCTACTTACAAGCGCCTTGTAGGTAAATTGCGGAGTCGTCTCACAGAATTCTGAACGGTTGATGCCTTATACCTACCTACTAAATTCAACAAGCTGAAAAAGAAATCGAACGATCAGTGAATTAAAGAAAAAATTCAAGTCAAATGCCAGATATAAGTTAGTAACTTTATCCGAAGCCGGTTGCCGGCTGTTGTCAATATCAACAATAAACGACATGCGTGAATAGAGTAGCGAGCCCTGCGAATGCATGAAAAACGTTAGTTTCCGAACGCCAGTCTGCGAGCGCATGCGCCCGGTGTTTGACGTGTGTTGTATGTCAAATTTTCATTTAACGTTTTGACATTGTTTCGTAATATCGTAGTTGAAGTGGTGTGTTTTTATTATTTTATTGTTAAAGTTTGATAATCAATAAGTTAAAATGGAAAGGAATGATCGTAAAACGAACTCTCGTAACCACACTATTACAATGGACTGTAAAGATACAAAGTTTATCATGCGAAAAATAATTTTGGATTTCGTCGTCCTATTTTGTGGTGAGTTTTATCGAATTTATTTATTATTGTATCCTCTTACTGCAATTTACATACTATCATGTAAATGTATAGTAAGTAATGTACAGTAAGTTGAAACTATTATTTAGTAGACTTGTGATAAGTTGAGAGAAAGACATTGTTTCAAAGCAATTAAATACTTAAGTTTACTGCTTGTAATCTTAATATTTTCATGATTATTGATTTAGCCAAAATAAGATACCTGTATCATAAAAAGGGAAGGGCTTTACTATATATGCCCACGATATGAGGGTCGGGAGGGGGTGGGGAGGGGGGAGGGGGGGGGGTGTAGAACCTCCCCTATGAAGGAAAAATTGCGGACGCCCCCCCTTTTTGAGATACGAGTTTTTTTATATTCTAACCTAACTTCCGCATTTTCTCGTATTGACATCGATTTAAATATCGCAAAGGGGTACCGAATAAAGTAAAGGGGTTAAAAATATTGACTCACCTAAAGTTCATCATAAAATACGACTGATTTACGGTTATGTTTATGACCTTTTTCGTTTTCGATTCGTTTCTGGCACTTCGCCGGCCGCTACCGCGGCACGCTCGCTTCGCTCGCTCGGCTCGTGCGTTGTGTGGTCACAATTCTAACCTAACCTAAACCAAGAACTATAAATATGACCGATTCGTTTCTGGAACTTGGCTGAATGACCGCAGATTTACGTTTAGTTTCACTCAATAATAGGCGGTAAAAGTCGGTAAATTATTATAAGTATAAATTTAATAGCATTCAGTTCAATCAGCGAAATATACGTATTTAACATAATAATATGATGGATAATATAACTTAGTCAATAAATATACGTATTTATTTAATTATTTAAGGAAGTAAAACATTTTGGTGCGCTTACCTTTGATAAAACGAAACGTTTAATGATGAGACGAAATGTCAAAAGCATTGAAAGTATGTGTTCTGTTGTCAAAAGTGATAAAATATTGGTACATTTTTACGATTTTGATTATGTTTTTTCTCGTTAACGATTGATCTCCGTAACTTGAAACTTTATTGTGGAAGCTTCTATTAATAATAGCTTAGTGTAAAAAAACTATGGACTGTGAACTCGTGGACCTATATAAGAAAGCTTAGCCATAAAAAGTACTCACAGACTCACAGTTACATTAAGTAAATTAGAATATACAAACACAATTATCTTATCAGTCAAAAACAAAACTGAACAAATTATGCCTACTTAACACAAATGTATACCTATTTACAATTTAATTTTTATGCTAAGTAGACTCTAAGAATTTTACTCATAGCAGCAATTAGTCTTAATTTAATCAGCATCTCATTATGGTAATGATTATATCAGTAATTAATACATGATTATAATAAATCATTAATCTCTTATTGGATTAATAAATATTCACTTAATTTTTCATGGAAATATAGTTAAAAATTTAAATTTAAAAATCATGTTATACTATGTAATAAATAAATTTATAGTGCTTGAAATTTTATATACTTATTTCACAAAGTAGACATTTATATATAGAATATTCTTAAAAATGTCATCAATCATTACTTTAACTGGAGATGTTCTTAATTTGAATTTCATTTGGGATGCTGCAATGATAGATTTTTCATTACACAGATAGTGTGTGATTCTAAATTCAACCAAATTATATGTAAGCTGGGATGATGCAATGATAAAATTCCATTATCCTACTAATATTATAAAGGCGAAAGTTTGTTTGGATGGATGTATGGATGGATGTTTGTTCCTCTTTCACGCATAAACGGCTGGACTGATTTGGTTGAAATTTGGTACAGGGGTAGATTAGAACCTGGAATAACACATAGGCTACTTTTTATCCCGGGAAAAGGTTCCCAAGGGTTGCGGGAACGGGAACAAAATTCCACGCGGGCGAAGCCGTGGGCATCAGCTAGTTATCAATATTTCCTGTACTATTTACCTACAGGTTGAGTTTGGCATTTATCAATAGATAGTTCTATTTGCTATTATAGAACATAATGTTTATTTTGATATACCTGTATATGTAGGTATACTGTTACATTTTGTTTATAGTAATACATATGATTTACTAAAGAAATATATCATACTTAACTTATAAGTAGGTAGATTTTTAAATTGACTTGTGATCTACCTTGACTGGACATTAAGCTGGTGGTTAAAAGATATAAAAGGTCTTTCCTCTGCCTCACCATTAAGTCTTGGAATCCTTACCATCTAGTCTAGTCATACTAGTTTCCTTTTTTCTACAGTCCCGAGCCCTTTAAGCTGGTAGTGAAAAGCATTTGACGAGGCCGTCTAGCTAAACATCAGCATTGTAATACTGTATGTATTTGTAATAGTGACCCTCTTTCCTGAGACTTTGCATTTAGCTTACCACCAGGCGATGTCAAATTGACGTGCCATAAATAAAAAAGAAAAAAAAGAAGATTTTGGTGGGTTCATAATCACCTAAAGTATTATCAGTATAACTATACCTTAGCTCCACATTACTTAAACTGGATGCGAATTTCATTTGCACCATTGAAAAATATACAAGTTTTTCATCCGGATATTCATATTAGCTAGTAGTTAGCTCTTTCGTGCCTATTGGGAGAGACCCTATGTAGTCCAGTAGTGGACGCAATAGTCTGGCTGATTTGATTTATACTAGGTATAATTAAAAAAGAGGAAAAGTTTATGAGGATGTAGTATCTTTGAATTTCCTAAACTTATTTGGTTCATTCTATAGAAATATATAATTTCTATAGAAAGCCACATTATCTGTGAGTGGCTAATATATCATAACAGTATCGAGGAGAGCCAGTAGTGGGAATGGGATCAGAAGCCTTTCAACCAATCAATCCTTTCAATCCTTTAGAGTCTAAAAGACTATGATAGTCTAAAGTTTAGACTATCGTAGTTGACTGCTAGATATAAGCCTCTCACAATATTGGCAGAACTATGTGGCTATGTCTAAGAGACTTAGCCAATTTACAATTCTTCCTTTTCTTTCTTTTAAATTTTTTCACAATTTTTTTTTCCTTTTTCTGCATTATTTACATACATACATAAACTCACGCCTATATTCACGAAGGGGTAGGCAGAGATGCTAGCACCCACATTTTGCCAGTTTATGATTTTAGGTCCCAATGTAATAGGTGCCATTAACCTGGCACTTATAAACCTGCAATAAATACCTGGGATTGAACCCGAGACCTCGTCTCAGCAGTCCATTACCCATATCACTAGGCTACGGCGGTATTTATTATGCATTATTTATGTTTTTAATTTAAAAAAACTAATATTTTTAAAGTTTGTGTCATGCTTTCACCTGTGAAGCCCAAACCTAATATTCTTGCGGATGGCTACAACTCCTTATTAATAGACAAACTTATAGTCCAGTTCTTCGCGTTGGGGTGGACAGCAGTCACGCTCGTAAAAACCAAGATGTCAAATCATTAGACAGCTCAACAGCTCCCAATAATACAACTTTGAGTGCAAATTACCTATTTATGCCTCCAATACTAGTGTCCGTCTTTCCCACCCTTCGTATATCTCTTGGCGCGCGTTGGAGTGATTGTGTTGAAGTCGAACCGACTAAAACCGCACGCCGTCTGTACCCCAGTCATGTACGGTTTCTTGGCGACCGCCTCGATAGTTAATATCTGCCCTAACTATTAATTTATTTCAATAATATAGGAAAAAAATCAAAGAAATCATTACTACTACATAGTTTATGTAAACAAATATGGTTTCACCATCCAGCATGTAATAAGGACTGACATAACAAAGTTTACTGACACATTAACATGCAACACTGACTTGCATGTCTCATTGAAACAAAGCTCTCATTGATTACCACCAGTATTCCCATTCATACACTGTACTTACTTGGAAATATTCCGTTAGGACTCTTGACCGTGTTCGACTTTCAAAAAAATTCTAATTTCAAAAATCATTTTATTCTGTGACCATAAAACGGAACTTACAAAACGTCAAAAATCGTGGTGGATTGTAATGACAATTTTTTTGAAGCAATCAGTGTGCTAATCGTTTCAAATCGAATTTAGATCATCCCAGGTTCATGTCACGTCGAAGCATTCACTTTTTCCTATCTAAATTCGCTGCGAACATAATTGTAGTCGAAATACGAGATATTTAATTTGTACAAGACTTTCGGACTCGAACCGACCAAAACGCACGCCGCCCATGGGTTCTTGATTGCCGGAGGTGAGATTATACAAGACATATTTCTCGCACCCCGGCAGACCCGGGGACATCTCTGTTGAGATGACCCAGGACAGGAGATGCCTGGAATCTATCTCTGTACAGAATTTCATCAAAATTGGCTCAATGGTTTGGATGTAAAAACGTTACAGAAAGACATAGTTAATCGTAGATTAAGTAGTAAATAAACAACTCTCACTAAACAAAAGTTTTCTAAGAATCCAACGTGAGAAAGTGAGTTGCTCCATGTTGAATTTAATCTTATCACGGACTTCCTAGCATGTTTACTAACTATTAGAAGTGGAAATCACAAAAGAAACGGACAATAAACTTACATTCACTTTCAATCGTTTTTAAAGGTCGTGAAGCGAACTACCTATGTAATGTAACCAGTTACGAAACTTTCAGTTAGTCGGTTTTTCAGTGTTTATTGGATGCTGTTTAGGACGAATTTGTATCACGGTCCCATGCTGGATAACTTTAGGAGGCAGTGGGAAGGAATTAAATAATAATTAATTTAAAAAAATGTATTTTCGAGGCAAAGCGAATCAAAGTATGATTGAAAACAATGATATTTGGGAATAACCCGTCTAAGTGAGGTGGGAATGATTTTCGAACGGAATGTCGACTAGAGAAATGAGTTATTGAATTTGGATTATCTCGGACTCGGAACGACTAAAACACACGCCGTCTATGAGTCTTTGATTGACGGAGGTGAGTTTATACAAGACATATTATTATCTTTCGCACCGCGGCACACCTGGGGGCACCCTACCCCCAATGTTGGAACCATGGTGTCCCTAAGACATAAATACCCTAACATTATGCTAGAAAACGTTGGTAGCTTAGTGATTAAGGAGTCGGCTTTACAATCGAGAGGTTCCGTGTTCGAATCCTGGCAATTGCCCTACAATGTGAACCCACTCCGGACACATGCCGTTGAGCTTAGCTAGTTAGAGGGAATATTAGTTATTTCGGTTACTAATATCCTTTATTAAGAAAAGTGGCATAAGTATTATTGCCGAGGAAATCATTGGGTTAGAAAGGGTAAAAGGGTACCTACGTCCTAAATGAACTTCTGAACCCAACCTTTGCCTGCTAGGAGCTGCTGCATCACTGCAACGGACGAGGTTCTTACGAAGGTGTCTTTTTCGGTATTCGAGAGATCGAGACCGCTATTTACCGCGTTACTGAATTTAAAAATATATGTGGCAGTGACTTATGATCTTTAGTATAGAAACATTGACATTAGGTACTATCTATTTCTGTCAAAGTTGATAATGGTTTATAACAAAAGGTTTCAAAGTTTGTATTGTCACTTTTTCACACCTGGATTTTGTGTCAAGATACGTATGCCACTTTGTTCCTCTTTTTATGATAAAAACAAACAGAATAAATACTACTTCCTCGCGGTACCACACGTGAAATCAGCATCATTTACCGGTTCCCTAGCTGGAGCTGGGTTCACAGCGCCACGCAGGATGTGAACAGTGTTTCTGTCCGCCAACAAAGTGGCAGGTAATTGGCTCGCTGTCAAAACATCCTACGCACCGACCTGTCAGATTAAACGTATCCGTTAAGTAGGCATTCGCGTATGACAGGCGGGATGAGGATACCACCGTATCGTGTTTGTGAATAAAAAATAAAAAGTTCCATTTTTGAACTGCATTTCAGACGAAATGCAGTTCAAAAATGGAACTTTTTTATTTTTTATGTGTTTGCTTTTGTTTGAAACCTCGTGTTGAATGAATAAAAATCTTATAAAAAACGTAATGTGGTACTTGGAATGCTTTGCAAAAGTCAGTTTTGTAACAAATTGATCAGACTAAAAAATATATATCAATCAATTACCTTATCACAGTCCACTCCTGGACATAGGCCTTTCCCTATGTTGAGAGGCTTTGGCCTACTGTATCCACAATGACACATTTGACAGGAATGTGTAAAGCAGAATGATATATTGCGCCGACAAGGGTAGGGAGATGATGATGATTATTACCGTACCACAGACTACAGCTTGTCATCTTGCGAGGTAAAGTCAAACTGACGTAACCTAAATTAAAAAATATTACCAACATCATAGGTAAGAATACACTTTAATTAGTTTTCTCGGCTGCTTCAGAATGTCTTGAATACCCTTTGTCCGTGGTTTAAAAAAAAACGTTTCCTATGAAATGAATTCGTAAGATTAGAAGCTTAAATCTTGTAAGCTGGTTTTGGGGTCGACATGTGTCACCTTCTTATTAAAAAATATTGAATGAAAGCACTCATGTATAAAGTAAATATTTTTTTACGATGACAGTAGGTATATAGGTACTAGAACATTTTTGAACGGATGTGTTTAATTCTACTCTTGTTTAGGTCTTTTTGAACCGAGCAATCTCTTTGCCCTTGTCTTGTCTAAGTATAAGCCTGGCAACTGCAAGCCGCCTAATTCTTGCCTTCATTACAAAAAAAAAAAAACAATTTAGTAGTCTATCGCAGTACACTGCTGAACATTAGGCCTCTTGCAATGTTGGGAGATAGTCTAATGTTTCTATACTATATACACCATACTGGTTCGTACATGGTTTTATTTCGAGTTTTACTTCTCCAGCAGTGATATCATCTGCGTTAGTGCCTTTTACGATCAAATCAAATCAAAAATCATTTATTCTGCATAGACCAGTAAACGGCACTTACAAAACGTCAATATCAACAATATTTTATCAAATGCAAATGGACCACCGGTTCGAAACGCGGCCCCGACCTGAGAAGACTCCGGCAAGAAGATACCATTCACGTGTGATGGAGTTATGATATTCTTTCACCGTCGGTACATACAAATAGAACTACAGCTAAGTATATAATATTCAAGAGTCTATCCATCATTAAATTCATCCTAATTTTCTCGGACAACCGCTGTGTACACGCAAACGTCACGCATACGCAGCCTATATGCGCTTGCGCCGGCCTTCAGTTTACAATATTCGTATGCAACATGTATTTGGCTGTCGGCCTTCCGCACCTAAATGAATTAACGCTTTGTCAAGCATTGGCAGTGATGTCAGTACAGTATTTCAGTATAGTATAAATGCGAATGTATTTTGCTTATCATGTTGTTTTATTCTACAACAAACCTCTTCGCGCGCTATCAGTTAATGCGACTTTCGTTCATATCTCCAGTTTTACTCGCCCAATTCTGATCAAACAAAAGTAAGATGTTAAGTCTGACCTTTCAAACGAAAAAGCGCACCACAATCCTTTCAGTACTTTTAAATAAATTGTGAAAAAAATAATTTTTTTTTCGCAATCGCTAAATTAAATGCAATATTTCCAGAATGGTCAGATACAGCTACTTCTCAGTTGTACCAATACTAGCTGGCCAACTACAGCATTTGGCTCCCGTGACTCTTAATTTTCAAATAATATATTAGAATATACCGTACTAGCTGTGGTACTAGTTAACATTTATAATTCTTGCTTCGCTCCCCAGAGTAGTAGTCTGATTTCTTCTTCTTCTTATTCTGTCGAATTGACGGCATTTTTGAGTTTCCATTGTGGTGTAGTCATTTGTTTCACGGCAGCGCCGCCATTCACGGAGAGTACCCGAACATAGGTTCCGCTCTTCGGGAAGGCTTACTACGTGTTATATTATAATAGTCTATAGCTTTACTCAATAAATGGGCTATCTAACACTGAATGATTTTTTAAGAATCGGATCAGTAGTTCCTAATATTAGTTCGTACAACCAAATAAACAAACAAACTCTACAGCTTTTTAATATTAAGTGTAGATTTTACAATTCAAACTTGAAGGGTTATCTCAACTGATTACTGGAAATGTAAATTCTAAGTATTACTCTTTAACAAGATGTTCCTCGAACAATTGCATCAATATTATACTGCCATTTGTAGGTAATAAATTGTGGTTCGTTTGCAACTTGAGACCAGTACTGGGAGGGTGTTTGTAAATGGTCACTTATGAAGTAACGTGTCTGCCTACTAGCTTAGTTTAGTAAATAATACTAGTATTAAATTTTTAACAAACTTTTCTAACTGATGCGGTGGCTTAGTGGTTAAGGAGTCGGCCTTACGATCGAAAGATACTCGGTTCGATTCCTGATGGCTATTATACCACTGACATGAACCCACTCCTAATACAAGACATTGAGGTTAGCTAGTGGACCTAGAGGCAATATTAGTAATTTTGATTGCTAACATTCCAATGTAGGTAAAAAAAACACATTGATAGCACATTTTAGGTCCAAAATATATTACCAGGAGATATTAGTATATCTTGCATACTACATAGGAGATATTAGTATATCTTGCGTAACATAGTTGTTATTTAAATACCTGTCTTAACGCATCAGCTCAGCTCCTACAGCAGAGATGGCGAACTAATGGCACGCCAAGACCATGAAGTAGGTATTAGATAGAGATTTAAAATACTGGATGCGCCCTTGCCACATGCGATCTTGACTGTTGGCGAATTTGACCGTTTGCGATTTTGACTGTTTGCGAACTTGACCATTCGCGATATGGACCAATTGCGATTTTGACGGTTTCTCAGTCACTTGACCGATTTCGAATTTGACCATTCGCGACGAAACGTACTTTCGTTGGGCACTAGAAAATGAACGAATAGACAGACTGATTTTGAGAAAGCATATGATGTAGTATAATATTTACTATGCCGTATCGAATACCAAAACATCGGAATCAAAATACCAAATTTCTTCAAAATCTGTTTAAAATATTAAGTATTGTGCTAATAATAACGAAGTCAAAATGGTTTGATGGCACGACACGTCTAAGTCTTCAATCTTTTTGTTTAGAATAATGACACGTTGAAACAAAAAGGTTCGCCACCCCTGTCCTAGAGCATTGCGTGGGACTGTGCAACTTAAAACCTGAACGAAAGAGTTGCTCCTTGCCATATAATTTACTTCAAACGCCAATTTATTAATTCCAATAACTGTTATTTTAGATAAAGATACTTCATTATGCAAAGTACGGCGCTAATGTTCTCTCTGTTGCTGGAAAGTGCATTAAATATGATTCTAACAAATCTTAGGAGACTAGCATTCATTCCGGTTATACAAAATAGATAAGGTTAGGGGGTTACAGAACCCAGTACTGGGCCGACAAAATTTAATAGAAATTCGAATCGAGTAAGTCATTGACTTGAAGAATGACCTGTAAACTGTCTGTGGGAACTTCCGAGTATTATTTCATACATACATACATACATACATTAAGCTCAAGCCCATAATCCCCGAAGGGGTGCGCAGAGGTGTATTAAACACCCACATTTCGCCAACTATGATTTTCGGTCCCACATAATAGGTGGCGAGCCTATTGCCATTAACCGGGCACTCATAAACCTGCGGTAAATGCACACATTACTTTGAAAAGCATCGAAAAGACACATTGGTGTGTGCCATGGGATCAAACCCGAGACCTCGTCTCAGCAGTCCATTACCCATGCCACTAGGCTACCGCGGTTATCTCGATATAAACCATCTGAAACCGAATCTATTCCATCAATTAAGTTACATAAATTAGTAATTACATAGTACCATTCAAATACCATATTTATCGTCATCGGTTAGTTATTAGTATAGCACCTGGGCATGCGCATAGCTGCCCCACAGGTATCTGCGCATAAAGTGCAACGATTTTACTTTTTAAAAGCTTAAAGAAAAAGTTTTATACCCGTATACCGGTTGATTTTATAGTGGTTTTGGAAAAAAAGATTTTGGGCACAATTGCGATAGTAAAATCGTAAGGAAGTCCTAATTTGGCGAAAAAAATTTTTTTTTTTTACACGTCCCATACATTTTTCTGTTCACCTGCACTTTATTGCCATACATAAAGTGATTTTTTTTATTCTTCAAAATTAAAACTTCCAGTCGATTTTGCTACCGAAACTGTGTGTGAAACAGAATATTCTTTTTCCGAAACCACTATAAAATCACCGTGTGTACTTATACACCTGTTTGCAATTACCTATCGGAGGGTACCACTGATATTCTTCGAAAGTGCATATTAGTGCAGCCGAGTCATACTCAAGACTTAAGTACGTACTTAACACGTTTAAGTGGTGGTGGTATTGCAACCGTACTGGCTTTGCGGTATCCTCAAACGTGTTGAGTTAACAATAATTAAGCGGTGTGTCCTTTTTGAAGAAAGCTTCAAAGGGCAAAGAGTATAAGTGTTAGAACGCACACTAGTTTTGTGCCTACATGAGAATATTCTCTCTTTGCGTTACATTGATTGGGATTGGATAGTTGGTTTAGTAATATCGATGACTATATCTGTTTACTAATCATATTGAATAAATGTATTACTAAATTTAAATGGTTACAGGGGCCCCGCAATATTCTGTCTATAATAATTATATCATTTATTGGCATGTGCGAATTTATTTAAAATTTATTTCCATACGAACATGAAATAGTTTTTTGATTAGAATGAATCAACGTAATTTATTGTAAAAATTATCTTTGAATGTATTTTTTATCGGCTAGATGATCAGTGCGTAATTATTCAAAATAAGTTTTAGATCATTTATGATGTAATTTTATGATAATTTAGACGCGAGAATTGTGATATTCTGTCCGAATTAATTCGATACGCTATGGTTTCGTATTCCAACCACAAACAATCCATATGAATATGAATGTGTGGTAGAATTTGTAAAACAATTGCTGCCGTGATACGAATACGCGGTTTCAATTGATATCCAATCGCTTGTTCAATATTATGTATGTGAAGGTTACCGGCATGAAGTGGCATATTGATATTAAACTTACTAGAAATTAGGACCACAGCATTATAAAAAGATAAAAAGTACCCTGAGCTGTTTTACTACTTAACCGCATCGTGTCATTTACCACAGAAGCTACATCTCTTTGCTATACTTTTACTGTATAGATGCTTTGAACCTTGCTTGGACTATACGTAAACATGAAAACTGGAAACGGACATTGTTGTATAACTTATTTAAAGTCAGTACAAGTCTAACAATGATTTTTTTGTTTGTTTTTGTTAACATAATGTGAATATAACATCACCATATTACATTTAATTAACTATTAATTTATTATTTATCTCTACGAGCATCAATAAAATTGGCCACTCGCACATTGTGCTCGTCAGTTTACAAATTTAATTAAACAGTTTACGTTTAATCAATTCAATTTTAAATTATAATATTATATTTGCAAGTCGTCTTTCTTGTTAAAAAAATATTTTTTACGACTTTTTAATTTTTTGTCATAAATCGAATAATTAAGCTATGGAAAATAAAGATTTTACTATTGACAACAGTGATTCTTGAACCCTGGTATGTTTTTAATTCAAAAATACCAGTTGTAAATTTTATAGTCGTATTTAAAATAGCTCTTTTGCTGTACGACTGTAAATTACGGCTAATTTTAATAGCGGCATACTGTATTTCCATCCGTTTTATGTATTTTTATAACGACTTAATCAACACAGATTGCGTGCTAATTCATTCATGTAAATGTATAACCAAATTATGTCTATAATTAGCATAAGTGTAATAATTATTTTTCATTTCAATTTGCGTGATTAAGAGACAGACGTGACTTAAGAGAAGAGTATTTAATCGTAGTAGCTAATTAATAATTGCCTTGATTTATGCATTATGGCTTTTGCATTTCAACACGTATTGAAGTATAGGTACTTAGGAAAAGCACGTGAGTTCATTGGCAGCATGCCTAATGAGTTTTGCTTTGAATACACATTAAATACTTAAAAGTCTAGCTCTTTACATACCACCATTATTGTTGATTGACATAAGAATCACGAGTAGAATAATAGAATAATTATATTCATTTATTTCTCAGAATATGGTTTAAACAGGTATTTTTGAAGTAAGGTATATGTTTACCTTTTAATAGGTCGTAAAGTGAAATGCAGATTTGAAAAACTCATTTTTAGTTATAATCAATACGGAAAACAGGTTCTATGAATGAAAATTTCGTGTTTTATAAAACTGTGGGCTGGTAGCTCAGTTAATCAAAGCACTTCTCTTTCGCGAGATGAAATCCCGTTTGGGGATTCATTTTTCCTATCTAAATTGATTTGAATAGATACCATACTTAATGCTTAAACATTTCATTATACGCATAATTTCAGTAGGTATAAACCTAATAGAAAAGTACCGACTTATTTGGCCCTTTAAAAGAATCTTAACTTAATCTTTGCCACACAACACGATTGCGTTCCCACGTGTTGTGACTGTATCAATATTTGTTTCTATGCATTATCAGCTGTTATATCCGCACCGCTTAATATTACTAGAGACACCGATGATAGGGGAATGGGGTTCTGGAATAAGGATGACATAAATCGACCAATGTAGATAGTAATATTATTAAACTGCAGTAAATGATGCGCTCACGCAAGCCGTATAGTACTTCGATATGAGTATGTTAGTAAGTATCTATTGCTTTTACCCTTAGGTTGATTACTTGAAAAACCGCGGTAGCCTAGTGGTATAGGTAATGGACTGATGAGAGGAGGTCTCGGGTTCGATCCCAGGTTTTACCATGACACACACCAATGACTTTTCGATACTTTTCGAAGTTATGTGTGTATCGCAGGTTTATTAGTGCCCGGTTAATGGCAATAGCCTCGTCACCTATTACATTAGGACCTAAACACAAACTGGCGAAATGTGGGTGCTAGCACCTCTGCCTACCCCTGATCTTGATCAATGTGCTTAAAAGTTCCTGGACATTTTGAAACCAAAATCGTATGAAGTGATGAGTGATGCATTACACAACTACTAGTCTTAGAAGCTACTGGATAATAGATCTACTTATTCATGTAATTTGGACTACTACTTGCATGAGTTTTCTTATTTAATAATTAAGAAACAAAACAATGATCTAGTTTATTTAATTAACGCTAATTTAGTTCTGGTTAAATCAAACTTAGGCTGTCAAAGGATTAACTTTTACAGCCCACTGTACAGACCTACATATTGTCCTTGTCGTTTAGACCTAGGAACGACAAACTATAGCTTGAATTACCTATACTGGTGGAGGACTACGATATGAGGTGAGGTATGGTATTCAGAGCAATACCCAATCCTGATCTCGTTTTGCGCATCTGCACTATCTGTGTTCTATGCATTTGCACTACGCGCTAAGAAGGCAGAAGGTTACGCTTTTCTGATGGTTTTGTATAGTGTTTTCCAGCAGACGGTTTTTGCGTACATACCTAACTTTGAATTTGACTGACGATGACGTGCCGATTAAATCCTTGTATTGGAACGCGAATGTTTAAAAGTTAAGTGGTGAACGGACGTAATGGAAGACCGTTATTTAATTAAAGTACACGAAACTGCTGTACTAAGCGATCTGATGTATTAATTTCACTTATTTCTCTATGTAATTCTATACAATCACAACCGCATCCTCATTTGTGTAAGTCAATTCATTGCAATTTCGCGTTTGCTCCCAATTGACATTTATTGTCATCATAAATGATGTCATCCTGGCGTAGGAAAGTGGCTACTAACAACCATTCATGAAATTACAATTAGCCTATCATAGTCTACTGCACGTGGGTCTCTCCCAATTTGTGCCATTTCTCCCGATCTTCCGCCTTCCGTATCCTGTCTATCCCAGCCATCATTTTCCCGCCGAGGATCCCGCCTTTGGTTTGCCCTTAATTGTTGTTTGCTCATTTATCGTACCATGCGCGCAATCCCCACTGATACCATCACCTGAACTACCATGAGGTGGTTATATCGGACTCGAACCGACTACTACTGTTCCGTTTTGCAACGGAATGTTAAGCCTTGCCATGTGTTTTAAATCCGAGGGGCTTTTTTACCCTAGGTATATGTACTAAATACAGAAGTATACTTATGGAAAGTGACAGAAATAATGTGATTTACTCTTTACATAAGCTGTTCTTTCACCCAGATTTCACTGTCTTAGGTTCTGATATTATAATTTTTACTAAATCTATATCTAGCTAATTCTAGGAAAAGTTGTAAAGTGTTTTTTTTATTTATTTATTAAAATTCTTCTGATAACCTCCGTACTAATTGACTAGAGGATAATATCTGAATTAGAAAACCAAAGAAATCTAGTTTGTGAAACTGTTGTAACTATAAGTCACCCAACAATTCTTTTATCTAACTTATTTAGGTAAGTAGTCTAAATTAATCCTGACAATTAAATGTAACAGAAATCTTATTACACAAGATTAGTGCTACGATTCTTAATTTTAGAAAAGTTGAAGGCTTAAATTAGCTGTCTATTCAAATCGATCTAAGATTGAAAAAAGTGAATGCCCAGACAGGATTTGATTCCGAGACCAGTAAACCTTTCAGGGGGAGTGCTCTGGCGGCTCATTTGTCTTTGGACAGATTCTGCCTGAAAGAAGAATGAGGGGCTCTGGCCACCTGAGCTACCAGGCCTCGTCTAAAGCATTCAAAATTTTGAGGTACTGCATACGAGTAGATAACATGTGATCATTATTAGTTTCTGAATGATATTGGATCATTATAATCTTGTTTTTCTCTGCTGTTCTCTTGTTGAAGCCACCTCGTCTACAGGTAGTATTACTATCTTTATTCTTACAACTATTTATGAAATTGTTAGATATTAGTACTAGACATAATCCCGTATTGTATTTGTTCGCTGTCAGTTAATGTGTTAAAACAAAAGAATAGTTAATTATTTGGTGTCCACAAAATATTTATGTCAATGGTTTTTCGTTAAGTGCTTACAATTATATCTTATAAGTAATCATGCCAACACTTACAAATAGATAACAGTTCTTTGCTTTTGGTGCTTGATAATTTGCTGATAAGCTTATTCGAATAAATTACTATTTTGAAGTATTCAGTGTAATTGATGTTTCCATAGGATCTAAAGGTTTTTAGGTTGTTCTATTTTTGCTGTTTTCAAATGTTAGATGTGCTTAGAGCTTCCAGATCTTTGCATATTTATTAAACCCTAAACACTTTGCTTAGATATTTGGCACTAAGGAAAAAAATAAGCTGTCAAATTCTACTTAGGTACGTAATGTTTGAGATAATTTTCTTTAATACCTGAAGTTTTCTACTATGAATAATCATTGTAGACAAGTTCAGGTATTAAAGTACGTATGTAGTAAAAATATGTTTGATTTTTTATATTACTCAGATGGCATACAAGCTACCTGAAGGAAAGAAGTTACCGTGGCCTATGGATGTTTGCTACATCAGTGGTTCGCCCTTAGATTTAACATAAACTAACTTTTAATCAATCGGCTTTATCAATGTATTGTTATCAACATATTGTTATGAACAAAAAATAAACAGTTACCTTATCTTATCTTATCTTAAAAGAATTAATCCAATGTAAATACTCATAAATACCTTTCGATTAGAGATGCCGAAACTTTCAATCATGATCTAGTTTATAGCATTACCTATCTTTATTTCTGTCACAATCAAGTTGATAATAGATATTTATCACATCTATTTTGATACTGATAATTCATTTAAACTGTTGTGGCGATTCTACGTGTACCCAGCGCCATCTAGCGACAACAAGATTAACTGCCACGTCACTCCGGATCCTGCATCGCGATAGCGAAGTTCTCGCGCTGGTGCAACATATATACAACAACCGTTGGGCCGTGGCCCGCCAGGCGTGATCACCTTGCCTGGTCGGAAGATCCTCCCTTTGTGTTGGAGGGACATCAAATCCCGTTCCTCCACAGTGGTGACCCCGGCGTAATCTGATCACGTAACCTTCGCTGAGCAATAACAGCAGCATACCTATCGCCACACTCTACTATCTACATAACAATAACTCACGCCTATATCCCCGAAGGGGTAGGCAGAGGTGCTAGCACCCACATTTCGCCAGTTTATGTTTAAGTCTAGTATCTGTCCTCTAATATTCATTGCATTTCTTCACTTACGTAACCTGTTTAACCGATTACGATCGACACCCGTAAACGAGCTTCATGTAGAATTAGCGTAATCCGTTGGTATGCTACCTACGCTTGGTCTGCACTTTCGTATCAATTACGAACCTACTATTATCTATAATACCACATTGACTCTTCCTAAGGATGTTACGAATAACCACGTCCGCACATCTAAATTGTCCTATTAACAAGCTATCTGAAAGTTTAGAGGAAACGGCTTATAAAGCTGATGAACGAACGAATGTAAAAGTAGAGATGCACTAAAAGCGAAAGATATCTAACAGCGATGAGTCTCGTTAATATGGAAATATAAGTTTTATATTTAAACTATATCAGACGATTTTAAGGCCAATTTTGTTTAATATTAAATATATTTATTCAAATTTTTTCGATAGCATCGAAAGGAAACGACTTCATCGAAGTGTTATCAATTGATAGTTTTCTAGATACTTATTTTAAATTAAGTTATACTAATAAAACTAATCTCTCAATAATGAGACAGAAATTTAGGTAATGAAGTTCATTGCCACGGCAGCGATAATCAAAATTTCTTAGATATAACTATAGTATAGGTAATCTACAACGAACAGGTGTATAATTCTTCGAAAAGCTCACGTTATTCAACGAAAACAACAACATAAACTCACGCCTATATCCCCGAACGGGTAGACAGAGGTGCTAGCACCCACATTTCGCCAGTTTGTTTCGGTCCCAATGTAATAGGTGGTGAGCTTATTGCATTAACCGTGTACTTATAAACCTGCGATAAATACACACATAATTTCGGAAAGCATCAAAAAATCATTGGTGTATGCCATGGTATGCCTGGGATCGAACCCGAAACCTCGTTTCAGCAGTCCATTACCCATACTACAAGGCTACCGCGGTTATAGTAAGCTCACGTTATTACAGTCAAAAAATAAAATACTGCTGTATCGTAAGTATCCCATTCAAATAAGGTTAAAAAAAACTGAATCCTTTAGCAGGAAGCGTCAAGTTAAATTAGGGCAAGGATGTGATCAGGATTCATAAATCAACAACGTTTCTTATCTCAACTGTCTAATGAAATAAAACTGCTATAACCTTCGTTTTCGAGATGTAAAATAATTAATGTCCTGCACAAGATATACGAGTTCTTAATGCTACGCCCCCGCGACTGAACTTGCCTTTATCGCGGTATCTTTACAGGTACTTTACGATTGAATTTGTTTACTGGCATATATTCGACTTTACTGGGATGGAATAAAGCTTATATTCAGGCACACCTTGAGGTATACCTTTAGTACAGCCTCCATGAAATACGTTTTGCGGCGACGACATAATGAATGAGTTCTGTGCATTTTACGTTTTGTTCTTGTCGGTTCGGTCCATTTGTATATTTTGATTTATTGCGACAAAGACAAATTTTGCAGTTACCATTAATTACGGTTTTGCAAATGCATTACATTTCAAATTTCATAAATCGAAAAAATCTCGTGTTTACTGTTGAAAGTATCGAAGTTATTACTGACAGATCCCTTTCTCGATTATAACTTTTTTTTTATTCATGGCAACATCAATTTGACTTCACCGCGCCTGATGTTAAGGTGAAGGCACAGTCTCATGAAAGAGGGTCACCATTGCAAACACGTTCAGTATTACAATGGTGGCGCTCAGCTGGACCCTGGACTGTAGGAAAAAGGAAACACGTGCGCCGGTAAGGAATTCCAGGACTTAATGGTGCGGCAGAGAAAGGCTCACCGAACCGCTTGGTTCTTCATGGAATTTTATTTTCTTATTTTTTTCTTATTATTCTTACTATTATCTTAATATTTTCAACAATATCGTATTCAGTAATGATTTCAATAAAGCTCCAACCATTACTAAGAGTACTGATGGTATCTGCAACATGACGTTTTATTAATGACTGGGACGGCGCAGGCACGCCTGTAACGCCTTTACGCTGTGTAGATTACAATAATGCGGTAGTATTCTACGATATTTATTATGATTCTAGTGTAGTGATGAGAGTTTGCTTTAAATTTTCTTAATATATGTGTATCTAAAGTAGATATATAAGTACAGTAGGCTCCAAAAGTTCCTGAACAATTTGAAACTAAAATTGTACGAAGCTATTAGGCTTAGATGCTACTGAATAATAGTATAGAAACCTAACTTCATACGTTTAGTGTCGATAGCCTACCCCATGTTATCTATAAAAATAAAAAGGAATCGCGAATTATATGTGTATACTTATCGAGACCGCTGGACCAATTCGAGTATTTTATTTTTATATATTCCTTGAACTAAGGTTTTTATGAAGCGGCGGACGGAACCGCGATCAACAGCTAGACCAATAATAATTACAAACCGTTTGTTTAGTAATAAAGTATCAAATTTCAACTAATAACGTAGATGGTGATTGATAAACCAGAATGTTTATTTTTATTAGGAAGTAATTTTAATTGCTGGTCGTGCTACTTCGCACGCTCAAAAGTAAGTATTTTGTAATGTTTTCCGAGGCTTATAGTTTTTTTACTTCTACTGTGCATTGATAGGACATTCATATGAGTTTGGAAAATTCAAGGTTTATTTAGCTATAGGTATTTCATTAAATATATTACCTTGCTACGTTAATTTAATAGCTTCTGTAATGGATTCCCTGATCAGATAGGTTCCGGGACTAAGAACACTGACATTGGAATATAAATTTTATCCAAAGTTATGGTGGAACGATAGAATGAAGTAATGAGCTATTAAATGCAGGTAATTGATCGTTAAAAGGTACTGACACTGATTAGGAAACGTGATAACATCGATTCTCAAATTTTATAGGAAGAATTTTTCGATTCCAATTTTGAGGGTAGATGTTAATTAATATAAAACTTAACGCTAACTTAAGCGTGTCGTTAAGTAGTTCAGGCATTTTTGTTGTAGTTGAAATTTGAATGTTAATATTAGTGATTACGTTAACGGGTAGTGATTGTGCGGCTAAGCACGTAATTTATTTCCTTGCAATTCACACCGCAAAGCAAGGAATCGGGTCAAACATTTTTTTTCCAAATTTATTTAGCTGCAACATTTTCGGTTAGGAATTTGTTTTCGGCACACCCATTGGTTTTACAAAGTGCCCGATTGGCGTCAATAGACTCGCCCCCTATTACATGAGACCGAAAATCATAGTTGGCGAAATGTGGGTGTTTAATACACCTCTGCCTGCCTGTTCGGGAATTACGGGCGTGAGCATTATGTATGTATGTAATAGTAATTACAATGATCTTCACGCTGTAATTGTGAGCTTGTAATGTTGTTATAATCTTGATCGAAATTCAGAAGTGGTATGGTATAAATATAAATAAACTCACCCGATTACAAAAACAATTAAACAAAAAAAATATTGTATTTATATTCCCTTGTGTGTTTCTTGCCTTAAGCGCCGGCGCATTAATTCGGTAATTAGTGCTACTAATGTCAATGTTATTTACTTTTATAGTAATTAATGTTTGTTGTGATGATTTATAAACTGAATTAACGAAATTAACAATTCAATTAAGAGCCTTGATGTACCGGTGTTAAGTGATGGTATACAATATACAAAGCAATTAGTGGGCTGGTAAGGCTTATTTCTTTTTAACTAAAGCTTGGTCTACACGGGATAGAACTCGATTCGATCGTGAGGTGGATCTTACCGGTTATTTTATCGCACAGTAATCAATTTATTGATGGATGAGAGAAAGATAGTAGGGGTATTTTAGCTATTAATGGGCTTGAAGTTGTCATACTACACCCCGAAGGCAGAGCTATAATTGACATTCACATTTCGTCTTTCATTTGGTTATATTTTTTTACCAATCTGATTTTGTTCATTGGACAAACTGAAGCGATTCTACTAGTTAGACTACTGCTCACTACGCCGGGCATTTCTTACCGGGAAACTACAAAAGGTGGACATACAGGAGATACACTCCCTTTCGTCCTAACTAATTTACACTTAGGAGGTAGACAAGCACACGGCGCTCCTGATGGAACTACCGTGGCCTATATATGTTTGCAACATCAGAGGCGTCACATTCGTGCTGCCAAACCTTCTAATACCCTCCTTTAAGAGGTGGGGAGGGTGATGATCAAGGTTTTAGAATGCTCATAAACATGGAGGACTATACGATGTACATTTTTTAAAATCAAATGTCAAAACTACGTAATTCCGTTCACTTTCATATTAAGTATTTGATTTCGCATTTGATCCAAAAATAATCTCAGGGGGCCTAAAAAGGCCACTTCATGAGACGAATCGGATTGCAGTGCGTCTTCCAGTTCGTCCGACGAAACGCTTTACGATTCGCCGACTGTCATAAAATGAAACACATTAACGACGATTCGTCTACAATGCGGTTCGTCGGAGGATTCGGATTAAGATGAAATGTTGCAAGTTTAAAAATACACCGTTTAACAATACACCGGTAACTTTCCGGTTATTTTAATAATACTTATAAAGACTTATAAAAGCGTGTAGATAAGAATTTATTCATATTATATAAAAAAATAGACTTTAAGAACTATTTTATACCATAAATATATATTTTAGCATAATATTTTATTAACTGGTAATAAACTGTGCTTTGTCAACGAGTGTCAATTTATGAGCAAGTGATATGAGTTTCATGATTAATCGCTAGATGACGCTAAAATAAAAAAATAATTCAATTCAATTGAGATATTTTTTTCGTATTAATTCATTACTTTGTTCATGTTCATAATTCTGTAAGTAATAACAAGGACACTAAATACGTTACGATGAAGTATAGTGTCCGTTTTGGTGAGTGAAGTCGTCTTGGGCTATTGCATGTTGCGATAAATTGTCTTAAAGAAATATATCAGCCATATTTAAGCTATATCTATTTAATTTCAATCAATTGAGTCAAGCAAAACAAGTCACAACGATCGACGAATTGTTAGACGCAATGTGGGAGTTGCGTCTTTCAATACTGCCATTTGACATTTAAGGCGATTCGTATTTGGTGAGCCATTTTACGATTTTGTATAGAAACTTGTCAAAAAGGCGAATTGCCAAAAACGAATCTCGCGGCGAATTGCGCTGTGTGTGACCATTTTACGAAATTAAATCCGCTTCGTATTTCAATGCGGATACGATTCGTCGTTAGTGGCCTTTTTAGGCCCCCAGGTACGAGTACAATGTTTAGTATTCAATGTCAGTATTAGTACGTTAGTACGTATATATTGTAATAGATTTATTACATGTGTCCATTAGACATAGCAGAACACGCATTGACTTAATTGTATTATCAAATCTATTGGTAACGCGCGGCAAGACCAAAATGGCCGCCACATCATGAGACTTCACATCGTCTATTATCTATGATATTGTTATTCATAGCGTTGTGGCTATATTTTGGTCAGATTTATTATCAGTGTCTAATTTTATTAGCTGCAAACTTGTCAACCTATAATGCAAGCACGTTTTTGTCTATGCATTGAATTTTAAGACATGTAGCCAGACCCGTACTTGTATTAATGAGTCGTTTGAAACTTAATAATTGTACCTACCTATTTAATAATTTGATATTTTATTACTATGCTCTTTACCAACCATACTTTGTGGTTAGAACAATGAATGGCCAATAAGATGGCCCCGAGTCCGCCGTATTATGTTATATGTTGGCTACTGTCTCGTCTTCAGCAACTAAGACCTAAAGACCGACGTGCGTTTTAGTCTATTCGAGTCTGACATATCTTCCCAGGCTTACCGGCTCTGGCGGGGGAGAGGGAGATATCCGTGGGGACTTCTCGCACGATAAAAAAATACAGTCTACTGTTATTCTATACAAAACTTTAAATTAGACCTCTAAGCCAGATATGACTTTAAATTAGACCTACCATGTCGTTAAAATATTGAAATTATCTCGACTTTAACACTTGTTATGCATAACGCAAGCGCCATTGTATAATCCACCTTGGTGGTCGATTTGAAACATAAGTGAAAAACCCAATGTTTCGCTTAATTTTGTTGGATTAGTATTCAGGAAGTGCTGTGGAATGGACAATATATATCGTTAGGTGTTCGTAAACATGAATTGAAATGTGTGGACATATTCTGCCATACTAAATAACATCTTCGGGGCTATCTAACCTTATCTTCAGGCGGATTGACAGACAAGGCGTTGCCTCGGGGGTCAGATGACAAGCGCTCGCGCTCCGTAAAGCTAAGAAAATAAAATCATGAAAAGGACGTGTAAGCGAGTGGACCCACTAGCACCAAGTATTCTAAACATATTTCGGCTAAAACCTATTCTGGGAAATATAACTATCAGCGTAAAGAAGCATTTAAAGTTGTGGTGGAGAAGTCTGCCTTGCAATCGAGAGGTCCGGGTTTGACTCTTGGCAATTAAACGTCATTGAGCTTACCTGAAGGGGTTCGAGAATATTTTTTCAATTTAATTAAAAGGGCTCATTTATTTGATTCTATTTCCAGTTTTATTCAAATGGACTAAGAATGAATTTTCTACTTAAAAACTGCTCAAATATTTTTGTGTCTGGTGTGAAATAACCCTAAAGGACCATTACAGTTGATGTAACAGTTTTGATAGTAACAAAACAGTCATAACTCGAAAACGTTTATTAAGATCAATGGTAGTCCTAACGCGGCAAGTGTCCTCGCACAGTTTTGATTAATCATCATTCTCTTAGCCTATTCCCAACGCAGTTGGAGTCGGCTTTCTAGTCTAACTAAGATGCGGCTGAACTTCGATATTTCCGTGAAGCGACTGCTATCAGACCTCCACAAACAAATTAGCGGTATCGAAGTTCTGCATTTAGACTAGTTGGGCTTTTGAGGGCTCCAACTACCCATAATGGCTATCATAAATGTTCGTATGACAACTCCGACACCCTACGCGGTTTCGTAGCGTGTCGGAGTACGATTACTATAGATGCAATTGTTACCTGCTGTTTTTCTTGCTGATATCCCCTCGGAACTCAGGTTCTGTCAGACTCGAACCGATAAAACCGCACGCCGTCTCGGGTCTTCTAACTCTGGGGTCTAAGATTGCCTAAAGTAGCCCATAACCTACAACCCATCTCAAAAATCGAGCCTCCTAATTACGCAAAACATCCTCTAAATATCGAAAAATCAAAATGTTCATCCTTTTGTAACTTTTCAATGGACTATTTAGTTACAATGTCAGTTAAATGTTATAGGTAGGTAAGTATTAACATATCCGAAAGAATCTCTAGTCTCTGCTAACGAGAACAACAGCTGTTTGTAGAAAACCGCTTGGGCACAATGGATTGTTATTGTAATTTATGTTAAAACTCTCTTTGGCATACAGCGTTCACATTGTTGGTGCAAACCGTGTTACTACAGGATGTGTGTTTTTGTATAGTACTGAGTAGGTACTACATGTCATAATTCGTTATGGAATGTCGCAATTTCTAAAGAAAGATATGCGTTTCGTTTCGTTCGGATGTTAAAAATATAATTGTACTAGCTGACCCGCGCAACTTCGTCTGCGTTTTATAGCGTCAACAACACGTGGTAATTATGCTGTTAAAATGTAGCTTATATGACACGTTCGTAGATTTACCATAGCAGCGCCATCTATTGATTACTTACTCAACCCAGTCGAAAGGTATCGACATCTGTTAGAATCATTTGAAGTTAATAGATAATTGTGACTGTCAAATAATAACAGACAAATAATTAGCAATAAATTAAAATTGCGACTATAATTTGAGATTTAAACTATCCTATCTCTCAAGTTGGATCGAACTGCACATGGTGTGCGAATTTTATTATAATCGGTTAAGTGGTTTAGGAGTCCATTGAGGACAAACATTGTGACACGAGATTTATATATATTAAGATTGAATTTATTAGCTTGTAGGTATATATTGTTTTACTGATTTCAAAAGTAATTAAACAATATTTTAAAATCACTCATTGGGTCGTCTTCTTTCTCGTCAACGATCCGCGTATGCTTAGGCAATTCGAGAATAAAACTTTGTCATGTCGACTGCACTGTCAGTGGCTCTATTCAGGTCGTCTTTAGTGCAGGAGGTAGGGCATAGGCATAGGGCAAATAGCACGGAGGCACCGCAATCACATGCCGTTATGCCCAGATCTGCATAGATTTTGTCGCGATTAGTATGCGTAAACGGTTGAGAGACCGCCATAGCGGCTATGGGAGTCCGTGCCCGCGAGCTAGCTTTTCCTGGAGAGGTAAGAAATCAAAGGGTTGTTGTGGGTTGGTAGTTCCTCTCTCCATAGGCAAATTCTCATATTTGCAGATAGTTTGTGTGACTACTTTTTTCAATCTGAATTTGGTTATTTACTTTTGAGACTGTATCTTCCTCATAGATAATGAAGTCATGAGCCGTCAAGCTGAGCGCCACCATTGTAGCACTGTACGTGTTTGCAATGGTGACCCTCTTTCATGGGACTTTGCGCTTCAGCTTACCATCAGGCAAGGTGAAGTCAAATTGTCCTAAATAAAAAAAACCACAAGTAAAGCTTGCTACACTAAACTTTATTGACCATGAAGCGCTTTCTAAACACTCAATTTCCATACACAGTAGGTACTGATAGGTACCCATGTACCCATGTGCCAACTAAACTATCGACTGTGCAATAAAAGCTAACACAAATTACCGGTGATATAATGTACGTTTGGGAAATTAACTGGCTTATTTAGTCAATTTCAATTAATTAGGTACCTACACACAATTGAGTATACAAATATAAACAAAGTAACTTACATTTTTTTATATCACTTAGGTGGCAGATAAACACACGGCCCACCTGATGGACAGCGGTCACCTTGTCCTATGGGGACGTTTGCAACACCAGGGGCGTTACACTCGTGTAACTTTTAAACTATCGCGGCGTTTACTCATAGTTTTTATAAGTTCCGGGACTTCACGCGATATACTTTTTGAACACTTTACGTTACACTCGTGTTGCCAACCGTGTAGAAACCTTCTAATGCCCTTCTTGAAAACCCCATATTGTAGTCGCTTGGATTTATACTTTACACAGAATATTGAAAATATAGAAAGATATATGACAGAGATATATAACATGACATGCTTGACGTTTCGGCCAGGTTGCACTAGCCGTGATCACAAGCTGACGTAAGCTAACGCTGAGCGTTAATACCCATTCTTTCAAGGGTGGTTATGTCGCAATTGAACCGACCAAAACTCCGGGGTCTGCCGAGGTGCGAGGGATATGTTGGTTACTATCTCCCTTCCGGCAATTAAGGGCCCAAAGACGGCGTGGGTAGAACTGGCGGGGAGTATTCGTGGGTATGTTCCGCACATAAAAACAAAAGAATCGATCAAAACCGCACGGCCTTCTTGGGCCACCAGTTGCCGAAGGTGGGGTAGCCTTTGGCAAATCCATGACTAACTATATACATGTAAGGCAACGCGAAAGTTTAAATATACCTGATAAAGTTGTCTGAGATGAAGCCTTGATTGTAATCTGTACCAAGCTTTCAAAACAAGCTTACCGAAAGAGGTACGACACTGCTATATTTAATTTTTGATGTCAAGAACTTAATGCCCATTGTGATCATTGTCACAATCCAGTTTGCCGCCCACCACCATGAGTGGCAAAAGTATAATGTTGCGACCGCCTTACGGATTTGATCTCATGTTATTTTTAGAAGTTATGCAAATTTTGTTACTTGGTTCTGCAATTCATTATCACCCTAAATCCCTATGTCCCTTTGTAAGCTTATATCTTTAAAACTACGCGATGGATTTTGATGTGGTTTTTTTTTATAGATAGAGTGATTAAAGAGGAAAGTTTATATGTATTTAAAATCATACTATAACCATCTGGTGAGAAGCATAAGTGAAGTATATTACAAAAACGGGGTGACATAAACGAAGTTGCGCGGGTCCGCTAGTATATATGTCGCAGTAAGATAGTTATAACCGTAATATAGTTATATCCCTAGAGAAAATTTGACAGAAATGTTCGGCTGGCCAATTAGGTATATTATAACTCGTACTTGCAGTATGCTGAAGAAATTATCAAGAAATAATGGTCATAAATCCAGATCTATTTATATAACTTGGCAGTCAAGGAATTGGTCTTACGATTGAGAAGTGCCGGGTTCGAATGATCGCTATTGACGCCATGACGTGAACACACTTCTAACTTACTAAAATTAAGCTCAACTGGATGATTAATGGAACTAGAGCTACAGTTAGTATTTTGAAAAATACTAAAGTACCCATAGGATTTTATTGAAAAATTTCAAGGGTTTGTTCACGCTATCCTTACAATTAAAGATGTTATAGGCTCTCTAAGATCAATACGACGACCCTTCGCAGCCATCTTGCCCATTCATCTTTCTGTACAAGTTCTATCCTACACGTTCCGTTTGCCGATTCGCTGTCTCCACTTTAAGGTAGCCATTGACGATACGTCCATTCGGATTGAATGCATGGATTTCAATACGTTTGGAAATCCAAAGCTGGAAGACGTCCATTTCATTTGGATTGTTGAACGTATCATCAATGACTACCTTTAGGTTTCGTTTACTAGTTCGGCCATCGGTCCTACGGTAGATGTGACCACTTCAGCTTGCTTATATGTGTTTATCTAGAACCAATATAATTAATCAAGTGCCTAATCGGCTATTTTGCTGATAAAGTATTTGGGAAGTGGACGTTATGTAAGTGTATATTCATTTAAATCGATGACAAGATTACTTCTATTTCAGTTATCTACAATCCATTTATTATGATTAATTGAGGTGTAATCCGTCTGTTATACTAAGGATGACTTGTTAAATACTTGCGCTTCAAAATCCTAAATATAATACTTCGTAATGTTCAATAGTAAAACGTATACGGTGAATGCTATTAAAACTCTTCTTCATTATAATATAATCTATTTTAGTAGCGTAAAAATTATCCATTGACTAATTCTGAGACTTTCAAAACTTTAACCGTACATTTTACGAACAGCTTCGAAGTTTAAACTCAACCCTCCGACTGCAAGTCATCGACACGCACAGTTATTGGTCGATTATATCCCAAAAACAAATGGTGCGGCTTGCGCGGACGCAGGAGCGGGGTCATTGCGCGATCGACTACATTAAATGACCAACGGCGCCTATTACGTATTGTAATAGACACTATTAATGAATGGCTTTTAATGTTTATGGAATAATGTTACAGAGATAGAAAATATTTATATTTCCTAAAAATGTTTGTTGGATTTGTTTGTTTGTTTATTTCTTTATACAGTAGCAGTTTGCATAAGTTATCTTTAAATAAAATATGTTAAATATTGGTAATTTTTTTGCAACAAAATCTAATTAACATGATATATATGATATTGTTCATTAATCGTTTATTTATTCATGTTTTATTCAATGCAATATTATAATAATAATATAATAATAATAAATTTTTATTGTTCTATAATCTTGACATGCTAGTATTACAGTCCAGTAGCGCTAGTCCAAAATATACACCTTTATTTTGAATCCTGTCTCTTACACTAGGGGATCCTGTATCATAAGAGACAGTGTTCGGTACGCGTCAATATAAGTTATAACAATTTTAATGAATTACAATGATCTTTACAATTATTTGTGACTTGTGCCTGTAGTCACATGAAATTTTCTCTATGAAAATTGCCAGTTAAAATGTTCTAAATCAATTAAATGATTTTAATGATTTACATAATTGAAATTATGAAATTTATTCAACGTTACTGCATATTTTTCGTTTTAATTGTCATAGTAAAATATTTTTTGACAACTGTTAATCCGGTTTAATCTGTTTCTAAATGATTATGAAGATGTTGTTTGTATGTGCAGGTGTCGATTCATTTGTTGAATAAACATTCTTTAACAATATACAAGGTTAATTCTAATTGTTTATTGTTATAATGTATCCAGTATGTGCAAATTTACATGTAGGTACAGTCGCACTCAGAAGTAGCTTTACAAATTTCAACTTTTCCAAGTTACCGATAAGCAAAACATTTAATATAATAAACTTAACCTCTGAAAATTTAATGGTAAAATACTGGAACGAAGATTTCAAACAATCGAAGCAAAAATAAATAATCTTTGTCGACCAGCACATTACCTAGCGTAATGACCTACCTCACAAATAACTCATAATCACAGAATCAGCCCAGTAAGTCTGAAACAATGATGTTCTACACACGCAATGATGTTGTTTAGTAGGCCATGTGTGTGCCCTACTGCCATAATTTTCCGCAATTATATTCACGTGGATTTATCAGCTGTTAAAATCTTTTATGTTTTTTTTAAATAGTCTGTGTTTATAACACACATATTCACGCTTCATTGCTGCCTTTGTCATTGCTAACAATGATCAACTGAGAAAAATAATTTGAAAAATAAAAATAGTTACCTAAAGGTGCTTTCTGACTAGTGCGTAGTAAACATTTTTTTTAAATACCTAGCCATTTTATATCAAAACGCTAATTTATTCATAGTCAGATATACTCCAAACATACAGACAGACTTGCATGATGATGTCTCTTGATATTAATTTGCAATATCGTTTCAAGTTTGGTACTTGCAAGAGCGCTGTCGCTATTACAGTACGTAATAAGGTATTTGAAGGAAACAGCGGGACCATTCATCCAGCTATGTTTTTATTTGAACGTTGCCACACAACATATTAAATAGAATTACCCATTGCCTTTGTAACTGAACACCTCAATTGTGTATATTTGAGTTATGTTTCGATATGATTTTATATTATATTTATTGCAATGACTATGGCGTTCCAACGTACAATATTTTATTGAAATAATGGTGTAACAATAAGTCGTGTTAAGAGCCAGGAAACATAAATGTAAAGGGTCATTGCCAATAGGGTTTAGGCGCATTAGGGTTAATTCTCATTCTCACCGACTCGCTAATGGACTACTTCTCATTATGGCCACTTCTCATATTGGCTACTTCTGATTAGGGCTACTTCTCATTGGGGCTACTTGAGCAATGCCTTGCAAATTCACGGTAGAAACTATCCGAAGCGTTGGAACAGACAGTGATGCTGTATGATTTTAGATTGACATGGTCATTTACACATTCACTGTTAAATTTATCGGACAACACAACAAACATGGAAGACAGTGATGCTGTTACGGAAGGTCAATGGGTCGCAGTTAATAGACCATTCTCGAAGAACCTGCCATAAATAGTGACAGACAATGAATAATTTGAAACCCTTCCGCGTTTTACGCATCCCGGACACTGCTGTAACTGTCGTGATTTTGTATTGAGTCGTAAATATTCACTGAAGTGTTCACGGCAATGCCTAGCTATGGAGAAGCAGTAACCATCTCCTGGCAGTCATTACTGACAGTCCAGACTGACAGCAATGACTGTTTGGGTGAAACTAGCAGTCTTTATTTTTTTTATTTATTTTTTTATTGGCCAGCAGTCTTTACATACGCGATGTAATAGTTCTTGCGCAGTTAATTATCACGAGACGACGCATCTGCTTGCCTGCAAAAGAGAGTAATTTGGTAAAAATAAATTACATTTATAAAAATAATAAAAATGAATATTCTAGGACAATCTGCACATCGTCACCTAGACCCATGGTAAGCATAGCTTAACTAGCTTGTGTTACGGATTCTAGAATGCGGATAAACATACATAGATACCTTTTTTTGTAAATACAAACATAAATTATACATAAAAACACCCAGACCAATGCAAATATTCATATTCAGGCCCACAAATATTTCATAATGTCAGATACTTGAGGGTTACTCTAATAATCATTTCTATTTTGTCCACAAGATGGCGTCTCATCGGTACGTCACTTTACCTTAAATTACATTATTATTCAAGCAGTTAGACCGCACTTGAAGTTCAAAAAGTTTATTATCAAACAACACAACGCCACGATGTTGTCTTACATTACGTAACTAAGGGAGTGGGTCCGTGGATGCTGTGTGGTGTGTGGCCCATGTATTTATTTGACCTGCGGACTCGGTAGCTAGTGTTTGAACAACTGTTCTTTTGTGAATATTCAAATTTATTACTTACGAACATTACTTACTTGTTTTGTAACACTTAAGAGTTGGGGTTCAATTATGTTGACTTCTGCTTACGTATTGTAAATACGAATTTCAAATTAGCGAATTCTTAGGAATTGTAGTTTGACATGACGCAATACGAGTATATTTGTTTATTTTAGACTTTAAATAGGGTTTGAAAAGCAGTAGTAATTTAAAAAAAGAAATCCAGAAATTGTTGCACGAACTGCAGAAAGATCGAACGTGTTTGATGTTATATCGTGTTTTATAATATATTTTATTTCGTGGCATTTTCGAATCCTGGCTATTTTCTACTACCAACGTGAACCCAAGCAATTATTGACCTTAGTTTGTGGCATTAGAAGGAATATTAGTAATTTCGGTTGGTAATGAGGATGAATTTCTTACACATTTTTATTCACCAGAAAAATAAATAGATATACCTAGTATTTTTTATAAACCTAATATTTAAAAAACAATATAACATTACATACCGACGTGAACCCACTCCTAACACAAGCCATTGAGCTTAGCTGGAGGGGTTAAAGGGAATATTAGTAACTTCGGTTGCTAATATTCTTATTTAAAAAAAAAATAAAATAAATAAATAAATATTTTTTAACATTTTTAAATTTTTATTTCAATATTACGTATATTTTTAAATGTGTAAGAAATTCATTTTGGGGTAAATAACTTTTTTCCTCACTTACTGATACAATTTTTGGTTCAAAATACTTCTCTAGTAATACACATACAATCTTTTCGTCTCTGATAAAACGCATTGCGTGTGTGATGTAGGTGATGTCATTGCACTGACCCAGATTACCTGAGTAGTGTTAATGTGCCTTATCTTTGATATGATGATCTGGGTAGCCGTGATTTGTTGTAGCTTGATGTGATAATGATGTAGTTTATATATGTAATATTATATGTAACTCTCCTTGGTGATAACAAGGTGTGAAAAGAATTTAGTATTTTCCTAAAATATTTAGTATTTTGTTAGTTTTAATTTTTATGCCACTTAGAAGCTATAATGATAATAATGTTTTAGTCAAGTAAACATTATAGTACATAGAAACTAGAGTATAAGCGTACAAAGATAGCAACAATAGTTCTGCGATTTGGGAGTACAGTATTATGTTCTCCTAACTAGGCTACATAGCAGCCTGTATGAAGCACATGACCCACCTGATGGAAAGGGGCTACCGTGACGTATGGACGTTTGGAGCACCAGGGACGTCACATTCGTGCTGCCAACGATGTAGAGAGGAGGGTTAAAGGGGGAAGAGCTGAGAGGAAAGGGAGATGGGGGGGGCAATGGGCCGCTACGCTACCCTCCCCCTGGACGGGTGAAGTAGACAAAGCAAAATTTGTCGATCTTCCCATTGACAATACAAAACCTCTCCAGTGAAATTTACCACCTTCATCATAAATGTATCGAATGCAGAATTTTTTCACAAATCCTGCGGACACCGCTTATCTTTTTGTGTTTTTGGCCTGTTATGGCAACAACTACTGGCAGGTCAGTAGTTGTTTCCATAACAGGCCAAAAAACACAAACCCCGAGTGAAACTTGTGCCGAAGCCTTGCCTTTATTGCTATCACCTGGCAGGTGAAACTGACTGCTTATAAAATATATATTGTAGGTACGACAATTCATCTTATTACATCGTACGTAACACGGTCATGGTTTCTGGGACATCTGTAGTAAAATATTCTGCAATTGGATCAGGGTTCACAATCCACATCATTTAACGTGAACTTTATGTTGTTTTTTTAATTAAGTAATTCAATTTTCAACAATTCCGCACAGTAATTAAAGCGTTGAGAAATATTACACAATTTTATTGCTGGAACTTATTCACTTCACGGGTAATAAAGTCTTATAAAATTCCTTAGCAACATAAAAGACAATTATCATGATGGTAATCACGTAATTGATATCTATCTATTCATGCAGTTGTATGCTTACCAGATTTGGTAAACCAGAAATGGTAAATGATAAGAAAAGAAAACTACTTATAAAATAAAGTTATGCCAGAAATTTAGCGAATCCCGGGTATTAACGCGATCATGTGGTAAATACAAGAATTTACCTTTTGATTTGCTTGACGTTTCGATCAGGTTGCACTAGTCGTGGTCACAAGCTGACTAGAGTATGTGTTGTCAAGACTGAGGGCTGCGGGGAGGGTGAAGTTTCTTGTTCAACTACCCACACATCGCACTTGTTACGACACACTACACTGACCGTGTCCTTGCTTGCCACCACTCATTCCGGGACACCGGAATCCGGTCATTCAAAAACTAGGCTTAGTGTTATTTCGCGGTTCGTATTTCTCAGTTTCTACAAAATCATATAACAGCGGAAAATTGCGCCCTTGCCACTAAAAGTCATATCAAAATTTGCTTTGTTGTTTATTATAAATTGGCGGCAAAATAGTCCCCAACACAATTCTAGGGTACACACTGTTAATACCCTTTGAAGTTTTATACTTTCCGTTCATTTGTATAATTAATACTAAAATGGTAATTGATATCACTTTTAATGTGTTGATAGTAAATTTTAATTTTATAACTTTCTTCAGATCCTTTTAAATGTGTTTCCACTTAATACGCGTGTATGTTTTTCGTTGTAAATTTTTTATCGTTATTTTTTTGGTTTTTAGAAATGTAAATAATATTGTTTGTTTTATTAGCACACATTTTTAGTCTGACCAGGATATAAATTCTTTGTGTCAAAAAGGCTATTATAAAATGATTAAGGGGATAAACAAGCTTGGAAATGAACTGTTCACTCAACTTGCTCTCAAGCAATTTATTGTATTTAGACTAAGTAAATATTTGTATAAATACAAAAAAAGAAAAGTCCACTGAGTTTCTTGCCGGAGTCTTCTCAGGCTGGATTTTTTCGGGTATTTTAAATTTTCACGGTTTGTAAACACAATGTTCAGTGGTTACAACAAATGGCCGAACGGTTTGTAAGTAATTTAATTCAACTGGAAAGTACTAGCTCAGTATCTCTTAGTACTAGTACCTAGCCCTAAAAATAAAAATGTATAAAACCATAGCACATAACCCGTACTCACTCGCGTCAGCGAGTTGACGATGAATCTGGTGGAACGAGCCATCTTGCGTCCGCACCAATGAAATAATGAATTTTAAGTATCCCGTAATATACCTATGAACATCTTATTAAAAGATATAACTATTGAAATCTTAGCAATTATATGGGCGTGAATCGAGAATATTATGTGGAAATGATTATTAACCATATAATGTTTTGATAGCCGCAATCTATAAACATAAGAAAAGTCGTAAAACTTTAATATGTATGGTATAAGATCAGATATTTTAGATAAGATATTATAACCGTGACCGCGGTAGCCTAGTGGTATGGGTAATGGACTGCTGAGGTCTCGGGTTCGATCCCAGGTTTACCATGGCACACACCAATGACTGCGATGCTTTTCGAAGTTATGTGTGTATTTATCGCAGTGCCCGGATAATGGCAATAGGCTCGCCACCTATTACATTGGGACCGAAATATAAACTGGCGAAATGTGGGTGCTAGCACCTCTGCCTACCCCTTCGGGGATATAGGCGTGATATTTTAAAAAAGAAAAAAGATATTAGTCTCACAGAAACTCGAAACAGATGCGAATTATGTGATATACTATATGGTGAGAAAGTTATCTTCTGCCTTCATAATTCACAATATTTTATAAGTTTTATTAGAGAACATTTTTTTTAAATTATGCTATCTCATTTTACTATTTATCTACAAACCATATGCAACTACGCACATATTTTTTAATGTGCGAAAAGCCCCCCCGGTAACCCTTTTCCCTCGCCAGTGCAGATTAGGGAGATTAGGTCGGACTCCAACCGACTAAAATGCACGGCACTGCAACATAGAATACATTAAAAGTAATGATGCTATTTGATATGGGATAGAATCAGTCTACCACATTAAAAACTATGAATGGGATTTAACATAAAGTTGTTATTACTGGCGTAAATAGATATACAATCTCCTCATTACCGCGTTACCGAATTTAAAATGTCAGTGGCAGTGACTTGGCACTTAGCTTGGGTTGCACGATCTTACTTTAAAATTAACAGTGCAGTCATAACTTGACGGTAACTTTAACCGGCCACGCTTAAACGTCAAATTCTATCAAAAAGATAACTTTAACCGAGCTACTAAATACTCTGGTGCAACACATTTAGCCAAACCATTAGAATCAATGTTACTGTTACTTTTGACGGAAACCTTAACTTGAACAGGTAGGTGGTGCAACTAAGCCTAAGTGTAGAAACATTGGCGTCATTGCAGTATCTATTTCTGTCTGATTTACTTCATAAAAAACAGTTTGGTTTTACTAAAGGCAAAAATACAACAGATGCAGGAGTCGCACTAGTTAAACATATATTTGATGCATGGGAGGAGAAGCAGGATGCCATTGGTATTTTTTGTGACTTATCAAAGGCTTTCGATTGTGTTGATCATGAGACCTTGTTATTAAAGTTAGATTATTATGGTGTCTCGAATAGCTCACTTAGCTTACTTAGGTCTTACCTCACTGGCAGAGTACAAAAAGTAAACGTTAATGGCACCGATTCTTCTGGCGCCCCGCTAGTCATGGGAGTACCCCAAGGCTCGATATTAGGACCCCTTTTGTTCCTGATATATCAAAGAATCAATCAATCAAAGAATCAATTTCATTTATTCAGTTTAGGCACATAAAGAGCACTTATGAATGTCAAAGTTTTACAATAATTATGTACCTACATTTGTCAAAAATATTATAATTCATAATAAATTAGGATACTTAGTAAATAAATCATTAGAAAATGATTCTTTCGCTGGTTCGGTAGTTAAATCTCCTGAGAAGAGACCAGCAAGAAACTCAGGTAGATTATCGTTATTCTTTTTAATATTTAGTTGTTTATTTATAATAACTGGGTGCAAGAGCAAGAGATTATTATGCCCACGCATTTTTATCATCAAGATATTCGTCTACTTTATAATAGCTTTTTTTAGTTAAAAATTTTTTCAATTCTATTTTAAACTTATCAAGTGGCAGGTCAGCCAAATCCTGAGGAATTTTATTATATATTTTTATACATTTGCCCACAAACGAATTACTGACTTTATGAAGCCTTAGTTTCGGTATCGCCAGTTTATTTTTATTTCGCGTATTCAAGTTGTGAAAGTCTGATTTTTTTTGGAAGAGGTCTAGGTTCTTCCTTACATATAAGGCGTTGTCGTAAATATATTGTGAGGCAACTGTTAAAATATTAATTTCTTTAAACAGTTCTTTCAGCGAGTCACGGGGTCCGAGGCAATAGATTGCTCGTATAGCTCGTTTCTGTAATATAAATATAGTTGCAATATCGGCAGCTGAGCCCCACAGCAGCAGACCATATGACATAACGCTATGAAAGTAACTGAAATAAACTAATCGTGCCGTTTTCTCGTCAGTTAGTGACCTTATCTTTCTAACCGCATAGGCAGCTGAGCTAAGTCTTCCTGCTAAGGCTGTGATATGAGAACCCCATTGTAGTTTATTATCTAGTGTGATGCCAAGAAAAACTGTGGTATTGACTATTTCCACAGTTTCATTATTCATTATAATGTTTGAGTCTATATGTCTTACATTTGGCATCGTAAATTTTACACATTTTGTTTTTTTGGCATTAAGTAGCAGGTTATTACTCGTGAACCAATGCAATATTACAGAAAGGGTATTATTCACATCGTCAAGTATTACTTTTTGTCTGTCAGTTTTAAAAATTAATGAAGTGTCATCAGCAAATAATACTATTTCACAAAGATTTTCAATGAAGTATGGAAGGTCGTTTACATATATCAGGAACAAAAGGGGTCCTAATATCGAGCCTTGGGGTACTCCCATGACTAGCGGGGCGCCAGAAGAATCGGTGCCATTAACGTTTACTTTTTGTACTCTGCCAGTGAGGTAAGACCTAAGTAAGCTAAGTGAGCTATTCGAGACACCATAATAATCTAACTTTAATAACAAGGTCTCATGATCAACACAATCGAAAGCCTTTGATAAGTCACAAAAAATACCAATGGCATCCTGCTTCTCCTCCCATGCATCAAATATATGTTTAACTAGTGCGACTCCTGCATCTGTTGTATTTTTGCCTTTAGTAAAACCAAACTGTTTTTTATGAAGTAAATCATTGGCTGCAAAATGTGAAAGCAGTTGATTAAATATTATTTTTTCAAAAATTTTACTTAGCGCTGGTAATATAGAGATGGGACGAAAATTGGATGGGTCACTATATGTAAACGACCTTCCATACTTCATTGAAAACCTTTGTGAAATAGTATTATTTGCTGATGACACTTCATTAATTTTTAAAACTGACAGACAAAAAGTAATACTTGACGATGTGAATAATACCCTTTCTGTAATATTGCATTGGTTCACGAGTAATAACCTGCTACTTAATGCCAAAAAAACAAAATGTGTAAAATTTACGATGCCAAATGTAAGACATATAGACTCAAACATTATAATGAATAATGAAACTGTGGAAATAGTCAATACCACAGTTTTTCTTGGCATCACACTAGATAATAAACTACAATGGGGTTCTCATATCACAGCCTTAGCAGGAAGACTTAGCTCAGCTGCCTATGCGGTTAGAAAGATAAGGTCACTAACTGACGAGATAACGGCACGATTAGTTTATTTCAGTTACTTTCATAGCGTTATGTCATATGGTCTGCTGCTGTGGGGCTCAGCTGCCGATATTGCAACTATATTTATATTACAGAAACGAGCTATACGAGCAATCTATTGCCTCGGACCCCGTGACTCGCTGAAAGAACTGTTTAAAGAAATTAATATTTTAACAGTTGCCTCACAATATATTTACGACAACGCCTTATATGTAAGGAGGAACCTAGACCTCTTCCAAAAAAAATCAGACTTTCACAACTTGAATACGCGAAATAAAAAAAAACTGGCGATACCGAAACTAAGGCTTCATAAAGTCAGTAATTCGTTTGTGGGCAAATGTATAAAAATATATAATAAAATTCCTCAGGATTTGACTGACCTGCCACTTGATAAGTTTAAAATAGAATTGAAAAGATTTTTAATTTAAAAAAGCTATTATAAAGTAGACGAATATCTTGATGATAAAAATGCGTGGTCATAATAATCTCTTGCTCTTGCACCCAGTTATTATAAATAAACAACTAAATATTAAAAAGAATAACGATAATCTACCTGAGTTTCTTGCTGGTCTCTTCTCAGGAGATTTAACTACCGAACCAGCGAAAGAATCATTTTCTAATGATTTATTTACTAAGTATCCTAATTTATTATGAATTATAATATTTTTGACAAATGTAGGTACATAATTATTGTAAAACTTTGACATTCATAAGTGCTCTTTATGTGCCTAAACTGAATAAATGAAATTGATTCTTTGATTCTTTGATTCTTTGATTCTTTGTCAAAGTTGAGAATGGTTATTAAAAAACGTTTGACGGTTCATATATTCTGTCACTTTCTCACGCCTAGGTTTTGTGTAAAGATACATTTTGTACATTTTATTCCTCTAAGGGAACTCCTCTAACTATATGGGATTTTTATCAAGGGAAAATGTTCAAGTAAACTGGGGTCTTACTTGCTATCGAAACTCATTGAATAGAACGCGATATTGCTACATAATATAGTTTACTTTTATCGTTTTACCTATTTATATCGGCGTTATTGAGCAAGTAAAAATACTTCTTACCCGAGGAGAGATGTTGTCGTATGTGCAAAATTTATTTGCGATGGACAAATCTCAACACGAGGCATCTTCAGGAGCGCTCTCAAGCAAATCGCACTTGCGGAATCACAATGAGAGATAATAGTCATATTCACTGTTCACGTATATTCACACAATCAAAGTTGTTATTCGCCCGCGGAACCCAAAACAAAAAAGCCATAAAAATTTCAAGCACGCTATTATCACTGGCATATCAAAAAGTACCGCAAAACACACGCACGCTTTGTTTTACACGTAATCTTAGATTAAGAATCTTATGCAACTGGGGTCATTGGCCTAATTCGTGTTCGCTAGTGTGACTCATGCGTTGTTTATGACCTTAGAACGATGTAGGCGCGTATCGGAGATGTTTAGTGCGGTATTTTATGATGATATGACAAGTATTTTTTTTTAATGCCATAGCAGAGACATAGATAACAGCGCGTCGTAGAGTTTTATATTTGGATTTTTTAATTATCTGTGCAGCTGAGAGTTACAGTAAAACGTAGTTCAGTAGCGTTTTCGCTAATCGTCAATTTAATCGTAATATATTGTGCATTTATTCATTCGATCTTTCACCTTGTTATGAGTTTTAATATTTCTCGTTTCCATTATGTTATTAACTTTGTACTGTTTATATTCATTTTCAAATTAAAAATACTGAATCTGTCAGTAAAGTATTACCTATATATTTTATTGAAGTCATACTGTATTATTAAATAATTATTCTTGCATCAATGTCTGACTATTTTTGGTTTTACCTAGTGGAAGTTTCTTGATTCTGTCTGAGTAGAGACAAGTTATTATTTATTTTACATGCTGCCATCTGCTTCCGCTGTCTTACATTCCCTACTTCATGACATTAAAACTTTCACGCAAGCTTGCTGGTTTCACGTGCTTCTGATATGAGCTTTTCTCCAACATGAAATCTCAATTACATTATGTCCGTCCTAGTAATCGAACCTGTGGCCTTATCGTACTCGTCACCGAGAGAATATGCCCACTACGTGTTTTGCCGGGGTCTTCCCAGACCGTAGCTGCGTTTCGAATAAAATTAAACTATACCTAATATGTCATAATTTTGATGTTTTGCAAAGTTCCGTTTAATCGTAATAATAATTTTGAGTTTTTTTTGGAGCAATGAACACGCTAAATACTGTAGAATTAATTTGTACATCGTTTTACCTGCAAATAGTTGAGCGTACGAATAATGTTTAATTATCACCTGACTGTATAACTAATAGCTCATTTGCGAGAGAACTGATGTAACTGGAAAAGCGAAAATTTTGAGTTAAACTAAACAGGTTATGAGTGGAACGGACTCCCAATTTATTCACAAGATTGTTAGAGTCATTGATATTTTACCTATTATGAATAACGATGCTTATTTCGAAAAAAAAGTGTAAGGTAGGTAACATGCATATTAAATATGTAATGGTGTACTCTAATTTGGATGCAAAAATGTAATATATACGTTATACATACATACACACTATAATACTCACGATATCTGTACATGCACATTAAAATCATCATACTAATCACAAATTCGAAAAAAAATCAGTTGTACAGTTTTGTCGTAAGTGCAAGTAATGTTTCATTCACACCTTGGAGCCTAGAATTTCAGGTTCACTAGCTAGTTCTTAAATTAGAAACTACTGGAAACTGTGGATAGATTAGCAATACTTTCAATGGTAAGGTGGCAAACAAACATTTGGCCTACATTCGTTCAAAGGGATTGCCTGCTTCTGTAAACAAATTCAATAGCGTTACTCTATACATGGTTAATTTTTCAACTGAACGTTGATGGCCGAATCTGAGACTACGAGGAATAGCGAAAAGTGCTCAAAGAAGTCTTCAGTCTCTATTTAACGAAATCTAAAACTGAATCATTAGTACATACAACATACATATGCTCACGCCCGTAATCTCCGAAATGGATAGGCATAGGTGTATTAAACACCCACATTTCGCCAACTATGATTGTCGATCCCACGTAATAGGGGCGAGCCTATTGCCGCCAATCGGGCACTGTGTAAAAAAATAAGTATGCTCTCGATAAATTCCTAACCGAAAATGTTGCAGTATAAATAAATTTGGGATTTATGATCCGATACCTTGCTATGCGGTGAAAATCGCAAGGAAATTAATTACGTGCTTAGCCGCACAAGCACTACCAGCTAACGTCTTGGAGAGTATTAAACGGATCATTAGATTTTCAATTAATCTTTTTTCTTATTATAGTTGAGGGGAAAAGGGGGGCGGGTCAAATCTGGTGAAAATAATCTTGCGTAAGAAATGAATGAGGCATGAGGATCTAAAATATTATATCTTCAATATCTTACATAACTTAACTTCAACGACTTCAACGATAACTTGTGAATTATTCATTGAAGTACTATTGTTCTTCAATCATATTGTCAGTTCGCGACACTAAATTGCTGTCCACCATTCAAATGAACATGATACTTCTATATTTTCTCGTTATGGTTCGTTGTGAATTAATCATTTTAATACGTAGTTGGTTGTGTTCTTGAGACCTTCTGTGTTCATTGCAATGCTTATCACCTTTTTTTAAGCTCTTTGGTCTACCTTGGTCTATTATTTAATGCTATAGGTACCTACGCATTGTACGCCTACATTTATTGGGTATGGAGTGTTTGTTTTTCAAGAATATTAGCAATCGAAATTACTAATATATTCACTAATCCAGCTAGACTCAATGGCATGGGTAGGAGTGGGTTCACGTCGATAGTGTTATGGCCAGTATTGGAATCCGTAACCTTTCGGTGTTAAGGCTGACTCCTTAAGCACTAAGCTACCGGCGCTATGTATACTTCGGATTTATGCTATTAACAGCTAAACCGTTTATTAGTACTACTTCCAGCATCACCAATCGGCAATAACTTGTAAAAGGTACTTACCTAATAATTGAGATGATGGTGAAACTTACGACCGCCAGCGCAGGAGACAATCGGTCTTCTCACAGTTAGCACAAAACACTCCTGCCGCGAACACAACGCAAGGTTATTATTAGCCACGATATTCTGTAGGGTGGAGATAATTACCCTCTGTGGCTGGTCAATCGGGGCGGGAGATACCGTCGCGTGAAGGACGCGTTTCTTATGAACGTTACGCCTTCCGTTTGATATGTTTTCCTGAATCTACGTTATATCTTTTTTGAATCTAAAATCAGGTTACGAAAAGTAACCTTAACCATACTATGACAGCCGCTTGCTTCTCAACATTTCTTTCAACAGTACTTACAACTTTGAAACAACTTCATTTTTCATATGATAATGGGATCCTAGTGGACGAATTACGCAAATAAATCCCTCAGAGGAATTGTTCTTAAAAAATGAACTCGTATTTGCAATAGTTCTCATTCCCATTTACCTCCAGGCAGTTACGTAGTAATTACCAAGTAATTGCAGTCGGCGCAGCAAGGTTGCTACGCGTCAGCAACTTCACATCATTCTAGAATCTGTTCGACTGACAGTTGTATAAAAAAAAAACTGACTTTGACTTTTTGAGACTGTTATAGGCATGTTTCATAGTCTGTTTTATGTTCACAAAATACCATTCCGTTCCATCGAATCCCTTCAAATTTTACAACTACTAAAACAAAATTATAGCTAAAATAGTTTGTGCGTGCTAGCAGTAATTTAAATAATGACTGTACGTAGCAAGGTATCGATCTCTTATGTAGTGTGACCTTGGTCTTTCGCGACTGGTGTCCATAATTTCATTATTTTAAAGACAACCGTTACACACAGATACCAACGATAACCAACCACGTTTAACGCCACGCATCCGTCTTGTACTATGTAGGTATGAAAACAAATTTTGTTATGAAAGTAGAAGAAACGAAAAACTTTGCCAGGATCGTGGCAAGTAAATGCATTTGGTCATAATGCATCTACTCCTGTCAGCCAGAGGCGCGACTTAGTATAGGTATGCCGTATCCATGGTTTGACTCATGTTTTTTTTTTTTTTTTTTTTTTTTTTTTTTTTTTATCTATGGCACGTCAATTTGACTTCACCTCGCCTGATGTTAAGCTGAAGGCAAAGTCCCATGAAAGAGGGTCACCATTGCAAACACAACAGTGCTACAATGGTGGCGCTCAGCTTGACGGCCTCATCAGATGCTTTTTCACGCCCCGCTTAAAGGACCCGGGACTGTAGGAAGAAGGAAACACGTGCGCCGGCAAGGAATTCCAGGACCCAATGGTACGGCAGAGAAAAGACTCACCGAACCGCTTGGTTCTTGATGGAATATTCTGTACCGTATGCGAGTGACACCTAAGCCCTGCACGCGTTGTCCTGTGTAGGAAAGGGGAGGGTGGGATTAGTTGGAAGAGCTCATCAGAACATTCACCATGGTAGAGACGGTAAAATACTGCCAAGGACGCAACATCTCTACGCATCTGCAAAGGCTCGAGGGACTCTGTGACCTCAGGACTCCCAATAATGCGGACCGCACGTCGCTGCAACCTGTCGAGAGCATCTAATAAGTACTTTGCGGAGCCATCCCAGAGATGCGAGCAGTATTCCACGCAGGAGCGAATTTGTGTCTTATAAAGAAGACACCGCTGCTCCGGCGTGAAAAAACGTCTCACTCTGTTCAGGACTCCGAGTTTACGCGAAGCTGTTTTGATGATGCTCTCGATATGGTTCTTGTTGTTCAGTTTGCAGCGCACGTCCATACCGAGTATATTGAGGTTATCCTGTAATGGCAGTGGTGTGCTCTGAAGAGTGGGAGGAGGAAGGAAAGGAGATGTCTTTGCTGAAAACGCGCATGCCTGCGTCTTCTTGGCATTGAACTCGACCAGGTTCTCAGATCCCCATTGGGAAACGTGATTGAGGATCCGGTCAAGCCCAGTGACAAGAAGTCGCCTCTTTTCCGCTATATCGGACTGCTTGGCCGCAGAATGTCCGTGGTAGCTCCCGTGTACAGTGCTATCGTCTGCATAGCAGTGGATGCTGCCGGTGGACAGCATGTCATTGATATGCAGAAGAAAGAGAGTGGGTGATAAGACGGACCCCTGCGGCACACCAGCATTTACCTGCAGGAACTCCGATGCTCGTCCATCACAGAGAACGCGAATACGGCGCCCCTGCAGGAAGCTAGCAACCCAATTGCACAGTCTAAGAGGCAGACCGAAGGCTGGTAGTTTGGAAAGAAGCGATTTGTGCCAGACTCTATCGAACGCTTTGGCGATGTCTAGGCTAATAGCCAGTGACTCACCATGCTTGTCCATAGCCTCACCCCAAAGATGGGTAACATACGCCAGAAGATCACCCGTTGACCGTTTCGGCCTAAAACCATATTGTCGGTCATTAATCAGGGAGTGATCCTCTAGGTGGCGCATGAGCTGTGTGTTGATAAGGTGCTCGAAGACCTTGCACAGCACTGAGGTGACGGCTATGGGCCGATAGTTGGCTGGGTCTGAGCGATCTCCCTTCTTGGGAATCGGCTGTACATTCGCCTCTTTCCACGCCGTCGGCACTGTACCCGAAATGTAGGAAAGTCGGTACAGCCGCGTGAGCATTGGAGACAACTCCGCTGCACATTTTTGAAGAACCACCGCTGGTATACCATCCGGACCACTGGCTTTCCGGACATCGAGTGACTGCAGCACTGCTCGGACATCGCGTTGCCTGATACGAATATCAGGCATTGCGTGGCCACTGTTGGGTAGTGTCGGAGGCTGCATACCACAGTCGTCGATTCGGGAGTTGGCCGCAAAGAGATTAACCAGCAAATTTGCTTTCTCTTGCGGCTCATGGGCCAGGGATCCATCAGGGTTACGCAGGGGGGGCAGCGAAGGCTGGCAGAAGTTGGCTTGCACGGCTTTGGCCAGTCGCCAGTAGCCACGGCTGCCCGTGGGATGCGCCACCAGCTCTTGACCAACCCGTGCTATGCGCTGGGCATCCGCTCTGACGTAAGCCCTCTTGCAGACCCTAGTGGCTTTGTTGTACGCTGCCTTGAAGTACCCTAGGTTGGAATCGTGCGTAGCCCGCGCCCTTACCCAAGCACGATACGCAGACTGTTTTTGGCGAACAGCCTCTGCGCATTCGCGCCCGAACCATGGGCGCACTCCACGGGCACCGGTGACATCAGTGTATGGGATATAGTACTCCATACCCAGACTGATCTCACCGACGACAGCAGTTGCACTATCCGATGGGTCCTTACCTTCAAAGCAGCGCTCAACCCACGGGATGGACGCAAAATAGTCTCGCAGTCCATCCCAGTCCGCTGACGAGTAGTGCCAGAGACGCCGATTTCCCTGTATTGGTCGTGGGGGCGCTATCATAGGCACCTTGGAACAGACCAGACAATGGTCGGAGTTGCCTAAGGCAGCATGCACCGAAACATTGTACTGGTCTGGGTGGCTCGTCAGCTGAAGGTCTAGCAAAGAGGGTGCTTGGGCTGACCCTCTTGGTATTCTGGTGGCCTCGTGTACCAGTTGGGTCAGGCCGTGAGCCAGAGCGAACGCGTGGGCGGCTCTTCCCGCATGGTCTGTTTTGGAGGAGCCCAACCAGATCTCGTGGTGGGCGTTAAAGTCCCCCAAAAATACCAATTCTGCGTTCGGAAACCGCTCCTGCGCATCATCTGCCGCCTGACTCAGATATTCGAAGAGTCGAGTTGTCTCGGCATCTCCAGTATGGGAACGGTAAAGGCACACATAGATTTGACTAGTACAGCCATGGTCTACGTGTACCCACAGGACAGAAAAGGATGGGTCCTCAAGGCAGCGCAAACGGCGACAACAAACATCCGCCCTAACAAACACACATACCCCGGCTTTGGCACGGAAATTTTCCTCTAAAACATAGCCGGGATAGAGCAGGTAGGTCGTGTCATCAGGGCGGTATATTTGTGTCTCCGTGAGAAAAAGCATGGCTGGTTTCGCCGTCTCTAGATGTTGGTGGACGGCGTTGAGGTTTGCATGGAGCCCACAGATGTTCGTGGACTCCACCTCAAATAGCGAATTTGTGGGAAAACGAAGAGCCGCTGTGTTGCCATATTCTCTATTTTGCACTGCCATGAAGGGGGTAAGAGGAGGCGTGAAAAGAGATGATGGTCGTTACAGTACCGCGTGACAAAGCGCGGGAGATTGGTTTTGTCTATGAATGTGAGGAGTGGCGAGAGCCGACGCGCCGATCGGAAGGGCCCCCGTACCCCCCCGAATATGGTCGCCGGAGTCCCACGTCCGGTCACCAACCGGCACGACGAACCATATCGAGATTATGCGCGGCCTGGTGAGGCAGCCTCCCGGGGTGGTTAGCCCCGGTTGGGCCCCTGTACTATACCGCGGGCGGCCAGCGGCACCACCGTTTCTACGGGTCTCCCTGCAGGCCTAACACGGGCGCGGGACAAATATCTCTCTCCACCGCTTATGTCAAATTGACGGGGACAAACGCGTTTGTCCCTAATTGCTAGCATGGCGTCGAAGGAGATAACTTATGTCCCTCGCTGTAACGTAGACAAGGGACTTTTTCTCCACTTGCTTAGCACGGCGGCCGTAAAGTGGACAAGATATGTCTCTTTTTGACAGAATATAGAGAGATATTAGTCTCCGAACTATTGAGGTGGGGACAAAAATCGTAACCGAAAAATAAATACATTGAATTTGATTGATTAATTAATGAATTAAAATTTTAATATATATATATAACATACCTATCTATATATATATATACATATACATATATATGGGGAAGGGGGGATTTAAATATTTTTCTCAAATAATTTGGACCTTCAATATTTAAAATAAGTAATAAAGTATTAATATTTGTATGTATGTATGTATATGCATGTATATATATGTATGTATATATATATACATATACATATACATACATATATACATACATATATATATGTATATATGTATATATACATATACATATAAACACACATATATATATATATATATATATATATATATATATATATATATATTATATATGGACTCTACAACCGGTCATAGTGGGACCCCCCCCCCCCCTACAGCGGTCAGCAGTACGAGAATGACACCCTAGGCATTACAAACATCTATAGGCTATAGTAACCATTTTCCAACAGGTGGGCCGTGTGCTCGTCTGCCACCTAAGTTGTATAAAAAATCCAAACATATAATCCTATATTATTACGACACATTACGTAACACAATACATCCCATTACAAGGTAATAATACCTACTTACTAACTTAGCTATATCTACATTATATGAAATTAAAATAACACCGACAATTTAAAAAGTCAATATTGCACTTATAAAATATGCACGTTGCTAGGTTTTATCAATTTGGTCGAATAATACTTTTTCGTATATTGGTAGCATTGAGTGGACAAACGTTCTCCCCGGTGACAAATTTGTCTCTCCTCGACGCCATGCTAGCTAAAGGGAGAGAGAAGGAGGGAAAGACAAATTTTTCTCCACTCCCCGGGGACTTTTGTCTTCGCGCCATGCTAGCCCTACTGGTCGGCGGATCGCCCCGCGCCACTCTCACTAGACTACGCCAAGACCCACTGGTCCCACTAGTACTGCGACCACCATCACCTCTGCCCGGCTATGCACTTGCTGATCCCTGAACGCAATCCAACCGAGATTGGATTACTATGAAGGGTTTTGCGCATATGTGCACGGTGGTACCAACCCGGTCGAAATTTGTGACAAATTTGTGGCATCAAATTTCTACCACCAGTACATAAGTCATAAGTAGGTACAGAAGTTTTATAAAAATCGCACAATTCCTAGATTATATTTTTTCTTAAAAAAACATTCAAAGAGTTCATATTATATTTTTATCAAGCTGAAGAAATTCTGAAAGTTAAAATATTGCCATACCATTTTCTTACACTGAAAGTTTTCAACACATTAATTAAATAAATAACCATGAGATTCCCTTGGTTCCGAGACGGACAGTAAATTAATTAATAAAAAGCCAGTTCTAATAACATCATAGTCTAACAGCTGTTGCAATACAGTTGACTCCGCTCGCCTGTTTACAAAAGACGTAACACGATAATGGTGCAGCCATAAAATACGTGTTTGTTATGTTTAACCAGAACAATAACAGGGCGAGTCCTTAGCGCTTTTAGTATTGTATAAACTTACTGGAAGAGCTCAATTTGTTTAGTTCAAAGAGTGCTAAAGAAGCTTAGCTGATGGTGGTGTGATGAAATTAATTTGTAACTCGTAATTAGTAGTAAGCCTTCACGAAGAGCGAAAGCTATGCTCGGGCCCTCTCCGTGAGTAGCGGCGTTGCCGTGAAACAAATTACTACACAACGATGGCAACTTAAAAATGCCATCGATTCGACAGAAGAATACTTGTAATTTTGAATAATGTTTCAAATGTAATTTATATCGGAAGAACTGATTGCTTCGGTGGGATTCGAACACGGATCTTTCCCTTGTACCTTTGAGCCACGAAGCCAAGTCTGAAGCATTCGACATTCTCCTGTACAACCATCTTCGGGGCGATGGCGGGAGCCATCTACCGATAATCATACGAGCTATCGATCACAATGATGTTATAATTACTTTTAAACATTGTTTTTTTGATAAATCCGCCTAATCAATGTAATGAGATTTTGAAGCAATAAGTACACTTTTTCAAATCAAATTATGATCGTAGAACACTAGATCGTAGTCCAGAGTTGAATCTATTTTTGGTTGCTTTCAGAGGTTTTCTTGATTTGACATACTAGGTATATTTTGACTTTTAGTGTAAAAGATGATTTACCTACATACATACATGTAACTAGTACCTACATTCATGTACCTAGCACGTATTCATCGCGAATGTCAAAACCTCATCATGATTTTGTTGTGTTAGTTAGTAATGTGTGAACCCACCTTATTAGTGGAAGTAGGGGATTTTCTATAAAGTCAATGTAAAAAAAAATCTATTACACTATTCAAAATCCTAGGAATGTCACAAATTAAAAATAACATCGTAAAGCTTGCACCTAATCGCACCCGAAGATGTTACCTTCTCAAAAAAACAAACAACAAAAGTGTGCACGTCAAATAAATTTACGGTTACGTTTTAAATTTATAAAAAAATGCAAAGGGAACCTTGACGGTCGGCCTTCAAACTGACACCTGTTTCACGAGAACTATTAAAAATCAAAACCCGTATTTACATCATTAACGCAACCTCAGAACTGTTATTTTGATATTAACTTGACGTTTCCATCGATACCTATATCTTTCGACCCCATTGTGGGTACCTGCTGTTTTTTCTCCATCCAAACAAATGTTTGGACAGGGAACAATGCGTGAAACAATAGTTAATACCGCCAATGGGCTCAGTTTCAACCAATTTAAATTCCCTCTCTGACGACTTTAGGTCAATTTTGATCTTTTTTTAATATGTTCGGGCACGTTAATTGCCTGTTCAAATTTATTGCTTGAATACATTCTCTGTGATTTACGATGTGTTGCGTGATGAAAATATTTTTTCTGATTAAATAGAATAGGGTTATTTTAATGTTTCATTGCTCTTTCAATGGCTTGCGGCCTCTTCCTCATGTGTCGTTTACAGATTTTTACAAGGACGTTGATTGGTATTATGTTCGTGTATTAATGTGTGCTGTTTTCCTCTTTGATTTAGTAGTGTCTTTTAGTGTCCACTAAACGTTTAGAGCCCTCGTTAAGATGATGATGATGGATGTTTTCGTTTAACAACAAAACATATTTACTTTCAAAATCATCAAAATATTACGAACATACTTTAGGATTTCGGGATATTAATTAACATAATATGATTAATTTTTCATGTACCTTATTACCACTTCAAGTATTGGCGTTATTTAGATTATACAAAAACGTGTGCGGCAGGCCCACGCGTCCCATAGAAAATATGAAATTAATTGAAGCAATAGACCAATTGAAATAGCTACTTAGACGAATTAAAAATTAATCTAAGTATTTAATATATATAATAATTAATTAGTTTCCGTTTTTAATTCATCAAACTTGAAATATAAATCAATATAGGTACATATTCCCTGTTTTAATATTTACTCATTTAAGTTTTCGAAAATTTTGAAATCACACGTTTTATAAACGTAATTTCATAGAATCGGGCTGCTATAAGTTTTGCTGCTGTAAGACTTGTCTTATAAATAAACTCATTAATAGTCTCGCTGTCCACAGCATTAATCTTGGCTAATCGAGAGCCTATAAATAAACGTAATCGCCACTTAGACTGTTGGTAAAACCTTAGTGTGTTTGTTGAGTCGTTGGCTCAGAGTTTATAATGATGTTCAAGTGTAGACAGCTTCATGGTTAAATAGTCGGCCTTATGTTCGAAAGGTCCTGGATTCACTATTGACGTGAACCCACGACTCCTAACACAAGTCATTGAGGAAAGGGTTAGAGGGAATGTTGTTAAATTCGGTTGCTTATATTTAAAAAGAATGGTCTTGAAATAGCTGTAGTTATATAAATGTTTAGTGCTCTTTCACCCTAAAACGCCAGAAAGAATCTGGATGAAATTTGAGTCAGATAAATGAGAGATAAGTTATGATTTGGAATAGGCTACTTTGTGTGTATTCGTGCGAAAAATCCCCACGTATACTCCCCAAGCGCCGGTTGGGGAGCTTATGTCAGACTCGAACCGACTAATTCCTGCGTTCCTGTTGGTCGCTGAAACTTGAGTGGACCCGTGGGTATCGGCTAATCTATAATAAAACAAATTCAAAACTTAAATTTTTGGTAAAACCTTAACTTGTTTGATGAGACGTGATTCAATCTTATTATAATGATCTTGAAATAACTGCTGCTATGACTAGGCACAATCATAAATCATCGAGCTATAAAACAGTTTTATTAATCTAAATATCTGTCAGGCTTTACCCATTTGCATGCTGTTAAAGTTGGAATAGAGGCATTGATCTTGACATTGTTAAGTTCTGCTTTGTAACCTAATGAATTAATATATTTGCTTGATCCGTTTCAATATGGTAATATAATTAATACTCAGTACTACAATACAGGGCTCCTACCGCCACCTCCTAAAAGCAATATTAGGTCGTTACATTTGAAATTACCGTTTTGTTTGCAGAAATTGGAGGCAACCCAATTTTCATTACTTACTAACATTCTTGCATTTTTCATAGAATTACAAATCCAAATCACCTACTTCAATATATTACCTGAAGTTGGTTGACTCCAAAATAAGATGATCGTTTAGAAAGAAGGCCTTCTATTTACGCATTGACGTTATCAGATTTGAATTTTCCATTCAGTATGAACCTAACAATTGCTTTCTGTTTGTTGCAGTCGGTTTCCTGATCCTCGTCTTCTATTTATGGGGTACACCCTATAAACGAGGTTTCTTCTGTGATGATGAGTCTCTTAAGCATCCGTACAAAGACTCTACTGTCACTAATATTATGCTATACATCGTTGGATTGGGGCTACCTGTGCTTACGGTAAGTTTTCTTTTAAATATTGTAATATAAATCTTCGTATATTTTATTTAATTATTGAAATCTCGAATTTTCTATAAGTCTAAGAACCGAACTTACAACGACTTTCACCGAGCTGATAATAACATGAAACAAATTGTGAAACAAATCTAGTAAATTAGAAAATATGTTACCATTAGGTTGCCTAAATAAATCCTAGACAGACAATTTTTAATTATTAAAAAAAAATATCTTCTCCATGGTGCCGTTCACTATTCGTAAACGCACGACATGTCACATAATTATCCATAGAAATCAAAAATGACGGTCCCGCAGTCTGTTCACTTGTCTATATCGACACATTTTAATTTTTCACTTACATTACTTGTTAGACCTCGATATGGGTAAACGGCTCCACTGAAAAGTCGCAAGGAAATAAAACGAGAATCATAATTGTCATATTCAAGACTATTTCATGTTACGATGTATCTGCTGCATACGTCTGTAGTAGTCGTATCTGATCCACTATGGACTCATACCTCTGGACGTTCTTCTTGGCCTATAATCTTCTCTTTCCTTCTACCTTCCCTCCTACTAAGACTTAGAAAATAGATGGTATATTGTCATCAATCTTTCGTTAATGACTTCAAAGCTAGAGAAAGCTGCCGGCATGGTGTAACATTTTTTTACTGTTATCAATCATGTTTTCGTATATACCTACATATAAATTGGTAATCTATATTGAAATTGTTATGGACTTGAGACAGATATAGTATTTAGATGTATTCAAAAACATTTCTTGAAATATTTTAAAATAACAAGTCAAAAAACAATTAAGTAGGTATAAAATATTGCTGTCATTATGGCGATCTTTTTTGATGCTATTAAAATTAATTAGATTAAATTATTATTATTAAACGAAATCTTAAGATAATGATCGTCATACCGGTGGTATTTTTCTTCTAATAGCCATTTTTGTCAAACTACTATTTTAATCGCTTTAGAAAAACCAGAATCGTTTTGTCAATTCATTTAGAGAAGTCCATGTCCTGCGGTGCGCGGCAAAAGGCTTATTAATTGATTCAATTTATTTGATTAATCGTTAATCAGAAAAAATAACGATTCATTTTAAAAGGTTACGGATGTTTGAGCAGCATGTATTGTAAATACTCGTAGTAGGTACAGGAACATTGATGTCAGTATTAATTTAACGTTTCAATGGAGATTCAAATCAGTCAGCATCGATACAGAACAGATAAACATCATTAGATTTCTACAGGAATTGGCATTTTATGTATCAAATGGTGCATGAAATTGCATGATCGCATATTGATGTATGATTGTATGATGACGCTATTCACCGGAATTAGTGACACCCGGCTTGTTTCACTACCAACTAGTCGCACTTATGACAAGAATACTTACAATGTAACGACCTCATTAGCCCATGAGTGTACGAGTATACAACCAGGCTAAAGAGAACTCTCGTCCATTGTCATTTGGTACATAATAGACTGCGCGTGCTAACAATAGGCAGAAGCTTTTCGGTCATGTATTCTGTACGAGCTGGAGCTAGTTTACGTTTCATGGCATTGTTATGAGGCAGAGATTTATTTGTTTTTAAAAAATAGGACAGGTTTTATCGACGCTAAAACTATGCGGGGTTAAGTTTCATGTTTACTAGTTTCCTTGTCTATTGTTGATGATTTTAGAAAATTATTTTTTTCGCTAGAGTGTCCAATTCTGTCTGTACTTAAAGTTTTCATCATTTTCTTAAAGTTTATTTTGACACTTTCGAGAGCAAGTACCTGCTAACTTGCGTCTGAGAGAAAAGTCTCTGTGTCAGAACCTCGCCCGACAATAGTAGGTATCTCGGCTGGCAGCTGAGGTTGGCTTGGGCTCCAAATCTTGACCTTCCACAACCATTAGGGCCCCCATAATCAATGTTTGTTTCATTGATGACGGGAGCGCCATAACATCGATTCAGATAGTCTAGACCATAAAGTTAATAGTTAGAAGGACAAAGTGTGCGTGTGACATACATATCTTAATATAAAATCTATCTGTGAGAAAGTGACAGATTTATAATATAAACCATGAAACAATTTTTTTACAAACCTCTCAATTTTTCAGATATAGCTGGCTGTTTTAAAAAGTGTATGCTTTAATAAATTTGACAGATTTAATTCGGTAACGCAGTGGTAATGAGGAAACATGCTCTTTTTACGTTACGTTAGTAATTGTAACTATATGGTCTTAACCGATTGTTTTACTTTTACTCGAGATTGTTTTGTTTTAATTTGACTGGTGGTAGAAATTTGATGCCACAAATTTGTCACAAATTTCGACCGGGTTGGTACCACCGTGCACATATGCGCAAAACCCTTCATAGTAATCCAATCTCGGTTGGACTGCGTTCAGGGATCAGCAAGTGCATAGCCGGGCAGAGGTGATGGTGGTCGCAGTACTAGTGGGACCAGTGGGTCTTGGCGTAGTCTAGTGAGAGTGGCGCGGGGCGAACCGCCGACCAGGGAGACCCGTAGAAACGGTGGTGCCGCTGGCCGCCCGCGGTATAGTACAGGGGCCCAACCGGGGCTAACCACCCCGGGAGGCTGCCTCACCAGGCCGCGCATAATCTCGATATGGTTCGTCGTGCCGGTTGGTGACCGGACGTGGGACTCCGGCGACCATATTCGGGGGGGTACGGGGGCCCTTCCGATCGGCGCGTCGGCTCTCGCCACTCCTCACATTCATAGACAAAACCAATCTCCCGCGCTTTGTCACGCGGTACTGTAACGACCATCATCTCTTTTCACGCCTCCTCTTACCCCCTCCATGGCAGTGCAAAATAGAGAATATGGCAACACAGCGGCTCTTCGTTTTCCCACAAATTCGCTATTTGAGGTGGAGTCCACGAACATCTGTGGGCTCCATGCAAACCTCAACGCCGTCCACCAACATCTAGAGACGGCGAAACCTGCCATGCTTTTTCTCACGGAGACACAAATATACCGCCCTGATGACACGACCTACCTACTCTATCCCGGCTATGTTTTAGAGGAAAATTTCCGTGCCAAAGCCGGGGTATGTGTGTTTGTCAGGGCGGATGTTTGTTGTCGCCGTTTGCGCTGCCTTGAGGACCCATCCTTTTCTGTCCTGTGGGTACACGTAGACCATGGCTGTACTAGTCAAATCTATGTGTGCCTTTACCGTTCCCATACTGGAGATGCCGAGACAACTCGACTCTTCGAATATCTGAGTCAGGCGGCAGATGATGCGCAGGAGCGGTTTCCGAACGCAGAATTGGTATTTTTGGGGGACTTTAACGCCCACCACGAGATCTGGTTGGGCTCCTCCAAAACAGACCATGCGGGAAGAGCCGCCCACGCGTTCGCTCTGGCTCACGGCCTGACCCAACTGGTACACGAGGCCACCAGAATACCAAGAGGGTCAGCCCAAGCACCCTCTTTGCTAGACCTTCAGCTGACGAGCCACCCAGACCAGTACAATGTTTCGGTGCATGCTGCCTTAGGCAACTCCGACCATTGTCTGGTCTGTTCCAAGGTGCCTATGATAGCGCCCCCACGACCAGTGCAGGGAAATCGGCGTCTCTGGCACTACTCGTCAGCTGACTGGGATGGACTGCGAGACTATTTTGCGTCCATCCCGTGGGTTGAGCGCTGCTTTGAAGGTAAGGACCCATCGGATAGTGCAACTGCTGTCGTCGGTGAGATCAGTCTGGGTATGGAGTACTATATCCCATACACAGATGTCACCGGTGCCCGTGGAGTGCGCCCATGGTTCGGGCGCGAATGCGCAGAGGCTGTTCGCCAAAAACAGTCTGCGTATCGTGCTTGGGTAAGGGCGCGGGCTACGCACGATTCCAACCTAGGGTACTTCAAGGCAGCGTACAACAAAGCCACTAGGGTCTGCAAGAGGGCTTACGTCAGAGCGGATGCCCAGCGCATAGCACGGGTTGGTCAAGAACTGGTGGCGCATCCCACGGGCAGCCGTGGCTACTGGCGACTGGCCAAAGCCGTGCAAGCCAACTTCTGCCAGCCTTCGCTGCCCCCCCTGCGTAACCCTGATGGATCCCTGGCCCATGAGCCGCAAGAGAAAGCAAATTTGCTGGTTAATCTCTTTGCGGCCAACTCCCGAATCGACGACTGTGGTATGCAGCCTCCGACACTACCCAACAGTGGCCACGCAATGCCTGATATTCGTATCAGGCAACGCGATGTCCGAGCAGTGCTGCAGTCACTCGATGTCCGGAAAGCCAGTGGTCCGGATGGTATACCAGCGGTGGTTCTTCAAAAATGTGCAGCGGAGTTGTCTCCAATGCTCACGCGGCTGTACCGACTTTCCTACATTTCGGGTACAGTGCCGACGGCGTGGAAAGAGGCGAATGTACAGCCGATTCCCAAGAAGGGAGATCGCTCAGACCCAGCCAACTATCGGCCCATAGCCGTCACCTCAGTGCTGTGCAAGATCTTCGAGCACCTTATCAACACACAGCTCATGCGCCACCTAGAGGATCACTCCCTAATTAATGACCGACAATATGGTTTTAGGCCGAAACGGTCAACGGGTGATCTTCTGGCGTATGTTACCCATCTTTGGAGTGAGGCTATGGACAAGCATGGTGAGTCACTGGCTATTAGCCTAGACATCGCCAAAGCGTTCGATAGAGTCTGGCACAAATCGCTTCTTTCCAAACTACCAGCCTTCGGTCTGCCTCTTAGACTGTGCAATTGGGTTGCTAGCTTCCTGCAGGGGCGCAGTATTCGCGTTCTCTGTGATGGACGAGCATCGGAGTTCCTGCAGGTAAATGCTGGTGTGCCGCAGGGGTCCGTCTTATCACCCACTCTCTTTCTTCTGCATATCAATGACATGCTGTCCACCGGCAGCATCCACTGCTATGCAGACGATAGCACTGTACACGGGAGCTACCACGGACATTCTGCGGCCAAGCAGTCCGATATAGCGGAAAAGAGGCGACTTCTTGTCACTGGGCTTGACCGGATCCTCAATCACGTTTCCCAATGGGGATCTGAGAACCTGGTCGAGTTCAATGCCAAGAAGACGCAGGTATGCGCGTTTTCAGCAAAGACATCTCCTTTCCTTCCTCCTCCCACTCTTCAGAGCACACCACTGCCATTACAGGATAACCTCAATATACTCGGTATGGACGTGCGCTGCAAACTGAACAACAAGAACTATATCGAGAGCATCATCAAAACAGCTTCGCGTAAACTCGGAGTCCTGAACAGAGTGAGACGTTTTTTCACGCCGGAGCAGCGGTGTCTTCTTTATAAGACACAAATTCGCTCCTGCGTGGAATACTGCTCGCATCTCTGGGATGGCTCCGCAAAGTACTTATTAGATGCTCTCGACAGGTTGCAGCGACGTGCGGTCCGCATTATTGGGAGTCCTGAGGTCACAGAGTCCCTCGAGCCTTTGCAGATGCGTAGAGATGTTGCGTCCTTGGCAGTATTTTACCGTCTCTACCATGGTGAATGTTCTGATGAGCTCTTCCAACTAATCCCACCCTCCCCTTTCCTACACAGGACAACGCGTGCAGGGCTTAGGTGTCACTCGCATACGGTACAGAATATTCCATCAAGAACCAAGCGGTTCGGTGAGTCTTTTCTCTGCCGTACCATTAAGTCCTGGAATTCCTTGCCGGCGCACGTGTTTCCTTCTTCCTACAGTCCCGGGTCCTTTAAGCGGGGCGTGAAAAAGCATCTGATGAGGCCGTCAAGCTGAGCGCCACCATTGTAGCACTGAACGTGTTTGCAATGGTGACCCTCTTTCATGGGACTTTGCCTTCAGCTTAACATCAGGCGAGGTGAAGTCAAATTGACGTGCCACAGATAAAAAAAAAAAAAAAAAAACCTTTTTTGTCAGCGGAAATTACGTGCTTTTAATAACTGTAAAATCACTGTCCTTTAGTCTTAACATCCGACATGTCGTGTGGCGATTTTTAAATAAAAGATCATTGTATTTTGAATCGTGCTATTAAAAGTCAATTAATGCTATTAACATATTATGTTCATAATCGAATTCTGGCGGCAATATTTTTTGCAATAAGTACGTATCACAGATAGCAATTCGATTAATTGTAATGATCGAATCTGGTCTCAGATTGAACATGAATAACCGTTTATAAATTACAAATATTGTCAAGTTTTCACTAATTGACAATACTTCAATACGTACCCGTGATACACCTGCGGGGGCCTAAGATACATAAAAAAATTATAATCCACGTGTGATCACACGCAAATACGAAAGCATAACATGGATTTAGAAAAGAAAGTAATATTAGTTTCACATATTTTATCATGAAAAAGATTATAAAATGTTGTCAAGTCTTATATATAAAATTCTCGTGTCACAATGTTCGTTCCCGTACTCCTCCGAAACGGCTTGACCGATTCTCATGAAATTTTGTGAGCACCTTGAGTAGGTCTGAGAATCGGCCAACATCTATTTTTCATACCCCTAAATGCCACGTGGGCGGAGCCGCGGGCAATAACTAGTATTGTTATATGTTAAGTTTTGTAACTATTGTAAGCCATGAAATCTGGCTGTTGTCGCAAAGTGTGGTCGAACCAGCGACGCGATTCTCACACGTGTCTTCGCACATCCATTACATGATTTTCTTTTACCCATAACTCCTGCTTATGTAGCTCCAGCTACCGTCGAATGGTCCAGGAACAGTTGGAACCGTATCATCATCACGGAACGTGAATATAGGTATTTTAACTATCCGCAGTTAAAATGTTCATAAATATGTGTTGGTACACTCACCTGCAATAATATGTGTACGTTTTAGACCTTTTTCACATTAAACTTGTCGAATTTTATCGTTTCATGTCATAATGTTGACTTGTCAATTAATATTGTGACAAGGTTCCAAAGTGTATACATATTATTGCAGGTGACTGTACATATTATGATTAGGCGCCTACAAAGTATTCCATCCACTCCGTAAATATGTAACCAGTTTAAATTCAAATGAATTGTTATACTTTCACACCCCACCAAGTCAAGTGTGAACCATAATTTCCTTACCTTTTACTATCGTTTGTCAACAAAACAACGGCCAGTCGATTATTGTTTGCCCATAATTTTGTGACCACTTATCTGTCCAATGTTGGCTGTGGTTGTTTGGCGATACATTTTGGTTCGATTACAAACATTGACAAATATGGCCAGTGTTTGTTATTACTTTTTACCATTTGGAATTAACTCAATATGGTAAATGGAAATATAAAAACTGATTGTAACATATTTATCATTATCAGGCCAGAAGCAGGTGACTAGCTTGTTGTCTCTGTCTACCCCTGAAGGAGAAAATAGCCTAAGTACATACTTGTATGTATATTTAGAGTAACTGTCCACGCTTTTTAATTTAATAAGCCTCCTAAGAAATAATGAATTTACCTGTAAATCTATTTAAAAATGTAATTTAATTTAAAAAGTATAGCCAAAAAGAATGTTATTATGTTATGATATTGCTCCGCTCCCTTGGATGGAAGCGTGATGATATTTTAGCCTATGTTCACTGGGAATAATGGTGAAAAAAGCAGTTCAATAGTTTCGGAGCCATTCATTTCAAACAAACAAACCTTTTCTCTTTATAATATTAGTATAGATTATGTAGTTTTAATAAATTGCTATTGTTAATGTTGGCCGTCTTTATTACTATTATTAAACAGCTACTAATAACTTAAACTAGAGTATATTAAAGTACTGTGTTTATAGCAATAGTCTTTAATATAAATGTAAATGTGATCACAGTCTTAAATGCTGTTTGAATAACATTATACTTGCAACGTGTTTTGAACGTTGCTGTAATGGTAATAGCCCGTTTATGTAGATTTACAAGTTTAATGCAACACGATTGAATCAAATATAGAAACTGTTGCACTGTGGCCTAACCCGAAATAATAGGTTTTAGTCGGTTCGAGTCCGACATAACCACTCTCACCGGCTCCAAAAGGAGGTGGTATCCGTGCAGATTTGTCAATGCCACTTCTGTTATTCTAAGCTTTTGTAAGCATCGGTAACCGCTTCATATCAAGTATCGTGTTTCGAGCCATAAATGATTACTTACTCAAGTTTTCTCCTTTCCGTCGCTAATTAGCTGCTTTAAAGTCTTTAGAGATATTTCAATACATTGGTACATACATTTATTGAAATATGTAGCTCGCATAGGCATAAGTATAGGTAGAAATGTAGATAATCAATCAATTATCTTATAGTAACCCACTGTTGGACATAGGCTGCTACCAATGTAACACCCTAAAAGGCAAAATCACATCTTGCGGTAATCATATCATTCCACTCATTTGAATTGATTCGCGTTAGTTCGATCGGTGTGTACCTAACATAATACAAAGTAATATTGTCATTATGATAAGTATGTAGCCACAAATAGGAGGCGTCCCTTGTCAAGTCACTTTATTATTGATTAGCAATGCAAAGTGAGTACACACGAGGCGCTTCGTACTGAAGGTCGGTAGTTATTTATATACAGATCAGGCCATATACAGGTATTACAGATATGGACTGATTTTTCTTTCTGCTTTAGGAGACTTTCTCAAAGACATGGTTTGTTAAGTAAGAAGTAATTATTCTAGAAGAAGTTATAATCGCCATTTTGACTATACGTATAGCTTGTTATATAGATTCTAGAATATGGATGAATACAATCATGTAGACAGCCTCCGTGGCGTGACGGTAGTGCGCGCGACTGCTACGCACGGGGCAAAAAGTTGTAAGCCGTCTCGGTCCCGGTTGCCATACAAACTTCTATGGCAGTCGTTACGAGTAGTTGGAGCCCTCAAAAGTCCAACCAGTCTAACTTGGAACTTCGATATCGCCATCGTCATTGGACCATTGATCGTGGAGGTCAGATGGCAGTCGCTTCACGGAAGATATCGAAGTTCAGTCGCATCACAGTAGACTGGACAGCCGACCGAAGAGGGAGAAGGTTCAGAGAATGATGATGAATCATGTAGGAGTCGTCATAAACATACAAATATCTAAACTGAGTTGGAATCGAATCCGTGATCTGTGACGTAGCAGTCAATTGCTCTACTGCGAAGCTACACAGATCATATCGTAATGCGTATATCATCACACCGTTCACCATAGCTTCCGTCCCACCGATTGTAATCGAAAACGTGCCGTACGGGATTATATTACTGGAACTAATCCCTCTTACACCTGATCTGTCTGTACACATAAATTAACATGAAAAAAACCGAACATGAGACTATCAAAATTGTTCAAATGTAAATTGAAGGAGTAGAAAAAGTTAACTAATCAATATTTCCTTTTTTGAGCAACTAAAGGCGCAATACTAAAACAATGTTTGATACCATGTGATACTCTCCAAGACGTTGATTGGTAGTGCTTGTTCGTCTAAGCACGTAATTAATTTCCTTGCGATTTACACTGCATAGCAAGGAATCGGATAAAAATTTATTTTCCTAATTTATTTATTTAGCTGCAACATTTTCGGTTAGGAATTTATTTTCGGCGTACCCATTTTCATTTTCGTCCAGGCAGAATTCCACCAGTGGAATTTGGGAGAGGCCCATGTCCATCAGTAGCATGCAATTCATTGATTGATTCAAAGTAAATAACTGAGAAAAATGTTCGAACAGTTAAACGGTGAAATAAGCCTTAGACTCCCTATTGATAAAGAATTAGGACCGCCATCACGTACCTATTATAACGGCGAATAATATAATTGATGTAATTAATTAGCTATAATATCATATATCGATTTAATTAAGAAAGAATTATGTTATTCATTCGGAGAATATTCTTAAGCATAGGTATATTTGATTCGATATCAAAAATATTTTTGCATGCTTTAGTAGATTCTGGGCCAACGTAAATCCTTGAGGTTTTTCGATTGTGGAATCCGTGGGAATTTCGCGCACAAAAAAAGATCGCACCATGCCAGTACAATATTAGGCCACATGTAATAGTAAGTATGTGCCTATGCAGAAGTACTGTTCTTGAAGATCGAATTTAATTTATCAAGCGGTCAATAAAAACGAAATTTAATACTGAGTTGTAAAATCCGATGAGATAACAGTCTCTAGAAAATTAGCTGTAGACTGTAAAACTCTTAAGTATACAGTAACGATATTACAAGATGCAGTTTATGTACTTTTCAGTTAATTATGCAGTAACGACATTACAAGATACAGTTTATGTACTTTTCAGTTAATTATGCAGTAACGACATTACAAGATACAGTTTATGTACTTTTCAGTTAATTATGCAGTAACGACATTACAAGATATAGTTTATGTACTTTTCAGTTAATTATGCAGTAACGACATTACAAGATACAGTTTATGTACTTTTCAGTTAATTATGCAGTAACGACATTACAAGATACAGTTTATGTACTTTTCAGTTAATTATGCAGTAACGACATTACAAGATACAGTTTATGTACTTTTCAGTTAATTATGCAGTAACGACATTACAAGATACAGTTTATGTACTTTTCAGTTAATATGTACTTAATTTAGTTAAGGTTAAAAGTGTTAAGTGTAAACTTTGTCGAGAGAGATAACACCAGCCTCCCAGTGTTTATCTTAATATTACAATTTGTATTCATATATACAGTTATGTGACAAAACAAATAATTTAGATAATTATCTAGGCAGTAATCTAAATAACTAATAGCTACATAAAATATGTAATAGACAATATAGTTTTAGATATATATTTAATGGCCTACCCAAATTCTTGATTTTTTTTAAATATAAAATGTTAACAGATTATTGTAATTTTTCACGGTGGCAATTTATATACATAAAAAAGATTGTAGTGAGATAACCTTTTTGAGTGTAGTCTACCGACTTCAAAAAGATTAGTTATTTTTTTGTGTATAGTGTCGCTAGGCTAGGACCGGAAACGGTGCGCACTGTGCGGTATGAAAGGAGTTTCATCCCGCGCACGCTCAAGCTGTGGAATGAACTCCCTGCCGTGGTTTTCCCAAGCGACTACAACATGGGGTTCTTCAAGAAGGGCATTAGAAGGTTTCTACAGTGTGGGCAGCACGTGTGTGACGCCTCTGGTGTTGCAAACGTCCATAGGACACGGTGACCGCTTCCCATCATGGGTCGTGTGCTTGTTTGCCACCTAAGTGGTATAAAAAAGGGGCGAACTCGTAACGGGCGGACGCTAGTCTGTTTTTCAAATTTCGTCAATTTTCCTGACAATCTAAAACAACCGACGAGCATTCCACATTAAGCAACTTTTACCGAATGATTTTTCTTTCAAATTAAAGAATAAACTAAATATAAATTGCTAATACCTGAATATTAGTGTACCTGGCCCTACTACGGTAGTAACTTATCATCAGGTGAAAACCTCGTCGATAACTCGTGCCTCAAGACCACACACCTTTAAAAAGAAAAAACTTGCAGCTGTCGCATTTAACCAGATGAAACCACAATTTACACAGTATCTCGGATCTGTGTCACAATATAAATCGAACCCTCACTAATCGGTGCGTGTCAGACACGCTTAACGGCACATGTGGGTTCGATTCCCACGTTGTTATCGATCGATGCCACTTAAATCGCTATAAATAACATCGCATTGATTGACCTTGATTTCTATTGGTTATTATTAGGGATGTCCTGAATGCATAAAGATTGCCAATTAATGTGGTCCATATGGGACTCTTTTTTATATTTAAAATACACATCTACCTACATATTGTCACGTAGAATGTTCATTATTATCACCCTTGCGGTAACCCCGGTCGCATCCGAGGTGATCCCCAAAGTGCAGCGTCCGCTTTTTTCCAGTCTAACCGCGTTGTGGATGAGCTTCGATATTTTCATTGAAGCGACTGCTATCTGACCTTCATAATCTATAGGCTAATAGGTATAGGCGATATCGAAATTATGCAGTTAGACTAGATATTGGAATTTTTAGGACTCCAACTACCCGTAACGCGTAACCCGTAATGTTTGTATGACAATCGAGACTGACGGTTTAATGTGCTCTTTAAGACAGTTCCAGACCAGTGCAAATGGCTATATTTATGCATACAAATATTTGCATTGAGCAGTGATTGGACCGCGCCTCCTGCGCAGCAGTTGCATTTACTACTGTCACGCCACAGGTGTTTTCGTAGAATCTAAATGTCAAATTTGAGTCCTCTGAACTGAAGTAGCAGTTGAAGTTCCCGGGTTCGAATCAAGAGGTCTCGGGTTCGAATCCTGACAATGGCCAGTGGTTTCACATCGGTAGTGTGATGACACTACCGACTTGAAACCACTCATAACACAGGCAGCTTAGCTAGAGGGGTTAGAGGCAATATTAGTCATTTCAGATGTTAATATTAAGTACTTCAAACAAAATAGAAAACAGTACTTTGATTGGTCAGCATGAATATCTACGGAAAAGTTCTAATGTATGTTAGTGTATTAAGAGATGAAAAAATATTACCGTTATCAAAATAGATAACGAAAGGAAGAGTGTTTTTCGTTTTGACAAATTTTTCCTTCGTCAGATTTAGATTGTTATACTTACTCTTCAACCCATTCAGGCGTTAACTAACTGTTAGTTAACGCCTGAATGGGTTGAAGAGTTCTGTTCAGACTTTAGTTACACTGGTATCATGGCGCTTGCAACAATGCCGAAATATCGAACTATTAAAACAATAAATGGAACTATTGAGCTTAGCTGGAGAGATTAGAAGGCATATAAGTAATTTTGGTTGCTAATATTCTTCATAAAAAAAGAAAACGTAAAACTTCGTTTGCCATGAACCATTCTGAAGAAAATCCAAAGTAATTCGTGGTACGTAGCTACTACATCTTTTGTTAGCATTTCGTGCCGGTCTGAACTTCCAGATGTTTTCTTATAGCCCCAGTATCTGTACTGTACTATAGGTTACATAAAAATAATAAATATTAAAATGTCTTCTAAATTTATATTTATTGAATTATAAAGCCGAAGAGTTTACCATACGTTAGGTATTTCAAAATTATAAAACTGCGGCCATAATGACGTAAAGGGGTGATACGGTCTCAGGGTATGCCACAGGCAAAGTCAGGGCGGTCCGGCTAGTGTATTATATTCTCTGGAAACTATTTTACCACACAAGTAGGTCATAATCAACAAAAAATCGTTCTCTCTATAATTATTCGAACGTATCATTAGGTATCGAGAGCAGGACCATCATCTCATCATTATCTAGTTCTGAGCCCATATTTTGTGACATAAAAATCAACAAACTTTAAACAGTAAATTGCTTTATTGCAATCGATTTCTTTTTATCGATGCAAACAAGACTCTAGTCCATTAACTCGAGTACAACTTTGTTAATGTGCTCGGCTCGGGTTATTTATTCGCTGGACCATCCGGTATTCGATTATGTTTTTTTTTCATTCGATTTCAGGCTTCATTGATACTGGCACTAAAAAAGTTGCGTTAAAAAAGGTTAGTTTATTGAGGCTAAGGCCTGCAACAACAATGCAACTCTGCTCGAAACATAGCTCGGCAGTTTTAAAACGCGTCGCGGTTTTTCGAGTATGCATTTTAAGCGTACCTTCCGGCGTAAGGCTTTCAATAAACTTACTATTTATACTGTTGACTGATGGCATTTGGTGGAACATATTGTTAATGTATTGATGACACAATTATCTCAAGTTCCCAAGACTTGAGAGACCCTAACTCACAGGTCTTATTCACAAAGGTTTACATAACTATCAATGTAAACCTTTCAGAATGTCGCAGGACAAAAACAGTTAGGTTCAATGATAAATATCGTAGAGAAGTACAAGTCTGTTATCAGTTAGTAGGCATACAATAAACTACCTTTTTTAATGCGACGTTTTTGATGTATGTGTGTATGAAGCCTAAGTGACTCAGTCTAGCGTTGAATTTGTTGGTTAATAAAAAATTGGAATCGCAACAATGGTACTTTTTATTGCCATTATTCGCAATGGTCTGTATCACTGACAGTAACGCGAATGCTACTACATACTTGTATTGGCAAAAACTGGCAAACTGGTTATAATTTATTAATGCGGCATTCCGCTTTGTACAATTTGGTATTAGACGCGACTTGCGGGGATCTGTATAAGGCTTCCGATCGTCTGGATTCATAACTTCGTAAACCTTCCTTTTTTGTTGATAGAACCATTGAAAGCGGAATATAAACTTTCTGTGCAAGAAATCCAAGTATTTAGATTCTATTCACAACACAGGGTATTCTAGTATGGCATCTAGGGCTACATGTATTTCATTTATTTATGAGACAAGAAAGTCAAAGTGACTATTTCTCGGTTTGACTGTTTAAAATAGTTTGTTAGACTATTATTATCAGTGAAAATGCGTTTAACTAAACTTAGTTTTCATCATTTCAACACCGGTGTCAATTTATGAATAAACCTAAACGTGATCAACTCAATTTTAACTACACATTGTAGTTTAACGGCTAGTAAAACGGTTTATTAAATCCAATCTGATTTTTCGTCATCATCATCATCATCACCATTAATAAAAATCTTATAACGCTGTGGATTTCTTGTAGTAATGTGAAACAGTAACAATAATTATACTATAAATTGCAAAAATCAGGACAAAATAACACTTGTTTTATTATGGTAATTATTTTGTTTTATTGTTTTATGGTACAAGTACATTATCTAAATCAGAGTAGGTCAATGTTTCATATAACGGATTCGAAGTACTTTGGTTATGTATAACCTAAGCAGCAGATACCTGTATAGATATATGAAATTTTTACGTGTGTTTTTGTACAAGGTTAAGAATTTTTCCTTTATAATTTACTCTGAGTAGGTCGTCTAAAAACCTTCTGACGTAAAAGGAACTGTATTCATTAGTTTCACTTCATTTTATTAATGCACTATAAACGAGTTCCCAGTATCTACCCACTTGAATGAGAAAACAAACATACACATTATTAGTTTACATTCTATTAGAGTGATTTCAAGAGCAGGTGAATTGTATAATCTATTACATAATATATTTGATACATTACACAGAAACGAATGAGCATTTTCATTCTATAACTTCAATTGGTGGAGCAGATTATCTTGATGATTCTAAAAAAAACAACATAGAAACATCACAAGCTTTTTGTTTTGATCGTGATGTATAAAAAATTGCTTTGATGGAAGTGAGCTGTGGTGAACCTCACGAGTTGATTGCACGCCAATCTTGTCGTTTTTTAGACAACTTTTCAATCTAGGTTTACTATCTTTGAGTGATCTTTTATGTGTATTTTCTCTGTAGCTTTTTTTTCTTTGAAATTATTGTAACGACTTGAAAAGTGGGCGATTAACTTGTCTGACCTACTGTTGAATCTAAAAAAGCCATTAAATTTTATTGGTTCAACCTAAATACTCCAGAAAAATGTATGTATTTTCTGGTTCAAATTGTTTAGTAATGCTATGGATTATCGTCTCTGTTATATCAATTGCAATACCTCTAATTAGGTACTAGTATAGTCGATAATCAACGGTCTACTGCCGCACCTAGCCCTTCTCCATCGACGCTCGATCTACTTAAATTACTTCACAATTGTTCCAACTAACCTAAATCATAATTTTAATAGCTTTAAAGTAATATAATAGTGCACCAAAAATCTGTACAGCTATTCATTAAATAATGCTATCATTATCTGAATCAATTTCCTCTCAAAATTAAGCACTGTATCGATGTTTTGTGCCACATTATGTGTTATGATATTATTAATATATTTATCGTGACTAACTGTTCATAATTTATCGATAATCATACGGTTGAAGATTACCTCTAGTGTGTCGTTAATGTGGACCAATTATAGTTCTACGCTCGTATATTGAAAGTGATTTGGGTTCGATAGAAAGAGTTGCTCTCAATTACTTGTAGATCAATAGTGGTATGTGTGGATGTAACTTTACATTTTGTTACACTAGACCGAATACCGTTTTATTTACATATCATTCCTTTAACTTCTACGAGCATTAATGATTTTAATATGAGCTGGCTAAAGTAACTAATGTATCTCTTGATCATAATTAATATTGCTAGATAAAGTTACTTGTGTAGTATATAGGTAGGTACATGTTTTTGTTAATTATTATTAGGTACTGATGGAATGTGGAATGCTTCCCTCCCAGTTGGACGATCAACTCGAAAAAGGTAGGTAGGGTAGACTGATTATGATTGGCGGAGTATCGCGTTCACATTGGAAAAGGCTTTATGTTCAATATAATCTGTTTGGTGGCGAAGAAAGAATATCACCATCCAATCTCATCCGAAAGGCTTCGGATGCGACCGGGACTAACGCTAGGACGATGATGATGAATCTCATCCGAAAGGTGTAAGTAAGAGGCGACTAATGGAAAAATACGCAGATGATGGCACTGCGAGAAAAGGGCCCCCGGACTACGGGGGTACGATGTATATGTTCGCTAGCAGCGAACTCTCATCTCCGGCAACTAAAGACCCGATGACGGCGTGCGTTTTAGTCGGTTCGAGTCCGACATAACCTCTCTCACTGGCTGCGGTGGGATATTGGTATCTGGGGGGATATTGCGCACGAAATATAAAGAATTCTGGCCAACATTAGGCCAGAAGCTCACAACATTATGCCTATGTCCAGTAGTGGTAGGTATGTAATAGATTAATTGATTAAGGTATTACCGGACTCGTTCAAAATTATAGACTTACCTACTCAAACAAAATTTGTTTATACTTATTATTACTATTCATTTATCAATATTGAATTGAAGCTTATTCTCAGTAAATACGTTAGAATATCTAAGGTGACAGGTTATTAGAAGTGAATGTCAGCCTACGCCCTGTTTCGTGAAAACTCAGGAATCTCTATTATGTTCTGCGACAGTTGACACATTATTCGAACTAGAATAATTGATGTACTTTGTAAAGGTTGGTAGATCGATTGATTTTGACTTAAGGCTATATATTTTATTCTATTTATATTTTTATTTATATTCTACGCTGGGTTAGCTACTACACGCGGCGTAAAAAAGTAGTTATACAGTTGACATCCCATAACTTGCACACATTGATAGTTATGTGTAATTTGTTCGTTGTAAGAAATTCCATACAGTTTGGTAGCAAGCGTGTGTTGAAACTATAAATTATTATTTCTTCACATGTTTGAACTACTTTATCAAGTAAAGATCACGATCAGTATTCAAATATATTCAGATTTATAGCGGCCTACCACTAACTTTGTTATAACTTATGTATGTTGTGATAATAAATGTATTCTGATATAATATACTAGCTGACCCGCACAACTTCGTCTGCGTCACCCCGTTTTTGAAACATTTTTCACTTCTGCCAATTGGTTATAGCATGATGTTAGGTATATACATATAAACATTCCTCTTTAATCACTCTATCTATTAAAAGAACCGCATCAAAATCCGTTGGGTGGTTTTAAAGATTTAAGCATACAAAATTTCTCGCGAAATTTCTCTCACTACTTATTCTGCATGTAAACTATGGCGCACATTAAGTTTTATTCGTGGTATTTTTTTTAATTGTACCCACTAGTGACGTATAAGTGTGTCATTAGTACGAATGGTATTCTTCTTCTTCTTCTTCTTCATAATTCGCCGCAATTTCGTCCAAGTCAAGTGGTAAAGGAGACAGAAATGATTTCATACAATCTTGGGCCCAGGGTGTAAGAAGATGAAAGTGGTGTCAATTAATAGCTTATATATATTATCAACCTTTTACTGAATATTCTGCGGATTTTGTCAGTCTGAGAACAGAGATATAAGAGATTATGTAAAAGTGACATTATGTTACAATCTTTAACCAACAGCTGATTCCTGAAGTGCAAAATGTGTACTTTTGCACTCATAATTATTATATTTACTAGAAAATGTTTGAAAAATCATATGAACTTCAAGCTATAGGTAGGTAACAGGTGAAAAGATAGGGAAAGGATGTCTAAAATAAAATAAAAAATCATTTAATATAGTGTTTTATTCGCCTTATATTATAATTAAAATGTCGTCTAGAATATGAGCCCAGCAGCCTATAGGTCGTTTCCCTACAATACAATTCAGTACCAGTAACGCATTACTATAGCCTCCCTTCTTCTACGAGAGCCGTCGACTAAAATATTAATAAAATAAGTTTTATTATCTTCAGCTACATTAAACAATACATAATTAACTGTTCCGTATTAGGGTAATAAAACATTGTTTGATAAATAAATAATTCTTTGCCATAACTGTAAACAATCTCCATAGGCCTTCTAAATATATATATGTATGTATTTTACACCTGCCAGGATGGTAGCTGGTTAGATGAGGTTATATTTACTCACAGACTGAGGTGCAAGCCATTGCCGGATCACTGACAGAATTGTTTCATCGTGTAAGGGTGGTCTACCCAGTGTATTGCAATGAGCAGTGGATATCCCACAATTCACACAGAAATCCATAGTTTCAATAATATCCAATTCACAAGCCGGCGGTAAAATCCAAAATAACAATCAAAATTAAATCAAGTCAAACGTGTGAGCGATCTTCGGTGTCCAACGTAGTATAAGGTAGGCAGGGTCAGAATCCGTAAAATACAAAGCAGTGGTCGTAAAAAATTACAAATAATCGGGAAAGCAATCAAAACGCATTGGAAAATACGAAACTAGAGATGAAGTGAATATATTAATATTAGTTAAAAGATTACTTTCAAGATTCAGGTATTAGTAATCCGACCGACTATGATATGGTAATATTGCTGATATCAGTAATATTTCAGATCTTGTTTACTATCTGACATGGTCGTGTAATATCATTCTGTTTTCGATTGGTGAATATTAGTCTATGGAATGGATTAGTGTGTGATGTATTCGCTCGACTCGTATTAACTTCGTTGCTGATTGGTTGCTGACTGAGAATAAATATTCATTACTTGGTACCATTTTTATAAACAATAATTTGAAACTTGCCATCGCAAACCATGTTGGTTAGACCATTCTTATACACAGACATAACTTGTATTCTAAGTATCAAGCAAGTCTTATATTGGAAGCCGAGGGCAACAGCTACTAGAAACTAATTTACTTACTTACAAAAAGAAACACAACTGGTCCTAACCTACCTATATCTGTATTTAAAATATAAGAAAAATGTGCCACCGACTTCAAGTAGGTACTGTAACTATGTTTGTTATTATTATTATTCCAGTCCTCAATCACGATGTGTTAAAGTATGCTGTACCTACTATCATACATAAATCAAAATCATTATTAAAAATATATCAATCTTTCATATCTTCAGCGATAATAATAGGTACCTACCTAACCAGTCTATTCAGCGCAAGAAGATTGACCTATATTTATTAGTGCAATAATATGTCAATATTAATACGATCATAGATCACCGCGGTATTTGACGATTGGTTGTCGGTAAAATATTACTAATATTCAAATATTAGTTAAGATATTATAATATCATGAAACTAATATATTAAGATTAGCTAATACCAACGAATATCGGTACTAACCCATCTCTACACGAAACGAATGAGCAAACAAAACGGCAACTGTCAGTGTCAATGCTATTATTATATTTTTATTTTTTTACTGTCATGCCAGTGACAGCCTAAAAATATAAGAGAGATTTGAATCGATATTAAATCGATAATCTTTAATATTGGTTTTTCAGTAATTAATTGATATTTGGTTTAATAATATGACTGTAATTATATGCACTATATTGCATGTAAGTATATTATAGTGCATTTAATTACTTTGAGTTAATTATTTACTGCAAATGTGTAATCGATTACTTAATCGATAATCTACCGAAAACTATTTTCTCATATTTCTCCGCTTCCAGACTGAGAATTGAGGTGATTTTTCATATTCTAAGACACAAAAATATGACTGATTTTTTAGATCATATCTCAACTTATTCCATTTTGGGCCCACCGATTTCCGTCTCCTTTAACACAAAATTATTATTAATGGCGAGACGCCAATATCGAGTTTTTCAAGAAAATTTTCCAGAGCCCGTTAGCCACGCCAGTAAATTTCCAATGGTATTCACCAATACTTGTCAGTGAAACTTCAATGTGTCAGTAGGGATGCGGAGAGGAACCACCCAGTACTTATGTAAAACGGAACTACGTTTTATTCTGCATAAATAGGGGCATTTAAATATAGCAGAGAGCTTCTATTTATCCCTTAGTTACAGTATTGATATATCCGGTATACCTATGTACTTCGTCATCAAGTATCACTTAACAAATTGAAAGGTTTTTAACGAGGTAACAACTTTTTTAATAATTAAAACTCAGTACAATAGATGATAAATATTTATTGCAGTACTTACGTCAAACATTTAGATGCTTAATTGTTCTGTGGACATACTGTCTGATGGGAAGTCAAAATGTACAATAGTTACAAATTTGTTTACTGTATGTAGGTACTTAATGTTACTACTAAATTAGTAAACAAGTAATCGGTTTTTGCCGGTAATATGTAATTACCGTACTGAATAGATTATTCTATTTGTAACAGCACTGTACAGTCAGTGCCAAAAAAAGTTTGGACAGATTTGAATTTAAAAAAATAACTCATAAATTATGCCTATTAAGGAGTTAAACAGCATTTAAGTTTTGAAATATAAAATTAGGTAGGTACTTCGTACAAAAATAAATGAAAAAAAATAATATCAATAAATCTAAATTAAATAGGCAGTGTGTTTGTTGTGTGTGAAAAAATATGCTCACACACGTACGTACAAATTCACAAAAAGGGTGATAAAAACAAGTAAGAGAGAAATTTATATTAAAAGAACAAAAATAAAACTAAAAAGAACAATAGGTATGACAAGAAACCCGGGATGGGTGGTAATTGCGTTGCGTGAATTAATACAGTCTTGGGTATTAAAAACCTACCACCATAACAGATAATTATTTATAGATAAGTACAGTAGAACTCAAAAGTGCAGTAGCAATCCTACGCAACTATAGCGTCAACATTCTAACGCTACTTGTGACCTTTTTCTTTTAAGACAAGCCAGCGTCGCCTCGTATTGCATAGTAACATTACACATACATATAAGCGCGCCGGCCGCACGCTAAACCATTTTGAGCCTTGATGTGCTAATGCACTTATGAGCTCTGACTGTACATAGAAAGGTGAAGCGAGAAAACGTAAGATTTCACGCTTTCTTTCATATAAGTTGTTAGAAACTGTATGTCACCTGTCGCTGCGTGTAGTAATTGTTTAATATGTTCGTATAATTCGTAAGTATATGTGAATGTTATTTTAACACGCTTTATGAGCTTCACTGTACCTTTAACTACCTAATAATGTATAATTAGGTATTATACCCACGAACAGACGGGTACAAAAGTCGGGATTTAAAATAGTAAAAAGAGTCTCACTCTTACAAATTCAAAACCTGTTCAATATCAACTTGCTTTATTTTACAGAGCATTATTTATATCGTACATTAGACTGACAGTTTAATATCTTTATAGAGTTGTTAAAATCGTGATTATTTGTGAAATACTAATACTATAAACTCGGTTTTAACTCCTCGCAAAATATTATATCCAGCGTTTGGACGCAGCAAAGGCGTAATTTCCATGAAGTATATGTCTGTGACTTTGCCTGTGTCTCCGACTGTGAGTATATGTTCATCTAAAGCTCTAAATATTCTCGCTAAACCTGTGTAAATTCTGCAATTGTATAACTACAGACTATAAAACCTCATTGTATTAGTATGCAAATGTTTAACGAGCGTCGTGTTTTATTACGATAAAAGTATGATTGGCGAACAAGAAACGTTAAACGTCTACATATATTACAAATTCTATAATTGTCTAGAAGTTTACAGCTTGAATAAAACTATTGCGTTGTTCCTTGATCATTATAGTGATCAATAGTAACGACCTAATCTGATGCTTTTTCAAGGATCTGGGACTGTAGGAAGAAAGAAACACGTGCGCTGTTAAGGAATTTCAATACTTAATGCATGATAATACATACATACCTACATACATACGAGTACATACACTCAAGCCCTTAATCCCGCATTTTGACAACAATGATTTTCGGTCCCACGTAATAGGGGGCTGAGGGCCACCATTGTAACACTGAACGTGTTTGTAATAGTGACTCTCTTTCCCGAGACTTTACCCTCAGCTTACCATCAGGCGAAGTGAAGTCATATTGACGTGCCATAAATATAACAAATCTACTTACCTGAGGTATGCGTATGCTGCAATTTTGGTAATAAATAATGGTAATTGCTCGATCGAATGTCCCCATTTCTATTAGTATATTCCAGATTCTTTAATAAACCCACAAATGGTATGCTACATTTAGAAACATTTACATGCCCATAAACGCTAATAGATAGGTATAAGATAGATAAATAGAAACACACCCATAACAACATAATCTGAAAATTCACCAAAAATTACAAAATGTTGATAACCTCTATGTAGGTAGATGACCTTTCAAATAGCATTATTTACATTACGGTAATCTCTACGATTTCTGTACCGTGAAGTTTGAAATCCATCGACTTATATTTTTATTGTTTTCCAAGACTTTGACCTTTGCCACGTGAGTTCATACTTAAACATTTTGTCTTATTACTTTTATTGCTGTTGCATTAACTTTTATTGATCGTAAAGTGCATTTGGTGCTAAAAATAGATAATATCGTGATGGTCGTGCATCATAACCTTAGGGTTGAGGGTAGCACCTACATATTCATATTTACAGAACTTACAATTTAGATGGAATAAAGTGAATGCTCTGATAAGTCTTGAACCCGTGACCATCTGACCTCGTCACTATGAATTTCATTACATTTACAGTACTTGTTATGGGATGATTTTAGTGCTTTTATTTTTGATTCATGCATCAGTTCAGGAACTAATGCAGATGTAGCTGGTATTTCCATCATAACCGCGATGGCGAGAATACCTGCAAACATTTTGTAAATGACGCTCTCGAAAGTTTACTGGAATACGTTTATACTGCCTAAACAACTATTATATGTAACCAATATATGCATTTACTAATTAATAAATAAAATAAATAAATGCTATACATTGATATAAACCTTAACATATAATATTCTTTCGCGATTGGTTTGGCGTTATTATAAAACAGTTTTTTTTCTCTCCTTGCGGAAATCTGCAAGGGTTATTGTGTCAGATTTGAACTGATCGAAACCGCACGTCTGTCTCCGGCCATCAGTTGTTGAGGGTAGCCTCTGGCATATTCCTCACGCATCGGATAACCCAGGGTCATCGAAAGCCCTCTCGAGTGTAGGACTACGGTGTCCACATATGTTCCCAAATCGGGAAAAGCGCCTCCTGCTAGGGAGACAGGCAGCTTCACTTGTTACCCCCAGGCCAGCGCTCATGAAAAACGAAGGTCTTTCTGCGACTAATTTTAATTCAGGAAATGATGGATACATTTCTCCAAAATAATGGCATGTAAAGCTGACACTCTGTCGTCAACCATATTCGTTTCAAGTGTTCTTATATTAACCTTGGCCGTGGTCGACTCTCTCTGGCAGGTTGCCAGCCGATATGTTCCAATATTTCTGGTGATAAGCAACATTATAGTGTTGTAAAATTTTCAGTTGCTAAGTAAATATTGTCAAATATCCTTTTCTAATATACAGATATACTGCGGTAGCCTAGTGGTATGGGTAATGGACTGCTGAAACGAGGTCTCGGGTTCGATCCCAGGCTTTACCATGGCACACACCAATGACTTTTAGGCGTGAGTTTATGTTATGTTATGTATGTAATATGCCGATGTCGATAACGTCAATAATAACTAAGGTGATTGGAGTAATCGTCACTCTTCTCTTTCTTCCATCAACCCTTTGACCTCCTGATACGATGCTATTCGTATCTTTTCCTTTGTGTGTGCTTAAAAATTGTTCTTCTTCTTCTCCTACCTCTTCCTCACTTCCTTCTACCTTTTCTTCTACGAGATTTTTTCAAAATAAATCAGATGACCAATAATTTTTCTTTTCTTCACTTAATATTACAATACCAACTGAAATTATTAGCGTCATCGCGGACGTGTATTTTTATGTTTGCTATTTTTTATTCGCTCAAGTACTATCTGAGAGCAAAGGCTATCATAATGACCAAACAGCCGTGATATCACTAAACCATTATTTTGACTATAAATTGCGTGAGTTTGGTTAATTAAGAAATAAAGGACATAATCAGTACCTATTTCGTTCTCCAATATTCTTTATTGAATATTATAGATACCGTCACATCCGACGTCTTCGTTCGACTTTCGGCTTTTACTTTTTTACTAAGAATATTAGCAACCGAAATTGCTAATATTCTTTCTAACCTATCCAGCTAAGCTTTATAGCTTGTGTTAGGAGTGGGTTCACTACGATAGTGTAATAATTAGGATTCGATCTGGGGACCTCTCTATCGTAAGGCCAATTCCTTAACCACTAAGCTACTGACGCTTTTCTTTTCAATTTCGCACGGTTTTTACCATCCCAGAAGGTAATGAAACCATTGAACCATTGAATCAGTGTATCGAACGCTATCTATAAATCGAATCTATAAATTTCATTCAATGATTTTGTTCATACACAAATCATTATTGTTCAATGATAAGAGAGATATAAATTCAAATAGTTCAGTATTAATGTACGTACGAGTACCTATTAATGAAAATGCGATCAACTTGTTTTCATCTTGGTACATGCTTATCAATAATTAAACACAGACTAGTTTGCCGAATGCCATCTGTTTTAACTGGCGTATGTAATTATTTGATTTCGTACTGTATTGTTATAATGTGACCTTGTTGTGTGTATCATGTTGTATGAAAACATTATCTACCGTTATGTAAGTGGAGATTTATTTGAATTTTGTGTTTATCTTTCAACGTAAGTATTTGAATTGAAAATAACGTGATATATGCATCAAGTATTTTTCAAAACTAGAGACTACTGTGAATCCTTTTCTTTCATTTTTCTTAGTAATTTCTTGTCATGAAAAAAGTTACAATAACCTATCTATCAAAGGCGTGAAATTATACAGAAACGGCCTAACGAAACGGTTAGTCACTATTAAACAAAAATAAATTAGTTTATCTCGATGTTGCAATGCTTTTTTTTTCGCGTGCTCAAAATCCCCGCACCGGAGCCGGTGAGAGCGGTTAGTTCGAATTCGAATCTACTAAAACGCATGCCGTGTTCGAGTCTTCGGTTGCCGAAGGTGAGATAGTAGGTAACATATCCCTCGCACCCCAACGGACTCAGGACTATCTCTAAAGATATGGTCCGCGGTCCCCATTCCCCTTAGGTGTAGGGTAGGTATCTTCCTGTCCACCCGTCGGAGGAAACCCGCAGTCAGGGTCTGTGCGGCTCTGTATTTTATTCTCCAACTTCGGTACCTATGTACCTATCTCAAAACGCTCAACCAAAAACTCAACTGATATGTAATATGTATTACAAGCCGCGGTAGCCTAGTGGTATGGGTAAAGGACTGCTGAGACGAGGTCTCGAGTTCGATCCCAGGTTTACCATGGCACACACCAATGACTTTTCGATGCTTTTCGAAGTTATGTGTGTATTTATCGCAGGTTTATAAGTGCCTCGGAGCCATCCTTTGCTGACCACCGTCGCGTATGCTTTCAACTAAATTTCAACATAACTGACCCTGCTCCCTATCGTAATCCCCGTAAAACAGATATAGCAAGGTACAAAACCAAATCACTAAACGAAGCCAGGATGAGTGACGAAACACTTAGCACCGTAAACTTAGAGAATAACATACAGCTCTTTACAAAGGCACTCGTAAGTAGTTACGAGACAACTTGTCCTCTTGTAAAACAGAAGGGTCCGACCAAAAGCTCCTGGTGGGGAAAGGAACTTGAAGGTCTACGTAGGAAACTAAGGGCACTCTTCAACAGAGCAAAAAACACCAGATCCCAGGAAGACTGGGACAACTACAAAACCTCACAAAATTACTACAAAAAACGTATCAGATTCCGAAGAACCGAAGCATGGCGAAATTTCTGTAGCAATATAGAAACAACAAACCAAACGGCTAGGCTAAAGAAGGTTCTGGCGAAGGCTGACAGGGACCTTCTGGGATCTCTCAAAAAAGCAGACGGTACATACACCGCAACAACTGAGGAAACCAATGCAGTATTGCTGGAAACACACTTTCCCGGTTGTCAAATAACATCAAACCTAACATGGTCCGATGAAAATCGATCTTCGCCATCAACTCAGGAATGGGAAACTGCAGACAAGATAGTGACGTCGGAAAAAGTAAACTGGGCAATAAACAGTTTCAATCCCTTCAAGTCCGCAGGGCTGGATGGCGTTTTCCCGGCACTCCTGCAATGGCAACCCAACCTGATAATAAAACATCTAACACCACTATATAGGGCATGCATAGCCTACAAATATATACCAAAACACTGGAGAGAAGCCAAAGTAGTATTCTTACCAAAGCCAGGTAAGGATGACTATACACAAGCAAAATCCTTCAGGCCAATCAGTCTTACATCTTTCCTCCTAAAAACCCTAGAAAGACTAGTAGACCGACATCTCAGAGATGGAGTTCTAAGAAGAAATCCTCTCCACCCCCAACAACATGCCTATAGGAAAGGCAGATCAACAGAGTCAGCACTTCATATGGTAGTCCATAAAATAGAGTCGGCTATAAACAACAAAGCATCAACACTGGCTACCTTTATTGACATTGAAGGAGCCTTCGACAAGACAATGCACAACAGCATAAACCACGCCCTGACGAACCTCAAAGCTGAACCAGTACTAGTAGACTGGATCACAGAACTGGTGAGCGCAAGGGCGGTTCGAATAGAAGCTACAACAACCACGACCAGAGCAAAAGTGGTTAGAGGATGCCCACAAGGGGGAGTCCTATCTCCGCTTCTATGGAACATAGTGGTAGACAGCCTGATAAGATCTCTAAACGATAAAGGCTACACCACTATTGGTTATGCAGACGACCTAGTAATTCTGATAAATGGGAATGCGGAAAACATTATGTGTCAAATAATGAGAGCAGCCTTTCAGATAATAGAACAATGGTGTGAAAAACACCACTTAACAGTTAACCCACAAAAAACAGAATTAGTCCTTTTCACCAACAAAAGGAAGATTCCAGCACTACAAACACCAAAGCTATTCAACACCAGACTTACTCTCTCGACACAGGTGAAATACCTAGGCATGGTGTTGGACAACAAACTAAACTGGGCTAGCCACCTAGAAAACAAATCAAAGAGGGCGTGTATTGCATTTAATCAGTGCAGAAGACTAGTGGGTAAAAAATGGGGTCTTAACCCAAAGATTACACTCTGGCTATACACAGCAATAATCAGGCCCTCTATTACCTACGGATCGGTGGTCTGGTGGCCAAGAACAACACTGACCACGGTCAAAACAAAACTCCAAAGCCTGCAACGTCTGGCTAGCGTAGCTACTACTGGATGTATGAAAACAACTCCATCTGCTGCCTTGGAATATCTACTCAATCTAAGACCTCTAGATCTAGTCATCCAAGAGGAGGCAAAAGCAGCAGCCCTAAGACTAAAGTCTCACGGACTGTGGAAACAAAACTTCGAAACCACGCACACCAAAATCCTAAGGCTCGCTATAGAAGAAGTCCCACTTCTACAAGCACCAACGGACAAAACAACATGTCACTATATCTTCGACAGAAGATACAATGTACAGCTCAAAGCCGAACCAGTGGATATCTCAAAAGTGAATGAGGTCAGAATTTACACAGACGGCTCAAAGACAAAAAAAGGGACAGGAGCCGGTGTGTTCTCAAACGACCTCAACATTAAGATATCCACAACACTAGACAAACTTAACACAATCTTCCAAGCAGAATGTTTGGGCATCACCAGAGCCGCACAGGCAGTAGCAGCCAGAAGTGTGAAAAACCTCAGTATAAGGATCATTTCTGACAGCGCATCAGTCCTGCAGGCCTTAAGCAACAGCACGATTAACTCTGCCCTAATCTTAGAGTGCCACGAGGCACTACAGCTGATTGCGAACACCAACAAGGTCACTTTGCAATGGATTAAGGGACATAGCAACTCATTAGGAAACGACGCAGCGGACGAACTAGCCAAACGAGGATCAGGCACAATGGTACACGGACCGACACCACTGCTACCAATACCTCAGGCTCAAGTAAGGTCATGGCTACGCGAAAAAACCGAAGAAACTCACCTTAAAGAGTGGACAAACGATGATGGGTGCAAGCAAACCAAACAATCGGTCCCAGTAACATCCAAAAGGTTTGCCCGCAACCTCATCAGATTGAATAGGGACAACATACGTAAAATCACAGGTATAGTTACGGGTCACTGCTCCCTAAACAAACATCTGTTTACCATAGGTGTAACCGACAGCCCCCGATGCAGAGGATGCATGGAGGCGGAAGAAACGCCACAACACGTCATTATGGAATGTAATAGTGTGGCGCATCAACGGGCACAACTGCTCCAATCACCGGCAACGCTTCCGGAAGCCTGCAGAAGTTTCTCTAAGCTTCTGGCTTTCTGGGAGGAACTGGGATGGTTGGAGTAAGCGGGGAGAAGCACCACCTCACGCACAATGGCCCAATCAAGAGGCTAAGTGCGGAAAACCCCAGTACAAACAACAACAACAACAAGTGCCTCGGAGAGCACGTTAAGCCGTCGGTCCCGGTTGCCATACAAACATCTATGGCAGTCGTTACGGGTAGTTGGAGCCCTCAAAAGTCCAACCAGCCTAACTTGGAACTTCGATATCGCCATTGGTCATTAGACCATTGGTTGTGGAGGTCAGATGGCAGTCGCTTCACGGAAAATATCGAAGTTCAGCCGCATCACAGTTAGACTGGAAATCCGACCCCAACTGAGTTGGGAAAAAGGTTCAGGGAATGATGATGTAATATGTATTACCTGTGTAATATGGACAGTTTATCCTACACAAATTTAATATAGGCTTACAGGAAAATTGTTACTCTTGCGATTTTGCTTTGATCATACTTAACTGCAGCTATATTACATACAGCCTCAGTGGCGTTGAGCACACGACTGCTACGCACGGGGCGCGGCTTTGATCCCCGCTCAGTGCAAGAAGTTGTATGCATGAATATGGCTGTTTGCACTGGTCTGGTCGTGCCTCGGAGAGTACGTTAAGCCGTAGGTCCCAGTTGCCATACAAACATGTATGGCAGTCAATACGGGTAGTTGGAGCCCTCAAAAGTTCAACCAGTCTAAATTGGAACTTCGATATCGCCATTAGTCATTAGACCAATGGCTGTGGAGGTCAGATGGCAGTCGCTTCACGGAAATCACTGAGTTGGGAAAAGGTTCAGAGAATGATGATTACATTATGCAGTTCTTATCATTTTAAAAGACATTATAGCGTAAACGTTTTGCATAATCACGCGTTATTTAATTTACAAAATTCATTATCACGCTGTTTTCGTCTGATTTTAATTGAATTGATAAGGTTAGACCACACACTGAGATTAAATAAATGTTAGTATAAAAATAATTGGCGTTGGTTGCCAACTGCTATATATTTTTTTTGTAATCATGTGGGATGTGATACAATAATTATGTTGTTTGTGAAGAACATTTTATTATCAACTTGCGGAACTATTAGCACATTCAAAATCTACCTATTATATATATTATTTGTCATAGAGCTCGTAAATGATCTCGTTAATCATTACGATGTGGTCGTCGGTATTACTGTCGTTATTACAATTTGTATGAATATTTTCATTTGAAAAACTAACAAATATACATCGTTACATTAGTAGGATAAGCAGGATTAATTTATGCTAACATTGTATAGCATAGTCGTGTGGGAAAATCTCAATAAATCATTTTTCACATGAGTGTACTGTTTGAGAAATTGGCACTTAGTAAACCTATTGATGTAGGCATGAACCTTTCATCTAGACGGTAGTAAGAGGAACCATAATCATTATCATGATCATTTTTATTTATTTGTGGAACATAGGTTAATTACAGATCTTATAAGACGAGACGCTTGGATAGTCTGACTAAGGAGCTACCTAATGTATACTAGTATGATAAAACAGACATTTTGTTTGTTTGCTTTGCTGATTTGAAAAATTCTTACAGTGTTAGATAGCCCATTTATTTTGGAATATTATTATTTTATAAATGTCAACTAATATGGTAGATTTCTATATGTTATTTGAAAATTAAGAGCCACGGAAGCCAAAGATTAGCCATGGTCGAAGCCGAGGTGGGCTAACTACATCTTTATAGAGGTGACAGTAGGGTTTAAAAATACCTACCTACCTTTATTGCTCACCATATTGCCGAAATAAAGGTAAAGTATGTACCTACTCCATTAATTTTAATTGAAAAACAGGGTAGATTTTTTTTATTTTTAATTTTTTTTTATACTATCACGCCTATATCCCCGAAGGGGGCAGAGGTGCTCCCACATTTTGCCAGTGTATATTTAGGTCCCAATGTAATGGCCTATTGCCATCAACCGGGCACTTATAAACCTGCGATAAATACACACATAACTTCGAAAAGCATCGCAGTCATTGGTGTGTGCCATGGTGAACCCGAGACCTCGTCACAGCAGTCCACCACCCATACCACTAGGCTACCGCGGTTATATATATATATTCACAAGACATAATAAATATTAGTCAGAGCCATTTCCGTTTTCAATCCAAGTTTATTCTGAATCATTTTTATCTTCATAATCATATGTATAACTTTGATAACAGCGATTTTTTTTGTTGTTTGTATATCAGTAAAGATACACACATTTTTAAAAATGGTGACTACATACCGAATGCGCGTTTAACGCAACCTAGGTAGGTTAGCGAGACCCGGGTATTAACGCGATTATTATGGTAAATTACAATAGTTTACCTTTTGATTTACTTGATGTTTTTTTCAAATCGGACAAGTAGTTCCTGAGAATAGCGAGTCAAACCAAGCAAATTTTTCAATGTTATAATATGAGTATAACTTTATTTTACTGCCTACAGTATAGTATGAATGAAATAATTTTGGTGACTCTTTTCAGGAATTAACCACATTGCTTTTAAGAATAGGTAGGTACCTCTACAATATTTTGATGTTTTCCGGAACAGGCCCGACCGATTTTTATGATGTAACTTTTGTGTATACCAGTAGTAGATCTTAGAATAGACTATTTTTTATCCCGGGAATAGGTTTTTGTGGGTTACTGGAACGGGGTTAATGTTCACCACGCGGGGGGAGCCGCGGGCAACAGCTAGGTTACAGTACTTTTATCTACGAGTATAGTTAATTTTTCAGACAAAACTTGTTTGTAGAATTGTTCATGACTGCGTCAATGATAACAGGTGATATATTTTTATGCTAATTAGGATGTGACTAAAGTGATAAAATATTTATAAGTTTCCGTCCTAGTTAGTTATAATATATTTAACAGTTATATCTTTCCTGAATGATTCAACCGCGGACGTAGTTAACCGAGATTTTAGTTAATTTATTATATAGGCCGCTAACAAAATGTGTAACAACTGAAATTGTGTTTTAGAACAAGTTTTGGTGAATTAATGTTTTGTAAATTGATTTACATAATAACATAAATTGTTGGCGATCGCTGAACACGCATTGAAAGGAAGTCTACGTTAATTTGATTTTAATAGTGTCACTTATTAGAAATATGTTTATTTTGAGAACTTCTTGCTATTTAATTTTGTAAGCGAATTAAGCACCTTTATCGAATTCCATTTTTTTGTCAGTTGGACAATCTCTGTGGTGTGGCGTTAGTGAACGCGATTGCTACACAAGAGGCGCGGGTTCGATCCCCGCTCAGAGTAAGAAGTTGATGTGGCTTGGCCGTGCTTCAGAGAGCACGTTAGGCCGTTGTTACGAATAATGTATCCTATTAATCTTAGGGCCGTCGCGTCGGTCCCGGATGTCAAACGAACATCTATGGTATTCGTTACGCGTAGTTCGAGCTCTCGACAACTGGCCTAACTGCAGTACTTCGATATCACCAGGTTATGGAGGCCAGATGACAGTAACTCCTCGGAAAATATCGAAGTTCAGCCGCTACGCAGTTAGACTGGTAAAAGAATATCCCGGACAGTATCAAATGCGGCCGAAATTATCGCAAGGATGATGATGATGATGATGGATTCTGTCAGTAAGTAAATGCTCAATATTGACTAGGAGCTTATAAAACTACCACTTGATGGTAACTAGCTCTTCTTTAGCAGAGATCAGCATCAAACTTTATTAGTGTAAAAAAGGAGAAACATTCACCCTCAGGTCCCTATTTCCGCTACCCATCGGAAACTATTCCCTGGATAAGAAGTAGCCTATGTGTTATCCCTGTACTAAATTTCAGCCAGAAATAATCAACCTTTAGAGCGGGATTGAATAATAAACATCTTCACCAACTTTCACATTATTATTAGTAGGATGTTATAAAACAAACAATTCGTATTAACTCGTCGTATTCGAAGACAAGGTATGTGGGAAGTCGTTTCTAGATAGTGATTTATTTAAATGATTTGTAAAGGGAAGAGAAGCCAACTAAAATAATAGTGTATTCGGGAAATGTCGTGTTATTTGGAATGTAATGGCACTTAAGCGGACTGCTACTATACAAACATTTTTTACGACAGATTGGCAGTATAGGAGGTTGGCAAAGAAATTGTATGTTGAAATTATTAGGATTCCGTATAATGCGATCAAAATCTGGTACCGATATAAGCTCTAATGTCTTAATGTCTTTTTGAATGCAGACGGGATAAATCGGTAGATGGCTCCAACGTCGCCTTCTTCCCTAAGACTTGAAGGAACATTTCAAATGCTTAAGTCGTGGCCTTATACCTCACTTAGTCAAAGCACTTCTCCTTTCTTTAAACCCTGCTTCACCTCACCGCCCCACGCCTACTCGAGAACAGGACTACTGGACCTACCTGAAAAGGACTACTGGACTAGTCGCGTGAACATCGCCCGTCTGGGCATTCACTTTTTCTAATCTAAGCCGATATAGTTAATATCTTTAAATACCATATATTTTTACACACATCTTTTTTTACTAACCCGTAGATGAAACTCAACCTGACCCGTAAACTATTAGAAAAATGTCACGAACATCAATGGGAAAACAACAAAGCTATCAGTGTAGATCTGTCTGTATCGGAAACAGTTGGCCAGAAAACTGTGTCGAGTCGGCATTGGAGCTATATATAGCATGCGGGCATACCGGCAGATTTTTAGATTTCGTACTTAGTTCACGTATAAATAGATGATAAAGGATAAATAGATTTCTAATTCTACAAAACTGGTAAACAAACGTAATAACAGTGTGCTGCGATCCTGTGCCGCCGTACGACCATCCCGGTTGGCACACGAATATATGATAATATAGCAATCGTTACGGGTAGTTGGAGCTCTAAAAAGTCCGACAACATCGTCTAACTACATTACTTTGATGTCGCACTTAGTGTTATCGAATTATCAGTCAAACGACCTCTGAATTTACCAAAAATCATTACGCTTTACCAAATATCAACATTCGTATTTGAACTTTTAACCTCAGTATATTGTCATCACTACCTTGACATTCACATAAATAAAGGTAGTCCCTAATTTTTTGTACGGTGATATTAGAATACACAGGTATAAAATAAATGTACCTACTCATTTAATTAACAAAAATATGCGATAGATAAATGGTTATATAGTGTGGTATTCTTTTACGAATTTATTCCCGACCAAAGCCGGGGCTTGAATCGTTAGTAATTTTATATACTGAGAGATAACCGGCGGATGCACCATCATCTACCGAGACAAGTGGAACCTGGGGTGACGAGTGGAACCGTCTATCACCCTAGCAGAATGCAGCGGCAGGTCGCGGGGGCTAGATGGGCATACCGTGGTCCCCACATCCGAAGGGAGTCACCTCTTCAAACATCGCCCTGGGTCGGCCAGAGTGCGAGGGGTATATTACCTACTATCTTACTATCGACCCGAAAACCGCGTGCTTTTTAATCAAGTTTGACATGAGCACTCTCACTGGCTCCGGTGCGAGTAATATTTCGCGTATGAAAAAAATATCCATCGAGACAGGCACATCTGCAACAACACACACTTCAAAAGTTGTCGTCAATCCGTGTTTCATAAAATGCTTACAAAATATTATACCTCATTAAAACTCCCGGTTAATTCTTCATGTCATCATAAGAAAATAAGGACGTCTGAGAAACAAAGAGTCTAAAAATATATTCCTTTATGTAAACTTACACCATTCATCGTTTACTATACCTACTTAACACGTGCCATCTGTCATCATAATTGCGCTGATCCCGTTTATACTAAGGCTTTCTCTTCGGAGCCTGGGGTCCACTTTCCATTTTATGTTGCAATTGCCATCTGAACCAGGTAATCCTCTGATGAAAGCCTGGCCTCAAAATACGGCTGTCGATCAGCAGGTGTACTGGCAAGGAGGTGAGGTTAACTGGGTTCCGAAATTGATTTTGTGAGTAGGCAAAGAGAAGTTCTGACAACAATTATGTGGATTTAAAATACGAGTGTCGACTATGTGCCGACTGTGTGTCGACTTTGTGTCCCCTATGTGTCCTCCATTCTGTCAATTTATTAATTACTGGAAGGCAACACCCTCCAGTAATTAATAATTAATGAGGATCTTGTTCCCCACAAAACTTTATTGCCATAATCAATCAGCCTATCGCAGTCCACTGTTGGACATAGGCCTCTCCCAATGTGTCCCAGCATCCAGTCTGTCCCAGCCTTCTTTTTCAGGTCATCAGTCCATCTATTGCCACAATAAAAACCTGGTATAGTATATGTACCTACGAGTATTATTTCGGGTTATGACCTACATAGGTGTGTGACAAATCAATCATCGGGTTCGGTCGTTTTATCATGAGTGATAAAGTAATAAACCTCCATCCATCCTGAACTTGTATTTCTAATATTGGCAAAATATTAATACCATCACAGAATAGTGTCCCCTGACTCAAATCATACAAAACAGAAATATGATGTTCATTTTTTCAACAGAGAACAAGTTTAAAATTAAAACCCATTACTTGTCAATAGAGTTTCTATTTATGTTGATTATCTCGTCTACTCCCACCTGTTCTGTTGAGTAGTTCTGTTGGCAGAACTACTGGTAATTTTTTTCCCATTAGTTCTGTCCACAGAACAAATGGGAAAGCAATTCCCACCTGTTCTGTTGAGTAGTTCTGTTGGCAGAACTACTGGTATTTTTTTTCTCATTAGTTCTGTCCACAAAACTGTTCTATTTTAAATAATTTTAATTACCTAATAGGTGTGGGGACATTTCCTCTAAGCTCCCATTACGCTTGTATCTCCATTCTGTCTGTAATCTTTTATAGCCTATCTTGCGACAAAGGATTGAAAAGCCACGTAGAGATAACATCCGTTACCACGCCACAAGAAAATTACGAGACAAAGGTTTAATCTTACGATACTTGGAAACTATGAGTGTTTACACGAGTTAAATGTTTTTCTCTTCCTGATTCTTGTGTAATCTGTCCTTGCACAGAATTAGTTCATTTAAATAGGATTGGTAGAAATTTCAGGTTATTATTGCTTGTACAATTAAATTTGGATCATCTGGATTAGAAGCTGGTATTATTTAACCCTCGCTTTCTGTATTTAAAATAAGAATTCTGTATTTGAAATATTTTGATGACCGGCTTCACAGAACTTAACGAGATTTGTACTAGGTAATGAAATGAAATGAAACTATTTTTGAACGGATACTATCATTCATTTGGTATTCCTCTTTAGATACAGGTCACGCCCCTTTCATTACCATACCTACTCCTCTGATACTCAAAGGTTTGCTAGGAGAAAACTGATATTGAGTTGCGCTCGCTTATGTACATGATTCTTGCAGTTTTTTATGTATGATCTCTGTACTTTGTGTGTGCAATAATGAATTAAAAATAAATAAATAAATAGTAGGTATTTACATTGGTATTGCCCGATGTATCGGCTACATTTCAGTAGCCACGTCAGGCGAAAGTTAGTAGGTATTTTTACCGTATTATCCTGTTCCGTTAAGTACATCTCTTCACATTAATATCTTCTTCTAAGTCCAAAATATTTCCAGTTTATCTGGTATGGATTCCTTCCGTATATAATTAATTGCTCCTCATTAAAAAAATTCGTTTGTTTGGAAATCCTGTTTACCAGAAATTCAAGGTAGTTTGTTTCTATTTTCATCATCTAAATTGATTGCCTTGACATATTAGCGTTCTTAATGTGTTTTTACAAAATGAATCAAGCAAGGTTATAATATGCATCATCATCATCATCTTTTTGATGTTATTTCCGGTTGAATACTTTCCTTAAGATTTGTGTTATGTGGCTTTAATGGAAGCTATTGCCTTCTAACCTCTTAACCTTAAGAGCCAGAACTTTGTCAATGAGTAGGTGTCAGCTTACACGGCCCACAACTTACCAATGCATAACTGATACAAATCTAGTAAAATCGATTTACCCCTCGTTTTCACTAAAAACAAACTGTAAACTTCAAACAAGTTTACAACTAGTTTGAATTGTACAGAAAACTTGTAAAAGACTTGTCATAAACGTATTGAAGACTTATCAAATAACACAAGTACTTACTTATTTCATACCTATTTTATACACTTTTTCGTTCACACTGCCGACATAGCCGACAACTTGTATACTGTTCATAATACGTTTGTGTTCATACTTAAGTTTGTGACATTTTGCAACTTGTCAAATACATATTTTAAACCTTGGTGAAAATGAGAGCTTGGATATACCTTCCGAAGGGGGTCATCTCGAAAGAGAGGGCCTCGGGGCTGCCGTCGTGCGAGGGATATGTTGGCTAGAGCCAACATACCGGGAACAATTGCCGGAGGTGAGGTAGGCCTCACCTCCGGCAATTAAAGAGCCGAAAATTGCGTGTACGCGTAACATCCTCAACCGGCTCCAGCGGGGGGCATCCGTGGGGATTTTCCGCTCGATAAAAAAACCTGTTGGATGTACCTAGTACCTTATAATAAGCATAACAAACAGCGCTGGAGTACATTACTATCGCAATTATTCACATACATTTTAATCATTTAAATATACTAGTAGTATCTACTAGTGTCCGTATCGCAAAGAGAGCGTATCTATTTTATCCAACGTCTGTATTGTGGTCCATTGAATAGCAGGTATGTGATACAAAAACCAAATCGGGGGTCGATGCACCAATGCACGATGAATATGAATTGATGCGAACTTCTCTCTCTATTACTTTGCATACACGCTATGTTAACACGGCATTCATAAATAAACCATGTCTAATAATAAGAGTAGTTTATTTATACTTAATTGAACGATCGATCGATGCTATTTTTGTGTTATTTATTTTGAGTAAATATACACATTATAAAATAAACATATCAACGATATTAGTGAGTTTGTCCTGGAAGATAATTACATTATTAGCTGCTGATTTATCTTTTTACTGAATTTACCACAGAACAGAAAAAAAGGAGTAGAAATGTGATATGATATGATTATCCGTCAGAATGGCTGGTTGCCTGCCTCATTTAGCATCGAGACAGTGATTAAAAATTGCTAGCTAATTGCTACTATTTGCTACCTGCAATTCAATAATTGCTACCTCATTAGTTTAGAAAATATAAGGAATAACAAGTTCTAGTAAACTAAAAAGAGTTGAGCTATTGTTTTGCTTCAATAATTGCTACCTTATAGCTACCTATCTATTTCAGCCTTATCACTATATCAGTTGAAAAGTTATGATTATTTATTTTCAACTTACGTGTGGTTTGCTACGGTTGGCGAATTACGATATCGAAGTTCAGCCTCAATATAGTAAGATTGGAAAAGCAGACCCCGGATTTCAAGGTGACAGCTTTATATGCGACCGGGATTAACGCAAGGATGATGATGATGATGATAAATAAATGCACTGAGCGTGAATTGAACCCACGTCTCTTGGACAGAAACCAAGATATCATCATTAGAAAACTCGAGATATCATCATTAACCGCTGCGCCATCCATGCACTCAATATTTATCACTAAGTACACAATTCTTAGTCATAGCAATAAAAATGATAGGAAATATTTTTCCTTGAAATGTCGCGTTTCCCAGTATTTGCGTATCTACAGTACCTACAGCTCTAATAACCATTTAAATACGTCAATCATACATAACATACATACATGTTTAACTTAGAGAAACTTATAAAACACTTTCCTTTTCATAAATACCTACTAAACGCGCGACGATAAATGGCGGTATCATTCATAGGAGTCCACTGCTAAACATAGGCCTCACCCATCGACTCCAATCCGACTGGTTGGAGGTCGATGGGGTAAATGGTGGTATAGCGTGTCTAAACTAGTCTCAACCATTGACATTTTAAATTTGATAACGCGGGAATGAAAGAGTCTGTGGGTCTATTTACGCTAGTAATATTAATATCTATGGTAAAAACAGTAACAATGTCATTTTTTATGAATTTATAGTCAATATGACTGATTGAAAATCAGTCTTTAAGTGCGCACATACGAGTATACTACACAACGATTTTTTTGTTAACACATATATATTAGACAATAATAGTAGAAACTAATAATAAACACTCACTATTACCAACACAAACGCCAATAATAAACAGGTCTATAACTACCAGATGCCGTTGCGGTTCAAGGGCGAGAAATGAACATACAAACAGACGTGAGTCATCATATTGAACTTGCAGTGCCTTGACCGAACGTACGAGCGCATCGCGGCCTTTTTACTTACGAGATCGATAACAAGCTCTTATAATTTTATTACTGTCTCCTTATTTTTAGGGTTCCGTACCTAAAAACGGAAAAAAAATCGCAACAGTCATAGTATCACTTTGTTTCCCGATCTGTCCGTCTGTCTGTTAAGACATTTTTCTCAAAATACATGGCGATATCCAGTTCAAATTCAACCCCAATACTTAGGTCTGTGACACCTTGAAACTCAATCTTCTACGTCAATGCAATCAAAAGATAGGGACGTTCATATAGAATACTAGCTGTTGCCCGCGGCTCCGCCCGCGTGGACTTCTGATCTCGTTCCCGCTGCTCCATGAGCATTTAGGGGTATGAAAAATAGATATTGGCCGATTCTCAGACCTACTCAATATGCTCACAAAATTTCATGAGAATCGGTCAAGCCATTTCGAAAGAGTATGGCAACGAAAACTGTGACACGAGAATTTTATATATTAGATTTAAGCAATATGATAACCACGACTGCATTTTTCACCTTCGTCCATTCCATATTTGAAAATGAATGAATCTATTAATTTCTTTTTTATTTTCGGTAAGTGCAATGCAGCTATATATGTATATGACCTTTTATTAAAATAAGTCGAAATATAAGGATCTGTCCAATATTCGATATTGCAAAATTATAACCCTTCTATGTACCTATAGGTGTACCAAAATACTTATATAAAATATTAAATACAAGCTTATACGGAACTCTCGGAACCAAAATAACCCATGCATTTAATTAGGACTTGAAAAGTACAAATTTTGAAAAGCTACCCTCAGACGAAGTACATACTTAAAACTCTATGTCCATATATGACCAATACCGGTAGTAGCACTTACTATCAACAGTAGTAAAACTCACTGACCGCTCGTAAAAGTGCCCAAACATAAACTAAAAAAGCCGCGTATCTGCCCAAAAGAAGATAATGAGCAAATGAGCACTAATGGGTCGTTAATGGTGACGTAGATAACATAATGCAAACAAACTTCCTCGATGTTTAGCATAAAACGGATTCATTGTAAAATTGTGAAAAAGATACATATACATAGGCTACATACATATTTATACTTAAACCCTTTTGTCAAATTTATAATTACTAATCGCGCAAATCGGGCACGTAGCAATAAGGACAGATGACCGTTGGAGCCGAAAGGTTCTTGAATGGAGACCACGTACCGGTAGACGAAGCGTGGGACGGCCTCCTGCGAGATGGACGGACGACATAGTCAAAGTTGCGGGTACCCATTGGATGCAGACCGCCTCCAACCGGTCGGATTGGAACGCTAATAAAACTAGTAAATTCCAATTTCCACGGTCTGAGGCTTTCGCGGACGCATCGTGAAAAGAAACACGTTAATGCACGATTTTGTTTTTTTTATGTCCTATAGACTCGCGTTTGACCACTATCTCACCTGAAGATATATGATGAGGTGGTCGTCGGTGGAGCACGCTTGCCTAGAAGCTCTAGTCTTGAAGACTTTCAAGTTATAGCTATCCAGAAACACAGTTTTGGACAGGGCATTCCACTCTTTGACTGTACGCATAATGATATTGCACACATGTTTATCGTATAACATGTATTAGGGTACATGAAACCTCGCTCCATGGAAACCCGGTGTAATATGATACACTGAGGGGCGAAGCTCTAGCGTAGGCTTCCCTACCAGAGTTGGGAAATAGCAGTCGTTCTCCTAAGAGAAAGAATAGGTAACTGACTCCGCAGTAGTGGATAAGGACATCTTCCAATGTTGGGAAGATTTGACCTAATGTTTCCACGCTCTGGTTGGTATAAAATTTTAAATCGAATTTTCCGTCTATCACAGTATGTTAGTCGCCTTTTACGACACCCTACAAATGAGATGAGGTGAGTAGCCTTTTTCCTGATAAGGACTGTATATTGCCAGCTTTTCCAACCCAGCTGCTGTTCCCAGCCTGTGGGGAGTGGGGCATCCGTGCAATCAACAAAATTATTCCATTTGAACTACAGACAGCACCAACCTAGTCTATTGTTCCCACTCAATGTATCGACCTCCCTCAGCTGTTTCTACAAAGTAACTGTATGAGGCCGATCACGATTTGTTTCTAGCATTCACAATCTTTACCCCCTTTTCCCAATACTCTAGGAAGCGTTGCCTGTAGTTCTTTGTCACCAATGTTCGAAAGTTTGAGACGCTAACTTCAAATCCAGTCCGACACTCCAACTCATACCTTTTTTTTATTTATGGCACATCAATTTGACTTCCTCGCCTGGTGTTAAGCTGAAGGCAAAGTCTCATAAGAGAGGGTCACCATTGCAAACACGTCTAGTGCTACAATGGTGGCGCTCGGCTTGACGGCCTCATGAGATGCTTTTTCACCCCCCGCTTACAGGACCCGGGACTTTCTCTTCCGAAGATATCAGCTACTTCTACTTTGTTGCGTGAATATCTTAGTAGGTACTCAGCTTTCTCATCTCATAATCAGGTAATAAAACTATGACACATTAAATAAATAATAATAAATAAATAAATAAATATTCTAGGACAATCTACACAACGCCACCTAGACCCATGGTAAGCATAGATTAACTAGCTTGTGTTACAGGTTCTAGAATGCGGATAAACATACTTAAATACATTTTTTTTTGTAAATACATACATATTATACATAGAAACACCCAGACCAATGCAGATATTCATATTTCATACACACAAATATTTGCACTGAGCGGGAATCGAACCCGCACCTCCTGCGTAGCAGTCGCGTTCACTACCGCCACGCCACGAAGGTCGTCAAATAATTACCGGAACACTGCTCTATTATATTATCTGTTCTATGACACAAGGCCCCATATTACTAGTAACGGGCATATAACAATGCATATGCAAACAATGTAATTGGCACTTACTTAGTGCGAAAGAGTGCGTAATGATATATGACATATATAATTAGTTATAATCACTAGTTGTACTGCGGAATACAGTCGATTCTAGTGTACAAGTTTCACTATTGAATACAAATTATACGCGATCTACAGTAATAAGTATAAGTTGTTTACTGTATATACTTTTGTAGTACATACCTATCTGATTCCCACGTTAGCTTGGAATGAACTCCCTGCTGTGGTTTTCTCAAGCGCTTACAATATATGATTCTTCAAAAAGGGCTTTAGAAAGTTCCTTCACGGTCAGCAGTGTGACGCTTCTGGTGTTGCACACGTCTATGCGCACGGTAACCACTTTCCTTCAGGTGGGCCGTGTGCTTGTCTGCCATTTAAGTAGTATATAAAAAAGTCACGCGTTATATAATTTTTCAAGGTTAAGTATGTGTTAAAAACGGACTTCATAGTGACTTTAACCGTGGTCTCCTTTTGAGAAGGTCCAATAGCAATTCGTGGCCTAAACAACTTAGTGCGGTATACAGAAACTCTTTACTACATCAAACCTAACGTAAGCGTACAAATAATATTGTATTTTAGCGCCACTTACAATATTCCCGATAAGAGCTGATAAATTTGAGTGCCATGTGCAGCATAAGTACCGGCAAATGTTAACCATTAGTCAAGTTTTGATGCAGTGATATCTGATTTGTGCAAAATAGAAGCGGATGCAGGAAAGGGAAACTATGTGGGTGGTGACCCACATAGTTCTGTAAAATATGACATATTATTAGGCAATTGGACTATATGTTAGGGTTGGTTAGTATTTGTTATGAAATTATCGAATGTCTATTTGAACATTGCACATTAAATTAGTCAATGAATCGATCCAATAGCCTAATGCAGTTCACTGCTGGACATAAGCCTCTCAAAATGTAGATGGCAGACTTTGTCTCACGATTTTCACGCTACCGCGCTGTCCAGATGGATGGAAAGGTATCCTAAGAGGCGATGTGCCTCTTAGGATACCTTTTAGATGAGATGTGGTGGTGATATTCTTTCCTCGCCATCACACGGATAATAACATTGAAACAGTTGTATATATTTGCATAATATGTATGTATTTACAAAAATGTATCTTAGTATGTTTATCCGCATTCTATAATGCGGATAAACGTGTGTACTTAGATACATTTTTACCTATAACACAAACTAGTTTAGCTATACTTACCATAGGTATAGGTGATTTGTGTAGATTATCCTAATTGAAACACAAAATTGTATACTTAAAACTGTATTTAATGGATTTCGTAGGGATTAATTTAATTACCCAGGGTCCCATTATCTGTGGGTCTTTTTAATCTGTGTTGGCGCTCAGTATTCCTTGTCAGACCGCCAAAAATAGAAAATAATCTTAGCTCGTTCTTATAATATTGATTACTTTATGACTATTAGCATCGGGAATACCGGCGATGCGATGATATTACGGGCAAATGGAAATTACAGATTTAATAGTAGCAGGAATTCTCACTTCATACAATTGATTAGATTGTATGTCACTTATCATTATGACACTTATATCTTAACCTACGAAAACATGCATATTATTGGAAATCGATTAAACCGACGCGACGCTTAAAAGTTCACCCATGTTTATAAACTAAGTTCTCTTATTCTGTCAATTCGACGGCATTTTTGAGTTGCCGTCGTGGTGTAGTAATTTGTTTCACGGCAGCGCCGGCGCCGCTACCCACGGAGAGGGCCCCAGCATAGATTTCGCTCTTCGGGAAGGCTTACTACGTCCCCTCCAAACTAAGTGAAGTAAACCTATCCGTTTTTCACTTTGATACAATAAATCAATAAATGTAAATGCAATAATAGAATCAATACCGTGTGATATTCCGCGCGCGTCCGACACGACCATGTACGTTATCAGTGCAAGGCCACTGGTGCACACAGTAGTCATGGTATCAACACAGAGCAAAATATACCTACTGCAGGAAAGAAAAACATCTAACGGAGCCATTTCGATAACCTTGTCAGCTAATTTGGAGACCCGGGGCCATCCCTATCAGGATGCCCCTCCCTTTCGGGGATAGGGACCAAGGTGTCTTAGTTACCACCTGGGTATGAGGAGGCGAACTTTGCACCGCCATCGCGGCCTACTTCTGTTACGGTGATAGGTGACAGGCAACAGCGCCGCGTTCATGGAGGATGGAGGTCATTCTGCGACCTCTGGCACAGCTAATTTCGATGCCTGGCTGTTTATTCAACGCCGTCATCTACAACTTTACATGCAGTATCCAATGTAATACAATTAAGGGCATGAAGATAGTCTCGAGGAGACCTCCGCCATACCCTTTTAACCTTACCTATCACTTCCCGCTAAATTAAATGCTGGAATATGTTACTGCTGGCTGTGGTTCATGTAATGGGAATAGAATTAGTATTCCAGGAAACTGTTGGTATGTAGGCTAGTATTATGTGTGCTTATTGATGTCTACGCAACTATTTATTTAAAGTGTAAGTGTTAAATTATACCAAGTGCAATATAGCGAATTAGCACCATTATGTTAATGACGGATGTAAATACTTAGGAAGTGGAATGTTTTGCCTTTTTTTCTTTATGTTTCTTCACAAGTTAAGAAGTTTTTATGGCTCAGGCTATAAAATCTTAAATGGGTAGCCAGTCTAGGTTGACATAGGAAAAATATTTCAAAATTTTGAAACCATATGTAAACACAATTCCAATTACCTCTTACATAGGTCGAAGGACCGATGGCCGCTGGAGGAAATGAGTCTCTGAGTGGAGACCGCGAAAAGGCAAATGGAAAGTAGGCCGCCCCCTAGTCAAATGGAACGACGCGACCTAAATGCAGCTGGGACAGACTGGATACGAAGGACTGACGATCAGGAATAGTGGCGCACATTGGACCTTCCCAATATAGGCCTTGGCCAGCAGTGGAATAAATCAAATTTAGATTGTAAAAAGTGAATGCTTCGACAGAACTCCCCCCTCCGTCGCCTTCGCACCAAAGATGCTTGTATAGATCTATTTCGAATTCTTCAGACATGGTTTCGTGGCTCAGCGGTTAGAGCATCCCTCTTGTAAAAAAAAGATCGCGGATTCGAGTCGCGTCGAAGCATACACTATTACCGATCCAAAATTGATTTGAAACTGCATACTAATTGCTTCAAAATTTCATTATACTCTTATTAGTAATATTCATAAAGCAGTATTTCCTTTTCCTTTTAAAATCAATAACCATGCCTTTCTTCTTCCACAGATGTGTCTCACAGAATGGATACGACTCCGTGACCATGTGAGCACGTATTCCCGCAAGGTGCTCGGCCGGGAGATTCCCCCGTGGGTGTGGGAAGCCTACCAAGTAGTAGGCGTATTTCTCTTCGGGTGTGCCTGCCAGCAGTTGACCACCGACGTCGCTAAGTACACCATTGGAAGACTGAGGCCACATTTCTTTGATGTAAGTAATTTTATTATAAGTCTGTTTATATCGAGTGGTATACTATACAGATTTCACAGTTGTACCAACTAAATATACTTTTTAAACCACCTCACTTTTGTAGCCTGATACTCTCCAAGACGGTAATTGCCAGTGCTTGTGTGGCTAAGCACGTAATTAATTTCCTTGCGATTTACAATGCATAGCAAGGAATCGGGTGATTTTTTTTCCAAATTTAGTTAGCTGCAACATTTTCGGTTAGTAATTTATTTTCGATGTACCTATCCAGTTTCTTTTTGGAGTGCCTGATTGGCGGCAATAGGCTCGTCCCCTATTACGTGGGACCGAAAATCATAGTTGGCGACATGTGGGTATTCAATACACCTCTGCCTACCCCTTCGCGGATTACGGGCGTGAGCATATGCATATATGCAGATAGGTACTATTGATATCCGTGTATGTATGTAATGTACTGTTGTAGTAACTGAAATTGAAATAACTAACAAACCCGGAACCTCTCGGTCGTAAAGCCGACTCCTCAACCATTTAACCGCCCGACGCAACGAACCAATAATAGAAATCGAATTCAAAATCAAATCCTTATCCAGAGAAATCTTTCAAGGCGAGTATCACAAGTTCACAGCTACTGTACTATGATTATAACAAAATTACAATGAGTGTAATCACATAACACTGAAGTTACAAAACAATTATGAAACATTACAGCCGTATAGCAAGGGAAGTATACATTACCATTGTTTTACTAATTACTCCTTAACCACGTGCATGGTCGAACGTGCCGGCGTTCACGTATCTCGGCATCGGTTGATATGCCAACAAATTGAATGAGATGGTCCTCTTATAAGTATCAAGATATTTTGACGTAATAGTTAATTATACATACAGATTTTTCGCATAAAAGCCCGAGGTAGGACATTGACGGTATTTATTTTTTTATGTTTACGTTTGACCAAAATCCGGTTGGCAGTACTTCCACCCTACAGACTAATATTAATCAGCTGTTATTTGGGTAACCAGAGCTCATTGGAGAGATTTAGTGTTGACAGTGGGAAGACCGAGCTGCGTTGATGGCACAGAAACTCTCTTAACATTAACCCCCCCACCCCCTCTCCAGCGAGGGTTAACCCTCTAGAGTGTCAATAACACAATAGTAACAGTGCTGCTGTTATTGTAAAGTCCATTGGACATGGTAAACACTGGCCTGTGTACTTGCCTGCCACCAGTGTTGTAAAATAAAAAGAATAAAAAAAGTCTTATTAAACTTTAACATTATGATCTGTTTGTAGTTATATATTTACTAGAATGCAACATATAATTGTGTTCCATACAATTTTTCAGATGAAAATAAAATGTGAATAATAAAGACACTAGTAATTGAACTACTATCTGACTAGGCTGGATTTACAAAACTGAAGCAAGTCGATTTTAGTCGAAGTTCTTCCTGAATTATCTTATCGATTCTCCAGAGGAACCAAATCATAAGCTTAAATACCTAAAGTACGAGAGGGTTTCCAAAGTCAAAGTCAAAATCAAAGTTTTTATTTGCATCCATGTGTTGTACAGATGTTACATAATGTAATATGGGTTTCAACCCTGTTTGCACAGCAAATAACATAAATTAAATGAAATTGTTATTTAATTAAATATGAAGTTTTACAACCTATTTGAAGTTTCCGAAAGTTAAAAGAACGTACCTCCTGAGTTTCAGATGGCATTAAGTAAAAAGGGCGTGTCAAAATAGCTTTTCACCGTCTAATCTAACAATAGAATTAGATATTTCAAAAATAAACGAAAATATTTCAAGAAGCAGTTAGTGCGAACCATTAAAAACCCACAGGACCATAATAATGCCGTAACATAGATATTACCATTTACTCGTAAAATAATTACGAAGCCCCGTAAAATAGAGATGGTTATTTATGGTGTTAGCGGCTCTATTTTATGACTACGGTCAACCCGTGGCATCATTATTTGTTAGAATGTTACTACACGTGTTGATAAATAATAATGTGTTTTATATAATAACGCCTGTATACCTCCAGGCCTAGGTGTTTATTACTCATCTTCTTCCCTTAATTTCATCCCACGCACGCTACTGTTGTAGAATGAACTCCCTGCTGCGGCTATTCCATGTGACTACAATATGGGGTTCTTCTAGAAAAGCATTAGGGTCTTTAGCACGAGTCTCTCGGTTTCGCAAGCCTCCGTAGGTCACGGTAACCACTATCCATCAGGTGGGCTTGTTTGCCACATAAGTGGTACAAAATAAGCTGAAATCTACACCAGAACCTTGTAGGCCCTTCAGCAGGTGCTAATTGGCAGCCTAATTAGCTTGCACCCAAAATATCTTAGCGGGTACTTCCTTTCTTAGTCAATAGATAAATAAATTGGGTGTCTTTACAGTAGGACCTTGAATAACTTAGAATATTCTCTCAACACGATGTAACGCTACAGAGTTGAGCATATATCAGTAAGGAAGGAGAACTGAGTATTACAGTGGGCAAAATCGAGTATTAAAGTGGGCAAATATATATTTTGACACAACTTATAACATTAGAAGTGAAAGCTTCGCGTCGGGAAGCATCGCAGATCCCAGACAAGCACACGGCCCACCTGTTGGAAAGTGGTTACGGTGCCCTATAGACGTTTGCAACATGAAGGGCGTCACACTCATATAGCCGACCATGTAGAGGGGATAGGGCGTGCAGAAGACAAAGGAAGGTTTATCGGTATTCCTACTGACAACACAAAACCTCTCCAGTGAGCTCTGGTTACCCTGCTCACCGCCAGAAATACAATTTTCACTTCGTTATATTTGATACTCCACTATTGTTAACATAAACTCAATCATCTAATCAAACCATAACTAATTTAGTGCCACATAAGCAGGCACTGAATTGAGGAAATAGCTCATTACAATAACCGCAAGTAACGACTGGCAAATTGCACAAAATAGAGCAATTATACCTTTAACTACTTGGTGGAACAGTATCCAGAACCGATATAAATTCTGTCTGGATTTATTGAGTAGCTACTAAATTACTTCGTAGTGCATTTTTCATTTAATTTATCTACCACTAGCTGATGCCCACGGCTTCGCCCGCGTGGAATTTTGTTCCCGTTCCCGCAACCCCTGGGAACCTTTTCCCGGGATAAAAAGTAGCCTATGTGTTATTCCAGGTTCTAATCTACCCCTGTACCAAATTTCAACCAAATCAGTCCAGCCGTTTATGCGTGAAAGAGGAACAAACATCCATCCATCCATCCAAACAAACTTTCGCCTTTATAATATTAGTAGGATTACCACGACCAGGAAACTCGTAGTTTGATTGTGTCGAGTGTCGCACCAAAGAAAATAATTTTTCACGAGACTACTCATCCTCTAAGGCGTGAATTATGCATAAGAAAGATACAGAAAAGTAATTTAAACACTTACATTTAAACTTAACAAACAGGGACTTTTTTGTAAAAATTCAAGTCAAATGTAACTTTTAAACTATCGCGGAGTTTACTCATAGTGTTGTATATTTTTGAACACTATGAAAGTAATGGAGGGTAGGCACACAAAAAATGTTACCTGCACACCGCGCGACGCTCGCAGGCCAGTCAAGTCATGACCACGGGTGCTGCAACGCACCCGAAACGTCGACAAAAGTAAGTGTTCAAAAATATATCGCGTGAAGTCCCGAAACTTATAAACACTATTCAAGTCAAAGTCTACATTTAAGATAAAAAAACATCAGCCCTTTGAAATTCTTATTTCGCGGCTATTTACTCCTGTCATCATCTGTCGTCATCTTTTTCCCTCTATATCGGAACCGACTAAAACGCGTAGTGCCAGTTTTTGAAGCACATTACCTATTTGGTCAATGGAACTATTATGAAGTATTCTCTGAGTGACAACACTTACGCATGCCTTATTCGTCCAGTATTGATTCATTATTATGCCCATAAGAAGGTTAGCTCGTTAGTGCTACTATGTTACGTCTAGATTCATACTTACCTGAGATTCACTAGTCGAATAGATAAATATCCGTGTCTATGGTTTCAGTTATATTTATTTATTTTATATAGATGCAATTTTTTTTATTATGAATAAATAAAATGAATAAGAATTGAAAAAACCCGTTCTGCATAGAACATGCTGTAAAAAGCGTGAAAGAGTATCAGATGACTTCGTTTTCCCGGGTCTGCCGGGGTGCGAGGGATATGTTCGCTACTATATGACCTCCGGCGAAGCGAAGAACCAAAGACGGCGTGCGTTTTAGTCGGTTTGAGTTCGACATAATCTCTCTTACATGCTCCGGTGAGATTGGTATCTGAGGGTGACCCTCTCTACTTTGAGGCGAAGTCATATTAAATGTCTTATATAAAAAAGACAGACACAAGATAAATAGCCGACAGCAAATTAGTCCCTTCGGTCAAAATTTTCAAGCGATAATGCTTCGTAATACCTAGATACAACTGCATCCTGCAATGGCATCCAACAGTATATTGTAATAATAGAACTTAACTATCAGTATCTGTTATTCTTGCAGCCGTAAATCCCATAATGGCCAATTAGAGTTTGACAACCAACCCTGGACAAGCAATCCAACTGTTAACGTTGAAGTCGATATCTTAGTGTTCGTTAGTGTTACTTTGTGACCTAAAATATGTCACGTATTCAACTGCTAAAGTAGCCAACCGCATACAACAACTGCAGACTGTCCGCCGTGCAGACGCTTTTACATTTATCAGGACATTTACCATATTTGTTGTTTTCTCTTATTGGGAAGTGGGGTTGTAATAAACGATTGAGAAAGAGGGTAGACCGATACGGTTGGCCCAATGAGAACTAGCTCGACGATCGTCAGTATACCGTAATCATGGCGCTTGTGCCGAAATATCGTTTACATAAAGAAAATAACGAACTTATTAAATATCCCTATGAAATATTTGTTTATTTATTGTATTATTATACCCTCTCCCCATAATACATTTTTCTCGCCTCAGAATGGCACTTCTCTTTTCAAAATGCAAAGCCGCTCGCAAATTATTTCTAACTTAAAATATTCATTAACTGCTTCCATAGTGGAGTCTATTAAATATTTTTGTTAATAAATTTCCATTCATATTTTTGCGCTTTATCATATTTTGTACTTTGAAGCGATAACTTTTAACGGAACATTTTTATGACATTTCATGTTAATAACCTTTCCGACTGTTTTAGCAAAACTTTTATGATCAGACTCATCATAATTAATATAAAAGTCTTGAGGATTATTTCTAATAAGTTATATGTTATACTACATTTACTATATTTTATTATATTTAACTCTCAGACCAGATAATATTATTCTAATTATCTGTGTAAATAAAAATCGCGAAATATGTTGCTAAGCGACGGATAATGACCTATTCGACTAGTTATTTATTTTATTTCTTCCTTGAACTCTATGTAAGATGTTTATGGAGCAGCGGGAACGGGATCAGAAGTCCATGCGAGTGGAGCCACCGCCAACAGCTAGTAAAACATAAAATAATGACATATACAGTGTATATATGTTTTTAATAAACTTTTTGCCTATAAAATTGAACAGCCGAAGTACGAGCATTATTATTGCATATTCTGAGGAGTTCCTCGAAATATCATTGACGATTTATCGTTAAATCGTAACTATGGTTTGTTACTTGACCCATGAAGGTCAAATGACAATCACCAAAATCACACAGAATCGTTCAGTGACTGTTTTGCATATTTTTGAATGGAGCAGGACATTTACGATGCAGATCACAATAAATTACAAGTTGCTCATTTGACACAAAATTTATTGCAAATATGTCATAATTTATTGCAAATATGTAATAATTTATTGCAAATATGTCAATATTTATAATGTTATTTCTATATCCACATAGTCAAAGTCTAAAATAATTATTGTTTTGATTTCGTTAGAAATTGTGTTTAATGTGTAAAAAACTTTCTTTGAGATTTATTATATTATGCTATTTATAAATTTATGTATTTACACTTTTTGCACCGTTAAATATAGTGTGAATAGAAAAATTGCAATTGCAAATTGCAATTGATAACACCATGTACTATAATATTAGCAGGTATATTTTAAACAGTAAGTACTATGTTTATTTTTTAGTGTAAATATCCCTAGCCCGTTTTGAGGTGTTTAGTATAAACAACGGTAAAATTTTCTGTTCCTGCATAAATACAGAAAGAGCTTGTTATCTCAATCTTCACAAATCATAATGAAGAATAACTCTTGCTGAAAATATGCAAATAAATCGACTTTCGCCAATAATTCCTGTAAAATATTGTCTAAACACTACATTGTGGCTCAAATCTTCATATAAATTAAATTTAAATTGTAAAGCTCTGGCTATTCTGTCGTTCCTCAATTTACTTTAGAGTTCTGTATGACGTTTTGTCGTCTGGGTGGTTCTAAGATGCCAGTGCATAAAAAATACACGCATGCATATCACGCTCGTGGACGTTACTGTTCTAAATGTTAGCCATTAAGTGCCAGCATTCAAAAACTGTGTGTTTTATATCATCAACACGTAGTTGTATGTTGTTATTTTAAATTGAAAATTAAATAATGTAACAATTAATATTTGACAAATATAGCATAAATATTTTTTCCGAAACGGGTTGGTTGGCCCCTTAGCCCTAAATTAATTTTTTTTTCAACATCATAGAAGGGTAGATAAATAATGTATGATTTTAAATAATCACTATAAATACAACGGGATATTTACCATGTTTGTTTTTTATAGAGCAACACCGGCTTTTTATTTCACTATGTTGCTTTAAGTGTGTGTGTGTACCTATCGATCGTGCCAAATCTTAATCAAAGCTCACAAACAGCTAAAAAATATAATTATAGAACAGGTTTCCTCGCAAACAGTTAAATCCTACTAATATTATAAAGGCGAAAGTTTGTTTGGATGGATGGATGGATGTTTGTTCCTCTTTCACGCATAAACGGCTGGACTGATTTGGTTGAAATTTGGTACAGGGGTAGATTAGAACCTGGAATAACACATAGGCTACTTTTTATCCCGGGAAAAGGTTCCCAAGGGTTGCGGGAACGGGAACAAAATTCCACGCGGGCGAAGCCGTGGGCATCAGCTAGTAAGATAATAAGTACATGAATGTCATCAGACTGACTGACAGATGAAAGTAAAATTGGCCACTTTTGAGATTAAGGCGCTTCGCCCACTCGATCAATTTATCATCTTAATAAATTTTCATAAATAAAAAATTAGAGCTTTACGTGCATGCATGTCAAGGTTCATTGACCCTCGGCATAAAAATCTCTCAAATACAAGAATTACATGTATATCTACTATATAAGCCTAGGTTTATAGTTAAAATGAACTAATTTTGTGTTGAGACACTGCGCGAAGAATTATTTAATTCTAATGTTGGCCTGTAATCATGGTCTAAGGTTGTAGCTTGATGACAATGCGTAGGCAAGCTATTTATTAAATCCATAATGACATAACAATAAACTCCAAGATGTTATTTTCACACAACATAAAACTATTTACACACTATTAACGGAAATAACTACTGAATTATATTTCATTACCTGTGTGGGTGGCGGCACGGGCGCGCTGCAATTATGGCCCTGTGTATTTACTAGTAAAGTCACCGTATAAATAATTTCCAACTGTTACACTCTTCAGGCTTCGGTGTGTTATTTTGACTGATACGTTATTATATTATCACTTAATATTAAGTTATGTTGATATATACTGGAAAACTTTATCCAAAATGTCGTGGTATATTGACATAATACTTAATAATTTTTAATATTATTATATATTGACAATCCCTATTGCGTGGTGATAGTGAACGCGAATGCTACGTGGGAGAAGCGTGTTTGATTCCCGCTCAATGCAAATAGTTGTGTGCATGAATATAAATATTTGCATTACTCTGGTTGTTGCTATGAATAATGCTTATGTATTTACAAAAAATATATAAATATGTTTATCCGCATTTTAGAACTCATAACACGATCTAGTTAAAATATGCTTACCATGGCTCTAGGTGGCGTTGTGTTGATTTTCCTACCATATTTATTTATTTCATTTATTCGCACCCTCAGAACAAAACTGCCACAATTCAGAAAAGTCTAGTGTACAATTAGGTGTCTACTCAAAATTACTAACAACGAAATTCTCAACTTAGCAGTAATTCACATAGCGCTATATTCGAGTTGAAACAGGTAGGCACTGATGTACGTAAACAATCACGAAATAATAGACGAGAGACTGTGCAATGTCAAATTGTTGAAAGACGTTTTCCCAATAAGTCGATTTCTTGGATTGTGGCAGTTTCGTCCTGAGGGTGCCTTATGTGTATTAGAGTTTTTTTTAATACAGTTACCTCATTTATAACTACAACTTAATTGTTATTATCAATCACGTCGCTTGAGTTTTATTTCCCTAATCGATTTATTGACTGTTAAATAAATTTTAACGATGTTGTATTCTAATTAAGATTACGTTATTTGAAACTGCTACTGAGTAGATACTTATGTGTTATTATACATAATTTTGAATTGTATTAATAATGATTCTATATCCTTATTATCTTTTTTCGTCAGCGTCAAGTTCCGGTGCATCATACTTTGGCGAATTCTATACATCCTTATTGGTTCCAATACCTGTTGTATGATATTCGTGAGAAGGTATAGGAGCATGTGATCCCACCAAAGTACCTCCACCTCCCGTAAAAGTCACAATTAAACAAATATTTGAAAAGAAGAAAGTAGCCCCGGGGTCCAATCCAACAATGAATGGAACCGAGACTGATCCTTGGATGAAGAAGTTTGTAAGAGAGTACCTATCTATCTATTAACAAAAAGATTTCTATCCATGTGATAGTGGAAGACCATCCCATCTCATCCGAAGGGTGTCGGAATATTCAACTAACGGAAAACGTAAACGATATTACTGCGAGAGAAATATAACTCGAAATAAATCCCTGTACCAACCTGTCTGACCATCATGGAAGCAAGAGGCCAAAGCCTCCCGATCTTGTCCAGCAGTGGACTGCGATAGGCTAATTCATTTCTGAAAATAATACGTACAACTTGATACAATGATATTCACTTACACACCATCAACCGTAAAATTAGAATCCAATTCTGTAACAAAATGGAACCAGAAACTGTATTAGTAACGACAAAAGGGTTAGCACAAACAAGGGTGCGTTTGAAACGGTTCACGCTTGGCTGATGACGTGTGACACTGCGCCGGCGCAAGCAAAACGACATGTTTGTCACATGCTGTTTTTAGTTTAGATTTGATTTTAATTGAGAAAGAGTGGTGGGTCTGTTATTTTTATTTAGAGCATATGCTGGTACAGTTAAATTAAGTAATTTATTGTTTTTTAGTGCACTCTAATTGTAGACATCGGTAAATGTGTACTTAATTAATATTTATTTCTTTCTTTTGAGTATTATTTTTATGGGGATCAGTTGCTGGTATAATGCCATTTATTTATTTATGTAGTGTATTCTAATATTGTCATTGGCGTAGTTAATTATTATTATTTACTTATTTTCTTTATTATTTATTTCTTTTTTAAATATTTTACACATTTTCGGAAATTATTCATAGTTGATAATTTTCCTTATGTTCTCTTTTTATCACTATATTATTAAGATTGAATCTCTTATATGGTATACTACGGTTCCATTAATAATCAAAATTATAATTTATATTGTGATGTTCCAATTTTTCAAAATTCAATAATAAAAATATACATTCGTCATGTGTATAATTTTATGTGCCCTAATAAGATTATTATTACCGATGAAAAATATTCACATAAAATGTTACAAGTGGATCACGTTCGAATTACCATAACAATTCATTTGTTATTAAAATTTTCAACGTGATCGGAAATTATTCTTGTTTAATACTTTTTATGCTAAGTAAACTTATATTATCACTTACAATAGACCTTTGGACTTTTTATACAAGCAGAAGTAACTTCTTGAAATCCACTTATCCGTCTTGAGTATTTCAATATTGTTTGCTTCTATCCTCACGTGCATGGCTTCACCTAAACGATTGTCTTTTGTTCTTTTGTCAGATACTGCCATCGCTGTCCCGAATAGCATTAATTCCTTCTTTGATGTATATTTAGGTGACATCCAAGTCATCCAACGTTAGAACTTGACAAGTCACTCTTGGTCGTTTTTATGTCACATACTACATGATTGGCAAAAGTGTTAGTTTCATGCTTTGTGTTATTCGTTGTGTCCTGAATGTCATGATTTACTTGATACATTCTTTGGACGTAAGCCAATTTAATATATTTCATCATACAATACTAAAAAACTTGCAAAAAACTTCAATAAATAAAACCATAAACTGTTTATATTATCAAAATTATGTACTTTTTATGTGCACGTACAAAAGCTTTCAAAAAAGGCACGTATTTGAAATTAAATTCACAAAATTTTATCGCAACACAAATCTTTCATGCTGTTTCCTTTTCGAATCAATTTATCCTTTCTCGTCTCAAGTGTCTTACTCCACGTCTATAAAAACTCTTTTTATTCGGTCTCCTTACCCGTGATAAATGTCTGTCTCCGTTTCTGAATGTTACGTGTTATTTCGGTGTAGATACGAGTATATTCTTGGACGCGTGCTATACAATATTCTTAAAGTTCAAGGATTGCCCACAGTTATTTCTGTATACTTAGAAAAGTTTAGAAACAGTTATAAATCTATTGTTCAATTTTATGGCAGCTTTATGTCAATGTCACTTTATGTTTATGCCAATTGAATAAATATTCAAATAATTGCTGTTCGTTAGATTTAATTAGGATCGTGTGATTTAAATTTCATCCAAGTTAATTAAAAGGTGATTTTCACAGTTTTAGTGGCGCTAAAATAGATTTTAGAATTACATCTGTATTTCTATTTTGAAGGAGATCCGTCGCGAATTATACTGAAAAGAACGTGGGCGGTAAACGTAATTATGTGATATATTATAGACATTAGTGATAGATGACTTCAAGCTCGTATTCAAAATATGTTTTTATGTAATTTCTTCTATCTGTGATACATTATATTAGCGTGTTAGAGATTCATAACTTATTTCAATTTATTATTAGCTTTACTTATGAATATGATTGGATTATGATAGTTTATAATATATTCACATTGTGCTTTCAATGTCATTAATAAATTAAATGTTTATTGGAATCGTAGGATTATTTTCCTTTTCTTAGGTTTAGTTTTAAGAACCAATCCAAGAGGCTCACACTTGAATGATTTTGAATGAATGGAGTTAATTTCCAGTTTAATAACATAACTCCTCATTGCAAACGTTCTATTGAATATACCAACCACAAGCTTACAGACAACATACTTAAATACTAAATTATCCAGTAAGTTAGAGAGCGGTAAAATTTAGAAAACAACTGTTAGGTACTTTTATCCTATGATAAGATCAGTTCAATATTACAGCTACATTATACATACAACCAAAAAATACATACGAAAAACAAATGAGTCGATCCGGTCGCATTATTTTATAATATTCCTGTGTAATAATATTTGATTTTAATAAATTACTTCCCATTTACGCGAAGTAATAAACGTCTGATTAATTTACAATTTAAAATACACAACTGTTTATACGTTTCTATGAGGTCAAGGTCACCGTAATGTAATAGTTTTTACTTACTATTACATTAATTGTAATATATTTAACCTTGACTGAAGAATGTAATAGTATCTACATAATATCTATATTTTGGGTTCTTTTTTATTTTATTTTTTCTAGCTTTATGCTTTAGCTTTTCCTTTCTGAAATTATTTCTACAATAACTTGCTCAGTCAAATCATGTACCGTAATGTCACTATAATAATTATTATCTGCACTATTACGCTATGTTGACATTATTATAAACCTTGACACGAAAAATTGGCACTACACATCGAATTTATCATACCATTTGTTTTTTTTCGAAGTTTTTATTGCATAATTTGTTGAATATACTTACTGTTATGAATAATATTTTCCTTCACAGAAGTACTTGGCCTACTTTTAATACTTATTTTGTTTATTTTTTTACATTCAGCATAATTAATGTGATGTCAACAATAGTGTAATGTTTAACATTACAAAAATATCCGTGAAGTGGTCAAATCAGCACCGTTTGCTCAGAAAATTCTAATTAACTGATTTGACGTTTATTCTTACCTTGTGAGTTAAAATGACTTTGTACAGTCAGCGTCGTGATACACTTTTTCAGATATCGCAAAACTATTTTTGATATAAGGTTTTTCTTGGTTAAAATACTGTACTACTAAGTAAGTTTAATTGAAAAGTGCTGAAGATATAATTACTCTACTTTTGACAATGCTATTGCGCAGCTACTTTAAAGTATCAGTAATAACCTCCGTATTATTTTTTTGTTAATCACAATTTTCCTCTCTGCGTTCAAATCAAATCAAATCAAATCAAATAGTTTATTTGCTAGAATATGGTACAATAGATATTACAAAATTATTTGTTTCCTCACATTCTGCCACATTCGGCGTGCAAATATTCAGATTATAGGTACCCACTAATACATAAAGGCTAAGATTAATTACATTAATGGGTCTTGTTAAGTGTTATTGTATCGTCCAAGAAATCATTAATATTATAATATAATTTATTTAATAACATGTCAAATAATTGTTTCTTAAATAATGTCATACGTAGGTTAGTCAAACTTGATGGAAGGTTATTAAATATTCTAATACACATGCAGTTCGTAGAAGTATTACCTATTATTAGCAAATTAAATACTTAATCTCGTATGTGTGACTTCATTATCAAATATATTATATTGGCAGTCTTGAACCTGGGTTCAAATAGCGTTGGTTTATATTTTTTTATTCAGGTCATGTGTCATGCACAATTAAGAATTATTTCGTTCAGATTCTTGATAAGGATCACGAGTATCATTAATTTTGTAGTGATGTAATTGTTTTTGATCATTAAAATCATTGATCAATGGAAAAATATAGGAGACGTGTATAAACAAATCCGGTAGGGTTCGACCTAGATGTATACCTATCGCCACAGATCTTCGACCTAATACGTAAAAGAAACGAGGCCTTGACGTGTGGTCGACCATATGGAAAAGAGGGGGAAAAGAGAAGGGGGAGGGGACAAGGTTAATAATGTCTCTGTGCTGTCAGTGCAGAAAACAAAGAAAGGTTTCTCAGTCTTCCCACTGACAACACAAAACCTCTGGCTACCCTACTCACCGCCGGAAACACAACACAAGGTTATTATTAGCCCGGTATTATATAGATTTGATTTTAAAGTAACCGCAATCTGCATGCTTATATGAAAACAATACTAAAATTAGAATAAGCGAAACTCATATGCCAGGATTATAACAAGTCCCCCGGGTCTGCCGGGGTGCGAGAGATATGTCTTGTATGATCTCATCACCGGCAATCAAGGACCCATAGTCAGCGTGCGTTTTAGTCGGTTCGAGTCCGAACATAGTCACCTTCGCCGATTTTGGCGAAGGTGATGTCTGTTGAGATTTTGCGCACGATAAAAAAGGGTTATAATTGTGAAAGTTGTTCCCTGGTTTTTGGTCTCTATACCTACCTACTCTAATGGGACAAAGGCATGATTGTATTTATGAAACACTAGCTGACCCGCACAACTTCGTCCGTTATTGCAACATTTTTCACTTCTGCTCCGCACCAATTGGTTGTAGCATGATGTTATATACATATAAACCTTCCCCTTCTATCACTCTATTTATTAAAAATGATTTGCGTAGTTTTAAAGATTTAAGCATACATAGGGATATAGTTATAGAGACAGCGACTTTATTTTATACTATGTAGTGATGATTTGACCTTGAGCCTATTAGCGTAACTAAAATATTGTAGCCATAATGATAATGACCTCGTGTGAGTCCGCTCACTTGCGTAATCTGAACTTAACCTCATTGTTTTTATATTACCTAAAACTTGAATTCATTTTTTATAATAAATATATGTGCTATAAGTTTGATCTGTTTGTTTGTGCTTCTGTGTCTATATATCTATCTGTGACATCATAGCTCTTAAAGTAACTCGAAAACAATTACAAGAAAACAGTAATTTAAACGTTGTGAAATATCGGTGTGGTTTCTTTTGCACCATTGGCTAGCACCATCAATGGTGCAAATGAAACCAATATGTATCGTTGGTACCACTGATGGTGCAAACGGTATATATTAGTTTCATTTGCACCATTAATTTAATTTAATACTGCATCTACCATTAGTACTTCATTCTGTAGTTTATAATTTACAAGATTAAAAATATTAAAATACTAAACAGTTTCGAGTTAATTCAAGGCTGGATGCTAAAACGCGGTTTAACTAAACAAGTACCTACTTACAACTATTTTTTGTAATTTAGGAATTAAAAAAACTTGTTTACACCGTTTAAGTTGCAATATTATACTAAACATCAATTAACTTTTTGTAAATAGCATGTTTCTTGCTAATTTAATATAACACATACATATTTCAATTCATAAAGCTTTCACACATAATCATACGTGTTTGGCAAGACCACCTACCTATCTGAATCTACATCGGGTCATCGTGCGCTAGCGCATAGAGCGCGCACATTAGCGGTGTTCCTCAAACGACCAATTAGCGCTATCTATACGCCGCCTATTGAAACGTCATCATCGTTGTGGTTCATGTGATACGCTAACAGCGAATTCAACGTTTCAGCTATTGATTTATTAGCAAACACATTGTGTAAAGTTTTTTTTTTAATTTTATTCATTTACACATTGCGCCAAGCAGTTGGCTGTAGCATTTTAACTCTTTCGGGTACTATTTTTGGTGTAGGACGAGTCTTCAAACTATGTTAGATATGTTTTTAGAATTTCCGTTACCAATTCTTAGTGCGCTACTAAGAATTGGTAACTGAAATTCTAAATACATATCCAACTCCAGTACCTATGTAATTACTGTACCACCGAGTTGCAGGAATTCAAACGGGTACAATTTTCCCAACCGGAATGAATTTCATGGGAACAAGGGATCTTTTAACATCCCACTTTGCCCCACCAGTGGGGTTGCTTAATGGGGCAGAGTACCCGTAATTTTTTAATGAATATGATATAATGGTCCGTAGTCAAGTTATAAATAAATAATAATTCATAATTAAAGTGACAACTAGTGGTGCTATAAAATAGTTAGATCTAAATAAACCACTAAAATATTTGATTGCGCAGCTCATAACTTATTACCATAATTTTCTCTCGTATATTGCCTCAATGAATCATCTAGCTTGATTGGATATATTTATATCCCTAGGCGCAATTTACACTTTGGTACATAGTCTTTACAAGTATCTTATTTAAAGACAATTATTAAAATTCTTAGCGCAATAGTGTGAATCTAAACACATGCACATGTTTAAATTTCACATTTTATTGATTTTCAAAATATTTGAAATTATAATTTTATTTTTTTTAAATTGAAGTTCTCTTCAAACTTATCACTCGGACCAAACAATTCAGTTAATTGGATTTGTTTTGTAACATAAGTTTGTAATTGAATCGAATCGGTAACGTATGGATCGGCGCTGGCTACGATTTGAGCGTGTCAACCGTGGTATAATGGCCTATTGAAAAGAAAACATTTAAATTGCTTTTCGTTATTTTTAAACATTCTTATATAAGGCATTTGGTTATTCAATACAGATCATATATTTGATGATCACGGCCATGCTTGTGACATATCCATATTTTCATCTATAATTACATACCTATTTGAAATTGAATTGAAATTCTACTAAATAATTAATTTAGTATTTTACTGACGTCGAAGGAATAAAGTGACACTTGATATAAAGTACTTAGTAGTTTAGAACATTCCTATGCAAATTTTAGTTATTGAATAGTGGTCGTATTATATTATGATGGCGGCTGATGTTGTGAAACAGTCAAATTTTCATCTATTTAATTACATGGACGAAATGAAATCGAAATTCTAGTTTGTAATTAAACGAAAATTCTAGTTTATAATAAAATGAAATTAATAAAATTAACGATATGTCAACAGCAGTTTGAATGGTAGGTCTTTTGATTGATATTTTATGTTTTTTTTTATTTTATGGCATCCCACGCCTCATTCTGTTGTTTTTTCGATTGTAAAAAAGTAGAGTATGACCTGCTTGCCTGTTGACCGTCATAGCCTATAAACGTGTAGACTCGTAAAGGCAATACAGATTATAAAAGAATTTCTATAATTCCATATCGGAGGAAAGAGGATAATCCTACTTTCTATCATCGCACCGCTCGCCACAGGTAGGGAGTTCATCCTCACGCATTACGACCGGACGCACTGTGCGGTATAAAAGGAGTTTCATCCCGCGCCCGCTCAAGCTATGGAAGGAACTCCCTGCCGTGGTTTTCCCAAGCGACTACAATATAGGGTTCTTCGAGAAGAGCATTAGAAGGTTTCTACAGGGTAGGCAGCGCGAGGGCAACGCCCCTGGTGTTGCAAACGTCCATACGCCACGGTGACCGCTTTCCTTCAGGTGGACCGAGTGTTTGTCTGCTACTTAAGTGGTATAAAAATCCTATAATGGTTGCTGGGAGGAAGCAGTAGGATGATGGAAACTTCTACGGTTTATACAGCACATTTGGGATATTGAATACGGAATGTGGTGGATCGGGTGATATAGTACACATTGAACGAGGCCTAAGTTCAAAGTGAATTGCAATAGGCTAATAAGTAATTGTTTGATTGATGTAAAGAAATTATATGTATAACATATTCTTGCCATTTACGAATACTATTGATATAAAAATACTAACAATATTTGCGAACTAGGAATTAGATCCTGTGCCTGCTGTACCTACTATTTAAATTTCCACGTGTGTTTCTTCAATTTCAATTCAATCTGCTCCTGACTGATCTGGGAGCTATGATATATTTCTTACAATTATGAATATGTTTCTTATAATTTTACATTTGATAAGTGGAAAACTTTGCTAATGAGAGAGTGAAATAGGCGATGGAAGTTTATACGACAAGTCCGAAGTCCGTTCGCTTGGATAAAAGACTTGGTTGCTTCAGGCGTCATTGACACAGGTGGATCTGAGAATGGAAAGCTAGAACAACATAGGTATAGGCGCATTCACCTATACTTACCTATATGCTGTATAGATTGAAAAGTGATTCGACCACCCATGTAGTATGTAATAAGAATAGGTAGGTAAGTAGGTACTTATCGTGCGTACGTGGGCTCAAGTTCATGCAGGTAGGTTAAGCACTGTTTGTCTTTAACTGACGTCAGAGGAGTCAGTCAATGCACTTCTCGATGTGCCATTACGGTTTGAGGAACGTGCGTATTTCTATTGGCCATCGCGGTTTTAATTCCGATTAGATGTACAGAGCCGTACCAAAATCGTTGGGTTCCGACTACCTACTAAACGATGGATGAATCTCTGGAGTAGACTTTCTTCTCAGGGTTGGGTCTAGTGTTACCAGGATCAATAGGATTATTTTTTTATATCACTTAGGTGGCCGTGTATCACACGGCCCACCGGATGGAAAGTGGTTATCGTGGCATATATGGACGTTTGCAACACCATAATAAAATCGGAGCATATTATGGCAAAACTAATTGTGATTTAGCGTTTCAAATCAGGATAAACAAAAAATATGGTTACAAACGTCGAGTTTCAATTCACGCATAACTTTAGTATTTTGATTCGTTTTACTTTCTTGAATAATACATTATGTTATAGTTATTTACAATAATTAAATATAAAATCCTGATATTATAGAAATACAATTTATTTCTATGACGTAGGTGTATTCAATCATACCTACTTGGTGGGAACTACTTAGTGATATCTCTTGGCTTGTTCGATCAATAAGGAAAAAAAACATATTGTTTTTAGTAAATGTTTCGATGTGTCGCGATATTTGGTGTCCTGAATTAATGCAAATTGGGAGGCCTTCGCAGACCCCTGAAAATCGGAACATCCTGCGTAAATAGGAACACCTGGTAACTGTAGTTGCGAGGTTAGATAACAGTCACTATTAAAAAACAATAAACCAGTGGATCGCAAATGAGAAATTGCTATGAGGATTATAAATATTATGATTAATATACATTCGTATATTAATGAATTAAAAAGTTGTTATTTTGACATTATATTAATTAACACGTATTTTTTTTCTTTGCATATACAATTCAACTTTTCACTTGTACAGTTTTTTATATCTCTAGCTTTGATATAGATATAAAGTGTTTTGATGAGGTGCTCAAATAAACATATAAATAAACAGCGGGGGGTCTTATGTGTGACACCTCCGATGCTAATATGTACCACTATTCGCTTATCTCCTACAAGCGGAGTCTGTTTTTTATACTTTTAGTTTTTTTTTAATTTATAGACTGGTCAATTTATAACTGTTTTGGTTACACATTGCATGGTAAATACTTTAAACTTTATTTAATGGCCATATTAACGTGCCTATAATTTTGAATATGCGCACTTGGCGTAGTGGTGCTGTGAGCGAGTACTGTATACCAGGTTATGGCTTCTATTCACAGATATGGCAGTGTTATTGGGATTTTCATTGGAATGTAGGTAATCTAGGCAGACGAAAACATAGTTGACAAATTACGCTCTTTCGCGCAAAATTCTCACGGATACCACCTCCGCCAAAGTTGGTGGAGGTGATCATGTCGGACTCGAACCAACTAAATCGCACGCCGTCTATAGGTCTTTGATAGCCGGATGTGAGATTATACAAGACATATCTCTCGCACTCCGGCAGACCCGGGGACATCTCTGAGATGACCCCCTAATGTGGGAACTATGGTGTCCCTATCTAGCCCCCTGATAAGGGGAGACGCACTTTCCGTCGCCACCGCGGTCCTTTTCTTGTAATGATATCGTCCGCGTATTTTTCCGTTAGTTGCCTTTTACAACGCCCTTGGATGTGATTAGGTAGTGATACTTGTATTCTTTATCCGTCAGCACACGGAGTAAAAATGACTACATATTCTGATACAAAATGAACAACAGAAAAGAAAATATCACAATATCTCAATGATAATTTCTCCCATACAAAAATTCAACTAGGGACCTGCTCTCAAACCGCTACTGCTACTTTTGAATTCATAATTCGAATTGATACATTCCCTTAATCTCCATTTAAGTCAGCTCAACTTGACAGTCTGTCAATAAGCCTGGCTCCATCTGCCCGTTATCGACACATAAAAATTGTACTCTATCTTAATATCATTCACTCTTAACTCGCAAGTCATAAGGTTGAATTGATACTAACTTTAACTTCTACGACAGTAAATGTATATTGGTAAATTGTGGAGTGGGTCGTAGGATGAAGTTTTATTGGCCATTAAGTCCCACGCTTATGTTAAAACAATGCACAGAGTATATAACCGGGTATAAGATGTGCTTCTACATTTCCTGGATTACTTTTATTATCTGTGGTGAGATAGCCTGTATAATTTGAATGTTTTTTTGATAAAGTTCCATTAAATTAAATCGACGTACCCGCATCTTGGAGCCCAGAGTTCACTCTCGACTTCTCCCTTCCTTGATTTAGTTAATTTTGTCTATAACTGAGGTGATATACGTCTGACACCTCAACCTTAGAAGGAAAACCCTCGCTAGAGCCTCATCAGTGTTAGTGAAGCTACCGCCTTGCAGGTGAGATTGGGTTCCGAAGATCTTGGTAATGCAGCATACACACACACACACAAATTAGCTTCCTTCACACTATTATAACCACTGGTGATAAAACAGTTCAGTTTTATTTAATCGCGGTTTCAATTTTTATGAAATTCATTCATACCTTCTAAGAACTACCAATTCTTACTTCTAAAAATATTCGTTTTATTATTCGATATTAAAATTCTTACATTTTCATTGCATCTTTTATTTTAAATCATCCATTTATATTCCACAACTCACCTTTGTTATGTACGTATTGTGTAAGTAAAAAAAAAACATGATAACATTGCTTACTTTGTAGAATAATACAAGATACGCATAATAAGATGTTCATGTAGCTATTATTATGCCTGGTATACACCAACGAACGAAGGTAAACAATTGACTTCTGATTGAAAGTGTAGACGTCGGTCGCGGTGGCGTGAGCAAGACGACTTGAAATCCAATTCCATCAAAAAATGAGTGGTTTCGCACCCCTTTTCTATTCCAGCATACGTGTTTCCCTCATCCTACAGTCCCGGGTCACAGTCACTGGTGTCTGCAATGATGACCCTCATTCCTTATTGAAGTTATGTTCAAGTAACGGTTATATAAAAAATGGTTTTACGTGACCCATTACCATCGTTTATTCCGTGATTCGGAGCTGGCGCCAACACATAATTCAACATAAAGAATGATTCCGTAGTTTGCCGTACAAGACTGATTACCTACGTCTTAGACCTAGGCCTTACACGGCCTAACTTCAATGAAAAACTGCTTTACCGAGATGCAGTCGTACGACACGCCCGTCTTCGTGCGATAAAAATCAACAAATCTTATTGTTTGCGTTTTTGCCGTTGTTTAGTGGGTGTGTACCTAGCCTTATCAAATTTAGATGGCATGGTCACACAGGTCTATATTAAAATTCTATAACCGAGCTACAAACTGTTGTAAAATACAATGTAATTATATTAACTGCACTGAATTGGAATAGCATGATTTTATGTGCAATTGTAACATATGATTTATGATTTTATACACATATTCCAATGAAAAGTTCTATTGTATAATTATAAGTGTTCAATAACTTCTCGACAGTGCTTACAGTTATAAAAATGCTGAATTGATAAAGCTTATCTCATTAACCGTGGGGTAGATGAATATAATATAGTAAAGCCAGTCTGTCCACAGTTGAGCTGTCCACAGTTGAGTGGTTCTTAGCCTAGTGTAGGAAGCTTTCGATAATACCGGACTTGTTCCTAATACTGTTTAAGTACGCCCCCGATAAAAAACTAGTCCTAGTACTTAGTTATAAGCAGTTTCTGTAATGGCATGCGTTTGAGTCGGTTCAAGTTCGACAATCACTCACACCGGCTGCTGTGGGGGTAGTATATATCTTGCGCATGGCGAAAAAGAAAAAATACCTTTTGTCTATATAATAGTTTCCCATGAGTTTGTGGGAATGGAATCATGAACATAAAAAAATAAAGTAAGATAATGTTTATTTTGTGAAACTGTTGTACATAGGCAACATATGTATAAAATAATAATAAATTCACTTATCCACTATCGAACAAAAAAATAATGGAAGATATATTTACCATATATCAACCATAGACTTTTTGTTATATTATTCTATTACATACATATTGCATATACGTATCTGGCATACAAAAGTGACATCGAACCGGTATTAACTCAGTTGAAATTAATCATTCTCTACAAGATAATTATAAACTCACCTTATAACACCCACTCATGAAGTAAAGCAATTCGCACAGCTGAAATATTAAAAGACGACTCTATGTAATAACGCGCTGGCCTTTCGCCCCAATCCCACTATTTCCACCTACACTATTATAAATGTCAGCGGTTGTCGTGCGAAGAACATATCAACTAATCATAGAATTATTCACGGAATAGGATAGCCTTCAGGAAATCCAATGGTACCGCGGCTATCGCTTGGGGCACAAGGCGTTAGAGATGTTTAATGTAAAGGAGGGCACACACCAAAGCAGTATTTGCTGCGCACACGCCATATTACCGTGAAAAATTTTGCTGCGTAAATATAGGTGGTGAAACTGCTTAGGTACATTTGCTGTTTTGCTGCGTGGTTTCCGTAATGCAAAATGGTTGGCTTAAAACTAACTCTACTTTACCTAAACTTTCAAAATCATTGAAGTCCCCTACAAGCCGGTACACCTTTTGTTTTCCTGCCAGAAATACCAACGGATACCCCCCCGGTTGGGGAGGTTATATCGGACTCGAACCAACTGAGGCTAAGGTGTATGCATTCCTCTCAAGATTGTGAACTCTAAATGTAACTGGAATATACGTTTAGGTAATGATAATGTCTGCTGGTAAGGTGATACATCGCATGTTGGTCAATAGTGCGTGTAATATTACCTAGTGTTATTTATATACCTACTTGTAAATAACCTATGAATTCGTGCACTGATAAAATAAATTTACCAGTGCACGTAATAGGAGGCGAGCTTACCTAGTGTTATTTATACCGGCTGATTTTATAGTGGTTTTGGAAAAAAAGATTTTGGCCACAATTTCGATAGTAAAATCGAAAGGAAGTCCTAATTTGGCGAAAAAAAATTATTTATTTTTACACGTCCCATACATTTTTCTGTTCACTTGCATATTATTGCCATACAAAAAGTATTTTTGTTTTATTTCAAAATTAAAACTTCCAGTCGATTTTGCTACCGAAACTGTGTGTGAAACAAGATATTCTTTTTCCAAAACCACTATAAAATCACCGTGTATACATACTTGTAAGTAACCTATGAATTCGTGCACTGGTAAAATAAATTTACCAGTGCACGTAAATTGAAACCGCGACCTCTGACTGCAGTTGAGCGCTCTAGTGCTACGCCACAGAGGTCATTAACAGCACACCTCTTTTTCAAACATAAATTTTAACGATAGGTAAATGGATTTTATTCAAATCAGCAATTAACATTAAAGTAACGAAGGTGGTCTCGGAGCACCATACATCTTAAGTTCCAGGAAGGTTGAGTGAGGTTAAATCTGTACAAGATATTAGACACTATTATACCACTATAGTAGCGGCACGCTATGATGGTCGTTTTGTCTTGATTTCTTTTACTCGTTTACTCTTTTTTGGTGCGCTTAACTGGCACAGCAGTAAATAAACTTCACACACAAAAAAAGAATATCGCCGTTTAATAACCTTGTGTTGTGTTTTCGGTGGTGAGTAGGGTAGCCAGAGCTCACTAGAGAGGTTTTGTGTTGTCCGTGGGAAAACGAAAGGCTTATCCTACATCTTTTGCGCTGACGACACAGAATGTCTCTGTTCTTACAGGGGTTGCGGCACGAGTGTTCTTCATCTGGTGTTACACTCGCACATAGGACACGGTAACCGCTTACCATCAGGTGGGCCGCGTGCTTGTCTGCGACCTAAGTTGTATAAAAACGAGCAAAGCGTAAAAACTGCCATCATAGCGTGCCGCAACTATAGTGGTATCATAGTGTCTGATAACATTCTTGTATAGATTCAACCTCGCTCAACTTTATTGGTAAGCGTTATATCCATAATTTCTCATTGTTAAACTCATACATAATACCGGTTGATTTTATAGTGGTTTTGGAAAAAAAGATTTTGGCCACTATTTCGATAGTAAAATCGAAAGGAAGTCCTAATTTGGCGAAAAAAAATTTTTTTTTTTTACACTTCCCATACATTTTTCTGTTCACCTGCACATTATTGCCATACATAAAGTAATTTTTATTTTTTTCCAAAATTTAATTTTCCAGTCGATTTTGCTACCGAAACTGTGTGTGAAACCAAATATTCTTTTCCCGAAACCACTATAAAATCACCTTGTATATTCGAGTACTTAATCGTAACATAATACGTTAAATGTGCTTTCTCCCTTTTACACTAATATATTGAGAGAGCCTAACATGAACTAGGTCAACGATCTTGTTTAGTAATATTGTGGCCATAAAGTCAGCGGGTGTGGTAAACCACATCACGTTACGTCACTGTGGTTATTTTATTGATCGCCTGATACTCTCCAAGACGGTGGGACTTGGACTAATTGGTAGCGGCTAAGCACGTAATAAATTTCCTTGCGATTTACACAGCATAGCACGGAATCGGGTCAATTTTTTTTACAAATTTATTTGGCTGCAATTCGATTAGGAATTTATTTTCGGCAAACCAATTTTTTTTTTCAAAGTACCCGATTCACGGCAATAGGCTCACCTCCTATTACGTGGGACCGACAATCATAGATGGCGTAATGTGGGTGTTTAATAAACCTTTGCCTACCTAATTATATCCTACCATAATCGTATAATCACCAAAGGTATTAATTAAATAATTATCTGTATATTTTTTTTTACGTGGTGGAATGCATTTACGCACTTCGCTCACCCCTCGCGGGGGCAAGGGGCTCACTGTGTGTGGGACTCCTGACCTCGAAACGGAGGCCAGACTACCCACTAAACCACCACGGTGTTCCTCCTTCGCCTAATCCGAGCCGCGGGATAGAATGCTCACCGCGACTCGGCTAGGGACGCCCTATTGGGCTCTCCTCTTGGGGGCCCCACCATCTGGACAAAGTAATCCAGATGATGGGGCCAGCTCACCTCTTACGAATGCGCCCCAGAAACACTGAGGGGCGCATTCCGCCACATTAGAATGGGGCGGTGGATCCCCCGACATACCGTCCGTGGCTTCGCTCATTCGGGGAGGCGGGCGAATTGTGCTCGCCTGCGTGCCCTCGCCGGGGGCCTGCGGGGCGGAAGAGTGAGCCCAGCTCGCTCCCGCTCCCGCAGAGCCTCTCTTTGCCGCCATCACCTCGCTAGCGAACGAGGCGACGGCGGCCCAACACTCTTCGCTGTCGGCCATGGCTGCAATCACGACCGACAGCGAAAGGTCCGCACCAATTGTGCGTGTTAGGGCCGTCCTTTGACCGTCCCATGTCTCACACACCGCCATAGTATGGTAGGCCGTGTTGGGGTCGCCGCTGGTGCAGTTTTGGCCACCACTTCCCACAGGTACTTTGCAAAACAGCCATGACCCGTGAGAAGTTGACTGAGGTGATATGTCGGAGCCCCATGACCCCTCTTCACAAACTGCCGCAGGACGGGCCGGCCCACACGAGCAGCGACCCGCTGCGAGTCGCTGCAAGCCTTTCGGCCCATTTCTGGAAGAGAACGTCGCGAGCCGCCTGTCTCCAGCGATCGATCTCCTCCGGAAGCGGCCGAATCTGAAACTGTATATAGTACAGGTGTGGCTAGTTATAGTATTTCAAATTGAACTCCGTGCTTCAATTTAATGGGAGATTAAGAACCAATAACGCTATCCGCTGCTTTCATGGCCACATTTCTCTTGTAAAGATGTTTATTGTCGTCAAAGCCAAGGCAATTTCTTTTTATTAACGTCCAGTGCGCTTCCTGGCTGTATTATTTTATGTTATTCTTTATGTGTTTTAGAGTAAGACCGATTCGTTTCCTCTGAGTGTGTATATTATGTAATTATAGCGTTTGTAAACTATTGTTTAGTTTATAGTGTACATAATTTATTAACTAGTGTTTGTGTCAACCCATTAATCAAAATTTATCCATGATCATTATTGAAAGTAATGAGGAAGGAAGGGGAGTTTATCACTAACGAAACGTAAATCTAAAAGGTAAGTTTAAAACTACAAAAAAATTACTAGTAGACCCTAGAAAAAACATGTTCTACGTATAGTACAATCCAATATTCATTTTCTGAACCTTTTCCCAACTCAGTTGGGGTCGGCTTTTCAGTCTAATCGTGATGCGGCTGAACTTCGATATTTTCCGTGAAGCGACTACCATCTGACCTTTACAACCAATGGTCCAATGACCAATGGTGATATCGAATTATACTCGTATTACATCTCATCATCATCTGTTAAGTCGCATCCCGCCAGATGTGAACTCCTTTAGATACTGGTCCAGGAATCATTACTTCGTGTATAGAATAGCAAATCTGGTTCCTCCACAAAACATCGATTAGAACCACTCACTCAACTCCGTTCGAATAAATTATTATCACGAACCAATTGCGATCAACTTTTAATTTGACAAAAACTAAAAAATCGCTAATAAATAGACAAACAGACAAAAATTTCATTTAAAATCATTAATTTAACATAACCCAAGTATTTTTTTACTATCTTTAATGTACAGAAAAAGTTTTTATAACAATATACAACTATTCCAATCGTTAAGTTAGGTCGTTATAAATTCTAACAATACGGGCTCCCCTGTTTCGAATGACATTTAAAATGGTAACCATATGTATTAACTGTCTCACACAGAGTTATAAATATCTAGATATTATGGTGAAGTGTAGGCGTAGAATATTATTAGTTCCCTGATACCGATTTCTATGTTATCTGATGTTAATCAGTATGTCTTACAGTAAGATAAACGCCAACCACATTGTAGTAAAATATATTTATATTATAACTAACTGTAGCCTGCGGCACCGCCCGCGTGGATGTCGGGTTTCACGACCACACATAGCTAATGTCCTTCCCATTACTTATATTATTGAAGTTTTAGTAAGGACCCTTAATATAAACAAATAAAATAAATTTTCTAGAGTAATATAAACAAATCCACCCATACCCATGGTAAGCATAGCTTAACTAGCTTGTGATATCGGTTTTAGAATGCGGATAAACATATTTGGATTCATTTTTTTGTAAATATACACATTTAATATAGACACACCCAGATGAATGCAATTAGATATATAGATAGATTGTATATGGTATAAATGAATGCAAATATTCGAATACAGATATTTGCACTGAGCAGGAATCGAACCGAGTAGAAGTACGCTGTTGTATACATCACCAAGTTGCAAGTACAATAGGCTGCCGATGATCTTTTCCAGGCAACCTTATGATCCCGGTTTTCATACGAACATTGATGGCAGTCGTTATGGGTAGTTGGAGCCCTCAAAAGTCCGACTAACCTAACTACAGAACTTCGAAATCACCTATTCGGTTGTGGAGGTCCGATGATAGACTGACCCCAACTGAGCTGTGAATAGACTCAGAGAATGATGGTCAAACTTTTATAGTTTAGGAATATTTTTGCAATTTATGTTAACCCTACTTTTTAAATTAGGATTACCACTGTGTCATAAGAGCTATACATAGTTTGAAAAAGAAAAATGAAAATGAAGAATGAAAGATTGACATAACATAACACATAAACTCACGCCTTTATCCTCGAAGGGTTAGGCAGAGGTGCTAGCACCCACATTTCGCCAGTTTATGTTTAGGTCCCAATGTAATAGGTGGCGAGCCTATTGCCATTAACCGGGCACTTATAAACCTGCGATAAATACACACATAACTTCGAAAAGCATCGAAAAGTCATTGGTGTGTGCCATGGTAAGCTGGGATCGAACTCGAGACCTCGTCTCAGCAGTCCATTACCCATACCACTAGGCTACCGCGGTGAAAGATTGAAGAAGAAAAAAAAGCTATATAACTTGTCTCAGAATATTTAGACCTAATAATTTTAACCTCTTCATACCTACTTCTAAGTTAAAGAGAAAAATTCAACCTAACAAATATGAATTTGGTTTTAAAATAAATTCTACAATAACAACAACAGGTCCAACCGTTATTGCCACTGATTTAGTAAATCAATGTCACGACATTAATGTCCTTTGATAAAATATAATGTAAAATGATTTGTTTATTAGATAATGCACAGGTCAAATAATTTACTTTTTATTACTATATTAATATATAAATAAAGTAGAGTTGCAAATAAATTATTAAAATTCAGAGACTACCTAATTCCATTTAATCAGATTATTTTATTTTATTCATATATCTACTCGTAGTCTATCTATTTCAGATAAAAATATTCTAATCTTACATTTATACACATCAACTACCACATTCCCAGTATTAATCAAAACTTAAAACAAGTAAATTTAATCTTTATTTTATGTATTCATCTGATTAGATTAATTATTACATTTTGCCATTGAAGTTTACAGATTTCTTTTTTTAATTTTTTGTTAATCTTTTTTTTTAAAGCTGGCTTATGCTTATGCCGGCGTGAAATACTGATGCCGTTCCCATGATCCAGAAAACTTTTCCTGGAAATAAAAAGGCTTTGCGTTATTCCAGATTATAGTTTATCTCTGTGCCAAACATAATCGAAATCCGATCAGCTGTTCTTGTGTGATTGAGTATCAAAAGTCAATACTTTTACTGATCCCATTCCAGTGCTCTACGGAGGCCTATTCCTGAGATAAGTGTGTGCCTGTCTACTATTTTAGTTAATCTGTATCATGCATCTGTTAATTCTTCTGTCGAATCGATGGCATTTTGAGTTGCCATCGTGGTGTAGTAATTTGTTTCACGGCAACGCCGCTACCCACGGAGAGTTAGTTAATTATGTACTAAATTAGTTCCTGATCCGTTTCGGTGGGATTAAGTAAGCAACATCCACTCATTAGTATAATTAGAGAACTATTTGGATCAATTAAATCTGTTTGAAAACTTTGAAGCGATTGTATCTAAACGTTTTATTTTTTAAATGAATTGTGCTCAACAAAGCGATTGTTTTTCAATAAAGGATCTGTAATATAATGTGTTACCCCAAAATGTCGAACATCATTATCACTGCAAACAATGCGCTGACAGCGGCTCCCTTTTCACAAATACGCGTGACAACACCCTTAATACCATTCCATACAATTTATTATATCCCAACCTACCCCATTTCCTAACAATTATACGGCAATGTTTATTGATTCTGCGTCATTCACACTGGGACCAGCTTCGGCTTTCGCCTTACATTAATGTACCATTTTAATTAAAAGTTATGACGCATCAACATTGCCCCTACGAAAATATAGCGCTACTATTGTATGCGTGTTGATTTGTTAACATTCCCCCTCCGTATGTCCTGGAGCAACTTTTATATTTGGACCCTTCACATCTTTCGCATCATCTATCAACTCCTGTAGGCTTGATAGACCTTCAGAGTTTGGTTGCATACACAATGCATCTGTCCGCTTCAATGAATGTCTGTCTATCTCTCTTGCACCTTTTGTGGTGTCATGGTCATGGTTCCCTAAGGGATTAGTGGAATCACCGTGAAATTGTTCTATATTATTATTTCTCTCTTTCATTTGTAGATCTGAAGATTGTCGTGTATCTATTTTTATTCATTGTACAAGTTACCTGTATCATATCTTTTGAATTTACTAACACCTGTTCTGTAGGCGGTTCTGTAGTATCCTGCGAATATTTTTTTACATTTCGCATGTGTACCTACTATAACAGGGTCGTCCGATTCTACCAAATACTGGTAAATAGATTGTATACAAAAGTTCCTGGCCCGATTCTACAAAATTTTTAGTATTTGCTGTAAAAATACGCATTATAAAATAATTTATTGTTTAACTAAACTGAAACAATAAGTTCTTTATTTTTTGTTCCCAAAAAAGGCCACAACATAAATAATCAAATTGAGTTCAAATTTATAACTTTTTATATTCCTTATTAAATATCAAATTACTTTTATTATGAACCATACATGTATAAACGCAACACAGACCGAGAAAAACGCAATATTCTCTTGCACTTCATGCATTTGCATTACGCGCCAAGAGTAGACCAGTAGGTAATGACGCCTTTTTAACGATTTTGCATAGAGCGTTTTCCTTCGGATCAAGAAATATAATTTTGAAATTCAAATATCTCTAGAACTATTATTTGTAAGAGATTATTACTTTAGTAGTTCATTATATATTGTCATAAACTGTTTTTTCTTACTACAAGTTTAAGTTCTCCCTCATTATGACCTCACTACACTGTAATTATACCGACTTTTTAAACAATAACGTAACGAAACAAAAGCTTCGATTACAGCAATTTGAGAACCTCCAGCACGTGTTCAATTGAGCTTCGAATTATTATTTCGATTCATCCAGCATCCTTAACAATGAAGGCCTTTCACACGAAGAGGCTGAAACAAAAAGTTGACATGATGTGCCCCTTGGGATTGATTGAGTGATTGTTGATGCTGCGCTTTCATTGCCGACAATTGATCGTGATTATTTAACTGAGGGGAACATGTAAGTGTTCATGTGCAAATTAATACGTAAAATACTTCGTGCGTTCATTTTAACCATCTAAATAATATGTTCCAATTGAATTTATGACAACCTTCCATGCTGTCCTGGGAGTAAAAAAAAACTTAAAAAATAAAAATTATACTGTGAGCAACAAAAGTTCCTGAACAATATGAAAAAGGAATTGTATGAAGTGATGTCACAATACAACGACTAGTCTTAGAAGCTACTGGATAATATACCTATTTACTTTTACTTATTAATGTTATTAAGTTTAGACTACTACTTGCATGAGTTTACTTATTTTCTTATAGAGAAACAGGCTTATTCCTAGAGGTCCACGATTACGCTTACACTGTTAAAGGATTATAGATCTTATATATACTATATTCATATTAAACTTTCCTATTTTTGACACTATTCTTGTTGGTAATTCCTATTTTTATACATTATTGGTATTGGATATTTTTATTTTTGGACTTCATTAGTAGGATATCTTAATTTATGACATTAATGTACCAACCCACTACATTTTGTTTTAATACGATTGGTATTTGGTTTAGTATCACGATAAATTTTTTCTTCTGTATTCTACGACCTCCAAGTTTTGACCCTATAGGAAAAATATCTATCATGTCCTCATTTAAGACCCTATTAGAACTTCTTCAGATTAATAGAGAGGAAAATATTAACACATAACTGAATATCATCGAAGACCACTTGCTATAAGTGTACTGAGGGTGAGCTAAATGCCGTCAACTGGTCATTTATTCATAACATTTAATTGTTACCGTCGATTGTAGAGCAGGCACATAGAGCAGGCCACAACATCGTCAACACAAGCCATTCAGCTTAGCTGGAGAACTTAGAGGGGATATTAGTAATTTCGGTGGCTAATATTTTTTTAAATAAAAAAATAACCACTGAAAAATATATCCTTATATTTCTTATTAATATTGAAGGACCTGTCACGAAAAGAGGTGTTTTGTCTTTTCTTGTCTTTGTCAGAAACCCCGTGATTAACTTCATCCGAAAAGCCATAAACATTTGTTTCTAGAAAATTCCATGTAACCGCTTTCGTACTATTTATTTACTTTCTCGTAGGTTATTTGACACTTCAATTGCCCGCCGTTTACCTAATACACACAAACCAAGCCCCGTTGCAATCTCATGAGTAATTTCTTCTGCCAATATGTGGGTACCTATTAAAAAGTTGACAAAGACGTTATTCAATATGAGTGCCTCTCAGACGCTAATTGAGAGTGACGGGCCATCTCTCTGACCAAACAAATCATAAATCGGATTGAGGCTATGTTAATTTCAGTACATATTATAACTGTTTTAATAATACGCTTTTAATAACCTATTAGGAAAGGTTTGTTAAGTAGGATCGGTTGGTATGTCGTGCAAACGCCAGGATCAAACATCAAACCCGCTAATTTTAAGCTGCCACTGTTTAATTTATTGCCTTTTAAGCAACAACTAGATTTTTATAAGCAAGAGGCTCAAACAAGGTTTAGGGCAAAACTAGGCCCGTTCCTGCGGTTTCTTTGTCAATATTAACGTTTTAAATGACTATTTTTCTTTTTTTTATATCACGTTAATTTGGCTTCACCTGGTCTCTGTGTTGATTGCGGTAGTGAGGGCGACCGCTACATAGGGGGTGCGGATTCGAACCCCGCTCAGTGAAAATATTTGTATGCCTATTCGTATTGGTCTGGTCGTATCTCGGAGAGCACGTTAGGTTGGTTTTCGAGATTGTCATATAAACATGTATGGCATCGTTACGTCGTTAGACCCCAAAAAAATCAAACAACTGGTCTAACTGCTTATTTTGATCACTAATGGTAATATTATATATTATACGTGTTTGTAATGGTATACTCTCTTTCTTGAGACTTTGCCTACAACTTACCATCAGGCGAGGTGAAGTCACACTGACATGACATTGAGAAAAAAAAAGATCATATGGTATATATACAGACAATGCTAGACATTCTGGCCAGGTTGCACTAGCCGTGGTCACAAGCTGACTGGACGCGGTCAGACTCTGAGGGCTGCGGGGAGTTTCTTCTTTTTCGACCCCCATACTGCACATGATATAACATACTACACTGATCGTGTCCCTATTTTCCACCCCTACGGACCGTGATACAACACTAGGCAATTTTGAAAACACCGGATTCCTGACGACCGAAACGTCAAGCCAACCAAAAGGTAAATTATTGTATTTATCATACGATCGCGTTAATAACCGGGTTTCGCAAACTATATATAGACTATCGTCGGTACTGTCAAAGAAATTTTTTCTCAAGACTATGTATAATTATTTCGTTTGATATATAAATACACCTATTAACACATCGTAGGAAGACAGTGAAATATTATACGGCTAATTTTAAACACCAGAATAGTATAATTAACCTTATTATAATATATTAACATAGGTAGTTATTATATATTTATGGCATATAGCAGGTGATAATTAGTGCATTGGGGCAGGGTACCGTATTATCTCTCACTTTGATTTTATTTTAGTTTTATAAAGAAACATCTAACTACCAATTGGTAGATGTGAATATATTAGGAAGATGTGAATATGTTCGAGAGTTCAATACCGTATTTAGATCGGAAAAGTGAATGCTTCGGGTATTTGAATCCGCAATCTTTCCCTAACAGGGCGAACGTTATGATCGCTACGAAGCCACGTCTGAAGCATTCGAAATTCTCCTATACAACCATCTTTGGGGCGATGGTGGGAACCACCTACCGACAATTTTACGAACTGTCGGTCCCAATGAATTACGTTCCTGTCATTTTTAAAATTGCGTTTTGGTAACTCCGCCCAATCAATGTACTGAAATTTTTTTAAGCAATTAGAATGCTAATTGTTTATGTCAAAATTAGATCGAGAAAGTGAATGTTTCAGATAGCATTTAGGAAATTTTCAGTATAAGACAGTACCATTCTCACTCCAAGGCGGGAATTATACAGAAAATCGCAAGAGGGCATAGGTAGGACCTCCTAGAGCATAATCAAAGTAAAATCGTACCGAAAACGCAATCTATGCGGCAGCGCACTGGGAATACAGAGTTTAGAAATGGAAATGCCGTCGACTCGATAGAAGAAGAAGAAGGTAGAATGGAAACCAGTTGATGAAATGTGGGTGTCAATCTACCTCTGCCTATTACTTAATTAAAAATATTTGGGTTCTTCGTATAGCTCAAGAGAATAAATATTTACCAGACACGTGCAGATAGTACATAGTGTACATACATATTGACAATACAGTTTCACGTGTATTTTACAAATATTTCTAGTTGCTAACACGTACCAGAATTTGTTTTATCAACTGTTCCCATTACCATGTATTTAGTTTTCATACAAATACATGATCTGTTCTTAAATAATAATAAGAAGTGGTAGGTAGACTAGACACAAAAGCGAATTTTGAATTTTGTATAGAGATATATTTCGTTTAATAAAATGATAATGTTACGATTAAAAAAAGGATGTGTGAATCAAATATCCGAGTGATTGTTTCACCAAACAACTACTATCTCATTTTCCTCATGACCATGGTTGCTGATAAATCCACCAAAACGTCGGGAGATAGTGTGGATTCAAAAATAAACACAAAATCCGCCTCTATTGGATACTGGTAGGAAGGAGATAACTGAAAAGATAAGTTTGAGGTCTGTCGTAGAAGGTACAAGAAAACATTATAATGGTATCACAACCAGGGATGTAAAGACCGTGTGAATATTCCCTGCAGTGCGGGCAGTAGACCGTGCACAGATAGTGACACACGCGAGGTGATAGCCTCGGATGCCACCGGGATTCAATGATAATGATAGCAAAAATAACACATAGTTCGTTAAATTTAGTTTACTTCCAAAAACAATACAACTGTTATTTTATTTCCTCGAGATAAGTACAAGTAGTTACATTACGAGAGTCGAATGTCGCGAGCTGTGAGTAGCTATGCGTCGCGTGCGCATGTTTTTGAGTTCAGACACGTACTCCACATTGTTACACAACATCGTAAATACATGTTTTTAAAACAAAATTTTGTTATTGATGTGTAATAAGATGTAGCCTTTGTTACAACAAGTACCTACTGAGTTATTTCACGCGTCATGTGTTTATTACGAAAACGTAATATTTTTTCAAATTAAAATAGCAATAGTAATATTTTAACAATAAGGGGGTGTATAGGAGATCTACAAACATCTTTGGGGCCCAAGTTAACTTCACCTGCGAGCCGGGTATAGGGTATAGTCGCGAGTTCAACGCAAAATGAGCGCTATACGCGCAGCACTCGTTTTTGAGCTGTCTTTTGAGGATAGCACGAGATGCAACGGTGGTTTGCGAGCTCACATCTACCAATCAAAAATATTCCGCTCACGCCAGGGAGGCCCAAGTTCTTTGCCGCCATGAAATTTTAAACCAGAGCCTCTGACTCTGGTTTAAACTTTCCTCGCAGGATTGAGAGGACAGACTGCAATCGTTACCATACACATCTGTATTGGCGAACTGGAATAAATTCCATACTGCGGTTTTGCCAAGCGACAACACCTTTATTGGCATCTCGCGTTTAAGGTAACTCGATCAAAAGGGACTACAATAAGGGGTTCTTCAAGAAGTGCATTACAAAGTTTCAACAGGGTCGACAGCATGAATGTAACGCCCCCGGTATTGCACACTTCCATAGGACACCGTAACCACTTTCCATCAGGTGCGCCGGGCAAGTACCCAGCGCACCTGATGGAAACTGTCATTTGAGAGATAAAAAAAGAAACAAGAAAGACTAGCTTGCGATCAGACGAGGTAAAATCAAATCGTGCTCGTGGAAAAAACCTTGATAGCAATATAAGAATTGTAAGCCTAGATGATGATGTGGTATATATGTTTACAGATCTGTGAATAATTATTCTATTCAAGTTGCATGTGCACAGTTCGTGCCAATTGGTTGTAATTCTTCATTATATTGACAGAAATGGGTCACTATGATGTCGCACAATTGGAATGCTTAGTTTTAGAAACTCGGTTTTAATTCTTTTTAACCCAATTTGTAAAGAAGAGGTTCTGCATTCTTTCCGTTATCGTAAGATTGAACAACCCAGGCAACTTTTTTATTAAATTAATATTTAGATTCCTTTAAAGTTAGTTGAAACACTTTTAGACTACGATGTTGAATTAGCAAAATGTTGAATTCGCAAAATGTTGAATTTGCAAAATGTTGAATCTCAAAATGTTGAATTAGTAAAAATGAAAAAATTTCTGGAACCTCTGTGTTGAATTTTCAAAATGCTTTTGTCCAATAAAAAGACATCGGATATGACCTCATTCCATTACCCACTGAATTGCAATTTAACCTGATTAACCGCTTGCACAGCTGAGATCCACCTACACTCTAGACACTACTTAAACTATTATGAGTAGAAATGAGTCAGGAGAATACCGAGAATAAGATTTTGGGGAACCCGCATAAATTATTACAAACACAAGATTTTTTTCCTCTTTGTTTTATTTAAAAATACTGTTCATGTCACCAAAATCTTAGTGAGACGTCATTACCTTTGTAACTACTCCCAGCGACCTCTTCTAATGATCAAGTTTGGGTGAAGCCTACATAACCTACCAATCTAAGACTTAGTTGCTCCAACTACCTGTTAAAGTTAACCTTTCCGTCAACTTTAACAGTAACAGTAACATTGATTCTAATGGTTTGGCTAAATGTGTTGCAGCAGTGTATTCAGTAGCTCTGTTATAGTATATCTTTTTGATAGAATTTGACCTTTGAGCGTGGCCAGTTACAGTAAGCGTCAAGTTATGACGTCATTTTTACAATTGTCAAATGGCGCAACCTCTTTTATACCTGACCGGTACTTTAACTGCACTGTTAATGTTAAAGTACGATCGTGCAACCCAGGCTAATAGTGTTAACTTCAACATTTGGATTACGCTTGCCCTACCCTTCAAAATACCTCCCAATCTAAAACAATTGAAGTCATAAAAGTATGCCGCATGCGCGCGTGAGAAAAACTAAATTAAATATCCAAAAAACTATTTCCCAAATGTCCTTTTTATTACCCATGTCGAGTGCATTACAAATTTAACTGTTCTCCACAACAATAAATTATTTGACCTGAGAGGTCGACTATGCCTTAAATAAACACACTCGTTACCCCAAAAAACATTTTCAGCTTAAATTGTGGTCATAAAACTTAAATAACTAAAATAATGGTCTGTCGTAAGGTTGATCATAGACAATATTTAATTGGAGTGTTCTGAATGTCTGCGCATACGACTCTGGAAATAGCATCAATGGAAGTTTATTAAGTTTGCTCCAACTTGTTTTTTTAATGAATCAAAAGATTGTGATACTAAAATTTAAAGCGTGAAATTAGATAACAGACGTATATCAAAATAAAGTGATGAATGTTTCCTATATTTTATTATAATCCGCCATGTTCAAAATGGTTGTTAAATATAATGTTATCCATGTGGTTTGATTAAATTACTAGCTGTTATCCGCAATATAATTCGCATTTATTCGCATTATGAAAATGGTTTCCCTTATGACTCTCCTACTAGCTGGTATACCTATTGAAAAAACTCCAGTCGAATCGCTTAATAAAGTAAAGATTGATATAAGTCACCTATATGACTTCAAAAATGTAATGAAATTTTATATCTTGCAATTCACAGTTTTTTTTATTTATTGATTGCTTCACTAAACTGCATTACTTAACATGCGAAATCTTAGGGGAAGGTATATGTCCTCTGGATGCGAACACATGCATATCTAAGTAAAGAGGTCGGACCCATGCTTCACCTAGGCAACTGATGATATACCTACAGTCAAGTAATTAAAAAAAATACATTTATTACAAACTGAGTCAGTAACAAAACGGGTAGAAAAAAAAGCCGACCCCAACTGAGTTGGGAAAAGGTTCAGAGAATAAGACATTTATTACAAACTAATGAGCTGGAGCATGAGATCCTACTAGTATCCGTGCTTCACCCAGGTGGAGAGTCTTGACTCCTTAATAAAGCCACCGCACCGCCGCGCCGCGCCGTCTCCTATTATTCAGTGATAAAAAATTGAACACCATTCGCTTCGATGCGATTCCAACAGATTGTCATTTTGTTTAGACTTTTAGAGGGCTTGGGGCTGGCTCTTTTTCGGAGTGGAGAGGTCATTCACCCCTATAAAAGAATAATTATGTGAAAGGTTGGATTGACGCTCTGATAATGATCAGTGTTCTATATAATATACAGAACTAACTCGGCCAAATAAGTCTCGATCTAAATCTTCTCGGAAATGATCTCTCGATGATTGGTGATATTATTTGCATAATCGAACGATAGACAGTCAATTCGCACTCATTGGCTGACGTCATCTAACACAATGGAACATACTACTTATAGTAACGATTGAAAGATTGAATGGACTATCAGCTTCATACAGGACGTGTTAGCTGTAATTAGGATTAGAACGGCTTATGTAATTGATAGTAAATGATATTTATTTAGTGAAGCACAGACCGGTAGGCAGTTTTAAGTGTTTATTAAATATCGACCTTATTCCATTTGCGTGAGCGTACCTCAAGACTCGCGTGACTGCTTAAATACTGCCGATAGGTCTGTGCTGACCCTTAGATGTTACTAATACGGCAACGGTGGCAGCATGTAAATGGACATACTATTAGAAGAGATGATAGCAACATTGTAAAAAAGGTCCAAAGTATGAATGTAGAGGGCTTTACAACCAGAGGTTGGCCCAAAAAAAAGATGGATGGATTGTGTGAAAGAAGATATGGCAAGGAAGAGAGTGACTGAGGAAATGACATCCTATAGGAATGTGTGGAAGAGAATGACATGTTGTGCCGACCTCAAATAATTGGGACAAGGGCAGGAAGATGATGGTGACAGCATGTAAATATGAATCACTAGTGGAGTAACTTTCTTGTGGAAGTCTTCTCAGGTCGGGGCCGTGTTTGAAACCGGGCTAGTAGTAGTCCATTTGCTAAACTAACCTACAATATATTTTTATTTTTGACGTTTTGTAAGTGTTGCTAAATGGTCTATACAGAATAAATGATTCTTGAATGTGTGTTATAGGACCCACAGATAGTCTATGTCCTTTTCCAACGTATAATCTATCATATTTTGAATATCATCGGAGCTGGTTTAACGGTACAGGGGGAACTTTGGAGGTGGAGGGTTAGATTCCCATTCGATGCAAAAATTCACGCCTTTATCCCTGAAGGGGTAGACAGAGGTGCTAGCACCCACATTTCGCCAGTTTATGTTTAGGTCCCAATGTAATAGGTGGCGAGCCTATTGTCATTAACCGGGCACCTATAAACCTGCTATAAATACTCACATAACTACGAGAAGCATCGAAAAGCCATTGGTGTGAGCCATGGTAAAACCTGGGATCGAACGCGAGACCTCGTCTCAGCAGTCCATTACCCATACCATTAGGCTACCGCGGTCTAAATATTACTCTACTGTCTTACGGTCTTATAATACTCAATACGCGTCTAGTAGGTGGTTTAAAGTAAAGATAAATATTAGTACATGTTCTCTACATGTTCATAATTGCTTATGCACGTATCATTCTAGAAACCGGTCCAGAGTTCTATCTCCGGCACGATGGGATATAATGTGCGAATAAGTGCCATAATATTATTACATGGCAAGAAATGTTATGCATAAATGTTAACACTGTTGAGCTGGGTTCCATTTGAAATGAACAGGTTGCAAAAATATAAATTTGTACCTCGTCTCAGCAGTCCATTACCCATACCATTAGGCTACCGCGGTTTTTATGATTCGTTTGTTTTAATAGCAAATGATACATAATAGGTACAGTGCCGGATTTACCTCCGACGGGGCCTCAAGCAACAACTGATTTTTGAGGCCCTCGTTTTAATATAACCCCTCCCCCCCCCCCTTCTTTGTAAATAACCAAATACAGATTAATTTTGCAAAATTAATATATTATTTGAACCATAGTAAAAATTCTACTCTATTACAACTTCTTTCTACTTTTTTCAGTCGCAAATTGATAGATAATATCAGTCAAGTTCTCGAAGCTTGTCTTTATGTTATTACAAAAATTTTTAATAAGTATTTTTAATTATTTTTACATTTTCTAACACGTTTTAAAAAAATTTCAAATTTTGGCGCCCCTCTCCAAGCGGGGCCCCAAGCAATTGCTTCCTTTGCTTCCTGGTAAATCCGCCACTGAATAGGTAATAATAATAATAGTTCAGAATATAGAACTTTTACTCTAACGATTTTCTCTCTTATGATTAAAGGTGTTATTTCATTTCGTAATTCGCTATAGACGATTTAGATAATAATATACAATTTACTAGCAATTGGAAAGTTACCATTACCGCCTCGTTTCTTTTAAAGTCCTAATCTGTCTAGATAACTTTCAAATACCTTTTAGAAATTATCTTCTTTATAATTTCTTCATCCATCACTATTTTATTACTTTTCATTGGACCTCTCTAACAATAATTTCTAGGCGTTATTTTTTTTAATAGGTACTAGTATCTTATACAAGGTCAAAGGCGATGTATCGAAATAAATACTCTAAAGGTCAGGAGTTTGACCCCACTCTATTTTTTAAGTATGGTGTAGTGCTTTTAAATGAGATGTTAGACTTTAATTTTATGATTATTATCTACTAGCCTATCGCCTGCGGGACCGCACGCGTGTATGTCGATTTTTTTACTATACATATATCCGATTCTATGAAATCGATTCTATACATAAATACGTACGAATTTAAGTCTGACAAAGAATGAACTGCATTATAGTCGGTCGGGAGGCACCAATTACCCGCCTCATGCGCCTGATAGGCGGCTCCACTCTTCGCCCCTAGGCCCGCACTCATGGAGTTCGCCGGGGAAGAGGGTCATCTCAACAGAAATGTCCCCGGATCTGCCGGGGTGCGAGAGATATGTCTTGTATAAACTCACCTCCGGCAATCAAGGACCCATGGACGGCGTGCGTTTTGGTCGGTTCGAGTCCGACATAATCACCTCCATCGGTTTTGGTGGAGGTGGTATCCGTCGGAATTTTGAACACGATAAAAAAAGAAAAAAAAAGGAGGTCATTCTGCTATCTTCGACGCCCCAGTCGCCTCCGCTCATTGTGGGCTATGTGGCTCAAGAGTCTCCTCCTACCCCGGTCCGCTGTCATCTCCTTCTCGAACATGCTCTAGTGTAACGCGCATGGTGTTGCACTGGTCCATAGGCTACGATAACCACTTTCTATCAGGTGGGCCGTGTACTTGTCTGTAATTTAAGTGGTATAAAAAAGGTCTAATGTTGTAATGTTGTAAACCTTAGGACTATCCCAATCCTTATGATGACTAACATTTCAGATATGAATATTCTAATGACTAAACATTTCTAAACGTCATATCTCAGATGCGTTTAGTTCCACACCGGCGCACGCGTCTTGTGTTTTGCAACGTTGATCTGAGATCGCCGACATTTTGCTAAAATATACTTCTGCTCCAATTCCTCTGTAAGGCTAACCTAGACGAGGCTATTATTGAGCATTGTTTAATATATATAATATACTTACCTACCTACCACTTACCAAGATTAAGGTATATATTAAAATAATGGTAAAATAAGGTATATAAAAACATAATGGAACGCCCGCAGATGAGAAACATCACAACTGTCACATTATGTATGGTGTGATTCCCATAAACAGATGGACAGGACAGATAGTCTACATTTATATCGGCCGCACTTCTCAGCCGAGTGAATCAATTTAACATGGCGTTAGTTGCGGGCTGTATGCTCTTTATAAAGCTAGGTACACACTGACCGAGAAATATTAAAATCATATCACAAATCTTTCATCCTGCGCGCGCTCAAACTGTGAATTCAACTTCCTGCTGTGGTTTTTCCAAATGACTATAATGCGAGGTTCTTCAAGAACGGTTGGTAACACGAGTGTTACACCCCTAGTGTTGGAAACGTCCATAGGCCACCGTGACCACTTTTTATTAGGTGGGCAGTGTGCTTGTCTGTCACCTAAGTGGCATAAAAAATTAATAAGTATGGACGACCGAATACCGCACAATACAAAACTAAATCATCATCATCATGTAGACTTGTTTTCCTGATTGCATCCGAGGCAAGGTAAACTCAGAGCTCAGGGTCCGCCTTCCTGTTTTCCTCCTTCACTTCGCACGATCTTGGGCGTCCATTGTAGAGAGACTATTGGCACGCATATCACCCTCCACGACGTCATGCCAGGACTTGTTGGGCCTACCCGACCTGCCAGGACCCGATGGGGGCGCCATTGCCAAGCATTTATTGCCCACATATTCTGGCGGTTTCCGCAAGCCGTGACCAAGCCATCGAAGACTTGGTGGCCACCAACGAATATAGAACTAAATATAGAAAGAAAAACCTTACACAGGCTTCGGTAGATACATTTTTAAGTTACGACACTGATAAAGTTTTGCTAATCGTGCATATCCTTTTACGATAAAAGGCTCAGCAATTTTAAAATAGAAACCGGCTGGTACTATCTACCAATGAACAGAAATTCAAAGTAGATTACATAAGGACAATTTCGGCTCCTGCTTTTCAGCATACATTTATTATGCATAATAAATCTAAACTACTCAGTAAATTGATCGTATCATGATTCGCAAGATTCCACACGATTACGAATGCTTTTTCCTTGCATTATCTCCTCTATTTCCGTTCGCACGCAATACTTTTTCGCAAGTGTATACCTCACCTTTACTAAAGCTGGTCTTAACCCCTTATAATGTCAGATAAGGCTCCATGCAATTTACATGTTACAGCCTGCATGTCTATCTAAAAAATCTCTATCTCCCCTTCCGCTTAGATGATTTTGAGATTAAAGTATTGAGAAACTAGATTTTAATCGTGACTTGGCCTGTATATGTCGTAATAGTTGGAGAACTAGAAATAGTTAGTTTGTGTCGATATAATTCCCTATTTCTTATGCCACGCAGGAACTGTTTTATTGTCTTATTAATAACTAGCTGACCCGCGTAACTTCGTCTGCATCACACCGTTTTTGCAACATTTTTCATTCCTGCTCCTGTTGATCGTAGCATGATGTTATATACATTAAAGAAACTGCATCAAAATCCGTGGTGTAGTTTAAAAGATTTAAGCATACAAAGGGACAAAGGGACATAAGGGCATGAAAAATAGGGTCAGAGAACGCGACTTTGTTTTATGCTATGAAGTGATTAAGTTTATATGATTTTGTGTTGTCAGCGGGAAGACCGAGAAACCCTTCTTTGTCTTCAGCATTGACAGAACAGATACCTACTTTTTTAACCTTTTTCTCCCCTCTCTCTTTCCTCTCTATATGATCTGCAGCACGAATGTGACGCCCCTGGTATTGCAAACAGACATAGGCCACGGTAACCACTTTCCATCAGGTGGGCTGCGTCCTTCTACCTAAGTGGTATAAAACGTTCGGACTGCTTAATCATTAGTACCACATCAATTTGCATCGCTCAATATTCTAAGAGAGTACCACAAAGGTATATTGAATAGAAACAATACTTTATCATCATCTCGATCGATTCTCGCCGCTGGTTATATCGAATCTTCTACATTCGTGACTCGTGACTGCGCTTCAATAAGCATTGGCGCCTACGTGCTACCCATCCCAACTATCGGTTCCAGTAATTGTTTACGAGTAGTCGATTTTAACATTGCATGTAGGTGAACAGGGAGGGAATTGGGTTTTAAACGATAATTGAATTTGGGGGGAGAAGAACTGTACTGTAAAATGTATCGGATAAAAGACACGTCAATATGCTGGACTGTTGTCGCGGACTCAGAGATAAGTCATTTAGAGATAAGTCAGAGATAAATCAGAGATAAGTACGTATATTACAGTCTGGAGATTCTACACTCGATTCTTGTGTTTAGCAAATTGGTACTGGATTCTTCTAATATTCTTTATAAAGATTCTCTTCTTCATACAAATGTGTCCTCGTTCCGGTTTCTTGATGGTTAGGGTTACGCCCTGATTGAGTCTGACAAAACCTTATCCATTGCTTTATGAAAATATCCTACCTACCCTCGCGATTTCTCCTCACAGAGACTCTGCTAATCAGATTCATAATCATGTTTCATAGTTTAAGACATTTATATAGATACAACTGTGCCTACATCTGCAAAAATTTACATATATTCACATGTTATTTATTGTTCTACCTGAAGGCGTTTCAAACGCGTTATACCTAGTTTCAACTTTTCGTAACGGGCAATAACCTTACATACCTACAGTCCAATAATAACTTACGACTATTTTATCACCTCTGCCGTTACATTTTTAAGAATGATTTAGTAGAATTGTATGTAAATTAATTGTTTTATTGCTAGAAACATATGGAATTTCAATTATACAGTATTCGAAGTGATAATTGAATTAATTAAGAAGCTCTTGCCTGCGGCGTCGCTAGTAGTGCTTCCTCTTTTCATTATTTATGGTACTTGATAAAAAAATGCTTTCATGTCAGTCAAGAGTTATAGTGAAGTAATATAACACTAACCGTGGTCACAATGGGTAGAAGAAGAAGAAACTTCACCCTCACCACAGTCCCCAGAGTCGTGACGGTGTATACTCCAGTCAGCTTGTGACACTTTACAAAAAGCTACGAAAATGGAAAAAAAAATCTACTTTTACAACTACTTACAAAACAGCGAAAGCAAAATCTTCTCTCGCAACTGGTTAGGTAAATCTAGTTACTAACATGGACGAAGGGACCGCAGCTAGTGCAACCTGACCGAAACTTCAAGTAAATCAAAAGGTAAATTACTGTACCATAAGATCGCGTTAATACCCTGGTTTGGTTAACCAAATAGCAACAGTAGATTTACAAGTAAAAAAAATGGATATAAACTAATTACTATAAAGCATGTATCTCAATGCGGCCCTGCAACGGCCACCATACTGTATACTGTACTACTTGTATCCTCACATCTATGAATATTGAAAGGTTACCAGTACACGAGAGTATCTGCCATATTAATTCCACTTATGTACGGAACATGTTCGGCAACTGTGTCAACGTATTCTGCGATGATAAAATATGATAAAAGTAACAAGATAAGTTTTCTTTGAAAGTACAGTCATCGTCAAAAGTAGATTTATATTTTTTTATTTAATCACCTCAACTCTTAAATTTTTTGAATTATTTTTAATAAAATAAAAATTGTAAATTCTTTTTCTATTAATTAAAAAAATATTTAAAATTAAAAGTGTTAAGCCACATGTGCCGTTGACTGTATAAGTATGAACACGAAGTTATGACACCTGTCAAATATTACGTTATACTGAATATGTATAACCACAAAATAAACAATTAGTAGGTATTCATGGTATAACGCTAATTGCCTTCACCTTTACGGTTGATTTAATTAAAGTAGTATGAAATATTATAAAGTACAGTCGTAAACAACATTTTTAAAAGAATATAGAATATAACGAGAATTTTTATTTATATTTTGTGAGTCTTAGCAAATTGTAATCATAAATTAATATATCATTTTATGAAAGATAACGAGTTATTTAGTGGCTTGTATATCATTATAAAGATTTGTCTATAGATTGAATTAGCCACATATTTATTTCTAGCAAGGATTTAGAATTCCTTAAACTTAAAGCGGTGCGTGAAAAAGCATCTAATGAGGCCGTCAAGCTGAGCGCCACCATTGTATCACTCTACGTATTTGTAATGGTGACCCTCTTTGCTGAGACTCTGCCTTCAACTTACCATCAGGGGGTGAAGTCAAATTGACGTGCGTTAAATAAAAAAATGGATCAGAATTTTTTATGTCAGGAAAAATGATTATTTTTAAATTCCCGTTAGGTACTTTCAATCTATATTTTAAGCCACTTTGGTGGCAGATAAGCACATGGCCCAATTGATGTAAAGTGGTTGTCGTAGCCTATTTGCGTTTGCAACGCCAGTTGCACACACTCGTGCTGCCTACCTACCTCGTAGAAACCTTCTAATGCTCTTCTTGAAGAACCTCATATAGTCGATTGGAGTCGGTGAACTGAGGGTGGTTATGTCGGACTCGAACCGACTAAAACGCACACCGTCTTTGGGTCTTTAGTTGCCGGATGTGAGATAGTAGCGTACATAGCCCTTGCACGCCGGCAGATCCGGGGCCCTCTCTTTCGAGATGACCCCCTTCGGGTGTAGGAACCACGGTGTCCCCGTCTAGCCCCTGGGTATGGGCGGCTCCGCCCGTTACCCCCAGGCCCGCGCTCTGCATCACCCTACGAATTCATTTATTTTAATGTCACTGGGAAGAAAAAGCATGTTATTTTTCTTTATGACCCTGTCTAGTTATATGGTATCCACACGTTAACATATTACTAGCTGACCTGTGCCCACTTCGTTGGGCATCAGCGTTCGTAAGAAACGCTTTCATTCGACCGTTTTTTCTTCGATTCACTTTGCAAAACGGACTACCACAGAAAACCCTTTTAATTTTTCGTTTTTTTATATAACCTATGACACTCAACAATAATGTGGCTTTCTATTGGTGACAGAATTTTTAAAATCGGTTCAGTAGATCCCGAGATTACTCCTTGCAATTTAACAAATATACAAACACACAAACTTTACTTCTTAATAATATTAGTATAGATGACGACGTATACTGTTTGTTACAGAATAACGATCCTAATGCCAGGTTGCCATCGTTTGCCAATTTTTATTGCTGTTTTACAGTCCGTTTGAAAAATGCTTTCAATGTTTACTTGTTCATTACTATTTGTGTCTTTTACTGAAGCTAATGTGCAATTGGTAGGTATATAGGTATTGTACCATTAGGTAAAACAAAATCAATATTCCAGGACAATCTATACAACGCCATCCACCTAGACCCATGATAAGCATAGTTTGTGTTATGGGTTCTAGAATGCGGATAAAAATACTAAGATACATTTTTTTTCAGCAGCCGCGTCCACTACCACCACGTCACAGAGGTCGTCAAAATATATATTACACATAATATATTATACAATCGTCTTGAAAAGTTATTTATGACATATCTAGGATTTGTTAGCAGTGAAAATATTGGAAATAATTCTGTTAGTAGAAATAAATTGCTTTTATGCAGATATAAACCTTTACCTGTTAATGTAGTCGTACATATCACATGATTGTATAATCGCATAGAATTACATCTCATAATAAACATAAATACCATACACAAAACCATATAAAACTGCGCTAACGGTGGCTTATCAGAAATTTATTCAGCGATAATTTGCGTACTGGATAATGACAAAATTGTCGTATAAGTGCCGCTGAGCGAAAGTCGTATCGAACGGCGGCGCTTGCGCATAACCTGAGTAATACCAGATATTAATATTTTCACCGCTCCATCGTTAGGGCTTGTTTATGGTGTTGTAAATCACCATGTAAATTAATATGTTTAGTATTAAATTTGTTTTAGAAGTAATGTGAGGGATTTCGAAAGATTTTATAAATTTATGTAACTACTTCTGAATACGTATTAGTACCATTGCTTAGAATGAAGGTCTCGTTTATTGATAAGTTTCATAAGCATAAAATTACTCGCTTGCCCGTATATTTTAGGCTAAGCTTTTTAGTCTTTTTTACACGTGCACTCTATAGCCAAAATTTAAAGAAAATGTCAACGATTTTAAACTTTTTATTTGATATAATAAATATTTATATATAACTTTTTTTAAGGATAACCGTTTTGTTACAAAGTGCCCGATTGGTGGCAATAGGCTCGCCCCCTAGGTATTACGTGTGACCGAAAATCATAATTAGCGAAATGTAGGTTTTCAATACACCTCTGCCTACCCCTTTGGGAATTACGGGCGTGAGCATATGTATGCATGTATGTATATAACTATTCTGCCGCAAGTGTCTCGGCAGAATAGAATTTGGGCCACCCTATCTCTACCCATGTTGTGTGGTATAAGGGATTAAGGGATAGACTTAACATCAGACAGACATAGGTATACAGCCCAGACACAGCTAGATATTATGCATGACTCGAGTCAACAATAGTCCCTTATTACGTGGGACCGGATATAATGATTACTGAAAAATGTATGTGAAAACACATCTGTTTACCCCGGCCCCGGAAGGGATATAAGCATGAACATATGCATATACTCGTATGTCTAAAGTCTAATAGCGCTACTGTGAAAATGGCACACGCAAGCATACCTCTTCTGCAGTACGTATAAATAATATGGTAATTGTTCAATACAATTTCCATATTTAAACATAATTGCAGAAAAAAAAGAAAATCAATTTACATCAGCCTATTTTCCATACGTTCTCACGAACTGGCGATATGGTCAGAAACTCCCCCGGGCATTGCAACCCGCCTCTCAGCTCGTTGCCGTAATCACTAAATTACCGAACCTTTAGTGTGCACAGCATGAAAAATAAATACTTTACCTGTTTATGCGCGATACTTGCTAAAAAGCCGGGTATTTTATTTTAAAATATGGACGTGTGTTAAGGTGAAGCTTTGGAAGAAGATTAAATAAAATATTTCACTATTAATTATTTTGATTGATGGCACTTGGAATATACTTGTACTTCTCCACGATATGTATTATTGTACCTAACCAGTTTCGCCTTGCGGCATTTTCAAAGATTCACATTGACAGTTAAGTTTGAACGAATTCCTAACTATCAATCAAGAAGTAGTACAAGTGTGTTATCAGTACCGTAAATACCGCGGTAGCCCAGTGGTATGGGTGATGGACTGCTGAGACGAGGTCTCGAGTTCGATCCCAGGTTTACCATGGCACACACCAATGACTTGCAATGCTTTTCGTTATGTGTGTATTTATCGCAGGTTTATAAACTTGGGACCCAGAGTTCTTAACGAGGCCCAATGTACTCATGAATTTTAGAAAAAGCCGTCGGTATATCTGTAGAGAAAAATATTAATAAAAGTTAGTGTAGTCTTACTCTTAACTTGTAAACCAGTTTTTCGGCCGGTGAAGGTACCCAGTTGATTGGATGATTGACTCGTCCGTATAAAGCGAAAAAATCGTATAAAACTTAACAGTGTGTTATCGAGATTGTAAACAAAATCATAAATTTCCCTGCGTTAGTTATAAATTCCATAGCCAGTGCTCACTGGAGAGGTTTTGTGTTGTAAGTAGAAAGACCGCGAAACCCTTTTTTGTCTTCTGCGCTGAAAGCACAGTATCTCTCTTTACTTTCACCCTTACCCTCTTCGCCCAGCCTCCCTTCTCTCTATCTGGTTGGCAGCACGAATGTGATGTCTTAGATTTGAAAACGTCCATAGGCCACGGTGATCATTTGTCATCAAATGGGCCGCATGTTTGTCTGCCACCTAAGTGGTATAAAAAAGAACTTGTAAAAGCTGTACCTTACACGATGGTGTTTAATGATGTTGACAAACTGTGGACACACTGTTAATGTTCAAGTAACTACACAATGTTTGTGAAAGATAGAAGTCATTGATAACATTTGAGAAACATGAAATAAATAAATTTATAATTAATTTATCATCACAATCTTACTATTTTGATTTAAATGAAAACGTACCTTGTGGAATTTTGTGCGCAACGGAGTTTGATGTCTTGCCTCGTTATTATCAAAATATACCTATCCTAGAATTGCAACATAATGGAATTGCCTCATAACAGTCTTATTCATTGTTGCGGAACTCCTGTTGTGAATGATTAGATACATTAATAAAACACTTTTGTTTTCAAACATTAATAAAACATTTTTGTTTTCAAAACGAGCAAAACTAAAAATAAATAGGAATGCACTCTTCTACAATTTATTTTTCTATGCTATCTCAGGAATGTAACTGCGAACAACATTTGTTAACCTCGATGCTTTCAAGACTGACATTGATGCTTTTACGCAAAACAAAAGATTTCGTTCACCAATAGTTTATAGACTCGTAAATTAGATAAGCGATTTATTTCCGAACTGTTCATGTTTTATTTAAAGTTAAATTCTATCGAGATGTAATAAAACCTTCATCGATTCGTTTATGTGCGTGTTATTGTATGTTTTGTTCTCGAATAAAACGAAATGTTATATCGATAAAATTTAAAAACGATGTAGGTAAGAGTGAGAATTTTTTTTTATAGTAGGTATAATAGCCGCGGTAGCCTAGTGGTATGGATAATGGACTGCTGAGACGAGGTCTCGGATTTGATCACAGGTTTTACCATGGCACACACCAATGACTTTCCGATGTTTTTCGTAGTTGTGTGTATTTATTGCAGGTTCATAAGTGCCCGGTTAATGGCAATAGGCTCGCCACCTATTACATTGGGACCTAAACATAAACTGGCGAAATGTGGGTGCTAGCACCTCTGCCTACCATCGGGGATATAGGTGTTTTGTTATGTGTATAATATTCATTTTTTGAGTGACTGCCTTATTAGTTGCTTTTTCTCGCCCTATTTAAAATACGCGGGACTGTAGGAAGAAGGTAACATGTGCGCTGGTAAGGACTTCCAAGACTTAATGGTTCTGCAAATGAAAGATATACCCTTGATGGAATATTCTGCACCGTTTGCGGGTGACATCTAAGCCCTGCACGTGTTGTCCTATGTAGGAAAAGAGAGGGTGGGACTAATAGAAAGAGTTCATCAAAGCATTTAACATGGTAGACCTCGTTCGTAAACGTTCTCCTCTAAAATACTTATTGAAAATTGCACATATTATATCTGACATTTAAATGCTCTACTTTTTATTTTACACTTACCGTGTTTTTTATCGCTTTTAAGCCGTCAGTCAAAAGATTGTTTTAAAGAAATATTAATAAACGGCTGGACCATTTACAATGTCATGCGCGAGACTGACGGCGCGTGATAATTGGTTCATCTCACGGCAATCCATCAGAGGCTGTACGGTCCTTGTTGATACAGGTATTGCCATATTAAATATCACTGTGCGGTTGCCGTGAATAATGGATTTAATTTTAAACTTGATACGCTTGTAAATAAATTATTATTTTTTTCAATCTTTACGCATCTGCAATATAATTTTTAAGCTATCATTTATGAGTAGGTAAAAGTTACTAAAGTATTATGTATAAAATACTTAACTTAACATTATTTATTTGAAATGCACTAGTAAAAAAACATTGAACCTGGGATTGAAAAGGAGGAATTGAAAATCCACCTGCATGTTTCCGAAACGATCCAAGTCCTCCAACACGTTGCTATTTAATTTAAAGAGGTATTTTTGGGACGGGGTTTTTTTTTATTTTATAATGTTGATTTTAAACTTTTTAAATGGATCTGCTAGTCAAACCCTTTTATTTGATATTGAGGGACTAGTGAAATATAAAAAAGTAATTAGTCATTTTGTGGTGGCGGCCATCTTCCTATATTCACTCTCACCCATATTAAGGGACTGCCACGGACAGACACAAACACATATATACAGGATACGCGAAACTTATAACACCCCGTCGTCTTAGGTCGGTGGTTAATAAAACCGACAACAAGCGAAACCGCGGTATACAGTCAGTATATTCACAATCAATTAAGTTATACGAAGCAAGTTCCTTAACTATCTAGCTTAACTGGTACACTTAAGTCCATGTTACACTAATTAAAACCAGTGTACAGTGCAAATGTTTAATTATAGATGGTACGCAATTACCTTGCTGTCTTACTTGATTAGTGATCTAATCAGGATTTCAATTTACGTTGGTAATTAACGGTTTCTATTACTGTATACAAAGCTTTAAACACACGTATCGATATAGATATCCAAGGATTGTCCCACTCCCACTCCCACCACCCTGATCCTAGAGGATCTTTTCCATGACAATCACTTACCTACCAAGGTGAGAAGTACCTTACTACCTACTCATTTTGTTATCTTGCGACTAATCCCCCCGGATACCTTCCCGCCAGTGCCGTTTGTGGAGGAGGTTATGTCAGACTCGAACTAACTAAAACGCTCGCCGTCTTTGAGTCCTTAGTTGCCGGAGGTGAGATAGTAACCAACATATACCTCGCGCTTCTGCCGACCCGGGGCCCTCTATTTCGAGATGACCCCCTCTTTCGGGTGTAGGGACCATGGTGTTCCCGTCTAGCCTCCTCGTGTGGAGAAGCGCACTTTGTGCCGCCACCGCGGCCTACTTCTGCTAGGGTGTCAGGTGGCTCCACCCATCACCCCAAGTACACCCACTCTGGTACTTTTGAAAACATCGTTCGATTAACTTGACACGTTCCAAAATACACTGATACAAAAACAATTTATTATTATTTTTATGTATTATTTGTTTTGTTCGTGTTTCCATACGTCAACGATCTGACTCTTCCAATTGTTAACTGTTTATCAAAACAAAACAGAGAATACAAAAAATGCCTTGGTATTTTAACTTAACTGATATGATGTTATAGTCTAAAATCAAATGGCATCGTGTAGAGTGAATAAAACTAAGTAATGAGCTCCTTTTCATTTATTTTTGAAATACAATCTATATTGATAAAGACGAAAATTCAACTTTTAGAAATCGGGGCCGTAACGCCTGGACACAATAGACATTTATTATCCCATATCTCAAAAAACACTTAAATACAATACAAATTAATAAATTATAATATACCTAATGGTTATAATAGACATCAGGTATGTAATCGAACTGTTCAACACAAATATGCCATGATTGGAATCCAGTGATACCGATTGGAATTATTCATTAATTTTCATTTTGAGAGACTTCAAACCACTACTAGATCTTGTCAACAAAAGCATTAACATTATTGATTATGGTGAAGAAGTGTTTTATGGTAGATATAAAGCAATATATTTTAGTGTTATAGCCATTTCCGACTTCTTTTTTTAAAGCTTTTCCTCCGTTAGTGATAAATATGTGAATTTATGTGATATATATAAATTATTTAAGTAATAAATTGTTTTTAATACTATCACAATTGTCCCTTTCGTGAATAGTTTTAATTTTTGAAATGAGAAGTTTTCGTTCTGAAACGTCGCGTGTTTGACTGTTCCCATCTCAAAATGCACAATGCGATTAAAGTTTTCGCATTAAAAGTAGTTTGAAAATACCGGTATTTATGACAATCTTCAAATTCTTTTCTCTCTCTTTTCAGGTTTGTAGACCAGACATCGACTGCATGCTACCAGAAAACAAATGGCGGTATATAGAAGAGTTTACGTGTCTCGCCCCCAAGTCCAAGCTGCAGAAAGAGATGAGGCTCTCCTTCCCTAGTGGACACTCTTCCTTCTCCGCCTACACCATGATTTATTTCTCTGTAAGTTGCTTAAAACCGTCATTGAAAGTTCAATCATAGAATGAATTGAATAGTATAAGTATATACCTATTCTCAGAGCTCCAAAGTGCAAACTTGCAACTGGAATTAGCACTAGGATGAAATAGAAAAAAGCAGAATAAAGTATATCGTAGTTTTACCGCCTGTATAATGGTTTGTGTTCAGAAGAATTGTTCGACATGATGCCCACACCTATTTTCTATCATCGCACCGCTCGCCATACAGAGGGAGTTCATCCTCACACACTACGACCGGAAACGGTGCGCACTTTGTGATATGAAAGGAATTTCATTCCGCGCACGCTCAATCTGTAGAAAGAACTCCAGTCTGTGGTTTTCCCAAATGACTACAATATGGGGTTCTTCAAGAAGGGCATTCGAAGGTTTCTACAGGGTAGGCAGCTCGAGTTTGTAATGAATATTTTCTTTTACTTGTGTCTTTACGGTAGCAACTATCGATATTTTCGATATCGTATAGTACATACGATATACCATTGTTATTTTATTTAAAATAACACAACACCGCACTCTATAACTCTGTGTATAGGTAGTCTATGGTGGCGGCCTTCCGGGAGTAAATAGAGAATAAAAGATATAAGTGAATCGTGTATACTTCCATATATCGCCCCCTTATTTCGACCCACATAAGGTCGAATTTAATGCCGTCTATTATTCTTGTAATCCAAAAATCTAATAGTCACTATTTCTTTATACAGATGTATCTCCAAAAACGCTTCAACTGGCGCGGTTCGAAGCTGCTCCGACACGGTATCCAGTTCGTTCTCATGCTGTTCGCGTGGTACACAGTGATGACCAGAATTTCTGACTACAAGCATCACTGGAGTGACGTGTTGGCTGGCTTCATGATTGGGTCACTATACGCTGTTGTAATCGTGAGTAAAATTTATTAAATTGTATTTTCATCTCTAAGGTGGTAGGCAACAGGGCACTATCAATCCAGAGCGTTCTTGAACCCCCAGACAATTGACAATACACTGGTAGTCTTATACAATACAATACCTACTTAATTAGAATCCCGATCCGGGGAATTCCCCAAAATGTACAGGACCCTGCCAATATTTTCGAGGCTCACGTCAATCGCTTTAATAATTCTTGCACCCGCTAATCAACGGATGATGCTTTCTGTCGGGGTTGAGACGGCAGTCGCTCCCAAATAAGTAAGTGGATTTGCACCCGACGGATGGAGATTTTTGTAGAAATGCAAATGGCCACAAAGGCAGCTTACTCTCGTAACACTAGGTACCTGATTATAATACCTACTGCTAAGGTACCTATACCTACTGCTACACCTACTGCAACACGGTAGTAGGTAATAGGATAATACTTTCCAGGTTATGGGTTCTAGAATGTGGATAAACATTATTATTATACATAAGAACACCCAGACGAATGCAAACATTCATATTCATGCTCACAAATATTTGAACTAAGCGGGAATCGAACCCACGCCTCCTATCTAGCAGTTGCGTTCACTTATACACCACGCTGCGGAGGTCTAGATATAGATACTAATATCTAATATATTTAATTAAAATCCAAAAATTCTCTTCCCAGTACGTTGGCGTCTCAAACTTGCGCAAGAACAGCTCCCGTTCCCGCAGCCACAGCCACGAGGGAGAGCTCCGAGCGACCAACGGAAACACCCGAGTGCCCGTTTGACAGTCATCCCCGGTCAGCTCCCGGTGCGATAGCGGTGAGGAACTATGATACGAACAACCCACTGTGTCGTGGATATCGCACGAGTACATAGACTCGTGTAGACAGTCACGGGAATAACGTCCCTATTGTGTGTAGTGATGGAACAAATTTGTGTGTGTGTAAAATTTTGCGATTGGTTGCTGCTATACAGGCTGACCTAATTTTCAAATACTATAAGACCAGGAAATACTAGTTTGAACTAGTATAGAGTGAACTGACGGTTATATGCGTTTTATAGGTTAAGTGATTTTTATTTGTAAATTTGAATTTGAAAAAGTAAATAACACTAATCTTTGTTGCATACCTATTTACTTTTTCAAATTAAGATTTACATGAAAAAAGGTTAACGTAGAAATAGTTCAAATGTTTATTCGTATTCATAACTAAAATTTTGTTCACTTCATAATGAATATGATTTGACGTATGACGTCAATAGCATAGTAAAATTAACATAATTCTACTTTTGGTCTTGTCATAATTAATATTTTTATCACTTTTGCCTTACTAACCTTACACATATCAAAGGATCAAAACAATTTGTGTATATGAGAAATAATAAAGGCGACCATATTGCGGCACAAGCATTCGCGGCGTATTCAATTTTCGAATTGTAAAAATTTTTAAATTAAAAATAGAACGCTATTTAAAAAAAATACTACTTATTAAAATTTATTGTTCATGGTTGATGTACATAATTTAAAATTGTTTCTATTTTTAAATATTTATTTATTGGTGTTTTCACTTCGGTGTTAGCTTTCACATTGTTGATATTAGCAATACCACCATGTTACACATACCTTATATATTAAGAAATAGGTACAGAGTACAATAGTAGTTTTAATTTGCGCGTTGAGAAGGATAGGGAAAGTGTGGATAAGATTGACTTGCTTCTGTTTTGACTACATACTTCTATTAAATACCTTTTTGATACTTCCAAAGAGTATTTAAAATATTATTTGCATAAACTGTAAGCAAACACTGCAGGATAGAGAGAACGCTATACAAAACCGAAGTGAGTCGATGGTTCCCGAACGTTTCCCGAACTCTTTTTCTCGATATCAAATCTAAAGTAGGGTAGATACTCTATGATGAAATTGTAGAAGGTATTGTTTTCATATTCATATTCATATTCATATTCATTTATTTGCTTAAATGTGGTTATACAGGTGTTGGTACAATAGTTTTGTGCATCACATTTACCATTTTATGGCATGCAAACATTAAACTTATATAGTTTATTTATATTATGTTTATGTATATTATACGCCCTTATACTACAATTTATAATATAAAATTAGTTCAGCACATGCAAGTCCATTGAATTATTTAGTCACAAACATATAAGAAATTAATAGGAATGTCAGAATATGTTATAAAATTCATAAAACAAGTCATAAAAATTTGTGAGAAAAAAAACTCTACTTTCTTAAACTCTACGTTCGCCGTTATTTGTAAATATATTATTATAATAAAAGATTTGTAACATGATAGTATCGATCTAATGAAAACGATATTACATAATATATAATGATATTTTGAGGATTGTGCAATCTGACATTATATGTATACTGGTATAAGTTGATAACGGATTGTATATATTATATAGTTATAGATGTATACCATAGTTTTTGATATTAGTACTCTAGTTAAAGTTATATCTCATATTTGAAACTCACAAATTGTACATGTGGCAGTTATTGTAGATAGTTTTTAGAAAAATGACGTATCAGTGGTATTGCGTAATGATCGGTCATAGCGTTTCGATCGCAATGCATGATATTGGATGGCATTTCGATCGCAATGCACAATCCTGGATTGCGCTCTGATCGTAATGCACAAATCTTTGCGTTTCGATTGAAATGTACGATCATTGCATACCAATCGCATTTTAGGATCATTATGATCGTATCGATTGATTATTAGCAATAAATATGTAAACATATCAAAGTTAAATACAGATACTGATATTTATATATAAATAAATAAATGTACAGTCGACAAAGGAGATACAGTAGGTACCTACCGCTTATTCATATAAAGATGCATGTAAGTGTGGTACCGTCGTATCTCTTTTGTTGACTGTACATATTTATACCATTGACTGAGGTTATATATCAATGGCAGCTATTATGTTAATAGATATGCTGATGAATGATCTATCGCTGTCCATGGCACAGAGATTTCAAAGGTGACGAGAGTGGTAGATCATATTTTGACATGTTAAATAATTGATCGAAAACTTCAATCGTTGGTAATGTAATATACATGTCGCAGCCAGCCAGCTTAATAAGCCGTTCAATGAACTGCCTAGACTCTTCACTAAACAACGGCGTTCAACTAGCGGACTAAATGATACTAACTGTATGATATCAGTCATTTGATCAAACAGCTAGGCAACTGACTTGGGTCGATGGCATTTTATTACTTGTTGAGCCATTTATTTGATCAAACAGCCAGGCAAGTGACTTGTACCGATTCCATAGTGCAAGTGACCGTTCATTTATTATATTTTATATTATTATCCAAGTCGGATTGCGCTGCTGCTCTCAAAGAAAACCTATCATTAAGTTTATGTCTTGTTTTTTGATGGTTATAAATAATAACCACGAAAGTCTAATACATCCTTTTAACCTAACGTATCCAAGTCGGATGATGCGCTGCTTACCTTCGAAAATCACTGTAACGTATGAATGGCCTGAGCATTAGCTACGCAGTTTATTGTATCAAATGCAACAGCTTATTTATCATTCAGGCCGCTATTTGAACAGCGCCATTCAGTAAAGTGGCTAAGCAGTTGATTGAACCGCTATTTAGTGAAGTGGCTGAATGGCTTATTTAGCTAGTTGGCTGCGACATATAAATATGGAAAATGACCATTAGTAACCGACTTCATTTGGCTAAGAATATTTATTACTTGTTAAAATCAAAGAAATTGTTGTTAATAAAATGAACTAAGGAACGATTCTCTCGTAAAAGTTTTATTATACGAGTACGTGTCGTAACTTATCCATTGCAGAGATTTATTAAGTTTAAAAAATTTACATTTTTAAAATGATTTTGTAATTATATAAAAAAAATACTGGAATGCTATTGGACCTTTTTATTACATTAAATTTATAACAAAATGTAGAATTTAAATATTAAAATCTAATGCATGCATACAGTTTAACATGTGTGATGTAACAATGTGACGCCTCTGGTGTTTCAGACGTCCATAGACCCCGGTAACCACTTTCCACCAGGTGGACCGCGTGCTTGTCTTCCACCTAAATGGTATAAAAAACATATCACCGGACTAAATCATTTCTGGAATAGGCTACGGAGTTACTTATTCAACACCTACGTGCCAAAACGGGCATAAGCTTTCAAGTATCGCGGTGTTTTAACCGTGATCCAGGGAAAGAGATATATAAGTAGAGCTGTACAATGTACAACCTATATAGTTACGACCCGCTTCCTCTGGTCCGAAGCCCAAAATACGATCGCTTAAGTTATGATCCGTATCCGTAGCCGACCGCAGACCCCAGCAGCAGATACAGAATACCGTAATACCGATATGAATGTGTTAATATTGTTTATTGTTTTAATTTATTGCGGTTTCTCCACCACAATTTTTGTCTTTTATCAAAGTATAACACGTAATACACAGCACGTCATCCGACCACACATATTGTCCATAGAAATAAAAGAATCAGTCCCGCAATCCGTTCATTATTCATTATCCGTACATTATTTGGAAAGTTGTTAACCTCGATATGGGTAAACGGCCCCATTGAGAAGCGACAGAAACTATAATAATAAACAATATTATCAAATTCAAGTTGTTTCACGGTGCATTGTATCCGCTGTATGTGTCTGCAGTTGTCGTATGCGGTCGGCTACGGATTCATGCCTTAACGCGTGTCAGGGTGTGCTCGATGACCTCAGTGATTATCTTATATTGTCTTTATTGGCAGCAGAATGCGACAATTCACTGCCTATTTGTAGACTAATATTTGTAAAATACATTACAAATATAAAACAAAACAAAGTTAAGCAACATTAAAATTACATCAATAAAAACGTAATTTTAAAATTTATTATTATATAACTTAGATGCACATTTAATGTTATAGTACAACTTATTTATAAGATACGATTAGATATCACATGTATGTTTTGTCAAATTTAAACGAAAATCTATTTTTTAAATTATAAAATTTGTTTTTTTTATGAGGGTTTTATATTGAATTAGATATGAAAACAATTTTTTTTTTGCATTTGTAACAATTGGCGGCTAAATTTAAGTACGTATTTTTGTCACGAATCCATAGACAAATCTTTAACTTTTCTAGTTCATGTTATGTAATGAAGATAATCCTCCTGCTCTAGATACAAGCAATTAGACTTAATTAAATAAAAACGTTAATTGCGATCACCGACGACATTAGCCACATTGGCACTCATCTTGTATTTGTATCATTAATACGAAGGTACTCATATATTTTTATCTTTTTAATGGCATCTACTTAATTCATTTTAACTGAAAAGCTGTTCTAATATAACACATTAATGACATATTTTTAATAGCTTTACACTTTGTTACTGATTATCTACATATTTTCCTACTTTCTGTGCAATTTTCTTAACTTTTATTTCCGATAATAATAATCATCATTATTCTCCTACCCTTACCCATATTTTTTTTGTGGACGACGCAACACTTTTTTAAAAGTTCTTTTTATAAAATTATAAAAAAAAACTTAAAATAAAAAGAATACAATCGGTAAATTTATTTTTGAGTCATGTTTGGACCACGGGATTCATTTTTATTATCTATCTATACAAATAAAAATGAATCGCAACATATTGCTAAGCTGAAAACTCGAAGACAACTGGACCAATTCGGGTAATTCTTTTTGTTACCTATTTATTCCTTGAACTCTAAGGAAGATTTTTATGGAGCAGGAAACGGGTTCAAAAGTCCACGCGGGTGGAGCCGCGGTCAACAACTACTTAATATTATTAACTAAAGATTAAAAAATGTCTTCTCTTATCTATGGATTGACAAAAACACGTACAGGCAGCTCATTATTAAAAATATTAGTCATAAAAACAATGAAGTCTCGAAGACAGCTGTAATGTATTTTATACTGTGATATAGGCTTTTAAAAAGATACGAGATCGGAGATTGAGTCTTAGTGGACAGTTGATTAACTAACCAATAATAATGTTATACCTTAGTTGCTTTCACTATATATATTTATATAGACACAGCATTAGCCTCTACACCGCGACATAATAATTACTTCGCAAAATTGCTAACATATATACTTACATCTCATAATATGCACTCCACACATTAACTAAGATGTAAGTATGTTTTCACAAAACTAATAAAAGCGTATAAAAATATTCTAAGTATGTTTATCTGCATTCTAGAACCCATAACACAAGCTTGTTAAACTGTGCTTACCATGGGTATAGGCGGGGTTGTGTAGATTGTCAAAAAAATCATCCTCTAACAATGGATTTTGATAGCAATGCTGTATTAACAATACACTACTTAAATAACTAGATGAAGCTTAGCATGCAGGTAGGCAGATAAATTTGGTACAAACATTGGATACTATAGCGTTAATACTCAAAAACTTATATAAGCTACTTTGACAGATATGAAGTATCTTTTTTTATCTAACTCTGTAGTTTTTCTCGAATAATCTATAATACCTAATTATTAATCTAACAGTAAGGTGAAGACTTGCTTATTGTTAAGTTTTTTTTAACAAGAAGATCGTATTATAATGGCAACATTGAATTAAATTCAACGCATGTCATTGAGTGTCTAGTGTTTACACATTTTTATAGTTAATTGACTGTCCATACGACATCTCCTATTAATACCCTATTGAAAAATTAGTTTTAGATCCAATTAGGTGCTAGTTAAGTGTAATATAGATTAGAAATTATTTTTATTATCTACTTATTGTGACTTTTTTCTTTTTAAACTATTTAAAATAGGAATTGTTTATTTTTCTTTTTTATGTATAATAGAACTTTAAATGCACTGCCTTAGGTGTTTCTCGATGTATTGTAGCTTTTGGGGCAGTTATTTATTTAATTATTTTTAATGTGGTTAAAAGTTTATAAAGCATAATAAATCTGTATAAAGTGTTTATTTTTTTCTTTGGAAAAGTTCCTATTAATTTTTAGTCCTAAATAATTTAAAAAACAGTCTATGGGGAGGTAGTGGCCCATCCAATAACTCTACAACTTTAATACAATTACCATAATTGTACCCATATATTTATAGATGTAAAAGTATCCTACAAAATATCCCGTAATAAATCCAAATAAAGTTAGTTATTTAGATAACTTTTACAGTGCCATCTATCAGCATATAGTATGACTATTTATAACAAAGCTCACATAATAGTTCTCAACTCCCAACACAGATGGCATCATCGCACAGTTTCTCAAAAAGGTTTTATGTCAACAAAGATTGATACAGACTGCGGTAGTAATGTAGGACAGTAAACAGCTATTATCGCTGGCTACAAAGCATACAAAAATGAATGAAGGAAGCACCTCTGTTTGTTACCAGCTACGGTACTTTTTGCAATGTTTGCCAATGACTAATGCCACTCACTGGTTTACGTTTACCCACGGATTGTTCACTTTATCAGTACCGTGTCAAACTTTATCGTGTTTGCGTGTGCGAGCCGTGCTTTGTGTAACAAAACGTACATAAAATGATAATTTAGTGTCAAAAATGGCAGCTGACAGGTTAATATGGAAAATTGCACTAGACTTCATCGTATTGTTTTGCGGTAAGTAAAGAATTGTTTGTGTAATTAATTGTTTATCTCAAACATATGTTTCACATTTGTTTATGCAAAGTTGTTGCACTTTATGCAATGTAAAAATAAACTTGACAGATATAATTGTAATTGAATTAAAGTACAATTATAATTGATTGCACAGAGGCTTTGTGGCTTGTGGTAGGTTACAGTTTGTACAGATTTATTAAGTAGGTAGATGCCTACCATATTAATTTATAGGAAATGAAATAACACTGTAATCTAATCAGAATATTATTATGATCGCTTTTTAAGGACTTCCATGCCTAAATCTGTACATTATCATCAACAAGAAGGTGAAGTAGGAAGTAAATTAGTCAAATTTATTAATAAATTAATGTTTAAATATTTTTTATAATAAGTTTTTGGCTATACCATATTTTTAAAGGTGTACTAAAGTACCTCTGTGCATAATTCATTTTTAAACTTTCGCGTTGCATGATAACATGGTTAGCAGAACCCCGGTATTAACGCGATCGTATTTTATTCATTATATTTTAGCATATTATTGTATTTTATTAGTTTTTTTTTTGGCATTATTTTATTATTTACAGAGGTTCGGTTGCTTTTCTGCAGCCACAGGTCACAGGGATCTTTTATTGTTTTTATTTTTTGTATGTATTGTTTTCACTATACGCAGCGTTAATACCCGGGTTTCGATAACTACTTAAATACCTCTGTGTATTTAACCAAATCGGGTAGGTTTTAGAAAAGGGGCAGGTCAGGAGTACCTTAAACCGAGGAGCATGCATGAAGAAGGTAACGAGAGTGAATGAAGCGAGAGTAGTAGCTAACCAACCAGAGAGGAAAGATATAAAAAAATATAGGGGTAAAGGGACTGAATTACATTACGAAATTTCAAACTACCTAAACAGTTAATTCCTGAGAGACAAGCAACAAGATTTAAGTAGTCGCCTAAAAAAAGTAATAATATTCTTTATTGACCGAGCGAGCGAGAGTCTCCGTTTCGACAAGGTAGCCAACAATAATATATTTAGATTTTGTCTGGATCTATATCAGGTGTGTTTGTTCCGGTCTGGAGGGCGATTCCGTAACCAATTTTCACCAAATATGGAACACGTGTTCTTTGATTTAAAAAGTTACTTTTGTCTAGAGCTACGAAGGGAGGGAAAATATGGGGTGAAGGGCGAAATTCTCTAGCAGAAAATTTTTGGCTCAAACATGAAGGATTCCTCATTCCTTTAATGGTTTTTAACATTAAATATGCTATCTATATATAAATTGATTTAAATTGGAAAAAGTGAGTGAACGAAGATGGCTCCGAAGTCACCCTCTTTTTTAAATCGCGCGAAAAATCCCTACATATAGGTACCGCTCCCGCTGGAGCCGCTTAAGGAGGTTAAGGAGGTCGGACTCGAAACGACTAAAACTCACGCCGTCTTTGGGTCTTTAGTTGATGGAGGTAGGAGTAGCCAACATATCCCTCGCACCCCGGCAGACTTGGGGCCCTCTCTTTCGAGATGACCCCCTTCGGGTGTAGGGACCACGATGTCCTCGTCTAGCCCCCAGGTATGAGGAGGCGCATTTTGTACCGCCGTCGCGGCCTACTTCTGTTAGGTTGACAGGCGGCTTCACCCATCAACTCCAGGCCCATGCTCATGTAGGATGGAGGTCGCTGCTCCGACGTCCGAGTTGCTTCTGACGTCGCCCCTGAGACTTAGAGAAATTTAGAATGCATTAGACATGGAATGGTAGCAAGTTAGTCAGTCAACGCATTCGCCATGCAAGAGACTAGTTGCGGGTTCATATCCCGTCTGGACTTTTTCTTTTTCCAACCTATATCGATCCTCATACGAGGTCTACTGTTCACTAAACTACAAGTATTTTCCGGGAAGCGTTTGTTTCTACAACAAACGTATTTCCGAGGTCTATTTTGACAAACTGTTTCCCGGAAATTAATAGATAGATAAGTACTCGTATTTAAAAAAACTATTATAAAATAATAATATAAAATTTAGATTTTATATTTAATTTATAAACATATAGGTTACGTAAAAAATACGATATCTGATAAGTTTGAGTTTTTATTTCTTAATTAATTATCTATATTGACGCAAGGATAATGACGACTGCAAAAACATAACCACCCTTTTTTCTACACAACGTTTCGTATTTATTGAAACGTAAACTATACAATATTAACGTAAACTATAAAATAATTGCAAAACAAAACAAAATGCCGCTAAAAAAAAATGTTAATCGTTGAATCCAAAATACAAGGTAAACGTAATATTTAATTTGTTTGTTTGTTACTCAATCACGCAAGACTGGCTGGCAAGATAGAGAGGGAAATAGGCATATAGGTGGAATAAATGAGTACGAAAAAGGCATCTTCTTCTTCTTCTTTCGTGTCAATAATTCGCCCATGCTTAGAAACCTTGCCATGTCGACCGCACAGTTAGTGGCTCCATTCTGGTCATCGTTAGTGCAGGAGGCAAGGCATAAGGGGCACGAAATTAAGTGCGTCATAGACTGCACGGGGGCACCGCAGCCACATGCGGTTAAGCCTGGGTCTCGCATTCCCCACCAACAAGGAATACTTAGGTTAACTTTTAAAATGAGCGGAATGTGCAGAAGATGGTTATGTCGGACTAGTACCGACTTAAACAGCACTTCGTCTTAGGTTATCAGTTGCGGAGTATGAGGTCTCTGGCATATCTACCATACCTTGGCTGACCCAGGGTCATCGAGATGTCCCCCTCGGTAGGGAATAGGTCCATGTAGGTCATGTCAAAGGATTAGTATTTTTACACGTGTTTTTATACTATTTTGTTTATATATATATATTAAATAAAAGAAAGTCCTAAATCCTGATAGTAACACGTTTACACATTGAGAGCCGCTGGATTGATTTTGATGATATTTCTTTTGTTGAGTTTGTTTCGGTTAGCAGGATAACCAAAAAAAATTGAAATTGAGTTGAAAAATTGGCAATAGTTCGCGCAACGCAAAGTTCACCACTCCATACCCGGGGCTAGAAAGAGAAGCCCCCGCGTCTGCCGTGGTGCGAGAGATATGTTCGCAACTATCTCACCTCCGGTAACTAAAGACCCAAAGACGGCGTGCGTTTTATTCGGTTCGAGTCCGAAATAACCTCCCTCACCGGCTCCGTTGGGATTGGTATCCGTAGGGATTTCGCGCACGAAAATAAAAGGTGTACTACTACTGGCTTACAGATGAGCTTGGCTTGGCCTCTAATATCTTGCATCCTATCTTAATCTGTCTTTTGTAATATATTTGTATATATTCTTAGTTTTAAGGGCCGTAGAATAAGTTTATAACAACAGAACTGTAACTTTTCTCATGTTGCCTGAAATAAATGATTATTCGGCCCTGCGCCAAAGGTACATTCTACCTTCCTTCCGCGTTCATAAGATTACATAAGCATAATGAAATTTTATACAGAAGCACATCCCACGTAAGGTAATTGTATATGCATTTGTAATACTTAATGCAAATAATTTGAATTTGAATTATGTAAAAGTCTGTTAATTACATATTTAATTACACTATGTATCTAGTTAAGAATGTTATTTTTAAATGGTGAAGCAAATGTATTCTATTTTTGATTCACTACTGATAATGCATTTAGTAAAAGGTAAAAAATAAGAATTCAAGCGTTGTCGTGTCGGAGAACCTTTATATCCACACGTTTTCACGTGTCTACACTCAGCGGGATCCCCTGTCTGGGAGACTTATGAATGATGCAGAGAATTAGTTCTGGATTTGTTCTACTGAATTATGCTGAAAACAGAATTTGTTCCGTATAATAAACGGAAATATCAACTTTTCTAACCGACCTCCAGCCAGCGGGATTTTTATCAAAATTAAGTCTGGGGAACTATAAATTGTTATTAACTTTTAGTTCTGTGTTTGTTCTGTATAACAAAACAAAAAACATACTTCTAACGTCCTTACTTCAGCCACAATCAAGCTGAAATGAAACCTCCAGCCAGCGGACTTTTTCTCTCAGGGACATTTTTTGTAACTTTTACACTAAACTGATAACATTTAAACTATTTACGACTATAATTTTACTTAATTCGTACATCTAGTATAAAAATTAAAAGTATAGAATTTGAAAGCTAGTGTAGTAGAATACAAAATAATCTCCATACATAGGTACAAATTAAAGTTGTTTGGGAGTAGGGTAGTTTAGTGATACAAATGTCGGTTGATATTGTGTGAATCACAATTGCGTAATAGTTATTTGTGCAACAAGAGAGCAAAACTGTTTTTTGCTGCGTGTGCTGATTTTGAATCCTGAGCAAGCGAGGGATTCTAGGATTGAATCACGAGCGTAGCGAGTGATTTTAGTGTAGAATCCTGAGCGTAGTGAGAAGTCCGCTGAGTGGAGGTTTCATTTCAGCTTGATTGTGGCTGAAGTAAGGACGTTAGAAGTATGTTTTTTGTTTTGTTAAACAGAACAAACACAGAACTAAAATTTAATAACAATTTACAGTTCCCCAGACTTAATTTTGATAAAAATCCCGCTGGCTGGAGGTCGGTTAGAAAAGTTTATATTTCCGTTCATTATACGGAACAAATTCTGTTTTCAGCATAATTCAGTAGAACAAATCCAGAACTAATTCTCTGCATCATTCATAAGTCTCCCAGACAGGGGATCCCGCTGAGTGTAGACACACCACGTTTTCAGTCTCCCGGCACTACAACGCTTGAGATTTACATTTTTAACTTTTTCGAGAGATTTGTTTTTTGTATCGGGGGATTTAAAGTTTTAATTTTAAACAGTTTTTAAATTGATAATATACCCTAATCAATTCCTTTCCTTTGAAACTCTTATTGATCGTTATTCGATTTGAATAATATAATAAAGTTGTAACGAGTTATAACTTTATTTTTTGATTTGATGACTCCGACGTGATGATTCAAATCAATTCGAATTGCGATTCGAATCAAGGAGTATTTATAATTCGATTTATTCAAATGGAAAAAAATACAATTCGTCCCATATACCTAGGTATAGATTGTGGAAAGAATAGCACAGTGGGTACGATGGGAGATGGTCTATTATTTACTGAGGCGCATCTCATCTGCATCTAAAGCATCCAGCTACCATGAGTATACTGTATAATACTTTTAAATTACCTAGGTACTACATAATTTATAAGTATGTCCTGTTCCTACACTAAAACTTGTAATAAAACCTTTGAATGCATGAGAACATTTCAGCGTGTATATTTCCACACAATTAGCTGGCATTGTTCAATCAATCATTTACTAAACAAGCAACCAGTGTTCATTAGTTTCTAATAGGTACGCACATTATAGTCATTCAGTCATCAGATCTTTTTTCGATTATTGAACGTAACAGACTGGACCTAAGGGGTAAATTTGAGCAATAGTCTATAATTTATACTCAATTTTGATCATTTTAATAATGGGAATAGTCCTTCTGGTGTAAAAGTCATTCTTAGGCTCCGCGGTAACCACTCACCACCTCTTAAAAGTATTTCAACCTTATTTTCCTTCCATAGTGAAATTCAGACCGTTAGCGTCCGTCAGTAGACACAGGATATTATAGATAAAATAGGTCAAACCCGTCAAACAGTATTTCTTCGTGTAGTGGATAGGTTTATCTATTTTTTTTGCATTTACACTTGTCTTACAAGATACGGTACGCAAAAAATCGATGGATGACAACAACGATCCGAGTCCAAGTAAAGTATGATTTAAATAATATCACGTTTGGTTATGGTAAGGCCCTCTCTCTTCTCTACATTCATTATTTCGTTCGCTAAATCCCCACAAATATCAACCCCCGCCCAAGCTAATGGAGATGATTATGTCGGACTAGAACCGACTAAAATGCATACTGTCTTTGGGTCTTTGTTTACCGGAGGTGAGATAATACAAGACATATCCCGACAGACCCGAAGTTCAGGGTTCTCTGCTACCTGAAAGTAACTTATTTTAAATTTCAATAACAATGACGTATCATAATTTATTTCAATGTCTTGATATAATTGATGTTACCTCGAAATCCATTTTTTACGTCACACTGCACCACTCAATGCGTCAACTTTGAAAGAATCGATAAAATACAAGTGTCGGGCAGACAATAAAAGACATTCTGCTTTAGTGAAAGTCAAGAATTATTTTACTTAACACAGGGAGACCGCTTGCCTAGAATTATTTTTATTATATTATATACTAGCTAACCCACGCTACTTCGTCTGCGTCATCCCGTTTTTGCAACATTTTTCATTCCTGCTCCGCACCTGTTGGTCGTGGCATGATGTTACATACATATAAACCTTCCTCTTGAACCATTCTATCTATTAAAAAAAACCCGCATCAAAATCCGTTGCGTAGTTTTTAAGGTTTAAGCATACAAAGGGACATAGAGACAGAGAACGCGACTTTATTTTATAGTATGTAGTGATTAGATTACTCGGTAGCGTCACGTGCTCTCAGATGAGATGAATAACGTGGCGTTGTAGTAGGAGATTAAGCACCTAAAAGGTAACAATAATAAATCAATAGCTTTATGTTTGTAAAGCTCACCCCTATAATATATAACTAATTATAATATGCTGCAGCATTTTCGGTATTTAGTCACAGTCAAAGTCAAGTCAAGTCATACCCCAGTAAAGTAGTGGAGGCTTTACTAGAAGCTTCTATAGAAATTTTGGAACCACCACAATTAAAAGCAATATGCCACTTACCTAATATTGTGCGCGTTGTCCAAGACGATATGTCCAAAAATCCACACAAACACATTTTTAAACATAAACACTCCAATTAACACCCATTTTAGAAAATGAAACACTGCTGTAATACTGTTTTCTGCGATGGATCCAAAACTCCGGTTGCCTATTGGAGACTCTAAGTTTGTTAATTTCCGCAAAAACAAATTCAGGCGGGCATTACATTTCCCCTATCATTCTAAATCAACTAGACTCCTCTCTATTGTCATAGCATCATCGTCAACCAGTTAATCATTTAGATTTTGCAGACAAATACAAACGTAGGTAGGTACCAAAGATTTGCATCAAGATTATGAAGAATTGATAATCTAAGTAACGACAAAATGATTCTACGTGTTTCAACTAATTTACTTGTAGTGATAGCATATTAAGGCACATAAGTTTTGACTGTCGCAAAATAAAGACAATTTTGGACTATCGGTAATATACCAAATATATGTTAACTAAAGAACATATTGAAAATATATTGAATTTCACTTAATATTATAAATGTAGATCTTTGTAAAGACGTGTGCCATTCAATCACGCACAAACCGTTGAATAAATTTGGATGAAAATTAGCTCAAAGATAGACCTAAAAGCGGAAAATTATTAGAATCTTATCTTGTCTTGTTTTGGGGTGCGTGCTCTAGAGTTATCGCTGACACTTCAACACCACTGAATCCTTGGTTTTTACCCCAACTTGGCCCCTACCTTTCAGGAGGGATCTCCTTCTTAGGATGGCTATTTTTCTTGATAAAAAAGTCCATGTCATCCTCTGGTTTGCGGTAGCCCTTCCCGAGAAAGTCCATCCATTGTCTAGGAAGAGAGGCGTGACACTCGCACTCTATGTCTTTCATGATTTCATTTCACTTACCATAGATAAGGTAGTCTCTGCTACATTCCTAACTCTTCTGCTGACCCAAACCACAGATGAGACTTCAGGATAAGTTCTATCTTGAAAACATAAATAAACAGAGAAATATAATATCATAATCTCTTGAAAGACGAGTGGAGGCTTTGCAAGGAGATGTCATAAATTAACAACGTCTTCAAAGCCTACACTTAAGTCAGCACATTATAAAACGTACAGGTGTATGACATTCCATACTACGATGTGAATGAACTTTAACAGCGCTAGATACGTCACTAAGTGGATTGCTTTTTCACGAACCTCTTTATACAATTAGCGAGACATGTTTTGATTGTAATCTGTTTGGCGTTATCATTTTCTAAATTAAACTTTGTTTGTTTATATTGTTTACTATGTTATTAGTAGATAGTTGTCGAAATAACAAAAGGAAATTCTATGCGGTACCTATAGAATACGTACGGAGCGTTGAACCTAAAAGTCGAAATTATTTCTGTATATGGGCATGTCCATATATATATAAAAATCATCAAAATTCATCGCAAACAAACAGACAAGAATCCCAATCGAATTAGGTCGGAAAAGTTAATGCTCCGACAGCACTCGAACCCGCGACACGTCCCTTACATGGGGAATGCTCTAACTGCTGAGCTACAGAGACATTTCGAATGCCCAAAAAGTGCCACCGTAGCTTGAGCAAGATGGCTTGGGGCGATTCGAGCCATCTGGTGACTATCATAGAAACTATTGGTACATAAAAGAAACTCGAAAGCTCAGGGTTAGAGCACTCTTGTTAGGGACTGGTCACGGGTTCTAATCCCGTCGGAGCATTCACTTTTTCCGATCTAAATCGATTTGAAACGGTTAGCATAATAATTGCTTTAAAATTTCATTAGAAAATGCTCAATATTTTTTTGATTCGGAATCGTGAATTTAACATCACGAGTAGGTACCAATACAGATGTATCTGTATGTACTTAAGTCTGGAATAAATTATAGACGAAATGTTAGTATTGCTACACATCTCCTTGCAACTTCAAGTAACCCTATAAATTGCATCGCAATACCATTTGACTTGTGACCCTGTAAACTAGATAACGCTAAAGTACATATACTACTATTGTACTCTTGCCTACATACAGGATGTACATGTAAGGTAAACACTGTCGAAGCCGAAAGCGCCTGGTATAGGCATTTAGCTTTACTGACTCGCTGATGGAGAGTAAATAATGCGCGTAATTTTGTTTAATGCCAATATGTTGTGTATAGGGAACGCAAGCTCGGGGCGAGATCGCCAAGTCGAGATTTCGAGGCATCAGAATTCGATCTCAACGAGATCTCGGTATTTTCGAGATCTCGAATGAATTTCGAAAAGTATAATTGTTTTGTTTGAATGACTGTGAGTATTTAGAAGTGATATTCATGATCTTTCCTAACTAAATTAAGAGTGCTTTTGGAAATAACTTCTTGAATAAAATATAGTACTTAAAGTGCTTTCGGATAAGCGTCGCTGACTACTACCGCTCGATCTCGTCAATCTCGACCAAGATCTCGTAATTTTATGCTTCGGAATTGATCTCGAAAAATGAGGCGAGATCTCGGGTGATCGGAATCTCGCGAAATCGAGATTGCATTCCCTAGTTGTGTACCAAGAGTACTACCAGGGGCTTTGGGAGTATTTCCCTTTCAACCGGTATACATAAGTAGGAAAACGAAATGCTACAGCGCTTACTCATTATATCATACACTGATTACTCGCTAGAAATCACTTATCAGTTCGCTAGTACTTATCAAGGAATGTACTACGTAATGAAGGTAAATTGTAATATCACTGAATCATTATTATCTAAGTTTATCAATTGATAGAAAATAATAAATGAGAATTGCTATAGTTCTAAAACTAAAAGACAAGTTCGTTACTTAATATAATGTGTGGAACTTGTCTCCATAACCATTTTCTTATGTACAGAAAATTTTGAAAAACAATTAGTATGCTGACTATTCAAATCAAAAATTCTAATTATTAGATAGAAAAAAGTGAATGCTTCGACGGGATTCGAACCAGCGATCTGTCCCTGACAGGGGCAATGCTCTGATCGTTAAGCCACGAAGCCTCGTCTGAATAATTCTAAATTCTCCTATACAACCATGTTTTGGGCACCGTCTTCTTTATTCTTAAAATGACTTCTTCAGCAGAATCGCCACAATTTCAAAAATCACTGTCGAAAAAACTAATGATTAGTAAAAGGATGATCAGTTCTAACGGTGTGTTCCATTCAAAGAAATCTCCGGCAAGAGACAAAATGCCCGCTGTAGAGGCATTTTTTCTCGTAAAAACACAATAACCTAACCTACCTACCTGTAACCTACCTAACCACGCACAATGGCCCAAAAAAAAAATACATCGACTGTACACCAATCAGAAATAAATACCTCGATCTTATAAGTGCAAACTTTGAATTCTTAGGGAAGTCGCACGATGATAAATTTTAAATGCCAATAATTACTACGTATCGCAAATGACCAGGAAAAAATGGATTCTTTGTTTGTTTTTATATGCATCGAAACACAAACCAATTTTACCTTGTAGTACGAGGAAGTATCTATCAACCGGAAAAAGCTTATCTAATGATTTTATGAAAAACGCTTGTGGAAGATACCAGAACTGAGGTATCTGATACTAATATCAAAAATCCGTCGTCATAGTAATCCCAAAAGGGGTAGGCAGATACACCTCTGCCCTAAACACCCACATTTCACCATCGGTACTTTCGGTTACTGTAGCAAATGGGTATTCCGAAAATAAATTTCTAACCGAAAATGTTGCAGCTAAATAAATTTGGCAAAAAAATACCCGATTCCTTGAAATGCGGTGTAAATCGCAAGAAACATAATTATGTGTTTAGCCGCATAAGCACTAATAATTAACGTCTTGGAGAGAATCAGACGACGTCATCCGAACTGCTGCAACTCACAAAAAGAATCTCAACAGTACAGGTGATATCTATAGCCGGACTTTAGAGATATAAAAATCTCAATAATTTGGACAACGTTCGGCTGCCGCCGGCCGCCTCCTTCTGCGCGCAAATAACACTCGAGGAGACCGCGGGACGGGTTCGGAGAAAACATTGGACCCGCACGACCTGCGATGAGAGGAGATGCCTCGAATATCGGCGGTCACAGAAAGGAAAGGATTTTTCACATAAAGAAGAGTCTCGGTCCCTTAGTCTGAGTTAGTTCGGTGAATAGCCGGTTGACTGAACTACCTAGAAAAGGATGGTTCGTCTGTAGACGTCACCCGGACTACTGAAATTGTTGAACTAAATGAAATCGAAAGTCATTCTCATTAGTTATTGCATGACTAAGAGAAGCAGGAATTTATTTTTATGTAAGTTTATAGATAGATCGATTTTGAGTCATGTGTGTGATATTATTATTTTTTATCAGTGACTGTATTCATAAACGTTAATCCTTTTCGATTGCTTCTTCATTCGAAACTAATGCCTAGTGGTGTAGATAGGTGCCCGGCTTATCTGCTAAAATATCTTGTTATCCCTAGCAACCTTGAGATCGAACAACCGTGTAAAATGGATTACTATATTTATTAATTTATATCAAGTACGTCATAGTTATCGCTCACTCCTACCAATTTAAAGGCTGGATGCCTTGAAGCTTATCAAATAATAATTTTAATATATTTTATAATAATTATAACATAGCAATGGCAAAGAATAACAGAAATAAACTTAGCAAATATCACGCACTTAAAGTAGAAATAACCCGGCTATGGAACACATACACAGACACCATTTCCATAGGTATAAACACGACAGGAGTAGTAGCTGAAGTATAAATAGATTAGCTAAATGCAAACATAAATGTATATATTTTACAGAAACTTGCAACCACCCCATTCGGTGTAGTTTCATTTGCACCATCAATGGTGCAAATGAAACTAATATGTATCAACCAATTAATCCCACCCTCCCCTTTCCTACACAGGACAACACGTGCAGGGCTTAGGTGTCACTCGCATACGGTACAGAATATTCCATCAAGAACCAAGCGGTTCGGTGAGTCTTTTCTCTGCCGTACCATTAAGTCCTGGAATTCCTTGCCGGCGCACATGTTTCCTTCTTCCTACAGTCCCGGGTCCTTTAAGCGGGGCGTGAAAAAGCATCTGATGAGGCCGTCAAGCTGAGCGCCACCATTGTAGCACTGAACGTGCTTGCAATGGTGACCCTCTTTCATGGGACTTTGCCTTCAGCTTAACATCAGGCGAGGTGAAGTCAAATTGACTTGCCATAGATAAAAAAAAAAAAAAAACAAGTATCGTTGACACCATCAATGGTGATCGGTACAATTTTTTTCATTTGCAGCATGCATCTCTAATATTTATAATTATTTCACACCTTCACAATACTCAGTAAATTCATAGTGGACACAGTATTTATAAACCTTCTCTTCCTTGAGGGCCTCAGCGCTTATTCAAATTGTGCGATAACGATAACAGCATTCACTGTGTATCAAGTAGTGAGTATGTGGTAGTCTTATTATATACGTATATACGTCTTGAATTCATAGTATTATTTAAAAAATATCGGTCTATATAATAGAATATAACAAATGAACAAACTATATAATTTTTCTGACATACAATTTAAAAATAAGTCGGGTTTTCCTTCCTGACGCTATAACTCCAGAACGCATAAACCGATTTCCACGGTTTTGCGTTCGTTGGAAAGGTCTCGAGCTCCGTGAGGTTTATAGCAAAGAAAATTCAGGAAAACTTTCAACAGAAAAACGGGAAAGCCATCTGGTAGCGAAACGGAGTTCGCCGGGTTTGCTAGTGATGTATAAAACAAGTGACAAGACTTCTACAAGTTTTGTTTCGAGGTAGTCTTTGGAATTCAATGACGTAGAAAACTAAAATTCTTGGTGTAAAGTTGAATGATTCAATGATAACTCAGTAATACAAAATATAACGAAAATAAATTAGCAAAATGTACGATTTATCATATCGTACGCGTTCCAGATAAGCTGATAGAATGATAACAGGCCAGTCAGTATTGATTTGATAGGTACTTCACTTCTGGCATTTATAGTTGGTACTTAGTTATCCAAAATGCAATGTACATGTAGCTGATATGTTTTTAGGATTGAAGGAAATGATGATTAGGTTATGCATAATCAAAAACAAACAAAATGTTAAGACTTCTGTGGACTTCAAGCCATCGGTCTCAGTTATCATTACGGGTAGTCGGAGGCCTAAAAAATTTGACAGTTTAGGTACAATACTTCAATATCGCCTCCATAGACTTCCCTAGTCCATGGGGGAATGGAATAATCATATATATTCGGTACTCCATTTGAGCACGTTAAGCCGTCGGTCCCGGTTGCCATACAAACATCTATGGCAGTCGTTACTGCTAGTTGGAGCCCTCAAAAGTTCAACTAACTTGGAACATCGATATCGCCATTTGGTCATTGGACCATTGATTGTGGAGGTCTTCACGGAAAATATCGATGTTCAGCCACATCACAGTTAGACTGGAAAGCCGACGCCAACTGAGTTGGGAAAAGGTTCAGAGAAGGATGAATGATGATTCTGTTCTCCATAGGGAGGTTACACAACAGCCGCTTCATGGAAAATGTCGACATTTTTTATACCACTTATGGCCGACACGCGGTCCTATGAACGTTTGCAACACCAAAGGCGTCACATTCGTGCTACCGACCATATAGAGAAGAGAATGGAAGGGGAAAGGGCGAGGGGAGAAGGTTAAGAGTCTCTGTGCTGTCAGTGCAGAAGACAAAGAAGGGTTTCTCGGTCTTCTCACTGACAACACAAAACCTCTCCAGTGAGCTCTGGCTACCTTACTCACCGTCGGAAACACAACACAAGGTTATTATTATATTCAGTCACGTCGCAGTTAGACTGGAAAAAGTGGACCCCGGACTTTGAGGTGAAGTTTCGAATGTGACTGGGATTGACGCATGAAGAATGATAATATCATTCAAAGCGATACGATTAATGAAAAGTCCATTGGGAGTCCATAGGCCTCTTAATGTTGGCTCTCAACGTTGGCAAGCTTTGGCCTACTGTTTCCCCGCTAGCAACATTAGTTGGTAGAGGGTATTATTTCGATTTTCCTTTTCTCGTAGGGATATCGTCTGCTTTTTCCTTCAGTCATCTCTTACGCCCTTTCTCCGTCACCACACACAATAAAATAATCAATAAAATATTTCAACATGGTGTTAAATAATGTATACTTGTAACTTCCCTCTTAGATTCTTTTCAAATAGATAAAGAAAGATATCAAGTCGATAATAATTTAGATAATCCAATAATTATTACATATGATAACAGGGTTGATACAAAATATTGAATGTTGTTACAATACTTACAGTTTTCAAGCCTTATTAGGAACAGTAGTTTTTATAATTTAATATCTTATGGCATTTTACACAGCGCTATTCAGTCTCAAATTAAAAAGAGCAAAATTATACACGATCTGTTCAGCCGTGCATGATTGATTAACAGATATACAAACAAATTTACAAACTTTTGCATCTATTCTGGGTGTATTTGTGAAGTTATCTGGGGGTCTAAAAAGGCCATTTCATGAAACGAATCGAATTGCAGTGCGTCTTCCAGTTCGTCCGACGAAACGCTTTCCGATTCGTCGGCTGTCATAAAATGAAACAATGCTTCTACAATGCGGTTCGTCCATTGCATGTTGCGATAAATTGTCTTAAAGAAATATATCAGCCATATTTAAGCTATATCTATTTAATTTCAATCAATTGAGTCAAGCAAAACTAGTCACAACGATCGACGAATTGTTAGACGCAATGTGGGAGTTGCGTCTTTCAATACTGCCATTTGACATTTAGGCGATTCGTATTTGGTGAGCCGTTTTACGATTTTGTATAGAAACTTGTCAAAAAGGCGAATTGCCAAAAACGAATCGCGCGGCGAATTGCGCTGTGTGTGACCATTTTACGAAATTAAATCCGCTTCGTATTTCAATGCGGATACGATTCGTCGTTAGTGGCCTTTTTAGACCCCCTGATGTTAAGCTGAAGACGAAGTCTCATGAAAGAAGCCTCAGCTTGACGGCCTCATCAGATGCTTTTTCACGCCCCGCTTAAAGGACTCTGGATTGTAGGGACAAGGAAACACGTAAGCTGGTAAGGAATTCCAAGACTTAATGGTGCGGCAGAGGAAAGCCTCACCGAACGCTTGTTTCTTGATGGAATATTCTGCACCGTATGCGGGTGACATGTGTTATCCTATGTAGGAAAGGAAAGGGTGGGATTAATTCGAAGAGAAATATGATACTCTTCCAAGTGTGGTCAATTGCATATAACTACAGCTTACTTAATTGCTATAACCACGTTATTTAATAGTTGATGTTGTGAGTCGTATCATGATGTAATAATATACCTGTCCTTTTTAGAAATATACTCACGGAACAATGCACATGAGTCATTGCAGCCCATCATGTGATGCAACTGCCGTAGATTAATTCCGGAGCACTAAATAAATTGTTACAAGGGCGAAGTTCAAATACAAATCTCGTTTTATAAAAATGATTTAACGATTAACTAATTTTTTTTTGTTTACCATGGCACACACCAATGACTTTTCGACGCTTTTCGAAGTGAATGTGTGTATTTATCGCAGGTTTATATGTGCTCGGTGAATGGCAATAGGCTCGCCACCTATTACATTGACCTAAACATAAACTGGCGAAATGTGGGTGCTAGCACCTCTGCTTACCACTTCGGGGATAAAGGCGTGAGTTTATGTTATGTTATGTAACTAACTAACTTCATCTTTTTTAAGACTATGAGTTACTTATAATTGAAGTCGACTCAAGCACTTGAATGTCGCAGAATGACCTCCGTCCTCCATGAACGCGGGCCTTGGGGGTAACTGGTGGAACTGCCTGTCACCTTAGCAGGCCGCGGCGGCCTTAATAATTTTCTTTTATCTATCTTTAATATTTTTCTTTCATCTATCTTTAATATTTTTCTGTTATCTATCTTTTCAGTGGCCTTCCCTCTTCTGGCGCTGCTGCTATGGGTGGAGCCATTCGAGCGCGGTTACTTCGAAAATGACATGTCACTCCGGCTGCCATATAAGGAGCAGCAAGTCTCCATAGGAGCCCTGGCTGGAGCTGGCTTCGGCTTACTGGTTGCCACGGTGAGTACCTATCTAAAACTATCTAGTACCTATCTACCCTTGAACAGAGCTACTATCACGAAGAGATCAAAGGAGTAAGTAGTTTTGATTGTACCTAAAATGTCATAAGAAGTCATGTATGGGGAAAGGAGGAATTTTGATACCCATCATTCATTCCCTGAACCTTTTTCCCAGCTCAGTTGGGGTCGGCTTTCCAGTCTAACTGTGATGCGGCTGAACTTCGATATTTTCCGTGAAGCGACTGCCATCTGACCTCCACAACCAATGGTCTAATGACCAATGGCGATATCGAAGTTCCAAGTTAGGCTGGTTGGGCTTTTTGAGGGCTCCAACTACCCGTAACGACTGCCATAGATGTTTGTATGGCAACCGGAACCGACGGCTTAACGTGCTCTCCGAGGCACTTATAAACCTGCGATAAATACACATATAACTTCGAAAAGCATCGAAAAGTCATTGGTAAACCTGGGATCGAACTCGTCTCAGCAGTCCATTACCCATACCACTAGGCTACCGCGGCTTCTAGGAATTTTGATACCCAACAATACTTATTATTAGCTGCTCAGTTCCGATGTTTCGATTGCTTTATAGCAGGTTATGAAAAACAATTGAAAGGTCAGGATTGAGTTGAAATGAACTATATTGCATTATAAATAACACACTTATACTTCGCCACTATATTTATTATTGTACCTAACCGGTTTTGCCTTGCGGCATTCTCAATGATGCGTCAAATAGCGTAGTGTATAGGAATTGGAATGTGAATTTAAATCTTGGAGAATGTTGCAAGGTAAAACTGGTTGGATACAACAATAAATATCGTAGAGTGGAGAAGAACAGGTGTGTTATCAATAGTGTATGTATAAAGAATAACAAGTAAATCCTGAAAATTATTTAAAGAAATAAATGTAGGCCTGCTGTGATATACGTCACTCGTCTCGCCGTACAAGTAAATATGAGTCAATTAGACTAAAATTTAAGTTCATCGTTTATTTTTGTAGCCATTGCAAATAGTACGATAATGTCTAGGAGTAATGAGACTCATTATCAACTGATGTAGACGCCCTATAAGTAGGTTTACGAGTATTGTCTAAATAGGATTACAAAGACAAAGAAAGAGTCATAAAGTTGAAGCCGGCGCTAAAATGAGTAGCTGGCTAACAAGATGATAACAGTATCCTTAAAGAAATCTCTTTTTAACGAATCCTATCGCTATGTTATTTGTATTATTTATTTTAAGTCTGATGTTTCGGCAGTTTCGGCAGTTTCGGCTACTTCTCAGCAGCCGCGGGGCTACTAAGAATGGTACTTGTCACATAGTTTAAATTGAAAGTAAAAGTAGAAATAAAAAAAAACTATTTCAAAGCTGGCCAAAATTTCACGATAATGTAATTTCTCTTGCTGTTATAAAAACTAAATACTACAAATAATAAATTAGATATTTAAGGGGGGTTCCGATACAATACAGCAAATATGATGTTTTATTTTTATTTTTGGCACGTTAATTTGACTTCACCTCGCCTGATGCTAAGCTGAAAACAAAGTCTCATGAAAGAGAGTCACCATTGCAAACACGTACAGTGCTACATTGGTGGCGCTCAACTTGACGGCCTCATCAGATGCTTATTCACGCCCAGTTTAAAGGACCCGGGACTGTAGGAAGAAGGAAGCACGTTGCTCAATAATCTAAACTATTTTTCCGTACAGTCAGACCATTAGTAGACAATAACTATTGGTCTGACTTTGTATTGCGGTATATATGCGGTAGCCTAGTGGTATGGGTAATGGACTGCTGAGATGAGGTCTCGGGTTCGATCCCAGGTTTTACCACGGCACATACCAATGACTTTTCGATGCTTTTCGAAGTTATGTGTGTATTTATCGCAGGTTTTTAAGTGCCCGGTTAATGGCAATAGGCACCTTTTCAATTGGGACCTAAACAAAAACTGGCGAAATGTGGGTGCTAGCACCTCTGCCTACCCCTTCGGGGATATAGGCGTGAGTTTATGTTATGTTATGCTGACTTTGTATACTGTAGACCATAAATGTATGGTTACCTCCTCCTTGTTTGAAGTCGGTTAATAAAAAGGAGATTGTTGACATCGAAATGAGGTTAGATGGCTTTGTTTGCGATCTCGCAGACAATTTATTTGCGTAATTACTCTTTGTTGTCGAGCTCTGTAAATATTCGCATAATTATGTGTTTAGTTACGTTCGTCTGCCCATTAAATATTTACGTAATCTTATAATTTCACCCAAATAAACAGTAAACAGAATGTTAACTGAGTTTCACGTAGTTTTAGAAGTTTGTTTTTTTTTGTGTTGAAAATAGTTCAATTATTGTCAATTATACTAAAGTGAAAGTAAAAGATATCAAAGTAGATTTATATACATACTGCTACCAACTGGTCGGAGTGGAGTTCGTTGGGGCCTATGTTCAACAGTGGATATCCTAGGATTGAAATGATGATAATGATGATTAGATTTATTTAAGTTACAAAATTCGTTAGTAGCCAATTACATTTATGTAAGCAGATATTAGACCTTAACTTTATCGAGAATCCCAGTACTGGTATTTAGACCTCCTCCTCTCTGCATTTTCCTCGGGGATATTCTTTTTTTTTATCTTCTTTTTAAATATTTGATGCGTCAATTTGACTGCATTCTTTGTTTGAGAACATTAGCAACCTTAATATTCCCTTTAACCCCTCCAGCTAAGCTCAATGGTTTGTGTTAGGAGCAAGTTCACGTCCGTAGTGTAATGGTCAGGATTCGAATCGACCTTACGATCGTATGACCAACTTAGCCACTAAGCTACCGATGCTTCATTGCATTTAACATAACATAACATTACATTAACTCACGCGTTTATCCCCGAAGAGGTAGGCAGAGGTGCTAGCACCCATATTTCGCCACTTTATGCTTAGATCCGAATGTACGAAATAGGTGGCGGCGAGCCTATTGTCATTAACCGGGCACTTATAAACCTGCGATAAATACACACATAACTTCGAAAAGCATCGAAAAGTCATTGGTGTGTGCCATGGTAAACCTGGGATCGAACTCGAGACCTCGTCTCAGCAGTCCATTACCCATACCACTAGGCTAGCGCGGTTAATTTTCATTGCATTTATATATACTCTGCAATTCATTTGAAGAGTAGATACCCATATTACTATCACTAAATGGCAGCTAATAGATACCAATTTGTTTTTTTTTTCAGATACTGTTAGTAGAAATCGTTCGTGATAGACAAGGCAAGAGCATCGGTGAGAAGTTCCTAGGCAGTACTCTCATACCAGGGTGGGTATGGGAGAGCTACAACACTATCGGCATCTTCACATTCGGTGCCGCCTGCCAGCAACTGACCTCAGATTTTGCTAAAGCCGTCATTGGCAGGTTGAGGCCACATTTTTACGATGTAAGTACTAAATCACTAGGTCTTAGAAGCCCCGCCGGAACACCAGTACCATTAGACTGTACCATTGATGGTACAAATGGTACTGAAGTATCCCAATAGTACCGTTGATGGTACAAATGATATCAAAATAAGCTTCGTTTTTGACTATCTTTTTATATTGTGCGAAAAATCCACAAGTGTATCCTCCACTGGAGTCGGTTGGGGAAGTTACTTCGGACTCGAACCGACGACCCACGCCGACTTTGCGTCATATGTTGACGAAGGTGAAATAGTAGCCAAAATCCCTCTCACCTCTTCAGACCCGTGGATTGCCTACCTACCTAATTATCATCCCGTTCCCGTAATCCATGGGAAACTATATTAGGGATAAAAGTGACATAATTGTGTTACTCCAGACTAATAATCCGATTTCAGCCATATTTGTTCATCATCATTTTTTGACGAAGTGCCCGATTGGTGGCAATATGCTCGCCCCCTATTACGTGGGACCGAAAATCATAGTTGGCGAAAGGTGGGTGTTTAATACACCTCTGCCTTCGGGGGTTACGAGCGTGAGCATATTTATGTATCTATGTATTAGTAGGATATTTTCTAATCCCTTGATTACACCTAAAAACAAATTGTAAACATATTTGACACTAAACTGGATGAAGATTTTGTCAAAAACTTGTATAAGACCTGTTAGTTTTAGAGTAGAAACTAAGTCCAGGCGGGGTCCAGTCTATTTGAAGACCTAAATAAAAAAACCATTCGCAAGGCCCTTTAGTCGCTGAGTACCTAAAACGCAGTCGGCCGATTTCGCGTTATGCCTAAGCGATTTGCGTACTAAGGTCTTGAAGGTCACTCAAAGAATAGAATGTAATAAGGATATATCTATTTCAGTTGTGTGCGCCGGTCCCAACAGCTGGATCTACTAACGCGGTCTACATACAGAACTATAGATGCACGAAGGCCATAAGTGACTATCAGCTAAAAGACATGAAGCTGTCCTTCCCAAGTTCCCACGCCAGTTTTTCCATGTACTGTGCTGTTTTCTTTGTGGTAAGTTTTAATATATTTTTAAAGAATTTTCATATCATTTAGGTGTCAAACCTTTTTTATCGTGCACAATATCCCCACGAATACCACATCTACCAAAATCGGTGGAGGTGATTATGTCGGACTCGAACCAATCAAAATGCACGCCATCCATGGGTCCTTGATTATTGGCGGAGATGAGATTATACAACAAATATCTCTCGCAACCCGACAGATCCGGTGATATCTGTTTTGAGATGACCCTCTTCCCCTAATGTGGGGACCATGGTGTCCCCATCTAGCCCGTGGGTATAGGTATAGGGTGACACTTTACCGCACCTATAGCCTTGTGCAACACTGGAGACGTCACGCCCATGCTGCCAACCTTATTGGCAGCATGGGCGTGACGTCATGCCAACCTTATATAATGAAATAGAATTTCTTATGCCCTGAAGAACCCCATATTGGAGTCGCTAGCAACGACGAGGGGTCCCTATAACTCGTTGCAATGATCAAATCGTTATCGGTTGATGACTCCCACCATCACCCCATAATGGTTGTATAGGAGAATTTCTGATGCTAGAGACGTGGCTCCATAGCTCAGAGGTTAGAGCGTTCCCCCAGCGGGACTGATCACGGGATCGAACCCCGTCGGAGTATTTACTTTTCCTATTCGATTTGAACAGTTAGCATAATAATGACTTTATATTGTTGTTGATTGGAGCAGATGAGCGTATTGTTGCTAGAACAAAAAGTAGCGGTCTTGCCCGATTCCAAATTTTTCATTCTATAATCTATGCTCCCATTCTAGCAGTACCTAAACATAGAAATAAGACTCTCTATTATGTTAATTTCAGCTGTACATTCAAACGAGGGGCAAGTGGCGTGGTTCAAAACTGCTCCGTCATGGGTTCCAGTTCGCCGTCATAATAGCCGCGTGGTACGTGGGGCTATCCAGGGTGGTGGATCATATGCACCACTGGAGCGATGTGGCCGTCGGGTTCGCGATAGGAGCTGCGTATGCAGGTTTAGTGGTAAGAAGTAATCTTGTTTTATTTGGTACTAGCTGTTGCCCGCGGCTTTGCCCGCGTGGACTTCTGATCGCGTTCCCGCTGCTCCATTCCTAGCATTTCCATATTTGTTCACCTTTTAAACTTTGTCTGGACTTCCACGACTAATGCAAGACCAAAATTACCCAAATCGGTCCAGCCGTTCTCGAGTTTTAGCGAGACAAACGAACAGCAATTCATTTTTATATATATAGATTATTTACTTTTAGTCCAACGTTTTAGTACGGGTGACTAAGAATAGTAGGTGTCACATATTTTGAAGTGTAAGTTATCTCAAAATACTCACGGAACCTCTTGGTATGCGGGTGACATCTAAGCTCTGCACGTATTGTCCTGTGTAGGAAAGGTGAACTAATTGGAAGAGCTCATTAGAACATTCACCATGATAGAGACGTTAAAATACGGCGAAGCTTACCATCAAGCGAGGTGAATTCAAATTGACGTGTCCTAGAAAAGAACCCAGAGATCTTTAGTGTAAGAATATTCAAAAGTAATGTGCAGACAATCCCTATTTTCTAATGTCAGTTTCATTTCCAGTTCCAATTTGTGCTGAAGCCCAAGAAGTACAGCGTTTTGCCGACCCAGTGGGAAGAGCCAATGGCTCCTACAAACATGTTGCCGCGAGTAGCACTGCCGCGATGACTCTGAAAATATCACCAAGATGTAGACCGGGGCAATCTGTTCAGAGAAGAAATGTTACCACAGTTTGCCCCGATGTCTTGTACGTTTGTCAAAACCATGTCAACCTAACACATTCACTTTACGCTCATTGGTTAATGCTGATCGAAAGTCAATCGACAATGAATGAGCGTTCATTTGGTCCGTCCGGTGCACTAAAATATAAATTATTACTATATTAAGTTACTATAACACATGAAATTGTATAAGTAATTATCAAAGTAATTCAATAAATTATACACAATACATACAACTTACACGTATAGACTGACTGACTGACTGATCTGGACCTCGATTTTACTAAATCTTAACTATTGCCAAATTAGTGACATTACAAAATATGCCATTAAATTTTCGACTTTAACAATATAAGCATAAAGATCAAAATTGAATGATAAAGAGTTCATACACGATGACATTCAATTTTACACTTTATTAGCATATCGTAAAAGTCTAAAATTCAATGGCAGCATTTGCAATCTCAGTGGTTTCACAATGGTGGACAATTAGTAGAATCGGGGCCTTGGAAGTCTTACCTAGCGTTATCGTATTTGCAATAAATGGCGGACGGTATCTACTACCTAGTACTTATAAGAATCACAGTAATGTATTGAAATTAATCTTATACTTTGTCCCAACATCTCCTCACCAAATATATTAATTTCAAACATTAACATTGGGGTCCACCCATTGTCAACCATTGTCAAGCCATTGAGATTACAAAAAGTGCCATTTAATTCTAAATTTAACTTTTCCACATTTACATCTCAAAATTAAATGGCATTATGTACAGTGAATAAAATGATGCAATAAGCTCTTGTCATTTAATTTTTATATATATTTATAGGCAGTTTTTATAATCACAGTGGTGTGACTATGGTTAACAGTAGTAGAATCGAGTTCCTGGTTGAACTACTCCTTTTAATGGCTTTTCAGTCTTTGTAGCAGTTGTTAATTTTATTTATTTACCACAAAAGAGTTCCAATGTAATTTATTAAGAGGCAGCTAATAATATAATAATGTTATTAATTACTAACGTACTAACACGGTGATTTTATAGTGGTTTCGGAAAAAGAATATTTTGTTTCACACACAGTTTCAGTAGCAAAATCGACTGGAAGTTTTAATTTTGAGAGAAAAAATAAATCATTTTATGTATGGCAATAATGTACAGACGTACAGAAAAATGTATGGGACGTGTAAAAAAAATTTTTTTCCGCCAAATTAGGAGATCTTTACGATTTTACTATCGAAATTGTGGCCAAAATCTTTTTTTCCGAAACCACTATAAAATTAACCGGTATACGGCCTGATGCCATTTACCTAAGAACATTAAATTTGAATTAAACTATTGAGTCGTTTATTACTAATGTTGTTAATTTTAGTATTACTTTGACATTATTATCTGTTTCATAACATCAACTAACTTGTATAACTATTCATATTTTGACAAACTCTGTGGCGTGGCGGTAGTGAACGCAACTGCTACGCAGGAGGCGTGGGTTCGATTGCCGCTCAGTGCAAATATTTGTGTGCATGAATATGAATATTTATATGTTCTATTGGGTGTCTCAATGTATAACATATATGTATTTACAAAAAAAAGTATCTAAGTATGTTTATCCGCATTCTAGAACCCATAACACAAGCTAGTTAAACTATGCTTACCATGGGTCTAGGTGGCGTTGTGTAGATTGTCCTAGAATATTTATTTATTTATTTATTATTATTATTTATTTCTCAAAGAACCATTTAAATCATATTCAAGCTCTCGCACTTTGGTACTTCCAAAGTTGAGAGAAATTAATATCATAGATTTATTTGTAATTCCTGAGTGGAGTTGAATAAGATTTGTTATATTAATAAAATTGTATATTTAAACCTCCAAAATACTATTCAAATAATTGTAAGTTTAAATTGAAAATCAAACATCGATGACGACAGTCCCTTTAATCGTGCTAAAATCCACACGGATATATGGAGCTGGTTGTGTTGGTTATGTCGGACTCGAACCGACTTTAACGCACGCCGACTTGGGTCTTTAATTGCCGGAGGTGAGATAATAAACAATATATCACTCGCATCCCGGAAGACCCGCTATAAATGTTGTTCTGAATTTTCAAAACAACATAAAAATTATTGCTATTGTGCTATGATTTATAAGATTTACTGATTAACGGTGCATGTCATCAAAAATGAGTACTACAATTTTAAAGGAATTCAAAATGCTAACTGTTCAAATACATTTATATCGGAAACCATCGCCCCAAGATGGCTTTATTGAAGAATTTTTAATGCTCAAGGCTTGACTCCGTAGCTCAACCGTTAGATCAGTCCCCCTGCAAGGGTCTGATCGCGGGTTCGAGTTCCGTCGGAGCATCATTCCTATCTGAATAGACAATTAGTACTGTTCAGAACGGGTCTAAGCAGCTCAGTGGATAATAGTAGGTGGTATTTACCTTTCAATGGGGACTGGATGTTGAGTTTTTCAATTTTATAATTACCAAAAACTATTAACAAATATAAATAATAAATGTTTATTAAATTCATTTATTTATTGATTAAATGAAATGTTCTGTTGATAGAGACTAGTAGCATCATTGTTACGTACTATTTGGTTCCCTATGTCTTATTTTAAAACAGTATGAGTTAGAATTGTTAATATTATAATGTCAGCAGGTATTATTTTCCATTCGTTTTTCATCTTATTATTAAATTCCTTTCTAGTAATTAAATAGAATTAGGGCCGAAGCACATAAGCTTCATTTAACACCGACGACCGCATTGTTACTGAATCGCATTGCAGCGACTTAGTAAAAAATGCAGTTTTACCAACTTATTACGGAGGAAAATACAAAACAGTTAGATATTACCACTCTATTTGAGTTAATAATAGCAATAGTAATAGTAATGTTTTATGTACTAAATAACAGATCTTATCTTATATATGAAATTCTCGTGTCACAATGTTCGTTCCCGTACTCCTCCGAAACAGCTTGACCGATTCTCATGAAATTTTGTGAGCATATTGAGTAGGCCTGAGAATCGGCCAACATCCATTTTTCATACCCCTTAGTGATAAGGGTTTTTCACCCATAAAATAATTTATAAGGCAAAACAACGTTTGCCGGGTCAGCTAGTATACTATATATTCCACTAGTTATGGAGTGGGAAACAGCCCTGCTTGTCACGTATGGATCGTGCTGACTTGCATTATTCTTACTATGGCAGAGACCGCGTTTTCCTAATTTAAAACATTATTATTTTGTACTTTATAAATTTCTTATAGAAATCACGTTCCTTCTCACCATAAGTACAAGAAGGTCACAAATTGAAACTGGCATCTAAATATTTGAAGTCCGTTACATTAAAATAATGTGAAAAATTAATTTAAATAAACAAACATGCACCGATTCAGACTTCGTAACTTTAGCATGTGTGCTTCAGATTTTGAATACTAAATTGCCGATTGCGATATCAAAAATAGCAGGTGTGTTTTGGCCCTAATGAATGTACCTATACAGGAAATCACAGGTTAATAAAATATGCAGGTACTTACTTGCGTTATTAGATGTATTATGTATATTAAGGTCGAAGTCACACAATAAGCTGTACAATGTAGTGCTAAGTTATTTATTAAGACCTACGTGCAATTCTGTAGTTACCGGTTGTTGATGTAAATGCTGTCAATTTTGTATTTTATACGTTATGTAAAGATTAGTAAAACATATTTTTTTGTAATATCATGTTTTATTACCGGACTACGGTAAAGCCAACTGGCGTTCTTTCCACTATGGCATCTTTTAATCACAGTGGAGCGTGGAAAATTTCCTAGCAAACCTCAACAAGATCACTCCCATATCTGTCAGATTTGGTCTTGTGGCCTATGACCAAATGACCAAAGCCGACAGATATGGGAGAGATATCTCTCTAATGTACATCTCTAATCCAGTTATATGTATTTTACATGGAATCATTGGCATGTATTCTATGGAGAGAAATAGACACTGCATATCCTATTGCATAAATAGTAATTTTTTCCATTGTTGTATGGTTTCAATTCATTCAATGCATGTTTGTATGGTTTGCGGTATCGCCTGCGTCGTTTCTCTTAGCAAAGGCACACAGCGTAATAAGTGCTTGCAGCAAATATTACAATACACGGTGTCACAGAACAGATTACATTATTAGGACCTTACCGATACATAAGTCAATCTAACCTGAGCCCTGGTTCTACTAATTGCCAACCATTGTCAAACTACTGAGATTTCTTAAAATGCCATTGAAATTTTGACATAACGGCTGTGCAGCAGAGTCTAAAATTAATGACATCGTGAAGAGTGAAGGAAACTATGTAATGAACTTTTTATCATATTTTGAACTTTAAGCCGTATATTATGTATTTAATGCCGAAAATTCAATGCCAATTTCGTAATCGCAATGGTTAACAATAAACTGCTTGTTTGTTTTTTGAATTATTTTTCTGAATTTAATATTTTTTGTGTTAATAAAAAAATATTTTTTGAATTTAAACTTGAAATGAAACTATATAAATGAGCAATTCCCTACGCATGATATATTTGTACGCCACTTTATGAGGCAAAACATGATTGGACCAATATATTAAACCATTTTCTGTATTGCATGCTATTGTATGCACACACATTTTTTGAACAAATAATAAGTTATTATTATTAGTAGATACAATTGGGGTTCTGGTAGTATGTGCGCCTGCTAAACTAACCAACGGGCTAGACTTTGTCGTGGGCTTTCCAGTATTGTATTCTCTTTGAACACAGCGAGAAGTCAACAAACCGATAACCAACTATTAAAATTGCGATACTTTTTTATCATGCCATAAAATCCCACTGATACCTCTTGCTTTTCTGGTATTATAATGTATATGGTCTAATTTGACGGAATCAACACGACTGATGATACGCTCAACGCAATTCCTTCAGATATGTGCTAACCCTAACATTTTTTTTTTTCATTAAAAAAGTAAATCAATATTTCATAATTTATGCAACATCCATTAAAACCGTATGGGTTTATCTTGGGCAAAATGCTGAGGATGATGATGATAGAATAGATAATATATACCTACTGGACTTGTAACGGTCAGTACAGTACTTTGTAAACACGTGTGTCCATATAATGAGATCATTAATCTACTAATAACAGGACCGGAGCAAGAAAACATACACACGTGGTCTCGACACGTGTATAGCAATAAGTAATAGTTTCTAGTAATAAGTACTTAGTAAATATCTTCTAATTGTGCACAGGGAAATCCCCGAAGCTGAAGATCCTTCGTAGTAATCCGGGTACATTACAATTGCCGTAAGTAAAAATTGCGATTGGGCTAGATTTTTAATGTTTGTTTTTTTATACCATTTTAATTGGCATTTTCTACTCATCAACGTACCAGTAAATTTTCATATTTCATATAAAATATTGTATCAAAAAGCAAATGGCACCATAATGCGAGTTAATGTTTTAATTTTTATAAATTATCGTTTTATTTTGCTTTACTAACACGATATAAGAATGGATAAGAAATAACTAACGTTTAGTTAATCGGTATATTATTTTTATATCATAACAATAAAATGAACTCATACATTCCCGAAGGGGTAGGCAGAGGTGCTAGCACCCATGTTTCGCTAGTTTATGTTTAGGTCCCAATGTGATAGGTGGCGAGCCTATGGCCATTAATCGGGCACTTATAAACCCGCGATAAATTCACATATGATTTCAAAAAGCATCGAAAAGTCATTGATATGTGCCATGGTAAAACTTGGGATCGAAACCGAGACCTCGTCTCAGCAGTCCATTACCCATACCACTAGGCTACCGCGGATCTATTCTCTAATTTCCATTTTTTTTTAATATGAAATAGAGAAAATTAAATCTAATTCATTATTTTTTAGGCCAATACATAGTGTATCAGGAATTCTACCAGGGGTCTTCGGCTTCGGGAGCTTTTACCTAACACTATATATTTATATTCTGTCCTCTGTGATTTTATCTCTTGCAAACCGCAGACTAAACAAACTTTCTGTTCTTGTTTATCGACATTTGAACCTATGCAATCAATCAATTAGCCTAACGCAGTCCACAACTGGACATAGATCTTTCCCAATATTGAGAGGTTTTGGCCAGCTGTTTCCACGTTGGCCAGACTCCATGGTACAGGGTTTTATTCCCAGTTTTCCTTCTGTGTACAGTTCAGTGATATTGTCTGCGAGTTTTTCCGTGTTTTTCCTCATACGACACCCTTCAGATAAGATGTGTTGATTATATTCTTGATATTTTTAATTAAAATTATGCATTTTCATAATATTCTCCTGTCTTTCTGCCATATCTGGAAACAGTGCACCTCCAATTGCTTTCAGACATACAATTTTTAGTCTAAACATAATCACTCCACTTGCTACTCAGCTAAATGCTAAAAGCTAATGTAAATAGACCAAAAAAAAAGAAAAGCCCGCTGAGTTTCTTGCCGGAGTCCATTTGCATTTGATAAAATATTGTTGATATTGACGTTTTGTAAGTTCCGTTTACTGGTCTATGCAGAATAAATGATTTTTGATTTGATTTTGATTTGATTTGATTTGAATCAAGTTGGGATTGACGTGAAAGTGAGTCTTTGAAACGCAATTAATACATTATATAAGTTAAGTATAGTAATAGTATGAAGGTGAAAAGGGTATCTAGTTCAAGGGTGTATAGAATGTTAAATATACGTAAATGACCACAGATTCCTGGCAGCTGTACTTCAGTTAGGCATAATATTTATATTTCCGTGTTATTATCGTCGTTTGAACGCAATCAGTTGTCAGTGATTGAAATAAACTGAATGTTTAACATATCATAACCTTATATAATAATATTATCATAATAATATTATCTAGTTGCAGGAGAAACTGATAAATTATGGTAGTTTGTGCTTTTTGTTACATACATACATACATAATGCTCACGCCCGTAATCCTCGAAGAATTAGGAAGAGGTGTATTAAACACCCACATTTCGCTAACTATGATCTTCGATCCCATGTAGGGGGCGAGCCTATTGCAGCCTATTAGGCACTTCTTTACGGAAAAATTGGTATGCATGAAAAAAAATTCACCCCAAATCGGAAAAGAAAGAATTTGCAAGGAAATTATTTACGCGTTTAGCCGCACAAGCACTACCAATTAACGTCTTGGAGAGTATCAGACAGTTTTTGTTACTAATTATACATAATTAGGTATATACCGTCGACAGCGATAGGACATGACAGTATCTCCCGTCCTAATTGAAGTCCGACTGGGGAAATACCTCCACCTGTGACCTCCGCCATACAGAATACCGCGGCTAATAATAACCTAGTGTTGTGTTTCTGGCGGTGAGTAGGGTAGCCAGAGCTCACTGGAGAGGTTTGTGTTGTCAGTGGAAAGACAGAGAAACCCTTCTTTATCTTCTGCACTGACAGTACAGAGACTCTCTTAACCTCCTTCCCAACCCCTTCCTCCCTCTTCTCTATATGGTCGGCAGCACGAATGAGACGCCCCTGGGGTTGCAAACGTCCATAGACCACAGTAATCACTTTCCATCAGGTCCGCGTGCTTGTCTGCCACTTAAGTGGTATAATATATATATATATATATATATATATAAATAAAACTAGCCTATGCCCGCGGCTCCGCCCGCGTGGCTGTCGGTTATCGCGACCTAAGCGCTATCTGTGCAACTTAAATTCTATATTACCAATCATAACACTATGGTTCTACTTAACCGATTGCAATCAAACAAACGTAAGTTTTTAAGTTTGACCAAACCCCTTGAAACAAAAAAACCGCATCGAAATCCGTTCAGTAGTTTTTGCGTCCATCGCTGACATACATAAACTTTTTACAGTCATATAATAGTACTAGCTGACCCGCGCAACTTTGTCTGCGTTTTATAGCGGTGAATGTTCTGATGAGCTCTTCCAACTAATCCCACCCTCCCCTTTCCTACACAGGACAACGCGTGCAGGGCTTAGGTGTCACTCGCATACGGTACAGAATATTCCATCAAGAACCAAGCGGTTCGGTGAGTCTTTTCTCTGCCGTACCATTAAGTCCTGGAATTCCTTGCCGGCGCACGTGTTTCCTTCTTCCTACAGTCCCGGGTCCTTTAAGCGGGGCGTGAAAAAGCATCTGATGAGGCCGTCAAGCTGAGCGCCACCATTGTAGCACTGAACGTGTTTGCAATGGTGACCCTCTTTCATGGGACTTTGCCTTCAGCTTAACATCAGGCGAGGTAAAGTCAAATTGACGTGCCATAGATAAAAAAAAAAAAAAAAAAAAAAAAACAACACGTGGTAATTATGCTGTTAAAATGTAGCTTATATGACACGTTCGTAGATTTACCATAGAAGCGCCATCTATTGATTACTTACTCAACCCAGTCGAAAGGTATCGACATCTGTTAGAATCATTTGGAGTTAACAGATAATTGTGACTGTCAAATAATAACAGACAAATAATTAGCAATAAATTAAAATTGCGACTATAATTTGAGATTTAAACTATCCTATCTCTCAAGTTGGATCGAACTGTACATGGTGTGCGAATTTTATTATAATCGGTTAAGTGGTTTAGGAGTCCATTGAGGACAAACATTGTGACACGAGATTTATATATATTAAGATAGAAGATAGATATATCTTTGATTAATTTTCTCCCAAATACTAAAGTAACTATATTAGCTCATGCACCTCAGTTCCTCAGAATAATCGCCTCGATGACCACATGTGGCCGTGCGTGATGTCGTTCTGGCACATAAAGCGTATCCGAATGTTCGCAACTGAAAATTACCGTGAAGATAACCAAATGTATTACCATTTACAATCTACTACACATTGTAAAATGCGAACTTAAACGCATATTATGAGTATAAATACTTAGTACAAAGTATTTGAAAATTTTATTCTTCTGTCAAATTGACGGCATTTTTGAGAGGGCCCGAGCATAAGTTTTGCCCTTCGGGAAGGCCTACTACGTCCAGCTAAGTACTTGTTACTAATATTATAAACTAGCAGTGCCAGCGACTCTGTTCGCGCGGAATTCTTCCCTGGGACAGCACTTTTTTTTGTATATTCAATTTATATTTTTCGATTCGGCTACAAATCAATGGGAATCGAAAAAGTGAATACCAAGGCGAAGTGTTCTTACCATCTGAAATACTTCAACCACGTTTTAAGCATTCAAAATTCGCAGTTGCTATAAAGTTAAAAAGATAAAACATTGTGTTGTGAATTTTCTGATGAGCTCCTCCAATTAATCCCACCCTCCCCTTTCCTACACAGGACAACACGTGCAGGGCTTAGGTGTCACTCGCATACGGTACAGAATATTCCATCAGGAACCAAGCGGTTCGGTGAGTCTTTTCTCTGCCGTACCATTAAGTCCAAGAATACCTTGCCGGCGCACGTGTTTCCTTCTTCCTACAGTCCCGGGTCCTTTAAGCGGGGCGTGAAAAAGCATCTGATGAGGCCGTCAAGCTCCACAAGCGCCAACATTGTAGCACTGAACGGGTTTGCAATGGTGACCCTCTTTCATGAGACTTTGCCTTCAGCTTAACATCAGGCGAGGTGAAGTCAAATTGACGTGACATAGATAAAAAAAAAAATCTGACAAATTACTCCACTTAAGTGGGAGCGCACCCTTATAGCCTACATGCGCCACGCCTCCCCCACGCATCAATCATCGCACGCGGCTGTCCACTGACGCAAGAGGACGATAAACTTATTTATGTCACCCGTATTATCAAAACACGAAAAACTAAACGTATCGGGTTATTTTTATATCGTTAAAATTAAATATTATCTCATAAATATTTATAGAGATGTTTATACCACCCAGAGTGTAGTTATCAGGAAGCGTCCCGAGGTACATAGACTACCAGTAATTGGGATCCGAGACACGTGTATGGTTGTAGTCACCAGAAGGCTGTTTTGTATACCAATTAGGTGTCTGACAAGCACACGACCCACCTGATGGAAAGTGGTTATTGTGGCCTATAAGCGGTTGGAACACCACACTTTCGTGCTGCCGAGCATATTGTGTAGGAGGGAGGAGAAGAGTGGAGGTTAGGAAAGTTTCTGTGCTGTCAGTGCAGGAAACAAAGGAAAGTTATTATTAGCAGCATTATTTTGTAGGGTATTACCCTAGTCGGACTGCTCAATTAAGACGGGGGGTACCGTCATATCCTACCTTTTCTTATGATATTTATTTGTCCAAAAAAATTGTTTTGCCACGCAACGTAGAAAGGCGTTGATAATTTGTACTAACAATAATATAATTCTAATCAACTGTTAACTCTCCTAAAACAAAACAAAATGATAAGATTCAGTTCCCTAATTAATGTCGCAAAAGTAACTGTCTAAACAATTTTATCAGCCCTGTAAGGTTACGGGGCTATTTGCGCAAATAGGCATGTGCGTTACACGTCTATTACAATCTAAAATATTTTTTATTGTAATAACATTTTTAAATAAATGATACAAAACATTAATTTATAAATCACGTTTCGTCATTGGTCATCGACCTTTTTGGTAAGACACATACCAACTTAAGTGTTCGTCCACACATACACACACACACACACACACACAGTAGCAGTCAACTGCTAACAGCTGTTTCAATGAAAGGAGATAGTTATCTTTAATTTACTTTCCGCGAACTAAACAGTATCACAATATCAGTGGATGTATATCCTTTAATACAGCTATTAAAGATGGTGGCTTCAATGATGTTTCTTTGTCATGCAATTACTCTTAAATAGTGCCAGTGTAGATCTTGAGGAACTCTATATTTTTTATTAAGGATTTGCGCTTTGATGAGAATATTTTTGGAGTTTGTCGGTTTCTCTGTTAACACCTAAGCAGCATTATGCATACATTAGGTTTTTTACGGAAAGTTAATATATCCTATGAGACAGTGAAGAGTGGAAGAAACTAGGGGAATTGAAGGATAACCTGACCAAGGTTTAAGGTTACTATCGTTTTATTTAATATTATAGTGTCGTAGTCCAAAACGAATTGTTTGTATTACTTATTACTTACCTATATATGAGTCAAAATGAAGTATGGTTGGTGTAGACCTTTTTAAGAATTAATGCATGAATATCACTTTATTGTACACCAGTAATTATTACATATTATATAAAGTTTCACACAACTCATCGAGTACAATGTTCATTATTATTAATAATAATATATGCTACTATAAATTAACCGCGGCGGCATTCGTATCCGTGATATCGTAGATAAAATGCAGGAGATTCGAATTCGCGGGCGTTCATCTCGCGGGGGGTCGTTTTCGACTGAAACGACTTCTGTTCTTTTTGCTATGTAATTACCACTTCAGCTTGCTAACCCGATGGGCTATATCGACAAGTTTCGTTCGTCTACGGGTCTCCTCATTTCTGACTCATTCTCGCAGATAAATTCCTAGCATTGCCTTTTCCATAGCTCGCTGTGTGACCTTTTCTTATGAGGCTCATTTGAGGGTACACGTCTCGGCGCCATAAGTCAACACTGGCAACACGCACTGATTAAACTTTCATGTGGTCAAGAAGTGTAGGCCTACAGTAATTAAATATAACATGCCTACCCATGTTCTTACTACCATGGATGCCTAAGATTATGTTATCCATTTCGAGGAAAAACCAGGTGTCGTTCCCCGATGACTGGGACTAGCAACATTATGATAATTCAATCAAGAACCAAGCGGTTCGGTGAGTCTTTCCTCTGCCGCACCATTAAGTCCTGGAATTCCTTGCCAGCTAACGTGTTTCCATCTTCCTACAGTCCCGGGTCCTTTAAGCGGGACGTGATAAAGCATCTGATGAGACCGTCAAGCTGAGTGCCACCATTGTAACACTTTACGTGTTTGTAATGGTGACCCTCGTTCCTGAGACTTTGCCTTGGGCTTACCACCAGGCGGGGAGAAGTCAAATTGTCGTGTCATAAATAATAATAAAAAAAGTACTTAAAAAAATCGAAGAACGGGTAAACAAATTGCACCCTTCAATCAATCGGAACAACAGGAAACAAGTTCGCGTCATCCGATTGGACCTCGCAGTCACCTCTGGGCTCTCTACAAAAAAGCTACTGCCGATAACGATAAGCTACTTCGTAGATAACGCATCACGCGAATGTAAATAGTTTCATATCGTCGGACATGTCACCATTGCGTGGTGGGTGTGTGAGATAACAGATGACCTCTATATCTAAAGAGAGGGACTAAACATTGGCTCGGGGGCAGAATTTGAGCTTGTTTGTGTTCTATTATTGAGCTATTTAAAGTTTAATAGACGTGAAAGTCTTTTTTACATGTAGAAGTCCCTCGGATGCCCTCAGATGTCGGACGAGATTGCATATCCGTCGGACCTCAATTAAGATTAGTCTAAAGATGTCGGACGAGAACACGCCGCAGTCCTTCAGATGACCAGGTGTGAGATTACATATCCGTTGGACCTCGATTAAGATTAGTCTAAAGATGTCGGACGAAAACACGCCGCAGTCCTTCAGATGACGAGGTGTGAGATTACATATCCGTTGGACCTCGATTAAGATTAGTCTAAAGATGTCGGACGAAAACACGCCGCAGTCCTTCAGATGACGAGGTGTGAGATTGCATATCCGTTGGACCTCGATTAAGATTAGTCTAAAGATGTCGGACGAAAACACGCCGCAGTCCTTCAGATGACGAGGTGTGAGATTGCATATCCGTTGGACCTCGATTAAGATTAGTCTAAAGATGTCGGACGAAAACACGCCGCAGTCCTTCAGATGACGAGGTGTGAGATTGCATATCCGTTGGACCTCGATTAAGATTAGTCTAAAGATGTCGGACAAGAACACGCCGCAGTCCTTGAGATGACGAGGTGTAAGATTGCATATCCGTCGGACCTCGATTAAGATTAGTCTAAAGATGTCGGACAAGAACACGCCGCAGTCCTTGAGATGACGAGGTGTAAGATTGCATATCCGTCGGACCTCGATTAAGATTAGTCTAAAGATGTCGGACAAGAACACGCCGCAGTCCTTGAGGTGACGAGGTGTAAGATTGCATATCCGTCGGACCTCGATTAAGATTAGTCTAAAGATGTCGGACAAGAACACGCCGCAGTCCTTGAGATGACGAGGTGTAAGATTGTATATTCGTCGGACCTCGATTAAGATTAGTCTAAAGATGTCGGACAAGAACACGCCGCAGTCCTTGAGATGACGAGGTGTAAGATTGCATATCCGTCGGACCTCGATTAAGATTAGTCTAGAGATGTCGGAAAAGAACACGCCGCAGTCCTTGAGATGACGAGGTGTAAGATTGCATATTCGTCGGATCTCGATTAAGATTAGTCTACGGGTGACAGGGATTATTATGTTTTATGACTACGGGAAGGAAAAAAAAGCAAGCAATTTGATTCAATTCGAGGAGCTAGTGGGAATCATAGTAAAAATGAAAAAGTGGAAGTGTATTGGCGAGGTGTTGTTTTTATGCGTATCCACGCAAAAGCCTAAAAATTCGCACGTATAAATCTTTTTGTAATAGCGAAAAATTTCTCTCATCTCATAACGTCCTTTTCTCGAAATGTCCTTTCTCATATTGTCCTTTTCTCGAAATGTCGTTTCTCATAATGTCCTTTCACTTTACACATACGTCTGAACTTTGTCGAAAATATTCAAGCTTGTTGAAAATAAGTTATGAAACGTCGTAAATACTATTTTATTAATAGCAAAGTCACCTCTACCATGAGATAAGGTGTGTTTTTGTTTTGCACTAGTTGAGTTTAGACAGATTGGTAATATAGGTATTATAATGTTATTTCAAATTTTTATATACTATAATATTCTATATATATTATATACTATAATATACTATACATAAACTGGCGAAATGTGGGTGCTAGCACCTCTGCCTACCCCTTCGGGGATATAGGCGTGATATTATAAAAAAAAAAAAATTTTATTACTCTTGCAGACGTATAGGTAAAACTATGTAACAAAATATGTAATAATAATGTTTGTAGGTATTATATATATATATTCAATAAATCAAAACAATTTTTGTTTACTAGTACCTAATGCAAGGTGTTGCATGTGAGTGTTGGGCGATATCGCTTCCCCTACGAATCATACGTAACACATTACGTACTAGTGTTTTCTGTTATATGTTTATAATATTATTTTTGAATTTATAAGTGTGTTTACTACAATATATTCTAACGTAAACATCAAGTTATAAAAGAGTGTATTCAAAGATAATGATTTTTGATATCACAAATAATACCTATACCTATTTTTTTGTTTTTAACTAAAGACAAAAGTGATAGCCATTTGTTTTATTTACGTATTTGCTGTATAATTGTACGTATAAGTATACGTCATGATTTATTGCCTCGATGACGTTGTAGCCTAGTGGTATGGGTAATGGACGGTTGAGACGAGGTCTCGGGTTCGATCCCAGGTTTACCATGGCACACACCAATGACTTTTCGATGCTTTTCGAAGTTATGTGTGTATTTATCGCAGGTTAAGTGCCCGGATAATGGCAATAGGCTCGCCACCTATTACATTGGGACCTAAACATAAACTGGCGAAATGTGGGTGCTAGCACCTCTGCCTACCTCTTCGGGGATATAGACGTGTGAGTTTATGTTATTAAGTTATGATTCTGATAAATTTGGAACAACCTGTAACTTTTGAACTCTACCCATCTTATTATCCAATGGGATGGCTGTATGTAAAACTATTGCGTTTAAAATAATAATACTTAAGATTCTAATTATACTCATAAAACAATGACGTTATCAGTTCAGACCGGTTGATAACTATAGGTATATAAGGCAAAGGGACTGTCCCCTTTCTGCCAGTGCCGACGTCGCCGCGCTGCGTGACGGTCGCTAGTTTTCATTACGTAAGCGATCACGTATATATAAAAAAAGCCTTAGTTGCACCAGATTTAGCATCTAAACCAACAAAAAAAAAACATTTTATATCTGCTTAATTTTAGTGGTTTTAATGTTCTTTTTTTTAAATTTAAAACCGTCAAAAATATATCCGACAGAAACATTTTTATAATTGTTGAAAATATTATAAAAAAAAGTATTTTTGATTATCGTTCTGAAATTCGACGGACTTGCAATTATCTGCCACAAGTTTTGGACGACAGCATCAAGATGTCGCAAGAAGTCGACGCTACTAAAATTATGAAGAAAATAGTGGTGGACATATTCTTATTGATATTTTGTAAGTACTCCTATTTTTTACTATATATCGGCATATCAAACGATTGAAAACATTTTTTACGGCCCGTATTGTTACGACTATAGTTTGACCTGGAATTTGCCCGGAATTCAAGGATTATCGACGTTTGTCGACTGCATTTCGTGCCATATGGGACAGGAGTCTAAAGTTTAAGCTAGTTTTATTTTAAGGAATAGACCTAGGCATTTGGTGTGTTAATTAAAAACTTTCCTTCCTATAGGAAGGTATAGCTTAAAAGAAAGAATTTATTTTTTACAACATCACTTCCCAAATTTCGATTCAGTAATTTTTGTAGTTACGACCTCCATTCTTCCTTTTTATGTTTTTATCGCCAACATACCTATACAGGACAACATATAAAGGATTCCAAAAAAATTATAATTATAACCTTCGCTTTATTCTCATTGACTGATGCGATTAACCCATATACGCCTATATTGTTTTAGTTTTTAAATAGGGTACAGGAATCTGCCGTATCTGTCGATATTTATGATTACAGCTCTGCTCCCTTGAGTAGTAGCGTGCTGATACATAGCTTCTAGCCTTCCTCGATAAACAGACTATTCAGAACAGAAATAATTTTCGAATTGTACCAGTAATTTTTAAGATTAGCGCCATTAAACAAATAAACTCGAAAAAGATCGATTAAATAATTGGATTATACCTACCCAAGTTTAAATATTTGCCATATTTAACAGAACATAGTAAAATATATTCATCGTGCCCAGTGCATTAATTGCTCAAAAACCTTTATCTGTTGTTCTAGTTTGCACTAGTATCAAACTATTGTAATGTATTATCGGAAGCTATGCTGTATTTAATTTTCCACGGTAACTGTTTCCAAGAACGGTCTAAAAGTAAAGCGTTGTAAGCGACAACGACGTTTGACACGAATGTTACTGTACGTTTTCAGAAGACTTTTGGGATATTTTCTTCTCAAACAATCGTTGTACTTATCACTCCTTTTTTGTCTGAGACATACTTATCTTTGAAAATGGGCCTTAACCTAAGGGGACCTTCGATGTCCCTGGGTCAGTCAGGAATATGCCAGAAACTATCGCACCCTCGGCAACACACCGAAACAGCGATGCGGTTTATATCGGTTCGAGTCTGACATTATCCCCCGTATTGGTTTAGGCGGTTAACAAATAATCCACGATTAAAGGTGTATGAGTAACAATAACAGATCAGAGAGTCACTTTTTATTGAAGTTATAATAATAATAAAAATTCATCACCACTGCCGCCGCCCGTGGCGTAGCGGTAGTGCACGCGACTGCTACGCACGAGGCGCGGGTTCGATTCGAACACAAGTTAGTTAAACTATGCTTACCATGGGTCTAGGTGACGTTATGTAGATTGTCCTAGAATATTTATTTTATTATTTATTTATTATAATTTAGATGACAATATTATGACGACATTCAAATATATCAACAATTAGCTAACAATGTAACGTTTACTGAAATAATGTGTTTTTGATTCAAATACCACCGTAGAACAAATTTGTTACCAGTGACCATAACGAAACTTGAATACGCATTTAAATTAATAATAACATAATAATATAGTGGGTTATTATCCGACAGAAATGTTGACAGTCATTTCCTCTCGGGCGATAATTCGTGAAATGCTTCAGAAAGACATGCAAGTCATTCACGCTATCGTCAGCTGTAGTTTGATGGGTAGGTTAGGTGTTAAGTAACATTAACGCACGTATAGGTAAAAAAAAGAGAAAATAGTTACAGAACCCGAGAGGGAATTCGCTGACCCCGGGTCCGCTAGAGCTTGAGGGATATATCAGAGGCTGCCTCACCTCCTGCCGTGCTATTTCGAGTCCGGTATATCTCACACTCTCGCTTACTCCAGCGAAGGGTATACGTGGGGAATTTTCCACGAGTAAAAAATATAGATATAATTTTTTTTTTTTTTTAATAAGATAACTCCCGCACTAGGGAACAAGCCCTGTATCGCGGAGGACCTTACAAACATGCAACTAACGGACACAAAGTACACCCAGACTCAGAATAACTATTTGTGGATCACACAAATTTTTATCCTGTGTGGGGATCGGACCCATAACCTCGTGAACATCCGGCGCATACTACGCCCACTGAGCCACGGAGGCAGTCGAACGGAGGAAGAATACACGAAGTACTACCAGGTTTCGTCGGATTCGGTAACATTTCCCTAACACCTTGTATTGGCAGTATAAAACCTACATGCTATTTCGACTATAATTTTATTTCGATGCCAAATTTCAATGAGATCCGTTCAAACGTTTCGCGTAATAACAAACAAACCTACATGTACATGGGTGAATATTTCATTTCGAGCATATTTGATGTTTTGAAAAAAAAATAAAAATTAGTTCCAAAATATATTCTTTATATATTTTTTGTAAAGTATTTAAGCGTTACTTTTGAATTATGTTGGAGGGACAGCAATAACTCTTTTATCCTTTGAGATTTCGACGTTTCTATTTTTGTGAAAACGGTAATGAGATTTTACAAGTACCTACGGTAATTAGATCTCAGGATATGGTAATGATGGTTCGCTGCGCAGATGCGTGGGCAGAGCGCTGAGATGGCCCTGGGTTGGCCGGGGTGCGAGGGATATGCAAGCCAACCTCACCTCCGGCATCCAAACGACCCACACAGGCGACCGTGCAGTTTAGTCGGTTGGAGTCTGGTATAAAGCTTCATAGTAAGCCAATTTCGGTTGGATTGCGTTCAGGGATCAGCAAGTGCATAGCCGGGGAGATGTGATGGTGGTCGCAGTACTAGTGGGACCAGTGGGTCTTGGCGTAGTCTAGTGAGAGTGGTGCGGGGCGATCCGCGACCAGGGAGACCCGTAGAAACGGTGGTGCCGCCGGCCACCCGCGGTATAGTACAGGGGTCCAACCGGGGCTAACCACCCTGGGAGGATGCCTCACCAGGCCGCGCATAATCCCGATATGATTCGTCGTGCCGGTTGGTGACCGGACGTGGGAACCCTGCGAACATATTCGGGGGGGTACGGGGGCCCTTCCGATCGGCGCGTCGGCTCTCGCCACTCCTCACATTCATAGACAAAACCAATCTCCTGCGCTTTGTCACGCGGTACTGCGACGACCATCATCTCTTTTCACGCCTCCTCTTACCCCTCCATGGCAGTGCTCTTCGTTTTCCCACAAGTTCGCTATTTGAGGTGGAGTCAACGAACATCTGTGGGCTCCATGCAAACCTCAACGCCGTCCACCAACATCTAGAGACGGTGAAACCAGCCTTGCTCTTTCTCACGGTGACCCAAATATACCGCCCTGATGACACGACCTACCTGTTCTACCCCGGCTATGTTCTAGAGGAAAATTTCCCTCCCAAAGCCGGGGTATGCGTGTTTGTTAGGGCGGATGTTTGACCTTGAGGACCCATCCTTTTCTGTCCTGTGGGTACGCGTAGACCATGGCTGTACGAGTCAAATCTATGTGTGACTTTACCGTTCCCATACTGAAGATGCCGAGACAACTTGACTCTTCGAATATCTGAGTCAGGCGGCAGATGATACGTAGGAGCGGTTTCCGAACGCTGAATTGTTATTTTTGGCGGACTTTAACTCCCACCACGAGATCTGGGTTGGGCTCCTCCAAAACAGACCATGCGGGAAGAGCCGCCCACGCGTTTGCTCTGGCTCACGGCCTGACCCAACTGGTACACGAGGTCACTAGAATACCAAGAGGGTCGGGCCTAGCTACCTCTTTGCTAGACCTTCTGCTGACGAGCCACCCAGACCAGTACAATGTTTCGGTGCAAGCCGCTTTAGGCAACTCCGTCCATTGTCTGATCTGTTCCAAGGTGCCTATCTTAGCGCCCCCACGACCAGTGCAGGGAAATCGGCGTCTCTGGCACTACTCGTCAGCGGACTGGGATGGACTGCGTGACTATTTTGCGTCCATCCCGTGGGTTGAGCGCTGCTTTGAACGTAAGGGACCCATCGGATAGTGCAACTGCTGTCGTCGGTGAGATCAGTCTGGGTATGGAGTAGCAAATCCCATTCGCTCGCGCGTTCGCTGCCCCCCCTCTCCCCCCCCCCCCCTGCGTAACCCTGATGGATCCCTGGCCCATGAGCCGCAAGAGAAAGCAAATTTGCTGGTTAATCTCTTTGCGGCCTAGAATGGTAAAAAATGGTAATTAGAAGAACAGTAATTAGATTTAGAGGCATTTTTATTTAAATACTCCAGTTTTTGATAGATAAAGACCTGATGACTTTACCAGCGTATAGAAGAGATATATTGGATACACCTGACAAATAATTATATAGAAGTTATAATTTAATTACCCTTGAAAATGCGAATGGTATATAGAAATATTTTGTACCACTTCACTTTCCGAACAGGAGAACTTTAAATTACATAGTTTCACTCGCTCAATTGATGGGTGAGTTTGGGTTAGTAGTATAGCGGTGACTGCCGCCGAGTAATTTATGTTCAGTTTAGTGCATAGTGACGCTTAAATTCGAAAATATCGGATCTAGAATATCGTCGAATGGTAATTATGGGTGAGACTAGGGACATTTTTCAAAGTCGTATTAAACTAGTTAAATTTGTTCTTTCGTAAACAATATATCCTATGCAATATAGATTAGTTAATCTATTAACCGAAAACGTATATAAAAATTCGTTCTTCCAACAGATTTTTAATCAGGATGTACTAATTTATTAAAATCTGGAGAAAGGGACACCGATGGTAATTAGATTTTCGGTTTGGTTTTTTAAATTTCGAGTATTTCTAATAAAATACAAGATGTTTTCAGGGTTGCGCCTAATACACTGCTACGTTAACTAAATGAAAAAAATATCAGGTTAAGATTTCTTTAACGTTTAATGTATTCTTTATCGTCCGCCGCGTAATGTGCACGAAATGAAATAATCACCCACATGCATGTTACTTCACACCGTAATCTATCTAATAAAGTAAAAAATATCTGCAGATTTGAATTAATTCGAGGTTATATGCTAAAAGACTCGTACCTACTATAGAGAAAAAAATCACACACCTTGTCTAAAACCAGAATGTAATAATTATTTTGATGTAATAGTTACATCATTCTATTAATAATAAATTAGCATTACTACGGGTATTATTATTTTTTAGATAGATTTGGTAATTGACGTTAATAATGGTAATATCTATAGCCGCGGTAGCCTAGTGGTATGGGTAATGGACTGCTGAGACGAGGTCTCGAGTTCGATCCCAGGTTACCATGGCACACACCAATGACTTTTCGATGCTTTTCGAAGTTATGTGTGTATTTATCGCAGGTTTATAAGTGCCTCGGAGAGCACGTTAAGCCGTCGGTCCCGGTTGCCATACAAACATCTATGGCAGTCGTTACGGGTAGTTGGAGCCCTCAAAAGTCCAACCAGCCTAACTTGGAACTTCGATATCGCCATTGGTCATTAGACCATTGGTTGTGGAGGTCAGATGGCAGTCGCTTCACGGAAAATATCGAAGTTCAGCCGCATCACAGTTGGACTGGAAAGCCGACCCCAACTGAGTTGGGAGAAAGGTTCAGGGAATGATGATATGGTAATATCTATCTACTTATCTATACTAATATATAATTGTAAAAAGTTTATGTTTGTCTGTGATGGACGCAAAAACTACTGAACGGATTTCGATGTGGTTTTTTTTTGTTTGAAGAGATTGGTCCAACTTAAAATTCTCACGTCTGTTTGATTGCAATCGATTTAGTAGAACCGGAGTTATGATTAGTAAAATAGATTTAAAATTGCACAGATGTTGCGCGATAACCGACAGTCACGCGAGCGAAGCCGCGGGCTTAGGCGAGTAACTAATAAAATAAGTACAATAAATAAATATGGTATATGGTTAGTTATTTATATTATTAATTTATTACATTAGAAATAGCTACTTATATTGGGCATGGTGACGCGTGGTGCGAGAGAAATAATTTTACAACTCATCCGAAGGATATCGAAAGAGGTGTAAAAATAATAAATAAATATTCTAGTACAATCTACACAATGCCACCTAGATATTTCTTGGAGTATTTTTATTATTACTTAAATATCTGACTTAGTTTTAATATCTACGAAACAGGTATATCACCTAAAATATTGCGAAATCTATATGTTAAATCGATATGTGATTATAAATGACGAAACCGTTTTCTCTTCTGGTACTACGACTTGAATATTAATTCTGTCGTCATAAAGGATAACCGAATTTTGCAACGGAGCGCAAATTCGGACATGTTGTTATGAAACTAGCTAAAACTGTATACGTTCAATAATAACCAAGCGGTTCGGTGAGTCTTTTCTCTGCCGCACCATTAAGTCCTGGAATTCCTTGCCGGCACACGTGTTTCCTTCTTCCTACAGTCCCGGGTTCTTTAAGCGGGGCGTGAAAAAACATCTGATGAGGCCGTCAAGCTGAGCGCCACCATTGTAGCACTGAACGTGTTTGCAATGGTGATCCTCTTTCATGAGACTTTGCCTTCACCTTAATATCAGGCAAGGTGAAGTCAAATTGACGTGCCATAGATAAAAAAAAAAGTTAAAGAAATATTTTTTTTTTGACGTGACAACGTCTTATAAATTGGCTTGCCGGGTGACACTTCAAGAAACTGCGTTACGCTCCGCTCACGTTATGCGCTCACAATGAGAGCGAGTGAGAGGCACGCGTCCCTTCCACTCGGGCATGGTTAGCCCGCCTAAGAGCGAGAGAGACAGACATAACAGTGCGAGATTCTTTGTATAAATTAATGTTTTAAATATAATTCTTTGTATAAATAAATGTTTTAAATTGTTACTATTATTTCATCCTTCTTCCTACTATACGAATGAATATTCACATTAAAATTATTTTACCACTCAAAGTCGTTGTCACGTAAAACTTTCGCCCGTATACCGACTTTACAGGCAACCAATTTTTAATTATTGATTTTTAATCATCCCGATTATTCCCAACTTAAGAAGGTCGACTTTCAGACTAAAGTTCTCTACTCGATTCTCTACTTGCCTCTCTATATTACTTTGCCTTGCTGTCGATATTAGCGCCAATGTATAGAAATTTACTGGATGGATTAAGATTTATGATTATTACTCTGCTCTCTTGGATGGTAGCGTGATGATATATAGCCTATGTTACTTCTAGATATTGTAGCTTTTTAGTGGTGAAAGAATTATTGATATCGGTCCAGTAGTTTCGGAGCCTAGATTTTGTAGCTTTTAGAGGTGAAAGAATTATTGATATCGGTCCAGTAGTTTCGGAGCCTAGATTTTGTAGCTTTTAGAGGTGAAAGAATTATTGATATCGGTCCAGTAGTTTCGGAGCCTAGATTTTGTAGCTTTTAGAGGTGAAAGAATTATTGATATCGGTCCAGTAGTTTCGGAGCCTATTGTTACAAACACACAAACAAATCTTTCCTCTTTAAAATATTAGTATAGATGACAGTAGTTCAGTAATTGGCCTGCACCAGATTCACAGTGACATTCTATTGATGGAATCGCACCGAAGCGAATATGTTTGAAGAGTTTAAAGTAGGCCTGCAGGTCAATAATAGAACGTCTCTCATACTACCAACTGCATAAATAACCTTGTAACCCCATAAAATAATCACTACATAGTATAAAACAAAGTCGCGATTTCTGTCCCTATGTCCCTTTGTACGCTTAAATCTTCAAAACTACGCAACAGATTTTGATGCGGTTTTTTTTAATCGTTAGATTAGTTCAAGAGGAAGGTTTATATGTATATAACATCATGCTACAAACAACTGGTGCGGAGCAGAAGTGAAAAAATTACGCAGACGGGTCAGCTAGTTAAATATTTATACCTAAGCATTACATTTGCAGTTGGTGGCATGACAGTCGTGACAGTTCATAGTACGCCTGGTTATTTTAACACCGGGAATCGTCTTTTTATTAGTTAAATCATTAATTTATACATTCATTCACTAACTCATTCATTAATTTTTCATTCAATAATTTATTTTGTTATTATTTCTTATACTTAATATATATAGGGAGACCGCGGTAGCCTAGTGGTATGGGTAATGGACTGCTGAGACGAGGTCTCGGGTTCGATCTCAGGTTTACCATGGCACACACCAATGACTTTTCGATGCTTTTCGAAGTTATGTGTGTATTTATCACAGGTTTACGAGTACCCGGTTAATGGCAATAGGCTCGCCGCCTATTACATTCGAACCTAAATATATATTGGCGAAATGTGGGTGCTAGCACCTCTGCCTACCCCTTCGGGGATATAGGCGTGATATTATTTAAAAAATATAGTTATTTTACAGTGAATGATACATTCAATAGATATTTATACAGTGTTTTTTTTTTCACAGTGGCCGCGGCCGTGCTCGCGAGCAGCAAGCTGTGGGTGCCTTTTCAGAGGGGGTTTTTCTGTGATGACGAAAGTCTCATGTACCCATTCAGTGATGACACCGTGACTGTTCTTGTACTGAGGATAGTGGGAATAGGCCTTCCAGTACTAGCTGTGAGTATATTCATATACTTGTAAAGAGTATCTACTAGTAAACCAAACCAGTAATTTTGTAATCTCCTTTATCTAAGTTAAGTTGTTTAGAGTCGGTTCACGTCGGTAATGTATGTGAACTCAAGACCGAATTCTCAACCACCATATTACGTATAATAAGCATAATTTGGTGGTTGAATTTAATTCCAGGCAACCCATGGCAAACTATTTCAGGACAAAAGTAGGCTATTTATGTGTTATTCCAGGACTCAGATTCTATTAAATATGACAAACCACGGGCAAAACCTAATATTGAATTTTCGGCTTTATGCTGGTAGACTTAAAGTTCAAAATTAAATGAGAAAGGAGATGAGATGAGATGAGAAAATGAGGAAGCGTGGGTGCGATTCCCACTCAGTGCAAATATTTTTCTACATGAATTTGCATTGATCTGGGTGTGTAATATGTATGTATTTACAAAGATAAGTATCCAAATATGCTTATCCGCATTTAAGAACCCATAACATAAGCTGATTACCATGGGCCTAAGTAGCGTCGCCGTCATGTAGATTGTCCTAGAATATTTCTTAATTTAGTAAGATATACACAAAAACTACAAACGGACGACTAGTATAAGGAGTTGGTCTCTTGGCATTACTTTGCTTTATGTTCGTTGCGTGCCTTTGTAAGGTCACACGCAATGTCCTTGGGTTCGATGCCCGAAGTGGATAAAGTGTTAATGGATTTTACTGTAGCAGTATGGTGTTTCAAACTGGTCGATATTAGGTTTCATATAACGTTGGTTCAAAAATTAAATATGGTGAAATGTAATGTAAATGTGTAAATGTTTTTTTTTCTTGCTTACAAAGTTCATAATTTAACCTGAGCTATGACTTTAGAGTTGATTTAACTCGTATTTCTGTACAAAATGTATATAAACGTTTTTTGTGATTTCTGTCTTTCCTAGTACTCAAGGCTTAGACGATAGTAGATAGTAGTAGTAGTAGCTTAGTAGATAGTCTTTTGATCCCCACACAAAAAGCCTCTAGTGAGCTCTGGCTATCCTACCGCCGGAAACACAACACAAGGTTATTCTTAGCCACGGTATTCTGTAGGGTGGAGGTACTTCCCCAGCCGGACTGCTCAATTAGGACAAGAGATATTATCATGTCCTTCCTACCACCGTCAATTGAAGGCAATTAAACAATACTAGTCTACACTTACGTAAGTCAATAATAAGTTATTTATGCGAAGTCTAACTAGTCACAGATGCACACATATTATGGTTTTAGTATTAAAAATAAACGTAGATGTTTAATCTATGAAGGAGAATAGTTTTAGACAAACCTGTATCCTCAAATTCCTTATCAACGTCTTCTCAACCGTGAATATCAATTGAAGTTCACAAGCGCATGCGCAGAAGGTCAGCTTCATACATGCTTCATACAATAAGCAAAAATTCACTTATTCGACATATTACTTAAGAAAAAGACTAAAAATAGAATTTGATTAAATGTTGTTAGGGAAAATAGAAGTCACTTTATTACTATTAATATCTTCATTCAAATAATAAGGATATATGATATAAATGAAGAAAATCGAAACAAAGGTAAACAAACAAAACATTTTACCTTTGTTTATACAGCATCGAGATAACATTTGATTTCCTCGGTTAATCTTATAAATTTTTAGATTCACACACACACACTTTTTCAAACGATAGCAATGTAATATTTGCAGTTGGTGGCATGACAGCCGTTTAATTATTTAAGGAACATTTAGCATAATTATCGCTTTACAATTTCATTCCTCCCTTTTGTTAACTCTGTAGATGATTAGCGATGATGGGACTAAAACTTCAATGTAGTCCCTTCACAACCTAATGGCGATACTGACTGTACAATATGATACCTATTATACTAGAGACACAATATTGAACTGCACCTAAACAACTATTTAAAATTAGAATCACCGAATGTCTAGGCGGGACTTGCACCCGCGACCAGTCATCTACAGGGAGAATGCTCTGATCATTTGCGCTACTAGTCCACATCTAAAGCATTCGCAGTTCATGTTGCAGCCACGGTAAACTATACAATTACCGTATTGCAGCCATCTACCGAGATATAATAATGAATATTTTTTCAATCATTTTCAAACATCGTTTTTTGATCACTTTTCCCAATTAGTTAAATTAATTTGTGATGCATTATTATATAAGTAACATTTTCGTATACAACTATATAGACGCAGTATTGCCAGTACACGATCATTCATCATCATTTCAGCCATAGGACGTCCACTAATGAACATATAGGCCACCTCCAATCTGACCGGTTGGTGGCGGTCTGCATCCAACGAGTACCCGTGACTTTAATTATGTCGTCCGTCCATCTCGTAGGATCCTCGTCTACCGGTACGCGGTCTCCATTCGAGAACCTTTCAGCTTCACCAGCCGTCTATTCTTCTTGCTACGTGCCCCGCCCACTGCCACTTCAGCTTGCTAACCCGATGGGCTAAGTCGGCAACTTTCGTTCGTCTACGGATCTCCTCATTTCTATAATTCCGAGCATAGCATCCATAGTTCGCTGTCTAGCCGGTATGTAATACTAATATTTAATCTGTGGTATCGCTATCAACTGCATCTAAAAGTACACGTTATGTGTGAGTAAACTAACTTCTTGTTCTTCTTTCTTCTCAAAATGGCGTCTGCAGCAGACTCGCCGCAATTTGCCAGTATTGGGGCAAGAGGGTCATCTCAACAGAGATGTCCCCGGGTCTGCCGGGGTGCGAGAGATATGTCTTGTATAATCTCACCTCCGGCAATCAGGGACCCATGGACAGCGTGCGTTTTGGTCGGTTCGAGTCCGACATAATCACCTCCATCGGTTTTGGTGGAGGTAGTATCCGTGGCGATTTTGCGCACGATAAAAAAAAAGTCTCCAGTAAATATGGCAAACGTAATGTAAATATATAAATTAATAGCGAGATGTCAATGTCAAGTTTTTAAGAAATCTAAGCAAACTTCTTCTTCTTTTCTTAAAATGGGTTCTGCAGCAGAATCGCCATAATTTTGCCTGTCTCTACTTAATATGGTAAACGTCTTATAAAATTAATGGCGGGACGCCAATGTCAAGTTTCAAGTCTTAAAAAACTACCAGAGCCACGTTAGCCACGCCAGTAAATTTGTCTCTGTGTCCGCCCCCACGAGATCTAAGCAAACTTCAATTTTGTACTAAAAACTGTCTATGTATGTATGTCATCGGATGTACCCGTATGTATATGTCAACTTGTACTAATGTAATAACTATTTTTTACGTCGTATTCTAGTGGTCATCATTGCGTCTATACATTTTATAGATAGTCTAATCTATGTCTAAGTCTATGTAGCTATACTTCATGAGATCATGACCTACCAGTATCGCATAGCAGTTTTAATTGTACACACAATTAGTGATTAATCATGATGAGGTGAAGATAGGTTGTTAGTTAATTAGGTGTAGTTTACTGTTGTATTGTGTTCTAATACTACAAAGGCAGCAAACCGGCAAGACCTGCCTGATAGTACATGGGAACCGAAAAATATAAACGGTTGTAATAACTGAGGCAATACTTGTTTAATTGTTAGTTACAGAAATGGAAATAGAACGGAAAAGAGGCAAAGAGGAAAAGAAGTCACCAAATTTAAAAAAGAATATAAATAATGCTTTATGCGATTTCGGTTAGTTAATAAAAATTGAAGAATTTAAAATCATTTTTTATTTATTACCTGGCTGGAGAGCGGAGTAATAATCATGAATCTCAATCGATCCGGTAAATTTCTATATATTATTATTGGCGCTAATTTCGACAGCAAGGAAAAGTAGTATAGAGAGGCAAGTAGAGAATCGAGTAGAGTCGTACAACGCGATACTCGTAATCAACATTACCGCAGGCGGAGCCGCGGGCAACAGCTAGTAATATATATTTGGACAATATTTTATACATTACTAGATGACCCGCGCAACTTCGTCTGCGTCACTCTGTTTTTGCAACATTTTTCATCCCTGCTCCGCACCTGTTGGTTATAGCATGATGGTAATAAACCTTCCTCTTTAACCATTCTATCTACCTATTAAAAAAACCGCATCAAACAAAAGACATCATACAAAGGGACATAAGGACATGAAAAATAAGGACAGAGATCGCGACTTTGTTTTATACTATGTAGTGATTGGTATATTTTAACAAACATAATCACAGGGCCTTGACCAGCATACGCAATCAGAAAAAGAGGCCTCCTGTTTTAGTTTAAGATAAGATGCTATATTTTTTTATTGTATCTTTCATTTCACAACTCTTAATAACCAAAACCAATCACCATAACCCAAGCTATAACTACTGCACGTGAGTTCGACAGCTAATTAATTTTCACCCCTTATCAGCGTGGTAACATACCTCGAATAAATCATTGTGTCGTTAACCTGTTATCAGCACATTTACTGTAATTTAAAAAAAGGTTTATACTCAAACTTACTACCCTTCCTATTAATAATTCCAATGAAGAGATTTGCTCCTGCGTGAAATACCGTTCGCATCTCTGGGATGAATTCGCAAAGTATTTACTAGATGTTCTTGATAGATCCGCATTATTGGGAGTTCTGAGGTTATGTATACCCTTGAGCCTTTGCAGTTCGCGTAGAGATGTTGCGTCCTTGACAGTATTTTACCGTCTTCCAATTAATTCCACTCTCTCCTTTCCTACACAGGACAACACGTGCAGGGCTTAGATATCACCCGCATACGGTGCGGAATATTCCATCAAGATGTAATTCCTCTGGCGCACCATTGGGTCTTGGAATATAAAACCAGCTCACGTGTTTTCTTCTTCCTACAGTCCCGTGTCCTTTAAGCGGGGCTGAAAAAACATCTGATGAGGCAATTGTCTCACGCTACGTGTTTGTAATGATGACCCTCTTTCCTGAGACTTTACCTTCAGCTTACTATCAGGCGGGGTGAAGTCAATTTGACGTGGCCTAATAAATAAAAGTTAAGAAAGCAGCCCTACGGACTTCTAACTAATACAGTTATCACTACACCCTAGGGGTCCTCTCGACACCGGGGATGGTCCTGGATCAGTCGAGGTGTGAGCAACATGACCCTGGTGATGCACATGTGCATAGTCCGCGGTATCCGCTTCCCATCAGGATGATCTTATGCTTTTCTGCCACCTAAGTCATTAATAAAGTTGCCAAAACGTGGAAATAAAAGTAAATAATAACCAAATATATCGCGGGTGGCAAAAAGTCTCATATCAGAAAATTATTTATCACAGTATACAGATGGAAGCATCCTTGGTAGACAAAAGATACATAGTCATGGTAAATACAGTGATTGTACGTACCACCCAGTGGCGTGCACAGGGTAGGTAGAGTACATAGATTGCATATACAAAGTATGTAAGTACGTATATTGTTAACTGTATCAATTGATACAATATGGACCTTCCACTGCATTGTAACTCCATCCACTTTGAAGTTAATACTCGTTACGACGTTGCCTATTGTGACATTGTTGTATAAAGGACACTACTTATGTCCGTAAGTGGGTAATACACTTGAGAATATGGAATATTATTCTCGTCCTATACTCGTTTATATAATCATCTGTTTCTGCAATATACAATAAAACAATCTATTCAAACAATTGAATTATCTTTTCATAATATCAAACTAACATAACAGAAACATAAACTCACGCCTATCTCCCCGAAGGGGTAAGCAGAGGTGCTAACACCCACATTTCGCCAGTTTATGTTTACGTCCCAATGTAATAGGTGGCGAGCCTATTGCCATTAACCGGGCACTTATAAACCTACGATAAATACACATACTTATAACTTCGAAAAGCATCGAAAGGTCATTGGTGCGTGCCATGGTAAACCTGGGATCGAACCCGAAACCTCGTCACAGCTGACCATTACCCATACCACTAGGCTACCGCGGGTGTCTTCTTGATCAACACACAAAAAAAAGATGTCGTTGCAGTACCAGCTACAACTACAATTTTATCCAATTACATTACCCAAGCTACAATTTTATCGTACTATTTGATAATTACCTATATTTTTTGTTACAGTTTCTTATATGCGAGTGGAGTGTCCTACGCAAGGAAACGAAAGTGGTCCGTTGTTTGAACGTGCCCATCCCAACCTGGGTGCGCGGGTTTTACTGCGTACTGGCGTCCTTCGCTGTTGGATGCTGCTTCATTGAAATCGCCATCAACACTTCCAAAGCTGTCATTGGAAGACCTAGGCCGCATTTTTTGACTGTGAGTTTATAACTACAGTTATTACCTTCGTTACAATTGTACAATAGCAACCAAAGTTTATTCTTTGAAGTTCAAAATCCGCTTATGGTAATAAATTGGTATGTCGCCTCTCTGAAACTGACTTCCATCTGATCTGTCAACCCTTATAGCAAAGCTTATGGCGGAGCCTTGTTCATTGGGCTTAGCCTTAATTCCCCTCGAAAATAAATAAATAAACAATAGACAAGCAGGGCTTAGATGTCACCCGCATACGGTGCAGAATATTCCATCAAGAACCAGGCGGTTCGGTGAGTCTTGCCTCTGCCGCACCATTAAGTCTTGGAATTCTTTTCTTGTTCCATTTCCTCCCTTCCCTTGGTGTTTCCTTCTTCCTACAGTCCTGGGTACTTTAAACGGGGCGTGGAAAAGCATCTGATGAGGAAGTCAAGCTGAGCGCTACCATTGTAGCACTGTACTTGTTTGCAATGGTGACCCTCTCTCCTTTTAGAGAAAAAGTGAATGTTTTGACGGGGTTTGAACCATAGCTTAGTGTGCTTAGCAGTCGGAGCGTTCGTTACCCCTGTAAGGATTTCGTATTCCGGCGAAGAGTTCACTTTTTCCAATCTAAATTTAGCTACAGAATCATATCTTAATGTATGGTATGTATAGCTCACATTGATCACTATACATATAAATTTTTCATAGAACTAATTGCTCCCAAAATATGCTTAACAATTCTTTTTTTCCATTTGTCTTGTAACACTGTTGCCTGAACAGGTTATAACATTACACACTGTTTTGCATATCTTCTTTTTATGCCAATTTAAACACAATAATGGTTTTGTTATACGAATACCTAATTATAGATGTTTGACAAGACCAGATCGTATTCGTATCTACTGAATGACTTTTAAAACCTCAAGGGTACAATAGTCCTGTTAAACTTGTTTTAGCTTTGAGAGTAACAGTACTAATTTCAATATTTATTATATTATTAATTAAATATTAACAAGAAATACTTGTTATGAATGTAGTGTTACCAGAGACGAGAGTAATGTGTGTGATGCAAAGGTCAGTACAGTTGTAGATATCACTGTCAAGCTCACAGGAGAGATTTTGTGCTGTCAAATGAAGATAAATTTATCTCCTGCGGCGGCACAGAAGATCTCTTAACCTTCACCGTCTGTTCACAAATCGGTGTGTAAGCCTCAAGAATGCAATCATTTTAGGTATGGTCTATCAGACTAGGTACAGGTAAAGTCAGTTCATTTTCAAACTCAATTTTGTTTTTTTAATTCGGTTTATATTTATATTTTTTAAACCCTAGGTATGATCTTGTGTTACCGTATAGGAGTAAATAAAATTGTATTGTATTATATTTTAAATATACTCCGTAATAATTCGATTCGTTAAACTTAATTATAACTACTGAGTCTTTGCTTTGACGCACCATTAAGTCTTGAAATTCCTTATCAGCTTACATGTTTCCTTCTTCCTTCAGTCCCGGGTCCAATAAGCGCGAGGCGTGACAAAGCATCTGATGAGGCCGTCATTCATTATAACACTGTACGTGTTTGTAATGGTGACCCTCTTTCCTCAGACCTTGCTCTCAGCTTACCATCAGGTCAACCTGATACAATAAGTTGACGTGTCCTAGATAGAAAATAAACTTAGATGAATATCGGGCATATTGAATAAAAATCTTGAAGCATGGTCTTTCTGGGTACTAATTCATTTATCTTAGACTAACTTGAAATTACCATTTTTAGAACCTATTTGACATTAAAATTCTTTGACATTGACTTTACATTGCATAATAATTTAGATAATGGATAACTATAAGCATGTCTAATATTTACACACCTCTTATAGTCGTAATACAGCGCAAAGGCATCTTCTTTATACGAGTACCTAAAATGATAAAAATATTATAGTTAGGTATGTACTGTCTAGTCTTAAACCTGTTTTAATGCAAATAAACTTATTTGTCTTGTCGACTCAATGTGACGTACTATTTGTGCTAATTATTTTTAAATACAGACTTATTAAAGTTACTTTTTTGGGAATATAGAATCCTACAGAGCATGTACTCGACATTGTATGCTTAGATAATTGCGCAACTGGTACACCCATTGGTTGACGAGTTAGGCTCTGGGGTAGAATTTTCTCTCGAGGTTAGGAGATTAAGCTAAAACCAAGAGGTTTAAAAACACCCTGGAAAAAGTGAGTACCGAGAAGAACCTAGACCTTGATGCCCCGATTTGTTATTACATCACTTTGACTTCACCTCGCCTGATGGTAAGCTGAAGGGAAAGTCTCAAGAAAGAGGGTCACCATTATTATGTACAGTGGGCTCCAAGAGTTGCTGGACAATTTGAAACTAAAATTGTATAACACTAAGTGATGACATTACACAACTACTCTGGATAATAGATGTAATTTTTAATGATTAGGCTACTATTTGCGTGAGTTTACTTATTTTCCTATAAAGAAACAAGACATTGATCTAATTTATTTTATTACCACTATCTGTGTTACTTTTGGTTAAATTATTTTGTTGTCAAAGGATTATAGATTTAAGGTGTCCAAGAACATTTGGAGTACACTGTACCCACACTTCTTTAGATAAATAAAAAGTAAACTGTTAAATTTATCGGGATATTTACCATGTTTGTTTATTTCACTGAGTAACCGATATTTCGGCGCTGCACTATTGCAAGCGCCATAAACACCGTGATGGTAAACATGGTAAATATCCCGATAAATTCAACAGTGAATATGTAAATGACCATGTCAATCTAAAATCATACAACTTTGTAAAAGTAAAATAATTTATTTTCTACAGATATGTCAACCATCAGTGAACTGCAGTCTACCGGAGTGGAGGAACAGATACGTCGTGCCGACGGACTACACCTGCACTGGCTCACGGACTGATAAGTTCGAGGATATGCGCAAGAGTTTCCTCAGTGGACATTCGGCTTTTGGAGCATTCACCATGTTTTATTTAGCTGTGAGTACTCTTTTATTTAATTTATTTCTTCATTCTCCAAAATTATTAGTATTCCGATTAACCCTTCCAATTAAATAAAAATTGTTAATGTCAGTAATGTAATGGTTATAATTTGAACCCTGGACCTCTCAGTCGTAAAGCTGACTCCTGTTTTTATACCACCTAGGTGGCAGACAAGTTTATGGCGCACCTGATGAAAAGTGGTAAGGGTGTCACACTCGTTCTTGATAAAAAAATCTCGTCAAAGGTCTTGATACTAATATGTACTCAAGCTCAAATCCCATTTTTTGCACATCATGTAAATTTATTTTGTACCTTATAACATGTAAAACAATTGAATACCCGTTCGTTTTTATGTGTAACTTGTAGTATTAGCACAAACCATAGTGGTTTATCAATACTACAAATCGGTTATGTATGCCCGTATATGTAATTTATTAAATAAATTAAAAAAGTAGCCAAAATAAGCAAAAAATACTCGACCTCTTTACAGATGTACTTGATGAACCGAATGCAGTGTGGTAGCAGTCGTTCTCTTCGGCACACGCTAGCGTTCGGCGCTGCTATGCTGAGCTGGTTCTGCGCCCTATCCAGGGTATCAGACTTCAAACACCACTGGAGTGATGTCCTCGCTGGATACACCCTCGGAATCTTGTTCGCTATCGTAGTAGTAAGTATATCTCACATGATCTACCGGTTTTGCTTTCCTTTTAGAGTTCCGTATATAATAAATAAATATTGTTGCGAATTCTCTAAAGAGGCAGAGTAACTTAACTAGCGTATGTTATGGGTTCTGGAATGCGGATGAACAGGATGAATATCTAATATGAATCTACTATAATTATGTTGGTCTGGGTAAAATTGAAATGTATTTTATTTTTTATTTATCGCATTCTAGAACTCATAACACAAGCTAGTTACGCTATGCTTACCATGGGTCTAGGTGGCGTTGCGTACATTATTCTAGAAAAATATATTTATTTGAATTGGGGTGCCTGTTATGTGGGATTGACAGTCATTGGTTAGCAGGATTTGGGCGTTAATGCACTTCTGCCTACCTTTTCATATATACATATGTATGTTTAAAAATCTGCACTGACGGCTGAAATACTTCATTTTGACTACTTCATAACAAACTTTTTTCTATTTTCAGTGGCAATGGGGCACAGAAATCGTTCAGAAACAGAAGAAATCTTCGTCGCACAATCACGAGCCCTCAGTGATAAGTTCACGAGTGACGACATTGAATGGAATCAACTAGATATTAAAATCTATACGCCTAGTAGTACTCGTAGTAGATTAGTACTAACTACTAACTTACTACGAGTACTACTAGGCGTATTAATTTTTACTTAGAACCTACTAAGGCTTTTTAATTATACTTAGTCTCTCTTTGCCGAAATTAGCATTAAACTTAAAGCCTTGTTCGATAGACACATTATATAGCTTTAAGTAAATTAGTTCAATACATATTTGATAAGTGATAAATTATAATAAGTTACTAGCAAACCCGGCGAACTCCGTTTCGCCACCAGATGGCTTATTATCAGAGATGGCGCTGTATGTGAAGAATGATTTTCCCGCTTTTCTGTTGAAATTTTTCCTGAATTTCTTTGCGATAAACCTCACGGAGTCCGAGAACTTTCGTACGAATACAAAACCGTGGAAATCGGTTCGTGCGTTCTGGAGTTATAGCGTCAGGAAAGAAAACCCGACTTATTTTTATATAGTAGATATACATACATATATCGAGGAGTTATATAACAATCAGATTATAATATGATCTGTTAAACAGATTATGATATAATATGATTGTTATATGACTCCCCGTTTACACCAAGGTTTAAAACATGTTTTTGACAAATGTTGCCCAACATGTTGTCCAACTCTGGCATCAATCTCAGAAAAATCCAGGTGGCAGTTTCAATTTTTGACTAGATTTAGGCTATGCTAACCATTGAGTTAGCATAGCTTAACCGTTTTTGTCATGGTTTCTAGAAGACAAATAAATATACTTAGGTATATTTTTTGTAAATACATATATATTAAACATAGAAACATCAGATCAATGCAAATATTCATATACCTGTACACCAATATTTGCACTGAGTGAGAATCGAACCCGCACCACAGGAGGTCGTCAAGTGATAATATGCTATAAATACTATAAATGTTTGATGAAAGCCTTTTGAGATTTAGCTCGTCTGATGTAGACTGTGGTTTACGACAGATAGATGCTGCAAACATGTAACTTTTATTATTATTCTGCATTATTACATAAAATGTGAGTAAGTTAATAATAAAATTAGTATAAGTATGCTTGTTGTTGCCCACAGCTCCACTTCCATAGAATCCTGATCCCATTTCCATATGTATTATATATAAATCTTTCCTTTAAATAACTCTATTTATAGCTAAAAACTGTATTAAAATATATTTAGTAGTTTGAAAAATCTAGGCAAATAGACAGTAGAATTGCCTTCATTGTATACTGTGTAAAGATCAGAAAAATATCATAAGAAATTAGGATCCCTTAGCCATCTATAATGCACCTACTAGTGGCGAAGGCTAAATATTTTCAAAAGGAAAACTTATCATAAAGTTATATAAAAAGGGAAATTAAAAACTTATCAAAATCTAGTAAACGGGAGGTATTAGGTTATTGGGACCCTGTCTTGTCTTTCTCCCTTTCAAATACAAAAGTAAATATATTTAACACATAAAAGATAGATAGATAGATATTTACTTATTTTTGCTTGTCAAGCATTATTTCACAAATAGCCCAACATACGCAAGGTCAATTTCTGTTGACAATATTGGGTCTGGTCAACTCCTACTTACGCCCTGGTCCGTAACCCGTAACTCAATTTTAATTTACTCTTTTTTATTTTTTTATTTTTATTTTTATATTTTCTTTTTTATTTACTTCAGAAATTGACAAATCGCATTCCCTACAATATATACATTCTGTGTTTCAATGATGTCAACGAATAAATTATTATTACTATTATATGTTAGAAGGCTGTGCTACGTTGTATCAACGTTATGTATATAATAAAATGAATTAATTATTATATAACACGGTTCTATGATTTGTAGATAAATTAAATAAGTTAAATATTGTCATGTGTTAATTTCTAGTGTTTTATAATTTCTGCCTCGAAATAACCCAATTCCTGAAATTCAGTGTGTATAGAGCTTGGTCTATCAATCAGCTAGTGTATACTAGTTGGCCCCATCAAAACTGTAATCCACAAATTCTTTTGCAGCGCCTGCAGATATTACAATCACTATTAGTGGCATTGCAATAGTATGATGGCGGCGCTGCCCCACACTTCTGTAATGTATCGGTGATGTTCGCCGATGCTCGTGTTGACTGTTTTTATACTTCAATGAGAAAAAGGTGTGCATCCCTGATGCGCAGGATGCGAGGGAGTGCTAACAGCATCCTAAGAATGATCGCATCGCCTCGGTATTCACCTACATGTAGATGTGGCAAAAGACTACATGTTGTGATGTGGGGTCAAATAAATGACGATAAAATTAAATATACTACGTTAAAAGCGCCACTAGTTCCACTTAGTCCTTAACAATTTCGATACATGACTCCACAATATCGCTCCTCCACAGTCGTATATATGAAAGAATTTCGTATAACCAAGACGTGTCCAGATAAGGTACCTATAACCCCTGAAAATTCTCACGGGCACCCCCCGCCGCAGTCAGCGAAGGTGGTTATATCGAACTCGAACCGACCAAAAGCACACGACCGTCTTGTGCCATCGGACGCCGTAGGTGAGGTAGCCTCTGGCATATTCCTCATGCCTCGGCTGTCCCAGGGCCAACAAAAGCCCTCTCGGGTGTAGGACTACTGTGTCCACATCTTTCCCTTGATTGGAGCCGTGGCTTCCTCCTGCTAGGGTGATAGGCGGCTACACCTGTCGCGGGTCCAAGTTCTGTCCTCGATATTGACGTTTTCAGTTTTAAATTCATAGAACGCCTGCAGATTTTGTCATCGTATTACGACGAATCGTAAAAACTCTACGTTTTGACCCATTACATCAATATAATCGAAATAAGTCCTAATACCTGCCACTTATGTGGCAGACAAGTACACGGCCTGATGGGAAGTGGTTACCGTGGCCTATAATGGACGTTTGTAACACCAGGGGCGTCATACTCGTGCTGCCTGTAAAATATCTTTCTTGAAAAACCTCATATTGTCAATTGTAGTAAACTGGGCACTTTCTATTGTTCGGTACGATAGAGATCAAACCCATTGTGTTTATAAATCGATTGTGTTATGGGTTCTTTAATGTGGATAAACATATTTTAGACATTTAGAATAACTTGGGCGTCGGCGGTCGCAGAAAGACCTTCTTCCTCTAGCTTCTAGCGTCCTCTAGGAAGTGCGAGTGGGGCCAATAAGTACCTTGCTCCCACTCACGAGAGGTCTTGATGGCCCTACGTCAGCCAGGCCAGGGGTGAGAGATACTAAAGTCGCCCTCATCCTCGGCAACTCATGGCCCGAGACGGCCGTGAGGTTTTAATCGTTCGAGTCTGCTGGCTCAGCGGGGGTAACCGTGGGGATTTTGTACGGTAAGAAGTGGGAATCGAATCCACATACTCAGAACTAGCAGTTGAACTATACCGCTGCGTCAACTTTTATGAGTCTACCACTGCATATATATATATATATACAGGGTGTAGGGGGAACGCTTCCTGGGCCCGCACCGCACCTGGGCCCGCACCGCACCTCGGGCCCGCACCGCACCTTTGCGGGCTAGCGCTTGGGTGATTTGTTGATGAGAGCGTAGTGTTTCCGACGGTTCACTCACTAAGTCGCGGTGTATGGCACACGGCAGGTTGTTTTAGTGTGGTGAGAGCCCCACATACCTGCGTGGCTTCCCCGAGCCCGTGGAATGCGGAAGGTGCATTTTTTCCTGCCACAAAAAAAGGGGGAACGCTCCCGAAGTCGTAGGCCCCTGGTACTACTCCTCACAACATTTTTATGCCAATATACATATAATGTACCAGGAGCTTTCGGCATCCGGAGTATGTTCCTTATACCCTGTTTATTTTTCTTTATATACGTACAATCCCTGTATAAATATACTTGTATTTACTTCCCAAGCCACGGAACCTCGCGATAAAAATGCAAATTTTACAATGTATTTTAATATTGACTGATGACTAACGCATATGAGTGTGTGAATGTTCGTCTGTGAATGAAACAGTTTGAATAGGATTTCTTTTTTCGCGCAATGTGTAAACTGTTCATATATTAAGTCGTTGATTACAGTTAATAACAAAATAAACAATTTGGCTATATTTGATCAATGAATAACCTGTATTGAACAAAAGTTTGCGTCTCTCGGAATTAAATAAATCAATCAAAATAAAATACTTGTATTGAATTTAATTGTACTAAGAAATTGAATCTACTTATGACTGATAATTCTGACATATCAAGTACTTTTAATAAATAATGTACTCGGTATTTTAATTTAGACTACGATGTCACTCTGTTTCTTTACCAAATATATTGGGTCCTACATAATGTGAAAAAAGTTTGCGATGAATAAATAATAAATAAATAAGTTAAATAAAGTTTTAGCGTAAACTTCCCCAACGAGAGAGATCCGGAGGTAAGACAGCAGTCACTACAGTATAAACCAAGGTAAGTTAATTGAAAAGCAAGAAAGTGCTCGTCAGTTTCACGGCACTGTGTTTGGATGTAACTGGGACTGGAGATTTAATAATTAAATTCTTATAGTGACAACAGCCTCTGAGGCGTGGCGGTGGTGAACGCGACTGCCACGCAGGAGGCGCGGGTTCGATCCCCGCACAGTGCAAATATTTGTATGCATGAATTTGCACTGGTCTGGTCGTGCCTCGGAGAGCACGTTAAGCGGTCTCGGTTGCCATACAAATATCTATGGCAGTCGTTAAGCGTAGTTAAAACCTATCTACAGAACTTCGATTTCGCCAATTTGGGTGTGGAAGTCCGATGGCAATTGCTTGACGGAAAATATCGAAGTTCAGCCGCATCTTAGTTAGACTAGAAAACCGACGACAACTGAGTTCGGAACAGGCTCAAAGAATAATAGTGTCGACATCACAAGTGTGACTCCTCTAGTATCTTGCCACGATAATCAATTCCCATCGGGAAGACTTAAGTGGTATAAAAAAAACGCTTTAGTTAGGTACTATGGCTTACGAGGATTTATTACTCAAGGCATTTTAGACCCATCAACTGTCTTCTAGTGTCCAAGTCTGCCTCACCTAGTCTACTAGATAAATCTGCTAATTAACGAGCGAAGAACTGGTGCAGACGTTCCTATCTAGGTTCGGAGGTCAGATAGAAGTCGCCCTCATAAAAGCCTAAACAAACTTGTCTGGAGTAGGATAGCAGGCCTCGGCATACTATGTTTTTTGTACGTATTTGACTACATCACGTCTAATGGTAAGCTTGGGAGAAGGCCAAGAGTGGTCAGTAAACTTCTTTTAATCGATCGTTAATTAATGCAATCTCGAATCATTAATTGTTTTTAAATGTATATTTCCCATCGAAATAATTATATATTCCCATGTTGTAGTGTGTGTGAAATGATAATTTTGATGGGAAATGAAATCAGCTTGTCTCGTTGATGTCTTTTATATAGATATTAACTTTCTCTAAATATATTTTTACGAAATACATTTAGAGAAAGACTTATGCTCCTATACTCCTCAAAGGGTAGACAGAGGGGTTTGTACACTCACACTAGTTAAGTATACTTTGTCACACGGATGAACATACGTATTACTTGAATGGTTTTTTAAAACAATAAGTATGCAAACTTTTCCTAAAGATTTTATATCAGAGAAAGTAAAGCTGTTGAAAATGAATATTTGCATTGGTCTGGGTATTTCTATGTATGATATGTATGTATTTACAAAAAAAAAGTATCTAAGTATGTTTATCCGCATTCTAGAACCCGTAACACAAGCTAGTTAAACTATGCTTACTATGGGTCTAGGTGATGTTGTGTAGATTGTCCTAGAAGACGGTATTTGAAGCCGTGACCAGTCACTTACAGAAAGAATGTTCTAACCAACGTTTTCCAATATAAATGTTTAAATTTTTACTTGACTTATACAAAAACAAAAACAAAGTAGCCCAAATAGTAGCCATAACCACCTCTCACCCACGGTTCGTACAACCTATCCCATTGATGGCAATAGCAAAATATTACTAAGTTATAGAAACCAGTGCCAAGCCGCACCCCTATAGTAAGTAAAGAGACTTCTAATCCGAATTGGTATGATTTCGTATGTTCAATATTCCACAAGCGCGAAGAACAAACCTCGACACATGCTTCGCCTCTACACCCCATCTCATCAAAATGGTGTCGAACTTATTTTAAACTTAGGTCGTCAAGTTGATTGCACCACGCCTAATGGTAAGCAGAGGCGGAGAGAACAAGGTGGCCACTGTTACAGCTGCTATTCCTGCAATAGCGGTCCCCACCGTTGTTTTTTCACTATCAGCTTTAAGAACCCGAGACTGTAGGATGAAGGAAACACGTGTGCTGTCCAGTATTCCGCCGTAGAGTATTCTAGGACCTAATGGTGTGACATAGAAAAGAGTCGCCGAACAGCTTAGTACTTGATGGAATTGTTTGTACCGTATGTGGGTGACATATAAGCCCTGAGCGCGTCGTGTTTCCTGTCTAGGAAAGGAGAGGGTGGGACCAATTGAAAGAGCTCATGAAAACACATATAAAGAAGGTACGACACGACGGTATAACCATCCCAATCGAGCAGTCCGACTTGGGAAGTAACTCCACCCTACAGAATATCACCGTTTAATAACCTTGTGTTGTGGTGGTGAGTGAGGAGGGCCGCGTGCTGCTGCTAAAAAAAAACACTTACTCACCATCGTAAGAGGCGACAAACGTAAAATATGCAGATGATATCAGTACGAGAAAAGGAAAGCTCGTAATAAAACCCTGTACCAACCCGTCTGGCCAGCATGGAATCAGTAGGTAAGTCAAAGCCTTCCAACATTAGAAGGGGCTATGATTAAATACTTCTTTTGACATTTTGTAAGTACCGTTTTTATAGTTTATACACAATAAATAATTTTTATCCTTGAATTCGACTTTAATAGCTTTATAATATAAATAAAGCAATAAAATATATTTTTCAATATTGTCAATATTTGAATAAAGGTGCGATTTTATATTAAAACCCGTTACTAACCTTCACCTATAACAGAATCGTAAACAATATGTAAATCATCATGGACTTATAGAAAAATATAAAGAAATATGGACGGAGTCTCGTGTGGAATCTTAGTGAAACACCTAAAGTATACCATGGAAACTATCCATACACGAAACACGCACACATTCTCACCAAAACTACCACTCAATTGACATTAATGACAGGAATTACTTTTTTTTTAATCTATGGCACGTCAATTTGACTTCACCTCGCCTGATGTTAAGCTGAAGGCAAAGTCTCATGAAAGAGGGTCACCATTGCAAACCCGTTCAGTGCTACAATGGTGGCGCTCAGCTTGACGGCCTCATCAGATGCTTTTTCACGCCCCGCTTAAAGGACTTAGAAAACACGTCCTAAATATGCCATCCTACGTGATTAAATCCTACCATAACCGTAGTGGTTTGCAAAGGAAAAATCTGGTGATGCTTTCTACAACAGTATGTTTAATTTGTTTCGTCATTTGATTAAAATATAAAATTTATTGATAGTGAAAATTTTACTCTTCATAAATACCAATTCTATGCAACCAGTGACTTATTGCTATGCAACCAGTGACACATTGCTATGCCACCAGTGACATATTGCTATGCAACCAGTGACTCATTACTATTCAATCAGTGACTAGTACAATCATAATCACAAAAATGTTGGTGCTTCAGTCGATGTTCTGTAACAGTCCGTCCATACTTTTCTCTACGTCCATGCAAATAACGTTATTTATTGCACTTTTAAATGATTTTTGAAACGGTATAATATATCAATACCGGACATGGCTCGAATACCGACAACGGTATACCGTTCGCGAAAAGAAAATTAATTATGTATATTGTGACAATATTTTATTTATGGTTGTGTATTCCCAAAGGAGTGAGTAAGGGTAATGTTATGTGTATTCATATTCCCCTACAAGAAAAAGAATCTTTATTTCCGAGAATATGGTTACGTACAGTTGTTGGGATGAGGACACCAGTCCTGCTTCTTATTCCTGTTCCTGTCTTTTGCAATGCCGGTATAGACACTCTTTTAACCTTCTCCCTCCCCCTTTCTCTTCCCCCTCCGTATGGTCGGCAGCACAAATGTGAAGCCTCTGGTGTTGCAAACGTCCATAGGCCACGGTAACTACTTCCCATCCGGTGGGCCGTGTGCTTGTCTGCCACTTAGAGATACAAAATTTTTATGCAAAGCTGCTACTCTTCAGTTGCATTTCTATTTTATCATCATAAGAGATCTAATACGAAAAACATGGTGGAGGTTAGATTTACACCTCAACCTTCTAACCTAAACTCTCTGATACGGAAAGCATTTGCGCGCATATCTTATCGTTCATTTGTAAATTTTTAACAAATTTAATTAGTCGCTGCTGGCTTAAGTATTTAGAAAAATCATCATCATATATCTTAAGCAATGAGATGACATACGGTTTTAATAGGTTCAAGTCCAACATAACCAAATATAAAAAAAGGTAAATTATCAACCTTAACGATAGTCAGAGCTAGACCCAAAGTATGAACATCGGAGCTGGCGTCATGTGACTGTTATCTTAGTTTTAACGGCAGCGACTGCCCTCTGACCCCATCGGATAGGAAGAAGCCTGCACCAGACTCTCACACATCAGCAGGTCTAATAATATATCTCTATGTATTAATGGCATGCAGGTGTAATAACCCATTACGGTTATTTCTATAAGAAAGTTTCACCATAAGGGCAGACCCATCTTCACCCAAGTACTATTTACATACAATTAAACACAATAAGAAACGAATCCCTAGGCCTTACGGGGCATTATTTCACCGTCCAATATACCCTGACCAACGTATTACAATTTACTATATGACTCCTCCATTCAAAAACCAACCTTGACCGCCAACAAATAAGGTACAAATCTAACAAAAGTTTAATCGAGACTCGTATATGTACCGTCAAGGTAAAATAGACCTTATGGCGATAAAAATAAGGTGTATTTCAGATAATAATTCTTATGAGAAGAGGTTCATGTAAGATTAGTAAGGTTTACTTTCGCCAGCGGGCGATGTCGGCCGGAATGCCCGATGTGCCGACTAGCCGCGGTGCCGCGTCTACCGTGAGTACAAAGAGTATAGATAAGTGTAGATGGACAAGTAGGTTTTATACTTGATAGGTAGGTTTTCCGGTACAAGCAAACTAGGGTTTGTGGTATTTTTTATAAAATAAGATACAGCACGAGGCTACTTTGTAAAATACAGTGAGTAAAAATGGTTCCCTCCACTAGGATCCACAGTCGAGATCCACACATATGGTTTCTTGTTAATAAGACAAAACAATAACACATTAGTAAAACCAGAATCATAGAAAAATGAAAACTATAGATTTCTTACCTTCATATTATTAGAAATACCATATTTCTATTAAATATATTAAGTAAGTAAATCATGATAACGTAGTTTGGATTAAGTTGATCTCGGTTTCTATAATTCATGAAGTCTCTCTCAATGTACTAATATATGGCAATGGAAATACATAAAATATATTTAAAATATAGAGTTAACTCTCACCATAATACTTCCAGGTGCTTGACTGTTAAAAAATACCCTTGGTACTAAGTCTGCCCTTGTACTTACCATTATTATGTATTTGTACAAAAATTTTAAATAAAATAATTTAATGATTTTTATATCCCTCTATATTGTGTCATTACTGTAAAATCGCCTAACAGGCATTTTATAACAACTTCACAGCTCAAACTTGTAAATAAAGTTATACCAAAAATAAGTGATCACGTTCTGATAATTTTATTTATATATACTACTACAAACTTACCTAAATAAATAATTTTAAACGCCGTTCTACCTTTTTTTTTCACCTTGCACAAATTTCCCAAGGATACCACTCCCTCCGGAGCCGGGGCAAGTGGATTTCGACCTCAGGAATAGACACAACGGCCCGCCAGCTATTTTTTGTCCTCACACTCTCAAGAGCTGAAGCGCTCAAATAAATCGTCAATTGTACAAATATCATTTTGGTTAATGAGTACTAGTGACCGTTAATAAGTACCAATGAAAATGTATATAGGTACCATATCCCCTGATCATATTAGTATCCGATGAATTATATTAGAACTTCTATTCAATTATCGATTCCCTCTCAGTGCAAATATTTGCTAGCATGAATATGTATATATTCATTGGTCAGGGCATTTCTATGTATGATATGTATTTATTTATATAAAAAAAATTGTCTTAGTATGTTTATCCGCATTCTTAAACCACTTAGGTCACAAATAAGCAGACGGTCCACTCACAACACCATGGGCCTGGGAGGCGTTTTGTAGATTGTTCTAAAATATTTATTTATTAAATGTATGAAACTACTTTATCTTTCTTCTACTCTATCATTGATAAAAAGACTAAGACCTATCATTGATGAAAAGTAATGTTACATTAAATGAAAGCTGATGATTTTCCATGAAATTTAGTAATTATCGAAATATAATTATAGGAATCAAACAGGATTTTATCTAACAACTATCAGCCTCACAGATGCTTTACCTATTTAGGTACAAACGCAAATGTTAACCAGAAGGCTCTTTGCACAGTCGACAGCGTACCAACAGTAAACAATTGCGGACAGTCCTCGACCGAGCCCCGCGAGCGGCGCGCGTATTCGACACTATAAATGACCTACCTGACAGGTGTTTGTGATACAAATTTAAATATCGAAAGAAAAAAAAGAAACAAGATTCGTTCGTCTCTTTTTTATAATATTTTTTTTCTCACAAAGTTGTAGTACCGTTGTGTGGCCGTTATCCGTGTGTATTGTGCTGTGGGATCCAATGGACTGTTCTCATGGAAAATGGTTTAAATGTATTCCATTTTTGAGTTGGAATGTCAATTTTTTGACGTTTATGTGACGTTGTTGGCTCAATGAAATAGGTTTCAGTGTCTGGTCTGTGTTTGTTTTTACTTATTATTGATAATTTTAGTTCATAATTTACGATTCCATAAAATTTTATTGTGTAGATACTCGAAGTAGTTTTGCGTCCTTACAAGGTTGTATTAAGTATCGGTCACAGTCTCGTAACTTGTTGCACAGATTATAACAACATTTATTTACATTGTTCTATCTTTGAAAACCTTATTATAGAGGAACTATATCATAGTAATATATTCTAAGAAGGTTATAACATTATTATGATATACTGTGCTCATTTGTTTCTTTATTAAAATTGTTTAATTGTAAATCAGGTTACCAGGACCTTACAAATTAACTTATATTTAAGACGAGTTTATTTATACAAAGTTTAATGTTTTTTTAAATTTTATGGGTGTTGCTAGACCTTGAATTAATTCATCGTAACGTGGAGCTATTAAAATTCACAACACTTATCAAAACCCGTATAAAGTGTAGTCATTCTTGTTGATATGTAGGGGAAGGGTGCTCAAAACGGGTACACTGTCCAAAACGGGTCGGCACATTTGTAAACGCATACAAAGATAATTCGCAAATGTGTTAGTGTGGCGAATACACCCGAACGCGTACCGACAGGAATCAGTTAGCTCGAAGCGCCGGAGTCACGTGGTTAAGAAAATATTGATCAATATTGTTTTTAGTCGGATTTATTAAAAAATATCTAGGTATGTGAATGTTAATTATTCGATTGTGATTTGTGCTGCATATAATTGAGTTCCAGTGTGTCATTATGCATGAATAAAGCTTATAAATTATCAAAATAAAGGCGCATTTGGGATACAGAATTTGAGATTATCTTATTTATGAACAAAATATTGACTAAAGTACAAAGAAGGTAGTGGTAAAGCGGGTACCCGACTTGTCCTTACCCGCTTTAGACATCAATGAGTAATTCAAGAAATGTTTTTACGATACACAAAAAAATCATGTTCATTTAAACATTTTTTATTCTATCAATTTTCGCCTTTTTCTATCAATATCTTCTATCAAATTTCTATCAGTTTCGCCTTCGATTATTGATCGAATGATTTCAAATAATGAGATATCATTAGTTGGAAATGCTATAAACAGTGAGGCCGTTCCAACTGTTAAACCTGACCATGTTAATAAAACGACAATGACCCCACTAGATTTTCGTCCGATACCTAAACAAGCTGAAACTACTAAAACAACACGTAAACGAAAAATCCAAAAGGCGGAAGTATTGACTAGCACTCCCATAAAGATGCAACAAAGATATATAGAGTGCAAAAAACAGAAAGCCATAAAGAAAAAAGTACCAAATTTTACTTCAACCAAGAAAAAAGTAGCCAGCCAACGATCAACGGCGTCAACTTCTGGTAAAAATAAAAGTTTCAACCCTCAAGAAGAAATTGAAGGGAAATAAATTTGCTGATGATGTTGTATGTGTTTTATGCCACGGTCGGTACACTGAGCCTCCAAATGAAGACTGGATAAAATGCGACGACTGCCAGTGTTGGGTGCATGAGGCATGCACAGACTACATTAGTATTTTGGAGCTTATTTCTGTGATTTGTGCCATTAATATTTTTAATTTTAGTAACAGCAAGTGATTGATAATAATTTTTATTTCATTTTATTTTGTATTAACAAATACTAAGGCTGATTTAAATTTAGTTTTTCTTTTTTGAAAAGTTATAATTTGTAAAATTAAATGCTGATTTTATTGAGTTATTTAATCGAAAATAGTAAAGTTTATTGTCTAGTTTGGTAATAGTTAGTATTTAAGTCGACTGATTTTTTTGTGATTTTATTCTAGACTGCAGATATTATTAGAATTAACCTTTATTTACACCTTTACTATGTTGACCCGCTTTGCGCAGTAAGCATACTCAATTTGGACACCCCCTCCGGCCAAAGGAGGTCAAATGACAAACTGAATTATTTTTAATTTATGTTCCAAAATTGTAAGAAGAGACTGTTTTTTTGTTTTTAATTACTGAGTATAATAAATACATGTATCAACCATTCAATTAAAAGTGACAAAAGTATGAAACTATTGAATATATTTTACAAATTACCTTAAGCGACCCGCGCTGTGCCCCCTTCCCCTATGTCATCATTATCTTCGTCATTTTAGCTATTTCCTAGTTTCGTCTAAAACTTCCGTACGTTTTAATTTTGGATCTTGAGTTTCTTGTTTTGAGATTTTGTTACTTTTCCGGGAGCGACTACTGTTTGACCACCCAACCCGTAGAGAAAAGTTTGCGCTAGAACCTTATCTGTTTTATAGCAAGCAACTTACAGTAGAGGTTCGTTTTAATATCGAGAATGAAAATTCTGTAAATCCAACCTTATAACGTCTACACTTGTGTTTTGTCCATATGTATGTTGTATATTATACATAAATAAATGTACATACATATGTGTGTCATTAAAACACTTAACACTGAAACGCTAAAATTACTAAATTGTTTTGCAACAAACATCGCGAATTGTGTTAACTGTACACGATTACAAACGACTTTCGACTATTTTGACAGGTGTACTTGTTTTAGTTGCTGTTATTTAGTTACTTTTCGAGTTTACACAATACTTTTCAAGTTTACACAATTTATTTTTGTTAACGTAATAATTTATTAATAATACTGGCTGATGCTCACGTACCTCTGTGGTGCGGCGGTAGTGAACGCGACTGCTACGCAGGAGACGTGGCTTCATTCCACGTTCAGTGAAAATATTTGTGTACATGGCTATTAAATAGGTATATCGACGTCCCCGAGGAATAAACCGGTAATCGCAAAAATCAAATTTTACAGGAGAAAAGATTTAGTGTTTTTCGGCTCTAACTTTTCTATAAAAGACAATTAGGATAACATTTTAATACGCCGGGAAAGCTAATTTTTGCCCAAATAGATCACAGTTAACCTTGTAACTATTGATTAAACACAGAATTAGATATTCACCAAAGTTCAAATTACCGAAAATAATTTCTGACCGTTTTTAGGGTATTGATATATTACCACCATGAACTAGTAATAATATTCCAGCAACGTCTACTTACCGAATTATTCTTGTAATATAAAAATATTTTCTTAAAAATCATAGACATAACACTTCTTTACGGAGTTTTCCAACGATGTATATGTTCATTAGTAAATAAATGTAATGTTCAGTTACCGACTTATTACGGTAAACTTTTTAGTAACCTTATAATGGTAAATTATAGAAACTGGAATATTATCGATCTTTCGGGTAGTTATATTTTAATGTAATCGTTGTAAACAGATTTCGTAAATAAATTTGTTATCGGTATCTCTAAGGGAAAATTAAATAAAATTCATAAAATTTAAAAAATATAGTTTAAAATGGGCAAAATGTCCATAATGAGATCACAATTGTAATATAAAAAATATAAAAAAATAAAAACATCAAACGCAGTACTCAATCACTAAGTTCATTGTTATCATCATTATTATCTTGTTCTCTCTACTCTCCGACCTCAAGTTTCCCATATACAGTATCCCGAAAGCTTTCAACTCGAACTTTCGAATCGCTTCTCTTGTCTAGAAGAATGCAGTAAAGTGGACGAGATAAATAACAGGTTGGTTGAAGCATTCAGTGCGTTCCAAATTCTTCAGGCCCCGTCGAAGAGATAGACCACAGAAGCTCACCGATCACACCCTTAAACTCATGGCCGAACGACGCTCTGTGAGGCTGCAGTCTATCAATGACGCTGAAGCACATCGGCAGCTCAATAAACGTATCCAGCAGTCTTTGCGACACGACATCCGTGCCTTTAATACTCAGTGTATTAAGGAAACGATTGAGCGAAATAAAGGCTCCAAAGTGTTTGCAAAAGACTTGTCTATTGGGCAGAGCTAGTTGACAAAGCTGAAGAGGAAGGACGGCAGTGTCGCGTCGACTAAGGCAAATGTTTTGAGGGAAATCGAGGGGCTTTATGGACAGCTTTATACCTCAGTCACCAAGCCTGCTACTGATATGGTTAAAGATCCAAGAGCCAAACCCGACACTACACCGAGGATATCCCGGACATCAGCCTGTACGAGATTAGGGTGGCCCTCAAGCAGCTTAAAAATAACAAGGCACCAGGAGAAGACGGAATCACTTCGGAACTTCTGAAAGCGGGTGGAACACCGATACTCAAAGTCCTTCAGAAGCTCTTCAATTCCGTCTTATTCGTAGGTACTACGCCGGAAGCATGGAACAGAGGCGTGGTGATCTTGTTCCTCAAGAAAGGTGACAAAACCTCTCTTAAGAACTACAGACCCATCTCCCTTCTGAGTCATGTTTATAAGCTGTTTTCGACGGTTATCACGAATCGTCTCGAACACAGGTTTGATGACTTTCAGTCGCCCGAACAAGCCGGTTTCCGAAAAGGTTATAGTACCGCAGACCACATTCATACGCTGCGGCAAGTCATACAGAAGACTCAGGAGTATAACTAGCCACTATGTTTAGCGTTTGTGTACTACGAGAAAGCCTTTAATTCGATCGAGACATGGACAGTGCTACAATCTCTCCAGCGGTGTCATATAGACTACCGGTTCATCAAAGTGCTGAAGTGTTTGTATAAAAACGCCACCATGTCAGTCCAAGTACAAGATCAGAGCACAGCGGCGATACTGTTGCAGAGGGGAGTGAGACAAGGAGATGTAATATCCCCGAAGCTCTTCACCAATGCAATGGAGGATGCCTTTAAGCTACTGGAATGGAAAGGTCTTGGCATTAATATTTATGGCGAATACATCACTCACCTTCGTTTTGCCGACGATATCGTGCTCATGGCAGGATCGCTGGAGGATCTTAACACAATGCTCGACGACTTCAGCCGAGTCTCTCAACAGGTGGGCCTCAAGATGAATATGGACAAGACCCAGGTAATGGCGAATGCTCATATTCTAAGGCCCTCCCCAGTGTCAGTTGGAGGCTCGACCTTCGAAGTTGTAGACAAGTACCTACGTCTACCTTGGACAGATGGTCCGATTAGACGGATCAAACTTCAAGGTGGAGGTCAATCGTCGAATCCAAATCAACAGGTCTATTATTGTGCTTACCTCTTTAGTCTGTAACGCGGTCATCTGTTTTAAATTTTACTATTGCTGTGTATACCATTTGTTCATTAATTTGTAAAGTATTTGGAAAAAAACTTCTTACAAATCAAAACATCCACATCTCTTGAAGAAAATAAATATTCAATAGTCTGTGTGCGATTATTTTTTCCTTGTAGAGTCATTCGTTTGATGTTTTCTGTTTTAGTATGTTTAGCAAAGTATATCTATTGCAGTTTTCGATCAGCTAGTTTATAAAATTTATCAAATATAATTATCTTGCCTATCTGAAGAGGTAAATTGGCTACCACTGTTCAATTTACAATTCCCAACAGGTCCTATAGACTTTTGTGGATATTTCAGTAATTTATTTTTCTTGCTAGACCATAGACCTTCATTAGTTTTACGTTTTCTGGTGTATTCATTTTCATTTAGGGAAGTGGAATGTACCTCCAAATCATTTGGTTCAACTCTATTGAATGTTGTATTAATTCAGTTCTAACACCAGGTTGCTCATTTTAACAACAATTTAATTCAGTTCCAATATCAGGTTGCTTATTTTGACAACTATTGGTCAGTGTAGTACCTATAATAAGTGTTATTAATTACGGGGGAGCTTTCAGGTCGCAATGTTTCCTCGAAATGCGAAGCAGTTAACGCCAATACCTATATCACGATCCCAAATGATTACTGTAACTGAGTATTACCGAAAATGTCAATCTCATAAATCACGAGAATAAACCTGTAATCGGTTTAACCAGTAATTAATAGAAAATATTTTGCAGTAATATTACTTTACCGAAATGTAGCCACACAAATGAATTTGTAATAATGTATTATGATATTCTTCTCGTACATAAAAATTAACACTTTTTCCGAAGAACAAAGGTGTCATAGGGTAAATAGTTGGATATTATCGCTAGAAAAATTTGAAAAAAATTACATAGGTGCATGCCGACCCATAGATACCGAAAATGCAATAACAGTAATAACCCAGTAATAGTACAATACAGGTTTATTCCTCGGGGGCGTCGATATATTTTTTGGGTTTAGACGGTTTGTAAGTGTCTTTAATGTACAGACACAACTAATACACAGTTTTATAGATTTATCGATTTACTTATCTATAATGCATTTGTTTAGGCACTTAAATAAAGGTAAACCATCTTGTAGCATATTTCAATAAAAACAAATGTTAAACAAATAAACTAGACTAACTAACTGACTAACTAGTGGTTCGATACAGGTTTTTAGTCTTCAAAATGCGTTAATGAACAGAAAAGTATTTTATACTAAGTTTTTAAACGATACATATTAAAAAGATACACTAAGATTGTTTACATTTATTTAAGCACCTAAACAAATGGGGTATAAATTCAAATTAAGTAACAAATTAGTTATTATAATTCTACCTTTTTAAATAATACTAGCCTATGCCCGCGGCTACATCTGCGTTGTTGTCGGGCATCGCGACCTAAGCGCCATCTGTGCAACTTAAATTCTATATCACTAATCATAACTCTGGTTCCACTTAACCAACTGCAATCAAACAAACGTAAGATTTAAAGTTGGACCAAACCCCTTCAAACAAAAAAACCGCATCAAAATCCGTTCAGTAGTTTTTGCGTCCATCGTGGACAAACATAAACTTTTTACAATTACATAATTAATTGTATACCGCGTATACATTGTGCTATTTGGTTCCCATTGAAGTAGGGGCCACCATATTCCCTTGCCATGCACAAGGACATTAGGGGACATAATTCTCTCATTCCAGTAACGGTTGGTTTGTTTTCAATTGTATTAATTTTGTAAATGGTACTCACAATGTTTTATCTCTATACGGGATACGCATATACGTAGTTTACATCACAATATTTCACATGTTACTATTTTTATATCTCGATGAAAAGATAGAGAATTGACCTCTACCGACAACATGTCTAGTGTAGAGTACTCTAAGATGAAAGAAATAATAACCGACTTATAATAGGATGACAATGGTGTTTTATAACAGTTGCGCATGAACGATAATATATTACAAGATGGCACTTCCCGGTCTAAGCAAACATTAAACTCTTAATAAAAATCAACTCTACCATTTACTACATTTTCAACTTTTTTCAACTATCAAGCACAGAAAGGTTCATTAAACTCAGTCGAGTATTTTTCGTCTTACACTTATACAAATCGACATTTATAGTTTCAAAATAGTTAAGTTATATAATATAAGGTATATTAAGTATATTAGACACGTTTAAAACAAAAAGTTACAAAATATATTATATATATATATTCGCGTTTTTATTTTTTAAATCTCAGGGTCGTTTATCTTTAAACAACAATGTTATTGTTATTACATTAAATATGTTTTTATAGACTCACGCTTGTACATCCTCAAAGGGGTAATTAGAGGTGAGCAGACATTCGAATTTCATTTGCATTAATTACTAATTAATGCAACATTTTCATATATGCAAAAACTTACCTGAGATAACAGTTAAACGTTAAATGTTATGTTATGTTATGTTAATTACATTTTCTTTGCCACTTTTCAATTTCGTTAAACTGTCTATTAAAATGGCAAAGAGGTCTCAATATCTGAGGGTTATCAACATTAAATCCTAAGAATGTGTTATTTATTCCCAATATTAAGTACCTGCTAAGCGACTTGCCTTCGCCTTATAACTGAGATGTGGGCAAACGGCATGCCAGCATAATGCAAGCAAATAGGTGCGCACGCGCATCGGTAATGATGAAACTGCGCTACATATTTATTGATTTTATTTACTATTAGGGTTGAGGAGCTCATTAAAATATGATAACTAAAACATTCTCTAGAATTAATAGATAGGTACTGTATCCGCTACTTGTCTGGTTTAGAGATGTTTTTGAGCAGAATCCTGATCCTTTTTATAAATAAAAGTAGGCAAACTTATGCCTAAAAACATTAGGCATCTATAGTAATAAAAATCTCATATATATCGACCTAGCCACTTTGGTGATTATTGTGAACAAACAAACAGACCAACAGACATAATTCAGTTATATTTATTTGTCTAAAATGCCTGATTTCTATCTTAAATTACGGTTATGTATTATATAGTATTTCAAGAACCGAGATCAAAATTTAAAACTAAACTGCGTTATGGCAGGGGAGTCCTTGAAATGTTTTTTAACTTACTCTAGCGCGTCAAGTAATTATAAGGGAGGATATCTTAATATTGATAAGTACCTCCAGTCAGCCAGTATGAACACTTAATATAAGAGTGTGCTAAAAAAAAAATAGTTCAATGTACTTTCATGTACTCGTCAGATACAGATAAGCGGGGTTGGTTACTAATTAACAGTATAATCTGAGGGCGTAGGATAGTAGCAAAGTTGCAAAAAAACTATATCTGAATTTACTCAAGCACAGTTCATTTTCTATTTCATTTTGCAGTTTTTAATTTTTTTTATGTATAAGAATTATATTTTCTTCTAAGAGGCCAAAGTAATCAATATGTATGATATATGTACGCTCCTTTTGCAACTAAACAGGGATAAATTATAGGGCTATTTTACCTATCATTTAATTTATCAATTCTAATAAGTTTCTACGACGCTCAAGTAAATACAAGATTAACATATTCGCCTCCTCTACTATTTCACACAGCCCTACACTAAACGAGAGCAGTATGTGACAGTCAGTATGCAAATATAAAGTGATACACCGTGAATGTACCTCATGTATATTGACACATATTAAGACCGCACATTGAAAGGTACAGTTAGCGACACAAGCTATAACCACAACTAGAACATAGTATACAAATCGGTACTAATATATAAGACGGTTAAAATCTGTTTCGATTTGATAAGTAGGTACGTACTTTCGTAGTACAACTTACAAGAAAGAACATTATTATCGTGAAGTGTTTTTATCATTAGATCGAGACATTCAATTGTTACCATAATTAACTCTGTTTTCATAGAAATCGTGATCGTTTTTGACTCTATATTTAAATAAAACTAGATATTAACCGAAAAATAATAAAATTCTAATAATCGATTTACATTATACGATAGCCGCGCCATTTTTATTATTTACTAGCCTATGCCCGCTGCTCCGCCTGCGTAGCTGTCGATTATAGCGACCTTAAGGCTATCTGTGCAACTTAAATTCTATATTACTAATCATAACTCTGGTTCTACTTAACCGATTGCTATCAAACAAACGTAAGATTTTAAGTTGGACCAAACTCCTTCAAACAATAAAACCGCATCGAAATCCGTTCAGTAATTTTTGCGTTCCTCGCGGACCAACATAAACATTTTACAATTATATAATAGTACTAGCTGTTGCCCGCGGCTCCGCCCGCGTGGATTTCTGATCCCGTTTCCGCTACTCCATTCCGAGCATTTAAATATCTGTACACCTTTTAAACCTTGTCTGGACTTCCACGAATAATTCAAGACCAAAATTAGCCAAATCGGTCCAGCCGTTCTCTAGTTTTAGCGAGACTAACGAACAGCAATTCATTTTTATTTATATAAATAGATAGATATAGATATAGATTAACTTGAAGGGTGGAAACCAAAGCAGTATTTCTATCAAATTGGATTATTCATACTAGTTCCTTATGTTCAGTATTCTCACGGTACGAAAGCGTATTAATATATTACTTACCTAGTTTATAAGGCGAGGCAAATTGCGAGCCATTCAAACAGCTTCGTAACATTTTCTCCACACTTGAATGACTTAGACTAACTAAACTGGTATTCAGTTTATAAATAGGGTTTCTAAATAGATTGGTAACTGGCTTGGAGGAAATACTGTTATAAAAATACTTCCTTTCATAGATCAAACTTAAAAGTATTGAGTGAATGACATTATGGGATAAATAACAGTTACTACAGTTACTACCCGAAGAGGTAGGCGTAGGTGCTAGCACCAACATTTCGCCTGTTTATATTTAGGTCCCAATGTAATAGGTGGCTAGCCTATTGCCATTAACCGGGCACTTATAAACCTGCGATAAATACACACATAACTTCGAAAAGCATCGCAGTCATTGGTGTGTGCCATGGTAAACCTGGGATCGAACCCGAGACCTCGTCTCAGCAGTCCATTACCCATACCACTAGGGTACCGCGAAACATATACTTGGTTACAAAATCGGGACTACATATATCGTGTAAAGAGTATATTGAGTTTGCCAAGAGTTAGGTATTGTCCATACTTGCGCATGGTAAGCTCTTTAAAGCTACCCATCCACCATACCTTCATAAATTCTGTTTTGTAACTGAAATCCCGATTTTTATGGCCAAAAAATATGATTTATTTACAAACCTACAACGATTAGCCACAGAGAAAAACGTATTACACCATTAACAATCATAAATTCACTCCACCATTTTATGGCATTCGGATGTTAAGAAACACAAAGTAAAAGTAGTTTCCAGGGATCATTCAAACGTAACCCACGCGTTTGCCCACGCTCAGACGTCGCCATATTGAACCGCTGACCAACGCTGGCCAAAAGCTTCTCCTACGTTCATTACTATAATAAGCTTACAAAATCTATTATATGAACCATTTTGAAATGTTATATAAGTGAATTTGCATTTCTGTCACCCACTCAGTGGGTAGTTCGAGGTGATACACATTGAGTTGCAAGGTTGCGAATTTATTCCATTTGACGACCTCCGTGGCGTGGCGGTAGTTAACGCGACTGCTACTCAGGAGGCGTGGGTTCGATTCCCGCTCAGTGCAATTATTTGTGTACATGAATATGAAGCAACGAAAATAACACAAATAACGAAAAAAAAATTATAGCTCGTACTAGGTTTAACCAAGAGTAAGTGGCTACACCTAGTTCTAACCGGCTAAAACTGGGTGCAGCCGCACTTCGGGTATTAGCCGTGACATATATATTTAGAAAAAATAAATATCTAAGTATGTTTATCCGCATTCTAGTACCCATAACAAAAGCTAGTTAAACTATGCTTACCATGGGTCTAGTTGGCGTTGTGTAGATTGTCCTAGAATATATATTTTATTTATTATTCCACGGAGGAAGTCGCGCTTATTTCCGGAGTGATTCTTGACCATTGTCGTAACACCCATTAAATGTACATGTAAATTCATTGTATATGTATTTACATGATTTGTATTAGTTAGGTACAACTGTACTTATTTATATAAAGAAACCTTTTATTTGATTAACTTATTGATAGAAGTTTCAAGGAACAATGGATATAATTTTACCTACTAGTTTGACTTAGTATATACTAGGATTACTAGGTCAAATTCTAGCAATTCAAGTAATAATTTTGCATAGTGACTTTTTTTATAGTGTGAAATATTCCCACAGCTTCCCACCGCCGCCAGAGCTAGTTGAGAAGGTTATGTCGAACTGAAACCGATTAAAACGCACGCCGTCTTTGGGTCCTTAGTTGCCGAAAGTGAGATAGTAACCAACATATCCCTCGCACCCCGGTAGACTTGCCCTAGTCCTGCCTAATAGTAGTAATTAATTGGGGTTGGCGCAACATGTTATTCTCCTCCACATATTCCTGTCAGATGTCATTTCCTCAACCACTCCATTCTTTGCCATATCTTCTTTCATACAATTCATCTATCTTTTCTTGTGCGAACTTCTGTTCCTAAAGCCCTCTACATTCGTACTTTAGACCTTTCTTAGAATATTACTACCATCTCTTCACATAGTATCTCGAAAATTAATCCAAATTTCCTCACAAATAGAAAATAGTTGATGCAATATTAATATCCATGAATGCCGTGATATTTCCACAGAACCTAGTTGAGTAGCCATTATAACAACACTATGGTAACCCATTTAAAACCATGTTTATGACTTTATCGTGCTTCAGGAGCCGTTAGTGCTGGCCATATAGTTTTCGCAATTGTACTTTTTGCTATGAAAACGTATTAGTACGTTTGGAATAGTTATATGTATTGAAACACGTCATTACGTTTGCTCGTTCCAATAGTTTGACGATGACTTTAGTGTGTGTTCTAAGTTGTAAGCGACTGACTGAATTGGTTTTATTTTATTTATTTTATTAGGAAAACAAACCGCATTACATCTATGTGTGCTGTGTTAGTTATAGCCAATTATAATTGAAAATTAATGTTAAATTGCTGTCGGATTTTACCGAAACTAGTTTAACCAGATAAATATGTATTTGTCGATTCCATAATAATTTATTATCCACCAATCATACACTTGGGTGGTTTAAATGATGGGAATGAACAACGTTAACATACAAGGGTCTGGTTTCAAAATCATTTATTATGTATAGACCATTAAACCGAACTTACAATAAATCAAAACTTGAAATATATTAAATAAATAAATAAATAAATAAATATTCTAGGACAATCTACACAACGTCACCTAGACCCATGGTAAGCATAGCTTAACTAGCTTGTGTTATGGGTTCTAGAATGCGGATAAACATACTTAAATACATTTTTTTTTTGTAAATACATACATATTATACATAGAAACAACCAGACCAATGCAGATATTCATATTTCGTATACACAAATATTTGCACTGAGCGGGAATCGAACCCGCACCTCCTGCGTCGCAGTCGCGTTCACTACCGCCACGCTACGGAGGTCGTCATTTTCGATATTAAAGGTTCGAAACGATTTTTCGGAGAAGACTCCGGCAAAAATCTCAGCTGGTTTTTATTTTATTTCATAAGTACTATCTAGGCAACGTTCTTTATTTGCTATAAAGAATAAATATAAAAATACATTGCACAAAACTACTATGTAGACAACAGGACACAGCAAAAGTATTATTTACTTCTCCCTACATTGTCATAGAATAAATCAAACCCGCTGTATGCTGTATCTCAACACTTATACCACACAAAACTAGCGGGTAAATGCAACCAGCACGCGTACCGTAGACCGTGGCTAACATACTGCGGAGAAGAATGAGGAACTCTTGCAAAACTAACAATTGTTATGTTGCAATAGTTCGATGATAGTGTAACATGCGATGTGCCATGTTTTAGATATTTGGATCAGGAGATCAAGAGCGTGTGTGATTCTATTGATTGAATAATAATAAAAATATTTGTAAATTTTCACACCATAAATATAATTGCAGATATACCTATCGGTACGAACCTTGGAACTTTTTTTTTGAAAGCCCACCCACGGAGCTGGTTGGGTAGGTTATGTCGGACTCGAACCAACACTCATTGATCAAAACACATTTCTTTGCCCCTTCCCTCTCCCCTACCCTCTACAAAGTCGGCAGAATGAAGAGCCCCTGATGTTTCAAACGTACATAGGCCACGGTAACCACTTTCCATCAGGTGGACCGTGCGCTTGTCTACTACCTGAGTTTTATAAAACAAAAATTAATAAGTCCATGTCTGCGATTGCGTCTGTAAAACCACGTATCGTGGAAACCCAGCGGAAGAGTCAAATAAGCATCTACCCACCCTTTCAAAATTATAATAATATCGACGAAATTAGTATGGATTTCAATCCTACTACATAACATAATATTCTATACATACACAGGTCTACGTATCTAAGGTCATTGCACCTCAAGTGGTCACTCATAAGGGGCTGTTTTCGGATCAATAGTCTCGCGTGTCCGCAAAAGGGTAGCTATTATATTTGGAAATGAATCTACAAATGACTAAGCGATGTAAACTGCTTGAATAAAAAGTAAATTGTAAAAAGGTGCTAATTGCATAATCATAACGTATAGTTTTGTTTAGGTATGCGTTGTAATTTAAAAAGTTGTAACAATTGTTTTTGGTAATATAGGTGTCATACTTGTCAAATAATAATTGTGTTTCTGAAATACAGAAGCATACAGAAGAGAAAAACTTGTGGTCACCAGGTTCCGCATGTTTCTTGATACCCATTGAGAGAATTAATAAATTATGAAGATTTTGTCTGAGGTTAGAAGTATCTCTAAATAAAATTGTAAAGCATACCAAAACTAATGTGGTACCTATCCAATCAACATATCTACAAAATGATAGCTTTTAAGTGAAGTATTAAGAAGCTAATACTAAGTTTGAGTGTAGTACTGATTTACTAACTCTGGCTACAGAATCTCGCTAGTAATTTAATCTGTTTACAGGATTTTACTAGTAATGTATCTTATACAACAGTGTAGGTTTGTTTAGATTTTTGTATTGAAGAATATACTCCCAATTACTCCCTATTATTAATTAAAAAAAATTACTTCGATCTGTAAATTTACAAAAAAGCTACCAAAAGTATATCCCATGACTTTTGGTAGCTTTTTTGTAAATTTACAGATCGAAGTAATTTTTTTATACCACTTAGATGGCAGACAAGCAAACGGCCCGCCTGTTGGAAAGTAGTTACCGTGGCCTATGGACATTTGCAACATCAGGGGCGGCTCACTCGTGCTGCCGACCCTATAGAAACCTTCTAATGCCCTTCTTAAAAAGAGACAAATTGGTTTTCCCACTAACAGCACAAAATGTTTCCAGTGAGCTCTGGCTATCCTACTCTCCACCGGAAACAACACAAGGTTATTATTAGACGCAGTATTCTGTAAGGCAAACACAAATATTCATGGACACAAATATTTGCACTGTGCAGGAATCGAAACCGCGTCATCCGACCATCATTCCGACGCTATACGGCACACAGCATGTCATTATCTCCATCATATTTACCATCAATACGAACGAATCTTGTTTACAAAAAGTGTTTTGAAACAGAAATTGTAAAATACAAAATTATTTTCAGGCATACAAATGTGTGTTTTAGTGTCAGTGTAAAAAAACCAGTGACAAAAGTGACATCAGTGCAGTGAAGTGAACTATGTCGTGAACAGTACCATTACTACAATGTATCGACCGAACTTTTACGAGAGCACCTGCTTTCGTTGCAACGAAATCGTGTACCAAGTGGACAGAGTCGGGCCGCTCAAAGATTTCACCTTCTTCCATAGTGGTTGTTTCAAATGTGCTGTTTGTGGCACCAAACTAACACTAAAGGTAAGAGTTTTTTTTTTATTTTTACATAAGACTTTTTAAAATATCGTAATTAATGAATAAAGTTGGTGACGAAGAAAGAATACTCCTCCCTATTTCATCCGAAGGGTGTCGTAAGAAGCGACTAACTTAAAACGAGTAGTTCAGTGGTTCGTCCTGTGATAATTTCGGCCCATGGGACGAAACAATACTTTTCCATAATATAATAATTTTCATTCGTTGATTCGTCCCATCGATTTAATTTTAGAGATATCTAAGTTTTTAGTACGGTCGACAAGACAACTTTTTTGATATCACTTAGGTGGCAGACATGCACACGGCCCACCTGATGGAAAGTGGTTACCGTGGCCTATGTACGTGTGTAACACTAGAAAAATAAAAAAATATTAATTGTCAATACGAGTACAGTTTTTTAACAGTGTCCGTTGGCCCCACACTAGGCAAGCCCCTTTTGGACCGTTGACACCACCGTCTTGCACCACCGGTGGTGTCAAGGGTATTTTTTAATACCCATTACACCACCAAAGAGCTGCAGTAGCACTGGTGGTGTAAAAGGTATTTTTAATACCCATTACACTACCGACAAATAGTGCTGTGCCACCATAAGATGTAGCCTATCCTGTCCTGTGGGTACCTCTTACGATTACACAAGTTACATTTACTTGGTCGACATCATTACTCATAACATTATCTTATAATTTTTTACATACATGCGTGCGCGTGTGGCTGTCTCGCTCGTTTATACTCAATAATAGATGTAAACATTATAGCGTACAATAATAGATGTAAACATTACAACACAAGACAAACAGAGAAGACTTATATCGCACTTTGAAATTGCGACACCAGTCTTTAAAATAATACTAATCTTATTACCCCTCTGCAATATTATTTTAAGCAGCATTTTCCTTGCTGACGTTACTTCATACACATTTTGTATAAAATGAAAGAAAAAAAATCAATAGGACGAATCACTGAAGGAAAACTCTTATTATTTTTAATTTCTGTGATTCGTCCTATTGGGCCGAACCCCTATAGGACCAAACACTGACTTACTCCTTAAAACGAGTGGAGATGATATTATTGCGAAAGAAGAAAAGATCGGAATAAAATTCAGTACCAATCCATCTGGCAAACATCGAAGCAGTAAGGCAAAGCGTTCCAAATTTGGATTAAATATTGATGAAATAAATAAAAGTAAAAATATTCTTGTTACCAACGATTACTACGATATATTTCATTTGAATACATCATAATATGAATACATCCGTATTTTCGATTATTCGATATCGCCATTGGTCAATGGACCATTGGTTGTGGAGGTCAGATGGTAGTCGCCTCACGTAAAATATCGAAGTTCAGCCGCATCACAGTTAAGACTGGAAAACCGACCCCAACTGAGTTGGGAAAAGGTTCAGAGAATGATGATGATGAATCCATCCGTAATCTCAATTCTCAAATATTACAGATTTAATGCGGCTTATAACGCCTGTGATTCATGATCAATGATATTTTTACAACACTACGTTTTTTTTTTAATTATCAAATTTTGTAAATAAATGAGAATATTCACAGATTAAAAAAGAACAAATATTTGTCAGCCCCATTTTGGGTCAATCTCAAGAATTTCTCACGTCTTAGGATTTATCTCTACTAGCTGTGTCATGTTAGTCCAACAACCGAACACAAACACAAAACTGGGTTGTTCAAATAGCCATGACACGTAGTTACCATGGAGATTTTAAACTTCGAAAGATAAAAATTTTGTTTCATTCAACTGCATTTCCCTTCTCCGGCTTCGGTGAGAGATGGGAGGTATCTGCGGAGATATATATTATAAAAAATGATCCACCACCGAAGTATTTACTATAGCTACTCGTTTCTAATCAGAATTCATTCTAACTTTGTTTTTTATATTGCTGAGAACTACCTTCTCCACTTTGCAAATATTTATTTCTGCGAAAACACTCCCATATTCCAAATCTGTCTGGTGACGGAGAAAGAATACAATTACCACCACCTCATCTCATCCGAAAGGTGTAAGAGGCGACTAACGGTACAATACGCAGACGATATCACTGCGACAGAAAGAAAACTCGAAATGAAGCTATACCAACCCGCCTGGGTGAAAACAGTAGACCAAAGTCTTCCAACATTGGGAAAGGTTGTTCCTTATTTGGTGTTGAGAATTGTGGAATAAAAGAGATGTTATGATGCGACCATTTATTATGAATGTCACGAAAATACTTGTTACATTTTCTATGCAATTACATGATATAGGTACAGAGTACATAGTTCAGCACAAGGTCTATGACCAGCAGTGGACTGTGATAGGGTAATTGATTGGTTCCCACTCGACCACTTTTCCCATTTCCCTCTTTTAGTTGTGAATTAAGAGTGATATCTCTGATGTCGAAAGCGTTCATAATGTAAAGCTATTACATTCCAAATGTGCTAATGGAGTATCGGTGGCTTACTCATTAAGTGGTCGTTCTTACGATCGAGAGTTCGAGATCGTGAGGATTACAGGTTCAAATCCCGGCTATTACACTATTTACATGAACTGTAATAATTAACTAAATTTAGGTGGATGGGCTCACTGGAATACTGATCATTTCACTTCATTTTCGTTTTTTTAATATTAATTTAACTAGCTGACCCGCGCACTGCTTCACCCCGTTTTTGCAACATTTTTCACTTCTGCTCTGCACCGGTTATAGCATGATGTTATATACATAAAACCTTCCTCTTGAATCACTCTATCTATTAAAAAAACCGCAACAAAATCCGTTGCGTAGTTTTAAAGATTTAAGCATATAATAGGGACAGCGAAGGCGACTTTGTTTTATACTATGTAGTGAAGATAAATGCATTAAATGAATAGTGAAAAACATGATTACTTATTTTACACTAAGTATAAACAAGTACTATTAGTGTTTCTTTTAAAAGTAGTATCCATATCAATCCATAGAACTATTTGATCACAAAGATAGCAGATATTTAAAACATAATTATGTTATATCCTAATTGACATATCCTGCTGACCTTGGTGATATCTTCGCGACCTTCCGAGGCGCTGGCATTTAGACAACCTTGTAACACCAACTTTTAAAAACTTTAACATGTTAACGTAATTTGAATATTACTTACGTATATACATTAAATAGATAACGCTTATGACACATTCATTCTATGCAACCAAATAAGTAAGATGCAGAAGGCCAGTTACATACCTAGGTACTTAACGTGCGAATATGCACGATATAACCAAACGTTGGCAACCCAACACCACATTCCCGTGCACTCGTGACAGTTGTGAAAAATTTCTTGCCGAACTCTTAAAAACTAGGAGCTAACAAAGTACTGTACTACCTGCTTGGCGACAATAGACTAGACCTGGTATTGATATATAAGACTAGAAAGCCGACCCGAATTGGGAATAGGCTCTGAGAATGATGAAGACGTTTGAATTGAGTTGAAATCCTCATATATACGAGTATGTCCATGTGTGTGTGCGTTACCGCCGGCTGTTATAACCTAACCTTCTGTACTTATTTATTCTGTGGCCATATCTATACTACTTAATGGACTTAAACGAGTGACATCGGTTTTGAATGAACGCCATTATCGTAAAATCCTTAATTGGATTGTTTGTTGTGTTATTTTTATTGCTTACATTAATGATACATAATATTGGTTGTGTGATATAAGTTTTAGCTTTAATTTGCGTGTGATTGTGTGGTTCATTTCCCGGATCGGGTAAAGTGTATTAGATTGAATTGGGTAAGATGATCTATATCACGGAACTACTTCATTATTCTATGATTTTTTTAATTAAAAATGAATCGCAAAATATACTACTAAGCGCAACAAATAGTCGTAGTCAAAAACCAAAGAGAGCTTGCGGATTTAGTTGGTCCGAATTTGACATAACCCGCAGGCGCCGGCTATTGAGTACCCAAGGGAATTAAAGCACTTTAAAAAAAGTTGTGATCAGAACAGCAATTCTTCTGTACCGTAGCTCGTAGCACGGAACAGAAAAACTCTAATAGAAATTATGTTACAACAGATTCGTAGGGGAACCGATGTCACCAAACTCACACATTCAACCGTTAATAATACACATTACACATTAGGTACTGGTAAACAATTGTTTTGATTGGTCATATACCTATTTAATACCAAATTAACCTAAGTGATACATACTACAAAATGTAAACACATCTTATCTGTTCTAAATAGAGACAATTTTGCTATAGAAGAAAACAAAGTTATTTAAAACTTAGTTCATTTTACAAAAAGGTTCATATTTTTGCATAAACACACATAAGAAGATAAATGCTTACCACGCCTACTTCATACTTCAACTAGTTTTTTTTTGTTTTCTATGTTTCATACAGACCTAGTTATAAATTAATAATATATTATTAAAAATTCAAGTCTTCAAAATGCAGCAAGGACTAAAAATAATGAATAGTCGCGAGTCATATTTAAGTTAGTGAGTCAGTGTTATATTTTCCTCATTACATATATAACTGTAGTGTACAACAATGTTTTGATTTGTGCAAGATAATGAACAGTTAGCGTATTCTACAGTGGGAAGTAAACAAGTGTGATACATCGCAGTTTTGTACCAGATTTGTGGCATGCACGCTTTCACTTAACATTCCATGATGTTCCTCTTGTGTAGTATGAAAATTATCTATTGAGGCGACTGATACAAGGAGACTGTCGTTTTTTTTATCGTGTGAATAATCCCCAAGGATAACAGACTTCCCGCCGGCTGACGAAAACGCACGCCGTTTTTGAGTCTTTAGTTGCTGGAATTGAGATAGTAACGAACGTATCCCTTGCACCCCGGCAGACCCGGAGCTCCCTCTTTCGAGATGACCAATTATTTACGTGAAAATTGAATGATTAATCTATTTTTACTTAGTTCTTTTACATTCAATAATATATTTGAAGTCTTTACAAATATATTTTTAATCAAAGATTAAATGGCACCCGTCAATAACATATGTACAACAATATTAAGTATTTTATATTGCGAATACTTGTTGCTTTTTGTTAACCAGTGAAAACGATAGTACTGATGAAGTAATTATTGCAATGATGAACAAGAGGTCAATCAATCAATGTAAATCTAAGTATAGATATTTCTACTGATTCGGCTTTCAATAAGAATTTAACTTTCACTTTTAGACGGACAGATAATACTACTAGAGATTTACAAGTCGTGAAATAAATAATTAACTAAGATACTTGACTTCTACTTTATCTGAGTACAAGAGAAGTAGGATAGCGCTAGTTTTCCTATTCGATTATTTTAACTTTTGCGTTCGTGTATACCTATCTTAACAGGAAATCCTGATTATGTGCCTTTGGTGAAAATACATCTACAAAAATAACCCCTTCGTTCTCTAACACAAAAACAAAACATATTTTGTTTTAACTTGTATAAAAGTAAATGGCTTTTCTTACTTGTTGAAGATTTGTGTAACATAATTACTTTTTTTTTAAACCTGATTTGTTTACACAGTCAGTGTACAGTTACAATCTTTATATTGTCTCATATATTCTTGCGTTCACACTGTGTTCCTAACAAAAATGTATACAAGTCTAAAGCCTGGTTAAACCACATTTGAGTTTATACTGAAGTCTATGACTTGTCAAATACATGTTTTAGACCTTGGGGAAATTGAGGGGTTAAAGCTATCGTGTTTTGAGCCGAGATTTAAACGGAGAATGGTGAAGCTTTACAACCAATATAACTCTAACCTTCTCCCTCTAAGGCTGGGTTGCACGATCGTACTTTAACATTAACAGTGTAGTTAAAGTACCGGTTAGCTATAAAACAGGTTGCACTATTTGACAATTGTTAAAATATGTAACCTCATAACTTGACGCTAACTATAACCGGCCACGCTCAAACGTCAAATTCTATCAAAAAGATAACTATAACAGAGTTACTAAATACACTGGTGCAACACATTTAGTCAAACCATTAGAAACAATGTTACTGTTACTGTTAAATTTGACGAAAAGCCTTAACATTAACAGGTAGTTGGAGCTACTAAGCCTTAATTGCGGTCCAAGACACAATCACATACCTATAGCGCTTACAGTTACAATTTTGAAGTCTAAGGTCAAAAACCTTTTGTAAAATCTAGGAGATGTTGTGTTGTCTGAAACAGCACACACAAGGTCAATAACGTGGACTTTGTGCGATGCGTGTTATTAAGAGTTATGTAAAAAAACTATTATCACTTAACGACCATCGCCATTTATCACTATTCACAACTAAGTTACTTAAGTTTACGTTATGAATGAACTTAAGAAATCTTTGTCTTTGCTTTTGTTTTGGTTTTCGAATACATAGTTTGAATCACGATTTGAATGATTTTTTTAAATATAGAACACGTCAATATGGCTTCACCTGGCCTGATAGTACAGTTTTGCACTGGTGGCCCTCAACTTGACGGCTTCATCAGAAGTTTTTCACGCTCCGTTTGGCTGAACTGGCTATAGTAAATTATACCCACGATTTTCCTTGTATTATGGTGTTCGTGTACCTACTTACAATTTGATAATTTAGTTTACTTTTACATCTTGATTATGAAACAGTAACCAATGGGAAGGGTTCCTACAAGCCGATTCCTACGAGTTCCATATGGATCGCATGTTGCATGAAAAACTAGATCGTCACCCTCCATCACTGACCATAATTAGGTAATAACTGGTATTAATAGTAGCTAATTATTATTATTATTTCCTTAATTTATTTTTGATACATATTGATTAAATTTTGAAATACACTTAGTAAAAAGTCGAAATATATATATTATACATATACATATATTTAAAAATATAAAAAATAGTAGCCCACCGGCATCGGGTACAGGGACCAAGCTACCGGTGGCTAGGGCTCCAGAGAGAGGAACCTCCTCACAATACGTGCCGTGTCGTGGAGTACCGCCTTCAGCATCAAGCCCTTAATCCAACTGTCTAATTATTATTATTATTATTTTGATTATTGAAAGTATAATACAAAATATTTTCAAGCTTCTAAGCTCTACATTACAAGTCTCCTGTAACTATAGTTATGGAGGGTTTTTCCACAATGACCACACTTGGCAGGTGGATTGATAAGATCAATATAGATGAATCACACAATGAATCATTTCATTTCATAGGTTGGGCCCTCAATGGAGTATATAAAGTATTGGATAACCTCGCATAATTAGACGATTTGACAATTTTTTTTTATATACTACGTAGGTGGCAGACAAGCACACGGCCCACCTGATGGAAAGCGGCCACCGTGGCCTATGAACAATTAAGTCATGAATGGTTATCACCTTAGTTTTTACTAGCTGACCGCGCAACTTCGTCTGCGTCACCCCGTTTTTGCAACATTTTTCACTTCTGCTCCGCACCAGTTAGCAGTAGCATGATATTATATACATATAAACCTTCGTCTTCAATCACTCTATCTATTAAAAAACCGCATCAAAATCCGTTGCGTAGTTTAAAAGATTTAAGCATACAAAGGGACATAAGGATATAGGGACAGAGAACGCGACTTTGTTTTGTACTATGTAGTGATTTACCATATTTACCCACTTAGAATTGACGAAATGATTGTGAGCTGTAGAAGCCATCTTAGAAGAAGTGCAATTTTGAAAGATAAGAGTAACTAATATATGTCGTCTCTTTCTATCTAACTTTAAGTAACATAAGTTAGAATAACAAACTTAAAATTTGAGAGTATATACTACGTAACTCTGATATTTGACGTTTCATCCACTACCATAGACAATGTTAATATTAATAAAAACTCTCTATCGTAAATTAAGGCCTCATTGCGGTGACATGCCGCTAAAGCTTTTGTCCGGTCACCAGTATAACTTGACCTCTGATATGATCATTTATGAAACAGTAATAGAATACCTGATGACACCCCACAGGTCAGTTTAAATTAGTGGGCTGCTATTGTTGGCTCTAATTGTATGAAATGAATCGCTTTTACCGACAATATGCATGAAGGTAGTGTAATTGAACAACAATAAGTATAAATTAAATAAGTTAGTAAACATAGCGGTCAACTGATAGTAGGCGGTTACCAGGGCTCATGCAACAATGGAATTGATACCTGTATGTTAAGGTATGGTTTTATACAATTTGGGATATGGGAATGTTCGTAGGTATAACAAATTAAAAATAATTTTAAATGTCGATTACTGTGTATTCTCGCGTGGATATTATACACAATATTTTAAATTTTAAATTCAAAAAGATTTTGTGCAGTGAGAACCTTCAGCGGGAATAACGTGTCTTGTAATTTTTTTTCTTTGTTTTCTTTTACTTTTATCCTTAGACCGACCAGTAAATTTCAACATATGTATTGCTAAGGAATATCTAGTTACTACTTAATAATGTAAAGCCTAAGTATAAAGCCTAGTAAGTGTACTGGCACTGAAGTCAACTAAAGAGTTGTGTACAGATGTAATTTAAAAGTGTTGTATAGATTCTAGAATCTTAGTTGTAGTATATATAATATAACATAATATAAACATAAACTCACGCCTATATCACCGAAGGGGTAGGCAGAGGTGCGTACCACATTTCGCCAGTTTATGTTTTTAGGTCCCAATATAATAGGTGGCGAGCCTATTGCCATTAACCGGGCACTTATAAACCTGCGATAAATACACACATAGCTTCGAAAAGCATCGAAAAGTCATTGGTGTGGGCCATGGTAAGACCTGAGATCGAACCCGAGACCTCGTCTCAGCAGTCCATTACCCATACCACTAGGCTACCGCAGTTGTACCATTTATATAAAAATGAAATAAATCTAATATTAATAACGTCAATAACACCGTTGTTTACCTCATCGATATGGGTGGGTTACACAATCTGACACATTCCAAGGTATTAGCAGTACCCACCTATTCAATTATCGCTGTGCCGGCTCTCGCGCACCTGTCATCTGTGCAAAGGTACGAGTTACGCGCGAGTCGCGACCTCCAAATATTTATTACAAAGTTTTAGTATTAAGAATGGGTTTGGAATTTTGTTTATAATTATCTGTGGATTTCTAATTAGACGCCATATTGTATCCGCCATTATAGGGATAGTATATTTGTAATAGCGGTTACTATTCTTTGGAGGTGATGTGCAGTCAATTTGATGACCCAAGTATGTGCGTGTTAATGGTGACATGAGATCTGCCTTCTCCATTTGGCAAGAGTCATAAATGTATGCATTGGATATTACTGCATAAAGTTTGTGTGTATGTGGGTCCACTAAGATACTACGGAACCCAACTTTTTTCCAAGCCAAGCAGGCTGCGACGGCAGCGCAAAGTGCGCCTCCCCATATCCGGGGATTAAATGGGACCACCATGGTTCCCATGTTTGGGGAAGTTGGTCATCTCAAAGTGATGTCCCCGGGTCTGCCGGGGTGCGAGAGATATGTCTTGCTTGTATAATCTCACCTCCGGCAATCAAAGACCCATAGATGGCGTGCGTTTTAGTCGGTCCGGGTTCGACATCCCCCAACCTCCACCAACTTCGGTGGTGATTTTGCGCACAGTAAAAAAAGGTATCCTACTACTTTTTTGGGTTTTCTGTAGTTTCCTATCCATCTAAAGGTCACATGGGAAAGATCGCCGATGGTGTTAAGGCCACTTATTGTATTATAGATTATTTGTTTATGTACATAATTGTAAAATTTTGTTTGTCTTATCTAATTTCTATCAATCTTAGTGATAAAAACAGCGAAATTCTGGTTTTGATGGAGATACCTAACCCTTGAATACGTAACTAATTTTGGTATTTCTTATCCCAACAGACATACTACAATAACCAGCACTGGACAGAAGATAAAGAAGTATACTGTTCGAGCCATGTGCCCAAGATAGGGCCTGGACACCTGGACAATTCGTCCGTGGGCATACGCAGCGCGCTCAACGTGCCCAAGAGTAACAACTATGTCAACGAGCAGATCCGGGGACTCGCGAGGAACAGCCATGACAGTGAATGTAAGTATCTGAACATTATTTTTAATTTACTGGTTTAACTGGGCCGCCTGGTTTCCAGATAAAACCTGGGATAGAAATTTTAGTTTTGTAATTTTTTGGAACATAAATCTTCAGAAATCATGTTTTTTTTTAGAAATTGATACCAATTATAGTCCGTGTCTAATTACTTTAATTAGCAATACTTAAATATCGTGTTTTTTTAATAATCATTAATTATTTGAAATATTCGGATATTTGGATAGTTGAATTCAACATCCGTAGCCACTGGGGAGTCCGTAGCTACTACGTAGGCCGGTGCTGACAGGGAACCGGTCTAAGTCCCTGTCATCAGATATGTTGAAGCATAAGGAATCATATAATGGTGAAATATAATGTCAAATATGTCAGAAAACTTTCTTCTCAGAACAAAAGAGATAACTCCGGGTCTGTCGAGGTTCGAAGCATATCTTCGCTACTATCTCACCTCTAGTAACTAACAGTAACTAGGTACCCGTAGAGGGAGTGCGTTTTAATCAGATCCGACATAACTTCTCCAACCGTCTTTGGCAGGTGGAGGGGGGTATTTGAAGCGATTTCTCACACGTTAAAAAAACTGTTACTCAGAACAACTTACGCCTAGTAATTTATTATATAAATAACTGTTATTATCTTACATCGAGCGAAAGGCGCCTATAACCCAATTTCGGTTAGCTCCCGATAGAGGTATTTTCGATAAACTAGATCGAAGTGGGAACCTTATACCGGTATACCTTCTGAAAACTTTCAACCTTCGCCACTGCAGGACGAATTTTTATTGATTAAATTATTAAAATTTTACCAATGTTTTGAATAGTATTATCGAAATCTATTTCAGTAAATGAACTAATTAATTCCACTAAATTATTTGTACGTCATTCGTTTGCTCATTAAACCAATATTTAACCTATTAGTATATTTAGCCTATACCTTAATAAACCAATTCGTTTTATTTGATATCATTTGCTTTGTCAAATCATTATATTCAAACAATTCTATTAAGTATACAAATAATACGCAGGTCAAAGGCCCGTAAAGGTCAGTCTAGGCTGTGGCCTAGGCGTTCGTTATGTCATTCAGATCAAGGACGTCTTGACGTAGGTGTACAATAATATACATTCTAAGATTGTAACTAGTGAAAAGATGTTCTCGCTTCGTACCCAATATGACCTTTAAGCATTATGAATGGTCCTTTAAGCGGGGCGTGAAAAAGCATCTGATGAGGCCGTCAAGCTGAGCGCCACCATTGTAGCACTGAACGTGTTTGCAATGGTGACCCTCTTTCATGAGACTTTGCCTTCAGTATAACATCAAGCGAGGTGAAGTCAAACTGACGTGCAATAAATTAAAAAAAATGACGTAGAGGCGTTGCCTTCAGCGTACCATCAGGAGAAATGAAGTCAAATTGACGTTCCATAAATAAATGAAAAAAAACTAAGCATGAACTTTAATATTAGTAGCGCAAAAAGACACACAGGCGTCTCCACCACGTTCCTGAATTTAAAATATCAGTGGCAGTGGCTTTTGACTTTTAGTGTAGAGAAATTTGATTTCTATTTCTGTCAAAGTTGATGATGGTTTATAAAAAAATGACACGGTTCGTATTTACTGTCACTTTCTTACGCCTCGGTTTTGTGTAAAGATACGTACTTATGTCATTCGCACACGTTGTCCATCTAAGTATAACTTTATGTAACTGAGTTGTGTATAAATATACTATATATTACGTAATGGATAAATTATATTTTTTTAAACCCAACACGTGCAAAGAAGCATATATTCGAACTTAAAAAAATACTGTCGTAATGAATCTAAGCATTTTAAAAATCTGCATTTTATAAACGAAACGAACGATATGCTATTAATATTATACACACAGCGGTCAATAAACCGGGACAATGGCGGTGCGCAAGCGCATGTCCATTGTGCTAAGTGCACTCATACAATGCAGCACAAATCCACTTGTAACCAATCAATAGTTCGATCGCAGTCATTCATTCTGTTCACTATTCTATCCATAGGTTTGAATTTAAATAAGAATGTAATATTTATGTTCGCATACCATCATCATCATCGTAGCATTAGACCCGGTACATCCAAACCTTGTACTTTGAAGTTTGTTAACTTACAATTTGACTTGTTATGGCTCATCTTGGCTTGACGGGAGCGACTTTTGAGAGAGGGAAGCTTGCAACTGAGTCTTAGAGTCCTTGGTGGTGTTCTCAAATACTTAATGTTTTTTTTATTTAGGACACGTCAATTTGACTTCACCCCGCCTGATGGTAAGTTCAAGGCAGAGCACAGTAGAAAGGGGGTCACTATTATAAACACGTAAAGTGTTACAATGGTGGAACTCAGCTTGACCGTCTCATCAGATGCTTTTTCACGCCCTGCTTAATGGATTTTTGGACGTGTTTCCTTCTTCTGCAGGAACGTGAGCTGTCCAAAGCTGCCCAAAATCACAACACTAGGATCCTAGCAAATGGTAGTGTGCATGACAAACAAAATTAGTTTGTAAAGGCACGGCTTGCTCTATTAGGCTGCTCAAATAAAATTGTAATTAGATTAAGAGGCAAACGTGTTTGTGAATAAACCAAAAAAAGCCTACGGTGTAGCCCCTTCGGCCGTCTATAGAACCGGGGTTTCGGAACTGGTTCCGTACGAGGCTTTTAATTTAGCTAATATTAAATTTCACGTATTTCCTCTTTTGACTTTGACCACATAATTAAAAACATATTATCTACCTAGTTTTAGCGCATGCCTTATTAAATAACTTCACCCCGGTAGCTGAGACCCGAGACGGCTTGCGGTTTTATTCTTTTTGAACCGACGCGACGTAACCACCCCCGAAGGCCGACAAGCTCCCCTATGAAATGAGAGATTTGCCTATCAATAAGTTTAAAAATTTAGTAAAAAATAAGCTCTTTTGACTTTGACCACATAATTAAAAACATATTATCTACCTAGTTTTAGCGCATGCCTTATTAAATAACTTCACCCCGGTAGCTGAGACCCGAGACGGCTTGCGGTTTTATTCTTTTTGAACCGACGCGACGTAACCACCCCCGAAGGCCGATAAGCTCCCCTATGAAATGAGAGATTTGCCTATCAATAAGTTTAAAAATTTAGTAAAAAATAAGCTATGTCAAAAAGCTTACTATAAAATCCAGGATTATTTGGATGATAAACAAGCCTGGAAATGAACTGTTCACTCCACTTGCTACTCAGCTAAATTTTGTATCTAGACTAAGTAAACTATTGTAAATAGACCAAAAAAAAAAAGAAAAGCCCGCTGAGTTTCTTGCCGGAGTCTTCTCAGGTCGGGGCCGCGTTTCGAACCGGTGGTCCATTTGCATTTGATAAAATATTGTTTGTATTGACGTTTTGTAAGTGCCGTTTACTGGTCTATGCAGAATAAATGATTTTTGATTTTGATTTTGATTTTGATTTCGACAAAACGATTGTTTTTAATAAAATTGTGGCACTGCGCCAGGGCCAACCTAAAGTGAAAACATTCTTTAAAGTAGACTCCTAGTATCCTGCATAAGTTTAATGAACATTGTTCACCAAATTAAAGAGTAAAAAGTTTAGCAAAGTAAAAATTATGAGTAATTCCAGTAAAAATATTACCTATAATAAGTTTTTAATTCAAAGAGGTATGCCATTATCATAATTTTATTCGTGTAATGTCTACTGGCCACTTAGAATTTAATGACTAAATCTTTTTCCATCGTGTAGAGTGAATCGAGGTGCGTGACGTTAGGTTAGGTAACACGAGTTCAATTATTTTTTTGAAATTGCACATCGCTCTTGAATAGAGGTTGTAAAGATTCATCTCGATTATTGTTGTTCATTTTCAAGGTCAGAAACTTTCCGTAAGAACACTCTTCCGCAATACCGACATCAAATTAATCATAATAAAATTAGACAAGTAAATTGACTATAATGTTTTAACAACATGTCTATATAATAATTTTGTATGTTTATTCTAATCGTGAGAACATGATTGTAAAAAAGATCGTTTGGACAAAAAAATGAATTGAGAAGGCCGACATCAGCCCAATAACTGTCAAGTTAGAGTTGTTCCGACGCGGACCGTGCGTACAGTCAGTGTCAAAAGTCGATGATAATTTTCAGAATAATGTATTAAAAATCTACCCATCCATTACAAATCTGCCAGAGCCTGTTGGGAAGGTTATGTCAGCTCAAACTGACTAAAACCGCACGCCGTCTTTGGGTCTTTAGTTACCGGAGGTGAGGTAGTAGCCAACATATCCCTCGCACTTCGGCAGACCCGGGGTCCTCTCTTTCGAGATAGCCACCTTCGGTCTACATAAAGAGGGGACACGTCTTACTTTCCAAAATATTGTATACCTACCTACTTGTTCTAAAAACCGGGAGGTGACATATAAGTGAGTGAAAAATATCATAAAAGTAATTTTTTTATCAATACCTACCTTTCAAGTCATGTGATATTCATTTCGTCATGCTAAAGCTGCGCGTGCGCCGATGACGTCAAATAACGTCACTCTGTGGTCACTTTAGACGAATGTCATCTCGATTTCAGGCCGGGCTCGGTTTTATAGTACCTACTCATATTTTTTAATACTCACCATCAACCATTCTACGATAAGGCAGGATTTGACTTTTGCCTTTTGACTTTTGCCTTTTGTTAATAAATATATGCGTGTGTGGTCTCTTAGTAATAAATATTTAACGCCTTTCAATCGAAGGTTATAATCATAGTTAAATATAAATATTCTGTTACTAGCTGTTGCCCGCGACTCCACCCGCGTAAACTTTTGATCCCGTTTCCGCTGCTCTTTAAAAAACTGTCTGTTGAGTTCAAGGAATAAATAAAGAAAAAAAAAACTTGAATTGGTCCAGTTCGCATTTTGCGCTTAGCAACATATTTTGCGATTAATTTTTAATTATGTAGATTTAGAGGATAAGTCTTACCTACGGTTTATGCGCCGTATGACAAGTTAATTTGGTAACAAGAGGCACAAAGTGAAAAATCAGTTCTAGCTAGAACATTTGGCTTTTGAACATAGTTCAGTAGTTTTTAAACCATGAACAATTAAACAAATTCTACTAGAAAATTCGTTCAATTAAACTGATTTTTAAATTTTTACTTCTTGAAATACGCTGTGTAACTATTTATTTATTTATTTATTTATTTATATTTTTTTATGAACAAGCAGCTACAAGCTGATGTGTTCACTTCTAGTGATAAAATGTATGTGTCTCTTTTTGTTTTAACTGTCCGTCATTTTTTTAACCACTGAATTTTCTAGTTGTAGCCAGTTATAATAATAATAATAATAATTTATTGTTCAGTAACTTAGATCTAGTTTACAAATCCTCTGACTCCCAAACTAGTGTGAACTGTATCTTGGGAGACAGTCTCTTCCTACATGATCCGTGATCATAGTTATAAACAATAAAAGAATGATAAAAAGGACAACAATAGTTATTTTGTGACAATGACAATTAACTTAATTGTAGATGTATTGAGTTCGATTATGTGTGTGCGTGTGTGTGTGTGTGTGTGTGTGTGTGTGTGTGTGTGTGTGTGTGTGTGTGTGTGTGTGTGTGTGTGTGTGTGTGTGTGTGTGTGTGTGTGTGTGTGTGTGTGTGTGTGTGTGTGTGTGTTTTAGTTTATGTTTGTGTGTACGTGGTTAATATATTGGTTTGAGGTAATTTTCAGTTTTTCTATAGTCTAGTTTAATGAGTATATTAAATAGTGTCTTTTTCAAGGTGCGCCTATTTTGACCTACTATATTTTCTACCTTGTTGATTTTTATGTATAAAAAGGAACTAAGAAATGGGTATTGATGTTGTGCGAATGTTGTATAAATGCGTTTGTTGTGAATAATTGGTCTCCTGCGAGTGGTATTAACTTCTATTACAGAGGTCGTAGTATGGAGTCTCAGAATTGTTTCACGTATGTATAACTGCCGGACGGATAGCACTTTGGCTTCACTGTATAGATATTCTGTTGGGTATCGACGCGGCCTCTTCAACATTACTTTTATAACTGCACGCTGGGCTCTCTCTATCTCAAGCATATGGGTCATTGCTGCTCCTCCCCAAACAGGCAAGCAATACGTTAGAAGCGGTTGACATAGTGCAGTATATACATTAGTTAGTAGGTCATGGTCTGCTACATCCCTTAAGTTCCTAAATACCGGTATAAGCTTCCTTACTCTTTTTGTTAGTGTAGAAATGTGAGGTTTCCATTTTAAATTAGCGTCAATTATTACTCCTAAATACCTAATTGTTTGCGTTGCCTCAAGTTTATCACATACACATACATTGGGTGGTTTATTTTGCCTGTTACAAGGGAAATTGTGAATTGATATGGAGAAGCCATCAGGAGGTTTTGTGCGGTTGGTGTTATAGAAACAAGTGTATTTAGTTTTTGCCACATTAATTGTAAGTAAATTATCTTCAAGCCATCGAGTAACCTCTCTTAAGCCTGCATCTGCATATTTGTTTACCTCTTCCCACGTTTGTCCATGAAATAGAATCGCGGTGTCGTCTGCGAACGCAAAGATATGTCCATTGAACAGTTTAATATTGGCAAGACTGTTAACGTATACAAGAAACAGTGTAGGTCCCAACGTGCTTCCCTGTGGTATGCCATATGTTGTGTAAGTTGTATTACTAAGGGTACCGTTCACCCTGATCACCTGTTCTCTATTTTTTAAATAGTCACGGAACCAATCCAAGGCCAACCCGCGCACTCCCATCATTTCCAGTTTGTTCAATAGGAGTGATAAGGACACCGTATCGAACGCTTTTTTTAGATCAAGAAACACTCCTACACTTTTCCGTTTCTTGTCTACGTTTTCCGCTACCATGTTAGAGAGTGCAAGAACAGCATCGGTCGTGGATTTAGCAGATCTGAATCCATATTGATTATTGGACAAAAGATGGTTCTCTTCAAGATACTTTGTAAGCCTGTGGTTCACAATTTTTTCTAGTATCTTGCTTAGCGTGCTTAGTAGGGAGATTGGTCTGTAGTTCGATACGGTGTCCCTATCTCCATCCTTAAAAATTGGAACAACTACTGCCTTTTTAAAAGAGGCTGGAAAGATACCCTGGCTGAGACTTAAATTGCAAATATGCGCAATCGGGTAACATAGGGTGGTATGAAACTTCTTAAGAAACTCACTAGAAATTGTGTCAATACCAGGTGTACTTTTACTTTTTAAATTAAGAATAATATTATCTACCTCAATGTAGTCAGTCGGAAAAAGCATAAACGAGTGGCACATATAACTATTTTCTGTTAATCTGCTTTTAAGTACTAAGTCATTTTCAGTCACCTTTAGTCTATTAAGAATCCTTTGTGCTAAGTCAACTCCAATTGTCGTGAAATAAGCATTTACCATGTCAAGGGAGTCTTTTGGATTCTCAGCAATACTCAATAGGTCCATTGCTTGTGTATTTTTAGCTTTAATATTACTGATTTCTTTTATAGTATCCCAAGTAAGCTTTTTATTTCCTATGTTTTTAAGTAGATTTTCTCTATAATATGTCTTTTTTAAACATTTTACTAATCTATTACAGGCATTTCTATAAGCAATATATATTCTTTCAGCTTCAAGATCAGTGGGATTCCTCCTAGACTGTAGATGCAACTTATCCCGTTTTTGAAAGCATTTTACAATATTAGAAGTTATCCACGGCTTAATCGGCTGCTTGCGCTTTGAGAACGTCATCGTCTCGGTATTCGCTACAATGATATTTTGTAAATTTGTAGTGAGATAATCTACGGCTTGGTTCACATCCGAAATTTTGAAAAAATCTACCCAATTCAATTCGTTGTTTGCAATGTTTATTGCTTCATAGTTTATTTTAGTACGTGTGTAATTATTTGTTGTACTTGTGCGTGTTGGAGTTCTAAAAATAGTTAACATAATTGGAAGGTGGTCTGTTATATCCGTGTCAAAAACATAGCTCTCACATTTACTAGCCAACCTAGTCATAAAATGGTCCAAGCAGGTGCGCCCATGTGTCGGAATATGTATGGCCGGTTGAAGACCACAAGCATTTATAGTGTCCATATAGTCGATGGTATATTGTTTAGTCATGTCTATAGTATCAATGTTTATATCACCTGTTAAAATGACGTTACGCGAGCGGTGGGTTGTAAGTATATTATCTAGTGCATTTATGAAGTTTGTAGGATTTTTAAAGCAGTCGGGTCTATAGATACCAAATACAAACATATTTCCTATTTTCGCCAACAAACAATTTGCTTCTGTTATAGCCATTTCTAGGACGGAGGCATTTATCTGTTCTTTAATATACATAATGACGCCATCATTTTGGTTATAGCTTCGCTTAGTGAAAAACATGTTAAACCCATCAAGTAATGGGGGTACAGACAGCTCATCGCACCAACATTCCGTCAATACCATAATATCTATATTTAATTTGAGCCTCGCTATATACACAAGAAGGCTGTCAAGATTTTTATTAATACTTCTTATGTTGAATGTGAAGATATTAAAACGGTTGTTTTGGGTGTAATATTTATCGAAAGTGCTCCTTAACTCGTACGGATCTGTTATCAACTGGCACGGTATAGTGCATGAGTCATCGATATCATCTGATAATGTTTGATTATCGAATTTTAAGTACAATAAATCTATTGACAGTACCCACGCAACTTAGCTCCATATATTTAATAGGTGTAGCAACAACTTGAGGTTTATAACGTGTAACAACAATTGAAGTATTATTTCCTGAAGATAGCACAAAATACATCTCTCGACCAAATCTGTACCTCATCAATAATCGTGGTAAGTGCAGCAAGGACCTAGGCCTAAAATAACCTCCCATCGTGATAGTTTGTGAAAAATAGGATAATAACCAAATTTTATATTGTTCACCGTTCATTTTAATATTATTTGTTATTCGTGTATAGCGGCTTATGTAATTATAAGTAGTAATAAGGAATTCCACGGTGTATTTATGTATCTCAGTGTGTATATATGTTAATTTTTCGTGTTGTAATTGTTGTTTAATGAAAATAATATCGGTATTTGATAGTGGTTTTGTGTACGTAATGATTGAATTTTTGTCATGTAGTTGAGTGTTGATAAATAAAAGTGTGGGTATTTGTGAGATATAATACAATGCAAGATATGATATAAGGATAGTGACAAACTGCACTGAATCTAGCTTATTAAGACAATAACAAACACTTAGTCAGTCCTTCCTCAATTTTATCAGGTCAGTTTCGTTTTGGATTTCTTGTCGCATGTCTCCATCTGTTCTCTTTACGAAGATTCTCCCAAAATTTGTCCAACAATATTTATAACCAGAAGTTTTTGCCGCCTCTCGAGCTAATGCAAACATTTTTCGGCCTCTATTTGTTAGGCTTTCCGACACGTATATAGGCGTGGTGGGCCCTGGCAAGCCCACGGTCGCAGTAGAAAGTCTATTGGCCGTATGTTTTTTATTATATTCCTTAGAATTTTTTAGGACCTTATTTTTGGCTATTGTTGTAGTAAACTCAGTCACCACAGTTGTGGAGCCCGTCCGGGTTTTTAACCGGTATACATCTTTTATATCGGAACAGTCAATATTAACATCCAAAGCACCACATACTTTGTTGACGAGGCCACAAAGATCTTGCTGCGACTCGGCCCTTATGTCTTGTGACGTAGGAATTGGCAAGTTGCGAAATTCTATGACTGTGGACTTGAGCCTTTTTTCAAAATCCTCAACTTTACTCTCTAGCGATGAAATATATTGTACACTTTCATTACGCTCTCGCTCCATTGACTTTAATTTCTCCTTCATATCTTCGTACTGTGTGGAGATGAATTGCATTGATTTCTCCAGGTCAGATTTATCAAGCCGATTTTTGAACGAGTTTATTGTGGTGGCAGATATAACTTCCTCTGGCAGTAAGTTCCAATTATGGACCACTCTATTACTGAAGAAGTGATGGGCAATCAGTGTGTCAGCGGAGGCCCGTGTCAATTGAAGGCTGTGTCCACGGGTCGGCCGTTGGCTGTCTCTTCTGAGAAGGATGTTCTGGATATCAGGCAGATTGTAGTGTGCAGTTAGGATCTTATACACTTCTAGCAGATCGCCTCGAAGTCGTCTTTGCTCAAGAGTGCTCAGTTTCAGTACACAGAGTCTCTCCTCATAGGACATGCGGCGTAGAGCCTGTGGTATCCTTGTGGCCTTTCTCTGGACACTCTCCAGCAGTAGTAGTATTTAGTAGATTAATTTAGTTAGATTTATTCATATTTCCAGATGAACTTCATAGATATCCGTTTCAATTAAATTCAAACTAAATTTCCTCGTTCCGCCCAAAAAATTGACATATGAAAATTAAAAAATAAACTTAGTTTAGTTAAACCTATTTTACCTATAAAACCCGGCTTTAGTTGTTACCTAAACTCGAAAAATTACTATCATCTCATATCAAAAAAGTCGTAAACAATTAACACAACCTGTAAGAATCCAGTCTAACTTCCGATGAAGCACGACAGTACGCGTAAACCTCTGAACTTCGGCACACTTCGGCCAGGTTCGGGTGTTAGAGTGAAAAGGTGCTTCGTGGGGAAGCGAGAGGGGAGAACTTGTTGCTTGTTGCAAAACAACCGGCCACATTCCGCCGACCGGCAGCCCAGTGACCTAAAGCTCAGATACCATACACGTTTGGACCATAAACGCAAGTTTGGATAAATAAAAAAGTTTTTTAGTTTATGGTTATGAATAAGCTTACGCCTTTGGTAATAAAAAAAGCGTATGTGCACTCCTGTACTTTTATTTTTGTCATTAAAATTCGAAGTATGAGAATCATCAGCACACTTTTGCGTAGAGGTGTCGATCCGTATATTAATTATTACAGCTTAAGCAAATCATCCTACTTATGCTGTTTATCCATGTAATTACGGAAAAAGTACGTGGATGAAATCACTGCGAGGGATGTAAAATTTAAAATATAACCCTGTACCAACCCGTCATGCCAGCATAGAAGCAGTAGGCCAAAGTCTTCCAATATGGGAGTGGTCTATGTCCAGTAGTGGACTTTGACAGCCTAATTTGACAGCGCCGTAATGTGAGTTGATATTATTTTATAAAATTATTGCATCATTTAGCTTCACAAACACGATTCAGAGTAAATAATGCTAGTAAAATAGTAAAAAAAAATTACCACATCAGAATTATTTTATACCAATAAGTAGTAGACCCGGAGTCCTACCAGGTGTGCTTCCCATATACCTTGCTTTTTATGGCACGTCAATTCGACTTCGCCTCGCCTGATGTAAGGCAGAAGGCTAAGTTACATAAAAGAGAGTTACCTTTGCAAACACGTTAATTATACATTATAATACATATAAACAAATATTACAATGACGTATGACACTCGGCTGTAATCGAAAATGACGTTACTTTTTGATGATGATGATGTAACTACCGAGGGCAGTGTTTTTTTAATGTCAAAAAAGAACAAGCATGAATATATTTGCATCTCATAATATCTAGAATGAACAAAAACTGCATAATAATTATGAAAAAATAAAAATGTCATAACGCTACTGAAATACTGACTTTCATCCAATTTGCATATAAAAAGTATTTGCAATATACTACACTATTACCCTTCTAATTTTAAAATTGTTTTATAAAATTTGATATTTTTTCTACCTGTCACCATTTTTTTTTTGAATTGTAGGCTTTCATACTGTGCCAACTTCATAATGAGGTTTGTAGGTCAGTCAATAAAACCTTCAACAATCCCGTGCTGTATCTTTTTAATACTGGTAACACTCTCCACTCACTGGTAACACGCTCAATTTATTCTTTAGTCTTGTTGCAATTTAAATTCTCTACAACTTTTTCTCTCCCTGACTTTTAGTGACCCAAAGGTAACAAAGTAACTAATGATAACACTAGTCGTCAATACTCATAAATATACTAAGAACTAGAATCTAGTTGTTTAAACCATAGACCTCGCGAGTACCATTTCTTTCGCAGCATTTTGCGAGGACTCAATTCCTATCCTTGACGTTTCAGCCAAATTTCATTCAGATCCGCTTATAAATAAAAGTATAGCAAACTTTACTGCCATTTTCCAAATTTTCAAAAAAGCTCTCAAAAGAAGTTTAGTTTCAAATCAATCAATTAGTCATCTTGTCCTGATTCAATCAATCAATTCGACATTGTGGGAAGTAGGTAATTTGGGAAATGGGCGTTTTGGGAAGTGGTCCTTATGAGTTAAAAGGGCGTATTGCAGTACACTGCTGGACATAGGCATCTACCAATGTGCGCCACTGATCGTAAAATTGTTAATAGTTTCAGAATAACAATAGATAGATCACTGTAATATTTGTCTTTGACCAAGTGGCTCTGTTTTTAAGTTGAATGATGTTATTACTTTAATTAATGTAATTGAGTTAATCAAAAATTTGATCATCAACGTTTTTTTGCAACTCAAAATTTCCTGTATAACCAATAAAGAGTTCTATTAATTAATCACGAGTAGGTATATTAGCGTACGGTACGATAATAGGATGGTTCCCACAGTTCTATATAATAAATGTGATAGAACTAGAGAAACAGAAGTGTTTTAATTTAATTTCCACTAGTTTAATGGAAGTTTAAAGCAATTAATTAGCTAACTTCCGTCCTAATCTAAACCTCGTCTGGGATATTGATTTTTTCCATTTATATCTATTAGAAAATTTGCATACTAATGCTTTAAAAGTGCATTTCCCCTGTAAAGGTATGCTGGATCAATATTCATCTTCATTGTTATTTTTTTCCTATTCAAATCACTTTCACTAGTCTTCACTTTCACTAATCAGTTTCACTAGTTACATTCATCACTATCCTTGCAGTGATCCCGGTCGCATCTCAGTCCAAAGCTGTCCCCTTGGAGTGCTAAGTCTGCTTTTCTCTATTCCAACAGTGTCACGGCTGAACTTCGGTAATTTCCGTGAAGTGACTGGCATCTGACTTGACTGCCATAGATATTCGTAGTATGTCAATCGGGACCGATGGCTACGAGTTCTTCGAGGCACGACTAGACCAATGCAAATAGCCATATTCATATTTGCACTGAGCGAGGATCGAACTCGCGCTTCCTGCGTAGCAGTCCCGTTCACTACCGTGACACCACAGAGGCTGTCAAGTATTTTACTTGCATAACATAAACTCACGCCTATGTCCCCGAAGGGGTAGGCAGAGGTGCTAGCACCCATATGTCACCAGTTTATGTTTAGGTCCCTATGTAATAGGTGGCGAGCCTATTGCCATTAACCGGGCACTTATAAACCAGCGATAAATACACACATAACTTCGCTAAGCATCGAAAAGTCATTGGTGTGTGCCATGGTAAAACCTGAGATCGAACCCGAGACCTTGTCTCAGCATTCCATTACCCATGACATCAGGCTACCGCAGCTTTTTTTTACTTACATTGAACGTGATAATTGAAATACGCTAATCGAAACAGTGAGCTCTGACTTAACACTGCACCGCTTTGCTACAGGTTGTCAGTTACACATGTTGGACTAAAACAAGTGGTGGAAGGTAGCCTCTTCGGGCGTAGGAACCGCCGTGTTGCCGTGGCTTATCCCGGTTATCTGTCTGTATTGTAGCAGGGACAATAAAGGCGTTGGGAGAAGGTCTTTTGATAATGTAGGTATCTTTCTCGTGACTGACATAATCGCCCCACTGCCTGACAGGTGGTTATATGTCGGAATCAAACCAACTAAAACTCGAATGCCGGGGTGTAGGTTTGCCTGATAAGGCACTTCCCTCGCTCTCCGGGGCGTAAGATTGCCCTATAAGGCACTTCTCTCATTCCGCGGCTGATCTTGGGTCACCTTTAGTTAGGTCATCAGTCGAGTTAGCTCCCTCCCTTAATATAACAGAATAGAAATCTGCGCATCTAATTATATCTAACTGCCCATACACTACACCTATATACCTTTAAACACATGTCCATTGACGTTGTGTACAAGGAAACGGGCCTAGCGATAAGACCGCTGATTGTACTGCCATTTTTGTGTTGCTGTTGTTTTTATTTCTCCTGTATATGGTGATATTTGGGTGTACAATAAAGAATACAGTTACTAATATTATGAAACGCGAATATTTATTCTGCCTGTCAACTCATGTAAAGATTAATTGAAAACCTATGCGCCTAACATTAGTTGCGTTGCTATGATAAAATACTTCATGGTGGGCTACGCAACCGGATTCAATCACTTAATCGCCTAAATTTTCCTATAGTCGCAATGCTTAAGGCTCGCTGGCTAGCTGATCCGCCATATTTAGCGATAAATGACACCGTTTTGCACCAGTTGCAAGTATTGCAACACGAGTGTTACGTTCACCGCATCGCAAGATCCGAGAATGGCAATACTGGGGCCCGATTAAGTAAAATTAGGTTTTTTTTAAAACGTAACCAGGTGTGGTTAATATTCAGTAAACGATCTGTAGGTTCAGCGATGTAGGCGTGGCTTCCATTTGGATGGGTGACCGAACTTCAGGTTATAGGCTGACTGATTTCCTGATGACGTAGTTCTAACGTCGCATAGTTTATGAGTAGTTTTGCCCTGAATTTTATACATTGCATAATAATCTATCTATCTGACCACTAGCCCCCCCCCCCCCCCTACCATCATCTCATAATAGTAATATTATTTCAATCTTACTTTCATAGTGAGATTCGGATCGTTAGCGTCCGTCAGGATATACAGGATACTAGTGTTATGTGGTTAAAAAAGGTCAAACCGTATGTATTTATGTGATAGATAGAGACAAGATACAGTACACAAATATCAACGGAAGGCACTCAAGCTGTGGAATGAATTTCCTGCCGTGGTTTTCCCAAGCGACTAAAAGATAACATTCTTCAAGAAGGCCATTAGAAGGTTTCTACAGTGTGGGCAGCACGAGTATAACGCCCTTGGTGTTGCAAACGTCCATAGTCCACGGTGACCGCTTCCCATCAGGAGAGGCGGGTGCTTGTCTGCCACCTAAGTGGTATAAAAAATAAAAATAAAATAATCCAAGTCAGAAACACTCTATGAATCTAAAGTAAGATTATAGTAAGACCCCAAATGAAACAGATGCTTCTTAACTACCTCAATCTACTATATAAAAATAAGTCGGGTTTTCCTTCCTGACGCTATAACTCCAGAACGCACGAACCGATTTCCACGGTTTTGCATTCGTTGGAAAGGTCTTGGGCTCCGTGAGGTTTATAGCAAAGAAAATTTAGGAAAAATCTCAACAGAAAAGCGGGAAAATCATTTTTCACATGGCGAAACGGAGTTCGCCGGGTTTGCTAGTTTTAATAAATATCAGCGCGGTTCGGCGACTCTTTTCTATATCGCACCATGAAGTCCTGAGATGCTCTGTCACACGTGTTTTCGTCATCCTACAGTCCCGGGTCTTTCAAGCGGGGCGCGAAAAAACAACTGTCGAGGCCGTCAGGGTGGGCACCACTGTTGCAGCACCTGTAACGGCGACCACCATGTTCTAGACTGTGCCTCTACTTTCCATCATTCGTGGTGCAGTCAATTTGACGATCTAAGCATAAAAAAGCTCGTTCCGCAAACCTTCACCATCCGCACAATGGCCCAAAAAGGGAGGCTAGGTGCGGAAAAAGGAGTCCCTATAGGTACAATAGACCTTCACCATCTTCTCCTTATATTGTCGGCGTCTAAACACGGATCAGAGCATCTTATTCATAGCCCTGACCACACAATGTGGGTATTCTAAATTCGTCTCGACTATTGTCTTGTCAAGCGTGACCTTGAATAAGTTGTCCACCTGACGCGGCACAGACTTCCTAGACACTTTCTCTCACACGTTCAAGACCGTCGCCTCGATATTAAAATAAATGATTGAATTGATCAATCAATTATTATTATCTAATGACAATGCGACGTGTATGTAGAGTAAGCTTACTCAGAATAGGACCATGGTTTCTAAACAAAGAGACACTCTATTGATGGAATAGATAGATAAATAGATAGCTATCTATCTATTTAGATAGATATTATAGATAGATAATATTTATTTGTTCAATCATAATTATTTAATTATTACGCTTCGAACGAATCGTTTTCAATTTGCTATCAATGGATTACTTGACCCTGCGGTAATTTTAGTAACAAATATATATGGAATAATAATATATAATCATAAGTATTCAAATGTCATTAATTCTTACCATCTTCTGATACTGTCCAAGACGTTAATTGGTAGTGCTTGTGCTTAGCCGCACGTAATTAATTTCCTTGCGATTTACACTGCATAGTAAGGATTCGGGTCAATAATTTTTTCCAAATTTATTTAGCTGCAACATTTTTGGTTAGGAATATATTTTCGGCATACCCATTTTTTTACAAAGTGCCCGTTTACGATAACTAAAAAGAGTTTATGGTAGTTTGAATTAGTACAACAAATGAATACTGAAAGTAAATGTAATTGGGCCCGACTGGGATGACCTCGGAAAACATTCGTTGAGAAGACATCGAGACTGAAACAAGGGCAAGGGGCCTACCAAAACCTCTTAGTAATTTAGCCCTGAGTCATTGAAAGACAAATTGTATAGCGTTGTCGTTATCTGACATTTCAATTGTGAGTATATTAATGTTGCTAGGTTTCTTTAGTCGTGTTGATGTAGTCACTACCTCAATACCGTGTGAAGTTGAGAGGGAATATCCGGAAGGCGGATTCCTGGCTCAGAGCAAAAGACCTTGGATACAATCAGGGCATAACTTTTTAAAATGATGATGCTATTCATTATCTCCTTCATAAATTAAAAAAAAACCTTCTTTTTACCGTACCTGTTTTTATCGGGCGCGATATTTCCACAGATACCACCTCCACCAAATTCGGTGGAGATGATTATTTCACGCTGGCTATGGTTCTTTGATTGTCAGAGGTGAGATAATACAAGACATATCTCTCGTACCTTGGCTGACTCTCTCGTATCTCTTGCGATGATCCCCTTCCCATAATGTGGGAACCATGGTGTCCTCATCTAGTCCCTGTTAATTTACAGTACCCAATCATCAAAAAAATCAAAAATCAATTTGAAGAAATTTGATTTTGGTTAGTAGGTAATAAGCTAACTGTTATGCCAATACATCTCAACTTCCATTCACCTCTCGCCACCCCTGAATTATGCCAGTTTTTTCTGGGATTCTGTTTTAACCTTTTCGTTTTCTTCGAGAAAAGAACAATATCATAAAGTCCTATGAAGTCTGAGAACTTGGCTGATATTTAGTTTATTTGAATTTGGAATATAGATTTTAATTTCCCTCAAAGAGTTTTGCTCAGTTTTTTGTTTCGCGCGTTTTTACCGACTTACCTACAACAGACCAAAGAGTGTGTAACTTATGGGAGTATGCCAGGTCATTGACACCATTCCACCGTAGAAGCTGTGTTGCACAATGAAATTACAACTCTAAAATCCAACGTTACAGTAGAATTTGCGTTAAAACATTGTGTATGATATAACAAGGATTAATATGGAAATATTTGAAGTAATATGAAATAACTCTCTTAGGTGCGGCTTATAATTTTATTTTGCTGTAGACTAATCATTAGGCGGAGGCTACACTTAACGGTGATTTGCGATGTGACAGAAAGAGAGAGAGAAACAAAACAAATATATTGCTCTATCTTCATTTATTTATTTATTATACACCAAGTAAAACTGCATAATTAAAATCTATAAGACTACGGAAGCAGTACAATTGTGGCCTTAACGCTTTAAGCAATCTCTGCCAGGCAACCTTTTCATGCATCTGCATTTGCAGGCATCATTCTCAAAGGTCTTGGTATAGCCCATGACAAGAGACAATGCACAATGGTGTACCTATGAATACAAGTTTACAGGTAAAGAAAATAAAAGGCTGTTGTTTGAACGAGATAATACCTTCTTAATGTTGTGTCATCAGCTATTACATACTCATTCATGACATTCATGTCATTCATGTTATATTATCTTTTACTGTCTATGTTCATTTATTAAATATTTTCTCTTACTTCATAATCGCATTTATTAGCTCTATTATTGATGTGTCTTAATCGCTAACATATTCATTGATCGCATCATAAACAAATGTAGTCTCCGCTTTAAATAAAAAGTTATATTTTACTTAAAATATCCGAAATTTAGCTTCTTTTTTATTTCAAAAATTAAAATGCTAATTAAAGTAATAACGTTAATCAAATATGAATAGATCGCAATGCAATAAGCATAAATTTTATCGATTTTTATAATTTTATTGTATATTAACACGATGTGTATAAATATATTAACTTGGGTTTTTTGAGGAGAGTAGGTATTAATTATATGGCAGCACCAAGATCATTTGGGATAACTACTGATGGGCAGACTAAACTCGGAACTAGATGGCTTCCCTCTTGGGGTCAGTCCTGCCGTGTTACATTAAAAAGACATAACCAACCTTTTTTTAAAAAAATCACATACATACGGGTACATAATATTTAGTCCGTAGCCGTTTCCGTCCGTAACCTTTATGTTAAAATCTATACTAATATTATAAAGCTGAAGAGTTTGTTTGTTTGTTTGTTTGAACGCGCTAATCTCAGGGACTACTAATTGGAATTGGAAAATTCTTTTAGTGTTGGATAGTCCATTTCTTGAGGAAGGCTATAGGCTATATAACATCACGCTACGACCAACAGGTGCTTAGCAGCGAGGGTGAAACCGCGGGGAACAGCTAGTATATAATATTCAGCTTTATTTGAAATGGAGACTCTTGGATCACAGAATCCCATAAAATCAAACCTACCTAAGTTTTAGATTCCCTACGATACGATATAGGCGTCATATTTAAGAACGGATTTGTAGTAAAAAATATTACTCAAGAACGCGATTTGAATAATTGCAATTTGTACGGAAACTTTTAATGAAATTACTTAATTTACTTTTGCAATTACTTACTGTTGGACAGGAAACTTGCCAATTTGCGTGTAAACATGTGTACTTATTAAAATATTACCCAATATTTTCTTGTGACTATGAATATAACTCACTTTTAAACTTTCCCGTTGCATGATATATGGTTAACAAAACCCGGATATTAACACAATAACTGGTGGTAAATACAATAACTTATCTTACGAATATAACGTAAAACTTATACGCCAAATCTAACTTAGCGGACACGCATATTTGAAAGTATTCGTATTCGAAGTATTCGTAAGCAAATTCTTGAGAACTCCATGATTAAAAGTTTTCTTGCATTCCACAACGTTATTTAAGGTTCGTTTAACTGTTCTGGCAACCTGTGGAATGCATTGTGAATGACTTGGATCATTTATTTATCTATTGTTAGATAAATTGGTTGAATATTTGAGAGGCCTTGTATATTGCTGCTTGCGAAAAACTGTACTGCTGACATACAATCGAATAGTTCGAAACATCTAGATTGTATGCTATACATAAAATATCCTATCAGCTTCAGGAGGGACTTTGCCTCGCTGTGTGTGTTTTACCGCCCATACCAAGCCGCCCATTTGTGTTGAGAGGAACTGGTTGACACGATGCTAATAGCTTCATTCTATCACCGCATCGGTCGCCTGACTGGAAACGGTGCGCACTGTACGGTATGAACGAAACATCCCACGCACGCTCAGGCTGTGGAATGAACGTCTAGCTGTAGTTTTGCCAAAAGCTTGTAATATGTGATTCTTCAACAAGGGCATTATCAGGGTCCTTGATAACCCTGGTATTGCACACGTCCATAGGCCACAGTAACCACTTTCTATAAGGTAGGCCGTGTACTTGTGTGCCTTCTAAATGGTATAAAAGGACTGCCTAGGTAGTCTCATAAACATCCAGTAATATCAACTTATTTATACTCTTACTTCTACACTAAAATTATAAAGAGGTAAAATTCTTTCACCAATACATAATTGATGATACACTTGTACTTCTCCACTGTGTTCTCACACACACAACACAGTGGAGAAGTACAAGTGTATTATCAATTATGTATAAAAGTGAGCTCCACCAAGTGCCATCAATCAACAGTATAAATAATCTTTCACCAATGGAAATTAAGCTACATTTACCCTGAGTAACATAGGCTATATTGCATTACGCGATAACCGATATCCACGCGTGCGGACTTATAAAATTGTCAACTTTCAAAATCTGTCGGTTAACAAGTGTTCAAAGCAATTGCCCGCTCTTGCTAATTTCCAATTATATACTCATTACTTGTACATGGGTCCAGTAGTCCAGTTAGTATAACGATGGGCCATCGGTTCGATCCACACGAGCGCGTGTGCGTACAGTTAATTACTCGGTGGTTACACGATTTATAACATTTTCCGTTAGTGTGGTACTGATGCTAGTCTAGTGTATTTGAGATTGTACATGTTGAACAATTGACTAAGGTCCTTATTTAAACCTACACCTATATGTACGGGAACCCAACAAGATATTCAAGAATCCCCACGAATTAGTATTGGTCTGGAGAACTACGGCGGGGGAGGCCCCGCCGGAGCTCAACGGGGGTGGTTATTTCGGACTCGTTCCTTCCAAACTCACATGGCCGTTTCGAGCTATCAGTTGCTAAGGATGAGGTAGTCACTGGCACTAATGTGTCTGCGGCTGGCAGGGCGCCAAACTGGTACAGGCTTTTAGTCAAGTTTGGGAGGTCAGATAGTATAGTCACTCTTTTAAAAGCCATTTAAGCTGAACTAAGTGGAGAGAAATAAGAGCAACAATATCTATGTAATTCCTCTGCACCTGTCTTTAGACCCATTTTTTAAGTAACGAATGCCTTTCCTGTAATATGTAGTCCTGTAATATGTAATCCTGTAAATGTAGTCCTGTAATATATATTGCTGTAATATGTAGTCCTGTAATATGCGATAGTCTAGTGGTATGGGTAATAGATTGCTGAGACGAGGTCTCCGGTTCAATCCCAGATTTTACCATGGTACACAATAATGATTTTTCGATGCTATACGAAGTTATGTGTGTATTTACCGCAGGCTCGCCAACTATTACATTGGAACCTAAATTTAAACTGGCGAAATGTGGGTGGTTGCACCTCTGAATACCCCTTCGGGGATAAAGGCGTGAGTTTATGTTATGTAGTATGTAGTCCTGTAATATGTGGCCCTGTGTTCTGCTCCATATTAGTTGTAAAAATATATAAAACTCAATATTTCTTGTTTCCTTATAATAATCTGTAACAGTATTGTCGGCAGTGTCCCCGACTCGTACGACGAACGGCAGCAGCGCGCACGCATCGCCTGCGCGGGACTTGTCGCGCAACACGCCCGACTACCAATACGGGCGGTTCGACGTGAGCGCATTACACATCGCGCATGCGCTCAAACAGACAGAACTCCAGAAGGCCTACCACAGGCCGAAAGAGAAGCCTATAGACTGCTATTTGGTAAGTAATATTTTTATGTAAGGGAAACTGGGGACACTTGATCCCTATGGGAGACAAGGTACACCAATATTTTTAGAATTACTAAGCGTATTAGACTATTTTTAATGTGGTATCACTAAGGGTAATAATGTTTACTTAGTGTTACCACACTAAAAATACTCTAATACGCTTAGTAATTCAAAAAATATTGGTGTACCTTGTCTCCCATAGGGATCCAGTGTCCCCAGTTTCCCCTACTTATTTCAGATAAGGGCGAAATAGGTGTTTTGTGGTCCTACCGAGACCTTTGAGACCAAGGTTACCTCATGTGCTGACGCATACTTTCTCGGTGTTGAATGTCAGATGTTAGGCGTTCAGAGAAGAAACATTAAGAAAAATGAAAAAAAGTTTATTCAGTATAAAAAATTACATCAACAATTTTCAAACGTCTGCCAAACTGCATTGCAGTTTATTGGCAGATACAGCTCCGGTTTTACCATTACATCTTACCCATGTTGTATCTATTTACACCTGTACATAGATCCAACATAGGTAATCCGGAACCTTTAGTCGCTGAGTACCTAAAACGCAGTCGGCCGATTTCGCGTTATGCCAAAATGTCATTTAAAATTAGCGTTTCAACTAAGTACGGCTTTGTCTATGTCGCGATAGGTCTAATTCTCATATTGACTATTTAGCGATACGCCTATGTCGCAATAGGTCTAATTCTCATATTGCCTATTTAGCGATACGCCTATGTCGCAATAGGTCTAATTCTCATATTGCCCATTTAGCGATAGGACATGTCGATATTTACAATTTCTTGTCATAGTATCACAACATAGTATAAAACAAAGTCGCTTTCTCTGTCCCTATATCCCTATGTATGCTTAAATCTTTAAAACTACGCAACGGGTTTTGATGCGTTTTGTTTTTTAATAGATAGAGTTATTGAAAAGGAAGGTTCATTTGTATATAACATCATGCTACAACCAACTGGTGCGGAACAGAAGCGAAAAATGTTGCAAAAACGGTGACACAGACTGACTGTAACTATTGCCAGCGGCTCCGCCCGCGTGGACTTCTAACCCCGTTCCCGCTGCTTGGACTTCTGATCACGTTCCCGCTGCTCTATAAAAACTTTCCGTAAAGCTTAAGGAACAAATAAAAAAAGAATTACTCGAATTGGACCAGCCGTCTTTGAGTTATGCGCTTACCAACATACTTCGCCCCTAAGATATCTCGCATTAAAGCTATATCTCAATTCACCTAATTCGCTCATGAACTGAAGTTCAATAACCTACCTAGCCTTTGGACTAATATGCAATAAACCTAAATCTCATTTCACTTACTACGCTTATGAACTAATACGCAATAGGTCTAAATGTCACTATGACTATGTCTTGTTATGTACCTATAGGCAAAACGCGAAATTGACAGACTGCGTTTTAGGTACTCAGAGACTAAGCCATCCGGAACATAGGCCTACGAAATGTAAGCCTCGGATGCGATCGAGGATAGCGGTGGGATGATGATGATTGATAGTGAACTTCATACAGTAAGTATTTAGCATACATGTCAATATCCTGTTCAAATCTTGCTTCACTTTAAAAAAAAACATCCGTCCTTTATATTTGTATGCATACCTCTAAAACCATCGTTACAAAGGCTTACGATAATGGCACCGGTTCACAAGGTCAGCAGCACCGTTATCAGCTCTTCTGAACCGGTATAACTAGTATCTGGTCAATATAAATACTAGTAAGATATGTAAATACCGGTAATGAATAGGCAATAGATACTGCTTGAGGTACCTCAGAGGTTTACACGTAATAGGGTTGTTCCTGGCCATATGAAAAAATGTGTCACGATACATTGATGAGGCGGGAATTTCGAATGTAGCGCCATTATTCCAACATTTTTTTCATTTTAAAGAAAAATCGCAGTTATATTGATTTTTCGTTTAGTTTCAGGACGTTCCTTTTCATTTAATTTACAATATTTGTTACACTGATATGACTCTGTCGATTGAAGCCATAAAATTACAAGGTTTTTTTTTTAAGTTTTAACCGGTTCCCTTACCGGTTGGCGAGATTCTGCTAATTTAGGAACGCAGATTAGTTTCTTTTTAAAATAAAGGAATCTATCCTTTGAGTAAAGTCAATAGAAGTAAAGAAATAAAAATAAGTTTTTACTGTACCTACTTTCCTTCCATGTAGGGCCAAAATACTTCCTACTGGTTAAAAATATGATAATAAATTATTTCTACTTAAAATGGCTACTGCAGCAGAATGGCCGCAATTTTGTCAATGTCTAGTAAATATCATAAAAAAATATAAAATAATATCGATACGCCAATGTCCAGTTTTCAAGAAAGTTCCCCAGAGCCACGTTAGCCACGTCAGTAAATATGTTTCCGTGTCCGTCCCCCACGAGATTAGGTACTACTACCTGATTTCGTAGGGGTGGAGAAACAGAAACATTTTATTTCAGGAATATTGGTTTTAACAACCATTCGTCCCCTAAAATTCAAACAATTTTAGGGGACGAATGGTTATTAAAACCAATATTCCTGTAAACTAGATAAGGGCACCACTGTACCCACAATAATGTCAAATCGTGTTAACTTGTCTTTGGTTATTGATTTGACAGTGACAACCGTATTTCCAATTTTGGAGTAACCAAAAACAATAAATTTAGAAATAGTCGGATTCGATCTCACTGCCTCTGTCTTGCAATACCGTCTTCATACCACTCGACCACGAGATTTTACTTCCGACGTAAAATTGAATATCTGGGTATTTCGCGGGAATGTCGGCATAACGCGCATTTTTTTAATGTTATCTGTATGACAGTTACAAAGAGTATTGTTTCGTACATTCCGTTTTAACTTATTGAAGTTATTGATTGCACACAATAACGTATCAGACTCGCATGACGATACCAATAAAACTATTACAATATAAATGTAAGAAATGCAACCGTTTTGTAATTTTACGACTGTGGTTTGTTGTAACAACTTGGAACAATTGGATAATCGTTGGAATTGCCGTTTACCGTTGTTTATTGCTACATTTTGTTAACAGAATAAAAATGTCTTGTTATAGGCTGTTTGATTGGTTTTGAAATCGTTTCGAACCCAAACCTCCAATTTAAAGAGCGCTGCTATACAACGCTATAAATTACTACTAGTCGTGTCCTGAATGTGTATGAAGCTCCCTGGTTTAGAGTTAAAGCTGTTTTCTGCTTGGGGTTGAGAGGGCAAATGACGGTCCCAGCGAGAAACTGTTTCGTAAAAATGCAACCTATGAGTTTCGCATTGACTGTTGCACCTCACCAACCATACAAAATGAACCGTACTCCAGCTACATAAAGCCGATATTAAGTAAGAGTATAATAGTACCCTTAGGCCCTCCTTACACTAGACAACTGGAAAAAACGAGAGTTGACGAGGCTCATACAATATACGACTAGAGTTTTCTTTTTTTTTTTGTGCAAATTGAATTTCGAACCATTCGTTGCATCCGCCATCTTGCCGATACTTTTTAAGAACAGCTGATACGTTGACGAAATGCGAAATTCGAATTACGGACAGCTCCAGTTTTGTATGTCAGAATCTGGGTTTTTGTTTCAAACTAGTCACAAAATCTCGTGACTCTGGTTGCCGGACGAATCGCCATACAAATGTATGTGCTAAACTCTAGTTGACAACTCAAGTTTTATTTGAGTTGCCTTATTTGAAAAGGGACTTAGTCGAGTTACCACATCTGGTAAAAGATCTATCTCTAGATATTATCACGACTGGTGGTAGGTACTGTATAAAGAAGGTACCTACGTTTGGAGTAGTGCGATCTCGTCTGGTTTTCGCATTCCTGTTCTTTGGACTAGAACCAATCGCGTGCGCACAAGAATGTATGACTATGGTGTTGCCTTAAGTTTTAGGCAGAGCGACTAATATTCATATTTGAGGCTGACTTCCAAAAAGATTAAAAATCATAGTGCATAAAATAAAAAAATAAATGCAAGAACAACAGGCAGATGTATAAAAGCGACTTAATTTGTACTATGTAATGATAATGTTGAAATGTTGTTTATTATTTACCTGACATGGTAATTATTTCATATGTACATACGTGTAATTGCAAATCGATTTAATGTTAAACGTAAACATAATATGTAATTTGAAATCTATTCAATCAAATATGTATTTAGACGATTTATCGAAAGAATGATGTGAACCGACCCTGTACACCGTTTTTAATTGTATTATATTTCAAGTCAACAATTAGTGATTAATAGAAATACAAGGGTTTACACCGTTTTTATTTGCACTGTATTTTGTATTGTATTTCAATCAATTAATAATTGATTGATTGATTTACAATACAATTACAGGGCTACATCTTTGGGGCTCAAGACAATCTCTCCTATTAAACAACGGACTAGGTTCTGGCGTAGACTTTCACTAGAGGGTTGGAGGTCATACGGTGGTACTTACTCCCACACAAGACGACAGACCAATGAAAAGCAATAAGTGCGCTTGAACTTTGAAGCGCAATTATTGCTTATACACTTGTAATCTGTGAACGATACAGAGAAATCACTATAAGGTTAATAATAATTACAATGAAAGACCGTAATTACAGTTAAGACTTTAAAATAACCGCTACAGCTTATAACTTGACCCACGATTTCGCCATCGAATCGGCAGCCGTCGTTTAGCAGCGAGAAATCTGACATGAGTCGGCGATTACGTACAGTGATCTTCGTTGATAATACCGACATGATGGAACAAAGATGATATTGTTTGGTGCACTCGCCTTTGATTGAGCTCTTCAACTATAATGCAGCTCTTGTGGAGTGTAATTTGATTGTATTTGTGTAGGAGCTTGAAATTTAAGAAGCCTTTCGAGAATACGTATCTATTAACTGCAGTATTTGGTACTATTTTTTTTTTTTTATACTACTTAGGTCTGCCACCTAAGTAGTATAAAAAAAAAAAAAGCACACGGCCCACCTGATGGATAGCGGCCACCATGGCATATGAACGTGTGCAACACTAAGGGTGTCACACACGCGCTGCCCACCCTGAAGGGAAAGGGGGAGAGCTGGGAAGGGGTGGGGAGGCTAGGAAGGGGAGGGGAAGGAGGGGTATAGTGAGCTCTGGCTACCCTACTTACCGGCGGGAACACAACACGATGGTTATTATGACCGCGGTCTTCTGTAGGGCGGAGGTACTTCCCCAGTTGGACAGCTCGTTTCGGACGGGTACTACTAGGTACGTATCTGCTATACACAGTATTCGGTACTAATACACTCAACAAGTGGAAGTGTGATATAGTCGGTGCACGCGTGACATTGGTGTGCGTATTTACGCAATGATGGAAAAATTCGACAATATGAACCTTTGTGTAAGAATATGTTTAAACGGTTTTGCACGTGTGGAAATAGCTTCCTTTCGTAGTCAGCGGAAGTGATTATGTCGAACTCGAACCGACTGAAACTGCACGGTTTTCTCGGGTCATCAGTTGCCGAGCGTGAGGTAGACTTGTCATTTCCCTCACGCCCCGATTGACAGAGGATATATAAGAGTCCTGGTTCATTTCTATTTGACATAATGCATTTTTCATCCTCCTTCCATACTAACTACTTTTCACAAACATACAAAACACAACATACAAATATAAATTAGTACAATGCATTCGAAATCTCCATAGCACTTACCACTATTACTTATCCCTTATTCTTATTCTAGTACTTATTCTTCATCAATAGGGTCTTCAGCACTCATATAGGTAAACTATTGGCGCGCATCTCTTACGACAACGACCGCGATAGACCAATATTTCTGTATGTTCTGCCTCCTGCTGGAACTGCAAATTAGTACAATACAAATTATAATAGGTACTCGTAATCTATCTATCTATAATATAAAAATGAATCGCGAAATATGTTGGTAAGCGCATAACTCGAAGACGGCTGGACCGATTCGAGTAATTCTTTTTTTTATTTGTTACTTGAACTCTACGGAATTTTTTTATGGAGCAGCGGGAACGGGATCACAAGTCCAAGCAGCGGGAACGGGATCACAAGTCCAAGCAGCGGGAACGGGATCAGAAGTCTACGCGAGCGCGGAGCGGCGGATTAATCAATAACAACAATATTCTTAACGTAAGGGGACAGACTATGGGGACATTGGAATCCGTTACATAAACCTGTGGCATCGTGTTCTTCCTAGTATGAATTTGTAACTATATTTACTAACATTAGTTTCTAAGATTCAAGTTTAATAAAAAGAAAATTGCAAGCTCATTAACTTCGGCTACATAATTAACAACCAAAATTCATCATTAGTTATTGCATTATAATTCTCGATATAATCTCAATGTTTAACTAACCGATAAACAGTTTATTATTGTTAGGTAATATTACTTAAATTAATTTGAATTACTGTCAGTATTCTCCGAATAAGGCATCCGTTTCACACTTTCGCTTAAGGTACTATCTCACTAGGAGTATACTGTAATTATAATAAATTGATTACGTTACAATACTACCTCCCTGACTGACAAGCATTCACTTGCAATCAACTTGCAATTTTATATTTCTGATTCAACATTCTTATAAGTTGTATAAAAATATTGTGATACTGGTCTATGCCCGCGGCTCCGCCCGTGTGGCAATCGGATATCGCGACCAAAGCGCCATTTGTGCAACTTATATTCTGTGTTACTAATCATAACTCTGATTCTACTTAACCGATTGCAATCTAACAAACTTAAGATTTTAAGTTCGACTAAACCCCTTTAAGCAAAAAAAACCGCATGGAAATCCGTTCAGTAGTTTTTGCGTCCATCGCGGACAAACAAACTTTTTACAATCATATTATAATATAGATATATTGCTTTATTTTCCTTCTTCATGTAGGTATCTAATGCCATGTAATGCTCGAATTGTATCACATTACAGATCGCGTAGTTTTATATTCCATTTTCATACCGTAATGTTACATTACAAACAATTGCTCCCAGTGGGTGGTCCCCTTAAAATCAGCTTACGTGGAAATATACCATAAAAATGAGCATTTATGTTAGTTAAATGTAATTCGTTCATGATTTTAATTAAAATTGTTCTCATCTCGTGTATTCAGAAGATGACTGTTCGTTAAGAAACAGATAACAATGAGAACAGTTTGCCGACCCAGCTAAACTACTTCGGTAATAATTTGACTGTGATTAATACAGAGATAATAATCTTGTATATTGTGTTTTTCTCCATCACGGAACGCTTTGGAGAAATTCGTTTAATTTATAATGATGTATATTAGTGGCAGTAGAAAAATATCTGCCTAATTGTGTTTCAGAACATTTAATTGGAGGAAAGATAAATGAATGGAATCACGAACCATCGTTTGACCCATTATTGATTGTGACAAAATTGTCATGGCATAATATTTAGTCATCTTAACGTTAGCTGACTTCATTGGTATTTAAATTAATACCAGTCTGAGAATATATTATACTATACATTTTATTACATCATTTATAAATTTGGGTGATTGTGCATTCTTGTTGCATTCATCATCGTTATCATCTCAATCATAAATTATATCATTATCTCAGTTAGAAGACCTCAATTGCTAAATATCTTTCATAATTAATATTGGATTTTATTGCACCTATGATATTTTGAACTTTGAGTGGACGTTAATATTCAATAACCAATTAAAGCTATTAATATTGATATGATGAAATGAAATTGAAATTTATAATATATAATTTACTTGTATTGAATGAAATTTAAAATTTAAGTACACGTTATCGGTAGACAATCCATCTTTCATGATTCCAATTGGCGATTATGGTGAAGTTCATTGTCTGAATTTAATCAAATGTTGCTATATTTTAAATTTAATTAGGTACCTACTTTGTTTTCACAATCTTTCCCTGGACTCTTAATTTATTCAATATTTATATTTTTTATGTAGCCATATCACTGATCGTATTGAAATATTCAAAGGTTTTACATTGTCACTATACAGTTGTCACTATATAGTTGTCACTGACGTCCGCGTAAATTATTCTCATGGCTGTGTCCAAGTATGTTACCTTGTAGCACCTCATCTTTATTAATCCTATATTCTGAATAACTTTAAGTTTTAACGACTTCTCCGTAATTGTTATTTCGGTATTTAGTAACATCTAATTTAAATAACTATAAACTGATCGTTCACTAAACGCCTTACCCCATATTGGCATAACTTAATTGTGAGCTAACTGTGATAGAAACAATCAAAGGTATAATTCAAATCAAATATGACAAATATTTGACACGATAGCTGAAGTGTATAGTGTATCAAGTACCTACTAGAAACATAACCATTGAAAATTGTACTGTAACTACCCGTAAATTAATTGCTATTGAATAGTACTCACTTAGGTACCGTTTACCACACTGCGAATCAAGTACCTATGTACCAAACGTTCCTTAATTATGAGTTTGGCGAGTAATGTATTTATTGAAAATTACTAAGTATAAAAATGCTTTAGTTTTTTACTCTATTATAACAAAAAGTGTTATCAAAATTATAAAAAGCAATTATATCGTTTACACATCGAATAATAATCTGGACAAGACAATTTTAAGACACCCACGTTTTTATAGTCTTTCTATCTTATGACTCATAGAATGTCATTTCTAGAAAATCCACACCTTAAATGGCTATTGCTGTGTATTTTCTAGAGTTTCTAACCATATATGCCTATAGAACGTAAAGAAATTATAATTTGAAATATACACGCCAGTTGTAAGATATAATGCCGTGAGATATAGCTTGAATTGATCAAAGGGTAATTTTATTACACTAAAAAACCATTACACTCAGAGAATCGACTCTCGCCAGCCAGAGATTTATATAGGTAGTTAGACTGTTTTGTTTGTTATATAGTTAGCCAGAGATCAACATGGAATGGAAATTTCTGTTTTCAATGTTGAAATAACAGCTTTTTTAAGAATAGCATATGTGGATGATATGTAGTTAGCGAAAACCGGGGAATAACGCGATCATATGGCAAAGATTTAATTGATTTTTCGGCCAGGCTCACGTGATAGTGCAACCTGGCCGGAACGCCGGATATTACTGTATTTGCCATATGATCGCGTTAAAATTATTTTGACAGGCTATGATTTTATAGGTTCAACTAGAGCTAGACAAATGAGATGTCGTTAAAAGTGTCTTTATGGTCCGCTACTTATAAGCTATGTGACATGTCACTGAACCTAATATGGTGCGATTCGTTTGAAGCGAAACCCGGGTAAGGTTTCACTAACCATATATCATGCAACCCGAAAGTTTAAAAGTGAAATTGTGCATAACACAGTACCTGCGTACAATAAAAATTCAATTTTTAAATTTTAAATCTATCGTATTTGTCCGTTTATTCCTAGTAATCTCCGAAGTGCTGGCATTGATTTCGACGGCATTTTTACTACAGATAACTAGTAGATATAACTTAGGATACTTCTTTTAGAAAAAGTATTAAGGTTAATACACGTTTGAGTATAGGTAACTCGCAAGCCTAGGCTTGTGCAAATACACCTTAATGAAATTTGCACAAGCATCTTCCAACAGGCGTTTCAATAATATGGTGCAAGCCTAAATTTACACAAGCATATTGTAATTTATGTGACTTCATTTAGGACGCTATTTAAAAACCCAGATCTATATAGAATAGAATTCTAAATATAGAGCGTTCTATAGAATTCTATGGTTCACGCGGATGACGTCGCGGGTACAGTCATTTAAGTATGAAATGTATAAATGGTTGTACCTCTATGTCATAGCATATGGGAGAATTTCTCAGTTACATCATAATTATACTGTTAAGCCATAGCGGGAGACGTTAGACCCAGTTGTTACCGATGAAAAACAGGTGATTGTCTCGAGAAATTACGTAGTAAGCGAATGTTTCTCATGCTGGAACGTTGAAACGTTGCTAGACTTGTGTGAATCTCATTCACAAGTTTCCCTTCAACTGTACCAAACGATCTCGTATAAAATAATGAATGATGGCAGATTAGACTGAAGCGATACTGTTATAAATATAAATGGTTCTTCTCAAAATTATTTAAAAAAATATTACGACCTATGCATAGATTAAAAACTGTAGAAACTACAGTGCATTTTGTCACAGATGAAGAAAAAGTGGTTTTTTTATGCTTCTTAGGTGGCACACGGCGCATCTGATGAAAAGTTTTTACCTTGGCCTATAGACATTTGCGTGTCGTGCTACCAACCATGTGACCTCTCCAGTGAGCTGTGGCTGGGAGTCTGTCCTGTAAAGTAGAGATTTCCAGAAGTGTCTTTGTTAGATAGATATATTGGTTACATGTTTAGAGGTACAGTCACCTGCAGTAATATGTATACGTTTTAGAACTTTTTCACATTAAACTTGTCGAATTTTCAGTTTCATGTCTTGTCATTGTCTTGTCATTTATTATTGTGACAAGGTTCCAAAGTATTTACATGTTATTGCAGATGCCTGTACCAGTGGTCCAACTAGCTCCCTAGATAAAAAAAATAATTTTACCTATATTCTAAAGAATTAAAATAATTTCATTTTCTCTTCTTTGGACAGAAAATAAGCATTGCCACACAACGTGGCAATGTTGCCAGTCTTATGGGAACGTTACCACAAAAGGCATGCGTTGTGGAGGAATTTCACGACACATTTTAATTTAAGTCTTTTTTTTAATATTATTATTTTACTTTTAGTTTACTTTTAGTTTTATATAATAATTATTTTATTTTTCCCATACTTTTACTAATTAAAATAAAAGTTTAAAATATATTTTTTTAATTTATTGTAACAGACTGAGAGAATTACTTTAACATATCCGTACATTAGTTGGAAAATAACATAGAGAAGTTTCTAAGTTACAATAATCACTAAACTATTTACTAAAAGTCGTGTGTATCAACGTGTACTGAATTAATCATTATGAGGTATCAAACAGTAGTTATGTATAGTATTGAGGGCATATATGTCCTTTACTTGGCACTGCCAGGTGAAAACCGGACCCAATAAGATTGACCTAGGCCTTCGACAGATCAAGAGTTATAGCTCTGTGTTCGAAATTTAAACGCAAGGAAGTGGTCTTCAATCTCGTTAGTAGGTACAGAAACTAGTGCTGACAAACTCTCACATTTTGACCAATCATGTCATAAAATTTTAAACAAAGAACGAGCCTAATTAGGAATGCTTTTAAATTACACAATTGGATGGAAACTGGAGTACTGTCAACTAGCGGAGCTCATTGGAGACGTTTTGTGTTGTTAGTGGTAAAACCGGGAAACCCTTGTTTGTACTGCACTGACAGCACAGAAATTCACTCAATCTTCTCCCCTGCCCCATTCCTTCTTCTTCTCTCCCCTTTATATGCTCACCAGCGGGACGCCCCAGGTGTTGCAAACGTCCATAGGCCACGGTAACCACTTTCCACCAGGTGGGTAGCATTTGACAATTAAATTCTACTCACAGTACTGTACATCCGATAATACAAGCGCTGTTCTAGATAAATAATGCCCTCAATACACAGGACAGCAAATATTACGCCGGCATTCGCTATGAATGGCGTGCGGCCTTGAGCCTACGCAGACACCCGATACCGGCTATTGTACGTGGGCATTATAGAGCCAGTAGTAAACTAAGATCAGCAGCGATTCTTTTATATATATATATTACAAGGGGTAGGCAGAGGTGTTACAACACCTACATTCAGTAGCAGGCATTAATTCGTAAATAAGTAATTTTGGGTAAGATAAGGTTACTCATTATAATGATAGAGCCGTGTGAATATCTTTTCTTCTACTCCTTCTCCAGATACTTCTCGAATCTTCTCTATCTCTGCACCTAGAGTAGGTTAGGTAGGGAACGCAAAAAATACTTTTAAAGTGAGCATTTTCTTTCTTGATATAATTCTCATATTTTATAATTAGGGTAGGCAGCACGTGTGTGACGCCTCTGGTGTTGCAAACGTCCATAGGCCACGGTGACCGCTTTCTTTCAGGTGGGCCGTGTGCTTGTCTGCCACCTAAGTGGTATAAAAAAAGAAATCCTACTAATATTATAAAGGCGAAAGTTTGTTTGGATGGATGTATGGATGGATGTTTGTTCCTCTTTCACGTATAAACGGCTGGACTGATTTGGTTGAAATTTGGTACAGGGGTAGATTAGAACCTGGAATAACACATAGGCTACTTTTTATCCCGGGAAAAGGTTCCCAAGGGTTGCGGGAACGGGAACAAAATTCCACGCGGGCGAAGCCGTGGGCATCAGCTAGTAATATATATTTTCTCTCCTGTAGTTTAATTTTCCTCCTCGTGTAGCTTATTCAAGCTTTTAATATGAAAGTAAAGCTGACATTTTCTCGAAATCTCACAGGGTAAATGGCATACCAAATTTTTTGAAGGTGTACGGTACACGTGTACACTCTAAATATTAGCAAAAATAAATATACAACCCGCCCCTGTACAAGTCGTTTTCGTTTTGTACAATGAAATAGAATAGATTGATCAATGCATAGAATTGCCATTCGATCACGCCTGACATAAACGTCAAAATAGGTGCCAAACCATTGAACATTCTATTCTATTCTATTCTACAAAATGACGTACTAGTAATTGCCACTTGTCTAGGAAGGCTGATTGTTGATGGCAAATATTTGTAAGGCAAAGTGGCTCTACTTAATATTTCAAATAATTCAAATAAATATGAAAAACAAAATTCAATTCAATTTTTCTCTTACAGACTTTCCCCTAACAAGATGTGACTATGTTTATGACTGCAACTCCATACATCTTAGAAATTGTACGGTTAATCGTAAAAGTCAAGATACCGCGGCTAATTTAACGAGTGCATACTCTTTGCTAACATACACTTTTACTTTCCCATTTATAATATTGCCGCGTCATAAAATTGCCCTATACTGCCTATACCCATCTCGTTTTACCATGTGAAAGTTTTGCTTGAGTGAGAGTGACGGCGAATCAATACGGAAGATCTTCTTATCATCAGGAAACTTGGTAACAATGGAAACAGCTCGGTTACATAACTGTATAGTAATGTGGCTTGAAAGAGGATTGAGTGATGACAGTAGAAAAAGGTATCGTAGGTGATTTGAATGTGGAACAAATGAACGAGTGAATGATTAAGTACCTACTGAACGAATGAACACTGAATGAATGTGTATTTGGAATGTCATGTCAAAAAACGTGGCGCATTATTGCCAGTTCCTTGACCATTTGGGCCAAAAAAATTTATGGTGAAAAATCGTGAAGAGATTTTGATTTGGTTTGTCGCGATATCATTTTTTTTATACAATAGCAATGAACTTATTATGTATTTTGACTCAGGATAGGTACTAAGAATTGAAAAATTGATTTACACAAAGAAAGAAAGAAAATTTTATCACATCACACTCTTACATTTAGGTGAAAAATGAAAGAGGTTTTTGTAGGTTTTTCAAAGAATGTATTTAATCGAAATTATTAGCATTCCTCATAACCCTTCCAACTAAGCTAAGATGGTAACCGACTTACTGACTTCTTACCGACTTACCGACTCTAGTAAGTAGAAGTACCTAATGTAAAACATGTAAATATACTCAACATCATGCTACATTACCAACAGATGGACAAGTGAAAGGTAATGGCGGCAAAACACATTAGAAATTAGCGATCATTCATAACAAAGACTATTAATTACATGCTGTACCCGCAGTTTCACCCGTGTATGAACCATAAAATTGTTATTTTTCTAGATATTTGTGCGGAGAGATGAACTAAACCTAATTACATTTATGACAATAGTAAACGTATGTAAATCCTATATATTTATTATTCTATTATAATCCTAGTAAATAAATAAATCATCATCATCATCATCATCATCCTTGCACTAATTCCGGTCGCATCAGAAGCTGTCATCTTGAAGTCCAGGGTCTGCTTTTATCCAGTCTAACTGCGTCGAGGTTTATAATTCGATATTTTCCGTGAAACGACTGCCATCTGACCTTCATAGGTATAGGCGATATTTCGAAGTGCTGCAATTAGACTAAAATAAATAATAAATAAATGTACGATTTTAGATAGACGAGATAATTTTCATAGTTATAACACTCGCCGGGATATTTACCATGCTTTTTGGTTATTATGAGTAGTCGCTCTTTTGCCGCGGCCGCGGTAGCCTAGTGGTATGGGTTATGGACTACTGAGACGAGGTCTCGGGTTCGATCTCAGGTTTTACCATGGCACACACCAATGACTTTTCGATGCTTTTCGAAGTTATGTGTGTATTCTTCGCAGGTTTATATTTAACCGGTTAATGGGATTAGGCTCGCCACCTTTTTAATTGGGACCTAAACATAAACTGGCGAAATGTGGGTGCTAGCACCTCTGCCTACCCCTTTGGGAATATAGGCGTTAGTTTAGAAGTTTATATGATGTATAAAAAATAACGTCGATAATTATTTTAGATTGACATAGTCATTTACATATTCACTGTTAAATATTACGGGATATTTACCATGTTTGTTGATTTTATGGAGTAATCGATATTTCGGCGCAATTACAAGCGCCATGATCACGGTGTACCGAAATCATGGCGCCAAACCGGTTACTACATAAAATCAACAAACTATGTAAATATCCCGACATATTTAACAGTGAAAAAGTCATTAAATTCCATAGTAGGTATTTCACTAATAAAATTGTGATATTTCACATGTGACACGCGTTAAGCACTTGTACAGTAAATACTTTTTAATTTTTATACAGCCTTTTTTCACTTCAGGTCGGCACTGTTCCAGTGCCACAATTTTTTATTGACCATGACACTTCATAATTTAACTACATGAAAAATATTTATAATGTAATATATTTCGTTCAACATCCTCATTTGTCACAACCTGTTAAAATTGATAATATCTTTATTTATCAAATTGTACAGTTTCTAGACGCAAGATTTATGTGTCTATAACTTTCCGACTATTCTTATTTATTTTATTCAAAAATTCGTATCGTATGCGTGAATAAAATTAGCTGGATTTCGTATACTTCAATAAAAAAACTAACCAATTAATGAATCATGTTGTATTGTAAGTTCAAAATTGTGTTTAACAAGAAATCGCAACCAATTAATAACATTGTAAATTTTTACTATAGATAAAATATAGTCGATATTATTTGTCATCAAAAACAAAACCGTTCAAAAACATATCTAAACTAAGATAAACAAATAGATTTGTTATTTCGCTACATTTCGAGTTTGTTCAACTATCATTCATATATTTTAAAACGGATAGCTATTTTTTTTTAATATTCAAAAATGAACTTAGAACAGTAACCAAAGTTACCAGAAACATAAACGCTGAATTTCCCAAAAAGACGGGTGACCTATTGACCCCCCTGCTGCAGATTCCCACGTCGCGGTGGGTAAGAATATACCGTAACATTATTTAACACAATGTTAAAGTTTTGGGTCGCCGAGATTATCTTTCAACTTAATTTACACAGAAGACGCAGACATGTACAATCTCTTAATTTTATCTACTGGGCTTAAACTTGCTAGTAACTTGAAGGCTGATGATATCTCTATGAAGATGTTTATATAACTGGCAGAGCCATCTTTACTTATAACAGGGGCCCTGAGCACACAAGAATTTGGGGGCCCTTTTGTATAGTTTTAGATTTTCCTTAAGTTGATGTGCGAGAAATTGTCTCCCCTTCAAGGCCCCCAAATTTACCCTGGGCGCAAGACGCGTGCCCCGAGTCCTCCTATGGTAGAAACGGGATTGATAGCTGGACGTCGTCGCTTGAGACGCATGACGTGCTGATCCCGTTCGAATCACAGGAGCCTATTCTTGGTATAAAAATGACCTTTGTGTTACTCCAGATAAACTATTTCTGGACCAATTTCATACCGAATGAGATCGGAATTAGATTGGAACTGAATTTAGACCATATTTTTATTAGGTACAAGAATTGAATATAAAAAGAAATGAATGAAAAGTGTGACAATTGATTATATTATCAAGTACAGATGGAAAAGAGACACGTTTATTTTTCTTTCGTGTGATCTCAAATCGTAGTCTATTTCAATTACAAGAGTTATACGAACAGGAAGTGAATAGTCATTAAGACACTTGGTTAATTACGAACAATGATCTAATAAAATGAAGCGGTGAAGTTATGATAACTGCACGCGGTGCACTTGACTTCGTGGGAATAACAGTATAATCACAGTTGGTGCCGTTTTGCAATTGCCAGCAGGTGAAGGTTAATATTGAGATGAATTATAACAATAGTTGCTGAATTGTCTGCGTTGCATCCGGTTGAGAATAAAAATAAACACAGAAGTTATTTATTTAAATGTTAGCGCATTTGAATATACTCAATAAAAAAACATAATTAAATTCTACCACTTAGATATAGATAAACAACTGGTTTTTCATTTGTGGAAAACCAACGCGAAAAATTATTGTAGTTAGTTTCCGAACTAAAATATATCTTAATTTCTTATTTGAGGTTACAAATTTATATTTCAGACTCAAGACTTGAGCAGAAAAAATAAGGAGTTACTTTTTAACTGTTTCTCTTTTTTTATAATATCACGCCTATATCCCCAAGGGGTAGGCAGAGGTGCTAGCACCCACATTTCGCTAGTTTATATTTAGGTCCCAATGTAATAGGTGGCGAGCCTATTACCATTAACCGGGCACTTATAAACCTGCGATAAATACACACATAACTTCACAAAGCATCGCAGTCTCTTTTTCATAATATATTATAACATTCTGCAAATTCAACTTTTTAGGATTCAACACTGCAAATTATTTTTTGTTCAAATTCAACATTTTAGGAAATTTACTTTATGCAAATTTAAGTTTTTGCAAATTCAATATTTTAGTAATTCAACTGTACTGGAATTCCTTACCGGCGGTGCACGTATTTCCTTCTTCCTACAGTCCCGCCGGGTCCTTTAAGCGGGGCGTGAAAAAGCATCTGATGAGGCCGTCAAGCCGAGCGCCACCATTGTATCATTGAACGTGTTTGCAATGGTGACCCACTTTCTTGAGACTTTGCCTTCAGCTTAACATCAGGCGATGTGAAGTCAAATTGACATACCATAACTAAAAAAAAATAATTAAAAAACTGCACCTGGATGGTCTAGCCGGCATGGAAATAGTAGGCTTAAGCTTCCCAACATTGGGAGTGGCCTGTTTCCAGTTTTGGATAGGCTAATGGATTGATTGATTGAACAAAATTATTCAAAACGCGAAGAGATTTTGAGCTATTGAATTTCAATGAGGAGCTTTTCAAACTAGGTATATCTATTATATAAAAAAGAATCGCGAAATATGTTGGTAAGCGCATAACTGAAAAACGGCTGGACCAATTCGAGTAATTCTTTTTTTATTTGTTCCTTGAACTCTACGTAAGGTTTTTTTGGAGCAGCGGGAATGGGATCAGAAGTCCAAGCAGTGGGAACGGGATTAGAAGTCCTCGCGGGCGGAGCCGCTGGCCACAGATAGTTTTCTATAAAATATAATCTAAATTAATATTTATTTAGTATGAGAACTTCGCCTACGTTAGGCCACACGCTCCTAATGCCTATGAGAGCTTATTTTAAAACATTTAAATTGATCTCAAAACTGTCATTGTTCTAAATAATGGAATCTCACGTTCCTATTTTTTAAAAGCAAACTTCTCAGCAAAGTTTACATTGTAAGGAGGTTAAAATTTCTCATTTGCCAACTTAAGCTTAACGGTTCTAAATATATGGCGTATTATCATGTAAACTTCAAATCATTAAAACATTGTTAGAAACATTCGCTTGGACCGCTTTGATCAATGCGACCAGTTCTCCTAGACGAGTAGCAATTCATTGGTCTTCTTTCATGGAAGTAAGTATATTGCTTGAATCATTTTAACCATATAATAGTATCGTATAAGTAAGATTGAAATACTTACCATTACTTTTAAGATGTAATGGTATGGCCCCTGTAATGTTACTCCGGCGTCTACATCCAATGATGTCATTCATTACCTAAACGTGAGAATACGACACCATTACTATTCCTATAATCCTATTTAAAACAAAACACAAACGGGCCCTGCCTACACAGTTCACCAAATAATTCAATGATATTTCTATGGCGGCGCCGTAAGTAGTCCCATGTTAAATGGTAATGTTAAATTTAAGTTAACACGTTTATGTTAAATACTGTGTAGGATTACGTCGGATGGCAACATTAGGTAATTTATTACTTTATGTTTGGCGCAGTAGGTTTGAAGAAACTTACATACATACATACATATCCTCACGCTCGTAATCCACGAAGAGGAAGGCAGAGGTGTAATTAAACACTCACACAGGGGACACACCCACACAGCCTATTGCCACCAATCGGGCACTTTATAAACAAATGTGTATGCCGGAAATAAATTCCTAACCGAAAGTGTAGCAGATAAATAAATTGAAAAAAAGTTTTGACTAGATTCCTTGCTTTGCGGTATAAATTGCAACGAAATTAATTACGTGCTTAGCAGCACAAGCATTACCAATTAACTTCTTGGAGATTATCAGACAAATGTGTGTGTGATGAATATTCATATTTCTTTTCTGTGAGGAATCCCCCCCTCCCCCTCACCGTCATATTCCCACCAATCATCATACATAAACATCATCTACGACGACTACTTTGACGACCTCCGTGACGTGCCGGTAGTGAACGCGACTGCTACGCAGGAGGCGCGGGTTCGATCCCCGCTCAGTGTAAATATTTGTGTGTTTGAATATAAATATTTGCATTGGTCTGGGTGTTTGTATGTATAATAGGTATATATTTACAAAAAAAATCTAAGTATGTTTATCCGCATTATAGCAACCATAACACAAGCTAGTTAAGCTCACCATGGGTCTAGGTGGCATTGTGATTGTCCTAGAATATTTATTTATTTATTTATTTGGTTCAATCAAAGAGTGAGCTAATTTCTAAGTATTACCGGTGATGTAACGTGACGTCATTTCACCTAATTTAGACATAGATCGTGTCGTATTTTAAACACAATGGATCACCGTATATGTTCATTTCTAGAGGTAAATTGGATGTAGCGCTTATTCATACAAGATTACGATGCTAGTGGATATGGAGATTGATCTCAAAGGTGAGGGCGGGAATGAAACAAATTTAAGTTTTACTGACGAGTAAAAATGTAGGAGTGGTGTTACCATATAAGTATTTTCTATTTCTTAGTTTCTAACCATAGTATAAAAATATTCTAAATCAACGGCAGCTCAATTATGTTTCACCCCGCCGGATGATAAGCTGAAGGCAAAGTCTCAGGAGAGAGGGTCACCTTTTCAAACACGTACAGTGTTACAATGGTGGCGCTCAGCTTGACGGCCTCATCAGATGCTTTTTCACGCCACGCTTAAAGGACCCGGGGACTGTAGAAAGAAGGAAACACATGCGCCGGTAAGGAATTCCAAGACTTATGATGCGGCAGAGGAAAGACTCACCGAACCGCTTGGTACAATAGCTGTATAAAAAAAATAATAGCTGTATAGTTTGGCACACCAGAGAAAACCGTTCTAAATTTAAACAATTAAAAATTGTTATGCAGTTCGTTGGTAACTAAATATCAATATAGTAGTAAATGGCATTCCATCATTGTTCATTCGAGTCTACATACACTGTTTACTCAAATGTTCCGACCGTTATACGCCGAAACGAGACGTGACTTACTCAGATTGGTGTAATTAAATTTAATTATTGTAATCAAACTGCTTGTTTTATACATACCATGTGTATCTTTATATTACGTCATCAAAGTTATACTTGATTAAGATGTAATGACACTACGAGACACTATTATGTGAATCGTTTTTTTATTAGTGGTACCAAAGATTTATAGGTAGGTCTACTGGATCGGTAGAACCAAAAATTTTACATTAATTCTACATACTTAATATGTTCAACATAACAAAATTACAGTCAATATAGCGCTGCATGTTTGGAATAATGATTACTCAAGTACCTACTTACTGCAGTGAACCCTTATACACATAAAATGGGAGTATGAATTTCATTGTAAAAGTTTCATGACATGAGAACGATTTTCTGTAGTAGGTCCACTATTATCCAATGGTTTATCCCGGTTACGTCCAACGCTTCTCTAGAAAATAACTAGATAGGCAGTTTCCTCAGCAGTTAATTGAACACCCGATGCTAGTGCAGCGTACTCATATGTTCCAGCAGAGACGTTGCGATAACGCGACGTAAGCGTCGCGTTGACGCGGCGTCTGCGCTGCGCATACGTTCATCGAACGCCTACGCCGGATAAACGCTACATTACGCGTGTGAAGGCAGCCTTAATTGGTACTCTACTGTTAAGGGTAACAGTAGTTAAATTTAGAATTAAGAAGTAAACTAGGGAGTTTACTTCTTAATCCTAAATTTAAGCGAATTTAGTTAAAATAATGGAATTGAACTAGTTTAAGTTACCACTATTTATTTTATATTACCGATATTATGTTGTACGAACATTATACGCGAATGAATAAAAGAAATGAATGGATAGTTATGAAAAACATTTTATTTTTTTGTAACCGCAATTACAGCGGTCAACTTCAGCCTCGTTCGTTGACTCTAGATAGAAAGTTGTTAATTAAGGCGGGTGATCGGCGATTGTGTAACGGAACGCAACAGATCAAGCATGTAGCTGAACAGGGAAATATCTTTGCCCAGAAAAGTGGACACGTAATTTTCATTGTGCAATAAAACTATAAAGTTGTAAGTTATGGTTAGGTGCCGGCAATGACGTAATCGAATGTTGACATTCGTTTTTCAAATGTTTTGACATATTTATTTAAATTGAAACTTTCTGTCATTAAGCTGTTTGATTTTGTTTGGCCTACTTAGGTATTGGGTTTTGGGTTTAGGAAAATGGTATTTTACCTTTAGTTCGGATGATAATACTATTTCAATTAAACCGTTTTACTTAAAAAAATAAGTATACCTAGCTACCTCTATTTATACCAACTAGCAATTTTTTATTTAATTTCTTTAAAAAGAAAAGAATATTAGCAACCGAAATTACAAAAATCCCTCTAAACCCCCACCTAAGCGATGGCTCATGTTAAGAGTGGGTTTACATCGGTAATGTAATGGCCAGAATTCGAACCCGGGATCTTGCGATCATAAGGCAGACTCCTTAACCACTAAGCTATAGGTACTATTTAATAGTCTATAGCCGATGCCAATATTACTTATAGTCTATGAGCCCTAGTCCATCCACACAGCCCACGAATATTGTTTTATTACTATTGTAATGAAACCTATAATTCAATGTTTTGCTGTTTGTCAGCAGTACCTAAGTAAGTAGGTACTGGTGACGAAATAAATTCACGACAGACATCTCAATACAAAATTGGGCTCACTACATAAAGTACCAAATTATTTTAGCATATTGAGCTCAAGTACGACGTCCGCCTTCTACATTAGGAGTAATTGTGCAATTGCAATATCACATAAATATTCATCTATTATCTTATCGTACAATCGCCGTTTTTTAACCCTTTTTTATTTTTTTTTTAAGTTTTTAACACTTTTGTGTCAGATTTTTTTGAAAAGAAAACCGAATTTATCGTAATTTAATGGCTAGTTTTTTTATCATATACATATATTTGTATGTACAACATAGCAAAAATAAGGAATAAGTTCATGAAGTAGATATAAGTTAAAAAAATAATATTTAAACGAATGAAGGGCAATGTAAACTTATTGTAAAGTTTTGGACTCAAATGTTTTAGTAAGTTATTACAAACGAAATGAAATGAACTTTATTTTCTTTACATATTTTTTGAATTCTATTATTAATAACTACTATAATATATTAACTAAACTGCTACTCGGATATGCCTCCCGCACATTGATACCTAAACTCTTTGTGAAAATAAAGGAAATTTACCTACACATATTACCTAAATCAGGATAAATATAACTTTCTGAGGTACTTTTGTTTGTGACTGCACTGTGGTCTCCAAACGAGGCATAATTTATAGCCCCAGCTCGTATTGCAACAGGGAAACTGAATTTTATTGTGATTGGAAAGACTTACGTAACTCTATGCGGTCTCATGAAATGTCAAAATGCCAATCATATTGAAATTCAATTACTAAAAAGTTTAAAACAATGTCTAAAAACCACAAAAAGAACTTATTTGATAAAGGACATGGGTCAGAACGTACCCAGTTTGTAGCAAGTTGAAATTGGTACCATTTGAAAGGTCTTTGAAAACGTAGATATTTTTTGTATTGGAGCAACTTTGTAACTTATGTAGGAAAAAAGATATTTGATGTTGAAAATACCGAAAATCCTTAGTAAAATCGACCCACGCACGTTCAATTTTTTTTGATTTTATCGATTAGGTGGGTAGTTCGAACTATTTTGTGCTAGCGTCGGTGTGTCGTCAGTAGTTAGTACCTGATAGGAACTGATTTTGAGCGCTCGCGCATATCTTAGTTTATTTTATTCTTACTTTTATTTACAACCTCGGCTTTCACAACGGACTTCAGTGTATTACTTAACGATTGGATTATTATTATTACTCATCTGCTTCAAAAAAATGGAAGGTGAACGCGGTATATAATATTGATGGAGATTTGATTGATTTGATTTGATTTGCCGAGCATTTGCGAGGTGGAGATGGTATATATAATATTGAGGGTATCTTCGAGCCGTAGCCCTAGAATGTCGCAGCATGGGCTAGTAACCGAAAACTGCCCGTTAATTAGAGGCCGCATATTATCGAGGCACGTGTCAAATAAAATATATTACACATATATTTTAATCAAGGTTAATGTCCAGGGCAGAGAAGCCCGGTAAGACCCATCATGGGGGACTGGCTAGAGAGGCCACACGGTAGCCTCTCGTACCGGCTGACGCAGGTGATCACCGGGCACGGATGCTTTGGGGATTACCTGCATCGGATCCGGAAGGAGCCAACGTCCGAGTGCCATCACTGTGATGCGAGCGAGGACTCGGGGCTGCACACGCAGACCGGGTGCCCGGCGTGGGAGACGCCAAGGCGGGTCCTAGTGGCGGCCCTAGGAGTGCGAGTTCTCTCGCTCGCCGCATTGCTCACGGCGATGGTACGGTGCGCGAACGCTTGGGCTGCCGGCGCCTCCTTCTGTGAGCAAGTAATGCTCGAGAAGGAGACGGCGGAACGAGTTCGGAGAAGACTCCGGACCCGCACAGCCCGCGACGAGCGGAGGCGACTCGGACGTCGGAGGTCGCAGAATGACCTCTGTCCTCCATGAGCGCGGACCTGGGGGTGACGGGTGGAGCCGCCTGTCAATCTAGCAGAAGCAGGCGCGGCGGCGGCGCAAAATGCGCCTCCCCATACCCGGGGACTAGTTGGGGACACCGTGGTCCCTACACCCGACGGAGGTCATCTCGAAGAGAAGGCTCCGGGTCTGCCGGAGTGCGAGGGATATGTTGGCTACAACCTCACCTCCGGCAAATGAAGATCCAAAGGTCCGGCAAGTGCCTGGGATGATATAATCATTGAAAGTAACAATACAATTTAATAAAACTGTGCTATTTAAGATTGATAGTTCTTATTTAATATTTTTTCTGTACCAAAAACCAACGACAGGAAGCTATATCGCTGTCTTAAGACAGAAAAAATGACTGGTTACCTATTTATTTAGTCCAAAAAGCAGAAAAAGAGCGATTATTGGCAATTAAAAATGTTACAAAGAAGTTATCATAACTTCGGTCTTTCATTCATTCATTCATTCGTTCACTTATTTTCGAGTTACTCAATTAGGCCTCTTCTAAATTACACCTAGTCTAAAATGCTACAAAGTGGGTACGGGTTCCATACAAAATTACCCATTGTTCTTTGATTAGGTACATAAAATTACTGTCAGGTGCAATAATAAAAAGCTAGGATATAATTATTCCTTTGATATGCAATTCAAACTTTGTTCGAAAATATTATATTGACTCTTAATTCATAGGCTTTCAACACATGCGGTAATCGTAAGTTATACCTAACTAGTAATTTTTAATCCAATATAATATTATACAAATAACTCCATAAAACATATTTGTCATAAAATTTCATTATTATAAATGTCACCCATAGGAACCGATTATATTTAATATCACTTAGAAATTGAAGTTTGAAACTGCCATAAAATATTATATAGCTATGGTAAACGCTATTAAAAATGAATTTGAAAGTATTCTGTTTATAAAAAAAATATAACTTTTATGGCAAAAGAATTTTCAAATAGCCACTTAATAGCGTTCGATTACACAATCAAGAGCAACTTATTATTTTTGTTTATGGTTTGTAAAAGATGCTTTTAAAATGAGGTCAGTGGACTCGCCACTTGGATCGGTAATTAACTCTGTTAATAGACTACTTGGATGGCAGCACAGATAGATTTTCTTGTAAAGAATTCCAGTTAGAAAAAACCACGCACACGGACCGTTTGTGACTGGAAAGCGTAAAGTGTGGAGCTCGATCGTAAGTGCGGACACAATACCGATCAATTGTTTATCACTATCATCATTTGCAGTGAAATTTTATAAGTAATATTATAGTCTATGCTTTAATGACTATAATTCAAAAATAGAATCATTGTCCGAAACTCTAGGCACGTTTTGATATAAATTACAATTGTAGTTAAGAATTTTCACACGATTCAAGTTGCTACTACATCCCGCGGTTTTTATTGACTTGTTTTTATGACAAAAAAGTAACTTGGGTAGATGCTATCTCAGTTCTGAGCTTCAGTTTAATCCGTTAAACTGACAGTTTTATAAAATGACACACACAAAGGCACACAACCGAACTCATGAAGTTTTGTATTTATTTTTACCCCTCCGCTTAAGAGAATTGACGACTGCACATTAGACCAATTAACGAATCAACGCTGGGGTCCTTCAGAGATCGGTAGTAATGGCTGCACTCTACTCTTGCTGCATTTAGGTAATAATTTTTCTTCCCTTTTATTTTTACGGTACGGTACGAGTACACGGACGACAGCACAATATAAGAGCGACGTGTTGACCCCTGGACCTAGTGTGATACAGATCCTACCCAGACTCGGTTGAGCTGTGGAATTTGTCCTTGAGTTCAGCGAATTTGGTAACTGAATCCCCAGATGCGCAGTGACACTAAATGATGGACATTTCACTCATTTTTGCACGAAACATGTTGGCCAGTCGTTACCTACAGCTAAAGAATGGAATACCCTGTTAGAATTTGTGTTTCCGGATAGCTACGAGTAAATATGACGTAATCGCGACGCGACGCTAAATAGAGTGAATGAAACTTCAAAAATTCAAATGAAAGATTTGTTTTGCAGTTACGTTATCACATTTCTAACAGAATATAATTCTACCGTATACTTAATACGTCAATCCCAACTAAAGTATAATATTTTAAAATTTCTAACTTTTTAGAGAATAGGTAAGTAATTCAAAAACATGTCTATGATAAGATAACAAAAATTAGAAAACTTTCATACTATCAACACCGGAATTCTTTCCACTAGGTGCTGACTTATAAATAGTAAAAATATTCACTAGCGAATTTATTCATTAATAAAAATAAATAATTATAATTCTACCATAAACAACTCTAGATTCACTTAAAAATATTTAAACGAAATAACATTTGTCTTAAAAATTCGTTATGCCTAGTAACCATGAAACTAACTTTGATAATAATAATAACGTAATAAGTAATAAAATGAATAATAACGTAATCTAAAATATACGAATTAATTTAAGAAACGAAAACATTATTCGTTATTTAGTCACGGCTGAACTTTGTTCACTCGTTCACTCAAATATTACATTCGAAAAAAGAATTTTCAAAAGTGATACTTGTCTATGACCTTGTCATCTAGTGATTAAAAGTGAGTGGCTGGCTGATATCCTATTGTTAAACTTGAACCCATATTGACGGGCGGGTCAACGTATCACATTAGCGTGCTAATGGACGACAGTTGCTTTTTATTACTATTGTTCTGCTCTTAATGCATCTATACTAATGATGATTTAGAATAGAACTGGCATTTTGGAGGCTTTTCACTTCATATTATATGACTGTAAACCAGTGTTAGCAGAGCTATATTTCTAACTTTCACAAAATGTTATTCAGTTGGTGTAAGCCTGTAAGGTATCTGTTACTTAACTAATGCACATATATTTTCATCCATTTTGATTAAATACTTAGGTAAGTAGTCTATTTGCGTGTCTAAAACTAGTATTAGAATTAGTATTATTGTGTAGGTCGTGTCGATGATATTATAATGATTGAAATGAAACTGCTTTTTACGGAATCAATCGCGATATATTTAATATTATTTACTTTTAGTCCGATGTTTCGATTGCTTTTCGGATGTTTTAATATACGAATTGTCATGTATTCTCAGTACGATACTAATTGTTAGCTTGTATTGTGTGATAAGGCATTTATAATAATACTAACTATTATCCGCGGCTCTGCCCGCAAACAAACAGCCGTTCCTAAGGTCTGATATATCTCTGTCCCAAATTTTATCAAAAAGTAAACGGTATCAGGCAGACAGGTAGTGTTACTTTCGCGTTTATAATATTGTATATTATTATGAATACTCTTTATAACCTATTGCATCAATTATCTATGGTTTATTTTTACCGCCAAAATTCACAGCCCGTTTCTTGTTTGGAATGTTGAGAAAATAAAGATTTGAAAAATATAAGTTATTGAATGTAACATAAGAAAAAAAAGAGCTGATGGGCTCCGTCAGAAGTCAAAGAAAGGATCATTGTCAACATATTTTATAAACTGAATCACGGACGGTACCGGATCTCGGAACATAACTGGTATAAAATAGCTACTACCAATCGAACTGTATTTATGGTTCGTCAAAAGGTTAGAAATTTATATTTATTTATTCTCTAAAACTCAATAAATTTTAAATAATAATTACAAAAATAAAATGATGACGAGTAATGTTGTTATTGATAAATACATCAGCGATAATACAAAAATGTTAGCAGTCAGTTTATTTAAGGTACCTACATAAAATGTTGGTATGATAACCTTGCCATACGATAACGATTACGGAGTCTCCGATTCCTGGCCTGTATTTTTGTAACAGCTGATTAACAATTTAAGAAACCAGAAGGTCAATTCTTGTAATTTAAAGATGTTCAAAATTCACTCGCGAGCTAAGCTCGATCTCTCAAATGAAAAATTAGAACAGAATAGAACAGAAGTTATATGTTTCACATAGTCTACCGTAATTTGGTGTAAAAACACTTACAATCTAACATGTTTTTGCAGTTAAATTTTATATGCAATATAATTTTTTTTAAATAGGTACTCAATCAAAGTATTTCTTGTATCTACTGTCATTAAATGACAATTAAATTACAATATGAATGCAAAAATAATGAATTGTCAGAGCTCAAATATAGAAAGAATAATACTATAATATAATGTCAAATACTTATGATAAAGATTTTAATTTATCAATTTGTTATTAGAGTAGCTATCTTAACTTAAATTCAAATATTTAAAGTCAAGAAAGTATAATAAGTATTGTATTCCTAAACCATGTCGATGTCAATGAAAAGTAATAATAGGTATTGTATTATTTCTATTACGAGAATACATTTGACATTCACGAGATTGAGGTTAGATTGAGACTGAATTATGAATATCTTTTTATTACAAGAATTGGCCTTGATATTTTCTCTATAGATACTGACTTAGATTAACTTAAATAATGTCGTGTCACTTTTGATTAAAACTCAGATGATCTTAAAAATAAGATATTGAATAAAAGGGTCAGCCGTTTCAATTTAAATCTGTAACAGGAACATATAAAAGAATATTCAAATACATATTGCAATACTTCTCGAATTTTAACATGTAAATAAATAGCCTGCTATTTCACAATTCTATATTGAGATTATATACGGTACGATTGAAATAAAATAATCAATAAAAAGACATTAACGCACTGTATTTCTGTTTCAATATATAAATTTATTCACCGTTAATTTTATCACATAAATTTATATCAGCTTCCAATTACACTTGATTATGTTCGTAATAATGTCCAAACAAGTATTGTTCACAATGGGTTTATGTATCATACACGTCATCATCAGTTGACTAGGACAGGGCTTTGACTTATATAATTACCTAGTTTAATCAACTTATCATATCACACACCCGAAAATTAAAGTTACCAAGCAATTTCGAGATAAGATAAAATTAGGAATAAACATCTAATGATAATTCAATCATTAACCAAACATTATCACAACAAATTAAGTGGTAAAAAAATGTTTATAGCATGATAGTAACAAAATCAGAGTATTGTTCACGATAACTCGAATACACACACTTCAACACTGGTATTATAACTTCACATTCTGAAAATACCGAATTTACTTTCTCGGAACGGTGCATTCAGAGCTGCAGTCAAACTAAGACCTATTACTTTTCTAGTATCAGTTGGGGCAATAATTCCATCATCCCAAAGCCTAGCTGTACTGTAATATGGACGACCTTCTTTCTCAAACATCGCTTCTAATGGTTCCCTTACTTTCTTTTCATCTTCATCAGTCCATGGCTTACCTTCTCTCTGTGCTTTCTCTTTAGCTACTAATGACAACACTGTCGCAGCCTGAGGACCACCCATAACCGATATCCTCGCATTAGGCCACATGTAAAGGAAACTAGGTGAGTAAGCGCGACCACACATTCCGTAATTTCCTGCACCAAAACTGCCTCCAAGCAATACCGTAATCTTCGGCCCCTTGAAGCAACTGACTGCAGTAACCATTTTGGCACCATTTTTTGCAATACCTCCGGCTTCTGCGTCACGGCCAACCATAAAACCGGTTATATTTTGAAGGAAAAGTAATGGAATCTTTCTAGCTGCGCAGAGTTGAATGAAATGAGCTCCTTTCAGGGCAGCCTCTGAATGTATGACTCCGTTGTTGCCAATCACACCAACAGGATGCCCGAACACAGATGAGAATCCACATACCATCGTTTCCCCATAAAGTTCTTTAAATTCATGGAATCTGCTTCCGTCCACTAACCTGGCGATGACTTCTCTAACATCATAAGGTCTTTGAATATTAGCACCTACAATGCCATGAAGATCTGAAATATCATGGACGGGATCATCAACCTTTAGTGGTTCAATCCTAGCCGTTTGAGCATTATTCCAATTTAAATTAGCTACTACATTTCTAGCCAAATGTAAAGCATGTTCGTCATCTAATGCGTAATGGTCAGTCACACCAGATCGTCTGCAGTGGAGATCAGCACCTCCCAGGTCCTCAGCAGATACTGTTTCACCCGTAGCCGCTTTCACTAGAGGTGGGCCAGCCAAGAAAATAGTGCCTTGATTTTTTATTATAATACTTTCATCTGACATACTAGGAATGTACGCGCCACCAGCAGTACACGACCCCATGACCACAGCAACTTGTGGAATACCCTCTGCTGACATGTTAGCTTGGTTATAGAAAATTCGTCCGAAATGTTCCCTGTCTGGGAATACATCTGCTTGATCGGGTAAGTGAGCACCGCCTGAATCCACCAAATAAATGCAGGGAAGACGGCATTCTTGGGCGATGGCTTGCGCTCGTAGCTGTTTCTTTACAGTCATAGGAAAATAAGTGCCTCCTTTAACAGTGGCATCATTGGCCACAATCATACAATCACGACCGTACACTTTGATAATAGCTGTGACAATACCGGCACTTGGAACTTGCCCTTTATACATATCCGTTGCAGCGAGTGTGCTCAGTTCTAAAACATCGCTGCCTTCGTCCACTAACCGGTTAATCCTGTCCCTGACGAGCAGTTTTCCTCTCGCGGTGTGCCTCTTTACGGCTTGCTCCGGTCCGCCTTTGATGGCGTCATTAGTTTTCTGCCGAAGTTCATGTACCAGCTCATCCATTCGCGCTTTATTCTCTATGTAGTAAGGATCGGATCGGTTCGGCTCCGTGCCGATGACGGTTGCGTGATTGTGCCGACATTGGTTGAATCGCCGTATTACTCTAACTAGTTTGAACATTTTTAAATGAATAATAAGTACGGAATGAGACACGACCGGTCGGCGAGTCGGTGCCGCGCTACTGCCGATAAAGTTGCACCGTTATCTTGGCGATTAAGTCGTACAAAACAAATTCCTCGCTCGGCGACCCTCCCGCCGCGCGATAAAAACTAGCATAATGTATGAAATGATAATGTATATCCATTGTTATCGATGACTACTTACGTAATATTTACGTACGAAGTGTCGGCTCGGTAAGTTCATTCATTCGTTCCGAACCTGACCGATAGCCGAGCGAAAACAATCGGTCGCCCTACTATAAATATTCATGAACGAATAATACTTTAGTTAATGTTACTATTTGTAATAATAGAAATAAATGTGTTAGATGGTGATGTCATAACCTACTTTAGACACCCAATACTGGCCTTGAAAAGGAATTTATTTCAAAGTTATAATTACATTCTTTTCACGTCTATTGTTAACAATAAACTGTTATTATATTAACGAACAATTTGATTACTAATGAGACTCACAGGTAATCTATTGCATTGGTAAAGAAAAAATTATGTCCTAAACATTCGATATCGTACCTATTTCCCAGTATTATATTTATAACATATTGAAGTTATTAAGTATTTCGACACAAGATTTGTAAATTTTATAACATAACATAAACCCACGCCTGTATCCCCGAAGGAGTAAGCAGAGGTGCTTGCACCCACATTTCGCCAGTTTATGTTTAGGTCCCAATGTAATAGGTGGCGAGCCTATTGCCATTAACCGGGCACTTAAACCTGCGATAAATACGTCATTGGTGTGTGCCATGGTAAACCTGGGATCGAACCCGAGACCTCGTCTCAGCAGTCCATTACCCATACCACTAGGCTATCGCGGTTGTAAAACAATAAATCTTCACGATACTGAAGTACTAGGCTAATTTAGTTTGTATTATTCATTACTTCTGAGGTCTAAATATAAATTTACACAGCAGAATAATAGTGGCATTAGACTGAAATCATTTTCAATGTCACATTAAAACAATTGGTTATTTGGAGTCTAGTTTCCCAGCAACTTTGCCCACGTGGATGGCTGTTTTCGCAGGCTCTGTTGTCTCATGGCCTGTTCACTATCTCAGGCTACTGCATTGTGAAATTTCATCACTACAAACAAACAAATACACGAGTGGATTTATTTCGCGATTCCGATTTTAGCGTGAATGTCCGCGTCGATATGTCGTAGTAGGTGGTCGATTCCAGAATTGGAATATTATTGTTAGTTACAGCATGGGGTCTACAGCATGTCGCTTCAGTAAAATGAGTAAGTATATTTACTTTGAAGCACGTGAAAGTTACACAGCAATTTAGTTTAGTTGTACTAAGCGAAATTGTCGAAAGTTTGCGCGAATTTTACTTGTGGAAATAAAACTAATTTTAACGGAATTTTTCTCGATTTATTTTGTGCTATTTTGTATCTTTACATTTTGTGAGAGGCGTATACAGTGTGTTAGGGAAATACGCCCGAATCCGAAGGCCTAGTAGTAGGTACTCTTGGTACACTACATATTGGCATAAACAAAATTACGACTTGACAATTTATTTTATGCCGTTTAACTAGCGTTATTCATTCTCCATTGTGTTGTTAAACTAAATGAAACAATACTTTAATAAAAAAACATTACCTCGCATTTTGGCACCATTTTCTTTTTTTAAGTGATATTTTTTATGCTAATAATGTTAATTAAACGGTAAAAAAATATAAGAAATTACCAAATCGTAATTTTTTATGCCGATATTGTACCCGGAGTTCTACCATGTGTCATTGAAGCGTTTAGCTTACACCCTATATAAAAGTTATATTTAAAATACTTTTCTATAACACATTGGCAGTTACAAAAGACATCCGCATTGAATGACAACGGTCGAACATCGATTACATACATTGCCCATTAAAAAAAAGATATAATGTTGCCGCGTTCTCTCGTACTATTGATAGCATAGTAGGTATGTACAGTTATGGCGGCAAAAACTCTCATCAACAGACGATCCATCTATGTTCACTGGGACATCACTGAGTAGGTACAGTCGACTCCAAAAGTCCCTGGACACCAGAATATTTAAAATTCTTTGACAGCCTCAGTGTGATTTAATCAAAATTACCTAACATAGATAGTGTTAGTAAAATAAACTATCGATGTCTAGTTTCCTTATAAGAAAATAAGTATATCATGCAATGTAAAACGAGGTGAATAGATATCGAAAGGTGAATAGAGATCAAAAGGTGAATAGAAATAAAATGGTCAGCTAAATCCTGTAGTTATTTTCTTTCAAGCGAAAATTTGGACATTGTAATACTAGAATCATGAAATATCTGGTAATAAGCTTAATGAAAAATTTGTGAAAGAAGTTATTTAAAATATTCCATTGACCATTTTATTTCTATACACCTCTGGATCTCTATTCACCCCGTTTTACGGTAGTAGCCTAAACTTAATTACAGTAATAAGTAGATCTATTATCCAGTAGTTTTTTAGACTAGTAGTTGTGTAGTGACATCACTTCATACAATTTTTTTTTTTTCAAATTGTCCATGAACTTTTGTAGCCAACTGTACAGTGAGTTCGCATTGAGAGCATTAGAAGCGCAAAATTGATTGATTTATTATATTTGGGGCATTTTTTTCATGGAATCAGATGATACCGTTTCTCTAGAACCAATTGCATGAAAATATTTGTTTGTTTTTTTTTTTGTTCATATTAACTGTTGATGGCCACTGAACTTGGTTTGGTAAAAGTAAAGGTATGATTCTGTATCCGACTGCAGACCGCAGATACAGCGTACCATGATATAAGTACAGATGTGATAATATTGTTTATTGTATTAATTAATTGCGTTAGAAATAATAGAATGTTAGTCCCGCAATCCGCTCATTTTTCTATATCTACACATTTTCATTATTTACATACATTACTTTGTTAAACCTCAATATGGCTAAACGGCGCCATTAAGACGCCGCAAGAAAATGAAACAATAAACAATATTATCATTATTCAAGCTTATTTCACGGTAACGTAGTAACTATTTATATAATTATTAACCTGATATATTGAACTATTGAAGTCTTGCCCCTTCTTCTATCAGGTATTTTTATATCCTCAAGTAGGTACCTACCACCCAGTCTAATTTTCTATTCTGTAGTTGGTCACAAAATTGCAAAGCGCAGCAGCGCAGGTTATAATTGCGTGGTTGGTTAACATAACCCAAAAATAAATGTCAGTAGCCAATCATATCATCACTGTGATGCGAGCGAGGACTCGGGGCTGCACACGTTGACCGAATGCCCGGCGTGGGAGACGCCAAGGCGGGCCCTAGTGACAGCCCTAGGGGTGGGAGTTGTCTCGCTCGCCACCTTGCTCACGGCGATGGTACGATGCGCGAGTGCTTGGGCAGCCGCCGCCTCCTTCTGCGAGCAAGTTATGCTCGAAAATGAGGAGGCGGAGCGGGTCCGGACGTCGGAGGTCGCAGAACGACCTCCGTCCCCCATGAGCGCGGGCCTGAGGGTGACGGGTGGAGCCGCCTGTCACCCTAGCAGAAGCAGGCCACGGCGATGGCACATAATGCCACACCATACCCAGGGGCTAGATGGGGACGCCATGGTCCCTACTTTTAGGGAAGAGGGTCATCTCAACAGAGATGTCCCCGGGTCTGCCGGGGTGCGAGAGATATGTCTTGTATAATCTCACCTCCGGCAATCGAGGACCCATGGACGGCGTGCGTTTTGGTCGGTTCGAGTCCGACATAATCACCTCCATCGGTTTTGGTGGGGGTGGTATCCGTGGGGATTTTGCGCACGATAAAAAAAAAAAAAAAGTATCCAATCATATCGGGTATTATGCTGTGCATCTGTACAACATTGCAGCATAAAGTACCAGTATCAACTGCAAAACACACTCCTTTTTCTATCGATTCATAATCTCAATTTCAAAACGAACGTGCAAAAGAATGCTAGCATTTTCGCTTCGACATTCTACAATATAATTAAACCAAAGGAAATTACACACTGCGCTGATAATCCCGCGGGCGATCTATCAATAAATAAGTGGCTGTATCGATGGTCTAATCGGTTGGCGAGCGCAGGTGAACGACTCCGCCGTTTCACTTTCATCCCGCCAGGTGGCGACACTTTCAATCGTGACAATCTGATCAGAGTAATGGTCGTTAATCTTAGCTGACACGTGACGTTAAATTACATTGATTTAGTTACGCTTCTGAATGATAACATGACTTTGATAAATCGCTTGTAGTTTAAAATTGCACGCACGCTTTATTTTTAATTAATAAAGCGGTCAAATGAGTAATTAGGGTCCCAGATCACCATAAACGAATGTTGAGAACACTCGTCATAGAAATAGCTGAATTCTGTGATTTTATTAAATAATGCGCCTGTTTAACAAATTCTTTGAGGTTGCGAACCTACATATTTTTCTAAATAACTATCCACGCAGAAATTATGAAAACATGTCCCATTTATTTTTCAATCTTTGATGTCGAACCACAATACAACTTATGTTTATATTATTCTTTAAAAAATATCGATTGGGCACTTTTACCAAAACGATCTACAATTTGGGAGTAAGACTGATAAGGAAAGGTGAAAAGGCAATTAACTCTGATAGCAATCGACTCAAGACGTCCAACGCCATATTCCCATAACTCGTACTAGCTGATGAATTGTAGATTGTCCTTTAACTACAAAGACACGTTATTGATTATTATATTTTGTCCCCAGGACCGAGATGAACAGACCAAACTAGAAATGAAGCACCGACAAGAAGAAGACGACTTGTACAGAAAATTCTCCAAACACCGCGAAGAGGAAAACAGAAGAATACGAGAAGAAATACAGGTAACATGTCTTCCTTTTTTTTATCGTGCATAAAATCCCTAGACCCTCATGGGGGACGGAGGTCATTCTGCGAACTCCGACGTCCGAGTCACCTCCGCTCACCGTGGGCAGTGCGGGCCCGGAATCTTCTCCGGACCCTCCGTTTCGAGCATTACCTACTTGCTCGCCGAAGGAGGCGGCGGCTGCCCAAGCGCTCGCGCATCGTACCATTGCATCGCCGTGAGCAAGGTGGCAAGCGAGACAACTCCTACTCCTAGGGCTGCCACTAGGACCCGCCTCGGCATCTCCCACGCCGGGCACTCGGTCAGCGTGTGCAGCCCCGAGTCGTCGCTCGCATCACAGTAATGGCACTCGAACGTTGGCTCCTTCTGGAGGTCCAATGTCTTTCTGGACTTCATTACAGTTTCAATAACGTTTTTGGGCATTATTTAATTGATTGGTTTATTATCGTCTCAAAGAATACACCTAATATTAAGCCTGACGAAAAGACTTAATCCAATATTAAGTACCTATGGTTAGCGAAACCTGAATATTAACGCGATCATATGGTAAATACAATAATTTAACCTCTTGATTTGCTTAATACCCGGGTTTCGCTAACCACATATCACGCAACGCGAAAGTTTAAAAGCGAGTATTAAGTATTCGTACCTAATCCAAAATATGTTTACCAGCTACACACGTTTCCTTCCTGCAATCTCGAGTCCTTTTAGCGGGGCATGAAAAAGCAACTGTAGAGAACATCAACGTGGGGATGACCATTCCAAGAATCATACTTTGGACAGCACCTTTACTTATCATCAAGCGATGAAATCAATTTGACGACCTACATATAATAATACTGCTTACGCTTTATAAATCTCACCCTGTTACTACCGAATAGCTTAACAGTATTTTTGAGGATATTCAATATTCGTTTTTGTTCACGAATTTCGTTTTAGCATCTCGATGACCTATTCCTATGTCTATCCAATACTAAGAATGCAACCAGTCGGCAACTAGTAAATGGCGATAATGTTGATGCGAGTCACGTAGCACAGTTTCAATGCGATGTGGTGTGCGACATAGTGTCCAAGTCGTAAAATGTACGGTCTAAAATTCCAATCGATTCACTACAGCGATGAGACAGAGAATTGAGACCTCAACAATTTATTTCTTGGTGAATGTTGCAAATTGTCTCATAAGTCTAAAATTTCTGAACAGTGAAAAGTTTTGAAAGTAAAATCTTAACCATCCAGTGAAATAGAAAGAATATTACCACCCCATCTCATGCAAAGGGCTGAACAATATAAGAGGCGAAAATGGGAAAAATACGCAGACACTTCAATCACTACGAGAGAGGGACAACTGGAAATAGAAGCCTCTCCCAATATTATTATTGGGAGAGGCCTATGTCCATCAGTGGACTGTGATAGACTAATGGATTGAAACTTCTAAGAATTATCACTAAACTAATTTTGATAATATGTGTTATTCTTACACTGAAAATAAAATAGGGAACCGATACCAAAAGTCTGAAAATTCCTTCAGATTTTCAGTTTGAATTGCCTCACTTTTACATGGAACAAGAGATAAGGTAGAAATTCGTAAAACATAGTTAAATTTCATCAATGTGTTTCTTCAAATATATCTTTTCTACCTTCAGGATGAATGGGAACGAGAATTGGAAAGATTGACGAACAGATTCCAACAAGAAATGCAAGTGAAAAAGAGACGACCAGATGCAGAACTAGGAGCACTCACGTTACGTCATCAGCAAGAGAGAGCAGATTTGGAGAAGAACATGACATTACGAAGAGATAAGAAGAAAGAGAGTCTTACAAGGAAAATGTTGGAACATGAACGGTAAGAATATTGAAGACATTTTTCAAATGTAACCTTTTTGAAGTGTAATTTCATTAGTCATTAGGTATAGCTCTCACCATATCGCCCCTAATATGTTTTTATGGGAGAATTTCGAATGATTCAGATGAGGTCTCGTGGCTTAGCGGTCAGCGCCTTCCCTCTGTAAGAGAAAGATCGCGGGTTCGGATCCCGTCGAAGCCTTCACTTTTTCCTATCTAAATTTAGTTAAAGTCAACATACAAATTGCTTTTCAAAATTTTCTGTGCATTTATGAAAGTACTTACAAATGGTGACAATTCCGACATATACCTACTATGCGGTAAAAGCTACAGTAACAATTTATGTTAATGAAATTGGTCATAGAAAATCAATAATTGAACCAATGCTTCCTCTCTATCCAGGGCAGCAACTGCAGCGTTAGTAGAGAAACAGAGCCACGAGATGATGGAATTAATCCAGGAACGACGATCAGAGTACATGGCAGCGTCCTCACTGTACGTGGACGGTGAAGAGGCGCCCCCTTACCCGTCAAGAGCACCCCCACCCCAGCCCCCGCTAGTGTCCAAGTTCCATATCTATACGGACCCAGCGGAATTCGCTGATGTCGACAAAATTGCTATTTCGGTAAGTAACTACTAAGATATTTGAATATGAAGGAAGGAACACGTAATGACATAATTGTAATATGATGATTCTGGCTTTTGTTCTGGAAAGCTATTACCTGGGAGTCTTCAAGGTTTTGGTAAATAGGTTCCTTCTAAACATCTGTGTTTAGAAGGAACCTCGCATTGGAACTTAACAGAGCAGGTTCGATATAAATTTGACGTGAGCCTATCGACAACGATGAAAAAGACTTCGAATTTTATGGTGTATTGCTCTGTTTGTGCACTTTTGATATTTACTATTATGTAAAATGCTAGGTTTTTTGTACATGCTTACAATAAAATTGTTGATTCTGAATCTGGAATCATCATCATGTATTTAATGAACATGATATCAGTGGGCTCGATCAATTCGACTAAAGTTTTTTTCCGTATGCACCAAAAGATTTTAGCCGGTCATAGTAGAAAGTTTTTTTTATGGGGAACGGGACTAGAACTCCGCCTGGGTGAAGACCCTGGCTCCACCAGGTGATGAGGCTGGTGGGTAAGCGGCTGGCTGGGTGGACCTGACTTCACCCATTAGCTAGTCGTGAATAAATGTTAAGCAACAATGTCCACTATTTCAGGTAGCGCAAGAAGACCAAAAAACATTCACAGACTTAGTCCGGCAACTAGTGGGGAGGTGCGCGAGTGACGTGGAAAAAGCGCGAACTATATTCCGTTGGATCACCGTGAAGAACCTGAACAACATCCAGTTTGACGACAACCTGCGAGGAGACTCGCCGCTAGGGTTGCTCAGGGGCATTAAGCACGGCACAGAAAGTTACCATGTACTGTTTAAGAGATTATGCAGGTAATACTACACATTTTTTGTTATGTACCGCGGTAGCCTAGTGGTATGGGCACCTAATGGACTGCTGAGACGAGTTCTCGGGTTCGATCCCAGGTTTTCCCATGGCACATACCTACTGATGACTTTTTGATGCTTTGACACACACCAATAGCTTGGTTGATGCTTTTCGAAGTTATGTGTGTATTTATCGCAGGTTTATAAGTGCCCGGTTAATGGCAATAGGCTAGACATCTATTACATTGGGACCTAAATATAAACTGGCGAAATGTGGGTGCTAGCACCTCTGCCTACCCCTTCGGGGCATGAGTTTATGTTGTGTTTAGTTATGTTACAGGTTTCGCAACTACCAGAGCCAGGTAGTTCAATTGATAGGATATTCCCCCTAAAAACAAGAAAAAAGAGTTTTATTTTATTTATTATTGCAACGCAATGTAATTGTTTTTACCAAAGTTTACAACATGTATTTGACAAGTTGCAATATGTCACAATCTTCAATGTGAACGCAAATGTATTTTAAACTTGTTTACAAGTCTCAATACATGTATAAAAGAAGTAATTGTATTCTGACAGGTCTTCTAGAAGTTTTTCACAAATCTGCAACCAGTTTTGTATCAAACATGTTCACAACTTGTTTCTTGGTGAAAACAAGCTGTTAAGCATCCTAAAACAAGACGCAGTAGAGTCTTTATGACTAGGTACTGTGTACTGTATAAAGATTCACTCTGTACAGTCAGAGCTCGTAAGTGCATTAGCACATCAAGGCTCAAAATGGTTTAGCGTGCGGCCGGCGCGCTTATATGTGTGTGTAATGTTACTATGCATACGAGGCGCCGCTGGCTTGTCTTAAAAGAAAAAGGTCACAAGTAGCGTTAGAATGTTGACGCTATAGTTGCGTAGGATTGCTACTGCACTTTTGAGTTCTACTGTACACTTCTTCCGTACTGTTAGGTTAACTTTTTCATCTAAATACCACGCTTCCATTAGCCAAACCACAGTCCAATTACAAATCTTATACCATATTTTCTCCTCTCAATAGTTATGCAGGCCTGCACTGTGTGGTCATCAAAGGCTACAGTAAATCCGCCGGCTACCAGCCAGGAGTCCGCTTCGAAGACAACAGATTCCGTAACTCTTGGAACGCTGTCTACGTAGCCGGAGCATGGCGCTTCGTGCAGTGCAACTGGGGCGCGAGACATCTTGTTAACGCGAAAGATGCTCCTAAACCAGGGAATAGGGGGAAGAGTGACAGTTTGAGGTATGTATAGGTAACTTTTGAATTTTACGACATTAGCAGTATTTTTGGAACACACACACACAGGTCCCTGAACAGCGATGAATATGGAGCCCACGCAATGAGTTGGCGAGTCACCGCCTACCTTTTTTTAACAATTTTGAGACTTATTGTTACGGTAGGCGTCCGTTAGTCTCTTCATAGCCCATTTACACACCATCCAATATTGAACCCCATAGCCCATGACCTAGTTTCAATCGCGGCCGTAGCGGTGCACACCAATAGTCTCTGCACCTGGTGGAGACCATCCCGGATGTATCATATTGTGCACTCGGGGATGGCATCCGCCAAGTGTGAATCTCTAGCATATTAAATTCTCTTAAAAAGACCTCTACGTCTTGGCTTCGGCCCGACGCACGCCTTCCAGAGACCCGGGACTCTATAGGGCCGAGAGTTATGGAATTGAGAAACAATAATAATAATATGTCTTTATTGTACATACCACAACCTACACCAAGGATAGAATAGTAGGTTTAACACAGAAAAAGTTGCAAAAATGCACATGGTAAATACAATTGGCGGCCTTATCGCTCAGCGGCAATCTCTTGCAGGCAACCTTAGGATGGAGAGAAAGAGCAGAAGGAATGTGTTTGGTGTGCAAAATTATTATTATCACACGAAGAAATATAATAAGTCTATGTGAATCGTAACTTGTATTCGTGTGTATCGTAATCGTAACGTGAATTAGTAACACGATTCACATAGAACTAGCTGTTGAGTGCGGCTCCGCCCGCGTATGAAAACTAGATGTTGACCGATTCTCAGACCTACTCAATATGCTCACAAAATTTCATGAGAATCGGTCAAGCCGTTTCGGAGGAGTACGGGAACGAACATTGTGACACGAGAATTTTATATATAAGATATTCCTACCTTCCAGATATGAGTACGACGACCACTACTTCCTGACGGACCCTCGGGAATTCATCTACGAGTTCTTCCCCCTGCAGGCAGACTGGCAGCTACTGAAGACGCCCATCACGCTGCATGACTTCGAAGAACTGCCCTTCGTCCGATCACTGTTCTTCAGATACGGACTGTACTTCAGCGATCCAAACACAAAGGCCGTTATGTATACTGATTCAACTGGTACGTACCATGACTGCTTTATTTGGGATAGTCTTGTGATTAAATGTTGCTGAGTCGTAAGAGATTTAGGCATGCACTATCATAGTAGTAGTATCTTCTTTCCTACACATGGGGTTAGACGTAACCCGCATACGGTGCGGAATATTTCCTTCAAGAACCAAACGGTTCGGTGAATCTTTCTGTTTGTCACACAAAAAGCATCTGAAAAAACATCTGATGAGGCCATCAAGCTGCCACCATTGTAATACTGCACCTACTGTGTAAATAAATCTAGAGAGCTCACTAGTCTTTGTGCTGTCAGTGGGAAGATCAATTTATCTCCTGCGCTGGCAGCATAGAAGATCACTAAAATCCCTCCCTCCCCTTTTTTTTTTGTTTTTCTTTTTATTTTTTTTCTTTATGGCAACACTGAACGAGTGCCGGAGTTCGATGACCATTAAACATTTTTTTAATTTCTCCATAAATACTTTTTTCAAATGGGTTTAGGTACATTATAATATTTTCTCGACAAACTTCGAACCTAATCTATTGAAACTATAATGTCCTTCAATTTTGATGACCATTTGTTACCTTCGTCCAGGCGCAGCGACTATGCGTATAGCCATGCCCGCGCATATGCAGAGCTCGCTGATTTTCCACTACAACCTCAAGTTCTACGATACGGAAGGCGACGGCTTCGACGGAGTCAGCCTCAAAAGATTTGTTATGCAGGTAAGGAAACCACCCTAGGGGTGGGAGTTCTCTTACTCACCACCTTGCACACGGCGATGTATGATGCGTACGCGCATGGGCTCCCACCGCCTCTTTCTGCGAGCCAGTAATGGTCGAAAAATAGACAGCGAAGCGAATCTGGAGCGAAGAGCGGAGGTGATTCGGGAGCGGAGGTCATATCTCCGTCTGCCATGAGCGCGGAGCTGGAGGTGACAGATAGAGCCGCCTGTCACCCTACAGAAGTAGCCGCGACAGCAGCGTGATATTTGATGAAATGGGGATGCTAATAACTTTTACAGGGGCGGGATTTATACGTGTGAATATAATCAATTTAGATTGGAAAAAGTGAATACCCAGACGGGACAGGAACTCGCGACTAGTCCCATTTAGAGGGAGTGCTCTGATCAACGAGCTAAAAGCATTCGACTTTCCCTTTACGTGTTAAGTGAGTTCCCAATCTAAATCGATTTGAATGGATAGTATATTCAATGCTTCAAGATTCCATTAAAAAAAATGGAATTTTAAATATGTGGGTAGGTACTTTAGTAAGGAAATTAGAACTCTACCTAATTGAATGTAGAATATATACTTAATAAATACCTATACCACACCTATAGGTACTCCATTTGTTTAAGTACTTAAAAAAACGTAAACAATATTGTGGCAACTTTTTATAAAAAGACATGTTAAACAAACAAACTAAGCCAACTAACTGACTAACTAGTGGTTCGATACCGATATTTAGTCTTTATAATACCTACGTTTCTAAGCAGAAAAGTATTTTTATACTGAATTTTTGAACAAAACTTATTTAATAGACACCAATATTGTTAACGTTTTTTTAAGTAGACCTAAACAAATGGATTATAGTACCTCTTCAGCTAAGTTAAATTCTGATAAAACCATTTATAAATATACTCCATGATTGATTCCCCAGTCGGTCGTCGGCAACATCGTGTCGTTCCGAGTGCACGCGCCCTGCAGCGGCGCCTTCCTCCTCGACATCTTCGCGAACGCCGTCACCCCGAGGGAGTACCTCACCGGGGAACCTATGAAGTTCAAGAGCGTTTGCAAGTTCAAGGTAAATGCTGAAAAGAGTTATTTTATGATTATACCACTTATGATCGAAAGTTGCTGATGTAGAGTGAGGAATTCGGCCTTCTGCATCTAAAGGTGCGTCCAGATTTGTGACATGAACGGCGGAACGGACAGCGTGGTATCTAGACATGACGTTGAGTGTGGACCTAACAACTTGTGGCCCATGGGCACATAACTAGAGTTGTACTGACACAGCCACCAGCCGATCGACGGTTTTACTTAAGCTTAGTTATCACGCACTTCTGTCACGGTAAAATGTTACGTAAATGTAGACGCGGCATAACCCGTTTCACTAGAGCATTCGATGCGAATAGTCATAACGGTATGTTTGACGTCCATACCAAGCGTGTTGAGACTATTTGCTCCATAAAGTGACATAACGTATCTTTACACAAAACCTAGATGTGGGTGAGACGATTTTATCAACTATTATCAACTTTGACAGAAATAAATAGTGATGTTTATGTCTCTACACTAAAAAGTCACAAGTCACCGCCTGGTCTAATATCTTATAAATCCTAACCGAAAATGTTGCGGCTAATCTGAGTCAGTCTAGTCTAATTACGACAACGAAAGTCAAATTTTAAGTCCAAGTCTGTCCAACAATTATTGTCGTTGGACTATACATACATACATATGTTCACGCCTGTAATCCCCGAAGGGGTAGGCAGAGGTGTATTAAACACCCACATTTCGCCAACTATGATTTTCGGTCCCACGTAATAGGGGGCGAGCCTATTGCTGCCAATTGGGCACTTTGTAAAAAAATGGGTATGACGAAAATATATTTCTAACCGAAAATGTTGCAACTAAATAAATCTCCTCAACCTCATATCAAAAATATGCGTTCTCTAAAGCTCAAAAAATCAATATTACAGATCTGCTGCGCTGAGTTGCAAACCGTGATGGTCCCACTACCGGACTGCGCTAGCGGCGAGTGGGGACCTACCAAGGCCACAAGACTCTTCGGTCTGGTACCTATTACACATCAAGTGAGTTGGTTTTTGGTTAATAATAATAACCCACCTATTGGTGCGTGGTTACTGGGACTTCTTAACACTTGATACTACAAAATTGTACTGCATTACGACAAGTAGGTAAAGATAGACCTGCAAAAGATAGAGTGAGAAAAAAATTATATATTATATCAATCAGATAAGACCTCCAACATTCACAACACAAGTGAGAGAGGGAGAGGATCACTTACTTAGTGAAAATCGGCCTACCCTCTACATGGTTGGCAGTACGTGTGGGACTCCCGTTGTCACAAACGTCCATAGACCACGGTAACCGGATTCACTATTAAATCGATCGGGATATTTACCATGTTTGTTAATTTCTTCGCGTAACCTTTTTTACGGGAAGAAATTAACAAACATGGTAAATATCCCGATCGATTTAATAGTGAATTCGTAAATGACCATGTCAATCTAAAATCATACCTACACGGTAACCGGTTTCCAGCAGGTGGGCCATGTGCTTGTCTGCCATTGAAGTACTATATAAATGGATCACATCAATAGCTAACGGTAACTACCTCTAAGTCACCCCTGGACTGGCCATAATCCATAGTTCAATACTGAATGCCCCAACCCTAGGTGCTTCACCTCCCTGCTTCTTCTTCTGTCGAATCGACGGCATTTTTGAGTAACCATCGTGGAGTAGTAATTTGTTTCACGGCAGCGCTGCTACTCACGGAGAAGGCCCGAGCATAGGTTTCGCTCCCTGCTGACTAGATAACTTAAAATAAAACTGTTGCTTAAAGGATCATACGAATTGTAAAAATTATGGCGAAACCTTAAAAACACTGCCAAGAGGAAAGTTCCAACAATTGCCCGTTACGTTGCAGGAGGCGCTAGTGTTCGCCGGTCGTGAACTCGAGATCCAGTTCCGCATGTCGCGGCCGCTGGCGGACTTCATGGCGACGCTCCACAAAAATGGCGTCGACGAGAAACGTCTGTCGAAATACGTGCAACAGAACGTCTCTGATGACATCGTGTCGTTCTACATCACTTTCCCTGAAGAAGGTAAGGTTTTGTCACCTATTTCTGGACATGCCGGCAGCCCCTTTGGCGACTTCAGATCATACTTCAAAGCTATGTTGGAAACTTTAGTTCTTTGGCGAATTTTAAGTGTCCTTCAAAGAAACAAGCATTGGTCTCTCCATAGCCCGCTGCGCTACCAGTGGGATGTAGATTAGGGTATCAAAGTGGTATAACAAAAAATCTATAAAAAAGGTGGAGCCATCTTTCAAGCAGGAGCACATCGCAGCGCCGCCTTATCCGGGGCAAGACGGGGACACCATAGTCCCAAACTCAAGAGGGCCTTCATTGGCGCTGGGTTAAATGGGGCGTGAGGCAAATGCCAGAGATTGCCACACCCTGGGAAACTGATGGCCCGAGACCAACGCAAAAAATATATCATTTTGTGTTCTCTTCGTTTTTTTCTGATGGGATAACTTCCATCTTCCAGGTCAATACGGACTGGACATATACACCCGTGAGCGCGGCGGTCCCACCGCTATTCACCAGAACGGTTCCACAGAGAAAGAGAAACACCTTCTCACTCATTGCTGCAAATACCTCATCAATAGCAGCAAGAGAAATTGAATAATTTATCAGAAAGGGTTTATCAGAAAAGGTATAATTTATCAGGAAAGGTAGAAGTTGTCAGAAAAGGTATAATTTATTAGAAAAGTTATACTTTATCAGAAAAAGGTATATTTATCGGAAAAGGTACAGTTTATCAGAAAATATATTAATTTATCAGAAAAGGTATTATAGCTAGTATAATGAATTAGATGACATTAAATTACAAAAAAGAAACATAAGGTTATGAAGAAACAGAAGCGATATTGGGGTACAATATGGCTTTAATTTGTCAGATATTTAAAGGGTATGGTTTGGAGCACTTTTATTATGACAGGTATTATTTAGTAAAAAATATTTGGTATTATTTTACTATTTACACTGACCCGACGTAATTTTTCAGCACCCATGGTCATGGGGAGACCTAAGATGGTGATCGTCTCCCCGTGACCACGGCTCCTTAAAAGCAACAGTATGTTGATATTGTTATTTTTAACTCAACATCAACTCTAAGAGTCTCATTTCAAAAAATATTAAAAAGCAATAAATAACCATTCAGTATAAAATAAATTAAAAATTTACTATATTATACTTATGAAAGATTGTTTTTATAATTTTATAACTATAATAATAAATTAAATAAGCTATTTTATATGAATTTACCCAAATGTAGATATATTAATAGTAATAAACCGTCCGTTTACATAAAAGTATAATAATTAATTATAGGGTATGCTAACATTATTACTTTTTGTAAATGATAATTTTATACGTTTGGTTTGAATTTAATTAATTAAGTATGGAATAAGGTTGTGCCGAAGCAATTTGATTGCTGTATTATAATTTTATATTCTTGTATAAATTTTTTAATTACGCATTCTGTGCAGTTGTTGAATAATATAAGGAATCAGCGTGAAATCATCATTATTGTAATTTTAACTTGGTTTTTACAGTTGTAAGACATCACTAAGTTTTTATTAAAATAAGCCGTTCTGCTCAACGACTTCTATGTATAAACTAGACTAGCTGCATGGAACAAAATAAATTGGTATCGTGAAAGGCCAAAACCCGACCATAGACAACTCTTGAATGTCGAAACTCTCGTTGTCAACTATTGCCACGTCTCAACAACGAATCAACAACTCTCAAAAATCATCGGCAAGGAGGTGCGTTCCGTGGGATTGGCGGAGTTAGAGATGACAACACATTTTTTTCTGGTTTTCTAATGTAAGAATAGCCTAAATATTCATGGCTGTCATTCGGATGCTTTAAAAAAACAAAATTCATTTCTTAATTTTTTCAGTTCCTACATGCTGTTCAAATTCGGAATTCATTCAGTGACATATTTTTATGTTCTAAACAGCTTATCTAGTAACATATTCACACCACACCCCTCAAACGTTCCCGCTATAATCCCGAACTGTCATTTTTTTTTAATGTAAACTGCAGGTACTTGTTCAATAAAAGTCGTTATTAAATAATCCCGTATCGACTTTTTATTCTGTAACCTAAGACTACAGATTACTAAATAAAAAGCAATCTGTGCCTAAAACCGTCAACATACGCTTACTTATAAAAAAAATAGATTGCTCTATTTTATTAATATATTCTATAATTTAGCTGTTAGACGCACAAAATGAAATGTAGCAATTTATTATGTATTAATGATAGAATAGTTTAACGTTATGTTTAACTTATACGTCGATATTACATTTTTTATATTGAGTAAACACGAAATGTATGTACATTTTATATAAAATATATGGCATGTTACTTTCCTTAATGTAAATTTCATTTATTTCATCCTTTCTAAATCAAAATTTACACTAACAAGAAACAATGCAACACTATGCAAGGAAAAAATATTGTTAGGGCAGTAGCAAGCAACACAGTGCACACAATCGACTCCACACCTAATAAAAAGAATTATATATTATGATACTCCCGGCAAAGAGAGTAGAATTTGGACCACCACATCTCTTTCAATGTAGCGTGGTACAAGGCGACTAAGGGGCTAGAAATGTTGAACATCATACAAATATATACAGCCCAGACTACGACAATATTTGCTTTCATTGAAATCTTATATCTTCAATATATGGGGTACTTGCCTTCCCAGTCAGAAATTCCACCTGTATAGTTTTAATATTAAATAGAAATAAATCGCTCTCATATAATTTATTTTATTGGCCGGATAATTAACACATTATGAAATCAATTTTTAACATTATTTCATTTATACAATCATAATATATTTTTATATTGTATAAACACGAAAATTTATATACATTTCAATATAAAACATATGGTCCAGTACATTTCTTAGTATATAGATATTTTACTTACTTTATACCTACTGTTGTTCTTACAATAAAAAAATTGTCCACTATATGAGTTTCAAATGAGTTGATAACTGTCATAATGACATTTTGATTCGCGTTGCTAACTTCTGTTTTATCCAACTAATAAACGTGAAAGTTTGTAAGTATCGATGGACGGATGGATGGTTTGTTACTCTTTCATGTAAAAACTACTGAATGGATTTTAATGAAACTTTACAATAATATAGCTCATACATCGGCTACAATGTATAAAGATATTGTGTGAATTCACACGCTGTGCAGTGCGCACAAGTTTATTCACAGAGAAAAATATATTATATTTGCTAAAAACTGTTATGTATTTAATGTAAGAAAATAAACATCAAGTCGTTATCACTCGTTGTCACTAAAAATAATCATACATGTATGAATGTATCCGACATGAAAATTTTGTTGTTAGCTGTACCTACAATTTTGATGAGTACAGAGTGAAGTTGCCGTGATCGCAAGTATCTTCTCATTTGAAACGCATAGTACACGAAGTTATAAATTCTAAAAGGCCTCGGAGTGAAATCACATCTAGCATCACTTAAATAGGTACAATATAACCGACTTATGTTACTGCAGTACATAATTTAATCATTTTATTTCATTTTGCACATTTAGAAAAAACACTCTACTATGTTCGCTTTTGGTTCTTAAGCGCGCCATTATCAAAGCAGGAACAGCGTTAGTCTTACCCCTTTTTACACCAAGGTTTAAAACATTTATTTGACAAGTTGCAATGTGTCGCTAACTTCAGTTAGGACAGGTTAGGGTAGGTTAAGACATAAACAAATAGCGGAATGTACAATGGGCGGCCTTTTTTTGTACTGTGGCGATTGCGAAGTTTCCGCCAACAACCCAGCAGTTAGGAATATTTTATTCAATATGCAGCAAAACACAGGTTAATAATTATAGCGGACAAACAAAATTCTACAATTTAATGTTATTTGAGTCAATGTAGTCACCAATCAAATATATAAGGGAATTAGTATAAGTCAGAAGAGAGTTAAAGTTTATGGGACGAGGGATACGGTTAGTGGGGAGGATATCCTTTAAGGATTCCTTCTTGGACATTCAAATAAAGTATGACCTGGAGTCTGTTCACTTAAGTCACATTCACAGAGAGACCTGGTCTTAGTATGGGCAGCCTTATCGTCTTATTATTATTTGTCAATTAAATTCTTTTAGTAGACACACTACAACGGCGTTCTCAATAAATAATTGTCAAAAATTGTCAAATCACTGAGATTACAAAAAGCGCCATTGAATTTATACTTTACTGTTATTCTGTCAAAGTCTTATTAAATAGCGTTGTGAATGAAACGAACTAACGAACTCCTTTTCGTTTAATTTTGAACTTTACGCATATGCAGCTAAAGCTGAAAATTGAATGGCAGATATTATAATCTCAGTGAGATTCCAATTCTACTAATTAGATAAGTAGCTTTATCAATAGCACTAAGCTAGATGTGATTTCACCGGATTACTGACGTTTGGCAAAAAACGTTTCCCAAAGTGACACTTGCCAAAGTATGTTTCCCAAATTTTCATTTGGCAAAAAAACATTTGGCAAAACCATCTTTTCGCAATTTTGCAGTTAGCAAAACTACTTTTAGCAATTTATTGTTTAGCAAATAATTACATGGCAATGTTTCATTTTACCAAATATTATGTAGTCAAATATGGTTTGGCAAATATACTAACTATAATATATTATATATCATATGATTTACTGTCTGTCCCGATCTATGCTGCATGCACACTGCTGAATGGATGTTTGTTTCACCTTGGACAAATAATTTACAGGTGAGAACTTCTATAATAATTATATTGTTTAAGATATACAATTCAATTCTGGCGCTTCGCCGGCCGCTGCCGCGGCACGCTCGCTTCGCTCGCTCGACTCGCGCGCACAGTTCTAACCTAACCTAACCAACTTTTCTAGCAGTTCAAATCTAACCTACGAAACTACAATGTTTCACCCATATTAAAATTTGAACGAACTTCCTTTGGAATATATTTTTTTACGAAATAAAGCATTTGCTTAATGCATTTTTGACTAAATGAAATTTGACCAAGTAAAAATTTGCCAAATGAGTATTTGACCAAGTGAATAAAATGCGAAATGTAAATTTGCTAAGCATTCTTTTGGGAAATGAAACTTTGCGATAAGTTTTTTGGGAAGTGAAATTTGACGAAACATATTTTGCCAAACGGCAGGACCCCGATTTCACCCTTTTTAAGTTCGATTTTAAATAAATTGAGCACCAAATTACGTAGGACGGCATACTTTTCTTAACTAGTACTAAGACCTAAAATTTCTTATCAATTATGTTATAATCTGAGTATTTAATATACTAATTTGTCGTTACAAAATATTTTATATCAGGCCAGCTGAGATTCTAATTTTATTATTTTAGAACTGAGTTAAAAATGGCTGGAAAATATTATCTTTTCAAAATTCGATATAATTTTAGTCCACATCTAAATCGAACACAAAGACTCCTTTGAGTAGGTACTTGTCACTCATCATCATAATCATGGAGACGTATTTTTCTAATTGCATCAGAGGCCGAGGTGAACTCGGAACTCGGAACTCTGAACTCGGAACTCGGAACTACCGGCGTACTGAGTACTTTTCGCAATTCCATATTGTTTTTAATTACTTATTATATTTATCATAATCATAACATAAATACAATATAGATTTAGAACGTGAACGTCGGGAATGGAATTTAGCGCGAGACCAGTATCTTCCTAGTAAATTCTCTGATCAACTGAGCTACTCAAAGAGGTCTTGGCCATTCGAATTTATGCTATTCAAATCGTCTTGGTTTACTTGTCTCCCTTACCCCTTGTTTTCACTAAGGTATACAAAATGTATTGGACAAGTTGCAATATGTTACAGACTTCAGTGTGAATGCAAATGTAATTTAAACCTATTCACAACTTGTTGGTTGATGAAAAATGTTTGAGACAGTTTTAATACATGTATAAAAATCAATTCTGTTTTGACAAGTCTTCTACAAATGTTGACAAGTCTTCAACAAGGTTTTTAATATACAAAATATTCACAACTTATTTCTTGTCGAAAACGAGGGGTTAGAATTTGGAATCTGTTAGACTTGTCTGAATATCTCAGTTGTTCAGACTCGGACGTCTAAATCCATTTACTTTTCACGATCTACATTTATATGAAAAGATAGCATAGAGAAAAGATAAAATTTTAACGAATTCATTTCTTTTTTCCCAAAAAGTATTACCGAGATCGAAAAAAACGCACATAAATCAATCTAAATAATTAATTCTATAAATTATTATTTTTTTGTTTTATTGTTATAAATTGCATCATTTTCAAATATTTAAAATATATTTTATAATTAAATGCATTATTGTTTATGCAACTTTTCTATCACAATCCATTCTTTTAAAATATTTAATGATCTTATACCTAAATTAATAGCGGATTTCACCAATGACTGTAACTTCTATCAAATGAAACAAAATACATTAACACATTTAAAATTCATTGTGTTTGTGTTCTCTGGTATAAAAAAAAATATTTTTGGTAGAATGTGTTCTGGAATCCTTTGCAGACACGACCCGAGACGGGTCATTTACATGACAAAGGCTTGGCTAAAAAAAGTGTAAATTTAGTTATGAGAATACCATTATTGTCATTAGTGAATTCGAACTAAGAGTCTAGAGCACAAATTACTAGACTCATTTCACAATGTAATCACAAACCTTTATATTTCCGCATGGAATAATAATCATCATCGTCATACTTTCGTTAATCCCCCGTCGCCTCCGAGGCCTTAACCTCGGATTCCGGGGTCCATTTTTTCAATTCAACTGCTACGCAGCTGAACTTCAATACCACTATACACTACCCAGTATCTAATAATAATTGCATTACAAAAAACGTTCATCAAGAATGAATTAATATCACATCACACGAGTCCTTTCGTCGCGTTGAGCGTGGCGCGTTGTTCCACGCCTCGTATCAGAGTGCCGAGGAGGCCTTCCATCTCATTTGCAGTCTCGCGGAGTTGCGTGTTGTCAAAACATGAGTCTGTGAAAAAAAATCCCAGATCGTAATTATAGAGGTGAGTGATGAGAATTTTTGTCTGTCCAATTCGGCTTAAGTAATAAGACTAATAAGTAAGAACTGTATTTACTGGAAATGTATTTTTTATAGCACTCAGGTATCAGACAAGCGCAGACCCAAAGACTGCGTGCGTTTTAGTCGGTTCGAGTCCGACAAAACGTCTTCAACCTAATACAGCAAGGGGGGGAGGGTTGCCGTAGGGATTTGTCGCACTATAAACAAAGGGGTGCCACACTCACATATATCTCTTTGCATCCTATGCTTTGATCTTACGATATGTAGTTAAGTATTATGAACAATATTTAGCTTATATTGCACCTATACTGTAATAGAACCGTCATCATCATAATAATAAATATGAAGTCCTATGAAAACGTGCAAATTTTAATTTTAATTTCTGAACCCAGTTTACGTCACACCATAAAAGCGAGTTTACTATCTCTAATTCAACTGAGAATTCCCGAGAATCAAACACAAGTCCATGCCCTGAACGTTATATAACAATCGTTAAAGATATAATTACCATCCATAGCAAAGTTATTGGTCAGTATTTGCTGCAATCTATCCAACACGGTGTCGAGATCTGCGTTGAGTTCCTTCATCTTGTCATTGCTAGTCTCCATGGAGCGTATATCCGCGGCGAATTTGCGCTCCGTCGCGGATAAAGACTGGCAACTTGTGTCTGCGGCTAGAGTCAGTTTTGGATTCAGACGTTCCTGCTTAGATTCTGTTTCTGAAAGAAGTAAATTTTTTCATGGAATCTTAAATTGCTAATTTAATTATTTTATTATATTTAAAAAAATCTAGTTCGCTGTGATGACCTTGGGCTGCCGGCACCTCGTACGAGCAAGTAATGCTCGAGAAGGAGACTGCAGACTGAGTTCGGAGAAGACTCCGGACCGCGAAATCCCGCGATGAGCGGAGACGACTTGCACGTCGGAGGTCGCAGAATGACCTCCGTCCTCCATGAGGGCGGGCCTGGGGGTGACGGGTGGAGCCGCCTGTCACCATAGCAGAAGCACCGGGGACTAGACGGAGACACCGTGGTCCCTACACCCGACGGGGGTAATCTCGAAAGAGAGGGCCCCGAGCCTGCCGGGGTGCAAAGAATATGTTCGCTACTATCTCACCTCCAGCAGACCCCCAAAGACTGCGTGCGTTTTAGTCGGTTCGAGTCCGACATAACTGGATTTAGTGTGATTGGTATCCGTGGGGATTTCATGTACAGAAAAAAAAAGCACGCTGTGATGGAGTAAAGAAGACATAATAAAACTCACCATTATACCAATTACTTATATCATTCATAGACACAGTAGAAATACTGTCAGATGTCGCGTGCACTACGACAGGCCTCAGGGCATCCCCGGACATTGTCATCAAGTTCTGACTCTCATGCTTCGACACCACTGAGAAGTTCCCCGAGTCTAGGCTCAGTACCCGGGGCTGGTTCTTCATATCTGTCACTTTAGACTGCTTTTCGTCCACCACTGGTATTGGGCTGAATAAGTCAAATCCTTGCGGTCTGTCGTTTTTGTTGGTTTTTGTTGAATTTCCTGCTGGGATGTTCGGCTGGCTGGATGTAAGGTTTTCCTGGAAGATAGAAAGAAGGTCATTGGGACTGTATACACTTATGGGCTGGCTGACCCGAAAAGGAAGTCAAAGAGAATCCATACAAACATAACGGTAACCTGACATTATAATGAGGCAGTAGGAAATGCAATAAAAATTTAAAAATTAAAAGTGTTTAATACATTGTCTTGTTCATTCAAGACAATGCCATTTAATTATAGATTTTCGTTACATATCAATAAAGTCTTTACTTCAATAGCATTTTTGGCAATCTGTGGTAGAATAAAAGCCCGGGATTTTCGTTTGACGAATAAGAATGAACTTTAAATGATAACATACTTTTTTATTCTGTGCACAAAATCTCCATGGATACCAATCTCACCGGAGTCGGTAAGAGAGGTCTTATCAGACTCAAAACGCATGTTGTCTTTGGGTCTTTACTTGCTGGAGGTGAGATAGTAGTCCACATATCCCTCGCACCCGGCAGACCAGATTTCAATGATCATTATTGGTCTATCATTGTTTAGGTCTATCCTTATATGAAAAAAGTCTTGATCCTTGCAGATGCTGATAAAGTGCAATAGCCCTTAGTTGGACGAAATTACTTAGTAAAATGTGGAGTCCCATTTCCTACCTTCAATATCTTGAGCCTGTTAATCTGAGCTGAAACATGCGTCCAATGGTCCTCCACCTTTGTTTTAAGCACATTGTCACTATTCTTTTGTTCATTTTGCAACTGGTCAGCTAGATCCTGGAGAGCCCTGAACACGAAAGCAAAGTGTGTTAATACCAATTGTAGGTAAGTAATTTTTTTTTCAGGTAGGCCAATATTTCGCCTCACATACTTCCATACTTCAAATTCATCTTGAGATGGCTTTTGCAGGAAAATCGCCGCAATTACGCCAAGTTAAGTAAATATGGTGAATGTTATAAAATTTTTAATGGCGAGACGCTCATGTCAAGTTTTTTCAAGAAATTCTACCAAAGTCACGTTAGACACGCCAGTAAATTAGTTTCCATGTATCCGACCCCCACAATCGACCAGGATATGCAGTTGGAATTTAGGTGGCGATACATACTTCGTGAGCTTCCTTCTGATATTTTTATATTTTATATTTATTTGGTTGTGGCTTAGTCAAATAACATAAGTTAGTACATTGGGAGGTTCAACTATATTAGCGAGGTCTGTCTTTGGATGGCTAACCATTCTTAATTGAGACAGCTTTGTGCTTCAGAGAGCATTTTAACCTGTAGTCACATTTGCCTACCTTCAAGTAGCTGGAGACCCAACAGCATCATCTAACTACAGAACTTGGATATGGCCATCAATTGTGGCGGTCTAAGAGATAAATGAAGTTTGATAGCTTCAGAGTTAATTTTTAAAGCCGAACTTAACTTTGTTAGAAAAATGTTTATCAATCAATCAGCCTATCGCAGTCCACTGCTGGACATAGGCCTCTCCCAATGTGTGCCGCTGCTCCCTATCCTCTGCCTTCCCCATCCAGTCTGTCCCAGCCGCCTTTTTCAGATCATCAGTCCATCTGGCTAGTGGGCTTCCTACCTTCCATTTGCCTTCTTGCAGTCTCCACTTAAGTCTTCACTCAGAAAATGTTTAGATGATAATTATTACTTACTTATTTTGAGTTTCTAACTGTGTAATAATGTCTTGAAGTAAACTGGCGGGATTGCTGGCTATATTCCCAGAAGCTTTCCCAACTGTGGACGTAAATATGGCTGGTCTCCCATCTTTCTTTCTTCTGACAGAGCCAGGGCCCTCAGTCTTTTCTGTAGTCTTTTTAGCTCCCTTTTTTGGTTGTTTCTTCTTGGTTTTAGTGCAGAAGAAGAATCGCTTCATGCCTTTCATAAAGCTTAGGCATTCTGAGGATTTTATCTGTAAACAAAGTGTTAAACATCTTATAGGACAATACTCACTTTTAAACTTTCGTATTGTATGATATATGGTTAGCGAAACCTGGGTATCAAGGCGATCATTATGGTAAATACAATAATTTACCTTCTGACCATATGATTGCGTTAATACCCGGCTTTCGCTAACCTTATAGTTGCCTTATAGGACAACTTGTCTAATGTCAGTAGTAGTGTGGGGGAGGGAGAAGTAAGAGAGAAGTAAAAAAATCTATAATTTACCTGTCCATCAATAATTTCATGCACCAAGTGTGTCTTCTTGTGTCCATTGATTGTGGTCAAATCTTTATCGTACAGATAACACTTTTCACAGAAATACACTTCACTACATTTTGAGCATTTGAATTTCAGCACCTGAAAAACATCACAAACTATGAATAAACGCGTAGCTAGCTTTATTAGGTCCAGACTTAGAAATAACGATATGGGGTGGTCTGATGATATATTCTCAGTCAAAAGGTCTTACTATTACTACTACTTGCAGTGAGGACGCCGTTAACTGGATGGGTGAACAGCCCTTTTGAACGGGCCATTTTTTTTGTTTTCTTTATACCACTTAGGTGGCAGACAATCACACAGCCCACCTGATGGGAAGCGGTCACCATAGCCTATGGACGTTTGCAACACCAGGTGCGTCAGACACGTGCTGCCTACCATGTAGAAACCTTCTAATGCCCTTCTTGAAGAACCCCATATTGTAGTCGCTTGGTAACACCATAACCATTAATTTCCCAGCCATTTCACCCATTTCCCCTGTAACAACTACCATAGACATTCCTATGACAAACAGGACCGACGACGGTTGAATGCGCTCTCCGAGGCACGATCAGACCAATGCAAATATTCACATTCATGCATACAAATATTCGCACTGAGCAGAGATCGAACACGCGCCTCCTGCGTTGTAGCTGCGTTTACTATCGCCTTGCCACAGAGGTAGTCAGATTTAAAGAAAAAAGACAATATCAACATAAACTTAATGTTCAAGATTAATTGAAAAAGAGTTCAGTACATAAGGTCATTCACTCTACACAATGCCATTTCATTCAAAATTTTAAGAGCATAGCAGTAAAATGTAAAATTCAATGGCATTTCTTGTAATCTCATTAGTTTGACAATGATTAATAATTAGCAGAATCGCATCCTGGACTGTGACCAATATTCACTATAACCAACTTTAATGGGAGTGCAACCGCGACCATATAATCAACGCTAAGTTTGAACCAAAATTATGGGTTTACCTGTATAAGTGGTTGCTTGCAGTGTGCACAAGTAGCTGTGACGTCAGCGCTAGTACGGCTGCTGACCACGCGCTGAACTACAGGTAGCCAGCGAGCACAGCAGCTAGAGTCTCCCCATTCTGAGACTGCGCGAGCGCTCACGCCGAGCATACCCGCACTCTGAAAAATATCCCAACACTATGTTACCATGCCAATATTTTAATTCATATTACACAACGCTGTCTATGTAGACGCAAAATAAACACAGCTTGTAATAAAGATAAATATAATAATAAATATGTATGCATATAACTACTTGCACTGAGCGGGTATCGAACCCGCAACCTCTGATATAGCAGTCAAACCGTACCCTGTGTCCCACTCGTCTTCAGCACTTGAAAACAAGAATCATGGATCAGAAGTATTGCAATAAAGCTGATGAATCCATCACATCGTCATCCCTGAATAAGTATTGCTCCTTCATACTACTATTATTATTGTTTAATATGCTAGCAGAATATGCTGATGCATGTAAATGCACTTGCCATGCCAAGTCTATGTATTTTGAACAATGTTCACATGGCGAGTCTTATGCCGCCTCTAAACATAGGCCAGCGCATCGCCAATGCGCTGGCGGTGCGCTTGCCAACGCGCTTGTGAGTTCATCCACACATTGGAAGGTGGTTCCAGGTCGTTCAGTATGGTTTGGTTCGGGCCAATGTGCGGACGGATTCAAAACGGATGTTGAGTCGCTAACAGCTGCAGCTGTATATTTCTTCACAGCTTATAATTACTTAGTAAATGTGTACAAGAAATGGGTGATAAAGAAGATTGAATTTAAATGATTCCTTGTTACTCATGTTCGCCATTTCGTCAAGTTAGGTGTTAATTCGCCGCAAGAAGAAAACGTGCACTCTTGATCGCTGCACTGGGCAAACTAATCGCGCGGCCAATGTGTGGATGGTTCGCCAAGCTTGCGACAAGTGTCCTTTGACGTTGCCGACACCGCGCGGCAAGCTCGCAAGCGCGTCAGCCAAAGTTCGAATACCTACCGCCAATGCGCCAACGCCCGTTCTACACATTGGGCCAGTGGTAGGGCCAGCGCGCTTGCCAACGCTTTGGCCTATGTGTAGAGGCAGCTTTATAAAAAGAACAAGTATACCAACAAAATATACCTTATCAAAACAAGAGTCCACATCTGCCTGCACTTGGTCACAGTTAAGACCCAGGTATGAAGACAAAGCTGTCACTTGGCTCAACAAAGCAGCCAATCTTTTTGGTGACACACAACCGTTATGGTCTGCACAACAGTTTGCCAGCGCCTGCCATTTGTCTGATGCTGACTCTTCACTTAAGATTATCAGGAGAGTTTTCACAGCAAGAACACGAAGGGGTTCTTTCCGATCCCTGTGATTGATAAATGTATTAACAGTAAGCATATTTTGTAATCAAACATTTTCTATTTTTATTTTCAAACCATGTAGGAACCTAGAAAATCCTTTAGATTTGTTCATATTTCAAAGTACAGACTTTACTATACATACTTTATCAAACATTACAGTGGTTTGAGTTTCTGAAGTAACCAGAAGCTTTGTTTATGTATGGTTACTCTGGAGGCAATTCAAACCATGACATGTTAAGAATTGAAAAAGGAATATATTTTCCTTTTTTTTACTTACTTATCATAAACATTGAGCAACAAATTGATCAGTAGATCCACAGCCAAGTCAATATCCCCCGTGAAGAGACCCTCTTTCTCAGCAGCAAAATAAATATCAGCTAATACCGCCTCTAGTTCTGCAGTGTCTAGGGACAGGCTACTTTCTGACAGACTGAGTTGATGCCTTCCGAAAACTCCTGAGCTGATTCGAAGAGGAGGCACTGAAAAGTAACACTATTATTTATATGGATTTTCATAATCTGGAGTCAATTATGTGTGCAAAAGTTGGGTCAAAGTACCAAGTGAAGGCAGAAATGTATTTTAAATATGGAACAGAATGCAGTCAAGAAAAGGGGTAATGAAATAAATAAATATTCTGGGACAATCTACAATCTTATACGTTGAAATAAAATAAATAAATATTCTAGGACCATCAACGAAATAATGCAATATTTATAGCCGTAGTGGCCTTAGTTATCATATCATAAACTCCCAAAAAAAGTGCAAGCATTCATTCAATAACAACTTTTAGAAGATACAAGTTACTGGCTGTATTACAAATACTATATTGAATAACCAATGGTTAAGCAATACTGCATAGTTACCATCTCTGAAAAACCAACTAATTTTATTAATTTGCTAAAGGCCCATCTAGACCTAGTTGATCAGGCTGAATCGACCAAGACTATTGATCGCAGTTGCACAAAAGACAACATTGATGAAAAGTAAAGTGTAATGGTTGGCTTCACTTCAAATTGCTGTACCCAATAAACCAATAGAAGCCGAATTCACATTAATGCATCTCTTGGTCTAATTAGAGACACCTCATGATATTCTTGAGGAAGTCATGGAAGAAAACTCTTGATGATGAAAAGAGTCTCAGAAGTATACAGACCTTTAAGTTGTTTCTGTAAAGCATATATTTTGAATGCGATGCGGTAAGCACTATATTTTATACCATCATATTCCTCTAGGGATACCATAATCTTCTTGAATTCAGGGTGATCGTACTGTTGGCTACCCGACGCATCACTAAAACAAAAGGAAGATGTTGCTAAACTTTATGAAACTGAGTACTGTGTGTATGTTTATGTATTCATGTAGGAAAAAGTTTACGTACTAAATGTAACACGGATAACCTGCTTCATTCTCAACTTTTTTCCAATTATTAGAAGACATTCCGACTTATTAGTTTAAAATTATCATAATTTATTGTATATATTACGAGCAAAATAACAAGTTATCAATATCAACCGTCAAGTTTTATTTTAAAACTTTACCAACTTGTTCAAAACTTTTGAAGTTCATTGGACTAATCATTGTTGAGCTCGATTGAATTGCCTTTTGCGATTGGTGATAAATACTACAAAGCTCAATTTATATTGGCTATAAGTCTCATACTTAAGACCATAGAAGATAAACAACTGTCACAGATAAATAATAATATGTAGTAAAGAACAAGAAATGGGATGGGATCATGCATGGGACTTAACTTATTTCTAATAATTAACTTGAAGAAACGTAAACAATTTTGGTGTTTCTCTTTAATATCTTTTGTTTTAAAACTTAGTATAAGCTCGGTATAAAAATAGAAACGCCAAGAGAACCGCACTGTAAAGATTATATAAAAACTGGTATCGAACCATAGTTATTCAGTTACATTTATTTAAGTACACTAAACAAATGGAGTATAGCACAGTTAAGAATATTGGTGATCCAGAAATTAAATAATGCATTTATACTATAACAAGTTCATCCAGTCACCATACGATAGAACTCGTATAATAATCGAGTATGGAAGTGTCCATAGGAACTATACAAGATATACAGATAAATCTTTATGTGGTTAAGATAAGTTTAGTTAGGGTTTATTTGATTTGCATTTAGGCTGGTAATTGGTAAACTAATCAGCATCAACATAAAATATTACAATACTAAACATCAAAATCTAAAATATATCATGGAGTTCATCTACATTTCATATTTTAATTTGTAAAATCATACTGCTTGTAAAGAACCGTTGCGTATTGACAGAAGTCAGTTCTCTATGACAAAAATGTAAATTATCGACATTCCAGCCAATCACCATCGAGTATGCAATGTTTATGTATTATTATACCCAATCAGAGAGCAGTATTCAAATGCAATTTTTTCTACCATTTTCTCTGTGTAACGGAGACGCCATTTTGCAAGCGTCACTTGGCGGCGTGTCGGGTTTCCGTATTTTGGCCCGAAATACCTTCAGTAAAATCATAATATTGTTTTGTTTCGTTTAAAATGTCGTATCAATCAAGTGTAGCACAAGACTCTTTAGCTGCGGCACAATTAGAGATGACCGGTAACCCCAATGCTTTGGCGCTGCGTCGGCCATTTGACCCGGTCGCACACGATTTAGAAGCTAGTTTTCGTTTGACGCGATTCGCGGACCTGAAAGGAAGAAGCTGTAAAGTTCCCCAAGATGTGTTGGGAAAATTGGTGGAATCCCTACAACAGGACTACTCTCAGCAAGATGACCAGTTTATGCATGTGGCGATCCCGCGTATTGGTATCGGCTTGGACTGTTCCGTGACCCCGCTTAGGCATGGAGGCCTTTGTTTGGTGCAAACGACTGACTTTTTCTATCCCCTTGTAGACGATCCCTACATGATGGGGAAGATCGCGTGTGCTAATGTGCTAAGCGACTTGTATGCAATGGGAGTAACTGAATGTGATAATATGCTCATGCTGCTTGGTGTATCCACTAAGATGACTGAAAAAGAACGGGATGTTGTAATACCTCTTATTATGCGGGGTTTCAAAGACTCTGCCCTGGAGGCTGGTACCTCAGTTACAGGGGGACAAACTGTCATCAATCCCTGGTGTGCTATTGGTGGGGTTGCTACCACTATTTGCCAGCCCAATGAATATATTGTACCAGACAATGCTGTTATGGGAGATGTACTGGTTTTGACAAAACCTTTGGGTACCCAAGTCGCTGTAAATGCACACCAGTGGCTCGATCAACCGGAACGTTGGAACCGTATAAAGTTGGTTGTTTCTGAGGAAGATGTGCGCAAAGCATACCATCGTGCAATGGACTCTATGAGCAGACTGAATCGTATTGCTGCACGACTGATGCATAAATACAATGCCCATGGATCTACAGATGTTACAGGATTTGGGCTCCTTGGACATGCACAGAACTTAGCTTCGCATCAAAAGAATGAAGTTTCCTTTGTTATTCATAACTTGCCAGTTATAGCGAAGATGGCTGCAGTTGCCAAGGCTTGTGGTAACATGTTCCAATTGCTCCAAGGGCATGCTTCGGAGACGTCTGGAGGTTTACTCATCTGTTTACCCCGTGAACAAGCTGCTGCATACTGTAAAGATATTGAAAAGCAAGAAGGCTACCAGGCATGGATTATTGGTATTGTTGAGAAAGGGAACCGCACTGCTCGCATTATTGATAAGCCCCGAGTCATTGAGGTCCCTGCTAAGGATTAAATTGTTTAAGACTTTACAGATTTTTATATCTCCAATTGACTTCAAAACTGGCTGGATAAATTTGAAAATTTTTATTTTGAATTTATTATGTATAACTTGATTTTAAGTACTTTAGTTTGGTTGATCACCTGTTTCCATAGTTTTCTATTAAAATAACAAGCTACAATTTTAATAATAAAATTGATGTGAGAAGGCTTTTAGGAAACTTGATCTAGTGACTATTTGGTGTTTATAATTTTAGGTAAGGTATCATTACGAGAATAAGAGAATAAATAATTCCATTAGGTACACATAACCTATTGTTTGCAGCTTGTGGAATGTTTCTGCAAATTGTGAGATAAGAATAATTATTAGAATAAAGTTATTTTTCAGTCACTTCTGGTTTTATTTTTCACTTTGCAAGACTATGCTTTTTTTGGGATTTTATCTCTGCTAATATGAGTGTATGATGATATCAATGATTGAACACAGTATGGAGCCCTCAGTCCATGCTTGCAGTTAAGCGCGAATCACACAGCGCGGGTGCCGTTCGGGCGTAGGTCATATTGTTATCCATCGCCGTTTACAGAATGAAATAAAAAATACTACATTAAGAAAACAGCGGTGGATGGCAAAATGACCGGGGCCCTACCCACACCCGCCCTTACTCCCTACTTAATACGCGCAGTACGCGTTTTTGGGCTGTTTTATGAGGATAGCACGGGGTACAAATGTGGTGGTAAAGAAATCAGTCATACATTATATCAGAACAATCCAAGATCCGTGCCGATAGGTATACTTCCCTGGTACAGGTTTCCAACAGGTTAGCTGAAGTCATATTCTTCATATTTCAAAAAGGAATTAGAAGCGAGATTCCTACAGCATGTGCAGTACAAGTATGACGCCCCTGGATTTACACACGTCTATAGGATATGGTAACCCCTTTCCATAAGGTGTGTTTCGTATGCCTGTCTGGCATCAGTGGTATAAAAAATCATCATCAATACAGATTTACATGAAGTAGGCACGTAACATACATAATGTGACCACGGGGCCAACTGTGTTCCACGCCATACCAAAATATCTCTGGGTTCGAATCCCAATATGCAGTGTTTCGGTAACCAAATGGAACAGGTAATCACCACCACCTCGGCCAAACATCGGTGGAGGTGATCATGTCGACTAAAACGCGCGCAGTCTATGGGTTCTTGATTGCTGGAGGTGGGATTATACAAGATTTACCTACCTCTCGCACCCCGGCAGACCCGGAGACATCTCTAAAGAGATGACCCCCTGCCCCTACAGTGCAGACCCACCATACCACTAGCCCTACCCCTGGTGGTAGGGCGGGTCCCAAAAAGTGTGAACCATGGTGTCCCCATCTAGCCCCCGGGTATGGGCTCCCTCTGCTCTTCGCGGGAGTGCGGGCCCGAAGTCTTCTTCGGACCCGCTCCGCGCCTCCTTTTCGAGCATTGCTCGCAGAAGGCAACGGCTGCCCATAAATATAGTATAGACGGACTCGGTAGTGTGGTGTGTAGAGCGTTCGACTACGTCGATACTATGTCGATGGTTGTACGATCGGTTCCCGCTCAGTGCAAATATTATTTAATCTGCATTGGTCTGTGGGTTTCTACGTATAAATGACCTAAGTACATATTTATGTATTAACAAAAAAAATATGATTCAACAAAATGTGTCCAAAGAATATATTCTCTGTAAACGACCCAGAGACCTCCAAGGTTCTTAGAGATTTTGCCTACGTGTCTTCTATTTAATTAACAGGGTATATTGTGGTGTCTCCTCCGGTCATTCTATTGCCTGAAGAGGTGGCACGCGGAACATAACGCATAATCGTCGCTCACTCAAATATAGTCATTAGAACAAAGTAGGTAGTTCAAACAGTAACAAATAAAATAAAAGCGACCATCCAACATGTTTTCATTTTATTTTTATTTGGACAGAATAAATGGCAATAAAACACCTGGAAATTAATGGATATCGGTGATCATTCCACAAGCAAGCCTCAAAGAAAATTACAATAACATATTTCACAATATAACAAAATAGCGTCTTAAAGAATGGTGAAATATCAAACAGTAAACTATTGATGTTTTTTGTTAGGTGTAGGTATTATGACTATTATGAGTTATGAATATGTTTTTAACCATATGAACAAATATGTATGAATAATCATCATCATTTTAGCCATAGGACGTCAACTGCTGAACAGAGACCTCCTTCATCAACCTTCAGTCCGACCGGTTGGGACGGCCTGCATCCAACGGGTACCCGCGACTTTGACTACCTATGTCATACGCAGGGTGGCCGTCCCAAGCTTCGTCAGCAAGTGGTCTCCATTCGAGAACCTTTCGGCTCCAACAGCCACCTGCTCTTCTTGTATGACTCACATCAATAAATATAATAATCACAAATAAAGACAACACATATTACATTTAATTTATATAATAAACAAGCCACAAATGCCACAACCTGCAATACTACAATAAGTATAAGATGAAATGTGTATGTGTTTTCAATATGAGTACATACTTGTAATTAGGTATATGCTAGATTTACTTTTTTCCACTCAGGCACCTAAAACTTAAATCTAATCCTAATAAATCACAATTTGTCATTCAACATTCAAAACCTTTGCTTATTTTATTGATTCCCACGTAAAATGTTTCTTTTTTTGATTGATGTTCAAATTTTTTTTTGGTAGGTAGGTAATATTATTATGGAACAGATTATAAAAGTGGTGCTTAACTTTTTACCCTTGCTTTACTGGCACTAGTTTTAACAATTCTTTATTGTACTTTTGAAGTACCGATAAGCGTCCAGTACACAATAGCCCATAATTGGGTGCGGCAAATAAAAGCGATTACGTGTAGGGCGCAATGGTGTACCAGGTTCATAAGATATTTGAATTTCTACCTATACCGATTGGTTACATATGAGGTACTGTTAAGCGTCCAGTACACAATGGGCCACAGCAAATGATCGCCATTATGTGTAGACCGCTAAGGTAAACAGTGTTGCGCGATTAGTGATCGCGGCGCTCATTGTGGATGTTGTCAGATTTTTGGCATATCTACTTGAAAGCAATTGTTGACTATTAATGAGCTATGCACCAATATGATCACTGAATACTTACATAAATAATGTCACTAAGTTGAGAATTGAAGGGCATAATCCATACCAGACCACTGTGTACTAGATTCATAAGATAGTTAAAATTCAATTTATACCAATTGGTTACATTTAATTCAATATCATACAATAAATTAAGATTTTTGTAATTAATACAGTTAATCTATCTATAACCAATTCAGTTCTAGTGCACAGAATGACTTATAGGTACTAAATTTATAAATAAGACGATATAGTTACATTTATTTATACACATGAAATAGTCATCATAACTAGTCATTCAGCTCACTTTCAATTTCAGAAAAGTTGCCAAAGCGCGTAAAGAATGATGCCCGTAAAACAAGGATGTCTATTTTTGTGAACTATCAGTTAGTCTTGATTAATCAAAAGAAAAAGCCTGAACCTACACGTGAATTAAACAAGCAAGCATATAGAGACAGTTGTATTAAAGCATGCAAAGTTAAGGCACACCCCCAAGCAAACGCCAAGTAAATACGTACCTACTCACAGATTAACAATTAATAGGTTTTTCTGAAAGATAAAATGGGTAAAATGTTCATTAATATTTATGTACCTTCAGTTCGCCTGGTAGTAACTTTAAGGCAAAGTCTCAGGACTAGCAATTTAATATGAAAATATTATAGTGTAGAAATATAACACATACAATTTTTATATTACTTATGTATAGGTACAGATTAGATATCAACAAAAAATTGTTCAATATACAGTTTGCACACCGGCGTTGCTCGGGGATGTGCTTTGAGATATGCTCTGCCTTTCAACACAATACTAAGACAACTAGCTTCTAAAAATTTCATTAGCAATGTCACTCATTTAGATTTAACACTAAAATAATTCTAATAATTTATTAGGACCAAGGTAATTACAATAGTTCCATATTTTTTTCTCATTGCGTCTTTTGCAAATTTTATAATTGGATGATAAAATAACACAATGTACTTTTTAGAGAGAACAATAAAATTTAAAAGTAGCAACTTTCAACTCTTGCAAATTGGACATATTCTTAAATTTTAAATGTTATTGCTATTGTATAGTGCTAGACTATCAGGTGTTTATAATATTAAACTATTATTTATTGCTTATAAATCCCTAATAATAAGATATGGAATGAATACAATTATTTTATAATTGCCATATACATAAATGTAGGCTGTTTGAAGGCTTTTAAGTATGTGTAATGGCACTTGACTGTTATTCGAATGTAATTATCCCATACAACATGTCCAATGATTCTGATAATCAATATATAATTTGACCTAAAAAATGTGAATACAAATGTCGATACAAAAACGCTGTACACTCATGTAAAGTCTATAACTGAAGCACAACTAAATGCTGGTACATTCAGACCATCAGTTGATAGGCGAATTGAGACATGGCCTTTTACGGGATCTGCTTTCTTCACCATTTTGTTCAATGTGACTCTGGTCACGTTTTTTAGGAGAATTGTTCTGAAAATAATAAGAGACAAATTGTAAAATATATTCAGGAAATTGAAAACTAGAATTTACACAAGAGCTGGTGCGGAGGCATCTGCTTTGCTAACCATTTTTTTCATCTACTAAATCCCTTACACCGGAGGCGGTGATGGAGGTTATGTCGGACTCGAACCGACTAAAACTCACACCGTCTTTGGGGACTTTAGTTGTTGGAGGTGAGATGCTATCCTAGAACTTCACTTCGTTAGAGCCAACAATGAGATAGCAATGTTGAACTTCCAACTGAACAAAACTGAAAACAGTTTGGTATTTTCCACACACCACATCTAAGTACATGTCTAGAGAATATGGTGGGCCCTAGAGAGAGACATAGACCACCATCATCATGTGTGACATTTGGGCGCATAATCTTCAAGGATGACCCAATAAACAAACTGAGGGTACCTTCTGATCTACTAGATTATTTAGCTATAAGCTGGTGCATTAAAGAAAGGTTTTATAAATGGCGGCTTGTACTTGCGTTGGCAGATAGTACAGCTAGCATATAAAATTTCAAATATATTTTTTTTCATATGAAAAATAATAAAAACAAGACCGGGTCGTAATAATTTCTAACTAGCTGCGGCCGGCGGCTTCGCCCACGACACGTGACGGCATCTATTTTTGTTTTCATCGGAAACAGTACCTACTTTTACACATAGAGTCCTTTTAAACGCACATTGAGTCCTTTCATCTTGAAAAAGGAACGTATATCACATTCTATAAGGAGGATCATGGAAGATCATGATGTTGGTTAAAATAAAAAACTAACATTATTATGAACAACGGTCTTGTTTATATTTTTTTTAAACTGAAAAAAAATAATTAAATTTTGAATGCTAGTCAACGCAAGTACAAGCCGACATTTAAGAATCCTTTCTTTTATGCATCGCGTCAAGAGCACAGAGCGTGGAAGAAAATAAAGATCAATATTTTTTTTGTGTTGACGGTACGCGCGTGAATGAGTATAGACAGTACTAGTGTGCGAGCGAGAGGAAGTGATAACGTCCGCCATTTATAAAACCTTTCTTTATTGAACCAAGTTATATATACTATTGTCACACATACACAATGGTTATGGCTTGCAATTGGCCACCAGACGCCAATGCGTACTGGAACCTTTAATAAATAGATGTGCATTTCTACTAATTAAACTCACAGATACCCTCATTTTAGATATTGTTTTTTATTTAACTTTTTTTATTAATATAATGCATAGTTACCTTTTTTTCCCATTGCTGATGTAAATATCTTAATAGTATATTTGTTTTCTCTGTTACTATAACTGAAAACAAATAAATAATAAACTTTAACCATATTATAGAATTCACTAGATTTGTAGAAGTTCGGCAGTCTGGGTCAAACCCATTAAGATCTTTGCAAGTATTGGTATTCTAATAGGAAAGTTTTAACATTTGGTCCATTAAATAAAATGGGTATTAAACATAATGGTAGGGTTCTAAAAATTTCCAGTACATCAGTCCTGGAACCATCATTACTTATATAACCCAATAGTTATTTTAAGATCTTTGCATGTATTGGTATTCTAATAGGAAAGTTTTAACATTTGGTCCATTAAATAAAATGGGTGTTAAACATATGGTAGGGTTCTAAAAAATTTCAGTACATCAGTCCTGGAACCGTCATTACTTATATAACCCAATAAAGTTTTTTTAAAATCTTGGCATGTATTGGTATTCTAATAGGAAAGTTTTAACATTTGGTCCATTAAATAAAATGGGTGTTAAACATATGGTAGGGTTCTAAAAATTTTCAGTACATCAGTCCTGGAACCATCATTACTTATATAACCTGAATTGAGTAGGATGTCACATAAAGCAGGAATCTGATGAAGCATAAAGCAAAATACTATAAAAAAGGTATGTAGTCATTCATTAAATTGATTTCTGACCAATAGTGGGTATAATTATTAACTCTCCTTAACAAAGTAACTAATAGTTCTTGCTTATTTGAACAATCTTAAACTTTTCTATTATAGAAGGTGAATAAAATCGTATACTAACTTTGTTCAGATGGTATCTCCTTAGTTGGTAAATATATTGACGGTCTTTTTGAACAATTTCTAATTCCATGGTCCGTATTAAATAGTGTAAAATTGTGTTCGTCGTACGACGGGAGGTCCTTCAGGAATTCAATCACCGACTGTCGGATGAGAAGTAATAAAACAATTAACGAAAACTATTTAGAAGAGATGCGCATGGTTCGTTTGTGCAACCATTTGCGGACGTTCTCGACCTCTTCAGCACTCACCATTGTAATAATTAATAATGATTACGGTCAAGGCTTGTTAGTAAACAATCAATAATTTGATGAATGAAACAGTAAAGCTAAAATAATTAAAATTAGATTCCAAACGATCGCTCCATGCAAGAAAGGCCTCGAAGAACAACCAAAATTAACCAACCAAATGACAATGACAATTGACAGTTACGAGCAAGATTGCCACTTAACTAAATTCAATCGTTGATTTTGTTGCTATATAACCGTAAACTGAAATCAAAAATCTGGGATGGCATCCAGAATTCATACCTGAATTTGATACACTCAAAGTTCCGGAAAAATATACTGAATTTTTTCAGATTTGCCTGACAGAATGAAGCGTTCTGTATTCCAAACCAATATATTTCAGAGTGCTTTGTATATCTTAAAATATTTAAAAATATATTACAAAATATTGCTACTTATTAAACATAATTATTTTAATTCAACAGGATTTATTTTCACTAAGATTTTAAGTTTACTTTTAAAAACAGTAGTACTGCGAAAGCCTTGCAGCAGCTCACTAAAATTGAAAAAGGAACGTACAATCGGGGATAACGGCGGGAGTTTTAAATTTTAACCGATATACCTAACTATTCAAAACACGACTATGTATAGTTTAGTAAATGCAAATTTTAGTCGAACTTATAACCCTAGTGGGAGACAAAATGCACTATCAGATATAAAGAAATTACTTACATCTCGTGATACAGCTGCACAGAATAAAGCCTGCGGCTACATAATCGAAGTCGTTGGCAGGTACAATAAAAACCAGAATGAAGGGATAACGATGATAGAATACTTGCTAGATAATGATATCACAGTATTTTTGTGTGAAGCAACTTCAAACTTAGATTTCACGCTATTCAGGTTGGTAAAAAATATTATTTACTTTTCAGGTATTTAGTAAGTAGGTACACCGTACAATACCTACTTACACTAACCGCCTCATCAGAATATTGTCCTCACATTTCTATTGATGCCTGCTCATCTATTCTCTATTAAGTATATATGATATATACCTATAAATAATTATAAAGATGTCGCCCGGTGTAATGCTCGTGCAAATGTTGAAGATGTTATCTTGGTCACCATGTAACATTAACATTAAGTATGTCCAAAACACTAAACGTATATTTAGAGACGTTTTCACTGCGTGAGAAGGAAAACTCGAAATAAAACCTTGTAACAAACGTAGAAACAGTAGGCCAGCCAAATACTCCCAATATTGGGAGTATTTGGCAGTGATTGATTAATATACCCAGCCTACAGCCAGATGATAAACAGCGGAGGCTTAGTAGGTAACAGGGTTTCGTTTCAACATTTTGAGTACGAATTCCTAAAAATTTAATCCTGCTCGTTTCATGTTAGGTCAATTCTTACCAGCCTACGTTTATTGTGGCGGTCTCGTCAGTTCTTCGCCGAGGAGCACGCAGCTCACGCTATGACCGCCGTCCTTAGAGCGCTTACGCACTATGCAGGCAGTGGCTCAAGACAACCTGTAGACGTATGCTTGCATTTCTTGTGCGATCTGTTAAGTGGGTAAGTATACTTTTTTTATGCAGTTACTGTTAATAGGTTATTAATGGTTCGTTGTTGCAGCCGTGCCCGTGGTGCAGTACATCATTCCCTGAACCTTTTTTCCCAACTCAGTTGGGGTCGGCTTTCCAGTCTAACTGTGATGCGGCTGAACTTCGATATTTTCCGTGAAGCGACTGCCATCTGACTAATCATCATCATGCACCACTAACTCTACCAAACTAGATATTGTTGTTGTGTTAGTATCCTGTATCTACACTATCCTCAAAAAGTGCCCGTAGCACGAAACACTTTTGAATTCGTAATGTAAAGCTAACAAGAGAGCGGTGCATTGCGATCGATGGGCTTCACAGTAGGCAGCCTAACCTAACCATCCTCGTAGGGGTACCTACCTGGTATCCCTGCGAGGATGATTATGCCGGACTTGAACCGACCAAAACCGCTCGGCCGTCTTGGGCAATTATTTGCCGAGGGTGAGGCTGAGCTCAGGCATATCCCCCACGCCTCGGCTGACCCAGTACCAGCGAAGGCCCTCTCGGGACAACAATACAATTTGTACAACCCAAGAATGTATATTAATTCAATATTTTTTCCACAGCGTATCATCTCACAAAACAACTGCACCTTTATCTCGGCAAAGCGCATACAGCGCTGTACAGCTTCTTGCTTGTCTTATCGCCCTATCAGTTCATATTTCAACAAATCCTAAGACCATTCTATCAAGCGCTTTAGTACTTCATGCCCTCATATCTTACCAACCAGAAAATCTTACTATTGATATTAATACAGCAAATGGAATACTGGAGGTTTTGAAGAAATGGTTCAGCCTGCTTATGGGTGCCTTGAACCATTCTATGTTGGTTGGTGAAGATGGAACCTCTGGAATGGTCTATGTCTTAGTTTGCCAAATTGGAATGGATAATTCAGGGTAAAGCTATGTTCTTCAATATCAGTGATTAATGTTCGGTTCTCTTCGTATCTATGAGATTATATTCAGTCAAAAGTTAACGTAGGATTTTATTTTATTGCTACAAATATTTTATTCAATCCCAAATATATTTTAGCCTCATAAAAGTTTTGCGTCGAAGTAATCAGAAGGCTGACTTCATTCAAACGATTTTGAATGATGACCACGAGATAAGTGCGTTGAAGCAATGTGCAGCTGAAATGGAAGGGGCTTTGCGTCTTGTTGTATCTGAACTTGTTAGTTTCACTAAGGTTGGTAAAGTTTTATTAGAGATTTATAGGTAGGCAGTAATACAGTTTGTAGGAATACCTTACCGTGCTTCAAAGTGCACGTTAAGCTGTCTCGATTCTAAAAACCGTTGTCACAAAAACATCTCGGTACAATAATAATAAGCCCGATCGCATTCCTTACCTCGAAGTCCAGGGTCCACCTATTTCTATCCACGACTGCCATGTGACCTCCAAAACTCATTGGCCATATTAAAGTATTGCAGTTACAGTTGATGGACTTTTTAGAACTTTAACTACTCGTAACGACGGCCATAGATGTTCATATGACAACCGGGACCGACGGCTAACATACTCTGCGAGAAATGGAATCACAGAGTCTAATGCAAATAGACATATGCAAATATACAAATATTTGCACTGAGCAGGAATCAAATGCGTGTTTACTACCTCGTCATCTAAGATAGTACACGTAGTTATATAAGGTTGACTTCTGCCAACTGAGATGGGAGCAACGGGAGCACGTTAATGCTTTGTAATATCCCTTTTTCTATCAGGAGCATCAAAGCCAGCTTTCAACAGAAGAATACAATGTATTCCTAAAACTCTTACTGAATTTCTTTTACGATAACGTGAATAACGACGGATTGCCAGACTTTTGTGAAATGATGTTCTCAAATGGATATCTTACTATGCTGCCTCAAGTTCAAATACAAAGGTATTACAGAATAGCATTTTGTTCTTATTCTTTTCAGAAACCACTTTTTAATATATTTTTTTATTTACGGTTTTTTTTATTACGGTTTAAAGGTTTTCCCATGGCACACACCGATGAGTTTTCGATGCTTTTCGAACTTATGTGTGTATTTATCGCAGGGGTTTATAAGTGCCCGGTTAATGGCAATAGGCTCGCCACCTATTAAATTGGGACTTAAACATAAACTGGCGAAATGTGAGTGCTAGCACCTCAGCCTACACCTTCGGAGATATATGCGTGATTTTATGTTATGTTTATGTTTCAGAAACGATATATCAGTTCGAAAAGTCAGCACTTTAGTTTTGGGCGAAATGCTCAAAGTGTTGGCTGATAAGTACCTGAATGTTAATGACGTACTTGTGGACAGCGATGCTCGTGCGAACGATATTCACGTAAGATCACCTGGGGGGCTACTATAATCTCTAGTAGTATTATTTTTATTTTATTTTGTGGACTTTCATAGTGTGAATTGGACTATCAGCGTCTGTCAGGATGCCTAGGATAGTAGGGTTATTGTGGTCAAACCAAAATTCAAAAAAACTAAACGGGCTTTCAAATAATATCTCTTACTTAAATGGATATAGTTACCCTTTTAATTTCTTAAATTTTACGGTAGTCTTACAAGATATCAACGGATGACAACGGCCCAAGTTTGATTCATTCTATGAAAGTAGAGTAAGATCGGAAGAATATTAGTTGTAAAAGATATTGGTAAGGTCCTTGGTCGGGATCGGTCCCATGCTTCGCCCAGGCAGTATTTATAAAGTCATTAAGGTCCCGTGCTCGAATTGATGAATAATTCATAAAAATACGTTACTTATTAAAACAATAACATTTATTTTGACGCATCTTTACCAAAAAAAAAAAATTATTTATTATTATTATTGCACCCACATACAAATTCACTCCTATGGTCCATGTATGGTTCCCAGGTGGAAGGCCAAGGTGAAACATGGGTCCGACCCCCCTTGGTCATTAATATTATTCCAAAATTGCTGTAATTGCCCCTCGTTCCTAGCCTCGGACAACAGGGTAGCCAGAGATGTGTCACAATTTACTAATATAATAATAACAATTCCAGATGGGTTTGGTACAGTTGCAGTATGGTGTAGAGAGACCTCATAGCATAGGCTCTCAGTTACAGAAAGGCCAGCCATATAGCCTGCTCATCTATATTTATTTCTACTGCCAGTCTTCAGAGAAGTATACCACGCTACTGTTTGAAAGAAATATGATATACCGGCTGATTTCATAGTCATTTCGGAGCGAAGGGTTTTAGGCATAGTTTTGTGAACAAGATTTTGACACAGTTATGTGAGCAAAATGGTCGCACCCCAACCGACCTAAAGCCATACTAACGAGATGGCTGCCTTCGGGTGTGGGGACCATGGTTTCCCCATCCAGTTCCCGGGTAAGGGGAAGCGCGGATAACGTGCCGCCGCCGCGGCCTGCTTCTGCTAGGGTGACAGGTGGCTCCACTCGTCACCCCTATTCATTTGTCATTCTGCGACCCCCGACGGAGTGCGGGCCAAGAGTCTCCTGTCCCGGTAACTGAAAAATGTATGGGTTCTTCAAAAATATCTTTTTTTTTAATATATGCCCTATATAAATATATGACTATCGAAACTATGCCTAAACTCTCTCGCACCGAAACTACTACAAAATCAGCCGGTATATTCACACATTGATTTATTAGATTTTTGTGAGAAGGTTCGATGGTTCGATTTTTGAGTTCGATGGGAAAGCGTGTGAAGTTAGGCACTTATCCATGGATGGATTTAAAGAAAATTTGGAATTGTGGCATTTCATTTCCATTGTGGTTTTTCCATTTTGAGTTTATTCACACCCTACATACCCTAAAAAATACAACGTACTTATATCATTTGAATATGTAATGAAATTTTATAGCAATTAGTATGCTATGTGTTTCAAATCAATTCAGAATTTTTCGGATTTTGGAAAAAGTGCAGGTAGATATGTTCCGACGGGCCTCGGTTCCCCCGATCTTTCCCTTACAAGTGAATGCAATTTTCCAATCTAAAATTCATTTGGATATGTTTTCTAGCCCTGAAGAAGCCACAGCACCTCTACTTCCTTACCTGGTGGAACACATTCTAAAACTTCCAAGTACTTTCAAACCACCGTCATACATCATAAAAGCACTGTGGCTTGTGTTTGCGGTAAATATTTTAAAATAACTTTTTTTTTTATAACATCACGCCTATATCCCCGAAGGAAAATAACTTAGGCTATCTATATTCAGTATATTGTTATTGTGATTCAGTTAATATCTAGTTGCGATTTTTTTATAAGTGGTATAAGGTCAGACAAGGACACTAAATACCAAATATTTTTTTGGATTATTTACAATGAATAAAACTTTTGAATACGAAATCAAAAGACTAATTCTGACAATTTATAAAGATTCGATTTCTTGTTCGTAAAATATGTTCTTTTTTATAAATTGTAGAATGAAAATACCGTTCACTATTAAATTCATCGGGATATTTACCATGTTTGTTTATTTGTTTGAATAACCGATATTATCCGGTAAATATCCCGATGAATTTAATAGTGAATGTGTAAATGACCATGTCAATCTAAAATCATACATTGAAAATACCGTTTTTAACACTTGGGAGTACAAGGTGAAATCGATACGGAATTTTAATCATCGAATAAATTAGCAAACTTTACACTATTGAAATTAAACATGCTCACAAGTCACATACAGTATTCTTCTCTTTCCTTAGATGTCAACAGTATCGAACGGCTCACTAAAATCGCTGGACGAAAGAGTTTACCTAGAAAAGGCGACAGATCGTTTAATAACGATGTTATATCCAGATCCATCAATATATTACACACATAATCCTGCTGTTTTGCTGTGGGCATTTACTTCTCAAAGAATTTCAAATTGTGTTAGAATACATGTTGTGAGTTCCTTATGTTGTTCATTTAGATTGGTATATAATATATTGTTGTTTATGCATAACAAAGTTAAGAGATTTTCTGTGCTGTCAGTGCAGAAGACAAAGTACAGTTTCTCGTACTTCCTACTCCAATCAGCTCTAGTAAACTACCCTTCTCACTACCAGGAACACAACACAAGGTACTTCACCAGTCGGACTACTCAATTAAGATGGTTGTTAATTCATTCAGTCTTAATAAATATAATTCCTTTTAGCTTTCACAATGGTTCAAATCAGAGGACTCGTTACCATCCGATCTGACGTCTCAACCTGCTGTTTGGGAACTGCTTCTGAATATTCTCATACGGTGCAAAGATAGAACCATTGTGGAGAACTGTTCTGAAGCTTTGTACATTTGTTTGAATGATGGAGATGATAATGCAAAGGAGAATTTTTCGGATCTGATATGGTCTATGCTACCTGATGTAATGTCACAAGTTCTCATTGATCCAGATTTTCAGATAGGTTAGAATTACATACTATTTTTTTTAAATTATGAACTCAGTCAGCAGTAATACTTCTCTGTTAGTATTTGCATCGTTTGTCCTGGTTCGGATATGTGATTTGTAGGGATGAAAGTACCTAATGTCGTAAGAAAGGTATTAACTATGGAAGAAAGAGAGAAGAAAACTTAAGAGAAGAAGGATGTAATGTGTGAAACGAGAGTGAATGTTGAGATGTCTACAACCATAGATGAATGGAAAAAGTTTACATGTTGCGCCGACGCCAAAATATTTGAAATTAAAATAATGACTGAGACATGAAAAAAATGAGGAGGATGATGAATGATAATTTTGATTGAATGAAAGTATAGAAAATATACTTACTATTACTGTTTCATTATTATTGCAGTGTAATACTAAACAATTTTCTTTTTCAGATAAAAATATTTGCTATTTTTTAGAATTAGCTTCTACTTTACCGCCTCTAGAAATTGATCCAATGACATGTCTTAAAACAGCCGTACTTATAACAGCTATATTCTCAAAAAGTATTCCTGAAAATTGCGATAAATATGTTTTTCATTATCAGTACGTTTGTTTGAAGCTTGGCTTGTTCTTGCTAAGTCTGGCGAATAATCAAAAAGATAATAGAGGTAAAATAGATTTGAGGACTATTTTCTTACACTTAGTAAAGAGACTGACAAAGATAAGCTTAGGAAGCGGTGGTAAACTTAATTCATAAGTAGAATTCAAGTCAATAACAAATACAATGTTATGTTAGGTATATTGCGATATAAAGAACATTGAACACTGTGAAATTATCATGATCAGAACAGATCAGATCAATAGGAATATAGAAGTATCGAGGCTAACAGAATACTTTTGCCTTCCATTACAAAGACATCACCTGGATAAATGAGTCCATAGACATCACAAGTGGTTCAACCATCAGTCTCAGTGTCAGTATCATCGTTGGAAATAAAAATAACGCCTTTCATATTTATTCTATGAATTCTGTCTTCTAACGAACTTAATAACCGGAAAAATTCAAAAACTGATTTCCTTTTTGAAGACTGAATCTATTTTTGAAAAACCACTTTTCAGTTCTACTGACGTATACAAATCGGACGGGATTCCTGCAATCAGTATTGACCTCAACTGATAGTGCCGACGACAAGGTTGCCTGTGCAGCCTTACAGTTGCTCTCCTCTGTCATACATTACTTCACACAAAATAATTACCAGGTACCTAATATTGCCAATGTAGACTTTGATATTATTTTTGTATCAGGTCATTATTCTTTATAGACATTATTTGCCTGAATCTAATAAAATAATACCACTGTATGACGGTGGTGGTCCCAAAATTATACCTTGTGGCATACGTATTGAATATTCTTAAAATTATTTAATAAAATACATACATTAAGTAACATGCGGTTGCCCACTGCTGCATCCACGTGGAATCCATCCATGGGAACCTGGAATGAATAGTAGCGTAATCTGTTGTTCCAGAATATAACTGTATGAAATTTCAGTTATAATCTTCATTACTTTTTAAGAACTTTTGAAGCACGTTCTGTTACCGCCTAAGACGTAAAGAGAAATATCGAATGTTTTAGACGGAATTTGGTTGCTCAGTTGGTCAGAGCACTCACCCTGAAAAGTCGCGTATTCAAATCCCGCCTGGACATTCATTTTTTAAAATCTTAAATAGATTCAATTATATTTATTCAGGCGCTTAACGTGTTTGAGTAACAAACATACAAATATCTTCACATTTTCATATCATTTTCGTATAGGCGTGGTCCTAAAATGATACCTTGTAGCATACTTTTTGAATGAATTTTAGTAATATAATACGTTCAATACATTTATTCTGAAATATTGCTTTCTGAATATTTCAGCCAACATTAGTTCTACAGATACAGACACATCTCATCATAAAAGCTCTACGAAGAGATAGTACTTCTGAGAGAGGAGCCTCTTTACTTCAACTTGTGTATATGGTTCTAAATACTGGTAACCGTTCACCGCTCGCTCTGACTTATGAAGTCCCTGAGCAGCCGACTGTAAATGCGCAATGTAATGCAATGAGGGCTTTGATGTTCAGGATTCAGCTTATACTGTGCTGCAGGGTAAGTATACCATGGGGTTTATATATCTTGGATCTAAAATGTGCTGAAATTGTTCGGACAATACCCGTTTTGGGTGTCTTTTGAGGATAGTAGGGTGGTGGAAGAACTTAAATCCACCGATCATAGATTGTAGCAAATTAATCTATCTGGGCTTCGTTTCTGTCACGAATTAGGACCAAGATATGTGACCCGAGGATAATGGCCATTGTTATATATTCATCATACTATTCAAAAGCATCTGATGAGGCCGTCAAGCTGAGCGCCACCATTGTAGCACTGAACGTGTTTGCATTGGTGACCCTCTTTCATGAGACTTTGCCTTCAGCTTAACATCAGGCGAGGTGAAGTCAAATTGACGTGCCATAAATAAAAAAAAAGAAGAAAAGCAAACGTCAAAGCTGGAAAGTTCCTTATCAAGTGCTTATTTTTAAGTTTAGAAAAATAATCTTATTTTATAAATGTGAAGAACCAACCAGTCGAGAGTTCTTGAGTTCCTTAACATTAGCAACTTAACTTAGCTGGAGGGTTCCAGAGCACCAAACTTGAAGATTAATGATGATTATTCATGCAGGAATCGAAAAATCAATCATCAGCTGGTTGGAAGACTCTGAGTTCTGTATTCAAACATGCCATTGTCTCTAGAAACGACACCAAACTTATTGCTTTATTAACATCACAGCCTTGGACACACACTCTTATACATTTCCAACTAACACAAGATTTAACACAGGACTTTTTAACCTTTGTACAAAACTGGTTAACATTACTAAAGATAACGATAAAAAAATGTACAGAGTTAAAAAAGATTCAACTTTGCAAGCAAAGTTTGGTGATTAAAACAATGCTATTGATGAAAAAGAATTTGAAGGTAGAATGCGAAATGAAGGAGATTGGTAATAAAGTGTTAGTTATAGTTGATGAAATATTAGAGTGTTCAGGAGTTAAATGTGACTAAGAGTTTTTCCTTACCGTAAATTTTGATTCTATACTTCTTGTAACCATATGAAACTATTAATAGCAGGAAGTAATCAACTCGGTATACTGTTGATGTGAAACTACTCTTTTTTAGGCAGCTGGATAACTCAGTCACATTACAAAATCACATTGTTTTCTATTAATATAATGTTAACTATTCGAATTACTACTTGTTTTTATTAAATTTTCCTTATGCTTAAGCTATGGGTCACACAGCGAGCTATGGAAAGGGCTATGCTCGGAATTTCTCTGCGAGATCAAATCAGAAATGAGGAGATCTGTAGACGAACAAAAGTTGCTGACATAGCCCACAGGGTTAGCAAGCTGAAGTGGCACGTAGCAAGAAGAACAGATGGCCGTTGGAGCCGAAAGGTTCTCGAATGGAGACCGCGTACCTGTAGACGAAGCGTGAAGGCCAGCTACAAAATGGACCAACGACATAGTCAAAGTCGCGGGTACCCATTAGATGCATACCGACTCCAACCGGTCGTATTGGAAGTCGATGGGGGAGGCCTATGCTCAGCATTGGACGTCCTATGGCTGAAATGATGATGATGATAAGTCGTGTATTTGCAATACAGATAACCTCCAAAATTTGGTTTGGTTTGATTGGATGGTTTGGATTGGTTGATTTATGATTTGCAACATTATTACAGTTAAGACTTCATGAACCATACATTAGTGCACACAGTAACTGTAACCAAACCAGTTTCCAGTTTATCAATTTCCAGTGTTTTTATGTAAACCAACACACGATCTACTCACGTTACGAAATAACTTCATTGTCAAGTAGAATTCTGCCCTATCATCACTATCACTACATAGTATAAAATAAAGTCGCGTTTTCTGTCCCTATTTTTCTTGTCCCTTTGTATGCTTAAATCTTTAGAAGTTCTAAATTAGAACTACGCAACGGATTTTGATGCAGTTTGTTTCAATAGATAGAATGGTTAAAGAGGAAGGTTTATATTTATTTATTTATTTATTTATTTATTTCACCTTACAACTATCATTACAGGTTTCCCTAATTCAATAGTGTAGCTATTTTGTTTATTTATTTTTTACATGCAATTTACATATTACACATATTTTACATATTTCTATTTACATATTGACAAGCAAGTTTTTCATTCATTTATATAATATAAGTCATATAGGTATCAATAATACACCGTTCTGTGCTTAATATTTTTCTACAATTGATATACAATTATAGGTATATGTTACTTGAACATTAAATGTTTATATTTTTTATCTTCCCATAACAAATCACTTGCAGCGCCACCCTTGTGAACTCACTCTTAGCACAATGAAACACATCAATTTCCGCAGCTATGAGATTTAATGTGCGTATCGCCCGCGTCAGGGGCGCCTCCTGCAAGAGGTTGGTTCGCCCTACGGGCTTTACCAGTAGGGGCGGTTTTCGGCGTCGCCACACGTACTCATCTGGCACACATAAACCCAGCAGTCCTAGTATATCTTTGTTATATACTATGCCTCTAAGTATTTCAACCACGTATATTGTAAGGGTTAAATTTCTTCTGACCTCAAGCTCATTAAATCCCACCATTCCGATTACAAATAAAGTGGGATACATCAAGGGATAAAAAGGATACACCCCATACATTCGTAAATACAAAAACCTAAGAAATTTGTTTTGTACTTTCTCCAACATGGTCTTATATTTAGTTTCATGTGGAGACCAGATGACTGCGTTAAATTCAAGGTGACTCCTAACCAAAGCATTATACAATAAATACTACAATGGCGTTAACATTATTAAAGCTCCGAGTCCTACGTAAAATAAAGCCTAGGTTTCTATGCTGTTCTACAGATGTTAGTAATGTGGTTGTGATATGTTAAGTCTGTGTTAAGACTCACCCCCAGGTCCCTTATCTCAGCGACTCGAACCATTGGTACTCCATTAATACTATAGTCATGCAGTACAGGGGTGCGGGCTCGAGAGAATGAAATTATCGCACATTTAGAGGTGTTGAACTGAAGTCGGTTTAATTGACTCCAGGCCACAACTCTGTCTATGTCCTTTTGCAACCTCATACAATCCTCTACGCTTTTAATAGGTAACGATAGTTTAAGATCGTCAGCGAACAATAAGCATTGGGCATCTTTGACGACTTTAGGTAAGTCATTTATCATTATTATGAACTGTAGAGGTCCAAGGTTACTGCCCTGACTCACGCGCACGCCAGATCTCGTATATCTGTATATCTGTATATAACATCATGCTACGACAGGTGCGGAGCAGTAATGAAAACTGTTGCAAAAACGGGGTGACGCAGACGAAGTCGCGCGGGTCAGCTAGTAACATTTAATTTCATTCTTTCTTATTTACAAGAAGCTGCCAGTAGCAACTCCTTTTCAAAAATTGCTTTATGTCAGTTATTTCGTAACGTCATATCTGTTGTTGGCTCGTAAAAAAGAAACTATAAAGTGAACTATAAATGGCATGTTTGAGCAAATGCTATCTTGTTTATAAATCGATAAGCGCCATCTAATAGCAATGAGAGTCAACTTTGTTAGGAAGTCATGACACAGATGGCGCTGAATTTCTCTAATAACGAAACAGTACTTGTAATAGTTGTAATTTATTGGAAAATTACGTATAAATGGAATGCCTCAATGGAAAATTGTATTTTATAGTTACATTTTTCCATTTAGGCTTCTAACGTGCATCATTTTAGAACTCCGCGATAAAGTAGTTCTAAAATGATAACTTGTAGTACCTACCTATACCTATTGAATGTGTTATTTAGCAATAAACCATAAGCTAACCAAAGCTAACTCAAAATAATTTGTATGTGCGTTGTATAGTTTTCATAGAACAAGTAACTTAAATTTTTTTATTCAGTTCGGTCAGTACATTTGTATTTGACAAACTTTGACAATTCCACAACGCCTCTTTGAAGAGAAACCTATTTTTGACGCATTGTGAGCTAAACCGTCGTAACCTATTACTTTCAAGTTTTAACTTATTTATTATTACTATCGTAAATAGAGCAACAGTTTTCTCACACAAAACAAAAATCGACAATATGCCCGCGTAGTTTCGATTCCGTTTCCATAGGAACTTATTCAGGGATAAAAGGTAGCATAATGTAATGTATTATTCCAGCTAATCTAGCCCTGTACCCAATTATAGTAATTTTAGTACATTAAGTAACAATATATCTATAGGTACTTGTACAAACTGTTTCCAAAAATGAAAAGTTGAACTAGGGCCCTACTACCACTACATAAAAGTCTGTCTATGAGTTTGTACGCTTACCTAAAATAATAAAAAATGAAAAATACTTTAAAAATTATTATTTCAATCTTACTTATGATTCGGACTGTCCACGTCCGTCAGAATACACAGGATACTAGTGTTAACATGATTAAAAATAAGTCAAACAGTACAATCTTACTGCAGTATTTACATTTATTAGTTTAAATTGTTGGAATTCACATTGGTCTTACAAGATACAGTACCTATATAAAATGTTGACAGACGACAGTGGTTTGAGTCCGAAACACACTATGAATATTAAATAAGATTGCAATAATATTACTTTTAAGAGGATTACCTTTGATTTTTTTCAAAATGACTAGGCTCAACGTTTTTTTTTAAATGACGCAAGCTCTGTAATTATATGCAAAACATTGTGCAAACGTAACAAGTAGGTATGCAAAATAATTAATTACTCCCAACTTTCTATTATAACGATTGTCCAAAATATTCCAGCAACACTTTCCACGTCGCTTTCCAAAGGAATAGAGAAAATTAAATATCGTACAAGCCCATATACGCAGGACACTCGCTTAGAATAATAAATGAAAAATGAAAGTATCTACACAATAGTGATATTAATTCATTTATCGATGCAAAACCTGCTTTTATATGCATAGATTTTATATCATGGAGTTTTGTGATATTGAAAGGCTAGAGAAATTGTTTCGGGGTTTCAGAAAAAGTGGCATTCTATTAGCGTTAACGGTAATGGAATCAGCCAGAGCTCACTGGAGATCAAGGACCCATAGACGGCGGACGGCGTGCGTTTTAGTCGGTTCGAATCCGACATACCTAATCACCTGCATCAGTTTTGGCGGAGGTGGTTACCGTGGGGAATTTGCTATGCCTTTTGCACTGACAACACAGAAATTCTCTTAGCCTTCACCCTTCAACCTCCCTCCGCACTCCTCCCCTCTACATGGTCGGTAGCTCGAGTGTGACGCCTTTGGTGTTGCAAACGTCCAAATTGCTGGCTGAATCAATTTTGATAATTATTATTTTGTAGGGTTTGTTATTTACTGGCTAACCATTTAAAATATATTAAAGGTTAACCTTTAATATATTTTAAATTTTGACGTTTTGCAAGCGCTGTTTCAAGAATAAATGGTCAAGAATAAATGGTACAGAATAAATATTTTTAGAATTTTCTTAAGACTACTTTGGCCTCAATTTGGAATTGACCACTGGCGGTCTCCCTCTGCAATGACAGGCACCGCTTTCCCCGTTGCTCAGAATGCACCATGTGGAAGGTACCCCGACAGAAGAACTTCCTATAAAACAAACCTTTAAAAGTATATTTTACCTATGAAAGCCTAAGATAAGAGAAAGCATATGGTAGTATTTGAAGCGTGACGCGATAAGGTTGCTACCGAGTCTTTGCAAGGGTATTGTAGTCATAATGGTCGTGGTTTGAGTCTCGCTGGCATCGTTGTCAGTTCATGCCTGAAGCGCACTGGAGACCATTAGCACAAATGTCTTATTAATAGTTCATATTATGCAGAAATGTGAGTATTTATACATACCGTCTGTGATTAAGTAATATTTACTGGTCGTTTTTGCGGAGTTTAATTGTTTTTTATGCTAAGAACTAGGGCTGCATTGAGTTCAGTAGTCAGAGCCTGTGACTGGTTGCGGTTCAAGTTCCGTCTGGGTATTCACTTTTTCCGATCTAAAATAATTTGAATAGTTAACATATTAAATGCTACGAAATCTCATTTAACTAATTGGTAGAAATAATCAGATAAAAATGTTTACAAATGATTCTAAAAACGTTCATTGTTTCCGACAGTTCGTAATCCGAGAGATGGTTCCAACATCACCTCCTAAGACGTAAAGGAGAATTTCGAATGCTTTAGACGGTCGGTAGCGCAGTGGTCAGAGCACTTCCCCTGAAAGAGTCTAATCACTGGTTCATATCCCGTCTGGGTATTAACTTTTTCCAATCTAAATCAATTTGATTAAGTAGTTAGCATATTAAGGTTCGAAATTTCATTTAAAAGTTGAATTATGCTTATGAACCACAGTATCATTTGAATGCAAGCGACTACAATATGGGGTACAAGAAGGGCATAGAAGATTTTCACGCCTTCGGCACGGTAATACTATCTATAAATATCTATAGATAGTATTGGTACTTATTGGATAGTGCCCTTGGTAGTCCACACGTCCGAAAGCTACAAGCTTACCACTAATGGTCAGGTGGGCAGTGCGCTTGTCTCCTATTAAGTGTTATAAAAACAAAGTTAAGTTAAATTTGTTATTTTTTTTAATTTATCGTATGCCATTGCTCATCATGACAGATAATCACTTTCTTGACACCCAACGCCGCCATTTTGTTCAGCTGATGAAACCATCAATCACCATGCACAATTCGTTAATGGCTAATGAAGTACATATATTATACTTGTCCATAATTCACTTTCCATTTTATCAATACATCACGTAACTTCATAAAATATAATAAATTATTGCAAAGACTCGCATGGCATCATTTGTTTTTTTTGTAGTAACTTTTTAATGATATTATGGTTTCATTTACAAAGCTTTACCTACTGATACGTTTTATTGTGGCACTGTAGGTATTTGCATTGGCGACCCTCTTTAATGAGACTTGCCATAAATTAAAAAAATAACGATGGTGAGCAAATAATGCGAATAAAAAGTAGCCAAAGCGTAATTTTGTAGGACTAGGTATTCACCATTGTTCTACGTTTTTGTTTTTTTTTTGTCTATTTTTTGTTTCAATTTTTTATGCCAATATATAGTGTACCAAGAGTACCTACTACCAGGGGCCTTCGCCTTCGAGAGTGTTCCCCTTACACCCCGTATATATATAACGATAATAAATATAATCAAACCTGCTTCCTCTAACATAGCATTAGTTAACTATGTAAAGTCATAACGCCCCTAAAAATACTAATTCATTTATCGAACACGAATTGAAAGTCAAAACCAACTTCTGGTGTGAATTACCACAGCCTAGCAGCAACTATTACAAGTTATTGAACTACGTCACAAACTCACCACCATCCATCAACTTTTAGTGGTGGTTAGTAGCGGTGGTGGTAGTGTTTCCGCCGTCGACGATTGTAGATCAGTCGACCGCTAACCACTGCGCAGACGCCACTTTCCACAGACTCTTGCGCACCTCATACCTAGTGCTTCAATAATACTGGCCGTAGTGAAGTGACAGTGATGCAACCGTGTGCATAGTATTTGTGATCGATATGTTTTTATTGAGGACTTTTGGCTGTGTCAAAATGAATGGTAAGGGTTTGCTTGATTTTATATTTAAATTCTTAATTTTATCATGATTTTTTTTTGATATACATGTCAAAATTATAAAATTAATACACGTCAAAATTAATACAAAATCACATTCGGGATTATGTCGTGTCGAATTACCGATCCGGTATCGTTCCCGGCGCAAAAATTCCGTGATGCGGACCGTGTTTTTTTTCTTATAAAAACCGTACTTTAATTAGGTATTACAAACTAAAATATTTACATGAAAAGTAATATAACGCTACTATTTACCGTGATATGATTTGAATGAAAAAATAATAATATTTTTTTAAAATTCGAACTTTCTTTTCTAAAGGAATTGTGGATTTGAATTTTTGAAAATCAAGTCGAGCCCAGCCGATAACCGAATATTTTCGAACGACCGAACGTCGTCGTGAACCCGTTTCATAATACAACAGTGCATTACAAGCAAGCTAGTGGTACCTAGTATCTCAAGGCTAGGCTAGGCTAGGCTTGAGGTAATAGCCTATATTACACCACGAAAACAACAGTAGGTAATGTGTGTCCATTTAGAAAAAAAATATGAAATAGTTTGTTTAATTCATAAGAGAGATTTTTACCTCACTTATTACTTATTTTTACGAACGTGTACCTACGTAACTAAGAAATATTTTTCACACACAGCACGCAAAATACTTTTTAAATATATGGATTGGGATGAACTTCGGACCTGTTTTCGACTAAGATAATTATGGTTCACTAACTACACTATAACCGCTCATTGTAGGTAAATCATGACCTAGGCATTCTAGGCTATTATGTTTGTTTTCGCGTGCAGAAATCTCTACGGATAACCTCCCGTCGATTTCTTTAACTTTATTTTTTATTTATGGCACGTCAATTTGACTTCACCTCGCCTGATGTTAAGCTGAAGGCAAAGTTTCATGAAAGAAGGGCACGATTACAAACACGTAAAGAGTTACTATAGTACCAAAACTGCACGACCGTATAGGAGCATCCCTTTTTTTTAAATAGGACACGTCAATTTGAATTCACCTCGCCTGATGGTAAGCTCAAGGCAAAGTCTCAGGAAAGAGGGTCACCATTACAAACACGTAAAGAGTTACTATGGTGGCACTCAGCTTGACGGCCTCATCAGATGCTTGCTTGCCAGGAAGAACGTGGCTGACTTGGGGTACAGTCAACTGCAATAATATGTATACCTTTTAGAACTTTTTCACATTAAGCTTGTCGACTTTTACCGTTTCATGTCATAATGTTGACTTGTCGTTTATTATTGTGACAAGGTTCCAAAGTGTATACATAATGTTGCAGGTGACTGTACCCACTGCGGCAGGGGCGGGATCCGTATTTGGGTCAATATGCAACGCAAAATATTGCCAGCCTAATTTGGGCACGTTTGGACGAGAGACTTAAATAAAAAGTATGAGGAATTTTTTTTTATTTTATTTATTTATTTGATGCACAAAACACATTACAATCTTTACAACAATAAACTTAAAACTAAGAGTTTTGAACTGGATTCTAACGTAAGACTATGTGCACACTGCAAAATTAATGTAACAATAAAGAAAAAGCTCATGACTATTAAAGGTAACAGTAAAAAAAATAATAATAATAAGAAGTTTCTCGACACCAGCTTAACGATGAGGGTAGGTCAAGTCATTTAGGTATAGCAACCCGGGCCACAAGGGTCACCACTTAACCTACGATGGAGGATGCCTTTAATGACACTGATGAATTTATTAATATTGTGACAGAATATGTCCACAAGTAAGTGATTGCTTCTTGCCATCTCGTTATAAATTAAAAAGTTAAACATATAATATAGAGAACTATTATATCTACATTCCATAATTTCAATTATGAATTCGTTAATTATTACATCACTCATCATTCATAATCTAGATATGGTTTATAAATAAAAGGCACTTGCGCACTTTGTGCATCTTTACATTTTGGACACCAAAGAAAACATACAATTATCGAAGACCAATATTTATAGGAATTATTTAAAAACCACAAGTAAATTCACTTATATAAGATATATTTTTGAAAAGGGGGCAGTAAGAGTAAGAAACTCAAACGTAAAGTTTCCTAAGTATGTTATGGTCTTAAAGATTACGGTACTTGGTCCGTTTCAAAAATACGATCTGTATACTTAATAAAAATGGATATTACCAAGCACATAACTCGAGAACGGCTTGACAGATTCAACAATTCGTATATTTCAAAAAGGAAGGTTAAATAAAAAGAAGTAAAAATTAAAACCCAACTACAACAAAAATAACGCTGAAAAAGTATGAATAAGTAGATGAACCTACATACATACCTAGCCTGTCAAAATCATAACCCTGCCATGGCTTTGCCGCAGTCGGGTAAAAAGAAATGAATGCTAAGCAGGCGAAGCCACAGAAATCCGCTAGTTTTCAAATAATGAATGCATTTACTTCCGTACTTTATCTTATCTATTACGCGACGTAATCAGAAAGTCTAGATTTTTTTAGTTGAATCATAGCAAATGAATACAAAATAAACTTTCATTGATTTTTATCACATTTTTGATATGCTAGAACGCTCACGTATGTGGGTTTAGTACTACCTGATTATGTAAGACAAATTAAATTAGAATCCCTTTTATTTACTTAAAACAGTTTATAAGAAAAACCGGCGCGAAACAAGCTAATAGGACATACGATTGTCATTGTACCGCGGTAGCCTAGTGGTATGGGTAATGGACTGCTGAGACGAGGTCTCGGGTTCGATCCCAGGTTTTACCCTGGCACACACCAATGACATTTCGATGATTTTCGATGTTATGTGTGTATTTATCGCAGGTTTATAAGTGCCCGATTAATGGCAATAGGCTCGCTACCATATTAGGACCTAAACATAAACTGGCGAAATGTGGGTGCTAGCATCTCTGCCTACCCCTTCCGAGATATGGGCGTGAGTAGTGAGTAGGTATATATTAGATTGTATCATTGTCAAAAGCGTACAAATATGTAATTTGATGTAAAATATTTCTATTGTTTAAATTAAATATAAAATAGTTGACAAACGGCGGTATCATTCTATTACTTTCCACTGAGTAATCAGTGGTGCATGCCAAAAAATTTGGGAAAATTTAACCATCTATTTGTTAAGTAGACCTATAGGGAAGTGGACGGATTGGGAAAGTAGACCGATGGTTCCGGAGGGGTAAGTAGTACTAAGTATTAGGTATGTCGAAATAACATTTTCAGGTATCAATATTATTTTCCTAAAAATGTTAATGGATTTAAAATTGAAAAATTAAAAGAGTGTTCCGATGGTTCGTGATATATATTATTATTCCTCTTTATTTAGTTAATATACCTACTTATAAATTCTATTTTTAGATACTTATATAAAAAAACATCTACTTAGAAACATAAAAATTGTAGCCCACCGGTATTGGGTACAGGGACCAAGCTACCAGTGGTTAGAGTTCCAAAGAGGGGAACTTCCTCACTATGCGTGCCGTGCCTATCAAAATTGCCTTATATACCTATCAAGAATATTATATTATAAAAACAATACAGCCTTTTACATAATACACATAAATTCTTTAGGTATGTATGTATTTTTATTTTACCTTTCATTTAGGTAACATAAGAATAACAAACTTTCTCTGCTACAATGTCTGCCTAGCTGCAGACTTGAATCAGTCTCTATCATATACTAATTCTAAAGACACACCTAAAAGCAAAAAGAATATATTAATAACCATAGAACTTGTGAAGAACAAATGTAATATGTATGTTCATAGATCTTACAGAACGTATAAAATTGTAATATGTATGCATAAAAACCCTTTAGTACTAAGTCAACAATCTATTCTTAGGAACGTAACGCATATCAAGATTACTAGAGACGTAAGTTTTCGCGTTTCATGATTATAATAATATGTAAACGGGAATTAACGCAATCATGGTATTAATCTCTAACTGTGCTCCTAAAACTCTAACTCTAAACAAGCAAATTAACTTAGTTACCGACGCTACGATTCTAGTAACGCAACTAGGGACGTAAAAGTAGGGCTTACTTTTTCTAGAAAAGATTTATTAAGACAGCTCTATACAACTGCTTTACGGTTGAATGTGAACGGAATGCTAGTTAGACATATCTAGCTTTTTATAAGATTGACTCAATTTATTGAATACATCGGCTGCACGGAAATTGTCTGTTGGCGTTCATTGAAAATTAGCACAGGTTTCCGCTCTCGAAAAATGGCAGTGACTTAAAGATTACAAATAATAACTGTTTGGTTTTTTCTTCGAATAATTTTATTACACTTACATGGAGTAGGGGTGGGCTTAAGATGTTAATTTATTGCTTGCACTTGTAGCCAACCGCAGTCCACTGATGGACAAAGTCCTCTACTATTGTTGAGAGCCTTTGGCCTACTCTTTACACGCTTGCCAAACGGGTTAGTAAAGGGTTTTATTTCGAGTTCTCCTTCTCTTGTAGTGATCTTGTCCGTCATCTCTTAAGACGACACCCTTCGGACGAGATGGGACGGTAACAAACTACCATACAATACGCTGTATAGTCGTTGGGTGGAAATATTCTTTCTCCCTCATCAAACGGATATATTTAACCTAGTATAATTAATTATTATAGACCCAGTCTGATACTCTTCAAGACGTTAACTGGTAGTGCTTGTGCGGCTAAGCATAATTAATTTTCTTGCAATTTACACCGCATAGCAAAGAATCGGGTAGAAAAAGTTTTTCCAAATTTATTTAGCTGCAACATTTTTGGTAAAGAATTTATTTTCGGCATACACATTTCTTTATTTTTTACAGAGTGCCCGATTAGCGGCAATAGGCTCGCCCCCTATTACGTGGGACCAAAAATCATAGTTGGCGAAATTGTGGGTGTTTAATACACCTTTGCCTACCCCTTCGGGGATTACAGGCGTGAGTATATTATGTATGTATGTATGTATGTATAGACCCAGAAAATGACGCTTATTATAATATTTTCCTGTACAAAGTCGGGAAGTGTCGAGTTAGTTAAATAATACGGGCATTATGATTGTCACTGTCTCGTCAAGAAAAATAGAAAGTAAATCGTGATCGATATTAACTGTTTTCACTTTTATTGTTCTCCAAAGTATACAAAATTATCTTCAGTTATCGCGTTGTTTTAAGTTATTTTTAGTGACTGAAATTACTAGAATCGTTGCCTCGCTAGCTAAGTTAATTTGCTTGTTTAGGAGTTAGAGTTTTAGGAGCACAGTTAGAGATTAATACCATGATCGCGTTAATTCCCGTTTACATATTATTATAATCATGGAACGCAAAAGTTTAAAAGTTAATACAGTTAGAGATTGCTTGGTTTAGGAGTGGGTTTAGGTCGGTAGATCTGGTAATGCCTACCTAACTCTGTACCATAAACATTAATATTACTGCACCTACTTCTGACACGATATTTTACTAAGTATTATTGCTTTCATTACACATTGTACAGACACACAGTCCCACTCAAGATAAACTTAAACCTTAGACATTAGTATTAAATTACTAAGACAAACCCATGCGGGTGCGTGGTTTTATATTTTATGTAATACAGATTTCCTTTAAAAAAATAATAATAATTTGGCCAGGTTTCGAGCCCGGAACCTATGTAATTGTTATTCTTTTACAAAATCCTTTCCTGTTCCTCTCTCGATTTCTTTAAGCTGGACGTAATGAAGTCATCAACCGCCATTTCAGTATTTGTAAAGCAGACCATTTATAAGTTTTCACATGTAAATAACAGCAGACACTAGACGGTTTCAGATATCTTATACTTGAGATCCAATCAAGACAAAACAAAATCCCTAAGAAGAAAAATAAAAATAAAAAGAAAAATAATGTGGTCCGACAGTTAACCCCTAACATTGCTACCTACCTAGTTGCCTAATGTAAGAAGGGACTCATTATACAGGGTGTAAGGGAAGTGTTTCCTAAGCTGAAGGCACCTGGTAGTAGTCTATAAAGCTAATTAAAAGGTATAAAAATAAAACATACAAGCCACAAGTCTTATTTCAACTTAATGGTGAAATTATTGCAGTCTGGTAAACTAGGTGAAGAGAAAAAGCGTTTCTAGAAAGAAAATACTTTAGAAAATTAATTGAATTTTACCAATATTCTTTAGACGGTAAGAATCAATTTCCCGTAGCAAACGCCCTACGAATTAGAAACATTGCAAAGAAAACGTAAACCGTACCTAATACACACTAATTTGTGGTTATTATCAAGTTGTTAATTTCATCAGTAAAATGGTGGAACAACGGAATAGAACACATACATAAAACTCGAAATGAAATACATGATAGATATTGATAACACACTTGCACCTACTTCTCCACTGTATTTATTGTATATTCGTTATTTTCCGTGAAGCGACAACCATCGGACCTCAAAAACCAAATTGGCGATATCGAAGTTCTGTAGTTAGGCTAGTCGCGCTTTTCAGGGCTCCAACTACCCATAACTACACGAGACACGAGAATTTTATTTATAAGATAATGGTTTTTTCTTTCTAATACAAAGAAAATATTTACGCGGTGTCGATGTCGTCCGTCCATATTTAGCTAATCCAGTACTATTATCTGTGTCTAGGGCCTCATTACTTTGCTTGTCTCCTCTATAATTTTACTATAAATACGCAATTGTTATATGTGCCTGTGAAACTCTAATGCCTATTAATTCAATAAGAAAGTGAAGACAATGTTGTGTTCTATTAGTTCTTACGAACCGGAGGTCTTTATAACGATTTATTATTATCGGTATATTACTTTAAAATACAATTTACAAGGTACTAGTATTATTACAATTTTTTTTATTGAATTATAATTATTATTATATCAACCCTATATGATATACCTAGTCAGAAGGTCATCTTATAACATAACCTAAAAAAATATTCAAAATGTAATCTCGATCTAATATCATAATAGCAAAACACAGTGTTAATTGATGTCAATGGTTGTTCTTGAATATACTTTTCGATATTGTGATTTTTAGTACGTATACTTGAATTGGGTGGAACGTCGCGATGGCACAAGTATGTACCTAACAAAGTTATGATAAGGTAGGGACCTAGAGATTTCAGAGATTCATGCCGGAGTCTGCTCAGGCCGAGGCCGTGTTTCGAACCGGTGTGGTCCATTTGCTCACGTTTTGTAAGTGCCGTTTAATGGTGTATACAGAATAAATTATTTTTGAATTTTGAATTTTAAATTGATCCTAAATTTTTATATTTAGTTTTCAGATAAGGGACCTTGTTTATCGTTTAAATTCCCGGGTAGTCGGTTGGGGACGTTATGTCGGACTCGAACGGACTAAAATGCACGTCGTCGTCGAGTCTTTAGTTGCCGGGGGTGAGATAGTACCTACCTAGCTACTAACGTAAGTACCTTTGTGCCATTTTGCGCAAGTATTCGCACGTGTCCTTATTATTATGCGTGAAAATGGACAAAGGCGTTCAGAACTCTTTAGAAAGTTAATGGTGTTCATCAATCATAACAGTGGCTTATAGCAACAGTTTTGAAGTGACCTCAAAATTAATTAAACTTTTTTTACCTCCGGCTTCCGTCAATGAAGTGAGATTAAAATATTATTGCTCTAAGTGCAATCGATCAAATAGTTTTTCTGCTATGCTTAACCATAATAGTGATCAATACAAAAAACTGATTGATATAAGATTACTACTTAGAATAAAAACGAGATTCAACTACAAAATCTGCAAAGTTACAAACAGTTTACAGGAATATCACTGAACTGCAAAGTATTTGTACTGTAGTTATGGGTCATTTTTCTTTGCTAAGTCGAAGTCGCTTACACCCTTCGACATCCAGCCATCGAAATCTAGATTTTGGCATGCATGTGAATGGGTGCTCTGTATGAAGTTGATAATTAACTTTCACTGAACGAAATATAGGGTCAAATTTGTTATTGTTCGATAATTATGTTAATGGGTAACCGTCTGGGTGTTATATTGCTACGGTGTTTGATTGATAATGTTAGGTTCTGTATATGATATATCAGGTAGTAGCTTTTAATATGACATAACCGGTTAAATCCGGTTATGAATTGACCAGTTTTGGCACGTGCATTGCTGACTGTACTACTAATTGAGACGGACCCTTTACAGATGATGTCAAATTTTGGTTTAGAATTATTGTATCATACTTTCAAATAGGTTGTAAATTTTCATATTTAATCAGCTAACAATTTAACTTATTTTTTGCAATTTGCTGTGCTATCCACGACGTTAATTAGTCGGGCTTGTGCGGCTAAGCACGTAATTATTTTCCCTGCGAATTACATCGTGTAGGTCGTATAGGTATAGAATCGGGTCAATTTTTTTTCCAAATTTATTTAGCTGCATTTTTGGTTAGAAATTTATTTTCGTCATACCCATTTTTCACAATGTGCCCGATTGGCGGCAATAGACTCGCCCCCTATTACGTGGGTCCGAAAATCTTAGTTGGCGCAATGTGGGTGTTTAATACACGTCTACTTACCCCTCCGGGGAATTACGGGCGTGAGATTATTATTAATATTACAAACAGGGCTTCATGTTGAAACCCATATTGTTACATCTGTACAACACATAATGGATGCAAATATAAACTTTGACTTCGACTTTGACTTTCATACCGCACAGTGAGTACCGTTTCCGGTCGTAATATATGAGGCTGAACTCCTCAATTTTATTCATAAGATGTTTTATACGGATCATAAAAGGGCTAATAGTATCTAATTATTGGCTATCTAGCTCGTTCCACTGGTTCCACGTATGACCTACATCTTTACACAACGTGTTTACATAATATAACGGTTGCACGCGGCTTCGTCTGCCTGAGAATCTGATCCCATTCGATAGAAAAAATGGATCACAATTCTGAACCTATTCCTATGCCACAAAGGTCGATAACCACTTTATCGATTTACCCGGACACCAGACTTCCCTGACAGGCTATTTAATCTTTGAGTAACCGCAGTTTACCTGTATTAGAAAAAGCTAACGTAACTAGCAATCAGCTGGTCTTGGAAATGTAGTTAAATTCAGGTAAATGGCCCCTTAAGCACGTAATAGCCTGCGTACTTACTTGGAGAACTCATTCTAAATGGTGGATAGATTGACTAAATTATGATTATTTTCTTATTTATGGCACGTAAATTTGACTTCAGCTCGCTTGATGGTACGCTGAAGGCAAAATTTCAGGAAAGAGGGTCACCATTACAAACCGATAGTAGTCCTGGTACACAACATACTGGCCATTTTTTTTAATTTCCTTTCCTTCGGCTTCGGGAGTGTTTCCCTTACACCCGTTATGGTTAGCAATATCCGGGTATTATTTTGCGGTCCGTAGTGGTGACAAACTAGGATACGGTCAGTGTAGTGTGTCGTAACAAGTGCAGTGTGGAGGTAGTTGAAGAAGAAACTTCACCCTCTCCGCAGTCCTTAGGCTTATTTTCCTTGTTCCTAGTGCCACCGGCTTGCTACAAAACCAACAATAGGAATTGCCTTTATTTTTAAAATCCAAAAATAATTTATTCTGTATAGACCATTAAATTGTACTTAAAAAATATTTACGCTTAGCAAATGGACCACCAGTTCAAAACACGGCCCCGGCCTGAGCAGACTCCGGTAAAAATACAGCGGACTTTTCTTTTTTTGTTTATATACAAACATTTGCTTAGTCTAGATGCATTAAATTAGCTTGAGTAGCAAGTTGAGTGCTTATTTTCAAGCTTGTTTATTTTATTTCAATTCTATCTAATTCCACCTATATCGTTTACACCAGTAATTCAGGCGTATCTTTTACGAAATCCATTTAAGTATTTAATCGAATAACAACCGTATAAATTTAAAAAAAAAAGTAAACATAAATTACCTTTTCACCGCAAAAAAGTAAAGGTGCCTATTACGACACTTTCATTGGCATTACCGAAGGAACTCTTATTAAGTATACAGAAGGAAAGTGTATCGTATATCCGTATCGGGGCCGCGGTATTCCGTCCGCGTCTTCATGGAAAGTGGTTACCTGATGTCATTGGTTAAACACTAGCGAAGGTCACGGGCAGTGAATGGTAATGAATCAATATTTGTACTTGACTTAGATGAACTTAAGTCTGAGGTCGTGAATTCGATTCTTGCTCGAACTTCAGGTTCTTGACCGCTATCATATACGCACGTTTTTTTTTATTTATGGCACGTCAATTTGACTTCACCTCGTCTGATGTTAAGCTGAAGGCAAAGTCTCATGAAAGAGGGTACCATTGCAAACACATTCAGTGCTACAATGGTGGCGCTCAACTTGACGGCCTCATCAGATGCTTTTTCACGCCCCGCTTAAAGCACCCGGGACTGTAGGAAGAAGGAAACACGTGCGCCGGCAAGGAATTCCGTACGTTTAACTAACAGAGAAAAATCATTATATGGAATTCTGACCTACAGGCCAGTATCTGCTGTTAGACGGAAGAGGCGCTGGAGCAGATTTTCCGACCAGGGTTGGCAAGTCAAAAGGCAGTTGCTTCCATCAAAGCCTAGTCATCGTAATTCTTCATACATACAGCATATAAATAAATTCCTACCTACTCATTATGATTTACATTTTGGGTTTTAAATGTATATGTATATGGTTCCCATGTAATGTATAATGTAATGTACAGATATTATGAACCCAGACTCAGCTTCAGATCTAAGGTTAGAGTCAACGTCAAAGTTTGGTCTTGCTAAAACAGTTTGAACGAGACCTACAATCCAGTCTATTCATTCATCCAACTAGATCGTTGTATATCTACGGTTCAAAGGTGAAAGACTTCAGTGAGGAAAGGGGACGTAGGGAGCTCTCCCGAAGAACGAAACCTATGCTCGAGCCTTCTCCGTGAGTAGCGGCACTGCCGTGAAACAAATTACTACAATGGCAACTCAAAAATGCCGACAGAAGAAGTGAGTAATGATGAAATTGAGTTACAACCAGAAAGAAATAGTACCTATGTGAGGAAAGCTTGCAGGAACTTACGAAATAGGTTTCCTAACTTTCCCAGATCGAAGAAAAATTGCAGAACGGACAATTGAATAACATTATATTGTCTAGTCTCTTACACAATGTGACGTGACATCATTTTTATAATGAACTAACGCACCACCAACAATAGCGGTTCCCATCGAACCCTACACTGATCGAATTAACTTTTTTATAGAGCTATGAAAGCGAAAGATTTTTCCGATTACTCGGTGTCGCTCTGTGGAGCCAACCGATTGTTTTCGTGTGAAATGCGTTCATAAATAACTTGTTGGTCGTTGAACCGTTACATTGAAAATATGGTAATTTGATTAAGTACTATTTTTAATGTTTTTCGTTCTTCTATATACATTTCTACATAGTTGTTTTATTGATGACATGCTGTCCACCGGCAGCATCCACTGCTATGCAGACGATAGCACTGTACACGGGAGCTACCACGGACATTCTGCGGCCAAGCAGTCCGATATAGCGGAAAAGAGGCGACTTCTTGTCACTGGGCTTGACCGGATCCTCAATCACGTTTCCCAATGGGGATCTGAGAACCTGGTCGAGTTCAATGCCAAGAAGACGCAGGCATGCGCGTTTTCAGCAAAGACATCTCCTTTCCTTCCTCCTCCCACTCTTCAGAGCACACCACTGCCATTACAGGATAACCTCAATATACTCGGTATGGACGTGCGCTGCAAACTGAACAACAAGAACTATATCGAGAGCATCATCAAAACAGCTTCGCGTAAACTCGGAGTCCTGAACAGAGTGAGACGTTTTTTCACGCCGGAGCAGCGGTGTCTTCTTTATAAGACACAAATTCGCTCCTGCGTGGAATACTGCTCGCATCTCTGGGATGGCTCCGCAAAGTACTTATTAGATGCTCTCGACAGGTTGCAGCGACGTGCGGTCCGCATTATTGGGAGTCCCGAGGTCACAGAGTCCCTCGAGCCTTTGCAGATGCGTAGAGATGTTGCGTCCTTGGCAGTATTTTACCGTCTCTACCATGGTGAATGTTCTGATGAGCTCTTCCAACTAATCCCACCCTCCCCTTTCCTACACAGGACAACGCGTGCAGGGCTTAGGTGTCACTCGCATACGGTACAGAATATTCCATCAAGAACCAAGCGGTTCGGTGAGTCTTTTCTCTGCCGTACCATTAAGTCCTGGAATTCCTTGCCGGCGCACGTGTTTCCTCCTTCCTACAGTCCCGGGTCCTTTAAGCGGGGCGTGAAAAAGCATCTGATGAGGCCGTCAAGCTGAGCGCCACCATTGTAGCACTGAACGTGTTTGCAATGGTGACCCTCTTTCATGGGACTTTGCCTTCAGCTTAACATCAGGCGAGGTGAAGTCAAATTGACGTGCCATAGATAAAAAAAAAAAAAAATTACTTACTAGCTGTTGTTCATGACTCCACCTGCGTGAATGTCGATTATTGCGCAGTGCAATATAGCCTATGTTAGGTAATTAGGGTGAATGTAGCTTTTTAACGGTGAAGAAAGAAGATTTTATCAATACAAACATGCAAATTTTTCCTCCTTATAGGTAATATTAGTGTAGATATAGATTTCATCATTATCACCCGAGTGTTACCAATTCTCCTAACAACTATTATCTAAATCGCATTTTGCAGCCGGGAATCTTTAACGGAAGCAACCTGAAAGGAGGGACTGCGCCATAGCTCTCTCCCTCAATCAGCAGGTATACCGGCTTGAAGTTTGACTATTTTGCGTCCCAAAGCTCTTGGTGAGGACTCATAAACATCGGGGTGTGCATTCTATAGAGACAAATAGACACTGCACATTCAACCGAAATCAGAAAACATATATACCTACCTACCCGTACTTTACGCATTAAATATGGAGTAAATAAAGTACCATTCTGATTTGGGTGGGAAGCAATTATACGTACTAATAAATTAAGGTACACATGATAAATATTCATCTTCACATTTCGGTGGGGCATGCGTATGCGTCTGATAAACGCATACTAAAATGTAATCTTATTAGGTATGCTTTTTAAAATAATATTCAGGGCAGTAAGGCAAATAAACGATTTAATAAACAAATAAAAACTTTTAGTTTTAACAAGTTTAATGGTTATTGCTCTGACACAGTTACACTTACGTTATGTACATTCGGATCTACGTAAAATTGAGAACTCACAAGTCAAGTCTCGCTTTCATTGGTGAAAAACTGTAATTTTTTATCGACATGCATTTCGCGAGCTGTACGTATGTGCGGTTAGTTGCGGTCTTCACTAATAAAAGCTACAATATGCCATATTTTATGGTGAAAATTAATCAGACTAGTCTGGGGTCTACATATGTCATACTAGGTACATCATCATCCTTGCGTAAGTCTGGAAAGCATCCGGAGCGATGGGCGCCTACCCATACCCGTGGGCTATGCGGGTACACCACTGTCCCCCATCTCTTTACAGATATGTTACCTATTATCTAATCTCCGGCAACTGAAGACCAGACGGTATGTTATGACAGTATGTTTTAAACCGTTCGAGTACAACATAACCACTCTCACCGGCTCCGGTGAGGGTAGCACCGGAGGGGGTTTTGCACACGATAAAAATAGTCTGCTGTGGCTGTAGGTGACTCTAACTTACCATTATCTAAACATTAGCTAGCCGTAACTTTATTAGTAGCTTCCGTATAGATTACATGCTTATTTGTCAAACCTCAATATAAATAAATTGCCCCATTGAGAAACCACAAAGATGTAAAACAATAAACAACATTATTATATTCGAGCCTATTTCATGGTACGCTGTGTCTGCTGCATGCGTTTGTATGCTAGTTGTCATATACGGTCAACTACGGAATTATACCTTAACACAAGCTTTCCAAACCAATGATATTTGAAATATCTACAAACTTATTGAATTTGAACCGGACAGGAACCTACTTACATGCAATTAATTTAAATGAATGAGTTATATGTCTACTTAAACTGCTTAGGTACTAATGGAAAATTATAGCACTCGTTAGTCACTTATAACTAGCAATTGAAACAAATTGACACTAATATAATAAGTGTACTCAATAACATTCATTTCTTTAACAGATAAAATATATATTCGATAAAAAGTCATAGTAACTTACCAGTATTATAGCTCGCAGCATAAGCAAGCAGAAGTGACAATACCCAAAGGGTCTGCCGGGGTGCGAATATGTTGGCTACTATCTCACCTCCAGCAACTTAAGACCCAAAGATGGCGTACATTTTAGTCGGTTCGAGTCCGACATAACCTCCCCAACGGGTTCTGGCCGGGATAGCTCTGTGGATATTTCGCACGATAAAAATAAAAGCTAGAAAAGAAGTAGTGTAAATAAAAGCTAGTGGCTACATGTTCTGCTAAACTGAAGTTCGTTCGAACTAAAGAGTTCTTGAGTGGAAACCGACATCGGCAAACAAAAAGTGGGAAGCCCCCTAGCTAACGTACAGAAAAAGTACTAGGAAAAGTAACTACGATGTAAGAAAAAGTAACCAGAATGTAAGAAAAAGTAACTATGATGTACTGGAAAGGTGGATCTTGTTAAGTGGCGCATAGTGGCAGAAGTTTATGTCCAACAGTGGATTGCAATAGGCTAATTTGGTTAATATTTGATATGATATAATTTATTAATTAAAATACCAAGTAATTACCTTCCAAAGCTCGCATGTTTTACTCACATTTCGTACAATAAAAGGTTTATTTTTTAGGTATGTATGTTAACGATACGTTACGTCCATTTTATGTTACAAATATATATAATATCAGGTTATATTATTGTACAACAAGGAACCGAGGTGATGGAAGATGGATAGGTAGAACTAATAAGCAAAGAGGACACGACGTGAATTACATTGTACGAAGTTGAGTAATTAAGTTATTTAAAATGTTAATTACATTTACATTATGGCTGTGTTGAAATTTATTAAATGAATATTATATATAAATTATATAAATACAAAACATACTGGTGCATAGAGTACCGCAATACTATGAGTGGTTCTACTCAACAATCCTCGATGCTTAGTTATTTATACTATATTCGTTGTATTCTGAAGATTTATTCTGATATACTGACTATACTGACATATGTACATATCATTTGACATTCCGCGGTAGCCTAGTGGTATGGGTAATGGAGTGCTGAGACGAGGTCTCGGGTTCGATCCCAGGTTTACCATGGCGCACACCAATGACTGCGATGCTTTTCGAAGTTATGTGTGTATTTATCGCAGGTTTCTAAGTGCCCGGTTAACGGCAATAGGCTTACCACCTATTGGGACCTAAACATAAATTGGCGAAATGTGGGTGCTAGCACCTCTGCCTACCCGGATATAGGCGTAATATTATTAAAAAAAATTCACATTCTATAGAAAAGCCCGATATCTCCTTTCGACGACCACTCATACATCATTAAATTGCTACGTCAGAAGTTCAATCCCATTTTTCCAGCCTGCATAAATATGAATATTTGTTGTGGATATTTATTTAAAGATGTAAGCTTTTTTATGGGTTAAAAGTATTCGGAAAACCTTCCAGGCTTACCAGGTCGATTTATGTGATGAATCTGTGCGTGATTTTTTCTGTACGAATTTGATTATCGTTAACTTCTGTGAGATGAAGTCAATAGGAACTCACCATACCTCCCCAGCCTATCAATATGTAAGCTTTGGATGTTACCACGATCAACACCCATCCTTATCTTAAAGAAGACAGCCATTTAAAAACATAACATAACATAAACTCACACTATATCTCCGAAGGACCCACATTTCGCTCGTTTACAGACATTTCCAAAAGATATAATTACGTGAGGAGTAATTAAGTAATGACTTGAGAGATGCATATCACTACACATAGTATAAAATAAAGTCGCGTTTTCTGTCCCTATTTTTCTTGTCCCTTTGTATGCTTAAATCTTTGGAACTACGCAACGGATTTTGATGCGGTTTGTTACAATAGATAGAATGGTTAAAGAGGAAGGTTTATATGTATATAACATCAAGCTAAAACTAACAGGTGCGGAGCAGGAATGAAAAATGTTGCAAAAACGGGGTGACGCAGACGAAGCCGCGCGGGTCAGCTAGTTATATATATTTTTATTCTTAAAGCCATTTCTATTTCCTTATCTTATTTTCTTGTGAGTGCGTACGTACCGAGTCGTTTACTATGAAATACAAATCGGAGGCGAAACAAGTAGGCCGTGTAGCTCTCTAAACCACTGCCAACTTCTCTGTGGACTCATTATACACTTTTACGTTTAAAAATAAATAATGGCGTTGACTTGTCTTTAAAATCACCATAAAGTATATCATAAACATAACATAAACTCACGCCTATATCCCCGAAGGGAAGGAAGAAGCTAGTACCTACATTTCGCCAGTTTATGTTTAGGTGCCAATGTAATAGGTGGTGAGCCTATTAAAATTAACCGGGCACTTCGGCGATAAATACACAACAATAACTTCGAAAAACATCGAAAAGACATCGGTGTTTGCCATGGGAAAACCTGGGATCGAACCAGAGACCTCGACTCAGCAGTACATTACCCATATCACTAGGCTAGCTAGCTAGAATCATAATTATCCTTCGATGAAAAACCAAAAATATATTTACAGGAACCCTAGTGAGAAATTGGCAGAATATGCGCACCGTAATACGTTTGTTTATAAACCATTATCAACTTTGACAGAAATAGATATTGCAGTGATATTGGAGTACTAAAACAATCTGTACTATGATAATCATTATAACGATTGGTTCAGTAGCTACTAAAATTATATAAGTGGCTAAACATAGTGAGCTTACTTCCTAATCTATAAGATTTCTGTGTAATTATGTTTCACAAATAAAGACATATTCTATTCTATTCTAAAAGTCACAATTCATTGCTGACATTTTAAATTGAGTAACGCGGTAATGAAGGAGTCGATCGGTCTACTTATACGGCGAAGTTTTATTGTTTTAATCACAATTATTTACTTTAATGAGTGAAATCCGCCCTATAGTAATAAAAAAACTATAAAAGAATGCAAAAAAAAATCTACTTAATTGAAATAATATTCAAAAATGTTATATTTATGGTTTATTTATAACACTTCATGCATAAAATCTGTACGATAACGAGTTTATGACTTTATTTAGAAGAAAAATAAAAAATAAAAATAAAATAAATACAATAGATCGTATCATCAAATATGATATAACTGTAAATTTAATTTACATATATATAAGTCTATGTAATACCATATAATGGTATTTAAATTTTAAAAACAAATGCGATAAGTACTTAACTATATTTAATGTCGAATATTATCAGTAACTGATTTAGAACAAATATAAATAGAAAGTTATTTTAATTTGAAGTTTATAATCAAGATGTATATTATAATTATTTTGTTGATTTCAAATGTGTAATGTACAAAAGTGGTTTATATGTAGTCCATCCAAAACTTCCCGGACAATTCGATACCAGCATTATTTGTAGTGATCACATTACACAAGTACTAATCTACTAGAAGCTATTGGATAATAAATCTACTTATTAATATAAGATAGATAGATAAGATAAGTTTAATAATAATAATAATAATAATCATTTATTTCAGGCAACATGAGAAAAGTTACAGTTGTTATAAACTTATTCTACGGCCCATAGATATATACCTTAAAACTAAGAATACATAGAAATATATTACAAAACTTGTTAGTAAATAACGACCTATGTTAGTAAGCACTTCCTACACACTAAGTTTTTGTGCGTTCCTGTGGCACTGGTCCGCGGAAGCGACGGAACACCACCCCCTGTGGCCAAAAGTTCTCGTTCATAACGAGGTCCAAGTAACAATTGGGTACTCGCACCACGAACGATAAAAAGTTAACGTTGCGGCGCGAATCAAGTTAAAGTTAGCTGTTAAGTTTAAGTTACTACTTACATGATTTTACTTATTTTCTTATAAACAACATATCGTTCTAGTTTATTTTATTAGCGCTGTTTATGTTACTTTTGATTCAATTAGAATAAGCTGTCAAAAAATCATAGATTTTAAGTTGTCGTCGCCCACCGTACATACAATTAGCCCTTTTATATCAATACCATACGGATTGACGAACTAAGTAAACCCCAATAGCCCAAATCTACTAAAACGCACGCCGCCTTTGGGTCTTTAGTTGCCGGAGGTGAAATAGTAGACAACATATCCCTCGCAACCCGACAGACACGGTGCCCTCTCATTTGAGATGACTCCCTTCGTGTGTAGGGACCACGGATCTGGACGAAGGTTATTCTGAGACCTCCGACGTCCGAGTCGCCTCCGCTCATCGCGGGCTGTGCGGGTCCGGAGTCTTCTTCGAGCCCGTTCCGCGTCTCCTTCTCGAGGACCATCTCTTCCCTACTGCGGTTTGTCGAAGCGACCACCATAATTGAGGTTCTTCAAGAAGAACATTAGAAGTTTTCTATAGGTCGGTAGCACACCACACGACCATAGGACTGATATTCTGGCGCAGGCTTTGAAGGAGTGTAGGAGAGCGAATTTATTGCTTTTCAGTTGCCGCTGAAAAGCAACCGGATCTTCATAATCACTAATCAATGTAAATCGTGATGTAAGTAATACAAATTTACTTTAAAAATATCGTTAAAACAAATTTATATCAATATAATCAAGCTAGCTTCCGACGATATCATACATTTTTTAATAATTCATGAATATTCTTTTTTCAAGTAGGTTAGGTAAAGTCTGTAAAAGTAAACACATTCCAATTTATTCGCTTAAAGTAGTGGAAGATTTTTCCAAACCAACTGCTTTATTGAAATTAAAACAGTTACATAAAATAATTATAAATAAATACAGTAGGTATCATCTAGTCACGAGCGGAATAAAAAGTGTAATAGAAGTGAATTATTTGATAGCGGAAATATTTTTGATCATAACATATTTATTTATTTATTAACCAACTTATAATTACAGCTAACTAGTCATAACTGCTATGTTTCAATACTGGCTAGGCATAGGAGAGATGATAATAGATGAGATGTGATTTACTAGTTATAGGATGACTAATGAATGTCCCCTATCGAAAGTTGGTAACAACGTTTTTGTTTTAAATTAGCAGGTTGGTAGGGTAATTTTAAAATTCCCCATGATTAAAGACGTGATTAATAGCCACACTGTCAGATATAAGTCACATTTGCAGGGACACCCTAATCAGCTTGCAGGGTAGCTAACTATCCTGAAATTCATTCACCGAATATAATAATAATAATAATGGTACGGCACGCATAGTGAGGAAGTTCCTTTCTCTGGAGCCCTAACCACCGGTAGCTTGGTCACTGTACCCGATACTGGTAGGCTACTATTTTTTATATAGAATGTAATTCATAAGTATATTGTAAATGTTATGTCATGTTTTTTTAATAATAAACTTAAAGTGACTAAGGCCGCCCATGGTACATTAGAACAACTGTAACTCTCACTACTTGACGTTTATTTAATGTACAATGAAAAGTTATCTATCAATCTAAGTAAAATAAAAAGCCATACAGAGTAAAAAGGCTGACTAAGAGTTTTAAATGCAGCATATTATACATGTATATCAAATCATAATACTTGTATGTTCAGATCGTAAAATAATTAAGTAACTATCATGATCCAAATACATTATGACGTGATTTGATTTGAATTTGAATCATATGCGAAATGTGATGAATATATTGATTTAATCTTCAATAAATCTAGATCAAAGATAACTGTCACGTTACAAATACATATAAAAATACAAATTAATTATATTATAAATTACGACAAATCCGATTTAAATCACAAATTTATAATAAAATTCAAATCCGTTTAGTGTCTTAATTTTTACGTGAAATGGTGATAGTATATCAAAACACACATATTATATCATTTGTACTCGTGAGATTCAAACTTTCACAATTATAATAATAAGCAGGGATATATATATTTATGCCTAGAATACACCGCGCCGGCCCCCAACAAATATAGAAAAAAAATATCTTATGTTATTAGATCCTTTATAATTTAGAACGGAGCCGACAGCTTCAACTTGGACCCTACGTTTGAGGAGGGATAGCCCTCTCTTTCCTCTTAATTATAGGTGCTTGTAATGACAGCCTCTGTGGCGTGGCAGCAGTACACGCGCATTTTGCGTCGTTCATGATCCTATCGTGCTTAAAGTGTATTTTGTGCAATAGTGACCAGTAAACATAAATAAATATAGGATAGGTTGGTGATGATGCAATATTACACTTGCTAATCTCACCTTATAAATAACCACAACTTGGAGCCATAATGATAGAGTTGCTGATTAGATAATATTGTATTTTTATGTTATATTATTACATTTATGTAGCGATTTTACGTTTGTCTGCTAGAAAAGATACAAACGCGTTCGATTGTTTTTGATGTATTTGTGTGAGTCGTAGAACCCAAAGGAATGGATCGATTTTGATACAGTTTTTTTGTAGTTGGAAGGGATTAACATACTTGAATAGCTATATTTCGATTTCGAGTGTGTGAAGATCATATCATCATAATTCCCTGAACCTTTTTCCCAACTCAGTTGGGGTCGGCTTTACAGTCTAACTGTGATGGGGTTGAACTTCGATATTTTCCGTGAAGCGACTGCCATCTGACCTCCACAACCAATGGTCTAATGACCAATGGCGATATCGAAGTTCCTAGTTAGGCTGGTTGGACTTTTGAGGGCTCCAAATACCCGTAACGACTGCCATAGATGTTAGTATGGCAACCGGGAATGTGTGAAGATCATATACTATATATATTTTATATGGTATACTTTTGAGTTATATAACTCTAAAAATAATAGTTGTTATAAAATCTAATCACATGGAGAGAAGGAATATGAGAATGAATCTCGGTTCCAAGGTAATAGCCTCAAAAGCCAAGAACAGTCGCTTCGCGTTGTCTGGCCATCTTTCCGTCCTTATGTTTTTCTTTTGCTCAAATCTTTAAAACTACTCAACCGATTTCAATGCGGTTTTTCTTAACAGATAGAGTGTTTCAAGAGGAATGTTTATATGTTAAAATTCAACAGGTGTAGAGCAGGAATTAAAAATGTTACAAAAAAGTGTTGACATCGGTTGTAACGCGCATCGGTTGCACGGGTCAGCTAGTGAATAAAAATTTAATCAATCCTCCAAATACAGCAGTAGCCAACTTGTACCATCAACAATTTGGTAGAACTTTCTCTCTTTATACATATCACATGTCAATATGAATTGATAGAAACTACACACTGCGGGAGGGCAACATCCAATGTGTTACTAAACTTGGAACACAAAGAGAATTCAGCTAATCATGCAACCACAAACACCACAGTCATGCAGTGACGAAGAAAGTGTATCGATAAAAGAAATCGTCAGTACTGCTGACCTGTGGTGAGTACTCAACACACGTGGAATATAAAATTAAGTGGAAGCGCCCTTAAACACGTTATTATGTGAATAAACCGCGGTAGCCTAGTGGTATGGGTAATGGACTGCTGAGACGCGAGGTCTCGAGTTCGATCCCAGGTTTACCATGGCACACACCAATGATTTTCGGTGCTTTTCGAAGTTATGTGTGTATTTATCGCAGGTTTATAAGTGCCCGGTTAATGGCAATAGGCTCGCCACCTATTATATTGGGACCTAAACATAAACTGGCGAAATGTGGGTGCTAGCACCTCTGCCTACCCCTTCGGGGATAAAGGCGTGAGTTTATGTTATGTTTATGTAAATAAGTGTCGTCAAATTCTCACATATTTATTATTCTGTGACGTAACATAAAAGTGACGCGCCGGTATGTCTGCTAGCTCTGGACTGGAACCGGAGGCACAGATTACCTAATGGTTGGAAGGAGGCATAGTCTGCCGTAGGAGACGTTTTATAACTCGGGCGGTAGAGGTCGCAGAATGACCTCCGTCTCTGTCCACCCATGTCATTCCGTGTCCCGTGTCATTCTAGCAGAAGCAGATCGCGGCGGCGGTGTCATACGCGCCTTTCCCTACCCGGGGACTAGATGAGGACACAGTGGTTCCCACACCAAAAGGGGTCAGCCTGGATGCAATAAATACTTATGCTGCTCACTATCTCACCTCTGGCAACCAAAGACCCATAGTCGGCGTGTTATAGTGTCCGCCTCCAGTGAGATCATTCCTCGCTCTCGCAAAAGGAATGATAAACCAACAAGTATATATATATATATATATATATATATATACCTAAGTTTATTTATTCAATAATATTGTATTGCTAGTGTATGAAAGTTTCACATCGTTGGTTAAGCAGTACAATCAACTGTAAATGATTTAATCGAATCTCATCAATATACTAATCATTCGATATAACAGTTGCTGTATACTGTATAAAAGAATGGTCGTAAACAGCTACGGACAACGGATTCGGACCGAGTGTTGTTAAAATCTTGTTCAAGTCAACGCCACTACGGCTGGAGCAAGCTATGTTTTATTTATTGTAGCCAGTCTGGTCTACATAAAGATTGATAATATACAGGCTGGTATAAAATGGTCCACGGTATGCATTTAGAAGGCTTTAGGAGCAGAGGATATGACAAAGAAGAGGTTGACTGGAGAAATAATATCTGATAGGAATGAATGGAGGAGAATGACTTGTTGCACCGATCCCAAATAAACTTGGGACAAGGGCAGGGAGATGTGATTGATGGTACAAGCTAGTACGTACATCTGGCGTAAGTTTTCACACATGGACTAATCATGGAACATAACAGTTGCTGAACAAAAACAGACATCAAATTCACGGGGGTCTGGGCTAAGTGTTACAAAAACATTGTTCAAGTCAGCGCATGCGGTTGTCGGTTACCGGACGTTAGAATTTAGTTTAGTTAAGTAGTTTCGTAATATTTATACTTAAAATTTTAATAATATAATGTAATACCTAATAAACAAAACTTGATACAGTCATCAACTCGTCATCGAATTTCTCTGCATAACCACAGATAAAAAAGGAGCATACATTGCATTACATTACATAATTTCACGCCTGTATACCCGAAGGGGTAGGCAGAGGTGCTAGCACCCACATTTCGCCGCTTTATGTTTAGGTCCCAATATAATAGGTGGCGAGCCTATTGCCATTTAAACGGGCGCTTATAAACCTGCGATAAATACACATATAACTTCAAAAAACATCGAAAAGTCATTGGTGTGTGCCATGGTAAAAACTGGGTTCGAACCCGAGACCTCGTCTCAGCAGTCCATTACACATACCACTAGGCTACCACCATATTAGTTAGATTATATAGATATTATATAGATTATATATGGATAGTTATATAGAGAAGTAGCATAGCAAAAACTTGCAAATCAAAAAATGAATAAACTATCTTGTTTTACAAGTTGTTGCAAATACAATGATTTTACGTCGATCAAATATCATGTTTGCAATAACGTTATATAGGTATACATAATATTCTCTTAATTTATGGAAACTCTTTGATAACAGTAGCCTTAGCACGAAATACTATCGAATTCGTAATGTAAAGGTATCGACAGCACGGAGCATGGCGATTGGCGAGCTACACACGCACACAGGTTCTCAAGAAGTAGACTGCCAATCACAACGCTCCGTTCTCTCGAAACCTTAACATTACGAATTCGATAGGAGTTCATGCTAGTGCTACTGATTCAAAGTTAGCTGACAATAAATTATTTCTGCAGAGTAAAATAGACATAACATTAGAATTACGTTTTACTTGAGGTGATTATGTATCTATGTCTGTAGAACCCTATCTCGTAAACATGAACACTTTACGTCAGTAAATAGCAGATGGAAATTCAAGTTAATTAAAATTATCCTTCTAATCAACGGTACAGATTTACTCATTCTCTATACTTTGGTTTTGATTACCAATGCGTACATTGAGTGCATCAATCTAAATCTCGCTTAACTAAAACCACTTTTATTTTCGTGTAGTTAAAGTGCATTTTTATTTGGTTATAGAAGTTGAATATGCCGTGTGCTCTCTCGAGCGAGATAAAAGCATAAAAATGTGGTTAGAAGTGTTTTCTCGAGTCGAATAGCTGCAGTGAAACGTGCCACGGTCCGTAGAGCAAGCACGAAGACTTACTGCGTGGTGTGACCATTCAACAAAGTCTACCTTCTGTGAAAAAATCGGTTCACGCGATCGCTGACAATTAAATCATAGACGAATCGACAGTTACATAATTGGAAACACGAATGGACGACGCCTTCCAGCCTTAATTATCATATGTTATTTTTTATTTATGTGGTCGTATATCATAGCTAATAGATTTATTGCCAGCTTAAAAATAAATTGATTTAATTAATTTGTTTGTAAAATACTATAATGTAGTAGATATCAGTCTTCAATCGGTGTAGTTAGGGTTCACTACTAAATTGTTTGTTGTGTCTAATTTTGAAATGGGACTCTTTGACTTTATACTACAAGACTATAATCTTAATTTTCCTATTACTATGGATGTTGAAAAGCAAATGAAACGTCGGGAACCGTACAAATTGTAAAGTAATGCACTAATTAAACCACCATGTTCATTACATTGAACTATTCATTTATCATTTCAATCTAAACGAACACGATCGAATCCGTTTTATTTTATTTTTTCAATGTGTATCCTTCGCATCATGCGAAACTTACACATACACCCCTCCCCCTCACATACACACGCTTAGAGTAAAAAAATAGCAATAGTAATTGAAATTATTGATCTTCCCATTAACCATACTAAGTTTTCTTCTTTGTGACTATTACACTCCCGACATGGACCCACATCCACTCCTAGTGGGTTCACGTAATGACCTAATTCGAACTTGGGACCTCTTAATCATAAGGCTGACTTCTTAACCACTAAGCTTTGTTAGAATATTATACCAAGCTGTTCAAAAATCTCGTGTATATGACGAGCCGTTTTTGATTGTATTAGGTTATCATGTACTTAATTGAGAAAGTGTTCTATACTTGTATAAAAAATGCCATATAATGTTTATTGTTTGATCAATAAATATGCATTATAACGATCGTTATTATACCATTATTATTTGATCATTATATTGCATTTTTACTTGAGTACTTGACCTAATCATTTTCTTTTGCTCAGCACAAATGGATCAGCTCGGTCGGTGTGAATCAGTATGTTATTGATTAGTACTGTTGCTCATTCTCCTAATACCCCCTTATTTAGGTAACCACGGTAACCACTTACCATCAGATGGTTGTTGGTTACTACTCTCAGTATAAAAATAAACTATTTAAGAACATTTTGATCAAGAGATTTCACGTGCAAATCCTTGCTAATACGATAAGGACGTGAACCCTCTTTTATCACAAGCAATTTAATTTAGCTAGTGGGGTTAGAGGGGATTTTAATAATTACAGTTACATAAACTACAATATGGAGTTCTTCAAGAAGGGCATTAGAAGGTTTCTACAGGGTAGGCAGCACGAGTGTAAACGTCTGTGGGTGGGCCGTGCTCTTGTCTGCTACCTAAGTGGTTTAAAAAGGCTAACATTGAAACTATTACGTTCACAATAATGTTAATGTTTTTTTAATAATTCCCCTCTAAAAATTATTCTAATTTATTAGATGAATGAATCTTCTAGGACAATCTACACAACGCCACCTAGACCCACGGTAAGCATAGTTTGACTAGCTTGTGTTATGGGTTCTAGAATGTGGATGAACATACTTGAATACATTTTTTTTGTAAAGACACACATTATAAATAGCAACACCCAGACCAATGCAAATATTTATATTCATGCACACATATATTTGCACTGAGCGGGGATCGAACCTGCGCCTCCTGCTAAGCAGCCGCGTTCACTACCACCACGTCACAGAGGTCGTCTTCTATTCTCGTCAGATCCTTCTTCTATTCTCCTTCTACTATTCCTTACTCAACCCACTTTAAAAATGTACCTATTTGTCATTCTTACACTATTGATGTTAAAAATAACACTTTTAAATTAAAAACTTTCCTTCTCAATCGAAACATTATCGCGTAACATTTCTGAAACGAGAATGTTTATATATGTAAATTAAATAGGAATTATTAATAAAATCAATGTACAGCGTAAATTTATTGTGCAAAAAATATTGAAAATTAAATAGCAACAAACTAATAAAAATTATCATTCACACAAGACACTCGGAATTTGAATAGACGATTACTACTTCGAAACAAATTTAAATAAATAAATAAATATCCTAAGACATTCTAGACAGATATTCTATACTAGACATTTAAACTATCATAAGCACTAACATTATTATTAGAGATAGCCGGATGGTGCTTGCAAAAATAACAATAAATGGTAAATTATATCCTGATATCTTGAATAATAAAGTGCTACATAGACTCAAAGTAAGCATAGCCGCACTACTAGCTTGTGTTATAAATTCTAGAGATTTTTACATCGACACATGGTAGTCTTGTAAAAATTATAAGGTCTATCATAAACTCTTAAATAACTCAGACGAAAAGAATTAAAATTATTCTTTCGTCTGAGGTCAACCAACTGCATAAATAACTTCATAATCCTCGATAAATATATAGCATTACAATGTTACATTAACAGTCGGGATGACAGCCGTTCAATTTCGATCTATTTTATGAGTTTACCTACTAGCTGACCCGCGCAGCTTCGTCTGCGTCACCCCGCTTTTGCAACATTTTTTTATTCCTGCTCCGTACCTGTTGGTCGTAGCATGATGTCATATACATATAAACCTTCCTCTTTAACTATTCTATCTATTAAAATAAAATAAACTGCATCAAAATCCGTTGCGTAGTTTTAAAGATTTGAGCATACAAAGGGACATAGAGACAGAGAACGCGACTTTATTTTATACTATGTAGTGATGATAGACCTGTTGTGCCTACTTCGTATCATAGCTATAGGCCGGAAACACATAACATCGCCGTATCGTAATGAACCCAAATTAAAAAATTAATATTGATGTGACCTGCCACGTGCGGAAACACCTGTTATTAATTTCATGTTATTTGTAAAAAAAAAATGATATAACAGAATTGAACAGCCCTAATAATTACGTAGCCTCTATGATTTTACGTTTCTATATGTGAAATAGTTATACAATCTCGATACATCTAAACATAATTGTTCAAATTTAGAAAATCATAAACATGTGTGAAGTATTCGTTATGAATAAATTAGTGTTGCCGACACTTTCGTACATAAATATATAGCTGTTTTATTATAGCAAGACAACGTACAGTGCGAGTTCTATACCTAAAATATTTAAGTAAATTCGCTGAAGTGTTAGTCAAGTGACAGCCTCCGTGGTGGCCGTGGCGGTAGTGCACAAGACTACTACGCACGGGGCGCGGGTTCGATCCCCGTTCGGTGTAAAAAGTTGTATGCATGAATATGGCTGTTTGCATTGGTTTGGTCATGCCTCGAAGAGCAGTTACCCATTTACCATACAGACATCTATGGCAGTCGTTACGGGTAGTTGGAGCCTTCAAAAGTCCAAATAGTCTAACTTGGAACTTCGAAAGCGCCATTGGTCATTGGACCGTTGGTTGTGGAGGTCAGATGGCAGTCGCTTCACAGAAAATATCGAAGTTTAGCCGAATCCCAGGTAGACTGGGAAGCCGACCCCAACTCAGTTGGGAAAAGCTTCAGAGAATGATGTCAAGTAAAAGTTAGATTAAAAAGTTGCTAATGCTGTTCTAATATCATACAAATTACTGTTTATTTTAACGCGATGGTGTCAGGTAAAAAAACGTTCTCGAATAAATACTAAATTACTTCTCCAATTATAAAGAGTTTTATAATGATAGATTTAGGTGCGTTTTTAGTTGTTGCACAATACCATAATGCCCTCAGATCACATGGTCTGTAGATTATTACATTTATATATATATCCTCCGGAGTCTTATTAGACGGCCACCATGTTGTGTTATAGATTCTAGAGGTTTAAGAGCTCTTTGAAGAGTTTCAAACAAAATAAACATAATATAAACTCACGCCTATATTCCCGTTGGGGTAGGCGTGCTAGCACCCACATTTCGCCAGTTTATGTTTTAGGTCCCAGTGTAATAGGTAGCGAGCCTATTGTCATTAACCGGGCACTTATAAACCTGCGATAAATACACACAATATAACTTCGGAAAGCATTGAAAAGTAATTGGAGTGTGCCAATAAAACATTGGTGTGAGTATTTGTACGTTGCTAAACGAGCTCGCGACTGCAGAAGGGGCTTTTGGCAGAGTGGAGTGTCTTGCACATTGCAAGTATAAGCAGTAGGTACGAGCCAAGTCAATTATAGGAAGGGTAACCATTCTAAACACATTAAACCATAAAAAAAATGTCACGCCGTCCGTTCCGGTTGCCGTACAAACACCTGTGGCATTCGTTACGGGTAATTAGAGCGCTTAAAATCCGACTGTTTGGTTTAACTACAGAATTTCGATATCGCCAATCACCACTGGGTTGTGAATTGTGGAGATCAGAGGACACCACGTCCTAAGTAGGTATGCGTTTGCAATTGTCGTATGTCGTCGACTTCAGAATCATACCTTTATCTATACCTACGAAAAGTCGGGTAAATATTTCTAAATAACCGAACCTCATGATTTTTTATAAAATGAATAAATATTACCTACATTAACAAAACACATTCACTTTCTTAATTATGTAAAAAGTTCTGTGTAGCCTAAAATACTTGCATGCTTGGCCGCTCTAATAAAGCACGTCACATAGAATAATTCCATACACTTAACCTGAATTATGCCTGGCCTACTTGGAAACAAACTTTGCATATTCTAGTTAGATATTTACTTGAGGTGGTGTTTTGGGTACCTACTATAAATATTAAATCATTAATATTATGCCATACAAAAACCTTGTCTAAATGTTGGTTTAATAAAATCTAAACAAATTGGCGATATCGAAGTGCTGTAGTTAGGCTAGTCGGACTTTTGAGGGCTCTGACTACTTGTAACGACTGCCATAGATGTTCGTAAGGCAACCGGGGCCGACGACCTAACGTCTTCTCCGAGGCACGATCAGACCAGTGTGGCCTATTCAATAAACTATGTGAGTGCCTTAAAGTAGATATCCCTGATGGCGATGTGAGGTCGTGCCGCCGTGTTGCTAAAATGGATGCATCATCAAACAGACCACGAAATATACTAGTCACCCTGTCTTCGCAGCGATACCGCGATCTTATAATATCAGCTGCTACTCGTTTTAATAAATCTAACGCTCCGGAGAGACTTGCTACAACTCATATTGGTTTTAAGGGGGAGACTCGCCGGATCTATGTCGCTGAACATCTGTCTCCAGAAGCTAAGGAACTGCACAGTGCTGCTAGAAAGTTCTGCAAAGAAAATCGTTTTAAGTTTGTATGGGTGCGTTTTGGACAGATATATATTCGGAAAGATGAGCAAAGTCATGCCATACATGTTAAAGATGTCAATTGTTTGAGCAAACTTACCTGATTGTACTTATTTTTTATTTTTTTATCTTTTTTAAAGTTTTCTATCTTTATTCATAGAATATAGTATTCCGATTTAGTAAACTTTGCCGATGATTAGTGTGTTCTATCAAAATGTCAATAGAATTCGTACTAAACTACCACAGTTTTACTTAAGCTTGTTAAACTCTGATTATGACGTGGTATGTCTGACGGAAACTAATCTGAATAAAGGCATTTATGATGGTGAATTTGTAGATTCACGTTACAATGTTTTTAGACGGGATCGCACTGATAGTAACTCATTAAAAACCGAAGGTGGAGGTGTCCTTGTCGCAATTAAAAAATCTTTTAACGTTATTCGCCGGGCATCTTGGGATAGTGGTGTGGAGGATATCTGGGTTTCCCTTATACCGGAAAACAGTAAATCGCCTAATTTAAATATATGTGTCTGCTACTTGCCGCCTGATTTAGCTTCTTCCAAGCTAGAAACCTTTTATTCAAACTGTCAAGTAGTATTATTAAACAACTGCTCAGAAGAAAGTTGTCTGATTATAGGTGATTTCAACAATCATGATTTTACAAATGCAGCTTGTGGTACTGGCGAGCCATTACATACATCTCCTAGTAATAAAACTGTGCTCTTACAAGAATTTGTTTCACTCTGTCAGTTATACCAATGTAATAAAATTACCAATGATAGAAATCGTATACTTGATTTAATATTGTCTTCTGTTGAAGATCTCAAAGTTGACGAGGCTGATCCAATGACTTTAAAGGACAGGCATCACCCTGCTTTACAATTTGATTTTCCTACATCGCTTAAACCAGCAAATAAATTGAATAAAAATAATAATAAAAGGCTAAATTTCACGAAGTGTAATTATCAAGCAATAAGAAGTGAACTAGGTAGTACAGATTGGTTCCAAATTCTATCATACTCAGATGTTGATGCATGCCTTAATGCTTTTTATGAAAGGCTTTTTGATGTTATTAGAAAACATACACCACTCTCTACATTAAAATCGCAATATTATCCTATCTGGTACAGTAAACCCTTAATAAGGTGTAATGAAGAAAAAAAGAAATTCCACAAACTTTTCAAGAAGTTTCGTAATCCTCGAGATTACGACACCTTTTCCTTATTACGCGACAGATTCAAACGTATGGCCGATAAATGTTATACGGAATATATCGCCTCAATTGAAGAGTCCATGAGTAAAAATATTAAACAGTTCTGGACCTATGTGAATAATAGGAAAGGTCATGTTTCAATGCAAAATGTGATGTACTATGGTGACAGCTCTTCTACTAACGGTCCTGAGATATGTGAGATGTTCTCTACCTATTTTGGATCAGTTTTTGACACTAGCGATCTCAATAGTACACAATCTTCATCAGCTCCATCTGATACCACTGAGCATTGCATAACAGAAAATAGAACATCCAACTCACTCACACATATTTTTATATCTGAAAGTGATATACTCATTAAGATTAAACAGCTTGATTCTACAAAAGGTGCGGGGCCGGATCAGCTCCCCCCATCATTTATAAAGCAGTGTGGTAAAGAGCTGAGTATTCCGCTGTACATCATATTCAATAAATCACTTTCTTGTGGAGTCTTTCCTAAGCTATGGAAAACGGCCCATATAATACCGATCTTTAAAAATGGAGATAAGTCCCGTTGTGAAAACTATAGGCCCATCAGCATATTGTCATGTCTGGGTAAATTGTTTGAATCATTGGCTTACGATCATTTGTACAACCATTTCAAGCCTTTTATCTCTGACAGGCAACATGGTTTTGTCAGAGGCCGATCAACAGTTTCAAACCTCTTAGTATATAAGGATTACCTTTGCAAAAGCTTTGCCAAGGGTGGGCAGGTTGACAGTATTTACACGGACTTTTCAAAGGCGTTTGATAGGGTCAATCACAGAATTCTCTGCGCGAAACTCGCTTCTTATGGCATCCATGGCAGCTTATATCGCTGGTTGACCTCATATCTCAGTAAAAGGAGCCAATTAGTCACTGTAAAGGGTTTTTCTTCATCTCCAACTCTAGTTACTTCCGGGGTACCACAAGGATCCCATTTGGGGCCCCTTTTGTTCATTATTTTTGTTAACGACCTTATCGAGTGTCTCTCGTGTGAATGTTTGCTTTACGCTGACGATTTAAAAATATTTAATACTATATACAGTCCTCATGACTGCTGTCTGTTACAAAATGACCTGAATACCATTTCAAGCTGGTGTAGGGTAAACCACATGTATCTTAACATCAGCAAATGCTTTGTTATAACTTTCAGTAACAAGCATTTTGCTATCAATAATAACTACTCGATTGATGGCCAGATTTTAAGTAAGACTGATACAGTCAGGGATTTGGGTATTTTATTCGACAGCAAGCTTTCATTTCGAGCACATTACAAACATATAACAATGAAAGCCTATCAACTCCTTGGTTTTGTGTTTAGATCCACGAAAGCCTTCAAAAAACCAGAAACATTATTGTTTTTATTTTATGCACTTGTCAGAAGCATTTTGGAATTTGGCAGTCCAATATGGTCTCCATACTATGGGGTGCATATAAATGCAATTGAAGGCGTTCAAAGAAAGTGCTTACGAATATTACACTACCGTCAACACTTAGGTCGTACAAATCTTAGTTACGAAAGTAGGCTCATAAGATATAATGTTCAAAAGTTGGAAACCCGTCGCATATATCTTGATTCAGTTTATCTTTATAAGGTAATTCACTCAAAACTGGATACCCCTTACTTACTCTCTCAAATTACCTTCAACACCAGACACAGCGCACGCAGATCCAATCATACGAATCTATTTGCCTTACAGATTCATAAAAACAACATTTCTTTCTATAACCCCCTGGTTAGGATGGCCCGTCAGTACAACGAATTGGTAAAAAATAACTCAGAACTTGATATATTCGCCAAACTTGAAACGTATATCGGTTCACTCAAGGGTGTCCTCTATTCCACACCCAACTATGTAAGCAGCTAACTACGTACTATAATTATGTATTCGTTTGAATAGTTATTACTTAGTGTTAAGAAGTTTTTCTGTTTGCACAAATTTTTGGATTGCAATTCAGACTTAGATTGTATAATTTTATTTCAGTTATAATCACAATTGTAATCTGTGTTGTGTAACAAATAAATAAAATAAAAAAAAATAAAATAAAATAAAAGATAACCATTATTCATGCACTGAGCGAGGATCGTGTCAGTCTACGTGTCTACGTAGCAGTCGTGTTCACTACCGCCATACATACATGCACACAAATAAATCTACGGAAGCTACGGATAGACATCTAGGACGTGTGAAAGACTAACACAGTTTATTTTTATTATTATATAAAATCAAATAAACGTCCAACTTGTGAAAAATGTATGAACTAAACTAATAGTACCTACTAAAAGGTCGATCATATTTCAAACCGGCGGCGCACGTAAAGACTCCGTATTGTAAACGTGACGTAATACGCCCTATATTGACCAATAGTTTACAAAATTGTACCTAACCACGTCCATGCAAGTATAGGGAAGCAATTACCCCAGATACTACAGAATAAGTACGCCATTACGTTACGCGTAGTAAGCAGTGACAGGTATACTTATCATTGTTCGCACAAATTGATAGTGATACTAAACACGGAAGACCAGAGGAAACCGAATGAGATATACTATAAAGACGTTTGATTCTGTTGCGAACCGTTTCAAGTTTTATCAGGAAATAAATTTTACGTTGTGGTAAAATGGGTAATAGTTGTAGGAAGAAATAAAGAGTAGACACACAGAAGATCCATTACACAAAGTGAGAAAGTGATTCCACTGGGATTTTTTGCAATAGAATGTTATTTTTCTAAAGATCTTGTGCATTCATATTGTGTAATCTAAATTGATATGAATAGTAAGTTCAAATTTAAATAGGAAGAAGTTATTCTTTGACCGGATTCGAACCCGGAATCCTTTACAGTGGGAATGCTCTGCCTGCTAAGCGACGAAGCTTTGTTTGAATCATTCGAAATTCCCCTAAGCAACCATCTACCGACAATCATACGAACTATCGGTAAAAATGAATGATGTTACAGTCATTTTTAGACATTGTATTTTTCCTAACAAAATTTGATCTGAATATATGTAATATATCTAATATATATGAATAATTAGTGCTTTTAAAAAATCATTAAAATGTTATTCATATATTTTGATGTAAACACCATTTTAGTGTTAGAGCGACTGTACACCGTTTTCTCCATTTCTCTAACTTTCAATACCTATTTCGTTGTTAGTAAGTTGACATACACATAAACTATTACACTTTCAAACAAGCTATTTATGAAATAATTTAATACATCACGGCACTTATATAACGTAGTGTTATGACTAGGCGACATTTGACCACTTTCACTGTTTATACCCGCGACTATAAGAGACACATTAACTGTATAATAACGCATCATTCTGTATTCGACTGTGCTATGTACTACATTTATGGTTTAATGTTAATGAAAAGTTGTTTCCTGGAGGCTTTTTATGGCTCATTTTTTATGTCGTAATAAGGGGCCTATCATTTATTATGTACTAGCTGACACGCGCAACTTCGTCTGCGTTACCCCGTTTTTGCAACATTTTTCACTTCTGTTCTCTGCACTGATGTTATACCGGTTGATTTCATAGTGGTTTTGGAAAAAAAGATTTTAGCCACAATTTCGATAGTAAAATCGTAAGGAAGTCTTAATTTGGCGAAAAAAAAATATTTTTTTTACACTTCCCATACATTTTTCTGTTCACCTGTACATTATTGCCAAACATAAAGTAATTTTTTTTCTTTCAAAATTAAAACTTCCAGTCGATTTTGCTTCCGAAACTGTGTGTGAAACAAAATATTCTTTTTCCGAAACCACTATAAAATCACTGTGTATACATATAAACCTTCCTGTTAAATCACTCTTATCTATTAAAAAACCACATCAAAATGAGTTGCGTAGTTTTAAAGATTTAAGCATACATAGGGACAGAGAAAGTGACTTTGTTTTATACTATGTTATGAAGACTGTTTTCGCTATTTTTCAACCCCCTCTCCTACTCCCCTGATTAATATCTATTATCTAAGAATCTAAAGGAGAAAATAAATATACAATTGGTTTTTATTGTTTCAATTTTGAAAAATACCAATAATTTTTATTTATAGTAGTAATAAACTTTTGTTTTATTCATTCATTTTTACCTACTTAAGATCTTCAGTCAAAAAGTTCAAAACTCGCTCGGAAAGTGCACTTTTTTATGTATATTTTTAATTTTTGTTTATTTTTGTGATCTTACGTAAGAACTATCAAGACTATATCCTTGCAAGACATACATAGATCTCCTACAGACACAGACCCCTGCCCCCTAGACCCCCCCTAAATCGTCTTACATAAATTAATGAATGGCTAAGGCATTCGATTGTTTTTTTGTCAATCAATGAAGAAGTTATTATCTACTTTCAAATGTTTTGAATAGTATTCAACACAACAGAATGCCGTTCTATATATAAATCTAAAACTTTTTATAGGCATAAAAAGCCTCTTAATACATAGGCGTTTATTTCTTTATTTGAATTCAATTTGCGAGGACAATGTCTATGTAGAAGTAGGTACCTATTTTTTAATTATTAAACTAAGGCTTAGTGTTTTACATTCTTAGATCGAAAGTTCAGTAAAATTCATTTCCATTGCTCTCTTTTCCAATTTTTAGTTATCGGTAGAACCTACTACTATCGGTCAGAAATTACGTTTTTCGTTTATACCACTTATATTCCATTTGTTTAGGTACTCAAATAAACAAACAATCTTGATGTTCTTTTTAATACGATTTGTTTAAAAATACTTAAAAAAATACTTTCTGCTTAGAAACGCATTATAAATACTAAAAACCGGTATCGCACCACTAGTTAGTCTGTTAGCCTAGTTTATTTGTTTAACATGTGTTTTTATAAAAAGTTGCCACAGATTGTTTACATTTATTTAAGTACCGAAACAAATGGAGTACCTATAAGTGGCAGACAAGCACACGGTCCACTTGATCGGAAGTGGTTAACGTACCATATGGACGTGAATAACAACATAGTAGGTATTAACAAGACAGGTTCGTCATACTTACTGATACTGTCGACCCTGTAAGAAATACTTAGTAGAAGAACCCTATATGGCCCTTAAATGGCTGCTACATAAACAATATATGTCAGTAGTCTATGTAGTTCAAACTGCGAACCGAATTGGTATCGGTTAAAATTTGAACCGTGTGTCAACCACACCACTGTACCCACGAAAAAAACTAGTAGAAATGCGACACGATGGTTTCAGTGTCAGATGTCGCCAAACTCACATATACAACCGTTACTAATACCGTGCATTATTAGTAAATAATTGCTTTGATTAGTCGTATTTAACAGGTAGTATAATGCCATATAAGCTCAAATCATCCGCGCTACAAAATGAAATCACCCTACCCTTTTTACCCGACTGCGCGACGCAAAGGAGGATATTGTGTTTATCAGTCTATGTATGTATGTATGTTTGTTTGTTTTTAAGGTAGTGGCAATTACTATATTGTCACCACCTTTTTTTAACCTTTCAAAATAGCGATTACTTTGCTATAGATAAAAAAGTATTTATGGTGTTTGATACTTTGAATCGAACAAGCTTCAATATTTACGAAAAAGATTAGACGTTTCTTACAAAAAGGTTCATATTGTCGAATTTATGACGCGTGCGCCGACTACATCATATGTCCACTTCTTTTTTGTATTCCATGACTGTACCCATTCATGGGGATTGGTTTCAATCAATTCTTGCATAACATCGCCAGTAATTGGAACTCACACAGACACACAATCCTTTACCATACGAAACACCATTCACACCGTGAGGTAACAGACTCGCAGTTGACCACAATACAAATTATGATAGAAAACAGTACGTGCTTCAGCGAATGAAACCATTGAGTCCGCATGTGAGCAATGGAAAGTGATACTGTACATATAGGCACAATTACTGGAGCCTTTCTACTAGTTTTCCACGCGATTATTTCAGTAATCTGGACACGTATTTGTAAAGCTAACGATAGATAGAACAGGTGTTCCCTTGTGTAATGGATCCTTACCTATGAATCATGTTAAGGTATTCACTTTTCAATGCGTGTGAGTTGAATTGTGAACATATAGTTAGGCAGGTGGACAGTAGGTTGATATCCAGTTGGGTGTTTTCTATTCCTTAGGTGGCAGACAATGACATGGCCCAACTGATGGAAAGTGGTCACCGAGGCTTGTGGACGTTTGCAACACCTGAGGCTCTAATAATAACCTTGTGTTGTTTCTGGCGGTGAGTAGGATAACCAGAGCTCATTGGAGAGGTTTTGTGTTGTCAGTGGGAAGACCGAGAAACCCTTTATTGTCTTCTGCACTAACAGCACAGATACTTTCTTAACTTTCTCTCCTCCCCCCTTTTCTTCTACCCCCTTTCCTCTATATGGTCGGCAAATAAGACGCCTCTGATGTTGCTAATAGGCCACGGTAACCACATTCCATCAGGTTGGCCGCGTGCTTGTCTGCCACCTAAGTGGTATAAAAAAGCTATTGATTTAGGTATTTCATTGTAAATATCGTATGTTTGATTTGGCAGACTAATGCCAGTGATCAGCAACATTTTTCGTGACCTTTTCAAATAACCCACTTATCATTTTTACGATGTATGATTGTGTGTAATGGCCACACACATTGCAAAATAATTTAATAATTCAACAAAAAGAAACCTTAAGAGTATATCAATTTCCTATAATTCACAGTTTACTTTCCCACAACAACACAAAAGAAAAAGCAATTGTCACAATGACATGACCAAATTTTGGACACATTATTACCGGCAAGGAATTGGTAGAAAGTACGAACTTGACAGTAATACCTGTTATCAACGATATGCCTAATACTTTAGAGTTTTGTGAACTTTAACTATGGATACCATTAGTAGACCATTACGCGTAGATGCGCAAAATCGTGTGACATTAATTTGCTTACGACTTTTTTTCTCCTTCATTGCTAATGGCTATATGGAAAATTGGCGTGCGGTTTGCTTCTGGGGCGTGGCGGTATATAGTTAACGCGATTGCTACGCAGGAGGAGCGGGTTCGTTTCTCGCTCAGTGCTAATATATGTATGCATGAATATTTGCACTGGTCTGGCCGTGTCTCGGTGCTCCCCGAGACACGACCAGAACCGTTAACCCGTCGGTCCCAGTTGCCATACGAACATCTATGGCAGTCGTTATAGGTAGTTGAAGCAGTCAAAAGTACGACTAGCCTAACTACAGAACTTCGATATCGCCAATTTGGATGTGGAGCTCCGATGGCAGTCGTTTCACGGCAAATATCGAAGTTCAGCCGTATCTTAGTTAGACTAGAAAGCCGACCCCAACTGCATTGGGAACAGGCTCAGAGAATGATGATTAAAAATTGGAATGTTTAGATCTTGAGCCAAGACCACTCCTAAACAAATGCCCTGACCAACTGAGCTACTTGGATTGGATATTCAAAATTCTTCCATACATAATATGCGTTAGTCGCAGTTAGGGTGATGCTTTCAGGAAAATAACCAAAATTATTAGTAATAAAGCATACTTGTTCGTAAAACTGACGGATTACTGAAGATCAAACCAGTCATGACTTGTAGCCCCTATGATTATAGTTTTGACTCCGGAAATAAGTGTGCTAGGTCAGATGGAACACAAATAAGAAAATTATAGAAACGGTTTTATAATTGGAAGCGACTTTCACGTTTCGTTGTTGTGATCAATAAATGTATAGGTACCCCAGCAGGGTACCCAGGTACGATATTTGTGTATCCTGTGTACACTGTGTACCCTGGCCGCAGGTATTTCAATGTTTTAAGCAATATACTTCATTGGTTTAGGTACTTAAATAAAGGTTAAAGGTTTAACTAATGTTTTTATAAAAAGTTGTCTCAAGATTGTTGTTTTTTTTTTAAATATCACGCCTATATTCCCGAAGGGGTAGGCAGAGGTGCTTGCACCCACATTTCACCAGTTTATATTTAGGTCCCAATGTAATAGGTGGCGAGCCTATTGCCATTAACCGGGCACTTATAAACCTGCGATAAATACACACATAACTTCGAAAAGCATCGCAGTCATTGGTGTGTGCCATGGTAAACCTGGGATTGAACCCGAGACCCGAGACCTCGTCTCAGCAGTCCATTACCCATACCACTAGGCTACCGAGGTTACTTTTATGATGATGATTAAAATAGAAAAAAAAAATGTTTGTTACAGATCTGCGGCTATGGGCGTTTGCGGTGGCACTTCAAACTCTCCTTCTGCCGACCAGTTACTGTCTTCACAACCATCGACGCTCTATGGCCGTACAAGGAGTGAGTTATTTGATGTCAAATCTTAAAATATTAGTGCATTTAATTATTTAATGCTGGTTATCATCTTCCTGCCCTTGTCCCAATTATTTGGGGTCGGTGCAACATGTCATTCTCTTCCATACATTCCTTTCGGATCGGATGTCATTTCCTCAGTCACTCCCTTCCTTGCCATATCCTCTTTCACACAGTCCATCCATCTTTTTTTGGGCCGACCTCTGGTTGTAAAGCCCTCTACACTAATACTTTGGACCTTTTTTACAATGTTCCTATTATCTCTTCTCATAGTATGTCCATACCACGCCAGACGTTCACTTCTCAATTTTTCATTTACAGGTGCTACTTTCAAACTTTCTCTAATATACTCTATTTAATGCTGGTTATCTTAGAATATTAGTGCATTATTTAATGCATAGTGCATTTAAACATTTAATGCTGGTTAAAATTGCCATTCAAAGTATATATTTTGGAACTATGAATAACTTAAAAGGTATATAACACCTTGAAAATATTACACTTTCTGTGCTGTCAGTGCAGAAGACAAGGTAAAGTTTCTCGGTCTCCCCACAGACAACAGAAAACCTCTCCAGTGAACTCTGGCTACCCTACTCACCGTTAGAAATACAAGCAAAACCAATAATTTATATACCTAATAGTCATTACAAGATCGTTCACCCAAATAACTTCTTTAATATCTTATGTAAACTAACGTACCTTTTTTGTAAATTTCAGGGTCTATCTGTATCAAAAGGCGGTTGGAGACCAGTGGTTGGTTCCAGTGGTCTTCTTTATGGAACTTACGGCACTTCACAACTGCAATCACCTTACAAGATACCTATACCAGTAATGGATGCACATCAGTCATCCTCACGACCTGTTGTCACGAGAGACTCATCTAAAATAACATCTATTGCACAATCATACCGCCCAACCACCCTCAGGACAGTATCAGCTGCATCTCCAATTCCTGCTGCCAATCAGCCCATTAACACTTACCATAATCCTTTTGCGATACAAAACAATGGATACAATAACTTCAAATTCATTCAGAATTACCCCGGACAGAGTGTCATTGTCAGAAATCCGTACAACCCGTACGCTGATCGGAATGTTTATGCTAAATATCCGACTAAACTGAAACAGAACAGCCATCTGCAAAACGGTATGTTACAGCAATTGACGAATGTCCAGCCAATTCATTTCGGACAGTATCAAAGTGCTAAACCTTTGGACATATTTGGAAAACCAATAGAAACTTATGTTAGACCGAATGATGAGAAGAAGCTGCAGTCTAGCATTGAAACCTTTAAGCCCGAGGTTTTTAAGCTCGACAATGATGCAGCTCCACAATCAATCAATCAACACATTAAGACAGCTCAACAACATGGCTTGGTAGGGCTGCAGAACATTGGCAATCCCTATTACAAGTATACGTATCAAAACAATTTCCTACCACCAAATGTATTAGGTAAGTTATTATATCTCACTTATGGCTGATATTTTCACAAGTAAATAAATTTTTAACTTTATTGACCAACTACGAATTTTTGTTTGTTTCTTGTTTCAGGAACATTTGGCACATTTGGAGTACAAACTGTAAAAGGAAGGGAACCTACTTATCAATTCCCAACCACGTTTGGACCTTCGCAGCAGCCGAAGCAAATATTTTCATATACCTACAACCCTACACACAAGACGACTGCTGGCATAGCTGATGTTACCACTACAAGGGCACCGGTAACTTCAAATAAAATTGCTTTTGGAACAGCGTACAGCGATTTAAAAAATACACCTACACCACAAACTAAGCTATACGTTCCTCAAAAGATAGATCCAAATGCTAACTACAAAGATGGCTTTAAACCAAGCCCACATGATCCGTACTCTAAGAACTACCAGAGCAACTTCAACAAAGTATACGTGAGTACATATACTCCAGCACTTCAGACAACGACATTAGCAAATAACTTTTACGAATACAGTTTTCCCACACAGACGAATCAGCAGTCTCAAATCTACCAAGAGCAGCCAAATTCGAATATAAAATATGAAAAGAAAAAACCTGTACTTTATGATAATGTTAAAGCAGGCAATCAGCAACCTATTTCCTCAAAACCACTTTCGGAAAACGTTCCAAACTCCCACCGGCCCACATACGAGGTTATCGAAGCTACAGAGTCAGACCTAGGCACGCAGACATCCCCCACACCTTGGCCGGTAGACTATAATGTTCGGCAAGCTTCCAAAGATTCGAGTAAGAAGCACGAGTTTGTTGAAAGCCTCAGCAATCCCGGCACTTCGTCTACATCCCTACCTGAAGAATTTGCCATCGTGACTGAGGCAGAAAAGGGATACAGCAATTCTTTAACTCATGATGCACGAGTCGAATCACAAAACAAACGGCCTTTAAGCGACGATTTCGAACCTATTGGAGCGCATAAACTTAAAGAGTATTACTATAAAGTATCAACACCTATCTACGATGACTACAGTACATCGTCCCAAACAAAACCGACCGAGTCTGCTAAATATACTTCTACACAAGAAATTACGACACTATTTAATAATAATAAAGAAAATAACAGCGAACAAATCGAAGTTCTTCCAACGCTACCTCCTAATCAACACTTTAAGCGCCCAGGCTCACCAATCTTGAACGAAAAAGATAGAGTTCGAAAGAGGAACAAGGTAAGGAGACGTCGTCCTCTAGGAGCAGCTAATAACACTCGTACAAACGAAGAAACCAGAACTCGTGTTTCAACAAGCACTGTTCCTACCACTGTAGTGACAGGCGTTGAAGAAGTATACACTATTAGACACAGACTCAGGACAACCAAGTCACCGTCAAATTTAACAACACCAACTGTAACCACAGAATTAACAACTAGTGCTCTGCCCACAATTTCCCCCACGATACCGACGACGATAGTGAAGAAAAAACTTGCTCATCGCCGTCCTATCACCACGACCACAGCCAAGCTTGAAACAACAACGTTACCAGTTGTTACGTTACAAGATAATTTACGAGAAGATTCCCCTATTATGAAAATTACTAGTCGAACACATTTACCACGGCTGACTTACGATTATAAAAATGATTTCACTCATAAACAAGACGAAAAGGATACACCTACAAGTGATGTCACTGTAAACTTATCAGACACTACGAAAACAATTTCGGAAAGTGAGCAAGAATTTTCGTTCCATAAAGATTTTAAACCCATAGAAGCTAAATTGGAACCAATGAGAAATACATTCAAAGAAACAACGACACCATTTGATAAAGAAGAAAGCAGTGACTACACTTCAACTACTCCTTCAGAACTTTCAGTGACTGAGCTATCTCAAAGGCCGCGGCTGCGGAACAAGTTCCATAGGAATAGATTTAATGTCAAAGATTACAGAAACAGATTAAGTTCTACCACGACCACTACAGAGCAACCATCAGATGGTGCACCCAAGGTGCGATTCCCGCAAAGAAAGCAGTCTTACTTTACCGAGCTCGATACTGAAACCACAACCGAACGGAAGAAATTCGTGCCTAAAGAGCCACGGCATAAACTTGGGAATGTAGAAAATAATGAACCAACAGAAAAGACACACTCTTTCACTCCAAGTAGGCAGAGACAGACAACAACAACAGATAACACTGAACCCACAACAGCGAGAGTAACGCATCGTGTTCGTAACGCACAGCGTAAGACGCGCCCTCCAGAAGAAACTACAGAAACTTTACCAACTACTATCCACAATAAACGGCCTTTGAGAAAGAAAATCGTAGATTCGGAGGTTGGTGAATCTGTCCAGGCGTTCTCTGTCACAGAGAATGATGTAAACGAAATGAACGAGATAACATCAGAGAGGACGCGCTCTGAGAGTGCAATAATGAAAATAGCTGATAAGAAACATCACGATCACATCGAGCATTTGTTCGAGCACTCGAAGAGGGTATCAGATTTGACATTGGCAGCAAGCAAAGATTACAACAAACCAGGAATGTTTAAAACTGTCTCATCAAGTAGTAGAAGAATACCGAATTATTTTACGATAGCTACGGACGATCCAATACTGCCGATAGAGGCATTCTTCCCACAGCTGAACCAAAAGAAGGAATCGTAACGTTCCTGTTTTAGTTAGTTCCACAAACCAAATCCTCTTTCACTGCCAAAGCATTTCTGAACGTCTCTACTAGTTAAAACGGTGCCCGTTCAAAAGACAGTAGTAGGACTTTACAACACATTTATTAAAATCTGTGACTAAACGATAATCGCAATAGATAATATTCATAACTGGGGCCCTAAACAATTGGCAATCATTTTGTCGAATAGATTGATAATGTATGGGATTGAATTTTGTTCACGCCCGTCATAAATGTCTAAACGTGAAAATACGTGTCAATCCCATACATTGAACATTAAATTCTATACCATTCTACAAAACGACTACCAACGAATAATATCTAGGGCCACTGAATACCAACTATATTTGACAAGAAATTGTGTCTCCGTTGGCATTAGCTTGAAGTTTAAACGAAAATTTAATTTAATTTACATAATTACAGAATAAGACATCAACATTTAGTTATAAATTAGAGAAGAAAACATACCTGGATTTTTATCCAAGCATTTGTCGCTAATTGTTTTAATTAGAGGCATTGAAGTCAGACTCCTGTCATTTGAATTTTTCCAGAACTGTCGAGGCATTCGAGGCATTTCTAATTCTATAGTTGTTGCAGATTACGAATTCGCGCGTTTAATTGTACCTATTCATGTAGTACACGTGTGAATTCCTGCGTATCGATATAGAAACGGTACAATTAGAAAAAAAAGCTGTCAAAAAAAGTCACAAACACTAACGTAATGCGTGTACACACACACGAATACTACAAGTATATGGAGGCGCGCGCTCGTGAATTGCAAGTGCTATAGCGAATGATAAAGAATTCATATTTAGTATTGTTTAGTCTGTATCTAATAAATAGTAATACCTATAAATGTATACAACTGTGTCACTAATTACACGAATACTATGAACTTTCTAATTTTCATGAACTGATTCTACGTAGTTAAGATTTAAGAATATTTATATTAAAATGTTAATATTCTGGGACTATCTCCGGGCCTCGATTTTACTAATTGTTACCCGTTGTGAAGAAATTGATATTACAAAAACTGCCATTTAATTTTGAACTCTACTTTACACAGTGGAAGTTCAAAATTAAATGGCATTGTGTGTGAATGAAACGATGTAATAAACACTTTATTTTTTCATTTTGAACTTTAGTACAACGTAGATAAAGCCAAAAATGCTATGGCAGCTTTTGTGATATCAGTCGTGTGACTATGGTTAAGAGTAAGTACAATCGAGGTCCTGATCACTATTGGTGCTCATTTAGATGTAAGTGTTAACACATAGTGATTTGATTCTATATTGTGTTAAAGCTCCTGTACACGTAACAACATACCCAATTGCCGATGTGGTTTATCAAATACAAAACCTTGCCTGTGGCATATTTCGAAACCCCGGTTCACATAATGTATGTGAATCTTCCAGATTTTATAACATTTATGATTGCTGCTTTGCTCCGTTGAGTACTAGCGTGATCTATGTAGCCCATAATCTCGAGAAACGTATTATTGAACACGAAAAACAATTCTCAACCTATGAAATTCTTTAGCTTTATAATTGATTCGTTTAACAAGTGTCAACCTCATTAAAGATTAAAATTTCGGTGATAGATCTATAGAGAGAGATCTATGCACAATAAACGTACCAAAGATTAATCGTTACCGAAGAGTGGTAGGTATTTAGTGGCTATGGCCACAGATTAATAAACGGTTACAACCTATGGCGTGACTAGCGAACGAGAACTCCCTAATTAGAACCCCAGTCAGTACACTACCGATCTGAACCGACTTCAAATACCGTAAAACGAGGTGAACAGGAAATCCAGGGGTGAATAGAAATAAAATGGTCAAAGGAATATTTTGAAGAATTTCTTTTACAAAATTTTAACTAAGTTTATCAGATATCTTATGATTCTGTAATTACAATAAATTAGTCCAAATTTTCGCTTGAAAGAAAATAACGACAGAATTGAGCGGACCATTTTATTTCTATTCACCCTTCGATCTCTATTCACCCCGTTTCACCCGGTACATGATTTAACTGTACGATATAACGGGAATACTAATAATTTCGAAGTCTTCTTTAAAGAAGAAGACATACGGATAGAAATTGTAATGTATTTTCTTAAGTAAGTATACGGCCAAAAAAATAAGCCTTATTTATTTGTCCGTGTGCACCTAGTTAGAATAGTATTTTAATTCGATAGTGTTGTATCGTGTACAGGAGCTTGTACATTATTACTGTGTGTCTGTTCTTGTGTGTTTCGTTTGTTTATTTAGAAGCGATGTTATGGAATTAGTTTTTTTTTGTATGCTGAATTACCGGATTAGTATATGTCGTGTAGTTTTTGGAGAATATGGCCAGTTTTCGATATTTAGATATAACATGTAAACTTTTTTTCTAAATTATCTGCAGATATGTGTCAAGAAAAAAAAATTCCTTTTGGAATCCTGGACATCACACTACCGACGTGAAACCACTCCTAAAACAAGCCATAAAGCTTACCTGGAGGGTTTAGAAAATTTGTAATTTCGGTTGCCAAAATTTAAAAAAAAATCACAATTAATGATTACAATTTTTACTATTATTACACTGAATATTTTCAAAGATTTTTGTAGTTTAAAAAAAACAATTTATCCTTATGACGTACTACAACGATTGAGTCGTCATTTATTTTGCTACACATTGTTGACTTCTTTATTTAAAAAAAAAGAGTCCTGTTTAAATAGACCATGTTCGAAGCGAATACATATACATATTGCTTACACGGTAATTATGAATCTGTGAGTGAATGAGAAGAATGAACGAAATAAAATTATTTATACTCGTAGTAATAAATGGTGTAAATAAAAGACTTTCTTAAGAAAATAATTGTTTTATTTTATGAACATTATTCGTTTAAGTATACTTTAAAGTAAGAAAATAGAAAGAAGTCACGATGGTATCTCCTACAGAATACCGGGGCTAATAATAACCTTGTGTTGTGTTTCCGGCGGTGAGTAGGGTAGCTAGAGTTCACTGGAGAGGTTTTGTGTTGTCAGTGGGAAGCCCAATTAGTCTCCTGCGGTAGCAGCACATAAGCACTCTTAACCTTCAAACTCCCTCCTACCTCTACCACCTCTTAAAAAAGGGCATTAGAAGGTTTTTATAGGGGTAAAAGTCATTGGTATGTGCCATGGCAAAACATGGATCGAATCCGAGAACTCGTTTCAGCAGTTCATTACCCATACCACAGTTGTTATTTTATGGTATACAAAAACGAATATTTTATATTTTAAAATAAATATAATATTTTTTTAAATAATTATGATATTATTATATTGTTACGCTGCAATGGCCTCACCCACAGGTATTTTGGACATCCTCTGAATACATTTGACGGCTGCTTGGTGAATTGTCTTATCCAATGCATCTGAAAAAAACAAGTTGTGGTTGCATTGCTGAGTGTTTAAAACAAGTTACAAACTATATTTTTTATATATCTTGACCCTATATTGTTTTGATAATATGTGTATATCCCTAGCCTCTCTGCCGTGGCGGTAGTGAACGCGACTGTTACGCAGGAGGCGCGGGTTTGATCCCCGCTCAGTGCAAATATTTGTATGCATGAATATGGCTATTTGCACTGGTCTGGTCGTGCCTCGGAGAACAACTCAACATGATCACCAAAGTTTAAATAGGTATGGTATACTTGATTTTTTCCACATGCCATCTAAACCATAGAAGCCTGGAAGAGGCCGTTTGCACTGGCCGCCCTATATACTGCTAGCTTTATATTTTGGTGTGCAATAAAAAATCATCTACCTGTTATACCGAGCTGTTAAAACGCTGACAAAAAAAATTACTAGTAATACTCACATATTTTATGCTGTCCTTGGATGGGGAACCGAAGCCTCAAACTGACCGGGTTCGAACAAATAAAAACGTAGGGGCTATCACTTTCACCACCTGGATATCTGTAAGAGAAATAAACAGAAGTCTGCCTTAACTATTGAAGTTTATCCAGCCGATTGGGAGATGAGAGGTAATAGTTAACTCCACAAACATACACATACACGAGAATACGACAAGATACTCGAGAAAAGCATGTTTGTAAAGAGTTTTCTGATAAATATATTTAATTTGATTTTTTTTAATACTACTTAGGTGGCAGACAAGCATACGGCCCATCTGATGGAAAGCGGTCACCGTGGCCTATGGACGTTCGCAACACCAGAGGCGTCTTACACGTGCTGCCTACCCTGTAGAAACCTTCTAATGCCCTTCTTGAAGAACCCCATATTGTAGTCGCTTGGGAAAACCACGGCAGGGAGCTCATTCTACAGCTTGAGCGTGCGCGGGACGATTTTTTCTCTAATGAAAATGTGTGAGAAATATTGATTTTCTGAACCCCCAAATTGGAGATTTTCATTCAGGTCTCCTTCCTACACAGGACAACACAAACAGGGCTTAGGTGTCACCCGCATACGGTGCAGAATATTCCATCAAAAAGGTGTCTTTTCCCTGCCGCACCATTAAGTCCTGGAATTCCTTACCAGCTCACGCGTTTCCTTCTTCCTACAGTTCCAAGTCCTTTAAGCGGGCCGTGAAAAAGCATCTGATGAGGCCGTCAAGCTGAGCGCCACCATTGTAATATTGCGTGTGTGTAATGATGACCGTCTTTCTTGAGACTTTGCTTTCAGCATACCATCAGGCGAGGTGAAGTCAAATTGACGTGTCATAAATAAATAAAAAAGGTTTGTGGGGAATCCAGAACATGGACATCGGTAACCCTGCTTCTAAGTTCGGACGTTAGGCTTTAAGATAAGGGGTCTTTAAGATAAAACAAAGCACAAATACAAACATTTTTTCATACTCCTCTTGTGGCAAACAATCGTCTACGTTCACGCAGCCGAGCAGACACCCGGTCGGGTAGAACGACGGGAAGTTTATCTCCTTATCTGAAAATAAAAAATAAAGTTTTGTTTATCCATGTTCTAGAACACACAATTCAAGCTGCGTTTAATTTGGTCCTAGAAAGAATAGCAATGTGTCTTAAGATACTAATAATAAATCATTGTTCTCTATGCAAATTAGACCCAGATTTATACCAAAATGTACTTGTAATGTACCTACTGACATTCCGGCTAGCACTAAAAAGCTACAAGATTCAAATTAGAAAAAAGAACTGTATAGACCATTGTACTAACAAACTGTCAAAATTAAAAATATATTATAGGTTTTTAACAAATTGGGGACCATCCAAAATGGAAGTAAAAAATTACATAACATAACATAAACTCACGCCTTTATCCCCGAAGGGGTAAGTAGAGGTGCTAGCACCCACATTTCGCCAGCTTATGTTTAGGTCCCAATCTAATAGGTGGCCAGCCTATTGCCATTAACGGGTCACTTATAAATCTGCGATAAATACACACATAACTTCATTGTCGTCATTGATGTGTGCCATGGTAAACCTGGGATCGAACTCGAAACCTCGTCTCAGCAGTCCGTTACCCATACCACTAGGCGACCGCGGTTCAATCAAAAGTTAGTTACACAGAAATATAATATTTACCTGGATACAATAACCGGTATTGGTTTTCTAGGGCCTTAGTAACATCGGGGTCTGCAGGTTTCACGGTAGACGCTATCCACAGTCGACCACGGTGACTGGTGTACCAGGTTCGACCCTCGTGCCTAGAAATATACAATACTATACAATACAATACTAGCTACATGTTAAAAAAGGTCGATGAGCCTGCTCCCGGAGCGGTGTTATGTACCTGCTTTCATTATATAATTCTATTTGTTATACTAACATAGTTTATAAGGTATATTGTTACTAATATTATGGATCTCTGGTCTGAAATTGAAAATTTTTTATTTTTATTTTATTTTATTTATTTATAACTGTAAATAATGTCTGATACTCTCCAAGACGTTAATTGGTAGTGCTTGTGTGGCTAAGCACGTAATTAATTTTTGCAAGCAAGGAATCGGGTCAAAAAACTTTTTTCAAAGCTGCAACATTTTTGGTTAGGAATTTATTTTCGGCATACCCATTTTTCTCAAAGTGTCCGATTGACGGCGATAGCGAGCCTATTGCCGTCAATTTTCTTCTTGGCACTTGCGGAATATTGCACATACGAAATACGTCTGATACTCTCCAAGACGTTAATTGGTAGAGCTTGTGCGGTTAATCACGTAATTAATTTTCTTGCCATTTACACTGCATAGCAAGGACGATCAAGAAATTATTTTTTTCAAATTTACTTAGCTGCAACATTTTTGGTTAGGAATTTATTTTCGCCATACCCATTTTTTCACAAAGTGCCCAGATTCGTGTACTATAATTTCATTCACACTTTAGACTATGACGGCCGATTTTTACTTATTTATTTAAATAAGTATATATTATGTTTTACTGTGTGTATGTTTATACCATACTAGATCGAATTTTCACCATGATACTTCGAGCAAATACCTCTGCATCTCCCTAAGATTCACTGGTAGAAAATGCCCATGAAATTCCTTTGGACATAACTCGTGCAAATCATTAAATCCGCCTTTGTCATTACTTTTATATATTGTGCAAAAAAGTTTATTTAACCTGTTTATAGAATTAATCCATATAATGTTATGTTATTACAAGCAACGGACTATTTATATTATACTCTATTGATAGATTAGATTTTACTAAGACAGATTATCCTATCCTACATTCCACCCATTATAAGATTTAAAAAAGCCACTCAGACAGCGACAGAACCCCACTCTCCCCCGTGAAGGGGAGTGAACGATCATCGAGGGCTAATAGTAGATCTACCATTGCCCGCCTCACGCTCAGGGAACCGCGCCACGTCTCCTCATCATGGCTTGCGATGACTCACTTAGTGTGAAAGTCTCGAGAAGAGCTTACTATAGAAATGATCCTATGAAGTAAGGTCTTAACGAAAATATTTGGCGCAAGTCGGGTCATTCCCTTATGGAGAATCTTAACACCGCACGGCAGAAAGTGACGTCATACGCACAGCGCCACCTAGTATGTAGTGAGTAAACGAATCCCAACTGAGAGTGACGTCATAAGACCACGTGGTATTTCTGTCATCTTGACGTGCCGGTTGCGCTTGAGGTTATCTGTCTAACACATTGTGTACACGACGTTACGTCATCACGTCCTTGACCTATTTGATAGACCGATTTAACCCATTGTACTTCAGTAAAACTTCTGCTCTGTTCAAACGCTTTACATAACCAACATTATTCTTAATATTTAACTTTTATAGTTACCTACTTTAGATAATTATTATGACTAAATTATATTTTCGATGGTTCATTTAATTTATTTATTATATACAGGGTGTAAGGGGAACACTACCGAAGCCGAAGGCCTCTAGTTAGTACTCCTGGAACACAACATAATATTACCATAAAAAAATTACAGGTTGGATATTTTTATTTTATTTTTTTATTATTTTTTATACTGGCGTTCTTTACTCTCCATCGTGTTAGGAAAGCTAAATGATACAAAAATTTAATGGAATAAAAACATGAACTCACATTATGGCTGCACATATGCTGCACTGAACATGTTTGCAATGGTGACCCACTTTCATGAGACTTTGCCTTCAGCTTAACATCAGGCGAGGTGAAGTCAAATTGACGTGCCATTAATAAAAAAAAAAGTTGCAGCAACGCTTTTTATGATATAATTATTATCGTTTTATTTAGCTTTACTGATACGATGGAGAGTAAATAATGCGAAAAAAATAAACATAGCCAAAGCGTAATTTTTATGCAAACATGTTGTGTACCAGGAATACTAACAGGGATTTTCGGCTGTGTGAGTGTTCCCCTTACTCTCTGTATAAACTGGATGGAAACATTGACTAATTTAATAACTTATGGTATGTACCAATACAGTCAACAACAAAAGCAGTTTAACTTTTGTGTAATTTAATAGAAATAATAAATTAATCACAAAATATATTAACTAAGACTTTTGTTGTTATAAATTAGCAGAGAAAAAAAACTGTCAGAAGTTACACAATGCTGAGGAACATGATTACCTAGGTACTACACAAGTAAAGGCTCCACAAGTAAATACTACACAAGTAGTGCAGGAACGCCCCACTTGCCCCCGGATCATCAAAACTTATGACTACTTGCCTCAAGTCCAAGGTACTGTCACGGGTTCCCTCTACTTTTAGACTTTGGTACGGGCTTCTCGGGGAGCGAAAGCCATCTGACCTTCCAACCCTGAGAGCAAAGCCTGCGTCAGTCTCGACGGGACGTGCATTCCCGAGTTGACGCTTCTGTATAATGGTGTTTGCGTAACTTTTTTTTTAAATGTTATTATTACACATAACCATTATATCTACCCAATCTTGTGGCAACTTTTTATAAAAATACATGTTAAAAAAATAAACTAGGCTAGGCTAACTAACCGACTAACTAATGATTCGATACAGGTTTTTAGTTTTCAAAATGCATTACTAAGCAGAAAAATATATTTATATTGAGTTTTTAAACAAAACATTAAAAAGACACACTAATATTGTTTGCGGTTTTTTGAGTACCTAAACCAATGGACTATAGTTAAACTATGCTTACCATGGGTCTAAGCGTGGTGTAGATTGTCCTATAATATTTATTTATTATATTTATTTATACTCACATCTTAATCCCCTCCACGAGTAGGGAGGCCCATGGCTGGTGCATGGAGAGACAGCGTCCCGTATCGCTCATCTCCTGCAGCTCAGAGTCCTGTACGCGAGGTACGTGCTGTCCGGGGTTGCCGCTACTCTTGATGGCGTTGGCGTAGCCTTGTTCTTGAACTGCCGGGTCAAACTGTGAAAGAAATTCCATTTAATGTAATACCAATCCATTTCATTCAATTTCATATAATGTAATTATTTTATTAATGTAATGCTGTATAATTGAAATTGAATATAAATCTGATTTGATGACATGTGTTTTGTTTGTGTATATTTCTAAGAATAATGTATGACCGCGGTAGCCTAGTGGTATGGGTAATGGACTGCTGAGATGAGGTCTCGGGTTCGATCCCAGGTTTTACCATGGCACACACTAATAACTTTTCGAAGTTATGTGAGTATTTATCGCAGGTTTATAAGTGCCCGGTTAATGGTGATAGGCTCGCCACCTATTACATTGGGACTTAAACATAAACTGGCGAAATGTGGGTGCTAGCACCTCTGCCTGCCCCTTCGGCGATATAGGCGTGAGTTTATAAAAAAAAATGTATGACACTGTGACTATTGAGTGTGTTAATGTAATGTAGGTAATGTTTCAGTCTCTAATACTTGAAATAAATGAATTATAAATTTTGAATAGAAATTTTGGCAACGAAATTTGCTGTACTAAAAACACAACCCCAAGATCAAATTTTGTATGCAACCCAATCGCTAGGTTGATGCTGATTCAGGCAAAAATAACCCTTAACAAATGGTTTTAAAGTATAAAATTGTGAGTTCCTAACCTGTAACAAGGGTGCATTGACCCCCGGCGCGACGTCTCTGTCGGTTGGAACGCCTACAAACAATTCGTGTTGCTGTAGCCTATTGCTATGGCTATTGCTATTTGTCATCTGGCGAATCTTCTCTTCATCAGCCTCATAATCTATGGTTTTGTCTTCAACTATTTGGCGACCTGCAAATTATTTTTATAAAAGAATAAGGATAGCTTCCTATTTAGTCAACTGCATCACAATTAGTTTAGTAGTTTTAGCATTTAGCTCTAATGTCAACACAATAACAGTTAATAGTAGTATGTATAGTATAGATGTATATAAAAGATTATAATTATATTGAAAAGATGGATGGATTGTGTGAAAGAAGATATCGCAAGGAAGGTAATGACTGTGGAAATGACGTCTGATAGGAATGTATGGAAGAGAATGATATGTTGAGCCCTTGCCACAATTAATTGGGACAATTTAGACGTATATGAATTACAATAATGAAATTGAGAAAATACATACAAATACTTTACTGAGTTTGAACAAATTTGAACAAAATTGAAAAGTTGTGTTAAAATAATTTTGTATAAATTATTGCTAAACAAAGGCATCATAGTTACATTTTATTACTAAATAAAGAATAACTGTTATGAAATTGAATTTAATGATAATATATGTAATATTTTTTTCGTAATGTAAATATATTTTTTCACCATTTTTAGTAAATGTTATTTATTTATGACTTCAGAAAACTTTTGATTCCGGAGGAAATGGAACGTTGCGATCGAATGGTGTCATAATGAACGCACAATTTTTGTAGTAATCGGTGGTTGTTATTGAAGTCAAGGTTCAAACCATGGTCTAGACCTGGTTTAAACCAGACTTTAATCAGTTTTTTGTAATAAGACCGTTAAAGTTCAAAACACCACATACTGAAAAATCCAAAGGTCAAAAACACTACACACTGCTAAAGCAAAAGGTCTATGACACGACATACCGCCAAAATCGAATGTCATCTTCTTGCTCAGCCGTGAAGCGTGTTTCTTGTCATGTAAGGACTGTTGGTACTTGTCCAGTTTCTCCTTCTCGCTAGCGTTGAGCCACACGCTGCCCGCGTTGAAGTAGTCACTATCGTCATCTGTCACGCGGGTGCGACGCTCACTGAAACGATTTATGAAAAAAAAAATGTTCTTAAAACAAAAATTTTACTGGAAACTTTTTACAAGAATGCTAACTGTACTAAGAAAAAAACTAGCAAAACAATACTGGATAGAAAAAGAAAATCTAGACACGCGGCAGCTAGTTCAAGAAAAGGAAAATATAGATGAATATTGTATAACTTTTTAAAATGATTGATATAATGTAAACTAGCCAAGTCAAATCGTAACCTACTATAAAATCTCAATTTTTTTTTAAATAACAGCAATTATTATAGATTTCCAATAAAGCAAAGAAATAGATTTTAATGTTAATGTAAATGTTATTTTGTTCTTATAAATACATATTTGGATTTTACATAGAATTTGGCACTTATGTAGATCTCCATTCTTTATGCGGCGAGGCCAAAAGCCAGGCATGATTTTTGTATTGAACTTGGCTCTCCTTTTTTACATTTATGTTTTTGATGGGATATTATATACCTAGTTCGATCATACTCCAGGAGCCTGTTCCTATGCGAAATAGCTGCTTCAGACTCTTTGGGTCTACTGCGTTCCATTAAGGACTCCATCAGTTTGGCGCCGCCTTTAGTCTTGGTATTTATCTCCCTTTGCTCTTCTGGGGTACACACCTGAAATAGAAGTGATAATGGATTAAGTAGACATTATTTTGTAAGAATCTAACAAGTGCAACAAATTTCACACTGTCTCTTACAAGCTGTGTGTATGACACACTACAATAGAATATCAGAATTGGCGAAACGTTTGTGTTATTACACCTCTGCCTACCCCTTCAAGGATTACGAAGTGATCATATGTAGATATGTGTGTAAACTCTCTTTTCACAGTACACCACTATATACATAATATTGTATACATAAGTATTTATAGGGCAGTGTTAACCATGTAGTTTTTGGTAACATGAGAATTGTCATAATTTCAGAGACATTTCCAACTGGCAATTTAATTAAATAAATATTTCATTATTTAAATGTATGTTAGTAGAACTCAAAAAAGTGCTTTGATACAACCAATCAGTGGTGGAGGTCAGATGGTAGTTGTTTCACAGAAAATATATAAGTTTAGCGGCATCACTGTTAGACTGGAAATCTGGCCCAAACCAAGTTCGGAAAAGGCTCAGGGAGTGAATGAATGAATGAATAGATGAATGAATGAATGAGTTGAGTTGAGAGAAATTTCTTCACAATAAAGATATTTGAATTTGAATTTGAATGAATGGATAAATGAATGAGTTATCATTATTCAACAGCAAACTATACGAAATATATAGATCTGATGAATAGAAACATTCGTATGCTATCCAGTATGAAGACTAATTAGAAATTTTATATTATAAAAATATAAGTAGTGTTACCAAGCTGCCACAAAACATGCATGGTCCAGAGCCTTCTTGCTTGCACACAATGCGGCCACACTGCAAGCAGTTGTTGATCAGCTCATGCTTAGCAGCTTGGCAATCACAGCGATGTCTACCTGAAATAAAATTGTGAATATTCTTATTACTTTTTTATGAGAAATATGTCAACCTGTGTATGTGATCTTATAATTTAAATTCTAAATCTGAATTTACCTCTTGTGTCTTAGAAGGGTCTGTCATAAAAGGGTTTCATGGTAATAAAATTGGTAAATGTGCTGCATAAAATTATTGTAACACCTATTTGCAACCACTAATACTAACTGCATTTGAGTGAATAAATGTATTTGAATTAAAGATTTTTTTTAAAGACTAATATTAAACTTGTATCCATCATACATACATTTGCGTATATTTCATATATACATTGCCTTCACCAGCACAGTCAAGTAAAAAAATGATAATGGTTCTAGAATGCGGATAAATATATTTTGATATTCACTGTATTTACCTTAGCAAAATATTATATTATACCTTTGAGAATAACAACTTGTGCATTCTGCCCTTCTTGTGAGTAGAGGTTCACAAATTTGGTCTTCTTCTTGCTCTTGGGGTCTGTGCCTTCTGCATCAGGTTGTACGGGCTGTGCGTCACTGCTTACAAAGTCCTGTTGTGGAGCCTGCTTACCTTTTGTAATCTTCTTCTTTTGTTGTTTGGGAAATGAGTTACCTATAAAACAGAAAGAAGAAAGTAGAACAGAAAGTACCATAATTTTTTTTATTCACTTAGGTGTGTGTAAAGTGGTTACTTTGGCCTATGGACGTTTGCAAGACCAGGAGTGTCACATTTGTGCTGTCGACCATATAGAGAAGGGGCAGGGGGACGGGGGTGAGGGAAGAAGGTTAATCGAGTCTCTGTGCTGTATTGACAGACACTGAGAAACCCTTCTTTTTGTCTTTTGCATTGGCAAAAGACAAAAAGAAGGGTTTCTCAGACTTTCCACTGACAACACAATTTTATAATGAGCTCTGGGAATCTGGGAATTAATCTGAGAATTATATTTGCTGAAATGTGGGTGGCAATACTCTATATACCCCTTCAGGGATCAGGTGTGTTATGTTTTAATATTGTGTATATATTTTTGTTTTATTCACCCAGCAACAGAAAAAGAATACATTTATCATCACTCATCTCATTTGAAGGGTGTCATAAGAGGCAAGTAACAGTAAAAATGGAGACAATTTACAAACCCATTTGGCCAGCATGGAAGCAGTAGGCCTAGGCTACCCAACATTGAGAGAAGCCTCTTTCCAGCTAGTGGAATGTGATAGGTTAATTAATAGGTGCTGAAATTTTGTAAGTAGCCTTAACCAGTGACTCTACATAATATAATAATATATCCAGAACCAAAAATAATGAAAAAGGTATATAAATCTAATGCATGTTATTTCAGATAGAATGTCGTTCTTTTTAGTGAAAACATATTAGGGGAGTAAATTATCATTATTATTATTACATTTAAGTTTTAAAAAGCATAGTATAAGTACTTCATAGTACATTTCACTTAAATTCTAAATATTGTGCAATAAATATAAATTAGTGAATATACTTACATTACCTGTAGTTATTGAAGTAGGCAATAAAAATAAAAGAATAGATACCTCTGACGGGAAATTTCTTCTTACAGAGTTCTAAAAAGAAACTTTTATGTTGGGAGTTGTCAAAATCTAGCAAAGTTTTCATGTACTCATTTAAATCCGCCTCATTTTCAATAGATAACAGATACCTGAAAGAATATTTTATATTTAGGTCTCTTCTTTTTTAAGGCAAGAGAATGTGAAAATTAGGTCTAATAAGTTTAGAAATTTATTACACATACGTTATTAAATCATCCGGCACCTGAAAGTCCAACAGTTTGGATAATCCCTCGCTCACCCACTGATCCATGATAGTTAAAAATAAAATTCAATGCCCGTAGTATAAATATGATATAAATGTACAAAATTTTACTATTCTATTATTTACTAATGTGGAATGTAGAGTTATAACGTAACGTATGTTGAAAAATAGAAGAAGTCGTCAATCAAAATTTACACAACATTCGCGGAGCAGCTGATTTTGACAAAAGTTGTGATTTATTTTGCATTTGCACAGACGTATTATGGGTACTACTTGGCAAAGTTAACGTCATAACATCATTTAATAGTTTAATGAAATAATCTAAACCATATCAATTAGAATGTTTCTTCGGTTTATGGGATTATCAGCAAAATTATTATTTCAAGTAAAGAATCAATAATTTCTGCTGATGGTTTACCTAATCAAAGTATTTTCAATTGCAAAAAGTAAACAAAGAAAATTGGTCATTTCGGAGCCGGAGGGCAGTTTGTTTGTCTTAAAATATAATCTATGGAAGTGGCAGCTCTGTACTGGAGTTTAAGCTGTCAAAAGTGACAATCAAAGCAAATATCTGTCAGATTGTGTTTTGCTTATTAGAACTCGAAATATCCAAAAAAGGTATAGAAATAGTTCTTGTATCGCCCAAAACCATTATTACCTTTAATTCAAAGTAGCCTGAGATCAAAATAAGATATGAAATCGTTGCCATAAATTAGAATGGCGATGTTATTTGTTTACGTAATTTTGTAACCTAAACAGACTGAAAAATTGCATTTTACGGTTTGTTACAGGAAATAATGTCAATTTCGCCTTTCTTACGCTCACCCTTCACGGATGTGGTTGGTGGCCTCAATTCTCACCAGATGTTGGGTCGTTGCCAGAAGGAGGAAGCTCGATACATGGACTGCCTGGAGGCCTATGGCTTGGAACGAGGGAAAGTAAAATGTGCACCGTTGTTCGGCGATTTCCACGAATGTCACACTTTGACAAAGCAGTTCAAACGATTCATAGTATGTATAGTCTTAGAAAGTTTTCATTTTTCTTCATTATTTTTGTGGGACTGCAAGGGTCATATCAAATAATTTCATATTGGAGCATATTCCTCCTCTATCTTTGCAACCGAAGCTTCCATTTTGAAGTCCACGGCCACAACTGTACTTCAATATTTTCCATGAAGCAGCTGCTATTGACTTCCACATCACCATATCGAGTTCAACTAATTGGTAAACTTTTTGGTGCTCCAACTACCCAGAATGACTGCATACTGAAAGATATCCCTATTTTTGCCATAAATGCACAAGTAACTTTTATAACACGTTCACACCTAAACACCGCGGTAGCCTAGTGGTATGGGTAATGGACTGCTGAGACGAGGTTTCGGGTTGATCCCAGGTTTACCATGGCACACACCAATGACTGTGATGCTTTTCGAAGTTATGTGTGTATTTATCGCAGGTTTATAAGTGCCCGGTTAATGGCAATAGGCTCGCCACCTATTTACCTATTTACCTACATTGGGATCTAAATATAAACTGGTGAAATGTGGGTGCTAGCACCTCTGTCTACCCCTTTGGAGATATAGGCGTGATATTATAAAAAAAAACCTAGAGAAAAAAACCAAGAACCTTAGATCTTGACTATTGTTGGTTGCTAATGATGAAGTGGGTTGCAAGCGTCATGGGTGGATCATCAGTTTGGTCTCCGGTGTCCCCTTCTTGAATTGTTGGCTGCTGAGATCCAAGCAGGAACTAGCAGCAGTCTATAATTATGCTAATCCAAAATTATTTTTGTTTCTAGGCAATCCGTAGAGAACGTGAAAGACAAATTGCTGAGGGCAAACTCACAGGTGATGACCGATACGTCACCCCGAAAATCGACAGTTATTAAAATGATGTAGTGGAATATCTTATAGTGATGAATAAAAATTGCTGATTGTCCGATGTGTATGTAATAAACTAAATTAATTCAGGTGCACTAACTTATAGGATTGTTTTTTTTTTGTTACCATTACACCAATACCCAACTGATATTTATTACTGAAAATTAGTTTCTGAAAAACTTAATTGGCTATTGGGAAATAGATCTTGAAAACTCGATTACATAATGTTACATCTAACTAGCGAGACTGATGTGGCATTTTATGCGAAAGGGACTTGAACTGTACAAAAAACTGCAATTTCATAAAATGATTGTTGCACAAAAATGCCTCTTTCGCGCAATATCTCCTTCACAACATAACCCTTTTACAGAATGAGCCTTTCACAAAATGTCCCTTTTCGACTATCCATTACTCTTTATAATGTTCATTGAATATTCTTTTTTTTTAAATGTGGTTAAGAATTTCAATTCCACTAATTCTATGATGAACTTAAATATAGGTAGGTACATATATTTTAAGACTTTATTAGCAAAGAATATCAAAATAAGATTTTTTTTCAATTTGCGGTACGTCAATTTTATTTGACTTCACCCCGCCTGACGGTAAGCTGAAGGCAAAGTCTCAGGAAAGGGGGTCACAATTACAAACATATAGAGTGTTACAATAGTGGGATTAATTGAAAGAGCTCATAAGAGCATTCACCATGGCAGACGGTAAAATTGTGCCAAAGACGCAACATCTCTACGCATCTCAATCTGCAAATCTGCAAATGCTCAAGGGTATTCGTTAGGACTCCCAATAATGCGGACCGTACGTCGCTGCAACCTATTGAGAGCAGTCCATTAAGTACTTTGCGGAGTCATCACAGAGATGCGAGCAGTAGGTATTCGGAATACCTACTGCTCGCATCTCTGTGATGAGTGTGATGACAAAAATTTACTCCAACGGGGAATACTGTATTCCACGTTGGAGTAAATTTTTGTCTTGTAAAGAAGGCACCGCTGCTCCGGCGTGAAAAAACGTTTTACTCTGTTCAGGATTCCGAGTTTACGCGAATCTGTCTTGATGATGCTCTCGATATACCTAGTTTTTATTGTTTAGTTTGCAGCGAACATCCATACCGAGGATACTGAAGTTGTCCTGCAGTGTTAGTGGCGTGCTCTGAAGAGTGGGCAGGGAAAGGAAGGAAGATACCTTTGCTGTAAACGCACATGCCTGCTCTTCTTGGAATTGACTAGGTTCTCAGAGCCCCATGTCCCATTGATAAATGATGATGTTGTAAGTACGAAATATTTTTGTTTCACTAATTGTAATGAATAGCTGAACAAGGGCAATTATTATGAGAAAGGGACATTTTACGACCACGCTACGACGTAGGTCAGAATAAATACATCTCATTTTAAAATTTAGATAGGAGAAATAGAATGCCCGTCAAGGGATTCGAACCAGCGATATTTTCTTTACAGGGGAACGCTCTGATCATTCGAAATTCTCCTACACATCTTTGGGAGGATGGTGACAGCCATCTACCGACAATCATACGAACTATCGGTCACTATGAATGACGTTACAGTCAATTTTAAACATTTTATTTTGATAACTCCGCCGAAATTTTTGAAAACCTATTAGTATGCAGATTGTTGATTTATATATAAATATGTAAGTGATTATCTATATTCTAGAACCCGTAACACACCCTAGTTAGTGTTATGTGGCGATGTGTAGATTGTCCCAAAATATTTATTTATATTAATGCATAGTCATATTTGAACTGACTGGGAATCGAACCCGCAAGCTCAGACTAACCGGGGCCTATCAGGTAACTTTACGCCGTGGTAACAGACTGAGATGGCTCGCAGTTTTGGTTGGTCTCTATGGCCGACGGGGATGGTATCCGAGTTGATCCTCACGAAGCAACGTAATTAACACTAATTACGTTGTTGTCTTATAAAGCACACGCTTTATAAGACTTTGTGCCTTTCGCTCTATACCTATCTAATAATATTATTTGTTTGCGACAGTCTGCGTTGTCAGTACAATTCCTTGAAATTAGGTAGTCAAATAAATACAAAACAATGATGCAAATAGCTTTTTTCTCGAAAGACCTTGCAATGTTTGTGCGACCTTTACTGAAAGGTAAGACCAATCAGCGGAGACCGTCGAACGGACGCAGATTATTATTCATCGCAATAAATTTTATTATAGATCTATATCGAAGTATCTCCGTAAGTTCAATACTCATACCTCCGGTATTTTTTTTTGTGTTTAAGAGTCACGGTCGGTCGTCGTGTTTTTGTATGGAATTTTGGCGCCAAACTACGACACAATCAATCATTAAATGCTACTAGTAATTATTATACGTTTATTTATTAAAATAGTTGAAGTTGAGACGTAGTGTAAAGGAATGGCGTGACTTGTTTTTTTTTAAGACAACTGCGCTGTGTTGTTTGTTGCTTAAATATTCTTGAATTTTGTTATTATTTATGAGGGGCCTGGATAGGTGAAGAACGTATATGAATAGATTCAGGTCACCACACAATGTATTGCAATATTTTCTGGAAAATTTAAGCTGATTTCAATCATTTATATTTTTTTGCTCCAAGATGAAATGTTAGGTAGGTAGCTACAGTACAACCAGCGTTTTCGTGAAATGCCAAATACATGAGTATCAAATAGGTACAATTTAGCACGATTTAACACTATTGCATATATACCTAGTGGCGGTCTCACTAAGCTCACAATAACATTTTACTGTAAATTAGATAGGGTAGGACTTCACTGTACCTAGGTACCTTCCTATCCATATCTATAGAACGAACCGAAATACTCTTCTCTTATATTCGAGTACCTATGTCTGTGGAAGCTAAAGAAAAAGGATGTCAAGGAACTTAAGGGAACTGGTATGGAGGTAGTGCATTCGACTGATACGCAGGGCTGACACTGTCGGAGTGCGAGGTAAATAATAATAATAAAATATATCAATAAATAATAAATATTCTAGGACAATCTACACAACGTCACCTAGACCCATGGTAAGCATAGTTTAACTAGTTTCTAGAATGCGGATAAATATACTTAAATACATTTTTTTTAAATACATTCCATATTATACATAGAAACACCCAGACCTATGCAGATATTCATATGTCATGCACACAAATATTTGCACGGAGCAGGAATCGAATCCGCACCTCCTGCCTACGGAGGTCGTCATCGCTACTATCTCACCTCCGGCAACTAAAGAACCAGAGACGGCGTGCGTTTTAGTCGGTTTGAGTCCGATGTAACATCCCCAAGCGACTCCGGCTGGGGGTATCCTTCTCTTTTATCACTTCTCCGCCGGAGCCGTTTGCGAGCTTGCGTAGCAGTTGGGTATTCTAGGAAATTTTTCGCACAATAAAAAATGGCCTCTAGACAAAATGACATTCTATTGGTGGAATCGCGTCGAAGCGAATCGTTTTCAATATTTCATAATACAGATTTATGCCAATCGCATACGTTACTAAGAGATTCCACTGACTTTTCTACAATAGAATGTCATTTGTCTAGTCCCAGTTTGGTTTAGAACTTTCTTAATGAAACCCCATAAGCTAAATTATATTACTCAATTCAGGATGCCGGGATTCGAACCCAGAACCTCTTGAGACTACGTTACGATCAATTAAGGCGGTCTCCTAACCACTAAGGTATTGATGGTTAGAAGAGGCAGAAAGATGCGGTATTTAAGATCTAAATAGACACTTCGGTCTACTAAAACCGTCAGTCATGAGTGGCTAATCATTTCGCTGGACTTAATTTGAAATAATTCTCTATAACTTGAGCTTGACTTGGTACGAATCTGGTTCGGTTCAACTGTAGTAGTACCACACTCTTTTCAGATCGCACTATTACGAGAGTCACAGAGGATGCACACTCTACCTGCACTACAGAAGCAAGCTGTGCATCTCTGTGATATATACAAAACTATTTGACGCGCCCAACTTCGTCTGCGTCACCACGTTTTTGAAACATTTTTCACTTCTGTTCCTGTTCCTGTTCGTTGTAGCATAATGTTATATTCATATGAACCTTTATTCCTCGCCAGGGTGAAGCAGCCTTAATCATAGTCACACGACTAAGATCACAAAAGCTGCCAAGGCATTTACAGGTTTATTCATATTTTCTGAACGTTCAAAATTAAATAAAAAAGAGTTTATTACATCATTTCATTCACTATACACAATGCCATTTAATATTGAACTTTAACTGTGTGCTCAGTTGGTCAAACTTACCCTCTGGAATTGAACGCGAGTTCACATTCCGTCATGGATAGTGATATTCCTATCTAAACCTAAATCCACATTATTGACATGTAATTTATATTAATGATATTAATTCTTTTGAAAAAAAATTAAGCACTATTGGATTGAGGACAACCCTTTTTTCCCCCTGGAAAATCCCACGAATACCCCCGTCGAAGTCAGTGAAGGTGATTATGTCAGACTCGAACCGACCAAACCTGCACGGCCGTCTGGATCCATCAATTGCTTAGAGTGAGGTAGCCTCCGGCATATCAATCACGCCCTGATTGAGCCAGAACCAGTGAAGGCCCTTTCGGGTGCGGTTGGAGTATAATCCCTTAGTTGCTAAAAAACCACAGGATGTGATAGGGTTAGATACTCTTGTGTGCTACTTGGTTATGACCACATTATGTAGATAATATATTTACTCGTAGCATATCATCACAAATTCCAACACATTTTTTACAGAGTTATAATTTTACGATAATTATTATTGATACATAGTTCATTTAAAACAAAAAAGTGTTTATCGTTCATGTAGATTATATCTAAATATCACGGCATGATATTTGTTCTTAATATATAAATTAATTGCTAAATAATTGTAATAATACTCGTTATTAATCGTAACTAGCGGAGTTCATCGACCGTCGACATCTGGTGACGTACAAGTGCGAAGGTTGTACGCCGTATCAGAGAACTTCAAGGTAACGCCAGTAATCCTGGATTATAGAAAAAAAATGTTGTTTTTTTAAAAGATGCGGAACTGTTTGTCAAAGGTCTTCAACCTCAGTTGATGGCGCATGTATAGTTAATGTATTTTTTATAGGGGATAGGAGGTATCGGTAGGTAGGTAACGCCGGCCGACAACCCCCCAATGGTCTTCGAACTCTACAGAATGCATTAATTTAATAGTTTATGAGAACACGTGTCGATCACGCATATCCTTTGGTCAATATCCTCTGATACTCATACCCCGAATACCTACTTATGGGTAAGCTTATAAATAACTAGCTGTTGCCCGCGGCTCTGCCCGCGTGGATTTCGATTATCGCGTCGTATGACTCTACTCTATTCTCATAAGGCCTCTCTACTACTTCTCCCCTTCTCCACTTTCCATTTTTCCCTATTTTTCATTTCTCAATTCCTCCACTTTCCAAATTCACTTATTTTCCCATTTTTCGTCCGTATCATTACCTCCTACCCAATTGTTGTAATGAGAACGGTAATTGTTATCAATATTAGTGCCAATGTATAGAAATCTACAGGACCTACTGAAATTTTCGATTATCACTCCGCTCACTTGGATGTTAACGTAATAATATTATAGCCTATATATATATTGCTCCTAGATATTGTAGCTTTAGATTAGTGAAAGAATTATTGAAATCGGTCCAGTAGTTTCGTACAAACAAACAAACAAAAAGCAAATCTGTCCTCTTTATAATATTAGTGTAGATTTATACGAAATATGAATGCTTTTTACACGACTGGCCGAAAAAGGACTGTAATGGTTTTAAGGTTCGTTTACACATCTATAGAGCTCACTGTACATAATGTAATCGTCATTTTAACACTCTATATTGTTCGCATCCTAGACTTTAACCTCGGGGCACCTTCTTCTCCTTTTGGTTTTGAATCAAACAACTTACAGGCTTGCAGGTGGGGTTCGCTCTAGCCCCGTATATCGTACCGTTAATTATCAGAAAATGAAGCAGTTTTAGATTAACCTCAACATGAGCAAAAGCCATTTCCAGCAACAACATTCAAGGGTTCCTTTCCTATCACCATAAATTAAATGTTACCAATATTTGACATCCTCTACGGCGTTTTTTATCGTGCGCAATATCCCCACGCCACCACACCACCAGCTTTGGCGGGAGTGGCATCTCACCAACACCGGTGGTGGTGCAAAAAACCTTGTCTTACTCATCTGAGAACCTTTCTCTCTCTATTATGTCTAAGCTGTGCCTATTATACTCAACCGCCTAGGGCCTTCATTAGGTTAAAGACTCTGAATGTAATGGGCCCACTTCACACACACACGGCATACCGCTAATAGGATGCAGGTACCTACTGCATAACAACTTTCAAAATCGCAATAAGTACCTAACTGCACATTGGTCGTATAAAATATCGAACAACTTTCTCAAACTTAACAATAACGAGAACTGCTGGCTGGGCTGACTTTCTCCCTTAAATACCTACGTGAGTCATACCTATATTCAAGTTACATATTACGAGTAAATGAATCTCCATTCGACAGTACCTAAGCGGCTAGTAGACTACAGTTGCCACACGGCAATTCTACTGCAGAAGTAATGGCTTAAATAGACCATAACAGGAATATAAAACACAAAATAAAAATTTATCAGGGGAAGAACATTCGGAAGCGACTCGGACGTTTTAGCGGATTACGTTAAAAAGGAAGTAGGCACGTGCTTAGAGACGCGAAGTTGCAAAAGGGTAAAGGGTTTCGAAGTGGGAGTCCTTTCTCTCAGCGCCTTGTTCACAATGATGATGCGAAACGCCAGCCCGTAGATTACCGCCGCCTTTTTCTGCGAGTAAGTAATGCTTGAGAAGAACGCGACAGAACCGATGAAATGCGTGCCTATGCCGTTCCTAAGGTTGAGAACCCCAAAAAGGTGCAGGATATTGTTTGCAATTGTACTTCTTCTTCTTAATGTGGCTTCTTCTGCAAGCAGATTCGTCGCAATTTCGCCAATGTCAAGGTAAATGTAATACAAAATTAATAATGGCGAGACGCCATTTTAAAGTTTTCAATAAAATCTTCCAGAGCCACGTTAGCCACGCCAGTAAATTGCAATTGTTTTTTATTACACGTTAGCATAATGTCACGGCTACATCACTGTCATCTCAGACGTCCCCTGCGTGACCTTAGGCACCGATGTCATAATTTAAATTTTGTGTCGCAGTTGCATTATCAATGATATTTTAAGTACAGACTTCAGGGATATAAAGAATCCAAGTATTGTTATAAAAAAGTAAAGTAACTATGTTTGTCTGCCTGTATGTTACGCTTTCATCACCTTATATCAGGGAAAATATTGGAAATAGGCTCGCCCCCTATTACGTGGGACTGAAATCATAGTTGGCGAAATGTGGGTGTTTAATACACTACCTCTGCCTACCCCTTAGGTATTACGGGCGTGAGCACATGTATGTGTACCGGGAGAAAAATAAATTAAGACAGGGGAAAAAGGAGTGAACATTTGTATGAAAATTCGTTTTAGAATGAGTGAATGAATGAGAGACAGGCAAGTAGAGAAGCGAATTCAAATGCGAGGAGTGCAAAAGTATAGCTAGACGAGTAGAGTCGAATAGAGTAGTGAAATTTACAACACTACGCGATAAACGACTTCAACGCGGGCGGAGGAGTTTAGGCGGGAACGCGAAAAGTGTCACAACGCTCCTGTGTTTCATTTTCTAATATTGGTGTAAATTCGAGTTTTTATGTGTAAAAATGGTGGAATTTTAGACATAACGGCTTAGACAAAGTGCACAAGTGTACGAAAGTGGAATATTGTAGTAAATTGTGATTTTTCGTGTTGGTGTCAAATCTCCCTTAGGAAAGCTTCTAGTAAAGTCTCCACTACTTTCATCATCATTCATCCGTCATCGTCATCACCATCATCAAGAATCATTCCAACTAGATTAGTGAATAAAGTGTTATAAAATAAAATAAGACTTGACATAAAGGTCCTAGTTACCATGTCATAAAATTTATGACATGGTAACTAGTAATTATATAAATAGACGCGTGAAGGAGGAGAATGTGTATTCAAGGAATTCATACAGGCTTCAGCAAATCGCGGTTAAACAATCTTATGTACCAACATAGTGATCTATTTCTGTTGATGATGAGGGCTCAGGTAGTTCGCTCAGTTCGCTCGTTCGGTATGTCGCTTCCATAATTGTGAAAATAAACCGCTCTGTAACAGACATTGGAAAGCGGTCATTTTTCTCTTTTTTTCCGTACGCGATATCCCCACGGATAATCACCCCGTTTTTGCAACATTTTTTTTTTTTTTTGCACCAGTTGGTTGTAACATGATGTTACCTTCCTCTTCAATCACTATCTATTTAAAAAAACCGCATCAAAATCCGTTGCGTAGTATTAAAGATTTATGCAAAGGGACATAAGGACTTAGGGATACCTATTGGGACAGAGAACGCGACTTTGTTTTATACTATGTAGTGATGACGCGCCTGAGGGATAACACATCTCAGTGATCAATAATCTAAAGTTTTTCTCGTGAATTAAATAACATCTAAAGTAGCCTCATTTTGCCGACAATGATTAAAATTTAAATCAAAGCTGTTTACAATTTATTGACAACATAATATATGTGGTCGTAAGAAATCAACCCGAATTTGACACTTTGCCTTTTTCACAGGACTATCAAGGCTGGTCTTATTATTCTTACCTACCAATGTGCTATTTGAAGTTATTGAAACGTAATTATCTAAAAGGTCATCGTAGGCAGGTAGATATACGCAGACGGTCCCCTTCACACTTGACCCCCGGCTACAAGGTGGGGGTCACCTTGCAGTGCTAATATCCTAGAAGTCCAAATGGCAATACCAGTACACAGCAACAAAAACGGTCACCTTGCGGCTAATACCTGGCTCTAATCTACTTCAATATTATATTTTATATTTTATTATTATTATTACTAAATTTCTCATCTCGTTAAGCTGGGTATATACCAATCAAAAGTAGCGAACGGACACATATAGTAGAAACTTATCAATCATTAAATCAGACTTCCGAACATTCTTTTATATGAGGACATATCCTCCTTGCTGTATCCATAATATCGCTGGTTGGCGAAGAATCGTGCAAAATACATCACTTGCCATCGTTTTTCTTCAGTTGCTGGTGTGTACCTGGTATTACTTTACGTAATCAATTACCTAAGTTGTTATTGAAGGAGGCCATATTATAGCTACCGGTCTCTGTCAGTGTCAAAGCAAATACCTAAATCTAGCTAGATAATTATTTTTAATCTAGGTAATAGGTATATACATAAAGATTTTCGACTTCCATGAGCACGGGCCATCCATTAACAGAAACATATCCATGATGTTAACGCGTTGTGTTTCTGCGCACGTTTTATCTGAAATAATCTCGAAGGCTCTATAACTATAGTAGGTACTTAGCCTAAAGGGCTAAAGTTATAGTGGAAGTTACCAATCTCCACGTACCTACAATACTGAGAATTTTCTCAAGGGAATATCATAAAGCTATTAGTACTAGTATAAATCTACATCAATATTATAAAGAGGAAAGATTTGTTTGTTTGTAACGAATAGGCTCCAAAACTACTGGACCAATTTCAATAATTATTGAAATTTCAGCTATAAAAAGCTACAATATCTAGGAGTAACATAGGCTATATGTCATCACGCTGCCATCCAAGGGAGCGAGCAATTATCATAAATCTCAATAGATCCGATAATTTTCTATACATTGGTGTTAATAAAGAAATTGTATAGCAAGTAGACAACGAGTAGAGTCGTACAACGTGAGATTCGACATACACGCGGGCGGAGCCGCGGGCAACACAACTACTGGTAGTAAATAGAGTAGCAGTCTCCTAGTTACCACGCAAATGACAAATGAATGGTTTTGTGTGAAGATATGTATTTCACTCGCACACTTTATCCCTATTTTACTAATAATATTATGGGGAATATTAAAGAATATTTAATTAAGTAGGTGTCTATAACAAAGTTCTATTTCGAAATGATTTTGAAATGTTTTTCACGAACATCCAAATTATGATGATCTCCATTCTAAAAATAATTTTAATAAGTACCTAATAAATAATAATAAAAATATTTTCTTTCAGGATTTTCAGGCCATTTAGACCTATATAACTAGGTTTACATTAAGTAAGTATATATCACCAAACATAACATATTTAATTCTATAACTAGAACAGAGTATAGTTATAACTTCCACCATATATTTTCGACTAAAGTCGCGAGAGAAACGAGACCCTGGTGATGACGCTAGCTATATTCAAAAAACACCAAAAACCGGGTACCTGCTTACTATTTTAAGAATATTTTGGGTCCAAGTTATATGGCGGCAGGTATACCTCTACACCGTAAACGCGAGAATCTACGCGACACACAAAGAAACAAAACGACAAACCTTATTAGCGTTCTACGACCTCGAGTAACCCCTGATCGAAGTTCACTGCCAACCCTCAGCGGGCGGCACCATGTGAATATCTGAATGAATTTGCTTTTATTATACCTATAAACGAATGCATATTTTAACGTATTGTTTTGTTTTCAACTTAAGTAGGTACCTACCTAATTTTCAATAGGTACAATATTCTCAACGTTGACTTCCAATCTTATTCATCAGAGTGACCCGGTTCCCGAATTCAGAATCCACTCTATTTTACCTGGCAGACTAGCACACGGCCCACTTGATGTAAAGAGGTTACCGAGGTCGACGCTTGCAACACCAGACGCCTCATAAGTGCTGCCTAGGGAAGAGGAGAGTCAGTACTGTAGGAGCAATATACATATCAATTGGTTATGGCGGAGATGATGTAGTAAAAAAGGTCGCACGGTTTTTAGACGCAACGATTTTGCCTTCACTAATTTTCTTAAAAAACACAAGGGCTCTTTAGTACCAGATTATCGATAGAAGTTTTTCAGTATGTTTATTTGATACTGGTCAGTTTCATAACAGATTCCAAATTTAAATCAAAATAATAACTTCTTTTAACCGCAATGAAAAGTTTATACTATTCTGTGCAATGTGTATCCATCTGTTTTCCCGCCCTATACCTACATATTCTACTTTGTCTTTTATAGCGTGCTGTTTTTCCTCGTGAAAATATCAAAATTTGCTTCGCAATGGTGACATTACAAATAAAGATAAATAAATATAATGTTGTATTCATAACTGCTAGCAAATACGGTCGCGATTAAATAATTTTCCGTTCGGAAAATTTGGTTATAGAAGGCCCAATATGAACTACTACCAACTCAGGGGCGGAACTTCTGACATTATTTGTGATGCGATAGAACCTGTAAACTAATTTTGAAACGCAAAGGATAGTTTCAGTAATTCCAGTGCAGTAAGTAGACATATATTATACTGGTCATCACTAGATCACTAGCTTCAACTAATTTTCAATTCTTCACTACATAGTATAAAATAAAGTCGCGTTCTCTGTCCCTATGTTCCTTTGTATGCTTAAATCTTTAAAACTACGCAACGGATTTTAATGCATTTTTTTTAATAGACAGAATGGTTAAAGAGGAAGGTTTACATGTATATAACATCATGCTACGACCAACAGGTGAGGAGCAGGAATGAAAAATGTTACAAAAACGGGGTGACGCAGACGAAGTTGCGCGGGTCAGCTAGTTTGTAATAATAAAAAAAAAATTAGACTAGATTGGACAACATTTATCATAAGAACTAGATTAGATGTATGCCTCGTGTTTTAATAATAAAATGGCCACTAAATATTCTATCGGCGCGGCTCGGAGTCCCACAAAAACACTAGATTTTGAAATTATAATGTTTGTCCGGACACGACGGAGTCGGACGGTTGAAAGTCTGACTTTGATATAGGTCGACGACTTCGTCTTTGATGATTTTTTTTAGATTGTGTTAATGTGTGCACTAATTTATCAATATGAACTTGAGCTATGCCGTTTAATTATTGAGATTTCACAACTACGCAATATATGTCATAAGAAACGGTTGAAGGCTTATGAATATAAAAAGGGAAGATACAGTACGTTCTATATACATTGTCACAACATTGTGCTAATAGAATGGCCCGCACATACTAACTCACACATTGTCTTGTAAGAATTTCAAATTTCAAATAGCCATGATGGCGGACACATCTTGGACGTCCGCCATATTGGATTTAGGTCACTTGACTATTTTTTTCGTTTTCCTGACAGCAAACCCTTTCATTTGATACCTATATCATGGGGGTGGATTTCAAACAGCCAGTCCGCCATCTTGGGGAGGCCGCCATATTGAATTTGTACTGTCATGTGTCATGTCATCAGAACTTAGAATGTCTGCAAAATTTCATCCTAATCGAAGACCGGGAAGTGGGTCAAATTAAGATTCCAAGATTTTCTTACTTACCTACATAGTAACAAGTGAAGCTAATAAAAGCGTGTTAAAAATTATCGAATATCGGGGTATCGAAATAAGGCACGTGCAAAGCCGGGCAAGTCTTCTAGTATTATAATATAAAGAAGGTACATACCTCTTTACAGAAGGCGATACATAGATGTAAATAAAACTTGGTGTAGTTGTGTCTACGACTTCAGTGGCGTAGCGGTAGAGCGTTCGACTGCTACGTCGGACGATTTGGGTTAGATTCCCGCTCAGAGCAAATATTTTTAAACATGAATATGTATATTTGCATAATATGAATGTACCTTTAGTTACTCCTAAAAAAAATTGTATTTACCTAAATACGTACTTATACTTATTTAAAGCCAGCGTTTAGATAGCTTTGTATATGATTTTCCAAGTATATTCAAATGTATCATTATTCTTATTTTGTGGGTGCCGTAAATAAAGTGGTCACACTATTCTGTAACAAATGGTTGGCAAACCATCATTCGTATACATAATGTATTTGTCCCTGATAAAGTGTAAAAACAATGGAACGAATTCATCCGTCGAATGTTGTATTAATTTGAATCCTACTAGCCGTGTTGTCAAGAAAGATTAGATGTTCATCGTCTCTTGGCCATTTTAGGAAACGAAAAATAGTACAACGTATTGTATTTTTTACTCGTTCGTAGACCCTTAACGGCGATCACAGAAAATGGAATTCTATCTCCCAGAACCCTTTCGGTCATATGTATAGAACTCCAGTTTTGTTTCATTTCATATGAATTCATTTTCTTTCGATCATAACTTTTAACCCATGTATAAATAAATATATATCGTTATATATTATTTTGATGTTATATGTTTATTAAGATTTTGATGCATGAGGTCTAAAATTAAACTGTCATATTGCATTTTAAATGTATGTACGATATGTACAGTGGGCCTCAAAAGTTCCTAGACAATTCGAAACTAAAATTGTATGAAGTGTTTTATTAACGCTATCTATATTACTTGTGGTTCAATCAGACTCAGTCCGTTAGAGCATTTATAGAACTTACAAGTAACTTTTAGAGCTCACTGTACAACATTACACACCGGCATCCCAAGAATCATTTATAGAAGCATTTTTAGTGATTGCACCACTAAAAACGAACGCATTCTGACATAACTAAGTACCCCCATCCGGTAGTGGGGGAGTATCCTAGGAAATATACAAATGAAAAGGTGCACTTTTTTGCCAGTCTAATAGTAGCAATGTACTATGGAGTACTCAAAAAGCCAACGTGACGCGTAGAATCAAAGCGAGTAACTGTGCTATTTGTGTGTCGTATTACGTAAGCTGATTGACTGTACGGTGGATGTTGGTATAGAGAAAGTGGTCACTTTGAACCGTGACGTATAGATTCAACACCATAGACACAAAAAAATTGTAGAGTTGTTAGATCGTCGTAGAGGCGTGTTAAAAATTATGTCTATTATTTTTTCATGAAGACGAATGCGCGGTAGCCTAGTGGTATGGGTAATGGACTGCTGAGACGAGGTTTCGGGTTCGATCCCAGGTTTTACCATGGCACACACCAATGACTTTTCGATGCTTTTCAAAGTTATGTGTATATATAGCAGGTTTATAAGTGCCCGGTTAATGGCAATAGGCTCGCTTCTTATTACATTGGGACTTAAAACATAAACTGGCGAAATGTGGGTGCACCGCTGCATACCCCTTTGGGGATATAAGTGTGAGTTTATGAATGTATATATTGTATAAATATTGTTATTATATTTGAAACAACTAATTTTACTGTGAACATGTCGCATAATCCAGGGTATATTGAAGGGTGAAAACTCGTGGAAAGTGTATCCTGTTTAGATATTTAATATGTCTACTAAACTGAATGTTACTTGATGAGTCTACGGTTAGTGCCTACTACAAGAAGTATCTACGCTAGTTGCGTCACAGTGATTCGGTAAATTCTTTGGAAAAATAATTAATTCAAAACATTTGAAGGACACACGTTTCTACGAATTCCGTATCTCGTGTGTGACTCACAATATGATATTATTTAATGTGATGTAATTATTGATCAATCTCGTTTTTACGAGTAGTCTACATTTCTTTATGAGTAAATTCTTATTGAATGTTATCCACCTCGTGGGAAAAGCCATGTTACAGACGGGGCGTCAACGACCAGAAAAAAATTAACATATTCATCATTTTATTTAAAAAAATCGAACCGGCTACAACCGCACAATATTTTGTCATCTTTCAGGTAGGAATATCTCTGAGAACTCGATCGGCCTTGGCCCTTACCTTGGTAAGTCTAGTGTTAGGGATCAAACCCCCTCCTCCTATAGGTAGACGCGCGTGGAAACACGGCGCAGTACACAGCAGCTACCACCGAAACGGCAGAGGCACTGTAGTACCCCCTTAGCCATTCCTACATACCGGGTCTTACAGCCACCATTATGGCGCCCATCCTACTACCCTACGTATGATTATCAACCTGGAGTACGTTCTTTTTATCGTCACCGAAATCACCTCGGATACCACCTCCGTCAAAGACGGTCGAGGTGATTATGTCGGAGTTGAACCGACTAAAACGCACGCCGTCTATGGTTCTTTAATGGCCGTAGGTAAGATTATACATAGTACAGGATATATCTCTCGCACGGAGTAGCTGGAATCACTACTCTTCGATTTTTCATGGACTGGTATGATTCAGCTTCAGTTCGAGTGCGTTTTTACGCGGATGGTACAGTACCGTAAATACCCTTACACCCATAAAAACCTGATCTGCAAAGGGGATCATAGGAGTGTTATGAATCTTCAATCCCAGTTAGGCGTCGCCATAGTAATAAAACTTATAAAACAGTCTTCCTTCACCAAATCAATAGTGTATTTATAACTTACTCTTCAAGCTACAAATTATAATTATTATCTTATCTTACGTTACCTGATAACTTAGTTACTATTATAATAAATCTTATTTCGCCAATACAAATAATTTATCTTTCTCGTTTTCCCCCCAATCAAATAAAGCCAATCGTCACCATTTTTTTTTTAAAATACACTGTAATTGTACAAAGGTGGACTTAATGCCAAATGCATTATCTGACAGTCAACCTTAGGGTGATGCAGAGATACATTGAGGTAGATGCAGGTAGAAGAATGAACTATAAATTAAGTATAGCGATCATAGTGCGATCATACTCATCATATCACATCATAGCGATCTATTCACTTGGACTATGAGTCAGTGCGCCCTCGCTTTAAAGCAAGTACTTATCATGTCTGCAAAATCTGTTGCAGCCACAGATTTTGCATGACCTTCCAAATGATAACTCATTAGGCTTCAGAGAGCAACTTTTGTACTGCTGAGGTACTTGTTGTAGCAACTGTAACCTCTACCCCACATTAAAAAAATTAGTTATACATCACGGATGACCCTCCGCCGTAGTCAGCGCTTGTGATTATGGTAGACTCGAATTGACCAAAATCTTTGGCCCCTTCGGGCGACATTTCATCCCGGATAAAAATTGATCAAACTAACAACTGACCCAATATTTCGAAGAAAAAAGTCAGGTGTTGATAACGTGGTCGATGATACATCAGCTGGTCACGCGAAGAACAAAAAATATATTAAATTTATAAAAGTATTTTGTTTCCTCAAGTTCGCAGCATGTGTCAGTTGACCATTATTCCTAGAATTCGCTCCATAATATACTAGCAATACTATCGAATAATGGTGTAATAATATGTGGGCGTATGTGTGTTATTTCATAAAACTCAACCTTTGACGGTCCAATTTTATAAAAACTAAAACTGCATCATGAGATAAAATAATTAATATTCCTAGCCAGGAATCGCACCCATATATTTTTCGAAAATATTCGCTATAATTTACCAAATTTTCACCCATAAGGAATTTACTGAAGAAAAATTCACGTCTATAAAATCATATAATCATAGGCAATGAAACGGCACTTACAGAAAGTAAGAATTAAAATTATATGGACCACCACACCAGTTCGAAACGCGGCCCCGGCCTGATATATACCGGTTGATTTTATAGTGGTTTCGGAAAAAAGATTTTGGCCACAATTTCGATAGTAAAATCGTAAGGAATTCCTAATTTGGCGAAAAAAAAAATTTTTTTTTACACGTCCCATACATTTTTCTGTTCGTCTGTACATTATTGCCATACATAAAATATTTTTTTTTCTTTAAAAATTAAAACTTCCAGTCGATTTTGCTACCGAAACTGTGTGTGAAACAAAATATTCTTTTTCCGAAACCACTATAAAATCACCGTGTATACAATTTATTTACAAGTAAATCTCTAATTTCAATAGGTAGCTTCTTAAAATCTCTCTGAATTTCTGCAAACTTCAGAGACAAAACGAGAAAGGACTGCCAAACTTTGCTACGTAAAAAAGTGATACTAATACATAACAAGATAATAATGTAACTACAAACACGAAGTTGATAATGTAACAAACATCTGTTGACAATTTTTATCGTAAATGGTCGTTACTTAACACAACCTTACCTTACATCTAACAGCCTCTATGGCGCGGTGATTTATCACATTTCACTGCTACGCAGGTTTAATGCCCGCTCTGTGCATATATTTCTATGCATAAATATGTCTATTTGCATTGACCTAGGCATTACCGTCACAGCCGTGGCTCAGAGAGCACTTTAAGCCGTCGCTCGGTCCCAGTTGTCATACGAACGTCAAGATCATCATTCTCTGAGCCTTTTTCCCAACTCAGTTGGGGTCAGCTTGCCAGTGAAGCGACTGCCATCTGACCTCCACAACCAATGGGCCAATGAACAATGACGATATCGAAGTTCCAATACAACGAACGTCTATGATTCTTGTCGCTTTATGTATAGTGGAAATAGGGTGAATCATTGACCCACACAGAAGGGGTGTCCTCCCCCCTCCGATGAAAGTCGTATAATAGCCACTGGCAGTAGTAGTAGTTGCAATACATTTATGTTCGCTTAGTAACTCATCATCATCCCCCCCTCCCAAAATTTCCTCACAATAGCCTTCAATAAGTACGTTTGTATCAACTTGCAAGTAAGACTAACTCCCAGGCCCAGGATCTTCCTACAGTTCTGTTCCGAGTCCTATTAGCGGGCCGTGAAAAAGCATCTGATGAGGCCGTCAAGCTGAGCGCCACCATTGTAGCACTGAACATGTTTGTAATGGTGACCCTCTTTCCTGAGACCTTGCCTTCAGCTTACCATCAGGCGAGGTGAAGTCAAATTGACGTGCCATAAATAATTAAAAAATCTTTGTGACTGTTTTTATTTGCGTTAAAGAGTGGCAATGACGTCGCTCGATTAAGCTACGTTTAAATCGAGAGGCAGCGTCGATAACACTGTAATAGTAGGTATCTACAACTTGTCAACTCCCAAATATAATACCTACTACCTAATAAAATAGGTATAGCTTCCGCCATATATCTTGAACCTACTCTATTATGTGCAGTAGGTATATAGTTTTTGGATGTCTTTAGAGGACTACACGGGGTACTGGGTGCTACCACAGATTAATGAAAAGTGTTATCTCGGTACCACGGAGCGAATGGAATCCACGAATCACAGATTCAATCAAAATAACTAGTGCACGCCGGGACCTCGTTTCTCTCGCAACTTGTGTACAAGGTAATATATGGTGGAAGGTGTACATGATAAAAAAATTATAGGTATTCAAAAACATGTATTGTTAACGTGTGTTTATTACATAAAATATTAAGTAATATGGCTACTATGGAGGAGCGGGTTCGATTCCCACTCCGTGAATTTGTCAGTATACTGATGTGATGTACCTATAATGCATGAACAAGAAGGAATTAGATAGGAAATATCGGACTACGACTCCGAATTGTCAGCTTCGAATTCGACCGAGCCTAACACAGAGATGATGATGGTGAATAAGAAATAATCTATATTTTTGTAGCTATAATTTGATGCATTCGTGGTCCGTGCATATTTTACTAACGTGCCCAACTAAATTTGAAATGGTAATTATAATGTAAATATTTGATCTTTGAAAACCAAATCAAAACACAGTATAAGATCTTATTTGATATTTAAATTGCGCCGTATAGCTGTACTTGGGACTGTTGGGCCTATTTAGAGTTGCCAATTGAAATGCGAAACAAATACCTCAGTAAGAATTCTCAACTCCATACCATAGACAAAAGGTACCACTAGAGCGAGAGTGTACATCAACTTTTTCCGTTGACTGTACATAATGATAACTACAAAAGTTATAGGTACTTTTTCATTTTATGAGTTAACAAATTTTTGAGATAAGATAATAATACTTTTTTTCACGTGCGGTAGTCCCCACGGATAACCCCCGTCGGAGGGAGCGAGGGTTGCCATGTCGGATTCGCACCGACCTAAACCGGTCGTGCCCGTCGGGCCGTCAGTTGCCTCTGGCATATCCCTCACACCCCGGTCGACCCAAGGCCATCAAAGATCCTCTCGGATGGAGAACTACGGCTCCGATCACCTCCTCGATCCCATTCCCAGGAGGAGAACTGTGGTCTACGGTGTCCCCATTTTTCCCCAGATAGAGAGGAGCGCGCATAGCTCCACCATCTCTTTTTATTTTTTTCCCTTTTTTTCGTAGGCGAAATTCCCACGTTTACCATCCCACCGGATCCGGTGCGAGAGGTTATATCGAACTCGAACCAACTAAAACGCACGCCATCTTTGTCAACATATCCCTCGTACCCTAGCAGACCAGGGGCCGTCTCTTTCGAGATCACTCCCTTCTGGTGTAGGGACCACGGTATCCCCGTTCCCCGTCTAGCCTCCGGATATGAGGTGGCGTACTTCGCTAGGGTGACAGCCGGCTCCACCCGTCACCCGTATACCCGCGCTCATGGTGGACGGAAGTCAAGGGTGACACCCCCCTAGGGTCGCCACAAGAATCCGCCTTAGGGTTTCCCATACTCGGTCAAGAGTAAACAAATATACAGGAGAAAAAAAAAATCTCCACCTACCTACAAAGAAAAAACAATATTGAGTTTAGTTTTTATACCTGACGTATTAGCATTCAGAAGAAGGTAGAAGTTTTTGATAAGCAGAGGGACAATAAATATGTCAGAAGTGTACTCATACATTTAGCGGGCTGCTGTATCCAATACCGATTCTCCGCTACTGCCAAAGTTTTGGGGGCAAGATATGACGGTATCTCCCGTCCTAATTGAGCAGTCTGACTGGGAAAGTACCTACCACCGCCCTACAGAATACCGGGGCTAATAATAACTACATGTTGTGTTTCTGGTGGTGAGTAGGGTAACCAGAGCTCACTGGAGAGGTTTTATATTTTCAGTGGGAAGGCCGAGAAACCCTTCTTTGTCTTCTGTACTAACGGCACAGAGACTCTCTTAACCTTCTCTCCTCCCCTCCCCCCTTTCCCTACCCCTCTTTTCTCTATATGATCGGCGGTATGAATGTGACGCCCCTGGTGTTGCAAACGTCCATAGGCAACGGAAACCCCTTTCCATAAGGTGGCCGCGTGCTTGTTTGCCACCTAAGTGGTATAAAAAATATTTGATATTTCCCAGAATTTCTCAAAAAAAAGTATTGCAAGTGTACTGGCACAGTTTCACAATATTTGTAGGAACTGTGTTCATTCTCGTAAAAAATGACTTCTTATTATAACTAGCCGCTCCTTTAGACAGAGTTGAACTAGAAAAAAACCTGCAATATAAGACGACCTCAAGCTATAAAAGGTAGGACACTGACAAACGATGAGCTATCTGTGGTTCATTCTCAAAGCTTAGCTTCCTGCCTCCGGAATAATATTGCTCCGTGCAAAGCTCTTAGTGGCCCAGTTATAACTTGGGGAGCGAACTGAGCGCCCGAACGTAAAATCTTCCGCGCCTTTAACATACGCAACCGCTTTTAAAATGGAAACGTTCTTAATTTAAAAAATACTTATCCAAAAAGTGTTTTTAATTATTGCAAAACTTCTAAATAATAATAAAAAAAAATATTATCTATTGACTAAAAATTGTTTTACATATAATTTTTTCTTTGGTTTCTTATTATTATCGGGTACATGTACATGAAAAAATCAAGATGTATAAAAAAGTTAAAAACTATATACTACCGTATTTGATAATACAAATAACATTGTATGTAAGTGGAAAACCAATAGATAACAAGGAGGCGATAACAATATCTGAGGTCCAGTTGCAGTATTTGATAGAACAATTGTGTCAGATGGAGGAGCTTGCAAATACGGTAAGTTATTTCTATTTAATTTAATTGATAATAAATTTAAATATATTATTTTATTACGTGTTGCATACGATATAAATTTATTTAAAAAAGTCCAGGTGCTAGTAAGATATTTTACACATTATCTATTAGTATTCCCGTAAATCGCCCTAACTAAACTAAGTGCATCAAATGGGGTACATACCCGCAATCTCAAGTTCCCAAATCCATTGCCCCGCGCAACTCAAAAATGGGGTTGACAATATAATTTTTGTAAATTGTTTACTACCTATAGGGGTTATTTATATAGATATATACATTTATTTATAGGTTTAGGTACTCAGATCTGTATATCTCCGAAGAGATAGATATAAAGCGTGCAGATGTGTTTGTAAAAATATGCAAATTTTATTTTAATAAATAATTATTGAATGAACTCGAATAATTTATTATAGGTATATCGGTATATATAATTTATTAATAATCTTGTCTGGTTTCAATGTTTGTAAGAAAATGCATAAGTTGCTTGATTTGACTACAAGCTGATAACATTATCATTAATTGAATACATAGTAGGTTGGTAGGTACATGTCACAAAAGTAGAATGTCATTGACGTTATTTAATGATCATTTCATTTTTACTACAGTTTTTGTTCTTCAACTTGAAGCTTTTGCAGCATTCCTAAATAAGTAAATAGGAGATACATAACGCACCTATATGTACACTTATTTATCCTTTTTTTAAATTACCCAAATTTGTATTAACTCGGATATTTCAAAAACTTTGACTTTCGAGGGTTAGATGGGGACACTGTGGTCCCACACCTGAAGGGGGTCATCTCGCAAGAGATGGTCCCTACACCCGAAGGGGGTCATCTCGCAAGACATTATGGTCCCGCTTCTGCCGGGGTACGAGGGACATGTTGACTACTATCTCACCTCCAGCAACTAAAGACCCAAAGATAGCGTGTGTTTTAGTCGGTTTAAGTCCTCAATCGGCTCCAAGATAAAGAGGCGTCACACTCGTACTTCCGACCCTGTAGAAACCTTGTAATGCTTTTCTTGAAGAACCCCATATTGTAGTTGCTTGGTTGTAGAAACCACAGCAGGGAGTTAATTCATAGCGAGAGATATATTCTGTGTTATCTCACCTCCGGCAACCGTAGACCTGAAGACGGCGTGCGTTTTAGTCCGTTCGAGTCCGACATAACCACTCTCACTGGCTCCGGCGGGATTAGTATTCGTGGAGATTTTGCGCACGATTAAAAAAGTTCAGTGTTGGAGTTCATTCCGATGGGGATGGGATGTGCGTTGGTATGTTTTCGGCCCCGCCAAAATATCCGAGGCACAAACCTGTCTCATCTGCAAACCGGCACATAGGTAAATCACGATCGAGAACACAGGCTCTTGGGGTAGACGGTAGTCCGTATAAGTCTAATCAAAAGATGAAGGGACTATTCCCGAAGGACCCCGGGTATCTGACCCCTCACGGGGTCCATTGGGAACTGAAGTTAATGTCATGTCCAAGGGCCCCCTTGCCAAGTACGTGTTGGGAAAAAGAATTCGCTACGGACCCCAAAAAATTTTTTTTTTTATAAAAAAAAAACGAAAAAGAAACAATTTTTTTTTTAATTTATAACCATCCACAAGAAAAGTACAACCGAGAATTCGGTATATTTTCTGTTGGTTTGTTTATGTGGTTTACAAAAAAAATTGCGCCAGGTGTATACTGCGCTACATGTTGGAGGTACATATAGCATTGCATGTACTTACTCGTTTTTTACTAACGGGCGAGGAGGGTGGGGGTCCGTAGGGCATTCTTTTTCCCAATGAACCCCACGTTCCTGGCAAGGGGTCACTTTAACATGAAATTATCTTCAGTTCCCAACGGACCCCGTGAGGTGACTGAAACTCGGGGTCCGTTGGGAATATATTAATTGTGTACCTATAAATGGACTCCGGTTGTTCCGAGGCAGAGGTTTCAAATGTAACCGGAAGTTGTTTTGGCAAGACGATGATGACGTATTTATGTGAGTCTACTTATGTTTTGAGATATCGTCCTCTTACGTAAGATCTTGAAACGTTACGTCATGGTCTTCTATGACTTTCAGAGTCTGATAGCTAAAATTTTGCAATAAATATTTTATCAGCTTACTGGGGTTAAAATGCAAGTGTATCATGCATTTAGGCACATCTTGCGACATTTGTAATCTCGATGAACTCTTAAGTTTTGGTATGACATTGTGTAGTAAGTATATGTACTTACTCGCTTATATTGATACCAGCGATTAACCCAAATTACTACAGTCGATACGTTCAAAATTATCAGACCATTCATACTAGAGTTTATCAATAACGTAGTAGGTATAAAACATATCAATTTTAATTTATTTATTACTACTCATATACTCATCAGCTATACAATACGAGTTTCATCATCATTATCATCTTAGCTGTCTCCCTGGTTGCATCGGATGTACCTATTGCTTTGAGTTTTCCGATTAGTAAAAATCTCGATATCTCTTATACATGTAGTAGTATAATCTAATCCATATAAAAAGTCTATACGCGTGATCTAATATTTATGTATATTTATAGCATGTATGACAAAAAATCTATGTTTCTTTTTATATAAATAGGCAGAGGTGTAACTAACACCCACATTTTGCCAACCATGACTTTCGGTCCTACGTAATACGGGGGAGCATATTGCCGCCAATCGGGCCTTTGTCAAAAAAATGGGTTTATATAAGCGAATTCCTAACCGAAAATGTTTAAAAATAAAATATGACCCGATTCCTTGTTATGCTGTGTAAATCGCAAGGAAATCAATTACGTGCTTAGCCGCACCAGCAACTCTAATTATATTTATAAAATAAATATTTCCACACAAATACCTACACTGTTTAGTTATTACAAGTGCACTTTTGATTTGTCTTATCTTGGCTTTTGCGTGAGCGACTGCCGTGCGACCCCGCCATCTCTATAATATTTGTGAAGTAATCCTGAAAGTTTATGAAATAAATAATAAGTTAAAGTCAACACTGTTGAACTCTTCCAACTAGTCGCACCCTCTCCAGCGACACTTGGAATTTCTTAGCTCTCGTGTTTCTTTCTTCCTACAGTCCTGAGTCATTTAAGCGAAGCGTGAAAAAGCATCTGATGAGGCCGTCAGGCTGAGCGCCACCATTGTATACCTGTTTGTAATGTTAACCCTATTTCCTTTTTTTTATCTCGCTCAAAATCCCCACAGATACCACCTCCAGCAAAGTCGGTGGATGTAATTCTGTTGGATTCGAACCGACTAAAACGCACGCCCTCTATGGTTGATTGCTGGAGGTTAAATTATACAAGACATATCTTTCGCACCCCGGCAGAATTAGGGACATCACTTTGAGATGACCCCGTACCCCCAGTGTGGGAGCCATGTTGTTCCTATCCAGCTAACGGATAATGGGGAAAACGCACATAACACTATTTCCTGAGACTTTGCTTTCAGCTGTTCAATATTCTTGATAAAAAAAGAAAAAGGAATGTACACTCTCATGACTTTTTAGAAGGTGACCTGTGTATTATCTGTGATCAGTTCAAAACACGATACTATCAGCGGATGATATCAGTAGGCCGAAATATTGACTGCACTGTACGTACCTACTTGTACAAATAACGTAGATAATATCATGTTGTTTATCATAATATCGTATTGTATACTTAAACACTTTATGAATTTCATTGCGTCTGCCGCAGTACATAAACAGTGACGTAGGTAATGAATGTTCTTTATTTCACACCACTTGTTTTTATTGAATAATGGAAAAGTAGGCACCTAATCAGTTTTGTTCTAATTTTTGATCAAACAAAACAATCATTCAATTGATGTAAGTACGAAAATATTTGTTTATCTATATATAGAACATAAAAATAGTATGTCTTCTTCTTTGTATCAGTGGCAACAATTAGAAATAAAGTTAGACACGCCCAGCTCAAAAGTCGGCGACACCAACTGCACTTGCTGTCGCTTCATTCAGGTCGAGGATATAGACAGGTGTGTTACCTATAAATTGTACAGTGACCTACACCACAGAATAAATAATACACTGACGGACTCATAAACTGCATCAAAGTTCAGGTTTACTCTAAAAGGATTTTTTATAATAAGTATGCAAACTTTTTAGATTAAATTATATAAATATGGAAAGACTGGCTCTTAACCTTAAAAAAAATTAAATTTAAAAATAGAACTGCAGTAAAACAAATGAATATAGCCGGGAAAAGAAAATTTACTTGTAGTATCAGATTTGCGTGTTATTTATAGCAAAGTTTTAAATTGATACTCATTGATTTTTTTTGTTTTGTCAATTGAATTATTGTTACCAGCATAATTGTTGGGTTAGTTTTTTAACACATCGAGAGTTTTTGAACCATAATATGGATACTTCGTCCGAACAAGCGGCACAAATTGTAGCATTGGTGCGGGAGGGCTTGGATCAACGAACGATTGGTAGAAATTTAAATTTAAACCAGTCTACGGTTTCTAGAATATACAGAAGGTTTGTAGAGACAGGTTCTTACAGGAGGAGACGTGGTACAGGCAGAACTCGAGCAACCGCAGGTCGTGATGACCGATTTATTGTTATAACTTCCCTGCGAAATCGTTTCCTCACGTCAGTTAACATCAAAACCGAGCTTAATGAAGTGCGTGGAGTAAACGTGTGTGCACGAACAATAAGAAGAAGGTTAAAGGAAGCGGATATCACCCCTTTTAGACCAGCAAATGGTCCAAAGTTGTCTACAGCTCACAGACAAGCTCGCTTAAGATTTGCGCGTCATCACCTGAATTGGACAGAAGAGCAGTGGGCCTCTGTATTGTTCACGGACGAGTGTAGGACATGTTTATATGGTCGCAGAAGAGTCTATCGTCGACGTGGGGAGCGATATGCTCAAAGTTGCATTGAGGAGCGTGTTCCTTTTGGAGGCGGTTCATGTATGGTCTGGGGTGGCATATCGATGAACGGGCGAACAGAACTTGTGTTCATAGACATGGTCCGTCAAAACGGTAATAGAGGGGGTTTGACAGCACATCGCTACATAACAGAGATATTAGAAGATCACGTGGTGCCTTACATGGGATTCATAGGCGAAAATTTTACTTTAATGCAGGATAATGCCCGGCCGCATGCAGCTGCACAAGTTCAACATTATTGCGAAGAGGTTGGGATACGTACAATGAATTGGCCAGCACGCAGCCCGGATCTTAATCCCATCGAGCATGTTTGGGACAATTTAAAAAGAGCTGTATATGCGAGAAACCCTTCGCCCACGACAGTGGCAGCACTAAGAACAGCACTTTCAGAAAAATGGGACAATATTCCGCAAGATCTTTCAAAAACCCTTATAAAATCTATGCGGAACCGATTAGAATCCGTAATAAGGGCACGTGGGGGTAATACACCTTATTAAAACACAAATAAACCCTTGCATAAAGTTTGTGTCTATTGTTAAAACCAATTTTTTAATTAAACCAATTTTTCTTAAATTTCTGTTTTTTCTTCAAAAAAAGTCTTAAGGTCCTTTCCAGTACATAAACTTAAACTTAAAGATATGACCCTACGCTGTTTTGAAGTTCACGAACCAATCTAGAGGTTTCAATTTAAATCTGTATAGAAAGTATGCATACTTGGTTAAAATATTTATTTCAAAGTCGTCTATTACTTTGATGCAGTTTATGAGTCCGTCAGTGTAGTTAGGTACAGACAATGACTAAAGACTAAGAGTAACGTATTTCAACTTATTCTTCTTTTTTCAAAATTCGTTCAAATATTTTACTGATATCTATTTTTCATAATCATCCTTTTCATCGTTTCGGTCTTAGTACATAAGTATAATTTCGTTAATGCTTTTTTTAAACATAATTAAGTATAATATTCTCGGTCCGAATCTTTATATTAGGTATTAAATTTCAATATCTTTTAACTAGTCCAGTTACACACAGTTACCAGTACCTACAGTTAACAGTCCCGAACTTAATGAATGCACTTACCCGTGGGTAGGTATAGTCAGCTCACAAACGAACTGGAATAACAAACAATCTCCAATTTAGACTGCCATTTTAAAAATAGGCCATTGCCACAGAATACTTAATAGTACCCATTGCACATATTTTGACGGATTGTTGTTAAATACCACGATTGGTGAAACGGCTGTTTGCAAAAGTTCTTTGACAGAAGACATTAAGTTTTCGTATTTGTATCGAAAGAGCGGAGTATTGCGATTGGTAGGCTTCACACACACAAGATACTAATACGTTACTTTTTTTATAACTATAATAATATTTATTGCCACATGTAATTTTAGTAGGTAGGTACCACAGATCACACACCCCCCCAGTTGGTTGGTTGATTGAACCGCGACCTTTGAACATTTTCTTTACGTGTGGAAAAAATACTCTCGAATATCCATCCTACTTAAACCCACTAAATCCGCACACGGTGTTAGATCTTCAGACACCACAGGGTGTAAAATTGTGTAGAACATATCCATATCCCTTGCACCCCAGATTGGTAGGCCCCCAAATCAAAAAGCTACACGTTTCGCAGCTCGGTGTGCCAGGAGGATTCGAGTTTCTTCAGGGTCCTCTCCATCGCCTCCTTCTATAGCATTAATTGCTAGGAAATCTCCATGTATACCACGATCCCTCCAATGGGAATCACGGGATTCCTGTCGAACTCAAGAGTCATTTACAAAAATGCTTCAATTCTGTGTATCCTTAATGCGATTTTGATATTAATAGTCATGAAAGAATGAACAGCGCAAAAAAATAGTGTTCACCAAAGTTAGGCTGAAATGCCTAACTTCGGTTTGTAAACCCAAAGTGTTGTGGTCACCAAAGTTAGGTCCTGTCACACTTAGCCCACAGGTAACAAAACTCTACCTAACAAGATATTATCTACCACTCGAAGCTAATTAACTATAATTAGGTATGCCATCAATCTTCTTCCGTTTCGTTGGTGGTATTTCTGTTTGTTGACAAACAGTTTTGGTATCGGCAATGATTCAATCGCGATTATTGCTTCGTGTGCGTATTGCCTGCCGCATTTAAACGAAGGAACACATCAGCCCAACACATTTGGATCTATCATAGTAAACTTCATTGCTTTACGATAAGGTAGAAATTTCTGCAAGCTTGTTTAGCACGCAGATATTCAAGTCTTCTAAACAAAATTTCATAAATTGTTAACTTACAATGTAAGAAGGTCTTGCGTTTTAGACTTTCTTGGTACCATTACCATACCAGTACTCTGAAACTAATAAAAGTAGCCACAAAAATTGTTCTACACCTAAGTACTGAGTTAGCAGGCGACGTCATGTCACATATACTATTCCAGGAGACCTACTCATAACGAAGCACGGAATACTTAATACCTAACAACTAGGTACTTAAACATTTTATTTTGTAGGTTTCGTGATTCCATACATACCTACTTACAAACATAATCCCTGAAGGGGTAGGCAGAGGACATTGCGCTAACTATAATTTTCGGTCCCACGTAATAGGGGGCGAGCCTATTGCCGCCAATCGGGCACTTTGTAAAAAAATTAGTATGCCGAAAATGAATTCCTAACTTAAAATGTTGCTGCTAAATAAATCACTATCACTACATAGTATAAAATAAAGTCGCGTTTTCTGTCCCTACTTTTCTTATCCCTTTGTATGCTTAAATCTTTAGAACTACGCAACGGATTTTGATGCGGTTTGTTTCAATAGATAGAATGGTTAAAGAGGAAGGTTTATATGTATATAACATCATGCTACGACTAACAGGTGCGGAGCAGGAATGAAAAATGTTGCAAAAAACGGGGTGACGCAGACGAAGTCGCGCGGGTCAGCTAGTTTGGAATAATATATTGACCCGATTTCTAGCTATGCGGTGTAAATCGTAGCACGTCTTGAAGAGTATCTCAGACATAGTGATTCCTTAAGTAAATATTATTTTCAGACATTTGGAAACTGCGAAGAAAGCTTCCTCCAATCGCAATTTCTACGGAAACCAGATCTAAACTTATTCGAGCAGCCACCAGCTGCGAAGATCAGGTGCACCAGTGATAGCGACATCAAGGTGCAGGTTCGGCCATCACAGAACTATAAGCTGATCGTCTTGGTGCCTGAGAGAACGAATAATACCGAAAATGATAAGTATTCTGTAAGTAATTAAAAGTTATCACTATCACTATCATCACTACATAGTATAAAATAAAGTCGCGTTCTTTGTCCCTATTTTTCTTGTCCCTTTGTATGCTTAAATCTTCAGAACTACGCAACGGATTTTGATGCGGTTTCAATAGATAGAATGGTTAAAGAGGAAGGTTTATATGTATATAACATCATGCTACGACTAACAGGTGCGGAGCAGGAATGAAAAATGTTGCAAAAACGGGGTGACGCAGACGAAGTCGCGCGGGTCAGCTAGTTTAAAATATAATGGTCACACCGCGGTAGCCTAGTGGTATGGGCAATGGACTGCTGAAACGAGGTCTCGGGTTCGATCCCAGGTTTACCATGGCACACACCAATGACTGCGATAAGTTATGTGTGTATTTATCGCAGGTTTATAAGTGCCCGGTTAATGGCAATAGGCTCGCCACCTATTACATTGGGACCTAAATATAAACTGGCATAATGTGGGTGCTAGCACCTCTGCCTACCCCTTCGGGGACATATAGGCGGGATATTATAAAAAAAAATATATAATGGTCACATGATATCGGCCGGGGTGCGAGGAATCTATGTTACCAACATGTGTTTTAATCGACTGCTGGTGAGATAAGACAGGACATATATATCTCACACCTTAACTAGGCACAGACAATGACTAAAGACTAAGAGTAACGTATTTCAAATTTTTAAATCTCATTAAAATATTTTTCCTGATTTCTATTTATGCGAGGGATTTATGTTACCAACTATCTCACCTCCGTCAACTGAAGACCCGAAGACAGTGTGCTTATAGCGTTTTTTAGTCGGTTCGAGTCTGAATTACCACTCTCACCGACTCCGCTGGAGGTGGTATCCGAATGGATTTTACGCACGGAAAAAAAATGGTCACATGATATGGTTACATGGTTTGGTAGCCGCACATAATAATTGTAAGGTCTTGATTTCGCATATAAAAAAAACAGGATTGCACAAATAAATTGTCACGTGTATCTACCTAAAGGAAGATACTTGTGTGAATTTCATTGACGCGTATTTACGCAAGCCTTGAATTAGCACAGTTACAATTAGGTAAGTAACGTGTTTTTGATATCGGGATATCTCTGATGGATCTCGATCATTTCGAATAAATTCTCGAGCGAAACCGGGAACCTGGCCGCTAGTCTTATATTGAAACTAACTACCAACTAAGCACGACAATAGTAACTTATACAAGGTGTTAGAGAAACGCGTCCGAAGTCGAAGGTCCCTAATTTAAAAATACCTACTTAGCTACGATTTGGTAGTTTTTATGTTCTTTAACTTTTTTTAAATATCTGTGTTATTCACTCTCCATCATGTTAATAACGCTAAATGAAACAATAATTTCAAAAAAAAATTGTCATCTCGAATTATGACGTTATTTTTTTATGTATGTAGTGATGTTAATCAAATTATCGTTACTTTCGGCTTTACTGATATGATGAACAGCAAATAATGCAAATTAAACAATATAAATGATGATGATTTAACACGTTGCCTGCCGTACGAGTATACTCGTAGTATTTTTTTTGTATACGTATTGCCACCATACAAAATGGTAGGTACGAGTATACTCGTAGTTGGCAGTGGAACCTAGTTCAAACTACGAGTATAGTCGTAGTATGGCAATGAGATAGGATTCTTATTAGCTATTGCCAATCTACGAGTATAGTCGTAGATGATTTAGCGCGAAAATTGTTTGCTCCCCTGCACTGTCTATCAGGAACCGCGGTCGCCATGCGATTACGCTACAACCCGGCGCTCGCGGGGCTTCGTATACGATCGTAGCGATCCACATTTTTGAAATTTACATTCATAACGCCTGCATCATCTACAACTAACAAGCCAACCTTCCTCTAGAAAAGAAATTAGATGCTCTTTCATTCAAAGACGAAGTTGTAAAATATCTTTTAGGCGAGAAATTCACGAATACAGACATCGTGAGCAGAAAAAGCAAGAATTTCATTATTTGGAGCGTTTACCACCTACTCAAAAAAAAAAACCTACGAATCGTGTCTGCACCAAAGAAAAAAACGCAAAGAAACTGTTTATTATTGTCCGATATGTCCTGAAAAACCTGCCTTATGCGTTGGAAATTGTCTTAAAATGCTCCTTTAACTGTTCGGTGTCCTTAAAATGTTCGGTGCTTAAACTCCTTCATGACTTCACTCATGAATTTTTTTTATATGAAACTTATTTTTCTGATTTAAGTAATGTTATATTTCAAATGCCAAAGAATTTAACTCCGCCCTCCTTCCACGGCCACTGTTTTAATATTCGTCAGAAATTACATACAATCTACTACGAGAACACTCGTAGTTGGCAGTGCACCCCAGATCACGTACTACGAGTATACTCGTAGGTTGGCAGGCAACGTGTTAAGTTGATTTTATAAAAAAGTGGCCAAGTCGTAATTTATTTATGCCAATGCTACCATGTGCCTTCAACTACTGGAGTATTTCCTAACAACCTGTATATATCCTCAATTTCCTCTTTTATATCAGAAAGTGAATCAAATTTATTTACCAATGCGGGTTTGTAAAATCAAGATAACAGTCGATGAAGTGTGAGTAGGTACGACAAAATCTGTAACACCAATCGCTACGTTTATAGTAACAGTTACATGTAAATTGCACTTGATACCGGGAAATCTGTATGCGAAAAATATTATTGTGACCCGAATCTGATCCGAAAGTCTATGTAGGTATAGATAACTACAACTTTTTAGACAAACATATATGTCATATTCTTATCAATTTTATTTTTCTTACCTAGTCAATTTATTTTTAAATAATTATACCTAATCATGATTCAACTAATTGTGATTTAAATTTTGATTCAACTATTTGATTTTAATTGTGATTTTCATTGTGATTGTAGTTCTAATTTTTCAACCCTCGATGTGAAAACGACAGGATTCTAAAAAATACCTCAAAAAAGTAATTCAAGCGTTGTTGTGTCGGGGGACCTTGGATAGTTTGTCAGTCACACATGTCATATGCTTTACCAGTTAGAGAAACCCCGACACGACAATGCTTGAATTATCTATTTTTGACTTTTTTGAGACATTTTTAAGACAGTGTTTTTAATTTTTTTTTAAATTTAACTGATTATGAATTTAATAGTAATTTGAGTCAATAAAGATATTATTATTATTAGGTACCTTCTCACACTTGACCGGTATTTGTATCTGATAAAGCTGCTGTAATATAAACCTTTCTCATTTCCGAACAAATTTCGGTAATAATCTTCCGTTAGGTAATGCTTCCAAGAGTTCAGAATAACGATTTTCATTGTTTCAGATAAACCACGTACTAATAGAACCTTCACAAGAATATGAAGCAGTCAGTACTTACCCCGTAGCGAATTACACACTTTGGAGCACGGAGCTTCAGTTCGAGGATCCTTTATACTGGCGAGGCGGGTTCATTGTGCCCCAATACAATGAACTGTCAGTTTCAGAGAAGAAGAATTATAGTATCGAGGTGGAATTCTTCAAGGAAAATGTTAACGACTCACATGTCAAAGCTCTAGTTACGTGGAATACAACTGGTGGTAAGTACATAGTCTTACTTGTACAGAAATCGGCAAGTAACTTGGCAAGAACCGTCAGCGCATATGAGACGATTTTTGGGTCTCTTTTGCGGTAAAGTAGACATGATTCAAATTAAATGATGACATTCTGGTGAAAGAATAGAATAATGACAACCACTTTTTGTGCCTCTAAGTGTACGATGCGCGAACTTACCCCAACTACTACAAAACCTTGCCAAGTTAGATGCCGTGCACTGTAAAGACATTTATGTATTATACTTATATAGGTACCGTATTATTAGGTATTAATTTTTCTTTCAGATTTCGACTTATGCTTCGACATCGTAAACTCGTGTGCTGATTCTGGTGTCTCCGAATACAAAATATATGTGAGTCATTAAACTTGTTACATGAATACGTACTACTTATTACTCATAGTATTTATCAGAGTCATACTTCTTTGCGTTTCATCCGAAGCTTCTTCATTCTCTGTTCGTTCATCTGCTTCATTCTCCATTTTGGTTTGGCTTAGAATATGGACTAGTGGTATATGGGTAATGGACTGCTGAGACGAGGTCTCCGGTTCGATCCCAGGTTTTCCCATGGCACACACCAATGGCTTTTCGAAGTTATGTGTGTATTTATCGCAGGTTTATAAGTGCCCGTTTAATGGCAATAGGCGCGTCACCTAATTACATTGGGACCTAAACATAAAATTGCGAAATGTGGGTGCTAGCACCTCTGCCTACTCCTTCGGGGATATAGGCGTGAGTTTATGTTATGACACGCCACGACTATTGTATAGCAGGTCGTGAGGTGGCTTAGTACTTCTGCACCCACTTAAATAACTAAATTAATTAATTTCAGCAGGACTCCAAACCACACAAGTTCTTTTCCAAGCTGTCATTAGCAGACACCTGTAACGTGACAGTAACGGGTATCTACGGTACCTCGAAGTTTGACTACCGGACGCCGGCATGCGACGTTAATGCTACCTGTAATACTGTCAGTAAGTATAGGTACAGTAGAACTCAAAAGTGCAGTAGCAATCCTACGCAACTATAGCGTCAACATTCTAACGCTACTTGTGACCTTTTTCTTTTAAGACAAGCCAGCGTCGCCTCGTATTGCATAGTAACATTACACACACATAAAAGCGCGCCGGCCGCACGCTAAACCATTTTGAGCCTTGATGTGCTAATGCACTTATGAGCTCTGACACTTCTCCCCCCCTCCCCCCCCCCCACATTCCTTGGTAAACCTACAGAAATATAAGATTTTTTTTTAAAAAAAATATTAGCTACCGAAGTTACTAATATTCCCTTTAACCCCTCCAGCTAAGCTCAATGGCTTGTGTTAGGAGTGGGTTCACGTCGGTAGTGTAATGGCCAGGTTTCGAACCCGGGACCTATCGATCGTAAGGCCGACTCCTTAACCACTAAGCTACCGACGCTTCCAGGTTATATTGAAGTAGGCGTTACATGTCAGAAATCCATTACAAGAAAATATATTGACGGGTACATAAAATATAAATACTACCTATATAAAATATATAAATATAGGTATAATAAGTACCCAACAACGTTCAACCACGGTTTCACAATACCAACGATAACAATAGTAAAATATTACTAATTGTCATAGAAAGTTATGCAAAACCGCATAATAAGTGCTAGACTTTTTACTCGAGGAGAGATTTCGTATGTGGAATATTGCGCATGTGCGTAGACAATATATTTTCTCATACAGAAAAATGTTTCGAACACCTTGAACACACCACATCCCTTAATACATATTTCTTACCAAATACCACGAAGAGGTAGCGTTACCAGGTCAGGATATCAAACAAAATTAGATTTTTGCATTCTTTATATGCCGTTGATTTCGTCTACTCCCACCTGTTCTGTTCAGTAGTTCTGTTGGCAGAACTACTGGTATTTTTTTTCCCATTAGGATTTTGTCATAATAAAAAAAATGTGATTAGACTTACAATGCCTTGAACCTTTCTCGTGAGCTCGCATAGAACTAAACATGGGCCTGAGCACCATAACAATAATCGTTCCTTATTAAAAAGTATTTCTAGGTGGTCAGAAGCAAGAATGAATGACTTGTGTAGATACTGTTTTTAAATACTTGACTGCCATATTGATACGATAGGATTTTGGATATTGGATAGGATGACGAGATAGGATTTTGGATTTCTGTTATAGATTTAGATTGGAAAAGTGTATATCTAAGACCAGTTCCTTAGGAGGAATACCCTTACCACCAGAACTACATGGACCGCGTCTTGAACACGGTCTATTCTATTTATCGTATGAGAAGTCCACACGGTTATCCCCCGCTGTAGCCGGTTGGGAAGGTTATGTCGGATTCGAAATGAATAAAACGCTCGCCGCGCCGTCCCCAAAGACTTCAGTTGCCAATATATATCCCTCGCACCCCGGCAGACCTGCGGCTATCCCTTTCGAGATTATCCCCTTCGGGTGTAATGATGCAAGCTAAAATAAAATTTACATCACGATTTTTTGTTTTCAACAGGTGACAGAGATCCAGAAATCCCTAGCGATGTTCACATAAAAGCGGTAGAGAATACCGAAGACTCGTGGAATGTACGTGTGAATTGGACAGAACCGAGGTATCCAGTAGAACTGTACAAAGTCATACTGCTGGAGATGAATAGGAGCATGGTGGTAGCAGGGGTGAGTGGAAGCTTAACTATATTATTAGTATGATCAGGGCCGTATTTACCTATGCCGGGGGCCCTGGGCACACAAGAATTTGGAGGCCCCTTTTGTGTTACTTATACCGTTTAGGTGGTCGACCAGCTCACGGCCCAACTGATGGATTAGGTACCGTGGCCTATGGTCGTTTGTAACACCGAGGGAGGAAATTGTCTTTAAATTAACAGCATAAAAACAATTCTCAAGTCACTTTTTTTGTGAGAATTGTTCATAAATTGGTGTGCGAGAAATTGTCGCTCCTTCCGTGGGCCTCCCTGAAGTGGTGGGCCCTGGGCACGTGCTCCGAGTACCTCTTGTGTAAAGGTGGCATTGTGTATGATGCAGGGGTTTGAAAAGAGAGACGCCTTATGAGCACAGAGTGGTTCAACTCTTCTATTGAGACACTTTATGGGCAGAGGTGTAAGTGGTCAACTCATCCACTATACCCCATGTTTACAAATCACACTATCAATGCCATTAATTGATTTTATGTACTGTAGTACCTGGTTAATCATTCTTACTTCGTGGGCGCCATTTCTATAGTACCTCGTGGCGTAGGAGCTTGCCGACGAAAGTGATGTTTTTAGGAGGAAATTTGCAAATTCCGTCGTGCTATATATATCACTAGCTGTTGCCAGCGGCTCCGCCCGCGTGGATTTCTGATTCCGTTTCCGCTGCTTGGACTTATGATCCCATTCCCGGTGCTCCATAAAAACCTTCCGTAGAGTTCAAGGAACAAATAAAAAAAGAATTGCACGAATTGGTCCAGCCGTCTTCGAGTTATGCGCTTACCAACATATTTGGCGATTCATTTTTATATATATAATAGATTATGAATCAACGAAGATGGGGTCGTTCTTTTATCTCGCTGTCGTAGGTACGGCATATGAAAGGGCCTACCCCTAATAAGAAAATCTAAGACCTTTCCTTATTTACAGGATAAAACCGAAGTGGTGTTCGAAGACGTCTCTGGCACAGGCCTATACACAGTGGAGTTAAACGTAAAACTAGGACACAAGATCGGAGTAACCAGTAGACGAGCTTTATTCCCAGGTAAATATTACGCCATTTAAAATATCACTATTTCCTTATTTCAACCATAGGACATTTTTCTATTACCGACAGTAAAATATCTTTTCTTGATGTATCATATTTTAAAAATATCAAAAAAATTTAAAGTACCTAGATTTTGTGACGTTGTGGAGGCAAAACGTGATATTTTTCTCCAACACAAAGGGCAGATACTCCGACCAGGTAAGGTGATCACCTTATCAACATATCACCTCGTTCCCCATAGTGTTGACCCCGAAATGTATTGGATATCGTGAACCTCGGCGAATCTTCCCTTTTTGTTGGAGGAACATCTCACCCCGTTCCTCCACAACCTCCTGAATTGGGGTCAAGATATAAGTATAATGAAAGGAGTTTCATCCCACGCACACTCAAACTGTTTTCCCAAGCGACTAAAATATGGGGTTCTTAGGCATTAGAAGGTTTCTACAGGGTAGGCAGCATGTGTGTGACGCCTCTGGTGTTGCAAACGTCCATAGACCACGGTGACCGCTTCCCATCAGATGGGCCGTGTTCTTGTCTGCCACCTAAGTGGTATATAAAAAAAAGTAGGGGAAACTGAGGACACTTGATCCCTATGGGAGACAAGGTACACCAATATTTTTGGAATTACTAAGCGTATTAGAGTATTTTTTAGTGTGGCAACACTAAGTAAACATTATTACCCTTAGTGTTACCACATTAAAAATACTCTAATACCCTTAGTAATTCTAAAAATATTGTTGTACCTTGTCTCCCATAGAGATCAAGTGACCCCAGTTTCCCCTATAGTGGTAGTTACATGCCTGCCCCACGTGTAACGGTACATAGCGCTGTGCAGGAGAACCGGCGCCGGTCGGCTGGGCGGCGCGCGGCGCGTGGCTGGGCGCTGGCGCATGCGCCGCTGCGGCGCTGTTGTTAACCTGCGCCTGGCGCCGAGGACGCCGCACGCCCTTACCTCCCGCATCAGAGGTACGCACGCAACATAATCACTACATAGTATAAAATAAAGTCGCGTTCTCTGTCCCTATTTTTCTTGTCCCTTTGTATGCTTAAATCTTTAGAACTACGCAACGGATTTTGATGCGGTTTGTTTCAATAAATAGAATGGTTAAAGAGGAAGGTTTATATGTGTATAACATCATGCTACGACTAACAGGTGCGAAGCAGGAATGAAAAATGTTGCAAAAACGGGGTGACGCAGACGAAGTCGCGCGGATCAGCTAGTATTTTCTAAAGAATACTTGTAGGTAGAATCTATGCTTAGTCCGCCATTGTCCACTGTAATAATGCGTGACATTAAAGCTGCTTCACGCTAGTGTTTGTTTCACCACTTTGGACGCCGTCTCTGTGATGATTTAGTGTCAACATAGTTTATACGGCGTAAGCGTTTGACGAACGTAAATATACTGTGCAGACTTGCATACTGTACCTAACGTGTGTGTCTACCATAAGCCGCCCCCTCCCCCTTCCGTAACTACCATAAGGGGGGTCACACACCAACTCAGCAAATGCGCCAAAGCGCAAAATAACTAACCTCCACTTATGCAATAGGTCATCATTCTAGGTCATTTTATGTCGGTTTGCTTGATGGATGCTGCTTTAGTTTGTAACCCCCCTTACAAAAAGAGTTACTTCATCATTTTTCAATTTTTTTTACATTTTTAACATCACGCAGGACGAGGTACCACCGAAAAAAGGCGACATAGACGGAACAAACACGCCTCTGGAAACAGAGGACATGTGGGAGGTGCGCTCGGACAAGCTGCTGCTGCACGAGGTCATCGGCGAAGGAGCGTTCGGCGTTGTGCGTCGCGCCACGCTGGCGCCCGACGGAACAAACGTCGCTGTCAAAATGCTCAAAGGTAAGCACCACTCTTCTTCTTCTTCTTTTCTTAGATGGCAACACGTCAACCCAATTCAGGGGACAATTTTGCCAGTGTCGAGTTGGGAATTTTCTTATATTTTGTCATAAGTATTGTTGGAATGATTGTTGATGATGATGATGATGATGATGATGATGATGATGATGATGACGATGGCGGATGATAGTTGCCCTAGTAAAGTAGTGGAGACTTTACTAGAAGCTTTTCTTAGGGAGATTTTGACATCAGCACGAAAAATCACAATTCACTAGACAATATTCCACTCTCCTACACTTGTGTGCTTTGTCCAAGCCGTTATGTCTAAAACTCCACCATTTTTACACATAAAAACTCGAATGCACACCAAATTTAGAAAATAAAACACAGCAGCGCTATGACACTTTTCGCGTTCCCGCCAAAACCCCTAAGCACCACTCTACTATTGCATCTGTCTTTTTTTTTTAATGGCATGTTTATCAATATGCCAACGTCAAGTGATTGATTATTTAAAAATATTTCGATAGAGCTTTTGAGATTTAGAAAATTGCAAAGATCCACCCGAAATAAAAATGAATGAACGCGTTCAAGACTACACAATCAATGAAATAATTAAATATAACGAATAATGAAATACAATGAAATGAGTGGAGGAACATCTGTCTTTTCTTTACTTTACAATCTAGACGATTAGCCATAGACTCCATAGATAAAATGAATATTTCGTTCCAAAGAAGTTCTTAAATTAAGCGTTATAAGTGCGCTTTCCAATTTTAGACCGTTGGTCCCGGACTGACTGCTGTTAGAATGTCGTACTGCATCAGTCCGACACAAACAGCAGGGTAGGCAGCACGTGTGTGACGCCTATGGTGTTGCAAACGTCCATAGGTCACGGTGACCGCTTTCCATCAGGTGGGCCGTGTGCTTGTCTGCCACCTAAGTGGTATAAAAAAAAAACAGCCCAATTTGAAAGCGCCCATGAAGAGTTTAGAAACAGAAATATACTGAGCGATCAGTTTGTTGCAGAGTTCCCGTCGCTGGAGGAGGTCCGCTCCTTTAGGTCGGAGATGGAGCTGATGAAGAGCGTGGGCGCGCACCCGCACCTCGTGAGCCTGGTGGGCGTGTGCAGCGGCCGCAGCCCGCGCATCGTGGCCGAGTACTGCACCCGGGGCGACCTGCTCACTTACCTGAGGTACGTATACTCACCAACCACCGCCAATGCCTACTATTAACGGAGGTAGGACACGACGGTATCTCCCGTCCGAAAAGAGCTGTCCAACTGGGGAAGTACCTCCGCCCTACAGAAGACCGCGGTCATAATAACCATCGTGTTGTGTTCCCGCCGGTAAGTAGGGTAGCCAGAGCTCACTGTACCCCTCCTTCCCTCCCCTTCCTAGCCTCCCCACCCCTTCCCAGCTCTCCCCCTTTCCCTTCAGGGTGGGCAGCGCGTGTGTGACACCCTTAGTGTTGCACACGTTCATAGGCCACGGTGGCCGCTTTCCATCAGGTGGGCCGTGTGCTTGTCTACCACCTACGTAGTATAAAAAAAAAATCTCGGGATAATGTATTTTTTCGTGCTGAAATCTACTCCTTACGTACTAGATCCAATCCTTAAAGAGACACGTCAAAATTTCTGGGAACCTTTCAACAGAACCTTTCCCGCTTCGATCGTAGTTGGCTATATGTAGTAGCGTCTTCATCTTGATAATCTAGGAACCCAACAGTGATTAGTATAATCAATAAATGAATTAATGAATTTCTTAACCTCAGTTTGGTCCTTCGAGCCGGATAATAAACCTGTCCTTTTTTCGTTTTAGATGTACGTGGGACATAATGGTTTCCAAACGCAACGCCAAATACGTTTATAATAATATTGACGCATCAGACTACAGAAACGACTTGTTCAAATGCAAGATGCAAATGGAAAACTCCAATGTCGTTGTTAACAAAATGTACGAACTTCAGGACATTTGCGACAAAGAACTCACTACAATTGACTTACTGTCCTTCTGCAGACAGATTGCTATGGGCATGGAGTTTTTAGCAGCTAACCGAGTAGTCCATAGGGATCTGGCAGCTAGAAATGTATTGGTGACAGCAGATAGGACGTTAAAGATAGCAGATTTTGGACTATCCAGGGATGTGTATGAAGAGAACCAGTATAAGCAAAAGGGTAATGGGAAGATGCCTATAAAGTGGATGGCGCTAGAGTCGTTGACCAGAAGGATTTATACTACCCAGAGTGATGTGTAAGTATTATTTATAGATCTTAAATGCGCTTTAACCAAGAATCGAAATTGCTAAGATGATCGATTAAGTCAAAAGAAGAAAACAGAAACTGCATATTATAGAAATGCATATTATAGAAAGCTTATCTGGGGAGGTCTGAGGAATGAGGCTGCTATTGAAGTTCATAAAGGAGAGAAACGATATGTACTATTTATTTTTTTAGCGGTATTTGCACCACGTCAATGAACATTGATGTTTACCTATAGATCTTTAGCTTGAGTTAAAAAGTAGAAAACCAATATACCTACACGTTTTAATAGGTATGAGTAGGTATACCTAGGTATCGAATCCAACGGTGTACCTACACAAACACGAGCGTAGGTACGAAAGAGGCCGTGTTCGTACCACCGTTGATATAAAAAACGTAATTTCTTTTTTGTCACCTTTGTCATAAATTCTTTTGTCGATTGTAATACAATTAGGTACTTTTAAGACAGCCACTTGTGCTTGGGGCCTCTGAATAAAAAAAACCACATACTTAATATGATGTGGGTTTTCGTACTGAGGGCGAGAAGTTGAAATCACAGGGTGTGTGTGAGTGACGCACAGCTGTAGCATTTATAAGAAAACACGCTTGGCGCGTATTAACGCACTAGAGGAACGTCAACTGATACACATACGTGTGTGTAGAAGACGCACTCGGCCAAATATTAGGAAAAAACACGCTAGGCGCGTGAACACGCGCTGAAGTAAAGATTGCATAAACACAACCGTGTGTGTGAGTCAGCAGTTAATGTGTTAACTTAGTTGACTCTATACTATACCGTCAGTATACCTACTTGAGTTAGTCAGCTCCCTTGAAAGCAATTCGTTGATCACCGTTTAGTATAATAAAATAGAATAGAATGTTGGGATTGACACATATTATGACGTATAAGAGACTGTCATAAATATCAAGGGAGGTAGAGCAAACACAAAGAGGAGGAGAGTACTTAACCTCAGTGCATCCATATCTATATAAATTCTATTCGATGCCAGATGGTGATACTATATGTATAAATGTCGGAGGCGTAGTTAAACCTACTATTTATGACCGGTAGATAGAAAATAAAGAAGAAAATCCATAGCTTAATTTTTTTTAAATATGCAATGTTATTGCAACACCTCCTCTGTATATGCTATGTGGTAATTTCCCCTACAAGTATAGGAATTCTTGTTTGCCAGGTGGTCGTTCGGTATAGTGATGTGGGAGGTGGCCACAGTGGGGGCAGCCCCCTATGCATCAGTTCCCGCCGCCAGGCTACCGCGACTGCTGCGGTCAGGGTACCGCATGCCGCGCCCAAACAACTGCAGTCCCGAATTGTAAGTAACAAATTCAAAATTGTTTATTTCTTAAAGGGTACACACACATAAGTTACACAAAAGGCATACGAAATTTTGAAAAACATTGTCGTGATCGTGTTCTCCTTCATCTCCTGTTGATAACAATTGAAATATTATTCAGAAGTAGAAGAAGAAGGTATGGGTGATGGACTGCTGAGACGAGGTCTTGGGTTCGATCCCAGGTTTACCATGGTACACACTAATGACTGCGATGCTTTTCGATGTCATGTGTGTATTTATCGCAGGTTTATGAGGGCCCGGTTAATGGCAATAGGCTCGCCACGTATTGCATTGGGACCTAAATATGAACTGGCGAAATATGGGTGCTAGCACCTCTGCCTATCCCTTGGAGGATATAAGCGTAATATTATAAAAAAAAATAAAAAAAAGAAGTCGTTTTATCTACATCGTTTTGTGCGCATACGCATTCTTACGCATTAATGCGCCGAAATGTTATCTGCTGTGTATCTCGCTCTGGTTACGGATGTCTCAAATTATGATACCTGCAGTAAATTCTTAAAGACCACCTTTTTTTTTATCTATGGCACGTCAATTTGACTTCGCCTGATGTTAAGATGAAGGCAAAGTCTCATGAAAGAGGGTCACCATTGCAAGTCCTTTCAGTGCTACAATGGTGGCGCTCAGCTTCTTAACCCTTGATGGTTTGCAGGTACGACGTGATGCTGTCCTGCTGGCGCGAGGCTCCTCGCGAGCGGCCCACGTTCGCGGCGTTACACGCGCGCCTGGACGAGCTACTGCAGGGTGAGAGCGCGCACGCCTACCTGGCGCTGGAACACGAGCCCGACGTGCCGCGCGCGCCGCCCACACCGCGCCACCACCGGTACCTGCGCATGCTTATCAGGTACTGAGCCCTCAATTAACTCCGCCGGATACTCATTCAATCGAGTACTGACCCCACATATATACCATTAATACCGCCGGATACTCATTCGATCGGGTACTGACCCCATATATAAATTATCCATTAACACCGCCGGATACTCATTCAATCGGGTACTGACCCCACATATAAATTATCCATAAATACCGCTGGATGCTCATTTAATCGGGTACCAAACCCTCATATAAATTGTCAATTTACACCGCCGAATACTCATTCCGTCGGGTACTGACCCATCATATTAATTAATTATCAACATCGCCGGATACTCATTCAGTCGGGTACTGACCCCACATATAATATACCATTAACACCGCCGGATACTCATTCAGTCGGGTACTGACCCTTCATATAAATTATTCATTAACACCGCCGGATACTCATTCAGTCGGGTACTGACCCTTCATATAAATTATTCATTAACACCGCCGGATACTCATTCAATCGTGTACTGACCCCACATATGAATTATTCATTAACACCGCCGGATACTCATTCAATCGGGTACTGACCCTTCATATAAATTATTCATTAACACCGCCGGATACTCATTCAATCGGGTACTGACCCCTCATATTAATTATCCATTAACACTGCCGGATTCTCATTCAGTCAGGTACTGACCCTTCATATAAATTATTCATTAACACTGCCGGAGACTCATTCAGTCGGGTACTGACCCCTCATATAAATTATTCATTAACACTGCCGGAGACTCATTCAGTCGGGTACTGACACTGACCCCTCATGTTAATTATATACACTTATACCTCTGAATGCTCATTAGGTATACCTACTACTAGAGACTGACTTTGCATAGGTATAAATTATGCGAAATGTTTGGAATAAAATTGAAATGAATAAGTGAAATGAAATAATTCATCATACAATGTACAGTTGGGGACCAATTGTGACAGACAAGTACCTATACTAATATTTTATATATGTAAATTATGTGACCTTTAGGTATTATTTAAACATATAGTTCATAATTTCCAATGACAAAAACATTGTACGCCGCAAAGCTAAATATAGCGTTACCAAATGTACAACCAAGACTTCCCATATTTGTAGTAATAAAAATAAATAAATATATAAATAAAAAGTTACCTGGTCGCCTCGTCTCTGTGTTTGCTCTCTGATACTTACCAACGCTATCCGCTAGTAGCATTGGTCAAACGAAGATATAAATCTTATAGGAGTCTTTAAGATATTTACCATGTGGATATTCGTCTTGTTAATATCATGCTGATGTTCATAAAGCTTTTTATAGAGATAGAACATGACGGGATCTCCCGTCCTAATTGAGCAGTTCTACTGGGGAAGTACCTTCGCCCAACAGAATACCGCGGCTAATAATAACCTTGTGTTGTATTTTATAAGGGTAGGAACGCGATTGTAACGCAGGAGGCGTGGGTTCGATTCCCGCTCATTGCAAATATTTGTTTGCATGAATATGAATATTTGTATCGGTCTGTGTGTTACTATGTATTATATGTATGTATTTACAAAAAAAATATCTAAGTATGTTTATCCGCATTCTAGAACCCGTAACACAAGCTAGTTAAACGATGCTCACCATGGATCTAGATGACGTTGTGTAATTTGTCCTAGAATATTTAATAATTTATTTATTGATTATTTAATTGTAGTTTGAAATAGTAGTTTTCTTTAGCAGAGGCAAGCGGACTTGGTCTCTTAGTGAAAGCTACGAGCGCCCGCTGAAGCCTTCCCAGAGCAACCACTACACGTCCCCTCCGCAAACCAAGGTACCGGCTGTATAGTCACATTAGCGAAAAAAATAGTGGAATGAAAATTACCACTAACAATTCTGCTTTTTGTAATTTGTTGTAACTTTGAACATGAGTCGATGTGTGTCATAAATATACTGATTTAGTATGCCTATTATTAAGTATTAAGCCTATTATAAAATCCTGGATTATTTGGACGATAAGCAAGCCTTGCTGTTGCTGTTTACTCAACTTGCTACTCGAGCAAATTGCTGTATGTAGTCTAAGTAGATGTTTGTAAATAGACCAAAAAAAAGAAAATACCGCTGAAATTCTCGCCGGAGTCTTCTCAGGTGGAAGCCTCGCTTTGAACCGGTGGTCTATGAAGTCTATACAAAATAAATGATTTTTGAATTTTTATGTAAGTCCCCTAACAGCGAACTTCTCAAATGTTCTTATATTGAAAGTTGATTTATAATAGATATTATTCTTAAACCCCCTGTAGATAATAATCTGTAGGCTTACCATGAAACGTACCTACATCAAATATTGCGGACAATCATAGAGGCAATCATGAAACAGCACGTTACCATTTCTTCGGCCTTAAAAGCCGAAGTAATTTCATAGTAACTAAATGCGTTTAGTTCGTGTTTCAAAGTTTCGCATGCACTGAAATTTAAAAAAAAATAGTATGCTGTTTCAAATCTATTTAGGGCGTTCCGAAAAAGTGACTACTCCTACGGAACTCGAACCTCGCATCTTTTCCTCGCAAGGAATGGTTTAGCCGCTGAGCCACGGAGTCACATCTTAGCATTGGAAATTCTCCTATACAAGTTCGTGGCCGCGTAGTAACTATTTACTATTTATTTTATTTATTTACGTAGTACCTATTTATTAATCTGTGTCGTGGCTCAGCAATTAGAGCATTCCCCTGTAAATGAAAGATCGCGGGGTCGACTCCCATCAGAGCATTTTTGCCGATCTAAATTAATTTTGTATAGTGGCCCCCAAAAGTTACTGGACAATTCGAAATAAAAATTGTATGAAGTGATACCACTACACAACTACTAGTCTTAGAAGCTACTGGATAATAGATCTACTTATTAATGTAATTAAGTTTAGGATACTACTTGTATGAGTTTACATAATTATAAAGAAACTAGACATCGATCTGCTTCATTTTATTAACGCTATTCTTCTTCCTACAGTCCCGGGTCCTTTAAGCGGGGCGTAAAAAGCATCTGATGAGGCCGTCAAGCTGAGCGCCACCATTGTAGCACTGAACGTGTTTGCAATGGTGGCCCTCTTTCATGAGACTTTGCCTTCAGCTTAACATCAAGCGAAGTCAAATTGACGTGCCATAAAAAAAAAAAAAAAAAAAATTAATTTGGTTAAGCTGTCTAAGGATTATAAGTTAGATTATAAGTATAGGTGTCCAGGGAATTTTGAGGCCCACTGTACGTTTCTTGGTAATCCCCCTTGTTCCCGTTGCCTTTAGATACTTTGTAGTCGTAGTATTAATATGTATTATACACGGTGATTTTATAGTGGTTTCGGAAAAAGAATATTTTGTTTCACACACAGTTTCGGTAGCAGAATCGACTGGAAGTTTTAATTTTGAAAGAAAAAAAAATACTTTATGTATGGCAATAATGTGCAGGTGAAGAGAAAAATGTATGGGACGTGTAAAATAGTTATTTGTGCAACAAGTGAGCAAAATTGTTGTTTGCTGCGAGTGCTGATTTTGAATCCCGAGCAAGCGAGGGATTCTAAGATTGAATCACGAGCGTAGCGAGTGATTCTACTGTAGAATCCTGAGCGTAGTGAGGGATTCAAATGCACGAGATGCAAATAATTTTGCTCTCGTGTGGCACACATTACTTTTCACTTCAGCAGCGAGAACACATAAGAAATATTACTTAGAAGATAATGCAACACTTATTAACAGAACAGAACACCTATTATTAATTAAAATAATGCTGAAAATTTTAAAAGTTAATAATTAAGTAATCTAATTACTTATTGTTGTTCTGCAAATTTAAAGTTGAAAGTTAAAAGTTAAATTTTATACCCGTTATTTTTAAGGTGTGTTCAGAAACAGCGTACCTACGTGACATTTTATTTTTCAAATGTTGATAATAGTAATCATTATAAATACTTATGCATTACTTATTTTGGTATTCAATAACATTACATAATTATTAAATAATGTAAATAAAATACATGGTTATTCTTTTACAAATATCTTTCAAATTTAGAATTTCGAAATAGGACCTTTGACGTGCCATAAATTTAAAAAAAAAACCCTTTTTTTGTGTTTTTTGGCGATCTCAATGCCTACGCCATCAACTCAGTTTTTGGTCGTTATTGTATGTACATATTCTGTATACTTATCATTTTACAAAAAAAAAACCTTCAAAATACTTGTGTTTGTCACTCGAACTTTTTTATGGACGGCCAAGAGACAGAGTGCAGTGTATGTAGTTCGAAAGTTATTCGCGGAACAATTCTTTTTGAATCTATGGTTGGCACCCTTTATTGAAAATTAAAAAAAAATAATTAAAAAGCTACTTTGTCTCACTGAGTGAGCAAAATCGCATTTTGCACACTGTTTTTACGCAGCAAAACTCACTTGTTTGAGCTGCTGTGGTGAAAAAAAATTTTTTTTCGACAAATTAGGACTTCCTTACGATTTTACTATCGAAATTGTGGCCAAAATCTTTTTTCCCAAAACCACTATAAATTCAACCGGTAGTTTTAGTATCATTTCGAGTGTTAGAGCTGTGATATGTATACGTACTTAATAATAATAAGGTTTAAGTTTGGAAATCTGTATGAAAGTAAATATGAACCTCGGACACTAATCTCCCACATAGACATGTAAAATATAATAGACCACTTTTTGTGGAATAGTTTGTATATTTAAGTGTGTACAGTAGAAAGCAACTCGGATGCCTTAGTATTGCCTTAATTAGTAACGAATTGGACTGTGTAGAGTCGTATGAGATGACCTGTTGTTGATTTGACATAAAAATACAATATTTTGATATTTTTATTAGGTAATTCTTATTATTTACCTATTTTGTTTTAAGCTAAGTGCAACAACAATTTTGCAACAGGGTCAAAGTTCATAATACACTACTAGAAAACCAATTCCCTCAATAAAATCTGTTCAAAATGCAAGTCTCGATCGAATCTAACGAATATTACTGTGATCGTTTTTGAAATTTGTGTCTTTGAAATCAACAAATATGGGTGTTTGAGATGAAAGCAATTGGGTATCTGAGATTAAGAAATATGAGTGTTTGAGATAAAAAAATGGGTGTCTGAGATCAAGAAATATGTGTGTTTGAGACTGAAATCGAAACTGAATTTTGACAGGTTTTTAATACGAGAATTGGTCCTTAAGTGATAAGAACATATACCAATATGTGGCTTAAACATATTAAGCAACATATTGGTATATTTTTAAGCTTTTAGATCTGAAATTATTAGTAAAGGTAGAATATGTTTTTGTATATTTAGATAGTAGTAAAAATATTGCCAAAATAGGTGCTGTGTTTGTAACGTATTTTTTTTCAATAAAAATATATTTTATTTTCTTTTTATTACTTTTATTTTCAAACATGGCGGTGGTGGCTAACTTTTCTGGCACTTGTATGTAACATGAGAATATTTTAGACAGGGTAGGCAGAGGTAGACATTTCCGGTATCTATTTGTCTCTATGGTATGCACACCTCTGGTAACATCTAAGATCTAATCATTTGATATTTTATTGGGGAAATAAATCCCCTCAGAGAATACGTACGTAGTAAAAGAAAAACTCTCATATAGATATATTAACTTCGTATATTTTACAGCAATATAACTTATGCTAGATACAAAAATATCCATATGATCACACCTTGCTAGCGTTGTGGTGCCTCTCGACAACTCCATTCATTAATTTGTGTGTTCCAAACGCCATTATATCAATACTTATACCATACGCTATTGTGAAAAATCATAAAAATGCATTATACTTTACAAATTAGAAATAATTTCTTTAAATAGGGCAAGAACACACAAATTTCATGACCTTATCCTTCTCTCCTTACTTTAATCTAACTAGAGACGTTCTAATTACGTTAAATAGTCGATAGTTGTGAAACTTAGATGATGATAAGAATGTTTTATCTGCAACAATGTTGCAAGAATGATGAATAACTAAGGAAGGCCGCACACCAAAGCAGAAAACACTATGAGGTTGACCTATATTTACACTTTGAATATCTTCCAGGTAGTCAAAATGCATTCGTTCTGAATCTACATTCGTCATCACTCTGAAAATGTATGGCAGACATGGCAGTGACATTTGCTGTCGGAATGTCATGTGATACGATTCCGTCAACAAATGTCACTCCTACACATTATCAGAGCGATGACGAATGTAGATTCGGAACGCATGCATTTTGGCTAGGCCCTCAGTTCTAAATGATGTAACTATAAGTCAATACAGTTGTATTGCTGCTACGACGTGTGGCCCCTTAAGTAAATAGTTCAACCGTCGACAAAGTACCGTAACCAGCATTCAATACAATATTTTAGGACGTACTCAATTAACAATGAGCTAAACATAGGAGCATCATATCCTCACAAGTAAACACCTTAACATTATATGATATGACTAAACCAAACGATTCTATTTTCATTTATATTATATCACACATAATTTTGATGTAACAATAATTAAAAGAATCTCATATCTCAAATAGATGTGTATCTATTTGAAATTAAAATTGTTTAAAAATAACTTCTTATTCATAAGCACAGCTAGAACATACCCCATTAGTCAAAAAGTATTACAAACGTGGAATGCACATAACTAAACTTCTCGCTAATATTTTTTTTACACCAATTAGATTGTAGGCCCACCTGATGGAAAGTGGTTACCGTGGCATATGGACATTTGCAACACCGGATATAGAAACATTATAATTCCTTTCTTAAGAATGTGCTGGGGTGTTTAAAATTAAAAAAGCTTCTGTGCCGCCAGCGCGGTAAACTTATAGGTCTTCTCGCTGAGAGCACAAAAGCTACATTTCTAAGTGGCTTTTTATCCGTGCGCAAAATCCCCACGGAAACCACCACCAAAGTCGTGCATAGTGTCCCCATATCATGGACACGATACCCGGAGTATTCTCCGGACCCGCTCCGCCGCCTCCTTTAAGAGCATTACTTGCTTGCAAAAGGAGGCGACGACCGCCCAACATTTCTATGTGGCTTACGTCGCAGGCCTTGCAGCTGCTTTCCTTAGTTTATAGCGTTAAAAGAACTGCTACTTTATGCTTATCAATAAGGAGTATCTTTCAACAGAGGACACATAAGGAATAATATATTATCTTTACTAAGCTTTTTAATATCGACAATCAATTTACATGTTAGTAAATAAGATGAGCCTCAATTGACAACTTCTCAGAAACCTTTCCTCATCTTTTTTCTACTACATAATATATCAAATTAGAGGTAGGTAGTTTACATAATTCAAATAAAACACACCAAATTTGTTTCCAATAATTTTCAGTCTCAAAACAATAACAAAATGTGGCAAGAAAGCCTTATTTATGCATAAAATCGATGATAATGCAAACAAATACTAATTGTCATGTATTCGACTATGCGCGTTTAATACTACCTCCTTATAAAAGTGAGAATTCTACACATTGACAAACATCATTTTCAATTTTAAAACAGAAGACTGCTTTTTATACATTATTGATAATTTTAATGTATAATTGTTAAATATTCGATGTCAACTTGGGAAAATTTAGACTGGATATCGATAGCATACAAAACCACAAAATACTATAGACTTCATTATCACTAGACGAGAGAAACCACATAAATACGAGAAACGACACAATTTATCTACCTATAATTCTTCCTTTCAAAAACTGTCTATTGCAGTTATGTGCAATGACAGTTTTAATAAATCTATACAAAATATAGGTGTATTGCTATAGATAATATTGCTATGGGAACATTTCTAATGAAGACACCAAATCTACCTATATTATATAATGTATAAACTTAAGACCTTCAATGCAAGATTTTTTACACAAGATAGATATTTGAAAAATAAATCACAGGAAGGTAGAATTAAAAAAAGGAATATTTGAGTGGCAACATTATTATTAGGCGGGTTTAAAACTCATTCAATTGTATATAGATATCCTTTATATCTATGAGCCATTTTTATACTACGTTCATAAAAAAAGTGTGAATACTTGCAAATAATAATATCATTAGCATGCTTAGGAATGATGTATATGCCTTTATCGAGAGATCAAAGTTTTATACAAAGCTATTTTAGAATAAGGGAGACCGCATACAAAGCAGTAAACAGCAAGCTTCCAGCATATGTTTTTGGGAGTAATTAATGCGCCCATAACATAACAAAACATAAACTCACGCCTGTTTCCCCGAAGGGGTAGGCAGAGGTGCTAGCACCCACATTTCGCCAGTTTATGTTTAGGTTCCAATGTAATAGGTGGCGAGCCTATTGCCATTATCAGGGCACTTAAAAACCTACGATAAATACACACATAACTTCGAAAAGCATCGAAAAGTCATTGGTGTGTGCCATGGTAAAACCTGGGTTTGAACCCGAGACCTCGTCTCAGCAGTCCATTACCCATGCCACTAGGCTACCGCGCCTCTTTACGCATTACCCATACATTTACCTATATAGTACTCATAAACAACAAATAAAAAATTGCAATAAGTGTACAATGTTTGCTGTAAGCTTGCAACTTTCCGCTTTGTTGTACAGTCTCCCAAACAGAACTAAATATACAAACTTAACTTTGGCTGTTAATACTTCGAGCGTCCGTTCACTGACAACTGATTACATCTTTTTAATATACAATGAACTTATTAGTACTTTATTATTAGCAACTTTACATAAGTACAGGTTTGAATTTGCCTTGCAAACATACGGTAAAACAAATATATGCCTATTAAAAATGTATTAGAATCACAGTTAAGCCTTCTTAGTATATTATTTGTAGTTGCGCGGATCGTAAACCTTTACCTGTGGCAGCTAAAATCAATAAAACTAATTTAATACGTAATAAGTATATACAAAATTCTTCCTTCAAACATTTGATAGAGTATAAAATTTATTTTACAAATAATGATTTGAATTCAGAAATATTCCATTGATTTCTAATTTCATCTGATCGTGATCCTGAATACCGATAAATTACATCAGTTTTGTAATCTACCGAACTAAAAGTACAAGGGTAAAATATAATTATATATCCTTAAAGAGGGAAAAGATGCTTGATAATGTGCAACAGCATAATACACCCATAATTTAATCATAAAATTGTTTACTGTTCATTTTTAGTTATTTATTTCTCTAAGGGAAGCCACACACAAAAGCAGCAAGCCAATTATCCTACATATACACAACTCTGATTGACTACCTACATTCATAACTTTTGTCAAGAAACATTCTTCCCCGAATCGGCCGAGATGCAAGGAATATTCTGACTACTATTTCACCTCCGGTAGCTAAGGACCTAAAGACGGCATGCGTTTTAATCGATTTGAGTCCGACATAACCTTCCCAACCGGCTCCGGCGAGAACATTTTGCTGCGTAACAGTAGAGTAATATGCTTCGTTGGTGTGTGACCCCTTAACTGAGAAAATGTTTGACGTTTTAAGAATTTAGAAACATTTGACTAATTGATTTCCTTTACTTTCCTCAACATATGACTAATCAGGCAAATTTTGAACATACTCCGTGTCGTAGTTCAAAGGCAAATTCTACAGTTTCTGAAAGTACAGCGCCATGAAGTCAAATAAATGACCATAGTGCCAGCCTTTTGGGTACGCTACCACGCGATGTGTGTGAAGGAATAATCTTGTACTTATTATATTGTCTTTCTTAATCCGTATCCTGGTAATTAACGACCCGTGTGGTGTGATAGTAAAGCGCATGTTACATCAAAGATCGCAGCTACGATGCCCGCTCAGTACATTTCGATTAGTCTGGGTATTTCTATGTTTAATATGTGTGTATTTACAAAATATTTTTATGGGCAGTTAAAACTGAGTGTTAATGTTGTATTAAAATTATTACTTCAATTTGTTAAAAGATACAGCTATGAATTTGTTCTGAGCGATAGAGAGGATGTTGTATAAAAATGAATCGAGCCGATCTTACCCGAACTCGTAGTCATCTTCCCGACATGTCAAATTACAATCAGGGCATAATCAAAGAGTAAATTTCTTAGGAATGTACTCTAGCTGCACAGATCGCGTTTTAGATCTCTTTGGTGGAGAGCGCGAAACGCAACGGAATAAGCTCGCCTATAAATCAATCATAGGTTATTCACTTTTAAACTTCCGCGTTGCATCACATATGGCTAACGAAACCCGAGTATTAACGCGATCATATGAACTACTATTAACAAGCTGTTTGTGACCTCGGCTAGTGCAACCTGGAGGAAACTTCAAGCAAATCAAAAGGTAATTATTGTATTTACCATTTGCACTGTTATATCGCATTAATACCCGACTTTAACCAAAAATCATAGGCTATATAAAATTAATCACGGGTACATAGGCGACCTTTTAATAATAGATCCATATACCGGTTGATTTTATAGTGGTTTTGGAAAAAAAGATTTTGGCCACAATTTCGATAGTAAAATCGTAAGGAAGTCCTAATTTGGCGGAAAAAAACTTTTTATTTTTACATGTACCTACCATACATTTTTCTGTTCACCTGCACATTATTGCCATACAAAAAGTATTATTTTTTTCTTTTCAAAATTAAAACTTCCAGTCGATTTTGCTACCGAAACTGTGTGTGAAACAAGATATTCTTTTTCCAAAACCACTATAAAATCACCGTGTATAATACACATGCGCAAATTTTCAGGCGTTCGTTCAAGATACTTGCCGGCACTTATAGTGTGGTGTGCGGTGACTTCAGCTACTACGTACTTCCAGGACCGTGGCTGTAGTGTGGCGGGCGGGCGGGCCGGCCGGTCAGTCGATGGGCGGCGGCTGCGCCGGGATGCTGGAGGGCGGCGCCGTGAGGTAGCCCGCCGCGTGGGGGGCCGCTGTGGGGAGGGACTGCTGTTAGTACACGTGTCCGCACTTACGGGAATAAAACTTAGAAAAGCTTTTCGTCTCATTCAACGACCTTTGGGGCGTTGCGGTAGTGAACGCGATATTATTTGTGTGCATATTCTAGGACAATCTATACAACGTCACCTAGACCCGTGGTAAGCATAGCTTATCTAGCTTCTGTTGAGGGTTCTAGAATACGGATAAACATACATAGATACATTTTTTTTTGTAAATACATACATATTATACATAGAAACACCCAGACCAATGCAGATATTCATATGCACACAAATATTTGCACTGAGTGGGAATCGAACCCGCTCCTGCGTACCAGTCGCGTTCACTAGCGCGACCCCACGGAGGTTGTCAAATGCATAAATATGAATTATTTGCATTGGTATCAGCTATGGTTATAAATTATAAAAATATATCGTCGCCTGGACCCTAATAGAATTAGGGTCCAGGCTACGATTAGTACGTACCTTTTTATCGTGCGCAACATCCCCACGGATACCACCTCCGCCAAAACCGGTGGAGGTGATTATGTCGGACTCGAACCGACTAAAACGCACGCCGTCCATGGGTCCTTGATTGCCGCACCCCAGCTACTAGTACGTACCTGTGAGTGAGTTGTGTTGCGGCGCGGCGGTGATGAACAGGTCGTGCCTCTGCGCCGCGTAGTGCTCCCACACGCTGGACTTGGCCAACACGCCCCGGACGCGCTCCCCGTGGGCTACGGAGCGGGACATCGCCTTCAGGGCTTGAACTAACTGCGCCGCCGCGTTACCGTCCAGACGGGTCTCCAATAGGGATAACAGCTCGCCTATTAGATCTGTCTCTAACGCCTATAACAGAATAAATTGTGAGTCAAGCAGAAAGAGTATTTACAAGTATTTGGGTGTATGTAATCAAATTAGTATGCTAACTGTTTGAAATCTAATTTAGATCGGAAAAGTAAATGCTTCGACGGGACTCTAACCCGCGATTTTTTCCTTACAGAGAGACTTATACATATATCTTGGGGAAAGTTTGGAATGCTTCAGCCGCGGTTTCGTGGATCAGCGGTTAAAGCCTTCCCTCTGTAAGAAAAAGATCGCGCGGGCGAGGCGATCAAGCGGCTGTCATTGTCACAAAAACCAGCGACTGTCATTGCCACAAAAACAGCGACTGTCATTGCCACAAAAACCTAAGCATCAATAAAAGGGAAGAAATAAAGAGAATGTACACATATAGTGTCTTCTGTGGAAACGAATCGAGTAACGCAAGTTTTTCTTGTTGAAAATCTTTACATTGTAATCAAGTATTAAAATATTTGATCGTACCTGTAAAACAAGTCTGTCAGTGTTGGCATTGCTCGAGAATATGCTCGACAGGGCTTCGCAGGCGCACCCCACGATCTCCCGACACGACTTTACCGCCGTCTTCATGCCGGACATGACGTCAGTTTGCGATAACGCTACCACACATGCCTGGAATTATTGTGATAAGAAATTGTGAAACATGACGGTATGTCATGTATGATAGTGTAAAATGTCAACATTTCAAATGTGAATTGAACCCTTGGCAGTCATTTTCTACGAGGAATTACATGTAGCCAGACACAATTTCATATTTTATTGTTATTGTGCATCGTAAATTTATTTTGATGTAATTTGTCATAGATAATTACAGTCTTTCTAGACAAAAATCAAACTATGAAGAAGTGTATCTTATCTCACTGCTACAATTTTCCCATACGATTACAATACGGTGGTATGGTGGTGATCAGTAGTGTACCATGACGACATAGATATCTATTCCTTTGTTGCACTTCACTCAATGAAGTCAAAGAAAAACGAAGTGGTATGCCTACGTCACGACCTTTTAGTTCTATGTGTACACTAATTTTTTTCAGAGATTTTATTCAACATCAAATTCATTTTATTGCTGAACATGTTACATTATGATTTTACATCTAAGGTGTCTATGATGTCAGAGAAAAACATGTCCCACCAGTTCGACATGCAATATTAAAACGAGTCAAGTACTTACAAATATTAAAATTAAACAGAAATTCAATATACTCGTATCATTGTCATAAAAAATATCGAAGAGATATATCTATGTGGCTATCTATGCTGAGGCTGCCGGTGGACCGTACACTCCTCTGACGTGTAAAGGTTGTAGTCGTACCTGCGAGACGGCGAGCGCGGCGACTATGGGCACAGCGAGGCGCGGTGCGGCGGGCAGCAGGCGCGTGAGGCGCGGCAGCTCGCCCAGCTGCGCGCACGCATCGCCCAGCGCCGGCCGCGCGCGCAGCACCGCGCACAGCGCGCGCGCGCACGTGTCGCCGCGACCGCCCTGCGCACGCGCACGCACACATAGTACACATACATACATGGCATTTACACACGGGTAGGTGAAACTGTGACGTCATCGATTTCGTACATTTCAATACGGTAAGACAGGTGCTGTTATTGTCAAAATCCAAGATCTGCTTCTACCTGCCACGGCGATAGCGCAAAATGCCACCCCATACCCAGGGGCTAGATGGGGACACCATGGTCCCCACATTGGGGGAAGAGGGTCATATCAACAGAGATGTCCCCGGGGCTGCCGGGGTGCGAGAGATATGTCTTGTATAATCTCACCTCCGGCAATCAAGGACCCATGGACGGCGTGCGTTTTGGTCGGTTCGAGTCCGACATAATCACCTCCATCGGTTTTGGTGGAGGTGGTATCCGTGGGGATTTTGCGCACGATAAAAAAAAGTGAAAAAGAAGATCTGCTTCTACCTGCTTAAGCGGTGAAATTATTAGATCAGAGAACTATCACAATTTTTTTTGGACAATCTCTAGCTTGTGTTATAGGTTCTAAAATGCGGGTAAACATACTTAGATCCTTTTTTGTAAATACATACATATTATAAACCCAGACCAATTCAAAAATTTTCACTGAGCGAGAATCTAACCCGCGCCTCCTGCGTGACAGTCGCGTTCCCTCCCATCACACCACATAGGTCGTCAACTTAGTAACGATATTCTTACATTACCTAACAAATTTCCACTGACCTCTGAGGAATCTTTGTTTAGCGATGCTATAGTTTCCGTAAGTAATTCCTGCAAGAATCTCTTCGGGCTCCTGAGATTCCAGTGAGGGTTCTGTAGATAAAGCTTGAGGTAGACTCCGTCGACGACCACTTCCCCGGGAGGCGCCCAGGTTTGCTCGCCGGCTGCACTGCGTTCGAGGGTCTCCCGGTCTTCGAACAGAGCGTTGGCATCCCGGAGTTGTTCGCATTGGTGTCTGTTGTAGGAAAACAAATTATGAATAGACGGTTATACTGTAAAAATCTATTGAATTTTATTACAGAGAGCAAATACAGAGAGAAGTGAAGTGTGGCGATTGGTACACTACCCTACCAGTAAATTCTTACAGAAATCGAACAATTATCTCTCTGCATGTGTCCTGTGTCGTAAACTGTGAGTACTATGCGTTTTGATGGATTTATCTTTGAGCTACGCGAAATGTTGATCAAACCTAATTACAACATCACCTCTCTGTATATGCTCTGCTGAGTGCAAACTACTATATGGTTAGCGAAACCCGGGTATTAAGCGATCGTATGGTAAATCAATCAAATAAAAAAGTCACCTAGTGCAACCTGGCCGAAACGTCAAGCAAAACAAAAGGTAGATTTTGTACTGAAAATTTTGTAAAGCAATTAGTATGTCGACTGTTCCAACCAAACTTAGATAGGAAAAAGTGAATGCTTCGACGAGATTAGAGCCAGGATCTTTCCCTTACAGGGGGAACGCTCTGACTACTAAGCCACGAAGCCTCGTCTGATTCATTCGAAATTCTCCTATACAACCATCTTTGGGGCGATGGTGGGAGCCATCTACTGACAACCAAACGTAACTAGCGACGACGAAGACGAAGCGGTCAGAGCGTTCCCCTTGTAAGGGAAAGATCGCGGGTTCGAATCCCGTCGAAGCATTCAATTTTTGCTATCTAAATTAAGTTATTGTATTTACGATATATCGCGTTAATACCCGGTTTTCGCTACCCATATATCAGGCAATGCGAAAGTTAAACAGTGAGTATTGGCGGCTACTAACTTGTCCCGTAGCTGCGCGATGTGGGTCGCGAGGCGCGCTCGCGTGTCGTCGCTCCACACGAGCTCGGGGTGCTCGTGCGTGGCGTCGAACATGTGCACCGCACTCGCCGGGCCCGACTCGCGCATCGCCTCCGCGAACACGCCCGGGATGTAGCGCGAGATCGTCAGCCGGACCTACACCACATTAAATAAATCATCATTCCCTGAACAAACTCAGTTGGGGTCGGCTTTCCAGTCTAACTGTGATGCGGCTGAACTTCGATATTTTCCGTGAAGCGACTGCCATCTGACCTCCACAACCAATGGTCTAATGACCAATGGCGATATCGAAGTTCCAAGTTAGGCTGGTTGGACTTTTGAGGGCTCCAACTACCCGTAACGACTGCCATAGATGTTTGTATGGCAACCGGGACCGACGGCTTAACGTGCTCTCCGAGGCACTTATAAACCTGCGATAAATACACATATAACTTCGAACAGCATCGAAAAGTCATTGGTGTGTGCCATGGTAAACCTGGGATCGAACTCGAGACCTCGTCTCAGCAGTCCATTACCCATACCACTAGGCTACCGCATTAAATAAATATTCTAGGACAATAAACACAACGCCACCTAAACCCGTGGTAAGCATAGTTTAACTAACTTGTGTTACGGATTCTAGAATGTGGATAAACATACATAGATACATATTTTTTTTTTGTAAATACATACATATTATACATAGAAACCCCATTATGGTATCAATATCAAAAAATATATTTGGACCTCGAGTCGCTGTTTTCTTTATTTTTTATCGTGCGTATAGTACCACGGATAGTAACATATTATCTCTCGCACCACGGTAGATCGGTGGCCCTCTCTTTGGGGATGACCCCTTCGGGTGTAGGGACCATCTCGAGTTGCCCTGATGCACGCGGATTGGTTTCATACAATCTACAAGTAGATTTGAGCTCCTGCGATGCCTTAGGATGTCTTTATAAGATGCTCAAAAAACAAGTACTGTGTAGAGTACATTTAAAAAAAGAACTACAATAGGTTAAAAAATAGAATTACCTTAGGCCCATGTAACTTGTCGGCCATCATTCTGGCGAGTAACTCAACAGCCGCCTCCCTCGTTTCAGGCGTTTTACTATTGCAGAATAAATCTAGTAGGTATATCACAGCACCTGTATAACATGACAATAAGTTTTGTAGAAGACTACATCAGAATAAAACATTTGTTTTATACCACTTAGGTGGCAGACAACCGCCCGACAACCAATAGATTAAGTTAGCTGTACAATTTTGTTGAGGACGAAGAGAGGTTGCCGCGTTTGCGATTATCATCTCATTTGAAACGCATAGTATGTACTAACCATGGAAAACAAAAAATAAGAGGAAGTGGTATGTAGTCGGTGCACGCGTGTCATTGGTTGGCGTATTTACGCAACGAAGGAGAAATTCGACAAAATGAACCTTTTTGATAAGAAGACGTCTAAATTTTTTCATAAATATTCAGGCTTGTTCAATTCAAAGTATGAAACGCCATAAATACTTTTTATCTACTTATAGCAAAGTAATCGCTATTTTGAACGATAAAAAAATGTGGTGCAAATATAGTTGCTACTACCAAATATATTTTCGTTTAGTACTACGTATGATTGAGCTAATATGACATTAAAGGTAGTATATAAATGGGTACGACCAATCAAAGCAATCATTTACTACCGATTATGTGTGTGAGTTTAGCGACATCGCTTCCGCTACAGAAACTATCGCGTCGCACTTCTACTAGTTTTTTCTGTTCTGTGGTATTAACGACAGTACAAAAATCATGAGTACCTTTGTTGAGCGCCTCCTTGACGAGCGTGGTGTTGGCCAGCATGGCGGCCACGGCGGTCAGTGCGCCGTCGGGCGGCGGGCGCGCGGCCAGCAGCGCCAGCAGGTGGCCCAGCACGCGCGACGCCGCCACGTCCTCCACGCACTCGCGACTGCCGCCCGCCGCCGCCGCCACGCGCAGCGCCGCCGACACCACGCCCGGCTGCGCGCGCGCGGACATCAGCCCGAAGATCAGCCCGAACTGACCGATGCACTGGATCTCCGCGCCTGAAGGTGACCATCACACATTTGTAAAGATTGCTTTGTGTTTTGTGTATGCGTGGTTGGACGAAAAAGTATCGACCGAATTTTATATATGAGTAGCTTTCGTACTAATAATATTAAAACAAATAAGAAATGCCTCTACCGATAAGTATTAAAATTAATTAACTCATCCATATCTGCATCCCATATTCATTCCCGCTTCACCCACGAAACGGAAAAATATTTTTAATTAGACTCATAACTCTAACTCATTTACTTGTAAGAATATTACATGTCATGTTTACAATGTCAAAGCTGATCAAAGCTTTTAGTCATACAATTTATCAATCAATAAATACAATAACAGATAATTTATAAAGTCGAAAGAGAATGAATAAAAATAATAATATATAATACATAAAATCATCACAATAGCATGCAATGTCATTTCATTCAAAAGTAAATACCTAATACGCAATATCAAGTCGTAAGTCAATGTAAAGGTTTCGCTGTTATCAGCTCGTCAAACGAGTTGAACGCCTGCTCGATAAGCCACTGCTTTCATCGCCTTTTAAACGAATCGAGGGTTGGAGCAGACGTAACTTTAGCTAGTAACATATTGTAGACTGTCGGCCCCATAACATGAGTCAGAATGTAATAGCGGGCATGAAAGTTATTGGTACCGAATGAGAACCAATAAAATAATGAGAATGGTGGTCAGGGTCTACCTGTGACCAATATTTGTGTAAAACGTCTGTAAATTTAATAGTAGGAATCTTACCAGGGTTCTTGATAATAACATTGGCCAAAGCGGTCAGTGCATAAGTGACATGGGCCACCCTCTCTTCATTCAGATCGGTCTGTGTCTGTTCTTGTATAAACTTCAATAGATCCAATATGAACTGTTGTGGATTCTGTGTAGGAAACAAACAACATGCAATTATTAATAGCATAATTACATTGTAAGAAAAAGGTGGGGCGGTAGTGAACACGACTGCTACGCAGGAGGCACGGAATCGATCTCCGCTCAGGGCAAATATTTGTATGCGTGAATATGGCTATTTGCACTGGTCTAGTCGTGCCTCGGAGAACACGTTAAGCCGTCGGTCCCGGTTGCCATACGTACATCTATGGCAGTCGTTACAGGTAGTTGGAGCCCTCAAAAGTCCGACTAACCTAACTACAGAACTTCGATCATCATCATCATCATCATCCTAGCGTTAGTCCCGGTCACATCCGAATCTTTCACCACGGAGTCCAGGGTCCGCTAACTACTTCTATATCGCCAATTTAGTTGTAGAGGTCCGATGGCAGTCGCCTAACGGAAAATATCGAAGTTCAGCCGCATTCTAGTTAGACTAGAGACCCCAACTGGGTTGGGAATGGGCTCAGAGAATGAAATACATTGTAACTAAAACTAAGTATATAAATGCAAGGACTAAATAGTACCAGTAGTAGTGGTATAAAAAACTCATCGAAGCAGTTTTGATACTTGTATAATTGAATAGTGTACTGTACCTCAATTGGAAAGTCGGGTTGTTCATTATAAATGTCAATGTACACTCCTCCGACCGACACCAACCCTTCGTGCGCCGAGTACACGAACGGTTCCACGAGGGCAGCTTCCTCGTCGTCAACAGTCGCGCGACAGTTGCGCAACACATCCTTCAGTTCCGCCCGAGTGCTGTTGTCCCACACTAGATACGGCGTGCGCCAATTGGATGTTAGAGTTTTCAGTAACTGGGAATTAAAAAAATAAGAATTAAATATACTTAGTATTGTATTTCAGTATAGAATGAAGTTATCAGTCGATGTTATGCTTCGGTTCACTCTAAATATAATGCTTTAGGGAGTCAATGCATTTTATATACCTACAAAGTTTAATTTATTTTCACATCACGTCTATGCTTCTAAGCTGAATAGCGAGTTAAGTTTTCGAAAATGAGATCGTTAAACACTGCTGGAATATACTAGAAGGTATTCGTCACCTGGTCCCCTACAAACAGCCAAGCATACCTAGCTTGAGGATTCAGAAAATCTATATCCAATAATATCCATATCAAGTAACCATGCGATGGTTACAATCGTGCTATTTGGGATTATCCTTACCCACGTATAACACGGTTATTTTACTAGCACGGGAACGGGAGGGGAGGGGTTAGCCTTGAAGGCATTTCGGCTAGACATGTTAAGTGTGAAGTGTTCAAAGTGATCCATAATGGATACACGGAAAAGGGTTTTCTTTTATCTTATATGATTATATAAAAGCGGTTTGACCGATTCTTATGAAATTTTGTTAGCATATTGAGTAGGTCTGAGAATCGGCCAACATCTATTCTTCATATCCCTAAATGCTCGGAATGGAGCAGCGGGAACGGGATCAGGAGTCCACGCGGGCGGAGCCGCGGGCAACAGCTAGTTTATCAATAAAATTATCTTATTTTATATCCTCTTATCTTATCTTATCTTATCTTATCTGTCACATACCTCGTGTTGGTCGGGCTCGGCCAGCCGACCACACAAGTAGGGCGTTAGGAAGGTGTGCAGCGCGGTACGGATCCGCTCGTCCTCGGTCGACGGGCTGGCGTGCGGACCGTACATGGCGGCTAGAGCTATCACGCATTGCTTCGCCAGTTGGTTCGCTACTTCCTGCAATTGAACAATTGTCGGGTTAGCGTATAATTTAAAAGTTTAGTAACTTTTCATCTTGACTATTGAAAAAGGTGTTGAGAAAAAAAAAAGGTTAAGACAAAATTTAAAATAATTCGCACAAAATGACATCACGATTAAATGGGAACAATTAAATACGATAGTACAATAATAAACATAATTTGACGATAAGGCAATACATAACGTCTTGCATTAATGTGGCGTAACAAACTGCTCGCTCTTGTTCTTCGCGCTTTGTATAACTAGTACGAGGAGCCGCGAAAGGATCAGATATACGTAATGTATCTATCACATTACTTAGATGTTTACTAGTTTTTTTTTTATACCACTTAGGTGGCAGCCAAGCACACGGCCCACCTGACGGGAAGCGGTCACTGTGACCTATGGACGTTTGCAACACCAGAGGCGCTACACACGTACTGCTTATCCTGTAGAAACCTTCTAATGCCCTTCTTGAAGAACCCCATATTGTAGTCGCTTGGCAAACCACGGCAGGGAGCTCATTCCACAGCTTGAGCGTGCGCGGGATGAAACTCCTTTCATACCGCACAGTGCGCACCGTACAGTTACGTTAATCGTCCAAAGTTAAGGCGCTGCGCAAACGTAGACACTTTTGTTGCCGACACGGCACACTGCCACAGGAAACCGTAGTTGTTGTGTCCCGTATCGACAATCGGACACAGTTGCCGGTTCAGTAAACTGTTGCTGTATCCACACACCGAATGCACCTCCTTCGTTTGCGCAGCTCAGTGCTATTGTAGGAAATTTGTGAATGTTGCTTGTGTCTTCAACTGATGACTTTTAGTTTCCAGTTACCGACACCGAACACTTTTTGATCGTCCTGAATATAGTGTTAAGTGGAAGCAACTAGACTCACGTATGCGCAGTGAGTTGAATGATTTCATACTTGTTCTATAGAATTCAAATATTCATCGGTGGCTTGTATCTGACACAAGAAACAAAAGTGTCTACGTTTGCGCAGCGCCTAAGTTACCTATCACGACACAGTAGTAGGGCCGCTCCCATACTAACTTTATGCTTAATATAATTATTTTTTTCGCTTTATAACTCTGTGAGTGACTTTTGGTGTTTAAGTAGCATTTATATTGAGAAATATATAGTTTTGTGAACCAAAAAAAAACTCGTACCTGTTTATTGACATTGCCGTCAGTCTCAACGCCGGACTCTGCGAGCGTGTAGTCGTAGTTGAGCGCGGCGGGCAGCAGCGCGTGCAGTGCGCCGGCGCGGGCCAGCTGCGCGCGGCACTCCGGCTCCTCGGCCAGCGCGCCCACCGCCGCTGCGCCCGCGCACGCCGTCTCGCCCAGGTGCTGCCCACATACGACACAATATTTATAAACATTAAAACAATATTTATATTTATTTATCTTTTAGCAGCTTCAGTATTGCATACGTTGTTTTTTTATCAATGAAGTCGAGAGGAGTTTAAATCTAGAAAGTTGAATGCAATTTTATTTCTTTTTCAAAATAAATAAATGTTTCCTTTGAACAAAATATTTAAAATACCTTTTCTCCATTGCCGACAAAAATTTCCACCCTGTATATAGATACGTATACCAAGATTAGCTTGTTCTTCTTCCTACATATTGATATAGCGGACCTTCCTTTTAGAACTGGGAGGCCGGAAGACTAAGGTAACAGCGTCTATAAGTGTCAGGGGTACGCACAATGGCCCAAAAAGGGGGGCTAGGTGCGGAAAAAGGAGTCCCAATACAATAAAAGTGTTAGACGTTACTCACCGGTCTCTTGAGCAGCGGCACGAGGTCGGCGCACAGCTGCGGCAGGCCGGCGCACACGGCGCGGCACGCGGGGAAGGCGGCCGCCACGGCCAGGCAGCGCGCCGCGTGCGCGCACACCTGCGCCGCCATGTCGCCCGCCAAGCGCGCCGCCGGCAGCTGCGGCACGCAGCGCGACATCGCCTCGTGCAGCACCTGCAACATACGTCACATTCTACATTCAGAAGTCATGAATTCTGAATAAATCACTAAACAGCACTTACAACACGTCAATATCAACAATATTTTATAAGTAAGTGAGCAAACAGGTTTGAAAGCCCGGCCTGAGAAGACACTGGCAAGAAATTCACAGAGCTTATGACTCCGGCAAGTAACTCTAACTTTTTTTTGTCTATTTACAAACATTTACTTAGTCTAGATACAGATGCAGGTAGGTGACGATCCGTCCTGACTGAGAAAGTAAAGTCTGTGTGAGAAAGTACCCCTCCCCCCCCTACAGAATACCACGACCAATAATAACCTTGTGTTGTGTTTCCTACGGTGAGTACGATAGCCAGAGATCACTGACTCATGTTATCAGTGAGAGAACCAAGAAACTTTGATTGGTCTTCTACACTGACAGCACAGAAACTCTCTTAACCTTCACCTCCTCTCCCTCCTCCTCTACATGCTCGACAACTAAAAAAACACACTTTTTAAGTTTAACAACTTCCCCCCCCCCCTCCTCCCCTTCCTTCGCATAGTACACCTACATGCTCGACAACTAAAAAAAACACACTTTTTAAGTTTAAGAACTACCCATCCCCCCCCCCTCCTCCCCTTCCTTCGCATAGTACACCTACATGCTCGACAACTAAAAAAAACACACTTTTTAAGTTTAAGAACTTCCCATCCCCCCCCCCCTCCTCCCCTTCCTTCGCATAGTACACCTACATGCTCGACAACTAAAAAAAACACACTTTTTAAGTTTAAGACCCCCTCCCCCCCCCCCCTTCCTTCTCATAGTAAACGTTACCTGCAAGCCACCTTCCCGGCGTAGTTCTTCAGCATTGAGTGCGGAGCAGCGTACAGTGGCGTGCGCCAGCTCGCAGGCAGCCGGTAGTAGAGGCGGCGCGTCCCTCACGGCGAACAGTTGTTCCGCCTCCGCCTCCAGCCGCGCAGTACGCAGCAGCTGCGGGTAGCCCGCGTACTTGTACGGCGCCAGCACTGCGTAGGACACACACTGCTTATCTCATCTTATCTTGTTAGGGTGCGTGCTCTAAAGCTTTCGCGCAAACTTCGACCCTATTGGATCCTTTGTGTCACCCCCACCCTGGCTCCACATTAGCGGAGGGATAGTCCTCTCTATCAGGGTTACTATTTAACCTGCTTAGACAGGGCACATGACGAAACAGGCATGGCTAAAGCATCTCACGATATCAACGATTTCGAAACCTACAACCACCATTATTAGCACTACAGCACTTAACTTAACCAACTAGAACCGACTTCTAACATATTATGCAATTTCGCTCAGCTCAAGGTTTAGCGCAATTTCCTTGTCTGTGACATAAGCCTTTTCTGTTGAGAAATTCCGGTAAATTGACCCTTCGAGCCGGATCCACTTGATTTGACACAGAAATAATTAATTTACGCCAAAATTCAAAAATCATCATCATCAATTCCTTCTGTAGACCATTAAACGGAACTAACTAACAACAAAACGTATAACGTATATAGGTTAGTTAGCAAATGGACTACAGGTTCGGAACGCGGCCTGAGAAGACAGAGCTACACAAATTTGCTTGAGTAGCAAGTTGAGTGAACAGCTCATTTCCAGGCCTGCTTATTATTCAAATAATCTTGGCTTTTATAATAGCCTTTTTGGCATAACTTTCTTTTAAGCTATTTCAAATTAAACTATCCGCTAGATAAAGTACTCACCTTCCGAGTACCTCTGGAACAGGATAGTCTGCGTGCGCAATATGAGCACGATGTTGTTGGTGTTGGGTCCGTCGCCCGTCCACACGTTGCGACTGCACAGGAACTCATATGCTTGGTTCACAGCCTCGAAGCGATCCTGAACAATCAACATGCATTAGTAACGTCAAAATATTTTTTTTTTCGAAAGCGATGCCGAAGTTACGAGTATTTGGGATTTTGTGCGAATTAGGTCGTGAATTAAGTGGATTTGCGTGGGAATTAAGTTCACATTAACAAAGACGCACCACTCATGCGCATTTACTTATAATTGTTTTCGTTTCACAATTTAACTGTAATTATGTATCTTATTTGATAATTTCTAAAGTCTACTATTTGTGGTTGACTAATCAACATATCGATCCGGCTCGAAGGACCAATCGAAACCAATTTAGATCGAAAAATCGCTTTGCGGCTTATTGGTCAGTGTACCTCCTGTGAGGGAAAGCTCGCGAGTTCGAATCGCGTTGAAGCATTCACTTTTCGGATCTAATTTGACAGTACCTATACTATAATTGTTTTAGAAAATTTCCAATACATCAAACCGGGCCAAAATGTTGAAAGGCCAGCATTTATATAGGTCAGCCATGAAACTACTTTTTATTGGTTGTTTTGACATTAACGAGGATACTCAAAGCTCTGTGTGCACATTTGGGTCGATTTTAAGTCGTCAGCGTATTCTCCACATTAAAAAAAAATTTGCAATTTATCGCTATACACAGGTTTTAGCAAAAGGCGTCAATTCAGCGAATGTTTTTGGAAATAGGAAGTACAAAAGGCGATGCTCACCCGTCCTTCAGGGTTCTTGTCGGGGTGGAACTGCTGCGCGAGGCGGTAGTAGGCCTTGCGCACGGCGGCCTCGTCGTGCTGGCCAGTCAGCCCCAGCGCGGCGTACGCCTCGCCCGCCGTCATGGACGGGGGCTTCTTCTCCACCTCGCGCCGCCATGCCTCCAGGACGTCCTTTAGGAGACCCACCTGGTATTGCACAGCATTGGTTAGTAATAATATTCACTAGCATGGGTAAAATCGTCGTTTCACTATTTGTTTATAGGCGTGTTCTAAAATGTAATTTTGTCATATAAATTAAATTATAATATTTTTTTTTCATAAAGAAAATTAGCAACCGAAGTTAATAATAAGCCTCCAGCTAAGCTCATTGGCTTGTGTTAGGAGTGGGTTCACGTCGGTAGTGTAATGGTCAGGATTCAAACCCGGGACCTCTCGATCGTAAGGCTGACACCTTAACCACTAAGCTACCGCCGCGCCGGCCGCTTAAATATATTTTTTATAATCAAATTAATAACACAAACAAATTCAACTCGAAGCGAGTGACTACTTTGTGGTCTCCGTGGTACCCCCGTAGATAGGGATATTTTTCATGAATAATAATAAAGTCTTGTCTTGCATATATAAGTGTTCTGTGAATAAGCTAATTCAAACCCAAGTCATTATTGTGGGTTAATATGGGACCCCAGCCCCATCAAAGATCTGGCATAGACAGCAGTCGCTTATTTTTTATACACTACCACTCAGGTGATAGAAAATCAAAATAACGAAATCTTCAAAAGATTAGATAAAAAAAATATCCACAAACTATGACATCGTTTATGAAACTCACCGGTTCCGGTATTGGCCAGTCGGGGAACTTCTGCGTGTCGCACAGGTGTCGCAGATAGAACATGTTGCAGAACAGCTCGTGCTGCAGCTGCGGGTAGCACACGGCGGGGATGGCCAGGTAGGGGTAGCGCGCCGCGATGTGCGCGCGCAGACGCGGGGTGAACTCGCCGATGTGCGCCGACACCTTCATTATCAGCATGCGTCTGGCGACAAAATGTGTAGCGACACCTCAAAACGCAAACCAATCCTACTATTGTACTAGACAATCGTATTGTAGAATGGAATAGAATAGATTCTTCTTTTTCTTCTTCTTTTCTTAAAATGGCTTCTGCAGCAGAATAGCCGCAATTTTGCCAGTCTCTAGTAAATGTAAACGTCTTATAAAATTAATGGCGAGACGCCAAAGTTTCAAGTTTTAAAAAAGTCTTCCAGAGCCACGTTATCCACGCCAGTAAATTTGTTTCCGTGTGTCCGCCCCCCACGAGATCAGGTAGTCGATCAGGACGTGTGGTTGGATTTTAGGCGGCATAGAATAGATTGATCAATGTATGGGATTGACATTCGTTCACGCCTGTCATAAATGTCATAAACGTCAAATAATGTGTAAAATGACACAAATGTCAAAACGTTGATCGGTTCCAACAACCTATTGCCGTGAGCGTTTGTAGCTTAGTGGTTAAGGAGTCGGCCTTACGATTGAGAGGTTCCGAATACAAATCCTTTTCATAACACTACCGACGTGAACTCAACTAACATAAGCCATTGAGGTTAAAGGGAATATTAGTAATTTTGGTTGCTAATACTATTTAGAAAAAAAACTTTAATAAGTCATTCAATGTATTTTAGTAACAATCTAATAACTATAAAATAAGTAGGCTACTTTCTCGGTAGTACTCGAAATTCATTAAGACGTTTTTCTATGAAAGAGCAACAAAAAGACCATGTTTGCAGCTACACGCACCATTGTATGATGTATTACCAACAATCATAAATAAACCACATTCCAGATACAAAGTCCTTACATTCATCAAATGAACTAAGTAAAATGTTATATGAGCCTTATTAAGGAATATTCTGAAATATAACTTGCTTGGAAGTGAAATTGTCAAAAATATATCAAACTAGCTGACCCGCGCGACTTCGTCTGCGTCACCCCGTTTTTGCAACATTTTTCATTCCTGCTCCGCACCTGTTAGTCGTAGCATGTTATGTACATATAAACCTTCCTCTTTAACCATTCTATCTATTGAAACAAACCGCATCAAAATCCATTGCGTAGTTCTAAAGATTTAAGCATACAAAGGGACAAGAAAGATAGGGACAGAAAACGCGACTTTATTTTATACTATGTAGTGAAGCATACCTCATCTCAGAACTCCATATGGCTTCCGGCGTGTCCCACTCGCCGAGGAATATCTGCGCGAATTTGTCGGCGCCGTGGTTCTCCAAGTAGCACACCATGGCTTCAGGCAGCAGCTGGCCGAGGATCGAGCGCTGCATTATGTCTGAACTAGACTGTATACAACAAATATTTAGTTTATTTTCATTTATTTATATCAAAATCATTCTTTGCTCCAATAAAAAATAAGTTATGTCAAAAAGCTTATTATAAAATTCAGGATTATTTGGATGATAAACAAGCCTGGAAATGAGCTGGTCACTCCACTTGCTACTCAGCTAAATTTTGTATCTAGACTAAGTAAACTATTGTAAATAGACCAAAAAAAAAAGGAAAGCCCGCTGAGTTTCTCGCCGGAGTCTTCTCAGGTCGGGGCCGTTCGAACCGGTGGTCCATTTGGATTTGATAAAATATTGTTGATATTGACGTTTTGTAAGTGCCGTTTATTGGTCTATGCGGAATAAATGATTTTTGATTTGATTTGATTTGATTTGATTTGACTCTTACAGACCAAGGTTTTTTTTAATTTGGTTAAAAATGAGGTCTTTTCTTAAGTTTTTCATAAGTAATAATTTCCAAAATTCGTTCCTTATTAGCGACACAATCGAATGTTGTAATAATACAAGATATGATTTTATGTCAAAAACAACGAATTCGATTCCTGCTGGCTATGGATAATGATTATTCAATAAAATATTACTAAATTAGTTATGGGTGGGCATAATGCTATAATGATATTATGAATAGTTATCTTAGAATGTGGAATCGAATTCATAACTCTAAAAACTGTGGAATTTATATCCCTAATAGGTTACTTATATAAACAGAAGTATCTAAAATCTAAATAACTATTAAAAAAAGTCATAATACGACTACTATAGTAATTAATTAGACTATCGCAGTCCACTACTGGACATAGGCCACTCCTAATGTGCGCTTGGGAGGTATTGGCCTACTGTTTCCACGTTGGCCAGATGGGTTGCTACAGGGTATTATTTCGAGTTTTCGTTCTCTAGTATGCGTAGTCCCCGTTAGACACCCTTCAGATAAGATGGGGTGATGAATATTCTTTCTCCGCCAACACACGGACAAAATTCGCGAAAATCGCAACACACTTTCTAGATTCGTCATTGTATCACGGGTTGTTCACTCATAATCCTATAGGAGGATAGGAGGAGGAGGAGGATGAGCTCTTCCAATTAATCCCACCCTCCCCTTTCCTACACAGGACAACACGTGCAGGGCTTAGATGTCACTCGCATACGGTACAGAACATTCAATCAAGAACCAAGCGTTTCGGTGAGTCTTTTCTCTGCCGCACCATTAAGTCCTAGAATTCCTTACCGGCGCACGTGTTTCCATCTTCCTACAGTCCCGGGTCCTTTAAGCGGGGCGTGAAAAGCATCTGATGAGGCCGTCAAGCTGAGCGCCACCATTGTAGCACTGAACGTGTTTGCAATGGTGACCCTCTTTTATGAGACTTTGCCTTCAGCTTAAAATCAGGCGAGGTGAAGTCAAATTGACGTGCCATAAATTAAAAAAAAGGAACAAAAACGAGAAACACATACCGTATCAGCCCTAAAAGCTTGCTTCATATGCGTGAGTCGCAGGAACCTGGCAATTGGTAGCAGGTTCGATCCAGTGTACAGTAACATGAAGTAGAACACGCCTGTCAGGTAGAGCTTCGAGATTTCAGGGTTGTCTTGCATCACTTCATATAATAATGTTGCTACCTAAAAAAAATATTTGGTTATGGAATATTTAGGGTTATTATAAACTAGCTGTGGCCCGTGGTTTCGCCTTCGTAGAGGTCGGTTATTGCGCATTGTTGTAAATTTTAGCGATAAATAAAAGAATTATAAAAGAATTCAATAATAAAGAAATTATTATAGGTACAGTTTTGGCAGCACATGCCAGAATAGCTCACAGATGTAATTTATTGTGATAAGCGTATGAAACTATTTAAATCGCATGTGCAATAGTAGACTTTCCGATTTGGCATGTGAATATTGCCTTATTGGGTAGGAAAAAGCTTTATTAGGCCACCAGAGTGCACTCAGCTTATGAAATCCGCGACGGCGTGCAGTTTTAGTCGGTTCGAGTTCAATATAACCTCGCCACCGGCCGGCGTGACGTATCCAAGGGTATTTTCAAAGTATTTTCAAAGGAAAGTGTGTTGATGAAACATACCTTTTCCACTAATATAGGGTCGAAGGTAAGTAAGAGCTGCACGACATGAGCCAAACACGCCGGCTCTGATAGTAGCCTCTTCACCTTTGGTAACGGTCTTATCACAGCGTCTTCTTCATCCCTGTTAATTAACAATATATAAAATTATTCAACTAATTTTGTAGAACTGACGGTAGATTGAAAAAAATAACAATACTTTGAACTACTGTGTATTTAATAATCAAGTTGTGTGTTGTTCAGCATTAGTACCCAGGTTAGTCGAACACTAATCACATGGCAAACACAGAGAGGAGGTTATAACACCTCCTCTCTGTATTGGACTTCCCTATGAGGGTTAGATTCGATCCACATAATGATCTTTCGTATGTAAAAGGGGGGTATACAGACAGTGTCGCCATCTACCATCGAGAATAATTAAATGCACACACACTCATACTTACCTTAACTCTAACACTAAGGCTAATGGTAGACACAGACGTTACAATATGCTTACGCAAATTTAAACTTGCACATACTTATAGTAACGTTTGTTAGAAGATACTTGTGCAAATTTTAATAACATGTATTTGTGCAAACTTAGGCTTGTGCAATTATACTTGAACGATTATACAGGGTGGGCCAATAATTTTTGCACTTTTAAAACATGAATAGAAATAAAACTACAACTGTTATTTTGTTGATTATATTTTTAACTTTTTGAAAATTTAATGTAATTTATTTTTTAAAAATGACATCGTCGAGATGTGCACCGTCTCGTCGTTGGCACTCTAGCAATCGACTACGCAAACTTTGGAAAACTCGCTGACACATGCTGCGGGGGATCGCGGCTATCTCGTCGTGGATGTTTCGTTTTAATTGGGATATATTCGTCGGTTTATTAAGGTAGACTCGACTTTTCAGGTATCCCCATAAGAAAAAATCGCATGGTGTAAGATCCGGGCTTCTCGGAGGCCATGGAATATCACCTCTGCGAGAAATCAATTTATTCGGAAACATTTCTTTGACTACCGGTAAAGTCACATTTGACGTGTGGCATGTTGCTCCATCTTGTTGCATCCAGGTCCTGCTGTTGTATCCTTGAAATTCATGCAACTGCGGCGTCAAAAACTCTCGCAACATCTTGACGTATTCCGCTGAATTCACAGTTACATTATTTCCTTGATTATTTTCAAAGAAATACGGACCAATTATGCCCTTTGCTGATATGGCAGCCCATACTGTCGTTTTAGGTGAATGAAGTGGCTTTTGGTGTTTAAGGCGAGGGTTTTCCCTGCTCCAATATCGACAATTGTGCTTATTCACGTGCCCGTTGATGTGAAAGTGGGCCTCGTCCGTAAACAATACATTCTCCAGGCTAGAGAATTGCTCCAGCATTGTGTCAGCCAATAACTTACGTTGAATGTAATCATTTGGTTTCATCTCCTGCACAATTTGAAGCTTATACGGGTGCAGTTTGAGGTCTAGATGCAAAATCCGCCGTAGACTGGTTCTCGGTAATGCCAGAACCGCCGAACGCTTACGCGTAGATAATTCTGGATCGTTCCGAACGGAAATTTCAACCTCTCGAATGTTCTCATCGCTTCTTCTTGAACGTGGCCGGCCTGTTTGTTTAATATTCGTTGTCGATCCCGTTTGCTCGAACTTCACGACCCAAGCTTTGATTAAATTCACACTTGGACACTCGCTTACACGGCATAATCCATATTCAATTCGAAACAGGCGTCGTACAGTAACGTAGGAATCGTTGTTTTTGTAAAATTGTTTAACACAAAAAGCACGCTGTTGTCCCGTGAAGCGCTCCATCGTGACTAAAATTGCATGTAGCGACGCATAGTTTCCCGCCACCCGCGCACCCCTCCCTCCAACGGTATTCGAGAAATTTAGTGTTGCTATTTGCAAAAATTACTGGCCCACCCTGTACATAAGGGACCTGTCTTCTGGAAGAAAACCGACAATACAGTATTGACAATCCACAGTACACCGCCTCCTCTCTGTCTTTGCTCTGTAGTAGGAATAAATAGTTTTTTTTTTATACTAGTACTACGTAGGTGGCAGACAAGCACACGGCCCACCTGATGGAAAGCGGCCACCGTGGCCTATGAACGTGTGCAACACTAAGGGTGTCACACACACGCTGCCCACCCTGAAGGGAAAGGGGGAGAGCTGGGAAGGGGTGGGGAGGCTAGGAAGGGGAGGGGAAGGAGGGGTATAGTGAGCTCTGGCTACCCTACTTACCGGCGGGCTTACTAGCTTAACTTTGAATACATTACCTGCTTGGATAATATCTGGAGCAGGTGATGAGCAGGTCCAGTATGGTGGCGGCCAGGGCACTCTCGTCCAACACGGCCGTCCCGCGGGCCACGAGGGTCCATTTAAGTTGGGCCACCCCACCCACTGCCCGCCAACCCTCCATACTGTTCGCCCAGCATTTCGTCTTGTTGTTTATTTCACCAGATTTGTATAGGTCTTTTAACTGTAAGAATAAAACATCTGAGTCATTATTACTATCACAGGTTAGATTATTATGAGTTGTTTCAATTTCTAAAATTTTTTTCTCCACTGACAGCACGAATTTAAATTAATACCGAGATAGAACCATTATTGTTAATTTTCATAAACGCTAAAATTCAAATTCAAATCATGTTTATTGTAAATCATAGGTACAAAAAATGTTTACAGAATAATGAGTTCAGCTATGTTTCACCATTTGGGTATACAATATTAAGTAGGTTATTATTTTAAGTCACTAGATTAGTCTTAAGTTATTCAGTTACCAGTATCACATAAAATTAAATAAAGAATTCATATCGTTAAACGTTCAACGTTCAATAAGCGTTCACCAACCAATTAGCCTTTCGCAGTCCACTGATGGTCATAGGCCTCTCCCAATATTAGGAGGTTCTGGCGTACTATTTTTAAGCTGATCAGATGGGTATTGGTAGTTGGTTTTGTTTCGAATTTTCCTTCTCTCAAACTCACTCATACCATTAAATTATATTCACACCCGTAAATCCTGGATGAAATGAAATGAAATGGTGGGAGTACTATGATTTTCATAATCTTACCTGTTGAAAGCTGACAGGCCCTTTCCTCTGCACTTTGTCTCCCTGGTCCACATTATAGTACCACTCGCGGTCACCCGTGGGCTGCTCCCGCGGCCCCTCAATAACATTACTTTGCGTGGGGACTGTCGCCCGCGACGTATGTAAGTGAGCTAACGTCATTAACTCTACAAGTATTCTGTAAATTAAAATGAGACTATTGGTTTATTATTCATTCAGGCGAAGACGATTACTGGTAACTCAGTTTAAGTAGGAAATAATATTAATGTCGTAGAATATTTGTTTATTTATTAGTGACTTTAATATTTATATTTGCGATGCAACCGTACACTGTCTGTCGCTTACGTATTTTTGCCTTAGTTAACGGTAACTTAGGAACATTTTTCACTTCTCGCTTAGCAGCCATCGCGTGTGCTCAGTGTGCATCAGTTTAAGTAGGAAATAATATTCAGCTATTCATAAATATCATTTTTTTGTACCAACTTCATCTTTATTCGTCAATCTCTGAGCCTATTCCCAATTCAGTTGGGGTCGGCTTTCTATTCTAACTAAGATGCGGCTGAACTTCGATATTCTCCGTGAAGCGACTGCCATCGGACCTCTACAACCAAATTGGCGATATCGAACTTCTGTAGTTGGGCTAGTCGGACTTTTGAGGGCTCCAACTACCTATAACGACTGCCATAGATGTTCTTATGTAAAAACTTAACAGTTGTAATTTAAAAAGAAAATATTGCACTCACCTAATACCATTCCATTCTAATATATCGCTAACATTTCTTCTATGTAGTATGAGTTTCGATAAAAATTGTACTAATCTATCTCTTTCCATTCTATCGCACGTCTGAAAAAAGAGAGAATTTATATGACACTACGAGTATATAAATGTAAAGAATCAGCCAAATATCAAAAAGACAAAACGCTCGACACACCAACCGGAAACCAATCCCAACTTAACTTAAATTAATTAAAGAGGGATTGGTAGGGAACACAGAACACAAAAAACTAGTGGAAGTGTGAAGTTTCTTATGAGTATTTACGCAAAAGTGTATACATTCGGCAATCCTTTTGTAACAACTGAAAGTACGTGTATATGTAGTAAGTTTCCAACTTGTTCGATTCAATGTACGAAACGTCGTAAATACTTTTTATCTATTATAAAGTAATCTCTATTTTGTCCGTAAGTGGCTCTAGACACGTGGTAATTCGTCGGTAGCCGTTATTTTGAATGTACTTCTTCTTCTTATTTTATATAAGTGGCTCCATCGTTCACTGATGATTTTGCCAATGATAGAATATAATGTTCAATGTACGAGAACGAGATTGACACGTATTTTGACGTTAATGACATTTATGACAGGCGTGAACTAATGTCAATATATTAAATTCCATTCTACAAAATGATTGCCACATATCTAAGGCCCCGGGTGTTTTCGTTTTGCAGTGCGTATGATTTAGGCTAATTTAATATTAAATGGTTTTATGTATACGACCAATCAAAATAATTGTTTAATTGTAATGCAAAATGTTATTAACGGTTGTATGTGTGAGTTTGACGTACTAAATCTGTCGTATACCATTTCTACTAGTGTTTTCTGATCTGTAGTGGGAATAGTAATTTCAGTTGCTTAATGACATAAAAAATAAAACCATAGATTCAATGTACCATAAATTTGGAATAGCCTAAATACTTACCCTGTCCAACATTTGTACGATGTATTTAGTGTCGGCGAAAGGCCCGATATCCTCGAAATATCTGCCGTAGACGATACTCATGGCTTGCAAACACATACATTTCATTTCTATCTTCGGTGTCGACAAAAACCGATGATATAAGTCGTTGAAGAACTCGTACCTGGAACGCAAAACAAGGTCAATTATTGATTGCGTTTTGAATTTGTACAGTCGCCCTCAGAAGTAACAGTACACTAACAAATCTACGACCCATCTTTACATTGAAATATAGCTTCAGATAAACCAATGCATAATTTAATTTTGTAATTAATGAAGGCGCGTTGATGGCTCGTCGCGATCAACCTTTTACTATATAGAAATTGATCATTTTACCAGGGATCATGCATAGAGATATACCCTAAATAATAGATATATACATAGTAATAATAGAGCGTGGCGAGGCGGTAGTGCACGCGACTGCTACGCACGGGGCGCGGGTTCGATCCCCGCTTAGTGCAAAAAGTTGTATGCATGAATATGGCTGTTTGCACTGGCCTGGTCGTGGCTCGGAGAGCACGTTAAGCTGTCGGTTTCGGTTGCCATACAAACATCTGTGGATAAAAGCCCTCAAAAGTCCAACCAGTCTAACTTGGAGCTTCGATATTGCCATTGGTCAGTGGATCATTAGTTGTGGAGGTCAGATGGCAGTCGCTTCACGTAAAATATCGAAGTTCAACCGCATCACAGTTAGACTGGAAAGCCGACTCCAACTAAGTTGGGAAAAGGTTCAGAGAATGATGAAATGACGAAACATGAAATTAAAATACCTATAATTATAAATAATAAATAACCTAACATTTATACATGGTATACACAAAGCAAACAGACAGAAGGACAAAATGCTCATAGGTTTTATACAGGGTTGTATATAGGGTGTATACTCACGACTTCCTAATAGGGCTATCGTCATTGTCCCGTTGCTCCAGCAGTATCCGGAGATAGTAGTCGCCGATCTTGACCTCGTTCTGCAAGCACTGGTAGTGCACCTCTAACTCCGCGTGGTTCCACGACGTCAGTGTCGTGCCGGCCACCTCCCGGTCGGAGGTGAATGCACGGAGTTCGTTCTCTAAGGCATTGCGGAGTTCTTCTCGGGTCTGTCAGAGATTTAGTTGGAATACATTTGTAATCAAGTATTATTGAATTGTACATCCTGACATCTTTCTTAGTTTTTTACTTATTGACTTCTTAATGAGACAAATTAAGAAGAGAGTATGTACAGTGGGCTACAAAAATTCCTGAACCATTTGAAACTAAAATTGTATGAAGTTAAGTCACTATATAACTACTAGTCTTAGCAACTACTGGTTCTAACTATTGATGTAATTAAGTTCAGGGATGCACTTGCATGAGTTTAGTTTTTTCATAAACAGACAAGACATTGATTTAGTTTACTTTATTTAATGCTAGGTATGTTACTTTTGGTTAAATTATACTTAGAAACCTAAGTCAAATGATTTCATTTTATTTTATAGTATACACCTTTAAAAAAGTGTATACTTATTTTCTTTGCTGACTATACGTGTGCGTGCACGTATGTTCGCATGTACGATTATAGGTGCGTGTCTATGAACATGATTGTGTGAGTCTCCTTTGTGAACAAAATTCAACATTCTACTGAAACATCACAAATTCACAAAGAAGACACGTCATTCTTCATTTTAGTTGTTCCGCCCAATTTCATTGCTCAAATGCCATACTATTCATTTTTTCTCTCAATTCATTAGCAAGCAATTAATTCACAAGTCGTATAAGCTCACCGTATGATTCCATATGAGGTTAGGTAACGCGTGATCCTTGTGAAACTGGTAGTAGAATAGAGGCCAGTTGGAAGTCGACTTGACTCTCTCTCGCCTTCTGCGCAGTAATACTGGTCTATCTCTGGCCGCATCCCTTTTGTCAGCTGATGGCCGCCCCAGCCGTGACGCCCAATGCTGAAGAGCTAATTGTGCATAATGCTATGGACAAGATGAGTGAGATTAGAAATGAGTACATGGCGATCAATGTAGCATGTAATACGAGCATCAAAAATTTGTACGTCTACATTGACAGAACATGTTGAAACTTGTAACGTGTATTATAAGATACCACCTGTACCTACACATGTTTCCACAAATAAATTATCTTTATCTTTATCTGTATTAGCAGCAATAAATACTGTCGGATTCAAAACAGTAGTTGCAAGACACGCAGGAGAAGATATGGCCGGGTGCAAGATGGGTATACCGCAGTTCTCAGAGGGGGGTATATCGAAACTGGAGATGGCTCTGGGTCAGCAGAAAGTTGGGAATATGTGACAATCTCACTGCAACCCACCAACTGCAAAGTCACCCAGCAACTGGATGACTCAAGACGGCGTGCGGTTTTAGACGATTCAATCCCAACACAAGGATTTTTATAGTGCGGAATTTAAATAAGATATAAGAGATATATTTTTTTACTACGTAGGTGGCAGACAAGCACACGGCCCACCTGATGGAAAGCGGCCACCGTGGCCTATGAACGTGTGCAACACTAAGGGTGTCACACACGCGCTGCCCACCCTGAAGGGAAAGGGGGAGAGCTGGGAAGGGGTGGGGAGGCTAGGAAGGGGAGGGGAAGGAGGGGTATAGTGAGCTCTGGCTACCCTGCTTACCGGCGGGAACACAACACGATGGTTATTATGACCGCGGTCTTCTGTAGGGCGGAGGCACTTCCCCAGTTGGACAGCTCATTTCGGACGGGAGATACCGTCGTGACCTACCTCCGTATTACACTTGAAAATTAAAAATAAAACCGTTGTCTAACCAACTGTCCCTCACCTCCACATGTTTCTCGATGTATTTGACTTGTCTTTCAAGCGCCTCCCAGTGCTGAGCGCGAGGTTTGATGCTCGCCTGTGCTAACTGCAGGTTGTCGCGCTCCGGCTCGTTGTCTATCGCGGACACTGGAGGTGCTTCAGTAGATTCCAGGAAAGCTAGAAGACCTGACGGCTATCAACAAATATCATAATAAAGTATCGATTTTTACAAGAGAAGTATGATCAAATCAAAGCAAATCAAATCAAAAATCATTTATTCTGCATAGACCAGTAAACGGAACTAACAAAATGTCAATATCAACAATATCTTATCAAATGCAAATGGACCACCGCCGGTTCGAAACGCGGCCCCGACCTGAGAAGACTCCGGCAAGAAATTTATGATTAGATTTGATTTAAAATACTGGGGTTTCTTATATATCAATTAGCTACGGTATTGAGTCAATTACTGTAATTGGCGCAGAATATTGGGCTTTTTATACCACTTAGGTGGTAAACTAGCACGAGGTCCACCTGATGGAAAGAGGTTACCGTGGTCTACGGACTTTTGCAACACCGGGGGCGTCACATTCGTGCTGTCGACCATATAGAGAAGGGGAGAAGGTTAAAAGAAGGGTTTCTCGGTCTTCCCGCTGACAACACAAAACCTCTCCAGTGAGCTCTGGCTCAAAAATATCAAGGGTAGTTAATATAAAATTAGATTTTTAAGATATAATTCATTGTTTGGAATATGTTATATTACAAAAGTGTCTTAAAATTCAATTAAGTTTTCGCAGATTATCTGCATGCAACGTGTTTAGTTTAAAGTGTCTAACATTTAAACTAAATAATTTTATTAGGTATATCTATATTTTATCAAATACGAGAGTGAATTAAAAATTAAATACCGAGAATAGGTGACAAATATAATATTTGGGCTAGTTCACAAATAAAATAATGGAGTTACGAGTAGTTAAAACTAACCATAATCCTCCGCAGCAGACAGTGCGCAGGCGCATGATCGACCAGCCACAAGGCGACCAAGTGTCTCGCTAAATGCCTATGATGTAATCTTGGCGGCGCGTACAGGGCGGATAGCAAGTGCCTCGGTAACGCTGCTTCGGCCAACGCAAGTGTCTGCATACGAGAACCCACATTCTCACCACCTTCTTCTACAAGGGCTCTCATTACTAGACCAGCTCCTTTCACAATAGCCATAGATGGATGCTGCAATACAAATATTATGACATATCTCAAACATCATCTCATGTTTAAATGTTTGTTATTCAATCGAGCTTTAACAGCTACTTTTAACCCTGTGTATATTGTGGGAACGAGATCAATATACCAAGCGGGCGAAGCCACCGGTAACAGCTAGTATTGCATGAATGAAGGTACACTCACTCAAGTTAGAGAAATCAAGACTGAAGAAGTATTTTGAGAAAATAAAAATTCTAACTATTGATTACGTACGGGTTATGTTAGCCCGTGTTTTCATCAAGGTTTGAAACATGTATTTGGCAAATCACAGACTTCAGTGTAAACATAAATGTTGTTTTTATAGTTGTTGGCAACACAGTGTGAACGAAATAATGTATGAGACAGACTCATTAAAATATGTACAAAAAAAAGTTATAATTTTTTGGGTAAAACGAGGGGTACACTAAGTTATCATGATTAATTGTTATCCATTTGTTTTTAGGCATAATGTATGTAAATCTAAGTGTGTAGAAAAATAATAATGTTACCTCAAACAACTTGAACAGCACACGGCCTTTTTTCGAGACCATTTCGAGCAGTTGATCGAACTGTTTTCCATCCGTCGTCTCACTATATGGCACACATAGCGCGAATGTTAAGAAATCCAGCATGGCCGCCACGACTAGAGCGCCACTGCCTGCAGTCTGTGGTAAAAAAGTGTGCCATAAAGAAAAAATATTTAAGTGTAGCAAATTAAAAAATATATTTTTTTTATTTATCAATGGCACGTCAATTTGACTTCACCCCGCCTGATGTTAAGCTGAAGGCAAAGTCTCATGAAAGAGGGTCACCATTGCAAACCCGTTCAGTGCTACAATGGTGGCGCTCAGCTTGACGGCCTCATCAGGCAAATATTGCATGGCTTTACCCAGTTTCGATAATAGCCCTCAGGTACACAAAGACCATATCTCAAAACGAACATGGCACATTTAATTCACATAGCGAACACAGAGAGGAGGAGATCTAAACAATTGTGCAGTGTAATTCTCACCTAATACCTGACGTCAATGCATTGAGTGGTGTTTCACTCTTTGTATTATCGGCGTTTCTCTTGTGCACAGCACTCTTAACTACATGTTTTCAAAATATACTTAATTAATGCCAATACTTTGTATCTGAATATGTCTCCGCCACACGAGTAATTTTATTATTGATCGGTAAATGGAAAAAAGAAATGAGCTGAATTCAACCCTTCTTCACCACACGCTAGTCCCACTGTCACGCTTTCTTTAATAGGGAAATCAAATTACATATAACACCTCCTCTCTGTGTTTGCTCTGTAGTTGGGCCGTTTGCTACAATGTTAAACTCTGTCGACAGTTCTCTTGCGTATGATATAAGTGGTACTTATGACTCACGACGTGGTCGGCCCACATGGCGAGCAGGCCGTCGAGGAAGCTGGCGGAGGACAGCATGCTGGCCTTGTTGAGCTGCTCCTGGCGCAGGTCGGGCTCGGCGTGCATGGGCTGCAGCAGCGCGCACACCGCGTCCAGCGCCGCGTGCGCGCTCGCGCTGCTGCCGCGCCGCAGCGCCGCCACCGTCGCCGTGCCGATCCACTCGCGGAACCTGACGCGACATTGTGAATCATTTTTTTTTTTATACTACGTAGGTGGCAGACAAGCACACGGCCAACCTGATGGAAAGCGGCCACCGTGGCCTATGAACGTGTGCAACACTAAAGCGCGATTCACACACAGCGCGGGTGCGGGTCGGGCGCGGGTGCTTTCGTCATCCATTGCCGTTTTCTTAATAAGGTAATGTTTTTACTTTCTTCTGTAAACGGCGATGTATGGCAAAAACACCCGCGCCCGACCCGCACCCGCGCTGTGTGTGAATCGCGCTTAAGGGTGTCACTTTTTTTTATATCATATCACGCCTATATCCCCGAAGGGGTAGACAGAGGTGCTAGCACCCACATTTCGCCAGTTTATATTAAGATCCCAATGTAATAGGTGGCGAGCCTATTGCCATTAACCGGGCACTTATAAACCTGCGATAAATACACACATAACTTCGAAAAGCATCGCAGTCATTGGTGTGTGCTATGGTAAACCTGGGATCGAACCCGAGACCTCGTCTCAGCAGTCCATTACCCATACCACTTGGCTACTAGGCAATCTTTAATCAAGATAACCCCCAAGACAATCCCCTAGTTTTCGGCACGAAAACTTATAGTTTTTCGACGTTTCGTTTTAACTCCACTCCCGGGAGGGCCGGAATAAAACTGCAAGTAATCTCGATTTTTTTATATACCACTTAAGTGGTACACATGCACACGGCCCACCTAATAAAAAGTGGTCACCTTGGCTTATGGACGTTTGCAATACCAGAGCCAAAGGCAATTACACACTAGCGCTGCCGACCAGAATTGTAAAAGTGAAGTTTAATATTTTCCTTGTACCCGGCTGACCCAGGGCTATTCCCCATTACATGATGGCTCCCCTCAGGTGTGTGAACCAAGCTGGAGAGGAGGTCACGATTATCCCCTAAAACGGATTTAGCTCCAACTAGCTCTTAATGCTCACCCAGGTAGCGCAGTGAACGCAGCGAATCCCACTTTGCTGGCGCAGAGCCGCCTGAGCGCGTGGAACTGTGCCTCGAGTTCCCGCGGCGTGAGGTTGGCGCCCGACGGAGCGCTGCTCACCAGCGCGTTCAGCGCACCCGTGATCAACTTCTCCTTGTTCTCCGCGAACAGACGCTGCCAAGGAAAACATTACAGCTCCTCCATTGCTCAGTTAGCACACAATACCACGTACTAATTATTATATATTACAAGTGAAGTCAGCTTGAATGAAATAATTTGGATAATAAAGCGGAAAGCTTATTCAATTATTCCCACACCACATTGAAAGTCCTTAGCTCTTAAGGTATTAAATATTATCATTTATACTTGGAACCATTGAGCTTACGAGAAATAAATTTATATCAAACTGTTCAGGTGAGATGTTGTTATAATTACTTCGTAATTCAGCACAATGCAGTGACAGTGCAACCCAAAATATTTTTCAAGGCAAAAGCAATAGAATTTACAACAATACAGTAATCATAGTCAGATATTATGGTATTTACATGTGATATGGTATGGTATCTACGCCCATGAACAAAACCTAATGCAGTGTAAGAAATAAAATAGATTTAGAATACCATTGTTAAACAATTTTACCAAATTCGAATACTAAAGACGTAGCGTAGTAAGAATAAAAATAATAAATTGAGAAGGGACTTACAAGATCCCACGTAAGAAACAGCCACAACAGGGGACGGGCCTAGAGGTACACAAGGTACATTAATATGCCCCAGAAATGACATAACATAACATATAAAAAGCGTGAGGGTATATGTATTGTGATTGTGGAGTGGATGTCTGGTTACTTGATACAAAAATCATAAATTATATGCGAAGGGACGTTAAATGTAATGTTTTAAATGATCTATAAAATTATAGAATTATACAAATGATTACAATGGTTGATGTCGTGTTAGAGATGTTCAGGGAGCTTACTATTAGCGCAATAAACGAAGGCATTCGTAATCTTATATAAAGCAAGCAATTCTTGCATAATATATAGAATTTACAGAAAATTTGTATTATGGTAATATATTTTCTGAAATAAAAAGCAAAGCTCGCTCAATCAAGTACTAGCGTTAAAAGCGAGTTGATATTTTGTTATAGCTTGCTCCCCGACCTTACCCTATAAAATCCAATAAATTATACGAGATTTTTATTCAAAAATAATCATCTCAATAAAAAAAATATGGTTTGTTTTGATAAGAAAATAGCGATTTAATAAATAACTGTTGTTGTATTGAAAATTTTGAAAAGCAAATACTATGCTGACAGTTCAAATTAAATTTTTGTTTATTTTTTTTAGGAAAAAGTAAACGCTTCGACGGGATTCGAACCCGCGATCGTTCCCTTAAAGGGGGATCGCCCCAAAAATGGTTGTATAGGAGAATTACAAATGATTCAGATGAGGCTTCGTGGCTTAGCTTTGAAAATCGCGGGTTCGAATCCCGTCGAAGCATACACTTTTTCCTATCTAAATTTGAACTGTTGCTGTAATAAAATAGCATGTCTCAATTTGCTTATTCCATTTTGAGTGACAGTTATTTGAGTACTACATATATATTTTATATTCACTGTTTTCTCAGCAGAAATTAGTTACAAGTCAAATAATACAGCATAGCAAGCTAGCAAGAAAAACGAAATACAGCAACCTGTTTAAGACGATTTTGAACGGACTTAACCCATAAGTCACCTAACCCCTCGTCTACACCAAGAAAGAAGTTGTAAACATATTTGATATGAAACTCGTCAAACAAAACTTATTTTATACATGTATTCCGACTGTCTTAAACAAGTTGTAAACCAGTTTAAAACACATTTGCGTTCACGCTGAAGTTTTCGACATAATGTAACTCGTCAAATAAGTACATGTTTTAAACCTTGGTGAAAACGGGGGTAAGGCCTCGGGCATGTTGTCAACGTCGGGCAGCGTATTAGCGACACGGCAAGCCAGTGAGAGAGAAAGAGAGAAAGAAAGAGAGTACACTCTTTCTCTTTCTCTTTCTCTTTCTCTTTCTCTTTCTCTTTCTCTTTCTCTTTCTCTTTCTCTTTCTCTTTCTCTTTCTCTTTCTCTTTCTCTTTCTCTTTCTCTTTCTCTTTCTCTTTCTCTCTCATTAGCTTACCGTGTCGCACCGCCTGTTACTGACTTCCCATTAGAAGCCTTAGTGTAGCAAAAGATGGTTAAACTATATTAACCGGTAACATCTTGACACTTCACACGTCGTTGGTTGATCTGATTTGACCACAAAATTTCAGACTTTCGTTCAAGATGTTTGCCGGGAGTTATACCAGCGTAAACACAATGTATTAAGCGAGCTTTGCTGTATGCTGTTAGTATAATATAGTATAGAGTATGCATGTTTGTGCAAGTCTATAGCGTACTAAAGATGCCTTACGTCTTGGCTGACGGAATAGATCAAGCCACTGTATCCGATGTTCGCGTTGAATCTCTCTATGACTTCCGTACGACCCATGCCTACTGGATTTTGAAACAACCTGTAAATAAATCGTACAGTTTATTGATGGCACTTGGTGGTACTTATTGTTATACATATTGATAACACACTTGTATTTCTCCACAATATTTATTACATACAAATTGATACTTTAACAACCATACAATGTAATAAAAATAGCTTGGCAAAGTACAAGTGTGTTTTTAATACTATAAACATATGAATTTACCTATTCTCCGTTTGACTAACTAAAGGTCTTGATGCGACTTTATTCACAAAATCTTAATAAACAAATAAACTACTGCTTCACTTTTTATTTAAAAACTCAGTTAAAATTATAAAGCGAGACTAAAAACCGATGTTAGCACTAGTTTAAAAGGCACATCAAGATTGTTTACTTAGCATACTTATTATTGCTTAGCAGAGATTTATAGGGTGGCGGTTTTATATTTGAATACAATTTATGAATAAAACATTTTCAACATGTCCCAATTCACAAATAATGAAATACCTGAGGTGATTGGATTCGGTTTCTTCTTCGACGGGCTGATGTAGAGGACCCAGTCGGTACCCTCTCGGCGTTGGCACCGAGCGTACATGGACGTCGCGCTGGCCAGCGGACCGCACGCCGTCTAACAGCGACGCAAGCAGTGCGTCCCTGTGAAAATAATATATAGGCACATTTACATCTACATAATCTAATATCATATTTTTTTATATATAACTTTTTGCACAAATACAAGATAATTTTACAAATGCGGCCTTAATGCTATAGCCATATTCCCATATTCCCATTGGGGCAGGCAGTTTATAAGAACATACACGTTTCCTTACTCAATCCTTTCTTTTTTCTTTCTTGTATAAGGATGTGTTAAGATAATCAGGGTCCAAGTCTACCTAATCTGCGAGCTCATACGGCGTACACCAGCCAGACCAGCGTCTGACGAAGTTTTGTTTCCGGGGTCGTAATTCAGACGGTAGTAGCTCTTCTTATAATCAAAATAAACCACATCAGAAGCAAAAAGCGTAGGGGAGGGGACCCTGGACACCATAGGGCAAGCTTGCATTATGCAAATGGGGTACAACGCTGGGATGAAGATGACTTGCTTTTATTGTTTATATTTTTTTATTATAAACGTATGTGACACGTTTACTGTGTACAACAGTAGCTTTCATCAAATGAATTGTACGCAAATTCATTGAAAATATTAAAATTTTACCTTCAAATAAAATTTGTATTATGCTTCCATGGACGTCCGAAGTCCATTATGAGAGAGTACGTCACTTCCTTCACCTCGCTTGGTCGCTAAAAGTAGTTCACTTCCGTTTTCTTGCCGCGCTTTTAGCGCCACCTATCGTTTCCGCTAAACAACTAAGCTCCTTACCAAAGCAAGCCGCCATCTTAGTCATTGTTCGGCTCATAATGGCTTAGCACCAGGAAGAAATTACTGGGACTTCGGACGTCCATGGAAGCATAATACAAATTTTATTTGAAGGTAAAATTTTAATATTATGCGTTCCGATTGACGTCCGAAGTCCATTATGAGAGACTGTTTGTTATCTCCTGGTGGCTTGTATTTTTGGTAATATAGTAAGTGTACAACTGAAACGCAACAATGTGATTGAATATTTATGAATGATTATAAACCTAAATGTACATTGAATAAAGTGCGTATCAATCAATTTATTACACAACTAACGTTAATTATTGGGTTGAAAATATTGTGAAAGAGATTTTTCTAACATTATTTCTCTGTTTACATTATTAATTTCTTTCAAGTAAACCTTTCTTAAGATACTTTCATGTTGCCAATTAGCTTTATCTAGAATATCATTAATTATATGATAATTTTCTAACCAATTTAAGGATGAAACAGCTGATCTACAACTTAAAGCTGATGCATGAATTCCGGCATAAGCCAGAATACGCTTCATCCAACCCCCGATGATCGCTGCAGTAGCTGGTCTCGTAGGGCCTTTAGTTACTAAAAACAAATTAGTAATATTGCCTCGAGTTGCCTGTGTCATATTTACAAGAGTGCGTAACCAATATACTGCATCGATGCCTTTATCAGGGGCGGATATAAATGATTGTTGATATGAGGACGAGTCAGTTTTCGACCCGAAAACGGGATGCAAGGTAATAGAATTAGTGTTATCTATAAAATGTTGCCTATCAGCGTGCAACAGAGTAAGGTCGTGTACTCTACGACCCGAAGATAATAATAAAATAGCCGCAGTGCGTCTAGACACTTGATATAAACTATTCAAATCTATCTCTTGCTTTTTTAACAAATTAATCAAAATCCTGGCGTCCCAAATCGGTAATTTAGGCGGTACAGGTTTTGCTAAGGAAATAGCTTTCAGTATATGTTTGACAGTAGGATTAGATGAAATTTTAATATCGGATATAGTTTCGCAAATGGCGGCAATAACCGATTTATGAACGAGAATTGTTCTGTAAGAGAGACGATCCGTTAAAAATAAATAACTGAGGTATCTAGCTACGTCTGGTGGATTCGGAATACTACTCTTCTCTTGGCAAAACCTCACCCATCTACTTCAAATGGGGGCATACCTTGCTGACTTGCGTGGGTGCTAGCATTGTTACCGTGTCCACCAAATTCTTGTCCAGATCTCTGAACTTCATAGGACGCTTCAAAGCGCGACTTTTCAGGTCTGGCCTCCAAAAGAACTTCCTCCACTTGGGTGCTATTAGGATGTACCGGCCGGAGGCTGAATTTAGATGATGTAGTACCCTGGGCATTAGGCTGGGTGGCGGGAATAGCCATGCAAGTCTGTAATGCCAGAATCTGCTGAACGCGTCGTGAAAGTAGGCGTTCGAGTCTGACAAGTCTAGCGTAACATAGTTTGCTACGACATGTGCTGTCTGTGATGCGAACAGGTCCAAGTCTGGTGTGCCCCACATACTGAACAGCCTCGATGTTTCTACGTCTGTTAGGTGCCACTCGGCGGCGGCACGATTCCTTGATAGATGATCGGCTTCTGTGTTCAAAAGCCCTGGTAGGTGATGAGGGCAAAGCACAATGTTGAGACGATCCGCCAGGCTCAGCAACTGACGGGTCAAGTTCAGCAGAAGACGCGATCGCGTTCCGCCTTCGTTTTTTATGTAAGCTACGACTGTCTTGTTGTCGCTCTGAAGAATCACTGTCGAATTCTGGAGCTGCACTGCTTTGCTGATATGACGGCTATCACAGCAAACATCTCCTTTAGATTGCAATGCCACTTGGTCTGATGTTCTTCCCATTGGCCCGTTATCATTTCGTTGTTCACCAAAGCCCCCCATTGAATGTTCGACGCGTCTGTGATGAAGTGATTCGTGGACGTTCTCTGGGGATGGATTGCCGATTTCTGACTGACATTTTCCAGCCACCAGTTCAGTTCTGACCGTACCTCTTCTGGATACCGAATCTGCAATTGAGTTTGTTGCTGTGACGTTGTAGAGAACGGCAATGCAACCTTCCCCGGTGGGTGATGAAGGTTGCAAAGTTGAGATGACCTATAAGGCGTTGCGCCTGTTTTAGGTTCCAACTGCCGGTCGCGAGTCGTACTCGCAACATCTGCTGCATTCGCTGTATCTTGTCGGAAGGTAAGGACTTCGTGTTGGATTTGGTGTCCCATGCCACTCCTAGAAATTCGATAAACCTCGTTGATGTAGTTATCGATTTCTCCATATTGATACAGATTTTTTGTTGCTGTGACGTTGTAGAGAACGGCAATGCAACCTTCCCCGGTGGGTGATGAAGGTTGCAAAGTTGAGATGACCTATAAGGCGTTGCGCCTGTTTTAGGTTCCAACTGCCGGTCGCAAGTCGTACTCGCAACATCTGCTGCATTCGCTGTATCTTGTCGGAAGGTAAGGACTTCGTGTTGGATTTGGTGTCCCATGCCACTCCTAGAAATTCGATAAACCTCGTTGGTGTAGTTATCGATTTCTCCATATTGATACAGAAACCCAAGCTGGTCAGAAACTGTATTGCAATTTCTACTTGAGCTGTTAGTGTATCTCGCTTCTGATGTACTATAAAATAATCGTCCAAGTAGACTACTAACCTTAGGCCTTTCTTGCGAAGTATTTCTGCCGTCCAATTTGTTACAGAGGCGAATATTCGAGGTGCTGCAGCTAGGCCGAACGGTAGACACGTCATCTGAAGCAGTTGACCTTGATAGCTGATTCTGAGGAACCTTCTGTGTTGCTTTCTTACAGGCAGGTGATAATAAGTCTGGCTTAGGTCTAACTTCACCATCCAATCTCCTCGTTGTAGAAAATTGGGCACTTGATGATGATTGACTAGATGAAAATGCTTCGGCTTCACGTACTGATTTAGAGCCTTGAGATTGAAAATGGTTCGACTTTTTCCGTTGGATTTTGGAATTATAAATAGAGGGGATATAAAAGACGGTGTAAGGGGAGCTGGCTCCAAGACTTTTAATTGAATTAGATTTTGAATTTCGGTTGACATTAATTGCGATATTGGGGTCTGATACTTTGTTAAAATATCTAGAGTCGGTAGAACCAATGGAGGAGTCTTGTTGAATGGTATTCTGAGACCTGTTATTAATTTCCGAATTGATCTGGGTGGATTGAAAAGAGCCCAAGTGTTTTGAAAGCGTCTCAGACAACCAGCTGAAAACCCTGTGTAGTCATTTATTTTTATATCCCGCTCTTTTACCCTCTGTTTTATATTTTCTCCCCCCCCTTATTTCTAGCCGACAAGATTCGCTCGGAGTCTTTGCTTTCGGCTTGTTTTGTCTTATAGCTATTGGGGCGGCTTTGAAATGGCTTAGTGTTAGCAGAAGAAGTCGAGGGTTCTGGCGATTTTGCGCGGGTGCGAGTAGAAGATTGGGTCTACTTTTGTAATTTATCTACCCCCCCCACCCCAATTTTCTGTAAATATAATGATAACTGACCGGGGTCAAACATGTATTCGCAAGAAGGAGGTATTTTAGCCAAATCGTCTTTCATATACTTATCTTTCAGTTTTTTAGTGTACGGCGTAATTCTAACACTTCGGCTCGTTTCCCGCAAACTATCTGAAGTATATCATGCGACACAGTTTTGTATTCAGAATCCTTACCAAATAACTGGTTTAACTTCTCGTAAAAATAGAAAATAGTTGATGCATTAACTGAAATGTCAGCCGTGGCAAACCAATCAACAAGACTGTAACGCTGAATTTATAGCTTCATTTTTAGCCAAGAACGCGTTGGATAGCGCGGCAAAACTATGAAACCATCGTAAAGGTGTAAAGGGGTCCTCGAGACGACGTAACTCTTCGTTCACTCTAAGCTCGGTAAAGGCAGGAGACGCAATGTACTTTTTCTGAACTTCCGTATATCGAACTGCGTTCCATTCAGACGAGTTAAATCTTTGCATATACTTAATTTTATCAACACGTGATTGCTTTGCCTTTGATACGGTGGTTCTTTAATCGAAACGTTTAAATCTACGATACTACCCGCATTTAATTTAGGTGGATATAGAAATTGTTCACTGGCTGGTGGTGAAGTATTCAACATTTTTGATGTATGTAGCATGATATTAGATACGGGTACTTGCACATTTGAAAATGAGGTAGCCAAAAATTTGTACAATTGACTTACCAATTGCTGTGACAATAAGTCAAACCTCTCATCCAGGTCCCGCGAACGGGAACGCTTTTGTCGTTTCCTAGGTGGTTCCTCTTGATCCGACGAACAATCCGAGGAACTATCATCACTTGGAAAAGTTTTTTCACTACGCGGGATACCCTCTTTACATTTTTTAACACTTAAAGGTAACGGAAGACAAACTACACTGTTTGAAGTTACTTTCTACTTAAATCTCGAAAGTTAATTTAAAATTAATTCAAATATTAATATTAAATTTAAATAATTTTAAAATATTGAATTTTTCGTAGCGACCATGTGCTCGGTTCGAAAAACGACGCAACAATGACTAAGATGGCGGCTTGCTTTGGTAAGGAGCTTAGTTGTTTAGCGGAAACGATAGGTGGCGCTAAAAGCGCGGCAAGAAAACGGAAGTGAACTACTTTTAGCGACCAAGCGAGGTGAAGGAAGTGACGTACTCTCTCATAATGGACTTCGGACGTCAATCGGAACGCATAATAAAAGATAAGCGTTATTACCTTTCGCCCGCCAAATATGTGCGCGTCTGGCCATTGAGGTATTCGATAGAAAATTTCTGTGGATGCTCTGTGTCTCTCACTAACGCAAATACATCACTAAGCGGACGCAAACATACTACCTGGAAATAAAAGTAACGAAAATATTTAATGGACCATTTTATTAAATGTATATTTGTTGCCACAGAACCTTATTGTGTACAGTGTCGGGCCCATTTTCCCGTATGTTTCATAAGAGGCAACTAAGGCGCATTCACAAAGCGGGTCGGGCGCGGGTCGTTTTGCAATCCAACGCCTTAACATAATATTCTATCTTTATTCTATACACGACGACGGATGACAAAAAGACCCGCGCCAGACCCGCCACGCTATGTGTGAATCGCGCTTTAGGGATACGGCTGTTCTCAATATATAGCAGACCAAGTACCCGCTAGACGATAATAGGCTCACTTAGCATTAGCTGAGACCGAAAAACAGTTCGTAAAATGTGGATATTAATACACCTTTGGCTACTACTTACAGGCATGAATATATGTATTGTATATATGTAAGAACTTATTAGTGGTAAAAAAAATGACAAATTTCTGTAAGGTATGTTCATCCGTTTTAACGAAATAATTTGAATACTTACGGAATAAGTCTGTGGGTCCCTTTCTAATATACAGGTGTCGGAGAGACACAGTGTTCGGCGCATCGGCTCCATATGACGAGCTGGGTTCACTTTGTGCACGATAAACTCGCTCAGAGATGTCTGATGTTGGTCACCGCTGTAAAATAAAGTGTTCAAATTTTCAGTTCCGGTTACCATACGAACATCTATGATACTGGTACGTTACTGGTAGCCAAAAAAAAATCAACAAATTACGTCAGAGGTTCGTATCCGGGTCATTGCACTACACGGTTGCCATAAGAACATCCAGGTCAGTTGATTCGGGTAGTTGCGAGTCCTAAAATGTCCGGCTAGTCTAACTACAGAACTACAATATCGCCAATAGTTTGTGGAGGTCGGATCAAATCAGATGGCACATATTATTAGGCTAGAAAGCAGACCACAATCAACCGAGTTGAGTTAATGCTAAGAAAATACGCCTTTTTACCATTGGAGTGCGCAAAAGACTCATCATCGTCCCTGCGTTATTCCCGGTCGCTTCCGAAGCATTCACCTCGGTGTCTGAGGTCCGTTTTCCGGCTTTATGATAGTAAGCCCATTGCCACGCATGCAATCCTCCACGACGCCAAGCCAGCACTTCAAGGGTCCCCACCTCCTACCGGGGCGCGGCAGAGGCGATATTTCCAGACATTTATTACCCACGTAGTCAAGTGATCGCCACTGAACATGGCCGCATAAGCGAAGGCAACTCTCCTGAGCTTTGTCTGCAATGTCACAGACGTGGAGCCCCAGATGCTAGAGTTCCTCACGCGATCCTTATGCGTTACTTTGAGGAGTGCGCAAAAAACTATTTTATTTAAATGAGTTACAGTTTTTAACGTATGTACCTACCTATCTATCTATTGCCAACATCATTTCCTGTATAATAGTAGACTCCAACAGTTAAAACTATATAATATATCGGTCAATGTTGTACCTATAAATACATTCACTCGTAACAAAGTCATTGTACTACAGTGTAAATGAATTCACACTTTTAATTGTCAGTCCAAACGTTATAGCATTTGATTGTGTGATTCACTCGACCTTGTGTGAAATCATGTATCTACTGCGATATGCTCATCATAATAATCGTATCAAATTTCGTATTTAGCTACATTTAAAACGCCAGTTTATGGAAATTATTGCTTCATATAAAATTGAAAGTGTATGAAATAAAAAGAGAGAAAAAATGGTTTGTTTTTGCTTCCGTAGACTGAGCACCCGTGGCTTGTTTTGGACGAGTTCACGATTTAGAAAGTAAAAACATAACAGACGCGTAGATATTTTCGAGTACATTGATCTAGTCTAGAATATTACAGAAGAAAAAATATAACGAAGACGGCTCTAAGATATTGATGTTAATATTTAGAAATATTCTATAATAATAGCCTCGACCAACATCTCAAGAGGCTTGCATTAGGCAGTTCTCCTCGACACGGCACATATGACGTATTGTGAGGAGATTCCTCTCTCTCTGGAGCCCTAACCACTGGTAGATTGGTCCGTATAACCGCTGCCCGGTGGGCTACTATTTTCTATATTACTAGCTGTCCCGGCAAACGCATTTAATTATTTTAAATAATAAATTATATAAAATGCAATGTGTAAATTTTATTAAGTGGATAATAATATTGAAAAATAAAATGGATAAAGCAAAAGTTGTATGTAATGGTTTCCTCAAAATGAGAAGGGTTTGGTTTCCAGTTGACTGTGATACTAATTGATTTATTGATTGACATTCAAGTAGACATCCCTACTCCCTAATAATCACGTCCTATCATAATATCAGATCGATAATAGCGTTCATTAAGGTTACTATCGAATAATTCACTTATAAAATACAATAAATGACTTCAAATAGGAAAAAAGAAAAAGAATATTGACAGAAAACCGCATTATTTCTTGCCAATATCAATTAAAACACAGAGACTCAATGAGAAATAAATTTTAAATTCACAAAAAGAAATGCCCCGGGTGAGGATCGAACTCACGACCTTAAGATTATGAGACTTACGCGCTGCCTACTGCGCTACCGAGGCTGTTGACGTGGCAAGCAAAATTAAGCTTCAATACTTACTGTGAATAAAACCTGTTTACTGTTCTATTTTGATTTCAAGTTACAATAACAATAAAAAAAACGCTTTAATGGCGGTGCGGTGCGGTCGTGGCGCGTCTGCGGTGGTGTAGGTACGTAATGTACGTATACACGCGTGCTTTTATACATAGAACTATTAGTCTATTTGTTTAGGTACTTAAAAAACGGAAAGAATTTAAGCGTGTCTTTTTAATGTTTTGTTTAAAAACTCAGTATAAAAATAGTTTTCTACTTAGTAACGCATTTTGAATACTAAAAACCTGTGTCGAACTACTAGTTAGTAAGTTAGTTAGTCTAGTTTATTTGTTTAAATAAAACGATGCAAAACAAATATTATTACTATTGACATGTGTTTTATAAAAATTTGATTGACAAGATTGTTTACCTTTATTTAAGTACCTAAAGGTCGGTAGCTTAGTGGTTAAGGAGCCGGCATTACGATCATCGGCATTACATTTACAGTCCCAGGTTCGAATTCTGGTCATCACACTACCGACGTGAACTCACACCTAATACAAGTCATTTAAGCAATTTTAGCAGGAGGGGTTAACAGGAATATTAGTAATTTCGGTTGCTAATACTCGTTAAATATATATAAAAAAGGGCATTGACTGATATATTTTGCACTTGTTATAATAATATAGTAAGTACATAAAATGTAGATAATATCGGCCATAACAGAGAGGAGACCTTGCCAATCTGTTAACCCATGAGATAAGATAAATATTCTTTAGTGGAGCAGATAAATTTTGGCTAAATCTATTTGGAGACTACTAATATTTTTATATCAATCAATTAGCGTATCACAATCCACTACTGGACATAGACCTATTACAATGATGAGAGGTTTTCGTCTACTGTTTTCACATATTTTTATAACCAATGTGTGTGTAGTGCACACGACTGCTACGCACGGATTGCGGGTTCGATGCGCTCGGTGCAAAAAGTTGTATGCATGAATATGGCTGTTTGCACTGGTCTGGTCGTGCCCCAGAGAGTACGTTAAGCCGACGGTCCCGGTTGTGATATAAACACTCAAAAGTCCAACCAGTCTAACTTGGAACTTCGAGATAACCATTGGTCATTGGACCATTGGTTGTGGAGGCCAGATGGCAGTCGCTTCACGGAAAATATCGAAGTTCATAAATAAAAGAACATAAAAAGGAAAGATAATTTGAAACCATTCCTCTACTGGTATTCTGGGTACAGTCAGCTCCAAAAGTTGCTATACGTGTTCAAATTGACAAAACTTCTTGACATTCTAACTACCATAAGTCGGTGGCGTAACAAGCTATCAAAAGTAATTTAACATTTTTAACGCCCATAAAACAATGATGGGACTCTTTCACTTGTCACTAAACATCTTATATACCATAAATCGCTGATAGTCATTCATTCCAAAATTTGATTAACAAATTATTATTTGCAATGTTCTTGCGTGTGAAATCTTATACATGCCATAAATCGCTGGTAGTCATTCATTTCAAAATTAGATTAACAAGTTATTATTTGGATTTTTTTACGTGTGAACCTACTTTAGGCGATAATGTTACATGAATTTGTATATCGAAATTGGTAATAAAACTCAAGTATACTTAATATTTATTTAAAATAAATCAATTGTTAGTAAAATTGTATAATACCTATGTATTAATTTATCGCAGTATTAATTTATGGCAGTCGTTACGGGTAGTTGGAGCCCTCAAAAGTCCAACCAGCCTAACTTGGAACTTCGATATCGCCATTGGTCATTAGACCATTGGTAGTGGAGGTCAGATGGCAGTCGCTTCACGGAAAATATCGAAGTTCAGCCGCATCACAGTTAGACTGGAAAGCCGACCCCAACTGAGTTGAGAAAAAGGTTCAGGGAATGATGACCTATGTATTAATTAACTTTTATGAACGTTACCAAATGATAATAATATAGCAAGAATAATTAATACAAAAATATATGTAGGTAAAGTGAATAATTCGAGATACAGTAAAAAATTAAATAATAAATTATTGTGATAATAAATTATTTACTAAATAAATTATCATGAAACTTAAAAATTAAATGATTATTTTTGAAATTAAATTAATTAATAAATGAAATAAATTAATAAATGACTAAATCATTACGTTATTAGGCTAATTAAATTGATATTAAAAATGAATGTGGCCCCATTAACATCTATAACAGCCTGCAACCTTTCGCCCATGAAAGATACCATATTTTAGCATATATCTTGCCCTCTAAATCTTTCCCAGGTATTGACTGCGTGATTGATCAGTGCAGATCTGTTTCGTGGAGTATCAGGGTCCCATGCTCGCGGGCCTGGGAGTGACGGGTGGAGCCGCCGGTCACCCTAGCAGAAGCAGGCCACGGCGATGGCGCAAAATGCCACCCCATACCCAGGGGCTAGATGGGGACACCATGGTCCCCACATTGGGGGAAGAGGGTCATCTCAACAGAGATGTCCCCGGGTCTGCCGGGGTGCGAGAGATATGTCTTGTATAATCTCACCTCCGGCAATCAAGGACCCATGGACGGCGTGCGTTTTGGTCGGTTCGAGTCCGACATAATCACCTGCATCGGTTTTGGTGGAGGTGGTATCCGTGGGGACTGTGCGCACGATAAAAAAAAAGGGTCCCATGCTTTCACCATGAGGGCCAACAAATTTTCGATGGGGAAGATCTGGCCTCTTTGGTGGAAAACTAATTTCAACGATGCGTTCTCTATTTGTAGACCAGGGTCGATCATTTTTGAAACCAAAAAAATCATAGTAGGATGATACCTGTTATAATAGGACAAGAATATAACAAAAATCAAAGGTAAAATAATTTACGGGCAATCTGAGGTCGGGAAGTGGATGGGGTGCTCTCTTTATTACCTACAACTTTGTGATTTACCTTTTTTCCATAGGACTTGTAGGCTGTAGCTTAGCCGGAAATCGAGATACACCGTTTTGTACCCTTTAAAACGCACCTCCATTCACTTCCCGACCTCAGATCGCCCGTAAATTATTTTTCCTTTAATTTTTGTTATATTGTCGTCCTATTATAATTTTTCACTTTTTACCATTTTAAAAGTTATCGACCCTAATCTATTGCTTCAAACCACGCTCTGTTAGAATACAATTTCGTGTAACATTCCATCGCCTGAAGTAGATTAACACGTAAGAACATTGCAAATAATAACTTGTTAATCTAATTTTGTAACGAATTACTATCAGCGACTTATGATTTATAAGATATCTAGTAATAAATGAAATATTTCTATCATCGTTTTATGAACGTTAGTAATGTTAAGTTTATTTTTGTATCATGTCGCGACACTGACTTATGGCAGTTCGGGATGTCAAGTTATTCTGTACATTTCAATGTACAAGCGATTTATGAGGCTGACTGTACCTAGGATTCTGGATTTCCACTTAGGCTTACAAAGTCAGAAAAATAAAGTACATGTATAGTCTTGAAACACAGTAACTTTTTAACTTTTTTATACCACTAAGATGGTTGAAAAGCACACAGCTCACCTGACGGAAAGTGGTTAGCGTGGCCTATAAGGTTCAGAGAGTTTCTGTGCCACCAGAGCAGGAGAAAAATTCGTATTCGTGCTCACAGCAACAAAACACCACAAGGTACCCTTTTTTTTTTTTTTTACGTGGTGGAATGCATTTACGCCCTTCGCTCACTCCCTACAGGGGTGGGGGGCGAGCTTCGTGTGGGACTCCTGAATCTACCAGACTACCCACTAAACCACCACGGTGTCCATCATCATCGCATATCGACGATGGCGGGAACAACATCTTTCGCCATCGCCGTGCGAGTCGCCCGCCGCTACTCAGCGGCATGTCCGTCTCTGACCACAAGGTACCCTAACACTACTCACCGCCCGGCGCCGCCGCGCGGGAAAACCACACAAGTTTATCATTAGCAGCGTTATTCTGTAAGGGGGAGGTACATCGACAGACGGCTTGTTCAGTTAGGTCGGAAGATACGGTCGCGTAATTCGGATAATTTCTTTTCAATTTGTGTCAGTAATTATTAATTATCAATCCTAGATAATTATATATAATGTGAACAAGATAATTGTAATTTCTTTAGTAAAAACTTACCTATACTTTCCAAATCGCTGATTATGATAATCATCCAACGTAATCATTGTAGACAGGACCTTTATGCTTATGCTCAGGGTCAAATTGGCCAGCTCCAGCATCTTATTAATGATGATCTGATGATCCATAGCATTGGAGAATAGATGTAAACGGCTATATCCTCCCACGGCTAACACGAAACCTCCAGGAACATCTCGAACAGGAAGAATACCCTGGATATCACAGTATGGATAGCTAGCCAGAAGGGTGTGTGTGGAAGGATCCAGCTGGTCTAATGCACAAGGACCCACTTCCAGTACAATTGGAAGACGAGTACCACTCCAATGATGTTTGTAGGCCTGGTATCTCTGTAAATAAGTTCATATACATAAACCTTAACTGTTGTGAAATTCCTTAAATAGGTTTCTTATATATGTATATATTTAATCTGTACACCATATCACTCAAGTGTAACATAGATTTTTTTTTAATATTCTACGACAATCTCCATAACACCATATAGACCCATGGTAAGCATAGCTTGTGTTATGGGTTCTAAAATGCGAATAAACATACTAGAAGCATTTTTTTTAAATACATATAATATATATTGAACTCTCAATGAATAAAAGAAAAAATGAATACTTACATAAATATCTTTTGGTTTCTCATTGGCAAACAAATGTCTATATTTAAAAGCCTCTGTGAGAATTAGACACTTGTGTTCAGAAGAGAATTTCATAGTGTCCACTTTTTTCTCTTTCTTCATCACCAGAGTAAAATCATGATTGGCAGTGGAATTTGAATGCTTTGCGGATGTAATAGTGACTACATCAGCATACAGCCATTTGTTGGTCACCTCCAAACGATCCGGGTTATATGTTGTAATGCCGTGGGTGCCGATAGAAAACACCCTTTTGTACTTGCCCTTCCATGAGTGCTTTGTGACAAGGAATGATGCCACATCTTGATTGTCTTTTAATGGAATCATCTTATCATTGCCTGTGAAGATAAAATTTAATCAAACCGTTCAGTTTCCAAAAATCAAAGAAAAAATTTTAAAATTGTTTTCGGCCTGATGAACTCTAAGGGTGAGGTCTTTGAATGTGATTGGGACTAACATAAAGATAGTAATGAATAGAGGAAATATTTTTTCTATTTATTTGTCAAAATAATACAATTTTGACATGAATTCATGTCAAAATTAATACAAAAATACACAGATTTCATCCGTAATCCATTTATGTTGTGTCGAACCCATCTCATATCGTTCCCGGTACAAAGGTGCCCATAATTAATTGATGATTAGCAAAAAATATACCAACCGATGGAACTTAGAAAAATATGTATTATTTTAGCGCTATCACATTTAGATGACAAAATGTTTCTTTTTCTGTTATTGTCTACATTTCTAAGACCTGTGTAATCCCATTATTTCATACAAGTTTTGTTTCAAACTGTCCAGGAACTTTTAGAGTTCACTATACATTAATAGATCAATAATAATTTAATAATTTGTTAATTGTACAACTGTATTGTTCTCAAATTATTCTTATCAACACTGATACATTGTACAATTAAATTATATTGGAACAACAAATTAAAAACAAATAAATACAAAACCCTAGTGATGTCATATTCCTACAAGTTATATAGATAGCTACGTATTGTAACATGAGAAATCTGGCAGTGAAGAAAAGAAAATGCTAGCCTTCTGGGCACAAAGGGCAATATTATTTAAACTAAGGTGGCAAACAAGCAAACAAAAACGAAAAACATACTAATAGTAAGTAATTACATTGGTAATTATTATGTTATAAGCATACTGGTGAGTTATAGGCGACGATCGCGCAATACCAGAAGGATCAGCTTGCGAAAGTAATAGGTGTAGTAACAATCTCAATTTAACGTACACTCAGTTTACTTATTTAAAAACATCAAAATGAATATTATAATTACATAAAAACAATTTCAACAGAAAATAAACGATAGCAATTAAATAACAACCGGCACTATTTCCTACGTTATGAACAAGTGGGTTATATTTAATAACAAACCTATTTATCGAATAATCTGGTCTATTGCAATAGACCAGTGCCTCACAAATATTTGTAAAGAAACCAATCAATCACTACATTTTGTGCTGCAAAATATTGTAATAACTTTAACAAAATCTAATCACCAATCCTCCCCTTTGTAAATAGATCAAGAGACCATTGATATCGAATACGTGTAAACAAGGAACTGTGTGATACATTTTTATAGTACAATCGTATCGGGAACGTATAAACAGATACTCACAAATTGTATGAGGATAAACAAGCTTCAATACTCTCAGCTGGTATCAGATAAGACCCACATATTATACAAATAAACGTAAAAATATGAACAAGAGGAGCTCGAGAAAGGACCGAATAATCGTTTAACAAATTGACAGTTTATGAATGGTGTTGCAATGTAACTACCTACAAAACATGTTATGAATTTATCGGAAGATGGCGCAAAATGAAGAGTCACTCTTACTTATAGATTTGGTATGGCAATAAGTGTACATGCACTGCATGCACAGCAGTAGGTACGGCAGTGACTGACTCTGCAAAAGATTGGTAACATGATGGGATGGATGGTTTTTGTTTGATGGTTTATAGCCTCTTCTATCTGTTAGTAAAAGGTTCCTGAACCTATGTTTTGTAACTTACTCCGAAAACTGTCGAGAAGTGAAAGGTGGCCAAATGACAGCTGAAAGAACTGACAGCTTTCAAATACCGCTGACCGCATCACCACCACATGCAGTGCTGCGTGTACTGCTATTAGTATTTCATATTCTCATAATAGCCCGTTAAAAACACTCTACGATGGTTCTCGATTTAGATCTGTTTCGTGCTGACAAAGATGGAAACCCGGACAAAATTCGTGAGAATCAAAAAAAGAGGTACAAAGATGTGGGACTTGTTGACACTGTGGTTGAACAGGACACCCTCTGGAGACAACTTCGGCACGAAGCAGACAATTATAATAAACTGAAAAATGTATGCAGCAAAGAAATTGGCCAGAAAATGAAGAGCAAAGAGCCAGTTGGACCTGAAGATCAGGCAGTGCCCGCAGAAGTTGCAGACAAATTAGTTGACTTGACTGGAGAACAGTTGAGGCCTTTAACTGTGAATCAAATAAAGAAGGTAAGGAAAATTGTAAAATGGCCACCAATACATAAGTTTGATCTAGATGTTTTTGTCAGCCCTTTCTCAAAGAAAAAGCACTCCATATGTTCTCTTTAATTATATTTTGGATTAGTGAAAGTAGTTATAGTAGGTACTTAATTAAAGAACATTGTATTTTAATTCATCCTACATATAAATCTTTATGTATGTTTGTAAATTTTACTTGATTTCAATATACCGAGTATTGATTTTTAAAAAATGTGACAACTCTTGACAGCATTGCATCACTCATTATAAGCAACTAGATTTAAACTGGCTCTACTTATTCATACAAGTTTGAAAGTTTAATAATGGCGAATCATGAAAATTTTCAGAAAGTTGATTGTCAATAATACCTTTCATAGGTTAACAGTAGTAGTAAATTGTATAAAAATCAATAAGTTCAAACTATATTGAAACAGTCCCTTCTAAAGGGATTGAAATTTGAGTACTTTTACCATTGACAATTAAAAATTATCATAATAAGATAGGATACTCTATTGAAACAATTTCTTAACAATAAAAAATAAAATAGTGTTAAAAAATTACTAATCTTGGGTGATTGGGGATGATCAGAACCCCTAGATAAGTGGCAATTCCTTGGTAGTTGTTTTGTAGAATGGAATAGAATATAATATTCAATGTATGGGATTGACACATATTTTGACATTTATGACAGTTGTGAACAAATGTCAAACCCTTAAATTGATCAATCTATTCTATTCCATGCTACAAAATGATTGCCACTTGTCAAGGGTTAATGACTCAGTTAGTAGAGCAGTCCTCCAAAAAAGGGCTTTTTAACCAAGACTAGACATCTGTCTTCGTTATTTAAGATTTTATTCAAAAATTGGCAGACCACTATTATAAATAAATCATCACTTTTGTTAGTCTACAATATTTTATAAATATCCTCAGGTCAGACTATTAATAGATGAAGCTATAGCAAAGAATGAGCAGGGTCTCATAGCAGCAGAAAAAGCTCGCTCAACAGCTCTTCGGGAAGTCGGCAACCACCTCCATGAATCAGTTCCGGTGGATGATGATGAAGACCACAACAAGGTGGAGAGGACACATGGAGACTGCCAATTTAGAACAAAATATTCTCATGTCGATTTGATTTGTATGATTGATGGTAAGTTTTGATTGTAATTGAATTATTAATATTTTTAAATTATAAGTCTCATCATCAAGGATGCCCAAAGCTATGTGGAGTAGAAGAGGAGAAGCCAAAGGGTGACCCTCAACTTCCGAGTTGTCTTTTTCATTAAATCAAATAAATATTCCAAGATCGTGACTATGACTGGGCCGCCATAGCCTAGTGGTATAGTGCCAGCACCTCGGCTACTGCTTAGGGGATATAGGCCTGAGTTTATGTTATGTTATGTTGAATAGTGGTAATTTATGTCCACCAGGTATGGATGGTGAGCGCGGCGCTGCAGTAGCAGGGGGCCGTGGATATTACCTTAAAGGTGCCGCAGTGTTCCTCGAACATGCACTTGTTCAGCTGTCACTTAGGATGTTGCTCAAGAAAGGCTATACGCCACTGTATACACCATTCTTCATGCGGAAAGAGGTTAGTTAACATTCAAATAATGTTTATCATAGGGAAGCTGTAAGATTCAATCATAGGTTAATGATTGTGCTCCTGTACGCTATCTACATACGCGACGTACTCCGACGTACTCGGCATACGCGACCTCCAATTACGTCACAAAATGAATGATAACTAATATATCTTGTGACTGACTATTCTGGCTTGAAAACTTTAGAAAAAACCTTATACATTTTCTATTTCGTAGGTAATGCAAGAAGTGGCTCAGCTAGCTCAATTTGACGAGGAGTTGTACAAGGTTGTAGGCAAAGGATCTGAGAATAAGGGCGACAGCGTTATTGAAGAGAAGTACCTGATTGCCACTTCAGAACAACCCATTGCTGCCTATCACAGGGACGAGTGGTTACCTGAGGCGTCATTACCTATCAGGTGAGACAGTATTAGAGACATTGTGCTGTAAGTACCTTCGAATTTTGTTACGTTGAATCCGGACCGACTAAAACCGCATGCCGTCTCGGGTCTCAATTTACGGAATATAAGGTTATCCAATAAAGAACCTTGTGCCTTTTAAAATGTTCCCGCTGGGGAGGTCATTACGGTGACAGGTGGCTAACCCTGTGCTGCGTGGAGTTTTAATACTTAGGTATACCTATAGGCACGGCTCTCAGACCTAAGTCGCGAGAGAAACGAGGACCTGGTGCGCGTGTATGGTTTGATATAATCTGTAATTGGTAGATTTGAGTTCATTCACCGCTGTTGCACTCAGTGCTGTCCACCAAAAACAGCCGAAAAACGCTTACTGTGTGTATAGAGCTAATTTTGGATCCACAACTCGTGCAACAACAGCCTATAGCATGCAAAATGTTATGCTACATTATTGATTCTGGTAATCACACAGGATATTTACAGATATGGATTTTAGTTAAATTAATAGTTTTTATCTTAATTGTATTTCAGGTATGCTGGTATCTCCACTTGTTTCCGGCAGGAAGTTGGTTCTCATGGTCGTGATACTCGCGGAATCTTCAGGGTGCATCAATTTGAAAAGGTAATTATTTAATTTAATTATACTCGTGCGTTTCACGAACGAAAGCTGAGCGCCACCATTGTAGCACTGAACGTGTTTGCAATGGTGACCCTCTCTCATGAGACTTTGCCTTCAGCCTAACATCAGGCGAGGTGAAGTCAAATTGACGTGCCATAAATAAATAAATAAAAAATACGAAGCACAAATGTCCCTTAATAGTCGCGGACCAGGGTTCCACTGGAGTTGCAGCGTGAAGTAGATTACTCACTGTGAACAGGGGACACCATTGACCGGACAGGTGACCTGACCTTCTGAGTGGATATTTTTCACCTATTTACCCTATTCCTCACCTGGGAAGGCTGTGGAACATTCAGCAATCACGACGTTCCGCCGTACCTAAAGTTTTCTTGCATAATCTTAATATCTGTTCCAACTTTGAGGTCTTTTGTGGCTGTCTGTTTATCCTCATAATCTCCCATTATATGAATGGGTACCGTTTCGCCCATTTGAATAAAGAAATGTAAGATTTTTAAATACATATTTATCTAAGATAGTCCTTCACAACAAAAGACCGCGGTAGCCTAGTGGTATGGGTAATGGACGGCTGAGACGAGGCCTCGGGTTCGATCCTAGGTTTTACCATGGCACACACCAATAACTTTTGGATGCTTTTTGAAGTTATGTGTGTATTTATCGCAGGTTTATAAGTGCTCGGTTAATGGCAATAGGCTCGCCTTTGGCACCTAAACATTAATTGGCGAAATGTGGATCACCTGTTGCCTAACCCTTCGGGACTAAAGGCGTGAGTTTATATTATGTTATGTTAATTTATACTATTCCTTCACAGGTAGAACAATTCGTGCTGACCTCCCCCCATGACAACGCCTCCTGGCAGATGATGGATGAGATGATAAACAACGCTGAGGAGTTCTGCCAAGTATTGGGCATCCCCTACCGCATCGTGAATATCGTCTCTGGTGCCCTTAACCACGCTGCTTCAAAGAAACTGGACTTGGAAGCGTGGTTCCCTGGGTCAGGTGCCTTCCGTGAATTAGTGTCTTGCAGCAACTGTTTAGAGTATCAAGCTAGGAGACTACTTGTTAGGTAAGATATCTATTGATAAAAACATTAAATTTTGTCTTATTTCTTGTACATACATTTTATATTAGATTATGTTTGATTTGAAAGTTTCGAATGACGAAATAATATTCTTTTATAGAAACCAGTTTCGAAATCAGAATGTTTTTTCTTTTACCGATACTAATTTCGAAAGAAGAAATATTATTTTTATTTAGAAACTAGTTTCGAAACTTAGTTTCGTACATGGGCCGAAGGGATATTGTTAAGTACATTAAAATTCATTTTCACCCAAAGGTTAAGTGTGTTCCATGTATGTAATGGTATGATTCTTTCCAGGCTAACTGTAGGTATACGCGTTTTTAACAACGTTCCCTAATAAAATGTAAAACTTTACTTACACATACATTTAAAAATTTAATTGATAGAAAATTGTGCCAAATAAAATCGAAGATTATTTGGATGATAAACAAGCCTGGAAATGAGCTTTTCAACTTGCTATTTAAGCAAATTATTGTATCTAGATTAAATCCTAAATGTTTGTAATAAGGATTAAAAAAATTCTCGCTGAGGAACTAGCCGGAGACTTTTCAAGACAGGGCCGCGTAATTTTGACGTATTGTAAATTTTAATGGTCTATTCAAAATTAATGGTTTTATAATGTTTATTTTTTTTGTTTGATTGAGGTAAAATACAGTTTAATTGCTATTCTACTAATGAAATAAATACTAGGCTTTAAAGTACTAATACTTCTCTAACATTATAATGACTAATTCTTTACATTTTTCTCGGCATTCGTGGCCGTTACTAGGGGATTTCTGTTTTTATAGGAATACCTTATTTTTGTTTACCCCTAGATACGGACAAACTAAGAAGATGAACGCAGCCACGGAGTACGTGCATATGTTGAACGCGACCATGTGCGCCACTACGCGCGTCATCTGCGCCCTGCTCGAATGCAACCAGACCGAGGAGGGAGTTAAGGTAATTGTTCATTTTTTGTTTACTATTTTATATTTTTTGTTGATTGGTAGAGAATATCTACGGCATTAATTCCATATGTGTACTTGTATATAAAGTTTCACTACATTGTATAAAACAAAGTCGCGTTTTCTGTCCCTATGTCCCTTTGTACGCTTAAATCTTTTAAACTACGCAACGGACGTTGATGCGGTTTTTTTAATAGATATAATGGTTAAAGAGGAAGGTTTATATGTATATAACATCATGCTACGACCAACAGGTGCGGAGCAGGAATAAATAATGTTGCAAAAACGGGGTGACGCAGACGATGTTGCGCGCGTCCGTAGTTGTTAATAAAACACAGACGGCTCGGCGTCATCGTAGCTTATTGCTTAAGGAGTCGGTTTAAAAATACACCTATAGTCCATTTGTTCAGGTACTTAAAAAAATGTAAACAATCTTGGTATGTCTTTTAAATCCCTCAGAAGCAGTTCACCAGATTCGCAATTTACCAGATTCGTAATTTACCAGATTCTCGATTCACCAAATTCGCAACCAACCAGATTTTGTACTATCAAACAGAAATTGCATAGCGGTATGTAAACCATATTTGTTAAAATGCATATTAATATTAAAAAAAAGAAGCAGAAGTTCAGGATATCAAATTTTTGAAAAAATCATTACATTATAAAGACAACAAAAGAAATAAATGAATTCTAGCAAAAAAAATGAAAAAATTTATGGCATTATAACTTATTGCCAAAATGGAAAGATTAGTGTCATTGTTTGCATTATGCCCCTGGCTTCTTTAAAGTGTTAAATAGCCTTATATTATATAATTTTTGTTCATGGATTATTTGGTTTATTTTTTTTTTATACAACTTAGGTCGCAGACAAGCACGCGGCCCACCTGATGGTAAGTGGTTACCGTGACCTATGGGCGAGTGCAACACCAGAAGAATAACACTCGTGCCGCAACCCCTGTAAGAACAGAGACATTCTGTGTCGTCCGCGCAAAAGATGTAGGATAAGCCTTTGGTTTTCCCACTGACAACACAAAACTTAGTAAGTGAGCTCTGGCTGCCCTACTCACCAACGAAAACACAACACATGGTTATTAAACGGCGATATTCTGTAGGGTGGAGGTACTTCCCCAATCGGACTGCTCAATTGGGACAGATATACCGTCGTGTCCGACCTCCTCTAATTTTTTTTTCTAATTATTTTTTTAAAATGGCTTAGTTGTAAATATAGTACCTACTATAAGCTTAATGATTGTTGTTATTGGTTGTACTTCTGGTGAATTGAGAATCTGGTGAATCGAGAATCTGGTAAATTACGAATCTGGTAAATTGCGAATCTGGTGAACTGCTTCTGAGGGTTTTAAATAAGTTTTGTTGAAAAAGTCAGTATAAAAATACTTTTCTGCTTAGAAACATATTATAAAGATTAAATATCGATATCGAACCACTAATTAGTTAGCTTAGTTTGTTTGTTTAACATGTGTTTTTATAAAAAATTGCCATAACATTGTTTTTTTGTACCTAACCAAATGGATTATAGGTATAGTTGCGGCAAAAAAAAAGATCAATACCAGTCGATCATCGCGTGGCGCAACTTTAATATAATTACCGTATATTCTTATTTTCAGGTACCCGAAGTCCTGAAACCGTGGATGCCAGAACAGTATCAAGATGTGATTCCGTTCGTGAAGCCGGCACCCATTGACTTGGAAGCTGCCGCCGCCGCCAAGAAGGGCAAGAAGAAGGAAGACAAGAAATAACCGAGCTAACAACTCATTCCGCTGATCACGCATTTAATTTATTTGTCGCAATAAGCTTACATTTTATATCATTAAATGATGGCCTGACAGATTTACGACGCCTTTTATTTCTGCGAAGAGTAAGTAGGTAGAACATAACATATATAACATAAACTCACGCCTTTATCCCCGAAGGGGTAGGCAGAGGTGCTAGCACCCACATTTTGCCAGTTTATGTTAAGTCCCGCCCACGGAGGACCGAACTATATTCTCCATGGGTCCCGCCTGAATAAAGTATTCAAATTTCAAGTTCGTTGTGAATGAATTACTTCATAAAATATCCTATTCTAAAATTCGTAATTTGGTTGATAAACATGAAATCATTTATTTCGTGAATCATTGTATTGTTTGAAATCTGAAGATATAAGATAAGATAGTCGGCTACTATTGTATGACACAGTGCAGATACTTATCTTCAATAAGTAAATATATCCAAGTACCCTTTATATCAGCTGGTTTTGTAATTAATAAATACATAATAAATATTCTAGGACAATCTACACAACGTCACCTAGACACAATACATGGTAAGCATAGTTTAATTAGCTTGTGTTACGGGTTCTAGAATGCGGATTAACATACATAGATACATATTGAGAACTCACTTGTACTTTTCCACAGTATTTTTATTTTTTAATAGACCTGACCGGTTTCGCCTTACGGCATCCTCAAAGGTTTACGATGACATACAAGCCTATTCCCTTATAAACATTGCGGCAGATACATTATTTTTTTTGTAAATACCTACATATTATACATAGAAACACCCAGACCAATGCAGATATTCATATTCAAGCACACAAATATTTGCACTGAGCGGGAATCGAATTGATTAGATAGGCCGTAGGCAAGCTTCTCATCAGCTCCATCACATTCCTCTCGAGCACTACTTGCCTACGTGGTCGCACTCCGCGCTATCGTCGTGAACAAGGCGCTGAGCGAGAGGACTAAATTCCTGCCTCAGGCACGTAGACACTTGCCTACTTTCTAGAAGCCAAGCTTAAAACAAAACAGCTACCTACTGACACTGTTCTCGTTACATGACGTCACAAACACCGATGCTAAGTAATAATTGACTTTAAAGTGAAAAACACATAGCTCATTATAAATAAAAAGTAGGTACAGTAACCAGTGACTCATTCCATATACCCAGTGAACCAATAGATCTAAGTACTACCTACTATAGTTGAGAACATTTCTACTATCTTATCAAATGTAGGCAGATGATACAATGAATGAAAGACTGTTCCATAAAACGGAAGTAGATAGGTACATAAGTTTTATTTTATACTAGTTGGTGCCCGCGGCTCTGCCCGCGTGGTAGTCGATTATCGCATTGTACGTATGACTCTACTCGATTCTCTATTTGCCTCTCTATACTACTTCTCCTTGTTGTCATGACAACAGAAATAGCGATATTAGCGCCAAAATGTATGGAAATCTACCGGATCTATTGAGATTTATGATTATTGTTCCGCTCCCTTGGATGGTATAGTAGCGTGATGATATAGCCTATGTTACTCCTAGATATTATAGCTTTTTATAGGTGAAAGAATTACTGAAATCGATCTAATAGTTTCGGAGCCTATTCGTTACAAACAAAAAAAAACAAATCTTTCCCATACTTATATTAAACTACCTAGTTCGGTCATAAGTTCTGTTAGCCGGAATGTTCTAATCTTAGACCCACGAAGCCGCGTCTGAAGCAGTCCAAATTCTCCTATACAACAATCTTGGAGCGATTGTGGGAGCCATCTACCGTCTGACAACAGTTAGCAAACTAATAGTTTGTAAAAAAATCATTACGCAGCTTTCTGTTTCCGGTTGAAATTTCCCCACCGATCGTTCCGAAATGTAGTTGATACGAAATAACACATTAATTTAGGCAATATGCAGGTGTTTATTGAAACATCATCATACATTTTTGCATTTATTGTGACAATATCAGTCAGCGCCGATTATAATGTAATGCAGACTTACACTTTTTACATACATTGTCAAAATATAAAAATTAATAACAATAATCTCTTAGATAAGTGGACCTGTTTGTATATTGGCAAGTAATCGACATCGTTTTTATAAACTATTGTCATTAACAAAAAATTAAATTAATTAATTAAAAAAGTAAAAATACAGGATTTTAGAACATGATTGTATTTATATATTTTATTGCTTGGGGGTTTAGACAAATGACGATCGTTTTGTAGAATGGAATAGAATAGATTGATCAATGTATAGGATGGACATTCGTTCACGTCTGTCATAAATGTCATAAACGTCAAAATATGCGTCAATCTCATACATTGAACATTATATTCTATTCCGTTCTACTAAACGACTATCAACGAATTTTCACACTTGTCCAGGCCCCTCTGGTTTGTAATGGAATTGTTAGGCTCTAGACAGATAAACTGAATTCCGACTGCAGTTTTGCAGTTTCAATAGTTAGCACGACTGCAAACCAACCGTGCAAGCCCAATGTAGTCAAAGTGCAGTTGGCTCGCAGTGTATTTCCAAATTTAAATTTGTAGTCAGATCAAGTCAGATGTCAGATGTCGCTAACATACAAACATGTCAAAGACACCATTTGCCGAATGACACAATTTACACATCATGGCCTAAAGAAACTTACACGTGTATCCAGATCTTGTTTCAAAGTAATCTTTCAAGTTGCTGCACTTATCACAAATATATACCTAACCATAACATATAAAAGTATTATATCGTAACTTCGGCAAATGTGGCCGGACTTAAGACGGAATTTTCGCATGATATACATTACTTGCATAAAACTGCCCGCAGGAATATTTCATATAACAGAACTTACGTTAACTATAAAGTAACTTAATCATGCCAAAATTCCGTTTTTAAAACGTATAAATTATAAAATTATCTGTACAAGAGAAGCAATGCCTTAAATAAAACGATTAAATATGTTGCATTATTAATAAAAATCTACATCTACTGTATAATATCTATACTACTTGTTTCACAATAGGATATTTATCGTAAACGTAACTAATTTTAATCTAGCAGTTATTACAAAGAAATTAACGCATGCGTAGCTATCAATGATTATAAATATAATAGACATGGCACTACATTAAAAGTGCTCCATTAACAATAAAAGTGGGTAACTCTACTTGCAGACAGAACTATCTGAAAACTTCGCATCATCTTACGTCAGGCACACCCCACACTATCTACTTCACATTTAAAGAGATGTTAGTTATCCTTAACTTTCTGACACGACCATACTTCATTTATTTAGGTACTTAAAAACAATATTCTGGCAACTTTTTATAAAAACACCATGTTAAACAAATAAACTAGGCTAACTAACCGACCAACTAGTGGTGCGATACCGGTTTTTTAGTCTTTAAAATGCGTTTCTAAGCAGAAAAGTATTTTTATACTGAGTTTTTATACAAAACATAATAAAATGACACATCAAAATAGTAGTTTACATTTATTCAAGTACCTAAACAAATGGACTACTTATACTTATTGATACTCTAAGTAAATATTAACAGTAATAAATAAGAAAATAATGTAACACTAATTCGTAATTCCAACATATTTATATCGTTATATAGTTTACATGAAAAAATTGCAATAATAGATCTTATTTACAAGGGCATAAGTGATATTAATATAGTAAATTATTATGTTTGCAAATATAACAATAACATGAAAATAATTACGATTTGTTATTTTTAAAATCGTTTAACTAGCATTATTTACTCTTCATCGTGTTAGTAAAGCTAAATCTAAATGAAACAATAAATTCATAAAATAACATCAACACGCATTTTGGCCTAAGTAGGTATTTGTATTATTTTTATAGTGATGTTTTTTTATGAAATTATCGTTTCATTTAGCTTTACTGATACTATACAGAGAGAATACTTCATGTTAATTAAACGGTATAGACAAATACGACATTGTAATATTTTTTCATGCCAATATTCAGTGTAGTTATCCTAAGCACTACCAAGTGCCTACAGGAGCGTTTCCCTAACACCTATATGTATTTAGAACCGAATAGAAAATTTCTGCGTTTATTTGAAATTCTTTTTAAACCCAAGGTTGTCCCACTTGTTACGCACCGTAACTCAGACATAACAAATCTACATAGAATACTTATCCCTAATGACGCGCTGTATATGCGAGCGGGTCGATCGAACCGAGTGGTGACATCATCAGTTTTGTACACCATAAATAAATGAACGCCTCACACCGGGCAGTGGTCTAGACAACGGAATACATACAACAATAATTATATTCTATTGAAAAAAATAGAATAAACTAGAACGCCACATAGCAACAAACATACATACATAGACTGATAAACACAATACCCTCCTTTGCGTCGCGCAGTAGGGTAAAAATGTGTTCATTCGATGGGTAGCAAGCAAATGCCTAGTGATGCCAATTGCCATTCCACTTGGAGGAGAAAACCAAGAGGTGCTGGTTTGACTTGATTCGTGCCGTGGTCTCACGGTTATGGATGCTCAAAATCGTGTGACGTGTAGAAGGAAAGCGGAAAGCCTCAAGGCGGATGCCGCTAGGCGAACTTAGGATGCATCTGGACACAACGCTGAGACGACGATGATGATGATTCGAAATTAGGTGAAATCGCCTGTCCCACGAGTGCAATAAGACATGAAAATACATATTGGGGGAGGTAGGGAAACCCACCGCTCACCCATGGTATAAAAATTCCAACGAAAACAATAGCAAATAATTACTAATTGTCATAGAAAAGGTTTATTCCGCAATTGCGAAGAACAAAAGGTTTGTTCTTCACATTTGCGGAATATTGCACATACAACATCTATCCCCGGGTAAGAAGTCTTTTTACTTGCTTTGAGGGGTGCGGGGTTTGACATTCCTTTCTATGACAATTACTAATAATTTGCTGTTGTTAACGTTGGAATTGTTAAACCGTGGATGAGTGGTTGGTCCCCCCTACCTCTTCAATACATATTTTATAATGATAAACACACAACCGCAAAGAGAATTTGTTTAACATAGTCACTTATGCTTATATCCCTTAGCTCAATTTGTTCTGCACAGACGCGAAAGGCCTGATAAGACGTGTTTAATTAAGATAGGATGCGCTTCACGCATAGGCGCTAAGATATCATTATTTAGACTACAATATTATATCAGAGTTACAAATAGGTATAACTTTTTTTTATTTAACATTTTTTATTCTTATATCCCTTGCCTAAAATGGCACGTAATATGATTTATACAAAAGCAATTAACATTACAACGCCTAACAGAGCTTTTCGAGTGATTCATTACCAGATAAGGTTTATTATTGTCTAGCACTTATGAAGTGATAAGTGTAACTGCCAGGCCAGGGAGACTTCGGCGGCGGCGGTGCGAAATGCGTCTCCCCATATCAGGGGGCCAGTTAGAGACACCATGGTTCCCACATTAGGGCAAGGGGTACATCTCAAAGAGATATCCCCGGGACTGCCAGGGTGCGAGAGATATTTCTTGTATAATCTCACCTCCGGCAATGAAAGACCCATAGACGGCTTGCGTTTTGGTCTGTTCGAGGCCGACTTAATCACCCCCACCGTCTTGGCGGAGGTGGTATCCGTGGGGCTCTTGCGCACAATAAAAAAAGTCTAGGGAGACTTGGCCCTGGCAAGTTATTTTACTACATTACGGCTTACTTTATGCTGAAATGCAGGGGCTGTAATTTCCAATATAGTCTTGTGTGTGTGCATTACTAATATATATTCATTTTTTTCAAATTCAAATTCATTAGTGATGTATAAACTGAAATGACGAAAAAAGCGGAGAAAACGAGCAAAACCAGTCGTGTGAAAACAGCCATCATAGCGTGCCGCAACTATATTTAGTTGTGTATGTATAGTCAACAAATGAGATACGGTACCACATATACATACAACAATATATAAACAAGTGGTACCATATCTCTTTTGTCAACTTTACATATATGAACAAACATAGAGATACAGATGGCAATAGTGGTATAGAGGCTCTGCTTATTACTATGGCAGTCATTTGGTGTCAGACAAGGTATACTTGCATTGCTTGCACTTGCACTTCATGCACACCCTATGATTTTAATTTTTGTTACTTTGGCAGAAATGTTGTAAAACCCTGACAGAGGGCCAGAACCTATTCTACAAGTTATTTAATACCCTGCTATTGAGTAAAGGATCAAAATCTAGGAATCAAGTCAGGCATACATGGGCCTTAATGCCAGTAGTAGCAACCATAGAACCAAAAACATTAGGATACTTAGACCAACCAGAGAGAAGAGATTTTTGTTTCAAACAGTTGAATTACCAGTATTATTAGCTTATTAAAAAAAAATCTAACTAATACTAATTCCAAAAGATAAAATTTAATCCATATACATTTTTCAAAAGTAATAAAATTGGTGGTTCAACATGAGTGACGTATTTTATTTAAAAGGAAAACTTTTAAATAAATCTCTATTATTTGTAAACAAGTTTTACAAGCTGTTTTTTTTTTACTTTTTCCTCATTTATATATAAATTTTGCTGAACCAAACAACACAACACACACCCAGCAGTTTAACGCCTGCTCTGAACATAACAGATACAGTATATTTCTTTTCCTTTACAATGTACAATTAAGCAATCACATAGACAATAACTATAAAGATACAAGGTTAATATTTTAGTGCCTATCCTAGTTCATATTATGTTACATCAAAATGCACACTACTCATAAAACAATGAGTGATCTATAACACAGGTTGACTTTAGAACTTATGATTTCTGTACTATGCATTGACATCTTCATAAAAGACATCAATGTTTATAAAATATTCTGTTTTCAAAACACAACAGATAATCACACTATGTTTGCACTTCATCAAAGATAATGTTATATATTGTACTAATTGCGCTACAAATATTACATAACATTGATTATTACACATCCCATCATATTTAATAGTGAATATGTAAATGACTGTGTCAATTTAAAGTCATATATTGTTTAAAATATTGCTTTTTAACTGATAATTATAAGACTATTGAGACATGTCGAAAATGGCCGCTAGTCACTGGATGCAACATGGGTTATGTAGGACTGTTATTTAGATTCAAGTGTGTTGTAACCTACCATCACCTAAGTTTAGGATGCAACCACAGTTATGGGAAAATCTCTTTAGACATAGTTATAAGAAATATTTTAATCAGAAATACCACAATAAAAGCTTTGAACAGATATTGACGTGACAACGTCTTATAAATTGGCTTGCCGGGTGACACTTCAAGAAACTGCGTTACGCTCCGCTCACGTTATGCGCTCACAATGAGAGCGAGTGAGAGGCACGCGTCCCTTGCCCGAGCGAGAGAGACAGAGCGAGAGAGAGAGAGTGAGAGAGATAGGCATACACACCGGTTCATGTCTTCTCAAAGTCGTTGTCACGTAAAACTTTCGCCCGTATACCGACTTTACAGGCAACCAATTTTTTTATACACAAATGCTGAATTGTCCCTGAAATCTGGCTTCAATTCATAGTATATATTCCCCAATATCCCCAAAATCCAGTCTGTAAAGTGTCCAATAAAGGACTCACCATAACATTATCATTGCAATATTTAAATCACAGATTGTATTTCTGGCAATACACACTTAAGCGATGAACTCGCTGAGTTAAGGGTACATAGCCAGAAATCTCTCCACTATTAGCACGCCAACTGAGCCTTCTGCCGGCATTTGTGCATCAAAGCACGGAGAGTAAACTGACGACGAGCCAGAGTGCGCACTTGCTTCAAAAATGTATCCAAATCAATAGTCTCCTTGCGCAGTGCTTCGCCCATATAATAAATAGCATCTTCTAAAGTAGCTTCCTCTGCAAAAGCATTTAGGAGCTGAGAGTACAATGGAGCCGTAGTCACAACAGCTTCATCTACATCAATACCCTCTTGTTCTTCCAGCCGTTCAATGGCTGAATGTAATTCTTTTTCCTTCTCCTGTAAAACAATTACATTCTTGTCAAGCTCAGATCTCTCCCTCTGCAGTCTTGATAGAATGTCTTCAAGGCGAGTTTTGCCTTCACGAAGTTCTTGCTGTGTGCGTCGAAGAGTCTCCAATTCTGCTTGAGACTGTTGAGATTGTTCATTGAGTCTTCTTCGTAATTTGTCTTGAACAGCAGACAAGAGAGATGCTTTAATGTGTTCCTCGGTAATAGTGCCACCTGCTACATCAGTTCTGGGCCCGTAACCTGCTCCTGCTGGATATGGTGTTGTGGTAGCAGTAGTAGGTGGATATTGCATGCCATTACTGCTAACAGCACCAGGGTAGGGTGATCCAAAACTCGGATAGGGTAAGTTTGACGTAGTTGGATATGGTGTTGTAGTTGGATAGCCAGGCTGTGAAGTAGCTTGAGGAAATGGGTAACCAGATGGTTGAGGCATGAAGGAGTTAGCCGGATATGGAGCTCTGTTGTCCACACGAGGCTTAGAATAAACTGGTGGTAACTCCCCAAAAGCAGTGATCATACATTGAATTAGTTTCTGTAGAGTAGAGCCATTTTGGGTCCATTCATGGAGAAATGGTAGATAAACTTTACCATTACTATCTACATATTTGGAAACTTTGATGGACATATCAGTCGTGGGTTTGACGAAACAGAGTGGTGCATTTTGGGGATGAGTGTCCATCAACCAAATACATACAGGAATATTGTAATATGCGCCCTTATAATTCACAGGAATTGTTCCCTCTAGGTTCAATAAGTCTTTTCTACTGCCATTGTTGAAGACAAAGGCTTCTAAACGGTAAGTCAAACTTCGGTACACTTGTATCAAATTAATCACCTCTCGGGCAGTGTAGTCGCGATTTTTGTATTTCGACAGATACTGCTTCAACACTCCATCGTCGTTAGCCATATTTTATTCGTATTGCAGTGTTAGACTCAGTATATGAATAATGACTAATGATTATTAAAATTTACACTACACAAAAGTCAGAATTACGTTATGAATTACACAAAAATTCACACAAATTCACGATTCACTTTCATGTCAGACTGTCAAATCAATCTTCTTCTTCTTCTTTTTTTAAAATGGCTTCTGCAGCATAGCCGCAATTTTGCCAGTCTCTAGTAAATGTAAACGTTTTATCGTCAAATCAATCAGTTGAGTACAGTTGAGTACTTGAGTAGTGTCAGACACCACAGAGTAAAAAATAGTCATTGATGTATAAGAGAGGGGATCGGTCTTACCTACAAAACGCCGTGTCTTACTACGTTCTATTTTAATAAATGGGCGTTTTACTAAGTTAGTGTTGAATAGTGTTTACCTTCTATATCATAGAAGTTTTCGATTTAGGTATATATTTTCAACTCCTAAAGTAGATAGATCAAAATATAAACAATCAAAAATAGTCCTTAAATTTTTAGATTCCTATTTAGCAGAAATTATAGTACGGAATAAATTATAGAAATATAGGTGTTTCATAACACCAGTAACAAAGGATATAGTATATTTTCTAACAAACCTTATAGAATTCCAATTAATTAAAATGTAATAAAAACTTGAACTAAAATCAATTTTACAACTAAGAAATAAAGCTTATTCTGATTTTACTCACTATTCCTGAACATTTTGTTCTTTTCATTGTAGTGATGTAGTCGAATGTGCTACCACATTTTCAAGTTCATCGATTTATACATTTTTTCTTAAAGTTCTCAGAAACATTTATAAACTAAAAATAGTTTTATGCTAAGAAGGAGCTATCTCAGTCGCCTACGGATAGATTTGCGATTGCATTGTTCGTACCCTGTACCTGCCAGTATTTTTCATTATTTATAATAGGAGTTCAAAACCTACTTAGAGAACGGATCGCGCTTTATCAAAGTACAATTTTAACATAAAAACATAAGACTTGACTAACGTTTTGGCTTAAGTTTGACGAAAGCGATTCCCATACAGAGGTTGTCCGATCACATTTCTACGTACTTCATTTTTCTGTGATCTATATAGGCTATTTTTCTATTACTATATTTTATCCTAGACAATCATGCTTAAAAATTAGTAGGAACAAGACTGAGTACCTATATGTTCTCTGATTTCGGTGGTCTCTCTTGTTTTACACCTATGGTGCTGAATATGGCAAAGAAGGGAGTGACTAAGGAAATGACATCATAGGAATGTATGGAAGAGAATGACATGTAGACATGGGGTCGGCCCCAATTATTTGAGACAAGGGCAGGAAGATGATATGATGATTTCATCCTAGACACACGATCACAGAGTAGTACGTAAGTTAAGTACTCATATACAAATGCAATACGTATACTCAGCTATGAACATTCATTTGAAACGTTATCGTAACAAAATCTTTTTTTATGAATAGCTATTATTAAATCTTGAAATGAGCACTATTTTCTAAATGTAAAAAGTTGGACACTTTAGGAAAATTAGTGAATGCACAACGTACAGGCACATTCAAATTCACATTGGGCCCGGGCGTAGAGAAAGAGGCCCGGGCGTACCAATTTTTTTACTGTATACCTATATAATATATTTATATAAGTTAAGTTTAGCAGAAAGACCTTGCCTCACATTAAAAAAAAACTGTTGAAAGTTCTGAAACTGAAATGTCAAGTATCAATTCTGTCAAAATCTTATTCTTTTTCCGGTGAGCTGTCTACGTTGTGAAACGTTTGGGCAGCGGTTCGCCTTATAATCCAAGTTAATCGTCTTGGAATAAGCTTAAATACGTTAACTAGTATTCTAATAAAGCAGCACAATGCCGCCTAAATTCGATCCTAATGAAATTAAAATCGGTAAGAGTCACGGATAGTGTAAAAAAGAAAAGTTCGCTAAGTGATAGTGTTCCTACAATATTGGTGTTTATTTTTCAGTAAACCTGCGATGCGTTGGTGGAGAAGTGGGTGCCACATCATCTTTGGCTCCTAAGATCGGTCCTCTTGGTCTGGTGAGTTAAATTTCCAAAATGTGTCAAGCTAACCTCAAATTTTGGCATGGCAGTCCAGAACCAAAAATTTTTGCATTACAATTCCTATGAATAAAGAGACAATTAGAAACACTCGTTGATTACTTATGTCTTACTTGACTTATCTTTTCATTTATTAAATAATTTTGAAATAAGAATGTTGGGCTTTACGGACCAACCATATAGTTTGTCTAGTTGTCTCATCTGTTATCATCCTGGGGGGTGCCTCCCTACCAGGCGCGTCCTTCCGGTTGGCGGATGGAAGGAACCCGCGACTCAGGATTTCCAATTTCCCTGTCGCGGCTACTCCGAATGCCCAATAAGGAGTCGCGGACCAGGCAATGTGACTGCCATGCTAGTTTTAGTTTCGTAGTTAACCTCAATCAAGATGAGTAAGTTAGTTTTTACCATATGTTCTTTATTTATTGATTATTAATTGCAGCTAGAATGATGTGAATGTAAAGAATCCAAAAAGTTCACTCTTTTGGGTGCGGATACTCTACCAGATATGATATGATGGGATGCTATGAAAGAACCTGAAAGCTTCAAGAGTCAAACTTATTTGAAATTTTTTAAGTAATTGTTTGGTTGAAAAAGTTTTTCATAGACCCGGTTACAAGATATTCATCTGTCAACCTACATTTAAAACCTAATTGCCTACGTTGTTATTAAGCCTAGTCCATAGTATGTCTTACTAACATTTGTTTCTGAATACAGTCCCCCAAGAAGGTTGGTGACGACATTGCCAAGGCCACCAGTGACTGGAAGGGTCTGAAGATTACTGTGCAGCTGATTGTACAAAACAGGCAGGCCCAAATCTCGGTTGTGCCGTCAGCAGCTGCCCTTATTATCAGAGCCCTTAAAGAACCTCCACGTGATCGTAAGAAGCAGAAGAACAGTGAGTATCTGATACACTTAATTTAAGCAATGGGAATAGGAATGAAAGAAATACAAAAATATTATGTAATTTTCAAGAGAATGTGAATGAGATTAATGTGATCATGGTATATTCAGGCAAATTCAATCTGAAGTAGCAGATGGCTGTTTTGATACAACTGATTTTGCTTGTTTCCGCTGTTTTGGTGCGCTTAATATTGGACAACGAACTGTTAGACGAATAATTAAAGAAAAATATAGCGAGACAGGCACAGAAGAAAATAAACTTCACACACCAAAAAAGAGAAAATGTGCAAAACCAGTCACAACAAAATGGTCAAAGTAGTGTGCTTATGAGTTAAAAAAAAAAATTTAATGGTTAAGTACACTTAACTTTAATTGAGATATGGTTCACTTACCATTAGTATGTACCTACTTAAAATATAATGTTTCAGATTAGGAGTTGCACATCATTTTAATATTTACTGCAAAATGATACTCCAGTCCAAAGTATATTCTTGTAAGAAAGTATCATGTCCACCTTGAGTATCCTGCATTTGTGCTAATTTAAAGTAGTAGTAGTAGTTAAGTTTGATGTTCTATGAGAGACATTCCATTTCACTAATAGTTCTATATAAGTAGTTTTTGTAGTTTGAACAAATATTTATTTGGTCTTTAACTATGTATGTTTAAAAGTAATTGTTGTATAGGAAATATATAGGAAATGTTTAAGTCTGTAGGGGGCAACTACTATACTTAATAAATCTGGATAGGAAAGTCTACAGGAATCATAAACACACCTTCACTACCGCCTGTATATTCCATTCAGATGCAGTGAATTCAAACAAAATCTCTTTCAATTTCCAGTTAAGCACAATGGTAACATCACTCTTGAGGATGTGATCAGCATCGCCAAGACCATGAGGCCGCGTTCCATGGCGCGCTACCTGTCTGGCTCAGTCAAGGAGATCCTCGGTACTGCACAGTCTGTAGGCTGCACAGTGGAGGGCAGGCCCCCCCATGATCTAATCAACGACATCAACTCGGGTGCACTCACGATTGACGAATAAACTAAGAATTTAACTTAGAATTGTTGGTTTTTTATTATATTTACCCTGATAGCCTAGCGCCGAAAATAATATTTATTATTATTTCCATTCTAAACTAAGTTCGCTGAGTGGTGTTTTGGTCAAGTTATCCTGTATTGGAAACCGCTATTTACGTGTATCCACTCATACAAAATTAGCCCTCATTTCCAACTCGACAGATTTTTAAGTCGTCAGATTTGCAACTCGACATACCTACTGTCATGATGATGGAAATGGAATTTGTAAATGTAGAATATTTTCTAATATTCTGTTTATACTGAGCAAAGACTTGTATTTTAACGCCTATACTATACCACCACGGTGAGTATTCTGAACTCTAATAATGCCATCATCTATTCAGAACACTACATAGAGACAGGCGGTACCGCCTACATACAGTAGAATCTATCCTATTGTATCATACGGTAGAAACACTATCAAACCAAGTTGTTCCGAACTAAATTTCTTGGTCGCGCGGTAAAGAACAAACCCCCTGCCTGCAGTAATTACTAATTACCCGCACAGTACTTATATTTTTTCTGTGCACATACTTTTCTCGGCATGTACCCGCAGGGCGCAGTCATCATAAATTGAAAATAGTGGAAGGGTATTACTACATTCTGTATACGAATAACAGTAGACTATGCAAGATACGCGGGTTCGATACCCGTTCAGTGCAAATATTTGTATGCATGAATAAGGCTATTTGCACTGGTCAGGTTGTGCCTCGTAAAGCACGTTAAAACGTTGGTTCCGGTTACCATACAAACATCTATAGTATTTGGAGCACTTTAAAAATCTAACTACGGAACTTCGATGTCGCTAATTTGTTTCTGGAGGTCACAGAGTAAGTAATGTAGGTCTGACTAGTCTAACTACAGATCAGAGGAGATCCATGGAATTCTACTTCAGTTTGCTAACCCGCCGGGTGGCAGTAGGCGGAACACATAGTAAGTAAAACAGGTAGCTGTTGGAATCGAAAGATTCTCGAATGGAGACAACGTACTGGTACATGAGGTGTCGCGTAGGACGGCCACGGACGCACGGACAAGAAAACTCGAAATAAAACCCTGTACCCTACGAGTACATTGGGAGACGTCTATGTCCATCACTTTCGATCCAGATACCTTCCGATCGGTATCATAAAACTACAGACCCATTTTTTCCTCGTGTACCGGGTTCGATGCCCGGTTCTACGAGGCAATTGTTTAAAAATGTCTGAATGCAGTTCAAATGGTTTTAAAATTAAAATAACGATTTCTTTCAGTAAAATGTCCCATCTACAATAATTAAGGTACTTTTCCTCCATGTTCCATGTGGCTTTGCCGTGGGACGCCCTGTATACATACTGATTATTTGATGTGATTATTTCTATCCTCGACCATGAAATGGCCATTGGATACAACTGAATTTAGTTTTAGTTGCTTTTAGTCGAGTTTATTGGAACAGCACTGCTTTTTTGTTTTTTTTTAACAGTAATGGACTGTAATCTTGGCAACATCGTTCCCTCCAAGCAGAAATGTCAAAATGGCGTCAACGCAGGACGCTTGGTATATTTCTTTACTTGGTTTAGCAGAACATTTCCGCACATCAAATCCTCCTGACATAAAAAGTTGTATTCAGTGCCTACAAGCTGTATTTAATTTCAAACCACCACAAAGAGTAGAAGCCAGAACACATTTACAACTTGGAAATATTCTTTTGACACACACCAAAAACATCGACTTGGCGAGAACGCATTTAGAGCAGAGTGTAAGTTTTTTTGTTGTTATTCACGAAGTTTCGGGTGATAACTGTGTATTAGAGTAACTGTAGATGTTATGATACTATATAATTGTAACTATGTTGTACTATTTGTGGGTGATTACGGTAGCACTTTCTCAAAGTATGTAAACAATGTTCAAGTGGGTCATATGGCGATTGATCAGTGTTGTGGTTGCAGTGGTGCCTGTCTCAGACTATCAATGGATTCGACGATGTCAAGTTTGAGGCGGCAAGTGTCCTCGCCGAGCTATTCGAGCAGCAGGGCCAGCCAACACACTCAAAACCCATACTACGAAAGGCTATTGAATTATCACAGCACAGTGTATATTGGCATTGCAGGCTTATATTCCAATTGGCAGTAAGTATATTAATTTATGTTTCATTTGGTTACTTGTGGCAATTGAGGACTGTCAAGTAATTATTAATTCTTATGCAACTTAAAACATTATTATTTTAATAGGAATTTAACATCATACAAATTTGCATTGTAATAAATAGTTGTTAAGAAATTTACTTTCCTCTGACTAAAAAGCATTGGTAATTTATAATAAGTAGTAACAGTAACTATTGTATATGTAACTTCTATTGAATTATTATAGAAAACTATAAACATAATTTTATAATTAATTCAAATCTGCAGGCTAATTGGTTCAAATGGATAATTTCTAAGGAAATCCTGCAATGTATGATTTCTAATATATTTGTTTTTCAGCATTTTAGGAGGTAACGATTCCTTTTTTGATAGGTTTTATATATTTAATGTTACGGCATGAAATATGCATTTGGTTAAGTTTGACAGTTGAAATTAAACTTTTTGTACATTTTGTTCTAGAAGTTCATGAGATTTTTGTACAACTTACACTACCATTACAGACAATGTAGATAGACAAGATAAGACATTAGAGCTTTTTCAGTTAAACAAATTGTCCTGAATGAAATTTATAAATTTTCAAGTAACGTTTAACACACTATATTATACCTTCCTCGATAAAGTGACTATTGAACACAATACATCATTTATCTAATCAACCTAGTAATTCTGGGATTTGCACATTCAACTAAACAGACTGGTATAAATAAAAAAAACTTATCACCTTTATAATATTAGTGAAAATCAATATTGATCATCATCATTGGGTGATACCAAAAAGTACTAATTTTCTCCCCAGCCTGTCCCATTTCAATTGCCAATTAGATAGAAGTAACAGTAAACTATTCTTTTTTACACTACCACTGCTAAGTGCAGTGATTGTTTTTACAATGGCAATCAAAGAAATCCTATTTCTATTCATATTTTATTCCAATTCTCTTTGTCATTCCATTTATATTAATTATTAGGAACATTAAGATTATTGTGTGTTTATAACAAAATTATTAGTAATAATTACAATGTGTGCGAGTGACATACATATCTTTATTCAAATGATGTGCGACAGTGACGGAGTACAAGAGGAACTATGTAGCCTAGTGGTATGGGTAATGGACTACTGAGACGAGGTCTCGAGTTCGATCCCAGGTTTACCATGGCACACACCAATGATTTTTGATGCTTTTCGAAGTTATGTGTGTATTTATCACAGGTTTATAAGTTAATGGCGATAGGCTCGCCACCTATTACATTGGGACTTGAACATAATATATGCTAGCACCTCTGCTTACCCCGCAAGGGTAAGGCATGAGTTTATGTTATGTTATGTTATAAACCTGTCAACTAGTCAGATATCTCTCATAAAAGTGCATATTTAAATTAATTTGACAATAGCGCTGTTGCTTTATTTTGGCTAGTAATAATAACTTTACTTATGGTTCACATGCATGCACACAACACATTTATCCTTCTAAAGTTTGACCTTGTAGCCTACATATATGAATAAATTTGAATTGATTTGAAACCAGCCATTGATTGGCCTTGGGGAGACGAGTAAGAGTATAGCTAGTTCATCTTGGTAGTATAACCACTTACTATTAGTCATTACAGGAGACCACTTTGGGATGAGGACAATCTAATAATAATAATAATAATAGATATTCCTTATTGTTCACCAAACAAACATAAGTACTGACAACTTATAAATACATATAATATTGTACAATGGGCGGCTTCATTGCATATATCAATTTCTTCCTGGTAACCAGGCAACTGGCAACCAGGCAACCAGGCAACCTTTTGTATAGCTATAAAAAAGCATTTATTTTCAGCAAATTCATGCGACTGAACGCGAATATGAAGTGGCGAGTAGTCTATTGGGCGTCGGCGTGGACTACGCGCAGATATCAAACGCAGCGTACACCAGAGTACTGTTTTTACTCAGTAGAGTAATGGTGAGTGCCTACTCTGATGTTATAATATTTTTACCCGACTGCCGAAGAAAGAAGTGTAATGTTTTTCGAGACTACGTATGTATGTCTGTTTCTTTGACATGCTTTGGTCTAGATGGTTTGACCAATTGTGACATGCGAGGTATAATCTGATTTCTGATTGTGTGAATGACACCAGGTAAATTGAAACTATCAGAAAATCAAAATGGCGGTTTTTGGCGCCTAAATGAGAGACTTGAAAAAACTGTACCATGAGATTTACATCCAAGACATGTAGTAGTTACAGTTATTTTAATGTACAATAGGCGGTTGTAACATTGAAAGCAATCTCTTCCATGAAACCTTGATATTTTCTGCTTGTCCCTAGCTAGCCTAACCTAGCCTTTTTTTCTACTTTAATAATTGGCTTTTCATAACTCTTGCTTTTTGTATAAATATATCCAAAAAATAATGCAAGACATTATTGTATTAAAAAATGCTAATGAATCAATCAATCAGTTAGCATATTGAAATCCACTGCTGGACATAGGCCTCTCTCAGTCAGTCCTCTGTCACTGTATCCCAGTCGTCTTTTTCAGATCATCATTTGGCCAAGGGGCACCCTGCCTTCCGGTTACCTTCTTGTGGTCTCCACACAAATACTTTTTTGCTCCAGCGACAATCAGTCCTTTGGTGCTCTTCGATACAAAAATGCTAAATTAACCATTAATATAAAATTGTTCCAGTTACTGTTAATAGACAAGAAGATACAAGAGGTGTTGCCATTGTTGAACCAGGCAGGGCACCTGGTGGACTCATGGACTGGCAGTCCGCACCAGAAAGAGTATCTTAAAGTCTTCTTCCTCGTACTGCAGGTAAAACCTTTGTATAAGATAATAGTAATAAAACATTTTATTTTCAGAACTGCTTCTATACACTTGTTAGTAAATAACTGCCGATTAATGTTAGTAGGTGATAATATTAGGTATACAATTTTTACCCGACTGGCGAAGTAATGAGGGTAATGTTTTTCGAGAATGTAAGATAATTGTGCGTCTACACGCCACTACATAATCAATTATGCAAAACGGAGGGTGCATAATTTAAATATATGACGGCATTTTTTTATAAGTGCACTTTAGGGCTCAAATACCTTTGTTAAACAGTAAATACTTATGATTACCTATAGGTACGTATTTATTATTTTTAATGACTTTATCAGGTCATGATTCGTCAACAGAACTTTACTGGGCGAAAAATTAACCCAGTACTTTATTTTCGAAAAATGCTTTTCGCGATTATGATGATGATTTATCTTATGTCAGGTCCGCACAAATACCAGCTACATAGCGCCATAATGAATTTAGCATGTCATGTCCACACATAGACCTACATATCGCTATAATGAATTTAGCCTTTCATGTCCACATATACACCTACATATTGATATAATGAATTTAGTCTATCATGTTCACACATGGACCTACATATTGGTATAATGAATTTAGCAGGTCATATCCAAATATCGACCTACATATTGCTATAATGAATTTAGCTTGTCATGTCCAAACATAGACCTACATATTGCTATAAAGAATTTGGCTTGTCATGTCCACACATAGACATATATATTGCTATAATGAAATTTAGCCTGTCATGTCCAAACATAGACTTACATATTGCTATAATGAATTTAGCCTATCATGTCCACTCATATAGCTATAATGACTTCAGAGTCAATGGTCTGCTCACACAGATGTAACATTGCTACTACAAAACTTTCTATGATATTTTATATACTTCAATTTTCTATTTTGTTTGTTACAGGTATGTCACTACTTAATGGCCGGTCAGGTGAAGAGCGTGAAGCCTTGTCTCAAGCAACTCCAGCAGAGCATACAGACTATTATGGCACCCACATGGCCTGATGATGATGGTAAGTAAACACTTATAACCTGTGTATTCAGGTTTTTAAAGACTTTCATGTTATGTTACTAGGCCAGTTATATAGAATTAAAAGTTTGCTTTTTGAAATGTCGACAATCCTCTGGTCTAAACTGGGTCAATTATATTTCATGTCAATGTCTCTCTCATTTCAAATTACCTATATTTTAATAATAAAGTTCAACTAAAGCCTCTAAGGGCAAACTTTGAATATACAGAGTTTATTTAACTACCAAACACCTTTTGAACTGACATAATCTTTGTTTTAAACTGCAATCTCTTATATGCATTCCTCCATAATGCCTAAACTCATTGGAACGCGTTCTTTTGAAATCTCTATCTACGGTAAGAGACAGGATCTCCCGTCGACAGACAATAATATACGGCAGTGAGATTCCGTGAACGCTACAATCATGAATAGATAATTTTTTTTGTGACTTATTGCCAGGAAACTGGTAGTAGATAGGTTATAAGAAGCGACCGTTAGTATACACAAGTTATGGATTACAAGAGATTGATTGAACGCATCGACGCTTTCATATGCAAACCTCTTAACTCCATTCGACCATTTCGATCGTAAGTAAAGTTACGAGCCACCTCGTATTAAGATGTCATTACAGCCGCTCACGTGACAGATTGTGTTTTGTCGCTTAAGATGCGAGTAGTGCAACAGAGACAGAGAACATCACGACACAACGCGTCAGACAAATGTAAACTGGGCTTTATGTGTGTGTGTAGCGGTATGCGGTAGCGTGCCAGGCGAGTCGTTCGTGTGGATGTCGCGGCAGCAGTTGTACGTGCTGGTGTACCTGGTCACCGTCATGCACTCCGCGCAGGCCGGCTACATGGAGAAGGCACACAAGTACACCGAGAAGGCGCTCGCACAGATCGACAAGCTCACGTGTAAGTAGCTTCTGTTTACACTATGTACTTATTTAGAAATTCGAGCCTTTGAGATCGTTCCCAAGGATAATTTTACGCGTTACGTAGTACATTTTAATGCTCAACTCGTAACTATATCCCAACCCGAGTGGACTTTTTTTTTATTTATGGTACGTCAATTTGACTTCACCTCGCCTGATGTTAAGCTGAGCAAAGTCTCATGAAAGAGGGCCACCATTGCAAACACGTTCAGTACTACAATGGTGGCGCTCAGCTTGACTGTCTCATCAGATGCTTTTTCACGCCTCGCTTAAAGGACCCGAGACTGTAGGAAGAAGGAAACACGTGCCAGGAATTCCAGGACTTAGGCTAGGTTTTTGGGAACACCATGGTCCCCACATTTAGGGAAGAGGGTCATCTCAACAGAGATGTCCCCGGGTCTGCCGGGGTGCGAGAGATTAGTCTTGTATAATCTCACCTCCGGCAATCAAGGACCCATGGTCGGCGTGTGTTTTGGTCGGTTCGAGTCCGACATAATCACCTCCATCGGTTATGGTGGAGGTGGTATCCGTGGGGATTTTGCGCACGATAAATAACTACTTGATAATGATTGACATTTACTATTATAATATATGACTAAATTCTATATTGACATTACAAATTTATAATGCAATTGTAATATTACATCATGACATTGTTAATTTTAATTATTAAGTAGCCAAAGGTACCATGACATTCTGATTTGTATTCTGGAATGTATAAATATAAATAATTTGACAGTAAGAAAAATTTCTAGAAGTAAGTTAACAGACTATTGTTTAGTATTTTGTTCCTAATTTACCTACTAAATTGCATGCCTATTATGGTGGAATATGGCGAAACTATATGGTATAAATGTAACATCTTATGTAACCCATATTTGCAATGAATAAATAAATAAATAAATAAATAAAGAAATAAGAAGTTCGCTAGGTTTGCGTTGTTAACGAGTGGTTTGGTGCACAGTGAGCGGCATGGAGGACGTGCGCTCGTCGGCGATGGGTCGCGGCGGCGCGTCGCTGGCGTGGCGCCTGCGCATGGCGCTGGTGGAGCACGCGGCGCTGTGCCGGCTGGTGGCGGGCGGCAAGGCGCACGCGCTGCACGAGATCGCGCGCGCCGCGCACCTGCTCACCGTCGCGCCCACGCGTACGTATCACTGCCGGCCTAGCTCGACCTACTCGAACTAAGCGCGCATAAATTAAAAAATCCATGAAAGTACGACATGATGTATCCGGTATCCCTCGTTCTAATTGAGCAGTCTCCGACTGGGGAAGTAGCTTCACCCTATAGAATACCGCGGCTAATGTTATTATTAGCCTTGTGTTGTGTTGTGTTTCTGGCGGTGAGTAGGTAACCAAAGCTCACTGGAGAGGTTTTGTTGTCAGTGGGTAGACCAAGGAACTTTGTTTTGTCTTCTGCACTAACAGCACAGAAACTCTTAACCTTTATAGTTCCCCTCACCTTCCTTTCTACATGGAATCGTCAGCACCAGTGTGACTGTGCCTCTGGTGTTGCAAATGGCCATAGTATCCTTTGCTTGAGATCCAAATCATTTGCTTGAGAGTGCTCCTGAAGATGCCTCGTGTAGAGACGAAACACATGTCGAAGTTTACGTCCTTCGCATTAGCGGAATACTGCATGGTACAACATCTCTCTGGTAAGATTTTTTGTTTTTCTTACTTTGAAGAGGGTGGTTTGACATTCCAATATATATTGTTGGAGTGTTGAACTGCAGGTGAGCGGTGGGCCATCCTCCCTCCCCCAATATATATCTTTTTGAAATGTCCATAGGCTATGGTAACCACTTTCCATCAGGTAGTGGGCCCATATGATTGAGTACCACCTAATTGGTGTTAAAAAATCACATAACCGCCTCCACCAGCCTGCGGGATGAGAGGGGATCTATCCTCCTCTTGTTCCATCTAAAGGCGCACTTGACGGTACCTTGATACCTGACTGTCGTTTACAGCGGCGACGGCAGCGGCGCACACGCCCCAGCTGCACTGCCTGCTGGGTCTGTACGCTATGTCCATGAACTGCATGGAGGCCGCTGAGGCGCAATTCCACACTGCCATACACGTGAGTATTCTATTTGCTAATAATATTATAAATGCCGACCCCAACTGAGTTGGGAAAAGGTTCAGAGAATGACGATTATAAATGTGAAGGTTTGTGAAGATATTTGTATGTATGTTACTCTCAATCGCGCTCTAGCTCTGACGACTAGAGGAAGTACAAAGATAGATTAGAGCCTGGAATAACACATAGACTTTTAATCCCAGGCAAAAGTTCCCATTGGTTGCGGGAATGAAATTAAATTTCCACACTGGCAAAGCCGCAAGCATCAGCTAGCTTTGGAAGTAATGGGTTATGTCATCATAACGTCAATGTTACTGACTCACTCACACACAAAGTGGAATTCATCTTAAATTTTATCCATTATTTATTGGCAATGTGAATTTTTATTTGATTTACTTGTTTTCAGATGTCACAAGAAAGGGACTTATGGATGTTTGCGAAGCTGAATTTGGCGATTGTATATTTGCGAGGGCGAAGGGACAATGACCTTACACAATTAATGGAACAAGTAAGTATACAAAGTATAATCTTCATTCCTTCTTCTTTCGAATCGATGACATTTTTGAGCTGCCTTCGTGGTGTAGTAATTTGTTTCATGGCAGGGCCGCTAGTCACCCCAGCATAGGTTTCTTTCTTCGGGAAGACTTACTACATCTCCTCCCAGCTTCATTAACTGCATAAGGAGGTCCTAAATATAACATTCCAATAATTCTGATATAATTTCTTAAATATATAATTTTCTTAATTCTTAATTCTTAATTCTTTATTGCACACACAAAGTACAGAGATTATTTAATTTTAATTATATATTTTAAATATATAAAATTTTATTGTTTGAATATACACTCGGCAAATGGAGAAAAGTATACACGAGTAATAAGTATACATTATTACTCTTGCCATCTATACATACTATTATGAACATAAAATAGTAAAATATAGTAAACTAACTGTTGCCGGCGACTCCGCCCGCGTGAATTTTGGCGATCGCGATGTGCAATATAGCCTATGTGAATGTAGCTATCCAATGGTGAAAGAATTTTTGAAATCGGCACAGTAGTTTTTAACTTTATTCATAACAAACATAAACAAATACACGCACACACAGAATAGCAATTTTTCTTTTATAGAATACTAGCTGACCCGCGCAACTTCATCTGCGTCACCCCGTTTTTGCAACATTTTTCATTCCTGCTCCGCACCTGTTGGTCATAGCATGATGTTATATACATATAAACCTTCCTCTTTAACCATTCTATCTATTAAAAAAACCGCATCAAAATCGGTTTCGTAGTTTTAAAGATTTAAGCATACAAAGGGACATAGGGACAGAAAACGCGACTTTGTTTTATACTATGTAGTGATTAGTGTGGAAAAATAGATGTATATTCATGTTAATTTCTACAACCAATCTCCTGTAAGTGTTGGTACATCACTTATGTCACGTTTGCAGGTGAGGCCCGAGTCGCTGCCGGCGTACGCGCATGGCCTGAGAGCTGCGTCGTACTACGTACTGGGGTTGCAGGCATTCTTCCAGGCGCGGTACAATGAGGCCAAGTAAGTTATTGCTTTATAAATCTTCGACTATAGTAGCGGGCTGGATTATGTGCGTATATCCATAAAAAAACACTTTGTAATCTGGTTACAGGGTACTATTAGATGTAATGTTTAACTATTCCGTGTTAATAGGGATTATGCAAATACAATTATGCAATACATAGTGTAAATGATTTATTTACATATGTACCACCGGTTCGAAACGCGGCCCCGACCTGAGAAGACTCCGGCAGGAAACTCAGCGGGCTTTTCTTTTTTTTGGTCTATTTACAATAATTTACTTAGTCTAGATACAAAATTTAGCCGAGTAGTAAGTTGAGTGAACAGCTCATTTCCAGGCTTGTTTATCATTCAAATAATCCTGAATTTTATAATAAGCTTTTTAACATAACTTTTTTTTTACTAAATTTTTAAACTTATTGATGGGCAAATCCCTAATTTCTTTAAGGAACTTATTAAAAAGTGTATACAATTACCCTGAAAAGAATTTGAAATTTTGTGGAGTCTACTATCACAGACAACGAGATTATTTTTGTGTCTGGTATTTAGGTTGTATATGTATATGTGTTATTAATATTATAGATAAAATTGAGATTTGAAATGTTTTACAGCCTGTGAATGTAGTTCTCGTCCTAAACCCTTTACTCGTGTACACAGGAGGTACCTCCGCGAGACGCTGAAGATGGCAAACGCAGAGGACCTGAACCGCCTGACGTCATGCTCGCTGGTGCTGCTCGGGCACATCTTCCTGTCCATCAACAACTCGCGCGAGAGCATGAACATGGTCACGCCCGCCATGCAGCTGGCCAGCAAGATCCCCGACGTGCACGTGCAGTTGTGGGCGTCCGCCATTTTGAAAGGTAAATGTCATGTCGGTTTATCTCGTTAGAACATGTTCACCGAGAATTGCGTGAAAAGTGTTAATAAGTTCTGGGAACATCTCAGGTGTAACTGACAATACTTGCCTAGCAATAATGTTATACTTACATAACATATGTATTAGTCACGCCTCTTTCTCAGTGGGGTAGGCAGACACCGCATGCTTCTGCCTGCTACGATCCTGGCTTCTTCTATTTTCGTAATGAATGTGAGAACTATACATATCATGAACGAAAGACTCGGGATCTTTACCTGTCCTTTCTTTAAAATGCCTCCAATGACTATCTATAATTCTATAAGTTATATAGACTGTGTGATATCGTAAATGTATTTAGTCTAGTTTAGGATTCAGAGGGGCTTCTCAAGATTTCATTAAAGTAATATCTTGAAGAAGTTCATTTTAATCAGACTATAAATGAGATAATTTACATAAATTGCAGACCTATACCGGCTGGCGGGCGAGACGGAGCGCGAGAACGAAGCATACCAGATGCACTGCAACTTCTCGCAGGCGCTGCTCAAGGACCACTTCCAGGCCACGCAGATGCCGCAGCACGCGCTCGTGCACTGGACCAGCGGCCCGCCGCCCGCGCTGCCGCCGCCGCCCGCGGCGCAGCCCCCCACATAGTGCCCGCGGCGCCGCCAGCGACCGCCAGGGACCCGCTAACCGAACTCAGTGCTCTGTGCTACGGACGTAGGCCGCCTACGGTCCGCTACATGAACGTTACGTTACCTCGACACGTTGCAAACCCTGACGCGCTACGCGATCGCTCAGTGCGTGCTTATTACGCGATACTAGTGATTGTGGACAGTTCGAAGGTCATGCGAAACGGCCCCGACTCATCATTGAAGTACAAGACGATAAAAAATATTATTGGCCTAAGGAAATAGACGTTACCGGACAATGATATTTCGCGCCAGTGACTGTTGACTTTCGATAGTGATAGTGTGCGACGTTGAGACGCGTTGACGCTTACGATCTGATTATACCGTTGTGCGAATGTTGTGTGATTGTGTGGAACTCAAGAGATTCATTAACTCGAGTGATTATCGTTCTCAGAGAGACGACGTAAGCGTAACCCAAGATATTAGGGGTGGAATTATTAGATGAGCTAAGTAAAACTTTTAGTATTTTGTACAATCAGCAACAAAATTCAATGAACACATCTTTAACTAGACAAATGCTGTCTTTTTATATCATTACTGTTGAAAATAGTACATAGAACATGCTGGAAGGATTTTAAAGATATTCAAAATGAATGAAAAAGGAATATGGTCAATTAAATTATCATCTTTCATCAAGTTCTTACATTTGTACTGTAATTATGATAGTAGTATGTAACTATATGTATTGCTCAAGTGTAATGTGTGTTGTAATTGCCATAGTCTACTATGCAGATAATGTGTATTCATTATGGCCTCTATTAGATACAATCAAGTGGAAAGAAAGAAAGTTACCGCATAATAGCTGCGACACGCTGGTTTTGTCGAATAACCGCAACTATAGTGCTTTTGGATTGTACCATCAATGCTACCTGTAGTTCCAACCACAGAACAGAAAAAGCTAGTAGAAATGCGACACCATAGTTTCAGTAGCGGAACTGATGTCGCCAAACTCACACATACCGTTAATAATGCTGTGCATTACTAGTAAATAATTTCTTTGAGTAGTAGAATTTACTACTTTTTTAATGCAATATTGGCTTAAATCATATGTACCACAAAACGAGAACACACTGAACCCTTTTTAAGGTAGTTTGCCACTACTATTACTTTACTACTATTCTAACACCACCATTTTTTCGACCGTTAAAATTACCTTACTTTGCTATAGATAAAAAAGTATTTATGGTGTTTCATACTTTGGATCACGCAAGCTTGAATATTTACGATAAAGACATATTCTTACAAAAAGGTTCATATTGTCGAATTTATCATTGCATAAATATGCACACCAATGACACGCGTGCAACGACTACATCACAATTCCACTTTTTTTTGTTTTCCATGGATCCAACCATACCTATGGATCTCTATAACTGATTCACATCCGCTCGTTCCACTAGGATCCCCCAAGTCAGTACCCCATCTTGCCTCAAGCTTTCAAATTAGCACACAGATTACTTTAACATTCCAATATTAATGGTGAGGTCATCTTTCATCTCCAAGGACCATAGCACTGCATTCCACTTTCCTTGATATGTTCACTCATTGCCACCTGTTGTTTACAATAGTACCATTATTCAGGGTGTTAGGGGAACACTCTCGAAAAAGAAATAGGGGGGTACCTAGTACTGACCATTTTAACAAAATTGGGCTACTGTTTTTTGATCAGAATGCTTTATTTTCGGTAGGTATCATGATTTTGAAAACCTTTAAATTGTATTATTGGGTGAATTATGCTAATAAAAGGGTTGAAAAATCATGGTATCTATAAAAAAAAATATGGCGATAAAAAAAAAGTAGCGTAAAATTGTTTTTGTTTTCAGAAACGTTCCCTACATATACAATGATATTTCAAGAGTTTTTAACCTCAAGTGATTAGAGAAACGAGCCTTTGCCTTAATATAATCTATGATTGGTGAATTTGACCTCCTTGGCTGCTGTAGCAACTCATGCTAAGCAAAACGACACCCAAAAACGCGTACTGCACAATGTGCATATAGAGTCATATGTAGTCATATGTCATATTGAGCACATTTTGGGATCAAGATATAAATGCTGATGACTATAATAAATTCTGATGTGTTCATCTATCTTTGTTGCTGACAGTACCATTGGTGGTACTATACAATGTTACTAGTGTTAATACAGCTATTTTCTTTGTCATCTGTTCGAGTGTATGTTGATTTTGCAAAGTTGTGACAATAAATTCATATCGGACGTGAACGTGTGGGTGACTCGTCGCAATCCATGTTGTCGCGACTCGCACCTCGTGTACTGTGACACTTTACCCCTTATTACAAAACGTCGCCTACATAAAACTCTGTTTAAACCACCACCAAAATAATTATAAAGCTGAAACTCATATAAAAAAATTTTGAGTGTCTTATCTGACGATCAGACGCCTGGGACATTGAAGTGTGCAATCTGGTGGAGAAATAGCCCATCCTAGACCAAATTGTGTTGCATGTTCCATAGGTCAAGGTGACCACTTTCCATCAGGTGGGCCGTGACTTTGCCACCTAAGTGGAATATTTTTTTTCAATTGAATCCCTCAGCTTAAGTTAAGACGACGCTCCATTTATTCATGTGAATGGTGCGGTGGAGGATGACGTACCTTATAGTAAGCTTATCTAGAATGGATTTGAAATGCCTACATCTATACAACTGTGGCAGAGTTCAAAGATCTTTGGGCCCACAGACGAAAATTGGCACTGGTTAATGAGATTCGGGCTGTGCAATATCGGGCTGCCCCAGAACAATTCAAACATTGAGAAGGAGGTCTAACTAGATGCTAACTAACTGAACCCGAATATCTTCTTATGGTACCAAAAGAATGATACCCACTTTAATCTTCTATTCCACGCACAAAACCAGTAAAGGAAATTTATCACGAAAAATGTTTGAATTTAGTTTTTTGTATAGACCATGTTTTGTAATATGGGGTTTTATATTTAAATGTTTATATAAAGTACGATTGAAATAATTTCGCAAATTCCACCCGTCCCTGCAAACTGTACGCTTTTCGATAAATTATTATATGTTGCTTGTTAAACTGCTGAAGTTACTCCTTTTCAAGTTAATACACCTAATTTAAGGAGATTAATTTCAAATAATTATATTGATCGTACTGTATATTTATCTGATCTCATTCATCTCATCACACGTAAGACATTGGATGGTTAATTTGAAATGATGACCAATGTGTACCAATGTGACCAATCAGTATCCAAATTAATGACATTTATATATGTATCACATTCTACTTTATAAGGATACGAGCTCAAATGCTCACAATTTTTTTATTATTTATGATTTCTATAACAATCAATCAATATTGGTTCAGCAGAGTGTAGATTTATCGATTAAGTAGAAAATTTGATTTTCTTATGATTTTATAATAAACAAATATGCTTGTCAGCATTCATTTCGTACTTGAAGCTTGTAACAGGTCGCGCGCCCTCTCAAGATGCTCTCTTGTCATGTCTTTTCCCATTCAGACCCACTTGTGGTTTATCACCGCGATACCGCCTGCCATTGCGGTATGAAACAGTATGTACCGACATTTATCGGCGTGATATCGGCTAACGCCGGTCAAAAAGTCTTTATGCCGACGGAATAAGGGTGTTACTAATACCGTTCGCATCGGCTCGGCTCGGCCGACGCGACGCGACCCCAGCTGACGGCTTAAGCCGATTCCGCGTAGATAAATGTGTATGGGACCCTAATCGCGCGTCGCATTTGTACATTCCCTTATTATAGTCCAGCGCCAAAACCATCGGAACTACATATTTGCTTCTCGCAACTCGTTCTAGTTGTCAGTTTTACTCGTTACTCGATCATCGTCAGAGGTGAGTTAAGTGCCTCAACTAATATCTTGATATCATCACCATTACCAGTACATCCACAATGACGCCGCAAGGCCATACCCCCTGTAAACCTCGCTCAGTAGCGGTATTCATGTGTGACATCGAATTTCAAACTCAGTTGTAACAAGAGAAGACGGTGTATTCTAATAAATACACTGACGGACTCATAAACTGCATCAAAGTAATAGACGACTTTGAAATAAATATTTTAACCAAGTATGCATACTTTCTATACAGATTTAAATTGAAACCTCTAGATTGGTTCGTGAACTTTAAAACAGCGTAGGGTCATATCTTTAAGTTTAAGTTTATGTACTGGAAAGGACCTTAAGACTTTTTTTGAAGAAAAAACAGAAATTTAAGAAAAATTGGTTTAATTAAAAAATTGGTTTTAACAATAGACACAAACTTTATGCAAGGGTTTATTTGTGTTTTAATAAGGTGTATTACCCCCACGTGCCCTTATTACGGATTCTAATCGGTTCCGCATAGATTTTATAAGGGTTTTTAAAAGATCTTGCGGAATATTGTCCCATTCTTCTGAAAGTGCTGTTCTTAGTGCTGCCACTGTCGTGGGCGAAGGGTTTCTCGCATATACAGCTCTTTTTAAATTGTCCCAAACATGCTCGATGGGATTAAGATCCGGGCTGCGTGCTGGCCAATTCATTGTACGTATCCCAAACTCTTCGCAATAATGTTGAACTTGTGCAGCTGCATGCGGCCGGGCATTATCCTGCATTAAAGTAAAATTTTCGCCTATGAATCCCATGTAAGGCACCACGTGATCTTCTAATATCTCTGTTATGTAGCGATGTGCTGTCAAACCCCCTCTATTACCGTTTTGACGGACCATGTCTATGAACACAAGTTCTGTTCGCCCGTTCATCGATATGCCACCCCAGACCATACATGAACCGCCTCCAAAAGGAACACGCTCCTCAATGCAACTTTGAGCATATCGCTCCCCACGTCGACGATAGACTCTTCTGCGACCATCTGCACCATATAAACATGTCCTACACTCGTCCGTGAACAATACATAGGCCCACTGCTCTTCTGTCCAATTCAGGTGATGACGCGCAAATCTTAAGCGAGCTTGTCTGTGAGCTGTAGACAACTTTGGACCATTTGCTGGTCTAAAAGGGGTGATATCCGCTTCCTTTAACCTTCTTCTTATTGTTCGTGCACACACGTTTACTCCACGCACTTCATTAAGCTCGGTTTTGATGTTAACTGACGTGAGGAAACGATTTCGCAGGGAAGTTATAACAATAAATCGGTCATCACGACCTGTGGTTGCTCGAGTTCTGCCTGTACCACGTCTCCTCCTGTAAGAACCTGTCTCTACAAACCTTCTGTATATTCTAGAAACCGTAGACTGGTTTAAATTTAAATTTCTACCAATCGTTCGTTGATCCAAGCCCTCCCGCACCAATGCTACAATTTGTGCCGCTTGTTCGGACGAAGTATCCATATTATGGTTCAAAAACTCTCGATGTGTTAAAAAACTAACCCAACAATTATGCTGGTAACAATAATTCAATTGACAAAACAAAAAAAATCAATGAGAATCAATTTAAAACTTTGCTATAAATAACACGCAAATCTGATACTACAAGTAAATTTTCTTTTCCCGGCTATATTCATTTGTTTTACTGCAGTTCTATTTTTAAATTTAATTTTTTTTTTAAGATTAAGAGCCAGTCTTTCCATATTTATATAATTTAATCTAAAAAGTTTGCATACTTATTATAAAAAATCCTTTTAGAGTAAACCTGAACTTTGATGCAGTTTATGAGTCCGTCAGTGTATAAATGAGTCGTATTTTACGGAACGCGCGTAAATACGAGAAGGAATGGACATTCAGAATAAGGGTATATTCATAGAAACTTTCTCGCTCAAGATTTTTTCAATATTATATCATTGGTGGGCCTACATTTGTTACAAAATGCCGTTTGTTTAGATATCATTGATAGATGTCATTATTTTGTGTGGTTATTTACTTGGCTAGTGTACTAATGTAATATGTATGCGTTCAGGAAAAGAGAATTTCTATACAAAATAGATAATTTCCTTCTTTCAAATACTTTCAAATTGTTTTATCAGCGTATTTAATAACAGTGTATCAATATTTAGAAAGAGAACTTAGAACATAATCACAATGTCTGAATAAAAAAAAGTTAATAAAGATGGTGAAGATGCTAGACTTTAAAAATCGAACTATCCACTTGAATAGTGATAGTTAGAGTTAGGGTGTAACCACATTAATCGACGCGGAATCGGCTGAAGCCGGTTAAAAAAGTCTTTATGCTGACGGAATAAGAGTGTTACTAATAGCTTTCGCATCGGCTCGGCTCGGCCGACGCGACGCGGCATCGGCCGACGGCGAATCGAACCGTTTGTCGATTAGCTGATCGCATCCGTACGGCGCTGAATCCAGCGGAACGTTTCCGACTGCTGCCGAACAGCGCTGGAGACGGTCGAACGGCGGTGAACGGCAGTTGAATCAACCGTTCGCATGCTTTCATCTACGACGGTAGCCGAATGGCGCCGAAGACGGCCGATCGGCGTTGGGTAGCAGTCGAATGAATCCGCTCGCGTGCCTTGGAGGTGTCGACTGCCGAACGTAATTGAACAGAGGCCGTGACAGCCATTCGGAGGAGTCGACTGCCGAACGTAACTGAACAGCCGTCGTGACGGCCGTTCGGAGAAATCGACTGCCGATCGCATGTCAACAGCCGTCGCAACAACTAATCGGTGATAAGCCGAGTAGTGTGGTGATACGCACTCGGCTTAAGCCGATTCCGCGTCGATTAATGTGGTTACACCCTTAGTCATTTTATTCGCTCTCCCACAAAGGTCATGTCCGAGGATCATAATTAACGTGGGACTATTGTATATCGCAAGCCGCCTTTCCATGGTCCGGCATTTTGCGGACGCATGTGCGTCATCACGGACTGCGCACCGTGAAATGCAGCTTGTCTATGATAGTGCAGACACGTTTGTCATATACACATGCCTCCGTGAAACCTCGCACCATGGCACCGTGGAATACCGGTGTCATATCGCTTGTAATCCTGTAAAGTTCGACACGCCAAAGGAGAGAGCATAATAATTTGTCTATTTTGCACAATACACACTAAAATTGTGGACAAACTTTAAATTAAAGTGTTTAAACAGATGATACGGACTGATATATAAATTAATTGTACATAATGTGTCAAAATATGAACTTGAGAAAGAACAAAAACGTGTCTCATATTTATTATTATTAATATTAATCTTTATTTTATTAATTATTATTTTCATAGTATCTTGTTAGTGAGCGGATGTTGTTGATATGCTGGTTAATTAATTTTATGTAGCATTTTGAGCGTCGCAATCGGTCTCAATAGATAGTTTCGCTATAATAATTATAATCTTTTTCACAATAAGTGTTAAATCTTTTCATGTTCATATTATTTTTGTAATATAGTAAGTAGAAACGACTGCTTCCTCGTATTCCCGGGAACTAATCTATTGACATCGAGCACAGGCGCCCCCTCTTCACACAATTCGGTGACACGAAAGATTCTGTACACATTTTTAATTCCCAATCGAACAGTTTGACGTGGCCTTAGCAAAGGGTGCACTCGCTGTTGTTAATATGTAAATAAAAGTTGAAATATTGTAAATAATAAAATTATAAAATATATGTTTTTTGCTATAATTTGAGTATTTTTATTTGATCAAGTAGTTAACGGTGAATGTTCCGATCAAGCTCAAGTATTGAGCGAACCTGCTAGTTGGTTGGAACTACTGGACTGATATCGTAAATTAAAAATGTCCATGTACTAATGAGGTTCAAAAATAAAATGTTTAATATATTATACATAGTTTTTCTTTAACTACTCAACATGGAAGGTTTTTCATCAATTAAAAATGTATGTACACCTGAAATAAATAGTTAACTTTCGGGCATAATAATTTTGTTAGTATTTTTGAACGTTATTATTTTTTGGACATTTCTATTTTCGTGACATTATACTATATTATAATTATGTATATTATACTAAACCAACACAACAACTTCTAATTGTCAAGTTTAGTCTGCGCTCAAAATGTATCCAAAAAATTAGCGCCATTTTTTTACATTGTAGTTAAAAGTTGAAAGTACTAACTGCGCCCAATTTTTTTCCTGGAGCTAGTTTGTTAGTAGGGTGTAAAAAATACCAGTTGGAAATTTAAATGTAAATCTTTATTAATTATAGGTATTCAATCTCACAAACACTCGAGGGTTAATTTGAAGGCTCCACGCGGACTATAACCGACGAAAATTGGTAATTGTTAAAACTACCCTCAAATCAGAATAAATTGTCTTCACTGTACCTGTATATTTAATATTCATAACTTATGGTTCACGGTTACGGACGGTGAGGAAAAGGTTACAGGCTCCCCATCCATACGTTTTTGGCTGATGATATTACCGAGAATATGCTACACAACACCAAATATTATTTTCTCAAATCCTTTGTCAGTAACTTGAGCTTTAAGAGATTATAGCTAGATCTTGCAGATCAAACTGTATGATTTCAGTTAAAGTTGCAAGAATACTCGCTGCACGTTGAGAATTCACTGCCAGAAGGCTGGGCGTAGTGCGGCGGGTCGGGTTTGAGATTGTTCTTACGGTAGAACGTGTCGCGCAGAATAGCACATCGTCCACGATTGAAGTCTCGCGCCTTTTGCCTTGATTGCTTCTGCTGCCATCCGTAATCCCAACTCGTAACTATTCGGAAGACGTATCTGAAATATGCGTCATATTGTAATGTTTTATATCGCATAGGCGGCAATTACACCTCATGGGAATGGGGAGCGGTTACCGTATCCTATGGACATTTTGATGTCTTTGAAGAATAGCAGCAAATCTGTTTATAGTCAAGAGACTCATTGCAGATCAAATTACCAAATTAAAAAAATAAAAAAATATTTGAGAATGAACTTCCCGGAAAATATCGAAGTTCAGCCGCATCACAGTTAGACTGGAAAGCTGACCCCAACTAAGTTGGGAAAAGGTTCGGAGAGCTCCCTGCCTATGTGGCGAGCGGTGCGATGACAGAAAGTGGGCGTCATGGTACTACTTTAGTATGACTACAGATTAATAAATGGATACCTACTAGTATGACGCCGTCCGTCTATGTTAGGGCGCTTTCAATTTAGACGTTTCGTGTCGGACCACAGCAGTGCCGAAACGGTGCGTTTCTCGTACGACGCACGCACGGTCGTTTATTTGGTACAAAGTGCATGGAGCGGCAACGGTGCAGCAACAGTGCGGCGCGCCGTACCGCGAACGCGCGACGACAGGACGGCAACATAGTAAGCTCCACGTGTTATGATTTGTTCATTTCGCTGGTGAATATTTTTTTTTTTTTTTTTTATCTATGGCACGTCAATTTGACTTCACCTCGCCTGATGTTAAGCTGAAGGCAAAGTCCCATGAAAGAGGGTCACCATTGCAAACACGTTCAGTGCTACAATGGTGGCGCTCAGCTTGACGGCCTCATCAGATGCTTTTTCACGCCCCGCTTAAAGGACCCGGGACTGTAGGAAGAAGGAAACACGTGCGCCGGCAAGGAATTCCAGGACTTAATGGTACGGCAGAGAAAAGACTCACCGAACCGCTTGGTTCTTGATGGAATATTCTGTACCGTATGCGAGTGACACCTAAGCCCTGCACGCGTTGTCCTGTGTAGGAAAGGGGAGGGTGGGATTAGTTGGAAGAGCTCATCAGAACATTCACCATGGTAGAGACGGTAAAATACTGCCAAGGACGCAACATCTCTACGCATCTGCAAAGGCTCGAGGGACTCTGTGACCTCGGGACTCCCAATAATGCGGACCGCACGTCGCTGCAACCTGTCGAGAGCATCTAATAAGTACTTTGCGGAGCCATCCCAGAGATGCGAGCAGTATTCCACGCAGGAGCGAATTTGTGTCTTATAAAGAAGACACCGCTGCTCCGGCGTGAAAAAACGTCTCACTCTGTTCAGGACTCCGAGTTTACGCGAAGCTGTTTTGATGATGCTCTCGATATAGTTCTTGTTGTTCAGTTTGCAGCGCACGTCCATACCGAGTATATTGAGGTTATCCTGTAATGGCAGTGGTGTGCTCTGAAGAGTGGGAGGAGGAAGAAAAGGAGATGTCTTTGCTGAAAACGCGCATGCCTGCGTCTTCTTGGCATTGAACTCGACCAGGTTCTCAGATCCCCATTGGGAAACGTGATTGAGGATCCGGTCAAGCCCAGTGACAAGAAGTCGCCTCTTTTCCGCTATATCGGACTGCTTGGCCGCAGAATGTCCGTGGTAGCTCCCGTGTACAGTGCTATCGTCTGCATAGCAGTGGATGCTGCCGGTGGACAGCATGTCATTGATATGCAGAAGAAAGAGAGTGGGTGATAAGACGGACCCCTGCGGCACACCAGCATTTACCTGCAGGAACTCCGATGCTCGTAGTGCGGTGACTGGACTTCAGAGCTAATTTCAACAATATTTCATGTTTATTATTTGCTTAAAATGGATGATATAAACGTGGGAGAACTTATAAATGAAATTGAAATACGTCCTGCTATATGGAACACCAAAAGCGACAAATATAGTAATCGCACGGAAACAAAAAATGCCTGGGAAGGTATCTGTGAAAAATTTATCTATAGAGAATTTTCAAAATAAAACTACAGGTGAAATAAACTTAGCTGGTAAATATTTATTTATCACTAGTCTTTCTTCAGCTGATATAGTATGTCTGAATATAGTTTCTTGCCGCTGAATTTTGCTTTCAACTAATTCAAGTAATTCGTAGAAACATTCTCTAGACATTCTAAGGTAATTAAAAAAATTGCTTGGATCTTGTTTTAGCCTAGGGAAAAGATTATGAAAATCACCAAAATTACATGTTAACGAAAACATTGGTGCTCTTTTACGGGGGCGTCGGTTTTGTTTCTGTTTGATCTTTTTCAACAAGAGCACTAACAGTAATGTTTCTTCGTCCGAGTCCATGGTTTAACTGCTGCCAAATACATTTAAAACATCACTAGCATACAAACGCACGGTAGTCAGATATGCTTACAATTTTAGGCGTTTGTTATCGGACTGCTACTGTACGGCAGCAGCACGGCAGCGGGCTTTAACCAGCGGTACGGTAAACGTGCAACAGCGGTCTGACACGAAACGTCTAAATTGAAAGCGCCCTTATGGTTTTCATCTGAGCGTAGAACTTAGGTATAGGTAGGTAACAACAAATCGAATCAAAGGTAGTAACTAACTTGTCCTCTGGAGCTTCATGATTCCTTCGTTTTAAATATCTTTCCACTGCATATTTTTCAGTGCTGCCATACAGTATGTCCAGTACCTCTGGTGCTACTGGTCTCATTAAGCTGTCGTCTGGGGCTGGCACTAATTCATGCGGTTCCACTAATCTTGGGACCGCCACTTTTTCATTTAAAATCTGAAACGAAAAAAATGGTAGTAAAATGGTACGGTATATAAATGCCTAAAATAATTTCAATGTTTCTTTTTTTATATAGGATAGTAAGCTGAAGGCAGTCTCAGGAAAGAGAGTCACCACGAAAGAACATGTAGAATATTATAGTAATGGTGGTGCTCAGCTTGACGCCTTTATCAGATACCTTTTCACGCCCAGCTTAAATGTAGGAAGAAACGTGAGTAGGTAAGGCATTCCAACAATTAATGCGTTTAAATGAATATGTGCGTAGGTAAGACTTATTGAACTCTGTACCAACTGTCAAGCCAAACAGAATATCGAAAAAATAAGGCATCTTCAGGAGCGCTAACAGGCTTGATAGCACTTTTGAAGATGCCTTATTTTTTGGTCAAAAATGTACTTACCTAATGTTTAAGCATTGTTTGTTCCGGTAAGTAGGTACTTAGATAGTATGAATTAATGACTTACCGCCTCCAACTCCTTGGCCATCGCGATGCTAGTGTCAATATCCCTGACATGCTTCTCTTTAGCAGCTTCCAACACTTTCAAAAGATTGGTTTGGTACCACAAAGTGTTTCTTTTCGTAAATCTTTTCAAGGCATCTGTTCTAAATGCCACTGTTGCCATTGCGACTTGTTTTGTGAGTTGGTTATTTAACTAGGATTTAGAATATTATAGATAATGTTCCGCGAGGTGCCGATGTGCCTAGATTTTCAATTCTTGATGAACGACTCTGTGGCTTAGTGACTTTTTCATGTGATATTATTGAAATGTGACAGAAAGTTTACTTAGTTTTTCTTTTCAATTTGATCGTAATGACCAGTCTGTTAATTACGATGAAAATACTCTTTTTATTCTGGTGACCAGACAAAAAAAGAAATAAAGAGAGGAATTGATAGGTATTGATAGTCGCGGTAGCCTAGTGGTATGTGTAATGCTGAGACGAGGTCTCGAGTTCGATCCCAGGTTTTACCACGGCACACACCAATGACCTTTCGATGCTTTTACATCTTATCTATCTACCTATTACATTGGGACCTAAACATATTAAACTGGCGAAATGTGGGTGCAAGCATAGAAAGTCTTGTCAGACTATAAGTTATAAACATGTTGTACATTAACGCTTGTCAGCCGATATTTATCCTAACCGTTGACAACCTAACCTATAGTCCACCTATTAGGTAATCCGTGCCCATAAGTACCTTACGTTTTTTTCGTGAGAAATCCCCACTGGGTTGATTATGTCGAACTCGGACCAACTACAAAACAGCACTCCGCCGTCTTGGGTCTCAATTATCAGTGCGTAAGGTTGCCCAATAAGGCATATTCCTCGCACCCCGGCTGATCGGTCATTGACGATTTTAAGATTTGCGTGACACCATTGATCGATGGAAAGGGGGAAGGTCCACCATACAGTCATACAGCCATGTATGGTTGTTGGGGAAGGGACCCATTATAAAATACATAATTTAAAATTAAATTACAAGGAATGTTTATTGATTAATTAGTATTTACATTTTTAATATACATATTATAACTTATAAGACAATAATTACATCTATCAGTTTTGACTGTGAGATCTTCCAGATTTTCGGCCCATCACGGGGCTCCCTCCCATTTGTCGTAGGAGGCCACGGAGGCCCTTAGCTTCACGGACACCACTATCGAGCTGTTCTGATGGAATCGCACAGAAGTCGTCGACGAGGGGCAAAGGCCCGCTGAGCCGCTCGGAGTACTGAGAGAGACGGGATTGATGACCAATGGGTGATGTCTTCTCAACTGCCTGCTGTAGTTGGGCCTGAAGAGAGAACCTTCTTAAAATCAAAACAGAGCAGAACGACAAGGAGACCTAGCCCAAATGCATTCGTTCCGAATCTACAGTTGTCATCGCTCTGAAAATGTATGGGAGTGACATTTGTTGTCGGAATCGGATGACATGACCTTGATAGATAGTTAGTTACTCATGGATAGTTTAAGTTAGAAGTTAATGGCGGATGTATTGTTTTTTTGCGATAAGGCTCCAATAAATAGAAGCCCTGCGAAGCTCCCTAAGTCATAACACGGACAAGCAAGTATTCTGGCATACCAATTTAATTAATTGACTATAACTGGTGTTAAATCAACTGTATATGGCGTTTAGCCGCACACACAAACATTTAAAGGCAAGTATTCCAGCTAGTATTAGTTTCCAGCTAACTGAGGGGACGTAGAAAGCCTTGCCGAAGAGCAAATCTGCTTGGGTCCTCTCCATGAGAAGGCGCCACTTCTCATAATATACCGTAAAATAAATTACAGCACAAAGATGGCAACTCCAAAATGCTGGTGATTCCACTGAAGAAGAAGCTAACTGGGTAAACATTTTTTAGCCCATATGTTAAAGATTTTTAGCCAACAAACTTAATATTTTTAGCCAACTGGTTAAACATTTCTTACTAATTAAGTTAACAATAATATTGAGGCCTACCTTCCCAGAAACTGCTGCCAATTTATCCTGTAGTCTCTTCACCATAGCTGCATCACTCTCATAACTTGTCAATGTTGGTTGCGGCATGCATTGGAACACAGTGGCCAGCAGATTGTGTAATGACACTAATACACTGTCCTGCCATGATCGGGTGAAGTACAAACTGAAAGAAGGATTCTCCTCTGGCTTCTGGATGAATGGTAGCACTGAAAGAATTCAGAAATATTTTGGAATAGGTTTTTCATTCTTGTTCTACCTAAGAGAAGGGTAATAAAAAAAAATGAGTATACATATAATTATCAGAATTGTAGGTAGAGTATGCAGTGTATGCACGTACCTGATTGATTGAACATTGGAAAAAGTGAATGTCTAGACAGGATAGATAGATTTTGAATAAATTTTAATTTCATTTAATTAAATTTGAATTTGCATTTAAAACATGAGTTACAAAAAATGTTTCGCTAATAAGACTTACTAAACCAGTCTCTCCACTCAACCTGCCCTTGCAGTTCGGGTAACATTTTGGATAAAAAGTCGGCGATCCTCTCATTGCGTACACCACCCGTGCTTTGTGCTGCTGTCACAAGATATAACTTGTACAAACTGTATTCCAATTTCCGTACAGCTAAAAAAGTTTATCAATAAACAGATTTAGTTACGGTACCTATATAAAGTGATACACTATCACACACACTATATGTAGGTACCTCTAATATAACTTACCAGGTTGAACATGGCTTTCTAGTTTTGAAAATACTAGAGCGTCTAAATGTGACCAATATTCTTTTAACCCGTTAAGATCCGATACATTAATATAATGCACAATTTGTTCTACTATTTTATCAACTCGAAAACCTTTATCCTTGTCAGCCTTCAAGTCATTGTCAAACGCTTTTACTGTAGACGAGAAACCTCTGTACAATAGATATTCTCGAACTAATTCATCTACAAATTGTATGTGCGCCATTCTGAGCTTTAAACAAGAATTTAGCTTAATGTAAAAACTGTTTAGATAGAACCAAACAAACTGAATGTACACACACAACACAACAATCCAATTTCATGCTTGACACTTCATATGACAATAATTATACATCAATGCAATTTTATTATGACATGAATGACAGAAATCGAAGGTTGAGGTGAGTAGGTACATTCTCTAATGCTCTAAATCTAACTAAATAACGTGAAAAACGTGGCTCTAGAAGATTTTCTTGAAAAACTTGAAATTGGCGTCTCTGCCTCTAGGCTAGCACCTCTGCCTATCCCTTCGGGGATATAGGCGTGAGTTTATGTTATGTTTACCACTTGACATTGGTGAAATTGCGGTGAATCTGCTTGCAAAAGAAGCCATCTTAAGCAGAAGAAGAAGAATTCTCTAAATCAATGGTATATTCAGAAGTTAGTGCTAAACTCTAAGCTAAGCATTAATATAATATATTAGGGCACTAAGAAACTTATTACTTTTACTCAACCTTATTGGAAACTGAAGAAAATTATTTAAAGATAGTCAATTCTAATAAAAAATTAGGAAAACATTTATAAAAATTTTGCATCATAGAACGCCCTATACTCTTTAAGAACTTGTTCTTTCTCTTGTTTCATGACCCATTTTAGACCTATTTTCAAAAAAATTATACATACATACATAAATACATACATTTAATCACGCCTGTTTCCCATAGAGGTAGGCAGAGATCACGGATCTCCATTTGCTATGATCCCGACATACTACTTTCGCTTCATTCATGCTCATTACATTTTGCATGCATGCTCGGAAAATTATACATGTTAAGTACTAATTTTGTCCTGATCAGTATCATTTTAAATGATTCATTTATCATACGTACTGCCCAAGAAGTACAAGATACTGATTAGTACATAAATTATCTAAATATATTACTTACTCTGTGATCAAAATAGCTTAAAATAAAGGAACGCAACTCAAGGCATGCAACTTGCAAAACAAAATAACTAAAATGTCAATCGCCTTCAGTCAGCTGTCGATTTTTTTAATAAAGAATAAAAGATAACTTATTTGTATGTTTACCAAAATGTGCATTGATGAATGAAACGTAAAGAGATAAGTGTTCGGCTGCAGTGAAATCAAGCAAAGTGGTGTTAGTGTTGGGCGGTGGTGTATGCGGTATTGGGCGATGGCGTTGGCTGGGGCGTGAAGGCGGCGGCGATTGTCGCGGTGATCGCGGCTCGAGGGCGCAGGCATGCGGCGGCATGGCGGGCGAGGCTGCGGGCACGTCGCGCGGCCTCCGCGTTTTCAAGATCGTGGTGCTGGGGGACGGCGGTGTTGGCAAATCCGCTGTTACACTACAGTTTGTCAGTCACAGCTTCTTGGACTACCATGACCCTACTATAGGTACTCTTGGTTTGGTCTACATACCTATGTGCTTATTACATGACAAAGATTCGTTATAATATAAGTTTCATTGTTATTATGTGAGTCTATGATAGACACACAAGCACCATATGGGTTGAGCTTAGACCTGTTGTCTAACCAATAGTTTAGATTGTATATTTTAGGACTATGTAAAGTATCAGAATGTATGTACAGTTTATAATTTTGTAGTGACAGATTAGGTACTTATTATTTACTTGAGATATTCATATAAAAAGAATTCATTATTAGTCTAGTTTTCTTTATAGCTGCCTTATTTGTTAGTGTTATAAAAGCTATACTACCCTACCCCGCCCAAATATTTTGATACATCACAAAGTTAGATTATCATATTTTGCTGAAGTTCTTAGTTTATCAAAGAAGCATATTTCCTGTATAGTTTGGTCCCACATAATCAGAGGGAAAGTGAGTTACCATATATTATTTAAAGTTGATGGGTATTCCCTACTCGAAATAGATAATTATTTGACCATATTTTGCAAGTGTATTTTATAATGTTTGTTATATTGGGTATATGGAAATTGTATCAAGGTCTTCCACACCCAAACTAATGAGTGAGTGAATTTCACCAGCTATGTTTCTTAATTTCCTTAGATTAAATTACAATAATCAGTATCAGATATTTATAACATAGCATCATATTATTAAGTAGTCATTACAATAACATTATTGTTTTGCAGAGGACTCATATCAACAACAGGCAGTTATTGATGGAGAGCCGGCTTTATTGGATATATTGGATACAGCAGGACAGGTTAGTTAGTTACATATAGTACTTAGTAATCCGAGAAGATTGCGGGTTCGAGTTCCATCAGAGCATTAAATTTTTCCAATCTAAATTCATCCTTTATATTACTACTTTTGAGAATGTAATTATGAAAAATCTTTCCCCGACTGTGTAGTATGTAATTTTACATAACATAAACTCACGCCTATATCCTCGAAGGGGTAGGCAGAGGTGCTAGCACCCACATTTCGCCATGTAATTTTATTAGTAGAATATGAAATCTATTATTATTTCACAGGTGGAGTTCACAGCCATGAGGGAGCAGTACATGCGATGTGGCGAGGGTTTCGTACTATGCTATTCAGTGACAGACCGGCGTTCTTTCCGAGCTGCTTCTGAGTACAGGCGATTGCTGGCTCAGGCTAGACCCACAGAAAGACTGCCGCTGGTATTAGTGGGGAATAAGCTGGACCTTGCGCCGAGGTTTAGACAGGTATTTATTTTATTCTAAACTACCAATACACTCTTGACAGACGTCATCCTGCCTGCCAATAGCACCACCTCCTACCCAGTCTTATTGTGTTTTCAAATCATCCAGTAGACCCTAAATTCCAACCACACATTCTGACCGACTACTTGATCTCATGTGGGCAGACATGCAGAATTAAATCACACTCACAATCACATATACAAAAGAATTATACCATTTGATAGACAAGAAGAGAGGGAATATTGGTAGGTAGGCGACAATAAACACAATATTTCAGCCAGATTTCTAAAGTCAGTTGAAAAAATTTGGTATGTCTAAAGATAAGTCTAGAATAGTCATTTTGTATCCCGGCAATTGGTTTCTGTCAGTTGTAACGGGAGTAGCATGCTGGCAGAGATGAGGAGGTTCATCATCATTCCCTGAACCTTTTTCCCAACTCAGTTGGGGTTGGCTTTTCAGTCTAACTGTGATGCGGCTGAACTTCGATATTTTCCGTGAAGCGACTGCCATCTGACCTCCACAACCAATGGTCTAATGACCAATGGCGATATCGAAGTTCCAAGTTAGACTGGTTGGACTTTTGAGGGCTCCAACTACCCGTAACGACTGCCATGTATGGCAACCGGGACCGACGGCTTAACGTGCTCTCCGAGGCACTTATAAACCTGCGATAAATACACACATAACTTCGAAAAGCATCGAAAAGTCATTGGTGTGTGCCATGGTAAACCTGGGATCGAACTCGAGACCTCGTCTCAGCAGTCCATTACCCATACCACTAGGCTACCGCGGCTAGAGATGAGGAGGTTATGAGTATTAAATGTAAAATAATAAATGTCATAATGTTTGTCAAGGTGACAACAGAGGAGGGCAAGGCCCTGGCGACGCAGCTCGGGTGTCCGTTCTTCGAGACGTCAGCAGCTCTACGACATTTTGTTGACGATGTCTTCCACGCCCTCGTCAGAGAGATACGGCTCTTGGAGAGACAAAGACAGGTGATCCTACTTATACATATATTGGATACAGCAGCATCTTATTGCCTGTCTATTTATATTCGTATGACATACGAAATCATATGTCCTCGTGTAAGAAACATTCCGCAAATGTGAAGAACCAACCTCGACACGTGTTTCGTCTCTACAGAGCGACTGACCGGAGGACCGTCTTTCACTGACCGGAGCGCCGCGTGTCGGCCGTATTTATACATATCCGCTACCGTTCTGGAAAACATCGTATGTTTGCTGTTGCCGTTGCGGTATCTAGTCATCTAGGTGCCCTCTGTATATATACTATACTCTATCTGCTTAGATATTTAAATAAAGCTAAACAATCTTGTGGCAACCTTTTTGAAAAACAAATAAACTAGGATAATTAACTGACTAACTAGTAATTCGATACCGGTTTTTAGTTGTTATAATGTGTTTCTAAGCAGAAAAGTATTTATATAATGAGTTTTTAAACGAAACGTATTAAGAAGACATACGAAGATTGTTTACGTTTATTTAAGTACCTAAACAAATGTCTTATTAATAAATCAACTTGTTCCAGTCATCAATAATGGGGACCGGTATATCGACGAGCGGTGGTCGCAGACGCTGGCGGCGGCTCCGAAGCATTTTCGCTCTAGTGTTCCGACGACGTAGACGCCAGCAGCATACTTCGCCTTAGCCTTTGAAGGCACAACACTAGTAAGAACGTCACTATAAGTGTACATGAAAAAATACGCCAATACTAGCAGTTAAAATGACACAATAATGTTGTGTCTATTTTAGTATATACCTAATATCAAAGGTGGCTGAAAAATAACGAAAATATTTTGCAATGCAAAAATTTTAGTAATTGTTTTTATTGAAAACAATAATTGTGTTCGAGAAAGATTTTACCATCTCGTTTTACTAACATTTTACTACTTAAATTGTACAACTATAATCATAAACATATTTATTAATTATATTTATTCTATAAACCAAAAATGAAATTGAATTTATCATGTTAGTGTCCAATTGAGATTTGTGCATTTATAAAACGGAATGTATTTTAAATGTCCCTCCTTTTACCTCAAAATGATGCTATTATTAGTTACATTTACAAAATAAACTGTTCAGTGGCAATATTTCCTAAACTATACAATTTTAAAAGATATATCATAGGATTTTTGTAAAATTTGTTTATCCCAAAAATGCCATAGTACTTTTTTACGTGTGGAAACTCTCAAGGGACCCCCTCACGGGGTCTTACAGTGAGGTGGCTAAGTCAGAATCGAAATGGCTAAAATCACACGAAGTTCCGTCATGGTTAAGTACTTATTATGGGAGAAACCCGGCTATACCCTAAGGAAGTCCCTAAGTCCATACATTAAGCCCTAATCCTAATTATTTTCTTGACTTGGGTAAAACAGGTCTACATTAAAAATAAATAGATACTTAATATTATAAGCCGCACATCCACCGTATTTAGTTGCCATATTAAAATTGCATTTAAGTACCCTTGCCATTATTATTGCTACTTCAACAAAGATACCTTGGTCCTCTACCTCTTGAACAATTCCTAATTATATAAATTGGATATATCTACTAGTTAATTTAAGAAACCTTTTATAGATGGTACTTGTAAAATGTAGGCCTAAAATATTATATTGCTATCAATATCGTTGACAGTGACAGATGCTATTGCCTTGATTGTGACATTTGAAAATGTCATGAATTTTTTTTCCAATTTGTACTCTAAACACAGTTAGCAGCACAGAAGGAGATATCGAATGTACTTATTTTTTTTTTAAATTTCTTTTTATTATCTCTTCTTGTGCCATGTATTAGATGCCATCGTAAAAACAATATTATAGGAGTTTTTATAGACAAGTTTGTATACATAAAAATGTGGGCTTGAATACCTGATAGTATAGATATAGTTGTATCTTCCAAGTATTGGAAACATGAGCAATAAGTAATAGTAGAAATGGTTTACAGTACTTATTTGTTTTTTACCATAATATAAAATATATAGAAGTTTGATTGTTAGTTTAAATAGCGTAGTTTTGTAGAAGGGTCAGATCTGTGAGTCGATTAGGGATAGGCTGTAGAGTTATTATATAGTGAAATGATTAAGTGCCGAAATTTTAACAAATTTATCCGAAATTTCGGTTATTAATATATCACGTTTATAATACGTCAGGAACCTTAAGATATAGGCGTAGCGTGCAGAAACTGCACTCAGATTTGAACAAATTTCTAACACCAGTAATTAAGTAAGTTTTGAAGGTTAAATGGTAACATTTAGTATTTAAAAAATATAGAACTGTGATTTGAGTTTCGAATGCTAGTTTTGTAAATCGATTTATTCATGACCAGTGAAGAAAGGGATAAAAAATGGTATGTACAGACCGATGTAATGACGTCATTAATCGTGAGGGATTGCACGCACTAGTGACTATGTTTCATCATGACTGTGCGAATTGGATGAAAACGATTTGGTGACACGTGTTAACTAATTCATTTTACTAATTAGCACAGTTACGGAGACAAGAAGTCACTTGTGTGTGCAAACCCTAACAGATGTTATTGTTAGTCCTGATTTTGGATAATAGAATATAATATATATATTGTAATTTTAGATTGAATAAAGTTAAAGTTCAGAACACTCATCATGTTGGTGAAGTCTAAGCATTCCGATGTACTTAATAATATATACAAGTATTCAACATTTATTATCATTATCTAACGATAAATGTATCGGGACGGTCGTGTGTACGAGTCTTAACATTTTACAATTTAAAATTATAAAAAAGTGAAAACAATTGGCTCTCAGCAGCCTGGCCCATAAGTCAGTTGTATTAATGAACCATACGGGACCTTGTAACTGAAACGAAATTCCAAATGTATACAATTGCCATATTTGCATATATTTTACCAACCAAAGTAATTATGTACTTTATATCGACAATCTTTGGTGTATATTGATTTCACCTTGGTAGTACAATTAAGTAATGTAAGTGAGATCTATCGAGCTCTTAACACTGTGAAACAGCGTCAGCAATAATCATGTAAATGAATATAAATTATATATTTATATAAAGTTAGTAAGTAATGTATGTGTGAGGTAATGTATTACTAAAGTATCTATGTAATGTTAGGTTGATACGCACAAATTATAGTGTAGTCGTTGTTGTGTATGGTTGTGTGTTTGTGTGTTTGTGTTTCCTCCACCAGCGAATCATCTACAAACTTCACGAAAGACTAAATCTGATCACTCTTCATTGTATGTTCTTGTGTTTTTTTTTCTTACACTTTCTCTGAATTAGAGCGAGGTTCCACTGTAACGCAGAAATCAAGCAGGTTTATTCTTTAAATTTATGAGAAATTGTCACATTGGTACAATTTTAATTGCTTATATATATTTTTTAAGAATGACTCTTTTCCTTTGCGACTACGCAATGCAAACGCACAAGTGGAGTCTCACGCTTATAAACACAAGGTGGGTAGTCCATATTAGTCGCAGCCTGTTGATACCAAAATATGGTAAATACGATAGTTAGTATGGCAACACTACATTATACATACAACTTACACCTGCCATCTAGAGAAAAGAAGCCAAACTTCTTCACAAAAATGCAACAAAACCGTAATAAGGTTCTCACGTTGACTACCGCTACCTTCCCAAAATTTGATCATTCTGGCTTGACTGTGGCTTCATTAGGCTATAACAAGAACATACTGGTCAAAAACTTGGGTAAAACAAATTATAAAATTTGTGCAGTCTAACAAATATTGCCTAGACATATATCTATGGGTTTAGCTACTCAGTTGACCATATAATCCTAATTTTGTATGATGATTCGTTGTTAGAGAATAGTCATGCGTACCGGGCGACACTGTGTTGTGTTGTACCCATCGTGCAATAAGACCGTGTCAAACTAGGGTATATTATTATCTAGCGTTGCGTTGAGTAGGGGCCTTAGTACTTGCTTACTTGCTGCCACGCATATATCAAATGAGTTTTTAAGCGTGTTTGTGTATGTCATCACAACTAGTTCTTTGTTGCAGAAGAATTTAAGATTGTTGCAGAAAATTGCAAATAAGTGAATATTGCAAAAAACTTAGCAATGCAAAAATTGCAAAAAATGTATTATTGCAAAAAGTTAGCAATGCAAAAGTTGCAAAAAAGGTATTCTTGCAAAAAGTTATCATTACTATAAGTTATTATTTCCAAAAAATAAGGAAAGTTAAGTGTAGTTTAGAATGTATTGCGCTGCTAATGTTTATGTGAATAAAAGAATTGCTTAATTTTTTGAGGAATTCGTAGACGTAATATAACGGGAATACACAACTTCAAAGTTACTTGTGAAGTTACTCGTCGTTTCAGCTTAGTACCTATCTTCTAATTCCCACTAAAATTATTCCTAACTAGGTGTTCGGAAACCTGCAAATACTTTTTTATAAGAAGAATGGGCGCTTCTTAAACTGATTTTGTTAGTCTTGGCAGAAGTAGCACACACCAAAGCCCCTTTTCAACGCATAGCCTTGCCGGCCGCGGCGTAAGAAGCCTAACTTATTCCTAACAAGGGGTTATATAACTAAACTATCTAATTTAGTCTTTAAAGCTGTTTAAATAAAGTACAATTTTATTTGTATAAAGTGTAAATTGTGTTTGTAGTCTATGTTCCGTTGTGTAGTAACGTATTGATATGGTTCTAACTCTAGTCATTATTGTTTCGTGTAGCTGTTCATGGATGTTCGTAACTTGATTAGTAATGTACTGATAAAATATTTAATTATTAGATATTCAATTTGTAGTAAGTATATTTAATATATTAAAAATGAAAAGTATGGTGGACAGCATTTCACGGATGAATAAACATTAATTAGAGCCGTGTTTAACATCGGTGACCTGAATAATCATGTATGTTAGTAATAAATATATTTTGAGTGAAAATTATAACTGCCCTCTTCTTAAGTTTTGTTCTATACCAACATAAAATATTTTCACCACTTTCCATCAGGTCAGCCGTGCGCTTGTCTTCCACTTAAGTGGTATAAAATGATAATAATAATAATTTGGTATTCTCAGATCACAATTTTTTTATTTAATAGAGAGTAGGTCCGAGTGTGCTACCTTGTAGCACACCATACTGAATAGGTAGTTCCTCGCTAGTGTGGGCGCCAAAAGTATTAATAAATCAAAATCATCATTTCCGTCCCCCTGTCTCTATTAATTGAGGTCGGCACAACATACAATTCTTTTCCACACATCCGGTCAGATGTCATTTCCTCAGCCACTCCCTTTCTATCCCATTCTTTCATACAACCTATTCACCTTTTCTTGGGCCGACCTCTGCTCCTAAAGCCCTCTACATTCACAATTGCACGATCATAGCTTGCTAGAACTTACAGATTTGAAATCTGCAATAATTCTGACATTGAACATGCCATTTTTTACACTAGTACTAGTAACTATACAGGATGATTGGGTAATACTGATTGGGTAGTAAACAGGGGATACTACGAACCACTTTAACAAAATTGGGTTGCTTTTTTCTTGACCACAATACTTTTTTTTGGTAGGTGTCATGATTCTTAAATCCTTTAATTAGAATAAATTTGTCCTGTTACCTGTCAAAAAAATTTGCAATAAAAAAGTTAAACTGAAGTATTCCCTGTTTTCGTTTCTTGGGAGCGTTCCCCTTACACCCTGTATAGTTGGTAATAGTACCCGTGTTGAATATCGAATAATTGTATTTTACCAGCAAGTATTTACCTATTATTAGATAATATTGTAGTGTTAGAGTTATTCGGAACGAGCCTTGTTCTTCCTGTTCACTTCGCCACGTGTGTTTTTCGTCATAACGGGATATGTCGTGTATTGTGAATCTTATTATTATAGATATATAGAAAGCTTTATCTCATTTCAGTGTATATCTGGATAAAAAAACCGTGATCAGTTGATCTTATATAGATTTTATGAATATATTTTGATTGTTTGAGAAAAAATTGATAATTCATGGGTATTTTGATAATTTGAACGTTAATTTGAGAACATTTTGATAAATCCTAAACAATTATGTCTAAACTATTTCGTGTAAATCTTCTATAATTAAAGGGGTGGGAAATTCAGTAATATTAAGTATCTAAAAAAGGAGTCATATCCCGTACTTTGTATCAGTTTACATCATAATTGGCCTAATAAGCTTGTCGTATATATTCCAACGTATGATATCAGTTTATTAGTAAGTAAATTAGGCTTAAAAATCTTTGTTCAACATTGGCAACACTGACATAAAACGATTGACCACATAATGGGCGTCCGCGTTGCACATGCTACAAAAAAATATTATTTATATCGCATGATGTCTTCAAACTGCACTGAAAAATCGATATGTGTGTGTAACGACCCTAACGATTTCTTATAGAGTGTGTGCTACCCATAATGCAATGTTACAGCATACAAAAATAGGAAATTGTTCTACTTAAATGGAGATTTTTGAGACAGTATCAGAAATATTAATATGCCAAGGTGTGAATATCGTGTGTTCTTCATCTACTATGTTCTACATTAAACAGCACATGTGTGATAGTCGATATAACATTGCTAAAGTGTTGCCATTTAAAAATGGTGTAAAACACATTATATATTTTATTAAAAAGTTTTTATGTAAAAGATCGCACATATTAGCGTATCTCGTAGTTCAAAGCCCGTAGTCAGAATGTATTTGAAATTGACGCTTAATATTATATTTAAAGTTTAATTGATATATTCCATAGACTAGATGGTTATTAAGAAAGTATATTATTATCCTACCGTAGGTGATTTGAACAATAATATTTAAAAGTATTTCGTGTTTTGTATCTCAGACAAAGGACACAATATAGACTGAGCCTCATTAACAGTCCATTGAAGTATAACTTGCGAATGTGTAAACTGTGGATTTCAATTATCACTAGGTACATTGACAGAGATAGTGTGTAGTGGTAGTGATCTAGTGCACTGGCGTAGGTATCGAATGGCTAGACGAAGCTATGCACTGGCACCCCTAAGCCCAGGGGCCTCTATGCTTAGGGCCCCTAAGTGCAGGGGCCCCTAAATAACTTTGGTGCTACAAGACCACGCTAGTGATCAGGCAGATATTGATTTGCTACGTGGCATCGGAAGGAAGAAAAGTTCTGAGTTCGGTTAAAATCGGCTTGTTTCGATTATAAAGAGCGATATTCTCTATCACCCAGCGCATAAGAACGGTTTGCAAAATAAACCCAACCAATCTTTCCTCCCAACGCGTAATTATTCTGCAGAATTCGTATACCTAAAAGACGCAATGGTTTTGTAAAACTTCAGTTTTGGACGACATGAGGCTTATTCTATGAAGTATTCTTATCTGAGGTTTTTATGTACAAAATGTTTTATATGTTGAAAATTGTTGTAATAATTTTGTTCGGTCGATATATTTATATAACGTATATTTGCCTATTTTGTTATGTGTAATAATTTATAACACCAAATAGTACCTTTTAGATTTATATTTATATTTAATGCAAGATTGTAAGCAGTGTGTAGAGATTTTGTTGAATAAATGTCATGTTTCGAATATTCTGAGTTCTATTTTTGCTCTTTTTACACAGAAGGTGATGGTGTGGGGCTTCACCAGATTTTTAAGACCCAAGGCAATTGCAGCTTCAAGGCGATTATTTACACCTGCTAAATAATAGATGAGGGTTTGAAGCTTACATCCCTCTCAAGGTTGAGTGCTCGTTTGCGTAGAAGTATGATATAAGCTAATTATGACAAGTGGCAATTCATTGGCCATCGTTTTGTAGAATAGAATAGAATAGAATAGAATAGAATGTTCAATGGATTGACGTGAGATTGACAGATATTTTGAATTTTATTAAGTTTATGACAGGCGTGAATTAATGTTTCTATAAAGCGTCGACCACTTGTCTGAGGGGTTGGGGGAGGGCAGAGCCTTACGAGCTGACTTTGGTCGCAACGCAACCTATCGATAGACCCTGCTGGGACGAAGAAATGAAAATGGACTTCTTCGGGTCTGGTAATAATGGAAATATAGTAATGTTACCATTATATCACTTTAATGGACTATTGCGCTCAAGCTTGGAATATAAAGCTGGCAGACGATCGGTGGGGGGACGGTAATAATTTTGAGCTTCGCGAGGTTGCAGACTTGCCTATTTGATATAAACTTGGTACTTCCACGTGTTCCTGAGAAAAAGGTATTGACAGACAGACAGGTGGACATCGAAGTAATCTTATTAGTGTCGTGTTTTCCGTTTGTGGTACGGAACTCTAAAATACACTACCCAATGACCCTGGCCCAGATTCTACTACCTAATTGTCAACCATTGTCAAACCATTGAGATTACGACATTTGTCCATTGTTATACAGTTAAAGTCTAAAATAGAATGGCGTCTTTTAGATTGAATGAAACGGAAGTTATAAACTTTTTTTTATTTAACTGTGAACTTTATGTGTAGGTACTCAATAAAGTCGAATATCCAATAAAAGTTTTTGTAATCTTAGTGGTTTGACAAATGATTAACAATTAATAGCATCCAGGGCTCCAGGGCCCTGGTGTTAATGATAGTGTCACGAAAATTAGTTCCAACTTGATGAATCTATCTTCCAAAAATAAAACCATAATTGAATCCTCGATTTATTTTTATGTTCAAGACGAACTATTTCTGTTTACGATACACTTCGCTCCAAGATACTTATACTGGCTGAAAGCAAGTAACTACCATCTTGACGATTTTCTTGATGACGTTACTTAGCAGACTTTAACCTACGCGTATATAACGATTATATTATTATTCTACCAATACAATCGGTCAGTGAGCAGTTAAATGCTCCGGTTCACGACCAATAAACGAGTTAATGATGAACTGTTAACACTTGGAGGCATTCGCGATGTTGCCGCGTTGCCGTTGTCAGCTTTACGATTGCTTTCGTATGGGGTTGCTATAATTATAGCACTTCTGGGACAAATTACTCTCAAAATTTTATATCCTTGATCTACTTGAGAGGTTTTTGATGTGCTAGCTATTAAAGATTACCTCTTTAAGAACATTGTAGAGCCATATTTTTTCAGTTCGGTACCGTTATATACCTACCTGTACACATCTACACTAATATTATAAAGAGAAAAAAAAATGTGTGTGTGTGTTAAAACTACAGTAAAACGGGGTGAATAGGGATCCAGGGGTGAATAGAATTCTGTATTTATTTTCTTTCAAGCGAAATTTTGGACTAGTTCGTTGTAATAACAGAATCATTAAAATATATATTATAACAAAATTATTATAAATATTTATTTGAAATCTAATAAAAGAAATGATTTAGAATATTCCTTCACCCCGTTTTACTGTACCTACTGTAATATATGTCCCGGGTTCGAACCCTGGCTATTACACTACCGACGTGAACCCATTCCTAACACAAGCTATTGTGTTTAGCTGGAGGGGTTAGAGGGAATATTAGCAATTTCGGTTGCTAATATTCTTTATTTAAAAAAAAAAAATCAAATATATTTTCATCGTGAATGAAATAAGTAAATAAATAATGGAGGTCACCAGAGTCATACAAGCTTTATATACTTTTATTCAATGTTTGTCCACTGAGATCTTTTAATAGATAGCAACCCTACTCAATCTGGACGGACGTCAAAATTTTAATAGCAATATTATGAACACTCGACCAGCTCATAAACTGGACGGATATTGGTAGCTTTACGAGTCACAAAGAAACGGTTAATATGCTTTTGGAAACACTGACACAAATGCGTAATTTCACTTCATTTGATTTTTCTGAAGAATATTCTTTTGAAGTTTTTTATTCCTTGCGTTAATTCTGGTCACATCCGAAGCTTTATTTTCCGCAAAGCGACTGCCATCTGCGGACCTAGACAAATGGCAATTCGTTAGTAGTCGTTTCGTAGAATGGAATGTTCAATGTATGGGATTGAGATGACTTTGACGTTTATGCATTTTTAACAGGCGTAAACGAATGTCAATCTATTCGATTCCATTCTACAAATCGATTGCCACTTGCCTAAGGCCCATGGTTTCCACAACCAATTGGCGATATCAAATTACTGAAATCAGACTAGTTGTTGGACTTAGGGCTCCAACTACCCGTAACAACGGCTATAGATGACCGTATGACAACCGGGATCGGCTGCTTTACGTGTTCTCCGAGGCACGTCCAGACTAGTGCAATTAGCCATATTCACGTAGAAATATTTGCACTGAGCAGGCTGTATCGAGCACGCGCCTCCAGAGTAGCAGACGCATCTACTACCGCCACGCCACACGCTGTGAGTAGTAACTAAATCGTCATCATCATCATTGTAGCCACAGCACGTCCACTGATGTATACAGGCCTCCCCCATCGACCTCCAATCCGACCGGTTGGAGGCCGTCTGCATCCGACTCCACCTCGCAGGAGACCGTCCCACTAAATATTAATAGGTAATTAATAACTTGCCTCTGTTAAGCTAAATTCCTGTTGTTAGTAGATAGGTATGTATCTGTATTCAAATCCAGAACGTCTTGCTTAATCGTAAAGCCAACTCTTTAAGTATACCTAAGTAGGTATCTTTGTTGCAGCCCTCAGGTTGTAGGTCCTCTCACTCAGTAGGTACTAGCTGCGAAGCTATGGTGATTGATCAGATGATCTATCGACGCACCAATCAAATCCCCAATGGTTTAAGGTGTACCAATGTGTATGAATGTCTGTAATATAATTTTGTAAATGAATTAATAATTTCAAAAAAGTTCTAAAAAATGAAGTTGAGCCAGGGTCAGTCACGACGGGAGGGCCACCCCAGCATTTGGAACTAAGACTATATTTTAATATCTTTGAAATTAGTATTCTAGTCGAGAAGAAGACAGTTTATCATTTATTTAAGAACCTAAGTACCTACTATCTTTGCGTTCTTTAATTAATTAAAATTTCAGCACGTACTGTTTAGAAATTGATTCGATCAGCGAAGACGTTAGGTACAGTCAGCAGCAAATAGATAGCGACATTCAAGGCTGTCAAATAGTTAGATACAGCCAAAGTGGTCAATAACATCGATACAGCCAAAGTGGTCAATTTATTGAGTGCACCCAGCCTGTCCAAATATATCGATACACCATGTTGTCAAATACATTGATACACGCTAGCCGCCATTATTATAGCTACAGGCAAAGCGTCAATAGTAACCAAACACCCAAAGTGGTCAAACATATCGATACACATAAATAAAATGACCTATGCATATTACAAGCAATACGGTGTCACGTTCAGTGACATTTCTTCTATATTTAAATGTAATAAAAAATAATTTTGCAAAGAGTTTTTGACTTATCAATATAAAATTTATTTATTGTAACGCTAAACATTTCCCGTGACTTGGTTCAAATATTTGGTATAAATGTATTTTACTTATTTCTTAAAGCTGACAATTAGTACGTGTGTGTTTGTTACTCTTCTAAAATAAAATCGCCGGACAGATTTGAATGTAGTTTTGTAACGAAGTAGTAACATAAGCTATCTTTATTTTGATCCACGTGAGTGAAGAAGAAGACGACTTCATTCGCGTGGATAACTAATAACCTATACGTTAAATTAATAATTTAAAAACATTTCTATGTTCCATTCTAATTTAATTTGTTATTTTAAGGTTCAATTTTCAAAAGGCAATTCTATCGCTAATAAAAAAGATAGCGACACAAACAGTCAGTTTATTTCATTTTATATATATGTGATATTATGTGAAATAATATGTCAAAATTGGTATTAATATTTTGAGATATTATTTGAATCTATTAAACTAAAAACAAAACACATGGCAATGACGTCACGCACGAAATAACAAAGATAGTTACATACAAAGTTTTAAAGGAAAGAAAGAGATAGACGCCTTTCACCATAATCTCAGACAACTGTCATCGTTGTTACTTCCCAGTTACTAATTTAATTTGAGCTCTATGCTCATTAGTTAAGGTGTAATTGTGTAGTTGTACCGATGTTTATGGCAAGGATGTTGCTTAGTTACATATGGTGATTTGGCTGTCATCATATAACTGGCACCCTAGTAGAGCCGATATAATTGGTGACATGCGCGTTCCGTTACTTTTGACGAATAAAATGTCTCTATCTATGTGAGCGTCTCGGGTGTATCGATAGTTTTGACCACTTTGGCTGTCTCTAACTATTTGATAGCCTTGAATGTATCTATCTATTTGCTGCTGACTGTACATTATCAACATACCTATTTGACTAACAACTTACAAAATTATAAAATAATACCTACCTACCTGTTTTTGGCCGTTTTCAGTTTTTTTATGATATTTACAAAAATAGTTTAGCGGTTCGATAAAAATAAACTAGGTATTTTGTTCGACCAGTTTGGATAAAAGATAAAATTTTCAAATATCTGGAATAGTGAATGTCCAGGTGGGATTATAATCCTTTTTCACGGAGTAGGACCACTGTCCTACCGGACCATGTATAAAGCATACGAAATTTTCCATTACGTCTTACGAAACGATGATTGTCAGTGGATGACTCCAACGTCGCCCTCTTCTTCCCCATCTACTACCTACCTAAATAAATAAAAAAAATATTACCTACCGTTATGAATGTTAAAAGATATACCATATACTTACTAACAACGTAGTCTCAAAGGTTTACTACGCTATTAGGCAGTAGGCAGTAAACATGGCAGTAACAAGTCTAATAACGTCTACCGCATAAGCTCTGTTTTGCATCTATTTGAGCAGATTGTATTACGTTCTATTTATTCCTTTGGAAGTCCAATTAGAGCGAACTGATTTACTAGTGAGAAGGTCGAGGTTTGCACAGCCATTGAATAAAGAACACTGTTTTTACGAAAGATTTTCTCCACATATCCGTGTGCACAAATCGTCTGTTTTACTGACTAAAAACTTATTGTTCGTTATGGAAAAAGCTTCCTTAACAAGCCCTTATTACAAATGAAAAATATTGAAGGATGATTATTGAGCACATTTTCACGTAAAAACGACAACTTATCTGGATGAAATTTTACATAAAGATAGAATAGGCTGAAATAGCACAACATAATATATTACTTATATATATTGTTTTTTTTTATCCCAGTAATAGGTAAGTACCTGTGTCACGGGAGCAATCAATGTTTCGAGTGAACTGAGCCATGGGAACAGTAGGTACATAATTATTTCTTTCCCTTCGGCCGTGTACGTAATTAGTAGTGCCATATAGTACATAGGCACCCTCTTAAGTTGCTGAAGACAAACGAATTTCTAAACGATTTTTACATTTAAATTAAAATAGGTTTAATGTAAGCAGGTTGCCATACAAACATCTATGGCAGTCGTTACGGGTAGTTGGAGCCCTCAAAAATCCAACCAGCCTAACTTGGAACTTCGATGTCGCCATTGGTCATTAGACCATTGGTTGTGGAGGTCAGATGGCAGTCGCTTCACGGAAAATATCGAAGTTCAGCCGCATCACAGTTAGACTGGAAAGCCGACCCCAACTGAGTTGGGAAAAAAGGTTCAGGGAATGATGATGGAAGCAGGTATGCATTATTCCCTGAGAGGACCTTCGCTGGCTCTAGGTCAGTCGGGGCGTGAGGGATATGCCAGATATGCCAGCCGTGCGGTTTTGGTCGGTACGAGTCCGACAAAACCACCCTCGCAGAAATCGGCGGGGGGTATCCGTAGGGATTTCTGCATGGCGAGAAAAAAAGGTAGGCTATGTATTATTATATTCGTTTTGCTATTCTAACGAAAGTTTTAACCTAACTACTTCTGAGGGCGACTGTACGGGAAGCAATTACATAAGAAGTCGCTGTAGAATATTGTCCCTTTGACTTTATAGGCCAATTTGAAAACAAACAAGAATAAAATCAAAGTATGCCGTAATTTCCTGTAATAAATGACGTAATTTTATAGGTGATTATTTGTAGCAGTTTCCTAGTCTGCTTTTACTACTTTTGCAGCCTGTCAACCAATTTCACTTTACGTACTCTTTTTTTCGAGCGAAAATTAACTTTTACTTTGATACCTATCAATTTCAAATTACGGATAGGGTTTTTTAAATCATCATCGTAAGAAAGAAAGAAAGATTTATTTGGCGCAAGTGGTCACAGAGATAACAATAATTAACAATATAATTATAAAAAAATGTAAGAAAAAAAATATATTTCGGCACGGATCTTGGACCAAGTCGCGAGAAAAAAAGCACGCGCGGGTTGTTTCAATACAATCGCATAACGTGCTATCCATAAAAACGCGTACTGTACGTAGGTATAGAGCGCATTTTAACACATTTTGGGTCCACAACTCGCGCCTATACCTATATCTGCCAATACTGAATTTAAGCTCATTGGTAGAATGTAAAAGATGAATAACTTAATGCATTATGGTCTAAAAAGTGAACAAGGATCTTGAAACTTGTAAAGCATTGTAAGTATCTTATAAAATCGCCTGTATTATCTAGTTATTATAGAGACAGAAAATAAAATGATATTATGTTGTTTTAACTTAGGTATTTACACTTTATCCACCCTTTAAGGCTAGCCACATTAAATTAAATCACGTAGTTTTAACCTTCAAGTAAATAAACAACCAAAATCATTTGAAATGCATATTTTGACGATAAAACATAGATAATTACAATGTTTCTGCCTCATTGCGAATGGCGGGAAAACCTGTTGCTTTCCCGACCTCCTCTGTGGTTGTATTTTCAGGGATCCAGGCCAGTTGCGACACGATTTGGAGGAAGGCGGACGCTTTCTCCATTTGACAGAGCCCGCGAGCTACGCGTTCTTAGCACGCACTAAAATAAGTCATATATTTTAAAGTTACAATCATTTTAGGCTGTACAGGTTGTTAAATAATATTTAATATTATATAAAAAGAAAATAAATGTGAAATAATATTTAAATACTTTTTAAAACATAAATATACGATTTAATACCAAAAACGAGACAATTAATCTTGTGCTTAGATTATTATTAAAATTCGTACTATTTGAATAGTTAGCATACTAATTGCTTTGAAATTACATTACGTACCATATCATTAGAAATGAAATTCGTATTTTTTTGTATTCTGTGAGCACACTTCTACAAATCATTCATCACTCACATCTCATAATATTCAAGTATAAGTTACAAAAAATCGAGTGTTTTATGTAAATTTTATTTTTAATTTTTATTTCGTTCAAACCCCTGAAAAGTCCTATATCCCTTTAGTATGTATATTGGTGTCATTAAGTCATGTACAGTAGGTAATTATACACGGATTCTAGGTAATTTGTGTACAGAAAGCTTACTTTCTCGGAACCAATCTGTGAACTAATATAAATATTTACGTACTAAAATGATTACCACAAATTTGTAGGTAGCTATGTATACATGTAATAAAGTATGTAATGGCATTAATTCAGTTACTCGTTGTACCTAGGCAGGTTTTATATACAAAGGCCACCTTTCTTCTATATGTATACTTTTTTTATTTAGGTTCATCATTACATTCATTCATCATTTAATTCATTTATTTTTTTAGTGGCAGTAATAACCAGTTTTCACATATGTATTTTATTCTCGCGTGGTCTGGAATAAACAAAAACAGCAGCCCGCTATTTTACACTATAAGAGCTCCACCATCACTGTCACTAAACCAGCTTTATTTATTAGAAATTACAAAAGTGAAGTACCCCTTTCCTTTCTTTAAAAATTTGTTTGAACTTGCGAAACTTGTTCCTCACATAACTTTCAGCCCTAGGACGTCTACCGCTGAACATATCAATCTCTCTCCTCTCCCATCGACCTCCATTCCGACCGGTGGGAGGTAGTCGGCATCCCACGGGTACTGATTCATATTATGGAGATTATTTAAATGGTATATTATAATATGTAATTTTTTTTTGTTTTGTAAATTACGAAATATACCTATAAATTTAAAACCTTTAAAATTAGATTATTAAAAAAAAAAAAAAAAAACGATTGTAAACATTTCTCGTTCTAAATTCAAAAGCTTACAAGTGACAGTGTCAAGGTTACGAAAATGTTGTTCCAAATATGTTGTCTCCTTGTGTTCGTTCCGGTGTTGTCGAGTTCCGCGTCTACCCACGTGGTGTATAAAGTTGGCGTCCTCATGGCTTCCCGTCTGGACTCACCCTTCGACCTGGAACGATGTGGCCCAGCCGTTGATTTGGCCTTAGATAAAGTTAATGAGAAGTTTTTGGCGCACCATGGCATTGAACTACAGAAGGTGCAAGGCAGGTATGTATCATAGTTTTGCTTCATCACTACATAGTATAAAACAAAGTCGCGTTCTCTGTCCCTATATCCCTATGTCCTTATGTCCCTTTGTTTGCTTAAATCTTTAAAACTACGCAACAGATTTTGATGCGGTTTTTATAGATAGAGTGATTGAAGAGGAAGGTTTATATGTATATCATGGTACAACCAACTGGTGCGGAGCAGAAGCGAAAAGTGATGCAAAAACGGGGTGACGCAGACGAAGTTGCGCGGGTCAGCTAGTTATAATTATATGAGTGCTGAGTGTATACTAGGACTTCTTAGTTCTTACACAGCACCATCTAGAGGCTAACGAACCTATGCCAATTATATTCCACAATATCGATGTCTATGGTTTTGTAATGTGAATATAATATATGCATACTCACCTAGATATTTTTTGTCTCATTGCATCCTCGCATCGCTTCACCCGCTCACCCGTAAATTTTTGAAATCGCTCCATCTCGCCTACTAAAGGTCGTAAAATGTCCTTTAATCAATCAATTAGCCTATCGCAGTCCACTGCTGGACATAGGCATCTCCCAATGTTGGGAGGTTTAACCTACTGTTTCCACGTTGGCCAGCAGGGTACAGAGTTTTATTTTGAGTTATCCTTCTATATCGCAGTGATATCGTCTGCGTATTTTTCCGTTAGTCATATTTAAGGACACCCTTCGGATGAAATGGCGTGTTGTATTTTATCTCCGTCACTAACTTATATAGCATATACTTAGTCCACTGTATGTGTATCCAAGTTTATAATAACATACCAAAAGACTTAAGAGAGTTACCTCTGACTCGCTTTTCACATTCATTAAAGAAGTGGCTTACAGATAAATGGTTTTTACACCATAAAAGAATTTATGACATGTGGAAGTAAATGGGAGTAGCATATCCAAATAATTTAGTACTAGGTGACCATTGTAACTGTTAAATATTATTATAATTGACATTCAGAATCCAAATGGCATTCCTAATTATTTTGTTATGAGTAAGTTACCAGATTCTATAAATTTATGCAATTAAGAAAGATATCTTGTATAACTGAAAAACCAGTTATCAAAAATTTGCATGCTGCAGTCTGCGGCTAAACATGCTGTGCTTTAACATAATATTGTAAGATCCATGTTACCATGTTTAAAGGCAAATAAATTATTCTTATTCTTATTCTTATTCATAGTAGTACAAACTTCTGTATACAGGTTGACTCAAAAGTTTTATGACAAGTAGTTTGGCTACAAGGAATATTATTCCTCGTGGCCACATCATTTTGGCAATCTAGTTTGGCCACGAGGGAACGCCCTATAATATTGCCTTCCAGGATAACTGGACTATCAAGAACAAAATTATCTTTTTTAATTGTACAAGTGGTAAAAAACAATTTTTTGAACTTTGATTAAACAAAGGAACGAACTTCCAAAGAATCTGCTCTGTTCATTACCAGATGCTAAGTACATTAGGTACATAAGTACAACAAAGCACAGAAATACTTTTAATTTGTTTTATGTTTTGCGATGTCGATTAATTTACAAAAGTTACAATTTAAGCACATTCTTGGTCTACCTACAAAGAAATATTTGTGATGAGTTAGGTACAGCCAACGGCTTTAGTTAGTGTAGAGAATTTGTAACATCCATCCCAGTAGAATGATCTATATTTTAATGAAATTATCCCTATTTTTAAAATAGAAACTACAATTCGCCTACTGTGAATCAACTCAAACTGATTGCATCATTGTTCTTTACAGCGCAGTCGTCGTGACTTGTATACCATTTATGTAAAATATTAAGTAGATGCAATAATTTCTGGTTCATATGAAACAGTCACTTCATTCTACACGATGCCATAGACCATAATAAAAAATTTAGACCTTAACAGCACAGAGTAAAGTCAAAAACTCAATTAGGTACATTTTTGTTTTTTTTTGCAATTAGTTTTACAATTGGTAAAGTTGGGGAAAGTCATGCATTTTGCAATTGGTTTGACAATGAGTGGAATTGGGGAAAGTCATGCATAGTCTTGTATGAATATTTTGTTAAAGGATCAGTTTATCAAATGATTATGTTTTAACGTTCAACTGCTGATGAAAGATAGCGGAGATATTATAAATGTTACGGTGAATTGTTATGCAGCAGTAGACATCCAAGAAAATATGTAATGCGTGAAAGAGGTTATGCCGGAGAGTCAGTGAGATTATACATAACATAACATAAACTTACGCCTATATCCCCGAAGGGGTAGGCAGAGGTGCTAGCACCCACATTTCGCCAGTTTATGTTTAGGTCCCAATGTACTAGGTGGCGAGCCTATTGCCATTAACCGGGCACTTATAAACCTGCGATAAATACACACATAACTTCAAAAAGCATCGAAAAGTCATTGGTGTGTGCCATGGTAAAACCTGGGATCGAACCCGAGACCTCGTCTCAGCAGTCCATTACCCATACCACTAGGCTACCGCGGCCACTTATATCTGACGTGAATATATAAAGGATAAAGGACAATGACATATTGTGCTGATTCGATAACCGATAAATAGGACAAGGACAGACGTTGTTACCTTAGGAACTTCTGTTTGACTAGTTAATTTTCACGGTCGGCCGCCATTAATTAGTAGTTCATTAGCGTACGATTATTCAACTGTTGTAATGTATGTGCAGTGGTACAGATAATGAATAGGAATCCAATTGTGTAATCACACTGATCAATTTAATAAAATTTTAAACCGGTGGACTTTCATAAAAGGCTTAATGACAGTGGAGGAAACTTGTGAAGAATGTAAGGAGAGAGCAAAATGGCGGGCTGTTATCTCTGCTTATTCTAGAGGGAAATCTCGTCTTTACCTACATATGTCTGGATTTTACGAGTACATTAGTTCGACTATTTCAATTCCCATAATTAGTAAAACCCACTTAACTCGGATAGAAAAATTACGTGCTTTCTATATTTCTTCTGACTACTTTTCGTTTGATAGAAAATATAAACCTGCTGTGGATTTTACAATACAATATCGGGTTCTTCAAGAAGGGCATTAGAGCGCTCGGCCAGTAAAAACTCGCGAAGCACGCAACTTTCGCACCGCAATATATGGTGGTGCCAGTCGAAATCGAGACCATGGGCAGTTGGGGCATGGAAACAAAGAAACGGTGGCCGACATAGGTCAACTACTCGTAAGTGAAAAATCTGGTGACTCTGATTCCGAATTGTTTTTGGTTTCCAGCGCGGAATTTCGGCCAGTATTCTGGACTCCTTTGCACCATACACGATCCGATGTGGGTTATTTAAATGACAAAAACTTGGCTGTACAGAATATATAATTTTCGTTCCATTATATTTCGTACCAATATAGTTACAAAGTAATTATCAACTATGACAAAACTCACATTTTATTGCGGTTGTCGATAAAAACATACATACATTACCCACTGTAAACAAAATCACCAGGAAATACACTGCAACTTCTCTAATAAAACTATAAAGTCACCAAAAGTGAAATTAGTTTGTAAATCACCTTTTATTACATCTTGTTATAAATCGTTGTTATGAGGGCGGGGACTAATATTACTCTAGGTAATAACTTTCGCACGGCTTTTCAGACGTTTTCTTGGGCCATTTAATACTTTTACAAATTTATTGAAGAATGGATAATGAAGAATTTTCTCTATAACACAAAGGTTTGCTGGTAGAGAACTCTTATAGAGTTAAGCTGCCCTTTGTACATAATTTTTTTTTTAATCGTTACTTGTGTATACATTTTATAAAATATTTTTTATGTACAGTAAAAAATAAGAAATAATAATGCTCATTCTATTGTGATAAATTTTTCGTCACTGATGGTAATCAAAGCAAGAAAAATATTCATGTCCGTTGCTGATTCACGTACTAACCAAATATACATATTACGAACTTTTGTTTGTTTATGTATCTCATTTAACTATTTCTATTCAATATAATACTTATTTCTCGGGTGGCGTACGATTGGTGCTAAAAATTAATACAATAATAATAAGGTAGGTAGGTACAGTAGATACATTAAGCAAAGTCACCTGAGTCTTTATGTTGTACAAATTCGCACGCATTCTCACTTTTTGTGCTTCACTCAATGTTACTCACTCGCGTAACGGTCCATTCTTCTTAAAAGTGAAGAACTGTTTTAAAAACCTCTTTGCTATTTTAATTTTTCTTTATTAAATTTCAGAATAAGTCGTAAAACAAGATTTAGAATTAATGTTCCCCATTATATGAAACTTTTCAAAAGTTGATGAGAGTCTTCGAGCGCCATTTTTACCTATTGTGTTGCGCTTTGATGGATTTACGCAAGATTTTACTTTGCTCACTTTTTTGTTTCCTTGACATAACAGATTTATACTTTGACCTTGGGGTGTGTGGGAACCATCAGGATCTTCACAGTACATCAGCTGATTTACAGATGACGCCCAAGTGTAAGGATATCTAAAAATACTTTTAATATTCTACGATGCAAATTGATATCTTGTATAATGAATAAATATACCAAATCAATTTACAAGGAATACTAATTCTATAAGGAAGTTTTCGTTATAAGTGTTATGGGTTATTGAGGCCTGAGGGTGCAAAGTGCGCCTCTCCATATCCGGGGGCTAGATGGAAACACTATGGTTCCCACATTAAGGGAAGGGTGTCATCTCAAACACATGTCCCCGGGTCTAACGGGGTGAGAAAAATGTCTTTGTATTATCTCACCTCCGGCAATCAAAGACCCATATGATAAACGACGTGCGTTTCAGTCGGTTCGAGTCCGACATAATCACCTCCACCGACATCAGAGGAGGTCGTATCCGTGGGGTTTTGCGCACGATAAAAAAAAGTATCAGGTTGTTAACTTTGAACAGTAAAAAAATACAGCAGTACATACAACAAAAATATTAGAATGCTTCATAACAGTTTATTGTAGGTACACTCGACAAAAGAAAGGATATAAGTATTCACTTTTTCATATAAAGTTGTATGGAAAAGTGTATTCTTATATCTTTTGTCAGCTGTACTTAAATTAGAGTGGAGTGAGGTATAAAACTTCTGAGTGCCATATTCTTTGTCGCATAATCTGCGGACTTGAACAGCGAAGCATAGACTGGAGCAAGCGTTTCATGTTTGATGTTACTGCATACAGAATTAGGGATTAAACTCTCAACTGACTGCCATAAAGCTGTTTCCGAGGAATAACCATTTGTATAAGTTATGACTCTCGGCCTCGGGGAGCACGTCGGTATAACTTGCCATACGAATATTTACCTTTAAGCATTATATTCACTATGGGTAGTTGGATCCCAAAAATTCTAATACGGAACGGTTCGGTACCTCTATGAGTTGTGAAGGTGGCTTTACGTATGATATCGATAAAATCGAAGTTCGGACATTTCTTAAAATGGAAGTTTAGTTGATGATGAGGCATTCTCATAGTTACAAAAATATGAAGTTAATTCGTCTTGTGAAGAAGATATAGTGAAATAAGAATAGTTGTTTATTTCACCTATACGTTCTCGACTAGAATACAAATAAAAAGTAGAGTACAGAATAAAAAATAGAGAAGTAAAATTTATTGAAATGCTTACTATATTTGATTCTAAAGTTAATTAAACCCCTTTGTTAGTAAGCTCGAAACATACAATTTAAAGATTTTTATACATGATAACAATTTGAAAATAAAACTCTTCGTGTGACGTCTGTCATTTAAGCGCGCCGACGAAGATGCGTCGTCGACGCTTCAATTCTAAATGTAAATGGTTATAACAGAATCCATAATAAGATTTTACTTCACACTCCTCTACAACAAGTTTGCAGCCTAACTACTTGTCTTGATACTCCCTCGTAAAGCGTCCTTCAGGGATCGGTATCCACTCGCATTCATCTCATATACTTTATCGCCCCTTACCTACGCTTAAAATATTTCAATAAACTTTTCATCTGCAGAATACATACTCACAGACTTGGGAATAAAGAACGGTTTTATGATTTAAGAAGGGTAAGTATGAAAAAATTGACTGGTATAATTTAATAATCCTATTTTACATAGATATATTATGTAACCGCGATAGCCGAGTGGTAAGGGGTTTTTTTTTTTTATCTATGGCACGTCAATTTGACTTCACCTCGCCTGATGTTAAGCTGAAGGCAAAGTCCCATGAAAGAGGGTCACCATTGCAAACACGTTCAGTGCTACAATGGTGGCGCTCAGCTTGACGGCCTCATCAGATGCTTTTTCACGCCCCGCTTAAAGGACCCGGGACTGCTGAGACGAGGTCTCGTGTTCGATCCCAGGTTTTACCATGGCATACACCAATGACTAGGTTCATAAGTGCCCGGTTATTGGCAATAATCTCGCCATCTATTACATTGGGACCTAAACATAAACTAAATTGGCAAAATGTGTATGTTATGTTACATAGATAAGATAAGATAATCGTTTATAAGCTTAAACATATTCGTATTGTGCGTTTGTTACGCTCATAATGGACTTTTGGCTACATGTTTTCTTTAGTGAAAATAACGTTCTTAAAGAGAATAGTATTTTTACAGTAGATAAAAGACCTTTTAGATGATAATGTATTAACATCAAATAATCTGAGTTTTAGAGTACTGTGTAATTACTAATTCCATTCAACATCAAACAAAAGTAAAATATCTTTCAGACATAAATACGAGTATTTACTTACTTTGAAATACCATTATATGATACGGAAAATCTTTGTCCAAATTATAATTTTCACAGGAAGTCTTTACGCCTAAATGTAAGACCGTAAATATTCAACTGTAATACTTTAATTAACATGGCAATCTACTTAACTGTACCAGTAGATATTCAAATACGTACCTCTAAAGTAACGTTAAAGTACGAAACCGGGAACCTTCTTAATTTCGCAAAATAGTAGTAGGGACGTTTCTTTGAAAGAACAAGTCTTTTTAAGGAAACGTTATTTCTCTATTTAGGTACAGGTGTACCACTTTTATAAGTCGCATCGGTAAAATTCGTCTGCGCAGAAGAGAGCAAGCTTACGCCGATTAGTTACGATTGCTAACGCTGTTGAAACGCCGACTTTATTGCATTACGTTAAGATTGAAAATGCAATAAATTCAGAGAGTAGTACTATCTCGCTCATTGTAGGTGTACACTTGTTAGCAAATAAAGTGTACCAATGATTTTATTTTATATTTTTTATATTATGAAACATTTTCTACAAAACACCAGTTTATAAAATGAATATCTTATAATGTAACGAAAAAATTGCCGTGCTTAATAACGAAATGTTAATTATGATCAAGCTATTAATGAACGAATTCATCCTGTGAGGGTTTATAGAACAGCAACTGTTTTTTAAGATGAATGGCGCTACCATTTGATTTAACGTACCTAATATCTACCGAATTGAACTATTTTCTTGCATTGATGAACATTTTTTTTCGTCAAAGCAAATTCTTACACGAATTAGAGCCGCCACCAAGGTATTCCTGTCTTTGGGATTCTGAAAGTCGGTCTGGCACTAGTTAAAGGCTCCGTTGCGAACGATTATATTTCGTTAATTATTGTCAAAACTGTTTTTCTTGAGACTACTGTAGCGCGTACTGTAAGTACAGTCCATCACTGCTTGAAAATGATCCATAGTAGGTAAATACTTTGTCTTTTGATTTAATTAATTCATTTTGCATGAATTGATGCAGATTATATACAATTCCCCTACTTTGGCCTTTTAAAGATCTATCTCTTTTAAGTAAAGACATAATATGTAAAAATGTTCACGTTTTTTGGCTCGCAAGTGTACGGTGCGGTGAAAAGACGTATATTCCACTAGCAGTACAATTCGCGACTGACGCGGTACCGCGATGCTGTGGGCATCGAACATTTACAAACAACAACAATTACAAAGGGCTACGTTCCCGCGTCAATGATGAGCGTTGTGATTGGTTAATATTATTTCGCGCGTTTCGAAAATGAGACTTCTGCGCAGGTACATCGGCGTAACTTATAAACGTGGTACTACTGTATCAAACGAGTAAACGATTCTTTATTCAAATAGATAACCCGTTACGGTTGTGAGCGCATGTGTTTGATACCATAGTATATAAATACCGCTTACCGTCGTTATCACCAAAGTTTGAAACATGTATTTGACACGTTGCAACATGTCGCAAACTCCAGTGAGAACACAAAGCTGTTTAAAACTTATTTATAACTTGTTTGAGACAGTCTCAATACATGTGTGAAAGAAGTAATTCTGTCGTCTGTTCGATCTGTCCGGTCTTCTACAAGTTTTTGGGAAATCTTCAACAAATTTTAAATTGGTGAAATCGAGGGGTTAGGAAAATTGGCAACCGACCGATCAATGCTCCATGTGAATAAGGAAGGATATACTTTTACAAAACACTGAAAATTTTACCCTTTTATTTACTTTAGTCTTTTTTTTTTTTTTTTTTTATTAAGAGCAGCTTACAAGGTATACACCAGCACATTACATTTTACCTTAAGTCTAATTTACATTTGTTTGGTGCTACCTCAATTACAAGCTGCCACGGCATGCATTGAGAAGCAAGAATACAATGGATAAAGTAATTACATAAAAATTATCTGTTTAACACAGAAACCGAAATTGTGGAAATTATTATTACTGAGACTAATATAAGTACCTAAAAAAACTAGTAGTTGTGGGATGGGTTTAAAATCAAGTATCTAAATTTAGCCAAGGATTGTCCAAAGATATCCAAAGCGCGCCCCTTCGAAACATTGTTGTATGTGTGTTGGAGCCGGTTCATAGGCGAATGGAGTCCTAGATTGCTTCTTGCTTTTTTGGGAACAAATAAATGGAATCGTGATTCAAGCGGAAGTTTCTTGGGGGTACTAAATGTAATATTTCCAAGAAGGGACGGGCAATCATGGACTCCCCTCGCCACTTTGTACAGAAACATTAGATCTAATAGTTTTCTTCGATCTTTGAGACTATGCAGATTGAAATGCTTTAAGCGTTTTTTGTATGAAGCTAGAGTCTTAGCGTTATGATGGTGGTAAGTTAGATGGTATAAGAAACGCTTCTGAACTCGCTCAAGTGCACTAATGTGGACCTCGTAATGAGGAGACCAAACCTGACTACAGTATTCAAGCCTCGATCTGACCAATGTCCTAAATAAGGTAATCTTTGTTGATTGTTTCTTAAAGTTTTTACAATTTCTAAGTACAAATCCTAAAATCCTGAAACCTTTTGTAGTAACATTCTTAATGTGAGGAATAAAACTTAATATCTTATCCAGTAACACCCCCAAGTCGCGGATATTATCTACTTCATTGAGAGGTATGTCATTTATAGTGTAGGTATTCCTAGGGGGACATGTGTTCCTTGTGAATTGAATATAATGACATTTATTAATGTTTAACTTCATGTAGTTCTTAGTACACCATTGGGAAAGTCTGTTTAAGTCGTCCTGTAAAAGTTTGGGGTCATTAAGTGAGGAAATTGGTTTAGAGACTTTCAAATTATCGGCGTACATATATATTTTTGAGTGTATAAAGCAGGAGGTGATATCATTGATGAAAATGTTGAAGAAAACTGGACCAAGATGAGACCCTTGTGGGACACCAGAGGGGGTTGAAAAAGGAGCGGAAATGTAACCCTCGCAGACAACGCTAGATTTACGATTGGCTAAATAAGAAGCGCACCAGTTCAGTAGGTTTCCAGCAATACCAACTCTGCTAAGCTTCTCGACGAGGATATGATGACTAACTTTATCGAACGCCTTACTGAAGTCGGTATAAATGACATCAACAGGCGTCCGATTATCAATACACTCAGCAAGATCAGAGACAAAAGAGACCAGGTTAGTAGAAGTGGAGCGAGATTTTACAAAGCCATGTTGGTACGGTGATAAGTAGTGCTTTGCCACGGATGAAATCAGAGGGCATATTAACGATTCAAAAACCTTAACAAAAACAGATAATATTGAGATCGGTCTATAGTTCTCAGCTAATGTTGTATCTCCAGATTTATGTATCGGTACAACAAGTGCCTCCTTCCACGCAGAAGGAAAGATGCCGCTCGCCAAGGATTTATTGAAAATTATTGTTAATGCAGGCGCTAGTACTTTTGCACAGTTAAGTACAAATAAGGAAGGGATTCCATCAGCTCCAGCTCCAGCTCCCTTGTGCGCGTTTAGTCTCTTCAGTGAAGTTTCAACGCGCTCAATTGAAAAAGAGACCGATGCAAGTACGTTAGAAGATTCTTGTGAATAGGCGGCAGTGATGTTGTATTCGCCATCCGCAGCGGGCACAGTACCACTATAAACAGAAGAGAAATAAGAAGCGAGCACGTTGCATATGTCAGTACCATGATTTGCAGTATTTCCCTCATGTTGCATAGAGGTTGGGTATGAGCTACTATTACGGCGTTTCTGTTTAAGAAACGTCCAGAAGTATTTGGGATCGGATGTTATCATTGATATAATTTTGGTACTATTACATGACTTTAAAACTCTAAATTCAAATGTTTCAATTCAGCGCCTCCGTTGTAACACTGTACGTGTTTGTAATGGTGACCCTCTTTCTTGATACTTTGCCTTCAGCTTACCACCAGGCGTGGTGAAATCAAATTGAAGTGACTTAATAAAATAAATGCATCGAATTTTGTTTTTTTTTGTCCCCAGCTACCCATCTTGTTCTGGTGCCATAGCACCGGGTTTAGCAGCAGACATGCACTTCAAGGATGACGTCATCGCCTTCATCGGGCCTGCGTGTGCTTTCGCTCTAGAGCCAGTCGCCAGACTCGCAGCGTATTGGAATACACCTATTATTACTGGGATGGGAGATCAGGTACGATAATTTTTTTTTAAACCTTCGATCACGTGTTTGTTTTTTTGATTTTTCCAAGTTTTTTTTCATAAAAATATACATAGCAAGTTACAACTCCAGTATAAAATCAATCCTAGAGGTTAACAAATTAAATTGTCACATTACACAAAGCTAATGCGCTTCTTGAGAAGTTTTAAACATATTTGTAGGTCATTACAGAAAATAAGTACTTACACTGAGGTAAGGAAACATTTTTTTTTGTTTATCCAAGCTTTAGTACAGCATTGGATTAGTTAATAAGGTGTTTGTATTAGTGGTTTGGCACCAAGTTGTGATAAGAGTGATGATAATAATGCAGAGAAATAATAGTGTAGATGCAGTTAAAATGTTTGTTATATACTCGAAGTGTGATGATAATTTTCCTGCTAAATGCTGACTGGCGGTGGAATTTTAGAAGCAAAGCATTTTTAAAGTAAAAGAAAACTTAAGTAAAATTTATGTTGCCATTACAGAAACTGCTTATAACTAAGTACTACTTACATTTACAAGTTTTTTGCTGAGAGCGTACATAAACAGTATTAGGAACAAGTCTTGTATTATCAAAAGCTTCCTACACTAGACTAAGCCTGTCCTGTAGAAAGCTTTTATCAATTCAGCATTTACGATAGTAGGTAAGATGTAGTTGATATACATATAACGCTATTACATACGTTTTACATAAAGATCTAAGTAACGTGCAGTCCAAAAGGCTGAAACATACAATTTGTGATTTCGCATTAAACATTGACATCAAGATCTTCGTGTGATTATGGGTCCAGATTAATTTAATATGTGGTACATCTTGTTACACACGTGAGACTTCATATAGGCACATTCGGGGGTTGCAAATTTAGTTTTTGCTATGGTAAGAGGGAGCTTATAAACCCGTTTCAAGATCATGTCCTTACTGTAATTAGAGCTGATCACCTGCATATGGGTTAGTAAAGTGATTTTCAGAATGTAAAGCCTTCTGACAACTGAGTGTTTTCTTTGTACAATAGATTAGTTGGAAAACGAAGATGTTCTTTTCAGTTACACTTTTTAGGTTATTCAACGTTCCCTTTTTCATAAATAACGATATAATTGTTATAAGTTTATTAAGCATACTATGTGCCCTACTAACACCATATTACTGAATAGCTAAATCTCATCTAGTTACTAAAAAACCGGACAAATTTATTGCCCCGTATACCGCCGTCGGTAACCCAATTTCGTGAATGATGAAGAATTAGTACCATCCGCATTCGCATATAACCTTAATTAAAATTTTAATTGTAATATTTTCTCATTAAACGAATTTTATTAAAATTCATTAGAGGTTTCCTTAAGCCTTACTATGATGTTATAATAAATTGATGGATGGACGCTTTGGCGTTTAAAAATCTATCATTTGACCTGTCCTTCTGTAACTCTGACCTCCGAATTCCCTTTGATCTTGGATGCAATCAGGAAAACACGATTTCATTGATAATGATGGCACTGGCGCTTAAAACATTTATTTTAAATGAAGCTAATTCGCCTATTGACACAAATACTAATAGTGCTAACGGACGTGCACTAAATAGTAAATGCAAGTAAGAAAAGAATCTACTTAAGCTGCTATTCAATTTAAGCTAGTTATATATACTGTTGATTGATGGCACTTGGTGGCACTTATTATTATACATGATTGATAACATTTAAATTGAAAGTTAACCTTTGAGAATGTCGCAAGGCAAAACCGGTTAGGTACAATAAAAAATAAAGTGGAGAAGTACAAGTGTGTTATCAATAATGTATAAGTAAGCTAGTATTTATTGACAAGCCCGAAGTAAGCGTGTCATATTTCATTTGGATACGCCATGAAATACTAGCTTCTCAGTGTTAAAGTGTGTCACATTTTCACACAGACTACGGTAACTGTTTTTCCTTGGTGTGTTCGCTCTTTTAAGTGTAGTATTATAATGATATGTGTAAGAGGCCGTGAAGACTGAAAGCTTGTGGAGTGTTGCGACATAAATATGAGAAAATTGGCTAGGTCTATTTTTATTTTCTTTTCGTTTTAGAGGAAACACGAACGTTTTTATATGATACTTAGTGTTTCGTTAAAGGTTTTTTCTATTTTATGAATTAAGTCACTTATAGGTATTGTTCCTTATAACCTGTTCATTAAGATCTACTGTTCAGTAACAGTAAAAAATCTATGAAAATGCAAAAAGGCCTGTCGAACGAAATAAACGTCAGTCGAACAAAATTCAGGTAAGTACATTTTTGGAACAATACAAAAATAACTTAATAGGGATCTCTATTGAGATGACCCTCTTACCCCAATGTGGGGACCATGGTGTCCCCATCTAGCCCCTGGGTATGGGGTGGCACTTTTCGCCATCGCTGTGGCCCGCTTCTGCTAGGGTGACCGGCGGCTCCACCCGTCACCCCCAGGCCCGCGCTCATGTTTTATCTGTCTGATGTTAAACAGCCCTATGCCTTAGTCGCCTTGTATCACACTGCATGGAAAGAGATTGGGTAAAAATCTACTTTTGTTTGGCGTATTGTGTCGTGATACTCTCCAGTTCTGTTGCTCAATTTTACAAAACTGCAACAGTACATAAATCGTCACGCGTCGTATATCGAAAATGAAAGTACGAGTCATTCGTTTCTCATTATCTCTTGGTGTTAAGTCCACAAACATGTGTTTCTATGTATAACTAGCTGACCCGCCCCAGCTTCGCCCGTGGTATGTTTAAACCGGTCAACCGATTTTCTGCAAACTTCTCATAAACCATCTACTGAACATCAACAAAACCTGAACATTTGGTTTGGATAGATGAGCCCGATCTTGAGTTATAAAATTATAACGAAAAGTGGCATTGATTTTCTGATTGAACGAAAAATGCCATCAATGCAATTATATGTATGTTTTTTATGTATTTAGTTATGTATAACATAATATGTATGTATTTACAAAAAAACATGTACTATAAACTTATTATCCGCATTCTAGAACCCGTAACACAAGCTAGTTAGCTATGCTTACTATGGGTTTAGGTGGCGCTGTGTAGATTGTCTTAGAATATTTATTTATTTATTATTTATTGTTCATCTCTTACCTAAAGAAAGGGCTCACTATCCACAGCGGGCTTTTTCTTTATTTTTCACTATGTTTATTTATTACCTCTATTCATTCTCCACGAAGACTGCCTGCCTCGTAACTCACAAAATTGCGTTCATCTAACCTAAGCCAAACTCTAATAACGCAACTTTTTCAACCTCATGTAATGTCAAGGTCAAGTCTAACAACATGTCTACAGTAATAAAGGAAGTGTAGAAATAATGGGGTAAGACGTGACGAAACACACGTGGGGAAATTCTGCAATTATTGTTTTAAATTAGGAATTTGAGATCTGATCAATGAAATCGGTTTCTCTTTATTTAAATCTCAAAACGGTAAAGTTTATATACATTTTAGGTAGTAGCAATGTATGACATCACCTCGTGTTTGTCTCGTGTTAATGTTGAACTTTTTGCAGCATAATCCAATCTAATCTTGAACACAGAATATAAAATTCTAGATAACAACAGAATAATGAATAAGTTCAGGAATAGAAGTTGAATCTCCTTGAATTAAATTGGAAATTCAAAGTATTTCCAGGTAACATTGGGTTTTATTCCGTGGTTTTAATATAAATGCTCGCAAGTATAGATCTTTTTACCTACTGACATGGTTTATTAGTTTTATTCATCACCATTTTAAACTGTCTGATACTCTCCAAGATGTTAACTGGTAGTGCTAGTGCGGCTAAGCACGTAATTATTTTCTTTGCGATTTACACCGCATAGCAAGGAATCGGGTCAACAATTTTATTTCCAAATTTATTTAGCTGCGGCATTTTTGGTTAGGAATTTATTTACGGCATACCCATTTTTTTTACAAAGTGCCCCATTGGCAGCTATAGGCTCGCCCTCTATTACGTGGGACCGAAAATCATAGTTAGCGAAATGTGGGTGTTAGAGACACCTCTGCCTACCCCTTTGGGGATGTATGTATGTATTTTAAACTTAAAAGACTATGCAGAGGTAGACGCGCGTCCACATTTCACAAGCTTCATTCGGTCCCACGATATAGGGTGAAGGCTATCGGTAAGCAGTAATAGATACAAGTGAGCGGTTACTCTTTGAACTAAAAATTTAATTTACGAGAACTTATGGTTGACACCTCTAGACTTTAGCTTTATGTTCGTAGTACCATTAGTAAGTACGAGTACTATTGATGGTACTACTAACATACTTATACGTCACTAGTACCATTAAAAATACAATATGTTCCATCGCGTTTTCAGTGAATAGATTGTAAATGACACTCTTTCTGAAGTCCCAAGGACACTATTAATTTTCTAGACATTTATACACACCTATAAATTGTATAAAATACAGGTACATCGTGACAAGTTATAACGGTGCGAAATAAGTAGGTACCAGTTGGCTTAAAACTCGTTACCCTGACCCCTGATCTGACCTCTTGCCCTGACCTCTGTCCTTTTTATTAATCTTCTCAAATCTATTTGAAAGTTGAATATAACTTTAATAACTCTGCACTAATGTTGCCATTGCAAGTTCATATTTGCAATAGCAACTTTTAAACTCTCGCGTTTCATTACATGCAATAATGTTAACGGTAATTAATGCAATGCTCCGTGCGTGGCGGTAGTCAACGCGACTGCAACGCAGAAGGTACGGGTTTGATTCCCGCTCAGTGTAAATATTTATGTGCATGAATATGCACATTTACATTGGTCTACGTGTTAATATAGAAATATATTCAACCAATAAATGACCATCACGTTTCTCAGACATATGTTTTAAAGTGAGTTTTTAATAAGTAATCAAAACTTTGTAACAAGTGTGGAAAGTTTTTAATATATGGGACCATTTCAATCTGTTTGTATGTATGACATTGCTTATTAAAGTTGTTCTATATGAATTAATGTTCAGGTATTATATTTATATTAGCGAAATTTGATGCCTATAGATGCACTGGTCTGGTCATGCCTCGGAGAGCACGTTAAGCCGTCGGTCTCGGTTGCCATACGAACGTCTATGGCAGTCGTCAAAAGTTCGACTAGCTTTACTACAGGACTTTGATATCGCCAATTTGGTTGTGGAGGTCCGATGGCAGTCGCTTCACGGAAAATATCGAAGTTCAGCTGCATCTTAGTTAGACTACTTATAGAAAGCTGACCCCAACTGAGCTGGGAATAGGCTCATAGAATGATGAGTACACTTAAATGAGAAAATCATATAGGTTCATAAACTCAGTGATATGCCGTTGTTGTAGACACTTTACGATCATCTTTTATTATAACCTTGCATTTGAATGAACGAATTTTTGCTTCATTTGTATTCGCTTCACTTTTCTACCCCTTGTCCTGCATACTTCGGTATTATTTTGATTTTTACGGAAGCGGCTATCATTTTTTGCAGACGAGGAGATATCAAAACATCTGCCGCCTATTTGTAGGTGTTTTGACTTGGGTTACGGGTAGTTGGAGCCCTGGAAGTCCAACAATCGGTCTAACTGGCAATAATTGGCAATAAACAAAACTAACTACAATTCTTCAATATCGCTTATTGGTTGTGTAAGTTATATGGTAGTCGCATCACGTAAAATAACGGGGTGTAGTCAAACCCACAATTGGATTGGAAAAAGCGGAGTCCGGACTCCTAGTTGAAAGCTTCTAAAGCAACAGAATTTACTCTAGAATGCAGAAGAAAATTAGCTTATAAGCTTTCGTACTTAATAGATACACCGAAATCATAAAGTATTTATAAAATACATTTGTATTATTTTCCATGCGCGAAATCCCCACGTACATCATCTCATCGGAGCCAGTGAGAGAAGTTATATCGATCCGACTAAAACGCACGCCGTCTTTTGTGTCTTTTGTTACCGGAGGTAAGATATTAGCCAACATATCCCTCGCACACCAGCAGACCCGGGGCCCTCTCTTTCGAGATATATTATGTTATTTTCTGAGGCCTTTTTGGAAATTGGGATCTCTATTAAATTCGAATTCTGTATATAGAGTCTTAATATTGTAATTAAGGATTCTTATCATGGGTCTCTGAAGGAAAGTTAAGGTTAAGGGCAATGTTGAGTGATTACTGTGGCATAAGGCTCCGTGTAGTCTATCTGTCGGCAATCCCCACTAAGAAATTCAATTTTATTCTCATTTGTCTGTTCGAAAATCCTTTGATCTTTTAGTTCGATTCAATTTAACTGTCACCTCTACATTTTGTTTCTATTTTCGTTCTACATTATATGTATATAGACAAAAAAAAAGAAAAGCCTGCTGAGTTTCCTGTCGGAGTCTTCTCAGGCCGGGGCCGAAATAAACAACAGCGAACTATTTCTACCAAGTGTAGCAGTAGTTCGGTGGGTAGTCCGGTTCACTGTACTTCTGCAACTTCTCAGTTTCAGAAGTCCGGTTGACAAACAGCATCAGGTGGGTAAATCGGAGGTCTAAACATTGAATTATTGCTCTTCTGCTGATAGGACAGCAGAACATAGTTCGATGAGTAGTTCGGTAGTTGTATTATTTTGGTTGTAAATAAAACAGTGAACTATATAAATGTAAAAGTACATCACTACATAGTATAAAAGTCGCTTCCTCTGTCCCTATATCCCTATGTTCTTATGTCCTTTTGTATTTCTGTATGTATGTCTTTTGTATATGTAATTTGTATTAGAAGCCGCGGTAGCCTAGTGGTATGGGTAATGGACTGCTGAGACGAGGTCTCGAGTTCGATCCCAGGTTACCATGGCACACACCAATGACTTTTCGATGCTTTTCGAAGTTATGTGTGTATTTATCGCAGGTTTATAAGTGCCTCGGAGAGCACGTTAAGCCGTCGGTCCCGGTTGCCATACAAACATCTATGGCAGTCGTTACGGGTAGTTGGAGCCCTCAAAAGTCCAACCAGCCTAACTTGGAACTTCGATATCGCCATTGGTCATTAGACCATTGGTTGTGGAGGTCAGATGGCAGTCGCTTCACGGAAAATATCGAAGTTCAGCCGCATCACAGTTAGACTGGAAAGCCGACCCCAACTGAGTTGGGAAAAAAGGTTCAGGGAATGACGCAACGGATTTTGATATAGTTTTTTTAATAGATAGAGTTATTGAAGAGGAAGGTTTATGAAAAATGTTGCAAAAACGGGGTTACGCAGACGAAGTTGCGCGGGTCAGCTAGTATGTAAATAAAAGTGTAACAACAAAACTAAAACTCCATCCAAAACGTCGTCCACTTCAATTTGAAGATGCGTGTGTATTCAACTGCAACGCGAAAACATACCAACTTTGGTCAAGGGTACAAACAAATCAACGAGAAAGCTGAACTTGGCATTGACACGAGAGATTGGATTGAAACGTAATGAGCCGACGCACTCGGTGAATCTGCCTTCACATGTGCACGAAAGATATCTTACACTTCGATTTGTGCTTCACTGTTCCGAATAGCAATTTTATTGCGATTGTAGTGGTGGTTTATGTTTTCTTTATTCGAATCTCAAACCTTTTTGGTTTATGTGTTTTTGTTTATTTACATCTCTGTTTTGTAGTGAATATCAAGATCGACCTCATTTTTTCTTAAAGGTTAAAATGGTACTTTGTAGGTATATTTTCTCATAATATTTTGTGTTTATCTTAGAGGAGACTTAGAATCGTTCCTTTTTATTGTATAGTTGGAAATAAATCGTTGTTTTTTTCAAGACTGATTTGCTAACTTCCTTTCGAATTTATATCGGTATACATTAATTAGCCATTGTATATTCTGCTTAATGTTTAAGTTCATACGGTAAATTTTCGTCTTATTGTATACAGTAAGGAGTTATCATCTATCTATCTGATCTACCAGGACTTGTCTCCGAGTTTCGAGGAAGTATATCGTAGGAGCCATCTACCAAAATTCTTACGAAAAAATTCAAGCATGTAAATAATTGAAATAAAACCTAAATTTGGCTATCTAATTTTCAGCTATCTAATCCATCAAAAATAGTAGGAGGGTACCTACTTTTCAGTACATTACCACCAGGACCCAAAGTGAAGCATAGAGCTACTAGAACTAAAGCTAGAATGAAGAAGACGGACGGTATAGAACAATGTTTTTTCTTTTCTGTCAGCACAACTTAGAAGATTAAAATTCAACTCAATGTGCATGTCCAATGTCCAATCAGACAGTAATCTAAGTAAAATGTTTCGTCCCTTCAATTGCGTGCTTTATCTTCGACACATACCTTTTTTATTGTTTTGGGCTACCATACACAAGGGTCATTGCGAACTTTATTGTTTTATTGGAAACCCTTTTGTGTTTTTTTCGTGATGGGGGAATTTATTTCAAGATTTTGAAGGTATTTTTCGTTTTGTACAAAATACCGTGAACGTACGGCGTGAATTAGTACGGAGGCAAGATAGGGTTTCCACACCCAAAGTGCTGATATTGAAACCGGCGATAGCTCTAGGTCAGCCGGGGTCGGGAGGTATAGGCCATAGGTAATCTGACACCCTGGCATTTGAAGACCTGAAATAGCATTTTTTTATTTAGGGCACGTCAAATTTTAGTCGGTTTGAGTCGGAGGGGCTACCCACACTATAAAACGAAGTGTGAATTAGTAGAAAACAGAGATAATTTTTTGCAAAATACTTTAATTGAATGAAATAATTCAAAGAACCCACGCTGATCTTAGAAGCTGAAGTCAACTTCACTTGTAAACACGTGCGCCTTTTTTTTCTTTTTATACCACTTAGGTGGCAGACAAGCACGCGCCCCACCTGATGGTGAAAGTGGTTACCGTGGAATATAGCCATTTGCAACACAATCATGCTGCTGGCCATATTGAGGGGAGAGGGTAGAAGGAGGAAAGACGGGAAAAGGTTAAGAGAATCTCAGTGCTGTCAGTGGAGAAGACAAAGAATGGTTTCTCGGTCTTTCTACTGACAACACAAAGCGGAAGGAGGTACTTCCCCAGTCAAACTACTCAATTAAGACGGAGATACCATCATGTCCTACCTCCATCCGCACCAGTTTATTGACTGACAAGTCTCTAGCTTTCTTCGTGGGGTTTTCTCTTACGTAAAAACCATAATATAATACTAATAAAGCGAACCTTGGGTTTCCCCCGAGATATTCTATATAATTAAATATGATACCGATACTACAGATTAGGTGAGTTACTACTGTAATTATTGTGTAGAAAATATGTCTCAGACGTTCTACATCTATGAAATATAATATTGTTTCAGATTGTGTTTATGAAAATACGAAATGCTGTATCCAAATATAATATTATACAATCATATCTGAAATAAACATTTTCCCGACCAGAATATTTCGTCGTGAAAGAAGATATAAATAAGTATATCGATACCTCTGGGCTCAAAGGTCGTAAAGGACAAAATGCGACTTTTCAGGAGAAGCAAAAAACAAAAAATAAAAAATATTTTTTACTCTAACTTTTTTGTTTCTTGAGCTATTTTAATAAAACCAAGGCAAAAAGTGCTTAGAATTTATAGTATTTTCTAAAGCAGTTTAAAAAAACTACCCTAGTGCTGTATTTACCGAGATAGATTTCCTTTACGACCTTAAATTTGAAAATAATAGTCCTTTACACCCGTCAAATTTCCATCCTAAGATTTTACCGAAGGGTGTAAATCTACTTCACTGCACAATACTGAAGAAAATAAGGTAATAATCGACTAGTGTAATAATTTTTAGGTCATAAGGGTCATAGGATTATGGTATACAACTGTATTTTATTTACAAATAATCATGAAATAATTATAACTAGATGAAAACCCGGTAAATTTGACTCATAATACACATCTAGGTGCAAAATATAGGTAGATATTTCTGTATATTCACTATTAAAACGATCGGGATATTTACCATGTTTGTTGGTTTCATTTCGTATCCGATATTTCGGCGCTGTTGCAAGCGCCATGATCACGGTGTACTGACGACCGCCGAGCTAGTTCTTATTGAGGCCAACCGTATCGGCCTACCCTCTTTCTCACTCGTTTACTACGCGCTCCACCACTACCACTGTCCGCGTTCTCAATGAGTACTTATCCGAGAATTTGTCAAAGGTACTTATAAAGAAATATACTCTATTATACATCACAGATTGATTATTATAAAATTTCTTTATAATATAACATTTTTCGATAAATATTTATCAGCTTTCGAGCCTTGTTCAGTGGTATTGATAATTTGAATTTTTACATCATCGAATCTTCGTACTCGAGAGAAGGCAACATAGAGCTGTCCATGGGTGAACACAGGATTAGCTAAAATATACCGATTTTGTCGAAAGTTTGTCCCTGGCTTTTGTTTATTGACATAGCGAATGCTATGCGAATGGGAAACTGAAGCCGACTAAATTTAAAAGGCTGTTAGATGGCTGGAGCCGAATTCGAGGAATAAAAACTCTGATTCTCACATGGCTACCACATATAATTTCGGCATCAAAGACACGTGAAGCTAACGCTCTAACAATAAGACGGGTTCCGTTGCACAACCCAACAGTCGGGTTCAAATTTTTCAAAAGCATTACTATACAACCAACTTTTAATTTTAGAATGTGTGGTGGTAATTCTGCAGGCGTTATAGAATTTAAAAATTCTACAGGATAGTTTAAAACATCATTATGATCGTCCTCAACCACAGCGTCAGAACTTTCATAAATTTTAAGCGGGCCGGGAATTTTCTCGACAACTTGGTCGTTCAATTGAAAACAATCATCGTTTTTGGGAGTAAGGATAGATTTCATTGAATAACTTTTATAATCATTTGTGTTAAGGGAAATACCAAAAATATGGTCTACAATTGAATTATCTACAATGCATCGCTGAGGCAGTTCAATGTTGTCATTATTATCTTCATTAGCTGATCCATCGCCTACCTTTAATACCCATTGAGCAAACTCTATATCATCGTGAGCTCTCATATTATGAGTCAACTGGAGTTGAGTAAAGTTTGGCCACATTGAAAAGTGCTTAATTGAAGCTTTTATAATATCATTTCGTGACCCATTAACTACAACTGGTAAAATCTGACGAAAATCTCCTGCGAATAACAAAGTTTTGCCTCCAAAAGGTAATTTATTTTTCATTATGTCTTGAAAGAGTCGATCAACTACAACAATACATTTAGTCATGGGTGCTTCATCCCAAATGATTAAATGAGTTTCCTCTTATGAAGTACAGTAAAAAGTAAAATCATTCCGTTATTCAAAGCAGGGGACAAAAGTGACCCATCCAATTTTCGTCCCATCTCTATATTACCAGCGCTAAGTAAAATTTTTGAAAAAATAAGATTTAATCAACTGCTTTCACATTTTGCAGCCAATGATTTACTTCATAAAAAACAGTTTGGTTTTACTAAAGGCAAAAATACAACAGATGCAGGAGTCGCACTAGTTAAACATATATTTGATGCATGGGAGGAGAAGCAGGATGCCATTGGTATTTTTTGTGACTTATCAAAGGCTTTCGATTGTGTTGATCATGAGACCTTGTTATTAAAGTTAGATTATTATGGTGTCTCGAATAGCTCACTTAGCTTACTTAGGTCTTACCTCACTGGCAGAGTACAAAAAGTAAACGATAATGGCACCGATTCTTCTGGCGCCCCGCTAGTCATGGGAGTACCCCAAGGCTCGATATTAGGACCCCTTTTGTTCCTGATATATGTAAACGACCTTCCATACTTCATTGAAAATCTTTGTGAAATAGTATTATTTGCTGATGACACTTCATTAATTTTTAAAACTGACAGACAAAAAGTAATACTTGACGATGTGAATAATACCCTTTCTGTAATATTGCATTGGTTCACGAGTAATAACCTGCTACATAATGCCAAAAAAACAAAATGTGTAAAATTTACGATGCCAAATGTAAGACATATAGACTCAAACATTATAATGAATAATGAAACTGTGGAAATAGTCAATACCACAGTTTTTCTTGGCATCACACTAGATAATAAACTACAATGGGGTTCTCATATCACAGCCTTAGCAGGAAGACTTAGCTCAGCTGCCTATGCGGTTAGAAAGATAAGGTCACTAACTGACGAGAAAACGGCACGATTAGTTTATTTCAGTTACTTTCATAGCGTTATGTCATATGGTCTGCTGCTGTGGGGCTCAGCTGCCGATATTGCAACCATATTTATATTACAGAAACGAGCTATACGAGCAATCTATTGCCTCGGACCCCGTGACTCGCTGAAAGAACTGTTTAAAGAAATTAATATTTTAACAGTTGCCTCACAATGTATTTACGACAACGCCTTATATGTAAGGAAGAACCTAGACCTCTTCCAAAAAAAATCAGACTTTCACAACTTGAATACGCGAAATAAAAATAAACTGGCGATACCGAAACTAAGGCTTCATAAAGTCAGTAATTCGTTTGTGGGCAAATGTATAAAAATATATAATAAAATTCCTCAGGATTTGGCTGACCTGCCACTTGATAAGTTTAAAATAGAATTGAAAAGATTTTTAATTAAAAAAAGCTATTATAAAGTAGACGAATATCTTGATGATAAAAATGCGTGGTCATAATAATCTCTTGCTCTTGCACCCAGTTATTATAAATAAACAACTAAATATTAAAAAGAATAACGATAATCTACCTGAGTTTCTTGCTGGTCTCTTCTCAGGAGATTTAACTACCGAACCAGCGAAAGAATCATTTTCTAATGATTTATTTACTAAGTATCCTAATTTATTATGAATTATAATATTTTTGACAAATGTAGGTACAGTAGAACTCAAAAGTGCAGTAGCAATCCTACGCAACTATAGCGTCAACATTCTAACGCTACTTGTTACCTTTTTCTTTTAAGACAATTCACGCACACATGTAAATTGTTCTTCTGTAGGAATATTATACATTATTTCGCTACAAACATCTAAGTAGGCCGTGGCCGAATGGTTCTGGCATAAGGATTACTAAAATGTAAGGTTGTTGGTTCAAATCCTACGATCAATCAAAATAAATCACTTTTTGTGTTTTATTTATAAATTAACAACAGGTTGATGAATAAAATATGATTCTAAAGTAGAATTTAATATTAGTTAAACTTTAGCAAAGATCAACATAAAATGTAAAAAGTATGAAGGTAGATTTGAAATAAAATGGAATAATTACTGACTTAGAGAAAATAAAATGACGTTGTTGGTTTTTAGTTGCTTGTTTTGTGCTTGTTATTGTCGTGAATCGATTCAATATTAATTTTAACATGCCTACAAGTTATATAAGAATGGAAGTCAATGCTAATATTGTGGCTTTATATATGAATGGATTAAATATAAGTGAAATAGCAAATGAAACTGGCATATCCGTAAGTATAATAATATACCATTTTATTTTTAAATTATACTAGCTGTCGTCCGCGACAACGCTCGCGTGGATATCGATTATCGCGACCAAACATAGCCTATGTGTTATTCTGTGGTATATAAGCTATATTACTGTAAAGTTTCATTAAAATCTATTCTATCTATTGCTTACATTAATGTAAAAACGTTCTTTTTAGAGAAGTACTGTGAGCCGCTGGGATAAGAGGTTTGAGGACGAGAAGGCCGGAAGGTTTGAAGAAGTAGAAGGCCACCGCTGATTAACCACGACCAGCGGTGCTATATGGTAGCAGAGTATGAAACCAATGGTTTCATACCAACACGACGATTTGCCAATGAGTTTGAAACATCATTGAGGACTGCTCACCGCGTACTCCATGCCGAAGGCCTGCATCACCGGACGCCAGCAATAAAACAGTTTTTAACGGAACACGGAACAGCAGAAGTTATGTGGACTTTTTAGATAATATAATGTTACAGTGCGTAGTGCTTTTCGTCATAGATCGCGAATCGCTTAGAGAACATGCAGAGGTCAACGTTATTTCTTGGCCAGCACGATCCCATGATTCAAAGAAAAAAAGAAAATATATGCGGTAATGGTAAAAAGATTTATAAAGTCCTAAATTATTAAAGCAACATTGCATGCAAATATGTGACAATTTACGTAGGACAGATATTTATCAGAATGTTGTGGGGTCCATGCGCCGACGTCTACTCTGCGGTATTGAGAACAATGGAGGTCATACAAAATATTAATAATTATTAGCACAAAAACTATTATTAAGTAATTATTCATATTTTGCCCGCCTACTATCATTCTCTCTAAACCTATTCCCAACTCAGTTGGGGTCGGCATTCTAGTCTAACTAAGATGCGGCTGAGCTTCAATATTTTCTGTGAAGCGACTGCCATCGGACCTCCACAACCAAATTGGCGATATCGAAATTCTACAATACTAATTATACTTAATTGGATGTTTGTAAAAAAGTACTACTAGTCTTGTTGTTCTAAATATCAAAACTGTAAAAAATAATACTTTGGTTACATAACTTACAAGTAAGTAAACTATACCTACTTACTTAATGATCTTTCTATGTATTACAAAAAATAAATTCAATAACCCAGTTAAGTAAGAAGAAGTAGTTTTTGTGAATTTGGTGAAAAGGGGACGTGCTGGCTATAGGACAAGTCAGTTTAAGATTGTAAGATTGAGGTTAAGTTTCAATCCTCTTTTCCTTGCGAAAACGAATACTTAAGCTATAAACCTCAATAAAATTTACATTGAGTAGGCAGGTAGATAGTAAAGATGAAATATATTTAGTTACTTATCAAACATTTTGTATCATTTATTTTCATAACCCGATAATTTTAATCACATAAATAACAATTAATGCCAACTTCATGCAAAAATAATTTATAATTATTCAAAATTAAATATTTGACATAAATATAAAAAATTATTATCAGTTGGAATCGAACCACTAACATCTCTAATCATTCCGTTCCGATAGTGTCATGCATTAGCCACTTAGCTATCCGTTGACTCACTATGCCTGTTAAATTACTGTATTAGTATCTAATGACTCACAGCAGGTTTAAAGAATAACACAGTTATGAAAACGGACATATTAGGTATTATTATGATTAGTCTATCTTCTATCTTTGTCTAGTAGGCATTTTATATATATTGTTGTACTCTTCTTCGCTATAATATGCATTTCGCACACAAGTAAAAACTACGCGCGACGGTCGCACGGTAAACCATTTTGAGTCTTGATGTGCTACTGCACTTCTGAGCTCTGACTGTACATAATTATTGTAAAACTTTGACATTCATAAGTGCTCTTTATGTGCCTAAACTGAATAAATGAAATTGATTCTTTGATTCTTTGATTCTTCAATAATATAGCTGCTGGTGACCCTAACGACATATGAGACGTAGAATCTGCATCTGAATTAATTGGAATTTTAAATCGCGAGTGGGCTGTTCTACCACCATCTAACAAAGTTGCTGCAATACCAGAAAACGCTATGGGTAGGCATAATTTGTTTTCAGATCTTAAAATATGTAAAATAGTTGTAAATACAAAAGTTTTGCCAGTCTAGGGCCGTCAAGGTAAAACAGCTTTCTCTCTGTGGGATTATTCACAGCGTTTAATATTGTTTCGACCACATATTTTTGTTCGGAGTTCAATTTTTGGTATTTTTCATAGCCATTTGCTTTTTCAAGGTCACAGTCATAAACGGGATCAGATAAGAAAAAAATATTTTCATCAATATCTGGCTGCGGAAGTCCGAAATCTGTTAGTTTCTTTCCGTGGAGTTTTCATGTTTCATCAATTGCTTGTAAAGCCAACTGTTTGGATAATATTTCAGGACGCGATCTTTTAAAGTCTTCGATAAAATGTGATGCATACTTTTCCCAAACAGCATTAGGATCAGTTACTTCACAAAATACGCATATTAACGCAAACAGCTGTCGTAATTGCCGAGGCAGTTTGAAACCAATTGCTTCATCCAAACACCTTTCCCATTCTTGATCGTCAAAAAGGAGCCCTCTTGCTTGAGCAGCTTCTCGGAATGATTTGTAAATAATATTTTCATAAGTTCTAACATCACTGAAGCAAGTCGGCCCTTTGACGTGAAGAAGTAATAGCCGGAGATAATATCGTTCCCGATCAGAAAAGGAATAATTATACATTCTTGCAATTACTTTATCAGCCGCTGACTGAGATATTCGTGGTTCCCACTGTCCATGGATAAATCTGAAATGTATCGGAATTTCACTGTAAAGATATTGTCGAGCACTTTCTTCTGCTCTGTTTAGTTCAAAAAATGCTAATAATGTTGATTTTTCAGCTGATCTAGCTGCTGCTTCATGAACATTCTGATCTGTAAATACGACAGTTTGTTGATTTTCCAAATGAACACCTAACTGTATAATTGTGTGACTCATTTTGTGCATTAAAAATTCAAATATTCGCCAAACTGCTTCAGGGGCTGAAACATACCTGGTATCAATATAAGCCTTAATTTCATCATGGTGTTCATTGCTTAATGTCGATTGATCACTGGACTCTTGTGGCACTACTGTGATTTGTATCTTTGCTCGGTCATGACCTTTATAAATATATTTATTTTTTTATTTCACACTTTTGACACTTGAACAAATTTCAACATTTATGTGAGCATTAATGACCACATGGCCCATGGATCATGTTTTTTGACACAGTCTGAAAAAGTTCGTGGTCTTTTTTTGAGTCAGGTATTTCTGCACACACAAATTTATCATAATCTATTGATGACCTTGGTTTATCTTCATTTCTTAGAATAATAAGCATATGCGCATGTGGAAGCCCACGTTTCTGAAATTCGGTATTCCAAAAATATGTTTCCTTGTAAGGTCATCTAAAAGTTCCTGTAATTTAAGTTTAAAAATTCTGGCAATTAAATCGGGTCTATGTTCTTTTGAATGAACAACAAGAACTATATCGAGAGCATCATCAAAACAGCTTCGCGTAAACTCGGAGTCCTGAACAGAGTGAGACGTTTTTTCACGTCGGAGCAGCGGTGTCTTCTTTATAAGACACAAATTCGCTCCTGCGTGGAATACTGCTCGCATCTCTGTGATGGCTCCGCAAAGTACTTATTAGATGCTCTCGACAGGTTGCAGCGACGTGCGGTCCGCATTATTGGGAGTCCTGAGGTCACAAATTCCCTCGAGCCTTTGCAGATGCGTAGAGATGTTGCGTCCCTGGCAGTATTTTACCGTCTCTACCATGGTCAATGTTCTGATGAGCTCTTCCAATTAATCCCACCCTCCCCTTTCCTAGGACAACACGTGCAGGGCTTAGGTGTCACTCGCATACGGTACAGAATATTCCATCAAGAACCAAGCGGTTCGGTGAGTCTTTTCTCTGCCGTACCATTAAGTCCTGGAATTCCTTGGGTCCTTTAAGCGGGGCGTGAAGAAGCATCTGATGAGGCCGTCAAGCTGAGCGCCACCATTGTAGCACTGAAAGGGTTTGCAATGGTGACCCTCTTTCATGAGACTTTGCCTTCAGCTTAACATCAGGCGCGGTGTAAATTATCTAAAATTTCCTGCCAATTCGGATTGCACGTAAATGTTATAAATAAGTCTGGTTTATGAGGCTATTTGAATATAAGTATGAATAACGAGTACCTATTAGAATCATTTTAATAAGTTAGTTTAGGTTAGACATTTTATGGATAATTTGGATAGATTTTTAATACATTCCCCGAAATTGTGAGTTAAGTAATAGTTTCTTAAGTAAGATTAAACTTGTTGTTTATTGAAGATTCTAGAATTATGGGCCAATTCTTCATTCATGTTTATTTACGCCCTTAGTGGAAACACGTAAATAGAACGAAACTAGGTAGTAAAGGACATTTGTGTTTTTTTATTTTAAATTGTAAGGGTGTATAGGACAATTTGTAAATATGGTGTCCTTTATATCCAAATTTTTGAGGTGACTTATAGGGTGTTTAAGACAATTGAAATTTTTAATGTATTTTACACCCAAAAGTTTGTTTATACTTTCCTTTACTACCAAAATAATTTCGCTCTAGTAGGTAAGTGTTATTTACGTCCATATTTTCACGGTAAACTTTGCCTAAAGTCTCAGATTATGTGGGTCGTAAAGGCATTTTTTTTGCGAATTTCGTAGAACTGAATATACAGATCGATAGAGAATTAAAAACTGAGTAAAACTGCATCAAAAAGTCATTTTCGCCCAAATGTCCTTTACGACCTTTGAGCCCAGAGGTATCGATATGATCTAACCCTACCACCGGACCCTCCGCTCCTTATCGTTAATCTTTCATTTACTTTCCAAATGGTTCATCCCTCGTAAATCTGTTCCAAAATTACTTAGACACTCACTTATCAGTGTAAGCATTGCAAATATTTACTTTCTGACCTTTGAAGTGTTAATTAATCGTAATATCAACAATGCTGTTATCGACACGGTAAAATCTATCTATATTATTTTATAATTGTAAAAAGTTTATGTTTGTCCGCGATGGACGCGGAAACTACTGAACGGATTTTGATGCGGTTTTTTTTTTGTTTGAAGGGGGTTGGACCAACTTAAAATCTCACGTTTGATTGCAGTCGGTTAAGTAGAACCAGAATTATGATTAGTAATATAGAATTTAGGTTGCACAGATGGCGCTTAGGTCGCGATAACCGACAGCCACACGAGCGGAGCCCCGGGCATAGACTAGTACTTATATAATTTTCAGCAAATTTCATGACGGGTACTTCGTTAAACGTGTTTGAAATAGCGTCATGTAATTTTAAACATTTTGATATATTGTACGTACAAAGCTTTTGATGTATGTGTTTGAATTTACGGAATTGTTCTTGAAATTTTAGAAATTCATTAACCCTGTAGTAATTTGAACATTGTAGAAACCGTCAACTCAAGTTGGTATTTATAGTATGTTAACAATTTGGTCATTTCGTATAAAAGAATTTATGTAATTTACCAAGCATTCTTTGAAGTAATGTATTGGGACGCGTGTCAATCTCTATTAAATTCAAACGATTAGATGGCGAATTGAGACTCATTATTGTAATTAAGGATTCTAATGATTTGGCTCAAGGGATAGCTAAGGTTAAGGGCAAAGCTATCTAGTTGATGGATTAGTAATAGTTAGGGTCTCATGGAGGCTATCTGTCCGTAGTCGGTACAATGAAAAAAGCTATTAGGATTTAAAAATTCATCGATTTGTAATTCCTTCGTCCTTCGTCTATTTATGCTAGTAATATTAATGTCTTGGGTTATATTCGATTTTCATTGCGACCTTTCTTGTGTTTTCGCATTTTGATCGAATTAACTGCGCAGTAACTTTTACGTGTTTGATATTTATTTTCTTTGAAGATTTGGATTTACTTGGGTGAGTAAGACACTCCGTTTATAAAAAATATATACTGAGTTCTAGTTGGGTCGGTCTCTACAGGTATACAATATATTTTTTAACTTTTAGGCATAAAATATTCTGATCCAAGGAAAGTTCATCACATAAATAAACGCATACTTTGCCTTTCATTGTTCAAAAGTATAATTACGTTAAAAATACAATAGATTTAAAAAAGTTATCTTCGTTAAACTTATCTTAATGATATTTTACTTTTAAAATAATTGTCGCCTCGTAAACCATTTTAAAAGTCATAAAATTTTCATGCTGCAAACTTTTCATCTAAAGTATGCAATAAATTAATGTTAAAATAAACAAAACAGTATTCTTTTACAGAAATATGCAATAAATTAATTTTATAAAAGACCTTTTCATATAAAGCGTGCAATTAATTATTTTTTTAAATACCTAAACAAAACATTACTTATGTATTAAAGAAATAAAAAAATAATAGTCAAGTTTTTGCACGCATAAATAGCTTATCAGTCAGTCATAAATTCGGTTAAATTTTTTGTAATCATCATCATCAGGCATCACATAGAACATTTTTTTCTGAGTATACCCGAGTTCAAGATGAATCCTAAGCTTACGGTTCACCTTCTGGCAATTACTCGGATTCCTCCTCCCCTTTGCACGGTCCGGGACGTCTATGGTAGTCATACAATTACATACGCACAAGGCCGCGTTCAATTCCTTTACGATCATCTCTATGATATCATCAATCAATCAATTAGCCTACTGCAGTCCATTGCTGGACATAGGCTTCCACCAATGTTGGAAGGTTTTGTCCTGCTGTTTCCACGCAGATACAGGGTTTTATTAGCAGTTTTCCTTCTCTCGTAGTTACATCGCCAGTGTACTTTTCCGTTCCGCATGATAGCCGCGGTAGCCTAGTGGTATGGATAATGGACTGCTGAGACGAGGTCTCGGGTTTGATTCCAGGTTTTACCAATGGCATACACCAATGACTTTACGATGCTTTTCAAAGTTATGTGTTATTTATCGCAGGTTTACAAGTACCCGGTTAATGGTAATAGGCTCGCCACCTAATACATTGGGACCTAAACATAAACTGGCGAAAATGTGGGTGCTAGCACCTCTGCCTACCTCTTTGGGGATATAGGTGTGAGTTTATGTTTTCTGAACTTAAATCACGCTACAAATAGCTAAATCTAAAATTAAATAGAATACAATTGGCCCTACACTAAGATATACTATACTATAAGATATGAACATAAAGTATCTTTCATATTCTTAAAAAACAGTTTAATGCAAGCTGAGACAAGTGTTAGTATGTTACACATGCTTAATATATAATCTTATTTCATAGAAATCAAAACTTTATAACATGTTTTACAAAGTTCCTGATATAGGGCCTTTACATTCTCTTTGAATTTGCGACATTGTTTTCATTAAAAGTTATAATTAATTTTGACTGTTACGGTGTACTTAACAAATTTGTAGAGATTCTAAAGGTGCGTCCAGATTTGTGACATGAACAGTGGACCGGACAGCGTGGCATCACGACATGACGTTGAATGTGGACGTAACAACTTGTGGCACAGCAGCACATAAACTAGACACGGTCACTTGTGTGGACGCGGTCACGAGTCGATCGATGGTTTCATTTATGCTCAGCTATCACTCAGCTGAATATGCGACGGACACACACTTTGATACGGTCACGGTAAAATGTTACGTAAATGTAGACGCGGCAATACAGTTGCGCAGTTGTAGAAAATGTTGAATGTCATAAGTTTACGTTTATGTAAACAAACGTGATGAAAGGATACGTTTGTTTATGTAAACAAACGTATCCTTTCATTTCAATTGTAATGTTTAAGTTTCAAGTATTTTTAACACGCAATTTAAGCTGTCGTTAAAACAATAGGGTTTGTCCATAAAGTTAATGAAGTTATGGGTTTGTTTATGTAGTCTCGAACAACGTCAACGTTATCATTTAAGTCTCCCTGCTATGGTTCTTCCAAGCGACTATAAAATGAGGCAAGAAAAAATTTAGAAGGTTTCTATAGGGTCGGCAGCATAAGTAATGCCTTTGGTGTTGCAAACGTGGATAGGTCATGGTGACCACTTTCCATCTCTTCTGTTAGACCCTGCTACGGGAGACTGCCTTGCACTCACCAGACCCCGACCGACACCCGACCTGCACAAATGGGGCATCTGGGCTGCGCGGAGCAGGTGGCCGACTTGGGCCCACCTGGCCACAGCGGAAACAGATCGCAGTCACAGATTACAGATTACCGTCAGAGATTACCTACAGATTACCTAATAGTTTTCAGCGCCCAACGTGTCCCGGCTCTAGGCAGCGGGTGAACCGTGTGCTCATGGTATATCAGGCCGAAAATAATAAATAAACAATCAATCAATCAAACAATCGATATATTTAGAGATAGATCTACCATATTTGGTGGTTAATCTACCATTTCTGTACCTAAAATATGTCTCCCTAATCTACTGAATAAGGGTGCGTGCCAATCTCAAATAATTTTATACAATTTGATCGCGTATTCAGACTCATAATTGTAATCATGCAATCTAATGATCCCGTTCAAGGATAACGCTAGGTTAAGGGCAAAGCTATCTTGTTGAGTGATTAGAAGTAGTTAAAGTCTGGTGGAGGCTGCGTGTCGGCAGCGGGAACAGGTTCGTCTGCACGGAATCCATTAATCTTTTAAATCCTCCAATTGAAGCTAAACCCTTGTTCCAGGTTTATTCAAATACATAGGTCTCTGGAAGGAGGTTTAAAGTTCCAGTTTATTTTTTAAATCAAATACATTATTCTTTGTAAGGAGGTTCAAATTTTTGAATACAACTTTGATTGGATAACAGCGGAGAAACGTTTGTCTTTGACAATTTTATTTTGTCTGAAGATTTTAATTTTCTGCTGTTAAAGTGTTTAATCATTAGTGGATAATATACTTTGTGTATTCAAAATATATATGTATTCTTAATTAATCAAATTCAAAAATTGATGACACTTATTGTTATACTTACATTATTGATAACACACTTGTACTTCTCCACGATATTTATTATTGTATCTAACCGGTTTAACTGATGGTCAATTTTGTAATATTTAGGAATTGGGATGTTCTTAATTGTCAATATACTCGTAAGCCTTTAAGAATGCCGCAAGGCGAAACCAGTTAGGCACAATAATAAATATCGTGGAGAAGTACAAGTGTGTAATCAAGAATGTATACAAGTATATTAGTATCTTAGGGATCACCGTATCTACAGGACAATTTACTGTACCAAATGTTTCTTAAGTTCAATGACCACTCATGAAAAACTATAAGAGAGATAATTGAAACTTATGGAATCATATAAACTTTCTATAAGAACATACATATTATATGAACTTTTTCATTAAGAACTTCATTCCGTTGAGTACGTTAGGCCGAACTTTTTTATCTTCATTCCAAATTCGAGCAGTAAGAGCAAAGTTTGTTGTGTGAGCCCGCAATTTGATATACAAGTTGCCAACTGGAAAAATATTGTTTGATTCCATTTATGGATATCTCTGTCACGCGAATGTGTGGGTAGGCTTAGCTTAGAAAAGTCATATGACATTGGCAAGTAACATAAAAATGTGTAGAAATTTGATGGGAATGTGAACCAGAATATATAAAAGTGTTGGTGGGTGAATGAACCTGTCTTAGACCATGTAACTAGAGTCTCATTTCTTTTTCCTCGTCACCATACTTTACATGACGCAGTCGGTAGTAAAACAATAATTAAGTAATATTCACTAAAATTAATAAATTCATGGGAATTACGTAAAATAAAAAACCTGCTGAAATTAAGACAAATTGTGATTTTTTTAACTAGAATATACCAAATTTTTCTTCATATCACCTGATGGTACGCTGAAGGTAAAGTTTCAGGAAAGAGGGTCAGCATTATGTGAAAGTTTGGGAATAATTCTCAATACTTCTAAGCACTCAATCACACTCAAACGGCTGAACAGATCTTGCAAGAATTTATGGACTACTACTGATATGTCAATTGCTAACATGCATTGTATGTGTACACAAATTGTGTATATAATTATGCCCAGTTGTGTAGCCTATTTATCATTAGAGGCCATTCATACTAATGTACAGAAATGTTTACACTTTCATGTGTTCTATCAAAGGACTGGCTGATTTGCAATCATTTGCCGCAAGAGCAAACCGCTGGTCAGCATCATTATGAAGTAACTGTATTCACAGTGGCACACTAAGTATATGTCATTATTTCAATTACGTATTTGTATAGTCAGACTTATCATGTTTGACCACATTTGTGCAAATAAATGAATTTGAATTATATTATATTAATACTTAATTAAATTGATTATAGGATTAGGATCTGTATTAAATTTTATTTTTATTGGCCACATAATAAATTAAATTTGATCTTCAAAAATAGTACCTACTTCTTAAATGCTATCCATTTTGATGATAAATTTTGTATTAAGTACTGTTTTACAGCTGTCACTTTTCAAAAACGCAATAAAAAATTGAATTTATTTTCGAAAAAACGTTTGTGTGTAGTGATGGACTTAAGTAATAATAGGGTATTATTAGTTAAAATATATCACTCATCATCGATCCAAAAGGTTTACCAGCTAAAACCCATACATGCATATATGTGTAGACATGTCTCTTTACAAGTGGGGTAGGTTGACCTTAGTAGGTATATATATCTTTTGCCGATTCTGCTTTCATAATTATTTTCACTCAACACACAGCTCGTACACACTCAAAACAAAAATGAGTAGATGAAAAATGTGTTTATTAAATAGAAAAGAAGAAGATACATAAAGCAAATATTATTTATATTGTTGATTGATGGCACTTGGTGCAACTTATTGTCATACATTATTGACAACTCACTTGTTCTTCTCCACTGGAGAGGTACAAGTGTGTTATCAATAGTGTATATAAAACAAAGGTTATGCGTGGTCCAGATTGGTACTCAATCCTCAAAAGATAGCCCGACGGAACTTAACTACTTCTAATCACGCAATGAAATATTTTGCCCTTAACCTTAACCTTCTCTCTGAGACGAATCATTAGTACATAATGCGTTTAAAAACACCATTTAATTGTTTGAAACTATCTAATCGAGATTAGCACGCATTCGATCGGTAGTATAAATACTTGAACTTAAAGACAGTTTATACAAATTGATGGAAAGACAGTTTACCTACACAACTATAAACTTATGTGGTAGGTCATAGGAAAATTTCTCAACTTCTATAATAATATGGTGTGTCAGAGAGTCTACAATTTTCTCTGTAGTTTGATTACGGTGTGACTGATACACGGCATAATCAAACTTTAAATTGAAAAGGGTGATACGTTACAAAGCCTTTTGGAAAGTGGTCACCGTGGCCTATGAACGCTTGCAACACCAGGGACGTTACACTAGTGCTACCTAACATGTAGAAACCTTTTAATTTCTTGAAGAACCCCACATTGAGCTTGGTGGTCGCTTGGAAAACTCTCACTTTACTCTCATTCCGACCGTCAGCGTACAGGATACTAATGTTATATGATCGAACCAGGTGAAACAATTTATCTTTTACTGTAGTGGATACCTTCATTTATTAAATTTGTTAGAATTTAGACTTGACAAGTACAATAATATCGATAGACGACAACGATCCGAAATCGAATCACACTCTGAAAGTTAAGTAAGATTGAAATAATATTACTTGTAAACATAGAGCCGCTGTCCTTTTTCAAAACTTTATTAATTTGGTCAGTGTATGTACTAGGTACAGGGGTCAAAAGTGCTGATATCATTGACTACATAGATCGTTACTGGAAGGTCAGAGCATGGAGTTATTCCGCTCGAGAGGGGTAAAGTCATTCAATTAGACTTCGTTTATCATTGCACCGTTATAATGGCTACACTTGAATAGGTACTCTAGTCATAAAAGCAGGGCCATTACACACAGACATTTTATTACTTTCAGTTATTTAATTAAAATATTGAAGACGATATCAATTTGTTTTATACGCGTGTTTAAATTAAAGGCTGTGAGGACTAAGTTTAATTAGTGGATACATACCAAAACAAACGATGCAGATCGAGATATACAGGGTTGAAATTTTCAACCGTCCATGGAGTCCAATACAGTGTAATAGCGAATTTCACTCAAAGGAAATCTAGTGCAACCTGACCGAAAGGTCAAGCAAATCAAAAGGTAAATAATTATATTTACCATATAATCGCGTTAATACCCGGGGTTCGCTAATCAAACGTTCCAACCCGGATACTCGATAAAAGTTAAGAGTAATATATAGGATGGAATTGTCCAACCATCCATGGAAGGAAAGTAGAAAACATTTACTTATTTTTAAAAGACACAGAATCATACTACTGATTGTTCTGTACTTTCCTGTCCATCCTAAAGTTGCCTGGAAGAGATCGCCTTTGACGATAACACCGCCCATTGTACATGCAACTTTATCTATCTATTTACATTACACCAATTTGAAGAACAGATGACAGCCTCTGTGGGGTAACGGTAATACGACTGCAACAGGAGACGACTGTTCGATCTCCGCTCTGTGCAACTATTTGTATGCATGAATATGGCTATTTACTCCGTTCTGATCGTGCCTTGGACAGCACGTTAAGCTGTTGGTCACGATTGTCATACGATCATATAATATAGCAGTTGCTATGGGTAGTTCGAGCTTTAAAAAAATCTAGATACCTATGGTCTAGCTACAGTGCTTCGATATCACCAACCTATAGATTGTGGAGACCAGATGGCAGTCGCTTCACAGAAAATATCAATGTTCAGCCGCATCGCAGTTCGATTGGAAAAAGCGGACCCGGATTTGGATCGAATGCGACCGGGACTATTTTTATTTCTTAACGGTGACGCTGAAGACCGGACGGATGATCCACCCGCTTCACCTTCCCACCCTTGCGGACAGTCCGGTTAATACAGCTGTCACGGCACCCCCACAAACCTTTTTGTTGCGACCAGGACTAACGCAAGAATGATAATGATTATAATGATGACTAGGTTACAGAACAGAAAAATCAAAAATCAAAATCAAAAATCATTTATTCTGCATAGACCAGTAAACGGCACTTACAAAACGTCAATATAAACAATATTTTATCAAATGCAAATGGACCACCGGTTCGAAACGCGGCCCCGACCTGAGAAGACTCCGGCAAGAAACTCAGCGGGCTTTTCTTTTTTTTTTGGTCTATTTACAATAGTTTACTTAGTCTAGATACAAAATTTAGCTGAGTAGTAAGTGGAGTGAACAGCTCAGATAATTCCCACATTGTATTTTGTGTCCGTAAAGAAAATATATGTACAGTGATTCAACTTTTACGCCCCGTCTACGTTTATTAGGTACATAAGTCTGTATTAGAAGATGTCGTACTTAGTTTCGTATCATGCGGCTCTCAAACAATGTTAGCGGAATAAGCTTTACTAGTATAGACACTTGAGTACCCCTCGAGACGGGTATTCTGTGTATTGTAGACGTGGATCGTATTTTATTATGGTTCGCTTTCTATTAAGATTTCTAGTGGATATGTCGGAATTTATTATTGTTGCTTGAATGGAATCTTTATAAAATATTCTGAGGTATACACTGTTTACATATATTTGACGACCTCCGTAGCGTGGCGGTACTGAACGCGACTGCTAACCAGTGCAAATTTTTGTGTGCATGAACATGAACAACTTTTTCACATTAAACTTGTCGAATTTTACCGTTTCATGTCATAATGTTGACTTGTCATTTATTATTGTGACAAGGTTCCAAAAGGTATACATATTATTGCAGATGACTGAACAGGGTTTTATTTCTTTTATCGCAGTATTATCGTCTACGAATTTTTTCGACAGTCGCCTCTTACGATACCCTATGAATGGGACGGTATGGTGATACCTACTCGTGTTCTTTTCCGTTACTACACGGATAGATATAGTATGATGAATATATTTTAAATAATAGACATGCTAGCACTATGGTGTACTTGGTTGCAATATTAATTATAGCTAATTTCTCTAGGGCATGGTTTCGAGTTAATGGATACCAGTGTTTAATTATTCGAATGCCCTACTTTCGGTGCAGAATAACTTAGTGTTGTATTCTAAAACAGCCGATACATGTTTAGGTAAATTATTTATTTATTCAATCTGTGAGTGAGGGATATGATGGAATATTGTTGAAACTAAGTACATTTTCATGTTTGATTGTAGAAGGTTCAAGTTTTACTGATTGTGTGTCTATTTCAAATGATAGAGCTTTGAGAGAGATAGAGATAGAGACTGTCAGTGACCTACTCTGTACATTAACGTGTTGTACACTAATGAGCGTGGCAAGTTCCTTTAGTAACAATCATAGAGTCATTAGTACTACTGTAAATAGAGCAACAGTCTCCTCATTACCTCGTTACTGTTTAAAACATCAAATGAATTTAAATAGGCATTTTATGTCAGCCGGCTATATCTGACAAGTTGATAGGTTTATAAAAAAACGTATCAGCTTCAACTTTTTTAAGGGGCTTTTATTTTATCAGTCTAGTAAATATGGTAAACGACGTGATTTTCAAGAAAGTCTACCAGAGCCACATCAGTCACGCCAGTAATTTCCATGTGTCTGTCCCCCATGAGAATAGGTAGGCGATCAGGACGTGTGGTTGGATTATAGGGGGCTAAAAAAACTATTCATGCTTCATATACTCTGTCCCTTTCTTGCACCAAAATTCTGCGATTCTGTGTAAAGATATGTATGTCACTCGCACACTTTGTTTCGCTGAGTATTACTAATAACTTTATGGTATATACGAGTATTATATCAATGGGTGTAGCGCGCAGTAAAGGGAATTTTTGAAATCGGCACATTAGTTTTTGAGTCTATATTTTACAAACATACACAAACACACAAACATAGAAAGATACTATTCCTTTTTATAATATTACTTAGTATAGAAGTGTGGATATCATTTATTTAGAGTTGTGCTTGAGTATAGGTGGTATTTTATTTTTGTTTCCATAAAATAATATTGAATACAAACAGACGAGATATTAGATGTAAAAAGTTGAGCTAAAAGTTGTAACTTATTTCGTAGTCAGACGTGTTTCAATGTTACGTTCGTGTTATGAATATTAAACTGACTTCAGTGCATGCTTTATCGCTATTTTCTGTGAGCAGGTGTTGATATTGACAGCTTAGCTCTAAGCTGCTGGGTCAACGGTCGTGGTACAGGCGTTATTTTAAAAACACTATCAGCCGTGACGTGCTCAAATTTATCATTATGGTATGCGTTTCTACTAAAATTCATAGGTGTTAATTTAAAATCAAATTCAAAATATATATTCTCAATTAGGACAGGGAATACCGTCATGTTTTACCTCCGTACTTACTTCCTCTTTTAAAACCATGAACCTCAAACAAAAAGTTAAACCATAATAAAGTATACATAATTATATACAAAAATAATAATAATTTACATTACCTCAAGAGTCATGATATGTGGATTCCATGACGCGTTTTGGTTTTTGTCTTAGACTATTAAATTTATACTGTTGATTAATGGCACTTGGTGGAAAATGTTGATAACACACTTGTACTTCTCCACAATATTAGTTATTGTGCTTAATCGGTTTCACCTTGCGGCCTTCTCAAAGGTTTGCATTGATGTTTAGGAATTGGAATGTTTATAACTGTCAATGTGATGAATATCGTGGAGAAGTACAAGTGTAAATTTGTTTATTGGCTATATCATTTTCATTTATTAATAGTCACACCGTTATAAATAAATTTACAAATACAGTATCAACTTGTATTGCATTGGTATGTATTGTTACAGCCTCCGTCGGAGGGCGAATTAGCTGCTCCAGCTAGCGTCGTCAGTCGAATGCACAGACTTAGAAACTTACGTAAAGGAAGCAGGGTAAGTGTTCTTGTCAATGCTATCTCGCTACACCGGTCATACCATAGGAGCCACTCACTTTATTCTTATATACATATTTCTTACTGATTGAGGCACTTGTTCTAGAACAAAAGAATTCGTATAGAACATCACAGATTTATTTATATATTTTAATATTTAGTGGTAGATAACTCTTCGGGCAGTATTTAACATGGAGTTACACTGATAATGATTATATATACTTATAACAGATAGCAGTCGCTTCACGTAAAATATCGAATATCAGTCAAACACGCAGTTAGACTGCGAAAATATTTTGTTTAATGTAAAAACTTCGGATGCTACTGGGATGATCGCTAGGATGAAGAATAATGAGTATAAGAAGAATGAGTATAATGAATATAATATATTACAAATAGGATTGTTTATACTGTTGATTAATGGCACATGGTGGAACTTGTACATACTTGTACTTCTCCACTGTATTATAAAAAATACACAGTGTAGAAGTACAAGTGTGTTATCAATAATGTACAACAAATAGTATTTTAGATAATATGGTCAATATTTTAAGCAGTATAAGGAAGTATGAGTATATTCTTAACATAAAGAGTCTAAAGTAACACCATTTGCATGTTGTTGTGTTCCAGTTCGTTAGTTACAGGCCTCTCAGAGCTCTTTAGGGAACGCTATAAAGTCGGCTAGTGACGTCCCAAGTGGAGGAATATTTATAAACTCCGGAAACCAGGTAGCTTAAGGCGGGTTCTATAATATAAATCGGGAACTCGTGAATTTATGTGTTACTTTATGCCGTTGTGCCACCTTTTAGATAAATCTATAACACACGATGTTGTTATTTTAGTAATTTTGACTTACGCAAAATGAATTAAAAAGCAAGCCATTTGCTTGGTTAATATGTAAACAGATTCAAGTAGGTATTGCTGTATTGACGTATGACAGTCTCAATAAATAAATACAATATAAATAAAATAAAATCTAATATATTACATTTATAGATTGCTTTTCGTGAGTCATAAAATATCTACAAATAACGAGGGTACTCTTGTATGATGGTTTGGGATCCTCCATAGCAGTCGGGTATATACCTATATATATATCCTAGCCCGATTTCAATTATTCTTCTTCTTCTATCGAATTGACGGCATTTTTGAGTTGCCATCGTTGTGTAGTAATTTGCCTAACTGCACCGCCGCCGCTACTCACGGAGATGGCCCGAGCATAGGTTTTCTGACGATCAATGCATGACATTTTCTTAATGCTAATATGTATACTGCTCAAGCTAAAATTAAAAATGTTTTTTTCCTGTAGCCTCAAACGTTATTCAACGATAAAGGCAAGTATCCGACGCTGACTCGTATGTCGTACTGCCAATGTCGCCTGCCGAGGGTCTTCACCAGCGTCTTCGAGAGGTTCGGTTGGTCACACGTCGCGCTGCTGCTTGATAAGTCTGACTTATTCTCATTAACAGTTGGTAGGTGAAAGTTATATTTAGTACCATTAATAACGTGTTTATAATGGGGAACCTATTTCCTGAGACTTTGCCTTCAGTTTACTATCAAGTCAGGTGAAGTGAAGTTGTATTTTTTTTTTAATTTAAGGCATGTCAATTCGACTTTACCCCGCCTTATGGTCAACTGAAGACAAAGTCTCAGGCAAGAGGGTCACCATTACAAATATGTACAATGTTACAATGGTGCGCATAGCTTGACGACCTCATCAGATGCTTTTTCACGCCTTGGTTCAAGGACCCGGTACTGTAGGAAGAAGCTTCATAGGTGTCTTCTTAAGTGATAGATAGCTTGTTCAGTCTTATAAATATCAAATCAAACCTAACTAGGGAAGGGACTAAACTATTTTTTTACCCTTTTTCTTCCCTTATAGTTCATTCGGATTTAGAGTTACCATAATGATAAAATAGCAAACTTGGCAGAAATCCTATTATAAAAGGAAAAATAATTGCTATTACGTACCTACACCAGTTCCATCTCACTAGTTCCACGGAACTGATTGTTGGTGGAACTAGTCAGAATGATCCAGGAAAATGATGTAATTTAAGTAAACCTAGGTAACTGATATGTTTCTCCTAACAGGAAAAAGCCTAGAGTGGGGTCTCCGAAAGGAAGGTGTGCTGAAGGCTGTGAGGGAACTAGACGGCAACGAGCGAGAATCCTGTGAGGCTTTACTGAAAGATGTCAGCATGTACGCTAGAGGTAAGGAAATCTTCATCTGTTCAGGGTAGGCCGGAGTCCACCCAGGATGCAAATACCATCTGTTTCTGCTGTTACACAATTCAAAAGCCTTACAAGCCTTTATTTAGCTGCGACATTTTCGGTTAGGAATTTATTTTCGGCATACCCATTTTTTTACAAAGTGCCCGATTGGTGGCAGTAGGCTCGCTTCCTTAATGTGGCACTGAAAATCATAGTTGGCGAAATGTTTAATACACCTCTGCCTACACCTTCAGGGATTACGGACGTGAGCATATGTAATTACTATGAAATTACTAACATTTCGTCTAACCTCTCCTACTAAGTTCAATGGCTTGTGTTAGGAATGGGTTCACGTCGTTTATGTAATGGCCAGGATACGAACCCGGGACCACTCGATCGTAAGGACAGCTCCTTAACCTCTAAGCTACCGACGCTTTCGAAATATTTAACATTTCCTCGACTGAAGGCAATTTTTTATACATCTTCGCTTGCCTGCATCTTAACAAATACTCGTAAGTATTCGGAACGCTTGTGAGTGTCGCTTATAAATGAGTATATCATTCACATCTGTGATAAAGTAGGCCCATTAGATATACAGCAATATCTCCATCGTATATATTCCAAATAAAACATCTGTCCAATAAGGGTCATTATAACGAAACACTTCTTATATATCTTAAAGAATGATGGATGATATTATTCAGGGAACAAAATGTAGTGAAATGGTTTGACGATGGCTTTGACCGATAAATAGACAGATTTTGTGATAGCCTCTGTGTGATTACGACTGTTAAGTAGGGGCTGCGGGTTTGATTCCCGCTCAGTGTAAATATTTGTACACATAAATATGGCTATTTGCACTGGTCTGGTCGTACCCCGGAGAGCACGTTAGGCCGTCGCTGCCGGTTGTTATACGAACATCTATGACAATCATTACGGATACTTGGAGTCCTAAAAAGTTCAACAACTGGTCTAACGGTAGTGCTTCGATATCGCCTATACCTATAGGTTGTGGAGGTTATATGGCAGTACCTTTACGGCAAATATCGAAGTTCAGCCGCCACACAGTTAGACTGACAAAAAACGGACTACGGGCTCCTTTGTGACAGCTTCGGATGCGATCGGAATTATCGTAAGAATGATGATGATGATTATATGACATTTATAATCTTACTAGAGACACCGCCTGCGTATAATTCTACCCCCTAGATAAGTGGCTAATCGTTAGTAGAATAGAGTATAATAATAATCAATGTTTCAATTAACATTAACGACTATCATAAACGTAATTAAATGTCAATATACATTAATGGCCTGGAAATTTGTGTCATTATCTTACGGTCTATATTCTTATCTCGCAACCTATTCTAACAATAGCAAATAGCATAGGTATTCATATTATCCTAAACCCATTAAAACAACAGTGTAGGTATGTATATGCCTTCGAATAGCAGTGAATTATTAAACTAACGTATACGTTTTCATTCTAGTGAACTCAACTTACTTAGTTTATGTTAACCAACCAAAATATTGTTAGCTTTACTATTATTGGTTAATTACAGCAGTAGATATATATGTACTGCATAACACTGTTGTTATATCAAACTAATAAATAGGTTGTTTGTTTATGTAATATGATGTAATTAAACTTCATTCCAAAACCAAATTCTATATATCCAAACATGTAATGAAAAGTGAACTAAATATTATTACGTACATAATAATGTTCGGTTTATTTCATCATTGCTAAACATATCATCAGTGTTTCATATACCGGTTGATTTTATAGTCGTTGCGGAAAAAAAGATTTTGGCCACAATTTCGATAGTAAAATCGTAAGGAAGTCCTAATTTGGCGAAAAATTTTTTTTTTACACGTCCCATACATTTTTTTGTTCACCTGTACATTATTGCCATACATAAAGTAATTTTTTTTTTCAAAATTAAAACTTCCAGACGATTTTGCTATCGAAACTTTGTGTGAAACAAAATATTCTTTTTCCGAAACAACTATAAAATCACCGTGTACATATATTCTTTTTTTTCCATTTTTCTTTTACATTTGATAATTCTTTTACATTTAATAAATGGATACATAATAATGCAATATGTCAACTGTAAATGATGTATGTACAAATGAAGTGTAACTATCTACCTATCTATCTATCTATCTATCTATCTATTTTCTTAGTTTTTTCATTTTTAGCGAAGATAATATTTCAGGAAACCCCGCAGCCAACTGCCATGCTAGTTGGCGCTACACAAGCATAAACTGTAATGACAGTGTTCATTTTCTCTCCCCTCTATTGGAAAGCGCAAATGATTGTGGGCATGTTGCGGGTAATTGGCAAACTGACAGTTATAAGTCTTATATTTCTTTTCTTTATTGTTTTCTATTTCCAGGTTTTAATGGAAGTGGGTTACTTCCATTTGTATTTGACTTTCAAAGTCTAAATTGTGTTAGAAGTAAATAGGAAATCATTCTTTAATGTGTAGGTATATGTTTTAAATAATGACGGTCGCTGAGTGGTTTAGGAGAGGTCTCGAGTACGAATCCTGGACCTTACACTACTGACGTGAACCCGTTTCTAACACAAACCATTGAGCTTAGCTGAAGTCGTTAAAAGGAATAACATTAGTAAATTTTGGTTGTAAGTAGTCTTTTAAAAAAAATAAAAAGCATAGAAATAAGTATTTTCGGACAACCGAGACAACACCATCTAGACCTATGAATATAACATAGCTTGGCCAGCTTGTGTTATGGACTCTTAGAATAGAAATCTTCTGACGTATCGACGGCATTTTTGAATTGCCTTCGTTGTGTCTTAATTTGATTCAAGGCAGCGCCCCTAATCACCTAGAGGGCCCGAGTTTCATTCTTCAAAAAGGCTTACTACGTCCATACAATTAATTTTGTTTTCATAAATACATACACATTATACATAGAAACACCCAGACCAATGCAAATAAACATGTTCATGAATACAAATATTTCGTAGCCGTCTCGCTACATAGTATAAAACAAAGTCGCATTCTCTGTCCCTATATCCCTATGTCCCTTTGTATGCTTAAATCTTTAAAACTACGCCACGGATTTTGATGCGGTAATAAAAAACATGTAATATTTTGTACCCAGTTGTAATCCTGAGTGTTCGCGGATCATTAGTAAGAGAGTTCCTATTGGCGGCACACGCCCTCGGAATGACACACGGTGACTGGGCGTTCCTGGACGTCGAAATATTTCAGGTGCGTATGACCTTCAACTGCATCAAACACCGCTGTAAACGAAATAACTCATGGGTTATCCATGAGTTATTTCGTTTACAGCAGTTATTTTCGTTTTATAGATTAAGAAAGAAGGATATTCTTGAAGACGCCTCCCCCATACTCTTCGTAATCTTTTTAATAATAAGTTTTTGTTGGAACTGAGCTGACTGAGCTCACTTTTGTATACTACGTGAACTTTGCACTTCAGACATTTTGGTTTAAAGTTTGATATACAGCAAATAATGGGGGTAAGGGAAACGCGCCCGAAAACGTGAACAGATCCTACTCACCATTTCAACATAATTGGGCTAATTTTTTTGATAGGTGTCATGATATTTAAATCCTTTTATTAGCATTCACGCAATAATGCTATTTAAAGGATTTAAAAGCATGGTAACTACCAAAAGTATTGTAACCAAATAAAGTAGCACAGTTTTGCTTAAATGATCAGTATACATCAGACGTTCACCTAATAGCCCATATACTTTATCTCCGACAATAAAAAGTTGAAGTTGTTTGTATAATTATGTTAATAATAAAGCTGAGTAGTTTGTTTGAAAGTATCTGAACTCTCTACCCATGCCTACTTATACGATTTGAAAAATCTTTTTGGAACCATGGTCCAGTTCCAGGGGAAGGTTGGAAGTAATTTAACATTATAGTACAGCCCTTAAAACCCTATCAAGAAAGGAAAAGATGCGAGTGGATGACCACCCGAATAGAACCGAGTACATGGAGTGAAATCGCTGCACAGTTTGTTGTAAATAATGGCGCTGAAAAGCCCTCAAAAATCCTTTTACACGGGTTACTGGCAAGGGAGCATTAACCTTTATGGATATGTCTATGTTATCCCCTTACTTACTGTCGTAGGAAAGGTTATTTTACTATTGGGGTGGGGTGAAATTATTAAACGCGATTTAACTTATCCTGTATCAAATGCTTCATACGTATAGAGAGAAAAGAATGATGTAGAGTTAAAGAATTTTGAAGTGAAAACCTCTTTAGATACATTTAACGGAGGTATGACATGACGATAACTCCCGTCCTCATTGAGCAGTCCGACTGAGGAAGTAGCTCCACCCTACATAATACCGAGGCTAATAATAACCTTGTGTTGTGTTTCCGGCCGTGATTAGGGTAGCCAGAGCTCAATGAAGAGGTTTTATGTGGTGGTATAATGTGGTGGGAAGACTGATAAACCCTTCTTTGTCTTCTGCACTGACAGTACAGACACTCTCTTAACCTTCTCCTCTTCTCCTTTCCCCTCTCCTCCATATGACACCCTAGGTGGAAACGTCCATAATCCACGCGCGGTAACCACTTTACATCAGGTGGGCCACGAGCTTATCTGCCACCTAAGTGATAATGAAAAAATACATATTTCGTCGAAAATTTTTTTTAATTACTTCTTCTTCTATCGAATCGACGGTATTTTTGATTTGCCATCGTGGTGTAGTAATTAGTTTCACGGCAACGCCGCTACTCACGGAGAGGGCCCGAGCATAGGTTTCGCTCTACGGGAAGGCTTACTACGTCCCCTCTTTAATTATAATTTATTTTTTTATTTACTTAATAATTTAATTACTGAACTCGTGACACTGTTACTTACACCTCTTGTAACAAAGTATATTGTGAGATCTCCTATAGACCTACTTAGTACAAATTTAAAAAAAATAGCTTTACTCTATGCTCTAAAAAGCAAGATTTAAGGTTGGAACGATAAAGTAAAATTTTAACACCGTTTTTTAATCATATTGACTAGACTCCAAATGGCTATTACTAAGAAAATTTATCTACATTGTAGACACTTTCATATATTCGTATCGGCACGCGCGATCTTACTTTACTTTAATGACTTGCTATAGTTTAGAGGTCTTTGAGACTTTGACACAACAACCTTTTCTCAAAGACAGACACATGTTGATAAATATGTAATGTCGTAGGTTGTTAGGTATATATGAATAACTAATTAATTGATATTATGCAGATATGTTAGTAATTATAGATGCACACTGTTTCGAATACCTTATTTGGTTTAAACGAAATTAAATTACATTGACTATGTGTGCTAGCTGTTCAAAACGGTTTGGAACAGCTAGCACACACAAAGGGAATTTAGACCGCGATTTGAACTCGGTTAGGAAAATGAAAACGTCTAAAGATCTCATACATTTTAACCGACGTCAAAAAGGAGGTTTTCTGTGTTTGTGCAAAGGTCACAGTTTTGTGACGTATAAGGATTCAAATTAACAAAAATCTCATTAATTAGATCGTATTAATTAGATTTCTTGAAAAAATTACTATGTAGATATAATAGAGAGATAAACTAAGAGAGATAAGTAATAACAAAATTTGAAGTATAATTCTGTCTCTAAATTTGACCCGATGACAAACCGAACAGTATTGAAAATAGAATTACTGTATTTCCCGTAGTATTTTACACAGCTTTAGTATCGACACCAATGTCATGTTAATTATTCAGTGGGTACCTAGTTTATCTTCGTCTCGAACAGAACAAACATTGTGGTCTTACTACGGTACACAGGTGGTTATTAGATCGAGAGCCCATCCTTTCAATCACGTTCGGAACATCTAATTCAACACATACCCTGACCTTTAACTTACAAGGCCCGGCCTCGACCTACTATCTCATAAGATAAACTTTTTGGTGAGCATTTTTTGCTCGAATTATTTTAGTAAATACCCATACTTAAATTTGAAAGAATTTAGGTAACCATTTTTTAGTCTGAGTCATATTGAGACTGAATAATAAAGCAAACGAATTGTTCTCCGTACTGTTTACTTCTTTAAAAAAATATGATGGTAAAATAGATGATTTTTAAGTGAAAATATCTTAACTTGTGCATTTTCCGTAGTATCGTTTTTGAGATGACTCAAAATCTTGAACACACACACAATGTTGAGGTATTTTGCGAGAGTTGCGTCAATGTATATGTAGAAAAAGCACCATTATTCAATAAAACCCCGAAATAGTTTCCGTAAATAGAAAACCGTAGTTTTTTTGTACCCAGACAGTATCGATGCGAACGGAATTTAGTAAGGGTCGCTTCACACATACATGTATTGATAATATTTATAGGATACTAATGTTGAAACATCTCAAGAGATTACATACACGACATACGCTTTGTCTTTTTCACTTGATCGCTGTGTAATAAAGAAGGGGTTATGTGTTTGACCTGAATGTATGTCTATGTGTAACTATAAGTATAAATTTGCTTTGGTTATGAAGGTCACACATCGGTAGGTAGTATGACAAGAGTTCGAAAGCGGGACCGTAAGGTTAAATCCTTAACTACCAAATTACCTAAAATCAAGTATATGAACATAGTGATTACTTTTTTACACAAATATTCACGGATACCCCTTCGTTGAAACCAGACTAAAATGCACATCGTCTTTGGGGCTTTGGTTGCCACTGCACCCAGTCTGTGCGTTTGCTTTGACTCTCATACCTACACAGTGTGCAGCTCCAAGTCCTCGCTTTTTTTTTTATACTACGTAGGTGGCAGACAAGCACACGACCCACCTGATGGAAAGCGGCCACCGTGGCCTATGAACGTGTGCAACACTAAGGGTGTCACACACGCGCTGCCCACCCTGAAGGAAAAGGGGGAGAGCTGGGAAGGCGTGGGGAGGCTAGGAAGGGGAGGGGAAGAAGGGGTATAGTGAGCTCTGGCTACCCTACTTACCGGCGGGAACACAACACGATGGTTATTATGACCGCGGTCTTCTGTAGGGCGGAGGTACTTCCCCAGTTGGACAGCTCATTTTGGACGGGAGATATCGTCGTGTCCTACCTCCGTTAATCGCTTGCATCACAGTGCTGACACTCAGACCTTGATTTCTTCTGTATACGATGCGAATAATCCTCAAAGCACGGGACCCGGTGATCACCTGCGTCATACTATACGAGAGGCTACCGCTCCAGCCAGTCCCCAATGTTAGGCTACTATGGCGTGCCCTAACTTAGTGATTACTGTCACTTCTGTGTCTTTCATTGAAGGCTTTTTCACACAGGGTGGATACTGGGGTGAGACGGGATGGGCAGCCGACGATGAACGGGACACAGCAGCTCGGGCAGCTTACGAAGCGTTACTGCGTGTCTCCTTAAAACTACCCACGGGAGATCGCTTCGATGAGTTCGCTGATACTGTGAGAACAAGGGCTAAGCAACACTATAACTATACTTTTTCTGATGGAGAGGAGGTAAGATCTTTATCATATAATACTTTATTATTGAGAGAAGGTAACCTCGAAATAAAAGCTTGTATCAACCGGTCTGTCGCGGGAACACTAAGCCAAAGCCTCCCAATTCTAGTACAATCTACACAACGCCACCTAGATCCATGGTAAGCATAGTTTAACTAGCTTGTGTTATGGGTTCTAGAATGCGGATAAACATACATATATACTTTTTTTGTAAATATATACATAGAAACACCCAGACAAATGCAAATATTCATATTCATGCATACAAATATTTGCACTGTGCGGGAATCGAACCCACGCCTCCTGCGTAACAGTCGCGTTCACTACCACCACGCCACGAAGTTCTTGGGAGAGGCCTATGTCCGTAATACATGGTTTGGATTTTATCGCTAGTCTTTTGTCATCTCGGAGTCCGCCGGGGTCAGCTATTTTCAGAGTTTTTCGGTGAAGCGACTGCCATATAACCTTCACAACCTAATAGCGACATCTAAGTATTGCAGTTAGATCAATTATTGAACTAACTAGGGCTCTAACTACTCGTAATGATTGCCTTATATGTTGTACGACCAGAGCAATGCAAATAGCCGTAGTAAATTTTCGTACATACAAATATTTGTACTGAGCCTTTTGTATAGCAAACGCGTTCAGTATCATCTCACCACAGAGGCTGTCAGTGAAAGCCATTTTAATTATAATTTGTGAGTGATTGACTATAATCTGTCATCCTGAATGAGCCTACGGTGAATGTCCAAACAACAAGTTAGAAGATTGAAATGACCATGTTTATTTTCTCAAATATTCAATTATAATAATTGAATAAATTAAAAGTGTATATCTATAATGTTTTAACACAATTCACACATAGTACGAGTGCGTGTTAGTTTGACGTTCATAGCCGTTTTCTTAATATAGTCTTTTTTTACTTTAACTCTGTAACCGGCGATGGATGGTAAACAGACCAGCAGCGTGGACCAGATCGCGCCTTAGGCTTATATCTCATTATATATACTTAAAATAAAAAAACTGTGAATTCAAAAAAGAAAAATACTGAATCATGCAAGACACAATTACTGAAGCAGTTGTCTGTGGTCGCTCTCAATTTATCCACATTTTATGAGCCATATTTCAAGCTAGTTAGCTCTGCTTCGGTCTCACGGCATGCTGTTGTTTTATCTCATACGATATTAATATTATACGCCTAATAATATTAATATCGTATTCGTATCACATTAAAAATTTATATTTTAATTAAATGTGTATGCCCGTGAGATGACTGGCAATAATATGCGACAAGTTATTTTTATATCTTTAACGACCCAAGTAACGGAGGACTCCACCAAATCAGTAAGTATACAGCTATTTGCCGCTAAGCGTTAAACGCTTCTGCAAGAAACATAAATGTTTAGTAATTTTTTGCGCGCTTGCCACTTACTGCTTTGATGTGTGGCCAAATTAAGCGATCGTGTTTTGACGTAACCGGGAAGATGGATGGAGTTATACAGAGGCAGAGCGTATAAATTCGAAACTGGAGTGCACATTACGGTTTATAATATTACTAGCTGACGCGCGCAACTTCGTCTGCGTCACCCCGTTTTTGCAACATTTTTCATTCCTGCTCCACACCTGTGTGTCGTAGCATGATGTTATATTATAAACCTTCCTCTTTAACCATTCTATCTATTGAAACAAACCGCATCAATATCCGTTGCGTAGTTCTAAAGATTTAAGCATACAAAGGGACAAGAAAAATAGGGACAGAAAACGCGACTTTATACTATGTAGTGATGTCGTAGTAGCTACTAGTTACGTAACCCTCTACGACGTACATGCAGCTAGATTTAATTTATCAATTAGCCAGCACAACACCATCTGGCAGTCAAATTGATTATATCAATGTGCAGCCACTCTGTACATACCTACTGTGAGTCATCAATGATCAGCCATTAAATCTAATTAAATTTATCGTTGCCAGGTGAATTTCTTCATTGGCGCCTTTTACGATGGGGTGTATTTGTTGGGTATGGCGTTGAATGAAACTCTTACTGAAGGTGGAGATATCAGAGATGGCAGGAACATTACCAGTCGTATGTGGGGGCGAGACTTTCATGGTAAGAAGATTTTTTGTTGTATATTTACATATTTTTTTACTATCTCTGATTAATTATGAGGCCTGAGTATCGCATTAACTCGTAGGAAACTACGTATGAGATATATTCTCATTTGAAGTGGATCATGTATATATGACACTTTATATGTACTTTACACACATAAAGTAGAGTATCTAAGGAAGAAGGAGAAGACGAGAGGAGGAATATATAGATAACTCTTTATTGTTAACCAAGAAATTTACATATAAGTGTCCACCGATCGCACAGTTTTTAGCATATATATTAGAAATTAGCATATATATTATTAGCATATACATACTCTCCAAGACGTTAATTGGTAGTGCTTCTGCTGCTAAGCACGTAATTAGTTTCTTTGCGATTGACACTGCATAGTAAGGAATCAGACCGAAATATTTTTTTTTGTCCTTTATTTAGCCGCTAAATTTTCAGTTAGGAGTTTATTTTCGGCATACCCATTTTCTTATAAAGTGCCTGATTGGCGGTAATAGGCTATTACTTACGTGGGACTGAAAATCATAGTTGGCAAAAAGTGGGTGTTTACTGTTTAATACACCTCTGCCTACCCCTTCGGGGATTACGGGTGTGAGCATATTTATTTATTTATTTATAATCATAAATTGCAAATACAGGTAGGTATAGGAGGTCATGTTCTTAAATTAAGGTAACATTGTAATGTATGTATGTACTTATGCTAATTTAAAAAAAATACTATGAAACGATATTAACGTGTTAGTAGTTTTATGATCCCCAGAGTACTAAGCGTATTGGTTTAATATTTTGTTATTTGGGCCACAGAGATCAATGTCGATTGGAGTTTTGTAGGTATATTGCTAAGGTAAGAGAGAGAGTTGTATTTATATTCAACAATTGGGAAATGCTTCTCGAAGTACTCTTCAAACGAGCTGAGTGTTTCTGTATTTCACTTGCATTATGTTTTACGAAAAGGTTCTTATTGTTCCGGTAGACAAAGGGGCAGAATATGTATTATTTATTTATTTTTGTTTAGCTCTACCGAGAAATAGGGTAAGCTCGTAAAATGTGAGCTTTGCATATACTCATATAAGAAAATATATATTGGGGGAGGGAGAGGAATCCACCGCTCATCTACGGTTTAACAATTCCAACGATAACAATAGCAAATTGTTACTAATTGTCATAGAACGGAAATGCGAAGAACAAACCTTCTTCGTACTTGCGTAATATTGCACATACAACAACATCTCTCCTCGCGTAAGAAGTGTTGTCAGTGGGAAAACCAAAGGCTTATCCTACATCTTTTGCGCTGACGACACAGAATGTCTCTGTTCTCACAGGGGTTGCGGCACGAGTGTTACTTCTCTGGTGTTACACTCGCCCATAGGCCACGGTAACCACTTACCATCAGGTGGGCCGCGTGCTTGTCTGTGACCTAACTTGTATAAAAAAAGTCTTTCTACTTGCTTTGATGAGTGCGGTTTGACATTCCTTTCCAAAGGTCTAGCAATTAATAAATTAGCCTATTGTAGTCCAGTACTGTTTCATTGGTTAAGAGAGTATACCAGTGCAGAAGACAATAACAAGCCAATAACACAGCACAAGGTTATTATTAGCTTCGGTATTCTGTAGAGTGGAGGTCCTTCCCCAGTCGGACTGCTCAAGTGTTCATTTAGGAAGGAGGATACCATCATGTTCTACCTCCTCCATATCTATTGGACACTATTGGACATAGGTCTCTCAATGTGCCCCATTGCCTCCAAACCTTCACCCTCCGCACCCAGTCTGTTCCAGGGTCTGTATTTAAATATTATGAGATAAAGCAAACACATCGCCATATTGTGTTATCATGATGGTAGTGTGATTTCATGACTGAATATAATCCAATCATTTATGAGTAATCCAACAACCGATGGTAAAACTATAGGTATTCCCCTCTTCAGTTTGGATTGTATGGTATCCATCTAACAGGTGTCATGTTGTAGGTGTTTATATTATTAAATATTGGTGTTTTTCTACAGGTATAACTGGCCATGTTCGTATCGATGCTGTTGGCGACAGGGACGCTGATTACGCAATTTTAGATTTGGATCCAGTTACAGGAAAGTTCGAGGTGAGTCGAGTAGTACACAGTTAACTATATCATCAAATTCCTTGCATTAATCCCGGTCATATCCAAAGCTGTCGCTTGGAAGTCCAGGGACCGCTCAATCGATATTTTCTGTGAAGCTACTGTCATCTGGCCTTCACAAACTATAAGTATTGTTGATATAGAAGTGCAGCAGTTAAAACAGTTGTTGGACTTTTTAGGGTTTCAAGTACCCATAATGACTGTAATAGATGTTCGTATGACAAACCGGGATCGACGGCTTAACGTGGTCTCCGAGGTACGACTAGATCAAAAGCAATAACGATATTCAATATATTTGTGTTAACTTGGAATCGAACCTGCACCTAGATAGCTGACATACAGTTATATTATTATGTATATTTATTATAACATGCTTAATAACCTGCCTTGGCTCGATAGGTATTCTTGAGAAGAACTCCCTCTCAAATAATATTTTGTTGAATTGTATTAATCGAAAAACTCTACGTCAAACACGAGTGCGAATATCTAAAATGAATACTTAGCTTTTTAAAAATCTTTAAGTAGGTACACAATTGTTGATTTAAAGTTTATTTTATACCTAATCGTAATTAAGACCTAATAGTTGATAAATATCATTGTGTTAACTGAATGGTTTAAAATATCGTTGAGAAACCGCACACACACGAAATTGTACGGATGAAAAGATTTTGTTTGTAAAAGTGACGTAAGCCGGCTATGCCCCCGTTTTACGTCCACTTTGATGCAAAGGATCCTTTAATTTACAGACTTACACTACGGATTACGTACGGTTCGGCAACTTCTAAAGACTGTGTAGAACACAGCTGTTTACTTTTAACACGTTTAGCTTGAATTATATCTATATTTGATCTGCCTGTACGTACTGACGTTGCTGCCTGTACGAATTTTCGTTTAAAGTCAATATATGGTCTATGTTCTGCGCAATTTTTGTCTTAATATTATTTCTCATAGATCTAATATTTTGTATTTATGTTTATCTTTTTATATCTCAAAATAGTTCCATTAAACACCCACTTTTCCCCAACAATTGTTATGAGTTTGAGTGAAGTGGAAGTAATCCCATCCAGCGAGATTAGGTGCCCTCGAATATGTAGGTCAACGTAGTGGGACTTTTATTGTATCAATCCAAATATATAAGAATGAATATTTCTTTCTTTGTTTGTTCCGCATTCGTTTATGGTTAAAGTATACCCATATATATAGTCTTTTTTTATCTTGCAAGTAATCCTCTCGGATACCCACCCTCGTCAGAGCCAGTTGGACAGGTTATGTCGGACTTAGACCGACTAAAAACGCTCATCGTCTTTGTGTACTTAGTTGACGGAGGTGATATAGTAGCCAAAATATCCCTCGCACCCCGGCAGACCCCTTTCAGGTGTAGGGACCACGGTGCCCCCGTCCAGTCCCCGGGTTTGGAGAGGAGCACATTAAGGCGCAGCCGCCGCCTGCTATTGTTAGGGTGACAGGCGGCTCCACCCGTCACCCCCAGGTCCACGCTTATGGAGAATGGAGGTCATTCTGCGACCTCCGACGCCCGAGTCTTCTTCGCTCATCTTGGGCTGGGAGTCTTCTTCGAACCCATGTATAAAGTCTGCTGAATTGTACACATACCTGAGTATGCTGTGTTGCTCTCTGTAGTGTATATGTGTACAGTTTAAAAAATATTTCTGAATATAAATTGAAAAGGTCCAATGTCCATGCAGCAGATTTTCCGCAAAAATATCGCAACAGTGGGATAATCACTGTCTTCCGTTTTTTAATTTCCTGTTCGACTGTGCTGTACTCGTCGCAGGTAATGAACTTTTTGGGATCATCGATTTTCTTCCGGCAGGAGCTCTCTTTTGATCTGCGTTTTTTATTACGTTGATGTACAATTCATTTCAATTCAATATTCAGTTTAAAGCCAACAGAGAGAATTTTATTATCATCAACTTTCCTTTAAAGCCCAATATTGAAGTGAAGTCGATGCAAGTTTCTTTCTCATCATTCATTCTCTTAGCCTATTCCCAACTTAGTTGGGGTCGGCTTTCTAGTCTAAGATGCGGGTGAACTTCGACATAGTCCTTCATGGACTGGCATGGCGCCATCGGATGCCATTGGATCTCCACGACCAAATTGGCGATATCGAAGTTTTGTACATAGGCTAGCCGGACTTTTGAGGTCTTCATAGATATTCACTTTTTCAAACAAAATCGATTTAAATAGTTAGCATACTAAATGCTACATTTCATTAAATTTATTGGGCAGAGTAATCAAAAACACGTAATCAATAAACAGATCAATGGAAAGGTTTTGTGTTGTCAGTGGGAAGACCGAGAAACTGCTTTGTCTTCTGCACTGACAGCACAGAGACTCTCTTAACCTTCTCCCCCCCCCTTCCCCTTCCCCCTCCTCTTTAAATGGTCGGCAGAAACGTCCATAAGTCACGGTAACCACTATCCATCAGGTGGGCCGGCCGCGTAACTCAGTTGGTCAGAGCATTCCCCCTGAAAGGGGCTGGTCGCGAGTTTAAGTCCCGTCTGGGAATTCGCTTTTTTGAATCTGAATTAATTTGAATAGTTAACAAACAAAATGCTTCAAAATTTCATGAAATTAAGGGGTCAATTCGAAATTTATAGCTTTCTTTCGGAGGGTTTCCGTCCCTACTGTTTACTTATGTAGGTTTTGAAAACCGTTCATACAGAATTCTGTACCTACTTAATTTTTTAAAGCAGATAAACCTGAAATTGGTAAATTTAATTCATCTGACTTAACCAAAACAAAGGAATATTACCATCTGAAATGTCCCAATTATTTTTTTATTGCGCTTCACATTATATTGTTATGTTTTCAATTTAGGAATGTTTACTTACATCATTTATATTTTTAAAACAAAAAAACTTGAAATAGCGGCCGTGAATACCAACCCGTCTGGCCAACATGCAAACAGTTGAGAAAAGCTCCACTGTATTGGGAGAGCTCTATATCCAGTAGTGGGCTACAATAGGCTAATTGATTGATTTCATAGAAAGCAATGTCAAACCGCACTCCTCAAAACAAGTAAAAAGACTTCTTATCCGAGGAGATAGGCATATTTTACTATGTCGACACATAGTATAGGCCACGGTAACCGCTTTCCATCAGGTGGGCCGTGTGCTTGTCTGCCACCTGAGTGGTATAAAAAAAAAAAAAAAAATTAATTCGAAACTCGAATTAATCCTAAAATATAACGAATTATCAAGTGTTTGAAATATCAATTTGACCGCGGTAGCCTAGTGGTATGGGTAATGGACTGCTGTGACGAGGTTCGAGGGTTCGATCCCAGGTTTACCATGGCACACACCAATGACTGCGATGCTTTTTGAAGTTATGTCTGTATTTATCGCAGGTTTATAAGTGCCTGGTTAATGGCAATAGGCTCGCCACCTATTACTTCGGGACCTAAATATAAACTGGCAAAATGTGGGTGCTAGCACCTCTGCCTACCCCTTCGGGGATATAGACGTGAGTTTATGAGTTTAAATATCAAATAGTTCGAAATTTGTTAGAGAAAATAAATTAAACATCGAATTATTAACTGTTGATCAATAATGATTTATTAACTGATATTCTGTAACAATGTCAAAAGTTTAGAGATACATTCGTATCAATACGTATACATAATGTGAATTAATTAATCTTTCGAAAGCACTTTGGTTTGTTTCAAAGCTCATTCCTGCAGCAAAATGTACTTACAATTTGAATTGTCGAGTGTTGGATGCCAATGAGTTCGAATCAATGCGTCGTTTTGTTTTGAAGCAATGATTTTTTCGTGTGAATTACCAAGTACATAAAAATGTATTATTTCAATTCGAAATATAAAGAGATTTTATAGGGAAGTCGTGATAACTTTAAATTGTAGAGAGGTTCGAATTATCGCGGGTTTGAATTAACGAAAGTCGACTGTACTATTTTCTGCTACTGCTATTGTTGGTAGTGTTAAACCTTGGTTGAGGGCTAGGTGTCCCCCCTCCCGCCCCTTATATAATTTCTTATAATGAATATATGTTGTAACAACTACTTCAATACCATGTAACCCCAACTTCAATATGTTCTACAATTGAATAGATAACTCATTTTTGTATTAGGTCGTGGCGTTCTACCACGGTCTGAACAGCAGCTACAAGCCTGTGGCTGGGAAGGCTATCCATTGGCCAGGTGGTAGGAGAAGCCCACCGCCAGACACACCCAGATGCGGCTTCCTAGGAAACGATCCTATGTGCCAAGGCGGTAAGTACCATTGTGATATTTTAATCTTTTTTTTCGTGCGCGAAATTCTCACGGTTAACACCCACACCAGAGCTGGTGAGGTGGTTATATTTGACTCGAACTGACTAAAACGCACGCTGTCTTTGGGTCTTTGATTGCCGTATGTGCGATATTACAAGACAGACTGGCATCCCAGCAGACCGAGAAAGACCTGTAGGGGAGACCGAGGGGTTTTGAAACAAAGGTGATTTGAAACAGTACCGATTTCTTGGAATTTATAACCGTTAGCGAGTTGGCAATGTCGCATTTTAAACATTTCCCTCCTTCCGCCGACGTGTCAGTACTCGTCAGTGGCGTGAGCCACGCGGTTGTGTCGTCCTGCGTGCCACGTGAGAAAAATACTCAAAAGTAAGTTTTTAACATATTTTTACTTTGTCTATATTTTGATAACAGTTTTATATTTTGTTTTAAAGTATACCTTATTCGAAAGGTAGTTAATTGAGTATTTATTATATACATTTACATCTATATGATTTCTGTGTATTTGCGCCTTGATTGTGGATTCAATAAAAATAAGGAGGATTTTTTTTACTGAGGAGATTTGAAACAGGCTGCTTCAACTCCCCTCGTTTTCAAATTTATATCAGCAATAACGGGCATATTGCTTTAATTTGTTTATTTTGTTTCAGCATGCCTACTGATTATAAAAGCAAGATTAACAGAGGCATGGCGAGCCTCGAAATATATGGTCTATCTATAAGAAAAATGGGTGCAACGTTTCGATTGCAAGAACTGGGCTCATGAAGCTTGCACTGGTTTCCTATGTTTGCCACAACTGTTTGTCAGATTGAAAGCTTTTGTTCTCATAATTTCATTTTTGCCATTATTAAGTTTATTGTTAAATATTTAATCAATCATCTGATTGTGATATCTAAGCACTAAATCTCGTATACCTAATAAGACTGATTGTGATACTTAAGAATATACTGAAGGTTAATAATTACGTATTTTATGTCAAAGATTTAGAATATAAACTAGGTAAGTATATAAAAATGTACCTACCTAAAACATTTTGTTTGTCAGATTAATATTTCAATTAATGTTACGAAGATTACGTTTTGTTATGTTTTATGTTTTTTTGGTATGTTGATTTCATTGCATCAAACCATGACTGACGCCTCAGTACAAAATATTAACAAAAAGTGTGTATCGTATTTCAAATATTTCATTTCTAATAAATACCTTTGAATTTTATCATCTTTTTATTTTAAAGCCATTAATTCTTCTCCAAAATCAGATGTTTCAACTCTCCTCGACCTCTGTTTCATCTCACCTCAATATGAGGGGAGTTGAAACAAGTTGACTTCTTTCGGTTAAGTCCATTTTTCACCATAATATTCGATACTTACATTTTCTTCATTTTAGTCATTCGCATGCTCAAAGAATGACCTATCTATTGGTACTAATATCATACGATTCCTGTCTATAGTATTTGGTGTATGAAAGAAAATGTCAAAATTGTTTCAATTGCCCTCGGTCTCCCCTAGTCCAGTTATTTTTTTCTAAATTTTTTTAAATATTTATATTTATGCACACAAATATTTGAACCCGAATTGAACCCGAGACTCCTGCGTAGCAGTCGGGTTATGTTAGTATAATATGTAATATCAGTAATATACTTCACAATAAAATTTACATTTATTGGAAGGTCGGTGGCACTCATTACGTATTTATAGCTTCATCATGGATCATGGAATTTATATTGAAATATTGCGGACAAATTCCACAGATAAAAATTTAAAAGTTGTCGGTTCATAAAAATGTATACTAATATTATGTAATGCTGCCACCAGAACCATGTCAAGTTCGCAGTTAGTAATGTTTTCAGTATCCAATTTTTTTTTATTTGTCACATACACCCTGCTTATAGCATGTAGTAGTAAATGGTTAATAAATAGGAATTGAGCTATAGATTACACTTCAAGTTCAAACTATAAGATAGCTATTACTAAAGTTTTGGTTACGTGACCATCACTGCCGAAAAGTAACCGAAACTTCGGAATAAATGACAATTTTTATTGGGTTCAAAAAATCATATCAAATATATTCAATTTAGATTTTTAATTGTGTGTTTGTAATCATCACATTTGACACTGACTGTAGGACCTGAATATTAATATAATTTTATATCGTAGACATCTCTTTGTAATATGTAATACGAAAGGTGATATTATTGTCTGTAGGCTACAGCCAGGTGGTGCAAAAATATTATTCGGCAACGAACGTAGCGTCTCGAACAATATTAATAAACTTAATTGAAGCGCGTAGCAAAAACGTCTACGGCGTAGAGCTGCAACGAATTTCTACAAACAAAATGTCTGGCAATAAATATTACTAGTACCGAATTATGCTCCAAAAATGTTTTAGACTAAAAAATATAAATATTTTGGGACCATTTTTATATTTCAATTTGTGCTAAGTTCACCTTTATGACAACTTTTTCTATTGATTTCGGTAATAGAAAATGTAATGCAATAGATTTGGGTGCGAACTTATGTGTAAAATAGATTAATTAAAAAGTAAGTACGTCATTGAAATATCTTAAAGGACACATACATGGTGTGTTTTTGTGACTCAATTTAGATCTTCGGGGCATTGACTAATCTCACCTGCTAGTTGAGTACATCTGTTGGCTAAAGAGAGTTTCTAGTGCACACATTCTTCTCTGGGTTAGGGAGTTAGCTGAAGTCGTTTCCCTATAAGCATATTGTATTATAAATCAAATGATAGAATTATAGAAGAGTGGATTTCGGGCAATGACCCTATACTTAAGATGAATTTAAAAAAAAAATTATATTTTATGTGTAATATTTTATAATATGTCGGGTCCACATTTAAGTAACATTTACGGTGACGGTATTAGAATCGCGAGGCGGTCCGAAAATATGGACGTATTTTGCTGCGTGATAGCAGAGCTTAAATGAAACCATCATCGATCGACTAGTGGCGTCACTACTCTCTCGTCCGGTCCATCGCTCGTCTCACAAATGTGGACCCAGCTATTTATATCGAATAATATAAAATGAACGAGAATTCTTACCAAATCATATTTTAATATTACAGTTCATAAAACAGGCAGTTGTACTTAAAACTAGAAATAAGTTAGTATATAGTCATTGAACGATAAATAATAATATTATGTTACGTTATAAGTTTATTGTTGCACGCTGCTGGATCAGAAGCCCAGACGGTCATAATCTATTGTTTCATCGGATTGGCAATATTTCTAATATTTGCTGTAACAGCTGCATGTATCGCTTACAAGTAAGTAATTGGATCTCTTGGACTTTGGGGATGAATGACGTCACATCAGATATCTGGCCATCGAAATACGAACTCATAATACTAGGGCTAGCAAAACCCGACTATTAACGTAAATACATTACCTTTTGATTTGTTAGGATTTACTTGACGTCTCTTGAAACTCAACTTGTGACCATAGCTAGAACAGGCCTAAGCGTCAAGCCAATAAAATTTAAAAAAAATATTGTGTTTACCATATGATCACGTTAATATCCGGGTTTTACTAACCATATATCATGCAACGCGAAAATTTGAAAGTGAACATCACATAACAATTGTAGAAATTAAACATGGCTTTTTATAACCGACGGCGCCTACTGACTGAGCGTAACTGTGTATTTTGTTGAAATAATATGGTGAATCTTTGGATTTGATTAAAATGCAGATTGTTAAATAAACCACGGCAGTTAAATTTTGTAGTTGCTTCTTGATTGTGTTACCTCCTTTTTACATTAAGCAACTCAAACGAAACTCGAATTGCCGCAAATCGAGTTTGACGTTTCAACAATCAATCAACAGCTATCAATAAGAATAAGCAAGATGGCGGATTCCAGGTAATATTCGAAATTCAAGTCGACGATACTCCAATTTGTATTGTCCATACTGTGCATTGTATTATTGTGTTCAATTAAAGGTGCAAATCAAATTAATAGACGTTACTTTAATTCGCATCTTTATTGGTGATGGCCATTTTATCTGGCCCAACGGCGCTGATGACACTGCGGGGACAATTAATTAAATTTTCTGTTAAAGTGTTATGCAAAAGATTTCCAAACCTTACCTCTGTCATTATTCATTATAAAAGACATATATTTGTTAAAATATTTTATATAATAATAATGCTAGTAAACCAGGAAATACCAGGGAATACAAAAAGACCAATAGTAACGTAACCCATAAATTACTAGCATTAAATCAGCAAAAAGTTTGTAAATGGCCTATAAAAAACAGAGAACGCACCACGGACTCAAGCGGAATGGGCCTTAAGTGAGCTGTATTTGATTCCAAGAGCAGAAATAACGACGAACGGTCCAGAAATATGACCTAGTTGATAAAAGATCGCCCCACATGTAGCTTGTGAGATATTCAGCATAGGTTAACGTACATTTGACCAAGGACAGAACTTGTGGTCAGCCTTTATTGTTATGAGTGCACGTTTTGTAATAAAGGGTGGTTTTTTTTATACAACATAGGTCGCAGACAAGCACGCGGCCCACCTGATGGTAAGTGGTTACCGTGGCCTATGGGCGAGTGTAACACCAGAGGAATTACACTCGTGCCGCAATCCCTGTAAGAACAGAGATATTCTGTGTCGTCAGCGCAAAAGATGTAGGATAAGCCTTTGGTTTTCCCACTGACAACACAAAACCTCTCTAGTGAGCTCTGGCTACCCTACTAACCACCGGAAACACAACACAAGGTTATTAAACGGCGATATTCTGTAGGGTGGAGGTACTTCATCGGACTGCTCGATTGGGACGGATATACCGTCGTGTCCTACTTCCTCTAACGGATATACCGGTGGTATTGGAATGTTGATTTATAATTGTGAAAGAATAAGTCCCATTCTATCGTGAATTTTTTTACATACATTAAATAGGCATACAAAAATGTACTTATAAGTTCACACTATAATATTTGTTTGTATGTTGAAATACAGGCAAGCTCGTATGGATGCCGAGCTGAACAACACATCGTGGCGAGTGCGTCCTGAAGAAGTGTTGGTAGAAGTGGGGACGGGGTTAGGTGCTAGTCCAGCCCTGCACAGCATCAACGAAGTACTCAAAGTACGTATATCATAAAGGACGAATTGCTTAGATAGATATATACTTATTTTAACTAGTGGTCGCCTGGTGGTCAAAATTCGACCAGAATTAATTGGAAAATTCTAAGTTTGAACATTATTAAGGGTTGTCATAAAGTTCAAACTCCTTCGTCCATGCAATTTTCGTGAGATAAAGTCGCTTATTATTTTACCAATTTCTTAAGATATAAATTTATCAGTATTTTAGGTTAAAACGTTACTATTTTTTTGTATATCTAATTTATATGTCAATTGTGAAAATTTCAAATAGGTTTGGAACTGTGTATGATTACACTGACTACCTAAGTATAAAAAACATAGAGGACATAGGAGGTTTGTGTGTGAACAGTGACTTTAGTGTGCGTAAAAATATACTATACTATACCTCACAATTCTTTTATAATTACTCGCAAAGTGCTTTCATCGTTTTGCCTTGAAGTTAACTTATCCTTTGCTTTGAAGGCTAAATAGTTGAAAATCCTCAAGAAAGTCTAAACAAGTTTGGACCCTTGGGTGTTGTATTCAAGTATTTATAAACGCTTGACTTATTCTTGATCCACTTCCCACGGTGGGGTACATCAAATTAGCATTAAATTATGAATCCATTTCACCGGCTTGGCTAAATTCACGATATTTTAAAGGTTAAACCTTTCTTAAGTAATAATAAGCTTGAAATCACATTCACTATCTTTAATGGAAATTATAAAATTTTAATTGGAAAGCTCAAAGTTACGAAGATTTTGTAGACTTTTGATGTAGGCAATTTAGGGTCAGAATGATATTTAACTCGCATTTCAGATATAAAACTTGATATTTTAATGAACTCGATAGATTTGGTACTCTGAATTTTGTTTCATTAGGTGCTTAAAAAGTAAATCTTCTGATAAACTCTTCCAGTTAGTAGTGAGTACTGACTTTAAGTTTGCATATTGTAAAAGACTTTTTAGAACGTATGTTTTTCTTTATCATAAACTCTTTACTTAGCACATATTACGTTCCTTTTTCAAAAGTCGGTGCGAAAATATATATTTTAGAAACAAAACACATGCAAATTCTAAAGTATTATTTGAAGATACATCGAGCTTGTTTAATCTCTGCCTAAAATAATATATCTTTTAGGTGGAAAGATCATAAATTAAATATAAAACCAATAGAGAAAATATTATATCACGTAATTTACAAATTCGATTAGGTAAGGTGTAAGGTTTAATTTTTGAATATAAAATAAACTGGGCTATATCGAAACTTTGATGAACCTTACCTGTCCAGAATAAATTAAATTCTTGTCTATAGCTATGTTGCATAGTATCTTGAGAGTATATTTAAATATAGTTAGGTTAGAATTTACACCGAGCATGATTCACGTCTTAACGTATAAGCTTTCAAAGCCATATTAATAGTGTAGATATGTCATTAAATTTATTACAGGGCTTATGGACAGAATTTTGGTGAAAATTACCTAGGATTATGAGAGTTTAATATCGCAGAATATTAAATTCTTGTTAGGCATAGGCGTAGTACAGAAAATCGTTCTCGCTTTGTGCATCCATCAATCATAATTTTAGTCTTAATACGTTATAATCTTATTATTTCGTCATTAGTTATCAAAGGATCGTCAACTACGATTGCCTCTTGAATGAACCTAGAGAATTAAAAAACCTCCGACACCTTGGTGGTTTTTTAATTCTCTATCTTTTAGACATTATATTACAAATTAAATTGCAAATTACAGTACCAATTACATTAATATTACAAATTATTATTATCATATAACAAATTCTTTTCACAATGGCGTGGCGTTATCATCAAGTAAACATACACAATGTGTACAGACATTTAATGAATTTAATGACATCGTGCACAATTGCCGTGAACATGTCTGCGGTTCTGTTTACCAACTTGTCATAAAAACATTAATTTACTCAAGTGAAGTCGCACACTAAACGTTTACGTTATAATTGCATTTTAAGACGGCTAAGTAATTAAAGACCTTTCACTCAAATCTGAATTTAAAGACACAATACATGGAGTTTATCGTATCACCTATGCATTTCTAAAAAATAATATATTTGTTTCGCAAATCATAAATTAACTGTCTTATCGACAGATTAGAATTATTTTTTTAGCAAAATATTCAATATTATGTCGATGATGAGAAGTAAATTAGTCACTCAAAATAATTTGTTAGGGTTCAGCAACTTTTCAGCACGTCTGTACATAATACCGTCAGCCAACCAGAGTATAACATATTAGATACTTATTATGAACTTTATAATGTTCTGAGAGCAAGTTGGTGTCGGTCATGTCAGTAGCTTGTAATAAAAACACATTAAATTTATAGTTTTAATCGATTCTGAATAAAAATTATATTTTTTTGGACCCTACAGAATACTTTATGTACAGTGGGTTCCAAAAGTTCTTGGACACCTTAAGTTAAATAATCCTTTGACAGCCGAAGTGTAACTCAACCAAAATAGAGATAGCGTTAGTAAATTAAACCAGATCAATGTTTTGTTTCTTCTGTAGCCTAAACTTAATAACAATAATAAGTAGATCTATAATCCAATAGCTTCTAAGACTAGTAGTTGTGTAGTGGCATCACTTCATACAATGTTAGTTTCAAAATATTCAGGACTTTTAGGAGCCCACTGTACATACGCTAATATACTACAGTGATAAATCTACACATGATAAATACTAATCGCAAGTTTATAAGTGCCCGGCTAATGGCATTAGGCTCGCCCCCTATTACATTGGGACCTTAATATAAACTAGCGAAATGTGGCTGCTAGCACCTCTGCCTATCCCTTCGGGGATACAGGCGTGAGTTTATGTTAATGTTTATAAATACTAATATGTTTTCTATGACTGACGTGAGACCGCCACGAAATAATTAAGGATTGTGTCAAATGTATTCATGAGTTCCAATGTAGACTTTAGATTGTAGAATGTCTGAGGCTGCATTCAAAACAATTTAAATAAATTTGAAAACACAGAGGCGAGGCGGAGTGAAAGTCATAATTGAATTACAGAAATTACTTTGTAGTGTAACAATGAATGAATGAATTCAATCAAAAGGAATTCTCATTGTTATAATAATGACCTATTTGAGCATTGTTGCCATTGTTGAATAATTAAATGGCTAACTTCACTAATTGAATAAGTCAATATATCAGAATGCCCACTCAAGGTCCGCTCAGTGGTCTTTACTTAGAGGTCAACTTTTTAATTCGCTTTTTTATAAACGACTAGCTGTAGCCCGCGGCTCCGCCCGCGTGGATGTCGATTATCGCGTTGTACGACTCTATTCGATTCACTACTTGCCTCTCTATACTACTTTTCCTTGCTGTCATGACAACGGAAATTGTTAGCGATATTAGCGCCAATGTATAGAAAACCGGATCAATTGAGATTTATGATTATTACTCCGCTCCCTTGTATGGTAGCGTGATGATATATTGCCTATGTTACTCCTAGATATTGTAGCCTTTTAGAGGTGAAAGAATTGTTTAAATTGGCCCAGTACTTTTTGAGCCTATTCATTACAAACATACAAACATCCAAAAATAGGTACAAATCTTTCCTCTTTATAATATTAGTATAGATGATAAAACGCAATTCGAATTCGCGAATAATAAAGCAGTCGTGAAAAAAGAAACTTGTTTTTTTTTAAATCATCACCTAATTTATATGCATAGAGTATTAATAATACTGGTTAAAGAACTTTAATTGTCGGTTTGTGTAATTTTTTATACACACAAATATGCAATACAAGACAACTAAATTCGTTTACAAGTTTTTCGCTCGGAGGTATTTATCTTCTTTTTTTATTACCGGTCTGGGACTCTGGGTTACGGTAGATAAGTGTATCATTGACTATAATGTAACATATATAAAAGTTCTAAGTAATATAATGACTCGTTGTTTCCATTCAAAAGGAACAATAGGTTTAACTCAAGCTGGCCGGAGGGGCTATGATCAGGGTATGGATAAATGAAGTCATCCAATCAACTAGCATGAATATAAAAAAGCATTGTAGGACTCGTGTATATGTTTTCGTTTATGTTTGTGTGCGAAAGTGAGGATTTTCAATATTAGAAAACCTTTTACTAATCATTAGCATAAACCAATTTAAAACCTGCGGGAGTAGGTTATAATCATATTTAAGTAAAAGGCAGATATAATCACCCGCATACGGTGCAGAATATTCCATCAAGAACCAAACGGTTCGGTGAGTCTTTTCTCTGCCGCACCATTAAGTCCTGGAATTCCTTACCGGCGCACGTGTTTCCCTCTTCCTCCAGTCCGGGTCCTTTAAGCGGGGCGTGAAAAAGCATCTGATGAGGCCGTCGAGCTGAGCGCCACTATTGTAGCACTGAACGTGTTTGCAATGGTGACCCTCTTGACTTTGCCTTCAGCTTCACATCAGGCGAGGTTTAGTCAAATTTACGTGCCATAAATAAAAAAAAATGGGACCACGCACGCTTTAGCTACGTGGAACGATCACAATTTGGGGTTTCTTCGTAAAGGTACTTCACAATGTTGCGTGGTAGTCCATAGGCCACAGTAGCCGCTTCCCATCAGTTTGACCGTCTTCTGTATCACCTTTGTTGCCAAAATATTTTGATTTCATTTCCGCTATTTATTTTATTCCGCATTATTTCCGCTCATTCCTTCGCGGATGCAAGATAATCGGAAATATGAATTACTCCATTAATGTGTTTGTGTACAAGTTTATCAACCGCGGTAGCCTAGTGGTATGGGTAATGGACTGCTGAGACGAGGTCTCGAGTTCGATCCCAGGTTACTATGGCACACACCAATGACTTTTCGATGCTTTTCGAAGTTATGTGTGTATTTATCGCAGTTTTATAAGTGCCTCGGAGAGCACGTTAAGCCGTCGGTCCCGGTTGCCATACAAACATCTATGGCAGTCGTTACGGGTAGTTGGAGCCCTCAAAAGTCCAACCAGCCTAACTTGGAACTTCGATATCGCCATTGGTCATTAGACCATTGGTTGTGGAGGTCAGATGGCAGTCGCTTCACGGAAAATATCGAAGTTCAGCCGCATCACAGTTAGACTGGAAAGCCGACCCCAACTGAGTTGGGAAAAAGGTTCAGGGAATGATGTACAAGTTTATCAATTAAAAGTTGTCATTCAGCTCTCTTTGGGGTGGAGTACTCGCGGCAGTACTGGAGCTGCATCCAACATCGGTACTCCGTCCTTGACACTCTCGTCTTTCACCGTGGGCCTGTACAAAGGGAACCGTGTTGCCGTCAAGAAGATACACAGGAAGAAGCTCGATTTGAATAAGAAACTTCTTTGGGAGATCAAACAGGTGAGTTACTTGTTGGAATAAACTAGTGATGTGATCATCAGGTTTAGGTATTAATTGTCACAGAACGACGTCCGTTCCCCATGAGCGCGGCCCTGGGGGTGACGAGTGGAGCCGCCGGTCACCTTAGCAGAAGCAGGCCACGGCGGCGGCGCAAAGTGCCCAGGGGCTGGATGGGGACACCATGGTCCTCAAATAGGGGAAGAGGGCCATCTCAAAAGAGATATCCCCGGGTCTGCCAAGGTGCGAGAGATATGTATTGTATAATTTCACCTCCGGCAGTCAAGGACACGACGATAATCACCTCCACCGGTTTTGTCGGAGGTGGTATCCGTGGGGATTTTGCGCACGATAAAAAAAAAGTTTAGGATTTATTTCAATTGAGTGAAAATTGAAAATTGATCCCTCATTATAATATTATGACAAGAACGCAGCTGGGGTAAATAATATTCATTATTACACAGAAACCTTATTATATCCTTTTAAATTTTAATTAAGTTTATCTTTTTTTAGGGTCTTAACATGAGAGATTAGGAGACAGTATGCTGTGTATTTCTACTAATATCTTTTAAAATAAATAGATTTCCTTTTATTTGATCTACCATGTTTCTTTGACTGATATGATCCTTATGATTGCCAGCTTCGATAGCTTGGCCAGCTTGGTCGGTAGTGTTACCGACGTGAGCTTAGCTGGTCTGGTCGTGCCTCGGAGAGCACGTTCAGCCGTCGGTCCCAGTTGCTATACGAACATCTATAACAATGGTTACGGGTAGTTGGAGTCCTCAAAAGTTCAGTTAGCTACAGAACTTCGATGTCGCCAAATTTGGTTGTGGAGGTTCGATGGCAGTAGCTTCCATTTACTAAAACTTTTCTTAATTTTTTTTTATCGCCAACAGGCTCGCAACGTATCCCACGAGAACACAGCACGGTTCATCGGCGCGTGCGTCGATTGTCCATTGGTATTTGTACTCACAGAGTACTGTCCCAAAGGATCGCTCAAAGACGTTCTCGCGAATGAAGAGCTGCAGCTAGACTGGAACTTTAGGACATCACTAGTCCACGATATTGTACAGGTAAAATTCAAAAATGACACAGTTGTTTATGCCGAAAGTCTGTATTCTAAAATTAAATAGGTCCTGTTTACTTCGTGGTGCAGGTACTAATATCTTGCCTTCAAGTCGCGAGAGAAACACTGCACTGGCGCACAGATAACTAGGATCAAGTAGGATCGTTAAACTATTAGTGGTTTTCACGGATTTCAAATATGGAAGCTATAGTTTTTTTTTGTAAAACTACGCCGCCTGTGGTTACATTCTGGGTACTCGTGAACTCATACTCATAAGTTCTCATAAATAGTATTATTACTCTTGTTAACAAAATAAACCAATAAAATTACTTTGTTCAGTAAACAAAGTTATGTACCTAGTCTAATGAAACTGGACCATGTGTAAAATATCGTCAAAATTAAACTCTAAATCTAATATTAAACTTTTTATTTAGGGCTTAGTACTAATAAATGTAGAAGTTTAAACAAACGTGCCCATTTGGGCCCCGATATGTTGGATAATAACTAGCTGTAATATAGAGTTCTAGCTCTAATATCGCGTTAATTATGAAATATTAAATTGTAAATTTACTGAACAGTAATCAGTAAATTAACACATAAATCTTGGGGAACTTTAGCAGCACGGAGTTTGGATTCTCACCCCAAATCAGATAATGTATGTGGTATTTCGTGCGTAAAATCCCCACGGATACCACCTCCGGTAAGAGTGTATATATCGGACTTGAGCCGACTAAAACGCAGGCCGTCTTCTGGTCTTCGATTGCCAGAGGAGAGATAGTAGGTAAGATATCCCTCGCATCACAGCCAACCCAGGGCCATCTCTTGACTCTTACCGCCGCACCATTAAGTCTTGGAATTCCTTAACAGCTCACGTTTTTCCTTCTTCCACTGTCCCGGGTCCTTTAAGCGGGGCGTGAAAGAGCATCTGATGATGCCTTCTAGCTAGCCGATTGCCACCATTGTAACATTACGTGTTCGTAATGGTGACCTTTTTTCCTGAGAATTTGCCTTCAATGGTAAGTGGTGGTGGATGGTAAATCAGGCGGGATGAAGTCAAATTGACGTGATATATGTGACGTGACGTGATAATTCTCGTTAAGTAACATAATTGTATATCATAGTACGCGAAAGCTTTAAAAGGTAAACACCCTTCACGTTCATTTGTCGTGTATGCTAGTTTACAAATTATATTGGACTAACTGACTCACGCAACTTCGTCTGCGTCACCCCGTTTTTGCAACATTTTTCATTCCTGCTCTGCACCTGTTGGTTGTAGCATGATGTTATATACATAAAAACATTCTTCTTTAACCATTCTATCTATTTAAAAAAAAGTGCATCAAAATCCGTTGCGTAGTTTCAAAGATTTAAGCATACAAAGGGACATAGGGACAAAGAACGCGACTTTATTTTATACTATGTAGTGAAATTTACTCAATTCGACCTTTTTTGTCGCCTTTCACGTAAACCGGTATGCTCAATTGCTTCTTCTAGTGACGTCATGTGCCCAGTCGTTATCTTTCATCCAATTTGGCACGAAAGAGTGTTCTGCGTCGTGTCGGGTGACAGTTAGTTCATTGACACTTAGTGATTTGATAAAATTATGTACATGTTAATTGAGCGGTCCACCTGGGGAGGTACAGAATACCGCGGCTAATAATAGCCTTGTGTTGTATTTCCGGCAGTGAGTAAAATAGCCAGATCTCACTGAAGAGGCTAATTATAGAAGTTGGAGCCGGAGGATGCAAAAAGAAACCAATTACTTATAAAATTAAAATATAATTCAATTAAAATTACATGGGAGTGATAATTGGTCGATGCTTGTACCAAGAATGATCTCTAAACTTAACTTAGTCATAAAATTGAATGCATATTGTTGCGACATATCGTGGCGTGATGTTCATGTCGTTCGATTTAGCGCGAAGCGTTGCCTAATTTTGCTGATTCGGCACCTTGCGGTTTCCATGCGCTGTAAAGGTTGGATGCATCGTCGCGGTGTAAGGGCTGTGATACATCGGCACGTAACATCTCCCCCCGAAGAACAGCAACTATTGGTTAGACGGAGTCGACAAAGTTGCTGATAGTCTTTTAGTGTCTATTTTCACTTCTTCCGGTTTAATGGGCTTTGTCTGAGCTGCTCCTGATGGCCTGGCATTGATAGTCCTCCTTCGATATATTACAGCAATGCTAAGTGCACATGCACTTAATAGTATGAGGTATACAGGTATAGTAGTATGGTAGATGCCCTCGTCGTTAATCCGTGAGTGCTTTGCTAACGGCTGTATTGAGAATTTTTGATAACTGTTGTGTAAATTTTCAAGGTTAATCGAGTTCAGCTGAATTGGTGATTCATCTTTCTTCGGTAGAGCGTTCAAATGTGTAGGTGACTGAATTATCTTCATAGTATGGCCTTTGAGGCGATTGTCAGAGTTAGATATCTTAAAATTCGGAGTTTTGATAAAACAGCCTTGTGGTATCGTAGCTAAGTAGCTTCCTTGAACAGTTTTGTATAATTCTTGTCCGCAGGATAGTTGGACTTTGGTTGGCATCGGAAAACTGAGGGTATATTGTTTTTCGTCTAACTGTTCTACTGCTTCTTTATTCAGGTTGACTGGTGTAAGTATACAGGAGCTGGCATTCTGCTGCGTTATTAGTTGTTGGATGCAATCTGGTTTCTCTTCAAGTTTATAGTTGACTTTTTCCTCGCAGAGGTACCATTTATTGATCTTCGGACATTCTGTCTCTATGTACATAGAATATGAACCCTGAATTGCTATATAAGGTGAGGAAGGTATAAGGGCTAGGTTATTACTATTAGGTACTATGGAAAGTTTAAATAAGGTGTAGGTGCTGGGTAAGGCAATCGGAAACTTTATGACTATAACTATTCTATTATCGCTATAATACGAACCTACTCTTAAAATATTATAGTACTCTCTCAGATCGATGTCAATGATCTCATCTGTAGAGTATAATCGTTTTAATTTGCTTAACATATTTTTAAGATTAATTAAGCTTACAGTAGAATGCATCGTACTTGATGCATGTATAAAGGCTAACGTTAGTTCTATCCTATGTAATTCATCCGATAACGTTTCGATGTTATCATTCAAGATGAATAGATACTGGGCTAAATGTGCATAGCTAATTAAGTCGGTTTCTCTAGTGTTATCCTGGTTTAGCAAGAAATTAATCTTAGTCTCCATGAGCTTTTGATTTTCATTTATCTTACTTAATATGTTAGAATAATGCGTCATCCATTCCTTAGTTAAGCTAACGTGATTTAACAATTCTGATTGGAGCTTATCCTCGTTTCCTTGTAAAGTTTGAATGGCATCGTTATATCTTATAGCATCTGTGTAATCCAGATTTCCCGAAATACTTTTTATTACTGAACCTAATCCGTCTATGAGACCACGTTTAGTGCGACTTGGTTCAAAACTTTCTAACTGTAAGGATATTGTATTCAATTTATTCGTGAGATAATTCATATGTGGCTCAAATAGTGAGGACGTTTTATTATTGATAAGAGGGCTAAGTTCATTTAACTGGAATTTTACTGTGTTCATTTTTGATTGAATGTCTTCGAGATTAATATAGAGTAGGAATGAATGGTAATGGGATGTAATTTTCGTTATTCCCAACTTGAAGGGTAGAAGTCCAGGGCCATTGTCAAGAGGATCAAGTAATATGTCCTCTGCTCGAATCAGATGGACCAGGAACACCAGTCGCAGTAGCGTCCTGCAACAAGTTTCCAGTATTAGGAGTTCGTTTCAGACGTGACTTAGCTACTGGACCGCGATTTCTCTTTGTATATATATGTATGGGTAGATTGGCTAGCACAGTGTCTTTCGTATAGCGTGGGGCGAGTTTTTGTCGGCTAGCTAAGGGGTTTTTAATGAAGACCTGTTGATCTGTCTCATAGTCCTTTTCAGGTTCCCTATCCTTATTTCTATTCTGTGTTAACTGAGTACGGTTATGTAAAGACGACTCGTTGATAATTTCGTATACTTTAATCATTTTATCTCTATGATCTTGTATATATTGTTGGAGTAAGTGCACGGATAAATCTACATCTAGGGGATCACGAGGATCAGTATGGCCTGTGATGATATCTAAAGGTCTGCATTTAGTAAAACTATGTATACTACTGTTATAAGCTAGTATAGCATAGGACATGAGGTTGGTTACTGGCTCGTGTGGTTTATTTAATTTGAGAAGCCTAAGGTGTTCTAACAGTGTACTGTGCAAACGCTCAATCATTCCATTATCATTAGGGCTATGCGCTAGTGTCTCATGATGCTGAATTTTGTGAACTCTTGAAAATTCTTTAAATAGCTGGTTGTTAAATTCAGTTCCTCTATCTGTGGTTATTGTCAAGGGAACACCGTGATGAGAACAGAATTTCAGAAGGCTTTGAACAACACTAACTGCGGTACCATCTCTAAGATGGTAGGCTTGTGTGTATTTGGAGAATGAATCTATGATTGTCAGGTATTTCTCATTCTCAGCTGTGAATAGGTCTAGATGAACAATTTCAAATGGTTTTGAGGGTGGTGGAACTATTGAAAATCTTTGCTGGACTGGGTTTCGATCATATTTGACCTGACCACATATATCACATTCATTTATGTACTTTGCTATATGATCCTTCATCTTAGGCCAATAGTATTTACGGGACAAAGCTAGATAGCACTCATTAATTCCACGATGGTTAGTTTTACCTTCGTGGTATTGTTGAATAATCTTTTGCTGGCGAAGGTACTCTTTAATATTATCTAGTTCGGTTTTTACTAGAACAAGATTCATGGCAGAGCTTTTAAACTTTTCTTGAATAATAGGTATAACTTTGTACATGGCTAATGCGGGATGAATTATAATACCGGTTTTTACCTTAGGATTTACGAATTCTTTTATTGAGTTCACTAAATCTTCCGCAAGGTTTTTTTCAGATAGTTGTATGGAAGTACGAATGTGAGTTTCAAATGGCTTAGAAACAGATGGGCGTTTCTTCACATCATCTACAACAGTGAAACAAATTTGTCTATTAAATCTATTTAAAGGGTCGTCCGACACCGGTATTTCTAGGATTGGATTTTCTTCGCAAGTGTGGGCTGTAATAGTTGTCGAATACCTAGAAGATTGTGGTTTATTGTATATATCTCCATCTTCACTAGGGGCTGTAATTGTTGTTGAATTTCTAGAAGAATGCGATTTATTGGACATATTTACTATTATAGAACTTACTTCTTCGTTATGAATTTCTATTCGTGATAGGGCATCAGCGTTTGTGTTGCTTTTTCCTTGCTTATAAATTACAGTGTAATTATATTCACTTAACTTAAGCCTCCATCGAGTTAGCCTCGAGTTAGGCTCTTTCAAATTCATCATCCACTGGAGTGGCTTATGATCTGTGATAATTTTGAATACTCGTCCAAAGAGATAGGGTCGAAAATATTTGGTTGCCCAGACAATTGCCAACAATTCCTTTTCTATAGTGCTGTAATTTATCTCGCTGCTGTTTAAAGTACGTGACGCATAAGCTATGGGCTTGTCAGATCCTATAGGACCTTGAGAAAGTACGGCTCCTAATGCTAAATTAGAGGCATCGGTAGTGAGTAAAAATTCTTTTTCAAAATTTGGGTATTGCAATATAGGATCATTGGTTAGTAGGGTCTTACATTTCTCGAAGCAGTATCTGTAAGTGGGTTCTTTGTGATTTATTTTTGCACCTTTTTTCAGACACTGAGTCATGGGCTTGGTTATTTTCGCGAAGTCAGGAATAAATTTACGATAGTAACCTAGAAGTCCGAGGAACCGTTTTATTTCTGTGGCTGTTTTAGGTATCGGAAAATTCTGTACTGCTTTAATTTTATCAGGATTCGGTTTAATACCGTCCTTGCTAATAATGTGACCAAGATATGCAGTTTCTAACTTCAAGAATTCTGACTTGTCCATTTGAATTTTAAAGTTGGACTCTCTGAGTCTTTTGAAGACCTTTTCGAGATTAACGATATGTTCCTGTAGTGAAGTCGAGAAAACTATGATGTCGTCTAAGTAGACCAAGCAAATAGAGTTTTGAAGGTCCCTGAGTACATTATCCATTACTCTTTGGAACGTGGACGGGGATCCTTTTAGTCCCATCGGCATGCGTAAGAATTCAAAATGCCCGTGTTCTACATTAAAGGCAGTTTTTGGAATGTCATTGGGGTTCATCTCTACTTGATAAAAGCCACTTGCTAAGTCAAGGGTTGTAAAATAGTTACAGTTTCCTAATTTATCTAAAACATCGGCTATGTTTGGAATGGGGTATTTATCATCTATGGTCTTTTCATTTAGTTTTCTGAAATCCACAACGATTCTCCATTTAACCTTGCCAGAGGCATCGGCTTTCTTAGGAACCACCCAAATGGGCGAGCTCCAGGCAGATTCGGAAGGTCGAATAATGCCTTGCTCCAGCATCTTGGTAATTTGACTTTGAACTTCCTGACGGTGTACAAACGGATAACGGTAAGTTTTGGTGTATACTGGGATTTCGTCTGTTGTACGTATATTATGCTTAATTTTATTAGTAAAAGTAAGTGGTTCTCCTTCTATATAGAATACATCTGCGTATTGTGAAACTAAAGAGGTTAAATTAATTCGTTCCTCTTTGTTCAAATGGTCTGTACGTAAACGTGATAGCACCTCCTTAATACGAAGCGATGACTGACTCATGCATCCGATATTGAATATTTCTGCTCTAACTGGTTCATTCATAGAAAATATCACATCGTTTGAAGTTGAATTGAAAACTTCTAGATAACCACGATTGTCTTTAAGTTTTGTTATACATTCGTTTATGTTACAATTCGAGATTACTTGCGAAGGAATTAATGCGTCGCCGCTAGTGATGTTAACTGGGACTCTTAGCAATTTAGAAGAATTTGCTGGAATAATGTCCTCAAACAAGTTAGTGTTTCGCGAGTTATATAAAACTATAGGAATAATTGCGTCCTTTGTAATTAATTTATTATTTTTAAGATCGATATTTGATTCCCATTTATTTAAGAGATCTAAACCGATAAGGCCATCGAAGAAATTATGAAAATTGTATATGAAAAACGTTAAATAATCTTGACTTTTAAGTTCCTGAAAACATGGTAAGTTAATAGAGTAATCGTTACGACTGGTTGCATGTACATTTGTGACCTCGAATGGATCATAATTCAAGGGTAAGTTCGAGTAATATCTTTTTACAGTTTCGGGGTTAATAAATGATTGGTTGGCCCCTGTATCAATAAGCAATTTCAACGGCGGGTTGGCGATTTGTATATAAGGTAAGTAGCGTTGGGTCTGTAAGTTGACTTCTATTTTGGTTCTTTTATACTCGTATCCTTCTGAAAATTTTCGTCCTTATGTGAATCCGTTTCAGTTGCAGGCGTCTTCTCTGCGGTCACATATACGTCAGAGTAAAGTATAGGCGGTTGAGGCTCGTTTATCTCATAATAGTAACTAGCATCAGCATCGGGATAATAATTATCATATTCATAAGTGTAAGTTTCATAAGGCTCGTGGTTATTGTAATAATCGTAACAATCATTGAAATTAATCTCTCTAGCTTTAAAATAGTTAGGTGGCGAGGGATTTCTCTGGTTCTGCCAATCGTTACCACGGAAGGGCACTGGTTTCGCTACGAAATGTGATACACCACTCATTGGTTTTGGGGTATCATTCGGGTTGGGCCATCTAGTCTGTTGGAACCTAAATGAATTATTTTGTGGGTTATAGTTTGGAGGTCGGGCACTGAATATTTGCTGTGTGCGCGACGGACCTTGGAACTGGTGCGGTTGGTTTACATTAGGTCGCCATGGTAGAAAATGACGTTGGTGTGGTATAATCGGACCGGGTCGTGATGGACCAGGATTATTAAAGTTCAACGGTTTTGGTAAAGACATTGTTACAGGTTGAGGCGCGTGGGAACCAAACTTCATGGACTGGTTAGGTAGCGGGGGTAATTGCGGTCTTTTATCAGGTAAGCGTTCGTTTCGTTGCTGAAGGTAAAGGGTGTTCATTTCTTCGTGAACAAACTCTAAAGCCTTCTCTATTGTTTCAGGGCGCATGCACCTAATACGAGAACCTAGAGGGTCGCGGAGGCCCCTTACATAGGATTGGAGGGTTAACTTTTTGTAAAGCGCTCGTTTTGACTCTATAGTAGTAGAGACGGTCTCATGCAGGCTCACATACGTCATTATCGTGCCGAATAAATTTTGACACGTTTCGTAAAACTCTTGGGGTGTGGAGGAACCTTGGGACAAAATTGCCATGTCGTTATATAACGAGGTCTCATCGCGTTGATCTGCAAAATTATTTATTAGAGCACTACGAATGCCTGCCCAATTTGCAGGGATACCATTAGTGTTAATTAACCTGGCTGCGGGACCAGTTACTTTATTTAATATGCCATTCAATAATGCTAAATTTATGAACTCATTTCCCGGGTCCGAGGCCACGTAGGCTTCTACTAGTTGATCGCACAACCTAATGAATCTCGTGAGCACATTGGTATTCCCGTCAAAATCGGGTACCATGCGCAAAGCCTTAAATACCTCATCTATTCTAGACATAGTTACGGGTATATCGTCAATTTCTAAATTCCTATTGATATCTAATAAATCTAATCTAGAGTTTCTTACTAACCTATGGTTCCGTGATTGCCTGGGATGGAAAATCTTGGAAAATTAAATATAAATTACACATATAATAGGGAAGCACTTCAGGAACAATTCTAAAGTACTTACATGAACATGGTTTAATTGGTACTTTCTGCCGTATCGATGGCTGGATACACCTCAGCTCTGCTTCCGTAGATTCTGGATACTCGTCGTAGTGATAGAAACCACCCGGGTGGATCGCGTTTCGCGGATTCGAGGTTGAATCTATTAGCTACTGTTCGCGAACCGGCCCGCGAGTATCCTACACGACTGCGCCAATTATAGAAGTTGGAGCCGGAGGATGCAAAAAGAAACCAATTACTTATAAAGTTAAAATATAATTCAATTAAAATTACATGGGAGTGATAATTGGTCGATGCTTGTACCAAGAATGATCTCTAAACTTAACTTAGTCATAAAATTGAATGCATATTGTTGCGACATATCGTGGCGTGATGTTCATGTCGTTCGATTTAGCGCGAAGCGTTGCCTAATTTTGCTGATTCGGCACCTTGCGGTTTCCATGCGCTGTAAAGGTTGGATGCATCGTCGCGGTGTAAGGGCTGTGATACATCGGCACGTAACAGGCTTTGTATTGTCATGACTTGTATTGATAAGGCCGAGAAACCCTGCTTTGTTTTCTGCACTGGCAGCACGGAGACTCTTTGAATCTCTACCCCTCATCCTCCCCCTCCTCTTTATTGTGCTGCCCTCCTCTTAATTGTTATAAAATTGTGCTGCCGACCGTATGGTCAATTTTATACTCCTGGTATTGCAAACGTTCGTAGGCCACGGTGACTACTTTTCATCAGGTGGGTCGTGTGCTTGTCTGTTACTTAAGTGGTTTAAAAAAAATATATTTTATGAAGATTTCGAACTCAAATTCTTTTATACGGTAACAAAATAATCGTAATTATAGCTTTAAGCAATGTTTGTAGGGGAATACTAAGTGAATTTTGTACCTATATGAGTATGAGGAGAATACTGAAATGAATATCAAACGGGTTGTAAGGAGATTCATCTCACATGTTTGAGGGCATAATAATTATAATTCGGATTTGCATGTGAAATTCCGTGGTATTGGTAGCTAAGAGAATGGGTATATAGTAATTATATAGTAGAGTAGGAACTTAAGCTATGAAAAATACTTGTACTTCAATTTATACCAAGTTAGCACATTTAACTGTGAGAAGTGTAAATGTGAAAACTCTTAAGTAAAACGAATTTTCACTGATTTTCTGTACGATAAAGGTGTTCTGACAGCTCCGAATTTAAATAAAAGCGCTTTTGTTTTTTTTTCTTTACTAGCGCGGGTCCCTGCGCCCTGCAACCAATACTTACCAGCCAGTAATTCATAGAATTTGCGTTCCATTTCTACGAATGATAGGTATAATATGTTCCAAATTCAAATCTTATTTCCGCTTGCTTAAGTTTTTATCGGAAAAGAGCTATTTTTCCCAATAGAAACAGAGATTCACTGCCTCATCTACCTGTACAGGGTATGTGCTACCTCCACGGCGGCCTCGGCGCACACGGCAAACTCCGCTCCTCGAACTGTCTCATTGATGGACGCTTCGTGCTCAAAATATCCGACTACGGACTCAACACACTGTGCACACCAACGGACTTGATAAAGGACGACATTTATTATTACAGTAATATATAAATATTTTTTAATTATCATCATCGTCATCAACATGAAATCGTAATGGTTAAAAATAATAATGGTTTTAATACTAAACTATTTACAAACCTACTCTACAATTTGAAGACATGTATCAATAATATATATACTTTAAGAGTTATGATTAAACACAAAAGACTGAGTCTTTATATTATTTCATATTATGTTTATTATTTAGGAAAGGTTAAGGAATTAATTAATCAATTTTTTCAAGCTACTTTCGTCGTTAAGCATATGTCTCATCGTCGTCGTAATGAGCCTTTTTTCTTGAGAATTTCCGTTGATCCGCTTAAAAAAGTACATCGTTTGTAGAACTGTTGTGGACGGCACCCGAGTTAGTGGCAGGCAGCATCTACCCCGGCGCATCAGCTACTCTGAAGGGGGACGTGTACAGTTTTGGCATAATTCTTGAAGAGATCGTACTGAGAGCGGGTCCGTTTCATCACTATACCACCACTATGTCCAATAAAGGTAAGTATTCGATGCGAGCATCACCCATTTTACAAACGTAGCAGTAAAACATTTGCGTAGATACAAATGTAATCGAAACGAATGCGATCACAGGTCACAGGATAGAGACGTGATTATGATCTCGTTAATTTCCGTTAACATTAATCTACCAATGAAAGTCATTGGTAGATTAATGCTAGCTGCTGAAGAGTAACGGAAACGTCAGAATCGTATATAATAAAATAACATTAAATAAATCATGATTTTTTTTCAAAACAATTAGGTATGTATCAATGCGTAATATCCGCGTGAAATTCCGAAAACTGTATTAAAAATAATCCGTTACAAAAACCGAGAATCTAAACACACGGTAGTGTGTCCAGCCAAAGTAATATATTTATTTCAACAGAAATAGTAGGCCGTGTGTGTGCCCGTGAGTCACCCCCGTTCCGCCCCGCCGTGGGGGTCACCGAGGTGCCGTCGGCGGGGGGCGGGGGCGGCGGCGCGGCGGTCGAGCTCCTGGACTTGGCCACTCGCTGCTGGGCTGAAGCGCCCGACGACAGACCCAGCTTCGACGCCATTAACGTTAATTATATCAAGTAAGTGGTAAGAGGGTGATTGAAAGAGTGAATGAACAACGAAGGTATCGCCCGTCCTAAATAAGCAGTCCATGCAAACAAAAACTGTACAAAGAGCCGCCTCACTTCATAAATATAGGTAGGATATCTAAATGTTTAAGAGACACTTCTAGAACGGTCCTTTGTGCTCTTTTCAAGTCAAGAATAGCTGTTTTATTGGCTACTCCCCACATTACAACAATATATAAGGCACTGACAAAGGCCTTGGTATATTAGTTTCACAGTGTCTTCATCAGCAGAATGGCATATTAATAGTCTTTAATGAGTCTGCCAACGTTAAGCGTTGGCATTGCCCATCATCCCAACAAGCATTTTTTATATATCAAGGGGGTTTAAAGACAAATGCCAGTTTGTGAGGTTGCAAATGTAACAACCTTAGTTCTATGACCACACTCTTGTAAAAAGGAGTTTCAAATAGTTTTTATGGTTTATCTCTTGAAAAAAAAAATTGGTATTAACCAACGCTTACACTGGCAACCCCCAATAGTTAGATATAAAGATAAATACCTTGGGATAGATATAGCTCTATCCAAAGTTATCTATCTATCCCTCAATGTGCTAGCTTTAGATGTAGCCTGAATCAGATCTCAGATGTTGATAATGATGACATGTAGAATTTTCTAGAATATACTTGTACTATATTCTTTGCTCCTGTAGGGGATACTGTGACAACCTGATGGATGATCTGTTACGTCGGATGGAGCAATATGCGAATAACCTCGAGTCTTTGGTCGAGGAGAAGACTGAACAGCTTTCTATGGAAAAGAGGAGATCTGAAGAACTTCTGTATCAAGTACTTCCAAGGTAATAGCAGGATTAGAAAGACGAAACCTTGACTTTTGTTTTTAAAACCAATATTGAACCGTATGCATAAGCAGATAAAGTACAGTCTCCAACTTAAGATTCAGTGCGTCGTATCATCGGGAATAAAAGTGTAAATTCGGCTGAGATTGGCTTGGTGCGGTTTTGCAGAGTGTATTCTCTGTCATACATAGAACTAAAACCGTTTGTATTTATAAAACATCAAAACTGAATTTTGGTTTTAACTACTTTATAAATATATTAAGCGGTACACGTGTTTTGTGTGTGAGAGAGAACGCACTACAGTCTATTAGGTAATCTGTGCTACAGTAATGAAGTAACTCAATCTTAATCGAACCCTCACTCTTTAATTTGATGACGTGTCAAATGAAATCGATTGTTGAGTAGCAAAAGGTTCCAAGCAACATCATCAGTAGAAAGGCACATAACTGTGTTGTAAAGTTTTATGATCAGCCGTCAAGGACCTTTTTTGAAAAATTCGATGTCACTTAAACCTTACCGTTCTTCAGTTTAACGCTCTGTAACGTCGATGTAGAATTTAACTAAATAATAATTATTTTCTGTTAATTATTTATCGGCGATCAAGCTTATTAGTCAATCAAAATGTAAAAGTTTTTGGGTTTAGAGTTTGACAGAGGATGCAAATAATTTTTATAGATAATAAGGGGGTTTAAAGTAAAATGCAGGCTTGTGAGGTTGCAAATGTTGCAACTCTTGTGCTTGTGTGGGTTCAAATAGTTTTACGGAGATTTTTGTGTTTTGTGTGACGAAAAAAATTGGTAGTTTTTTTTAACTTACCATATGGGTGTAAATTGAAAGGTGGGCTCTAGATGCGACAGGAATAAACGCAAGAATGATAACGATGGGTTCGACACGGCTGTTGATGGCTGAACTCCCTCTCTTTTCCAAAGGCCAGTAGCACAGCAGTTGATGGCGGGCGAAGTGGTCCAGCCGGAGAGCTGCGAGTGTGTGACGGTGTACTTCAGCGACATCGTAGGCTTCACGGAACTGTGTGCAGCGTCCACGCCCATCCAGGTGGTGGACCTGCTCAACGACCTGTACTCCACCTTCGACAGGATCATCGGCTTCTATGATGTTTATAAGGTGCGTATTCTGGACGCTCCCAGAGGAAATCTGGTTTCCAGCCTGGTGTTTTAACTAGTCGGAAACTGATGGCATTCTATTCTCCAAATGAAAATTTAATAATTTTTAATTTCAATCATTTTTGATAACACAATTGTACTTCTCCACGATGTTTATTATTGTACCTAACCGGCTTCGCCTTGCGGTATTCGCAATGTTTCACATTGATAGTAATGGACATTCCAATTCCTAAACACTACACTATTTAACCATCTTTCATACTTAACCGGGTAAGTACAATAATAAATATCATGGAGTAGTACAAGTGTGTTATTTTTAATGTATAACAATAAGTTCCACCAAGTGCCATCAATCAACAGTATAATAAGATTTTTAATTGTGAACCTAATTTATGAGGCCTATTATAATACCCACTGGCCCAACTTATCTCATGATGCTCAATCCTTTCTATCTCCTCCCGTAGGGTCAGGAGCTGATCTATTAATCTTGATAATACTTACGCAGGTGGAAACAATAGGCGACGCGTATATGGTGGTGTCTGGTCTACCAGAGCGGAATGGTGACCTCCACGCGCGTGAGATATGTCTCATGGCGCTTGCCATCATCGAAGCGGTGCGGGGCTTCGTGGTGCGACACCGACCGACACACAGACTTGAGGTTTGCTTAGCTGTTATCAGACGGTTTTTTTTCATTTTTCAATCAAATTGATACACCTGAACATAAAATGAAATATTAATGCATCACTGCATTAGTACATTTACTTTTGCATCTAGTATCTTTCACTCTCATTACAAATGAACGGTCTGAACATTGAGTAAATATTTACTCGGGTTCAGCCATTTTGTCAAGTAGCCGACGGATGTCATGTTACGTTGATAGCTGATTTTGAAGTGACACACGACATTGGTGTCTCGCCATTAATTTTATAAGACGTTTACATTTACTAGAGACTAACAAAATTGCGGCTATTCTGCTGCAGAAGCCATTTTAAGAAAAGAAGAAGAAGAAGAAGTGACACACGAAAAATTAAAAAAATTAAAAAGCTATGTTCAATTTATCTCATTTCATTTAAATCGTGTGAACTTAGATTTATAGAATAATTAAGCATTCGCTTAAAGGAATAAAAATGAAGCATTCACCTGAGTGAATCCTCTGATATCAGCTTACTAATCTGATATTGTTTATAATAATTTATTTGTACGCCATATTTACATTATAATCTAGCACATTTCTACTAATTTCTGGAACCCAAAATAGGTGCGTATCGGCGTGCACTCCGGTCCTGTGTGCGCAGGAGTGGTCGGAGTCAAGATGCCTCACTACTGTCTATTCGGAGACACCGTCAACACGGCCAGCCGCATGGAATCTACTGGACAACGTAAGTGCTTATGTGTGAATTTCTACCTTAGCATGTTTCGGAAGACCAAATTCTTTTTTCACGTCTAGTCATCGTTTATTTTTTAACCGACTGCGCGACGCAAAGGAAGAAATAAAGAAGCACAGTAGTTTAGAATTCATACAATACCCACAGCCGGGGCCCATTCAAAATTTTACCAATCTAATCTTCCCAAGAGACCCCGATTGTGAGTATTGTATGAATTCTAAGCTACTGGGCTTCTTCCTTTCTTTTTAGTTTTTAATTAACTAGGTTAACGTATTCACGTAATTTTTAAAATTAGTTTTTGCGCAGTAGAGTTTTTTGTTTTTCTTTAAATTATCTACTTATTACATATTCTTCTACCCTCGCTATGGGCCCACTAACATACCCATATATATGAAGGAAAGCAGAAGATTTTTTTTGTACCTAGGTCTAGTTTGGCGGCCACCAATCAGTAGCTCTCAAAAAGTCAGCAAGATGTGTGATAAAGTTAAAGGAGGGTCAATGCATCGAATATCAAATATTCTTTGCAGCAAGTTCAGAAAGTTTCCGCGAGATGCCTATGATTTGATAAGAGCAAGATTTATTGCACTCGGTTGATTGTTGCCAGCTGTGGTGATATCAAACTTGTTTATTTCTTTCACAATTTATGCGAGTTCAACCGCAATTTAAAGTTCGAAGTCTTATTTTAATAAACTATTTATTTAAAGTTTGCTCACAGTTGGAATTTATTCACAAATATAATTACTGATAAACACAGTAATTATAATAAAGTCATAAGTAAAACTAATTCTTAAACAAGACTTTATAATGTGTCGTCCGAAATGAGATTTTCTTAAAGTCTGTTGTTGAGCTCTCAATTATGTTTGGTGTTATTTCTTTTCTAACCTTTTACAATCATGTCTTCATATTTCAAGAGGAGCTCATCTTCAATGAAAGGGTTGCAATGCAATAACGAGGTTGTAGTGTAGTAATGAAAAATCATATAGTTTCTTTGCAGCAATTTGCTGTAGTTCTTTGAAGTATAATTTGAACATATCCCTTGATCCTAACGAAATAAGAAACCAAAAAGGACGTTATTATGATTACTTTGAAAGATACCTTTTGCGTAACGCTTGAAGTAGCCCGGATTACCACGATGGTTTGCCAAATTTAATAAAGCGCACTAAGTCTCATAATTGGGGAATTAAAGTCCAGAACTGTTAGAACGGGCGAGGGATGTACAAGTTTCATAATATTTCAAGGAAACTTCTTGTATGGTGACTTAAATGAAATAAACTGTAAACTAAATTAAGTTACGAGTATTGAAAGTTATAGGATAAGTTTTCGATGCGGTTGCTTTTTTATTAGATAGAGTGATGAAAGAGGAAGGTTTATATGTATATAACATCATGCTACAACCAACTGGTGCGGAGCAGAAGGGAAAAATATTGCAAAAACGGGGTGACGCAGACGAAGTTGCGCGGGTCAGCTAGTCTAATATATAAAAATCAATGCCACTTTTCGTTGTAATTTTATAACTCAAGATCGGGCTCAAGAACCTATCCAAACCAAATGTTCCGGCTTTGTTCGGACTATTTAGTGGATAGTTTGTGAAGTTTGCAGAAAATCGGTCGAGCGGTTTAAACATACCACGGGCGAAGCTGGGGCGGATCAGCTAGTATCCTATAAGATGTGAATATAGATATGTATTGACGATTTTAAATAGAAAAGGAATTCGCTTAGAAGGGTCACCGTTGATAGAATTTCATCCAGACCTTGTTATAAATACACAGGTATTGTGTTATTAGATTTTCTGTTACATAAATTCACAGTAGTAGCATCATGAAATCCATGAACGTAACAGAGACTCCCATGGGTAAATAAACTCAATGTCGATGTGGATTTCGCCAGCATGGAATTTTGTATCAATTTTCTGTTGGTATATGGAGGACTGAATAATATATAATGACAAACCAACAGCCACGGAGAACAGAACATACAGGGTGGAATTTTGTAATGCCACCTGAAGGGGAAGTACTCTTAATACTGTAGATAGAAAATTTTACTCAAAGGAAACATTCCTTTATATTTGAAAAGAAACAAAACTGCATTCCATGATTTTTGAAAACTTTACTTGCCGCACCCGGCAATCGAACCGACTAAAATCTGTAAAAATTGCACCCTGTACTTTTATTGCATTGATCGTTAGGGTCAGTTATAAGGATTATATTTATTAAATCTCTCTAACAAACTTCATAAATTAAATAAAAGGAAAAAATGAAATCTTAAATTAATTGTTCAATCGGTCAAGTTAAAGCACTTTTAGACTGTTTACTTATGTTTCTATCTACAGTATTAAGAGTACTTCCCCTTCAGGTGGCATTGGAATTTTGCACCCTGTATAAGTCCTGTCATCCATGGCTATTCGTTTGTCATTTTGAGACATAAGATAATTCTATTCTCTGTCTTACGGTTCGTGGTTTAACTCGTAAATTTTGTCTCACGTAGACTGAGATTACTGCCGATCATTTTGATTTTCACTCAAAAATCAATGTTCTTTTTAAGTAAGCTAATTCCATTCTAACATAACATAAACTCACGCCTATATCTCCGAAGTGGTAGGCAGAGGTGCTAGCACCCACATTTCACCACTTTATGTTTAGGTCCCAATGTAATAGGTGGCGAGCCTATTGCCATTAACCGGGCACTTATTAACTTGCGATAAATACACACATAACTTCGAAAAGCATCGAAAAGTCATTGATGTGTGCCATGGTAAAACCTGGGATCGAACTCGAGACCTCGTCTCAGCAGTCCATTACCCATACCACTAGGCTACCGCAGATGCAATTCCGTAATTCCGTTCTAAGTTTGTAAATTAGATTTAGTTTTAATATGCTATTTTTATGAGCTAATTAACGAGGTTATACAGGAAAGTTCAAAATGTGCATCCTTCTTTTCTTTGTAAGAGATTTGGAAAACCACAGTATTGGTATAGTAATACAGCAGATTTATTATTTACGTTATTAATTTTTTTGTTCACCAAATCGTATCTTATAGTTGCGGCACGCTATGATGGACGTTTTGACACGATTGATTTTGCTCGTTTTCTCTTTTTTGGAGTTTGGAGTGTGAAGTTTATTTTATTTTGTGCCAGTCTCATCATATTTTTCTTTAGTGATTCGTCTAACAGTTCGTTGTCCAATATTAAGCGCACCAAAAAAAAGCAAACGAGGAACATTAGTTGTATTAGAACGGTCATCATAGCGTGCCGCAATTTTAGTGCTATGAGTAATATAACTATTTTCGTCTTTGTCCCACATTTAGCTTTACGCATTCACCTGAGCGAGAACACCAGAACTTTACTGGAGCAGTGGGGCACCTTTGTCGTCGAGCGCCGTGGAGAAGTCGAGCTCAAGGGTCGAGGGAGGATGGTCACGTACTGGCTGCTTCACTGCTCTGAACCAGAAATACGGTCCTTGTCTCAGGGCCCGCAGCCACCACCGCAGTACCCTATACTCTTCCCTGGGTTGCCACAACCAACATTGTCATTACAAGTACCTTATTTAGTGGTAGACCCTCCGACTTTAGCAGCTTAATGTTTTATTTATTTTGTAGGGAATAATGCTTTTCTTTCTTTTGTCGAATCGACGACATTTTTGAGTTGCCTTCGTGTTGTAGTAATTTGTTTCACGGCAGCTCCGCTACTCATTGAGAGGGCCCGAGCATAGGTTACGCTCTTCGGGAAGGCTTGCTAAGTCTGTAGGGAATACTTCATTATGTAGGTAATAATGAATTGATTAAGTGGAATTTTTTAGTATAGTTTTTATAGGTAATTTCACACGTTCTAATCAGTGACGTTTTACTTTTTAATTTCTTATCAGTATTTTTGTGATTTATGTAGTTGTTTTAAATCGTAATTTTAGCCATATACCTAATAATCCGATTGATTTAATAATTTAATTTTGCACAAAGCATATAATAAAATGTAAAGTACAGTCGCGTTCACAATATTGCTAAGCTAAACTTAAAACAGCTGTTGCGATATGTAAATTTTACGAGCATTTTACCGCCATTTTATCCGTGTCCCTAGATAACGACATGACAGTGATAACATTTACATTTTACTAGCTGTACAATGGACATTACTTAGATTTGCATTCAGCGTTGGAGACACGAGAACATTAGTTACGTTCAGATGCATTTTAACTGCACTGCAGTTACGTTGTAGTATGTATTTATACAGCCACGCGTCATTGGTTATAGAGGGCGGCCATTTTGCTCTAGGTTGCTTTTAATTTTTTTTAGCTTTAACTTTAAGAGCAAGAGGAAATATTAGTAATTCCGGTTGCTCATATAAAATAAAGTCTACTAGTTCCATCTGTTGGTGGGAAGGTGCAATTATATTTCAACCTTTTCATAGCCTGGATATTTTATACTTTATTACAATGTGTGTATAGAAGTTTCAAATTATTGCAACGGCCTGTGATAAGGTTTTGGTAGAGGATGAAGAGATTAATCTAAGCTTAGATTAAAGATTGTATATTAGAGTGATTTTCATTTAATCATTTGATACATTGTAACAATAATATATTATATATTATAGTTCAATATATTATAAACAAATTAAACCAATATACTAATGAAAAGAGGTAAAACGCGTCATGGATTTCTTCGCATCGCACGCGTTCCCAGAACTCTGGCAGCATTGCCACGTTGCCGCGTTAATAGGTATATCTAAACAGTACCTATTGTAAATTCATTTTAATAGATGAAGTATGAGCTATGCCTACGGCCTCAAATCTCTTAAGATAGTATTAGGTACCGTGACGTTGTATTAGCAATGCTAATTCCTTGTTTTAAAAAGAAGTCGTCCTTGGAAAGTTAACTTATAATCAAATTCAAACATAACGTTACTAACATAAACAACGTCAATAGTTCAATAGACGTTACTAGTAATTCATCAGTTGCATGCATGTATTGCATGTCCTACATGTAAGTTGCATTTAATTATATTTAAATGACAATGTTTCTACTATACTCCATTAGCAATGACTGTACATGTATGAATGTTATCAAAAAACTACGTAATGATGGTCGTACACCATGCTTGTATGTTTTGGATATTGGATTCATCAAGCGAAATGATTTTAGCTTTGTTTGTTTCATCAAGTATGTCTAGATCCAATTCACGCTGACACACGGGCAGAGTGCTGATTTTTCAATAATTGTCGATCATTATCAAATCACTGAGATTGAAAAAAATGCCATTGAATTATCGACTATAGCGCTATGCTTTTAAAGTGTAAAATCATGGGGCATTATGTAAAGTGAAGAAAACAATGTAATGAACTCTTTTATTAAATTTTGAACAAACCATATTTATATAAGTACGAAAATTAAATGGCAGTTTTTTGTAATTTCAATGGTTTAACAATGGGTAATAACTAGTAGAATTGTAGAATCAGGGTTCAGTTCTACTTAACGATATACTACATGGTGTATGGCCACTTCTGACCAATATAAGTTGTAGTGTAATTGTTCCTACATGAAATTCGTACTTTCATACATTTGTAATAAGTATATTATCTTCTAGAACTATACATATAGCTGTCACTAAATATCTATTTTTATATGAATGTTGACGATGAAAGTATATGTATGATAATAAATTGTAGATTTTTCTTATTTATTTTATGTCAATTAAATGTAATGAGGTGACAATTATTTTCTATGTTTGATGATAAATAAAGTTTAAAAGATAAATATCATTTTATTAATACTTTTTCCTTTAATCTTTAGCAAAGTAAAACGATTGAGAAACGTGATATACCTTAGTAAGTTATATTAACTTAAGCATAGGTATTTTAAAACATATTGCAATGAAAAATATGAAAATATGACATGTTTAATACTTATACAATAACACATTTCATCAAAAACAACGACATACTGGGAGTTGGGAGTATATTCGGGGAGTTCCACTACGCTTTGACCCTCGAGGTCCCTAAACAATAATCTTAATTAAATAGCAAGCTGTTGTTATAAAATCGTGCTTATTATACGCATCATGGTTCTTCATTTTATTTGAGGTTTTGGCGGGAACGCAGATAGCGTCATATCCGCTGCCGTTTCATTGCCAAGAGCTTCGTCTAATGAATAAAGTGTTTTTTTAAACAAAATAATACCTGACATATAGGTTAGTTACTATGTCATAAAATCTCAAAAACTGGTATTTTTTTACAAATAGATAAAAAATTGATCTAAAAAAATTGATGAGCATGGTACAGCACTTAGTATTTATTATAAAGTCATATAATTTCAAGTATGTTTTAGAGATACAGAATTGTTGTTTTGTGTTTTATACAGAATTATCAGAAAACAAGCATTACTCATGTCGTGAGGTGGAGACAGATAAAACCAAGATAACTAATAAACATCTCGAGAATAATTCTTCGATGACAAAATATTGTAGTTAAACCTGTAGCACGAACATCATTTTGTTCGATACTTAGTATTTATTCTTCTTAACTATAGTATACTTTGAAGTATACTTTGTTAGAACTTCAAATATAAACACTAAAAAAGATATCGTAATCCCAAGGAAGAAACAAAGAAAACAGCTGAGTGTCTGGTGAATAGTCAACGGTGAGGGATCTGAGGAAACCGTCGTAACAGAGCTGGTCTTTGTATATGGATCTCTGTTCAACAAACCACTTTCCAACAACCGTGGCAACCACATATCCAGTGATCTCGCAAATGGTGAATCTACTTTCATCCATACAACTATTGGTACCGTTAGAATCGAGTCAGGAAGTATATGACCACATTCATTTTCTCTCTTACCTTGAAACAGACAATTTATTAACGCATACTCCAAAGATGCAGCTATTACAAATTTCCTCTTTCCATCTATAACGTCACGAAATACATCTTCATATTTTTGTTCAGGAATTATTTCAAAATAATCTCTAATGAATGGATCAAATTCAAAGTAAGCATAAATACCAGCTTGTCCTCCAAAAGCATAACCTTGGTCGATAGTTTCTTTAAGGTTAGCAAAGTTACCTACTAAAGTGTCAGTTTTTAGAGCACCAATAAGCACGCTTTGATAAGCATTCCTAACAACAAAAGTAAACCATAACCATAGACTTATAATATAGAAATCTCTAAAGCGTTTCGGAGCAACTCTTATCGTCTGACCTAACATCACTCCCCATACTCTAAAAGCAACACTTTGTACTCTATTGAAGTGCTTAAAATTGCTGTTGCAAAATTCTTTTATTGGTCTATATTTTAAAATAAAAGGGAGAGATATTAATAGTAAGGTTACCAATAGAAGTATAAGCCAAAGATAGCTGTTTAAAGGTGAAAGTAGACGCCACCATGCTGGTCCTGGTTGAACGGGAGGAGCCAACCATGCTATGCGAACTCTGAAATATGGAAATGAATATTCTAGGAGGCCTGATCCATCAACTCCTAATGGAATAGTGCTTGTTGATATATTCGCTAAACCATCTATAACGTCGTCTAAAGAATCAGACCAATTTTTTGTGCGATCGGAGTCGATACTTACATAATCTCTTTTTGTTACAATAGGTGTAAAATTCATGGCATCTCTGAGTAACCGTATCATTGTTTTTTTTATTACTTGTAATGGTATATACTGCTCTGTAGTCTGGTGGTAGATTTTGTTAGTCGATATGTACAGCGGACATTCTTGCATATTACTCATTTTATCAGGATAAATATGTTTTATTTTCACATCTTCCCAATATCCAATTGATATAGGAGCCGTGTTTTGGCAATTTAAGTGATTTTTATAAGGATAAAATGTATACAAAGATACTCTGTTTTTCTTATCTCTGGTTATAATTACGATATTGGTTACGTAATAACTCCACAGGATACTGGTAATGTGGTCCAACTTCTTACGGTTTGTATTTAAAACGATTATGTATCTTCCTTTACCATTGAATAGATTTTTGCCTCTTAGTTCTGGTTTAAGGCTGCCTAGAAGTTTGGCAAACGATTGAAAGTTATCCACAATGATTACAGCTTGTGTTGTAGGAGAAACGTTTTTAGCTTCAATTACCACTGTCCCTTTGAATCCCCTAATGAAATCGGACACAAGTTTGTTATCTACATCTTTGGATAAGATGATAGATGCCATACGTGTATTAAAATTAGTATTTGCCACTTCGATAGCACAACTTATAACCGATTTTCGATCATGGTTTTCAGCACAGATGTCAAATTTAAGAAACGTGATTACTAAACAAAATATTTTGAGAGAAAATCGAGCAGACATTTTTGAAGTAAGTGTAGTTTTTCCGGAATTCAGATAGCAAGTGAACTCTTTTTGCTTTTTGTTGGTAAATATGATTTACGAGGCATGGCTGTCAGCTGCCATAAATCATCCATTGTTTTAAATGCCGTGTAGGGTTCGATGCAGACATCTTTCGCTTCTGATTTTGATCAATGCACACTATATTGTAAAAAAAACTCAGTTCAAAAGTTATTGTTCAATCCTTTCAACCGATTTAAATGCAATAATAACCATTAGCTCCAACTAATTTGCTTTATGGAGACATTCTAATTAGTAACATGATTGCAAAAGTATTTTTGTTCGTCTGAGAAAGTTTATTTATTTCCGTTTGAAATACGAAATTCGAAAATGTATTGAGTGGCAACGGGTGAAATGAATAGGTGGTGCAATGTGCTTACGCACGATTAGGTAAGCTAAGCTAACCAAATAAGGTAGTTTGGGTAACCCTACCCTGTGGAGCGTGAACACAAAGGTCTTCTAGTTTTATTTTTTAACGAAGGTAATATTCATTCAGTCGGGTCGTCGGTCGGTCGGGTCTAACTAAGATGCGGCTGAAGTTCGATATTTTCCGCGAAGCGACTGCCATCGGACCTCCACAACCAAATTGACGATATCGAAGTTCTGTAGTTAGGCTAGTCGGACTTTTGAAGGCTCCAACTACCCCTAACGGCTGCCATAGATGTTCGTATGGCAACCGGGTCCGACTTAGCGTGCTCTCCAAGGCACGACCAGACCAATGCAAATAGCCATATTCATGCATACAAATATGTGCAATGAACGGGGATCGAACCCCCGCCTCCTACGAAGGACTCGCGTTCACTACCGCCACGCCACAGAGGCTGTCAACGAAGGTAAATATTAAGGAAGCTAGAAGGCTACGGGACACACTAACTAGGAGTTCATAACATAAACAGTAAATTACTGCCGTTTTTACGGCTTAAAATAAAATTAAAAAGTTGAAATATTTTTTAAATTATTGTCATTTTTTTAATTGCAATATATTATTTACCTATTATAGCTCTTTCTTTATTTGTATTACTTCGTCAGATTAGCAACAGTCTTATGTCCTAATAATAGTCATATACATTCGAGCAAAATCGCCCAAACGTAGGTATGCACAAATACACATTATTGAAGTTTGGGCAAGTGTCTTCCAATACACGTTACTGTACATTTGTGCCAGCCTAAATTTGCACAGGCGTATTGTAAAGTGTTTGGCTGCCGCCGGGAACACAACGCAAGGTTATTATTCACACTTCTCCATTCGGAGTTTAATAATATTACTAATATTGTGACTAGAACAGTTGTAAGTTGTATTGTTTCCCTAGTTACATTTAGGACATAATTATGTAGGTACCCTTGCAACACCGATCACCATAGCAACGAGCATAACAACATAATAATTGTAAACAACATCGAATCGCAAAACAGTGTTTCCGCCAATTAACCTAATAACTATAGCTCAAGATCAAGTGACGTTACTACGTCATTAGTGACGTCATTGATATGTTAGCCCAACGATTAGGCGCCATTAATTTTAATTAAATCGTCAATTATTTTGATAGTATTGTTATGGAAGTGGATAAATCTTTTGGTGAGTGAAATCTTTCGGTTATATTAAATTTTGTAACTATCATCTTTATATTTCAGCTAGATTCGAATGCGACTAGGTTCATCCTAGTAAGGATATACTAGGATGAACCTAGTCGCATTCGAATCTTGCACTTCATAACTCTGAGTCTATGTGGTACGCTTCTGCCAGTCTAACTGCAGGTTTGACTGAATTTCTATGTAGCGACTGACATCGGAACTCCACAACCAATTGGCGAAATCTTGCCGTTAGAGTTAAACCTGTTGTTAGACTTTTTAGGACTCCAACTACCCGAAACGACTGGCATAGATGTTGGTATGATAACCAGGACCGACTGCTTAAAGTGCTCTTCGAGGCAAGCACAGACCAATGCAAGTATCTAATATATTCATGCATACAAATATCTACACTGAGAGAACCCGCGCCTCCTGCGTAGCAGCCGCGTTCACTACCACTACGCTAAGGAGACTGACTTTTTGTCTATGGTAGATTTTTTTGCAACTATGTAATTTGCTATTCCTGTCAATATTTTATGTATAGCTAAGTAAGTGGTGAAGGGTAAGAGCTTCAGTGCCGCCAACGCAGCATATAAATTGGTCTTCTCACTGATAGCATAAAAACTCGCCAGTGAATTCTGGCTACCCTACTCAAATTTGGAAACACAACACAAGGTTATTATTACGCGGTTTTCTGTAAGGCGGACCCCGATGGATTTTATATGAGTTAGATAATTTTTATGAGACTGCGTATAAGTAAGGACAAGTATAACACATGCACTTACTAAAACTATTACATTGGGACCTAAACATAAACTGGCGAAATATGGGTGCTAGCACCTCTGCCTACCCTTTCGGGGATGTAAGCGTGAGTTTATATATGTATGTATGTACTTACTGAAACTGAAATCAATGACTTCGCCCATTGAATCTAGTATAACATTATATTTTCTCTATAACAGGAAAAGCTGGTATAATTTAATAGAAAGAAAGATACAACAATGAAATATTTGTATAATCCTCTTTACGACTGGATCTACGTACTAACAAGTGTTGGAGCTATGCATTTGATAATGCCGGACAGTTGTGAACCTGGCCAGTACTATGAGCCTAGTTTGCTTACCTGCCAGAGCTGTCCTGCTAACGCTTCTCTTGTTAAATCAGCTGATGGTAAGTGAAGAAATTACCTACCTGTACTACATATTTATTATATGTTTTTAATTTTCTTGTAATGCATTTCCGCCAAGTAACGTCTAATTCTAATATTGTACATTAAAATAGATTATTTATGGGAATAGGCGCTACATGGCGGCAATGCATTTTAAGAACATTTAGCTAAGCACTTGTTAGAAACAGAACATAATTTAAACGATGGCCACACTTTTGAAATTCCATATTTTTGTAATAAGAGCCTTAGATTGGGCGTATTAGAAAAAAAATAAAACATAGATGAATGACTTCACTTCGCCTGATGGTATGCTGAAGGCAAAGTTTCATGAAACAACACGTATTTGCATACTGGCGACACCGATTACCCGTATAAATACAGCCCATACGGTTTGCTTTGAAGAAAATTTTGTTTTACTTTATTGTAAACTCATGATTTTGCTACATAAAAAAATACACTTCAAAAGACTTTTATAGTTGACTGTACCAAATTAGCAATAATTTGAAGTGTCGTGCCATCTCCCTCGATCGTGCGAGTTAATTGCGAGGGAGTTGATGAATAACCCAACTAAATAAATAGGAGTGCATTTCATAGCTATGTAATATACTCATATATATTCAGTTTTGGACGTTAAGCTTGAATGGAGCTTAAAGTCCAAAATTTTATGGCATTTTGAACAATGTATGTTGTTTGACAATAGTTGACAATTAATAGAATCACGGTGATGATCCCACAAATGACAACTAGCCAGATATCTCAAATTATCATATATGAAATATTCTCCAATTCAATTTAAGGATTTGGCTGCAGTTGTGAAGACCACAGCGTACCAGCAGGCATAAATCGTTGTAAGCCGTGCAACGCCACTGAAGTGGTGTCTACAGATGGCAGCACCTGCGTACCTCGGCGGTGTCAGAACACTGCGGGCAGATTCGTGTGCAGAAAGTGTCCTAGCGATTATATTAGCGGTGAGTATTATTTTATTTTCGATTTTCGTTGGAATTTTTGAACGTCTTACAGTGCCCCGATTTCGTTCCAAATTCAAATTATAAAACTATAAGGAATAACGGTGGTGTCAAGGGTCCAAAAGGGGAACGAGGTGATTTGTTCCTCTGACCAGGCACTGAGTGGACACAAGTTTACACAAATACATAGGCAAATAATTATAAGACTGATTACGACCTCCGTAGCCTGGCGGTAGTGCACGCGACTGCTACGCAGGTTGGCGCGGGTTCGATTCCCGCTCAGTGCAAATATTTGTGTGCATGAATAAGAATATCTACATTGGTCTGGGTGTCTATAAAGCTATGCTTACCATGCGTCTAGGTGGCTTTGTGTAGATTCTCCTAGAATTTTTTTTTATTTATTTATTACAATTGAGAAATCCCGGGTTTACACCGCCATCTATGAGCCCATTTTACTGAAATAATTAGAAAAAATACTTTTAATTTTGGTTGGTAATATTCTTATTCAAAATACTCTTTCTACTACTTACTACTTCATGCATGAGTTTATAGTTTAAAATCCCCGCGTAAGGGTCAAAGCATTCCGTGTCTTGAGCATACCCTTCCTATTTAAACATCATAGTCCTTCATTATACATAGCCTACTGCTACTTTGAATTCAATTTTCATCTCAACAGTAACTCAAAATATTGACGGCTCGTCTCTCAAGGAGGTACAATGCTTGAAATGTGCCCGAGGGTTCAGAGCTGAGAACAATATTTGTGTGCGTTGTGAGGCCTGCACTTGTGCCAAGAGCCAGATTATCGTGAGGGGGATCTGTATGCCGAGGAGTTATGTCAACACTAGACCCATGTACGAGGAAAATAGTCTGCATCCCATAGCGCTATTGGATGTGGTCAAGCATGAATATTTGTGTATGGTAAGTAAGTAATTGAATAATTTGTGTGAGCTATTTGCATGTATAATTTCAATTTCTTATCTCACCTTCTACAGTGACAGTGGCAGAGGTGCGCACACCCACGTTTCGCCAGTTTACGTTTAGGTGCCAATGTGCAAAAACCGGGCACTTATTACTTTTAAGGGTTATGGTCTTTTTTTAAATATAAATTACCTTTCTCTACTATTATTACATAATAAATCGAAATATTCATGATACTCTCCAAGACGTTAATTGTTAATGCTTGTACGGCTAAGCACGTGATTAATTTCCTTGCGATTTACACCACATAGTTTTTTTCCTCAAATTTTTGCTGCTTTTAGCTGCACCATTTTTGGTTAGGAATTAATTTTCGGCATACCCATTTTTGACAAAGTGTCAGATTGACCGAAAATTATAGTTAGCGAAATGTGGGTGTTTAATATACCCGACTTCAGGGATTACGGGTGCGAGCAAATGCATGTATGTATGTAAATATCTTATCTTCCAGCAAAACGATGTTCGTGCTTGTCGAACACTAGCCAGTGAATGTGTCAAGAACTTCTACTCGACTGATCCGGCGGGACCGTGCAGGCTATGGATACAATCCAAAATACCCACGCCCAAGAGTAAGACCCTTACATTAGGCAACTCAAACGAAATTTGAGTTGCTAACTATAGTTGTTGACTCACTAGGCAATCGGATTCAGTAGTTTTACGACTAGTTTGAAACCGAAACCCGACTAGGTGTTCAGGCGACAAAATTGAATTTCCTGCAACTCCCGCAAGACACTTCTTACATTAGGCAACTCAGTGAGTTCCCTGCATTTAGTCTGTCCCTGCCGCCTTTTTCAAGTCGTCAGTCCATCTGGCTGAAGAGCGTCCTACCTTCCGATTCCCTTCTCGACTTGTTTGTTCCATCGGCCATTAGTCCTTTAGCAGATGTGGCCATGTATTAATAATACAGGGTGTAATCTTTAAGTGTGTTCAGGTGATTATTCCTCAACTATTACATATATAAAATAACTTTAAACTGATATCGAAAGTATGTTAGCTAATGAGTAAAATGACATCAATAACTTTGTAAAAATCAAATGAGAGGTATCTAACATTTAAACATTAAACACTGCCATACATCTAGTATTAGATTAGTAGAAAGGTTTTAGTTAAACCACTAGTATATTTATAAATTTTTATTAATTTTGTACGATGTCGTCGCTCCGTCACTGTCTTTGAATAGGTAGGTATTCTCTAGTATGTATATATTAATCTATGGGTAGGTATACAACCTTATAAACACGGTGCGAGAGGTACGGTTTGGGATACTTTCTATGACAATTAGTGATATTTTGCTATTGCTATCGTTAAGATTGTTGGCTCCCCTCCCTCACCCAATATATTTGCTAGTATTGGATTTCCATCATGTAACGCTTCCTTCAATATCTTATTTTATGAACACACATTGGTATGTTTCATAACACCGATCGTAACATTGAATCCTCATATAAACTGTGGATATATTCAGCCTATTTTTACAGGTTTACCGCCGCTCACAGTCGAATCGTCGTTGGCAGACAAATACCCAGGAGAAACGAATTTACCCCGCGGGAAGGTGAGGTTGTTATACCCCTGGTTTTATGACGTCATATTACGAATATAAATCCTGCATCATCAAATTTAAATCATCTGTGGGTTGTATAAAATATGGAGGTTGATGCGTATTTTTTATATAATTTGGCTGTAAGGGCTTGATATTAAGCTTTACGAGTGTGTCACAGTAATTTGGGTAAGTCCGGTACTGTTAAGCTTATAACGTTTTTTGACTTAACTCTAAGTCAATTGCAGAGGTATGGAGGTACATAATATAAGTAAAGTGTAGAAATACTGTACCTACACATGTTTCCACAAATAAAATTATCTTATCTTATCTTATCTTATTATCTTATCTTAAATAGGGTTAAAGAAGATAAGAACTCAGTAGTGTCACGTCCTTATTGCAAAAGTCTTAACGCTAATTGATATAACATAATATAAACTCACGCCTATATCCCTGAAGGGGTAGGCAGAAGTGCTAGCACCTACATTTCGCCAGTTTATTATAAACCTGCAATAAATACACACATAACTTCGAAAAGCATTCAAAAGCCATTGGTGTGTGCCATGGTTTAAACCTGGGATCGAGACCTCGTCTCAGTAGTCCATGCCACTAGGCTACCGTTAATTGACGCCTTTAATAAATTAGAGGGTTGTACTTCCTCAGTCGAGCCGGCTCTACTACCTTGGAAGAAGCATTCTCGTGTAGTATCTGTGGGCATAGCAGTCGACCTATTAAAAAACCAACGTAACTTTAACTAATGTATTAATTTTTTAGGACTTTTTATTGGTAGCTGCAGCTGTCGATACATCACATGGTGGACTCCGGTTCCTCAAAGACTCAAGTCAGAAATCTACACGATGCTTTTTACCAGTTAATATTAGAATCGGCAAAGATTTTACGTAAGTACTAAAAATCTGATTAACGTACTGTTTGTGAAAGTAATGTTATTAGTACATTCTCGTCCTGTGCCTACTCGAATTGAATAAAAAGTACTAATTTCAACACTGAAACTATAGAAAGGAAATCAATGGGAAGTTATTTGACAATGGTGTCTTTTTTTTAATCCTAGCACCTTCCACAGTTTGCTGGGCACTTCGTGAAAACCTACTCTGTGCATTACTTGTTCACTAACTACGCTACTCACCATACTTATTTAGGATACGCTTCTTGGTCAACACCTTACATGGCATTTACCATTTTGGTATTTAATCTAATCGATTTGACCTAGACTGCAAGCTTCCGAATGTATTGGGTTGAAGCCCCGACTTCGCTCTGATACCAATAGTAGATAATATTAGGTAGGTATGGACGTGCCACCAGTATTAAATAATATTACATACATACATATATAATACGCTCACGCCCCTTATCCCCTAAGGGGTAGGGAGAGGTGTATTAAACACCCACATTTCGGCAACTATGATTTTCGGTCCCTCATAAGCGAGTCTATTGCCGCCAATTGGGCACGTTGTAAAAAAATGGGTATGCCGAAAAATAGCCTAACCGAAAATTTTGCAGCTAAATAAATTTGTTAGAAAAAATTGACCGGATTAAGGAATCGGGTCAATTTTTTTTATACCATGCTGTATAAATGCAAGGAAATTAATTACGCGCTTAGTCGTACAAGAACTAACAGTTAACGTCTTGGAGAGTATAAGACAGATAATATTATTAATCCTTGAATCACAATAATTATTGAGCACAAATGGTATTCATTGGGGATTTGGCTATAAATTTATAGATCTTGCCTATTAATGCCAGTGTACTAACTTAATTGGGATTCAACTGGGTAAAGACCTTTATCTTAAATGTATTCAACCTTTGAAATAACTCATACTGATGTTGGTTCAGTGGAGTGACATCTACTTCACAAAGGGTTAGTTGGGGTTTTATACGTCAATGATATCTCTAATATCGCTAGGTGATGCCCTCGGTTTCGCCCGCTCAATCTTAGGACTTTAAAATATAGTTCGCTACGTTCTTAAACCTGCCTAAATAAATATGCACAAAAAAACATGTGAAATTCAAACCGTTTTGGAGAATTCTGAATTATAATAATAATAATAATAATCATTTATTTCAGGCAACATGAGAAAAGTTACAGTTGTTATAAACTTATTCTACGGCCCATAGATATATACCTTAAAACTAAGAATACATAGAAATATATTACAAAACTTGTTAGTAAATAACGACCTATGTTAGTAAGCACTTCCTACACACTAAGTTTTTGTGCGTTCCTGTGGCACTGGTCCGCGGAAGCGACGGAACACCACCCCCTGTGGCCAAAAGTTCTCGTTCATAACGAGGTCCAAGTAACAATTGGGTACTCGCACCACGAACGATAAAAAGTTAACGTTGCGGCGCGACTCCAACAGCTGCACTCTCGGCGTGTATTTGAGCTTTTGGCGCACGTACTCCACGATGCTCTTTGCCGTCGTCGTGTAGTGTAGACGGGAGATATACACCGGGGTATTCGGCTTAGCGGCCTGCAGCGAAAGGTTGGGCATCGCAGGTGCAGTGCCGCATCGGTTCTGATTGGTTTTCTGCTGGCGTTTCTTTCTTTGAACCTGCATAAAACCATCTGGAGCCCTCTGCCTGTCTGGTTCTAACAGTGGCTTCGGGGGTACGGTCGGCGCGCTTTGGGCGACGTTAGCGAAACTTCGACGAGGTGGTGGTTGAAGTTTCACCTGGGTTGTTGTCCCAGACTTCGGTACGGGACGTGGACTTCGCGCTGCTTCACTAGTAGCAGTCGCGGGTGCGGGAGCAGAGCAGAGGGGCGCATGTGTGGCACATTCTTCAGGCTCAGCTGTTGGCGACAGCGATAATGCTGACGCGTAACTTGAGCCGAGGCCAGCACCCCGGCGCGTGTTGACGTTTGCAGTTGACGGTGACCTACATATCGCCGCATTATTGCGTAAAGTCACTATTTCATGACGCAATTCCACGACGATACTTTCAGTATTCGCCAGCTTGGTTTGGACGTCAACTAAACTGGACTTTAAGGACACAATGTCCTTCAAAAGGCACGAAACATCGACGTGATCAAATGTGACGGGAGGCAACTTATGAAGATCCTTCGCCACAAACGTAGGCACGTCGTCAGGATCGGTCTCCTTCAGTAGCGTGATGACATCCTGTATGCTTCTGCTGGTCCCGTCACGCCGGCGGGACACCATCTGGTCACTCTTGTTGAGTACTTCATACAATAGCCGCTTGGATGCCGCTATCTCGTCCTGGCTGAAGTTGGAGCTGCAGATCTGGATAGCAGACACCTCGTCCATCACATCCAGTTTCTGCTGCAAGAACGCCAGCATCTCGTTTACCACAAGTCGGGCACTCATGGTTAAAAAGAATTTTTAATTTTACACATTTTTAAGACGTTTGACACATACACTGACGGATGTCAATTTGACAATATAATATAATTTCAATTATACCTATACTTATAGATATTCAGTAGTTTGGACATATTTGAGTAAAAAACACCAATTTTCACAAACTAAGTAGATAGTTTAAATTACTTCGTTTCCTTTCTGACGATTTTCTGTGAGTTTGTTTTTAAGTAAAAAAAAAGATTTCTGACTAACCTATGCTTAACCGATTGCAATTAAATAAACGTAAGATTTTAAGTTGGACTGTTCAAAATTCGTTCAGTAGTTTTTGCGTCCATCGCGGACCAACATAAACTTTTTACAATTATATAATAGTAATAGATGATGACGTCATATTTTACAGATACGATTGTGCCATGAACATATCAAACAAGGTAAGCGACGACCTGAACGTGACGATATCACCATATCTGTACTCGGATGGAAATTTAATTCAAATACCGATTTATATACGGAAACCCAATGGCCATAGTATGCAGGTAAGTACAACAGAACTTGAGTAAAGTTTTTTTTATACCACTTAGGTGGCAGACAAGCACACGGCACACTTGATGGGAAGCGGTTACCGTGGCCTAAGGACATTTGCAACACCAGAGGCGTCACACACGTGCTGCCTACCCAGTAGAAACCTTCTAATGCCCTTCAATTCCCTTGAATTTTTCAAGCATTGTCCAAGATCTTAGATGTCTTTGAAAGACTCAAACACCTACTTGTAACTTCTACTTAATTCTATAAGAAAACCTCTAGTTCAGGTTTTTCCTAACTACTTAAATCTAATTTCGACTTCGACTAATACTAGTCGCTCATGTAACAGTCTATGAGGTAGCCTAGTGGTATGGCTAATGGACTGCAGAGACGAAGTCTCGGGTTCGATCCCAGACTTTACCATGGCACACACCAATGACTTTTCAATGCTTTTCGAAGGTTATTTTATTTAATATTTTATTTTATTCTTTCAGAAAACTAACAGCTAAAATACATTATGTGTGTATTTATCGCAGGTTTATAAGTGCCCGGTTAATGGCAATAGGCTCGCCACCTATTACGGACTACCTATACGGACCACCTATTATGGACCTAAACGTAAAACTGGCGAAATGTGGGTGCTAACAACTCTGCCTACCCCGTCAGTGATATATGCGCGGTGCCATGGTAAAACCTGGGTGTCATGCTGCCTGCCATGGTAACTTTGGTTACTATTATTGTTAGTTTAACTGGATTTTATATTTTAGAGGGGTGCCTGGTTATCCAACAAATTCAAGCGATACTTCATTGTGGACAAATTTCTGTCAAGGACAACTAATACTACAACCACAGTATATTTACGGGCTATGCTGATTCGGTTACAGTAAGTATTGATAGCATTTTTTATTTGACTATGGTAGCCTTATATAGCCTATGCATTTTCTATTGGTCTGCCGTATGAAGTCACTAGACATTCATTGCACCGATGATCCTTGTACCCTATGGTACCCATTAACCTACCACGAATAAATCGTGAATGAAAGTTAACAATAGAACGAATGAAAGTTCGTTCATTTTGGTCGTTCTGCCGAAACTTGTATTATATTTTTTTTCTTCATACTACTCCCAATTCAAGATACCTACATCTAATTATAAATTATACACAGTTGCAGTATAATTGCGCAAGTCTACATTTGCGCAAATGCAATTGGAAATTTTAAAAATTTGCGCTATATTTTCCTACACAGCTTACAATATATTAGTGCAAGTCTAAATTTGCACAAGCATAACATATACGGCTACCATGCACTTTGTAGCCCGGTGTCCGACCTCCCAAGTCTCATAGTTTGGATGTGTCGTTTATTTTAATGGGAGTGACTGCTGTCTGATCCCTCATTCTCGTAAGGAAAACTTATGTATCACGTGTATAGGCTCGAAGCTGTGGTTAGATTGAGGCCGATTTTTTTGATATATTATGCTTATTAATGCTTTATATTATGTAGAGAAAGCAATAACCGAATTCATTCTTTCCAATAGGATAGAAAGAGACAAAAACAGTCAAGGTTCCTTGAAAGTTCATGTGTCAATTGAAGCGAATTATGCGACGAAGTCTCAGTATTCCGACACTGTTGTGACGTCATTAATAGTGAAGCACATGATGCCTGAAGCTGGAGTGCATAGGGGACTGGAGGTCAGTAGGTACTTTTATTTTGAAGGTAATTAACATTAAACTTCAATACAAATTATAATTATTCAAATTCTAGAATCCGTCCCACAGCACATCTAGATTTTAACTGCGTAGTTTGGATCTAGATGTGCTGTGTAATGTTATTTAATTGTGATGCGGCTAAGTAAGCTAAGTAAGCTAAGCAGTACTAATTGTCAACCATTCTCAAGCCATTGAGATTACAAAAGTGCCATTTGATTTTGACATTTACATAGTTGAAGTCTAAAATTAAATGACATTGTGTAGAGTAAATGATACGATGGAATGAACTCTTTTGCATTTCATTTTGAACTTCATGACCATGTCAATAAAGTCTAAAATTTAATTACAGTTTTTGTAACCTTAGTGGTGTGACTATGGTTAGCAATTAGTGGAATCGGGGTCCTGGTTGTGCCAGTTGGGCTTGCGGCAGAGTCGTCAGAGATCTCCTAGGTGTGCCCATAAATAATTTTACAAATAATTTTTATGTATTATATGACTATTCTATTAAAATACATAAAATTTCTATTTTAGATTTGGGGCGGTGTATTAGGTTCCGTACTAGCTGTTTACGCAATGGTACAGTGGCGTGGAGTCGTGCGAAGAGGTGGTTTATACATTTCTGGGGTGCCACTGTTAGCTGGTTCCATTGCTGATACGCTATATTTCGTAAGTATTCATTTCAAACCTTATTTTTTAATTTTTGTGGCATTTCAATAGGAAATAAGTCATTTACCTGAGTTTGGTTGAGGTTGTACATTGTTGTCCAAGGACCTTCGATGTTTGAAGAACATTTATTAAACGCTAGCTGTTGCCCGCGGCTCCACCCGCGTGGACTTCTGATCCCGTTGCCGCTGCTCCATTCCGAGCATTAGGGGTATGAAAAATAGATGTTGGCCGATTCTCAGACCTACTCAATATGCTTACAAAATTTCATGAGAATCGGTGAAGCCGTTTCGGAGGAGTACGGGAACGAACATTGTGACACGAGAATTTTATATATAAGAAGATGCGGACAGAATTAGGTACACTGTTTCAAAACATTTTAGAATCCAAATTACAAGTTGTGCTTAGTTTGCTATTAGATGTCGCTGTGCAATAGAGCCTAGAATACACCTTGTAATATATTTTAGGATACGTAGGTAGGTATACTAAAAAGTACTATTGAAGTCGGTTTTATGTTTTTTTTTTCAACCAGGCAACATTATTTTCAACCCTCCACGCATTGGCTGCAGAAGCCGGAACGCTTGGACTGACGCTACCATTGTCACGAGCAGAAGAATATCTGATAAAGGCATTAATTTATGCCGCTGTTTCTTTAAAGGTAAACTAATATACTCTGCACATATTGAGAACTCACTTGTACTTTTCCACAGTATTTTTATTTCTTAATAGACCTGACCGGTTTCGCCTTACGGCATCCTCAAAGGTTTGCAATGACATATTGTAAGACATATGTATATAATAAAAATACTGTCGAAAAGTACAAGAGAGTTCTCAATATGTGTAACAACAAATTCCACCAAGTGCCATCAATCAACAGAATAAATAGTCTAATATACTCTGTTCAGCCGCGGTAACTTAGTGGGTTATGGGTAATGAAATGCTGAGGCGAGGTTTCAGATTCGATCCCAGGTTTTACCATGGCACACACCAATCACTTTTCGATGCTTTCCGAAGTTATGTATCTTTATCGCAGGTTTATAAGTGCCCGGTTAATGGCAATAGGCTCGCTATCTATCACATTGGGACCTAAAATATAAACTGGCGAAATGTGGATGCTAGCACCTCTGCCTACCCATTCGAGGATATAGGCGTCAGTTTATGTCATGTTATAGTATACTCTGTTCAATATCCTTATCAGGCTTTTATTGAAGGTCCTCACCACTACTGGGATATAGTAGTACTATCGACTATCAGTTTCTTTTTTTTTTTATACTACGTAGGTGGCAGACAAGCACACGGCCCACCTGATGGAAAGCGGCCACCGTGGCCTATGAACGTGTGCAACACTAAGGGTGTCACACACGCGCTGCACACCCTGTAGGGAAAGGGGGAGAGCTGGGAAGGGGAGGGGAAGGAGGGGTACAGTGAGCTCTGGCTACCCCACTTACCGGCATGAACACAACACGATGGTTATTATGACCGCGGTCTTTCTTTGTCAAATCAAACAAACTTTCATTTGAATTTCTTACAAACCCGATATTTCGGATATAGCTTTCATAGTTGCTTCCCAGCACTATCGTTTAATTAAACTGAATGCCTTTTTAAAGTTATTTAAAACAAATTTCTTATAAAAGTAATGTTAACTTAACAACCGCATTTTATAGATATAACTGGGGCATCAGTAAATATAAATCACAATTAAGAATGCTACAACATGAAATTTATGGCAAAATACCAACGAAGTTTTTTGCAAACTGGGTTATGTTTAACAAGAGCTTCGAGAGCTTGATTAAGTTAAAAGAAAGTTGCTTACTACATAACATAAAATAACATAAACTCACGCCTATATCTCCGAAGGGGAAGCAGAGGTGCTAACACTCACATTTCGCCAGTTTACGTTTTAGGTCCCAAAGTGATAGGTGGCGAGCCTATTGCCATTAACTTGCACTTTTAAACCTGCGATGAATACACACATAGGTAACTTACACCGCGGTAACCTAGTGGTATGAGTAATTGACTGCTTAGACGAGGCATCGGGTTCGATCCCAGGTTTTACCATGGCACACACCAATGACTTTTCAATGCTTTTAGAAGTTGCTAACTACGAGCATAACATAATATACAGGATGTTACGGGGAACGCTCCCGTTTTTATACATACCTATAACTATTACCCACTCGCGTGTAACTGTTACCCACTCGAACCTATTTCCGAGATGAGAAATAGCCTTGGAAGTCTTTAAGACTAGACTGAAGTATTAGTTCAGATTATAGCTCTTAATATACTACTACTAACAGTACACCGTGATCATGGCGCTTGCAACAGTGCCGAAATATCGGTTATTCAACGAAATAAACAAACATGGTAAATAGCCCGATAAATTTAACAGTGAATGTATAACTGTTAATCATCTCTAATGGTATTATACGATTCATCCAGGCCGGTCCAGTTTTCATTGCAAATTATCATTACTTTTCAGTGCATAAAAGTGGCCTGGTTCAATTTCAATCAATGCCGATACGATATCTTCTTTTTGGACTGGTCCGAATACAACCCACCATTCAAAGGTTAGTTAAGTAATTTTTTTATAGCACTTAAGTGATAGACAAGCACACGGCGTCCCTGATGGGAAGTGCATACCGTGGCTTATGGACATGTGCGTCAGGAGCGTCACATTCGTGCTACCGAAAACTTCTATTCACCTCACCACTTCGCCATTCACTAATAGGATATGAAGGGTTCTTAGTAGTTACAGAACCAAACCTACCTCAGTTGTAAGCATGACACCTACTAATTGACGGATTGCAGCTCAAATATCACGGATCATTTAAAATTATGTTTATGTTAAGGTTTGGTGCTTGCGGACATTTTTTTTTCATTAATAAAAAATGTAGGAGACTTTTATGATAGGTGACGTCACGTGCTCTCAGATGACATAACGTGACGTTTTGGATGGATTTTTAAACAAACAATATTAAAACATGATTTTGAGTACTTATCTAAAAAGTTATAAATAAATCAACTTTTATTTTTCGTGGGAATAAGTATCTATCTATAAGATTAGATGATTTAAATTAAAACACTTTCTGAAAATACATCTGATCCCCTATTTTAGTTGTGTTTATACTTATACTGCCAAGGGCCATAATAAGACATAATCTGAAACATCCCTACTATCCCTAGGCAATTGTTAACAAAACTTTCGCTCTCGTTGACCACAATCTAATAATAATATGGCATACTTGTATAGTAGATACGTAAGTAATATAAATGTTTCAAGTGGGGTTCATTCCCTGGGGCATAATATTAAATCTAACACCATAACATTTTGCACAAATAATACGGAACTTTATTACAATAAATTATACCGTACTCGTGTTTCTCCTTCATTTTATATTCTAAAATCCCGTTTCGGACATTATACATTGTAATTTGTCTTAACGGGAGCCCGGAATAGAGAATTGTTTTTAAATGTTGTTAGCGTTGTAAGATTTTGTGATTATAATCAGATTGAAATTTAAATTTCATCAATATGAAACAGTTTAAATAAAAATGTACCAACTCAGAAAATAGTAGTGGGTACCTAAACGTCCGGGCTTTAGACAAGGTGAAATTCGGTTAGCGATAACACCAATGGAATCGCTTAGTAAGGTATTGGATGGACAGTAATTGGCTAAATGACTAGTTGAGAATAAAAATTTAAGTTTGAATCTTTCTGACTTGAAATATTTTGTTAATATCTGATGTTGATTTTATAGATACTTGTACAATGGACAAGTCTAAAAACTGGAGAGCTGTTACACTGGCTAGAGAATGGAGCAGAATGCAGACTGAGAGAAGAGTTTCACCAGGTCATACAGTAACTCTAGCACTGCTTATTTTGCATGTAAGTACAATTTGTATTACTAAAATTTTCCTCTAAACCTTTTCTTCGTTCATCATTAACCTGTGGCAGTCCATTGCTGGACATTGGCGTCTCCGATGATACATTTTCATGGGAAGTTATGCCCTTATCGCCACGCTGGGCATGCGAGTTGGCGAGCGCAGGGCGTAGCCCCTTGCACCAGTGACGCTACTACCCGTCTCCAGCTAGTTGTACTTAGCTACGCAATATTGGAATGGTTATACCGCCATTCGTCGGATGACACTATAAAAAGTAGTATTATTATTGGGTAACCCTCCCCCATTCTCACGTGGGGAAGTAAAGTGAAGTGAGTGCCTGAGATGCAACCCGGATTAACGAAATGATAATGATAAATTAAATAAAACATAAATTATAGTAGATATGGGCAAGCACGAACTCTGAACCCAAAATATATTTTTCTATCTTTTGAGGATAGCTGGGGCCGGAACGGTAGTGGGCGATCAGATTCGAATCTATCAATCATAGATTCAATCAATCAATCAAACTATCGCAGTCAACTGCTGGACGTAGGCCTCTCCCAAAATGCGCCATTTCTCCTGACCTTCCGCATCCAGCTCATCGTAGTCACCCTTTTTTCAGGCCGTCAGTCTATCTGGCTGGTGGATCCCAACTTCCATTTATCTTCACGTAGTCTTCACTCTAGGACTCGTTTGTTCTAACGGCCATCGGTCCTTCGACAGAGGTGGCTAGCCCACTACCATTTCAGCATACTTAATCAACCATAGTTCATATCAAATCTAGGCTTTTTAAGTTCAAGATCCGTGGCGATAAACCTTCTAATAGGATCAAATAGGATCATGAATGTAACATCCCATTGAAAGGTCTTGTCACTTAATTAAAAAAAGAACCGAGGTACATGTATACGGAAATTATATTCGAACTCACAGCGAAGGACCTCGATATATTTTCTTTTGAAAACTTGAGCAACTATAGAAAAACACAATAGCCACGTCGTAATTTAATATCCCTAAGTGAATCCTGTTTCGGCATTGTTATCTCATTCAAGCGATTTAAAGGTCGGATTTAATAAAAGATGACCTTCACCGGCTCATCTTACAATAATTATGATTGTAGGTAAAACGAGTCGGTCATGTGTTATTTCTTGAAAGCATGTAGTACCTATATTAAATAGTAGTAGGTAGGTATGTATACTAAATATACCTACATAATACCCGAACCGTAAAAGCGTGAAAATCGTTAAAAGGCAAAAAGCCATTCGGAATAAATCCTTAGGTAAGACCTTTAGTTATCAATTCTAAGGATTCCTATATATAAATATTGTATTACTAAGGGATACATTCAAAACATAGAATAAATATCGTATTTTCATTGTACAAATATGTGAGGATGAACGTAAATATGAAGGTTTACCTGTTTCCGCGTATCATGAAAGAGAATATTGAGCTTATGAGCTAATTTGCGCGGCAAACAAACCCAATTTATTGAAACATCAGCCTTTTTATGTCCGCCATTTTTTGTGAGAGGGTAAGACTAAACTAGGCACATACATATATTCACGCCTGTACCTCCCCGAGTGGGTAGGTAGAGGTATGTTAACACCCATATCTTGCCAATTAGATTTTCGGCCCCATTGAAATGAAGCGGACATTCATTTATCATGGACTGTACTTATGATTACCGTAGCGTTTGGATCACACTCATCATTCATCATTCTCTGAGCCTATTCCCAACTCAGTTGGGGTCAGCTTTATAGTCTAACTAAGATTCAGCTGAACTTAAATATTTTCCTTGAAGCGAATGCTATAGGACCTCTACAGCCAAAGTCGGACTTTTGAGGGCTTCAACTACCCGTAACGACCGCCATAGATGTTCGTATGGCCATCAGGACCGACGGCTTAACGTGCTATCTGAGGCGACCAGAACAGTGCAAATAGCCATAATCATGGGTACAAGTATTTGCTGCCGCGTTCACTACCGCCTCACCATAGAGGTTATCAGTGCCCATAGCACGAAAAAACAATCGAGTGCGTAATGCAAAGGTAACAAGAGAACGGAGCATTGTGATTGGCTGTCTGTCTCTTGTGAACCTGTGTGCGCGTGTAGCTCGCCAATCACAATGCTCCATTCTGTCGATACTTTTACGTTACGAATTCGATAGTATTTCGTTATATTAAGAAAGTGTAAAAAAGTTAATTTTTATTTGTCAATTGAGTTACGTGTTCTTGTGTTCTAGCTCCTTACTCCCTGGCAGACGTATTTACCTCCAAGTATTGGCTACAAATGGGCAATAGCGACCATAGCTTGGTGGTCTTCGTACACGACCTTTCTGCTTGCTCGATGGGTATCAGACAAAGTGGTTGGTTCATCACATAACAATCTAACAAACATTTGCACCAACGTTGGGCTCTCGTTGTTAGTTTTTGAAGAAGATTATTACGCCCATTATATTCATGGCAGGTAAAAATATTATGGAATTTTTTTTTCTTAAAATAATGCTTTTCTGTTGACTGCAATTGAATGTAGGCATAGCTATTTAATAGATTTTTTCTTAGGTAATAATTATTTGACTGCCAAATAGATACAGAAACATTTTAATTATTATTTTTTTATTTATGGCACGTCAATTTGACTTCACCTCGTCTGATGTTAAGCTGAAGGCAAAGTCTCATGAAAGAGGGTCACCATTGCAAACACGTTCAGTGCTACAATGGTGGCGCTCAGCTTGACGGCCTCATCAGATGCTTTTCGCCCCGCTTAAAGGACCCGGCACTGAAGGAAGAAGGAAACACGTGCGCTGGCAAGGAATTCCAGGACTTAATGGTGTAGCAGAGAAAAAACTCACCGAACCGCTTGGTTCTTGCAAACAACGTGTCTAACAAAATGTTTTTTTTTTAAAGAAATGATGATTCTAAAGACCTGAGATATATGGCTGGACCGCTGTCAATGTGCCGCATAGTTTGCGCGCCGCAATTAAGGTGACACTATCCAGATTAACATTATAAATACTTTTTTAAACTTTAAAAAACAAGTAAACCTTATAATATTTTCTTGTGTGCCTGCAGGGTTATATATAAACAGTTGTCTCTATCTATATCAGGTAAATATATAAATATTTCTTAATTTTAATTTCGACAACTCTGTATCTTTTTAAATTAGTCTATTCTCCTTTTTATTCTCTTAAATAAGTGAAACATCGTACAACTCAACACAATTTACTGTCCTCATATATTATCCTATGTTTGGTGTGCTATAAAGAGTATCTATCTACCTGTATTTTCAGAAATAGGAGAAACTGATACAAGACAGGCTTTGCTGTCCCGATTCTTAGCAGCCTTCTTTGAAAGAGTAAGTACACATCAATACAAAAATTCTTAGAGTAAGGTCCTAACGTGATACAAAAATAAGGTTAACCCTACCATGGTTCTCCCAAGTGACTTTAGTATGGGTCTGTCGAAAAAAGGTCGTACGTGACCCCTTGATATTTGTACAGCACGTGACATCGGCTAATGCGCCATTCCGCCGAAGCCACCATAAAGTTTCCCTACTATTTTACCCTAAATAGCTTAGAGAATGTGTAATTTTTAGTCATGATAGTCGGCAGTCGTATTTTTTTTTATAAAAGGTTCAGGAAAATGACATCATTTTCCACGTGTACCTAGTCTAATTTTAAGCCGCGGTAGCCTAGTGGTATGGGTAATGGACTGCTGAGACTAGGTCTCGAGTTCGATCCCAGGTTTACCATGGCACACACCAATGACTTTTCGATGCTTTTCGAAGTTATGTGTGTATTTATCGCAGGTTTACAAGTGCCTCGGAGAGCACGTTAAGCCGTCGGTCCCGGTTGCTTTACAAACATCTATGGCAGTCGTTACGGGTAGTTGGAGCCCTCAAAAGTCCAACCAGCCTAACTTGGAACTTCGATATCGCCATTGGTCATTAGACCATTGGTTGTGGAGGTCAGATGGCAGTCGCTTCACGGAAAATATCGAAGTTCAGCCGCATCACAGTTAGACTGGAAAGCCGACCCCAACTGAGTTGGGAAAAAGGTTCAGGGAATGATGACCTAGTCTAATTTTAAGAATGAGTGAACAAATAACCGTTCATGTTCTTTTATATCTTTCACAAGTCTCAGCTTCTTAAATGCGACGTGCGTGCGTGCTTGCGTGCGTACATTCGTGCGAGCGCGTGAGTTTGTATTTTAGTGTAGTTAAAGACTAGGTACAGGTACTTACAGTTATTATATTGAACATAAATAATGATATTTCAAAGTAAAATAATCCGAAAAAAGAACATTTGAACATTCTAGTTTTTAATAATACTCACCCTTATAGGCTTTGGACGGTTTAAGTTGGGTGGCCAGCGAACGCACAATACTCGAGCGCTTGCTAGACGTAGAGCTGACGACCAGAGAGGCTGGTAATACCAGCACTCTCTTGTATGATCCTGATGACAAGACCCCTTCGTGTCTTGCTGTTACTTGGTAAGTTGTCACTTACCTATTATTTACTAACTGACCCGCGCGACTTCGTCTCCGTCACCCAGTTTTTGCAACATTTTTCATTCCTGCTCCGCACCTGGTAGTCGTAGCGTGATGTTATATACATATAAACCTTTCTCTTTAACCATTCTATTTATTGAAATAAACCGCATCAAAATCCGTTGCGTAGTTCTAAAGATTTAAGCATACAAAGGGACAAGAAAAATAGGGACAGAAAACGCGACTTTATTTTATACTATGTAGTGATGATGATAGTGAAGTATATTAATATTGTTCCAACATACTTATACCACCGTTACCAGAGGCGGATGAAACTCTGTCGCGTTCTTCTCGAGACTTGCTTGCAGAAATAGGCGGTGGTAACCTACGCTGAGCCCTCCCACTTTGAAGGCCGTCGTCGCCGGGCCTGCTCTTTTTTACCAATTCCGCCATCGTGCCCCTCTGTACCTTCGCGCTCCTGAGCACGTACCTACTTTAACGTAAATTGATGTTCACTTTACATGGTGTTAAATTTTTTTTTATTTACTGCGGTCGTCAAATTGACTGCACCTCGCCAGATGTAAAGAGGTGCAATACAAAACATGGATGCTGCAAATTTTTGATCTTTTGATTGTATTTTTTTCGTATCTGTCTATAATAGGTATGTTAATTTACTTCTTGTCAATCTTTCACAAAGTTCAAACTAGTAAATCTGCAACATGCATGTAATAGGCCCGACCACGTAGATCTTGAAAGATCATATATTGTGTATGAAAGTTTATTGTTTGAACAAATGCATTTTATAATTTTTTTCTTTCAAGGTGGGGAGAGGAGTGGACCCTGTCTACATTAGACGCCATGTTCTTCGGTTGTATATTTATAGCTTTCGACGATGCTTTGTTAGCTGCACTGTTCACCCTTATACTTTGGCAGGTGCGTTAACTACCATAGTTCACTATACTATACGATAGGCCTCCCGTCCACGACGACTTTTTGCAGCGATGCTGTCGCGCATCCGCATCGATACAGTCGCGAAGCGGTCGCTAGCTTAGTACCTATAGCTACACGCGTTAGTAGCGATGCTGTCGCAGTCGCACATTCAGTAAACGCGCGACAGCATCGCTACAAAAAGTCGCCGTGGGCGAGGGGCCATACTCTAACCAAATCTTATGTAACTATTATAAAAATTGAAATAACGTAAGTAATATTTTTTACTTTATTTTTTTTCAGACTATGAAGATACTACGGCGAACGTTTGGTAACAGAAATCAACGTGAAAAAACAGAAACTGTATTTTAATGTCCTACTTGCATGTACAAACTGTTAGTTTGGACAGCTAAACAGAGTAATATGTATCGAAAAGTACCTTGCAATTCATTCTGTGCTATTCCTATTATATATACTAGTATAACAAAGTAGTACATACTACCTATTATTTATTAGATATGTGCTATTACTGATACTGGTACGTTTAGATATGTTGGTTTGATACGTTGGAAGCAAGCCGTGAAATTGAATAATTCCGTCAATGTTTCGAAAGAATTTAATGTTTTATCTGAATTCTGTGACTGTGCGCGCATGTTATTTTTTAATTTTTGTACAATAAAGTATAAATAATGTATATACGAAGTAATATAATATTGTTACTATTTATATCAACGTCAATAGGAATAAAAGATGGCAGTCACGTTTACAATAGAGACAATATTTTCCAGACATTTTTGCGCAAATACTTAAATTTGTTAACTGATGGTTGTTCAGGCAAACTACTGAAAAACCACTGTCGAATTATGTATTTAGAATTGGATAAAATTGGCTACAAATACACAAAAGATCTGGGCAAAGTTTTTAAGGACTTGTCTAAAATGTACACCGATTTTATACATTCGGAAATAAAAACTTATATCAAAGAGCTTGACAGAACAACGAATCGCCGTGATGAATTCTTCAAAGCTTTAAACGAAGCATATCATGCAAGGGAAAGCATACTTTTCGATAACTATGTGAACGATCTTTCAGATTACTGTAATAAACAAAAGTTGTCTATTAAAGAAGAAACACATAAGCTTTTACGTGAAGCTATTTTGCCTGGCGTTGAGAAACTAAGCAATAGGAAACAAAGGGCTCTTAGGAAGAAATTGAAATCTGCTCTAAAAGAATACTCAAGATTAGATTTAATGGAGAGTGTGAGCCAGTATGGTCTACCACCATTACCTTCGTTGAGTTCTTCTTCAGAGTCTGATTAAAACTACTTCTCGTAATGTATCCTTCTCGTCAGTCACCAATGACAGCTACATGTACCTACTGCTAGACCTGCTAGATAAAATTGTATAGATAGATTCTTTTCTATCTCGAGTTGATTCGTTCTTTATTTAAAAAGTGAGCCTTGACCTAGCATCTTGTAAAAATATCATGAGTATATTCAGTTTTTTTTAATTAAGAATACAAAATCATATGTTGTAACGCATTATGTAGACATTAAAATTGTAAAATAAATAGTTTTAAGTCATAATAAAATGAGTTTAACTTATTTAAAATTCTTTACGATTTATATTTCAGAGAAAAAATCTTTATCAAATGATGTTTATTCATTTTATGACAAGTAGGTAAAGTAGTAAAACTTTGACATTCATATTATGTATTCTTTAAGTGAATAAATGAAATTAATTATCGGGTTATTTAGACTAAATAAATATTATCTATACACTAGGTAGTGTATATTAGGTAGCGTATAGTAGGTACTATACTATCTCGGCAGGTACTAATAATTTTGTCAAACTCTATGTATAGATAGAGTGTAAATTCTTAAGAATTAATAAAACATTCCTCATTCAACAAACCCTTTTCCATTGGTGGTGGTTGTGGGGCGAATGTTGTTCGGACGCTTAGCAATTTCCTTAATCCAAATACCAGAGGTGTCTTGCCCGGAAGACCATTAAAAGCCCTCGTGAATGTGCTTACCATATGTTTTTTGAGGCAATTAGTAAGCTAACTTTTTCAAATGTAAGGGAAAGATCGCTGGTTTGAATCCCGTCGAAGCATTCACTTAACTATTCGGATTAAATTCGATTTTTTCAGAAACAAGTTTTAATCATAAATTTATTGATTATTCAATGATTCGAGAATACTTATTTTTGAAGATATTATTGTCAATATTTAACGTAAGACTAATTTTATAACACATCTAGAACCGAAAGTGAACGAAGAAATCTAACTACGTCTGACTACGATTACGATACAAGACTTATACCAACGATAGCAGCTACTGTTACAATGACGTATTATTTGTCCTGAAGCAACAGCAAGATGCAGAATCTAATTATTATATTTGTCGCGTGTGCAGCAACTAGTGAAGTTAAACACAGTGAAAGTTCTATAGATGAAACGAGTGACGATCACGAAACTAGTGCCGGTGAAGATGGATACCACATAGATTTCAAACCTGTCCGTGCATTGAATGTGAATTCATCGGAATACCAGAGTTCTTCTAATGGCAGTAGCATCGAATTGCCAATTAAAACTAAGACCATAAAAACGATTCCAGGAACCGCGATACCAAAACCCATCGTCCTCCCAATAGGATGCTTTTTCAATATGATGGTTAATATCAGTAAAACAATTTTGAAAAAATTTCGACCGTCTAGAATAGGTAGATATTTCAGAGCACTAAGCAAGAGTCTTCATGGATTGGGTTCTGGTTATCTACAGAAGTTAGTGTTAAAGAAGTTTAGCAAAAAATTGAAAAAATATTCTAAATATAAACCGAGCGTACAAAAAAGAAAAGTGAAAAATTTCTTGGACGCCATATCGAGTGGAAAACCAAGATGTAATGAATATTTTACCGCTATGAACAATATATTTGTTATACGGCGAATTGTTCGGTTAGAAGAGTACGTTTATTTTGTGAAGCAATTTGGTAAAGGTGCTACAAACCACATTGGACAAAGAACTAGAGATACACTTAAAAATCAAATATTTAGGTCATTTAAAGCCCTAGATAAAGAAGTAAAAGCAGAAATTAGATTAAAATTCGAACTAGCTTTGTTAGAGTATTCCGAAAACAATGATAATAAGAGTATATAACTGCATCGTTTGCACCAGTGTGTTGCGGTGTGTTTGTGCATACCGTGAAATTATTCGATTTTACGTTTAATCACTGAACTGTTCTTTAGAAAACATGTGTATTTTATGTAAATATTTCGTTTTATTGTCTATTATTGAGTGCACAATTTGTATAAAACATGATGGATACAGCTATAATGATAACAAGAGTAAAGGTATTTTTGAAAGTTTTTTAGCGAAATATATAGATCTGTTAGCAAATGGCTGTTCAGGATCACGACTTAAATCACATTGTTTAACGATGTCTGACGAGTTGACATCAATGAATTATGTATATACTAAAAAGCTTGGAAAATTTTACAAGGATCTATCCATAATGCGTTCAGGTGAAATTAAAGGATATATGAAAATATATCGCGAAGAACTTGATAGAAGACCGCGTCATCGTATTGATTTCTTCAAAGTTATGAATTCTATTTTCTCCACTGAAGAAAATGCATTATTTAATAATTATTTAGACGATTTAGACAGATACTGCACAAAATATGAATTCAATATGAAGGATAAAACCCATACACTCTTGAATATTGTTATTGTTAATCAAATAAACACACACCTCAGTAAAAAAGAGCAACAGGAACTAGAGAAATTATTAAAGTATACAATTAAAGAATATTATGATCTCAAAGTACAAGATTTGGCTTTAGCCTTCAACATGTCTACAGTACAACCTCATATTGATATCAATTTTCTCAGATCCCTTTCGGATCGTCTTATTTTGATTACATAATTGAAAATACTGTACATTGTTTTATTGAATACCCTTATCCTTATCATTTCCAGCGGTGACGCCCTTGGCCAGACGGACGATCCACCCACGATTCTTGTTCGTCACTTTGTCCATTTCTCCATGTTCTCTAGGGAAGTTGGTTGATCAGTTCGTTACGGCAGCCCGTCGAATCTTTATGATCCTTGGTGGATCTAGTCCACCCACAGATCACTCAGGTCTTCTTCAATCTTTTTATTTTTTTATTTATTTATTTATTTAACACACTCACGGACAGTAGTACACCTTCCCGAAGAGCGAAAGCTATGCTCGGGCCCTCTCCGTGAGTAGCGGCGCTGCTGTGGAACAAATTACTACACCACGATGGTAACTACCTTTACAGGGACCCCCAATACTGTCCGTTTCAAGGAGCTCCCATCTTGTCAGTAAGTACATGAGACATTCTAGCAGCAAGTGTTACCTTGTTTCTCTGCTGTCCACACTCCGAGCATCTGAGGTGGATTTTCACTCCTATCACTGTGAGGTGTCTGTTTAGTCGACAGTGTCCTGTGATTATTTATATGACGAGTGTCATCTTCCTTCTAGGAAGTTTCATGATTTGACTCGTCTTCTTCTATATCTGTATCCCCATCCCTTAGATATCTTCTATGACACCCATGTGAAGAGATGGGGTGGCATTCAAAATTCAAAATTTGTAATTCAAAAATAATTTATTCTGTATAGACCATTAAACGGAACTTACAAAACATCAATATCAACAATATTTTATAAATTAGCGAGCAAATGTGGTCCGTTTCGAAACGCTGCCCCAGCCTGAGAAGACTCCGGCGAGGAACTCATTATTCTACTTCACCATACTAGCTACGCCACCGAGACAATGTCTGAGGTAAGTACATAATACTTACTTATAATTATATTAATTGAAGATACGATATAGGTACATACGTAGGTAAGTGAAAAATCATGACGTCATTTTCTCCTCGTAAATTCAAGTAGAAACACCTACAGCTTACTTGGCTTGGCTTTATACTTTGTAAAATATAGCTTGGGTCCTATGACAGATGTCAAAATGAGGTTCATAGGGATGTACGAAATTCGATGAAAATATCGAGACTACCAGCTATTATTGATGCATGTTACATATAATTAGGTTTAATTTAATTGTATGTATGTATTTAATTGTAATGAGAACGGAAGATACGTAGCATACAAGGCGTTGGCACTCGTACTGATGAGAATGAACGGAGTGGATCAGTGGAAGTTCATATCAAACAAGATGTTGGCGCGTGTATCTTATGCCTATATCATGGCCCAAGAGCCAAACGCGGCGTGTCTTCTTACGAAATCCAAAAACAGGTTCAGGGCGTTGATGGATTGAATGAAGGATTTTATTTACTCAATATTATTTAGGATCAAGTATATTGAAATATAAATATTATTATGATATTAAAATACCTAAGCAATAAGATTAAATTCTAATTAATTTTTTCTAATATTAATTTCAATTTTAAATTAAGCTTTATTCAAAATATGGATAGTTTATAGTATGTGGTCACGATGATTCATCGCCCATCACTAATTAGCTCGGTATGCCCATAAAGTATGACATTGACAGCTACTACATTCTGTACATTCATTATTAGAAAATTCAAGACTTCATGTGCGGGATTTCACTGACAGCTGTCATAGGACCCAAGCTACATTTTACAAAGTATAGTAACTTAAGGACTTGTGTGTGTGCGCCTTGTTCTGTACTTATATACCAACCTACCAATAATATTGTGAAATATTAACAAATAGATACTCACGAAGTTATACCTAATCAACATTATCGGTAAAACGATTTCCTGGTTGCAGTCAAAGTCCAAAGTTTGTGTAAGTCGTTCCTGGCATATATCTTGATTCCAAGTTGCGAGAAAAACAATACTTTGATGCGTGCGAATGAGCAGTTTTCCAGTAGGTATAATCGTACTGGTAATAAAGAGATGGCGTTAGCATAGCTTTTGGTACTTTTTTTAATTTGCATTGTGGAGGTCAAAAAGTATGCATACATTTGCTCCCGAAACTAAAGAACATTATGTCCATAAATTAGAGAACGCTAGATATGACACCACACTCTTCCCACTCTTCTTACCAAAAGTGCCGGCTGCACCATCTAGCGCGTCTTTAGGAACGCTATAAATACCTACTAGAAAACTGCTCATTGGTTGCGTTTAATCTATAGTTGGTGAATTTAAACTCTTTACCGTAGCACCCTATGCTATGCTCAAAAGACACCGGACACCGGTACTGAGTTTAAAGATTATTATATTTTGTTATAATGTAATTCGAGGCTTTAAAATTAAACATAACAAACACCACCGGTACTGAGTATAAAGATTATTATATTTTGTTATAATGTAATTCGAGGCTTTAAAATTAAACATAACAAACACTTAAACATGACACAACAAAATTAACAAAAACCGTAACTAATCTATAGTAATAGAAAACAGACTATATTTCCATAAACAAAAATAATTTACTGGCAACACTTGAATCATCGACGAACAAATGAAATACGGCAACGTCACGCACGTATTGAATTGAAGTTGGAGAGTGATAGTGTTCATTCGGCGTTCCTAAAAATTAGCAAATTTACAAATTGTATTTAGTTCTATATCTTAATAATAATGGCAGATAGTAAAGGGTGAGTAAATAAAACTGTGAAACATTAATGCCGGGCGTATATACTAGTATCAATTCATAACTAATCGATGCGGTACACTACTACCGAATCTTCAAAAATTGGCTTGTCATCATGTCGAGAATTATAAATTCGACTCTTATTTCATCAAATTTTGCAAGTTCATTTAATTATTTACTTTTGTGTTTACTAATTACATTGAAAGTTTATGGTGTTTTAAAATAGTCTCATCTCATTGTGTGACTACGCTTGGTAGATGGTAACGCCGTGGTTATTTCTATGAATTTGGTTGTTCGGCAGTAATCCTGATGATCTATCCACCGCGATTCTGCGCCGCAAGGACAGGCCTAACCGCCTCATCGTCGAGGAGGCCGTCAGCGATGACAACTCCGTGGTGGCGTTATCACAGGTAAGATCCCTTTGTCCCTACGATTCACCATAAAAAAGACCACGCATAAATGAATTTAGAATAGTTCTAACAAAAATGCTTTGTCATAAGACATTAGGACGTCATTTTCACGTATTCATGGTTTTTCTTGCATATTTACTATTCTATTGATTATACAGCATAATAAGTAAATAGAATTAATTTTTAATAAATGACTGTTGTAAAGTGGTCAATGACCCTATAGTATATAGTTACCTATTGTAATATGTTGTTGAATGATACATTTAAATTTACTATTTATAGTCAATAGCAAATATAGAATTTCAATTGCATCATTAATGCCAATGCATTGTCTTTCTGGGGTAGGCAGAGAGAATAGCCCATGCCTTACAAACTAGTTATACTGCCATCAAATATTTTAGGCAACATGCTAGTCAATATATCAGATTTTACTTTTCAAGACCTCACCAATTTGGCCATTGATGGTAGGCAAAAGTTGCTCTGTCAAAATTACCTACTCACTTATTTGGCTTATTTTGAAAGAAAGAAAGTAAAATTGGAGTCATGCGGACCAATCAAATTTGGTCCCCATAACTCCAACATGAACTGATTAAAATGGCCACCATCTCGACCTCTGGCCTACTGTGCATTGTGTGCGCTGGGTGTAAAATAAGTTTACTTACCATTTAATTGTTGATTTTCAATCTAAAACAAATTATATGTAATATTTTATAATAGCTGATGCCATGAAGATTAACCTCCAGAGTTCACTTCAAAGTAGTTATCATCTAATAGTAAACACAAAGAAATTGCCTTGAATATACTCTATGACGGTAAGTAATCTTTCCCATCCATCTAATCCCAAAATGAAAGTTTTCTATGTATCAGACATAGCTTCTTACTATAAAGACAGATATTATCATAATATTATTATAATCTGTTACCCAATGGAGTGGTATTTTTACATATGGTTAACTGCCAATGACAATGCATTTTTTTGTAGTAAGTGTGACTCATGGTTATGTTTACAGAATCAGTTTTGATAATAACCATTACAAGAAGTTAACAATTATTTATCATGATTCTATTTTGATTAGTGATGTTCCTTGTGAAAGTATTAGTAAATAAAGAAAAAGAAAGAAACATTTATTATCATATGTCATCACATCTCACCTGATCTTGTCTCAAACTCATCATCTACATAAATCAACATCTGCAATTAGAACTTAGATTGTTGAGACTAGTGTGGATTCTATGGACTTATTCTGTAATTTGTTTTTTTAAACATAATAATTTTAAAAAAGAAAAACAAAAAGAAATTATAAACAATTGAGTATGCTGCCTATAAAGAGGATGTATAGGAGAATTTTGAAAACTACAGAAGTGGCTTTGTAGGTGTAGTGGTGGTCAGAAGGTTCCCCCTGTAAGGGTAAGATCACAGGGTCTAATACCATTGAAGCATTGACTTTATCTATCATAATTTGATTTGAAAATATCTGCTTTCTTTATCAGATAGATTTAAACTTTACCTTAATAATTGACTAACTTAGATTTGTATTTGTTTAAAAAAATATATATACATTATTATCATTTGTTTTTTGGTCGTATATGCTAAACAATCAAGATAATTCTCCTTACAAGCTACATTAATTTGGTTTACAAATTATGGGACACAATACAATCAGCACAATTGTATTAGATAATAGCTGAGGAACAGAAATAGAGCTTAAGGAACACATTATTCTTTTTCTTTTATTGTAAATGTAAATATGTATTACTATTGTTAGTTCACAAAAGATAATGCACAGTCCTAGAATAGGACTTCCATGAAAGGATTTCCATTGGTTCATGCAAATGGATTTCAAAATTTTAAGTACTTCTACATAAGAAAAAGTGATAGAAAAGATGAATTCAATATTTTTTTTAAGTTATTTAGAAACTGCAATCAGTAATATTCTCTTTATCCCCACCAGCTAAAGAATGTGGAACCTCTAAACAGATGCTTTTAATAGTAATAGTATACTTTTGTCAATATGTGGAGGGCATAAATAACAATATTATAATTATAAAATAGAAATATATGAATGGATACATTCTATTGTATGAATATATTCCTGTAGGACGTGGTCTTGGAACATCACTAAATAAGTATTTCTGTGGGCGTGGTATTTTTTGCATCAATTACCGGGCTCACACTCAACTTCCGGGGACTACCGGGGTGCGAGAGATATGTCTTGTATAATCTCAACTCCGGCGACCAAAGACCCATAGACGGCGCGTGTTTTAGTCCGTTCGTGTCCGAGTTAATCACCTCCACCGACTTTGGTGGAGGCGGTATCCGTGGCGATTTAACAGACGAAAAAAAGGCTCCCAAAAACTTTATCAAAACCTTTCTCATATAATCTTTATTCGTGCACAACACAATAGAAAATAAATAATGCTAAGTACGAGAGGCACAAATGTACTAGGTTAATAGAAGGGACTTTATAAACAAACAAATTTTACCCAAACCAAGTTTCTGTAACCAGCCATTGATAAAAACTTTCAACCCAACAGGCAAAAATGGAGCAGCTACAACTCTTCAGAGGTGACACCGTGTTGCTAAAAGGAAAACGTCGTAAGGAAACCGTCTGCATCGTCCTCTCAGACGACAACTGTCCTGACGAGAAGATCCGCATGAACCGCGTAGTTCGTAACAACTTACGCGTCCGTCTCTCAGATGTCGTGTCCATCGCGCCCTGCCCGTCCGTCAAGTACGGCAAGAGGGTGCATATACTGCCTATTGATGATTCTGTTGAAGGTTTAACTGGGTAAGTCTGAGTCATATCACTACATCACTACATAGTATAAAATAAAGTTGCGTTTTCTGTCCCTATTTTTCTTGTCCCTTTGTATGCTTAAATCTCTAGAACTACGCAACGGGTTTTGATGCGGTTTATTTTAATAGATAGAATGGTTAAAGAGGAAGGTTTATATGTATATAACATCATGCTACGACCAACAGGTGCGGAGCAGGAATGAAAAATGTTGCAAAAACGGGATGACGCAGACGAAGTTGCGCGGGTCAGCTAGTTAATAGTATAAATGCTTAAGTAAACTTGTCTGTCATTTTTTTACGTCTAAACTGCTGAACCTATTTTGTTAAAATTGTAGTGACAGCTTATAGACAGATTATATCTGGACCCAATACTACTAATTGTTAAACATTTGTCAAACCACTTACAAAAACTACCATTCAATTTTCGGCTTTATAACATATGCTTGAAGTTCAAAATTTAATTAAAAAACGAACATTATTTAGTTTTATTCATTCCACACCATGTTATTTATTTTGGGGTTATTGGCTTGGCAGTGAAGATAATTCAATGGCAATTAATTATAAAACAGTGGTCTCCGGTTTGACCTCAATAGATACTTTTTCAATCCAGGGATCTCACTCATGTGCGATCAAATTCCACAAGTGTTTGAATATCTCAGTAAGTGGTACTCTTGTCAACAGCAACTTGTTCGAAGTATACTTGAAGCCTTACTTCATGGAGGCGTACCGACCTATCCACCGCGAGGACACGTTCATGGTTCGCGGAGGCATGCGCGCGGTCGAGTTCAAGGTGGTAGAGACTGACCCATCTCCGTACTGCATTGTCGCACCAGACACTGTCATACATTGTGAAGGAGACCCTATTAAACGCGAGGTAAGTTATACTGTTGATTGATGGCACTTGGTGCAACTTATTTTCATACATTACTAGCAAACCCGGCGAACTCCGTTTCGCCACCGGATGGCTACAAAAAATGATTTTCCCGCTTTTCTGTTGAATTTTTTTCTGAATTTTCTTTGCTATAAACCTCACAGAGCCCGAGACTTTTCCAACGAATGCAAAACCGTGGAAATCGATTCGTGCGTTCTGGAGTTATAGCGTCAGGAAGGAAAACCCGACTTATTTTTATATAGTAGATTGATAACACACTTGTACTTCTCCACTGTATTTATTATTGTACCTAAACGGTTTCGCCTTGCGGCTTCTCACTATCAATAGCGAGATAAGTGACTATTACATTGATGTTATAAAGCCTTTATCCGTGTATTTGTTATTTCTTTAGATGTGGTTTATTCCAAAAAGGTATAAGCACACAGTGCGCAGTGCGGTATAAAAGGAACTTCATTCGCGCACACTCAATCAGTGGAAATGAACTGTGGTCTTATTCAAATGACTACAATATGGGATTCTTGAAGAAGGGAATTAGAAGGGTTAGGACACAAGTCTATAGAATATACCACGGCAATCACTTTCCATCAAGTGGGCCGTGTGCTTGTCTATTACCTATGTGATATACAAATAAAAATGCAAGACCATACATATCGCCACGATAGCAGATCAAAATCAAAATCGTGCTTACTTGAAGGCAATAGGCGCGCTTCCTATAACATTACGTGATAACGAAAATTAAAGTTGGCGGAATGAGTATGTTAATATACCTCTGCCTACCCTGAAATGGAACTTGACGTAGACTCGACAAAACAAGAACAGATACCACTTTTAACTCTGCGGCCATGATGAATTATGTACACGCGACGTCGTCGCTAGCGATCATTAAACTATTAAAACATGGCAGTAATGCACCGCCATTTTCTACAATCGGCGTGCGTTAGGTTTTTGCTCCTTATCTACTCGCCTAGTACAGTTTTTACCCGACTGCGCGACGCAAAGGAGGGTATTGTGTTTATCAGCCTATGTATGTGTGTATGTTTGTTTCTATGTGGCGTTCTAGAGACCAAACGCATAGGCTGATTTTGATAATTCGTGCGTCAATCGATTCGTCTTAACCTTGCGAGTGTCACTAAAGACATGACAGTAATCAAATTCACCACAGCGACGAACAGACGCCATATTGTCAAAATGAAAAAAGAAAGTCGATGAACTATGTCAAGTGGGGTGTCGTTGAATAGGTATTTTAAAATCATGTTTAGGTTCCTTTTACCAATTTTCATTATTATTAATCGGAAACATACATATATAGCCCATGCCTATCCCGAGGTAGGCAGAGGTGAAATAACTCTCACATTTCACCACTTCTGACTATTTACTATGTGTAGTATATTTAAATTATAATTGGTTTGTAATTACTAGCTAGCTTTTGATGAGTCTTGATTCCATTACTGATATCATTCATTGCTTAAGTATTTATAATTAATGTGACCGCGGTAGCCTAGTGACTGCTGAGACGAGGTCTCAGGTTCGAACCCAGGTTTTACCATGGCACACGCATAACTTCGAAAAGCATCGTTTTCCGCAGTTATCCTTTATCGCAGGTTTATAAGTGCCCGGTTAGTGGCAAAACGCGAAATGTGGGTACTAGCACCTCTGCCTACCCCTTCGGGGATATTGGCGTGAGTTGTCATGTTAATTATACGGAAACAACATTGCCCGAGTCTGACATCCACTTTAGCCTATTTTTTTCCACATGGTGTGGGAATACTACAAATACACAAAGGTTAGAACCACGTAAGTCTTACGCGTTGCGATGTATATTATTGTTATCACTAAGTTGACCTAGTTCTAGCTCCTCTTAGTAACTGTCACTGACAATTTACTTTTATCGGATTGTACATATTTACCAATCTATCCAAACGTAATGATATTTTTTTGGGAATATAAATAAAAGTAAGAAGTTAGGAGAGTTATTAACATTTAGAGAATCTCTTTCCTGAAGTGGTTAATTGCTCGAACCCAGTAGGTTGATACAAGGTTAAACAATACTAGCGAGGTCAATCATAGGATGGTGGATGATCAATGATCATTCCTTACACATTGAGATCCTTCCATGCTTCGGAAAACACATTAAGCTGTCGATCTCGCTTGCCATACGAATACTTGTGGCATTAGTTTTGTAATTCGTAAAAAATATACAAAACACATTGTCTTATTTATTTTGGTTGATTTTGAAGGGAATTTTAAACCCGTTCCCACAACCCGTGGGAACCTTTTCTCGGGAGAAATAGTAGTCTTTGTGTTATTCCAGGCTTTAATCTATCCTTGTACCACATTCGTTCAGTTGTTAGAGCGTAATTAGGTATCGAACATACAAAAATCTTCACAAGTTTTCACATTTAATATAACAGTTTGATAATATGTATTAAGTATTATTCTTACTAATTATTTTAAACCCCAACTAAAACCGAGCGGTGTTATAAATCTGTTTGTTTGTGAATTTGTCAGTTCTTCATAGCTCCTAAATAGATATATATAAGGTTGCCTGTAAGAGATTGCCGCAGAGCGATAAGGCCGCCAATTGTATTTACCACGTGCAAACATCTCTATGTGCTGTATAATTTCATCCTTGGTGTGCAATAAAGACATATATTATTATTATTATTATTATTATATCGATTTTGAAGCAGTTTTTTAAACATGCATATAATTTAACAGGAAGAAGAGGAAGCTCTCAACGCCGTCGGGTATGACGACATCGGTGGGTGCCGCAAGCAACTTGCTCAGATCAAAGAGATGGTGGAATTGCCGCTTCGCCACCCATCGCTCTTCAAGGCTATTGGTGTGAAGCCGCCCCGCGGTATTCTCATGTACGGACCACCCGGTACTGGCAAGACCCTGATCGCTCGTGCTGTAGCTAACGAAACTGGTGAGTAATCCTTTCATTTGTACGCGGCATATATTTAGACCCTAAATCACGAGAGAAACGAGGCCCTGACTCGCCTGTATTAGTTTGATGTAATGTATGACTGATGTACGCATAAAGGTGCGTCCAGATTTGTGATATAACAGCGAACCGGACAGTGTGCCATCAAGATATGACGTTTACTAGAGTTCTGTTGCACTGACATGGTCACCAGTCAATCAATAGTTTCATTAAGGCTCATCTATCATGCAGCTGAATATGCGACGGACATGCTCTTTTGACACGGGCGCGGTAAAGTGTTTCATATATGTAGACGCGGTATATAGTGCATTTTGTGATGATACTGAGTTTGTACCCACACTACATGTGTTGACTATAAGGTGAATAGACATAGTCAATTAGTATGTAACATTATAATATTACCATCTATATTATATCTCAAGTTTAATTTTATCAAATAATAACACAATTGTAATGTAATTTTAATTATTGTAATGTAATTTTAAATAAGTTATTGTGGTCTAACTCTATTGCATTAGGTAACAACCTGAAATGAGGATAGTATGTGAAATAAGTAATAAATATCATAGAAGTAAAAATATTAACATCAAAGCTAATATTCTTGCTATATCACAAAGAAACTAAAGTCAGAAATTAATAAATTTAAAATTTTCTTATTACAAAGTCGTAATTCCTTTTCAACACTTACTAAATTAGAATAGGGTGGTTAAAACAACAGAAATAGAATTATAGGTCATTGACATGTGGGTTTCAGGGTTCAGAGTTTATTGTTAGCCAATTCAAAGAGCCATTTTTAAGACTCATTATTTCTTTTTAATTTAGTTACAATAGTTAAACAGAATACCTCCAGATATTTCTATTAATGTGTTTCCAAATAAGTAGTTGCAGGATTGTATACTACTTGATTCGAATCGAATCGAATCAAGTTATGTTTTGACTAATAAATATAGATAGATGATTCTTGTGTTAGCTGCCAATATTATGAAATACTTCTAGCTGTAGGCAAAGGTGGTACCTTACTTGAAAATTTATATAATCTTCAAATCCGACTATATCATTAGTTATTAAAGTATGATACCACTTTCTCCGATATGTCAATTATTTACTTTTCAAAAAGTAAGTACAATGCTGGTACAAAACGTCTATGCGCCGCGATTAACACCCACGCGATTAGTCCGCATTATCTCCCGGTCTATTACATTTAGAGGTTCTCTATGTTAATAGAGGCTGCAAGAAACGAAACTGGTGGCCTGGTTATTTTCTCGTCAAATTACCATTGAATTATCTACATATATCAGAAACATACATAATTGACTGATTATTCTAAAGAATATTAGTTCTAAACTAATATCAACCCATTCTCCAACAGGTGCATTCTTCTTCCTGATCAATGGCCCAGAGATCATGTCGAAATTGGCCGGTGAATCCGAGTCCAACTTGCGTAAAGCATTCGAAGAGGCCGACAAGAACTCTCCCGCTATCATCTTCATCGATGAACTGGACGCCATCGCCCCCAAGAGAGAGAAGACCCATGGGGAAGTGGAACGCCGTATCGTGTCTCAGCTGCTCACGCTTATGGATGGTATGTGAAGATTATATTTCTCCTTCATAAACTTTACCTCGAGAATGACACTAGGTCACAAATTTGCAGCGGGTTGTAGACTGAAACACAATTTGCGGTGTGATGTCACAACGTCAACAGCAATCGCACCGCTCGCCATAGGGAGGGAGTTCATCCTGCCACACTACGACCGGAAACGGTGCGCACTGTACGGTATGAAAAAAGTTTCATCCCGCGCACGCTCAAGCTGTGGAATGAGCTCCCTGCCATGGTTTTCCCAAGCGACTACAATATGGGGTTCTTCAGGAAGGGCATTAGAAGGTTTCTACAGGATAGGCAGCACGTGTGTGGCGCCTCTGGTGTTGCAAACGTCCATAGGCCACGGTGACCGCTTCCCATCAGGTGGGCCGTGTGCTTGTCTGCCACCTAAGTGGTATAAAAAAAAATGTTAAAATTCGAGGTGTGCGCCACACAATCTTCTGCCTTCCCGGTCGTTCATTTCAATTGATTTAATATCTACCGAATAACAATAGAGCAATTTAATTGCGATCCACTGCAGAGTTACTTTCATCAACACTTGTGCATGAATCACTGAAAAATGCTACAATGCCATGCTCAGTGTTGTTGTTTCTGCGGGGGTGCGAGAGATATGTCTTGTATGGCAATGAAGGACTCATGGACGGCGTGCGTTTTGGTCGGTTCGAGTCCGACATAACCACCTCCACCAACTTTTGGTGGGGGTGGTATCCGAGGGGATTTTGCGCACGGACAAAAAAAAAGTGTTTATGTTTGGTATAGTATGGTATGCTGGTTTCCGTAACTCCATATCACGTGCGGTTTCGCGTGCTGGTGTTGACCGACCTTTCGACTATGTTTTACTGACAATTTTTTTCTATCATATTAGGTATGAAGAAGTCGTCCCACGTGATCGTGATGGCCGCTACTAACAGGCCCAACTCCATTGACCCCGCTCTGCGTCGTTTCGGCCGCTTCGATCGTGAAATTGATATTGGTATCCCTGATGCCACTGGCCGTCTCGAGATCTTACGTATACACACGAAGAACATGAAACTTGGGGACGATGTTGATCTAGAACAGGTATGTTTTTGATTTGCGGTACATATTTTTTTTAAGAATATTAACAATCGAAATTAGTAGTGGCCAGGGGCTCTAGCCAAAATGCATTCGTTCCCAATCTACATTCGTCATCGCGCTGAAAATGTATGGGAGTGACATTTGTTGTCGGAATCGAATCACTTGACATTCAACAACAAATATCACTACCATACATTTTCTTACATTTACATTTTCATCTTGGCTAGAGCACCTGGATATAATCTGGGACCTCTCGATCGTAAACCCGACTCCTTAACCACTAAACTACCGACGCTTATTTAGAACTCAATTAGAAATCTATGTACTTCAAAATACATTTTCTCTTAAGTATTTACTCTTTTGTAACATTCCAAGTATTTTAACGTATTTCTAATAAATGTAATTATAATTACAGGAAGTAATAAACTAAATTATAATTTGTATATCACCAGTTTCGCTTTAGCTACAACAATGTAGATATTGTATTGTATTCCCCTCGCACAAAGCAAGCCATAGTTTTGTGAGGGAATTCCCCTTAATGTTAGTATAATACTTCTACTTATGCACACTGGATTGTAAGCCTAGAGTCTAGAAATAGAACGTATTATGCAAAACTTAGTAGTTATATTTAGTTGTTGTGTGGTGATGGAAGAAGAATATCACCTCTCCTTTTCATTCGAAGTACCACTTGGGTGGCAAACAAGCACGCGACTCACCTGATGGAAAGTGGTGACCTTGGCCTATGGAAGTTTGCAACACCATAGGCGTCACATTCGTACTGTCCAGAAGAGCGGGGAAGAGGAATGGGGGAGGAGAGAAGGTTAAGAGAGTCTGTGCTGTCAGTGCAGAAGACAAAAAAGAGCTTCTCGGTCTTCCCACTGACATCACTAAACCTCTCCAGTGAGCTCTGGCTACTCTACACACCACCGAAAACATAACACAAGGGTGACAAGCAGAAAAATAGGCTAGTTGAGTATGGTATTTGGACCATAGTCACTGGATGACATTTAGACTGATATCTAGGTACTAATAAATGTAATATTGTTCAGATCGCTGCAGAATCTCACGGTCACGTAGGCGCTGACTTGGCTTCGCTCTGCTCGGAGGCTGCGTTGCAACAGATCCGTGAGAAGATGGATCTCATCGATTTAGAAGACGATCAAATTGATGCGGAGGTGCTGAACTCGCTCGCCGTCTCTATGGACAACTTCCGGGTATGTTATTAGTATTATGAATGAATAATATATATATTGATGCATTATACAAATGTAATACATAAGTGCACTGAAAACTACTGCAGTATATGCAACTGCGGAAACTGTAATTAAGAAATAACTCATACCACAAGCTGTTAACGTCCTCTCTGAGGCACATTGCAGGCTTACTGAGTTTATTTGATACCATCTTATTATATAAATATAACATAATATATAACTCACGCCTGTATCCCCGAAGGGGAAGGCAGAGGTGCTAACACCCACATTTCACCAATTTATGTTTAGGTTCTAATGTAATATGTGGCGAGCCTATTGCCATTAACCGGGCACTTATAAACCTGCGATAAACACATACATAACTTCGAAAATCATCGAAAAGTCGTTGGTGTGTGCCATGGTAAAACCTGGGATCAAAGCCGAGACCTCGTCTCAGCAGTCCATCACCCATACCACTAGGCTACTGTTACTTAATATTGTATAATATATTCAACTAAATCATTATATTTCACAGTACGCAATGACGAAATCGTCGCCGTCCGCTCTGCGCGAGACCGTGGTCGAAGTGCCGAACGTGACGTGGGGCGACATCGGAGGCCTGCAGAACGTCAAGCGCGAGCTGCAAGAGCTGGTGCAGTACCCCGTGGAGCACCCCGACAAGTTCCTCAAGTTTGGCATGCAGCCGTCTCGTGGCGTGCTGTTCTATGGACCGCCTGGCTGTGGTATGTATACTGACATACTTATTATACTCATCATCATTATGAACAAAGTATTTTGCTGATATGGCGTACGTCAGACTCGGAGCTCAGCTTTTGCCTCCTGTGGATCCGGAGGAGATTCCGGACCCGCACTGCTCGCAACGAGCGGAGGCGAATCGGGCATCTGAGGTCGCAGTATGGGGGTGATAAGTGGAACCGCCCTTTAGGAATATAGCTAAGTCAACAGAAAATTATGAAAACAGTTGGTTCCCTTATCCCGCGCCAAATTACTATGTCTGATTGTCGTAATATCGATAGCAAAAAACAAGCGAAAATATCTCATGCTCTATAACAGAATTTATTATTTATACCATACTGGTCGATTTCTCACCATAATACTTCAAGCACCTACCTTGACAAATCTCTGCATTACCCTAAGGTTGACTGGTAGAAAAGGCCAATGGCATTAAGTTCGCCTTTGTACATTTATTATGTATTTGTGCAAAAAGTTTAAATAATAATAAAAATTAAAAAAAAGACCAACGACTTGATCACTTATTTTGTTCCACAGGTAAGACCTTGTTAGCAAAGGCTATTGCTAACGAATGCCAGGCCAACTTCATCTCGGTGAAAGGCCCCGAGCTGCTCACTATGTGGTTCGGTGAGTCTGAGGCTAATGTTCGTGATATCTTCGACAAGGTATGTTATAAATACTTGATTTTATATTCCTTTTTTGCGATCGGTCGCTGTATTTAAATCATGTGGTTTAGCAACTGATTCGATCGCGTGATTCAGTAATTTCATTGCATGGAGAGTGCTGCAATTAGGCATTCGATTGTACTCAATATAACAATGAGACACAACGTTGATTGACTAAAAGCTATTTGGTCCGTGACTAATGTATATGCAATCTACACCACAGAATCACACTACTGATTGTTCTATACTTTTCTGTCGAAGTTAAGGTTCGTATCGGTTTGCTAATGTAACTTTTAAACTATCGCGGCGTTTACTCATAGTGTTTATAGTGTTCGAAAATATGTCGCGTGAAGTCCCGATACCTACTTATAAACACTATGAGTAAACGCCGCGATAGTTTAAAAGTTACATTAGCAAACCGATACGGGCCGGAAATTGCACAAAAAGTTAAAGACCTAGAAGTTAAGGTTGCTTGGAAGAGATCGCCTTTCGCGATAAGGCCGCCCATTATTATACATGCAACTTTACGCTTATTACTGTACTGTAGCATTAGCATGAACTCCTATCGAATTCGTAATGTGTAGGTTTCGGGAGAACGAAGCATTGTGATTGGCAGTCTGCCTCTTGTGAACCTGTGTACATGTGTAGCCCGCCAATCGCAATGCTCTGTTCGGTCGATACCTTTACATTACGAATTTAATAGTATTTCGTGCTAAGGCTACTGCTAACTATGTTCTAAGACGTACAATAAAGAATGATCTATCTATCTATCTAAAAATAGTAACTGTGGTAGATGTCATCTTCAGAACGTGGCATTTGACTTCTAATTTATTCCTAAAGTAACCTGTGGAATGAATAAAAATTGAACTATTTGTAAGCCACCATTGTCTCGTGTTAGTGAAATCGTATATATTTTGCATGAATATTGTGCAAATTATCTGCACGAAGTTTTCATTCGTTTCACAAGACAGCGGACGGCCTAAGAGTTCTCGCATTTACTTAATGCTTAGATGTACGAACACTGCAATAGTCCTACTAACGATTCCACGCGGTCCGCAGGCCCGGTCAGCATCGCCGTGCGTGTTGTTCTTCGACGAGCTGGACTCGATCGCGAAGTCGCGCGGCGGGTCCGTGTCGGACGCGGGGGGCGCCGCCGACCGCGTCATCAACCAGATCCTCACCGAGATGGACGGCATGGGAGCCAAGAAGAACGTTTTCATCATCGGTACGTTATACACGGTGATTTTTTTGTGGTTTCGGAAGAAGAATATTTTGTTTCACACACAGTTTCGGTAGCAAAATCGACTGGAAGTTTTCATTTTGAAAGAAAAAAAAAATGACTTTATGTATGGCAATAATGTACAGGTGAACAAAAAATGTATGGGAGGTGTAAAAAAAAATTTTTTACGCCAAATTAGGACTTCCTTACGATTTTACTATCGAAATTGTGGCCAAATTCTTTTTTTCCGAAACCACTATAAAATCAACCGGTATACCTGTTTCTTCTTTATGTATTTTGCTGTTGCAGATAAATTACGACAACATAGCATATTTCTACCGCAGTAGCCTAGTATTATGGTAATGGACTGCTGAGACGAGGTCTCGAGTTCGATCCCAGTTTTACCATGGCACACACCAATGACTTATCGATGTTTTTCGAAGTTATGTGTGTATTTATCGCAGGTTTATAAGTGCACGGTTAATAGCAATAGGCTCGCCAACTATTACATTGGGACATAAACATAAACATAAACTGACAAAATGTGAGTGCTAGCACATCTGCCTACCCCTTCGGGGATATAGGCGTGAGTTTATGTTACGTTATATTTTTGAAGGACCTCTACTAACAAAATATGACGTCGAACTTGTATGGAGTGCTCAAGATTTCACTCCGTCGAGGCACTAAATTCGTTCTACTGACTCAGATACGTAATGTCCCCATAATTCATAGAAACTTCAGATTATGTCTTGAAAATTGAAAAACCATAATTTGATTCCCGGTGGTATCCCAGACTTTCGTGTCAAGCCCCGGCGCCCTCAAACTCATACTCCTTTTAATTTAGTTTAACATAAATCTGCGTAGGACATTTTATTTATTATTGAACTTTTCGTAGGTGCGACAAATCGTCCCGACATCATCGATCCCGCGATCCTGCGGCCGGGTCGTCTGGATCAGCTGATCTACATCCCACTGCCCGACGAGAAGTCGCGCGAGGCTATCCTACGCGCCAACCTCCGCAAGTCGCCCATCGCCAAAGATGTCGATCTATCTTACATTGCTAAGGTAACATTTAACTTAATCATAATCATAATCATCATTTATTTGTGTAGGCTAGTTACAGATCTTATAGTAATGTTAGAAAGTCCTCTATATTCTACCACGTTTTTTTAGTTTAGTAGGTATTATGTCGATCCATGCACTGTCAAGTAAATAGTAGTATCAAAAATGTCAAGAAGTTAAATTAATAATATAAAAAGAAAATTAAGTCAAAAATTAAAAGTCTAAAAAATATAATTAATTAAATTACTACTACTTATTGCGTACCTTATTTTTTCTTTCTTAAATATGTTCCCACTATTTGCCTGCAGTCTGCCCGATAGTAAAGTAAGCTGAAGTATCTAAAATGACACTATTTCCGAAGCTATCAATTTTTAAATAGTGGTCCATAGTTTTACGGGTGCAACAGATGCTATTTTCACGATTGTTCTATCGAATGAGGGGTGTACCACCCTTCATATCTTGCTGTGGTGTGCCTTGCTCAACGTGTTCCTGCTTGTAGGTGACACAAGGGTTCAGTGGTGCGGACTTGACAGAGATCTGCCAGCGCGCCTGCAAGCTGGCCATCCGCCAGGCCATCGAGGCGGAGATCCAGCGCGAGCGCACTCGCCAGCAGCAGACCGCCGCCGCCGTCATGGACGTGAGTACTCGTATACTATGTGTAACGGCAAACTTCGTGAATAAACGTCAGAAACATGTACATGTATCAACCAAAAACCAATAAACGGAATAACAACCCATGCTCCAACTTCATTAGTTAATTGGCGCACTTACATTGTCGCGCCCTGCATTAAGGTAGAATTCGTATCTGAGCGCATTCAGAAGATACGGCGCAAAATAGGCTTCTCAGTGGTGTCGTTTACCAGTATCGAAGTTCAATTGCAGAGATGACATGTCACCTGACCGCATATATATTGTACTTACCGCTCATTTATACCAAGGTTTAAAACATGTCATGACAAGTTGCAATACTTCGCAAACTTCTGTGTGAACGCAAATCCGTTTTGAACCATTTTATATTAAAACATGTTTGTAACTCATTTCTTGGTGTCAACGCGAAGATACTCTTGCAATCCGCTCAATGGTCTCCGAGTACATTTTAACCAAGTTAGTGGACACGGCGTGGCGGTAGTGAACGCGACTGCTACGCAGGAGGCGTGGGTTCGATTTCCGCTCAGTGCAAATATTTGTGTGCATGTGCATATTTGCTTTGACCTGGTTGTTTCTAAATATGTTTATTCACATTCCAAAACCAATAACATAAGCTAGTTTGAACTATGCTTATTATGGGTCTAGGTGTGTAGATTGTCCTAGAACTATAGAATGTAGTATAAGAATGTCTCCTGTGTGCAGATGGACGAGGAGGACCCGGTGCCGGAGATCAGCCGCGCGCACTTCGAGGAGGCCATGAAGTTCGCGCGGCGCTCCGTGTCCGACAACGACATCCGCAAGTACGAGATGTTCGCGCAGACGCTGCAGCAGAGCCGCGGCTTCGGCACCAACTTCAGGTAACGAAACGGATTTTATTTACTTGTCGAGTGTTTTCATCAACCTAGTGTAGTAGAGTAGGAAATAGGCCAAATAGAAGAAGTCCACTGAGTTTCTTGCCGGAGTCTTCTCTGCCGGAGCGGCGTTTCAAACCACTTTATCTCTTCCCGATGGGATAGTGCTTACCTGACAGTCCATACACATGACAGTTGCCAGTTCAATGGCAATAAACCCGTCCCCTTATCACCATCATCATCCTTGCGTTAGACTCGGTCACATCCGAAGCTTTCACCTCAGAGTCTGGGGTCCGCTTTCCAGCTTTTTCCAGTCTTTCGCACTTGAAATGCATGCCATCATCCACAAAGCCAAATCAACTGTTTGTTGGGTGTACCACTTCTACCGGGGCCCGACCCGGGCAATATACCTGACCCAAAGACGGCATGCGTTTTAGTCGGTTCGAATCCAACATAACCTACCCAACCGGCTCCGGTGGGGGCGTATTCGTGGGGATTTTTCGCAAGATATAAAAAAAGTATGTAGGTTGGGTATGTAGCGTCTCTTTGCCTCTGTAATACACGCCCATACATGACGCACACACAACGTCCGCAGGTTCCCGACGTCGGGCGGCGCGGCGGGCGGCACGGGCACGTCGGGCGGCGACCAGCCCACCTTCCAGGAGGAGGGCGGCGACGACGACCTCTACAGCTAAGCGCGCCTCGCCCGCCGACCACTACTACTTAAGGATACTGGTCCACTCGGAGCGACCCGCGTCCTCTATCACCACGCCAAATATAACCTCTTGATCTGCCCCGCACCCCGATATATGAATCTATGTTTAGTACGTTTACCTGCAGGGTATAAGCTTTTTACGATCGGTTACCGATTATGGGGGAGTGTTTATCAAAAATATGTGAAATAGTCTAGAAAACTCTAAAAGAAGCGCTCGAGCGCGAGTATATGGCCGTACGCAGATGACGCCGGTGTGTTTTGGCGTGGTCGCGGCGGGTCCCCGGGGACGGTGGTGACGGCAGCCATCGATCGGTTCTAGCTCGCGCCCTCTCTCGAGAGAGACAATATTAAAAATTAGAAAATCGGCGAGCGCTCTAGCGCGCCGTGGTCGACTAAATTTCTAACAATCTAAGGCAATGTAAATGTATTTATTTTATAATTGAATCATTCAATACCATTCTTTTCTGTTCCGATTTGCTTATGTTTAGTTGTAATTGAATAAATAATGTTCGTGTAATGTACGCTCGCCTCGCGAGCTCGTAAGATCATATGATAGAGTAATTGTTAACTTACTGTATTTGCCAGATTCTGTGCGTAGGCCGCGCCGGCGGTTGCTGTGGCATCCCGCCGGCCATACACGATATTACAGTGGTTTTTTAATAAAAAGATTTTTATAGACTACACACGTGCGTTTATTTATTGAACCTTATGCACACCCTCGAAACATCACGATACCTTAAGAATTTATACCTCGCTAGAGATACATTGAAGAAGTTAACGAAGATAAGCGTTGGTCGTTCGCACATCTGTGGCTCCTCAATTCATACGGACATATATATAAATTGCTCTCTAGTTCGAGTCGTCCCGCCCAATCGAAATAACAAATGGCATCGATATTCATATGGCAACCGATTACGGCGGTGTAACGTGCTGTCCTAGGCATGGACAGGGTTTAGAATGGTGAGGAGAAAACTCCGGGCCCGCGATGAGCGAAGGCGACCCGGAAGTCGGGGGTCGCTGACCTCCGTCCTCCATGAACGCGGGCCTAGGGGTAACGGATGAAGCCACCTGTCGCGCTAGTAGAAGCAGGCTACGGCGGTGGCGCAAAAGATACCATGGTTCCCATATTAGGAGAAGGGGGTCATCTTAAAGAGATGTCCCCCCGGGTTGCGAGAGATATGTCTTGTATAACCTGACCTCCAGCAATCAAAGACCCATAGACGGCGTGCGTTTTAGTCGCTTCGAGTCCAACATAATCACCTCCACCGACTTGGTAGAGGTGGTATCCGTGGGGATTATGCGCACGGAAAAAAGGGTCTAAAATACCACGTTTTGGAAGAGCCATTGGGTAATAAACCCGTATGCGAATGAAGGACCCGTGCCTCTAATTGAACATGGTAGAAGTTATTAGTTCAACCCGTGCAACAAGGATTGCCTTGAAAACTGCAATAATGCCTTCGATTGAACAAGTAAATACGCATTCAGGGCTTCCAATTGCGATCATGGCACATCAGTCAAGAAATTAAGTCAATTCAGGATATGGAACAGGTCTCTTGAGGTTCGGACTTAATTTATTTGAACAATTGAATTTAGAGGGTAGATGTAAGTATCCCAGAAACTGGATCATGGACACAAGATTGGTATATATTTTGATACATTTTCGAAACGAGCACCCTCGGGTCTTTTTAAAAAAATACACAAATTATGAAGGTATTTCGTAATGCAGGATCATGAGCAATATTGCACATTGGGGGAGGCCTATGTTCAGCAGTGGACTCCAATTGGTTAATTAATTAATTGAAATATTGTAACGTACGTCGGTAGTAAAAGTTTTACGATGTCATAAAACAATATAAAAGAATCAACTATAACTAATAGGTACGTGACCAAATCTTTATTCTGAAAAGCCGTCTAGGTTGATACAGGTTTAAAACCAACTGTCTAATTAAATGTAGGTACAATCTTCTTTACCTTATGTGGGGGTCCCTATAATACGTCTGAAAGCAACTGCCGTATTCCTAGCAAAAGTATTGATGTCTTGTGTTAAATATGTCTGAGACATAGAGCTGTCGACTAATTTGAGCCCAAAGTAAGAATTTCTCAATTCTACTTTATCCCCAGGTATTATGTTCTTGATGAAATCGCATATGTCTTCATTAGAACAATTGCACGAATCTTTTAATTCATGATCAGAATATTGAACAGCTATTTCTTTTGTGTTTGATGGCACTTCTAGTGAAGATGCGAGAGTATATTCAAGGCCCTTTGCTTTTTTTACTAAAGCTTTTAATTTTATAACGGAACAAGTTTTATAGTTTAGCAATTCGGGTGCATCGTAATAAGAAGTTTTTGTCATATAAGCGGGTAAATTCTCCGATAGTTGCTTCTTGCTGATTTTGGAGCAGTTACATTTTTTGGGTGCTATAAAATTCATATAACTATCCCATTTAGTGCCTCTCTCGTGTTCTAATTCAGCTTGTCGATTTAACAGTTTATTATAAAGAGGCATGAGTTTTGTGGTACAAGTGGCATGTGAAGGTTGTATTTTTTTTATGTTTGAGCCTAGAGTATTGCAACTAGACACCGAAGCATTACGACTGCAGCCGAAGCAATGAGGAATTTTACAGTTAGCGCAATCAATAGAAAGGTTTCTCATGTTGGGAGCTTCTGGTTGTAGTATTTGCAGCAAAGAGCTTTGTTGTTTTAATTCTAATAACTGTTGAGACGGTGTATATTTTACGGGTACATCTTGCTCGTAATTATGGATGTCTTGAAATTCTGCATTGTCTATCAATCTGCTGAAGTCATTATCTTTAATTTTTTTGCTCAGTTTTGGATTTAGATCTTGGTTGAAATTGGGTCTATAGTAGTTCTCACAGAATGGGCACCTTTTTATGTTCGGAAATTCTTTCACATCCACATTTTTCCTTGATAGTTTTGATACTTGTTTATTTAACTGTAATTTATTCATGTTCAGGCAAAGGTTGAGTACTTATGTTAATTTTATTGCGGTGTTATTACTTTTAATCATATGTAATATCGTATCTTATAACTGTCGCTTTTTAAAACTTATCCTCTGTTATTTCGTTTTAGAAACTTTCCTTATACTCTTGTTAATTTTACAATTATTGAATTCATTTATTTCTAACGTTTTTATTAAATACCTAAAAGAGAAGTTATTTATAGATTTTTGTTTTGATAAATAACTTTTCTTTTTATGAAACCACAGACTAATAAGAATTTACTTATGTAAAATACCGAAATCTGTGTACGTACTTTTTTGACATTACCTACCCCTTATTTAGGTACCTACCTATAAAAATTAATTTAATTAAGTAATTAGTTTTTCTGTACCCTTCTTTTTCTCCACATCCGGGATAAATCAACGACATTAAACATTATGCTCATGAAGGTTGTACACAAAATGCGTGGTGTGACCTATTAAAAGTTTGATTTATGGTCATATTTTGTTTCGATCATGTTTTAATAGATACACTTTGTAGCATTTTGGCTTCCTTTGCCAGTTTTCATCACTGTGAGGACATGTCTTCGAACTCTGGCTGGCATAGCAACGCGCAATCTATGAATTATAGGACCGATGGACAACCCAACAATATTTTTCTTTTTTCAATTGGATGCCATAGCTGTAATTTTGTGAGGGCCGTCGCAAGGCCAGAAGTAACTAGACTAGCTGAGATGAAGTTTGACATATTGAAGAGAATGAAATGTTGTGTCGACGACGGGCCTATGAATGATGATGAACAATATAAAGACAATTTACAAATTATTGTAAATGTTATATTAAAACATTAGGTATATAAAACTACAAAACTAGTACTACCTAGCACTATATAAAACTACTATCAAAACCACCTAGGTATAGTTAGTCGAAGGCACAATCTGTTCTCATGAATATTTCTTCAACATCAGGTGCTCGTTTTATCAATTGTAACAAAGAACGGGCTCGATCCTTTATAAAAGTTTTACGTTCTTTATTCAAATATGATTCTGATAGTGAACCGTCGCCTGCAAGGAACCGGTCATGCGTAGTTTTCGGAAGCATTCTCATGAACTTCATTAAAGAATCTTCAGAGAAGCAGGTACACAAATACTCAAATTCGTGGTCTGAACATTGAGTGCCTATATCTTTAGTTTTAGATGGTAATTTTGGTAATGGTGGCGTTGGATCTTTCTTGCCCCTCGCCTTTTTGACTAAGGTCTTCAGTGTTGCAACCGAACAGGTTTCATAGTTCAATAATTGAGGTGCATCGTAGGAAGACATTTTTCTCATGTAGGCTGGTAAATGCTCCAATAAATGCTTCTTGGCTATTTTAGAACAATCACACTTTTTACTTTGAATGTATTTCATGTACCCCTCCCACTTCGGTTCTCTTTCGTGGGATAATTCTGCTAGTCGTGTTGAAATTTTATTACCAGAAGGGATTGATGGCAACGAAGGCTGTGTTTTAGGTTGAACTTTGGGTTGTTTCTTCGTATCAGGCAATGAACTTGGAGTATCATTTCGATCACAATCAAAGCAATGTGCTATTTGACAACCAGAACATTTGAAATTAACTTTTTGTATATTTGCAATCTCTTGTTCAAGAACTTGTAGTAATGAACTTTCCAGTTTTAAGTCCCGCACTTTCTGAGAAGGCGTATACTGCACAGGTACAGTAAAGTCATAATTATTTTCATCTTTAAAATCAGCGGTATTCAAAATTTCACCGTGAATATAATTTTTAATTCTGTCTGTGAACTGTTCGAAGTTATCACAGGCTGCGTATATGCATCTTTTATTAATGACTATAACCGGCAACTGTGAAGCACTGGATGTACAATGTTTTGGACAGAATTCTTGAAGTACATTTGGTTTGTTATTTTTGTCACAGAAAAGATAAAATGGATGCGGTTTTGGTATCGGTGTGTGGAATGTATCATAGTCCAGTTCAATGATGCTAAGAGTGTCAGGCTGCTCGAGAGCCTCATTAAGTTGTAATAACATTAACGTTTCTATGTTTATAAAAAAATCAGCTTGTTCCGGTATCATCTTTAGACAGTACGACACAAACATTTGGAAAGTTTTCACCACATGACATACCTTTTTCTTCCATATTTTAGTAAATTCTTTTTGTTGTTTTTCCTTTTCTTGTGCGAGATGAATTTCAAAGTCTTTCATTGCTATATCGTGGGCTAAAGTTTTAGTTATTTTGGCATGCTTATATTTGCTAGCTTCCATTTCCGCTAGGCATTCTTGACGCTCTTTTAACGCTACATAGATTTGACATGCTAAATTTTGGCATTCCAAGAAATTTCTTAGTTTCTCGACAGCTACATGTTTTTCAAGATTTATATCGTGCAATTTATCACCAAATTTTGCACGAGCTGTTTCTAAATTCTGTATAAATTTCATTTTGAGTCTTTCTTTTTCTTCATTAAGTTTTTTGGTGTATCTCTCTGTTAGCATGATTGCTTGCTCTCTTAAAAAATATTCGTATCTTCCCTGCATTTTTTGGAAAGTCTCTTTTCGAAAATTCTTAATCGTATTTATAGCTGCATCAAACATCACCGTTTGTAACTTGGTTATGGACGTAGTGTATAAGTTGGTGAATTCAGCGAGAGCATTGCGAAGGTAGTTAGTATTAGCAGCAGCTTCATTCCTCGAGCATTTCTCCCACATCTCTTTACTAAGATCTATCACTTCCTGTTGCCAGTAGAGATCACTTTCTACTAACTTTCGGTCACATTCTTCCTTCATCCGTTTATGATATTCTTCAATCAGTACCATTGCAACTTTATCAACACCATAACAATTCCAATCCTTAATACATTGCTTCTTTATTGGTTTCATAACTATTCTGCCAGCTAAGAGCTCTTTTGGTGGTATTAACCAGTCTTTGCCTCCACCTTTCAGAGGAGGTTCAAATCCTGCGAGAACTTTTAGCGGTGGGCTCATGCTTTTGAAATAAACGTTCGCAAGAGCTGGAGACATTATTTTCTTCATGTTCGATTGTGTAGGTACCTGTTCTCTTTGAAGGAAACATTTTCTAAGGTGATAATTATCGCTTAAATTGAACATGGTGGATAATTATGTATTAGTAATAAAGTTATGTAATAGAGCAATACTATGTATAATCGTCACTATTTATTGGTAAAATTAAATTAAAATTGTCACAATAAAAATATTTCATAAAAACATTGAAGGAGCTGTTGATCCATAGACTAACGTTGTTGATTTGTCAAGATTTGTCACTCAATTAGTCAAAAAAGTATCTATGTATGTTTATCCTCATTCTAGAATATTTATTTATTTATGCGTTGACTGAGTATTATACAAACATAAACGTACGCACGCACGCACGCGCGCACACACACACATACACACACACACACACAAACACATACATACACATAACGCAACCGTTGAGTGGTCATTCTGAGGTCTGTGATCTGTCGAGAGAATCTGAGGGTTATGCAACTTAGTCTAACTAAGATGTGGCTGAATTGCGATATTTTCCGAGAACCGACTACCATTTGACCTCAACAACCAATTGGCGACCCGAACTACCCGCAACGACTGTTATAGATGTTCGTAAGGCAACCGGGACCGAGCATGTTAGGCTATGCAAATATGTAGTATGTACTATTTAGAAGACTAATGCGAGGACTTTAAGTTTGGGGTTCTTAGACTTGAAGTAAACATTGACAAATGCTGGTTTCATGAATTTTATTCATTACACTTTTATTGGGAACCTAATCTCTTTCTTAAAACATTATCTTAGGTAACGATGTTCGCCGTTCAAAACGCCATATTTGAATCTGTATTTTGAATATTATGGCTACCCGCTTAACCATAATAATTATTATCTTTAGGTACAGATTATAAGTATTGGTGTAATAATAATCGCCTTAATGCTTGTAAAATCATTCTCTGTTTAAAGTAATTAGAATTCACAATCTTCACTCTTAAATATTTCTTCGACTCCAGCTGACTCCATCAACCGTCTTAAGGAACGCGTTCTTTTTCTAACAAAAGATTCTGTTTTTTCCTTCAAGAATGCTGCTGACTGAGAATCGCCTACTATATTTAATTGACGCGTATACCGAATTAAAACTTCGTCGTCATTGCAAAAGCAGATACTCAAATTATCATATTCAGGGTCTTGATATTGAGTAGCCATGTCCTTGGTAGATTTAAGTGATGATTTTACTGGTTGCGGTGCGGTATATTTTCCTCCTCTTCTTGCAATTTCGACCAATCTTTTAAGTTTTGTAGCCGAACAAGTTTCATAGTGTAATAAGTCCGGGGCATCATAATAGGACATTCTTCTCATATAAGCCGGTAAGTGTTCTAGCAAATGCTTCTTCGCTGTTTTAGAGCATTCACACTTTTTAGGTTCAACGTATTTCATATAACTCTCCCATTTAGGTTCCCTCTCGTGCTTTAATTCTGTTTGTCGTGTTAAACTGACAGAAGATTCTGATGTTAATGTCGATAGACTCTCAATCTCTTTTGGTAGTTCGAATTGTTTAGGAGTAATATCTCGACTACAATCGCAGCAATGGGGAATTTTACAAACAGAACAAGCAAAAGATACATCATGTATATTTGTTATTTCCTGCTGTAACACTTGCAGTAAAGAACTTTCCAATTTTACGTCTTGCAATTGTTGAGTGGATGTACATTTCACAGGTTTAGTAGCATCATAATTGTATTTATCTTCAAAACTGGTATCGTCTATAATGTCGTCGTTAATATAATCTTTAAGTTTGTCAGTGTATTGTTCGAACTTGTCGCAAGCTGCGTATATACATTGTTTATTGATAACTATAACCGGCATCTGTGATGCACTGGAGGTACAATGTTCTGGACATAGATTCTGATTTACCTTTGGTTTGTAATCTTTGTCACTAACAAGATAAAATGGATGTGGTTTTGGCGTAGGACTGGTGTTCGTGAAATCAAATTCAAACATGCTATAACGGCTAGGCTTCTCTATAACTTCACTAAGTTGTAGCAACATAAGTTTTTCCATATTGATAAAAAACTCAGCTTGTTCTGGAAGTAGCTTCAAGCAGTACGATACAAACATCTGAAACTTTTTTACGACATGACAAATTTTCTCCTGCCACATTTTAATCAATTCGTCCGTTTCCTTTTCGAGTTCCTCTGCGTGTCGTATCTGCACATCTTTCTTCTCTATTTCTTTAGACAATATTTTAGTAGTTTTGATGTGCCTATGTTTGGCCAACTCCATTTGTTCGAAACATTCTTGTCGTTCTTTCATCGCAACGTATATTTGACAACCTATTTTCTCGCATTCCAGGAAATGTCTCAGTTTCTCGACAGCTATGTGTTTCTCAAGATTTATATCATGAAGTTTGTCAAAAAATACGGTTCGCCGCCTCTCTAAGTTTAAAATGAAATTTGTTTTTAATTTACTTTTTTCTTCTTTCAGTTTGTCGGTATATATATTCATTATCATGGCTGCTTGTTTTTGAACTAAATCATTAAACTTAATTTGCATCTTCTGGTATGCCTTGCGTCTAGTATCCTTTATTAGTTTTATAGCTGCTTGCGACATAAGCTCTTCAAGTTTTGTAATAGATGTAGTATAAAGAGTAGAAAACTGTGAAAAAATATTTTTTATATGTTCTTCGACTTCTTTCTTTTCCTCTTCAGCACATATCTTTCTATGCGCTTCACAAGCTTCTTTCAGGGCAATTTTGCATTGTTTATCCGAATCCTCAAGTGCCTGTGCCGTTTTAGATTTCATTTGAGCGCGATAAGTCAGTAGCACCTTCATTGCCATATCGTCCAGGCCACACCAACTTAACTGGCTCAAATATTTTGCATTCAACGGCTTCATAACTGATCTACCTTCTAACAGATCTTTAGGTGGCACGTACCAGGAACCGCCTGCACCGTTCAAGGGCGGTTCTATCCCTGCGAGAACTTTAAGTCTTTGGTTCATAGACTTGAGGTAAACATTGGCAAGTGCTGGTTTCATGTATTTTTTCATTACACTTATAGTGGGAACCTGATTTCTTTCTAAAAAACATTCTCTTAAGTAACGATGTTCGGACATAATCAAAACGCACGTACAAAAGTATAATACAAATAAAATATAAAATAACTTCTATAAAAGAATTAAAATAAACATCAATTAAAAAAGTTCAACACATTATGAAAATGTCAAAATAAAATTAGTGACAATGACTGCCAAAAAGTGACATCTGTAGCTATGACTTATCAACGATTAAAAAAGGAGATCAGTCAAAAGCAAAAATCAAATAAACGAACTCAAAATAGCCCAATAAACAAGACAATGGTATAGTGTGACCACGAGCGCCGTTCCGCTCCCATGTTGCGCGCGGGTGGCGGGGGGCGAGGTAAAGAAAGAAAAAGCATGAATCGAGAGTGAGCGATGAATCGAATGTGGGCGGCAATCCCATAAAGTTATCCTTAGAAGAACAAGGTGTGCAAGTGCCATACGTATTTTTACATATAAATGAGGCGTGAGAAAGTAACAGAATATGCGCACCGTTAAACGTTTTTTTATAAATTATCAAATTTGACAGAAATGGATATAGCAGTGAGGTCAATGTTTCTATACTATTTTTTCTTAATGAATGACTCTGTGCTATCCGTTTTCACTCTAAATCCCAACTTATTGCCACTGAAAATTAAAATCGGTGACGCGGTCTGTGGATCTATTTACACTATATAATATAGTAATATTAACATCTATGGGCGTCTTCGGCGGGCTGTAGCGGTACCAAATTGATGGTTGTAGCTCCCCCGTCACACCGCGCGGACAATGGGAGCGTTTATTTTGCGTATAGTTCCCTCTCGGCGGGGGCGGTTATGGCGGTGTCGAACCGACTACTGTCTGAATTTGCCACCCGGAGCACGGACCCAGGGTTGCGTCGCTAGATCCGGGGCTGTTAGATGTAAGAAAACAAGTGAGTATACAGGTCAAAAATAACTTTTATTTATACAAAATTATAAATACTATTTTCGCTTAATTTTATATATTCAGTTCTGCTTACAACTAAGTAACTTCACCAACAGCCATTTGTTGTAACAATTTCATAACATGACAGAATCTTTCTTTGATTTCAGACGCAGAGCGGTGGGGCAGCAGTTCTCTGATGCGCCCGAACACTTGTTCTGACCCAGCCTCACCTTTTAGCACTTGTAACATAGTTTTATCCTCCTCTCTTGTCCAACTACTACTTTTCTCAACTTTCTCTTTCTTAGGTTCGATAACAGCTGCTACCTCGATCTTCGGTTGTTTAACCTTCGAACTATCCTCTTTCTTTTGAACAGAACTCTTGCTATCTTTCCTCTCCCTCTTTTGTGTATCTTTGCCTTCGGGTTCCTTTTTCAAATTTTTACTTTTGTTAGTAGTTTGAGACTTTTTGCTCGTTTTCGGGCTCATTATAGTAACGCTACAGTCTTTGTGCTTCGTGTTGTCGTTAACATCTTTTATATTTTTCGTGGGGGATTTGTTCAATTGTTTCTTGGCCTTTTTCGGTGGGATTTTGGAGTTGTTCTTGGAGTTTCGTTTGGGGGAGGCTCTTTCGTCCTCGGAGTCGGGCGGGGAGAGGTGCGTGTGTGTGGGGGCGAGGCGCCGGGCGTGCACCCGGTACGGCTCCTTGCTGTAAGGGTAGGTGACGCACGCGGACCGCAGCAGTCTGCCGTGCTGGAGGAACACTCGCCCGTGAAGGTACTGCACAAACAAATTATTGATTTTACCATTGGGAAAGACAATTCATTTGGAAATAAACAAGTTTGATTTAGATTAGATATCTTTTGTCATAATTTTGTGTTGGGTACTTATCTGGGTAAACACGGAAATCAAAGAATTAGAAAAAGGTATATTTATCGACAAAGTCATTCTGCAAAATCGGCATTCTGCAAAGGGGAGATGCTCTTTGAAAGGATCATCGACAAAAAGATAAATTTCTATTGGAAATAAGCGTCACATTTTTCATCTTCCAATTTCTATGATGTCTTATGGTGTAACTCTAATTAAATAAATAAATAAAAGAGCATTTTTAGAGACTGGTGGATGTTTTGCCACATATACCTAACTAAATTGTGCATAGCAAAATGTATGCGATTAAACCGATAGTACTTATGGCGCGAAAGTTACAAACCTGACATAATTGGATCCGGTAGATGGCGCTGTATCGGGTATTACTATTTTTTTTTACAAAATATTCTCATGTAAAGCTTGGACGAGTCAATATATAGGGTGTAAAGGGAACCCAAAGCTGAAGGCCCCGGGTTAGTACTCCTGGTACACAACATATTGGCAGACTTTTTTCTTTAAAAAAAAACAAATCGTTATTTTTTTAAGCCAATATATAGTTTATCAGGTGTCCTACTAGGGCCTTCGGCTTCGAGAGTATTCCTCTTACACTCTGTATAAGATCCAATAACTCACCATTGTGTCTAGACTCGTATTGGCATCCAACTTCTTCTTGTCATAACTCTCCTCCTGGAACTCCCACACGTCGTAACCTTTGTCGCTAGTCAGGAAGCTCTCGTGGATGACGTCAGTGCCCGTCTCGTACAAACTACATAAAAAACATGCTGAGTTACATGAGGTCAGATCTCAGGAGGTGCTAGACTTAAAACTGAGAGCAGCGGTTAACAGCGTCTTTGTGAAACAAAAACATTAGCACATTTTACATTATCTGTAGATACTGTTAAGGTGTTTCATACTACCAAAGGCATCGGTCTCACACTATAATAATTATACTTTAATATTAATACTTTAGGACAATCTACACAACGCCACCCAGACTCATGGTAAGCATAGTTTAACTAGCTTGTGTTAAGGTCCTGGAATGCGGATAAACATACTTAAATATTTTTTTTTGTACATACATACATATTATACATAGAAACATCCAGACCAATTCAAATATTCATATTCATGCACACAAATATTTGCACTGAGCGGGAATCGAACCCACACCTCCTGCGAAGCAGTCGCGTACCGATGCCTTTGAGAGAGCAATCGATGTTTGAGTCAATTTATCCCTAGCAGGTAAACCTACAGTTCGATTAAAGTAGTTTCAGTACTAATGTCCAAATTAAATCAAGTTTCTTGGACTCAGGACTTGGATTGACTTGGGCTGTCGAATGTCAGACGTCCTTTACGAAAAAATACGAAAAGCAAATGAAGTTTCAAAGCATATTCCAGTGCATAATAATTCAGCAGGAGCAGTGCGTTAGGTCATATATTGGCGGGGTGTTTTTTGTAATATATTTTTCTCACAATTTCAATACAAATATAAATAAAAACAATAATAGAACTTATTTCTTAGTAATCTTAGCCTGGGTTGCACGATTGTACTTTAACATTAACAGTGCAGTTAAAGTACCAGTCAGGTATAAAACGGGTTGCACCATTTGACAATAGTTACAATCACGTCATAACTTGACGCTAACTGTAACCGGCCACGCTCAAACGTCAAACTATCAAAAAGATAATTATAACAGAGCTTAATGACTATATAAGAGACTGTAACTTTGTGATTGGTGCCTAAACTAGATACCAAGAGCTTGTTTCTGTATTTATAGGTAACCACAGTCCCACGCAAACCAGCAATTCATGTATTTGCTGGTTTGCGTTGAGTACATCATAATATAATTTATTTTTTGTTTGTTTAAAAAGAGGGGATGGGGGCGATGGGGGAGGTCTATGTTGATAGGGGAGGCCTATGTTGATGGGGGAGGCCTATGTTCAGCAGTGGACGTCTTGTGGCTGAAATGATGATGATGAAAATTGTTTACAAACAGGTTTGTTTGAAAGGTGCCTCAATGGTACTAGTTGCCTCATACGTACCTGTCTGGTGGTCGTTCGTCAGGGAACAGGGACTTGAACATGTTGGCGAGGCGAGGGTTGGATCGCAAGTGTGGCAGGACACGCGCCCGCATCTCGTCAGGGCTACCACTGTTGATACCATTCGTTATTGCACGCAGAACTTTGCGATGTACCGTTGGCTTACGCGAAAATGACTTCTGTAAATAAATGACAAATATTTATTATCCAAAGTTTGAAGAAAGAGGGTCATCATTACAGACATCGATAGTGTTTCAAAGGTGGCCCTTAGCATGACGGCTTCAACAGATGCTTTTTCACACCCCGCTCAAAGGACCTGGAGCTGTAGGATAAAGGAAACATGTGTGCTGCTAAAGAGTTCCAAAACTTGACCTTGACAAAAGAGTAGATTCGATATTGTCATCATCATTCTCAGAGAGAAGAAAGAGAGAATTCCCAATTCAGCTGGCGTCGGTTTTCTAGTCTAATGAAGTTGTGGCTGAACTTCAATATGTTCCGTGAAGCGAGTGCCATCCGATCTCCACAAAAGAAAAATGGCGATATCGAAGTTCTGTAGTAGATTTGATATTGTATTTTTTTATCCATCATCTAACCCCTCTATCTAAGCTCAATGGCTTGTGTTAGGAGTGGGTTCACGTCGGTAGTGTAATGGCGAGGATTGGAACTCTGGTCCTTTCAATAGTAAAGCCTATTCCCTAACTACTAAGCTACCGTCGCTTGAAACGGCAAATAATTACGATGAAGGTACTCTATAGCTGCATAGAAAATTGGTGATTGTGCGATTTAATGCTGGGAATGAATTAAGTTCGTTGGCAAGAGTCGAGGAAAATATTAAATAAATAATATATACGATAGTATAGATAAACGGCGCACATTTGAATTTTTGTACCGAAATAGTACGATTATACATTTTTCCTCAAATAAAGGTTAAAAAGGTGATATAGCAGGAAATGTTTAAACTAATAGAAAATCCCAGACATTATGCACTTTAAAATTAGAATATAATCTTTCAAGGTTTTTTTTTAAACTTGTATTTTAAATTATAAATGGCAGACAAGCACGCAGCCCGTATGATGGAAAGTGGTGACCGTAGCCTATGGAAGTTTGCAACACCATGGGCGTCACATTCGTACTGACCATACAGGGCTGTAAGGGGAACCATGAGTACTACCAGGGCCCTTCGGCTTCGGGAGCGTTCCCCTTACACCCTGTATATAGAAGATCGGGGAAGGGGAAGGGGGAGGAGAGAAGGTTAAGAGAGTCTCTGTGCTGTCAGTGCAGAAGACCACGTAATAAATATACACGCAACAAATATAAATATACACCACGGAATAAATGTATTTCATTGTTCTGTGGCGTGGCGGTAGTAAACGCGACTGCTACGCAGGAGGTGCAGGTTCGAACCCCGATAGTGCAAGTATTTGTATGCATTGATATGACTATTTACACTGGTCTGGTCGTGCCTCGGAAAGCACGTTAAGCCGCCCCTGCCTGTTATACGAACATCTATGACAGTAGTTATGGGTAGTTGTAGCCCTAAAAAGTCCAACAACTGGTCTAACTATCTTCGATATCGCCTATACTTATAGGTAAAGACCAGATGGCAGTCGATTCACGGAAGATATCATAGTTCTACCGCAACGCAGTTAGATTTAAAAAAGGGGACCCCGGACTCCGAAGCAACAGCTTCGGATGCGACCGGGATTACCTAATGCAAGGAGGATGATAATGATGATGAGGAAAAGAAAAGAAGGTATCATCAATTATCATACTTGCTTCCTTTCCGATATTCGAATCAATAGAAAAAAGTTGTTTCTCAATTAAAGATGCAGCACGTTAGCACACTTCAATGTTATACAATAATGTTAACGGGACTTAACGCCATCTTGGTATTTGATTTGGATTTGAATTGCCTGACGTTTCGACCAGGGGCTCTAGAAAAAGTAACATTGGCGAAAACACCAGTGAAATCGCTTAGTAAAGTATGAGATTGACATAAATCTGTTATTCTATTGATAGCAAATTGAAAATGGGCCTCTTGACAAATTGACATTCTTTTGAGGGAATCGCCTCGAAGCGAACCATTTTCAATTTGTTATCAATGAATTACTTGACACTGCTGTGATTTTAAAATAATAAATAAATGAAAAATAAAAGATTTTGAGTTACAGAGATTCAAATTCAATGAAATTTTTGTAGTCATATAACAGATTTATGTCACTCCCATATGTAAATAAGCTATTCCACTGGTATTTTCGATAATAGAATGTCATTTTGTCTTGAGGTCTAGGTTATAATTTATCTATACCCTTAGACTAGAAAAATAACATAGATGAAACGCATACAACTATCGTGTGAAGCCACCATAAATCATACTAAAGTAGGTACCTACATTGTAGTATCACATCGATCGCTCGCATTCTGTATCCGCAAAATTCTATGCGTTCCACCTATATTACCTACTCTTTTAGTCGGAGACCTATTCCCGTTAAAATAATTGTATATCATCGCGAAAGTTTAAAAGTCAACACTTCAATGTTCATATAACATTATAGAACTAGTCAAGGTAGTACATCTAGGCAATGTCGCGAGAAGGGTCAATAACCCTCGTGTTGGCAATATACCGAAACAAAATAACGGAACGGGTGCTTAGCGATTACTTTGTTCGTGCCTCACTATCATCTAGAGGCGGCTCGCTAAACCTGCAGGGATTGCCGGCTCTATCATCTAGGAATTCACTTAGGTCTATAATGGGCCTATCAAAATGTGTCATAAGCGACGCGCTAACCAGAGGAAGAGATATAGGTTAGATATACACCCTATATAGCTCCATTCATATTTTTATACCACTTAGACGACAGACAAGCAAACAGCTCACCTGTTGAAAAGTGGTTACCGTGGACGTTTGCAAAACCAGGGGTGTCGAAATATATTTCCTTCTAATACCCCCTTGTAGTGGTGATTTGAAGCAGATAGCTTCTGCACCGCCAGCGCAGACGCCGTCCAGCCGAAGTATACTACAGTTATACATTGCCACTAGTAATCGTTTACGGGCCTTCCTTCTCCCGGAGATTCTTAGCACCCCTGCCCCGCCCTTCCATGAACCGCTACCTTGGCTGCGGATAGCGGGGCCGCCGGGAACTGGGGGCCTTTTGGCCTTTTGTTATTGATAGATTTTGGCCTACTGTTGCCACGCTGGCCAGACGGGTAGGCAAAGGGTTTTGTCTCGAGGTTCGATCTCTTAGCTTGTTACGACCTTGGCAGAATATATGCCAGAACAACTAGCAACTGAACTGAACAGAAGCGGCAACTCCTCACCCTTTGTGGGACAAGGGGTGAGGGGTAACCGCTTCTGTTGCCCAGTGTGCACCACATGGAGGTTTCCTAGCACAACACTCCAAATTGTAACTGAAGTTTGATAACAGAATGCATTTTAAAATATTTTGCCATATAACTTGATATATCCAAGGATTGCATGTTAGTTGACCTCAAACATAGATTTAATTCAAATTCAATAAAGTAATTGTTGAATATTTATACATATGCTGGCACTAAGAGCAACCAGCTGGCCTATCATGGCAGGTGACAAAAGTACCCGGAGAGTGTAGAAAAATTACTCATTCCCTCCTCTGTCTTTATGGCCACCATGCTAAGCAAGTGGAGAAATAGTCCCTTGTCTATGTCACAGCGAGGCATAAATTATGTCCTTTAACACCATGCTAGCTACTGGGGAGAAACACCTTTTCCGCTGTCAATTTGACACAAGCCGTGGAGAGATATCGGTTCCCCCTCCTGTGTTTGCCCCACAGGAGTAACTCTGATGCTAGTGATGCTTGCTCTATTTAAACCACATACATAGTATTCAGTATAATTGGAAGATTGACTCTGATTTGTTCTCAAACAAAATTTATATAAACATTATTGGCATTTCACTCAAAAAATGTGATAAAATCAATACTGAATTCTTAAACTCTTAACTGTTTTATATCTAAAATGTTAGCACTGAGGATGGATTACTGAATAAGTGAAGATTGTAAAGTATAAATAGCAAAATAAAATATGCAATATACTTCGAACAATAGCTAAAGCAAGATAGTTTTTTACAGTAAAAATTTTGCTAGACCTGTTAATGACCTGCCACATGCAGGGTGAGAAAAATATCTTAAATACAGATGCAGTATAAAACTCGTTTATCTTCCAACACAAATTTTTTAATATAATAACTCATTGCTAATATAACTCAGAATTTCAATTACAGTGGCCAGTGTCAATTTCAAACATAGAATAATCTGTCTGTGATTTTATAGTTATTTTATTGTTTTTGGTATTCCTATTATAATTTTTTAATGCATAGTTTATCATACAAAAGGCACCTGACATCATGTTTTATTTAACAGGCTTTCATTATTTTTTTTCATGCACATCATGGAACGGTACACATGTTAGTAATTATTCAGTTATTAATGAATATTGCATTGATAATGTTGTGGTGTGAGAGGATGAGAATGCAAGCAATACAAGCGTGTGATCACTAAGAGGCTGAGTATGCACAAGGCAACATACAATGTATTAAACAAAAATGCACAGACAAATGAAAATAAAAACAAAAAGTGAAGGATGAAAAGGCATAATTGCATTGCTTGAGTCATAAAAAAAACATCAAAATATACTCACTTGTAACATTTCAATGAAACCATTTAGTTGGACGAGCATAAAATGGTCCATAAACCGTCCAACCTCAACAGCTTGTCCGGGTTTCAGAAACAACAGGAACTCTTCAACAATATCTTTATGGTCTTCACCAAATAAACTATCAATCTTCTTATACAGGTCTACGGGAGTTTCTTTAGTAGGGTTGAAGGATTTTAATATATCTTGAAACTGAACAAATTTGTTGGTAGGCACAGATGTGTTGGTGGAAAACCGTGATTGTACTTTTGTGTAGTAAGACCTAATTAAAGCTGAAAAGAAAAACAAAATCCATAAACTATTTTTCTAACCTTTCACAAAGAGGAAAAAATGTGAAAAAAAAAAGATTTTTTGGCAATAAATAACTTGGGGTTCTGTCAATCCTCTCTTATCTCTACAAATAGTTCTTGTTTTTTTAATTTTATGAACATACAAATTAATTTTGTATTAATTATATCAACGTTTACCTGTCTCCAAAACATTGTCATCAATTTTAGGCGGATCAACTTTTTTCTTAGCACTTGTTTTGCTCTTAGTTTCTTTTGGTGTCACTCTCGGAACTTGCAGTGCAACCTTCTGTGGTGGTGGCTGACACACAAACAAAATACAACATCTAACAAAAGTTGTAAATAGATCATCTTGTTATAAATATGGCGACACATTTACATACGTTTGTGATCACATTTCTTCATTCTAAACACAATACCATGAGTCAAATTAGTTACTATATCTTCTACACTTGCTGCAATTCCAGTTTGAAACAAAATATATTGACATAGTCTAAAGATATCTGACAGAAATTATATAAAAACATAGTTAATCTTTTCTGACTCACCTGTGGCAAGATAACAGGTTGTGGAGTGAAATTTGGATTGAAAAAGCTTGTGCTTGGCTCAATTTTATTACCAAAAGCATCCTGACTATCTCTTGTAAACAAGATAGGCATAGAAGGCAGCATCTGGAAGATCTACGATCTGTTCACGCAACAAATTCTCCGCGACACCACAGTTACACCGAATCTTACATGGTATCTAAATAAAAAACTAAACACAATAAATACACAATAATGATGTCACTAAAACAAAAAGGATTCAAGAATATTTTTATGTATAAACCATTATTGTTTTGATTTTATCCAAACAACACAAGCCATCGAAAGAATAGAAACATTTTTGACAGATTGAGGACGCGAAATCGGGCGGGCGGAGTGGGCGCACGTTTCATTTTATGAAATTCTTTACAAGTTTTTATTAATATTAGCATTATTTTAAACGATAAATATGATGTGTATAAAAATATAATATACTTTAAATGGACTTCCTTGTGTATATATTTATTGTTATTGAGAAAAAAGGTGCGCCAATTAGCATAAATCTAGAGATGCAAGGGTACGTGATGCAAAATAAGCGGAATAATTTAAAAGTTTTGCACTTTGCACCTACCAGTTGTAATCTATTTTTATTAGTATAAAAGTAGTTTTATCTGACCTTTCAAGGGTACTATTTGAAACAAATCTACTGTTCAGTTTATCATGCATCTTAATAAATTAGTATACCTACTTGCATTCAAGCAAAACAATACGCTAACTCTATGTAATAACTCTTAGTAAAATAAAAAATAGACTGGCGTTTTGGCAGTGTCACAATGAATCGTATAATTAATGAGAAATATAAAAATTATGTCTTTATTATTAACATAATACTGGCTCCTTATAAACTGCAGTCTTAGTTTTAAGCTGTCTTTACATAGAGTTAGGGGTTATTAAGAGCGGTAGCCTAGTGGTATGGGTAATGGACTGCTGAGACGAGGTCTCGAGTTCGATCCCAGGTTTACCATGGCACACACCAATGACTTTTCGATGCTTTTCGAAGTTATGTGTGTATTTATCGCAGGTTTATAAGTGCCTCGGAGAGCACGTTAAGCCGTCGGTCCCGGTTGCCATACAAACATCTATGGCAGTCGTTACGGGTAGTTGGAGCCCTCAAAAGTCCAACCAGCCTAACTTGGAACTTCGATATCGCCATTGGTCATCAGACCATTGGTTGTGGAGGTCAGATGGCAGTCGCTTCACGGAAAATATCGAAGTTCAGCCGCATCACAGTTAGACTGGAAAGCCGACCCCAACTGAGTTGGGAAAAAGGTTCAGGGAATGATGATGAGGGGTTTGACTTTTTATTTGCTTATTACGCAAATAAAGTCTTAATTACCTCCTACTTATTATAAGAATGGGAGTCATAATTACCCACATACTTAATAAGTGCTATGCTATAAGTATTAATTGGGTGATGTACTTGGTGCGAAGCCATGTGGTGCAGTCTGGGCAACGGAGACGGTAGTGTACCGTCTCTATCCTACAGAAAAGGTACTGCCGCCTACGCCTACGAAAATTTCAGCACGAAAAAAAAACTAAATGATTAGGTGTGCAAGTATCGTACGTGATCCTTCCTAGGTAGGTATAAAAGAATCGAACCTTCACGTCGCTATACCTCTTAGATCCTCTAAGTCTTTGGATAGGTATATCTATTGTTATAGTAGGTACTAAAATGGCAAACAAGGACCGCGCATCGCAAACGAATAAACGCGTGTAACATTATGGATGTCTCTTAATTACCCTATCTACTGGGAGAAAAGGAAGGGAAAATAAAAGGGTACCTAGTAGTGACAGGAAGGGAGACCAAGAACTAAATAGTTAACAACTACATCCTACCTACCAACTTTATGTGATGTGGTTGTAGGTGTACGGGTGATACTGGGTAAAGTATGGCGATTAATTACAATTTTCTGTCGAAGTTCTGCCTTTATGGCCTTGGAAATTCTTATTTTAATATTCAGACCATCAATTGATTGCACCTGACTTCATGGTAAAATGTTAGAGTGAAGTTCAAAGGACCATAATATTTTCGCCTCCATTCCATATGCCACCGATTCTAAAATGGTTCGCAAATTTTTACTATTCTCGCAAAGCTTTTTACATAGACACGACGTGAAACTTTAAAACCATTAAATTTTATGATGAGCCCACATGAAAACAATTGAAGGTAGTAAAGTGTACTCGTGCCTAATTTGAGACCTTCATTAAAAATCTCACCTTCTAATAATTTGGTATTAACACGTCATATACTTAAGTACTTTCAATCATTGATGGATACAACTAAAGTAACCTCAATGCTTCAATTTTATTGTTGTGTTTACGGTTGTCTGGTAACGACATTGATTTTACTATTCTTTGGTTGGACTCCGAATCGTTGACAGTGTCCTGCAGTGTCTGTAAAAAAGTTATAATTCCAAGTTTAAAATAGTGATGGTTTATACAAGCTGATAAGTTCCTTGTTGAAGACTATTTGAATTTGGAAGAATGGCTTCAATACTTCCTACAGGAATACGGAATGGAGTGAGTGATAGTTATCAAATTATTATTGGTTTATTTTACTTTTTTGCCAATAGTCCTCACTACTGCCAAATAGACTGTAGGTAAAACAAAATTTGTGTCAGGGTTTTTGGGTGAGGCGGGAATTAATTTTGAATTTAGAAGTCGTTAGTTTTGCGTAGGTAACCAATTACTTTGCAGTACCTATACTTACCTACCTATTGTTTACAACAGGATATGAAAACAGGCATCAAAAAGTTGCGAGGTATACCTAATTGGCGGCAATTGCGATCAAATATTATATTTAGGACATGACTATTTCATTTACTTTTATACAGTCAGTCTAATAGTAATAAGTAAGTCATTGGCTGTAACAATAAAATTAATAAATTTACTGAATCACTAGTAACTTGAAACTGGTACAAAAGTAATTTCGTAGCAGCCTTGTATCAAGGATTTACAGAAACTACGGTACTTCCTTTTATGTACGATACGAAGTCGGTTATTATTTGCGTTTCGTTTCAGGGCCTCTCTCATCTTGGCGACGTAAAATAGAATCCCTTCTCATGGATATCGTATTCTTTTATTTCGTGCTAAAACGCATGCCGTCGTTTCGGGTCCTCTAATAATACTATACATAGGTATATACTTAGATAGTATTACCGTGCTAATGCCTAGGTGTAAAGCCGTTCATATCTTGTATAATCTCATCTCCGGCAATCAAACGCCGATAGACGGCCATGCGTATTAGTCCGACATAATCTTTGGCGGATGTGGTATCCGTGAGGACTTTGCGCACAATAAAAAAAAACGTGTCAGCCGTTTGGGGACTTTGCCTCACTGTGTGTGTTTTACCGCCTGTACAATGGTTTGTGTTCAGAAGACTTGTTTGACATGATGCCTACACCAACTTTCTATTATCGCATTGCTCGCCAGTCGCCACAGGCAAGGAGTTCATCCTCACACATTACGACTGGATGTGGTGTGCACTGTGCGGTATGAAAGTAACTTCATCCCGCGCACGCTCAAGCTGTGGAATGAACTCCCTGCCGTGGTTTTTCCAAGCGACTACAATATGGGGTTCTTCACGAAGGGCATTGTATTGTAAGGTTTCTACAGGGTCGGCAGCACAAATGTGATGCCTCTGGTGTTGCAAACATCCGTAGGCCACGGTGACCACGTTCCATTAGGTGGGTCGAGTGCTTGTCTGCCACCTAAGTGGTATAAAAAACACATTTCCCTTGAACCTTGATTGATCTATCTCCGACTTCAAGCTGGCCCCTCAGGTGTGAGTAAGAATCACGGTTTTCCCATATGTTATCCTGATTCTGATTGCATTTAAATGAAGTCTAGTTTTAGAGCCCGACTTCCCCTAATTTCGTCAGCCCCCGATTTCTTTGAACTCGCATTCGGACTACTTAGTTAATTTAAAGATTTTACAAGGCCAGTAAGTAACCAGTGTAGACCTGCCTACTTCAGTACCTACTTCATAAATAATGAACAAAGGTACTAAGTGCGCAGGTACAGATATTATCGATAGAATTTAAAATCAGACAAGTATTTGTGGGTAATAGTAGGTATGTACTAAGGTAACGGATAATTAATTTATCGAAATTCGGGAAACAATTTAGGGTTCTATTATGTACTTCACTGATTTCACAGAATTAATCGTTACGTACATAATAATAGGGTTGGTACTAAGAATAAGCACCTTCTTACATTAGGCAACTCAAACGAAACTCGAGTTGTGAACGCGTTGTCGTTGTCGCGTCGAGTCATTTGTCTCAACAACCAATCAGCAACTCCTAAAAGTAATGACAAGATGGCGGATTGCATAGGATTGGTGAAATCAGAGTTGCATGTAACTCCTCAACGGCCATTGGTCTTTTGACAGATATGTCCAGCTTACTGCCAATTCAGTTTTCTTATTCTGTGAAGTACGTCTGCAACTTTAGTTTTTTGTACTTAGGATGACTTTATTTTACCCTTCAACAGACTTCAAACATAGTTCATTCCATAGCCGTACAATATTAACGAATCGGCTCCTAGTAAGCAAGTTAAGTCGCTGTAAACTGGGAACATACTTAACCCTAATTACATAAATAATTAAACACTTGTTAGCATTTTAATCTCTCTGTTAATTAAGTTTGTATTGTTAATCTTTGAAATTTTAACGTACTGGCCTTGTTCGGAAGGAAATAACCAATAAGCGATGTTTTGCTTAAGTCTTGTTTGCATCAGTACACATCCGCACGCGATCTCCTCAATACATCAAAATTGAGCATATAGTGTTACGTTCTATTGTGTCGAAAATGGAGGAGTCGAAAGAGAAATTTAAAAGTTTAGATCTAAGTGATGATACTGATCAGGGAATCAATGAGGAAGATAAGGAAGACATTTTTAAAGGACAGGACGCTGTCACTGAGATCGTGAGCGATGAAGTAAATATTTTATTGTTTATATGTTCTGACCCAACTTCGTCTGCGTCATCCCGTTTTTGCAACATTTTTCATTCCTGCTCCGCACCTGTTGGTCGTAGCATGATGTTATATACATATAAACCTTCCTCTTTAACCATTCTATCTATTTAAAAAACCGCATCAAAATCCGTTGCGATGTTTTGAAGATTTAAGTATACAAAGGGACAGGGACAGAGAACGCGACTTTATTTTAAACTATGTAGTGATGCCGTCTTTACCATAGAGGTACTCGGGGCACGTGCCCAGGGCCCACCAGTTCAGGGGGGCCCACTGAAGGAGCGGCAATTTCTCGCACCCCAACTTAAGAACACTTTTCTCTCAGAAAAAGTAACTGGAGAGTACCTAGTTTGAAAACTAAGATTGCAGTAAACCACGATCTTCAATAATGAAGTATTTAGTAAGGAACAGGGGTATTATTCTGTTTAGAAACGAGTTTTAATAACACTTCTAACGTGGGTCATGGGCCTTTAGACAAAGTGACATTAGGTATATACCTATTGATGGAATCACGTCGAAGCGAATCGTTTGCAAGGGGCTATCAATGGATTTCTTGACATTGCGGTAATTTTAATATTAAAAATATGTGAAATAAAATATTTCGACGCACAAAGGCTTAATTTTCACAAATTTTTTTTAGTCATATTACAGATTAATGTCAATCCCATACTTTACTAAGGGATTCCACCGGCGTTTTCGCGAATAGAATGTCACTTTGTCTAGAGGGCTTGTAACTCTTGGGATGGGAGGAACAGGTGTGGTAATCATCACACAACATTTCTATATTTTTTGGCAGGATAAGATGCGATGCTTTATCCTCCCAAAAAAATAGAAATGTTGCGTAAAACGTGATGTTCTGCAGGGGTGCGAGGGATATGTTGGTTACAATCTCACCTCCGGCGACTAAGGACCCAAAGACGGCGTGAGTTTTGGTCGGTTCGAGTCCCACATAACCTTCCTAACCGGCTCTGGTGGGGGGTACCCGTGGGGATTTTATGCACTATAAAAAAATTATAAAACGTGATGCTATGTCTTTGTAGTAGGTACCTACCGTGTCATACATACGTTGACGCTCTGTGATAAGATGCCCGCATCTATACCTAATGTTCGAAACATTTTTTTAGCATACCTACTAGGTAAGAATCGATAGAAGTTCAAAATTCATTCAAAAATTTTCAGTCATTCATTCTGTATAGACCTCTTAACAGCACTTACAAAACGATCAATTTCAACAATCTTATAAATTAGTGAGCAAATGGACCACCAGCACCGGTTCTAAACGCGGCTACGGTCTCTGAGAAGACTCCGGCAAGAAATTCAGCGGAGCTAAGATTTTTTTTCTTTTTTCGGTTGTAACGTAGCTTTAGGCAGCGTCACGAAGATGTTGTGGATATTGGCGAGCTAACACAAAGCTTTATTTTACCTACCGTTACACACAATTTTCTGCTTCATGTTGCGAAAGACAACTGTAGAAAAAAAACAGATCCAACATTTTCACGCACACTATCCTATACACGACCTTCTTAGGTTTTCTCCTTTTACCGAGGCCTGGCGGAAGCACCATGGTCAAGCATTTATTATACCTACACAGGCGGTTGCCGTACGATTGAAAGTATTATGTACTTATACTAGCTGTTGCCCGCGGCTCCGCCCGTGTGGATGTCGGTTATTGCGCAGTGTTGTGAATTTTAGCGCTCGTCTCTACTCGACTCAGATACTTTCAATCTATGATCAATTGTTTCCACAGCGCGCGCGTGCAACGAAAGACGTTTTAGTCCACTTTTTTACACCTTGGGTTACGTTACTTAAGTTTTAGAAAGAATCAATAAATATAGCTTATGTTACTCAAGGTGAATGTAGCTATCGAACAGTAAAAGAATTTTTAAAATCGATACAGTAGTTTCTGAGTTTATTCATTACAAAGATACACACAAATTTTTCCTCTTTTTAATATTAGTGTCGATGTAGATAATACATCTGTGATATCACGAACATAAGATTACAAGCGGATGCAGGTGTTTCTGAAGCGATATTTAGTGATCTAACCTTTTTGAGAGGAATTATTAAATTTTCAAATTCTCTGAATAAGGATAAATTCATTTTGTTTCGTTTCAGATCAAAGGGCTGGACGCAAATCGGTATGCGACGAAAAAGACAGTCGCACAGGGTATGCTGGACATCGCACTGCTCACGTCCAATGCTTCACAACTGAAGTATGTGCTACAAGTGGGGCCCAAGCACGAGTTCTATACCCTGCTGGTCGTACTCATATCCATCTCTATAGTTCTTCAGGTAAGACTTGGAATTTCGGAACGGTAAATTGAGTCCTCTTCTGTCGAGTCGACGGCATTTCCACTCCTATCAGAGTGGCAGAATGGAGTTGCCATCGTGTAGTAATTAGTTTCACGGCAGCGCCGCTACTCACGGAGAAGGCCCGAGCATAGGTTTCGCTCTTCGGGAAGGCTTACTACGTCCCCTCTCGGTAAATTGAGTGAAACTATTGGGATGGGTAGGGTAGTTAGTGGGGCCGTAGCGGAAGCGTGCCCGCGTGATGCGCGCTCCTCCCTATCCTGGCAAGATCTGGACAGCCAGTAGTCCCACACCTGGGAGGGCCTTCGATTGCCTTGGATCAGCCGATGCGTGAGGGATATGTCAGACGACATAACCACAGTATACATAACTACCCTGGCTGACTTAGGCTTGTCCGTGGGGATTTCCTCACTTGACAAAAAAAGGGTAGTAAGTAGATGCTATATAACTTTATTACTTACTTGTGGTAGTATAAAATAAATAAACGTGATGTTATAATGTTGAATAAGTAGGGGAAGGTAATATTGACTATCATTTGCTTTGATAGAGAAAATATATTTTACAATTTGTACCTATCAGGAATTTGGGCACGCAAGGATTTGCTTTATATACAGGGTGTTAGGGGAACGCTCCCTGATCAGTTTAACAAAATTGGGCTACTTCTTTTTATTACTTACACTACTTTTTTTTAAGTACTATGATTCGGAAACCCTTTAAATGAAGTTATTATGCTAAGAAAGTTGTTTTTTTTTAATCATGGTGCCTATCAAAAAAAAGTATTGCAATAGAAAAAGTAGTCCAATTTTGTTAAAATGGTCAGTAGGGCCCGGTATTGCCTGTATATGTGGACACCTTTTCTTTGATAGTATTGGGTCCAATAGTTAATACAAGTCATTCGTAACTACGTATCAACACGAAATTGCACGAAATATTACTTGCGAATTCATTTAAGTCAATCCTTTTAGCGTAAATTATTCTCAATTTCCTCAAACGTCATCAAAAGGTCTCTAGGTGGCGATGGGCTTCGTGCTCCTATCACTGAACTTGCTCCGAGACTGCTGGTTTCACAAGCCTCGCCACAGGACTTCGGCTCTGAACATCAATTATGCAACAACCGCCAGCGCTTTCGTTGTAACTGTTTTGAATGTTCTTGTGTCTGCCTTCGATTCTTCACTTGCTAAATATCTTGATTTTGTTTGAATAGACCGTGTTTCTTGATAGAGGTATAACACTTGTATTTCATTTTTTTGCTGAGTAGAATTTAGACATTAGTTTCTCTAATTAATAGATGAAGGGTAACGTCAGGTATATTATAGGTACAGGGGCCTTACCATCTCCTCTTAAAGGAATATTATTTCAATCTTACTTAAAATTCATGGTGTGATTCGGACTCGGGCCGTTGTCGTCCATCGAAATATATGTGTATCTAGTAAGACAAATTTAAATTCTAATAAATTAAACAAATAGTTAAATGTAAGAGATACTGTTTGACCCATTTTAACAATACGAGTATAACACTAATATCTGACGGTAACGGTCCGAATCATACTATGAAAGTAAAGTCAGATTGAAATAATATTAGGTACTTTTATGAGTTGGTGGGAATAGGTGCACTAAGTAAGTAAATAAGCATTCAATCTGTAATTGCGACTTTGTTTTCTTAAACAAACCTAGCTCTAAACTAGTATTTTTTTTACGTTTAGGATTTGAGGCAACTTTTTATAAAAACACATGTAACTAAACAAATAAACTAGACTAACTGACTAACTAGTGATTCGACACAGGTTTTTAGTCTACAAAATGCATTAATAGGTAGAAAAGTATTTTATACTGAGTTTTTAAACAAAACATATTTACTTAAAGGACTTTAAGCAGGTACCTACCTAAACAAATGGACTATAGGTACAATAGTAAAGTTAAGTCCATTGACTATTACAGAGTTTGTGCTACAACCAAATTGGAACAAACGTTCTTTGTGAGCATAAATGGAATAACATTCACAATAGTACCTATCTAGGTAGTACTATGTTTGTATAGGTTCTTTTCAATGTTTTGTATAGCTACATACATAGCTAGGTACCTATATAAAGATTACCTTATTTGCCGGTACTAACAATACCTAATACAAGTTATTACTTTGACATTCTGAGTCAGCAGTTAAACTGTCGGCAACCAAAGACGAATAGACGGCTTTTTAGTCGGTTCGAGTCCGACATAACTTCGGACACCGGCTGTGGTGAGATTAGTATCCGTGGGGATTGCGTGCACGGAAAAAAATTAAGGAAAAAGGTTAAACTGTCGATATAGATGAAAAAAGTTGATACCTATGCAAATGCATGTCCTTGTAGGATGAGGTTTGAACCAGCGATCAGTCTCTTATAGGGAGAACACTCTGACTAACTACAATGCTACGTTATCACCAACGGAAAATATTGAAGTTCAGAGAAACCCGTAGTTAGACTAGTAAAAGGGACGCTAAGGCTTACCTTAATTCCAGTGGCATTCGAAGGTCTTAACCTTCCAATGCGACTGGAATTATCGCTAGGATGAGGCAGAAGACACTCCTCCTATAAGGAACAGGGGCGGGGGAGGGGGGGGGGGGGGGGAGCGTTCTAGGGTTGCGTAAGCACTATATAGGCGGGCACACTGTTTCTAAATCTCATTAGGTTATATCACTTGTAACTTTGTTTTAGCTTCTCGTTGGACTGTTGTTCGTGGTGATCGGTGGCTTGGACCTGAACGATCACGAGGACCAACCTTCAGCCGTAATCCTCAATGACGTCATTGTCATATTTATATTCGTAATATCCGTAATCAATATTGTAATATCCGCTTTCGGTATTGAGTATTCAAACAATCCGCTAATATTAGAACGGCTTCATTATATCAATAATGAATATTTAAAAAAGGGTAACTCGACTACTGTGTAATTTAAATGTCATAGATAATTAAAACAAAATATTCTTTTTTTTAAATGCGTGAGAATTAAAAAAGTTAAAATCGACTGCGGACTAGACAATAGAAAGAAGCTACGGACTGTTGTTACGAAAATATGTCATGCCAATGCCATAAAAATAAAAATGTATTTTAGAGGTTGCCCTAGAAAAAAATTAGGTTAATGTTAACCCGCATTTGACTTGGGTACACAAACACAATGATATTAGGTATAAAGTTTCAAGTAGAAGTTAATAGGTACCTAGTTATCGATAATGTAACAGATATTCGAAAGTTCGGCATATTTTTGTGAAATGAAAATTTTTAAGATAATTAGTATGAGAATATTTAAGGTAATTAGTATGTCAATTGTTATAAATCAAATTTAAATCGGAAAACCATCGCCCCAAGATGGTTTGCACGAGAGTTTCGAATATTTCAGAGTTGGCTCCGTGGTTAGAGCATTCTCCTGTAAGGGAAAGTTCACGGGTTCGAGTCCCATCGGTGCATTCGCTTTTCCGATCTAAATTTAAGTATACCTAGTTTTATTAAGAAAATAATGCGGTATCACAAGTAGGTAATAAACGTATTAGAAATAAACACATTGTAGACTAGAATACTCGTAGTTCAAATGATAATAATTATTGTTCGGATTTTTTATGTGTCCTCAATAGGGAGGATGATTACGTTTTTATTTTCGAAAAATGATCAGTTTATAATAAAATAATTAACTGCTATAGTGAAATTGTCTATAAAAAAGTAGTTTTAAAGATATTTGATTTTGAAAATTCAAATTCTCGGGCCGCCCGAAAACGCTTTATAGAAATCGTTAGAAAAGCATGACGTCATGCTTTCTTAACGCGTAGTGCAAATGTTTTCAGTTTTTAGAATATCGCATTTATCTCGTTATGTGTTGCGTTTACAAGTGTATGGAATCTTAAAAGTTATAAATTCGGACTCAATTTGATAGTTTATAAATGTGACCTACTTTGGAAACAAAAAATAATGAAAAGCCATAGTTTCCATTTAGTTTACGGTGAGACTGAAATTCAGATCACTAGTCAAATATGTGCCATATAAATTAACCAATGTGTACACTAAGCTAGTCATGGCCAAATTTTTCAAAGAGGTCTTTTTCCCAAGGACTGTCTATTCCCCATCATAACGTCAAAATTGGATCCTAGGCACTTACCTCGGATACCAGAGTCAACTTCCAGCTATTACTCCTCCACTTCACACCGTCTACGTCCTACTTAGTCCCACGCCAAGTCAAGTTTTCAAACCTTTTCAACCTCATTGATCTAGCCTTCCTGGTAAATTGCGAATCTGGTGAACTGCTTCTGAGGGCCAAATTGGAGCCTGGCGGAGGCAGCAAGACATTTGTTTTGCTGTAAAACTTGGCCACAACAGTGATAACTCCTGGATTTATTTACCGCGCCGCGGATGCTGGAGCTATTCGTATTCTTAAAAAGTTAAAAAGCAATTCTTAAAAAAAAATCTTAGTCATAATATATAGTTTTTACAAAAATGTAATTTCATTGCTGCAGGCCGGTGCGGGAGTTTTGGCTCTAATAATTTCCTTTATCGACGGCGAAGAGAGTAACAAGCACAAGAAGATAGCTGACTGGTTATATCATACGTCAGTCGGTATGATGACTGTAGTTGTGTTCTGTGATGTTATAAAAATGACCTTTGGCTTAGACCCTGCGCTGTCGTTGCAAGATTACCTTGGGAACAAAACTTCTAGTCTCTATGACACCTTCTTTAGAATCAATAATGGTGGTCATTAGGTCTTCTCTAGGGTTGGCACTATACTTTTATTAAATTTAGGTAATTATGTAAGTAGAACAAAGTTAGATTACTAGTGGAAGTAGTGGATTGGATGTGGACAATGCTGGTCGTCTCGTCTCGTCAGCTGAAAAATAGATATGCATAATATGCTCCGAAAGCCGAAGAACATTTTTCCATAAATTAGGGAACACTAGATGTGACAACACACTCTTCTTACCAAAAATGCTGGCTACGCCATCTAGCGCATTTTTAGCAAAGATTAGAAGAAATACCTATTAGAAAACTGCTCATTAATAGAAGAAAATAAATAATGATTGGCGATAAAAATTGGAAATTTTGATTTGCCAAAATGTTTCAATATAATCAAAATACTTTCTATAAAATATTCGCATAGACATGCATGATGCACGGGCGTAGGTTAGGTAGGTACTACATCTTAGTTTTAGGATGAGGCTTCTTTGTATTAGGTAAAGATTATAAGTACCTACTTAAGTAAGTTAAGTACTTTTAAATTATTATTACACTAGCCTTACCTAGTAGGTATTATATTTACTTAGGTGTTCATTGAGCTTAATAAGTAGTCGGTACCGTTCCCACCATTCTGCTACCTATTTCTATGTGTTTTGTTTCTTGTAGATCTAGGAGTTATAAACCTTAAAGTAGTAGCAATAATTACACTCAAGCATGATGCGATTTCATCACCAACTTTACACTTTCTTAATCTTTTTATGTGTTTTTTTTTCTTTCCAGTTCTTTATTTATTTGTATACTTATAAGGTACTCTTGGATTTTTCGCACCATACAAAAATAGTTTTTTTTTTTTTTTATGTGTCTGTACTTATGTTCTCATGTTTTTCTTTTTTTTTCTTTGTCTAGGTTGTTTCCGCAGTAGTGGCAGTAGTACTGAGCTCTGTTTTGAACATTAACCGTCAACCGGACCAACGGAAAGCTGAATTGCTAAACGACACTAGTTTGGTGTTTAAGTTGTTTAGTATCACGGTTAACACTATAATCAGTATATTTTATTCAATGCAAATAGATTCGGATGCACGCTTATTGGCACTTCAATAGCACTACAGTAACTGTACCTATATGCAGTCGTTCTATAGTACCTACACTGTATAGATCTATATATCAGAAAAAAAAATAATTAAGAACTAACAGTTGTGACGAATTCCTACTTAAACGTTAAAAAAAAATGTAAAGCTATATAAATCACCACGGTGAATGCCAAATTAACAGTTCAATGTTTTTTTTTCGTTAACCTTCTTGGTATTTAATTACGACCAATATAAACAACCTCCATAGTAAATACTTTTGACAAAATGTATGGATTTAAAAAAATAATACGTGCTCTTTCCTTTATTTCCTTATTTAACTTTCCTTTATGTTTATTTATTGTTTATGATTAATATTATTTTTCTTGCCATAGAGCTAGCAGACGTAAGATTAGAATATTAACTCTATTCTCTCTCTATTATGTTATCGTAAATCGGTTACCTTTGAGCATTCTTTGTTTAATGATGATAACTAATCACTATATTTTGAGAGGTTTTAAATTAAATAGATACTTGCAAGAGTCGCTAGATACTTTCACCAATGTATAAAATGGTATTTATTAAGTACATAAAATAAAAATGAAATAGGTCCTTATCTAAAATACCTATATCATGGGTATGACAATCACATGTTTAAAATATGGTACTTGCATACTAAACTAGTATCTAGATGCCTAATGCCTACGTAGATAAAGTACTACTACTATATTAAGTACCTACTTTAGCCAGAACTAAGAATCTCAATGTCAAGCATGACATGATTCCTAATGTACTGTACCTACTCATATTATTCATACATACACTCATAGTATTAAGTATTAGTAAGTAATTATGAATTTACAAATGAATACTATGTATTATGAAGATATAATTATTTCACTGAAATAATGTATATAAAACCACAAGATGATGAAAAAATATTATTTGTAATTGCATTACATTATACCTATTATTTTTTATCGAGGCAAGCCATGTTATTTTTATAATATTTTAAGTGGCAGTGTGTGAAACCTTTATAAAACTATATATCTACTCAAATTGTATAATAAATTTTCTACACTTTAAAACAGTATTTTATTGTATCTGCTAAATAATTTAAATAGTTTACTGGTACTACTGGTAGTACTAGGCGTCACCTCGCCACCACGCGTACATGAGCTCCTCCGGCGTACTTGAGTCCATACTTGGCAGCACATGCTGACTAACAAGCGGCCCATAGTTTGCGGAGTAACTTCACATTCGCATCGAAGGCCCGTGTCACCCATAAAGATTATGTCAGGAACATTTTAAATATCCTGCGAAATTTCAATACATTAACTTACTAATCGTTCATAGATGGAATTCGTAGAATGGCGTCTTTTTCATAATATTTTTATGAGATATTTAAACTTTAACAATTGTATGATATTGATAGAAGTTTGTATAATTCCAACTACTTCAACGTTTTCGTGTTTAATAGTATTCTAAGGAATAATTATTTTATACGAACTGATTTAGATTGCAAAAGTCCCCGTCTGTCTGGGCATTTAGACCGACGGGGCTTGTATTGCGATCCAGTTCCTTTCAGGGTTTGTAAACGCTCTGACCAACTGAAATACCATGTCAATAGTATGCTGCTTGACGATGACTCCCTCAGGGTGGCTGTCGGTCTCCGACTTGGCTGTGCCATATGCGAACCCCACACCTGCATCTGTGGTGCAAAGGTGGAAGCAACCGGCCTGCACGGCCTTAGCTGCACCCGAAGTGCCGGGCGAAGGCCCCGACACCATGCAATAAATGATATCTTGCGAAGGGCGCTTATTTCCGCGGGTATCCCCTGCGTTCTGGAGCCTCCTGGCCTGTCGCGTACCGACGGGAAGCGACCCGACGGGCTCACACTCGTACCATGGCAGAGAGGTCGTTGTTTGATCTGGGACGCTACGTGTGTGTGTACCTTCGCGTCGTGTCACCTCGCGACTACTCAGAGGGTGGCCGGCGCCGGAGCCGAGACTGCGGCCCAGCTCAAACACAACAAGTACGCCGCCCTAGAAGCTGCAGGGTACGACTTCGTCCCGTTCGCGGTGGAGACAGCGGGCCCATGGGGCATGGAGGCCAGGAGGTTTGTGGCTGACTTGGGGGTCCGACTGCGGAGAGAGGGTCGGGATCCGCGTTCGGGCCAATATTTAATACAAAATATTTCTCTGGCCGTGCAGAGGGGAAATGCTGCCAGCCTAATGGGCACATTCGGTCGAGGGGCGCAAATTGACCAAAATTTGTAGCAAAAAAAAAAAAATTGTATTTAATTTAATTTATATAAAATTGTGTTAATGTAATATACCAGACTAAAATAGTATGTTTTAATTTAATAAAAAAACATTTTTTTTTAATGTCAATAGGTATATCAATTAATCAATCAATCAATTAGCCTATCACCGTTAACGGCTGTACATGGGCCGGTTATATATTTCTTGCTTCAAAATTTCATTAAAATTATTTTATATGAGACAAACGTATCGTTATAATAAGCCATATTTCTAAAAAAGACAAAAACTTGTTCTATATCCAAAGTATCTATGCATGTTGTTTTGACGTGACGTGTTTGAAGATTCAACAAGTGTCAAAATGGTTGACTATCTGTCATCTGTCGTTGTCAAACAGATGTCATTGCTGTCAAAAGACTGTCCGAAAATGCCAATTGGGCAATGAACTTTGTTTACTGACTGAACCCTCATTAAGTTGTGAATTATAATTGTTAACAGCTTAGATATACATAAAATAGCTCCTATAGTCCTATGCAACTGCACATAACCGCTAACCTAAAAAACATTGTCCTTCATATTGATTACGGCAAAAAGTGAGAGTCGAGGTTACCGCGCCGCGCAAGTTATAGCTAGCGATACTTTTACTTGTTCAGTAAGCTCAGTTAGTTCATATTGTACCTCCATAGTGTAAAGACGCGAAAATGGCTAGTGGAAAGATTGTTGTGTACGGTGGGCGAGGCGCACTCGGCGCTGCAGTCGTCAACCACTTCAAATCCGCCAACTGGTGGGTCGCTAATATCGATCTGAGCGTAAACGAGAGTGCCGATGTAAATATCACCGTACCTAAAGACGCGTCTTGGATACAGCAAGAAGAACACGTTGTTAATGAGTTGGCCACCGCCCTCAAAGGTGAGAAGATTAATGCTGTCATCTGTGTAGCCGGTGGATGGGCAGGTGGAAACGCGTCTAAAGACCTCAGCAAGCAAGCGGATCTAATGTGGAGGCAGTCTGTATGGAGTTCATCGATTGCTGCAACAGTTGCTTCAAAATACCTCACAACTGGAGGCCTGTTGGCTTTGACCGGCGCTAAAGCTGCTTTAGAAGGTACACCTGGTATGATTGGATATGGTATGGCTAAGGCTGCCGTACATCAACTCACAAAGTCTCTAGGTGCGAAAGATTCTGGACTACCTGAGGATTCTTTAGCTGTGGCCATTCTCCCTGTAACATTAGACACTGAAATGAACAGAAAATGGATGCCTAAAGCTGACTTTGGTACTTGGACACCTCTAACCTTCGTGGCTCAGTTATTTGACAAGTGGATCAAGGGTGAAGAGCGCCCTGCCAGTGGTAGCCTTGTGGCTCTAGTTACAAAAGACAATGTTACCGAATTAATCGTTCAGTAAAATTGCCAAGTACTTAATAAGTTAAGAATTTTCAGTTGATAAGTGGAGTAAAAGATCTGTTGTATTTTGTTAAAGTTATTGAAGAAAAAGGTTTTTATTTTGCTATTATTGCACCCTACCTGTTGTCACATAATATGTATATTTAAGAAATTGTATAAAATCAAGCTGAATGTAGACTTGATTAAAAAAGTATTTATTTATAGATCATACACAGATGTAAAAAAAATATCATCTAAACCTAAATATAGTAAGACAATAATTGAACAATATAAGTAATTGTATAGCTGTGGATGTCTATATTTATATGTGTAATGTAACAGTGTATGTAATCCATGTGATATTATTAAATGTTGAGCAATGAACTTGTTTTTTTAATTAACTGTTTGATGTAATAGGTCATGGCTGATAAAAGAGGTCACTGTCAATAAGTTTATCTGTGAAATTACAGACAATGAACAATGACTGACAATCACTAGTGTGATAACAAAATACCTCTGATTAATTTAATTATGAGATCACAAAATAGATACCTATTACTCTTTTTAATGGAAAGGAATTTTTATAAGAGGTGACACTAGACTTCAAAGAGAAAGTAATTGAAATTAATTTAATTATATACAGCATGCATAGGTATTATTTTCGGGGAAGAACTTTTATAGGGCTTGGGTATTTCCTTGCAACTCATAAATGACAAATCTCGACGACGTAAATTATTGGTATTATTTGAATACCTACTACGTAAGCAGAAAAAATTGGTTAATCATATTTGTCACTCAAACAGGTATTTCCCGTAAGCAATTAGTTGTTTTTCCTGTAATGCTTCATCATCGTCAAATAAAAGCAGTCTCGGTAGAATCCAAGGCTTATACTTTAGAGCTTGGGTTCTGCTTTCCTACTTTTGCTCCTACTTTGATGTGTTATGGGTTCGAGAATGGTGCCATCTCACCACCCAACCCTGAGCGAAAACAGTACCAAAGTCTCGTGTGTTAACAAGTGAGCGGCATGGTAGTGTTGCCTATCTACGGCTAATTAGCGAATGACTATTTTGTGGGACGGGATTTGAACCTGTTTCGATAGTTAGGCCACAGAGTTATCAACGCTATTATTCTATAAGCTTCTAGGTTTCCTTGTGTAAAAGCACCGTAACTAACATCATTGCGCCCACAGGGTCAGGTGGGGTATTTTGGGTGCCCCACCTGCTTACTTTAGTTATACGCGCATATAAATGTACACCGGATGAACTGAAATGTGCCACTGTGAACTCCATTCAGGTACTAACTTAGAAGAAAAACACAATTTGAGAGTCGAAACGCCATCGGCCCTAAAGATGAAGAAGATTGCGTCTCGCCTCAAGATTTAATTTAATTTTAATTTAAAAATAATTCTAAAATATTCAGTAATATACTGACGCTATCTAGACCCAAAGTAAGCACCCCAATCAACCCAAAAGAGTCAGCAGGTACAGTTGCTAGTACCGTCGAAGTTTCAACTATATCTAACTGTTTTGTGTTCCATGCAATGCTTGCGAGTCAATGTCATTGGCCTTTATTTACCTATATGTGATGTAGATTATATACATCTATCTATAATATATGTACCTATATAAATAAAAATGAATGGCAAAATCTGTTGCTTTGAGTAGGTAATTTTTTAATTAGTTATTCCTAGAACTCCAAAAGAAGGTTTTTTATGGAGCAACGGGAACGGGATCAGAAGTTAATGCGGGCGAAGTCGCGGGCAAAAGCCAGTAAGTAAATAAAAGTTAACGTAACGGGTTTATGAGATCTGAAGGCTCTCCACGTGCTCTCCGAGTCCTCTGACTGAGGCCTCCCTTACAATGGAATCAGTGGAGGGCAGGCAAGCGCGGGGGCGGACTGGTTCTCTCACAGAAAAATGAAGGGAGAACCCTTCATTTTTCGTTCGTTCACAGATTGGGGGGGGGAAGGATGGGTCATAGGGCTATTTAAAAAGTAGGTTTAGATGGCCTAAAGTCAGTAAGGGTGCGGGTAAAATGCCTTGTAGGTAACCTCACACCCCAGTAATTAAGACCCGAGATGGCGGAGTGCGTTTCGAATCTTTTTTTAAAATTTATTTACCACTATAGCTTATACATATGGATATCATCTCTGTCCCCCAAAACCGGAATGATGATGTTTTGATTGGAGGATTTAGTCTACGTATACCTACAATAAAATTGATTTTTTATTTTCCAGTAAGTACCTACCTAACAAAAATTAATTGGTATCTGTGGAATATTAATGTCAATTTTATTCTTAATAAGAAATATTATTCGCCTAATTAGGTACCTATAGGTACAATGTATTATGTAAAGTGAGGAACCTGTCAGCGTCTAAAACCTATTGTGTGCTTAGTAGTTCTGGGAAAATACTTGCTTATTATCCCACGGCACCTAACAAAGTTACTTAGCTTCGATAAATTGTTAATATTTTGTTTAGTTATACACTAAACTAAGTCCTTTTTTTATAGTGCGAAAAATTCCCACGGATACCCCCCGCCAGAGCCGGTTGGGGAAGTTATGTTGGACTCGAATCGACCAAAACGCACGCCGTCTTTGGGTCCTTAGATGCCCGAGGTGAGAAAGTAACCAACATACATATCTCTCGCACCCCGGCATACCCCGGCCATCTCTTTCGAGATAACCCCCTGTGCGGTGTCCCAGTCTATCCCTCGCTTGTGGGGAGGCGCATTTTGCCCGCCACCGAGGCCTGCTTCCACCAAACTAGGTAGGGACTGTTGTTTTAATTCAATACAGCTTATTACCTTTTGATGTTTATATATTTATTTATTTAATTATTTATTGGAATTTCTTGCACATATGTACACAGGCGGACTTACCTAATGCTTCAGGCATTCTCTACCAGTCAACCTTAAAGGTTACGTAAATGAAATACATTGAAATGAAACCACTTTTACTATTGCAATTTATTTGGTTTTATTTACTTTTAGCCCGACGACATTTAGGCTACTTTTCAGTACCTAACCATGATGGTCGCGGGTCGAAAAATAGCTGAAACGTCAGGCTAAAAGTAAACGTCGAATCTACTTACAACTTTTCTTGTATTAAACCGAGTATTTGTGGCTTATCAATATCATCAGAGGTGAAACAGTAAATCTCATCTTCGAGTTAGTGTACATATCTACCTTCTGATTGACGGATGACGCTCTAGTGCAGGCATTCCTAATCAGATATTAAGGTCAGCCGACAGTTGATCTCGTAAAAGCTGGGCTTCGAGAAAAGAGCAGAACTACAGGGTTAAATAGTAACCTTTAGATGCAAACAGGTAGTTACTACACACTAAATAATCCATCAAGAACACACAGAATATTTCATCAAAATCAAGAGGTTCGGTGAGTCTTTCCTCTGCCACACCACTAAGACTTGGCATAACTTGGCTAACTACATCTCATTCCGTAAGAATATTGTAATAGGTATAAATATTGCACTCAGTAAATTCTTCTTTTGCTTTTCAATGGTTTGTGTTTTTGGTGATGTGCTCTTCTGTAATGTAAATTTGATTGTCTGGCATTTCTCTTTATGCGTATGGATTCTAGTTGAAAGGTCTTTCAACTGGGATCTATATAATCTATATTCCTAATGTAGCGTTGTTTCTGCTTCGAAATGTATTGCACGCTGTGTGTACTGTTTAGGTTCACATTCTAGGTCAAAAACATTATTATAGATCTAAGTTGCTGTACTATGATTGTGAACTGTTTGTACACCTAATAAAATAAATAAATAAATAAATAAAAAAATCCTTACCAGCTCACATGTTTCTTTCTTTCTATAGTCCCGGGAAATAAAAGTCTCGGGTGAAAAAGCAGCTGGGGGCCTAAAAAGGCCACTAACGACGAATCGTATCCGCATTGAAATACGAAGCGGATTTAATTTCGTAAAATGGTCACACACAGCGCAATTCGCCGCGCGATTAGTTTTTTGCAATTCGCCTTTTTGACAAGTTTCTATACAAAATCGTAAAATGGCTCACCAAATACGAATCGCCTTATATGTCAAATGGCAGTATTGAAAGACGCAACTCCCACATTGCGTCTAACAATTCGTCGATCTTGTGACTTGTTTTGCTTGACTCAATTGATTGAAATTAAATAGATATAGCTTAAATATGGCTGATATATTTCTTTAAGACAATTTATCGCAACATGCAATAGCCCAAGACGACTTCACTCACCAAAACGGACACTATACTTCATCGTAACGTATTTACAAGCAACAAGGAACACTGTTATTACTTACAGAATTATGAACATGAACAAAGTAATGAATTAATACGAAAAAAATATCTCAATTGAATTGAATTATTTTTTTATTTTAGCGTCATCTAGCGATTAATCATGAAACTCATATCACTTGCTCATAAATTGACACTCGTTGACAAAGCACAGTTTATTACCAGTTAATAAAATATTATGCTAAAATATATATTTATGGTATAAAATAGTTCTTAAAGTCTATTTTTTGATATAATATGAATAAATTCTTATCTACACGCTTTTATAAGTCTTTATTAGTATTATTAAAATAACCGGAAAGTTACCGGTGTATTGTTAAACGGTGTATTTTTAAACTTGCAACATTTCATCTTAATCCGAATCCTCCGACGAACCGCATTTAGTAGACGAATCGTCGTTAATGTGTTTCATTTTATGACAGTCGGCGAATCGTAAAGCGTTTCGTCGGACGAACTGGAAGACGCACTGCAATCCGATTCGTCTCATGAAGTGGCCTTTTTAGGCCCCCTGATGAGGCCGTCAAACTGAGCCACCGTTGGAATACTATACCTACGTGTTTGTAATGGTGACTCTTTCCTCTTTACCTTCAGCTTACCATCAGCCGAGGCGAAGTCAAATTGACGTATCATCAGTGAATAAAAATAAACACAGATAAATCTGCGGCGACAGTTATCTATAACTACTATAAAGTTATAACTTTTGTTGATAATACGTAAGTACTAGCCAATGCCCGCGGCTCCGCCCGCGTAGCTGTCAGTTATCGCGACCTAAGCGTCGCCAACTTTGCAACCTAAATTCTATATTACTAATCATAAGTATGGTTCTACTTAACCGATTGCAATCAAACAAACTTAAGATTTTAAGTTGGACCAAACCCCTTCGAACATAAAAAACAGCATCGGCATCCGTGCAGTAGTTTTTGCGTCCATTGCAGACAAACATAAACTTTTTACAATAAAATTATATCATAGTATAGATTACGCGATAGTAATGACAATATTTATTTATATCAAACTAATTTTGTCTGTTACCTGCTCTTATTCAATCAATGTTACAGAAAGTAAATCTACTTTCACTTTCAAACCCGGTTTCGGTTTCATTGGAAAGTCGAGCAGACTGATGTTATCTCTTTAGCGTGCTTCAGCCACCATGTACTTGACGTTAAGTCTCTGGTGTTGCAAACGTCCATAGGCCACGATGACCACTTTCCATCAGGTGGGCCGTGTGCTTGTCTGCCACCCAAGCGGTATAAAAAAGGCGTGTCTTTCTTTCTAAATAATCAGAAGAATTATTGTTTTTTATCGTGCGAAGAATCTACACTGATTAAAATGCTCGCCGTCTTTTGGGTCTTTAGTTGCTGGAGATGAGATATCCCCGCGCCCTGGCACATCCGTAGCCATCTGTCTAGAGATGACCTACTTCGGGTGTGGGGAACATAAAGTCCCTCCACTATTTCCCAGGTAAGGGGGATCAGAAGAATCCAGGAGGCATTGTAGCAGGAGGGCAGGTGGTAAATGTAGAATTCCTCGAGTCTTTTTGAATGCGTTTCTCTGGAGACTGCGGCTTTCTTCTATTTATAGATAATAGTGCGATCTTCGACGTAACAGTTTCGTCGTGCTCTCGACAAGGTACCGTACTTATGCGGTAGGTGTGCTTATGAGTAGGTACCACGACGTTTGGCAATAGGGGATGTGGTAAAACGATAGCGTTTTTTGATAGTCTTGTGTTTGTTTGGTCGCGATAACATAAAGTATTATTTATATTACGATACGATGTGTACAGATACACCTCCATAATATACGATTTTTGGAGGTTATGTGACAGTCACTTCGTGGAAAATATACATAAATGTACTTCGTAATGCCGTTTGGTATGTAGTATAGTTTAAATACATTCTCAAATGAGTTGAAAAAAGGCTGGGAGGGTGAACTATGAAAACGCCTGATATAAAAATATGACACTCGCTAAATACGTACCTGAAGATTGCGAATATATTTTTATCAGGCGTTGACTCAAGTTTATTTTGAGGTCTTTCCACTGCTACCTTTTTATTGCAATTTCAGGGAAATAAAACATAAAACTACGGAAATATAAATATAAAAGCATTTATTAAGTCGCTGTTTGGACTTAAAATATAAAATCTTATGTACTATCACAATAGTAAATTACCTTATTCTATGTATACTTAATATAAAACCTAAATATAAATAATTTAACACTTAAATATAATAACGAATTACGTAAGCCCTACATAATGAATATAAGGAGACGATTGTCTTTCTACGTTTATTATGCTTAGTTGCTACCCTATTAGGTTGCTACCTGCTTAGGTAGATTCATTTATTTTTATCTTAGTTTCTGATCTGCGAAATTGAAATAGAGTCCTGACAACGCCATCTAGTAAAACCATAGAACTTTTACATATTACTGACGTAAATGAAGGAATAAACTCCTTAAAAGTGACTTGTGACTTTATTGTAGAGACATTGATGTCAGGTATTTCTGTCCAAGTTGATAATGTTTTATGAAAAAAAAAACGTTTCACGGTTTATATTCATACTTTACCACTTTCTCACACCTAGGTTTTGTGTAGGTAATGATACGTAGTTATGTCACTCGCAAACTGTGTTCCTCTAATGCCGCGTCTATATTTAGCTGAGCTTAAATGAAACCATCGATCGACTGGTGGCCGTGTCAGCACAACTCTAGTTTATGTGCCACAAGTTGTTACGTACAACGTCATGTCTTGATGTCACACTGTCTAATCTATTGGTTCATTTCACAAATCTGGACGCACCTTTCGAGTCCGACATAACCATCCCTGCTGACTTCGGCGAGGGGCTATTCTTAGGTATTTCCGCACGGGAGAAAAAGAAAAGGTTTTATGTGATATTTTCCCGCCAAGAAGGCTTTAATTGCCATAAAAAAAATACTCGTCATTCTGAATTTGAAACTACTTTATCTAAATATAGCAATGACTTCTTTTTTTGTATGCTATTAGACTGGTCGTATACGATTATAAGACTTGATAACATTTTATAGTTGTCATCTTTTTTTATTGTTACTCTTAGTTTTATACTGGTTTTCGTAGTAGAATGTCTACTTATGATATTCTACCTCATTATGCTAGTATACAAGGATGACTTTAAGATAAGACGATTTCTCCAATTAAGTAGGTATAGTAAAAGCACGATCAATTTTAAACTGCGTTATCACAGTTACCTGTGGAAGTTGCTGAACACTAACAAATTTACAAAACAAACTATATCCAACTTCTTATTGATTTAGATCGGAAAAAGTCAACATTCAATACAAGACCGACGAGTCTCTTAGGCCCCATTCACACGAGCGTTGAAAACGTTGCGTTGAAAAAGATTAGTTTACTGAAGTTTAAGGCTGTTCTTACATTAGGCTACTATAAAAATAACTGCAGTTTCCTCAATTCCACCAATAATATTGCTGATGTCTTTTGAGAGCTACTGATTGGTTGTTGAGCAGCAACTAAAGTTAACAACTCGAGGTGCGCTTTAGTTGCCTATTGTATGAAGAGCTTTACGCCCAATATGCAAACTTCTTGAAAAATGAATCGCGGTCTAAAAAAAGAATCACGTGAATCGCATCATAAATATCAGCTACTGGATAAAATTGATCTACTTATTAATGTACCTAATTAAGTTTAGACTACTACTTGCATGAATTAACTTACTTTTTTATAAACAAGACATCGATCTAGTTTATTTTATTACCTTTTGGTTAAATAAGACTTAGGATTATGGATCTTAAGATGTGAGGGACACCATCTCCGCCAAAGTCCGTGGAGGTGATTATGTTGGACTCGAACGGACTAAAGCGCTAACCGTCTATGGGTCTTTGATTGCTGGAGGTGAGATTATACAAGACATATCTCTCGCACGATTTTTGGAGCCTACTGTACGTAAATTAAAATGATTTAATGCGATGTTTTCAGCGCGTGCGAATTGAGCTTTACGAGGCAGGTGAATTACTCTGACTGACGGGTACTTGGTCTTTTCTGATCTAAATCAATAGGAAAAGTGAGGCTTCATAATGACTTTAAATATATTTACTTCGTACATCAATAAATACATTGACGTATAAGTACCTTTTTAATACTCTGATTAAAAAAAATGTTAATATTTAATATAATGTTTTACAGCTATGGTGAATTTGGAGTGTGTCAAGCTAATCCGAGGGTAACTGAATGTTTTATAAATTTAATTGAAAACGCGTTTGAGAGCCATCTGTAGAAATAATTATAATAGGTACCGGACTTTTTCACAAGTATTTCAATCAACATATTTAAATTCTGAAATATATTTTTAGTAAGGTAACACAACGGATATATTTGGCAATTTCCCATTATATGGCAAACCACGTAAAGTACCAACTAAATAGGTTTCTCCTGAACAATTGTTCAAAATTTTTTGACTTTGATTAAATCAACTCTATTACATCTATAATTTTGACTAAGTGGTCACAGGCAGTCAATTACAACATTGGATTTTGAACACTGTTGCCTTAAGCCTAAAGTTGATTACCGACCAACGACAGCCCGTACAGTATTCTTGAGTAAGTCAGTGAATAGTTCCGTGGTTTTGATGATCTTGAAGCCGATCTGATCGATGATGGTGATCGCTGTAGAGTAGGGCTGGGGTAGATCTGCCACGGGCCGCAGGGGGTACCGCGTCGTTTGTGTGTTGGACCCCGCCCACGTCGAATATGTTGGTCTGAAAGAAAGAAAGTGGGTGTTTAATACACCTCTGCCTATCCCTTCGGGGATTACGGGAGTGAGCATATGTATGTATGTATGAAAGTATGATAAAAGTGAGACACAGTTTCACATTAAGCACGAAGTTCATATTAAATGAGATGCTGTTCTTGTAAAGTCAATACACAGGAGTTTTTTTTTACCCAAATGTTTTATTTCCAGCCTGTTCCTACACTACTACACTACACTACTACGCTACACCCTGCACCGTGCTGAATAGGAAGAAGCGAGGGTGAAGTCCAAATCATAAGGACCACCATTTCAGATGCTGAATATCTCAAAACGGTGGCCTTTACGGGTGTGACCATCATATATGTATGTATGTTGTTCTCTTAGCGTATTACAAAGAGGCCCATCCCAGTATAGGTTGCTGGTCAAAACAGTATTTGGATAAGCAATTTTCATCTCGTTTAAAGCTTCAGCCTTACCCGGCAAATGAGAACCACCTCCTTGAGGACTCAGAAGGTCTTTACGGTCAACAGTCAACCCATTGAAGCCAGCAGCAGAGGCACTCCGGAAGGAGCCAACACCGGTAAGCAGGTTCTTGGCTAATACAATCAAGAAGTCCGTGTTAGTATTTATTAGCGTAATGTATTAGTTGTGAAATTTGTATTTCTTAATTTAAATTTCTTAGTTTTTAAGGATAAGATATTGCCAACACCGGTCAGTAGGTTCTTGGCTAATACAATCAAGAAGTCAGTGTTAGTATTTATTAGTATAATGTATTAGTTGTGAAATTTGTAAATAATTTATTAAATTTAATTAATATTTCTAAGTTTTTAAGGATAAGATATTGCCAACACCGGTTAGTAGGTTCTTGGCTAATACAATCAAGAAGTCAGTGTTAGTATTTATTAGCGTAATGTATTAGTTGTGAAATATGTAATTCAGTAATTAAAGTTGATTGAATTGTTTTAATTTTTTACGGATAATATATTGCACGCCGCAAGGCTAAGTACAGTGCTACCCTAATGCAAGAACCTGTATTTGTAATTTGTGAGAGTAAATAAATAAATTACTATGTATTACTACATGTATTAGGTAAGGGGGCGCGGACGTGGTTATGCCGGGGTGCGAGAAATATATCTGTTTTATCTAAAGGCGATACAGGCTTGATAAAGAAACGTTCTTGAGATCATTACATTTCATGAGTCTGGTAAATATAAACTCCATAGTGCTAGTATAAAAAATACTAGTCAAACTACCTTCATTTACATTTGAATACCCGCCATGCGTTACAAGTTCTATTCAGTAGATATACATCCTCTTTGAAATGAATTCTGACCTCTAAAATGGTCATTATTTGAAATTCAAATAAAAGAACATGCAAAAGTGGTCATAATTTATCTGTCAACACTCTACAAATGATTCTAAAAAAAAACAAATTTTGCCAAGGAGGGGTTCCGTACGACACTATATTAAAACTTTTTGTTATTTATCACCTGTTCGGTATTAAAAGATGCTGTGCAAATTACGGAAAAATTCTCGTTGTTGTATAGGAGCAGGAATAAAATCATATATGACCATTTCAACTATCTAGCTATCACGGTTCACGAGATACACCCTGGCGATGGATATACAAACGGAAAGAAGGCTTAGTGATCTGATAAGGTCCTATTTTTATCCTTTGAGCAATACACTTCATCTTCTTAAGATAGCTTCTGCAGCAGAATCGTTACAATTTTGTCAATGTCAAATATATGTATAGTATACCTACCTATGGTAAATGTACTATACAATTTTTAAGCCGTCAAGTTTTTCTACAAATCCTACCAGAGCCAAAGCTAGTAAATTTGTTTGTGTCCCCTGGCCCCGAGAGATCAGGACACCGATTCTGCTAATTTTTAACCATAGTCACAAGACTGAGATCACAAAAACTGCAATAGCATTTCGCGCACTCTGCACAATGTCATTTAATTTTGAACTTTAACTGTGTAAAGGTAGAGTCCAAATTATTTTTTTGTAATCTCAGTTCTTTGACAATTAGTAGAATCGAGGCCCAGATTGTCGATCCGGATGTGTGCTTGAATTTTACGGGCAACCCTTTGACCACGGAACCCTACTTAGTGTTTTTGACAGCTCATTGCCGTTGCACAGATTCTATAAGTCAGTACCTTGATCCTAAAGAGTTTTATTTTGTTTTAAAAAATATTTTTATTTCTGTGTTTATTCTCGAAGCTTCACAAATGAGGAAGTTTTATTTTGATTTTATAAATGAAAGAAATAGCGGACTGGTTTATGGAACAGTTGAAGTAAAGCCGCCACACTTTCAATCGTGTCATCATTATTCTCTGAGCATATTCTCAACAAAGTTGGAGTCAGCTTTCTAATCTAACTAAGATGCGGCTGAACATCGATATTTTATGTAAAGCGACTGCCATCGGACCTCAACAAACAAATTGGCGATATCGAAGTTCTGTAGTTTGCCTAATCGGACTTTTGAGGGCTCCAACTATGAAGGCAATGACTGCCATAGATGTTTGTATGACAACCGGGATCTATGGCTTAACGTGCTCTCTGAGGTACGATCAGACCAGTGTAAATAGCATGCATAAAGATATCTGCACTGAGCGGTGATCGAACCCGAGCGCAGGAACGTAGCAGTCGCGTTCACTATCTCCACGCCACAGAGTGCGGCGGCCACTATACATGCAATAATGTCATTTGAGTTTCAAATGACATTATTATCCGTAGTTCCTATTTTGGTAATTTCACGGGAATGCTGGTCTTATCACAGAGTATTTAAAGACTTACTAGTTACCTACTGCATACTTTACAAACACCTTAGTAACCTACTATTATTAATTTATAGGTACTGTTGATTGATGGCACTTGGTTGAACTTATTGTTATACATAATTGATAACACACTTGTACTTCTCCACTGTATTTATTATTACTGTAAGTGGAGAAGTATAAGTGTGTTATCAATTTTATGTATACCAATAGTGAGATGAAAATTCGGTACCATTCACAAGAATTTATAGTTGATTCCCGGTAAAGAAGAATAGGGTCACCCCATGTCCCGCGGTTATTGTAGGAGCTTTTAAGGGATAGGATTGTTCCCTATCTTTTATAGTAAACAAAAACATTTATCCCGTGCCCGCTTGATGGTAATAACCTTATCTCGTATTACTTGGGATAGAGAAATCATAGTGTGCGAAATGTGTCTGTTATGGTGTTAGTATTCTCTAGGTCCTCATGCAGGGAACGGCACGGTGTGAGTAAAAATTCAAGTGTTGTGGGTATTTACCTAGGCGGCACGGGCGGCAGTGGGCGATTTGTGAAGTATGTAGTCTGACTCCACATGACAGGAGTGGGCCTGGTGGTTGGCTGCGTCATCGGCCTTGGGGTCAACGCAGCTGAAGAACCACTCATCATCAGCTCACCGTCTTCTCCAAACCTGAAAAGAATAAAAGTCGATAATATAGTCAAGGGAGTATTGGACTACTAAATTGTATTAAATAAATTAAATTAACTGACGATTTGAAGGCACTTGGTGGAACTTATTGTTAAGTATACAATTATTTTAACACACCTGTACTTCTCCACGATATTTATTATTATACCTAACCGGTTTCACCTTAAAGGTTTCTACTCACAGACAGCCCTACTGTCAATGTATGGTCATTGGAGAAGTACATGGTATGTTATCAATAGTGTATAATAATAATAATAATAATAATAGCTTTAATTAATTCCATACAAAATAAAATAAATTATACATCATCACTCTAATTGGTTAAACAATAAAATAGCCTCTTAAAACTCATTTTATCTCATGAGATCATTATATAAAATACAATCGATATCATTAAATAAGATGTATTTAGCTTCATGCAATTCATTATATAAAATAGAATAAAATAAAATCAATTCATTAAATTAAATCTATGAAATAAAGTTAACATCATCAAATAACATTTGAATAATAATTAATATAATAGCATTTCTTATCAATTTTCTTTGTCTTGTATGGACCCCCTTAGGGTAAAAGCCTCCTCCAAGGCATTCCAATTCTCTCTGTTCTTTCCTGTTTCTAGCCATTCTCTTCCTGCCACCGCTACTATTTCATCTGCCCATCTGGCACATGGTCGGCCTCGCGCTCTAAAGCCTGGCGGTCCAGACCATTTTACAGATCTTAGGGTCCATCTGTCGTTGTATCTGGCAATATGACCTGCCCACCTCCACTTTCTTTGTAGTGAGAAGATTAATGCGTCAGTAACTCTGGTTTTCTCTCGTATGTCGACATTTTTCACCTTATCTCTTAGTTTTATTCCGAGGCAACTCCTTTCCATCCTTCTCTGGGTGGTCTGAATTTTATTTTTAGTTTTGAGATCGAACGTCCAAGTTTGACAACCATAGGTGAGGCAAGGCAATATCTCTGAGTCCATCACTATCTTTTTATAGGGCAGCGGCAGGTGTGATTTGAATGTTTCTTTATGAGCCCAGTACTTTTTCCAGGAGATCGCCACTCTTCGGTTTACTTCTTCTGAATTTCTATCTTTGTTAAAAGATATCTGTTTTCCTAAGTAAACATATTTATCCACGAACTCGAGAAGGTTACTTCCTATTGAGATGGGCATCCTGTGGTGGTTTGTCATAACTTTGGTTTTTTCCATGTTCATTTCTAATCCCACCCCTACACTGGTCTGCTGTAGCTCGTTTATCATGTCGTTTATTTGTTTTGCAGACTCAGAGAATAGGACGATATCGTCAGCGAATCTAAGGTGGCTCAGGAAGTCTCCATTGATGTTAATACCTTTCCCGGCCCAGTCTAGGCTTTTCATTACTTCCTCTAGTACGGCTATAAAGAGTTTCGGGGAAATCGGGTCACCTTGTCTGACACCTCTATCTATACTAATCCTTGTACCGACTCTATCCAGCTTGACTCTACTTGAGCTGTGCGCATATATGTTTCTTAAAACATTTATATATTTTTCTGCTATACCTTGTGTTTGTAATGCGTCCCAGATGCTTTCGTGTATAATAGAGTCGAAAGCTTTCTTGTAGTCTATGAAGGCTATATATAGCGGTTTTCGGAACTCTATGTATCCCTCTATCACTCGATCCACCACTTGAATGTGATCGACAGTACTGAAGCCACCTCTAAAACCTGCCTGTTCGATTGGTTGATGTATGTCAATGTCCCAGGATATTTTTTCGAGCAGACATGATGCGAAAAGTTTGTAGAGGCAAGACATGATACTAATTGGACGATAATTTCCTATGTCCGCTGGATCGCCTTTCTTGTATAACAAGATAATCTGAGATTCAGTCCATAAGTGTGGTACCGTTTCTTCTCTTAATATTTTGTTCCAAAGAAGTGTGATTGGTCCCAGTAGTAGAGTCTTTGCGCGTTTTATACATTCATTGGTGATACCATCCGGGCCCGGGGTCTTATCAGGCTTCAGCTTCATTATCTGTGTCAGGATTTCCGACTCTGTAAAATCTGGAATTGTTGAGGTATTATTGATCTGGTTGATCATTTTTGTCCGTCTGTAAGAGTTCGGTTGGCTATATAGCTTTGAGTAAAAATCTGTGGCCATATCTATGACGTCCAATCGTGATTTGGTTTTTGTTAAGTCGGACTGAAGTGATGGAATCCATTTCTGTGTTCTATTCAGTTCTTTGTGAGCCTTTTTGGTAGATCTAGATTTCTCAAGGTGTCGTTGTATAGTATTTATTCGGTGAGTGTTGTAGCACTTTTTTATTTCTTTATTAGTTGCCTTGTACAATTCCTTCAAAGTTTCTTTGTCATTTTTATTCAATTTTTCCTTGTTTTGTAATCTAGTTCTTTCTTTCATAAGTTCCAGCGCCCTTGTTGACAAAATATTAGCTTTTCTTTTACTTTCGGTACTTTTTAGACTTTTTTGTATTGATTCCCCTATTTTTTGGCAGTATTTATCAGCGTCATAGTACTCGTGTGATGTCATTAGTTCTGGTATATATGTTTTTAAATTTTCTAAATATGTTTCTTGTTCTTTTAAAGTATTCAACCTACTTGGTGTATTACAAAAGTTTCTTCTGCTCTTTCCCATTGTAGTTTGGTTGATTGTGGCTCTCAGTAATCTGTGATCTGAACCGAAGGGGAAAGACGCGACTACTGCACACTTGGAGAATAGGTTAGGTTTGTTGGTCATAATGTAGTCAATCTCGTTTCTTATATTTTTATCTGGAGAGACCCATGTCCATCTATTTTTAGGCTTTACCTTGAACATTGTGTTTACAATTTTTAAGTTGTATTCGTATGCATACTGGATAAGTCTCTCCCCACGAATGCTCCTGTTGCCATAGCCGTATTTGCCGGTGACTGTATGCTCATATGTTTTAGGTAACCCTATCTGGGCATTGAAATCTCCCATACAAATTATATATTTTGTAGAGATAGAGTCATGAGCTTTGGCCAAGTCTTCATAGAAGTTGTCTATGTCTTCTTGAGGTGAGCTTTCGGTAGGCGCATATGCCTGTATTATTCCAAAGGGTGTATTATTTAGGTCAATCTCTAGCACACAGACTCTTTCTGATATTCCAGTGAATGCTTTAATATTTTCTTTGTAAATCTTTTTGACTAGAAAACCCACCCCGTATAACCCTTTGGTTTGTCCAATGTAGTAGAAAATGTATTTGTTGTCTTCGATTATGCTCTCTCCCAATCTGCGGACCTCGCTCAGTCCCAAAATATCGTGGTTAATGTTTTGCAGTGCTTCCTTTAGTTCGATAAGTTTTGATTCTGATAGCAGTGTCCTGGCATTGAAAGTACAGATATTTATATTGCTCTTCTCTAATCTTGATAGGTTTCTTGGAGGGTTTTGGTCGAGCTCTCCCGCGGTGACCGGCCGTACTGGGAGATAAGGTGAGAGTAGAGGGCCCCGTTCTGGTTGCTATTTTTCATTACGCTGTGTTAGTTCTGTTTGACTTTTGGAGACATCTGTTTGAGTGTGAATCTGTTTCGGTTTTTGTAGTATATAGTCTTTCATGTTGGTTGGTTTGTTTTTCTTCGATGGTTGCTTATTACTGTGATGAGCAATTTGACTACCAGAGCCTGATGTTTCAGGGGATTCGGATAGGTTTCTTTTGTTTAGCTGGTTGTTAGAAGTATGTTTGTTTGTGTTCAATACAATAAGTTTGTCATATCTGATAAAAGCAGTTTTGCCTGCCTCTTTTTCTTTTTGTAATTGTACTTGTAAATCTTTGCGTTTGTTAAGGATATCTATTGGGTAATCTTCTTTAATATAGTAATTAGTGCCTTGTAAGAGATTCTTATTTTTCAGTATTTTTACTTTTAGTCCCGTTGTAGTAAACGATATCACTACTGGCCTCACTTTTCCGTTTGCCTTTCCCAACCTCCTAACAGATTCAATATTGCTACTATCACATGAAATTTTAAAGTGAGTTTTTATTATATTTATTATACTTGATTCCAATTCATGATAGTGCTTTTCACTCTCTTCTACTCCGAACAAGACTATGTTTTTGCGTCTGATATGCCTTTCCAAACTGTTTATTTTTGTAGTTTGTTCTTCCAATTTTTTCTCCAAAAGTTCATTTTTTTGTTCCAATGTATTAAATTTCTCGTTAATGTTGTTGTTTATAGTGTTTTTGATGTCTTCCTTCATTTCCAACATATCTTGCTTTTGTTGCTTTAAGTCCTGTTGCATGTTTAATAACATAAGTTTTATTTCCTCCATGATAATATTGTTTACGTTACGACTAGCGCCCTCTATACCTTCTGTTAGGCTATTTTTGATCTGTCAATTGTCGGTAACACAGACAACACCCTCTATTGTCAGTTTCCTGAACTATTTGGTAAATTGAGGTTCGATCTAAAGATATGAGTTGTGGTAGTATGCGATTTCACCTAATGCCGCCAGATGGCGGACCAGAGCACATCGGAAATATTCTGTGGTTTGTTGTGAAGAGTCTGTAGATGTCGTTACTGGTATTCAAACTTTTTCAATAATGACTTACGAATTTGCACTTTGAGTTGAGGTTATGACTTTAATAATTTCTATGTTTAAGCACTTTTCACTGTTTTGTTGTAATTAGTTCTTAACACTTCTGCGCAATTGGAGTATTTTCGTATTCTTTATGTGTTTTTCTTGTATCTTGATGGTTTTTAAGGACGGTTATTACCAGATCGCATTTATCACTTTTTCACAAAAATTACTGGTTATGAGCTGGGTTCTATATATTTTTCGGGTTATACTTTACACTGTTCTTGTATTTTGTCCCCTTTTTCACTTTGTTTTGCACTTTATTGTTTTTAATTCTAGTTTTATTACGAGCACGATGTCAACAGCGTCACTGTGGCGATATATGTATAGTTTAGCATATATAATAGTGTATAGTTTAGCTTAATTGTTATGGGACCTAGAATACGGAATACCTACATATTAATTCATACAAATATTTGTACTAAGCAGCAACCATAGTACAGTTAAAAGAGGCCCTTTAACTGTTCTGTGGTGGGAAGGGAAGGACGAGAACCGCCTTCAACTGTTCTGTGGCGGGAAAGGAGCGACGAGAACCTCCCTTAACTGTTCTGTTGTGGGAAGGGAGCGAGGAGAACCTCCTTTAATTGTTCTGTGGCGGGAAGGGAGTGAGGAAAACCTCCTTTAACTGTTCTGTGGCGGGAACCGAACGCTCTACCGCTCTGCCACAGAGGCCAGTATTCCACAGTTTGCTGCAAGTTCATTTTATTATCTGCCGTTTATATTTTAGCAATCATTTTTAAATTGTGGCTATATGCATAACTTATTCAGGTCAACGTCAATTCTTTTATTCTAAAGTCTATTATGAACGCCATTTGTATCCAAGCGTGACTGCTTGTGTTTCAGTCTGTTTGCTTACAAAATATGATGTTATTATCCAGAAACAAAATCTGCACTACCCAAAAACCTGCAATATACCTAATACCAATGAACGAATTCCCGAGAGGGTCTTTGATGACCCTGGGTCTGCCGGGGCGTGAGGGATATGTCAGTGGCTACCTCATTCTCGGCAGCTGATGGCCCGAGACGGCCGTGCGGTTTGAGTTTCGTTCGAGTCCGACATAACTTGCCCTTGCTGACTTCGGCGGGAGTTATCCGTGCGGAAAAGTCTATGCACATAATGTTGTCTATGCATTAAACAAGCAATAACTCAAAAAATCATTTTATCTGAACCATGAGCCGAACCGGTGATCACACGTGTCGTAGTCGCTCTCAGCACCGCTGTGTCACTGTTGCCGTGGACTTCCTGTGTTATTAGTTTGTGTTGTTTTCCATTTGCATTGTGTCGGCTAGTTTACGTCATTCGTCATCGTCTCGGTCTCATTGCATTATTATAGGTCATTATTTAACGTTGAATCATTACAAGGCATGTAGTTATTGGTTCAGTTAGTGTCAAAAGTGGTTTAATTTAATACTGTACATTTTATTTGTTAAAGTATTTTTTTTTATCAAATTAAAGGGCATATATTTGTTAAATTCTGTTTTTCTTAAAAAAGGTTATACTTCAAGGGTGGTTCGAAGAATTACAAAGGATCACTTAATCTCACTGAATAGTTATTTCTCATTTTTGTGATGAAATTTGGAAGCATCAATGGGAAATTTCGAATGCTTTAGACGTGGTCTGGTAACTCAGTGGGTAGAACACTCCCCTGACAGTGACTGGTCACGGGTTTAAGTCCCGTCTGGGCATTTACTTTTTTCAATCTTAAACTTTCTCACTCTCCGGAGTGTCTTTTTTATTTGAGGAAGTCGGTTTAGTTTTTTTTTATCATATTTGTATTACGGAAATGACTATTACCGTTACGAAAACCCACAGTTACGCTAAACAGTACGTTTTGGAAGTGCGCTTTCACGTTGGTTTCACAAAGGATTCGAACTCCAAACTTCTCGGTTATCAGGCCGTCTCTAGCAATACAACCTATTTTTAGTATTCAATCAATCAAATTAGTTCAATTTAATCATAGATTGCATGGTTCCATCAGCGACGTCAACGATCACAAGGCTTGCCAATTGCATGGAAATTGAATTTCCTACGACTTCTTTTAGTACTCAATTATTTAGTATAAAAGGCCTAGGTTTGCAGTCAACTGTATCACATAATTTCTACCCTTCATACTTCTTCAACATGGGTAATAATACCGTTCTGATAGTCCTTGTTGCTTGCCTTTGTTTGCTAGTTGAAGCTCAAGTGTCGTTCACGCCATGTTCGGAAAAAGTGTGGCCAGGTAGTTGCACGTACGGTGCCAAGTCGAAATTGGGTGGCAAAAGAGGAGCAGTGACAGCTACCATGTCGTGTGACAACGAGGAAACCTTAGCAGCTATTTACAAGTTGATACAAATCGAAGCGGAAAGACGTTTTAACTGTCCACAATTTTGAAAATTATGAACAATGTCGTCTAGCGTAAATGAAAATATCGCGCTGTCAAAATGATAATTGTATAATGTAATCAACTCACACTGTGTTAGTAATTTATTCAATAAATAAATGTTATAATAATAATTATTTATTTTCACATAAACATTGCACATTAGTTGCTTTACATTAAATTTATACATTTTGTTAACTAATAAAATGATTGCTGTTTCCCAAACTAGGCTATTGCCTGTATCTTGGGGAACAGAGTTACTGATAAAAAATTGTCACGGCATTGCAATTTTCTTATAAAATATATACTTTCTTATCTATAGCAATGTAGCCTCTATTTTGAACTGTTAAGGTGTATTATCGTTTTGTAATACGTATGATTTGAGCATTAAAGGTAAGCATACATATACAATCAATCAAAATAATTGCTTACTAGTGATGCAAATTAACGGTTGTATGTGTGAGTTTGGTGACATCGGTTCCGCTACTGAATTTGTCGTATAACATTTATAGTAGTATTTTTTTTATACCACTTAGGTGGCAGACAAGCACACGGCCCACTTGATGGGAAGTGGTCACCGTGGCCTATGGACGTTTGCAACACCAGAGACGTCACACACGTGCTGCGTACCTTTTCTATTCTATTCTTTTCTATTCTGTGGACACTTACTGGTGGTATAGCGGTATAGTGACCTTATTCATAAATACGACCACTCGATGCATTCTTCCCACGGTCTCATCTCATTATTTTCAATTATAAGATCTATCATTATGTACCTACAACTCATCACGTAACATAACGACAAAACATATTATTTATAGCATATGTTGTTAAACCGATTAGATATCTAACATGCATGGGAAAAGTATCCACATTATGGCTTTAGTCTATAATATTTTAGATCTTTGATAACCAAACGATGATCCAAATGAGACGAGAGAATGGATCTAGTTCCTCCACCTCGTGCTGGGAACCTTTCCCGGGATATAAAAGGCCTACGTGTTGATATTTTGTCCTTGAACCATTAGAGCATGATAATAATAATAACTATTGTAGGACAATCTACACAAAATCACCTAGACCCATGGTAAGCTCAGCAGCTTTACTAAACCTGTGATATGATTCTAGAATATGGATAAACATACTTAAATACATTTTGTATAATACCTATATAAATATTATACATAAAAACACCCAGACTAATGCAAATATACATATTCATGCACACAAATATTTGCACTGAGCGGGAATCGAACACGCGCCTCCTGTGCATTGAGAGATAAAACTATAGTCGCCTCCATAGATGCTGTAGAAAAAGAATGAGTATGAAGAACACTCTTATGCAACTGAGAAATTACACTAAGACGATGATGATCATGAAAATATATCTACCGGAACTACTTTTTTCCAAATTTATGGGGTCGTAAAGTTTAGTATTTATTTATTTTATTTAAACAAGTATATTGGCAGACTTAGGCTTAGTTGCACCCACCTACCTGTTAAAGTTAAGGTTTCTGTCAAATTTAACAGTAACAGTCACATTGATTCTAATGGTTTGGCTAAATGTGTTGCACCAGAGTATTTAGTAGCTCGATTAAAGTTATCTTTTTGATAGAATTTGACGTTTGACCGTGGCCGGTTACAGTTAGCGTCAAGTTATGACGTCATTTTAACAATTGTCAAATGGTCCAACCTGTTTTATACCTGACCGGTCCTTTAACTGCACTCATCATTCCCTGAACCTTTTTCCCAACTCAGTTGGGGTCGGCTTTCCAGTCTAACTGTGATGCGGCTGAACTTCGATATTTTCCGTGAAGCGACTGCCATCTGACCTCCACAACCAATGGTCTAATGACCAATGGCGATATCGAAGTTCCAAGTTAGGCTGGTCGGACTTTTGAGGGCTCCAACTACCCGTAACGACTGCCATAGATGTTTGTATGGCAACCGGGACCGACGGCTTAACGTGCTCTCCGAGGCACTTTTAAACCTGCGATAAATACACACATAACTTCGAAAAGCATCGAAAAGTCATTGGTGTGTGCCATGGTAAACCTGGGATCGAACTCGAGACCTCGTCGCAGCAGTCCATTACCCATACCACTAGGCTACCGCGGCTTTACTTCACCTTTAACTGCACTGTTAATGTTAAAGTAAGATCGTGTAACCCAGGCTTAATGCCGCAGTCATTCTCTACCAATTTTCTATTCTCATTTATTGTTGTAGAGGTAACATTTAAAAATAGAACTAAGTAATGAATGAACGAATAAAACAGTCATGCACGGTCTGAGTATTTCCTGCAAAAAAATTAATTGCGGCCGTGTATCGTGACCAATCGATTACCATACCAACGTAACACACGTTACCAATAGTTACCGGTAGTTACCGACCAATTAATGCCTCAATCAGGTCTCACAGTGGAACACTGTTTTACCAATTAGTGATGTATTTGTAGAAGGAAATGTTAGATGCATTAGAAACTCCTACTGGTTGCGAGCGCATCTGACCTAATCTTTTGTATGACAGTAAAGAAGATATTCGTGAAGAGTGTAATAAAAGATATGAATTGTGAACAGAATGCAGGTGATACACGGTTTTCTTTGCCCCGGCGGGAAAAATGCGTGTGTATGGAGAAGTCATAGTGGATAGGGATTAGGGCCACACCATCTCTTCCCATGTCGTGTAAGGATATGGCTGATGTTACAGATAGATAGGCTGCCTAGACTTGCACGCGTTTGCAGTGTTGTCGTGTGTCGTCGGCTACGGAGTCATACCTTTAGATTGAAGCCTGGTTGCTTCCAAAGCTTGCACCAAAAGGCAACGAGGCAATCAGACAATCAGACAACCAGGCGACTAGGCAACCAGGCAACCAGACAATCAGGCAACCAGGCAACCAGGCAACCAGGCAACCAGGCAACCAGGCAACCAGGCAACCAGGCTTCATTAAATGTAACCTAGAAATAGCTGTGAGTAGATGACACTTACCTGTTGAGAATAATAGGTCTCGGTGATGTAGATTGAGCTGGATTGTCGTCTGTCGGGGGCATTGGAGGCAGCCGCGGTGGCGGGGGCGGCAGGATCGGGGTTGACGGATTCGATACGTCTGAAAAAAAAAGTTACTTATGATCACATTTATAAATGTCGTAGTTTCACCTGTGACTTAGCGGTGAAGTACGAGAAGACTTAGTCTAAGAAGACTTAGATTACCTTTTAATGCAAATATTTATATCAATATGTATAGTTTCCATGACAGACTCTGTGTGGCGGCGGCGCCGCCGTAATGAATTGACTGCTGCAAATATTTGTATGCACATTAGGCCGTCGTCGGTCCCGGTGTTATACCAACATCTATGGCAGTCGTTACGGGTTATGGGACTATTTAGGGCTCCAACTACTCCTATGTCGCCTATAGGTTGTAGAGGCCAGATGGCACGGAAAATATCGAAGTTCAACTGTGACGCAGTTAGACTGGAAAAGTGTGGACCCCGGCCTACGAGGGGACTATTTCGGATGCGACCAAAATTAACGTAAGGATGATGGATGTATGAGTTTTACACGAGTGAAACCGCGGTAAAGGACTAGTTCCTTACTATAATTTTATATTGAAGTGAAGACACTTAATGAGTCTTACCTGAACCAGGTATAGAATTAAAACTTTCTTTAGCCAGGAACTCTTCGAAATATCTCGTAAAGTCCCCCGTGGGGTCCCACCGGGAGGACAACTTGGCCCACTCATCGGGGAACCCGTACTTTAACCGTTTGATGATCTTCACTGCTGCCTTTTTCTGCCTCTCTGTACACCGTATGCATTTTGTTCTTAAAGCTTCTGGAAGTAATCCTGGGAAAGAGAGAAAGAAAGTTAAGAAAGGCTTCTAATTTTTGAAGTGAAAAGTTCATTAGGTGTGTCGTGCAGTTTCCGAGAAAATTTTGATTCTAGAAAATTTTGAGTGAAAAAATAATTTCGAACTCGCATTGATACCTTACGTTACTGTAACGCTATGCTCCATTCTAAGATAAAGATATTTTTTTATTTTTATTTATGGCACGTCAATTTGACTTCACCTCGTCTGATGTTAAGCTGAAGGCAAAGTCTCATGAAAGAGGGTCACCATTGCAAACACGTTCAGTGCTACAATGGTGGCGCTCAGCTTGACGGCCTCATTAGATGCTTTTTCACGCCCCGCTTAAAGGACCCGGGACTGTATACTTATTATCATTATCATATGGCCACTTCGTACTTATTTGACAAATAAAATCTGAAGATTCACACATAATATATGAAGATTCTTTGTAGTGAAAGAATTTGTTTTAGTCTCTCTTGTGTGAAGGAGTAGGTTCGAAACCTTCTGACGAGAGATCCCCTTGGAGAGATCCCCCGTAGCTCATTGGCCCTTAATTGCGAAGCTACCCAGGCTACATTTTGATTCCCTTAAACAATAAATAAGTGACACTACACGCTTTAAATTTTAAAGAGCGTCTAACGAAAAAAAATCTCCATTCATCGTGACGAAGCTGATTTTTCTCACTTTTTGTACGAGTAAATCAGAATGACTAAAAATTTAAAGACTTTTTCCCCAACCCATAATTACATTGCGTAATTAATGGACTCCCCTTATTATTTCCGATTTTAAGGGTTCTGTCTAAAAGGGTAAAATCGAAACCATATTCCCTCGCTTTCACAAAGGTTTAGAATATGTATTAAAATTTATCTAATCTGATATTTTGCATGTCTGCCCATCTGTTACAAAACCCTAATAAACTTCAGTGTAAACGCAAACGTGTTTTAGACAAGTTTTAGGCTTATCTAGATACTTATGAACAAGTTAGTCTGAACTAAAGAATATATGAGACCGTCTCATTAGAATATATAACAAGTAGGTAAATATGTTTTGTATCAGACAAGTAAGATTGTGGTGATAGCTCGACTGTTGAAAATTTTTCAAATGTTGCATTTCTGTTGTCACTATGACAAAAAATAACAAAAATCGAATAAAATAAATATTTAGGCCAGTACGGAACTCTTCACGCGTACGACTCGCACTTCACCGTTTTTTTATATGTGTTGCTAGTACGGATCAGTTAGTAACAGTGAAGTAAGTTGTGTAATGTACTTACTAGATGATCTTTTCAAGGTTCATTGACAGAAAAACAGCAAAAAGAGATTACATAGTCCATCAAACACATATTTGCTTCTAATATCAATTTATTACTGCCTGCTTCAAACATATCAAAATTTGAAGTGGCCATAAAAATGGATACGAAAATAAATAATTGTCCGAATAATTGATTGATATGGCCAATTACAAACATGTCTTAGTTATGATTATGGCTAACTAATTACATAACATCGACAGATGAAATCAAAGTCCGTGTAATTTCGGACGTGAACTTCATAATAAATAATTCTATGCATAATACCGTGTCTAAATTGTAAGGTAGTCTAGACATGTAAAATAATTAAAATATCTTGTAGTTGTTTTATGTTTTTTTCTAATTATGTATAACTAGCGGACCTGCGCAACTTCGTCCGCGTTATCCCGTTTTTGCATCATTTTTCACTTCTGCTCCGTACCAGTTGGTTGTAGCATGATTATATACATGTTAAACCTTCCTGTTCAATCAACACAAAACCTTTCCAGTGAGCTCTGGCTACCCTACTTACCGTCAGAAATACATCATAAGGTTATTATTAGCCGCGTATTCTGTAGGGTGGAGGGACTTCCACAGTCAGGAGTTTCTAACGGAGGTAGGACACGACGGTATCTCCCGTCCGAAATGAGCTGTCCAACTGGGGAAGTACCTCCGCCCTACAGAAGACCGCGGTCATAATAACCATCGTGTTGTGTTCCCGTCGGTAAGTAGGGTAGCCAGAGCTCACTCCCTCCTTCCCCTCCCCTTCCTAGCCTCCCCACCCCTTCCCAGCTCTCCCCCTTTCCCTTCAGGGTGGGCAGCGCGTGAGTGACACCCTTAGTGTTGCACACGTTCATAGGCCACGGTGGCCGCTTTCCATCAGGTGGGCCGTGTGCTTGTCTGCCACCTACGTGGTATATAAAAAAAAAAAGTCAGATTGCTATTTTTTTAGGAGAAGGACAAACACAAGCATTTTTTTTGTAAAATATTTGTTCTCCTTTTATTGTAAAATAATCTTGTCATGCCACTAGTGGACGCAGGCCCTTTATTTGCATTGATAACTGTGCAACACGGTAACATGCAACGTGGTAACGGTAAAAATACCTTCGAAAGGAATGTTAAGCCCTACTGACATTGATTTTTTACAGGAAAAGGCACCGTTCTGTACGGTACTTTATTAATAACAAGCAAGTTATAACGGGATAGTAGATTTATTTTTCTTTATATTACACTAGCTGTTGCCCGCGGCTCCGCCCGCGTGGACTTCTGATCCCGTTCACGCTGCTCTTTGTTCACCTTTTAAACCTTGTCTGGACTTCCACGAATAATTCAAGACCAAAATTAGCCAAATCGGTCAAGCCGTTTTCATGTTATGTCGTGACAACGAAAAACGGGTTTCATTTTTAATACTAGCTGTTGCCAGTGGCTTCGCCCGCGTGGACTTCAGATCCCGTTCCCGCTGCTTGGTCTTCTGATCCCGTTTCCGCTGCTCCATAAAAACCTTCCATGGAATTCAAGGAACAAATAAAAAAAAGAATGACTCGAATTGGTCCAGCCGTCTTCGAGTTATGCGCTTACCAACATATTTCGCGATTCATTTTTATATAAATAGATATAGATTAAGAATCACTGGAGAGGTTTAATTCAGTCGAGAGAAACTGATTAGTCTTCTGCACTGACAGTACACTAACTTTCTTAACTTAAAAGAGGAGTGAATCCTCTCATCACATAGTAAAATACACCATTGACTATTCGATGCCTTATCGCAGTTTTATAAGTGCCCGGTTAATGGCAATAGGCTCGCCACCTATTACATTGGGACCTAAACATAAACTGGCGAAATGTGGGTGCTAGCACCTCTGCTTACCCCTTCGGGGATATAGGAGTGAGTTTATGTTATGTTATGTTATGTAAAATAATTGAGATTACAAAAATGACACATATACCTACCTCACCTGCTTTACTTCTACTTGTTTTTTGTTTTCTATGGATTATATCGTCTGGCAACCCTAATTATAATAGTCTTATAGTACTGTATGCAGCTCACGGACTAGTTTGACGTTATGGTACTCAAATACTAAATTCTTATTTTTCACATTTTTTCTCGTACGTTCAAACATAACAGATTTAAATATAGATTATACAGAATTAGAAAAAAACACTATATATTTTATATTCTGTGGAGGTCTGAGCGAATCACGTCGTGAATGAGGCGAACTTTAAATTATTTCCTTATTTATAAATAAAGAAGTTGCGTGTTGCCAGTCCCAAATATTTTTCGGTTTTATTAGGGATCCAGCCTCCGTGGCGTGGCGGTAATGCACGCGACTGCTACGCACGGGGCGCGGGTTCGATCCCCGCTCAGTGCAAAAAGTTGTATGCATGAATATGGCTGTTTGCACTGGTCTGGTCGTGCCTCGGAGAGCACGTTAAGCCGTCGGTCCCGGTTGTCATACAAACATCTATGGCAGTCGTTACGGGTAGTTAGAGCCCTCAAAAGTCCAACCAGTCTAACTTGGAACTTCGATATCGCCATTGGTCATTAGACCATTGATTGTGGAGGTCAGATGGCAGGCGCTTCACGGAAAATATCGAAGTTCAGCCGCATCACAGTTAGGCTGGCAAGCCGATCCCAACTGAGTTGGGAAAAGGTTCAGGGAATGATGATTAGGGAACCTGATAACCTGAAATAGGTGGCTAATGCAGACTGGATGCGGAAGGCATAGGATTGCGAGTCATGGCACACAATCGAGTCCTATGTTCAGCAGTGAACTGCAATAGACTAATTGATTTATTAGGGAACAAAGTAGGGAATACCAAACGATTCGGTTATACCTTTATAATGCGTACAGTTAAAAAGTGGAACGCCCTGCCCAAATCTGTGTTTTCGGCTAACTAGTTATAACTTGGAAGTGTTCAAGACTAGAGTGAATAGGTTACTTCTAGGCAAGCGAGCTCCATCATCGACCATGGTACTGACCAACAAGTGAGAGGTCACACGCGAGTCTATCGAAAAACCGGCCTAGTGCGAGTTAGACTTGTGTACCAAGGGTTCCATATTTTACTGTATTAGGAAGAAGGTGTAGATAGGTGTCTGGTGTTTTTGGTGCAATACCAAAATTTTAAAAAAGAAGTGATTTTGCTGCAAAATTAATTCAGTTCCAAAATTTATTCGGCACTTAATACTATAGATAATTAATATAAGCACAGATTATCTAATACTTGGATATATGTATTATTGTGATAAAATGTATTAGTTAAATATATTTTTGCTTCACGCTGAGTGCAATGACCTCAAGAACCGAAAAGCAATTCAAAAATAAATTAAGTCGCTTCGAGAAGAACATTAATATATGGAAAAAATTTATGTCGGTAGGTACTTATTGTAATTTATGTAGATTATAAATCTTAAAATATGTTTTGTTTTTTTTTTAAATTATCGAGTTTTATTATGTGTTCTGTTATATTTCTTCACAATAGAATAAATAACTAAACTACGCAATGTCTTTACCACATTCTTCCTCTGCTGTGGCTTTACCGAAATTAAATAACCCATCAATTGAGCTCTTATTATCTACATATTATTATTTATTTTATAAATAATATAAAATATAAGGTTACTGAGACATAGTTAAAGTACATACATACATTATACAAATATGCTAACGCCCGTAATCTCCGAAGGGGTAGGCAGATGTGTATTAAACACCCACATTCTTCCTACAGTCCTGGGTCCTTCAAGCGGGGCGTGAAAAAGCATCTGATGAGGCCGTCAAGCTGAGCGCCACCATTGTAGCACTGAACATGTTTGCAATGGTGACCCTCTTTCATGAGACTTTGCCTTCAGCTTAACATCAGGCGAGGTGAAGTCAAATTGACGTGCCATAAATAAAATAAAAAAAGAAGAAAAAAAGAACTATGATTTTCGGTCCCTCGTAATAGCGGGCGAGCTTATTGCCGCCAATCGGGCACATGGTACTAAAAATGGGCATGCCAAAAATAATCTCCTAACCGAAAATGTAGAGCAGCAATCAGCAGCAGCCCCCCACCAGATGGACTCAAGATCTGAAGAATGTGGCTGGATGCGGATAGCTGAGGGAGCAGGAGTAGTAAAATAAGTACCTATATTAGGAGAGGCCTATGTATAGTCGTGGACTACGACAGGCTAATTGATTATATTTTGTTTTTTTATTTTTATTTATTTATTGTTATCTTTTTCATTATTGTATGGTTTAATTAATGTTTAATGGAATTCTTTCAAATTAATTATTTGACAATTAGCTATTTTATCTCATTTCATTTTAATTCCAGCTCCCCACGCAGAATGTGCTGTACTTGTAAATATTATAAAACCTAACATTGTGACCTAACATTCTGAAAAATAAATTTTGATTTGATTCGATTGAAACTAATAAACATCAAATTATGCGCTTATGCAATTATAAACATCGCTGTAAAAACATGATTAATATGATAATTAAGTGGTAGATAGTTACTTAGTCGTGGAAAACATAAATAAGAAACAACACTGTATTCTATTGCCTATTGTTAAAAGTTCCTATCGAAGGACACAGTGGCGTAGAGCTAGGTAACCAAGGGCCCTGGGGCAAATTAAGAAATGGGGCCCCACTGCTATGAAACTGATTAGGTTACAAATATGAACTAGGTACAAATACTTTAAAAATGCTACTTAAGCTTTTTTGTGCACTGCAGGGCAGGTAATAAAAATATTGAATAGTTACAACATAAATTACAATTACTACTTAACTAGTGTAGGTTTGGCTAATAAAATAGAGAAGGGGTAATACAAGGGGAATAGACTAGGGTTTCTTAGATAAATGTCGGTCCTACCAACTGACTTAATAACAATTATTATTTACTCGCTTTAGTTTTTGCAAAAGTATCAATGACTTCGTTTAAATCCAGGCTTGATGCGGTTTTGCTTTTAACCTCCGACGTAAAAACAACGGGGTGTTATAAGCTTGTGTCTGTGTGTGTGTGTGTGGCATCGTAGCTCCCGAACGGCTGAACCGATTTCGATGTAGTTTATTTTGTTTGAAAGCTGAATTAGTCGGGAGTGTTATTAGCTAGGTTTGATGAAAATTGATCCGAGATGGTCGCCGCTACAAAATGGCTGACTACATATTTTTACACAAGTCCCTCAATATGGAGGTCTAATGAAAGGGCTTGACGAGTAGAATGCGATTCACTATGACAAATTTCAAATCTAAGACGGCCGCCACCAACAAAAAGCGAATTACCTTGTGTAGTATCAAATGAAAGATCTTGACAAGAAGGAACATTTGGGTCAATATCAACAATACGTATTTTTTGTCAATTTTGGTGGCGGAATTTATTCTTTGACTTTTGTAAAAAATAAGGACGCAGTTTCAAAATAGATAGTCAAAGTTAGAAGAATCTGTAAGAGGGCTGCAAATCTATCAATAACTTTATGAAATAATTCAGTTTTATGTTCAGGTTGGCACCAAAATTGAGATTCGCCCACCAAACTTGAAAATCAGTGGAAGCAAAATTTAATTTCTTTCACAAACCTCAATCTCGCCAACTCAAACCCACAGATTCTTAGGAGTTTAGCAGTATGTAATTCAAAGGATAATAAAACTCCATTGTGAAAAAATATTTTTCATTTTATGTAATCACAAAAACCATAATTCTATTTATTGCAAACAAAATTAGGTAAAAACTAGGAAAACCGATATGATTACATATAAAAATATTTTAAATATTGGATTTTAACCCTTTAACTGGTAGAGGAAACTAGTCATGCGATTGAGATGAAACTCAGTTATGGGATGTAGGTCTTTATGTTTATATTAATTATGCCATTAAAAAATAAAAATTAAGAAAAACTTGGAAAAATTATGATGAAAATTTTTAAAACAAGGAACAGCACACCACCACTTCGCATTTGCCACATTGTATGTTGGACCTTTTGTTTGTGGTCGCGCTGCTACAAAGTCGGCAGCGCCTATAGGTGTCTTTACCTTCTGGTGCTCACTAACATTAGCAAATCGGATATCTTCAGGTATTCCAAAAAGTTTCTTCTTGCGACTGATTGCCTCTACACTATAATTTTTTTTCTTTGCCAAAAATTTTGGAACAGATGAATATTTTCGTTTTCGAAATGTCGAGTTATTTACAAGTTCTCTGGCAAGCCTGAACATCTTATGGCTCATAGGATTAAGCACTCTTGAATTTTTTGAGCACAATATATTGGAATTTGTGATTGCCACATCAAACAAGAAATAAAACAATAATTTCCACCATTTCCTGTTTTGATGAGCGACATGGATGGGTGGAGTCGATAGATTTGACCAGCAAAAAGCCGTATAGCAGTCTATCGACTCCACCCATTTGCTTTGAGTATTCTAAAACTGAGCGTGGACAGGAAAAGGATCTTTTACTACAATCCTTTTGTGTTCGGTGACAAATAGCCTCCTCTTTTAGGTGAAAGGCTGTACTCAAAATGGTCACTAATTTTGTGTCCTTCCAGATGGCAAACCCCACATTGTTCCGAACTCAACTCATGACATCTGGGATTTTTTTGAAATCTCTGAAGTGTCATAGTCTCAGCAATCTCAGGGACACATAATGCTGGATTACTAGACCAGTAGTCTTCAATTGATGGTAATTTGTGTATCCCCATTTGTATTAGCATTCCAAGTTAATCATGCAGTTCATTTTTAGTAATTTCGGTATAGTTTTTTATATTTGATTGTCTTGCAAACGAGTTCGTTTGAACTAGCAGGTTTTCAATAACTTCACCATCAAAAAATGATTCGAAAAAAGCAATTGGTCTTGATCTACTTGGAAAAGGAATCTGCGATTGAAGTTAGTTTTCATCAAAGGAAGGCACATTTACATCATTTGTCCTTCTTCTTTTTCCAGTCTATTTCATCTTCACCAGAATCGGGTTCCTCCAAAAACAAAAGGCCCTACCTTTTGTTGGTGGTGGTGACACGAGATGTAATTAAGAGGTGCGGTAGTGACATGAGTTGTAGAATCAAGAGGTGGTGCTGTGGTGATACGAGATGTAGAAGCTAGAAGTTGGGCAATGGCAGCGCTAGATGTTGCAGCACAAAGTACTCTGACACTTCTTTCTCCTTCTACTTCATTTTCTTGACAATCTGTTGTATTATCAATATCCATGGTCCTGTTGTTGCTCTCTGTATCGGTTTCGTCTTCACTATCATATTCAACATCTTCTTCCTATTCATCCGTAGCTTGTTCGGGTCCATGCTTTCCACGTCTTCTCCTTCTAGTATGTTTACTAACCATTGGTTCCAAAATAACGACACGATCTCATCATCGTGCAAAGATACGACGTCGTTCATCGTCGGGCGACACGATTGTAGTTGTTGGATAACACGCCCGTGTTTTCCAGCGATGAAAGAGACGTTGTACCGTTGTACAATGATGAAGTCATGTCGTTATGTTGGAACCAGATCCTAACTGGTATATAATACAGTACATTTAAATATTTTGGTGGCAAGTTTTCAATTTTGGTGGCGAAAAACGCCACCAAAACCACCAAAATTGAGCCACCAACTGAAACCAGGCGTAAAATAAATCTCTAAAAATAGAGGGTTTGAGTTACAATTAAAATAATAACAATGATGTATGTGTAACCTAAATCACTACCTATAATGTGTACTTAACTGGTAAAACACTTTGTATTCAAGAGCAAATCGTTCCACCAAATATTGAACTATTCTTGTCCCTCTTCCCGCGTAGAATGTAACTTACCTTTTTGGCAGGAAATCACAATACTAAATACACAACTGTCACACGCAAGTGCAGGCGCACGATTGAGGGATGAGCAGTAAATAGGTCGCATCGATCTCACACGCACGTAACTTTGATTTATAGTTAATTGAAAAAGTGATACTAAAATTCAGATTTTTGCTTGGACAAACTTTGATTCGGGTATCCTGCGCTTTTAAATAATATTTTCTGATATGTTTAAATTGTTTTAAGATAATGTGTTTTGTACATATAGATACGAAATATTTTTTTTTATTAATCCTTTATGGTTTTGGTGTAGTGAATGCATTTATGTAAAAAAAGGGAAATGGGACAAGCCACCAAACTTGAATTTTGAAGTGATTTTTTTTATTCCTTAATTTACTATTATACATTTATAATAAAAAAATGTTGCCTCAAGTAGATCAAGTTACACAGTTCACATTAAAAAAATAAAAAGGTAAATTCTGTCATTTTACACCGCGATTCCCAGTGAAGACATATAATATTTGCCGTTGGGATATTCACCCATTTAAAAAGTATAAAATATAAATTAAATTAAAAGTTTAGAAAACCCCGACACAAAAAATACCTTCAAAAAGTAAAAAATGAAAAATTAATGCGTTGTCGTCTCGGGGGCCCTTGGATCGTTTCAAAAACACGTAGGAGTGCATTACTAGTTACAAATGAGATCGCGTTTTACGAAAAACACTCGTTTATTGCTTCTTAATTTTATTAGACAGCTCGTCAGATTCTGATTTTGAATTTGATGCACGTCTAGCTTCATTGACTAAAACGCCAAAAATTTGGATAGAACGCCATATAAGACTTAAAAAGGACCGAGGCTAATTTAATATCTTCCATGATTTATCCGTCTATTCCACCTAGTTACAAATAGCCAACTAGAAGTAATAGGTTTTGACCATAATGACATTATTTACCAGTGCTTTTGCTACTGGCTAGGAATATTTAAGGAATGCAGGAAAATAAATAATGTCATTACCTAAAGTTGAGAATTGCTTGTGCATGTTTTGTCTGAATTGTCATAACTTCTAGAGTCTAGACTATGAAAACAACATGCATCCAATTTTCGACCGGTAGGTCATTATTTTTTTTAAATATAATGCCATATCTATATGATTGTCTATCAATATATTTGTATACGCAGATAATAAGCTCACCATCTGTCCATATATGTCAGTGCTCACAAATACTCTACGATAAAATATAGGTATCTTATCTGCGTAGTGTGTGGTAGCTCATACAATTTATATAGAGAGCGATATTGAAAGATATCTGCTCAGATACAGATATCTTACTGTATCTGCGTAATGTGTGACACCCTTAACTTTTGAATTTCTCTCAACTGAGTGGTCATGATTAAAGTAGGGTTGCATCCAATTTCCAAAAGTTCAGTTCGATCGAGATTTCTGGTAAGGATTCGAGGGCCCCCTGAGCTTGGGGGCCCCGGGGCACTGCCCCGCCTAGCCCCTTGGTAGCTACGCCACTGGAAGGACATTGCAATGTGAATAAATTAGCCCCCAAACATTTAGTTGGGTAATATTTTACCGTCTCTACCGTATGGTAAATGTTCTGATAAGCTCCAATTAGTCTCATTCTCTCCTTTCCTACTTCTCGACTGTGGACAGACTGATTTTACTATATTATATTCATCTACCCCACAGTACAGGACAACACGAGCTTAGATATCACCTGTATACGGTTCAGAATATTCCATCAAGGACCCAGCGGTTGAGTGAACCGCACCATTAAGTCTTGAATTTCTGTGCCGACTCATGTGTTTCCTTATTCCTACAGTCCCACTTTTAACCTGGGTGTGAAAAGGCATCTAATGAGGTTGTCAAGTTGTGCGACTCCATTGTAATAGCCCAGTCGAACTGCTCAATGAAGCCGTCCTATCTCCGTCAAAACTTAACCTATTCTATAATAATAGAATTTAGAATGATTGAATAGTTTTCACAGGTAATACAAATGTTATATAAAAAGGTTGAATAAGTATCAATAAGGAGTATGGTTAATTGTTTGATTACAAGTTTGCAACATCTATTGTTATTGTAATAGCACTCGTAGCTCAGATACAGATGAATGTGCGTGATTGTATAAGATGCTAGTAGGTAGTGTCATAACGACGTAATTAATAATCAGTTAAATGATTATATTACTTACTACTAATACAGTAGTTAATACTTGCAGACCTGTTACGGATCTCAAATGCTTGAAAGGGGCCCTAGTCTCCGTCCTGCTATCCAAGTCAGCATTTATGACCCGTGTCCCGAGTTCATCCTGACTGAGATTGGCTTAGGTGGTTACTCACCCTATGGCCCTACTCCCATCGCAAAATAGTCTTATATTCCTACCAGTTCTCATTCCTAAATTATTGTTTTTATTTTGAATATTTTAATAACTGTACATTTAAGCTAAGTTTTTTTAAAAGATAATCAAATTGCCTACCCTAACAATATATGCTAAATGATATAACATATCTACCTAGATATTGTACCTTAGTTGCAGAATCAAATTGTGTACCTTAACAATATGCTGAATAATATAACATATCTAACTAGATTATTCTCCCTTAGATGCAAAAGAAATCTTATCGGGTTCACAGAATAGTCAGGGTTACCATATCTCAGGATTCTGTCTGTAGTGTGTCGAGTACGAGTCGACCTCACGCGTCAAGGATTCTGTACATTACTGAACTTGTAAGGGGTTAGCGAAGTCAGCTAAAGGTCCGATGATTGAAGACGATCCCTAGAATGGAGACCGCATTATTGAGGCATGACTTAAAGGATATAGACACATGTATGAAACTATTTTGGAAGTTGGAATCTCATTGTTACCCAGGAGACAGGTTGACAGTTTATATGTAGGTACTACTGTACCTACATATAAACTGTCAACCTTTTGTAGCCTTTTGTAGCCTACTGGCTACAAAAGTTCCTGGGCACCTTAAAATCTATGTTAAGCCTTTGACAGCCTAAGTGTAATTTAAAGTAACGTCACCTTTTCCCTGCCACAACTTGTAATAACTTTTATAAATTATTACAAAGGTTTTGTACTTGTACTAGTCGACAATCACCAAGAAAACAGCTGAATAACCCCGACACTAAAAACAGAATCAACCCGTTAGTTCTGTCAAATTCTTCCTGCCCCAAACAAGTCCCAAGTGTTACCACTACCGGCTTTTTTTTTATTACTAAAATCGCACTCACACACACTCTGACGTTAGTTGGTAGTGCTTGTGCGGCTAAACACGTAACGTAATTAATTTCCTTGCAATTTACACCGCATAGCAAGGAATCGTGTCAATTTTATTTAGCTGCAACATTTTCGGTTAGGAATGTATTTTCCATTCTTTTAAAAAGTGCCTGATTGACGGCAATAGGCTCGCCTCCTATAACGTGGGACCGAAAATCATAGCTGGCGGAATGTGGGTGTTTAATTACACCTCTGTCTACCCCTTCGGTGATTACGGACGTAAGCATATTATGTAAGTATGTATATAAAATTGTATAATTATTAAAATTACGTAACTTAATGGTTTAAATTAAGAGATAAATCCACATTGCGGCAAAAACTTAATGATAATTAAAATTAATAATTACTCTAAAGCAAGTTAGTCTTAATTCGTAACTAATATCTTATTTACTTAGTTGGTTACCAACTAAGTAAATAAGTAGTTACGAACTCTCAATGGCTTGTTACTTTATCACTACATAGTAGTGTAAAATAAAGTCGCGTTCTCTGTCCCTATGTCCCTTTGTATGCTTAAATCTTTAAAACTACGCAACGGATTTTGATGCGGTTTGTTTTAATAGATAGAATGGTTCAAGAGGAAGGTTTATATGTATATAACATCATACTACGACCAACAGGTGCGGAGCAGGAATGAAAAATGTTACAAAAACGGGATGACGCGGAAGAAGTTGCGCGGGTTAGCTAGTAAGGTAATAAATGAACTCATGCAAGTAGTAGCCTAAACTTAATTACTTACATTACTAAATAGATCTAATTATCCAGTAGCTTCTATGACTAGTGATGACCTCCGACCGATTTCGACCATGGCGACCACATAAAGATCCTCCTGATTGAAAACTAGTGTAGTGACACATGTCATACAATTGTTTTTTCAAATTGTCCATGTACAGTCACCTGCAATAATATGTATACACTTTGTAACCTTGTCACAATAATCAATGAAAAGTCAACATTATGATATGTAACGGTAAAATTCGACAAGTTTAATGTGAAAAAGTACTAAATCGTATACATATTACTGCAGGTGACTGTACTATAGTAGTCCACTGTATTATTGACTTCAATTCTATACTATTGTAGAAATCCTCGTGACATTGTGCTGTATAAAACTTCTTATTTATTATAATAAATGTATTTATATTTGTAATTATATGTATGTAGGTACATTGGTCATGTGAAGTGCAGTTGCGATATTAATTCAATTAGTATCTACTTTTAATTACACTATGATTTATCGTTGTTTGTAACTTAGAATAAAATAAATGGATAGGTATTATTATAAATGGTTGTTGCTGTTAGCATTCTGATCTATGTGATTATATACAAGTAAAGATGTCATCACTTATAGCATTTTATTCACGTAGTAATTAATAGTGTTGTGTCCCTGAACTTATCTACAAGGGCTTAGATTTAGATTTTATTTTTAGCGTGAACTTCTATTCTTTTTTCTAAAGTAAAAGTTGCCTAATAATATTAGCTGTCTACAGTAAAAATATCTGAAAAACAAAATAGACTAAAAGACAGAAAAGAAAAGAAAAGCCCGCTGAGTTTGTTGCCGGAGCCTTCTCGCGTTTCGAACCGGTGGTCTATGTGTTCACTAATTTATTAATATTGACGTTTTGTAAGTGCCGTTTCATGGCCTATATAAAATAAATGATTTTTGATTTGATTTGATTTGATTTGAGATAAAATTTTACTTATACCAAACTCATAACAAAAGCCAGTCAATTGTGAGTCTGACAAAATCATACATATTTTGCTTAGGCTGGAGGGTACTCCAGACTTAGTTTGATTTTGCACAGTTTTTAGTAGTTATGGACCTGAATTAATATGTGGTATGAATTTCAATCGGCTACCTCCATACATTCCTGAGAAAATGATCCTTACAGACAAACAGAAAGACGGACAACAAATTGATCCTATAAGGCATTCCATCTTATAACATTAAAATTTAAAACAAACACTTTAATTTTATTTATTCGTATGAATTATATAATATCAACTACTTACAGTATTTTTTGTAAGAATCTGGCAACATATTTTTTATCTATATAATCTTGTGTAAGTATAAAAAATGCCAAATATGCAAAAAGTCGTATAAGGCCGAAGAGGAGAACGACCTCTGTCGAGTTGCTAAAAATACTTCTTGTAACATTTTGAACTTTTGTATTGAACTGTACTTATTTTTTTTTGTAAAGAAAACTTCTCTCACGCAAACACACGCTTCTTTTTAGGTGTTACATTTTTTCGTAATGACTTAAAAATGTAGTTATTTAATCAAATGTAATTTTGTATTCTAGGGTTCTGTGCTAAAGGGTAAAAACGGCTCTACATGTATATATTGTATAACAAAATGTTTAGGACACATCATAATTTAAAAGAAGATTTGTTTCCATTGTTTAGAGGCAATTCAAATTAGCATATTCGATTGTATTTTGATGTTAGCCGTCCAATGAACTTAATTTTAGTGTTAGTTTATCTTTAGAGCAGGTTTCTAAAACGGTTTCGTTTTTATTCCTTCTTAAATTTATCAGGATACCTAAAATGAAATACATTTGCACACAAGTGGGCTTTGATATTTTTAATAAAACTTCGATATTATGTAATAAAGACCTATACACTTAAGTTACCCGATTCTCATTTGTCACATCAGGAAATAGAGTGAGAGACTAAGATCAGTTTAATTCTATTTCTTTTTCTTCACTATGAAGGTACGATGCGCGAACGCTTGAGCTGCTGTCGTTTCCTTCTGCAAGCAAGTAATGCTCGATGAGGAGGCGGCGTAGAGGTTCCGAAGAAGACTTCGGACCCGCACAGCCCACGATAAGCGGAGGTGACTTGTGTTTTAGTCGATTCAAGTCCGACATAACCACCATCACCGGCTTCGGAGGGTGGCCTCCGTAGGATTATGCGCACGATTAAAAATAAACAAAAACGATTTCCTGCAGTGAGTAGTGGTGTAAAATATTTTTCACCACAGCAGCTCAAACAAGTGAGTTTTGCTGCGTAAAAACAGTGTGCAAAATGCGATTTTGCTCACTCAGTGAGACAAAGTAGCTTTTTAATTATTTTTTTTTTAATTTTCAATAAAGAGTGCCAACCATAGATTCAAAAAGAATTGCTTCGCGAATAACATTCGAATTACATACACTGCACTCTATCTCTTGGCCGTCCATAAAAAAGTTCGAGTGACAAACACAAGTATTTTGAAGGTTTTTTTTTAATTTATGGCACGTCAAAGGTCCTATTTCGAAATTCTAAATTTGAAAGATATTTGCAAAAGAATAACCATGATTGTATTTTATTTACATTATTTAATAATTATGTAATGTTATTGAATACCAAAATAAGTAATGCATGAGTATTTATAATGATTACTTTTATCAACATTTGAAAAATAAAATGTCACGTACGCTGTTTCTGAACACACCTTAAAAATAACGGGTATAAAATTTAACTTTTAACTTTCAACTTTAAATTTGCAGAACAACAATAAGTAATTAGATTAATTATTAACTTTTAAAATTTTCAGCATTATTTTAATTAATAATAGGTGTTCTGTTCTGTTAATAAGTGTTGCATTATCTTCTAAGTAATATTTCTTATGTGTTCTCGCTGCTGAAGTGAAAAGTAATGTGTGCCACACGAGAGCAAAATTATTTGCATCTCGTGCATTTGAATCCCTCACTACGCTCAGGATTCTACAGTAGAATCACTCGCTACGCTCGTGATTCAATCCTAGAATCCCTCGCTTGCTCAGGATTCAAAATCAGCACTCGCAGCAAAAAACAGTTTTGCTCTCTTGTTGCACAAATAACTATTTTTCCTCTACTCACAATTAGTGCCAGCTTCTGTTCTTGAACATGTCTAGTGAAGTTATACTAATGTGCCAAAGGTAGACTAATTGCAACTCAAGTAAACTAAATACAAAATCGGTGTTGCAATCCCCGGTTATTACTTCCTACATTTTTACAACGTAAAGCACAAAGCACTTAATAAAAAGGTTATTCTAATTTTAAATGGAAGAACATTCGAGTAAGTACGTATTTAACGTTAATATGCTTACGTACATTGTAAACTAAACGTAAACTAGATGAATAGGCAAAGTGCGCCATTTTGTAATGCAATCTGTATGAAAGCAAAAAAAGCGTGTTGTTGATAGCACATGAGTAAATAAGCGGTCATTCGCTTATCTACTCATGTGGTTGATAGTGTCTATATTGATGGTCTTATGTCGATACCAACCTTTTTATTTCTTACAGTTAGATTTTAAAAAAGGTTAAGTATTAAATCTAAATATTACACAGTGATAATTTTATTTTGATTAAAATTCATGTACCTATTTCTAACAGCAATAATTATTTTTGTGGGTATAAATATCTAATTCAGTTAATTTGCCTGTAATCCTAAATATTTAATGCAAAATATAATGTTTCGTCAGCAAAAAAGCCAACCGTTCCGCGTTAGAGCAAGGAATGGCCATCTTTTAGCAGAAACCGGCCACGGCGACGGCGCGCGGTGCACCTCTTCCAATATCCTAGGGTTCGATGGGGACACCGTGGTCCTCATACACGAAGGGGGCTATCTCGTAGTGGCCATGGGTCGGGAGGGTCCGAGGGAAATTATACTATCTCACCTCCAGTAACCGAAGACCCGAAGACGGTGAGCGTTTTTTTATCCGTGAGGAATATCGCACGAAAAATATCATAAACGTTCTGGATCGATAGTCCCCTGTTACCTCATTTGATCTTTGTCCTATAAAATTCTAATTATGTCTATTACAGTGATTCACAATTTCTGTTCATCGTATAGAGTAAGCAGAAAGCTATTAGACGACCTCCGTGGCGTGGCGGTACCTAGTGAACGCCATTGCTACGCAGGAGCTGCGGCTTCGAATCCTGCTCAGTGCAAATATTTGTGTGTACGAAATATGAATATCTGCAATTGGTCTGGGTATTTTTATGTATAATAAGTACGTATTTACAAAAAAAAAGTATAAGTATATTTATCCGCATTCTAGAACCCGTAACACAAGCTAATTAAAGCTATGCTTACCATGGGTCTAGGTGGCGTTGTGTAGATTGTCCTAGAATATTTATTTATTTATTTCAACGGTTCCGTTTACGTGCAGGTTTGACGCAAATAGTAGCTTCAGTCAAAGCCAGTAGGCGCTGAACAGTAACGAAACAACCAAAGTATTACCGATTATATCATTAAGTTAGCTAAAATGTGTAAGCACCTAATTAAAATTTTAAAAATAGAATTATTCAATTAGCAAAAATAATAAACGCAAAAAAAAGTTCTACCCACCAATTTGCAGAATGAGATAATTACTTATCTTATATGTGTGATTCATAATTTGTATTTATCTTAAAAATCTAAGTTCATATTACGTAAATAATTATAGTATGGAATTTTAAAGGAAGTTCCTTCCATAATATACAATATCTAAAGTTGATTTCAGTTTTATTTATTAACTTTGTCAGTATTTTACTAAACATTTCTCATGGTTATAACAATGTTAGTATTAGACTTAGGCCGCTGAAGGTTAGCATTATTTAAAAGAACTTAACCCAAACGGTTGAGATGAAGAAGAAAGGGAAGCAAAATAGACAAAGCGATGGCGTTATTCAAAATAGAGTCAATATACGGGGTTTAAGGGAAACACTCCCGATGCCGGAGGTACTCTACTACTCTACTACTAGGACTTTTGAGGGCTCCAACTACCTATAACGACTGCCATAGATGTTCGTATGGCAATCGGGACCGACGACTAAACGTGCTCGCCGAGACACGACCAGAATATTTGCAATGAGCGGGGATCAAACCCGTGCCTCTTGCGTAGCAGTCGCGTTCACTACCGCCACGCCTCAGAGACTGTCTATAATATGAGATAGTTATGTTCCTTGCATAGACCGGGTGATTTTTTTGTTACCATTGTGTTGCCCTGGACTCGACCTTAGTCCGACTAGCACAACACCATTTGCAAACAGGATGCAATATCATGGCCATGCATGTTTATATTTGTACCTGCCTAGTTCTCATTATAAGTAATACAATGACTTTGAAACTAACAGACAAAATCGGTACTAAGAAACATAGAAAAAAAACAATTATCAAAAAAATCAAATAACTATTGGAGGTGTATGTAAGGCGGGGGGGACGGTGGGACTGCCTGTCACCCTATATCGGGGGGCTAGATGGGGACACCATGCTTCACATCATTGGGGGAAAGGGGTCATCCGGGGTCTGCCGGGGTGCGAGAGAGAGACATAATCACTTCCACCGGTGTAGGTGGGAGGTAGCATCCGTGAGGATAATGCGCACGAAAAAAGAAGATGTATGTTAGGTATATACAGGATGTAAGGGAAACACTCCCGAATCCGAAGGTCCTTGGTAGTAGGTACTCCTGGTACACAACATATTGGCACAAAAAAAATTTTCGGCGAAGCAATTTTTTTTAATTCTTTGTTTGTATGATTCTTTATGTATGATATCTGTGTATGCAATAAAGAATTTACAATTAGACTAGTACCTACATGATCTAAAGATCTATTAATTTTTAATTGCAATTTTAAAAAACGTTTCTTCCTCTTAATTATTACCTTCTTAATTATAAATAATAATATATGTCCTTGAATTTACTTTATAATCTACCGAAAAGAACTAAATATAAAAGCTATTGCGCCTTTGTTATTTTTTATTCAAAGACAATAATATTTTATTACATTACTAACTTGATGAATACTTATTAGTTTCCTAGATTTTCTAGATCGATAAGTATACCTGAATTCTACTTATTATGATAAAATAAAACATGAATTTATAGTTTTTAAAATAACGAACCTTAACGAACATAAAATAATAGCTGATTTCGACAAAATAAAATTACTATAGGTACTTAGCTATTTTATTTGACGACTATTTCACCTATTTGTAAAAATAGCAATATTTATTGAAAATATTAATATTGATTGAAAAAAGCCGCGGTAGCCTAGTGGTATGGGTCATGGACTGCGGAGACGAGGTCTCGGTTTCGATCCCAGGTTTTACCATAGTACACACCAATGACTTTTCGATGCTTTTCGAAGTTATGTGTGTATTTATCGCAGGTTTATAAGTGCCCGGTTAATGGCAATAGGCTCGCCACCTATTATATAGGGACCTACAACATAAACTGACGAAATGTAGGTGCCAGCACCTCTGCCTATCCCTTCGGGGATATAGGCGTGAGTTTAAGTTATGTTATGTTATGTAATATTGATATACCTATTATCCACTCATTATTAAGTAAGACATTTATTTTATCATTGACTATCAACTCAACAACAAAAACATTTCCAACCTTGGGCCGTTTATTTTTTCCTGTGCCTCGCGTTCGAGTGACACATTTTTTTAAACACGAGTGAATTGATGATACGTATAATGGCGTGCTCACTAATGGTAACACAATGAAACTAAACTAAATTCATTTTTAGGAGTCCGTGCGACACCGTGTAGTAAAAAATTCGTGTCCGTCGTCTGTCGGTCCGTATTTTTGAATAGGCTGTGTTTTATGAATAGTGATCTACACTGGAGAGGTTTTGTGTTGTCAGTCAGTGGGAATACGGAGAAAGTCTCCTAAACTTCAACTTTCACCACCATAGAAAAATGAATAATTTCGTGTCTCCAACCCTCTACTTGAACGGCAGCCCGAGTGTGACGCCTCTGATGTTGCAAACATCCATAGGCCACGGTAACCACTTTCCATTAGGTGGCCCGTGTGCTTGTCTGCAACCTAAGTGGTATAAAAAAAGTTACCTACTCGTAGATTAATATATGTGATACTTATTACAATAGTCTAGTTATCTTAATTATAACAATAACAGAATCTTATTAATCATACTAAACTTCAAGCCACCAAATTCATTTACATCGCATTCGTTTTTGTATCTCAACATTATCTATTCTATAATCTCAATGATCTCATTTAACTAAGTAAGTAGTATAATACAAGCAAAACGTTTGACATTGTTTGTTAACTGAATGGCCTTTACGGACAAAGCTAATCTATTGAAGATTCGAGGGCATTGAACGGATGAGTCAAACACTCAGTTTCAATTTCGACCGAAGCGAAGCGACACAAATGTCAATCAGAATTAATTTGTTAACTATTTGAAGGTTGAAACACAATCCTTTTTACTTTTTAAAGCTTGACGTTTATGTCAGTTTTGACAGTAATGACATTAGTAGATTGACAAGTCTTGTAATGACAATGCAAATAGTTATTTCTTTTATGTGAAGTTACCTTGGCCATATACATTCAAGTATAACAAACTTGTGCAAATATAAGTCAATGAAATTTGCACAAGTTTCTTCCGTTACAATAAGTATATTTGTTCGAACTTAAAATTGCGCAAGCATATTGTAAAGTGTGTGTCTATTATTAAACCTACCTACAATCACTTTTATCCCTAGCTTATCTAACATTCATAATTGTTATAAACACTCTATCGCCATATTTGGGGGAGTGACCCCAGTGGCCCACTTCACAGGTATAAAAAGAAATCATAATATTATAAAAACTGTTGACCACAATAAAAAAATAATAGCTACCTACGTTATGCCATTGTTTAGTAAATGATAGACGTAAATGTAAGTCAGCAAAAACAGTTAAACACCATGTTAGTTATAACACCATGAATCATTTCTCACTTTTTTGCGTTCTATATTTTGAACCATGAAGTTTGTTTACACCAAACGTAAATAATACACACCATATTTAGGCGCCAATATATTCCGCCGACCGTCATCGTCAGTTCACACTTTTTTTATTTTATTATTAATGGATTTTTTTTATTTATTGAAGGAGTAGGAAATAATGACCCTGATGGCCAGTTCTTAATTGTATCGTTTATTTTACATAATTTCACCGTTTCCACATGGTAGGTATTTAAAACTTTTTTATTGTATTTGTACAATGTGAATAGTAATATTTAGAGGGACAAAGTGTATATTTAAACCTAGGAGTGGAAAAGTGACAGACTATATGAACCGTGAAACTATTATTTATTAACGTATTTTATAAACTTATTTTCATATTTATCTAGTATTAATACCTTTATGTACTACATATTTTTGTTGATTTTTATACCACTTATGTGGCAGACTAGCACACGGCCTACTTGATGTAAAGTGACCACCGTGGCCGATGGTCGTTTGCAACACCAGGAGCACTATACTCGTGCTGCCTACCCTGTAGAAACCTTCTAATGCCCTTTTTGAAGAACCCTATATTGTAGTTGGAGGGCCCACAGTTTCATTCATTGATTTGGTGTCCCTTCCTATCTTTTTAAATAAACAGTCGTTTACGAACTCACTTTTCCGCTATAGGCGGTATTGAAATAACCGTATTAAAGGTATTGATACATTTTCATTTCTTACTTGCTCTGTAGTGAAAACACAAAGAAGTACTTATTGAAGTGTAACATTGTTTAGTGAGTAGTTAATGATGGCTGTTTGCCAACAGGAGACGTTCACAACTTTCCCGCTGTTTATTTACCTTGTTACAATATAGAAAGTTATGATGCGAATATAGAAAGATATGTACAAACGTATTAGAAGGAACATTTAGGCCATATTTAATTTATCAGACTTCTATTAATGAATTTTACGGTAGCGACTCCCAACTTTAAGAGGAAAACTTGGTCCAGAAAGTATGAGTAGTTCGTTGTTCGGTAGATATTTTTTATACCACTTGCGTGGCAGACAAGCTCGCGGTCCACCCGATGAAAAGCGGTTACCATGGCCTATGGACGTTTGCAACACTAGGGGCGTTGCATTCGTGTTACCGACCATATAGAGAGCTGTGCAAGTTAGCTTGGTCGCTGCCGATAGCAATAGGGCCCGATATACCCTAAAGTTTTAATGCAAATCTATCAATCTATTAGCATATTGCTGTTCACTGCTGGATATAGGCTTCTCCGAATGTTGGGAGGCTTTAACATACTGCTTCACGCCACCGGGGCTTCTTGCAGTGATATCGTCGGCGTATTTATCCGTTTTGTCGCTTCTTACAACAATACCGATGAGATGGAATGATGATTTTCTGGTTCCAACACCACACGGATAATGAAGTGAATGATTTGTGCCTGTATCAAATATATAATGTATAGTACCTGCTTACTATTTGTGCGATTCATAGATAATAATGATGCCTAGTATGGATATAATAGTAGGTATATAATGTGCCTATTTTGTACACATGACACAGATACATAATTACCTTAAAAAAGTTTGCTCTTGTTTGCGATAGTGTATAGAATAAGTACATATACCGCAAGACCTAAAAATTAAAGCCTTAACGAGTCATAATAGGTAGTCACATACCGCGTGAGACACATTTAGAACAAGTGTTATTTTGCCGGTCGAGGTGAACTTCTATCAAGAATGTGCTTAACTGAAAGTTTTAAGTAATAAAGGTAGATATTGGCACGATTTGTGGACTCAAAATGTTTGTATTTTTGCAGTTTTTTGAGGTTAGCACGGGGTGGACGACCTCATATCTACACGTCAATGATTATCTCAGAACCGTCAGCTATCGCACCTTAGCAGAAGCAGGCTGCGTCTCCCCATATCCGGGGGCTAAATGGAGACACCATAGTTCACATCATTGGGGGAAGAGGATCATCTTAAAAGAGATGTCCCCGGGTCTGCCGGGATGCGAGAGATATTATGTTTTGTATTAACTCACCTCCAGCAATCAAGGACCCATAGACGGCGTACGTTTTAGTCGGTTTGAGTCCGACATAATCACCTCCACCGGTTTAGGCGGGAGGTGGTATCCGTGGAGATTTTGCGCACGACAAAAAGAAGCATTGGACTGCGATAGTTTAATTAATTGAGTGAAGCAAAACCGCTTAAGTCCAGCAAGAGGCAGCCCTAATTGATAATAGACAAATTGATCGTTGCGCTTACGATCAATGATCGGCTCCAATGATCATGCGGCATGACGCGCATGCGTAATGCTGCGGCCTTATGAGCGGATCTGTGTCACACAACGGCTTTTTGTGATCGATAGAATAGTAAACAAAGGAATTGTTTGTTGAGAACTTGAGATAATAGCACTTGTATAATGATGTACGTTGTAAGTAGATATCAATCGCTAGAATAGTGTTATATTCCCATTCCCGTTCCTGTTACCCACGGGAACTGTTTCCCGAAATGAAAGGTTATGTTGTGTGTTAATGCAAGAAATAACGTATGTGCCAATTTTGCTTGATTGTGTAGGTAATCAACGTAACAAACTTTCAGATTTTTACCCGACTACGTTGAAGCTAAACGAAGGTTATGATTTTGACAAGTGTGCCTATGTGTGTAGGCTCATCTGGTCCTCATAGCTTCATAGAATCGATTAGGTAAAGGCAGATAGATGGAGATTATTTTCATCAAACACAGCCTTAACCTTAGTGAATGGACAATGGACCGATTTTGAAGGCATTTTGGATTTCCACGCGGTTGAAGTCGGATTGTATTATAACGCACAATAAGAACTGCGTAAATTAAATTATATAAAATATCAAACTCACAGGAAAGAGGGTCATCATTACATACACGTAGAGTGTTACATTGGTGGCGCTCAGCTTGACGGCCCATCAGAAGCTTTTTCACGACCCGCTTAAAGGACCCGCGACTGTAGGAAGACCCGTATTAATTTCGTGTGTTGCCTGTGTTATTTCTGACTCAATCAGTTTTGTTTTAACGGTGAAATAATTATTCAACCGTTTCATTGGTTGTAGAGTTTATTCATTCTAAACATCTTTCCTCTTTATTCAAATAGTAAATTTTATTACTACATACTTACATAATTGAAATAATGACATCAATTATCTAGTTATTCATTGATATAGAGGTATTATTCCATTGCATTGTTGATACTGTGTTATAACTGTTTATGCAAAATTGTTATACATTATGTAACGCTGAAGCCCCAATGAGAAGTAGCCCAAGTGAGAAGTAGCCCAAGTGAGAAGTAGCCCAAGAGAGAAGTAGCCCTAATCAGAAGTAGCCAATATGAGAAGTGGCCATAAAGAGAAGTAGTCCATTAGCGAGTCGGTTGCCATAATGAGAATTAGCCCTAATGCGCCTAAACCATGTTTTAGATGTTTTTCAGCAAATTTAGATAGATAGTTCCTACTGCTGAAAAGCTGCGTCATGGCTACCCAACATAATACCTTCATATGTATGTGACTATATTATTCAATCATTTAACCTACCGTTGTCCACTGCTGGACATAGATCTCTCCCAATTTTGGGAGGCGCTGGTCAGACGGTTTGATACAGAGTTTTATTTTGAGTTTTCCTTCTTTTGCCGTGATATCGTATGGGCATTTTTCCGTTTGTAGCCTCTTACGACACCTATCGGACGATATGTGGTGATGACATTTTTTCCCGTCACTATAAGGTTATAATTAAAGACTTACCTACCTGCATAATGTTTTTTTATCTATCAAATGAAATAAAAAAAATTTGTAATAATATACGTAGGTATATGTGTCACAGAGTATAATATCTTTGGAATGATGTACAGAAGGTATGAAAATAGATAATAAAATAAATAGGCCCCTATGAAGCAGACTCCAAACTCAGATGTAAAGACTTCAAATACCACCAGGACCTTTTTTTTCGATGCACCCGGGATTCGCGATCGAATGAAGAAGAATATATGATCAAATATAGCGATACAGTATGGATGGATGGAACTTCGATATCGCTATTGGTCATTAGACCATTGGTTGTGGAGGTCAGATGGCAGTCGCTTCACGGAAAATATCGAAGTTCCGCCGCATCACAGTTAGACTGGAAAGCCGACCCCAACTGAGTTGGGAAAAAGGTTCAGGGAATGATGATAGCGATACAGTATCGTGTTCCAATTCTTTTTATATAAACGTCAATTTGTCTTCACCCCGCCAGATGGTAAGCTGAAGGCAAAGTCTCAGAAAAGAGGGTCACCATTACAAACACACACAGTGGCGCTCAGCTTGATGGCCATTTTCACGCCCCGCTTAAAGGACCAGGGACTGTAGGAAGAAGGAAACTCGAAAGCTGGAAGGAAAGACTACTATCTCACCACCGGCAACTAAAGACCCAAAGATGGCGTGCGTTTTGGTCGGTTCGAGTCCGACATAACCTCTCCAACCGGCTCCGGCGGGGAAGGGGGGTATCTGTGGAGATATTACGCACGAAAAAAGGGGGAATTTAAAAAGTAAAAAAAGAGGATAGGATAGCTAACCGAACCGTACCATACAAAAGAACGTAACAAACGCAACAAACCGTACAAATCGTGTTCGCATATCAATATTTTGTCCATAATATTAACAGGATCATTCTATGTGGGTGGGGCTGCGATTAAAGTTAGTTAACTATTTATTTATGGATATTAAAATATCCATCGAAAAACACTTAATGGGATTGAAACCCGTTGTATAAACGAGAATAAATACAGCTATAAATATATTAATGTGCCAAGTTCTACCACTTACGACTTGTTAAGTAGTAAAAGTTGACTGTAAACAACATTATTTTGTTTCTAGACGGCCGACCATAGATATAGAGCAGGCTAAATGAGATAGATTGGTGAAAAAAAATGAGAGTGATTGTTTGGGAATCTATCGAGATTCCCTGACGGTGGGACGGAGCTAAAGAGTAGGGATATGGCCACTTCCCCAATGCAGCTTCGTCTTCAGAACAGGACCCTGTATGTGTATATGTACCCTAGCTAATAGTGTTAAAAATAGCCTCTGTGGCGTGACTGTAGTGAATGCGACTGCTGAATGAATGTGATTGTGATCCCCGCTCAGAGCAAATATTAATGCATGAATATGGCTATTTACACTGGTCTGGTCGCGCATCGGAGCGCACGTTAAGCCGTCGGTCCCGGTTGCCGTACGTATATCTATGGCAGTCGTTACGGGTAGTTGTAACCCTCAAAAGTCCGACCAGCCTTACTACAGAACCTCGATATCGCCAATTTGGTTGTGGAGCGAAGCGAGTCGAAGTTCAGCCGCATCTAAGACTAGAAAACCAACCCCTACTAGGTTGGGAATAGATTCAGAGAATGATGATATTGATACATTAAACCTGCGCTATAAGCATAACTGTCAATAAGCAGGTATACAGGGTTGTAGGTTAGGTAACTTGTGCCTGAAATGCCGATAGGCCCAGTAGGCCCATAGGTCTAGTAGGCCCACGTAAGTGTACTTGCCGTATCTATCACATCTAGCCCTACCTAAGTCTATGCTACATACAATAAAACACCAAGAGCAATAAACCTCATGCCTTTCGAAAGTGAAATCGTCGCAGGCGCGTATCGCATAAACAGAATCAACAAAAACGTGACATCGAATTCCTTTCGCTAAATACCGTACAATACAGCCACATTCACATGATTATTTTGTACTTTTAACCTACTAAAATACTGGGTAGTAGATTTAATAATATTGATGTATGACCTACATTTATCATCCATTTAAATTGTACCTGAACCGCGCAACTTCGTCGGCGTCACATCGTTTTTGCAACATTTTTCATTCCTGCTCCGTGCCTGTTGGTCGTAGCATGATGTTCTATACATATAAATCATCCTCTTTAACCATTCTATCTATTAAAACAAACCGCATCAAAATCCGATGCGTAGTTTTGAAGATTTAAGCATACAAAGGGACATAGAGACAGAGAACGCGACTTTATTTCATACTATGTGTAGTGATGATGAAATCGAAGCTGAATTTGTTTTGATGATATGCATGTCCTAGGGGCCTTACCACTTACCACTTAAAAGTAATGATAGTTCAATGTTACTTTACGTTCATATTGGGTTTAGAACTATCAGGGTCTGTCATGATATTAGTGATAATCAAACATAATTTCTTACTGTAGTGAATATACTCGTATATATATTTATTTGTTAAATTTGTTAGAATTTACACTTGTCTTACAAGATACAGTACACAGATATCGAAGGAAATTTTTCACGCTCTGCTTAAAGGACCCGGGAGGAAGAATGAAACACGTGAGCTGGTAATGAATTTCAAGATGTAATGGTGCGGCAAAGGAAAGACCCACCGAACCGATTGGTTCTTGGTGGAATATTCTGCACCGTATGTGGACATCTAAGCCCTACACGTGTTGTTTTTATAAGATAGGAAAGGGTGGAACTAATTGGAAGAGGTCATCAGAACATTCTTTACGGAATATTCTGCACCGTATTCTGGAGTGATTGAGTAATAAAATACGAACTTTGGCATTTATAGTAGAAATATAATTTTATCTTGAATATATTAGACGTCATAGTAGGTGATAATATAGGGGAAATCATAATAAATATGCTTCACAACCGCAAGAATGTTAGTTTGCGGTTGGGCTATATCTTCATTGAGCTGAACAAACAATGGCATACAATATATTATGATATATATATCATCATATTCGTGATTTTGTTAAATGGATTTTGTGATTTCTCAATCATAATATTGCCCAAGTCTTACATAAATACGTAATTCATTCTTTCAAAAAATATTATCCGAGGCTTCTGGAACTTCATATCCAATCTTATTTAGCCGGTGATAAAATTGCAATGGGACCCATTAGCCTCTACAAGAGGCAGAAGCATTATGATGCAAGAGCATTAGAAGGTTTCTCTAGGGTTGGTAGCACGAGTGGTGTTGCAAACCAGGGGTGTCACATTCGTGCTGCCGACCATATAGAGAAGGCGAGGGGGTCGGGGTGAAAGAGGAAGTCCCTCTCGGGTAGAAGGTTAAGAGAGTCTCTGTGCTGTCAGTGCAAAAGACAAAGAAGAGACAACACAAAACTTTCTGGTGAGCTCTGGCTACCCTACTCACCGCCGGAAACACCACAAGGTTATTATTAGATTTTTCCGCTTTTCTGTTGAAATTTTTTCTGAATTTTCTTTACTATAAACCTCACGGAGCCCGAGACGTTTCCAACGAATTTAAAACCGTGGAAATCGGTTCGTGCGTTCTGGAGTTATAGCGCCAGGAAGGAAAACCCGACTTATTTTTATATTACTCTATATACCTACTCCTTTACCAATCATTCAATTGCTATAGAATTCTGATCTGTTATTAATAATGCATTTGCCCATGAAGGTCCGAACTGCAAATTGCAACACATGTCAGGCAAAAGCCTTAGAGGCGTCTCTGTAAACAAGGCCTCAGTCCGTTATATAATATTTTTAATTCAATAACGGTAAATCTAGCCGAATTAATGTACCTAAAACACTTTTATTTTTAATACGAACAGATATTACACAACACATGCATAATATTTAATTATGAAAATGAATTAGTAATGTGCAGTGCCGCCAATTTAATATATTTTTTATTAGCTGAACTAGTGATAACATCAGTAAATTATACCTAGTGTAAATTAGTAAGCAGTTGTAAGGTCCGTTTACGAGGTCGTGTAATCGCACTTCCGACCTCTGAGGTCCGCTGTATAGTTCCCGGTATATATCTTCATCCCAGATACATCAAATGTGCAGATGTAGGAGTATAGCACATGTCGGTATCACCCATCCTAATTGAGCAGTTGTACTGGGGAAGAACCGCGCAATACAGTATACCGCGGCTAATAATAACCTTGTGTTGTGTTTCCGGTGGTGAGTATTGTAGCCAGAGTTCACTGGAAAGGTTTTGTGTTGGTAATGGGAAGACCGAGGCCTTAAGATGACACAGCTATGTGATGATATGTAACCCTGTGGTGATATGAACTCCCTTAACTCGGCCGACAGCACGGGTGTAAGGACTCTGGCGTTGCAAACGTCAAAAGTAAGAACCAATACGGCCGGAACTAATACAATGATAATGATGATTTCTATACCAATTAAAAAATACGTAAACATCTGTATACGTACAAAAATATTTTGTACAAGATCGTTACGCACAGCACTGGTAGAGAATTTCGTTTATACGTGTTTTCGTTTATGATAATGATAATTAATTCTAAATCCATTTTTGCTCAAGTATAATTTCATCTCGATTAACTTTTAATAATATTGTAAAGGTTAACATCCAATGCAGCGAATTCGGTGCGAGTCCGACATCACCTCCCCAACGGGCTCTGGCGAAGGTTTATGAGCATGAAGATTTCGGAAAAAGAAATTCATGGTATTGTGTATAGCAATTATTTTTGTAATTCAATATTTTATGTGTGAATGTGAGAATGCTCTGTCCAGGAGTTACTAACATGAAAGTGATATACTAGACTGCTTTTGAAAAATCTCTTAAGTAATTAAGCTCACCAAGCATCTACTTGAACACCATTTTCATAAGAAATGTAGATACATTATTTTATGCAAGACTATTAAACTCACATTCAGAGATAGCACTAATTAATTTAGTTTACGGTTCTTTAATAATAGCGCGTTGCCGCCGCGCGCTCAAGTACTTGTAGTACTCGTAGTGTACACTTTTTCATGTGACATTTTTTTGGGTTGTTATAATTCACAGAGCATTCGTGTCCGATACGCTCAAGGCATGTAACGGTACAATGGACGAAGACCTTATTGTTTTTTATAGCTTCATAAAGCATCATTTTATGATACCGTAACTTTATTATTGGACCGAAATAAATACGTTATTTATAACGATTATTGCTACTAATTATTATTACGTTCAATTTTAAATAATAATGTACAATATAAGGTCCATTTTAATCATATTTGAGTATAAGTTATGGACTGAATAAAAATAAAAGTCGTCAGGTAACTGGAGCAGCTTTTTATATTATTTTTTTATTGAAAGGTTATGCATGATAACCTTGTTCCCTTTTCGCCTGTAGGTATAAACAAAGTGATACCAACTTACCCCATTGTACTGATAAAACGAGCTTCGTGGCGTGGTGGAAGTGAACGCGACTGCTACGCGGGAGCCGCGGGTTCGATCCCCACTCAGTGCAAATATTTGTGTGCATAAATATGAATATTTGGATTGGTCTGGATGTTTGTATGTATAATATATTTATGTATATATTTACAAAAAAAAGAAAATATCTAAGAATGTTTACATTGTAGAACCAATAACACAAGATAGTTATGCATACCATGGTGGCGTTATGTAGATCGTCCTATAATATACACATACTTAATTGAAGAGAAAATAAGAGTAAGTTAATAAGTACCTATATGAAATCTGAGTAGATTTATACATGAACGCAAAAAAACATCAAATTCAATTAACAACTACTTTTTCTAAGTGTAAGCCACTTAGAAAAAGTAGTTGTTAATTGTCGTTAGTAGTTGTTAATTGTAATCAATGTATTTTTTTTTACTCAACAGAAATATTATTATCTACCTAAGTACCTCCTTTCCTTCCAACGTATGACCGCATAATTACATATCAAATATAACATAATGACGTAAGAATAGTTTGAATGGCGAGCCTTTGCCGCAAATGTGTTACAGAGACTGCGTCATAAGAATGTATTTTTAGACTAAACTTGTTTATTACGAACGCGGTTATAATTGTAATTAACATATGTTTTGTTGTACGAATTATGTTGTTAAGATAACTAACTATCTTAGTACAATTATTTTTAAATATCTATAGATAACCTACCTACACCTACTACTACCTACTGAATATCGCCGTTTAATAACCTTGTGTTGTGTTTTTAGTGGTGAGTAGGGTAGCCAGAGCTCACTAGAGAGGTTTTGTGTTGTCCGTGGGAAAACTAAAGGCTTATCCTACATCTTTTGCGCTGACGACACAGAATGTCTCTGTTTCTACAGGGGTTGCGGCACGAGTGTTATTCCTCTGATGTTACACTCGTCCAAAGGCCACGGTAACCACTTACCATCAGGTGGGCCGCGTGCTTGTCTGCGACCTAAGTTGAATAAAAAACAAAAATTAAAGATAAAAAGAAATACTATGGCACACATCAATGACTTTTCGATGCTTTCCGAAGTTATATGTGTATTTATCGCAGGTTTATAAGTGCCCGGTTAATGGCAATAGGCTCGCCCGCATTATAATTGGGACCTGAACAGAAACTAGCGAATACCCCTTCGGGGATATAGGCGTAAGTATATGTTATGTTATATATAAAAACTTGGATTTTATCCTTCGGTTACCTTACCTACTTCATGAAACAAAGAGTTGATGTAGAATTCGTGCATTTGTCTCTGTTCAATTTATTCTCACTTATGCGTTCAATTCAAATAAATCATATTTAAGTACTTATCTAGTTGTGTAATGTAATTTAGATTTTATTTTGATATATTTTTCCTTGTATTTACGTTACGATATAACAAGATACAGACGTTATGCCATGTGTAAAAAATTTACACTTTTTAGACCTTCAACACTTCAATATGGTTGGAGTACAAAACAAATATTATTATTAGAAATTAGCTGTCTGTGATAGTGGCCGTAAGACCCATCGTGGGGGACTGGCTAGAGATGCCACATGGTAGCCTCGTACCGACTGACGCAGGTAATCATCTTGTATAATCTCACCTCCGGCAATCAACGACCCATAGACCGCGTATGTAGGACTAGAGTCCGTTTAAGTCCGACATAATCACCACCATCGATTCTGGTGGAGGCGGTATCCGTGGGGATTTTGCGCACGGAAAAAAAGATAATCATCGGGCACGGGTGCTTCAGGCAATACCTGCATTCTGCGTCATATCCAGAAGAAGCCAACATCCGTGTGCCATCGCTGTAATGCGAGGGAACACTTGGGGCTGCATACGGTTGCCCAATAACAGTCCCGGGTCCTTTAAGCTGGGCGTGAAAAATCGTCTGATGAGGCCGTCAAGCTGAGTGCCACCATTGTAACACTTTACGTGTTTGTAATGGTGACCCTCGTTTCTGAGACTTTGCCTGAGCTTACCATCAGGCGGAGTGAAATAAGATTGACTTTCCCCTCCCTTCTGCCTACTCTCATTAAAATATAATAACTCCAAATTGAAAATTTGAATGCAACCATGAATAACATAAAGATGATGATTAGGTACTTTTATCACAGTTGGATAAAACTACTACTGCATATCATAAAAAATATTACCGGCTTCCTAAAGTGTATGTATAATATATTAAAATAATTTGACATTATCAATCTGGTAACGCGGCAAGGAGGAGATAGTTGTTCTATTTAATCTGGTAATAATAACTATGGTTGAGGAGGTCACAGTGACCTGGCTATAAAAAACAATTCTCTTCATAAAGGAAGTTTGAATTTGGAACACCTTTTAAAAAGTTTGTCACGTAAGCCCTAAGTGCAGTCCACGAATACAATACAAATATGGCCAGTTTTACGGTTTTTGCCGTCTTTAATAATGATGTTCCTATTATAGATATTTATTTACGGTTTTTGTTTTATTAGTTTTTACGATGTAGTCTGTGAATTAATTAATGTTAACAACCAGTTTATTTAATTTTTCACAAGTATGATGGTTATCATTAGTCAAGGCTAAACACTAATTATGAATTACTAGGTCATCATAACCTCATTAAAAGTTTTTAAAAGGAACGTCTTCCTTAGATTTCATACTCTACTAATATTTATCGGCCAAGTAAGAGAATTACGGCCTTTTTTAGGATTAGATCCTTATAAAATTGGATTTAATTTCTTTGTGTATGTAGTCTTGAAAAAATATTAGGTATTAGAAAAGCTGCTTCAAATTTTGTTCTTCCTCTAATGTTATTCTAAAAAAATCTACATTTACTATAGGAGACCGCGAGAAGACAAACGGAAGTAAGACAGACTATGGACAGATTATGGACTGGTGACCTGGAAAAGGAAGCCCTCCGCATGTAGTCTAGACATGCGGAGCAGTGGCGAATATTGGAAGAGACCTATATCCAAAAGTGGATTGCGTCAATCATTCAATTGAAAATAGGAATAATGACAATTTTTTATCGTTCTGTATATAAACTTTCTTACAAAAAGATAACTATTTGATTGATTGATAAAATTGTTAAAAATGCGTGACGTCATCGTGCCTTCTTAGCGCGTAGTGCAAATAGGTACATAGAGTGTCTGTGCTGCGTTTATGCGTGTATAGTTCGTAATAAAAGTCATTTAAAATTTAATAAGTAGTCTTAAAAGTTATAAAATTAACCCATTTTGATTGTTTTTATTATGACGTATTTTGATAACTGAAAAATACGTTATAATTTCAGTTCAGTCAGACAATAATTTCTTTTAAAATCCATATTTTTACTTCAAAGAATGTTTAACAGTATTGGGTTGAATTGGGCGACCCTGTCTTTATCCTAATAGGTATGGACCTTGTTATTTTCCCGTGCGGAAAAGGTATAGACATGGCACGTTTTTTTTGTAGTCCCTTTGTATGACCAGCAGCTACAGTGCGCATTGTTGTGTAATCATAGGTACCTAGGTATTTATAATGTCAATCCAATTCAATGCAGTATTCATACATACATACGCTCACGCCCGTAATCCCCAAAGGGGTAGGCAGAGGTGTATTAAACACGAACGTTTCGAAAACTATGATTTTCGGCCCCAAGTAATAGGGGACGAGCCTATTACCGCCCATCAGGCACTTTGTAAGAAAATGGGTAACTATGCCGAAACTTAATTCCTAACTGAAAATGTAGCAGCTAAATAAATTTGAAAAAAAAATTGACCCGATTCCTTGCTATGCGGTGTAAATCACAAGGAAATTAATAACGTGCTTAGCCGCACAAGCCCTACCAATTAACGTCTTGGAGAGTTTCAGACAGTTAATACATATTTATATTTTATTCAGTTTAATAAATACACCCGCTTTATTCAATTTCCTAGCCAGCGTCAAGGCATACCTACTCGTAAATAATAATCTGAAACACTAACTTCATCGACTATCTATTTATTAGACAGAATGTCGTAAGCGACATTAAATTTTTCACAAAGAACCATTTGTGTATGAAGACAAGTTACGGTCTAATGACTTTCTTGTCCACAGTCCTTGTCAGTTAGACCGCTTAAATTGCAGTCCATCGATAATAATATACTCTTAGAAGATTAACATACCGAGTCGGAAATCGGTCATTAATGTACCAACTGCATGAGATTTAGTACCATATTAGCCTCTCTAGAATTTTCTCTCTTTATCAAACGGTACGTTCAATTATATAGTCAGGGTATAAGCTATCGGCGCGGGTCTTGGATCTAAGTTCAAACACACGAAAAAAAAACAAAAAAAACGGCGACAACGTAAAAATACGCATTGTGAATGTCATTGATAAAATGATTGTAATAATGACCTTAGTTATGTAACAGATGCAAAAATTTTACTACGAAATCAAATCTATATGGAGTTCTTCAAGAAGAGCATTAGAAGATTACTACAGTGGAAAGTCCATCAGTAGGGCTAGCATGGCGCGAAGACAAAAGTCCCCGGGGAGTGGAGAAAAACTTGTCTTTCCCTCCTTCTCTCTCCCTTTAGCTAGCATGGCGTCGAGGAGAGACTAGTTTGTCACCGGGGAGAACGTTTTGTCCACTCAATGCTACCAATATACGAAAAAGTATTATTCGACCAAATTGATAAAACCTAGCAACGTGCATATTTTTTAAGTGCAACATTGACTTTTTAAATTGTCGGTGTTATTTTAATTTCATATAATGTAGATATAGCTAAGTTAGTAAGTAGGTATTATTACCTTGTAAGGGGATGTATTGTGTTACGTAATGTGTCGTAATAATATAGGATTATATGTTTGGATTTTTTATACAACTTAGGCGGCAGACGAGCACACGGCCCACCTGTTGGAAAATGGTTACTATGGCCTATCGATGTTTGTAATGCCTAGGGTGTCACACTCGTACTGCTGACCGCTGTAAGGGGGGGGGGGGTCCCACTATGACTATATATAATATATAGGACCCCCCTATATATGTATAATATATGTATGTATATGTACCTATATGTATATGTATATGTATATGTATACATACATTAAATATATATATATATATATACATACATACATATACATACATACATATACATACATACATACATATACATACATACATATACATACATACAAATATTAATACTTTATTACTGGATTTTAAATATTGAAGGTCAAAATTATTTGAGATAAATATTTAAATCCCCCCTTCCCCATATATATACATAATTACATGTTATATATATTCAAATTTTAATTCATTAATTAATTAATCAAATTCAATGTATTTATTTTTCGGTTACGATTTTTGTCCCCACCTCAATAGTTCGGAGACTAATATCTCTCTATAATCTGTCAAAAAGAGACATATCTTGTCCACTTTACGGCCGCCGTGCTAAGCAAGTGGAGAAAAAGTCCCTTGTCTACGTCACAGCGAGGGACATAAGTTATCTCCTTCGACGCCATGCTAGCAATTAGGGACAAACGCGTTTGTCCCCGGCAATTTGACATAAGCGGTGGAGAGAGATATTTGTCCCGCGCCCGTGTTAGGCCTGCAGGTGGGCCGTGTGCTCGCTTGTCACCAGGGAGGTATGAAAAAAATCACACTCACATACGGAACGCCAAAACGATTGAATTCACAACAATATTCATGAGATAGTATGACTTTGTATAATAGTTATCTAACTTGTTAGCCTTCGGGGCATAGACCTCTCATATAACTACTCGTATTGAGATTGAACCGATAACCGTAATATATATATATTATGTATTAAATAAATTGAGATTGTGCGTAGCGGAAAATTTGCAAATTTTAGAACGGAAAATAACAGGTTTATATTATATGTTCTTTCGAAATATATTAATAATATTAGGATAAATTGTAATTGTGTGTGTGTTTGTAATGAATAAACTCAAAATTTACTATGCCGATTTCAAAAATAACCCACATCATATTTCAAGAATCACAGAATCAAAGAATCAATTTCATTTATTCAGTTTAGGCACATAAAGAGCACTATGAATGTCAAAGTTTTACAATAATAAAATGGACAAAAATATTATAATTTATAATAAATAAAACACTTATTATAAAATCATTTGAAAATGATTCTTTCGCTGGTTCGGTAGTTAAATCTCCTGAGAAGAGACCAGCAAGAAACTCAGGTAGATTATCGTTATTTTAGTGTACTCCGAGAAACTTCGGATGTAATCGAGACTAACACAAGGGCTATGATGATACTAGACAACGATTTTAAATACCTAAATAAAATAACTACATAATAATATAAGTATGTTTATCAAAGAGCCAAGCACGTTAAGGACCTGTTTAAGTAGGTTCCCTTCACTGATTTAATATTACTGCGGTTGCTCAGTTCATTTTCATGTAAAGGCAATTTAAGTACAGTCGTCTCGTTATCAGTGTTAGCTTAATAGTTTACAAGTTATCATACTTACTTAGACCTCAGAAAAGCTCACATAAAAACACGTCTAAGACGTTAATTGGTTGTGCGTGTGCGGCTAAGCATCGTAATTAATTTTCTTGCGATTTACGCCGCATAGCAAGGAAATGGGTCAAAATTTTTTTTTCCCATTTTTTTCAAAGTGCCCGATTGGCGGCAATAGGATCGCATCGTATTTCGTGGGACCGAAAATTATAGTGGGCGAAAAATGGGCGTTTAATAAACCTCTGCCTACCCCTTCGGGGATTACGGGCGTGAGCATTTGTATATATGTACAGATATGTATGAATGTATGTATGTATGTATGTAAAAAGATAACAAATATTGATAAGTCTTCAAGACTATAGAAATATAAATTGGTTACTATTTAAAAATTTGTTAGGCCGGCTGTACAGGACCTCCATTATATTACATAATTATGTATAATTGTTAAACACTGTCAAAATCATTGAGATTAGAAAACTGCTTTTGAATTTTCGACTTCATCTGCATGTGTACGTTTCAAAATTTAATAAAAAAGATTATTGAATAATAAATCTATTATATAATTACCTATAATAGTAACTGCTATTAAATAATCTGTTGTATCAAAATTCAGGACGTCTGATCGCAAGATTTATTAATAGTTATTCCTACTGAGAAATGAATAGTACAAGTTTACGTTATAAATATACTCATGCCGACTCTACCAGCTGTGCCTAAACTACCATCTCTTGTATTAGCCTTGGAATTAGCAAGTGACGATTGATTTTTAATACATTAATTAATGTTAATAATATGTACATGCACAGGAAGCTATGAACACCTGCATCTTACTCTATAACAAGATTACTTTACATTAATGAAGAATTATGATGTACTAAGTTTGATATATCGCAGGTTTATAAGTGCCCGGTTAATGGCAATATGCTCGCCACCTATTACATTGGGACCTAAACATAAACTGGCGAAATGTGGGTGCTAGCACCTCTGCCTAACCTATCGAGGATAAAGGCGTGAGTGAAAAAAAAAAAAAAAGTACAGTCTACGTGGCGTGTCGGTAGTGAACATGGCAGCTACCGAGGGACACGGGTTTGATCCCCGCTTAGTGCAAATATGCACACATATTGTATGCATGAATATTACTATAACAAATCGTATACAGCGTGATTACTAAATTCTCTATAAGTTCAAATTAACCATTACAAATTAAGAGACCAATTGTTTCTAACTATTTCACGAAATGATTGCCTTTTCTAAAATTTTGTAACTCTGTGATCGCTACAAGTGCAATAAAAAAAGTGGCATTAAATGAAACGTAATATTTTTATTATATTAAATCAGACTGCATTAATTGTTCTAAAACTAATAAAGTTCAATGTCTGTATGACCTTTGGATGGAAACAGACACGCGAAGCACCTACTGCACAATACCAAGCAATATTCAATTAACTTTTATAATAATTTATCAAAAATAAAATTAATTCATCGACGATTTTTTTAAGTCAGTTTACAGTATTTAAATTTTTATGGCAATCTGGAGAACGTCTGAAAAATAAAAATGTTGAAATTCGACATTGAAACTCGTCATAATTTTAAAGCCTTTGAGATGTTATAATTGTTTAAGTTAAAGTTATCTGTATCCTATAAATAAATTAGCCATCCCGTACTCGCGGACTACCTACGGGAGCCAATCTCATAGAAAATACCTAAATTGAGAAACATTTGAAGCAACGCTCGAAGCTTTCTTAGTTGAGTTTGAGTAGAGATGTATTTACGGAAACGTTTAAGAATATGGGTTTATGGGTGTATGAATTTATACCGTTTGGAGTCAAACCGTTCGGGTCATAAGGTCCGAGCACACAAAATCTCTTCAGGGAGAAAACGAAGCGTATCGTGGAATAGGTCCGAATTTAAATATAACTAATAGGATGTAATTATTTATTAGAAGTTAAACTAGTAATTAATTATAATATAAATTAAAAGTTAAACTAATAATTAGAGTTGTGTGACAATATCATAACGAAATAATAGGAATTAAGTACTGAAAAAATCCCTAGTTTAACTTCTAAATTATAATTTTAAGTTTAATATTGCCATAATTAATTAAATTATACCATCTCACATTTTTCTATCTGAATGAACTTTGAGTATTTTTCTTCTTTTAACGCTTAATTTGTGCGCATATTAATATAAAAATAATTAAATTAAATTTAATTATTTTATTATATTTTGAGGTAATATAATAATTCATTTAAATTAAAATATAATTACTAACACATTTTTGTAACAAAACTTGGTACTTAATTTGAAATTTTGTCACTATGATTTAACTTACTGTTTCATTAAGATTATCATATTTTTATATTTTTAGGTTTAAACACACTTAAAGTAATAATTACTTTAAGTGTGTTTAAACCTAAAAATATAAAAATATGATAATCTTAATGAAACTTTATATAAACTTCAACTACAATTGTAGAGGAACTAGTTTTAAACTGAGTTAAATACTCTAATGGAAGTTTATATAAAATTAAGTCTTTAAATTTATTATCCTTAAATTTATTAGGTATATTATTTTAGAGTTTATTTTAATGAATGGAGGTAGGACACGCCGGTATCTCCCGTCCGCAATGAGCTGTCCAACTGGGGAAGTACCTCCGCCTTACAGAAGACCGCGGTCATAATAACCATCGTGTTGTGTTCCCGCCGGTAAGTAGGGTAGCCAGAGCTCACTATACCCCTCCTTCCCCTCCCCTTCCTAGCCTCCCCACCCCTTCCCAGCTCTCCCCCTTTCCCTTCAGGGTAGACAGCGCGTGTGTGACACCCTTAGTGTTGCACACGTTCATAGGCCACGGTGGCCGCTTTCCATCAGGTGGACCGTGTGCTTGTCTGCCACCTACGTAGTATAAAAAAAAAAAAATGAAAATATCAGCATTTATGCATTTTGCCAACAAAATTATAAGCTTGCTATGTCTTATAACAATATCATGATAGGTAGGTACTTAATGGTTATTGTTGTTTAGGTGGAGCTCAGCGAAATATGTATGATTACTTCTAGATCTCGTTTCCCAAGCCCCGCAATTGGATGGGATAGATTAAAAGGCTAGCAATGGTAATTTTTTTTATAACCATCAACACTCTATTTCGATCGGTTGGTTGGCAAACCCCGATTTCAATAAATTGAGTTTTGACGTTTGCCTCACGTAAATAGTTGCTCCTAGGTTTGTCATAAATTCTTCAGTCAGAGACCGAAAAACTGGATTTTTTTGGGCTCATGGTTTCAAAGACAATTTAGGTTACTTTTTTACATCTTGGGTTACGTTACTTAAGTTTAGTTTTTAAGGATTCTTAATCTTTCTTAGCAATAAATATAGCCTATATTAAACAGGGTGAATATCGATTTCTGATGGTGAAAGAATTTTAGAAATCAGCACAGTAGTGTAGCTGATACCGGATACTTATAGTCTAGTTACATTTTACTTATACCTGCTACAGTAGTTCTCGAGTTTATTCATTACAAAGACACACACACACACAAGCAAATTACATTATTTTTACATTTTATATTACGTTATAGAGTTAATGGTAAAAAAGTTTGAATAAGCTTGTTGAATTCAAGTGAATACCTATAATATTATGAAACAGGTTTCATTTTGATTCTGAGATATTCTAGAAGATTGTCATTTCACAGTGGCTCATTAAATCTTTTAAAAATAACTAGCTCAAAATTTTTGTTAAAAAAACATTATGTAACATACAATTAGCTTCAAAATTATTCACAGCAGACAATTATTGGTTCATTGCCATGTACCTAATTAAATATAAAAACTAAAAAATATATAAAAAGTACATACTAAAAATAGATTAAAAACTTAGGAAGAGTACAAACAAAGAAAAAACTTGTCTGAAAAAAATGCTCCTCTACCACACTATTAAGTCTTGGCATTCGTTACCAGCTGTGTTTCCTTCTACGTACAGTCCCGGACCCTTTAATAAGGACCTAAAAAAGCATCTGATGAAGCCGTCAAGCTGAGCCCCACCATTGTAACACTACGTGTTTGTAATGGTGACCCTTTTTCCTGAGACTCTGCCTTCAGCTTGCCATCAGGCGGGGTGAAGTCAAATTGACATGCCATAAATAAATAAAAAGTACATCTTCGTTATGCGTAGTCGGAAAAACTCACGAATATTTGATTCAATAAGACCATTGATAACTCTAGTTATGACGTCCAAGTTCTTTGGAAGACGTGTGTCGGACCGAAGTCAAGACGTAGAAGCCCTTTACACATATAGAGGATAACATCCCAAGAGGACAATAGGGTACACTGAGAGATAGACCATTGATATATTAATATATTTATTATTGACAAGGGCGTAGAGGCGCGGAAGTCGGCTTTGCACGAAAATAAATTAGTAATTAATGCTTCTATATATTTTGTTATGAATAGAAACAACCAGACATGAATATTATATAAATATGCAAATATTGTCCAGAAACTTTTGGAACCCACTGTACATACATTTAATATTATGTAACTAATATTATATACCTACATACGTCAATATAATTATTTTATTTGTTTTTTAAATGGAAATTGTCTCAAATGTACGCACATAGCTAAATTAATTTATTAATATATTAACTGTTTTTCATATTTGTACTTACTCATTATACTAACTACGAACAAACGGTAATATAATGTGGGAATAGGGTTAAACTACAGACGTTTTTATTATAAAGTTCAAGTTTAAATAATTAAAACAATTTATTTTGGAGTTAAAATATTTTTATAATTTTTAGAAAGGTATATTTTATAATTAATAATGAAGTCTAGGTCTTTGATTGCTATTTTTTAATACTAGCCTATGCCTGCGGGTCGGTCCACGAGGCTGACCAAACTCCATAAAAAAACCCGCATCGAAATCCGTTCAGAAGTTATTGCGTCCAACGCGGACAAACATAAACTTTTTACAATTATATAATAGTATAGATAGATAGGTCGTCTGATACTTTCCAAGATGTTAATTGGTAGTGCTAAGTGCGGCTAAGCACGTAATTATTTTTCACACAGCAAGGAATCGGGTCAAAAGTTTTTTTCCAATTTTATTTACCTGCAACATTTTCAATTAGGAATTTATTTTTCCATTTTTTTTACAAAGTGTCCGTTTGGCGGCAAGAGGCTCGCCCCCTATTACGTGGGACTGAAAATCATAGTTGGTGAAATGGGAGTGTTTAAGACACCTCTGCCTAGGTGATTACGGGCGTGAGTATGATGTGTGTATGTATGTATTTCATGACTATATTTATCAATGACTGTGATCTAATCATTATCACTGTAACATAACAGTTAAGGTCCCCCCCGAGAGAGATGGACGGACGACATGTAGCCATAGTCCTGGGTACCCGTTGTACGCAGACCGCCTCCAACCGGTTGGATTGGAGGTCGATTAGAAGGCCTATGTTCAGCAGTACGTCCTATGGCAGAAATGATGATGAATATGCTGAAATCTAGAAAAATCTTGCTAAAGTATACAGATCGCAATACTCAAAAATTTTGCGCAATATATTTGAATTTTAAATATTATTAAACAGTTATAATAGTACCTAAAGTTACGATATTTATTTCACCGTAACAATGGTAATTTAATTCAATAAAAACCGGATCTATTAGTCTTAATAAGGTTGTAAATTTATTATTAGTATTTTTTTATGTACTTGCTAAATGTGCAGTTATGTTTAATTGTGGGTTTAAAGTTAATATCATTATTTAGACTAATCTACTCAATTCTTGTTAATATTACGTGTGAATACTTTTTATTTATAAGTGATAGATAACACAGTATCATATGAGATAAACATATAGGTACGTATATTACAATGACAGAGGTTAAATACACACAAAAAGCAATATTAATTTGTTTTTAAATAAGTATCAATTGTGGTTCGTGGCCATATAGCGAAACTAATTGTTTGACTTCAACCACAAAATATGAAATAATAGTACTACTTATCAATAATAATAACTAATACCTAATATACTAATAATTTACAAAAAATACATAAGTACAATTATTTATTTTGACAATTGACTCTATTTCAATCTAAAGATTTTTGTACAAATTCATGACAAAGATTGCATGATTCATCATCATTAAATAGGTATTGTTCAAATTAGGAATAGTAGGTACCAACTGCCCAGAATTGATAGATTCGCATTTATATTTAAAAATAATACTAATAATATATAAATAATATATAAATAGTATAAAAATAATATACTAATAATATGAAATTATCTACTAATAATATACAAAAAATAAACTATTAATAGACAAATAATATACGAATACTAGTACAACTGTGATTCAATATTTGATGATATGTCATATCAATTCACGTTTGAACAATTTGGCTACATTATTCTTGTATATGTAGTAGTTCATAATATCAGATGACTAATAAAATATCAAAATAAATTCAATCCAAATCAGGTTCCATCCTAATTAAGTTATAATTATACTCTTTCATTGCGAATACAAAAAATAAATATCCGGGCTATTATTATCTTAATTAATTTGCCAGGAATGAATTTATTATTTTAACCAATTTAATTAATCTTTTAAAAACTGACCTTTTTCTGCTTAATAAATAAACATTTACGCCTATTAAATGCACGTATGCATGATCTATTAACTGTTTTTTTAATATAATATAACTTTACTTTATTTAATTAAAATAGTTAACTAAGCTATAAAAATGTTGTTAATAAGTGTATCTACTTAACGGCAAAAAAGTAGTGTACCTGCATGAATTATCATGTTTACATCTATATCTAATAATACAACAATTATAAGATAGTTCCGCATGGATCCTGGCTGAATTTGGGCCACATCGTCTCTTCCCATGTGGTGTCGTACAAGGCAACTAGGGGATAGGGCTGTCTAACATAAGACATATTATATATATACAGACACAGACTCAGCCTCAAATGCATGGCTCGAGTCAAAAATACACCTAATAGGCCTACCCCATATTACGAGGAATCAAATACACTATAAAAGAAATCGTTTATTACCAAAAAGTGTATGTTGAGTTTTATACTGTGACCCCACACTAGGCAAAGCCTGTCCTGTGGGTGCTAGATTGGATTTTTTTAAATTAAATTAAAGGGCTTTGTCGTTCGACCACATCGCCCCATAAAGACATAATAATATGATGGGAAAATGTGGGTTAATTCACTTCTGCTTAAACCTCCGGAAATGAAGACCATACACAAGATGATATTATGTGGTAATTACGAGAATAGCAATTATGTATTGCTATTTCAATGGGCACCTTTACCGGTCGCAGTGTCAGATTATGAACTCCATGCATATAAGGGCAATGTGGTGATAGAATACAGGGTGTAAGGGAAAGGAAACACTTCCGAAGCCGAAGGCCCCTGGTAGTACTCCTGGCGCACAACATATTGGCACGAAAAAAATGGCAAATCTTTTTTTTTAATTTTTTTATTTCATTTTAATTTTTTTTATACCGTTTTACTTGCGTCATTTACTCTCCATCGTGTTAGTAAAGCTGAATGAAACAAAAATTTCATGGGAAAACATGAACTCGCATGACGGCGCCACTTGTTCTGTTTTTTGCAGTGACGTTTTTTGATGAAATTTCCGTTTCATTTAGCTTTACTGATACGATGGAGGGCAAACAATGTAAAAAAAAATTTAAAAAAATCTGCTTGCCATAATTTTTTTTCATATCTATATGTTGTGTACCAGGAGTACTACTGAGGCCTTCGGCTTCGGAAGTGATTCCTTAACACTCTGTATATCTGTGGGCATCTTGTCGAACGGTTTCTATGAATACAATTTTTTTACAATATATGATAAAATACACACTGTGAGGCATATTTGTACGAATATTGCAATATAATGTACCTAGTGGTTATTGGTATTCTCACGTGCTTGCAAAACTTTGTAAAGTGGATCACTTCTTGTGTTTTCAGCTTGCGGCGAATATGCATGAAGTAACCTGTCTCGGATAATTCATTCTTGCAATCTACTATCATTTTAGACCCGTTGTTTACGAGACAATAACTGCGGGAATATTCACCGGATCTTTCGTTTTTCGGACATTACCAAAAAGATTATATTATTTTTGAACAACGATAGAAATAAACAGACAGAATTAGCTTGGTTGGCAGGGAAATAGTAGGTATTAACCGGGGTGCGAGGTACATGTCTTGTATTATCTCACCTCACTATGTATACGCATAATCACCTCCACTGACTTTGGTAGAAGTGGTGAATATTCGTGGGGATTTGACGCATGCTATAAAAAGGGAAGTAGAAGTTGTTTTCTAGTGCAGGCCTCGATATAAGTATGTTTTCATATTTATATTTTTCTACGATTCCATTTATATCAATTATGTGGGATGACTATAGGTTATAGGGATGATAACAACGTCGTCTGATTCTACCTAATACAGCTTAATACTGCGAGGGAAGGAAACTCGAAATAAAACCTTGTATCAACCCGTCTGGCCAGCGTGGAAACGGTAGAGCAAAGCCTCTTAACATTGGGAGAGGCATAGATAGAACAGTGGACTGTGATAGCTTAATTGATTAAAATCATCACCATAAGGGTCCAGCTAATACTGAAGTGCCTAATCGAGCTCAGTCTATATGAATGGACCGTACTTATATTGCCTGAGCTCGATCGCGCACTTCTATACTATGAGCTGTGTGCACATTTGCAAAGTGCCTGCCTTGCAGAAAAAACATATTGTCGCCTTATGTTTATAAGTGTATCGAGGTCTGTGTCCTAAGCTGGTTTAACCAGTTATTATCTGAGAATCATGTTTATTAACTTTTTATGGTACTCATCTCGAAAACAGGCATTAAGTTGGGATCGTCGGCCACATTCAGACCCGTATAGGGATAAGGTCTAAACGACCATCATTAATTATTCAAACCCGGGGCCGGCAGTTTCGACGTTTTCGTTGTGATATTGCTGCTGAAATCGTAAGTAATAAATAGCGTATTGCTTGCTAATAATGTTGTATGAGGGGTGCTTACCTCCCCTGTCACCCTAGCAGAAGTAGGCTAGATAGGAACACAGTGGTTCCCACATTAGGGCAAGGGGCCATCTCAAAGAGATGTTCCCGGGTCTGCATAATCTCACCTCCGGTAATCATAGACCCATAGACGGCGGCGTGCGTTTTAGTCAGTTCGAGTCCGACATAATCAAAATCAAAATCAAAATCAAAATCAAAATCAAAATCAAAATCAAAATCAAAATCAAAATCAAAAATCATTTATTCTGCATAGACCAGTAAACGGCACTTACAAAACGTCAATACAAACAATATTTTATCAAATGCAAATGGACCACCGGTTCGAAACGCGGCCCTAAATCACCTCCACCATCTTTGGCGGATGTGGTAGACGAGGCGATCTTGCACACGTTTAAAAAAAAGGGGCGCTAAACTCGACGTGTATCGTTACGAGCATCATAAGCATAAAGAGGGGCAAGTTGGAACTAGATCATAGATATATCCCATGCATGGCCAACATCATGTCCCAAAAAGTGTGTGACCCGCTTTCAACCCCTATCGTCGTACGTAAGTAGTTACTAGTACTGTGTAAGTTTGTGTTTATTTGTTTGTTTCTTTTTATCAAAATAAAGATATTTCATTCTTTATTCTTCTCTTCTATTGCTACAATAAGTCCCGGGATTCGAATTTACCACTACACAGATCAGTCACATTTGCCACGATTATCCAACCGAGCGTACTACATAATTTGAATTCAGATCCAAATAGTTTTTTCGTTCGATATAATACGAAACTGCAATGTTGTTAACCTTGCTATGTCGAGGCTCTAAATTTGGATGTAAATGAATTAATTCATTGACGGCTCATCATTATGCAATATAAAAGTGATCGCACTCTATACACGCCGGAAGAAGCGACCGCGCCGAACTAAGTGAAGTATCATTAGGCCGAGTATACTTCACCGGACGAAAAAATTGACCCCGTCGAACTAAATGAAATATTATTAGGCCGAACATACTTCTCCGGGCCGAAAAAAATCGACCGACCCACTAAATGAAGTATTATTATTAGGCCGAGCATACTTTTCCGGGCCGAAAAAATCACCTGAGATGATCTAAATGAAGTATCAGTAGGCCGAGCACACTTCTCTAGGCAGAACGATCAATCCGTTTGTTCCCAATTGTTCTACTGCACAGTTCTACGGTAGAACTAATGGGACTTTTTTTTCTCACTAGTTCTACTATATTTGATGTAACAAAAGAGTAGAACTAGTGGGAGTCTTTTTTTCCGCTTGTTCTTTCTACTTGTTTCATCGGGTAGAACTAATGGAAAATTTTGTTCCCAGTAGTACTACAATATTCGATGTAACAAAAAATAGAGCAAGTGGGAGTCTCCCTTCCCACTTTTCTATCTAGAATAGTAGAACTAGCCGACTCGACTACATCACAGACTATTTTCTAACTTAATCCTACCTAATGTTTCAATATTTTTTATTCAATCACGCTTTAACAGCTGAACGGATCTATCCGAAATTGGTTGAGGAATAGTTTGTTGTCCGAAATAGCACATAAGTGACTTTTTATTCAGGGAATAGGTAGGTTACCAAAGATTGCGGGAACATAATTAACACGGGTGAAATTGCCGATTCTGTTAGCTCCTTTATTTTTTTGACCTAAATAGGTGTGCACTCACCTTAAACCGAAAGATCAGTTCATGTGAATTACTGATAATCTGCAACAATGCGGGTAATGGAATTACGCGCACATACAGTTTCCCCAGATTGGAAAACTGCCAACTTTCTAAAGTTTCAAATCAGACAGTGTGAAAGTACTTAACAGGTACTTCAAAGGACATACTTTGAAGTTTTACTCCTACAGAGTATAAAGTATTGCTTTCTGATCCTTAATTGGTACTAGAAGTAAGTAGATATAAATGATAACTTTTTTAACATAATCAATAACAATTATTTATAATACTTATTACACACATAAATATTGAGTCTACTGCCGCCAATCGGGCACTTTGAAAAACAAATGGGTATGAGGTATGAAGTAAAAAAAGGTTGCAACACGCAGATAAGTGTGAATAGGCTGTCGGCAAAAATTTCTAAGTTTTTTAAAATTAAACTTCATGGATATTTTATTTCCATGAATACTTTATTTATTTATAATCTTTTAGGTACCTATTCAAAATGTATGGCCTTTTAGATATATTATATAGTATTGTTCGTTTAAAAATCCCCCCAAAACTCCACGTTATGTCATTTGAGAGCGCGAACCGTCAACTGGGTTCAGCGAATGAACCCAGCCACATTTCCTGCGTACATTTAGCTTAAAAAAAATCTTACAGGAATCCGTTTTTGGTGTAATCGATTATTGCTCACGTACGACGTCAAGCATTGCGATTCGAGTTTTAGTACAGATAAAAATATTTTAATAAAATATTTTTTATATCGGTATTTAAAAATAATTTAATAAATTATACTCAATTATTATTTGATAGATAATATAATCGTAAAACGGTAGGTAGGTATAATATTTATTTTGTCTAAGTACATTTTAGATTTTAATCTGATTTTCTGTCCGTTCCCCTATTTAAGGCTAGTTGTTTTGTGCCTTTGCTTCAAATTTTACTGCCTCGAAGATTTGGTTGATAAACAGAGACATCATTATTTTGCTTTAAAGGACAGATACGTGTGTCTTTATGTGTTGATACCACTCAGGGTCAAAAATAGTTTTTGTTTGCGTTTTTCTTGTTAAATATGATAATCACAATATATACAATATACATAATGACGTGATAAAATGTCTAAACTCCTTAAAATTGTCCATTCTTCCATCATTCACATCCTTAGATATACGTAACGGAACAAAAATAAATTTTGCTAAAGTTTTTAAACTTTTTAACACGCCCATATGTATTAACACGTAAACAAATAAGTAAGTCTGCTATAACACTGTAATCTTGATAAAATTATGAACAAATCAATGCAAGTGCGTTATCAATATCAAAATTAATAATAGTTCCATTATTTTTCGCCAAAATTCGTATTGGTCCATTTCAAACCAGAAAAATAATTTCATTTGAAAAATTTGAAAAGTCGTAATTACCACTTACGTTTCAAAGCTTTTCCTTCAGGCGTGCACCTCTGTAAATTAATCAAACAATCCACATAATTCCTAACTAGTCTTTTATTAGTAAATATTGCATCAACGTCCAAATAATTGTATCTTTCATCATATTTCGGCATGTTAGCCATTTCATTGATGTCTTGTCCAACTACTACGTACACAATCACACATAAAAACAACACTGCACGCATTTTTAATCTATAATATCAAAATCTCGTTTACGTTTGTTGGTTTCGCGCGCGTTTTGCGGCGACATTCGTGCGCGCGCGCCGAGGTCGCGTCTTGTTATGCTTGCGTGTGAGAACTGTTTTTGTTAAATAAGGTAAAGGTAGGCTCGCGGTCAAGCAAGATGCTTTCTTTGAGACAAGAGAGATCTGCGTGAAAATAGGTAGGTAAGTACATACCTACAGATTGTTTGGTTGACCGGGATTTTTTTTGCAGATACGTAAATTTAAAAATCGTATCTGATGTTTCACGTGTAATTAGGTACTTATCTGTTAATCAGCAGACGTCATTTCAAGGCGAGGGTAGGTAAATCCTTGAAATAGTACTTGTACTTACTTAATAATTATTAACATGTAATATAGTACATAGAATTCATTGTAACTGTTTTAATTATTAAATACGTTAGTTATCAAGGCAAGTTCAACGAATCCAGTTACGGATGTTACTCTTTTCGGAATAATTGGGAATTTACTGTGGAACAATTGGGAATGTTTTAGAAGTAGGTAAAAAAATAAGATACTGTAAGTAGGTGTTACATGGCAGAAATCTATTACAAGAACATAATATATTTTATGAGGGTGAGGAACACACGACTTCGTCCACTGTTTATCAATCCGATTGTTAAATCGACAGTGAGTGGTGGGTGTGAGGGTGAGGAACGGACGACTTCGTCCACTGTTTATCAATCCCCTTTCGCCCCAAATATATTTTCAGGTAAAAAAAATCCGAATTCATTTAGATACGACTACTTATTCAAAATTATCTAGATCTAATAATCATTTATGTGTTAATTATATTGGTGAATATAAATACTTCTTTACTATTCAAGAGCAGTGCTCTTATCGGTGGAGTTATCGATACCCTTCTCTCTTCTCCACCAATCTTTTAACCTCAAAAAGATGCGACTAATGTCTCATCCTTTATTCTTTTCATAAACATCCTTGGTCTACCTATTCCTCTCTTTCTATGTCTATTTTCTCTTCTATGATGCTAGTTCGTGTCTTGTCAAAAAGAAGAAAGGTGGCCACCTGACAAAACACGAATCTACCTTTCTCTCCGGTTCTGGTTTATTTACTTACCTTAGTAAATACCTGAAAGTACTGACGGACCGACGAACAGTTACTTTTTATAATATGTAAATATAACGGCATATAACATGACCTACACACTGACATTAATTTTTAAGGTTAAATGTGTAAAAGGATATTCAATGGAAAGTATAATAAAACAATAAAGTATGCAACGTATTGTTTTGTTCATTATAATTAGTTGAACAAAAAACAAATAAAACTGTACATATTATTATTATCCTTATTTGTGGCACTTTGAATATGTTTCCGGCGGAAGTGACATTTAAAAATAAACTTCAAAATCGCATCAATTTGATAATTTATGCCAAATGAGTAACTGTTTTTAGTCCTACGGCTTGGTGTTAAGGTGAAGTGTTTTTTGTTTTACATCGTAATTGCTGTATTTTCGCTTTCACTTGTTGTAAATGGAAGTAGTATTAAGATTGATTGATGAAAAAGAAGTGTATGTCATTTAAATGGAGCTTAACTTACTAATCCTACTAATATCGTAAATGTGAAAGTTTGTGAAATATATTTTGACTTTTGTTTCGTAATCATGCAATGTCACAATTACTATCTCCATATATCTATAAATATATATATATATAAATGAATCGCGAAATATGTTGGAAAGCGCATAACTCAAAGACGGCTAGACCAATTCGAGTAATTCTTTTTATTATTTGTTCCTTAAACTATACGGAAGGTTTTTATGGAGCAGCGGGAACGGGATCAAAAGCCCACGCGGGCGGAGCCGCTGGCAACGGCTAGTTATAAATAAAAACGCTTTACGCTGTCTGTCAATCTGTCCGTCCCTCATCTTTCTCTAACCCTATTCCCAACTCAGTTGGGGTCGGCTTTCTAATCTAACTAAGGTGCGGCTGAACTTCGATATTTTCCGTGAAACAACTGCCATCAGACCTCCACAACCTCCCTATGTATGCTTAAATTCTTAAAACTACACAACGAATTTTGAGGCAGTTTTTCAATAGACCGAGTAATTTTGGAAGATTTATGTGTGTAGAACATCACGCTATGACCAAAAGGTGCCGATTAGGAATGTAAAATGTTAGAAAAACGGGATACATCTGCAGTTGCGCGTGTTGACGAATGCTTAATCAATTGGTTTTCTTTGGAAAGATGAGTGACGTCTAAAGTCTCAATCTACGCCTTAATAAGTCACTTGCAGGATGAAAAATGATGTGTTAATAAAGTTTTTAAAATATAATTTCCTTAACTCATGTTAGTACTATAATGGCCTCCCTCCACTTGGATCCACAGTCTAGATCCACATGTGGATCTTTGGATACTTTTAATTCTTCTTTAATCCACATGTGGATCCTTGAATAGGTACTTTTAATTGTTATAGGGTACTTGAGTCCAGAGACAGGTTAATCGGTTCGAGTCCGATATAACCGTCAAAACAAAAAAAAACAGAAACTCACACCTATATCCCCGAAGGGGTAGGCAGAGGTGCTAGCACCTACATTTCGCCAGTTTATGTTTAGGTGCCAATGTAGTAGGTGGCGAGCCTATTGCCATTAACCGGGCACTTATAAACAAAAAACACATCTAACCGTAAGATTGAAATAATATTACGTTTATGGTGGTAGGGCCGGAGGACTTACATGAGTGAAACGGCCTGACGATTCTATAGTTCATTATAATGGAGAATTACAAAAGTATCTACTAACTATTGAAACATATTTCAAACAGTCCTATTAATATAGGTACATGAAAAGTTCCAATCTGCTGGTCACAAACAATGGCGCCTACCAACTGAACAAGTACCTACGGATTTTGCAAAACTCTTCGAGAAAACCACAGAACAGAAAATACTAGTAGAAATGTGACACGAAATATTCAGTAGCGGCACCGATGTTACCACACACATACACATACACACACACAATTAGTAATACGTTGCATCACTAGTAAACAATTGTTTTAATTGGACGTATATATATACTACCTTTGATACCAAATTAGCTCAAATCACACGTACTGATGAATGAAAAAACACTTTAACCGTTCATAATAGAGATTCCTTTGCTAAAAAGTATATTTGACGTTTCGTATTTTAAATCGAACAAGCTTGAATATTTACGAAAACGATTAGACGTATGATTTACAAAAAAGTTATTTTAACCCTTAAGCTCTTACAATAAGATTCATATTCTCAAATTTGATCTTCGTTGCGTAAAAACGCATAGCAATGACACGCGTTCGCCGCCTACTTTGCACTTCCATTTGTTTTTTTTGTTTCCATGGAGAGAACTGTGATGATGATTATGGTGTTATGATAAAAATGATCTGAAGAGATTGGATCAGACGTTTATTTTTATTCTGAGCTACCATAAAGTCTGTGCTAATGAGTTTCTGTACTTTCAACATAAATATTATGTTGGTACATCTAGCAATAAAAAATCCTTACTAATTGCACAGCTCGTTCAATAGAAAGTTACGAGGGATTCGTACCTTACAGCTAAATAGTTAGCAATTTGTATATAATATAGATATTTATGGTTTAAGTTATACATATACAGTGGCCGATTTCATCCGTTTATCTGTCTGAAAGTTAGAGTTATTTTTTTACTACCAATGCAGTCTACGAACTCGTTTTGAATTGACGTCTTAATGCAGAAAATATTTATTCCATAATTTTAATTAATAATTTACTGTGTTCTCGTGGTCGCCATAGCTCGGCGGTTGAAAATTGGACCACTGTCGGCCATTTGGTGACCTCTGATCTATCAGATAACGTAATACGATTTTGCCAAAAGTGCAAAACTTTCACTCCTAAACGGAGCTAAAAATAACTTGTAGGTGTGTAAGTATGTACCTATATGATAGATAACGTGAAAGTTACGACACGCCACTCCTTCATTTTTCAAAACACATTTATTATGTTATTAAAATAGCATAATCATATAAATTCTTTTCTTTTAAAATTATATCTCCTTTAAGAGAAAGGCAGTAGAATGATCTCCTTGGTTTTGGTATTTTTTTAATATATGCTACCCAAATGACCATGAAAATTACTAATATTACCTTTAATCCCTCTAGTTAAGCTAAATGTTTTGTGTTAAGAATGCATTCACGTCAGTAATGTAATGTGCTCGTCTGCCACCTAAGTAAGTGGTATAAAAAATGTCCAGCAGTGGACTACGATACCTAGGTTATTTAATTGGTTGAGCAACCGAAAAGACTAATATTCCCTTTAACCTCTCCAGTTAAGCCAATGGTTTGTGTTAGGAGGTTTCGAAACCGGGACCACCTATTCGTTAAGCCGATTCATTAACCATTAGTACTTGATTTACTCAGAGTGAGCCCTCTGCCAAAATGACTAAAATATTTGATTCTTGAGAAAGTTTATTAAAAGGATCTTACATGGGACGTTATTCATCAGGTGGGATATGTGCCTATCTGCCACACAAGTAATATAAGAATAATACAATGAATTTTAAAGACTACACACTATTCTTACCAACATTATGGAGTCTGGGTTCGCAACCTGCCTACACCAGTAGCCTTAGCACGAAATCCGTTCTCTCGAAACCTTTACATTACGAATTCGATAGGAGTTCATGCTAGTGCTACAGAGCTGTATTTCCCGCTCTACGCAGCGGATGGAGTAATGAAAATGGAGCAGTTTTCTGACGAAATAAACCGGCGTGGATTTTCATGTTTAAATTAACCTTAGGAGGAAAACCCATCACTCGCCTTGGTTAGTTAACAATGGTAGTAATAGCTCAGAATAAATAATAGTAACAGCAATTTTGTTAAATGACGTCAGAGTAGGATGACAAACTGAACTTCTAGTAGGTATATGTCCTTCAAGATCATCATCATCATCATCATCCGTGCATTAACCCCGGTTGCATCTGAAGCTGTCACCTCGAAGTTCAAGGTCCACTTTTTAACAAGCTACCTGTGGTGTGGGTGAACTTAGATATTCTCTACATTATTGATAACACACTTGTACTTCTCCACTATATTTATTATTCTACCTAACCGGTTTCGTCTTGCGGCATTCTCAAAAGTTTAGATACATTGACAGTTCATATCAGTCGATATATTCCGTGACTCGGTCTAGATACAATAATTTGCTTGAATAGCAAATTGAGTTAACAGTTCATTTTCAAGTTTGTTTAACATCTAAATAATCTTATATTTTATAATACCCTTTTAATTTATCTTCTCCTTTTTTGAAGTCGGCTAAAAGAACAATGGGTAATTTTGTATGGAACCCGTACCCACTTTGTAGCATTTTAGACTAGGTGTAATTTAGAAGAGGCCTAATTGAGTAACTCGAAAATAAGTGAACGAATGAATGAATGAATGAAAGACCGAAGTTATGATAACTTCTTTGTAACATTTTTAATTGCCAATAATCGCACTTTTTCTGCTTTTTGGACTAAATAAATAGGTAACCAGTCATTTTTTCTGTCTTAAGAGAGCGACATAGCTTCCTATCGTTGGTTTTTGGTACAGAAAAAATATTAAATAAGAACTATCAATCTTAAATAGCACAGTTTTATTAAATTGTATTGTTACTTTCAATGATTATATCATCCCAGGCACTTGCCGAACCTACGAAGTTATCTAGGTGCCTGCCAACACCTAAGTACCATATTATGCTAATAGTATGGGCACAAGCACCTAGAGTTCTCATACCCGTCATGCAGGAGCAATAATACGCTTCGATGGCTTCTCTGCCCTGGACATTAACCTTGATTGAAATATATGTGTAATATATTTTATTTGACACGTGCCTCGATAATATGAGGCCTCTAATTAACGAGCAGTTTTCGGTAACTAGCCCATGCTGCGACATTCTAGGGCTACGGCTCGAAGATACCTCAATATTATATATACTATCTCCACCTCGCAAATGCTCGGCAAATCAAATCAAATCAATCAAATCTACATCAATATTATATACCGCGTTCACCTTCCATTTTTTTGAAGCAGATGAGTAATAATAATAATCCAATCGTTAAGTAATACACTGAAGTCCGTTGTGAAAGCCGAGGTTGTAAATAAAAGTAAGAATAAAATAAACTAAGATATGCGCAAGCGCTCAAAATTAGTTCCTAACAGGTACTAACTACTGACGACACACCCACGCTAGCACAAAATAGTTCGAACTACCCACCTAATCGATAAAATCGAAAAAAAATTGAATGTGCGTGGGTCGATTTTACTAAGGATTTTCGGTATTTTCAACATCAAATATCTTTTTTCCTACATAAGTTACAAAGTTGCTCCAATACAAAAAATATCTACGTTTTCAAAGACCTTTCGAATGGTACCAATTTCAACTTGCTACAAACTGGGTACGTTCTGACCCATGTCCTTTATTAACCACAGCATTCCATCGTTAATTTGCATATTTGTTCGCGGCGAGACTATTAATTTCTTTAGTTTCCTTAAAAATAAAGATGTCTTTAATTTTTTTCTAAATGATAGATATAAGGTAAATTCTTTTTCTTTTTATTAATTTGGTTGTGTAATAAATACATAACCAGTTATGTAAACAAGTCATTTTGTAATAAAAACAAGCATTCGGGATTGAACCACTTTGATCTTATTCTGTCTAACATACTTATAGATATAAGATAGCAAGTTTTAATGTGTTTTAAGATGTTAACTATCATAAAGTTACCATTACTAGCAACTGAATTGAATTGAATAGAGCAACATACTTCACATTACCGTTACCGTACTTAAAATGTCAAATTTATTTACATATGCACTTTCATGACAGCCAGCTAGATTTGACAAGTTTATAAGTTCATAAAAAAACATTTCATTGTTCATATATACTCTGTGCACTGATATGTATGTCACCTGCACCTCTACGTATTACTAATAACTTTATGTGGTTTATACAGAAAAGGCCTTAGGTATAAGGCTTAGGGTATAATCGAATGGGTCGCAAACTTTAAAATGTCAAAACTTATGAAAGTGAAGGTTAATGTTTCTAAATCGACATTTAGAGCCAGATATGCAGGACAATAATTTGCATATCAATTTTAAAAAAATCATTTAAAAACGTTATGCCTTTTTGCCTTATCATGAAATCCAAGATTATTTGGATGATAAACGAGCCTGGAAATGAGCTGTTTACTCAACTTGCTACTGTAATTATATTGTGCTGTTACCTGGAGCCGCCTGTCACCCTAGCAGAAGTAGACCGAGGCGGAAGCGCTGCGCTACCCCGTTCCCGGGCACATTTTGTTTGGAATTATGGATGTTCTGATTTCAAATGCGTACTAAAATAGTTATTTCAGTTTTAGATATGTATTTTCTATCGTCATCACTACCTAGTATGAAACAAAGGCGCTTTCTCTGACCCTATGTATGTTTAAATCTTCAAAACAGCGCAATGGATTTTGATGCGGTTTTTTAATAGATAGAGTGATTGAAGAAGAAGGAAAGTGTTTTTATGTATAACATCAAGGCATGCTACAACCGGTGCAGAGCAGAAGTGAAAAATGTTGCAAAAACGGTGTGACGCAGACAAAGTTGCACGTGTCAGCTAGTTAGAGTTTAAATTTAACATTTCTACCACGATCTCTCTTTGCAGAGCAAGCAGGCAGGAATCAGGTTAGGGACCTCTCACCACGGTCCCTTGGTGTGGTTTCTGGTTTACACTTCGAAATCCGAATTCCCTTTAGTTCTCCTCAAACAACCTAACCAAGAGGTTAAGTTTGTCCGACTTTTATGAGAGCAGTTGTTAACTTACCTGCCGACTTCGAAATAATAGCCTGCGTCAGCTTAGTCCCTCAATGATTCTGAGGTGGAAGCTACGGATGCGACCGGGATTACGCAAAGACGATGATGATGATGAGTTTTGTCCCTCAATGAACAACAGACCTCGGGCCCAAAAACACCCAAAATGTATGTTTATTCGCAGTTTAGATCCCATATTAGATTTGTGATTTGAATAATTATATTTGTTTACCAGTAGAAAAATACAAGATGTTTCACACTCCAAGATATTTTATTTTATAAAATGGCGAGCGTTAATATTTTAACAATAAATATTTTCCTTTATCGTTTGAATAAATTTTAAACGAGTTTACAGTTAATTCCATAATTTTCCTGTTAAGTGCTTTATTATTACCTTATTAAATATTTTAACTTACTTTTTTTATAGCCTGTCATTTGACTACACCCTGCTGGATGATAAGGAGCTAGGGTGATAGGACCAACATTCTAGTGCCCTTAGCACGAAGCTACCGGTGCCTGCCCGTAAGCTACCTTACTATAGAATTCGTAATGTAAATCATTCATCAAAACGGATCATTGCGATCGGCAGTCTGCCTACTGTGATCCTGTTTATGTGTGTGAAGTCCGCCAATCGGAATACTCCGTTCTCTCGATACCTTTACATTACGAATTCGATAGTAATTCGTTCTAGAGGCACAGATGCTTAACTCACCTCCGGCAACTAAATACCCAAAGACGTAGTGCGTTAATCGGTTCGAGTCCGACATAATCTCTCCAACTTACCAATTCTTTATAAGATTAGCTGATTGGTTACTGAAAGATGGCAACTCCAGTTAACAACTCAAATTTCGTTTGAGTTGCCTAATGTAAGCAGGAGCTGACACTAAGATGATGACGATAAATGTAATAATAACCTTGTGTTGTGTTTCCGGGGTAACTAGAGCTCACTGTAGTAGTTTTATGTTGTCAATGGGGAGACTAAGAAACCCTTCTTTGTCTTCTGCACTGACAGCGCAGAGACTCTCTTAAACTTCTCCACTGCCGTCTTCCCCTTCCTTCCCTTCTCTATATGGTCGGCAGCACGCATGTGAAGTCTTTGGGGTATTGCAAACGTCCATAGGCCACAGTAACCACTTTCCATGAGATGGGCCGTGTGCTTGTCTGCCACTTAAGTGGTATAAAAAAATGTAATCGTATTCGAAGTGGGTGAAAGCGGGGTTTAAGTTATGTAGTTATTCATCAATCGTACATACGATCTACGCACTTGACATTTAATACCTGCTCTGTAAAAGCTTTCATATTTTTTCGACACTAGCGACGCGTCCCGACTCCTAACAATACTAGATAACCTAGCTGATATTTATTATTTTTCTAATAGGTATGTTTATGATTTATGAATATGGAGGGTCCAATCATTGTTAGTCTGAAAGCTGAGCTCAAAAGAGTTGAAAAACAGTCTCAATCTCAGACAGACTTCTTAAGCCGCGTCTACATTTACGTACCTAACATTTTACCGTGACCGTGTCAGAAGTGCGTGTCCGTCGTGTATTCGGCTGCGTGATAGCTGAGTTTAAATGAAACCATCGATCAACTGGGGGCTGTGTCAGCACAACTCTATGTGTCCTTGTGCCACAAGTTCTTACGTCCACACTAAACGTCATGTCTGAATGTCACGGTGTCCGGTCCGCTGTTCATTGTATAAGTTACGGACTATATTAATGAATCAATCAATCAGCCTTGATTGATTGATTCATTAATGATTGATTGATGATTGAATCAGCCTATCGCAGTCCACTGCTGGACATAGGCCTCTCCTAATGTGGGCCACTGCTCCCTATCCTCTGACCTCCGCATCCAGTCTGTCCCAGCCGCCTTTTTCAGGTCGTCAGTCCATCTGGCTAGGAGGCGTCCTACCTTCCGTTTGCCTATTCGCGATCTCCACTCAAGGACTCGTTTGCTCCAGCGGCCGTCGGTCCTTCGGCAAATGTGGCCAGCCCACTGCCACTTCAGCTTGGTTATTCTGCGAGTTATGTCTGTAACTTTTGTTTTTTGTCGGATGACCTCATTGCGAATTTTATCTTTCAAAGAGAATCTAAGCATAGCTCGCTTATGTATAATAAATGAAATTGTTTTTCTGTGTATCTCTTTGTATATTTGACTAATGGCTAATTCTAATTTCTAAAAGATTTGCTCCCAATCTTCCGTCCTCTATAAGTAGCATTTTAGCTATTATTTTAATGACAAACAAACACTCAAATTTTATTTATTTGTACAGATGAGAGCGAGTCGTAAATAAGTTGGGACAACATTGAAACCGCGTTTAGCACTTCATTGTGAATAAGAAATGCCGTTCTTTAGAAAGTCACGAGTAGTCTCGATTTTGCACGGGATGACTGCCATATTGACAGAAACCCGTTTTGTGCATTGTTCAGTTATTTACGCACTTGTGTACGAAACATTAATTAGATGCAACTTGTTAAAGCAGAAGTGCGATAAGGATGCGAAACTTCTATTATTCTCCAAAGCAATTAGTGTGCTAACTGTTCAATTCAAATTTAGATCGGGTAAGTGAATATTTTTTTTACAGGAGGAATGCTCTGACCGCTAAACCAAGAAGGCGCGTCTGAAGCATTGAAAATTCTCCTATACAACCATGTTTGGGGCGATGATGGGAGCCTTCTACCAACAATCGATCCAATGCTTCAGACGTGGCTTTGTGGCTTAGCGGCCAAAGCGTTCCCCGGCAAGGGAAAGATCGCAGGTTAGAACCCCGTCGAACTTTTTCCGATTCGATTAGAAACTTTTTTAACCTTCACCCTTCCCCCTCCATCGCCTCTACATGGTCGGCAGCACGAGTATGATGCCTCTGGTATGAAACGTCCATAAGCCTCGGTAAGCATTTTCCATCAAGTGGGGCCGTGTGCTTGTTTGCCACCAAATTTGAAAAAAATAATGGAATACATGCTACATGATGCTGATTTAGTTTTATACTTAGTTACAGAAAACTTATGCATGGCATAATTAAGTAGGTCCAATGACTTCTGCATGAGATTCTTGTAAAGGACTAATTAATTATATCCAATTAATTATGAACAAGTAAGTAATAAGTATAGTAAAGGAAAAATAACCAACCAACTAAACTAATAAATAAGTCTGAACCAAAAACAAAATATAAATAATTTCATAATTTAGAACTATAAGGACGGAAGCCGATAGTCAATATATTGCATTCTAGGTCTTAATAAAATTTAATGAGTTTCCAACCTCGAAATTAACGAAGCGTTAATTGTTTTTAAACATAATAATGACACAACTATGTCATGTGCATGCATACAATCTTTTTGGTACCAGGGTATAGACAAAGAAGAAAAAAGGAAGAAAAAAAGAATATACAATCTCAATCACAATAATTATGAGTACCTACATACTCGTATATGATGTGTGTGCATTGGGCATTAAAATCTCACGTCTTTGATACCTGTAATCAACGACCATACATTTTTGTTTTTTTTTGTATGGTCGTAGCCTGTAGGTAGGTACTAGAAAAAAAAAAGTTAGAATAGGTATTTTTATATTAATTATAGAAGTGACTATTTCTTCTAATTATATACATTATATAAACGATAATATGGCCCAAAAATTGTTAATTAAAATCGAATGTAAAAAAGTAAACAATACTAAACTTAAATCTGAAATTTACTGCCTCAGAATTTTAATTTTGAAAATTAGCGCACTATTTTACAAAAAGAAATCCTTGGCCTACCTACTACTTATCTGTATTTTCAACAGTAATTATTATTATATTTCTTTTTGAAAGTTTTGTAAATGTAGAATTGAAATAAAAAAACTTAAAGAAATTAAAATGTCATCAATCAATCACATTGATTGTCATCTAAAATCATTGATGATAATCATTTGACTTGAAACTTGACATTGGCGTCTCGCCATTAATTTTATAAGACGTTTACCATATTTACTAGAGACTGGCAATATTGCGGCTATTCTACTGCAGAAGCCATTTTAAAAAAAGAAGAAGAATTAATAATGAATACAGTCCACGTAAATTAATAATAATGACGTATTTTTCGTTGACGCGGGAAGAAGATATATTTTTTTAAATTAGAGTGTGCACCATATCTTATTTAAAGAAAATTCCTACATGACGCGTGTCTACATAATAAATACCTCACGTTTGGCGCCATCTTTGAGATCATTCAACTTGTTCCAACTATGAATTCAAAATGTATGTTACTAGTATGCTAATTATTTAATTTTTATTAATAATTTTTATTAATAATAAATTTTAATAATAAGTTTATTGATCCCGTGAGCCTAACTGAATTTGTTATACGACCTTCAAGGCTTTGGTTTTCGACGCCAAAATAGAATGCGATTACGATAATGAAATGAATAAATTCAAACTTATTTTTAATTTATCAGAAAAAGAAATATGATTTTCAAGAAGTCACGGGCGGGTCATTGTGACCCTTTGCCGAAAATGGATTTTGATAATGATACATGACTGATACGTTTATTTTATTTCTTCTTAAATTAAATATAAGAAATATTTATGTATATATATTTATCTTCATAAATGGGTTTTTTCTTTGTATTTTTGTGTTATTTTTGTATTATTTTGTGTTATTTTTGTATTATTTTGTGTTATTTCTGTGTCATGCTGTTACTAACATAGCTTTTAAGTGTTATTATAAATATATTATTCAATATGATGACCTTTGTGCTGCCCTGCTTATTATAGGTACTTGCAGTAATCATAATTTTTGAGATTTTCACTTTTTTGCAAAAATGACTTCGTTTAGATAAATTCTATACGTAAATTTATAAATACATTTTAAAAATTATACCTCGGATATTCTCCATTAGATATGAAGAAGTATGTTTACCGCGTTTATCTCGAAACTGCCATTTTGCAAGTAATGCGTTTGCAATAAGGAAGGCAGTGTGGCGTGGCGGTAGTGACCACGACTGCTACGCAGGACTCTCGGGTTCGATTCCCGCACAATTCAAATATTTGTGTGCATAAATATGAATATTTGCATTGGTCTGCGTGTTTCTACGTATAATATCTATGTATTTAGATACAAACGGGTGTTAGGAAAAAACTCCTGAAAACGAAAATAGGGGATACCTACGACTGATCAGTTTAACAAAATTGGGCTCCTTTTTAGAAAGCAATACGTTTTTTTATGGTGGGCACCTACCGTGATTTTTAACCCTTTAAATAGTAGGTATTATTGCGTGAATTTCAAATTAGTCAGCAGTCATTCATCCTCTGAACCATTTCCCAACTCAGTTGGGGTCGGCTTTCCAGTCTAACTGTGATACGGTTGAACTTCGATATTTTCCGTGAAGCGACTGGCAAACAGCCATTTTTTTGCACTGAACGGGAATCGAATCCGCGCCCCGTGTAGAAGTCGCGTGCACTACCGCCGTTTCTGTACTTATACTCCAAGGTCAAGAAGATGAAAATGCAGCTGGATGTGCGTAGTCATGCGTAGCGCAGCGGAAAATGATGCGTGGTCACGCGTAACACATCAGTAGTTCAGTTGGTCAGAGTTTTAACGCAAAAAAGGTTGCAGTTTGAAGTTCAACGCTATATATTGACTTTTTCTGATTCTAGCCTAGGAAACTACGCTATTATAATTATGCGCAAACAATAAAAAGAAAAAGGTTCACTGACATAGATCCCAAATTCATTAAAGAACAGACTTCGTTTGTTCGTCCAAAATATGGTTATACTATTTCAAATATTATAACAATACACAATACTTCCAGTATTCAGGAGGCCTAGAAGGTTCCATTTCAAACCATTGTCTTAAAATGTTTAAAATACCATATTAAAATTTATTCTTAAATCTATTCGGAGATATTTTAATAATGAAATAATTGTGTAGATATATAAAACTGAAGTTTGTTTGTCTTTACCAAACATGCTAAAGCGTGGAAGTCATTACCCCACACACGTATTCTTTCCTCCCATAATACTGGCTCTATTAAACGAGCCGTGAAAGAGTATGTCGAAGCTGTCAAGGCAGGGCTACAATTTTATGAATCTGAAATGCAATTCTATCAGCATCGACGAACTCGACGCAGAGAATAACCTAGAACTAACGCTTAGTAAATTGCACGGCAGTTCTTTGCCGTGTTCTATGTCGAATTCGTCGTGAACTAACATGTTTTATTACATAGGTTATTTCATAGCTGGATTTAATGCCACAGGCATTCTCTACCGATCAACCAAAAGGGTTACAGAGAAAGGCTCAGTAGGTGCATTAATAAAAGCAATAATATTAAGAGATAATCAACAATATACAGGCAACTATGTATGTAAAGAAGTGAGAAGATACATATCTTCCCAGTGGTAGGTATATTATGGTAGGGGAAACAACAAGTACATAATGAATGAATAGGAATACATAACAGTTGCAGTTACCGTTCAGTGGTAGATGCAGTTCTAGGATGCTAGCGCTATATGTAGACTGTGCTCGTTGTTGACTTCGTCGACGAGCTCGACAATGAATGCTTAGAGAATGGCGCTGCTCGTATTTAGGAATCAGAAAATGACCTTCACTTTATGTAATTCATGTCACCTTATCATCAGACGAAACGCAGTCAAATTCAAGGTAAAAAACTGGCTGATGTTTCGCAGTGTTTATGGTATTAATATAATTTCCTAAAACATCTTCACTTATACAATCCACTTACATCCCGAGAGAAAAAGAACGGGTGAAACCGCGGGACGCACCTCATATATTTATACAGTGAGCCCTCTATACGGAAGTGATAATGGATTATGACGTCAAATGTGATGTAACGACAAAAAATAACTTATTATTATCAACATTAATTTTTAATATTCTTATTTAAATCATTATTTTATTTAAAAGTTTTATGTTTTTTTTTCAGATATATATTATTTGAAGTTTTATGTTAAGTACATAAGTAATTTAATTTAAATTCCAAAAAGATCACCTTTTTGACAATAAAAATTGAAAATGATTTTTATTCACTGTTCATACATATATATTTCACTTCTTTTCATATCATCTTTTGAATGCAGAAAGGGGACTCCTACCTCCGAGCTGAGGGCCACGGCCAGCGAGAGATATGTCTTGTATAATCTTACCTCCGGCAATTAAAGTCTCATAGACGGCGTGCGTTTTGGGCGGTTCGAGTCCGACATAATCACATCCACCGACTTTTGGTATCCGTGGGAATATTGCGCACGAAAAAAAGGGCCACGGACACGACAGGGACTAATGCAATGAAAATGACAGCGTTTAAATACAATACAATTCGGCTTCCAGTTGAAGGCGCTTAGTAAAAAAATCACAATATTCAACAGATTCCAGCAATCCGGTTATATTACTTTTTCATAAAAAATATAGAAGTTGGTCCTTGAACGTTTGATTGTGGCCACAAACTTGACACTCTCTTGTAGCTCTTGACACTCTTTCAACCGTGCCAAGTTACTTTACTTTTTAAACGGTATAGTAACGTACTTCAATTAAAATGAATAAATACTTGAAGTTCCGGTCAATGACTTTCAATACTAATAACAGCGTTTATATTTTTACTAGCTGACCCGCGCAACTTCGTCTGCGTCACCCCGTTTTTGCAACATTTTTCATTCCTGCTCCGCACCTGTTGGTAGTAGCATAATGTTATATACATAAAAACCTTCCTCTTTAACCGTTCTATCTATTTCAAAAAACCGCATCATAATCCGTTGCGTAGTTTTAAAGATTTAAGCATACAAAGGGACATAGGGACAGAGAACGCGACTTTATTTTATACTATGTAGTGATGTAGTCATTATTGGTCACCATAATCATTGATCACGATATTTACTATTCTGCTATACACCTGTCCATAATTACTGTTACGTATTTTAAGACGTCTATGTATCTATTTTAAACGGAACGAATCAGCTACGTATTGAACAGCGTAATAGCCGGTATTTTTATGTAACTTCTAAACGATTTTTTTACGTAAGTATAACAATATTTAATTGTATTTAACTATAATAAACGTAATATACTACTACGAGTATAAATTATTCAAACTTATACTAATTATTATATAAATATACAAAATAAAAATGAAAAAGTGGAGAGCTTGCAACCTTAGGCATCAAAATATTCCTACCCTACCCATCGGTTCTTTTTTAGGTTTAAAACCCCACCTAACCCATCTTCAATGCCGAAGTCGATGTTATCTGCAAATCGGAATAACATATATTATGATGGAATTCATTTTCTGTCCCTATAAGTGGTGATAAGGCTTTTTAGTTCATTTGCATTTGGATTTGGTACACAGTTGCCCGTCAATTCTGTAACCGCGAAGATAAATCTATATTATGTAAAGGTAAAGTAGGAGACCCGGACATCGGTTTTCGGGATCGACGATCGGATTTTTTTTTACATCTTCGTCATTAAGTCTTAATAAAATGTCTTTTAGTTTTGTAGTATGCTTAAAAGATTGTCTGAAAACAGCAAGAAATTTGGTGAACTTATGTTTTCCTTATTCGTATATTTCTGTAAGTTATCTCTTAATTTTGACGAGAGGTACAAACCTACATAGTCTGAAATAACACATACTCTATTTATTACGAGAATAGGTTCCCATGGGTGGTGAAAACTACATAGGAATTTCACACGGCGATGCAGCTTGGTGATGGAGAAAGAATACAAGTATAACCACCCCATCTCATCCAAAAGATCCAGTAGATGTCTTAAGAGACGATAAACGGAAAATAAGTAGACGATGTCACTGCGAGAGAAGGAAAACTCAAAATAAAACCATGTACCAGCCAGTCGTGGATAGGAGCTTTATTATTCTAGAATCTATAATAGTAGATGCAGGTAGACATGTAAATGAATAGTTAGTCAACAGCAAAGAGTGAAGTCATTGTGATTATCCAGTCAACGATTACTTCCGTCTATCATATCATGAATACCTGCTGTTTTTTAAAAGGGATTTTATGATATGGTAACTAGGACCTTTGTGTCAAGTCTTATTTTATTTTATAACACTTTATTCACTTATCTAGTTGGAATGATTGTTGATGATGATGGATGACGATGACGGATGATAGTTGCCCCAGTATAGCGGTGGAGACTTTACTGGAAGCTTTTTTAAGGGAGATTTTGACACCAACACGAAAAATCACAATTCACTACAATATTCCACTTTCCTACACTTGTGCGGTTTGTCCAAGCTGTTATATGTCTAAAACTCCACCATAGTTACACATTGACTGCTGAGGTCTCGAGTTCGATCGTGACCTAAACATAAACTAGCGAATGTGGGTGATAGCACCTCTGCCTACCCCTTCGTGGATATAGGCGTGAGTTTATGTTATGTTATGTTATGTTTTGAGTACCTATAGCATGGGGTGCAACGGTGATTTCGACCTTGCCTAGAGTTCCCTTCAGAGTTTCCACTAACAGACGTATTAGGGATACTACACATGTTACCACTGCATTTCCTATTTAAACTTCCACGTGTATTTTTGTAAAATTTCACATATATTTCTGATCCCGTTACCGCTGCAATTATTAGTTTACAGGGGGGCGGGTCGGTACAGTTGTTCTTGACTTATAAATAGGGTTACTAACACGACTGTTACATAATGTAGCAGAGTATTAAAACACAAAATTAAATCCCTTATATGAGAGAGAAAAAAGCACACTTGTTAAAAATACAGAGGTAAAGAAAAAAAAGTGACTGATGAAAAACAAAAGACGAATGTACCTACGGTATTTAAAAAATATGAACTTTTCGAATTATTAGTCTTTACACAAAAAAACAAACGGGGTGAGCTAAATAAAACCGTTCAAAAAGGTTACCTATATATACAAACTTATTAGTACATTAAAAATGAGCGTCGCTAACAACGACTTTCTTTTATATGTACCTACTATTATATAATATAACCATAATTTTGTGCTACTTTAAATTTCTTTATTACCTATGTATGGTTTGTAGCTCTAATGTAGAAATAAACCAACCAAACATTACATAATCAAGTTGACAAAGCATTGATCCGACTTTCTATCAAACCTTGTGTCCAGCTTTTTTACCTATTTATTGTGATGCAAGAATACACTTTCATTCGATGTAAAATTACTATTATCTAACAACCTCATGTAACGCCTAGGACTTTGACTATATTATACAATTACATGGATATTAAAGACTATAAAAAGTATTTTATGGAATTAATTTGAATAAATTTCAAATGTTCGGCAAAGCTGATAGTGGTATATATCTACGTAATAGTATCTACTTATATATCATGCTGTTACCTTTACCGCACTCTTAAGTCTCGGAACGCTTCTGAGGTCCAAATCTGTATTTTGTTTATTTATGGCACGTCAATTTGACTTCATTTCGCCTGATGTTAAGCTGAAGGCAAAGTCTCATGAAAGAGGGCCATCATTGCAAACACGTTCAGTGCTACAAGGGTGGCGCTCAGCTTGACGGCTTTTTCACGCCCCGCTTAAAGGACCCGGGACTGTTCCAATAGTCTTTAATACCGCACCAACCTAAATATAAAACACTAAGGCCTCAACGGCCGTCTTATCTATTAGTAGTACTATTAATAGCCGAGTTGCCTGCTCACAAGGAAGTTTTATGAATTAGTAGTTTACACGCAAAAACTTGTCTTAGATAAGGCTATTACGGAACTGGTCAATGCAACTTGCCATTCGAGCACTAATACTGTTATTGAATAGGTACGAGGGCCGTTCAGTAAGGATCAATTCAGATCAGTGCCCGTAGCACGAAAATCTCGATATTATTCGTATAGGGTATCGAGAGAGCGAAGCATTACTATAAGCAGACATTTTTCCTCCGTGCTGAAATCCCCCTGCCAAAGTCCTCGATTATAATCGATTATCGATGGTCGTTATGGCGGACTCGAACCGACCAAAACCTGTCTTAGGCCATCAGTTGCCGAGGGTGAGGTCGTCTCTGGCATATCCCTCACACCCCGGCTGACCCAGGGCCAGTGGAGGTCCTCTCGGGTGTGGGACTATGGTATTCACAAGGGTGAGTCACTCTAGTATGAAGAAAAAAAAAAGATGAAGAATCAAATTCTAATAGTAATATTATGTTGCAGTATACTATAAAAAGTAGTTTTAGCTTAAAAACGGATAGTTAAACACACATCTTCAGCCCGCGCATGTACTTCAAAAATTAAACATTTTGAAAAAAACACATATTACTAAATGGTAAACTTTTTTATTAAAAATCACTAAAAATACAAGTTAAACATAACAAATACGTGGTGAAAGACATATATTAACGTTTAAAACAAAAAACATGAATAAAAAATACACATGAAGGTTATTAAAAATTATGCCTTCTTATACAAAAAATCCCGCCTACTATCAAATTTCCGCATGACTTTCCTTGAAGCAAGTTTTGCATGAATTAAACCATCCCGTGTTTTTTTATCACACGCCGATATTGCAGCTTCTGTCACTATGTTATTAGGGTTTGTTCAAGCGCTTATGTATGGCAAGGCAGTGTAATAAACAATATACTTTGGTTACCTTTTTTCTATTATCTGGAGAAGTTCGTCATTCATTTGATTTCTTGCCTGTTTATTAGATCAATGTAACATTTAGCATTGAAAAAACATTTAGCAAAATTAAACTTAGGCACTTCAAAAGATGCGCAGTTTCCCCGTTGTATGTGAACTATGCGCTTTTAGAATTCTTTTAGCTGCAAGTTCTCTTATATGCTTTTCTCCATCTGTTAACAACGCCATTAGTAAATTTTTAAGGCGAGCAAAATATGCGTTTCGTTGAATAGCTGGATCTTTTACTGCATACACAAATGTCGAACAAAATTTCACTTTGTTGCAAGAACTCAGTTTTTTTCTCAGTTGACAACTTTTTTAATGATTTCATAATATTTTTGCATTCGGAATGATAAGCTTTCAGGAGCTAGATGATTCTTATATGCGAAACTACAGGGATTGATGCCTTTAGCCATTCTCCTTCAACTTTCTGGGTTACAATTTCTGCAATTTTGGAAAGCGTGGGCTCTTTCTTACTATTATTTTTATTTTTCACCTGCAGTCTATTCCACTCGTAACATTCATGACATCCTGGTATGTTGGTAACACGTTTTCTTATATATTTTCTATAGTTCCAAATAATAGGGCATTTGTACGACTGTCTTTTATTCGACACGATAGAAAAATTTAAATTCCAAGATCTACAACAAAAATGACACAATTTACAAAATCACAAGATTTCTCAAGAAACTAGCCACATTATACATGATTTCTCTGAATGTCCTTACCTCAAAAAGTCTTCTTTTAGTAAACAACACGGCATATATAACGAAAGCAATGTGTATTTCAATGGATACGAACTAAAGTTTAAAACTATACCCAATGACAAACATGAAACTTAAGTTGTAAAAGTGGGTACTTGAACTTTTTTATTAAAACTTCAATGGCGTTGCGCGGGCTGTTCCACTTGAAATAATTCAATAATATTTTAAAGGGTTCATAACGATATGTAACTTCAACATATTTTCGCTATTAGAAATCAATTGGTTAAAAAAAAATTTTTTGACCCACCCTTTCACATCTTTCTAAATGGAGTACCTATACCTATAGTAATAAGTAGGTACACATAAAGTCATAAATTTTATTTACTTTTTAATTTTTTATTTATTATTTTAAATAAAGTAATACTTAATTCAGCGTCAGTATTTTTTTAAATTTTTTGATTTCTTTATTTTTAATTTTATTCTAAGTAAATGTGAGAGAATAAACATGTTTTTTGAATAAAATAATTGTTGAAACTCTCATTAGAGTTGCAAATGAGTGAATTAGATTACAAATATCATTTTGATTGCCATGGACTAGAATTTTTATAACTGTTTATCTGTTTGGTACCCACATATTTATATTGATTGTTTACCTACTTATATGTTTATTTTAAGTCGTACTAGTTAGGTACTAATAATAGATATTTCTGTATTAACCACTTAATAAATTATAAGTATTGGTATTAACTCAGTAACTACCACTGACATGACGGTAACTTTGATACAATAATGTTATCTACTCAACTGCGAGATAAAAACATTATGTTTGAAAAAAATCGTTTTCATCATAATATTGTTATCTCATGAAATCATAATATGGCTACGGTTATCGTATTCATGTGATTCAAAATGTCTAAACAACACTCCGGACGAACCTTTGAGAATTACGCAAGGCATCACAATAATGTATGATAATAGTTCTTCTTATTATTGTAATTAATTTTAGGCTACTACTTGCATGAGTTTATTTATTTTCTCATAGAGAAACAAGAAATCGCTCTAGTTTATTTCATTACCATTATCTATGGTACTTTATCTATGTTTTTACACTTAGACTGTTAAAAGATTATAGATCTTAAGATGTCCAGGCACTTTTGGAACCCACTGTACCTACGTATCACAAGCGCCCATACTAGTGCTATAGCATTTAGATATATATTATATCAGTGACGTTAGGTAGGTATTGTCATAATAATGCTATCAAGATTATAGAACGGTTCCATCAGAAGGAATAAATTAAAATAAATTTACAAACAACTTCCTTATGTTTGTAACGTGAATACATCCTAGACGCGTATAGAAATTCTAAACTCGTACTGACTGAGCCGGCAAACGTATCTTACATATAAATTAGCAAAGAAATCGAACGTAAGTATAAAAATATAAAATGAAAAGTATCAAAAACACGAATTCATTATCTTAAAATTTATTTATAAACTCGAAATGAGCATGCTGATTTTGGACAACATTCCGACACACGCGCTTCTAAGTAGCGACTGCTCAATGCATATGTTAGCTTGTATAGGGTAGGTGAGCCGCAATGTGCAATATTACTGGTCACATAAATACTCTTTGATATTCTCTATTTACATTTGTTATCTATGGTATATTTTACGCGCCAAAAACACACGATCTGACAGTATTCTGACACGAACACACACTTTTGCTATTTCTTCGTGTTGGGTGAATTTATTATAATTGAAATTAATGCATAGAATGATTAAATATAATACCGTAATAATAATAATAATAATTTTTTTTTATGTATTTAAAAATATAAGGAATATGTATGTAAATGAAATAAAGAGGAAATAATAATAAAATAAGAGGATTGAATATAATATATAAGGATTCACTGTCATGAGCATGTAAGGAACGATTGTTATCCGTAATGTGTAATTGATTAAACCCTGTCCCGAAGTGTACATAGTAGCATGCTTTCATGCTTGACATAAGCATTATGAAACTGTAGTTTAACAGTAGCTTTAAAAATTAACTATTATGGTAAACAAAATGTAAAATTGAACAAAATTAAAATTGTTATGAAAATAAAAATCTTTTAATATCTAGTTGAAAAACCACTTACAATATGTATGACTTAATGTCCGGGTAAATGATCCGTTTGTTGGCGGAGAGAGAATATCACCATGTGATCTGCAGGGAAGAGACGGTTAGAGGAAAGTACGCGGAAAATATCACTACTAGAGAAGGAAAACTCGAAAAAAACCTGTTCCAATAAGTCTGTCCGGCGAGGAAACAGTGGGTCAAAGCCTCCCAACATTGGGAAAGGCCTATTTCTAGCAGTGGACTGCTTTAGGTAATTCCAATTGAATTATTTATTTTTTAAGGACACATCCATTTGACTTTACCCCGCCCGATGGTAAGCTCAAGGCAAAGTCTCAGGAAAGAGGGTCACCATTACAAACACGTTAAGTGTTACAATGGTGGCAATCAGCTTGACGGCCTCATCAGATGCTTTTTCACGCCCCGCTTAAAGGACCCGGGACTGTAGGAAGAAGGAAACACGTGAACTGGTAAGGAATGCCAAGGTGCGGTAAAGAAAAAACTCATCGAATCGCTTGTTGGTTCTACAAATAAAATAAATACCCGGGTAACTTTAAAATCTTTGTTCTTGCAAAGCAGATTATAACTACCTACTTGTCATTGTAAAATGCATTAGCACAGACGAAACCGTACCTATGCATTATTTATTCAGAGATATCCATCTTTATATCCTAATTAACCCTACTTAACAGCGTTTAATGTTTTAAATGACTAGGTACCATGTGGACACATAACTTTATAAGAAATCAAAAACACGAAACGTTTTTATTTGTCTTTAAATATCTAGAATCGTGTAAGAGCCTGCGTAAAAATAGAGTAGGTATACTTACCAAGATAATTTTATTCACATGTCTCAAATTTTGGCGATATCAAGTCTTCGACTCCTCTAATTGTCAAACCACAGACTCTGCAAAAATGCCATTAAATTTAAGACTTTATTTGGATCGCTTTAATGTTCAAAATTAAATGAAAATTCTCCCAATCACCCTACGAACTTATACAACTTCAAAAGCGTAGTAGGCAATTAAAAGATCTATTAGAAGACTAGAAGATTAAAAGATCCCAATGGATGGCGAGCCTATTGCCATTAAACGGGCACTTATAAACCTGCGAACACACATGACTTCGAAAAGTCATGGGTGTGTGCTCTGTGCTGGTCTGACTGGTCGTACCGTGGTTTCACCAGATATTTATGACACATGTTGCCTGGAGTTTGCCACAGTAGGTATCCAGCTGCACCGAACAAGGACATAATATGATTATCACGGGCATCAGCTAAGTAGGTACAAAAAATGTTTTTCGTAATAATGGTTTTTCGTTTGACTCATATCTTTAGAATTAGATATGATTTCAATGATGAACTAAAGTAATTACTGAATTCTAATTGTTTTGTCTCCAATAGTTGACAAGGAATTTGCAATGGTGACCCTCTTTCATGAGACTTTGCCTTCAGCTTCAGCAGTCAAATTGACGTGCCATAGATTAAAAAAAAAAAGGAATAACCACAGTAATATACATCAAATGATTTGTTTCATCAGCATCGTAAATCATTATTAACATCACATTTATTACGTAGGTACAACATGATCAACAATTCTGACGTTCATATAAGTGCAAGGAAACTACACATTGTCAGTCAGATCAATGTATCGTGACCATTATGAATGACAAGGTATAATCACCATTATTACATATAAGTACTTATATAATCATGTAGGGCTTTCGCGCACTACTGACTATTTGTCACCGTGACCGTGTAAATTGTATGAAAAGGGCGTGATGACACGTGACAACTAAATCGTTTTCATCAAATTTGCAGTCACGAGTTCACGAGATTTTGTACACCATAAAAGGACTGATCAACCAAAGAGGTTATTGTTATAGGTACGACGCAATTACATAGTTCAAAATTCATTTTCCAACTACTCTTTATTAAGTTACTACCCAATACTTGATACATAATATCATATCGACAACACTAAATACATAATAATTATTATATCGATATTTAAAGAATCCAATAAACACGTCATTTATACCACGATAATAAGTATTCCCATTCCTGTTCACGCTAGATACAAAACAAATCCTCAACAAATATTTTTGTAAGTTTATTGGTGACGAAATAACGATTAAATTTAAATTATTAAATTAAATTAAATAATTATTTATTTCAAACCATCTTTTTTATTAGTCCATAGTATTAGTATGTTAGTAACAATGCGCTCAAAATTATGTTTATATGTTATGTAAAGAAAAGACTATATTATTAAATTAGTTTATTCCTCTTTATTGTTTTAAAGCATGCACTTAAAGTAATAAATTCTATTTTTGAATACATTTATAAGCATCTCTTCAATAGTATAAACAATAATAGCCCACCGACATCGGGAACAGGGGCCAAGCAAGCGGTGGTTATGGCTTCAGGGAGAGGAAGTTCCTCACTATGCGTTGCCTAGCAGAACCGCCTTCTTCATTGAGCCATTGAGTCAGCTGTCTAATGAGAGCCTCCTAAGATATTGGTCGAAGCTCTTGGTTTATTGAGAAGCAACTTTCTGTAAGGCCAATTTATATTGCCATAAAAGGAAAAATAAACGACTCTATTTAACAAAATTATGTAAAAAATTTGATACTTAATAGGTAATTATTATATTAGGTAACAAAAAATAAGGATCTAATTGCCGACGGAAGTCGTACGATGTCATTAAGCGGCTTAATTGCGTGTCAATGATCTTTTCAACTATTATTATAATTAGTACCTACAGTGAAGAAAATGGAGGTTAACTTGTTAATAAAATTTGCGTGAAGTCACAGCTATATGCTTTTTTTATCGTGCACAAAATCCCAACGGATACCACCTCCACCAAAATCGATGGAGGTGATTATGTCGGACTCGAACCGACCAAAACGCACGCCGTCCATGGGTCCTTGATTGCCGGCGGTGAGATTATACAAGACATGTCTTTAGCTTATTAATCTGTGCTATTACAAAAAAATACCTACTTTTAGAGATAGATAGACAGCCCCTATGAAATGGCTGTAGTGAACACGACTGATATGCAGGAGCCGCGGGTTCGATTCCCACTTAGTGCAAATATTGGTATACATGAATATGGCTATTTACATTAATCTGGTCGTGACTTGGAGAACACGTTAAGCCATCATTCCTTGTCATACGTACATCTATAGCAGTCGTTACGAGTGGTTGGTACCCTAGCTAGAAACTTCAATAGCTAGTCTAACTATACGTTATATAGGTTGTGGAGGCCAGATAGCAGTTGCTTAACGAAAAATATCGAATCTCAACCACGAAACAGTTAGTCTGGTAAGAGCGGACTCCGGACTCCTAGGATTAGCGTAGGAATAATGACGATGGTGTTGATGATGACTTTTTTGTCAGAGTTTGATGTCATTTATGCCACAGAACAGTGAATAATGCTTTTGCTTTACCCTTTTAGGATTTAAGGTGTGTTTAATATGTACTTATATCTGTAATATTAATTGGTCTAAGTGTTAGCTAATATTATATTTAAAAAGCTTTAATTTTTTCTAGTATGAACGTAATATCAGGACCAGTTATGAATACCTTATACTACTATAAATGTATATTTAAATATTCTGTGGAGTAATCAAAATGAAAATGTAAATTAACAATAATACTTAGTTAGGTAGTTAAGCTCGCATTGAGCTGTTTACGGTAAAAAGAAATAATTGTGATATTTCAGGAAAAACCTTTTAGATTTTCTATAGCTTATTTATGTCCAGCGACATTGTCCCTCAGATGCTAACATTTCCTGTGTATTTACCAAGATTTTCTATCAGTTTTTCATTTATTTCCTTGTTTTAACAGAGAAAACTTAACTTGCCTTATTCTAGTAACATATTTATATATGTAACTAGCTGTTGCCCGCGGCTTCGCCCGCGTGGATGTTGGTTATCGCGACCAAACACGCCATATTTATGTCCTTTCCCAAGGTCTAGTCTACCCATTCCCACCACACATCAACAGTCATCATTCTCTGAACCTTTTCCCTACTCTGTTGTGGTCGGTTTTCCAGTCTAACTGTGATGCGGCTGAACTTCGATATTTTCCGTGAAGCGTCTGCCATATGACCTCCACAACCAATGGTAGAATGACCAATGGTGATATCGAAGCTCCAAGTTAAAGTGTTAAAGTGGTTGGACTTTTGAGGGCTCCAACTACCAGTAACGACTGCCATAGATAGATTTTTTTTATTTATGGTAGTTACGGCTATTTGACTTCACCTTGACTGATGTTAAGCTGAAGGCAAAGTCTCAAGAAAGAGGGTCACCATTGCAAACACGTACATACAGTGCTACAATAGTGGCGCTCACCTTGACGGCCTCATCACATGCTTTTTTGCACCCCGCTTAAAAGACTCGGGACTGTAAGATGAAGGAAACACGTGTGCCGGTAAGGAATTCCAAGACTTAATGGTGCGGCAGAGGAGAGACTTACTGAACCGCTTGGTTCTTGATGGAGTGTTCTACAGCATATGCGGGTGACATCTAAGCCCTGCACGTGTTGTCCTGTGTAGGAAAGGCGAGGACGGGATTAATTGGAAGAGCTCATCAGAACATTAACCATGGTAGAGACGGTAAAATACTGCCAGGAACCAATATCTCTACGCATCTACAAAGGTTCGGACTGGACTCCCAATAATGCGGATCGCGCGTCGCTGCAACCTATCTAGAGCATCTAATAAGTACTTTGCGAAGCCATCACAGAGATGAGAGCAGTATTCCACGCAGGAGCGAATTTGTGTCTTTTAAAGAAGACACCGCTGCTTCGGCGAGAAAAAACGTTTGTATGGCAACCGGGACCGACGGCTTAACGTGCTCTCCGAGATACGACCAGACCAGTGCAAACAGCCATATTCATGTATACAACTGTTTGCACTGAGCGGGGATCGAACTCGTGCCCCGTGCGTAGCAGTCGCGTGCACTACCACCACACCACGGAGGTCCTTTCATCAACAGTATACACTATTATAGTATAGGTGTTGCCCGAGGCTCCGACCGCCACCAAAAATGAACATGTTGTCTGTGTTATGACAGCGTGCGATTTGCCGTCGACTTCACAGAAGAAGTGTGCAAGTTGCAAGTAGACTTGGGTAAGTACTGTGAGTACCTAATATATAACGCGTAATATAACACGACCGCGTACTCGGTTGCTCTGATGCATACAGTACCTACTCGCGATGTACTTTTTGGCGAGTGTTATCCCTTTTGATATGGCCGGTTTAGCATTGTAATGAACGCAAAGGCGTTTTGTCGTCGTTTGAGATGACGGTTTTCTGGTGTAGAGTTTGCGGTGTCCTTGTCTAGCCCCCGGGTATGGGATGGTGCACTTTACGCCACCATCGTATCTTGCTTCTGCTAGAGTGACAGGTGGCTCTACCCGTCCCTCCGGGCTCATAGGGGATGGAAGTCATTCGCAGACTGTGCGTGTCCGGAGTCTTCTCCGAAGCCAAGCCGCTGTCTCCTTCTCAGGCATTATTTGCTCGTAGCAGGAGACGGCGCATAGTACCATAGCCATGAGTAATGCAGCGAGCGAAAGAACCATGTCTCCACATGGTTCTTCTATCTTAACATTCACCCTCCTTTCCTTTCCACATGGTCAGCAGCACGTGTGTGATATCTCTGGTGTTTCAAACGTTTTACCGTCTCTACCACGGTGAATGTTCTGATGAGATCGCCGCGTTGATCCTACCTTCATCTTTCTTACACAGAACAACACGTGCAGGGCTTAGATGTCACCCGCATACGGTGCGGTGAACCAAGAACCAAGCGGTTCGGTGAGTCTTCCCTCTGCCGCACCATTATGTCTTGGAATTCCTTACCAGCGCATGTGTTTCCTTCTTTCTACAGTTCCGGGTTCTTTAAGCGGGGCTAAAAAAACATCTGATGAGACCGTCAAGGCCACCAGCCGCCACTATTGTAATACTCTGTGTATTTTTAATGGTGACCCTCTTTCCGGTAACTTCGCCTTCAACTTACCATCAGGCGAGGTGAAGTCAAATTGACGTGCCATAAATAAATAAAACATCCATAGAATATGCCGCGGTAACCACTTTCTATCAGGTGGACCATGTGCTTTATTCCACTTAAGTGGTATAAAAAGTTATACAAAATCAAGTAGGTCATGTTTAGAGTACTGAAAGTACTTGTATGATAAATCGTAATGATCATTATTACGTGCGCCTTTTTAACGCCTGAACGTTTTCCTTGTAAAGTATGTAAACTATGTAGACAGTTCAGCTGAACAATGATGTCAAAGACAGTACCGACATCTATTTAACATTTAACGAATAGTTATTTAAAAAATAAAATTGACAGGTTTTATATAGTCCCGTATGTAACGAAACCATACCTTGAATTTAAATCGATCTACGCCATCTATTGTTGCGCCATGTACTAAATAATTGAAAAACAAATTTTAATTTCATAATTAATTACGTTTTTTTTATACACATATGTACGTAAAAATGAAGTTTTTTTATTCACGTACTTGACTGGACGTAATAAGACATAAATATCATCTATAAGAATAAAACAGCGCCCTCTATATCTTCACTCATATTTCGTTTAACATCATTAATGCTCACAACTCCGGTTCTATTGAACCGATTGCGATGAAACAAACGTAAGATTTTAAGTCTGACCAAGCCCCTTCTAACAAAAAAAACCGCATCAAAATCCGTTCAGTAGTTTTTGCGTCCATAGCGGACAAACAGACAAACAGACAAACAGACAAACAGACAGGAAATGAAAAAAAAATATTTTCGTGTTCAGTATCGTTCACTTAACATATCCCAAGTATTTTTTTTTAAATATCTCCAATGTACAGACACGACCGCTTTACAATTATATAATAGTATAGATACTAACCAGATATACGTTTTTCCAAATATATAATAGGTACGTAAATAAACTAGTGAAATAACAAAAACGAATTAACAAAATAAAAATCAATCATTCAAATAGGTCGGAACATATTATTTCTTGCAACTGCATGTGATGGAAAGTGGTTATCGTGACTTATGGACGTGTGCATCACCAGGGGCCTTACACTCGCACTGCCGACTCTGATGAAAACTCCTGATGCTCTTCTTGACGAACTCCAACCTCCATATCGTAAGCATTTCGGAAAACCACAGCAGGGAGTTAATTACAGCCTGACTGTACGTAGGATGAAGTTCATTGTAGCTTTTTATCATCTAACGGGTTCACAGTCGATTGACGGACCCCAAAAACAAAAAATAAACAAAAAAAATAAAAAAACAGTAAATAACACCGAACTTAGAATAGCAACAAAATTGCCAACAGTAAAATAAGAACTAGCGAAGATTACGTAATATCCACAAATATTATGCATTTTGTTGATCGCCTTTTGTTTTTACCTTTAAGAGGCAAAAAGATATGAGAACCGGCAACTGGATTTAAGATATCTAATTACTATTTTAATGCACAAAAAGAACCTATTTTTTTGTTGTTATCGTACAAATTGAGGGCACTGCTAATGTTTTAGTTAAGAAGAAAAAACTACTAATTATAAAAAGTAATTCAAACAAAAATATGGAATGTTTTGTGGTCTTCAATCAATAATACGTGAGTCTTGATTTCTCAATATACCTAATTGAACTTATTATAGTGTTTTTAGTTAAAACATACAACTTCTCAGGTGGCTTCCTCGACGGAATCGCCGCCATTTCGCTAATATCAATTAATATGGTAAATGATAGACAAGTATTCTTATATAATAGGTATTCTACCGTTTTCCATAAATTCATTTGCACGAATTTTGTTTGCCATAATCGTCCACGATCATAATACATATTTACGTGCACTATTATCATTTATACTAATAACGTTTGACTTCACAAATCAACATAACTTTTATTTGCCATAAAATGACTTTCTATAACAACATATATCATAAAAACATTAGTAAACCACCTTTTTGACTATTGACAAATTATTTTATTTTTAGCTACCAGATTACTTTGTGCCGATGAAAAATGTTGTGAATTTTTTTGGTAGTTGGGCAGGACGTGCGTGATACAATATTCCTATACATTTTGATAACAGTTAAAATGCCTATACCTACAACAAAATTAAAAAAAAACGAATACACAAAAATCTTTCACGCATACTTAAGGTATACTCGTTTATTAATAATCATAGTTTTGTAGCGATGACCCGTTCTTGCGCAAAGACAAATTCTAAAAAGTATAAATAATATCACAAGTTAAATTTAAAAAAGATAATAAATATAAATTGAATGAATTAACTATCAAACGCTGTACAATTAAATCAATTTTACTTCAGTACCTGATAAGATTTTTGTGTTCATTGCGATTTAATAAAAATCCACAATTTTAAATCGATTTGAAAAAGTTGGCATATTAATTCCAGTAAATTTTATTGAAAAAAGGATAATACTTTTGGCGCGTTATTCTATGCTATTAACAGACTTCCTTCACTAAAAAAACGTAGGTATAAACGAGATATATCTTTTTTTACACACATCAAAATGTGACTTGCTAAATATTGGCTGGTGTGTCAGTGTTGCCATTTTTAGCTCAGCAGCAGGGTTGCCAATTTTGTAGTATTTGATGGGCAGGTACGTTAAAAAGACAACCTCACTTGTAACCTGCAAATCATTACCTTACTTAAAAACTTTTCGGTGATACAATCAGCTAATCTTACCAGCTAATACAAATCACCAAAATGAAAAGTTAGGAAATCTGGAAATGATAACGAATTCAATTAATGCGCATGTTCATGTCATAGTGGTATGTATTTTGTATTTATTTATTTTACAAATATTAAAGAAAAATTAAATTTACTGCCATTAATAATTACGAAAGTGTGTTGACTTTTGCGCTACCCTATATAATATAATATGCAACTATGTGCATATTTTTAACAACGCATGTAAGTACAGTGCACTCCAGAAGTGCCTGAACCTCTGGTCTCGTATTAACCTTGACACTAGATATCGGGTGGCATCACATCATACAATTTTAGTTCCAATTGTCCAGGCATTTCTGGAGTCTACTGTACGGTCACCTGCAATAATAGGGTCGGGTGTCTCACAATGAACCAGGCAGCTACATTTAACCACCTACTTATTTCGGAAATATGACGTTGCCGATCTGGGCTAATAGGATGGGTAAAAGAGAGGTATTTACCTTCCCCTTCTGCCCACTAGTTTGACTGGCGATAGTGTGCGAAGAGTTTGTGTGAGAAACATTTTTACGAAAATTGCTCAAAAAGTAATTTTTTTCTGCAAGTTTGTTTCTTTTTTCACGTTTTTGCTGTAAATGTTATTGGTTTTTTTATATAAACCCTGTTTTACATACTAACCCAACACATAAATGCATCATAATTCGTTACACTGCGAGATTGTTTTCCCGGCAAAATTTTGAGGTCAGTTATTAAAACGGGGCCTGTCCTACAATGAGCCACTTTTGGGTGGTACACATTGAACCATGGTTCCTGTTACCCCAGTTCACTCCAGATGTTAAATTGGACTAAGATTGCAATTATTTTATTCAAATTTAGATACGAAAAAATTAACGCTTCACCGGGATTCGAACTCGCGATCTTTCCCTTACAATATTGCTCCTTCCCCCTGTAAGGGAAAGATCGCGGGTTCGAATCCCGTCGAATCATTAATTTTTTCCTATCTAAATTTGATTTGAACCGTCAGCATACTAATTGATTTCAAAATTTTCTGCAAATAATTATTTTGATTCGTTATAGGATTAAATACAAATTAGTCTAAATATATAATATAGCTAATAAGGTGGTTCAATGTGGAAAATACCCTGGTTAAATGAGTACATCCCGATGGACACATTGAACCAAATCTCGTTTTCCATAAATTGTTTCTTTACTCTGAAACCAAATGGAATTTAAACAATAAGTGATTGTATAATTGTAGCTAAATAAATTTACTAACAATACACAAAAAATTGAAAGCGTTCATCGAAAAATGAGCACGCTACAAGACTTTGAAATTTACCCGGTTCAATGTGAGACACCCTACCCTATATGTACACTTTGAAACCTTGTCACAATAATAAATGACAAGTCAACATTATGACATGAAACGGTAAAATTCGACAAGTTAAATGAGAAAAAGTTCTAAAACGTATACATATTATTGCTGGTGACTATACTTACATGTGTTTCATATAGATAACTCTATACTATTTACGGCGCAAAATATACATTGGATATATTGCAGGAAATACGATATTAATCAAGATTATTTATGGTTTATGCACTGACCATGTGTTTGTATTAAATAGATGATAATTACAGTTCGGCGTTATCTTCCCTGCAATCACTTTTGTAACTCGTAACTTAGCCCAACAGTGTACTTAGTTTGATTTGGTTGAACACTTATAGGCGTGTCTGCTCTCTGACTCCTAAACCCCGAGAGGAAACCCCTCCACCAGGGCCCGAACTCAGTGGTTGAGATCTTAAAAACTGCCAAGGCATTTTCGGCTTTATTTACATTGTCTTATTGTTCAAAATGAAATGACAAATAGTTAATGACATCATTTCAGTCACTCTTCACAATGTGATTTAATTTTAAACTTTAACATAGGAGGGATAGAGTCCAAAATTATATGACATTTTTGTAGTCTCAGTTCCTTGACCGTGTTTAACAATTAGTGTAATGGCCAGGTAAGAATCCCCTCTCCTTTTTTTATCGTGCGCAAAATCCCCACGGATACCACCTCCGCCAAAGTTGGTGGAGGTAATTATGTTGGACTCGCACCAACTAAAACGCACGACGTCTATGGATCTTTGATTGCCTTGGCATTATAAAAGACATATCTCTCACACCCCGGCAGACCCGGCTCCTAAGACAAGCCATTTACCTTAACTGGAGGGGTTAGGGACAGTATTAGTAATTTCGGTTAGGTACTAGATATTATTTTTTGATATCAGATACCAAAACTGCCAAGTTTGAGATAACTACAAATCGTTTCGTACCTACACACGTTTGTAAAAGCCTACACATTTAAGTTGATCTAGTTTTACACCATTTCTCTCTTCTATGTTAGCCTATTATAATTGACCGTCTTCTTTCGTTATAACTGCGTTTTAAAATCCTTTATTCTCCGTCATACAGTACAATACCATATGTCCGTAGTGCTGTCTCGCAGTGAGGTTGGTAGCGGCACCGTTCAGTAGACATCAGTAAGGTTCCATGCACCACTTAAACTTGTATAGAAAATATTGTAGTTATCTCTAGACTTTTGAAGAACTTTTCAAATTTATATCTTGCTGCAATATTCATGACACCATAAAAAATACTTTTATAGTGTTTATACTAAACTTGTTGTGTGTACAGTCAGCATGGAAGTAGATGATTATTGTACATTGAAATAAAACCTCTTTTTGACGGATTCAATTGCAATTTATTCGTATGGTGCAAATGAAACCACACCGTTATTATTTACATTTAGCCCCATGTTTTGGCTACCTATTCATGTTAAACCGTCTAGTTTATCTAGGAAGTCCTTCTTCTATTAGAAATATGTACAAAAGTTTTGATTTATTCAATTAAATTGAAAATTTAAAATTAGACACAAAAAACTCCTCCAAAAACTAAAAAATAAATAATACATGCGTTGTCGTGTCGGGGACCTTTAACTGGTGAAGCACCAAAAAAACTACAGCGAAATAAGTTCATCCGTTCGGATGCTACGATGCCACAGACAGACACACACACACACTTATAACACCCCGTCGGGGGTTAAAAACTATAATTGAGTACCTACTTCAATCTGAGAATGATCATCTACTTTTGACGCTGACTGTACCTCGTTGCATTAATGGTACTTGTTTGGAATCTAGTCGGTCTAGTCTTGGCAAGGTGAACGACCACTGGTCTTCGAAGTACAGGTTTCATTCCATACATTTATTCCCCTATAAGTATAATCTAGTAACTACATATAACTATATACTCACGACGTTTAATGGTTAATGTACACACTTCTGGAACTGCAATTAATCAATCAATCAATTCACCTATCTTAGACCACTACTGGACATAGGCCTCTCCCAGTGTGTGCGATTTCTCGCGGTGGGGTCAGTCCACAGCTACTCCAGTTTATTCTGCGAGTTAAGTCAATAACTTTAGATCTCAGCCGGATGACCTCATTGCCAATTCTATCCTTCAAGGAGACTCCAAGCATAGCTCATTAGATGGCCCGCTGGGCGACCATCAATTAGTGGTATAACCCCACCGTCAGTGTCCACGGTTCGGCACCGTATCTCATAATCATAACTGGTTGGAAGCACCTCTGGTCCAAAACCCTCGTATTACGGCATTACGGTATGCGAGAGGAGAAATCCCAACGCAATTTGACAAAGGCTGCCCAACCTAGCACCATCTTCCCCTGCTATTGTTAAACCTTCCATACGAAGCAACCAACTTGTCACCTTCTGAATTTCTGTTTATTTCTGCTGGGATGACGAGCGCTCGCATCTGTCACCATCAGACCTATGTTCGGAGAACCAGCACGTCCCTTGCCTGTTTTCCAACTTCCGTGCACTTTTTGTTTAGGTACTTTTTCGGGGACTCTGTGTCGGGGTTTTTTGAATATTAAATCAATGGTTTTCTGTAAGCACGTGTTTAGTTTTTAGTTTAATTTAGATGTAAGGAAATAATTACAGAATGAAGATCGAAACGCGCTGTCAGTCACGTAGACATTGAATTCCTCGCATTTGACTTCATAAGTGATTCGCTAATGGCTCAGATATGGTTATATACATGTTATATGATAAGATCTGATTAGGTATGTTATTACTTGCTTTGCCGGCTTTGCTGACATTTACGATTTCTTCTCCGCTCCGCTAAGTAGTAGAATAATGTTAAATAGCGTCCTCTTTCCTCGATAAACGGACCATTCGAACCAAAAATATTTTCTCAATTCGAACGAGATTTAAACAAAAATCAAACTCTTCAGTGATTTAATGTTATCTATATTCAAGAGGAAAGTTTGATTTATTTGTAACGAATAGGCTGCGAAACTACTGAACCGATTTCAATAATTATATCACCTCTAAAAAGCTACAAAATCTAGGAGTAACATACGGTATATATCATCACGCCACCATCCAAGGGAGCGGAGTAATAATCATAAATCTCAATCGATCCGGTAAATTTCTATACATTGGCGTAGAGCGTACAACGCGATAATCGACATAAGTACACGTGGGCGGAGCTGCAGGCAACAGTTAGTATAGAATATAGATATACAAGTGGCACTGGCACATTCTAGTTCAATTAATACAAACGCAGACTCGTAAGTATAGTGTCAAAGGGAGGGCAGGGAACACCGGTCTCGACAACCTGTATTGCGCAGCTGCTGTAGGTACAACAAGGGAAGATTTGAAAATAGGTAATGATAGGAGCTGATATCAGGTCAAAGTAAACTGCACTAAGACGTTATTCTCATTGAATGATTTAGCGCTCAGAAACTTAGAAAAAGACGTTAGTAGGTTCATTCATCGCTGGCCAAATGTGGGTGATGTTAAGAGCTGTCTCTTTGTAGGAACCCTAATTTGTCTGCTGCGCTAGCGCCATAAAAGCTCTCATAACCTTGACCTTTCCTCCTTCCCCTCCCCCCACGAGTGCACGAGTATGACCATGACCATTTTACCCATTTTCTCTGTAACGACTGCCATAGACGTTCCTATGACAACCGGAACCGATGGCTTTACATGCTCTCCAAAGCACAACCAATGCAAATAGCCATATTCATGCACACGAATATTTGCACTGAGCGGGGATCGGACCCGTGCCTCCTGCGTAGCAGTTGAGTTCAGTACCACCTATATATTCCATGGTTAAAAACATTCACTACCACCACGCACTCGATTATATCAAGCCAATCCACTAGAGGGGTTAAGCCAACTACTTTGAGATAATACAGTCAAGACCAAAGCTATAAATATTGGTAAGGAACTGCAATTTGCACTTTTGCAGACTTCATTATGCTAACAAAGCGTGAAATATGAAATAAGAACCAGTTGCTACCTCGGGGTATACCAAACCAGGTACATCATTCAATGAACTCAGGGTATACCCCGATAATTTATTAGATTTTAGCTTCATATTTAATATTTTCCTTAAGATGAACGTTAAGGTAATCTGTATAGGTACCTACATATTTTTGCATGGTAGGTACACTTTGACAATCCCATGGGTAAAACCAACTTATAAACAATATCGTTATATACCGACAGGAAAATAGTTCTATAAAGTTTTAATATAATTTTTAATTGATCAGGTATTTGAAATTTCCTGTAATGGTAATTTTTCTGGGTTTATTCGAAAAGCTCTTTTTTCTGGAATTTCCCAAAGGCTTTATGGCTTATATATCAATGCTTCCTTAAAATATATTTATGAAGTATCTATGGGGTAAATTTTCAGATCCCCTAGACAAGTAGCAATTCGTCGGTAGTAGTTTTGTGGAATAGAAAGAATATACTTAATCTTGATAGATAGAATAGAATGTTGAATAGAAACACGAATTTTGACGTTTATGAATTTCGTTCACGACTGTCATAAACGTCATAATTGTCAAAACAACTGTCAATCTGATGCAATGAACATTATATTCTTTTCCACAAAACGGCGACTTTTGAATTCACTTGTCTGGGTGAGGACGGTCGCATAAATATAAAAAAATATATTTTAGATAATTAACTTTAATTTAAAATTTATATTACATAATTATAATGTTATTCTCAATAATATTATGTTTTAGCTAATAGAAGTCACACTGCAATGGCGCATTCTCATTTTTATATTACTTTTAGTACACATAAATCCTCTGTTGTAAATTATCGCATTCAATTGACTTCTAAAGTATCTATAACTGTTATACATAAACAAAACGTCGTAAGGCGACCTATTATTTATATATAATTTTGTCTAAAAGCTTTTTTCAATCTGAATAGGACTAACACCTATTTTTATCGCCATTTTCTCCATGACTTCCAACTGGTTCGGAGGGTAACTGATGGTCCCCTTCAATTTCGTCTTCTCGCTAGTTATCTCTTCTTTGTCACCAGGAACGAGAACTGGCAATGACGGGTCCACCTTTAAATAAATGATAGTTGATGCTAATGTTTAAGCTACTAGGATATGTGGTTACCTGCAGAGTAGAATTTGAGCCACCCTAACTCTTCTTATGCGGTGTCGTACAAGGCGACTAAGGGATAGTGTTGTTTAACATTGTAACTTACCGTGTTTCAGGCAATAAACGATTATTATTATTATAACATCAGACAGATATATAGATCAGACTCAACCTCAGATGCATAGTCAACAATAGTAATTAGGCCACTTAAGAGTGACCGAAAGGGACCGTAACCATGGTGTCCTTATCAAGCCACCGTGTATGAAAAAATTTGACTGAAATATTTACAGTGTACTTTTTATTCCTGTGGGAAGGAAAAGTACACTGTTGTATACATTGAAAATGTACTTGTCTAGAAAATCTCTTCATAGCATATGAGTACAGAATTCAGGAATAAATGTTAATAAATAAATAATATTCTAGGACAATCTACATAACGTCATCTAGACCCATGGTAAGCATAGCTTAACTAGCTTGTGTTACGGGTTCTAAAATGCGGATAAACATTCATAGATATTTTTTTGTAAATACATACATATTATAGGGATAGGGATAATCAAATTACCGGTTCTAAATTTCTCCAAGTAATCAGATAATTGGCAATACGTTCTCCAAAACCCGGTGCGAAGCAATTAGGGTCTATTGCCGCGTAGCACTGGCCCAGGTCCATGGGCACCTTCGTGTCCGACAGGTCCCAGAGACGAGTTTCGTGTGATGCCTTGGAACCTGTCGAAGAATAATCACTACATAGTATAAAACAAAGTCGCGTTCTCTGTCCCTATTTTTCATGTCCTTATGTCCCTTTGTATACTTAAATCTTTTAAACTACACAACGGATTTTGATGCGGTTTTTTTAATAGATAGAATGGTTAAAGGGGAAGGTTTATATGTAGGTATATAACATCATGCTACGGCCAACAGGTGCGATGAAAAATATTGCAAAAACGGGGTGACGCACACAAAGTTTCGCGGTTCAGCTAGTTAATTCATAAACTTGACATGTGTTTATTATGGTCTATACTGTCCAGACAGATAGCACAAGTGCTTTACCGACGTAATTACAGAAACACGAGACAATTCATAAGGTTTTGAGAATGAATGATAGTTATTAATTGAATAGGTTTCGTTTAATAATATATTCATAAGGTATTGCAAAAACGGGGAAACCAATTTACGTCAAAAGAATTTCCCAGATTAAAACTTGTGTTGTTTCGTTTTTTATACAACTGAGGTAAATAGGCATACGAAATCGATTTTATGACTCCTAGTATCATAGATTATAGAATTACGTGACGTCTTAATCAGTTTGTTTTTTTTTAATCTTCTGATAATGGCGATTGAGTGTTGTACTTTTGAAGTCTAGGCTATTGTCCTTCTTTTTATTGGTGTACTTTCTTTGATAGATCATGATAATTCATCTTGAGCATTACTGAAATGTTTGCCTTCTGACGTCCTAACCCTGAGAAGAGAGTTACCAGAGATTAGTTCTCTAATCTGCAGGGTTACGGATTAGGAGGTGAATTTGGTTTGAACCCCTAAAATCTCAGTAGTGGAGCTCAGATATACACACACTGTCATATACTGTATGAAATAACTTACCTGATAATCCACTGCAAAAGGTCTCGACCATAGCAGCGAGGCAGTATCCTTTGTAGCCGCTGGACTTCTCCTCCCCACCCAGAGGCATCAGCAAAGCGGTGCTATAGGCCTGTCAAATAGGCAATGCATCTGGTATCATCATCACTACATCACTATCACTATCATCACTACATAGTATAAAATAAAGTCGCGTTCTCTGTCCCTATTTTTCTTGTCCCTTTGTATGCTTAAATCTTCGAAACTATGCAACAGATTTTGATGCGGTTTAATAGATAGAATGGTTAAAGAGGAAGGTTTATATGTATATAACATTATGCTACAACCAACTGGTGCGAAGCAGAAGTGAAAAATGTTGCAAACGGGGTGACGACGACGAAGTTGCGTGGGTCAGCTAGTACTTACATCATAAATTACAAACCAATCGGGTTCAAACATCGACCTACACGGAAAAAAGGACCTTATTCAATCGAAATTATTGATATTCTAAGCTTAAATTATTTTAAGAGTGGATTTACGTCGTCGGCAGTGTGGCCAGGAATCGAATCCGGTACCTCTCGAACTTTTTAACTTCTTTCCAAGACTATTGTGGATTCTGTTCCTATAAGGTTATATGAACTTGGACTTACAATAAAGCCTTATTTGAAAAGCAAGGCCATAAATGACAATAAACATAACCAGTAGCCTTAGCACGAAATACTATCGAATTCGTAATGTAAAGGTATCGACAGAACGGAGCATTGCGATTGGCAGGCTACACACGCACACAGGTTCACAAGAGGCAGACTGCCAAACACAATGCTTCTGTCGAAACCTTTACATTACGAATTCGATAGGAGTTCATGCTAGTGCTACTGATGTTAGTTACGCATATTGGCATGGCCACGACCAGATCTATGCGGTTCTCTTCCGTGTTTCTTTGTTACGGGTTTGGTTGCCAGTCGTTGTTTACAAGGCAGGTTGAATTTTAAGTGCGAAATCCCCTCGAGCTTCATCTGCATCGTGGCTAATGCATCAAACTTACCAAATTCACATGGTGTTTCATCACAACGTTCAGTGTAATAGGGGAATCTGGTTTACTCTAGCAAAGATACCTATCCTATAGACCCCGACAGGCCTTAACATTACAACATAGCAATTTCGACGTAGGTAATATTGGGGATCAAAATCATCCCTCCCTATGAAAAGGATATTTTTATTGAAAAGTGATATATTTATATGTACATAAGTAAGTGTATATTTATAGCTAGCATATATATGTATATTCTAATATATAAAATTCCATGTAACAATGTTAGTTACCGTACTCCTCCGAAACGGCTTTACCGATTTTTACCAAATTTTATATGCGTATTCAGTAGTTCTGAGAATCGGCTACTATCTATTTTCCATACCCCTAAGTGATAAGGTTGTTCACACTTAAAATTTTTTTATAAAGCAAAACAACGTTTGTCTGGTCAGCTAGTTTGTATGTATAATCATAATTATATACTCCTATTTTTTGGATTTGTAAGTACCCCTGTCACAATATACCTACCCCTGGTAAGGTAGGTATGTATCTACCCACTTCTTTACATAGATAGTTATCTGACTTTTTTAAATTTTAATGCTTTAAAAAATGCTCCTACTGAGCCCTTCTTTGCAATACCTTTGGTTAACTGGTAGAGAATGCCTGTGGCATTAAGTCCGCCTATGTACGAGTGCATAAAGTCTAATAAAAAAATAAAAAAGACACCCGGAAACACGACACGAAAGAGCTTTTACAAGTAATGTCTCAGATACGTTCTTCTTCTTCTTCTTTTCTTAAAATGGCTACTTCAGCAGAATAGCCGCAATTTTGCCGGTCTCAAGTAAATCTCTGATACGTTGACGAAATGCTATTGTATTATATCGTAGCAAATATTTCAACGCGTGATTGCTATTACACACTAACAGGCACTTATTTTAGACATCAATCTTACCTCTTTGGCGTTGGTAGTAGGTTTTCCATCACGTCCCAGTGCCCAGCTTGTGGGTAGAGGTTCTTCTTTGTGAACTTGCATTTCTATCTATAACACACAAAAACTGGTTAACCTGCTGACACAGTAGTAATATACTTAGTGTGAAAACTATATTAGTTATAAAGAACTGCTGTAATTGCTACACATGACAACACGAGCAGGGTCGTGAATGTCATCCTCATACGGTGTAGAATATTCCATCAAGATCCAAGTGCTTCGGTTAGTTTTTCCTCTGCAGCACCATTAAGGCTTGGAATTCCTTACCAGCTCACGTGTTTCATTTTTCCTACAGTCCTGAGTACTTTAAGCGGGGCGTGAAAAAGTATTTGATGAGGCCGTCAACGTATTTGTAATGGTGGCCTACTTTCATGCGACTATGTCTTCAGCTTACCATCAGGTGGGTGAAGTCAAAAAAATATTTTTTACGTACAAATAAGTCCCTTTCTACCATAATTATGTGTGAAAATAGTGTAAATTTAAATCAACATACGTAGTAAATAATTGTATATATTGCAGGTTGCAATTACTGAAATACCTTTCCCATGGCGACAGTGGTAGACGCCATATCAACCACCACTTTGTCTCCATCAGCCGCTGGAGCTGCCATAGCAATGGGGTTAGTGCCAAGTGCACCCTGAAACAAACAATAGGGATAAGCACTGTTTTTTTTTCACTTTCGTAAGACTTTCACTTTTTTTTATTTACACTTTTTTTCATAAGATACCTTCTTTGACCTGGTTGGAACCATGATGGGTGAAGCGTTTGTACAAGATATACCGATGAGACCCTCGCGTTCAGCCTTTAATGCCCAGTAGCCAGCCATGCCGAAGTGATTACAACCTGGAATAATTCAAAGCACTAGAATTAGAATTGTTGCACCATCGTCACAAAAAGCGTTGGTAATTTAGTGATTAAGGAGTCAGCTTTACCATCTAGAGGGTATGTGTTCGAAATCTGGCTATTACACTACCGACGTGAACCCACTCCTAACCAGTTACCAAGCAGTTTAGCTTAACTAAATGAGTTAGTGCGAATTTTAATAATTTCGGTTCCGGATTTCGATATTGCTCATATTTAGTAAAAAAAAACCACATATTGAATAGGATCAAATATTAACTCACTTTTAGCTGCCACCCATCCAACGCCGCATTCCTTTGCCTTCTTGATTGCGAGGTCCATGCAGAAGTTCCCTATAGTTGCGCCAAGTGCAAAGCTTCCGTCGACCCAAGCTGTCGCACCTGACTCTTTCAAGATCACTGGTGTGGCTGTTGGCACACACGTTCCAGCCAGACAATCGTTTATGTAAAACACTGTAAAATAAAAAAAAAGCAATCGAATTGAGAACAACCTCCTTTTTCGAAATCGGTTAAATAAATAATTGTTTATTTAATTGTGCGCAAAATCCCCACAGGTACTACCTCCACCAAAACCGGTGGAGGTGATTATGTCTGATAAGATCCTACTAAAACAGACCTTGTGTTGTGTTGTTTCCGACGGTGAGTAGGGTCGCCACAACTCACTGGAGAGGTTTTATGTTGACAGTGGACAGACCGAAAAATCCTTCTTTGTCTTCTGCACTGACAGAACAGAGACTCCTTAACTTCCTCTCCACTCCCCCTTCCCCCTCTCCTCTTTTTGGTCAGCAGCTTGAATGTGATGCCCCTGGTGTTGCAAACGTCCATATGCCACGGCACGGTAACCACTTTCCATCAGATCCATCAAAAAAATAAAGCATCAGTAGGCAAAGTTTAAAAGGCTTAGGTTCAATTATATTTTTGTCTATGTGTACTTTGTTTTTCACATAAAAAATGTCTTATTTACTTGTCATTTTTACATAACGTCAAACGCATACAACAAAATATTTGATCCGTGAAATTATGGCAAAATAAAAGTTGCAATATTTTAAGATAAGCAGTAAAAGATAAACCGTCAAAATTCTTCCAAACGCAAATCCGAAAGTGACCATCATAACAGTAGAACTTGTACTCAAACTAGTATGTGCTTCCATTCCAACCTGTTATAGTGAACTGAAGAAAAATTACAGCTTGCCACCACCCCACAACAGCTATCTTCCAACAGTCAAATTTATTGGCTGATCACCTAATCTGGAGAGATAAGAAGTAGGCCGCATAACCTTATTTTACAAAAAAAGTAGCGCGGTAGCCAAGTGGTATGGGTAATGGACTGCTGAGACGAGGTCTCGGGTTCGATCCCAGGTTTTACCATGGCACACACCAATGACTTTTTGAAGGTTTTCGAAGTTATGTGTTTATTTATCGCAGGTATATAAGTCCCCAGTTAATGGCAATAGGCTCGCCACCTATTATATAGGGACGTAAACAAACTGGCGAAATGTGAGTGCTATAGCACCTCTGCCTACCCCTTCGGGGATTTATGCGTGAGTTTATGTTATGTTTGTTCTTTACCTATTTACTTTGAAAATACAGACTTTATTAGCCTCAAAGGTCAGCAATTATTACTAATAAATGATAGAGGTCACGTAGTAAACCTTCCCGAAGACTGAAACCTATGCTTAGGCCCTCTCCGTGGGTAGTGGCTAATTACTACACCACGATGGCAACTCAAAAATGCCATCAAAACGACCGAAGTAGAAGACTGATAAATTTTGGTCAAGAACACTGTAAATAGCCGGAGAATAAATTCATAATTAAAACTATTTATTGGAACAATGATTAAGCTAAAGCATCTAGCCTAAGACATTCACTTCACAATTATAAATCTGTGTCATTAATCATCTTCTCCTTGTTCTTGTCTCATAGTTTTCATGTGCTTTTCATTCTTGCTTACGTGCAGTCATCTCAACATTCACTACTTTTCCGACTATATCTTTCACACAATCTATCTCTCTCCTCTTATGTCTTCTCTTGTCTATGGCTTCTCCCATTGTAACCCTCCACTTCCATACTTATTACCTTCCTTACGACCTTACTTTCCTAACAACGCATCTCGTGATAACATTAACATTGGTGTTTATTTCGATGTAGCTATATTTTCTACTTTGAGATAAACGTTTCACTTCATTTAATATGTCACTAAGTATCACGAGTGGGATGGGTTCCTCAGCATCATAATCATCATCATTCTTGCTTCCAATTGCGATAAGTACGTAAAAATGCTTTCCTTTAGACTTTTATATTCGAAATCTCATGCATACTCTTCGTTTACAGGGTGGTTGCACACGGCAAGAATAAAATAATATTAAAGTTATTTCAAGAACTGATAATCAAAACTGGTATAAAATTAATAATACTTAAGGCACGTGAACTGAAGGAAGGTACTGCTCATTGGTTTTTCTTCATGTGTAAGTATAATATCAATCTTTTTTTGAACAACTTCTAGAGCATATTAGCTGTAAGTTCTATAAAAGTATATTGTTATCCTTGATTTACTTAAACCTTAGGACAACAAAGTCTTAAATAAATAATTTTAGTAAATTACACATACATACACATACACATATGCTAACGCCCGTAATCCCCAGGTATAGGCAGAGATGTATTTAACACCCAAATTTCGTCAACTATGATTTTCGGTCCCACATAATAGGGGGCGAGCCTATTGATGCCAATCGTGCACTTTGTAAAAGATTAGTTAGGTATAAAAATTTGACTCGATTCCTTGCTATGCCGTGTAAATCGCAAAAAAAAAATACTTGCTTAGCCGCACAAGCATTACCAATTAACGTAATAACAAAAACTCACCGACACGATTTAGACCATGGCTGTAGTGCCCAACAATGTCTGCATGCATGAGTAAATCAGCATGCGCCTTAGCCTCTGTCTCAGGCGCCCCTACAGCCCTTAGGCTGTCCACCATAAACCGACGCACCTCTTCCAATCTCACCTCCGGCATGATTGGAACTGAAATTATGATCGAAAGACATTTATAAACTAGTAAAAACAATATTGATAAAGATATATAGGTGTTGTAAAGTTACTGCGGTTAAGAGATTTTGTAAGGCGCTCCGCAAACGTGGACACAATTTTCATCATGGTACCTTTTTAGTGCAAAAATCACTATGGATATCACTCCAGTAGCCAGTGAGAGCGGTTATTTCGAACTGAAATCGACTGAAAACCGTACTCTCTCGTCTCAATTATTGACGTGTAGAGTTAGTCCATGAATCTATAAATTATTATACAGATTCATGGGTTGGTCCCAGTAAAGCATTTCCCACATACCCCGACTGTCCTAGGATCATTTAATGTTTCAATAGAGCCTCCTCAGGTGCTATATTGATACACTATCTCCGCTGTCCAAGATGATATTCCAAGTGATTTCTATTCGAAATATGTACGGTAAAACGGGGTGGATAGAGATTGAAGGGTGAATAGAAATAAAATGGTCAGCTAAATTATTGAGTTACTATCTTTCAAGCGAAAATTTGGATTAGTTCATTGTAATAACAGAATCACGAAATATCTGTTATTGGGCTTAGTTAAAATTTTGTAAAAGAATTTATTTAAAATATTCCAATGACCATTTTATTTCTATCCACCCCTGGATACCTATTCACCCCGTTTTACGGACGTACATAACACCATCAGAACAATATTTTCTTTCAATATTTACCGTAACGTATTCATCATTCTAAACGTTGATTATTTTAACAATCGCTTTGTCAAATTGGAGAATGATTACATTACAAAGTTTAACAATGCATACCTAACAGCTTGTAATAACTTGTAGGTATAATATTAATAATAAGACACTAATAGTGTCCACGTTTGCACGCTGCCTAAAGAATATAGGAAGTATTATTAATTACCAATCTCTAATGAGATTGATTTACCTACTGATATACAGGCCGCTAACAATCTTAATATCATATTATTTATGAAAATAGGTTTGAATTGATATTTATATTATCAAAATGTGAAACACTAAAATTTTAACAGAGCTACGAGCCTACACTAGTAATTGTTATTAGCCATTTTCAAAAACAGAGAAAAAAGCACTTATCAAATTCATCATCATCATCGTTGCGTTAGTCCCGGTGGCATTCGAAACTTTCATCTTGGAGTCCGGACTCCTTCGTGATCGTCCAATTTTAATTTTTTGACTGTTTGGACTTTGTAGGAGCGCCTGCCGTCTGTCCTCCCAACCCCAAAGGGTAGGCCCCTGTCAGAACTCCGTCCCTTTTAATTTGCAGGGGCACCGACTTGCAGCTGGGGTTGACTTCGATCCCGAAGATCTTGTTGTGACCCCAAAGCACCAAACCACTTATCAAATTATTAGATCTAATATGAATTAAAACAAAAAAGCTTAACTATTCTCCTAATCCACATTGGACGAGTAACTACGCATACACATTTGGTCCAATTGTCAAAAACAGGAAAGAATCCCAGTTGGTCCAATTTGCGATTGGTCTGATTCGCGATTAGTCCAATACGCTATTGGTCCAATTCGCGAATAGTCCAATACTATATTGGTCCAATTTGAGGTTTTCTATACTAATAATATTATAAAGATGAAAATACATAGGTATATCTCATCTTTTTTGTGTACAAAAATAATTGATAGCAAACATACATATACTCACGGTGGTAATCCTCGAAAATTATTATCAAATCACACTTTTAATAAACCTATCCAAAATAATATAGAAGTATTTATACCTATCTAAAATACTCGTAATCTACTTTTGAAACTGTGATAAACTCTTGTAAATAGGTGCCGTTGTTCCAAGGATTTTCTACCGAATACAAAATCAACAATATTCACACTCACTATTTATATCAGTTCTTGAAACAACCTCTAACGTGTTAATAAATTTCTAGTTTTAAATTTCAGTTAACCGCAAGAAATGTCTCGGTAATGCGAAACGACACGTCGCGTCGCCGTGTCGTCGTCGTGTCGATTGCTCGGTACTCTGAATAGACAATTAATACTATTGATTATATCGTCAAATGCGGAAAACATTTATATTCTTCACTGAACCATTAAATAGATTTAGTTAATTTAACAAAAACTCACATTTAAAAAAAAACATTTATTATAAGTCCGGAGGTTAGTCAAAGTATACCTAATCTCTATGTCACGGGGCTCTCTGTTGAGAATGATTGAACATAATGCCGAGTCTACCTTTACTTAAAGGTGTGTCTAGATTTGTGACATGAACAACAGACCGGACAGCGTGACATTAAGACAAAACGTGAGGTGGACGTAACAACTTGTGGCACATGGGCACACAAACTAGAGTTGTGCTGACCAGTCGAGTGCGGTCAGCAGTCGATCGATGGTTTCATATAGGGTCAGCTAGCACGCAGCTGAATACGCGACAGTTACGCACTTTTGACACGGTCACGGTAAAATGTTACGGAAATATAGATGCGGTATAACATTTTACCGTGACCGTGTCAGATGTGCGTGTCCGTCGCGTATTCACAATGTACACTACTGCGCGAAAACCGACAACCACGCAGGTGGAGGCGCGGGCATCACCTAGTCGTTGATAAAAAATAAAATTACATTACCTCAAAGTAATAAGAGTAATCACAATTTTATTTAACACACATTACAAAAAGAAAGTGTTAAATTATAAATTTTAAACTGTATTTAATAAATAATATTAATTCTCTTTCAAATCACATTGCACGCTAAGACTGAATTGACATAATAATTGCTTCCGAACACAGTTATTAATAAACTGATAACATTCATCTGAATAGTGTAAATATCGTATAAATTTATCTGTCAGATAATTAACTTGTATACAATACAGTTCATCATCTTATGTATCAATATGTTCAACAAACATGATAATGATAAAATTATGTCAATATACTCAAATATCTGTTACATTACGGCCGCATCAGATACTATATTCACTCTAGAAGGAGATGGTGGAATGGGTACGAAGAAAACACCTGGCCAGTTCGGCCCACGATAAACAGAGGTCACTCGGACGTCGAAGGTTGCAGAATGACCTCCGTCCTCCATGAGTACGGGCCTGGGTGTGATGAATGGAGCCGCCTGTCACTCTTAATTTTTCCTTCCCCCACTTTTTTTTTTATCTATGGCACGTCAATTTTACTTCACCTCGCCTGATGTTAAGCTGAAGGCAAAGTCTCATGAAAGAAGGTCACCATTGCAAACACGTTCAGTGCTACAATGGTGGCGCTCAGCAGGCTCAGCTTGACGACCTCGTCAGATGCTTTTTCACGCCCCGCTTAAAGGACCCCTTGCCCCCTCTTCTCTATATGGTCGGCAGCATGAATATGACTCTCCCCTCTGTTATATTTAATTTGCGATGAAGTGGTTTCTCAACTATCCTCCTTTTTTAGGAGCATGGCAAGGGTGGCTACACTAGAAGCATGTAGATTCGTGATAGATTGCTTGCACGCTGTGGGGGTGAATTACGATTCTGCGGAACAGCAGGCCAAGATGATGGTCCAGGCGGACAGGTTAGGTCATCCCAGTGAGGGATTAAATAGATTAGGTAAGTAAACAGGTGAGAGCCTTATGGATAAGTTTGTTTGTGTTATTTTAGTTAACTCCCGATTCCTCTCCTTTTTCCTCCAGCTTTTAAGTCAACCTTAAGCTGGTGAAGTTTCTGGAGAGGCTGACAGATTTCTCCTCAATTCATTCTCATTCCTATTGGCCTAGTAGAGAAAACATATTATGTTTCAATATCACCTCCCTATCCACAGAATATTACGTAAACGACATTATCAGCGGTGGATGTGAGCCGAACTGCAAGCCGGTAATATTAAACGAAACTGTCTCTACAGCGTGGGTAGATGCCAGAAACGTCCTGGGTGCCACCGCCAGCCAGTTTGCTATGGATATCGCGATTTGCAAAGCTAAGAAAACAGGAGTCGGATGGGTTGTTGTTAAAGGTATAATAACATTTAAAAAGAATCTCCTGTTAAAAGTATAATAACATTTAAAAAGAATCTCCTGTTAAAGGTATAATAACATTTAAAAGAAGCCAAGCTCAACTGCAAGCAAGTACACCTGCTAATTGATAGAGCTCATTGAATGTTCTGATTATCTTTGAAATTTTTATATGAAATCTCGCACGTTTCAGGTTCAAATCACAACGGTATGGCTGGATATTGGGCTCAAAAAGCTGCCGAAGAAGGCCTGATAGGCTTAGCCTTCACTAATTCTCAACCTATAATGGCGCCCACGAGAAGTAAACAGGTAAAAAATAAAACTGATCATGTGTTCTTAAAATTACACAAAACTTGACTTCTTAAAGTAACACGAACATCACAGAACTACATGGCACCCATTCACCCAATAATATATTTGCTTATACGCTTACACTTACAGCCAAATTCAAAAGGCAATAAGTAAAATCTGCCACTCAATAAAAACCCCTAAATAGAGAATTCGGAGAGTGAAAAAAAAAATAAGAATGTCATCAGAAATGTATTAAATTCTTTATTTAAAAAATCTATTTCATCAGTCTTATCAATTGAATCTTACGAAACTTTCAGGCGGCGCTAGGCACAAATCCCATTGCAATGGTTGCTCCAGCATCGTGTTCTGAATCCTTCTACCTCGATATAAGTACTACGGCAGTTGACATGGGTGAAGTAAGTATTCGAATCTGTCAAAACTGACTTCGAAATACGCTACAAAGGTTAGTCTCGTTCACTTCGAACCCTGGAGTCCGTTCTCCGTTTTGTTCCCTACATCCAGGGCGGTCTTCAGTAGCCTTATCAGCGAGACCACACGAACGCCATTTTATTGACGTTAACACAACACTTCTAAAATATATTTTCTTATAAACCTTTCAACTTGTTAGAAATAGGTGACTGTCATAAAAATACATACATATTTGATATTTTAAATTTATTGACGTGGTATTGGAGAGACTTGCTCTATTTTGGCTAGAAATGTGTAACTGATAATTTTATAGGATATTTACTTATTCTAAATTCATTATATACTTTCAGATAGACATGCACCGTCGGAAAGGTGAATGTCTAGGGCACGGTTTGGCACAAGGAGCTAAAGGCGTGGAGACCTTAGATCCGGAAGAGGTTAGCAGAACTGTTACCCTTAATACAGCCTTGTAATTTTATCAATTTCCATCTAGCAGTAGGATTCAAGAAAATAAAATTATAGGTCTCTATGGGTGAATTTCCCGGGGCCAAAAATTGCGTGGCATCGATGAAATCGGTACTATAGATTATAGTTATAATGCTCTGATATTTTTTTCTGGTTAGATGAAATAGTGATCTATGTGTAGCACTAAATATTCTATTAAATAGGATAATAGGTACTTCAAAAAAAAATATTAAACCTCGAAATCTTTCATTGCCGTGTTTGTCCACACGTCACGTATTATGACGTTATGCCTCATTGATAAAAATCTATTGGTTATTTTTATTAATACCTAGTTTTATTTGATACGTGAATAGTTAAAGTATTGTTACGAAATACATTTATTCAAATATTTAAACAATACAACGAATGGTTAATAAAAAATCATTTGTCCCAGAACTACCTCTCATCGCCGTGTTCTAAACATGTTTTAGAATATTGTTTTATCTAACGACGTACGTCCCCCCTCATATGCGCTAAACGTTGCCTATTAGTGCCGCCTAAGTGCTCGACGTGGAAGGACGTACACAAGTGCCTGCGTTTTCGCGTCATAAATGTAAGTATACCATTTTTTCGTTTCTGGACATTTTTTCTATCATTGCCGTGGATAGGTATAACTCTCTATTTCAATAAATTTATCCTCTTGATTAAACATTCAGTAGAACGCCATTTCTCTTGTTTATTTTTGTGAAGTGTTTATTACTTCGAATAATTATTGGATTTTTTGTTATTTTATATTTTTGCCTTGTTTTTCATCGCCGTGCTTTCATTGCCGTGGTTTCCGTGGCCAAAATTTGCTATGGCAATGAAAAAATAAACACGGTAATGACAAAAAAATCATTGCCGTGGCCAAATGTTTCATTGCCGTGGCCAGATGTGTCATCGCCGTGGCCAGATGTTTCATTACCGTGGCCAGATGTTTCATTTCCGTGACTTATGTTTTCATCGCCATAGTATGATTAGGCATTATAAACATCTTTACCTGTTATAAAGGTAGTAGGTACCACAGTCTAACGATTTATACTTCATACAGTCTGTCGATAAAGCCGTCTAGACAGAGCAGTCGTGGTGAGCGAACCATTCATTTTACTCGGTACTAACGATTCAGGGCTGTCTCATTTGTACTCACGTTTTTTATTTTACTATATGCCAAAGTCTAGAAATGTATACGGAACCAGAATTTTTCAATATATACTATCCGAAATTTTATAATGCAAAAATATGTAACAGAGAAACCCTTTATAAAAGGCTTAATGTTTATTGTACTTGCAAGTGTATTCATGTACTTGCTAATGTCAATAAGCGAACTCCCGCTCGCATAAAAACCCTCGTGGTTTAAGCGGATGGCTCAAAATTTGTTTAACCATGTAATGTTATGTTTTGAACAATAAAAAAAAGCAATTAAAAATATTGCAGTAAAAATATAACATACATGTTAAATACCAATATCTTAAAAAAAAAAACAATCTGTTCGCTATGGACTTGAAACTACTGAACGGATATTGATGCAATTTTATTAGTTTAAAATGTTGGTTTGTTCATAATTGGTTGAGTAGAACCGGAGAAATGACCAAAATTCGCAATAACTGACATCCACGCGAGCGGAGCCGCGGGCATCAGCTAGTTATTTATATTGGCGTGAGTTGATGTGTTTTGGGAGAACAAAGAAACTAAATAGGGGTTAAATAAATATTGCAGAAATTGTAATTATAAATGAAAACTAATGTGACAATCCTGCATATCTAGACGGAGGCGGCATTTCTACAAACATCAAAGGCGATGACATACTGTATGATTACTCGTTATACTGTGGTAGTACCGAATACTAACATTATAGGACTCGACAAGTTAACCTTCTGCAATACGATGAAAGACTTGATGAGCTTTTTACTGTACAGTCAATTACAAAAAGATTTTCAAATTAATCTTACAGAATGATTGAACATTTGGTAATTCATCACTCATATAAATACTCACACACGTGCAAACACACACACACACACACACACACACACACACACACACACATATACTACAGTCTGATTTTTATAATGGATTGTTTATTTTTAGAATGCCTAGACCAAAATTATCAGAAGAGGAGAGAAAGGAGAGGAAAAGATTGGCCGAACAAAAGCGACGTCAAAAATTAAGAAGCGACCCTGTATTACGAGAGGAGTATCTAAGAAAAGAAAGAGAGCGGTATGTTAAAAAGAAGGCTGCGGGAGTAATTGTTCCTCGAAGTTAATAGATTACTTAATCATAAAGCGACTAGTGAACTTGAAAGGCTGATATTTCTGTTATTAGAGCTATATTGTTGTGTTAATTTGATGTTAAGTTTGAAAGGTTGTGGAAGAATTTAAATAAATCGGAGAGTTTTGATTCTATTCTCTTTGTTTAATTGTACTCCTTTTGCAGATTTTGAACCTACGAAATATGTATTTATTGTAATTAGGTACCTATATAAAATATTATGTTTTATATGGATTTTCATTTCCGTGGTTGATTCTTTCATTCCCATTTCACATTTCTTTCATTGCCGTGGACGCTTGTTTCATTGCCGTGCACGCATGTTTCATCGCCGTGGCACGCAATTTTTAATCTCGTGTATCTCGTTAGTTTTTTTAGTTATCTGCTAGATATTAAGCAAGAATACATATATTACCAAAACCTTTAATAAACACTTTTTTTTTTAATCATAAAACCTAAGGTAAAAAAGTCCACGGAAATGAGGATTTTAACGGACCTGTTGAAATTCACCCCTATACGACAACTACAAGAACAAAAGTTTCGGAAAGTTAGTGGCTCATCGACTCCACGAGTAAGAGGTTCTGGATTTAAATCTTGACTGTTGACGTGACCACACATGTCGTCACCAAAACGTAAACGCATTCCTAACACAAACACTAGCTTAACTGAAGGGGATATTTTTAGTATCTACTTTTTTGCTATTTTCTCAGGCCTATAAAACAAAGAGACTATATCCACTGGGCGGCGTGGAGGCAACAGGGGGGCATAAAGGTTATGGACTAGCAGCGATGGTTGAGGTATTGTGTGGAATAAGTGCAGGTTAGTGAAGTAAAAATTCCCGTACCCATTTGTTAGTACATACCACAACCCACAATTCAAACAAGACGCTACAAAGCGAAATATATTGCTATTATAAATTTATTAGGCGCTTCCCCTAAATTCCAATTGATCAGTATCATCGCTGTTCACGGTTGCATCAAAGACTTTCGTCGATGTCCGAGGCGTCAAACTTCTGTCGAGAGCTTTTTTGAATGGGTGAAGCCAACATTGTTGTTGTGTTATTTATCATTGGATCTTGATGATTTTTGCTGAAATATCATTCCTCATAGATTGTAGTGAAAATTATAAAGTGGTCGCGAGGTCAACTGTGCTCAGAATTACTAATCTAACTATGGAAATAACATGTTTATTTTCGCTAGGTTCAAGGTACGGTTGCCATCTGAAAGAATGGAACTTGGAGAGTGATGGAGTACCTCGCGATCTTGGACAGTGCTTCATTGCTGTGGATCCTAACTGCTTTGCACCTGGTTTCGGCGACCGTCTAGCAGATTGCATTCAACAATGGAGGGATTTAGATCGGGTATGGTGAAATAATTCTACGATGGATTAAGTAGGCCTATCATACCAAGTTTCACCAGTTTGGAACTGAATTGATACCAGAGGGTCAGACAAATATTCTCAGGGAGCATAGAATTATTACCATTTAGGCATCGAATCGCATAGATGTCACTTGTGATGATGGACAGACAAAAGAGACAAGAATAATAGCGAATACAATGAACGATACAGCAGTAGTGACTATAGGAAATACGAGTCATATTTTATGGGAGTACCACAAGGTTACATTTTTGGTTCTTGTCTCTTTTGAATAAATACAAGCCATTAGCTGTGCTGGTTCTCAATATTGTGTTCATAAAGTCCAGGCAAGCCTTATATAATAAGCAATAAACTTAAGCTAAGATGAAGATAAGAGATAAAATAATTGAAGATCCATAGGTTTTTTGTATTTAGAAACGTATATTGAAAGTCAAGTTAAATATTGAAACAAAATGAACTATTTTGTGATATAGCACAAAATATTTCATATAACTATTTTAGGTTAGCATAAATGCATTTTATTGTAATAAATGGCTTGTTATTTTAAATTTATAGGTCGACAGAAATCTACCGGTTCTAGCCCCAGGTGACAAAGAAAAAATTATGGCGTGTAAATCAGACAGGAGTGGTTCGGTCTTTTTCGTAAAGCAGCAAATAGAAGCTTTGGGAAACTTAGCAAATAGACTTAAGATTAAACCCATGGAAGAAACACCCATAGACCCGTGTTCAAGAAAATAATTATTTAACAATAGCATCAAAAGGAAATCGGCTTGCTAATTGGTACTGTAACTGTAAAATTTGATATATTTATTTGTCTTTTTTTTGCTTGTGACAAATTTGTGAGCTATTAACGATACTGTTTTCTTTGCTGGTCTGTTAAAGCTAAAGTTCGTGCATTTTCTAGTTTCTTGTAGTCAGATAACATTTCGTCCTCCAATGAAATTCAAAGAGCTCTTCCACCTTCACGGTTACTGTACTGCATAAGTACAGTTTCCGAACACAGAGAATATATTAAAAAATTAATAGAGATAAACCTATTCTTCTTTATAAGAACAGTTTACAATAGCTTCTCGTACTTTTTGTAGAACAAGACAATTACTCAAGTGTCACGTACAAATTTTAAAATATATACATTTCTGAAATATCAATGAGAAATGTATTGAAAATATTGATGACGCCAACTTGTTCGAGAGAGTATACCTACATTTCGATTTTTACAATAATTATGTTTCGTTTCAGTATTACTTGTTATTGAACTCAATAGTATCCTTAGATTTTGAAATGTATAACATAATGCATATATTTGTGAAACAAAATAGTCGAATATTATGTTTTAGTCAAATAAATTGTTTCTCGTATTTAGACAAAGATGACTGACTTTTCGAAGCATATAATTATGACAATAACATTCTAAAAATCTTTTGTTAAGAAGAAATATACGTGATATTTTTAATGAACCCAAAAATTGTTTGTTGTGCAGTTTGTCATTCAATAAATGCAAATGTTGAAATTGTGGCTTTAGTTTCAATGATGTAGGTAGTCATCATCACTTCAATGATATAGTCATCATCATCCATGTTGGTTGTAGGTATGTGGACGACAGGAAAACTACAAGTGGCAAAGTATTTAGAGTACATACATTCCCTCTAACGATGGTAAAAATTGTAGTTAAAAATACAGGTGAAATCCAGCTTTAAGTCGATTAGGTTACCAGGTGTAGCAATTGTGTGTGATTTTGCAAAAATCATTGAATGCAGTATTGTTTTTATATCTTATATTTTATATTGTTAAAAAGTAGGTAAGGGACAGTTTCCTTTCATTGAAATTTTCTATCTACAGAATCTATTTAAGAAATTGAAGAATATTAGCAACCGAAATTGCTCCAACTAAGCTAAATTGCTGTGTTAGGAGAAGGTTCACGTCAGCTGTAGTGTAATGGCCAGGATTCTAACTCCGAACCTCTCGATGGTAAATCCAACCAACTAAACTACCGACACGCAGTGACGCTTCCCTCTATGTACGGTCATTTCCATCCCGTATATGTATACTACATATGTATCTTTGTAGTATACGTATACGGGACTCGGAATACTATGTAATAGGTATACGTACACAGGCGTAATGCACTTTACCGCACTGCCGTAAATATGGAAAGAGGAAAGATCCTATTAAGACGTTTTAAATTTTCTTTTTGTAGAAACTATAATGAGCGCTATGTGTTAAGAAACTTACCTTTAGTCAACATTACTGTATATGTTACTGAGGTAATAATAAAATTAGCATACGTATTTGACTTTTAAAATTGAATTGAAACGCGGTGTACAATCTTACTATCTTATAAAATGAATAGTTAGGTATGTGTTTATTACTGTGTTAAAATTTATAAAATGGTCGTTAGAAAATAGATTTTGCTTTTGTTAGAGAATTCGGTTTAAATTATAGATTCTTTGATGTATCAGATAAGAAACTTTTAAGATAGGTCCTCATTTATTGTATTTTGATTTCGTACGGATTGTTTCGATAAAATCTATGATGGGTAGATTTGAGTTCATTCACAACCTTTGCACCCCGTGCTATCCTCAGAAGCGCAAATATAGATCGCATTTTGAACACATTTGAGTTCACAGCTTGTGCCTATAACGATAAAGGTGTGTCTGCCAATCGTTAGTGAAGTGAGAAATATCTTGCTAGTGGAAAAGATTAGATTACTAAAGTCCTTGGTATACTTATCGGCACAAATGGACCTAAGTCGCTAGAGAACATATAAGCCGTAGTGCACGTGAATGGTTTCTTTATTATTCTACAATTGGTATATTTGATTTCATCCACAACCATTGCAACCCGTGCTAACCTCAAAAAACAGCTTAATAACCTATACATCGCGTATAGAGCGGTGAACATTTCTTTCATTCTATATACCATTGCATATGCACTGATGCACAGAGATCATTAGCAGTATTTGACATTACTATAATTTAACAATGTCCACAACGGAATTAATTGAATATTTTATTAGCCTTGTTACTGTACCTACGGTAATGTTCTGTTCTGTGGTTCAGTTTACCGACTCGCGTAGACGCGGGCGCACGTGTCAACTCATTCCTCGTTGTGTATAATCACTAAAATTATTGCTATCAGCAAGTGACGCAGGTGTGTTTGTAAACATATTCAAGTACAAGTTCGTAACCTGTTCGGCCATGACAGCGTGCGAGTAAGTAGAAGATACATTTTTAAACAGCGTAACTTATTTATAGATGGTTACTAAAGCGGATTTTAGCCAGACGTTGTCTGTCTAGCTATCGTCTGAGCCGGTAAGTCAATAAAATATTGAGCTGTAAGTGTACGGGTTCTTAGTAATGACTTCTATGACCTATACCATATTAACTCTATTGGGTTATGTACGTTTGTAGTGGTTTTTTTATAAAAACACGGTATGATGTGTGTTTGGACCGCGGGTGTACCGATCAGAACCCTCAGAAGCAGTTCACCAGATTCGTAATTTACCAGATTCTCAATTCACCAGATTCTCAATTCACCAGAAGTACAACCAATAACAACAATCGTTAAGCTTACCTATAGTAGGTACTGAATTCTGTTGATTTCTTACGGGGTGACAGCAGTCCCGGATATGGGGGGGGGTCAAGGCGGGGCCCGAAGCAGGCTTCGGGCGACAGTTTCAGGGGGGCAGCAAATTCGAACTTAGTCGGGTGACCGACATAACCCCGGCTAGTCTCACAGGGCAGATGGGCCCGAGGGGAGGGGGGGTATTGGCTTGACTTGACCCTAGTCCATACACTCCGGTTCCATTAAGAAATCAGCAGAATTCTGATTGGTACACCCGTGGACTAAACGCACATGATATGACCTGAGGTATGACGGTTTCTGAGTGAGATAAGCATGAGTTATAATTTACCTAATGAATTCTATGTAGTAAAACATGAGATACAAGTTTGACAGAGAGAATTTTCACCGGAGTAATCCTAGTTTACAATACAGAACCTTTAGTAAAAGTCAACCAATTAAAATGTGGGGTGGATCCCGGACTCTAAAGTGTAAAGTTTAGGTGGAATCGTTGAATTCTTTTTTCATTTGGGCACGTCAATTTGACTTCACCCTGTTTGAAGCTGAAGGCAAAGTCTCAGGAAAGAGGGTCACCATAACAAACACGTAGACTGTTACAATGGTGGAGGATAATGATGAAACGTACTTGCGTGTTCTTGGATGAAAATTAACCTAATTCTATGCTCGTAATAGGTTCTTCAGTAAGGCAGGTCACAAACCAAAGCAGTATTTGCTGCATACACAGCAATTTGCCAACGAAAATGATATTTATATAATGTTAACGGTCACGACACTATGCTATTGTTCGAGGAATGACGTATCTACCTACCCATGTCATAATAATCTACTTATTGAAGTTGTACAAACTCTGTGACGTCACAGGACGTCCGACAGATATTCATCAGTTAGGAACACTCGGGAGACTTTGGGATTGGGGACTTTCAATCAACGGAAAATACAACCTAAAATAAGAGGAATCTTCAATAAGGGCAATAGAATGTTCTTACAGGGGGGAAAAACGAATGGGACACTCCTTTTTTATCGTACGCAAAATCCTCACGGATACCACCTCCACCGAAACCGGTGGAGGTGATTAAGGCTGAGGCCGCACTACGATTCGATTCGATCGAACCGACCAAAACGAACGCCGTTCATGGGTCCTTGATTGCCGGAAGTGAGATTATACAAGACATATCTCTCGCGTCCCGGTAGACCCGGGAATGTGACACACCTGGTGTTGCACACGTCTATAGGCTACGGTTACCGCTTTCCATCAGGTTAACCATATGCTTGTCTGCCACCTGAGTGAGAATTACCCGTGGGGTTCGGCCAAGGTCGTCAGGATTAAAATAATTTCACCTGGTAGCCAGTACACCAGTTGATTAACAGATCAAACTATAACATAGACTTTTGTCTTCCAAACTTGAGCTCTTCATAGAAGTTTAGACATTTCGATCGACTCTTTTTCACATTTAAAAAGAGTTGATCGAAAGGAGTAAATTTTCGATATAGATGCACCAATTTATATGAAGAGTTCCAGCTTGGTGAAAATGAATAGTTCATATACTTACTTAAATTTTAATTGATAAAAACATGGTATCAGTTTCCTTATAAATCTCCTTTGTTGTTATTCAGATCTCTTATACCTATCACTCATGGACTACTTATTCAAATAATGCTGTATATTTTTTTTAAGAAGGTGTTTGAAATAATGCAGTTTCGGGATTTTTAATTCCTTCAAGATTTTTTAAAAAGTATTTTTGCCTTAGTTCATTGCTCAATTTGTGATTTTCTGTTGGGAGGTCTTATAATAATAAAATTATAACATGATAATAAAATATTAAATGAATCAACGTAATTTGTAATTATAGTTAAGTTACAAATTGTTACATTACTCTTATCGCTCTTTGTAATCTTGCAATGATAAGGCCACAACTTATAAGAATATCAACAAACATCATTATCAAGGAGTTCAAAATAATTGTATTTTTTACCTAAAACATCCAATTCTCTCTCCTATAGTGAGTATAGTGACTAGTAAAACAAATAAGGTTAATGGCAATAGGCTCGCCACCTATCACATTGGGAACATAAACTGGCGAAATGTAGGTGCTAGCATCTCTGCCTACCCCTTCGGGGATACAGGCGTGAGTTGTTATGTTAGGTTTTAAAGAAAAATGTTGTCTACTTTTCTCATCAGCCGGTCGTTTTGGAAACCTTGACCTCTGAGTCCGGGGCCGGTGGCTGGTTTTATTCTCTACTAGTTTCTCGAAGCGACTTTATACGCGTAAGTATTTATTGTTAGCCCTCCTCTCTGTGCATTCTGTAAGCCTAGTACATTTGATCAGATACAGAGTCAGAGATATTTTTTTTATTTCTATTCGTCAATCATATTATATTCTTTCCTCGAAGCTAAGGACTAATTTCATTCCCACTGCCACTCAACGGTCTTATACGTGTTCTGCACAGTTAAAAATTGTTTGATACTGTTTGATACTAAACTTTCTGTAACCCTAGTACTCCATGTAAAAATATTTATTTCGTGATGTATCGTACCACGTGTCATAGGAACTTATTCCTGGAATAAAATATTTGTGTTATTCCAAACTTTAATCTATCTCTGTACTAAATCTCAGTCAGAATCGTTGGGATAGTTGTTACGTAACAGTAACAGACCATCAATATATCAATCCATCCATCCAAACAAACTTTCACATATTAGAATCAATCAAAGAATCAAAGAATCAATTTCGTTTATTCAGTTTAGGCACATAAAGAGCACTTATGAATGTCAAAGTTTTACAATAATTATGTACCTACATTTGTCAAAAATATTATAATTCATAATAAATTAGGATACTTAGAATTCTTCCATAAACTCCAAAAGCGCTTATAATATCAGTCCAGTGTCCAGTCCCATTAGCCTGTTATCTGATTGACGCATTAGGTATAAATTACATTACAGTTATCGTAAATAACATATTATTACTATATTCAGTTTAGTTTACACCGTGAATTATTGTACCTACATAATATCAGCTACTTTCAGCCACCATAAATTACATACCAACCAATTTATTTATTAAACCGTACTATACAGGAAGCATACCATAAATATAATTCTTAAATTAGGTATATTATATATAATTGAAGCATTGTGCTTGATATTCCCCATAACTGAAAATAATCAACTCTGAAATATAAACGGTCATGTAGTGCGGTAACTAGAGTTTTGATGTTATAAAATTGTGTTTGGTTTGAACATTTCGGGTTTGTTTGTTAATCGGAGGCAAATATTTAATTTTGTTTTATTTATATGAGCCAGAATGCTTCATGGGTGCAATTATTATTGTCTATAGTATATTTTATATTACGTTCACCAGCACGCCGTGTGGTGCTTGGTAAGGGAATCTAGAAGAATTTCTTCGTTTAGAGGCAAAAATTAAAAAAAAACTTTTTTTTTTCAGGAAATTAGTCAGAGTAGCTACTGTAGAGGCATGTAGGTTCATGGTTGACTGTCTGCATGCTGCAGGAGCAAATCGTGAAGCAGCTGAACAACAGGCCAAACTACTTCTCCAAGCAGACAGATTTGGTCATCCAAGTCATGGAATGAATCGATTGGGTATGCGCGTTTATTTTTCATTCACCAATTTTGATCCAAATACTTTGGAAACCAGGGCCGCTCTTCTGATCCCGCATGAGTTAGTTTACTTAGTTTGTAACGCAGCCCAGTCTGACTCTCCAAGCCCAAGTGAATAGTCTACACCATTCGTCAAACAGAAGATTTATTACTTCAAATATTTTGGTGGGAGTTCTTGCACCAAATGAATTATATTATGTATCCCTTCCAGAATTTTATGTAAATGACATCATAGCCGGAGCCTGTCAGCCCAACAATAAGCCAGAAGTCCTGAAGGAGACTGTGTCTACTGCGTGGATAGACGCAAAGAATGTACTGGGTGCTACCTCCAGCCATTTTGCTATGGATTTAGCCATCTCTAAAGCTCGACAAACAGGCATCGCATGGGTTGTTGTTAAAGGTAATTATGAAAATCAAATCAAAATTTCTTCATTCGTGTTCATGAATCACAAATTAACACTATAAACGTCCAGATACGGGTACAACTAAGATTTGCTGTAGACCCAAGTTCCAAGTTGTGGTAAATACCAATTCCAACCATTTATGAGAAAACATTTCACTTGATTCATTTCACTGAAGTATTTAAATGCTTCAAAAATGAATTCTTTTGGTATATTTAAGCACCGAGATATGATGATATCTAATTATAACACCCAAACCCTTGTTTAACATTAATAATATGGCAATATGACTTGCTATGACCTCGCTTACGATAAGAATACTAATCTGCTAATTTACCCGTTGCAATAGATGTTATGTGAAGTGTTAACTGTGTGTCAAGAAATAAGTTGCATGTACTTATTTCATAAAATACTTTCCATGTTACAGGGGCAAATCACAACGGTATGGCTGGATACTGGGCTCAAAAGGCTACCGATCAAGGGTTTATCGGCATGGCCTTCACTAACACCTCGCCTTTGACTGCTCCAACAAGAAGTAAACAAGTAAGCCTTGCAGTTTTGAATTGTAAAGGAGGAAATTAGTACTGGAGGTGGTGTTAAATCCTTCAAAAGATCTGCGGGACCTAAATGAAGCCATTTGCCAGACGGGTACACCTATTAATTTAAGGACAAGACTCTGACGTAGACTTTTCACAGATTGGGGTATTACTTTCATAAAGATTAAAATATATCAAAGTAGAAAGGACAACTACGAACATTTCTACTTGCGAGAGAGCTTTTCAAGAATGCAGCATTTAAAAACCGACGATGGCAATGGTTAGCGTGGGGTATGCGTTGCATGCAAGCTGCGTCCATCCATAGCACCTACTGTGATAACAGATAATGCTAGCGGTGACGTATATGACGTGATTAGAGATCGACATAAATGTTCTGTTGTTGTTGTTGTTTGTACTGGGGTTTTCCGCACTTAGCCTCTTGATTGGGCCATTGTGCGTGAGGTGGTGCTTCTCCCCGCTTACTCCAACCATCCCAGTTCCTCCCAGAAAGCCAGAAGCTTAGAGAAACTTCTGCAGGCTTCCGGAAGCGTTGCCGGTGATCGGAGCAGTTGTGCCCGTTGATGCGCCACACTACTACATTCCATAATGACGTATTGTGGTGTTTCTTCCGCCTCCATGCATCCTCTGCATCGGGGGCTGTCGGTTACACCTATGGTAAACAGATGTTTGTTTAGGGAGCAGTGACCCGTAACTATACCTATGATTTTACGTATGTTGTCCCTATTCAATCTGATGAGGTTGCGGGCAAACCTTTTGGATGTTACTGGGACCGATTGTTTGGTTTGCTTGCACCCATCATCGTTTGTCCACTCATTAAGGTGAGTTTCTTCGGTTTTTTCGCGTAGCCATGACCTTACTTGAGCCTGAGGTATTGGTAGTAGTGGTGTTGGTCCGTGTACCATTGTGTCTGATCCTCGTTTGGCTAGTTCGTCCGCTGCGTCGTTTCCTAGTGAGTTGCTGTGTCCCTTAATCCATTGCAAAGTGACCTTATTGGTGTTCGCTGTAGTGCCTCGTGGCACTCTAAGATTAGGGCAGAGTTAATCGTGCTGTTGCTTAAGGCCTGCAGGACTGATGCGCTGTCAGAAATGATCCTTATACTGAGGTTTTTCACACTTCTGGCTGCTACTGCCTGTGCGGCTCTGGTGATGCCCAAGCATTCTGCTTGGAAGATTGTGTTAAGTTTGTCTAGTGTTGTGGATATCTTAATGTTGAGGTCGTTTGAGAACACACCGGCTCCTGTCCCTTTTTTTGTCTTTGAGCCGTCTGTGTAAATTCTGAACTCATTCACTTTTGAGATATCTACTGGTTCGGCTTTGAGCTGTACATTGTATCTTCTGTCGAAGATATAGTGACATGTTGTTTTGTCCGTTGGTGCTTGTAGAAGTGGGACTTCTTCTATAGCGAGCCTTAGGATTTTGGTGTGCGTGGTTTCGGAGTTTTGTTTCCATAGTCCGTGAGACTTATATAAATTTTCTGTAGACAGAATATTAAATAAAAATGAATGTTTGCAGGCGGCGTTGGGTACTAACCCTATATCGTGTGTCGCCCCAGCATCCTCTGGTGAATCTTTCTACCTTGATATGGCTACATCTGCAGTCGCCGTTGGTAAGGTAATTATTATACGAAAGATCCTTTGATTATCTTGAATTATTCTAAAAAATGAAATAATTTTGATTTTAAAAATTCCATCACGATTTTTTTCTGTTGTTAGTCTCTCCTCGTGAATATGGCTGTTGAATAACAATCGAAACGACTTAATAATGTAAATAATCATAACACAAAAAATTTCCTTGAGACATTTTGTAATGTTACAGACTTTAAAGTCTGTTAATTTTTTTTTTGTAATTTTAGACAGTATTACCTATAACTGAAAGAAAAACGTCCGTTAATATTGGAACTACTCTTGTCATAACATAACATAAACTCACGCCTATATCCCCGAAGGGGTATGCAGAGGTGCTAGCACATACATTTCACCAGTTTATGTTTAGGTCCCAATGTAATAGATGGCGAGCCTATTGCTATTAACCGGGCACTTATAAACCTGCGATAAATACACACATAACTTCGAAAAGCATCGAAAAGTCATTGGTGTGTGCCATGGTAAAACCTGGGATCGAACTTGAGATCTCGTCGCAGCAGTCCATTACCCATGCCACTAGGCTACCGCGGTTACTTGCTCTTGTCAACTTCTGGAAATTGCCTGTTTTATGTACCATTGTTTATTGTGTCATTGTAGATAGAAATGCAGCTACGGAAAGGCGAACCAGTACCAGCGGGTTGGGCACTAGGACCTGATGGCAAGGAGACCCGAGATGCTCAAGTGGTTAGTGGAATGAAATTTTCAATATCATCATCTTTCGTCCGTGTTCGGAATTTGCTCTTTTACAGTTTCTCTAGATTTGGCTAATGATTACAGTCTAACACTCTAACCTTCCAACTCCGACGGTAAATCTTACACCTGAGCCTCATACATCAATTAACAGGTGCACTTGCTTGCTGAAGATCTTGGTGGACAAGGTCTTTCCTCATAAACCCAAGGCGTACTTAGCTGTCCATGTTTTTATTTAAAGTCTCAATTCGAACTTCCTCATAAATACACTGGAACAATTTTATCTTTACAGGCTTTCGATTCGAAGTGTCTCTTGCCACTAGGCGGTGGTGAGCTGACGTCAGGATACAAAGGATTCGGTCTGGGTGCCATGGTGGAGCTGTTTTGTGGTATAAGTGCAGGTACGCAAAATAAACTGTTATTGCAATCTTCATAACTCTTTATTAGATGACTTAAGGTAAGGTAGAGAAGAAGGATAAAAAAAGATTGACTAAATAGGTTTATGAAGTAAATGTTCATTCCCATTATGAAAAAACGTCGAGTAAGAATTATTGAAAGCATTGGTAGCTTGGTGGATAAGGAGTCGACTTACCGGTCGAGAGATCCTGGGTTCAAATGCTGATCGGTTCATTTCGGTTCCGTTTCGGCACGGTTTTGTTTCGATTGCAAATATTCCTTTTAAAAAAGTTTGTGTTCCGGGTCATCTGATACTTTTGCCTCGGAACCTAGGATCACTTCACTCATTCTCTTTCTTTAAATTTGATATAAACAGTTATGTGGGAGTGAATGCTATCTTACCTCCCAACAAAGTAAGAAACAGGCCCCCGAATCTAATAAAAATCTCGAAGGCTAGTGAAAATAACGCTAAGATGAATGTGATGTATAGTTATCGTCTTATTTTTTCAGGATCAAACTACGGACATCACATCAGATCGTGGTCTCATACGAGTGACGGTTCTGCAGCTGACCTAGGCCAATGTTTCGTTGCTATCGACCCCAACTGCTTCGCTCCTGGCTTCGGTGACCGCCTCACAGACTGTATCCAGCACTGGCGTTCCCTTGAGCCGGTAGGAATTCCTTGATAACTCTTCATCATCCTTAAAGCACGTTCAAAGTTTGAACTTTGGACCCTGGGGTCCGGTTATAGGTTTTGATTGCTATGTTGTCGTAATTTCTGGAAGCGTTGACTTGACTTGACACATTGAATTCCATTTACAGCTGGATCCAAGTCTACCAGTTTTGGCACCCGGCGACAAAGAAAAGAAATCTGCAGCAAAAACTGACGAAACAGATACTGTGTCCTTCGTGCAACAGCAGATCGACTCCTGTCTCGCTCTCGCAAAAAGACTGAAAGTTAAACCTTTGGATTGTGTGACGAAATAAATTTATAATATGTTTATATTAGTTATTTCACTGTTTTTTATTAAATACAAATAACCAATACAAATATTTTAAGTAATTATTTGTACTATATTCGAAAGAAATAACTATACCTACCTACAATGAAATTAATGATTATAAATTCAAAAACTCGATTGTTTAATAAATGTTCCTTCGGTTGATGATTTGCAAATGGTTACCACCTAATATGGTATCATAAATATAATCTATCTAAATATATCTCTGAATATAGGATACCTCAAATATGCTCACCAACCATTGTGAATCAAAGAAAGAATAGACAACATTTACAAAATTAATTAGATTTATGCAAGTGTTAGCGTTTCCGGGTTTCAGTTTATATTTCAGTGTTAACCCTATTTGTAAGATACACCAGCTTTCTAGGCCAATACATCCGTTTGACGAAAACCCTTACAACTCTAGTTGGTGCGAGTCAGATACATCCCCCTTATCGTTAACTCCAGTGAGGCCTAGCCTGAAGGGGCTCGCATGCGCAAATAATAAGTTATGCATCATTTGTCAATTATTCTCTTTGCTACTGGCCATTAGTGCCACTTTAGCAAAAGCAAAAAATAATTCTTTACTCTGTGTCTATCTTTTTGACACTGAAGAACTTTATATCTTGGTTTCTTTCTAATATCTTATTTATACGGTTTTCTCGTGCTCTTTTCTTTACAAATTGTGGTTGCTACTGATTATTTCATGTACGTAAGTTTTTACTACACTCATCATTATTCTCTTAGCGATTACCCAGTTAAGTTCAAAGTTGCTGACAGTTGTGGCACCTGTCTGTTTATTGTTTTTGATAGATATGTCGGTTTTTCCGAGAGCAACTACAGTCTGACCTCAAGCCTGAGAGGAAAGTCTGCACCAGAGCTTTATCCATTGTCTACAGTCTTTCCAAGAGATTGACTTGGGCCTCAAAAACCCCTATACACCCACTGAAAACACCATACCCGTATTATTAGAGAAACTTTATATTTTCAGGAATATGTCTTGTAAAGTAAAGATAGCTGAAGTTAGAAGATTTATAGTTGACTGCTTGAAGGCTGCTGGCGCAAAAGAAACGCCAGCTATGCAGCAAGCTGAACTACTTGTTCAAGCTGACAGGATGGGACATCAAAGTCACGGACTTAATAGATTAGGTGAGACTAAATCTTCACACACCTTTGAGTATACGGTTCTTAAACAGTCCCTTTGAGTCGTAGGTTACAGTCACAGATGATTAACTGCAACTAGACCTCCTCAGCTGAAACTCCAGAACGATTTCGAATCTCCTTAAGCGCAGTCATTCGTTGATGTTGTGATAAGTAGAGGCAGACCCAGGGTGACGACTATAGCACGCATTCGCTATTGGTTGGAGTATCTAGCATGTCTAGGACGTACTAACCTCGTTTGCCGGTAGAAAATGCAAGCAAGGCAGTTTAGTTTTAGTTCATTTGAGTCCGACAAAGCCGCCTGAACCTTAAGATGAAGTTCGAAGATCTTCGAACTTACCGCAGGGCAGTAGTGAAGTGTGAAAACATTCAAAAGGCAAGTCGGTTGATAATATCGTACCTCTTATAGTACAACCATGGTATAAATTTAAGCATCTCAACTCCGCCACTGTCACAGAGTTGCCGGATTTGCAGAAAATCAGTCATATAAAATTCCTTTTTTCGTTTTTCATAATTTATTATTTCAATAGCGCTCATTCCACTTTAGTTATTATCTTTTTTCAGAAAGATACGTTCACGACATCAAGGAAAAGGTGTGTGAACCAAACAATGAGCCAGAAATAATAAAAGAAAGTCGATCAACCGCGTGGATAAATGCTCGCAACTGCATGGGCGCGACAGCAAGTCAGTTTGGTATAGATTTAGCAATGAGAAAGGCAAAAGAAACTGGAGTGGGATGGGTGTCCATGAAAGGTACAACAGTTAAAAAATAAAGAGAAATTGGTAGTCCCTCGAGTTACTTAACATTGAGTTGTGAGGCAGTATTTGGTCGTACTGTAGTTCCATATATCTATGAAGGTCTTTTACATAATTTGCTCAGCTATGCTCAGCCATATTGGCATACAATGTTTTGTGGAAAAATTATTAATTAATTACAAATTACATTGTCATACATTAAAATTAAATCACAATTATATTATTTATACCAGTCATGTCACATCATATATATCGATGTTGACGTTTAGTAAGTGCCGTGTAGTGGTCTATACAGAATAAATGATTTTTGATTTTGATTTTGATTCATAGGTTATATTATAGTCATTCTTATTAATTTTTATTCAAGTGTAAGTTTGGTTTTTTAAGAATCGTCAATATTGTAGTAACATTTCGCTACTAGCAGCTTATGCATCTTGTCTTCTTCTTAACTTGAACATACTCATTTCAGGATCAAACCATAATGGAATGCTTGGTTATTGGGCGAAGTTGTGCGCCAAGAAAGGATTTATCGGTTTGGCTTTTACCAATTCTTCACCAGTTTTAGTACCCACCAGAGGCAAACAGGTAAAATCAGAAAATCTAATAGACTGGATTCATTTTATTATTCAGTGCGTTAAAAAGATTTTTATATATTGTATTATGCTTCCAGGCCGCACTGGGCACGAATCCATTTGCAATAGTTGCTCCGGCAGATGACAAAGAATTCTTCCATCTTGAGATGGCAACTACGGCAGCCTCCGTTGGCTCGGTCTGTAATTTTTATTAAAATGCATACATATTAATCAATGTGCTGGTCAATCCTGGGGGACTGCCATCTGAGCTACAGATCCGAGGAAAAAAACCCTACGCCAAAGCCTCGTGCGATAGGTTGCGACTAGCAGTTGTGCACTTTTCTAAGCATACAGCGTCAAGCAGTGCTGCGACAGCCTTGATAGAGATTGTGATTGGTTGAAGTCCAGTGACGTCACCCATTCCGACCAATGATAACCTCTATTAAGGATGTCGCTACGCTGTGTGCAAAGCTGTATGCTTGAAAACTGCATGTGAGGTTGGTTTGGATTCATAAACACATTGTAGGGCTCTATATCACGTGACTAAGTTTAAATTATCTAAGTTGCATATTAACCACATTTGATGGTAGGTATCAAAATTCAGTTAAAAAGAAAATATATTAAGTATATTGTCTAATTTCAGATAGAAATGAGGCGTAGAGCTGGTAAAGACATACCACTAGGTTGGGCACTGGGCCCCGATGGCAGAGAAACGACGGATCCTGAGCTGGTAACTTAAAACAAAACATTCACTAGGACTGGTGAAATTCAAATGGTGAACTCACTCCACCGTCAATGTCCATGTTTCGACACCGAGGTCCTATGTCCTATAAATAATGTGCTTAATTATTACAACCATAAACAGTCGATTTTCAGTCCGATGTAATAGGGTTCGAAGGGTATAGTCGTCAAGCGGGCACTTTGTCTCGGGCTTTATGTTTAGTATTGTATGGAGAACAACCTTATTCCCTATGCTTTCTACGACACCCACAGGGCGGAAATGGGATGGTTCTATTCTACTTTACTGGGAACTACTCGTAATACAGCATTTTCATTAGATTTTGAATGTGAATAAAGCTCCCAAGATTCTGCTGTCGTCTACGTACTTTAGAAATATTTTTTTCTCTAGGCTATCCAAGCGGGACTTTTGATGCCACTAGGTGGGAACGAAATAACCTCTGGATACAAAGGATATGGATTAGCAGCTGCAGTTGAACTGCTCAGTGGAATTTGTGCAGGTAAAGTTTTATTCCAGAATATACGGTTCAGTCATAATAGGTTGCTTACTGATTACCGCATACCGAACTACCACTCATCATCTTCATCATCAGTACCTACTGCGGTTATGCCGGTTGCATTTAACACTTTTGAGCCGACATTAGTGTAAATTTTTTTTTCATTTTTTTTTTCAATACTACTTAGGTTACAAACGGGGACATTGCCACAGAAAGTGGTTACCTTGGCCCATGGACGTTTGCACCACCAGGCGCGTCACACCTGTGCTGCCAACTATGTAAAGAGGATGAATGAAGTGGGGAGGTCTGAAGGTTAAGAGTCTTTGTGCTGTCAGTGCAAAAGACAAAGCAGTGTTTCTCGATATTCCCTCTGGTAACACAAAACCTCTCCAATGAACTGGTACAATATGTATTTTGTGGTCTAGGAAACATAGAAACACAACATGGAAACATTCCATACAATTTATTTTTATTTGTGTTGGTTAGGTTCAAACTATGCACATCACATTCAACTATGGGGAGAGGCCAAAGCAGAAAGTCCAGCTAACCTCGCTCATACTTTCATATGCGTGAATCCTGAGTCTTTTGCACCCGGCTTCAATGGACGAGTTTTAGAGTGCATGAAGTATTGGAGGCAATTGGAACCGGTACGTTATGAATTATATATGTACACTGAACTAGTGAATGATAGCAAAAGAACTAGGGAAATGACATTTGGTTCCGCATGTTTAGGCAGGGAGTCTAGCTGGCTTGACAGATTACTAATGTGGATTGACAGAATTCAGAAGTCTTCAAAGTGTTTTTTTAATAAACAATAGAGAACCAAGAAGCTAAACAATATAAATATTGAACATGTTATTCGTTTCAGGTGGATCCTCGGTTGCCAGTGCTGGCCCCTGGTGATATAGAAAAAAAAGCAGCAGAAGCAACAGATGCAAGAGGCGCCATCTTGTATTTGCCATATCAAATGAAGGTCTGCATGGCACTTGCAAAGACCCTAGATGTTAAACCAATGGAAGTAACTCTTGAGGAAAATGTTAAAGTCTAGAAACTTTAGAGAGGTACCTAGATCAAGAAAAAATAACCTTAAGTCTCGTTCAAATTGAGATCCTTCAAGGATGATGCCCCCTCCGTTCCCCAGAAAGTTGTAACTAAATGAAACTACAAGGCAACATGTTAAAGCCACTTCTGGAAATTAACGACTTGCCATAAACTGATAGGATCTTTACTAGCTACATTATTTGTACAAAAGCTAGAAATTTATATTATACAAAAAGTGGCACGACGTAAATTAATCATAAATCCAAAACTCTATATGAAAGAGAAAAAGTTTTTGTACTTATGTGTTATTCATTTTATAGTGATCTATGTCGTCGATTTATGTTGTATTAATGATCTTTGGTCGATACTTGATTGGTTTGTGATCTTTTTCTTTTATTATACATTTATTTTATAAATTACTTACAATGGTTTCATTTTTCTTTTTTGCATTATTTTACTGTGGACAGATTCTGTGAACTGGGCATGACAGGAACTGGACCTATGAGACCGAAAGTAAGTCAATCACCATAAACTTCCCGTTTGAGATGTATCCGAAAAGAAGTCTTGGGAAGTCAACGTTCTCAGTTTAAGATGATTCGTAATCTAACAAAAAGATTGAGCATGTACTTCTGGACCTTTTGCTTTTTTAAAATATGTTACAAAAAATATAGTGTTTGCGATTTAAAGGTTTAGATGCATATGAAAGTAGTAAATCGGACTTGGATCAGATATTTTACGTCCGAGTTGCCTCCTAAATAATTACCATCCAATGTGCTTTATGACAACCAGGGGCGCAAAATGACACCCAGGTGCTTTAATAATAATATGCACTGAAACATAGATGTTCCAGGACAGTGGTAATCCCCTGCAAATCTATTTCTCACAAAGTACTCATTTACCTTAATTGATATAAATCAAGAAATATGATACAGAAGAGATAAAATATACCTGTCGGTACCGATATGTTTAATTGTGGGCTTAGATGATAATACTTACTCTATAATTATCACTGTGTTTGTGTATTCTGAGGGTGAGGGGCAGGTGTTTTACCATAAAGAAATTTTCTATCTTTTGAAATAAGTTTGCAATCGTTGAGTGAGAATGAAAGAATTTAGCATCTAATCCTCAGTCCATCGTTTGAAGAAACTGTTGTTTGAAACACTTTTTAACATCCCCACAATATTATCGCCAGATACAACCATCGACGACTTTAGGGATGGTACCTACACATGATGCAACTCTACGTTATATTTCTTCTTCTTTTCTTAAAATTGCTTCTGCAGCAGGATAGCCGCAATATTGCCAGTAATGTGTCCGCCCCCCACGAGATCAGGTAGACGAACAGGACGTGTGGTTGGATTTTAGGGGGCTTCCTTATACTCTTTTATATGCCAACGTAGGTATAAATTGTAGAGAACTGTCGAGCTTCATTGAAATGTCTCTTTGACACTTGGTCAAAAAACTTCTGATTCCTAATAAAATAAATTATATCATGAATTCATGAATATGACCTAATTAATGTTTATAATGATAAAATAATGGAAGTCACAGAAGCATAAAAATTTATAAAATAATAATGATGTACATGCTCCTTACAATTGAAGTTTTGATGCGTTCTTTCATTTCCGCATTCGAACTACATCCAGCTTCTTAGCAATTGATGTATTATAGAAGTTCCAACCCCGACTATAAGAACATATAAAGTATAATAATTCAGTTACAATGGTTCGAATATCAGTGCCGGAAGTTAAAAGGTTCATAACTGAATGTCTGAGGACAGTGGGTGCTAAAATTCGACCAGCAAAGCAACAAGCTGATCTTTTGATATATGCTGATAGAATGGGACATTCCGCCCTGGGACTTAGTAAGCTACGTAAGTGTGTATGTCTTTCTTTCAGGATTAATGTGGATAATTATTATCATAACATACTGCCGCGGTAGCCTAGTGGTATGGGTAATGGACTGCTGAGAAGAGGTCTCGGGTGCGATCCAAGGTTTACCATAGCACACACCAATGCCTTTCGATGCTTTTCGAAGTTATGTGTGTAATCATCGCAGGTTTATAAGTGGCAATAGGCTCGCCACCTATTACATTGGGACCTAAACATAAACTGGCGTAATGTGGGTGCTAGCACCTCTGCCTACCCCTTTGGGGATAAGGCGTGAGTTTATGTTTTGTTATATTAACATACTGTCTAGTTCATACTATTTCTACTTTCCAATGAAAGGTGCGAGTTCGTAACTAACCGGATTTAGGTGGAGAAGACGACGTGTCGCTGGGACGCTACTGGTTTCCAAAAAATACCTTCCGTAGCTCGATAATTTATTGACCCAACTATTAGGCAATCTGTTACCCGACTACTACTGGTTTATGCAGTCGGCTGGAACCTAATATTGTAAATGTTTGAAAGTTTATGAAAAGTTTAGAAGTACTTAGTTCGGATGTTTCTTATTCAATCACTATTATACAGCTGAACGGATCTAGTTGAAATTGCACCCTTTAGTCAATTTTCTTAACTGAATTCCGTAACTAGTTATTAAACAGGAATTTTCCTTCACTGTTTCATAACCAGTTATTAAAAATCTGTATTAAAAATGGTATTAATGGTACAGAGATTGGTTATAATGTGGAATAACAGATGCGCTTAGGTACCTTTTTAGCCCTTGAATGGGTTCCATCTATGGGCTACCGGAACTGCTTCAGAATACCACGCAGGCAGTCACCTTGAAGACGGTGAAGAAACTTTGCATTATCAAGTGCTGTAATCCTTTTGGATTACTGGCGAACCCTGCAATTCCAAGAAGAAAACTTACATCAGAACTTCGTTAGTCAATCCTACAAGTTGCAGATGAAGTCCTTGTAGGTTGCAGATGCAGTTGGCTCGGAAATCTTTGTAGAGCTCCATAATTAAATAATGATTGTAATGTGTTTTGTGTACCTGAATAAATAAATAAAAAAAAAATTAAAAAAAGAATATCGAGGTACTCAGTGTAATGCTTGTAATTATGAACATTAACTTTTATATTTTACTTATATAGAATCGTGCATACAAAACATCGAGAACGGTGCATGTTCACCAAATAATAAGCCAAAAATAATAAAGGAGGAAAAATCTATGACTTGCATAGACGTAAACAATGTCATGGGGGCTACTGCAGGGCACTTCGCTATGGACCGAGCCATTAAGCTGGCTAACAAAACTGGAGTGGGATGGGTAGCCGCAACAGGTACAGTGAAACAACTGCAATTTTGTTTTGAAACTGAAGTATATTATTGCATTAGTAAATTGACTTTGTACCAAATTGGGCACGCACTTATTCATTAAGTATACCTACTGTGACAACAACACACACGCGTATACATTCGACGCACGACGCACACCTTCACATTCCGCAGACATTTAAATTATTATAATTGACAGTTCTTTGGCCTTTGTTCAGCAGTGGACATCCTGCGGCTGAAATCATGATGATGATGATGATGGTGATGATGATGATGATTATCATGATGATGATGATGATGATGATGATTATCATGATGATGATGATGATGATGATGATGATGATGACGATGATGATAATGATGATGATGATGATGATGATGTCTACTTTGACACAATAATATGCTTCAATATATCAGGACATGCCAATCACGGTAGGAGGGGAAGATCCAAGAAGTACTGACCTTGACGTCAATAATTTCACGGGCAGAAAGGCCAACAGTAGGCTCCGAGCTGATAGCGTCAGATGCAACAATAACGAAGTGATGATGATGGATGCTACTGTAGTAGAAAACAAGAACCAGCCGGAATGAGAATAAAAATCTTCATTACTTTTTTTCCGTGTGCGAAATCCCTACGGATACCAATCCCACTGGAGCCGGTTAGAGAGTTTATTTCGGAATTTAACCGACTAAAACGAACGCTGTCTTCGAGTCTTTAGTTGCCGGAGGTAATATAGTAGCAAGCATGCCCCTCGCACCCCGGCAGACCCTTCATTCCCTACTAAAAACTTAATACGGCCTTTAGTAAGATTTGATATTGTTTAGTTCAGACGCCAATACTTGGGAAAAAAAAATTAAGCTACGTACGGATGGGTACTCCATGTCCGTACCTGTGTCTACGCGATTTATTCCCATATTTCAGGGTGCAAACACGGTGCTGAGCCATTCAGTTACTGGGTGAAACAGGCAGCCAACAAAGGGTTAATCGGTATGGTGATGAGCACGCCCTCATTGCCATTATGCGAACAGGTCAGTACGTAATATACGTAATACATATGGCCAAGGAAATAAGTATACACCATTATATACGCCTGCATACATACAAAGGTGTGTATAGAAATCAGCAAGTAACTTGGCAAGAACCGTCAGCGCATCTGAGGCCGTTTTTGGGTCTCTTTTGCGGTACAGCACACATGATCCACAATAAATAAATGGTTTATGGCATTTTGGTGAATGAATAGAATAATGACAAGTAGTTTTTGTGCCTCTAATAAGTGTACGATGCGTGAACTTACCCCAACTACTACAAAACCCTGCCAAGTTAGATGCCGTGCACTGTACTTATTTCCTTGACAGTTCTCCAACTATACATACTGTTTATAATACCGCAAGCTGATACCCGCGTGCATGTCGATTTTCGCAACTTGTATATAGTAATTTATATCCGGTCGATCTGAACTGCATTCTAGAACCCGTATTGTAAATTGCCTATACGTAGTTGGCGCTATAATTATAACGATAATTACGACGGTGCTTACCACGAAACTTACCTCTATTATGATAGAAATTCATCAGTCGATCTTCCCCTGTACTCGAGACCTTCGCGTCCAATGGGGGTCTAGATGACGATGTGAAGGTATCCTAACATAGTTCTTCTAAAATTCTCATTTTCAGTCACAACTACAGGTTCCAGAACCAACCTACTTAGGAAGTGGTCAAAGTGAGCTGGTCCCACTAAAAGACGTTCAAGTTATTTATAAAAATCGAAATGTTGAGGAGCTCAAACTTAGTCAAGTAAGAAAAACATTTTTTTAACATTTAAAAAAGGAACAAGATTATTCTTTTCTCTATCTCTGCCATGAAGGTTTTTCCACCTGTACTAAAACAGACAATGAGTACCGCTATATAGTTTTTAGGTATGAACTTTCGTCTCTTTTAGTGCCTCAAGCAACGTGTAATAGTAATTACAATAATTTGTTTTCTTTCTAAAGGTAAGCTTGCAAACTGCATCCTACGAAGTCTTGACACCTGTGAACAAGGCTCGTGTACTCGCGACCATGCTGGGACTATTCAAGGGATCTCCAGGTAAATAATACTTAATGATTTTTTTTAAATATCAAAAGACTATCGACTTCGTAATGTTAAGGTATCAAGAGGGCTGACGTAAGCCTGCCCAAAGAGTGAAGACGTAAGAACTCTCTAACATTACACTAATTAACAATTTTTTACATGTGGGTAGTATTAAATTGGAATGTTCATAACTGTCAGTGTAAAGGTAAACCTTTGAGAATGCCGCAAGTCGAAACCGGTTAGGCAGATAAACACAGTGAAGAAGTACAAGTGTATTATCACTTATGTATAAAAGTGAGTTCCACCAAGTGCCATCAATCACCACTATAAATAATATTTAAATTTGACAGCTAAGGAAAATCTGCAATCCTGGTCAACCGAACCCTTAGAAAATCTCGTACACTGCTTCATAGCTGTCAATCCGGCCTGCTTCGCGCTCGGCTTTGACGGGAGACCGGCTGATTATATGCCTTGCTGCTGTTGGAAAGAATGGGATGAAGTACGTGATAAGACTTTTTCTCAGTACTAAGAATTCGTGTTTTTTTTATTTATGGCACGTCAATTTGATCGCTCGCCCGATGGTAAGCTGAAGGCAAAATCTCAGGAAAGTGGGTCTCCATTACAAACACGTACAGTATAACAATGATGGCGTTCAGCTTGACGGCATGCTTTTCCACGCCCCGCATAAAGGACCTGGGACTGTAAGAAGAAGGCAACACGTACGCTGGTAAGGAATTCCAAGACTTAATAGTGTGGCAGAGGAAAGACTCACCGAACCGCTTGGTTCTTGATGGCATATTCTGCACCGTATGCGGGTGATATCAAGCCCTACACTTGTTGTCCTGTGTAGGAAAGGGGAGGGTGGGATTAATTGGAAGAGCTAAACGGAACATTCACCGTGGTAGAGACGGTTAAATAAGATTTACTTTACAATTTCCAGATGGACCCAAAACTGCCAGAACTGCTGCAAAACTGTGAAAGTAGACCAAGCTATGAAGAAAATCGCTCCTTAGACTACAAAATACAGCAAATAAATGTTAGTCTAGCTCTCGCGCATAAACTTGGTGTAAAACCCATGGTTCTTGAACCAGAATAGCAGTGCTCATGTGACATAGATACAGATGCATTACATTTTCTATTACATAATATTACCCAATGACTTCTTTGTACAAGTACGACCAGACTGGCTGTGCACTAAACGAAAATCATGATTTCGATTATATAGACCACAATCTGACTGACTGACTTTTCTTATAAGATTATAGTACCTACATAAAGGTCGACTAAGCTAAGTTTCTTGCCGGGGTCTTCTCAGGCCGGGCCACGTTTCGAACCGGTGTGGTCCATTTGCTAAACTAACCTTTAATACCTATTAAAATTCTGCCGTTTTGTTAGTGCCGTAGGAGTCTGAGAATAAGTCATTCTAGATTTTTTTGGATGACAACGGTCCAACCAGAATCACGCTATGAACCAGTACCAACGTAAAATAAAATAAGATTACTTACTTTTAGGATCTAGGACCAAGTTCCACATCCAAAATTCTTTCTCACTTTCCGGAACTGTAACTCATTTTTGTTTCTACGGCTTGTCTATAGTTTGACTGCGATAACTGTATCACTCCCATGTTACGCGCGGTATGGCTCGGGAATATCTACCATCAGATTTGGTCGGGCCAACGCAGTGCTCACTATATCTCGCTCGCTCTCGACTCTTGCTCTTTCCTTCCTTCGTCCCCCGCCACCCCGCGCATACCATGGAAGCTGTACAGCAGTCACGATCAGACTATAGTAGTAGGATATAGACGGTACGTATACATAAAAGTCAATGTGGCAATGTTTTATCTCTTTAATTATTTAGGTACATTGATGTTTTAATATGTAAATAGTCACAAGTGATGGATATTTTTTTGCAATTTTGTACGTGCCAGTTCTGTTCTGTACCTAATTATTCATACACACAATCATGTTATTTGTTATTGATAAGTTTGATAATTCAATGAATATACCTACGACTGGCTCCTCTGGTTTTATTGCCTACTCTTGTTATAATCTCTGTAATAAGTATCTCGTGTACCTACCTATGCCTAGCAGAAAATGATATTCGTCTACGAGAATCGTCTTGTCAGGAATCTTCACAGAATGCTCAGAAGTGATCATCATGACGCATCCGAGGCTTTCATCTCCTCGGAATTCAGACTCCGCTTTAACTTGCCTTTGCCATATTCGGCACTATTGGAAGCCAGTGACTTGTGTTATGACTAGTATGGCTAGTGGCCATTCACTGACACGGGTCATTCATAAAAACCTCTATCTTAGTCCATACTTACCATAAGCTAGTAAAACCGCGCCTGATCGTTTTACTTGTGGTTTTACCGAACACTGGGCGCACCTGCTTTCCATACCTATACATTCTAGCTATACCTACTTCTCACTTTCTATTTAAGCAGACAACATAGTTCAAATAGTTGTGTGTTAATAGTAACTATTAACACACAACTATTTGACTGTTGTGTAGTGTGTGTGTTGTTGTGTGTAAACATCAAGAATGGTTAAAATATCTTTACAAACAGTTTTCCATTAAGAATCAAAAAATGCTGGTTTCATCAAGCTATATTATCTCTAAATAATCTGTGACTATAGCTTGACATTCACGTAATATATTGTTTACTCTGTGGGCAAATTTTTACAAGATCAGGGTTGTCAGCCTCCAGGAATTTTACCGGCATGTCAGGAATTTTAGTGATTGTCCAAAATACAGCAAAAATTTTAAGGAAAAAAATGTAGCCCTATAGGATGACTTGGTTATCCGTCTGTCTGTCAAGACCTTCTTCTCAAGAACGACGCATGTTGGTATCAAATTGAAACAATATCAAATACCTGACTGTACTGTCTCGCAGCTGGGAAAAAATAAAACATGTAAGTCAGCGCCGTATTATCGATAATTTAACATGATCAAGGTGCAGAATGAGCAGTTTTCCAGTAGGTATATAATCAATTGGTTTTTTAAATCATCAGGAGATGGCGCAAGCATAGCTTTTGGTACTTTTTCGATTTGCATTTAGGAGACCAATTTAGTCTGTGGCCCGAAAGAACTAACCGAATGTCAATTTAATTTATTGCTGTTTCTGAAGCGTTGAAGTTTGTTTGTATGTGACATTGTAACCTTAAAAAGTTGATACCTACATAATTTTAGTTAATAATACATTGTAGTAAATACACGTAACTAGTATTCAATATGCGGTCATGGTGTGCTGTTCATACCGGTGGAAACCAAGGAAAACATCTGATTTCACAAGATATTACACTATGAAATCAATGAACTAGGACTTTAAGATTTTATGTGGACAAGGCTGGTCGTCAGCTGAAAAAGTATGCATACATAATAATATGCTCCGAAAACCGAAGAACATTTTTTCCATAAATTAGGGAACACTAGATGTATCACTACACTCTTCTTACCAATAGTGCTGGCTACGCCATCTAGCGCGTCTTTAGGAAAGCTATAAATATCTACTAGAAAACTGCTCAGGTATTTTTATTTCATTCGTATCTGGTAACCCTAGGTGAAGGTGATTGGAGCGAAGACTGATAGAAAAGGAAAAACCGGGTTCCAGATTCTGTACATCCATATTTTAAACATTACTAACATAAACATTCCATACAATATTTTGTTTTTTCAGAATGTACATCTATTGTAATTTTTAAATATTGTTTAGCAAGGGTGCAATCGAGCTATTACTGCTTATAAAAAAATGAAGATGTTCGAATGCATTCATTTCAATTAATATGGTTAGTTAGCATACATACTCTAAATAATATAATAATAACAATATAATAATTAAACAAAGTTAAACATTATATCTGTTGGCCGGTGCTACTTGCCGTCTCTTTCATTCTTCCTTATTATGAATGAGACTACCATATTCGAGTTCGACTTGAGGAAAAAAAAGTACTATTGCGCTCGCGTGCGCGTAGTGAGTGTCAAGTGTTTGGCTGTCTATTTTCTTGATTTATTTTTGTATCGTAATTAAGAACAATTGTTTTTGAAGAAAGTGGTATCTATTTAGTGTATAAATTATGAAGTGATATACGTCTCCAAATAATTAAATCAAACTGACAACTTTCTCTTCTTGAACGATTTATAGTGAAGATTTGTGGAGCTGAATCATTTTTGTCAAACGTCAAAACCTATTTTTGTTGTCGTAAAACGACCGTGATTTCGCAATTCGATAACTTTTTGTGTGTAACATTTATAAATAAAAATATATAATATATGCTTAAAGATAAACACGTACGCTATCGGTATAAAACTGTGCTATAAATGAGCAGAAATCCAGTTTGCATTCGTTGGTTTTCTTAAAAAAATCAAGTGATCACCGTTGATCATTAATAGTTAGACAAATCGTGGTTTTTGTGTAGGTGTGGATACATCAGTGTCTGTGATAGTAAATAAGAGTTCTTTGGATTTTGGCCGATAACCTAGGTGAGTGACAATATCTCTTATAATCCGTTTTATCTATTAATTTAAAGACTCTTTCAAAACTTTTTGAAACTCCACCACTGATTGACTCTGTACTATCTGAATTTACTATTCATATACTATCAATCTGTTTAAATAATTGATATACCGTTAAAATTAAGAAAGGTTCAGAGTTTTACTATTATTTTGATAGACGATATTTAGCTATTTTTTAATTCATGCAATGATATCAACATCTTTATATATACCTAGTAATCAACTATGCACATATTTATATACATTTGCCTGCCGGATCTTTTTATATTAGCCCTGTCTGATAAATGACTCATAGGTGCTGTGCTCTGCTAACTGAAGACATTTCCCAGTCAGTGCTTTTTTGCTCTCACTATAAAAAATGTTAAACTGTAGTAATTTTAACTAAATAGTTTATAATAGGATATTCCAATTCCAATAGTTTATATTATATTCCAATTATTTATTTTATATCTAAAGTTAAAAAGATATTCCTATAAGAACATGTTGTTGGTTTAAATTAATTGGACAAATTGGAATAGTGAATAACAAGTTCTATTAGGTACCTATAAACATACACCGGTAAATTATTGTATTGTATTTAAGTCTCTGTGACAAGGAAATAAATGGTAGTTTCTCGGCAATTCCTAATAATAACCTTGTGTTGTGTTTCCAGTGGTGAAAAGGGTACCTAGCTCACTGAAGAGGTTTTGTATTGTCAGTGGGAACACCAATAAACCTTGCTTTGTATTCTGCACTGACAACTCAGAAACTCTTTCACCCCTCCCTCCACTCCTTACTCTTTACAAGGTCGGCACTACAAGAGTGACACCCCCAGTGTTGTAAACATTCATAGGTCACGGTAACCCCTTTCCAACAGGTGGGCCGTGTGATCATCTTCCACCTAAGTGGTAGTGGTGTAGCAGTATAAATGGTGTTTGTGTTCTTATTTCATTGTATAGATATTTCAGAATTAGATATTCTGAATCTGAAGGCCATAAAATTTTGAATTAGTATGCCATTAAATGATTAAACTGAACTTCAGCATCTGGAACAGCGGCCTATATATCTTCTGGACTACTCTCCTAGCCTAGCCTTGCTGGGAGCCTATACCTAAAAACCAAGCTAACTTTTACCAGATGTCTCTGTGTCCCTACCCGCCTCCCATTTTCCATTCACTTCCTGTTATTATTAAAGGAGACCAGAGGCTGTTCGAGAATTATAGATAGAATTTACAAAAAAATTCTATCTATCATTCTCGAACAGCCTCTGGTCTCCAATTGCCATCTTTTGTTGGTATGTACATCCTGTGGTGTGTTCTACCCACTGACAACTCAGTTTTAGACTCTATATATTATAAATTTTCCTATCTTATCAGTTTGTTTTTTTTTTTGATAGGACCAACCAAAATAGTTATGATGCTATATTAATAAATGATAATACAGGCATGGACATATTACTTGTATTGTTACTTAACAAGGCTTAATTACAATTCAAAGTAGTAACTGTTACATTATGTAGACTTTGTTTTGTCGTGTGCATAATCCCCAAATAATATGTAGACTGGTTTTCAAACGCAAAATTTAAGTTTTGTACTGCATTCCAATAAAATTCATGTGGCGAAACAGTTCAGTTCACATTAATCACAGTTTGTATCATTTGTGAAACCCAACTTTAGTAGCTAGCTAGAGATATTCCTGAAATATTTGTAGGTGGTCTCCAGATGATGATGACTCTTGAATTATGTGTATCATAGCAAAATTTTCAGATAACTCTGTTTCCTATGTAGATTAAATTTTTAAAAGGAGTATTTATATTTATTTTACTGCTTTTATCATGAAAGCAAATTAGAATTTGTTGGTATATTTGGTGTTGGGTTATGTTTTTTCCCTTTTTTTTAATATAAATACTAGGATAAATAATGTATCACTTAGTACCTACTAAGTATGCAAGTCTCGTCCATCACACACTAATGTAACCTTAGCCTTAGTTTTCCTGCCAATGTTTTCCTTCACACTTGAAACAAGTGCTGTGTTATCGACTTACTTGTCACTGCTTTTACAGTTTTTCAATATCTTCACACATGTTTTAACACTATATCAACATGGCATTTCATGCATTGACAATTATGAAGCAGTGCTTTAAGTAGGAAATAATAAACAATCATCATTCCCTGAACCTTTTTTCCCAACTCAGTTGGGGTCGGCTTTCCAGTCTAACTGTGATGCGGCTGAACTTCGATATTTTCCGTGAAGCGACTGCCATCTGACCTCCACAACCAATGGTCTAATGACCAATGGCGATATCGAAGTTCCAAGTTAGGCTGGTTGGACTTTTGAGGGTTCCAACTACCCGTAACGACTGCCATAGATGTTTTTATGGCAACCGGGACCGACGACGGCTTAACGTGCTCTCCGAGGCACTTATAAACCTGCGATAAATACACACATAACTTCGAAAAACATCGAAAAGTCATTGGTGTGTGCCATGGTAAACCTGGGATCGAACTATATAGCCGCTTTATATACATTATATAGCCGCGGTAGCCTAGTGGTATGGGTAATGGACTGCTGAGACGAGGAAATAATAAACAATATGCTGTGTAATATTTGTATTGCATGAATATTGCCATTAATCTGGGTATTAATATCCTTATAGTGTGTATTGTATTTAAAAAAGAAGTATGTGAATAAGCACATTTTTTCGCATTCAAGAACCCATTGTTAAATAGTTTGATTCTAGATAGATAACTCTTTATTGTTGTACACAATCAAATAAAAATGTACACTATAGACATAAACATATAGCAGAATGTACAATGGGCGTCCTTATCGCCAACGTCGTCGATATCTTCCAGGCAAACTTTGGATGGACAGGACAGTGCTGTGTAATCCATATTACTATTTTCTGAAGGAATTTAGTCATTGGTGGGTTTTTAGGAGCAAAATAAGTAAAAATCGTATTCAATCGAGATTTCATAGTGTATTCACCACAAATGTAGTGAAACAGATTCAAAGCCGTAACAGTCACGCTTTATTTAGCAAAATATTCATTGAAAATCAAAAAGTGGACTGTCATTGTGCGGCCAACAATAGTTATTTTCTTTTATGTTTTAGATTAAACTATTTCTTACACGATGTATGATTTTAGATTGACATGGTCATTTACACATTCACTGTTAAACTAACAACAAAATAAACAAACATGGTAAATATCCCGATGAGTTTAACAGTGAATGTATTTCTTACACGTTATAAAAAAAATAATAAATCATCCGAAGGTAGGTAGTTTAGATCGGATTGCTTGATTCAGAAACACCACGAAGTGCACCCTGGGCAGCGAAAACGGAAACGAGAAGCGCTGCACCTCTTTACCGCAAGGGAGATATTGCAACCTAAGGCTAACTCCGGCCGAAGCGGGCTTGGTGCTGAGAGCTGCTCGGAGGCTTTCCACATGTCCTTCTAAGGCCTCCCTGTCAAAGTGCATAGTAGAAAACAGGCAAGAAGCGGGTAGGTTCTCCGGGTGCAAGATTTGAGAGTCATAATATGTCATCGTCGTATGACATCGGCAGCTTAGTGGTTAAGGAGTCGGTCTCACGACCGACACGTCACGGGTACTCCCAACCACCCACACAAGTCATTGAGCTTAGCTAGAGGGGTTAGAGGGATTATTGGTAATTTCATTTGCTAATATTCTTTATAAAAAAAATCAATATTGTATCACATTTTACGAGTCCGACCCAATTCCATTATCTAAATCCATTATCTTTACAGAAAATATATTGCCCTCAGTATGATTTAATATCTCAAAGATATTTTAAATCTACTTTCTAATGATATCGTTCGGCCCGATATTATGTAGTTGCGCCAATCATAAGTAACATTATGCCGTTTCAAATTTATCTGATAACCTAGAACTGTCTATATATATTGATAACTGCTAATGTATGAAGGCTACATATCAGTAGGTACACCTGCATTTTTCCTTTTTTATCGTGTGCAAAATTCCCACGGATACCACCGCCGCCAAAGTCAGTGTAGGTTGTCAGACTCGAACCGACTAAAACGCTCGCCGTCTATGGGTTTTTGAATGTAGAAGGTCTCTCGTAATCCAGTAGGTACACCTTCTTCTTCTTCTGTCGAATCGATGGCTTTTTTGAGTAGCCATCGTGGTGTGTTTCACGGCAGCGCCGCTATTCACGGAGAGGGCGCTCTTCGGGAAGGCTTACGACGTCCTCTCCTACTGATGAATTACGAACGAGGTTCTGGTACAGGCTTTCGCCTTGGAATTGAGGTAAGTAAGATTACAACCGCAAAAGCCAGGTTACCTAAATCAAGAAAAAGATTTGAGACTCCAGTCTTCAATTTATCGAACTGCGATCCTAAGTCGATTGATTTGAATTTGATAAAGCAAGAGCAAATACGATCTTCTCGGTTGTATACCTATCGGCATGGTTCTTGGAGCAAGTTGTAAGAGAAACGAGGCCACGGACCTTAGGCCAAGTGTAAGAGAAACGAGGCCCGTTTTGATAAATCTATGATTGCCTGTCCTCAAAAGATAGCCTAAAAGCGGGTTCTGCGCGTATAGATCGAGCACATTTTGGTTCCACAACTCGTGCCTATTCTTATAAAACAGCACAATAAGATGTAGAATGTAGGTACCATACTGAATAATCATTTTATGATGCACTACCATATGATATAGATAGTATTTTATTACGTGATTGCGAAATTTGCTAGCTACTCGACTCATCATCATCATCTTTGCATTAGTCCCGATGGCATTCCAGGCTTCAGAGTCTGCAGTTCGCTGTTAGCTACTTAGTGTTGTACACAAATAAAATTTGTGTATGAAATATTATAAGGGAAATGATTACCTTACATTTGATATATAATAATTATTTATTGTACACTGACAGATAAAGTTATCGGTACAGTAATAAGTGTAAAGTTGCATGTACAATGGGCAGCCTTAACGATTTCTTCTAGGCAACATCACGATATGATACAGGAAAGTACAGAAAAAGCATTATACATTTTGTTTTTCAATGTTTTGCACATTATGTAATAAATTTACAAAGGCGGATTTATTGCCATTGGCATTTTCTACCGTCAACCTTAATAACAATATTACGTTACATATTTTCCAAGCCCTTGTAATCATTTTCTGCACATGACAGTAGGTACTCCTACTCAAAGGGCGATTCAAACTTACGAGGCAATAGAAAATTATTTCCTGGAACTTACAACAGTTTGACTTACTGGTCAATATTAAGTAAAAAGATTTGTAAAAATTTGCTGTCTATATTAAGCTGAGCTCTAGCATTTCTAGCATTATAAGAATCTAAAATTTTGGCCTTTTAATGCTCAAAATACCGGTCCATTGTTAGTAAGTAAAATATATCGTTACGTTCATTAATTACTTACATTAACAGCCTTGGAACATATTTTTGCGTATTTTTCATCGTTAAAATTCTTTTCTTTGCCAACGAAATTGCTTCAAAATAGGTAGTTACAGCACAATATTAAAACAACTTTGATTACTACTTCCAATGCACATTCAGTATTATTTTGTTGGAAACTTCAAAAACTTGGTAATAATTTCGAAAAGCTGTATTGTTAGGTATATCTCCGTTCATGACTCTTTAATAGAAAGTTACTCATTAGATAATAATATGTAGTTAGTTACCTACCGATTACCAAAGTCATCTCAATTGAAGCATTTACAATAAGCTATCGAAATTTTATAGACAGTAGTCTATTCAATCACAACACTAATGGTTATACAAGCAGGAAGGCTGATAACTGGTGGTGTGCGACTCGCGACGCTCCTACGCATAGCGATATACGAGAAACAGTACACTTCCTGCATCACACATGTTACTATAGTTACATGACACCAAATCTGTTGCTGCTGTATAAACACTGGTAATAATCTACTACACGATAATGAATAAAAGCTATAGAATTACAGGTTGTAAATAGTGTATGTTTAATTTTACAATAGGTAGTTAAACAAACGTCCATAGTTTATTTTTCAGGTTCTCACGCTTTTAAATTTAATGTCTGAATGCTAACGTATGTCCGAAGGGTAAAATGAAACCACGGCATTCGTTCTCATAACAGCCGAATTTAGCCAAACTAAAAGGAGAAGGCGTAAGTGGAAGCCTCGGCTATTAGGCAATCTGTGGAGTAGGTTGTAATTGGATGATAATTATTAATAATTACGACCTAGCCTACTAAAGGAGGGGCTATATCCCATTTCTTAACCCCAATTAAAACGCTACAGATAAGTGGTGTACACTCAGCTTCAAATGTGCGAATACATTTTATTTAAGTGTGTAAGTGTTTGCAATGATGACCCTCTTTCATGAGACTTTGCCTTCAGCTTAACATCAGGCGAGGTGAAGTCAAATTGACGTGCCATTAAAAAATAATGTGGTGGCAGATAAGCACTCACCCACCGGCACATGACGGTAATCCCGTCCTAATTGAGGCTACAGAATACCGCGGCTAATAATAACTTTGTGTTGTGTTCTCGGGTAGTGAGTAGAGTAGCCAGCGCTAACTGGAGAGGTTTTGTGCTGTCAGTGGGAAGACCGAGGGCTTAAGTTGAAACTACTATGTGATAGTATGTAGCCTACTTTGTCTTCTACACTGACAGCACAGAAACTCTCGTAACCGTCAACCCTTCCCTCTCCCTCCCACCCCTCTACAGGCTCGGCATCACGAGTGTGACGCTCCTGGTGTTGCTTTCGTCCACGGGCACAGTAACCGTTCTCCATCTAGTGGGGCCATGTGCTTGTATGCCACCTAAGTGGTATAACGAAATATTTTGCTCTGTGCACACTCGCAAAACGTGGATCTCTTAAAATTACAGTTGCAGTTAATCTATTAAATCTGTCATCGCGACAGGGCAGGGGGAATTACACAGTCATAAATCTAGTGTCACTACACTTGGATAAACGGCGTCCAATATTATCTGTCTCAGTAAAATATCATTGAATTTCAAATTATTCTGATGATTTACTAGGAAATAGGATACATAGGAATATAGGGACAGAGAAGGAAGCAGACTTTGTTTTATACTATGTAGTGACTAGTGATTATAATATAATGGATTCTTCATTATCCGTCTGGAGGTGAAGAAATAATATGACCAACCTATCTCATAATCGTATCGTAAGTGGCAATTAACGGAAAAATACGCACGACGATATCATTGCGAGAGAAGTAAACCTCAAAATCCTGTACCAACCCGCCTGGTTGCGTGGAAACAGTAGGTCAAAGCCACCTAACATTGGAAGAGGCCTGTGCAACTGTGACAAACTTCGATAGACTAAACGATTGATTAATCTTTACTGTTAAATCTTCCGGGATATTTACCATGTTTGTTGATTTCTTCGCGTAACCGATATTTCGGTGCTGTTGCAAGCGCCATGATCACGGCTGTCACGGCACCGTGACTGATATAGCATTTTAAACTAACGTTTTCTGATGATGATGGAAAGACAACCTTCAACCTTCATATTATATAAAAATGTCGACCGTATCTATCTACCACTAGCAAGTCTAGCAACCCGCCAGTGAATCTTACGCATTTGTGTTAATTAGTGTCCATCAAATACCCATTCAATTACTTAAAAGCATTTGAAACTATACGAAAATATTACTTTACGTCGGAATGTCCATATTAATATGATGATCTCAAGTTACATTGATAATTCACACATCTTTTTATGGATTCACTAGTTTATTGTACTAGTAGGTATTGTGTTTCACTTCTAGTCTAGGCAGAGCCTGGTGTCATAGTGATCAAACGACCTAAGTACCTACTAATAAGAAAGCTGCAGAGATTCTGGAGTCACGTGTACGAATTGTTTTTTCACCTTGTTCTAGTCCGTTTTGAGTTTGAAAATCGATAGGTACGCATTTGCATTTTTGTCATTACAATTGGTACAAATGGTGCACCGAAAAATCTGAAACTCGAATCAATAATTACAATGGTAAATATCTCGAAATGTCTAATAGTAACTTTTTTTTATAAAATTAAATAGTCTTTCATAACTCATTACATGCAACTCAGTATAATGGGGTAATCTAAAACGGGCTGGTAATGAGTTATGGCACAGATACGGCGCCTTATCTTAATCCGTGTAACATTATTACAAAGTCATTATAAAGTTTGTGTCGGCAAGTAACTTACCTAGTTGTTGGGATATATAATAGGAGTAAGTAAATTAAATCAAATAAAAATCATCGTCATCTCATGTTGACCTCGGAGAGAAGGAACGAGGATCGCGCCACTGGCGCCGCCGTGCCGTCCTGTTTCTGCTAGGGTGACTGGTGGCTCCACTTGTCAAGCCCTGGATCCGGGCTATTGGAGGATAGAGGTCGTTGAGCGAATTCCAGCGTCTGAATTTGGGAGCACTGAGCAATGCCGCGCGCCTTTCTTACCCGGAGCACGAATGCTTAAGAAAGGCTTAAGATAGCCGCACACATTACAATATGCTTGCGCAAATTTAGGCTTGCACAAATTTATTTTAACATGTTTTGGAAGATACTTGTGCTAATTTCATAAACGTGTATTTGCACAAGCCTAGGCTTGCGTGGTTATACCTTGAACGTGTATAAAGCACGTTATGGTAGACGATCAGGCAAAACATAACCCTCAGTCTTAGCTTCTTTTCAGTCGGGTAATAATAGTGTGTTAGCAACAAAGTCTTCTGATTAGACGATGAGGATAATAACTACATGTGTTATTATAACCGAGGCCGCGATGTCAAGGTTTATTATCACAAGACGAACGAAAACATCTCTCTTATGCTTTGAAAGTTCTTGTTTGTTGTTGTGAATCGTAGTGTGGTGTTGTATTTTATTTATGTCCTATAATAAATCAAAATAATATCCATTCACATAGCCTGGCTACGATCATATCTATGTAATAAGAATGTTGTTAACGAGGATTGTAAAGGGTGTGGTAAGGTGGATTGGGCTCATAGAACCAATGATTGTTGAGCGAATGTGTCACCAAGTACGTATAAGGCACATGTATGTCAGAAGTGCTTGGACTCGTTAAGGTCTATATAATACTTTGACAACCTAATTCTAAACCATTTACTTATTATTGCTTATTATCAGCGGACATACGCTTAACTTTACGTATGAGCTTTAACAAGAGATGGCTTGTGGCGTCACTTCATACAATTTTAGATTCAACTTGTCCCGGGAACTTCTGTAGCCCACTGTACATTAGCAGGCAAGCCAGAGTCGCTCTTGCAGAATATACATGTAGTACAGAATTAAACAAACATGTAAACAAGCTGTGAAGAAGAAGAGCAGGTCAGAGGTACTCGGAACGGACTGGCTTGTATAGAAAGAAAGAAAGAAAGAAAGAATTTATTGAGAAACAGCTCAAAATGGCACATAAAGTACATAAATAAAATCATTATCGGCAGAGAAAAAAAAGGGATAGAGTAAGCTTGTGATGTAATTGTAGAATCAGATGATGGACTGTAGTTTCATATTGCGTAGAGCGTATGTATAAAGTCATTATTCCGAATGATGGTATCATCACTAAATTCAATAATCACATACATGTAATGCTAAATACAGGTTGTTTTATTCATTTTGTATTCACGCCTTTCTGCATTTGCAGCCTGCAGTAAGCGGGACGAATGGACAATAGATCACAATCAGCTTTTGTCCTTACTTCTCTAGTTAATGATCATGAAACATTCCATGCAATCATTTTTGTATATGTGCCACTTTGAACAATAGTTAATATTGATAAAAAATCACTATAATGACTTACTCCTATATTAACAATAGTAAATCAAAGGAGGCTTCCGGCGAAGCATACCTAGCCTAAAACAGACAGTAAAAAGGTGCTAGCCAATGCCAATGGTGCAAATGAAACCACACCTTAAAATTAATAGGTACGGTATTTTCCGGTCTAAAAGTAGATATTTTGCACAGCCATCGCTTTTAAAAGCATACAATATATGTTATATTGTCGAGACAGAGATCATCAAGGTCAGTAACGTTTAAAAAATACAATTTAGCATACATAGACGATTGATAAGGTAATGATCAACACAACATAATGTGTCATCCTTCCGACATTGAAACACTGACGTCGCTCTGGAGGTAATTATAAGTAATTGAGTACACAGCAGCAGCTAATTGGCTCGTATCATCATGATGATTATTACTCAGCAGGCTTACCATGACTATATGTAAAACGGTTCAGTTTCGGGGCAGTTTAATACGACTTCCTACCGAAAGGAATGATGCGGAGGTGACATGGGCGTCGGAGGTCGCAGAATGATCTCCGTCCTCCATGAGCATGAACCTGGGAGTGACAGGTAAAGCTGCCTGTCACCCTAGCAAGAGCAGGCCGCATCGACAGCGTAATACACGTTCTTTCCTATCGAGGGTCTTTAATGGCCCTGGGTCAGCCAGGGTATGAGGAATATGCCAGAGGTTATCTGACCTTCAGCAACTGGTAGCCCGAGACGACCGTTCGTTTTTAGTTGGTTCGAGTCTGATATAACCACCCGAACTGACTTCCGCAAGGGGGTTTCCGTACGGAAAAAAGGGAAAGGATGATGTTATACACCCTAAACAGCTTCATCTCTCTCCCTCTGGATAATCCCCTATAAGACCAAAATGATCGTTTTATAAGCGTGTCATAGTAACTGTGCTAAATTTGTGAGTAGACGAGTATCACTTTATGAACAGATAGCGGGTTATCAACAACGGAGTATTATCACACTTAAGCACGAACACGAATCCGTCAACGCTTCAGTCATCGACGATTATGGCATCAATTTTGTGTTGAGAGACAGTTTACTAGAATTAAAATTAAAACTTGTAGCTAGTTTTGTGAGATGAGGTGACTGTCGATTGAGTATGAGTTGGTCTTAAAACACAGACCTGGGAAGGAGGACTGTCTATAATTGGGTAAATAACCATGGCAACAAGGAACACTGCAATTTATAAGTTTTATAGTCTCTAGCTCATTAGCAGTATACATAAGATAAGCCCAAACGAATGCAGAACAACGATCAATATCCTGTATACGTATTCATATATATAGAACATCTGGCGTCGGTGCTTATTAGCGTCCTAGATTTTCAAGAGTACCTAATGCTCATCATCAGTCATGTTTGTAAAACAAACGTAAAATGTTTTGCGTTGCGTAAACAAACTCAAATACGATAAGAAATATTCATTGCACATAAATTTTATGTACGTAAGGAAATTGTGTTTTTTCGATAAACTTAAACATTTTATAGACATAGTCTTCGTCAAATGATAGTGTCGGAACTGCTGTTTCTATGCCCGTTTCGGTAGATTACTATTTGCATTCGAGTGACCTAGGTCTAGAAGATTGATGACCATGTTCTGTATTAAGAAACTACGATTAGCACCTGATTAATAATTTTGTATGTGTCCTTCGTAGAATAGACCTATGCTATTGGCGTATTAATAATCGAGTGCTTTTTAGGTTGGTGAACTCTAAGCGGACTAAACAAAATTTATTGCAATAATGTCAAAACAGATCCTATAAATTAAAGAATTGATTTCGCAACTTTTCAAAGTACCATTTTTTCATTTGTCTCTTTCATTTGGAAAAAGATAACATAAGAATGGATTAAATAACTTTGTAAGTACAATAGGCACTGTTTAGTACGAACTTACAGGGTGTCTGTGGTAAAGCGGATTCATTTTACCAAGTGCCTTCAACGTCATATAGTTTTCATAATATGCCAGAATCCTGCAGGAATAATCGCGCATTCTGATTTCGCAGTGCGGTTATAAAAGTTCCTTTTTAACGTTCGAGCTTATGTGACTTCAGTGATGTTTATAGGTAGAGTACACAATTTTAAACATTATTATTAGATGTAATACTTTTTTTAATTTCATTGTATTTACTAAAATGATTTTCCGTGCTCGAGTAAGTGTCTAACAGCGCCATCTATACGCGATTTTCTAAGTTAGTTACTCCGCGAAGGGTGGTCGTTGACGGAACCAAGTGAAAAGCTTGCAAGTATGTAGTCCCCGTTTCAGTGTATTAAGCCTTGGCGTGGAAAAGCTTTTCAATGACATCACTGGATGGCGCTAGCTGTGCTATGGTTGATTGTCAAGTTATTTTTTGACAAGCTTAACAATATAACTATATGGAAAAGGGTGCAAAATACGTTCCTGATTTGGCCTGGTCATTTGATATTTTTATTGTTCGCCAAAATGATAATTTTTAGTTACAGTGCTTAATTCTAAAAATAATACAGCAGCAAGTTGTTTCTTTCCCTATTAGTAGAGTATAAAAGGATGGATTCTAATAGAGATATTTTTAATGCTCTATAACCATGTCAGCAGTTAATAAAAACTTATCAAAATAATCACGCATTCTCAATTGTCTGGATTTGGATATGGTTTGTTTTTCTATTGCGAACTCAACGATACCGCCAACTACCCAGTTTTTATAGGTATACTGATCTAAATAACGTATGAAATTATGAGAGGTATCCAAAAAGATTGAGTGTATTGAAAAATAGATGTTAGTTCAATAGCTCATATTGGTTTATTTAACTGTCGAAATTTCTAGTGCACACACACAGCCCACAGATATTTTTGCGCATTGTAACAGTTGGCATACTCTCAAAGCTGAACGACCATGAACCGGTACCGAACTCGAATAAATGTACGCTAGACATACAAACAAATAAATACGGCCTTTGCAGTATTACATTCCTACTGCGCCTCTCCATACCCGGAGGCTAGTTGGGGACACCGTGGTCCCTACACCCTACGGGAGTCATCTCGAAGAGAAGGCCCCGGGTCTGCCGGGGTGCGAGGGATATGTTGGCTACTTCCTCACCTCCGGCAACTGAAGACTCAAAGACGGCGTGCGTTTTAGTCGGTTCGAGTCCGACATAACCTACCCAACCGGCTCCGGTAGGGGGGGATTTTTCGCACGAACAAAAAAAAAAAGTATTACATTCCTACTGATTAACTGATGAGGGCAGACGTAGGTGTAGGCTTCCTTTTGGAGTTGGGAGACAATAGTGGATCCCTCAAAACCGGTATAAATAAACTATTCTAAAGTACAAGCTAAAGCAAACCAGTATTTCTTGAGTATGTTGATGATTTTCGAGGTGCAAGATGAATAAAATGTGAAGGGAATAAATAATTGAGTATTGACGCAAATCCCGTCGGGCGAATGCGGATTCAACTAGCTAAAAGTACGCAAGGCTGCATGTTCTTAGAAGTATTATTTCTATTTCTGTCTCCGGTTTGGGGTTATGGTTAAATGCGCCCTTTCTTGATAGCGCCTCTGCGCCGCTCGCCGCGGTGGTAATGTAGAGAAATGATGTAATTCAGACGTGCTCGCACTTGGTAACCACACGAGTCGCTGCAAATCTGAATCATAATGGAATTGATTACTCTTTTATTATCAACAATTCGTAATAGCGTCAAAAAGGCGCCATTTATATTTATTTGAAGATGCGTATGATAGAATTGCTTATAATTTAAGACGTTATATAAAATAACTAAAAGAAATGAATTACTATCGGAGTTTGGGTGAACTCTAAACTATGTAATAATAATAATCGTTGGGTAGTCTGGGTCATACTTACTATCAGAGCCAGAGTTCACTCAAGCTCTGATAGTAAGCATGACTTTGTCCAAAGGGGTCAGAGGAGTGAAGAGACGATAATGAAGATAAGTCTCTCAAGATTGAAATGAAATATAAGTAGGTACCTAAGTACTTATACTTCCTTTACGAGGCTGTTAAAACTTCTATTTCTAGATTTTCACGACCAATGCTGTCAATTTCCACATTCTCCTACTCTTTAGTAAGTTTCAACACTGAAGTTCAGAGCTGATGTGTCTAGTTCATGTACCCGTTTGCTACCTGAATATTACTAAAAATTACCTATCTATCTACATGATTGTTCTATGTTTAAATAATGGGAAATCTTTGGGTAAAATTTATCAGTAATCAATTTGTCGATGTAAAAAAAATGTTATCCCCTGGTACTATCAAATGTTGAACACAAATTAAAAAAATAATGTTACCTTATAACTAACACAGGCATAAGCTAAAAGTACCGGCCTCAAATCCACCGCAAATTATAAAAGTTACTTCGAGTTCTGTTTCGGACAATCCTCTGCGGTCCAGTCACAACTGGAAAGTGTCTGTTGCTGGCATTAGTGCATTGAATAATAATTAAAGTGGGCTGTTTCGCACGCTTGCTTCGTATTCTAATGTGGTTTGACCTACGTAAGGTGGCTTTAGTTCTAGTAGCATTATTAAACACTAAGCGGACCTCGAACTCCGAGGTTAAGCCCTCGGATGCAATGGAGGCACAACGCTGTTATAATAATGATGATGATTGAAATAGGTAACATACCTATTTTATATAAATATATTTGTGAGGTAATATATTACAATCCATTTTGGATATTTATTATTTACGTGAGAAAAAGTTTAGGTATAGTCATTTGAAAACAAAGGCGGTTCAGCGCAGTGCTGCTAAACACCTTGGACCTGTTCGCAACTGTTTGTAGAAATAAATTCCATCTGCTGCCGGCTGCTGCCATATCAAAGAAAATTGTTCCCTAGAGTTTATGGCGGAATTCCTATGCGAGATCGAATCAGAAATGAGGACAACCGTAGACGAACGAAAGGTGCCGACATAGCCTTCTGGGTTAGCATGCTGAAATGGCTGTGGGCGGGTCACGTAGTGAGAAAAATAGATGGCCGTCAGAGCCGAAAAGTTCTCGATAGGAGACCACGTACTGGTAGACGAGGCGTAAGACGACCCACTGCGAGATGTACGGACGACATAGTCAAAGTTGCGGGTACCTATTGGGTGCAGACCGCCTCTAACTGGTCGGATTGGAGGTCGATGGGGGAGACCTATGTTCAGCAGTGGACGTCATATGGCTGAAAATGATAAGAGTCTGGCTAAGATCGACTTTCTTCGGTTTTGTTGGAGAAATGTAGTGTATAGCAACCCGCTATTATCGTAGGTATCACCAAATGTATGGCATCAGATACTATTTGCTTAAATATAGATGACACAGGTGTTCCTCAGCTGAGCTGAGAATGTATTGACATAGATGTTTGTCAATGTCTCCTTAACCTTTTAACAGTTGGCAATAGGTATAATGTTATAATATGAGTACCTAATGAATACCTATTGTTGCGAGTGTTGACTCTTTTGTTGAAACTAAAATCAAATTTCACTTGAAAAGTTAATTTATACATAAATTCTTTACGACTTCACCGTCACCCTAGGCACCAGGAAGCCTATATTTCAGAAGAGAATAAAGCTGGAGTCACCAAAAGCTGGCCTCTTGCCGATAGCGGCAGTTTACCTCCCAAACAGAATTCCCATCAGCCTGCGGCAAGGTGTGGCTACCATTACTAGTAACCCTTATGGTTTAATTGGAGTTGACCAAGCACTTCTCCGGAAGAGGAAATGCACGCAAGAGAAATTAACACGTCTTCTTCTCACAAAAGCTGTGGAATGATGCTGTGGCTTTCCCAAGCGACAATATGGAGTTCTTCAAGAAGAACATCAGGTTTCTACAGGGTAGGCAGCACGAGTGTAACGCCCCTGATGTTGCATAAGTCCATAGGCCAAGGTGACTATTTTCGATTAGGTTGGCGGTGTACTTATCTGTTATCTAAGTGATATGAAAAAAAACTACAGAGTAATTAACTGACCAGCTCACCATCATATCATCAGGTTATGTTTCTCACAGCTTCCAAAAAGATCTCGGAGTTCCCTTCCCGTTAACAGTTAGGTAATATTTCCTCCATATCCTCTGAAATATAGGTCATATACGTATCAAAATCACATCATTATGCAAACCATTTTAGCGACACCTGCTAATGGTAATTTCTCTTTGCCCCGCAGCAGATTATATTAAATACATCGTTCAACACTTAACCAAGTCATGATTATTCAAATTCCTGGTCCAAGCTTACAGCAAAGGCGATTTACCTGCTGATTTCCATAATGGTCACACTTATGAATAGAATTTTGCAATGGTTCGTAAAATACTACATTGGTCAACTAAGCTTCACACGATCTTAGGCTTCCATGGCTGTTAGGCCGTTTACTGGTGTATGTCATTCCTTACGACGTCAAATCAGCACTTATTGAGTTTACCGTCCTACCACGGTCAGGCGAAAGTAGCATGGCCACACATATACTGTTTCCTACGTAACCTGGTGGTTTGCCGTAAGACGTAACATCAATCACTATATCTACTCGTGAATAGCGAATAGCAAGTAGCTAGAGTTTGCGGTCGTAAGGTTCAGTTGCATGGTTCAATTCGGAACCATTTGTAAGACTGCCAAGGGCTTGCCTCTTTTCCTTACCTTCTTTCTCCATTCTTCCTTTGTTCTCACCCCGATCCTACCTTCCTTTACAAGTCTGGAAGTGCACGTGATACTCACATAATGTGATATTCGACTGGCCTTATTTTGGTAGTAGTATTAGGTTGACTGTTTTCTTCATTGCTAACTTAAAAGCCACAAAATATAACTTTACTGCTATGCATGCAGGGATAAGGAGAGCTGTATCCCACATTTCACCAATTAGGTTTTCAGTTCCACTGTGTTTTAATTTTAGTGTCACAGAGAAGGAAGATTCATAGTCAAGCGCATTACTTTTAACTACTGTAGGCACCTGAGACAAAAGGAACATTATTCTTTGTTAAAAATATAACTAATATGAATAACTAAACTGGTCCAGTATATTATGAACTTAAAATATCACCAAATAAAATAGGAGTACCAAGTGTTTCTCTGTGAATAATTATTTTATATAGCGGGTAAAACGGGATGAACAGAGATCAAAGGGTGAATAGAAATAAAACGATCAGCTTTCTTTCAAGCGAAACTTCAAACAGACATACATAACAGAACATAAACTCACGCCTTTATCCCCGAAGGGGTAGGCAAAGGTGCTAGCACTCACATTTCGCCAGTTTATGTTTAGGACCCAATGTAATAGGTGGCGAGCCTATTGCCATTAACCGGGCACTTATAAACCTGCGATAAATACACACATAACTTCGAAAAGCGTCGAAAAGTCATTGGTGTGTGCCATGGTAATCCTGGGATCGACCGACTTCAAACAGAATCATCAAATATCTGGTGATGGGCATAATTGAAGTTTTGTAAAGGAATTTATTTAAAGAAAAAAATATGATATGTCAGTTACATGCCTACAGTTATTTCTCCCCGAACGTATCCATCAATAAAATATATAAAGATGTGTGTATGAAAAACATAGCATATTAATTTTGACGTTTTATTACACAAGGCTCGTAATATCCGGTTCCTCTCGATCGCAAATACGGCTCTTCAAATAATATAATAAAATATATCGTCTCCGTGGTGTTAACTACGATACTATAAAGTTTAACTGTCGAAGCAATAACGTAAAGTAGAAAATGGGTACCCAAACGTGTAAGGAAAATATAGTCGCAACTCGCTAGTAGGAATTACTGTATATATTGTGAACTCCAAAAGTTCCGGGCCAATTCGGAACTAAAATTGTATGAAGTGATACCACTACACAGCTACTAGTCTTAGAAGGTACTGGATAATAGATTTACTATTAATGTAATTAGGTTTAGGCTACTAAGTATTTGCATGAGTTTACGTATTTTCTTATAAAGAAACGACATAGATCTAGTTTATTTTATTAACGGTACCTATCTATGTTACCTTTGGTTAAAATAGGCTTATTCTGTCAAAAGATAGATCTCAAGGCGTCCAGGAAATTTTGGAACTCACTGTTCATATAAGTGAACGCGAATGTTTGTATGAATGTTACTCAACCACCTCATATCATGCACGCCAATGGTCTCACTTCCATAGATTTCCGAAATCGTGCTAAGGTGAAAGTAATCCGCATGTAATCCGGACACAATACTGAAAGTGCCTGCACAGTATACTTTATGTCATTAGAATAAGTTCCAAAATATCGGTTACTCAACAATCAAAAAACATGGTAAGTCATGGTGAGTTTTATAATACTAAATCTCAATAAGTAAGTAATCGCTGTAATTTATTGGTTTTTAAATTCCAACACACGCGTGTTCAATCAAACGATTACACTTATTGATTAGCCACTTTACAGGTAAATGGTCGTCAACAACATTCTGATATACAATGGGCTACATAAGTTCCTGAACACCATAAGATCTATAATCCTTTGACAGTCGTGGTCTAAAATAACAAAAAGTTCAATCGTTAATAAAATAATCTAGATGGATGTCTTGGTTCTTTAAATGCAAATAATTATTAATATACTAAACTTAATTACCTAATAAGTAGATACATTATGCAGTAACGTCTATGACTAGTAGTTGTGTACTGGTATCATTTCATACATTTTTTGTTTTAAATTGTCCATTAACTTTTGTAGCCCACTATACCCAATCAATATTCACTATTATCGATTTAATTGATTACCATTACCTCCATTGAACAATGATTCGGCTACAGGAAAGTGTTACACTGTATGACTTTCGTACGACCTGGCTTACACTGTGTATCGAATATGACAAAGCGAACTGTCGGACATTGGTTATTTGCTTCAGAACCCATGACACGAAACGACAGTCATACACTTTCCTGTAGCCGAATCATTGTTCAATGGAGGTAATATTGGTCAATTAAGCTTAGCTCCTTTAGCAACGATAGCACGCCAAAGCTAACACAGCAAACTTTGGGACATTTACTGCTTGTACTTAACGATAACTTAACTTAACGAAATCTGCACCAACCTTGCTTTGCTTCTATCTGTTTCTATCACTCAGAACCGTTATTTACTCGACCAAGAAAGAGAGCGGGACTGTAACCGTAGGCAGCGAAATCAACGAAACTCTCAGTTACCACTTTTTTTCCATTTCCTTTTTTTTTATTTTTTTTTATTTATGGCACGTCAATTTGACTTCACCTCGCCTGATGTTAAGCTGAAGGCAAAGTCTCATGAAAGAGGGTCACCATTGCAAACACGTTCAGTGCTACAATGGTGGCGCTCAGCTTGACGGCCTCATCAGATGCTTTTTCACGCCCCGCTTAAAGGACCCGGGACTGTAGGAAGAAGGAAATATTCCTCTTTAAAAACGATCTACATTTCAAAATAGAACCTTGAACTTCTAAGGTGCGTCCAGATTTATGACATGAACAGCGGACCGGACATCGTGGGCTAAAGACATGACGGTGAGTGTGGACGTTACAACTTGGGCACGCAAACTAGAGATGTGCTGACACGGTGACCAGTCTATCAATGGTTTCATTTAAACACAGCTACCACGCAACTGATTACGCGACGGACATGCACTTCTGACACGGTCACGGTAGATTGTTGCGTAGATGTAGACGCGGCATTACATAGCAGCTGTATGCATCTACTCCTAACGTGTAATTGAATCCAACCCCTACCTCCTGGGGTGCAGTCGCGTCCGTTACCGCCACGCCACAGCGTACCTTTTTATACTTACGGTTTTTGACGTTTTTTCTGTGATCGTCATGTGACTAAAGTTTTATCAGCTACATGTCAAGTTTGCTTGGGCCCCGATAATGTTTCTAGTACCACAAAAAACCCTGGCATTTTGGGACCTTTCAGTTTATTATAACGACTCCTACACATTTGTTTGTGAAGCTGTATGCTCCAACAGGAAAAATAGGACTGGCACACTTTTAAAACTATTATAAATGATGAGTGAACAGCGTGCGAGATTAATGAATTGTCTCTTCGCACGGTACTACCCTTAGCAATATTTCATACTGACTGACCCTTCCACCTCATGGCTTCGGTTAATAGGGCCGCAGACTCACTATATTTTATAGACGGTACAGAGATCAACGGTTTGTTTGTCTTTTCGACTGCCATTTGTATATTTCACTGTTGTCATAGCGTATTTTATTTTAATAATGCTATAGCTGTATGGGAAGAAAGGAAAGTTGTATTAGGATCATAGTAAGTGGAAATATGTTTGTGTTATCTGTATACGGTGCCGTATATCAGTGTGGTGACATTAAAAATAATTGCAGAATATGGTGTAGGAGCCTACTTGTACGTTCGGTGCCCAAGTCAACCTTACCTGTTAGTCTGTAAACGTCTACGTAATAGTGAAAACAACATACATACATACATATGGTCACGACCGCAATCCCCGAAGGGGTAGGCAGAGATGTATTAAACACACATCGCCTACTATGATTTTCGATCCCACGTATTATCGCCTATTACCGCCAATCGGGTACTTTGCAAAGAAAAAATGGGTACGCTGAAAATAAATTCCTAACCGAAAATGTGGCAGCTAAATAAATTTGGTAGAAAAATTTACCCGATTCCTTGCTATGCTGTGTTAATCGCAAGGACATTAATTATGTCTATAGCTGCACAAACACTACCAATTTCGTCTTGGAGAGTATCAGACTATAGTACCTATATAGAGTATAGAATACAAATTAAGAGATGAGTACAGAGTTCACACCAACCATGTGTTAAGAAATCAACCCACATTAACTGCCAAAAGCTAAAAATACACCGTGCGAATTCAACTTAAAATTAGTTGAACAGAATTAACTTTAATATGTATGATGTAGCAACAAATTTAGTCACAAAATAAGCGATATGGCAACTTTAAAGTATCGTTGCATTTAGCCTCGAAACTGCGGTCGAGGGACGGTTAAAAGTTTTAATAGCTAATTAAATGGATAGCTACCACGCTATCAGAGACGTAGCAAAGTGACGCGAAACGCGAAGCCATTTCCTATTATAAAGTATATAAATGCTAGCTGTTCTCGCAACTAACTTGATGTGAACTTACCTGGAACTGTGGAAAATAACCCACATCTAAATCCAAGTTGCCCGATACCCTAATCCTTTTCCTGAAATCAAAGCAGCCTAAGTTACACTTGATAATATCAGGCAGGTACTTAGCTAGTGAATAGTCAGTCAAAATTAACTCAACCACTTCAGAGATTAACCAAAAAAACAGAGGGAATTTTAACATTACAACACAATCATATTGCCATCGTATTCTTCATTTTTTTAAGATAGGCTATGATATTATCTAGAGTCAACTTAAAACTACGACGAAGTTGGTTGAGAGAGAACTTTAAAAGTTAAGTTGCGTCAGTTTGAGGAGTTTCACATCGCGTAAAGTGTCATAAATTTATATTTATCGTTCTAACAACTCTGTTACATACTAAGATATCTTTTTTTGTAATATATGTGTGTTTATACAGACCTTTCCTACCCAGTAAAGCGCCGATCAATGCAAATTTACGTCAATGCAATCAAGCATACATGCACTAAGAGAGAATCCAAACCCTCTGACTTATCAATCAAACGTACTAACTGCTACGCCACAGAAGTTCTCAAACAACAATCCATACAATTCACAATTTGAATTTCCGAAACATATTAAAATCTTATGGTGCTTAGAAAAAGTCATACTTTAATAAAGCCTATCCTAATTTGTGTTGTTGATAATGACTGTAATTTGCCATTTTATTTTTGATACTTGATAGTGAAGTATTGGCCTCTCGACTGTCTGTAATGGTAGTGTAAGGTGTTTTTAAATAAATGAATTTAATAAAATATCGCTTTTTAGTAATAAAATACTATTCACGTTTAATCTCAATCTCCGCGTTCAGACCATAAAGTTTTAAAGTATTACTAATCATTTTATTATCATGCGATAGCAATACGAAGGCTGAATATTATCAGCTTATTTACTTGATAAATGGACATAAAACGAAGGTATTGTGTGTATTGTAAGAATTTACTTATCGTCATTATTTATGAATTTTAAATAACTGTGATTTTAACTGGTAAATATTTGAAAATAATGATTGTTCAAGGAGTAGAACACAGAAAATAAATAAACAAAATAAATGTTATATGAATCAAGTCAATAATCATACAAAGGAAAGAAATCATCATCATCATACTTGTAGGACTTCAATTTCGACTTTTTCGAGAATGACCTTCAAACTGAAAGAAAAGCCTGCATCCGAACGTCCCCCTGTTTGGGTGGTGCACAGACGAGCAAATGAGATTATCTTGGGCATCAAAGATGTTGTTCGTGTCTTCTACACGTAAAATTCACCACTCGGAAAATTGATAATTTTATTTATTTTTGGTATATTATTAATGGATATCTGATTGATTAATAAATCATTTTGATTTTGACATTTACTGGTATTGAATTTATGTTAAGAAATTGAAATTACGTACCTATATGTATTTTAGTTGCTGATTTTGATTGACATTGTATCACAGTTAATTCACACTGTATCTGATTATTGATTATTGGGTTCATTGAATTGAATTTTAGTTTTATAATACGAATATAAATTAATGGACTTAATTGATGAATGACAATTGAAATGTATATTTTGCATGTTAAACCTATGTATCCTACACAATATAAAACATTGTTTGTGATAAATGAATAAATAAATAAATAAATTCAATTAGCTTCCACTGCACTCTACTGCCGGACGTAGTCCGCTCTTAAAATTTGGATTCTTTGACTTACTGTTTCCACACTGGCCAGGGTGTCACACCAACCCGGGTGTGTCACCCCTCGTCCATACGTCCATTGCACGCGTTGATAGACCATAAGTACTAAGTGGAATGAAAAAAAAATCGTCCTATTTATGAGAGAAACTGATAATGGACCTGATAAGTGACTTTACTGCACTCACAAGCTTTTTACAGGTAGGTAGATAAGATACTGTCCTAAAAACACAGCCAATGAAATAATGACCCTAGAAAATACCCTCGAGCATAGTTGATCGTCAGTTCTCTATTTAAATTGTATCGTACATTTAATCAGCCTGCACAGAACTATCTGATCAAAAACCTTGCGAAGTAGTCTCTAACTGTGATGTTTGCCCCGACGAACCATTCACTTCGGTTTCGTCACTGAGGTAATAATTGTACAAATACTAGATTAGACACTGCGATTTTTTTGTTGGTGTGTTGTTTTATCTTGTTAACTATTTTGTCTTTGTATTAAGAGTCTTGTACCGCATGATCGACAATAAAAGTGCCTAAATACAGTAAATTTAGAAAAGCAATTAGTATGACTGTTCAAATCAAATTTAGATAGGAAAAAGTGAATGCTTTGATGAGATACAAACCCGCAAACTTTCCCTTACAAGGGGAACGTTCTAACCGCTAATTTACGAAGCCTCGTCTGAACCATTCTAAATTTTCCTATACAACCATCTTTGTGGCAATGGTGGGAGCCATCTACCGACAATCAAAAAAGTGCCTAGCCTCCCATTTTTTTATCGTGCGGAACATATCTACACGGATACCCCCAGCGCCGGTTGGGGAGGTTATGTCGGGCTCGAGCCGACTAGCTACGCCTACGTAGTAGCCAACATATCCCTCGCACTGCAGTGGCAAAATACTACTTGTATATTTTACTCCTATTATTTCTAAGGTAATAAATCAATCATCAAAAATAAACCGCGGTAGCCTAGTGGTATGGGTAATGGACTGCTAAAACGAGGTCTCGAGTTCGATCCCAGGTTTACCATGGCACACACCAATGACTTTTCGAAGCTTTTCGAAGTTACGTGTGTATTTATCGCAGGTTTATAAGTGCCCGGTTAATGGCAATAGGCTCGCCACCTATTACATTGGGACCTAAACATAAACTGGCGAAATGTGGGTGCTAGCACCTCTGCCTACCCCTTCGGGGATAAAGGCGTGAGTTTATGTTGTTATGTTGAAATGTCTCTTCCAGTATTAACCTATCACCTGCGTTCGACTCGCCAGCATAGCTGCAGTTCAATTGAATATAATTCTTCTTTTTTCCGAATGTGGTAAAAGCCCTTCAGCGTTCTGCCGCTTGATTTGCGAATGGGCTGTAAAGAGCCCACAAGCGGTTACCGCTCCACAGTGATTTATACGCAGCCTCCTATTTATTTACTACCGGCATGTGTAGACCGCACGTGATTACTTTACTCAACTCAATCATAGTAAATTGAAAGGTGCGGGGTGATTTAAAATGGAGTGATGATTATGTTACTCAGTAATGTGTGTATAAATATTAAGCAAAAGTAGATAATACTCATAAAAAGAAAACTAGAAAACGCTAGTGTTGAAACATCATTCAGGGGGCTTAACAACCCTAACAAACAGAAGTGTGCTATTACAACAAAATTTGACCACGGTACACGCAGTTGAACAAGGTGAATCTTTGTAAAAAAAATACCAGAATTTTTTTTTTGCGACCCAGGTGGACGATTTGGGTAGGTAACTTTTCAGGTTAGATAATCGAGTTGGACGAAGTCGTCATCACCATAGCGTGTATCCCATTTGCATCCAAAGCTGAGGCCCCGGAATCCGTTATCTTAAGTTTTCTCCTCATGACGTCGCTTATTTTAACTTTTAAGTCAGAATAACACTTCTTACAAAACAATATGGACAGTGAAACTTGATGAAATCAATAATATTTTGCAATTCATATCTAGTTGAATTGTTTTACACTTTCAAGTTGCATCTTCCAATTCCGTTTCCATGAATTTCTAATCAAGTTAAAGTTGCAAGTTCAGTTGAAGTATGTTTCGAATCGAAAGCGGCACGAAGATTTTTTGTGCTCTTTTTAAAGAAATATCGATTCGGATAACTATCGTTTGAGGAATACAACAAACAAAATATGCTGAGGTATGATAGAGACTCCGTGTCACATTCCATAAGAATATAAGCTTTTCCTAAACATTCTAAGGTTTGAGATTCTCAGGTTATGAGATTCAGATGCTACAGTCAGTACATTCCATCAGGAACTAAGTGGTTCGGTGAGTCTTTTCTCTGCCGCACCATTAAGTCCTGGAATTCCTTGCCGGCGCACGTGTTTCCTTCTTCCTACAGTCCCGGGTCCTTTAAGCGGGGCGTGAAAAAGCGTCTGATGAGTCCGTCAAGCTGAGCGCCACCATTGTAGCACTGCACGTGTTTGCAATAGTGACCCTCTTTCATGAGATTTTGCCTTCAGCTTAACATCAGGCGAGGTGAAGTCAAATTCACGTGCCATAAAAAAAGAACAGTCTCAGATAAAGCGTTCCACTTGCACAATGAACGTATTACTTGCCAAACGTGGTAAGTATAGAATATCATATAGAATACAAAGTTACATCTCGATGTCTGTACTGTAAATCCATTAGACTTACTGTCAATGTGTCGAGGTTCTACAGAATTCTGTGCGACATTATGTGAATCCAGCCACCCAATTCAGTAGCCTTGGTCCACTAACGCTAGATATGGTCGTCCAGCGTGGCAGGTAATCGCAATTAGTGTAGTTACTTTCAATTCCGGAAACTAACCAGTAAATGGGCAAATGGTTCTATGTTAATTTCGTGAAGATAAAATCGTGCAATGAATCCATACAATGATGCTTGCCATTTAAAAGAAACCACAATTTTGATAATTGGCATGAAACCAGTGAAATACATACTATATTACTAATTAAAGTACAAAAACCACAAACTGAATAACAGTGCTGTCAATTTTAATATCATAACCGCACATGAATATTAATATGAACAAGTCAACAATTGTCATTAAATTGTTTTTCATAATACATATCTTTAGGTTCTCCTCGAATGTAGGCTGCACTACGAATGATTGAAGCACGTTTCAAAATGACTGCAGGGTATATTGTAAATGTGAAAATTGGTGATGATTTTTTTTAAAAGAATATTAGCAACCGAAGTTACTAATATTCCCTTTAACCCATCCAGCTAAGCTCAATGGCTTGTGTTAGGAGTGGGTTCACGTCGGTAGTGTAATGGCCAGGATTCGAACCCTGGACCTCTCGATCGTAAGGCCGACTCCTTAACCAATAAGCTACCGCCGCGCGCCGCTTCAAATGATGTTTGTGACTCAATTACACTCAAACTGCTGAACGAAGTTATCTGAAATTTAGTACATGGAGGGATACGTTACCTGTAGTTTGGAATAACACTCACGCTACCTTTTATTGCTGAAATAGGTTCCCATGGGTTGTAGAAACCAGATCCAATTTGCACGCGGGCAGAGCCACGTGCAATAGTCCTCGTGAAAACCTCCACGACTATGCCAGTGATGATTACATGTTGACAGTATAACGAAGCGGTCATATCGTTATCGACCCAGTTAAATTCATACTATGTATCTCACCTAGATCGGCTCTACCATTCTTGGCAATCCTTTCAGAGTTCATACCCTCCTTTGTAGAAAGTGTACGCAAAAAGAGAAAACTCCGCCCTCTGACCTCTTTTCTATAAAATTACTGTTACTGACCTAGCAACTTTAGTTTTACAAAATAAAATGCTATTCTTATAATCCAAGACTGCATGCAATTATAATGTATTTGTGCTCAGTTTCGAATCACTGTGCAGAAACGAGCAAGAACAACAAACAATTCCCCATAACGATTCAATTATACAAAAAATGTGACTTTGGGTCGCTTTCCACGATCCATGATTTTACACGCCCTGGAAAGTGACAGCCATTCGTGACAATGCAGACTCGTTTGTCATAATAAATACCTGAGTCTACTTCCGCGCCCGCGAAACCTCGTACCTTGGAAACCCGGCATTAGAAACACAACACACTTGCTGCTAGCCACAATATGCGTTGTAGACGTTTAAAGAAAAAATGTGCTCTACCAAATATTTTGCCTGGTCTTCGCAAAACAAGTCTGAACATCCTTCACGTTCAACTAAGTGACTTTTTATACAGGATACCGCATCGTAAACGTTTTTCAAACATCGTATTCCATTGTGACGCTAGCGGATGTTTCATAACAAGTATGGGAATATTTAGTCAACGTAAAGAAAGTTAGTTGACTTGACACCAAAGACTAGTTATTCATTTTATATTAAACGACTTTGTCGCTGGATGAACATGGTGACATTTATATAAGGAAAACAAACGAATCCGCCCTGTATGTTAAATACATCTTGATACTGACTAAAGCGCAAAACACACACAGCGCGGGTGCGGCGCGGGTCGGGCCCGCGACGGGTAATTTTTTTTTGTATTCCTTATAATTGAATGGACGACAACACACATAACGCGGGCGCGGGTCGTGTCAAGCGCGGGTCAAGCGCGGGTGCCGCGGGTGTCACCCGCTTTACAAACCATGGCGCGGGTGCGGCGGGTGGGCGCGGGCTAACGGCGTTTGTTTTCGTCGTAATGTACGCATTCTCCTATAACCGTTCACACATACGGCGGGTGCGGGTCGTGTGCGACGCGGGTCGCGTGGGTGCCATTTTGCTTTTGTAATTATTTACAAAAACTAGTACATTTTCGCTATGAATCTCAATGAAAAAATTATTGAATGTGGTCCTAATCATGTTTGCTTGTTTGTAATTCTCTAGAAGTGATGAAATTATCCGTTTTCTAGTCTTTTTTTATTGATTTCGTGAATTCACGACCATTTTCTTTTTCGAGCTATTCTTTTCAAAACAAATAGAAACAGTTCAGTTCTTGCCTAATAGTGTTATTTTAGGTTCAACAATTTTTTAATTTTTTCATACCACTAAGGTGGCAGAGAAGCACGCAGCCCACCTGGTGGACAGCGGTTACCGTGGCCTATGGAGGTTTGCAACACCAGGGGCGTCACGTACCTACGTGCCGCCAACCATATAGAGAAGAGGGTGGAAGGGGGGAGGAGGGAGGGGAGAGGGGGGAGTGGAAGTATGGACCTCGGAGCAATCCGCATTTTCAGTCTAACTCCGTGTTTGGCTGAACTTCAGTATTTTCCGTGAAGCTATTGATACCACAAACGCTGACCTCCACAAACCATTGGCGATCTTGAAGTATTGAAGTTGGACCAGTTGTTGTATTTTTACCTATGCACCTACATGTAATGATTGCCATGCATGCAATGGCACTGAATGAAATCGAACCCGCGTCTCCTGCGTAGCAATCTCGTTCACTACAGTTATGCCACAGTGGCTGTCAAGTTCTTCATCTGTGTCTGAATTTCCCGACATTTTCAATCACTGAAACGGGCGGCTTCATTGCTTTTGGATGGAATGCTAGAAGTATCATAATCGTTGCAGTATTTCATTATCTTAATTAGATGTACAAATACAGTAACTTCATAAGAATTATATACTAAAGAAAAGCAGAAGAAGCCACCCGCGCCCGCTCGACCCGCGCCCGCTCGACCCGCGCCCGCTCGACACGCGCTATGTGTGAAGGCACTGACAGCCGCGGCGGGTGGCGCGGGTGAAGCGCGGGCCCGACCCGCGCCGCACCCGCGCTGTGTGTGTTTTGCGCTTAACGTTCCAACAATTTTAGAGTGGCGAGAAGACTTATCTCTGAAACTTTCCCTATACATAAAGGTACATATCAGAACTAGCACGAGGTCCTATGTAACTATAGTATATTGTAGTAACTCAACTACGACAAAAGTAGGTATGTGTACGGTTGTATATTAATTTAATACAGTTACCGTCATTTATATCATCTTGAATTATGAAATGACCTACGTCACGTCATAAAAATGCAAAACGGCCTGAAAAATAATAATGCTTCAAGTGACTCGTGGTGTGGTTATTAAAAATAGGGAACGTGACGCAAGTGGAGAGCCAGTGACGTCATTAGACCGAAAAATACATTGATTAACAAAATATTTGTGTTATTGAATTATATTTGTTCTGAGAAAAAATATTAAAGATTCTGAGAAGCTCGGCTACCGGTTCTGATTGCTAATTTCACATAAATTGCTCTGTAATCATAAAGCAATTTTGTTATGTAGGCAATATAATATCTTTATCTACATGACATACCTACTTAGACAAGTTGAGTCGAGTGGCTATGCGAATTAGGGCCATTATGTATTATTGTATTCATTTGAAAGCTTACTGAGGTAGAACAGAACCCATAATAATTATCGAACGAACCCGCGCCTAGCGGATCTAACCCGCACCTCCTGTGTTGTCGCTGTCAAAATTAACTAGTCTCACTGTGTACATTATTCGGATTCTGGATACGGATTAAAAAAACTGAACGGATTTCGATGCGGTTCTTTTTGTTTGAAGGGGTTTGGTCTAACTTAGAATATTACGGTTATTTGATTGCAATCGGTTAACCAGAGTTATGATTAGTAATATAGAATTTAAATTGCACAGATGGCGCATTAACCGACAGCCTCGTGGGTGAAGCCGCGGGCATAGTGTACAATATAATCGTAGAAACTGCAGAATTATCTTCGTACAAACGACGACGCTTAAATCACAACGTGTGCTCAAACGTCCAAAATGCCCCGCGGTCGTGCTAGGGACATTACCCGTCGTAGACGTTCTACTAGGGATTGCCATTTGCATCATTATTTTGTTCCTTGTTTTTGTTGTTTTTTTATCGACACTGTGATAGAAAGAACATCCTGTAAAAACACTGAACCAGCTATGCTTGAAGTTTCTTTGAAGGATAAAATTCGTAATAAGCTCATCTGACCAAGAACTGAAGTCACTGACATAGCTCGCGAAGTAAGTGAGCTTAAGTGGCAGTGGGCTGGTGATATCTGTCGGAAAACCGATGGTTGTTGAAGCAAACGTGTTCTAGAATGGAGACAGTAGGAAGGTAAACGGAAGGTGGAACACCAGTCCACATCCAGTCCACCCCAGGCACCTGTAAAAGGTGCCTGGGGTGGACTGGATGTGGAAGGTTGAGGATCGAGAGCAATGGGGCATATCGAGAGAGGCCTATCTAGCAGTGTGTATTCTATTCTTATACCCAATCAATAAATTACCAACACAATTATGAAGTACTGTCAATTTCCTACACCCTGTAAGTTACGAAATAATTGCGAAGAAATTAGTTTTTTCATATATTGCTACTATATCTAAAATCGTAAATCACGATGTACATACTTAGAAAATACTTTAGGGCTAAGTGAGATTAACAATTCTGAGCACAAAACTATTTTTTTAATTTCTACTAATCTGTCTGTGTTTTTCTGTAATAGACGCTAAAACTACCAAACGGATTTTGATGCGGAATTTTTATTTTATTAGAACGTCAGGTCAGATTAATCACAGGTATGTTTGAGCAAAAACAGCGATAACCGACAGTTTATTTAACTGCTTCAAATTAGAAATTCAAGAGAGGAGTACCGCACTATAAGCACAAGAGACCGCAGGGACTCTTATTGCCAATTTTCTATCCCGATGCACCGGAGATAGTGGACAACGGACTTCGATCGTAAATAGCTTCATACTGTAAACAAAACTAATCTACTATGTAGTTTTTGAATTATCAAGTCAGCATCCAATTCTAGTGGCTCTGTGAAGTTCACGTCGAGCTATTGTTGTCTCGTAAACATGAACCAGAAAATTGAAGCATGGTTTTTTTATCTTTTTTTTAATCATGAATTTTCATACTGTTCGTATTTTAACTCTAACATTTCTAATGATGTGCGGTTAGTTTGTTACATGGTGTATTAATAAGGTACCTACACAACACTATTTTATACTACTTCGTATGAATTGTGGCATTGTCCACGAAGGGTACCTAAATACAAAAACTTGTGAAGATGGATGTATGGGTGTATTTATATTGGATTTTTGTTCCTCTTGCGCTGTATTTATCTGAAAGAAAGGCACAGAAATATCTAGCGAATAGGCCGCGGGACTGGGATTGGAAACTCACCCGAGCTTAGCCGGCGCGCTAATATTATACTAGAATAAAATTTTAAAATATAGAGATGAAGTTTTTAAGGTTGTAAGGGTGTTGATCGCTTGAGCCTATTTTGTTAATTCTTCCACCAATAGAAAGTCACATTATTTGTGAGTGTCATAGACTATTATCCATATTACTGGTGAGCCGTGTCAGTAACGGGAATGGGACAAGTAGTCCACGCGTGCCAAACCGCAGACAACAGCCAGTCTAATTATAAAAAAAAATATGTTTATTCGTACTTCATACGTTGCCGAACCTTTCATCCATCGAAAATGAATTTAGACCGAGTATAATTCGCGATTATAACTGTTCAGTCGGTGTTGCGCGTTGACACTATCACAAAAACCAAAGTGCGTGCGCACACAATCGATTTTCTCAATTACAGAGGCGATTCTCTACGCCTCGCAATCAATTTGGAAGATTGTTACTTTGTTTACCATCACTAAACAGGCTTTCTTTCTTCCATAAAAATATCTTGTTAATTGTTTGAACATAATTAAGCTACTTCTTTTGCGGAAATACTCTTAGTTAAGTATTTCGGACTCGAACCAACTTAAACCGCACGCCTTTTCGGGTCTTCAGATGCCGCGGCGTATATCCATAACTTTTCTTTACCACCCATGTATCAATAAATAAACTGACATCAAATATTGATATACAAACAAATTCTATTGATACAATCTTATCGTAATTGCTCCAGGAATTTACGTTTATTTGATAAGTTAACAAATTGGTTATATCCGCCACCATCCGCCATTGCATCCGGCCCAAGATGACTCTTACGCAGGAACTTGGGGAATTAAGGAAACGCTTAGCTGTTTGTAAGTACATAATTTTAGGAATATTAGCTGGCGATGTTTGAACTTCATATTCGCAGGTCATATATCCTGCGAAGGTGGAGTTAATGCCCAACATCCACTTCAAAAATGGATGCTTCGTCACGAGATATTACGTAATTCGTTTACGCTTGCTAAAATTGATCGCGATAGAACGGGAGTATTTATTTATTTAGAAACTTAAGTACTCAACGGCTTATTTACATTTGACATGGTATATGACAATCCTATTAGACTCTAAGCTAATAACAGAGTTTCATGACATTCGTATAAAGCACTTGAAATTAGAACTGGCTGCATCTAAACCCAAATTATTAAATTGAAATACCTTTACATATAACTTAAACTTAAAAAGAAACGATATAAAGTAATATAGTAGAATACAAAGTTAAATAAACTTATTTATTTATTTAATTAATTTTATAATTTATCACTGCCGAAGTGCCGAGCAACTCCAAGATTTAGCTACTATAAGATGCCTTTTTTAAATAAGAATCTTTGTGACGCGAAGTATTTTATTTCACATATATTTTTATTACTAAACAGGCTCCGTGGCGTAGCGGTAGTCCACGCGACTGCTACGCACGGGGCGCGGGTTCGATCCACGCTCAGTGCAAAAAGTTGTATGCATGAATATGACTCTTTGCACTGGTCTGGTCGTGCCTCGGAGAGCATGTTAAGCCGTCGGTCCCGGTTGCCATACAAACATCTATGGCAGTCGTTACGGGTAGTTGGAGCCCGCAAAAGTCCAACCAGTCTAACTTGGAACTTTGATATCGCCATTGGTTATTAAACCATCGGTTGTGGAGGCTAAATGACAGTTGCTTCACGGAAAATATCGAAGTTCAACCGCATCACAGTTGGACAGCCGACCCCAACTGAGTTGGGAAAAGTTTCAGAGAATCATGATGATGATGATTTTTATCATTAAAATAACAGCTGTGTCAAGTAATCCATTGATAGCATACTGAAAACTGTTTGCTTGGACGCGATTCTATCAATAGAATGTCATTTTGGCTCGGCATATGCTAGGCACCTAATAGTATGTATCGCAAATGTAATGCCGCAACGTAATGTTGAGCTTGATTACAAGACAGCCTGCTAGATGCTAGTTACTAGTAGTGTCAAAATATGTCTAGGCAATAGCTCAGTATAGTGTATTGAGTTCATACATTTTAAAACAATACCATAACAACAACACCATTAACAATACCATCACATTATGACAAATGATATTAGAATATATAAACGTCCGTATTGCTATTAATATAATAAAACATCTGGCAGTCTCAATAAATGAAATGATAATTCACCATCTGTTTAGTTTGTAAGCCTATGGATATTTTTATCTCTCGAACAACAAAAGTTCAGAAGCGACCGATACATGATATGATACGCAACGGTCATATTTCATTATGATACCGAAATAGACATAAATTGAACTGATTGTTTTGTTAACAATTAGCCATTTGTAACAATAACGTCTATTAAAATAGAATATCCTAAAAAAAATATATAGCATTACCAAGTAGCAGAAAAAAATATCTTGGAAACCATAGGCAGTTGTTATATGGTGTAGCCTTTACACTGCTAAAACACCATGGTTAACTTAGTTAACTTCATGCTCAAACGGTTGAATGAAATTGACTATAGTTTGGTACAAGAATGTACGAGTATTATAACACAACATAACATAATCTCACGCCTATATCACCGAAGGGTAGGCAGAGGTGCTAGCACCCACATTTCGCCAGTTTATGTTCAGGTCCCAATGTAATAGGTGGCGAGCCTATTGCCCTTAACCGGGTACTTGTAAACCTGGAATAAATACCCACATAAATTCGAAAAGTCATTGGTGTGTACCATAGTAAAACCTGGGATCGAACCCGAGACATCGTCTCAGCAGTCCATTACCCATACCACTAGTAGCCTATCACGCACACACACAGTCACGAGTATTGTAGTCTGGAATAACACATAGCCAACTTTTTATCCCTGAAATAGTATTTATAGAACGGGCTCAGAATGCCACATAAGTCAAACAGTTAGTGTAACTACATAACTATATTTGCCTATAAAGTCATAAATGCCTACTGTAGAATGTGTAATGAGATATATTTAGAAAAGGTATTGTTATTTTGGGATCTCAAAATATTATCCTATTTCTGGACCATTCGACCTTTCATCCTACAATGTTTATCGTCCAAATTATTTGAGATTGTACCTGTTTGTACGGTTCCTCATAAGCCGCATAATAATTCTTGAATCATCATCATCCTTGCGTTAGTCCCGGTCGCATCCGAAGCTTTCACCTCGGAGTCTGGGGATCGCTTTCCGGCTTTTTCCCTTCTACTTCGCATGACCTTGCGCATCCATGATGGTAAGCCCATTGGCACGCATATCATCCTCTACGTTACCAAGCCAGCACTTCTTGGGTCTACCGCGAAGGCGAACCCGGCGAAGCCGGCATGGCCTGACATTTATTACCCACGTAATTCCTAAAGCTACCACCAGCACAATACTTCAAAATGCTCAGTTTTAATATAATTTAATTAGCCACTTGATTGTCAGTGGCACGCTTTGTATTATATTTATCAATTTATTTAAAATTATTAGTTTTAAATTTTCGATCATGGTCTTGGAAAAGATCCTAAAATAGATGTCTTTGCTGTGGAATTCCTTATAATGAAGAATGCATAGAGTAATAGTGGTATCAATGTCAACTATATTGCGAACTTATATAGAACTACTTATCCTAATTCTTATCTATTTTTGTCTTGTAAACATTCTGACAAAACTACACAGAGAGACATTTCTCATATAGTTACTACCACATGCAGTGATGCAATAGAAAACAATTATGAGTCGCAATTTTTATTCTTGACTTTTGACATTTGTATTGAAACCTCTTAAGTCTTCTTTTGTGTCCTTTGTTACGAATATAAATTGTCACCATATTTCAATAAAACACCTTTAGTACAATGCAATAAAACACACAATAACCCCGCTACATTACTCTTGAAGACTGTATTCAAAATGCTAAAATATGAAAATTCCTTTGCTAAGTAACAAAATATTCAGTTACATTCCTTTGTACCTATTTCCATTGGCGGTTTTACAAGGTATCTTCTTTCTAAATGTTTTTATAGAAATGTCACAAGATGTATTTGACATTTGCTTGGATCGCTATCCAGACAAACATTGTTTCCAGGAATTTAGTATTTAAAAGTAAAGGCTTGATTTATTTATGCGTTGTCTCCGATGCTCTCGCAGTTTTACAAACTCTTTCATTCTTTCCACTGCGCTGTGTTGGAGTATACTGCATGATGTCTAATAAATATTAAATTAATGACAAAGCAGCGCAGCAGTAAATTATTAGCGTATTTTGTGGTAAAGTTTACAAGAGAAGTTTAGCTGGGTGCTAGATATAGTGTAGCAACGTAGTGTTTAGCTGCCTTAAAATAATTTGGCTCTCATTTCATTGCGAATATGACTACGTTCTATGGCATCAAAATTCAAATAAATTACCTTTATAAAAACGTATAGTCATGCATGTAAAGGGTGAAACCTGTTGTAATAACGAGCAGTTTCAGCAGTGCTACAGTAGAAAGATGGATGATTATCAACTTTTAATTTTCTAACGACAAGAACATTTCGTACAAAGATAAACCTTCACCTTTACGCCTCGAGTCAAAGGTGAAGGTTTATATTGTATTTTATGATGCGAAAATCCACTTCGGATACACCCTCGCCCCCACCCGCTATTGGTGGTGAGATTGCCATTGACATACTATTTCGCACGCCGGCTGACATCTCCGATTTTGACATGTCCTCGTCGGGTATGGGAACCGCGGCGCCGCCGGCTCAAGCACATGTTCGTTGGGGTTAACACATCCTTAGAAAACATTGTTTAAGTGTAGCCTTTTGCTTTTTCAGGTATGCGCTTGTGATGACATTCAACAGTTGAAGCCTCTTACGATATTCAAGGCAACATGTAAGTATAAACTTAATTAGATGCCTGTCATTTTTTACTTCTCCTAATTTTGTATCAACTATCAGCAGACCCGCGACTTCCCAACCCTGTGCAAAGCCTGTGCCAGACATTGTCTGTTATTCAGCTGGTCTACCTTCGGCTTCTGGGTGAGGTTGAACTGGAGACACTTTAATATTTTTTCTTTTTTAATATAATAATTAGCATAAAAAATGTACATAGTTGATACTAGATTTATCCCGACAGTTTTACACAGTATAAAATGGGTACCAAAGTAATTGTCTCTTACATTGGGCTTAACTTGTACAGGAGCATATAATTTAGTGCGTATTTCTTTTTTTTATTAATATCTAATACTGAGAATTGAAAATCAATTTCATCAATACCTTCAGTTTCAGTAGGTACCTATACTTTTTCATACCCTACCTCTACTCTGTAGTCTCTGTAGTCTCTGTAGTCTCTGGAGGTAGGGTTTTTATCATTCCCGTTAAATGTCATCGCAATAAAATCATTTCTCGGTTAACACAAAGATGCTAGCAGTCTTATCACTCTATCCAGCACAAAGAACATGAGCAGGTCAACGATCCTCTAAATATGAGAGCATAAACGAATAACAAATCTTTGGAATAGATATGCAAAATTATGTTAATAAGCAGAAAAATGTCAGTTGTTCCAGTTTAACGATCTTTGAGGATGATTTCATTCCCCTGACAGAAGTAAAGATAGTACGCAACTACTAAACAAACAGCTATGTTATTATTTGTCAATACACAAGGAACAACCGCCGTGTTGACAAACATAATACACATTGTTTGATCTATAGCTAATTCTTAGTTACACGCATCAATAAATAGCATTGTTAATGAACTGATTGCGTATTTGTAAACGAATGAGAAATAATTAAGTACAGTAAATATACAATGACATACATTACTATGCCTATAGACACATATTTCATCAGCTGTCTATATTACCTCACGTGGTAGCATACCAACCCTATAGATAGACCCCATGACGTTTATAGGCTCGCTCACATGTTCGTGCCTTTAGTAATAAGAAAAAAAACACTAAAACTATATTTTCTAAGTTTTTTTTTTCCAAAAAATCGACACTCTTGAGACACTGTGAAACAAAATTGCTAATAATATTATGTTTCATTTGTTTTCACCCGACTACACGAGACTGAGAGCAATGTGTTACACGCGCATGTATGTATGTATGAGGTATACTCTGTCGTAGCGTACCCCTGTATGTATGTTTCTTTGTTCCTCACTACAGGCCTAACAGCTGTACGGATTTTGATGATTGAGGTCTCAAATGAAAGGTATTCGTCTCCCGGGGCATGAAATCTTAATAAAAATTATACGATGGATTTTTGGTGCTATTATGTGTGTTGTCAACATGTTCGCATAATATATAAAATTAACTAAATTATTAAAAAATGAAAACCCGGCTACAACTGGTGATCTTTTCACCAGTAGTTTGGACTTTTTACTAAAGAAATTCCTTAAATAATAGTATTATCAGATTTAGCCTACATCCTGAATAATACCGGTATTTAACTGAAACAAGTTGTAAATAGCCGGAAAATCGATTACTTAAGGTATGAATATTCATTAGGTATAGCTGCTTGAAACCGCATCGTTATTCCTCACTAAGCCAATTAAAATTGACAGCTAGTGCGAGTTCAAAATACGAACACCTGTAATGAATGAAGTATAATGTCTACAGAAAACCACTTCTTGCTATCAATCAGAAGTCCTTTTATGTGGGTTACAATTTAAGTATGTAAGAGAACGTGCGGCCAATATGTGCGGAGACTCTGAAAGCCAGACTTGTGCAAAAGCTGCAAGTTTCGTAGCGCACGATAACCGTCAGGACTATCAAAAGGATGCACGCACTCTGCACGATGTTGTCTACCATCCCACCTCCTTGTCGGTTCGAGTCCGACATAACCAGATTCACCGGCTCCGGTGGAGGTGGTATCCGTGGGGGTGTTGAGCATGAAAAATGAAAGGAAAGGGTGTAACGGAAAACGTGTTAATATTCCAACGAGTCTAAAATTATTGGTTATGTAATTGTTCAGTCATTTGTCACTAAAAATACCATTCTTATTAAATTTTATATTGTAAAGATGTTGCCCTAAGAAACTTTTCAATCATTTATCCATCCACATAATTATGTCACATCCTGACTGTATCATACAATAAGATTTCCATAGTTACTGTTACTCAATGGGACAAGTCGAAGTCCCTTAAATACACAATCAAAATTTTTAAATACAGGCTATAGAAGGAATGTAAGTGTAACAAATCAATTAGTAAATATAATCATAGCACAGATAAGATAGTAATAGTTTGTAAGTGGGTGTGACTTTTATCTGGCGGTAAGATAAGATTGTCGGGCGGTCTAACTTTGGCGTCTCACGCCAGGTGAAGTTTCGTGTGTCCAAGCGCCTTCAACTTTAGGAAGTTCTCGTGCTATTAGAAAGAGATTATCACTTGTATCAATTTAGGGATAACGATGGAATTCGCCATAATGTTCCCAGATGTTTGTGAGATCGACTAATTTGTATTGGATTGATACAGGAAAAAAAGCTTCTACACAACACACCACAAATTTTCGACTTGTATGTACATGGTATCGATAAATGAAATCGAACTATATTTCTATCTACCACGAGTATTATTTTTTAGACATCAATCAATCAATAAGCCTATATATTTGTACAATTATTTTGTATTTATGCAATACATCTTTGAGTTTGAATTTGGTTTAAAAATAGGTATGCTACTCAAATTCAAATTCATTTTATTGCTAGAAACATGGTCAAGTGTCCTGGACCCCTAAAGTAGTGTCTTGGATAATTAAAATATTATTCAACATGTTTCAAAGGTTCAACTACATGCAACATGTTATATTTTATTAGAATAAAAACATTTATAAATAAAATTAACTTGTCAATTATGTTAAATAAACAATGTCAATCTTAATTGCGTTTCTGGTACCTACTGTGCGTCCGAAGGATAATTATTATACTAATAGCTCAGGCAGGAGTCAGTGCCGTCAAGTCACTACGATGAGATCATATAATTCCTTAGTATACAGTATCAAGATCAAAATAAGAACAACTCTACGAAATCTATTCATTCCTACCGACAACCATAGGTATTGCAATGTTTATCAATTCTTAATAGTGTTGCTCCACACCGTAGCGGAAAACGGCAACCGTCACCGATTCAATACCGCATACCGCGATGCCATCAGGAACCTCTTTAATATGTAACACTAGGTTCCCAAGTTGTGGAGGCACGTTAGTGGCCCCGCTGAGACGAGTCGCAGTAAGCAAGACACTATTTGCCTTTTCTCGAAATGGTACGTCGTATTTTCTGTCATTTTTTCATTTACAGGTGCGACTTTCAAACTTTCTCCAATATACCGTGAAAGAAAATATGACAGATAAGGGAGTGACTGAGGAAATTATATCTAATAGGAATGTATGGAGGAGAATGACATGTTGCGCCGACCCCAAATGGGAGTAGATGATGAGTTTTATAACATATCCTTAAAATTGACTAAATAATCATTTCGTGTCCTCCCTGTATCATAAACGTATTTGCTGACCCTGCTTAGGTGTTTGTATAGTAATTCGTTAACCACAATGCATGCGCGTGCAACCAATATGCGGGCTACCAACTGAGCTATCACCGGATACTACAATTACATCGGACCAAATTGAACGGTTCAGTACCACTTACGTATCTACTGATTTATCGACTACTATTCAAATTTCCAAACTTACCTTGTAAGTCATTGTCTTGTTCCAAATATGATAAGATGCATTTATTAAGATGGCGGGTGAACTTCAGATCCATAGGCGGAACGGAAGCTCCACATTGTTCGCGTGCCGAGGACCGAGTGTTCTACACTCGAGAATGTTCGAGTGGCTTCGCGCCCTACAGTCTACTTGTTGAAATACGCTGGGAATTTGTAGGTTGTAAGTAAAGTACTATCACTTTGTTGTAAACTGTCTTCTGCCGGAGGGTACTTTTATATATAAAATTGGTACTTTATTTCTCAGTGATATTGTTGTCTTGTATATGAAATTGTTTGGTTATATATCAAAGGCAAATGCAGCGTATTCGATTGAAAATTTCAGTTGGGTTTCAGTTGGCAGTAATCTTGAACATTTATCGTCATATTTCAACAAATTTAAACAATACAATATCAAGCTACTTAAAGGTACAAACCATACAAACTAACTTCTTGAATAACTCCATCTATTGACGAAATCTGTATCAATACCCGTTGAGTTGAGAACAGAAGACTTGGGAAGTGACTGCACAAGAATTGGACACATACCGCCATAAAATTATTGCATCATGGTAGGCTCCTCCTCTCCCCATACTGAGACATGACCCCATCGCCGAATAAAGAAGCCACTAGCCACGAACCTATCTATAAAAAGACCTATTTTAAGTGCAAATTCCGAGGTCAATCAATCTTTAGTAAGACTACATAAAAAGTGAAAGAAAGTAGGTATTATTGAAGGCAGTTTTGCATACATTAATAACATGGCAAACCGTCAACAGCTAATTTGTATTCACAAGCAACTCGAGAATGGCTATTTAACTGGCTCGGGCACGTGCGGTGAAACGTTGAAACACTATATAGTTATACTAACTAACGTCCGCGGCTCCGCCCTCGTGATATGCCAATCCCATTCCCGGAAACTACATTTAATTCCGTATATAAAGTCCCACACTCATTCAGCCATGAAAGTTCTTAAATTATTAATTACTTTTGGAACGTAACCCTTATTTTGTTAAGGGTCTCTGCCCTTTCTTTCCTTTGCATTGTCTTGAAGAACTGATTACTCTTATTGCAAATAAATGTGCTTGACCGGTCATATTAGAAAATGTTGTTTATCTTACTACAACATCATTCATATTTATAATATATCTTACAAAAACCATAGCAAAATAAATTGTGCACTTTGGAAGAAGTGAAGTATAAAAGTAACTTCATTGCGTAGCTGTTAATGGTATCCCTGCAGCGGTCTTCCCAAGCGACTACCATATGAGATTCTTCAAGATGGTTATCTGAAAGTTTTTAGAAGGTCGGCAGTACGAGTGTGACACCCCTGGTGTTGCACACGTCCAGAGACCACGTTAATCACTTCCCATCAGGGCCATGTGTCTGCCTCTTATTTGAATAGACGAATAGGAGAGCTGTCCCCAAGCAAGTGATCCCTAGTGCAAGCTTTGGACACAAACGAGACCGATGATGATCATCTGAGTGAAAGTCGTGGTTATATATGTTTATGTCTATATAATAATATCTTTGTGTCGTAAATTCAATACGTTTAATGGATCCAAACTCGCATAGTACATATTTGGGGAAACATCAAATATTCGGTGATGCGTTTTAATCTTTCCCCAATACTGTTCAGTATTTACATGAAATCATTGAAAGTTAAAATAGGCTTTGAAATATTCAAAACATGAATCGTTTCAATGGAAGCAATATTTTACAAAGTCGGAAGCTGTTTTACATTGCATGCAAAAAGTTATAACATATGTAATTAAACTTTTTTCATTACAATACAAACTAATTCCATTCGTATGTTTCTCATACCTATATTCCCGAAAGGGAGGAATATGCTTACATTTGAACAACTGAACTTACCAATATCAACTGGATGCTTCTTCTAGAACCTGTGGACCGCCTTGCCAACACGACGGTACATAATCCACACCATAAGAGAAGAATACATTAATAAATTAATTACATTTTCAGTGTGTGAGGATGACAGAATGACAAACATCCCACTAATGTTCAATTAATGTCTAAAAATAACATAATGCGTTGATGTACGAATTCGTAAGGTTATTGAACGATTTTAGGTTGACATAGTCTATATTTCTATTACAGAAGTCAACGGGATATTTACCACGTATGTTGGTTTTGTGGTATAACCGATATTTCGGCGCTGCGCTATCTACTGCATAGCGGCAGGCTCAAGAAATTATTTCATCAATTTCATTCATCGCAAATTCTACTCATGATAGGCAATTAAGAAATTGGGTTATCACAATTTGAAAGTAAAACTAAACTAAAGATTGACTCGTGCCCAACCCGCACCCGCCCTATGTTTTAATCGCGGTTAAATGTCACCGAGTTTTGGGAAGGACACGAGAACAAAATTGCCATCGACACGATGATGAACACAGTATAGTTAAACAGATTTTCATTGATGAAATTCAGAATTATACTCTAACAAATATCTAGAATGAAATTCTCCATTATATACCTAATCAGCTTAATTTAATTACTCAACCACGTGTGACTACATGCCATAGAATAATAATGATACAGATAGTGCAAAGCTATGTTAAATATACACTACGGGCGGTATTATGCCTAAGTGAATAGTTTACTATTCTGATAAACTAATTGGCAGTTAAAACGTTTATGGAGCGTAATATTATTCGTAACAATCAATAGCGATAATTGACTCGCCAATTAAGTGATTTAACAGTACTTATCGTTTATGGTAACTGATAAGAATTGAAATAACTGGAGTTATATTTTCCTATAACATCTAGCAAGAATTTGACAAGGCAGGATTTTTAATTTAAAAAGTCAAATTTCAGAACAGGACACACGGTAGTTACTATAATAATTTCATACATTGATTAATAAACAAGCACTCATACCTATTAATGTTAGCACAAAATCACCAAAGCACTTTTTAAAATCCTCCTCCCACTCTTCAGAGCACACCACTGCCATTACAGGATAACCTCAATATACTCGGTATGGACGTGCGCTGCAAACTGAACAACAAGAACTATATCGAGAGCATCATCAAAACAGCTTCGCGTAAACTCGGAGTCCTGAACAGAGTGAGACGTTTTTTCGCGCCGGAGCAGCGGTGTCTTCTTTATAAGACACAAATTCGCTCCTGCGTGGAATACTGCTCGCATCTCTGGGATGGCTCCGCAAAGTACTTATTAGATGCTCTCGACAGGTTGCAGCGACGTGCGGTCCGCATTATTGGGAGTCCTGAGGTCACAAAGTCCCTCGAGCCTTTGCAGATGCGTAGAGATGTTGCGTCCTTGGCAGTATTTTACCGTCTCTACCATGGTGAATGTTCTGATGAGCTCTTCCAACTAATCCCACCCTCCCCTTTCCTACACAGGACAACGCGTGCAGGGCTTAGGTGTCACTCGCATACGGTACAGAATATTCCATCAAGAACCAAGCGGTTCGGTGAGTCTTTTCTCTGCCGTACCATTAAGTCCTGGAATTCCTTGCCGGCGCACGTGTTTCCTTCTTCCTACAGTCCCGGGTCCTTTAAGCGGGGCGTGAAAAAGCATCTGATGAGGCCGTCAAGCTGAGCGCCACCATTGTAGCACTGAACGTGTTTGCAATGGTGACCCTCTTTCATGGGACTTTGCCTTCAGCTTAACATCAGGCGAGGTGAAGTCAAATTGACGTGCCATAGATAAAAAAAAAAAAAAAAATTAAATACTCTGACCAAGTCGTGCTATTGTTGACGATCACGGAGTCATATTTTTATATTTTCTAAATCTCATAACTATAAATAAAAAGTTGCATACTAACTTCGAACTTTCATTAATTTGAAAAGAATATCTAGTGCAAAATATTATATTATATACTGTAATTATATCATCGATCATAAGCATGCCTATCTAATCTTCAAACTAGATCAACTCAATAGTAATTATTCACAATAGTATTATGTACAGATACTATGACGACCAGTAGGTGCAATGCCCGATAATAATATTGTGTCAGGATTATGCCCTGGTGGTTTCAATTGGATCAGCTTGCAACCCTACTGACTATTTGAAAAAGTGGTTGCATCAAATGAATAACAAAGGTCAAGATGCGTTAGTCATGGGTATATTAAAAGTAGGTATATTGTGTAAAATATTAAGAACGTAATCGTTTCTGCCGATATTTTTAATTCACTCCTGATGGTATTTTTCTACCACGACCTGTTGGTGTAGAGATCGGTAGAGAGTTTAACTACTGAGTGAAAAGCCGCCAGTTCTATGCCCGGTCATTAAGTAAATGTTTAATCGCATAAATTGATGTATGGTAACGTTGATCTGGCTGTTTCTGTGCTAAACACGTATGTATTGAAGAAAGCAAATTGTATCTATATTTTAAATATGATACCTATCTCAGTATGTTTACTCACTTTATTTTTATCTAGGACTCGTCAATTTGACTTAACCTTGCCTATGGTAAGCTGAAGACACTCTCAAGAAAGAGGTTCACCATTACAAACACGTAGGTACAGTGTCACAATAGTGACGTTCTGCTAGACGGCCTCATCAAATGCTTTTTCGCACCCCGCTTATAGGACTCGGGATGGTATAAAAAAGGAAACACGTAAGCTGGTAAGTAATTCCAACTTACACGAATAACGCAAGAAAAATATGGCGAGACTGGCACAGAAGAAACCACACCAAAAATAAAACGAGCGTCAAAGCACCATCATAGAGTGCCGCAACTTTAGATAGAATATTGGTCGTGAGGTTAAAGTTAATAAAAAGAACAATTTTTATTGAATAATATTTATTACTGACCACATTTTTGGTTGCGTTACATATACTACGAAATTCGTGACATTTTGATTATTATGTATATTATTTTAATTTATATTTAAGTGCGTACAAAATAATCTAATACATTTACATGCTTAACTTACTACTTCTATTATTTATTATAAAACAAATCACTTCTTTTAATAACGAAAAAAAATATCTACGAAATCTGTGTGTACCTATGGCATAATTTTTTTTGACATTTAGCTCTACATAACTTAACTTCGTTGTCTAAATAATGGTCAGCAAGTCTAAATACTGTCTAATAATTGAAATAATAAAGCACACAATAAAACATAGATAACATATTTTTACGATATCTTACTTATTTTATATGTCATCGTCTAAGGTCCGTACTGTAGATTTCCTGCTAACGTATTCGGCTATGCAACAGGAGCTAATTTGGACTAGATTTTTATATATTTTGTTTTAGCTTCATTTCCATAACCTCCATTTGACATAATTATATTATAAACTTAATTGTATACGTCATAAGGCTCATTCTCACACATTATATTAACTAGATATGTCAAACTATGTTCGATTCCGCGCTACTGCTATTCCATTAAACGCAAATATACAAAGTGACACATAATCCTTTTTGGTAAGTCATATTTGGGCATATATTACACTTTATAAGGACCAATGGCCGTTGTAGCAAATTAGTCCTAGATTGGAAACCACGAGAAGGCAATCGGAAAGTGGGACGCCCCTAGCCAGACTGGACACTGCTGGATAATTTATAGATTTAATTATAAATTTTTAGATAACATGATAACCCATAATAATACTACAAATAAAACATTAAAAGTAGGCAGTAAATGCATGGGATAATTTCTAAATACAACACTGTTGTTAATTCATACTTTTTAGGTAGATACACACTACAGCCATACTACATACCTACAAACATGTCTTAATGTATCTTGTACGTGCTGCAAATGCAAATAAAATGTGGATTAACTACTGTCCCGCTTTAGTGGGACAAAAGTATCAAAACTCAAAAACATAAAAACATACCTACTTAGGCTTTTGATTTATAATACTTAAATTAGTGCCTACTTACTGCATTTTTATCTCATCTAAACTATCAATTATTGATAGTGCAAAATAGTGTAAAATTGTGTTTCAATACAATTTTTACTTTATGCCGTAATGATAAGGCGTCTCGTCTCGATATAATCAAACAATTGCTTAAACGCTCAATCATTAAGGATATTATATATCATATATTTTTATATTGTCTTTACTCTATTCATAAGACTCCGTATGAACATGCCATTATTTTGGGAAATGTAAATTATACTAATTTTGGTAATTGCCTATTGTATGACCTTTATAAATTGTATTAATAAAAATGGAGTGAGTTTTGCATTATTAGTTATATTCCTTTAAATCCATTTGATATAGCATAATACGAAACATACCTATAGATCAGCCAGCAGGGAAATTTGTATTAAAAAAGAAAGAAAAGCAGTTCCATTCAAATGTTAATATTTTGACAGAGATGCCTTTTTTCCATGCGAAAATCTCTACGGATACCCCGTCGAAGTCAGCGAAGGTAGATATGTCGGACTAGAACTGAACAAAACCTCATGATCGTCTCGGGCCATCAGTTGCCTGTAGTTGTGAGCACTCCACTAGCATATCTCTCACGCCCCGGCTGCCCAGTGCCATCGAAGGCCTTCTGGAGTGTGGAACCACGATGTCCACATCTTTCACCGGATAGAGAAGAGCGCGGATCGTGCCTCTGTCGCAGCCTGCTCCTGCTAGGATGACAGGCGGTAGTCCGAAAAGCCTTCAAACGAGATTTGGTTGGATATCAATGTACCTATCAAACTCATACGTAACGGAACTGATCAATATTTTTATACAATTTAGGTGGCAGACATTGTAGCCTCGACAAGTATAAGACATTGCTGGCGAAATGTAAATGTTAATACGAGTACAGGGGCATTTCTTCAGAGATGTCCAGGCATATTTAGGTACCTTCAGTATCATCTACTCGTCTAATTCACGGAAATGCATGAGCTGTACCTTGTTATGGATACTGACAGTAAGTACGTTATAAATCAGGGTATAAAATCAGGGAGATTTATTTTCAGCTGACGTCCAAACACGTGGACATAAAAACATTCTACTATCAATCACGTTCATGAGCCATCTGTCATATAAAGTAGCTCACAGAAGGGATCAGAAATTAGTATTCCCACCGAATGTATGGGAATCTCACAATTTGTACGATAAAAAAGGTTATATAATAGGTTAACGGAAATTCCCGATCGTGGTACAATTTACGGAAGGTGGGACACCCATCTGGCTGCGGGCGTCCCACCTGACCTGAAAAAGGTGGCTGAGTTGGACTGGATGCGGAAGGTTGAGGGATCGGGGGCAATGACACATATTGGGAGAGGCCTATGTCCAGCAGTGGACAGCGTAGGCTGATTGATTGATATGCTTCGGATGCAATTGGAATTAACGTTAGGAAGGAAGCGGAATCTGTCAAATCTATCTATACAACCAACGAACAAACTATTAATCGAACAGAGCTACATTCTAGAATACGGGACTAAAAGGTAGTACGAAAAGATAAGTTTGTGGTTATGTAGCGACTGCATGGTGCTTAAGTTGTATTCCTGTCGGCACGGATCTTAGAACTCAATCGCAAGAGAAATGAGACATGTGTGTGCGCGGTTTGCTTTTATAAAATCTATGATTGTTAGATTTGAGGTCATCCACCACCACCACGGGTTATAGCTTGTAGCCTGTGCTATCCTCAAAAGACTGCCCAAAACAAGTACAGTGCATATTGAGCACATTTTTGGTTCACAACTCCTGGCTTTATCTCCACATATAACCTAAAATACAAACTAAACATATAGAACTTTCGAAAATTAACAAAATCCTTCTTTTTATTCTCATTTCGAGCGGTTTTATCAAAAGCCGTTGAATAGTTCATTCAGTCAGTGTTTTCGCCCATAATTTTACGAATCGGCCAAGCTCATTCTTGTCATTACCATTATATCTCACTGTCTCTAATCAGCCTTATAACATACGTTTCACATAATTTTGTGGTTTATCTACTACTTGTGCATTAGTAGCTTCACAATTTCACTATAATTTGAATCTCTTTGAGTTACAGTTCTTTCATCTCAGCGCCAGTTCACTAACTAACTATAATCTCAATCTACAAAAAAAATAATAGCCTTTATGACAATATTGAATTTATGACAGATAAGTCTACACTAGCATATTGTCAGCTGTAACTTATTCATTTAAAGAAATATAAACGTCAGCGGTTATGCAGAACGTGCAGAAGCACGTAAAAATTCTTAAATGAATTGAAATTAAAACATTTTAAACATTAGAAATGCGTATCCTCTCAAAATCGGCAAATTTAATTTAAAGCTCACGATATGCACGAATGCCAAGACGTGTTCATCTACCTCGGTTGGTCGGAGATTTCCTCCTGTAAGGTAGCTCCTTACAGGAAGAAAGCTCGCGGGTTCAAATCCCGTCTTGAGCATACACTTTTTCCTATCTAAATCGAGATAAATTGACGAGAGGAAATAGACACATTTCTAATATCTACTTCAGCTGTATTTTATTTGGTTGAAGTCCGACATAACCACCTGCATCGGCTGTGGCGTGCGAGGTATCTATAGGAATTTCGCGCACGATAGAAAAGGACCTACTATAGCATGGTTTAACTATCGCATAGTTCAGGTGCTTTCGCTACTTTTTATCCACATAAGTTAAAACTAGAACTATATTCCCTTTACGACAAGAAAAGGTACGTCATATATGGCCATAGACTAAGTAGAGAGATAACGTCGTCATATCTTTTCTATTTCCCTATAGATTTAGTGAATAGTATTGCCCCTTGCTCATTGCATTCAGAATTAAAGTTTGTTCAATTAAGAAGTCATCATCAACTGTTCCAAATGATAATAATGAATCTGTTAAACGCTGTTTACCGTCACGTGGTTCCTGGCCAGTAGAATTTGGGCCACCCCATCTCTTCTCATGTAATGTCGTATAAGGCGACTAGGGAATGGGCCGTTTACCATCAGACAAATATATACAGCCCAGACTCAGCATCAGATGCATGGCTCAAATCAACAATAGTGCCCGGAACACGGCAATAGGCTCACCCGTTACGTGGGTCCGAAAACAGTGGTGGCAGAAATATGGGTGTTAATTCACCTCCGCCTTCCCCGGAGGGAAGTAGACGTGAACGTATGTATGTATGTTAAACTCTTATTGACTATGATATTTCTAAACCTTTAAGATTCTCTTCATAACAAACATACTAAAACTAATTTAAATACAACAGTCTCACGTAAGCGACTGATTCTCATTTCTCCTTTATATAAATAATATATATTTTATCCACCCAAAATTAATACATGAAGTAATTACCAGGTTACCACGATGCGAGGTTACACGAAATTATTTACTATGACAAATGTGTCTGCATTATAGCAAACTAAACAAAAGAGGGGGTATCCTAACACAAGTATTGTGAATACTTAAAAGGATACCCTGGTAACAGATAATATTAAACTGTACAAGTTAAAGAAATAAAGATTTTTGAGATTTTAGATTTTATGAAACTAGTCCCATTCCACGGTGCGTAGCTTGCTAAATCTCACACGCGTCCGTGCAACCGGTCCGTGGAAAGGCACGATGGGTCTACGTTCCATTTGATCGAGCGTACATTGGTGTCGTTCTCAAAACTATTATTTATTCATATTATTGATATAGATAAGTAATTGATACGTAATTCATCGATCGGTTTTCTGTAGATTTCCCTGAAGACATTATAACTTGGTGTCTCTCAGCATGACTGCGGCTTCGTATGATGGCAGACCGCTGTCATATCGTTCGCCAGCATCGCATTTCTGACAAGATTCCGGCTGGGTTTCCTGGAAGGATACAATATTTTTAAATCACAATTAAATTAATGAAAAATAGGGTATAATTGGTTACAGCAGAAGTTAAAATAACGTGATACAGCCACCTGATAGTGAGTGGTTACAAAGGCTTATAGCTGTGTTCAACATCAAGGGGCGCTTTGCATCAGGTAAAAGAGTGCTTGTCTGCCACCTAAGTGGTATAAAAAAGAACCGCAGCAGGGAGCAACATGCGCCTGGGGGTGACAAGTGGAGCCGTCTGTCACACTAGCAGAAGCTGGTCACGGCGGCGGCGCAAAGTCCCCTTACTCGAAGGCTTGACGGGGACACCGTGGTCCCTACACCCGACAGGGGTCATCTCTAAGGGGATATATAAGCTACTATCTCACCTCCGGCAACTCAAGACGGTGGGCGTGCATTTTAGTCGGTTCGAGTCCGACATAACCTACCCAACCGGCTTCGGTGAGGGGCAGCCGTCAAGGAATTTTTCGCACGTTAAAAAATATAAAGATTGGAGCATCATGTCATAGCCTGAGTTTCAAATTGCAACATGTGAGGATGACATAACCTAATTGTGCTTTTTCAGTCGGTAACCTAAATTTCCTTCGCTACTAGCCTTTTAGTGTCTACCCTGATTAGGAGTATTTTCCAACAAACAACAAAAACACGAAGTTTCTATTCTCGTGACTAATGCAGAATGTGTTTTCCCGTATTTTCACAGTAGGACTGCGAAAATACGGGTAAACACTTTCTTCTTTATTCCATTATATTGGCGTAATAACATCTTTATTGCAAAGCATATAACATTTTACACTTCAACATAAAGTACAGCTCGATACACTTAAACTGCAAATAGAAAGACGATGCTGTAATGTCTAGTCTTCACCCCAGAGAACTATAAGTTTATGCATAGGAATATAAATCGTACTGTTCCACACTTCAACTGTGTATTGCGTGAAATAGATTACTAATTAACATAGCCGTATCTGTTTTCTATCCGCATCAGAAATCCTTTCTGTTTGAATGCCTATATATTCCTGAACGGACAAGCTCGTTTAGCTTATCCTTATCACGTTAATCCTGTCATGGACCATCAGTATTACTCCAGCTGTACTTTTCATTTCCACAGCGTTAATTTTAGTTTTGTACTCCTTCTGACGGAGCAGCCATTTTGATCCAGTCGTTTCATAAAGTTATGCTTCTTTCATTTGACTCTGTTACTCGACTTAAGTCCCTGCTTAGTAGCGAGTCATACTTTCGAAAGTTCTAAGTTTCGTAAACTTCATATCCAAGTACACAAATTCTATCGCGTCTTCCACGCAAATGGTATTGTCAATAAAATAACTAATAAAGGTAGACAGAAAACAATAGGGCCAAAAAATTTACCTAAAAGTGCGTCCAGCTTTGCGACATAAACAGCGAACCGGACAGCGTGGCATCAAGACATGACGTTGAACTTGAACGTAACCAACTAGAGTTGTGTTGACACAGCCACCATTCGATCGATGGTTTCATTTAAGCTCAGTTATCACGCAGCTGAATACGCAACGGACAACGCTTCTGACACGGTGACGGTAAAATGTTACGTTAATGTAGACGAGGCATTAGGCACCCTAAATCTGTTCCTTTTATATGAATACCAATAGATGGTCTTACATGTTGCTTTTAATCAGTAGTGATTTGGTAAACAACAACATGTTGTTTATCACACGTAAACGATGGAGTGTTCCTAGTTGGATCTAATAAGTGAGTTATCGCTAAGGTTGTTTGTTCGTTCAATTTATAACTAGCTTTAGCCCGTTTTCGAGACAGAAAACTGTTGGTTAGATTTCTATTCTAAAGACTGTTCGAAATGGTTAGAAAAATTGTATAAACATTCACATTTTGGCATAATTATGTTCTGATTGATGATAATTATGTTCTGATTGATGAGGATGATGTTCGTACGGCTCTGTACATTCAAAATCTACTCAAAATTCGAAAATCGTTATGTATAGACCATTAAACGGAACTTACAAAACGTCAAAATTAATTATATAGGTTAGTTTAGCAAATGGACCACCTGTTCCAAAAAAACACCGCGGGCTTTTCTTTTCTTTGGTCTATTTAAAAACATTTAAGTACTTAGTTACTTATTCTAGATACAAAAAATTGCTTTAGTTACAAGTTGAGTTTACAGCTCATTTCCAGGCTGGTTTATAATCCAAATAATCTTAGATTTTATAATAGCCTTTTTGGCATAACTTTCTTGTATGTCTGTATAAGTAAGTTCCCTAATTCCATTAGGAAACTTGTTAAAAACCCGTATACAGTAACCCTGGAAATGACTACAAATTTTTAACTAACTATCTATTCATAAAACTACCCTAAGTACCTTACCTACTTAAAAAGCTACGTTAACTACTAGTACTGTTACGATACGGAATTATTTTCTGGGGTAACTCGACAAATAAAGAAATTGTGTTTAAGGCACAGAAGAGATGCGTTAGATCTATGTTTAAATTAAAAACTATAGACAGCTGCAAAGCTTACTTCCAGGACTACAAAATCTTAACATTACCAAGTCTATATATTTTTGAAGTTGCAATGTTTGTAAAATGTAACCCTCAATTATTTCCGTCACTAGAAGCAACAGTCTCGCGAAATAGGCGGGATAATAGTAAGCTTCGTTTGCACAGGGCAAAGACGACTCTTATGCGCCAAAGCATTATATGCATGGCGCCCATAATTTACAATAAATTGCCTAGAGACTGGAAGGAACTGAATAGCAATGCATTTAGAAATGTATTAAAGAAATTCCTACTGCAAAAAGCATATTATAAAGTAACAGATTTTTTAATTGATGACATTGTTTGAATTTAAAATTTGTATTTACATATTATTATTATTTTTTTTATTGACATAATATACTTTTTGACATGTTATTATTATTTACACATTATTAATATTTTTTTATTTTTTTTGACATATATATCTTTTTGACATTTTTTTTTGACATTTAACGTTTAATTGATTTTATTTTATTCATTGTTCGGACTCATATATTATTTTGATTGTTTTTTGCCTGTTTACAAAAAAATTAAACATTTGTACGCCGCCATATTTACGGCTAAACATGTAGGACTAATAAAATTATAACCTAACATCTTGCATGCACATGTATGTATAACATATGTTTAAACAAATAAATTTGATTTGATTTGATTTGATTTGATACTCCCTACTTACTCAAAAAATCTCCCCTAACTACCTACTACCATACCTACTGAAAAAGGAGTTGAAATAAAATACTTTCAAACACCCAGCCTTAGATTTCAATTTCGTTAACTTAGATACCATCAGTCAATGAACTCTAGTAAAAAATTCAAAGACATCGATTCCTGAACTAGTTCCACAATACAATCCAATGTAACCCAATCCATTTCTCGGTATTTATAGAAAGGACAAACAATATCTTCATGATACTGTTATAACTCGGAAATAAACTGGTGTGTTGAAATTACTGAAACATCAAAGTGGGTCGCAGGTGGAAGGAAAAGCATGGGAAATAGTATAGTAGATGTCATTCTACGGTCACCCAGTACATTTATTATTCACTACCACACGTATATCCACTTAAAAAGTTTAAACAAGCAAGAGAGCCTATTAAACTGCACGTTTATGGCAAATATTAGGTACCTTGTGTAATGTCCCACCATGAATTATGCTTAGTAGGTTGCTGTACCAGAAAATAATTTTCAACTCTATAGCAGGGATTAGACCATCAATAAATACCACCATCCGATATCGTGATCCGGACTTTATACAAATAGGCAGGAATCGCTTTTGCGTGTCAATAGCATCAATATATATTGTCATGATCACGATGATCGCAATATACATAATAATGATAACATTACGATATAAATGTTGACAAGATGGGTGGGTAACAGATATCTGGCCACGCCACCTCCACCGGGTCCCGGTAGGAGCGGTAAACCCAAGAAGTGCTGGCTTGGCGTTGTGGAGGATGACATGCGTGCCAATGGACTCACCACCATGGATGCGCAAGACCGTGCGAAGTGGAGGAGAAAAAGCCGGAAAGCGGATCCCGGACTCCGAGGCGAAGGTTTCGGATGCGACCAGGACTAACGCTAGGATGATGATGATGATGATCACGATATAATCACGATATTCATTTTGACCGGTATGTATTTACTTATCTACTGGTATAATGAGAAATTAATATACACATGAGAATAAGGAATTCTAACTAATTCATTTTCATGTAAGTAAATGTTTCATTAAAATGTGTCGAAGCTGAAAAAATATTTGTACGATTGTCTTATATTCAAACTGGTTTATCTGTTACAAATAATAATCCAAATATATTTTAGTCTGCCATTTCAACCAAGCGGATTCTCTACGATAAACAATATAAGGACAAACAATGCACTGTTATTAACATTCAAATTAATCTATACTAATATTATAAAGAAGTAAACTTTGTGTGTTTGTATATTTGTTAAATTGTAAGAGGTAATCTCGGGATCTACTGAACCGATTTTAAAAATTCTTTCACCAATAGAATGCAACATTATTGCTGAGTGTCATAGGTTATATAAAAAAAAACGAAAAATAAAACGGCTTTTACGTGGTAGTCCGTTTTGCAAAGTGAATCGGAGAAAAAACGGTCGAATGACAGCGTTTCTTACGAACGCTGCCATAACTATGAAAGATATATTTTTGAGTTCTAGAGAAAAGATGTGGAGCTTGAAAATGCCTACATTATGCCCAACGAAGTGGGCTCGGATCAGCTAGTACATTATAATGTCAAACAATACAAAATACTAAAAAATAACTACTTGTACCCATACGTGCATCTTGATCGAATGTGACATCAACACTCACCTGTAATGTATGACAATCCTTATGTATTGAGGGCACTTCGACGACGGTTTCATAAGCAGGTGGTGGGCCAGGCATTTCCAGTTCCTCCTGAGGGTTAAAAAAGTAATTCTCAGTCATTATATCAACGAGTTCGATTCATTCATGTGAGTTAAATGTGTTAAAAGGAGTGAATAACTTTAAAAAAGACAGGCAGAGCAGTCAGGGCATTATGAGATTCCTCCTTTGAATTTAGTGGCTGTGACCTATTTTATGAAGAAACTGCTGTTAATAAATACTACGGCTTGAAGTTAATTTCATCAATGATAGAAAACAAGTTCAATTGTATTATCATGTGTGTAAAGGATATTGATTGACCATTAGTGGTTAATTTCATATGTCAAGATAAAAATAATATTAAATTAATTTCTTTAATTTTCGAGAGACACAGGAGAAACAGGTGTATCAATAGTTCTTTTGCGATCCCAAGGAACCAACGAGAATACTCCTTAGACTAGCGACTACTCCAATGGTCACTGTATTGCAAACTGTATAGTTCATACGCAGCTAACTATGATATACCTACTTAATCTTTTGATTTTTGGATCTAATCTTTAACTATTTAATCTATCATTGGTGGTAGCACCCAGTACGATCCTCAAAAGACACCAATGTACGCGACATTGGTGACTGTGCATATAGAGCGCAATTTGGGGTATGATAAGGTTCCCCATTGCAGAAGCATGGACCTTCACTCACCACATTGTACGAGAGACAACACAGTCTTCAGCCTAAAAATATCTTGCGTATTAAAATAATTCTGTGTATTATGATTACAGGTTGATTGGACTCATTTTCCTCTTAAGAATGACCTATTTTATTACTGTACATACAAAAGGACAATAACAATGTTTTTTGCTTCGAACGCTTCTGAAATAACCTCATTTCGTATTGACGTCAAACCCGCTATCATTTAATTTGTAACTCGGAATAGATGTTAGGTATATTTTAGATTTTGGGTTTATTCGTACATTTCCAATAAGAGTTAATAATAGAACAAACTGACGTAGGTAATTATTTTTCTTCGTTGATTTCAATTGAATTACTTTTAAGTCTATACAGGTTGGGGAGAACTGAACCTCAACCTCAATGCTACCTTTTGAGTTGAAAACAACTTTTAAATAAATGTATTGTAGATATTATTATGAATACAATGAATTAATTGAATGTTTGTTTACCACACCATTACAACTGAATTCAATGAAGTAGATGAAATTTGATTACGGCCCCAATCGTATCTTGCGAAGAATTCACTGCCTAGAAGTAAAAACCATACCAAACCATAAAAATAAAAATGAAATCCTATCGCATACATAACGTGAACTTTTCATTTTTTTTTTTGTAATATAATACTTTGAAGATGTATTAATCTGAAAACCTTTTAGTGCTGAATGCCATTAAAGTTATTGTTTTTCTTTTTCAGATGCTCAATCACAACTGAGGGCTGCCGTGAAGTTAGCTTGACGTTGTATTTAATAAATGTAATGGTGAGTTTCTTTTAATCAATGCATATGGAATCATATTTTATTATTATTGATAACATACAATGATCAAATCAATTGTATTGAATAAATGGTAGGTCAGAAACTGGCGGGCTTGCATTAAAGGTTTAATGACAGTGGAGGAAAATGTTGAACTTGTGTGTGTGTGTGTGTGTGTAAGACAAGCAGGTGGCTATCTGTTGTTTCTACCTATCTCAGAGGGAAGTTGGCCTGAATATTGCGTGTTTTATCGTTAACGTGTTATGACTCCACACAGAATTTTTAAATATATTTTCTCGGGGTTGATTTATGGAATTTCAACTTTTTATCAACAAATATAATAGTTATACATATTGTTGATAAAAAAATATTTTATTCATTTATTTAATAATCATCTACAACCATTATTACAGGTTTTAAATACCTAATGCAATGGGAGTAGGATAATAAGGAGAAAAATGAGGAAATCATGCAACCATTACATTATTTTATTCGTGTTTTTGATGATGTAATACAGTCTGTAGACGATTTTCGAAAGCATCTTATTAGATTCCCCAGGTTGCCCATAAATCTGAATAGCTTAAGCCTCCAAGGTAACCTAATTAGCGAGAAGACTCAGATTAAGGCTTTTTTGTTATAGCCTACGTAAGGGTACGAAACTAGGACGTACGGCCGCTCTCAGAAATTATTAAACACTGTTGTGCGGCCATGTTGTAATTGAACTTTTTTTTTAAACGGAAGGAAGGAAATTTTGGTAGGAACCACGTCTCACCCTGGAGCCGGAGTCTGTGAGAATGGTTATAACTCTCCTACTAAAACGCAGGCCGTCTTCGGGTCTTCGGTTGCCTCGAGGCTAGCAGCCGTGTTGTATGATTATTTATGTAATCATATGTACAATAATTTAAAACTATACAATATTTGTTCATTATCTTATGTAAAGTTTTAGGTGGATTTTGTAACGTCGGGTTGCCACGGTACTAGGTTTCACGGACGCGGACGCAGATACTGAGATGTTTTTGCAATGACGATGTGTCTGCAGCATCACGGATGAGCTTCTTGTGAGCTCATCCGTGTAATCACGCACGTCTGTAAAATCACTGATCGGAAAAAGTGCCTTAGTCTCAATAATTTTGAAGGCGACTGTACGTGCAATATTTAGGGTACATGCTCGTAATCTCGTTCCTAACTCTATTTAATAGTTAATATTTTAAGTACTTTCCTTCAAGTTACCTATTAAATTAAGATAAGGTGATCATCTAGTTTCGAAATAGCTATACTTGGCATTAGTGAAAATGGAATCTTAATGATTACTCCTTGGCAACTGTAACTGCTACCTAATACTTTCTGTGAATAAAATTTCAAATTCATGTGGCATTAGAAGCACCATCGAAAACCCTACTATGATATTTATTTAATAAGAATATTTGCAACCGACATTACCAATATTCCCTCTAACCCATCCAGCTAAGCTCAATGGCTTGTGCTTGGAGTGGGTTCACGTTGATGGCGTAATGGCTAGGATTCGAATCCTGGCCATTACACCACCAACGTGAACCCACTCCTAGCTGTGTTACTTTTGGTTAAATTAGACATAGACTGCTAAAAGATGATAGATCTTAAGGTGTCCAGGCACTTTTGGAACCCACTGTACGTTGTATTTACTATATAGAGTGCACATAGCTGATTTTAGTATTCCTTGCTGTCAAACAACGATGATATACGACAAATAATTAAATTTTGTCGTAACAAAGTGACAAACAAAATTTCATTAGTTATTTTCCACTGACATTGTAAAGCTTTCAAAGTCGACATCGATTATAGATACGACTGATGTAGCTATAACAGTTTATGGATGCTGATTGTTATGAATGATGACAACCACAGAGCAAATATATGTAACCAATTCGGCAATTCTAACGTACGGTGCCTGACCGTACTTTACATAACATGCCTATATCCCGAAGGGATAGGCAGAGGTGCTAGCACTCACATTTCGCCAGTTTATGTTTAGGTCCCAATGTAATAGGTGGTGAGCCTATTGCCATTAACCGGGCACTTATAAACCTGCTATAAATACATACATAACTTCTAAAAGCATCGAAAACTCATTGGTTTGTGCCATGGTAAAACCTGGGATCGAACCCGAGACTCCGTCTCAGTAGTCCATTACCCATACCACTAGGCTACCACGGTATTCCTTTGCGAGCGTGCTTTATTTCAGTCAGTTTCAGTTCTTGGGGAAGAATACAGTCTCCTAAAACAAGTGATAATGCTGCTTTTATGTATTTGCCCCTAAAGTACCAACGTGATTACCCAACAAACACTAGAGCCAAGGCTCTCAAGAGCTTGTAAGCTGTTGGTTCTAATTATTCTCGCCACGTTAGCTAACCTAACGAACTGGAAATCGCTCTGAATATAGTACTAATTAAACATATCTAATGTCAATATACAGCAATTTTCTCGATATGTTTCGCTAAGAATATCTAAGGTATTAGATGACTTCCGCGCAGTGCCACCACAACAACTCATTCCATACTGTGTCGTATAAGGCGACTAAGGGATATTGCTATGTAACATCAAACAGATAATATATACACAGCCCATACTCAGCCTCAGATGCATGTTTGAGTCTACAGTAGTGCCCGGAATACGGCAATAGCACCCTATTACGTGGTACTGAATACAATGGTTGGTGAAATGTAGGTGTTAATTCATCTCTGCCTAACCTGAACGTAAATAGGCCCGAGATATGTATGTAGCAAGGATTCTTCATCGCACGCGTGTAGTTTTAATTTCGTTCTCGCAACGTAATGATAACCCGAGATAAAAGTAACCTACTTACGTTACTCCCATTCTAGGCTCAAATTTCACGAACATGTTTACAAACTGTCACAATTATAATATTAGTAGGATATCCAGTGGAATTCTGGTCTCTTTCCGTCTAAATAGGGGGTAAACGTACACCCATACCGGGTCCCACGCAGTAGACGGCCTTACATACGAGTATGCTCCTAATCTCGCTGCACTCAAAAACGGAAGAGATTTCGCATCTAGTGGCTAGAAAATCTGATACGCTCAGTCATTTGGCTAGTGGGGCATATAAAGTCGCTCTGCTCGCCCGACCCGAAGCCAATTACCGTAAATGCGATTTTTATTTCTAGCAGTCGACGTTGGCTATTAATTCCTGCGAGAACGGATTTTCACTCCTATGGGATTACTGACACTCGCATTGTGATTGGTCAGAACATAACAAGATACATCGATGTAATGTGATTCTGACCCTGTTATGATCGGGGTGTGATAGCGGATTGCAATTCTTTTATGATTTGTTTATTGTTTTGTTAACCAGCAATGCATGTTGAAGAGTTAGCGTTTGGTCAAACAATTTATGTCTGTAAAATCACCAAAGAGAATACTGTTTGAATACTATGTTTACATAAAAACAATTGTTGGCATGACTGCGTGTGCGATATTTGTTCGTTTTATCTTATTTCCTGTAACGAAATAATTGTGACGATAGTTATTGATAATACTACTGATAGAGCAACGTTGTTATTGTATGATTCTGAGCAAAACCTATTTAGTTCTGATCTGATCTATTCTGACAATTATTTCAATAACTGCCTGTTATGTTATTACCATTTTCGAAAAGTTTTAAGAGGCTTTTATGAAGAGTATATAATGTTTGTGCAGTTTTTGATATATTTGACGGGTTTGGATATAAAATATTTACAAAAGTATCCCATTAATATTGTAAATGTGAAAATTTTTGAAGATATTTAGATGTTGATTATTCAGTAACGCTCTAACAGCTCAACAAAATTGACTAACATTTAGTGCAGGGATAGATTCTAACATATATACTTCTTTTTATTGCGAGAATAGGTTCTCATGTTGAGTTAAACCTACTTTTATCCTTCATCATTCTAAAACTTTTTAGACCGTATCAAGTTCGTACTTAGAAGTTATTTAAATTCAAACAAAGAAAGATCAAAATGCACAATAAACAATTCAGTCTCACGTCAGTTGTTCAGTTTGAAGTTCACCAACTGTCTCGATAGCAACGTCATCAACACGTATCACTGCACAGTATTCAACTTGAGCCGCAGAGCTCATAACTCTATCAAACCATTCCAAATTCTGGCAATGTTAATCTGTTTACGTATTTACATAGTTGTCTACTAGATCGCAACTTTGCCTCACCTGCTACAACTTTGCCTGCATGTGCAGTAGGGGTTTAACTCAAGTATTTAATTGTTTGACGGATCATAGTTAGGTTCTGAATATTGTCAAGCAAGGTGTTAGTGATATTAATATGTCTCAAAGTTTCAACGGTACTGTTTCATAATATAGTTGTTGGTTTTCTTTAGTTGTTAACTCTAGAAAGATTACCTACATCTCAGAGGGATACGTCCGACAGTTGTATCGCTATTTTTTAGCTAACGCGTGTATGTCCTTGTCCTCGCAGATTTATGTCAATCACATATTTAGTAAGCGATTCCACCGGCGTTTTCGCCGATATACCTAATGTTACTTTGTCTAGAACCCCTGTATGGCTTTACATTATAATATATTTCAGTAAATTAATCTGTTTTGAAATACGAGTACGAATACGCTTCTATAACCTAAAATACCAAAAATATAAACTAAAACAGTCCATGCATTACCCGACAATGATGTATATGGTACAAAATACAAAAGAAGTTCGTATTGGTTGCCATCAATTGGTAAATAAAATCGGCAACACAAAGATTCACATCCATCCCATGTAATGTTAAACAGATCGGAATGGCAATTCAATCTTTGAATATTCAATAAATTTAGACGCAAAGGGCAGGTGTATTACGTCATCATTGTTACGTAGAGATTTGATATTCCGGCCTCTTATTCTAAGTGACAAACCGTTTCGTTAATACGCGCATTTGCAAACGGCATTTAACACTTTCGACACATCAAAGTTGATGTAGTTTAATGCGCGTGCCCGAAATGCAACCAATTAGGCTCACGTCGACCCCTATTATGTGGAACCGAATACAATGGTTGATGAAATGCGCGTGTTATTTCACCTCGGCCTACCCCGGAGGGAAATAGGCGTGAACAGCTTTACGCCAGTTCTCTCTTCATGTTAACCAATTGTAATTCACGGTCTTCTCACGTTATGTTTACGTTTGAAACGCGATGTCTCTCAGAATAATACCCCAGAGCAGTTTCTGAACGTGTGATGTACTCGTATGTATTTTCGTAAAATATTGTTTAATTTAGTATGGTGATCTGAATATGGAGCTGTCTGTATTGTTTAGTGCTGGGTGTCAACTCAGTGGACAAGTAGTATAAATTTAGTCACCATGTTATCGGAAATTAAAGTACCGATTATCTCATACAGCAACGTTACATTATAAAGTGTTTGAATACATATTCATATACTATCGTGATCAGAATGAACAGTAACAAAATGTTGTAAGTACACAGATACGAATACCCCCCCACCGAAGTCAGCGAGGGTGGTTATGTCGGACACGAACCGACCAAAACCGTAAAACCGATTTGGGTCATCAGTTGCCGACGGCGAGGTAGCCTCTCACATATCCCTCAAGCCCCGGCTGAAGCTATGCTAGTGTGACATTAGAAATGAGATGGATATCCTAAATTCTAAGGTTAATTGTACTTCAATAACCATTGATCGTGGCTGGTTCTCAGCAGCAGTTTATTTGCATAATAGTGCCCATGGGTGTTCCGGGTGACAAATGTTCCGGTCTCGTTCCGTTCCGTTCGACCAACGTGGAACAAAAGACAGTCAGTACATCATTACCACTGAAGACGTTTTAAGTATGCCATTATGCATAACAATACTACTGTATTTATTCACGCCGTATTTATCGCTTTTATCCTTATCTACTACTGGTTAAAAAGCTTCTTCGTAACTGATAATGTATAGAAGCACCGTTTAGCTATACCTAAGAACATCTTTTTTTTTATTCTTCGTAAAAGGATGATTAGTTTGAAAGATAATCTTATCATCGAAAACTTTGACTACCAAAAGATTCTCTCTTCATTTTTTTTAGTAAGGTTTTGCTGCTTCCAGCTTTTATTTCTGTTTTTTTTTCTGATTCAACACCGAAAATTGGCATAGGTAACCACAGTGTTACTTAAGGTGACACTGTAGCGAAGAGGCGCGCTGTATCATCAGAGCGGCGCGGCATTACCTAATCGCACTGTACTGCAAATATAGACTGATAATAAGCAACAGTTAGGTACAGCTACTTATGGTATAATATTTATGTTTTGTATTATACTTAGTTAATTATATTACTAAAATTAGACAGAGTATAAGACTTTAACCGTTTACCGCCAGTACTTCAGTTCATCCGTGATCATGGTGCTTCAACAACACCGAAATATCGGAAACCCCAACCAATACATGGTATAAATCCCGAAACCTCTAATAATAATGTTAATGATTTAAATACCACATTAGGAATATTTGCATTCGCTTCAATAGCATGGCAACAACTTATTGGATAACCTAGTTTTTTATGAGAATAATAATGATTTGGTGCCCACAAAACTGCGATTATTATAAACCGATGACCCAACTAGATAAGACGATACATGTAGGTTACACTCATTATCTACATACTGATACTACTATACCGATAGATGTAGTAGAACTATTACATGTTAAATTACCAATCAAGGTCTATTAGAACAAGGGCTCGTCATCATCATGATAAAGATGTATTTTCCTAATTGCATACGAGATCAAGGTGAACCCGGAAATCAGTATTGTGGGGGGCCGATGGGGAGCTATTAATACCCGTGTTTTATTGTTTGTTTCGGCTTATATGGAATGACTGCAATCTGACCTGGGCCTCGATTCTACTAATTGTCAACCATTGTTATGGCACTGAGATTACAAAAAGTGCCATTTAATTTTAGACCCTACTTCCAAAGTTAAGTTAAGTTGTAGAGTGAGTGAAACGATATAATAAACTCTTTTTCATTTAATTTTGAACATTAATCATATGTTAATGTTAATAAAGCCGAAAATACCATGGCAGTCTTTGTCATATTAGTCGTGTGACTATGGTTAACAATTAGTAGAATCGACCTCTCCCAACTCCGATAGAAAAACGTGCCCCCAAGTCGGTATATATAGATATATATAGTAAAGAAAGTACAGAAAACCTACCTAGTAAGACACCTATAGAAAATACCTTTACCTACTATGTTGATAGTAGATCCACTAACTAAATCAACAACATTGCACCGTTTTGTAGTTAGTCGGTCGCGTACGTACGATAGCTATAGTATGAAAATAACTTACAGTTCTATTTCCAATACGACCAAACAATGCTTCCTTTGAACTAAACCTTTGAGCGCACATATAGTCGAGCATGATTTATTACATGTTTATGAACTGTTCTGTGTTTTACTATTGCATAAAACTCCATGTTTACTAAACGTTTGATATATTGAATGTGTCAAACAAAACATATTTCAAATTTATGTACATATCCCATCCCCTGCATATTAAACTCTCTTAAAAGGGTCTCTACGTCTTGGCTTCGGCCCGACGTACGCCTTCCAAAGACCCGGGACTTCATAGTCCCGAAAGTTACGGATTACAGATACAATAATCATCATCATCCTTACATTAGTCCCGGTCGCATCCGAAGCTTTCACCTCGAAGTCGGGGTTCGCTAAAATGAGGTGGCACTAATTGCTTAGCATTGCTGGACAAATGCTAGACAAACTTAATGTCATTATAGATACAATAAGAATAATAATAATTTATTTGCCTTTAAATAAAACGGATTTAAGGATCTTACAAAACGTATAAGCACACTGTGTTAAACTTCAGACAACAGTATTTAAATTTTCAATTTAACATTAACAGTATCTGTAGGTACTATAAAGTTTATAAGAATCAGCAGGATATTTACCATATTTTTTTATATATGATCTATCTATAAAGCTATTAGTAGATAAAAGCTAGTAATACAATTAGATTTATATAAACCACAAATCTGTACCATGCAGTGGCAATAACTATCATAAGAGATTTCCCCAGCTAAACGATAGTTCGCGCCGTTCTCATGGGGCCAGATCTTCTGCGCCAAATCGCTGATAAAAACCGCATTAGCCTTAATTGGCTCAGCTGCGATTAGTCGGCCCGGTATGTTACAGTCTTACAGTAGTACAGTAATATGTCAACTTACGCTACCCCGGTTTTCGTGAATTCAACTATACATACCTGAAATTATTGCATGCGCATGGGCAAGATAGATGTAATATGTTTTTTATCCGAAAGAAAGATATGTCACTGTCCAAGTGTTAATTGTCTTGGACAGAAATATCGTATAGCAGTATAGTTTCCGCCATGTATGCCGGTACGGTACAGATGCTATAATATTTAGACTCAGTTGAATTTTCGAAATAAGTTGACGATTCTAAACTTAAGATAATGCCAATTAAAAATTAAAATTTCAGAAGAGATTAGACTTCAGAAAGCTCGTATCTTTCAAACAAAGAGGAATAATAAAATAATTAGCGTACTACGAGCAACTATTGCATGAGAAGAAGTCTCGAAGAAAATTTAATTGTTTAGACTTTTCTGCGCCAACATAACTTCAATATACGTTATCTATTTCTTTAGACTGTGGTCCTAAATATAACAAAATTGAGCTCCGTCTTACGCGAATTCGATTTACACACTCGGTTTCTTCTAAGAAGTCCGTGGTATTATTGTACCATATTTTCGGATATTCACACACTTTATGATCACTTTATTACAACACAAACATAAGAGTAATAAAGTGACACGGAAATAATCAGCCTTTATGTCAAAACCAACAGTTAAATTACTCTGAACGACGACACTGAGCCTGCTCAATGTCAGGTTAATCGTCGCTTTAGTAATTAAATTATCGTTATATTATTTCCTATGATATAAGAATAAAATTAATTATAAGGATAATAAAGTATACCTACTTTATGGTAGTCAGCGGCAAAAGTTACTGAAAGATGTTTTGGTGGTACAGAAGCTACGAAAATTAGCCCCAATTCTACTAATTTTCAACCATTGTCAAACCACTGATATTGCAAATAAATGGTATTGAATTTTAGTCTTTACTCTATACTTTTAAAGTATTTAATGGCATCGTGCAGAGTGGAGGAACCCATGTAATGAACTCTTCTTCATTTAATTATGAACATTCATGCTATGTCTGACAAGCCGAAAATTCAATGGCAGTTTTGAAATCCCAGTAGTATGACAATGGTTAACAATTAGTAGAATTGAGGTCCTGAATGGTTCAAACTCTACTAAACTGATGTATGTGTGATACGCTGATACCATGTGAGCTGTACAGTTTTTAGAACTATTGAAGCACATTTGCAAAGTTTTTATTAAATTATAATTTCGCTAGTGAGCTTTTTTAAAAGCGTGTATCACACATTAGACTAATTCGATCAGCCTACATTATACAAGCAGAACTTGTTGTGGTCAATACAGATGGCGTGTTCTGTCGTTTTCTATCGTAAGTTGCCGTGCAGCTAACATTGTTGAACGTGCGTGTAGTGCGTACCTTGTCACGTCAAGTCCTGTCTGACTGCGAACTATCACGCTATACACTATTATAGCGTGTTCTGCAAAGTCGTAAACGAATAACGATTGCTATATCTCTGTTGTTATGCTTTTTTGTTGGGACTTATCCCATTTACACACCCATTAGTCATAGTACTATAACTCTTGACCACATATACAACCCTCACCCACGAAAGAAAAAATATATTTATGGTTGAATGTCCGCAAATAAGTGGTCAATTATGAGTTTCTGTCTCACTTTATCGAACGTGAACGAAGATTTAAATTAAAAGCAGGTAACATTTAGTGATAGTGACCACTGGCCATCATCATCATCAAAGAGCTCGTTTCGGTTGCATTCAAAGCTTGCGCCTTAGACCACGGAGTCCCAATGTTACCAAAACGTTAACGATCACATTTTGCTAAATAAAGTGAGTGTCAACTAATTAAGTTCATCGTAAACGTCCGTTAAATCCGTAAACGTACGTCAACAAATTAACGAATAGAAAGGAAACTGGCTGAATGACAAAACAAACACTGTGCCGTTCAAATTGCAGCGATAAATCGATTTACCCATCATGCTTAGTTCTCCTACCAAAATAATTTATTCTATATATTAAATAAAACTTATAAAACCTGGTGGGCCGTTTGCTTGTCTGCCACCTACGTAGTATAAAAAAAATACCTCAAAACTAAATAGTCCAAAATTATATTATTACTTGGTCTATTTACAAACATTTAAGTAGTCTAGATAAAATAATTTTCTTGATTAGCAAGTTGAGTATACAGCTTATTTCCAGGTTCGTTTATCATCTAAATAATCTTGGATTTTATAATAGCCTTTTTGGCATAACCTTCTTTTACACTAGGTATTAGTCTCGAAAAATAACGCGTACACTTTTTACAACTCATTTACATAATCATGGTAGAAGTTCAATGAAATGTTGGTGTAATTGTCACCATACCGGAATTACTAACAATGCACTTGTTTAGCAACGCCATTTCACTCCGAACTATTTAAATAGTCCGGTCATTTTAGACAATTGAAATAAAGAAAATTCCGACAGAGCCAAATTTTCGTAGAGACCTTAGGTTTACCATAAGGAATAAAGTGTCAAAAGTCCCCATCAATCCCATGTGAGCTTAGAGACTTATTCGGGGCCCAAGGTCAAAATTTTGGGTCTTTTGGATTTTTCTCGAAAACGGTAAGTTTTATCGAAAAAGTACCTTCGAGAAAGTTGTAGATCTTAAAATTCTCTATAAAAATGTACTCTTTGATTTTTCTCTAAGACCCACTATTTCCCAGATATTGCGCTTGTAAGAATCACGTTCTACATAATATGCACACATTTCCACACCACCTGTGAGGTAGTGTACTCGGTGCGTTTATTTTAACGTGGTATCCCCGGTTAGGCCTATTCCACGAACCTTTATGACGTTATTTTCAGGAACAATAATTATTTAATAGTATGAAGATTATTTATATGGGTTACTGAGTTTAACTGTCGTTCTAACTTTTTTTCATTACTTTAATCTGACTCATACTCTTCATATTCAACTTCAACAATCATGTTTTCTTCGATTTCTTCTTGTTATTCTTCTTCTCCTTCCTGTTGATAAACGGTTAGAAATTGTTCAAATAATGATGAATCAGTTGTCTCTTCATCAAAATCACATAAATCTTCCTCTCTTGTATTTAATTGAACATTTTAGCAAGAGATACCTTGGCAATTGGTACACGCTGGAGAACACTGCAACTCTACTATTTACAGCCACATTTGGCACTACAACCTTTCTTGCAATTGCTAAAAATAGTGTTAAGAAGTTTTTCTGGAGCAGGGGGCAGTAAAGTTCAAATCGGTTCCAAAGTATTATTTATCAATTTCCAACCCCAGTCTTCAGGGTTCAGTTCATAGCCTTGCCATGTCTGAACTTGATAGAATACTCGAAAGAAATGTTGAGTAGCAGATGCCGATGTTGGAGGAAGAAAAGATAGCTGTACTTGCTTTTTGTTTCGTGTATTTTTTACTAATGTTAAATATCTGTACGTATCTATGCAATCAATTTTTTTTGAAGCTCCATAAACCGCAAGAAGAAACCGAATTCCTTTAGTAATTAGTATTTGAGGTGAAGAATTAATTTCTGTAAATACTTTTGCGCAGTCAATCAAAAAAAAAATTGATTGCATAGATACGTACAGATATTTAACATTAGTAAGAAATACACAAGAGAGGAAGATTTATGTGATTTTGATGAAGAGACAACTGATTCATGTTCATTTGAACAATTTCTAACCTGTTTATCAACAGGAAGGAGAAGAAGAATAACAAGAAGAAATCGAAGAAAACATGATTGTTGAAGTTGAATATGAAGAGTATGAGTCAGATTAAAGTAATGAAAAAAAGTTAGAACGACAGTTAAACTCAGTAACCCATATAAATAATCTTCATACTATTAAATAATTATTGTTCCTGAAAATAACGTCATAAAGGTTCGTGGAATAGGCCTAACCGGGGATACCACGTTAAAATAAACGCACCGAGTACACTACCTCACAGGTGGTGTGGAAATTAGTGTTGCCCAAATGCAAGAACAAGACGAGACTTAGCCAGTCTTGGTCTTGGTCTTGCGCCAATACACCTGGTCTTGGTCTTGGTCTTGGTCTTGCGCTCCCAGTCTTGGCCTTGGTCTTGGTCTTGCAGCAAGAGTCTTGCAAGTCTTGCAATTACCTATTAATCTATTGCTATTTATTAAAGTTTACTTTAAATCTTAGAAAAACGTATTAGAATTGGAACATTGTGAGCTTGAATTAACATAGCCATAGTAAAGATCAATCAGATTAATAAATAACTGAAGATTTGATAAGAAAGTCGAAAAATCAACTGACCTATATGTCGTTTTCCATGGAAGTAACTGTTTCTTAATAGACATTTATGATTTATAAGCTTACATTTGCTAAAACATGTAAAAAAACAAATTAATTACAATAATCACAATTACAATAGGCACTGCTTGTAAATACTTACTCTCATCATCTCTCTCAGAGATATTCGGGCTGGTAAGCAATACAAAACTCTTATCGCAGGCTTTTATTTTATTAGTAGGTAAGTATCTACGCTTTTTATATTATTTTATTAATTTTGTAGAATTTTTTTACACGTTTCAAGTATATTTAAAAGTGGCTACAATATTTATGGTGATATTTGAACACTTTTTTGCTATTTTTTCTTGTAAAAACTTAAGAAATATAATGACTAAATGTACAATAATAGTACCTAAGTAATTAGTTTAAAACCATATAATCAATATTATAATATATACTTACTAGAATAAATTATTATGACATCTACTACCTATCCTTACCATTTTATCCCAATCATAATACTACTTGCGTGATCAGTATAATGTATTCATTTTCATTCTAAGCACTCTGAAACTTATTTATTCTTTGGAACACCTGTAGGTACTCTTAAAATTCGAAATTATTTTGCATGAGTATACCTACGCCCTGTGGTGGCAATCTAATAGTGTCAAATGTTGTGATTTTGGCGCGGCGGCAACGATTGTTGTATATGATTTCAAAAGAAGCCGCCGGCGCGTGTATTATAACCATGTACTTCCGAAAAGCGGCAAATTTCTTTGAGAAGTAAGTACAAAACCTTTGATGCCGCATTATCAAAGTGCCGATGGTTAAAACATAACTATGCATGCACTCAGTTTGATTTTAATGGATATTTTTTTATTCGCTATGTAGGTATGTTTATGGTATTAGTCGTAATGCAGGTCCAGTTTTTCATATTCTTTGATACAGATTTTTGCGTCTCATAGAATTCCTAAGCGTACCTATACACCGAACTGTTACACCTAACTACTCCGTGAAATAGCGCTAAGTCCTAGCTGCAAGACGCAAGAGTCTTGCAGGCTTAGTCTTGTTCTTGCTCAAGTCTTGCACGGTCAGTCTTGGTCTTGGTCTTGCTAAAAATACGCGGTCTTGTTCTTGGTCTTGGTCTTGCAAAAACGCAAGAACAAGACCAAGACTGCAAGACCAAGACTGAATTTGGGCAACACTAGTGGAAATGTGTGCATATTATGTAGAACGTGATTCTTACAAGCGCAATATCTGGGAAATAGTGGGTCTTAGAGAAAAATCAGAGGGACCATTTTTATAGAGAATTTTAAGATCTACAACTTTCTCGAAGATACTTTTTCGATAAAACTTACCGTTTTCGAGAAAAATCCAAAAGACCCAAAATTTTTACCTTGGGCCCCGAATAAGTCTCTAAGCTCACATGGGATTGATGGGGACTTTTGACACTTTATTCCTTGTGGTATACCTAAGGTCTCTACGAAAATTTGGCTCTGTCGGAATTTTCTTTATTTGATCACTATTTTTATGTCTAAAATGACCGGACTAAAAAGACAAGTCAATGTACGTTACAGTCGGTACACAATATAACTGCACAAATGATTGAGGTAGATATTTAGATGAGAGACACCTTGCACGTCTTAATGATGTGCACCGCTATTGAAAGAATTGTTGGAGTATCTAAGGGGGGAGAGAATGTAACTGCTTATTTCCACAGTTAAAAAAATGGTCTAGCTAGATGCTTATTGCAGGATTGCAGATATAGGGCTCCTGTTCAAGCACCTGATCAATCTGCCTTCGTATCAGTTCACATTTTTTTTTATTTGACTTCACCTCGCCTGATGTTAAGCTGAAGGCAAAGTCTCATGAAAGAGGGTCACCATTGCAAACATGTTCAGTGCTACAATGGTGGCGCTCAGCTTGACGGCCTCATCAGATGCTTTTTCACGCCCCGCTTAAAGGACCTGGGACTGTAGGAAGAAGGAAACACATGTTCTATTGGCGGAGTCATCCGCATTAAGATATTCGTAATCCCTATATTAATTTGTTCCTAAGGTAATCAATGTATAAATACACATTCAAGTATAACAGCGCAAGCCTAATCTTGTACAAATTCACGTTAATGAAATTTGCACATCTTCCAACACAGGTTACAATATATTATTTGCGCGAGCCTAAATTTATGCAGGCATGTTGTAACGTATGTGGCTACTAATAATTATTTCAATCTACGACGTAGATCGTTAAAGATTGCACCGATGATATCAGAACACGCCCAATCCAGCCATCAATCAATCAATCGCAGTCTAATCTCCCAATGTTGGGAAGCTTTGGCCTATCTACTGTTTTCACGCTGGCCAGACGGGTTGATACAGGGTTTCATTTTAAGTTTTCCTTCTCTTACACAGATATCATCTGCGTATTTTTCGTTAGACACCTCGTACTACATCCTTCGGATGATATAAATTGGAGACTTGTTTTATTTTTCCGTCACACAACTCTTCATCCTCAAAACTATTATTAGTTGCATTTGAAGTTGACACTTTGGATTCCTAGGTTCGCTTATTAATTTTGATGTCGCCTTGGGAAGAAAACCTGCGTCATGCAGATGACATAGACCCTTATTATAGGTACAGGACTGTCTTCTGACGGGCTCACGTGAGCCAGATTACAATTCACCAAATGGGGTGTACTATTCGCTTATATCTATCGATGTACAGGCATGAGTTGAAGTGTAGATCTATATTTGTATTTTAAGGACAGAAAGATGCTATCCATTTTTATATAGAAACTTGCCTTACCCGATAGAAATGCAAAGTGTGCTCACCTGTACAAAGTTTTGTCTTCACACAAGATTGGTGCGAGCTTTGTTTAATTCTAATTGACATGTTTCAAGACTAGAAGATGAATAAATAATTAACTTAATTTAATAAATTATTTATTTGTCGAAAACACACTGAATTTATAACCTATAACTTTAGTCGTTTAGCTCTTTGCGTCTTTCACTGACAAACAAGTCAGACGAAGACTGAAACTTCGAAAATACTGCAACACATACATTGTTTATGAATTGAGTTCGTGTACCGGGTAATAAGGCCGGTAGACCTCCATGTCAAGCAGTCGTAATACGTGAGCCACTCTTAAGAAACGTCCAACAGCGTTTGGCCCTGACCATGAAGTTAGTAGAGTGCTTGCTTACTAACTTAGTTGCATAAAAAATGACAATAGCCGCGTTTTCATGTGCATTTTCTCTTAAATAACTTCAGTTTTAGTCCAGATGCGAGTCTGCCTATCGCTACTGTGGTTGATGCAGGAAACTGAGGCGGAATCACAATTCCGCGCCGGATGCCATTGCAGGCTAAACGTATTACTGTCAGCACCTCGTCTTCGCTCTTCAGATATTTATTTTGTGAAACATTTTATAATGTTGATTCTTTTTGTTGGGAATTAACTGTCTTTTACCACATGAATGAAAACATTATGTAAACATTTTCACAAGAAAAAGTCATCAACTCTTTTTTTGCCTAAGAAAGATCTTATTACCACGTCGACCTGCCATCGCTCGACTTAAAAAAGCTATCGAAAATTCAAATAATTTAATCTTATATGAGCAAAGCCTGTATCTGTCCTTGGCAAAGGTTCAAAATATCTTAAACGTAGTCAGTTCACAGATATATAAGTATACATCGCGTTGTCAGAATGCATTGCTGTGTTGATCTCGCTCACATTCGCGGCATTTGACTACGAATGTATTGGCTTGAAGGTCAACCTCAATCTATGCTCCAGCACAAAGGAATTGCACAGGGAGGTCTCCGTAATACTAAGGTGAAGCTATCTCAACGATATTAAAATGTATTTCGGTCTCGATTTAAATAATAAAAGGCTTGATTGTTTGATTTACCATATCTAAATGTAGAGAAATGTAGTTTTAGCAGAGTTTAAAATATGTACCTTACGCCCACTCTTTTCTAACATATTTAAAGAATAAGCACGTAAACACTGAAAAGGACCCTAACGAAGTCAACGTTACAATTACAGCTTCTAAAGAGGCTTCCACTGAACGTAACTGTGCGCATTACAGCGTTAAGTTTAGTTTAAAAGACTTTCCGAGATGGTTGTTTTCAAGTTTTGATCTTAAACAGTTAGAAAAATCTAGGTTTACAGGCTTACGAAGTGTAAAACTCTCATCTTATCCGAGATAACATTATTTTAAAACCAAATAGTAGACTATAAATAATAGGAATAGTAAAAATAATAACGTAACTATTTTGAACTTAACACGGGCATAGTAACGGGCTACAGCCAACGTTAAGTATAGTAGTACCACGTTTATAAGTTACACCGATGTACCTGCGCAGAAGTCTCATTTTCGAAACGCGCGAAACAATATTAACCAATCACAACGCTCATCATTGACGCGGGAACGTGGCCCTCTGTAATTGGTTGCCGCCTGCGCGCCAAGTTCGATGCCCGCAGCATCGCGGTACCGCGTCAGTCGCGAATTGTACTGCTAGTGGAATATACGTCTTTTCACCGCAACGTACACTTGCGAGACAAAAAACGTGAACATTTTTATATATATATAATATATAAAAATGTTTAGTTACAAGAGATAGATCTTTAAGAGGCCAGAGTAGGGGTATTGTATATAATGTGCATCAATTAATGCAAAATGAATTAATTAAATCAAAAGACAAAGTATTTACCTACTATGAATCATTTTCAAGCAGTGATGGACCGTACTTACAGCACGCGTTACAGGAGTCTCAAGAAAAAACAGTTTCGACAATAATTAACGAAAAATAATCGTTCGGAACGGAGCTATAAACTAGTGCCAGACCGACTTTCAGAATCCCAAAGAAAAGAATACCTTGGTGGCGGCTCTAATTCGTGTGAGAATTTGCTTTGACGAAAAAAAATGTTCATCAATTGCAAGAAAAAAGTTCGATTCGGTAAATATTTAGGTACGTTAAATCAAATGGTAGCGCCATTCATCTTAAAAAGCAATTGCTGTTCTATAAACCCTCACAGGATGAATTGGTTCATTAATAGCTTGATTATAATTAACATTTCGTTATTAAACACGGCAATTTTTTCGGTACATTATACGATATTCATTTTATAAACTGATGTTTTATAAAAAATGTTTCATAATAAAAAAAATATAAAATAAAATCATTGGTACACTTTATTTGCTAACAAGTGTACACCTACAATGAGCGAGATAGCACTACTCTCTGAATTTATTGCATTTTTAATCTTAACGTAATGCAATAAAGTCGGCGTTTCAACAGCGTTAGCAATCGTAACTAATCGGCGTAAGCTTGCTCTCTTCTGCGCAGACGAATTTTACCGATGCGACTTATTAAAGTGGTACACCTGTACAGACTTTGATATTCTTTTATTGATGCTTTTCCATTTTTATATTTCTTCGCACTATTTCTAACTTCACTTAGACGTTTAACAAATTGACGCTTTTGTTGTGTTCTTGTGGGACTCGCTTGCGGTCATCGCCGGAATGAGCCGCTGGAACTGTCCCGACGATTTTAACATACGGCCTTAGCAACTGACGAGATAAAGAAGAACCCACTAACCTGATGGAGTCTACTGTCCCCACTAACAATGTACACGCCATGGCATTCGGCTACCTCTTCTGGCTTGTCTGTGGATGGAGACTTTCGCCAGCACGCAGCACACACCGCCACCAGCACGCCGCATAGCGTTACACTATGACAAACAAAGTATATATATTATAGTATGCTGTACTTCCATCTTACTTATTGTATTGTTTGAGTTTCTTGCTGGACTATTCTCAGTAAATTTAACTACCGAACCAGCGAAAGAATGCTTTTGAAATGATTTATTTACTAAGTATTTTCTTTATTATAAATTATAATATTTTTGACAAATCATCATCTTCTTGCCCTTGTCCCATAGCATTGCCCTTGCTCTTCCATACATTCCTACATCTTTGACAAATGTAGGTACATAATTATTTTAAAACTTTGACATTATTGCTCTTTATGTGCCTAAACTGAATAAATGAAATTGATTCTTTGTATGTAGACGTTTGTGAAATATCTGTAATTCAGCCATGTAAATGTATCAGTTTCCATAAGTTCTACTGTGGACTATGCTACTTATACCAATGAATATGATTGGTGGAGTTACGATTGCACAATTGCAACGTAGCATGGCCTTAATCCTAATCTTTTTTATATGTATGGTTAATGATTAAAAAAAATCTATATTTTTCTAAAGATATAAAAAGATAGCAACCTGTAAAGGGCGACGTGTAACGTGGGCCTGTAGTTGTACGCATGTCAATAAGATCAAGGACGTTTTAGTGAAATGTCAGGTCAAGAGTATCTACCCCAGAACACGGAAAACAATAGGGATGATGCAAGGTCGTCCGATTCTACCCAATACTGCTTAATATCTTAAGTTTTTGCTTTGAAAATATGCATTGTAAAATAAATTAATGTCTAACTAAATTAAAACTACGACTTTTCATTGTTTTTGTTCCCAAAGTAGGTCAAAACATACCTAAATAAACAAATTGAGTCCAATATTATAACTTTTTAGATTCTTTATTAAATTTCAAATGACTTTTATTATGAGCCATCATGTAAACATAACGCAGACTGCGCACGCAGAAAATTCTCTTGCGCCCCATGCATTTACACTACGCACTAGGAAGGCATGACGTCACGCTTTTCTAACGATTTCCATGAAATGTTTTCGGGTGGCCCAAGAAATTAAAGTTTCAAATTCAAATATCTTTAAAACCATAACATGTTGTAAAAAAAATCTATTTACAGTTCATTATAATCATTATAAACTGGACATTTTTCAAAGAAAAAAAAGTAGTCATCATTCCCATTACGAAGGTGTTACAAAGGAAATACCAATAGTGTAGCACATATGCCGAGCCACCCAACTTTTCTCGTGCATTACAATATTTACAATTTACAAATATATAGGTAATACATAATTCGTTACAGTTAACCGAACGAAACAGCTAGTACTTCTCTATCCCAACATGCACAATAAGTAATACAGTCTATGCCCACCGAAAAATGCCCAGTTGCAAAAAAAATATATTGATAAAACACGGGTGTTAAATACACAACTTCGAGGATGTACAAGTCTGCGATGGCGGCAGGTATCTGCATTTTGTTATGTAACTCTGTTGACTAGAATCGTTATAAGTACTACCCCGTTACTTCATTTGCTATTGAAAATTAAAATACGACCAGCTGTCTATTTTTTTCTAATATGGCGCGAAAGATTTTGTCAAGATTATAGTGGACATTCATTAGGTTTATTCTACCTTCTGTTTCATTGTGTCAATAAGTGGATGTCCGTATTATATTAGTTAGTTATATTTACGAGATATTTGCAGCTTTGCGAAACCTTTAGCTTATTTTTTTATACCACTTATGTGTCAGGCAAGCTCACGGCCCACCTCATGAAAAGTGGATACCTTATGAACGTTTGCAACACCAGGGACGTCATAGTCGTGCTACCGACCCTGTAGAGGGGAGGGGGAAGGGTTAAAGGTTAAGAGAGTTTATTTGCTGTCAGTGCAGAAGACAAAGCTGGGTTCCATACTTTCACACAACAGTGTCAACTTTAGGCCCTCAGTTTTCTTACTGACAACAACTTCTACAGTGAGCCGGCGGAAACACAACACAAGTTTATTATTAGCCGCACTGTTCTGTAGGGCGGAATACTTCCCCGATAGTACTGGTCAATTCTGACTTTCGATACCATCATGTCCTACCTTTGTTTAATTGTGGCCTAGGTCTTACACCTGATATGAAGTGTTTTTTTTAAATATAGGGACTTGAAGTTAGTACTTACTAGCTAGTGTGGACGCAATGCAACCTGATTCAGTTTGCAGTTATCAGACAACGTATATCGTTAGAAGATATACTTATATTGATACAATAAGAAATAAAGTAATTATTACTAATTATATTCCTGCATATTTTTGGAAAATATCTCGTAAATAAAACGAATAAAAGTTACGGTGACCCATCGACATTTCATTTTATGTAGCAATATGTAATTTTACACGAAGCTTGGAATATGATACTACTTCATAACTCAAATTAGCCATAAACTGGCTGCTGCTGTCAAGTTGAAATAGAACTAACTAGGTCATATTTTAACGTACGTCATGGGTGACTAAAGTCGTTTCGTGAACCACCTGTGAACATTAATTAAGTAAGTACTATTGGACTAGGATATATTTGCATGTCTTGTATGCGTTCGCGTTCTAGAGAATTATTTAATATTCTTTTTACCATTCGCAATTAAAAACTTAAGACTGTAAAAATACGTTACTATTAACGAAGAGACCGAAAGTTTCACATTCAAATTGAAAACGAACTACGTGTGATTCTGAATTGCAAACTATGAGTGATACCGAATGTTTGACAACCTCATAAAAACATAGATTTTCCCAATGACATTGAAATCTTGCGTTTAAAAATATGATTTTACTAAATCCGGTACCTGCAAAGAGTAATATCAATTTAAAACTAGGACGGTCACAAACTATACAGTTCCAATGAAACGTTTTCGCAGACAAGCTTTACCATGATTTTCCAAAAGTCCACAGTACTTATAAAAATTCTTATACCCCACACGTTCGTTCCTAGTAGCCCTGTGTAATATGTCCTACATTATTTATTGTACTCGTCCAAGAATAAGAAATGCTGTTCTCTGAATAGGGTAGCAATGCTGTTAATTATTCAGAAGAGAGTTTGTTTTCAAAGTATTGATAGAAGAGGCATTGTAAAAGTGAAATATCTATTTGCTTCTAGATCGAGCGTCTCGCCTCGTCTACTATTTTCAGAACTAAACTTGTTATTTTGATATTATAAGTTTATATTAAACTTTAAATTTTTCTGTTATATGTTTCTATATACTCAAAACTACACTTCACTACATAGTACAAAACAAAGTCGTGTTCTCTGTCTTTGTATGCATAAATCTTTAAAACTACGCAACGGATTTTGATGCGGTTTTTGTTTTAAAAAAATAAACTTTGAAGTCGGTTATAACTAAGGACATCGCCTTAAGTTGTCATCTTACTTATTCATGATTTAAAGTGGCTCAAAGATTATATATTTTGAACTAGCTGATGCCCACGGCTTCGCCCGCGTGGAATTTTGTTCCCGTTCCCGCAACCCTTGGGAACCTTTTCCCGGGATAAAAAGTAGCCTATGTGTTATTCCAGGTTCTAATCTACCCCTGTACCAAATTTCAACCAAATCAGTCCAGCCGTTTATGCGTGAAAGAGGAACAAACATCCATCCATCCATCCAAACAAACTTTCGCCTTTATAATATTAGTAGGATACTGATCACTGTCTACATTTCAACTTTACGAGTTTAACCTCATAACTTCGTACCGCGATAAAGTCTTATGACTGATAGTGTGATACATTCAAATGTGCCCCCTCATCATTTATGTACCAGTTAATAAAATGAAGACATTATAATTATCTTGCCACGCGTAAAGTTGTTTCTATAACGATATACACAAAAAGGAGAATCCTCCATTTTTATGTATAGTACAGTTTATTGTATGGTACGGTACAGCGTCGTCCATATTTCCTCCTACTATGTTTGTGAGAATCTGTATGGAGGCATAGATAAAAAAATAGACAGTGCTACGAAAAATCGTAGTATTTGTTATATATGTCTTCATTATAAGGAATTATATGACGTAAATGATAATATAATGATGTACGAGGGTAAACTTGAAGTTTTGGAAGTGAAATCTGAAAAATATAAGAGATTGATTGAGTGATTGTGATTTATTGACTGGATTGCCTGAAAGCGAGGCAATTCAGCATTACAGACACCTGCAATACTACAATCGTGGCCCTCAGCTTAATGACCTTTTTAGATGCTTTTAACGAACTGATTAAAGGTCCCGTGACTGTAGGAAGAAGGAAACATGTGTGCTGGAAAACAATCCCAACACTTTATGGTGCGGCAAAGGAAAGAGTGACTGAATTACTTGGTTCTTGATGTTTATGGTCGTATACAAATTGTATAATTATTCATTACGTCACATAACACAATATATCCAGTGAATTGACGTCACGCATATAATTCGAGACATGAAATGAAATTTTTCGAATATTCGAGCTGATTAATGAACGTTCGACGTCGGCAGAGATTACAGGGACCGATAAATTCGCTCATCGCGATCAGACTCGATAGCTTAATTAAAGGCACTATCTAAAATATGTAATATGCAGCGTTCCACATTTATTTTGTAGGCTAGTTGTTAATCGCGACTTTGTTTACGTGGAAGGACAATTGCGATGGGTACGGACTATGGTTACCTATAGTTATTAGCATATATCTTGACCCTAAGTTCCATGAAAACGATGCCAAAGCGAACGCGGGTTGCTATATTTAATACAGTCCGTGATTGGTGGATTTGAGTTGCTCCGCCGTCGTAGCACCCCATGCTATCCTCAAAAGACACCAATTGTGAGCTATGTCTAAAGAGTACATTCTGTAACGTTACTAGGAAAAAGATGTATACCGGTAACTATTAGTAGGTGTAATTAAGAGCCTATAGAAGCTAATTGCTCACACTCAGCCGGTACGTCTGCTAATTGAGTCGTGGGTGTTGCGCAAGCTTTTTTCCCAGAACTGGTCAGACGGCAGTTACTTCCATGAAAGTTGACATAAGCTAAATCTACAGGAAAGGCAGTGCGCGGTTGTCCTTCAGAAAATTCGCGTAGAAAATTAAATTGACGGATATATGTACCGAAATCTTTTTATATGTACAATATTTGTATTGATAAAGTAGAAAGTGCATGTATTTCTGATGAGTGATGTATGTATTTGGACATTGAATGACATGATTAGATAATGATAATGATTGTTTGGACTGCTTTTTACCTGTAGTGACATTTTACATGACGTATTTATCTTTGTTTTTATTGTGTGTGCTCAATTGACGAATACGAGTAGTAGGAATGATATCAGGCAATTATACCTAATTACATATAGTATTATATAAATAAAAATATAATTACATTTATATAGTACTAGCCTATGCCCGCAACTACGCCTGCGTGGTCGTCGGTTATCGCGACTAAATTCGACTGCGACTATATTACTAATCATAACTCAGGTTCTACTTAACCGATTGCCATCAAACAACCCCTTCAAACAATAAAACCGCATCGAAATCCATTCAGTAGTTATTGCGTCCATCGCGGAGAAACATAAACTTTTTACAATTATACAATAGTATAGATAGATAGATAATATATACACGTACACCACTTAAGTTCTTCTCTTATAATATCGTATGTGCAATATTCCGCAAGTGCGGCGAACAAACCTGGTCTATACGAGGCATCTTTAGAACCGCTACAGAGCGACTGTACCCTTCAACCCTCTTCTTTAACGAATATTATTATTATTCATGCTCTAATTTACGGAAATAATAGCTGCTACAGTTTCCGGCGTCATAGTTTCTTACTAACATTCCACTAGCTTATTCACGTTATTTGTGACTATACAACTTACTGAATACTATCGTATAGCCCAGGGGTAGCGAACCTTTATGCTTCAACGTATCATTATTCTAAAAAAAGATTATCGAAGCCCTCGACGTGCCATCAAATTATATTCCGACTTCTTTATTATTGACACAATAATGTAGGTTATCCATTTTAATATTGTAAATGCAAAAGCAACTTTATCTGTTGTATCTGTTACATTTTTGTCTTTAAATACTGGACAGATTTTCAAGAGAGGTACAGATATTGATGTTTGATTATTTCCCACTCGGTATCCCACAGTGCACATTACTTTAAATTTCTCAAAAACTGTTCGTCTGTTTCTTCATTTTCTAGCATCCAAAATATGACTAGGGAGCCCCCAAGAATTAAATCTCTGCCTGATGTCTACTTCATTAATATTGGCATGCCCAATATATTGTGTTGCGTATCATCACTTACACGCGTGCCATTGGTTTGCCATCCCTAGTATAGCCTATACCTAGATTTACATTCGTATATGATTCTGCATTAACGTGAGCGCACTTGTATTCCAAATAGTATAGAAAATATTGATTAAAGATTCAATCATATACGTACTAGTGGTTACTTGTTTGAAAGATCTAAATATCTGTATAGCTTCTTATAGCTTTAATAATGTAGTGAAATGGGCTAGGCGTATACTTGTAATTATGAGGCATCAGTTTCAAAACTCCACCGTGAACACAGGGTTAAGTGAGGGCGGTACATAAAGAACATGATATAAATAATGATGAATAAGGAGGGTTAAGTTTTGGACACAACTGAGTTCTTAATTTATCCTTATGTGAACTAAAATTATATATGAATAAAACATGACTTGTCTAAATGCCAGTAAACGTTTATGGATAGGGTGGAGGTGTTAGTAAGTTTGTTCGATACTTACAGCTAAGACAGAAAGGAAGGACATTTCAAATGCCCAAAATCTGGTCCAGTAGCTCAGTGGTCAAAGCATTCCCACTTTATAGAACTAGTCGCTGCTGGTTCAAGTCTCGTCTGGCTATCGCTTTTACCAATCTAAATCTATGATTTTTCAAAACTTACGAAGTCTTGTGATAATTAATTTTCAGAATTTTATTGAAAAGTAATACATAATTATGAGTGCATTCTGCACTCTTTGAGATTAATTACTTCACGAAGGTCTATCTCAAAACCATATCAAAGCTTAAAAGCTTAAAAGGTTTTCTTTCTAATCGAATATAAATCACACGTTTATGAATTACTGAATCGGTACCCTGAACAATATGTGAAAATTGATTGTAGATTACAGCTGCAAAACTATGTCAAGACCTCGGCAACTAACCTTTTCAAGAATATCAGCCTGCGTCACTATTGCACAAGGATTGTGTGCTTGAAAACTGTGGGGAAGGGGGAGTCAACAATTCGTGGGAAACGCTTCAGGTGCCACAGCCCAAGAGTTTGTATTGCATACTTTTATGTTCCTTTTTCAGGCATCTATAATGTATGATCGATGAATGTAAGATTATCCAATAGCATTAGTTTAACGTTTCGATCCCGTCCGCGCTACTCATGTGGATTTTTATTTGTGGCACGTCAATTTGAGTGCACCTCGCCTGATAGTAAGCTGAAGGCAAAGTCTCATGAAAGAGGGTCACTATTATAAACACGTACAGTATTACAATGGTGGCGCTCAGCTTGACTGCCTCATCAGATGCTTTTTCACACCCCGCTTAAAGTAAGTAAAAATATACAATAGAATTGCCTTAGTAATGCAAATATACATATGTGCACTTCACGAGAATTGAACCCGCGGCTATTTTACAGTTGAAAATCTCGCTACACCACAGAGATGTCGATGGTGTTGGCAGTTTCTTGTTTATATCCGTAGTAACATAAAATGAAACTAAAAGAAACTTACGCTCAAACGTGGGTGAAAGCGGAAAATTCTCACTCGTAGAGCTTCGTTCTGACTCGTTTGCTACGTCTACACGCACCATTGCAATTTAAAGATGTATGAAGTATCCATCCATACATCTTTAAAGCCATCGGAGTATACCCAATATCTGTTATATATACCATTATAGTAATTACTCTTAAATGATTACTTAATAGTTAATGCTTTATAAATATCGAACAGAAGATTTGTTTACGATGATGAAGTTTACAGGTTAGTTATGTGTTATTTGATTCATCTGTATTTTTTTCAACTTCCTAGATTTGTTTACGTACAGTATTGATGTCAAAAGATTTGTTTACATGCTCTATGTAAACAAATCTTTTTAAATCAATCTTTTTGATACCGTGATAATTAAAAATAGATAAGATAATTAAAAGCGGGTTCTGGAAACTACGGATCATTGCAGTTTTCATAAGAATGTTATGTCCCACGTGCAGTGTACAAAGTACTCAGCGTGCTAGTTATCGTCAACCAGACAATCTCCATATAAAATCTAATAAACCTGCTTAGCCAAGAATTTAATGCCGATTATACGCAATCAGGAACTTAAGGCGAGGTTGCAGTGAGACAAGTAGGTATTTTACGTCGCCTCAGTACCTCAGTCCCCGCAGCCGAATCGAGTGTAATCGACGCAACGAGCGGGCAGCGCGGGGGGCGGCGCGCAGGCGCGCGCAATCCTATAGTATAACCCGGTACGCGAAAACTTGAGACTCGCGTTTGTTAGAAAAACTAAGAAACTGGAATGGAGTCCAAAAGCTGACAAAGGGTGACACCTAAGACCTGAACATATAGGTCATAGGCCACCGTGACCCTCTTCGCATCAGGTGGGCCGTATGATTGTCTGCCACATAAGTGATGTAAAAAACATGTTGTTCTGGATAAAGGGAGGGTGGGATTGATTGTAAGAGTTCATCGGAATACTCACTATAGGCTATGTGTAGGTACCTTTTTCACTTATATGTGTAGGTATATACTGTGTAGCAACAATGTTTTAAATATTTTTTTTTTTATAATATAAAAAAAACATACATGAAGTCGCGTGCGGGAGATTGTAGTGCTATTTTAGAGTACTCGTACCTGTGACGTCACCAAGCTAGAGTGCCACTACGCCACGGTACGTATATCGTAAAAGCAGTAGGTTAGATTCGGGCACATAATGTTATAGTTTTTCATTGTATAGGTAGAGAAAAAAAAATCACTTAAATTTAACATACATATTTTTGTATTTCCATTTCATTGGAACATATAAACATACAGAAAGCGTCTTCAAAAAACAAAGCCTATTGAAAAGTGAAACATAAATAAACACATTACCACTTCTTTGCGTCGCGCAGTCGGGTAAAAAAGACATTTTGTGCTGCCTACTGATCTGTTAGTAGATAGATAGTAGAAAATGCACGCCGTCACATGCAATCCTAAAATCAAGTCAAATTTCTTTCAACTTGACTAGCATTTTAGGGTTTAGGTTTAGGGAGACGCCCAAGATCGTGTGAAGTGGAAGAGGAAGAGCCGGAAGGCGGACCATGAGCTCTGAGTTCACCTTGGCCTTGGATGCAGTCAGGAAAATAAGTCTCTATGAGGATGGTGATGATGAAAACGCACAATTCAAAAATTTTGAAATATGATATTATACTCTCTATTTGTAGCACTAGAGCCAGCCTCAACTAGATTGGATTGATGTTGATGTGTAGTGATCGAAGGAACATGGTTTTCTTTATTTTCTTTCTCTTCCTTCAAGACAATGCTTCTAATAGGCATACCACGGATATGCCTTGGATCAACTAACTCCGGCAGCAGACTCTTCATATGAAACTGAATTATTCGTTGTTCCATTTTATCGGTCCAGAACTGGTCATCTCTCTCTATATATTCTATATACACTGGTTCTGTTTGAAATAATAAACCAAAAATACACATTTTGCGCCCCGTCACATGCAACTGACCTTGAATTTGGTAAAACCAATTACTATTTTTATTTATGGTAAATTGTTAAGTTGTACTTTATTATTTTCTAGAGATTTTTCTAAACCATTTTTTGACGCAATCAAAGACAATTTTGTCATTTCCAACAAGACCATCTGGAGTGGCTCCAATAAAAGGGTATTTGCGGTCAATAAAAAGTCCACACTGATCTATTTTTATGTTTTTCTGTTGTTCCATTTGCTGTATGGAATGTTTCTCGTTTTCGATGCCGTGAGCTACTGAAACCACTTGGTTTAGATTTTTTTATATAGGATTATTTTTTACTAATGATGCACTATCTATTGTAACTTTTCGTTTACAAATGGGACCGAAGTTTGAAGCTGTTGTTATTTTTTTTCTTAGTTCGAGCTATTTACTTGAATCTCTTTGTAAAATCGTTGATCGTTCAATACGATTCCTGTCTGCTGTAAGTTTCATCAGGTTTATGAGATAATTTTTGACGTGACAACGTCTTATAAATTGGCTTGCCGGGTGACACTTCAAGAAACTGCGTTACGCTCCGCTCACGTTATGCGCTCACAATGAGAGCGAGTGAGAGGCACGCGTCCCTTCCACTCGGGCATGGTTAGCCCGCCTAAGAGCGAGAGAGAAAGACATAAAAAGTGAAAGGCACGCGTCCCTTCCACTCGAGCACAGTTAGCCCGCCTAAGAGCGAGAGAGACAGAAGTCGTTGTCACGTAAAACTTTCGCCCGTATACCGACTTTACAGGCAACCAATTTTTTTTACAAGTTTTATATTATGCAAATATGTCACAGATTTTAGTAAAAGTACTGATAGTTACGTAGCAATTTGCAAACGAGAATTAGAAACGTCTACGGGCTGTTCAACACCAGCGGCTTTTCGTCTTCTCATTGCAGCACTGTAACATAAAATATGTATAGGTAATTATACTCAGCTGCGGTAGCCTAGTGACTAAGGCAATCTATTTAATAAAAAATAATAACTCTGACCAACTGCTGACGTGAACCCACTTGTAATTTAGCTAAGAGTTAGGGGCTAAGAAGACTAGAGCAGTCATCAATAAAAGCCTACCAACATTTTTAGAGCCATAGATATAGACTAGTTATTGTACACCAAATTCAAATTTGTATATACCTACTGTACATTTTTTGTATAGTGGCACAAAAGAAAAAAAAAATAAACATAAATTAAAAAATAAATTAAATTGACAGCACAATTGTGCGAGCGAGAGAAAGTGATAAGCTGCGCCATTTTAGAATTCTTCCTTTAATGAACCGAGTTATACCCATTTTTTCAGCGAAACCGATTATACGTAATAACGTGCGGGGGGAGGGGGAAGCTCGCAGAAACAAACAGCACACGTCCTACCTTGAACACGCCTCGGCGGGTACTGACTCAACTGACTGACCGCTGCGAGTGCTCAAATGCAAAGATTTTGAGGTTTTATAAGTTTTTGAAAAAAATAATATTTGCTTGATAAAATATAATTTTACCAGTCGCTAGATATTTTTATGCTCTTTATAATGATATCAATCTCGGCATTATTTGATGATGGCATCTTAGTGTAAAACGTGTTTGAAATATCGATTTGGAGCGTTTTAGACCCATGTTTGACGCTAATTTCTATCGAGGCAATTATCATGAATCGTGTTTCTGTTTTCACAGGACCCTAGAAGGTATAGTCTATTTTATGAATATGCTTTTTATTTAGCGCAATTTGCTATATTACTTGATATCCAGACGTTTGAAAATGTTAAAAACTACTGCAACCTGGCCTTAAAAACTTACCACCGAATCTAAGAATCGAAACAATTCACACTGAACTAATATTCAATTTCAATTCAAGCTAGAATATTAACATCATTTGCAAAGTCTTATAACAAGATTCCGGACTGCTAAGAATCAAATCAAGCAGTCTCCAGCGTCCGTATTAGGAATCACGTGTCGAGTTAGCGGTCACCGTCAAAAGCTCAATTGGAACTAACTTGGGACACGGAAGGGATATCGCCAGTGTTACAGTTTGTAATCATATTTGAACTATTCATAAGATGTAATGAATTATGTTTTCTTTTTTCTAAAGTAATTAGTAGACTAGATATTTCATATGAATAAATCATATATAGTGAAGCCACGTCGGAAGCATTCGAAATTCTCCTATACGACCACCGACGATTTCAGCTCCGCAACTACCCTAGCGCACTCAAGACTCAGAAAATACGTATAAAGTAGGCATACTGTGTGAGGTAATTGGAGTTAAAATATATTATATATCGGTAACTATACCTAAGCCTATAAAGTTTTCGTTCCTCTTTATTAATTTGTACTTTAGTCAATTCGTCCCCTCGTAATAGTGAGTGAGCCTCTTACCATCAGTAGGCGCATACCGAAAAGTAGAGAAAATAAGTGGATATCACTTCTACGAATGGATTTGTATTAATGCCTTCACTTCCAAATCCATTCTTAACACACAGACTAGGTACAGATTAATAGACAGACATACTAACAAAATTATTTGGTAGAATGAACTACAATACCCAACTTATACAGTCATATTAAATTTTAAGTGTGACCAGACGTTAGAGACTTGCAATATGGTAGACCGTAGAAGTCATCTTATCACAATAAAGAAGTTACGACGTTGTTGTAGCCCCGGCTTCACTCACTCATATACAACAACCTTATAGTTTTAACTCTATTCAATCATGGTTGTTCATCTATCAGTTTATGAGTGCACCATTAAATTGTGTGTATAGTTCCCGGCATATATCTTGACACCCAAGTTGAGATAGAAACGAGGCCTTGATACACTATTAGTGGATTCGAGCTTCTCTACCAAAAAACCGCATACTGCATCTGTAGAGTTCATTTTGTGACATATTTGAGGTCAAAATATATTCCGGTAACTATATCAACAGGTACCTAAGTAATATGTACTTACATTACTTGAATTTTACAAAATATTTTTTCAATGTACTTAGTTTTCTCTACTTTTTTATTACATGTCAATATGTATACACCCCGCTTGGGTGGTAGATAAGAAGCCATAGATAAATATGGAGTAGTAAATAAAGTCTACAAAATGAAGGCTAACAGTGAAAATGGTGAAATGTTGATCAACAGTCTGACGTCCTCGATATATGCTTTTTCACGGCTTCCTTTAGGACCATGGTATACATGCTCGGGTTTGCTTGTAGACCATACTATTTGTAAAGAAGTCCCTTGTTTCTCCGTGTACAAATACCCCTCGCCGAAGTCAGCGAGTGTGGTTATGTCGGACCGCACGGCTGTCTTAGGTCATCAGTTGCCGAATGTGAGATAGCCCAAGGCCTGTCCTCATGGAGGACGTAGGTCAATATGCGACCTCCGACGCCCTAATGACCTCCATCTTCTATGAAGAAGAAGTCCCTTGCAGTACTAGTTTCTTTTGCTCAATGCTGTGAGTATTTTCAGCATAATTATCAAAATAATTGGCTACTGACTGAGTATTGAAATTCTACTTTTTATAAATTCAACATCGTAGTCCAGAAGGCTAAATTATAGGCGTGTTTTTTGTCGAAAATTATAACAAATATATCACTGTTTTGCGTGACGACGTGATTAGTTATACTGAGAATATGACGACTCTAACCTTTATACTAACGAGGCTTAAAGGCACTCCCTTTTTATTTTACACTAACTCTTGCCCGAGGCTCTGCGCGTGTGTAATTCTGTTCCCGTAACCAATAAGGATTTATTTCAGGGATAAAAAGTAGCTAGTAATCATTTATCCCTATTCCAAAAATCTGCTAAATCTGTTCATCTGAGACTCAGACTCAGACTTCAAGATTGAGTAATAAACATCACCACAAACTTTAGAAGAATTCCATCGTTGTATTTAACTGTCATGCAAACCCTAACATATAACCATCAACGGTAATTACATTCCGAATGAAGCTATCAACATAATATCGTAATTGGATAATTAGACCTTTAAGCTATAATATTTAACCTACCTTACGAAAAAAACATTGACATTAAAATTCGACGGCTCCGTGCTTGTAACATGGGGTTGTGTGTGATTGAAGAGGCTCGCATGTGAGATGGCTGCGACTGCAGCTATTCTGGGTGCTCCTCCCATCGCCCAGCCGAGTGGGCTGCGCTGGGCAGCAACTACTCCGGCACCCGCCACCAGCCACAAGCGGAGCCAGTTAGCCACAACCGCGCCGTGCGGCGCCGCTTGTGCGACTGCCGCGTCAAATATTCGCTCTTCCTTTTTCAAATTCTTTGAAAACCTTCTTCTTTTTTAAGTTGTCACTTGTATTCTATCCTTTATAGCCAGTATTCGAATTGAAAAAGACTTTCACGGCATCCTTTTCAGATTTGTATGAATTTCACAGATCTGAAACAATATTTACATAGATTGTAGTGTAGTAGTGTAGTGAAACTTTGCTGTGTACTGAAAGTTTACAAAATCTACATAGTACGAGAATGCTTTTACGTGACCCGAATACCTATTAAGCAACCTATAAACTATATACGCTATATAAACCTATAAACTATCTTGCAACCTATATGGTTCCTGTTTACAAAAGTTATAGGAGGATTATCGGTTGCTGGGCGGGCAGAAGATGAGCCGTGATAGTGTGTGTGATATATTTTTATTATTGGTGTTACTTTCTATAATATTACTATTAAACACACACAATGCATAAGGTCTGGCTCAAAGTACACAATATGTCCTCAAAAGTGCTTTCCACTTTCCAAGTTACCGATCATATGAGCTCTGTGAATCTGTCATAATCATAATATAATAAACAAAACATGAAATTTACAAAAACTAATCTCTGTTATTGACAAAAATACTAATTATATAAATATACATTTGTATAATATACAAATTATGGTAAGAAAATACTTATTAAACTAATCGTATAACTCATGAAGAGGTACTCATCAATTTATTTATTTCAATGTTAAGATTGTTGTTTGTTAGTGTTGTAAAAATTATATACAAGGCACTGTACCACTTTCCGAATGCACATAGTTCTAGTTACAGCGGGAAATAAAAGTCCAATTTAATGACAGCCGCGTATTTGTAAACAGTAAACATACACCACACAAATGATATTGTGATCCTTTCCATGAGCACATAAACTCAGAAAACAACTATAAAAGTTACCCTCAAAGTTCACCTCAAGTGAGACTGTTTTGATTTCTAAACGAGAAATACCATCTTTAGAATTTTATCAAGTCAAGATTTACAATAAACAATTTTCAAGTAAAAGTTATGCAAACAACAACATACGAAATAAAAAATGACGACTTTATAAATTTGTTATAGCTGATCTAAAATATAAATTGTGTGTGTGTCAAATTTGAAATAAGATAATTAATTTATTATACTCGTAACTTGACATAGAAGTTCTTAATTTAAGTTACCTATAATTAAAGTTGCGTGTACTTGTCAAATTCCATCTACTGTTATAATTTACAAAAAATGTGATTATTTGAACTGTAATACTTTTCTATTTTATTTTTCAATCACTTAAAATAAATCACTGATTTCACCGATTGGAAAATTATATCTAAATAAGTTTAGTTTATCGAACAACCTACCTCGAAAGTTCCATAAAAACTTGAATTAAGTTCACAATCAAATTCAACAATATATAAATCTTAGTATAGTTCATTGATGCACAATAATTGCATTAAAACACGGTTCACATCGATCGCGAGAGAAGTTTCGTCCTGCAGAGCGGACGCGACGCGCACCCCCGACACTGTAACGTCGAATGAAGGGAGGTTTTGCCGCCCGCCCTAATCCGCCAACGCCAACATTGGTTGTCCTATCACCAATGTTTAAACCAATCTGTTTCTCGCTGTTGATGTACAGTTGTACTTTAACTTTAATTGAGTGAGGACATGTTACTTATTTGCTTTTGTTCCCTTATATGTATCAATTGTTATTAAGAAAGTTGAAAATTGTGTTATGCATAAGTACAGTGTTGAATAAGTTGTATAGTAAACTGTTAAAGCTCAATTTCATATTTTCCTGAATTATAATATGGAAATGAGAAAATGTTAAATAGAAACAAATCAAATTTCGTGTAAAAGATTTTAAGCAATCATAAATTCCTACACATAAAAGTAGTGCCTGAATAAATCAACCATGTAAATGAAACCAACGTTGGAGCCAACATTAATGACATTAGCAACCCAATATCGGATCTTCCCCGTCACTCCCTCGGCCGTGTTCGTCCCGTCACGCCGCTAACAGGTTCGTACTTTTTCTTTTATCGTCATAGATGTGCTAGTTTACACCTTGCGTCATATTATGTATTTTTAAATTTAGAAGTTCATCGCTGAAATTTTGTTATTTTGTACGTCATTTTAGTCCTGTACGAAGTTTTATTCACAGTAAATTCGATAGTTCCTTTCTTAACTGTTTTGTATTTTGATTTTGACTGTACTTCTTTGACCGTTGTACAGATATACATAACCTTTTTATAATTTTCGATAGCTTCTCACGTTTCAATTCTGCAATATGTTCATTACAAAAAGGAATATTGTCATTAATTCAATATGCAAATTTCAAATTTGCCTTTGTTTACCGAAGCTATATTTTATCGATTTTCGGCCGAGTATTACTTGAAGCGTAGGATAGATATAGTAATACTAGCGCTTTATAGTTATTGAAATATTCTACTATCAAAGCACTCATCAAAACACACGAGTGCGTGTGAAAATTTCACGTCTGTCGATGCTCCAGAGGTTCTTCAAGCTCCCTGAGATCCTTCGGCCCTTAATTTGGGAAAATCCTGCCAATAAACATTTTCTGGTCTTGCCTATCGTTCTGGTTGTGGGTTGATGGAATTATATATATTTTTTTCTCTTTTGAGTAATTGTTGACCAAATATTAACCTTGTATACCGCTGAATAGGGTAGCCAGAGCTCATGTAAAGACGGAGAAATAAAGGTTACCCCTGCCGCCGTCCCCCCTCTCTGCAGGGGTCAGCAGCACGAGTGTGACGCCCTTGGTGTTGTAAACTTCCATAAGCCCCTATAACCACTTTCCATCAGGTGGGTCGGTTTAATTGCCTGCCACCTAAGTTGTATAAACAAAAGTAAATAACTGAAGTTAGACAATATCGTGATATTTTAGTAAATGGAGGCGGGCTAATGGTGGTTAATTGATTGATACGGGCCGTGTTTAGCAATTTACGTTATCACGATATCAGCTGTGATATCACACTGGATGTTAGACAAGCATATTTTATAACATTTTGTATGTTTTTACGTGAGAGTCGAATTAATGTATTAAACACTAGCTGTTGCCCGCGGCTCCGCCTGCGTTGATGTCGGTTATCGCGCAGTGTTGTAAATTTTAACGCTCTACAAGATTTTCAACTCGCATCTCTACTCGCATGCTTTTGTTCTATCATCAATAGTTTCAGCAGCGCATGCAACGCTTTCATTGTAAATGTCTTTACAGTTTAAGACACTGTAATAATTACAGATTATAATCTATCCCTGTTCCAAATGTTTACCAGATCCGTCCAGCTATTTCAACATGCTTGAGTAACAAACATTCAAACATCATCACAATCTTTAGTGAGGATAGAACTGGTGTAGTCCACTTTAGGCACCCAGCTTAATAGCATTTGCATGCCACAGTTTGGGACTAAACATATTGTACTTATATACTGAAGACGTTAATGTTACTATCTATATATTTCATTTATTCATCCATTCAGGAAAAGCACCTTTCAATCTTTTTCAGGTGCTAGTTCAATGCGAAAAAAATAGTTTTATCTGGACGCTTCACCATTGTACTTAGTCTGCACTCGTCAACATAAAACACAAACTAACTTATCTGTGCAATAGCATACTATCCTGTAGTCAACGGCACCCTCTACCTCATTACTGCTGGTCAGACTACGTTAATTGTAACTTGAACTTCGGCTAGGGTTGTAACTTGTCGGCCATCCGCCTTGATAGTTCGGAATAATGAGACGGATACCCAGAGTATTGAGACCGATACAGCAATTTGGTTTTAGGGGGCTCCACTGAGATATTTGACACCTAAACCTCCTGATTAACTTACGAGCCTTCGTCTCGGGGAGGATAGGAGGTGAGACGGCAGTCGTATTAAATCTTTGATATCCAGGATGACAAAATATAGGTAATTTTAATGAGATTGTTAAACCACATACTTTGCTGAATAGTTCCATTTTTTTCTATGCTAAATAGTTTATGCAGGAAAATATAAGAAGCAACCCTAACATCGGCACACTCATTAAACACAAAAGATAACTACGACCTACACAGTCCACATTTCGGTTATAATGATGTATTTCAAAATATACTGGATTATGAATAAAGGCGCATATTCTTATCTCTTTGATGCAGGACGGACATAACGATCATACTTTCCTAGCGTGAATGGACCGACTCTACCGGGATATATCTCACTCAGTATAAATATTCCGAAGAATTAAAACTTATGGCTCCTCCCGTGAAGGCCGAAATAAACCAAATATAGAATAGAAGAGGGGAAAGAGTAGGAGAACTGAGTCTTCTCATGCCGGGGCCGCGTTTCGAATCGATATTGGTGGTCCATTTGCTAAACAAGTTTTAGTATTTTTTTTATTTAAAGGTTTTATCAGTTCCATAAGATCTACCTAATAATATCAATAAGAACCGCTTTAATGCCATAAGTTCAAGTTTTCAATATTTATCTTTATACCTATTTTAAAACATTAATTCTCTTCCAATAACGCAGTTAATCATTGCTAAGTTTCAAATAAAAAATATTTTTCTTTTATAAATGATTTCTTAAACGAAATATTCCCAACAGGTTTGTTGAAGTGGTCCCGTAGCGAAGCTACATACTGGGATTTTTATCTCCTTTTTTTCCTTAACATTGCCGACATGGGTTTGTTTGTGTTATTTTTGCACCTGGTTCTGAATGTTTAATAAATTCAATGCTCACACACAAACAAATAATGTTTAGTTGATATAGTAACTGCATAGAATTATTGTTGTATGGACACAATAATATTGTGGGAACTTTGTGTTGTAAGGCCCTAATAAAGTTCCTTGTGGTACAGGCAAGAGGGCGTGCCACGCGGATCCCCTCCACTCCATGCTGGAGTAGGATGGGGCCATCTGGAAACTGAAGATAGCTCAGGGTCAACCAGAGAACGAGAGAAATGCTTTATTGCATAACCATTCTCGACGCCGTTGTAGGGACAGCATCTAGAATAGTGGCTATTATTTTATGGACTGCACCCTAGCTTACCAACGAGTGGGGTGCGGTCAATTGACGACCTAATGATGAAAAGCACACCGCGGTAATTGAAACCCGAAACGGTGTGCAGTTTTAGTCGATTCTTGAGTCTGTTTATTTAATCTTTCACGACTGAACCGATTTGTTAAAACAAGAAAGAGTGAACAGGAAGACTTTTATTAAATAACATCTGCGCTAAAGATTCTCAACGCGGGCGGACCTGCTGGCAATAACTAGTGATCAATAAATATGAGTGGCGACGAATTTGCATTATTCCCACCGGAGTTCCTTTTGAAACCGTAATCAAAAGTACCTAACGCTGTAATTGATTGTGGTTTACGGTTGAACTGCTCCGAAGCCCTATCGGTTTACCTTGAATATATTCCGTTTCCTTAATCACTAATGTAGTTACTAGCCTAGGTTTTATTGATAGAATTATTTAGATTCTAAATATTTCATGACTTTTAGGCGAATGGATATCGTCTGACTCTTTTTTTATACGGAAATTCTCTCGGATACCCCTTTGATCGTTCAAATTTGAGTGCTTTATGTAACGCAATTTCGTCTGCGTCACCCCGTTTTCGCAACATTTTTCACTTCTGCTCTGCACCAGTTAGTTGTAGCATGATGTTATATACATATAAACCCTCCTCTTCAATCACTCTATCTATTAAAAAAACCGCATCAATATCCGTTGCCTAGTTTTAAAGATTTAAGCTTACAAAGGGACATAGGGATATAGGAACAGAGAACGTTTTTATACTACGAGAATGTAGTGATTTTGTGTGTGTATGAAATGACTATGTATATCTTTATCTTTGAGTTTTTGAAAGTGCAGAATACCGCCCCTTCCGCCTTCGCCCAGTGGTTCTGTGGTCACCTTTGCCACACCTTTAGTCATAGTACGCAACGGACACAACGGACACAACGGATAAAATCAGACACTAATCAACCAAAACCGCACGTCTTTTTGAACCTTCAGAGTGTGAGACTGACCCATGTCAGTCGGGTTGTATTAGAACCTCTGGAAGCATCTCCGGTTTTGAAGACGGCCTCTTTGGATGTGGGAACCACCGTGTCCTGATCTTGCACCCGGAAAGGGGGAAAGGTAGTCTACTAGAGTAACTGGTGACTTCGTCCCCATGAGGGCTGACATCTGAATCGCCTCCGGATCTTCTAATTTAGATCTAAATGGCATTTTGTTATCTACTTTCTATGGTCTTAGAATATTATAATATTTCTGTTTGCCTTTGAAACCCCCTGACACCCATTAAATAGATAAATTTTCACGAACTACGTACTAATTTACTGAGTAGCACGTGCTTCTTTTAGCAAGTGCTTGAAATTCGTTAGTATTAAAATTAATATTCACTACAAAATACATTGATATGATCTTCTATACCTAACTGTTGTTGGTGAGAGGATTATTTTGTTGTCTTGCTTACAGTTGATTCGAATCTTGGACAATACACTGCCCAAGTGTACTCCTAACTAGCTAGTAGCTTAACCTTCCTTAACTGAAGCGGTTAACGATATTTTTTCTCCTACAAATTCGTTATTTGGTTAATTTTGATTTGTACGGGAGCGACTGCTGTCTAACCATCCAAATCTGACAAGAAAGCCAGCGCCAAAACCTCGGCCTTCAATCAGCAGGTGCAGCGGCTTGCAGAAGCACACAGCTCACCTGATTGAATGTGGTTATCGTGGCCTATGGACATTTACAATACACTCGTGCTGTCGACCCTGTAGAGGGGGTTAAGAAAGTTTCTGTACTGTCAGTGTAGAAGATAAAGCAAGGTTTTATAACATCACATAGTGGTGACAACTTAAACACTCGGTCTTCCACTGCCAACATAAAACCTTTCCAATGAGCTCTGACTATTCTACTCACACCGTCGGAAACAACAAAAGGTTAGGTTAGCCGCGATATTTTGTAGAACATAGGTACTTCCCCAGTCGGACTGCTTAATTCAGAAGCAGGCCACGGCGATGGCGCAAAATGCCACCCCATACCCAGGAGCTAAATGGGGACACCATGGTCCCCACATTGGGGGAAGAGGGGCATCTCAACAGAGATGTCCCCGGGTCTGCCGGGGTGCGAGAGATATGTCTTGTATAATCTCACCTCCAGCAATCAAGGACCCATGGACGGCGTGCGTTTTGGTCGGTTCGAGTCCGACATAATCACCTCCATCGGCTTTGGTGGAGGTGGTATCCGTGGGGATTTTGCGCACGATAAAAAAAAAAAAAAAAGTTGGACTGCTTAATTTAGACGATAGGTATCGTCACGTCCTAGAGCCAATGCTAGGATGAAGAAGAATATCATTAGTATTATAATTTACCGTGCTAATAGGTGAAACAGTGTTCAAACTTAATTAAAAAGTGTCACAAACACTAAAACAATTTAAATACCACATATTCTACTGTTAAACCGTGTTATCGAGTTCATTGGTCTCTTATTATAGTAGATTTAAAAGTTTTATAAGTCTCTTTACGTGTAAACGTGGTCTATTTCCAATGTAATGGTATTAGCCTTAACAATATGTATAGCGGCCCCCCGGTTGTTGTAGGCCCACATCTACATCTTCAAGATCCAAACCAACCACACCGTTAAGTTGGTATACTTGTTGATTAGCTGATGATGCTCTGAGGGTTTCTTCTCTGGGGTTGGGTAGTTAGACAAGAGTGGCTCCTGTAAAAGTCAATATATATCAAATAATATATAAATAATAAAGGTTCTATGACATTTTACACAGGTCAATCTAGACTCGAAGTAAACAGAGCTTAACTATCTTGTGTTATGAGATCTAGAATGCGGATATACATACCGATGTCCAGGTTAAATAACATTGTTTGCAAATACCATAGAAAATGAAGTACGTAGGGATGTCTTTATTCCGTGGTAAATACATACATATTACTCATAGAAACTCCTAAACCAAAGCAAACATTTATATACTTTCGTACAAATATCTGACAGGTATCGAACCCGCGCCCTCTGCTATAGTTGATTTAAAAACATATTAGGTACACGTCCACATAATGTCACAATGCAAAAAAAAACATTCAATATAGTTTGTACTTATAAAAGTTGACCCACATCCAAACAATAAGTACCTATTCATCACCAGTTTCCCTTTTTCCCGATCGCATTGTAGGAAAAACTCGAACTTAACTCATCTATATGACGTCATCAGTCACGTCCAGCCTCACCTTTATGTTTGACGTAACGGCTTGCGAACAATGGGCGTGCCTTACGTTCATTGATATTGTGATGGGACAACATAAATCTATTATCAGACTTTTATTTTGAGATGTGTATATATATTTCTAGCTGTTGCCCGCGGCTCCGCCCGCGTGGATGTCGGTTATCGCGACCTAAGCGCCATCTGTGCGACTTAAATACTATATTACTAATCATAACTCTGGTTCTACTTGACCGATTGCAATCAAACAAACGTAAGATTTTAAGTTGGACCAAACCTTTTCAAACAAAAAAAAACCGCATCGAAATCCGTTCAGTAGTTTTTGCGTCCAAGAATATTGTATTGTATTTTTATAAGTATATTTCTACCACCTAGGCAGCAGACAAGCAAACGTTCCACTTGATGGGAAGCGGTTACCAAGGCCTTTGGACCTCTGTGAACATCAGGAGCGTCACACTCGGCGCTGTCCTAGTAAAACGCAAGTAGGTAACGCGATCGCGCAAATTTTAATGGCGAGCAAACATATGAATTTTAAATACATTTTCTACTTGACATTCCCACGAATAATTTACTTTTGCGATGAGAGCGCATTCTAGTGCATTCTATTCTATTTTACTAGAACAATTTAAGTATGAGAACGCGAACGGAAGGTGGGTCTTCCTAGTCAGATGTATTGACGATTTGAAAAAGATGATTGGGATGACCGAAGGTAGGGATTGAAAGATAAAATCGTATGTTAGGCTTGCAGCAAATGAACACATATGTTCTCTGCCGACCTCAGTACTTATGTGGTAAGTGTGAGTATGTTTTAATACAAACTAATGCAAATATGAAATGCATTTATATTATAGAAATCGATACGAAAGGAACATAGTACTATGAATGATTGAATGGTGGTGTCAATGACTCGGGGCGACGACTCCCACTCACGCGACCAATTTGACGCAAGAACCAGGGCTGCCACTAAATTCGTACTAAAGACCTTAAATTGAGGGTAAACATAATAAAAAAGGTTATTTTTTTTCTTTATCGGTTATATTTTGGTAATACTAAAATTTATGTCATGAGACTCAACGAGTAACGGAAGAAATCTTCAAAATGAAATAGATCTAGTTTAGTGTCATAATAACCGCTAGTCTGTACACCTGGACCTAGCTACCTACCTATTTATTATTGCATCTGGATGTATTTAACCGCTTCCAATGTATCTCCAGTGAAAGCTATTACTCCCCTTAGGTACTCAGATTTTAAGATTATATCTTACACACATCTCCGTTAAGTAGGAACAAAATTTCAGTACTCTACTGGACATAGGCCTTTCCCAATATGCGCCATTGCTCCCGATCCTCCACCTTCCGCATCCAGTCCGCCTCAGTCAGGTTTCTCAGGTCGTCAGTCCATCTGCGGAGGTGACTCGGACGTCGGAGGTCGCACGATGACCTCCGTCCTCCATAAGCGCGGGCCTGGGGTGATGGATGGAGCCGCCTGCCACTAGCAGAAGCAGGCCGCGGCCGTAGTGCAAAGTGCGCCTTCCCATACCCGGGGGTTAGAAGTGGACACCGTGGTCCCTACATCCGACGGGGGTCATCACGAAGAGAAGGCCCCGAGTCTGCCGGGGTGCGAGGGAGGGATATGTTGGCTACTACCTCACCTCCTGCAACGAAAGACAAAAAGACGGCGTGCGTTTTAATCGAGCCAGTTCGAGTCCGACATAACCTACCCAACCGGCTCTGGGGGTGTATCCGTGGGGAATTTACGCACGATTAAAAAAACAAAGTCGTCAGTCCATCTAGATCTCCCACCTTCTCGCGATCTCCACCCTAGGACTTTTGATTTCTATGTTCTTTCTATTTCTACGTTTGACTTCTACAGATGTGGCCAGCCCATTGCCGCTTCAGCTTACTTATTCAAGACCTTTGAATTATTTTGTAAATATTGTCGTTTGATATAATATTATTATTTTCCTCCAACCCTAGCGAAACCGGATCGTTAATACGTCGCGTTCGTTATATCTATATTTCCGACTCACCGACTGATCTAACACAGTAATTCGATCAAAATTTGCTTCCAGATTAATATGGTTATAAGTCATTACTGTTAATGCAATTAATCTGATAAATAATATATGGCACTGTACCTACGCAGAATTTCTATCTCGCGGTGACGTGATCCAATACTGTTTATCAAATATAATGTAATAATAATTTTGAATACTATGCCCGAGTTCTCTAAAAATATAGACGATACAGATATTTATTTAATATTTTTCTTTTCGGTATAATTGTCGTCATTTTTCTGACATGTTATTGTGGTGAGTAATTATATTTTTTGTTATTTTCGATTCCGATATTTCACGACGCCTATGATCATCCTAATTTTTCAGGTACGATGATATAGCCGTGTAAATTGTTAAATAAGCTTGGCAAAGAAATCTTTAAAAATCAAAATTCCTACTTCAAGTTTTCTTGTACTTACCATTATACTCATTCAGACTTTAATTTATTAATATCGTCGAAGAGAAGCCGATGCGAATCGGTTTATAATTATGAACCTATCGCCACATCACGAATTAAAACAGTCTATCCAAAAAGATAAATTGCAAAAGCTAATCTACTAACCAGATATGAAAGTAAATTCCTCATAAACCTATGGTTGACTCAATATCCACATTCCTTATATAAAGCGTTCCTCCTCGCGTACCTTAAACCTTTATCTACGTGACATTTAGCTGCAGACATTCCATTTTCCAATCTAACGAATAATAATGATGTCGCAAACGCTTTGCAACCGCTTTAAGGAATAAGGTATGGCAGATTTTATTTAAGTAGAGCCCTTTATGTAGATATATCTGGTAATGCCGGCAGCACTGCTGGAAGGGAACAGCTATCTTAACGAGGAGGGAAGATAAAAAGAAGTGGATACACGAACGCGTTCCATTAGGTACATATCTTTGTTACATTTTACACTAAATCCTGAACAAGTAAATCTTTTCGCATAAATGTAAATCTTGAAGGTTTTAGGTTAACAATAATTTTGCGTAGTATTATATTTTATCGGCAGCATGTTGCAGCAAACTAGAATTTAAGCCACTCTGTCTCTTCCCATGTGGTGTCGTATAAGGCGATTAAGGGCTGTTTAACATTAGACAGATATATACAGTCCAGACTCAGCCTCAGTATGACTCAAGACAACAATTAGTGCCCTGAATGCGACGATAAGCTCACCCTCTATTACGTAAGATCGAATACAATGGTTGGTAAAATGTGGGTGGTAATTCACTTCTGCTTATCCCGGTAGGGAATGGGGTGATGCGAGCATATGTATGTAACTTATTATGTGTTTTAAACTATATATCTGAAATACACTTGTCAATTCTTTCTTCTACAGATTACTTGGTAATTCTCGGTGTTACTCGTAGATGCCATGAAACGTAATCAATAGGCAGCTTGTTTGTTACTCAATTGTGACGAAACGACTGCATAGATTTGGTCAAATTTTTTCACACAAACAGTACACGACTGCGATCGTAGAAATGTGAGCAGTTTTCCACACAATTAAGCCACGGCCATAAGTCGAAATTATCGTTAAATCTCCATTGTTATTGTCATTATATATTACGTTATTGCATGCCAATCTGGCTGAAATGTAATGGAACTTAAATGTATAAATTGTAATATTATATCCATATATCGCAATAAAATAAATTGACTTGAATAATTTGATGTATGGGCTGGCCATATCTGTCAAAGGACCGATGACTGTTATGACAAACCGGCCCTAGAGTGGAGACGCGCCCCAGCCTTATGGCCTGACGACCTGAAAAACGTGACTAGGAGACAGAAGAAAAGAAGGAAGGATCAGGAGCAATGGTGCATATTGGCAGAGGCCTATGTCCAGCAGTGGACTGCGATAGGCTAAATTAATTGATTGAAACTGATATCAATAAGGCCCCATTGTACATTCTGCTTTATGTTAATGTCCACAGTGTAAATTTGTATGTGTACATACAATAAAAAGATATCTATCTATCTAAATCTGTCTAGGTTTCTACAGCATCGACTCGCTAGGTTTCTATAGGCCACAGTGACCACTTTCCATCAGATAGAACGTGTGCTTGTTTGCCACCTAAGTGGTATAAAAAATGGATATACTGTTTTATATTCTAAGATATAAGTGGCCTGTTAAGTGATCTCGCATTAGAACTAGGTAATAGAGGGGAATTAGGTATCGATTTTGTTGAATTATAAAACACGGTGCCACTGTCGTCGCCCGTTGGGCCACGTCTTTGTGGCAACCCACACGTATTGCATTGCGGTCAACAATCATGTGACATAGTAATTATTTTCGAAATTATTCATTTCGATACCACATACTTATAACTCTCGAATGAACAATTTTTACATATTTGACAGTCTAGTCTTCTCCAAGGATTGTCACACTGGAGCGTTCTGCGGTCAGTGCAATCCGTCTGCGGTGAACGCAAGGCAATCGGCCAGCGGTCAGGGTGGGGAAAGTGACGTGCCCGTTGTCTTGTCCCGCGTGACTGTGCACTTTGACCGCCGACCACCTGCCCACTGCCTTCCGGGAACATAACTGTACTACATTATCTTTGTAATATCTATTCTGTAACCTATGTTTCACAAAATTAATAATTTACATTTGAATTTCTTTCCGCGTAATACATATAGATCAAAGAAGAATCAAAGAATCAATTTCATTTATTCAGTTTAGGCACATAAAGAGCACTTATGAATGTCAAAGTTTTACAATAATTATGTACCTACATTTGTCAATAATATTATAATTCATAATAAATTAGGATACTTAGTAAATAAATCATTAGAAAATGATTCTTTCGCTGGTTCGGTAGTTAAATCTCCTGAGAAGAGACCAGCAAGAAACTCAGGTAGATTATCGTTATTCTTTTTAATATTTAGTTGTTTATTTATAATAACTGGGTGCAAGAGCAAGAGATTATTATGACCACGCATTTTTATCATCAAGATATTCGTCTACTTTATAATAGCTTTTTTTAATTAAAAATCTTTTCAATTCTATTTTAAACTTATCAAGTGGCAGGTCAGCCAAATATATAAAAAATAGAGAACTTCTTCTCTGTCTAATCAACGACATTTTTGGGTTGCCGCCGTGGTGTAGTAATTTGTTTCACGGCAGCGCCGCTACTCACGGAGAGGGCCCGAGCATAGTTTTCGCCCTTTGGAAAGACTTACTACGTAGTTAAGCATACAAAATCATACTGCATACATAATGAGGGCTACGTTGTATTTGACCTGTAACAATCTTAATTAAGGTTTTAGCTGAAGTTACTATTTGTAGTCGATGTACCAAACTTCATTATAACCTAAACATATTGTCCAAACTTCTATTCCCTATCTGACGAAACGCTTATAACAAATGTTGAGAATATATTGACTTGTAAAGACAGGTGGTTTTACCCAAGAGATAGCCCCTGCATGACAGCTAGGTGTGAATTAAATAGTCATACTACGTGGCGAGACCGCATAAGTACAACTATGTTGCCCTGGTACTTCAGATTGAAATGAGACAGGTGGTGGTTCCCAAGATAATTACCTCCTGTGTGACGTCATTGCCACATTACTACGTGGCGGAACCTCATACGACTCATGTTGCCCTTGTACTTATGAAAACATATATTATAATTTGAAGTTTCCTTTATCAAATGGGGCATTGCATATTCCTGAACTTTTGTGACTCCAAGCACGTTACATTTTATTATTACCTGAAACTTACCTCGTGGCTACGGCTGCATATTTTATGTGAGCCTGGTAACTTTCTTACAGCTCCTGAATACCCCATTATAGTGGAGATGAAAAGGGGTTGATGTATTCATGGGATGTTTAAGTTAAAGAAACCGCCATTCGCCTTCGAAAAACGTAAAAATACCTAACGTTTCTTGAGCATACGGGTCACAAAATTTTGGGAGTAGACGACAATTTTATCTTTTAATATTAAGTGAAATAGATTTGTAATAAGATGATCAGCAGATCTTATTCAATAGATATCCATTCCTTTTTTCAATAAATGGTTACAGCCGATTGCCGAAATGAGCTTTTGAGCTTTTTATTCGTTTTTACATAGGTACTTAGACTATATGTAAAGTTACTATATTTCGTTAATTACACCATCTTAATGTTAAGCAGAATACTGGCCAACCCATGTATATGAAAGTTCATACCGATTATATGCCTATTACAGGATATTGAATTAAGTATAACAGATATACCCTGGATAGTTGAATTTAGCTCGTAGAACGTCATGATAGTGTTCATATTTGCTTAAAGTAGATCCGACTTGGCAGGTTAGCAGCGGCACAGGCCGGGGTCAGTGAATTCGGACATCAAATATGCAACTTCGCAGACTCCCCAAACCACTTACAGCAATTGCAAATGTTGAAAATGTAACTACGTTCTACCAAAACTTATAATAATCCATACTGGATACATTTCTCCGATGTTAGGAATAAAAATAACATCCAATCATCATTCAAGACAGGGAGACGATGTCGTCGACTACGTTCAAGCAAATGCACAAATGAATTGTGTGCTAAACTGAACATTTACTTTTCTGTCTGCAGTTATGCTTATTTTCCTAGAAGTCAGTACCCCTTAGGGCGCTTTGGAATTAGACGATTGGCATCGGACTGCTGCAGTCTATGGACCGGACAGTGCAAGGACTATTATGATTTTTGTTGCAAAATGACACGATGCCAGGCCATGCGACAGCGCTGCTGTTGTGCGGTTGAACTGCAGCAGTCTTCAAAGGGTATCATCAGAGACCAATCGTATAATTAGAAAGTGCCCTTATAGGAGTTGCTTTGCAAGCCACCCACACAATCTTGCACCTAATCTCAACTTGCAAAGCTTTATTAATTTATTCTCTTGACCAATTAGTCAACATAAATGTACTAGGACCTATTCTAATCGAATTGTCGTCTAGGAACTTTAGCACCCTTAAAATTTCAATTGTATAGTTAAACTACTACGGTATGACCCCGTAATTTACATGAAACTTTCCTATGTGCAAGTGAAAACTGCCACTAGAAAGCATTTAATATGGATTCTTGAACGGTTCTGCGGCACAAAGTATAATTAGTCCGGAACAAGTGTTGTATAATTACAGGGCAACTTATCACATGAATTTAACTCACATAGTAACTATAGCTCACGCCATTTCTGGGACCTAAGTCGCGAAGGAAATGAGGCCATGACGCGCACGGATTCTTTTGACACTATCTATTATTGGTGGAATTAAACTGTCTGCCTTCTTAGCACCCCGTGCTATCCTCAAAAGACACCCAGTACTTAACGAACGAAAGGCAATCAGTCAACCGCCACCATTGTAGCACTGAACGTGTTTGCAATGGTGACCCTCTTTCATAAGACTTTGCCTTCAGCTTGACATCAGGCGAGGTGAAGTCAAATTGACATGCCATAAATAAAAAATAAAAAAAACCAATCGAAGACTAACACGAATATAGGAGCGTGATTACAACTTTTAAACATTTTGTCAATACGGTACCCGTTTGTTCCGCAATTGATTTGATTTGAAACTATCCGTGCATAGCTTACGTAGAAATAATAAGTTTCTTGATAGCTCACAAAGCTAATTATAAAAAAATACACTACCTACAACCTACTCCGTTTCTTAATCAAGTAAATAAATCTAAGAAACAGACGTGTATATAAGAGAGCTGAGTGAAGTGACCTAAAAGCTGAACGTCTGGAGCCTTTTAACTCGTCTCACTTTAGAAATAGACACCTCGCTGTCGAGGAAAACGAATGCCGATGTCGGGAGAGCTTTGTTTCAGCTGTATTCACGAATATTGCCTTACGATGTAAAATAAAAATGAACTAGAAAGTAACGTGAACCCACACCTAACACAAGCCATTGAGCTTAGTTGGAAGGATTAGAGAGAATGTGAATAATTTCGGTTGCTAATATTCTTCAAAAAAAAAGTAAAGTTAATGAGGTGCATAACTATTTTCAAAACATTTTTTGAGCAACATAAATGCTTTACATTTTTCACCTGTCAATTTTCATTCGTCATATACCTTTGACACTGGCAACACCTAGGTAGATATTAGCGCAGTGAACGGCAAAAGAGCATATACAAAGCGAAAAGTTAATCTACTGAACTACTTTTGCCAATATTTATACAATTTATCATTTAATTATACAACTTTAGGAACATTTTATGTAATTCTGCAGTTGACCGAAGTAACTGCAAGGAGTAACATAGGTGAAAATAAACCACGAATATTTTATCCCATTCTACGCCGAGATTAAATTGATCGATTACGAAGAAACAAATCTTTCCTCTTCATAATATTAGTGCAGAATATAGAAAAATAAGCTGTAAGCTGTGGAATGAACCTGCCGTGGTTTTCCAAAGCGATTATTACAGTGTGAGGTTCTTCAACAAGGGCATTTTAAGGTTTCTACAGGGTAGGCGACACGAGTGTAATGCCTTCAGTATTTGTATCGTATTGCGACTACTTTGTCCGCACCTAGCCACACTTTTTGGGCCATTGTGCGTGCAGAGTTACTGGCTAGAGCAGCCAGCCTAGCTCCTCCAGAAACGCAGAAGCTTACTGGGGACTTCATAGGCTTCGCGGAGCGACCTCACTGTGCCGAAAATTTAGGGGCTACTACCTCGCATTCCAGTATTACGTAGGCGGCCATTTCCCCGGCAACGAAGCAACCCCTGCAGAAGGGGCTGTCTGTTAGACCGATAGTATATAGGTGGGGGGCAGTGGTCCGTTATTGTCCCTATAACAGTTCTTAGACTTATTCTGTCTAGTTTTGGAGACGTCTGTGACATGAGTCGTTTGTTTACCGATTTGATTGCCTGCAGTCGATGATGTAAAGCAGTCACCGTGGCCTATCCATGGTGATCGCTTTTCATCCGGTTTGCCGTGTACTTGTCTGCCACCTAAAAATAAATAAGTAATTGTACTATTTTGTGATATTTTTATTGCCTGGAATCCAGTTCTATGAATCATAATGTTTATCACTGAAATAGTTGTGCTCGTTACTTCAGACGCGTGGAATTTATTGTTGACACGAATTTTCTTTGTATGCGACATTGTATGAAGTGAAATGATTGAAGATATAATGAGAAATGTTACTATAGTTGCAGCACGCTATGATGACCGTTTTAACACGACTGGTTTTGCTTGTATTCTCTTTAAATGGCCAGTACTATCCCCTGTTTTTGTTTTTCTGAGCATTCCCCCAACACTCTGTATATAAATATAATTTTCGTTTTCATTTCGTTCAATAATATCAAGTAGTTATGATTTTACGGGCGTTCTATGTTCGCAAAAATTTCAAATCTTTTGTGTTTAGGGTAAATATTTTATAATGCGATAACTATACGATCTTATAATTATCCTCATCACAGCGTTAGTTCAACTTGCTTTTTATATTTAGGCCGTCCAATTGATTGCACCACACCTGATGATAAGCAGAGGCGCTATCCAGAACATGGTGGCCGCCATTACAGGTGCTGTCTCTGTCATCAGAGACTGTAGGATGAAGGAAACACGTCCTAAAGCTTGTACTTTAAAATCCACCAGCTACACTTTTTACAATTATAATTAAATCACTTTACCGAATAGTGCTCCAGTTCGAAGCAAAATAGGAAATTGATACGAGTAAATACGATTCGGGGCATCATAATTCGCTAGCCTGCACTCTTCCGTTCCTGTCAAAATTTCCGCTCCTATGATTTTACGAGTGCGTCACAGAGAAGTAACTTCACACCTCGTACCGTTACATAATTTCTGTGGGCTTAAATTTCCAGTACAGAATCATTGGTAAGCTGATTTTCGAGTTAATTTATAATGTGATTCTTCTTCTGTCGAGTCGACGGCACTTCCTTGAGTTGCCATCGTGGTCTAGTTAATTTGATTCACGTCAACATCGCTACTCACGGAGAGGGCACGAGCAAAGATTTCGCTCCTCGGAAAGGCTTTCTACGTCCCCTCCAATAAATCCCCTCTAATACCTATATAAAAAAGAACGATTTAAAAATTCGAAGTAATGAAATTGGTAAATTCGTCTATTTCAACATGGTATTTTCTCGCTTATAATTGCAGTTCTATTTGTTTGTACATAGGTATATATAGCACACAAGGACAACATTGTATAATGGTTTGACTTCATCAATATTTAGCAATAAATCAAAGAACTTTGATTTCCTGCTAAGCGTATCTACCAAAACATCCAACCAAAATTGAGCTCTTCAAGCATGCTCTATCTTATCCACTTTAGTTCTCCGTACAGGACAGAACCAGTGGGTAGCCTACAATAATAATAAAATATTGCAAGTAAATAAATGAATCATTTTGATGAATATTAGTATTACCTCTACTAATTTTTAAAAAAGAACTAATGCTATCTTGAAACCCTATTTATAAACGATAATTGCTTACTCTTACTTCGTCACTGTTCCTAGCAATACTTATAACATTCTGCATTACCAATACAATAAACTATCGAGGACTAAATAAACTGTCCAATACAATAAACTAAACTAAACTAAACTTACCTACTACTATCCGAAGTAAACTCCTGAACGAAACCTATTAACCTAAACTACTAAACTAAACTGCAAAATAAACTATGCAATACAATAAATATTATTAAACAATAAACTATCGACGAAGCCATAACAAGTGCAATTTTCCATGGAGTCGTAATTGGACCAGTGCCATTGATTAAAGAGCTTCGTTTTTATCCAAGACTCTCCAGGCGATCATCACATACTATCCGACAGATTAAATTTACAATAAAAAAAGTTGTCATAGAAAGCCACAGATTGTATCATGTCCGAGCCATTTCATACGTAACAGAATTGTTTTAGCGAGTCTTGCTATCAGTAACTGCCAAATAAAAACGGAAGGGATGCCATTATATCCTTGTACCGTTTTTGGCAACAATTAAAAAGATTTTTATGCTCAGATAGGAACAGAAACAGTCGGCGTGTACAATGATAAAAATATACTTAAGTAAAATGTTTTGGTGTGTGTTCCGGCCTTTTGCAATTTTTCCATTGCACAACATCATCTGGGTTTGTGCCACGGGTGATTTTACCTGAACCCGTTGATTGGAGAAATAATGAAGAACATTAATGCCAATGTGAATTTGTCCCATAGAAGTAATGAGATTCGCAATAGTCCTATTACACAACAGCGAATGCGAATATAGTGCTGTATCTCTATGAAACAGTGTTTAACTCTGCTGTTTTGTTCACAGGTACAAGAGTAATGGTTAACATGAAGTGGGGAGGCGAAGCGCTGGCACGTGGTGCGTCAGCCCAGTTCGCGCGAGTGGGCCGCTTGCGCCGAGCTTTGGTACTGCTAGCAGCAGCCGCCTGCACTGCCGCCGCGCTGCTGTACTGGAGACAACAGAGTGACGACCGAGCGAACAGGCCCTTGCACACACTATATGCGTATGTTATTCTTCTTCTTCTTTTTTTTCTTAGATGGCAACATATCAACCCAATTTAGGGGACAATCTTGCCAGTGTCGAGTTAGATATTTCCTTTTATTTTGTGATAAGTATAGTTGGAATGATTGTTGATGATGATGATGATGATGATGATGGTGGTGATGATGCTGATGATGATGATGACTATAACGGATGATAGTTGCCCTAGTAAAGTAGTGGAGACTTTACTAAAAGCTTTTCATAGGGAGATTTTGACACCAACACGAAAAATCACAATTCACTACAATATTCCACTTGAGTGCTTTGTCCAAGCCGTTATGTCTCAAACTCCACCATTTTTACACATAAAAACTCGAATGCACACCAAATTGAGAAAATGAAACACTGCAGCGCAATGACACTTTTCGCGTTCCCGCCAAAACTCCGTATGTTATTCACTTTCCTGACTAATCTTATTACACGTTCTAGTTCGTATAAAAAGTAAATGGATTGTTGGATCCATCTTAAGCTAAATTTCTGGTGTTGGGATTCGATTCCTCGAACTCCGAAGCTACCGACGTTTTTTAGAGTTGTTATGAGCGTGCGAGTGCGGGCTTATAATAAAATTACATAGCTATTACGTATTTGTTTCATCGCTACAGGTAACTTAAGATCAAGACCAAGATCAGGTGTTATTGAATTATATAATCAGTTGATATCAAATTTTATTATATCATAATGTCGTCAGCATCCCTTTAGGCCACTACCAATGTGCATCACTTCTCCTAATTTTTCACCTTCATAATTCATTCCAGTCTATGCCAGGCCCTCTTTTTTTGAATACTCATTGTTGCAACTGATGATAACTTAAAATTGGTTTCATTTCATTACAGAGAGGTCGACCCACAATGGTCATGGGTCTGTCGAAACTATCGGTGCGAGCGGCTTCTAGCATCAGAAACGACCACCCTGCAGTCGCTACAAACGTGCAACATGCTGTGCGACTCCACGCAACTGTGGCCCCAACCCACGGGCCCTGTCAGTCTCGCCACCGCCGTTGTACCAGTCGTTGTCCCCGGATTCCAATTGCAAATAGTAGCCACACCGTCAAAAGAAATTACCGATCTCCTAACTGAGGCTTTTGACATGATGAAAGAAGATATACAAGTTCTACAAGAAAACGATGACATTAAACATATAAGCTACGGTTCACCTCGGCCGGTTATCGTGCGCGTCACTGTCAATGGCAGTGCCGATCCACGCATGCGAATGGGCACTGACGAGAGCTACAAACTATTTCTGAGGCCGGTCAAGAAGACTCTAGTCGTCGATATCACAGCGCAGACGTTCGTTGGTGCACGACACGGCTATGAAACTCTATCGCAGATAGTCTGGTGGGATCCCTATGCTGGTTCCTTACTCATACTAGAGGCGGCATCGGTCGTTGATGCACCACGTTTCTCGTATCGCGGTCTGCTACTTGACACAGCGCGAAACTTCTTTCCAACGAAAGACTTAATACGCACAATAGATGCGATGGCCGCGTGTAAGATGAACACGTTTCATTGGCACATTAGCGACTCTCAATCGTTCCCCTTGCGACTAAATAGCGCCCCACAGCTGGCGCAGCACGGTGCCTACGGACCCGGTGCCGTGTACACTACCAAAGACGTGAAGATGATTGTACGACACGCTAAATTGCGCGGTATTCGCGTTCTACTGGAGATGGATTCTCCAGGGCACGTAGGACGCGCTTGGGGCTGGGGGCCCGCCGAAGGACTAGGCCACCTTGCGCACTGCATCGAGGTCGATCCGTGGAGCGCGTACTGCGGGGAGCCGCCCTGTGGTCAGCTCAACCCGCGCAATCCTCACGTATACCAGATACTCGAACGGATCTACAGAGAGCTTATAGAACTAACGGGTGTCGATGATCTGTTCCATCTCGGTGGCGACGAGGTTTCAGAGAGATGCTGGGTGCAGCACTTCAACGACACAGACCCGATGGATCTTTGGTTGGAATTTACACGGGGTGCTATCAAGTCTTTGGAACGAGCCAATGGCGGCAAATTGCCGAAGATGTCGCTGCTCTGGTCATCACGATTGACACGCTCGCCATATCTTGAGCGGTTGGATCCGAATACTATCGGCGTACATGTCTGGGGCTCCTCGCGCTGGCCGGAGTCGCGAGCAGTTTTAGATTCGGGCTTCCGCTCGATCCTCTCTCACGTCGATGCGTGGTACCTCGACTGCGGCTTCGGCTCGTGGCGTGATAGCTCAGAAGGACATTGTGGGCCGTACCGCTCGTGGCAACAAATGTACGAACACAGGCCATGGGTGGAGGAAAGCGCACCTCAAGGGGAAGGGAATGCCGCGGCGTGGCATATAGAGGGCGGAGCGGCATGCCAATGGACCGAGCAGCTGGGCCCTGGAGGCTTGGACCCACGCGTGTGGCCGCGTACTGCAGCAGTGGCGGAACGTTTGTGGTCAGACCGCGCGGAGGGTGCTACGGCAGACGTGTACCTTCGCCTCGACACGCAGCGCGCGCGCCTCGTTAAACGCGGTATACACGCGTCGCCTCTGTGGCCGCGCTGGTGCGAACACAACCCCAATGCGTGCCTCTAGCGCGAGCCGTTAGAACACTAAGTGAGTCACACCGCTCTGAGGGTTCTCGACCCCTCATGCTCTATCCGGGAGACCGGTTATCACCGCATGAGCAGCCGATGCTGATAACTTAGCGAATAGTCATAAGTAGTTAACGAATGAGATTTAATTGTACGAGTTACTTACCAGCTTGTAAACGTGATCATGGAGGTACTTTTGTTGTACATAGTAGACAGTAACTGTTAGTATAGGGAAGTAGGTAGTAATTGTACAGCGCTTTTTGTTATTAGCTCGCGACCATTGCTTCTAGGACGAGTTATCACACTGAATTATCTCAGTGCTTTGTCTCATGACAAAGTATTTAAGCGCTCGGCTCATACCAGGTTGGACTACCTAACTTGATCACAACCGAACGGAACAATGGTGGTTTCAGTACTTAAATACCTACTTAGGCAAGTTCGCCACCACACATTATAATGGTAATTAGTTGTAAAGACATTCTGTTTAAAAAATTAGTCCCGCGAAATAACAATTTTTTCTTAAGCTTTGATAAATGAACAGAATCGACGATTTGATTAACTCAATTATGTTTTTATAATTACTATGCAACTGGTTTATTAATCAGATTTACTTAAGTTCATATAGTTAATTAAACTGATAAAGATCAGAAACGCGTGCGCAGTTAGTTATGCATGTAGTAGACATGAATACCAAGCGGTACATATCTTGAACCTAAGTCGCGAAAAATGAGGTCCTTATGGGCGCGGATTTTTTTGATAGAACCTATGATTTTAGCTCGTCCATTACCGTTGCACCCCATGCTATCCTCAATAGACAGTCCAAGAACGCATACTGCACGTATAGAGCGCGTTTTGAGTACATATTGTGTTCACAACTCCTGCTTATATCGCAGACAGCCATCACGCTTCGGGTTCAACAATGCGATATCATTTTTTAAAAAAACACTGGTTGTGCGTATGAGCTGTGCTCTTAAAGACTAGTCAATTTGTTAATTTGCAAACTCTTACTATAGTGTGATCGCGATTGCTGTACCGCTCAAATGGTGCGCGCGGCGGCGTGGCGGAGAGAGTATTCGACCGTCAGATTTGGACTGTTCGCTTGAGCTCGCTGCCCATGCTCTCGCTATCTCGCTCGCTCGCGACTTATGCTCTTTCTTTCTCTTTCTTTACCGCGTCCCCCGTCACACCGCGCGTACCATAAGAGTGGTACTGCAGTCGCGGTCATACTATAGTGCCACTTAACTCGAACGAGTTTTGGCGAAAATACTGCCATTTAATCACAAAAGTTCGATCATATTTTAATATTTGTAATGTATTAGACGTAAGTAGAAACATAATAAAGTAGGCTGATGTAACACTAAATAATGAAATGTAACATACTAAACATTGTCATCGAAATATGATCAATTATTCGTAATGTTCCTTTAGTAAGAGCGATTAACCGATGTTTTAATCATTATTATTATAGTCCGTTGAGACTTGAGTCTGTTTTTGCGTCATAATTTATCTAGATTTCTTTTCTTTTTTATCGAATCAAATAAGTAGGTACGTCGAAAACGTTTCTCGATGTCTTACATGATGATGAGTTCATATAATTGTCATCCTCATAAAAACACTTAATTTATACTGTGGCCCAAACTCCATTTGTTTGTGGTCACCACTAATTTTATAGGCAGCGCTCACTAGTGATTTTTTCGCACTGTAACCGTTCCGTCACTGTTACCGTGTACCTACCTACATCAAAAGTCACGTACCTAAATGTGCGTGCCTTCATACATAAGGCATCATGTACATATGACAGTGACAACCGTTACAGTGAGAAAAATCACTAGTGCGCGCATTGCCTTACTTGTAATCACAGTTCACTGAGTTGTATCTATTAAATATCAACAAATATTAAGGTGGATACACATTATTAAAACGCGACGCGACCCAATGAAACTCGACGCGTGATGTGTCGAATCAAATTGTATTATAGACCACACTTCGAGTCGGGTTTTAACAATGTGCTTCCGCCTTTAAAGTTGCTTATTTTGTAATCTGTCATATTTTTAAATATAGAATGTTAGCTAGTTCAATCATTTTTATTAATAAGAGAAGATACTAAGGGCTGCTCAATTTGCAAACCCTTCATTTATTGTTGTTTGTTACTTTTTATTATTATTGCTATGTTAAAATAGATGCTTGATATCTTATCGTTCAATTTATAATCAATCAATATGTCAATAATTTAACATGTTATAACAAACTGTGGAAATTTTAAAATTTCCTATTTCTATTATTCTGGTAAAATATAAGAAATTATAAAATCATGCTTTAAACGAGTTATGAGATCCGTTAAAAATGGGTTTAATTTAGGGCAAATTATATAAATTGGATAAATTAAAGTTCAGAAAATTGTGTTATGATGACAACTTTGTATATAAATATCTGTAGCAATGATCTTCATTAAAAAGAGGTAGAATCAGTGCTAAAAAGAAGGCTAATTTGCTTGCTTCAACGCTAGAATGAGTGCAACAGAACATACGCTAATCAGTGAGTGCGAAGGAGAAAAAAGTATGGTTCAAGTATACAAAACATCACGATGGTTTTGAGATAGCATTCGACGGGTGTAACTCTTAAATACTGACAATTATAAAGTTTATATTACTGACGTAAATAGAGTCAATCAGTGGCAGTGAGTTGTGACTTTTTAGTTTAGAGACATTAACTTCGATGCAATATTTGTCTGTCAAAGTTGATAATGGTTTGTAAAAATACGTCTCACGGTTCATATACTCTGTCACTTTCTCACGCCTTGGTTTTATCCAGATTTTTATGTCACTCGCACACTTTGTCCCTTTATGAATAACTTTATTATTACAACAATGTCAGTTAATAAGAAAATTTATTTTCGGTCAAATGTTAATATGTCATTTGCACCCTTTTGCCTTTCAACTAACCTCATTTTAATAGAAGACCATTAATCTGAACTACATGTAACGATTGAAAATCAGTTAATATAGTTGTCTAAAGCAATAACTTCGACCTCACTCACATAATTTATATAATTAACCCTTTTTTAATTATATGTTACGCATAATTTATGTAGAGTTAAGTAGGTATTTGTAATCTAGCTTGCCAACTTCGAAGATATACGAATGAGAAGGCTTAAATGCAGTTCATCTAGATAGAAGATCAACTTTGTTTTTCTAAATAACTTTAGAACGGGAATTGGTCGTGAAACTGTAAGCCAACGATTGCATATTTACGTTTCTGACGTAACCCTTTTTCTAACTACCCGCATTTGTTATTCGTTTTTTGTTCACTCACTAGGGTGACCATCATTTCACCGACACACAACACTCACAATATCCGTAAATATGCAAACGTTTGCTTATAGTTTCAGGATAAAGTATCGTTCTAAAGTTTAAAATCAACATGAATAATTTTATATGATAAACAGTCTGATTGGTTTTGTATCAGGAAACCGACTCGTATTGTATGTATATCCTATAATTATGTTGTTTTATACTCATTTTTATACAATTTTGCCAAACTAATATATACACTGACGGACTCATAAACTGCATCAAAGTTCAGGTTTACTCTAAAAGGATTTTTTATAATAAGTATGCAAACTTTTTAGATTAAATTATATAAATATGGAAAGACTGGCTCTTAATCTTAAAAAAAAAATTAAATTTAAAAATAGAACTGCAGTAAAACAAATGAATATAGCCGGGAAAAGAAAATTAAAATTTACTTGTAGTATCAGATTTGCGTGTTATTTATAGCAAAGTTTTAAATTGATTCTCATTGGTTTTTTTTGTTTTGTCAATTGAATTATTGTTACCAGCATAATTGTTGGGTTAGTTTTTTAACACATCGAGAGTTTTTGAAACATAATATGGATACTTCGTCCGAACAAGCGGCACAAATTGTAGCATTGGTGCGGGAGGGCTTGGATCAACGAACGATTGGTAGAAATTTAAATTTAAACCAGTCTACGGTTTCTAGAATATACAGAAGGTTTGTAGAGACAGGTTCTTACAGGAGGAGACGTGGTACAGGCAGAACTCGAGCAACCACAGGTCGTGATGACCGATTTATTGTTATAACTTCCCTGCGAAATCGTTTCCTCACGTCAGTTAACATTAAAACCGAGCTTAATGAAGTGCGTGGAGTAAACGTGTGTGCACGAACAATAAGAAGAAGGTTAAAGGAAGCGGATATCACCCCTTTTAGACCAGCAAATGGTCCAAAGTTGTCTACAGCTCACAGACAAGCTCGCTTAAGATTTGCGAGTCATCGCCTGAATTGGACAGAAGAGCAGTGGGCCTCTGTATTGTTCACGGACGAGTGTAGGACATGTTTATATGGTGCAGATGGTCGCAGAAGAGTCTATCGTCGACGTGGGGAGCGATATGCTCAAAGTTGCATTGAGGAGCGTGTTCCTTTTGGAGGCGGTTCATGTATGGTCTGGGGTGGCATATCGATGAACGGGCGAACAGAACTTGTGTTCATAGACATGGTCCGTCAAAACGGTAATAGAGGGGGTTTGACAGCACATCGCTACATAACAGAGATATTAGAAGATCACGTGGTGCCTTACATGGGATTCATAGGCGAAAATTTTACTTTAATGCAGGATAATGCCCGGCCGCATGCAGCTGCACAAGTTCAACATTATTGCGAAGAGGTTGGGATACGTACAATGAATTGGCCAGCACGCAGCCCGGATCTTAATCCCATCGAGCATGTTTGGGACAATTTAAAAAGAGCTGTATATGCGAGAAACCCTTCGCCCACGACAGTGGCAGCACTAAGAACAGCACTTTCAGAAGAATGGGACAATATTCCGCAAGATCTTTTAAAAACCCTTATAAAATCTATGCGGAACCGATTAGAATCCGTAATAAGGGCACGTGGGGGTAATACACCTTATTAAAACACAAATAAACCCTTGCATAAAGTTTGTGTCTATTGTTAAAACCAATTTTTTAATTAAACCAATTTTTCTTAAATTTCTGTTTTTTCTTCAAAAAAAGTCTTAAGGTCCTTTCCAGTACATAAACTTAAACTTAAAGATATGACCCTACGCTGTTTTAAAGTTCACGAACCAATCTAGAGGTTTCAATTTAAATCTGTATAGAAAGTATGCATACTTGGTTAAAATATTTATTTCAAAGTCGTCTATTACTTTGATGCAGTTTATGAGTCCGTCAGTGTATTTTGTTAAATAACTTAATACAATCTGTTATATTCTTTAGAAACAGCACTTTTTCTAATTTACTAAATGAGATTTTTGTAAATAAATAATTATTTTGTATATTAAGACTATTAGTTTATTATAACTATATTATTTATTTCTACATGTAGCATAAATATAGGCCATCCGCTGCCTTATGCGTCTGCATAGGCATACAGGCACCTGTTTCGTGCAAGTAATTTCTGATAATTACTTACATACAAATACACACGCATAAGGCAGCAGAACTGTTAGAAGTCTTAATAGAAAAATATGTATTGTTGTTTTTATTGTTATTTATAACTTTTTTACACAATGAAGGTGTCATATAGGATTTTCGTCAAAGGTACGGACCACCACAACCAATGTTTTTATATTAAAAGAGGTAGATACGGCACTAATACTTTAAATATTTTATCGAAATACGGGTTGTTCTAATTTCGTGTAAATATACATAATAATATACTGCTGTTTTTATCTAGACCAATCATCGTGCATATTTATCGCAACGCAACTGTCACTTGTGTCATACAGCGGTACACTTTTGACATCACCACGGTATTGACATAACCTATCTATCTCGTTTTAATATAAGATCATTGCATAGAACACAACAAGAAACTGCAAAGAATGCCAATGACATCCAATGTAAACGTAGACGTTATGTGCTATTTATCTATTATAGCGATATGCATCGCTTAGACATAACCATCACTTGATCATAATTATTAGTCCTTCAAATCTAATTCATTTACAAAAAAGGACACTTGTGATGCTAGTTTGGCTCCAGTGATAATTTGTATCGTATACCCTCCGCTGCCTCAAGCATGTGCACGAATGTGGGCGCCTGTATCATGCAATTTTGTTTTCAAATAATATTGTGCTACTTTCGTGCAAATAATATAGTAGTTATTCCGTGCAAATCGTATTGTGCTGCTATCGTGCAAATTGTATTGTGTTAATTTTTGCAAGTAATTTTGTGCTTATTTCGTGCAAATAATATTGTGCTAAATTTTAGCAATTAAAATTGTGCTAATTAAGTGCAAGTATTGTACTAATTTTAAGCAATTAAAATTGTGCTAAATTTCGTGCAAATAATTTTGTGCTAATTAAGTGCAAGTATTGTACTAATTTTGAGCAATTAAAATTGTGCTAAATTTCGTGCAAATAATTTTGTGCTAATTAAGTGCAAGTCATTTTGTGCCAATGCGTGCAAAAAATTTCTTGCAAGATATACTCATTTGCAGGAAACAATGCGAGCAGCGGACGCTCTGACCTTGTATTAAATGTGACAGACAAGATGTCGAAAGAACTAAACTAGCATGGCATGTATTTATATAATTTTTAATACTTATTACTTGTTAGACGTTTTACTCATACTGAAGATAAATGTACTTGCATATGTTATAGATGATAATTTTAAAGCATTATGTTAATGCGCTAGATTTTTCATTCCCCAAATGAATGTGATGAGTAAACAGGCACAATTTTGTACATTTTGTATGTAATGTTTGGTGCTATAGTGATTTTCGTGATGTACTTCTATGAATTAAAGAAAATAATGAAATTAATACTGTTTATTATTTTGTTAGGAAGATAATGCCTAGATTTATTTGATTTAGTACCAAACGAAGCGTAGAATAGGGCAGCCGAATCTCATCCTGCGAATGTCGAAAAAAGCGAATAACGGATAGGGCTGTTCTTTATCTGACAATAAGATTACGTGAGACCGAATATCATAACTTGCAAAATTTGGTAACACCTCTGCCTACCCCCACGGGGATTTACAGACGGGATTATATTATATGTGATATGTATCATGCATATAAGTTGGGCTCCAAGGGTCTCAGTGGGGAATATCTTTAACAAAAACATTCAAATAAAAGAAATAAATTAATTTATTTATTAACAATTTCGTTCCACAATTCAGTTCATTCTAATATCAAGACAAACTACTTCTTTCTAAAAATATTGCTTAGCCGTCTGCTGCGTGGAGTGCCCTGTAAAATGAAATAATATATTGTTAAATATTGTTAAAAGGAGAAACTAACATGCTTTAATTATCTGTATCTTGAAAACATAACTCTTTCGTTGCATTTGGGTAAAAAAGAAAACTGGAAAGCCGACTATTGGAACATCGCGTGGAATTACAATTTGCGCATTAGAAACTTGTCAATTATAGTACACCTATCGGCACAGGTCTTGAACCTAAGAGAGAAACAAAGCCCTGGCGCACGCAGATTGTTTCGATATAGTCGGATATGATTGGTGGATTTGAGTGATTTCTCGTGCTACCCTCAAAAACAGCCTAAACATCGTACTGCACGTATGGAGGGTATTTTGGGCCCACAACTCGTACCTATAATCGTACCCTATTATATATATCCAATAGTTCGGCAGGGTGACATCAAGACAAAACATTGAGTGTGGACGTAAGTACTTGTACCACAGGGGCACACAAACTAGAGTTGTACTGACACTGCCAGCAGTCGATCGATGGTTTCATTTAAGCGTTCCATCGCGTATAACTCAGCTATCACGCACAAATGTTACGTAAATGTAGATGCGGCATTATATGGCACAATCAAGCTTGTTCTTCGAAGCCTGGAATCCACTCTCGGTTTATCTTCAGTAAAGTATACTACTACATACATTATCTAATAATTTTGTACTAACTTCAGTGGTGTCAGCTTTTGAGGAGCGGAAAAGCGAGCGGATTCTGGACGGAGTACTTGTCTTGCGGGACGGCTGCGGATCCGCTTCTACGCGCAACGACTCGCGCAACTCAGAGTCCTGTAGCAAACACAGAAGGGTTAGATAGATAGATAATTCTTTATTGTACACAAAAAAACAGTAGAGAGAAAGCATTATAGGTACACGTACATAATTGTTTGTAGAATGGGTAGCTTTATTACTGGAAGCGATCTATTCCAGGCAACCCGGGGGGGTTACAATTAAATATGTACATTATGTACTCTCAGGTATAAAAAAATCTTAACTCCGTCCAACGATGTGTGGCGTAGTAGTAGAGCGTTCGACTGTTAAGTGTTATGTCTATCTAAGAACACGCGTTTGATTCCTGGTTCAGTACTTGTATTTGTGAGTATTAATATGAATATTTTCATTGGAATAATATTTAAATGCATGTTAATCAATTATGGTTCATCATTCTCTGAGCCTATTCCCAACTCAGTTAAACTATAATGCGGCTGAATTTTGACATTTTCAACAATATATTACAATATACTTACAGTAGCAGAGAGTCTACCCGCTTGTTTGCTAGGCGTGGGTGGTCCAGGCTTCTTGTACGCGATGATGCCCACCTCCTTGCGCTGCGGCCGGCCCACCGCGCCGGGCCCGCCCATCGCCTGCAACAGAGCATCACAATATAACTAAACGTACGCGAGTCTCCAAGATAGTCACATAATGCTTTTCCCGACTTTCAGGATTTTTCTAACTTATACATATAAAATACTGATAAAAAATAAAATACCCAGCATATACGAATATACAGGGTGTATGGGGAACACTCTCGATGCCGAAGGTCCCTGGTAATACTCATGGTACACAACAAATGGGCACAAAAAGAAATTACAGCAACGCAATTTTTTGTTTCGGGAGTGTTCCCCTTACACTCTGTATATTTCTATCCAAAAATCCATCGATTACTCGGTATGGTGGTGAGCGTTTGACTGCTAAGTAAGCCTCTATTTGCATGCGAGAATGGGTGGATACCTTATCGGCTCGGATAAGATGTCGGATGAAGATTCTCAAAGATTTATCAGTTTGCCCGGCGCACACAGGGGCGTGTAAAATCTGAGGAGCCCTAAGAGAATCTTCTGCAATATTCGAAGAGATACGAAGCGGCGGTAGCTTAGTGGTTAAGGTGTCGGCCTTACGATCGAGAGGTCCCGGGTTCCAATCCTGGTCATTACACTACCGACGTGAACCCACTCCTAACACAAGCCATTGAGCTTAGCTGGAGGGGTTAGTAACTTCGGTTGCTAATATTCTTTAAAAAAAAAACTAAAAAAAAAATATTTATTCCTCAGACTCCGAGCGGCCTGAGCCAGCCTCGTCCTGTCCATGGCGCACCTTGATCTCGTCCTCGTCGGCGGCGTGCGCGAACTGTGTCTCTGCGGGGTAGGAGCTCTTGAGGTGCGGCGGACACAGCGAGTTGCGCCAGCGCAGCTCCGACAGGCGCTCGGGCGCCGCCCCCGGCCGCCCGCGCCGCGCCGGCGTGCTCAGCTCCTGCAGGTAGCGGTTGTCGAACACCTCGCCCTCCTCGTCCGACATGTGGAGGCCGCGCCCGTCTGCGTATATTGGTATGTTTGTTTAATAATATCGCAGGATTATTTCTTTCCTATAAAGGGTAAGCCGGACGCGATAATTTTTTTCATACTAATTAGATGGCAGACAAGGACACGGCCCACCTGTTAGAAAGTGGGTGCCGTGGCCAATGGACGTTTGTAACACCAGGGGCGTGACACTCGTGATGGCGACCTTGTAGTCGAGAAAGGGAAAGGGGAAGGTTGTAGGTCACTTTCTGTGATGTTTCGCGGTACGTACTTATGTATCATGTATATAATTATATAATATATGAAACCTCGTTATGTTTGTTTTGCATCGTCAGTCAATGCACAAAATGTGAAGCGATATACGATGCGTTATATATATTTTTAGTAAATATATATTATATAAATATAAACATAATAATATTACCTTTACCTCGTTTAGTGCCGCCATTATTTGAAGTAGGCAAGGAGCGCAAAGAGTGCGTGTCCACAGAGTGTCTGGGCTCTTCTTGAGGAGGAACGAGACCAGACTGAAATAAAAGCAATAAATGAGTAAAATTTGCTATAGCTTGCTTCCAGGAGCGGACTGCAATCGAATGTGATAAATAAACATACCGAGTGCACATGTTGCAGCGACATCAGCGACCCGGACTGTTGCTTCCGTCGGAGGTACTTAGCCTCGTCCTTTTGCATGAGGAACTTCTCTCCGACCGACCACAGCTCGGAGGTGAGACCGCGGATGTGGTCTTCGTACGCGCGACTTGACTGCGAGAGAGTGTCTTTAGCACGCGCCAACTCACGCTCCAACAAAGCGATCTCTTCTTTCTGCTTCTCTTTGAACACCGCAATCTGTTCCGTATATAGTTGTTTCTGTGAAAACACCATTATTATTAAAAAATATACCACGCTACAAGTGTTCAGGCGTGCAGATATCAACCGCGTGCAAACTAACCATGCATATAATAAAAAAAACAAATTACCTGTCCGATCTGCTTGTAACTACATGTGCTAATCTACTATAAATGTTTTAATGAACACTCGTAAGCAATCAAAAAAAACTAGAAATAAAACAAAAAGCATCCATTAAAACAATTTATTAACTAGATAATAAGTTACTTTATAAGTCATAACAGTCGACAAGCACACTGATCAATCCAAGAGCAGGTAGAACCACCACACGACCTGATACAGCAATATCAATAACAGGAGGGGTGCTATACTGACCATTTTTGCCTTCATTCGGTTGAGTTTATCCTCGTACTCGGCGCGAACCTCCATCAACGTGACGGCCTGAACGTCCCTGGCGCCTTCACCCTTCGGCGCTCGCGATACTTCCTCTAGAAGCTTCTGGAACGAGTTTTCCAGCTCGTCTAGCTGCACCTCTAGCCCCGCGTTCTGGACAGTTGAAGGAGCGAGAGAAGTCCGCTCAGTGTCGTTCAAGAATGCTTGTTTCAATTTCTCCGTGGAAACCGTTCTTCCGATACACCTCTCTACCCATCTTTCGAGATTCATGGCGCACTCGGCTAGGTCCTGCATGACGGCAGCGTAGCCGCGTTCCAACTTCAGCATACACGTGTCTGTGACGTGACCGTCCAAGTTCAGAATCTCTCGCCTCACAGTCCTCTGCATCGATATCACTCTACTCAATTTCTGCGCATACAAATCTTTGACAGAACTAAACGTTTGGAAACTCACAGACAGCTCTGTCAAGAACTTCTTCAGATTTATAATCTCTGATTCGTTTATCCTATTTATTTCGGTTAATCTGTCTTTTTCTTTTTGCAAGGCCGTCTGTTTATCCGAACACTTCTTCAGATGTCTTTCAGTGGTTTCTAGGAAATTTTCTAGATCTTCCATAGTGATGGACCCTGCGGACAGACTGCGCCGCAGTTCGTTGTCACAGTTATTGTTTGAATTACCGAAATTAGTCAATTCCTTGAGAACTGTATTGGATTTTATTTCTTGGATTCTCTTCAGTATAATCGCCTGATATTTGGCAGACACTTTGATGATCTGAGTTGCCCTATTTTCTGTAACGCTCATCTTGGTGACGTGTTTCTTCAGATCAGCTATCTCGTCATTCTTTTGGTAGACAATCTTCTTGAGTTGAGTGGATAATTGTTGGCAATTCTCCTTGGTAACCTCGAGTTCTTTAGTAACATCTAGCAGTTTGTTTTCTGACTCGGCCATTAGTGTTTTAAGGTAGGTGACGTCACTCTGCAGTGTAGTGATGGTCCTGTTCTTGTCGTGAATGATCTTTTCTAAATCAGTGATGGTCTTTAAACTCTCGATGGAGGAGTGTGTGATGTCTGAAGTGTTATCTACCTGGTGGTGAATGTCGCGAAGCTCCTTCTCAGCTAATGGTCCAGAATACTTTCGGCTCGATGTACTTTCGTGACTTCGAAGCGCAACTGTGAATAACATATTATACGTATTGAATCATTCTGATTTTACTAATATTTTACTAATTTTCTAATTAATTACACACGACCCAGCTAATAATAGTAAGCAGTACTTTTGTAGATTTTACAACGGTTAGAACTAACAACAGCCTTTTATCGCTTAAAATACAATACTTGAACTTTTACTTTTCAGTAAAATTAAACTTTTTCGCTAACTGGCTATAACAAAACGACAGACAGCTTTAAAAGAAGATAATCATTTTGTGAAAGTGGAGATATCAATCATTCAATCAATCACTCAGTCTATAGCAGTCTACTGCTGGACATAGGTGGATTGGAAGAGCCCAATATGTGCCCGATCCTCCGACCCCAAAATAGTGTATTTACGGCGAGGGCGCTACTTTGAATCACGAGTAGCAAGAGTTTAAGTGCAGTGAGAAATTCAAAGTACACTACCCGAGGGAAAAAGTATTTGCCCTCAAGTAATATACTCTACTTTTCATCCTCTTTCTATGAGAAAATATTTATTCCGGGATTTCGTGGATCCGGGACGTGAACAGAGAGATTTCCCGGCTTTTATTTTTTTTGTGAGCACAGGTCACTGCGCTGCTGTGCAGCCAACACTTACCAGCCAGTAATCCATACAATTTACGTTCGATTTCTGTGAATGTTATAATTATGTTCCAAATTCAAATCACTTTTACCACCCGCTAAAAAGCTCTTAAAAGAAGACAGCAATCTTGCTCCCGCTTTTTGAAAAAAAAAGCGATAATTTTCGAATAGAAGGGACGGACATAGGTACATTATTTCCTAACCTAGGCGAACTCGAAAAAAAAACCAAATGGATGCATACATACATGTCTCTCTAAGTCCAATAGCCTTAATAAGTTCTTCATTTTCTTTCTTCAAAATTTTCAATGCTTCTCTCTCATTGTTCAATTCATTCAAATTCTTCTTCAATTCAGATATAGCTGCTATTTTGTCTTCCAAGTCTTTCTGATACTTTTCTCTTAAAACCTTTTCTTCAAGAAGCTCTTTGTTGACATTATTTATAACTACATCTTTTTCTTTACTCATTTTCGAAATGTGTCCGTCTTTAGCAACAGATTCTGTTACACATAATTCTACTTTAGTTTGTAATGTTTGGACTTCTTTCTGTAGAGACAAAATTTCTTTTTGCCTTTCTTCCAATTCTTTCTCAGCTTTCGTGTGGTAATCTTGAAGAATGTCACACTTGTTGACTAGAGTCACTTTTTCATTATTTAAGTCATCTTGTAGCTTACTGTACCGTTCTTGTTCATGTTTTATTGCTTCTTCAAGCCTCTTAATCTCTGCAAGATATGAAATGAGTGAGCGTCTGAGTTATCTAAATGTCTTGTAGTTCCCAAAGGGTTAATAGATGTGTGTTTATGAGCGTTTAATTGATCCCTATCCTAATCATCCTCTAGGCCATGCCATAATTTCAATACTACTTTAAATTCTCTAATACTGTGTAGAGGATTTTTGCAAAATAAATCTAAAAAAAATATGTTGACACCTTATAATAGTTGATTAAAGTGATGAATAGTTGTATTATTGTATGACAAAAGAAAATTAAGCAAGATAAAAAAATTAACAGAGTACCTACCCTAATCTGTCAAGAACATTTTTACTGTACTAAAATTGAGCAAAATTTGTTATTTAGTGTAAATAGTGACAAATTGCAAGAAACTTTTGCAATACTTGAAGTGTTTTGCTAATTTTTCAACAAGACAAAGGTGCAGAAAGTATTACAAGAGTATGAAATTGGACTTAACCTACCGGCTTTGTTACCTTCAATAGCATTTACTAATTCTGTGTTACTAATTTTTAATTTGGTCACTTCCTCTGCCGATTTCAAATTCTCTGTATTCAATTTATTAATTTCCATCAATAACTGCGCATTATCTTTTCGCAATTTATCAACTTCTTCCTTTAGCTCCGTAATAACTTTTTTTAATTCATCAATTTCCTTTTTTGTTTCTTTACATACTTTTTTCAATTCGTCATTTTCTTCCAATAATTCTGCTTTCTCTTTTAACAAATTAGCTATTTCTTCCATAGTTTTCGATGTGTTTGTTTCAAAGTCATTAATTTTAATAAGTAAAATATCTTTCTCTATAACTAAATTGCTTTTCTCTTGTTCTAAGACATTTATACTCTGTTCGCAGTGTTTCAGTTTGTCTTCTAATTCTAATACACTACTTGATTTTTCGTTGAGCTCAATATTTAAATCCTTTTTGTTATCAATTTGCTCCTGGAGGGACTCTGTTAATTTTTCAACCTTATCACGTAATTCTACTTCCATAGCATCCTTCATAATTTTCAACTCGCTATTTTGATCCGCCAATGAAACAGCACCTGAAATTGATATATTTTTTAACATCTAAACAGTCAGTGCGCGCGTTTACAGAACGGCGAAAAGGCCGCTCGCAGAAGAAAATTGTGATTTGAAAAGAAGCTAAAAAAAATATGTTAAGAAAAAGAAAAATATGTTTCATTAACTTACTATCTTTATATTTCTTATTCATAATTTCTAGTTGCTTATTTTCTTCATTCAATTTCATAATTTCATCAGCTTTCATTTGAATGTCAGTTTTCAGTGAGGTCATTTCGCTGTCTAATGTTTCCTTCAGCAAAGCTATTTCTGTTTCTAAACTATCTTTTACAAGTCTCAGCTCTACAAGCTCCTTTTGTATAATTTCAATAGTTGTTTCTTTTTCTTGCAGTTTCACCTCAAACGCTTTCTTCTCATTACTAATTTCTTCTTGTAATAATTCAATAGCTTTCTCTTTTTCCGAAACAGTAGTATTAAATGTATTCTTCTGGTCTTCCATAACAGACTCTGTGACAGCAACCATGTTCTTTATAACCATCCTTTCTGATTCAAAATCATTCATTAATTTTTCTTGCCTCAATTTCTCAGATTTTACTTCTTCCTCTAAAGATTTTATTGCTGCAAATATATATAAAATATTCTCAAACATTTCATGCTACTATGGCAGACCTTTATAGAATTGCCACAACTGCCGCGCAAATTTGCACTGTGGCTTTGGGAACACTGTATTAATGAACATTACTCTATTATGACCCGCGTAGTATGACTGTCAGCCTGTAGGTTGTCTCAAAACTATGGGCTTATCCAAATACATTGAGATAGAGTCGCATCCAACAACGAACTGCTATTTTCTGAATAAAAAACGTAACTTTCAGCTGTAACCCTGATATTGTTTTAAACGTGCTTTAAACTTTAGTGCTTTAAGCTTAAGTGCTTTAAGTGTAGTGCAGGTGCGAATTACCCAATCACCAAGTTTCGATAAATAGTTGGTGCATGGTATATGGATTCAGTGCATAGTGGGTACTATAATCACTACAGATAATTTCGCTATGAGTAAAAATACGTTCAATAGAAGTTAAGCTATTTAGTGTCACAAGCATATTATTAGAGTTACCAAATTACTTAATTATTTATAACAAATTGTAAAAAAAATTATTTTCATTTTCAAACTACATGCGACATTTAATTCAATGTTATTTTTTTTGGTGTTTTGCTAAAAATCCGAACCCACACAGCAATTTACTACAATGAAATCAACACATTACCTTTGTTGTTTACTTCTATAATTTGCTGAAGCCGTTCTTTCTCCTTCCTAGCAACATCTAACTCTAAAGTTTTGTCTTTCAAATAGTTGGTCAGCTTAGTTATCATTATGTTCAAATTTTCTATCTGGCATTCATATGACTTCTTCAGTTTGTCAGTTAAATTCTCGCTGTCAATAAGCTTTTCTTTTAGAGAATGAACTTTGACTTCTAACTGTATCTTCACATCGGTTAAGTCATTTGTTAGAGATGTGTTTTCTTGTTGAAGTAATTGTATTTCTCTGGACTTGTTGTCTAACGTTGTAGTATGTGTAGCATTTTGTTTTGACATTTCTATAAAAAGAGAATCAGTTAATTTCTAAATAGGATATCTTTCGTTGATATATTTTAAATAATTGTATAAAATTACATTTTAGATGAAAAAAGCCCGTTACAGACAAAATAGAAAACTAAAGACTATTTTTTTTACTTTCGATTCAATACCTATACTATAAATAGGCGTGTCAAATTAAGGCCTTATAAAAGAGAAAGAATATTTTACTCGTGGAAGAAGCACAGGCATTTGATAGGATATGGCACATAAGTCTTATGTAAAAACTAGGAAAAAACCAACCGAAAGACTTTGCGGAGAAGTATTATTGATATAGAACCTTATATTTTCGCTATCAGAAAAAAACTTTGGAGTAAGAAGAAACTATCTCAATTATAAGTTGGGGTACTACAAGGATGTGTATTTGGCCCTATCCTGTAGCTAAATGTGGCACAACAAACAATTATTATACTAGGCTACTGGAATAATAGTGGACATGGTACAAATCGTCGCTCATCCAATGACAAAACTATTCAAAGATATAATTATAAAAAAATGTATAATACGAACTTGGTAAAAATATAAATATAAAAACATGAGTTTCAAAATTATTGAGTCCATCAAAGAAAATATACCGGCACTAAGGACTGTCTTCGATATCTTCGATGTATGAATCATGGTCACTAATAAGAACTACATTGAAAGTTGGGAAACTACATAAAAGAACAATTTTATTAAATTTGCAAGACAAAATATCAAGTTAGTTGTTATGCTTACCAATTTTAGTTTCATTGACAACTTGTTTCAATCGTTTTATTTCAGATTGCAATTCAAATATTTGAATTTCCTTTTGTTGCAACACTTGCTTCAACTCAGCTAAAGCAGCATCTTCATGTTCTAGAGCTTTCTCCAAGTTTTTCCTGACGACTACTTCAGCAGTTAACATATTTGCAATATTAATTAACATATCACATTTGTTAACAACAGAAATGTCATCTTTTTCAACATCAAATAACTGTTGTAAAGTTTCATTTGCGATTCCCTCTTTTTTGAGATCTTGTATGAGTTTAGTTAGACCCATACAGATGGTACTTGATATTTGTTTGTTATATTCTTCTTTTGCTGTAAAAAGACAAAGTACTAAGCCGTGTTTCCAAGTAATCAGTTCTGTCACTACCAAATAATACTACCACATAAATATACATACAAATATAATAACTATTACAATGTATTAGAATTAAACCATTTAAAAACAATAAATTCTTACATACCAGTTTTCTCTTTATTGAAACTGTCTACTAATTCGTCATGTTCATTTTTCAATTGATTGAATTCTCCAACTAATTCCGTGTTCATTGTTTTTAAATTATTCGTACTTTCCTTTAATTCCGTATTGTCTAATTTCAATTTTAATCTAGCTTGTTCTAGTTCAGTATTAGCATTAATTAAATCAGTAATATTCTCTTTTAAGACTGCAATAGATTTCTCTAATTTAAAAATGTACTGTTCTAATTTATCCTTTTCTTTTTTGAGCTCAGTATTAGCATCATTCAAAACAGCAATATTGTCTTGGAAATTTGCAATAGATTTCTTTAAATTACAAATGTATTGTTCCAATTCCTCCTTTATTCTTCTCTCTTCACCAATATTCTCTTCTAAATCCATGTTGTTTTTATTCAATGTATTAATAGTTTCTTTCAATTCTGTTTTATCTTTATTCAATTCGAAGGACTGTTGTTCTAATTCCATACTATACTCCTTTAATTTTTTTATTTCCTCAGCATATTCCAACGAATTTATTTGTAATATAGATTGTATTTCCTTAATTTGGGCTAAAGAACTGTCTTCGACTTTACTTTTTTCTTGTTTCAAAATGTTCAGTTCATCATCGAGATATTTAATTTTATTCTCCATTACTAATATAGTCTCGTCTTTTTCATTGAGCTTGGTGTTCACATCTTTTGTACATGCCGCTTCCTCCTTAAGTGACTCTGTTAGTGTGTTAACCTTATTGTGGTATTCTCTTTCCAAAGTATCCATTTTATTTTTCAGCTCTGTATTTTGTTTTTGTAAGGACACAACATCTGAAATAATAAGAGTAAAAATTGGTATAATTAGGTGATAATGTTTTATCTTCGGTAGATAATAGATTTAATTGTTATGGAGGTATTTGTCTTTCCTGTTTATCCACTTGAGTCATGAAATGATAACATGTGATAATCTGACTTCTACTAACCTTCTTCGTAATTTCGTATTTCATTTTCTAATATATTTTTTTCTTGAAGCACTTTCTCAGCCTCTTCTTCTTTAATTTTGAGATCGGCCTTTAACACAATTATTTCGTCATCTAAAACTAACTTTTGCGATCTTATATTATTCATTTCATGAAGTTCCGCTTCTAACTTGACAATTTCATTTTCCTTCTTTTGAATATAATTTTTCAACGAAATTATTTCTTCGTCTGATGTTTTCTGTTGTAATATTTTTCCTTCTTCTACGTCTTCTTTCAAGTGTTGCAATTCTATCAACTCTTGGTGTTTAAGTTCCAGAGCTGTTTCTCTTTCTTGAATTTTGAGTTCAAATTCTCTCCTTTCGTCTTCAAGTTGGTCTTTAATTGTTGAATTCTCGTCTTGTAACAATTTATGAGCCTTACTTAGTTCGGCGATAGATTCATTAAAAGCCACTTTCTGATCTTCCATAATAGACTCTGTGACAGTTACCATATTTTTTAAAACAAGCTTCTCAGATTCAAAATCGCTTGTGATTCTCTCTAGATTTTGTGTCGTCGTTTCCAGTTCTTCTTTTAAGCAATTTATTACTGTAAATATCCATAAATAAAATTACTTAGAAGGCAAAGGCTTCAAAATAAATAATATCCTATCCATGTAGTAATACAAATGTCACAGTGAGTTGTTATGCTTTTACACTTTGACTACTCAACTGAATGAAATATTGCCTACTCTTTGTCAAGGCTACAGATAAGGACATAGTGCATATATCATCCTGACAAAACTGCGGTACGTTAAGAATTTGATTGTTAGAACCTACATTATCACGAGTTAAGCTAGCCTATATTGTAGTTTTCCTACATACCTCTCTAATATTTCTTTGTTTGAAAACTATACTTAAAAAAATCATTATGAGTGTTTGTTTCTATGGACATTTTGTATATGAATAAAGCAACATTACCTTTATCATTTTCTGCTACAACTTGTTTCAACCGATCCTTCTCTTTCACCATGACCTCCAACTCAAGAGTTTTGTCTTTTAAGTACTTGTTCAGATTAGTAATCATAACATTCAAGTTGTCTATCTGACACTCGTAACCTTTCTTCATATCATCTGTAGCATTCTGATGGTCTACAAGTTTTTCTTTCAGAGAATGTACCTTCACTTCCAGCTGTATCTTCAGGGTATTCAATTCATTAGTCAAGTTCTGATTTTCTTGTTGAAGTGTTTGTACTTCTTTTAGTTTATTGTCTAATGCGTTAGTATAAGTCTCATTAAGTTTTGATGATTCTGAAATTGATTAATCAGTTCAATGTAGCATACATAAATGCTGAAGCATATTCACGCTTTTACGATCTCAAGACTGGTATCTACTTTCAAACTACTGTAGAATACGTGGAATATTGGCAAGGCATAAATATTGCGTATAATGCCAAGAAGTTCTGTTGGTTTTCAAATCTCAAGTACCTATCATGATTTAAAGGATAAATAATAATTTACTAAGAGTAGTACCTACAGTTACTAGAGTTAAAATAATGAATTTACCATTATTAGTCTCTAGGATAACAGTCTGCAGTTTACATATTTCCAACTCCCTCTGTTTAGATACTTCCTTCAATGACTTCAAAGCAAAGTTATTACGTTGCAGAGCTTTCATTTTCGTAATCACTATTGTATTTAGAGTACTTGCAATATTAATAAGCAAGTCACATTTATCGACAGTAGAAATTGTGTCGTTATCGTTAATTACATTTTGTAAAATGTTACTAGTGACTTTCTCATGTTTAATACCTTCTATAAGTTTGTCTAGACCCACATTCAGTACCACAGAGATCTGTTTGTTCAATTCCCTCTGGTCTAAAATAAAATAGTTCGATTACGTACTTGTATTTTGATTGTGTCGTGTTTGAAATGGTAAATAAGTTGAGCTAAATGCGGAAGGCGGAAAAACTGGTGCTATGTCACACATTGGAAGTATTCTACAACTTATAGTGGGCGGACTGCAGTAGGATTATTAATTAACGGATAGAGATGTGTCCTAAGTAAATAAAATCCTGCAACTTAAAAATTCCTGATACTTTGAAGATATTGCAACTTGTAGCAAAATAGAACCACAAGTCAAAATATGTATTCATATATTTATACAGCAAAACTGAAATTATTTTAATTATTTTATTACAAAGTTATTATCACAGTTATTTTACTCTATAATAACAGATTCTTACCTTCTAATTTTATGTGCAATCTTTTCATGTCTTCAGCAACATTTTCAAGCTCCACTTCCTTACTCCTAAGTTCATATGTATATTCTTCATCAACTTCCTTCAGCTTTGAAAGTAACCCATTCTTTTCATTCTCTATTTCGTCACGTGCAGACTTTTCAAACTCCAGAGATTTGACAAAATCTTCTTTCTGCACCATGAGTAGCTGCATATCATTAAGAAGCATTTCTTGGGCTGCTCTCTGCTCAAGTATATCATGTTTCAATGAGTTATTTTCCGTTTCTAAGCATTCTTTATCCTTCATTAGCACTTCATTAGATAACTTCTCTTCTTCGAAAGCTTTGATGAGCAGTTTCTTTTCCTCGTTTAGCATCTCGGTAATAGCTTTTTCTGCAGAACATTGTTGCTCCAAAGACGTCTGCTTGTTAATCAGTTGATTTATTTGTTCATTCAATTCAACGTTCAATTTGTTTAGATTCTCTTCTACTACAGATTTCTCAAGTAAAATGTTTTCTTTTTCTTTCTCTACTAATTCCTTGGCAGATTTTAGTTCGATCAATTGCTGTGCAAGGCATTCTTTATCTTGTGTGATTGCCTTAGTTTTTGCCACTTCTTTGGATAACTTCTTCTCAACTTGTTTCATTTGTTTCGTGAACTTTTTCTCATTAACAGCATTCTGTGTCGACAGTGCTTTCTTTTCTTCTTCCAAGATCTGTCTTAGAGATTTCTCTTCTGCAAGTTGATGTGCCAATATCATTTTATCATCTGAAATTTCTGTATTGTTTGCAAGTAGAACCTCATAGCCTTCTTGCAATTTATTTTTTTCTGCTGCTAAAATATCCATAGCGGATGTTTGTTCAATAAGCTGATTTTGTAACATTTGTATCTCATTAGTAATAATGTCATTTTTTGTTTTTTCTTGAGTTAGTAATCGAACCACACTTTCTATTTCTTCTTTATATGTTCTCTCTGAATCTGATGCTTCTTTTTGAATCACCTCAATTTTTTCAGTCAATTCATCATTAACATTTTTAAGATCAGTAAATTCTTGTTTTAATGAACCTAAATGGTCATTCAATTTTCTGATTCGTTCATCCTGAACCTCTATTATTTCTCTGGTTTTTAATTTATGCTTTTCCCATGATAATGTAATATCTTCATGATCTTTCCTCAGTGACTCTAGAAGAGTATTTTGTTCTCTAAGTTGTTGCTCTAGATTGTCAATTATCCCATCTTTTTCTTTTAATATAAGTTCATGATTACTGTTGTCTTCTTCCATAGCAAAATGTAACTGTTCATTTTCCTTCTGTATAAACATTAAGAATTAATGTAAGATATCTAATTTCAGGTGTGTTTATTTTGGTTACTTAAGGTATATTTGTTATTGGTTTTTGTAGTAAAATTAGATTAGTATACAAATTATTAATCCAGAACTATTTAGTACAGTTGAATCTTAAATCATCTCATATTTATTCAACTCAATATGAATAAATAAATAAATAAAATCTTTATTGACATAGAAAAACATTTACATGTACGAAAAATTCCCGACTCCGGAGCTAGTCTTTTAAAACCGGTATTACGGGAGTTAATGTGGGTATAATAAAGCCAGTTTCAGTTTAAAAAAGCAGAGTAGTTCGAACAACATAATATATGAATACATACACCCCCAACTCTACTAGGGTACACTTGGCGTTCATAATTGTGTGCACATTAGAGATGGAGGGTAATCACAATAATCTTATAATATTACCTGTAATGTTTCAATCTGAAGTTTCAGGGCATTGACTTTGGCTCTTTCTTCACTTAATTGTACCTCAATGACATTAACACAAGCTTCACTACAGATAGCTGCAAAAATATTTTATGAGCATAATTTAACATTTTCACTAATTTTTACTCCACACACTGTGAATATAGTAAAACAATTGTGTAACCCAATTGTGTAATTGCAACACTTCGCTATAGCCAATGGTTTGGCGGTCAGATGGCAGTCACTTCACAGAACATATAGTTCAGCCAAATAGTTCGATAAGAAAACTGAAATCCATGTTCTGAGATACTGGGGTTACAGCTATGGTGAAGAAGATAATAAAGGAATTGTTGGTAAAATCATGAATATAAAAATATTGATTTAGATTGAAAAAATGGAATACCTTGACGGGACTTGAACCTGCAACCAGTCCCATTCAGTGCTCAGGTCAGAGTTCTCCCCCTGAAAGGGACTGGTCACTAGTACAAGTTCGAGTCTGCACATTCGCCTTTTCCAATCTAAAACGATATGAATAGACGACAACCGAATGACAGCATACTTAATGCTTCAAAACTTCATTGAATTATATTGGGTAGATCAGGAACAACACATCCATTTGTTGTCTCCTAGAGATTTGTCACGCTATCAGATGGCATGATGTAATCCGCAGCCAGTGCTTACCTATCTGCCCTAGTTTAAGTATCTGGGTGTATATGATCAGTTATCCCTGTTCTCGTATTTACAAGGTAAATTTCTCTAGATAAACTCACATAGATTATGTCCCAAGGACTGCATGCTAGCATCCAGGTCATCACACTCAAGCTGGCTGGAGTCAAACCTATTCAGCCGGTTGTGCTGACGCAATTCAGTTACAAGCTCTCTTAAAGATTGCATATGACGTCGTTCTGTCTCCAGTTCTTCAGCCAACTGTGCCGCTCTGGCACTCTCTTGTTGACTCAAGGTTAACCATTTATCACGATCTTCTTTTAACCCTTCAAGCTAGAAGAGAAGAGGAGAAAACAATTGTTTATAGGCGATATCTTGGTTCTAGGTGTACATGGAGTGGTTTTCACAACTCAACATAGCAATTCCTACTATTCTTATTAACCACTCCACCTTTACTAAATTGCTGGTATTAGGATTGGGTTCACGTCAATATTGGCCGGAATTTAAACACTAGACTTAATACATAGTCATTTTGGTTTTGTATTGGATATAGTGGGTATGCAGTTAAAACAAACTAGAAAGAAGAAAAGCCCGCTAATTTTCTTGCCGGAGTCTTCTCAGGTCGGGGCCGCGTTTCGAACCAATAGTCCATATGAATTTAATAAAATATTGTTGATATTGACGTTTTGTAAGTGCCGTTTACTGGTCTATGCAGAATAAATGATTTTTTATTTGATTTGATTTTACTAGACAATCAGTCTAGGTTGGGCTGTGGTGTACCACAAAATATCATAGCACCCTTTAAAGCCATGTTTTGTAAATTTTCAAATAATTTATGGGGATCTAGCAGATTCGTGACACTTTCCTTGAAAAACAAATTATTTAACATAAAAATAAAATCTCAATTCGTGGTCCAACCTAGTTCGTGAAACTATTCAACTTCATGAATATCAAGAAGCTGAATAGTTTGTTTAGTTATAGATATAGATTATTTGGTATAATGGATAGATAATATATGTTATGCAGTCTGAATTATAATAGAAATAACCACCAGTCTCCCTACCTTCGCCTTAACACTATCATTTTCATAAACTGTTTCTTCTAGTTGGTCCTGGACCTTAACAAGGCGTTCCTCCATATCTTGTAGTTGGCGTGCTAACTTTGTTGACTGTTTCTCGTCATTATCCATCTGCTGCGAATCATGGTCACCTCGGCAACATAGAGATATCTTTGCCTTTAAATCCATTATCTCCAATTTGTATTCTTCTTTATCTTTCACTGTAAATCATAAATAAAATACATTAATGTACCTATTCAAAGAACCCCAAAAGGCTGGAGTCACAAAAAAATTGAATGGGATTATAATATACGTGTACAGTATAAAACCAATGCTAAAAATAATAATATAAGTATAATAATAGTGAAATATTTAAAAAGCTGTTACAACAATAATTGATGAAATTGATGCTAAAAGTAGTTTTGCCAAAGGGTCCAGATGAAATCAGACATTTTTGTTCGTAAATATCTCTGATAAAAAATAGTCCACTTTTTTTAAATGTATGTCAACCAAACTGGCTGTTATGTCCAGCTCTTAGGTTTGGGAACCTGGCAACCCTAGCTAAATAGTAATTGAGTATTATCATAAAGGATCATACTGAATTAAATTACTATGAATGGACTTACCTAACTTCTCCAGCCTCAAGTTAGTCCTAGTTAGTTCCTCCTGCAGAAAGTTCCGGTCAAAACACTCTGCATCAAGGGCGGCCTGCAGGCGCCGCACCTCACTATGTAATGACCGCAATGCTGGAGGGGTCTCTGCCACAGCTACTTTCACATGTCCTACATCTATTGTGGCCATGTCACTGCCGCAAGCCTCTGAAAATATTATGGTTTGCTGTGTTCATAAGTGTAACATGCTGTGGAGAATGTTTCAAAGGGAATCTGATCCACTCAGCATTTCACAAACTCAATATACCATTAGATTACTGCGCTTTAGACATAATACTAGTCACATGGGGAGTATGTAACTACAAAGCTAAATTAATTATCTTAAAATAACAATTAATTTACGTAGCTGCTAAATTTAGGTAATAATTTTTTTAACAATCATTTCACTTATTTCTATTTTGGAATAAGTAATTAATTATGCCTCCAAAAGAGGTGAAATTTTATTAATTATTAATTAAATATATATTTTTTCTTATCATTTCTTCAATTTAAACTGATTATTTTCCTGTTTATTTACCTTTTTAAAGTATTATTATTGATACAGCCGAAGGGCTCTCCCAATAATAATACTTTATCACTATACTGAAGTGTTGACTACATAGGCTAATGGATTAATTAATTAATTAGATTTAAAAAATATCCCTATAGTTTTTTTCAGCCTGGATGATCTTAATTTATTTCTTTTACATTACTCATATTTATGTGTTAGTTTGCTACCTTATCAGTGTAGAGCACAAAAATTCACTTCAGCAGTTCAAAATAAAGAGTTTGATAAATCATTCAGTATATAAAATTCTATTTTAATATGAATGAATGTATAACAGAATTACCTGTAATAGCTCTCTGTATATCATCGCATGTAATTAGTGAACACTCCATCAGAGTCTTGCTGAACTTCATAATAATTTCCTGGTCATCTCCACTCAGCTTACTACACATTACACTCTTTATATCCACATTTTTAGAATTTACACAAACAAAGAATAGTAGTAACGACGCAACTAAGTAAATGTCGTCCTCATTACTCGCCGTCACGGTTCCATTTTTAAATTTGAATCCTGGGTACTTCTCCAAAATGAACTCTTCAACCGTAAGGGCTTCTAACACGGATGATTTCGACTCGTCCAAATTCAAATTTTCACGCAAATGAGATATTATGGTCAGAAGAGAATCTATTTTAACGTTACGTACGTCTTCAGTGGTGTCATCAGAATAACAGTTTATCTACAATAATTATACAATTACTTATTTTGGCGGTATAAAATACAATAGAATCAATAAAATATAACAACAGCTGCTTACCCAGTTATTAATAATAAGCTTCCATTTTTGTAACATGGTTTACAAGATCTTTTCCACCACGCTTATTAGAAAAATAAATCGGGTTCGAGTGTTTATTACATACGAATATGTACTGAATCTCACGAAAATATTAATAAACAAACAATTTCTTAACAGTCGCTTCAATGAAATGTTGTTATTCGCCGTTACAGTTTGAATTCCGTGGTTTTTTTTTCTATCAACCGTTTTGAAAGGTTTTTTTGTTTGAATTGAATGTCATGATTGTCAATATTTTTTACAGTAGAACGAAGAGTGGGGACATTATGGGATATTAGAATGGCTGAAATCTGCCTGCCATGCAATGACTTGACCTGGCTCGCCAGGTGGAGGTGTGGACGCCTAGCTTACTTGAATTTACAATTAGTTTAAACAGTCTGAGTTGAAATAGTAGACGTATGGACATGAATGCTATAACTTTTGATATGAAAAGCAGGAACTTATGGGAGTAAGCCGAATAACCGCACATTATTGGGATTGGATGACGGACAGGACAGGCTTGTTTCTTTTGTCTAAGCGGACAGGCCACTGATAAGCTGAAATAATAGTGGGACTTCCCTGACAAATCAAAGTTAAAAACCCTAGTTACCATGCCATAGAATCGCAAAAATATAATGTATGTACAGTCAGTCAACTGTCAGATTCAGATTACAAAAAAAAATGTAAACAATTCAATGTTCAGTACGTAATGGACCAATAAAACATTATTTATTTAATACTTGGCTGTGACGGGACTGCCCCTTACCACACGGAATACACGCATACTATAACCAATACACTGGCACTGTCCTACAAAAGCTCTATAATTTTCAGTAATTAATAGTTTAAAAAAATAAATTATGACTCAGGTACGCGCTGCGGGGTTGGTTATTTTTCGGAGCATAAACCAAGCTGTACAGTTCTTAATGCTACAAACTTCTTATGGACAGCATCACTGGACTCCACCTAAAGGTATGGAAATGGTTGTACTTCTTATTGGCGATACCCGTGGCTGGTACAGACAATAATCGTTAATTTTTATTTTATTTATTTATTTATTTATCTTCGTGCACAAAGTACATTGGCGGACTTAATCCCGTAAGCATTCTCTACCAGTCAATCATAGGGTGGTGCAGAGCTTTAACGCGGAAGGCACTAACGAAGTTTGCTTCTGCTATTATTTTACAATGATTAAATAATAGCAATAGCAAATAATTACACAGAAATTTCTATACTATCGATATATTACAAAAAATATAAAAGCATTGTTATATGTAGCCATACTGTTATAATTAAATTAAGCATACTATCTGCATTATCAACCACATTTGAAGGGCCAGGGACAGTAATACAATAGACAATTATTTATTTGTTTTTTCAGGGCATGTGGATCCTGGAGAATCAGACTGGGTAACAGCATTGAGAGAAACAAAGGAAGAAGCTGGTTTTTCTGAAACAGATTTAGAAGTAGGCATAAATATTAGTTGCAATATCCTACTATAGATAAATGTGAAAGTTCATGAAGGTGTTTAGATCTCTTTTACTCATTTGCACTCTGGTGATTGAACAGATTTGGCAGAAATTTAAAACACTGTTAAATAAACTGGAAACCCTGGTATTACATAAATCGTTTATATTTCTACTTTCTCTTTTAGGTATATGAAAATATTTCCAAAGAATTAAACTATGAAGTAAAAGGGAAACCGAAGGTGGTTGTATATTGGCTTGCAAAGTTGATAAATCCAGATACAAAGGTGAAGTTATCCGATGAGCATCAAGACTATAAGTGGCTTTCTTTGGAGGAGGCACAAAAAATAGCTGGATTTGCTGATATGGACCAACTTTTAGCTGATTTTTATGTAGAGGCTAAGGCCAAAATACATCTGATTTGAATGAATAATGTCATTACATAAGATTTAATGAAAAATAAATCGTTTAAAAATTTTATGTTTTAACGATTGTAGTGTTTCATTTTAATATAAAAAACTTTTAAAGGAACTAACTATTGAATGTTTCAGTATTTGACTCTAATGTAGTCAATACTTACTTTACACTAAACTTCAGAATAGTTTAAGTATGTGCAAATTTCATTGACACGTATTTGTACAAGCCCAGGCTTTCGCGGTTAAACTTGAACTGGCGCTGCAGCGCGCTGGCCTCACACATTTCAGTAGCTACTACTACTACTAATCGACCTTGAGCGTTGAGATGGCCTACTTGAGTAGGGTAACCAGGGTGTTCCCCTTGCACGCTCTCAGGAAAGTGAGGTGAGGATCGCACCCCTGCTCAAGCATGGAGGATGAAGGTCTAACCGCCAGCACCTATGTTAATAAATCGATAAAATTTTCTCCTACTAGTGAAGCAATACTGCAACGGATTAGCTTATTATAAACCACCAGCAGTGTGAACAACCTGCTGGCGTTCTTTGACGAGTTGGGTGTACTGAAACCGTGTCGTGACATAGAGGTGTGGAAAGAAAAGACTGCCATCTGACCTCCCAATCTCAAGAATAGAGTCTGCACTAGAGCCACGTCTGCCAAGCAGTATGACCGTGGTGTGGGCCACCCAACGACCATATAACCTACATAATTTTCCATCAACAGCCCGGCGGTTCGGTGACTATTTTCATTGCTGCACTTCACGTGCTTTCGTCCCGGGTCCTTTAAGTGGAGCGTGAAAAAGCTGATGAGGCCGTCAAGCTGAGTGCCACCGTTGCAACATTGTACGAGTTTTCCTGAAGCTTCGCCTTTAACTTATAATCATCCATCAGGCGAGGTGTATTCAAATAAACGTACTCTACATAAAAAAACTCAGACCTTCAAAATGGATGCCGTGTAATTTAACGCAAAATTATAAAAGCGGCCAGCTATGCAATTTCTTCCTTTTTGTGTTATCTATGCGGCGGAAAAAGATATAAATAATCTATGGTAAAAATTACAGTTTCTTTTCTTTGACAGTAACAAGTAATGACATAAGGCGGAACGACACATTTTGATTTTGAAAGTAAATAAAAATATAATTACGTGAATTTAATAATGCTGTAAGTACAATTATTGACAAGAAATCATGGACAAAAATGAAAAGACCTCTAAGAATGATAAAAATGAATCACTCAATGAAGCCCTTAATAAGGCTAAGCAGAAGAATCGTGGAAGAAAACGAAAACGGTGAGATTTGTTAAACCTTTTGCTATCATTTATTACCACTTCTATTGTAACTATTAACTATTTGGGCGTTAGACTGTAGACTGAGGCATTTGTTAGTCAATTATACATCTATACCTAGTATATTTCTAAATTTTTCCAGGCAAGCTAGTAACAGCAGCAGTGAAAATGAAGAGGCTTTTCCTGAGAACTCCATAGAAATGGAGAAAAATCTCCACGCTTCAGCTGTTAAAAATAATTTAGATGAAACTAGTGTCAGAAAAATTTTAAAGGTATGGGCATTTCAAATGTTTTATTGTTTTAAAACCACTGCGCTAAACATGTGTTAATATAATAATTAGGGTTACGTCAAATATATACAAATGTACATGCGAATGTTTATATTGTGTGCGTTCTTTAAACAGGCCTTATTAAATTAGAGTTTTTATTGCATTTTGCTATTCAACAAATAAATTTGCATTAAAATGGGGTAGCACAGGTTGGGGTTTATATTCTTTCATTTACATAAAGTTTCATCTAGAGATTGCTATGTGGGACTATAATTCATAGTTTCCAATATGTGTGTACCTTTGCAATTTTACAGTAAGTATATTATTATGTACAGATATATATGTGTGATATAAGAACTGTTTTATTAGATTAAACTATTGAAGTCGTCAGAAATTTTATTCTTCATTTACTTAATTTACTACTAGAGCCAATGTCAACAACCAATTTAGTACTATAAACTTTCTTATATTTCAGAAAGTGGTGACCAATGACCATGTCCTGGCTCTGGTAAAGCTTCGGGAGGAGGCTGAAGACTCAAGCCAAGAAGACAAAGGCTCACAACCAAAACTTACGAGGGCCAAACTCAAGTGAGTGATTTAAGTGTATTTCTATTTTTTAAAAGCATATCTTTGTGTAAAAAGTTAATTATGCAATCAATAGCAGGTAGGAAAGCCTCATGCTGGTCAGCAGTAGCAAGCATGCTTTTTTTTCCGTGCGCAAAACCCATGGATACTGCCCCTACAAAAGTCAGTTGAGGTGATCATGTCAGACTCGATGCAACTAAAACGCACGCCGTCTTTGCTGGATGCGACATTAGGTTATATAAGACGAGCAGATTGCAAGCGGGCTGGGCAATAACATATTGTGTTTTCACAAATCTTTTCTGATCAAATTTACTGTATTAAGCTAGCTGGCAACAATTCATAGCTAACTTGTTTGTTGAATGAATAATAAAGGTATAATTAATGACTTGACTTGTAAGAACTTGACTAATATATGAATTATTATAATCATCTTGCAGGGAGCTAAAGAAAGTTTCGCCAAAGGCAGGCGGATGGAATTTAGAGGATTTGGAACTAACGCCTATAAAGCACATTCCGGTGAAAACCCGGCCTGAAGTTAAGGCATTGATAGCGCAAGAGCTGCCAGACGACGAAGATGATGAAGAATATGAACCAACTAATGATGATGTACCGGTAAATCTAAAACGTTTTTTTTTCTATAAGAACGAAGTATTTATTTCCCTCCCGTGTGAAGTAATACTAGGTAGTAATTTTGATTACTCATTTTATTGTTTGTCTCATTTTTTTTTTTTCAAACCTATTAATTGGGAAATTGCCAGTATAGTGTTTTTATGTAGTGTACCAAATATTCAAAATATACAGTTTCAATAAATATAATATAAAGTCATGACGAGAAGTCATCAGCAATGTCAACAGTTTGGTGGTGTTTGCAAAAACCGTGATGTGATTTGGAGTTGCTGAGATCAGCCAGCCACACCATAAATTGTTTTTGCAAGATTTTATTTCATTGCAGGCTCAATGTTTTAAAATTTCATTTTATGTCCCCAGAGTGATGATGATCAAGGATTGGAGTCATGTAGTGACCTTGACTCCCAACCTCGAACACCAGCTACTCCCAGGAGTCAAGTTGCCAGTCCCAAAGTAGTTACAGATGGGCCATTCAAAGTACCACAGGTTAGAAACATTTCATATTTTTAATAAAAAAAATTGTCCATACATAACAAACAAAATGAGCCGTTGGGACTTCACATATTCGATTGCAGCTCCAGCAAATATTTTATTTCATATATTTATATTTCATATCACATATTATTTCATATATTAAAATCACAACAGTTTCAAGTAATCCATTGATAACAAATTTATAAGCACTTTTTCTAGTCTCTCGGTCTTTGGAGGGCGTGCGTCGGGCTGAAGCCAAGACGTAGATGCCCACATAAGAAAATTGAATATGCTAGAGATAAACACATTATTATTGTAAAATTTTATACGAACTCTTCATACAATATTATATTCGTAATTTTTAAACAGTGCATGTTCAAAAATACGAATGGACAAACATTATTTTCTACATATTAGAAATAATTATTAAATTCTGTTTATTTCATGCCAGTTTTACCTGTACGTCCAGTATAATTATGTAAGTCTTAAGATTTTTTTTAAAGACTTAACTTTTACAGCCGATCCAAGATACAAGTATCCAATTTCAAAGTTTTAATTGTAAATAAGAATTTTTGAAATTGATTTTATTCAAAATTAAACAGGAAATAGCAACACCTACCCGCCGCAAGTTGAATCTCGAAGAAGACGCCACAATAGCGCTCCGTACTCGATCAAAGCTTAGTTTGTCAGCGACGTCTATTGAACACATTGAGAGCACTTTTGTTCCTCCCGATGATCTGCCGATGCCTGCGGTTGACAACCTCTGGAATCAGTTCTTGTCCGAGTGTCTGAACCCGGCGTCCACTGCGAAGAACGAAGATGATGATGAAGCCGATCCGGAGTATAATGTTGCCGCTGATGCCGATGCGCGTAAGTTTACTTAATCATCATTCTCTGAGCCTATTCCCAACTCAGTTGGGGTCGGCATTCTAGTCTAAGATGCGGCTGAACTTATCAAAGTTCAGCCGCAACTTAGACTAGGAAGCCAACATCGAAGTTCAGTCGCATCTTAGACTAGAAAGCCAACATCGAAGTTCAGCCGCATCTTAGACTAGAAAGCCAACATCATCCAAGAAAGATAACATCTACACTAATACTATAAAGAGGAAAAAACGATGTACACACAATATGTTTGTAATGAATAAACTCGAAAACTATTGAGCCGATTTCAAAAATTCTTTCACCATTGGAAAGCTACATTCACCCTGAGTAATAAGCTATATTACACTGCTCGATAACCGATATCCACACGGGCGGAGCCGCGACCAACAGCCAATATATAAATAATTTGCTTCCAGATGATGAAGACGAAGAAGCACTTAGCAACAGCATAATAAAAATATCTAAGAAAGAACTGAACGATCTGGTCACTGAGCTGTTTAATATAATGCCAGAACCGACACCAGAAGAAGACCTCATGGCGGATGACTTAGCCGGCAGTGTGCTACCAGAACACGGTCAGACGCAGGTAGGTGGCCACACATTTTATATCGAACTAGCTGTTGCCCGCGGCTCCGCCCGCGTGGTAAGTATGACAGAAATGCAATAAAGTATCGATATTAAAAAAAATTGCCAGAGAATAATGGCACTCTGAATATTAATTTTATTTTTATACATACATACATACATACATGCATACATACATACATACATACATGCACACATACATACATGCATACATACATACATACATAAATACATACATACAAGTGTTCAGCAGTGGCGTCCTATGACTGAAATGATGATGATTATATTATTGATATATTTGAAAAATACCCTATATATCGACTTCCATAGATATTCGTATTGCAGTCGGAACCTAGGGCTTAACGAGCTCTATAGGCACGGAGATAGACAGAAGAATACGAAAAGACACATTCATGTATACAAATATTTGAACTGTGTGAAAATTGAATCTGCGACCTTGTGTCCGGTTGAATGCACCTGTCATAACCCTAAAGAGCAAAGGAAACGATATATTTATTGAATGTTGAACTTAAACTCTATTGTGCATAGAGGCGAAAATTCAATGGCAATTTATAATCTCAGTGATTTATCAGTAATTGGGATCCAGGTTGACCAGGCTTTTTTTTTATACTATCACGCCTATATCCCCGAAGGTGTAGGCAGAGGTGCTAGCACCCACATTTCGCCATTGTATATTTAGGTCCCAATGTAATAGTTGGCGAGCCTATTGCCATCAACCGTGCACTTATAAACCTGCAAAAAAGTTTTTTTTATTAATTTGTTTATTTTATTATTTTTTTTATTATTCTATTATTATTTTTATTATTATTAGGTAATTGATAAATGGCTTTTTATTAACATACTTTATTTCACCAGCCATCATCTCATTGGGAAGGTAAACTAGAGCCAGTATCAGACGAAGAAAGGAGACACTCGTTCTCTGACAGGATTAAATTTGAGAAGAAAGAGTACAGGAGACTGTCTATTGGGAAGAGTGAACCGCCAGACTCGCCACAGCAAGAGGACGGGGTTAGGACGAGGAGTGCTGCCGCCTCTAGGACAGAAGTAGGACGGGATACGCCGCGGGTTCGGTAAGTAGATGTTTTTATATTATCACCTTTTTTTTTTCTTGTGCTGAAATTCCCACGAATACTATTCCAATGCCGAAGTCAGCGAGGGTGGATATGTCGAACACATACATACATACATAAACTCACGCCTATATCCCCGAAGGGGTAGGCAGAGGTGCTAGCACCCACATTCTGCCAGTCTATACAGAATAAATTTATAACTATCAAAGCATTTTTTTGTGTCCAATGTACGGACACGACGAGTACTTTGCAATTATATATTTATTTATTATCTTTACACTTAGGTACTGCCATTACAGGATGGATCCTAATGCGATAGTTTGTACAATTTTACACAAAGAAACTGTTCGCTAATCCAATGCTCTTCAATAAAAAAGATTATTTCCAACTTCCAAACAAGTTTAATTTTAATATGTACCTAGTTGACAATAGTGCCACTAAAATCTCCAACAATATGGTATTTAATGATTTAGTCAGTGCAACGGTATTGCTTGCTTTGCTACCGCGGTCGAATGCGTCTCGCGTCGATGAGTGAATGATTACACCCCTCTACACCCCTCTAAAGGTAGGTCGTCCTAAAGGGGCGTAGACATACATAAACTCTATGACAAATTACAAATAATGATGTTCTTGTCAATTCACTCAGAGTACAACAAAATATGTCTGTCTCTTATTATATAATTGTATACAATATAGATGAATTATTAAGTACTAAGATATATTCCAGCACCCGAGTTGTGGATATCGCTATAGAGGAGCGCGAAGAGGGAGATTCAAGTACAGAGGCGCCATCTATACTGCGGCGGCACCTGAAGCAACCGAAAGTGCAGTGCGTCACTATACAAGTGGAAAATGAAGTGCCCGTAAGTATGAAGGCAAACTGAAACATTTATTTCACAATTACAGAACAGAAAAAACTATTAAGTTGAACGCAGGCTTACCGCATTTAGTTTTGTTTTCATTGGTCGTATTTAAATGCTACATTTAATGCTAAATTAGCTTAAACATATCAAGGTAACATATAACATAAACTCACGCCTTTATCACCGAAGGGGTAGGCAGAGGTGCTAGCACACAAACACAACACTTGAATTATTAGCAAACGGAATACAGGAAAAAGATATATATTGGGGGAGGGAGGAGGGCCCACCGCTCACCCGCGGTTCAACACTCCAACAATATATATTGGAATGTCAAACCACCCTCTTCAAAGTTAGTAAAACAAAAAAATCTTACCAGAGAGGAGAATGGATTTCCGCCAGGTAACGCCTACGTCTATATGGAATACAGGAATCGAACCCGAGACCTCTCGATTGTAAGCCTGACTACTTACTAAGGTACGTTATAATAATGACGCGTATACCCCGCCCACTTCCACTTATTTTTTTATTTTTCGTTGTAAAAGTACATAATATATCGTATTTATTTTTCAACACGCAGATTTTGCCGGAGCAAATAATGATATTACAGCAGCAAATACGTCAGCACATCCAGATCGCGACCTGCAACTATCTACAACTGTACGTGCACCCCATACACTGGAACAGTGCGCCGCCATTTAAGGAATATTTAGTGAGTATTACTCAGTTTATTACGTGCATATTAATTTAGTGTTATTGAGTTTATCCGTGTTGCGACGGAAAAATAATACGGGAAAAGAACTCTGCCGCACCCTTAAATCTTGGAATTCCTTACTACTTACTAACTACTACTAGCGCACGTGTTTCCTTCTTCCTACAGTCTCGGGTCCTTTAAGCGGGGCGTGAAAAAGCATCTGATGAGGCCGTCAAGCTGAGGGCCACCATTGTAATACGGTTGTAATGGTGACCATCTTTCTGTATATATCTGTTTAATGTTAAACAGCTCTATCCCTAAGTAGCTTTGTACGACACCGCATTTTAAGAGATGGGGTGGCCCGAATCCTTTTCTGTTGGGAACAGACTGCAGCGCCTCGCTGGGTGTGCAGCGCAAATATTATTTGTAAACATGAATATGTCTATTTGCTTGGTCTAGGTGTAACTGTGCCTCAGTAGTTATGCAGTATCAATGTCTATAGAATGCTCTCCACTACTGTACGGTCAATGTTATCCCCACTGGCAAAGGTAGTAGTAGAAGTGGTCAGTAGAACTAGCACGAACTCCTATCGAATTCGTAATGTAAATGTTTCGAGAAAACGGAGCATTGTGATTGGCAGTTTGCCTCTTGTGAACCCGTGTGCGTGTGTAGCCCGCCAATTGCAATGCTCCGTTCTGCCGATACCTTTACATTACGAATTCGATAGTAATTCGTGCTAAGGCTACAGGCTGGCAGTGATCGACTTAGTAAATCCATAACATAACATAACATAACATAAACTCACGCCTTTATCCCCGAAGGGGTAGGCAGAGGTGCTAGCACCCACATTTCGCCAGTTTATGTTTAGGTCCCTATGTAATAGGTGGCGAGCCTATTGCCATGAACCGGGCACTTATAAACCTGCGATAAATACACACATAACTTCGAAAAGCATCGCAGTCATTGGTGTGTGCCATGGTAAACCTGGGATCGAACTCGAGACCTCTTCTCAGCAGTCCATTACCCATACCACTAGGCTACCGCGGCTCTTAGTAAATCCGTTCGATTATATTTCTAATAACTTTTAAAATATTCAACAGACAACTTTATCGAAACTTGCGCAAACAAGCTCCAGGTCTGTGGTGAACGTTTGCAATCTGCAGCCGTCCCTGGACCTCGTGGACACCTGGGAGAAGACCGTCTCAGCCAACACGCCTGAGAACAAGCAGATGGTGGAGTAAGTGTTTTTGTTTAGATAAAACTATTGATATGTAAGGTGTATTTTTATTTATTTATGGCACGTCAATTTGACTTTACCTCGCCTGATGTTAAGCTGAAGGCAAAGTCTCATGAAAGAGGGTCACCATTGCTAACACGTTCAGTGCTACAATGGTGGCGCTCAGCTTGACGGCCTCATCAGATGATTTTTCACGCCCCGTTTAAAGGACCCGGGACTGTAGGAAGAAGGAAACACGTGCGCCGGCAAGGAATTCCAGAATTTAATGGTGCGGCAGAGAAAAGACTCACCGAACCGATTGGTTCTTGATAAAATATTCTGTACCGTGTATGGGAAGACAAGCTAACTTCACCTGCAAAACGTGAGCGTCCCTCTCGTGGTTAGGTCAGACGGCGGCCGCTCTCATAGAAGACACAAGCCAAATGTAAACTAGGAAAGAAAGTATATACATGCTTGTCGAAAAGCATAATATAAATACCAGACACAAAAAAGTCTTGTTGTCTGTGATAGTAGACTTCAAAAAATTGTAAATCTTTCCAGGACTTAGCCATAAATAAGTTTTAAAATGTATTTGAGAGAAAATTAAACCTAAAAGACTATTATAAATTAAAGATTATATAAATGATAAACAAGCTTGGAAATTAGCAGTTCACACAACTAGGTACTGGCTAGACTAACTAATGGCGGGGCTGGGGGTGAAGCCGCCTGTCACCCTAGCAGAAGCAGGTCGTAGCGACGGCGCAAAGTGTGCCTACCCATTACCGGGGATAGACGAGGACACCATGGTTCCTACACCCAAAGGGTATCGTCTCGAAAGAAGGCCCCGGGTCTGCCGGGGTGCGATTAATATTAATTCAAAGTACAGCAATTAGAAATTCGACGCACATATTTTGATCTTGTTTATTTGTACAAAATTATACATTATGTTTTGGATTCACCAGAATTACTTTCTCATATCACATTCAACATAAAATTCAGCGCACGTAGGTCTAATGAGACAAATCTGTTTTCCCTTCGGGTTTACCGGAACAATATTTCCTTCTTTAACCCTTTAACAAGAATGGCCCGCCAATATAACGAGGTGGCAAGGAGAAACAAACTCTTAGACATATTTGAACCCAATATCAACAGATTTACTAAAATTTTGAAAGACATCCTCCATAGCAGCTGTCCTTGAAGGATATTTGAACTCGTCATAGTTTCGTGTTATTCAATTATAATTTTGCCAATTCAGAGCTTTCCTATTTTTGTTTCACTGTTTCAACTATGTGCACATGTAGTTACGTTACAATCCAGTGCGTATCTGTATTTTATTGCAATTGTTTTGAAAAAGATTGTAATGTGTTTTGTGTGTAAATAAATAAATAAATAAAATAAATAAATAAATATGTTGGCTACTATTTCAACACGGATTACTATAGACCCAAAGACGGCATGCGTTTCAGTCGGTTCGAGTCCGACATAACATCTCTCAATGACTCCAGTGAGATTAAAATCCGTGGGGATTTCGCGCAAGAAAAAAAAACTAAGCTAACTATTAATTTCTTAAATCGCTTACTATGCAAGTGCATATTCTACATGTGTTTTGGATATGAATCTATTTATGGATGATTGCAAATACTCACTAGTATGAAGAGACATATAAATTGAATTTTGATGCCGGTCTGTAAACAAAAAAAAAGCTAATCTAAAAAAACTGTATTGAATTTAACAATGTATGTTTTCCTTTACAGATTCATTCTTGATCAGTCTGAGAGATGGTAAGTGTACATTGAGTATTTTTTTAAATTGTGAATTTCATAATCATGACTTAGAAATACGAGTATTAAATCTACACTCATGTGTTTAGGTACTTAACTAAAGATAAAAAGTCTTGTGGCAACAATTTTATAAAAAAAAACACATGTTAAACACATAAACTAGGGTAACTAACTACTAAATAGCGGTGCGAGACCGATTTTTAGTCTTTAAAATGCGTTTCTGAGCAGACAAATTTTTATACTAATTAAAATAAAACACATTAAAAATACACACCAAGCTTAATTACGTTTAGTTGAGTACCTAAACAAATAGACTATAAATTCAACGCCACATCTAATCTAAATCACTCATGTTAGGAGTGGGTTCAAGTCGGCAGTGTAAACTGACCGGAATCCGAATTCGGGATCGAAGATTCCGACGAATAATAATTAACCGACTTCAAAAAAGAGGAAGGTTCAACCTTCCTTTTTTGTATTTTTTTAAAGAATATTAGCAACCGAAGTTACTAATATTCCCTTTAACCCCTCCAGCTAAGCTCAATGGCTCGTGTTAGGAGTGGGTTCACGTCGGTAGTGTAATGGCCAGGATTCGAACCCGGGACCTCTCGATCGTAAGGCCGACACCTTAACCACTAAGCTACCGTCGCTTATTATGACTGAATTGCTAAAATGTATTATGAAGTCTATTTTTTTTTCCAGTCGCCGACGTTTTCTAAACAAGAGTCTGTACGTGGGCGAATTCCATGACACCTTCAAGAACATAGTGGCGAACAGCTCCGTGTTTCTGTACCCGTACCTGCTGCCGCCCATGCCGTACCGCACCGACCCCGTCAAGCGATATGCCTACACGAGATCTGAGGACGAGTCAGTAATCAAAATCCATTGAATATAGGGCTTCAACGTCCGACAGTCAACTAAGCAATGGTGACCCTCTTTCATGAGACTTTGCCTTCAGCTTAACATCAGGCGAGGTGAAGTCAAATTGACGTGCCATAAATAAATAATGAAAAAAAAGACGTCGTGCATTTTAGTCGGTTCGAGTCCGATATAATCTCCTCCACCGACTTTGGTGGACCCGGTATCCGTGGGTATTTTGCGCACGCAAAAAAAGGTCGATGGTGAAGCTAACTTCCGATATCCTAATGAACCTTATTTGTGAACAGCTTCCTTTTAACTTTATTTCACACCTTTATAATACCTCCCTCCAGGCTCATAGCGTTCGGACTGGACCAGTTCCTGGACTACGTGAACAGCAACCCCACCATCTTCAAGCTGCCCCCTCAGAACAACCCGCGAACCCGCCGGGGGCTCACCCACACGATACAGCTGGTCATCAAACACATGTTCCCTTGGATGCCGTACAAAATGTTGTTCTCGCATATACAACTGGCGAAGAAGAATGATCCAGAAAATCCTATTTATGTAAGTGACTGTTCTCTGTTTATAAGTGCCCGGTCGCCACCTATTACATTGGGACCTAAATATAAACTGGCGAAATGTAGGTGCTAGCACCTTTGCCTACCCCTTCGGGGATTTAGGCGTGAGTTTATGTTATGCTATGTTCTCTATATAGGCACGATTGATAAACCATAACCAAAATGATGGGGTCGTGGTTTATGCAAAATCTACTTTGACTAATGTATGCGTAAGAGAGCCAGATTTAGCTGAAGCGAGCTGTCTTATATTATCAGTTGGATCAGATCTAGCATTAATCGGTATCTACCGGCCTAGTCAATTCAAGAGTCCTTCCAACTTCATTCACTCTTTAGACACGGTCCTTAACGAGTTGAAGTCGTTCAAGAACGTTGTACTTACGGGGGACATTAACATTGACATCTGTGAAGATTGTCAAGAGTCTAGTACCCTGGATTACCTAGAGCTTCTTGCATATCACGGCCTTAGCCCAGGTCATACTTTCAAGACACATGACACGTTGACATGCCTTGATCACGCTAATCTAAGGACTATATTCCCTACCAAGGTTTTAGTCTTGGAGTCCACTGTCACAGACCATTTTGCAATTATTATAGCAATTTCAATGCAGAAAACCAAAGCAAGTCACTCGTTTATAACTAAAATAAATGAAGAAAAGTTGGCCAGTGACCTGTCTGCAATTAATTTTGACCCAGTATATTCTGCAAGAGATCCCAATATGGCAACCCAATTCCTTATAGAATCTGTGCGTCTAACAATTAAGAATAACTCAACTGTTGTCCCTCTATCTCGACGACGAAGACCCATCAAACCCTGGATCACCCCCGGGTTAATCAGGTGTATGCGCCACAGGGATAATCTTTATAAACAACTTATGAAAGATAGATCGAGTGTAGTCTTGCAAATTTCTTATAAAAGGTATCGCAATTACTGCACTGCACTTCTTAGGAGAAGTAAAAGAGCTTATGAAAGGATGGAACTTGAAAAGGCCGGTAAAAATTCAAAACAAGTTTGGAAGGTGATAAAATCTATCACCAACACTACCAAAACGTCGAGTCCTGCTCTTGCTCTTATGGATACAAATATTAGCAGTCAGTGTGCCGTTGATAATATCAACTCCTATTTCATTAATATTGGTAAATCACTAATTGAAAAACAGCAAGCAAATCAATACTCACACACCCAGACACTCGGTACTACAGCTGACTCTGGAAAATCTTTTGTACTCCTTGAAACAGACGAGGACGAGGTGGAACGTCTGATAATGTCCCTTAAAAATAACTCTGCAACGGGATGGGATGGTATATCTTCCACATTTCTGAAATGCCACAAATCAATTCTTATTCCTCCACTTACTTCCATTTGCAATCTCTGTTTAACTACCGGCATATTTCCCGACCTTTTTAAGAAGGCGTTGCTACACCCTATTTATAAATCTGGAGATAGAAAGCAAGTTGAGAATTATAGACCTATCTCGGTATTGCCTGCCATGTCAAAAGTGCTAGAGAAAATTCTGAATTCTAGGCTTGTCTCTTACTTAGAAAAACAAAATATGTTGTCCGAAAACCAATTTGGGTTTAGAGCTAATCTCTCCACTGCTGATGCTGTACACAGTCTTACAGACCACATAGCCACAAGTCTGGACAGAAAACAAAAATGTGCTGCACTCTTCCTTGATCTTGCGAAGGCTTTTGACACGGTTTCGACCTCCATATTATTATCAAAGCTGGAAGCTCTGGGCATAAGGGGAACCCAACTTTTCCTGTTCCGAAGCTATCTAACAAATAGAAGACAGTGTGTTAAGTTGGGACCCCATATGAGCTCCGATATGCCGATAGAGTGCGGCGTACCCCAGGGCAGCATCTTAGGGCCAAGTCTATTCTTGATTTTTATGAATGATTTGTGCAACATCAACCTCAAAAATGGAAAACTGTTTTCGTATGCAGATGACACGGCCCTTGTGTTCACTTCAAGTACATGGGCTGATACATTTCGCCGTGCCCAAGAAGGTTTTGACACAGTCAGAGATTGGCTTCAAGATAATCTACTGACTTTAAATATCAGTAAAACCAAAATGATCGCCTTTAGTATGCGCAATCGCCCCGCGCTTATGGACAACTCCTTAAAAGTAACTGCGGAAGAATGCCCTCACCTAAACCACCAGGGCTCGCCATCAAGTAACCCTGTGTGTATTGAAAAGGTATCATCTATAAAATACCTTGGTGTTGTGATTGACAGTAATCTCACCTTCAAGGAACATGTCGTCCAACTATCCAAGAGAGTTCGTAAACTTATTTACATCTTCAAGCAATTACGCTATTCGGCTGACGCGGAGGTTATGAAGATGGCGTATCTAGCACTCTGCCAGTCCATATTGGCATATTGTATTGACTCGTGGGGAGGTGCCGCGCAAAGTCACCTTATGCTGGCCGAGCGTGCGCAAAGGGCCATTCTCAAGGTCTCTTATTTCAAACCCCGTCTCTTTCCAACCACGCAACTCTATGAGCTCTGTCAAGTACTCACGGTAAGACAACTGTTTGTTCTCTCCGTGATAGCCAGACAACACTCCCAAACAACGTACAATAGAGAATCCTCCCGTCGTAATCATCTGGTCGCTAGATCTATGCCCATACGCACGTCATTTATTCGTACCTTTTTTGCTTTTCTTGGACCGTATCTCTATAACAGATTACACCATATCCTGACACTAAATGACCTCAATCTCTATAACTGTAAGCAGAGGGTTCATTCATGGCTACTTCAGCAAAATTATCGAACAACAGAAGATCTGCTTGAAGTGCCTTCATAGCGTAGTTATTTATTACAACCTCCCCTCCCACACACAGACACTCACTCACACTCACACACACACACACACACACACATACACACACATCCTTTCTTATTTTTAATTATAAATATTTCTAATTTCAATTTTTTATTCACAAAGTGTCTGTTTCTCCTATGGATTTATTCATATAAACAAACAATGTATAATGTCTGTACCTAAGTCTTTGAATTGTATCAGTTCGTGGGTTCCTGGTGACCTGTAATTCAGGTTTCTATTACCTACCACAGGCACCAGCGATCCACAATCCAATGTGCATACAGTAAATATCTTGTGTCATATTTTGTATTTATTGGTTTGTGGTGAGAAAATAAACAATATTTATTTATTATTATTACCTAAAATGTGCTCAAAAGGCAATCGACACGTGCGGTACGTGTTTTTGCGCTGTCTTTTGAGCGGTGAACGAGCTCATATCTACCAATCATAGATTATAATAATCCCCAGGGTATGGGTAATGGACTGCTGAGATGAGGTCTCGGGTTCGGTCCCAGGTTTTACCATAGCACACACCAATGACTTTTCGATGCTTTTCGAAGTTATGTGTGTATTTATCGCAAAGCTTATAAGTGCCCGGGCAATAGGCTCGCCACCTATTACATTGGGACCTAAACATAAACTGGCGAAATGTGGGTTACCTCTGCCTACCCCTTCGGGGATAAAGGCGTGAGTTTATGTAGAGTTTATGTAATAATCCCCAGGGCCACTCGTCGCTCTCACGACTTAGGTCCAAGATCCGGGCCGATAGGTGCGATGTATATTAAAAAAAATGCCAAATCGTATTTTTATGCGTATCGTATTATTATGTATGTAGGATTACTACCAGGGGCTTTCGGCTTCGGGAGTGTTTTCCCTACACCCTCCCTCTATAATAATGTAATAAAATATGTATATGAACTTTAACAGAAATTCTTCAAGAATCGCACCATAACGCCCGTGAAACACAAGCTGATACCGTTCAACCCTAATATAACTTTGTACGAGCAGCCGGAACACGAAGTACCCAGGATATGGGTCAGACATCTCAGTAAAACGAGCAAAAGATTTAAAGTGAGTATTTATTATTATAATATCAATATTTGTATATGTAATAGTACTGCGGTAGCCTAGTGGTATGGGTAATGGACTGCTGAGACGAGGTCTCTGGTTCGATCCTAGGTTTTACCATGGCACACACCAATGACTCGATGTTTCTCGAAGTTGTCTATTTATCGTAGGTCTAAAAGTGCCCGGTTAATGGCAATAGGCTCGCCAACTATTACATTGAGACCTAAAATAAACTGGCGAAATGTGGGTGCTAGCACTTCTGCCTACTCCTTCGGGCATACAGGCGTGAGTTTATGTTATATTATCAATACTTTTACGATCACAAAAGTGTGTAAGCAGATGATTATGGGTAAATTATATGTATTAAAATTGGTTATCCTACACAAAACTTATCAGAGTTTACAGGTTAAATTCACTCAATTACCTATAAATATGTATGAAATAATGTTATAATGAAATAAATGATCATCTCCCTGTCTTTGTCCCAATTACTTGGAGTCGGTGTAACATGTCATTCTTCTCCATACATTCCTCATAAGGTATTATTTCCTCATTCACTCCCTTCTTTGTCATATCTTCCTTTACCTCACCTCTGCTCCTAAAGCCCTCTAGATCATTCTCATTTCTTGTCATTTTTCATTTACTGGTGCCACTTTCAAACTTTTTCTAATATACTCATTCCTTATATTTTTATTTTTTTATTTAGGGTTTTACGGTGTATTAAAATGTTTTAATTTTACTATGAGGCAAAAAGTGAACGCCCAGAAGGGACTTCGTACTCGCGGAGGAGTGCTCTGAGCAACTGAGCGACCCTTCTGTGCCTTAACTTTTCCAATCTTAGTCGATTTGAATAGACAGCATATTAAAAACTTCAAAAATTTCGTTCAAATTTATTGAGGTGTATTAAAAAAAAGGTATATTGTTTAGTTTCCTTACTTTTTCCTGTTGCGTAATAGACTTTATATTCTTTCAGAACTTCCTATCTCGCCGGAATGAGCGTACTGGTGTAGCCCCAGAAGGCGTAGACATTTCCTTAGGGGAGGCGGTTGTTGAACCTACAAAAGCACCTCTACCAATAGACTTCACCAAAGAGATCGTTAGCAACCGAATAAACTTGCTACCAAAAGTAACAAAACCGGTACTGGCGGATAAATTCGATATTCAAATTGATAATTCGACAAGTAACAGTAACGGACCGACACCAATATCGTTGGGTACCACTATGTATAAACTAGTCGAGACTAGTACAGGAGCTTTTCTAATGCCATTGAATAGTACCATTACAGTGAACAGTCAAACTGGTCCTATTAGTTCTCCTGCTATAGTTCCAACAGAAGTAAACAGTGATTCCCCGGAAAGTTCTAGAACTATAGTTAGTAATAATTTAGATAATAAAGAACATTGTTCGTGTTGTGTATTATTAAGGAAGATATGTAAACAAAAACAGACTGTGATAACTGATTATTTTAGATTAAATGCTCCTAGTAAAACTTGTTATTGTAAAGGTATAAAGTATCCGAAAGTGACTTCAAGGTTAAAAATGTTAGTTAGCAACTATAAGAGTAATAATGCGAATGCATTGCAATCGCTCGATGCAAAGTTGAAGGATTTAAAAGAGAAAAGAAATATGAAAGAGCAGAAAAATCGAAGAGATACAGATATGGATAACCATGCATTTGATTTGGATGAGTTTGGTGAGTAATATGTATTTTTTTTAAAGAATTTATTCCCAGTCAACAGAAAAATCACGTCCATTTCTTTTTAGTATTTAGTATTCTTCTTACAGTCCCGATTCCTTAAGCGTAGCGTGAAAAAGCACCTTATGAGGCGTCAAGCTGAGCGCCACCATTGTAACACTGTACGTGTTTGTAATGGTGACCCTCTTTCCCGAGACTTTGACTTCTGCTTACCATCAGGCGAGTTGAAGTCAAATTGACGAATATTGAAATATCGTATTTTTATTATTTGTGATACTGCATTTTTGTGATAAAATCCTTAAACTGGGTGTATTGGAACCCCCTCCCTTCTTATCATTATTCCATTAGTTCCCAAAGCATATGACTTCCCCTGGTTGTCCTGACTGCCAGTACTCGAATTTCGACTACAGTTTCATTCTCGTCATCGTGTCGCTCGTCGTCGTGACCCTATTATCGTCAAACATTGCCCAACCTATCTTTTCCCATGCGGTGTGGTGTTTAACATCAGACAAATATATACAGCCCAGACTCAGCCTCACCCAGCATACAGCCCAGTGCCCGGTATACGACAATAAGTTCACCCTCTGATACGTGGGACCGAATAAAATGAATGGTGATATATAATTTACTTTTAATTTACCTCTGCCTAACCATCCAAGGATAAAGGCTTGATTATATCATATATCTTATAGCGTCGTCGGTGGCTTAGTGGTTAAGGAGTTGCCCTTACGATGATGACCATTACACTACCGACGTAAACACACTCCTATCACAAGCCATTAAGCTTAGCTGGAGAGCTTAGAAAGTATATTAGTAATTTCAGTTGCTATTTTTTTTTTGTTTCTTTGTTTAAAACAGATACATTTTAAAAAGTAATCCAGAAAGAAACGCATTATACCTCCTTCGTCATTACTTATACTGTAATTATCTGTTTCAGTTTTCGTAACATCCTTCCATCTGAAACTGCTCACGCGCATGACAGTCGCTCGGGACACACTCATCAAAAGAAAAGTACACACCATACTATCTAGATTCAACACCAACTTGCATGACCCGGTTGACCTCACGAAGAAACTGTATGTAGCCTTCGGTGTGGAATTAGTTGATATGTATAAAGAATTTCTTTGTTTCCTGACCGCTGAGCAAGCGGATATATTAGAGGTGTTCCGGGATTATTTTGTGAGGAATTGTGTACAAGACTTGATCAATAGAGTTCAGGTAGGAAGTAATTTCAAGTATTTTTTTTCATGTACAGTGGGCTACGAAACTTCCTGAACACTTAAGTTCTATATTCCTTTGACAGCCTCAGTCTAATTGAATCAAAAGTAACATCAATTAGTATAATAAAATAAAATAGATCGGTGTCGTGATTCTTAAAAAAAAAAAAAAAACTTATGCTTGTGGTATCCTAAACTTAATTACATTAATAAGTAGATTTATTATCCAGTAGCTTCTAAGACTATTAGTTGTGTAGTGGCATCGTTACATATCATTTTAGTTTCGAATTGTCCAGGAACTTTTGGTACCCACTGTACCATTTACCTTTCGTTGTCACCAAAATGTTTGAAAAGATGCAATATGTCGCCAATTTCAGTGTCAAATGTGTGAGTAAAACTGGTTTAAGACCGTCTCAATACATGTGTAAGACAGGTAATTCATCTTCAATATTCTGTTTTATATCATACTAGCTGACCCGCGCAACTTCGTCTGCGTCACCTCGTTTTTGCAACATTTTTCATTCCTGCTCCGCACCTGTTGGTTGTAGCATGATGTTATATACATATAAACCTTCCTCTTTAACCATTCTATCTATTAAAAAAACACCCATCAAAATCCGTTGCGTAGTTTAAAAGATTTAAGCATACAAAGGGACATGAAAAATAGGGACAGAAAACGCGACTTTGTTTTATACTATGTAGTGAGTAGTGAAGGCTCAATTACACCGCGGTGGAATGGAAGCGACCGTATTTGTAGGTACAAAGCATAATGAACTTTATGGCAATTGCGATATGATCTTAGTTAGCAGAAGCCTTGAGAATACGCGCCGATTCCGCGGAAGACGCACGACCTTTTTTGACTCGTTCAAGTCTGTATATTATGCACTTGACATAAAGTTCATTATGCTTTGTACTTACAATTTCCTTAGCTTCCATTCCTCCGCGGTTTAAATTGAGCCTAACTCACACATTTTTATAATGTGTTTCTAAGCGTATACGAGGAGTTAGGTGTTAAATTTAAATAGTTTGTGAAGTTGAACAACCTTGCAGTACATTGCATATCTTGTTGCACCACTTAATATATTTTTTACCTTTTCAGACAGAAATTCCATGTGAAAAAGTGCGATTAAAAATGTTGCAGAAATTGCACCAACTTTTCTATAAGAACCTAATGTCTGCTTGCGAGATTTGTACCGATCTACTGTCGGGTCTGGATGAATATCCCGCACTAGCACAACACGTGTTTTCACTGTTTCCACATAGAAAAGAAAATAGGTATGTTGAAATTCTTGGTAATTAACGCTCAGAAGCAGTTCACCAGATTCGCAATTTACCAGATTCGCAATTTACCAGATTCTCGATTCACCAGATTCTCAATTCACCAGAAGTACAACCAATAACAACAATCATTATGCTTATAGTAGGTACTGTATTTACAACTAAGCCATTTAAAAAAAATAGTTAGAAAAAAAAAATTAGAGGAGGTAGGACACGAGAGCTCACTAGAGAAGTTTTGTGTTGTCAGTGGAAAAACCAAAGGCTTATCCTACATCTTTTGCGTTGACAACACAGAATGTCTCTGTTCTTACAGGGGTTGCGGCACGAGTGTTATTCCTCTGGTGTTACACTCGCCCATAGGCCACGGTAACCACTTACCATCAGGTGGGCCGCGTGCTTGTCTGCGACCTAAGTTGTATAAAAAAAAATCTAACAAATAATTCATGAACAATAATTATATAATATAAGGCTATTTAACACTTTAAAGAAGCCAGGCCAGCCAGGCCTGCCGTTTTTTTTTTTTTTGCTAGAATTTATTTATTTCTTTTGTTGTCTTTATAATGTAATGAATTTTTGAAAATGTTTATATCCTGCACTTCTTCTTTTTTTTTAATATTAATATGCATTTTAACAAATATGGTTTACACACCGCTATGCAATTTCTGTTTGATAGTACAAAATCTGGTCGGTTGCGAATTTGGTGAATCGAGAATCTGGTAAATTACGAATCTGGTAAATTGCGAATCTGGTGAACTGCTTCTGAGGGGTAATTAATGTCCAATAATAGAGTCCAATAATGCATGCCAATCTAGCCGAAATATGGTGAAAACTTTCTAATACCCTTCTTAAATATATTAAAAAAAAGTATATATAAATATGTATACCTAACCTAACCGGTTTCGCCTTGCGGCATTCTCAAAGGTTTACACTGACAGTTATCCACATTCCAATTCCTAAACAGTACACTAACAAACAATTTTTCATATTATGTGGGTAGTACTGAAATTAAGTATAGCAGCATAAACGTTTTTCCAAGATTTAGGGGAAAAAATGTACTTAAGGATTTTATTTTATTTTAGTATTATTAATACACTATAAAAAACTATAGAATCACAATGTCTGGGCTAAAAAATTTTTGCTGCTCAATCAACAGTATAAAATAACCCCATATTGTAGTCACAGGGAGTTGATCCCACAGCCCAGAGCATACGTGAGATGAATATCCAATCATACCACAAAATCCGCATCGTTTATGGTCTCAATGAGTGGATGAATTCCCTCCTTGTGAGCGTAACGGTAGCCACAAACACACATACTTGCACAATTATGCTTGAAACATGTAGGGTACTATAATAAATGCCGTATTGTGGCAAGACAATACGACAAGCTCTATGCGATGACTTTTCTTTATAAGGAATCCCATTTATTTTCAAGGTTTGCCCAAAAAGTAGTGCCACCAGCCGCAAGTGCTCAAGCTGCCGCACAAACACAGTCAACACAGGATAGCAATCTGGAAGCCTCAATGTGTGATCAGTCTCAGGAAACGATGGACTACGAAGCTGATCATTCCTCAAGGTAATTCTTCAACTATTAGGAGTATGGAATAATTACTTGAACGCTTAATAACGTCAGTATTCAAGCTGTAGAATGATTAAACTGTTTTACATAAACCCCTCGTTTACACCTCATTTCAAAGTTGTAAACTTCTTTGATAAAAAACTGTTTGAAGATTTGTCAAAAACTTTTAAAAGACCAGTCAGAAGACAATTATTTGTTTTAAACATATATCAAAAGTTTAATACACATTTGCGTTCTCACTGAAGTTTGCGACATGTTGCAACTTGTCGAAATACATGTTTTGAATTTTGGTGAAAACGAAAGGTTATGTGAACTTTCTTCATAAAAAATTAGATATGTTTCAACCGTTGACTATATACAACTATATAGAGACATTATTAACAAACTGCATTGCAATAAACTGTTTAAAATACGCGTTATTTGTGAGTAAGCTGTGTACGGGCCACGTACATTATAAAACTGCTAGCCTAAGTAACATCCGTGGTAACGGCGTGGTCGGTGCGATTGACATTTAATAGTTCAACCTGAGATCTTACGGGCTACCAAACTGTAACTTCGCAGCACCTAACTAGCTTGTAATTACTTATTGTCCAACGCATTTGTGACTTGTGATTACACTATCTAGCCATAAACTTATTTTTCATTTGTAGTGAATCGAACCCCCTACAAGCTAATGTCAATTTTCTTCTATAAAAGTATCACATGTTATATGTCAACTTGTGCCAATATAGTAACAATAGCAATAGTATTTTACGCCGTGTTGTAGTAGCCATCACTTCTTCTATAGAGTCTGTGTATAGTCTAAGTGTTAAATATTATTGTGAAAAAGATATAACCAAAATTGTGTGAATTTTTTGCAGTGAAGACAATGAAAATGATGAAAACGATTCGTCGGATGGCGATGGCAGTAATCCGCCCATGGTTGTTATAAAAAGTGTAAGTTATTTCATATTGATTTTCATAATTTAAAGTGACATTCTATTAGCGATAACACTATACCAGTGAATTGGCTACTCAAATTGAAAGAAATAGTAGTAAGTCTATGACTTTATAATTCGAAATAAATGATTTCTGCATTTATTACTATTTGAAATGTAATATACTCCATTAATAACGAACAGAAACGTGCTCGTATCGAAACGCTTCCGCTAATAGAATGTCACTTTATCCAACGACCCAGGCGATAAAGACTCAGTCTTTGTAACCAACTTAAAAAAATGACTCAATTTGACTGTTTGTTTCCGCGAGGAAAATTCGTTTTTATTTGAACAGATATACTGTCAATTTGGTTCCGTTTCTATCAAATTAAATACACATACGCTTACCTGATGATGACATTCTATAGTTTTATATGTCACTGTATCCGGTGGCTTATCCATGCGTTAAAGGCTAGCGACACTTGTTTATAATCGACTTTATAAAAGGAGGACGTTCTCAATTCTGCTGTTTGTTTTTTTGTATGCTTGTTACGAGTAGCTTAGTGTCTAGGGGGTCAGTCTTACGGTCAAATGGTTCCAGTTCGAATCCTGGCAATGTTCGAAATATAATAAGCTTAGCTGGAGGGGTTAGAGAGAATATTAGTAATTTCGGTTGCTAATATTTTGAAAAAAATGCACTAACGTTCATCTACTTTTATCTCCACATGCTTTACGATCTTACTCTAATATCATTAATGCTTACACGCAAGCCCGCCGGATCTGAGTGCTTCTAAACTCTGTCCTCTCAAAATCTCAAATCAAATCAAATCAAATATTATTTATTGTGAAAATGGGTTACAAAATGATGTTAAAAATGATATAAAGCTTCTCCATTCTCCACCATCTAGTTATCTAGTTTTTAATCATCAGTAATTACAATAATTGTTACATTACAGGAGATCACTACTTCCGACAATGAAATACAGTCAGAACAAACTCACAACGAAACTTCGGTGGCTAATATGCAACAAGATTCCTATGACTCATCCAACACTTCTATGACATTAGTATATGACGAAGATTCTATCAAGCCAGAAGCAACAGAATGGAAGAGGGACGAAGATAAACAAATTTTAGAAGTACTCAAAGAACATCTCACTCCTGAAGAAAGGATAGATAAAACTATAATAGAAATAATTGAAGAGAAAAATATAATTGATATGCTAGCGGATAGTTTGACGCACAAATCAAAAGTTGAGATTAATTGTAGGGTTTTGTATTTGTTGCAAATATTAGTTTTAAGTGAGAAATAGACTTTTGTAAATAAAATGTTCAAATTATCTGTTTCTAATTGTTTTAATCGATATTGAAATATATTATTTTAACACCTGCCTATTGACGGGTGAGGCATTTTTTTTTGCCCTCGTTTTTAGGAGGTCACATGGCGCTGCTAAAGTCAAGAGAAAAGTATGTATAAATCTAAATTTGGAAAGGAGGCAGTGCGGACCTCTGTATCATGGATAAGTATACCTAAGTATTGCTTGCCGCCCAATTTACAAATGATGCGATCGATCGAATGACAATGTGATTGAAATACAAAATATTCTAACAGTTAAATGTGTATTTTGTTACCAACTGAAGTGGTTTCTATAGACCTTACGTTGTATTCTAGTGGTATCTAACAATTTCTTAGAATTGGATATTCATAGGGGTAGTAACGCAATGCGCGCAATGGGCGCTTTTATAATTTATTATCGACCACGACGACGCCGTCACGAGAACATTCCATTCACGAAGTTATCCAAAAAATAGATTCATGTAAACTCGGAATTGCATTGACATTTTTAGATAGCATAAATCTTTTCATCCCTTTATTATTACTTTATTAATTTTCTTGTGCTTGTTTGAATGGTTTGAATTTACTGAACCAACTGCAAAATGTCAAGATGAACATTCCAGGTTAATCTATTGATCAAATACGCATGTCGTAAAAAAGCATCATTTTGATACTTAATTATCTTCTATTTCTTTTACACTAATAGTATTCTAATGTTTATAAACGTCAAACGAACCATTGAAGCTAAATATGTTATCTAAACCTGGAAATCGAACCTGGAACAGAGCTCCAGGCCGGGCTTGCAAGCAAGCAATGCAGTGAGTTTACTCATATATTTACAAATAATTCCAAACTCGTCAAATTGTTAGTCAACTTTCAACAATGGCACGCAACAGTAACGAAAATAATGAAGATAGTATTGATCCTGCATCAGTAGCTTCGAATGTGAAGAGCACAATAAAGCAAGTGAGTTTGGTTTGGGACAATTTACAAATGTTGACATTCACTTTCGTGGTTTATAGAATTACTAAATAACAATGTTTCACTACGTACCTACAAATCTAACCGAAATAATCTAGTTTGCATCCTATGTCTAAGCTGATCCATTCCACTTCCAACTGAGCCATTTTGAATTAAGTCTTTTTAATAATTATTATATGTCTACAGATATTATTATATACATACATATGTACAGATTCCAAACATTTTTAATAATTATATTGTTTGTATAGTACTGATAGAAGACAATATTTAATTAAATTATATACTGTGTAATTAGAAGGTAATAAACTATAATGGATTCACATTATAAACAAATAAATGTATTACATTAGAGATTAGAGATTAGAGAGAGAAGCCGCGGTAGCCTAGTGGTATGGGTAATGGACTGCTGAGACGAGGTCTCGGGTTCGATCCCAGGTTTACTATGGCACACACCGATGACTGCGATGCTTTTCGAAGTTATGTGTGTATTTATCGCAGGTTTATAAGTGCCCGGTTAATGGCAATAGGCTCGCCACCTATTACATTGGGACCTAAATATAAAAACTGGCGAAATGTGGGTGCTAGCACCTCTGCCTACCCCTTCGGGGATATAGGCGTGAAACATTGCTTTAGCTGCAGAATTATGTATCTAATAATTCCATTTTCAGGAAATAATAAAGGAATTGCTGAATGGTTCATTCCAAGACAATAAAACAAAGTTGGGTAATGATGCCCTGTCTCTGGTTGTGGAGGTGGCAAAATGCTTGGTCACAGAAACTTGCCTTCGGGCTTCCAGTCACGCTCTGCGGGAAAGCTGTGACAGAGTGGACATTGAACACATAGAGAAGTGTTTACCGCAGCTGGTAATTAATTTTCTATTGATTTCTGGTCTGTTTTCTTATCTGCTACTATAAATATGGCAATAAGTGCATTAAGAAGGGTATTAGAAGAATTTTTACAGACTCTGTAGCATCAGTATGACACTCACACTATGTTGAATACACTCATAGGACACTGTAATCACTTTCCATCAGGTTACCTCAGGAGGCTTGTCTCCATGCAGGTTTCATAAAATGAGTTCTATCAAAATAGTTCCAGTTATGTAATTATTTTGATGCAATTTAAATATTTTTTTATTTAATTCCTAAAGTTATACTATACTGAAAAGTTTATTCGCAATGCATATTTTTTCATCAAAAATTAATATATTTAGGAGATGTGTAGAATCAGATGACCTTGTCAATTCAATTCAATTCTTTTGAATGGCTTCTGTGATAATGTCCTTGTCAACATTTTTTTTTTTTTTTTTTTTTTTATCTATGGCACGTCAATTTGACTTTACCTCGCCTGATGTTAAGCTGAAGGCAAAGTCCCATGAAAGAGGGTCACCATTGCAAACACGTTCAGTGCTACAATGGTGGCGCTCAGCTTGACGGCCTCATCAGATGCTTTTTCACGCCCCGCTTAAAGGACCCGGGACTGTAGGAAGTACCTATTATGAATCGTGATGAGACAATTTTTCTTTAAATTGGTCTCTATTAAACGGTCACCTCAGTACCTACTACTGTGATGTTAGATGATATAAGTGGAGTGAATGAGTCTATGTTTAGAAACTGGCCATGTCTGTTCAAGAAGAGTCGTTTTTGGGGAAGATTTTATGATTAAGATACCTATAGTTGCTGCACAATGTGATGTCCATTTTGACACGACTGGTTTTGCTCGTTTTCTCTTTTTTTGCGCTTAATATTTGACAACTGTTAGACAAAGAACTGAAGAAAAATATGGCGAGACTGGCATAGAAGAAAATAAATTTCACACACCAAAAAAAGGCAAGAAAAAGGGCAACACCAGTTGTGTCAAAATGGACATCATAGAGTGCTGCAACTATAGGAACAAAAATCTTAAAGATATACCAGTTGTAAACAAAAAACGTCTTTATCTTGTACTTACCTTCTGTGTCACTTTGCAGGCAGCTAGGCGTATTTTCTGGGGCAATTTCTCTATGTAGTCATTAATAAAGATAATGAGAAGAGATTTTTTTTTGCATGTGGAGAACTGTTTCTTGACTTTTCTTAGACTCACCATGTGGGTGCCGGATCCTCTATATAGGGTGAAAGGGGAATACTCCCGAAGCTGAAGGTAGTACTGGTACACAACATATTAGCATTAAAAATTACGACACGGCAATTTTTAAAAATATAAAATAAGAAAAACAAAAGAAATTAAAAATATTTTTCTTTTTAAAAGTAATTAGAAAAAACGATTTTTAAATAAATTTAAAAAAAAAAAACTACGAAAAAGATTATAAAAAAAATTAATAAGAAATTTAAAAAAAATTGCCCATCCGTATTTTTTTTAAATACCAATACCAGGAGTACTACGAGGGACCTTCAGCTTCGAGAGTGTTCCCCTTACACCCCATATAGTAAGGCATAGACACGTCACCACACACCTCCACTGTGTCTGCTGTGTAGCTACTCTAACAATTTGATAGATTTTTTAACAATATTGAAGCCCTTGGCAAGCCTAACTTGTAGAGGGCTTCAGCTGGTATATCTCTCATATCCGCTTCTTCAGTACTTAAATATAATTTCTCATTTGTATTTTACAGATGCTGGATTTCCCTTAGAGAAGAAACCCTGGTTTGAATGGAGATGTACCAGATAAATATACAGTACAAGCATTTATTTTTGTCCTTGCTTGCTATGATATACTCAGCTTAGCACATTCCTACCTCTAAACTTGCCAGTATTATAAATATAAATAAAATATTTGAGACAATATGTTTGAAAAGTGTGATTCAGTAGATCTAAATTGTAAATGAGAAATATTATGATGCTGTTGGTTCGTTTGGTTAAGAATTCAAAAGAGCAATAAAATTTTGTTGACCATTTTGGTGTTTTTTAATCTGTGTGCTGGTCAGGGGCCAAATGAAGATATTTAGGACACCACTAGTGATTGGTCAGGCAGTGGTTGTTCCCGCAAAAACTAAAGTAAAAAAATAAAAGCTAGCAGTTGCCGGGCTTTGAATGCGACCGAGATCGGTGCTGAAATGATGACGCTACACTAACTATCCAAATACAAATTATCCCTTCTCGGATCCACTGTTTAAATCCCCTGGGGGATTTAACTGGTTTTTTGTCCACTTAGATACCTTGGGGTATTTATCTGGATTATTTGTCCACACGGATACCCTGGGGGACCTCTATTTAATAAGAATGTATGTTACTAAGCGCATAACTCGAGCATGGCTGAATTTATGACTGCCACCTAATTGGTGAAAAAAACATATAATAACATTTATCGGTATTCTAATGAGGAAGATCCGTAGTCGCATTTACGTCAAGTGTAGCGTAGACCATAGCATACTTAGGACTTATTGTGTCACTAAATTGAATAATAATAATAAATACACAATTTCTTTACAAATTTTATTATACAAATTATTTTGCGAGTCTCTATCTATAACATTCAGATAATTACATTTCCAACTTCACAACTCTTCAAAAGCTTTTCATCGTAAAAAAGACTGCCTGTACACGTCCGAGCCATTCAGCCCCACAGAGCGACTCGATATTTGGCGATATATTGTGATATCCAACATTATTCTTATACACAGGTTTGTGTCGAACATTGAGACCACAATTTAAATCAGCTGTCAACATTACCAACATGCCTAATTATTACAATAATTGAAAACATATGTTTAATCATGTTGTACCTATTAAATGTCAAGGGTATACAGGATGATAGGGGAACGCTCCCGAAAACTAAAACCTACCTACTACTGACAAGTTTAACAAAATTGGGCTACATTTTTGATAGGTACCTACCATGATTTTTAATTTTAATAGTATTATTGCGTGAATTATGCTAATAAAAGGGTTTAAAAATCATGGAACCCCAAAGAAAAAGTATAGCGATCAAAGAAAAAAATATGTACATAGCACTATTATTAAAACGGTCAGTAGCATCCCCTGTTTTCGTTTACAGGAGCGTTTGCTTAACACACTTTTAAGAAGAGGTAAATACGGTACTGTGCGTTAAGGTGAACGCAGACTTGGCCGCACCGCAGTCACTGCATTCGTTCCCGTCGCCGCCGCACGCAACGCACTCAATGTTTTATATGAAGTTCTGTGCATAACCGCCCGCGCCGAACCGGCCGCAGCGTCCGATGCGCGCAGATCGACGTCACAGGATGATGTTGGTGACGTTATCAGCTGCGGCTTGTGGAATTCAGGCGCTTCAGGTACTGCGGCGACTGCGGCGCGGGTAGGTATGCGAGGTTGCATAGAACTTCATCATATTATTTACAATGAATGGCTGCCATTACTCCTAGGTCAGATCTATTTAACAATTCCATATTTATTTTAATCATAGTAAACATGGACAATTGACCTTGAACTTGACTGGGTGTGGTGACTTTTGAGGTCAAGCCAACTTGCAAGTCGGTTTACTAGCTAATGGAAATGCGGGTACTGCGGTACTTGCGGTGCGGCCAAGTCTGCATTCACCTTAAGTCATTGAATATACCTAGTTACCTACCTCAACGCAGTGCATTTTTGACAAATAGATAACATATCTACCTCATTTTAATTATCATAAGGCCATTGATTATGGTAAGGAATCGCCAAAAAATCAACATTAAAACATGACAAGTGTTGCCATAGTCCTAAATTTTAATACACACACGTAAAATAAGCTATTATTGTCTACTACATCTATAGCTATCATACAGCCCAGTAAATAAACCACAGTGGGTTCATTATAGTAACAAAAATAATTTTATAGGCGGACATGAACACCATAATGCCCAGGTTTTGTTATATTAATTTACTTGCTTACTTATTCTAATAGTTAGATTTAGAAACCGATATATAAAATATAATAAAATGTAGTTTCATACACGCAAGTAAGCAATTCCATAAGTTTTTGAGATCAGATAAGTTACGACCAATCGATATAATTATACAAATACAGTCAGATTTAATAGTTTACGTGATACTGTTCCTCGTAATGTGTGACCCTCTTTCCCAAGACTTTGCCCTCAGCTTACCATTAGGCGGGGACTTATAAATTGATGTGCCCTAAATAAAAAAAAAGTGGATAAGCTTTCTGCGAACCGATATAAGGTCTACCTTATACCTACTCAACGGAAATGCTGTCACAATCTTTTTTTTAAGTTTTTTTTCTTGGCCATCTCAATGCCTACGCCAACAACTAGTTTTTGGTTGAAATAATCTGTGGTTTTTATTTAACACTGTTCGAAATTGGAAGTGATGTGAAATGACAAGGTGTGATTACCCTATGAAAGTACTCGTATCATAGTGCCGGAGACAGAGTGTCCTGCCCACTTTTTTATTTTCCATCTACCGACCAATCAGAATTATATATTATAAAGAAAATAAAGGATAACGATAATCTACCTGAGTTTCTTGCTGAGACCAGTAGATTTAACTAGCGAACCAGCAAAAGAATCATTTTCAAATGATTAATTTACTAAGTATTTTATTTATTATATTTATTGTAAAAGTTTGACATTCATAAGTGCTTTTTATGTGTCTAAACTAAATAAATGAAATTGATTCTTTGAATAGCAAAACTACTGACTTCGAGTAGAATTATATTTGGTAACACAGGCATAAAAATTTGTATCCTGAACGAACGCTGATAGTACACTAAAGCTACGCTTGATGACGTCATCATCATCAAGATCAGTGTAGGCCCGAGAGTCACTACACAGCTACTTAGACCGTTTCCTCTCTGTGTATGAATACGAGGGAATTTTCCACCCAATTTAAAAAAAAAACAAAATAGTGTCAAATCTTTCTAGAATGTTTTGAAAAATAAGTAAAACCACTAGCGCCATTTACAATTAGTCGTTAAAAAGTTTTTATATTACACACATAATCTTACAAATCCAATTCAGTTTATATCAATTGATTTATTATAATTATGTATTGTATACCTAATTCTCGACAAGCAAAATCATAGATAAAGCTCATTTCGTAATAGTTAACTTTTACGTGAATTTGACATAACATTTCGTATATTACAATTTATATTTATATTTCTAATATTTTATTACGATTAAATACAATAGTGCATACTTGTTACATATGAGATTTTCAACTCATGCAGATTGTTAGACAAAGAATACGTTTCGATTGCCAATTAATAAAACGAAAATTAATTATAGAATGGGGAAAAGCCGGTCGCAAGTGGTAAGATAATGTCTCTGACTACCCCTAATATGAAAGATAGATATAGTGTATTTATGCTAACAAAATGATGGAACGAATTTGTAATTTAATAGGGATACCATGCATAATAGTGCATAACTGACCAAAATCAAAATGTGAAGAGTATAAATATTTATTGACAAGGTACTGTCATAGCATTATAAATTGAAAAAAAAAAACAGGTATGCTCTATGGTATCGACATATGTTAATCCACTAGATCTTTAATTGTGAAAAGTATATAAAATATATGTATTTTTCGTACAAGTATTTTTAATTTAAGAATATTTAATTTCACACTTCTTAATTTTAATTTCAGATATTATATCCTTAGGAAATTGTAGTTTTTACAACCTACACAAGATTAGTTTATCATAAACTCACGTCTTAGAATAGAACTTAAGTGTGTTGGCTGGGGTATTAAATACATAAATTATGTTACACATGATTATGGGATACAATAAAACTTTGCCTAGTGTAACACTCAGTGAAATATTTTTGAACATTTTGTATATTAAACAATGTTGTTGCACGACATGTTGCGCCACCTTGCACAACAACCCAGAACATTGTTGTCTGTTTACGCTTAATCAATCATTGAACAAGTGCGAATGCGCGTCAGCTGGGCGCGTGTTGCGCAATGTTGCCGAACTTGATGAGCGTATAGTGCTGCGCGTCAAGTATTGCATAGTGGAGTCGACGCGGCGGCTCAACGCGTCGTTACGGCGTCACTCTAAAGTAGGCTTCCTGTATTTTTTTCTGCTAGTAGCTTAAAACCTACGTTAATCGACTTGATTTTTCACTCATTTTGTAAGTTTTGCAGGTAGAATCTATATTTCACGTTATATAATCTAATATAGAACATTACTTCACTGCAACGCTTCGCGTATACTTGTTAACACAACGATTGGGTCACTGAGATCTTATAGATCTATTTATTGACAAACTATGGATTTCATACAAGTTACACAAATTATTTCTTAACAATGATGTGGTATATAAATATGAGTTAAGGTATGGTTAGGAAGCATTGATACAGTATAGGTGTATCCATAAAAAAGTTATACTAAAGAGGTTCTGCTATGAAAGGAGGTGAACGTATACATTGCAGTTATACACGGTGATTTTATAGTGGTTTCGGAAAAAGAATATTTTGTTTCACACACAGTTTCGGTAGCAAAATCGACTAGAAGTTTTAATTTTGAAAAAAAATACTTTATGTATGGCAATAATGTGCAGGTGAACAAAAAAATGTATGGTAAGTGTAAAAAATATTTTTTTTTTGCCAATTTAAGACTTCCTTACGATTTTACTATCAAAATTGTGGCCAAAATCTTTTTTTTCCGAAACCACTATAAAATGAACCGGTATAGTAATGGACTCCAAGATGCTATTTATGCTGTTCATACTATCTGGAGGTAGGTACTCATCAACATCAACCGGTATTGTTTCTTATAATCATGTAATATCCTAACGCACTTGAGTAACTCCAAAAACTCATTCTTGGGCTCCCCTACTAATAGTCCAGATTTTTCTTTATTTTTGTGGTCTATGCAAATTTAGATATTGACTATGACTTTTATTAGATACAGCAGTGGTTCCTGAATGAACTGAGAGAAGACTATTGCTAGAGTATCTTTAAAGATGTTGCTGATAATGAAACTGCAGTTTTAATAGAAGTCAAAATCAGGATTATTTATTCTGACGCAATGAGACTTGAAGAAAGACCTTAGTTTATTATTTAGTAGTAGTATAGGTTATTAACGGTTTGATACCCTCAAAAACTATATCTTTGCCTATTAGATAATCTTTGAATGATTTGAGACATAATTTCTACTTTATTTTTGGGACAAATTAACCTGGATATCTTTTACTATCTCTTACTGTTCGCCCGTTTAAAGAGACAGATTCAAGTACACATATAACACCAGGTATAAAATGTTGTTTTTACTCACAGTAATATATACTTCACCTAACGAACAGTTCAAAGTTTCACACTCTACTTAACCGATTTTATATTTTTAATTGGCAGTTTTACACTCTTATATGCTAATACAAAAGTCTATTACAAAAACTGCCATAGTGCACAATATAGGAAATAGTCAATCATTTTGTTTATGGTAAGTTGGATTTATAACATATAGCTCACTTGACAATGTAAACCACTTAAATACTTTTTAATATTCACACAAATTGCCTGGACTCGATTGCAGAATTGTATAATAAATCTATTATTAATTACCACATCTGCCTTCACAAATATAATGTTTCATAAAAAGTCATCGCTGTTACAACTGTATTAACATTATAACGACTTAAATAATTAAAAAACACTCTCGCCCTTACAATAAAATATGTATATAACGTAATATACGGTTAAATGGGGCAAGGAGAGGCCGAGCACCAGGGAACTTCTCATCCAGATACGAACGAGACACAGCCATTACGGCCACTGAGGTGCCTAATTTGAAAATGTCTACTCGAGGCCTGGACAATCCTATATCGGGACGATTTACCTTCAAATATGCACATCCACGGTAACGGTGGATGCGGGCAGGTGAGTTAGAACATGTCCATGTCATCGTTGCACATGACCTCGAGGAAGTCGTCATCCTCGTAGTCCTGGAGCCGGCGCGGGTCCGTCCGGTCTGGGAGCGGGGACTGCGGCCGGGCGGGGGACGCGGGCGTGGCATCTGGCGACGCGTCCGTGTCGCTCGAGCACTCGCGTGCGTCTGTGGCCGGCGACGGCGGCGGGTTGGAGCCGTGCTCCGACTGGACCGTGGCCTCGCCGCGGGACAATAATGACGGTAGTTCCGAATCTGAAAGTTTTAACGGTCTTTTTTAATCTGATTCCAAAAATTTATACTATTGGGCTTGATTTTGACAGACACGCTAGTAATTCTCTGGGTCACGCGATAACTTGAGAAAGACTATCCTACGTCTTTGATCTTTTTCTGTTTCTAGAAGAAGGTAACGAAAAACGACGAAGGTTTTGATGTTTATTTTTTATAATCGACATCGAAGAGAAATAATTACCACACTAATTGCTTTGAAAATTAAAAAGCTTAATAGATCCGGTACTTTTCTATAGATTGGCGCTAATATCGCATTGTCACAGCAGCAGCAGCAAGCAGAAATAGTATAGAAGGCAAGTAGAGAATCGAGTAGAGTCATACAGCGCGATAATCGACATTCACGGGGGCGAAGCCGCGGGCAACAGCTAGTATTATATAGATTAATTCGATCATTACCTATCGTACGTTAATCGTGTTACGTTTGGCTCAGCGTAGGAAACTATTATCAGAAAAGTTAGGTGATTAAACCGAGGTAGGTGATTAGCATTTACGAGATAAGCCTGAATTCCAATTTGATTCTCGTAATGCAGACGTGTAAGGAGAGACAGTACCTAATAGCCGATCTCCTAAGTGGTGGAAAAAAGATAAGTAGCATAAAACTTTTGGCCGGGGTGCGATGAAATGTCTTAGGCTATCTTACAATAAACGCATCTGAAGACGGCGTATGGTTGTAGTCGGTTCGGATATGATATAACCGCCTCCACCGAGCGTCGGGAAGGGGATTTCCGTACGAAATACAAGTTACAATGAAATATGCTCAAAAACCTGGGAATCCTTCAGTCTTCATTGAATAGGTTCGTTCTAGGTAAACGTGTTTCGTCATAGACCAAATCACACATCAGGATAAATGTGATGGAAATAATGGATAATGTATAAAATGTATAGAATGTATAAAATTTATAAAATGTATAAAATGTATAAAATGTACAAAATGTATAAAAAAATGAAACTAACCTGTGAGACTCTGTTTTAGCTGCTCCATGACTATCTGGCGACTCTTCGCACGCGCACGTTTCACTTTGCGTGTTGTCTCCTTCCTATCCTCAGTGAATATCTCACTAATCATCTCTTGCGTCACATCTTCGTCCCGTTTTAGCAAGAAGAAGTATATCCCACCTGGTGTCCGACGTCGGGTGCCATTCTAATAAGAAAGAATATGTTAGTTGTCACTAGACCCCTCGGCATAAGTCCAGTTACACGAAAAGTCATCGGCGACGGCTTTATTCAAATTACAATGGTATCACAATATAATTGATACTATAATTATTGAAGATGATTATACTGTGATACCACTGTAATATTTTAAACCACAAAAGTTATATGCGAGCAGGACTTTGCCTAAATGACCTCCGTCCTCTATGAGCGCAGGCCTGGGGGAATCCAGGGGCTAGATGTGAACATCATATTTCCCACATTAGGGGAAGGTGGTCAGCTCAAAGAAATGTCCCTGGATCTGCCAGGGTAATCGAACTCGTAATAGGGGATGAGTAGCCTATCGCCGTATTCCGACAGCCATTGTTGACTCCAAGCATTCACCTGAGGCTGAGTCTGAGCTATATGATATCTGTCTGATGTCTCTTTGTACGGCACCGAATGGGAAGAGATTGGGTGACCCAAATTCTACCCGACAGTTTTGGCAAGTGTTTAGGGAAGTACTCTAATTACATAGGTCAGGAGCCAATAGGTTTTAGCTATTGTAGCTGCTAGGTGAAATCAGTACTGAACACATTGTTCAGTTCAAAACTGATTTGTCACTTGCCTTCCCGCCGAAAGATGTGCCTAAGTGTATTTTCACAATAAAACTTAAATAGAATTGACAGACACATATATTACTAAGTATCTTCTTCATAAATGACTCACAAAAATAAAATTTCACCTCGCATAATAAATATGTCTGACCTACAATACAAAAATAAATAAATGAACTCACCATGACAAGCATGCCTCCATCTGCCTCAATATCTTGTGTTTCTTTGTATATTTCTAAAGCCTTTTGTGCCCCTACCACTTGTACAATTCGACCTAAAAAAAAGTATGCATCAACACTGAAGTTTGTAATCAAAATGGTTTTCGAGATACTGGAAACTATTGTATTCAAGACTTGCCCTTTTGAGCCTGTGATCTGTTTATATCTAATCTCCTTACTGCAAGTGCCAAATGCATGTATGTTAACGTTAACTAAAATGGGAGATGGACTAACTAGGAGGTGAGGTTCGGGCCAAGTAATTGGTGGGGCTTACCACACCATGGGCATGCATTCCATAGAGACAAATAGACACTGATACCCTCCCCAAATCTGAAATATGTACTTTATGCAGTATGTTTGTTGTAAAGTCACAGAACAGAAAAAACGAGTAGAAATGTGACACGATAGTTTCAGTAGCGGAACCGATGTCACCAAACTCACACATATAACTATTAATAATACCGCGCACAAAGAATCATATTATCGAATTAATCTTTCCTCGTGTAAAAATACGCACACCAATGATACACGTGTACTGACTACATCACACTTTCACTTGTTTTTTGTTTTCCATGTGTAAAGTACATAAAAATTTATCTGATTTGGGTGGTAAGCAATTATATGTGTTTATAAATTAAAGTAGACATGTTATGTTTCTAATATGGTCAATTGAGGCCTCATTGCACTAAAGTTATACCAATTTCCAATTGCAAAGTGAATAGGGTATCCCTCAACCAATAAAATCGCTCAAAACATTTTACAATAAAAGAAAAAACAACCCTCACATGACAATGACCTCACCTTTTTCGCGTTTTTATTAATCAACGTCAAACTGCAGTACTTAATATTTTAATAAAAAAAAAATTAAGTGTATGCCTCAGGTCCCGAATTAATCTTTTGGATATATTTCATTTGTAGCTGCTATAGCTTTACTCACCTATTAATTCCTTTTTCGTTTCTGAAAGTTTATCTGCAATATCGCTGGCTATATTGTCAAGTGTGTCATCAACAGTCACTGTCACGTCTGCAAGTATTCTCGGTTCTTGTTTCACGCAGTGATGGTGATTATTAACTCTTTTACCCATTTTCCATTTCTTATTTGATCTATCAACATGCCTCCTTTTATTAGATGTGCGTTCATTATCCTTATATTCATCAGTACTGGAAAAAATCTTCTTGGGTATATAGTTATCGTCTAATCTATACTTAATAGTATAATCATAAGATTCAACGCCATATCTACTCTTCCTAGTTACATCACAGCTAACCATATCCTCAGTCAATAAGTCCTCCTGCAACAAAATTGATCATTAGGCAAACAGATTCATGATGGCCACTGTGGCGTCACGGTAGAACATTTGACAGGTGCAGGTGACGGGTGCGAATTATTTGTATGCATGAATATTTGCATTGGTCTAGATGTTTCTATGTATGAAGTGTATGTATTTACAAAAGAAAAAGTATCTAAGTATGTTTATTTGCATTCTAGAATCTGTGACACAAGCTAGTTAAGCTATGCTTACAATGGGTCTAGAATGGACATTGTGTAGAATGTTGTCTGTATAGAAGAATAGGGTCACTTCATGTCTTCCCATCAATACCATAGAATACGACTAAATGATAAAGATGTTCAACATCGGACAGTAAACAACCCATGACAAAGAGTTCACTTGACAGTAAAAGACCACCACACTATGTGTGATTGAAAATCATAATTCACGAAATATCGGTGTTAATACACCTCTGTCTACCCCTTCAGAGATAGGTGTATATGTATGTATGATGTCATATTACTTCACAATTAAACATAATCTTAACATTCCCAACCAAATTATTAGACTAATAATAAGAATGACTAACCTGCAAAGCTTTGGCCCAAATGTTATATTTTTCCTTTTTATTTGGTTGAGGCTGAGTCTGTGGTCGTTTGGGTCTTAGTTTAGTCCGTTTGGCACGGCTACGGGGCTCCTCATCTGACTCCGAGGCTGATGACTCTTGTGGCGACGCCTCATCGCTCTGTTCGTCCTGTATTTGCATATGCACTAACGACGGCGGATTAAATGTATCCGGCCGCTCCAAAGGGATGTACGTCCCGCCTTCCACATCTGAATCTTCCAACTGCAATGCAATGCATAAAACTAATAAGTATTCGTAAAGTAACTTCACTTCACCTTTACATGAATGTGAATTGAATTTATACATATTTGGTTTCAGATTTCTTTTGTTATATGCCCCATTGTAAGTTAATAGGATGCATGAGAAAACAAATGATGCGTAAAGATTTTCAACAATGTCTTGGCATCATGATATTCATGATAGAATTCTAGATTTTCTAAAAAAATTACAGTGCTCTTATAGCTCGTACTAACCTCCCCGTCTTCACGATCATTGAGTACTTCCAAATCGAGTTCTCCTTCTGTTGTTGACATCATAATCAAGATTGTTTAAGCGTATAAAATAAAAGATCCTGAAAATATTGTAACGAAATACACCAATTCCGCCTTTCAATCTTCACAGCTAGCTGTCATTTTATAAACTATATACCTATAGACAATATAGCTGTAGCTTATGTCAAACGTGCCATATCACTTTACGAAGTAAGCTATGAAAGTTTCCCGGTTTCCTGTAAGAATGTTTTGTATTAATAAACTATCTGTGTCCGGCGGTTTCACTCTTGTATTCTAAGTCTGTGGTTTCACTTTCTGCAGAGCAGAACTACGTTCCACGCGGTAGTAGGTGAGCTGATCTACATCATTATATCTGTGAGATGACACTCGGGTACTCAATCTTATTGTTCGAACACTTATGCTAATGGCTAAAACGCATGGTATAGTTATTTGCTCTGCATGATATTTAATCACAATTTCTATCCAACGTTTTAACAGATTTACACATGAAAAAGTGCGGTGTGAGTTCATACAGCTTTATATTATTTATATATATCATCTATGGCTTTATAGCTCATTGAGAAGAAGTTGGGAAGAGAGCCAAACACCAATAGGAAAGTGAATAAATGACAAAATATTCATGTCATACCAATGTCACACAGATACCTACTTATATTAGGATAATGTCAAATCTAGAACCAAAAGGAGGGAATTTCATAAATATTTTGCTACATAAAACATAATATGAAAAGTTAAGCAAATTAAGAAGTAATGTGGTTGACGATCCGGAGTACATTAAAAAATAGATTATTTTTCATATACTTCCTTGTTTGGAGAATAACTAAAATTTGCCAGTGTGTTGGAATTTCGCAATCCACGTAAGCTAACTAAACTTAACTTAGATTAAAATGCGTGTACCTTCTGAATAATGAGTAGAGTTTGAGATAAATAAATAAGTACCTATTGCAAAAGAGACAAATTTTATTGCTGCTTTTTTTCCATTAGGGCCTCATTACCGCTTTGGACCTGGGAATGTATAAACGAAAAATGTTTACCACAAAAAGCAGTACATATGACGAAATTACAATCTCTAGAAACTTGTAATATGTTATGCGCATCTATGCAGATTTGGCCACAACCCACCGGATCCGTCAGTCTCTCTACAACAGCTGTTCCAGTACGAGCAGATTCATTCCAGCTGCAACTTATAACAGCTTTATCTAAAGGAGTTCATGAACATATCCAAGATGCATTTCAAATATTTCGAGAGGATTTAAGTATGTTAGAAAGTAAAGCGAGGGGTTTCGAAGAGTGGCGTAGTGTCGGTGTTCGAATAACTGTCAACTCCAGCGGTGATGCACGGATGAGATTGAATACTGACGAAAGTTACAGTTTATTTTTAAGACCTATACCCGAGAGTGGCTTATCACTGATGGTAGATATTGTGTCTCCTTCATTTTGTGGTGCAAGGCATGCGTTAGAAACGCTTTTGCAGCTTGTATGGCTGGATACTTATATGGGTTCACTGTTGATACTTGAAGCAGCGACGGTTAATGATGCACCGAGATTTCGGTATCGCGGCATACTGATAGATACGGGGCGCAATTACTTCCCAATTAGAGAGTTAATACAAAATATTGACGCTATGGCCGCTTCCAAACTCAACACTTTCCATTGGCATATGAGCGATTCCCAATCATTTCCGTTGCATATGAATAGCATACCTCAGCTGGTTGAACATGGAGCACATTCCTCTAATAACGTTTACACTATTGATGAAGTAAGGGAATTAGTGCGCAGAGCAAGATTACGAGGTATTCGAGTGTTAATAGAGATAGATGCGCCAGCTCACGTTGGCCACGCCTGGAATTTTGGACCTTCAAAAGGCCTGGGTGATTTAATATACTGTCTAAATGATGAACCGTGGAGCTCATACTGTAGCGAACCTCCATGTGGTCAGTTAAATCCGCGGAATCCTAATGTTTATGACATATTGACACATCTATACAAAGAAATCATGCAAATAACAGGGGTAGACGATATATTACATGTTGGTGGCGATGATATATCCGAGCACTGTTGGAGAAACCATTTTTACGATACTGATCCCTCAAATTTGTGGCTTGAATATACGTACTCAGTTTTAGGCCACTTAGAAACTGAAACGGTGAGAGGTAAGTTGCCCAACCTGACAATATTTTGGTTGTCACCACTGACTGAACGGTTTAAACCACATTTGAAAAAGTACATCCAAAATGTAGGTGTCCAAATCCGCTGTGTCGTGTGGTCTTATAAACATTTAAGTGGCATCCGTACAATAATGTCACATGAGGATGCATGGGATTTGAATACAGGTCACGGTAAGTGGTTTGAAGAAAGCAACGGTGCACCGTATAATTCGTGGCAACGCATGTATGAACATCGACCGTGGTTAAAGCACTCTATGGGTATAGTAGAAGGTGGTGAAGCTACTGTTTGGTCTTCAATTTTGGGTGAAGGTAACCTGATGACACGCATATGGCCGCGGGCTGCTGCATTAGCTGAACGTCTATGGACGGATAGACCGGAAGGCGCCACCCGCCCTGTACATGCACGACTGGATGTTCATCGAACTCGACTTGTAGCGCGTGGGTTTAAAGTTTCACCGTTATGGTCTATGTGGTGCACACATAACACGTATACGTGTGTTTAAATTAGACTAAGATTTGATATGGATTTTTAAACAAACCACACCATTATGATTGTCGCAATAAATAACTACTATATCATCTGTTTTTTGTGTGGGTGCTTTCATTCGGCCTTGATGCAAGCTATAAAATCCTCCAAACGGCTCATATTATTTATCAAACACGGCGTAGCGTGTTTCACAGTGAGCATCTAAATCTAAAAAGTAAGGATATTCGTGCTACATACACATAAAAGCGAAAGTTCGCATATTATGGGTTAGATTGTAAGAATTTATTCACCTAACGTCTTTTATGGGTAATTTAAGCATACGTAACGCCTGCCTCATAAGCAAATCGACATTTAGGAAAAAGGACGACAATTTTCCCAGAGATCAACCCGATTTTGGCTGTGTGTGCTGTGTGCAATAAATGTGGCGCCAAGAATTTCACAAATAGAAGTTAGGTTACTAACAATTTGGTGTTATCGAAAGTATCAAAATCGCTTTCGGTTGATAGTACCTACTGTTCATATACTTCTTATGACCACAATGGTTCATCATTTTGGTGAGAAGAGAGTGTACGCACGGCATCGCCCGTGCCAAACAATCAAAGATTGGTAAATACAGTTATCGATAAAGAAATCATCGATAGTGCTACATCACTCACTAACAAATATATTAAAAAAATTTACGTATAAGTATCAATCGTGATTCATGTGACGAATTTATGTTAAACACTATTAAATTAATGTAAATTATCCCATTTTAAACAGTTTTTAACATTTTCTACAACCAACATTCAAATAATAATAATAATATATCCAAACAAAACGTATTGTCACAGCATTGCAAATTAGGAAACGGAAAATACGTAAAAGTTGTTAATGGTTTTTACTCGTGTATTCTAAGCCTTATGTTTAATTTTCGTTGTTAAATCAATAAAAGAATCCAGATATCGAATTGAATTACACTATGAATGATCTTTCTACATTTTTTATATACAATGTTCCGTTACAGTACCAATAACAAGCAACACACTCCAAAAATAAATCAACGGTGCATTTTAAAGCCTTGAACACATGTTAGGATAAGTAAATTTAGTCTATGGCCAACGTGGCGGCTGTGTATCAAGCGTCAAGTTATGGCGTTTTGTGAAAAACACGTAAATAATTTTTAATTGTTCTTAAATGTCAGTGTAACATTTATAAATTAGATTTAATATGAGTAGATATTACGATTACGGTAACGCGATATCATGGTGAGTAAACATTGATTTCTGATAGCGACAACCATATTGTTTAAATTTTGTGTACGTTTTCTGAAAGAACTTTAAAATGTAGTTACTCAACTATACACTATAATAGAATAGAAATTATGGAGGCGAGTTGTTGTTAAATAGAATTAGCATCTACACAAGTTTATTATGGATGCCGGGATTTTTAAATTTAACTGCGTCTTCCAACCTGTATTTCTAACGTGGTTTTGCTAGTAGAATTTGTAGCTGAACTGAAAATAATTAGCAACTAATCATTAATTTTTTTCTGTATTTCTCGCAATATTTATTTTGAATAAGTATGTAAACTTAGCAATCATTGTAGTGCGATAGATTATTGATTTTTTCTCGTGGTTCTACCGGGAATTTCCAATAATTGTGACTTGTGACTAAAATTCAATAAAAAAAATTTAATTCATTAATAGCACCCGTCATCATTACTTACTTTGTTTTGGATATAAACACTAAAAACCTTATTTAATTACAAATTTGAACCCTAATTTGAAATAATACTATTTAAGTACATCGGATCATCCAGCCTATTTTTCAACAAAGATAGATAATTGCTTAGAATATTTCTAAAATAAAACTGAGTGATCCTGTTTCCTCCATCCTGTATACAGTGTATTATATTACTATACCAATATTCTGGAAAATTTCATAAACAGGACATCCCTTATTTCTCTTACTATTTTTGTACCCAATATTAGGGTTTCTCTTTTTTAGAATTTTAATGTACTTTTCTCTCCCTAGCATTGCTCCTTCACAGCTGCAGTGGAATAATTTCTCAAATTATAAACTAAAGGATCACCAACAAATGTTTTGAAACAATTTTTTAGCTTAAGTACTTTATGGTTTGTCTAGATATTAAAATAAAGCTGTAAGACATGTTTTAACCATTGATGACTAAAATGGATAATTATTCAATTGCAGATGTTTGGTAGGTTTCTCCCTTTCCCTATCACTTTCAGAAATGTAAGAGAAATAAGGAGTCCGTGTGTTGCTGTAACACTGAAGAAATTTTCCAGAAATCTCTTCAGCTTTGTATAGATTATTTATGATAGTTTGTCCATTTTTGGACTAATGAATTTCAGTTGACATGAGATGGTTGTTCGTCAACAATGGTTAAAACACGATCTTCAGCAAGAGTAGGAAGCGCGACTACCAGTGCGCCCCCTGAAAATGGAACCTCTTCCGAACTTAGAACGCGACTCAAAGCCACTGAAAATGGTCACCGCTCACAAAAGGGCTACAATCAGTCTAGGCAAGTGTCAGTTCTTGTCACGTTTGCCTCACAAGTAGCTGTCAGCATGTAGTTCCCTGAAGTCACCACAACAGTTCTGTTTAATACTACAGGTGTTAGATATTGGCATGTGGAAGACTGAAGAAGCATGACAATGAGCTTTACGGTGGTGGTTATAAATGTGAAATGTGAAAGGATATTGTACAGAATCTGTCAAGCCATGTTGTCTAAACTTGCATGTTTCTTTGTTTTCTGTCCATCAGCATTATCATAAGTATGGAGTTTTGTAGCAGAGTATTAAAAACAAAGGCGTTGTGTTGTAGGAACAATCAGGCTTTGCAGTCGAGTGGTGTCGGGCCAGGCAGCGGGTCGCAGGGGAAAGATCCCCTTGCGCCTGCACTGCCCGGCTCACGCACAATGTACCAGCACCCGGCAGTTAGTGGCTATAATCCACAGGACTCACGCTCTCAGGCTCTCCCTGTAAGTAACTACACTGATAAGAAAGCATGGTTGTGTGATAGTAGACAAAGAATAGTAACTTATTGATTGATTGGTCAGAGTAGTATTAGATTAGTAGATAAAACATAACATAACATAAACTCACGCCTATATCCCCGAAGGGGTAGACATACAATATAGGGTGCAGGGAAAGCTGTAGATCACATTTTAAAGAATTTAACATCTTAACATTGACTTCCATAATATACATAATGGAACTATGCATTTTTGTCAGGAAACATAATTCGCTTTATACCCGCAATAAAGACCATTACAGCCAACCCCGCAACCTAAGGCACAAGGACAGACTAGCTCTTCCAACATCTAGCATGTCTATGTGCCACTCAGGTCCATATATAATGTCCATAAAAGTATACAACAAACTACCGCAGGTGTTAAAGGATATAGAAAGCGAGCATAAATTCAAAAACAAACTAAAAGAGTACCTATTAGAGAAATGCTATTACAACATACAGGAGTTTCTAGATGACAAACATAAGTGACAAATGGCGAAAATATTTAATGTACCTATAATATGTTTATAATGACAAATATTACTGTGTTTTAGTTTATAAGTAAGTATTAATATTATGTATAGTAACAAAATTTTATAATAACTAATATTATATAACTTTGCTGTGCCCCAACAGGGCTTCATGTTGATACATTATTAGTGTAAGATCTGTACAACACATGAACGCAATAAAGACTTTGACTTTGACTTTGACTACATGCTAGTACCCACATTTAGATGAAGAATAGATTGTTCCCACTATCCCCCATGTGCTTTGACCCCAACGTTGGGGGCAACTGGGAATTATTATTATTATTATTGGTAATCAGGCAGGCAGTCGTATGCGACTGATAATGCCTGTATCCGGTTTCCTTCTTAATTTATTTCGAAAAGTGACTGAATAGACTCTACTATGGGCCAAGTGGGGATTTATTTATCCCAGTTTTCTCCACTTAATGCTGTTGTAAACTATTTGCCAAGTGCTGCTAGAAGTGAGCATTTAAGCTGGAAAGCTCCACACTGAATCAAGAGCTTCGATTGGGACTAACTAATAACGTAAAGATGATGATAATTATGATTTCTATTCAGACAGACCTTTTTACTCATTATTTTTGATGGAGGAGTTTACTCATTATTTCATCAAAATAAGTCATCCTAAAAACTTGAATACAAATGTTTGTGGTTCTCATCTAGCAACAGTTGTCAATTTTTATCGCAATGATCAGTGGGGGACACTGGGAAATGATTAAAATAAAATTCCCAGTTGCCACCTAGTGGGAAATATTGAAACAACAAACAAAACTATGCGCACACACACACGTATAAAACATTACCCTCTCTTGCACAAAAGGACTGCTATGTGCTTTGTATAAAATGGTGGCCACCAGTGGTGTGCTGTCCCCATAGCACGATTCCTTCTGGCTTGCCAATGGATCGCATGGTGCATGATAAAATAAATTGAGGTAAATGTAAAAGAATGTTCTGTCCACTGGCTTCACATTGAAAAATTTTCACTCTTAATCACTGGTACACATGCACTGGTGATCTAAATAAAGTATATTGAACTTTACGTGGAAAAACCCCTCTTTAAAAAATAAGATAAAAAAAAAATATGTCCGTTGCCGTGTGTAGCGTTATAATTTTTATTGCTTTGCATGTTCTATTCGCGCTTAACAGTGTGGTTCGCTATGTCCGCACACACACACGCAAACCACACACTGCTAAGCGCCGATCAGAAAGATATCTCGATTCACGCCCAGATATCACATCTTTTTAAGGGTTTCGTTCCTCAAAAGGAAAAAACGGCACCCTTTAGGATCGTTGAGTTGTCCATCTGTCTGCCTGTCAAGGTCTTTTTCTCAAGATTATGTGGAGGTATCAAATTGAAATTCTACCACATACTCAATAACGTCTTGAAACTGTGCAAGATGCAAACTTCTAAGTCTACATATCAAAATGTTACTGAGGCGTACGGACGAAACCCTCCGTGCGTGCGTGAACTCACACTTGATCGGCTTTTTCTAAATAAAGAGATAGAAACAGCAGTCACAAAGCTTCCTATTTTCCTAATTTGCCTGACTAAGGGCCCATACCAACTTCACACGGGAATGTTCATTATCTGCATCTCATACTATTAGGTATGTTGTCTGTAAGAATGAATCATTCAAAAATTCCTTTATAAATAAAAGTCCTTTATTGAAAGGAACCACAAAATACAGCACGACACAGTGAGTTCATTCTGGGTCAATAGTGACAACAATTCTGATAATTTGAGATAAATCTTTCATTTGAAACAATGTAACAACGACCATCCTTAACTACTAAAAAGTACCCGAAACGTCGAACTAACAGTAAATAATACGAAATATATAGCGATAGAATCCTTGAAAATCAAAGTGCGACATTCGCTCAAATTTCCGAAAGTATGTAAAGGAATTTGGAAGCAATTAGCACAATCGACGACTCGAACAATCCGCGATCTTTCCCTTACAAGGGGAATTTTCTAACCACTGAATACCGTTCGGTAGTGAGTGCTGTAATGGATTGACAGTAGATTGCTGCCTCAATCGCCCCAAAGATGGTTGTATAGGAAAATTTTGAATGCTTCATTCAGACGTGGCTTCGTGGTTCAGGCGTTCGAGGGTTTCCGCGCATCCCGGACATCGCCGGTTCCAGACCTGAAATCGGAAAAAGTGAATACTTCATTAACTTTTCCGATTTAAATTAAATTTGTTCCGAAAGTACCATAAAATTCTTATTTAGCAGATGCTTATGGCATTAAGTAGGTATCTAAACTTCGACATAGCTTATACAGTTCAAACTGAGTTTATGAATCGATCAGGACACGCCCAATAGAGATGGTATTACGTTCTGCATATGCATGTAACCATGGCTAAGGTCAAGGTAGATGAAAAGCGAAACGGTACAGAAAGACACTTACAGGCACGACAGAACCCGATGTACGCAAGCAGCATGTACCACGGGTACGGTGGAGGCGCGGGCGCAGCCACCCTGGCCCCGATGCCTTCGCCGTCTCCCACGGCACCACTACCGCCCTTCCCTGTACACCCGGATGTTAAGTTTAAAAAGTGAGTATTTACTGTACTTATATACAGGGTGATTTTTTAGGTGTACCTCGATGGCCAGGCCATCTCCAAAACTATGAGGATTAGCTAAAAATACTCAAAGGAGTCAAAATACTCAAAAAATACTCAAGCGGGCCCAATTTTAATCAAATCCAAATCATTGGATTTTTGATAAATCTGTGTTCGTAGCCAAGAATTAAACTCGTTGGTTTTGAAAAAAAATACCCATTAAGGAACGAATTCTGGAAAATCTGTATAGGTATAGACACCAGACTAATCGTGATTGACACACTTGATGAGCTTTGCGTAAAACGCGTTTTTCGGCGTCCTTGGAGCGTTTGCTTTCATGAAACCTGTTCGTCGACGAAGGTTATAAGCTATAGAACATCATGCTTCTACGATAGCGACGAAGTACTCATAAATCAGGCACATTCACATATAATATTTGAAAATAAATGACATGACGCGATGTTTCGAGGTACGCAAGGGACCAGTGAGGGTTGGCTGGTTTCTAATTATTTTTTTTCTTTACTCAGGCTGCCATTCTACGATGTGTTAGCGGAACTAATGAAGCCCTCGACGATGATGCCGATGCAAGCTGGTCGCATGCAAGAAGGCACTTATATATTCCACCTCACACCGCAGCAGGCCACGGAAATAGCTTCGGGCAAAGATATCGTCGGCACCAGTAATAAGCTAGATTATGTTATTCAGGTAATGGATTTGTATTACTACTATGGTAAAGGATTTATTATGAGATGAATGAAGAATATGGTCATCTTTTTAAAATTATATAGATTACTAGCTGATCCGGCAAACGTTGTTATGCCTTAAATTTTAAGGGTGAACAACCCTTATCACTAAGGGGTATTTCAATATACTCACAAAATTCCATGAGAATCGGTCAAGCCGTTTCGGAGGAGTACAGGAACGAACATTGTGACACGAGAATTTTATATATAAGATTACAAGATGTTACTAGCGGCTCCGCCCACGCAATATAGCCTGTTGCGAATTTAGCTTTTTTTGTACTACTTAGGTGGAAGACAAGCAAACGGTCCACCTAATGGTAAGCGATCACCATGGCTTATGAACGTTTGCTACACCCTGAAGAAACCATCTAATGCCCTTGTAGAACTTAATATTGCAGCCGCTTAGGAAAATCACACTAGCTTTTCAATGGTGAAAGAATTTTTTAAATCGGCACAGTATTTACACATGAAAATACAAATTTTTCTCTTTATTTTTGCATTGTATTGACTTTGTATTGTATTGTATAGATTATGTATAGTTATATAGGATTGTATAGGATCCCTGTTTCCAGGGCTTGCGCCTTCGGAGGTGATAATTTCGGATGCATATTATATGGAACATATTTACATAATTATATAACTGACTATATTTTTTTTATTGTCCACAGGCTCAACTAAGGTTTTGTCTTCTAGAAACTTCTTGCGAACAAGAGGACCACTTCCCACCTAGTGTTAATGTTAAAGTTAACAACAAAATGTGTCCATTACCAGTGAGTAACCTTCATACAAACAATTACAGTTATATATAAAAAGCATGTGTGTGGATGTGACCACATTTGAGGTTTTCAGAGCTTTTCCGGGAGCAAAACTGCGACATCATGGTTCCCGACACCGAGGATCATCTCTGAAACTGAGTTGACTCTGAGTCGGACGGCGTGAGGGAACCTAAAACCTTGAACGTAGATACATAGAACTCTTTAGGCGCTTTGCAGTCGGCGGGGCTGGCTGGGTGGGGTGGGGGGTGGGGACAATCCGGTCAATTTCAAGGTGAACGATAAAGCAAACGGAATCTGTACTACCAATATACGTGAAGAGCAAAAAGACCGCGCCGCAATTTCCCCTCGGGTACTGGCGGCGCGGCATGGCCTCGGTGAAGGCAGTCACGGGCATCGACGGGCAGACGCGGTCAAAAAGAAAGACCGACCGCCGTCTGCAAAGTGCTTTATTGTACACCAAACAAGTAAAATTACAGTCAAGAGAAAGCATTATAAGTACATTTAGATAATTGTATGTCCAATCGGCGGACTTATCGTTAGAAGCTATCTCTTCCAGGCAACCTTCGTTCGGAGTCGGTTCGAATCCGATATTCCGGTGTTACAAAAAAGGCTGTTGTTTCTCATAAGTGCAATGGGTGGACTTATCGCTAGAAGCTATCTTCTCCAGGCAACCTTCGCTCGGAGTCGGTTCGAATCCGATATTCCGGTGTTACAAAAGGCAAGGCAAAAGGCTGTTTCTCTTCTATCTTAGAGAGAAAAGATGAAATATTAATGTATTTTTTTTTGTTTTGTTGTACATAAGTCATAAAAAGATTTGATTTAATTATACTGATAGCTACGACTAAGACGATAGTGACTTATCACAATTCAATCTGGTTATCAGTCATTAACAGAATTTTACGACGTTTTATAGAAGTTGGCGCTTAAAGGTTCCTTTTTCAAATTTGAACTCTTGTCCAACTGGTAAAGTAGCACGTGGAGAGTGATGTTACTGCTAGTGCCATTATGCCACGGAAAACAAATAACTAGTGGAATTGTGAAGTAGGTAGGATACCCGTGTCATTGCTGTTAAAACAACGTAGGACAAATTTTCTTGGAATTAACTGATATAATGTCTAAACTTTTGGTAACAACAATAAATACATGAAAACTTATATCTGTCTTCTGCACTGGAAGCATCGAAACTCTCTTAACCTTCTCACTTCCTCTCCCCTCTATATAGTCGACGGCACGAACGTGACGCCCCTAGTATTACAAACGTTCATAGGCCACAGTAACCACTTTCCATCAGGTGGAACGCGTATTACATAACATAATATAAACTCACGTCTATATCCCCGGGGTAGGCGGAGGTGCTAGCACCCATATTTCGCCAGTTTTTGTTTAGGACCCAATGTAATAGGTGGCGAGCCTATTGCCATTAACCGGGCACTATATAAACCTGCGATAAATACACACATAACTTCGAAGAGCATCGAAAAGTTATTGGTGTGTGCCATGGTAAACCTGGGATCGAACCCGAGACCTTGTCTCAACAGTTCATTACTCATACCACTAGGCTACTAGGCTAGGCTATTGAAGAGAATAACAGAGCAATGAAATGGTACCATTTTTTGACAGAATCCAATACCAACAAACAAACCCACACCTGAACCAAAGCGGCCGCCTCGTCCAGTCAACATCTCGTCCCTAGTGAAGCTGTCTCCGACTGTCGCCAACACCATCCATGTGACTTGGGCAGCGGACTTCACGAGGGCATACGTTCTCAGCGTGTTCATGGTACGGAAGCTCACGTCGGCTGAACTGCTCCAACGACTAAAGAATAAAGGGACTAAGAATCCTGACTATACTAGGTCACTAAGTAAGTATCCTTTAATAATATTGCAACGTCTTACGTTTTGAAAAGTACACTGACGGACTCATAAACTGCATCAAAGTTCAGGTTTACTCTAAAAGGATTTTTTATAATAAGTATGCAAACTTTTTAGATTAAATTATATAAATATGGAAAGACTGGCTCTTAATCTTAAAAAAAAATTAAATTTAAAAATAGAACTGCAGTAAAACAAATGAATATAGCCGGGAAAAGAAAATTTACTTGTAGTATCAGATTTGCGTGTTATTTATAGCAAAGTTTTAAATTGATTCTCATTGATTTTTTTTGTTTTGTCAATTGAATTATTGTTACCAGCATAATTGTTGGGTTAGTTTCTTAACACATCGAGAGTTTTTGAACCATAATATGGATACTTCGTCCGAACAAGCGGCACAAATTGTAGCATTGGTGCGGGAGGGCTTGGATCAACGAACGATTGGTAGAAATTTAAATTTAAACCAGTCTACGGTTTCTAGAATATACAGAAGGTTTGTAGAGACAGGTTCTTACAGGAGGAGACGTGGTACAGGCAGAACTCGAGCAACCACAGGTCGTGATAACCGATTTATTGTTATAACTTCCCTGCGAAATCGTTTCCTCACGTCAGTTAACATCAAAACCGAGCTTAATGAAGTGCGTAGAGTAAACGTGTGTGCACGAACAATAAGAAGAAGGTTAAAGGAAGCGGATATCACCCCTTTTAGTCCAGCAAATGGTCCAAAGTTGTCTACAGCTCACAGACAAGCTCGCTTAAGATTTGCGCGTCATCACCTGAATTGGACAGAAGAGCAGTGGGCCTCTGTATTGTTCACGGACGAGTGTAGGACATGTTTATATGGTGCAGATGGTCGCAGAAGAGTCTATCGTCGACGTGAGGAGCGATATGCTCAAAGTTGCATTGAGGAGCGTGTTCCTTTTGGAGGCGGTTCATGTATGGTCTGGGGTGGCATATCGATGAACGGGCGAACAGAACTTGTGTTCATAGACATGGTCCGTCAAAACGGTAATAGAGGGGGTTTGACAGCACATCGCTACATAACAGAGATATTAGAAGATCACGTGGTGCCTTACATGGGATTCATAGGCGAAAATTTTACTTTAATGCAGGATAATGCCCGGCCGCATGCAGCTGCACAAGTTCAACATTAGGTATTGCGAAGAGGTTGGGATACGTACAATGAATTGGCAGCACGCTGCCCGGATCTTAATCCCATCGAGCATGTTTGGGACAATTTAAAAAGAGCTGTATATGCGAGAAACCCTTCGCCCACGACAGTGGCAGCACTAAGAACAGCACTTTCAGAAGAATGGGACAATATTCCGCAAGATCTTTTAAAAACCCTTATAAAATCTATGCGGAACCGATTAGAATCCGTAATAAGGGCACGTGGGGGTAATACACCTTATTAAAACACAAATAAACCCTTGCATAAAGTTTGTGTCTATTGTTAAAACCAATTTTTTAATTAAACCAATTTTTCTTAAATTTCTGTTTTTTCTTCAAAAAAAGTCTTAAGGTCCTTTCCAGTACATAAACTTAAACTTAAAGATATGACCCTACGCTGTTTTAAAGTTCACGAACCAATCTAGAGGTTTCAATTTAAATCTGTATAGAAAGTATGAATACTTGGTTAAAATATTTATTTCAAAGTCGTCTATTACTTTGATGCAGTTTATGAGTCCGTCAGTGTATATTCGTACCTACAGAATACCGTGAATAATAATCATGTGTGGTTTCCGGCGATGAGTAGGGTGGCCAGTGCGACATTATATGTCTTGTATTAAAACGAATGTGTGAAATAGTAACATTATTGTTCACTTACCGATGGTAGGATATGCTACTTGTCCTGAGATTTGTAGTACCTGATCTTTTTTTTACAAATAAATACGGAACAATGAGGCATTTTGTCAATTTCGTAAATATGCAGCACACGGTACGTAGTCAGTAAGCGACTGAATGGAGTTTTTAGTCGCCGTCCGCTTATAAGTGCAAATTGGACTTATCGAAGTGGCACCCGCCACGCCCTCATAACATATTCTTGATATCCGTGGGTGAGCCAAATGCGGTCGAATGTGCACTTTTCATGTGCTATTTATTTACTTCATGGAGAACACACCAGTATGTTAGGCTGAAAGCTCGCCGAAAAGTACTTAACAGCCAAAAGATAAACTGACAATATCTTTTCCTTTGCAGTAAAAGAGAAACTGTCAGAAGACTACGACAGCGAGATAGCCACTACATCACTCCGAGTATCGCTGATGTGTCCACTTGGCAAGATGCGTATGTCCTGTCCGTGTCGGCCGGCCAACTGTCCTCACTTGCAGTGTTTCGACGCGTCACTGTTCCTGCAGATGAACGAACGGAAACCCACCTGGCTGTGTCCTGTTTGTGACCGGCCGGCGCCGTATGACTCTCTCGTTGTAGACGGGTAAGTTAAACATTGACAGTCATATCGAATCATATATTTATGTAACACAGATATAGAAAGCGGGTAGAATAGATACATTTTAAATAAATGTTTAGGTCTTCTTGTATTACAAAGTCTTTGAGGTGTGCTAATATTTCGGTATCCATACATGATAATGGTATCTATACATGCAACACGACACCTTCAATTAGAGAGCATTCAATTTGGTGGTGGAGATCAATATGCTTTCCATTTCTAATGATTGTCCTTGTATGAGGTAAATCTTCCCTGCTGTATGAGTCATTTCACGGCCTACACAGAAGAGATGATCACTGCAACTGATCTAATGGTATACTACGGTACATGTCTTGTACCTAAGTCGCGAGAGAAAAGTGGCTAGCGTGGATTGTTTTGATATAATCTGATGATTGGTGGATTTGATGCTCCACCAGCGCCGCAGCACCCTCTACTATTCTCAAAAGACTGCGCGTATAGAGCACATTTTAGGTTGCCTGAGTTATAGCAAACTATAATTATATAGTCCTAGAAATCTAGAACAATCTAGGACATACATATTATACATAGAAATACCTAGACCAAAGCAAATATACATATTAATGCACATTTACATTTAGCGGGAATCGAAGCTGCGTCTCTTGCTTAACAGTCGCGGTCACAACCGCCTCGCCAGGTCCCTTTATACAAGATGATGGTATGTGTAGGTACTTCCAAGAAGTGCTGACGTCGGCGCGGCTGTCGGGCGACTGCAACGAGATCCAGCTGCACGCCGACGGCAACTGGTCCGCGCACACGCCGCCGCCGCGCGCGCCGCAGCAGGCGCAGCCCGCCGCCGAGCCCGTCACGCTCATCTCCGACGACCTCGGTGCGTGCCCTCTCTCTCTCTACACTACTTTAGATCGGAAACTGTGAATGCTTCGACTCCCTCTCCTTCTTGCGAGTAATGCCCTAAAGGTACAGCACAATCACGAATCCTCGGCACAGTGAGGTCGCCCCGCGAAGCCTGTGTAAGCTTCTGCGTTTCTGGGCGGAGCTGGGCTGGCTGCTCTAGCCAGTAACCCTGCACGCACAATGGCTCAAAAAGGGAGGCTAGGTGCAGAAAAATACAATAGACAAAGGTACAGCGGACCGGACAGCGTGACATCAAGATAAAATATTGAGTGTGGACGTAACAACTTGAGGCACATGGGCACATGGGCACATGAACCAAAGTTGTGCTGACACTGCCAGCAGTCGAACTAGGCTATCACGCAGCTGAATAAGTGACGGACACGCATTTCTGACACGTTCACGGCAAAATGCTACGTAAATGTTCGCATTCGAAATTCTGCTGTATAACCATGTTTGGGTCGATGGCGGGGGGTAAGGGTAAGATCGCAAGTTCTAGTTCCGTCGTAGCATTTACTTTTTTCGATGTAAATTTTTCTATCTGTCTATGTTTCTCTCTCTCTCTCTCTCTGTGACTAAACTATCAAAAGACAGAATGTGTAAATAAAATTGAAGTCTGAGATGATTGAGTGAAACAGCTATATGTTCATAACAAAATGATTATTGAAATGAAACCACTTTTATTGTGTTATTATATTTGCTTATACAATATTTTCAATGTGTGACATTCGCATATACTTCAGAAAGTATGTTTCGGTTAACCTCCGAAGTGGCTGGGCCAATTTTAATGAAATTTTCACTGCAGCTAGTTAATGTAACTTAACTGAGACTTTTTATATTAAAACCGTCTCCATCCATCACCCAGCTTAAGATTAATCGAATGACACTATTCTACGTCCAACAGAAGTCATACCAGTGGAGGGCGGGGGTGGTGGTGCGGCTAAGCGTGCCGCTGTAGGCGAGGCGCGGGCCCCTAAGGCCGCCGACGTGCTCGTAGACCTCACGTCAGACTCCGAGGATGAACTGCCTCTCAAGCGGAAGGTCCCGCAGCCGAAGCCCACGCCACCTGCCTCCGAGTCCAGTGTTAAGAGCGACGATAATTACTCTTCTTCTAGTGGTGAGTGCTATAGAATTTATACTCTTGAACTTTTTTCCCAACTAAGATCTCGGCGCTAAACGCTCATTACTGTGTACCTGTGTACATGAACTCGCACGGCCCACTATAAGGCATACCTGACGAAAAGTGGTTACTATGGCCTAATTGACGTTTGCAACACCAGGAGCGTCACACTCGTGCTGTTGACCCTGTAGAAGGTAGAAATCGTAGAGGAGAAGGGAAGGTTAAGAGAGTGTAGAAGACAAAGCAAGGTTTAATCCAGTACATAGCGGTGTGAATGTAGGCCCTCAGTCTTTTTACACACACCACCTTTCCAGTGAGCGCTTTAACACAACACAAGGTTACTATTAGTCGTTGTATTCTGTGAGCCGGAGCTATTTCCTCAGTGGGAAAAACCGCGGTAGCCTAGTGGTATGGGTAATGGATTGCTGAAACAAGATCTCGGGTTCGATCCCAGGTTTTACCATGGCACACACCAATGACTTTTCGATGCTTTTTGAAGTTATGTGTGTATTTATCGCCGGTTTAGAAGTGCCCGGTTAATGGCAATAGGCTCGCCACCTATTACATTGGGACCTAATCATAAACTGGCAAAATGTGGGTACCCGAGTTGATGTATATAATATAATATGTTGATAGATGAGTTTATGTTATGTTTTCTGTGAGGCATAGCTACTCCCCCAGTGGGACGGTCTCTCGTGAAGTCCCACCTGCTAACAGTGTGTGTGTGTGTAGCGGCCGAGGCGGTATCATCCAGCGGTTACCGCTCCCCGCACGGCGCGGGCGCGGGCGGCGCGGTGATCTCGCTGGACAGCCCGTCGCCGCCCGCCGCCGACCACGACGAGCCGCGCGCCGCGCCCGACGCGCTGCCCGACCGCCCGCACCTCTCCATCACGCCTGTCACGCCCTCGCACGCCATCGGTGAGTTTATTTCCCCTTTTTTTTTCGTCACAGTACACGTAGCAGTTGAATCTGCAATCTTGGTCAACCAAACCCTTGGAAAAGAATCTCGTGCCCTGCATCATAGCTGTTGATCCGGCCTGCTTCGTCCTCGGCTTTGACGGGAGACCGGCTGATTATATGCCTTGCGGCTGTTGGAAAGAGTAGGATGAAGAACGTATTAACACTTTTTCATTGGATTTTTTTTAATTTATGGCACGTCAATTTGACTTCAACTCGCCTGATGGTAAACTGAAGGTAAAGTCTCAGGCGAGACGGTCACCATTACAAACACGTACAGTGTTATAACGTGTCTTGACGGTCTCATCAGATCCTTTTTCACGTCCCGCTTAAAGGACCCGGGACTGTAAGAAGAAGGAAGCACGTGCGCTAGTAAGGAATTCCAAGACTTAATGGTGCGGCATCTACATGGAGTATTACACACTGTAACGGGTGACATCTAAGCCGTGCCCGTGTTGTCCTGTGTAGGAAAGGAGAGGGTGGGATTAATTGGAACAGTTATCAGAACATTCACCATGCTAAAGAAGGATCACTAACGGAAGGATCACGTTTTTAAGGGATTTTATGACATGGTTACTATTACCATTTACCATTTGAAGTAAAATTAATGCTTGGAGAAAGTATACTACTGTGTAAAATAAATCGTAGAGATTAAAAAACTAAATTCGGTTACATTACACATTATGGAGGTAGGACACGACGGTATCTCCCGTCCGAAATGAGCTGTCCAACTGGGGAAGTACCTCCGCCCTACAGAACACCGCGGTCATAATAACCATCGTGTTGTGTTCCCGCCGGTAAGTAGGGTAGCCAGAGCTCCTCCTTCCCCTCCCCTTCCTAGCCTCCCCACCCCTTCCCAGCTCTCCCCCTTTCCCTTCAGGGTGGGCAGCGCGTGTGTGACACCCTTAGTGTTGCACACGTTCATAGGCCACGGTGGCCGCTTTCCATCAGGTGGGCCGTGTGCTTGTCTGCCACCTACGTAGTATAAAAAAAAAAAGCTAATACGCTTTTTGAGATGTGAACAGATGTAAGAAATATAACAATTGTTCAGGTACAAGTAACAACATTGATCGAGAAGAGAGTGGTGAAGCCACGCCCGGCCATTGGGCGCCCTACGCAGACTCGGAAAGGGATGACAACTTTAGAAAGTAAGTGCATCTGTTGTGTGTATAATCCATCTTAAAACAATTCCTACTTATCAACGTCGCCTACTGTTTCATTACATCGGCTGTCGTGACCAGGGCATCTGATTAACCCTAGAAAATATAACCGAGAGACCCCAACCGACACATGTACCCCACATGTCGGTTGGGGTCGGTATAATTTACGCAAAATTACAACGTTATGTTTGCATTTCTTTGTTAACGGTAAAATCTATTTGCTGATCGCGGCTGCGTGTTGCGCTGCGTCCTCAAATTATGTAGAAAAACTGCATTGAAATCTCCTTAGTCTAGGTTAAGTCGTCTTGAAATGGGAAATAGTACATTATGATACAATTGGCCATAGTTGAGCTGTATCATAACATTACTTTTTTAAATTCATTTTGATAGTTTGTACGTAAAGTTTGTTTTTAATATTTTAATTTCATTTTTCTATTGCAAGTGCTCCAGAATGGATGAACTGCACAAATATCTGGATGTTCCCACAATAAAGGAGGAATTCTAATCTTAAAAATAAAAGGAGGTCCTTGTATAACTGGGTAGTTTTGACTAAAACTACTCAGTAATACTAGGACCGAATCACTCACCACCAGAATAGACTAGCACAGAGGCTCGAAAATCAATTGGGAACCAGACTTTAAAAAGACTGCACATAATTTATAAATATAAAACTGCTTATGGTTTTAACTAAAACCGATCACATATTAGGAACAAAATATAAAAAAAAAATAGTAACTTTTGAACTTAGAATGTTTCTTTTTGTGTCAGATACTGACTGAGGGAGAAGGGTGGCTGCACCTCATACGCCAGCGGCCACTCTTCGGAAGAGGAGCAGGAACCTTCGTACCCCGAGGTGCCGCTGCTGCCGCCCTAGGCGACCCCGCGCGGAACTGTGTACATACCCGACTGACAATGAGTGTCCAGTGATTGACTTCTTGATGGCTTTTTTTACTGCTCAAATGGTAAAACTGTATTTCACAGTACGAGACAGAATACTTTACTCTATTAGTTAGGTAGATTGCTAATGGTAAACAGTCTTGATGTGACCTTTTATACCAACGCAAAAAAAACTACTACTTAAATTAAATTAGTGGTTTGACCTAAAGGTCCTAGATACCAGGTCATAAAATCCCAAAAAAAAAACATAAAATAAATTAGTGGTTCGTTTTCCTGTTTTTAGTTGCGTTCTATTTTCAAACTGAGTTTCTAAACAAAAAGAGATTAATGAATTGAGTTTTTAAATGCAATACAAAAAAAAAAACAATTACACAAGTTTGTTTACCTATCGTCAAGTACCTGATCGAATGGAGTATAGTGTTACCTTGCTATTAGCTATAGATAAAATTATCTGGTTAAACCAGATGTTAATCGATGTTAGTAATGTCTCGCTGTCGCCTATCTCGTTCACTGTGTTCAGTTAGACGCCAATTATCATGTCAAAAAGACGTTTTCTTATCAAAATGTTGATGTTTCACTAGTGGGTTAGCCCCGAATCCCCCTGTTTTTTTTTAATTATAGCGTGATAAAACGCAATTTTATAAGAGAAATTTTTTAGGTGTTAAAAAGCGGGGGGAATCGCGATAACCTACTCAAATAGAGGTTGGTCTGATATCGAAATTTAGAAAAATTCCACTATAAGCTAGAAATCAAAGTAAAATTAGTCGTAAGCATTTTCGTAAACCAAAATTGTTTTATATCTCCGAATAAACATTGCTGTATGAGATTGTATGGTCGTAGATTTAGTATGTTTGCATTACGGTATGTGTTTTATGTCTCTGGGGAAAGCGCGAGTGTCTTTTGAATGTGATGTAATTAAATTATATTATACGAAATTAAATTATAGCAGCCGTGAGAGAAACTTCTGCGGGCCCTTGGAGCGACACAAATGTGCAACTATTTGATAGTTTTATGCAAATTTTCTTACTAATAAATAAAATAATAGACTTTTTACAAAGAAATGCTAGTAATTATTAAAATATATCATACGTTAATACAAATGTATACCTATCGGCATAGATCTTCAACATGTCACGAGACAAAATGAGACTGGCACGTCCACCACCATTGCACCTCTTGCATATCTCATAAGACAGCCTAAAAACGAGTACCTACTGCGCGTATTAGGGTCCACATGTCCTTCCTGTACCTAATAATATAATTGTCAAAAATAAAATCGAAAAATCGTAGACAATGGTCACAAAACAAATTGAAACCTTCATAATCTTTACGACATCACCAAGACCTCTGCCGCCGAAATATTACGACATGCCGAAAATATTGCAAAAACCAACAACACAATGGTGGTCTCTAATAAAGATTAAATTAATTACCCTAGCTCAACTGTTTGAATGCGAATTGTACATAATGTATGCCGTGCCCCTCTAGTTAAATACCTAGCTTGATTATTGGTATGGTACAGTACAATCTCATTAAACATTTTGTGTTGGACACACCTCTAGTTGCTACAAATCGTTCGCTTATGTCCATATTTGTAAGATATAAATTAGGAAAGAAGATTTCAACTGTATTGAATCCTTATTTCGAAGAACATAATCCAAGTTTATGTTGCTGTTTGGTGATTTCTTTTATAGAAAGTAATATTTCCATGCCAAGACAAACTAAGAAATGGCAATTCTCAGCTCTAAAATGTATTTACATAGTTCTACAGCAGGGGTCACCAATTGGCGGACAGCGGTGCACATACGCGCAAGAACACGGCAACTTGCACTACACAGTATAAAATGTAATAATTAAAATTATGAAATAAATAATATCAAACATATAATATCAAAAACGAGCGAGAGAGAGTTCGCCGACTGCATTAGTAGCAAAAAAAACTTTTAACTTTAGACAGATTTACGGACAAAAGTAATATCGGCGACTTTGCTTCGCTTGTTCGGTCAATTGCAATTGTTTAGTAAACATTTCATCTTTTATAATTATGTTGTGCGAACCATGGAGGTCATCACAGATCGTGAGCGAAACTAATTGGTGACCCCTGGACTACAGTATCACACACGCCTCAGAAATGGTGATATATTTTTGTGTGCTTGTAAGATTTCTGGAACTACATACTGTTGAACTAATTCCTATAATTTAAAATATGTATTATTAGAACTTTAATGATATCAGTTCGTCAAACGCTTCGCTGAGACGAATACTTCTACCGAATAATAATTATTTCCTTACTATTAAAGCGTTCTAATTTATTTGTTAGTAAGGTATTAGTATAATATAATGTGTTAACTGTATAATATTGATTGAATGTCTTAAATTCTTGGCATCAATGCGATACAAAGAAAATGTTAGAATAAGTTACTGTCTTCAATAATAAATGTAAATATTAAATATTGTCCCAGAGCATTTTAATATCCTCACTTAACACCTCAATCCATCTTCGTACTAATCAAATTAGTATAGAAGGCGTGTAAGTCAACAGGCCCAGACTGGAGCATATTCCACTAATCTTCATACGTAATCAAAACGCGTGTTGTAATACAGGAAACAGGTAATAAAACAATAGAAAAACATATCGAGCTATGGCAGCAGTTTATATTTGAGGCCGCAGTGGTGCGAGGCGACAACGGCGGCTAAACGGCAACGACCTCCGACGCAATGTTTAATTGTTGGATGATTATCGTAATGAATGGGCGGCTGTGAGCGATGCCGACACAACGCTACAACAATCATTATCTATTCACTCGGCGGATCAATCCAAGACAGCAGTACTCTGTAGCGACGCCGATCGTACTCTGTCCAGTGCACGCGCCCTTCTCGTATTTTTACGCCGTCCGCCTCGTAAACTATCTCCGCTCCCTATCGCACTCGCGACCCTTCAAATCTTGCATCTCGCTCTTTCGAGTCAGGGGGGACACGTAGCGTTGCTCGCCGAAACCGAGTTCCGCGGTCGTCCGCCGACTCAATGCGGCGCTGACGTGCGTTACGCTGTTACGATAATTTTGTGTTTCCAGTGTTTCCACTGTGAAATCACCAGTGTTATTTGTTTATATTTTATAACATTGCACTTGGATTGCTTCGCATCGCTCACTGGATCTGCCATCACCCGTGGAGTGTACTGTACGTGTTTGTGTGAGACCTGAAGCGAATACTATTGTGAAACGGGTCGGCCGTGTTCGTTTATGTGCTGAATGGTGATTAAAAGTAATTTACTTTGCTTTTACGGTGTGAGAGTCGGTGCGTATCGATCGTATATTGAAAGACAAAGCAGTGGATTGTTATTTTGGCGTAAAGGAGACCTGTGCAGCGTGAGGTGAGTATTCGATGTTATAAGTTTAGTAGCGAAGGTTCGGCGGCTCTCATGACCAAACGACGACGGCCGGCGCGCGAGGATGCGGCGGTGTGGCACGGCGAGAACCGCGCCACAGTATAACTAACAATCATCAGTAGACCAACGTTACCGGCTTTGTAACTTATTTATAAAAAGTCGACGTTTTTTTGTTACATTAACGTTAGTAAGTGAGTATTGAAATGTTAAATTGCAAACGAAAATAGATTCATTTAGATAATATAGTAAACACGTGTATATTGAACATGCGAGGTAGGTTTTAATTTAGTTTTTCAACTTAATGAAACATTTCAATTTAGGCACAACTAGACGTTTCTTATTGCCTAGTATGAATCCTGACATTCAAAGGTGTATAAAGTACCAGTTTACTCTGTGTAACAATGAACCGTAATACCGCGACTTCGCTCACACCTTGTGGCAAGATACAGGCACGAGAAATGTCGGTAGGTGAGATAAATATGTACCTATTTCAAACCCTTAACAATAGACCTAGGAGCAAATTTTAACTAATAATGGTATTAAAAAAAAATAAGGCTCGAACAGGCACAGAAATAAATTTTTCATTGTGTAAAACTTTTTAAAACAAGCATGAAAATTGAATCTGTCGGTATGTTGTAGGTAGGTATATAGGTAGCGGATAAGTATTACCCGCCGACGCCGTGAGCACCGGCTAATAGCTTCACATTCTGAGTGAGCAATGCCCTTCCATAATGGGATAAAGGCAGGCCGCCGCATGGTCGTCAAAAAACTTATATAGCTGCCGAATCTCGTTCTTTTATTAGGAGAAATTGTCCTTTTGTTAACCAAAAAGCTACGAGGTTGTTTTCCTATTTAATTTTGATCCCGTTCCCACACCTTTTCCCGGGATAAAAAGTAACCTATGTCTTATTCTAGGCCCATGTAAAGGTTTATAGATTACAAAGGTACTTATTTATTCCTCGGACCAAATATAAAACCTCGCAACAAAGGAGCGAGGCAGCACACGCGATGACCGTTAATTGTGAACTATTTCACTATTTTAATTGTACTAATTTATTGGTAATGAAATACTACCAACTAAGTTAAAAACGCTTTCGTCAACAGACTACAGTTGCATCATACTGCCTTAATCTATCACTATAGCCAAATCCGTCCAACCATTACAGCGTAATTAACTAACAAACATATCCACAAACTTTCACATTTATAATATCGGTAAGATTTACCTACCAGTGAAAAATTACTATGTAATCACACACGGGTTAACTGTGGTCACATTTGTACCCAGTATGACTATGTTGTTTAACCAATAAAATTTAATAAACCGTGATTAAGTAATTTGATTGCATCGCAGTTAGTTTCATTGTTGTAATTCTTAAAAGGCATTGATTTAGGTCTCGTAAATTCTAAAAGAGGACAATCTTTAATTTCAATTCAACTGAAAGTAAAATCATAATAGATTACCTACGCAAATAAAATGAATTTAATAAATAACACAGTTGGACTGTTTCCAAATAATGCACCCAAGACTATTCTAAATTTGGCTTTGTATAGCGAACACTTATGAAAATTACAAATGACATAGCTTAAAGTTGCACGGACAATGCGGATTTACGTCTAAATGTGTATTTACTCTGTAGGGCATTAATTCACGGATAATATACAATGTATAAAATGTTCTATCCAAAGTACTTAATGTAGAAATGGTTTACATAAGTACATGGGTAGTTACTTAGTACTTACACTGGGTACCACTTAGTATGAACGATATTAATAAAGAGACGTGTAAATGAAGATTTAAATAGGTTCGATATAATTTACAATCAAGTAAAGTAACAAGAAGAACAGATGGCTGTTGTAGCCGAAAGGTTCTTGGAAGGAGACCGCGTACTGGCTGACGAGGCATGGGACGACCCCCTGTGAGACGGACGTATGGTAATATAGTCAAAGTGGCGGGTATCCGTTGGACGCAGACCGCCTCTAACCGGTCGGATTGGAGGTCGATGAGGAAGGCATATGTTCAGCAGTGGACGTCCTCACTAGCGCCACGACACAGAGTCTATAAAAAAGTCTGAAGCTTCAAATTATGTAACAATATCCTCGGAATTATTTAATATATTTATATATTTACGTGGCAACACCAATTTTTTTGTATAAAAATGCACAATTCACGAAGGTGTTAAAAGGTTCCTAAACTACGATGTTGAGCTCAATGGCTCATGAAATGATAAGCAAAAACCCCATCAACTTTGTGAAAAGATATTAACAAACAGATCTTCACTATGCAAACAAACATTTTCTAGTTTTCACCCTTCTCAATGTGGTTAGGATTATAAGGGTAAATATGACGTCAACAGATTGGCCGGCCGAACCATACAACTGAAGAGACCAATAAAGTGGACCGGACACACGGCATATTTTATTCGAATTACTTAAGTACAGTTTTCTCATTTCCTTTAATTTAAACAGGCTTGATTAAAGTTAACTTAGATTTCTTATATTGATATACAGAGGACGCATTTTTTAAAACATGGCTTCATAATTAAGCAGTTGTAGGTACTTATTATAAATGATCAAAATAACATCACTATGTGAACGATTTCTTTAGTACAAAATAAGTAGATATGTACCTATAACAATCCGATAAAATATGCACACACGACTAATTATATAATCTTGTATCGTTAACTAACACATGACAAATTGCTTTTCAAAAGCGTGTTTTACGAAGGCACGCTTGCGCGCGTTCTTGCTAATGTTGATAGAAAACCGGATTTATTATGACCATAATAGCAGTATCAATATCAATGTTTGTCTATTTGCTGACTCTTCTGAAGAGGGCAGTATTAGCTTCACTAACAAAATACAAATAAAGACCAATTTCACTACATATTTTCTTGAATCTCTTAACCCTCTACTTCATATGAGCCCATATATGGTATGGCGATTTTATTGTTGTTTTATTTCCAAACAAATACTAATTAAGTCATTCCACATTGTTAAATCCATGTAATGGTTAAGTAGCAATGACAAAACGCACTTACTTGGTCTACGGTTTGATGACAATTAGAAAAAACCTTACTTTTGCTCGGGTAGTCAGTAAAACAAAAGACGACTGCTTGAGGGACATTTTTGAGTATCAAAAACAAAACCGAAACGTAAGTATTTATAAAACGTAAAATTATATTTATAACGTCAATACTTCCTTCTTTACCTCTAAATAATTATTTTGTCACTTTTTACGTATTTACTATGGTTTTCGTCCACTTTTATGTCGATACCATATATGGGCTCATATGCAGTACGACGAAAATACGTTTGGACATATATGGTATCGTATGCAGTCAAACAAAAAAATAACAAAGTAGAAAAGGAACATTACATACTCGTAATATCTAAAACAAACAGGAGAAATATATATTTTTTTATTATTATTCGTGGAACGTAATGAGACAGTTTCTTTTATATTTGTAGCATAGAGAAACTTTGCATTTTGAACATTTAGTGTATGTCTTCATAGAACATACTATGCAATGTTGACGTTTTTTCTGCCACATAGGCCAATGTCCAATATTGTCTGAAATTTCGCTTGAGAGCGCTCCTGAAGATGCCTCGTGTAGAGGCGAAACACACGTCGAGATTTGTCCTTCGCACTTGCGGAATATTGCACAATAAATTACAACATCTCTCCTCAGGTAAGAAGTCTTTTACTTGCTTTGAAGAGGGCGGTTTGACATTCCAATACCTATATATTGTTATCGTTGTATCGTAGCGTGTATTGTATATATTGTCACCGCGGGTGAGTGGTGGGCCGTCCTCCCTCTCCCAACATATATATATTTAAAAAAAAATGTATTACTCCTATTAGTCTTAGATATTACGAGTATGTAATGTTCCTTTTCTACTTTGTTACTTATTTGTCTGACTGCATACGATACCATATATGTCCGAGCGAGATTTTGTCTAAGTGCATACGAGCCCATATATGGTGTCGTAGTTTTTTTTGGACATTTAACTACTTTTTTATTTTTTTTCGATTTATTTGTCTTAATATTACTTAAATAAAGCAATATCCACGAAGAAATAATTTTTTTTCCATCTCCTTAATAATTCATGCAGTAGAGGGTTAAGTGAAAATAATGTCCTCTTTCGTAAGATATTTTAGTTAGCTACAAGAAAATGTGTAAAAAGTTTAGATATATTTTCTTCACCATTCCTGTTTGCCAGATTTGGCAAGTTTAAGAAATGGTATAAAATAAACCGTGTAGTTCGTTAGTGATGTGCTCGTAGCATGCTCTCCGCGTTCGATTTATAAGTTTTTTGGCCGGTCGAAGCGCTGCGGGAGGCGCTACGGGCGGTCTGCGAAACATTGTTCGCTTTGTGCACGAAATACGCTGCTCCCTTTCATGGCATCACATTGGTTATTGTACACTACATATTGGCTTGCTCTCTGTGCCACGATGTATCAGGAATAGAATTCAAAATTCGAAGTAGGCTAGTCGAATGAACCAATTCGTTTCACCTTTGGATGTTTGATTTTTTTTAAAGTTCTTTAAAAAAGTATATCTATAAGCATAAAGTTGCTGTACTAAGTACTGCACTTGGCTGTTAAGTTATGAAAAACTTTTGTGGATTTTGTTACTTCACATAGAGATAGTAGTATGCACCAAAACAAAACTTTAATATTTAAAATAATGTATTTGTATTTAATCTACGATAACAGTTACCATCCGTCCGAAAATAAACTATCATAATTTGCAAGTTGTTACACTTTTGGAGCAATCATATTATCAGTTGTAACGGTTTTTGACAAGATTCTATATTGATTGGAGTGCGGTCTGTGTAGGTATTAATTAATAAATTGTTATCTAAACCGTTATTTATTCTGTTGTCAATTCTCCAGCCCACGTGAGCAGCTTGCTCGATCAGACCGCACTCTATTAAAATCACACTTGATTAGATCTGAGCGCGGTTTAATTGAACACTCCGCTCGAGGTATGCGCGCCTGGTACTCGGAGCACAATATACAAACCGGCGACCGCCGAGCGAGATCTCTCTGACGTCTTATTTTTCTTTTTATGCTACTTTCATCTCTCGTCCGATTCGTTTTCGTATTTTTCCCTTTGTCCCTTTTGTTGGATTTTTCATATCCTTCTGTTTTCCACGTGGATTAATTTTAATTTGAATTCAAAGCTTTCCAATATTTGACTTTTATACCCTTCACATGTTGTTTTGTAAGTATACTTTTCGTGGTCAAACGAACACGGTCTTACACGATAGATAGAATTTATCGTTGGGGTCGCGAGATCACGGTGCGCCGCCCACAAGCAATTTGCCGTCTGCCCGCGGCGCGCCGCACTCCGGCTCACTGCTCGCTGGCTATAAGACATGTTCTCTAACTAAACGCTATGCTAATGTAATGGGGCTCCATTTGATCACAGCCACAGCCCACGGCTAATTTAAAATTCTCAATGAGCTGTCTGTGGCAGCAACTTTATTAGGTGACTACTTTTATTATCGAAGCAATTTGATAGGAGTCGGATCGTTGCGTCATTTATATTAGCTTAATCGTGACCAAGATCATTATATTAAGTCAATCGAATGATATTGATTTTAATGTGAAACGTCTCAGTTCCCGTTGAGTATAATAAAACAAAGTGACTTTCTTGTGTTTATGTAAAATACCGTCGGAACAGAATTGAATAGCTAATAACTTCGAGACTAATAAAAAATGGACAATGATTAACTCCACTACTCAAACAAGTAAATATATAATATGTATTTAGATAGCAATTAAAAGACCTGGTGAAGCAATATCTGAAAACATCAGTCCTGAAAATGCTTTCAATCTTAATAAAACAGTCCCAAATCAAGCATAACAAATTATCGAAGAAAAAAGAACAGAATGAAAAAGATTAATGATACAAATTTTTCACGAAAAATCTACAGCGTGGGCTCAAACCACAGATTACTTAATAGTTGGAATCCAAACTAAGGTCTCCGTACTTTATCTAACCAATTTTAGATATCCAATGATCATTTGTATTGTGAGTCACTCTTTAGCTTTATTTCGGGTAACATTACCTGCGGAAACTAATGTATCTACCTGAAACAGCTGTGCCCGCCTCTACGATGGTACATTTGTTTAGATTAAACAATCTTGGTGTGTCTTTTTTTAAAAAACTCAGCATAAAAATATTTTTCTGTTTAGAAACGCGTTATAAAGACTAAAAACTCTTATCGAACCATTAGTTATTTAGTCTAGTTCTTTTGTTCTTTTAACATGTGCTTTTTTTATAAAAAGTAGCCACAAGATTGTTTACCTTTAGTTAAGTACCTACCTAAACAAATGAAGTATATTATTATATTCATACTGTGTCATTAACAAAGACATCGTGATCTTAAAGTACTACTATTAATCTCAAATCTTATTAATTTCCAGTAGCTAAACGTTCTTGATTAGATTTATAGTGTTCATAACAATATTCATTTGATTGTAGCGTTCAAATCAGAAACGTTGATGTTATCAATGCTCTTTAATTTACAACTGATATGCCATTCAAGCAATCAAGCAACAAAATTAGACTAGAAAGCCTTAGAGCCTAGGCTTAGATGATGACATTATACCACAAACATAATAGACAGCTGTGACGTCACTATTTTATGGTTTATCGAAAAAAAAAAACAAAATGAATCATGAATCACTGCTGATTTGGCACGCACCGTATTAGTGCAAGCCCCCGTCGCATTTAACATGCTTGACATGAGCGAGTTCGTACTACGAATCGCACTTGTCTGATTTACGAGTACCTATGCCCACAACCTGGTTCTAGCATTCTACCTGCGTTCAAGTAACTGTAATTATAATAAATAATTGAGTAGTCCGACTGGGGAAGTACCTTCGCCCTACAGAATACCGCGGCTAATATCCTTGTGTTGTGTTTCCAGCGGTGAGAAGGATAACCAGAGCTCACTGGAGAACTTTTGTGTTGTCAGTGGGAAGACAGAACCGAGACTCTCTTAACCTTCTGCCCCTCCCCCCCCCCCCCGTTCCCCTCTCCCCTCTAAATTGTCGGCAGCACGAATGTGTCACACCTCGTGTTGCAAACATCCATAAACCACGGTACCCACTTTCCATCAGATGGGTCGCTTGTACCTAAGTGGTATAAAAATGCTTTCTAATATTTTTAACTATTTTAGTTCCAAGATGGCACGCAATCTGCGTTTACTACTATATGGTGCGTCATCCTATCTCGCATTAGTTACAGCACAGCCGATCAACGAAAATGCTGTTTACGTTCAAGCATTTATGAAACGTCTCTACTGGCATGTTTAACACTCAATTCACGTCTGTTTCTCAACCAGGTTATGTCTTTTCGCTGCGCAAAACCGGTATAATGTTAGTCTGAGTGTGGCTCGCATGTGTGGAGTAGGTAGCCGGATCGTAAATCACTGTGCGCGGCGGTAATGCGTAGATAAGAACTCTCTCATTTGTTTTCCCATTTCCCCAGAGAAATTTCTTAGCGACATTACCGCGAGCTGTATGACGCAACGAGCAATTACCCCGGCTTCGCGGGAATTCTTACATTTTCATAAAGTTCTGTAAGCATGGCGCTTTGTACTTTAATACAAAAACACATTAAATATTCAGGGATATGATGTATTTTTCGCTGTCATTTCTTTTCTGTTGTTCTAAGGTAATCTTTCCCAAACCGGCCACGCTATGATGGATGAATCGGTCATGTTTAATAATTATGTTCATGCACCTCACAGTCATTATCTTCCTGCCCTTGTCCTAATTACTTGGGTTCAGCGCAACATGTCATTCTCCTCAATACATTCCTATCAGATGTCATATCTTCAGGCACTTCATTTTTTGCCATATCTTCTTTCACACAATCCATCCAACTTTTTTTGGGCCGACCTCTTCTAAAGTCACGTTCATACTTTGGACCTATATTACTATCATTTCTTCTCACAGCATGTCCATACCACGACAGACCATTGTTCCTCACAGTATTCGCAAGAATTTCACTCATCATTCCCTGAACCTTTTTCCCAACTCAGTTGGGGTCGGCTTTCCAGTCTAACTGTGATGCGGCTGAACTTCGATATTTTCCGTGAAGCGACTGCCATCTGACCTCCACAACCAATGGCCTAATGACCAATGGCGATATCGAAGTTCCAAGTTAGGCTGGTTGGACTTTTGAGGGCTCCAAGTACCTGTAACGACTGCCATAGATATTTGTATGGCAACCGGGACCGACGGCTTAACGTGCTCTCCGAGGCACTTATAAACCTGCGATAAATACACACATAACTTCGAAAAGCATCGAAAAGTCATTGGTGTGTGCCATGGTAAACCTGGGATCGAACTCGAGACCTCGTCTCAGCAGTCCATTACCCATACCACTAGGCTACCGCGGCTCGCGGTTCGCAAGAATTTCACTATCCTTATTTAATATTCTTATCCTTATTTGAGTTATCATTATCGTTATAACTACCACAGTTAAGATATCTACAAGTAAGATACAATCACGTTTGGCATGTTCGAAATGATTATATCAAAATAAAGATAAAATCAGGCTAGTTGACAGTATAAATATTTAATTGAACGATTGTTTGCTGTGGGCCGCCAAACGGAATGATATTAAGTTTATTAATACATTTAATTAGCTCAGCAATTGGTTGAACATAGGTCTAACACCGGTGCGGCGTGGTTGAGCACGCCATATCGCTTGATAAACGCCAATTATAGTGTTCACGCGATTATACTGTCGCGATTTACAGATAACCCGGCCATTTGGAGAGGACCTCCTCGCCTCTTTCATTACCATGCCATGAATTGCCATGCCAATTACATGTTCGAAAGCCTTAATGATAGCGGGCGTGGATGAATTTAACCGTATGGTCGCATGATGAGTACTGGAGGGCGCAAATTACCAACGACCAATTATGGAAAACTTTGCTTGCCTTTTTAGTTTCAAAAACTTGTATCACTTATATGAAAACGCACGTATAATATTTGTGTATGGAAATAATTACGGCTGTCGTAAAATATATGATTATTTGTTCAAGGGTGTGGTTCAAAGAATGTCACTAGCATGTGATAACCTCGTTTGCTTATCACGTATAGGTACGCAAATTGATTGGCATGTTGGTTCGATTCATTCGCTTCAAGTAGGTACTTACCTACTTCCACTTCAAAAGTTAACGGATCTTCTGTAAGTAATAAAAAATTGTAGATTACAATTTATTAACATAACATAGTGTAAAATGATAAGACTATGTTCTCTACCTGTGTTTCTTTGTGGTTCTTTAGTTTTTATTCTAGTACTCGTATCGTAGATTGTTAACAAAGTTAAATAGGTTGTAAAATAGATAGACAAATGATTGATTTGAAAATTAGGATGCATAAATAATTAAGATTCACAACCTTGATACTGTCATTCAGCGGATATTTGCTGTTATTAAGTTACGAATAAAAATCTCATTCAAAGATTCTTAATGAAATTATTCATCGACAATTTTGTTACATTAGCAATTCTAAATTCAAAACTTGTAACGTAAAAGAACCAACTCAATTTAATCGATTTGTAATAAAATCGAATCAAAATCAATCGAGCAAGGCGATCGGATCGACCAGGGCAGCATAAACGCGTAGAGCGAAGCGACATGAAGGTCGGCGATGAAACCAGTTTACTCGACGCCGCAAGGTGCCGCCGGCCACAGTGCACTGTATTAGCATCACACCCGGCCCTCTCGTGTAAGCTTATCCCCTAGTCAAGAAGATCTAAATGAGTATCTTAAATGTACAGATGAAGGCCCAGCTGTGTATTAAAATATTAAAATTTGATGGATCTAGATAAGAACATTCAATTTAGTTTAAATTAAAACATTAATGAGAATTTACTTGTGGTAAAATGTATATAAAACTGGTTTAATAAATCTTTTAGATAATGGCCAATTACAAATCAATTGTACCAACGATGTCGGTCTACAAATTATTTGATAGAGTTATAAATATCACACTAACTACACTACTTTACGTTGCAGTTAGCTGTAGTTAGTTTAAGGACAAACCGCTGGTTTTTTTTGTGCTTTGTAGGTACCTATATTTTTTATGAAGTTGAAGGTTTTACTCGCTGCATAATTTTCAGAATGAAAGGTGTTATAAACATTTCCATTATTAAAATTATATTCTTCATGAAACCTCCAGTTCCCAAGGTTGTCACTTGGTTGGATATCATTAGTAAATACGTGACTTTTACACAAGTTTGTTTTGCCAGAACAACTTTAAACCACACTAAGTAACTAGTCTTCACTCCTACTATTTCTTTGTCAAATAGACATTTTTTTGAGTCGTTATAATATTTTGATTGATTGTTATTACTTATATCATTATTACTAATTCTTGTAAATAGTTGAGCATCTAGTAGCAATATTTCCTTTCTTCCTTTGCCGCACCATTAAGTCTTGCAATGCCTTACCAGCTCACGTGTTTCCTTGTTCCTACAGAATCTGATGAAGTCGTCAAGCTGAGCGCCAACATTGTAACACTGTAATTGTTTGTAATGATGACCCTCTTTCCTGAGACTTTGCTTACAGTTTACTATCAGGCGAGGTGAAGGCAAATTGAAGAGGCCGAGATAAAAAAAACTGTAGAAGCTAATAGCTAAAATGTTTTTTTAACTATAAGTAGCTTATTGCAGCGATCACATGAACAATTTAGACAGAGTATTACTCGTGTTTTAGAAGTTAATGAACTGCTAAAGCTAAAGTCTAACAATCTTGTGACAATTAGTGCTCGCATTGCTCAACATCTAAAGTAAGTAAAGGTGTTCAATGAATTCCAAAATGTACCTACCTATATCTGTAATTAACGGTCAAATTGTTCGGTCAATTGATCAAACATTATCTGATTGTTTTATAACTTGCGGCTGGTTTTCTAATACGCGATTATCGTAAATTGTTCATTATTAAAACGATTCATGTTTCAATACATTATACAAACAACCATTACGTTTACTGTTACAAGAAAATACGTTCCGTTCTATAGAATAGATGTTGATAAGTGTACAAGAATAAACCAAACGTACACATGTCTGTGCTGTTTATTTATTTGCAGTTGCTGGTTACATAAAACAAAGGAGCGTCACGCTTGAAACGCTCATATTACTTGCCTATTTACACGTTTAACATAAATATGTATTTTACTCACACACTTGAACTTATAAAGAGCTGCTTAAATCCTAAAAAAAATACTAAAACCAATTAGCAGTAAGTTATTTTAAGACACAACTCCACAGATTACCTAATGTACTTACGTAATTATAACCTATAAACGTATTCATTACCTGACAATTTAAATACACAGCAAGTATGTAATTATTCTTAGTAGAAATTTCTAAATATAATCTGATTCTTTATGATACCATACCAGGAGTGTCTGAAAATAATATCAGTGATCTCCTTTGTTTAATTTACCGGCAGAACCGACGAAATCTGGAGGCGCGAGGGTAGCTACGGTTTCCATAACAACACGCGCCTGGTGGTTGCCTCCCTGGCAGTGCCGTGTCGCCCCCCGGCCCGGCTCGCCCCCCGCGCGGTATCGATCCTGGCGTCCCCCGCCCCGCACAACTCCAAATCAAATTACAGGAGCACGAGCAAGCGTGGCGCGGCGCGCTACAGCGAAGCGCGGTCGTATTCGAAGCCTTGCCTCGTTGCCTCATCTGAATCAACTTTGTATTGGCGTAATAGTATTTTAATTCTATTGGCGCTCTTTTGAATGCGGCCCCTATAATAGCTTGTTTGCAAATTGGTGCCTATGTGACGCCCGAAAACGCGGCGACTCACGTACGTAGGCGGTCGATTTAGCGTGATACAATCGAAAAATAATTCACATTATGAATATTTGAACATCTCATTTTGTGTTATGTAAAATCATTAACTAATGTTTGTTTATTAGTTCATGAATAACTGCGTATTCATTTTACATATTAAAATCATGACTTATGTATTGTGAACTAAGCACTATTAGGTAGGGATATCTCTTGAGTTATGCAAATAATTAGGTAATGTCATTTACAGTAATAGCATGGTCATTATAATTCATAAAACCTTCAATCTACCTAATTATCTGTCTATTTCATGAGATAATCTGTGACACGACATACAGTAACTAAATGACTCTAAACTTAGAATGAAATAAATATCTAATCGTAAAAATTTTCATGAATAGGTACTTAGTAAAACTTTTATCCACAAACGACAAACATTAATAAAACGCTAATTTATATTATCTGTATGTTTTTAAAAGTGTAAAAAGAAACGTAGCATTTACGTAGGCAGTTTGAATTTAAGAAAAAAGGATCAACAACCTTTAGAACATAAACAAAATTCTATTTCAATCGAATGGCAGCAATACGTTCAACGTCGATTGGTTCCGCTTTAGCCAACAATTGAACATTGATTCTAGAAATATTCGCTCGTACTGCTAACAAATTAGAGCTGTTATTCACTTTACCGCGTGTAATGAATAACTCACTGTTTAAATAGTACAGTGATTGATTCGCGACGTGGAATGTGTGACAGAACTAAAACAAACACGATGAGATTTTATAGCGATCGGCAATAAAATCGATTATCGTATCGAATGGTTCAGAACCGAGGGGACCGCACTACCGTAGCCGCTCGGGGACATTTTAATGAGGGAATGTCGTGATGCCGAGTCGGGTAAACCGAAAAGGACATTTGTCTCCCTCGAATAATGGAAAAGCGTTGAAAGGATATTTATCAAAAGCGACGAAGCTTTTTCGTTGGTTTATTTTATAAGGGTTATATCGTCAATCGTTAGAGTCGATAATAAACGTGTTACATCGTTGGAAACAGATGTACTTACCTATTTCATATTCGAGGAGTAAAAACTGAACAGTTTATTTACCCACTTAAAGAATGTATCCTTTGGGTTTTAATGAGATAGACCGCGAGGTCATGTCACTAGGTTAATGCTGGGATGTTAATATCGGACACTGATTGGAAGCAGTATACCTTTTTTATATCACTTAGGTTCGCAGATAAGCACACAGCCCACCTGATGCAAAGTGGTCACCCTTTTCGAAGAACTCCATATTGTTCTCTTGGAAAAACCACATCAGGGATTTCATATCACAGTTTGAGGGTCTTCTCCTCAGAAGTTTCTTTTATACCGCACAGTGCTCATTATTTGTCATAATCTACAAGTAAGTATAAACATATTTTAATATAGATTTATTGGATTAAGTATTATATCTAAATTTATAATATCGTCATATTTTATGCTGATGTTGACTTCAATATCATCACACATAATGAAATAATTCAACAAGTAATTATGACTTATATTTACATTCATAAATAAATGACATGAAGATGCAGATTTCTGAAAATCCAAGCCTTCAGTAGCTAGTAGCGCTAAGTTGTAGAATCAGACACTGAGCTGCCTCTGAAATTCAAAATAAGTTATGCATGAAGTTGATATGTTAAGTAAGTAGATAGTTATACAGTTTTCAATCTCAGCATAACATATTATTTTATTCTGGGGCTGGTGTTAACATGACATTGAATAAATCCATTACTTTAAAGGACAAAGTTAGAATGAATACCTACGCAAGTACAATAAGTTTCTTACTAAAAGTCAGATGACATTTTACGCAAGGACCTCTACATGAACATATGAAATACAATAAATTTTAATATAATAACGATAACGCTACAAACAACGACAACCGACGCGACGAACGCGACAAACGCGACAAACTTTGACAAACTTCGATGACTTAATACGCATTGAGATTTTATTTTGCACACATTAAATTATTTTCACTACTTTCCAATTTGCTTAGACTCAGATCACGGTAAAAGTTTTATGAACGCAGGAAAAGAAAAAAAAAATCGACAATACTTACTTATATTAATTAACGATTAATTATGTTTTTTTTTCAGTACGTCTAATAGCGTCTGTGTTCTGTAACCCACAGACCATAATAGAAAGCGCCTACAGATAAGTATATAATTTTTTTTATACCCCAAAAACATCTAAATTGAATCTGTACTCGTTTGAGAAAACCCAGTTTCCTTCCATAATTCTAGCGCTTGTAAGACAAGATTCCTTTCAAACTATTATTTATTCACTGCTGCCCTGACTGATGTGAGTTCACTGCATAATATGGCTATCAGGGTTATCGATGGCAGGAACTAGTCGTGGGCATCTCCTGAAACAATTTCTTTATTTTGCATTTAATTATTTCACATAATATGGACAGTTATGTTTTACAATAAAGTAGTAGGTTGTGCCACGCCCTTGTAACTTCCTTCATTTCTATGATAATGAATGAACGCCACGCTGTGTTCAGTGTTGTCTACCTAAAAATAGTACTAAGGATGTTGCCATAAACATTGACAATTCTTAAAGCATGTCTTTTTAATGTACGCACAGTTATGTACAAAAGTATCTTCACACATTCCAATTTACAGCTTTTTATAAAATAATAAACAATGACCTTGATCTATGACGGTTACAAAATAATGTAAATAATGTTTTATCTTTTTCAACTTTTGTGATTGACTGTCTCTACTAAGAGATTTCTTTTTGTGACTGCTATGTAATATTATAGTAGATATACAACCTCATACACTGGCTCATTTAGATAGTAAATAGAGAACGTGATAAGTACATTCGGTGACACAGTAAATTTGTCGTTAAATGATGTCGGCGTGTTGCGTGATTCTGATGAGTTTGTTCTTGGATCGTCGCCAGCTCTGTTGCAGACACTTCCACAAACATTCTAAAGAAAACATTTATACACAACCCGAGGTAATTCACTTCAGTTTCATTTATTACCTTGTACCGATGTCAAACAAACATAACGCCATTCATTAACTGTTTTGTTATAAAATAGATCTTAATTCAAATACTACAAAACTTCGTATACCGTTTTAATGGTGGGTACCAGAAGATACCCGTTTTAAATAGTTTATGCACAGCACTAAATCAGAATTGTAAATGACGTTGGATATCCGCCAATGTTACTTTGTTTCCAACTACCCAAGTATTCATAACTGCCTTAATCGAAGTAATTATCGTTCTTGTGTCTTCCCGCGTAAATAACTTTAATTAATAGTGGCAATTGTAATTTAAAATTGGACTAGCACTCAGGGCGGGACTTGGGATTCGGAATTTCTTTGGCATTAACTTTGACCTAATTTACTAAATAAGTAGTGTTTGTAAATCGTTATTCAAAATTTGATAACTCTTTCCAATAATGTTTAATTGACAAAATTAAACCCCGTCAATCAACTCGAGCAAATCAAGATAATAATTTTATCGTCTTATTTTAAATCATAAGTATTTAAAACAACCCATGTCATGAGTTTTTTTCCTGCACTTCCTGCATGTTTGGTTCTTTGAACAAGCCATGACAAATTTGTTTCAACTCCTAGTGTTGAAACAAATTCATATATAATATATGAATCTCTAATACACTTTCAGTACAATAAATAAACTAAAACATTTATTGATTTTATACAGATAAAATACTTTAGGTATCCGGTTTTTGACAACATTGACTTTTTATTTTAGCCTCCCAGAGCCTCACCACGTTTCTTACTTGTAACGATCTATTAAATTAGTGTACGTGCTTCTCAGACTAGAATACTGTTTCAGAGAGAATATCGTGCGAGTTTCACCTCTAGTTCTTGCACAGGCTATAAAACCACGTTAGTTATTTGTATTTATTGGGGTGTTGTACGTATAAAAAGCGATAACCGACAGCCACGCGGGCGGAGTAGCGGACATAGGCTAATTCTGAATATTATTAACTTTAAATACGACTCTGGGAGTTTAGCATTTTACTTTTTTGTGTAAGTATCGAGCTGTAAATTCAGTATCTTATTTTTTTAATTCACAAATGATAAATAAACATCATTCATTGAATAAATCCATAGCAAATGGTAAAATTACGAAAATGAGTTCTTATTAAATTATATTGATAAGATTATGATCTGCTGTTTTTTTCTTTTTCTTTATCTTTATGTAGATTTGTACCTAGATATTTCTCAAAAGTCACTGTACAAACCTAAACCATACTACCGCTTCACACGTATCTATTGTTTTTCTAACTTCGATATGTACATAAATTAGAAAGTTTTAATGTCTTTAGGAAGTAAATAATAGCTGTAATTCACAATTGAAGTACACAAGCGATCGTGAGAGCACGTGTCTGCGTCAAGAATTCGTGATCCGTCGTGATCAGTGAAACGATATCGAGTGACCTTAGAGACTCCGGGGGTCGCGGGGTGAAACGGCAGTCTCGACCGCGTACCCGATTGCCAAGTACACATACATATTAACATAGCTTGAGGGCGCTAATAAACACCTACGAGGCTACGCACGTACAAGCCCACTTCGTGCGGACACAAATTGCTTTTGTTGGCGCGAAACGTGCGGTGATGGAACCGACTGGAATTATAACCCTCTTATTGCGGCTGGCTGCTGATGAACTCACAATGTACAACTTCTCTCGGTTAATTACTTGTTACTTTTACCTTTTCTAATACTTTTCAATTGTTGTGCTGCGACGGGAGGCCAATACTTGAAGTAACTTCAAAGCGGTAACCTCAACCGCTTTGAGGTTAGTTTAACAGAAGTAAGAGTGTTGTTTGTGAAATTACAGTTAGGTTAGTTTTTCCAAGCACGTATAGGCAATAGGGTACCTTTATTTGAAATAATTTTGTACGAGGATGAAATTAAATCAAATTTAGGTAAATGTATTATCGTTAATGGATTTACATAGACTTCATCAGTGAAAGTAATTGCGATTACTTTGAACTAAACTGTGTTTGTTTTATCACATTTGCTCAATGAATAATGGTGAGATTCGAACATTAGACACAACTATTATGCCCAATTCGTTGAGCCATGGGAAATTTTGAATCCCGACAACACAGCGCTCATAACGAGGCTATAATGCTGAACACATTAATACTTAGGTTTTTACGGTATATTGTTATAGTAACAGGTTGTAAGAGGTGTATTATTATAACAGTATATATTATTTGTAAGGACATTTTAATGGTTATGACTATGATTATCATAAAATTTTACAAGTGTTACAACTCATAATAAAACATTGAGTAGTTTTGTAATAGTTGCGAATACATTGTACCTAAGTACCTCCCTGTTATTTATAACTGTATGTAATTTGAACAAAACGGCAACTTTTGGTATTGGTATCCACATAACACCAATAAATTACTCACAAACATTACTTGTATAATGTAACAGTAACAATAACTTTTATTCAATTACAAGTGTTCTCGAAATTATTAGGTACGGTAATTGTATTCAATCAAACAACAATGTAAATATTTTTTATAAAATATAATAAATTTTTTTGTATCAATAAAATTGAAGGTCAAGAGTCATCGTAACCTGCGATGCAAGCATGTCTAAAAACTATGAAGTGGAATGTTAACTACTAATATGAAATTTATTCCTACGATAAATAGTTTTAAGTTATTTGATTTTGGAAAGTTTACATAAGTACGTGACTTAACTATATCGTCGTTAAAACAGGCGTTGTCTAAGTCGAACTTATCTTCGAATTTATATGGATAAAAATTTAAATTAGGCATTGATATTTTTAAGATCTGTAGATAACACAATCATTATCATTCTTTAATAAGCTGCTGTAAAACACAATCTCAGATAAAAGTTATATCCTTATAAAGTGCTGTATTAGTCTCATAGAAAAAAAAAACGATCTCGTTTCTATTTCATCTGTGTCAAGATAGACTATATTTATGTGTGTTATCTGTGGGCCGCTATCGCGTCTATTATTATTTGACCGTTGGGTACAAGGCGAGCATAAAAGTAAAGAGAACCACTTGGCTTAATAATGTCGTTTATGCCTTCGCTGACAGACAAGGGTATGGCGTGGGTGCGTTATAAATTCATAACGAATCAGCATTTAATGACTTAAATTATGCATAAGGCTTTAAAACAATGAAATTCTAAAAAATTTATTGTTTAAAAACCGTGGCGAATGTCTTTGAAAGCCATAAAAAATATTGATGTGTTTTTTTATAGACAGTTTTCCGGTTTCATACTTATCTAGATATTATTTATGGTTAAGCAAATAAGGTATTTAATAGCAACTCTTTTTACTAATTTGGATGTTTTGAAAATACTTGATTTAAACTAAATCAATTCATTTCATCATTCAATCAATCAACACATTTTAAGGTTAATGGTAGGTTGTATTTTACTGTCATATTTTGTAGCTGTCATTTAGTGCCTCTTCAATGGCGGTTGGATCGCTGATAACTGAATTGAGACTGAACTTCAATCTCATTTTTGACAACACAAGGGTGTCTTTCTTTGGTCTTTCTAAAGATCTTTACGGTAAATTGTCATGGACATTTTAATTCAAGCTTAGATGTCGTTTCCATATTGGTGTTGTTGATAAGTTTACATCAGTTGTTAATGGATTAGATGCTTAGCTTGCGTCTCTCGGTCAAGAAACTTTGTTAAAGGGATCTAGCGTTCACTTTAATTAAAGGATTGATAAAGGTGATTTTACGTTGCTAGTCCCTGAGTCATATGTACAGACCACTTCTCGGTGCTTTGCTTTTAAAGCATCCCTGAATATAATTACTATTAGCTACTTCTTGGTCTTTTTATTATAAGATATTGATTTGTGATGTGATTTGTGAAAACTAGTGAAGATATTTTTATGTGGAGACTGTAGGTACTCATATTATTTTCACCACTCTGCAGAGTAAGTATAATAATACTAATGTAAAATTCGTGCTCCGGATTAAACTTTCTCACGCATCGGTAGTTCATCGGCTAACCATCGGTTTTGAAAGTAAGCACCGTATGAAAATCGAGCTATAAAAACTAAAGAGCCACTCACATAAATAAAGTGAGATTAGGTTGAAGCAAATTCGTGATTATTCAAGTTCGGTTGCCGAGCAGGGACCACCGACCGTCTCAGCTAAAGGCCCTTCTAACTCGCTCTCGTATTTCATTTCACTCAAAATGGATTCAGCTACAGAGGCAAAAATATTTATACAATATCAAAAGAAACATCAAAAGTGTTCGCGAATGTGAACGTGAACGACCACGAACAGCATGGAGTGGGGAGGGGGAATAAGGACCGGTGTGGGATTTTTATCGAGTCCCTGAATTGATGTTATGACTTGACTTATACGATATAGCGCCGCGTCGGAAATATTGTAATCTAACATGAATACAGAATTCAGATATAGGTAATACGTTTTATGACGGATTCCGAACGAATAGCGTGGGAGCTTCTACTTATCATACCAAATGACTGTCAATATTATTTTATACTTGTGTAACTGGCAATACCATTAAAAAAGATATAACAACTGTACATAATTGAAAAAAAAAAGAAACGGTGCTTAAGTAAGAATCTTTGAAACCCCGATTACTAAACGTTTGCGCGTCGTTGATATAATAACTCAAGATCTCTAATTACCATCGTTATTAAATAATATTATTTATTGTAACTACCTTCTTTATAGTTTTTAATAATCATTCCTCCGCGTAAAAAAGGTTGTACATAAAAACTACATCTACAATTCTATGCGAACGTTAGAGAATTATTTTCATAAAATAATTTCGCTTTATCTTTTCGAGACGAGCGTAAATGATTACGAATGTGAATAACAGCCGTGTAGGTTGAACGTACGTACGTAGTCATTTCAAAATAATCAAAAGAGGGGAATATTTATGTGTGTACGAAAGATCGTTATTTTTTACGCGGTCATAAATGAAATAACGAGCGACTTACATGCAATGTGCAAGCGTCTGCTCACTGCTCAGCACTCACGACGACGACGCGACCACTTTGCAGTGTAAGTACTAGGGTAACATAAACGTAATGCAGGTGACATCTTGTATTTTATCATTTCTTTTTGTTGATATACGTATTGCGGTTTTATTTTTTTTATTGCGCTTGGGCTCTAACTAAAAGGGTTACCATCGCCGCCGTCGGCCCTTAATATTTTATAGTACCTAGGGTTTTGTTATCGGTTGTTTTATGGCTGCAGTGTTCTCGGGAGAAAAACGTTCTTTTTACGAACTTCCACATAATCAAATCTTTAACAAAACGTCTCGAGTTACTTTACACAACTTCAAAATAAGCTGATCAATAGTAATTTGACTTTTGTTCTTTGTGAACTTTTTTCTTGTGTTATGTAATCTGCACTTCATATTTTAAAATTAGGTACTTCTAATGGTTGTATGGAATGAAAATAGTATTTATGTCCAGAGTGTCCAGATTTTCTTCAATCACGCCAGCCATTTCATCACTTTTTTGGAGCTGTCATACCGATATGATAATTACAAGCTCTATAACCTAAGCGATAGGTGTTAAAATGCATTATCACGTATATTTATTAGGTTTCTGCATCGTGTTCCAAATTTGAAATTCATGCCCGTCTCTCCAATGAACCATGGCACATTGTTTTGTTCTTAAAAATTCTCTAGGAAATCGCTTCACAAAAAATATCGAAATTCAGCCGTGTCTTAGTTAAACCAGAAGACCGTCCTCAACTGAGTTGGGAATAGGCTCAGATAATGATGAACAGTTCTCTAATGGTATGCAATAGAAGTTACTACTAATTGACTCATTATTTCAATACCTAATCATAGTAGATACCTACCTACCAGTTTTTATATTTAGAGTAGAGCTCACACTAAAATGGACATTGCGTGTAAAATGGCCGCAGGATGTGTCTTATATCAGCTGCCACGTTGTATCTTTTACTTTTTGTATAAGGTCTTTTATACAAATAACATATCAGCTGTTTCCACGATTTTTATATGGAATGTGGATATGGACGAACTTTGCAAGATGTATTCTTGTTTCAATGACTTGCAAACTTGTACTACTAGTACAACTTTAGGGTAAAAATAATTAAGTATAGAATACTTTTGCTTATCCTTGCCGGAGTGCAGTAAAATTGACGATCTAAATATTTTAGGGGATTTTATGACATAGTAACTAGGACCTTTAGTCAAGTATTATTTTATTTTGTATTAAAACACTATTCCCTAATCTAGTTGGAATGAGTGTGGATGACGATGATGGATGATACTTGCCTCAGTAAAGTATGGAGACTATACTAGAAGCTTATTTTAAAGAGATTTGACACGATAAATCACAATTCACATAAAAACTCGAATTTACACCAAATTTAGAAAATAAAAAACAGCCTGCAGTGATATGACATTTTTCGTGTTCCCGCCAAAACCCCAGACGATCTATGTAAATATTAAAAAAAGAACATTACAAAAATTTAACTGTGGAACAATGGTAGGTAATATTGCTTAATCATTTCCTGCAAGTTTCTTCAAATAGCTATCGAATCCAGCAATCGTGAAAAATAAAAGAGGGGAACACTAGAATGGACTTGTAGTATAAAATTTAATATTTCTACATAATATCCATCGAGTAAAGTTACCTACTTTTGGTTGATGTACACCCACTTGTGTACATGAAGTCATTGTACAGCTTCGATTTTCGCATTCTAGGCCAAATGTACATTTCACATTTACCTTTTCATGTGTCCACAGTCCAACCACTCAGTGTTGAACGTCTAAGCCACAATACAATGAATAGAACGGTATTCTTTTGTTATTTTTGTTCGGTCGTCAGCGCAATATTTGTAGTGTAATAATAAAATACTCGTAACAAACCGGGAATTTCACCAATTTGGACATGTTTAATGATAATTTTAAATTTTGTGACACACACTTTCTTTGGTTTCTATTAGTTTTCTTCCATTATTAACTAGTATAGCCGGGGGTCGTCTCGAAGAAAAGGCCCCGGGTCGGCCGGGGTGCGAGGGATATGTTGGCTACTACCTCACCTCCGGCAACTGAAGACTCAAAGACGGCGTGCGATTTTAGTCGGTTCGAGTCCGACATAACCTAGGTACCAACCGGCTCCGGTCGGTATCCGTGGGGATATTTCGCACGATAAAAAAAGTATTAACTAATATAGTGAAATAATCATAAATAATGATGACAGGGAGCAGTGGCGCACATTAGGAGAGGCCTATGTCCAGCTGTGGACTGCGATAGGCTGATTGATGAATCATAAATGGGAACCGGGAATAAAGGACTAAAGTCCGCTATCAAAAAGTGTCTTTACGGACAATATCGTCCGAATAAATTTGTCCGAAACACTGACTAGCCGTAATTTTAATATATTACAGAAATGACAATATTTAGTACTAGCTCTGCCCGCGTGAGTGTCGGTTATCGCGAAATAAATGTAGCCTATGCCATGTTGTCAGAGTGAATGTAGCTTTCAAATGGTGAGAGAATTTTTACGGCTAAGTAGTTTTTGAGTTAATTAATACAAACATACTTACACACAAAAATGCATTTTACTTCTTTATATTATTAGTGTAGATGTAGACTAACGTCGAATTATGCACAGAACAAAGTTAAATGTGATTTAACTGTCATTATTATTTTATTCTTGTATTTTCATAGCCTATTACTAATACTTAATAATGCTCTGAATTTTCGTATAAAATATCTCCAGTCTATCCAGTCAGTCTATAATAAAAATAATCTCTATCTAATAAATATCTATAGTCTAAATCACATCTTAAAAAGTTTTAAAAATTATAGTAATGATACACATAACAACATTTTGCACACGTATTATAATAACGTGTTTCGGATGATACTTGTGCAAATTTCATTAACGTATATATACTGGAGCGTTTATGTGTAGGTATATAAATTATCGAGATAAATATATATCGCTCGCAAAAGACAAGCAAAACATTTTTATTACATTCATTTAAAGAACGTAAACGGGTCTATAAGAAAGAAAATGTGCAACGTAATAAATTAAAATGAGACGCAAACACGATTGTAATCAAACTTGTAGCTTTTGTTCATTGAATCGATTATCCCACGCGCGCCGATTATTTCTTGTAGCCTACTTATCTCATCGATCTTATCGAATATGAATATCGATTCATCGACACTAATGGTTTGTACATAAATACGTATCTAACGAGATAAAACGGGTGTTAATTTTGTAAATATTATACACCACAGTTGAGAAATTTTATAATTTCATGATGACTTGCGCAACGAGAGAATGATTGATATGACAAATAGCTTAAATAAATTTAGCAGCTAGTTTTTTAAGTTTAAGGCATCAAACAACTGTATATCACCAAGTGTAGATTCCGACATATATCTTGACCCCAGGCCCCAAGTTGTGAGAGAAACGAGGCATTAGCGCACGCGGATTGTTTTGATATAACCTAGAATTTTATTGATGCTTCTCTGCTCTTATAGCTACCCGTGTTATCCTCAAAAGACACCCAAAAGATGTAATGCGCGACTGATATGTTTTGAGTCAAGATATGTCGGTAACTACAGTCATCGTAGTCTGGGTAAAAATCATTTAAAATGACCATTTTGATTGCAAAATTTGTCCACACCCGATATTTTGATGATAGCATTATTTTTACTATGTGAGAAGTACCTATTAGTACTCTGATATATATTATCTAGCTATATTACACAGATTAATATAACTTTTGTCTATAATAAACACAATATATTCTTTTTTTTTCATGGAACTCGGAAAATCTTCATACAAAATAATTTGTCCTCTTCACGGGCTGCGTAACAAAAATTATCTAAATAAATCTAATCTACGGTATTTAATTATATTGATGAACTTTTTGCCAAAACGTTGTTAATACCCATTGATTACGGTAAAACATATTTTATTTTAATTATTTAAAATATTAAAATTTTGGGTACAAAGTAATGTCCATTATTTTGTTCATTTTTGTTATTCGATTTTGTAACACCAAAATTTGGTATTATTTACAATTTGTAAAATGGCAACCTTCAAACTATAACGAGCCAATCACATACCAGAATCTAATATGAGTCGGCCATTTTGTCTCCGAGTAGAAATAGGTGAATACCGCGTGTTTCATAGTTGCGAGCAAAATTCCAATTTTAAAACATCAGTTTTGTTTTGTTCGAAACAACACAGGTAAGTGAGCACTTACATTATTTAATTAACCAATTAAGCATGTTATTGCTGACATTTATTGAAATGAAAGGTGGTTGGAACTAATTGAGATTTTTGTTTGGCTTATCATACTTGAAGTTACTTTCAAAGCATAACGGTTATTCATTTTTGTTATGATTTTAGTTACGTTGCAAAAATGAAATAACAAAAATACAAAAATGAAATAACAAAAATGAACTAAAGTCGCAATCACATTGCTGGTGTTATTATTAGAGATTATAATGTTATAATTATATTTGAGTGTATTTTTTTTATAAAATATGGGTATGGGCATTTTTTGTCTTTCTGTTCACTTTCTGTTTTCATCAAATTCTTTTGTCTGTCTGACTATCTTTTATCCTTCGATTAATTTTTCACTATATGCTCGCCATCAATCATCACCTTAGTTTGTCTAGCTTCTTATTCGTTTGTTAATTTATGCATATTACTAGCCGGCTTCGCCTGCGTGGAATGCGTGGAATTTTGATTCAGTTCCTGCAAACTATTAGAACCTTTTTCCGGGATAAAAAGCATGTGTTAGCCCGATCGGACCACCCAGCCGCTAGAGCATGATTGAATAATAAACATACAAACAAACAAACATACAAACATCTTCACAAACTTTCACATTTATAATATTAGTACGAAGTACAATTTATATTTCTATGCATAGTTCTCTCTCTGTTTGTGCTTATGGTATATTTTTTTATTTTCTACTACACATATATGTATAAAGTATTTATTTTGATATATTCATAGGTTGGATCAGTGTAGACTACAAAAGTTAACTATGTAGCTTACGATTAATCTGAGAATAATGTCTGATAAGATAACTAATATTACGTTGATCTCCTTTCATTGTCTCCAAAAAAAATTTTTTTTCATGGGAGTTATTATAAAGGTACGGAGGCTTGTATCTGCAATAGTTAATTAATAAAACAAATGCTAAAAAAAGGGTTTTTATTGCGGAACTCCTTATACGAAATCAATAAAATAAATAACTGTCGGACTATAATGTGCATTGAAAACGAGCCCTAATATTTCATTTTTGTTATTTTTTGTTACGCCGTTCATTTTTGTTACATTTTCATTTTTGTTTCATATTTGTCACAATGGTCATTTTAAATGATTTTCACCCAGTCTATAGATTCTGGCAACATCATGGGTTTTACTAGCGTGTTGCTGTTCATAACAGACTTTTTGGATCCCTTTTATGGTCACTGTGTTCACTTGGAAACATAACCAAGAGAAAGAAAGTTGGAAATACTATGTTGTTGTGTTGCCAACTTATGTTATAAATGCCGCATTTTTGATAGTTTTGAAGATTTGCATGTTGTTTATTTTTTATTCAAATCAATAGAGGATAAATTCCAAGCTCTATGATATTTATATTTGAATCAATTCGATAACGACACTGTACTTAGGTATTACTACAGCTCCACCTGGTAAAATATCACTATCCTAAATATAACAAAGGGTAAGCTTATAGCATCCTCTATAAAAATATTAAACAAAGACGTTAAAAGGAGTTTCAACATTTCCGTGCAAACAAAAGAATTGAGAAGAAAAAGCAAATGGCGCGCGGTGGCGCGGCATCCCTGTACCTCCGCGATGCAATGTTTGCACAAGTTATTCACTAGTCCCCCAGGTGTTTGAATAATAATAATGTACCTACGGATAATATTAGTACTTTCTGACCTGCTAGTAGCCATCTCTTGCACCATTAATGTTTTATAATAATGAGTTTTTTGAATGAGACATGGTGATAAGTGTATTAAGTAAGGAAGCGCTTACCATCACGGCTGAGCTCAGGTGTTCTCAGCCAAATAAAACGAAGAATGAATGAAGTTACATGGGATTTTAAACTGCGATTATATTTCTATCGCTAATATTACTCCTAATTACTAATGCTTTACGATATATATACGATGGATAGGTTGTATGAAATTGGTTTGACGTGAATTCACGCTTCACCTGAACAATAAAATAAATTAATTTTAATTAAAAGCACAGGAAAGATAGCACAACTATCTTCGCATACCTACTTCCTAATGGTGGCTATAGCCACACACGGTACAAAATGCTTGCACAATTTTAAAGATAGTTGGATTTGGGTTGAAAGATATTTGTGCAAATTTCAACAGCGTTTACTTGCACAAGCCTCAGCATGCGCAGTTATATTTGAACGTGCATGTCTTCTATAACATTTGGTATTAAACGAAATGGATACAATCGCTTTCCACAATTTTCACCGTCGACAATAGATTCACATCAGTCACTCTGCTTAAGTATTTGCCTTGCCGTGGTAACGGATTGCCGGTAATAGGTACACCACATTTCAACGTCATCGCACAAACATCTGACGTTATCTCTTTCCACCATTTGCACGATTAGTATACGAAGAATAGAGACGAATGCATGTGCCCTACTTACTGCTACTTTTGGCGGTCCACGTTTTTTCTCATTCCATGATAATGCTTATATACCATGTTTACGAAGATTTCCGCATTGGTGGTATAATATAGATTGTATGTATTACCTACATTGTACTAACAAAACTTTGTAACTTGTATTACCCAGTTGCATCTAAACTCTGTGGTTCGGTATCCGCATCGTTTTCCATCGTAATCTGTCCTATCTTCATTTTTACGGAAGCGACTACCTTATACCCAATATTGAGGGGAAAACTTTATCATTAATCAACAGGAGTATCCAACAACTTAGAAGTAAAGTTAAGTATATAAACCTGTGGCAGAGAATAGAACTGATAGATGACATAATAAAGTTTCCCAAAGTTTGTATCTGGTAAACTAAGTTAGTACGAACTACTGAACAGACTGAAGTACCAATAAAACGTAACACCTAAGCCACAAATTCATCGAACAGGCGTGGCAGCAGAGTCGGGATGTCACCGATCACATGAAAATGACACCGTGTCATCAATCACGCCGTTGAGAGTGGACCGCCGAGTGTAACCGGTGTCGCGTTGCAGTTGTGGTTATCGCTTACCAATTGCTGTCACTCTGCTGATAAACAAAATACTATCCGAACTTATATCTCTATACTGCACATGTACAAAGTACACACATAGGCAGGCCACACACCAACGCAGCATTTTGCTACGTAAATGAAGGTATATTTTGCTGCTTTGGTACATTTAATGCTTTGGTTAGCGTGTGGAATTCCAAGTTTTTAAAGAATAATGACCGTGAGAGAATTTTAATAGCCAGTTTCTTTGCTTAGTTACCTGACAGGCTTTATCAATAGATGTTAAGTTCAAAGCAATAGCCCTACAAATCTGGCTGAAAACTATAAATATAACATAACACATTCATTATCAACGTGTAGTACATACCTACATTAAGGAACAATACATTAAAAGTACACTAAAACAACTTTCATACAATGAAAAGAACTAAAACAAAAACGTGTCATGGAATTTCTCCGCATTGCATGCTTCTTGTGTAAGCGTTCCCAGTATATTGGCAGCATTATACCATGTTGTATAGTAATGCTAATTCCTTGTCCTAAAAAGAAGCCAGCCTTAGGTCACGAAGCGTCGACAATACGCTTCGAAATCTCTCTGTAGAGGTTGCGGACACTTGGACCTCATGACCCTAACATTACCACTCTTAGCGGCGCAAATTCATAATATCCAATGAGATTGGAGTATTTGTGCCGTTAAAGAGCCTCTGCATTCATTATTATACATCTTAAATCTAAAGTATTATCGCAAAAAAGGTCTATAAACAAATAACCGCAGTCGTTGATAAACCTGTCACTTATAATATCCAATTGTGCATATTTAACTGGATTTATGCTGCGTGAACAGCTTTACAAGTGACGTAAAGGATATAATAACAATCGTGCATTTAGAAGTAAGCCCGTATCGTTTAAAGTTTCCGGTGTCTTTTACCTTCCATTGTGTATTTATTGTGATCGTGTGGAGCAGTGTAAACTCGGTTTCCTACGTCGACTATAAGGTTGGTTCTCAGAAAGCCAGCTGGCATGTTCACATTTCCAACACTCCCGGTCTTGCCGGGTTTAGATTACATTGTCAATACACGTCACGGGTATTGAATTGCTCGCTGTTTAGGGACTCGGTCTTTCAAACATTCCTAACATTACTGGTTAGTAAATTAGTGGTATTTGTAGATAATGAGAATGATTTGGCAGTACCTGAGCGTTGTTGTTGGTTTTTAAATACATTTTGTAGGGCTTTAAAACCAGTTTATGATACTGGTTGGTGTAATATATTGGTATATCTACTGAGTAGAATGATAAGAAAGGTAGTAAAGATTTAAAATACGGATAGATGTATTGTATTGTCAAAATGAAATGTTAAAAAAATAACTGAAATAAAAATTTATTGATTTATATGTATTATTATACTTTAAGTCATTTAAATTAAACAAGTCACTTTAACATTAAATAAAAATAATTTCATATAAAAAAAATTACCACATTTTTAATAATGAACGTGAAATATTCCTACGGCAGATATTGAGATTTTTTTTCGAGTCCCTTGTAAACACTCTATACAAAATCGATGTAATGCAGATGACGTCACGTGCCAGTGCAAATGTGAAGAAGTGGAAGAGAATATCGCATTTATCACGATTGCGTAAGATATGAAAATTTAGTTTGCTCAAAAAAGTTAGAAATTCGAACTTAATTTTGTTCTTTACATTTTGACCTACTTTTGGAACTTTAAATACTTAATCAAAAGTTATAGTTACAGTTTTGTTAAGCATTATAATTATTTTGTAATGATATACTAAGATATTAAGCAGTAATGGGAATAATCGGACGACCTTGCTAACATCCCTATTGATATGATCTCAAATCAAAGCATAAATTGACCTAAAATGAATAAAAATGTGTTTGTTTTGAAAGTTAAAGTCACACTTTGCATGAGATCAAAGTAAGTTTGTAGTTAAGGATCTCAAAGTATTCCGACTTCGAGAGCGACTTTGAATAATGCTTCAGTTTTTCTTATTCAGTAAGTCTTCCTATAACTCAAACAACAAAGAACCGGCGGAGTGATCCCAACAAAAGAATATGAGAAATATCTGCGCCTCTACAATCCGAACCGCATCGCTACTTCGGTTATATTTGAAAATATTTCTTGCTCCTCATCCGAGCGAAAATGTACCGAGTTAAACCTATATTTCTCTATCTATAGAATAAAGACACTTCTGCAAAATCTCGCCTTTACAGAATAGCGATTTGAAGTTACACAAACTTGCTGTCATCTTTTACTTTATCTTATAGAAAAAATATTCATGAATATTTAAAGGGTACGTATGGGTAATATGAAAGACAAAAATACGAAAAAATAACGTGATTTAATAATCACATGTAACTTTATTCGATGGATAGGTTGTTTTTATCAAACAAATATTGATGTATTCAAATATCTATATTACTCGACTTACGATAAGTTTTATCTAATCTACAGTTTCGTAATGTTTAGTACTAAGATGGATGCCGGCTATTCATAATTTAAGTCTCAGATGCTCTGATTAAATTTCTTCCGCTCCAGAGATCCCTTTGTTGTCAGTAACTTCTATAGCTACACAAAAGCACTCGTCTACGGCAGGATAATTTATTTTAAAGAGTCCTCTCTGTCTTACAGGGACTTTTTCGACTTATTACGCTGAATTGTACTTTAAAGATTGTTTTTGTCGTGAAATATGCTTCATTATATTTATTTTCTTTTTTGGAAGTTTCAAGTTATTGCTGCTTTTAGTAGTATTAGGTTGTAAAAATGTTTATGATTGACAATGAAATGAATAGGTATCTTTTATAACATTTAAGTATAATGTATTTGAGTTTGTATAGTTAATATTATTATTATCAGTTTTATTATCTTCATTTTACGCAATAAATATCTATCTATATTATATATCTATTTAATAATGAGTTCTCTTAAAATGTCCTGTACATAAAAAACATGAATTACGTCTTCCCCAATCTTCTCTATTATAATTCCGATGACGTAATCATACATTGGATTTGCCTGTCAATTACTTACATAAAGGAATGTTCTCAATTTTCATACAAAACTTGTGACTAATCTTTTTTTAATCACAGTGTGTGTACCTTTACCTACCTACACTTCATACGACATCCTGTTGCGGCTGGTGATATTGAAACCGTTCCCAGTCTACTATTACTTATGTGTTTAGTTTCATTTTCAACATTACACGCGTCCCGTCGTCGTTGTAATAGGTACTTATAGCTATGATACCTTGTTTGTCGGACTTGTTTCAAGTCCTAATTAATTTCATGTTGACTTTGAACAAATACTCTAAATAATATAAGTATATTCTTCGAGAACAGTTTTTATTTACTTTTTCAATGAAGGACACCCAAATAATAAAAACTTAAGCTCATCTCTAGAGGCTATTAAAGAATTACGAAGTTCGAAATTGAATAGTAAGTATTCGAAATTCAATTCAATGAATTCATTCGAAGTTCAAAATCAAAACTCTGTTCTCTTATTTCGACTCTAAGAAACTTTTAGTACCTAACATCTTTTTTGTCATAAAGTTGAAAAAAACCAAAACAAATCGAATCTGGCTAAAACATAATAAATTCTTCAGTTTATTATCTTTTTATTGTTCAATGTTTCGCGCTAATAATTTTCTGGTTGTAGAACCATTTCAGATTACTTTTTTTTTTCATCATAATAACAAAATATGATATTCGCCAAGGGGCAGCCTATTTTGATGATTCAGTAATCCGTAGGTACTTACTAACTTATTATGAGGGCGTCTCTTCTGCAGACAATATTCGTTTTCTTTTAGTTACGCTCTATAGCCGCCATCGCTGTGGTGCGTGCGAGTATGATGGCTGATTCATTGTTTCAGCATTAGAACTTGAGTACTAAAATACTTAAAGCCTAACGCTTCTAAAAGGTGTTAACTCATAACAAACACTGTATTAGTGGCAGCTGAACCCAATTTTTACTGTCGATGTGATTGTTGCTTTTTTTTTACCTTTCTTTCAGTTTACGCTCTCTCATCCTCCAATTATAAAGGGTTTTATGGTAATTGCGGTTGCATTGCCATTGCAGTTGCATTGCTATTGCCATTGCAGTTGCATAGCCATTGCTATTGCAGTTGCATTGCAAGAATTATAAGCATCATTATCACCTGCTGTAACGATTAAATGAGGTAGGGTTTTTAATTTGTTTTCTACTTGAGTGGTATAAAAGAGGTAATGGAAATAGGTAAAAGATGAGAATGGGGTAAAGAAAGATAAAGTACGTAAGAAATGTGGAATTCATATTTTTATATGTAGTAGGTACTTACTGTTTATATGTATAGGTATGCGTAATAAGGTTATGACAATATACTACATCTTAGCGTCCATCTAAATAGGAAAGCGTAGTTTTATTTCCACTGAGTAAAAGGGTTCCACGATAAAGGGCAATTAAGCAGTTTTACGAATTTCTATTTTTGTAGTTTTAATATTCTTTTTTTACTGAAAGCCTTGGGCAGTGTCTGAACGCCCATAGAAGCAATTTTTTTGTACTTACATTAAAATCATGTTTCACCTAACATAAACGTTTCAGAATAATTTTATTATCTAATATAATGTTGATACATTTACTAAGCTCTTCTTCACACTGCAACGAACACGCATTTCACGTGGTTTCATATTATAACAATGCGCACTCACGCGAGTGCTGTGTGTGCCATGTGCCAGGCCTCAGAGGATAACGTACTAATAAAAAAATTAGTTCAAACAAAAATGTTTCATAGGATAATAGCCAGTAGGACGATTTTTGAACATACCGAGGTCATATGAGACTGTAATGAAACGGGAACTCTCAAAAGAAAATCGACTTTAGCTATTGATCCGAAAGATGTTTTTTGATTGAACAATATCCTTCACAAAGAATACAAAATACAACGTAAGGTTATTTGGCCGCGTGGTTCTCGAGTAAGCACGATACAAAGGCTATCCCATTTCTTCCCATGGGTGTCGTAAAAGGTGACTAAGGGATTAGGCTGTTCTCCATTCGAAAATATATAAATAAGCCTTGAAAAAGTGCCTAGTTGATAGCAAGCAACAGGCTTGCCCTTATTGCGTGCAAATAAAGCTGCGTGATTGTTGAAATAATTACTCTGTCTGCTCCTCTAATCAGGAGATATTTTTTTTTATATAATGGCCACTACAACTCCCCTTATGGTAAGCTAAACGTAAGTAAAGGTGGCATGAGTATCCGAAATGTAAAGTTTCAGGAATCAGGAATGAGCTTCAGAAAAAAAAAACAGAATAGTAGGATACTTAAAAATAGCGGAGTATTTGGTACCTAAATAAGTGTTAAGTACAACGAAATAAATACAAAGCAATTCCAACAATCTTCCAACATAATTTCATTCAATTTTAATTTGTTCAAGTAAATAGATTCCGTTGAAATTGTATAAACACCGGCGCTATCTAAATTTTGATTATTTAGAGTTTCATTCAAATAAATTATTTGTGCCCAACAAGCGCCGTAAGGCTCGCCATAAAACTCTTTGTAATTATCCGTTTGTTTAAAGAATGTATTACACAAATAAACTTTACGATTCCAACGTTTGAACATAACTTTTTATTATCTCACATGTTTTCTTCAATGCACACATAAGAAAAATGTTTTATCACCTACTGGCCTGTAAACGCGCACGCGGTCTCATTACTTACATACAACGTTGTTCAATGTTCAATTTGTCCATTCAGGTTAGCAGTGGACAACGTAATCCATCATTATAAAACAGTACCTATGTATAAATCAAAAGCGATATGATATAATAGCATCAGTATTTTGTTATCCCTTCATGCATAAATGTTTTTGTAATATTTTGGAAGAGAAGCGGTGTTCCAACAAACCCCTCTCTCCCTTCACCTCTCGCGCGACGTTGCATTGCACGGTTTCATATTTCTCTTTCTAACTTTAGTTTGTGAATACGGCGCGCTGCGAGTGACGCCCGGTTCATCAAATTCTTTATAAGGAAAAGTTTACGAGCTTGTTCCTGCCGTACATTTCCAATACCAATTTTTATAGTCGGGTATGTGATGTGAAATGCAATGAATCACAATTTTTAGGTTTTAATAAACATGTTAGTCGCAGTTAAGGGCGAAAAGAAGTTAGTCAGCATTTGCGTGTGATTTTACACTTTACTTTTCCACTTATTGAAGTGTGAAATGAATTGCCCGCAAAACATGACGATTTGAATTCCGCACTCGAGCGAGCGGTTGCTGGCCCGTTCAGTCGTTCGTTTCGGTATCCGCTTGCTCGCTTGAGCTTGACTCGCGACTCGCGAGTCGCGCCCGACTCAAACTCAAGCCAAGTCAGTATTCGTGTAGCGTGCGCTTGTGTCGCTCGTCGATTGCCACTCGGTACGCGATCGTATCGCTTACACACCGTCGTATACTGGTGACTACAAAATTGATATTGTGGTGTGCAGTGTGCTGATAGCATCCTTTGTCTATCCGTAGGTGAGAGCGGAACGCCAGGGCAGTCAACGCGAGGATCACTACCGGGATGCCAGTGTGTCTAGTGATGGTGCTTTGAGATCGTGCCGGTACCTAGCATTGTGTTAGTGTTAACTATAGTGCATCAAAGTTGTGAATGGATTGTGTCTCTTTTGGATTGCCATCGAGAGTCATCGCTAGATCAACTTGGGAACGGTGAGATATAACCACCATTGTATTCAGTTAAGAGCTTATTTATTTATGTTAATAAGTATGTTTATGTATTTTATTTGCATAAGTTAACTTGTATATTTTATTACTTGCTTAATAGAGGATCATGCATGACTAGATTATATTATTAGTAGTTAATTAGACTGATAATCTTCGAGGCCGTGCCGTGTACCTAATTGGACCCTAATGGGATGTAAGGTATTTAGAAACTTGCAAGAATTCAGCAGATAAGACGCTCCCAAAATATCAGTAAGGTAGGGTAGGTATTTGAGATCAAACTTAAATACTAATCTTTACGGCTATACTCAGAAAGACATGAAAGGAAATATGTAGGTATAGGTAGATACCCTAGTACCTACGTGAACTGAAACATAAGTACAATACAGACTGACAGACCCACCCACTTCTTTATAAACGTTTTATGAGTTTAATGACTTTGTAAAAAAAAGTATTTAAGGAGATATTTAATAACAAACCTCATTAACAATGAAATCATAGTCAAAAAAAAAATTAAGCGGAGAGAACTTGGGCGATTGGCAATTGTTCAATTTGGGAAAGGAAAAAGATTTATTATTTGAATTTATTTGTATTGATAAAATAAGAATTAATATCTAAATAAGATTTTGTAGCTTGAACATAAGTATATCCCCTATTGATTTGGTGAAGCACTAATGTTTTATTATTACAACGTCTAATTGGTATTTAAGTTTCTTCACGCGAGCAACACTAAAAAAAATCTCCTGTTTGGTCACATATTATCAAAGTACCTACCTACACATAGATTAACTATCAACATTTGTGTAAATAATGTCGTCCTTCTATCGTAACGTAAATGCCCTTCCGAGCCGTTGAGATAAGCACATGTTTATAAATATATATTATTTTATATCAACTAAATCCTTCCATAACAAATATTACAGTCAACTAAGTGTCTTGTTGTAATATCGCATCATCGATAAGCCCTTGATATGACAAGTACACTCCGTAATTTAACCCAAGAGCTGTTATTTAGTTAAGTAGGTACCTTCATAAAATCTCAATTCACATAGTAGACAACTATACATTATAAAGTATAGTCCATTTGTTTAGGTACTTAAAAAACGTTAACAATCTTAGTGTGTCTTTTTTAAATGTTGTGTTTAAAAACTCCGTTTAAAAATATTTTTCTACTTAGTAACGCATTTTAAAGACTAAAAACTGGTATAGAACCACTAGTTAGTCAGTTAGTTTGCTTGGTGTATTTGTTTAACTTGTGTTTTTTATAAAAAGTTGTCACAAGATTGTTTCTGTACCTTTATTTAAGTACCTAAACAAATGTAATATCTGAGTTAATTAACGTAAAGGTACCTCTTCCCATGCCGTGTCGTACAAGGCGACTAAGGTATAGGCTGTTTAACATCAGACAGACAGATATAGCTAAGACTCAGCTGCATGATTCGAGTCAACAATAGTGCCCGGAATACAGCAGCAGGCTTACTTCCTATTATGTAGGACCGAATACAATGGTTGGTGAAATATCGGTGTTAATTCACCTCTGCCTACCTATCCTAGAGGTAAATAGGAGTGAACATGTATAACTTTCGACGTCACATCACACTAAGCTGGCGGGTTAGTGTCAATTCCCCCCGAAATTATTTCTGTAAAAACGGCGTTTTGTTACGCTATTAAAACAAAACTCGTTACTAACCCAATCTGACGGCTATCTATCTTCAATATGTTTATCACTGTAAGACTGAAAAATATTAAGTTTAATGTACCCACCTACTAGGTACTTAAAAATATTTTTGAGACAACGATAATGACCATTCTGTCAAAAGCGTATCGGATAAGAAGAAGAAGTTCAATATTGAGCGCACTGTTTTTCTTAGTATTAGAGATATGTTATGTCTTAAGTAATTATTAATCTCACTCACTTGTATCAAATAAAGTTTATTATTTTCAGACTTACAGACCCAAGGACCTAGACAAGTTGCAATTCGTTGGTAGTCGTTTTGTAGAATGGAATAGAAGTTAATGTTCAATGAATGGGATTGACAAGTATTTTGACGTTAGTGACATTTATGACAGACGTCAACGAATATCACAAAACGTTTACCACTGGTCCAGACCCCCCGTGGCTCTAGACAAAGTGTAATTCTATTGGCGCATACGCCATTGGAGTTAGTAAAGTATGGAATTGACATAAATCTATAATTTGACTTGAAAGACTTTGTGACTTGAAATATTTTATTTCATATATATTTGTTATTAAAATCACTGCCGTGTCATAATTCTATTGATGATTCGCTTCGACGCGATCCCATCAATGGAATGTCCCTTTGTCTTTTTTTTAATTTTAAGAAGTACATAATTAGTCGATGGCACTGGATTTTATTAGTAAATAAGATCTTGAATCAAATCAAGTTGGCCAGCCCTGCTATATAGGTACATACCACCAATAAAACTACGATCAAGCTCAATTTATTATTGTTATATAAACATCAACTTTAATTTGAGTCGAGTTATAAAGCAGATATGAATGAAGAGTATTATTACATCATAATTATGGCCGTTGTAAAACTCATCGAGCAGTTATAAAAAAAATAGTCTAGAGACCAAAAAGTCATAAAACATCGTTACTGTATCTACAGGTAACCCAAGATCTACAATAATGTGTATGTTCTAATTAATAATCGTCCTCATTAAATAAATAATTTACGGACCGAATGGAAAACGTGTAAATTGTCCTAAAGTGAAGACCTAAGCGTACTTAGACAACGGGAAATGTCTTTGTTCTTACTATGAAAAGATATGGCATAAGTTTTCAATAGATTCTTCAAAAGACATTGGAGTTCAATAAAGTAAAAAAGTAAAGGTATGAAAGTGACAATAATACGAAAACCGTAAAATGTTTTTTTATAAATCAGTGTATACTGCAATGACGTCAATATTCCTACATCTTAGAAGTTACAAGTCACTCCCACTGACATTTTACATTCGGCAATGAAGGGGTCTTTTTAAGCTAATAATATTGATGTCTGTGTCAATGTTCTTTTTGAAAATTGTGTTAAGAAAAAACCGTTTGTGACATTTCATTTGACAGATCGCGATCGAATTTCGAAAACATACCATTGATATTTATTAGGAAAATTGACCTTCTGGTGAAACAATAAATTACTCATGTGTTTTCTTATCATTTCTACATATTTTCATATCAACAGTAAGGGCTATTTATAATGTAACAATACAAAAATATTTATCATGAGCTGAAGGCTCTAGTAGGTGTTTTAAATCCCGGCGTTAATAAAACTTCCTCGAATAAGCTTACTTGAAAAAGTCTTTTTTGTCGCCGAAACGTCAACAGCGCGGCAACGTCGGACCCTTTTGTTTATTTTGAGACATCAAGGAGGGTCGGAACCCATTACGGTTAGTGTATGCCCTCGTGAAAGGCCAGTATAGCTTATTGAAAAGGAAATTCAACCATCCAAATTGATCTTAACAAGATTTTTACCAGCACAAATAACTTTTTTAATCTCTTTGAAATCATATTATATCAATTTGTTCTGATAAGGGCCTGTTTCATTAAGTTGGGATGTTTCATAATAGAACGTTATTGCTTTTTCTTTGAAGGTGCTCTATTGAAATTGATATAGATTGAAAGGAGACGCAATCTTGTTTTCAATAGAAATATAATATTCATGCCAAGTATAATGCGTTAATAGTTAAATGGCACACAGTTTTAATTTTTTCACGAAGACGCCACAAGCTCTTAATATTATATTATTCATGAACTCCAAAGTCTTTTGAAGAATCTATTGAAAACTTATGCCATATCTTTTCATGGTAGGAACAAAAACATTTCCCGTTGTCTACGGATCTATGCTTAGGTCTTCCATTTTAATTTAAATGGAAGTGATTTTTATGTTTTTTCCACTATCATTCAAATGGAGGAATATTTCCAGATATTGTCGGTACCTTATATGTTATAATATGCATACGTTATCAAAATGCTGCTTCGAGCAACATAGAATTTTGAACGCTTTCTTAGCTAATCTATCATAATTATATTATTATATACCTATAGGTAAATGAATTGCTGTTCGTTAGTCTCGCTTAAACTCGAGAACGGCTGGACCGATTTGGCTAGTTTGATTAATTTTTTGGTCTTGAATTATTCGTGGAAATCCAGACAAGGTTTAAAAGGTGAACCAATATGAAAATGCTCGGAATGGAGCAGCGGGAACCGGATCAGAAGTCTTAATAATATAGTTCGGAATACTGTACTAATATTTTATTTATGCTATTGTCTATTTTCTGTATTACGTGCGAAGCCGGACGGAATAAGCTAGTTAATTACTGATATAATCTAAAATACCTAGTTATTTCGCAAGGGTATTATTTTATAATCACGAATACCATGCACTATACTTTGTAAAATGTAGCTTGGGTCCTATGACAGCTGTCATTGAAATCCCGCACATGAAGTCTTGAATTTTCTATTATTGAATGTAGTAGCTGTCAATGTCATACTTTATGGGCATACAGAGCTAATTAGTGATGGGCGATGAATCATCGTGACCAACATACTATGAACTATCCATATTTTAAATAAAGCTTAATTTAAAATTGAAATTAATATACGAAAAAATAATTAGAATTTAATCTTATTGCTTAGGTATTTTAATATCATAATAATGTTTATATTTCAATATACTTGTGGCGATACCACATGTACCCAGCGCCATCTAGCAACAGCACGAGTAACTACTACGAAACTAACTACGACGTCACAACTACGTCACAACGATCCTGCATCGCGAAAATGAAGTTCTCTCGCTAGTACAGTATATATACAACAACCCAACGACAACCGTTAAGGGCTGCGGCCCGCCAGGCGCGATCACCTTGCCTGGTCGGAGGATCCTCCCTTTGTGTTGGAGGGACATCACATCCCGTTCCTCCAAATACTTCATCCTAAATAATATTGAGTAAATAAAATCCTACATTCAATCCATCAACGCCCTGAACCTGTTTTTGGATTTTGTAAGAAGATACGCCGCGTTTGGCTCTTGGGCCATGATATAGGCATAAGATACACGCGCCAACATCTTGTTTGATATGAACTTCCACTGATCTACTCCACTCATTCTCGTCAGTACGAGTGCCGACGCCTTGTATGCTACGTATATTCCGTTCTCATTACAATTAAATACACACATACAATTAAATTAAACCTAATTATATGTAACCTGCATCAATAATAGCTGGTAGTATCGATATTTTCATCGAATTTCGGACATCCCTATGAACCAAATTTTGACATCTGTCATAGGACCCAAGCTATATTTTACAAAGTATAGTTTGAATACAATGTAATGTTAAGTCAGAACATCGTCGGTGTCAGGTGCGTGAAGCATGCATTAGACTATTTTTTTAAATAAAAACTTCTTTATATTAACACGCGTTCAGCATACCAATACCGGTTGCTTAATAATTATACTTCTTTTTTGTGTAAAATGTGTGCGTTCCGAGCCGTGAAAATGTTGTAAAAAGAAAACTACCTAATGATTAATGATGTATTTATAAATCCACGCGAGCGGAGCTGTGAGCATCAACTAGTTGTATAATATACCTACTTACCTAATAAATATAAAAACGGTTTTCATAATTTGCTGATGACATTACATAAAGCAAATATGTATATAATGGTCTAAAAATACCTATAATAAATACGTTTAATTAAATGGTATTTAACGGTCCGTCGCACACCAATGGTTAACTGAAACCCTGTTATTATCTGTTGCGCTACTATTCGCGCCATCTCGTGACGGTTTCTTGGAATCATCGAGGCGACAACTTTTTTGCTATCGTGGGAACTCTTGAGCAGGCATGGTGTTCTCTTTTCAAAATATAATCTACTAAAAGAGCACATGTTCCTTCCTAAGGGTCGAATGTCAAGTGCCATGTTAGAAGAGCAAGAATCATTTCGAGTGTGCAGTATACATCCTTTTTAAAAAGTAAACCAACTCAATCTCGTCCGCACGGGAGCATGTAGCTGGGCAGTTTTTCTGTGTCACTTAATATCATTAGGACACAAAATGTTGGTATAAAAAAACAAATTAAAATCAATTCATTCATTCGAATGCTTTGATGCTAAATCAAGACACAGACACGTCAAAGCCTCACGTCAACGGTCGCGTCATACCCGGCAGAGTAAAATTTGAGGTAGGTGCCACATCTCATCCCATGCAGTGACGTGCAAGGCGACTAAGGGATAGGGTTGTTCTACATGGGACAGATATATATTGTACAGACCGGACTCAGCCTCTGATGCATGGCTCTAGTCAGAAATTGTGCCCGGAATACGGATAACAGGCTCATCCCCTATTACGTGGGAATACCTACAATATTTGGTGGCATGTAAGTGTTAATCCACCTCTGTTTACCCCGGAAGGAGATAAGCCTGAGCATATTATGTAGATGTACACGTCAAACTCATAACAACTCGTAAAAATATAATATTCGAAAAAAAGTTTATACCATACTCGTAATATGGCTCAAAACTCCTGTTATTTCTGTATTCGTTGCATAACTTCTAAATTATCATAAACTTGACACACACATACCTCTAAAACAAAATGGACACCGCACATAATACCATATTTCCATGTTGAAACTGCACTCCGTGACGGTAATTCGAGTAACACTGCCAACATGCATTGCAGTTTACAATACATAAAATATTATGATTATATTGCATTGTTTGAAGAATCTTGGAACTTGTACAATAACATTTCATGTTTGTGACATGAATTTTGATGAAAATAAATGTTGCTGAGAGGACAAAATATTACGCGGTATTGTCGATAACAGTGACATTTCTAAAATAATACTTATAGGTAAATGTTGATTTATTTGGGCCTTACGTGTGTATAAATCTGTGTACCTACTATAATTAAAGAGGAATGTTTGTGGATACAAGCAAAATGCTGGCCGTACTGATCATACTTTATTTAAAAAACGGATAAGGACGTTTGACAGTGACATTCAACATAATATGCTGGCCATTAGATCGTGTTTGTTTAAAAAGGAGCTAAAAACATTTTTGACAATGACATTTACAACGAACAATTCAAAATTAAAAGTTTATAATTCTTTTTTTTAATGTAATCAGAGCTGCTTAATACTAATTAAGTAGATAGTAAAGTAACAAATTAATATGTATACAGCCTCCTTATACTTAGTTATCTTCATTTATGGCCTATATTGGGTTGGGAGGGTTGGTAAGTGGGTACCTATTGCCACCAAGGTAAAGAGAAGAATAACATCTAGAAACCTTCTAGAATTCTAAAGCAATAATATATATTCCACTTTAAATAAAAATTACGAACGTAAAGCTATTACAGCTGAGATAAGATCAGTGCATGGAAAAACTGTCAATAAAGAGATTGCCGTGGAAAAAGGTGCATCATGCTGAGATGGTTCAGACGCAGAATAAATAAACAAGTATAACTTGGTTCAGACACGTAGGTATACTTAACGATTGAAAAAGAACCGAATGAATGAGAAATTGTACAATTATATTTTTTATCATAAATGAACGACGAAGTACATCTCTATTGTATTGTATTGATCTCATTGCGGTTTGTATGCCAAATGATATCATTTGGCATTACAAACCGCTAAGGCAACTCGGATATTTTGTTAACTTTATATAACCTTCGTCTGTATATAACTAAAAAAAACAATCTTTACCCGAATAGTCCGCCAAGATTTGATTGAGAAGCATTCATCCAATCACTGTAACGCTTCAATAGATGGCCGCCAAAAATACTCTCGCATTCCTGATCGGCGATTGTTATTGTTCTTTTGCCGTGATTACGAGGCTTTTGAGAAATTAAAATATTAAACAATTAAGCGGACAAAGTCAACGTATCAGGTTTTATGAATGTTTAAAGCAATTACGAACATAATCGATTTGGTAATCAAATTAACGTTAATAGTTTAAATAGACTAACTGTAAACGAATATTTTATTATCTTTATTATGTTCTGAATTATCGTAATCGGCTGCAAACCTTGACAATAATATCGTCGGCTTATTGCAAGAAGTCATTATGTGACCAATTCACTATTCTGAGATAAACGGTATTTTAGTTCGATTTATGTTGATTTGCCCATAGCATCCTTATATTAATGACGGGGATCAAAAATTTATTTTTTTCGATTAGCTTAAATGTTATATTAATTAAAACAAGCGATAGTCAGTAATCCTACAAAGTCATTTATTTTTAAAAAATACCAAAAAAAAGCTAATGACTTCTGTCTACTGCAAGTCTGTTCGGTATGTGATTTAATTATTTCTTAATTTATAATAAAACAACGAAAATCTAATCAAATTGTTATTTTATAAAAGGGATAACCAATATTATCCTAAACATAACAGTGCTAGTCCTATGAAAAACTAATTCAATTCTTCCTAACAATTAAAATAACAATTTTTTATCACAAAAAACTTATAAAACTCTCAGTCTTTGAATAAAGAGGTAATAAACAGAGCTAATTTAAATCAATAAGCAATTGGAAGTTTAATAAACATGACAAAATAAACTGAAAAATAAAATTTGTCTTAACAGTTGTCATAAGCACTTAGATATTCGTACAATAGCAAATTATAAATGTTGCAAATACCTAGATACTAGCGACAACTTACATAGTCTCAAAAATTATCCATAATAATAATATTATACGCTGGGACTAGGGGTTCTAAGAATCGCCGGGCGGGATCCCTCCATCAGACGACCAAAGCATGCACAATGGACTACCGATGCAAATGTAGGTTGTCGCTGGTGACACACAACATCTGCACAATGAGGACAGACGAGAAGCTAGCAGAGCTGGACGAAGAATTGAGCAAGTTGCACTGGGACATCGTTGGGTTATCTGAAGTCCGAAGAGAGGGAGAAGACACAATAACCCTGAAGTCTGGCAACCTGCTCTACTACCGCGAGGGCGACGAGAAGTCGCAAGGTGGTGTCGGGTTCATCATCCATAGGTCCCTCATAAATAACATCATATCCATCACGAGTGTGTCGAGCAGGGTACCTGGTACTCAGAGTGTCCAAGAGATACGTGCTGAAGGTCATTCAGGCTTACGCACCGACCTCGACACGACCAGATGATGAGGTGGAGGCTATGTATGAGGACATTTAGTAGAGCCATACATGCCTCTAAATCACACTTCAGTGTTGTTATGGGGGACTTCAACGCAAAACTGGGTACGAGAGGTGATAACGAGTTGAGATTGGGGCAATATGGGTATGGGAAGCGTAACCGAAGGGGTTGGAGGCTGGCCGACTATCTTGAGAAAGAGCGACTCTTTATGATGGACTCTTTCTTTAAGAAGTCACCTCACAGGAAATGGACCTGGATGGGCCCCGGTAGTCGTCCCAAAAATGAGATTGATTTCACCAAGACGATGCATAGACGGATATTCAATGATGTCTCAGTGATCCATGGGGTTAAAACCGGAAGTGATCACCGAATGGTTAGAGGCACATTGAATATTAATCTGGAGAGATCCCGTCTGATGAGGTCTACGCTCCGGCCTAGAGCTTCTCATATACAGTACCCCGAAAGCATTCAACTCGAACTTTCGGATCGCTTCTCTTGTCTATAAGAATGCAGTACAGTGGACGAGATAAATAACAGGTTGGTTGAAACTGTCCATTCAGTGGGCTCCAAATTTTTCAGGCACCGTCGAAGAGATAGACCACAGAAGCTCACCGATCACAGTGACAGAAATAAAGGCTCCAAAGTGTTTGCAAGAGACTTGTCTATTGGGCAGAGCCAGTTGACAAAGCTGAAGAGGAAGGACGACAGTGTCGCGTCGACTAAGGCAGATGTTTTGGGGGAGATCGAGGGGTTTTATGGACAGTTTTATTACCACAGTCACCAAGCCTGCTACTGATACGGTTAAAAATCCAAGAGCTAAGCTAACGTGACACTACACCGAGGATATCCCGGACATCACCCTATACGAGATTAGGGTGGCCCTCAAGCAGCTTAAAAATAACAAGGCACCAGGAGAAGACGGAATCACTTCGGAACTTCTGACAGCGGATGGAACACCGATTCTTAAAGTCGTTCAGAAGCTCTTCAACTCCGTTTTATTCGAAGGTACTACGTCGGAAGCATGGAACAGAAGCGTGATGATCTTGTTCTTCAAAAAAGGCGACAAAGTCTCTCTTAACAACTACAGACCCATCTCGCTTCTGAGCCATGTTTATAAGCTGTTTTCGAGGTTTATCACGATTCACGAATCGTCTCGAACGCAGGTTTGATGACTTCCAGCCGCCCGAACAAGCCGGTTTTCGAAAAGGTTATAGTACCGTAGACCACATTCATACGTTCGTTTTGCCGACGATATCGTTCTCATGGCAGGATCGCTGGAGGATCTTAACATAATGCTCGACGACCTCAACCGAGTCTCTCAACAGGTGGGCCTCAAGATAAGTATGGGCAACACCCAGGTTATGGCGAATGCTCATATTCTAAGGCCTTCCCCAGTGTCAGTTGGAGGCTCGACCCTCGAAGTTGTAGACGTCTACCTTGGACAGATGGTCCGATTAGACGGATCAAACTTCGAGGCGGAGATCAATCGTCGAATCCAACTCGGCTGGGCAGCGTTCGGTAAGTTACACAGTGTCTTCTCGTCCAAAATCCCTCAGTGCTTAAAGACAAGTCTTTAATCAGTGCGTGTTGCCAGTGATGACCTATGGCGCCAAGACGTGGACCCTCACTATAGGCCTCATAAGAAAGCTCAAGGTTACACAGCGAGCTATTGAAAGGGCTATGCTCATAATCTCTCTGCTAGATCGAATCAGAAATGAGCAGATCCGCAGACGAATAAAAGTGGTCGACATAGCACAGGGTTAGCAAGCTGAAGTGGCAGTGGGCGGGGCACGTAGCAAGAAGAACAGATGGCCGTTGGAGACGAAAGGTTCACGAATGGAGACCGCGTATCGGTAGACGAAGCGTGGGACAGCCTCCTGCGAGCTATTAAGATTAAGTTATGCGATTGAGAAAATAAAAAGTAGGTAATTAAAAACAATAAATGATTTTAGGAATACCTTAAATAATTGAATTCATGATATTTTACATAAAATTCATTTCGATAAAATTCATTAAGATTACTTATTGTGAACTTATGATCAATTATTCATAACAGAAAGTAATTAAGTACAAATAATGAACTTTATCGATCCAAATTCTAAGATATTATTCTACTCTTGTTTAGATAAAGTTAATACATGGTGAAAATGAGTTCTGTTTAATATGTATGTTGTGATTTTAATAATTATCTATTTAATAAAAATAACTTGTGCAGCTTAGTGATGTTTCGTAAATGCCTGATTTCCAAAGTTGCAGTTATGGACTTCATAGCAAGGTCATAACGCCTAAAATTGAATAGATAGAAGTAAGTGAGTTTTTGCCTTTTGTAGAATATGCCAAATGAAGTCCACTTTAAATAAAAACGCATTAAGTGATTTTTTGCAGTTAATGAGTTCCTGCAATAAACCGAAGATATAATATATGTATAATAATTACAATAAAAAGTTATTGTAATTATTACACTTTTACTTACTTACTTCAAATTTTGTTTTGTTTCTGTAATGTACCGCTAACGCGCGATCATTTTTTACATAAATAATATTTTAAATTATTATATTATTATTAAAAGTACCATAGTTTCATCGCAGAAAAAATAATCTCTCGACCTGAAACCATAACCCAAATAACTTTTGTGTTAGATGTCTATGTGTGGTACCTATTTTCAATAAACAATAATAGTCTTTGATGGAATTCGAATGGCATAATGAAGCTGTAAATACATATTATTGTTATATACAATATCTGTGTATAATTTGAAAATTAACTGTCTCCGTAATAACCTCATTTAGTTCTATAAATAGTGAGTTGAATGTTCTCTTTCGCTGCTGCTATAAATAAAAAGATCAAATCCCTTACAATTTGACGTTAATATTATCTTTAACGCCCGCTCATATAAATATCAATAAAAGTATTTAAGTATTTATTTATTATTTCGGATTATAACAAAGCCTGGCTTATGATTATTAGATTAGCAGGTGACGATACCTAATCATTCTAAACAATAAATGTCAGTTTCAAATGACTAGTCACAGGCAATGTCTTTTTTCACGTAATAACCATTTATTAATATGTGCTTTTTTGTCGTTGTCGTCTTTGTAGAACGGAAAGTAATAGACCTAATTAAAAAAACCTAAATATTTTCCATCAGCCTTATATCTTTGGTAACACATCAATAAGCATCAATATTATATTATATACATTTTTGATATACATCCTTCGTAAACCCTTGTGTACACCAAGTTAACATGTTGTATTTGACAAGTTGCAATATGTCGCAAACTTCAGTGTGAACGCAAATGTGTTTTAAACTTGTTTATGTTTACAACTTGTTTGAAACATCCTCAATAAATGTATAAAACAAGTAATTGCGTTCTGGCAGCTCTTCTATTAGTTTTTGACAAATCTTCAACCTGTTTTGTATCAAACATGTTTAATTCTTTTTATACCTTGGAACATGAACAAAATATCCTCTAGTGGTAGTGGACGAGAACGCTTCGCGCGTCTTTGGTTACCGCTTGATGCAAACATTTGTGTGCATGAATATGAATATTTGCATAGCTCCGGGTGTGTCTATGTATAATATGTATGCATTTACAAAAATATAACTGTCTGTGTATCCGTGTATTTAAATACTATTTTTATAAACACAAGCTAGTACTAGGTGGCGTTGTGTAGATTGTCCTAGAATATTAAAATATCATCTTCTCTTTTCTTCCCATGAGACGTGATGTGAGTGAAATGGGAATAATTTATTACACCTTTTAGTTTTGAATGTTCGGAATTGGAACATGTATAAAAACGTTACAAAGAATTCAATATGTGCGCGATAATCCTCGTGCGTATGATAATAATATGCGCTCATCATTCATTCTGTAATCTGTGTCCTGTCATACTGGTTGATGTTTGCTGGATTTAAAGTATAATTCTTTGATAACGTACTTACATGACTATGTAGATAGTCAAATACCTATTGCATTAGTTTGTCAACTCGTAGATAAAACATAATCGTGTTTTAGTAAAACTTACTATAAAATATTTCTTCATGAAATATAAATCTTTTTATATATCATCATAAGCCCGCGGCAGTTCACTATTGGACATGGGGACATAAGCTTCTCCAAGGGCACGCTACTTAAACCGGTTTTCCGCTGTCTTCCTCCACACTTCGCCAGTTTTATATATGTAATATATAAGTTATAGGACATGTCAATTTGTCTTCATCTCGCCTGATGGTAAGCTGAATGCAATGTCTCGGAAAAGGTCACTTAACTGCACGAAACCGGGGCGAATCGCTAGTGTACTAACACTGTTATTGCGTAGGAATGTTTTGATTAAGTATAAATTATAAATTAAGTACACGATTAAAGAAACAATACCTCTTAAATTGTAAATGTAATTAGCTTTCACAATGTCAGTTGAGATGTTTAACTGTTTCGGAAACGTAAAATGTAATATCTAAATTGTATTTAATTTTGAAAGATATTCAATTTAGCCAGCTTGTAACGAAACGAATTTGTAATTAGTGTTTAATTAAAAAGCAATCATCCTATAACAGCGGGGATCTATATAAATTGTCTGCTCGTAATTTGTTATATTGTTAAATTTATTACACGATAATATTACCTCTTAATTTAGAACCCTTGATGGGATAAGAGGCTGTGTATCCTTGATCCAAGGCTTAATTTACAAATCGATATTGCTGGATATAAAGCTATTGAGAAACATTATTGCCTTCAAAGAATGGAAACACCCACATCAATGTAAATATATAATATTCATACGTAACATATTTTTAATGAGAGGTAATCGATTCTTTGAGCTCGGATGTGGCGTAGACAAAGACAAACACTCTTATCGCTATGCCACATGGGTACGTATAACGCATATTTATGATGGTAGAAGATTTTTTTTTATACGCCCCCCTCCCTTTACTTTTGCTTGCCGTACCATTAAATCTTGAAATTCCTTACCATCTCATGCGTTTCCTTCTTTCTACAGTCCCAGGACATTTAAATAGGGCGTGAAAAGGCATATGATGGGGCCGTCGAGCTTAGCACCACCATTATTACACTGTGACGTGTTTGTGATGGTGACACTCTTTCTTCTTTATCTTCATTGATGTATAAGGGGGGGGGGATGGGCCCTACCTACAAAACGCTGTGTCCTACCTACGTTCCATTTTTATGAATGGACGTTTTACTACGTTAGTGCTGTGCCTTCTACTATCGCAGAAGTGGTCGATTTATGTATACTAATACGATTGGGTTTACTTATCTTTTAACGTGTATTAACTTAACAAGACCGGTAACATGCTACACTTATGAGATAATATTATTATTCTTATTTTTATTATAATTTATAGATTTCATACTATTCCAAATGACTTTTATTTTTTAATGAATCATACACGTAAACACAACAAAACACAACCGGGACCGAGATAAATGCAATATTCTCTTGCACTTCATGCATTTACACTACTTACTAAGAAGTCATGCCGTCACTCACACAAAAACCATTTTCTAGCTGCTCGTTTCAATTTTCGAAATCAAATATCTTCAAAACTACATATTTGTGTTAAGAAAATTCACTTTAAGAATTCTTCATAATCATTATGGATATTAAATTTTAAATAAGCAGTCATCGGCTCATCGTTCGTCGATAATTCTTTTTCTTGAAGTACGTCACTAGTATGCTTGTTGTAGTAAAAGACTAGAAAAAATTATGAATGACGGGGCGCAAAGCATTCATAGATTTTGGTGAGCTTGGCACGCTGTTCTTCCTTATAATAGTGCGTTAGGGCCGCCCTGTGTTTATCTTCAGCTTACCGTCAAGTAGAGGTGAGGTTAAACTGACGTGGACTATTATTAAAAAAAAAAGGATTGTGGGAAATTGTAGAAGACCTGTCAGAATATAATTACTTGTTTTATATAGACACTGTTTCAAACAAGTTTAAAACACATTTGCGTCCACACTGAAGTTTGCGGGATGTTGCAATTTGTCAAATTTAAACACGGGAAAAAGAAGCTAACTAAAGACAATGCCATTGTATCAATTTCTACACAACAATAAAAATAAAACATATCAGTGAGCCACGCGTGTGTTATGTAATATATTTAGTGTGGCTGTTACAGTATAGTATCGATAATACATAGGTATATTGTAAATTCTAACAACGTGTTTGTACTTGTTATTCACTCTATCGTATCGTATAATTAAAATGTAATCAGTAGACGTTATTTATGTGGATTGTACAAACTTTGTACCAATTCAGTGTTGTAGTGGTGAAATAATATACCTAATATGTGGGGAGAATGCAGCGTAGGATGATACCAGGACCAGGAACATAATAATTCTCTTCCATACATTCTTGTCAGATGTCATTTCCTTAGTCATTCTTTTCATTGCCATACTGTATAAATCCTTTTTCACGCGTGCCATTCATCTTTTGTTAGGTGTACCTACCTCTGCTCCTACAGCCTTCTACATTCAAATTTGGAACATTTTCCAACATTAATTTTATCGCTTCTCATAAATATGACTGCTTCTCAACTTTTCATTCACTTGTGCCATTCATTTGTAAGGTAAACATAATTATGGGGTGTTTTGCTTTGGTTTTGATAGTTTTTAGCACCTTGATACTCTAGATCCTTCTCACATTTAGCATTTAGACAAAATCTATAGACGGCTCGTATATTACCTACGTATATATAAAAGTTTCCTAATTTTTTTGTAAAAATCAAATTTAATTTCGACTTCGACATCGTTATCCGCCATCTTGCTGGCTTTTTGATAGCTGGCTGGTTGTTAGGACGTCAATCTCGAGTTGCGTTGCGGGAATCTCCAGTTTCTCATGGCAGATTTGACGTTTCGGTGTCAAACTAGTCACGGAAACAAGACACGACTTTAGTTGCCTAGTGTACCAATCACCGTACAAATGTATGTGCGAAATTATAGTTTCAAATTACGACAACTTCAATTGACAACTCGAGTTTTATTTGAGTGGCCTAATGTAAGAAGGGCCTAATAGAACAAGGTACAAAACTTAAGTTTAAATTTTAATCATCATCATCATCTTCAAATTAGGTGTCCTTGCTCACGTCACGTCTCTGTCATCATCATGAGATTAAATGACCTTGCTAGGCGTGGAAAGCATGCCATTTAAACGTACAAATTCACACATGCTCAAGAATTTCGTGAAGGAATCTCGAGCACCGACACGTCTCCAAAGACGTTTTTCTTTACCAGAGTTTTACTTTGAGATTAATAACTCACGAGTTTGATTGTAAGAAATGGTCATGGTCCACTTCCACCAGATAACGGTTATAAAAAGTAGTTATTAATGTTTTATGGATATTTATTATGACTGTTCTATAATAACACAGAGAAGTTACACAGTTTTAATGGTCCTGCTAATTGATTTGAGAGTCGCTGCGAAATTAATAGTTGTTGTTCGCTGTTCCGTTCATAAATAAACACAGGCATACACAATATAATTCTACATCTTCATGGCCTAGTTGTGATGTTGAAACACTTATACCAACATCATTTAGTATCTACGTGTGATATCTAACAACAACGCAATGTTTTAAAATCTATCAAAGCGTTATCAACTATTCAAGTTTTGTATTGCTTTGACAGATTTATGCCGATCTCATTATTGCGAATAGTGTAGAAATACAAAGCCGATTATATCTGTATTTACAGTTCTAACAGCAACAATATGTTTACGTTACGTATTGATAGATTCTGAGAATACACATGTTCGTTTTCACAAGTGCCATGAGCCACGAGCCAGGACACAATGTACCAACCACATTGTAGCTACAGAAGACCTTTGTGATAATCTTCAATGAATTAATAAAGTTTTAAAACTTGTGTGTATGTGTGCGTGGTGCGTGCTTATGTGTGAATGTTTAATACGTTGACGTACGGGGAGACATTACACACTCATTAACTATATGTTGGCCTAAACACTCGCAATTTACTAACAGTTTATTCGTGTACGAATGATTATGTCATTAAGCTGCCTGTGAAGTTATCCATCTCTACAATAGGGTTGCCAGCACAAAATAAATAAGTGCAAAACGCTCGATTCGTACAATAAGCGAAAATACAGGCTCGATCGCTCACTTGAATTCACAAATGGCAAGGCGATTGTAGTGAGTCGTGATGATTTATGTAGTCAGATTTTTTTACCATGAAAGGTGCCATTCTGTAAGTAGGTACTAGACACCTCTGTATATATATTTTTAGTCATGACACTCTAAAGTCATCTAAATGGAAATGAGTAGTCATGACACTCTAAAGTCATCTAAATGGAAGTGAGTATCTTAATAACCCTGGTGGCAACAATTATAACGTTTAATTAATTTGCGTGTTAAAATTCTGACTTAAAATAACAAAATTAAGTTTAAAAATATCACTACACACAAAGCCATTTATTGTAATCTTATAGTGATTACTATAAAATTTACGAGGCAAAATTTCTAAGCGTACAACTGAACCAAACAAAACTAAATATTTACACACGTATTTTAACTATGAAGGAAAAAGCGTGCTCGCTGTTCAAACCAGTTGAGTGCTGCCATGTTAAAAGAATCTAATACACTCTCGTTCCTGGGCACCTACTTCGTTAATATTTCTTTCTGTGCAGATATTTTTTTTTCACCACAGCAGCTCAAACAAGTGAGTTTTGCTGCGTAAAAACAGTGTGCAAAATGCGATTTTGCTCACTCAGTGAGACAAAGTAGCTTTTTAATTATTTTTTTTTAATTTTCAATAAAGAGTGCCAACCATAGATTCAAAAAGAATTGTTCCGCGAATAACTTTCGATTTACATACACTGCACTCTGTCTCTTGGCCGTCCATAAAAAAGTTCGAGTGACAAACACAAGTATTTTGAAGGTTTTTTTTTTAATTTATGGCACGTCAAAGGTCCTATTTCAAAATTCTAAATTTGAAAGATATTTGTAAAAAGAATAACCATGTATTTTATTCACGTTATTTAATAATTATGTAATGTTATTGAATACCAAAATAAGTAATGCATAAGTATTTATAATGATTACTATTATCAACATTTGAAATATAAAATGTCACGTACGCTGTTCCTGAACACACCTTAAAAAAATTGGTTGCCTGTAAAGTCGGTATACGGGCGAAAGTTTTACGTGACAACGACTTTGAGAAGACATGAACCGGTGTGTATGCCTATCTCTCTCACTCTCTCTCTCTCGCTCTGTCTCTCTCGCTCGGGCAAGGGACGCGTGCCTCTCACTCGCTCTCATTGTGAGCGCATAACGTGAGCGGAGCGTAACGCAGTTTCTTGAAGTGTCACCCGGCAAGCCTATTTATAAGACGTTGTCACGTCAAAATAACGGGTATAAAATTTAACTTTTAACTTTCAACTTTAAATTTGCAGAACAGCAATAAGTAATTAGATTAATTATTAACTTTTAAAATTTTTAGCATTATTTTAATTAATAATAGGTGTTCTGTTCTGTTAATAAGTGTTGCATTATCTTCTAAGTAATATTTCTTATGTGTTCTCGCTGCTGTAGTGAAAAGTAATGTGTGCCACACGAGAGCAAAATTATTTGCATCTCGTGCATTTGAATCCCTCACTACGCTCAGGATTCTACAGTAGAATCACTCGCTACGCTCGTGATTCAATCCTAGAATCCCTCGCTTGCTCAGGATTCAAAATCAGCACTCGCAGCAAAAAACAGTTTTGCTCTCTTGTTGCACAAATAACTATTTCAGCTTTTACATTTTTAGTTAGCGACTTTTTCTTTGTCTGTATAAGCCATTTGGATCCCTATGAGGTATCTTATTCATCCGTTCCAGCTACCTAGATCCAAAGCGACCTTTTACCTTCAGAAAATCGTTCCCGGTATTAAAATTATTTCCTTCGTTCCCATAAAATTTCTTTCAAATCAGTTAACCCATTTTAGTGTGATTGAGTAACAAATAACCTTAACAAATATCTCTATTTATAATGTTAGTAGGATGCTATACATTTTATAAATTAAAAATTAATGTTAGGTAACAAAATAATAACGATTTAGTAACATATTTTTCGTTGTACCAAACAATATTCTTGATGTCTTAAATTTGTAGATGTGTATTCGGAAGGGCTTGCGGCGGAAACAGATCTCGTAATAACTTTCAATTCCCTGTGCGGATATACTCCCATTTACTGATATCCCATGAGTAACAGTAAGCAAACATTATTTATTTTCACATAGGCAAACTTTTTTATGCTGAAATCCTCTCCATCAAGATGATATGAGGGTTTGATGTTAGTAATATGCTGTTATAAGGAATATATACAACCATTATATTTTGTCATTAGTCCAAGAGTGATGGTGACTCTGTTGGCTTCATCGTATCGCTTCTTCATGGCTCTGCCTTTTTTCCTGTAAATCAGACCAGCATATTATTATAAAACTACTGCGATTGCGAGTTGTTGATACTTCGTAGCTGTTACAAGCGCCATGTTCAAGATTTTCAACTCAGATATCGGTTCAAATAAGTATCATAGATGATCATGTCAATCTAAAATCATACAACCAGTACCATAGCTACCATGACTGCTTATAAGTGACCATAGTTTGGTCGGCGATCCAACTATATACAATATATTAGCTCCATCTTTTTCCTCAGGAACCTTATTGAATTATTTATATCACTACGAAAGGGCACCAATTCAGAAATCGGCATGGTATGTTTACTGGTCCCCAAATAAAACATACTGGATTTTGATTCTATTTCATCAAAACTTAGACGAAATCTGATTTTAACTAAGGTAGCGTATTCGTCAGCTTATTTATCAATCAATTAGGATATCACAGTCCACTGCTGGACATAGGCCACTCCCAATGTCGGGAGGCTTTAGCCTACTGTTTCCACGCTGGCCAGACGAATTGGTACAAGGTTTTATATCGAGTTTTCCTTCTTTTGAAGTGATTTATTCGTTAGTCGCCTCTAGCGCCACCCTTCGATGGGGTGGTAAGTGGTGATACTTGTATTCTTTCTCCTTCACCTACTTATATTCTGTAATAAATTAAGCTAAAACATTTAAGTGTCCGTTTCTAAATGTGTCATCCCCAGTTACATTTAACTATCTACTGTTGTGTTTCCGGCGGTGAGTAGGGTAGCCAGAGCTCTCTGGAGAGGATTTTGTGTTATCAATGGGAAGACCGAGAAACTCTGCTTTGTCTTCTGCATTAACAGTTCAGAAACTCTCTTAACCTTCACTGTAACTCATTTTATTTGGCTGTCATCTGTAAAGGCGCGAAAAAAGGTTTACTTTTAATGTCGCCCAATTGTGTCATAAATATTGATCTGAAACCTCTGTCTACTAGTTCATTATGCGCATATGAGTAGCATTTAACCACAAGTGAGTAATATTGAATGCCTATCTACGTTATCTCGCAGTATTTTTTTATTTGCAACATTCTTTTGTAACCATAGATGAAAAAGTTTTTATGTCACTTCGATAATGGTTTCATAAATGGCGTGCTAGCAACCCTGTTGAATATTATCGTTAGTCGTTGTCGTTGCCCATCATGATTCATGCCGGATTAGCCATATTATTTCTCATAACGTGGAACGTTGAGGTAGCTCCGTAATTATGGCTAAGCTACGATAAACCTTCCGTAACTCAACAAGCAATAAATGACTTTCGCTTCAATATTACCATAATTGAAATTCTAAACGTATGCATATATTTCTACAATTTATATAACAGTCTACCAAATAAATTTATACATACTTATAATATAAATGTACATTATAAAGTGATATAAAAATGTTATAAGTGTCGAAGAATTCCTCAGCGTCCCTCTAAACTGGTGACGTAATCAAAAGGCTGGCAGCATTATTGCCTTGTTGTGATGCAATGTTAAATGCAACCTTCTGTTTACGAGGCCACGTCACAGTTTTGCATGCGCCCTTTATACAAAGAGACGGGAGTATTTCAACCGGAGTAGCGGCGGAGCGTGGTGATGGCTGCAAATTAGGCCTGCGTTAATATGTATGCTGTCGAAAAAACGGCCATATGCTTCGTGATTTACTTTTGTGTTGGACAAAAGCTGGCAACACATTTGCATAGTCATCCGGGCAACCTGTAAATTGCAATTTGTGAAGACTGATCAAAGGCACTTGCTAAATGTCTAGGCACTGGCTACTCATCTACGGTTGACTCTCAATTTTTTAATTACATCTAATGATGCCCTTAGTGACAAGACACGGCAGATTCCCACTAGTTCTAAGTGTTAAGACTTTTTCACTCATGCAAAGTCAAATATAGTTGGTCAAATCTCATACAAAAAAAGAAAGTAATCTCAGTCTGCGTGACGAGTTATTTACCCATAAACCACAAACCATAGACAAAGAACATTCTTTAGTATATGATAGATCTGTAACAAAATATCAAATTTACAGCAAATTGATCACTTGCCATTTATAAAAATTGAATTGAATTGAACAGCAAATTGACACAAAGTATGTTAGCGATGCGACATCTACTTCGACCTTTGAGATTTTCTCCCCATTGTTAAATAGACGACTCAATGCCGTAGCTTTTTAATTCTTTATTAATTTGATTTGTTATAATATCTTTCCTAAATTTCTAGATAGCCCAAAATAAATTTTTCTATGTGTAATGTAGGTACTGAATAGTTAAAACCTGTTTAGTAAAGCTGTAATTAAATTGATATTTTGAGCTAATTAGCAACACAATCATAATGCATCGAGCACAGATAACGTAATATTTCAATGGTACATTAGTGCCAACCGATGTTACTCCACTGGCGATTCAAAATAATTTAATCTCGTAGCGAAAACATAAGTATGATCAAACGGTATGTTATTATTCATAAATGTAGATTAAATTCAAACTACAAATTACTTATTTGCATGTTGGATTAATGTTGAAGTAAATAGGTCTACACTATTATATGTTAATTAATAGCCTGGTAGTCGTTATAGGTAATTAACATATACAATGTTCACGCCCTTCTCCCTCTGGGGTACGCAAAAATGACGGAGACATTTGTTTCTGTCGTAACACATTCTTTATAAGGTCCCGCAAGTTTCGGGTTCTACTGCCCTACCCTTTTATAGTTCTATAGCTTAATAATCATCATCATCATTTTAATCAGAACGATACGGGTTTGAACACTTCTAATCATAAGTCAACTGTCATTTGAACTTTTGCTGTCAATAACAAAAAGTTTTTATGACAGTTGACCTATGATTAGAGATGGTCACAGACATATCACGTTATGTGTTGCCACCCCATATTATCAAAAATAAGAAAGTAGCATTTTTGTGAATAATGACGATAGTCTATAATTTATTTAGTCGTGTAAAACGAATATTTTGTTGTTAAATATAATGTTTTACCTTTTCGTATAATATTAATAATAAATAATATGTACTTATTTCACATCGGAAAGATGGAAGACCTGAAGAAATTTGCTGCTAATAAACATTTAGAGATACAAAGTGTGCTAGTGAAACACGTAATTTTACAGAAATGTGAGAAAATGTGACAAAGTATATGAACCGTTAAACTTTTTTATAAACTAATGGTTCTAAAAAAGTTTCATTAAACCATTAAACAGTTTTTAGTCACTGTTAGGTACTTACGTTCCATGTTAATTGGCTGACGCTTCACGGAAAATAACGAAGTTTAGCCGCATCTTAGTTAGACTAGAAAAGCGACCCAAACTGAGTTGGAAATAGTAGTAATATGACTTAGGTACGTTCACCGTTAAGTGTTAATAATTAAGTAACTATAACAGGAAAAAAATCTTATTAGTCAATCCGCCTACGAAGTATCATATAACAATCTAAACCAAACAATACGGACCGATACAAATAAGACCGTGATTGATTAGATAAATAATGTTATTAAAACCACTTTCGAACAGCTCTCCGGTAATATTAATTGGTGATTAACGGTACGTGATTAGGTACGTACATAATACGAGCGTTCGCTCGGAAGCCTCAGGCAAAGACCATGATAAATAGCACAAGATCCATCTCAAAGAAATGAAATAAGAATTTACAAGCTCAAAACGAGTTTTCCATTATAGAAATACCCGTAGGTATTGCAAAGGAACCTTTCTTATAAAAGCATTTGCAAATTGTTTGAACGATTTGCGAGTAAATAGAAATACTTGCTGTATAAATATGAACTTGGCGTTTTGACAGTGAGATATTATTGCTTCTGACGATTCTTTATTAAAAGGGCTTTTAGCTGAGAACGGTACATTTACTTATTTATTATGTAAATACTTTGAAAACGAGGCATAATAAAGCATATTCAATACCTACTAGAATTTACCTACATTATAGAACTGACTTTATCACCGACTACGAAGAAAATAGGAGGCTATCATTATATAGAAGTAAGATCAGCTTTTTCATCAATTGCTGACTGCAATTTTATTTGTGAGAAATACAAATGTAGTGTCATTTCACAATTTACAATAATTATTTTTACTTTGAATGTTATTTACTTGCCTCCATCTACAATGCTGAGCTGTGGCGTTCTCTGCTGTGATTTTCCCAAGCTACTACAAAATTTGGTAACCGGTACCGTTATATTACCTATATCACTTTCCATCAGTATAAAAAAACAATTTAATAAAGACCTAAAATCAATTTATAACAAACAAAAGTACCAGTACCAAACATTGATTTGAACAGAAATAAAATAGCGTCGCGTACATTGCAAACGTATTTCCGCCAAGCAATTTTGTCCAGGGTAAAGTGCGCCTTCTTAGCCGGGTTTCGATCTCGGCAAATCGCCAAGTAGCGCTTCGGGTCGGTAAATCACTCGCACGTACCAGGCGCACAGTGCGACGGAGAGCTCCCAATCAGCCGCCCTATTGACAAACATACGGCTAGAGTATAATGGATACCGTCGGAATTTATCTACCAATGAGCAATCATCTCGTTCGTTTTGAAACATAATTATGTCAATTTAAATAGTAGAAACTGTTGAGTGAGAATGAGTAGTGAGCAACAAATAGCAGAGTGCCTACCCGTATTAAAGTATTCCTAAATTGTGTCATTAATGTCATTATATTTTATTTTGATTAATTAATTATTTTATTACAACAGCTTCGTTGGATTAACGTGATTAAATATTTCATCTCATATACTTAATGCAAAAAGTGACAATGTCTTTCAATGTTATATTTCTGAATTCCAACTATTATGAAGTCTTCGTGTTTGCCGGGGTGCGATGGATATGTTGGCTACTATCTCACCTCCGGTAACTAAGGACCTAGACGGCGTGCGTTTTAGTCGGTTCGAGTCCGACGTAATCTTCCCAATCGGCTCTGGCGGGAAGTATCCGTAAGGTTTTTTCGCACAAATAAAGCCATTATAAAATCCAAGATGGAGAATCTTTCGAAGATATCTGGAGATGTCCTTAGTCTTTAACCTTCTTCCCTCTTCCTTCGCCTCCCCCCCTACCCTCGTACATGTATCTGACACCCCTGGTGTTAAAACGTCCTTAGGCCACGGTAATCCCTTTCCATCGGGTGGGCCACGTGATTCTCTACCAACTAAGTTGTAAAAAAAAGGCTTGGGCACAGGGAGGACGTTGTCCAAAGGGGACCTAAGTCACGTACCCTGCAACAGCCATTTTTATTTATTTATGAGTTTTGCAATTGGATACCGGAGGTTTGATTGTAACGAACGTTTTAAAAATTCTTTCAACATTCTATTTCACAGTAGTTGTTTCGTTAGTTTGTTAAATCTTTTGTTTAAATAAATTGTTTGTACGAGCTGTGGTTGTAACATTAAAATAACAATGATATTTCTTTTTAATTTGACGGTTCAATATACAAATTGTACAAATGTTTCAAGGCAAGTTAATTATGATGGCAATTTATCTAAGCAACGAGAAATATGTATACCTAATACATTTCAACTCATTGGCTCACAACTCACTTGAAACTTGAGAGAATGGGAACAAATATTTACTAAGTAATCAAAGCTATTAACTCGAGTCGCTCTCGAGGTTGTAATACTGAGATGATGGCAATTCATTAGCTGATGCTATTAACTTCAATAACGCCATTATGTCTATTCTAATAGCAATCCAATTTTTTGTATTATCCTACAAGCCGATGTCTGCGAAATCGATTGCGGGTCGTACGCGTGAGTTTTATCCTATACCGGCTCAGGTGTTTTCGCGTTAAATAGCAGTCTCTATATTGTTCCAGACTATAACTTATACCTGTACCAAATTTCAGCCAGGTTCATCCAGACGTTTTAAAGTAATTGAATAACAAACATTCAAAAATCTTTTCAAACTTACACAGCTATAAACTGTAATAAGATAGAATGATATTCTACTCAAACATATCCAGATAAGATAAGATTTTGATAATGATTTAAGATATAAAATACTACCTGTAATGCAAAATTAGCTCAAATCCAACGTACTACAAAACGAAAACACACCTTAGATATTCAAAATAAAGATTACTATGCTACAGATAAAAAAGTATTTATGGTGTTTCATATTTTGAATCGAACAAGTCAGTGAATTTATAAAAGGTAAAAGTAAGTTTTCCACTGATAATAATATTGTAATGTTACTAACGTTTCCCCACTTCACAAAGTAACGAACTTATTCTTTGAACAATGTTAAAAACAAAACAAAAATTTATTTCTACACAACTCTTCATTTAACAAGGACAAAAAAATAACGGATTAATCACGAAATTCTATTAAAATTATCTTCTGATTGTAAATTGTTGTATGATTGGTCTATTTACACGTCTACATTTTGGCAATCCACGACTTTATTGCAGTTAATATCAATATTAATTGCAGATTCTCCTTCGATAGCGATTGTCATGAATAATAATTTGTACCATGACAGCTGCTAGTTGAACAAGTTTCAGCGTAATAAAAATAAAATCAAAATGTATGATGTTAAAACATATGCAAGGCTCGCTTCGAAAGCGTCGCTTGCTTAGTAGCTAAAAAGCCTCTACAAAATTGTTAAGAAAAAGCCACTGAGTTACATGGTGATTCGTAACGATACACGATGAGACTTTAGCCCCTGTCCCCCTCTAGACAAATGACAATCGTTTTGTGTAATGGAATAGAAAAGATTGATCAATGTATGGGGTTGACATTCGTTCACGCCTGTCATAAATGTCATAAACGTCAAAATATGTGTCAACCCCGTAAATTGAACATTAATTTCTATTCCATTCTACAAAACGACTACCAACGAATCGGCACTTGTCTACGTATCCGGGGTTCTAAACCTGACCGTTACACTCCCGATTACACAACTTACTAAAGTTCGCGGTTCAATGACCGTCATTGGATATGAATTTATGAACCATTTTAAGTGGTAAGTATTAGTTACATACTTACATAGCTTTTGTAGCACCTTCTGAATGGAGTACACTCGACAACAACGATGAATTATAATCAAACATAACTTGAGTTGTTTATTGTATACGTATTCATTAGTCGTACGACTGTCATTTCAAAGCAATTGTTTGAAGTTTAATAATGTTAAACTTGTAAGTTTTATTGAAAAATTTGACATAAGGATTTATGACGTCTTATTTCGTTGTATTAGCGGTTGTGCGAAGGGTTAAGAAATGGCTAATAATTATAAATAATAAAGAATTATTACTATTATTTATTTAAAAAGCTTCGTTAAACAATTTTCTTTAACTACAGGAAACTAGTCATGTGTTTTATAAGTTAATTCTTCCCGTAGGACTTTTTCGCTCAGGCAAACTCCCTCTCGTGAAACTTAATTTTAAAGAGGTTGCTAGTTTACTTTGTATGTACGGTCTGTACAAAAGTAAATTAACACATTTACAACTTAACACTGTTAACTTCTATTAGATACCCTCTAAATAAACAAATATTGCTTTTTCAGTTTCTAAAAGTAGTCGAATAAAATAGTTTAATGTAATTTTTTTATTACCTACATAAAAAAATTACCACACAAAAAATTGTATTTTTTAACATAATGTTCTATGTGTTTAATATACACGTGGAAAAGAGGAAGTGCTCTTAAACTTAAGCAAGAGTAAAAATAGAAAAAGTATTGCCAAACTTTTGTTTCCATTATGAGCACAATTATTACTTATTACTCATATAAAAATAGATTATGAACATAAAAAAACAAAACTTTGTAACCTACAATGATTAAATAAAGCAAAGTTATGTACTAAATATCATTTTACAGTACTAAGTACTTAGTAATTTCATTAAGTCACGCTCGTAGCACTCGTAGCGTAATAAAATATGCTAATAATGGGTACTAGAGAAAGGTCACAGTTCATTGGCTGACAATAGATTTAAATTAGGGACCTTTGAGGACGTGTTCACAGATGTTACTTGACTTATAAATTAAAGGAAAATGATTCAGTACAAGCTTATCATTATTCTCTGAGTCTATACCCAAGTCAGTTGGGGTCGGCTTTCTAGTCTAACTAATCATCTTAGTGTGGCTGAACTTCGATATTTTACTTGAAGCGACTGTAATCAGACCTCCACAACTAAACTGGCGATATCGAAGTTCTGTAGTTAGGCCAGTCGGACTTTTGAGGGCTCCAACTACCCGTAAGGCTGGCATAGAATATGTTGGTATGACAACCTGGACCGACGGCTTAACATGCTCTGCATGCACGACCAAACCAGTGCAAATAGCCATATACATGCATACAAATATTTGCACTGAGCGGGTATCGAACCCGCGCCTCCTGCGTAGTAGTTGCGTTCACTACCGCCACGCCACAGAAACTGACTATTATAGAGTGCAGTTATTACACACATCAGTACATGCTTATGAAGATACATTATTGGCAACACACTTGTACTTTCTCAACACACTCGTATTTATTACTGTACCTTAAATATAGTGGAGAAGTACAAGTGTGTTATCAATAATGTACAACCTTATTGTTATAATTAATGTAAAATTAATTATAACAATAAGGTTGAAACCAAGTGCCATCAATCAACAGTATAAATAATCTTATGAAGAGTACATACAAGCAACCGTGTACTCTTCATAAGGTTGTACTTGTACACTTTATGAAGAGAACACGGGTGCTTGTGGCTCGGTAAATCTGTTTGAGATTAATTGAGATTATAACGGCGCAAATATAATAATTTAAATAGTAATTATATATTTGAGCCGTTTGGTGTCGAAACGCTGGGTCCGTGGGGTCCAAGTGCGCGCGCGCTATTTAAAGAAATAGCGAAGCGACTTGTCGACGCTTCCCGTGACCATAGGGCTGGCCTTTACCTCGCTCAACGAATTGGCATCGCCATTCAGCGTGGTAATGCCGCCAGCCTTCTGGGCACGGTTCCGGTAGAGATCGATGGGGAGGAATATTTTGATGCCTAAAGTTGCAGTCTCTCTACCTTTTTATAATTAATATAGATGTTTAAATATTTTGTATATAGTTATTAATATTCTGTATATAAATTGATAAAGTTATTGAAAATAAATATGATGTATAGATTATAGTTGTCGTCCGAAATAGGTAATCGTTTCTTAAGAAATTGATAAAAAAAATATGAAAATGCTGCTTAAGTACTTGGTTCATCATCATTTCAGCCATAGGACGTCCACTGTTGAATATAGGGCTCATCCATGAAAATATCGCTTCCCCATATCAGTACATTCTCAATCAATTCTAGTCAAAAAGATAACAATTATCAATAAGTTCTACTATAATAACCTAATAAGATAAAAAATGCATTCAAAAGTACTCCAAAGCAAGATGCTATGAAGATCATAGTCCACGTAATAGTCAGCATTGTCTCACAGATAATAAAACATGAATGTCATTATAACAGACGTACATCGCCTAACAATGCAATGTTTCACCTGTGTTTGCTCATTCCGATACAAATGGATAAACATATCATATTGTCTATGTACAACTATCCGGTTTATTATACTTTGTAAAATATAGCTTGGGTCCTATGACAGCTGTCAGTGAAATCCCGCACATGAAGTCTTGAATTTTCTATTAATGAATGTAGTAGCTGTCAATGTCATACTTTATGGGCATACCGAGCTAATTAGTGATGGGCGATGAATCATCGTGACCACATACTATGAACTATCCATATTTTGAATAAAGCATAATTTAAAATTTAAATTAATATAAGAAAAAAATAATTAGCATTTAATCTAATTGCTTAGGTAATTTAATATCATAATAATATTTATATTTCAATATACTTGATCCTAAACAATATTGAGTAAATAAAATCCTACATTCAATCCATCAACGCTCTGAACCTGTTTTTTGGATTTTGTAAGAATAGGCTCTTGGGCCATGATATAGGCATAAGATGTGTATCATCAACATCGCCAACATCTTGTTTGATATGAACTTCCACTGATCCACTCCACTCATTCTCATCAGTACGAGTGCCGACGCCTTGTATGCTACGTATATTCCGTTCTCATTACAATTAAATTAAAACTAATTATATGTAACATGCATCAATAATAGCTGGTAGTATCGATATTTTCATCGAATTTCGGACATCCCTATGAACCTCATTTTGACATCTGTCATAGGACCCAAGCTATATTTTACAAAGTATAGTCGACTTATTTCCTTACATTTACATTATATACAGTTATGTGCTCTCACCATTTGGGGAAAGCATAGACCACGTGATTTTTTTTCAGGCCAGAAATTGCACTTCTATTAAAAAAACTGTAGCAGTCATCTGCGAATGCGAAAAAGACTGAAGTTTCTATAATTTTTAGGATATAACTACTGGTTGCCTAAGATATACTATAAGAAGAGATGATAGTAATATTGTAAAAAAGGTCTAAAGTATGAATGTAGAGGGCTTTAGGGGTAGAGGTCGGCCGTTAAAAGATGGATGGAATGTGTGAAAGAAGATATGGCAAAGAAGAGGGTGACTGAGGCAATAATATCTGATACTAATGTATGGAGTAGAACATGTTAAGTACGTCAAACGCAAGTAATTGGAACAAGGGCAGGGACATGATGATGATAATGATTATAAGAAATCACCAAAAAAATAATGATAAGAAATACAATGTAGCATAAAATGTAGGTTAATGAAGTTACATCAACGACATGTTTGCCAAACAAATTTTCAAACAAAAACAGTGCTTGGACATTTCTGAAGCATGTTTTTCACATATCGCCGTAGTATTTTCGAATAAATGTACGAGGCGTTTGTACCAGGCTGGCATAAGCACGCGCGTCATAAAAAAGTTACGAGGAGTTATCAAAAGGGCGCAGTAAAGCCGGCATCGTCGTCGGCGACGCTATAAAATGCCCGGTCTATACATGGTTGCTTCTATATATAAAGTTTTCAACACTACTTATGAGTTTCGAGGAATTGCTAGGGGACATAGTGATATAGTCTACGAGAAAAATGGTGGCAAGGAAATATTGACAGAAGTCTCTCTATCTTTGATACTTTGTTGTTTTCGTTAATAAACGAGTTAGTAGTAGTTATGACATCAAAATGAAATTTCCCTTTACAAATTTAGCCTTGATTCAGCCTTAGTATTCTATATATCTTGACTAGAATAACACTTACTGGGAGAAAAAAAACCTATAACACTTAGTACTCGTATATATCCCTTTTATCCGTGCGCGTAATCCCACGGATACCAATCTCGCAGGAGTGGGACTCGAACCGACTAAAACGCCAGAAGACCAGTGCCAGAAGTGAGAAAGTAGCTAACATATCCCTCGCACCTGTGCAGACCGGATGTAGGGACCATGGTGTCCACGTCTAGCCCCTGGGTATGGGGTAGCGTACCTACTTTACGCCGCCGCAGCCTGCTTGACAAGCAGCTCCATCCGTCACCCCAGGCCCATGAGAGACGGAGGTCATTCTGCCACGTCGGACGTCCGAGTCGCCTCCGCTCATCAGTCCAGTCTTCTTCTCCTTCTCGTCGTAAATATCCCTATGAGTGTCATAGTAGGCGCGTAAATGACATGTCAATGTAGTAAGTACTGTCAAATAGAATAGACACTGTTTCGACAGTAATAATTTCTATTTACATTTTCGATATTGGTAGGCGATATCGATGCCGAGAATCGATAAATTCTACCAAAGTCAAACGTGGAATGGATATTCATTCGTGTGTTTTCAAAATATAGGAATGTATTCCGTTTGCTTAGGTATTTAACTAAAGGTAAACAATCTTTATGTGACTTGCTTTAACTACTGGTGATTTCGATTTTTAGTTATACTGAGATTTCAAACAAAAATTAATAAACAAGTTTTAAAATAAAAAATATAAAAACACATCACATTACCTTTAGGTAAATACCTGACTGAACTAAGTATAATGAACACTATTGGATTGATTTTATTTTAAGACTTTAACATAACATCGAAATAATATAAGTAATATCATCAACCTTAAAATAAAACCATAATGCGCCATTTTCCTGTTAAATTAGTAGCTGCTCTATGAAGCATATCGTGGGTCACGTTCAAAGCATTTAAATTATTCGCTTCACATTAAAATGGAACTGTTAATCAACCGTATTGTTCGTAAAGATGCCATGATGTTTTTAAATTATCAAGTTACGCGTGTCCTCTTGACGGCTGTAGAAAACGGTTGATTGAACAAAGAAATGAATTATTTTGTTTCCACAACAGTGTTACTCATGACTTTGTCTTTGAAATAGATAGCATTTAAAATATAATATTATGTAACAGTTAAGTTGTTAGAGAATTCATTATCGTTTCTGTTGTTTTTGTTGCTGTAATTTTATTACAAAAAGCTCGCTATTTCGAGAGTATCGACATTGCGCGCTTTTTTGTTTACAAGTAGACTATACAAATCAAAATTCTTTTATCTCGTTTCTGTGTTTCGTTCTAATTTCAAAATTTATTATTGCCTCCTCACTCACACACGAAAGGAAGTGATCATATCGAATTACGAATTTTTAAAGCGGTTTAGTTTATGTTGAACTCCTTATTAACATTAAACCCGCTCTATAGCAGAAACTATTATATTTAATTCGATGCTATTTCCACTTTATCACTTTGTCACAACTCCGAATGACAAACAAGTTATATTATTTTGGCTTGTTTACGTAGCGTGTTTGTCATAGTAAGCCATAACACAACACAAAATTCGGGTATTGTAAGGGTGTGTGGTATAAAACTGTCCCAGTTATCTATAGATAACACGATAATGGATTTCTAAATGGTATGCTGACACGGAACGTACATTTTGTTTAGTTTTTAAAATTGTTGCCACAGAGTATTGCATATACGAAGGTTTGTCAAGATTAAAAAAATAGCTGTCGTCGCTGGCTGTGCGTTAACTATACCTATTAAAAAGTAAAAAACGTTCTTAATTTGAAGTTTTTTTTATGTTTTTTATGCTATTAAGATTAGTTACTCGGCCCTGTCTTTACCTGCAGCCCTATCTTTATAGGAACTGGCGGACCTACTATTCACCATAAATATTTCATATATCCATTTTATTTTTCTCTCGGCAGCAGTTCTAAGCATAATAAGCAGGCCCGCTAGGCGTGATCACCTTGCCTGATCGGAGGATCCTCCCTTTGTGTTGGAGGAACATCAATACCGTTCCTCCACAAATGAAATAATGTATTCATAAATAATGAGTTTAAAATGTAATTCCCTATACGCTTGACTATAACTATGTGAGGATAATGTGTCTTTCGCAAAAAATGCTTAGACAGGCTTCCTTTATTAGACAGTTTTACAGTAAAAGACAAAGATGTACTTCCTTAAGAACGGGAAATCGCGATATGCTCCAATAGTTTTAGTACCTACTTCATTGTTTTTTACTACAATTAGGGAAAGTAGCACACTTAGACAGTAGGTCTGGCACTTGACAGCACCTCAGCGGTACTTTATAACACAGAGGTGTCACCATAAATCAATTATCGGTACAGACTTTAGGTGTGAAACGTCATCCTATATCCCCTCAAAGATACTTGGATTTTGTAAATTTTAATATGATTGGACTATGGCTGATTTTCTTTATTTGCTAACAAGAATCACGACACGCGGGTATATTGCTCAAATATAATGATATCCCTGCTGTGCATGTATTGCGTGTTCTGTAAATCTAATGATAGCAACTATAAATTGCTATAAATACGCTTTACTTCAGTACTAAGTACGTAGTATGCACCTAGCACGGGTTTATGTTACGCTTTGTGAAGTAACCGGGCTTATCTGCGCTGTTTTATGACCATTTTACGATTATTGCCCCTTTGAATTGGGTATAACTTCGTACGATATGAAATTTCTATAAAGGAATAATTTTAAATGGACATGTTCATTTAAGTGGTTTTTACGGCTGTGCATTAATTTTTATTGGTTGAGAACCAACCGCTCGCTAGGCTGTTATTATTAAAACTCATCCTGCGTCGATATTCGATACATCGCGGCATCGATACGAGTTGAAGTTTTAATTAGCGATTTGTAATCAATCGATGTTAGCCGTTATTGTTACTTGAGGCGAAAATAATTTGTGATTTCATTGTCAGATTTGGTATTTTTAATTAGACTTTTTAAAAATGTATTTTTTATAATATGAATATACCTTAATGTAAACATTGCTTATAGTAAACGGCTGACAGCGTAACACACAATTTTTTTATTGATGACATGCATAATAACCATAAATTATTTTTAATAAAAAATAAGTACATAATATATTCATGTAGAGAACGTAGAACGTAGAACACGATCACGATTTTGCTTTTTGTCTTTAGCTGTGATAGAACTTTATGAAAACGAACCTCAAATTCAGTTGTAATTCAAATAAGGTAGCAAAATAATACTTTTCGGTGCTGTGTATAGTGCCACACGGTTTCCCCCAAAACGTAATGAGCCAAGGTTTATGGGCAAATCCGAAACTGATATAACTAACTGTTGAGTATGTATATGATATGAAATGTGATGATGAGGTTGACGTAATTGTTGCAGGGCTACAATGGTGTGTGCGTGTGCGGGGCAGCGGGGGGCGGGCGCGGCGAGCCGGCGCGCATGGCGGCGCCAATGAGGGAGGGCGCGCCGGCCGGCGGAGCTCGCCCCGCGCCCCACGCGCATCCCGCCAACTTCGAGTACGATGACAACGAGTGGGACATCGGCATCGGCGACCTCATCATAGACCTCGATGCCGACATAGAGAAGACGGACGAGGCGGGCGGCATGGCGGCACGCGCCGAACCTGACGCGCAGCGCACCGCGCTCAAGATGAAGATCAAGCGCACCAAGCCCGGCACCAAGAGCTCTGAGGCCAAGCACGAGATCGTTAAATCGAACGAAATGAACGGAGAGCCGAAACCGACGGTGCCCGCGGTGACCGCGCCGCCCGCCGCAGCTAAGCGGGGATCTGGAGGGCACCGGAGGGACAAGGCGCGGGACAAGCACCACCATCCGCACCCGCCTCACGACGTGAACGGAGTGGCGAGGGTGCCACCGCCGCCCAACGCGCCGGGCCCGCCCGCCCCGCAGCCGCCTGCACCCATGTCTACCGCGCTGGCAGCACCGCTTGCGCCCCCTAAACCTGAACAGCGACCGTCGCCCGCGCCGCGACTCGAACCCAAACCCCCCGCGCTTCCAGCGCCCGCGCCCGCGACGCCCGCGCCCGCGCCACCTCCCGCGCCGGCGCCTCCACAGCACGCGCAACATACGCAGCACACCCCCAGTACACCTTCCAAACCTGAGCCTGACGACTCGCGGCAAGAGACGCACACACAGCCTCCTCCTGCCAAGAAAGTAAAAACAGACGTTAAGGTAATTACATCTCTTTTTTTCCTATTTCAATAATTGTAACTTCATTCTCAATACTTTGGTTGTGCGAAACCAGCCCATTTGTTGATTCGGGATCCGAATTTCTATTTCGAATTTCACTGGAATCCAGCGAGTGAATTTACAATTTCATTTGGAGTACAGGCCAATAAAAACCTTTTACAAGAAAAAAAACCTTTAAACAAAGGTTTTACTACTCGCGCGTATCTATAAGAAAATTCCATGAAGTATATATTTTAAGTTAGGTACTATAGGTGTTAAAATACACAGGTTACAATGACATAAGGGAATCCCTGCACAAGTACGGAGTGACTTGCCGTTATCTATCGACCAGCCAATCGCCGCTGATAACGGTAATCGCTAACTAATTGCCCGATTGCTCTTATCGCGTGTGTATCCGTTTGTTTCGGAACAGTGTATTTAATTGTCCGGGCTTAGGGCTGTTTGCGAGCTTGATTGAGTGCAAACGGTCGTGGGGTGTAATCCTCGCCTGTCGCCTGCCGCATCGGTTCATTAAATCACCCCTGTGGCTCCCTCCCCGCGCGCTACCCCCCAACCTCGTCACAATGCTCGCTGCACTCCACAAATTAATGCGATTGTGGCCGTTGTGGCAAATAAGGCTTTGTTACTTTGTATATTCGATGCACAATCGCAAAAGCCGAATTATAAGCAAAGCGTTCAAGTACGTACTCGTAATCAACCGTTGTTCCACAATTAGACTTACATTGAAGATTTGCTTTGCTTATTAATTTATAATATGTTCTGGTGAACGTTTAAGTTAAAGGTTCGAATGCGGACTTTGCCGGATACAGAATTTGCTTGTTAGCGTGCCACAGATGCCGAATTTGCTGGGTAGCGTGTTACGTTCCAACGTTCCTACAAGCAAAGCGATATTGGATACGCTATCTGAGATAATCACAGTTTTCATGGTTATAATATCAATTAAAATATTCATTAACATAGGTATGTAGACTGCAAACTAACACTATGAATATTAATACTCGTATTTATTGCGTAATATACTTTACCTTTGTATAAAATACGAGATTCTCGATGTAATTACATAATATTCTATGAGAAAGTTTACTTCTAAATTGTATTTACCATAAAATTGACACAATTTTAGAGGAAAAACTATTACAAATATATTTTTCATGTGAGGCATTTGTCGTGTTTTAAGAGGAAACACTAAGGGCGAGAGAATTGAAAAATAGGTATTTGTAAAATCTATTGCTGTCGCGCAGTGCCCGAACAACTGAGCTATCAATGTGTGAGTGGCACTGTCAATGTGTGCGTGGTACGCTGCCCCCACGTCCCGCGCCCTCCTGTGCCTGTGCGCACTGCGCTCGCCACCAAGTCTTTCTTTCACTGTCCGGACGAATGCTCTAATCACCGAGCCAAGGAATCGTTACAAGAAGCGTCGAATTTATCCAATACCTACCTCTTACGCGCTGTATAGCTAGCCTTTATTTCATCAATGTGAAGACATTACCACCCTCACACGCAATGCAATGTCTTCCCAGATCTTTGACAATCGATAAAGATGAAATAATTGCTATTTAACCTATTACTTTTACTTTTTTGCATTCACAATTTATTTGAACAGTGAACAAAAGTAAACGATCGTGGGTTCGAATTCCATCAGAGCTAGGTGTGACACAGGTCGTTTTTTATCAATACTTAAATTTCAATGATAAAAATTACATTGTGAAATTTATTCACTCTTTACGTCCATTTTGCATAATAATAAGTAGTCTAGCTATTATAGCCTCACTAGTACCTATCTAGGTATGCTAAGTCCAGTGTTTTTAATAAAATAATAAATAAATCTATTATTTCTACAGTGATGAAAACAAAGATAATTCAAGTATTTTATCGCAAATGCGTGAAGTGCTAATGGAGGTAGGACATGACGGTATCTCCCGCCCTAATTGAGCAGTCCGACTGGGGAAGTACCTCCGCCCTGCAGAAAACCGCGGCTAATAATAACCTTGTGTTGTGTTTCCGGCGGTAAGTAGGGTAGCCAGAGCTCACTGGGGAGGTTTTGTGTTGTCAGCGGGAAGACTAAAGGCTGACTTGTGCGAGCGTGAAATGTTGACGTGGTGGTCAGGGAGACCCGGTGAAACGGTTAACCGCTGGCCGCCCGCAGGCTGTACGGTTCCCGAACCTGGGGATTACTTAATCTTCGCCCCAGGAGGCTGAACCAGCAGCCTGTGTAAAGTTCCCGGTGCTGTAGTCGTGCCGGAGAAGGAGACCGGAGTGGATCCAGCTGCAGTACCCGGGAGGGGACCGGGGGCCCTTCCGCCCGTCGCGCCAGCCAGTCACATAATATGTCAGCGGTGGCGCGAAGCCTTGCCTTTGTCTCATGCGCTGCCAGCACAGAGGCTCCCTTAACCTTCACCCCCTCCCCCCCCACTCCTTCACAAAAATGGTCAAATCAATAAAGAGAAACGTTCCTCCAGCTGTTAACTCCACTATGCAAGTGGACTTTTGCAACATCAGGGTTCTACACTCTAACCTACACGAGGTCCACCACCATCTAGAGGCCGCGAAACCGACGTTGCTCTTTCTGACGGAGACTCAAATATCATGCCCTGCCGATACGGGATATCTAATGTACCCTGGCTACAAACTCGAGCACAATTTCTTGAGTAAAGCCGGGCCGTGCAAACATCCCTCGCTCTGAGGTGGAGGAAAGTCGCGAACAACTTGTGTCTGAAATCGAGACTACTCCCACCAGAGTATCCGATTGGGGACGACTAAACCTGGTCCAATTCAACCCCACTAAGACACAAGTATGTGCATTCACCGCTAAGAAAACCCCATTTATTGTGGCGCCCTAATTCCTGAACACACCGCTCACCATCTCCTCGAGTATCGGGATCCTTGGTGTCGATATCTCCAGCGATGTCCAGTTCCGCAGTCACTTGGAGGACAAGGTTAGGCTGGCAACAAAGAAACTAGGAGTACTTCACTGCGTAGCAAAGACTCCTTCTTTATAAGGCACAGATTCGGCCCCACATGGAGTACTGCTGTCACCTCTTCGCCGGGGCGCCTGCATGCCAGCTTGACCCATTTGACTCGGTACAACGGCGGGCGCTGAGGATCGTCGACAATCCCATACTCTCAGGTGGTGTGGAACCTTTGAACATCAGAAGTTACTTCGCCTCACTGTGTGTGTTCTACCGCCTGTATAATGGCCTGTGTTCAGAAGAATTGTTTGACATGATGCCCACACCTACTTTTTATCATCGCACCGCTCGCCATAGAGAGGGAGTTCATCTTCACACACTACGACCGGAAACGGTGCGCACTGTGCGGTATGAAAGGAGTTTCATCCCGCGCACGCTCAAGCTGTGGAATGAGCTCCCTGCCGTGGTTTTCCCAAGCGACTACAATATGGGGTTCTTCAAGAAGGGCATTAGACGCTTTCTTCAGGGTAGGCAGCACGTATGTGACGCCTCTGGTGTTGCAAACGTCCATAGGCCAAGGTGACCGCTTCCCATCAGGTGGGCCGTGTGCTTGTCTGCCACCTAAGTGGTATAAAAAAAAAGCTTCCAAGAAAAATCGAGAATTATTTGAGGAAATGCAAGCACATCTTCAGAGTCTGATTTTGATCTTTTTTTTTATTTATTTATTTATTTACACACTATCTAACAATTTGTGATGCTGATGATAACAATAGTGGTGAAATCGTTCAGGATGACCATTGGTCTTGCACTACGTGCATCTAGCAGACTTTTGATTTAACTACAATTATTATTAGTGTAATTTTAATATATTGATAAAAAATTATCAAGAAAAAGTTCATCAGTTACTTATTACCTTTCAACAATAGAACAGCACAATAATCTGATAAATGCACTTCACGCAAAATATCGATATCGATGAACAACACTAAGATATCGATAAAATTATCGACTAAGCTTCACGTCACAAGAGTGTTTGTATATGTATTAGTCCGCGCGTCCCCAACCTCAACCCTTCCTCCGCAGAGTGCGATAGAGACAACTGCAGCTTGGACCGAAAATACCTATTAAAAGTGCGTGAAATCAACGTTTCGTACTCCTCTGATTTCTTCTCCAAAACTTAACCGATTCAGCTACTTCTATCATTAAAAATTAAAGAAAGGCTTTGGGCGTGTTCCTATGTTTTCCTTTTTTTATAAAATCTATTTGAATTTGTTTACTGAATGTTTGAACACAGCGGAAAATCTGGCCAATTTTTTAGGTATTTGAAGGTTCATAACTCTTTTAATAAATAATTTATGAAAAAAATGAAAACATAGGAACATGATAATAGTGGCCATAGATTTTTAGAAAAAAAAAATATTGCTCTACTAGTATTATCCAGGGAGAAAACAGGGGACTACGTTTGTATGGGAAATCAGCCCTAGTGTTTCCTCTTAACGCTCATTTCTGTAAAAAATACATTTTTAGATTTAACCGACAACTTCGTTATTATACTAATAATCGGTTCTTTGTCTCAAACCTTATGAAATCTTGCTAGAACGCCGTCTTTTCGGTAAACAATACTTCTAATATAATATCCAAAATATTCAAATTAAAATTGTAACAAAACCTCATACAACAACTTCCGCTAAAAGCCTTTACATTTCTAACAGGATGATGACGTCATAACATGCAACATTGAAATGCAAAGCTGTTTGCAGCAACAACGTCGACAGTTGTCACTACAACTTGTCTTGTGTGTTTTACAGTAAAACTAGTTAGTATTTCGTTATTAATTCACTGCAGTTATCTTCCATTTCTTCGTCTCACATAAATGAATCAAATACGTACAGAGAAGAATTGTAAGTACATCTGCATCTAATCAATTTCTGTCACAATGGTTTAGGTAGGTATGACAACATAGCCGACCGCAGACTGCAGCAGCATATACTGTAACCGTGATATAATGAATGAAAAAATGAAAACATGAAAAAATTCAGGTTACCTATCTTAATTCCGAATTTTAATATTCCGAATATCATAATCCAGAAAACGTTTGGCCATTTATTCATAATCCCGGTTTTCCAAATTCCGAAGTTTTATTTGCCTTATAATCGCAACTCCGAATTTCATTTTCCTATTTATTCATTTGTACGACGTTTTATAATCCAGACGAACGAATTCCAGACACACGAAATCTAAATGCACAAAATCCAGATGACCGTGATCCATATGCACGAAAGCCGAATTTTTAAAACACAAATTTTTGAAATGCAGTTTATTGATATCCAGACAAACAATATCCAGATTTTTAAAAATGAATCCAATGGAAAAATTACAAGGCAGGTACTTAACCTTAACCTGATTGTAATGGGCAAGTAAAACAATAACGAGTCGGTTCTGGCAGTTCTAACCTAACCTAACCTACTGACTCGAATTTTTCTAGCACTCGCCGGCCGCTGCCGCGGCACGCTCGCTTCGCTCGCTCGGCTCGTGCGGGGGTCGCAGTTCTAACCTAACCTAACCTGCTGAGTCGAATTTGACACTTAAACCTATCTGTAATAGGCAACTAATATTTCTAAATTACTTGCTGTAGGTACCTACCTAATAAATGAATCGTATAAATTTACCGCGTTTTACTATACCTGTATATAGTGTAGATGGAAAACGATTGTATGGAAACCAAATAAAAAGATTATGAAAATTTGGTAATAGTTTATTTGGAAAATGGTACGATGGGAAACAAAAATAAATATTCTGAGAATCTGGTATAACTATATTTGGATTATGACACTATGGAAAACAAAAAAATACTATTTGAAAATTTGGTTTTAGTGCACCTGGAAATTGATTCATCTGGGAAATGAAAAACGGAATTATAGAAAGTTGTCATTCATTACATCTGTCTTTTAAAAGTTCTACCAACCGTTTTCGGGGTTTTAAGATTCGGGTAACAGAAATTCGATATTTCAATAGGTTACCAAAAATTCATTATCGCTTGTCAATGGTGTCGTTTATTCGTATTAAGTTTAGCAGTAATGCACAACACGTCATCCGACCACACATATTGTCCATATAAATAAAAAATTATTAGTCTCACAATCTATTCATTTGTCTATATTTACACATTTTCATTTTTCACATAATTATATTGCTTGTGAAACCTCGATATAGGTAAACGACTTTATTGAGAAGCCGTAAGGAATTAAAACAGTAAATAATATTACAATATTCAAGTTTATTTCGCGGTACATTGTCTGTATCTGCTACATGCGTCTGCAGTTGTGTTACGCGATCGGCTACGGATCATAGCCTTAAGCGATGCGTCATTATAGAGTACATATATGGAGACGTGACTCGGAGTTATTGCTAAAGGTTTGTGCAAACCGCGACATCGTGTATGTATGAACTCATCACTATCGACCACATCACTGATGGTTACTTTAAAGTAACATTAAACTGTCTCGGCAGCTGCTTGAGCGAAGACGGCGTGTCATATTTTATTGCACGAACGAATTTATAGTTCTATATTAATGCAAGGAGGGTGAATCTAGGGTTGTCAATTGTTTATTTCAAATAATTGAAGTGAAATTTTTCATATCTGTATAGGTAATACCCTCGTTGGCACTTCGAAAACATTTTTTTTATTTCTTGCGCTAAATCCCCACGGGTCGGTGTCTTATCGGAGTCGGTGAGAGTGGTTATGTCGGACTAAAACCGGCGTGTGTTTTAGCCTTCGGTTGCTGGAGGTGAGATGGTAGGTAATATTATAAGTATCTAGCACCCCGGCCGACACATTCCCAGCTCTAATGAGATGGCCTCTTCACGTGCTTCTCGGCCTACTTCTGCTAGGGTGACAGGTGACTCCACCCGTCACCCCAGGTCCGCGCTTATGGAGGACTGAGGTCATTCTGTGACATCCGAGGCCCGTGTCGCATCCACTCATCTCGGGCTGTGCGGGCCTAGAGTCTCCTCCGAATCTAGCAGCCCTTAAGCAAGGTCTTGGGACCTCTTGAAACCTGTAGACCGGTATATCTCGGGAGAGATTGATGAACCTCCAGGTTGAGGGTCAGACGTAAATTACATCCCTAACTGTGAAGATCCTTTCATTTCTCACCTCCCGGTCGCAACGTGTGAGAATGAACTACATTGTATAGTTACTTCCTATTAGTATATAAATGGAGTTGCACATCCATTAATCACATTGACAATGAGGACAAACTTGTTAGCCTTGTGGAAACGTGATTGATATAATTACGCACGTAAATAGTAGATACTAATGTCCAAATTAAGGACAATAAACTTAAATACACGTCAGTACTGTACCAAAAAAGGACAAAGAGATCACTACATACGGTTATTTATTAACATTTCGTCTCTGGAGTAAGAAGTTACATTAAAGATGTATTTATTTTATACTTACGCTTGTCACGTGAAAAAGTATGCATATGTCTGGGTTGTAGATAATAATAGATAGTTGTATAATATACATACACAACAACGTTTTGTCACAACTGTAATATTTTATCCATAAAGACGGTTTCGTTCATTTTTTAAATATCAAACAACAAATAGACACAATTGAATGGCAGATTCTATTTTTCAATGTAACCTATTGCAGTCCACTGCTGGACAATGGACATAGGCCTCCCCACTATGCGCAATTTTTTATCGATCCTCCGCATTCAGTCTGAGCCAGCCATCTTTTTTTAAAGGTCGTCGGTCCATAAATGGCTAGGGGTTCTGATTCTACTTTAACTACTAACAATAATAATTTTGTCAACTTTAGCTGACAACCCTTAGCGAATCTAAGAAGGGAAGCGCCCTATAGCGTTTTCTTGTTATTCGTCGGAGGGCTGCGAGTTGCGAACACATCGCAACCTTCCAAATTCCATTCATTAATCACTGTCGAGGGCTGTAAAAATTTGTGAGGCGCTTGTGGAATCAATTTACCGTCCGCCCCTAACTGGAAAAGTTCCATAGTGATAATTAAAAGACAAGATATCAATTCTGAAGTCTTAGATAACAATTTTCGAAGATTTAATCCACTTAATGTTGTTAAAATATCATAGCGTCGAATGTTGGACGAAAAGTATAAAAGAGACTTTAAAGTACTTTCGTACTTACAGAGCTTGAACTATTTACCAAGCAAATACAGCTCCGTAAATACTTTTAGAATCTCAACGGCTGTGTCGTAAACTCACAGTGAAAATATAAAAAGTTCTTTTATAAACGCATTCCGTAGCCCGTCATACGTTCACGACTTTTTTGTGATAATATGAAGTAATTTATATTATTGAATGTTCATATTGTCCAACAATATATATGTATAAAAATATATCTTTGTAATCGTAACGAAGTAAGCTCTTTACAACGTTACGCAACGCAATGAATAAAATGACGTGCAACACGTTTACAATTCTGTTATTTTATATCAAAAGCTATTGAGTATCTCGAAAGAAAGGGACAGAAATAAACAATCAGTTGATAGAGACAAAAAGAAATAGATACAATCGGTGTTCTGCCTACTCGTTTTTGAGCTGCTTATCTCATCTAGTTAATAATAAATCTATGTTGGAGGCCGGGTCGCTGTGCCGGGTGCGTTTGTCCCCTATATTTACTTGTACAGACAGTTATATGTACACTTGTGACTATTGTCTGCACTCCTGGTACTTAAACTGTCGTAGTATAACAGTATTATCACGGGCGAATTTCAAATAAGGGGTGATCAACCCTCACAATAATTTCAAATCACTCTTTCAACGCTTGAATGTTACTGTTTATTCTGTGACCATATCACATTACAATTTTTCACACAATTGTCAAACGCAAAGATTTTTATTCCAGTGATATAATGATAAGAAAAAAACCTATCTATCAATTTATTTAATACATCCTAAGACTTACCTTGTCATTTCACGACAGGCACGTCCAAAATGATAAATGTTAACATTTTATGAGTCTCATAAATCATGATGGCAAACAAGTTTATAAACTTAATGTTTATAGCCAATTTTATATTGAAATACACGTAATATAAGATAAAATTTCTAGTTACTACAGTATTGCTATAACGATAATAATTATTGTGTCAATAAACAAAGGAAAACGATAATAAAACTTGTAAATTAATTATTTCAATATCCAATTGGCTGTATTGGCTATCGTGGCATAAAAAAAGGAAATTTTGGAGCTACCATCAGCTCCAAATTAATTAGATACCTATATCAATATTTAATTGTCTGTTTTGGCTATTGGGGGATAAAAAGGAATCAAAATTTTGGAGCTACGGACAGCTCCAAATTGATTATAACAATATCTAATTGGCTGTGTTGGCAATCGGATAAACTGACTAAAAATAAATGTTAAAGCCGTTCATTACATTAAAATGGCTAAATCAGACTCTCAATAAAATTATGTCTCCATATTTAAACCCGTGAGCAGATGAAAGTGAAGCTTTTCATGAACAAAAGGCCGCGCAATCACATATCTTAACTTTTTCATTATTTATTATTTTAAGCTTCTTATAAAATCGGTTTTTTACATTGTTTAAAGTTCAATAACACATAACCCGTTAAATAAAACCGTCGATCATACACGCCAGATATCCATTTTTTACCATACTAGTTAAAAAAGTAAACAGTAATGTTTTTTTTTTAATTAAAAGAAAAAGAAATTCTTATACATATATTATAAATTCAATAACGTAGAAACATGGTTTGTTCGTAAGATATATGACTGTGTTAACAAATTCTCTAATTAAACACGTTTCAAGTCTCGACTTGGTGTGAATATTTGAATAATAATATTCTCTTTAAAGGTTAAGCAGCAGTCCAATAAAAAATAACTGGCATAAAAGCCATTGCTGTCAAAACCAATTAATGTAATTTCTATCAAAGCGACCAGGGGAGCATGATATTTAACATGTATAATATGTCTATACAATGAGGTTAATAGCACTGCAGCGCCCGATTATACCAATCGCTCTGAATATATTTACATGTTGATTGCCGACTGATCAGTGTTCTCACCAAACTAACTGCTAACTGGCTGTCAAGCTCGCCGAACGCTGACATTAAGTAAATATGTTAGATTTTGTTCTGCTAATCGAGTCTATTCTGTAATCAATCTCTGTATTTGATTAATACCAGTTTTCTTGATGTATTCAGATTGGCCTTTTTACTACGGTTTTTAAAAATGGTATCTACGGATAATAATTGTAGCCAGGCTAACTTGACTGTTTAAGTATTCCATTCCAATTTTGACATTTTATAAAATGCTGCGTTCAGTTATAAGAAGTGGAAACAACGGACATGCTTTATGATTGTGTATATGTAAACAGATTATAATAATGATGACTCGGTTCGTTGAATAGATAGCTAGATTAAAAAAATATGCTTAGTTTATGGAATTTTTATAAACATCAAAGTATTTAACCTTTTGGTACTTGACTTGGAGTCCATTAATACTAGCCACTATTTCGTTTTATTAGGGTATTAGCTGAAGAGTTGGTTAAGGGTTTTATTAAGGCGGAGGAACAGGTTCTACGAAAACACATTAAGCTCACACTCACGCAATTAATTTTGATTTAACATGCCAGGCCAGACCCAGTCGGCAAACACGTTTTCAATAGGATTACGCACACAGGGATTTCATGTCATACAAACAGGATTTTTCTTTTTCGTTGCTATTGTTTAAGCTTGTTTTTAGTAAGCTGAGAATAGAGTACTAGTTTCATCTTCATCTTGTTCATATTTAATTAAGAATATTAGTAATTTCGGATGCTAATATTAAAAAAATACAATGAAGAATTAGATGCGTTCAGCTCAAAATTAGTGACATTGATTGTAACAAATGGTTAATCCAGCTGTGTTGGACAAAAGCTTTTTCTTTTCTATTTCGTTCTGACTAGTAGTATATGTAATGTAATTTAAGTTTGTAATACTCTCAAAGCTTAGCTGTCTGACTATCCCCCGCAGGGCCTCGGAACGAATCACAATAATCACTGTAAACGAACCTCGATAATTATTATTCGAGACTTCAAGACTCGAGACTGATCACTTCACCGTGAAATAACAGGTTAAATACAATCCAGAAATAATTGCTTATTACTTCTCGAAAGTAACTTCTCATTGAATTTCTAGGCGCGTAAAATAAAACTTAATCACTTACGGTCCGTTTAGCTTGTCTTCGTAAGTAAAGTCGGAATGTTTTGTTCATGAGCAAATTATCCGTAGGTAGGTAATTGACAGAGTGAGCGAAGTGCCTCCATTACATAAGTGGCCGAACTTGCTATCATGTCAGGCAGTTCGTTAGTACTCACTTACAGGATCGTAGTTTTTTAACTATACTTGATGAAACTTGGTGTGAAGTGGTACGATTTTATTGCTTTATTAACGCATGTTCGTCACATCAGGTTTTCGCGAAGTTACCCCTAAATAATATACAAATACAAGGTACTTCCACGACTTGCGAGGTACACATTTTGCGGAAACCACTAGTATAATAGCATATCAGACCTGCGTCAGAAACAATTCGATTTGGAAAATGTGCTTAACTGAAATTTAATTTTATAATGATTTGCATTACATATCTATTTTTTGAACTATCGAAAGTAAACAAAAGTAACTAAGTTCGTTAGTCTATTGATGAAGACAGCAGAAGGCGCGAGGAGGTGGTTCGCAGCTGCCGCTGGCTACTGTGTAATTATTATTGGCGTAATTAGGATGTGAGGCCGGGCAAAGCCCGCGGCGCCGACAGCCCGCTCCACTCCAACAAATGCCATTATTATTTCCGCTTCGCATTATACTCTGCGGCGGTTTGTTATATTCTCATTTATTATGTCATGAACAATTGAAATGATAATAAATTTTCGCTCCCGCCAAGCAAATTGATTCAACATTAATTGCTGTGATCTGTGAGTTATCACGACTCACGTTCAAACTTAGAACGCTTCGCCGTTTGCAGCTATGTGTTTACCGTTATTTATTTTTAACGGTTGTGCAATTTGACTGAGTGACTGAATAATATTTCCACTCGAATGATATGTTTGCTGGCCAATTGACAGCTCATTTATAATATAGACAAATAAAAATAATATCTCAAGTCACGTCACGTATGAATAATAACGAAATTGTATATGCTTCATTAAAATAAATTGCTAGTAAAATTGAATGGCGCATTGGTTGAAGTGGTCCTTGGGTAATGACGCCGCGTCGAGTGTTATGGGTTCTACCTTCATATGGGGGAGCTTTTGTGTCATTTATTACTATTAACTGTACTTACATTTCGTTGGTCTTGAATATTTTAAAGCAATAAATATGGGACGGGCTTCTTAGTGAAGATATGAAGGTTGCCTGCCTCGTTGATGCAGTGTAACGATATGATTATTTCTTGACTTAGTTGAAGAATAAGTATGGACTTTTTCTGTGGAATTCTTGTAAAGCGATATAGGATAGGCTCGCTCTTCATATGAGATCAAAAGCAATTGTCGAAAAGTACACTTTAAAACATTTTACCCTACCTCTTCCATAAATGTAGGTACATACTTACTATGTATACATATAAAATATATAGATGACGATATAAATAAATAACATCTAAAACCCGTATTAACCTTTCACCACTCTTGCATATATATTTTATTTGCTCATTGCAATTTGTACATTTTGCTTAATGTACATTTATCACGACGTTGTTAATTTCGTGAGTTTGCTCTCTGATGCAATGCGAATGAAGACATATAATGTTGATTAATGACCTACAATATATCGTTGATCGGTAAAAAAGTACGATTGTATAGCACAACACAATAACATTATGATTTCAAAATATCTTTCATACGCACTGACACTGCATTTAATACATGAGAAAGAGACCACGTGAGGTTATGGCATTGTTCTAAAAATATTGTAACGTGAATAACTAAGTATGCGATAAATAAAATTAGGAGGACCATCTTGAAACTAAAGTAAGTAAGTAAAATAAGTAAGTAGTACATGTACTTACCAATTTAACTTGACTGATTAGTGATTAGTCTATGTAGGTATAATCAATAAAAGAGACACTGTACCACTTTTTCATACAACGTTGTATGTAAATGTGGTAGGTACCGTTTATCTTTTGTTGACTGTACACTTTATCAATAACACATATATATCTAGATCTGATATCAAAGAATTACGGATCTCATATCAAAAATAAGATCAAAGATCTTATTCTTTTGCTAAGAGATTTTATTCTGTTGTCTTAGTTGTTTTAGATATAGTATATCAATAGGTAGAAATCTTATATTATAATTTCTTTGCACTGACTAGTCTTCCCTCTTTCTTTTATACACAGAATAGATCAAACAAGATACTCGATCAGCTAGCAAGCTGAAAACCAACTTAAAAAAGCAATGTCTGTTTTATTGAGAGGTCAAACTAGACCAAATCTAAAGATTATGCAAAGGTATCTGATGAGCCGTCAAGCTGAGCATTGTAATACTTTACGTGTTTTTATGGTGACCCTCTTTCCTGAGACTTCGCCTTGAGCTTACCATCAGGCGAGGTGAAGTCAAATTGACGTGTAATGAATTAAAAAAAAAGTTATGCATGATATAAAAAAGATATCAGATCATAGACCCGATCGTTTATCTATGCAGCTGCCATTTCAAATAGCTGAACACCCTCTATTGTTCCTTCTATTAACGCCAAACTCAATCTGTCGTCACCACGGAGGACCGAACTATATAGATGACGGAGATGTAACAGTTTGATTTCTCTATACAAAAATGCGTGGCCAGTTGCGGGTGTGAAGGGAGACGCGCGGGGACATGTAATCACACCCCTCCACCCGCGTGTTTGTACCCCTCTGTTTAAACCCCTCCTACTTCTAAGAAATCCATCTACCAGAACATAGCGAAACTGGAAACAAACGTGACATGCAATTTTCATTGTAGTTTGACTACTGGCCACTAAGCGCTACAAAGCATTCTAGAACTATCTATGTTATGAATGTTTATTTCCTTAAACTTATCTCGGAGGAAGATTCTTGGGCCCAAATTATAAATTACTCGCTCAGCCCATTTTTGAAGAATAAATATTGCATTTAGAAGTAAATATAGAAGCTATAATAATAAACAACACTTATTTTAAATAGGCGTATTGTTTTTGAAAATTGGAACATCTGTTGGTATAAGGGCAAACCATTTAGTTTCTCTACATGGTTTAGTCATAGCCCGGTAGATGGCCTAGTTAACTTTATTTAAAATTTAAAATTTCAGTTAAATTAACTATTTATAAATAAAACCACATTTTTGAAATCATTATTGAACTAAGACAAAATGACTGTGGTGAAAATTTCACAGTATGCATTGAGTATTATTACAACTACGATACATGAAAGACAAGATTACTTACATCTATTCTCCACTAGATGGTTCTATTAGGGTATTTTTTTTATAAAAATTAAAATATAAATCCAGGGGACTTACAGATGAAATGCTACACCATCAGTATGTTTAGACAGTTTTCCTGTACAATTTTTACACCCTGACACCACACACTTCATGACGGAACACGATGAAAACTATTTTATTCTGCAATTTTTTTAAGAAAAATGACATCCGTACCCAATGCCGTGACACGAGAACTGATGAGTGACGTCAGAGCCTAAACTTCGTCCCTTTCTAACATTACCGCGCCCGTTCGTCTCGATTGAATTCTTATGACTCAATTGCCTTTGCAACAACTCCACTTACTTCAATTCTCCATGGTCGTCACAAACACAACATACAACAACCACTCAGTAATAAATTCCCTGCGTCTTAGTTGTCATAAACCCATTTAAGTTAGTTCTTGTACGAGCGTGTTGGGTCGTCTGTGGAGCTGTTTGATATTTAGTCGACCGGGTCCTGGATCGGTCGCCCGATTTGTTGGTTCCGCAGTAATGCGCAGCTGGCGTTTACCTGAGTCTTTGTTCAATGAAAAGTTTTGCTTTAGCTTGTACGGATAATAATACTTTAGTATATTGGATGAAACATGCATATCCATATAACTGCGATAGATTTGAAAATTATAAGCATAATGTATGTAATTTTATTGTAGTTGTGATCTGGGGAACTTCCACCGCCTCTTGAAAGTAATATTATTTCAATAAATTAACTTTCATAGCGTGATTCGAATAGTCAACGTTCGTCAGGAAACTTTATTGTTTCCCCGTGCGGAAATCCCCACGGATCCCCCCGCCGAAGGCTGCGAGGGTGGTTATATCGGACTCGAACCAACCAAAATACACACGGCCGTCGTGAGATAACTTTTGGCATATCCTTTACGCCCCCGCTGACCCAGGGCCAGCAATGGCCCTCTCGGGTATGGGAGTACACTGTGTCCATACTCTTCAAATGATGACAAATTCTGGAGTAAATTGCAATGGAACTATTTAATCTATATACGTATTACACAGTTTGTACATTACACTCTCCGATGTAAGCAGATATAGTCCTCTATTTGTTTCTTACCTTAAACACATCACGAGCTTCCTCACCATTAAAACTTTCAAAGCATGCCAGTTTCGTGTGCTCCCGATAAAGTACTTTCATGTGTTATATTCACATACACATCTAGTCTGGAACTTAAATAGATGTATCTTTGTCTAACGATTGTATACGTCGGTAACATAATATGTAATATGGTACCGACATATGAATACATCTAGTTGATATTATAGGGTATCTAGTGGATACCCTCTTGAAACAATAGATTTATTGACCGAGAGACCAAAGGGTTTTCATTTCAATAGTGGCCGAATATGCTATCCTCATCCTCAGTCATATCATTCATTCTATTTGTTCTCGAATACTTGTTGTATTTGGAGTATTTTCAACTGCTCTCGACGAGACTTTTATACACGAAGAGTTTCCACGACTATTTTTTGTTAACTGTTCTCGGTGATTCTCGATTGAGCTGTGTGCGTCTCCAAAATGTAGACGGTTTCACCACGTTTAAGAAAGTTTGACGAACTGTTCTTCACAGTAATACAAGATACTGTAAAATCCCTGATGCGTACTGGAATTTTAGTAAGACTAAGGTGTAAAGTGGATATCACTAAAGATTACATGAAATCGTGATAATGAAGACGCCATTTTACAGACGTATTACGAATTGCTAAAATTGATATTCATGAGACCTTTCTTCACTGAATCAACATTCTACTATACAAGTAACCGACTCATATATAATTGCTATTGATATGCAATATTACAAATACACGCTTTTGCATCGTAACCAACTACTTATGTATTTTAATTCTTCTAGGAATGTGGAAGTTCATTCGTTTTGAAGCTCGGTTATTCGAATTCATATTCTAATTTCTAATATTTTTGTCGGTGTCGGGTTAGGCTCTTAGCTTTTACATAATATTATTCATTATTTAAGTTAATTATTCAAACTATATATGCGCACCTCAGTGAGGCTTCATAATAAAAATTTCATTGAAACTGTAACATGAATTTTCTGTGCAAAATTTAGAGAATTCAAATAATTTATTTTTGTCTATCATAAGTTTTCTCCGGTACAAGAAATATTTGAAGATATAAATTAAACTGTAGCATAAAATACCATTTGTATAATATACTTTTAAGGAGTATAAGTTTATTTATACCACTAGATTAAATCAAACCTTTTCAAACCAGATGCATACCCTTATTTGATATGTGATTCATACTTTAGCATATTATTATCCCCAAATCTCCAAGGCCTGAGTAAAGACGCTTAAGCCGCTCTGTATAATCATATTTATTTATTGCTAACCCTTAAAACTATATTACTAACTAACTACTAACTAACTTGATTTATGAATCCTGAAGTTGGAGACAATATTCGTTTATGTTGAAACTTGATAACTGCTAAGCATTTGAAACGACCGAAATTGCGCAAATATCTTCATAGTACTTACTTATCGTCCTAAATGCACGTAAGTATACTAACTGTTACAAATAGAAATGTGAATGCTTCGGCGGGACACGAACCCGATAAGTCCCTTACAGGCGGATTGCTCGAACCGCTGAGCTATGAAGCCACGACTAAAACATTGAAAATACTCTTATACAATCATCTTTTTAATTTAAAAACGATTCCACGTTTGTGTCACATTTTCGCATAGCTATTTATTGAAAAAATATTAATATCAAATACAACATAAAGAGAAGACATAGTTACGTACAAATCGGATCGCTCGACTAGTTCGTTGACTAATAAAACCTTCACAAACAAAATATAGGGGAGCTCGGGATCAAAAGCCGATTTTTTGTTGTTTTTTTTTATAAGCCGCTATTTTACCCTCTTTTGTGCCCGTGTTGTTTACTAATGGTTTCTGTTGGGTTCGACTTAAGATAATAACTTGGGTTTTTTCTCGCCCATGTGTCGTGGTGAGCGAGTTTTTGCGCCGGAAATACGAGAATGCTGTTGAGTCAGATTAAAATGTATTTATTGATCTTTCAGTTTAATCTGTTAACGGACGTTTGCAGCGGGCATGTGACGTTATTGCTTTATTTTCGTCCAAAGTCGATAACGTACATGCATTCGATTAAGTTTCGACGATGACAGTCATTATTTTTAACAGTTTGTTTAATTTAATGACGTGTCAGACGACCCTTCTCACCCTTAATTTTTCACCCGCTGCAATATCCGTAATCGTTAGGTTAATCAATCACCGCTCTCGTTTAATTCCCCAATATCCTGCGGTATTCAACTAACAATTACATGTGAGGGTGCCCCGAGTCCCGTATCACCGGCGGGCAGCGCGATGCCAATAACATAAATTGTCACGGGTGGTCGGAAGTGGCCCGCGCTCCTCTCTCCCGCGGCCCTCGCCGCGCCCCCCCGGGGCCCTCGCGCTCCTCGCATCCCAGCGCGTCTGTTCCCCGACTAGAACTCGAGATTGCTGTCGACTCGACAATCGATATTCAATCTCTTTTGACGTTTTATACGCTCCCTACTTTCTTACTTTGTGTCGGCGTTTAGGGCAGATGATTTGGATTGAAACGAGCATTTCCCTTTTCTTTAATCGATGTCTGGTATTTCCTTTTCAATTGTGCCTTCATACTTGTACGTAATTTTGTGTCTGATTGATGTTTTTGATGTTTGAAATCTGTGGAACGAGCACTTTGTCGTTCAAAGGAGGCATTCACTCAAGGTCTGTAATTAAAGAGGTGGAGTCACGATATCTATATTTTATTATTCAATAAAATCGCTTTATCATTTCGTTTATTGGCTTCTTGAACATTAATATTCGTTTCAATTACCTTGAACTTTACTATCATAAAGTAAGAAGATGAGTGACTGAACACTGAACCATCCTCGAGTGTAACGTTCGCGATTACACTTTCGCCAATAAATTAGCCGACACTAATTAAGAAAATTCAACAATATACGACGTGTGTCTGTGTCGAATGAGTGAGCTGAAAGCTTTTAATACCGTTTACGATTTCACAGAGCTGGTAATTACGACATAGTTGAACTAATTAGTGAATTCCGAGCGCGGCTCGCAGCCATCGGTCGGAGGTAATTACAAATCCAACCCGCGTCGCTTATCCTACCAAGTTATAATTGAAAGCTCGCTGGCCCAGAAGCCGAGCGCCTCGTGTATCGCGTTATTAGGTGCGCATACGTAATTTGTTTGTTAAAGACGGCACGCAGTTATACCCGCTGTGAATAATTTAAATTCATCCCCTCGATGGGACGCGGGGTGGCGGCCTCCCGTATCGATTCTGTGCTTTGTTCCCAGAGCGGCCGTGTGTGCGTCCGTATTTGTGATGTGCATTCTCTACTTTCGGCTGTACTCTGTTCCCCTAGTATTAGTGAGCACAGATTCTCGGCTCGTTCGGTCGGTGAGCCGCAAAGCCGGGCTATCAGTTGACATACACTAGGGTTGTCGAAGGTAATCCACAGCTCATATATGTATAATAATATATACTCTACTAACTTTATGCCCGTTGAGAACTTTAAATATACATTGAGTTGAAGGCCCCTGCGTCACGTAAACGCTATAAAAATTAAAACTTTTATGTATCATGTCATAAAATATTCATGAGCTCTTACTTGTGATGCTAATTTCATTCTAATTTTAATAATTGTATTCACAACAAGCAACATCATCTAATGAAAAGGTTGGCTTTTAATTTTATTAATAGACAACCCTACTGTTGGGATTTGTTTTATACGATTATTTTGTCTACGTACCGGTGTTGTAGTTGCGAGGTTCGTGGTTAAATATTTTGTAGTATCAATTTACTCTGTACAGAAACATTTTAATTGAAATGTTGTTTATTTTGAAATACGGACGGTATTTACGTTATTATCGTAAACAAAATGACACGTTGACAGCTCGAATACTAATAGAAAATATATTATTAGAGTATACATTCCACTTAATCTCCGGAGCTAATTTGGAATGTATGTTTCCATAATATTTAGATGTGTTTGTCGCCCACGCAATCGCGGACGTCTATTTCTAAACTTCTTCAAAAACAGTGAGTAACGAGACTGGGTTTTAACAACGAAGTAATAAGTATCAATTTGTTATCACGCTGTAACTGTGGAACGTTTTGTTGACAAGCAGAACTGTAGGTCGCTGTTGACATATGCGATACATTTAGATTTTTCCGAGATCGTTAGCTGGTACTACGTCCGCACATTTCTAAAATAGTATTACTTCTGACGTCTATTCACTTGTTACTAACAGTAAAGAACATTAGATTTACATTTTAGTGCTAAATAGCTGACGTAATTGATTTATATCCTATAAATTTGGTAGCACTTACAACTAATTTGTCAGATTTGTATTGTATTGGTCGCCTGCATCGACAGGCATAAAATTTTGATATAAACACTCGGTTGAGTCACTGAATAAAAACCGTATTTAAGTTAGTGGACTTTTTTGACTTTGAAAGATAATGGGGATAGCCCTATGATTATGATATAATCGTAACCAAGGTTACCTACATTGTATTATCTAAATACGATATCATTCTCATTCTCTGAACCTTTTCCCAACTCAGTGCGATATGATGCGGCTGAAGTTCGATGTTTTCCGTGAAGCGACTGCCATCTGACCTCCACAACCAATGGTCCAATGACCAATGGCGATATCGTACGATAATTTGATTACAAATATAGCATACAAGGTAGGTACTTATAGTTATACTAGAAACATATGATAGATATTTTACAAACGAAACAAAAGGATTTGGTTTATCCAACTTATTTTTAGAACTATTGCGAGAAAAAAGAATTTGTAATTTCATTATTTGGTTAAGATTCTATTCTATAATTTTTCAATAACAGAACCTTCTTACCGATAATATTGTACAATAATTATGCGTTGATGACAACCCTAAATATTAAAATAAGACTATTTTATTAAAAGTAATAATCACAGTGCAACTCGAAACACCGATCCGATCACACGACCGTCATTTAGTAGATAACAATCGATAATGGGGCCCTTGGATCGCAGGGCCCCGGGCAGATGCCGATAGTGACCAATTGAAAAGAATACTATACAGTATATAAGTAACACTATTAATGTCGGTTGTAATGTCCCTTTACAGTTTTATTGCCCGACATGCAAAATAATATTATTGTGCTAGAAAAGAAAAATATATTTGTCTAAAAGATTATGCTATATAAAATATTGCTGTCAGTCGAATACAAAATAAAGAGTCATTTACATAAATATGCTTGCAAAGGATTCGTATTCATTGTTCTGTGAATTTTATCATTGAGTCGTGGGGATTTCAACACGAATAAAGCAGTATTTTATTGAACTAAAAATAAATAATTATTGTTCTAATTATATTGCTTTTTTATTATTTTTACATTTGTTTTATTACTGTATGTATGTATTTTTTTTATTATACTTAGTGTTATAACAATTCTAATAGTCAGTGGTTACCGTGACCCATGATAAATTGCAACACTAAACAGCAATCACGGACTTTGACTAGCAATGTAATAATATTTTAGAATGTTTAAATTATGTTGTTACCTATCAGTCAATTAAATTATACAAAAGTAATGGTTATGCATGAGAGATATCTATCAATAAATATTGTCAATTATATTAATATTTATTTAAAAAAAAGCGGTAGATACGTTATGGGCATAATAAAACTATTCCAATATGAATACTGTAAGTTCAAAAAAGTATTATATTATTGACAAATTATCCAATTAAACGGTATAATAGTGATCATGCAAGTCAAAAATATAGCAATTTATGGTTTTAATGATTAGAGCACAGACAAAAAAGAACTTTAAATTGAAGGAAATTAATCGCTACGTTCAAAGTTATAACTGTTATAATACTAGGAGTACAGCAAGTAATGGAGCACAGCGATTAATATATAAATGGCCTGTTCAGACGGTGTAATAATATGCTACACACACATAAAGATACAATCACATACAACCGTCTAATTCAATAGCGTTACTAGAGGTCTGCCTCTCCTAATGCCTAATTTAGACATTGGTATTCTGACAGTAATTTTATTGGTGTAGTCATTTGCTTAATTAAGTTATTTATGGATTTAGTTTTCTAACCTTCGTAGACTGGTTACCTTATGGAATTGTTGCTAGGATTCATATAGTAATGATGACGCATCCTTAGAAATAGTAATTTATAAATACAAATATGTTTTGAGAATATGTAAGTTAAGGATACCACAGACCAGAAAAGGTAACTCGTTAGGTTTTTGATTATATTGACCCGAATTATAGTCTCGTATCCACTTAAATGCATAAAATTTTGCAATCTTGAATTGAAAGTTTAGATCACATAACAATAAAGTATATTTATTCCCGTTGTTTAGATTTAAACACGCTATAATTATAAATGATTAACTAGCTTATAAATGAAAATCTAGGGAAGACACATTGCACTTATTTTATTATTCTATCCGTTTTTTTTTATAAATAAATATTGGCAGCGTTTTCCGTTGTAGTACGTGTGTTACTGTTCGTATTACGTACGCTGTCAGATGAAAATAAACTCAGCATTTTATTTTTATCGACCGTGCAACGAGCAATGTATGACGGTACTGACAGCCTATCTGATAAATAAATGAAATATAACAGCTCTGCCGCACGTCCGAGCAAATTGACTTAATTACTCATTTAAATAGTTTTGTTAGAGACATACACATTTAAATCACTATTAATTTATTCATGCGTATTTATAATCATTGAAAAATTACAACATGACTTATGAATGGGTTTGTTTAATTTTAAACATGGCTTCACTAATGTATTCATATTCATACCTAGTTGATCTAATGTATTCTTTCTAATATCGCTAGTAATATTCCTAATTACTAATACTATTCGAATAACTAATACCGTTGGCTTAATAAAGTTATCTTATCAAGTTTAGTCGGTATATTTTATATATTTGACGACCTCCGTGGCGTAGCGGTAGTGAACGCGACTGCTACGCAGGAGGCGCGGGTTCGATTCCCGCTCAGTGCAAATATTTGTGTGCTTGAATATGAATATCTGCATTGGTCTGGGTGTTTCTATGTATAATATGTATGTATTTACAAAAAAAAAAATGTATCTATGTATGTTTATCCGCATTCTAGAACCCGTAACACAAGCTAGTTAAACTATGCTTACCATGGGTCTAGGTGACGTTGTGTAGATTGTCCTAGAATATTTATTTCAGATAATGTTATGAATAAATTTATTTAAGTATTAACGTTTTTGGGGTTTGACATTTCGTAATCTATTCTCAAAGGTAACCCTTTATTTATTGAGCTGGGTAAGAGCTATAAATTTATGTTTATTATTACCTACCTACGTATTAAGTTTAGGTATCGAAATACGATAACAGGTAATAAAGTTCTGCTGAACAATTTTAATGAAGGTTTACCTTACATTGTGACGTTGTTTATATCAAAATAATATTATGTTAGGAATATGTATAATAAATTAATTAAATCATTATTTTTTTATGACATAAAGACACCGCACAAGACTCGTAACGAGTAATAAGTACCAGGCGAACAGCGCGCGGCAAGATGTTAGTGAAATGGCGCGCAATACTCGGTTTGGCTGAGAATAATTTCCTCAGCCATCACGGTTCGCGGTGCGGTGGAGCGACAACTGAATAAAGTTTTGTACCGCGATAATTGCCACCAGGGGTTCAGACTTTCAGAGCGAATGGCACGTCTTTAATGAGACGGCTTCTTTAATGAAAATGCCAAGCGAACAGGGTTGTCAGCTCACTATTTACGAGTATCTAACTTTGTAAACGTGCAAATTGGTATAGATCGTTAAGTTCAGTTATCTTTATGTTCACCATCTTTGTGATTATCTACACTAGTAGGTAAGTAAAAATTTTATGTTCAAGTAAATCGATAAAGTAAAAAAGTCTCAATAAAATGGGGTAGCCTTTGTGTTGAGATACGAAATAGTCAAACATATTGATTCAAACAATATGGTCCTCTTCAACAATGTTATGATAATATCAGTCTGTTTTTGTGACAAAGACAATATTGAAACAGTTCTCGGTCCATTTATACAGTCAATAAACATTCGATCAATAACGAAAATATACCTGCAATAGCGTTATTATAACAACGTAACTCAATATGTAGGCATTTACTTTTCTTGCCTTTGGGGCGATAAATAATAAACGTCAGGCAATATTTCAACTTCTTGGAACACCCTCTCCTTTTGTTTTGTACTTTCAAATTGTCTCTGATTCGCCTATTCATTTTTTTTCTTCCATTATTACCACATATTAACAATTAAGTGTCTAGTTACTTATAACAATAATGAAAACATTCGTTGTAGAAAAAAGAAAATAATATTGATGGAGGATTATTATGTACCTACTTCAAATAAAAAAATACCAAATCGTAATTTCTTTTTATGCCAATATGTTACTTTGTGGCTTTCGGCGTCAGAAGCGTTTTCCAACTAGCTTTTAAAAAAATGTCGATGAAATACTAGGCGATAATAAACTCATAGGGTATGTCATGGATGGGGTATGTATTCAAAGTTTTCAAATACGATCACAATAATTATAACATTGGCACATTATAATTTTAATACCGCGGGATAACCAGCTGAGATACCGCGATTACCCGCAAACACGGCATATCGCGTGCTAACAATATACTCGTACCATAAACAAAAAGAAAAATAAAGGTATCGAAACATGACATTTGCCTCTCGGAACTAATCGACTACAAAGTTTTCTATAAACAATGTCAACTCGGTTAGCAGCAAAATCGTAAGGTTTATTTTTTAATGACCATCTTTTGTTTTTCTTGTAATCGATTTTTTTTTCAAATTAAAACCCGGCAATTTGAATTTACCTCACCTGATAGTAAGCTGAAGGCAGTCTCAGGATATGGGGTAAATATTACAAACACGTATAGTGTTACAATGGTGGCGCTCAGCTTGACGGCCTTACTTTTGCACGCCCCGCTTATCGAACCCGGGACTAAACACTTACACTTCAATGATAGCACTAGGCTCACAACACGATAGATGGTAACCAGACATGCTTACCAGGGAATTAGAATATGATATCGATTACGTTTCTGTAGGCTGTAAGTTCGGACTTGCAAGCCACCATTTGTCTGCTTAGTGGCATAAATGGCAGTTACACCCTAGCCATCGTGGCCCTCCAGATTTCTTTATCAACCATTTTTGTATGTTAGATCATTTAACATGTATGTCGTCAACTAGGAGTCTAGGAGATTGATAAGGTCGGGCGAGCCAGAGAGCGACTGGAGAACGACTCCTCTTTTATCATGCAAAGCTAAGAAACTATTTTGTATAGTTTCTTGTATTTGTGTGTGGCCGAATAAACAACTCTTGTGTCATTTGTACAGTCAACAAAAGATATACGGTACCACATTCACATACAAACGTTGTATGAAAAAGTGGTACCGTATATCTTTTGTCGACTGCTCAATATACAGTCAACAAAAGAGTAACCACACATTTATAAAGTGATACCTACCTTATATCTTCTTTGTTGACTATACATATCTTATCTCGAGCAGATGATTATCAATTTGAAATCCAGCAATCATCATTAAATAAAGACGCACCTACAAAAACGATTTCATCACCAAAAAGTTAATTGAATCCGAAATAGATTAGGTATGATAAACGTTTATTGCTATGTTTACGCGCCACAAAAAATGTATCGATATAAAATAACATTAAAATAATGTTATTAGATATACGAAGTTTATATTTAAGATTGATTCCGATAAACAAAATTTTATTGGAGGATGTTGTTTCATTTTTAGTCGGTTTGAGTCCGATATAATCACCACTGACTTTAGTGCGCAGTGCGCACGGAAAAAAAAGAAAAAAAGTATACTATTTCGTTGCTTATTTTGAAAGCGGATCTTGTTTCGAAAAGATCGAAAATAAATTTATCAAATGGAGCAAATTCTAGAAACCTGTTTATTTAATTTAAATTATCTTTAGAGGTGCTAAAATACCGAAACCTTTGAATACTCTCAGTCATATTATATCGTTATCAAAAGCGATCAACGTTATAATGTTATTTATTACGTTATTTCGTTTATTTAAGTCAATATACCTTCTAATAATATAATTATAATGTTGATTCAAATGTTAGCTATATTTTTATTACACATTAACATGTAAAATAGACGTTTAGAATTTAATTATCGTTATTAAATGTTGTACGTATTATATATCAACACATCGAGTCACGTATCGAAGTGCTAAAAATTAGTTTTTGTAGTACCTACCTTATCACCTTTTTCGTATTTTAAAATTGATAACGTAGTATCTATGATAAATATATCATTGTTGACAATACACCATTAGACTTGCCGCACCAAATCTTTTTATAGATTCGTATTTTTCAAGAGTTGAAGTTAAAGTAAGTGCATGTATCGTTGAGTAAATACCCACACCTCTAGCGACACGCCATCTTGGTGGACATTCAAATCGCTCATAGTACCAAATGATTTGATGATAAGTACATTGTGCGTACAGCCAAAGAGTGGAACGCCTTGCCCGAATCTGTGTTTTCAGATAGATATAACTTAGAAGTCTTCAAGGACTAGAGTGAATAGGTTACTTATACGCAAAGTTTGCCTTTTGTGTTTTCTTTTTGTAGTACGTATGATTTGAGCTAATTTGGCATTAAGTGCAGTATATAAATCAAAACAATTGTTTACTAGTAATGCAACGTGTTATTACCGGTTATATGTGTGAGTTTGGCGACATCAGTTCCGGTGCAGGAATTAGACCCCTCTGCATTGGTACACAGCCGATACACACCCAAATTAATCATTAAAATTGATATCAACCAGGTTATCATTTCGTTACATAAGTTCATGTTAGATCAATGATATCGTGGGATAGAACGGATCCAGCTACCACTTTATACGATAATTTAAGTTAATTATGTATAATTATTGATAGTACCCCGCAATTAGTGATATTCGAACGGCCCCGGGCGTAAATGACCCACTGGCCGTCCATAATTAAGACTTCAAATTAATTTAACGGAGCAAAACTGGTTTTTGTACGATATCTCTCGTGTGAGGGTGGAGTATCCATCCATCATAAATATAATTAAGGTATTGGTAGCTGGAGACTGCAGTACAGATACAGCGTACCACGATATAAGAATATATATATATATATATATATATATATATATAGTCCGCATCAATGTTTAACAAGTACGACGCGTCATCCAAAAAGAATATTGTCCATAGAAATAAAAGAATGTCAGTCGAAGTTCTCTATATCTACACATTTTAATTTATTTGGTTGGTACCCTTTCGAAGCGAGTTTGTTGTTATTTGTTAAATTATTTAATAGCTAAAATAATAAACTTTGTATGTTTGGGTTTAAACCATAACAATATATAATGAGAAATAAACGTAATATAAATTAGAATCACCTTTGTGCGTGTTCGAAACGAATTTTGAAGTCCAATTACCTTCAGTCACAAGTTCACAACATTAAAGACTCGAAATTATTGAAAGTAAAATATTATTTCATGAAATCTGAACTAAATTAAATTATACCTTTGGTTAAGTAAATTGAAACCTGTAAAGTACCTTTTATCTAAAGAAGATTATAAAATCTTGGTATTTTTATTGATAAGGTTAAGTAAGGGAAAAAATGTTTAATGAAGCATATTAAAATAATACGAAATCATGGTCATTATCATCATCATCATCATCACCATCATCATCATCATCATCATCATCATCATCATCATCATCATCATCATCATCATCATCATCATCATCATCATCATCATCATCATCATCATCATCATCATTATCATCATCATCATCGTCATCATCCTTACGTAAATTCTGGAGGCACCCGAAGCTGTTACTTCAGAGTCCGGGTTCCACTTTTTCTAGTCTGACTGTGTTGCATCTGAACTTCGATATTTTCCATGTAGCGACTGCCATTTGGCCTCCACAACCTATAGGTTTAAGCGATATCGAAGTACTGCAGTTAGACCAGTTGTTGAACTTTTTAGGGCTTCAACTACCCGTAACGACTGCCATAGATATTCTAATTACCGGTTCGTAAAACAACAGGAAATCTGCAATAAAATAAAGTATCTACCTAATTATTTTTAGTTAACTAAATTGACACTTGTAAGTATTATCTAAACAAGATAACAGAATCTTGTTATTTTTATCAATGAAGAAGTTTTATTGCGTGGGGGAAGAATCATTTAATATAAAACTCATTACTCACGACCATCAGCCGTTCCGTAGTATTTAAACAATGTAGGCGTCGGTTCGCGATTGGCCATTATATCGTAAATCACTGTTGACGCGCCGCTGTAATTGGCTCGGTGACCGCGGCCCGCCGCTGCGTCCGACTAGATTGCCTCTCCATTTGATGGACCCCTGGTACTGCGCTGTTTCGACACTAATGGTTCTCCACTGCTACCCGAGTTTGGTTGATTGATAATAGCACATTTCTAAAGATAGATAATATGAGCTCGTTCAGAATTTAGTGTGACTAATTGGATTTTCGTCTTTCATTTGATATTCAATTTTTTTTGATAGAATATTAGCAACCGGTATTACTAATATTATAACCCCTCCAGTCTGAGTTCAATGGCTTGTGTTAGTATTGAGTTTACGTCGCTAGTGTAATTAACTAGTATTTGAATTCGGGACCTTTCGATCGTAAGGCGACTCCTTAAGGCTAAGCTACTGACGATTAAAGATACCTTTAGAATAGGAATGGAGGTAGGAATGATAAACCGATCTCAATTATTTGTCTTCAAATTAAATAAAATGAAACTTAATCTTATGAAAAAAAAAAACGATTATGGCTAGTTGAAAGTTGAGGAACAGTCTATGGTATCGGAAATCGATAAATTTAAATTATTTCACCGAAAATTTGATTTTAACAGTCAGCATACAAATTGCTTTTCAAAATTTTCTGTACATTAAATATTCATTCATATATTAGTCCAAAATCCCTGCCGATAGGTATAGTATACACAGTGGAGACATCAATATGGTAGTTATGTTAGGCCCGAATACAATGCAACTGTATAGCATAGATGTATTTTACGACATAACACTTTAATATAACATACAATAGTACAATACCTGAATATAATATGTACATTGTAGGTACGTATGTCTCTTAAAAGGTAGCTGCAAGTGGAATAACATCTACTTTAGAATGAAAATTCAGTAGAAAACGACAATAATTACACACACAAGCATACACTCGCACGCAACTCACATACGTATTGCTCTTTCCACAAGGGGACCAATGACAAATATTTGGACCTTCGATTCTAAATAAAAGGTGTTCTTATTTTTGTATTAAAATATTTTTGATAGTTACTACATTGTTGCTTTTTCACAACTTAAAACTTTCAATGTAATAGTTTCCCAAATGTAGTTCTATTAGTTTATTTTAAACAAAATGTCAGTTGCGACGTAAAGAAATTGAATTGCACGCCGAAGTGTTCGCTAAGAAAACATTTTACGAATGAACGCCCATTGTAAATGTGATCAAAAGAAGTATTTTACTTTACAAAGAACCATTATGCGCTAAAAATACTTTATAAATGGTTAAATGTCAAAGTATTTATTTTTAACGTTGATAAGTCCGATAACCTATGCCTTATAATAAGTAGATAAATAAATACAGTTATTCTCAGATGTATACAATATGCAATGACTATGTTGTATTCGCGAATTACTTCATTCATCACTAAGCAAATACCGTAATAATTGTTCCTACACCCCAACTTACAAAATAGTACATACAAAGTACTAAATACTCGACTGTATCATTAACATGCTTTCAAACAAAATGAATGACACTTTGACAACTTGACCGTTGGCCATAAACACATGCCAACTTTCTTTTCAACTATTATACAATGTGGCAACACTGGCTAGTCTGGCAACTTACTACACAATGGAACATTTAATAATTTAATTTTTTTTATTTACAACTGTCACGTTTTCATATTTGTTACTGGTTTTATTTTTTTTAATTCTCACAGGCGAGGCCTTGCGCTTCTTCTTAAAATTAAAATACAAGCAATAATATTGACATTCATACATGTCATACATGTGTTACATTATAAGCTACATGAATTATGAAGTTATTTTTAGAGAACCAAAGTGGTGCGAGTTACATATGTATTTACACAAAACCCAGGCGAGAAAAAGTGACAAAATATAAGAACCATGAAACGTTTTCTAATAAACAATTATACTTTGACAGTTTATATTGCAGTGACGTTAATTTCTTTATACTAAAAGTCACAAATCACTTGCCATTGATATTTTAAATTCGACAACCCGGTAATTAAGGAGTCTGTGGGTCTATTTACGCTTAATGTCTATGACATAAATAGAGATATTTCATTTAAGATGTTCACTAAACATCCGATGAGAAAAATATAACCTATTCCTAATTCGGATAGGTCCTATTCGCAAAACGTCCGAAATCACACAATGACCTATTTGCAAAACGACCGATACTTAAATCCTATTATTATTATTATAGAACTTCTATTTTAAGCTGTATAAAGTGTATACGAATTTACTAAAATATCACCGCCTCAAATTCTGTGCTAGCTTTTGTTGTTTGTTATGCGACGGTTTCATTTATGTCACGTTTCTCTCGTAAACCTCACGGAGACTAATGCACAGAGCCCCAACGTAAAACGAACATAATACACCTAACACAAGTATCAATAAATCAACCATTTTCACACTGACAGCTGCTAACTTAGCTCTTCAATACGTATTATAAAGACTTAACTGTAATAAATATTTGCAGTATTAAGGTTCCTATTATAAGTGTAGGACAGGCGAGATTACAATAAATTGAGTGAGACATGTTGTTTTGTGTTTATGTAAATGTTAATCTTACTACTATTACATTTGGGGACTAGTAACGTTTCATTAAAATGTCAAAACAGTAAGTTTGTGACAACTTGCATAACTATGACGTCATAGTTTTAGGTTATGTCATTTAGTTTTGGGGTTTGATTTTTAACAAAAGAAATGTTTTTTGAAAAGCGAATGGGCTTAATTGCAATATCGCCATGCAAATACCTCCCTAACAAAGCAATTTTGTTTTTGGTCGCCCACTGTAGCAACTTCCTTGTATTTAAAAAGAAAATAAGCGTTCTATTTTCAAGTATCCTTTTTCTAACATCAATTAATGCAGTGTTTTGCCATTTTCTGTGCTTTCTTGAATCTATTATCTACGGAGGTAGCATGAACAGCCTGCCATTTACTACATCTATATAAATAAAAATGAATCGTCCAAATGTGTGGAAGCGAATGACTTGCGAACGACGGCACCAAACTGGATAATGATTTTTATTTTGTGTTCATTTGTCACGACAAGGTTTGCATTTAAGAAATAAATAGAAGGTGCTGCGGAGTCACATTTGAACATTTTGAATAACATGTGGTGGTATGAAAGTGTGAACCGGTGAACTCACCGGGTTTGCTAGTAAAATAAATTGATAATTACTGTGTACGTCATATGATTGTGAACCCTAGGGCGATAAAATAGATATTCACACTTTGATGGTCCTATATTGTATTTGTTTCAGAGTACTTAGGTACATACTAACACGAAAAGATTCATAAGAAGGTTCATTCAAATTGACAATTGTTCATTATTCGAAAGGCTCGAATTTCCAGGGCACGTTTGACATTGACAGAATTCTCGATATCGACATAGGTCCCCATATTTATAAAATCGAAAAAAATAGGCGATATACTTTAACCTTAACCCTAGATTTTTTTTACGTGATTTTGTTACTAAACTTTTTCATCAAAACAAATAAATAATCATAAATGTCATAATTATTATTTGAGAACAAAACTTACTCGTATTTACACTTCAGAGTTAAGAAAAAAGTATTAGTATAAAAAGTATTTCTTTTTATTTTACAGAATATAAACACGCAACATTATTTTATACTAGCTGATGCCCACGGCTTCGCCCGCGTGGAATTTTGTTCCCGTTCCCGCTACCCTTGGGAACCTTTTCCCGGGATAAAAAGTAGCCTATGTGTTATTCCAGGTTCTAATCTACCCCTGTACCAAATTTCAACCAAATCAGTCCAGCCGTTTATGCGTGAAAGAGGAACAAACATCCATCCATCCATCCAAACAAACTTTCGCCTTTATAATATTAGTAGGACGTTATACAAACACGTTTTGCATTTCATACGAACGTTTACTAAGATGGTCAAAAGACTTATATGTATAATAAGAAATACGGGTCTCGTGTATAATAGGAATTACCCGCTTTAACATTTTATTAAACGTTAAAAACCAGAACACTTACCTGAAAAAGTTCCTCCCTCCACAGACAATAAAAACTTTTTTATCTTTTACGACACCCCTGCTATTCTCAGTATACATGATGTTATATGGCGACTGCCTTCAACCACATTCATACATGGTCCTTCAAATGTCCGCACAAATTAGAAAAGGTAATTTAAGACAAGCGGGTAACTAGAAGTTTCTGGAATCTAAATAATCTGTTCATATATGTGTATTTATATTACATAGTAGAATAAAGTAACTCATATACATACGTGAACCCTGAAATCATTTATGGCGCTTTAGACCATGTCCTTTTGGCGAAAACACCAGTGGAATCGCTTAGTAAAGTATGGAATTGACATAAACCTGTAATATGACTACGCAAATTGAATAAAATTTGAATGTTTGTGATTTGAAATATTTTATTTGACATATTTTTATAAGTAAAATCGCCACAGTGTCAAGATAATCAATTGATAACAAATTGAAAACGGTTCACTTCGACGCGATTCCATCAATAAATGTCACTTTGTCTAGAGGCCTTATTTTTGAGTAGTCCTGTGTTAAATTTAAAATTAAGTTTAGCAAAACCCACATTTTGGTAATAAAAATACTAGTACGTCTAGAAAACATGTTAACATATTTGCTAGTACAGTCCAAAATCCACTAACTGTATATTTTTATCTCTTGCAGGTAAGAGAGAACAGGCTGAGCAGGTGAGAGTTTTATTTTCTTTGTGGTTCGGGCGACATGTGTGAACTTTATTATGGCCGCTTTTATTGTGAGTGCACAACGACGCGCCTCAACGACCACATTCCGCCACCCTCTCCCAACACGACACTGAAACCTACCTAGCGTACAGAAGTAGACACACATCTACGAGATACGACTGTTTGATAGCTCGAAAACACTCGCAAAACAGTTACGAAAACATGTCAAAAATGTAGTTCCAAATGTAAGTGACATGCGAGGCATACGACATACATATTTATTTTCGTTTATCGCAAAACAAATTTACATAGTTTTGCTTGAACAACTGTATAAAGCAGTAAATTTATTGTAAATTACAGGTTGTATTGTATAAAAACGTTACATCTTCTCATTGTTTGCCAAGTAGTCGACGCTTGTGAAGTTTAATGTCCGCGGCATTGTGGCTGGCTTAAACGTCTTACATCAGCGTCCATTCAAACGAACAGAGCCGCGCATTAGACGAACATTAACTCTAACTTAGCGCATTAGCACTCATAACAATAACGGTCTACTAAAACGAATTACTATTTATTGCAGCTATTTTGAAACGACATTAAATAACGAACGGTATAAGGAGACGTGAGATACATCCTAATCTCTATCGTTATTGCCGCTTTGACCTATAAGAGACGGCTAATAGGACTAATAGTTACGTATTGTCTTTGAGAGTAGGTGTAGATATTCGCAGAGTGAGGCCCATTTTAGACAGGATCAGTGATTTCATCTTATATGGCTAGAGTCCGCGAGTAACACGTTGATAGCTCGTTGATTCATTTTAGTGGTGATATAAAATAACGTAGTGAGGCGACAGCTTTTATAACCGAAGATTTTATTGTCCCGATGAGGTTATAAAGAGGTCGAGCTCTGCTGTGTCGACGTACGTTTGCCTAATGACTTTTGCAATATTTATAGCTCTTATTTGGAACAGAATTCTTGTGGCAGATGTATCGTTTTATTGCGAATGTTGTTTGTATTTATTTATTCGTACATTTTTATGGAAAGTATATTTTTTTGACGATCGCATTACTTACTGCTTTGATGGCATGACGGTAGTGACTGTGGCTGTTCTGTTTGAATTTCTGGGATTTCTTAATTGGGCTAAAAGTGATTGCTACACCACGATGGCATCTCAAAAATGTCGTCGATTTAACAGAAGAAGAATATACGTTGTGTTAAATCTTATCAATGCCATGTTCTGACGTTAGACATACAAAATAATTTCTTATTTCAAAATAAGTGTTAATAAACTCGCATTTTAGTAGTAGTAGCTCAGGTGGTCAGTACATTCTCCCGTTCCCGTGATTTGAAAAAGCTAGCATATCAATGCCTCAAAATTTCAATAAAATAAACACGCATAGTAAAGTAATAACTCATGAGCTAAATTTGTTGGAAAAGTAGGTCATTTGCATTGCAGTCATCCAGGAAATGGCTATTAGCTGCGTACAGTGACTCTCGAATTAAGTATACTGCGATTATCGGACACCATGAAGCTAACTGCTGACTTCCATCTGTCGGTCACATTCATAAATGTCGTACTCATTGAAATTTATCGCAGTAATATGACAAGTCAAACAAAAAGTAATAAACGACCTACTAATATTAATATTTAAACATCAACAGCTGCAATAATGATATCATAAAACTGTTACCAAGATAACAGGAGCACAAAACATAGTTGGAGCTCGCTGTTATAAATATTGCCTATTAGTTAATCATACTTTTGTCTCATTTCAAGACAAGCGATCGCAATCTCTGTGAATCATTGGTTTTGTAGCTTGCTAAGTACTATCGTATATCTTGGACGCATTGAAAATTATAGCCCAGCTACTAAATACAACTACATGTTGTTCGTATTTATGCTCGCCTGGTACGAACAGGTCTGTTTTCAATAGTAAAATAGCCTTTATTTGTTAGAGATTTTAAATTGTTGTAGTGTGCTCACTAATTAAAGTTTATTTATTATTAACACTTAAGTATAATTTAGACGGAAAATGTTTTCGAATTTGATTGAATTAATTTCAGTGGCTCATAACGCCTACATAGTCAACCATTCTATTCATCATCATCATCATCCTAGCATTCATCCCGGTCGCATCCGAAGATTTTCCCTGAAAAAGCTGCTATCTGACCTCAACAAACTACATGTATATGCAATATCGAAGTACTTCAGTTGACCAGTTGTTGCACTTTTTAGGGCTCTAACTAACCGTAACGACTGTCGTGTGACAACCGGATGACATTTTTCTTTCCATTCCATTCACAATAATGCAATAATCGTGGTGTTGCCATAATAAACCAAAAACTCAACAAAAAGAAGAAAATATGAAGCTATTGCGCTGTTTAATTTTTGTATAAATAAGAGGTTTTTTGTTTACAAATTATGCAAACGACCAAATTTTTTTTCTTGTTTGCAAATTATGCAAATTATACCAATTTTCGAGAGCCCGATTTGAGCCAAACGTTCTTCTTTTATAGATTTTTATTGATATGAGCCTAATTCTAATTCCTTTAGGTATTTTTTAGTAATTTGACATTTTATAAGTGCCCTTTAGTAATCCACACAGATGATTTTTGAATTTTGAATTCAGATATGCACGTATACAGTTCACAAAAATACGTTATGAAAAAAATACTGTCCTACCTATATGCTGTGTCTGGAAGAGATCACTTTCAGCTATAATAAGGCCGCTCATTAGTACAACTATATCCCACTAGGTACTTGTCTCTGATATATTTCTATTTGCGTACAATAGTTAACTATCTATCTGCCATCCCTTCAATATTGTCAAATCGTGCTAAAGTGATTTTGGTGACTATTAACACAATACACATATTATGACAGTTACAATCGTGGGTCTTTAGCCGTTTTACGGAATCATTGGTTCATCGACATACCTCCGACGCACTATGTGTCATTGGCGATTTGACAAAAGACATGTTTCAAATCACCAACTACGTTCGAAATTTGAATCAATAATTGAGTCTAGAGAGTTTTTGGCGCCATCGTTGAAAAAAAGCTTCGCGGCCGTATTTCATTTTCTGAAATTGGTGTTAGTTCGAGTATTTATAGGTAAAAATGGTGGATTTTCAAACATAAGGTCTTGGAGAACGCGCACAATGTTAGGAAAGTTGGGAAGGTGGCATTGAATTGTATTATTTTATGTGGTCTACTTAACTCCCTGATGGTCTCTTCTACTTTGACTGTGGAAAATAACGAAAAGACTGCAGAATATATAATGTTTAATATTAAACGAGCGAAAAAGGGGAAAACATTGAGCCTATAATTATTTTGTAACAAGAACCTCGAGTAAATCTCACAAGCCCACATTTCATTAAGAATAATTATGTATCTTCAGTTACAAAGTTGCGAATCTATAATAAACCTCTCTTGATTCTATGCATGTGAGAAATTCCTTGAAGAAAATATCTTTAACACAGTCTAACTAAAAGTACATAAAAAATTTAGTACCTGCGTGATTAATTTTGAGCGATAGTCAATAAGGATGCAGTTTACCACACACGCACGCGAGCTATCAAATGATTGCTACACGAATAAATATACTTAAAACGATTATTACAAAAGGCAATTAGTTATGTCTGTATAGATAAGATCCATTTGTTACACTGGAGTTAATCTCGTGAAATTATCTCGTTGGTGAGCTTAGTGAATGGGATGTTCAATACGCGTAGGTGAACCAAAGAACAATGAAGTAATGTAATATTTATTCCGTGAATATAGCAATATTTCACCACTAAAATATATAACCGGGCTTTGTGGGAATCGTGCTTAAATAATTTTGCTGTTCCTCGCAGCTCCGCTTGATGAGACCACTGAAAAACCATAAACCAGTTTAAAAAAATATAATGTCTTTTTTCTTTTTTTTTCGTTTGGGTAGACATGACATACGATTTTTTTCTCTGCAAAGACAAGAGGGGCCAAGTCCGAAATTAAAAACTTTTCAATTACTTGCTTCCTTCATAATTGGATTTCCTCGTTGCCTTTCGACTAAAGTGAATAATTCTCTGAAGAAAAAAATCAAGTTGTTTGGCCAAATGCGTGTAGCATCAAAGAGATGGACTACACAAGATGGTATTATCGCTACAAGCCTAATTAAGTAGGAACCAAAAACAAACTCGGCAATAAAACAAGCCTTTTCATTGGAAAAGACCTTCAAAGTATTCATTATCGCCGAACAAATTCATTTTAAACATAAATTGGTCCGCCATTGTTTCCGTGTAACTCGATATTCTTTGTATTGTGAAAAAAAATATGGAAACATTGCATATTCGTGGTGAATATTGAAAATGTTTTATTTTTTTAAATTCACACCGTAATGTTGATGTGTTGATTCTAGGGCACCCATCCCACCCCATATTCCCCGTGGGTATCTTACAAGGCGTTATGAGGTACAGGGCTGAGTTACCCATCCAACAGTGTGTGTAATGTATGTAATGTATGTATGTAATGTATGTATGTAATGTATGTATGTAATGTATGTATGTAATGTATGTATGTAATGTATGTATATAATGTATGTATGTAATGTATGTATGTAATGTATGTATGTAATGTATGTATATAATGTATGTATGTAATGTATGTATGTAATATACATATGTGTTTAATGTATTGATAGATATGATAGATGATTTTATTAAAATTTGTTTCTGTTTGACTTAACTAATCTCTGAAACGGCTGGGTCGATTTTGACGTAATTTTCACTTGCAGATGACTGATATTATTAATGTTTAATATGTAACTTAGGTTACTTTTTTTAAAAATAATCGGGGTTCCACGTAATAAAGTAATATGTAATTCTAAATCTACGCGAAGTCGCAAGTACAGTTATAAAATATGTATTATTCAGCTTCTGGCAAGCGTTACGATGAAGCTATGATTCATAGCGGGGTGCTGTCTGTCTGTCTATCCTTTAATGCGCTAATTACTCGAGAGCTATTGATTTCATTCATTTTATTTTTAATGTGTTGTGTAAAGCAACTAAAAGATACATAAAATTATTTAACATATTAAGGTAAATGTGTTAACGATAGGCATTTTTTACTACTTTTAAAAAACTTTTGCTTCTATAATGCATTAACTAATTAGTTTTCACAACATTTTATAAAACCATCACATTCTATCATCACACAACACGTTCGGAAATTCACCCTCGCTGGTAACAATCCGAAACGGCACGCGCCCTGATGAAAGGAACTTCATTCAACACACACTTGGTATGGATATAGAATGATTCCCTAAGTTATGGTAACCGCTTTCCATTATGTGAATTTGCGATCAAACATTTCAACTCTAAGGGCCTCCCACACGCCTAAGCTACACCACAGTTTTGCGTGCGCTGCCTTTTATGCTGCTGTTTATACCCACATGGAACACCGGCAGATATGTATCAGTTTGACCATAAAACACGGGTAAATAACTGTGGTGAAGCTTGTGCGTGTGATAGACCCATTAGAAGCTTATTTAAATATGAAAATAATTAGATAAATAATATACTAACTAACATAACGTCCACCATCTCATCATCGCTTACAAACTATTCTTATCTATTCGTACAGATAAAATTTTACAATCGGGTCAGGCACAACACTAATTACAATGCTGCAGTTAATAGTGGTTTTAAATTTTAATACCGTAATTTGTAAGCTACGAAACATTCATGCTGTCCTAGTACTCACTATTGTTATTCTTGAAACAAACTAGTGATGTAATTCACTTTGCCGCAGTTACCATGAGCCAGGTGTTTGTTTTCTGTGACTTTTTCCACGGCAAAACGGCTATTAGCGTGAGTGCACATGAGTACTACGGTTTAATTATTTAATGAAGGCGGTGCGGGCGGCGGGCGTGTCGACTCGGCCGACACATGGCCGGCTCGCCCGCGGCCTCCACGCCAAATGTGCTTCTAATTACCAAGCCCTACTTTTAACTAATAACTTGCTAGTGAGTACAAATCGTTCGCTCTATTTTGAGTTACCACATACACGCGTTCACTTCAGTGTGTATTTAATTTACCGCCGACGAATAAATTTAATAATTTAAAACGTAAATTAACCCACGCCATTACTCTCTGTCTGTTTACTAAGTGGATTAAAATTGAAACTCTTTATTTTTCGAGTAAGTATTCCCATCTCGACACATCGAATCAGGTTTTGGGCCGACTTAGGAGTTTTATCTTTGTATAAATTGTGTTAGTTAAATTTTCTTAACTTTGGCAACGTAACCGTTTCTACAAATTGAAGTTTCTTCTTAGATTCTTTGTGAAATTAATAAAGTTTTAATTGAATTCTGTTTGAAAAGCAATTTTCGGCTTATGTCAACTGGGACCGTCTAGTCTTTTCACTTTGAAGAAACATTATCATTTAAATCATAACATAACAGTAATTTAGTGAGGGTACATGGCGATTGTTATATTCTCGTTAAGTGTCCACTATTCCTTTGTCTGTGACAGTCATGATTCTTGAAGCTTGCGATCCATCTCGATAGCTATCTCTACCGAGACATCCCGCGGGAAATTTCTTGTTAAATCGTCATCGTTACTAGCTGTCGTCCTTCTGAAAGTACCCAGTGTACCCACTGAATTGTATTTTGATATTAACTTCATTATAGTATGTGTTGTGTAAATATTTACGTATGTAGTGCTGCATCATTATTTGTATAACGCGCGTGTAGGTAATAAAGCAAGTTAGCAGCGCGTTCAATCCCGTCACGACTGACGCGAACGTCGCACTATGTTTTATGAGACCCATTTTTCGGACATCTCGTTTTTATTGTAAAATCTTATAGATATTATCATTATAATGTATGATTTTTAATCCCCATGTCGCTAGCATACCTAGTTTTTGAGATATATTTTTTTGAAAATGCCGATTTTTTCACCCGGATATAAATAAAAATGAATATTACTCCTAAACTAGCCATGATACGTGAAAGTCATGTTTGGTTCATTGAGAGTACATCTCATACTGCACTTTTAGGGCCCTAAATAAAAGTCGTAGCTTTATTAGAAACAGATTTATACGTATTTTAAGGATTTTAGTTTTATTCAATTTTCTCGAAAATTCCACCGTATTGGGAAAAGTTATTTATATTAAAATTATTATCATTATACCCCCTACACATCACGTAAATTTCACATCCCAATTCCATGGAAGTCAGAAGATAAATCAAATTTACTATTTTTGTTAGGGTTGTCACTTTTCTGACCGAATGCAATTTTACTGAATATACCTATATATTAAGGTAATTATGAATTTAATGAAGACAATTTATACAAGATGGCTTAACTACACTATCATAAATATAAAATATAGAACGAAAATATTATTTTAATTTCAAAGGTTATATAATAAAACAAACAATGAAGTACGTTAAGCATGCCGCTATTGTAGCGAGAGGTGATAATCAGGTTTTCGTGGAACAGTTGTGATACCTTACTATGTAGGTATACAATTGTTAATTTTGGAAGATTTAGTAAGATAGATATATAAAATATCATTCGTTTACTCCGGAGGAGGTAGCAGCGGAAAAGTCAGAGGTGGATATTTGTATACAATCTCACGCAGTAGAGGGTCATTCAGTGTTAGTTAAGGAGCCTCGTCTGGCAGTATGGGAGTAAAAGTTGGGTATAGCAGTAGGTGGATGAAAGTAATGAAACAACGAAGATGCGATCTTTGTGCAATAAAGGTGGGGTAAAGTTAAGAGAAAGTTGATCAGAAAGTATCGTTATTAATAAGTACCACATGTATTTAGCAAAAACAACATAAAACCGAAAGCATCTAAGCGTATATGATACGCTAAGTTTTGTACCACGTGGAGGTACTCCCAGTTTATGTCATTCTCATTACCATTGCATTTTACGTACTACATATACAAATCTCAAAAAATTACTTCTTTCATTAAATAATTTGTTATTTATATCATAGGATACTAAAAATGTTAGTTTCTGGGATATTCTCTGTAACTAGTTTTTTTCTAGTTTAAAAATAAAATTGTAAAACACCTTTTAAAAACAAGTTTTACTATGTTCTTCTTAATAATAAGAATAAAAATAAAATAATAATTATTTTAACCATTTAAGAAATATGGATATTTAATTAAATATAATTATAAAGGTTTAACAATAATTAACCATATATTATTTGTCCACGTGTCACATCTTCCAACTACATCATCAGACCATTTGTATTAACCCAAATTCTATGACGTTGTTTCGTTTCATTGCTAAGTTCCCTTGGCCACCTTCCAGCTCTATCATCAGATCAGCGCCATTTTATCACAACATTGCATTGTTACGCAATTTATACGTATATGCAAAAAGTCAACTCAATCGGTAACAGAGAAATTAGTTAAATTAACGTTTAAAAATTTATGATAAACATTAAGATCATGGAACTAAATAAAAGCTTGTAATAGAAAAAGTCATAATTTCCATCGATTTTTATGTAATATGATAATAAAAAAGCAGATTACTAGCATATTTCCAATAATATTTTTTATTTTTATCAAATCCGTATAAAAGTCATTATTTGAAAATGTGTCAACCCTAATGATGAAAAATCCGGGTGAATCTTTAAAAATCTGTAGCTCCTGACTTCCATGGAATTGGGACGTGAAATTAACGTGGCACATAGAGGAAGTAAATAACTTTATTTTGGTATAGATAGTTTATCCCAAAACGATGGAACTTTTGAGAAAAATGGGAAAAACTGAAAACCTAAAAACACGTATAAATCCGGATGAGACAGGGTTACGCTCGTCCATTGAAGTTTAAAATATGCAGTATTAGATTTCCTATCAATGCTTCTTACATCATAATTACGTATTGCACTTATTTTGACTTAAATTAATTTTTTTCTAAATTTCGAGTCACGATAATTAAGAACTTTGGAATTTTTTTTTGCACAAACTAAACATAGTATCTAAACGGGAATTCGTTATATAATGTTCAAATGATTATGTCTATCAGATTTTACAATAAAAACGGGATGTCCGAAAAATGGGTCTCATAAAACATAGTGCGTCGGTAAATCAGAGTTAACGCTTTCTTTGCTCCGTTGGATTTATGGCGGAAGGCCCGACACTTCGCTCGTGTATCTTCCGTGGCTTTGTGCTCCCCTGGTACTTGCGAACATCTGCGAACTATTGCGCAGCTCACTCGCGGACACCCGATGCTGTGTTTACCCTGCATTTTATTTCAATAAACTCGTATTCGACTCGACAGATAAAATAAACAGCTCCGATGTTTATAATTCTTCACATCCGTTTATAAATTAAAATTCATGCATATCTTTTTTATCGTCCGAATTCCTCGAGTAAAATAAATATCGCTTTGAATATGACAAGAATAAATGAGACGTCTTGTAGTTGAAATAGTGCGACGTTAGTGAGAGCAATCGATCACGGGAACTCGCACGAATTGCAACATTTATATAGATCCGTCCCGAGTTTTCCCACTTTTATCCCGTCAGGAGATTTATATTCACGCGCGACACCTCTACGCCCTTTGAAGTTGTTAGATGGGGGAAATAAACTTACCGAGCTCCGTCCTTGTCTTTAATTAAAACGCCATAAAGTTTAAAACTTTATTATACTTGTGTCAAAAAAGATAATTAATAAGAAAATTTTGATAACTAACAAATGGTATGTAATTTGTTATAAATCAAGGGGTTAAACATATAAAAGATGGTGTAAATGTTGAAAGCCATTACCGGAAGCCATTGTCCGAGTACTCAGGGCTCGAGTGTGATCTCCACTTAATCCGGTGTACGCGGATAACAAAGCTAACAATGTGATAAAGCGGCTCCGAACACGTCGCACTCGCTCGCAATAACTATAAACTATCAACCGCAAACGTCTGCTGCCATCTTGTAGCCGAACTCGATGAAATATCCACTTCTCCCTCACACTTCCAGGGGCGGCGGGTGCGTTGTCTCCCTCACCCTCCCCAAAGAGGTTTGTGCACACAAGCGGCATAAACGCAGCGTCATCATACCACTTGGAAATTCACATGCCGTACAGATCTGATTGCAATAGTGAAAATAACGAAACGAATATGTTTTGGTCTTTATTAACAAATTTTGAAATTCCCGTTGCGTCATCAATAAAAAGAATATTTTTACTATTGTGATGCAGTATTTCGATTTTCTATATTCTATTTTCATTTCTATAAATTGATCCATTCAATCTGGCATGCTGATACCGTTTTGCACGATCTGCTTCTCAATTGTCTTTGTCTTGGGAGTTTAAATTAGGTACATGAATTATTCCATAATCCAGCCGGGTACTTCGCTCTCCCCAGGGATGAAGATGAATGTGCTTGCGAACCCCTTCGTACTGTATCTTTCTGACAAGTTGCCGCTGATAGATTAAATTTATTAAAACCGCATTGAATGTAGAAGAGAAAACCGCATTAAGAAAATATTTATAATAATACATATAGTGATAGACAAAATGTTTATACAACTGGTGAAAGAATAAACGCAAGACACAAATCCTTTCATAGTATTAAACTATAAAACTAAAATATTCGTTATCTAATCTACCAAAGACTTAGACTAAACTAAGTATTTTTTCAATAAAATAGTGGTCCTAATTGCATTTAGTAAAGCTAACGAACGAACTAGAAATTGATTGTACGTTTAAGTAAGCTTTAGCGATTTGCAATAAGGTTAAAATTCCCGTAAGTGAAATATTTCATTAACTTTTACGATGCAGTGGTTCTAAAAGATTTTCAAAGTCAATAAAATTATAATGAAAACTGACATACACAAGACTAATTCTGCACAAATTACTATCATATCCTGCGTAGTATTTAGCTGCCACAGGTTGTATTTAGCTTAATCTGACACGAGGTAGTTATTTCCTAAACAATTAAATTGTTTCCAGGTTCCACGGTTCGCTAGTTTCTTGTTTACAATTTCAGTCGCCGACGTCAATATTTCGTAAACCATAATACCGATTTGGTGGTTTATGTTGTACGTGCTTTATTGTTTTGTTTGATGGGACAGAAAAACTAATCTATCACTATGTTTCATAAATCTACACAGTCGACGTTTTGTTCGGCGATATGTGCGTATATTTATTGAATTGAGTATCAGAAAGAAATGTTTTAGTGATTCAATGGCTGAATTAGTATGGCGATCACAGAGTACTTTCTCAATGGCGCGATGTCGCATGAATTATTGATGTAGGGTGGATGGAACAGCGAAGCAGCCAGACGTGGCTCGAGGCGACATCTCCGCACACCATTTTATTGTTATAAATTATTCCTTTTCTTTCCGACCACTTTTATTATAACATCACACAATTCACTGAGTTTATTACTTCTCAACACTTAATACCTACGAACAGCTATTTATTCGTTCTAATTTACACATCATTGTAATGTTCTTCAACATTTTCATCCTAGTAATAAAATACTTAATTGAAATCTTGCCAAGGGAGGAATAAAACGTGCATTAAAACTTTGACAGCTAAATCGTTTTGATTGAACGATAAAAACGAACAAAGCATTCAATAAATGTGTAATTAAATCCCATTATAAAAATAACTGTTATTGAGAGTGGAGTCATTTAAAATCTCACGTCCCACCGTTTTTAAGGTATAAGTGGAAATGAAATGACATGCATTTATTAAGACTTTAAAGCGATCAACGAGGCTTTCCGGCAAAGGGTTTGTTTGAACCACCGCGCGGCCGGCCGTCACTCCTCGTCAACAGGTTCTCAAACTGTTAATCAATTACACACGCCGTTGGTTCGCGCGCTTTTTCCTCGGCGTAATGGATACCGCAGAGCGAACACACGTACCAGTAATAAGTAGGTACGTAGCCATGTATGTACACATCGAGTCGGTTAGGTTCACGCACGAATGCCTCCACGAGTGCGAGGGTAAGCTGAGCGCTAGCTACACGCTGCGTTGTGTCGGTGTGCGACTGCTTTTTACCCTCGCATGTGTGCCAGTGCCGGAGCCAGCTTTATGTCCGTTCGTGGGGCGCGGATGGTATCACGGTGCGTCGCGTGTGTGCCGCTGCTATTTTTCGAGAGCTCGCTTGCGTGTACGGTGTCGTTTTTGCGCTCTCTTTGTTTTATTGTTTTCCTTTGGCTCTACAAAAATGAGCGGTGCCGCGGTGCCGTCGTTATTGTTCACTCGGCTCTTGTCTACACTGCTATTCTGAACGTTTTCTTAGAGCCGGTTCCGTTGCATTATAATTGCATTATTAAATGCTGTAATGGACTGCGTCTTTATGCCTTGTTAACGCTTTATTCATGTCAACTTTTTGTCGGCGATCGTAGATAAAAAAGATAATTGTTTTATGTAGCGGTTTGATGGAAAAAATTACACGGTACCTGATCTAAAGGCTCTTGGAAATAATATAAGTTTTAAGATACGGCTATCGGGAAAGCTCGGGGCTTTGAATTTACATAAGGACGTGGAGTTAACGTCCGCGGCCCAAATAAAGACGGAACGTAATTTGCATATGCAAATATCTTGTCGTTTTCATGCAAATAGTTACTTGGTGTATTACAGACGGCTTAATGGTACTTACACAGTCTCAAAGATCTTTTGGGAGCGTGAATGTCAACATCTATTTGTCATTCCAACGTGGGCTTAGACGAGAACATTTTATTGATTATAATCTGTCAACACGGTATTATGAGTAACAAAAACACTCAATGTATTTGCATCTTTCGGCTCTGGCATAATATTGCAATAACATAACTTTTATTAGCCATTACAAAGGTACACAAATGTTTATTTACATAAAAACCGACTTCAACATTTATAATAATGATTTTGATATACTAAGAAGATTCGATGACCATCATATTGCGTGGCCTTTTTTGCCGTTATAAAATACTACTACTACTTTCAGATTGCAAGCCCTTGACTTCTCAATACTTCATTACTCAGATAAAAATGAGAATTAGGAAGTATGTAGTTAATTAGGAACTTAGCCAATTACAATTCATGTTGTACATATTAACTAACTATAAAATTCATTGCCGCATTTAGTGTGCGGTTGAGCACATAAAACAAACAAAAAAGAACTGAAATTGGGCACATACAGCATATGTGCCAGTTTATATCTCTATATAACAATCAAAACGCTTTTGATGGGAACAGGTTTTGCGCCTGGGGGCTACAAAAATGTCAATCATGCTATTGAATCGAGGGACGAGATATTTTTTACTACATCTCATCGTCGAGCAGTGATAATGACACTTCGCAAGTACCTAATTGTGGTGTCATTACCTTTTAAGCAACGTATTAGCATAAATACTTTTGCTTTCGTATAAAAACGTGTTTTTGTATAATAATTATGTGCCTGCGGTGAAGGGAAAATGAGGATAATGATTTTAATAATCTGAATATAAGTAATAAGGTGTAAGTGGTTAAAATACATTACTTTTTTCCTGTGATCAGTTTTATATATTATACCTACTTTTATTATAATTATGACCACATTTCTTATATATATATGGTCACACGAGAAGATCAGGAAGGGCAGTAGAGCGGACCTTGTACTCATATGAAATGTGCATATTTTGACAAACGTTGGGAGATATTTAATTCTGGGTTTTAAATTATTTTGCCGATAATTTACCTACTAGTCTTTTAGATTAAATTCAATATATTTACAGCCAGATCAGCGAAATAAAAGATAGTTCTGTTCTAGTTACGTGTTATTCAACCATTTTTGCTTTGCAGGCGTCTTTAAGTCTCTTAACAACCGTAAGGTCAAGAAAAGTCATTATTAAGTAAACAGTTGTGTACCTTTTTCTGTAGAAATAACGGTTAATGATTGTAAAGCTTGGTTGACTAAGTACCCAATTCATTACTGCTACTGCCCGAGAAGTTGCGGTAAACATTTTTTATTTATAAACTTATATTTACGCTGTAAACTTGATGTATACTGTTTAGATCTCGCTTGATATAAACAAGTTTTAATGCTTGTTTCTCACTTACACAAACATACTTTATGAGCCATGTTTATTTACTGATATTAGTATTAAAACTTTATTGGCATGTATTTATCAATTGTAGGTCTGAATCAATTATGTAATTGTACAGATAATGTATTTTACTCGCGGACGAAATTTACCAGACTTCTTCAATAATGGATGTTTACATTACAAGTAGGTAGAATTATAAATTACAACCCAAGCTGTTTGGACTATACGTTGATGAATTACAATCAGGAGGAGAGGATTACAATTAATTATACCTTGATGATAATGACGATGATGATAATGATAGTGATGATGATGATGTCGATGATGTCGATGATGTCGATGATAATGATGATGATGGTGGTAGTGGTGATATAGACAGTAGTTCTGCGGTGTATAGGGTCTAAAAATGGAGGTATGATGCAAATCTAAGGTATTTAGTGAAATAAATGCAACCTAAGAATAACTTTTGTGTAAGAGTAAAAATATTATTTTAGTATGAAATAAAAACAAAACAGTAAATGGTTTAAAATCCTTTCGTAAAAAGTATACATCACCCAGAAAACTAGTTGTATGTTTTTGTAAATACAAGTCGTACTATAGAATTATAACAGTACTGCAAACATTTCAAAATATAACACCAGTAACAAATAGCCCACTAAAACAACTAGTTTCGTTTGAAATACAAAACATGGAAAATATTTGCACACAAATATCGCAATTTCATTTCATTCTGATTCAAACTATTTTTTGTTTTTATTCTGTATTCGGCATTCTACAATGCATAGCATAAAATGCATGACATTTTAAAAGTATAATGAATGGAACAGGACAAAAATATAACACAAAATATTTTTATTTTATCCATTCACAGAAATTCGTGCAATAGTAACATTGCAACGGTTAGTTAAAACTAACTTTTACATAACCGGTGCATTAGTAGTGGCGAAGGGTGAAAATATTCAGAAGCGATACCGATGTAAAAACTACATACCTCGATCTAGTTTGTCATGCACCATGCAACTCATTGGGAAGCTGACTGGAATCGGGTTACAGGGACCCCTTGCCACTGAGCCATTAGTCATCGATTTTATTTTTGATGGATGATATCAAAAAGCATTCAACTAAATAGAGTTACATATGTTACTTAATGAAATACATTTTCATACGATGCATAAAACTTTAAATTCGAAATGTTCGCCTTTCATATAGTTGGTGAAAAACGAAATTCAATATTCATTCAGCATACAAACATTCCCCGTGTGTGCCCCGGGTGCGAGGGATATTTTACTACTATCTCACCTCCGGCAACTAAGGACCCAGAGACGGCGTGCGTTTTAGTCGGTTTTAATTCGACATAACCTCCCCAACCGGCTCTGGTGCGGGGGTATTCATAGATAGATAGATAGATAGATTACTCTTTATTGTACACCATTTTTCACATTTTACAACATTGTACAACATTCATAGTGATTTTTCGCCTGAAAAATAAAACATACAAACATTTGCCGTACGACTATTTTTCTCCGTTTGAATACACACTTAAGCAAGCACAGTAAAAGCTGACGAATCACAGCTGAAACCCTAAGCATATTCAAATCGTTTAACTGCACGATTATTATCCCGTGTCGATGTTCACAATAAAATGTTCGTGTCGGTCTCGCCGCAGCCTCCACCCGATAACATCTCCGCTGCTATACAAATAGCGCCATTAACCTTAACACAGCTAAATGCGACATGTTGAGAAACACTGGTATGTTCCTTCTCTTTCACACGCGTTACAAAAATCTTACGTCTCGTTCCTGCAACAGCCCGAAAGCTTACTAACATCGCGTGTTTTAAAATAAAAGGGTAGATGAATTAAAATGATATGGCGAGTGTTCGAGTACGTAGTGGCATAATGTGAGGTAATTGATAAAATAAACATTAGGCACGTTGATGTGATCGTTGAGCGATTGGACTTTTTATTGACGGTACGTTTTGTTCAAATGAAGCGGTTGATAAACTACCGTCATATTATACCGCTTTTGTTGTGTTACATACATAGTTAGATAAATAATGGCAGGGTCATTTCAGGCTGGAGAGGCTTTGTGATGTCAGTGTCAAAACCGAGAAACTCTTCTTTATCTTTTGCACCGAACGCACAGAGACTCTCTTTACCTGCTCCTCTCCCCTCCTACCTCTTCCCTAACTCTTCTCTATATGCTCGGCTGCGCGAAGGCAACGCCCCTGGTGTTGCAAACGTCCATAGGCCACGGTGACTACTTTCCATCAGGTAGACCGTGTGCCTGCCACCTAAGTGTTATAAAAAAAATATATAGGTACCTACTACACACTTCCACCTGTTTTTTGTTTTCCGTGGCAATAATGCTAATTGTTGAATCGTTTTACATAATATTGACAATTGACATCGACAAACCGGCTGTCAATATACACTACGAATATCCCCCACTGCGAAATATCGTTACCCGCGTCGATAGTAGGTACAAACAAGTTTCTAATTGCTTGTTTGTATAATAGATTCTAACTGAGCGCCAAACAGGTTCCATATTACCACTGAATGAATCAATATTATACAATTCACACGGTATGTCATGTAAATTATGTACACAGTTAAACATCAAGTCGCATTATAATAGTTTTTGCATTTATGCTTATTCAATAGGTATAGGTACCTACCCATCGGCACAGTAGCATTAGCACGAAATACTATCGAATTCGTAATGTAAATGTATCGACAGAACGGAGCATTGCGATTGGACGGCTACACACGCACACAGGTTCACAAGAGGCAGACTGCCAATCACAATGCTCCGTTCTCTCGAAACCTTTTCATTACGAATTCGATAGGAGTTCGTGCTAGAGCTACAGATCTTAGAATTTGTCGCGAGAGAGGCGAGGACTTAGGAATAAAAAGGGGCCTTTTAAATTCTTCAGTAGATTTTACATGGTAACCCCAAGGTTTAACGTCCAAGTTAACCCCATTTGCAACCCCAACCCCATTTACTGATCGACAGTCAGCTTTGGTGCGGTTTTCCTCTCTAGGTTTGAGTCAGACGGCTAATATAATATTCTAGGACAATCTACACAACGGCACCTAGACCCATTGGTAAGCATAGCTTAACTAGCTTGTGTTACGGGTTCTAGAAGGCGGATAAACATACTTAAATACATTTTTTTTTTGTAAATACATACATATTATACATAGAAACAACCGGACCAATGCAGATATTCATATTTCGTACACACAAATATTTGCACTGAGCGGGAATCGAACCCGCACCTCCTGCGTAGCAGTCGCGTTCACTACAGCCACGCCACGGAAGTCGTCAAGTCTAAGAGTCGTGAATCTAGAAAAATAGAAACGGATAACATATCTATTCATCTTCCTGTAAAATTTATAAATCATCAATTCTAGGCCAGTAGGTACAACAAATAGCCATTTCTCATAGTTGCAATATTACACTTTCAACATAACCTAAACCCCGAATACCGCCATAAAGCATTTTTCACTTTTAAACTTTCGTGTTGCATGATATACGAGTATGGTTAACGAAACCCGAGTATTAACGCGATTCTATGATAATACAATATTTTCCTTTTGATTTGCTGACAAAATCAGCTTGTGACCACAGCTAGTGCAACCTTCTCGAAACATCAAGCAAATCAAAAGGTATTGTATTTACAATGTGATCGCGTTAAAACCCGGTTTTCGCTAACCACATAAAGCATTCGTTCAACAAACCGCCATCAAATATTCAAACGTCTTCCAAATAAACCCAATAAGTCGTTCGGTCCTAAACAAATGTACCTTTCCCTTCATAATATTAGCACAATTTAACTATAAACCACTCATAAAATACAATAAACGATAATACGAGTACAAGCATATTGCTACGTACGCCTCGTGATTACATCAGAGGGAACTCGCAATTTAATCATAGTTAGAATAGATTGGAATAGATATTAAATGAGCTTTGTGCGCTTCAAACTAATTACATTGATGTTATCTTATGACTGAGGTAATAATTAATGTAATGAGAACTAATTTCTCGATATAACTTTTCATTTAGTGACTATAAATTGAGTTGAGCATCAATAAAGTAATATGAGCATTCCGACTAAGTTTCTGCAATATAAAAATACATGCGTTCTCGTATTTCCTTCTAAGGTAGGGAGAGGCAACAGCCCAGCAATTTTGCTATTCTTTACTCACTACTTCCTTCACTGTTATTAAGCTGTTTCGAATAACCTGCCTTTTTTCAAAAATAATAAGATAAAAATTTATGCAAGAGCCATATTATTCCAATAACGTCTCAACATTTCGTTTCGAATCTCGTTCCTTGTAAGAGTAAAAAATTAGAGATGTCATGCCTGCTTTCTTTGCGCGGCTCCGGTCATAATTTCATTTTCTATGTCGGGGTAACATGAGGCAACGAAGCTCATTTCATAACCCATAATGCGGCCGCGTGGTCTCGCTCCCACGCCATGGGCGAAAGCAAGATAGATACAGATATAAAACGGTACCTCATCGAAGTTTGAACTCTATGACGTCCTATGAAGATACAATTTTCGGTTAGATAAGTCAACTGGTGATGTCTTCCGCCCTCGACAAACACCGTACTACATAAGTAGAAGTTTTCTGCTTCATTTATTAGCGGGCGAATGTCGACGTCGAGCCAATAAAACGGCGCACTCACCACCCTCTACACGATTTATGAGTGAAAGTCTTACTAATTCCACTAACAATGTTCCCCTCAATTTGAATGTTAATTTTTAACAATTTAAGACTATTTAGTGACTTTGTTATGAGTTGAGGCGCGACTGGTGAATTCATAATACAGTCTGTGCCTCATTCGTTTCAAATTTACACTCTGAATATCTGTAATGGTTGACGTTATAATGCTATTTTACGGCTATTATTCTGTAAGCATTCGTGTACTGTGATATAAACCGAGGTTAAGTAATAGTCACTGTCGCAGTTTTACTCCAAATTATTGTGAGCTCCAACAAAAACCTCAAATTTCGTAGAACTGCTTGATACCCCGTGCAACAATAGTCCACTTCGTGAGTTCAAATCTGTGAATCAATTGCTAAGCGTAAATTACATTGGTTTTATTTAGTTTTTTCTTACTTCCAGGTAAGACTTCGTTTGTGGCCGACATCATTTGGTGGTATGAATTATGGGTAATTTGCTAACCACACGGTAAGTGTGTAAACGAGGTAAAAGACATGAGAACAAGGTTATAACTTGATGTTATGGATTTAAATATATTTAGTAATTCATTGCAAGCTATCAATGATCATTTTTTTAAGGCAACTAGTATACTAATTGCTTCAAATCATCGAACAAAAAACAATAGTTTAAAAATGATTGTAACATTGTTTCATTATAACCTATAGTCTTGTCCATGGTGTTTTCTTGTATTTATTTTATTGTTTTTGTTCTTTTGGTGTACAATAAAGAGTTATCTATCTATCTATCTATCTATCTATCTATAGTTCCAATGATTGTCAGTAGATGGCTTCCACCATCGCCGGAAAAAATTTGAATGCTTTAGATTCAAATGATTCAAGATCACTTATGCTCAATGATTATCGTAATCCATTGATTCCACGCTGGGTATTTCGGATTGGTACAGCCAATTTCGAGTTTCCCTTTTCTCGCAGTTGTATTCTGCCAACGGAAACTATTAGTCACTTATTACGACATCCAATAACAATGATTATAGTGATGATACTAAATGATGGATTGTGCCATTACTAACATTAAGTATAATTTTGTGAGTGGCATGTTTGAATGTCTCATTTGTACAGTACGTATGTGATTACACCATAAATGTAACGCACAGTCCCCTGAGGCTCTCTACAGAAATTTTACGTAGTATTCAAATAAACCAATCCGAAAACATTTTATGTAGAACTATAAATCTTTTGTGTCGCAAATGTTATTCGAATTAGGATATAAAAATTCGTACAGTTTCTCTCTGCTATTTGTGAATAAACAATGTGTATATCGAGCTACATTTTACAGCCGACAAATGGACGGATAGTAGTTCCCTGAGGCTTACATTCAAAGTTATTGCCATATAATTGTCGCTATTACCACGGTTCCTTTACTAGTTCCGCTCATTAAATAATTAATTTGGATTGAGGTAAACCATGTCAATACCGCTACCCAACAGGTATATTGTAACCTTAGCAAATACCCAAATCCGGCGCGAGACTGCTATATTATTTACCCGGGGGTAAATTCCGCGCTTTGATCTTTCCGCCTGCCGACATTTTCTTATACCCTCCGCTTTAATTATTTCGCCTTTGAGCCTCCCTCGGAGCTCGTGGAGTGAATTTTAAGAGGCTGTCACAAAATGGACTCTTAATTACGTGAGGATGCGGACCGAGTTTTATTTGTATTCATTAATAATTTACTTTTAATGTATAGTTACCCGTTTTGGGGTAACAGTCGCTACGATGAAGCAATTATTATATTTGTTCCTTTACATGTTATGTTTGTGTTATGTTATTATTATACAATAACTATATATTTCCTTGTGACAATTCTGTTTTTTTTGCGGCACGTTAATTTACCTTCACCCCGCCTGATAGCAAGGTAAGCTGAAGGCAAAGCAAATTTTAGTCCACGATATTAAAAATACTGTTTCTAGTTTGCTTTCAAGATATTTTATTGATGGTAATCGACCTAGATTTGGGGTAGACTTTGAAGCTTTGAATCGTAACACACATTTAGGTCAATTTTCATACAAATGTTGTAGTACAAAAGATTTAAAATTTTACCACAAGCCATTACAATTGAGTAACGTCGAAAACGTATGCTATTGTTATACTTTTACACACGTTTAACAATGTACCCTCATATTGTATTTGTATTATGCCACAGAGCGGTATTTTTTCTTCAAATACTTTGTGAATAATCCCACGTTATTCCAATCTTCCAATAATATAATGTAGTTTATCCCAAACCTTTGAGCTTTTACTTCAGACACATGAGAATGAAAACGAAACAGTCTCATTTCGTATCCTTTGTGTAGTTTGATCCTATTTCATATACGTAATATCTTACTCGTAAGTAATTTAAGTTGATGTTTATTTTCGTTTTACCTTGAAATGATTTATTACACATTGTAATATAAAACCAGCAATAACGTAACATGCAATGGAATAGAATAATTTAGTTTTTGTGACTATAAAATTCAAATATGATAGCTCTAATTTGGAACCACAAAATCCGATTTCAAAAATCCTCGAACGATAAATGACTTTTGGGAGAGAGACGTTGCATTTTATAATTTAATTGATTGTAATAAGTTTCATTTTAAAAGCGCAGTTTGTATCTTCAATATAGGAGATGACAACAATAATTTTATTGAGGAAGTTACCCCAGGTCGATCGTTAAACGTCGACTGTGGCGATCAAGTTAATCCATTATCATTTTATGCCGCCATAAACGTTTCATGAGCCCCGTCAACTGTTAAAAGTTTATTTGCTATAATTACGACATGAAAATTCTCAATTGACTTAGGAAATTTCGAAATATAAGCACCCAATTTGTGATTGAAATTTGTTAGGAGTAAATTCATTGTATTTAACTATAAACAGAGAAATAGAAATTATGTTATATACAACCATTATACGGTTTTTAATAGATAGAGTGATTAAAGAGGAAGGTTTATATGTATATAACATCATGCTACAACCAGCAGAAGTGAAAAATATTGCAAAAACGTGACGCAGACGAAGTTCCGCGAGTCAGCTATTTATAATATATAATACAAAAATAAAAATAAAAAAAATTGAAGATACTAACTTTAGGCTTCGAAATGTTCCTTCCCATTCTACTGGAACCGTGCCCAGAAGGCTGGCGGCATTACCACGCTGAATGGCGATGCCAATTCTTTGAGTGAGGTAACGGCCACCCCTATGGTCACGGGAAGCGTCGATTAGTCGCTTTGCTATTTCTTTTAATAGCGCGCATGGACCCAACTAGACTAAATTAAATCAAAACGATAATATGAAAACGGTTTTGAGTAGGTAGCAAGTAATATATGCGATTCATTAGAAAAACACTTTTATACTCATTTGGAAATGAATTAATTCAGAATGGAATAACTTATTCATCAGCAATCGGTCAGTGCATAAGTTAGCCATTAAGTAAAATAAACGAGATTGTATACCAAACAAGGCAAGCTTAACATACATGCGAGCGTAATCCATTTTTTGTTATCGCAAGGAAAACCATTGTAATAGGCTTTAATAATAAAACAGCGATATTGTTATAATAATATTTTAACATGCCAGAGATATTTTAGACGTTATTCAAAAGGATATTGAATTAAAACGTGACGATAAAGTTAATACGTAATATAAAACAAAGTACCAGGAGAGCATTATCGTGTCGAAAGTGTGGCGTGTGGGAAGTTTGCGTGCGAATTAGCCGGTAACAACACGAGAGGGCGCGTTAATCCTGTTATCGGCTAGGTATCCGTAACTTGGATCGACTCCGTGGGCGGAACTACAACTTCACCAGATACGTATACTCGTAGCTTCCTTGAGAAGTTGAGAATACTTGCACTTGATTATTCTTCTTTGTAATAGATAACTTCTTAATGTAAGACGAAACCGCTATACAGAATAAGCTAAAAGACTATAACATACTTGACTTAAAGAAAATAAGTGATGTTTAGACATTCAGAATTTCTCCTTTTTACTCCGGGCTAAATCAAATATTTCACCGTATACTAGTGGTAGCAATTTGTTTTTTTTTTGTACAGTAAGCAGCGCGGAACAAAGGAAAGCTCGGAAAACCTTGTTAACTTTTTAAAGCATTCGTTGGCTCCTCATGAATTATTCAGAACAGACGGTGAGTACACACCGACACACGCATCCCTATGATGTTGTGTGTTTGTCACCGCGTACATGTGTCCGCTGGTACCAGGATAACATCGGCGGGCCCTCGCTACCCTCTTCTCAATTGACATTTCGCAAAGAGCCCAACCCTTTTGTTGCTCGGATGAAATGTGAATTTCAATGAAAACGAGGTTAAAATTGCTCGGCCCTGATAGCCGTGAGCCGTAAAAAAGAGATTTCATTACGGTCCATTGTAACGTTATGATTTTCACGTTTCATTTTATTTTAAAGAATCGCTAAAGCACCAACACTTTTTCATGTAGTTTAACGTTTGTACACTGGAGCGTCTCGAAAAGCTTTTAGAACGCTTTGTCGGGAGGGCAATTAACTCGGAGGGTTGTTATTGCGTTTTTCGCTTGCTTTTAGTCAATTAAAAATTATTTAAAATAATAGCAACGGCACAAAGACAAGAAAAAGACGCGGCTGGAATATTTTAAGCCTCGGGCGGGCCCCTCGTAGCATCTTGTTTCATTAACATGCCCACTGTCTCGAATAATATTTTATATGAGACTCAGATCATGAATATTTACACTGTGTTTTTAAAAGAACATATTTTGACAGAGGTTCTCTCGCCGATAATAAAATATACAAGATTATTCAGTGAAGCGCCTGCGTAACGTTATTTTATTTAATAGTTTTATTTGGCGGTGTGGAGATAGATATACACAACGGCGTGTGACGCTAAGCTTCTTTTATCTCTCCCCGAGGCAGGATGAAAATCGAACGCCGATATTGTACTCGCAAAGGGCGTTTGGACGGGGATAAATAACACGTCGTCGGTTCGTGCAGCGTGCTCCGCTCGCGCGGCTCCGCACCGCTCCGCTCCGCACCGCTCCGCTCCGCTCCGCACTCGTTGCACCAGGCAACGTGTTCTGTAATTACGTTCAGTGCTTCATAAAGAACAGTTTTAATTTATACGGTTTTACTTTTGTTTTTACTACCGAAACAATTTTGATAGTCTAAAGGGCTAAACTAACATATCATTGGATTTCTAAATGCTTTTTTAATAAAGAATTAGGTATTTATTTTCTAATAGAGAAAAGAGGACGGAAAAAAACCTTCAACGTTTATGTAGAGTAGAACTGCCGCACTACACTAACTTTTATTATTTGATTTTTTCTTTTTATTCGTTCGAAATTTGAATAACTTGTTACCGATATATAAAAATGTAATGTAAAATCTTTTAAATTTCGAACAATCAAATTGTTGATATAAATAGAAAGTTTTCAAGTTATTCTCCACCACATATAACATAAAAAATGTAATTTGGTGTTTTTTAGGTATTAGATAGATACACAGAGAAATCACGGGCATTCAAGAAGCAAAATGTAAGCCTGCATATATCTTCACCGTTAACGTACACAGCGATGAAAAACTAGTGTGTGGAACATTATATTTTAACACAGACTTGTCTATCAGTAATATATTGTATGAGTACTAAATTCCAATGTAAATGGGCCGCAAAATAACCATTCCAGCACAGTAAAGTTTATAAATAAAATACGTTGCTCCTATAAAACACATAAATCGTAAAATAGAAAGAAGCACTTAACTGAATTTGCGTGTTTTTCAACAAATTACGGCGCGTAGTGTGAAAGAGCGAATAAAGAAGATATACGGCGTAGAGACATAAATCAGATTATTCTCTCGCAGCCCACTGTGCTTAAATTAAATGGCTTTGAACGAAAAATTACGATGTTTTCCAAACGGTTTTTATTTTGTTGTTCATTCGTTTGTGGAATATGTGGGAATGCACGGAAAATTGGTACGAGTATGTGTATACATACTAATTGGTACAAATATTGAACCTGAGTCGCGATAAAACAAAGCGTTGACGCGCGCGAACCGTTTACATATAATCTTTGATTGGTAAGTTTGAGCTCGTCCACCACCGTTGCTTAACATAACATAACATAAACTCACGCCTATATCCCCGAAGGGGTAGGCAGAGGTGCTAGCACCCACATTTCGCCAGTTTATATTTAGGTCCCAATGTAATAGGTGGCGAGCCTATTGCCATTAACCGGGCACTTATAAACCTGCGATAAATACACACATAACTTCGAAAAGCATCGGAAAGTCATTGGTGTGTGCCATAGTGAAACCTGGAATCGAATCCGAGACCTCGTCTTAGCTGTCCATTAACCATACCACTAGACTACCACCGTTGCTCCCTGTACTATTCTCAAAAGACGTAAAAAAATGCATACTACGCTTATAGAGCGCATTAATGCAGCACATTTTCGGTCCACAACTCATGCCTATACCTATAGCTAATTGTGTATGTATAGGCCAGTATTTTATTCGTTCTAAAACTGAATTATGAGTAAGAAAGTGTGGGATTATTTGCTTGAATGTTGTAAGACATTTGTATTTATTTTGTTTCAGTAATGGTTAATATCACTGAGGATAGTGTGTTTTATGTTATGTTGTTGAATCGCTGTTACGTTAGGATTATCATTAGCATTTATGAGATATAAACCGTGCTTAGTTCAGTGTATTTAATTTACGATTTTCGAATCGAAGATTACGATATCAAATTCAAGATATTTATTCAGACATCTAATAGGAGTTACCGCTGACTAGTTTATTAATTGTACAGAGATTTAGTGTTGCCATACAACGTCACAATGCTGCCAGCCTTTTTACCAACCTTTCAGTTCAATGGGGTGGAGATCTGTGACAACTGAAACTGTGGTTTTCTTTTTTGATTCTTTTTCTCATTCAACACACTCCAATTTGATCGTCTACACAACACTATTGGTATTACACCAGACTAACTGACTCGCCCCGGCTTCGTCCGTGTCATACGTAATAAGAAATAATAAATGTATATGATACACATTTATGATTACTATTCCGCTCCATTGGGTAGTGATGTTATAGTCTATAACCTTCCTCTATAAACGGACAATTTGACACAAAAAGAATTTTCCAGTTTGAACCAGAATTTTTTGAGGTTATTCTTATTATTAGCCCGTTCATTCACACAATGAGTCAAATAAACTCCTCAGTTTTAGTATATTATAATATTAGTAGAAATACATGTGCGTAAGACAGCCTCGCTTAATGAATCAATTCTTTTATTATTTCAAAACACATCGGCAAGAGAAAAAAAAGACTGACACTCACAAAAAAAAAATACGAGATACCACTCACTCGTCTGGTCTATTTTTTTTTTATTTATTTAACGGCCATGGATACACGTCCTTAAAAGCCTAACTTAAAGTCTTCCTGCCAGCTCCAAACATAAGTGTTGCCACACCAGGCTTATTAGTATTAGTCTTATTTAGTTATTTGGTAACATGTGATTACTTAGCTACACGTTCTATATTAACAGTAAGATGATCGTAATGACGAATAACCTCGATGCTGACGACATTTACAGCGAGCTTTGAGTTCTTCTACCGATTAGATAAACAATCTGATTACACTCTTTCGCGTGTAATAAGTTTTTATGTTACTTTTTTATTCTAACAATAAAATTGATCTGCTTCGTTCAAATTAGTGAACGATTCGGTCTCTCGAACTTAAATATGAAGTTTCATTATTCGACTTAACGGGCTCGGTTTATCAAATATAATTGGTTTTAAGTTACATTCGGTTTCACACACACATTTCTGACCGACATTCGCAGTTATGTATTATTTTATAAATCATTAACCTCCATCTTTAAACCTATCCTATAACGATGCTATTCGTTTTTATTGCTTTATTTCTGACTAGCTGTTGCCCTCAGCTGGGCCCGCGTAGTACTTTGCCCCCATGACTTTATTGAACCCATACCTGTAATTTAATAGTTATCAAATAATGTAAAGAAATCTACCGGATTTATTGTTACCGGAGGTGAGATAGTAGCGAACATATCCCTCGCACCCCGGCAGACCCGGGTCCCTCTCGAGATAATCCCCCTTCGGGTGTAGGGACCACGGTGTGTGGGGTTGGGCTTGCCAGAGATTACCTACAACCTGACAAATTTTATCTTTTTCATAGTGATAGTAAAGAAGTCTTCTTCTTCTGCCAAATCGACGGCATTTTTGAGTTGCCATTGTGTTGTAGTTTCATGGGAGTGCCGCTACTCACGGAGAGGGCTCGAGCATACGTTTTGCTCTTCGAGAAGGCTTACTATGTCCTCTTCGTATAAACTAGAAGTATAGATATTTAATTATTGCTTTTTGAGAACCAGTTCAATTCGTTTATGAATATTGAATTAAACATTTGATGTATTATGTTAAATGTTATTCCCATCGTGTTAAGTGATAAAGAATGCTCTGACGCGATATTGTATAAACATTAGTATTTTATGAGCTCATTAGGGGCTTCCGTTACGAATAATATTATTCAAGGTATTCCTTTTGAGCAAATAACATAACACCATTTTTTATTCAATATCGTAACTTATTTACTCACTTTTAATACGATTGTCGATATACGGTATCATGTCACGCTATCGTACATCAAAGAGAGAGAAAACTTGAAAGCATCGAGTGTATTTTCCAGACATACAAAACTTAACGTAAGTAAATCGGACTTACTTACGTTAAGTTTTTAAAACATATGTTTTCAAAACTTCCCAAACCTAAATGAATACGCAATGAAACTACGAGTGATTGTAAAGGTATAATTTTGATAATCTCACGAAAATGTTTTGGTTTAGAAATCCTCCTCCCTAATATATTTTCTTTTTGACAGACAATTAAATACCAAATTTTTTTTACGTTTTCATTTGTAACAAAATAGAAACCAAACCGTTTTGAAAACGTGACGTAACTCAATTGGCCCCAAGCATAACGCAAAGCTTAGAAACGATAAAGGCATTCTACAGATCCAATGCAATTTCGTCTTATGCCTGTGTAGCGTCGTTGTTCTCAGTATTCTGTCGTTCGAGTCTTAACCCTGCAAGCGCTGGCTAAGCGTGGCGAGGCGTCCCGTTTCTCATTTACAAAGGCCGCTTTAGAACAAAGTTGCATTCTTTTAGCCGTGGCAGTTTCCAACAAGAATCACTGCAACCCTACTTAGGTTTTTACTGACTCTTTGTAATGAATAAACCTTTGTTTTAAAAGCAGCTAACTAACTCTTTCGATTAGCATTCTCATTTGCACTTTTTATCCGAAGCGAGATAAAACTGTTTTACATACTTACAAAGTTGCTTATGATAACATGATTTCAATATGTAAATATTAATTATCTCTTTTAGCACAAAAGGTTATAAGTTCAGTAATAATTACTGATCAAGCGATAATTATATGAGACGCTTCATTCGAAGATATAATCTAGATTAAATCGAATTGGAGTGTACATGATCTAGGTAAACACGTATTGTTTATATAAGTAAGGCATGGAAATTAATGGTTATTTATGAATTTCTGATGTTATTGCAATTTCACATTTGAAATGTTGCAAAATATTCAACTCATAGAAATGAGGTCATTGTTCATGTATGTGATTATTGTGATGAATAAATGAAATATAATTCTTTGAAAACATCTTTGTAAAAAAACGTATGATAGGTATATTTTTTGCAGATAAGTCAGAAATTATTAAAAGGTCTTCCAGGCTTTATTCATACACAATACTATTCACTAATGACTGCTAATTAGGTAGATAAGATAGTGATATATCAATGTAAACATACTGTTAACATTAGCAATTTTATTTTAGAGTAGCTGCAGAGGCTAGAGCGCTGAGTAGTGACTTCAATTGCTTATATTTTTATTTATTCGTTTACAAAATATATGAATATTTACATTGGCAAATCTTAAACTATTAAGGGTTTGTCTGGTGTGCCATATTATGAACAGGCCATCATTAATATTTAAATAAACAAAAAGGATATAAAATCAAAGTACCTATATACATACAATTCAAATTTACAAATCAAGTGAGGTGAAAATAATCGTTACCTGAATGAGGCAAGCGCGCGATTAGTGCGTCAGTGCAAAACCAGTTTTGCAGAAGGCATCTACAGGTTATTGAAATAAATATGCTTTTAATTTACGTTTAATGTTTAAATTTGTAATGGATTGTATGAAAGACTAGCTGTTCCCCGCGGTTTCACCCTCGCTGCTCAGCACCTGTTGGTCGTGGCGTGATGTTATATAGCCTATAGCCTTCCTCAAGAAATGGACTATCCAACACTAAAAGAATTTTCCAATTCCAACCAGTAATCCCTGAGATTAGCGCGTTCAAACAAACAAACAAACAAACTCTTCAGCTTTATAATATTAGTATAGATGAGCTTCTGAAAGAGAAGAGAGAGAAATGAGGCGAGATTGAGCTAGAAATTACGTCGGTTATGTTTTATTCGTGATTTAATATTTCGGGATAAAAAAAATAACAGTCTGTCCGTTCAAGATATAAACTGTCTTCATTGCAATTTACACTTAATCTATTGAGCCGTTATAGCGTGATGAAGTTACAAATACACTCACTAACTTTCATATAAATTAGGATTTAGTCTACTTATCATGGATCACGTTTGATCTCTGCGAATTCGTTCGTCGACGACATCTGAACGACTGTTTATTTCGTTCTACGACTGAGTGATTTTTGTGGGTATTCGGGAAAACGGCACGACATATTAAAACATATCATATTTTATTAATCTTCACATTGTATGTCTATGTACATTTGCAGGGTTATTTTTAACCTGTAGAATGTCCCTGGATATTTGGTTAGTACCAGAGTTGTGACATATTTGAAATACTTGTATTTAAAATACAAATACAAAATACAAAACACGTATTTTGGATTTTGTACTTAAGTACTTTTTTTAAAAAGTATTTTGTATTTTATTTGAAATACTATTGGAGACGTATTTTGTATTTGTAAAATGGTTTGTAAAATACAAAATACTTTTTTATTCTTAGCTTCATTTTTTTAAAGCATTCCGCGATTCAGTAAAAACAAAAATGGCCACTAGTGGCGCAGCAGCTTTAGAAGTTTATGCGCAAAATGACAGATGAAACAAAATGCATATAAACCCTGACCAATAATATATGAGCGACCCCTCTTGACGATCCTCAAAGTCACTGTTACGTTTTGCAGTGTTGGCAGCTATTTCATTATATTATCTGTGTTGTTCGCTCAAAATGTCTTTAAAAAAATCCCAAAACAAATTGTATTTAAACAATATGCCGTGTAGGCAATAATACGTTTTTTTAACGATTCGTATTTAAGTGATTATGAATGTATAAATGACAAATAAAAATACAGAAATAGAAAAATATATTTATAAAAAACCGGTATGATTATGCGTCCACACAGACTCAACATGTCAGATGCTCTTTTTGAAGAGTACATGACAATACATATCAATCTTTAATAAATAAAGAAAACCAGTAATCACTATCATCACTATCACTACATAGTATAAAATAAAGTCGCGTTTTCTGTCCCTATTTTTCTTGTCCCTTTGTATGCTTAAATCTTTAGAACTACGGAACGGATTTTGATGCGGTTTGTTTCAATAAATAGAATGGTTAAAGAGGAAGGTTTATATGTATATAACATCATGCTACGACTAACAGGTGCGGAGCAGGAATGAAAAATGTTGCAAAAACGGGGTGACGCAGACGAAGTCGCGCGGGTCAGCTAGTTTTACCATAAAGTATTTTATTTCAATAAAGTATTTTGAAAATACATATTTTGTATTTAGTATTTAAATACAAAAGGCAAAAGTATTTTGTATCTTGCATTTGAAATACTATATTAAAAAAGTATTTGCATTTTGTATTTAAATACTTTTCGAAAAGTATTTTGTACATCTCTGGTTAGTACGGCTAAAAACATAAAATGTTTCTTATATTATTTCGCTCAATTAGAGAACTAAGTAGTTTAAAATATATTGTCCTATTTCTATTAATCACTTGGTCTACAGCACATTTTGAGCTATGCATCGAAGAAAGATCTACTTTTGCAGAATCTCTTCTTAAAATATTCTTTTACAAGGACACTTAAACTATTTGCAGCGTTACTAACTTAAGAGTATGTAATATTGGCGACATAAATACAAAAAAGTAATTCATTTCATGATCATATTTAACGATATGCGAGTATCAATATACTCGAAACAGCACGTAGCACGTGAGACCGGTTCTGCAAATGCTCTATTTACGACCGGAGCGGGTGTGCCTTCCTATTTTATAAAATCTATGGTTCTTTTTATATTCCCATTTAGGTAGGAACTTTCCCCCTTGAATAAAAGAGCGGTTCAAAGCGGCGCACCGCCGCCTGGTATATTAAAAAATATTTCCTTTACATTTTTCTTTGCTCAAAGTTTATTTATTTACGAGGTGAGCGTTTGTGTCGTATTTTTTCTTCAAAATACGCCTTTTTATTTATTTAATAGTTCGAGTTTCGTATCTTCTAGTAATTTACCATTGTAATCTTGACCTATGAAGATGATTAATCGACGCCATTGCTTTATTTGTATAATATACAACAATGCTAAAAGTTCATATTAAAATTCAATCTAAAGATTAATTGGGTAATCAAAAAAACGATGAACGTGGTTAGAATATTGGTTTATCTCCTTTTTATTTTTATTTAGATATTATATAACGAAATCACGTTACATGTAATCCCGGGATAAAATTTAGCTTATGTGTTTATTAGGACTTTAAACTATTTTGTGCCAAATTATCTATCCATCTAACCTCTCGCATTTAAGATAGTAAAACTAAAGATTATGTTGTATCTTCGTGTCATTCCTATAATCTGAACCTCATATTATCTAAAATGGCCTGTCATTCATATAGACTTAAGTGTGACTATGAATTGTCACTGCATAATTAACTTTAAGTGAAGTGTTTGCTGACAATATAGCTATGATGATGATAATCATAGTAATGGTCTCGGTTGCTTCCACTTCCGAGGCTTCCTCCTCAGAACCCAGGATCCCCTTAATCTGATAATCCTACTCCATTTGTTTCACGTTATACGGTTTATTTATTGTTTGCAGACTAGACCGTCCTAATTCAAAAGCCAACAGAGGGTTAACTCAAAAAGTGACATTATTCAGCTAAAGAAGCTATAAAAACTAAAATACGGATAATAAAAACACATAAAAACTCATCGTTAAAACCTTAATTGTAATTGAAACTTGAATTTCGTTTTCATTTATTCCTGTTTTAATTACTGCTGCCCGGGGTGGCGCAGCCCTGATTTTATTTGTAATCTGTTCGAATTTCCGAACGAGCGCACCTGAATGGAAGACTGTTTGATTGTTTTTCCTATCCGAATTACAATTTTAAATATATTTTTAAGCTATTGTGGCTTCTATAGAATTTATTGGATCGAATTCTATTGTATAAAAAGCGCCGTAATTCTTGAAAACGAATTCATTCATTTTATACTTCAAGTGTACTGTTCAATTCATCACAGATAACATTTTAATTTTTTTTCTGAATTTATACGCTTTGCAGTAAATTTGCAGCAATAATATTGCAGCCTAATATCTATATTTAGGTATGTAATTATTATTCGTTAGTTATTTTTGATCGTTTTAATTTATTTTAATCATATACCCAACTGCTAAATGATAAACCATTGATTTACAATAATCAAGAGTGATGTCATTCAGAAATGACATAATTTTGACGATAAATATTTATCAAGCATATTTCCTCGTTTTAACATCATACAAAATTCTTTATTTTATACAACAAGCTTCCATATAACTTAATGTTTTTGTACGTGTACTGGAAATTGAGTTGACTTCGTAATTGTAACCAATTTAAAAGCACCTTGTTTTAAAGAAAAAAAATATGAAGTCATTTATATGATCTGCTAACGGTAATTGAAATGAGTTTTTTCCATCTCCACATAAGTTATTATAGCTGCCTACACAACGTTGTTATATAAAATTGTTGATAACATCTGGATTGCCCGATTATCTTTATCTGATACAAGTATCATTCGAAGCGTGAAGTTTTAAGCTTTTTATTATAACATCCACTTGATGAGTCGAAATACCGTCGGCGTTAAGAACCTCCAGGGATCACAAACCAGTTTTATTAACTTTCGAATAAACGAGGCGTTAATCCAAAAACAGAAGGTTTTGTCAGATATGATAAATTAAGTTTTTTAATTAGAAATCGCTGGCAGATTGGTGAATAAAATGTGTTCGTGATTCGTGATCGAAGTGATTATAATGGATTCGCAAAATATTACCACATCAATATAATTAGGTACGTACATACTACATCAGAAGTATGTTTTGCTTTCAATTTCGTTTTAAACTATCAGTCAGTTGATATAGTTTATTTAATTTAGATTCTTTATTGTAGGATCACTTTGTATGTTTGGCTGATTAAAAAAAATGTGTTTATTACTTTATAGATACTTAGGTATTGTATATTTAAAATGTTTATTTTACTGAAAGAAAGCAGCTTATAAAAAAGAAGACGTAAAAATACTTACTCGGCTTGACACCATTCGCAAACAAGAATTTCGATGTGCATGAATTTTCACAGTATTCATTCAAGTAGCAAAAAATGGCGCTTAAATGAAACATCATGTTACGAGTAACTGTCAAAGTAAATTTGAATTGACATTTGATTAAAAAATTCAAGCCACTTGTCTAAGCGGTTTGTTTTTTTTAGCCATATGCTGTCAAAATAATAATGAAGAAATAACGGGCTGGTTTGTTAAGTACATTGTACGACTATGACAACTAAAATACACAAAAAATATAACGTGTATAGACGTGGCAACGTGGCTTTGCTATTGCGAGACTTTAAACGTGGTGTTACTTATTGAAAGATTTCATGTACTCAGGATTTCGTCTCTACCTATAGAATATATTGAATATAGCTACACGTTACTACCTAAAGGGGGAAGAAGTACTAACAAAGTTGACATATCTATAAAGAAATATTCACCCTAGTTGAATTCTGATATTAAGTGGGGAAATTGCTTCCAAGAAACATCGATCCATATTAAAGTTATATACAGTCGCACAAGAGGAGGTTAATCGTCCGCATAAATCGAATACTTCTACTTCGATATCCATTATTGAACGAAAATCTTCTAAAGATAGATCAAAAATACAAAAAACAAAAGGCTATATTGTAGTAGTAAGTACTTACTTATAAAGCCATTCTTACATTAGGCAACTACAAAAAAAAATTCCGATTTCGCGCAATCCGCCATCTTGCTAATATTTTTTGAATTTATTTCAATATTTTTTGACAAATAAAACTGTAAACCTTTGCCATTCATATGTGCTCTTTATGTGCCTAAACTGGACAAATGAAATTGATTCTTTGATTCTGATTGATTCTTTGATTCACTAATTGGTTGTTGACACGCGGCAAGTACAGTTGACAACACGAGTTTCGTTATTTTTATATTAGTAGTAGTAGTAATTACATAGTCTTGGCGTTTTAATAAAGTTTGTTAACAAAAGATCTACATTACGTGCAGTAAAGACAGTTTAAAAATACTAAAAAACGTTCTAATCACGAACGGAGGGTAAAATATTTGAAATTCGAACATTGAAACAGTAGCACGGCATCAAATCAAATTGTACAAAGTTAATTACGTCGTGTCAGCCCTGAGTAGGGTATCCACGACCCTTTGCTACGCGAGACTGTCCGACCATGCACCCGATTGTGCTCCTTAATTATTATTTATAACTCGTTACCGCTCACGATACGCCACTGTGAATACACACTCTTTATTACAAATCGTATAACGTATAAAAAGTAAATAGTTTTAAAACTCATCTTCTTTTTTTAATGGAGTTGATCCGTCTTACATTGCGCATTATTGAAAATAATCCACCTCATTGAACTTAATAATCATTGTAATTCGTGAATCGAAAAAAAACAACACACCTTGCGTTGATAAAATGAATTCGAACTCGAGGGCCACAACTGTAATAGTAGCCATCTACCTACCTACCTTCTGACTCAGTTATTCATTCCTTTCATTGGCGTTAAATTAATATATTGTGCCATACAGATATACCGACAAAAAATAATTTAAATTAGAATTTTAAAATATTGCGATATTTTTTTATACCGCTTAGGTCAGACAAGCACGCGGCTCACCTGATGGATAGTGGTTACCGTGGATGTTTGCAACACCAGGGGCATCACATTTGTGCTGTCGACCATATAGAGAAGTGGGGTAAGGGGGGAAGCCTAATAGAGTCTGTGCTGTCAATGCAGAAGGCAAAGAAGGGTTTCTCGATCTTCCAACTGACAACACAATCCACAATATCTCTAATACAATACTTCAGTGTATATTTTTCTACTGCTGCAAAGCTAATCAGTGAATAAATATCATGCTTTTGTGTATGTGACAATCTTTGAACTGACTAAATTTAATTAAATTCCTTGAAACGGTACGAAAATTATTCAATTTGTGACTAAACGTTTCCTTTACCTTTGAAAGTTCATTTAAATGATAATTCTCCTATTGAGGGTGGAGGACTAGGTCGTTAACCTTTACACGACTATTAACATTTTTTTTTGCTAAGTTCTTATAAGTCCTTGTAAAGGTGATAACTGTGTACTAGTCTAACCCATTAGTTGACACGAACACTCTTTGTCGTCAATTATTCCGCATAGCGGAAAATTAATGTTCCGTCTCGGGTAGGTGGTGTATAAACAAGATGGTGGGTGGCACCGCCCCGGTATTTATTGCTTCTGGCACGCCGCGAGCGTGGCCCATCCACCAGGCTACCATAAACGCGAGTACTAAACGTGCCATTTCCCTAAATTATTTTAATGACATATGTTCCTTCGGTTTAGTGGATTGTAATTCGGTTACAGCGCTGGGAAACTGTTTCCCGTACTATAGTCGACGGATCCGTTGCCAAATAGTCATTAGTTTGTGAACTTTAGTCTCGATTTGTTACAGTCGACCGCGTATCGATACTATTAAATTGTTACAACTTTGAGTAACGATACTGTTATGAGTCAGTGCGCGCGGAGGGGACATTTTATGTCATTAGGTATGTAGAATGGCGTGGCTCGTTGAAATGCTTTCCTTTTGCGGCACGTGTTGGCGGCGCACCACAAATAAGTTTTTTTAAAGAATAAGAGAAGAGATAGAATAGAATAAGAGAATAAACAAGCAAAAGAGATAGAATAAGATAATAATAAGTAACCGAAATTACCAATATTTCTTCAAACTCTTCTAGCGAAGCTCAATGGCTTGTGTGTCCGTAGCGTAATGGCCAGGAATCGAACCAAGGACCTCTCGATCTTAAAGCTGAATCCTAAACCACTAAGCTACCGTCGCTTCAATTTCTTAGATGCCGCAATAGAAGTTCTTCAAAGCGATTTCCTTTGGCCTCCTCGTACCATGGCATGCCGACGTGCTCATTACATTATCATGCGGCACGCTCTTTTGTTCCTGTCGGCTGTGAATTGATTTACTTGCTATTGTGTTGCCGACGCACCGACACCTGCTCACGGTGCTATATGCCGCGGCTTCATCATTCTCAGCCCGCGCGATATGACTTGCATTCTGACACAACTAGATCTCGCTTTATTAAAATATAAAATTTAATTCCCGCTAATAAAGTTTTCTTTCTAGATTTTTAACTTGTGAGACGAGTTCGTTTCTCGAGATAAAACGGCAGCTGGCCTAGCCGACCCCTCTTGTTTGCAGTCAACTAGCGGGAGAACATTGAGCCGACGCTCATAACTTCGGCTGGAGCGGCCCCTTCGAGTTGCGCACAATGCCTCCCTCTCGCTTGGTTCAACTTATAACGTTCACGCCGTCACCCATAAAGGATTTAATAGCGATACGGCGAGGCGTAATATTAATGTTTATGTCGTTATCATACTATGAGAGTATTGTCTGTGGCATGATGTATAAATGACGCCCGTTGCCGTCAACCGCTGTTGCTCCTAGTGGGCGTAAAACTATCGAGCATTTGTCATTTAACTAACAATAAAGTGTTTAATTTTATTTATAGGTGTCGCGTGGGTTTAATTCAATCGATTTATCTGCTTTTATCTCGATGAAGATATTCTGACACATGACTTCATCATTGAAGATAAGTGTTTGCCGTGTTACGATAATTTGTAATTGAGTATTTATTATGCAATAATATTGAACGAGAATTGTGGTCCAATTTATACTTGGATATCTATTGTACTGTTAATTGGATGTCCCAATATAAAATGTAAATGTTTGTACAAGTCTGTCGTCCGCTACATGAATATCGAATTGCTTTTGTAAAATATTGAAATATCTACTCTATTGTTGGAAACTAAAATGTGAAAAGAGTATTACTCGATATAATATCTGACGATTCACATAAAATTTTGTTATTTTTCCAAAAGCGCTCTTTGGAACGACATCTCTCGGATTCAACGGCAGAGTGCTTTAGTTCGCAATTTGTGATGCCATTAACCGTGTGTGTGAGTGAGACGGGTTATACTGTCGCACCGTTCTCATATCGGGTGCTGAATGTAAATGGCTTCATTTGATTATGTTCTACGCCGTAAACGCTCTTTGAATTTATGCAATCCCGGCGACTCGGTACCGTGGTCGAGACGACGAACATAACGATTTTCCGGGTAAATTGGTGAGAAAAATTGTAATTTCCGGTAGACACACACCTTAAATTTAGATGTAACTTTTCAATTTCCTTTGCACTTTCGTTTCATGAGTTCATATCAAAGCGATCAAGATTTTATTATTTAAAAATTGTTTGATATACACAATGTTATTATTACACAGGCGATAAAATAATATTTTTATTGTTATGTTATCTTTATGCGTGGATAAGCCATGAAGTCAATATTCAATACTCTCAACCACACATGTTCGACTTCAAAGTCGCGTATCAAATTATTTGTGGCATCAATAGCTTTTAATTACCGACACGCGGTTTGAATATTGTGTGGCGAGAGACCGTTGCTAAATACATATACGATGTTATCAAATATATTAATTTATTAATCGAATGACTCGTATCTTATTAGCTATGACCTTTCAGACAATGCGCATTCGCTTTTAATTAATACAATAGTGATGCCTATATCATAATGTGGAAAGCGGTTACCTGTAACTGTAACGTTATTTTGTTAGAATACGTTAAATTATAAATGGTAAACTTGTCATAAAGGTGCGTTGACTGATTTACCAAAACAATATTAAAGTTATATTGTCAGTACAATAACACACATATCAATCTTTGAGACTAGACTAGGCTACTTGTATATCTTTCTGCGACATATTTACAGAATGTGATTTGAGACTTTTTAAACAAGCAAATATAAGGCAAATAACGTTTCAACCGTAAATATTACATTCAAATTGACAGACAAGAGGCTTGAAATTTATTAAGATTGTTTGTCTCAAGCTGTCAAAGTTGTAATAAAGAAATAACGGGCCAATTTATTATATCGTATGACTATGCCAATTTAAAAATATACAAAAAGACTGCCTACGGCGTGGTACTGACACCTTTACTTTGCAAATTAAAATTATGTCTCAGTGTACAGTTTATATTACTCATAAAGCTGTTAAAATGTGTATTGGATGCGATACTACACATATTTTATCAACAAAACACGTCTAAACGAATGAGACAGTTTTAATGCGTCGCAGAACCAGACCTATTAATCATTATGTGAATAAAATTATTGCATCTGTCGTCGATATAAAAAATTAAAAACATAATAATGCATTATCCGGTTTATCCCATTAATTTTCGAACGTCTGGCCACAATAGGTACTATTAAAGTCCACTTAATAGCGGACGAAAATTGATTCCGTTTTAACGAACTATTAGATACAATTTAAAAATATCGATTCTAAACCCACTTTTTTTTTAAATTTTTGTATATTTGTTAGCGATGGACGCAATAACAGCCACTGAACGGATTTTAATGAATTTTTTTTTATTACTTCAGGTCTGTTTACTTTGAATAACGTGTATTAGGTGAACTCATTAGGTGAATACCCTGTAATGGTGGCATAAAGGGAAACAAATACATAAAAAATGCCATATGATCTGACTGCACAACCAGCTATAACCGATATCCATACAGGCGAAGTAGGACGTATTGAAAATTAATAATAACTAATAACCTTGCCGTATATCAGACCAATTATTTGTTGATACCAAAATATCTAATGACCTATCACGTAGGTAATTGAGGGAATGAATGAACGATAACAAAATGTCGCTCGAACCAAATTAATGAGATAAACGAAATTAATTGGGCACGTCGCAAAAAATATATAAAAGAAATGATTTATTAGAAGATATTTCTTGTTGATAATGCTATAATTGTGGTGGAATCTTTTCTAATACTAGTTAATAAAAGATATCAGTTTGTGATACAACTAAATAAGTCTGGTATCAGATTGTGAAGTGAAAAAGTGAGTTTTTTTTAATAATAGCTAACTTTATGAACGCTCTGAGTACTATTCACATTATTGTGAATGAGGTTGACCTATTCTATTGCTCACTGTGTAGATTCACTATAGTAGTGTTAAAATTATATAATTAGTTATTATAATTAAGTTGATTGTGCAATACTATCTAATTGGGAATAAACTTGTGTGTGTTGTGTACCTCTCCATCGCCTTATAGACACATATAACAATTATTTTATGGAACTCGATTTGTTCTCTCTGTCTAACCCGCAATTCAAACGTAAAGCCATAGAGATATTGATCAATTTGCAGACACAAGTATAATTGGTTTCATTAGGTACTGATTAGTCTGATTACTACCCTTATTTTTAACTTTGATTTTTAGTTTCCCTTTTGGCTCTCAGTTCAAATTTAATAGTGATAACGTTTTTTTTTTTTCCTGTCATTTTTATTATTAAGCAGCCAATGCAACATTGCATTTTAAACACAAAATTGTCTGTGTACACCTATGGTTTAATTCGTGGACAATTGTGTTGGTTACATGGTTGATAATTTGGATTAGTTTTTAAGATTATTTGTACAAGACTATATCATGTAACTGTTTTTTGTCCCCAATAAATAAATAAATAAATAAATAAATAAATAAATAAATAAATAAATAAATAAATAAATAAATAAATAAATAAATAAATAAACTTTTCAAAATAGATGCATTAAGATAGATATTTTTTTCAATTCACTCAATTTGTTTTCAAAAACTAGCCTATGAATGATTTTTTAAAGTTTTTACAGCATATTTTTCCTTCTATCTGTTTGTTTTGGCTAACAGAATTTGTTATGTTTTTTTTATCGTGCGCAAAATCCCCATGAACACCACCGCCGCTGAAACCGGTGATAGTTGGTAATAGTTGATAATAGTTAATAATTTAATAGCTTTACGAAGACTACTGTCTAGCAAAGAAAGTGTTACTTAGTTCCAGAAAAAAAAAAACAGCAAATTTATTATGAACTAGTCCAGTAAGTTAATTTAAGTTGTCGAACTTTTAATTAATTCATGTCTTCACTTTTATTAATAATTACAAAAGAGTAGATTTATTTGGCAGTTCCAATTATAAATTGTACTCTATTTTTTTTAATAATCAAGACTTGTTCAGTCAAAATAAAACGTTTAAAAAAACATTAGCGATCCGAATGTAAATGTATTGTAAGAGCACATTTCATTTTATGATTGACAGGGTTATGGCTGGCTGGATGCAATATAATTACGAAGAATATACCTAGTACATTATGTATTTGCAATTTATAATTAAATTGATTTATATATAAGTAGTATATGTTGCAGTTTAGTTGCTAAACTTACCACCGGTCATTATGAATATTGACTAAACTCTTTAGTAAATTTTATTTGATCCGAATTGATAAATACCCGTGTTCGAAATTTTAAGAATTTTGAATTGAGAATTGAGATAGCTTGACCACTTTAGACTAGGCTTACTCATATTGACCAGTCAAACCGATTGGTCGTGCAGTTTAAGTTACGTATTTCATTGTTACGGGTGTTTTGTAAAGTGGCAAGATGTTTGTGGAATAGAATATGATAATGATCAATATGTATGATTTACATACGTTTACGACTGTCACAAACGTCAAAATACGTGTTTAATCTCGTATATTGAATATTCTATTCTACAAAACGCCGACCAACAAATTACCACTTGTCTAAAGGAGCATATCAGTCATTATTCATAGTGACCGGACTTATTTGCTCGTAGCAAATACACGGCCTCGCACCTGTTCATTGCGTTACGCGATGCGAATAATTTATTCGTCTTTTCATATTTGACACTGAATTAAATTTAATTTTATCAGTTAATTAATTGGACTGTTGCTGAACATTTAAATTATGTACGAAAATCAAGTATGGCCGCAGGCAACGGAACGAATTGTTATCGATTCTGCCAATTAATGTGTCGTACTTTTGAAATATTTAGCTGAACTCTGATCCCCTGACCACTCATGAAATCACATTTCAGTGAGAAAAATATGAGTCGAGAAATATGTATCGTATTATCTCACCGCCGGCAATCAAAGACCCAAAGACGGCGTTTCACTTTAGTTGGTTTGAGTCCGACATAACCACCTCCACCGTTGAAGTGGTTATGTCGGTGGGTATATGTGGTTATGCGGCGATGGTATCCGTGGGGATTTTGAGCACGATAGAAAAAAAAAGATAAAATTGGAATATAACTTGCATTATTGTATTCGGGTTGATCAAAGCACGGATATTTATTCTATTTTGTTATCGTATTTAAATTGACTGGATGTGCATTCATATTACAAATTAATGTTTTCAACATATTAATATGTCTGCGGTGACCAACATGCAATATTAATAATTAACGGCTGAATGGTTAATAAATAATTATTTGTATGTTTCCCAGTGAATCGTTTTAATTAAATTAGCGCAATCAGCCCCGAATAACGTACCAGTATTTCCTATTTTGTTTTATGAATTACACGCAGTTGTTGTACGTAATTTCAAACAAATTACTCTTGTCTTTATCACATAGCGTTTATATTACGGATTTAAATATAAAAACAATCTCCTCATTACCGCGTTACCGAATTTAAGACGTCAGTGACAGTGATTTGTGACTTTTAGTAGGATACATACATTGATGTCGATACAATAATTATAATTATCTATTTCTGTCAAAGTTCCGTTTCAGGGTCTTACTCTGTCACTTTCTCACACAGACCTATTTTTATGTAAATAATATGTATCTCACTCGCGCACTTTGTACCCCTAAGAATAACTTTATTATTTATCATTTATTTTATAAAATTACACGCGTTCTCCATGCATACCCAAACCAAAACACTAGGAGAATAGAATTTCACAGATGTATTGTATATGTATATTTATTTTCAGGAAACTGCAGAAGTGTGCGTGGGGACGTCGGTTGGCACGATAACGGAACCAGACTGCCTTGGCCCCTGCGAGCCTGGTACTTCGGTCACGCTGGAGGGCATCGTGTGGCACGAGACGGAAGGTGGTGAGTTGTTACTAGCGCACGCCACGCACCGTAGCGCTCGCTTACATCTGCACGCTTCTGCACGCCTAGTATATGTTCATGCTTTTGCAATTCATCTTTCATTTCATTCAAAGGAGCTCTCAGTTGTCATTTGGGGCATTCATTTTATTATAGTTCAAGGTTTGCTTCATCTAATAAATATCAGTTTAATATTAATCATTAACAAGTGTTATAATGTTTACGAGATCACGATGTCTCGCCATAGCATAAAACATGAAGGATTATTGACATATTGTGTGCACTACGCGACTGATCCGCACTTTAGCAATAATCAAACATAGATCCTGAACATTTATTTTGTAATATCTCTAAACTCTAAAAACGCTTCAGCTACAATAATATATTCTTAGCTGTTTTTCCCATATTTTATACTCTACGCCACGATAACGTACTTCGGTACATTAACTGTCAGAATTGTAATTATATTATGGGAATAAAGTCCTAATGAATATTTTAGATGATTATAATTCGCTTATTCAACTCCGTTCAATTCTTTAATCCCTGAATAACACAAATGTTATTGAATGTCTCCATACGGCGACCGAACTCGCGAGTCGGACCTCCCAAGTGACCATTTCAAAACAGTTACCCCTTGTGTGATAATTACGTACATTGTTTAACCAATTTTAACGGCAAGTAAAACTAATTCCTGCTAATATTTTTATGTTTGTGAGGTTCTAAGAATTTAATCATGACAAGGTTATCAGAAATCGTGAGAAGGTGCTCAAATACTGAGAAAAGGGGTTTCGGGCCGAGGCAATAAATTATGTTCGAAATTTAAAACCGTCTTAAATTGAATATTTATTACCGTCTGTTGTGTACATTTATCAATTTGCAAAACAATTAGGTTTTAATTACTTTAGTTTCGCTAACAAGTTGAACATGAAAAGTAATGTATGATTTTATATTGACATGGTCATTTAAATATTCACTGTTAAATTTACCTTGCTTGTTGATTGCCCGTTATATTTAACAGTGAAATTGAAAAATAAGCAAGTAAGCAAATTACATGCAAAAGCAAAATTAGAACCCGTTCGTAGGAATTCTTTTTTATTTAGGACATGTCAATTTGACTGCACCCCGCCTGATGGTAAGCTGAAGGTAAACTTTCAAGAAAGAGCAAACACGTAAAGTTTTACAATGGTGACACACAGCTTGACGGCCTCATCAGATGCTTTTTCACGCCCCGTTTAAAGGACCCGTGCGTGACTGTAGGAAGCAACTTTAGCAACATATTATGAAGCTGTTAGGTACTTCGGATTACTTTTTGTCAAACTATCGAGCGAGTGCTGTGTTCGGGTTGCAGAATAAATTCGTTTCGTTATATCAATTGCCCGTAACTTAGGTTCGCAACTTGGATTTATATTTTATAGCAGACATACTTTTGTACCTATCGGGACGGATTTTAGACGAAAGTCGCGAGAGTAACGATGATCTGGCTCGATATAATCTATTATTGGTAGATTTGGGCTTAAAAGACAGGTCCAGAACCTGCAGTGCAATTCTCTAAGTATACATCGTTGGGCTCGTCGATGAACTCGACGTAGAGTACAACCTATAACTGACGATTAGAGAACTGTACTGATGTTTCTAGGCTGTGCCTACATCGAATTCAGCGTAGAACTCAACGCAGAATGGTTAGAGAATTGCGTTACTGCAGTTCTAGGTTGGTAGCGTCAGTTCTAGGCTGTGCTCGTTGTTGAGTTCGTCGACGAGCTCGACGATGTGTGCTTAAAGAATTGCAGCGCTGTACCATAGATGGAACATTTACTTCACGTCCGTAATAGGTCATTCTGCACCTGTTAACAACAAAAAAAACAATACGTCTATCTGAAAAAACATACGTACTTATTTACATCAAAACTGCCCTTCACAATATTTGAGTTTCATTCCTTACTCTGACGTGGCGATAAAAGTAACTTGCTCGCTTTACCAAAGTAAAAAGAATGTAAACCAGTTATTAATTTAATTAAGACCAAATTAAAAAAGAATGTAAGCCAGTTGATAATTTAATTAAGACCAATTCCTTTTACAGGAGCAATATAATATTGACGACACCTGGAAGATCACTCTTTGCGTATATGGCAGAGTCAATAATAATATTCTGCAGAATAATACTGAATATTTAAAAAGTCAATATTGCACTTATAAAATATGCGCGTTGCTATGTATTCTTAATTTGGTCGAATATTACTTTTGAAAACCGGTATTTTTTTTTCGTGTATTGGTAGCATTGAGTGATGAAATCTCTAACTAGTCTCTCCCCGACTGCTCGCCACTATTGTAGTATATAGCATTTCTACGTCACTGTACTGTAAGTACTTAAACTTATGTACAAGTGGCCATCGGGAGCCATTGTGTAATGGCCACTGTAAAATTCTCCCCCCAAGCCAATGGTCATAATAATAGATATTATTAACCTTTATGTAAACGTAATACGCGGATTAAAATCAACAAGCAGCTGGGAAAGTTATATCCTAATAGTTAGAAACTAATAGAAATATTGCCCTGAAATTTAATATACGTTGTTAAACATTATTCCAACGGCTTATATTGTAAGGATTCGTTAATCGTATTTCGTAATGGTATATTGTATTTTAGGTTCTTATAGCGAACAGCTTACTAGAAATTAGGTGATAAACATAATGTATTACACCTGTATTACACATGAATCCACTCTTAAATTCTTAATACTTTATTGCACATACAAAGTACAGAGATCATACATAAAAATTACAAGAATCTACTATGAATTCTCTCTCGTAAACCTTTGATATCAGAGGAGTAAGTATGGTAATGAAGGGGGTTTGAAGTGTATATTGTGATATTATTTGCGATAGCAAAGCACACTGGCTATCTCATAATAAACGATTATTGTGGCTTATGAACGGTCGTACAACATCCATGTAAGTAGGAGGGGATCGGAAAGGATGTAAAAAAGAGTTACAGAGCTAGTCTTCCAAACAAAAAAAGAAAAAAAGAAAAACCAAGTGTGCAATAGAACATATTTACAATCGTTATGTCTTTAAACATCCAAAGTGTGCCTTTTGGACCGAGTACTACACCTACGATATTTCGTAATATTAAATCTGTACTTATATAAATCGATGATACTTATTCTAAACTGCCATCCAATACAATTTTATGTTGAACTGACAAACGTGTACATGCAAGAAAATAAAATGGCGTATAAAATATTCCCCACTCCATTGCAACAACAATATTAATAACAGTGCGATGTTTAGTTTACAGTACCGGTTCACGCTTGGCTATTTTTTTATACTTTAGTTCGCAATCCTGTAATCGCTATGAATATTAAAATATTCATGACGCTCATAAAACCGAGCAGTCAATGAGCCTCCACATAATTACTGAGCGGTTATTAGCTCGATACCATCGCGGAATATTTTAATATGCCCGCTTCGAACTGATATGAGAACCTTTACACCTTTTATGCTCTCCTGGTACTAAAATGCTCTTTAAGCCTTAAGTAAATAAATTCTAAAATGTTTCATAAACTCATTTACATAAGTTATATTTTATGTATACGATGAAATCAATTAGGCTGTGATCATTTTGTCTCTTTCGGTATTTATTTCGTCCAGACATTTTAATTTAAATTCAGCTCTATTGAAGCTCCATTCTTCATTAAATATTTAAATCGCAGCAATCTTATGAACAGTTGTTTGATTTGTTAGCGAGATTTTCTGTTTTAGTAATAAAACGGTCCGCGTTTGCCCACTGCCTTCTAGTAAGTGTTGATGTGTTTCAAGAAGCTATATTCACTCGAGACTTGAAGATTCTCAGGTTATAGTTTCACGGAAACACAGAATCCTGATAAGGAGTCCACTCCTTCGCGGTAGTTGCAACTTCTATATATGCGTGGGATATAGAGATACTACTAGGTATACAACACCTTCTCTTCGTTCCATATTGGAAGAGGTTTAGAGGATTCAGTTATCCATGCATCTATCTTCTTTTTTTTCACGGATACCCCTTCGCCGAAGCCAGCATAGGTGGTTATATCGGTCGGGAAATGACTAAAACCGCACGGCCGTCTCGGGACATCAGTTCTATTGTTGAGCAGCCGAACACGCCACAAACATTGTCTTACAACTTCAGCGTCAATGTTCAAGCACAATTTTATTAATGGATGGGAGTCACTACGTAAAGCTAACCTATCCATAAGATGCGGTCGTCCATCATTAAGTTGAAAACGAAAACGGATTAAAGTAATATAAGAGCATACGTTCGGACGCCATTAGAGCCGGCGCGCGAAACACAATGCCGCCCCCCTGTAGCTGCTCATAATTATTATAAAACACGATAATAAATCACCATCTGCCCGCTTCTGTTGCCAGTGTTGCCACTTTCCAAATTTATCCGATGGTCGCGGAGGGAGGGGAGGTCGAACGGGTCCGCGGGGAGGGTAATTCACGCCCTTCCTCTTCAGGCTTATTTATTTTCGGCTAATGGCGCCGAGCAGCTTTCGGAAATTAAATACTGTTTGCTGAGCGTCTCCGACCGCGTTATAATTTTATCACGAGTTGTGTAACTCGTGTTTCGGAGTATCATCATTTATTTAGTAGCTACAATTATTACAAGTACGTGCTTTTAGATCGTATAACAAATAATGAAATTATTCACTTGAAACTTTCGCGTTTCATGATATATGGTTAACGTAACCCGGGTATTAACCCTATCATATGGTAAATACAATAATAACTTCTGAATTACGAACGACTGATCTTAATAATGAAACTTTTATTATAGCCATTTAATTTTCTTCTACAACTGTCTAAATAGCTGTATTATGACATTTCTCTCCAAAAGTAGAGAAAAAAATTGAACTAAATCTCATCTCTTTTTATTTGTAATATATACAAAGTCTCATGTTTCCCGGCTAAGTAAAACACAAAGGACGCCCCCATTGAATCCCTTGGGTGTCGTTCAACGCGATTAGGAGATAAAGCTGTACTCTATCCGACTCTTAAGTCCGCCTACGAAAAAACCCCATTAACAACAATAGATTCTTCCCCTCTTACATAAAATCGAAACACAGTTCACAATCACAACTTACCTACCAGGTTAAAAAGTATGCGTAATATCAATATACGAGTACAAACTCTACACTTGATATTGATTCCGTAAAACGAAAAAGAGTCGTACGAATGTACAACCATGACAAAATGTCCTCCGAGACAGGTTTACGCGGTTGGATTGTACCCCACGTCTCACGTACGCGCTAACAATTAGACGGAGTATACACCGCGCTGCATTCCTTTACACTCATTAGTGAACATGTTTTAATATTTATGCTGTATTTCCCTGCTTCGTTTACATCTCTTTTATAAAATAATAGAGTTTCGTAAGTACGTCGTATGTAAATCAGTCACAATTAGAAATGACCGTTTTTATTTATAGCCTGCAACTCCGCCGTCTCTGATTAACTTTCTGCACATTTCTCAGTTTTTACTTAACCAATTGTGTACAAACAAACATAAGATTTTAAGTCTTATCATGACCTTTCAAACAAAAAACAGTATCGAAATTCAAACTCACAAACTCCCTTTTACCACAGTTGAAGTATCTTTCTGACAAGGGCATCGGAAAATTGAGTTCATTCCACAAGACCTCACCATATAACTATTCAAACGGTTTACTTGTAGAATGCTCTCTAAAATTCCAAAAAAGTATTTTCATATTCAGTATTGTTAATATAACATAACCCAAGTTTTTTTAAAATATCTCCAATATACAGACACGACCTCTTTGCAATTATATTATATTAGTAGAGACATCGATGTTAGACATTCCAAAAAAAATGAAGTCGTTATCCGTTGAAGAAGGATAGCCAAACGAAGTCTATCCAATTATCTGCTATGACAAAAACATCTATGTTGGGAACGGATTAGGTTTAATTAATGACAACGCCCATATTAAGTGATTTGATTTTCTTAAGATTCACGAGTCTAAAAACATCGTGACTCACAATGTTTTTAGACTCGAGAAACTTTTTAAATGATGAGTAGTAGTTTAGCTATACGCGTCTTCTGCTGAAGCGGGTGTCGGTTTATTCCTGTTATAATAGAGCGTCATTAAGAATATGTACTCGTAACTATCAAATTACACTAACATATTGATGGAACTACATCATCCATCAAAACGTGATTACGAGGACGTAATCCGTCAATATATTGATGGAACTTTAAACTTTTAATCACGATTTATGTAGTAGATTAAGTGACTAAGAATTTTTTATTTTGCCACTGTTTTTAGTACATACCTCACTACGAATCTATAAAGCTGCTATTCAAACTTAGTACTCAAAATGGTACATAACGACGCGTATTTTTAATTCTTGAAATCCAAAAATAAATTTTAGTTAAAAAGTCACTTTAAAAGCAGCGTTTATTGTCCTAATTCGTAAATATGCATCCCAAACATGAAGGGCTAAAGCCAACAGTGTGTACTACCTATTAAGGGAGTTTGCCTGCCGGCCAGTATTGAATGGAGGTAAATGAAATCGTCGGAACCGTGTTTGTCTCGTTGTTTGAAACAATGGGCTAGTCTGATTAGTACATCTCGGGCCAACGTGCCTCAGCCGACGCCCACTCGACTATTTTGTGTTATTAACTCAATCGATTTAGTCAATAAAGGATGGTGAAGGTAAAAAAATGAAAGAGTAATGTATGAGTTTTGGTGTCTTTGATCTTTATGTACAGTGGGCTCCAACAGTGCCTCGACTCCTTAAGATTTATAATCCTTTGACAGCCTAAGTATCATTTAACCAAAAGGAACATTGATAGCGTTTAAAATGAATTAGATGGGTTATTCCCAGAGGTCCACGATTCTTTTGTTTGTTATTTCCCTTCCGGGTCCATGAGATAATAATATGCATTTTTAAATGTCCATACATTCATTCCCAGCGGGTCCATGAAGTTTGTCAAAAGTACAGTCAGCACTACAAATGAAAAGAGGTGTGTAAATTATGAAGTAGTAGACATTCTTTAGTAGTATAATTAAGTAGACATGAATTGGTTATATTTTAGGTCCGCCGGTCAAAATGTCTATATCAATTGGGTATTTGACTGTCTAGTCAAATCATTTTATTTACTAAATGTCAGAACAGCAGGTCTAAAATGGCCATTTTGGATTTCTCATCTAAAATATGTTCATTTGCAGATCAGTATTAGAAAAAATTAAGACCATAAAATGGCGATATTTATAATATTTTATTTGCAATATGTTCATATTCTACTTGACGTCGCTACAGCAAAAATCAATATACGAGTAGAGACGCGCTGAATCCGTTGTGCAGTGTTTACTAAATTAAGATTTTGCCATTAATACAGCGTAAAATGGTAGTTACGAGTATTATGTTCTTTAAATTTTTACCTGTTTCCAAAAACAAAAGAAAAATGAAATGATTCGCGTTTAAAAAACCTGAATAGGTAAAAACTATAAATAAGTTATTTATTTTTATTTCAGTGTGGAATTTTTTTTTGACATGATTTTAAAAAACAGTTGAGGCACGCAATGTTTATTCGCATTCATTGTAACTAGATGGCGACAATGTATTAGCAAACTTTTCTAATTTTTACTATAAAATTAACTTATTATAGGTATATAAAAATACACTAAACACATTATTCAATATGACTGAATAAAACTAAAAATATTCTAATCTATATTGATACTGCAATAATAGTGAAAGTTATAAACAAAATTTGTCATGGCGCTAGATGGCGGCTTCCTAAAGTAGCACTATTTTTACGAAATCTTTGTTTAAAACATTACCAACAAGTTTTATATATATGCAAATAAACAGCTTTAACTTTTTTTATTTGAATATTTAAAAATTAAAAGAAATGAAAAGAAATAATGAATGTGATTCTGTGATTAGATTCAGAGGCGTTACATAAGGTAAGTATAAGGTTTAGGCACGTATCTTAATAATACAACAATTAGGTACAATGAAATCACCAAAATGAACACAAACACATACCTAAGTCCTGACCAACATGTACACTATAATAATTGTGTGCATTACACTATCATAATTGTTCGTTATTGTTGATAAAGAGTTTTTGTTTATCTATTAAATTTTCTTTTATTTCTAGTATTTATGTTAATCAGTTGACTACATAGTATAAAACAAAGTCTTTCTCATCTTTCCATCATATCCCTATGTGTGCGAAGACACCCTATGTGTGTCTTTAAAACTTCGCAACGGATTTTGATACAGTTTGTATTAATATATAGAATGACTCGAGAGAAAATTTTATATGTATAATAAATGCACATTTTAGTAGAGAAACACTACTCATTTTAGATGTTCTTAATCTGATGTTGCCAATAAACACCTATTTGGACTTTCATTGCATACGCTGGCTGAAACCCACGAGGCAGATCAAAATAATGTGACACAGAAATGTGTACCTTAAAAAGATCAATAAATTAGCATATATCTCTTTAGGATAACCATTTTTATCTTTTACAGATTACACAAAAACAATGTATCATTTTAGTTATATTTTTAGCAATCCATTCCTTATCCATTGAATACTTTATATGCGTTGTGCATCCTTCAAACTATGCAGTTACATACAATAAATAACTTAAAATTTATCGCAAAGGGAAAATTAAATATGCGTGATGAAAAAAATCAGCCAAAGCAAAAAATTAGGTGTAACCCAATTTATTCGTCCACAAGGATAAACTCACAAGACCAGTTGCTTGCTTAAAAATTTTTGTTATTACCAGAAAGTTCATTTAAAAAAACCATTGTTAGGCATAATTGAAGTACTTATTTTGAATACTCAAACACTTGTATGATACTTCTGATACTACATTTCGATTTAAAAATCAATGCTGCTTTGCTGACTGTACCAAAATACCTCATGGACCCGGTGGGAACTAAAAATACATTTAATTTAAAATGCCATGGAATAAATGTATGAACTTAAAATTTTTGAAAACAATAGATTCGTGGACCTCTGGGAATAACCCAATTAGATGGATGTCTTGTTTCTTTGTAATAAAATAAATAAACTCATGCAAGTAGTATCCTAAACTTAATTAAGTATATATTTTCAGTTTAATTTTGAATCTCAATTACTGATGTTTATTTTTTAAGAAAGCACTAAACTGTTATATATAAATTGTAAAATATTACCTAAAAGTCATGTCATACCTTCATTTAATAGATTAACATTAACTAATTATTCAACTAAATTAAAATTAACGTGAAAATTAAAACAATAAAAAATACTCCAAAAGCGTTGTGGAATTTCTCCGCATCACATGCCTCTTGTGGTAATGTTCCCAGAAGACTGCCAGCATTCCCACGTTGTATGGCAATTGGCAATGCTTATTCTCTGTCCTAAAAAGCGGCCAGCCTTCTGGTCATGAGTAGCGTCGCGTCATACGCTTCGCAATCTAATACATTAATAAGTAAATATATTATCCAGTAGCTTCTTAGACTAGTAGTTGTGTAATGACCTCACTTCACACAATTTTAGGTTTAAATTGTCTAGGAATTGTTGGAGCCCACTGTACATTGCCGTACAAGGGTTTCAGAAAGGAATCACTAAACAGTCTGTAGATTTTTTAAATTAAGTTCGAAAACGAAGTGTCTTGTGTTATGTAGTTGTTTTAAATAATTTCGTGTATACTTCTTTGTTTTAATGTTTGGAAAATAATTTTAGAACATTTAGGCAACGCCCATTTACTTTGAATTCGACAGGTATTGTATTAGGTTTTTATTTAAATGAATTTCCCCTGCACTTTACCCTATGAATAAGTATTGTTCGCTAAGTTACTTTATTGTTGTGTTTTCCAAGCTACTGAAATTTGGGGTTATTCAAGGCATTTCAAGGTTTCTAAACGGTTGGCATCACGAGTTTGTCCTGCCACCTAAGTGGTATAAAAAAAAGAAAAAAAAGTATTTAAACTTCTATCTTTTTAAACTTAATGTAACGTTCGATAAAAATTAACTAGGTCTAGTTTCTACATTCCAAGTACCTACGTAAATATGAATACATTAGATATTAACGTTAAAACATAATCGTGTCCAATAATAATATTTTTTTCTAAATACACCTCCACAATGGCCGTCATTTATTCACAAGCCTTAATTTAAAAGCTCAACTTATCGTCTAAATACGTTTTCATCACGAACACAGTACTACCAGTTCTACAAATATTGATATAGGTATCACTAGGCGAGGTCGGAAGTAACCGAAGCTTAGGGCGTCTCGAACAACGAAGAGGTGAAGTGGGGTGCGAGGGCACGACAACTATTAGGCCGTTGATTACCGCGGCCAAACTGTAATTAGCACCAGCTAAATGAACCTATTTCACTCCGCTGCTATCCTGGTAACACGGACGGCGAGTTAATCAAATACCGACCGCTAATCGCGTTGGTTGATTAAAATTTTGATTTTATATTATGTTTTATAATATAAATCGATTTTTATGTAAGCGTAGCATGTTGTTATAGAAAAGGGAATTATTATGCACCATGACAGGTTTATAGGCACCCCAGCTGGATTCAATGGCATTAAAAAGAAATTATGAGGTAGTTATTATTTTATTCGTTTCAGTTAAATCATTTTTGAAGTCTTTTTTCTTTAATTATAACTACATCATTTAGTATTTTTCAGTCTTAACACTTTTATAGTCTAATATTATATAATCAGTAAGAAATGAACTAAACACATTTGCTACAGCTCTCGAAAAATGCTCAATTGTCTAAGTAGATTACATTATAAATGTCACGTGTAAAACATTATACATATTATTTTATGTACCTAAGTAATAAAATGTTATATTATTAATTTACTTAGACTTTATTTTATTAATTACAAAATCATAATCGCGTTTAGTAAGTCTAGAAGCTGAAGCATTCGAAAAATATACTAACGCTAGCGCAGTTTAAGTATAACTCGATTACAAATGAACAAGTAACTTTACTTAACGACCAGTTATCCCCTGTCATTAGCTATGGGTAGGCAGGCACCTAAATAACCGAGCCATTAGTGACATACGAACAAATCGATGCGATTACATTCAGCCAAACAAAGGCGGGATCTCTAATTTAACTTTTCCGTGTCCGTACGGTCGTATTAACAATTTACAGGGGGGATCTCATGCCCCTAAATAATAAAAGTGGTCAGCGTCCAACGATTTCCTTTATGAAGTTGGTCGAGAGCACCATCTGTTCGTGTTAAATATTTCTTACACGAATCCGTTTCACGTTTTTATGTTTTTTTCCTCAAAGCACACTGATTTAATATACTGTATAATATTATAAGAATTAGATATTATTATAAGACAAGAACTAGAATTTAATTTTGATCCACTTAATATTGCATTATGACTTCATAGTAACTTTTATACCTAGGAATTATTATTACCTATTTAAATATAATGAATTGGTTTTCAAGCTTGAGATACGAAATTACATAGTTCAGGCACAAGATATGAGCGCACTCAAAAACATAATGTGATGAAGCATAGTTAGCATAATCAGGTCGAAACTACGAGTAACAAAAACATTTCACCGTAAATAACATCAGCTCAATAATTGTAAGTAATCAATTTGAAATTGAACGAACTTGTGTTAAAGCTAAAAAATATTTATTAAAGCTAAGTTCCATAAAAAGTATTTCTTTTGCGAACATGCATGTAACATATATCCTACATTTTCTATAGTTATAATAATTTTGATAATACAAAATATTTTCAAACTTAACAACCGTTGTAGAAAGCGGTAAGTAAATTATAAAGTGTCGTTTTTGCCCCAATTGCCCCATTTGTCACAGACATAATGCACACTGATCAGCTCCTATCATTCTATGCTAATCGCTTGTTTGAAATGCTTTATGTGTTCATTGTTTCGTGGAAGAATAACAATCAATAATGCTGGCATCATTAAAGCACCCAGTTTACGGCTCACTTATCAGTTTTTTTATGATATAACATTTATTTTTCCACGGACAATGATTTTTGATGTATGTTTTTGCTCGCAGTCAATTTATTTGAAAAGATACAAGATAGAATTATATAAATGAATGGAATTTTATTGAACTTTTTATAGACTAATGTTATGTTAATAATGGCAAGATATAATTTTTGAATAAAGTACAAGACATGCCATTGTTTGAAAAAGAGAATTAATTAACCAATGACAGATAGCTATCTAAAGTTTATTTAAAACAAATACCATTTAGTTAATGTTAATTGGCATTTTTATGCTATTAATTATATTATTATTAATTTCATATAAATTTAGGTATTTATTCCTTTCAATGTGACAATAATAATAATTTAATAAATAACATTAAAATAGCACTAAATTAAAATAAACAGAAACTAAATCGTAATAAGTCACATTAATAAACATTACGTGTCTAAAATGTACCAGGAGAGTATAACTATTGAAGTAGATATTGTTTACTTAAAACTTTAAATTAAGTAATAATTAAAACCTGCTACATAAATGAAGCATCATAAAGTTAATTAAGTTAATATTCATTAAGATTTCACATTAACTTAATGGCGATAAAAACAATTTTGCATTTTATTAATTAAAATTTACACTTCGCGGCTTCACGTTTTAGGTGTTTTATAATATGAATATAAACATAATTTATTTTTAAATAAATTGAATGCGTGCTTAGATGTAGTAAATAATAGTCCCCTATTTACAAATTATACTTTTCATTACATAAATATAATGTTTTGTATGCTAATGTGTTTATTTATTGTGTGTGTTTATGAAGTACAATATAAAAACTGTGTAAAAAGAAGAGATCAAAGGGTTAATGTGTTATTACTTTTAGGGTTCCCTACCTCAAGAAGAAAATAACGGATCCTTTCTAGGATCACTTCGTTGTCGGTTACTGAGAATTTAATTATTTAAGTTGAAATTCATACCAAATAAATTGTCTGCGATGCATTGAGGCTGTGCATCGCAGACAAATTATTGTTGCATTTTATGTAGTACTAGCTGTTGCCCGCGACTCCGCACGCGTGCCTATGTTACTTAGGGTGAATGTACTTTGCCAATGGTGAAAGAATTTTTGAAATCGGCCCAGTATTTGAGCTCATTCATTACAGACATATAGGTACACACACTCAAAATACATTTTTTTTCTTAATATTAGTGTAGATAAATTCATCTCAATCCATTATTGTACGAAATCTCAGGTAGCGGGCCCAAAACGCACTTGACCGGTTATTTAAGAAACAAAAACAAAACGCAATTAATAAAATTCATTAAGTACGTAATTACTAATTACCCAATTAACAATCGTTTGCCACGTATACGAGCCTCTTTTTATCGTTCAAAAACTATATTTATTCATGTGCTGTTTAATCTGTAAACTTCCTTAGTACACAATAAATTCTGACAGACTCCGGGAGGCCATAAAAATGTATTAATATGCTGCAAACAATGTTGGTAAGTAGGTACTTTGTGTGATCATAACTTATGATCTAAGTCCGCGGATACTCCCAAACTGTTACTCGCAGCCAAGAAACAATACTGTAACGGAATTTAACCGCACTTATAGTTGGGGCACGCTAGAATGGCCGTTATTACACCACTTTTTCGGTGCGATTAATATTGAACCGACAAATAACTGAAGAAAAATATGGCGAGACTAGCACAGAAGAAAAAACCTTCACTTATAAAAAGGGGCTCATAAAAAAACGACGTAATAAGTCACATTAATAACTTAATAAGCCCTAAAGCCGTAAAACGCCAAACCAGCAATTGGGTCTACCCCTTCTACCGGGGTGCAGCGGAGGCGGTGTTGAAATCAAAGACAATTAAAACACAATTTGACATTATTTAAGGTATATTGGCGGCCTCCTTCAGTTCACGGGAATGGTTTAATCGTATAACGTCTCATTCGCAAAACGTCCCACGAAAAAAAAACGTCCTATTCGCACAGCTTCTCAATCGCAAAACGTCCCATTCGCACAATGTCCGATTCTCAAAACGTCCCATTCGCATGTATGGTGGAAAAAACAATTTTGAATATATAATTGATAACACTGGAATGTTGGTTTTAATATAGACGCAGATGTATAACTGGCACAATACCAGCTGCTATCGATTTTGTAACGTAAATCGTCGAATTTAAAACGTGTAAATTTTATGACAGACATGTTTCAAATTTCAAGATTTTTATTTACTGACCCCGCCAGATTGAGTGCTGGGGTGTTTTTAATTATGGTACCTAATTGAATTTTAGTTAAAAATATTGTGAAATAAGTTGTGTGTTGACGGAGAAAGAATCACCACCACATTTTATCCTAAGGGTGTCGTAAAAACCGACTAATAAAACACGGGTATTAACTCATCTAGTTCAGACCCAGATGTTTCACTGTATGAAACTGCTTAACTATATTGATCAATGAATAACCTGTACCTATTCGAACATAAGTCTTTGTCTTGTTGGAACATAAATAAATAAAATAAAAATGGAAAAGTACGTAGACGATATAATTGCGGAGGAAACTAAATAAAACTTTGTACCAAACCGTCTGACTAGCGTGGAAACCATAGGCCAAATGGTCCTAACATTTTATGAAGCCTATATCCATCAGTGAACTGCCATTGCGATTTAGTAGTGACGCTAAAAGTGTAACCAATCGTTTTAAGCAATCGAGCAGTACCATTACATATATAAATATCTGTAAATCCATTAAGGGACATCACATCACAGAATCCCTTGATTATTCTATTGATAAAGTGTGATATCGTGTGTGTTACTTCAAGCCCTTGACAAGGGTAAAACTATTTCTCAAAGAAGTGCACAAAGACAAATATAATAATTTATTCTATGTCTCGACAACACTTACGTAACTACTTTGTAGTGCCCTCGTACTCTAGGGACAAACTTTGAAATAGTCGCACTTCTTTGTTCTACGTTTTATGCCAATTTATGCCGAGCTATATTTTTACAGGAGTTTTTAACTTCTCGGAACATCTATGAAAGAAATTCTTATTACGGTATGGTTAGATACATACTTAACCGTAAATATTATCTACCTTTTCAAAAGTCTCCTCATTTTAAAGCACTTGGATACGAGACAGACATTTTCCCGGAATTTGTCTTTAGTTTTTTCTAGCGATTTTATGATCATTGTGTAAGATTTAATAATGAAATTCGTGTGGTGTGGTGACGAAAAAAGAATGTCATCACCCCATACGGAATATAACTGCGCAATTCGAAATACGAAAAATAAAAAAAACCGGTACCAATACGTCTGGCCAGATAAACAGTAGACCAAAACCTACCAACATTGGGAGTGGTCTTTGTCCAGCAGTGAACTGCGATATGCTAATTGATTTAAGGACTTTGAGGGCTCTAACTACACTTAACGACTACCATAGATTTTCGTATGGCAACAGGGACCGACGGCTTAACGTGCTCTCCGACTCACAACCAGGCCAGTGCAAATAGCCATATTAATACATACAAATATTCGCACTGAGTGTGGATCGAACCTGCTCCTCCTGCGTAGCAGTCGCGTTCCCTACCACCACGCCACAGACGCTGTCAAACCGTTTTCTATATTTTTACTAAAATTCAACCAACGTTAATCATAATTGAGTCTAACATCGAAATATCTTTACAAACTTTAACACTTACCAATATTCGATTACAATAAAATCAAATACGAATCCAATCAATTCGTATAGTATTCAATGCTCAATATCACAAATTGTTGTATGATTGACAATAAAAAATAAAATTAATCATCTTGTACGTATCTATAAAGTCACGTCCGTCTACATAAAAACTTTTCAACTTTGTAAGCCCGTAACGCCCCACATACAACATATATCTATTACATTTGATTACTGAATAGTTGAGGCACTATCATGACTGTTTTGACCCGACGATTTTGGGCAACGAACTGTTAGACGGATAACTAAAGGAAAATACTACTGGCATAGAAGAAAATAAACTTTACACACGAAAAAAGAGAAAACGCAAGCAAAACCAGTTGTGTCCAAAACGGTCATTAGGACGTGCCGTAACTATATCTCGTCTCATCACAATATTATATTCATAAATAAATTAATATGACTAACCATTTGTTTAGGTACCTACTTAAAGAAACGTAAACAATTTTAGCGTGTCTTTTAATATGTTTTGTTTAAAAATTCAGTATTATAAAAATACTTTTCTGCTTAGTTACGTATTTTGAAGCCTTTTATGTTTCATTAGGCGTCAAGTTTATACCTACTTATACTCCATTTGTTTAGGTACTTAAATAAAGGTAAATCTTGTGACAACTTTTTATAAAAACAAATAAACTAAACTAACTACAAAATGTGTTACTAAGCAGAAAAGTATTTTTATTCTGAGATTTTAAACAAAACATATTAAAAAGACACACTAAGATTGTTTACGTTTATTTAAGTAGGTATCTAAACAAATGGACTATAAGTAATGTAATCCAGCTACCTGAATGCCTACACGATTTCTGTATCAGTCGAATTGAGGCGGCTAACTTAATTTCGTTGTGATACTTATAAATTCTTAGGGACTGTATCAGTCGAATTGAGGCGGCTAACTTAATTTCGTTGTGATACTTATAAATTCTTAGGGACTAAGGGGTCCTAGCAAAAACAGGCCGCGACGGCGGCGGCGCCAGGATACGAGTGCGCCTCCCCATATCCGGGGGTTAGATGGGGACACCATGGTTCCTACATTAGGGGAAGGGGGTCATCTCAAAGAGATGGCCCCGGGTCTGCCAGGTGCGAGAGATATGTCTTGTATAATATCACCTCCGGTAATGAAGGACTTATGGACGGCGTGCGTCTTGGTCGGTTCGAGTCCGACATAACCACCTCCACCGACTTTTGGTAGGGAGGTATCCGTGGGGATTTTGCGCACGGAAAAGTCGAAAGTCAAATGGAATTTATCTGAATGGAATAATTATTTTTAGAAAAATAATTGGATTTAATGATATATAGCGCCTCATATAGTACAGACAGAACAATTAGGGATTACGTTTTCTGATCTGTGCTGTGATATCGTCTGTGTTAAATATTGTATCTGGTTTTACTCTATTGAAATTTGTATACTGACTACTATTGTATTATATTTATCTCTCACGCGTCACGTTTCGTTTTATAAAGATAATTATTTATGAAATTTCATATAAAATAACTGTTATAGAAACACGAAACTCACCGGACGGTGAATTTAAATATGTAATGTTTAATCGAATTACCGTACTGTGTCTGTATGTACTCACCGTGAACGTAATCTTATCAACTTACTTTTTTTTAAATACAACTACGCTTATTTACAATTCAACGAGACCGCCACATAAAATCGAGTCAACGCAAAAGCTCGCAAGGGATTAAAAAGGGATTGTCCGAGGCTCCCGTTTTTATCTCAATTTGTTACTCTCGTTTACGAAAAACATTTTAAGGACAAAGACAAGGTTAAATAGCTTTGAATTTACAATAAGGTTCGAAACGCTATGTGACATAATGAATTCACACCGCGCAATCTTTATAATACAATAAAAATAGCGAAGGCTGAGCGAAAAATGTGCGAATACTGGGGTGAAATTGATTAATTAAATTTGCATAGTTAACACGGTATAGCGATAACGGGAGGGCGCGGTATGGGGAGCGCTCGGCTTTTGTAAATATGCAGCTGAAGTCACGTCCTTGCTCGGCTCGCGGTTCCTGCATCCCCAATATGCAAATGAGTGCTCCCGCGTGACAAATTGGATCCGACCCACCCGGCAATAACTTCACTGCACCAATTCTGTTAAATCCCTATCTTCTTACACAGTTTAAAACTAATCTCATTATACTGTTGAAGGAACTCTCATACAAAGAAGCCATAAATTCAACGTTTGGTTTTATTGTTACAGGTGTACTAGTTGTGAATGTGACGTGGCGGGGGAAGACCTACGTTGGAACGCTTCTGGACTGCACGCGACACGACTGGGCGCCCCCACGGTTAGTATTTATGCGATAGATCTAAATCTAATGTACCACACTAGAGAATACTAATGTCGGTGGGAATGAGGTACTACGAGCTCGCAAGAAGTACCTCAATTTATTAAACACAGTGTAATGGACGCTCGGTCACGTCCGTCTCAAATGACGCAAACAAAAACGTGTAAAGAAATTCTTAAAAAGTATTCGTGAATAGTTTTTCTATTAGTATTCTTATATTGTTTTTGTTACTTTGTTAGCTGTATAGAGAGATGAGTTGTTATAATCTTTTTATATTATTTTGTAGGTTTTGCGACTCTCCAACCGAAGAGTTGGATGCACGGACTCCTAAAGGTCGAGGGGCAAAACGTGGCCGCAATGCAGCGCCGACAGATATGACGAATTTCACAGAGACGCGTTCCTCAGTGCACAGCAAACTGCGAAATGGAGGCGCTAAAGGGCGCAGAGCTCTTCCTTCCCCCACACCATTCACACCTCCCAGGCCAGACTCGAAAAGAAAACGCACATCTGAAGCAGAGGAGCGACCACCAACGCCAAAAGCGAAACGACCGCAGCCAACGCCGTCGTCACCTCCCCCTGATCCTGTACTCCTGGAGTGTCCAGAGCCGAACTGCTCAAAGAAATATAAACATGCAAATGGGCTAAAATACCACCGATCGCACGCACACGGGTCGCCGGATGACGATGATAAAGATGGTTCAAGCTCAGAGCAGGAGGAGCCGGCAGCTGAACCGGCATCGCCAGCTCGGCCGCCTTCTGAACCTGCCACTCCTGCGACGCCGATTAAATCCCCACCCACGCCGGCGAAATCTCCGGATGCTAAAGTTGATAAGTCGCCGGAGAAATCGCCTGAGAAACCGGAGGTGGAGCCAGAATCGCCACAACAGCCACGCTTTGCTGAAGACTTCAGCGCTACAGCGGAGCCACCGGCACCTGTGGAGCGTCCGCAGACCCCGCCACAGCCTCCCGCCACTCCGCCTGATGCACTGCCCACGTTACAACCTACACAGTTTAAGGTAAAGTCATGATACTATATCATTCTCTTATATACCTCAGAATTCTTCTCATACAGTGTGCAGAAAGGAAATGAGAAGCGGGAACTAAATAGCCACCCTCTTCTTGTAATGCCAGTGAACCTGATGAATATCAACATAACATAACATAAACTCACGCCTATATCCCCGAAGGGGTAGGCAGAGGTACTAGCACCCACATTTCGCCAGTTTATGTGTAGGTCCCAATGTAATAGGTGGCGAGCCTATTATCATTAACCGTGCACTTATAAACCTGCGATGAATACACACATAACTTTGAAAAGCATCGAAAATGGTGCGTGCCATGGTAAAACCTGGGATCGAACCCGAGACCTCGTCTCAGCACCCATACTGCTAGGCTACCGCGGGTTTTTTTATTTACCTTTGATATTTACCTTTCATCAAATGAATGCCTCATCGTGTATCATATATGTGTGATATACCATTAAGAAGCTGTCAGAACCACTGAGGCCAGTAAAGCCGTTATAGTTCAATACATCAATTGATATATTTCGCCTCGTAAATAATGACAAGCATTTGCCATTTGCCTCTGTTGCTGTAATCAAATTTTAAGTATGAATGTAGAGGGCTTTACAACTAGAGGTCGGCCCAAAAAAAGATGGATGGATTGTGTGCAAGAAGGTATAGCAAGGAAGTGACTGAGGAAATGACATCCGATAGGAATGTATGGAGAAGAATGTTGCGCCGACCCCAAATAATTGGGACAAGGGCAGGAAGATGATGCTGTAATCAAATTTCATTTCATCACAGGATTTCATTTGTATTTCTAGGTGAAACCTCGGTCAGCGTTAATGGCTGATGAGCGAAAGTCGACGGAATCCCCGGCTGAAGAGTCCCCCGGTAAGCGTCGAGGGCGGCGGTCACCCACGCCAGGCGTGCGGTCTCCTGCATACTCAGACATTTCGGACGACGCCGCGCCTCCCGATGCTGCGGCTGACACTGAACCAGCGCATAGACCTTTCCCTGTTTATCATCAGGTTAGTTACTGATTTATTGGCAACTAGCTGTTGCCCGCAGCTCTGCCTGCGTGTACGTCGATTATCGACTCTACTCGATCTCTACTTGCCTCTCTATACTACTTTTCCGTGCTGTCGATATTAGCGCCAATGTATAGAAATTTACCGGATCGATTGAGATTTATGATTATTACTCCGCTCCCTTGGATGGTGGCGTGATGATATATAGCCTATGTTACTCCTAGATATTATAGCCTTTTAGAGGTGAAAGAATCATTGAAATCGGTCCAGTGGTTTAAGAGCTTATTCGTTACAAACAAACAAACAAATCTTTCCACTTTATAATATTAGTATAGATAATTATTCTTTTTTTTCCTTTTTTTTTCTTTTTTTTCTTTAAAAAGACAACTGCCGCACTAGGGAACAAGCCCTGTATCGCGGGGGACTTTACAAGCATACAACTAACGGACACAAAGTACACCCAGACTCAGAAGACACAGCTCTGACTTTTGAAATTGTAGAATAACCTAGGTATACTCCATTTGTTCAAGTACTTAAATAAAGGTACACAATCTTGTGGCAACTTTTTAAACAAATAAACTAGACTAACTAACTAACTAACTAGTGGTTCGACACAGGTTTTTAGTCTTCAAAATGCGTTCAAAAAGTATTTTTACACTGAGTTTTTAAACAAAACATTAAAACACACGCTAAGATTGTTTACGTTTTTTAAGTACCTAAACAAATGGACTATAGAAATATTCTGTGAGTTTTCCCATTGTGTTTGCTATTATTTTAACTAACAATAGTTGTGTAATTAATGAAGCTAGCAGTCTCTGTGGCGTGGCGGTAGTGAACGCAACCGCTGCGAGGGTGCTCGGATTTAATCCCCGCTTAGTGAAAATATTTGTATGCATGAATATGGCTATTAGCATGAGTCTGGTCGTGCCTCGGAGAGCACGTTAAACCGTCCCCGTTAACATCTACAACAGTCGTCACTGGTATTTAAACCATAAAGTTTAAAGGCTGATATAACAGCAATGTTTCGATATCACTAAGTTGTGGAGGTTAGATGGCAGCAAGTTCAGCCAAACCCGCAGTTAGATTGGTAAAAGTGGACCCCAGAATACGAGGTTACAGCTTCAGATGAAGATTAACACCAAGGTGAAGAAGCATTAATGAGACTAACTATCATTATTATACTTTTCAGTACTACGGCCAGCCCTCATACATGCCTCCCTCGCATCCACCGACGGCGCCTCCGCCCTCGACCGACAAGAGCAAGGAGGACATACCCAAAAACGACCCTAAAGCTGATTTAAAAGTAAGATATAATTTACAGAAAGTACAGTAATAAAACTATAATCTGTTCTTATGTGTCTTATGTTTCGGTTGCTTTTCAAAAGTTTAAATTCCATTTGAATGGCTATCTATTTGTATTTAAAATGTTATACAGACTGATTGGCACCAAATATTGGCAGTAAACGGTGACATAGTTTTCTAGGTTTAAACAGGGTTTAAAAAAAAAACCTTTACCGTAATTTTTTTTTATGCCAATATGTTGTGTACCAGGAGTACTACCAGGGGCCTTTGGCTTCGGGAGTGTTTCCCTTACACCCTGTATATCGATCTATCCTCTTTTGATTCCTTTTGCTACGAGTATGAATACTACCACTAATTTCACGTTCACTACAACTCGAACTCGATCACAATCACGATACATGAACCTTTTTGATTTTGTTTTATTTTGTTCCTGGTTTTCTTTTAGAAAAATAGACCACTGGATTGAAATTTCTATACTATTTGACCGGTCTAATTAAATACTTAACCATTTATTTGATTCTAGGACGGCAAACCTGACAACGGCCCACAAAAAGTAATGCCTCAGCACTTTTATCCATACAATTATGTACCAAACTTCCCCTACAACGTGGAGGCTGGTGGTCCTCCCCCAGGAGCCCCTCTTGACGACAAGAGCAAAGACAATGATCGGTCAAAGACCACTCCGAGTCCACTGGACAAGAGCAAACAGCGGCCTCCAGACGGAAAGGAGAATCCGGCAAGACCCAACGATAATCATCAAATATTAAAAGAAAGTATCGAAATGAAGGCGCAGATGGGACCTTACAACTTCCAAAGACCACCACACGTGAGGGAAGAGGAACTGAGAAGGTTGGTAATCTATTTGGTAAGGTTTTAACACTAGAAGCGTGGGGTTATTTCGAAAAATGTCCGACTTTTTTTGATATCTTTTAAAAAGTTTCTATAAGTGTAACGCAATCAATTCGTATATGTTTAGGTTAAGGTAACACCTATGAACGTTAAGAAATTATTGTTGCTACATTTACATTTACAGATAAATTTGTAAGAGTCAGTGACAAAAGACTCTTCTAAGAAAAATCTCAAGCACTCATATTTAATCGCCAGTAATTACAATGATTTCGTATTAGTGTACTAACATCTTTTTTTTTTTATTAAAAGGAACTTCACTTAACTTTCTTGGTAATTTAAATTTGAAAAAATATCTTTTTGATTATATGTTTCACTTCAAGTATTATTTATAAACGAATCGACATTCATAGTCAAAATACCCATAGTGTTTATAATTTTTGGGACTTCACGCACGCACCCGAAACGTCGACAAAAGTAAGTGTTCAAAAATATATCGCGTGAAGTCCCGAAAATTATAAACACTATGAGTAAACGCCGCGATAGTTTAAAAGTTACAAAATACCCAATCAATAAATAAGTAATTAATACCAATTAGATATTAACTGTACTCAAAAGGTCATATAATAAAAAATACGCGTTATTTAGGCTTCCTGCGATTCTAGTGTTAACAATCTTACAGATATGTCAAATAGTACATTTTATGGTGAAACTTAAAGATACGACTTGTTCGCTTCCAGATACTATATGAGTTTGGATCAGAGAAGGAAAGAAGGGGGAGAGTCGAAGCCCCCCGGGGGCGCGGCGGGGGCGAGCGGGGGCCAGGGGGGGCGCCCACCGCCGCAGCCCGCACACAAACAGCTCCCCAAAGATAAGGACGATAAGCCCAAAGAGGAGGTCAAGGTGGGGTACAAGACTGTATTATTATCGGTTATTTACAGTTTTAATCAAGAGTAATGTTGCCCCTATAAATAATAATTAAGTACTAAACAAATTGCAATTATGTTGATAAACCTTATTATTCTCTCAAAGCTAAATAAATGGGATTTTCTACTTTTGGAAGTCATTTATGAAATGAAATAAAATATTGACAATTATATGTTGTTTAGATTAGATGGTATGGGTAATGACGGCTGAGACGAGGTCTCGGGTTCGACCCCAGGACCCCATGGCACACACCAATGACTTTTTGATGCCGACGCTGTCCCAAATACATAACAAAAAACTAGGTTAAAATCATCACAAAACTTTAAACCATTAATATGATATTAATGGTTTAAAGTAGTTCCTTTTGTTTGTCCAGTCCTCTACGCAAGTCTGAAATCGTTGGCCGCTGTCGTTTTGTAGAATAGAGTGTTCAAATTGACACATATTTTGACGTTCATGACATTCGTTAAAGACTCGTAATCATCACGTGTCAAACGACGACCAATGAATTGCCATTTGTCTCATAATGTGTGATGATGATGAGTTTATGATTATTATCTGTTAAAATGAAAACGCATATTTTTACAATATGCCACAGAGGAATCATACTTTAATTCTTTACATGATATATTAAAATTAATTCTCTTTTTTTTCTTTTCAGGTGAAACAAGAAGGCCAGAAACCGACTACAGAAACCCAAGGACCACCACCACCTCCAACTTCTCAGTACTACCTCCCACCATACATGCAACCTCCGCATTACGGCGCGCTGCCATTCGACCCTGTATACCGTGCACCTCTCAGTCCCATGCTAGTGGGAGGTTTCGGAGGAGGCTGGACAGTTCCTCGATACCATGCACCAGAAGACCTGTCGAGACCTCCAGCGGGGAAATTGGAATTACTCCCGGGTGGTAACCCGCCGCATTCTCAGTTCTCGTATGGTGGGGCGCCGCACAAGATTCACGAGTTGCAAGAACATGCAAAGGCGCCGGGGGGCAAGCCACGTGCCGAAGCCCCCAAGGACTCCGCACCTGGCGCTCGCTCGCCCCCTCCGCAACGTCACGTGCATACACATCATCATACGCACGTGGGATTGGGCTACCCTCTCTACCCGCCGCCTTATCCCGGTACTTAACTTACTCCACTCTAACTGCTGCATACGATTTCATTCAATTTGTTGTTTTACTTACAATCCCAAGGTCTATTACAAATGGGGCATAAAAAAGCATATGAGAGCATAGTCGTCAGGGCATAGATCGTCATTTTAATTGTCAATATCTGGAATGGTGTCTATTTTGGGAATTCCATCCTAGATTTTTGCTATAGAGTGCAAATAATTGGCGACTGACGAGCTGAATATTTAAACAAGTTACTTAGCTATTCAATGCTGAATTCTATTTAAAATATAGTTTCCTGATAAATACCAACGTATTTTTTATTAATTTCTACTCTTCATTATACAATACAATGATCGTATGGAATGTTGATTAAATGAAATCGTATGAAGTACCAATACATACATAAAAAGTGATTACATGCAATGAATATTTTATTATAGTATTCAACATAACGTACGATAGTAAATAATTATTACTATTTTTGTATACCGATCGAAGATTCAATTAACTTAGTTAGCAGACTTAACACCTTCATGCATGCAATCACTGAATTAATTTTGTAATTAAAATATTTTCCCTACTTCTTGCGTGCCAAACTTGATCGTCCAGTGTTCAGCTCCCAAACTAGTGGCAATTCGTTTTGTAGAATAAAATGCTCAATGATCGACACATATTTTGACATATATGACGTTTATGACAGGCGTAAACGTATGTCAATCGTATACATTTCTTGATTCTGTTTTGTTCTATTCTACAAACGTATTACCATTAGAGGGGCAGAAGGTCGTCAACTTTGACAAGTTTAGTACCTGTAAATAAAGTGACATTCTATTAGTAAAATCACTTCGAAGCGATTTGCTTTCGATTCGTTATCAATGAATCAAGTGAATTTATTGGTTTATTTATTTCGAGTTACAAATAAATTTTTACATGACCACCCATATTTGCTATAGCTAATAGAATGTCACTTTGTCTATAGGCCAGAATATCTGCTTTTGCCTTTCTGTGAAATGTATTGATACAAGATTTTCTTCACTAATGATGGCCGAGTACGTCCTCTCTACACCCCTGAAGCACGTAGGCGACTCCGGTCGCTCCTAATGTGTGTCGCTTGGTTGCAGGGGCGCGATAGCACACGTCGAACGATCGGGCGAGCCCCGCCCGACCCGTGTAGCTAGCCACTGTAGAGGGCCGTATTCCACCAGCAAACAGACCAGTAACCAAGATTGTGCTTACAGCGGCGGCCGTGCTAGCCAGCACTCAGGCCGTAGTCAACTCGTTCCCGACGCCGCCCAAATGAGACAAGCCGCGTGACTTGTAGTCCACGCTGACTTATAAGTGACGCTGAAGTGACGTCAGTGATGTGTGACGTACCTCCGAACCGCTCGGAGCCCAAAGTGACATAGTGTTTGTGCGTGTGACTGTACCCGCAGAGAGTGGACGGTGACGCGGTGCCGCGGTGACTATAACCGATAATGAAGTTAATCTCTATGCCAGTAGCCATAATTTAAACACTGTGATCTCGCGTAACCCACGATATGTGTATGTGATGTGCGCTTTGAATGTTATAGAATGTGTCCGGACCGATAGTTACCTTTTATAGTTGAGGAGTGTTGTGTTTTGAAGACTTTGGTGGATGTTTGGACGTTGAGTGTGGCGCTAGGCGCTCGGACTGTGAGTGCCGGACCTGTCTACCCTGTTTATATGTTTACTAGTGGAAGCACAAATTAGCTCTGTACATATTAGTGTTATGTGTAAATTATTCTACGATTGTTAGTTGCATAAGGGTTATGTAATATAGACATCGAATTTTCCGATTTTCCCTCAGGGCATTGTACTGATGTTTGAAGCCCCTTGTCTAAAATTATTTCATTGCGAATTCAGCCTAGTAAGATCTTTATTTATGATATCAGCATTCCACAAAAAAAAATGAAAGCGAGCGTATTTAGATTTAAAATATAACATTAATTATATATTTAAGTAATATAGGTTAAGATTAAAGGCGTCAATGTGATCATTACAATATGAATCGTAGCGTGCACAAATCGTACTGTCTCGATAATAGTAAAGAATGACTTATTATATAATGTAGAGAGCATCCTATAGATTCGTCGAGTGTTTGGACATCGCTGTGCGTGTATGAATGTCTGGCTTTTAATCATAAATATAAAAAAAAAATCTCATAGTTCGATATCCTCAGATACAAGGGATTAGGGTTTCTGTGCACCATAGATAAGAGTGACATTCTTTGTTCTTACATACAATACTTCTGTGCATTTAGTGTCATCTATTAGAACGGTGAAGCGGGAATGTTAATTAATTGTTTCATACAAAAGTAGTCTTCCAATTTGGGAATGTCTTGTGTTGATGCGTCTATTTTATATCTAATATTAACTGACGATGTGATTGTTATTTAATTTGTAACTGATATGTGCGTTGCGTGTTATCGGGTGATGTCGAGTGCGAGCGAGCGCGACCATGTCGATTGCATTTCAATTTTAGTAGAGAAACATTTATACCTAACACAATTTAGAGAATTACATAAACATATTTGTAGTAGTATTATTTTCATGACATTTAAGTCGAGCGTACCTGTTTCATAATAAAAGCAAAAAAATATTTTTTAGAAAATGTGGGGCCTAAATACCAAGTTTATTGAAATAAGTGAATTCAAGTCTGCAATAAGGAATTTTGAATATTCAATGACTTAATATCTTCTTGTTAACTGTACTATTGTTGTTTCGAAGGTAATATTTACTCAACTACTTACTTACAATCTGCGTAAATAATAATGTGTTTTAAAGATGGACTATAATTGATCTGTTGTGATGCATATTGACCGGTGTTACGGTATAATGTAAGCATCTAGCGAGCGTTTTCACCTCTCGTTTACACCAAGGTTTAAAACATAGGTATATTCGACAAGTTGCAACATGTCGCAAACGTCAGTGTAAACGTAAATGTGTTTTAAACTTGTTCATAACTTGTTTGAGATAGTCTCAATACATGTATAAAACAAGTAATTGTGTTCTGACAGGTCTTCAACAAGTTTTTGAGAAATCTTCAATCAGTTTTGTATCAAACTACAAAACTACTTCTAACTTGTTTCTTGGTGAAAACGAGGGGTTAGGTACCCCGTGTAACGGAATGTATCAAGCGGCTCGTTGCTCGCTTGTCGCTTGCTTTCCCGTACTTTCTGCTCGCTTTGTAACATATTATATTGAGCTGTACCTATGTATTGCACCGTATAGCACCAGTCAGTATGCACCCTTACAATTTGACATCAAACACCCGAAAAAACATTGTATTGTAAACATAAGCAATCTTATTTGATAGACCTCTTTTACTGTAATTCGATAGAATAGTTTATTATTGTAATTTACGTCTGATACCATTGTTATTTGCAGTAAAAGAAGTATAGGACATCTATGAAGGTTTTAGAAGTTGTGTGATGAATAAGGAGTTTGTAAAAATATTCGGAAAATTAGAAGGTTGCCCATTTTGATTGAGTATACACGAAGTTTAGTTATTGACAAGCCGAAACGTTTTTTTAATCTTATTTTTTAATTTTTTTTAATTATGAGCACAAACTCATAAATGCCTGATGCATTTATGAGTTTGTGCTCATAATTGAAATTGTAGATTCCATATTTGAATTTTTTTTAACTAACTTTTTAAATGAAAACATATTATTATCTGGTTCTGTATGCTATCCATGCGTATTGACACGGGACTCCTTATTCATTGCATAATAAAAAAACTATGAATTTTCTATAAATCGACAAATTTATTAAATAATACAATTAATAACAATTATTTCAATCATGTAAGGATGTAATAATAGCCGTATTCGAGTTATGTACAAGTGCATTGCCAAAAGTAATGATAGCGAGTGATTTCCTGCTGTGATTAACGTTATATCGAAATACCCTTAATATCCTTCACTTTGACAGAAGCACTTGTACCAAAGCTCTTTCAACTAGGGTGTCCTCTGAAGTATTCAGTTAAGGCTTTGTAGCATTTACAGATATTTAGATTTTAACATGAGATACGATCATGTAGTTCATTAAACGAGAACGCGATATTGCTCTTAAGTACTTACTTGATCTATTTGTAAAACTGCACACATACAGTGGGCCGGATGTGGTCATTTCGCTACCACTACGTGTTGTATGTCCCAAGCCTAACCGAACTCTTCTAAATATAACTTTTACCAGTGAAAAGTAAAGACGTACATAGTGAAAATCCTAATTGAACTTTTTTAATAATCAATTCGTTAATTCCGTAATATTGTTGCTGAGGTGCTTCTATATTTTTCTCAAATATATTTAGTGTATTTGAATGCGTTACTTATGCTAAAAATATTGTTTGTATTATATTATGTCAAAAGACGACGGACAAAGTAATGTAGTTGTCCTTCTGAAAAATTTAGACGCAATTGTAAAATATTAATGCCATTATATTCGAGATTATAGGTTGCTGTAAACCATTAACAATTGCTGGCAAATTTAGTTTAATTAAAAAGAAAGGTAATATTATGAAATGCGTATAATTATAACCGTTTATATCAAGAATTACAAACACGCCAGTTCAGTCGAAATAAGTACTATGTATAAAATTGTTGAGGAGACAGTATCATTCTATTCTCCCACTGTATACAGACAGTTAATTCCATAAAGGTGAAAATACACTACACCTCCATTAAAGTGACGCTTATTTCCTAAGCCTTATTACATTGTACGATCTGCAAGATGTATTTAAAACTGGCCATACAGTAGAAAGGCCTCGTAAATCGTAAACGTGCCCTAATTTTTCTTGTCTATGAGTGGGTAGCTGACAATGAATCTGTCAAGTGGTTTGTGTAAATATAATTTTTGGAATGACCTTGTTTAGTTACCGGCGAAAAAAAAAATTAGAAAAAAACAATTTTGGCGGGAAAAGACATGTGCACGACCTGCCATTACTTTGTTTTTTTTTAGGCATTGATATTGACTCTTTCAGATTGTGTAGTGTAAATAAGTGCTTTCTTTGTGCGTCAGGTGGACCTAGCATGATCTCACTAGTGAAGCGCTTGTTGTATCGTTGACGGACGCATAGACTGAAGGATCTTACTTTTCTACCCGTTCTAGCACGGACAATTAATTACGCTTTCATACATTTTGTACCAGAGACAACTTGGTATGAAACATGGTCATTGTATTTATAATGTATCATTATGTATGTATATGAACATTTGTGTATTTTTTTTTTGATGTAACTAAAGCCAAGTTTGATTTTACTTAGAAAAGAATTCGAGACGTTGAAAAAAGGAATAATAAAGATAAATTATTTCTTAAAAATGTGTTTTATTCCCTGTTGTTAAGTTATGATTTATTCGAATAAGCAATGTGCTTATTAAACTTAATTCAATCGCCATAATATATGAACAGGACCCCTAGGTGTCTAAAAACAGAGAGTTTCGCAATACTTATGGTTTTCATTTGAAATAACTTTTTACATACAAATCAATTATTAACTAATTGAGTATAAAACTGGAACAGTTTAACCAATGCCTTCTATGTAGGTTCACCTACTACTTACACATGACCAGCTACAGAAATTTTGTCACGACAGGTCATTGATCCTGGGTGAGGCGGGAATGAATTGGGAACTTCAATCGGCACCGATGTAAGTCGCATGTGAAATGATTTGTTGATTTAAACTCGTCCATCAGTGTTGCATCCGGTACTATCTTCAAAAGACAGTCTAAAATTGAGTAGGTACTGCGTATGCTGGCATTCTTGACCGGGGACCGCCGAGCTCGTCGACGAACCATTAGTCTAGAACAGCCTAAAACTGCAGATGAACCCTGAATTTGACGACATAATTTGCAATATGATGGAGAGGCTGCCTGTACAATGGTTTGTGCTAAGGTGAGATAGTGGTTACCTGAACATAATGAGGTTGTTTAAGAAAGAAAGGTGGGGAGCACGATTGTAAAGGTGCGTCCAGATTTGTGACATGAACAGCGGACCAGATAGCCTGGCATCAAGATATGACCTTGAGTGTGTAACAACTTGCGGCACATAGGCACACAAACTAGAATTGTGCTGACTAGACCATCGGTCGATCGATGGTTTCATTTAAGCTCAGTTATCACGAAGCTGAATACGCGACGGACACGTATTCTACATTTACGTAGGCAACTTTTTAATATATATTAAAATATGCCCCTGGTATTGCACACGCCCTTCACGTCACTTATCTTAGGTGGGCCGTGTATAAATAAAGTCGACGAATGGATTATGCCATTTTGAAAAGTCGAGAACCATGACGCTAATGCTATATAATAAGTAATATCATCTTCAATCGTTAGGTAAGAAATTGTCTTCAAATAAATTGATGGAATAGGTTCTAAGACGGACTTTTCTCAATGAGCTGTGTTGGGAGAGTAGGCGGCGATCGCAACGGGCGCGGGCGTAATAGTAAAAAAAAACAGAATTTTAACAGAACCCGAACATCGAATTATAGATATGAACTGTTTCGAATTATGATCGGGATTAGTACGAAAATGCCATCATCTGACGATATCCTCCCCTTTACATTAACCGACGAGTCCCATGGCTACTGATGGAACATGGAATCATCAGCAGGCATGGGGATCGTCGGTTAATGTGCTCCACATAATCGGCTTCCGTCATTTCATTCACATAAAATCTAGTCACTATAAGGTATGGATTGTATATTAATATTTTTATTTATTTAAAAAAACGAGTATAACTTAGTTCATTGAAGAACGGTTTTATAAATAGCGGAGCTCATCACTTCCTCTCGCTCGCACACTAGTACTGTCTATACTCACTCACGCGCGTACCGTCAACACACAAAAAAATATTGATCTTTATTTTCTAAAACCTTTCTTTAATGCACCAGCTTATACATACATTCTTATTTAAACCAAACGGACGGCACACAGTGAGTCATTAAAGTTAGCAATTTTCAACAGCGCCATCTATCATGAACAGGCTACACATTATACGTTGACTTCATTGATTGTAATAAATAATACAATAGGTAAAAAAATCTTCTAAAAGTTAGATATTATTATTCTGAACTCAATTATCTTATTATAAATTACAAAACATAAGACCAGAGACTTCTAGAGACCCAGTGCGAGAGCAATGTTCAAATTCGCAGGAACGAAACAATTGAATATTTGAAACTGACATTCGTTCGTGGAACGGAACGTCGGCCAAACGTAAACAAAATATAATAGCGGAGTGAACTTGACGTTAATTTAAAATTCACAAAGAAAAACAAAAAATGTGATAAACAAAAAGTTTATTGTAGTTATCAAGTGTTAAGTTATAGAGATATAAATTATCTAGAGTATTAGATAAAAAATTCAATGCCAATGTGTTATATTTAACTAGTTTCAAGCGAAGGAAACACCTCAGGAAATGACTACAAGTTTGGAAGTGATGACTAATTCTTATTAGCTCTCTAAAACTATGGGTACCGCTTACAAAGATCTCTTTAAAATATACGATGTAATTCAAAATGGTAACGAAAGGTATGTAACTAAAAACTTTATGGTTTCTGACTTTTTCGGATCAAGTTTACGAAACACCTGCCGTTCCGTTCGCAATAACTGCATTTTTTTTATAATTTTACATCTGCCGCTTTTTGCGTAGGTTTCGCCAATGCATATTCTTCGATTATTTATTTTCAATAATATCCCAATCTTATTGGTTTTTCGTTGCTAGATATTGAATATATTGATTGCATAATTTTAGCTAAATTAATTGCATCATTGTAGGTAATTTAATTTCATCATTGTAGGTAATTTTATTAATTCATTGTAGGTAATTTAATTTTGCATCATTAAAGATAGTAAATTGGGTATTAATTTGATTTGATGGAGTATGTACTCGAAGTTCTAGAATAAGAAACGACTGTCTAAACTTCATCACAAACTAAAGCCCATTATTCCTTTCAGAACATTGGAGTGTCTGCTGAAAGAAACTCCTATACAGATAAATCAAATATTACCTTCTAAAGGTATAGGTGTTTTACATTTAGCTGTGGGTATAGAGCCTGTGGAGAAATCTAAAAAATGCACAGAATTATTGTTGAGACATGGAGGGGACCCTAATTTATGGTATGTTTGTTATTTTCAAATGATCGGATAGTGTTAATTTAGCATTATGTATTTAAAATTTTGTCTATCTACATTGATTCTAACATAAATAATTTTCAAATATGGATCTAGAATGCAGATAAACAAACTTAAGATTTTTTTTTGTAAATATATTTTTTTTTTTATTTAATATGTAAAGTAAATACATGAAATAAAGAAGGAAAAAAATAAACATATTTCTGCAAAATCTCTCTGTTAAAGCATAGTTTTTAAAGTTTGTCTCACACATACTTTACCATAATATTTTATTAAAAAGTTATTCCCATTCATGAAATTTACATTCTAATACAATTTACATTTCATTAAAGTATGGGATGGCATGCTCATTTCCGGCAATCTAGAACATGACACGGTTTTTGCGTAAGGGTGGATTTTTATTAATACATTGATTTATTTCTCAAAACAGCAATGACGATGGTGTGACACCAGTACATATAGCAGCAATATGGGGCAGATTGGACAACCTGAAGTTGCTGATAGGCTGTGGAGGAGACCCTTCAAGAAGAGATCTAGATGGGCATTCAGCGTTCGACTATGCTACAAGAGAGGAACAGTGGGAGGTGTTTGACTATCTTCATAATGTTGTGGATGAAACAGATATTTCTCATGGACCCAAGTGCGCATACACTTTAGGATTAGGTAAGTAACTTTCATGGTGATCACTAATATTGGATATTTGTGTTAGATAAAACTATGTTTGACCTGTGCTTCCTCAAGGGACCTATTTATCCCATAGGCATGATACAAGTTGATACTTTATGCACTAAAAATTTAAAAAAAAACTTTCGTGTTCCACTTCCTTTCATACATCAAAAAGAAGTTAGGATTTATAATTTGATTCCTTTTTCAAATTTCAAACTGTCAAACCACATGTTTTTCACTTAGGTCTCAGGCAAGTTTTCACTTACTATGATGTGTTTATTTTAATAACTTTGTTGATTTTCGAAATATGTTTGTTTATTCTCTCTGCTTAACTATTTGTGAGCACAGGGGTGACTGTTTGTTCACGCCTTGTACGTACTAAGGCGTGACCGGAGATCAAACAGGAGATTGGTCAGTCAGTATGTAGTAGATTTGTGAAAGTGAAATTTGCGTCAACTGGTGATTATCGCGAAATCGCTTTAGGTATATTCAAATATACATAATCCAAGTATATTTTTTAATATATCCAAGGTACAAACTTAGGGATTATGTAAGAGAGAAGAGCACTTAACAATTATGTAAGTAAAGATATATATTGTAATTTAATTATGTAGGTATATAGGTAGTGTACACTACATTTTTTATCATGTAAAAAACCCGCCTCGGGTCGAGTCTGGTGCAAAGGAGCCTAGAACATTGGCCGCATTTCATTTGTGTAGTTCTCACGAAGCAGTAATAATTCGCCAGCGCGAAAGCAGTCTTTAAAAACACCGCTATCAATTTAATTATGCTTTGGACACAACCGGAAATTCCCATAGAGTAATATTGACTTAATTGACCTATCATATCACGTTTAAAAGGCAGAGGGCCCGGAAGCGCGATATATAATTTAAGAACGCATACCTATACGAGACTTGAATTCATAATGTTATAATCATAAAACATTACCGTTAACAGGCAACACCCACCACAATAGCGGATTAGACTTATGGATAATTTACTTGTCGAAATACTTAAAATAAAGCTGTGGAACGAACTCTGCTGTGGTTTTTCCAAACGACTATAATAAGGGCTTCTTCAAGAAGACCATTAGAAGGTTTCTATAGGCTCGGCAGATCAAGTGTGACGCCCTGTTGCAAATGTCCATAGGCCAAGATAACCACCTTTCATTAGTTGGTTTGTGATGCCACACAAGTGGTCTATAAAAAAAGAATGTGATCTTGAATACCCCTATGAGTAAATGACGTCATATTTATGTAAATGTTGCAAATACGAGTAACAACATGTTTGTACATTATTAATTATTAATGAATGCGTTCATTAAAATAATGAACAGTAAGGCGATAAAGAGATTTTATACTAAGTGATTCATACATGGAGGTCACCCTGATAATTTTAATTTTGGTAAAACAAAATCATGTTTTGGAAGTTTGTATAACCTACAAACTTTTATGATAAGATAAGGTATTTATTTAAATATTTATCCAACTAGTTCATGAGCGAGGACTGAGGGGACAGGTAGGACCCTGGGGGTGATAGGGACTTTGTGGTTTCTACACACGAAGGAGCCACGAAACCAGAGATGGCCCTGGATCAGATAGTTGTGTTGCTAGGGATTTCAAAATTCAAAAGACGTAAATATAAGATATTGATATTCACAGTTACCTAACTGGTTGAGAATTTCCGTTGCAATGCAACCTTATTAGTGTTTTATATCGGATGTAAAGTTCCGAATGGCATTAAATAAATTATTATGATACGCTTTGAAGCACTGCATTAAACACGTCATGTCTGTTTTCGGTACATTATTTTGTAAGCTTTTTAAGAGCAGATTCGCCACTTTGATACGGATAAACGGTATTAATGAGAAGTTACAACGAATTAAAATAATAAACATTATTATGTCATTCATATCTATATCACGGTACGCTCTACCTGCTGCTGCGGTCGGCAAAGGAATCATACCTTTAGGCTCACGTGAATATCCAGGCTAGTCGGTGTCGACATCGCGGTGCACGCACTGACTAAATTAGTAAATATTTTAGAAAAGGACAAGTCCGAAGTATTAGAAACCAGTGGGTTTTTATGAAGGGCTAAATGACAGTAAAGGGAGCTCGTGAAGTATGTAAGGATAGAGCAAAATGGCGGGCTGTCGTCTCTACCCCAAAGGGAAAATAGTGGTGAGCGTATGTATTATGTAATTTTCTAAAGTTGAACCTCAAATGCGACCAAGGCTCAATCCTACGTTATGATTTTGAACAGCAATTGCCAAACGAAGTCTCAGTCCAAAACTTTCTTCTTACGCGAATTGGTATAACAGTTAACAATCATAAAAACATAATAAAGTAAATTTGGCGCCAACCCAGAAATGATATCCGGCCGCCGGAAATGTAATTTCCGCAACTATGGCGCTCTAGATTCCGGACCGATTTCGATATTTATTTGTATGTGAGTATTTTTTATATACTGCCAACTTTTCTGATTGAATTCAAATTGGCAAACAGAACTCTTAACTAATGTAAATACGGTTCGGTATGCTCTGCAATTATACATCGTCGTTGACCATTCTCTAAGTCTAACTCAATCCTTTACGAGGAGGTAGGATTGTGACGGCATCTTCCGTCGTAATTAGGCAGTCCTACTGGGGAAGTACTTCCGACCTACAGAATACCGCTATACCTACTAACTATTTATGTTGTGCTCCCGGCGGTGTATAAGGATAGGGAGTTTTTATGCTGTCAGTGGGAAAACCAATTTGTCTCCTACACTGGCGGCACAGAAGCTATCTTAACCATAACCAGTTTGCCACCTAAGTGCTACAAACAAAAAAACAAATAATCCACCATTAAATCAAAGGTTTTTTCTTGATTTCACCGATTTCTTTTACCTACCTAACCTATATTTTAACACTGAAAATTTTTAGGATATCTAACCGACAACAGGGTTTCCCTAGCACTGCGGCTGACCTTAGGCCATTTAGGGTTCTAAGGTTACGGGTGTGGGGAATCGAACTCCGAAAGGGGAGGGCAAATATCGATCATTTATAATTACCGCGGTAGGAGATTTAACACAATTTTAACTATTTCGTAGTTTCATACCTTAATATCGTTAATTGCACTTTGTATCTAATATTTATGAACACACTGTGGTGTAAAGCTATTTTTGTACCATGGATCCGGACCAACGGATGGATACACTTAACATTATTTGCTTGGCTCAAGTGGCACATCTGTTGGCGAGACAGACAAGACCGTGAGTTCAGTAGCAATAGCTGTAGATGAATAGAAATACCTATATAAAACACATGTTACAACTTATAATACTAAATAGAAAAAGTACACGCAACCAAAATACAAATTCTCGTAATAAGCTGTTCAAAATTCAGTTTTTTTTTTCTATAGGACCGTCAATTTGACTTCATCTCGCCTGATGGTAAGCTGTAAACAAGGAGTCAGAACAGAGGATCACCATTACAAATCTAATCTCAATATCTCAATTACAAAAAACGGTATTGTCGTCATCTTTCATCGTAATTGAGATTAATGAGACTTAATTTTGAATACATTTCTATTACCTACCAAAACAGACCTTCAATTTTAAAGCTCTTAGCAGAAAGCTATTTGCTTCCGCTATAAAGGAACAAAGCGACACTTTTCGAATAGAAAGGATGAAAATATAATGTAATTATAGGCTTGTAATTAGCGATTTTGTTATCAAGCTGAAATGTATAAATTGTTATTGGTCTGTAAGCATCCTTAAAACTAATAAATAAAATAAAAGCAAAATAATAACAATTATTATTTTACCAATTGCAGAAAGAGTTCTATTGACAACCGACCACATAGTAGCGGAATATGGACCGATAGTCGAAGACAACGTTCCAGATCCTCCCACAGTCAGAAAATCAGAACTGATCAACGATTGGTGTGACAAAAACAGTTTGACCATTAACAAACTGTACCCAACGATATTAGGCGATACATACCTCATTGACAATGAATCCGCACCTTGGAAAAGTACATTTATAGATTTCAGCGATAATATCACTCTCGATCTCACTAAAGATAGAATTTCAACTGATACCAATACTAGTTTTAAATCTTGTTTATCAGAAAAGGCACCTGACGTACAAATAAGCGGTGTTCAACCATTAAATTTCACGCTAGACCAAACTAAATCGGATAATTCAAACGTTTTAAATAAAAGAATAAGCGTTTATGAGAACTTCTCTTTACCTGGCTCTCCGCAGACGATAACTCATATAAATTATAACTCTAAAAGTAGTTTGAAGAAGAAGAAACAGGGTAGTACTAGTAGTATGATCTCAAGTGACTGTTCCCAAGAGTTGGATAAAGTATTAGCGGTAGTACAGAACAGAACGAACGAGTATTTGTGTGAGAGTAAGGGAGAGGTGTATAATACGCGAAGGTCGTCTGCAAGTAGTGGAGTGAGTAGCCATTTATCTGGTGGAAGTATTGTTATAGCTAATGTACAAGAGGAATATAAGTACGAAGATAGAGAAGAAGATGTTGTACTTATTGAGAAGAGACTTCTGGTATCACCGATTGTGTAAGTATTGTTTATAAATAACTCACCGTGGATGTCGGTTATCAAAAAAAATACGAACTTCCATACAAACTTTCGTCCCTAAGTCCGTTCCTTTGACCCTCTTTTCGTGATGAAAGAAGTAGCCGATGTCTGCTTCCAAGCTCAAATCTATTTCTGTTCCAAATTTTATCAAGTTCGGTTCAGTGGCTTAGGCGTGTAAGTGTAACATACAGACAGACCGAGTTGCTTTCGTAATTATAATATTAATATGTAACGAATATCTCTATCGAGTCGTAATAACCTCGGTCGTTCAACTGTTTAGTCAGAGTTTGATGGGTTCGAGTCCCGCTTATTGCCAATATAATATCGACTGTTATACGATTTGTTTGACATCTGCTTAGTGGTAATTGGTTTTGGTTCCCGATGAAGTAAATTAGGGCCAGCCCATCTCTAACCAAGGGTGTCGTAAGGGGAATTTAGGAATAGGGCTGTTCTCACAGTCTACAACCCATAACTAAGTGCCTGTTTGACGACAATAGCGTCGCCTACTATTACGTGGGACCAAACATTATAGTTGACGAAATGTGTTTGTTAATACGTTCTTGCCTACACCTTCGGGGATAAGCAGGCGTGAATATATTAAGTACGTATGCATGTTAGTTTGAGACTTCAAACTATTCTAAACCTACTACTCTATTCCAGACTTCCCATAGACGATGGTACGGAAACAGTATCACCAGATCAGACGATCATTTCCGTGGCCTCTTCCTTGCCTGCGTCAGTACAGTATGATGACAACACTCTTAGAGCTGAACTGGTGCGTCTAGGGTTCACTCCCGGGCCGATACAGGACACTACGAGGAATTTGTACTTGAAGAAGCTACAGGCGATGAAGAAAGAGGCCAGATATGAAAACGTAGACGACTTAAGTGGAAAGTTGAATGCTTTGAAATTGAAAGATAAGCTACCTAAAAAAAGTAAGTACTTATGTATATATTTTTATATTTAAAGGTAAAAAGAAAGGTATGTTCAGAGGTAAAGCCGCGGTAGCCTAGTGGTATGGGTAATGGATAATGGACTGCTGAGACGAGGTCTCGGGTTCGATCCCAGGTTTTACCATGGCACACACCAATGACTTTTCGATGCTTAACGAAGTTATATGTGTATTTATCACAGACTTATAAGTGCCCGGTTAGTGGCAATAGGCTCGCCACCTATTACATTGGGACCTAACATAAACTGGCGAATTGTGGGTGCTAGCACCTCTGCCTACCCCTTCGGGGATAAAGGCGTGAGTTTATGTATGTTATGTTCAGAGGATTCAGTCATGTTGAGAGAATGGATGAAAGAAGACTAACGAAACAGGTGTATGAGGCGAGTGTGGATGGTACCGTCGGAAGGGGAAGACCTAGGCGCACATACCTAGACCAAATCGGGAAAAGTTTAGAAAAGAGGCAGGTCAGGAGTACCCTAAATGTACCCTAATGAGATTGAATGAAGAGAGAGTAGTATGTTGGGATCGTAACAAATGGAGATCCGTAATCTCTGCCTACCCCTATGGGAAACCGCCGTGATTTATTGTATATGTATTTAAATAAACTCAACTTAGCGTCTGTCTTAATAGTTAGGGAGCTGGCTTCAGGATAGATCCCGGTTTCTAATCATGGCCATTATACTATCGATGTGAATCCACTTCTAACACAAGCTATTTAGCTTCGCTGTAAGGGTTAGAGGGAATATTAGTAATGTCTGTTAACTAGTTTTGTTTAAAAAACGTTTTATATTATGTATTATATATTCAATACTAGCCTATGCCCGCGGCTACGCCCGCGTGGCTGTCGGTTATCGCTACTTAAGCGCCATCTGTGCAACTTTAATTCTATATTACTAATCATAACTCTGGTTCTACTTAACCGATTGCAATCAAACAAACGTAATTTTAAGTTGGACCACACCCCTTCAAACAAAAAAACCACATCGAAATCACTCAGTAGTTTTTGCGTCCATCGCGGACAAACATAAACTTTTTACAATTATATAATAGACTAAAGAATAGAGAGAATAGGATAATGATATATTAGATAGATGAAACTGCTGACACCAGAGATTTTACATGAGAATAATTTAACAAATAAAACCTATTTATGAAACCTCAATGCTGCTGCCGTTTGTCCATAGTAACATTAAAAAGAAAAAGGCTGTCATTTTTGTTGACAATGTAAACAATTTTGCTATAGTTTATTGTAATTTTATATTTAGTTTTATTTTTACATTCAATATGGTTTTAAAACTAAAATTTCCAAGTATCAAAACTTCGAAAACGTTACTGAAGAAAGGTAAACTTCTAATTCAAAATATTACATCCAAATTAATTCTTATTATTTGGCAGCAGTACCTGTTATTATAAAGTAGGCGAATATCCTAATGATAAAAATGCATGGTCACCCTGATCTTTTGATATTGTTTTCTCCTTTGATATAAATAATCAAAACTATATATTTATGTATTAAGTATTAAGAAAAGAAATTGGTAGGTACCTGAGTTTCTTGCTGGTTTCTTCTTAGTTGATCCAGCTACTGAACCAGCGAAAGAATCATTTTCAAATGATTTATTTATTTTCTTTTAATATTTTTGCAAATATAATTGTAAAACTATGACAGTTAGGCACATAAGTGCCTAAACTGGCCTAAACTTTTATTGTTACTTGAATTTGAAAAATATTTTTTGCTGGTAACAATATTGCTAGGAGGCTATGGTTCACGTCGATAGTATTAATAAAAAAACGCTCTACTTTCGATTTAAGATTTGAGCTATATTATGGGTACGAGAAAAAAAAACCAATTTAGTTGCATTATCTTTCGTCCATACATTAGCCAGGCTAAAGTAAATAGACATACCTATTCAGGGACAAAATATTTGCACTAGGCAGGTATCGAACACGAGTCGCCACTGAAATCGTCAGCGATGTGATGCTTATAACTATATAGTAGAACAATCTCGAACAAATTATACAATATCTACACATAATAAGGAGTCAGAATATCTTTCAAAGCTAACATGCGCATTCTTACAGCCGAATGGCCAACTGTAAAACTTACAAAGTCATTCTTGAACATTACTTCCAGCTTACAGCATAGAAATCGAAAAGTGTCTCCGCAATCCAGATTGGATGAATGATTTAACAAATTATATAGAGTTAGAAAACAAAGCGCGGCTGGACTTCTCGGACACGAAGAAGAAATGGCGGGAAGGAACCGCCAAGACGTCATTTACTTACTTATTGTTGGACCCTAGACTCACGGATAACCTGCCTGCTAAGGCGGGGAAGCAAAACAAACATTTCTCGTGGACAACTTTTATAAATTCCATATTTTACGTCGGTAAAGGTAAGCATATTCTTCTTTGTATTTGTTTTTTATACAACTTAGCTGGTAGACAAGCACACGGCACTCCTGATGGAAAGTTGCTACTCCTAGGCTATAAACGTTTCCAACACCAGGGGCGTCACACTCGTGCTACCAACCCTGAAGAGGGGAGCGGGAGGGGGAGAGGTGAAGGTTAAGAGAACTTCTGTGCTGTCAGTGTAGTTAGTAGTTAGTATGTGATGTCAGTTTCCTAACATCACATAGTGGTGACAAAAGCCCTCGGTCTTTCCACTAACAACACAAAACCTCTCCAGTGAGCTCACAGCACAGAGCTATTATTAACCGCGATATTCTGTAGGGCAGAGGAGTTCCCCAGTCGGACTGCTCAATTAGTACGGGAGATACCGTCGTGTCCTACCTCCGTCGTCATAAAACGACTACAGAATTCTTATGCTATTTTAGGAACGACTACCCTTTTGACCATCATATCCCGAGAGAAGCCACCAGTCAGTATCATCTTTCGGGGCTGAATAAACAACATCCATTGAAATGCGTCATTTAGTTTTCGTCACGACTCAAAATCTATAAGTCTTTCTCAACATGTTGCCACTAAAGAGCCTGGTCAAAAATACTTACCCACTTCTCAATTACAGGAAAACGTTCCAGACCGTACTCACACTTATACCAAGCTTTAACATTATGGAAGAAAGATTTCAAGACATCCAAAGACAAAAAAGTTCAACATATATTGGATATTTGGACGGATAAAGTAGGGGTCGTCTGCCTACATGTCTTCCAGAACGTAATACCAGCAGAAGCGTATACTTACGAGGCTGCGATGATAGATGCCCTAGGTCTGACAACCTTGAAGAATTTAAAAGTAGGTAATTATTATGGAGCTGTTGCCTCTTGGCCTTTGAAAGAACGACGGATGCTCGGAGTATACCTCCTGTATAAAGCAATGTTAATATTTCTCAGTGAAGGGGAAAGACAGCTGCTACCTGAAGATTTAGACTGATAGGGTAATATTTAATATTAAAAATATTAAGTTGGTTGTGAATATTTTGTATAAAATTGAATGAATTTGGAACATATTTATTTGAACTTCACGTCTAAATTAAGTGTAAATTATTGTATTGGGTTAAGCTTTAATGGATTTAATTTTATTATTGATTTTTTTAACGAGTGTACCTATTGTAAAATAGAACCAAAGATTTATACACAGAAGAGTGAAAAGATCGGTTTTAGCTTTTTTTTCGATTCGTAACGGTTATCCATAGGAGATAACTAAAAATAAATCTTCGTGCAAACTAAACCGATCTTTTGACTAAAACACGTGTGTACTTAAACACAACTACCCTCGCCCCCCCCTACCCCCTCACCAATACACCTATGAATTAATTGTACTACTACTAGACTAGTTGTGCGGAAAAAAATAGTACCGCGAAAGACCACAATCGACCACTACATTCTGTAGCTGTCATACATTAATATTATACAGATAGGTGTCAAAATGTACTCCACCTTCTGTGTCCGTTCAAATTCGAAATTTAAATTTCAAATCCATGCCTCAGCATGGCGGCCATCACTGAAATCGTGATATCTGTTCAACCAATGAAATCTCTGGAAAAAGGTGTCACGTGACAAAACATCATGAAGTAGACGTATCGCATCGATTTCATTGGTCGAAGAGGAGCGAAGAGATGCCATGCTAGGACTATAGGAACTGTGATACAATTTTTTAAAACAACCAGTCTAGTACTATACATATACCTTTTATAAGTTATTATAAGAAACTAGTTTTTCGAAAACTATTTTAAAACCCTTATTTATATTATATCGTAGGTATTATTGATACAATACGGTAACCACGTTTTGTTAGCTTTTGCGCAAATGTTGACACGTCCTACCGACACCAGTAGAACACAACACAACCGACAAGCGTAGTTGCGGAACGAAATTTCGGACAAGCTGTTCCAGGGAACACATTTATACCGAAATTGAAACCGAAAACCGGCTTACAAACGAACACTTAGCACATTTTAACTAGCACTATGAACTATATAGTCTGAAATATATGATTATTTATTTAAACCGCAAGAAAACCGACGTGACATCATGGTACCTCACATGGCCAAGCCTACTCTTAGGCCTCATACGCATTGTCCGGTTAGCCTTACAGTAAGCCACTAAAACATAAACGCGAATTGACCGCAAATCGAGTTTAATGTATCCACGACCAATCAGCAACTCTCAAAAGAAAGGATTCTGCGGATTGTTCGAAATTCAAGTTGACGAAACTTCAGTTTTTATTTCTAGTTGCCTAATGTAAAACTTGGCTAAATACTCTACAAACATATTTCGTGCGGTTCCAAAGTATCGAATGTTTTATAATATGTCATAGGTTTTTTTAAATATCTATTGTGCTTCCACTCAATTTTGATTTGTATAGGTTGCGATAATACCAGTAATTTACTAGTATTCTTTAAAAATTATATTACTGCAAAGAGTTTAGTTACTGAAATCAAAGTAAATTTACACGTCCGTTACTACTATATAGCGCAACGGATTTAATTGAATGAAAAAATAAATGCGTAATGGTCATCCACATTTTATATTTAAACATCGTAAATAAACTTTCCCAGAGCGGGATATCTTTTATGCTATTGAAGAGTGCAATCCATGAATATGATATGGTCGTGCCTCTGACAGCACGTTAGCCGTCGATCCCGGTTGCCATACAAACATCTATGGCAGTCGTTACGGATAGTTGGAGCCCTCAAAAAGTCCGACTAACCTAACTACAGAACTTCGATATCGCCAATTTGGTTGTGGAGGGTTTGATGGCAGTCGCTTCAAGGAAAATATCGAAGTTCCAGCCGCATCTTAGTTAGACTAGAAAGCCGATCCCTACTGAGTGGGGAATAGGCTTGGAGAATGGCGATTACCTGTAGGCTTAGGGTTCACTCAAACAAAACAAAATCGTCTCCATTTGCGCAACATTTTGCATAATTTTATACTACATTTACACTAATTTTATCAGTATTTTGTTTAATTTATTCTTAGTTATAAGTGTACGTTTTGTAATATTAAGTTACCACAATTGCACATTGTACAAACGCACTTTTTGCACCATATTACCTGTTAGTACCTGTAAAATAACTTAATTTAAATAACTTAGTACCTAGTATATAACCTAGTTCTTTTATTTATACAATGTGTTGGTTCGATAACGTAAAGTTGAATTTATTATTATGTGATTCATTACTTTGAAAATGCCTTGAAATTTTAAACTGTGCGACTGTTGAACCGAATTATCTTGTAACGATATCGGTGGCAAATCCATAGGCATAAATATTACTAGGCGTGAAAAGACCCACAAACTCCTGCATTAGGTACCGAATTTAAATTGTCATCGGCAGTGATTTGTGACTTTCTGTATAGAAACTGTCACTGCAATATCTATTTCTGGCAAAGTTGATAATGGTTTATAAAAAAGGACCCGTTAGTACCTATATTCTGTCACTTTTTCACCTAGCTGATTTTTTTTGTAGAAAATACGTATGTTACTTGCACTATTACCCATATATAGAGAGATAACCTAAAGTAATAGTATTCTTGTTTTGAAACAAACGTTATGGTCATAATATTGTAATATTTGAAGAATATACTGAAATTGAAGTTACATTTACACATTATAACTAATTTATTGACTAACGCGAGAAATATTTCTTTACCAAACCAAAATAAACTCGTTTACGAAAACCATAAACTCAAAAATAAATACAGATTTCAGAATAATTAAAATAAAATATCTATTTATTTTAGAACTATGGCATATTGGTTGAAACCATCCTTTTACTCAGTATTAATGTAATAATAATATTAGTAGAAATCGATTTTCAGTAACCTTATGAAAATTGCAGCGTTCTCGTAATCCAAGCGATAAATATGCTTCTCTATAATTATATGTTTAAGAAATTTCTTCCAACGGAGACAGGGGCTAAGTATGAAATAGTAAATAATGTCTAAGAAAATTAGGAGAGTATTAGATATGCAAAAACTTCGAAAATATTTCGAAAAACTTAACAAGAAAATATGCATGGCATATTACTGCGGTCACTAACCAATTTATTCTTGATATTGCATGAAATTCGTACATTTTTTGTAAGAAATTCACCTATTTTTTGCACGAAATTCGTACATTTTTTGTAAGAAATTCACACATTTTTTGCACGAGATTTGTACATTTTTTGCACATAGTAGCATGAGGCAATAGACTATGCGATAAATCGGAATGACACGTGTCGTTATTTATTCAACACATTACGTATGTTCCTAGTCACTAATACTGTAGTATTAATGCATAATGTATTCATGACAATAAATTAAAACTAACTTACTGATAGCTGTTCAAAATCAGGAAATAAAAGTATTTTTTTAAAGTGTTATATTATTTTTATCATCCCTTTTTCAAAATCCATATGTTATACATAGTTATTTATTTTTAACGAAACCCGATAGCCGCGATCATATTATAATAAATACAATAATTCACCTTGTGATTGGTTGACGCTTCGGCCAAGACCTAGATTCTACTAATTATAGTGATAGTAACACCACTGAGATTACAAAACTCAATTTTCGGTTTTATTTACATAATTTAATATTCAATGTATGGGATTGACATGTATTTTGACATTTATGACAGGTGTGAACGAATGTCAATCCCATAAATTGATCAATCTTTCCTATTCCACATTTTATATTTTAAAATACACACTTTACTGAAAATAGTGGAAACAAACCTAAGACAATCTGATAATAGCTTACAATCCTAATTCTTAATAGGTCTAAATTTATAAAATTTCACACCAGTTTTCTTTATCACAACACTGAAAATTTCATTGGATTTTAAAGACATATTATTCTCTTCCTTGTTGAAAAGGTCTTGTATAACATAGTCTGACTGAGGCAGTTTCATTTCTTCATGTGTGAATCTAGCAGTGATCATTTGGTCGTTTCGATTCACAAATGCTATAGCGTAGCAATCTTCAGATAGTCTGCGGTTCCACACCTCCAGATTATGTCGCTTGAAAGAGAAATGAAAGATGATAATATTAAAGAGATGTCTATAATTCCCATTCCAGAAATGTGGGCGTTTAATACACCTCTACCTTCAGGGATTACGGGCGTGAGCGTATGTATGACTCTTAATGGAGCGGTCGCTTCTTTTTTTCGTGCCAAAACTCCCCACGGATACTCGCCTTCTCCGCCGGGGCGGTTGGAGAGGTTATGTCGGACTCGAACCGACCAAAACGCACGCCATCTTTGGTTCTTTAGTTGCCGGGCGGTGAGATAGTAGTCAACATATCATTCGCACCCCGGCAGACCCGGGGCCGTCTCTTTCAAGATGACCCCCGTCGGGCGTAGGGACCACGGTGTCCCCGTTGGAGCGGTCGCCTGGATTCCCAACTCGGAGAAGAAACCCAACGCCAGAGCCTCATCTATTAATGACCGAGTGTACTGACTCGCAAATGAGGATAACTTTGCTAAAGATCTTTGTGGGTAGATGCTGTTTAGTGAAATGAAAACCAATACCTGACTGAATAATGAGCCTTTCCAAACCCGACGCCCCTGCTGGCCAAGTCTGTCTTGGTTCACGGCGATGACGTCACGATTCAATAGTATCTCCTTAAACTCGGGTTTAATGGTGGCCAGATCTACACTCATCATAAGCGGCGCGGCCAAGACCGCCCAGACTGCCATCTGCACCTGTGCTTGGTCTACTGTTAGGCCAGAGTTGCCGATCACCAACTGAAACGAAGTATGCGTTATATGGTGGAAATCCATTACAAGAAAATATATTGGGGGACGGAAGGGAACCCACCCACCAAGGTTTTAAAATCCCAACGATAGCAATAGCAAAATATTACCAATTGTTATGGAAAGGAATAGCAAACCGCACTCCTCAAAACAAGTAAGAAGACTTCTTACCCTATGAGTGACCTCGACACGTGTTTTTATCAACTTTGACAGAAATATATATTGCAGTGACAGCATGTTTCTACATTAAAAGTGCCAAGTCTCGGCCACTGACAGTTTAAATTCGGTAACGCGGTGATAAAGGAGTCAGTGGGCCTATTAACATTAATAATACGTAGGTAATATACCTAAATGTCTATTTTAATTGCTAGTTTGCTTTGTGGTTTCAACCGTTGCCTACCGTTCCGAACCATGTCCGAACTTAACTTTGAGGCATACTTATAGTACCACAGCTCGTTATACTGCTTGCCTACTCTATGCCTCTTCGAGGATAAACAGGCGTTTCATACGTTATCGTACTTTGTATAAGCAATCGTGAGTACAGTACCTAATACTTTGACCTTAGTCTGTAATACTTTCCTAGCAGATACCCAGGCAGGCGACGATGGCAGATTGACGCGCGCTCCTCCTTATCTGGGGAAAGACGTGGAAACCGTAGGCCTTCGCTGACCCTGGGTCAGCCAGGGCGCGAGGGATATGCCGGGGGCTACTTCACTCTCGGCAACTGATGGCCCAAGATAGTAATTAATGAGGTATTTTTCGATTAGAGTCCGACATAACTAACCTCGCCGACTTCGCTGGGGATTTCCGCACGGGGAAAAATTAAGTCAGGAGGTAGAGAGGAGGTAGGACACGACGGTATCTCCCGTCCGAAATGAGCTGTCCAACTGGGGAAGTACCTCCGCCCTACAGAAGACCGCGGTCATAATAACCATCGTGTTGTGTTCCCGCCGGTAAGTAGGGTAGCCAAGCCAGAGCTCACTATACCCCTCCTTCCCCTCCCCTTCCTAGACTCCCCACCCCTTCCCAGCTCTCCCCCTTTCCCTTCAGGGTGGGCAGCGCGTGTGTGACACCCTTAGTGTTGCACACGTTCATAGGCCACGGTGGCCGCTTTCCATCAGGTGGGCCGTGTGCTTGTCTGCCACCTACGTAGTATATAAAAAAAAATTGTTACCTATCATAAAAAATTAAATCACTCACCATATCTGGATCACTGAAATGTCCCGGACCGGTGTACGGCGCTATTCGGTCCTGGTTGTTCCCAAACCAGGTCATAGTGCTAAGCACGGAGTCCCATGAATTTCTAATGTCGTAATAATTTCGCCAGATATTGCAGTGTTGAGCCACGTCGGAGTAATTTGGCTGCAAAATTAAATGCCTGGATTAGGTTATTCTTTTGTGTACCGTGGATTCCAAAAGTTTCAGGACAATTTCTAACTAAAATTGTATGAAGTGATGCCACTACACAACTACTAGGGGAGAGTGGGGTGGATTCGTACACTTTTCACTTCGAGCTCTATAGCAGAAAAACTAAACACTATTTGATAACCATTTGAGCATTGCTAGATTGCTTATATATTTGCCTACAATGTTCCCTTAGACGACTTGTTCATAGAAAGAACCGTAGCCAAGCTATGACGATTTGAAAAAAAAGAGTAAATCGTCCGAATGCACCCCCCTCACGGGGTAACTTCGTACATGTGCTATTTATAGAAAATGTAACGTATATGGAGATCAAAATTTCGTAAAAACAACCTGGGGTGCTAAGTACCTAATAATAAGATCATTATACTTGTATTGTAAAATCTGACTACATTATATTCAAAATATTTAGTAGGTTTTACGAGGACCCCCGCCCGGACACTAGGTTTCACCAGACTACAGTAAAAACCCCGCCTGGACACTTTTTAAACTAGGACGAACCCGGACAAATCCGAATTTATTAGTAGTCTCGTAAATGCGGATTGCATTTCTTACTGCAGTACATTCATATAGTACGAACCCACCCCGTTCATTCCTGTACGAAGCTACCCCAACTAAAAAATTCGATTAAAATATTGAAAATAAAAATAGCTGCTAAGATTATGTTGAAGTAAATGTAAAAATAATAAACTTAAGTATGTATTCAAACACCACAAGAAATCAGTTTAGTAATGGCAGCAAAACTTATAGAATATAAACACGTTCAAAGTTGCATCGAAAAATTACTTATGCAAAGCGAAAACACGTAATGTCCTGTCACATCGAAGCCAGCGGCTGCATTGGTGAGCTACTCCGCGGTTATATTATGCGTGTGTGTGGGCACCACATACACTAATACGAAGGCGCCACCATGATCCGTATTCCAATTATGGCCGTTGTATGAATGCTCCCGGTGTACGAATCCACCCCACTTTCCCCTACTCTTAGAAGCTACTGGATAATAGACCTAGGTACTTAATAATGTAATTAAGTTTAGGATGCTACTTGCATAAGTTTTTATTTTTTTAAAAAGACATGGATCCAGTTTATTTTATTAACTATCTATGTTACCTTCGGTAAAATTTGACCTAGGCTGTCAAAGGATTATAGACCTTAAGGTGTCCAGGTAGGTACTTTTGGAGCCCACTGTACCTACGTACCTACTGAAATAATTTGATATTTACGTATACTCCATTTGTTTAGGTACTTTAATAAAGGTATATGCACAATCTTGTGGCATTTTTTTATAAAAACAGGTGTTAAACCAATAAACTAGACTAACTAACTGGTTCGATACAGATTTTAAATTTTCAAAATGCGTTTCTAAGCAGTAAATTATTTTTATACCGAGTTTTTAAACAAAACATATTAAAAAGACACACTAAGCTTGTTTACATTTATTTAAGTACCTACTTACCTAAACAAATAGACTATAATGAAATATAATTTATAATAAAGTATAATTTCAATTAATAAGTAAGTAGGTATTGCTTCTTGAAGTTCGTTGATTCCAGATCCAAAACAATATTTATTTTCAGCTTCGTAGTGAAGCAAAGTGCGATCGGCGCTCTGAGACCTACCTTTGCTTTTTGGGCAATCAATCCAAAGGATTATTTATAAGATTGATCCTCATTAAGTAGGTAATGGTAATTGCAGGAAGTATAGGCTCGTTAATGCAAATAAATCAATGACAAATTTCGACATTATGCAATGAAGTGAAATAGCAATATTGGGTAGCTAAGTAGGCGGGTATTTCCTTTGAATGTGTAGATAGTGTAGTATCATCCATGTTATCTAAGAGTCATTGAAGTTGACCCCTATTTGTTCATTAACGTATGATTCCGTAGACGTCGGCCTACGACAACTGCAGATGATGTGACGTGGCGTCGTTTCAATACAGATAACAACATACGACAACTGCAGACGTATGGAAAACAAAAAACAAGTGAGAGTGTGATATAGTCGGTGCACGCGTGTTTACGCAACGAAGGATAAATTCAACAATATGAACCTTTTTGTCAGAATACGTCTAAATTGTTTCGTAAATATTCAAACTTGTTCGATCCAAAGTATGAAACGCCATAAATACTTTTTTATGTAATTGCTATTTTGAATGGTTGCAAAAAAAAAGGTTGAGGCAGTATAGTTGCCACTACCTTATAAAGGGTTATGGTGTTTTCGTCTTGTATGATTTACGCTAATGTGGCATTAAAAATAGTAGTAAATTCCACCACTCAAAGCAGTTATTTACAACTTTTACAAGTAATGCACGGTACGGTCTTCGGCTACAGAATTTAATAATAAACCGGTATTTTTATTGCATAACGAATAGGTATGTAACTTAAATACTAACCCTTATGTTATTAACTTCTTGGAAAAAGGGCCAGCTGCATGCGTACAGTATGGGACGGCCAGTTTCGTTCAATAGTTTGCCAAATGCAGGGTATGCTGTAAAATAAATAATGAGTAGGTATGTGAATAGGTATGAGTCGCTTAAGTATCACTCGGTGTGAGCTAGGGTTGGTTCTGGGGGTGGTCTAAAAGAGATATCCCCGGGTTTGTGCGGGGTGCGAGATATACCTAACTATGTCTTGTATAATCTCACCTCCGGCAATCAAAGACCCATAGACGGCGTGCGTTTCAGTCGGTTCGAGTCCTACATAATCACCTCCACCGACTTAGGTGGAGGCGGTATCCGTGGGTATTTCGCGCACGGAGAAAAAGGGTTGGTTTTCTGAGATTTCGGAACCGTTGACGGGAATTTGGCAACCGCTTAACATTAGGGCCTCAATTGTCAACCAATCGGTATTACAAAAACACCATTGAATTTGAGACTTAACAGTTATTTATACTTTTAAAGTTTAAAATGAAATGATATCGTGTGTGTACAGTGAATTTGTATGCAACGAACTCTTATCATTAAATTTTGAACTTAATCATATTTATGTTTACAGTTTATGTAGTCTCAGTCTTTGGCAATGGTTAATAAATTTATAGTATCGGGGTCCTGTTTCTTATTATTTATTCGAGGGTCGATCTCAGCTGCATTTAAAGCTGCAAGTTCCCATTAACAAATATTTGTTTTGACTTTTATTGTAACCTCCCAACTCTGATTATATCACCGGTTTTAACGAAATCTTAAAATTCTTCTTCTGTCGAATCGACAGCATTTTTGAGTTGCCATCGTGGTGTAGTAATTTGTTCCACGGCAGCGCCGCTACTCTCGGAGAGGGCCCGAGCATAGGTTTCGCTCTTCGGGAAGGCTTACTACGTCCCCTCCAATAAAAGACTATATAATCAGTATAAAATAATACCTTCACTCATCTTCTGAATATCGCTGTAGCAACCGTCTAGTTTCAGATAGTCGATATCCCACGAGGCCAGGGTCTGCGCGTCAATTTGCTCATGGCCCTCTACGCCTGGGTAACGCTCGCAAGTCAACGAACCGTAGTCCTCGTATATACCAAACTTCAATCCCTTGTTGTGTACCTTAGAATTTAGAATAGGTAAATGAGTTGGTTAACTAAAGATATTATTATCTTTTATAATATCACGCCTATATCCCCGAAGGGGTAGGCAGAGGTGCTAGCACCCACATTTCGCCGTTCCTCTCTAATGGTCGGCAGCACGAATGTGACGCCCCTAGTGTTGCAAACATCCATAGGCCACGGTAACCACTTTCCATCAGGTGGGCCGCGTGCTTGTCTGTCATCAATGTATAAAAATATATAATAAAATTCCTCAGGATTTGGTTGACCTGCCACTTAATAAGTTTAAAATAGAAGTGAAAAGATGTTTAATGAACGATAATCGATAATCTAATCTACCTGAGTTTCTTGCTGGTCTCTTCTCAGGAGATTTAACTACCGAACCAGCGAAAGAATCATTATGATTTATTTACTAAGTATTTTATTTATTATAAATTATAATATTTTTGACAAATGTAGGTACATAATTATTGTAAAACTTTGACATTCATAAGTGCTCTTTATGTGCCTAAACTGAATAAATTAAATTGATTCTTTGATTCTTTGATTGATCTTAGTGGTATAAAAAAAGCTTACATATTCAGCTAAGGCCTTCATCCCACTGGGGAATCGATTACGATCAGCTACCAGTTGACCCTCAGGGCCCCTTTCTTTCTCCAGCCAGCAGTCGTCGATAGTGATATAGTTGTAGCCAGCTGTTAGGTAACCCTCACTTACCATCAGATCTGCCGTTCTTTTGATTAGATTTTCACTAAAATCGTAATTATAAGATGGGAAACCATTACCGACATGTTATGAACAGAAATGAAATAATTAATAAATATTCTAAGACTATCTACGCCATGTCACCTAGACCCATGGTATAGCTAGTTAACCTATAGCTTAACTAGCTTGTGTTATGGGATCTAGAATGCGGATAAACATATTTAGATACATTTTTTTGAACACATGATATGTTATATTACATATTCATGCACTTAAATATTTCTACTGAGCGGAAATCGAACCCGCGCCTCCTGCTTAGCAGTCGCATTCAATACCATAATAGAGGTCGGCAGTGAATTCAGGACCAAGAAAAGAATTCTTACAAAATTTATTCGAATGTAATTGTGTCTGCAACGCTTTCACGCCAAAAGCTACTAAAGGCGGAAACGACACGCCACGACACATAGTACATATGTTTCCGCCTTAAAGATTGATAACTATTACTATTCTACTATTCTACCTTTTATTGAGAAATAAACTAAATAAAGGCCATAAGGAGTTCAAATATGGGATGAAAATGCGTTGACAAGTTCGTGATTTTCGAAAGTAACGAACCTAATAAAATATTGGTACAGAGATAGAGATATCTAGTTAAGTCTACATTATTATATATTGAAGTCTACATACATACCTTATACATTGCGTGGGTTGGTGGTCACAATCGATAGTACATCCAAAACCAAGCCATGTAAGCCACCCCATTGGAGGAGTCAATGCCAGGCCATTGTCCAGCGCAACCACAGAAGATAGAACTTCCAATAGGAACAAAAACATCGAGGGGACCAACATCTTGGAATACTGCTAAATATTTAAAAATGTAAATGGTTAGTTTATTGGAAAAACAAAATAAATAATTATATGTATCTTTTTGCACTTTGCATTTTCAATAATTGTGCAATTTAACTTTGCAATTTTCAATAATTGTGCAATTTAACTTTGCAATTTTCAATAATTGTGCAATTTAACTTTGCAATTTTCAATAAATTGCTACAATTAACGTTACATGCAAACAATTTACGGATCTCTAATAATGCGAAGAACACTCCCGCATCGTTGCTAGTTCATACGACGACTGCTTATCATGAAGTTGAATGTGTATTTGTGTACTAATATAGTAGTAGGTGAGTAGGTATGTGTTTTTAAGGAAAATATGTATTTATTGGTTACTTCAGTTGTAAACAGCTAGGATTAGAGCCTAAAAAGTAGACTAAGTAAGACTTAACTTCTTGTAATGTAGTTGCAAAGGTTTAGTGTGGTACTAAACTTACCTTTTTTTTTTTTTTTTTTTTTTATCGTGCGCAAAATCCCCACGGATACCACCTCCACCAAAACCGATGGAGGTGATTATGTCGGACTCGAACCGACCAAAACGCACGCCGATCATGGGTCCTTGATTGCCGGAGGTGAGATTATACAAGACATATCTCTCGCACCCCGGCAGACCCGGGGACATCTCTGTTGAGATGACCCTCCTCCCCCAATGCGGGGACCATGGTGTCCCCATCTAGCCCCTGGGTATGGGGTGGCATTTTGCGCACTCGCCGTGGCCTGCTTCTGCTAGGGTGACCGGCGGCTCCACCCGTCACCCCCAGGCCCGCGCTCATGGGGGACGGAGGTCATTTTGCGACCTCCGACGTCCGAGTCGCCTCCGCTCATCGCGGGCAGTGCGGGCCCGGAGTCTTCTCCGGACCCGCTCCGCCTCCTCCTTTTCGAGCATTACTTGCTCGCAGAAGGAGGCGGCGGCTGCCCAAGCACTCGCGCATCGTACCATCACCGTGAGCAAGGTGGCGAGCGAGACAACTCCCACCCCTAGGGCTGTCAATAGGACCCGCCTTGGACTAAACTTACCTCAAACACTTTTGATTGATAATAGCGTGTTAAAACACTATTTTGAAACCGATTTTTTGATGGGAATCGGAAATAGCCCGTTAACTTAACCCTACAAACAGTGCAGGCTATGATAATACTTGATTTACACTAAGTTCTTAAAGCACGACAGAGCGGTTGGCGAACTTATCTCATGAATGACTGTGAATATATAAAATAACAATAGTGCGGCATAATCAGCTATTGAGATAAAAAATAACTCATACCTACTGCATTTTTAATCAATAAATTCTAAGAAGTTTAATGTACAGTGGGCTTCTAAATTTACTGGAGACCTTAAGATCTATAATTATTTGACAGTTTAATACTAAAAATTAACATAGATAGCGTTAATACAATAGACTATCGATGTCTTGTTTCTTTATAAGAAAATAAGTATGTAAACTCATACAAGTAGAGCCTAAACTTCATTACATTATTAGTAGATCTATTATCCAGTAGCTTCTTACACTAGTAGTTGTGTAGTGATATCACTTGATACAATTTTTGTTTCAAGTTGTCGAGGGACTTTTGTAGCCGACTGTACAAGTCATACATTCGTATGCCTATCGGCGCGAAACTTAGACCTAAGTCACAAGAGAAGCGAGACCTTTTTATGACACCCGTTCTACCCCGTGCTATCCGCACTACACAACTACGTGTATAGAGCTTATTTTGGGTCCACAACTTGGGCCCATACCTATACCTACATTGCTCACGCCTATATTCCTCTCTACTCTGTGATAGGCATATACCTATAATGTACGGTCAGTAATTCTCCGAACCTATTCCCAACTCAACTGGGTTCGGCTATCTAGTCTAACTAAGATGCGGCCGATATTTTCTGTGAAGCGACTGCCGTCGGACCTCCACAACCAAATAGGCGATATCAAGTTCTGTAGCTAGTCGGACTTCTGATGGCTCCAACTAACCGTAACGACTGCCATAGATGTTCGTATGGCAACTGGGACGGACGGCTTAACTTGCTCTCCGACGCACGACCAGACCAGTGCAAATTGCCATATTCATGCACACAAATATTTGCATTGAGCGGGTATCGAACCCGCGCCTCCTGTATAGCAGTCGCGTTTACTACCGCCACGCCACAAAGGCTTTCCGAGATGATGACCGTACATACCTACCATGTACGGTTAGTGTCACCATATATTATTACTCACTGCGGTTGCCCAAATACCCAGTTACATACGAGCAAAGTTTGCACTATTCCTAGCACAAGGTCCACTTGGTTGGTGTCGGTTTTTCCTGAAACAACTGCTTTTTAACATTCCAACCATATTTCCCCCCTTTCCTCCCCCTTTCCCTTCAGGGTGGGCAGCGCGTGTGTGACACCCTTAGTGTTGCACACGTTCATAGGCCACGGTGGCCGCTTTCCATCAGGTGGGCCGTGTGCTTGTCTGCCACCTAGTTACGTAGTATATAAAAAAAAAAAACCCGTGCGGAAATCCCCACTGATACCAAAACCGCACGAGAGTCAGTTGGCGAGAGTGACATAGCCTCTGGCATATCCATCACGTGATGACCCGTGACCCTGTCATTCCAAACCTGGCAGGCAAGTTTGTGCCAGATCCTTATCAATTATATTATTTACTAAATATAATGTATCTCTGTTAAAGACGAATTTTTATAGTACCCGAGACGTTGGTAGGTCCATGTTATACCAACGCCACAGATAACATAAGAATTCGACACATTTTCACTATTTTTATTGTGTAAAACAAAAGCGCGGCGGCAGCCATTTTAAATGTTCTATACTTTGTCAAATATAGGATGATAATTTTGACAGGTCTAAGTAGGGTACCCCATACAGTACAATCGTAAATGAATCCATTCGATGTTCGATTATCGTTCCCGTAGAATATGGTATCGATGTTACATAAATAGTAAAACATTTATTTCTTATTATTTTATGTACGTAGGGTATTATAATTTTATAAATATTTGTTTACTTAAGGTGACACTTCATTAGTGCGGCGCGGCATTACCTAATCGAACTTTACTGCAAATATAGATTGATAATTGCTACAGTTACTACCATTTATAGTATAATATTTATGTTTTATATTATATCTAGTTAATTCTATTACCAACATTGTAGTAGATAAGTACTTAAACATAAAATTATTTTCATAAATTAATAGATTATGTTCGAATTATTCGATTCGTTTGACTGCAGTCAATTATGCTATATTCTTGCAAGGCACTACTCTACGATAAGTGGGCGGTACTTGTCTATGAATTACGATAATTTTAGAGGTATTAATTTGTTTACAAAAATACGTTACTTCATAGACGTGAACTGTCAAAATTATCATCCTATATTAGACAGAGTATACACACAAATATGTATTATTTTATGGTTTGTGTTTGTTATCGCATTAACGACAAATATGTTTACAAGCTGCTTGAAGTTATTTGTTACAGAATGCCTAACAGTGATAACGAACTTTTGTGGTTAAATACCTATAATTTGTATGGTCGCCATCGGCTCGGTTGATTATTATGATCGGCAGGCAGCAAACAACTTGATAACATTTGTAGGTACTACATAAATTAATCTTCATTGTGTTTTTAAACCTCTTTTGAGAATTGAGGTGTCAAAGGTCCAATGAAAGGAAAAAAGGCTATCTTCTAAATTACTACATAGTACTTAGGTAAGTATATAAAACAAAGTCGCGTTCTTTATGCTTAAATCTTTAAAACGACGCAACGGATTTTGATGCGGTTTTTGTAATACCTAGATAGAGTGATTGAAGGAAGGTTTATATGTTTATATGTTTTTTTTTATTGTTTATATGTTTATAAATACTTATAACATCAAGCAACAACTAACTGGTGCTGTGCAGAAGTGAAGACTGTTGCAAAAACGGTCGTCCCCCCCCCGCTTCCCATCAGGTGGGCCGTGTTCTTGTCTGCCACCTAAGTGGTATAAAAAAAAACGCGGTGACGCAGATGAAGTTGCGCGGGTCAGCTAGTACTTACAATAATAAAGTAATAACTTTAAGTTTCTAACACTCGGTGCGCGAATGCGACTCGCACTCGATTTTTTTTTGTTGAAATCCGGCATCCATCTAGAGGAGGAAAGTTCCCTATAAGGGTACGGCCCTTATAGGGAACTTTCCTCCTCTAGATGGATGCCGGCACTAAAATCATTGCAAGTTGCAAGTTGCCGACCACCTTAGTACTAAAGTTTCAAGGTAGACAAGATAGACATTGAAGATGAAGTTACTAAGTTCAACAGCCAGGACCGTCTTTACCTATGCCAGGGGCCCTGGGCACACAAGAATTCGGGGCCCCTTTTATTCGTTTATACCGTTTAGGTGGCAGACAAGCTCACGGCCTATTTGATAGATTGATTACCATGGCCTATGGTCGTCTGTAACATTGAGGGCGTAGACCGCCGATAAAGTCTTTAAAATAACAGCACAAAAATCATTTTCCGGTCACTTTTCTTCTGTGAGAAAAGTGTTCTTAAGTTGGTGTGCAAGAAATTGACGCGCCTTCGGTGGGCCCCCTTGAAGCGGTAGACCCTGGGCTCGTGCCCCTAGTCTCCGAGTGTCTATAGTAAAGACGGCATTGTCAACAACAGTAGGTATAACATAACAGTAAGTATAGCATGTGCAAATATACCTTAATGAAATTTACACAAACATCTTCCAACACGTTAAGTAAAATTTTGTTAGTCTAAATTTACGCAAGCTTGTCGTGTGTGGACACTATTAGGTAGGTACGTTAAAACTAGCTAAAACGGGTATAAATCAGTACCATTTGTACCATCAATGGTACAGTCTCATGGTACTGGTAGTCAGGCGGGAACCTACCTACTTCTTGTACTAGGTATGTATATTTTTTTGTTATTAAGTAAGTACTTAAAATACTTCGATGTCGTCTCCGATCATCAATGAAGACTCTCTGACTCACACATTACCTACTAAATAAATAAAGAAAGGTCGATCATCAATGAAGACTCTCTGACTCACACATTACCTACTAAATAAATAAAGAAAGGTCCTGCCATGGCTTTTGTCGGAAGACGCAACGAGTCCAAGAAAGGGAAAGGGGCGTGATAACTTTCATTGCCCAGGCACTACGAACAAGTTTAGTTTTATTTATGGAAATTTGGTACCTACAAAAAAAACTTTAAAACCGCATAAGTATGTACCTAAATACATAGGTCAACATGCAGAAAAAGGCTTGAACCGGGAAGTGGAATAATAATACTTATATTATACTTTCTTTCAGTGTTTATCTGACTACCCACCGATGCTCTCACAAAAACTTATTTAAAGTACGAAAACGTAACCGACTGCAGACCACATCAGCTGATATTGTAGCAGTCGCGTGCACTACCGCCACGCCACGCCACAAGTTTGTATTGTTCAAATAAGAACAAGCAATCATCATCCTTGCCTTTGTCTCAATTAATTGAGGTAGGCGCAACATGTCATTTTCATAAACCCTTCTACATTCTTACTTTGGACTTTTTTACAACATTAGTAACATTACTATCATCTCTTCTCATAGTACATACCTATGTCCATACCACGACAATCGTACACTTCTCAATTTTAAAAGTTTCAAACTCTCTAATAAGGAAAAGCAATATCAGTTTTAAATATAATTTTAAACTTACAAAGAGTACCTAATGTGATATTATCAATTTGGGTTATCAACACGGCAATCGTGTTGTTAGCCTGGTAGCCAGGAAAGGAAATATCAGGTCAGTTCGTTTCTAATTCCAGCCCCTTTCTATAAGGAGAATCAAACAGCGGGTTATTTTATCAGTAAAATATTTTGCAGCATTCCTGTTTGCCAGTATCCACTATCCAGTTTGCATACTGATGCTGAGTGCACAATAGATAAACAAGCTTTATCCTTCCCGTTAGCGACGGACATCTATACTAAGTACCAGTGAGCCAGAGAGACGTGAGAAAAATTGTAGTAAGTGTTTAAAAGTCAGAGCGATCGGTGTGTCCGCCTGTTTCGGACGGACCTCTTTACGGTGTGAAAAAAAAAACAACTAACCAAAGAGGATTCAAGTTTAATTCGATTTTTTTTAATATGGTGAGTTAATTTTACAGCCAAATTATTAAATTAATGTAAATAAAATGTTTCATTGTTGAGGGTGGTTTTAAACATTATTTTTGTATGTAAACATTTTGTACTAAAAGGAATATATATATATATTTATGTATTGTGGACATAATGAATAAGTATGAAGGTATATCTATTTAAATAGTATAAAATAAATTTATTTATAGTTTAGGCTACAATCAACTAGACAAGTGCTAAGTACAAAAATGTAGGTATTACAGTTCGGGGGTTGGAAGAAGATAGCGGGTGTAAAATCATAATAATAATACATAAAGAGAAAAGCATGTCACAAAATAATTATGCAGTAAGTACTTCAGCAAATTTCCAATAACTGTAATAAATTTTCAAACACACGTTTATATCATTTTATCGTTCTGAACCAATTACTGGTAATTAAATTTAATTAAAAATAGGAAAGTAGAGTCAGCATCAAAAGTGGTTGAATTAGTAATATGTACCTATATAATATACCAGTTGATTTTATACTGGTTTCGGAAAAAAAGATTTTGGTCACAATTTCGATAGTAAAATCGTAAGGAAGTCCTAATTTGGCGAAAAAATGTTTTTTTTTGCACATCTCGTCTCATACATTTTTTGTTCACCTGCACATAATTGCCATACATAAAGTATTTTTTTTTCATAATTAAAACTTCTGTGAAAACTGTGTGTGAAACAAAATATTCTTTTTCGAAACCACTATAAAATCACTGCGTTTCACTGCAGTTTGATAAGAATATCGGTTGCTACTGGGATAAACGCAAGGATACCTTTAATAAAAATGATATTAATAGTTCAATTAATTAGACAAAGTTCGGTGGTGGTGGATTTTAAATAAAGATATTTTATAAACCCTGATTTAAGTAATCGTATTGGTATTTTCAAAACTGGGGTTTGTGTACCTGTTTCGGTCGGTACACCAGTTGATCGTGGCTACATGGAGATATTTCAAAGGTTGCGTGAAAGATATTAACTACCGCACAAAATTTATTATGATTATCTAAAATAAATCCTAACTCATTAATTTCCTTTGTACTCTAAACATTGCTTGAATTAAATTTCGAGCTTTCAGAACACTTCTGTCTCAGAATTGTGTTAATAGCGCACTATTGTACTGTGTAAACAGCTATAGAGTACGGTAATAGTAATATTTGCGTAGAAGTTAGACTAGCTAGATAAGAATTAAGCTCGCAAGTAGATATAGTCAGCAACTAAAGTAGCTTAGCACGAAAATATTTTCAAACCTTCACTAGGTAGGTACTTATATATTCGTCAAAGATACTTTATCACGACTACACACTATTGCAGATATAGTGGCAACCTCACTCAGTTCACTCAATATATTGTCAAAACATTTTACATTTTCAACAATTCTTGTTTAACATCTGAATACTGAATACTTAGCACAATTGTCCATAGGTTACATTAACCGCTTCCCTTATTAAAAATGGGCCGTGTACTTGTCTCACATCTTAGTTGCTAGGTTCAACTAAGGTGAGAAGCAATTAAACTGGTTTAAAAAAAGTTAAAAGTTAGAGGGGAGTCTTCAATGAGGTAGGTATATAGTAGTAATATGTATACCTAATCTTTATACAACCAGGGTCAGGCATATATTACCTACTTATTTATTAGTTATAGTGAGTCTAACATTTAACATTACGCTTTAAATTGCAATTATATTTCGCAACTAGTGATTGTTATATGCCTATTATTATTTTTTTATAATTTTCGTGCGTGTAAAATGCTTACCTTCGAGAAACGAAAATTAATCTGACCATTCTCGAACATGAATGAGTTCTTCAGCTAATCATTGATCTTAAGATCAGACACTAACATTCAGGAGGACCAACGGGTCCAGTCCGGTCTACTCATGAACTAACAAAATAATTTTCACTCCAGTATAACGAAACGTAGGTATATGAACTTTAAACGGAGTCGTTTAAGGGCCCCAAAATCCCCGTCGGACCTAATGGTCATCATTGTAACATTACTGGTAGGTAGCTAGGTACCCATTTATAATAAGTAGTAATTCCTGAAGCTTCCTTTTAGTTTATCGACCATCAAACAGGCCAGAGGAAAATAATATTCACGTGCCTTATATTAAAAGAGGTTTTATATGTCAGAGAAATTCTTTCTCCGCTAATATAACTTTGTTTGATTGTGTGGTTACATTCTCTCATTAGTGGTCATTCAATACATTTGTAAAAAAGTTAAAACACATAGTTAACGAGCTTTTAAACGACCAGTTTACGCGCATAAATGTGCTTAGTTTACGCAGTTCAAATAAATATTACCTACGAGAATACAATTTTATGAATGAGAATTTCGAGCGACGTTATAACCATAAATTATGAAATAAATCGGTTAATATTCACGATGGGACTTGAATCTTTGATAGTCACTCTCTAGGGGTACAGATAGAGGGCGACAGGGGTAACCGCTTGTCACCCTAGCAGGAGCTGGCAGCGGCATCAGCGTGATAAGCACTTCTTCCTTATCCAGAGAAAGACGTGGACGCAGTGGCCCTCCAATAGCCCTGGGTTAGTTGAGGCGTGAGGGATATGCCAAAGGATACCTCAACTTCGGCAACTGATAGCCCAAGACGGCCAGTATAACCACTTACGTTGACTTTAGCGAGGCGTTATCCGCGGGGCATTCCGCACGGGAAAAATGGCGGCATAGGTCTACGGAGTTCATTCACTACTATTTTTGTAGGAATAATGGTTTACTTCCAATCTTAAAGCATAAAGTACTACGTTAGTTATTAGTTTAACATCAAAATGGCAATGGCATATTGACACAGATTAAATCAGAACTTAATTTTATTTTCAATTATAGCCAATCAAAGTGCTCCAATTTGAGTGACCTGAACAACGCGTGCCTGCCTGTTATAGATATGCAAACAAATTAATATTTGAACTCGATATTCAAATTGTTGAATCCAACGAGGAAAATTTAGATAGAAATTAAGGCGGATAAGATTTAACAATTTATTAACACTTGAATGACCACAGGTAGTACATATATTTACCTATGGCACGGATATGGTGATGAACTAGCTCAAATCTCTCTACCAATCATAGCCTAGATTACCTTACCTATACCAAAATAATTCATGCGCGACTTGGTGTCGATACCTACGTATAGGTAGTTCAGTCGAACTAGTTCGATATTCAAAATGTTAATTCTTAAAGGAAAATATAGGTTGAATCGTAGAACGTACAAAGTACCTAATGAAATGCTGCCGATCAATTTGCACCTTCTATAAAAACAACAAAACATTTAACAATTATGTTAAAATTGCGAGGAGAATGGAGAAACACAGAAATACTACAAACATATTATATATTTTAATGTAAAGATTGTTTATTTATTTGTGATCAAAAACTTTTGTCACTGACTGCACCTAACCTACCTACTTAACCTTAAAGTAAACAAAGGTCCATGTTAAGTTAATAAACTGCTTTATTTTATATACCTAAATATTTGATAAGCACCTTAGATAGGTTCGATTGAATTCTGGTTCTACCGATAAGGTGTTATAGCATCTGTAGATTGTGGTCAATGACCTTCCGTAGGTTGAACGTACGTAAATATCTACTTTACTCGCAACTGACGACGAAATTCCTTTGTCCCATTTAGAATCCAACAATTGATTCGTTAAAGATGAAAAAATACTTAGCTGTTAATTTAGTAAATACAATATTCAAACTCAATGTCATTCTTTTATGATTAATTTGCCTCGATAAAGTGTTGAATTATGGGAATGAAAAAAATTTTAAGTGTGCCACTTAAAATGGCGGGCGCGAGTCATTCGATTCGAATTTCGAAATTCGAATATTCCCTTCGTACACGAGTAATTTTTTCAAGGTCAGTGTCAGGTTAGTGTTGCCAAATTCTGCTCTTAGTGAAAATATCCTGAAACTAGTTATATATTATTTTTGGAAACTATAGGTGCCACAAAGAATAAGTAGGTATTGGGTACTTAACTATTTTCACCGAGATTAGTGGAACTAATAAGTAAAATGGAAAGATTTGGAGAAAACCCTTTGTCCAACAGTAGGACCGAATTAATACGCAGATAGAAAACAATGACAAAAGTGAATTCAACTATGTAGGTAATTACAAAAATAAATCAATGAAACATGTCGTTAACCAATTATCTTGTTGCGTGCAAATAATACTAAGTTAATTTTGTGCAGATGACAACACGATGCACAACAGCGTGCTCAATATAACTCGCATGAGACGAAGGCCAATCAAGGTCATAATTATTAAGAATCATGGTTCTTTAAATATCTGTAAGAAAATGCGAATGATGCATATTGAGAGATGCCATAAAATAAAATGTGCAAGGACACTTAAAATTACGGATAAGTTACATAATTTATCTTGTCCGGTGACGGAAACATGCTGTAAGCACTTCCGCAGATTAAGAATATTACGAAATAATTTGTGTAGACATGATAATGTTACATGTTACATGACCACAAAAAAGAAATTACGTTAAATTCTTTCAATTTAATCAACGTGGGTTTTTTTTTAAACGAGCGTAAAAGTGTAAAACCCCACGGTTACCCCCCACCGGACCCGGTGCCGGTTGGGTGAGTCATTTGTTTCATTATTTTGCACGGACCCATAATTCAATTCAATTCCTCCTGAATCTGAATGCTCCTGCCAAAAAACTCAATTGAGTCGAGCCACAGACTAATAAATACCTACTGCGTAGACCAACGCGCACTTTGGCCTCCATGACATAATGAAATAAAAAAGGCGTTATTATTGTTATTCAAATTTCCTTGTTACAGATTATTATTACATTAATCCTGGCCGGGTTGAGTACAACTCTGGCACTCGACAATGGGTTAGCCCTGACGCCGCCCATGGGCTGGCTCACTTGGCAGCGGTTTAGATGCATCACAGACTGTGAAAAATATCCCCATGAATGTATCAGGTGAGAATCCGTGAGAATTAAAAAAAAATTTTTCATTATAATATAAGTAGGTACCTAATCGAAATTAGGTAGGTACTAGTATTCCGTCTTACTCCACAGGCTCAGTTAAATTGCTTGCAATATGAGTGAGTTCATGTTGGTCTAGCCTTTTTACAATAATCAACTCAAACGAAATTCGAGTTGTCAGCAGGTCTTAATGGTGCGACATAGAAAAGGAACACCGTAGTTCCTCACCCGAGAGGACCTTCAATGACCCTGGGTCAACTTTTGACGGAGGTAACCGGTAGTACCGATTGGTGAAGTACCTACCTCCGCCATACAATATACCGCGGCTAATAATAACCTTGTGTTGTCAGTGGGATGATCTAAAAACCCTTCTTTGTTTTCTGCACTGACAGCACAGAGACTCTTAACCATCTCCTCTCCCCTCTTCTCCTTCCACTGTCTTCTCTATACGGTAGGCAGCACGATTGAGATGCCCCTGGTGTTGCAAACGTCCATAGGCCACGGTAGCCACTTTCCATGAATTGGGCCGCGTGCTTGTCTGCCACTTAAGTCGAATAAAAAAAAATAGGGCGTGAGAGATATGCCAGAGGCTACATCACCCTCGGCAACTGAAGGTTCGAGAATCTCGAGCCACCAGTTGTCTTGAGTCGAGACAGCCGTGCGGTTTTGATGGCGGAATTGCAGTTATTTATACCGAAGCGCAATCTATTTGTATCCTAGCAAGGTAATGGTTATGGTATATTCCGTTAGTAAGTACCTACTATTCCTTGCGCATGTTGCCTGTATAATATGCGGAGACTGTTGTCATCATCATTTGGATATCTAACTAGGTACAGGTGTGCATACAAGATGAATCCTCAATGCATATGAACTGGGTCAGTGTTAATTCCCTGATATAAAAAAAAAAAATTGCCGTATTTTTTTTAGTGCCAATATGTTGTGTACCATGAGTACTACCAGGGGCCTTAATTTTTTAGTTTTATAACAGCGTGATAAGGCACTATTTTGGAGGTGAGTGGGATTAACATAACATAAACTCTCGCCTATATCCCCGAAGGGGTAGGCAGTAGCACCCACATTTCGCCAGTTTATGTTTAGGTCCCAATGTAATAGGTGGCGAGCCTATTGCCATTAACCGTGCACTAATAAACCTGCGATAAATATGTATACACATAACTTCGAAAAGCATCGAGACGTCATTGGTGTGTGGCATGGTAAAACATGAGATCGAACGCGAGATCTCGTCTCAGCAGTCCATTACCCACCCATACCATTAGATCCGAGAACTAAGTACATAAACCTAATAATGAAGGGTAAAACACATTATTAATTTTCACTAATCACTAATTTACTTGCTTTGTTTACAGTGAAAAGCTAATCAAACGTAGCGCAGATCTGATGAGAATCGAGGGTTACCTGGACGCTGGGTACGAGTACCTGGGTATCGACGACTGCTGGCTTGAAAAGACGAGAGGACCTGATGGCCGCTTAGTACCAGACAGGAAACGTTTCCCGCATGGGATGAAGGTGGTAGCCGATTATGTGAGTAGATTCAATTATTTATGTGATTTATTTATTTTATGTTGCATAATAAATATCGTATGTCTTCATATTAGGTAGGTACTTACACATAATTTTAAATGTACTAAATAATACCGATATCGAATTTCAATTAAACGGCATTAAATTTAAAAATTGAATTCTAAATTAGAAACTCAAAATTCAAAATTCAAAATTCAAAATTCAAAATTCAAAATTCGAAATTCGAAATTCGAAATTCGAAATTCGAAATTCAATTCAAATATGTATTTCTATATAGACCACCAAACAGAACTTACAAAACGTCAATATCAATATTAAGTTAGTGAGTAAATGGACCACCGCACCGGATGCGGACCATCGAAACGCGGCCTTTGCGGGCTTTTCTTTTTTTTTTGGTCTATTTACAAACAATACATTTTTATCCTTCAATGTAGATCTATTTCGGATATTTGAAAAGTCCGCTATTAGCTGTATCGGGAATGGATTGTAGACTTTGATTCGGCTAATAGTTCAATGTTGGTCCAATCTGCTATGTTGGGATATCTTTAGTTCTCAGCATATATCTAGACCACAAGTCGCGAAAGGAACGAGGTCCTGATGCGCGCGTTTGCTATGATATAATTTATGATTAGGTTTGAGTTCCGTACATTACAGTAGCCGCAGTACCATTTCTTGCTTTCCTCAAAAGACACCCAAAAACCTGTATTATGCATATAGGGTCGGTACATTTTGTGTCGTCACTGGGGTCAAGATATATGCCGATAACTATTCGTCATAAAGTGGGATGTCTGCTAGGCAATAGGAATAGTCACTCACAAAAGAATAAGGGTAAGAACTAGGTACTCTTCAAGGGTCAGTATTAACGTAGGCATAGGTGTGCTAAAAAAAATAATCACAAGAACAAAAGTAAGAGTTATTTATTTTAATGTACTTATTAAGCTTATACTAGGTATTCATATGATGGCGGAGATTAAACATTAATCATTATCATTGTGTAGGATGTCATAAGAGACGAAAAATACGTAGAAAATATCACTACGAGAGAAGAATCTCGAAATAAAACCTATCAACTCGTCTGGCCAATGTGGAAGCAGTAGGTCAAGGAATCCCAACATTGGGTGGGCCTATGTCCACCAGCGGATTGCGATAGTCTACTTGATTGATTATTAGGCACATAATTAAGTATCTTTATGAATCATACCATCCAATACTCTTTCTTGAGATTGAAACTTCAATATTTTCTTTGTAAGGGCACTTTTAATCAGTCCTTGAAAATAATTCGGTGTATTTCCAAATCAACCAATTAATTACTACAGTTGCGCCACGCTATAATGGCCGTTTTGACACAACTGGTTTTGCTAGTTTTCTCTTTTTTGGTGAGTTTAATATTGGACAACGAACTGTTAGACGAATAACTAAAGACAAATATGGCAAGACTGGCACAGAAGAAAATAAACTGCACACACCAATAAAGAGAAAACGCGCAAAACCAATCGTGTCAAAACGGCCATCATAGCGTGCCGCACCTATAGTTTTAAACATTCAAGACATAGACCAGGACAACATATTTACTAGCGCATGTCTACTTGCGCACACCTCCTGTTCATCTGGTTCTTCAGTGGGAGGTATAAAATCCCTTTCATTTTTCAAGTCTTCAGCTGACAAAGTTGGTGCGGGCAGTCTGGCATAGTTGCAGATATTGTTTAGTACACAACACGCAACCACTATTTTTGATATCATATCGGGATGGTAGTGATGTGGTCTGTAGACTAGAAGACATCTGAATCGCGCTTTCAAGTTTTGTATTGTATGTTCGACGGTTTTATGAGCTGCGGCATGTAGTGTGTTATAGTGCGACTCATGTATGTCTGGTTGTGGGTTTTGTATGGGCGTCATTAGGTAGGGTCTTTGCGGTAATTCGGAATCACCTGTAAAAAAGATTTTAAAATAATAATTGAGGACAGCGTTTCTCAAATATGGGGTCGCCACCCGGAACCGGGCTTTATAAACAAAATACCAAAACCTCTCAAAGTGACATTCGATTGATTGAATCACGTCGAAGCGAAACGTTTTCGATAGGCTATCAATAAATTTCTTGACATGGTGGTGATTTTAATAATATGTAATGTAACAATGTTTCATATACATATTGTAATCGTATCTGGCACCCACAGGACAGGCTTTGCCTAGTGTGGGGTCACAGTATAAAGCTCCACATTGTTGTATACTTTTTGGCAATAAACGAATTTTTATTTATTATTCAGCCTTCGCGACTCTTGCTTATCCATTATTAGATCTACTATTAAAATGTTAATTTGACAATTCGCTAATACGCGTCACTAAAAAACAGTCGTTACTCGTAACAACAACGCTTTGCCATTAACTTTTTTATGAAAAATAATCATTATCATCCATGCGTTAATCCCGGCCGCATCCGAGGCCGGAGTCTTTATTTGAAGTCACTGCGATGCGGCTAAACTTCGATTTTTTTCTTAAAGTGACCTCCACATCGAAGTATTGTAGTTAAACTAGATCTTGGACATTTTAGAGCTCCATCTATATCCATAGTTTATATGACAACCGAGACGGACAGCTTAATTTGCTAACAGATTTTTTTTGTAAAAATATTATTTTAACCAATGACTATTGCATAAGATGTCGAGAAAAAAATTGTGTCACGGTTTGTGGATGAGACGCGAACGAATTTTTAATTTCGAACAGAACGCATAACGGCAGATACTAGTTAGACGACTTTATGAATTTTGACACCTATCGGTATAGGTAAAGCGCGCCTTTTGGCAATGTCATTTGTATCCATATCGTCGGGGCTCCACACAATCAAATTTTACAGACAAAAACCCCATCCTCCCCTTTATTCCGGGAAGATAGACTGGTACGGGGGGTATTTTACACATCCAGTCTAGTGCTATAGGTAGAAAGAAGTCATTGTAAAAAGAGTGTAGGTAAGTACTAAGTACCTACGTACCTAGTAAATAAACCGTTTCACCAGCTTCATGAAGATTTTCTAGATGATCTTTTATCGACGACTGATCAAAAATACTCCTATCACTCAATGAAGCTCCGAATGAGCTATTAACTTGAATTATATTCAAATCCGCATCACAAATCTGAAATTAAAAAGCAACATGCTGAACATACAACCAAGTGGCATCAACAACCTATACCGTGAATCGAATCAGTTTGAAGTCTCCTTTGGAAGGCTTTAGACGGCCCTTGATAGAGGGCTATGCTTCGAGAATAGAACATTCGGGAACCTTTCGGCTCCAGCGCCCATGTGTTCTTCTTGATACGTGCCCGCTCACTGCCACTTTTGCTTGCTAACCCTGTGGGCTATATATGAAGCCGTTGATGGTCCAGGGCCTGCGAGGATGCGAGGGAAATGCCGTATTGGGTAAGCTTACACCCCCATGCTTGAGACCCAAAACGGCGGCGTGCGGTTTTAGTCGTTCCGAGTCCTACATAACTTATCCGCCGTAATTTCCGCACGAAAAAATGAGGTAGGTACAAGTACGGGCAGCGGCAAAGTAAACATGTTTTCTAAATATCTTGATTAAAATAGCTTGTAATAATGTAGGCTGTACTTACCAATTGTACATTTATTGCATACTGGCCATTTTGGCAAAGATACTCTTCGTCATGGACTTTTGGTCTAACCATAGACACTAATGTGCTGGCTATACATCCAATAACATTAGGTATTCCAAATTTTTCATAGAATCTGTAACCAAAATTTTTCACTAGCAACTTTCACACAAAAACTGCTGAACGAATTTGGATGAAGTTTCGTACAGAGATAGATTATGTTCTGGAATAGGATATATGCTACTCTTTATCCCGAGATCTCTGCGATGGCAGCGGGCAACCGCCAATATAATACACTACATTTCCTCATGACAAATTTTTTTTTTTTTATTTATGGCACGTCACGTCACGACTTTTTTCTATGTTAAGTATATCCATATAACTCTTGACCTACAAATGAATAAAGTGTCTGCATTAGGTACAATCCCATGTTTGCATTTCATTTATGGGAAATCTGCAAGCTATTGGGATCTCTTGTTTCAATAAAGATAGCCTCAACTGATGGGGGTTCCACAGTGTCCCCATGCTAGCAATTTTTTTTTGCTGAGAGACAGATGAAGCTTTCCTCTCCGGGGTGAATGGATTAAAATGTTCTGAATGTGTCATTACTCATTTATAATTACAGTATTCTAAACAACTCACTTGTCTTGTATTAATTGTCTCTCAGCCGCATTTTGTGGCAGTTTTATATATCTTTCCACAATATCAGGGTGACATAAGGCATCTATAACTTGATGTAGGGCTCGGGACATGGAAGGTTGAGATATACAATTATTTAAGACAAGTTTTTGATGACCACCACTGGCCAGAAATGCTAATGTGCATAATACCTGAAATTTAAAAAAAAATGGTTTATGGTTTTAATGTTTTTTTTACCTGATTTAATAAATAATTTTTTTGTTATAATAAGTACTTACATGTATTAGGTAATACAAAATAAAAGCAGTCAAGAATATACATTAAATTTATAGGGGAATCTGGGTAGGCACATAGTTAAATAGATAACAAATACTAAATTATTAATATAATATACCCAAATTTTATTGTTATATTGTCAAGAATAAAACATTGAAAAAAAAATCCATATTTAAAACTTTAAGATTATTTTTACCAACATGTTATGAAACCTAGTCCGGGATAAATTACTATTATTATTATTATTTTTCTTTATTTTTTTATATTCTTTTTCATGTTACAAAAATATCATATTTAAAAATATAAAGACAGTGTCACCAGTATCCAGTACAGAAACCAAACTACCGGTGGTTAGGGCTCCAGAGAGAGGAAGCTCCTCACAATAACTGTGGAGGAGTATCAAGCCTTTGATTTAGCTGCCCTATGAGAGATTCTTAAGGTTAATATCATTGTTATAATTTATTTCAGAGCGCTTAGCCCAAACCTATTTTATTTTAATGATATTTCCACTACAGAATGAAACTCAGACTGAATTTCTGAATAAAATATCTTAAACTTACTTTGGTCCTATTTGGTAAACCACTCTGCCTTATACCCTTAGGGAGATACCAACCTAAATCTTCTTCCAAGCGTTCTACTAATTCTTTAGAAAGTCTATAAAGTTCGATGAAGTCTTCTGCCTTGTGAGGAGTTGCAATGTGACGGATGCTTGGAACATTGGGCCGTCGCCGTCGACGGCGTTGACTATCCAGTTCCATATCTAATTCATACGCTTCCTGCAGTACAGCAAGCATTATAAATGATCTGGCCATCTGAAATTGTATTATCACTACATAGTATAAAACAAAGTCGCGAATTCTATCCCTATGTCCCTTTGTACGCTTAAATCTTTTAAACTACGCAACGGATTACGATGCAGTTTTTTTAATAGTTAGATTGGTTCAAGAGGATCGTTTATATATACCTAACATCATGCTACAACTGGTGCGGAGCAGAAGTGAAAAATGTTGCAAAAACGGGGTGACGCAGACGAAGTTGCGCGGGTCTAGTAATGATTATATAAACAAGACAGTATTTTACTATCAACGACGAAGTTTTAGCATAATATTGTAATAATTACTTTTTAAAATAATCTGTAAATATGGTTTAAAATCGTTTTGAAGTTATTAAAATGTTAAGAGAAATTATTACACTTGATCAGTTACAATTGTTTTCAATCAATGTACTCGTTAACTCTATTTCATAACAATATACAATCATCGGTGGTTTTAAACATCAACTTCTACTTCTTACGATTGCTTCTTTTGCAGCAATTTCGTCAATGTCAACGGTGGTTTTGTTTTTGGCGGTTTATAATGTGTTTTGTTTACATTATTATTATTATTTTGTTTTCACCTTCTGACATTGACACTAGAGACAGCCAGAGACAGCGGACAAATCACAGGGCGGCCCTAACGCACTATTATAAGGAAGGACAGCGTGTCAAGGTCACCAAAATCTATGAATGCTTTGCGCCCCGTCATTCATAATTATTTCTAGTCTTTTACTACAACTAGCATACTAGTGACGTACTTCAAGAAAAAGATTTATCGACGAACGATGGGCCGATGACTGCTTATTTAAAATTTAATATCCATAATGATTATAAAGAATTGCTAAAGTGAATTTTCTTAACACAAATATGTAGTTTTGAAGATATTTGATTTCGAAAATTGAAACGAGCAGCTAGAAAACGGTCTTTGTGTGAGTGACGGCATGACTTCTTAGTAAGTAGTGCAAATGCATGAAGTGCGAGAGAATATTGCATTTATCTCGGTCCCGGTTGCGTTTTGTTGTGTTTACGTGTATGATTCATTAAAAAATAAAAGTCACTTGGAATAGTAAGAAATCTATAAATTATAATAAAAATAAGAATTATAATATTATTATCTCATGAGTGTAGCATGTTACCGGTCTTGTTAAGTTAATACACGTTAAAAGATAAGTAAACCCAATCGTATTAGTATACGTAAATCGACCACTTCTGCGATAGTAAAAGGCACAGCACTAACGTAGTAAAACGTCCATTCATAAAAATGGAACGTAGGTAGGACACAGCGTTTTGTAGGTAGGGCCCATCCCCCCCCTTATACATCAATGGGACAAATCATAATGATTTGTCCGCTGTCTCTATCATTTGACAAACTGTCAAGTCAATGATTTCTTCTTCTACTTCTTTTTTTCTTAGGTGGCAACATATCAACCCAATTCAGGGGACAATTTTGCCAGTGTCGAGTTGGGAATTTCCTTTTATTTTGTGATAAATATAGTTGAAATGATTCTTGATGATGATGATGATGATGATGATGATGAAGGTGACGGATGATAGTTGCCCAAGTAAAGTAGTGGAGACTTTACTAGAAGCTTTTGTTAGGGAGATTTTGACACCAACACGAAAAGTGCCCAAGTAAAGTAGTGGAGACTTTACTAGAAGCTTTTGTTAGGGAGATTTTGACACCAACACGAAAAGTCAAAGTCAAAGTCAATTCACTACAATATTCCACTCTCCTACACTTGTGTGATTTGTCCAAGCCGTTATGTCTAAAACTCCACCATTTTTATACATAAAAACTCGAATGCACACCAAATTTAGAAAATAAAACACTGCAGCGCTATGACACTTTTCGCGTTCGCGCCAAAACTCCCGTCAACGATTTGACGTGACGTTGACAGACATGCGTTCAGAAGTACAGTCAACGATAAAAGTTACATAACATTTAAAAAACATTATGGACCTCTAAGCTAGGATTGAAAATACCTATATTATTTTTTCAATGCTGATTGATCTCGTAGACGGCACGGCACTGAAGACTTGTGTGCTTGTGCCCGGTCGTTACAGCTTATTTCCCCAAGTCTTCGTTATCATCCTAGCGTTAATATTGGGATCGCAACCGTAGTTTTCACTACGGGTTCACTCTTTCCAGTCTATCTGTAGGTTAGGCTGAACTTCAATGTTTTCTGTGAAGCACTGCCATCTGACTTTCACAACCCATTGGTGATATCAAAGCATTGCAGTTAGAGCAGTTGTTGAACTTTTTAGGGCCCCAGCAATCCGTAATGACTGACGGACACATAGTCATACTCATGCATAATCATATTTGTACTGAGCGGAGATCGAACCCTCGCCCCCTACAAAGCGGTCGCGTTCACTCCCGCCACGGCACTGAGGTTGTCTATGTGGTTTGTCCTCTTTGCCTAATAGTAATGTCACTTTTATGTATTAGTCACTGGACCCCATAATCTGCTAATTCGGTGATCGACGAAATTACAGCTTCGAAAAATATTGAAAGCTTAATTTTAATTTTCAGGTTCATAGTAAAGGTCTGAAATTTGGCATATACGAGGACTACGGTAATCTTACTTGTGCCGGCTATCCAGGGGTGTATGGCCACGAGAAAATAGATATACAAACCTTCGTCGAGTGGGATGTCGACTACATTAAACTTGATGGTTGTTACATCAATGTCACGCTAATGGAATACGGTAATTTTAACTTTACTTTATTTAAAAAGAGTTAATTCTATGGAGGTTAACATTTACCTAGCTATTTTATTTTAGCTTCTATTGTTAATATTTTTTTTTTATAGTACGTAGGTGGCAGACAAGCACACGGCCCACCTGATGGAAAGCGGCCACCGTGGCCTATGAACGTGTGCAACACTAAGGGTGTCACACACGCGCTGCCCACCCTGAAGGGAAAGGGGGAGAGCTGGGAAGAGGTGGGGAGGCTAGGAAGGGGAGGGGAAAGAGGGGTACAGTGAGCTCTGGCTACCCTACTTACCGGCGCGGCGGGAACACAACACGATGGTTATTATGACCGCGGTCTTCTGTAGGGCGGAGGTACTTCCCGAGTTGGACAGCTTATTTCGGACGGGAGATACCGTCGTGTCCTACCTCCGTTAACCGTTAATATCTAAATTTAGATGTCAAAGCCACCGTCAGCATATTCTTAGCGTGGTTTTTGATTGCATCTGAGATTTGCCAATAACATATGGATTTTATGGCAGCGACTGTCATCTGATCGCCCACCATTGGGAGCAAAGCCTGCACTAGACCATCGTCACCATATTTAGCAGATGCACTTGCAAGTGAGGTTGCCTTGAGCCTCAAGAATGTTGTTTGGGCACTTTTTAAGGCTCAAAAGTAATTAAATACTTGTAAATTAAATTGTGCGATAATTATTTCAGGGTATCCGGCTTTCGGAAGAATGTTGAACGAGACTGGCCGGCCCATCCTCTACTCATGCAGTTGGCCGGCGTATATGGAACCCGATGGTATACACGTAAGAATTCTTGTCTTACTACTACTGTAATAATATTTTTTTTAAATGCAAAAATTTTGATGAATGGGATTGTTTTTTTCATCATGTGAATATATTCCCAAGGATGGTCGTTATTCATGCTAAAATAAAATTTGAGCCAGCAGCACAATTATGAATGAAACTTTGAAACAGAATTAGCAGGGATGCCCTGACCACTGAGGTATTGCATATTGACTATTCAAAATTGAGTGAGGTTTGATGGTCGTGGGTTCATGTAACGTCTGAGCATACTATTTTTCTGATCTGAATCGATTCGAATAGTAAGCATTCAACTTCGAATCGATTCGAATAGTAAGCATTTAACCACTAATGAGCAGTTTTCTAGTAGGTATTTATAGCTTTCCTAAAGACGCGCTAGATGGCACAGCCGGCAAGAAGAGTGTAGTGTCACATCTAGTGTTCCCTAATTTATAAAAAAAATGTTATTCGGTTTTCGAATCATATGTATGCAAACTTTTTCAGCTTCAATGCTTCAGAAACAGCAATCAATCAAATTAAGATATTCAGTCAGTTCTTTCTTGCCACAGACTAAATTGGCCTCCATAATGCAAATTAAAAGAGTACCAAAAGCTATGCTAGCGCCATCTCTTGTAAACCAACTGATTATACATATTCGAAAACTGCTCATTGTTTTAAAATTTCATTAAGTTTATAATGTTTTCTATAGTTCAAATTCGGTTTGAAAATAAGTTAAAAGACTAGTATATTTTTTTTATTTTCAGCCAAATTACGACTTGATAGCCAAACACTGCAACTTGTGGCGCAACTGGGATGATATCCAGGACTCTTGGGCTTCACTTTTAAAGGTTATGGATTGGTTTGGTGACAATCAAGACAGATTAGCAAAGTACGCGGGTCCTGGGCACTGGAATGATCCTGATATGGTAAGCACATAGCATCTAGTCTAGATGTGGTTCAGTCCTTCCAATTTATTTTCGAGAACACCTAATTACTTACGTATATTTGGACCTTCTGCACCATGTATAGGTCGGTGTGGGTGAGAATATACTGCATTTTTTTAACTTTCTGAGTTACCAACCACTTCCCATATCCACGGACTCTTAGCATCAATTTAGATTGGCTGTGTAAAAAGAAAACAAATTATATCAAAATTAATGTGTCATCTATTTTATTTTTAGTTATTGATCGGGAACTTCGCGCTCACCATAGATCAGGCACGTGTACAAATGGCTGTATGGGCAGTGATGGCAGCGCCATTACTTATAAGCACAGACCTAGCAACCATCAGACAAGAATTCAAAGAGATCCTGCTGAACAAAGATGTAATTGCTGTGAATCAGGATCCCTTGGGAAAACAGGGTTTGCGAGTGTGGAAGAAAGCGGGCAATGGAAATGTAAGTGGGTTTTTATGACTAATGCGAGACATTTTATGCAGTAGTATACCCCATAAATAAGTATTTGCACTAAGCGGAAACCGAATCCGCGACGTGTGATGTAACAGTCGAACACTCTGCCACTGTATGGCTGAGTACGTCTATCAACATTCGTTATTATGTAACTATTTAAATAAATTATATCAGTTCACTCTCAGATTTATCACAAACTATACCTTACCTTAGTCGTATCATTGAAAAATATTCCTTCACAGAAATCTGGTCTGGAGATCTGGAATCGTGAGCTGCATGATGGTTCCTTCGCTCTAGCTTTCGTCTCAAGACGTGACGACGGTGCACCTTACGCTACCACCTTCAATTTCGATGATATGAAACTTAAACCCGCCGATTATGAGATATATGTGAGTTGTCGACTTCGGGTACACACCGACGTGACCCCACTCCTTATACAAACAATTTAACTTACCTCAAGGGGTTACAGGAAATACTAGTAATTTCAGTTGTTAATTCTCTTTAAAAAAGCTGTTGACTCTTCGTACTTTGCCTCCCAGTATCAAATATATTAGCGTCGATATATTAGTATTAAACACAGAACAATGAATACGATTGAGTGAAAGATGAATTGAATGATTGATTGAATAAATGTTGTATTATTTATTCCGTTGTGTTAATCAACTTGTGTCATTGACTGTACCTAATATTATTTATTTATAGGGTACGTTCGGGAAGTGCGGTTTTAGGTGTGTAACAGACCAAACAAAGCTTTCTATAGTTATCACAAAATAAAAGGCCCGTTTTGACAGTTCGCGCCCATGAAGTTCTCAGTTTTTTACCAATCAAAATGTTATGAAGGTTATTACATTTTTCATAGACAGGTACCGCCCACTCGGCTTAGTGCTGTGCATAACGATTTTTATTACGTTGTCCACAGACTATTAATAATCAATTAAGGAAAAAAATATCGAGTAAGATAAGCCCGATTTTTATTTATTTAAACTAGTGTTTAGACCGAAATTAATTACTGAACTTCACTGTGTAACTAGTGATCATTTACTGAAAATTATGAGCTTGGAGCTTAAAGAAGTAAATAATGGCAGCATAGATTTTTATAGAATGACGTGTCTTTGACCAAGAGGCATACGCGTGTGTTCGCCCGTCTTGTTGACTGTGCGCCCGTTACGTTTGGTTTTGTTGATTTTTGGATTATTTTTGACTTAGATATTCGAGTTGTCTCAACAACTCGACTCTTCGAATATCTACCGAATTCGAATACTGCCAATGCTCCGGTAAAGGCACACATAGATTTGACTTGTACACTGTACAGCCATGGCACCACCGTTTCTACGGGTCTCCCTGTTTGGCGGGTCGCCTCGCGCCATCCCCTCTGGTTCCATTTGTACCACCACCTCTGCCCGGCTATGCACTTGCAAACCCCTGAACGCAATGCAACCGAGGTTGGATTACTATGAAGGCTTTTCCGCATATGTGCATGGTGGTCATCCACCCGGTCAAAATTTTTGACAAATTCGTGCCATCAAATTTCTACAACCAGATTCTTGTTGATCTTGATATTCCTGTTGTTTTTGTGATTGAGTGAATGTTATTATAACAAAAATATGAAATAAAAGCAAATTGACCTTTCATAATACTGTATCATTTTATAATACCTACAATATCAAAGATTAAGCTAATTTTCTAATCAGAACTTTAAACCAATGTACTTTATATACATATTCAAATCGATCAAATCCCCATGCAAACTGGATTCGATTAATCGTGAGTATCGAGTACCGAGTCGTTTTGTAACATCACTAGTTATGCCAAGTAGGCATATGCCAAAACGGGCCTTTTATTTTGTGATTAGTATAGTATGACAATACAGTGAAACAACTAATTTACAACAGCCCCTTCAGACGGTTCTAAACTAGCCAAACCGTCCCGGGTCCCCGAGTTGAACGGGGAACTAATGCATTGAAACATTGTTGAAGTCTGTAAGGGTTATCCAGATTCCTAAAACATTACGTTCAGCTGACTAAACCGCCCAGCCATAAGCAGTCATATTGATATATTATATTCAACACAAAAAGTGTCTCTTTGGCTAATGAAATGAGCCTTTTTGGTCACGTGACAGATTACCTTCTTCGGAACGCCTGCAGAAATAATTATAGTACGTAGTCCTTTATTTGAGTATGTTCATACTTACCATGTGGCGGGTGGAGTCGGATCTATTGACATCCTTATAGGACTTTAATATCAAATTGGTAGATACCATTTAGGTAATATGTGCCTAAACGCCTGTTCATTTTATATTACATCGTTAATAATAAAATACGATTCAGCTATAATAAAATACGATATAATATGCTTTTCATTGCTATTTTAATGCTGTAGTTAGCGTTCCGCAGTACTATTCTCATTTCCTAATTGTATGTATTCTGTGTGCAAACGTTTTTCAGAGTCAGTTTACTTGGTTAGACTGAATTATAACTACAAAATGACGGATTTCCTGTTAGGCGACTGCTATCAGACATCAACAAAGGACAATGTGGACAGATAATTATGTAGACTCGTGTATTATGTAGCCTTACGAGTATATAGAACTTTTAACAGACCAGAAGCCCAATTCTCGTAACACAATTTTCATTTTCAAACCGTCACTTTTTTGACACTTGAAAGATTGAAATTAGATCGAGATTGAATGTTGAACAAATGAAAAACAAACTCGCTACAAACGACAATTGGAGCTTAGACTGTGTGTATGTACTCATTATTATTATAAAATCAGTGTAAATAAATTGCCACCATTATTACAGGATCTCTACAAGGATGAAGCAGTTCGTTATTTGAAATCGACTGAAGATTTTGAAGTTCGAATAAATCCATCAGGTTGGTATTCTAATTTTGAATAGGTATAATTTATAAGTAAGTAGGTAGGGTATTGCAATTTCATGTCAGACCGAAACGCACATATGAGGAGATTCAAAAATTTAGTACAACTGCCATTTTGGCATGTCCTTCTACTTTTTATTTTTATTTTAGAAATTTGACAACTTATTTAGTATAATAAAGGCTTATAATTGAAAATTCATATATTTTACTACGTTCTTAACTTAGTCGCAGTGTAATTCTGTTAAAACTGAATATTTAAAGATTATTTTATTAAAACAGCCAGCATTATTTTGACGTGTCCCCAGTGACAAATGAAAACTTTATATAATTTTTAAAAATATTTTGTGTGACACCTTGATATATTTTATTTTTTTACATAAGGAGGGTAAGGGTAAGGGGTCCCTTCCACCACCTTGGGGACCCAAGCCAACCTCACCTGCCCGTGGTGCCCTCTGCCGACCAACGAACGAGGCTCTGGCTACCCGCCAACCCGCACTGGACCAGCGTGGCGGGTATACGGTCCGAAAACCCCCCAAGATGTTGGTGTGCACCAAACGGCCCCAAGTGCCCGGGGGCTCCAGTCGCAACACTGACGCGCCTGACGGGCGTCAGTCGAGCGCTGGGGCCAGGGGTGCTAAGAATCACCGTGCGGGATCCCTCCGTCAGACGACCAAAGCATGCACAATGGACAACCGATGCAAACGTAGGTTGTCACTGGTGACACACAACATCTGCACAATGAGGACAGACGAGAAGCTAGCAGAGCTGGAAGAAGAATTGAGCAGGTTGCGCTGGGACATCGTTGGGTTATGCGAAGTCCGAAGAGAGGGAGAGGACACAATAACCCTGAAGTCTGGCAACCTGCTCTACTACCGGGAGGGCGACGAGAAGTCGCAAGGCGGTGTCGGGTTCATCGTCCATAGGTCCCTCATAAACAACATCATATCCATCACGAGTGTGTCGAACAGGGTCGCGTACCTGGTACTCAGAGTGTCCAAGAGATACTTGCTGAAGGTCATACAGGTTTACGCACCGACCTCGACACGACCAGATGATGAAGTGGAGGCTATGTATGAGGACATTAGTAGAGCCATACATGCCTCTAAATCACACTTCACTATTGTTATGGGGGACTTCAACGCAAAACTGGGTACGAGAGGTGATAACGAGTTGAGAGTGGGGCAATATGGGTATGGGAGGCGTAACCGAAGGGGTTGGAGGCTGGCCGACTTTCTTGAGAAAGAGCGACTCTTTATGATGAACTCTTTCTTCAAGAAGCCGCCCCACAGGAAATGGACCTGGATGGGCCCCGGTGGTCGTACCAAAAATGAGATCGACTTCATCATGACGACGCATAGACGGATATTCAATGATGTCTCAGTGATCCATAGGGTGAAAACCGGAAGTGATCACCGAATGGTTAGAGGCACATTGAATATTAATGTTAAGCTGGAGAGATCCCGTCTGATGAGGTCTACGCTCCGACCTAGAGCTTCCCATATACAGTACTCCGAGAGCTTTCAACTCGAACTCTCGAATCGCTTCTCTTGCCTAGAAAAATACAGTACAGTGGACGAGATAAATAACAGGTTGGTTGAAGCTGTTCATTCAGTGGGTTCCAAATTCTTCAGGCCCCGTCGAAGAGATAGACCACAGAAGCTCACCGATCACACCCTCAAACTCATGGCCGAACGACGCTCTATGAGGCTGCAGTCTACCAATGACGCTGAAGCACATCGGCAGCTCAATAGACGTATCCAGCAGTCTTTGCGACACGACATCCGTGCCTTTAATACCCAATGTATTAAAGAAACGATTGAGCGAAATAAAGGCTCCAAAGTGTTCGCAAGAGACTTGTCTATTGGGCAGAGCCAGTTGACAAAGCTGAAGAGGAAGGACGGCAGCGTCGCGTCGACTAAGGCAGATGTTTTGGGGGAGATCGAGGGGTTTTATGGACAGCTTTATACCTCAGTCACTAAGCCTGCTACTGATATGGTTAAAGATCCAAGAGCCAAGCTAACCCGACACTACACCGAGGATATCCCGGACATCAGCCTGTACGAGATTAGGGTGGCCCTCAAGCAGCTTAAAAATAACAAGGCACCAGGAGAAGACGGAATCACTTCGGAACTTCTGAAAGCGGGTGGAACACCGATACTTAAAGTCCTTCAGAAGCTCTTCAACTCCGTCTTATTCGAAGGTACTACGCCGGAAGCATGGAACAGAAGCGTGGTGGTCTTGTTCTTCAAGAAAGGTGACAAAGCCTCTCTTAAGAACTACAGACCCATCTCGCTTCTGAGCCATGTTTATAAGCTGTTTTCGAGGGTTATCACGAATCGTCTCGAACGCAGGTTTGATGACTTCCAGCCGCCCGAACAAGCCGGTTTCCGAAAAGGTTATAGTACCGTAGACCACATTCATACGCTGCGGCAAGTCATACAGAAGACTCAGGAGTATAACTTGCCACTATGTTTAGCGTTTGTGGACTACGAGAAAGCCTTTGATTCGATCGAGACATGGGCAGTGCTACAATCTCTCCAGCGGTGTCATATAGACTACCGGTACATCGAAGTGCTGAAGTGTTTGTATAAAAACGCCACCATGTCAGTCCGAGTACAAGATCAGAGCACAGCGGCGATACTGTTGCAGAGGGGAGTGAGACAAGGAGATGTAATATCTCCGAAGCTCTTCACCAATGCAATGGAGGATGCCTTTAAGCTACTGGAATGGAAAGGTCTCGGCATTAATGTTAATGGCGAATACATCACTCACCTTCGTTTTGCCGACGACATCGTGCTCATGGCAGAATCGCTGGAGGATCTAAACACAATGCTCGACGACCTCAACCGAGTCTCTCAACAGGTGGGCCTCAAGATGAATATGGACAAGACCCAGGTTATGGCGAATGCTCATATTCTAAGGCCCTCCCCAGTGTCAGTTGAAGGCTCGACCCTCGAAGTTGTAGACAAGTACGTCTACCTTGGACAGATGGTCCGATTAGACGGATCAAACTTCGAGGCGGAGGTCAATCGTCGAATCCAACTCGGCTGGGCAGCGTTCGGGAAGTTACACAGCGTCTTCTCGTCCAAAATACCTCAGTGCTTAAAGACAAAAGTCTTTAATCAGTGCGTGTTGCCAGTGATGACCTATGGCGCCGAGACGTGGACCCTCACTATGGGCCTCATAAGAAAGCTCAAGGTCGCACAGCGAGCTATGGAAAGGGCTATGCTCGGAATCTCTCTGCTAGATCGAATTAGAATTGAGGAGATCCGCAGACGAACGAAAGTGGTCGACATAGCCTACAGGGTTAGCAAGCTGAAGTGGCAATGGGCGGGGCACGTAGCAAGAAGAACAGATGGCCGTTGGAGCCAAAAGGTTCTTGAATGGAGACCGCGTACCGGTAGACGAAGCGTGGGACGGCCTCCTGCGAGATGGGCGGACGACATAGTCAAAGTCGCGGGTACCCATTGGATGCAGACCGCCTCCAACCGGTCGGATTGGAGGTCGATGGGGGAGGCCTATGTTCAGCAGTGGACGTCTTGTGGCTGAAATGATGATGATGATGACATAAAATTAACTTGATTGCGTATATCAAAATAATTATTACAGCTTAAATCTGTATTTATCTATTTAAAAATATTATAAATTTGATGTCCCCGAAAATTGAAACTTCCGGACAATTCTGTTTTGTTACCTCCAATTCTTAAAAAAATCACTCTACTATTACACCTTTTTTGATTTCCAAATATAGCAACACCGTTAGTCTTGAGATCAGCTATTTTTAAATTAAATGGCAGTTTGTGTTTTCGTCGCCAGTGTTATGTGTAGTGTAGCCGGTTGGAGTTAGAGAAATTTTTGGTCAGGTTTGTACCAATTTTATTAATTACTTTTCCACACGTTTGTTACAATGCAGTTAACACAGAAAATGCTTATTTAAGACTAGACAAGATGTTGATTTTAGTTTAATTTAACGAAAAACTGAGCCGCTTATATATATTTTTTAACTTTAGGATACCACAATATGTTACTTCGGTTTTGTTACCGTGGGCCTGGTAACATATAGTCGGACCGAAAAAGTAACAAAAGCGACAGCGTTAAGCTAGGTTTATATAGAGCGGTTTTATTTATTTAGTTTTACGCATTAGGAACATTCATCCCATACGGGATGAACTTTGATACCTATATAGCGTAACGTCGGGTTATTTTGGGGTAAACTTGTTAACCAATAGCAACACAATTAACACACTTATAGGCCAACCCAATTAACACGACGTTACTCTATGTGTATTTTTTTTTTTTTTTTTCAGAAATATGCCATTAACCGCTAAAGAAAAGATGCGTAGATATAGGGAGAGATTAAAAAATGAAAATCCAGAGAAGTATGAAGAACAGCGAAAAAAAAATTTAGCAAGAATTAAATCAAAAAAGAAAAAAATCTCAGAAATGACACAAGCTGAAGCGGAAGTAATCTCACAAATGTATGACACAGTATTTTTTCACGATTTTGTCTTGGTTCTATGGTTCAAATTGTTCATAATAATGAGTCAATGAGGATTATACAAGTAGAAATAGATAGATTAATGAAAACATTGAATTATTTGTGATAGATATGTAAGGACTTAATGTTCCTAATATTATAGATCTTATTACAAAAAATATACAAAGATTTAAGGTAGTTAGTTCTTTAATGGGTTGGTGAGAGCCATGTAAACTGAGCTTAATAATTTTGTTACCGTCGATTTTGTTACTGTCCCCCAATATTTTATCGGATTTTTGGGGTTTTTCTAGTAAAGATCTTAATTTTTTGGAATAAACGTAATTTTGTTTAAAAATATCAATTATATAACGATTACTGATCATCTTTCTGCTCTGATATTGGTTATTTTGCACTCTGTGCACAATAAACAATTGTTTAATTGGAACCCATGGTAACAAACCCGAGATAAAACTGCATTTTTATAATGGTTTTTACTAATTTCTATTTCTTGATGATTCGTTAAATAATATAAAAAGACTGTATTTTTCGAATAAATATATTGAAGTGTTTTAATCCATCATAGTTTCATTTATTATTAAACTCAAAGTAAGGTAACAAAACTGACAAAAAATCATACTTACCCTCACAGTTTTTCATTTTTGTTATTTAAATACTATTCTAGCTGAAAAAATATTTTATTTATTTAAAATTAGACAACATAACTATTTTATTTCAGTTCTCCAAAAATTCCTACAGTGTTAAAAAAAAACAACGCAAATTTTCATCAGTTGTTCCAAATTTTTGAATCTCCTCATATACATTCTAATTTCAATTGTTTAATGGCATGCATGCTGTATTGCATTTTTTTAATTATTGTCAATGTTGTGATTGTCTTACTGTTTGCTGTTACCCCTCGCTTTCACCAAAGTTTTGAACATGTATTTGACTAGTTGCATTATGTCGCAAACTTCACTGTGAACGCAAATGTGTTTTCAATTTCTTCGCAACTCTTTTGAGACAGTCTCAATACATGTATAAAACAAGTACGGTACCTAATGCTATTCTGAGCATGTCTTCTACAAGTTTTTGAGAAATCTTCAAAAAGTTTTGTTTCAAACATGTTTAATTTGTTTCTTGGTGTACCTAAACAAGGCGTGAGAAAACCGTAACAGTAATCAAAATGGCCGTCTTCAAACTGCTGATTTGTTTTATTTCCTTCAACAGGTGTGAAGTTCTACAAGTTTATACCAAAGGGTTCGATCGCTGCTTGTACTCTATATGCCAACACTAAAACTGAGGATGCTGTTGTCAACGCTGTTCTTAATGAGAGTTAATATTAAATTGTAATATTACGAATATTGTAGGACATTTTACACAGTAAGCTATAGGGTAGGGTGTCTCACATTGAACCGGGTAAATTTCAAAATCTTGTAGCGTGCTCATTTTTCGATGAATGCTTTTAATTTTTTGTGTATTGTTAGTACATTTATTTAGCTACAATAATATAATCACTTATTGTTTAAATACCATTTGGTTTCAGAGTAAAGAAACAATTTATGGAAAACGAGATTTGGTTCAATGTGTCCATCGGGATGTACTCATTTAACCAGGGTATTTTTTACATTGAACCACCTTATTAGTTATATCATATATTTAGACTAATTTGTATTTAATTCTAATTAATCATAAATAATCAAAATAATTACATGTGCAGAAAAATTTGAAATCAATTAGTATGCTGACAGTTCAAATCAAAGAACAATGGGTAATTTTGTATGGAACCCGTACCCACTTTGTAGCATTTTAGACTAGATGTAATTTAGAAGAGGCCTAATTGAGTAACTCGAAAATAAATGAACCAATGAATGAATGAATGAAAGACCGAAGTTATGATAACTTCTTTGTAACATTTTTATTTGCCAATAATCGCACTTTTTCTGCTTTTTGGACTAAATAAATAGGTAACCAGTCATTTTTTTCTGTCTTAAGAGAGCGATATAGCTTCCTATCGTTGGTTTTTGGTCCAGAAAAAATATTAAATAAGAACTATCAATCTTAAATAGCACAGTTTTATTAAATTGTATTGTTACTTTCAATGACTATATCATCCCAGGCACTTGCCGGACCTACGAAGTTATATAGGTGCCTGCCAACACCTAAGTACCATATTATGCTAATAGTATGGGCACAAGCACCTAGAGTTCTCATACCCGTCATGCAGGAGCAATAATACGCTTCGATGGCTTCTCTGCCCTGGACATTAACCTTGATTAAAATATATGTGTAATATATTTTATTCGACACGTGCCAACGATGACACATAGCCTGAAATTGATTGAGGGCCATCTAAAAGAAAAACCAAATCCTCAAGTTACACTAAAACAATAAATAACTTAATAAAGAGTGAACAAAAAGACACCGTGTACTCGATGATCAAAAGCTATTGTTATACTAACCTCATTTATATTAATCCGCGCCATCACATACTCTGTGAAGCCTGGATTGTCTTCCAAATAGGTTCGCGTCAGTATATGCCGGTTTCGGTCACGAATTACTGATCTTGTACATGTAACACACTGTATACGGCGTTCACCTTCCATTTTTTCGAAGCAGATGAGTAATAATAATAATCCAATCGTTAAGTAATACACTGAAGTCCGTTGTGAAAGCCGAGGTTGTAAATAAAAGTAAGAATAAAATAAACTAAGATATGCGCGAGCGCTCAAAATCAGTTCCTAACAGGTACTAACTACTGACACGCCGACGCTAGCACAAAATAGTTCGAACTACCCACCTAAGCGATAAAATCAAAAAAAAATTGAACGTGCGTGGGTCGATTTTAATAAGGATTTTCGGTATTTTCAACATCAAATATCTTTTTTCCTACATAAGTTACAAAGTTGCTCCAATACAAAAAATATCTACGTTTTCAAAGACCTTTCGAATGGTACCAATTTCAACTTGCTACAAACTGGGTACGTTCTGACCCATGTCCTTTAGATAGGAAAAAAATAATGCTTCGACGGGATTGGAACCCGCGATCTTTCCCTTACAGGGGGAAGGGGCAAGATTGTAAGGGAAAGATCGCGGGTTCGAATCCCGGTGAAGCATTAATTTTTTCATGTCTAAATTTGAATTAAATAATTGCAATCTTAGTCCAATTTAACATCTGGAGTGAACTGGGGTAACAGAGAACCATGGTTCAATGTATACCACCCAAAAGTGGCTCATTGTAGGACAGACCACGTTTTAATAACTGACCTCAAAATTTTGTCGGGAAAACAGTCTCGCAGTGTAACGAATTATGATGCATTTATGTGTTGGGTTATTATGTAAAACAGGGTTTATATAAAAAAACCAATATCATTTACACAAAAAACGTGAAAAAATAAACAAACTTACAGAAAAAAATTACTTTTTGAGCAATTTTCGTAAAAATGTTTCTCACACAAACTCTTCGCACACTATCGCCAGTCAAACTAGTGGGCAGAAAGGGAAGGTAAATACCTCTCTTTTACCCCTATTAGCCCAGATCGGCAACGTCATATTTCCGAAATAAGTAGGTGGTTAAATGTAGCTGCCTGGTTCATTGTGAGACACCCGACCCTAAGTATTATGTACAGACTCGAGTTGTGGACCTAATTTGTGAAATGCGCTCTTTGCACGCAGTAGGTACGCGTTAATGGACTGTCTTTTGATGATAGGATAGGGTGCAACGGTGGTGGACGAGCTCAAATATACCAATCGTAAATTACTCGTATATACAGTAGTTCTGTCCCGCGCAACTTCGTCTGCGTCACCCCGTTTTTGCAACAATTAGCACCAGTTGGTTGTAGCATGATGTTATATACGTATAAACCTTCCTCTTCAATCATTCTATCAATTAAAGAAAACGTCATCAAAATCCATTGCGTAGTTTTTTAAAATTTAAGCATACAAAGTGACATAAGGATACCTATAGGGATATAGGGACAGAGAACGCGCCTTGCCTTTTTTATACTATGTAGTGATGATAGGGAAACGCTCCCGAAGCCGAAGGCACATGCTAGTGCACGGGTACACGACATATAGGTATAAAAAGTTACGATTTGGTAATATGATCATTTCATAAAAAACATCACTACAAAAAAAAAATAGCGCTACAATGCGTGTTAGTTCTTTTTTTACGAAATTAATGTTTCATTTGGCTTTACCAACACGATGGAGAGTGAATAGGTAATGCAAGTTAAAAGATACCTAAGTAAAAAAAAACATATTAAGTACTAAATCGTATTATTTTTATGCGAATATGTAGTGTGCCCAGTAATACTAGCATGAACTCCTATCGAATTCGTAATGTAAAGGTTTCGAGAGAACTGAGCATTGTGATTGGCAGTCTGCCTCTTGTGAACGTGTGTGCGCGTGTAGCCCGCCAATCGCAATGCTTCTCTTCTTCTTTCTTCTGTCGATACCTTTACATTACGAATTCGATAGTATTTCGTGCTAAGGCTACAGAATATTCTGTAAATGTCTCTGTTTATATAATTACTCTGTGCCCGGCTCATTCGACGTAGTTTCTCTTTTGTTTCTTTTGTTTTCTAATAAAAAGAAAAGACAACTCCCACACCAGACCTGTATCGCGGGGGACTTTACAAACATAGGTACAACTAACGAACACGAAGACTCATAGCAACTATTTGTGGATCACACAATTTTTTGTCCTGTCTGGGCATCGAACCCATAACCTCGTGTACAGCCGGCGCATACTACGCCCACTGAGTCACGGAGGCAGTATTTTTTCTAATTCTAATGGACGCCATTTTAGCTACTTACAGTAAATTTCCATACATACAAATGTTTGCATTAAGGTAGTCGAACCCGCGATCACTCCTCGGACTAAGCAGTTGTATGTACGTTCTACCACTGTACCATGGAGATCAATTCGTCGTTAATTCAGTTGTATTATAATGTAAGATAATAAATAAATCTAATGAAGGAATAAAAGTACCTAACCTCTTTGTGTTGATTTCATTTAATTATTTCAATTTTTTACACACTTTTTCTTCCTTTTGTTAGAAAAGTAACTATACTTTGTAAAATGTAGCTTGGGTCCTATGACAGCTGTCAGTGAAATCCCGCACATGAAGTTTTGAATTTTCTATTATTGAATGTAGTAGCTGTCAATGTCATACTTTATGGGCATACCGAGCTAATTAGTGATGGGCGATGAATCATCGTGACCACATAATATGAACTATCCATATTTTGAATATAGCTTAATTTAAAATTGAAATTAATATAAGAAAAAAATAATTAGAATTTAATCTTATTGCTTAGGTGTTTTAATATCATAATAATGTTTATATTTCAATATACTTGATCCTAAATAATATTGAGAAAATAAAATTCTACATTCAATCCATCAACGCCCTGAACCTGTTTTTGGATTTTTTAAGAAGGCACGCCGCGTTTGGCTCTTGGGCCACGATATAGGCATAAGATACACGCGCCAACATCTTGTTTGATATGAACTTCCACTGATCCACTCCACTCATTCTCATCAGTACGAGTGAAGACGCCTTGTATGCTAAGTATATTCCGTTCTCATTACAATTAAATACATACATACAATTAAACTAAACCTAATTATATGTAACATGCATCAATAATAGCTGGTAGTATCGATATTTTCATCGAATTTCGGACATCCCTATGAACCTCATTTTGACATCTGTCATAGGACCCATGCTATATTTTACAAAGTATAATAGCAGTGTAGTCCTGATCAGAAATTATATAGAAATGCAATTTAATTGTGCAAGTAAGTATATTCAATGATACTTTATTTTACTTTTTATCTTGCGCAAAATCCTCACGGATACCTACCACCTCTGCCAAAATTGGTGGAGGTAATTATGTCGGACTCGAATCAACCTAAACGCACGCAGCTCCACCCGTCACCCCCAAGCACGCGCTCATGGAGGACGGAGGTCATTGTGCGACCTCCGACGTCCGAGTCACCTCATTGCATGTTCCTATATTGTCCACACAATAAATCGTCATGCAAAGTTAACGACGTAAACATCTGCAGCTTGCCATCAGGCGAGGTGAAGTCAAATTGATGTGATCTAGATAAAAAAAAACAAAAGTACCTATAGACTCGAACTTATTAATAATACCTACTTGTCCTACTTAATGAGATTGTTGGTTAAATAAAAGCTTATTATTAAAGGAAGTATAGGTACCATCAGTAGTTCGTTGACACAATAAAAATAATAAAATAATACCTACTTTTATCACGTTTTACTACGGTTTTATAATGCATTAGATAAAAATATCGTTATTAAGTACTACTTACGTACGCAGTTCACTATCTTTGTGTAGGTACCTTTGCAAATAATAAATATAAATTGGCAGATATATAAATAACTAAGTACCTATCTATTTAATAATAACCATATTTATTATCTGGAACCTAGTAGCTATTTATTGTGTTTAGTTTAAGCGTAGCACGGCATAGGTAAGCACGTAAATATTTAGGTAGCTGCCCAGTTGTTTTTAATCGAATAACCGAAATATTTAGTACATAACTCCTAAAACAAACAAGACAGCCTCCGTGGCGTGGCGGTAGTGCACGCGACCACTACGCACGGGGGCGCAGGTTCGATCCACGCTCAGTGCAAAAAGTTGTATGCATGAATATGGCTGTTTGCACTGATCTGGTCGTGCCTCGGAGAGCACGTTAAGCCGTCTCGGTCCCGTTGCCATACAAACATCTTTGGCAGTCGTTACGGGTAGTTGAAGCCCTCAAAAGTCCAACCAGTCTAACTTGGAACTTCGATATCGCCATTGGTCATTGGACCATTGGTTGTGGAGGTCAGTGGCAGTCGCTTCACGGAAAATATCGAAGTTCAGCCGTATCACAGTCACAGTTAGACTGGAAAGCCGACCCCAACGTCGCCGGTCCTAAAACAAAGTAAGGCAATTTTCTTCTGATAAGAGAGGGTTCACAAGAAGTGTAATGGTCACATTTCGAACCCGGGATTGTCTTGTCATTAATTTACGTTTCAGTAGGTATTTTCCTTAGATGATTATGATTATAATTTTACAAAGGTACGCTGGCATAGGCAATTCCGGTATTATTAGCATGATCAGCATTACCTACTTTAAATAACCTGTTTATTGATAGTAAACTTTTCGCGAATGGCATGCTGTTTGGTAGGTTTGTCTTGTCGATTATTTAATGAAGTTCAATGTTACCGTTATCTGAGTGAAAGGAGATTTATTATGTATGTATCTTAGGTATTCAGATCAATGTTTGAATTTCGTTAACAATGCGATACCGGCAACCCAGTCTTTTTCAAAATTCTTTATTTACGAAAGAGCTTTAGAAGAAAGTTTATTGTATTTAATATAATAATACATAATTATATTGGTTCCCGAACGTTCCCAAATAATGTTCCTGTCATTGCCCATGCCCAGTTTCTTTCTAAATTGACGTAACCACTCACCATATGATTAGTGTCAATTTTAGTATAAGAAATGTCAAACTTCGAACTTAAATTACAGTTAGTTTCTAGAAAAGAATGAAAATAAAAATCTTCGGAGTGATATTTCAAACCACAAGTTAAGTAAAGTAGTAAAATCAACTACTAACAAGGAATGTATTAATATAGTTCAGTGTCACATTATTTTTGAATACTCATCGCTCACGCTCAGCGTAAATACTGTTATCATTCGCATATGAGGGAAAGAAAGCTGGTTACTGGTATTAGGTCAATGGTATATTCATACCGGTAATGTGAGGCTGACTGCTGACGTCGGCATCGCACGAGACGCGCCGATCGCGGACGGGTGATCATCATTCAGTCAGTTTGTGCCGGTTACACTGCTCGGTCAACACGTTCCAACAGTTACATTAAATCGAACTTAAACGTTAACATGGGTGAAAGAGTTAAAAATGTGGGCATACTCGCCATGGAATTATATTTCCCTTCGCAATATGTAGATCAAACGGACTTAGAGATATTTGACGAAGTATCGACTGGCAAGTATACGATTGGTCTTGGACAGAGTAGGATGGGTTTTTGCTCAGACAGAGAAGATATCCACTCGATCTGTATGACGGCGCTACACAAATTAATAGAAAAAAATAATATCAATCTTCATAATATTGGACGGTTGGAGGTTGGAACTGAAACTATTATTGATAAGAGCAAAAGTGTTAAGACTTACCTCATGACCTTATTTGCTGAGGAAGGAGCGACAGACATTGAAGGCATCGACACGACAAATGCGTGTTATGGTGGTACCGCAGCTCTCTTTAATGCAGTGAACTGGGTGGAATCTTCATCATGGGATGGCAGATGTGCTATCGTAGTGGCAGGTGACATTGCAGTGTACGGTAAAGGCCCTGCTCGTCCTACAGGTGGTGCTGGAGCAGTTGCTATGCTTATTGGTCCTGATGCACCTTTAAGTCTAGACTGTGGTGTCCGAGCTTCATATATGACTCACGCATATGATTTTTATAAACCGGATTTGTCTTCGGAGTTCCCTTTTGTTGACGGTAAGCTATCAATCAAATGCTACCTCAGTGCTCTCGACAGCTGTTATAATTTATATTGTAAGAAGATGCGTAAAACTGACCCAGATTTTAAAGGGCTATTGAGCTTAGATGGAATGCTCTTCCACTCTCCTTATAGTAAGTTAGTACAGAAATCACTTGCGCGATTGTGTTTCAATGATTTTCTTAACGCATCACCTGAGCAACGAGAAATTCAGTTTCCTGGTTTATCAAATTTCGGTTCTCATAAATTAGAAGATACATACTTCGATCGTGATGTAGAGAAGGCTTTTATGACGTACAGTGAACAGTTATTTGATGAGAAGACAAAACCATCTCTGTATATAGCTAAGAATGTTGGAAATATGTATACACCGTCATTGTATGGTGGACTTGCTTCCTACCTCATCAGTAAATCTCCAGAGCAGCTCATTGGTAAGAAGTTTGCCCTATTCTCTTACGGATCTGGTTTAGCTTCTACCATGTACTCTATTAATATTTGCAATGATATGAGCGTGGGATCTAAGCTGGAACAAATGATAACCTCTCTGAATCAGTCTGTATCTTTGTTAAATGAAAGACAGTGTGTAGAACCCAGTAAGTTTTCAGAAATTATGGATGTACGAACAAAGAATTACCACACTGCACCGTACCAACCGTCAGGTTCAATAGAAGTACTGTTCCCTGGTACTTACTATCTTAATGAAATTGATGATCTGAGAAGACGTACTTACAAACGAAAAGTGTGAATTTATTTATTATTTGTTTGTATTAAAACTGCGTGCTTTGGGGAAAGAATTAGGTATTATTGGTTTTGTAGTTTATTTTTGGTAGATGGTTAGTATGTTGTTGTTTGTGTATTGTATTTGTATTAATTAAGTGTACTGGTGTTGTCTTCGTTGTTGTGATGACTGTTTAATAATATTATTGTAACCTATTCACCTCATAAGCAGGCATAAGTACTAAAGATCTTAAATATCAACATGCACTTTGTACAATGCATTTACACGCAGAATAATCGAATATGAACTATTTTTAAAGTTATGAAGGGTCAGTTCAGTCAGTCCTTTATCAGAACGTAATATAATAAGGTTAATAATTTATTTGAAGTAATATTTGTAATAGAGGCTTCCTCTCAACTTTATTAACTGGATAATTGTTTGGTATTAAATAGTAGGATGTAAGATGTAACTGAATGTATGAAATATTTCCTTGACTGCAGACTATTCAGAGGGTAGACAGAGTAAGTACAAGTACTGGTCATAAAAGGCCTAGACCACAAATATATCAGGTACTTACTTACCAGCAGGGGACTGACTAGCTGGGTGTTCTGCCCTTACAGATGGGTCATTTTACCCGTCTTCCCTGTCCCTCTACAGGAAAGGAAATATAACAGCTAACTGTGAATATTTCTGTGGTTCAGGGAATTATTTCTGGACTAAATTTTTATCAAAGCTCTTCAAAAGGCTCTCATAGTAAGTGTTATTTATTGTGCCTAGTTTTTAAGTAATGTTTTATTGTTTAATTTAATTTATAATGATGTGTAAAACACTTTCATATAGATGAATCATTTTAAATGTGTCTGAGGGAATATGTAAGTTTAAAACTATCTTCAATGTTCCTCAGAAAGAAAGAACTAAGTTCTACATAAAATGTGTGTATATAAAATATATTGTAGTAAGCTCACATTATATAATATGAATGCAATGATATAAATATTATACAATTTTGCGATACACCAAAGCTATTTTCAATGTAAAAGATCAACTTTATACTATTTATTAAATGTAATATGTTGAAATGTATCTATAATTTTTAATTCTGTTTTAAATGTAAGTCATTAAAAAATTAAATGAATGATATAAAATTATACTGTATATTTCTTCCTACAGTCCCGGGTCCTTTAAGCGGGGCGTGAAAAAGCATCTGATGAGGCCGTCAAGCTGAGCGTCACCATTGTAGCATTGAACGTGTTTGCAATGGTGACCCTCTTTCAAGGGACTTTGCCTTCAGCTTAACATCAGGCGAGGTGAAGTCAAAAAGTATATTTCTTATTCTATTCTGATTTTATTTTATTTTCCCACAATCTTTATATATTTAAATTCACTATTCATTTAGTAAGTTTCATTATTAATTTCAATATAAAAATATTCACTATTCAATTTGACGGAATGTTAATATTATTTTTACCATTTTTGTCGGTTTTTTTGAGTGACCGATATTTAACTTTTAAACTATCGCGGCGTTTACTCATAGTGTTTATGAAGTGTTCAAAAATATATCGCGTGAAGTCCCGAAATTCATAAACACTATGACCGATATTTCCCTCTATTCCCATTTGTCCTGTTCGGCCCTCTTACATACAAGCACCAAGATCACGGTATCTTGATAGGTATAGGTACTTACTTAATTTCTTTCGAAAATTTGCTAAGCTAACATTTTAGGTGAGTTTGTTTCTTGCTAATGAAATACTTAGATATACAGTTTCTTTCACTAAAATGTATACTAAATTCGTTCACTTTTACTGTTATTGAGATACCTACCTACATTCAACCACGTTAGATGCCAAACTAACTGTAAAGATTACTGTACTGTGTGTACAGAGGACTGTTTTTTATTGAAACAACAATCCATACATATAAAATACTTGTTTCGACTGATTAGCGACTCGGCGAAAATGGCATGGCCAACAACCAAAACAATTTTTGTGACTACAATTTTTTTTATTCGAATCTTTGTGCCTCCTATTATATTGCGACTTAAACATAAACTGGCGAAATGTGGGTGCTAGCCCTACCCTAGGCGTGAGTTTATGTTGTATGTTCTATGTGACTCGAAATGTTTTATTTCACATACTTATTTTAATTGTGAAAATCACCGCAGTTTCAAGTAATCCATTGATCGGAACTCACTACATAAGTAGTACCTACCTATAAAACAAAGTGACGTTCTCTGTCCCTATATCCATATTATATTTTCGTAATATATTTTCCGAATTCCCAGTGTGGTCCCTCAGTTCACACGCATACCCCTTTGTGTGCTTAAATCTTTAAAACTACGCAACGGATTTTGATGTGGTTTTTTTAATAGATAGTATGGTTAAAGAGGAAGGTTTATATGTATATTACATCATGCTACGACCAACAGGTGCGGAGCAGAAATGAAAAATGTTGCAAAGACGGGGTGACGCAGCCGAAGTTGCGCGGGTCAGCTAGTTAAAAATAGTTCGCTTAGACGCGATTCCATCAGTATTCAGTAGGATCTCACTGTAGGTATCTAGAAGCCCAGGTGCTTGACTCGGAGGAAAATGGTGACGGTATTTGAGGACGTAATACAAGTAACATTGGCTGTCATTCGAGCTCTTGAAATCTGGTTGTTTTAGTGATTAAAGAGACATATAACTCTAAAAACAAATTACACAATTCTGTCATGTATAGCGGTCAAGTTCGCATTATTAACCCTCCCCCCCTTCCCCCACTCCCCCCGCCCGCGAGAACCTTTGGACTCTGACTTGAGTGGAGTGTCATGTCATGTATGTACGAATTTGCTAAGCTATAATTTTAATACGTACTTAGCTATTTGTAGTAAGTACCTAGATATACATATAGGTACTAGGTACGCTCACACGCAAGCACACGGTCGGTCTTATGACTGGGTTCCGGGTTCGAATTCTGGTTATTTGTAACTTGACTACTGATGTAAACTAACTCTCAAAAGAAATTTGGCATATCGAAATGGATTAGGGTAAATGATAGTACGTAATTTCGGTATCGAAGATTCATAAAGAAGTCGTTTCTCAAATCCGCCATTTCTATAGGTTACGAGTAGGTACTTTTTACATAGAATTGATAGCAATGTCATAATGGTAACATTGTGTGTTAATAAATTCAAATCGTTGTTAGGGAATAATGTGACTACAATGTACCTTCCTGCGTAGTTAGATGGGTCTGTGACGTAACTAATATCTCACATGCGAAAGACGAACGTGGCTATGCAATCTCGCTCACGCATCGCATCTGCAGAAGAATGTAGGTACACTATATAAATATATGAAAATCTACTCCGAAAGTTAGAATTCCGATGTATTCATTATGTAGAAGAAGAGTTTTTCAACTATAGGGATCGCTTTTGATTATAATTATTAGTATTACACTAGGTATTAGTATTAGATTTTTTTTTTTTTTTTGTTGTATAATTTTTTGTTGTGTTATAACACATCCGAAATTTGCATGCCACATACTGTGGCTAAACATGTTGTGCTGTAATATAATTTTCACCACAGCAGCTCAAACAAGTGAGTTTTGCTGCGTAAAAACAGTGTGCAAAATGCGATTTTGCTCACTCAGTGAGACAAAGTAGCTTTTTAATTATTTTTTTTTAATTTTCAATAAAGAATGCCAACCATAGATTCAAAAAGAATTGTTCCGCGAATAACTTTCGAACTACATACACTGCACTCTGTCTCTTGGCCGTCCATAAAAAAGTTCGAGTGACAAACACAAGTATTTTGAAGGTTCTTTTTTAATTTATGGCACGTCAAAGGTCCTATTTCGAAATTCTAAATTTGAAAGATATTTGTAAAAGAATAACCATGTATTTTATTTATATTATTTAATAATTATGTAATGTTATTGAATACCAAAATAAGTAATGCATAAGTATTTATAATGATTACTATTATCAACATTTGAAAAATAAAATGTCACGTACGCTGTTTCTGAACACACCTTAAAAATAAATTTGCAGAACAGCAATAAGTAATTAGATTAATTATTAACTTTTAAAATTTTCAGCATTATTTTAATTAATAATAGGTGTTCTGTTCTGTTAATAAGTGTTGCATTATCTTCTAAGTAATATTTCTTATGTGTTCTCGCTGCTGAAGTGAAAAGTAATGTGTGCCACACGAGAGCAAAATTATTTGCATCTCGTGCATTTGAATCCCTCACTACGCTCAGGATTCTACAGTAGAATCACTCGCTACGCTCGTGATTCAATCCTAGAATCCCTCGCTTGCTCAGGATTCAAAATCAACACTCGCAGCAAAAATGTTCGATTTGAAAATTCTGAATCTATAATACTTAATCTAAATAATTATCATAAAAAAGCCGAAATAACACAATCCCACAACACTGTCCTACCCGATATAAATCAATCTGATACTTTCCATCAGGTGAGCCGAGTGCTTGTCTGCCATCCAAATGGTATAAAAAAATAGTAGGATAGGTAGTAGGATAGGAAGTAGGATAGGAAGTCGGATAGGATTTGGTTGGTTTTAATTTTGCATTAAATTCATTTCTTGGTTATTATTCTCGTAACTAAGTAGGTATACTAACTATTTGCGAATCTGGTCAGCAGCGATAACATAATATTTTATCAATGCAATGATGCAGACCCACAGAGATAATAAGTATTATAATATTATTTCGATCAATAACACGGGATCATCTATCGCGGATTGATCAATTAGGTACTTAAATATTTCGAAGTGCTACAGACAGGCCCGTCTATAGGTACCTACCTATGCCGGGGGACACAATAATATGCGGGCCTTAGGCACTCAAGAATTGGGGGCCCCTTTTGTTTTTTATTACCGTTGAGGAGGTAGACAAGCTCACGGCCCACCTGATAAATCGGTTACTATGGCCTGTAGTCGTTTGTAACACCGAGGGCTTTGACCACCGACAAATTTGTCTTCAAAATAACAGCAGAAAACAACTCTAGTCACCTTTTCTTTAAGAAAAGTGTTGCAAGAAATTGTCGCTCCTTCAGTGGCTCCCCCTGAAGTGGAGGGCCCTGGACAGGTGCCCTGAGTGACTCTATGGTAAAGACGGTATTGGTTACAGCAGCTAAGAGTTTCACGATACGACTATACAAGAATATAGAATTTAATATTCAATAATAAATGGAAAAAGAGTCCTTAGGCTTCATAAGTTATCGGGAATGGCGCTTTCAGGTGAAGAAAAGAGAGATAGTAATTCTAGACCTTTCAAATAGCTGATGTTTTCCTATTACGAACAAAAACTATTACCTACCTACTTCATTATTTTTACATTCTGTTGACCCTGATCTAAATATCAAGAAGGCATATTTCCTTAACAAGATGCACAAATAAAGTCCTACGACAACAAATGGAAATATGAAAAGATAATTTTCACAAAAGAAACTACACAATAGGTGGCTATCGAACGAAGCAATCTACTTTGTTACTGCATATTCATGATTACTGACAGCGGTGACAGTCACACTCATTGAAATAAACATCAATAACAATGAAAACTCATGAATAATTATTCAATCACAGAGGTCAACAGTTAAAAATATAATCATTACCATCACAATAGTTACGAGTATATCAATAACATCTACTGTACATACGTCATGTGTTTCAAAAGTAACTCTCACCTTCCTAGTAGGTTCTTCTTCTTCTTTTCTTAAAATGGCTTCTGCAGCAGAATAGCCGTAATTTTGCCAGTCTCTAGTAAATGTAAACGTCTTATAAAATTAATGGCGAGACGCCAATGTCAAGTTTCAAGATTTAAAAAAGTCTTCCAGAGCCACGTTAGCCACGCCAGTACCTAAATTCGTTTCCATGTGTCCGCCCCCACGGGATCAGGTAGTCGATCAGGACGTGTGGTTGGATTTTAGGCTCCTAGTAGGTTGAAAATTATTATATTTTGACATAACTAAGTAGATTTTGACAAACATTGAATTTTAGTTTAGACGAGTTGGAACTCAGACTATGAAGTAATTATTAATTAAAAATGTGTGGAGGTAATGCCTGGAAAAAACCTGGTAGGGAAGAGGAATTTAATATTTGCACGCCACAAACGGCAGAATATGCTGTATATCCTAAATCACCCCAACACTTGTAACCAACCATATTCTAGAAAAAGAAGATTCTTATTCTTATTCTTAAGTTTCAGGAGAATGTTACATTGGTTGCCCCTGAACTTGACGGTCTGATCAGATGCTTTTAAATACCCCGTTTATAGGACTCAGAACTGTAGGAAGAAGGAAGCACATACTGATATATAATCCTAAGACTTTTGGCACATAGTTATGAGAAAAGCCTCTCAACCACATAGTACTTGATGGAATTGTTTGCACCAATAGGACATATAGAGACAACTAATCCCTGCACGTGATGTCCTATATAGAAAAGAAGAGTTCCGAGAGCTCATCAGGACATTCGCCGTGGTAGAGACGACGACTCAATATTACAACGCAGAATATTTAACAAAACGGAAGGAGAAGGATGTTAGCTGGACCTTTTTTTTTATTATGGACATGTCAATTTGACTTCACCCCGCCTGATGGTAAGCTCAAGGCAAAGTCTCAGGAACGAGGGTCACCATTACAAACACGTAAAGTGGTACAATGGTGGCACTCAGCTTGACGGTCTTATCAGATGCTATTTCACGCCCCGCTTGAAGGACCCGGGACTGTAGGAAGAAGGAAATACGTGAGCTGGCAAGGAATTGCAACAAAGGACCTTAGATTTACGTTATGACTGGTCGGATTATTCAACTTCCTGATGTTTCAAATAAAAACAGTAAGTACGTACATGGGCCTCAAAAGTTCTTGGACATCTTAAGATCTATAAATCCTTTGACAGCCTAAGTGTAATATAATAGCTAACGTTAATAAAATAAACTAGATCGATGTTTTGTTTCTTTTTAAGAAAATAAGTAAACTCATGCAAATATTATCTTAAACTTAATCATAAAAATAAATAGATCTATTATCCAGTAGCTTCTAAGACTAGCAGTTGTATAAAGGTACATACATACTTCATACAATTTTTGTTTCTAATTGTCCTAGAACTTTCGAGACCCACTGTACCTATTGTATATTTTTTCTAAATGTGAGTAAGTAGGTACAAATTCTTTTGTTAAACAAATCTGTTAAACTATAGTGTTAATGCTAACACAGATTATCCGATAACACAAGTACCTACAGTGCCTGTTTAGTATGGAAATATTTTGTTACTTGGAAATTCTATTGACGCAATTTCCTTATTTTGATAAAAAAAATGTATAAATAGACCATGTCTTTCTGAGAGGCTGTATAAATATCTGTAGTCTGATGGCCGAGAGCGATTGCTTTGTTATCTGGCTTATCTTTGAAGTTATTCAATACGTGTTGTCATTCGGTAAACGTCTTTTGTACAAGCAATATAATTTAACAATGACTTCTATAAATAGATAATTATTTACAGTACACTAATATGCTTCCAATTACGGGTAATATTGTATATTGTGGTGCATTAAACGTACCACAGTGACTGACGTATTGAATTTTATAATACTTACTGATCAGACTATATGTCTCTGTACTATCTCTGTACTATTAATGTAAACCTTTGAGAATGCCGCAAGATTGGTTAGGTACCTACAGTTTTCTTTTTTGTTTTATTTCTTTTTTTTATTTATGGCACGTCAATTTGACTTCAACTCGCCTGAAGTTAAGCTGAAGGCAAAGTTGAGACTTTGAAATAGGGTCACCATTGCAAACACGTTCAGTGCTATAATGGTGGCGCTCAGCTTGACGGCCTCATCAGTTGCTTTTTCACGCCCCGCTTAAAGGACCCAGGACTGTAGGAAGAAGGAAACACGTGCGCCGGCAAGGAATTCCAGGACTTAATGATGTGGCAGAGAAAAGACTCACCGAACCGCTTGGTTCTTGATGGAATATTCTGTACCGTATGCGAGTGACATCTAAGCCCTGCACGTGTTGTCCTGTGTAGGAAAGGGGAGGGTGGGATTAATTGGAAGAGCTCATCAGAACATTCACCATGGTAGAGACAGTTGGTTCCAAAAGTTCTGGGACACTTTCAGATCTATAATCTTTTGATCTAAGTATAATTTAATCAAAAGAAGAGAATGCCGCAGCGCCAGTTAGGCACAGTGGGCTCTAAAATGTTCCTGGACACATTAAGACCTACAAGAAAGCAGCGTTAATAAAATATATTAGATAGTGGCCTTGTTTCTTTATGAGAAAATAAGCAAACTCATGCAAGTATTATCCTAAACATAATTACATTGATAAGTTGATCTATTATGCAGTAGTTTCTAATCTAGTGGTAGTGTAGTGGTACTACTTCATACAATTTTAGTTTCACATAGTCCAGGAACTTTTGGAGCCACACAATCATAAATATCGTGGAGAAGAACAAGAGTGTTATCAATAATGTAGGGGAAACTGGGGACACTTGATCCTTATGGGAGACAAGGTACAACAATATTTTTTAAATTACTTAGTGTATTAGCGTATTTTTTAGTGTGGCAACACTAAGTAAACATTATTACCCTTAGTGTTACCACATTAAAAATAGTCTAATACGCTTAGTAATTCCAAAAATATTGGTGTACCTTGTCTCCCATAGGGATCAAGTGTCCCCAGTTTCCCTTATAACTTACTGATCAATCTTTATAAATATTGGATTATGGACTCATCAAGATCTGTACTGTTTTACTTGTTAGGTAGGTACTTAAATAAATGTAAACAATTTTGTGGCACCTTTTTATAAAAAACACGTACTTATTCAAAATATAAAGTAGGCTAACTAACTGACTAATTAGTGGTTCGATACATGTTTTTAATCTTCAAAATGCGTGACTAAGCAAAAAGTATTTTTATACTGAGATTTTAAACAGAACATGTTAAAAAAACAAAGATGGTTTACATTTACTTAAGTACCTAAACAAATGGAATATAGATGGTGTGAGAATTCTTAGAAAGCCTGGTACACAGTACATCTTAGTGTTGATTTTAGCAATAAGATCTCAACTCACGAAGTATCATTCAAGTATACATGTATCATTTACTCTTGCAGCAGGTCTTGAAACTGAAGTAATGACAAGGGACTTCCATCAGTCCCGGTTGCCAAACGAACATGACAGTCGTTACGGGTAGTTGGAGCCCTAAAAAGTCCTACTAGCCTAACTACAGAACTTCGATATCGCCAATTTGGTTGTGGAGATCCGATGGCAGTCGCTTCACGAAAAATGTCGAAATTCAGCCGCATCTTAGTTAGACTAGAAGTAGAAGCGTCGTGGAGGATATCATGCGTGCCAATGGGCTCACCACCACTGGATGCAAGACCGTGCGAAGTGGAAGATAAAAAGCCGGAAAGTGGACACCGGACTCCGAGGTAAGAGGTTCAGATGCGACCGGGACTAACACTAGGATGATGATGATGATGATGATGATGGTTGTCGTAAGCTTTTGCCTCCTGAGATTCTAAGGGTCTTCATACACCCAAAATATTTGCCAAATTAAATAACCCACACAATAAAATCCAATACAAGAAATATTATACTTAATTATCAACTTAGATCCTCATCAATGGTCCGCAGTGATGTTGCTGGCGACGTGTTTGTCTCTGCCATCGATGTGAAGGGGTTGCGCACGCGCTAGTCAACTTCTGTAGCCTTAGCACGAAATACTATCGAATTAGTAATGTAAAGGTATCGATAGAATAGAGCATTGCGATTCGCGGGCTACACACGCACACGTTCACAAGAGGCAGACTGCCAATCACAATACTCAGTTCTCTCAAAACTTTTACATTACGAATTCGATAGGAGTTCATGCTAGTGCTACTGTGCCCACTACCGTTGCGTATGTACGGTCGGAATAACAACAACTGAAGGAATACATTTTATACAACTATAAGACAATAAACGTTCTGATAGCGATTTTATACGTAACAGTACCAAAATATATATTGTTTTTTTTCAGTAATATAACGGAATTCCTCGGTGGGTCAGGTCAGGTCAGGTTTTGTAAAAACTGTTAGGTAGTTGATTCTTCTGATAAAGGACACTCACGCCTATATCCCCGAAGCGGTAGACAGAGGTGCTAGCACCCACATTTCGCCAGTTTATGTTTAGGTCCCAATGTAATAGGTGGCGAGCCTATTGCCATTTACCGGACGCTTCTAAACCTGCGATAAATACACACATAACTTCGAAAAGCATCGAAAAGTCATTGGTGTGTGACAGGTAAAACCTGGGATATAACCCGATACCTCGTCTAGGTGCTATAAAAAAATAGAAGCAATTTTTTTACTAGTATCAAACAAAATAATCAAATCAATATGACTTCACCTCGCCTGATTGGAAGCAAAAGGCAAATTCTCAGGGATTACCATTTCAGACACTAACAATATTAAAATAAGTAAGTTTTCGAGAAAATACATTGATACAGTAAATAAATTTAAAATTCGTTTACCTAATTTAGTTTTACTAAAGTCGTCAGGCAACTTACTAAATAATTAGACTGGAACTAAGTACCAAACGTAGATCTAACAGTTTTAAAACTATTTTAGTCTTTTTTTTCGAATTAGTTAAAGCTTTTGATGTAACCAAATTAACCACTCTGTAAGTCTAGATAGGAAAAAGTGAATGCTTCGTCGGGATTCGAACCCGCGATCTTTCCCTTCGCTACGCTACGCATCAGGGTTCGATCCCCGCTCAGTGCAAAAAGTTGTAAGCATGAATATGACTGTTTGCACTGGTCTGGTCGTGCCTCGGAGAGCACGTTAAGCCGTCGGTCTGTCATGACTTCTTTATCTCAATTCGGTAATACTTATTGAATTTAAAATCTGACGAATTAGAATTTAGCTTATGAGCAACTATTAATTTCAAATTTCAAATGTATGGAGGTTAATGCATGTTAAAATTTGTAAAACTAGTGATAGACATAGAATTATTGCACGCCACAAATAGCAGAATACCTATGCTGTATTTTCTAAATCACCCCAACAACTGTAACTACCCATTTTCTTGGAAATAAAGATTCTTAGCCTGGGTTGCACGATCGTACTTTAACATTAATAGTGCAGTTAAAGTACCGGTCAGGTATAAATCAGGTTGCACTATTTGACAATTGATAAAAGGACGTCATAACTTGACGCTAACTGTAACTGGCCGCGCTCAAACGTCAAATTCTATCAAAAAGATACCACTTACATAAAAAAAGAAGAAGAAGAATACACTGGTGCAACACATTTAGCCAAACCATTAGAAGCAATGTTACTGTTACTATTAAAGACGGAAACCTTAACTTTAACAGGTAGTTGGAAAAACTAAGCCTTATTCTTTTAATGAGTTATTTGTGTGGTTATTTGCTTTTTGCGTAGATTTACATCTAGTAACTTTATTTTGTTCTACTTGTTTTAGTTCTGCAATGATTTCTACGACACATACCTACATCGACTCTAGTATTGATACTTTGGCACCAATTATAGAATAAGGAGTTTAGGAGGAGATATACATATATACATAATCTCACGCCTATAATCCCCGAAGGGATAGGTAGAGGTGTATTAAACACCTACATTTCGCCAACTATGTATTTCGGTCCCACGTAATAGGGGGCGAGCATATTGCCACCAATCGGGCACTTTGCAATAAATGGGTATTCTGAAAATAAATTTCTAACCGAAATTGTTGCAGCTAAATAAATTTGGTAAAAAAATTGACCCGATTCCTTGCTATGAGGTGTAAATCTAGGCCGGTCGCTTTGTGGAAAACATCAAAGTCTAGATGACCTCAACTGTCTCTGATGACAAAAGTCTCCGAAGATACCATCGCCAAGACCATGATTGTATTGGAAACAAGTTTTTTTTCATTACAACCAGCCAGTAAATATTCTCAATATTTACTGGCTGGTTAACTGATTGCTTAACTACATAAATGCAATTATTAGGCTTAGAAATTCATGTTTCTGAGAATTTTAGGATACCAATTATTTGATGGTGATAGTCAATTTATTGTTCACTAAAAATTATCATGACATCAATGATTATAAAGATAGTCCTAATATTATAGTATTTTATTACAAAAAATTACTATAAAAGCTACTGACTACAAATTTTAGAATATCATTTTGATCATAGCAGTGAGCTAGAGGTAAGTGAAGTGGAAAATAATTGTTATTAATTAACTATATAATTATAATATAAATATAATGATGTCTCTCCTGTGGTTTTCTCGGGCGACTACTATATGGGGTTCATCAATAGTGTTCTTACAGGGTTAGCAGCACGAGTGTGTGATAATTATACATTTCTGATCATCATTCCCTGAACCTTTTTCCAACTCAGTTGGGGTCGGCTTTCCAGTCTAACTGTGATGCGGCTGAACTTCGATATTTTCCGTGAAGCGACTGCCATCTGACCTCCACAACCAATAGTCCAATGACCAATGGCGATATCGTAAGTTCCAAGTTAGACTGGTTGGACTTTTGAGGGCTTCAATTACCCGTAACGAGTAACGACTGCCTTAGATGTTCGTATGGCAACCGGGACCGTAGGCTTAACGTGGCACGACTAGACCAGTGCAAACAGCCATATTCATGCGTACAACTTTTTGCACTGAGCGGGAATCGAACCTGCGCCCCGTGCGAAGCAGTGGTGTGCACTACCACCACGCCATGATTATACATTTCTATAATATTACTTAAATTCCTTTTTTCCAGATAATAAAAATGAAATCTTTCATTGTGTTCACTGCCCTCGTGGCTGTAGCTTTCGCCAGCCCTCTGCACAAGCCGTTATTCGACTCGAACGCTCAGTTCCAAGAGATAATCGCTGCCATCAACAGCCCGAACACTGACCCAGCCACCGCCGAGAAATTATGGGCAATGTTGGCCGAACTTACTGGAGCAAATCAGATTGACATTAGCCCCGTATACGTAACCGATGACGCTGAACCTCCATTCGCTGGTCACGAAATCGTTGATACCCCAGTTGTAGCACCAGCTTCACCCTTAGTCCAAATCATCGTCAACGTAAAGCCACCTGGCGCGGTTGCTTCCCCCGTTCCTGCTCCCGTAGACGCCGACAACGCAGACGAAACCCCAATTGCTGTCCCTGAGACACCCATTGCTGTTTTACCGCCCCCAGTTACTGGAGTCATAGTTGCTGACAATTTGCCCGCACCACCAGTTACCGGTGTTATTGTTGCTGACAACTTGCCCGCACCACCAGCCCTCGGTGTGATTGTTGCTGACAACTTGCCTGCCCCACCAGCTCTCGGTGTTGTTGTTGCCGAAGATTTGCCTGCCCCACCAGCTCTCGGTGTTGTTGTTGCTGAAGATATGCCCGCACCACCAGCCCTCGGTGTTGTTGTTGCTGATATGTAAATGATCCTGTTATCAATGAATCCCATCGACCTTAACTAAAAGCGTTACACCATGAAATTAATTACCGTACATATTAATTGATTAAAATATATTTGCATTAAATATATGTGTGATTTTATTCAAAATTATATAATTTAAGTATGTAACCCCTCTACAATAGGGATTTTTTTAATATTCATAAATGATTACATAAATCATTTAAATATTTTTATATCTACTACTTAATAAAAAAGTAGTAGGCTAGGCTTATACAGCTTCAGGCCTGGGGGTGACAGGTGTAGCCGCCTGTCATTCTATCAGGAGCAGGTCGCAGAGGCAGCGCGAAGCGCACTCCTCCCTATCCGGGGAAAGGTGTGAACACCGTTGTCCCACACCCGAGACGGCCTCCGTTGGCCCTGGGTCAGCCGGGCGTGAGGGATATGCCAGAAGCTACCTCACCCTCGGCAACAGATGTCCCAAGATGGCCGTACGGTTTTGATCGACTCAACTCTGACATAACCACCCTTACCGAATTCAGCGGGGTGTATCCGTGGAGTTTTCTGCATGGGGAAAAAAGGGCTAATAACAGCTTTTCAAACGCGCTTGTCGTAACTTCAAAACACGCACACGTAACAACAAACAACTACATGATGTCGTAAATAGCTTCTTTTCGGGTTGCAATCTATAAATGATTTGTCATCATCATTCCCTGAACCTTTTCCCAACTCAGTTTGGGTCGGCTTTACAGTCTTACTGTAATGCGGCTGAAATTCGATATTTTCCGTGAAGCGACTGCCATCTGACCTCCACAACCATGGTCTAATGACCAATGGCGATATCGAAGTTCCAGGTTAGACTGGTTGAACTTTTGAGGGCTCCAACTACCCGTAACGACTGCCATATATGTTTGTATGGCAACCGGGACCGACGGCTTAACGTGCTTTCCGAGGCACGACCAGACCAGTGAAAACGGCCATATTGCGCGTAGCAGTCGCGTGCACTACCGCCACGCCACGGAGGCTGTCTATCTATAAATGATTTGTATTTACTTCAATTAATTGTTGTGTACTTTCCTGTCCATCCTAAGGTTGCCTGGAAGAGATCGCCTTTGGCGATAAGGCCGCCCATTGTACATGCAACTTTATGATTATTACTGTACTGCTAACATTGTTCTAAGGTGTACAATAAAGAATTATCTATCTATCTATCTACCTATCTAATAAGCGCAACAGGACAATTTATTCACAATATCTAAGACCTAGGTGCCATGTTGGTTGAAATTTGTTATAAGTACCTAAGTGACGTCAGAATACATTCCAAATCGGAACGCTTTAGGGAGAGTTAGGGTGTAACCACATTAATCGACGCGGAATCGGCTTAAGCCGAGTGCGTATCACCACACTACTCGGCTTATCGCCGATTAGTTGTTGCGACGGCTGTTAACATGCGATCAGCAGTCGATTTCTCCGAACGGCCGTCACGACGGCTGTTTACTTACGTTCGGCAGTCGACTCCTCCGAATGGTTGTCACGGCCTCTGTTCAATTACGTTCGGCAGTCGACACCTCCAAACAGCCGTCGCGACGGATGTTCGCAAGCGTTCGGCAGTCGACAGTCGCGATCGTGTGAGACCCCAAAAATATCAACAAATGCTTTCATCGCAGATTTAAGTTTAACTCTGAGCTGTACGGACGTTCTGGCCTTTCATTTGGAGATGAAGGCACGCGAGCGGATTCATTAGTCTGCTACCCAACGCCGATCGGCTGTCTTCGGCACCATTCGGCTACCGTCGTAGATGAAGGCATGCGAACGGTTGATTCAACTGCCGTTCAACGCCGTTCGACCGTCTCCAGCACTGTTCGGCAGCAGGCGGAAACGTTCCGCTGGATTCAGCGCCGTACGGATGCGATCAGCTAATCGACAAACGGTTCGATTCGCCGTCGGCCGATGCCGCGTCGCGTCGGCCGAGCCGAGCCGATGCGAAAGCTATTAGTAACACTCTTGTTCCGTCGGCATAAAGACTTTTTTAACCGGCTTCAGCCGATTCCGCGTCGATTAATGTGGTTACACCCTTACGCTAACTGCATTAGGTACGTCTTAGCTCATACGAATTCCCCTATTAATTGCGCACTTTTGATAATTGATAATTATTTTCTAACTTAAACAAAACATAATTATATTACAAAATATTAAGTAATCAAGGAGTAGTAAGTAGTATAGTATAGAATATAAAAAAATCTGAAAGCTATTTGAATTTGCATACTATAAAGTGATGTATTATATTTTGATACTTCCGGATCGAAATAAATGAAGTATAAAAAAATGATATTCCAATTTTAAATATTTGTGCTCATAAAAATCTGTGGAAGTATGTATAAATTCGTGGTAAAGATGGCCAAGAAAATAAGTGTACAGCTTTACATACTGTTTCACATGTGTGTGAAGACTTATTTCTTTGGCCATGTGACGATGTATGAGAATTTTATAGACTATGATGAAGTGGTATTATCATACCCTAAGTCAAAGAAGGTATCACAGTTTATTATCAATTACGGTGCCCTTTCAATATGTATTAAATACGTACTAATAAAATTATTATAATAACTCATCTTAATCATTTATTACTTATACACAATATTTAAACTAATTATTTCATTGAACTAAAACTAAGATCAAAATTAAAACATGAACTTAAATTCAAAAGCGTATCGGAATTCTTAATTTTCACACCATTACAACTTTGATTTATAAATGTATAATGGTATAATTAAACCACTCGAACGATTTTCTGCAAACTTCACATACACCATGAACAAAGCCTGAACTATTGGTTTGGATCGGTAAGCCCCATCTTGAGTTATAAAATTACAACGAAAAGTGGCATTGATGTAACTACTGAGGCACGAAGTTCCCAGCTCCGAGCCGTGTGTACCAATTCAGTTGGCTTTTTAGTCTAACTGCAACGTCTTCGTTCGAAATCGTCCTTATTTTTTAATTCGCGACGTAAAAGCAACGGGGTGTTATAAGAATCACGTGTATGTGTGGGTGTGTGTGTGTGTGTGTGTGTGTGTGTGTGTGTGTGTGTGAGGGTTTTTTAAATTTTCATGGTTCCGTACCTCAAGAGGAAAAAACGGAACCCGAGTATTGGATCACTTCGTTGTTATAATTTGGTTTTCCGTTAATTATTGCCTCGCAGTTGACATTAATTTTGTATCTTGATGGGAATCAAATACTCAAATAAAATAAAAGCTAATTTATTTGTTATAATTTATTTTATTTACAATACAGATACACTACTGTCTGGTTTCAATTGAGGTCGTGGAGTCGTGGAGTGCTAGTAATACCGACACTTAAAAAGGGAATTTAGGTACATCGGCTACAGCAACACCAGAGGAAGGTGGTGCAGGCAAATCGGCAACATCAACACCAGTGGATGGTGGAGCAGGCAAGTCCGCAACATCAACACCAGTTGATGGTGGTGCAGGCAAGTCCGCAACATCAACACCAGTTGATGGTGGTGCCGGCAAGTCCGCAACATCAACACCGGTGGATGGCGGTGCAGGCAAGTCGGCAATTATCACACCAGAAACTGGTGGTGCAGGCAAGTCAACGACTTCGACACCGGTTGATTCATCCTCTTCAGCGTCATCTACAACTACGACATCATCACCAACAGGTGTAGGAGCGGGTACAGTGTTAGGTTGCTTAACGTTAATGATAATTTGGACTAGGGGAGAAGCAGGAGCTGGAGTTGGAGTTTCAACGTCATCGGCAACGAGTGCTGGGCTAATATCAGGCTGTTGTGCACCAGTAAGTTCTGCCAGCATTTGCATCAATAATAAAGCGGTGGCGGGATCGGTAGATGGGCTGTTGATAGCCTGAATGATCTCTTGGAGCTCAGCTTCAGGTGAGAAGGTAGGCCTGTGCAGGGAGGTCCCAACAGTCATGGCCACAAGGGCCGTGAAGACAACGAAGAATTTCATCTTTATTTTCTGAAAGATAAACATGATTGTATTGTTTTAGTTTTGAATAAATTGAGTGATCAGCTAATTAAAGTGTAATGAAAAATTGTTAAAGACTATTATTGCATTATCTTTACTTACTTCACGTTGACTGCTTAGATCAAACGATTGTTACAGAATAATTTCAGCTGCTTATGTAGTATTTTCTTTTATATAGCTGTTATATTTATAATCATTATAGTCATAATATTTATTGGTCAGTAATTCGTCTTCATTGCAGTATTCTTCACAATCAAAATTGTTATATTGATCTGCTATAATTGTTAATTATGCCAATGTACCCACATTGGCCACCCGGTAAAGCCAACCGAATTTTACGCCAGATGCAACTAATTGTATTGACTTCACGACGACTCCACTCTTTCAGTGCGGAAAAATCGATGTAGGGAGCTGTGATTTGTTTACAACACTCACACACACATACACACACACCGCACACACATACACACGCGTACACATATTCACAAAATAATATGGCTTTGGTGAAATTTTCTAATTTTATAATTTTCTAAAAATTTTTATCTTTGCAAATTTTCTGTTTTATGATTTATTGAAAGAACTTTTGTGATGTAATGACATTTTAAAGCCTAATGGCTGCGAACTGTTCAAATTGATTGAGATTACTTACAGGGGGACTGTTCTAACTACAGAGCTGCGGAGCCAGAGACATTCGTCGGAACATTCAGTTTCCGATATAAATCGAAAAATGTTTATAGATTCAGGTTACCTAATATTTACGGTTTTCGGACGTCTGCGAAACTTGTGCTAAATTATGAATCCTTACTTCCTGCTCAACTTCACGATTATATTTCATTGGGTCTCAAGTATTGATTCCCTTGCAAAGTGCCAATTCTCTAAATATGTTGCGAAAATGTCTAAGTATTAAGTGTGTTTTGAATACGTTGATTAGTGTCACACTGTTGTAAGTGGTAGGTATGTGTATATTTGATATTAACTAATTTCAACGCGTACCTATACCTCTAAACGATTCTGAAAAAAATCTCTTCACCACGAAGTGATTCTATAAAAGTTTCCTTTATTTATTTCGAGTTAGAACCCTAAACCTGGTTAATGGACGCTCTTCCTTATAAAAAATCATTATCAATGCGGATACCACAGACTAAAATAATAGTATAGACGGAGCGCCGAGAATTAGCGAGTGAAACCGCCAAAAGTAGATAATAACCAATTACTAAAGTAGAACCTTTTCGCTCTCACTCGTAAGACAAAGAGTATGAGCGAAATGGTGAAACTTTAGTTTACTATTACTTCTGGCAACTACATAACTATACTCCATTTGTTTAAGTACTTAAAAAAAGCTAAACAATGTTGGTGTGTGTTTTAATAAGTTTTGTTCAAAAACTCAGTACAAAAATACTTTTCTGCTTAGAAACAATTATAAAGACTATTATAAATATCGGTATCGAACCACTAGTTAGCCATTTAGTTAGCTTAGTTTATTTGTTTAACACGTGTTTTTATAAAAAATGCCACAACATTGTTTACCTTTTTTTAAGTACCTACCTAAACAAATGGAGTAAGTATCTGTAGTTCTATACGTTCTGTCTATGTTCTTCTCTTAGTCTGATGCGGATATTTATAACTCTTGTTAAAATTGCATAATGTTTGATATCAAGGACATCGAAGTTTATCTAATCTAATATTATAATCTCTAGTGATATTTTTTTTTACTTTCTTTATCACAGCATGTGTATAACTTTTATGTTTTTTTTTATCTTTTATCCCCATTTACCTTCATAAAATTTTATTTTAGTAGGGGAGGCGAGTATACATAACATGTAACTCGACGGTTGCGGAAATCTGTTCTTTGTTTTTTTTAATCGTGCGAAAAATCCCCACGGATTCCCCTACACTGGAGTCGTTTCGGTAGGTTATGTCGGACTCGAACCGACTAAAACGCATGCTGTCTTTGTGTCACCCGTCGGGTGTAGGGACTCGTCTAACCACCGGGTGACGGTCGCGGAAACCTGAGATGAAGAGATAAGAGATGGGTATAATAATAGTCTTAGAGCAATAGCGCACTAGCGGTAAGGCCGCAGCGGCCAGGTCGCGGCGGCCATCGAGATAGATCATTAGTATGAAATCGCCATAGAGCACGCGCATCTGGCCGCACGCGGCCAGCGGCCACACCAAGCCGCAGCGGCCAGTGAGATCGAAGCGACGCATTGGCGGCCCGTGTTCAGTCGCTGGTCGCTGCGGCCACTGCGATCAATTGCATTGTCGTTAAATCACCAATGTGCGCGCACTAGCCGCGGCAGCCGCACGTATTGTGGAACTACAGCGTGATTTGTGATCATCGCGATGTCTTTCATATTATTCATATTATTAAGATTTTCCTTGGCAGAAATTCAGGGGCGAAATTTAGTTACAGCACCGGTGATTGATGCACTTAATTTTCTTAACAGTTCTTCAAACGAAGACTTACTCATCTGCAAATATTTAAAGAACTTGTCATCATATTGCTGAAGGTCGGTGAAATAAGTATGTAATAATCCCTTTGTTCGCCTTTCTTGTAGCAAGGGATGAACCCAATATTTTTTCCTTTTCTTTTTCCGCTTCTTACTTATAAGATACAAAAGCACTGCTATTTCCTTAACGTCCATCTTGAAGCGCGCTGTATGTGCAACTGACGATAGTAGCCGCGGTTTTGGCCGCGTTGCTAATCGCAACCCCTGCGGCCGGGCCGCGTGTCATGGCCGCGCTGCCAGGTCGCTAGTGCGCTATTGCCCTTATATTTTTTGCAATTCTCAGAGGAAGTGGCAGGGGAAGCATAAGTACATACATTATATACATCATCATCATTAGGTAGACATACCTTTCTGATTGCATCCTAGGGCAAGGTAAAGAGCTCAGGGTCCGAATGCCTGCTTTTCACGATTTCACCCAACACTTCAACGATTTCAAGTCAGGAGTTCTTGGACCTACCCCTCCTAATGGAACCCGGTGCCAGTTCAGGTCTATTGCCAGGTTTGGCCACGTATCCTGGTATTTTCGGCAAAACGTGAATGCACCAATGGAGACGACACTCTTGTATTTTATCTGCATTGTCACGAACAGTATGCACATAGTAAGTACCTACCTACATAAATATATCTTACGTTTTAATTAACGTTTTTACTGCTTTGGCTTAATTTAGGACTGTATGACGACCTCCGTGGCGTAGCGGGTTCGATTCCCGCTCAGTGCAGATATTTGTGTGCATGAATTTGAATATCTGCATTGGTCTGGGTGTTTCTATGTATGTATTTACAATAAATAAAGTATCAAGTATGTTTATCCGCACTCTGAACCCGTAACACAAGCTAGTTAAACTATGGTTACCATGGGTCTAGGTGGTGTTGTGTAGATTGTCCAAAAAAAAAAAATACATCCCTACCTTTTAAATTAAATAAAAATATCGACCGCATTCGAGTACATTGTATTTTTTTACCTATTGACATAAAAGTTAGTTTTTTACACTGGTTCAAGGTGTTACCGACGTGAGTTTTCGTAATGAATTTCATTCCTGAGAAAAAAGGTCTTGACAGACAGACAGACGGGCAGACGGACAGACCGACATTGAATTGATCCTATAAGGGTTCCGTTCTCCCTTCTGAAGTACGAAACTTTATAATATGTTTCTAAGCAGAAAAGTATTTTTATACTAAGTTTGGCTGAGCGATACATTTTAGCACCCTTTCCGGTCGAGACGATGGGCAGTTGGGGTGTTGACGCCATCCATGAATTTAGTTAGCGAATTGGGGTGCAGGCTGTGTGGCAAAGGTTGGCAATTGCTATTCTGTGGAGCATTCCAGCGTCATGGTCCTTAGCCCCTGGTACCTACGGTGAGGGGCGAGTTAACTGATTAATATCGACTACTTATATGAATTTGAGATTTATATCTGTGGTTTTATTTAAATAGTAATTCAATGTTTGTAAACAAAACAAATTATTGAGACTACATCTGAAGATCTGAACTGATAGACTATAGGTACTCGTATTAGTACCTGTAGGCTATGTAAGTAAGTATAAGTGATTCTGGATCTACAGATCAGTGTTCTCGATATACTATAAGTAGGTAATAGACCTCTGATGCTGAAACTTTCCAAACCACATCATTCGTTCATGGTAATTTTAACACTCCGACCGTGTGTTTGTGTGTGTGTGTTTGTGTGTGTGTGTGTGTGTGTGTGTGTGTGTGTGTGTGTGTGTGTGTGTGTGTGTGTGTGTGTGTGTGTGTGTGTGTGTGTGTGTGTGTGTGTGTGTGTGTGTGTGTGTGTGTGTGTGTGCATGTGTGTGCGTGTGTGGTGTGTGGTGTGTGTGTGTGTCTGTGGCGTTGTAGCTCCGCCACCACCACCTTGGTCGTTTCGAAAACATGTGGAAGTGCTTCAACAGATAGAGGTCCCCCGACACGACAACGTATGAATTATTTATTTTTAATTTTTGAAGATATTTTTTGTGTCGAAGGTTTTTTCAATTTTTTAATTTAATTTTTATTGTAGTTCATTTAGGTAAGTCCTCTTTAAACGCAAATAAAAAGATAGAGTTCTGTATGCAATACTTTATTTGTTGTTGGCCATCGGATCAATTATGTTCGGAATTTTTTAAGCCTTGCGGGGCTGGATCAATGACAAGTCAACACCCTCAGGCTTGGGAACGAAAACGTGGGGCTCATTCACGGGAGCAGCGGGTTTAGCAACATTCACAATAATCTGAACAAGAGGAGACGAGGCTTCAGGGACGGGAGGAGCAATAGCAACTGGAATACCAGCTTCAGCGTTGATAGGGAAGTCGATGTATGCAGGTCCAAATGCGGGTGTTTCAAATTCGTTTTCCACCAGAGCGGGGCCGACGGCGGGGAGATCTCCAACTATAGCGGGAAGAATGGATGGTCGTTGATAGGTGGGCCTGTTGGCGGCAGCCACGCACACGAGGGCAGCAAAAGCAAAGAAGAATTTCATTGTTGGTCTGAAAATAAATTGTTTTGGTTAGATACCTGATAGGAATTGGAATCTTAGCCAGGTGTCGGTAACGGTAACAGTGTCGTTTGTTCAATAGTTTTATCTCCATCTCAAATTGAAAATGCCACGTTAATGTCAAAAATGCCCGAAGCGTCAGAGCGTTCATTTAAAAAAAGCTGACTAACGTGAATGGCAGCGGTTGTGTAACGAAATATAGATACACATAGTGGAAAAAAAACAGTACGTAGTATTTCTTGTACGGGATTAAAAAATATTTTTGTATTTCTAAGCTCTAATGGTACTAGTGACGTATAAGTGTGACAGTAGTACCAGCAATGGTTCCAGCAATGGTACTAATGACACAAAGTCTTTTTCCCTATTAAAATAGTAAAAAAGGAATATTAAAATCCAAATTTTCTTACTTTTTAGTGATTCCGTCGGTCCAAATGGTGGAATTATGGGTTAGGTTTGAAAAATATTCGTTATATACTAAATTGTTATCAAAAATATCATGAAATAAAATGTTTTTATGACATTAGTTCAGATTAATACATAGTTGATGACACTATAAATGCTTTATCATGATCATTATTTGCAATTTCTATCTTACGAAAAAACCCAACTAGCTAGAACGCTAAGCAGTAAAATGTACTTTGTACAATCGTCACAATATTACTAATATCTTAGGTACTTAGCGGCGTTTAATACATTTTTTTATGGCACGTCAACCCTTGACTTCATCAAGTCTCAAGAAAGAGGGTCACCATTGCAAACACGTACAGTTCTACAATGGTGGCGCTCAGCTTGACGGCCTCATCAGATGCTTTTTCACGCCCCGCTTAAAGGACCCGGGACTGTAGGAAGAAGGAAACACGTGCGCCGGTAAGGAATTCCAAGACTAAATGATGCGGCAGAGGAAAGACATAGAGAGAGAATGTATGATTTACGATTGACATGCAGATGCGGATCCACCGTTGTAGGCACGATGGGCATGCTCACATCTTTTATAGACCTGTGACGTAACTTTTTCTTGTTTATTTTTATTTATATATAATAGCTGACCCGCGCAACTTCGTCAGCGTCACCCCGTTTTTGCAACATTATTCACTTCTGCTGACTGACCAGTTGGTTGTAGCATGATGTTATATACATATAAAGCTTTCTCTTCAATCACTCTATCTATTGAAAATCCCCGCATCTAAATTCGTTGCCTAGTTTTAAAGATTTAAGCATTCAAAGGGAAGGGACAGAGAACGCGACTTTGTTTTATTCTAGGTAGGTAGGTATGTAGTGATTACCTGATTTACTAACATTTGTTTGCACTGTAACAATATCAGAAAAAAACATACTATTATCATAGAAGCTCATGTAGATATTATTTTGATCAACCTCGTAGGGTTCGGTCAGTGTTTAATTCGGTGTTTTCGACAGTCGTTTTGAGACGGACATCCCCCTCTCAAACTAGCACATGGCTGATTTTCGGGTAGGTACCTGTACCCATTCTTGTGCCCAAGGACTCTGCCATACGTAAAGACGGTTCTGCCGACAGGACATAGATAACCGTCACTTAGGTTTGATATAGATAACCACGACATACTTGCTAAATATCATGATACATTTCCAGAATGATCAGCAAGACTATTGCCATTAAAAAAGTCACCCTAATTTTAATAGAGTAAATGAACCATTAAACCATTGAACCAGTGAATAACAGTGTGCCCCATCAGGAGATACTGTGCTAAAGCGAAACGAAGCGGAGCTCCCGTCTTAGTCTTTGTGGTTTTTTTTTAAACCACCCACAAGTAGGAGCCCGCGTAGCGGGCTCCGTCGAGCTTATTTAGTAGACTTCATATGAGGTTTGTACAAAATTATCTTTATTCATATTATGGTGAATAAAAGTTATGGAAAATGGCATTATTGAAAATGAAAATTATAGCAAATACATTTATAGATTTAAATTATTATGACACTTGATCGATTATGACCAATGGAATTAGTGATAGTGATTTCATGTCATTTCACGATTATGGCAACTGAAACGTTATTTCTAATGAAATTATGGCAAATACCAGTATGGCATATAAAATAATGGCATTTTAAATTATGGCAAACATTAGTAAACCGATAAAAAGGACATTGGTAAAGGGCCTCGAAAAGCTAACGTGCTTTCGTATAGTTGAAGTATAAATCTTCGTTTTCGTCAGTAGCAATAACTTTAGAAAAATCTGAATCCGTCGTACTTCGGAAGACTGTAAACCAATCCCAACTTGTTTGCAAAAGGCTTGGAAATGATACAAGAATTGTATAAGCGTAAATTCAACCTTCATTGAAGAGAAGTATCAAAATCTTGTCAATATAATGCTGATATCGATTATTGCTAACAATTTATTTCTATTATCTACATCAATTACATTTATTGTGGTTTTAAACAGCTACTGCGTAACATTACCTTTTGTTTGCTGGTTGATTATAAATATTGGGAAAACCTTGTCAAATACCTAAATAACAGGAAAAATACAACAGTAGAAGTAAAAATGGAACGCATAAATCAAACCAATAAAAAATATTTGGTGTTGTTTTGCCGACTGTAATTTTAAGTATTACTATGTTTAGCAGCGTGTATCAACAATCAACTAGGTGACGGTTGTATGCATACATACATACATAAACCCACGCCTATATCCCCGAAGACGTAGGTAGAGGTGCTAGCACCCACATATCGCCAGTTTATGTTTAGGTCCCAATGTAATAGGTGGCGAGCCTATTGCCATTAACAGGGCACTTATTAACCAGCGATAAATACACACATAACTTCAAAAAGCATCGAAAAGTCATTGGTGTGTGCTATGGTAAAACCTGGAGTCGAACCCGAGACCTCGTTTCAGTAGTTCATTACCCATGCCACTAGGCTACCGCGGTTAATAATAATATTACTAGCTTAAATAGACCCACAGACATTTCTGTTACCGCGTTACCGAATTTAAAATGTCAGTGGTAGTGACTTGTGACTTTAGTGTAGAAACATTGACGTCTCTTTGTATTATTTATGTCAAAGTTATCAACTTGGTATATTGGTACTATTTTTTTTTTATCGTGCGCAAAATCCCACCTCCACCAAAACCGATGGAGGTGATTATGTCGGACTCGAACCGACCAAAACGCACGCCGACCATGGGTCCTTGATTGCCGGAGGTGAGATTATACAAGACATATCTCTCGCACCCCGGCAGACCCGGGGACATATCTGTTGAGATGAACCTCCTCCCCCAATGCGGGGACCATGGTGTCCTCATCTAGCCCCTGGGTATGGGGTGGCATTTTGCGCCATCGCCGTGGCCTGCTTCTGCTAGGGTGACCGGCGGCTCCAACCGTCACCCCCAGGCGGTATATTGGTACTATGTCAACTGCTCACACTTTGGTTTTGTGTAGCTAGAGATAAGTATGTCCCTTGCACACTTTGTTCTTCTAAGGATAACATTAAAAAAAAAAAAAAAAAAGAAAAAAAAAAAAAAAAAGAAGAAGAAAGGATAACATTATGGTTTCAAATTCTTTTACCCATTTCAGCTAGGTATATATCCATGAGAACCTATTCCCGAGATAAAAGGTAGTCTATGTGTTATGCCAGTCCAGACTGTAATCTATTCTTCTGCCAAATTTTAGCCAGATTCGTTCAACTGCTATCCGTATCATAATTGAATGATAAACTTCCAAACACCCAACCATCTCCACAAACTTATAAATTAGTAGGAGAATACAGTGGTTATGACTAGTATTGCAATCGAAGGGTTGCGTTAAGATTTGTTTAAACACCATTATGTGTAAGTTCATCAGATGCTTTATCAATTTTGTTAACCATTCTGGTAATATGTACCGTTTAATCGTCAACAGAGACTATAGTAATAGTAGAGGAATCGTTATACAATAATTTTGGATCGATGGTATTTATTGGGACTTCGGCCTGGTAACACCTTCTGTCTGTCTAAGCGGCTAATAAAAATAATCGTACCTACGTGATTATTATACTAAGGAAGAGTGTTATGTCGCCGGCTTCAGAAAAACTATCCCAAGGTAGTTTTTCTTAGTCCAGCTTGCACTTCCATCTTTTATTTATTATTCTCTGAGCCTTTTTGGCTTTTCTGGGCTTCGAATATGGTCCTCGCTAGAGCAACACAAACAGGAGCTGCGTCTGCGTATCGCGGAGATTAATATGCTGAGGTGGATGTGTATAGTCACGCGAAAGGACCGCGTGAGGAACTCTTGTACCTATCAGGAGCATCCTCCATGTCCGCGATATTCAAAACGAAATGCAGGGGAGTCGCCTGTTGTCATGTTCTGCGGTGCCCACCGTGTACGTGGGTAACAGATGTTTAGCCATGTCGTATCCGCTGGGCCCCAGTACGTAAGGTAGACCCAAGAAGTGCTGGTTTGACGTCGCAAGATGTTCAAAACCGAACGAAGTGGAAGAAAAAGAAAGAGAAAGAAAGCTTCAAGGCGTAAGCTTCGACAGGGCTACTAATTATCACGGAACTGAGATTACAAAAACTGCCATTTAATTTTGAACTCTACTTTTACACTATTGTTAAGAATTAGTAGAATCTAACGTAAGAATGATGACGATTATGAACCTGTGTTAAGACAATACGCTCATAGCCAATGTATGAAAACAGCCCAGTAAAATTATTATTTGTTGACTATATTTTTATCTTTACCAGACCCCTTAGTTCCTCAGTTTTATATCTATCTAATCCCTTTAAGTCATACGTGTGATAACAACTTATATAAAAGGTCTACTTTAGAAACGATTCGCATAATTGCCTTTTGATCGTCGCAATCACAAACAACTAAAGGTAAATATTTAATTATAACCTACTTTTTACGAACTTTATTTTATTATTGTTAAAGTACATAACGGTACGTAGAGTGAGTGAGTGAACATAACATAAACTCACGCCTATATCCTCGAAGGCAGAGGCAGAGGTGCTAGCATCCACATTTCGCCAGTTTATGTTTTAGGTCCCAATGTAATAGGTGGCGAGCCTATCGCCAAAAGAGCGAGGGTTTGTTGTTTATTTAAGGAAAAAAAATCATAATTCCTTCGACCAATAACTGAAGTTATCGAAATAGCTAAAATAATTCAAAATTTCCAAGCTAAAGAGGCAATGGACTGGCCACATCTGCTAAAAGGTGGTGGTCATTGGAGCAACCGAGCCCTGAAGAGGAGACCGTGAATCAGCACACGAATGGACGGACATCCATCCAAATAGCGGTTAGGGTAAATAGGATGCTTTGGGAGAGGGTTATGGCACATTTTGGGATGGAATGTGGAGCATTTTGGAAGAGTCAATATGTGGATTGCAATAGATTAAAATATTGGTGAAATATTGAGTAATAGTAAAAATTTCGTTAAAATTCAGTTGTACCTACATTCTGAAGAAGCTAGAACGAAGACTAATATTCACAACTTTTTGAAATGGATGGGCGATTCCAAAAAAATAGGGCAATAGTTTCATAGGGCCCGCGTTAACTCGAATAAGAAAGGATTTCCCTGATTTTTTTTTATTTAGGGGAAGATAAGAACTCAACAGTTCATACCCTGGATGCTGACATTATCTAGTTATTTTTTTTTAAGACAGCCTTAAAACACAATGAAATAACGTGTTAACTTTTCATTTTCAGATATAACATGAAATTCTTCGTTGCTTTTGCTGCCCTCGTGGCTGTGGCTGTTGCTGTGCAAGCACCTCAACCACCCTCCATTCAACCCGTCTTCGCTCCTCCCGGTGGAGACCACCCCGTCGTCGGCCCCGTCTTTATTGACCATCCCGCCGTCGGTCCCGTCCTTGTTGACCATCCCGCCGTCGGACCCGTCTTCGTCGAACACGAGCAAGTACAGCCCGGATTTGGACCTGAACTCATCGACTTCCCCATCAACGCTGAAGCTGGCTCCCCCGTTGTTATTGGCCCCATTCCCGCTGGTGCTTCTCCTCTTGTGCAGATCATCGTGAACGTTGCCAAACCCGCTCAAGTACCAGCTGAAGCTGGTGTTGGACCTACCAATCCCAGCATTGCTCCTGAATACGTTCAAGACATCCCCGCCGTCGGCCCCGCTATTGTTGAGGATATTGACTGGCCCGTTTCTGGTGTTGAGGTCGCTGACTTGCCTGCTGCACCTGTATCTCCCGTCCAGATTGGTAACCCTCAGCTCCCAGCTATTCCCGTAGCACCCGTCCAGATCGGTAACCCTCAGCTCCCCGCTATTCCCGTAGCACCCGTCCAAATCGGTAACCCTCAGTTCCCCGCTGTCAACGCCCCCCAAAACCTGAACTAAATATAAATAAACAGCATTGGTTGTGATATTAGATGTAACCATCAATGTAATTGCAATTCACGAATGTAATAAACTATGATTTAAGTAAAATTTCTTTCATTACATTAGTATATCTATCGGCACATATTTCGGACCCAGGTCGCAAGAGAAAGGAGATGTTTTGATATAATATATGATTGGTGAATTTGAGTTCGACCACCACCGTAGCACCCCGAGCTATCATAAAAAAACTATAAATGAGTACTGCGCATGTGCTGTAGGGAGCGAGGGGCTGTTTGTAACAATTATCAGGTAGTCGAGTAGGTATATCTTGAGATCTTTCGATTAAATTACTACGGAATAAAGATACATGGTAGTGAAACCATTTCTCTATCAAAAGAAATGAAATGAACACCATAATTATAAGTCATAATTTTACAATTAAGATTTTTCAGAGAATGTGCGATGTTACAACTTACCCCGTGCTTGGGTTTAGTTATAACACCTAATGGGGAAGTTGCACCGTTTAATAAATAACAAAAAATTATCGTTAGAATAGTTATTTTTTTATTTTGTGGCAACATAAATTACATCCTTCTAAAATACCATGTTATATTTAGTTACAAATTCAACTGGAATAAACTTAAAGTATACAACAAGAGATATTTAAGCTACATATTGGTTGCTTAAATAATCGTCAATGTAAATTTATTATTACCCGTGATTTCTATGTTTTTTCTAGACTAAGATGCCTAGGCTTAATAATAACCAACTTTCGGACTATTAATATGGTGTAATACCTATCAAGTGACTAGTCGGCATTCTGTGGAGTGCTATTTTCTAGAAAATCTAGCTGCCGCTATATCATACATTTCATGGTTTTTTTTCCCCACTCTAACTATCTTATACACGTTCATTGCAGAAAAAAAACAACTTAACAAACGATAGATTAAATTAGGATCATGTTGTACCTACTGTTACAACAAGCCCCAAGATTTGGTTGTTACTAACCCCATGCTATGAAATTTTAACATTGGGAAACTGTTTTATAAAATTTAGTAGTCTAGTGGCGAGCCTATTGCCATTAACCGGGCACTTATAAACCTGCGATAAATACACACATAACTTCGAAAATAACTGATAACTGGTAAATTTAATCTTTTGGAGAATTGAGTAACCTATGATTGTTAACTAACCTATTAAGTAAAAATTATGTAACCAAAAAGAAACATTATATAATATAATTATGTCTCGTGCACATACATGAAGTTCACGAATACTCATTTTGCACGTCTACATTGACAGGACATGTTAAAAAAAAACCACTAGGCTATCGCGGTACCCTGGTTTACTAATGTTTGCCATAATTTTAAATGCCATAATTTTATGTGCCATACTGGTAGTTGCCATAATTTCATTAGAAATAACGTTTCAGTTGCCATAATCGTGAAATGACATAAAATCACTTTCACTAATTTCATTGGTCATAATCGATCAAGTGTCATAATAATTAAAATCCATAAATGTATTTGCCATAACTTTCGTTTTCAATAATGGCAATTATACGACACAAATTTGTTATTCACAATTAAACCTGAAACTAAACCTCATATGACGTCTACTAAATAAGCTCCTACTTCTGGGTGGTTTAAAGAAAAAGCCACGAAGCCACCTAACAATATTATGTATTTTTTTCATAATTATATCAAATTTTGATTATGTCAAGAGTCGATTATGAGATGTGTTACTTATGGAAACTAATTATTATGATATATGTTGTTATAGAAAGTGATTTTATGGCAAATAAACGTTATGACTGTTGAGTTGTTAGTATAAATGATAATAGCGTTATATATAATAATGTTATTAGTATAAATGATAATAGCGCAAGTAAATATTATGACCGGGGATGATTATGGCAAACGAAATTAGTGCAAATGAATTTATGGAAAACGAAAGAATACCCGGTACCCTAAAACGTCTCTAGTGATGGAACAAAAGTAGCGAGTTGTGTGGATAGAGAAAAATATGCGTGAGCAATATGTATGTTGAAAATAAAAACTACATACTCTGAGACGTTTCTCAACTCAGCTGGGGTCCGTACGATTGTGATGAGGCTGTACTTTGATATTTTCCGTGAAGTGACTGCCACTGACCTCCACAAAAAATTGGTGATATCGAAATTTTAACTTAGGTGGCAGGCAACACGCGGCCCACCTAATGGACAGTGGTTACCGTAGCCTATGGACGTTTGCAACACCATGGGCGTCACATTCGTGGTGCCGACCATACAGAAAAGAGGGCGAAAGGATAAGGGTCCCCCCTCAAGAAAAGGTCAAGAGCGTTTCGGTGTTCATTGGAGAGGGTTTGTGTTCCCACTGACGACACAAAACCTCTCCAGTGAGCTCTGGCTACCCTACTCACTGCCGGAAGAACCACACAAGGTTATTATTAGTCGGACTTTTTAGGGCTTTGATTATCCGTAACGATTGCCACACGTGTTCGTATAACAACCGACGGCAACGTGCTCTCCGAGACTGTTCGCGTTGATAAGTACTAGATAATGTACTGCTCTTGCAAAATTCGAGATCTTAATACTCACATGAAAATGTTACTTAACATGATACCTAAATAAGTGGAGCCTCACAAAGCGTGGGTTTTAGTGTAAATATCTTTTTAGTGTCGTCGAACCATTGTTTTTTCTTTCTTCCTCTTTTTCTCTTTGTTTTGAATCTAAGAGTCCACTCTGTTATGTCTTTTTCCATTTTGCCGTTGATCTCTTTCATATCCAAAGGTAATCCTACTACTTATAAAGTCTTCATGCCATAGCGGTCCTTCTATTTTTCATTTAATCATTGCATCTAACACTACTTCCCTATTGGCGTCGTCCCCACAGTTTTAAATGAATTTGCTAAAGTTACCACACAAAATTTCACTAAAATAGAATGTTCTTCTATTAAATACAATATCTTTTCTTTTTAAAATTCAGGCTATGTTTTCGTACTCGTACATGGTCAATGAGAGTATGTGCAAAATAAATACGAGTGGACATTCAAGTGGACATGTGGCTGGAAAATTACCCAATCATTTACTGTATCACTTTTGTGTTCGAATTTTATTTGATTTATAAGCCATAAAGATATATATCTCTTTGTAGTTATAGGACACAACATATTAGCAGATAATTTATTATTCTAATCCCAAACTAATTCTACTTGATCGTATATGTCTGTGCTCTAACCCTTTTGTGATAACAATTCAGTATAAAACGACTATATTTTGAAACAATTGGCATAATTGCAATAATACCATTGGGTTAGAAGCAATCGCTTAAAGGTAAGCAATAATTTAATGTATTATACTTAATGTTTCGATTCATTTATTTTCATGATATGTTTCTAATTTAGGGATTAGTTTGGTGTAAACTTACCCTAGCTAGTCAAGCTTCGGCTTATAGAGTGTTAGATAAACGCTCCCAAAGCCACCTGGTATACTAGTTAATGGCATAAAAATAATTAAGATTTGTACCTTTTTTCACATTGTTTATCTAGCATTATTCACTTTACATCATGTTAGCAAAAAATATCAACTCGCATTATAGCGCTATTTATTTTTATTGTAGTGATGTTTTTTAATGAAACTATAGTTTCATTTAGCTTTACTGATACAATGGAGAGTGAATAATGCTAATTAACCGGTATATATGTATAAAAAAACTTATAATTCTATGTACTTAAACCTACCATGTCTCGGTTTCGGTAGCGCTCACATCGTGTTCTAGGCAACTATAAATTTAATAACTAATTATATCAATCTTGTGCGCATACGTGTTTCTGAAAGGGTCATTTCTACAAGGGTCGTGTGACCTATGTGTCTATATATACACATACATATACATCAGAACACCATAGATCATTGAATGTACTGCATTTTTAAAAATTCTCTTAGTGCCGTTATACTTTTTACAACGTAATAAAAAGGTTTAGACTTGAGATGAGAATACCTACATTGGAAATACATTGTGAGAGTGATATAGATCACCGTGGTATCAGATCTAAATATTATATAGCAGCACAAAATATTTAGCCGCTTATGTTATACGTAATCTATAACGTGTCAATTTATTCTTTTCAGAAAGAAAATGAAATTCTTCGTTGCTTTTGCTGCCCTCGTGGCTGTGGCTGTTGCCAAACCCCACTTAAACCAAAAACCCGCCGTCCTCCCGGCCCTAGTTGACCAACCCGCCATCCTCCCGGCCCTAGTTGACCAACCCGCCATCCTCCCGGCCTTAGTTGATCATCCCGCCGTCGGACCCGTCTTCGTCGAACACGAGCATGTACAGCCCGGTTTTGGACCTGCACTCATCGACTTCCCCGTCAACGCTGAAGCTGGCTCCCCTGTTGTTGTTGGCCCCATTCCCGAAGGATCTACTCCTCTCGTCCAGATCATCGTGAACGTCGCTAAGCCTGCAGGAGTTGAAGCTGGTGTTGGAGCTAGCCTTCCCAGCATCGAGCCTGAATACGTCCAGGACTTACCCGCTGTCGGCCCCGCTATCGTTGAAGACATCGATGAGCCCGTTTCTGGTGTTATCATTGCTGACTTGCCCGACAGTGTCATCGTCGCTGACTTGCCAGCTCTCCCCGTAGAACCCGTACTCATTGGTACCCCTCAACTCCCCCCATCCGCGGTTAATACCCCCGATAACTTGAACTAAATTTCAAGTTAAGAATCATTGACTGTGATAATTAGAACATCTTGTCGCCAATGCAATTATGATCCACTTTGAATAATAAAATGTATCGTAAATAATTTGTATTTTTATTTGTACTTAAATGTAGGTAGGTACTTAAATATATAATAATAATAACTCTTTATTGTTCACCATCGAAGTCTAGATACAGTAACTTGCTACTCAAGCAAATTTCTGTATCCAGACTAAGTAAATGATTGTAAATATACCAAAAAAAAAAACTCGCTGAGTTTCTTGCGGGAGTCTTCTCAGGCCGGGGCCACGTTTAAACCGGAGGTCCATTTGCTCACTAATTTATAAAATATTGTTGAAATTGACGTAAATGCCGTTTAATTGTCAAACAGAATATGGTGATTTTTGAGTTTTGAACTTTGAATTTTTGGCATAGATAAGAAAATCAAAGGTAAAGTTTATGTGGTGCACAATTGGCAGTCTTATTGCACTGGGGTAATCTCTTCAGGTAACCATAAGATGGAGTATACCTAAGGACGCAAAGGCTATTGCTACCTAAGTGGTTGAAGAGTCGACGCACGGTCGAGTGTTGAGAATCAAGCTCCTAGCATAAGCAAGTCAGCCTAGCATTAGGCGATACTAGTTTTTTAGGTTACTAAAACTCCTTCAGCAAATTATATATTATAGTGTAGAAAGTACACGCATGTACTTCTCCACGATATTTATCATCACTGATAAGAAAAGTCATATCATCCTTGCGTTAATCGCGGTTGCATCCGAAGCTGTCATCTTGGCTTCCGTAGTCAGCTTTTTCCAGGGGGTCATCTCAAAAGAGATGACCACGAAGCCGGGGTGCGAGAGATACCTATGTCTTGTATAATCTCACCTCCTGCAATCAAGGACGGCGTGCGGTTTAGTCTCTTCGAGTCCGACATAATCACCTCCACCGATTTTGGCATGGGTGGTATCTGTGGGGATCTTCCACACGATAAAAAAACATTTTCCCGTGCAAATATGTCGCGGCTGAACTTCGATATTTTCCGTGAAGCAACTGCCATCTGGCCTACACAATCTAAGTATAGATCGAAAGTTCTGCAGTTAGCTCTTCCACACGATAAAAAAAGCATTTTCCAGTGCAAATATGTCGCGGCTGAACTTCGATATTTTCCGTGAAGCAACTGCCACCTGACCTACACAATTTATAGATCGAAAGTTCTGCAGTTAGACCAGTTTTTGAATGCTTTAGGGCTCTTACAACTCGTAACGACTGACTTAGATGGATAAAAATAACAATAGATGGCCGTATGACAATCGGGACCGACAGTTTAACGTGCTCTCTGAGGCACGACCAGACCAGTGCAAATAGGTATATGCATGCATACAAATATTTGCACTGAGCGGGGATCGAACACGCGCCACCTGCGTGGCAGTCACAGAAGATTTTTCTCATTTTTCACGCCCCGCTGGTGTATTCTAAGACTTTATGGTGCGGCAGAGAAGGCAGAGTAGTAACCGAACCGAGTTGTCCCTTGTAGGAAAGGAGAAGATGGGTCTAGCCGGAAGAGATTAGAACATTCACTATGGTAGAGACGGCAAAATACTGCCACGCATGCATCACATCTACTCATTGATAAAGGCTGTTGTGATGGTGTTGGTAAACTTAGGGTAATGCACGTCACTGTAACCTGTCGAGACCATCTAATAAGTACTTTGCAGAGCCATTCAAGAAATGAGAGCTGTCTGTATTTCCAGCAAGAACGAATTTGTGTCTTGTATAGAAGACACCGCAACTACGGTGTGTAAAATCGTCTCTACAGAACAGATAATTATTTCTTTACACAAGACCGTTTTGATGACCCGGTCAAGCTCATTGTCAATTTATTTTCACGAATCATCAGTCGTTAACGTACGTGACTAGTGATATATATAGTATATTACCCATAAACACTTACAACTATTACAAATGAAAATGTGAAATATTTATGATATATATTTTATTATTCAAAGTGGATCATAATTGCATTGGCAAGATGTTCTAATTATCACAATCAATGATGTTATTTGTATAAATTTAGTTCAAGTTATCGGGGGTATTAACAGCAGCAGGGGGGAGTTGAGGGGTACCAATAAGAACGGGTTCTACGGGGAGAGCTGGCAAGTCAGCGACTACAACACTGTCGGGCAAGTCAGCAATGATAACACCAGAAACGGGCTCATCGATGTCTTCAACGATAGCGGGGCCGACAGCGGGTAAGTCCTGGACGTATTCAGGCTCGATGCTGGGAAGGCTAGCTCCAACACCAGCTTCAACTCCTGCAGGCTTAGCGATGTTCACGATGATCTGGACGAGAGGAGAAGATCCTTCGGGAATGGGGCCAATAACAACAGGGGAGCCAGCTTCAGCGTTGACGGGGAAGTCGATGAGTGCAGGTCCAAAACCGGGTTGTACATGCTCCTGTTCGACGAAGGCGGGTCCGACGGCGGGATGGTCTTCAACTAAAGCAGGGAGGATGGCAGGGAGGTTTTCAATGCCAGCCGGAAGAACGGCAGGCCTATTTGGGACATGAGCGGCAGCCACAGCCACGAGGGCAGCAAAAGCAACGAAGAATTTCATTTTTATTCTGAAAACAAAAAAAATATCTCGTTAGGTATAATACAATTTTATTATAATTTAAAAGTTATAATACGACAGTGAGCTAAATAGTTTTTTAATGAGTATTAAATTATTTTTAAAAATACAAACAAAATATGACTATATCATCATTCTCTGAGTCTATTTCCAACTCAGTTGGGGTCGACTTTCTAGTCTTACTAAGATGCGGTTGAACTTCGATATTTTCCGTGAACCGACTACCATCGGACCTCCACAACCAAATTGGCGATATCGAAGTTCTGTTGTTAGGCTAGTCGGAATTTATGGCTACAATAGCTATACTTTGTTTGTACGTTAAAAAAAAAGTGAAAGTCTAGACGGGACTTTATCCCGTGAACAGTTTCTTACAGGGAGAATGTTCTGGGCCCGGATTCTACTGTCAAACATTCTCAAGACACTGAGATTACAAAAAGTGTAATTTAATTATGGGCTCTACTCTTACACAGCTAAAGTTGAAAATTAAATGGCATTGTGTAGAGTGAATGAAATGATGTTTTTGAGCTACTAGATCATGTTTTGAGCAAATTTATTGCTCGAAATTTCAGTAAAAAAATGATCTCGGTAGTAAATTTAACTAAATCTCAGGTCAAAGACATATTTTTTACTAATAGGATGAACAATAGGCATATTATCAACTGATTAAATGCAAAGTGGTTATATCAGACTTAAACCCAACAAATAGTGTGTGGTTTGGGTTGTTCATCTTACGGTTAGAATTTTAAATTCCATTTAAATTGACAATTTCCTTTATACAACATTACGAAGTTCACTTGTTATTGTTTACCTGTGTTTGATTGCGACGATCAAAGTGATACTTTAGCAATTATGCCAACTGAATGTGCGGTAGTCATTTTATACTGTATTTTTATCACAAATATTTTATTGATGTTACCTAGATAAAGATTAAATTAATAAACTTTTATTTAATAAATTTATGTGTAGTTATAAATATGTCTTTTTATCGCAATAAGATAGGTAATTGAATTCAATTGTTTTGTTATTCGATCATGATCTAACGGCTGTACGTATAAAACTAAATCTTACCACTACAATATGGAATAATACATAGGGTACCTTTAGGAAGAAGGAAACTAGTAAAGTATTCCAAAAGTTTGTGGTTCACCATGGTAGCGACGGCAAAATACTGCCAAAGACGCATCAACAAAGGCTCCAGGGTATTGGTAACCTCAGGATTCACAATTATACGGACCGCACCTTGCTGTAACCGGTTCAGAGCATCTAATCAGTACTTTATGGAGTCACCCCACACATGCAAGCAATATTCCTCGCAGCAACTAATTTGTATCTTGTATAGAATATACCGCTGCTCCGGCTTGTAAAACCATCTCAACTGGTTCTCAGGACTCATAGTTTAATCGATGCCTTTTTGATGATGCTATTCATGCAGTTTTTGTTATTCAGTTTGCTAATATTCATAACGAGGATATTCAGACTGTCTTGAAGTGACAGTGCCGTAGCTAACTTTTCTGTAAACGCATGGCTTGCGTCTTCTTGGCACTAAACTCGACCAGTTTCTCAAAGCCCCAATGGGAAGTCACATTGTACAAACATTGTTATTGATTAGTTAGTGAGTCTTTGATAAAATGACTGTCGTTTAGTAATGTCACTTGATATTAACCATAAACAGAGTTTAGGTGAGGACCTACTACTAATACAAATAAAAATGCGAAATATTTATGATATATTTTATTGCTCAAAGTGGATCATAATTGCATTGGCGATAAGATGTTCTAATTATCACAATCAATGATGTTTAACTTGAAATTTAGTTCAAGTTCTGGGGGATATTGACAGCGGCAGGGGGGAGTTGAGGGGTACCAATGAGAACGGGTTCTACGGGGAGAGCTGGCAAGTCAGCGACGATGACACTGTCGGGCAAGTCAGCAATGATAACACCAGAAACGGGCTCATCGATGTCTTCAACGATAGCGGGGCCGACAGCGGGTAAGTCTTGAACGTATTCAGGAGCAATGCTGGGAAGGGTGGGTCCGACACCAGCATCAGCTGCTACAGGTCCTACTGGTTTAGCGACGTTCACGATGATCTGGACGAGAGGAGAAGATCCTGCAGGAACGGGGCCAATAACGACGGGGGAACCACCTTCAGCGTTGACGGGGAAGTCGATGATTTCAGGTCCAAAACCGGGTTGTACTTGCTCGTGTTCGACGAAGACGGGACCGACGGCGGGATGGTCGAAATCAGCTGGCAGGAAGGCGGGGAGGATGGCGGGTTGTTGTAGGGTGGGGCGCCTGGCGGCGGCTACAGCCACGACGGCAACAAAAGCAACGAAGAATTTCATTTTTATTCTGAAAATAGAAAGTTAAATTGTTAGATTAAAATATTTAATTTGTACAAAAGATGGAAGTAGTTTAAACTTCTAAATGAGTATTAAATTACTTTTATAATACAATCATGGCTATAATAACAAACAAAAAAAAATTGGCAAAAGTGAGCAGTCTCAACATTCTCTCTATAAGAGACTGTGTCTTGTAGGAGAACACGTCTTGAGAACGTGTGCATAATAATGCACACAATAAATTTCATTCGCTCGACACGATGCCATTTCATTTAAAACTTTAAGATCATAGCAGTAAAGTTTAAAATGTAATAATAACAGTAATCTCAGTGGTTTGATAATAACATAACTTATCATAAACTCACGCCTATATCCCCGAAGGGGTAGGCAGAGGTGCTAGCACCCACGTTTCGCCAGTTTATGTTTATGTCCTATTGCCAGGGCAAAACCGGTGACTCTAGCAAGCTCCGCTTCATACCTGGGCAAAGGTTTAGCAGTTGCTATTTAGCGGAGAAATAGCGTCATCACCTTTGCCCTGGTACGGAGAGGGGCGGGTTAAATGATTAACCCGCCGGATTATTGACAATTTATAAGAATTTGAGATTAATGTCTGTGAATAGTGTGATTAATATGAATATCAACTAATCAAGTTCAAAGAGGTTATATCAAACTTGAACCCAGCAATTAAGGTGTTGTTCGAGTTGATCATCTTACGACTAGAATATTAAACTCTACAAAAACGATTTATTAATAAAACATTTCTTTACCTTTGTTTGATTGCGACGATCAAAGTGTACTTTAGCAATTATGCCAACTGAATCTGCGGTAGTCATTTTATACTGTGTTTTAATCACAAATATCTATTTGAGGTTATTTAGATAAAGATTAAATTAATAAACTTTTATTTATCAAACTTTATAACTACATTAAAACATATACTTCTGACTATAAAATACTTTTATATGTTAGGTAGGCAACTGTCTATGGAACTATAATTACCAACTGCGAATAAGATAAATGAACCTAGAAAGAGGAAGAAAAAGTCTTGTTGTGTTACCTAATAACCTGGTTAATTAAGACCTGAGATGGCGTGCGCTTTTAGTCGGTCTGAGTCCGTTTAACATCGGAGGTTTTAGCACAAAAAAAGATACAGAACTTTACCACATCAGAAACGAATATAAATTTCCTCAAATTTTAATATTTGAAATGTGAAAGTTTGTGATGATTGTATGTTTGTTACTCAATCATGCTCTAACGGCTAAACGGATCTGACTACTTGCCAAAGGGATAGATTACGGTCTGGTATAACACATAGCTAGTTTTATGGGGCATAGGTCCCCATGTTAGCTGCAATACTAGGCGTGCGACAAGAAGGTATCGTGGTAAGGAGTATTCTACTGAGAGAACATTTCTCCTGAACTTTCTCCGAGATAAGTAGCATACAATTGTTGGCGTTGACTCTGCTGTAACTGTGGTATCCTCTACAATATTTTTTGCATGATGACCTATCCTCCCGAAAATGCTTCCCTACGCTTCGACCTCTCTTCACCTTAATTGGCAACTCTTCAGAAGGAACTATGACTGTCTAGGGAGCTGATTGTGATACTCTCTATTTGTCACACGATGGACACGGCACCAACATAGGCCACATATTAATGGTTGGTGCAGTTCTTCGCACTTGCGGAATATTACACATACGACAACATCTCTCCTCGGGTAAGAAGTATTTTTACTTGCTTGGTGAGAGGCATTAATTTCTATGACAATCAGCAATTTTTAGCTGTTGTTATCGTTGGAATTGTTAAACCATGGGTGAGTGGTGGGTTTCCCTCCCTCCCGCAATATATTTTATTTACAACGGTTTACCATTTCTGTGCGAAGTGCATTCTGTAGACTAGATTGTGACTACTATAGTTTTATTAATGTTTTATCATTTCGGTTTGTAGAAATCAATCTCAAGTACCTTCATCAATGAATGATGAATGGTGATAAGTACCTACCTCTGAATGTAAGTTCTCAAGCTAACAAAATAAATAAAAAGCTTATTATTTACATGTAATCGTTGTTTATTATACAATCGTCGAGTGTAATTACATGAATGGTTAGATGTTCTAAATTACCACAACAGTACTTTTGTTTGCATTAATTTAGTTCAGGTCTTGGGGGATGTTGATAGCGGGGAAATGAGGGTTGCCGATTTGGACGGGTGATACGGGTGCAGCAGGTAAGTCAGCGACCTCAACACCAGAGACGGGCCAGTCAATATCCTCAACGATGGCGGGGCCGACGGCGGGGATGTCTTGAACGTATTCAGGAGCAATGCTGGGAAGGCTAGCACCAACACCGGCATCAGCAGGTACTTGAGCGGGTTTGGCAACGTTCACGATGATCTGCACAAGAGGAGAAGCTCCAGCGGGAATGGGGCCAATAACAACGGGGGAGCCAGCTTCAGCGTTGACGGGGAAGTCGATGAGTGCAGGTCCAAAACCGGGCTGTACATGCTCGTGTTCAACGAAGACGGGTCCGACGGCGGGATGGTCTTCAACTAAAGCAGGGAGGATGGCAGGGAGGTTTTCAATGCCAGCCGGAAGAACGGCAGGCCTGTTTGGGACATGAGCGGCAGCAACAGCCACGAGGGCGACCAAAGCAACGAAGAATTTCATTTTTCTTTCTGAAAATAATAAATTAACTCCTTGAATCCATTGCAGTTTATTCCACGGAGGAATACGTTGTTATTTAAGTAATCAACTAACAATGATTAAAAACAAAAACTATACAAATAAACAGTACCTCGAGCTTAAAAACTATTGAATTCATAACGTAAACGTATCGAGAGAACGGAGCATAGCGATTGGCGGGCTTCAGGCACACACAGGTTCCCCTAGTAAGCTGCCTATTGTGATGCTCATTTATTTCGATACCCTTACGATACGAATTCGATTGTTAAATGTGCTCGGGGCACTGCATGGATCTATTTTATTTTTTATTTTTGTATGAAAAAGAAAGAAAATAATACACTATCTTACTCGTATATTTCTATGGACAAATGAAATAAGTTGTTTAATAAATAAAAATACCTTTAGTTGGTTGTGATTGCGTCGATCAAAATATACTCCTGCAATTATACAAACTATTTCAAAACTCGTCGTTTTATACGAAATTGTTATCAAAAATATGAATTAAATGGATTAGATACTTATATCCCTTAAGATCTAAAGATCTGTTGAAGTATAGATAAAAAATAATCAACTATTGTGCTACTTACTCGTAGTACTCTAGCAATGGTGGTCAAGATTGGGGGCTCGTGGCAGCTCCGTGGTCTAACCATCTCTTTCGTCAATAGAACTAATGTTGGAGACATGGCGTGGTTCGATATTTAAAAATACTGGTATAAAATTGGAAAATAGTGATGCCTGTACTTCGGGTATACGATAGCAAAAATAGGTAAAATCGAAAGGTGCCGACTCGCGGCAATTGGCGAGTTTTTCTTAGCGAGTAGACGAATGACCCTATAAAAAACACACGTGGTTTATGAACGATCCAAAAAGTTTTTTTAATTTTTTTTTGTTCGCAATGAAGGCAAAATGTGCCATTGAATTTTGAACAGACTTAGAAATATCTTAATCTGCAGTATGTATAATTGCAGTTGGTTGAAAATAATCGCGAACTGGAGCTGCAGCCTCCAACAACAATAACTCTCAAAAAGCATCGGGAAGATTTCACGGATTGGTGGGATAACATAAAGTTATTAGTACAACCGTAAATAGAGCAGCAGTCTCCTCATTACATCTTTACCGAATTTAAAATGTCAAATGAATTTACATATGCACTGTTATGACCAGTTAATAGGTTTTTAAAAAAACATTTCACGGTTCGTACCTACAATGTGTAATTTTCTCACCCCCTGGTTTTGTGTAAAGATACGTACCTACCTATGTCACTTGCCTTAATTTCTCTAAGGATAATTTTATGGATTTGGACGATTTATTATCTTACATATTTGGACTTTAAAATATATAACCAAAAATACATAGGTTTACCTACTTACTTACAGTTATTATATAAAGTCCAGTCCATAATGAGGTCATCTACCAAAACCATTGCAATCTATACGCTTTGTAGATAGTGTTGTAGTCCAATATTATGCTCATTTATTTACATTTGAACTGTCTAATTACTTGTAGTGGCCGATAACTAGTACATTCAACTTACAACGAAAGTATTGAAGTAGAACCACCCTGATTGTAGTATGTGATGTGATGTGTATGGAGCTGAGCTTACTTGTCAAACATGATATCTACACGCCACTAAACTCTGGTACTAAGTATCTAAAGTTATTTGCAAAGATGCACTTGACTTTATAAAATTAATGGTTTCATTATTTATAAAAATAGATTTCTTAACAAATTAATGTTGAAGTTAGACTATATACATCCCATATAGACATAGCAACTTAGAGGTTTAGATGAAATTAGCTAGCTTATTTCAGGTATTAAGGAAATATGTCTTTTTAAATAATTTGCATGTTAGATGCCGACTGTTACACGTTTGACGAAATTGACTTACTCACTGGGATAGCCATAGAATAAAGCTTACCTACTCACATTTTGTTAGCAATACTGTGTCTCTGTGTCTATATAGTAAATAGTCAAAGGTTTAAAAGCATGGTATATTCTAATACAAAACATAGTTTATTAAGAATTATCCCAAGTTGTTCGTTGAAAATCAGTCTAGCGCGTTTTTAGCTGAATATAATAGTACAAGGTTAAATATATTGAATTGACATGTATTTTGACGTTTATGACATTTGTGAATGACTGTCAATACCAAACATTTTATCAATCTATCTAATTTCATTCTACAAAACGGCGATCAATGAATTGCTATTTTTTATACCACTTAGGTGGTAGACATGCACACGGCCCACCTGATGCACAGTGGTCACCGTGACCACACGTTAGCAACATCAGGGGTGTAACACTCGTGTTGCCTACCTTACTATTTGCTTAGGGAGGTAGAACTGTTATGCATTTACTTCGTTAAAATAGGTATCTTGTCCTACAGTAGTAGACTGTCTGCTTCAGAAACAACAGACCTATCGTTGACACAAGACGCAGTTCACAAAAAGTTCCGTTTGTTGAGTGGCGAATCGGGACCAAGAATCGAACCCTGTGGTACCCCCATAGATTTAATGCACGTGATTAACAAAAGTGCGCAATTTCCATGGTCTCTTAACGAACGGTCTGTGGGGTGAAATAGCTCGTGTGTACTTTACAACCATGAGTAGGTTTAGCTAGCTCATAGTTATAGTACAGTAACCTTAATAATATGCCATGATAGTTGCTTTTTTATTTTTATTTATGGCACGTCAATTTGACTTCACTCCGCCTGATATTATGCTGAAGGCAAAGGCTCATGAAAGAGGGTCACCATTGCAAACACGTACAGTGCTACAATAGTCCGGTCATTTTAGACATAAAAATAGTGATCAAATAAAGAAAATTCCGACAGAGCCAAATTTTCGTAGAGACCTTTGGTTTACCACAAGGAATAAAGTGTCAAAAGTCCCCATCAATCCCATGTGAGCTTAGAGACTTATTCGAGGCCCAAGGTCAAAATTTTGGGTCTTTTGGATTTTTCTCGAAAACGGTAAGTTTTATCGAAAAAGTACCTTCGAGAAAGTTGTAGATCTTAAAATTCTCTATAAAAATGGTCCCTTTGATTTTTCTCTAAGACCCACTATTTCCCAGATATTGCGCTTGTAAGAATCACGGTGTACATAATATGCACACATTTCCACACCACCTGTGAGGTAGTGTACTCGATGCGTTTTTTTTAACGTGGTATCCCCGGTAGGCCTAATTCACGAACCTTTATAACGTTATTTTCAGGAACAATAATTATTTAATAGTATAAAGATTATTGATATGGGTTACTGAGTTTAACTGTCGTTCTAACTTTTTTTCATTACTTTAATCTGACTCATACTCTTCATATTCAACTTCAACAATCATGTTTTCTTCGATTTCTTCTTGTTATTCTTCTTCTCCTTCCTGTTGATAAACGGTTAGAAATTGTTCAAATGAAGATGAATCCGTTGTCTCTTCATCAAAATCACACAAATTTTCCTCTCTTGTATTTAATTGAACATTTTAGCAAGAGACACCTTGGCAATGGGTACACGCTGGAGAACACTGCAACCCTACTTTTTTACAGCCACATTTGGCACTACAAACTTTCTTGCAATTGCAAAAAATAGTGTTAAGAAGTTTTTCTGGAGCAGGGGGCAGTAAAGTTTGAATCGGTTCCAAAGTATTATTTATCAATTTCCAACCCCAGTCTTCAGAGTTCAGTTCATTGCCTTGCCATGTCTGAACTTGATAGAATACTCGAAACAAATGTTGAGTAGCAGATGCCGATGTTGGAGGAAGACAAGATAGCTGTACCTACTTGCTTTTTGTTTCGTGTATTTTTTACTAATGTTAAATATCTGTACGTATCTATGAAATCAATTTTTTTTTTGATTGACTGCGCAAAAGTATTTACAGAAATTAATTCTTCACCTCAAATACTAATTACTAAAGGAATTCGGTTTCTTCTTGCGGTTTATGGAGCTTCAAAAAAAATTGATTGCATAGATACGTACAGATATTTAACATTAGTAAAAATACACGAAACAAAAAGCAAGTACAGCTATCTTGTCTTCCTCCAACATCGGCATCTGCTACTCAACATTTGTTTCGAGTATTCTATCAAGTTCAGACATGGCAAGGCAATGAACTGAACCCTGAAGACTGGGGTTGGAAATTGATAAATAATACTTTGGAACCGATTCGAACTTTACTGCCCGCTGCTCCAGAAAAACTTCTTAACACTATTTTTTGCAATTGCAAGAAAGGTTGTAGTGCCAAATGTGGCTGTAAAAAAGTAGAGTTGCAGTGTTCTCCAGTGTGTACCAATTGCCAAGGTGTCTCTTGCTAAAATGTTCAATTAAATACAAGAGAGGAAGATTTATGTGATTTTAATGAAGAGACAACTGATTCATCTTTATTTGAACAATTTCTAACCGTTTATCAACAGGATGGAGAAGAAGAATAACAAGAAGAAATCGAAGAAAACATGATTGTTGAAGTTGAATATGAAGAGTATGAGTCAGATTAAAGTAATGAAAAAAAGTTAGAACGACAGTTAAACTCAGTAACCCATATCAATAATCTTCATACTATTAAATAATTATTGTTCCTGAAAATAACGTCATAAAGGTTCGTGGAATAGGCCTACCGGGGATACCACGTTAAAAAAAACGCACCAAGTACACTACCTCACAGGTGGTGTGGAAATGTGTGCATATTATGTAAAACGTGATTCTTACAAGCGCAATATCTGGGAAATAGTGGGTCTTAGAGAAAAATCAAAGGGACCATTTTTATAGAGAATTTTAAGATCTACAACTTTCTTGAAGGTACTTTTTCGATAAAACTTACCGTTTTCGAGAAAAATCCAAAAGACCCAAATTTTTGACCTTGAGCCCCGAATAAGTCTCTAAGCTCACATGGGATTGATGGGGACTTTTGACACTTTATTCCTTGTGGTAATCCTAAGGTCTCTACGAAAATTTGGCTCTGTCGGAATTTTCTTTATTTCAATTGTCTAAAATGACCGGACTACAATGGTGGTGTCCAGCTTGACGGCCTCATCAGATGCTTCTTCACGTCCCGCTTAAAGCACCCGGGACTGTAGGAAGAAGGAAACACGTGCGCCGTTAAGAAATTCCAAGACTTTTATATTTCAGATGTATCATAGGTGCTTCCGTAAAACCTTCAAAGAAAGCAGCTTCTATTAATTTAGTTTATGGTATTTTCAACTGCATTTTCTTTTATGAAATCTATTTCTTTTATGCATTTTGGTCTAACTGCAATACTCCAAATCGCCAATGTGTCCACTCCACGGAAAATATCGAAGTTCAGGGTTAGACTGGCAAAAGCGGACCCCGTACTCCGAGGTGACAGCTTCGAATGCAACAGGGATTAATGCAAGGGTGATGGTGAATTCCTGTATGCATTTCCCAAAGTTAGTTACGCATCAATTATTTTCGAGCACTGTTGAAGTTATCAATGGAAGTCATCCAAATGACTCATGGTACATTTTTCACCATAACATCCGTAGCTTAGAGGATTATAAAAGAATTATTTACATGATAATCATCGTTTATTAATTAATATTCTTTAATTAAATTACATTGATTTAGATCTTATAAATGACCACAAGAGTGCTGTTGTTTGCATTAATTTAGTTCAGGTCTTGGGGGATGTTGATAGCGGGGAAATGAGGGTTACCGATTTGGACGGGTGATACGGGTGCAGCAGGTAAGTCAGCGACCTCAACACCAGAGACGGGCCAGTCAATATCCTCAACGATGGCGGGGCCGACGGCGGGGATGTCTTGAACGTATTCAGGAGCAATGCTGGGAAGGCTAGCTCCAACACCGGCATCAGCAGGTACTTGAGCGGGTTTGGCAACGTTCACGATGATCTGCACAAGAGGAGAAGCACCTGCGGGAATGGGGCCAATAACAACGGGGGAGCCAGCTTCAGCGTTGACGGGGAAGTCGACGAGGGCAGGTCCAAAACCGGGCTGTACTTGCTCTTGTTCGACGAGGGCAGGTCCAAAACCGGGCTGTACTTGCTCGTGGTCGACGAAGACGGGACCAACGGCGGGATGGTCAATAAAGACGGGTCCGACGACGGGGTGGTCTTCACCGGGAGCGAAGACAGGCTGAAGGGAGGGTGGTTGAGGTGCTTGCGCAGCAATAGCCACAGCCACGAGGGCAGCAAAAGCAACGAAGAATTTCATTTTCTTTCTGAAAAAAGTTAGGTATATATGTAAGAAAGAATATTTAATTATAAAAATTTTTTTATGCTCTAAAGTTAGTATTCATACAGGTAGGTATCTAAATTATTTAAATAAAGTAATCACTAAGTTCTATATTCATATTTACATAAATTGGAAAAAGGTGACATTTGGGTCGGGACTTAAACCGCGAATTTAGGTACTCAGCATATACTTTGCAATTTCTATTACGAGAAGCTGTCAAATTAACTTTCTTTCTTCTCCTAGTATCTCTTAAAAGAGGTCAAAATAATAGTACTAGCAATTAAAATAATAATTACGTTTTCATTATTATATATTAACTTTAAAATTATAAAATACAATGAAGGCAAAATAATTTCAAGATTTAAATTTAAAAAAATTACCTTTAGTTTATTGTGACTGCTACGATCACTACAGACAGTAGATATGTTAACTGCTACAAAATTAATCGTTTTATACTTAATTGTTATCAAAAATATCAATTAAACGGATTAACACTAATATCCCTTAAAATTTATTGATCTATTTAAGTACAGATAAAATTAATCAACAATTATGCTACTTAGTTCTCCGGCAACAGTTGACAAGAGCTGATGGCTATTCGTGATCAAATCAACTTCTCCTTCAATAGGTCCAATGTCAGAGAATTCAGATATGATACCAATATGTATACATATATAAAGAGAATCATTTAAATAAGACAGTCAGACAGATAATAATCGAAGAATAATTCTCCATGATGTTGTCCATATCAGACTTTAAGAGTAGCAATATTAATTTCCAGTAGTATCAGTATTTTTTCTATGTCATAAATTTATATATTAAACAGGTGATTGTGAACCAGTGGCATTTCCTTGGTAGACGTTTTATAGAATATAATCAAAAATAAAAAAATAATCAGTCAATATAATCAGTCAAGAACTTTTGGAATTGTGGCATTTATAAGTGACATATTGTCGAGAAATAACAAAACACCCCAAAACTTAATATTTTAAAATTCCTTATGTAGGGATTGCCATGAATTTTGACTGGTGTGAACGAACATAAATCCCGTACATTGATCAATCTATTCTAGGTATTACATTCTACATAACAAATTGCCCCTTGTCTAGATAAATATAGGTACTACCCCTGTTAATAAATATGGGGGCGCTCGGTAAACCCCCATAAAGGTCGATTTCTATATGGCTTTCCTTCGCTCTGAATATTTATTTTTGTAAGTCAGAATATCGAAACTGGTTCCTTATGTCTAAGAATTGATATTTGTTCTTTTATATTCTAAAGATTTCATATGGAAATATGCAACGAGTTGGTTCAGAGAACGGTAATGATATTATATATATTTTCACGACTGCAGTCTGTATATTACATATGATATTTAATTTTCCATTCTTGAAATTACATCATTTACTCGTCATTTATGTCGTCAATTACGTTCACATTCACCTAATACCTACCTGTTTCACAATGCAATAGGTAGAGGAGCCGAGTAAATAAACATATTCAATTGCTAAATTACTTTTAAAGTTTTATGAATCCAGTGAATTCGTTTGTCATTAATTAAACGAAGATGAGAATCACATACTTACGAAGATAATAATACAACTCATTATATTATTACTGGACAGTCTTGTAATCCCCCCGCAGGGGGCTATCTCGTAGAGATGGCCCTGGATCGGTCGGGATCCGACGGATTATGTTACCTTACCTGCTATCTCACTTATGGCAACCGAAGACCTGAAGATGGCGTGCGTTTTAGTCGGTTCATGTCCTACTGACGTTCTCTAGTGGAAGTGGTATCGGTGGGGATTTAGCTCAAGCAAAAAAACCTACTTAATTGAGGTTAGTGCAAAATTTCCGCAGAAAAAGGAAGTAACAACAATAAGACATTGAAGTCAACGCCCCAAAACCTTAAAAAATCATACTTTGAACCTTTTTCAATTCATTAGTTTCATCTCTAGTTATAAATACTTATATCCATACTAGAACAACCCTATGTTTAATTTTTCATTCATTGGTGCAAGTTTCATATTTCCTTCCTAATTATTTCAATTTTATTAACACCACATATCCGCAACATAGCTGCCTAATACCATGAAAGTAATTGAATTAAACTAGTCTGGCTGTGTTTGCATAAGTTCGTTTCGTTTCGGAGCAAAGCTTATCTGTTAGATTACAATATTTACATGTCCTACTGTTATAAAGTTATTAATAAAACGTATTAAATTCAAGAAAATCAGTCAAGAACTTTTGGTATTGTGACATATTGTCTATAATTAACGCACTACTGCAAAACTTAATTTTTAGAATTCCTATTTTATAAATTGTGTAGAAATTATAGGTTATAGAGATTAAAATGCAAAGGACCGAGAATAGATCCTTGTGGCATGCTTGTAGAGAGAGTATCAGATATGTGGCGTTAATTCTCTGATCGCTTGGCCTATACTTGAGATAGACAGAACAGAGGGTGTTACTTCCTTTACTTATGCCACCAAGAGGAAATTTTTTGACAGCTAACTAGATCCAGTTACGACCTCCGTGGCGTAGCGGTAGTGAACGCGACTGCTACGCAGGAGGCGCGGGTTCGATTCCCGCTCAGTGCAAATATTTGTGTGCTTGAATATGAATATCTGCATTGGTCTGGGTGTTTCTATGTATAATATGTATGTATTTACAAAAAAAAAATGTATCTATGTATGTTTATCCGCATTCTAGAACCCGTAACACAAGCTAGTTAAACTATGCTTACCATGGGTCTAGGTGACGTTGTGTAGATTGTCCTAGAATATTTATTTATTATTTATTTATTATTTATTTATTAGTTAGTTTTTCATGTTGATTGTTTTTTTAATATTTCGTGTGTATATACGCAAAGTATTCAAAAATAAAGGTAATGAGAAAACGAAAATTGACGTAATAGTAATAGCTTCTATTTTTTTCTTTATAAACTCACGCCTATATCCCCGAAGGGGTAGGCAGAGGTGCTAGCATCCACATTTCGCCAGTTTATGTTTAGGTCCCAATGTAATAGGTGGCGAGCCTATTGCCATTATCCGGGCACTTATAAACCTGCGATAAATACACACATAACTTTGAAAAGCATCGATAAGTCATTCGTGTGTGCCATGGTAACCTGGGATCGAACCCGAGACCTCGTCTCAGCAGTTCATTACCCATACTGCTAGGCTACCGCGGTATTCTTCTTCTTCTACTAATTAACTTATTTTATTATTAACCGCATTTTATTTTAAGAAGTCTATTGTTCATGCATTTACGTCATGTGTAGAGCATGGCAAATTAGCTTTCAACAGTAGTCTTCAATGTTCAGTTACTATTTAAGTATTGTTAACTATATCAATGGAAATTGGTAACTTTTTCACAAAAATGACTTATGGTAAATATTCAACTTGGGTTATATAGTTAATGGGATTTTGAAAGAACAAATGATTTAGAAATAATCGTCGTTTATTAAATGTTCTTGAATCGAATAACATTGATTAGATCTTATAAAAATTACCACAACAGTACCTACGGTTGATTGCATACATTTAGTTCAGGTCTTGGTATCCGTCTCTGTATCCGTCAGCAAGAATCGTGTAGGCAATATTTTAAAGACTTGAATATCCTCACTGTGCCATCGTTGTATATTTATTGTTATATATTTCTTTTATAAAGCTTCTCTAAGTATATTCATGAATATGAAACAGAGGATGAAAGAAAACTTAGGGAAAGCACTAGAAGGAAAGACCTCCAAACTAAATGTATTCCGCATCTTGATATTGTAAAACATGGCACTTGTCACATGTCAGTAAAATTTTTTAATAAGCTTCCTAATTTTTTAAATTTGACTAAAGACCATAATAACTAATTTGACCTTAAAATGACTTGGATATTTCTTAATTTATTTATTGTTAGCATTTTTTTTATTTTTGTTTTATCCTTCTTCGCTATGACATTCAACACAATGTAAAAATTGTTATGAATAAATGATTATGATTATGATTATGTTAACTTTTTATACTCCTAATATTTTAATTCTCCTCCTTCTCCATTTCAATTGTCTCCACTGATGATAGACGGGAAGGTGATGCGAAAATAATTTTACCTAAAAATCCCCTGGGGGATTGTATTGGAATAACTTTTCCTTTCCCTGAAGAGTTAGGGGATTCAAATGGAACATGCTGGAACTGGTAAACTAGTAGGTAAGTCAAAACAAAATATAGTCTTCTTCAAATATTTATTGTGTATAGTCGTTAATAAAGAACAGATGTTATATCTTTAAAAACTCGTATCACAGTGTTATGTTGGTAGATCTTAGTTCAGGTCATCGGGAAGGACAGCGGGGAGAATGGGGAGCTGAGGGTTGCCGATTTGCACGGGTGCTACGGGTGCAGCAGGTAAGTCAGCGACCTCAACACCAGAAACGGGCCAGTCAATATCCTCAACGATGGCGGGGCCGACGGCGGGGATGTCTTGAACGTATTCAGGAGCAATGCTGGGAAGGCTAGCACCAACACCGGCATCAGCTGGTACTTGAGCGGGTTTGGCAACGTTCACGATGATCTGCACAAGAGGAGAAGCACCTGCGGGAATGGGGCCAATAACAACGGGGGAGCCAGCTTCAGCGTTGACGGGGAAGTCGATGAGTGCAGGTCCAAAGCCGGGCTGTACTTGCTCTTGTTCGACGAGGGCAGGTCCAAAACCGGGCTGTACTTGCTCGTGGTCGACGAAGACGGGACCAACGGCGGGATGGTCAATAATGACGGGTCCGACGACGGGGTGGTCTTCACCGGGAGCGAAGACAGGCATGATGGAGGGTGGTTGAGGTGCTTGGGCAGCAACAGCCACAGCCACGAGGGCAGCAAAAGCAACGAAGAATTTCATTTTCTTTCTGAAATAAAAAGTTGTATGATTAAATGCCTTGGACGTCTTTTTAAAAATGAATGTCTCATTCTTTTCAATTTAAATTAAAAATTGGTAGTATCCATGGCAGTTTTCACTTCAGGATAATTTTGCCATTTCTTTTACCAGAACTTGTCAAAGTTACCTAACAATTTAATAGTGAATACATGTACTACATTTTTGTTTTACTTAATAAATCTTAAATCTGATAAGAATAAGTATTAAGCTTTTCAGCTTTAATAATATGTTTAAATTATATAGTAAAAATATTTAAATATATATAAATAATTACCTTTAGTTGGCTGTGCTTGCGACGATCGAAAGATACTACTTGAAGTAGATATGCCAGTTGTTTCAGGAATAGTCGTTTTATACTTAATTGTTATCTAAAATATGAATTAAATGGATTAGATACTACTATCCCTTAACATACATAGATCTGGTTAGGTACAGATAAAATATAATAGACTATCAAGTACTCGCAAGAAGCCAACACCTGAACGCCGTATGGTATAGACATGGTGCTTTTCAAACTGTCCCTCCATACCTCTAGTAGGGAACATTGGCGGAATTGATGCAGAATGCACAGAGCCATTCATAAAGAAAAAAGAGCCTTTCCGATTCATAGGACAGATGTCAAAGTTATCGTGTCGTAACATTACTAATGTTATATAAATTATTCAAAAAACACCAAAATAAGGTAGGTAGGTATGTATAAAAAAAAATGCATGAAAAAAGAACGATAATAAGGCAAAATTCTTAATTTTTAATTAAATTACGGAATTAGATAGAATATGACGGTATCTCCCGTCTAAATTGAGCATTCTGACTGGGGAAGTACCTTCACCCTACAGAACACCGCGGCTAATAATAACCTTGTGTTGTGTTTCCGGCGGTGAATTCTGGCTACCCTAGCCAGATCTCACTGGGTGTGTGGTCAGTGGGCTGACCAAGAAACTCTCCTTTGTTTTCTGCACTTACAGTGCAGAGACTCTCTTAACCGTCTCCCCTTCACCCCCTCACCTCCCCCCGCTTCTCTATATGACAGCACGAATGTGATGCCCCTTTTTTTTTTTTTTTTTTTTTATCGTGCGAAAAATCCCCACGGATACCTCCCCACCGGAGCCGGTTGGGAAGGTTATGTCGGACTCGAACCGACTAAAACGCACGCCGTCTTTGGGTCTTTAGTTGCCGGAGGTGAGGTTGTAGCCAACATATCCCTCGCACCCCGGCAGACCCGGGGCCTTCTCTTCGAGATGACCCCCGTCGGGTGTAGGGACCACGGTGTCCCCAACTAGCCCCCGAGTATGGGGAGGCGCATTTTGCGCCGCCGCCGCGGCCTGCTTCTGCTAGAGTGACAGGCGGCTCCACCCGTCACCCCCAGGCCCGCGCTCATGGAGGACGGAGGTCATTCTGCGACCTCCGACGTCCGAGTCGCCTCCGCTCGTCGCGGGCTGTGCGGGTCCGGAGTCTTCTCCGAACTCGTTCCGCCGTCTCCTTCTCGAGCATTACTTGCTCGCAGAAGGAGGCGCCGGCAGCCCAAGCGTTCGCGCACCGTACCATCGCTGTGAGCAATGCGGCGAGCGAGAGAACTCGCACTCCTAGGGCCGCCACTAGGACCCGCCTCGGCGTCTCCCACGCCGGGCACCCGGTCAGCGTGTACAACCCCGAGTCCTCGCTCGCATCACAGTGATGGCACTCGGACGTTGGCTCCTTCCGGATCCGATGCAGGTAATCCCCGAAGCATCCATGCCCGGTGATCACCTGCGTCAGCCGGTACGAGAGGCTACCGTGTGGCCTCTCTAGCCAGTCCCCCATGATGGGTCTTACCGCCGTTACTACGGCGTGCCCTGCGCTTGGTCGCCCAAGTCGTCGCTCCCACTCAGCTACCATGTCCCTGTGGAGCTGGGACTTCACGGCCCGGAGCTCACCAGGCTCGGGTTCATATCCCCGCTCCCGCGCCTCCTTTCGGTACCGATATAGCACCGAAAGGGATCTCGCATCCAGGATCCATGGTATCGATCCGGCGAGGAGACTCGCTGCGTCAAAGGAAATTGTGCGGTACCCCCTTATGACCCTGATGGCCATCGTGCGCTGCGGAGCGTGCAGCTTCTGCACGTGTCTAGCCTTCAGGGTCTCCGCCCATATTGGACACCCATATAGGGCCATGGACCGCACGATTCCCGCGTAGAGTCTCCTGCAGGAGTCATCCGGCCCCCTCATGTTGGGCAGCAGCCGCGCCAGAGCGTCAGCTGTGCCCTTCAATTTAGGGGCCAGACTTCGGAGATGCTCCCCGAAGTCCCATCGACCGTTGAGCACGAGCCCCAGATATTTCATCTGAGGCTTGATGTCGATGGAAATGTCTCCCACTGTGAGGCTGAATGTGATGCCCCTGGTGTTGCAAACGTCCATGGTTACCACTTTCCATCAGGTGGTATAAAAATCGTTATGATCATTTCATAATACGCTTATACGATATGAATTTTTATCGCTTTTATATCTATTCGTATATCTGTAATAGAGAGTGTTACAAGCAACCCTTCTTTCAACAGAACTCTTCAAGCATCGTTACGCAATATATCAAAACAACCAAATACTAATTCATGATTCATCAATGCGTTTGTATATCTCTATTATCTATTACTACGACGGCGACGTGATTATCTTTATCATCTTCATATAACAGATGAGGGTCATTTATATACGCAAAAATCCATCACAATTAGGGACTAAAAAACAACACCAAAATAGGAGCAGCTTCAACGTGTAAACTTGAAATTTTCCAAATTTTCACTCATAAAGTGCTCCTTTTGCGAAGTGCACTGATTGAGAAGTATACCAGTTGCGAAGTGTGCCATATGAGAAATGCAACAGTTGCTAAGTTCACCATTTGAGCATGGTGTACAAGTTGAAATGTGCACCAAATGTGTCAAACCCGCTTGAAACGCGTAACATCAAGAGAGAGGGAAAATAGTATATTGAATGACGAAAACAAAGGAATATAAGTTTGCCAGTTCATTCACAAATTATACAAAATGCTGCAAACTGCTATCGACATTGCGTTGTCATAATATCAGTTACTTTACAGAATATCGCGGCTAATAATAAATTAGTCGTGTTTCCCTCGGTGAGTAGGGTAGCCAGAGCTCACTGGAGAGGTATTGTGTTATCAGTGGGAAGACCGAGAAACCCTTTTTTATCTTCTGCACTGACAGCACAGAGTCTCTTAACCTTCTCCTCTCCCCTTTCCCCTTCCCGCCTCTTCTCTAATATGATCCGCAGCACGAATGTGATGCCTATAATGTTGCAAACGTCCATAGGCCTCTATTAGGTGTATCGCGTGCTTGTCTACCGACTATTTAGTATAAAAAAAACTTTAAGGGTTACATGCGAATGGGTTCCTGAGACTTTGCCCTGAGGAGTCAAGTTGACATGTCCTAAATAAAAAAAATCTCCTATTTGGATCCTGGGGGCGGTTTTATATTTTTTTTCCCCACTTTACACGAACTTCAGCTACCATGCAGTTCATTCTTATTGGGACAAGGATACCCTTATTGCAATTTACAAAGCTGCTTTTCAAAGATCGTATTCTGTGATAAAACCGCCATTTGTTGTGTTGGTATTACTTTACATTTTGTGTTCCCTATCACATATTTTGTGTACAATAAATAGTATCTTATATCTATCTATCAACGTTGATTAAAATGGGTATATAAAATACAGTTATATTGTCATATAAGAGCTAATAAATGATATCGTAATCTTTTAAGCTCCTAAAAACGGTGCGCAGCAAGTCCCATGATATTTTATGGATCTTAAAGGTTCAAAACACTTTTTAGGTCATACTTATCCAATCTTTGTTCTCATCAAAATCATAAAAAACAAATATGGCGTTGTATTTATTGATATGTACTTATATACGGATGTTTATTGTATTAATGTCTTCTTTGGAAAAATAGTTATCAAAACAATGCAAAATTAAATTACGTAACTAGTCTTAAAATATAAATATTGTTAATACTAGTAATTTTCATATTCATCTACTGTAGCTGACTACAGTAATGAAGAAATTTTGTCTTGTTGTTAGGTCTGACGTCATTATGAATTCATATCTATATGATAAAAGACTATAAGATGATAATAAATTTATTATTCAAATAAAAATAAGGAAATGTCAGTTATAGAATACTGTTTATTACTACTGAAATTAGATTAAGTAATCATGTTTGTAAATAAGTTTATTCTGTAGAAACTTTTTGTTGTTGCAGAAGTTTTATCTAGACTTTCTTTTTAATCAAGACAAAAAGCCACGAAGGAACTCAGTTCCATCATGAACATGGTGCTTACTCAGAAACTCCAAACAATACATGGTAAATATCCCGATAACGCTACTAGTCATTTGAGTGACTATGATAGTTGAAACAGGTGGGCTGTTCTACTTATCCCTACCACGTTGTCCCTCCCAGTGGGAACAGGGTACTTCAAATCGAATTTACCCTCTTACTTCAAATCGAATTTAAATATGTAGGTACGTAGTAGTACGTAATTTGTCCAAGAAGAATTCATCATTCCATAAATTTAAATTTTAGGAATTAAAAAAGCAACTGATAATCTGAAAAGGTAACTTTTTGGTCTTCACCTTAGCTATTTTGTACTATTGATGAACATATTTTGTGCTTTATTTGTGTGGGTAACACATTTTAGTCAAATATTTTGGATTTATAGTGATGTTTAGCTACTCCTACTTTATACTATATTTTAGGGTTAAAAAGTATTTTCTTTTTATCTACAAAATAAGATATTGATAACACTAAAATATTTTAAAAGCATCTAAAGAGGTTGACTCTTACGTTTTGAACTTCACCTCAACTGCTTAGAGCAGTCAAATTGACGGATCGAAGTTCTTTGATGTTACACGAGCTTATAGTGGTAGATACGAGCAACCGTTTTTAATCAGACAAGCCTTGTATATAAATAATTGATATAACAATGCCCGATTACGTGTGCTATTGACACGTGAATTTTATTACAACATGTGTTTTGTCTAATTTCACGTGTTTCTGCAAATTGTTATCCATGTTTTGCACATGGATAACAATTATTACGCTCTTCTAATTGCTAAAATGTTAATAACACTACAAACATTGATTCATATAAATGGTATAGACTTAATTTTACGCCTATTTTCTCAGTTAAATATCTAAAATCTGTGAGAGACTTATCATTGTGCTTTTATAAATTATGCTTTAATATCAATATTGATCATTAAGATGATGTTGTCGTAATCGATTTATGATTATTGCATAAGAGATAGGTCATAAGCTTTTACTCAATTAGGTGTTATATACATCCTACTTCTTTTGAATATTATTAAGATTTAATAGTCAAATCTATGCCTCATATTTGTGCGAGTCCTCCAGGGACGTTATCTCGGGCCTTAGGGTGTCGGGTGGAGCTGTCTTTCACCCTAGCGAAAGAAGGCTGCGGTGGCGGCTCAAAGCGCGCCTTCTCGTATCCAGGGCTAGATGGAGACACCATGGTCAGCGAGGTGCGAAAGATATTTCTTGTATTAACTCACTTCTGACAATCAAAGACCCAAACATAGCGTGCGTTTCAGATTTTTTTATTTATAGCACGTCAATTTGACTTCACCTCGCCTGATGTTAAGCTAAAGGCAAAGTCTCATGAAAGAGGGTCACCATTGCAAACATGTTCAGTGCTACAATAGTGGCGTTTAGCTTGACGCTTGGCTTCATCAGATGCTTCTTCACGCCCCGCTTAAAGGACCCGGGTCTGACACTTCAACTGTCTTTGGTGGGGTGGTATCTATGGGGATACTGCGCGCGTTATAAAACAAAGGGACGATATCTGGGCCTTCTTATATTTTGTCTATAAAATCATAATCGGCGAGTTCATCCATACCATACATACACAGATGATACACAGATCGTAGTGCATGATATTACTGCAAATACATACATACGTCTTTATGATAACCTTTCTCACTTTTATTTTAAATTTATTAAGTGGCAAGTCTACGAAATCCTAACGAATTATAATAAATATCTTCATGCATTTGCCTACAAACGAATTATCAACTTTATGAATATTGTATAGACCGGATGATAAATGTAATGCAGTCCGAATTACGCTTCAATTTCTGTAAAAGTCAAAAAACATACATAGGCCGCTAGGTCATTAGCCCTTTTATGTAGTTTATTGACCAATTGGTCCCTACTGCTAGTATGGATGTCAAAATAGTATCTCAAACATATGTTGCGTAGCTGCCTACACACGGCAGCTTTTGTGATAGGGTGCAATAAAACATTATTAATAATAAATAAGATAAAGAACCAAGACAAAATATTAAGACGTAATATCATGATAATAAACAAAAATGATTTACAATTTGTGGTATTAAAGGCACTTAAGTGTCTACTATAGATAGATCATGATAAGAAATAACCCTTTATGATTTATGATACAACAATATAATATATCGGTGCTAAAAAAACAATGTCTGACGCAAGAATGAATCAAATGCAGGATCGTGAATATCTTACAAATGTATGACATAAGTTTTGCAATACTGAAGTTTGAGGTATTGCAAAACTTTTGACGCAGCGAGTCTCCTCGCCGGATCGATACCATGGATCCTGGATGCGAGAGCCCTTTCGGTGCTATATCGGTATCGAAAGGAGGCGCGGGAGCGGGGACATGAACCCGAGCCTAGTGAGCTCCGGGCCGTGAAATCCCAGCTCCACGGGGACATGGTATCCGAGTGGGAACGACGACTTGGGCAATCACGCGCAGGGCACGCTGTATTAGCGGCGGTAAGACCCATCATGGGGGACTGGCTAGAGAGGCCACACGGTAGCCTCTCGTACCGGCTGACTCAGGTAATCACCGGGCACGGGTGCTTCGGGGATTACCTGCGTCGGATTCAGAAGGAGCCAACGTCCGAGTGCCATCACTGTGATGCGAGCGAGGACTCGGGGCTGCACACGTTGACCGAGTGCCCGGCGTGGGAGACGCCAAGGCGGGCCCTAGTGACAGCCCTAGGGGTGGGAGTTGTCTCGCTCGCCACCTTGCTCACGGCGATGGTACGATGCGCGAGTGCTTGGGCAGCCGCCGCCTCCTTCTGCGAGCAAGTTATGCTCGAAAAGGAGGAGGCGGAGCGGGTCCGAAGAAGGCTCCGGGCCCGCACTGCCCGCGATGAGCGGAGGCGACTCGGACGTCGGAGGTCGCAGAATGACCTCCGTCCCCCATGAGCGCGGGCCTGGGGGTGACGGGTGAAGCCGCCTGTCACCCTAGCAGAAGCAGGCCACGGCGATGGCACATAATGCCACACCATACCCAGGGGCTAGATGGGGACGCCATGGTCCCCACTTTTAGGGAAGAGGGTCATCTCAACAGAGATGTCCCCGGGTCTGCCGGGGTGCGAGAGATATGTCTTGTATAATCTCACCTCCGGCAATCGAGGACCCATGGACGGCGTGCGTTTTGGTCGGTTCGAGTCCGACATAATCACCTCCATCGGTTTTGGTGGGGGTGGTATCCGTGGGGATTTTGCGCACGATAAAAAAAAAAAAAAAAAAAAGGTATTGCAAAACTTATGCCATTATTTCCAGTCATAAGATTAGGACACGTAGAGAAATGAACGAAGATATATATTGTTAAGGCCATTAGGAATGAGTTAGGCAGTAAAAATAATTGATATAGGCTTACACATTTCTGGCCTAACACAATGGCAAAGTAAAATTCCGCATCTGGAATAGATTAATACTCATGAAGGTAGAAGAAACGAGAATATCAGGATCGTGGCACGTGGAAATATGTGATCAGCTACCTTAATCAATCGGCAAAAGAGTTGACTCTATCGTATTTATAAGAAGTATATGTGACCTTGTTACATGTTTAATTCTTCTAATTTCTTAATCGAAAGAAGAAGTAAGCGAATTCTGTGCTCCAAGATAATGATGACAAAGAAGTTTTCAAAAGATTCTAAATTCTAAACTCTTTAGGTATTGTACACAGAGAAGATCTGTAATACAAAATGCGCAATATAGACAGAGGACAAGTCAAATAAGATTATATACGAAGGTTAGATTAACTCTGTAAGAGTTCTCTATCAGCAAACCTATGTGCTATAAACGCAGAGATATTACGCCTAAGGACCGCGATTTTTTGATGAATGACGAGTGATAGGAATATGAAAAATCAAGCTTATTTAAATCATGACAATCTTTTTTTCTATCATGAGAAATAGCCTCAGGGTCTATTCAGGATCAATTTTCATTATTTCTCGTCAGTTCTCTCTAAATAATTCGTATAGGTACTGTATACTTCTGGTGCCAGCTAGGGGGCCCACATAGGTCAGAGTTTATCATGCATACTCTCTCCCGTGTATATATGCAATACGCAGTTTGACCTAGTAGTAGTATTATTATTTTTAGTATTAGTAGTGCGATTTTGTCGGTTCGAGTCCGACATAATCACCTCTACCGACTTTAGTGGACGTGGTGTGGTATCCGTGGGCATTTTGCACACAATAAAAAAGGAGGACAGTTTAGTGTCCTGGAAGTCAGTGCCATAGCAATCAACTCTTCTCCGTTTTTAGTGTCAATGATCCACTCATGCTTCCACAACTCAACTAACTTCAACTTCTTCTTAAAATGACTTCTGAAGCATAATCACCGCAATTTCGCCAATGTCCAGTTCGTGGTAAATTTAATACAAAATTATTACTGGCGAGATGCCAATGTCAAATTTTTCAAGAAAATCTACCAGAGCCACGTTAGCCACGTCAGTATATTGATTTCCGTGTGTCTACCCCTCACGAGATCAGGTAGTCGATCAGGACGTGTGGTTGGATTTCAGGGGGCACATGGTAATCAACTCTCGGCCAGTAGGTCAGATGTCAGAAACGTCATATGATTCTAAACGTAAAAACCCTCGTAAAATATAAACTCAAGTAATATAACAATTGCAATATTACGATATTGTTTTATTGAATGATAAAACTCATAATAATTAATGAAACGATATCAAAACTATAAAAAAAATTAGTATAAAAGCGCTGGATAGTAATATCGGAGTATAATTTGATCGCAGCAGTGACCAAAAGGTAAACAAACGTTCCTGGTTGTATTTGAGGCTTTTTCCTCTACGGAGTTTTTATTGTTCTGAAACTTAACAATACAGCAAATAAAAGAAAGTAAATGAATGTACACATACTATGTTCTTAGGCACCATAAGTAGCAAATCAGTAATCAACATCTTTCATAAAATTCAATCTGAATCTTTCACAAACGTATTTTTCATTAAAAAAAAATCTAACTTTTACAGTATTGAGTCTTAAATGAATTACATTTTTATGGTGACTAATTTATAAAATGATGTATTTTTTCCAGCAGAAATATGAAATTCTTCGTTGCTTTTGCTGCCCTCGTGGCCGTGGCTGTCGCCTCTCCCCTGTACAAGCCCGCCGTCTCCCAACATGCGGAGATAGAAGCTATCGTCGCGGCGATCAACAGCCCCAGCACCGACCCCGCCACCGCGCTGTTGCTGCAAGACATGCTAGCTCAGCTCATTGGTGCTGCTGTCGGCCCTGCTTTAGTTGATGACGCATCTCCCGTCGCCGGCCCCGAACCCATCGACTTCCCCGTCCATGAGCCCATCGACAACTCGCCCGTTGTTATCGGCCCAGTTCCTCAAGGAGCTACCCCCCTCGTTCAAATTATCGTGAATGTTGCTGGTGCCCCCGGTGCCCCTGGTGTTGGTGCTGATGCCCCCGCTATCGAAGCTGATCCCGTGAACGTTGTTGACTCCGCACCTGTTGAAGAGGTCGACTCCGTCCAGGTTGTTGATTTGCCCATCTCTGGAGTTGAGGTCGCCGATTTGCCTCAAGTACCTCCCACTGGTGTTGAGGTCGCTGACTTACCCGCTCTGCCCGTAATGCCCGTCCAGATCGGTAACCCTCAGCTCCCCATTCTCCCCGCTGTCCTTCCCGATGACCTGAACTAAAAGATAGTATAATTAATAATAATTAATAAAATATTGACATATAACCTGCTTTTTTTTCTAAAATCTATATATATAAGTAAGTAAATATAAGTACGTGAAGTGAATGTTTTTTGAAATATTGATAGTTTATACGAAATAGAAGAGCATAAGCCTAATAGTTTTTAAAAGTAAAATATAAGAGTTACACACACTAAAATAAAACCATTTCTCTCTTAGGCACACACGCACGTTTGTTGCTTAAAAATACGCTTTCATACGTATTTGAAATGTCTACAGCTAATGGAGCAAAAAGAAATAAAAAATAGTAATGAGGTTTTAACTTAATATATCTGATAAAATAATAGGTGAATTTGTACCACTTTTTAAAAAAAATGAGCGGACGAAGTAGTAGGTATGAAACCTATAAAAATGTTAAGTTCAAATGTATATTTTTTTATTTATTATGGTCGAATTACGAATATTGGGTTGAGTTGAAAGAGAGAAAATAAATGTTCTACGACCCAACGTTAGCATTGCTGATTGCGACAGACTTTTTTTCATAAATACCTACGTATACCTGTGTAGAAGCACCCAAAAATATAGATACAACCCTCGAATGAGTCAGTACCACGAAATGTGACTCCTGCTGCTGATGTACCTGATATCGTGATAACGCGTGCCAATTTTGATCATTTCAGATAGCAAAAATTCAAAATCAAAATGGCTGCTGCTGGCTGGCAGAATTATACGAATAACTTAATGTTAGCTAAGGCCAAACGTGTGCTTTTTAGAACTGCTGCTTCTGCGGTTCCGGAGTTTCTGGTTTTATCGTTCGAAATTGAGGCTAATCATTATCGCCTTTTATAAGACCTAATATCACACAGTAAATATTGTAGTAAGGAATTGCAAATTAGCTATTGTTAGGTAATCTTAACGATAACACTGTTGTAATTAGTTACATTGAAAAGACTAGACCTTGAACCGAAGTTATTGTCAATTTTAATTTTAGAGCCATTTCAGTGGGTATGTTATGTGGACCCGGACGAATTGCTCTCGAGTGTATTTTAGAAAATACTTGACATTTACGAGTGTAATACTTATGTATACTAATTTTAACAGGAGAAGGAAGGTAAATGGAAATTTCATGTGCTTTTATCACTGGGTCCTCATTACTAACATAAAATATTTAGTGACTACTAAAATATCCTAGATGGCGTTATGTGTATCAATTTATTACACCACTTGTATAAAATTCTTAATAAACAAGAACGGGATACTATAAATGTTATTTTCTAATCAAACTAAAATCATTGTAGCATAAAAACATAAAATAATGAACTTTTATATATAATTTCGATAAATTGTTAAAATAACAGCGCCGTGCACGTTTTTTTTCAGTACTAAATAGATACAGGTCCGTAATGACCGTAACATAATCCAATATTTTCGCTACTTGTGTTCCTAGATGGCGCTATTTAAAATAAATAAAATTTATGATTTTTGTAAATCGCGCAAAAAATCATTGCAATCCGCTTCCAAATTGAGAATTTTACAAAATAAATAACGGATTATAGACTAGTTCAGTTGAAAATCACCTAAAATGAGTTGATCCTTTTCAAAACATTTAGATTACTGACTCGTGCGTAATAAAAAGCAATAGGTATATTGATTGCTTGTTATACCTTTCCCTAAACAAGCTTTCGACTCTCAAAGGAATCTAAAAGCTGACCTAAATTGATATCAAATGATTCATTTGAATGAATGATATTAGTTTTATTAATCCAATTTTATCAAGTAAAATTCTCAATTATGTAAATTAAAGTAATACCTACGTACAATAAAATGCAGAATTATTATTGCATTTTATGTGACACATTTTTGAAAATTAATAAAGGGTAAGTAATGCTTCTGGCTCCTAATTTGTAATTCAGTAACCTGATATTACCTTATTAATTCTTATGTTGTATTAAAGACATTGAGATAAAACCATTTTTAACTGACACTATCGCGTTTATTTTTAATTTTTGGATGATGATTGTGAGGTAACAGCATCAAATTATAAACATTACGTTAGGTAATAGATACCTACATATTATTGTTTACAACAAATTTCTTAAATAAATACTATTCATTCTTTTTATTTTACGGTTGTTTAATTTGTAGTTAGTAGAGACCTAAACTTGCCTAGATGACCTTATTATGTTGATCTCATATTTAGAATTATAGACCCTTGCATACCCTCTCAAAGGAGGAGGATAGTGCACCCGTGTGCACAATAAAAGCTAAAAAGACCAAACACCTGCTGCAAATGACCCGGAGCAACCGCTCCATTGGCAATACTTGTGGCGTCCCTGGCTGACTAAGCCAAATGCCAAAAATGACCTCAAATTTGTACTCAGCATACTCAAAAACCTATTACACCATACCCATATTGCAATTTAGTTGGGACAGCGCGGCGGCCATATTGGATTCCAAAAATGACCTCAAATTCGTACTCAGCATACTCAAAAACCCATTACACCATACGCATATTGCAATTTAGTTGGGACAGCGTGGCGGCCATATTGGATTCCAAAAATGACCTCAAATTCGTACTCCACATACTCAAAAACCCATTCCACCATACCCATATTGCAATTTAGTTAAGGCAGCGCGGCGGCCATATTAGATTCCAAAAATGACGTCAAATTCGTACTCAGCATACTCAAAAACCCATTACACCATACCCATATTGCAATTTAGTTGGGACAGCGCGGCGGCCATATTGGATTCCGAAAATGACCTCAAATTCGTACTCAGCATATTCAAAAACCCATTACACCATAACCATATTGCAATTTAGTTGGGACAGCGCGGCGGCCATATTGGATTCCAAAAATGACCTCAAATTCGTACTCAGCATACTCAAAAACCCATTACACCATAACCATATTGCAATTTAGTTGGGACAGCGCGGCGGCCATATTGGATTCCAAAAATGACCTCAAATTCGTACTCAGCATACTCAAAAACCCATTACACCATTCCCATATTGCAATTTAGTTGGGATAGCGCGGCGGCCAGCCATATTGGTTTTCCAAAAATGACATCAAATTCGTACTCAACACACTCAAGAATTCAAAGTCATAAGTAGCTGGCGAAAAGAGGATTTTGGGATTTTGCTTGTGCGAATATCCCCTGTGGAAATAACCGGATTGAGAGTTTGGAAATGCGATCTATATTACGTCGCATTCACAGTCATAACATTATAAAATAATCACAGTGTTGGCACAACAACACTGTGATTACGTATTGTCACATTGGACGAAATGCCGATTTGACTAATATCAGATTTGACCAATGTCGTTCACCCCTACGGCCTCTACCCCATTGTAATTTATTAAGAATGAACTTCTTGATCTTGAAAATATAGAACACCACCATCTATTGGCTATGACTGCGTAACATATTTATCATCGGGCTATTTCATTGACATCTAGTGGCAAACAGTTATATTTAAATATAGCCCGAAAAATAGCCCGAGTTAAGGTGGTCGCATTTTCTTGTATGGGATGAGGTATCTGTACTTTAGTATTATGTTATCTGTGCTTTTATACACTATGTACCTACTTTCAAATTAATACAACGCTTTGATATTACAAATCGATGACAAATAGAATTATTTGTGGTAAAACAAATTATTCACCTTTAATATGAGGCTTATTTTTCATGGCATTTAATATATCAATTTATTAGTTGCCTGATTCAAAATTTTCATTATATTTTAATTTTCATTAATCTCGCGGGATAAGTTCGACTGAAGGAGTCAACGCCCGCACTGCGCTACGAGCGAGCACTCAGAGCTGTAGCATGAACTCCTATCGAATTCGTAATGTAAAGGTTTCGAGAGAACGGAGCATTGCGATTGGCAGTCCGACTCTTGTGAACCTATGTTCGTGTGTAGCCCGCCAATCACAATGCTCCGTTCTGTTGATAACTTTACATTACGAACTCGATAGTATTTCATGCTACAGCACACGTTGACCAGGTGCCCGGCGTTGGAGACGCCTAGGTGCGTCCTAGTGGCGGTCCTTGGAGTGCGTGTTCTTTCACTCACTGCCTTGCCAAGTGCGAATCGCAAGTACCTAATGCTCAAGAAGGAGACTGCGGTATATGTATGACTTTTAAAGGGTGAAAAGGTTTAGTGATGAGGCAATACAGTGAAGTAGCTACACCAGCTGGTTGTGACGCTTCTCTGCTACTAAATTGGGGTACCGCAGACGCCTTGATGAAATTAAAATGAAATTAGAATGGAAAAAGTATACCATGTTCAAATATATCGGGTTGACACGAATGTTGGCAGTCGCTGACGAATGTGAATTCCATTCATTGAACATATTTATTCTAATTCATTCTAGGAATTATTGTTTAGAGGGGAAGGCCATTTCAGCGTTATTATTACGAATACGTAGCGTAAATAGAGCAACAGTCACCATCATAAATCTATAGTTAGAGGAATAAAGTGTGTAAGTGTGTGTGGATGTAATATATATTTCTTTTAACGTTGATGATTTACCAAAAGTTTAACCTGATTCCTTGCTATACGGTGTAAATCGCAAGGAAATTAATTACGTGCTTTTACGCACAAGCACTACCAATTAACGTCTTGGAGAGTTATCATACGATGATCAGTGAAAAACACTTTTCACTGATCATATACTCTGTTTTCTCACACCTTGGTTTTGTGTATAGATATAAAGCACTTGCACACTGTGTCCCACTAAGTATTACGAGTACTAAAAACTTCCGCGGTCGCCTAGTGGTATGGGTAAAGGACTGCTGAGACTATGTTTCGGGTTCGATTCCAGCTTTTACCATGGCACACACCAATGACTTTTCGATGCTTTTCGAAGTTATGTGTGTATTTATCGTAGGTTCGTAAGTGCCCGGTTAATGGCAACAGGCTCGCCACCTATTACATTGGGACCTAAACATAAATTGGCGAAATTCGGGGAAACCTTCGGAGAAATAGGCGTAAGTTTATGTTATGTTATGTCAAAAACTTTATGCATTTTAATTTCTGACGTCATTCGTCGTACCTTGACTTATCTTTTCAATATACTTGAAATTATGCTAAACGGTAATATAACAATTCTAATATTGTTTTATTGAATGATAAAGCTCATAATTGTAATGAAATTATATCAGAACTATAAAAAAAAATAGTATAAAAGCGCTGGACAGTAATAACGTGGTATAATTGTGTCGCAGTACTGAACAAAAGGTAAGCAATACCAACACTTATACTCCTATAAATCTTGGACATTTGCATCTAAGATAAAAGAAATCTTATTTTATTTTCATATATTTACTCTCTTTACTATCTTAGGTACTTTCTGTTGTTAATGAAGAAATTGAAATGAGTATAATAAGAACAAGTTACAAAAATCGTAACATGCTGCTCATAAATTCCTTGGACCCTATTTCAGAATAATTACGTAACTATTGCTACCTATTTTTCAATTAAATGGTTTAGAAAAAGACTTTTATTTTATTATCATTGCATTATCCTTGAAGATTTATACACAAAACTTTTAAGAGTCATATAGTAACTAATGAAATGATGTATTATTTTCAGCAGAAAAATGAAATTCTTCGTTGCTTTTACTGCCCTCGTGGCCGTGGCTGTCGCCTCTCCCCTATTCAAGCCCACCATCTCCCAACATGCGCAGATAGAAGCTATCGTCGCTGCGATCAACAGCCCTAGCACCGACGAGAACACCCGCCCAATGCTGCAAGACTTGCTAGCTCAGCTCATTGGTGCTGCTGTCGGCCCTGCTTTAGTTGATGACGCATCTCCCGTCGCCGGCCCCGAACCCATCGACTTCCCCGTCCATGAGCCCATCGACAACTCTCCCGTTGTTATCGGCCCAGTTCCTCAAGGAGCTACCCCCCTCGTTCAAATTATCGTGAATGTTGCTGGTGCCCCCGGTGCCCCTGGTGTTGGTGCTGATGCCCCCGCTATCGAAGCTGATCCCGTGAACGTTGTTGACTCCGCACCTGTTGAAGAGGTCGACTCCGTCCAGGTTGTTGATCTGCCCATCTCTGGAGTTGAGGTCGCCGATTTGCCTCAAGTACCTCCCACTGGTGTTGAGGTCGCTGACTTACCCGCTCTGCCCGTAATGCCCGTCCAGATCGGCAACCCTCAGCTCCCCATTCTCCCCGCTGTCCTTCCCGATGACCTGAACTAAGATCAACCAACGTAACACTGTGATACGAGTTTTTAAAGATATAACATCTGTTCTTTATTAACGACTATAAACAATAAATATTTGAAGAAGACTATATTTTTGTTTTTAATTACATTACCTGTAGTTTACCACTTGAATCCGCTAACTCTTCAGGGAATGGAAAAGTGTTATTCCAATACAATCCGCCAGGGGATTTTTTAATGAACAGTTACGCAATGTTATTTTCGCATCACCTCCCCGTCTATCATCAGTGGAAACAATTGAAATGGGAAAGAGAGGGTCAAGTTGTAAAATATTATAAAAGTAAACAATCTTGTGGCAACTTTTTATAAAAACACATGTTAAACAATTAAATTAGACTAACTAACTGACTAACTATTGGTTCGACATAGGTTTTTAGTCTTCAAAATCCGTTACTAAGTAGAAATAGTTATTTGTGCAACAAGTGAGCAAAATTGTTGTTTGCTGTGAGTGCTGATTTTGAATTCCGAGCAAGCGAGGGATTTTAAGATTGAATCACGAGCGTAGCGAGAGTGATTCTAATGTAGAATACTGAGCGTGGTGAGGGATTCAAATGCACGAGATGCAAATTATTTTGCTCTCGTGTGGCACACATTATTTTTCACTACAGCAGCGAGAACACATAACCAGAGGCGGCTCGTCCTAAAGAGCGCTGGTGCAGTGCACTCCCACAAAAAATGTGTGTACATACTAGAGTATAGTTACCTACTTAATACCTACAACATACATTCTACTATACTTATAAAATTAAACGTTTTCAAACATACAACCCGATCAAATTATCTGTACACCTAGCGCATAGAGAATCGCATTACAGCGAGATGCAACTTAACTCGGCCAGGTTACGGGAGGAGCGCTAGCGATTGCGCTCCTGTGAAACAAATCTTGGTACAAATCCTAGTACTGAATTCAATGAGTGCGAAAGAGAAACATCGATATGTCCCGACGCGTGAAACAAAAGATTTCATAGGAGAAATTAGCTGATCCTGGAGCGCCGCTCACGCACCCTGTTGCCAAATGGTCATTATGCAATGGCAATCTGATTGATAAATTTACGTTGTTGCCGCTCTTATGTTTTCTTTCAAATAAACAATAGTTATTTGTGCAACAAGAGAGCAAAACTGTTTTTTGCTGCGAGTGCTGATTTTGAATCCTGAGCAAGCGAGGGATTCTAGGATTGAATCACGAGCGTAGCGAGTGATTCTACTGTAGAATCCTGAGCGTAGTGAGGGATTCAAATGCACGAGATGCAAATAATTTTGCTCTCGTGTGGCACACATTACTTTTCACTTCAGCAGCGAGAACATAAGAAATATTACTTAGAAGATAATGCAACACTTATTAACAGAACAGAACACCTATTATTAATTAAAATAATGCTGAAAATTTTAAAAGTTTATAATTAATCTAATTACTTATTGCTGTTCTGCAAATTTTAAGTTGAAAGTTAAAAGTTAAATTTTATACCCGTTATTTTTAAGGTGTGTTCAGAAACAGCGTACGTGACATTTTATTTTTCAAATGTTGATAATATAGTAATCATTATAAATACTTATGCATTACTTATTTTGGTATTCAATAACATTACATGATTATTAAATAATGTAAATAAAATACATGGGTATTCTTTTACAAATATCTTTCAAATTTAGAATTTCGAAATAGGACCTTTGACGTGCCATAAATTAAAAAAAAACCTTCAAAATACTTGTGTTTGTCACTCGAACTTTTTTATGGACGGCCAAGAGACAAAGTGCAGTGTATGTAATTCGAAAGTTATTCGCGGAACAATTCTTTTTGAATCTATGGTTGGCACTCTTTATTGAAAATTAAAAAAAAATAATTAAAAAGCTACTTTGTCTCACTGAGTGAGCAAAATCGCATTTTGCACACTGTTTTTACGCAGCAAAACTCACGTGTTTGAGCTGCTGTGGTGAAAAACACAGTAACACGTGACGCGTACGCGCCGGTGATTGTTTTGGGGTTTTTAGTTTACCAAATAATTATTAAGAAAGTTGTTTGTGCGTGACCTTGTGTAAAAAATGGAAGAATACAGTGTATGTTTTATTAAACATTGTGAAAAAAAACTCTTGAGATGCGCCATGAAAGCCGCCACGGCCTGACATTGCTCTTTCCCAAAAATGTACTACTAACTAAAGCAAAACTTTTACGCGTGTGTTATATCAGAACTAAGTATATTTGAAGACACCATGGTTGTACGGATGTAAAGACAACAATAAATTGTTTTGTTTCCCGTATTTGGTATTTGGCGATGGAGCCGGCAGTAGTGGTAAATCGGCATGGACGGTTACGGGAGTAGATGATTTAGCGCATTTTTCTATAAAAGTGAAAAAACATTCGCATGATATTTTTTTTCCTTTTTATGTTTAGTGAACACCCATAATATATGGTCACGAGCCGCCTCTGCACATAACCTTAAGTATTAACTACTTACAAGACAACACATAGAACAGGAATAGACTGAAACTCTTCTAGTATTAAAATACTGTCTTCATCACTAGTACCGCTGGTCTTTTCTGATTCTTTTAATATTTTTAATATTATCTATTTAACAAGTTTAACTGTAATATTTTATTCCCGCAATTTTTAAGGTGCGTTCAGAAACAGCGTCTGTGACATGTTGTTGAAAATAGTAATCATTATAATTACTTATGCATCACTTATTTTCGTATACAATAATAAAATATTAAATAATTTAAATAAAAACATGGTTATTCGTTTTACAAAATATCTTTCAATTTTAGAATTTTGAAATCATATTTTAAAGGACGGCCAAGAAACAGTGCAGATTATAATAATTATGTAGTTCGAAAGTTCGTCGCGAAACAATTCTTTTTATATGTATGGTTGGCACTGTTTATTGTAAAATAAAAAAAAAAATTAAAAAGTTACTTTGTCAGATTATGTAGTTCGAAAATTCGTCGCGAAACAATTCTTTTTAAATGTAGGTATGGCGTGCACTGTTTATTGAAAAAAAATAATTAAAAAGTTACTTTGTCTCACGCAGTGAGCAAAATCGCATTTTGCACACTGTTTTTACGCAGCAAAACCTACTTGTTTGAGCTGCTGTAGTGAAAAGTATATTTATACTGAGTTTTTAAACAAAATATAATATTAAGAGACACACTAAGATTCTTTACGGTTTTTTTTAGTAGGTACCAAATAGTATTATAATAATATATATAATAATAGTAGTAATGAATATTCAGTTTAAAGAAATGCAATGGACATACGCATCCCTTGTAGCTCAGCAGTCAGAGCATGGAGAACTATATATTTTTCTATTCTCCGTGGGTCAGAGCATTGGATTAGGACTGGTCGCGGGTTCAGATCCCGTCAGAGCATTCACTTTTTCCGTTATAAATCGATTTGAAGAGTTACCACACCTACTGATTGTTTATAAAGTTCATTATATTTTTAAGTGTTTCAAGTTAGGGGTAGTATTTAAAATAATACGCCGTACTAACAGCGAAGGGAATGGGGATTCCAGAATATATTATGTCAACGGGTTCCTATACCTATAGCCACCTTTGGTCTACCGAACATTAATATCCTGATTAACAAAACAATAATAATTTACGAGAGTAATTGCATCAGCTCACAGTGCAAGGCGCCAATGCTTTGGAAGCAAAGTCGCAACTTAAGTAGATCTGTAGCCTTAGAACGAAATACTATCGAATTCGTAATGTAAAGGTATCGACAGAACGGAGCATTGCGATTGGCGGGCTACACATACACACATGTTCGTCGTCCGCCAATCGTATTGTTTCGTTCTTTCGATACCTAAACATTACGAATTGGTAAGTTTTAGTGCACAAAGTTACACAGCGAGCTATGGAAAGGGCTATGCTCGGAATCTCTCTGCTAGATCGAATCAGAAATGAGGAGATCCGCAGATGAACGAAAGTGGTCGACATAGCCTACAGGGTTAGCAAGCTGAAGTGGCAGTGGGCGGGGCACGTAGCAAGAAGAACAGATGGCCGTTGGAGCCAAAGGGTTCTTGAATGGAGACCGCGTACCGGTAGACGAAGCGTGGGACGGCCTCCTGCGAGATGGACGGACGACATAGTCAAAGTCGCGGGTACCCATTGGATACAGACCGCCTCCAACCGGTCGGATTGGAGGTCGATGGAGGAGGCCTATGTTCAGCAGTGGACGTCTTGTGGCTGAAGTGATGAAGTTTTAGTGCTAAGGGCACTGGTAATAAAGACACTTGGGTTCCAGTGTTGTGGATTAAGTTGAGCATTAAAGGATATAGAAATTCTAAAAGTGATTAAAACAGCTAATGTAGGAAATAAATAATGATTATGAATATTATTATAACGTTATCAAATTAAATGCTATACCTACCCTGATTTTGCTTAACAATACCTACTCAAAAGTTCTCTGTTACTGTACTTTTGTATGTATCTTAAGTGTATAAAAATAAAATATTTTTCCTTCTTTCGTTTACTTTATTTCTTTCTAAAGAAATTACTATTCAGGAGGCCGTTTGGTTATTACATTATTTGATCTTGCATGCCCGTAAAGTAGAACGAAAGCGCAAGAAAAGTGGCAATTCATTGGTCGTCGTTCCGTAGAATGTAACAGAATTTACAGAATAGAATGGTCAATGTTAATTCATGCTTTGCCATTAATTCATGCCGGTCATGAACGACAAAATACGTGTTAATTTACAGTCAATCCCATGCATTGTCACAAAACGAAGATCTACAAATTGCCCTTCACTACGGGAACAACTTTATCTCTTTAATTTGATTTACAAATTTGGGGACATGCCATCATAGTGAAGGGATATTAAGGTTGAAGCTTTTCGTACATCTAATGAAATGAAATGAATCTAATGTGCGAGAAACATGGTTTCACCACAATTATAAGTAGACAGAGTTCCAGACAGTACAACATGTTGGACCTTTTTCGGTGTGCAAAATGTACATCATATTAAGTTGTATTAATGTTTATGATGTCAACACCGAACCGAAATTCTGTCCGAGTCATTCACTTATCACTATTTTCGTGTGGAAACCTACAAGGAGTCCTCCCCACCGGTCAGTCAGTGTGGTTATGTTAGATTCGATTCTGCTAAAACCGTAGTCCTTCTTAGGTCTCGTCAATCAATCAATCAGCCTATAGGACTTCTACAGCTGTAAATGGGCCACTCCCAATGTTAGGAGGCTATGGCTTATTGGTTTCACGCTGGACAGACGGATTGGCACAGAGTTTTATTTCGAGTTTTCTTCCTCTTGCAGTGATATCGTCTGAGTATTGATTCCGTTAATCGTCTCTCATTAGATCCGGAATATTCTGGAAAATTAATTAATTTAGGTATACTAGCTAACCCGCGCAACTTCGTCTGCGTCACCCCGTTTTTGCAACATTTTTCATTCCTGCTCCGTACCTGTTGGTAGCATGATGTTATATACATATAAACGTTCCTCTTTAACCATTCTATCCATTAAAATAAACCGCCTCAAAATCCGTTGCGTAGTTTTAAAGATACAAAGGGACATAGGGACAGAGAACGCGACTTTATTTTATACTATGTAGTTTATTATATTATATTATGAACATCCATTCGACTAGTTATATACCTAACAAAGAATAGGTAAGTATGCATATTTTAATAGCGAAATTTTTAGTGATGGTCACGTTTTATTAACTTACTGGTAAGTACTCTATGAGTGTTTATTTATTTACCCGTTCATTGGTCTAAATCTATAACAATTAGGATATTTTTACTATTGATTTATTATAGATCTATATAGCACATCATTAAATAGGAAGATACGGTATCGATTGCAATAAAAACACAATAAAACATTAGTATAAAAGCGCTCAACATGGTTCTCTCAGCATAATTTGATCGCAGGAGTCAACTAAAGGTAATCATATAACATTAATGCTTAATATAATAAATTAAATTCAAAGGAGTTTAATTAAATCATAGGTTATAATTGTTTGTATTATTTTCAGAAGAAACATGAAATTCTTCGTTGCTTTTGCTGCCCTCGTGGCCGTGGCTGTCGCCTCTCCCCTGTACAAGCCCGCCGTCTCCCAACATGCGGAGATAGAAGCTATCGTCGCGGCGATCAACAGCCCCAGCACCGACCCCGCCACCGCGCTGTTGCTGCAAGACATGCTAGCTCAGCTCATTGGTGCTGCTGTCGGCCCTGCTTTAGTTGATGACGCATCTCCCGTCGCCGGCCCTGAACCCATCGACTTCCCCGTCCATGAGCCCATCGACAACTCTCCCGTTGTTATCGGCCCAGTACCTCAAGGAGCTACCCCCCTCGTTCAAATTATCGTGAATGTTGCTGGTGCCCCCGGCGCCCCTGGTGTTGGTGCTGATGCCCCCGCTATCGAAGCTGATCCCGTGAACGTTGTTGACTCCGCACCTGTTGAAGAGGTCGACTCCGTCCAGGTTGTTGATCTGCCCATCTCTGGTGTTGAGGTCGCTGACTTACCCGCACTGCCCGTATCACCCGTCCAGATCGGAACACCTCAGCTCCCCGTTCTCCCCGCTAACCTTCCTGATGAGCTGAACTAAGATCAACCAACATAACATTGTGATACGAGTTTTAAAGATATAACATCTGTTCTTTATTAACGACCATAAACAATAAATATTTGAAGAACATTATTTTTTTGTTTTGACTTACCTACTAGTTTACCAGTTCCAGTGTGTTCCATTTGAAACCCCTAACTCTTCAGGGAAAGGAAAAGTTATTCCAATACAATGCGCTAGGGGATTTTTAGGAAAAATTATTTTCGCATCACCTTCCCGTCTATAGGTAATATTATCAGTGGAGACAATTGAAATGGAGAAGAGAGGCCGAAGTTGTGATGTATTATAGAAAATATAGAAAATTCCCGCCACCCGCGGTTTGTTGGAGTGTTGAACCGCGGGTGAGCGGTGGGCCCTCCTCCCTCCCCCAATATAAACCTTCTATAACGATTTTTTAATAAATGGTGAAAATAGAACATTTACTTTTTCCTTCAACCATTTCGAAGGAATCTGACATTCAGTAATATCCACTATTGGTGCATATATTTCTTTACTTTATGAAGGTTTTCTTAACATAGTGCGTCAGATATTATTGGTGAAATCTTTGCTGGTGAATTTGAATAGTTAACATGTAGCTAAGTCCCTAGAATATAATAAAAAAATAGATTTCTCATAAACTAGGAAGCAATAATTTTGATATTCATAAGTATTTCTATATAATCACCGTGAGTTATGATTTGTACACAAAAGAGCGATGCGAATTCGCATCTCAGTCTTGTGCACAAGCCCTTTTTTTATAGTGCGAAAAATCCCCGCGGATACCCCCCGCTAGAACCGGTCGGGGAGGTTATGTCGGACTCGAACCGACTAAAACGCACGCCGTCTTTGGGTCCTTAGTTGCTGGAGGTGAGATAGTAACCAATATATCCCTCGCACCCCGTCAGACCCCGGCCATCTCTATTGAAATAACCGCCTTCAGGTATAGGCACCTGTGCACAAGCCCTAAACACATTTGAATTAGATTGTGCGAGGTTTGAATTCTTACTACACTTATGTAGGTAGTAATGAATATTCAGTTTGAAGAAACGCAATGGGATTAGGCAATTGGACGCGCCTTGTAGTTCAGCGGTCAGAGCATTCCCCTGTACGGGGTTGGTCACGGGTTCAAGACCCATCATAGCATTAACGTTTTCCTATTTCAATTGATTTGAACAGTTAACATACCTACTGATTGCTTATCGTTCATTATATTTTTAACGTGTCACTCATATTTAATAAGTTAGGAGTAGTGTGGCGTGGAGGTAGTGAACGCGACTGCTACGCAGGAGAGGCGGGTTTGATCCCCGCTATGTGCAAATATTTGTATACCTACATGAATATGGCTTTTAGCACTGGTCTGGTCGTACCTCGGAGAACACGTTAAACCGTCGGTCCCGGTTGCCATTACGGGTAGTTCGAGTCCTCAAAAATCCGACTAGCCTAACTACAGAACTTCAATATCGCCAATTTGGATGTGAAAGTGCGATGGTAGTCGCTTCACGGAAAATATCATAGTTCAGCCGCATTTTAGTTAGACTAGAAAACCGACTCCTACCACAGTCAGAAAATGATTAGGGGTAGCGTTTAAAATATTACACCTTACTACAACGACGGGATCGCGATTCCAGAATATATTTTTTATGTCAACGGCAGTGGCGTAGCCAGATAACCAAGGGCCCTGGGCAAATTAAGAAATTGGGCCCCATTGCTATGTAAACTGTGTAGGTTTTATAAAAAAAAATGAAATATACAAATACGTTGAAAATTAAGCTCTTTTTTGTGCACTGCAGGGCAGGTAACAAAATTAATAAACAGTAACAATATAAATTACAATTAATACTTGATGTTGATTTGGCTAATAAAACGAAATAGAGAAGGGGTTATACAAGGGGAATATACCAGGGTTTATTATATAAAGGTCGGGCCTACCAACTGACAAAATAACAATTATATTTACAATTTTTTTTCTATCTTTAGTTTTCGCAAAACAATCAATGACTTCGTCTAAATCCAGTCCGCGGTTTTATTTTTAATTGCTATTAGCGATAAATGTCGGAGTCTAGTTTGACCCATATCATTTTTTAAATATTTTTTACATAATGTACATACATAAAATCACGTCTGTTTCCAATTTCCACCTTTCTGCAAAAGTGACAGGATTTGTAAAGAAAATATTGTAAATAAAATATATAATTGTAAATACTTCTGTAAATAAAACACATATATATCACTATCCGTCAAATTGACAACATTGCCAACCTACAAAAGAATTTAGGGGGCATAACTAACCCTATGTTTGAATTTCTCTCAGCTGCGTTGTCACGATTAAAGTGGGGTTGCATCCTGTCATATTTATTTTGAAAATGGAAGAAATTTCCAAAAGTTTAGTTCGATCGAGATTTCTGGTAAGGATTCGAGGGCCCCCTGAGCTTGAGGGCCCCGGGGCACTGCCCCACCTAGCCCCTGGGTAGCTACGCCACTGGTCAACGGGTTCCAATATAGCTGCCTTTTGTCTACAGAACATTAATATCCTGATTAACAAGACATGTCATTCGATTCGAACCTTCTAAATCTAAAATCACAGTCCTTCTTAGGTCTCATTGATCAATCAATCAATTAGCCTATGGCAGTCCACAGCTGAAAATGGGCCTCTAATGTTGGGAGGTTATGGCCTATTGGTTTCACGCTGGACAGAAGGATTGGCACAGAGTTTAATTTCGAGTTTTCTTTCTCTTGCCGTGATATCGTCTGAGTATTGATTCCATTAATCGTCTCTCATGAGATTCGGAATATTCTGGGAATTAATTAATTAGATATTATTAGCATCCATTTGACTAGTTATATACCTAACAAAGGATAGATAAGTATACATATTTTAATAGCGAAATTTTCAGTGATGGTCATGTTTTATCAACTTACTTGTGTTTATTTATTCACCCGTTCATTGGTCTAAATCTATAACAATTAGGATATTTTTACTATTGATTTATTATAGATCTATATAGCACATCATTAAATAGGAAGATACGGTATCGATTGCAATAAAAACACAATAAAACATTAGTATAAAAGCGCTCGACTTGGTTCTCTAAGCATAATTTGATCGCAGGAGTCAACTAAAGGTAAGCATATCACATTAATGTTTAAATACCTAATTAAATTTAAAGATATTTTATTAAATTTTAGGTTATAATTGTTTGTATTATTTTCAGAAGAAACATGAAATTCTTCGTTGCTTTTGCTGCCTTCGTGGCCGTGGCTGTCGCCTCTCCCCTGTACAAGCCCGCCGTCTCCCAACATGCGGAGATAGAAGCTATCGTCGCGGCGATCAACAGCCCCAGCACCGACCCCGCCACCGCGCTGTTGCTGCAAGACATGCTAGCTCAGCTCATTGGTGCTGCTGTCGGCCCTGCTTTAGTTGATGACGCATCTCCCGTCGCCGGCCCTGAACCCATCGACTTCCCCGTCCATGAGCCCATCGACAACTCTCCCGTTGTTATCGGCCCAGTACCTCAAGGAGCTACCCCCCTCGTTCAAATTATCGTGAATGTTGCTGGTGCCCCCGGCGCCCCTGGTGTTGGTGCTGATGCCCCCGCTATCGAAGCTGATCCCGTGAACGTTGTTGACTCCGCACCTGTTGAAGAGGTCGACTCCGTCCAGGTTGTTGATCTGCCCATCTCTGGTGTTGAGGTCGCTGACTTACCCGCTCTGCCCGTATCACCCGTCCAGATCGGAACACCTCAGCTCCCCGTTCTCCCCGCTAACCTTCCTGATGAGCTGAACTAAGATCAACCAACATAACATTGTGATACGAGTTTTAAAGATATAACATCTGTTCTTTATTAACGACCATAAACAATAAATATTTGAAGAACACTATTTTTTTGTTTTGACTTACCTACTAGTTTACCAGTTCCAGTGTGTTCCATTTGAAACCCCTAACTCTTCAGGGAAAGGAAAAGTTATTCCAATACAACCCCCAGGAGATTTTTAGGCAAAAAATATTTTCGCATCACCTTCACGTCTATCATCAGTGGAGACAAATTGAAATGGAGAAGAGAGGCCGAAGTTGTGATGTATTATAGAAAATATAGGAACTTCATCCATAAGAATAGACTCAGGTCTATCGCCGATTAGCCTCAAGTTCCTCGCACTGGTGTAGACTGTTGAGGGCGCTGACTTACCGCTTTGCCCGTAATGCCCATCCAGGTCGGAAACCCTCACCTCCCCGCCGTTATCCTTCCCGAAAACCAGAACTAGGTGACAATAATTAAGCTGAATTTTTTTTTTTTTTATAATATCACTCCCCGAAAGGGTAGGCAGAGGTGCTAGCACCCACATTTCGCCAGTTTTATATTTTAGGTCCCAATGTAATAGGTGGCGAGCCTATTGCCATTAACCGGGCACTTATAAACCTGCGATAAATACACACTTAACTTCGAAAAGCATCGCAGTCATTGGTGTGTGCCATGGTAATCCTGGGATCGAACCCGAGACCTCGTCTCAGCAGTCCACCACCCACCACAAGGCTATCGCGGTTATCCACAAGGCTATCGCGGTTATATTATAAGCTGGATTAATGTAACTAAATGTAAGGTAAATTTTCTAATAACGCTTTTTTATTAAATGGTGAAAATAGAACATTTAATTCATTCCTCCAACCATTTCGAAGGAATCTGACAAAAGAAAAAATAGATTTCTAATAAATTATGAAGCAATAATTTTGATATTTATAAGTGTTTCTATGTAATCACTGTGAGTAACGATTTGTACACAAAACTACGATGCTACACCACATGGTAAAAATCTATAAAAACATCTAAGTATTGAAAAAACTGATCTGCGAATTCGCATCGCAGTCTTGTGCACAAGCCCTAAACACATTTGAACTATATTGTGTGAGATTTGAATTTTTAGTACAATTATGTAGGTAGTAATGAATATTTAGTACTAGCTGTTGCCCGCGGCTCCGCCCGCGTGGACTTCTTACCCTGTTCCCGCTGCTCCATTCCGAGTATTTTCATATTTGTTCACCTTTTAAACCTTGTCTGGACTTCCACAAATAATTCAAGACCAAAATTAGCCAAATCGGTCCAGCCGTTCTCGAGTTTTAGCGAGACTAACGAACAGCAATTCATTTTTATTTATATAGATGAAGAAACGCAATGGGGTTAGACAATTGCAGCGGTAACAGCATTCTTTTGTACGGGGTTGGTCACCGGTTCAAGACCCATCATAGCATTAACGTTTTCCTATTTCAATTGATTTGAACAGTTAGTATACCTACTGATTGCTTATAGTGGATAGTGTGACGTGTAGGTAGTGAACGCGACTGCTATGCAGGAGACGTGCGTTCGATCCCCACTCAGTGCAAATATTTGTATGCATGAATATGGCTATTTGCACGTTAAACCGTTGGTCCCAGTTGCCATTCGCGAACATCTATGACAGTCGTTACGGGTAGTTGGAATCCTCAAAAATCCAACTAGTCTAACAGAACTTCAATATCGCCAATTTGGATGTGAAGGTGCGATGGTAGTCGCATGTAAAACATCGTAGTTCAGCCGCATCTTAGTTAGACTAGAAAACCGACCTCAACTGAGTTGGGTTAGAATATTTATGTCAACGGATTCCAGTATAGCATAGCTTCCCTTGGCCCACAGAACATTAATATTCTGGTTAACAATACATTAAATCATTTACGAGAGTAATTGCATCAGCTCGCAATTACTCTCGCAATGAAAATGAATCTTTATGTGCGAGAAGCGTGGTTTCACCATAATTATAAGTAGACTGAGTTCCAGACAGTACCTACAACATGTTGGACCTTTTTCGGTTAGCAAAATGTACAACATATTATGTCGTATTAATGTTTATGGTGTCAATACGGAACCGAAATTCTGTCCAAGTCATTCACTAATTACTGTGTCCTCCCCACCGGTCAGCGAGTGTGTTTATGTTCGATTCAAACCTTCTAAAACCGAAGTCCTTCTTAGGTCTCGTCAATCAATCAATTAGCCAATGCAGTGGTCCTCTCCCAATGTTGGGAAGCCATGGCCTACTGTAACCTTAGCACGAAATACTATCGAATTCGTAATGTAAAGGTATCGACAGAACGGAGCATTGCGATTGGCGGGCTACACACGCACACAGGCTCACAAGACGCAGACTGCCAATCACAGTGCTCCGTTCTCTCAAAACCTTTACATTACGAATTCGATAGGAGTTCATGCTAGTACTACTGGTTTCACGTTGGACAGACGGATTGGCACAGAGTTTCATTTCGAGTTTTCTTTCTCTTGCAGTGATACCCTCTGAGTATTGATTCCGTTAATCGTCTCTCACTAAACCCGGAATATTCTGGAAATTAATTTATTAGATATTATGAAAATACCAATTGACTAGTTATGTACCTAACAAAGGATAGGTTATATTATATATACATATTTTAATTGCGAAATTTTCAGTGATGGTCACGTTTTATCAACTTACTGTTTGATACTCTATGAGTGTTTATTTATTCACCCGTTCGTTGGTCTAAATCTATAACAATTAGGATATTTTACTATTGATTTATTATAGATCTATATAGCACATCATTAAATAGGAAGATACGATATCAATTGCAATAAAAACACAATAAAACATTAGTATAAAAGCGCTCAACTTGGTTCTCTCAGCATAATTTGATCGCAGGAGTCAACTAAAAGTAAGCAAATAACATTAATGTTTAATTACTTAATTAAATTCAAAGAGTTTAATTAAATCTTAAGTTTTAATTGATTGTATTATTTTCAGAAGAAACATGAAATTCTTCGTTGCTTTTGCTGCCCTCGTGGCCGTGGCTGTCGCCTCTCCCCTGTACAAGCCCGCCGTCTCCCAACATGCGGAGATAGAAGCTATCGTCGCGGCGATCAACAGCCCCAGCACCGACCCCGCCACCGCGCTGTTGCTGCAAGACATGCTAGCTCAGCTCATTGGTGCTGCTGTCGGCCCTGCTTTAGTTGATGACGCATCTCCCGTCGCCGGCCCTGAACCCATCGACTTCCCCGTCCATGAGCCCATCGACAACTCTCCCGTTGTTATCGGCCCAGTTCCTCAAGGAGCTACCCCCCTCGTTCAAATTATCGTGAATGTTGCTGGTGCCCCCGGTGCCCCTGGTGTTGGTGCTGATACCCCCGCTATCGAAGCTGATCCCGTGAACGTTGTTGACTCCGCACCTGTTGAAGACGTCGACTCCGTCCAGGTTGTTGATCTGCCCATCTCTGGAGTTGAGGTCGCTGACTTACCCGCTCTGCCCGTATCACCCGTCCAGATCGGAACACCTCAGCTCCCCGTTCTCCCCGCTAACCTTCCTGATGAGCTGAACTAGATAAAAATTACATGAATTAATAAAATAGTTAAACAGTATTGACATTCTTTTTTTTATGTATGCGTGGACATAGAGAAGTTCTGTGTGAATGTAGCGTCGTTTGTGTAACTACTAAACACATTCGAGAGTTTCATTTTATTTGTTCAGTTTTACCTATAGTACCTATAATTATGTGAAGATGCCCAGGAAGCCAGTTTGTTTAGTAGTAAGTACTAAAACTTTTTATGATTTCGTCGTTCGTCGAATTATAATGCTTTATTTAGGTTTATCGATTGAATTTTAAAACGTGAATGTCTTGAGTGGAGTTGATGCTGCGATTATATAGTTTCTTACATGGACCATACTCTGACCACCTGAGCTACTAGACTACGCCTAAAACATTCGAAATACTTATTTACGTCTTAATCTTAGTTGGACTTGGAACCAACAACCGACACTCGGACTACGATCTATCAGAAACATTGAACGAATTTGTTTGTTTTCAATCATTTGAAACATTATGTACAGTGTCATGCAAACTTTCACCAAAAATTCGATTGCACAAGATCTGCTAATTAGTTTTTTTAAAACGTCATAAACTGCAATTTTCGCCTTTCTCCAATTAACTCAAAAATTATCAGGCAAGGCAGCTGATCGTCGCTGCTGATGCTACTTGCTGCTATGGAACCCTTCATGAGCGAGTCCGTCTCGCACTTGGCCCGTTTTTTGGCTTATTCACAAACATTTGTCTACATACAGAAATTTTAAGTAGCAAGTTGAGTGAACAGCACATTCCAGACTTGTTTATCATCAAAATAATCCTTGATTTTATAATAGCCTTTTTGGCATAACTTTCTTTTAGTATTTTTTAAATTTATAGGCAAATCCCTAATTTCTTTAGGGAGCTTTTTAAAGAAGCGTATACAATTACCCTGAAAAGAATTTGAAATTTTGTGGAGCCTATTATTACAGACTACGAGATCATAGGTCTCGTTTCCCTCACGGCTTTGGTCAGTAGCGATAGGTATATTTTGGAATATTTCATTAATGTAATAATGTGTCTTAAGTTGTTTACCCATCTTCTATCCCTTTAACGTTGAGTTAGACTGAATCGGAGTTCCAAATTTGAATATTTTGGAATATTTCATTAATGTAATTATGTGTCTTAAGTTGTTTACCCATCTTCTATCCTTTTAACGTTGAGTACTGAATCGGTAAGTAGATGAAATTAAGGCGTCGGATGCAGCGGGGAATACAAGAAGGACGAATATTATTATATTTACAGAAAAAATTTAAAAGCAATTAGTATGCTGACAGTTCAAATCAAGTTTAGATAGGAAAAAGTGAATGCTTTGACGGAATTTTGAATTGTTATTCAAGGCACTGTCTAGCAACTATTCATTGAGACCATTTGATATGCCAAAATAAACTCTGTTTCTGAGAAGTGGGACCTTGTGTATCTTCCACGAGCAATATAGTCCTCTCGTTTTTCGTTCATTTGTTACTAAACCAGCAGTAGGTGACGGTGGCCGATAATCGGGGCTAGATGGGGACATCATTGTTCCCACACCTGAAGGGGGCCATCTCTTTAAAGTAGGCCCTGAGTCGGCAGGGATGCAATGGAACCGATATGTTACCTACTATCTAACCTTCGGCAACCGAACTCGAAGACGACGAGTGTTTAAGTCGGTTCGAGTCGGAGATAACCACTCTCACCGGTGTGGTATCAAAAAAATGTAGATAGCAGACCACTCACCCACCGCATCATTACTATAAGCAATTCGCTCAGTGAAAGAACTCCCACTCTTAGAGCTTCCACAAGGACATAGGATGAGGTCAGCGAGTGGAAATCTGTATAAAAATATAATCTGACATTGTAGAAAGGCTACTTTTTATATAAAAAATATAGTCACGGGAATATTATAAGTATTCCATAAGGGAGTGCACATACCCTAGGTACCTAAATCAGAAATTATATATCTATACGCAGTATGTAGGTATGTAGGTGAAGTACTAACATTAGATATAATTTACCTGATTTGGGTGGAATGAAAATATAATAAGTCTTTTAAAATTATATCATAATTTATGTACTTTATATCCTTTTTATATTTAACTAGCTGACCCGCCCAACTTCGCCTGCATCATTCTGTTTTCGCAACATCTTTTACTTCTGCTCCGCATCCGCATCCGCATGATGCTATATACATATAAACCTTCCTCTTAATCACTCTATCTATTTAAAAAACCGCATCGAAATCCGTTGCGTAGATTTGAAGATTTAAGCGTACAAAGGGACATAGGGACAGAGAAAGCGACTTTGTTTTATACTATGTAGTGATTATTTTGGGTACATAGGGTATGCCTACAGCATGCAGTGAGCGCACACGCCTCGCATTCAATACGGGAGAGTTTTTACTTAGGGAGACATTTTACTCAATAAAAATTTGATTACGAAATGAAGTCACCAAAGCCAAATTAAAATATCTAGTATGAAAATAAATAGAAAATCGTCAAAGGATTACGTTGTCGTCAGTTTGGTAGGTACCTACCTATTACAAGAACGCAAAATTTACCAAATTTCCGCATTTCTTAAAGTCATATAACAATTTAGTGCAATATATAACTTTATTGTACAATATCACAATAAAACACCTACATTATTAGGGTGATATGGTATCAATTGTAATAAAAGTACTATAAAAAATTACTATAAAAGCACTAGACACAGAACACTAGGCATAATTTGATCGCAGGAGTCAACTAAAGGTAAGCATACGACAATAGCATTAATAAAGTGTTTAACTTTTTTTCAATGTGACTTACAAATTGTCTCTTTACCACAATTTAATCCGTTGAAAATAACTCTAAACATTTAATGCATTTATTTCCAGAAGAAACATGAAATTCTTCGTTGCTTTTGCTGCCCTCGTGGCCGTGGCTGTCGCCTCTCCCCTGTACAAGCCCGCCGTCTCCCAACATGCGGAGATAGAAGCTATCGTCGCGGCGATCAACAGCCCCAGCACCGACCCCGCCACCGCGCTGTTGCTGCAAGACATGCTAGCTCAGCTCATTGGTGCTGCTGTCGGCCCTGCTTTAGTTGATGACGCATCTCCCGTCGCCGGCCCCGAACCCATCGACTTCCCCGTCCATGAGCCCATCGACAACTCGCCCGTTGTTATCGGCCCAGTTCCTCAAGGAGCTACCCCCCTCGTTCAAATTATCGTGAATGTTGCTGGTGCCCCCGGTGCCCCCGGTGTTGGTGCTGATGCCCCCGCTATCGAAGCTGATCCCGTGAACGTTGTTGACTCCGCACCTGTTGAAGAGGTCGACTCCGTCCAGGTTGTTGATCTGCCCATCTCTGGAGTTGAGGTCGCCGATTTGCCTCAAGTACCTCCCACTGGTGTTGAGGTCGCTGACTTACCCGCTCTGCCCGTAATGCCCGTTCAGATCGGTAACCCTCAGCTCCCCATTCTCCCCGCTGTCCTTCCCGATAACCTGAACTAAGGTCAACCAACATAGCATTGTGATGCGAGTTTTAAAGATATAACATCTGTTCTTTATTGATGACAATGTACAATACAATAAATGTGTACAATGACAATAAATATTTAAAAAAGAAATATATTTTTTTGTTTTTCGTATAAGTAATTAATATACCTATTATAGTTTACCAGTTTCAACTTGTTCCACTTGAATCCTCTAACTCTCCAGGGTATAGAAGAAAGCCTTCGGCCGTCTACGAAACCAGAGCTACGTAACTAGTTACTAATCTATTCCAATACAATCCCCTAGGTGATCTGTTATTGAACAGTTAGGCAATGTAATTTCCACATGACCTTCCCGTCTATTTTCAGTGGAAACCATTGAAATGGGGAAGACAGGGGCAAGCTGCTTTTTAATAACAGTAGTCAATTGTCAATGTAAGAGTAAGATATAAATATTAATTCATTTAAATAGTGTCATTTAAGTAGGTAAAATGGGTATATATTAAAATTTACTTGCGCGGCGCTACTAAGATAATAAATATATGCATACATATGTATAGAAAATTCTTATGGGTGAATATAGAAAATTCATCCATAAGGAAAGTCTCCGGCAAATAGGTACCTCAGTCTTCCATGTGCGGGGGCTTGATGGTGACGTGTCGAGCCACCCTAGCAAAAGCAGGGCGCGGTGGCGCAAACTGCGCCTCACTATATCTTAAGGCTAGATTGGAACAACATGGTTCCCACATTAGGGGAAGGGGGTCATCTCAAAGAGTAGTCCCCGGATTTGCCGGGGTGCGAGAGATATGTCTTGTATAAACTCACCTCCGGCTATCAAACTTATAGACACCGTGGGATTTAGTCGGTTTGAGTCCGACATAATCACCTCCCGATAAACAAATACGATTACTGAGATAAAGTGCAGTTGGTAGTATGACAGACGTTCAATTACAAAATGCGTGTGAAAGTACACCCTAGGGACTATGTCATCGCGTGTTTATTATGCCCAATTATTGATAGGAAAACCCAACCCTATTTTAACACATATAGAGGTAGGACGTGACGGTAGGACGGTAGGTCCAGTCCGACTGGGGAAGTACCTCGGCCTTACAGAATATCGCGGCTAATAATAACCTTTCGGCGGTGAGTAGCTTAGCCAGAGCTCACTGGAGAGGTATGTGTTATCAGTGGGAAGACAGAGAAATCCTTCTTTGCCTTCTGCACTGACAGCACAGAGACTCTCTTAACCTTCTCTTCTCACCTCTTCCCCTTCCCACCTCTTCTCTATATGGTCGGCAGCACGAATGTGACGCCCCTGGTGTTGAAACGTCCATAGGCCACGTTAACCACTTTCCATTAGCTAGGCCGCGTGCTACGAATAATCTAACCTTTATATTCGTAGGCCGCGTGCTTGTCTGCCGCCTAAGTGGTATAAAAAAACATATAAAAGCAACAACAAAAACACATCTGAAGTCAAACTGTTAGAACAGTTTTGCAGGCTTTTTGTCAACACCATAAATATTGTATGTATGATAAATAAATAAATAAAAAAAATATGACTAGTTGAGGTGAGTCCAGATTTGTGACATGAGTAGCCGAGCGGACAGCGTGGCATTAAGATATGATGGTAAGTGTGAAAGTAACAATTTGTGGCACATGTGCATTGTGCACACAAATTAGAGTTGTGCTAACACGACCACCGGTTGATCAATGATTTCATTTAAACTCATCATTTAATTCGCGACGGACACACACTTCTGACGCAGTCTATGGTAAAATTTTACGTAGGTATTTATTTACATTTGTAGACGCGGTATTGGAGTACTATTGGACTATCAGGATAAGACCGATACTACCGATACCATTAATTCCAGTAATCGTTTTTTTGCAGTTTTCAAAACTGTATCAGATATAGTATAATCAGATTGGATTTACACAATCAGATTATAAATTATGATTAACGTGGATTTTAACAGCGGAAATGACTTTGTATAAAGTGCGAATAATGGTAAACGTATATATATTAACGTCAACTGGTTTCTTTTGTATGGAAATACAGCGTTATCACTTATGTGCATTTTTCGCATGCAAGTAGGTAGCACACATCATCGTACTCACTTTATTGCACTATACTTCGGAGAATTTATAACCTTAACAAAAAAAAATTGAATGTTTTGTTTATACTCGCTGGCTGAACCCGATACATCACGTTTTAAAATCTGAAACTTTATGAAGACGATTGAATGTTCGTTATTCAAGCTGCATTCAGCTGTTACTTTAGACAGATCCGATGAACTTGCTGAAGGAATTGCGATAGATTACATCTACTAATTTCAACCCATCGTAAAACCACAAAAAAAAAATCCTAAGAATTGAATTTTTTGATTCTTTGTCTGAAATAAAATGGACAGTTTTTGTGCTGTCAGTGGGAAGACCACAAAGTTAGTCTCCTGGGGCCCGCCCCAGGGAAACTCTAATGTGGAACTACGGTAAATCTCTCGACTGCTACAGTTACTTTCGCTAAGCAGAATCGAATCCTACTCAGTGCAAATATTGCAGGCATGAATATGTTTATTTACATAGACTTCAAATATTATCTTTATGTATAAGTAATTATTTTTATAATATCCCTCCGTAGACAAGGCATGGAACATCTTCCTAAAACTGTAAGAACTGAATATTTTGAAAAGCAATTAGTATGTTTTTCAAAAATATCTCTTAAAAAGTATACTCGTACTTAGATTGGTCGGAGTTATCAAAACACAATGTCAAACTAACGTCATTCATTGTGACTGATAGTTCGTACAGTTCGTATGATTGTAGATGGCTCCCACCATCGCCCCAAAGATGATTGAAGAGAATTTCAAATGATTCTGACTAGGCTTCGTGGCTAAGCAGTCAGAACGTTCCCCCTGTAAGGAAAAGATGGCGGGTTCGAATACCGCCGTAGCATTCACTTTTCCCAGCTAAATGTAATTCTTAAGACTGGTTCTTGAACCCGAGTATTTCAATTTCACCTTTAACTCGAAACTGAACTTTGGACTGTTGCAAAATGTTTCGTCCTATTCAGAGAAAAATTACACATGAAATTCTAGTTGATTTATGGCAGGATAGATAAATGTATTTAATTTTAACGATATCATATCCACTTTGATAACAATAAATTCAAAGCTATAAAAGCATCAAACAAGATTTTCAAAGTATCATTTGTTTATTACAATTAATTAACAAGGAGGTAAGCAAAAGTTGTAATTGTTTTTTACAATATTTTTATGAACTTCGATTTTTAAATTCGAAATTCGAAATTCGAAATGGTGATAAATAGAAAATTTATATTTGATATTATATTTTTACAGAAATATGAAACTCTTCGTTGCTTTAGCTGCCCTCGTGGCCGTGGCTGTAGCCACTCCTCTGCACAAACCCGCCACCTCCGAACTTTCGGAGTTGGAGGCCATCGTCGAAGCGATCAACAGCCCCAGCACCGACCCCGCCACCGCGCTGTTGCTGCAAGACATGCTAGCTCAACTAATTGGTGCTGGTGTCGGCCCTGCTTTAGTTGAAGCCGTACCTCCCTCCGTCGGACCTGTTCTAGTCGACTTCCCCGTTCATGAACCCGTTGCTATTTCCCCCGTAGTCGTTGCTCCCGGTCCCGAAGCCGCTGCTACTCCTCTTGTTCAGATCATCGTAAACGTAGTAAGCTCTGGTTCGCCTGCACCTATTGAGGTGCCCGCTCCCGCGCCCGTTTTCCCTGGACCCGAGCCCGTAATAATCGCTCCCGCACCCGCACCTGCACCCCAGCCTCCAATAATCGCTCCCGCTCCCGCACCTGCACCCCAGCCCCCGGTAGTTGCCCCCGCTCCAGCACCAGCACCCGAACCTGTAGTAATTGCCCCCGCTCCCGCACCTGCACCCCAGCCACCAGTAATCGCTCCTGCACCCGCACCCGAACAATAAAAATAGTTGAAGATTGAACTATCCGTCTAACACTCTCAGTTACGGCCACGGCTGTTCGGAATTCAAACCATATGTCATTAATATCTTTTCTTATAATTAACCTTTTACCCGAAGACTTCGTGCATATAGATGTCGATCATCACGGGTTAAAAGTATCCCTTATCCTCCTCCAACTATCTCTGAATCGATGTCATGATTCATCACATTTAGTTCAGAGTTTTAGTGAAGTAAGGCAATAAACAGAAAGACAGAGTGTATATAGAAACAAAAAATGTTTATATAATTTTTGTACGAAATATATTACTTCAATGACATTAAAACTTTTAATCTCAAGTATTTTTTTTATTTATTTCTACCAAAAGTCTTCAATGAAAAAATATTTTCGACAATTTAAACTTTTAAATTCAGTGAAAAAGAGTTAATTACTCGATTCAAACCCTCTACAATATCATATAATTTTGGACTTTTAACTGTGTAAAAGTAGAGTTCAAATTTAAATCGCACTGTTTGTCTTGACAATGGTTGGCAATAAGTAGAATCGAGGCCCTGTTGGCCGCATGAGGCATATAACTCGCACTCCGACAAAACCAAGGTACGTAAGGTATGTACCTCGGTGCTGTGTAAAAGGTAGACATTTCATCACGTGCTCACCTAACAATCGTGTCGTGTCGTCCATAGCCTACCCTAATTAGATAAAACACTGCAACCCTACCTAAATCAGATAATTTTTTTATGTATTTTACTGTATCAAACATTTGCACGAGTTATGTACTATTACTGTAGTAAAGTACAAATTATTTATCTCTGATTTGAGTAGGCTATATTGTGACAATTTGTTTCTATGTATTGCCTCGTCATTCATCTGGGCCTCGTTTCTACTAATTGTCAACCATTGTCAAGGAACTGAGATTACAAAAAATGTCATGTAATTTTAGAACTCTAAATGTACCTACACGTTTAAAGTTCAAAATTAAATGGCATCGTGTAGTGTAAATAAACGTTGTAATAAACTCTTTTTCATTTTCATTTAGATTTTTACTGCAATGAAAATATTAAATAAAGCCGATAATGCCATAGCTGTTTTCGTGATCTCAGTCGTGTGACTATGGTTAAAAATTACTAGAATCGGCGTCCTGATGGGAAGCTTTAGAGAAGTTCTTCTCTGTAATCTAAACATTTCAAACCTCTCATAAACGCCGTTTTCTACTTACTATATGTTACGATACTTACGTATATTATGTTATTGTTACCATTAATTGCGCATTGACTAGCGTTGTATTTCTATCTTAATCTTTTAATTTTTTAAACGATTAACTGCTATTTTTGTTTGATAGGTTTAAAGTTGCTTGTACCTATAATGCCGGGTCCATATTTACGTAAACCGTAACCGTAGCAGAAGTTTGTGTCGATCTGACATTGTGAACATATTTAGATGTGTGATAGTTTGTACTGTCACGACCACCAGTTGTTTCGTGTACAGTCACCTGCAATACTATGTATACTTTTTAGAACTTTTTCATATTAAACTTGTCGAATTTTATCGTTTCATGTCATAATGTTGACTTGTCATTTATTATTGTGACAAGGTTCCAAAGTGTATACATATTATTGCGCGTGACCGTACCTACATGCAACGTGAGCCCCTCTAGACAAAGTGACATTCTATTGATGGAATCGCGTTGAAACGTCACTGTGTCAAATGTTTCATCGCTTGGTTTTTGATGGACTTGTTTATGCTGAATGTGGGTGACATCTAAGCCCTACGCACGTTTTCCCGTGTAGTATGAAGAGGGTGGGACCGTGAGACCAGTAGCACTAGCATGACTTCCTATCGAATTCGTAATGTAAAGGTTTCGAGAGAACGGAGCATTGTGATTGGCAGTCTGCCTTTTGTGAACCTGTGTGCGTGTGTAGCCCGTCAATCGCAATGCTCCGTTCTGTCGAAATCTTTACATCACAAATTCGACAGTATTTCGTGCTAAGGCTACAGTTAGAAGAGAATGTGGGACGCAGCGTACGAGTCACATACATATTATATCTTAACACCAAAAAGTGACAGAATATTATACGAACCGAAAAACGGTTCTTTATAAACCAATATCAACTTTGACAGAAATAGGTATTGCAGTGACGTCATTGTTTCTATATTAAGTCAGAAGTTACTACCACTGTTATTTTAAATTCGGTATTGCGGTAAAGAACGAGTGTGTGGGTCTATTTACGCTAATAATATTATTGTCTAAATACTCAATCGTATGATGTCAGTTATCATTGTATTCTGTTAATTTTGATACCATAAATTATGATAGTAGTCCGGTCATTTTAGACATAAAAATAGTGATCAAATAAAGAAAATTCCGACAGAGCCAAATTTTCGTAGAGACCTTAGGTTTACCACAAGGAATAAAGTGTCAAAAGTCCCCATCAATCCCATGTGAGCTTAGAGACTTATTCGAGGCCCAAGGTCAAAATTTTGGGTCTTTTGTATTTTCCCCGAAAACGGTAAGTTTTATCGAAAAAGTACCTTCGAGAAAGTTGTAGATCTTAAAATTCTCTATAAAAATGGTTCCTTTGATTTTTCTCTAAGACCCACTATTTCCCAGATATTGCGCTTGTAAGAATCACGTTCTACATAATATGCACACATTTCCACACCAGCTGTGAGGTAGTGTACTCGGTGCGTTTTTTTTAACGTGGTATCCCCGGTAGGCCTAATTCACGAACCTTTATGACGTTATTTTCAGAAACAATAATTATTTAATAGTATGAAGATTATTGATATGGGTTACTGAGTTTAACTGTCGTTCTAACTTTTTTTCATTACTTTAATCTGACTCATACTCTTCATATTCAACTTCAACAATCATGTTTTCTTCGATTTCTTCTTGTTATTCTTCTTCTCCATCCTGTTGATAAAAGGTTAAAAATTGTTCAAATGAAGATGAATCAGTTGTCTCTTCATCAAAATCACATAAATCTTCCTCTCTTGTATTTAATTGAACATTTTAGCAAGAGACACCTTGGCAATTGGTACACGCTGGAGAACACTGCAACCCTACTTTTTTACAGCCACATTTGGCACTACAACCTTTCTTGCAATTGCAAAAAATAGTGTTAAGAAGTTTTTTTGGAGCAGGGGGCAGTAAAGTTTGAATCGGTTCCAAAGTATTATTTATCAATTTCCAACCCCAGTCTTCAGGGTTCAGTTCATTGCCTTGCCATGTCTGAACTTGATAGAATACTCGAAACAAATGTTGAGTAGCAGATGCCGATGTTGGAGGAAGACAAAATAGCTGTACTTGCTTTTTGTTTCGTGTATTTTTTACCAATGTTAAATATCTGTACGTATCTATGGAATCGATTTTTTTTTTGATTGACTGCGCAAAAGTATTTACAGAAATTAATTCTTCACCTCAAATACTAATTACTAAAGGAATTCGGTTTCTTCTTGCGGTTTATGGAGCTTCAAAAAAAATTGATTCCATAGATACGTACAGATATTTAACATTAGTAAAAAATACACGAAACAAAAAGCAAGTACAGCTATCTTGTCTTCCTCCAACATCGGCATCTGCTACTCAACATTTGTTTCGAGTATTCTATCAAGTTCAGACATGGCAAGGCAATGAACTGAACCCTGAAGACTGGGGTTGGAAATTGATAAATAATACTTTGGAACCGATTCGAACTTTACTGCCCGCTGCTCCAGAAAAACTTCTTGACACTATTTTTGCAATTGCAAGAAAGGTTGTAGTGCCAAATGTGGCTGTAAAAAAGTAGGGTTGCAGTGTTCTCCAGCGTGTACCAATTGCCAAGGTGTCTCTTGCTAAAATGTTCAATTAAATACAAGAGAGGAAGATTTATGTGATTTTGATGAAGAGACAACTGATTCATCTTTATTTGAACAATTTCTAACCGTTTATCAACAGGATGGAGAAGAAGAATAACAAGAAGAAATCGAAGAAAACATGATTGTTGAAGTTGAATATGAAGAGTATGAGTCAGATTAAAGTAATGAAAAAAAGTTAGAACGACAGTTAAACTCAGTAACCCATATCAATAATCTTCATACTATTAAATAATTATTGTTCCTGAAAATAACGTCATAAAGGTTCGTGGAATAGGCCTACCGGGGATACCACGTTAAAATAAACGCACCGAGCACACTACCTCACAGGTGGTGTGGAAATGTGTGCATATTATGTAGAACGTGATTCTTACAAGCGCAATATCTGGGAAATAGTGGGTCTTAGAGAAAAATCAAAGGAACCATTTTTATAGAGAATTTTAAGATCTACAACTTTCTCGAAGTTACTTTTTCGATAAAACTTACCGTTTTCGAGAAAAATCCAAAAGACCCAAAATTTTGACCTTGGGCCTCGAATAAGTCTCTAAGCTCACATGGGATTGATGGGGACTTTTGACACTTTATTCCTTGTGGTAAACCTAAGGTCTCTACGAAAATTTGGCTCTGTCGGAATTTTCTTTATTTCAATTGCCTAAAATGACCGGACTATAGGTACATATTTATATACAAAGCGTCATAAATATTTGAATATCATAACCTAATTATCATTGTTTATGTCAGTAATACCATAGCTAATCTTAAGACAAATACAAAATTTATTTTGACGTCATATTAACTAGTCAAAATACACAAATAATCTGAATAATTTATTCTTGTATAATCCATGTACTTATATGTAGGTATGTCTGATCAAGAAAAAGCATAATTCCATACACATAAATAATATATAAATATATATATACCTAGGATTAAAGTCAGTTTATTCATAAATGATATTTTTACGTTATACACAGGTATAGTGGGCAACAAAAGCTCCTGGATAATTTGAAAGAAAAAATTGTATGAAGTGATGCCACTACACAACTATTAGTCCTAGAAGCTACTGTATTATATAGATCTAATTATTAATGTAAATAAGTTTAAGCTCTATGCTGCTAATGTAAGAATGTACCTACTTATCTTCTTAAAACGCAATGTATGTTAACTACTTTAGTTAAATTACACTTGGGGTGTCAAGGAATTATAGATCTTAAGGTGTTCAGGGCCTTTTGGAGTCCACTGTACTTGGTACTATCCAGGACCCCGATTCTACTAATTTTTTACCATAGTCACACGACTGAGATCACAAAAACTGGTGTGTCATTTTCGACTTTATTTTCATTGCATTAAAGTTCGAAAGAAATGAAAAAGAGTAGGTATATTACATCGTTTCATTCACTCTATACATTGCCATGTTATTGTAAACTTTAATTGTGTAAACGTAGGGTCGAAAATTAAATGTGATTTTTGTAATCTCAGTTCTTTGACAATGGTTGACAATTAGTAGAATCGAGGCCCTGGTCAGAAGCAATTGGAATCGGTGGACTTGGACCTGCATGTGACATTTAATGACAGTAGAGGTAGCTCATGAAGTATTGTAAGTAAGGATAGAGACAGATGGTGGACTGGGTGTATACTTATATAATTTTATTATGTATTTGTTTATCACGTTATTCATGCACCTAATGTTAATTATTTTATATGAATAAAGAAAGCAATTTTCACAGAACTGAAAAACTAGTAGAAGTGCGACGCGATAGTTTCAGCAGCAGGACCGATGTCGCCAAACTCACACACAAACCGTTAATAATACCTACCGTGCATTACTAGTAAATAATTGCTGTGATTGCTCGTACCTATTTATATACTACCTACCTACCTTTAATGCCATATTAGCGCATATCATACTTGCTACTAAACGAAAATACACTAATCTTTTTAAAGTAGTAGTAACTAATTTGCGTCACCTTTTTTAACCGTTCAAAGTAGCGATTACTTTGCTATAAATAAAAAGTATTTATGGCGTTTCATACTTTGAATTGAACAAGCTTGAATATTTAGGAAAAAGTTTAGACGTATTCTTATCAAAAAGGGTCATATTGTCGAATTTATCCTTGGTTGCGTAAATACGCCAACAAATAACACGCGTGCTCCGACGACACAAGTGGTTTTCAATCAAGTGATGCCATACCTATTATGCATTTTTAGGCATGGATTAGGCATTTTTGTTTTACTTCTGTAGAGATGTTGCGTCCTTGGCAGTATTTAATACCGTCTCTACTATGGTGAATGTTCTGATGAGCTCTTCCAACTAATCCCACCCTCCCCTTTCCTACACAGGGCAACGCGTGCAGGGCTTAGGTGTCACTCGCATACAGTACAAAATATTCCATCAAGAACCAAGCGGTTCGGTGAGTCTTTTCTCTGCCGTACCATTAAGTCCTGGAATTCCTTGCCGGCGCACGTGTTTCCTTCTTCCTACAGTCCCGGGTCCTTTAAGCGGGGCGTGAAAAAGCATCTGATGAGGCCGTCAAGCTGAGCGCCACCATTGTAGCACTGAATGTGTTTGCAATGGTGACCCTCTTTCATGGGACTTTGCCTTCAGCTTAACATCAGGCGAGGTGAAGTCAAATTGACGTGCCATAGATAAAAAAAAAAACTTCTATGAAGTTGTATTGTGGTTATTTTTTATTCGATAATTACCTAAATAAGTACCTAGGTATACATACCTACACACCTACCTACATAATTATAGACAAAGCGATTAGAGTGCTGTGTAGGCTATGACTTTCGATAATCCTTATTAAACTTCGTTTCCAAACGTCACAATGCATTATTTATTAAGTAGGTAAGTAATAAAATACACAAATAATATAATAATACCTGCCATGATTGATAAAATCTTAAATTTATTGTTTTGTAAATATTTACGTGACTGGATTTAATATCAATAAATTCTTTGGTCATTATGGTTTAATTAATAATAAATCTTGACGATAAAATATTTTGACTACGATGACTTCAAAACAAACTTTAAATCATATTAAATAATGCTGATATTATTAAATTATTATTTATGGCGTAGACACAGCACTATCATTAAATACCTACCTACCTAGCTAATCTAACTATGCAGTAAATAATTAGATATCAAAAGGACTACATACTTAGTGAGTTCCTTAAACCGTATGGGTCACTAACCACATCAGAATGTTAGCGACATAGCCCACTTCAGAAGCGCTCGTGTAAATTCGAGACACGTGTCGAGGTTTGTCGAATATTCTGTACCGTATGCTCGGGTAAGAAGTCTTTTTCTTTCCTCAGATAAGAAGAGGGGTGCGGTTTGTTTCCTTTCAATGACAATTAGTTATAATTTGCTATTGTTATCATTGGAATTATTAGACCGTGGGTTCCCCTCCCTCCCCCAAAATATGTTTTCTTGTTACATCATAGCTTAGTACCTAGCTAGTTTAGTATCTACTTAGTGTTCTAGCAACTGAATTCCATCAGGGACTCGTTTCTACTAATAGCCAACCATTGTCAAAGCACTGAGATTCCAAAATTAAATGAAAAAGTATATAAGTATATAATATCGTTTCATTCACCCTACACAGCGCCATTTCATTTTGAACTTTAAAGTTGTAAGGGTACCGTCCAAAATTAAATGGCCACTATGGTTAACAATTAGTAAAATCGGGGTCCAGGTACTTATAAAATTTAGTACTTGCCTAACTAAGTAGGTAATTAGCAATATGTAGTAGCATCATTGCTTTTAATGGCGTCATAGCAACGCACTTCTTTGTAAGGTAGTATTTCGGGTTAAAAAATACTATTTTATCTGTAATATAGATAATAAAATACTTAACTATTATTAAAAGAAAGATAATGGCAATATTTTTGCTGTTGAAAGGTTTACAACTGTTATTAATAAAACGACTCAGAAGCCGCGTGTGCAATACGCCGTAGATTAGAATAAGTGATAGCGAAAAATCTATCAAATCGTACCTAAACCATTTTTTATAGCCCACTTCGGTGGCAGACCAGCCGAAGCGGTGGCAACTTAGTGGTTAATGCGTCGGCCTTACGATCGAGAAGTCTGGGTTCGAATCCTAACACTACTAACGTGAACCCACGCCTATGACAAGCCCTTGTTGTAGGCTGTTATTAGCTTAGTTGAAGGGGTTAGAGGGAATATTATTAAATACGTTTGCTAATATCCTTTAAACGAAATAAGAAAAAAAGCATATGGTCCAGCTGAGGGTAAGCGGTTACGTGACGTATGGATATGTGCGTGTAACCACGTGGCAGCACAAAAAATATACCTACCATAAATATGTTTTTCAACGCATTCCAGATTCCATAATATATTAGTTAAACTATGCTGAGGTATCAACTGTGGGTTTAACGCTTTGTAAATGTAGAATGTTTAAATATTTCAAAAGCATTAAGTATGAGTCAAGGAATTATCCAAATTCTATCAACACCTAACTTTTCTTTACCATCTTTAAACCCAACTAAAACCGAACAAGATGTCACAAGTTCATGGGCCCCTTGGCTTTGACTGAATCAAACTATTGAGTATTAGTTAGATACCTACTTATTTTATTCATAGGTAATCATAGAGATTGGATTTCATCATCAATTTTCATTCATTACTTAAGTAGTTTATTGGCAAAATTAAGGAAAAACCCTACGTTTTTATAAAATTAGCATAACACAATGATATTTAAGTACTCTCTACCTCTTTTTTACTATAACATCATTGGCATAACAACATTTACAATATTGATAGTACCTAAGTACCTACCTTATTATTATCTGATATATAGCTTCGAAAAATAAAATACCTAAGTAAATAATACCTACTGCAATAAATACAAGGGTAGATACCTACCTAGGTAATAGACTAACCATAGGTAGGTACGATAGTTGTGTAAAATAGGTACGTCCTACCTACCTACCTACATATTAGGTACCTACTTTTATGTTACTTATGTACTTTCATTTATAATAATTATAATAACTTTTCAAAAAACAATTAAGGTCTCACCGAAATCTTTGGGAATCAAGCCATCAGCTTGTACCTATCTGCTGAAACACCCCTAGGCTTTGACGCAAACTGAGAGAAATCTCCGAATTGTGAGATCAAAGCACAGTCGCTTCCAGAGAGCCGACGTATTTATAACTTAATCTAAAAAAGAGCAACCTTTGTATTGGGTACGAGTTTTTAAGTGGAAAATTGCTGTGAGGATAAGTTTTGATGATTACTTTAGGGTGGGTAGGAACGGTTTATTTATTATAGTATTAGCAGTTTATATTATTTAGAATAGTTGCTAAACAATGACAATAAAATTATTTAGAGTTACTGAACGGTTGAACCACACTCAAAATTTAGGACTTTCATCTGTGACTTTTAAAGATGTTTGGGTGAAACAGTTCAGTAACATAAAATTATACCTATCTATCTCTTTCAGCTCGTGAACACATGATAGTCTTTCTCCCTCTACTCTATGTGTAGTTTCTCGCGAAACACGAACCTCGAACGCTTTTTAAATTCTAACCTCTTTATTATTACAGAATCATAGGAATTATATTATTTAATACGGACCAAATTTGTAGATAAAGGAAGTGATTATGAGGATTCACTCCAGCTTGCTCGCTGGAGCAAACCAGAGAAATGCCAGAAGACCTCAAAAAGAACCTGTACCATTTCAAATGTTATTACCATTGGAGCTGAAAAAATCAGTTTCTGGCAAAGGAGACAAACTGAAAGAAGCAGCTTGCATGCAAGAGATGGCCGTAATGTTTGCATGCTTTAAGAAATTCGAATTCAACCAGCAGGAATGCTTGAAAGAAGTTACTGCATTCCAGGGATGTTATAAGGATTATAACCAAAGAATGGCTACTCAGATAGAACAAGGCAAAAAAGGTATTCTTGTGCCAGGAGAGAAAAAGTTAACCCACAGACAATTAAATCAGTTACTGAAAAGGTTTCCGCAATGATAATAATTATTATTACTGTATAAATTATTTGTTTAGAAATAAAGTTAGTTAATATTACTTTTAATGTTTCTGTTCTTGGTATCCGTAGTTTTGATGGTGTTACTGCATTGCATTTCATTGTGTTACATAGCATTGCAAAGAAATTCTGACAAATACATCTTATCCATTTGAAGTGAAGAATTGATAGATTTTTATGTAGTTCAAAGCTTGGGACAAAATTGTAATTGCTTATTAAATTCTGGATAAAATGGCCCTCAGATGTCACAGGTGGACCATCATCCAGCTTCCAGTGTCCAAATTTTGAAATGATAATACTATTTGTTATATTTATTTATTCATTTGTCATCCTTGAGTTATTCCCTGTCGCAACCGGGAGACGCAGGTCTGATCCCTGCTCAGTAAAAATGTATATATGCAAGAATATGGTTATTTGTACTGGTCTGGTCATGCCTCAGAGAGCACATTAAGCCATCTGTCTCGGTTACCATATGAACATTTATGACAGTCGTTACTGGTAGTTGGGAGCCCTCAGAGGTAGACTAGACTAATTAAAGAAATTTGGTTGTGGAGGTCCAATGGCAGTCGCTTTCACAAAAAATATCGAAGTTCAGCCGCATCTTAGACTAGAAAGTCGACCCCAACTGAGTTGGGAATAGGCTCAGAAAATAATGATAACTAGGGAAGAAAATAAACATTGACATATACCAGTAAAAGAAATCATATTTAATTCCATATATTAATAAAAATATTTCAATTACATCTTATGTTAACAACTATAGTTGTACAGTGTACAAAATAATGCACATCACTTAGGGGCAGTGTGGATCCATTGTGGTGAAGACACTTGAAGCTCGATACGTCTTACTGTGATCCACTCGTCATCAACTTCATGAATATTGTAGAACCTCTCCAGTTGTTCTATGGCTTTGTCCTCCAGCTAAAAAAAAACAATATTTAGTTTTAAAAATTCTACAGCTGATCAAAAGAATTGTTTATGGTCTTCAAGACTTTTTAAATTCGTTCTTTCTAAATTACACTGTCTCCTAAAATACAGGCACTGAGCCTAGTTTGGGTAACAAGGTTTATATTATATTTTATGTATCAAATGCAATAGCAGTGTTACATTTTTTTATCAACATGGGTACACATTTTAAGACATACAGTTCATCAAAGTATTTTTAACAAGCTTCCTAATGAAAGCAGGGATTTGGCTGTCAATTAATTAAAAAAAAAACACACCAGTTAACGTTACAAAAAGCTCATTATAAACTCCAGGATTATTTGGATGGAGCCAGCAGCCCAGGAAATGAGCTGTTCACTCAACTTGCTACTCAAGGCAATTTCTGTTTCTAGACCAAGCAAATGTTTGTAAATAGACCAAAAAAAGAAGAAAAGCCCGCTGAGTTTCTTGCCGTAGCCTTCTGAGGCTGGGGCGGCGTTTGAAACCGGTGGTCCATTTGCTCAGTACTTCATAAAATATTGTTGATTTTGACGTTTGGTAAGTGCCGTTAAGTTGAGTAAACTTTTGAATTTGCATGGACAAAGATGTCGATAGTACCCACCTGTGTCAAAATAAGTGGTTTCGTCATGATTCTTGAATGATCTTCTTTTTGCTTTTTCTGATCTGTCAAAATTTTATTGAACTCGATAGCTTTCGCATTAGGACTGCTATGAGCAATCGGCGTCTCACAAATCTTCCATGGATTCTTTGGCTTCTCAGGACTGCCTATATTCACTTTATCGAAGTGTTTTACAAAATTTTGTGACGAAGAATCTACTCCCTGTAAAGCTAATTTTTTCCTTTGCTTTTGTGATAATTTTGGTCCCACGTGACTTATAATCACATTACCCTGTGGACTTCTAGCCATTTCAGCTATAGGAGAATCTTTTGGCGAAACCGACATACGTGAAGCCTGTGTCTTCTCTTGTATTGTCATGCCACTTGAAGAACTGCTCTTAGTCAGTCTTGTAAAAGATTCAGTTGGAGGTTCATTTAGAATTTCTTTAGCAATACTTATAGCTTTCAACCTTGCTTGGACTACTTTTTGTTGCTTTTGTTGTGAGGATGGCACCTCGATCCACTTTTCCTGTTTATCTCTTGCTCCTTTCTCAATACCTTTTGATAACTTACTTAAAGACAAAGTAATATCGCCAGTCACTTCATTAGACAAATCTAGAGAAGTCACCGAACTTACAGATTCATACCTCATACGTTCTTTCTCGCTATCAGTGTACTCAATCTTCTTCTGTTTACTTCTTTTCTTAGGAACCTCTATGATACTATCATCTCTTTTATATTCTTCATCTGTAATCTCCATATTTACGGGACAAGCTCTTGCAAATTCTTCAATAATCTCATCAGGAGAAGCGTTAAAGAATGGTGTGATTACTCTTGAAGACATTATAGGGTTAAATTTACAATAATACTTAGTAATATCGTTTAATAATTCCTCTTCTAGTAAATCTAAAGATCTATTCTCCAAGACACTGCATAGGTTTAATGAAATAAATTCCATACAGAATTGTTTTAGTTGTGCTGCGTTATAAGTATGTGCGAACTGGCATAGTTCTGTGCAGTTTTTCAAATTGATCAGGTTAGCTAGTGCGATTTCACACATTTCTCGGAGACGGCCTATGAAAAGTTGATCGGCGACCACCATCAAGTTGCATATAAAGTCAATGCTATCGCAGTTCTCTATTTCAGGGCATGAGTCTGTGTAGAGGAAGTTGATGACTGGTAATAGGATGCCATAGTTGATTGGCAGGGTCACTTTTGATAGCAGCTTACTCTGAAACAAAAGTATTATCACATTAGGAATAGTCAATTTTCGAGGTTGAGGGATAGTCAATTTTCGAGGTTGAGGGATAGTCAATTTTCGAGGTTGAGGGAATCGTAACTGTAAAAACCAAGAAGTACATCAGGAGAAATACATCCCACGCTCCAAAATGCTAGCTTTGGCAGCAATCATCATCAATCACAAAAGAGATGTCCCCGGGTCTGCAGGGGTGGAGATATGTCTTATATATCACTTCCAGCAATCAAAGAGCCATAGACGGCGTGTATTTTAGCCGGTTCGAGTCAGACATAATCACCTCCACTGACTTTGATGGGGTGGTATCCTTGGGGTGGTACGATTTTTCTCGTGCTATGGGTAGTTTCAAAATGTGTACTATTGCCATTCGCGAATTTCATAATGGTTATTATACAGGTGTAAGGAAAACACTCCCGAAGCCGAAAGCCCCTGGTAGTAAATGACGGGAAAATAATATTTTTTTTTAAGTTTTTTTTTTGTTTTTTTTTTTTTTTTTCGCATTGTTTACATTGCATCGTACCAGTAAAGCTAAATGAAACGAAAATTTAATAAAAAAAACCTCACTGCAAAAAACAAGTGGCGCCATCTTGCGAGTTCATGTTTTTTCCATGAAATTTTCGTTTCATTCAGCTTTACTAACACGATGGAGAGTGAATAACACAACTTAAACGGTTTAAAAAAAAATGAAAGAAAAAAAAAAAATGCGCTGCCATAATTTTTTTTGTGCCGATATGTTGTGTACCATGAGTACTACCAGTGGCCTTCGTCTTCGACAGTGTTTCCCTTACACCCTGTATAATCTGTTATTTGTTTTGTACGTAATAAAAAGAAAATGATGGTGACAGGTTCTCACCTCAGTCCAAGAATGCATGAACATCCCCTGAAAGTACTCTAGTCTTGCAGCCAACACACACTTGTGTGCCGGTATCGGCATGTTATCCTTGGATAGGACGCTAGTATCCACCAGCTCAGTCAGTGTCTCCCGTTGCCATGGCGACGTCACATTCCGAGTGTATGTTGCGCTTTCTTTTAAATGAATGTTGCCATCTTTGTAGCTAAAAAAATATATAATCAGAATTTTACTAATTTTCAGCTTAATTTGGGCAGCGGTTTTTCAGTTTTCTAGAAATTGATTTTAGAAATATTTTTTAATGTTAAATGCTTGCGAGCTTCTGGTGCAGGCTTTCTTCTCAGAGTTAGGGGATCAAATAGCAGTCGCTCCGCCAGAGATAAAACCACTAAAAGAACAATAATTGAGTGGATCCCAGGCTCCCTACTCAGGGCTAGACTCCTGGGCTCCCTGAGTACTGTGAATGCAATCGCAACTCACACTTATAGTATAGGTATAAGCACAAGTTATGAACACAAAATATACCCGTATTACGCTCTATACGCGCAGTACTCGTGTAGGTATGGCCTAAGGATAGCACGGAGTGCACCAGTACGAAGCTTTGTTCTCTTCCGTGTGGAAATCTCCACGGATACCCCGCACCGAAGTCAGTGAGGGTGGTTATGTCGAATTCGTACCGACCAAAACCGCACGATCATCTTGGGTCACCAATTGCCGAGGGTGAGGTAGCCTCTAGTATATTCCTCACGTCCCGGTGGACAAGCTCAAATCTACCAATAGCGCGCCGATCTACCAATAGCTATATAGGTCATCATCATCATCATCATCATCATCATCATCATCATCATCATCATCCTTGCGTTAGTCCCGGTCGCATCCAAAGCTTTCACCTCGGTAGGTAGGTACTTATATATACTTACTAGAACTTATCCAGCAGTTTGTGCAGTGCCATGACCTGCAGCCGTTTGGCGGTGGCCTGCACGAGTTTGATCGGGTCGCAGTACAGATGGGTGCGCGGCGGAGTGTCCGTACTGCGGCGGTTGCGACGCTTACCTCTCTCATCTTTCTTGTTATACACTTCGAATGCTGAAATTTCTGAGGGATTTTCTGTAAAGAAAAATTATATTAAAATTTTCGTGTGAGGCTGTTGTACAACCTCTGTGGCGTGGTGGTAGTGAACGCGGCTGAAACGCGGGAGGCGTGGGTTCGATCACAGCTCAGTGCTATTTTTTTATCCGAGCGCAAGACCTCCTCGGATATCACCTCCACCGGAGCCGGTGTGAGTGGTTATGTCGGACTCGAACCGACTAAAACGCAGACCGTCTTTGGGTCTTCGGTTGCCGTAGGTGAGTTGTCCCTCGCACCCCGGCCGACCCAGGGCCACTACGAGATGAATGATGAAACCTCCGGATATGAGGAGGCGCGCACCGAGCCCCCGCCGTGGCCTGCTGATGATGATTGTAAAAATGGCAAACCTACCAATAAGTTCATCCTCCACTTCAACATTTTCCTTCTCCTTCTTCCCTATCAAGTCCTCCTTCCTAATCTTCAAGCCGCAGGGCCCCAACTCTGCCACGTCACAAGTGCCGGTGTACATGAACTTCATCACCCTATCAAACGCTTCCGGATGAACATTGTCCAGTGTGATCTGGGGTTTATCGCCGCGGTCGGCACACGCCTCTTGGTATAACTTGTATAGGTATTCGCTGCTTGAGGCTACTATGAAGATGTGTGCAGGGTACAGTTTTGGGCCGACCTAGAAAGTATGATATGGTGTATTAGTAGGAACCTATTGTATTGACTGATCTTAATACTACCGGGTAAAACGGGGTGAATAGAGATCGAAGGGTGAATAGAAATAAAGTGGTCAGCTAAATCCTGTAGTTATTTACGTTCAGGCGAAAATTTTGTGAAAAAATTATTTAAAATATTCCATTGACCATTTTATTTCTATCCACTCCTGGATCTCTATTCACCCCGTCTTACGGTATTACAAGTGGGACGTTGCTAACCAGACGGGTGATCAGCCATGTGGGCTATTTTACCCATTTCCGCTAATATCAAAAGTGTTAGTAGCCTAATGGTTAAGGAATCGGCCTTACAATACCTCTCGGGTCCCGGAATGGAATTCTGGCTATTATAATACCGACCTGAACCCACTACTAACACAAGCCATTGAGCTTACCTGGGTGAGTTAGTAGGAATATTAGTAATTTCAGTGGTCAATATTTTTTATTAATAAATAAACATGTAAAGACTGCCATAGATGTTCGTATGACAACGGTGACCGAGGTTACGTCACCCTCAGCAACAGATGGCCAGAGGCGGCCGTGCGGTATTTTTTTTATACTACGTAGGTGGCAGACAAGCACACGGCCCACCTGATGGAAAGCGGTCACCGTGGTCTATGAACGTGTGCAACACTAAGGGTGTCACACACGCGCTGCCCATCCTAAAGGGAAAGGGGGAGAGCTGGGAAGGGGAGGGGAGGCTAGGAAGGGGAGGGGAAGGAGGGGTATAGTGAGCTCTGGCTACCCTACTTACCGGCGGGAACACAACACGATGGTTATTATGATCGCGGTCTTCTGTAGGGCGGAGGTACTTCCCCAGTTGGACAGCTCATACCGTCGTGTCCTACCTCCGTATGTGTTTGGACGGTTCCAGTCCGACATAACCACCCGCACTGTTTTCAGCGAGGGGGTATCCGTGGGGATTTACGCACGGGAAAAAGGGGATTTTGATGCTTATGGCGTTTATGATATAAGTCTGGAATAGCACACGTGCCAGCGCAGTCTGGAAGTCATAGTCTTTTAAACATACCTTAAATATAACATCGTGAAGCAAGTCGTCATCCGAGGCGCTTTCGCGGAGGGTTTCCATATGTTTGGACAGACTCGACGGAGATAACCCTGGGAGTGATCTTAAGCCACAAGTTGGTTTGATCTGAAAGAGAATGGATGTTAGAAAAAGAGATGAACCTTTGAAATTGATCGAACTATAGGTATGTGTTAAACTTTAGCTCGACGAAGGAATAATCGGGCGTGATTGTTACAAAAAATAATACAGAGTTTTGAAAATTACTCGTAAATCAGTTCCAGGCAAAAAGAAAAAAAAAATCTGTTCAGTAGTTGTGTGTGTGTTGAAGCCGCGCACATAGTTAACCTAGGCTCTCCACTTGGATGAAGCAAGCATACAAATAGGGTCCAACCCTATCGACTATAATGTATAACCGTAACGACTAATGAGGTTATTGTACAGTGAAGCAGATAAATGGTCTTCCTTATATGATACAACTATACTTATCACAAAATAAAAGGACTCCAACTCGACACTGGCAAGATTGTCCCCTAAATTGAATTGATATGTTGCCATCTAAGAAAAAAAGAAGAAGAAGAAATACCTGTAAGCAAGCGAAGTTGTTCCCCTCACTATCAACAGTTATAGAAACCGCTCTATATATGTTAGAAATCTTCGAGATCCTCACAGAAGTACAGTCATCCTTCTCCAAAAACTTGACAAGTGCGGATCTATTGTCTTTGTCTTTCTCTTTTCTGATTGGCTGTTGCGGGGCAGAGAGCGTGGCTTTGCGAGAAATGGCGCCAATGAACGCTTCGCCGTACTTTGTGGTGAAATATAGCGCGTCATGTGTGAGTGCTACGTGAGTAATTATTGTTTGATGTACGAGGCCAAATACGCATCTGTAATAAAAATAATGAAAAATAACAAATTAATATGATAATTTATCTACACTTGCTTTAATTTTTTTTTATACAACTTGGGTCGCAGACAAGCACGCGGCCCCTGATGGTAAGTGGTTATGGGCGAGTGTAACACCAAAGGAATAACACTCGTGCCGCAACCCCTGTAAGAACAGAGACATTCTGTGTCGTCAGCGCAAAAGATTATTTGTGTTAGATGTTAAATTCTCAGTAAGTCCCCCAATCTATTAATCTTTACTTGTGTTTATTTCTGGTTCGAAATGTCCAGAAAGGTTGTCTGGCTCGTAGGTACCTAGCTTTCCACCCACGGCACTCGAGCACTATTTAAAAATCATGTCAAAAATACATAAAAGCTGCGGTTTTTATATCGTACCAAAACTTGAGCTCAATCGATGAAAGAACTTCTTGACTTATAAAAACTAATTAAACATACAAGGTGTAAAGGAAGAGCTCCCGAAGCCGAAGGCCCTTGGTAGTACTCCTGGTACACTACATATTGGCATAAAAAAGTTACGGTTTCGTACTTTTCTTTTTCCCATTTAACTATCGTTATTCACTCTCCATCTGGTTAGCAAGGCTAAATAAAACAATGATTTCATAAAAAACACGAACTCGCATTATGGTACCATTTGTTTTTTTTTGTAGCAACACTTTTTAATATGGAGTACTACCATGTGTCTTTGGCTTCGGGAGTATTTCCCTTACACCCTGTATATTGATATATATAGTTCTTACCTAGTAAGTTTGTTGGTGGTATCTTGCCATATGAAGAGTTGTCCAACATTGGTCAACAGTAATACGGTGACTCGGGAGAACACACCTGTTTCGCTTACTTTTGCCTCCACACACACTTGGCGAAGATTTATTTGCCTGGAAATTTCAAATTTTCTTAGATCATTTTCTAAGTAGAATTAGTTGTGTAGTGTGTGTACAAGTACCTATCACTACATAGTATGTACATGTAAAATATTGTACAATGATTATTATGAAATAAATTTGATTTGAGTATAAAACAAAGTCGCGTTTTTTGTCCCTATGTCCCTTTGTACGCTTAAATCTTTAAAACTACGCAACGGATTTTGATGCGGATTTTTTTAATAGACAGAGTGATTAAAGAGGAAGGTTTATATGTATATAACATCATGCTACAACCAACTGGTGCGGAGCAGAAGTGAAAAATGTTACAAAAACGGGGTGTCGCAAACGAAATTGCGCGGGTCAGCTAGTAGCTAATAAGTTATGTTGAGAAAGTTAACGATTACCAGTACTCTCCTCTCTAATAAAAAAAAACTGGTCATAGTCAGTGGATCTACTAGTGGGTGTAAGGGGAATTACTTTGTGCCCGTACACCAACTGTGCTATTATCGTTTTCATTGATGTTATTAGCAATCATTAACATGATGAACCTACTAGTGGGTGTAAGAGGAATTTCTTTGTGCCCGTAAACCCACTGTGCTGTTATCGTTTTCATTGATGTTATTAACTATCATTATTATGATTAATAGCTCATTAACATTATACTTATCAGCCAATATTAATAACTATTAATAAAAATTAATTATGGTGAATGTTCTGATGAGCTCTTCCAATTAATCCCACCCTCCCCTTTCCTACACAGGACAACGCGTGCAGGGCTTAGGTGTCACTCGCATACGGTACAGAGTATTCCATCAAGAACCAAGCGGTTCGGTGAGTCTTTTCTCTGCCGTACCATTAAGTCCTGGAATTCCTTGCCGGCGCACGTGTTTCCTTCTTCCTACAGTCCCGGGTCCTTTAAGCGGGGCGTGAAAAAGCATCTGATGAGGCCGTCAAGCTGAGCGCCACCATTGTAGCACTGAACGGGTTTGCAATGGTGACCCTCTTTCATGAGACTTTGCCTTCAGCTTAACATCAGGCGAGGTGAAGTCAAATTGACGAGCCATAGATAAAAAAAAAAATTAGTGAAGTTTACTTCTTAATAGGTAAATCGGAAAATCAGATTACTGGATTTGTTATTGTCAAAACCGTAAAACCGATTTATTGTTGTCAGAATATGGAGTCAGAACTCGTATTATGAGTAAGGGTCGCAATAAGCTTGGAAACGTTTTTTTTTTCAATTGGTCATTCTTTTTAAAACTATTATAGAATAGTCAACAACGGGTTGTGGACGAGCTGGCAGCAGTCATTAGGTATATCAATGTTTTTCTCACTTGATAGCAATTTTCTTGCAAATGTACTTGTGTAATAGGTACACATCTCCACGACTAGTGGTGATGACTGTCGCCGCATCAGCTGCGTCCACCAGTTGGATGCTGGCTTCCTCTTTTGTGTTACCTACGTAGAACGTCACCTGTAAGAAGATAGTTAAATTTCTACTAAGAAGGCATTCCAGCATGAAAGGTTCAATGATGGTAAAGAAGCTCGTGGGTGAACCCCTCTCCCCTGGGGTGGTAATATCGAACTGGAACCGACTAAAACCGCGCTTCCACCTGGGTCTTCAGATGCAGGGGCCTCTAGAAAAAGTGACAACATATTGATGGAATCGCGTCGAAGCATTTTCAACATGCCATCAATGGATTACTTGACATTGCGGTCGTTTCAATAATAAAAATGTGTGAAATAAAATATTTCGAGTCACAAAGTTTTAAATTTCATCTTTAAAACTTTGTGTCTACAAAACAGAATTAACACTAAGAATTCTAACTAGAGGCAAATATTGACACAGACTATCTTACTACAAGTCTAAATGCCCTAAACCACTGGAAAGAAAGCTCTCCCTAACCGCTATAGTCAAATGGTTGCATATGCAACACAACTACAGAGAAAAGGAGGATGAGAAACGAAAACTCGATGAGGTGTACCTAACAAATAATATGTCCCATTCGAGGACACCCAAGCTACAGCAAAAAGGTCATACTTCATCGAGTCGCGGTAAAGTAAGTATAAATCGACAGGGCTACGGAAATGAAATAGCGCTGACGCTAGGCAGAGAAGGTACCGTCTCATCAGTGTATTTTAAAATGTCCTTGATGTGATACTCGCCTAAGTCCTTACCATTCAAATCTGCTAACCTATACACTAAAGAGGAACGTTTAGCAGACACTACACACCTAGTAAACTTAGGAGCGAGTTTAGAGGTAAAATGTTTAGCTTTATTAGATAAATAATGAGTCCGTTTGTAAACAATTTGCCCAACTTTCAGCTCGACATGCCTTTTCCTGAAATTATAATACTTCTCATTACGCTGGTGAGCCGAAATCAAATGTTTCCTCACCTGGTCGTAAATGTGTTGCATTTCTTTCAGTTTGGCACCGAAGGCTGAGGGCTCATCAATGGAGACTAAGTCCGGATGACAAGTTATGTCAGACTGCCTATATAGAACTCCATCACCTATGAATTCCCTACCATGTACCAAGAAATAGGGAGAGAATCGAGTGGCCTCGTTTACTGCAGTGTTTAGAGCGCACTGCAGCTCAACAAGGTGTTCATCCCACTTTTTGTGCTGAGTCTTCACATAACATGAAATGGCTTGAACGACATTTCGAATCGCTCGTTCAGCTTGATTAGTTTGAGCGTGGTAACGCGGGCTATAGTATACGTTTGGAACATTATATTTAGCTAACATATCTTTAAATTGCTTGCTCACATACTGAGGACCGTTATCAATATAGATAGTCTTGCAAACTCCATGAACTAGAAACACATTCTTCTCGATGAATCTCGCTACTGCAGCGCCTGTTGCAATCCTTATAGGACACAGCATGACATACTTGCTAAAGTAGTCCGAGACAACGATCAGAGCCCTGTTTAATAAAGCTGACAATTCGACAAGTCCGACATATGTCAGAAATTGACAATTTGACAATTTTTCTGTTTAATAAAACTTACTGGTGACAAAATTGTCACGGTGGAAAATTTACAAATATGTCGGATTGTCGCGACAATTTGACATATTTCTGTTTAATAAAACTTTTTGAGCGACAGGTGACAAGTGACAATTTGTCGCGGAAAACTTGTCAAATCTACTTTATTAAACAGAAAATTGTCACGACATATTAACATATTTGTAGAATTGTCCGACAATTCTGAAGGGAGCATTACCCTCTGTCGCGAAATCATATTTAAATTTCAAAGGTGTAATGAAATGAAAGGGTTTATACGTAAAAAAAGCACAGAGATAATAATATACTTAAAAGGTTTATTACAAAAAATGGTACTAACATCGAGCAGTGAGAGTAGTGATGATGAATGAATACAAACGAGGAGACAACGACGATCATTTAAAAGCAGAATCAATTTTTCTTTCTCAATTACAGATTTCTGCTTCAAAGAAAAAATTCGGGCATGTAAAACTACCGTAGAATATTTAATTGCTATAATTGGTCAGACTTGAACACGATACAAGCAGAAACCTAGCACTGACACCCGACAAACAAATATTTTTATAGCTTCATAAAACATTATTACGTACAAATATGTCAAAAGACGACAAAATTGTCGCGACAATTCGACAATTGTCGTGACGTAATAATTTGACTGTGGTTTTGTGACATATGTCGAGATTTATTAAACGGGTTTTTAAATGACTAATATGTCAAGATTTCACAGTCGATTTTTGACATATTTGTCACCTTTATTAAAAAGCCTTAGCGAGACAATTCCACAATTTTGTCATTATTTGACATATATGTCAAATTGTCAGCTTTATTAAACAGGGCCCAGATGGATATTTCTGTTGCTTGACACTGGAAAAGGTCCGAGTAAATCACACGAAATAGCTTCAAAAGGTTTAGATACACGCTTCGCACTTCCCATTAGACCAGGACGCGAAGTGTTTACGGGTTTATACATCTTACAAACCTCACAATTTCCCACGTAGTCTTTGACACTATTGTACATCTTTGGCCAGTAGTAATTCAAAGACAACCTCTTATGTGTTTTCCAAACACCACCATGGGCACTAAGCGTGTCATCATGGTATTTGGTGAGGAGTGCTAGCCTGTCCTCTTGAGGTACTACCAACTTCCAATCAAAATCTGAAGTCAAAGAATATTTATTTTTAGAAAATCGATATAACAAATTATCACGAATATCAAAGTTAGGGTAATGCCTTGGGTTCCTACGCACGCACTCCATGGTGTGAAGATACCACGGGTCATTAGTGGAGCTCGCATCGATGGAGTCAATCTTTATGCGAGATAGAGCGTCAGGTACTACATGATCTTTTCCCTTACGGTGCTCTATGTCGAAGTCAAACTGACTAAGTCGCATACTCCAACGGGCTAGACGACCTGTAGGATTTTTGAGCTTGTGAAACCACAGTAGTGAGGCATGATCTGTGACAACAGTGCACTTTTGCCCCTCCACATACTGTCTGAACTGTTCCAGCGCAAAAATCACGGCCAGAAGCTCTCGCTCGGTTGTGCTGTAGTTCACCTCGTTCTTATTTAGAGAACGACTGCAATAGGCGATGGGGTGTTCCACACCATCGTGTGTTTGGGTCAGAACAGCAGCAACAGAGTAAGCTGACGCGTCACTTAGTATACGGAACGGTAAAGAGTAGTTAGGCATTTTCAAAATAGGAGCAGAGACCAGAGCTGACTTGAGAAGGTTAAAAGCCTCCTCAGCGTCAGATGTCCAAACAAAATTTACATTTTTAGAGGTAAGTTTACAAAGAGGTTTACTAATTTTAGAAAAGTTATTAATGAAACGACGATACCAGCCGGCCATACCAAGGAATCGTTTGACATCCTTCGAGTTAGAAGGTGTGGGATAGTTGAGGATGACCTCGACTTTACCGGGGTCAGTACGTAGTCCATGCCTATCCACATAGTAACCAAGGTACTTTAATTCACTTCGACAAAAGTGTGATTTCTTCATATTAATCGTTAGGCCCGCATCCTTGAGTCGCTGATAGATTCTATTTAAGAGATCCACATGCTCCTCGAAGGTGTTGGCCACACAGATTATGTCGTCTTGGAAGCAAAACACTCTGTTGTCGAATTCGGGGCCGAATAAGCGGTCCATCAGTCGTTGCATCGTACTTGAAGCTCCGACAAGACCAAAACACATTACATTATACTGGAACAAACCCCGCCTCGGCACCGTGAACGCAGTCTTCTCAGCAGACTGGGCAGAGTCGAACGGGATTTGCCAATACGCTGCACTTAAATCAACAGAGGACAAATATTTAGCATTATTAAGATGGTCTAAAATTTGATTGATGTACGGTAAGGGATAAGCATCACTTTTGGAAACAGCATTAAGCTTACGTGAATCTAAGCACAGCCTTAGATCACCGTTCGCCTTTTCCACCATAACCACGGGTGAGTTCCACGCGGATTGTGATGGTGACACCACTCCCATCTCCAACATCCGGTCCAACTCAGTCTCCAGAGCCTTCTGTTTGAGAGGTGAGAGAGGGTAATACCGCTGCTTGATCGGCTTACTGTCACCCGTGTCTATTACGTGATGCACAAGCGTCGTTCGACCTAAGCCCACCTTATCCGTATTAATTGAATCAAATTTTTCAATGATCCTGTTGATTACACACCGCTGATCCTCGGTCAGGTTGTTGTAATCCTCGAGACCACTGTGAAGAGACAAAGATTCAATAGGACAGCTATCACTAAAATTATTCATATTAATTTTTTGAGAAATTAATCTATCACCTAATTGAAATTGTTGCCAGAAGTCTACTCCAAATATCATAGAGGTAGTTATTTCTGGTACAACATAAAACTTAAGTACCCTGATAACAGAGTTGTATTCTAAGGGTAGGGAAATATATCCCTGACATTTCAAATGTGAACTGTCTGCAGTTGTAATTTTAAAATTTGGGCAACTAGGAATTTAGATTATGACAATTTTAAATTAAAGACATTTAGTTATATAATTGCATACAATATCACAAATAATTTAACCTATCACGATATTATAATTCTATTTGAAATAAGTAAACATACTAGCGACATCTGTTGTCAGATTGGGAAACCATTCATCAATACCGAATAGGTGATCGATGAAAAGTTCCCCCCAAACCCTGCAGATGTCGTCATAGGTACTAAGTATTGTTTACCAAAATCAAATTTTAACGCCACTAACAATTTTGCGTTACAAGTTCACATTTGAAATGTCAGGGATATATTTCCTTACCCTTAGAATACAACTCTGTTATCAGGGTACTTAAGTTTTATGTTGTACCAGAAATAACTACCTCAATGATATTTGGAGTAGACTTCTGGCAACAATTTCAATTAGGTGATAGATTAATTTCTCAAAAAATTAATATGAAGAATTTTAGCGATAACTGTCCTATAGAATCTTTATCTCTTCACAGTGGTCTCGAGGATTACAACAACCTGACCAAGGATCAGAGGTGTGTAATGAACGGGATCATCGAAAAATTTGATTCAATAAATACGGATAAGGTGGGCTTAGGTCGAACTACGCTTGTGCATCACGTCATAGACACGGGTGACAGCAAGCCGATCAAGCAGCGGTATTACCCTCTCTCACCTCTCAAACAGAAGGCTCTGGAGACGGAGTTGGACCGGATGTTGGAGATGGGAGTGGTGTCACCATCACAATCCGCGTGGAACTCACCCGTGGTTATGGTGGAAAAGGCGAACGGTGATCTAAGGCTGTGCTTAGATTCACGTAAGCTTAATGCTGTTTCCAAAAGTGATGCTTATCCCTTACCGTACATCAATCAAATTTTAGACCATCTTAATAATGCTAAATATTTGTCCTCTATTGATTTAAGTGCAGCGTATTGGCAAATCCCGTTCGACTCTGCCCAGTCTGCTGAGAAGACTGCGTTCACGGTGCCGAGGCGGGGTTTGTTCCAGTATAATGTAATGTGTTTTGGTCTTGTCGGAGCTTCGAGTACGATGCAACGACTGATGGACCGCTTATTCGGCCCCGAATTCGACAACAGAGTGTTTTGCTTCCAAGACGACATAATCTGTGTGGCCAACACCTTCGAGGAGCATGTGGATCTCTTAAATAGAATCTATCAGCGTCTCAAGGATGCGGGCCTAACGATTAATATGAAGAAATCACACTTTTGTCGAAGTGAATTAAAGTACCTTGGTTACTATGTGGATAGGCATGGACTACGTACTGACCCCGGTAAGGTCGAGGTCATCCTCAACTATCCCACACCTTCTAACTCGAAGGATGTCAAACGATTCCTAGGTATGGCCGGCTGGTACCGTCGTTTCGTTAATAACTTTTCTAAAATTAGTAAACCTCTTTGTAAACTCACCTCTAAAAATGTAAATTTTGTTTGGACATCTGACGCTGAGGAGGCTTTTAACCTTCTCAAGTCAGCTTTGGTCTCTGCTCCTATTTTGAAAATGCCTAACTACTCTTTGCCGTTCCGAATACTAAGCGACGCGTCAGCTTACTCTGTTGCTGCTGTTCTGACCCAAACACACGATGGTGTGGAACACCCCATCGCCTATTGCAGTCGTTCTCTAAATAAGAACGAGGTGAACTACAGCACAACCGAGCGAGAGCTTCTGGCCGTGATTTTTGCGCTGGAACAGTTCAGACAGTATGTGGAGGGACAAAAGTGCACTGTTGTCACTGATCATGCCTCACTACTGTGGTTTCACAAGCTCAAAAATCCTACAGGTCGTCTAGCCCGTTGGAGTATGCGACTTAGTCAGTTTGACTTCGACATAGAGCACCGTAAGGGAAAAGATCATGTAGTACCTGACGCTCTATCTCGCATAAAGATTGACTCCATCGATGCGAGCTCCACCAATGACCCGTGGTATCTTCACACCATGGAGTGCGTGCGTAGGAACCCAAGGCATTATCCTAACTTTGATATTCGTGATAATTTGTTATATCGATTTTCTAAAAATAAATATTCTTTGACTTCAGATTTTGATTGGAAGTTAGTGGTACCTCAAGAGGACAGGCTAGCACTTCTCACCAAATACCACGATGACACGCTTAGTGCCCATGGTGGTGTTTGGAAAACACATAAGAGGTTGTCTTTGAATTACTACTGGCCGAAGATGTACAATAGTGTCAAAGACTACGTAGGAAACTGTGAGGTTTGTAAGATGTATAAACCCGTAAACACTTCGCGTCCTGGTTTAATGGGAAGCGCGAAGCGCGTATCTAAACCTTTTGAAGCAATTTCATGTGATCTGCTTGGGCCTTTTCCAGTGTCGAGCAACAGAAATATCCATCTGATCGTTGTCTCGGACTACTTTAGCAAGTATGTCATGCTGTGTCCTATAAGGATTGCAACAGGCACTGCAGTAGCGAGATTCATCGAGAAGAATGTGTTTCTAGTTCATGGAGTTTGCAAGACTATCTATATTGATAACGGTCCTCAGTATGTAAGCAAGCAATTTAAAGATATGTTAGTTAAATATAATGTTCCAAACGTATACTATAGCCCACGTTACCACGCTCAAACTAATCAAGCTGAACGAGCGATTCGAAATGTCGTTCAAGCCATTTCATGCTATGTGAAGACTCAGCACAAAAAGTGGGATGAACACCTTGTTGAGCTGCAGTGCGCTCTAAACACTGCAGTAAACGAGGCCACTCGATTCTCTCCCTATTTCTTGGTACACGGTAGGGAATTTATAGGTGATGGAGTTCTATATAGACAGTCCGACATAACCTGTCATCCGGACTTAGTCTCCATTGATGAGCCCTCAGCCTTCGGTGCCAAACTGAAAGAAATGCAACACATTTACGATCAGGTGAGGAAACATTTGATTTCGGCTCACCAGCGTAATGAGAAGTATTATAATTTCAGGAAAAGGCATGTCGAGCTGAAAGTTGGTCAAATTGTTTACAAACGGACTCATTATTTATCTAATAAAGCTAAACATTTTACCTCTAAACTCGCTCCTAAGTTTACTAAGTGTGTAGTGTCTGCTAAACGTTCCTCTTTAGTGTATAGGTTAGCAGATTTGAATGGTAAGGACTTAGGCGAGTATCACATCAAGGACATTTTAAAATACACTGATGAGAATCAATCTGCGGTACCTTCTCTGCCTAGCGTCAGCGCTATTTCATTTCCGTAGCACTGTCGATTTATACTTACTTTACCGCGACTCGATGAAGCATGACCTATTGCTGTAGCTTGGGTGTCCTCGAATGGGACATATTATTTGTTAGGTACACCTCATCGAGTTTTCGTTTCTCATCCTCCTCTTCTCTATAGTTGTGATGCATATGCAACCATTTGACTATAGCGGTTAGGGAGAGCTTTCTTTCTAGTGGTTTAGGGCATTTAGACTTGTAGTAAGATAGTCTGTGTCAATATTTGCCTCTAGTTAGAGTTCTTAGTAGTTCTGTTTTGTACTTTGATCTGTTCTCTTTTTGATTTGTTCTATTTTTAACTTGTTAGACTTTTGATTTGTTTTATTTTGTTGTGTATTCCTTGCGTTACTTGTCTGTCCACACAAGTAATACTTTCAAGGGGGGGGATTGTGTAACGCAAAATTGTTAGTGGCGTTAAAATTTGATTTTGGTAAACAATACGTTGTACCTATGACGACATCTGCAGGGTTTGAGGGGAACTTTTCATCGATCACCTATTCGGTATTGATGAATGGTTTCCTAATCTGACAACAGATGTCGCTAGTATGTTTACTTATTTCAAATAGAATTATAATATCTTGATAGGTTAAATTATTTATGATATTGTATTCAATTATATAACTAAATGTCTTTAATTTAAAATTGTCATAATCTAAATTCCTAGTTGCCCAAATTAATTAATCACGGCAAGAAAGTCGATAGTTTATGGTTGTAGTTCTGTATGATCTGTGGATCTGTTTTTGATTGTTTCGCGATTCGATCAGGTGAACGAATAATTCGTGATATCGGATTCATTTACTAGAATATTCCATGAAAGAGGATATAAATACACCCCTCCCGGTGGATGCGAACACCTCTGATAATTACTCTGAAGATTAAGCACGAAACTCTGTTCGTATTTCATTGATTTTTCTGATAAGTTGGAACTCTTATCGTAGACTCTGTGCATCTTTCCCGGACTTCTCTGGTAAGATTTCTTGATTTATCTCTCTGTTCGTAATCTTTATATCTGTGTCTTTCGTGTGCGTCAGTGATATATTAGGATCTTTTTGTATTCTTGACACAGGGTCCAAAGGTTTAGCGGAAAATAGTAGTGACCTATCTACAGCGAGTTGAGATTCCGTTGTTTGAGTCCCTGTTTGGAACAGCTGTCCCTTCGTTTGGCTCGCGGCAGTGCGGGTGGTTGCTAGCAGCAGGCAGGTGCCTACGCAAGCCGACAACCGACGCCAGGAGTTTCCGAAGAGGAGTGCCAAAAGGTCACGTAATCTTAACTTGTACAATAACTGTAACTTCATATACCCGCTACCTTGAATTGTAATTACGAGATCAGCTGTGTGCTACGAGGGAGGCGCACAAGCATCTCATACTGTATTTATATTTCTATATCTCTGTGCCTGTGATAATTCTACTGTATGTATAACTGTGTACCCTATTGAATATATGCATGTATAAAATCTTAGTGTTGTTTCATTAAGGGTATCTGGAGCACGCACCCACTATCTCCACTTTGAGAAAAAAAAGGCGCCCAAGAGTCTCTTTCGTAAGCTCTTGCCTGGGTTAGCCGGTGGAGTAGCTGGGAAGGTTTCCCGGGTTACAAAATGAGAACTTACCCGTTTCGGTGTACCAACGATTTTATCCTCATTCGAGTGTCCAAGCTGTCCTATATTGTTGCCCCACGTATAAACCGCGCGGGTGTTCCACACCACCGCATGAGATCGCGCCGCGCGGATTCCAAGCGGTTCAGACAACTTGATCAATGGCTTGACAGAAGGCAGTTTTATTGAGGTAGGAGCTTTTGTACTGGATTGACTGATATTGTCTGTACTATTTAAGGCATATTGTAAAATCTGGAATGAAGAAAAAACGTGATGATCACTATTGACATCGGTGAGTGGATGGTAGGCTAACATATATAATGCTCAAAAGATGTTATAATGAAATCGTCTCAGCTATGTTCCAGTGTTTGAGGAAATCCGTATTGAAAAAAATGAATTTTTATGTTGTGTTTATGAGTGTTTTTCTATGAAACGGAAAAATATAGAAATATAAATTTTTATCAAAGATCGAAGTCAATGATCGAATGAGACGATGATGATTGAAGAAGTATAACTTACAGAATAACGAAATGAGCAATGATATTCAATTGGAGCTGTTCGTCACGGTGTAGTTAACATCACGGAAGAATTCTGTATACCCTGTACATCAGAGGCAAATCACAAATCCAATAGTGAAAGTTATAGCAATCACATTAGCTTAACTTGAGCTACTTTCCTGTTTTGGGCAAAATGTCTACTTACCATTCCGCTCTCCATTAAAAAGATAGTAGAATTTAATGTAATGGCTATAGCAGCACACGGTTCGGACAGTTTCAATGGAGTGGGCCGCAGGGCAGTCGCGTGCGGGCCTCCTGCCCTTGCCAGCTGGCCACAGCACCACGCGTCACCTGCACCGCTTAACCATACGCTGTGAAACTTTCCTAGGCACACCTGAAGCAAGAATCAAACGTTCGATATTTAGTACAGTATAATCGATATTCTAGCGCAGTGGGTGTACGGGGAAACTGATATTCCCTTTTCACCCACTAGGTCAGTGGGCTTAAAATTACTTATTTAATTTTTGTGTATAATATCGACTGTACATGAATCACTGCCGTTTACTTCAAGATTTTCATATGTCATATCCTTTTCATTAATGAGTTTGACGTTTTAACATATAGTCAAGTGTAAGTCTTTATAAAAAGCGGTTGTCTGTAGGGTAGATAACATATCTAAGTATGTTTATCCGCATTCTAGAGCCCATACCACAAGATAGTTAAGCTATGCTTACCATGAGTCTAGGTGGCGTTGTGTAGAATGTCCTAGAATATTTATTATTATTATTATATCTAGTAGAACAATTCTGAAGAATGTGAAGCCTGCCTGTCTCGTAGTATTAGTAGCGACCACCGCGTCTATTTCCGTAAGTGTCGTAGGTACTAACATTTTTCTAACTATACGTAAACACTGATTGAGTAATAAGCATCCTGGATACCCTATTCACTTGAAGATCCTAAACAGAAGAGGACGCCATGAAACCTATTAGTAAAGTATGACGTAGGCAGACTTTCTGAGGGCAGGTTACTGTCTAGTTTAAATTAACCAAACAATTAGTTGGGAATAGGATGATAGGATTGTTCTTCACACGACAGGAAATACATAGCCCTAGAAGAACAATTCGAATGATGGCAATAGAATTGCCAAACGTATTCCTTCTTTGGGACCGGAGAATATAAATAGCGAAATATGTTTCTTAGTAGACTTCTGCCTTCATCCGTCCTTCGGATATTTGGATTGGATATTGTAATATTAAAAAAAGATACGAAATAAATACACAAGCTTAACAAGAAATAATGTTTTAATTAATGTCTGAATGAAGTATGCGATCTGATAGACTCTCCATTGTACATGTCCGGCGCGAACTTATAAGTCTGAAAAGGATTCACAGCTGAAACCACTTTCACAACCCTTTTTGGCTGATCGTCAACATATATCATGTTTCCTATGTCACCGTACGAACCGGCCGGCGGTACCATAGACTCTTCCCTAACTTTTGACGGCAATAAGTCTGTGAAACGGCCAGCCATTGCACCCAATAATGGCTCATCTCTGTTAATGCAATACGCGAACAAAGCCACCACAGTATATAAACATCCTATGAGTACAATATAAAATATGATCAACCCTTTATTTCTTTTTATTGCCGATTGCAATGCGAAGAAGCAACCCCTGTCTTTGTACGATTCTATGTCAGGGTTTAGACTTAACGTGCAGTCTTTCGACGTCGGTATCAGACCTGTAACGTTTGCTAATCTACAACACTGCACTGGATACAATTTATTCTTATTAGCCTTCTGCCAATTGGAACTATTGAAATCCATAAAACTCACTACACCACAGCATTCATGTTTAACCATGACGTAGTCCCAAACAAACGTAATCAGATCATTCTCTTGCCCGTAATACTCGCGAAGAGACTCCTGTAAATATTTCCGTGTTCTTTCGTTATTCGTATAGATGTTGTACACTCCAGTAACAAAGAATATCCAGAAAGACATAAATGAGAGAACTGTGACGAGAAATAGATAGGACTTTATTGCACATTTCATTTTGCAGCCAGCGCCGAGTACTCCACAACAGGATGTCAACATGGCTAGAACAGCAATAGGCATCAAAATCATCGTCATTGGAGTGAGCCAAAGTTTTAAGTTGACGAAATGAGCAATGATATCGACTGAGGAGCTCTTCGTCACGGTGTAGTTAACATCACGGAAGAATTCTGTATTCACTGTGCACCAGAGGCAAATCACAAATCCAATTGTTCCTAATATGAAGAACAAAAGATTTGTGAAACCTAAACATGTTCGCGGTAAACCAACTGTATGCATCCTTGTTTATTTCAATGGTTATTTACCTATTGCACGAAAATTAATTGATATAAGTCGTAAATAAACAGTGTCCTAAAAATTGTAAACATTTGATGTTTTCACTGACATTTCCACAAACCATTTTTTTTCAGTGATGGATTCTGTCAAGAATATAAAAAAGAGGATTTATATTTATTTTTTCTTTATATACATATACGCTAGCCCACGCCAGGCACTTCACAAACATAAAATTAAACGATTGGATTGATGTGTGAAAGAGTTTGGCGACATTAATTTCCCCACTAGCGAGGTTTAAAATCTTTTCGTTTGTATGTTGACATGACGTCCCAATTTCAAAGAATGCCAGCTTAACAATGTCTAAATAATCCATGAGTTCTTTTGCCAATCAGATACACCTTGGCCGATTGTTCTAATTCGAAGCTTTCCCCTAATTCAATAGCCCAATCTAGAGTGAAAGTGGATTCGTGTGTGAAAGATATTAGCCCCCCTTCATACGTTAATGTATCACGTGTGAAACCGCATTGATTGAGTAACCATGTAAAGGGAGCTGATATGTAATGCGATTCAATATCGTAAAATTGGTTTACCAATCATCAAATGCGATTGGTCCCTATAATATTGAATCACAGTACAAATTGACAGTATATACACGCCCTAGAGGATGTAATATATTGAAATAATAATATCAGTATCACATACCTGTTTCACATAAGTGTTGGCTCTATTGAAGCATGTCAGCAGCTCAGGCGTGGTGCGTTCTTGCTGAGTGCCCGTGCCAAGGGTATAATTGGAGTTGTTGCCCCAAACATACACCTCACTTGGTTGGCTACCTTCATGCTTGTACATATATTGACGGTCTAACATGGCATGTTCTAGAGCCCGATAATCGTCTTTATCGACGATGTCAGTGTTGGCACCTGTATTGAAGTGAGGAATGATTTTAATTTGGATGCAATGGGTGTTAATAATAGATATTTCAGATAAATAAACTTTAGATTTTCTAATCTATTCTTTCAGCATGTTTACCCGTGATTGCCAAATAAAACCCTGCACCAACCTGTTTGGCCAGCGTGAATATTGTAGACCAAAGCGTCCCGATATTGGGAGAAGCCTATGTCCAACAGTGGACTGCGATAGGCTAATTTATTGGAATGACATTCTGATCATGTCTTTGGGCCATGATATAGAGCTATATAGTATGCATATCTACCTCTCTTCTTATAGACTACGGTTACGACGGGGATAAATCCACAGTCTCATGTTATCTAGTGCAAGCTCTTCAAATCTTTCGATTGTCATAGCAACACACGATAAATGGTATCTTTGATTTTTGATAATCTTATGCATTCTTTATCAGTATTAAGCTGATCACAATCATTGCAATTGACTTCCATTGAGTAATGTGTTTTGAATGAATACTTGTGCACAATTAAAACACGTCTACTCGCTCGCACGAGATGAGTATATCTGTGGTGTAGAGCAACCTTTCCAAAATGACGGTTCGCAACTCGATACTGGGTCAGAAAGTCACGCATCCAGTGTCAGATGCTTTTCCATTTCAGATCCGATGACACACTTGTTATTTCTTGAGATGTGTATACGAGATTACTTACCAAATTTCATAAGTGCTACTGCTGCGTGTATTTGCCCATAAAATACACTTCTATGCAATGGTGTATAACCGGACTCACGGTCTCGTGCATTTTTAAATGCCTCCGAAGAATGGCGAATGAGCCAGTCCATCAAACGAATACGGCCGCAAGATGCAGCTGTATGGAGAGCAGTACGTCCCTACAAAATTAAGTAGTTGGCTGTTAGATTTCTTTTTGTAATATAATACAAAGTTCCATACTAATAATATAACGAAAGGAACTCTGTCTGTATAAATGTTACGCCATCTCGCCTTAAACACTGTATTAAACGAATAATTAAGAAATTTGGTACAGAAATTGATAAAAGCTTGTGAACGGACGTAGGCTACTTTTTATCACAAAAGCGGGGGTAAAAGGGGGAGAGGAAGGGGGGAGGGGCAAAGTTTGTAGACAGTTCCTCATTTTCGAAGATAACATTTAGATGAGAAATGGATTGAAGTTTCGGGACAGATACAGGGGTTGAAAGTTTGTATAAGAGTTCGTCATTTTGGATGATGAGATTGGAGTTTCGGGAAGGAGATAATGAAGTACCTAAAGCAGCGCAATAAAGCAAAGTAGAGAAGGGCAGAAGGACAATAGGAAATGGGATGACGAAGAGGGAGGAGGTGGAGGGGAAGATGAAATTGAGGAATAAGAGGGGGTCAGAAGAGGTGTATTTAGAAAGAAAGGGGAGGGGCAGGGTAAAAGAAAGTGGTGGGGGAGGAGTGGGTGATGATGAGAAGCGCGAGTGAAGGTGGGATGTGGAGAAGGGAAAAAAGGGGAAAAGGGAAATAAAAAGGAGGAAAACTGACAATGGTAAAGAAGTTAATTGGGAAAGTGGGGAGATAGAAAGATTGGGGGATGGAGAAATTGGATGGAAAAATTGCAGATTGTAGAGACATTTTGATCAATTTATTATGCTGACTCAATATCCATCAAAAAAGGTTTGTTACATTTTTAAACTTTGGAAATAAACTCACCTCAAAATCGAAAGCTTTCACAAAATTAGCACAGGTCCCTTTAATGAAACTGGCCAAAGCTTCATCACTGATAGCACGCTTCGTAATAGCACTTGTGATAGCCTGTCCATGAAGACGTGATCTGCACCGAGACGTGCAGTCCACCTCCACCTTGTGCTTACTCATTATGTTTACTTAAGCACCAAGATATATTTAAGATAAAAAATTCTGATATAAATAATTTAGAGATATGATAGATGAAATTGAAGATGAGCAATAGACAGGTACGAGTAGAGCGCAGCTCCGGTAGCTCCCGAAGGAGCTACAGTGTTCCCTAATAGGAACTCATGATTGATGTGACAGCAATCTGTTAGAAAAAAAAAACAGGAAATTAAAATGCTTCCAATTAGTATTATAAACTCAAATAATTGCACTACACAATAGGAATTTTTTACTTAAGAGTTACTTTATTTTTAATATTAATAACACTGATATTTTAAAATTGCGATATGTGCACATTTACTTTACGGGAGATAAGACAGTATTTTTTCAAGGTCGAATATTAGGTGACACCGGCGACGCCGAATTTAGTCGGTAATATTATTAATTAAAAATGACAAAGAATAGTGGAAGGAGTTATTGTAAGAAATTTTTATTTACCAATAATTATGAAATAAATAAATACCTTTACAAGAAAACAGCTGTTAGAAGTCTGCTGAACTCGTAAGAGGGCTTGCACAACATTATTTCACGTTGAATAACAATTTAATTGCAACATATAATACCTATGTATTTCAGATAGTTACATACGCTTTACCACTTAAAATTAAAATAGCTTTATGCATAAACTAATACTTTAAAGAAATTCATTCAATTCAATGCAATGGCAAAATTATTTTTTTATTTTCATGAACTGACATTTGACAATGACATTATTATCGTCAATGCAATTTGTCAAACTTGTCAAAAGGAACTGGGTGCGTTCAGAATGCTCACTGTAAGCTATTGCACTGCGATATGCTCTATTACTTGTGACCAAATCGTTACGACACGACATATACGGTGACAGAGTCACTGGTGTGCGCAAGCCCTTATTGTTTTTTCTGTTCTGAAACAGGCGAAGACGAAGGAAAACAGTATACGAAACCATTCTGAAACGATTATAATATTGGCTTGATAAGGTTTTGAATCTATGCCAGTATTGTCGGACGGAGTGTCAATGTCAGATTGATTTGACATTGTTGACAAATTCCAAGAGTGCAATTTTATTTGTAATTTGCTAGAAATATAATTGTTACGTAAAAATAACATGTATCAAGTGATAAATCGTGCAGTGAGTTTGTCTAGAACTCCACTGTCTAGGTAAGTATATTGTTAATAGCTGCGGCACATTGGTTACATATGAAATGAGAATTTTTAGAGGATTAGGGAATTTGTGCGTAAATTTTGAACCTTCATTATTTCAGGTCGCTTCCTGCGTTTTCAACATGTTCTGTACGGTACGACAGCAATCCGTACAGTAAAAAAGAGGCTCCTCGTATTGACAACGAAACGGTGCTGTCGCTACCCGAAGATGCTCGTCAAAATGCTGCTTTGGAATCCTACATTGTTGTCCCTGCCAAGGTGAATATTTTACTTACAAAAGTCAAGTACATAGGTAGTCACTTAAAAAATAGACTTAATGTACTGTTAAAGCTGCTAGAGCTTGTGTGCGACGCATGTGATTCTCACTTCAGTATAAAACATTACAAAATCTAAATAAAATATAAAGTAGCATATAATCATCATAAACAAAACTTCTACACGGTTTACAATATTATTATATCGATGTTTCGTCAGTATTTACATCACTCTCTATCCACTCTTTAATAAGGTACCAATGTTGATGCAAAAGTGTTTATACAAACTTTAATATAAAGTTTTTGATGTTGATGTATTGATTTAAATATTACACACAGAGAATATCTATTTATCACCTATTTAATTAATCATCTCTTTGATCAGTCTGTGGTCTATGGTACAGTAACATTATAATTTTGATAATAAACTGGGAAGCTCATGCTATAATGTCCCAAATTTGTCTATTTTAGGTGGATCTGACTCCAATCAACGGTGTTCCAGCTGAGCATGTTAGACCACGACGTGTACGCATCTACCAACCACCCAAAAATGCAATGCAGAGTGGTACTAACAACATTCACCATTGGGAAATGGAATTTGATAGCCGTCAACGCTGGGAAAATCCTCTGATGGGATGGACTTCGACCGGAGATCCACTTTCTAATATGAAAGTTCAATTTAGGACTCCCGAAGAAGCTATCGAACATTGTGAAAAGAATGGATTATGTTGGTACATTGATACCCCGAAGATCGAAAAACCAGCTAGACCTAAAAGCTATGGCGTGAACTTCTCATGGAACCGTAGAACCCGAGTTTCCACCAAGTAAATAATGTTAGTATAATTTTATTTTATCAATTGTTTATTTTGACATCTTAGAGGTTTTAATAGTAAAATTTGCTCTGTAAAGTGTAGGAAGCATCTAATTTTTCATATATCTTCAGTATCTCACTTGATGTTTTTGGTTGCTCAACCTGAATAAAAATTCTGATGATGTTAAAAGCTAATTGTATTTATTTAACCTACAGATCACACAAACGTTATATTTAATTTAGTTGCTGTGCTTCAGTCAAACATTTGACAGCTAAATTGTACATATAAGTCATCAACTTTGGCCCAGAGTGATAAAGTGTGAATTTGACGTGGTACGATAGGAGCTTGGGAAGTATTTTCCAAATTCGACCATATACTTACACCTCACATAACCGACCTGAACTTGTTCCGACATTGTGTGCCTCGCCATGGAATATAAAACTAAGAGGAGGTGCTGTAGCTAGTCATTGCTTATGTAAAGCTTTGACATGACCAAAGCAACAGAGCAATAATGTGTTAGTTTTACAATATTTGTTATTACATTTACAGACTCAATAATGAACTTTCCTTTTACTTTATATTCTTTATGGACAACTGAGGGTAGAATAAAATGCGTTATTTTCTATATTTTCATTTAATCATAGTTTTCAACATGGTTAATTTATATTTTTTACCTCGGAAGAAAATCATATTTCGCATGTCTCACTTAAAGTTTTTTATTTACATATCATACAATTTAAACATATTATGTTACACAAATCGAACCATGCCCAACACATGCTTGAAATATTGCAATTTCACTAACTACAATAGTTTTACATGTACATTGTACATATTATAAATTATAGTCTAAGAGCTCGCGCAGACAATCACCCGAATTGACAAAACAGTTTTGAATTCTCAGTGAGCTGTCTAAAATTGACGTTATTTTATTTTATGTTTGTCATAATTTTAGCACAAGTTCCCAGGATTCCAGATCTAGATTTTTATGCATAATCTAGTTGATATTTATACCTCTAAAGTATATAGGTATAAGATATTTCTAAGTATATGCATATATTTTATTACTGAGAAAATATGTAGTCTGTCAGGATCCCTGGGATCTTCGATTATTCTGAATTCAATTTTAAATAACGAAAACACTGTTCGTCGAATTTCGAAAGGTGTGCACAAGCCCTAAAAGTACTTATTAATAATAATCACTAACAACCTCTTCAAGATTTATAATTTTAAAGTAGATAAAATATGAAAAATTATTGCATTCTCTTTCTTTATTTACATAGTATTGAATTATATTTGAGAAATGTATCTATACTATTAGAACAATATTATCATGCTTTCTCCTTTATAAGTTTTAAATATTTAATTGTGGGTGTTTTGTTAAGGATTTTAAAGCAATTTTGTAAAATTTGTCAAAAGCAAGGTGTTACAAGGTGTTAGCTACTAAGTTTCTAGCGTAATTCAATACAGGCGTCGAAAAATCTAAGTAGGTATAAACGAATGAAAATTTTTTTTTTTGGTCAAGAGTTAGTAAATTGAGATATAAATATTTTAAACAAAAGAATTTATTGGTCCTTACTAAATGGAACGCATTTGGGGTTAAAAAGTACATGTTAAAGAGAATATTTTTATTTTCCTTTTACAAAACAACTACTTGTATTTTATGTAGAACTGAATAGTCTGGGAGCTGTTTAGACATTTCGGAGTCGGTATTTAAGGCAACCTGTTAATATTTCAGATGCCTCCCTCATAAAATCTAATTAGAGATACAGATCTGTCTAGAGGGTTCCGGTTTACATCTGGTACACTTGTGTTTATATATGTATAAAATTTTGATTATATTATATTTTATCAACGAAAAAGGTATTTGAGGCAACATGTAATTTTCATTGAAAAGTAAAGTTAAAAAATCAGAAGACAAAGAAAAAAGTTAGATGCTGATAAAACTGTATCTATACTATATTATAAAATTATTCGTTTCGATTGACAGCCTAATTCATCAAGGCAGAGCCTAAACCGCGGGAGCTACAGACTTGAAATATTGGCGGTGATGCTTTTTAATGATGTGAAATAGGGGTTGAAATTTAGTTTGGCAAGTGCGTCATCCTAAAAGTAATCAGCACGAATTTAAGTACACCTGCATCTGGGCAAAAATGCTGTAAGTGAATATTTGCTAGATCTGCTGATCTATTCTGGCATTTTTTCCCTATTTTTCGATATTTAACTTTGATTTTTAAAGTTCGAGTTGCCTCAAATACTATTTATGGTATGGTATTTGTTACATTTATATAGCTAGTAAAATGACCGGAAACCTTCAGTCTGTTTCTCATTTCTGTGTTTAGATTTTATGAGAATTATCCGACAAATTTACAGATTGCTTCAAACACTTAGGGTGTAACCACATTAATCGACGCGGAATCGGCTGAAGCCGGTTAAAAAAGTATTTATGCCGACGGAATAAGAGTGTTACTAATAGCTTTCGCATCGGCTCGGCTCGGCCGACGCGACGCGGCATCGGCCGACGGCGAATCGAACCGTTTGTCGATTAGCTGATCGCATCCGTACGGCGCTGAATCCAGCGGAACGTTTCCGACTGCTGCCGAACAGCGCTGGAGACGGTCGAACGGCGTTGAACGACAGTTGAATCAACCGTTCGCATGCCTTCATCTACGACGGTAGCCGAATGGCGCCGAAGACGGCCGATCGGCGTTGGGTAGCAGTCGAATGAATCCGCTCGCGTGCCTTGGTGGTGTCGACTGCCGAACGTAATTGAACAGAGGCCGTGACAGCCATTCGGAGGAGTCGACTGCCGAACGTAAGTGAACAGCCGTCGTGACGGTCGTTCGGAGAAATCGACTGCCGATCGCATGTCAACAGCCGTCGCAACAACTAATCGGCGATAAGCCGAGTAGTGTGGTGATACGCACTCGGCTTAAGCCGATTCCGCGTCGATTGATGTGGTTACACCCTTACTCTGGAATATCCAACAGCTCTTGGACTAGAGCTATAAAACAGTATACCAGCGTACTGATGAAATGCGTCACACGGTTGCTAATTATTATCTAGTTATCGTCGCCAATTCGGTATCGGTACTAAAAATGATTAATTTGCTTATGAAACAGATTTGGATGCATGTATGGACATGCATCATGGATGGCCATGAAAGCATAAAATTGGAATAGATACCAAAATTAGAATGATTAATGTGTTGGATAGGAGGTGTGAAGGTATAAATTCCGTTAATGGAGAGTATAAATTCCAGAACTTCTAGTTTATTGTTTCCAAACTGGTTTATTAGTAGTAGATTCTGAGAGCTTCTATTATAGCACTCATGCTCTAAATATAGCACAGCCAAGTAAATTTTTTTTTCAGTGTTTGAGGGGCTCTGGATGGTTAAATTCATTATTAGACTCGGTAGGAGGAGTAGCCACTGAGTTCTAAGATGTAAAAAAAAATTGACGAGATATTTTTGAAAAAAAGTTGGACAGGACACGTGAAGAAATTAAAATATGGACGGTCTTAATATATCGACATGATGTGTGGAAAAAAGTAAAACATTAAAAAACGTCTTTGTAGAACTATAATCATTTTCAGTTTCTATATCCAGCTACATAGAATCCACGTAAAAGGTCTTAAAGTAATTATGTGATTACTTATATTTTAATTTATTATGGTAAGAAGATAGTCTGTTGGATTAAATAATGAAATGAGTACATGATGATTATAATAATTATTGTCAATATAGGTAGGTGCGAAATGCCGGGAATACTTCGATTTTTAAAGAGGGTTCATTAATAATTTATGAAAATTGTCAAGATTCTGTTTTTAATTTTTAAACAAAAATATATAATACCTATTAAGTTTTTTTATGTGTGCTTCATCACTATTACGTTTTCAGCTTCGACTGTTACGAGCCGTTAGCCGTTACGAATCTTGAGCACAAAGTTCTTTTATTTTCTTTTTTGTTAACTTGACACACAGTACCTACAAATTTTTAAATTTATAATATTACTTGCATATTATTTATCGAGTTTTATCTATTTGTAAATTTCATTATCGGTTTTGATTATAAACATTTTCATATTATTATATTTTTTTTTGTGATAAAAAAAATTAAAATGGATAATTGATTTCGATAACATTTTATGAAACGACAACTAAGTATTTAGTTTGTGACAACATTTTATATAGTTGTACTTCTATAGAGAAATAATGGAGGCACGGCTTGCGTAATTCATTTGTTTTAAATCTTACATAATATTAAAAACGTCAATAATAGCCCTAACATATTCTCAATATTTGCGCTGTTCGAGTTACAACCAAGGTGAGATTGATGTTGAATATGCGAATTACGTTTGGTAGCGTTAACAAAAAAAATCCAGCCGTTAAATTGTCTTTAATAATTCTGCTAATGAAAATGATCGAATAATGTAATAATATTAATTAACAATGAAAATATGAATAGTGCCTTTATTGTTATTCATGTTTCAAAAGTGTTACTTTTTAATTCCTACTAAATTGTAACAAAGGCTATTTCATTGTTCTCTATCTACTAGATTTACTGTAGGAAGAATAGTTGTCAGCTAAATTGGTAAATAATATCTACCTAGCAAACATTATTGGTCGAAATTACGATAATCTATTTTAAATACAATCTTCATGGTGAGGAAGACCACCTCGAATGGACATCGAATATCAATTTTTTTTCGACGGTATGCTAATAAATTAATACCAATAGGTTTATAACTTTGTATGTCGTACCTAACTACACAAAAAAATATTGTGTGGTGGTTTTAAGAAGGCAAATAATAGTCTAGTTAATTAATATTCAAAATATGGCTTCACAATTTAAAAACATACCGATAGGTACTTATACTTATGGTAACTATTCCTATTCTCTATAAAATGTATATAGAACTAAAATAACAATTTTCACTAAAATTATATGGCGTACAACAGAATACATAACAACAATAATTAATACTACATAAATTTAGTATTAGGCACATAGTCACAAAATTAAGGATATTAAAAGTACCTAACTATTCACATACAATAAAATTTTCTGGTAAAGGTTCCACAAATGATGCACAGGTAATACCAGTATTTATCATCACTTCATTTGAGTTATTAGCTTCTACTTTAGATTCGGTTTTTAATAGATACACCAATTATATTTTAATTCTGTTTTGATAGATTAAGTATACGATAACTAAAAATATATATGTATATTAATGACTAGCTACTTGTAGACCTGCATATGTATCGGAAAGTTTATGAATGCTGTTTGAGTATTACAGTTTTTATTGTAAAATCACGTGCTTATTACAATAATTTTATCAACACTGTGACGTGATCAGTCATTCTCATATACAAATACTATTTACATCAACAAATTGATTTTCAACCAACTTGAGATTGGTCGCGAATAGCGTATCTACTTAAATAAATATTTAAATTTTATAAAACATGCTGACCTACCGAGCTTAGGATCGTACAAATTTGTTAATATTACTAAGTATAATGTTATTAATTAGATTATAAATATTTATCATTTATTCTGTTTCTAAGCTTAATAAAATTAAGTTAGAGTTGGACACAACATGGTTAACAAATCAAGCTATCGAGAAAATAAACTTATTAGTTTTGATAGACATCTTCACTGTCATGAACAAATGAACTGAAAAGTTAAAAGTAAATTCGTAGGTAGTTCAGATAAAAAAGTTAATTTATTTGTGAACCGTACCTGCGGCTACATTACAAACAGAACAAATTACAGTTTAAACTACCTAGTATTATGTTAAACAATTTGATAGATATTTATGTATCTAAATATCATGAATTTGTACGATCCTAGGCATCGGATTCAGCTACACTAATCTAATTAAGCGTCTACAAATGAAGTTATCTAACTGCGTGTAGGTACAGCAACTTGCGTGTTGAGCGTTTCACCGCACTCTCATATCGTAAAGCTATTGAATTGAACGAGATAGGTACTAATGAAAATTTATTGCAACATTTCTGGAAGTACCTGTTTTACTGGGTTTATCTATCTATTTTATATAGTTGAGATAAATGGGCGTATCAGTTCCATCTAATTAATAAAACTTAAAGTCTCCTTCAATGATACTACTGGAACTTGAAACCCCTAATAAGGATTGAGTGAAACATCCCATCTATCTCAATGTTTAACATCAACGGGGCTAATTATTTAAAGTTTAAAATCACAAGATGGCGACGAACTATCATGGGCGTTCGACGTCATTCTGAGCTACTCGGGAGCTCTCGATGAGAGCTCTGGAGTCGTAGATCAGCTGGGGCGGGCGTCGGGTCGTTCGTCTGACTCCCGATGCACGAGAGCACGAACTACGGTCGGTGGAGCCGCTGGTGGCGGTGCCGCGTCTGGAGAGGCTTCAGTCACAAGAATGCTCACTGCACTATTGTTGGCTCTCGCTGTTGGTGCTGGGAGAGCCGTTGTTGGGGCTGGTACAGCAGTTTGTTGAGGAGACGGCGTACGCGCACGTGAGGGCGGGGTCACACGCCGCGCTGAATTCCGCCGCGAGCTCAGACGAAGGGAACCTAACCAATGAAATAATTAATAAAAGATGTAAATTTATCAGATCCTAGTTGCTAGTGAGTAGGTACCAAGGTTCAAGATTGATGCCTGACGGTGCTATATTTGAAGTGATTCAAAGCGATCTACTTGTTGTCGATTCAACTAGGTATTTGATTAGGGAATAGCTGGTGATACCTAACTTTTTATTTGGTTTAAGAACAGCTATTTATTTTGTGTCTTCATTTAGTGTCGTGTGGTGCTTTGGAAGTGTGTTAGTACCACCTTTTTATAGCTTGTTTAATGACAAATAAGTTAATATAGTTTTAAGTAGGTATATAAAACAGCTATACTTACGAACTCCTGTGATGCATTAAAAGTGAAGGAAAATGGTATAACGAAGGACAAATCTACTCGGATTTATACTCTACATAGACTCATGCTGACAATAAGATAAGCTACATAAGCAGGGACCTATTGGGATTATTGCTATAAGCATGCATAAGCACCTCGTTCTATCTGTGATTTAAAAAAATTGATTCTGAACTTATGCCAATATGGTCAAATACGCCATCTATAAATTGACAATTAACAGACGTTAAAAATTAAATTCATTGGAATAAATTTTATGACAATGAGGGGAAACGAAATCAAAATAAACAAGGTACTAACACCAATTCATACGATTTGAATTTCGAATCAAATGAATTTAGGCAGGTACCCACTAGATTTAGCGCTGAGCGGTTAGTGTTATACGGATCAGACAATCCAATTTCATGCAGAATACATTACAAGGAAGGGTAACAACACGGTACAAGACTATGGAGATATGAAATACGAACCCAAACATACTTTGGGGTTATTTCACCAAATAATAAGAAATAAGATAAACAAAAGAGAGAAAATAAATATGTGTTCACTAACCGCTCAGTGCTAAGCATTAAATGGTACTGAGGAAGAGACACGGAAAGCAAAACATTACATATGAACCTGCTCGTTTCGGCCCAGTCTCTTCATCCATGGCGTCCTGGTGTCGGAGAAAGATCGGTAGCCCGTATGCCGAACGCCTTCTAGGAGGTGCTGTTTCTGAACTGCATACCTGTTTCGTCAGACCAGGTTGTAGGAAGTAAGGATTTTAGGACTGTCACAAAATCCTAAAATCTTCAATAGTTGAGAGAAAGAGAATTCTCGAAGCTACAAGTTAATTTGAATTGAAAGATAAAAAAAGTTACTGTAATCAAACGAACGATTTATTAAAAACTAAAGCTACTTTCAAATACTTGTACTTACTAAATGATTATGATAAGGCCTAAAGGGGTACCGCGAATGAGTGAGTGGATACGTAAGATGTGTAAATTTGAATGTGTTCACTAAAGTGCCGGTCTCAAATCTCTGTTATTGGCTACGACCGTGTTGACCTTTTCCATAACAAGTTTGAAGAGCTAGCTAAGAAAAACCAAATTGTCCATACAATATAGTGTATATAATTGTTTGTGCAACTAACAAGTGCCATTATTGCCCCTGAAATTCTTCCATTAAGAAATATTCCTTTTCCAAATAAAAAATGATGGTGAAAATATGCATTTTCTTATCCACTGGACTTATCCAGCTTAGTCTCAATCATATGCCTTTTATAAAGGTTTTTATTTGTTCAGTTAAAGCCTGTGTCAGAGGCGTAGATAAATTTATAAACTTACGTGTGACATGTGTGTAGGTGCAATAACGTTTGTGGGAATTGAAACTATAACCATGGTCGTAGTAATTCCCGTAAACATTATGGTATATTACTAGAGCTGCTTATTAAATTTAAAAGAGATAACATTATTAGTGTAGGAAGTAGATACTTAGTAGTCCATAATACCTGTTCACCGGGTGCTGAACCCGGCAACAAAAGTAACGGTAGATTGAGCCAAGCGCCTCCTAGCTCGCTGATGTCAGACGCATCCGAGGCGCGTGAAGACTTCCGGCTGGAGGCGTGAGATCCTCTTCGAACATGCAATAAATTGCTAAGACGGTTACCCCAATTTCCACCTGGAGACCATTTCGTACTTTCTTCTTCGACTGAAGGACTTCGGTTCTTTCTCCTGGAACATTATACGTAACTTTTATGTATAAAGGAAGAAATAAGACTTCAGTATGCAGTGGCACTTACGAAAAGATTTTTTTTGGGTGGAGAAAATTTTTGTCTCCACTTCGTAACAACGTTATACTCGTTTATATTGTCTTGTCATTACTATCAGACGATATTGCCACGATCGGAGCTTTCGTTCCTCGTCATAAGATACAGCGTGCATTCAGCTATTAAACTTATATGATGCCTGCCAAGCATTTCGACTACGGTGAACATCATTGTTGATGCATCCTTCCATAGTTAATAAACTCCTAATTTTAGCTATGAACGTTCTTGGAAAGTTGCTATATGTGAGGACTCTTAACAAAATTATCTTAGCGAATGTTTGAGGTGGTGTGAAATGTACAATCCTACTTACTTCACAAACTCTCTATACGCCCGCTGCACAGTCCTTGCTGCTTTATCTTCTCTTTTCCATATCCTAGTCGAAGAAACTATCTCCAGTTCTTTTCTTGTAGGGAACTGCTTCTTAAACTTAATATCCATTTGTTCTTGGAGTTGTCTGAATGTGTCTGTTTCTTCAACGTGACCCAAAACATGCTTCACGAGAGCATGTAGTATGTCTAAACAGTGAATCTTATTGCCTTTTGCGATTGGTAAGTTGAAACTCACTAAAGCAACTGTATTAGGTTTTGAAATACCTAGCGGTGGATCTAACGAAGCTATAAAATCTGATAATTGAGCGAAACTTATGAATTGAGTTGCGTGAGGGTCGTACCTGGAATAATAAATATTAGCCGTGAATATTTGCGGTAGATTTACAGGTTAGTTATGAATATTTGTTTTGAAAATATCTAACTTTGCACAATATTATACTATACGCAAAATAGATTTCAAGATTAAAAGTGATTTCAAATAATCTTAAGCTGTACCGTATAATTGGTTTATCCTTAGAATTGGGTTTTAATGATCTGAAACTCTGATAACCTCTAATTCCGAAAACCTTCGTTTGCTATCATTACTTCTTAGGATAAGGATATAAAAATATTAACAAATCTAATGACGTAAATACAAAAAACATCTATAAATTAATAGGGCGATGTAGTCGCAAAGCCGGCAAAGCGACCAAGCCCTATAATAAAAAAAAAACTATAAATTAAAACATACTTTGACCATCGAATGTAGAACATCTCAAGATCATCCTCGACAATACCAATCTCTTCTTCTTGGTGTGCCTGGTTGAAGTTTTCGAGGATTATGGCTATGTACATATTGATGACGATCATGTAACTGATAATGATGAACGAAGTGAAATAGGTGATGGCCAGAAGTGGACTGCCGCAGTTGCCGTTGTGGCCATGTTCACCCAGTTCGCATGCCGGAGGTGAAATCATCAGTGATTCAAGAACATCGTTCCATCCGGCTGATGTCATCAAACTGGTAAGGATAAAGCAAGCTATTAGAACTAGAATAGCTATTAGACTTGGTATGTCATTGTAATGTAGTCAGTATAGTAGCAGTAGTAGTAGGAGACAGTGTAACTATAGACTCAGTGTATTGATCAATTTTTTGGTTTGGATTTATTTCGTTATAGTTTGTATAGAAGACTTTACTTCTATTAGAAGTGTTTTTTTATTATTTCTATTCATACAAACTAGAAGTCAGATTATAATTTGGGAAACCTAGAAGGTATGAACGTCTATAAGTCTCCTTAGCAGTTGGATTTAGTCAATTTTTTAGAAATCTTACCGAAAAAGTAGCTGCATACTCCTTCCAAAGGTTTGAAAGTTGACAATATCATTGAGGGCACCCTGCTCCTTAACATGTCCAAAGACAGACATACCGATGATGGCGTATATGAAAGTGATGAGTGCTAACAAAGCACCGATATTGAACAGTGCCGGGAGAGACACTACTAGCGCGAACAGCAGTTTTCTAATACCCTTAGCGGCCTGGAAATGGAATTAAATTTATTGTAATACATCTACGTCTCATACAGTAATACGTCTGAATGTACACTTTGTTCACTAAATAGATTTGAATAGTAAGTTACCTAGTTAATCTTTTAAAATTTCGTTAAGTAATTGAGCGGTGTAATCAAAATACATTGTTTCCGATAGTTCCTAAGAACTATCGGTAGATGGCTCTCACTGTCGTCCCAAGATTTCGAATTTCGAATGGTGAAGATGTGGATCAATAGCTCAGTGCTTAAAGAATTTCCCCTGTAAGGGTCTGGTCCCGGGTGCAAGTCCCGTCTGAACATTCACTTTCCAATCTATATCAAGGGAAAACTTGGCGGTATTTTTGTATTTTAAAAGATTTTAATAACTTACTTTAATCAGTCTTAAAATTCTCCCTATTCGGAACACTCGAACTACTCGTAGTAATGTGGGTGATATCGGCAAGTCTATCATGATGTCTTCCATTAATATACCAAGAATCGACGCTAACACCAACAGGAAGTCGAACACATTCCACGGTACCGTAAAGTAGTGGTACCGAAGACCTATTATTTTCACTATCGCCTCTGAAATCATAAAATTATAAATAATTTTCAAGAAATAAATAAAGTACCTAATTATTAGTGTCATTTCCTTACCTAAGCCAAAAACTGTTGTAAAAAATGCATTACTGACTTCTAAGATAAAGAAAACCGAATGAGGCTGATCATAATGTTCTATTCCCATAGTAAGCATATTTAGGAAGATTAGAACAAAAATTGCGATCTCGAATCGTCTCGAGTTTGATAGGTCGTAGAACATTGCTATGAACTGGTTACGAGGCCTTTTTATTACTTTCTGGGGCTTTTTTCTACCAAGTTTCTTCATCGCAGTATAATAATGTTTTTGACTTTCCGTTAAAAACATTTCTAATACTCCACCTTCGTACTGAAATAAAATAATTATCATATACTATCGTAGTTTATTTTGAATAAAGTCGTCGGTAATTGCAGTCATTATTTTAATTACCTTCTTTTTGAGCATATTAAAATTGTCTATAATTACTCCTATAAAGAGATTAAGGGTAAAGAAAGAACCACAAACAATAAATATAACAAAATAAATGTACGCATAGAGATTAGCTTCTCTCGCCGGCTGTAGGTCCACTCCACGAGCGTCAACTGCATCAGCCATTACTTCCATCCATCCTTCAAATGTGGCCACTTGAAATAAAGCTAGATACGCTATCCCCACGTGATCAAAAGAAATTTTTGAATTTACCCACGTAAAATTATTATAGTAACACTCCCATTTATCGTTTACTATCTGAAACCAAATAAATTTACTGTAATATTCACATTAGTGTTCAAAAAGAAAATAATTACAGGCAAAGACTTACCTCTAAAGGCAACAACTCTCCTTCACCATCAACACACTTGAAGAACTTTCCGCCAAAAAACTGAACTCCCATTATTGAAAATATTAACCAAAACACTAAACAAACTAATAAAACGTTGAAGATGCTAGGTATAGCGTACATGAGAGCGTTTACTACGATACGCATACCCTGCCATCGCGATATCGCGCGCAACGGTCTCAATGCACGTAAAGTTCTCAAAGATCTTAACACTTTTAAATTTTCATTTTCTTCAATTAATAAACTGAAAACTGAAACCTGAAAGCGGAATCAAAGCATTAAAATAGAGAAATGACTCAAGCGGTAGTCAAGATTATGTAAAGAAATTCAACTTACGAATACGATGGTAAAATCTAATAAGGTCCAGAAACTCGTGAAGTATCTGAAGAAGCCCAACGCTATCCATTTGAGGAACATTTCTATTACGAAGATCAAGCAGAACCCCAAATTTGTCCAATACAGAATTTTCTTCAGCGGCTTATTCTTCTCGAGGTGAATATCTTCGAAGCAAAGCGTGATACTCGATGCGAAGATTAGCACCAAGACAAACCACTCGAAGGCAGGAGTGTCCACGTACCGCAGTACATAGGTACGGATGAACATCCATCGCTGACCAAATTTGGTTCGAATACATGCATCCCAACAAGAACTCCTAAAAGTACAGGGTATTGCCCATCACAAAAATCTTTCAGTTATTTCATTACCTACCTAGATTTTTGCTTACGTGCGGTATGTTCAGTTGAAAATATTTGTCATCTCTGGAACCTTTTATTTTGTTACCTAGGTTCCGGAATGTAGGGGTTATGGTAGTATTAATATTGGTAAGCAATGGTCAGAGCAATAAAGTTTAATGAGTTACGTTACTGGATGCATGAGCATTAGATTGTTAAGAAGTGCATAAGGTAAAACATACACATCAGCTTACAAGGAGACTAAGAATGTCATTACCAAAGGAAGAGGTATATTAGTAATCGATCATTGCAAGTTTTTCGCACAAACTACATTAATATAGAAATGGAAGCGAACATGATACTGAGCACTGAACAACTTCTACTTGCATACTGAATACATACGCATCATAACATTGCCGTGGAAAACAGTCCTGGGGTATTTTTGGCTCTTTCATTTTCCCAAATCCAGGAAAATTACCCATTGCATCAACATATTGACCCTTGGAGTTTTTTCTTCCACCTACGGTTAATTCATCTACATATGAGACTAAAGTTTGCCACGGATGCTTCATGTCCTCGTCATCCGGTCGTGTCACCGAATCCTTACTTAAAATGTTTGGGGGTTCTCCTCTCGGCCGTCTTACTTGTTCAGGCGTTGATTTACTTGATAGTTGCGCCATTTCATAGTGCTCGTTTTCATCTGAAAAGTGATCGTAAAATGAGCGTGATTCTTACAACGCGCATTAATATTATAAGATGTACATTTATAAAATGTAAGCATACCTCTTGAATCTGACGGTTGTGTATGGTATCCTGAAGACATCTGATTTAATAACTTCTGAGCGACAACTTGTTCAGTGGGAGACGTATCTTCGAGATTTTCTTTAGAATCTTCTCTTATGCTAGTGATTTTGTGTTCCGTTGCTAAGTCACGTACATCCTTTAAAGTTTCTTGACTACCATGGTTAAAGCTATTTCCCGTTTGGTATAGTTGCGGATAAGTAAAATCTGTACCCGGTACTGGTATAGGCCTATAAAATGTTTTAATTAAGTACTATATTACTTATTAAATACTTATAAATATTTGCTGTTAATTATATATTTACGAACCTATTTAACGCTTCTTGATAACTACGGCTATATATATTGTCGTGGTTAAACAAGATGGTTTCTTGTACCGATGCTGAATACCTCGATTCGCTTGTTATTGACGCCTTTTTCTCTTTCATGGCGCGTTGTTGTGACATAAATTCGTTAACTAGCTCTTCTAACTTAGATTTTTTTTCAGTCTCTTTACTTTTCGATATAAGGAAACCTTTTTTTCTTACTATAGAACGTATTCTATCGAAACTTTTAGCTAATTTTGAATCTTCACCAACTTCCTGCAATTTAATGAGGACATTAGTATTCATTTTGATTATTTGCCCAACATTTATGCCACAATGTGTGCCACATTACCTCTTTTTTATTTTTAAGTTCCTCACTGTTAAAGCTATTGAGCAGTAAGGCAAGAAAGAGGTTCAGCACCATGAAATTGCCCATTACGAGTGCTGGCAGGAATATGAAGAAACAACTCTCTGCTCCAGTTGCCTGTTCAGCACGCATACAGTCCCACAGCGGCTCAATCCACTCTCCACACAGAATCCGGAATATCATCATGAACGAGTGAAAGAAATCGTTGAAGTTCCACCTTCACCGATTTATAACATCAATACATGTTTTTTGAGAAATTTAAAATATCATGCATATTAAAAACAGAATTCGCAATACGTGGATGTTTCATGCCATAGTCAAGTATATTTTTCGAAACTTGAAAAGATGAAAAAGTTGATACATATTGATAAAGATGGGAATAGAGCAAACCAGTTTTGAAAGAGACATATTGGTGTAACATAGAGCTAAGTATGTAAATAAGTACATTCATGCTTAAACAATGGAAAACATTAGAATGGGCTTTTAATAAAATGGTTTCCCCTGAAATCATATTAACTACGTTTTACAACAAAACAGTTTTAAATTATATTAGAATCATTAAATCATAAAATATCACATGAATGTGAAATCTCGTTGATATTTGACCCAATATTTTACACTTTAGGCATTTTTTGACTTTTATTATTGCAAGAAGTTGCACATTTGATAATTCATCCTTTGCGTAAATTATTTGTTTACTTAAATTGATTGATTCTTTACCTGGGTACAGGGTCCGGTTCAAACTTGTCCGGTGTGTATGACTTAGAAAAGAGCTGCATTCCGATAACAGCAAATATGTATATAACTATCACTAACACGAACGTCAAATTACCAAGAGCACCGATTGTCGATATTATAATACTCAATAACACTTTCATTGTAGTCCATGATTGAGCTAACTTTAACACTCGCAACTGAAACAATCGTTATAGCAATGTTAAATTACCAACTAATTAGTAATAAGGCATAATAACAACCTAGTCGACGTCTCTCGTGGATATATTTAATTAAATCCTAAAACGTAGATAAATTGTAATACAATTCATGATGGATGGAAGTAGGCATATACATGTAGGCATATGTTACTAAAGTATTTCAATTGCATCAATTAATACAACTTAGGTGGTACACGTTAATAGAAATCTTTGCGATCGCACTTTACAATTCCAAATGCACCGAAAAATTGATACATGTGTAAAAAAGATTACAGCTTTTTGCGCAATTTTTTGCAAGCAAAACACGCATCGAACGACGCCATTTGAACCATATAAGGATATTCATAAGGATTTTTCGTATCGTGTGCAATACTCGTAAGACTTAATTTTTAAAAAATATACTCACCAACCGAAGGCCTCGCAACACAGATAAGCCATCAACGAGCTCAAATATGAGATCCAATAGGCTTGCTGATACTATGATCAGATCGAATATGTTCCAGCCACAAGCAAAGAAGTCCTTGCTCATTGCCATCACTTTCAATATACACTCTAATGTAAATATCGACGTGAACACCTGCAATTTTATACAAATTAGGATGACGTATTTGAAAATCTTTATTGTCTTCATTATACATGAGTAGTAGGTATTCAGTTCTTATTTCTATACTTTATTTTAGTTATATCCTAATTATAAAACACAAAGGGATACCATGTTTAAATTACTACCTAAGAATATCTTTGTAGGTACTGTGTGGTACTATGCGGTAGAAATTATATCTTGCTTTTTCTATTGAAACAATTTACAACGTATTGTATTTATGATTACCTTATTTCCTATATCTAAGGCCTGCCTAACATTCTCACTCATACCATGATGCTCAAGAGCCAGGAAGAGCGTATTGAGAATAATGCAAGTTGTAATAAACAACTCGAATAGGGGATCCTTAACGATCCCATACAAGCAGTTCTGGAACTGCAGCCACCCATCATAATCAATGCAGCAATTCACGCAGCATTCACAATTTCTGTCCAGCAGTTCATCTGCGATCAAATTCACATCAAGTTACTGTTGCACAAAAATAAAAAAATACAACAACAATAGATCAAGAATATTGATTTGAAGAAACAGATCAATTTAGAAGAAGCAAAAGCGTAGCGAGATAAATTCTTCGTTCGATGCAAAGCTTTCGTTTTGCTCATTCTATCTATCTCTTATGGAATAGTAACAATCCATCATGCAGTTAAAGCGGAAAATTTGGGACTACAAATATGCAGGAAAATTGCATTGCTATGCAAGGAAAACCAGCATGGTACACGAGAAATTTAATTGTACACACAGTACACGATTATGTAAAATGATGTAAAGAGTATAGTAACATAATATTATAATCCGATATAGTGGTTAATGTGAATATAATGGAATCGCATAGAAGTGTCACAATATATTATTTATATTTAAGTAGTTTATTGTTATGAGATATAAAAGAACTTGAATGCGATTCTGGAACAATGACAAGACGACAGCTAGTTAACCAATCGCAGTCACCCTGCAGTCTTCCTGTGGGGAACAGGGGTGGACTGGGGGGTAGAAGCGTTTGCGTCTGTGTTTTACTAACCTGTGAAGTAAGTGCAATTTTGCTCGTAATTGCCCATATGAGTTTTGTGCGTGGCTGCCAATAAACTGAGCTCATTAATTTTCGTCGTCTCCGCTTGCGGGAGGTCGGGCGCGCGCTTGTATGGCCAGTCCGCCCCTGACGATATTAATGAGGTAGAAGCGAAATTGCATCCGTGTAGAATCAAAATGCTCAATGGAGTGTCGTCTCATTGAGAGTGAAGCTACTGGTGAATGTTACCAGCCATGGGAATAACTATTAATCTTATACTAAATTAAAAGTGTTAATTATGTTGTGATTGATTGTTATTTCCACGACTTAATTGCAGTACCTAAAATTGTTTTCGTTGCGTAACGTAGTTGCAGTATCTACAACCTTGGTAGCTTTTACAATACCCCAATAAAGAAAATTACAAATATAGACATAGGTCACTCATTATAAGTATACTCTTAGTTAATTTGCTCAAGAATCTGTTAAATTTATCCCGTGAATGTGTCTTTATATCTATATTTATGAGGACAATGTATTTTATTCCAATTGTTAATATTATTACAGGATTAAATGCTAAAGCTACCAAGGAATATCCAAGTTGACCAATTTGATTTTTCTTGATATACAACAGTTACGTAGCTATTGTACAAAATCAAATGGTGCGAGGATTTAGGATGTTCAAAAATTAAAGAGAAACCTTACATAATGCTTCTTTAATCCAAAGAAAATATCATCTGTTGCAAATGCAAATTGAAACAGAGTGAATAGTTAGATTTTTAGAAGAAAAAATACCTACTCATGTCAAACTACCTAATAATTCAGCAATATTTTAATTTAAAAATTACCTGTACATTTTGAAATTTATAAAAATAAGAAATTGCAAAGAACGCAAGCATCGAAAGTTCAATAGATATCTTAGGAAATATTTTAGTCCTAAGTGTGGCAATTTTGTCAAAGATCCATCATGCATATAATTATAGCCAATAAACTTACTTTTGTATCTAAACTACGATGTTTTGCATGTTCATTAGTTTGAATTATAATTTGGAGCCCCTACAGAATGCATTCGTCGTCATAGTATGTAGGCTTTCGTGTTTGCAAAGCGTTCGTTTTGATACATTGTGGCAGCAACGTTTAGAATCAGTGTTATTTGTCTTGTGCTTTTCAGTGTTGAAGCCGTGCCAATAAATTCGATTAGGTTGTGTATTTCCATCAACTTGCTAATTTACATTCGAATGCCTATCAATTGCTCATGCTTGAATCTATAAATGTAGACTTTTGCTAATTTTGTTAAATTTATTTTATTTTCTTTGATGTCAATACACATCCCGGAAATTTTTAAGAAGTAAATATTATATGAAAAACTAAAAATATTTATACCTAAAACCACTATCTGGCTGAGGTAGTCCGGGTTCAGTGGATATTTCTCTTGCATAGACTTATCTGGCTTTTTTTGTTTTTCAACAGGTTTTTCAGGTTTTGGCGGAGTTTTTTGTTTTGGCTCTTGTGTTCTTAGGCTCTCTTGAGGATCCTTTAAATAAAAACATGATATATATTAATAAGTAATATGAGTTAGAGTAGTAGGTATAGCTTGCAAGTTAGTTTTGTGAAGTGACATTTACTAGGATTTTTTGATTGCTATAACTTTCTGATTATTCTGATGCACAGGAATTGCTGCCTTTTCTCTTACATATTCATTATTAAACATCTCTTCTGTAATATATACGTGTTGTTGCTCTTCTCAATTCCTTTACCAAAATTATATTTTTATTTCTGAAAGTTTAACCTGTTTTATTTTTAAAACTGTCAAATGAGAATTCAACCTTAGTTTATGTAAGTCGTTACATTCACGAAAAGAAATCAGAGTTTTTCGTTATTTTGTTTCGTCTTTGTAGATACTTAATGTGAAATCGCCAATATTTTGATTTCATGGGCACTTTATTTAATTACGCCCTTGTAAAGATTATTCAAATACCTTAAGAATCTCTGGTATTTGTGCCGACGGATTATGAAAGGTAGATGTACAAGTAATAATTCTTGGAAATTTTGAAGGTATTTTCTTTTCAGCCGAAGTAAAATTTTTGGAACTCCTTACATTTTCTCCTTGTATTATTGAGAGCAATTCATTTCAAGGATTATAAATCAAAGGAATATGTTTTCTTTCTTCTATTACCTCACAGGTATTAATTAAGTTCTTTACCTTTTGTATTTGAGGCATGTGTGTCGGTGGATGCGGTGGGTGCGGTGGGTGTATTAGATGCAGATGTCTCCTAGGGTGTGGATGCGGGTGGGGAGCCTGGTCATCCGATGTGTGTTCCCCGTCGTCGTGGTCATCCACAACCCCAGAGTCATCCAATGAAGACTCACGATTGTTACTGTGATCGCTCAGTTGCCGACCAGCGGCACTGAGTGCACCTCGACCTGTAGTTTAGAATGTATGTTTTTTTAAATTATATTTTTAGATTCTTAAAGCTTAGGTACACAGTTGTTAGTACATTCTTTTTTTTTGTTCAACTACAAAAATAGTACTTAAAATACATACTTAACATCCATAATTACAATTGAAAGCATAATTCAAAAACAATTGTAAAATGAAATTGATAAATTAAAAATCTAAACTTTACCAAAAAACAAATTGTATCGTCGACTGAAAATAAATTTCCACAATACATTACTAGACACCGTTTTGTAGTAATCTTTTTTATCAAGGGTCTTTAGAGCAGATTGCATTATCATTAAACCGAGCACATAATTACATCACATCCAAAGCATAAAGCGATGCTTCACCTAATGCATTGTCTGGGTGCAGGGTGTGAGGAGCAGGCGGCGGGGGTGGCAAGGGTGGCGGGGGCGACGCACTTGGGGTCACGGACCGCGACCGAGACCGCGAACGCGACCGCCGGCTTGCATCCCTGTTGGATAAACAAAGTATTAGTAGTAAGAACGTACTTACGTTTAAGTAGGCTTTGTGGAGATGATCCAGCGGAAAATGTTTGACAGTTGCGTTCAGCTGTTCGGAGCTTTGTTGTTTAAGTATGGTGAATTAGGTCATATCGCTGTAAAAGTTTTTGTCGATATTGATAGCAAAGTGGTCTTCAAAATGATGTTGCTGATTAATAAATTGGTCGGTATAGAGAATAGGAAAGTCGATGTACAGGTTGACAATTGATTTGGTGTATAAGAAAGAAGTAAATAGGAGGAAGAAATAGCATATTATACAGTGCCATCAAGACCCGAACTAACGTTAATCGCTATACCAATGGATTCTTAAATCCTGATGAACGTACCTAGTTAGATCCATTTTGACTCCCAAAATAATATATAATATCAGACTCGTATCAAGTATTATAGTTCCCTGTTGGATAAATACGTCTATCCAATATTAAATAATTAATATAAATTCTAATGCACAGGACGTACCTACTGGTACATATAGTTTAACTAGCCTGTGATATGGGTTCTAAAATGCGGATTATCATACATAGAACTACGTCAGTACTATTCTGCGCACTGCAATGAGGAAATGGTGAAATGGGGATCTGGAGAAGTGGGGAAAATGGGAAGAAATTGGGGGAGTAGAGTAGCGAGAGTCAAATGAAGCACTAAGATATACAACCATACGCGATAACTGACAACCACGCGCGAGGAGACGCAGACAACAGCTAGTCTTTGACTAAACCCAGTCAATAACGAGCAATGGCCCGAAAAGGGAGGCTAGGTCCGCACCTAGCCTCCCTTTAAAACCCAGAAGAGAGAAACAAAAGAGTCCCAAATCAAACCCAGGGAATAGATAGTAAAAATATCAGAATTAATTCTTCAATTACTACTTTGTAGTAAATAATTTCCCAACATCCGCATCTGTCGCTGTTCATTTATATCCAGTTCCTGCAGAATTACGACACAACAAATTCGAAAAGAGGATACTCCCAGCTTTTTAATGAATGCCTACGAACCTTAGTACGTTTGGATCGAATACTGATCCAATTGTCCCGTAACAAAGAGTATTATCATACAAATTCGTATCGACTTCTAAATAACCGGAATTCGGGTCAAACAGGTGAGCTCTGAAACGGATGTTCTAATGTATAGCTGGTTATATTTGTCGGTGCCTGGATTAATAGTGCGTTTTATTGGTTTTGAACTTCAAAGTTCAGAAATCTTATTAGTTATAATTTAACATTTAGTTGGAGGGGACGTAGTAAGCGAGTACCTATGAGTGGTGTAGTGAAACAAATTACTACACCACGATGGGAACTCAAAAATGCCGTTGATTCGACAGGAAAAGTTATTTGTTACTAAAAATGTATTACTCATTTCTTACTAAAAATTAATTGTCTGTATTTCCACCTATCATCTTATAAGATAGATATTGAGTATTTTGTATGTTCAGATTAATTTGTAACTGTTTGAGATATTGAATTAAATCTGTTGTGAACAAACTATATCTCTAAAGAAGGTATTACCATGAGAGTATTAGTTTACTAAGAAGCTATGAACAGAAGTTTATATAATTTAAATACATATTACATACATACTGATTTTAACAATGTTTCCATTTTTGCATAATTATATTTTTGTATAGCTACTACTCTGGTTTGCTGAAATATGCGATTTTCGCAGAGTAGAGCTAGAGAATGTTCATTTTTTAAGGTTTTTTGTGTAAAAAATCCCGAAAACTGTTAGTTGCAAAAGCTTTATATTCTCCATATATTTCCCGCAATTTCACGATTTACTTAAATTACTTCACACTCTCGTATATCCCTCAGGAGACTTTACGGAGTTTTGCAAAGGTTGTATTGTAATTAGTATTTGATATCAGTATATAAACTCTTTTCTTTTTTTATTCAATTGTTTTTAAATCCAGAATGAATTGCTTGAAAGTATGAAGTAAAATATAAAGATTATTAAATTATCAATGGCGGATCGTCAATCGTCATTTGTTTATTCCAATCTTTACTTTATCTTCTTATGTTATCTCTGTTTGATATGAACTTGGTCTCAATCAAATCATTACATCAATGGAAAACATATTCAGGTACATTTTCTACTGTAAGGTTTTATACATATTCGCATCGCAGCGCTCAACAAAGAGATGATAGATGAATCAGATAATGTGCTCCGTGCTTTCGAAGAATTTTCCTTTGAGTTGTATTTTCTAAGAGACGTGAACATTTTCACTAAAATTAAGAAACTGAATTCATTCTCTGTTTGACATCTATTGACGTTCGAGTAAGGTCAATAGCCAGACTTCGATCGAGCTTGGTGTAATGCTCCAAGGAAAATGAGATTTTTCATTATCTTTTCGGATCTTAAGGATTCAAGAGGATCGTCGGAATTTTATTGAATTACCTGCTGTTATTGGACAAGTGTGACATCTATATTATCTAAGATTACATAGGGCTGTTATAAAAGTTTGGAATGCCTCTTCTTATGAAATGATTTAATATGCATTTGATCTTAAGAGCATGATGTAGGCTGCAAAACTGCCCGCGTGAATTATCAACCTCGATCAGGAGATTCATTCTGATATAAAAACTGTGCTATATCAGACTGTTATCATCTATTCATACTGTTGGTGCCATGTCAGCAGCCTGAATACTTGGTGGAACTTACTGTTATACATAATTGATAAGCCACTTGTACTTCGCCACAATATTTATTATTGTACCTAACATTTTACACCTTACGGTATTCTGTTAGTATACCTAATTTTGGCGTAGGTACTGGCGAATTATGAACACCCAAAAGAAATCAGCTTCGTGTTATGATTATGAACCAGACTACTGCCTAATACAATTTATATTATCTAGACTTCTCTTATTTGTTGTGATATTTCCTCTTAAAGTCTCCAAATATTTTAATATAAAAGGTTATTATGTTATGTTTATCCTTAATATATTATTATGAAACATAGTTGAATAAATGCATTCGTTTGTGATATGATGAAATGATTCTTATTGATTAAACGTGTTCGTGAGGTGGTCAGTTATCCACTGTATGGAAAGTGGATATATTTTCTTCTGATTTTGCTATGTTACATCTTGAACTATTTGTATAGTATGTAGGTATTCCAGCTATTTTTCATGTGTATTGTATTATGCATATATTGCTCAATGATTCGGATACATAATAATATATTCTTACTCCTTGGCACTTCAAAAACCCACTTATATGTTACCTCATCCTATAAACGGAAACATACCTTTCATTCGGTTATCAGTGGTTATAATATTCACCTGATTTTGCAAGCGAATGGTAGCTAAAAGATAAGTTTATCAGATAGAAATTCAAATAAAGGATAAGGGGTTTGGTAAAAGGACATTATCTACCTTCTCTACCCTTTGATTGTTTGTAACAAAGGCACTTATTTATTAAAATGTTTTACAAGAAGTACGAGTACCTATGTTATACCATTTATGAAGTTTCTTCCCATCCAGTAACAGTATTAGATTTTACTGAATGGGAATACACCACTTTTAATGATTGCAATAAGTACTACGTTATGAATAATGGTTTGAGGAGGTCAGATGGCAGTCGATTCACGAACCAAAATATTGAAGTTAGGCGCAGCTAGATTGGAATAGTGGATCCCGGAATACAGGGTGAAAAACTTCGAATGCGACCGGGATAAAATCAAGAATGATAAAAATTTTACATTGGCAGACACTAATCGATGTACTCCTAATGTTATATTCAGGATTCGAACCCAGGTCTCTCTATTGTTAAGATGTCTCTTTAACCACTAAGATACCTTTTATTGCCTGTTTAATGTTACTATTACAAAAGAAAGTATAAAATCAACCAGCGAACTTTTATCAATAACAACATTTCTTGCATTTCTTTCTGGTTTTCGTTCACAACCAATGAAGTTAGTTCCAATAAACCACACAAAGATGGCGTTTCAACTAACTGTGTCTGTGAGTTCTCTCGGAGGATGCGAATAAACTCGTTCCACAAGTTTGTTGAGGGAAGCCTGTTTATTGGATTTTCTTCGTACCATTCACTCCGCTCAGCAGTAAACATTAAGGTTTCTGATTTCACTTTATTCAATGACTGTTGAGTTTGTCGAACAGGTCGAATTCACAATGTTTTGTTAAACGAATTCTTTTGTTGTATACCAAAGTGGTATAGCCCGTGCTGTATTATGTGTTAGGGCATTAGGGTTCAGGTTCGTAATTGAATATCTCTCAATATTTTTAAAGCGAAACCTAGTTTTAACCCCCACGTAAAAACGACGGGGTGTTAAAAGTTTCACGTGTCTGTGTGTGTGTGTTAATTAAAGATTTAAAAAACCCCCGACACAAAAATTAACTTCAAAAAGCTAAAAAATAAATACTTAATTCATGTGTTGTCGTGTCGGCTGTCGGTGACGGTGTCGGGCGTCGGGTTTTCTAAATCATTAATTTAATCTATCTAAGCAATAGAGAATGTGACGTCTATGAATAGGTGGTATCTATTTGTAGTGGTCTGAGTATTTATGTACCTACCGCAAAGAGTACGTTAAGCCATCGACTCCGGTAATGATCGAACATCTATGGCAGTCGTTACGGGTAGTTTGTTGAAATGTAAAGAAGTAGAACAACTGCTCTAACGTTGGGTAAGGAAAATGATGATTGAGATATTTGTTACTCGATTTCATTATTGTTCGTAAAAGAAATTATTCCTACCACTTAGGAAAGTGGTTACCGTGGCCGTTTGCGCTGCCGACCATATAGAGAATAGGGGGGAAGGTAGAAGGAGGGGGAAGAAGTATAAAAGAGTGTCTATGCTGTCAGTGTAGAAGACAAAGAAGGGTTTCTCGATCTTCCCACACCGACAACACAAAACCAGTGAGCTTTCTGTGTAGTCTTCTCCACATTCACTCCCTTCCTGGCCATATCATCTCACCTATCATCCATCTCCTCTTTAGTCGTCCGCTCTCCTTATAGCCATTCATTTCCAAAGTAAGTGCCTTCTTTACGACATTCCATTTATTTCTCCGCATTATATGTCCCAACGAGGGCCCAACCAAACTCTGAACAACACTCTCAATCGAATACCTTAAGGAAAAACAGCTTTACATAATATACTTAGTTTATTCCAACTGTCATTGAAATTCCCAAGATTCGTTGTCATTGTAATATTTTATCACCTAAATCATAAGGCAAATGATTTAATTAAATATTTATTCACAAAACCTTTACAATTTGGCAAAAGAACAAAAGGATTTTTTTGAAATTTATAATTCAAACTGCCATTCTGGTTGGCAAAATCCTTGTTCAAAGTTACCTATCATTCAAACACAGATATTTACTTTTGAAGCTTTGCAACGGAGTCTCATCGAGGCACAGATAATTTAGCCTTCTGCCTAATTTGAGGTTTAACTTTGAAATAATCCGCTTGAGGGATCTTGTCAGCCGTTCCCCGCTCTTTGACAGCCCTCCTTTGTTTGCCACTTTGTTTTCTTTGTATAATTACCCCGCCACATTCGTATCACGAGATCCTTTAATTCCTATCCGACTGATTTAATTTGTGACACATGTTTCTAAGGAAATTTCGCTTTGGAATATTTGGTGTTATTAGTGATACTGAACTGTAGGATTCTTCTAGGCAAATATCGTCGGCTTATCGACATAGCGACGACAAACAATGTAATTGTTGTAACAAAAATCGAACTTTTCAGGAAATAGAAAAACTTTTAAAAACTCGAAGAAAAGAAAATATTTTTGTTCATAATAATATTTTGATAGTAGCCTTCAAATTGAATTCTGAAATAATTGCTAAAGTTCTTATTAACAGATTACTTATCACTTACAGCAATTCATTTTTTATTTTCGGAACAGAAGAATGTCGTAAATTGGGAACATTTTTGTATAGCGAGGTTTAACATAAATCATTTTACGGTATTTATGCAAGAAACAATATTATTTGCTGTGATTGGAAAAACATAACAGGCAAAATGGCGTACTACACTAAAATAGACAGGGGTAATTTACGTAACAGTAACGACATAGTATTTTTTCTGATTCTAATGGTGTATGTAGGTATTTATAACCTACAAAACAACCTTTTCAAAACAGCTTCGCGTAAACTCGGAGTTCTGAACAGGGTGAGACGTTTTTTCACGCCGGAGCAGCGGTGTCTTCTTTATAAGACACAAATTCGCTCCTGCGTGGAATATTGCTCGCATCTCTGGGATGGCTCCGCAAAGTACTTATTAGATGCTCTCGACAGGTTGCAGCGACGTGCGGTCCGCATTATTGGGAGTCCTGAGGTTACAAATACCCTCGAGCCTTTGCAGATGCGTAGAGATGTTGCGTCCCTGGCAGTATTTTACCGTCTCTACCATGGTGAATGTTCTGATGAGCTCTTCCAATTAATCCCACCCTCCCCTTTCCTACACAGGACAACACGTGCAGGGCTTAGATGTCATTTGCATACGGTACAGAATATTCCATCAAGAACCAAGCGTTTCGGTGAGTCTTTTCTCTGCCGCACCATTAAGTCCTGGAATTCCTTGCCAGCGCACGTGTTTCCTTCTTCCTACAGTCCCGGGTCCTTTAAGCGGGGCGTGAAAAAGCATTTGATGAGGCCGTCAAGCTGAGCGCTACCATTGTAGCACTGAACGTGTTTGCAATGGTGACCCTCTTTCATGAGACTTTGCCTTCAGCTTAACATCAGGCGAGGTGAAGTCAAATTGATGTGCCATAAAAAAAAAAAAACTTAGGTACCTACACCATTTTAGCTACTCACAGCAAATACCTTTTTCACCACAGCAGCTCAAACAAGTGAGTTTTGCTGCGTGAAAACAGTGTGCAAAATGCGATTTTGCTCACTCAGTGAGACAAAGTAGCTTTTTAATTATTTTTTTTTAATTTTCAATAAAGAGTGCCAACCATAGATTCAAAAAGAATTGTTCCGCGAATAACTTTCGAACTACATACACTGCACTCTGTCTCTTGACCGTCCATAAAAAAGTTCGAGTGACAAACACAAGTATTTTGAGGGTTTTTTTTTAATTTATGGCACGTCAAAGGTCCTATTTCGAAATTCTAAATTTGAAAGATATTTGTAAAAGAATAACCATGTATTTTATTTACATTATTTAATAATTATGTAATGTTATTGAATACCAAAATAAGTAATGCATAAGTATTTATAATGATTACTATTATCAACATTTGAAAAATAAAATGTCACGTACGCTGTTTCTGAACACACCTTAAAAATAACGGGTATAAAATTTTACTTTTAACTTTCAACTTTAAATTTGCAGAACAGCAATAAGTAATTAGATTAATTATTAACTTTTAAAATTTTCAGCATTATTTTAATTAATAATAGGTGTTCTGTTCTGTTAATAAGTGTTGCATTATCTTCTAAGTAAGATATCTTATGTGTTCTCGCTGCTGAAGTGAAAAGTAATGTGTGCCACACGAGAGCAAAATTATTTGCATCTCGTGCATTTGAATCCCTCACTACGCTCGGGATTCTACATTAGAATCACTCGCTACGCTCGTGATTCAATCCTAGAATCCCTCGCTTGCTCAGGATTCAAAATCAGCACTCGCAGCAAAAAACAGTTTTGCTCTCTTGTTGCACAAATAACTATTCTGTCATCGATTGTCAACATTGTTTACGATATATAGGTGAGATAGTGGTCTAACGTGGGCCTTTGGAGCGTGGAACTTTCAACTTAAACACCAAAACTTTTGTCTACAACAATTCCAAGGAAACCCCATATCAAATTGAAAAAATCCATGAAAATGCAACACGAATTATTTAGAAAGGGGATAAAGAAACTTACAAAGGGACGACAATTAAACAGGTAACATTGTTCCAACTGTACATAGACTTTGACCGCTTACCACTTGACAGGCTGTATGTTTGTTCACCAACTATGTGATGTAAAAAAGTAAAATTATGTTCTGTGGAACATGTGAAGTAAATATGGTTTGCAAGCACGGAGGACAGAACTTGTTTGCAAGGCTTACGTTATATAATTTTCTGCTAACTGCACAAACACATCCAAGTTGAGGGTGAATTCCATCACAGAGTTATAAAAGTAACTTTTCCTGTGTTTGACATTTTCCATTGCTGTTTATTATTGTGGAAATGTGACAAACAAATCTGGATCATTTCATGCTTCTTTCGTCTTTTGGGATTTCCGTTTTTCGTTTTCGCACAGATAATTCTATGTTAATTTTTGATGGAAATTTAATTTAGAAATTTTGTTTAGGTTAGGTACTTAAGTTTTAAATGTAATTACATAAATCATCTAACCTTTTTATACTGTACATATTTTTGTTCAGAATATTAAATAGTCATATTTTATAAATATTTACCATTTAAATTAATATAATTAAGTTTTTGATTTAACTAATATTATGAGTTATGTTCTCTACTAGTTTAGTAGAAATCCTAACTCATATTTTTTATTATTTTTATGAATATGAAGTCGAAACCAAACAATTTATACATTCGTTTCTCGCAATGTAAAAAACCGGAAAAAAAATTCGGCAAACTAAATCCTATCTGTCACTAAAACGCACAGAGTGTGGAATAATTTGATGCAAAACGCGGAATCTCGTGTAAAAGCCAGCTCAATATCAAAGTGAATGCATGAAGAGTAATACTTCAGTTGGCAGCTGACGCCCGGGCTTCATCAACATATGCATAACTACATAACTACTCATAGCTGCATACTCCACCGCCATATATGTCACAGTCGATAGCTTCAACAATCAACGATTCGCCAATGTCGCACTTCATCCGCTACGGAGCAAAATATGAATATGGAACGACGGTTTTATTTTCAAATCTGGCAATTTAGAACGCTATTTTTTTTGTGAATTTTCACAAGTTTTAACGCAACGCTTTAGCATTTTTTTGTATTCTTCTTTTCATTCTTTCGCTATGTTGAACTTCTGTATTTGTGACAGCAAGTGGTGTTTTATAAAAAAATAATATGGATATGCCTCATTTCCTAAAAAATCTCACCCAATCATCGCTATCTCAATTATGATAGATTGCCACGCGGGCGTAGTGGGATACTTAGCAGTTAGTTTTATTAATATAGGTAGGTACAGTAAAACATTATTTTTATCGTGCGCAAAATCCCAACAGATACCACCTTTGCCAGAATTTGTAGAGGTGATTATGTTGGACTCAAACTGGCTAAAACGCTCGCCGTCTTTGGATCCTTGATTGCCGGAGGTTAAATAATAATAAATAATAATAATAAACAAACATATTATCTTTCGCACCCGGCAGACCCAGGGTCATCTCTTTTGAGATGAACCCCTTTCCGAGATGTTGGAACGGTGTCCCTATCTAGCTCCCGGGTATGAGGAAACACACTTTGCACCGCCACCGCGACCTTCTTCTGCTAGGAGAGTAAAACAGACTGCTATTCCTGATTAGAATATCCCTAAAGAAAAATTAATTATTTCAATTCTATTATTGGTTTAATCTATCCCCCTACTATCAAAAGCTATGATTGTTTTGTTTTTCTGTGAAATTGGATTTCGTTCACTGATATAACGTTTCGAGTAGTTTCCACTCAGTGGTTGACTGAGCTGTGAAAGTTTGGTACTGTGGACACCTGTAGGGCTCTTGTTTGCTACTTTTAGTGTGACAGAATGATGGGATGTGAATTTGGTAAAAGTGAATGTCTGGATGATACTTAAAACCGTGACCTTTCCTGCGACATTCGCTTTTTATAATTTTAGATGGATTTGAAAAAGTAAGCATTTTAATGCCTCAAAATTTCAGTAAATGTGCAACATTACAAAGTAAACGTAGAAAGTCATTTTCACTTTTACACTGTGACACCATTATTTTGTTATAAACAGTGGCGAAGGGTGGATTTTTTTGAAAGGGAAGCCGAACGAAATAAAAAAAACTTACCATGGCCGATTGTAATGTGTAGGTACTCCTTTCAAAAGCTGTGACTGGCTGGTTCGATGCTTAGGCCCAAATGGTTGAGGAAATTTCAACCCACATTTACTATACGTGTGAGCACTGATGATTATTATAACAGTGAGCCACTTATATTTATCGTAATGAGATACATTTAAAATATTTCGTAAATCCATCGCACCGTTTATCACTACATAGTATAAAACAAAGTCGCGATTCTGTGCCTATGTCCCTTTGTATGCTTAAATCTTTAAAACTACGCAACGGATTTTGATGTGGTTATTTTAATAGATAGAGTGGTTAAAGAGGAAGGTTTATATGTATATAACATCATGCTGCAACCAACTGGAGTGGTGCAGAAGTGAAAAATGTTGCAAAAACGGGGTGACGCAGACGAAGTTGCGCGGGTCATCTAGTATTCTATATTCATGACAGGGCGGGCTCGACCTAACTGAACTATAAATGTTTCTTATTTTCATAATTTAATTTCGAGAAAGTATAATGGCAATCAATGCACAACAGTCAGTACACTACACAAACACAAACACAAATTATACTTAGTAATAACTTCTTCACACAAAAAAGCGAATTCAAACTACTTGCAGTACTTTATAACATAAATAATTATTGATGAAATAAAAAATCAATGTCAATGAATGATGAATTTGAAATATTTGAATGCATCGCTCATTCGCCTCAACTTCAGGTTAATGAAATCAAAACAAACTACATTCACATTAGTGCTCTCTCGCTCTCGCAAATTCTTATCGTATATTCCCTCTTTGTCATAACTCGTTGAATACCGGCTTATCCCGCCACATATTTTTACGAACACTACTAAGAAAAATTGCACATGTGTGCGTGCGACTGCGTATTACTTGGTATTACTAGATTCCGATTTCGCCGGCGGGCTTACCTTTCGCGCGCGTTCAGACAGAATCATTTCCTTCTTTATTTGAGAACTAGATGGCGTTATGAGAAATATGTGTAATATGTAATGTATGTAAATAATTATTATAATTGCGATTTACGTAACAGAATACTTTTTGTTTTATATTTTTGTGTATTGAATGGATATGGTTTCATTGATTTATAATTTATTAATAGCCAATGCTTAGAGGTATTTGCAAAGGTAAGCCGGCAGGAATCGGGTTATATGGACACTTCGCCACTGGTTATAAACCAGCTTATCTAGTAGGTGTATCTATTAGAAGCATAAAAATAATCACATTAATAGTTTTAATTAGTTATTACCAATTTGTTATCGAGTGCAAAACAATTTTATACTTTTGAAATCTCAACAGTAGTTACTTTCATAACCCTAATCTCTGAGCATTCCAATGGTTACCCCAAAGTGCAAAATATTCGTTCATATTATCACAATGTGGGGGTAACCATATTTCAGTAGCAGCTTCCACAAGATACATCACCATAATGGCCATCGTTATTTTTCGGGATGACACCGCAGGTTTTATCTTTCACAAAACGTTTTCCATGACTCACGAGTAGAAACCGATAACCTAATAGGGGTAATTTTGTCCTAGTTTTGGTAAGATAAAAATTGGAAGCCGTTTACATTGTTGGTGGGGTAAGATCAGGTAGTAGATATACTCGTAAATAGTGTTGATTTAGACAATATTTTTAGAAAATATTTTCAAGTAGATTTACTTAGGTACATACGTACATAACATAACATAAACTCATGCCTATATCGCCGAAGGTAGGAGGAGGCAGAGGTGCTAACATCCACATTTCACCAGTTTATTATTAGGTCCCAGCACATGACCCACCTGATGAAAAGTGATTACCGAGGCCTAAGATGAAAAATTTAATGCCCTTCTTAAAAAACTACTATTGTAGTCGTTCGGGAAAACCACGGCAGGAAAATCATTTCACAGCTTGAGTATGAAATACTATCAGTTTCAATCCGCAAAGGAATGTAGTCATCTAGATTTACTGTCGAAAGCGTAGTTTAACTACTTATTGGGTTATATTCAGTCAATCAATAGCCCATTGCAATCCGCTACTGGACATAGGCCTCTCCTAATGTAGCCGGACCTAATTTAGGTCAATGGGGGGTGGCCTATGCCTAGCAGTGGAAGTCCTATGGCTAAAATGATGATGAATGTGCGTGTTGATCCCGATCCAGGGTTGTATTAATAAAAACGACTTCGAGTGAGGCTTCTTCGATGGCAATCGGTCTCGGAGTGACGTGTTCATTGAACATATTTGTATATATATTTGTATATTAGGTAGGTATATACCATAATATTTCTTCTGCAAAGTCATTAATATAGTAGTAAAAGCAAAGTAATAACATATTGTACCTACTAAACAATGAATAGTTTGGAAACATAATATATTATATATACACTAACATTGGTCAATAGATACGATATAGATGTAGGCGTTACCTGGCGGAAATCCATTACAAAAAGATGTATATTGGGAGAGAGAGGAGGGCCCACCATGCAGTATTCCGCTAATGCGAAGGACTTAAACCTCGACACGTGTTTCGCCTCTACACTACACTACACTACACTGAAGATGCCTCGTGTAGAGGCGAAACACGTGTCGAGGTTTAAGTCCTTCGCATTAGCGGAATACTGCACATGGTACAACATCTCCTCTCTAGTAAGATTTTTTGTTTTTCTTACTTTGAAGAGGGTGGTTTGACATTCCAATATATATTGTTGGAGTGTTGAACCGCGGGTGAGCGGTGGGCCCTCCTCCCTCTCCCAATATATATCTTATTGGTCAATAGCTTCATATATTACGTTTTACCATATTCCCAAATCAGGAACGCTACAGCGGAAGATACTCAAGTCGTTACTGTTACGAAAATTTCTCAAAAATTTGCATTAATTTCTCTCAATGTAAAAAACAGTAAATAAGTTCGACAGATAAATCCTTTTTGTTAATCATATAATTAGTTACATCATGTCCTAAAGTTTGAAAACATATGCACACTAACTTCGGTCAACAGCTTCATATATTACGTTTTCCCATATTGCCAAATCAGGAACGCTACAGCGGACGATATGGACTGTAATGTGTGGGTTCGTGAAATTTCATGTGTCGTATGATATGGAGCCGTACGATTGCAGAGTGCGTGTCAGGTGGATCCTGTTACGTAAATATCGGAACGTCATATTGTGTTTTGTGACGGTGTATCTTGTCGTTTTGCTAACATATAGGTATAGGCACGAGTTGAGAGAGTGTATGTGTGTATGTGTGAGTGTGTGTCTTTTGAGGATAAAGTTTGCATCGAGTATCCCTAAAATGAAAAAGGATCTTAGTTCTTGTTTCTTTGACAATGTGTAAACATAGTATATTTAGTATTTTAGCAGTGTTCCTGTGTTATTCTTATATCATTATTATTATTGTTATTTTTTCTCTGCCTTCATTTTCGTGCTTATAAAAATTGTCTACCGCGTACTAAATATTTTCAACCAATGTTTATGAGTGAAAACTTTTCATTGGCCGTCTCCTATCTTTAAATACCATTGTAACACTAATTGTTAGCTGTTAGTTTTCCTACTATGAAATAAATAAAAATAAATAAAAAAAAACACGGGGTGCTACGTTTGTTGACGAGCGTACATCTACCTATTGCAGATTGTATCAAGACCATGTGCGCGCGGCATGGCGGCGCGCTTTCTCTTGCGATTCAGCAAATAAGGAGCCAACGACGATTGAAAGGCCCTGAATTCGAATCTTGACTATTACCAAAGTGAATATAAGAATTTCAAATCTTAAAACAACTTCTAAAATGGCTCTATCCACTAATTCAATGTAGCTCGTCATGTTATTTTAAGGTAGGTACTGTGGGGTTAAATCAAATTCAAGAAACAAAATCACTTACTCTGCCACAACAGCGACAGCCGCCGCATGATGTATAGCACTTCTGCCTCGTTTACGTCTTCTCGTCTTTTTCCTCCGCGAGTAAGACGCTAGGATCAAACCTTTTCTCGCGTCTATTCGCTTGCGAGAATCCTTCGCAAGCGTTCTAACAGCTAGCGATGTTGGGTCGAAACTGAAGGTGGAGTCGTCACGGTGCTCGTTCAGATCTTTTTTTCTTTCCTGTAGACATTAAAGAGATTATATAGGAATCTTCTGTAGTGTGGTTGTAGTGAACGCGACTGCTATGCAGAAGACGCAGCTTCGATTTTCGCTCAGTGCAAATATTTGTGCGCATGAATATGGCTATTTGCACTGGTCTGGTCGTGCCTCGGACAGCACGTTAAACCATCTGTCGGTCACGGTTGCCATACGAACATCTATGGCAGTCGTTACGGGTAGTTGGAGTCCTCATAAAGTTTGACTAGCCTCTACAGAACTTCGATATTGCCAATTTGGTAGTGGAAGTCCGATGGCAGCCGCTGCACGAAAAATATGGAAGTTCAGCCGTATCTTAGTTAGACTCGAAAGCCGACCCCAACTGAGTGTGGAATGTTAGCGGAAACCTGTCTTTGGTTGGTCCGCGAATGTAAGTAAGATAAGTCTAAGTGAGTTATAAAACCATTCTTGCTCTTGGTTTTTCTAATTTAATGTCTAGGTATCCTAAATTCTAGAGTTAAACGACTTACTTCTTGTGTGATCTGCGACTCCTCCTCATAGCTGAGCGCGACTACGGCGAGCATCAGGTTTATAAGGTAAAATGAACCGAAGAAGACCACCACCGTGAAGAAAGATACTGACATCGGACCACATGACGACAGCACCTGATAAGAAATAAAAGAAAACATTAAAAAAAAATTCGACACAAAAATTCCTACAAAAAGTTAAAAATTAGACGAGTTGAAATTAGCCTAGTCCTTTCATTTTAATATAAGAATCTGGCCTTGAATCGTTCCGATAACATGTGCCTTACCAGTTAGGGGCTCTATCGATTTTGCTTTGGGGTTTAAAGAATGAAGTAGGTATACTAATTTGAACAGATTCTGTACCAGGTTTGAATTGATTTTTGAATTTTTCAAAAGGCATATTATTCATTTGCTATTTCATATTTATCTTGATGTTTCGAGAAAGACAGATATTGACAAGATATTCCAGTACTTAGCAGTACCTACCCATAACAAACGTATATTTACGTTAGCCGCGGTAGCATAGTGGTATGGGTAATGGACTGCTGAGACGAGGTCTCGGGTTCGATCCCCGGTTTTACCATGGCACACACCAATGACTTTTTGATGCTTTTCGAAGTTATGTTTGTATTTTTTGCAGATTTATAAGTGCCCGGTTAATGGTAATAGGCTCGCCGCCTATTACATTGGGACGTAAACATAAACTGGCGAAATGTGGGTGCTAGCACCTCTGCCTACCCCTTCGGGGATATAGACGTGAGTTTATGTTATGTTATGTTACGTTTTATTGCGTACTAGTTGTCCCGCGCAACTTCGTCTGCGTCACCCCGTTTTTGCAGCATTTTTCACTTCTGCGCCGCACCCGTTGGTTATAGCATTATGTTATATACATATAAACCTTCCTCTTTAACCACTCTATCTATTAAAAAAACCGCATCAAAATCCGTTGCGTAGTTTTAAAGATTTAAGCATACATAGGGATATAGGAACAAAGAAAGCGACGTTGTTTTATACTATGTAGTTATGATAAGTGAAATGTCCTCCACATAACGGCGGCGTATCGTAGGTACATCTGGTCGTTCAGTGATGAAAGAGGATTAAGGGAATCACGTTATTCAATTGCAGTCCACTCTCCGAATGCAAACGATCTAATGGAGATAGGCTTACAGTTCTGCGTGGCTGTTGATAGCTAAATTTGTGACAGCACGGCATTATGTAGTAGTGTTATTCCAGTTTGTTGCATTGAGAGTAATATTTTGCCGCGTCTACATTTACATAACATTTTTTTTTATCTATGGCACGTCAATTTGACTTCACCTCGCCTGATGTTAAGCTGAAGGCAAAATCTCATGAAAGAGGGTCACCATTGCAAACACGTTCAGTGCTATAATGGTGGCGCTCAGCTTGACGGCCTCATCAGATGCTTTTTCACGCCCCGCTTAAAGGACCCGGGACTGTAGGAAGAAGGAAACACGTGCGCCGGCAAGGAATTCCAGGACTTAATGGTGCGGCAGAGAAAAAACTCACCGAACCGCTTGGTTCTTGATGGAATATTCTGTACCGTATGCGAGTGACACCTAAGCCCTGCACGTGTTGTCCTGTGTAGGAAAAGGGAGGGTGGGATTAATTGAAAGAGCTCATCAGAACATTTACCATGGTAGAGACGGTAAAATACTGCCAGGGACGCAACCATTTTATTGTGCCCGCATCAGAAGTGTGGGTCCGTTGCGTATTCAGCTGCGTGATAGCTGAGCTTAAATGAAACCGTTGATCGAATGATGGGTGTGTCAGTGCAACTCTAGTTTGTGTAATTATGTCCCACAAGTTGTTACGTCCACACTATGCATATCTCGTCTGTTCATGTCACAAACCTGAACGCATCTTCAAGGGTTTGATATCTAAATTCTTATGAAACCTTTTTTTGTAGTGTTTATATTATATTCACATCACTAATTTAGTAAAAACTAGTTTACCTGAGTGGAATAGGAATCACACATCTCTGTTGACTACGGTCATATAAGGTGACTACGGAATAGGGGTTTTTCCTCAAAGGGTAGTTTCCTCAAACTCCAAACTCATACAACAATACGCGGGTTAAGAACTAGAGTAGCGTAAGGTCAAATTTTCAAAAAAATTTTTTTTTTCACCATTCGCTTTTTTAAAGCCCATTTCATTATGTGCCAAAAAACTGGAGCGATGAAGTATGTAGATTGCTTAGTACAAATATAACAGATCAAAAAAAATATTTTCTGTTTACTGCCGAAATGACGTGTTCCTATTTACAATAATCTTGACATTATTTTGCTGAAAAAGTTGCGTGCACTGCGATCGAAACTCGATTTACGGCGCGATTATGACACCGAAGATGTCTGAAATGTAATTGCCCAAATAACGTATCTTGTTATACGTTTTTAACGCAAAAAATGTGATTATGTAGTCTAAGTTTGTTTCGTGCCAAATTAACGTAAAATACCTTTACTGCTTTTGCGACCTCGTTTTAAGTATACTTCAATGATTTTTCTACCTGCCAAAAAAACGTAAGGGTGTGATACGCTACTTTGGTTCCAAGTAATGAAAGTAATGCAGTCAGTTTATAGTGTAAAGGGTATATACGATCGTTTAGCACATCATAAACCTCTGTTAGTCTGATTTACTTTCGCGTCTAATACTAACATACGTTAGTTTAACCGAGGTAGACCGAGCCGGTTGCGTATGAAAACACGACGCGGGGTGCCCCTCGCTTTTGTTAATAACTTAACTTCTTTTTGTTTAAGAACTTTTTTTTTATACCACTTAGGTGGCAGACAAGTACACGGCCCACCTGATGGGAAGTGGTCACCATGGCCTATGGACGTTTGCAACACCAGGGGCGTCACACTCGTGCTGCCTACCCTTTTTTTTATCGTGCGCAAAATCCCCACGGATACCACCTCCACCAAAACCGATGGAGGTGATTATGTCGGACTCGAACCGACCAAAACACACGCCGTCCATGGGTCCTTGATTGCCGGAGGTGAGATTATACAAGACATATCTCTCGCACCCCGGCAGACCCGGGGACATCTCTGTTGAGATGACCCTCTTCCCCCAATGTGGGGACCATGGTGTCCCCATCTAGCCCCTGGGTATGGGGTGGCATTTTGCGCCATCGCCGTGGCCTGCTTCTGCTAGGGTAACCGATGGCTCCACCCGTCACCCCCAGGCCCGCGCTCATGGGGGATGGAGGTCATTTTGCGACCTCCGACGTCCGAGTCGCCTCCGCTCATCGCGGGCAGTGCGGGCCCGGAGTCTTCTCCGGACCCGCTCCGCCTCCTCCTTTTCGAGCATTACTTGCTCGCAGAAGGAGGCGGCGGCTGCCCAAGCACTCGCGCATCGTACCATCACCGTGAGCAATGTGGCGAGCGAGACAACTCCCACCCCTAGGGCTGTCACTAAGACCCGCCGTTGCGTCTCCCACGCCGGGCACTCGGTCAGCGTGTGCAGCCCCGAGTCCTCGCTCGCATCACAGTGATCGTGCTGCCTACCCTGTAGAAACCTTCTAATGCCCCTCTTAAAGAATCCCATATTGTAGTCCCTTGGGAAAACCACGGCAGGGAGTTCATTCCACAGCTTGAGCGGGATGGAACTCCTTCCATACCGCACAGTGCGCACCGTTTCCGATCGTAGTGTGTGATGATGAACCCCCTCTCTATGGCGAGCGGAGCGATGATAGAAAGTAGGTGTGGGCATCATGTCAAACAATTCTTCTGAACACAAGCCATTATACAGGCGGTAGAACACACACAGTGATGCAAAGTCCCTCCTGATGTTCAGAGATTCCACACCGCCTGAGAGTATGAGATTGTCGACCTGTCGTTGTACAGAGTCGAAGGGGTCTAGCTGGCATGCAGGCGTCCCGGTAAATAGGTGACAGCAGTACTCCATGTGGGGCCAAATCTGTGCCTTATAGAGAAGGAGTTTTGCCCCGCAGTGAAGAACTGCTTCGCCCTGTTAAGCACTCCTAGTTTCTTGGGAACTTAATATCACGAAGAACGTTGATAAGTTTAAGGAAGATGAGGTAGTACCTGCCAAAATAAACATGTACCGTGATATTTTAAAGAAAGATTTTTACTATTGATTTCCATAAGCCACGTAAAGATATGTGCCATGAATGTTTTGCATATAATAACACTCTAAGAAACTTGATCTGAATGATGAATTTTTTTCCGCCGAATATGACATGGAAGCTATATGTCATATTCCTACCTCATCTTCTAAAAAAATCTTTTGTAAGGTAGTCTGTGGTCCCAAACCCACATCAGCAGATAAGTACAACGATTTGCAAGAGCAGTGTCGATCTGGAGTTATTCCTTCGACATATCATGATTTTTATAACCATTTTCAGGTTGAACACAAATAATTATTTTTAATTGAGTACATTGTTAATAAGTTGTTAAGTAGCCGCCTCAAGAGATTATTAATTTGTAAAGATTTTCGTTACTAATTTTAAGGTCATTATAACGGAAGTTCCGTTGCATTCCATACATTATTAAATTTATTTCAGCCATAATGACGTATGTCAACTATTTTTTGATTATTAAATATTATTAAAACCAAAACATTTTTTGATTGCCTAAAATTTTACACCATTCTTTAACCGATAAATAAAGCATTATTACAAGTAAAAATCACACAGATAACTACTATAGATTTTGCCTTACAAGAGCTTTAAGATAACGGTAGGTAAATTTGAGTTGTTTTTCGGCCCTCCTGTAAAGTTGTCATTTTGCCCTTACGCTTCTCTAGTTCTTAACCCGCGAATATAAAGAGACCGCTAGATTTTAATAGAGGCATTACATGGAATGTTGGAAAGGATTTACTGTAATGTGTCTGTATAAGTATGAGTAGGTACGAGTAAAATCTAAGTACCGCATCATCGCTGAAGAGTACTATAAACAATCGTTCTAAATACTTCAAAGCCGCAGTGGAAATTAACCTATATTAGCTGCACAGTCATAACACCTAAAGTTTCACTGTTCCCCTTCATTTCACATTAAAATCAAAGCGAATCGTGTCGGCCTCGTAAATGTGCTCCGGTGAAATGATGCTGATGGGCCCGCCGCCATTTATTTAATTTTTACTTTTATTCTCAGGTTTGTTATTATTCTCCGGGTAAACGGAAATAATGCGGTCCGCTTAAGATCTTTTTAAAATGCAACAATTTTGTATTCTGATGAACTAAATTGCTACTCATTATTTTGATGATCTAAATTTGTTTTCAAATCTGTCATAAAATTAAATTGAATATTACGTAAAGTTGTTGATATATCCGTCTAAATGTAATATAGCCAATTTGGAAGAAACTTTATTAAGATGTAATGGTAACAAATATAATTAATAACTTTTGTAAGCAAGTACTTTCTTAAAGTTGAGCTTGAATAAACTTCGTAATTTACGGAGAAAGTAATGTAACGGACTGTACGTGTCATAAAGATCATTGCATTAGTCTCGGTCGCTTTCGAGACCCTCATCTTGGAGTTCAGGGTTCGCTTTCAGGCTTTTGAGATTCCATTTTGCACAGTCTTGCGCATCCATGGTAGTGCACAAAGCCAAGCCATCTTCTTGAAGACTCAAGAGGTTGGTTTGGGCTTAGAAGAAGTGCATTGCTCCCACCCAACCGGCGGCGGGCGCCATTATCAGTCATTATCTATGTGTTGTCACGACTCTGAGAGCTCCGAGGAAGGTGAAGTTTCTTGTTCAACTATCTTATCAACTCCAGTCAGCTTCTGACCTGACTTCTGACTAGTCCAACCTGGTCAAAACATCAAGCAACTCTAAGGGCAAATTATTGTTTTACCTTATTTATTTTTTATTTATTTTATTTATTTATTATCACATGGAAAACTTACAGCTATTACATCGGATAAATCATAACATAAGCACATGTAAGTCAATTACAAGTTTTCACTTCTAGTTACTGAATAGTAATTTAATTGTAAGCAAAGATTAGCACGTAAAAAAAAACTATAATTATAATCGCCTTAATTCCCGGATTTCGGTAACCATATTATCTATGTTACTGCTGGTTAAATTAACTTCAGCTGTCAAAGAATTAGATCTTAGGGTGTTCAGTAACTTTTGAGGCTCACTGTACTTCAACCTGCCCCTTTACAAGTATATGTACATGTTGAAGCGACCGTAACCTGTCGTCACAAGATAAGCATATGTTCGCGTTTGTTTAGGCTGATGGTACACATGTGAATCACACGTACCTGTTACACACTCAGATTAGAACACGCTTTATACCTCGAAGCTTATATCTTGAACCTAAAATATGTTCATAATGTACTTTATACGAATAGTACGCGTTTTTGGGCGTCTTTTGAATATATCACAGGGTGCTACGGCGTTGAACGAGCTCAAATTCTTTATCCATGAAATGTCAAAATAATCGCACGAAAGCTATTCATTTCTCTTTAGCGATTTAGGTCCAAGATATGTGCCCCGAGGTATACGTGTAATGTAAGTGGTCGTTCTCACTGTTTGTCTTTACAGTCTGAGGTTGGAGGGAAATTAGGAGCCATTTAAGTTGGGGTGGTTTATTTGCTACCGGCCGTGTTGTTTGTTTACATCTGATTTGTAGAGAAGCGATTACTGTTAGGTGATTGGTGATCCCCACAGGGGGTGATTATCGATAAAACGCATTCATGTTTTATGGAATTTCATTCCCAATTACAAGTCCAAATACGAATATAGTGTTAATAGAATGAGTTTGTTTATAATTGAATCTTTGCCTCCTTTTTTTGAAATAATAATCTATTGGGTAGGTATGTTATTGATTATTGAAATAAATATTAATAAAAAATGAAAAAAGAAACCGACTAATGTTCTAAAAATAAATATAAGTTTGAGAGTAAGTATAAAAATTGGTTCCGCTTGTTAGTGAAAAAAAAAAATCGATCTTATACGTAGCAGTCCGAATTTTTATTTTTTAATAATTTGTTTTAATGCTGTTTTAACTGCTTCAGTAGATGAAACTTCACTGTTTTACGACATGAAATAAATTAAAAATGTAGTCGGTTTTTATTGGTTTTATAGCCCCTAAAGCTGCGACGTCATCTAATGCCACGCTCTAGTTATAATTGCACATTTTTCTGCCAAAGTCATCAGAAATAAAAGTCCGCAAAAATAATTTATATACAGGATGTAATGGAAACTCTCCCGTAGCCGAAGGCCGCTGGTAGTACTCCTGCTACACAACATATTGGCATGAAATAAAATACGGCAAAGTAATTTTTTTTGTTTTAATTTTTTATACCGTTTAACTTGCGTTATTCACTCTCCATCGGTTAGTAAAGCTGAATGAAACAAAAATTTCATGAAAAAAAGATGAACTTGCCAAAAGGCGCCACTTGTTTTTTGCCTTTTTATGAAATTTTCGATTTATTTAGCTTTACTGATAAGATGAAGAAACAAGGTGAAAAAAATATATTTGAAAAAAAAATTGTGTTGCCGTAATTTTTTTCCCTTCCATCCTGTAAGTATACCTAATTCAAACGACTACACTAAAATTTCACTCTCACCGCTCACATTAACATCTTGAAAGCGGTTCTGAGAATTAATTACGGGAGGACTGGTAAGCGACTCGGCGTGCAAGACATTATGATCATATCCGACCCGCCACTGACATAAAGTTCATTTGGCTGGTTTACCCTTTGTAATAAAATGCTCAATCCTCAAAACTGTTAAGGTATTTCTATTTCAGCGGTTCACTTACGGACCTCATGAGTCATGGCGAATTTTATGCATTAGGATGATTCAAGGGTTATCTATTCGCCTACGGTTATTACAACTACGATCGACTTAACTACGGTTGATTAACCTACTGGTTGAAATACCTAATGGTTGTTTACAAATAAATAAAGTATGATATACATAATCCACCCACGGATGATTTGCCTATGTTTAACTCACCTACGATACTGTTAATTATTTGGTTATTAACGCGTAATCCCATAGTTCAAAATCCAGAAAATTATACTTTTATCTTGACGCAAAAGGTTAAGGGCCACTATGCCGCCAACGCAGGAGACGAATTGTCCTTCCCACAACTGACAGCACAAAAATTCTCCAGTGAACTCTGACTGCACTAACTCACCGCGGAGGTACCCGTAAATAAAGATATATTAATACCATCATCATGTAAACACATTTTGCCAGCAAGAGTTACAAGCCACCATATTTATTTGCACAATTAAACTGCATCGCTAGTTGCGGTATAATTGCATTAAGGTATGATTTCGTATTCGACGACATACCACAACTTCAGACGCATGCAGCAGATGATGTGTCGTTGTTCGATCCAAAGTATAAAACACCATGAATACTTTTTTCTCTATAGCAAAGTAATCGCTATTTTGAACGTTTGAAAGATAAAGGTGGTGGCAGTATAGTTGCCACTGCCTTAAAAAGGGTTAAGTGTGTTTTCGTTTTGTAGTACATATGATTTGAGCTAATATGGCATTAAAAGTTGTTGTAAATTCCACCACTCTAAGCAATTATTTACTAGTAGATAATGCAAGGTATTATTGACGGATGTATACGTGAGTTTGATGAAATCAGTTGCGCTGAAACTATCGTGTCGCAGTTCTACTAGTTTTTTTTCCTGTTTTGTAACTGCACGCGTCTTTAGTTGTCGTATGTCGTCGACTATGGAATCATACCTTAACAAACGAAAACATCCACTTCCAATCAAAAAAGAAAAAAAATATTAGCGAATTTTAAAAAGCCGTGAATTGGATGTATGATTTAAGTTTCTGTGCCTTAAAATTAAAAAAAAAACAAGTAATTAAATCCCTATTGACGTGTTAAAATACAGTGGCTGTATGAATTTAATTCCGTTGCAATACCAAACAAATGAAAATATTATATTAGTTGTTTGCTTTTGCTTTTCAAAAAAAACTTATAAAAGAAAACTGACAGGTATCTTTCATAAAGGTTACTTGATTAATTGTGTTTTCATAAAAATATAATATTTTTTATTGTAAAGTACTTAGCAGTCAACAAAGAACGAATGATTTACGATGGAAAAAATGCTTCTGATGCCTCAGTTATATCCAGATGAGCAATTAAACATAATAATTAACAATGCCGGCCATTGTCATTTGAATGCCGTGTTCAGTGGATTTATTTATTAAAAGGGTGAAATCGTCAAAAGGTCTCTGTTGGAAACGGAAATTTGATCATGTTATTTTGGCATTAGTACTTTGTGAAGAATGTTTTCAGAGTATTAAAATATTCTTCTTTATAGGGCAAGGAAGCTACGAGGAAATCGTTTCTCTTGGTTTGGACATACGAGTACAATGCTTAGGAATGAAAGTAATTTCGTAAGGAAGGCACTAACTATGGAAGTGATGGCCATAAGGGGAGAGGAAGACTTAAGCTAAGAGGAGATGGATGTTCCTGTTACGTCCGAGACTCAGACCTCTTGTTTTGGTTTATGTGGATTTTATGGGTCTACTGTCTGGCCCCCGAACCCTGGGATGCTGCCCGGAGCTAATGTTAGCTTAATGTGGGTTTTGATGCGCCTAGTTTTGATTTTAATTCCTACTAATTCACACTGAAAGCTAGTAGTTAAAGTGCAGTATTCCGCAATTGCGACGAATAAACTTTGACACGTGTTCCGCCTCTACACGAGGCGTCTTCAGCAGCATTACAGAGAGGACCTGATGATGCTTGTTCTTCGCACTTCTTGCGGAATACTGAACATTCGATATCTTATCACATCCGGTACGAAGTTTTTTAGCAGTTAAAAGTAAAAAAAAAAAAATTAATGTACATAACTCGTATACTTACCATATTATAAACATTCTCCCAATAATCTAGTGTAATAAGTTGGAAGGTTGTCAGCATGGACCATAGGAAGTTGTCGAAGTTGGTGTAACCGTGGTTGGGGTTCGGCCCCACGCACAGGCACGTGAACTCTGAAGGACAGTGACGGGCTCCAGTCAGGTTCCCGCAGATGATAGGCACTTCATCCTCAGTCATCATCCAGTTGGATGGCTCTTGGATCCACCTGAATAAACAAAAGAAATGAGAAAAAGAATGAGATTCATACCAAATGTAATTGTGTATTTTTTTTTCAATCAATTATTGAAAAAGCATTCATCATTTAATATTAGTAAAAATGTATTTATCTTGGTCCTACTAATCAGTAGATCTACTACCAATAAAATTTAATATTAGTAAAAGAATGGTTCGATTAAACGAACCACTGCCAAAAAAATTGCCTATGGTTCGATCAGTAGAACTCCGTGATCCGACCACGGGCAACAAAGGATGAATTGGTTTATCGCAGTCCACTGCTGGACATAGACCTCTCCCAATATTGGGAGGCTTTGGCCTGCTGTTTCTACCCTGGACACGCTCGCCAGACGGGTCGGTACAGTCACCTGCAGTAATATGTATACGTTTTACAACTTTTTCACGTTAAACTTGTCGAATTTTACCGTTTCATGTCATAATGTTGACTTGTAAATTATTATTGTGACAAGGTTACATATTATCGCAGGTGACTGTATAGGGCTTTATTTCGTGTTTTTCTTCTCTCGTAGTGATCTCGTCTGATCTCGTCATCCTTCGAATGAGATTGGGCGTTGAGACATGTATTCTTTCCTCGTACATGGATATTCTTTTAGAAGTGGCCATTTTCTGTTGACGGTTTGATCCCCGGAGAAAAGATACTGTCAATAAAATACATTGAAAGTTAATTTCATCTTTTCTCGTGGGTGTTATACAGCTCACAGAAGTTGTGAAACGCTAACAGATTTGCAAACGATAAATAAGTATATTGAAATACATCAATATATTATAATTTATGACGTCAGTATATTTGCAATCTTCTGAGGATGTGTTTATTTTATAACAAGTTTTAAAGCTTGGGTGTGCTATATGCTATCTGTGCCTACCCCTTCGAGGATTACAGGCGTGAGCATATGTATGTAAACAACCTATATCTATTACGTACATCAAAAATGCTTAAACCCATATTTTTCTTGTTTGTCTTGCAAGATTTAGCAACTCATACCGTGACTTACAAAATTCTTGCATTATTTTTTGCTCAGCGAGCTCCTTCTCATCAATCATTCCCAATCTTCATGGGGGGGGGGGGGGGGGGGGGGTTTAAACAAGTTGAAAAATATTTATGTGCATATGTAGAACGAGTTGATTGACGACGAGGTGCATGAGAGGAGCTTTCACGAGTGATGTAATAAAATTAACTTGAGTCACAACGTTTGGTGCACCCTGAACACCTAGTATTGGTAACGTAGAGTCTAGGTAACCAATCCTCGAAGTACAATGACAACAAACAGTCCTTCGATGCTTCCAGCACAAACAATAATTCTCAGAGCTAGTTCCAGGGATATCAGCAGTAGGTACCTTCCAGTTAGTAGTCAGCGATAAGACCGCCCACCCATTGTACCTACCTACCCAATGAACTATGATAAATATACATACATACATGAACTCACGCGTATATCCCCGAATTTCGCCAGTTCATGTTTACATCCCAATGTAATAGGTGGAGAGCCTATTGCCATTAACCGTACCTATATATAAATAAATACACATAACTTCTTGTGCCATGGTAAAACCTGGGAACGAACACGAGACCTCGTCTTAGCAGTCCATTACCCATACCACTAAGCTATCGAACGATGATAAACTCTACTTATAATATGTATTAAATACTGGTATACAATAAATTGATATTCTATTCTATTCTATTCTAACACAGAGGGTTTCACTTTCTAAAAGAATACACAGTCACTTCCTCTGTGCACGCACAAAAGTACGAGTACATACGTGTAATTGAAAGAAACCATTTTTTATACATTCAATTACAATGTTGTAACGGGAAGCACCTGCCACCTTTCCTTGATGAGGGAGTACCATTTGTCATTTATTCATATTTAGCTATAAGGCCGCCCGACACCTCATGCATGTAAATAACATGCAGCAAATTTTATTCAAAAAATTGTGCGTGACTTGCATGTAGAGGACGGCCTCTGTGGGATGTTGTAATTGAAAATCGAACTGCATAATGCATATGGTGGGATTCTAGAATATAATTTTTAAACAATTCTCAGATTTTAAATTAAAATACCGACTACAAATTCACTCAAGCCTCCTAAACTATCGAATTCGTAATGTAAAGGTATCGACAGAACGAAACATTGCGATTGGCAGCCTGCCTACTGTGCGGCGGGCTTCACGTACGCACGTGAAGCCCGCCAATCGCTATGACGGGACACACGGGCTCTCGATACCTTTACATTACGAATTCGATAATTTTTCGTGCTAAGGGCCCAGATTTGATTATGTTCTTAGGTATTCATTTCCGTTTATATTTAATGTAATAAAATGGAAATAGTGGATTTGAATGACGAAAAATATTCTATTGCCGTTCAGTACAAATATTTGTATAGGTACCTACATGATTATATCTATGTGTATTAACCTGGGGATTTTTATCTAAAAATGTGGTGTCAACCTTAATAATACGGTCAAGGCACAAAACGTTAAATCCACCATTCAACACAATTAGCCGCCATTTTCGAATATGAATCAAAATAGACTAATACTTACTGCGACCAAACTTCATCAGTGAAATTTCTCCCTGGGGGTATGACGAGGTTCTTTACACATTTATTTCTGAGCTCCCCCATGTAAACCTGAAGCGCGAAGAGTGCGAATACCATCAAACAGAAGATGGTCAACGTCATTACTTCTGCTAGCTGCTTGAAGGAGTGCAGCAGTGCGTTGATGATAGTTTTTAGACCTGTTGAACATTTTATTCATTAATAAAAAAACAGATTATAAATATACACAGTTAACCTTACAGTTTATCAAAAAAAAAACAATTCACGAACTGCAGGGTAGTATTTAAAATAAATTATTATGTTTGAAAGTCACTGAGTCTACCACTTAATATAAATATTTGTGTGTGTAAATATTGCATTGGACTAGGTATTTCTATAAATAATATGTAGGTACCTACTTATTTAGAAATAAAAGAACTCATAGTTACATTTAAACACCTTCCTATAAATGCATTGAACATTGATATAAAATTATACTGTAAATTCATAATCCATTAGCGCAAATGTTGAAAGAATCAAAATCATACTTTTTAATAATAATCACGTACCTATTGGTCTTCCCTAGCGTTATCTTGGGTTTCGAAAAATCCCGTCCTTCGGATGCATAGATTGCCAACATTTTCTTAAGAGATTACAGAATGAGATTCTTCAAAAAAATATTACAATACTCGTTTAAAATTAATTTTTAATTTTCGACATTAACAGCGTAGCTGTTACGTCTTCCTATTGTTAAATTGTATCAAGTAGGTGAGCCTCAATGTGCAATAATACTAGGTCACATAAATACTCTTTGATATTCTCTATCACATTTGTTATCTATGGTATATTTGACCCGCCAAAAAACAACACACGATCACACACTTTATTTTTCTTTGTGTTGAGTACATAAATATACCTAATATTATTATTATATAATTGAAATTAATGCATGATAGTATAATACTACGGTAATAATAATATGAGAGGAATTGAATATAGTATATAAGGATTCATAGTCATGAGCATGTAAGTAACGTTTGTTATCCGTAATGTGTACTTATGTAGATAATAGATGAGTTGGGAAAAGAAATGGAATAAATGCATTCATTTATTATTATGATGGAAGAATTCTTATTGATTAAACCCTGTCCCATAGTGTAGCTAATACTATATTTAACTGACACCATGTATTAAAAAAAATATTATATGAATGAATGGAACTGACTTTAAAAGAACGCATTCTATTAGACTATTTTTTATATCTTTTTCACAGAAAGTTCTTGCACATTTTAATGAAATCGTTCCAACGCCAATTAAATTAATTGCCTGAGTATTTTTCTTCAATCTTTGTCATGTTTTTTGTTCAAACAATTCATTAACGTGCCCTCTTTTGATCTCAAATTTTATAAGGTCACAAAGGAGACGTTTTCTAATCGAGATAAGGTTTAATGGTCATTAAATAAATACACTGACGGACTCATAAACTGCATCAAAGTAATAGACGACTTTGAAATAAATATTTTAACCAAGTATGCATACTTTCTATACAGATTTAAATTGAAACCTCTAGATTGGTTCGTGAACTTTAAAACAGCGTAGGGTCATATCTTTAAGTTTAAGTTTATGTACTGGAAAGGACCTTAAGACTTTTTTTGAAGAAAAATCAGAAATTTAAGAAAAATTGGTTTAATTAAAAAATTGGTTTTAACAATAGACACAAACTTTATGCAAGGGTTTATTTGTGTTTTATTAAGGTGTATTACCCCCACGTGCCCTTATTACGGATTCTAATCGGTTCCGCATAGATTTTATAAGGGTTTTTAAAAGATCTTGCGGAATATTGTCCCATTCTTCTGAAAGTGCTGTTCTTAGTGCTGCCACTGTCGTGGGCGAAGGGTTTCTCACATATACAGCTCTTTTTAAATTGTCCCAAACATGCTCGATGGGATTAAGATCCGGGCTGCGTGCTGGCTAATTCATTGTACGTATCCCAACCTCTTCGCAATAATGTTGAACTTGTGAAGCTGCATGCGGCCGGGCATTATCCTGCATTAAAGTAAAATTTTCGCCTATGAATCCCATGTAAGGCACCACGTGATCTTCTAATATCTCTGTTATGTAGCGATGTGCTGTCAAACCCCCTCTATTACCGTTTTGACGGACCATGTCTATGAACACAAGTTCTGTTCGCCCGTTCATCGATATGCCACCCCAGACCATACATGAACCGCCTCCAAAAGGAACACGCTCCTCAATGCAACTTTGAGCATATCGCTCCCCACGTCGACGATAGACTCTTCTGCGACCATCTGCACCATATAAACATGTCCTACACTCGTCCGTGAACAATACAGAGGCCCACTGCTCCTCTGTCCAATTCAGGTGATGACGCGCAAATCTTAAGCGAGCTTGTCTGTGAGCTGTAGACAACGTTGGACCATTTGCTGGTCTAAAAGGGGTGATATCCGCTTCCTTTAACCTTCTTCTTATTGTTCGTGCACACACGTTTACTCCACGCACTTCATTAAGCTCGGTTTTGATGTTAACTGACGTGAGGAAACGATTTCGCAGGGAAGTTATAACAATAAATCGGTCATCACGACCTGTGGTTGCTCGAGTTCTGCCTGTACCACGTCTCCTCCTGTAAGAACCTGTCTCTACAAACCTTCTGTATATTCTAGAAACCGTAGACTGGTTTAAATTTAAATTTCTACCAATCGTTCGTTGATCCAAGCCCTCCCGCACCAATGCTACAATTTGTGCCGCTTGTTCGGACGAAGTATCCATATTATGGTTCAAAAACTCTCGATGTGTTAAAAAACTAACCCAACAATTATGCTGGTAACAATAATTCAATTGACAAAACAAAAAAAATCAATGAGAATCAATTTAAAACTTTGCTATAAATAACACGCAAATCTGATACTACAAGTAAATTTTCTTTTCCCGGCTATATTCATTTGTTTTACTGCAGTTCTATTTTTAAATTTAATTTTTTTTTAAGATTAAGAGCCAGTCTTTCCATATTTATATAATTTAATCTAAAAAGTTTGCATACTTATTATAAAAAATCCTTTTAGAGTAAACCTGAACTTTGATGCAGTTTATGAGTCCGTCAGTGTACTTTTTTATTAAAACTAGTAAACAAATAAAAAAATATAAATTCATTTATTAATTGGAAACAATTAGTATTACCATAAAATGAAATTTTTAGTGATAATCTTTTTTTTAAGAAGTTTGTAGACTCTTTGACCCTTCCACTTGCATTTATTAGTTGTAGTTTTTGGTTGCGTAGTATAACTACAGTAATGGTAGAAACCTTAAAATACAATAATACCTGGATTCGATTTTTTGATCATTACGCTAGCACGGATAAGGGACAGTTGTAAGTTGTCCGCTCCATAACTTGAATAAGCATAAATGATAATTCTTTACGCTTATTACCAAAAACCTTTGACGTAAGCAATAGCAGGTATACCACGAGGCACATGTCTTGGACACGATTCCCTGACTCACGCTAATTATCTTTATAAATTTATTAAACTACACTGAATATATTGAACCCATTAGATTTATTAAATCTTTAAAAAAAGTAAATACAGTTATGCATTTTAATTTATTACTTATATATATTCAACGGGCAACGAACTGTTACACGATTAAATAAAGAAAAATATGGCGAGACACATGATGAATTTCAAACATCAAAAAAGAGAAAACGAGCAAAACCAGTCGTGTCAAAATGGCTATCACAGCGTGCCGTAACTATAAGAATAAAAATTCTTACCCGGCATAATAGAAACCGTCTTCAACGCCCTCAGCACTCTGAAGGTCCGCAGGCCAGCTAGATTGCCGACCTCCATACCGATGGTGGCGTACCCTGATGTGATGACCACGAAATCCAGCCAGTTCCATGGATTGCGTAGGTACGTGTACTTGTTTAATATAAACCCCTTAGCTATGCACTTAATTATCATCTCTGCTGTGTAGATCGCTAAAAAAATGTACCTGAAAAGAAGAAAGAGATTGTTATGAGACAAGTTTTGAGTGTATTAAAGGAGTCTGAGATATATTTCTCTCGTTTTATAAGTTTATCAAGATAATAAACTTTCTTAAGGATACTAGTTGGAGATAATAACAATATGATTATCTCGTAGACAGTACAGCAACTTGTTGAATTTAAACTTGAGAGAATCTAACTGCGAGAAGCTAGATTTTGGACACACCTGCCCCCGAAGTCAAGTGGCAGCTCTTAGGTGGTCGTTTTGTAAAATGGAATCCTTAAAATGTTAATCCCATACATTCTATTCTATTGTACAAAATGACGACCCACTTGTTGATGGGACTGACCCTTAGAGAATTGGCAATTCGTTGGTTGTTATTTTAACGTTTTTAACAAACTTTGGCGACAGTTAAACGTCATAATCATCAAAATATGTCTTTATGCCATTTTAGTACATTGTACATTTTATTCTATTATGTTGTTCCTCAGGCAATGAAGAAAAAAATCTTCACAATCTGTTAGATTATTCAAATTCTATTCATTTGAATAATCTAACAGATTGTGAAGATGGTAAGACGTGTAGAAAAGACGATAAGTTGGTTTGATTTTTCACATAACCATTTCATCGGCTCCATATCTTAATTAATCCCTATGGAATAAAAAAGATTTTATCTCTCTCTTAATCAGCAACGTGGTAGATAAAATATCATAGCTATAATAAAATAAATCCAGCTAGTGCCAGAATGGATTTGTGGGTCTCACAAACACGCATTTTCATTTTCATACTAATAAACACGAGTGTTTGTGCAAGTCACACAATGTAATCAACGTAATGGTGCGCTTTTTGTGTCCCTTTCTAAGTTGAGATCTCCTTTCGAAATTTATCGTAAAACATCCTGCCTAAATTCAGTATAGATAGTATTAAATTTATATACAAATCAAGTTCTTTTTGATTTCTACTATTGAATATTCCTATAACTTGATTATCACTTCATTAGAAGATACCACGGAATGTGCAAAATACACAAAATTACATTATCATTTTCTGATTATCAACATCGTTTCAGTATTATTTTCGATCACATCTTAATCTGGTACTGGTACTTACTGGGCTTAATCTGGTAATTTAAGCGCGGGATAATATTCCAAACTCGCATTGTTACCTAACGCTACATCACGCTCCGGTATGCCGCACGATGAAAAAAATATATAGACTTAAATTCTATATGGCTAGTAGTATATAAATGTATAACTGGTCTCTCTCTCATATGGCTAGTAGTATTTGACGCATAAAATTGGGCTAATGTGACTCCTCTTTGAAGTGGAAACTTTTTAATCTCGTTCACACTCACCCTTTGTGACGTAAATTCTTTTTACTTTTTATAGATATATTGTTTTCTCTCGGCAGTGTCGGAGTGTCACACTTTATTTTGTAGTTTGCCCTCTTAACCACGTGAGTAAAGCCTGCGTCATACTCTCGCGTGTTGATCAACGGGAGAAAAGGTAGTAGCGGAGATTGGCCCCAAATATTTGATGGAGTTCACATACACACTCGTTTTCCATATCCAGTTTATTAATGTTTAATCTGTTTCTAGAAACTATTCAGGAACACTCGCTTCTGTACGTTTTTTTATACCTATAAAATATATTCGCCGTGACGCAGGTACCCGTATACACAATAACACACACTATTCTTACACTTAACTGCTTGCATAATCTGTATGTTAAACCAAGTATGCAGCAGCTTCTTTCATTCATGTGACCTGCTGACACGGATGGTAATTATGATGGAATTGGGCCAAGATTGTGGAGGAAAATCGGCAGTGCCGCACGAGGTCCCGGTAACTTTGCCTTCATTAAATTTTATTGAAGCATTACGTGAATCTTTACGAGAACACGATAAGTGTCATAATTTTGAGGTTAGATAACTAATTTAAAAGTCGCGTTCTTGATAATCAAGACGTCTCTTTTTTATTCAATTTGTTTATAAATGTGAAAGATTTATGATTGGATGTTTGTCTTTTAATTGCACAGAAATGTTCAAATTTGGATGATATTTGGCACACAGCTTGCATCAGTTCGTTTTATTTCAGTGCTCTGATAAAAAAGTAAAGTAAGAGTTATTAAAAAAATAGAATTTACAAATCAAACAAAAATATTGTATTAGGACGTTAGTCGCGAACTCAGTGTTAAGCGGTGCGACAGCGGCAGCGACGACGCGTAAAGCCCGCCTTATAATGCATGCATTACATGTAATGATACATTTGTATGGAAATGACCGCGAAGTTAATGCCGCGGCAAGCGAGCTGCAAGTGGTGTACGAGCATTGTGTACCAGTCTAGCGGCAGAGCACGCGTCTTTAGTGGCGTAGTGTTTCGTGTAGTTATAGTAAAATAAACACTACGCTGCAATGTCTCATGGTCATGACAAATCGCGCACGGCCGCCGAGTTCGCGGCCGAATATTACGGCGACGCGTCTCTCGTCACCCTGTAGTTCATCGCTGTGCTGCTTCCACCGCCGCACCGCTTGCCAGTCAGTTCGTGGCCCTCGTGGGTCTCAGTAACCAATTAAGAAGGTATTCAGGAACCCAGTTCACATTCCCATAACTTAATACATTTTTCATTCTTGTCGGGGCTTAATTTTGAAGTTCGTGCAGATCAAGTCCGAAGCAGAAGGAACTAAACCACAAAAAAACATTCTAACACTCAAAACTCAACCAAGGTTTTACCCAGGTACGCAATTAAAATGTTCCCAAGAATCTACTATATAATCTTCATAAACTATTTATACGAAAGTACAACAATGTGGGCACACAAATAAGGATCCTATCTGGATAACTAAGATAGCAAATAGCAACTAACATTTGTAAGCGAAGGATCTGATGGTCTCGCGGTCTCGAACTAAATTATGGTATATTGAGGGCATCTCGGTAAGCGGTGGGTATATTGCTTTGGTAGCCATTATGAATTTAATCAAGAACAAAATAGGGGTCTTAAAGACTAACTTCCCTTTTGGTCGATAACAAAACGCCGTCTACAAATAAAATAAGAGCGTTTAAAGACTGTAAACTCTAATGAGCGGGTTTCTATGCTAGTAGGTAGGTACATAAATACTACTCTCTTGTCTGTCATTTACTTTGTTTCTTAATGGCGAGAAAAAATTTCAAAATACATCTACACTAATATTATAAAGAGGAAAGATTTGTTATTTTGTTTGTTTGTTTGTAACAAATAGGCTACGAAACTACTGGACCGATTTAAAATAATTATTTTACAAAAATAAATGTATTTAAGTATGTTTATACGCATTCTAGACGACCTCCGTGGCGTAGCGGTAGTGAACGCGACTGATACGAAGGAGGCGCGAGTTCGATTCCCGCTCAGTGCAAATTTTTGTGTGCTTGAATATGAATATCTGCATTGGTCTGGGTGTTACTATGTATAATATGTATGTATTTACAAAAAAAAAATGTATCTATGTATGTTTATCCGCATTCTAGAACCCGTAACACAAGCTAGTTAAACTAAGCTTACCATGGGTCTAGGTGGCGTTGTGTAGATTGTCCTAGAATATTTATTTATTTATTTATTTATTTTACCTATAAAAAGCTACACTATCTAGGAGTAACAAAGGTCCAAGGTCCCACAAAAAAAAAACCAAGGGAGCGGAGCAATAATGTAATCATAATTCTCATTAGATGTAGTAAATTTCTATACGTTGGTGCTAATATCACTAACTAGCATAGAGAGGCAAGAAGAGAATCGAGTAGAGTCGTACAACGCTATAATCGACGTCCACGCGGGCGGAGCCGCGGGCTACAGCTAATGATTTATAAAGTTGGTATATAAATTAAATGAAATTTGAATCTTTGTGACTCGAAATATTTCTTCTTCGAGCGCACGTTAAGCCGTCGAGTCCTAATAGGTAATTCAACAAGGTGGTCTAACTGAGGTAGCTTGATATCGCTAATCAGTTGTGGAAGCCAGATTGCAATCAATAAGTACACCAGAAGGTTTCATGTCTATGGCTTTAAGAAATTAAAAAGTTGTATGATAAATTCGGCACCATAGAGGTAGAAGTAAATAGGTTTAATGATGTTTTGGATTCACAAACTTAGTGCACAAGATGTTCGAAATTCAATTTATTTTATCCTCAAGTGGATACAACGACTTTTGCCCTCAGATATCGAAGAGCAAAAATATTGTTTCCGAGATGATAGATGGCCCGTCCCCGTCATTCTGATGTACACAAAAGTGTGTACATCAGGATGACGGGTGTACGTCAATTTGAAATTGACTCACTGTAAGTTATCTCTAGATATCAAACCATATAATCCTGAGTTTGTCTTTCGAATTGCCACTAGTTGAGATTCTCTAATTTAAGCAAAATAAACAAAAATGATTCATAACTGGGTAGAGATACTACAATCCGGCTCTGATGATGGTCATCATCATTTCATCATTTCAGCCACAAGACGTCCACTGCTGAACATAGGCCTCCCCCATCGACCTCCAATCCGACCGGTTGGAGGCGGTCTGCATCCAATGGGTACCCGCGACTTTGACTATGTCGTCCGCCCATCTCGCAGGAGGCCGTCCCACGCTTCGTCTACCGGTACGCGGTCTCCATTCAAGAACCTTTTGGCTCCAACGGCCATCTGTTCTTCTTGCTACGTGCCCCGCCCATTGCCACTTCAGCTTGCTAACCCTGTAGGCTATGTCGACCACTTTCGTTCGTCTGCGGATCTCCTCAATTCTGATTCGATCTAGCAGAGAGATTCCGAGCATAGCCCTTTCCATAGCTCGCTGTGCGACCTTGAGCTTTCTTATGAGGCCCATAGTGAGGGTCCACGTCTCGGCGCCATAGGTCATCACTGGCAACACGCACTGATTAAAGACTTTTGTCTTTAAGCACTGAGGTATTTTGGACGAGAAGACGCTGTGTAACTTCCCGAACGCTGCCCAGCCGAGTTGGATTCGACGATTGACCTCCGCCTCGAAGTTTGATCCGTCTAATCGGACCATCTGTCCAAGGTAGACGTACTTGTCTACAACTTCGAGGGTCGAGCCTTCAACTGACACTGGGGAGGGCCTTAGAATATGAGCATTCGCCATAACCTGGGTCTTGTCCATATTCATCTTGAGGCCCACCTGTTGAGAGACTCGGTTGAGGTCGTCGAGCATTGTGTTTAGATCCTCCAGCGATTCTGCCATGAGCACGATATCGTCGGCAAAACGAAGGTGAGTGATGTATTCGCCATTAACATTAATGCCGAGACCTTTCCATTCCAGTAGCTTAAAGGCATCCTCCATTGCATTGGTGAAGAGCTTCGGAGATATTACATCTCCTTGTCTCACTCCCCTCTGCAACAGTATCGCCGCTGTGCTCTGATCTTGTACTCGGACTGACATGGTGGCGTTTTTATACAAACACTTCAGCACTTCGATGTACCGGTAGTCTATATGACACCGCTGGAGAGATTGTAGCACTGCCCATGTCTCGATCGAATCAAAGGCTTTCTCGTAGTCCACAAACGCTAAACATAGTGGCAAGTTATACTCCTGAGTCTTCTGTATGACTTGCCGCAGCGTATGAATGTGGTCTACGGTACTATAACCTTTTCGGAAACCGGCTTGTTCGGGCGGCTGGAAGTCATCAAACCTGCGTTCGAGACGATTCGTGATAACCCTCGAAAACAGCTTATAAACATGGCTCAGAAGCGAGATGGGTCTGTATTTCTTAAGAGAGGCTTTGTCACCTTTCTTGAAGAACAAGACCACCACGCTTCTGTTCCATGCTTCCGGCGTAGTACCTTCGAATAAGACGGAGTTGAAGAGCTTCTGAAGGACTTTAAGTATCGGTGTTCCACCCGCTTTCAGAAGTTCCGGAGTGATTCCGTCTTCTCCTGGTGCCTTGTTATTTTTAAGCTGCTTGAGGGCCACCCTAATCTCGTACAGGCTGATGTCCGGGATATCCTCGGTGTAGTGTCGGGTTAGCTTGGCTCTTGGATCTTTAACCGTATCAGTAGCAGGCTTAGTGACTGAGGTATAAAGCTGTCCATAAAACCCCTCGATCTCCCCCAAAACATCTGCCTTAGTCGACGCGATGCTGCCGTCCTTCCTCTTCAGCTTTGTCAACTGGCTCTGCCCAATAGACAAGTCTCTTGCGAACACTTTGGAGCCTTTATTTCGCTCAATCGTTTCTTTAATACATTGAGTATTAAAGGCACGGATGTCGTGTCGCAAAGACTGCTGGATACGTCTATTGAGCTGCCGATGTGCTTCAGCGTCATTGGTAGACTGCAGCCTCATAGAGCGTCGTTCGGCCATGAGTTTGAGGGTGTGATCGGTGAGCTTCTGTGGTCTATCTCTTCGACGGGGCCTCAAGAATTTGGAACCCACTGAATGAACAGCTTCAACCAACCTGTTATTTATCTCGTCCACTGTACTGCATTCTTCTAGGCAAGAGAAGCGATTCGAAAGTTCGAGTTGAAAGCTCTCGGGGTACTGTATATGGGAAGCTCTAGGTCGGAGCGTAGACCTCATCAGACGGGATCTCTCCAGCTTGACATTAATATTCAATGTGCCTCTAACCATTCGGTGATCACTTCCGGTTTTCACCCTATGGATCACTGAGACATCATTGAATATCCGTCTATGCGTCGTCATGATGAAGTCGATCTCATTTTTGGTACGACCACCGGGGCCCATCCAGGTCCATTTCCTGTGGGGCGGCTTCTTGAAGAAAGAGTTCATCATAAAGAGTCGCTCTTTCTCAAGAAAGTCGGCCAGCCTCCAACCCCTTCGGTTACGCCTCCCATACCCATATTGCCCCACTCTCAACTCGTTATCACCTCTCGTACCCAGTTTTGCGTTGAAGTCCCCCATAACAATAGTGAAGTGTGATTTAGAGGCATGTGAGGCTGATGATGGTACTAATAACAATTTATAAGGCGTGGAGCGCAATATTGATTTTGTAATCTTGTAACGTTATGTAAACATTTTTAACATATACCAAGAGTAGGGATTGACTCCAAAACTTGATTGTACCGTACATGAACACCACCTATAAAATTTTCTTGATCAATTATAATATGAAAGATATTAAGATAATTATTTTTATAGTACACGTGAATATGTCTACTTGGCTACCCGTCTACCTATATCCATCTGTGTGCATGCCCGCCTACGTAATACTGGAATGCGAGGCAGTAGCCCCCCAACGATCACAAATCCTCGGCACAGTGAGGTCGTTTCATGAAGCCTGTGCAGTCCCCAGTAAGCTTCTGCGTTTCTGGGCGGAGCTAGGCTGGCTGTTTTATCCGGTAACCCTGCACGCACAATGGCCCAAAAAGGGAGGCTGGGTGCGGACAAAAGAGTCCCAAATCTATCTATCCATCCGTGTGATTACAGAGAAAGAATATCAACACACCATCTCATCTAAGGGTGTCCCAACTAAACGCTGACATTATCAATGCGAGAGAAGGAAAAATCGAATTAAAAGCCTCTAGGTACCGACCCGTCTTGTCAACGTAAAAATAGTAGACTATGCCTACTAAAGTTGAGAGAAGTTTATCCTCAGAAGTGTTCTGCGATAGGCGAATTGATTTACTATGACTTACTTAATATTAGCTTGCCGATAATTTGTCTCGCAGGATAAAGAATCAACATTACATAGGTTCACAAACAATGTTAAAATGATGGCCTTCAGCTTGACGACCTCATCAGATGCATTTTAACTCTTATTAAGTATCAAAATAGTTTATTCATGTATATGTTTTGAATCAAAATACAAATATTATTTTATTTGAAGCCCCTGTCCCAAGACCCAGATAAAATATATAGCAATTACATTACATTAGTTTTCACAAGTAGGTCTGTAGCAGACCACTAATGAATGTTGAATTTAACCAAAAACTAACAGGGTTACCTCATTTGCATTTTGTGTTATGCCACACATTTGTTTAAATTTTCTTAACCAAAAGGTTTAATGTATTTTCTGTTATATTTATGACCCAAAAGCTGGTGTTTTTACTTTTTTTGTTGAGGGTTAAAATTGGTTTCGTATGTTGAGTGTCATCTCACTTTTAACATAATTTATACGAATTTAAATTTTAGAAGCATAAAGTGGGTTGACATAATTTTAACTCGCTGAAAATGTAAGGCAAACACTTGGCAGAAATGGAACAACCTGAATTAAAATGTATAGCCATTGGTTAGCTGGCTGTTGAATATCTTTGTGTTCAGTTTCCCAAAGAAAGAATATGCTATAGATAAAAAAGAAACGAGAAAATAACGAGATAAAAATTCAATCACTGTTCATCAAGAAATTAGACATGTATAAGGATAAGTATGAGACAGCCCTTTAGCGTGGCGGTAGTATCGCGTTCCTTCGCGTTCTTCGAGTTCCATCCCCAATCACAACAAATATTAAATTTATATGCATTAATGTCGCATTGGTCGTCACGCCTCGGAGAGCACGTTAAGCTGTCAGTTCGAACGGGTCTAGCTGCAATGCTTCGATATCACTAATGGGTGGTAGAGGTCAGTGGCAGTCGCTTCACGTTTGATATCGAAGTTCAGCCAAACCCGTAGTTACACTGAAAAAAGTGGACACTAGACTCCGAGGTGTACCTATACAATGCGAGTATATCCTGTTCCATTTTTGAATATTGATCTGCGTTCATGCAATGACCGGTTTATCATCATGTTGAACATCGAAAAAATTTCCTTTTTGATATCAAGCACATTACAATTTTAAATGCATCGTTGTATCTTGTAAGGAATTACAGCTGCATGTAATAAAAAGATACAACGGTGGTTATGTCACTTGCGAATACAAAAAATATGACAGCTTTTGATTACAACAAATTTGGTACAACGAATTTAATTGAAAAGAAAAGTACCACAATTAAGAAGCATAAATCTAAGGTAAACTACTTAGCAAAAAAAAAATAATAACACTTCAAAACATCCATTAATTTCCCATTGAACCCAAGGTTCTTATTAAAGAATGTTGAAGCTAATTTAGCAAGAAAAATCAGTCCATTAGAAGCGGGTTGATATTAAAAATTATGTCCGGTGGCACCATTTCTCATTTTAAAGGAATTTTGAGATCTGCAGGAGATGGCTTAGTGGATTAACGATAGTGAAAATCAATATCAGGTTATGAACTATCTATTGTCATATCAAACAAACTCTATGCTGCTCACGCTCAATTCCCTCCAGGGTAGGTAGAGACAACAACCCGTCATCTATTTCTATCCTTACATACTTCATAAGTTTCCACTATTTCTTCTACATAAGTACTGTTTCTGATTACACGTTTTATTCTCTAAAATATTCGAGTTCAAATTCTTTATCATGTGTAGACCATTGAACGGCACTTAAAAAACGTAAAAGTTAATAATATTTATGCCGCTGGTTCGGTACGCAGGCCCGGCCTGAGAAAACACCAGCAAGAAACTCAGCAATTTTCTTTTTTTTTTGGTCAATTTACAAACATTTAGGTATTTAGTCTAGACACAATAATTTCTTGGTTAGCAAGTTGAGAGAACAACTCATTTATCATCCAATTAATCTTGGATTTTATAATAGTCTTTCTGGCTAATAATAACTTCCTTTTATTAAATATTGAATTTTATGTATAGTTAGTGCTCTAATTGATAATGTAATTGAATTTCAATTTGGTACTTAATCCGATTACTTAACTAGGCGTGCAAATGGATTGTAATATTCCTGCAACCGGATAAAGCGGGGCAATTTAGCGCTAAGTAACGAATTAGTGTTATAATATGGTTATAATGGATTCGCGCAATGAGAGATCGTGTATTTTCAATTCAAATACATTTGTACGTAGAACTTATGGAATTAAACTTTAAGCGTTTCTGAAGCGAGGTCATCATCATCATCATCATCCTAGAGTTAGTCCCGGTCGCATCCGGAGCTTCCACCTCGGAGTCCGGGGTCCGCTTTCTGGTTTTTTTCTCTTCTACTTCGCACGGTCTTGCGCATTCATAGTGGTGAGCCCATTGGCACGCATATCATTCTCCGCGACGCCAAGCCAAGCACTTCTTGGGTCTACCCCTCCTACGGGAACCCGGTGAAGGCGGCATGGCCAGATATTTGTTACCCACATAGCCAGGTGTACCCCGGTGAACATGGCCATACCAACGAAGGCGACTTTACTGCATTTTGTCTGCAATGTCACGTTTCTGAAGTTAGGTATATACCTTTTTTGAATGTTTTTCTGTCTACCGAATTAATAGCATGCGTTTTGAAATGTGACGTTACCATTTTAGTTTTTTTTTCACGTGCGGAAATCTTCACAGGTGCCACGGAGCCAGCGGGGGCTGTCATGTCGGCTTCGTGTCGATTAAAACCGTATGTCCGTCTTGGGCCATCAGTTGCCGAAGGAGGCTACCTCTCTGGCATATCCATCACACCCCGGTTGAACGTGACGTCACCGCATTCAATTTAAAAAAAGAATTAGGTACAGTATAATATCTCCTTATTAACGCCTCATTTAAAAATATAACATTCAAACGTCAATAAGTTCTATTACACGAACTAATATTATTCCTAAGTACCGTTTTCCATATGTTCAACAGAAATGGACATGCAATGCCGTCATTAAGAGCCAAGAACGTATAATGAGTTGGTAGGTATTTGTACTTTGGTATTTATAACGACGTATGTGCCATTATTATAACAATATGACGTATTCGCTTATTATTGTAATAATATATGGTAGTAACATTATTTCGATTTAGGATACTCTGCCCGAAATATCAAGTTATTTTTATAAACTATGAAATATTTGTACATACCTAAGTAATATTCTTGTGTCCACTAAGAATAGATCGGATTGATGTATGTTTCTAACGACTATTCACGATAAATAGATAACAAAATGTAATATACTCGTAACTTGGTTCACAAAATAAAGAATACTTTAATTTTTAGAAAATAAGTTTGGATGTGTTTTGCTTTGAGTCAGTTACGTACATTTGCCCAATCGAAACTTAACTTTAAATGCATATTGAATAAAATATTCCTAACTGGGTGGTTGGCGGAAACTTCGGAATGGCCACATTATAAAAAAAATAATTAAAAAAGCCCGTCTCTGGTCGTTTCTGGAGTAAAAGTACCCATCGCACTCACCGTGTTTCCATACTGGATTGCAATGACTATCATTTGGACCAGAAACGATCCTGGTCGATAGACCCCTGTTGCTTTGTTTAGTCTTTGTCCAATTTCTCTTCTTTCTTTTATCTTTATTCCTTTTTATAAACTACCAGTAGTAATCCTATGTTAAGTGTTATGGGCCTATATATGAGCCGCGACCTTAAGTCTTGGAATTCCAGCAATAATAATAAATGTAGCTCCAAGTAAATATTCGACACTTGGCGTGATCATAGCGCAAACTGCCAGTCTAAATAATTAATATTCAATGATCATAGTTTTCTTTGCAGCGGTTTGGTGAGTCTTTCCTTTGCATCACACCATTAAGTCTTGGAATTCCTTCCCAGCTCACGTGTTTCCTTCTTCTTACAGTGCTAAGTCCTTAAATGTGGCGTGAAAACTAGTTAGTAAAATCGTACGTTTCTGTAATGGTGACCCTCTTTCCTGAGACTTTACCTTCAGCATACTATCAAACTGACGTGTGTTATTTAAACAAATATTAGCACCATCAGAAGTGCACCTCATCTACAAAGGTGAAGAGAGATGAAAAGGAATAGAAAAGTAAATAATGAAGGTAAGGCTTACTGTATTGACCCGTCACAAATCTGTTGAATTTTATTTAAACTTCCACGTGAGTACAATAATTTCTACTCTCCTTTACGTGGAAGCCAATTACGAACAAAATATGTACCCTTTTCACATCTCTAGGTTTAATACCAAAAGCCTAGTGGCAAAACACGTACACAGAAAAATGAATTAGGTCGTACATTGCACGTTAAAGTATTAGGATTTAGACTATTTACGAATGGATTGCATAGAAAGAAAACTTTATAGATAGATAAAATGGACGGGCAACGAGTCTTAATCGAATTAACTACTTCTGTGAGGCAGAAGAGTATTCATCCGACTCGACACGGATCCATTGTTATCCGTGTTAACCCGGGTGTAACGTCAAGCAGTTCTTCGGTACCTATTATATAGTATTATTTTATCCTCGGTATAAATTATTCTTCAACGTTTTAAAAATTTATTCGGGTCAATCAATGATATACTCGAATGAATTTCTCGTTTATGTAATGATACACAAGTCACCAATCTTTAAGCCTATATAGTGGAGAAGTACGAGTGTGTTATCCTTATCAATAATGATACATTTTTTTTATTTAGTTTGATAGGACTTCTTGTTATATGATTTAGTCCACAAATATCGGCGGACGCCAACGGCCCGAGTCCGAATCACGTTATGAAAGTCAAGTAAGATTTAAAAAAAATTGGTTGCCTGTAAAGTCGGTATACGGGCGAAAGTTTTACGTGACAACGACTTTGAGTGGTATGTCTGTCTCTCTCGCTCTTAGGCGGGCTAACCATGCCCGAGTGGAAGGGACGCGTGCCTCTCACTCGCTCTCATTGTGAGCGCATAACGTGAGCGGAGCGTAACGCAGTTTCTTGAAGTGTCACCCGGCAAGCCAATTTATAAGACGTTGTCACGTCAAAAAATATTATACAGAGAGAATTGTGTTTGAAAATCTGACATCTTTATCATCGTATGTATAATAAAGATCACCCAGTCACTTAATATCAATTTTTTCACTGAACGCCATCTTGTATTACGAGTCGATATCTTGATAAAAACTCTTTTCAACCTTATCTATGTCATCGACGTCGTCAATCATCGTTAACCAAGGCATTTTGTCTCATCAGTCACTTATCCATGAGGTTTCTTAGCTGCCAGGATACGTTTCATACATTATTAGTGTTGTAGAGACGTCCTTTACACGATAACTGAATTAGTTATAGCTGTGGACGCTCGGGCAGAAATGTAATTACGCCTAGGTGACGGTTACACTAAAGTAATTGTATTAAGTTAAGATTCTGAAATTTAGTTTGACATTGTATTGTACAGTTTTATTTGATTGTGTCGAATGTTTCAAGAAATTTATAAATCCTTGCGTTAATCTCGGTTCCGTCTGAAGATGTCACCTTGGAGTCCGGGGCTTGCTGCTTTAATTTCCAGTCTGACTGGGACGCGGTCCTTCACAATCTATAGGCATAAGTGATATCGAAGTGCTGCAAATAAACCAGTTGTTGAGATTTTCAGGGCTCCAACTACCCGTAACGACTGCCATAGATTTTAGTTTACATGCTCTCCGAGGCTCGACCAGTCGCGTTAACTACCGCCACACCACAGAGGCTATCAGAACAAATTCAATTATGATTAATTTTGTTTTTTTTTATTGAGTTTTGTTAAAGAAAAGTTGTTAGTAATAATTTGCCTGTCCAAATACATTTAACTCGGAGCGATATTGAACAGCTAGGTGATATATTAATGATCTGAAAACCAACAATAGTTAGAGAAGCAAATCTTCTGAGTAGTGAACTGATACTACTAGATCGAATCATAACAATAATGTATAATGTGAACGTCTATAAAGTACGACATAATAAATATCCAGGCAACTGCTAGGCACTAAACGAATCGCAATAAACTGAAATAACAAGTGTTCCAATCACAGAAGACCAAAGTAAGTATTCAATAATATACATATACATTTTTGAATAACCTTCAAACATCTATAGAGGCTGTGTTGGTAAAGCTTTAACAGTTGAAATAGGTGGTATTGATGTTAGAAAACGTCATGCATAGTGACAGTATTGAGGAACGACTAAAATTGGAGTGAACATTCACGGTGCACACAAAGTCCTATCCAACCGACCATTCAAATTCAATTAACAGCAAACAAGAACTGTGTGTCATCGAGACAAGAGATGTACAGAAGCCATTTTGCTATTGTGAATAAGCGTTCGGAATAAACATAGATGTGGAGACTTAAATGTTTTGTTTGGTTAAGTTTTAGGAGTACTTCTAGTTTGATTAATATATTAGGTACTCCTAATATTATAAATGTCTATTATATTATTAATTAATTATTATTATATATGTTTGGATGTTGTAGACTCATATTAATAATACACTTCTCTACCATATCTAACGTCATATGCGTCAAATACATGGCTTTCTTGTACATTTGTCAACGTAGCACTAATATTGAACGGAGCACTAATACGCTCAATAGTTGAAGATGATCAATGATCAACAGGGAACAGATGAGCTTTTGGTACTTACCTACGTTGTGTGTGAAGTTTACACGAATTAGACAAATGTACAGTGAGCTCCTGGTTACTTTAAGATCTCTAATCCTTTGACAGCCTAATTCTAATTTAACCAAAAGAACTATAGAAAGCATTAATAAAACAAACAAAGTCGAGGTCTACTTTCTTTATAAGAAATTAAGTAAACTTATGCAAGTAGTATTCTAAACTTAATTACGTTTAAAAGAAGAACTTTCAAATTGGCCAGCAACTTTTCGAGTCAACTGTACAGGTTGTCGAGGGAAAGCCGCATTGTAGATCCTATACGCACATTATATACAGATACGCTTACAAGAAAAGTCAGGAGGGAATATCTTGTTCTGGTTCGGACACGTGATGTGTAGGGGAGACAGTATGTCGTTAAGAAGTCATTAAGGTGCAACGTGAGATAAAGAAGATGGATGAATTGTGTAGAACATAAGGCAGTAAGGGAGTAGAAAAAATAAAACAGTCGCGGGTCCTTTAAGCGGGGCGTGAGAAAGCATCTGATGAGGCCGTCAAGCTGAGCGCCACGATTGTAATACTGCACGTATTTGTAATGGTGACCTACTTTCCTCCAGATTACCATCAGGCGAGGTGAAGTCAAAAAGTCGAAACGAATTTATTCTGTATAGGTATACCATAGATATTAATATTACTAGCGTAAATAGACCCATAGAAGTTTCAAGCGTTAATTTAAAAGTCAGGGGCAATGACTTGTGGTTTTTGTTGTAGAAATATATTAATAATAATATTGACTATTTCTGTCTAAGTTGATAATGGTTTATATAATATGTTTCACGGATTGTATATTCTGTCACTTTTTCACGCTTAGGTTTTGTGTAAAGATGCGTATGTCACCCGCACACTTTATCATAATGGTGTAAGTATTTCATTAAAAGGGCATATAAAAACTTCAAATGCGCCCTTTCTTCCTCTCGGGGTTGAGTTCGTGACGTCTACTTTAATATCTTATCTTATTTCAGTAGTTGGTTCAAGTCTATCATATCCACCTCATCGTGAGGAAGGGTGAAACTGATTTCAGAAATTAAAAACAAAGCTCCGTCCCATAGACGGCGTTCGTTTTAGTCGGCTCGAGTCCGACATAACGTCTTTCACCGGTTTCGGTGGGATTGGTATCCGTGGGGATTTCGCGCACCGAAACAAAAGTAAGTGAAAAAGTTTAGTTGTTATTATTAGTACTTATGAACATAATAGCGGGCTTTATTGTGTGAGTAGTGAACAATTTGGGTTAATTCGGCCCTAACATGTTCATTAGCGGAAAGTTTGAACATTATAAAAAGCGTGAGGCAGCTCTGCTAATCGATACCTCCAGTGGAGGTAAAATTAAAAGGTATTTGAACGACAATGGATAATCGATATTGTATTAATTCACTCATAGGTGACATAAGTAATGCGATACCTAAATAGCGTACTTTTTTTTTCTTTTTTTATTCGTCATCGTTCCCGCACCTAATGGGAACCTCATCATTCTCAACTCAGTAGGAGTCGGCTTGCCAGTCTAACTGTGATGCGGCTGAACTTCGATATTTTCCGTGAAGCGACTGCCATATGACCTCCACAACCAATGGTCCAATGACCAATGGCGTAATCGAAGTTCCAAGTTAGACTGGTTGAACTTATGACGGCTCCAATTACCTGTAACGACTGCCATAAATGTTTGTATGGCAATCGGGACGGATTAACGTGCTCTCCGAAGCACGACCTCATGGGAACCTATTCCAGAGATAAAAAACCTATGGGCTAATTCTGACCATAAATGCATGCATGAAAATTTCAGGCAGATCCGTTCACCCGTGAGAACGTTATTGAAAATCAAAACTTCACTTGTATAATATTAGTTTAGTACGATAATGAAAAGAGCGGCTACAACACTAATTTCATTTGCATCCAATGCTCGCACTTGAGAGCTCTGTGTCCGCTCCATGCTCCTCATTTTATCGGTTTGTTTTATCTTTTATTAGCTGTTGCCAGCAGCTCCACCCGCGTGGACTTCTGATCCCGTTCCTGCTGCTCCATAAAAACCTTCCGTAGAGTTCAAGGAATAAATAAAAAAAAAAGAATTACTCAAATTGGTCTAGCCGTCTTTGAGTAATTTCGCGATTCATTTTTATATTATGTATATAGTTAAGAGCCACTTTACTTTATTTAACGGGGCCTCATACGCCCACGGGGACCCCAACCCTATAAAGATTAATAAAGATAAAGATTTTCGCGGCCCAAGTAAATCTGCGACTCCATATACGTTGACTATTGTTATCTTTATTAATATTATATACCTTATTATCTTCTCGCTCACATAAGGATATTTTGTAAAAGATCAATTGCATATTGCCTTCGTTGCAATACGTGCGCTCGGGTTACCTTGTATATTAAAATATATTTTTATAACAACCAATAGTAAAATTACTACTTTACAGTTACAATGAAATCAACAGAGCCAGAACTGAGCAGGTCATGCGTTAAAGCAAGCATAAAATAGCAGGCATTGTCTCTTTCCCTGCAACAGACAAGGCTCCATTAATTTGAGTATAAATTTTCAAGCAAATCATAAATTTAGTCCAACACAGTCCTAAGAATGTGAACTCACTAATTGTTCCTCGAAATTTGTCAAGGAATTTACTGCTCTAAGACGTCGTAATAAGATCTGTTTCTACTTTTCTAGAGCAATTACGATCTCCAGAATTTACTGTCAACTGGGATTTTGTCGCGTGGTCGTGACAGCGTGGGGTTGCTGAGGTACAGTGAGCTTCAAAAGTTCCTTGACACCTTAAGATCTATAATTCTTTGACAACTCAAGTGTAATTTAACCAAAGTAACATAGATAGCGTTAATAAAATAAACTAGATCGATGTCTTGTTTCTTAATAATAATATAAGTAAACTCCTGCAAGTACTTGATTAGTAATAAAGAATTTAAGGTGCACAGATAGCGTTTTGGTCACGATAACCGACAGTTACCCGGGCTGAGTCGCGGGCATAGGCTAGTAATGAATATTTTTGAGGTTGAAATGTAAGCTGCTTAGTTCGCGTATATTTGGAAATATTAATATAACATATTTACTTCATAAATTGTTGTTATATATTATACCAAATAGGTATCTCCCATCCAAATTGACCCGTCTGACTTAGTAAGTACCGCCCTACAGACTAGGTCAGCTAATAATACCATTGAGGTGGTGAATAGGGTAGCCGGAGTTCCCTGGAAAGGTGTTATGTTGTCAGTAGGAAGACCGAGTGGTTAAGTTAACACTGCTCAAAGTATGTAACCCTGCTATGTCTTCTGCACATACAGAAATTTTCGTAACTTTCAACCTTTCTACTGGGTCGGCAGCACAAGTATGACGGCCGTTTTGTTGTAAACTTCAATAGGCCAAGGTCCCCAATTTCCATCAAGTAGGCCGTGTGTTTGTCTGCCACCTAAGCGGTACAAAAAGGTTAATTTAACAAATTCTGCGACCCGAAAATAATATCGAAACATCGCATCTGGTTGTTACAAAGAAAAATTGTTATGAAAAATGAAATGTTCGGCGGAAAAACGGAACGTAAGGCGGGTCGTTACTGTCAATAAAATGTTATCCTTATTATCCATCATTCCATTCTCTTTTCTTATTTACTGATGTCAATTTCAATTTGGGACTAAAATCAGATGGTAAAGTCAATTTCAGCATGACGTACGATATTTTCGGACGAAGCTTCTGGCCGATTGCTGCTACTTGTGTATAGAAACCATAAAGTTATTATTACTGGGGGAAATAGAGCAACAATTTTTTCATGACCGCGTTACCGAATTTAAATGTCAAATGTCATTTTTTAAGCTTAAGCTACTCACAATTGAATAGGTTGATAAAAAAACGTTTGGAACCACGCTATTCTTTTCTTACGACTACGTTTTGTGTGAAGATATGTTTATCACTCGTACACTTTGTCCCTCTCAGTAGGTATTACTAATAACTTTAAGATAGGATTTTTTCTTTGCACTAATGAAAAAAAGATATCATCATTCCCTGAACCTTTTTCCCAACTCAGTTGGGGTCGGCTTTCCAGTCTAACTGTGATGCGGCTGAACTTCGATATTTTCCGTGAAGCGACTGCCATCTGACCTCCACAACCAATGGTCTAATGACCAATGGCGATATCGAAGTTCCAAGTTAGGCTGGTTGGACTTTTGAGGGCTCCAACTACCCGTAACGACTGCCATAGATGTTTGTATGGCAACCGGGACCGACGGCTTAACGTGCTCTCCGAGGCACTTATAAACCTGCGATAAATACACACATAACTTCGAAAAGCATCGAAAGGTCATTGGTGTGTGCCATGGTAAACCTGGGATCGATCTCGAGACCTCGTCTCAGCAGTCCATTACCCATACCACTAGGCTACCGCTACAGACTAAAGATAATGAATGAGTATTTCTATGTGGGACAAAATGTAGGTAAAGTATGGTGTTGTAAATGGTAGTCAAAGTCCAAAAGGGTTCGTGGGGAGTTCCTGGGAAGGGAGGTATACCAGTTACTAGTAAAAGACTCACATGGACAGAAAATTTAATCGGTTCGACCTCAAAAACACCACTCGAACCGTGGTGATGTGGTTACCCGTTGAAGTTTCCAGATATACAAAAATAATCAAATTTTCTTTTGTGATGTAAGTACAAGTGATTGATTGAATAATTAATTTACTGCACCACAAAAATATTGAAAGTTATTTATAATTCTATTCATTCATCATATGATCGATCGTACAACTCTCAAAGCACGTTAGAACGGAGACTATTTTTAAATTTATCGCTAAAGGTTAGTCCAAACTTGTGCTTAGAAACTGAGAATCTAGAGAGTTTTCTAGCGGAAATATTTTTAGGAATACAGAACTTTATTCCGTCTTCGAGTTCTATGCATAGATAAACTGTTTGGAACAAAAATTGTGTCACAATTCCTGGGTGAGTCGGGAAAGAATTTTAAATTTCAAATTTGGAAGAAACAAAATAAATAAGTATATATTTAGGCACCTATGTTTCTTAATTTATGAAGGGTATAAGCATTTTGATCCCCAATTTACGCGCCAGCAACACCAATGTTGATGGCCAAGGCTGGATGCGGTCTCAGCGATATACTTTTTAGGGCACATTTGGTTCCCGGCGGGCTTACAATCATCCTTAATTATGTCTATAGCATTTTTAGATACAGTTATTATAAATGTGAAGGATATAAATGCAAACCTATCGGCACGGATCTCAGACCTAAGTCGTGATAGAAATGACGCCCTCAGATCGTGTGCAAAATCCCCACGGATACCACCTCTGCCAAAATAGGTGGTGGTGATTATGTTGGACTCGAACCGACCAAAACGCACGCCATCCATGGGTCCTTGATTGCCGGAGGTGAGATTATACAAGACACATCTCTCGCACCCCGGCAGACCCGGGGACATCTCTTTGCGATGATCCCCTTCCCATAATGTGGGGACCATGGTGTTCCCACTTAGCCCCTAGGTATGGGGTGTCACGTTGTGCCGCCGCGCCGCCGCCGCGGCCTGTTTCTGTTCGGGTGATAGGCGGATCCACCCGTCATCCACAATCCCGCGCTCATGAGGGGCGGAGGTCATTCTGCGACCTCCAACGTCCTTGTGTCGTGTCGTTGCTATTGCTATCGTTGGGATTGTTAAACCATGGCTGAGTCGTGTTTCCATCCAACTCTTTTTATATTTTCTTGTAACGTTTTCAGCTATGTAATGCCTAATTCAATATCTTACCAGGAATATGTTCCCAGGGGTTGCCAGAACGTGCCAAAATACCTTGCAGGCGGAACTCAGCTTCAGCTAGTAATTAATTGAAGTTACCCTACAGTGTTATTACCCGTAAACCTCATGAGAATATTTCTAACACCCCCCCAAATATTTACAATTCTACTTCAGAACTGCCACAAATGAATATTAAAGCCTTTAATAATATTAAATTTATTCGCAGAAAATTTTATACCGACCCCATAACTCCCAGCGGACCGTCAAAGTTACGAAAGTTGTAGGCATGTACATTACTTTCGTACATTTTCGGGCAACTCCACGTACCCGATACCTTGTACTTAAGTAATTGTACGACAAGAGTGGGAAGTCTTTTTTACACCGGGCATGTTGCCAGAACTGCGAACTATTGTACAGTGAGAACAACGGCTTGGCCATGAAAAAATAAAGCAGTGGCTCTACTATGAAACAAACGCAGTTGTGGATCGAAGTTTCGGTCAACGGTTTCAGAGAACACATATTTGTAACACACTTATACTTTTCCACGAGTCCAATAATAAATATCGCAGAAAAGTATAAGTATGTTGTATATAATTTGCGTAACACTAAGTTTCACTATGTGCCAACAATCAAAAATATAATGAATCTAAAAAAATATTTTATAGAACACCAGTTGTCCCATGCCATAGTTGTCTGGAAACCATACGTTCCTGCAATTTATTAGGTTTTCGCCTTACGATCGTTCTCATAGGTTGCGGTATTCTCAAAGTTAAGACTATCTCAAAAGTGAGACCCTTGAGATTGTCATAAATTAGAATTAATATATAATTAGACTTAATATCAAGTCTCAACCTATCAAGTCAAATAATAAATATTGTGATATTTTTTATGAATTTGTAGTTATTGGGATTAGAATATAATATTCGTCTTCTAGACTGACATCACTCAAACTCTTATAACCTTCATCCCACCCCTCTCCTTTCTCTGCCTTGTAAGTGGTATAAAAAATAAGTAGTTATAATATTAAATCGGACTCAAAAATAGTACGTAACACTTTCTTTTGATTTAAACACTACTGGAAGAAACAGGACTTCAATGTGACGTGAATTATATTGAATATAAAAACATGTTTCGTTCGCGTTTGGTACGTGGTCGAAGTTTCAAATATTTCATGGTAACCCCCCAGTTAGCTACTGCGCAGTGCAGAAGATACGAGTGGCTCTCTGACTCCGGAACGAATGTATCGTGAGACGTTTAATTTGAAATGTCCTTACCTAGTTTCTTCCGTACTTTGAAGAAATACGGAAAAAGAATCTGAGAATTTCAAGTGGATTTGTATCAGTGAATTTGGAATTTTATTATTGGTTGACTTAAGTGATTTGTGATTTTATGATTCCATTATAAATGTGACAGTATATGGCAACACCAAAATATTGAGCAGGCCGACACCGCCTCCTCGTGAGGTTTTGTCCGAGGGCTTAAGTTGACACCGCTTTATGATATTACACCTTCATTGTCTTCTATTCTGATAGTACAGGAACTCTTTTAACTTTCACCCCTTCCTCTTTATTCTCTTTTTATACTACTCAGGTGACAGACAAGCACGTGGCCCACCTGGTGGAAAGTGGTTACTGTGTCTTATGGACGTTTCCCGCCGGGCGGATGAATTAAGCTTCCAGTCATCAGCAAATGTACATCAAATAAAAATTTGCGTTGAGAATCTACGGATATCGTGAGTGTTGAGCGTCGGTAAAATGATGGTCACACTAGTGAGCGAACTAAAAACGAAGACCAAGTGCAGTTAGTTAGAAATATACGCGCGACACAAAGACGCTCATGTTTCGTCTCTTCAGTCCTCTCGAGACCATGGACGTAACGTCACGTCCGAAACATCGCCGCCGGTGTAAACATACCTACATTCACTTGTAACATAACATAAACTCACGCCTATTTCCCCGAAGGGGTAGGCAGAGGTGCCAGCACCCACCTTTCGCTAGTTTATGTTTAGGTCCCTATGTAATAGGTGGCGAGCCTACTGCCATTAACCGGGCTCTTATAAACCTGCGATAAATACACACATAACTTCGAAAAGCATCGAAAAGTCATTGGTGTGTGCCATGGTAAAACCTGGGATCGAGTCCGAGACCTCGTCTCAGCAGTCCATTACTCATACCACTAGGCTACCGCGGCTTTTAATACATAGACTGATTAAAGAGGAAGGTTTATATGCATATAACATCATGCTAGAAGCAACTGATGCAGAGCAGAAGTGAAAAATGTTGGAAAAACGGGGTGACGCAGACGAAGTTGCGTGGGTCAGCTAGTTATATAATAATATGGAATATCTTCTCTGATGGTTTTAACTACCCAGATGGTAGACAACTACACGATCCACTTGGTGGTTAGTGGTGACCATGGTCTATGGATGTATGCCGACTCTGTAAAATAACGTTTATGATCCATACTTTCAAAATAAACTCACCAAAAAATTGGACAAAAAAAATTCAAACAGTTTCGCTGTAGTCCATGAATTTCATCCAATTTGTTGAAGGTACTTTTACGCATTGCGCTGGCTTATTCCGGTAATGTGAGATCCGCAATTTTGTTCTAAAAAGCAACAAGCGAACCGACGATAATATGAATTCACTGCTTCTTTCTACATAACACCCGCACTTTATGTCAAAAACGATCGTTAATCCGGTTTTTACGGATGGTTTTATTACATTATAAGATCTACTTCTTGCCCTATGACCCTTCTTGTGTTATTAATGAGGAGGAAAATAATTGCTTGATGATGTATACGGCACAGATAAATTATTAATCTATAACTATTGCCCGCGGCTTTAAGATATCTATAAGCTTTCACATATCCCACCCGTTATGCTGGGAGGTATAGCCCTAGAGAGGGTCTTGTGTTTTAAATATCTGAGGCATATAGTCACTGAGGATCTCATAGATGACGTTGATATGGAGAAGGAACGGAGGGCCTTGGCTGTCCGATGCAACATGTTAGCCCGCAGGTTCACGCGTTGTGCACCGGCTGTTAAAATAACTCTTTTAAAGCTTTCTGCCAGTCCATGTACACGTGTACCCTGTGGGTTCACTAGACGATGACCGCTGGACCAAATGAGTAGTTACACTACTCGTATATATCATATACGTACAATATCCACAATGACGTGTTAAAAAGTATTTTGGGCGCATGTGCGAAGTACCTATACCTATAGATATACGTGTCAGCGATCGTCTGGTTATCCGATAATGGAAAGGGTTCAGGGGAATTAAGTTATGCAATTTCAGTACACTCTCCCCGAAATGCATCGGATAAAATATCGATAGGCTTGCAGCTCTACCTCGATATTTGAGCACTTTAAACCGAGGAATATGAAAAGTTATTTTAAAAGCGAAATTGCCCTTAGTGCCTTTTGACGGAGGTAGAACATGATGGTAATCCAACTGGGGAAGTACCCCCTAGGGAAGTAGTGACAAGTAAGTTATTAGCCGCGGTATTCTGTAGGGCGGACGGTGGCCTGTGTTGTGTTGCCGGCGGTAAGTACGGTAGCCAGAGATCACTGGAGAGGTTTAGTTTTGTCAGTGGGAAGACCGAGAAACCCTTTTTTATCTTCTGCACTGACCCACTTTCCATCAAGTGCTAGTCTGCCACTTAAGTGGTATAAAAAGTTAACAAAAAAAATTAAATTAAATATTTCAAGGTGTATTATTGCGCTGCAATTATTTCTCATCAACTAAACATGGCCACTCATTGTACTACAAATGATTTAAGTGTAACTTTACTTTCTGTATTTTTTGAAGTACAAAGGGTTATCTATCTATCAAATTTAGATTTAAAACTCAAATGTAGACATATTTTATGAATATGCAGATAAATACCAAGACACCTATCTTCAAAAGTAATTTATTTCTCCCGATAGTGGATTGTATTCGACCTACTTCTCGCTTTTCAATTAAACTGCAAGTTGTATCGACAGGCCGTTTCGTAACCGCAACAATAAGACAGTTGAAACACAATAAACTCTAAACTTTATCGAAGTTGATAAATGGTTCATAGTTTATTGTAGTGAACCCGAACCCAAACACTGTAAATTATAATTTAAACTGTTCAGGGAAGTACAGTGTTGTTCAGGTACGTGCACATACTGAATACCCTACCCAAATCAGATTTATATAATGTGTACTTTTATTTATTACAGTAGATCTAAATACATCCCACATGGGTAACATGGGTAACAAATACCAGGTAATGGCACCCTACCGGATCCCGGCTTGAGGTCGTGGAGTGTGATATGTTTACCAATGATCTCACTACCATGACCGCCCAAGCTCATGCAAAGATAAGGAGGAAAAGAAAAGCATCAAGGTGGACCCTGAGATCCGAGTTTACATTGGCTTCGGATGAAATCAAGAAATCACGTCTACATAATAATGATGAATTGCATCCCACGCAAATCAGATCAATTATATAAACATACATACTGCATGAAGCACATATAGTAATAAGTAATTTCTGATTATGTGTGAAGTAAGTGAAACGTTACGATGGAACTAGCATGTACGTTTGTAGAAAAGTTTCAATTTCCCAATAATTAATGAAAAGGAAAAAAAATGGAATTTGAGTAGGGTATGCAGTATCTATTTGTTTCTATGGAATGCGCGCCCCTGGGGTTCCTTAGGGTGTATCATTAGCGCCCGTTATGGCCTAATAATATCATTAGCGCCTAAGCTAAACATTCACCTGTAAGTCAATATAAGGTGGCGAGCCTATTGCCATCAACCGGGCGAACCTGCGATAAATACACACATAACTTCGAAAAGCATCGCAGTCATTGGTGTGTGCCATGGTAAACCTGGGATCGAACCCGAGACCTCGTCTCAGCAGTCCACCACCCATACCACTAGGCTATCGCGGCTATTTACAGTAGCATTTTAAGTTTATTATTTAGTTAAATAATTATGACGCGGTGTAGCAATATGGAGTGGTTTAAGTGCTCAGTGAATTTGTTCTAGCGACCTACTAGTTGAAGGTAAATTAACCTTAATAGAGTAGATATACAGTGTCCAGCTTTTGGCGTTGGGGAGAAGACTGATAGTCTGGCTAAGATATATCTGCTAATTTGTCCATCAGTAAATCTATTGACTTACAGGTGAATGTTTAGCTTAGGCGCTAATGATATTATTAGGCCATAACGGGCGCTAATGATACACCCTAAGGAACCCCAGGGGCGCGCATTCCATAGAAACAAATAGATACTGCATACCCTACTCAAATTCCATTTTTTTTCCTTTTCATTAATTATTGGGAAATTGAAACTTTTCTACAAACGTACATGCTAGTTCCATCGTAACGTTTCACTTACTTCACACATAATCAGAAATTACTTATTACTATATGTGCTTCATGCAGTATGTATGTTTATATAATTGATCTGATTTGCGTGGGATGCAATTCATCATTATTATGTAGACGTGATTTCTTGATTTCATCCGAAGCCAATGTAAACTCGGATCTCAGGGTCCACCTTGATGCTTTTCTTTTCCTCCTTATCTTTGCATGAGCTTGGGCGGTCATGGTAGTGAGATCATTGGTAAACATATCACACTCCACGACCTCAAGCCGGGATCCGGTAGGGTGCCATTACCTGGTATTTGTTACCCATGTTACCCATGTGGGATGTATTTAGATCTACTGTAATAAATAAAAGTACACATTATATAAATCTGATTTGGGTAGGGTATTCAGTATGTGCACGTACCTGAACAACACTGTACTTCCCTGAACAGTTTAAATTATAATTTACAGTGTTTGGGTTCGGGTTCACTACAATAAACTATGAACCATTTATCAACTTCGATAAAGTTTAGAGTTTATTGTGTTTCAACTGTCTTATTGTTGCGGTTACGAAACGGCCTGTCGATACAACTTGCAGTTTAATTGAAAAGCGAGAAGTAGGTCGAATACAATCCACTATCGGGAGAAATAAATTACTTTTGAAGATAGGTGTCTTGGTATTTATCTGCATATTCATAAAATATGTCTACATTTGAGTTTTAAATCTAAATTTGATAGATAGATAACCCTTTGTACTTCAAAAATACACAAAGTAAAGTTACACTTAAATCTATGTAGTACAATGAGTGGCCATGTTTAGTTGATGAGAAATAATTGCAGCGCAATAATACACCTTGAAATATTTAATTTAATTTTTTTTGTTAACTTTTTATACCACTTAAGTGGCAGACTAGCACTTGATGGAAAGTGGGTCAGTGCAGAAGATAAAAAAGGGTTTCTCGGTCTTCCCACTGACAAAACTAAACCTCTCCAGTGATCTCTGGCTACCGTACTTACCGCCGGCAACACAACACAGGCCACCGTCCGCCCTACAGAATACCGCGGCTAATAACTTACTTGTCACTACTTCCCTAGGGGGTACTTCCCCAGTTGGATTACCATCATGTTCTACCTCCGTCAAAAGGCACTAAGGGCAATTTCGCTTTTAAAATAACTTTTCATATTCCTCGGTTTAAAGTGCTCAAATATCGAGGTAGAGCTGCAAGCCTATCGATATTTTATCCGATGCATTTCGGGGAGAGTGTACTGAAATTGCATAACTTAATTCCCCTGAACCCTTTCCATTATCGGATAACCAGACGATCGCTGACACGTATATCTATAGGTATAGGTACTTCGCACATGCGCCCAAAATACTTTTTAACACGTCATTGTGGATATTGTACGTATATGATATATACGAGTAGTGTAACTACTCATTTGGTCCAGCGGTCATCGTCTAGTGAACCCACAGGGTACACGTGTACATGGACTGGCAGAAAGCTTTAAAAGAGTTATTTTAACAGCCGGTGCACAACGCGTGAACCTGCGGGCTAACATGTTGCATCGGACAGCCAAGGCCCTCCGTTCCTTCTCCATATCAACGTCATCTATGAGATCCTCAGTGACTATATGCCTCAGATATTTAAAACACAAGACCCTCTCTAGGGCTATACCTCCCAGCATAACGGGTGGGATATGTGAAAGCTTATAGATATCTTAAAGCCGCGGGCAATAGTTATAGATTAATAATTTATCTGTGCCGTATACATCATCAACCAATTATTTTCCTCCTCATTAATAACACAAGAAGGGTCATAGGGCAAGAAGTAGATCTTATAATGTAATAAAACCATCCGTAAAAACCGGATTAACGATCGTTTTTGACATAAAGTGCGGGTGTTATGTAGAAAGAAGCAGTGAATTCATATTATCGTCGGTTCGCTTGTTGCTTTTTAGAACAAAATTGCGGATCTCACATTACCGGAATAAGCCAGCGCAATGCGTAAAAGTACCTTCAACAAATTGGATGAAATTCATGGACTACAGCGAAACTGTTTGAATTTTTTTTGTCCAATTTTTTGGTGAGTTTATTTTGAAAGTATGGATCATAAACGTTATTTTACAGAGTCGGCATACATCCATAGACCATGGTCACCACTAACCACCAAGTGGATCGTGTAGTTGTCTACCATCTGGGTAGTTAAAACCATCAGAGAAGATATTCCATATTATTATATAACTAGCTGACCCACGCAACTTCGTCTGCGTCACCCTGTTTTTGCAACATTTTTCACTTCTGCTCTGCATCAGTTGCTTCTAGCATGATGTTATATGCATATAAACCTTCCTCTTTAATCAGTCTATGTATTAAAAAACCGCATTGAAAACCGTTGTGTAGGTTTAAAGATTTAAGCATACAAAGGGACATAGCGACAGAGAACGCTGCTTGTTGCTTCAATACAATCAAAGACAACACTAGTTATAGAAATGAAAGCAGATAATAAAGTAAAGAGAATAAATTTAATATTGAGAGATATTTCCACTTCATTCATGAATTGTGTCACTTTTTTTCCAAACGGTTTGTCTAGTAATGAATAAATAATCGAAAATTTTAAAGCAATTAGTGTGTTAACTATTCGAAACCATTTATTGAGTGGTTTTTTGGGTAGTTTTGGTAGATTGGTAGCAAATAGGAAAGTATACTTCATAAATTTATTATCACTAGCGTAAATAGAACCACAGTATCCTCATTACCACATTACAGAATTGTAAGCTGCATTTTTTGTGACAACCGCCTATTTTTCATAATATACTCTGTCACTTTCTCACGCCTAGATTTGTGTAAGTATATGTCACTTGTACACTTTGACCCTTTTAAGTATTAGTAATAACTTTAGATTTAGTTAGTCAGAGCATTCCCGGAAATGATTGGTTACGGGTTCCATCTTGAATATTCACTTTTTCCAATCTAAATCGAACTTGTCTAGTAAAAAATACATAGAAAAAATTGGTTCGAATATAGCCACTACCTCGGTATTTATAAATAGGCCTACATTGCTTCATTATCATCCCTAATCAACATCACCAGAGTAAAGGTTAAGGTTAAGGCACACAATCGAGGGGTTGTGGGTTCAAACTTCACCGCTGGAACCCTTTTCTAATGGAAGCGTTTTACTTAATTGAAAGGATTAAAGAGAGAATTTAGATAATGTAGACCCATGTTACTTGTGGCTAGCGTTGATTTAAAACTGTTCTTGAGTTGAGCATACGAGTTTAATTATTAAGATTTCAGAATATTATTAATGATAGATTACTATTATATATATCGAAATGTTTACCATTATTTGGAGTTTCAGATATTTCTGCGCCCCTTCTCATACCCGGGGGCTAGGCGGGGACACCGTGGTCCCTACAGCCAAAGGGGGTCATCTCCGGGTTTGCCGGAGTGCGGGGGATATGTTGGTTACTATCTCATCTCCGGCAACTAAAGACCCAAAGACTATTAAGAGTATTTAAGTCGGTTCGAGGTCAATATACCGTCCCCAACCGGACGCAACAACTCCGGCAGGGGAGGTACCCTGATCACGTTCACTGAAATTATATAACTGAAAAAACGAATCTCGAAAGTTCATTTCATTGATCATTATTCATCAGTCAAAGTTTCAAACAAATTTAACGCATATTCGACTTGATAATCATGAACACAAGAGTTAATTTATCAAAAGCCTGACAGCGGTGTAAGCAGATAAGCTGGCTGATATTGTATGAACGTTAAACAAAGGCAACAAGCTTCTGTGTTGAGGGTTGTGAATTTATTTCTTGATAACTTATTTCATTCATGAAAAAGTCGTAATCGTCCATATTTGAATCGTAGCCGAATTCGGGTCGGAATTTCACTTCCATTTCCGCAACCTATGGAAACATTTTTCTAAACCACTTAAATGGTAGACAAGCACATGGCGCACCTTATGGAAAGTGGTTACCGTGGCCTATGGACGTTTATAACACCAGAGGTGTCACATCCGTGCTGCCGACCATATAGAAAAGCGGGGGGAAGGGAGAGGGGAGAAGGTTAAGAGAGTCTCTGTGCTGTCAGTGCAGAAGACAAAGAAGGGTTTCTGGGTCTTCCCACTGACAATACAAAACCTTTCCATACTATTAAATAGCAAATAAATTTTCGCCATAAATATGTAATGTAATATGTATAATGACGGCACGTGGTTTATTGGAGCGTGTGTTTAGCTATATTATTAATAGCTACTATTTATTAGCTATATAATTTGGCAGCTCAGCTCAAAAGTGTTGTAAATGAAAATTACAGTCGGTACTTTACTTGTTTGTTATTTTATTTTAAGAATAGTCTTAACTATTTAAGAGCGGGTATCTTCACTTGTCAAATGCAGTGCAAGGAGCGGTATAGTGAGCTCTGGCTACCCTACTTACCGGCGGGAACACAACACGATGGTTATTATGACCGCGGTCTTCTGTAAGGCGGAGGTACTTCCCCAGTTGGACAGCTCATTTCGGACGGGAGATACCGTCGTGTCCTACCTCCGTAAAGTTGTGTACTCTCCTATCCATTCTAAGGTTGCTTGAAAGTAATCGCTGTTAGCACTCATTACACATGTAACTTTATACTGTACTGCTAACTTTGTCCTTTGAAGTACCTACAATAAAGAATTATATATATGTATCTGTCTGAAGTATAGATGTGAAACAAAATATGCTATCACAAAGATCGTTGTTTTATTTGAATATTCCTGTCATTAATACGCTCACGTATAATAACTAATATTGTTATGTGAGACTGTAATGAAAAACTTCATGTGCAATAAATATTTTCTTGACCTCCAAAAAGTGTACTTAAGTGTTTTTTTACTATGATTTATTCCTATACCAAATTTTACCCAGATTCGTAAAGTCTTTTGAGTGTAATTGAGTAATAAACATCCTAACATCTCACAAACTTTACATTCATAATATTAGTGGGTTATTCATTTACAATTAATTTGTTTGTATAGCTTCAGTTGCCAACCCTGCACATAGTGTACTATTTGTTTGAAATGCGGTCGGTCAATCAATAAACCTGTTGATCAAAAGTAGCGATAGCGACTAATATTAGCTGCTATTTTAGCCATTTTATTTTAACCACAATGTTCTATAGTGAAAATAGATGTACTTTAACAACTTTGGCAGCGGTAAGCTAGGTACGGTTAACAGCAAAAGTAGCTTAGTATATTTCAATGTACAAAACCATTATATTACTTTTTTATTATTACTTATATTAGTAAATGAAACAAAAATTTCATGAACAAACGTCACTGCAAAAAAAACAAGTGACACCATCTTGCAGGTTTATGTTTTTTTACTAACCCGATGGAGAGTGAATAACGTATGTTGCACGGTATAAAAATATTGCTTTGCCTAACCTTTTTTAATGCCAATATGTTGTGTACCAGGAGTACTACCAAGGGTTTTCGGCTTCGGAAGTGTTCTCCTTACACCCTGTATAACAGCACACTATGATTCAAATCGAGCATTAAAAAAATAAGATCAGAGAAAGTTGAAGCAGAGTTTCTCCAATGAACCGTTCAGATAAATTAAATTATTTCTTCAATGAAGTTCATTGAAGATAATTCACTCTCATAACATTCAGTCTCAATAGAATTAAAAGAATTGAACTTTCAGTTTTCAACTACTCAAATTATTTGCTCCAATTTCAAAGGACTGTAATTATCAATTAAAACAAATAGCTGAAGCCAAAACGATTATCCTCATTGTAATCTACAATAAATTCCGTCTGAACGCCATCGTGATTTCTCTCAGTCGTATCTGGCTAACATTGTAATTGGGTCATAGCTTTCGTGATCCTGAATTGAATGAAACTGGAGAGTATAATCTCCCTGTTTGGCGCTAAAAGTGTATTAAGTTATCCTCGATTTATGATGCTTTTAAGATAAGAATAACAAATGTATATGGAAATTACTATCGCTATAAAGAAGATTTTTTTGTTAGATAGTTCTAATTTTATAAAAATGAAACGTTACTTTTCAAATTTCATGATTATTTTACTGCAGTGGTATTAAGAACTTGGCAGCAGTGAATGCGACTGTTACGCAGGAGGCGTGCTGTTCGATTCTCGCTCAGTATTAACTACCAGTCCTACCAACCTTAATCCCCTTTGAGAACTGTCTGCAAGTCACGAATGCCTTTCCTAATCGTTAATCGACGGATCATTAAGGAACTTCTCAGCTAGTTCCTACCATCATCTAGGCAATTTTTAATTATAGTGGATTTTATTGAATTAAGTCCCGTTAACATGGCTTACAGGCAGTGCGATTTAGTAAAAATCGTTACAGGTCATCCTGGCAAATAGCAAAGAAACCTCAAAAATAATTAAGTGAAAGTGAGGTTTGATTTGAACAACTGTTTTATTTAGATCATAATTTATATTTCGAACTACATTCGGAGTTGAAGAAAAATTGCAAGGCGCTTAGTTTATGACGGGAGTCCCCTGACAGCAAATTTTCTTTCGTAGCCTGGCGTAGCAGTAATAAACGCGACTGCTACGCAGGAGGCGCGGGTTCGATTCCCGCTCAGTGCAAATATTTGTGTGCATGGGTGTTTCTATGTATAATATGTATGTATTTATAAAACCATGTATTTAAGTATGTTTATTCGCATTCTAAAACCCGTAACACAAGCTAGTTAAGCAATGCTTTTTGTGGGTCTAGATGACGTTGTATAGCTTGTCCAAGAATATTTGTTATTATGGAATATAACACGTGCTTGCCTGCCAACTAAGTGGTATAAAAAGAAAATCAACAATGATACGAAGATTACCTGATGGGCATTCGAAAGGCTTGATAATTTGTTGCAATGGCTTCTCAAAAAAACTAATTTAAAGACTAGGCGAAATTGTGGTTCATCGATAATAAGGCATTTAGGCAATTCGAACGTTCGACCTTAATAAATTCAGGGAATTAACCATCGGGCACTTGACATTCGTAATAATGTAGTAAACACGATAATTATTATTATTAACAACAGTTTATTATAAACACTACTTGGTACTTGGTAAAGAGCATACTACTGAACGGTAATATCCCTGAAAATGCTTACTTATGCTGACATTTATTAATGATAATACTTGTTTTGAGTTTGTGTGTACTTGTGATTAATTAATATATCATATTCATTCAATATTTCTACTAAAATTTAAATTTAAAATGAACCATTCGGTGTAACATGAATAGTTGTAATTGATTTTGTTTTTATTTAAAAGGATATCCATATCACCACCTTATCTTATGACATAAGATAAATGAAAAAAGACACAGGCGATATAACTGCAGAGGCGGGAAACTCGAAATAAAACCTAGTACCAACACTAGTCTGGACAGCGTAGAAACAGAACCCTTACAACATTGGGAAACGTTTATGGCCTGCAATAGACTGCGATAACCTAATTAATTGATTAATTGAAAAGAGTATTAGGTAGGTACCTACCGAAAACTAACATTTTCCTTCAGTTATTACTCTTTTATTAACAGGAGTAATCTTTATCATGTTGAATAATATGTAGTATTTCTGAGCTTTCATTATTGTTACATTGTATCACAAATAAACGGTAATGAAGGCGGAACACTCGACAGAAATAATAGCCATTTCTGGCACTGAAACCGACCTTACATAGGCAAAGCCTAAAAGAAAAATAATGCCCTCAACTAAAAATAAAATTTAATGGCCAGTAGTAAAATCCAAAGGCTTTAAAAATACAATATGTACAGTGGAAAATTTTAACCACAATGCATTCGTTGGCAAAAAGGCAGCTTACAATTATTATTGTGTACCATTTTAGTACTAGTGGTGTATTTAAGTACCTACCAGTTTTTTTACCGTAAGTGCCGATTATAAGAATAAAAGACTATGTTAATAAATAAATAAAATAAATTCTCGATCAACTTACACAACGCCATCTAGGCCCATGGTAAGTATAGCTGGTTAAAATATATATCCACATAATGTCTTTTCCCAAGCTCTAGTCTATATCTGAACCAAATTTCTTAAGAACGGTTTAGTTGTTTAGGCTTGCAAGCGTAACAGAGAGACAAATAGAGTAACTTTCGCATTTATATTATTAGCATGGATGAGTAAGCAGCAGTTAAGCGCTGCATCACGTGTTGCATTGCTACACAGCGCTTATCGTTCTGTCGCCTTCATAATTAGATAATTTAATCGGCTCATCCCAGTTATTAATTTTCCGGTACAAATATTAATTAAAGCCAGCTCTCTCTGAAAGTGTCTACAACGAATTTACTTAATTAATGCAGTGTCTGGGACTATTTATCTTTTTCTAATTTGAGGTGTTAGAAATGATGAAAGGGAAGTTATATAACTTTTTTAAAACCACAGAAAATTATTATGTTACATAAAGAAAAGATAATTGTTTACAACACGAATATTGGTTAAGAACAACATCTATCAGAAAGTGGTCAAAATATAGTACCTGTATGGAATTTTGATCCCCTTTTCGCTACACCCATGAAGCCATAACAAGAAGTAGCTTATACGTGTATATGTATGTTATTCCAGCCTATTGTTTTATTTATTTGTTACATATTTATTACACTATAATAATAATAATAAAAAAAAATCTCCATCATATATCAAAATTAAAAAAATATTTATGCTGCATAGACCATTACACGCACTTACAAAACGTCAACATTAATAATACATTATAGGTTAGTTTAGGGAATGGACCACCGCACCGGTTTGAATGCGGCTTCAGTCTGAGAGAACTCCGGCAAGAACCTCAGCAGGTTTTAATTTTTTTGTGGTCCATTTACCATTATTTGGTTTGTTAGACCAGATACAATAATTTGCATGAATGTCTTGAACTGCAATCCAAAAATTTGTGTAAACAAAAAATCAAGTAAGATTAACCCTAAGTAATAACCAACCATACAAAGAAATACCTTTCAATAGTAGTTAGTTACATAAATTTTAGACTTTCGCGTTCCATGAAATGCAATAATGTTGGCGGGAATAAAATTAATTAAGCAGGTAGTTATACAGTCGATGTGGAACATATATGATACCTTTAAGTGAACCAACGAATATTGCAATTTTTGCAAGCATATCAAGTTCTGAGTTGTTTTATTGAGTTAGTTCCGTTCTGCTGTTTGAGATATAACATTGTTGATTATGAAACTGTATTTGAAATTGATATTTGCTCTTGTATTATTGTATTCTAAAATGAATATCATCATTCTATAAATCTTTTCCCGACTCAGTTGGGGTCGGTTTCCCAGTCTAACTGTGATGCGGCTGAACTTCGATATTCTTACGTGAAGCGACTGCCATATGACCTCCACAACCAATGGTCCAATGACCAATGGCGATATCGAAGTTCCAAGTTAGACTGGTTGGACTTTTGAGGGCTTCAACTACCCGTAACGACTGCCATAGATGTTCATTCTAAAATCAATAATTAGACTTAAATGGAACACGTGAGCAAACAAACTATCCACGGATTAATCACTTTGAAAAACAAGCTTTAAATGTACTTAAAACGGTATTAAAGTCTCGATATCATCAAATACTTTTCCAATAAAGCTATAAGCTATTACCTCACCTCAAGGGCGATCAGATTTCAGTTTCTAAAATACCTATTCAAAGAGATGCAAACTTGGTAATCTTTATCTTTTCTTTTAGTATTGTTTAGGATTATCATTTCAAAGAGGCATTCTCAGATTATGGAATCTTCTCACAATTGTTTTATACCACTTAGTTGGCAGATAAGCACGTGGTCTACCAGATGAAAAGAAGTTACCGTGGCCTATGGACGTTTGCAACACCAGGGTCGTAACATCCGTGCTACCGATCGTATAGAGAAGATATTGGAAGAGGAAGATGGGAGTGAGAAGGTTAAGTGAGTCTCTGTGCTGTCAGTGCAGAAGAGAAAGAAGGGTTTTTCGGTCTTCCCACAGTTATTTTATGAGGGAAAGAATTATTGTCTCACTTTATTTTGGCTGAAGAGATATTGAGAGCTCACTGAAGAGTTCTTCAGTGAGCTCTCAATATACGTCAAATAGGGACACGATGAAATCCCGTCTTATTTCAAATAGGCAAAGTAGTGAAGTTATTATTGAAGACGTATTGGCAGGGCCAGCCAAAATATAAGTGAGACAATATTTCTTTTCCTCACAAAATAACTGTCTCCAATACTTCGCTAGCTTTGAGGGCTTATGATCCGGATGACAAACTCATATGGCTAATACTCGTATATTATTATACGTGATGAACCTCTGAATAAGAAGCTTTTGGATGTATTATATATTATTTTAATTTGGTACAGGGATTTCTGCATTTTCTATTAAATTCATCGGGATATTTACCATGTTTGTCTATTTTGTTGAATAACCGATATTTCGGCGCTGTTGCAAGCGCCATGATCACGGTGTACTGATGACCGCCGAGCTAGTTGTTATTGAGGCCAACCGTATCGGTCTACCCTCTTTCTTACTCGTTTACTACGCGCGTCACCACTACCACTGTCCGCGTTCTCACATTGCACTCGATCACGACACACAACACTCACTGTATCGGCTCGCACGATTTTTGGAGATGGCGTTTGTTTGGGTTTTGTGAACTTACGAATCACCGGGTGCCAGACACTCGCCAGTTGAAAACCATCTTCCCGGTTGAAGTTTTTGTGCTTTTTTATTTCAATAGCTTCCTTCACCATTCTGGGTATATAGTGGCGTTCAGTCGACAGAATCTGTGGGTTATGCAACTCGATCCAGTGATTCGTCCCTTCCTCCAATAGGTGTTGTGCGATAGCCGATTTCTGTGGCTCGTTGTTTTTGACCGCCCTGATGTGCTCCTTAATCCGGCTTGACACTGTCCGTTTGGTCTGGCCTATATAGGAGCTCCCACAGCTGCAGTCAACCTTGTAAACACCTGGATGTTCCAGTGGAAACCTGTCTTTGGGTGTGCGTAGGTACTGTGACAGCTTTTTGAAAGGAGTGAAGATAGTTTTTACTGCGAATTTGTTTAAAATATTTGCAACCTTATCTGTCACTCCCTTCACGTATGGTAAATACGCGGGTTGTCTTTCAACCTTATAATCCAGGCGTTTAGGTGATGGTGTGCTTCTCGGTGGTATGATCCGCTCCTTGTAACCGTTTCTCCGCAGAACGCCCCTTAACCCTTTTATTTTGATTTAATAGTGAATGTGTAAATGACCATGTCAATCTAAAATCATACATTTCTGCATTTATTATAGGATTACATATGAATAGCTATGTTTTAATTTTAAACAAAAAAGAGTACAAAAATTAAATTGTGAGTCAGTTTGGTTACTGTAGGTCTGGTTCAGATGACGTCAGTTGTGCGTGAAAACACACACGTGTAGGAACAGAGTTTAATAATGGTAGTGGGCGAGTTCTACGAAATATAATCGTATTGTAAATCGTCAGAATCTCACGCGTTTTTCGCGTATAGTATATGCGAATCGAGATTCAATATAATATATCCAACTTTAGTATAATAAAAGTAGTAAAATAGGCAGGGAGTTTAACCTCAATCTCACACATAAAGACCGAAAACGGTGCGCAATGTGCTGTACTTCAACCCGCACACGCTCACGCTGTAGAATGAAATCCCTACCGCGGTTTTCCCAAGTGACAACAAGGTTTTGCCTAGTGAGGTTCTTCAATAAGGATTTAAAAGGTTCTATATGGTCATCAACATAAGTGTGACGATAAAAAAATGCACGTTGAAGAGCAGTTCTTACTGTAGGAAGTTTCACAGTGCATAATTCACAGAGCAAAATGACAATTACATATTCGATGTGTAGGTATCTATATATCTTTACCGATACAATTTAATTAAAATGATGGCGTGCAGTTAAGCTGAACTCAGTTGCTTTCAGCCGCTTCAATGACTGCATAATAACAGACGTGTGGTTTAATGATTAATGATTATTGCATAATTATTTTTTATTATTTATTATGCTGGTAATTTTAAGCTTACATTGTTCATTCATCAATTAATCAGCCAATGGCAATCTACTGTTGGAAAAAGACCTCCCAATGTTCAGAGGCATTGGTCTACTATTTCCACACTGTGCAGATGGGTTGGTACAGTTATATTTCGAGCTTTCTTTATCTCCCAGTGATGATATCCTCTGCGTATTTTTTAATTTGTCGCCTCTCAAGACACTAATCGGAGGAGTTGAGGTGGTTATATTCTTTCTACATCACCACTACTCTATATTAAGGGTTGTAAAAGAAGTTTATTGGAATATGGTGAGACCTTCATACACGTAATTAAGTTCTATGTTACCAATTTTTAAAGGAGACAGTGAGCTGCTTCCTCAGTGGGAGAAGAGATATCTTGTTCTAACTGAGAAGTCTGACTGGGGAAGAACCTTTGCCCTCCGTGGCTAATAAATAACCATGTGTTGTATTCCCAACGGTGAATAGAGTAGCCAGAGCTCACTGGAAAGCTTTCGTGCAGTCATTTGGAAGATCAATTTATCTTTTTTTTATTTAGGACAAATTAATTTGACTTCACCGCGCTGCAAGCGCTGAAGCAAAACTGAAGGCAAAGTCTCAGGAAAGAGGGTCGCCATTACAAACACGTAAAGTGTTACAAGGGCAGTATAGAAGCTCTTTCTTATAACTTTCGCCCCCCTCCCCCACCAAGAAGGACGTCTGAAGGATTCTATAGAATCGGCAGTAGTAGTGTCAACTCTATAGAATCCTAGCTAGTATTGCAAACGTCCATAGGTCACGGTAATCACTTTCAATCGGTTCGACAATTTGCTTATCGGTCACCTAAGAGGTATAAAAGTAATACTAATGCTTTGAATGAATTTACGAGTGTAAGTAAACACTTCATTGGAATATCTACAAAATAAAAAGTACAATTGTCGAAAAATCTGATCGACGTCGACTGGCCCAAACGGTTGGCGGCAAGACCACACTATCGTCGACTAGCCACATGGCGATTTCTTTATATAAATTGATCGAACGCTACGGTTTCGGGCCAAGTTATGTTTAGGGTGGGTCTAGAAAGTACTGTGTTATTTATTTTGTATGTTGCCTCACAATTATGAACCTAAAAAAACTTAATAGATGTCACTGGCCTGTTAACAAACGACCTAGTCAGCGTTCGCGTGTTCGAAACCCAGTCACGTACATGTTAATAATTTTATTACCTTCCTAGATGCTCAGTAATTTCATTGCTTAGGTACTTGCTACATACACGTGGCTAGGAAATGTTTAAAATTTATTTCATTAAACGTTGTTCATCGTCCTTTTACTGACTATGGAGCCCGGGAATTTGATTTTTTTGATCGAATTGTTGATTTTACGATGCGCCATACGCTTTAGTTAGAAATAGTGAACATGGATAGTAAGTTGTTTGATTACAGATAAGTATTTTTAAAAATTTGGCGTTGTTGACGGTCTATAGTAGGTGATAGTGACCGTGACTGCTAACGTAGGAGACGCGGGTACGATCCCGCTCAGTGCAAATATTTGTATGCATGAATTTGGCTATTCGCACTGGTTTGGTCGTTTAGGCACGATAAGCCGTTAATCCCAGTTGTCATACAAACATCTATGGTAGTCGTTACGGTTATTTGGAGTCCAATAAAGTACAACAACTGGTCTAGCTGCGAGGTATCTAGAGGTCTAGCTGCAATTCTTCGATATCGCCTATACCTATAGGTTGTGGAGGCCAAATGGCATTCGCTTCACGGAAAATATTGAAGTTCAGCCGCAACGCAGTTACTAACACTAGAAAAAATGCGAACCCTGAACTCCGAGGAGACAGCTTCGGATGATAGTAGCTTTGAACATCTTATTCATGTGAACAGTCCCATACATCATGTATGATACTCCAACAAGGTCTTTGATCACTTCTTCCATTTGCATGTCGCCCAGATTTGCGCAAGGAGGTCGGCTTAACGGCCGCCCACGTAATACTGGAATGCGAAGCAGTGGCCCCCCAACGATCACAAATCCTCGGCACAGTGAGGTTGCTTCGCAAAGTCTGTGAAGTCTCCAGCAAGCTTCTGCATTTCTGAGCGGAACTATAGGCTGGCTGCTTTAGCCGATAACTCTGCACGCACAATGGCCTAAAAAGGGAGGCTAGGTGCGGACAAAAGAGTCTCAAATCTAAATCTAAGGTGGTTGGAATGACGTTTATTTTTTCATTTATTTATTCTAGAAACATTAAATGAGAATGTTAGTGTGTTTGTGTCTAAAAAAACGATATTTTTTTTCTTTCTTGAATAATTATTAATTTATCATTTATGGAGTAATAACTAACACTGATTGGTCAATTGCATATATTTATATTCTATTCCATTCATATAACATCTGTGGTATGTTACGTAACTATACACATACTACATAACATTTAGTGGTAAGAAATTTCGAACTAATTCCAAGACTGCTTCCAGCCAAACGCCATTATTATCATTTCCACCGTTTTATCAGTTTTATTATGTAATCGAATTAACTACATCACTATTATCATAACGATGGACTCTCGAAATTCGTGCTTGGTTAGGCACCTCACGTGGCGACACTTCCCGACGAAGCTGCCATCTGCATATTTTATCATTTTTCACCTTAAGACCAACTCACACGACCTATTTAGTAACATCAACTTCGTATAATTTCAAGATTTATTTATATTCAAACAGATGTGGTGTAAACATGCTCAAAAACTTCAGCACTCACAATAAAATTCAATTATTGGGTTTACGCTTATTTTCTCTAATATAAGTGGTAGTTTGAGTCAAGTTCGGAGAGCGGTCGAGCAATACTTTGACTTTTGCATCGCCTTTAGAACGCTGGCTGTCTTAAGAACTACAAAACTTAAGAGTGCTGGATGGTCCTTTGAATTTTGAAGTATTATCACGATATCGGAAAGTACAATACGGCTTTTTATCTAGCACGCCTTCATCGGGAAGAACGGTTCAGATAACATCGACTTGTTCGATTTTGTAGAACGTGAGAAAGCTTGTGAGCAAAACTGTCAGTCCAATATATGATAGAGAGATCTATCACATATTGGACTGACAGGTTTGCACTTTCATTGAGCTTGCGTTTATAAAATATTTACCTACACCATTTAAAAATTCTTCCGAAATTCGATGTAAGCTTGTGGCTTTGATAACATGGCTTGGTTTCTGATGTGTCAAATCAATAGTTCGTACTAGATAGGAGAGGTTTAAGAGGTACGTGTGAGGTAGGACTTACTACAGAAAGTACTCGAAGTAACTGAAACTTACTATTCACTTACATGTCGTATTAATGGCAGGGTACTAGGTTGTAAGTCCGTTTCTTGTTTGCAAAAAGTTTAAAGCAGTGTTAGATAGTAATTGAAGTGTGTGCGCTAACTTTGAAATTATCTGTCTACAGTTATAAAGGTATGTGCGAAAGTTCATATCTTACTAATTCCTACTAATATTATAAATGTGAGAGTTTGTGAAGATGTTTGAATATTTGGATGTTTGTTACTCAATCACACGAAATTAGGTACTGAGATAGATTACAGCTTGTAATAACATATAAGATCGGGAATAGTTTAACATAGTTAACGGGAATCGGCCCAAAATTCCACGAGGAGTTGCTTTGAATAAATACAAACATTGGATGGATATTATCCACCCATCCGAACTTGCTAATGGGTAATAAAGAATAAAACTAAGGTTTTTTTTTTTTTTTATCTATGGCACGTCAATTTGACTTCACCTCGCCTGATGTTAAGCTGAAGGCAAAGTCCCATGAAAGAGGGTCACCATTGCAAACACGTTCCGTGCTACAATGGTGGCGCTCAGCTTGACGGCCTCATCAGATGCTTTTTCACGCCCCGCTTAAAGGACCCGGGACTGTAGGAAGTTAGGTTAATAATAAATACAGGTATGAGTGGTGGCAACTTGGTGGTCTGAAGTCATAGAATGATCGCCGTTCTCTATGAACGCGGACCTGGGAGTGACGGATGAAGCTGCCTGTCACTAGCAGAAGCAGGCCACGTTGGCAGTGAAAAGCTCGCCTCCCCTTTCCCCGGGGCTAGGTATGAACACCCACACCTGAAGGGAGGCATCTCGAAAGTGGTGGCCGGGTCTGTCGCGGTGCGTGGTACCTATACATTGGCTACTATCTCACCTCCGACACCCAAAGACCCAAAGAAGGAGTAGACTTAAGTCAGTTCCAGCACAGATTACCTAATAGTATTCCACCATTCACATTTTTCTCAAAAATTTGGTGACAGATTGTTTGTGTGTTATGACCAATGTATAACAATAAGTTCCACCAAGTGACATCAATCAAACTTCATTTCCTAAAGCTTCAAAATCATACCGTTTCATTTTCTTCAGTAGTTTTGTTTATTTTCCTTTTCCCTTTAAGTAAATGGAAATAGATTTTCTATTGTGTTCTCTTTCTTTACTTTTTATTAAATTCGTTGTTTGTAGACAATTTAGCCATGTTTGGGATTTCCCAAGTGTCATTGTTTTGTTTTTACTTCTGACGAAAATCTACTCTAAGCGGAAGCTATTATATATAAGGAATTATCAGATAGACATACGTATCTACTGAATACATATTATTATATTGAAAGTATCTTTTTACTGATACACTATTATGATCACTATATTTCTTGGTTTAGCTGAAACCTATATTTATAATGTTTTTTATACCACTTAGGAATTATGCAATATGAGGGGCGTCACATTTCTTAGGTCCTTCTTTTCTATGGAGCCCACTATGACTTTTAATATCTACCGTAGTCGGTATGGGTAGTAGGAGTCCTTAAAAAATCGTCTAGTGTAACTACGGAACTACGATATCACCAATTGATTGTGGAGTTGAGATGGCAGTCGCTTAACGGAAAATATCGAGATGGCTCAGTGGTTGATAAAAACTATAACTATTTTAACATTACCCGATGTCCATAGTTTAGCTTAGTTTAGTAAAACCGAGCCCTATGTATTATTAAAAACTATAATCTATACCTATACCAAATTTCAGCCAGATTCCTTCGACCGTTAAAGCGTGATTGAATAACAAACATCTAAACATCTTCAAAAACTTTCACATGCATTTTTATTATGATTATAAATAACATGACAATTTTATTTATTTGCATAGGAGATGGTGTAACGCACTTTTTTACGATAATACTTATGACACTCCATAATTCACATCAACTCATTAAATATAAAAAATATTAAATTGTATTATTAGTGAGTAGGTACTAACATGTTGAAGGAGGTAGGACACGACGGTATCTCCCGTCCGAAATGAGCTGTCCAACTGGGGAAGTACCTCCGCCCTACAGAAGACCGTGGTCATAATAACCATCGTGTTGTGGTCCCGCCGGTAAGTAGGGTAGCCAGAGCTCACCATACCCCTCCTTCCCCTCCCCTTCCTAGCCTCCCCACCCCTTGCCAGCCTTCCCCTTTCCCTTCAGGGTGGGCAGCGCGTGTGTGACACCCTTAGTGTTGCACACGTTCATAGGCCACGGTGGCCGCTTTCCATCAGGTGGCCGTGTGCTTATCTACCACCTACGTAGTATAAAAAAAAAAGAAAAAAAAACATATGCCTTCAGCTTCGAGATATTTCCCTAATACCCAGTATATGTAATATATGTATAAAAACACACTTACAGCTACAAACATTAAAGAGTGGCAGAATCATGTGAGGTCCATCAATCAAGACCGTTCATTACTTGCACTTATGTCTGCATTCAAGCTTGAGTAACAAATGAGGTCGTTAAGCGACATAAATGGGTGTAGGTATGTCAAAAACGCTGTGTTTAGGGACTATAATTAATTGGAGCATGTATATCATATATGTTACCGATTGAAATCTAATGGTCTAAAGTTACCGCGTAATATCAATGGGTAACAATTTAAGTGTCTAACTGCGTCGAGTATTCAAAGAAAAAAACAGGTTATAAAAATAGCAGTTTACTTATTTGAAAGCTTTTGATAGAAAAACCCTTGATTTACGAGTATATTGTCACTAAAGAGAAAAATTACAGTAAATTTTTAAAAACCTCCGACACAAAAATACCTCGAAATAGTATCACTTAGCTACTACTAGATGAGATAGTGGTCGAGCCTATCGAGCATAAAAACTCCTAATATACCTACGTACCCAGAACTGCGCAGCTTCGATTTCCGAGTTAATTACTGGTAGATTTTACGTGAATAAAGATATAATATACATCCCGTCATCGAGAACTCTGGCACATATTTTTATTTATACACCTACAAGTAATGAAATGAAACGAAATTCTGCGAAGAGAAATTTTTGATACAGTAAAATACATACTTAATTTTACATATGCATGTAAAGACGTGATTATATGTATTGGGATTACCACAGTTCAAACACCAATTGATTTTGTACTGTAATTTTATTACTCACAATTTTACAATGGCGGTAGGTTTTATCGTAACGTTAATCCGAAGACACTTGTTGTCGCTTCGACTGTCAGCTAACGAATGACGGCCTTTCCACTTTCGTCTCAAATGTAGTCTCGTGGCGGAAACGCCACAAACAGTTGAGGCGGAAGTGCACTTATTTTAACATTCAAAACAAACATTATGAGTCAAATCTAGCTTGAATATTTTTAGCCCAAAATATTATGAATTAATTTAATATAATTATATTTTAATCATAAACTAAATTGTAAATGCATAACACAAAATAACAACAGATATGTCATAATAAATCACTTCATAATTGTACTAGTACATTGATATGTGTGTAAATCATGCGGTAAATTATGATTAAGCTTACAGCTCGGCCATCCTAATTGTTGCGAGTCCCTTCGCAATAAAAGAGTCACATAAAATCAATTAGATATTACATTTAAGAAAAAAATAAAATAAATTAGGAGATCTAAATATTAATAATAACATTGTATTATTCCTAAAAGTAAACACTAATAAATCATAATTGATTATTTACATAACCTTATTGAATTAATTATTATTTACATCTTCATTCTCCTCCATTTCAACTTCACTATCATTTATAACACCGTCGTTATTGTCGTCACTAGAGCTACTGTCAAAATTCCGATCAAAACTCATCCAAGGTTGCATCTTGTCTATTGCTACGACGCCTTCGTAGCGGCGACCATTTTTACGCGACAAAGGGGTATCCTCAACAATAAACCTATCATGTTGGAGCACTTTCAGTATGCGATAGGGCCCTTGATACTTAACGGCAAGCTTTTGGGGCTGACCGTTGTGAGGCACTTGCCTCTCTATTCGTACTAGATCGCCTACCTTGTATGTCTTACATCGCTTTCTATGGCTATTGTAACGCTGAGTATCTTTTTGTTGTTGTACTTCAATACGTTTGGAAACCTCATCCCTAACGGTACTCAATTCGTCTGAAGATATTACGTTAATTGTGTCGTTTACTATTGCGCTTAATATTCCTTGTGATCTATGGTTAATATTAAAGCCAAATAACAGTTCGGACGGAGATTTTTGAGTCGTTTTGTGCATAGCGGTATTTAAACCTATCTGTATATCGTTAATGCATTCGTCCCAACTCTTTTCGTCTTTACGGTGATTGGACGTGGCCAGCGCCTCAGTTATAGTTCGATTAAACCTTTCAACCTGGCCGTTTGCCCTTGGGGTTGCAACAGCATTTAATACATGTTTAATGCCGTATATTGTGGTGAAATCTTTGAATGCCTTACTGGTGAAGCTAGAGCCGCGATCTGTAATGAGGCGTGTTGGAACCCCGAAGAAACTGATATGGTCCTTTAACACTTTTACAGTTGTAAGAGTTTTTGTATTTTTAACGGCGGTAATGTTTATAAATTTTGTGAAACTATCAATGATGACAAGCAGATAACAATTGCCACGTTTGCTCCTGATAAAAGGACCCAAGTGGTCGGCGTGAATTGTATGAAATGGTACCTTTGATTTCTCTATAGGGTGCAAACCACCTTCGCGTTTACCCCCTGGTGCCTTATGATGAGCACACTCTAAACATGCCGAAACATACTTTTTAACGAAACGTCTCATTTTACTAAACCAATAATGCTGCCTAATACGTTCTAATGTTTTTTCGTAACCGCAATGACCGACATCGTCATGATTTCGTTTTAGAATTTGCCAGCGCGCTCCTTTAGGGACAAACCATCTTATATCGTCGCCTACTATACGATATACGCGACCGTTTTTAAGCTTGAAGTCTTTATGGACATCAACTACAGTTTGCGAATCAGGATTGTTGAGGATGTCCTTTATCCTGGTTATCTCCTCGTCCGCTGATTGAACAGTGGTGATCCAATCTTGTTCCGATTCGACTGATAAGACATCGAGTATATGTGATTTATCCGATTGAGTATCGTCTATTGGATTGCGGCTTAGTGCATCGACGTGCGACATCTTCGCGCCCGGCCTATATTCTATCGAACAATCGAACTCTTGTAGTTGGATCCACCACCTTGCAATACGAGGGACTAAGTCTCGTTTTGTAAGCGTTGACCTAATGGCGTTGCAATCAGTGTGTATAGTGAAATTGATTCCTAAAAGGTAAACTCTAAATCGGTTGAGTGACGCTATAACAGCCAGAGTTTCCAATTCAAAGGAGTGATATTTTTGTTCGTCAGCCGTGGTCTTTCGACTGAAATACGACACAGGTTGCAATACACCATTTTGGTTAAACTGTAGTAAGATACCGGCCAAGCCGTGTTTACTAGCATCCGTGTGGAGTTGAGTTTGGGCCAACGGGTCATATAAAGAGAGGAGCGGTCGTGACGATAACAGGTCTTTTAACAAAGCAAATGATTTTTCGCGTTCACTGTCCCAGGCCCATTCTTGCTCTTTTCTCAACAACCCAGTTAACGGTGCGGCTATTATGGCATAATTTTTGATAAACCGCCTAAAAAACCCAGATAATCCTAAAAATTGTCGTAATTCATGTTGGTTTTTGGGCTTTGGAAAATTCGAAACGGCTTCAGTTTTCCTTACACCTGGTCGAATACCATTCGCGCTTACCTCAAAACCGAGAAAATCTATTTTGTCGAAAAAAAAGTTGCATTTACTCATTTTTAAAGTCAGCCCACCCCTTTTTAACAACTCAAGTACTTCCTTTAGTCTAGCTAAGCCCTCTTCAAAATTTTTGAATGGCACCAGAATGTCATCCATGTATATTAAAGCATATTTAATTTTGGCTTCAGCGAGGATCTTATTAATTGCTCTTTGAAAAACTGAGGGTGCATTTACGAGCCCAAATGGCATCCTATTATATTTGAACTGTCCATCAGGAGTTACGAATGCAGTCTTGTGGCGGGATTTTTCTTCTATGGGGATCTGGTAATACCCAGATGCTAAATCCAGTGATGTAAATAAGAAATTACCTGACAGTAAGTCCAATTGATCCTCGATGCGTGGTAGAGGATAGTGATCTTTTTTTGTCTTACGATTTAAGGCGCGATAATCGACACATAACCTTTTTTCACCAGTCTTTTTCTTTACCAGAACAATTGGACTTGCATAAGGCGAAGACGATTCCCTGGCTATACCATTTTCAAGCATTTCTTGAACCATATCCCTAACCTGTAATCTCTCCGAATATGCCAAGCGATACGGTCTATAAACAACGGGTTCCGAATCTTCTAAGTCGATCATCATTTCAGTAGCATTAGTAAATCCTAAGTCCTAGAGACTACTAGAGAAACAATCCTTGTACTCGATTAGCACTTCCTGAAGTGAAAGACGCTCCTCTGCGGAGAGATTTGGGTTACAGTTTATAGAATCATCGACTTCAGTTGTGCTAACTGTAACTTCGTTCGCATATAACGTTTTGCTAATATATGTGGCTCTAGTGAGAAGGAGATCCTTGTTTATATTGATAACCGAGTTAGATATATTATGAATGAGAAGAGCACAGATATTATTTTTGACGCTATATTCACCCGGTAGGAGATAATATTCTTGTCCTTTTGGCCCTCTAATAGAGCCATCAACATACACCGTGCCATCACTGAAAGTGTTATTTACCACTGGTATAGCGCGCAACCCACCAATCGGAATCGCGACATTGTCACACGACATGAGGTGGACCTTTTCATTGTGAAGAGTTTTTTGAAAAATTATTGCATCGGGGGTCTTTGTTATGGTTAAATATGGCTTTTCCGAGAAAGAATGACCTAGTAGCACAGAATGTCTAAGTACATAATCCTCTACAACATATAAATTTACGGATTCTACAATCCCTTGTACCTGTACTGTCGCTATTATCATACCAAGAGGCCGAATAAAATTCTCACCAATGCCTCGTAGCATGGGTAACTCTATATTCTTTACAATATTAGTGTTTAGTAATTCTGCATCAGTTTGTCTTATCAATGAACACTGGCTACCGAGATCCAAATGACATTGGAAATTTCGACCGTTAACTTGTATGTCCATTATGTACTTATCATTACTGTCGTTATTCATACTAAGTTCCGAAACCTGTTTTTCATTTTTGTCCGAGGTGCCGTTGGGTAATGATACTTTAGTTTTAGTCCTATAGCAATTGACAGCTTGGTGTCCTAATTTGTCACAGTTCGAACACTTAACGAGAGGTTTATCACATTTAAAGCTGGGATGACCTTGTTGGTTACAGTTAAAGCACCTTATATTAGAATTGCTAACGCCTGACTTAACATCCAGTGGTTTGTTGTTTGAGCTACTAGCCCCAGTGTTCTTATCGGTCCTATTCCGTCTGAAGTTATCGTTTACATCCCGAGGGTTTCCTACTTTGACCGTTCTAAAATATTTGAGAACTTGTTCTGGCTCAGAAAACTGAGCGGCTTGCGCTCCTACTCTAATTGCACGATCGTCTATGCCATGAAGTATACAATCAACCGCTTGCCTGCCCGTAAGTCTACATCTGTTTAAGAGATTAATTTTCGCATAATAATAGTGCTCCAACGACTCTCCATAACGAACTCGTTTGCCAAGCATTTCAGTGAGAAGTTCAGCATAGTCTTCTCGAGATGGAAAAGATTCTATCAATTTCTTCTTCCACTCAGACCAAGTATGTAAGAGGGTAGGGAGACCTTGATACCATGACTTCGCAATCCCAGAAAGTTTTGGGAGAGAGTAGTGGATTATCTCCCTCTCATCCCAACCATATATTTCGGCACATTCTTCTACTTTGATAATCCAAGTCAGTATAGTCTGCTCTTTAGTCATGGGATCAAAGTCGGGTATGACATTTTTGTCGAAAGATAATTTATGCTTATCTGAACTTTTCACATCTCTCACAATTGATAGTACTTTATCTAAAATAACATTAGTCTGATCTTTGTAAGCTTTAGAGCGTTTGGATTTTGAATGAGTTTTGTCGGACTCACCTGACGATTCGGAGGACGTGGCCGGATACTTATTTCGTTGATTCATCCGTCGTTTTGAGATGCGTCGTACGCCGCTTGATCGCGTTAAACCCATCCTATCGTCATCGGAATCGTCAGATACTAGGTTCATCCGTCGTTGGCTACTGTTCCGGAAGTAACGTTTACGACTTACGCGTTCCCGGGATGTTCCCGCTTCTTGATCTCTACCGTCGTCATTTATCCATTCTTGAGATGCAGCCAAACGAAACCCTCGACCTCGAGTTTCGTTTGGTCTTGGCCCTTGTTCTCGAATACGACCTCTTTGTGACCCTTCACCTCGGGTTTCTTCAATCACGAGTTCTTGACCACGAACTCTATAATCAATATGCCCTTGACATCGGGCTTCATCCGCTTGTCCTTTACCTCGGACATAACCATCCACGGACCCTTGACCTCGGGTTTCAATATCATCCAATCCTTGACCTCGGATGTTGTCATCCATGGACCCTTGACCTCGGGTTTCCATGTCGACCAGTCCTTGACCTCGGACATTATCATCAAACCCTTCACCTCGGGTATCTATCCCATCCATGTCACTGAAACTTAAAACATAGGAGCTTAGCACTGCTTATTCACAAGAATAGAAAAAGTTGAACCATTAAGACGTTACATGAATACAACGTTCACTATAAGTATTATAAACCCTCTATCCTTCGTAAATCATCAAATCAAATCGTTTATTCATTTGCAAGACAGGTATACAATATGTATTACATAGAAGTTAATTGCGGTCCAGGTTGCTGTGCTTATAAAGCGTGATGAAATGTTATAAATTTAAATAACGGTTGATGATTGATAAGGAAATAAATAAAAGTAAGTTCAATGTAAAGTAATCCATTTCATAATTGACAACGATCTCAGTTATAGTCCAAATATGTATGTAGGTATGTTTGGTACAAAAGTTAACCTTATATAATGGTATTATAGTATGCACGCATCGATGTGCAAATGTCAGCGATGATACCTCTAGACTAATGTAATACCAAACGTATCCACCGTTAGGTGAAAATATTCAACCAACAATTTCTTACAATGTGGGTAGGTACTCGTAGTTATATTAAAGTAAGGCTACGCTTGTTCACTTCGTATTGTTAAATACCTTCATTTGAAAGGTCAAATTGAAGCTTTAAACTAATTTATCACACCAGGAAAAGTTCATATTTATTAACCGTGTTGTGTAGCAAAAAAAAAAGAAACTAATACACACTCTTTAGTACCTACGACATTATAGAAAAAATATACACGTGTACTTACGTTTCTGTAGGCGTAGTTAAAAGGAAATTTTATGTATCCTTATCGAATCCCACTTCTGAACTATTGGGATTACCACAGTTCAAACACCAATTGATTTTGTACTGTAATTTTGTTACTCACAATTTTACAATGGCGGTAGGTTTTATCGTAACGTTAATCCGAAGACACTTGTTGTCGCTTCGACTGTCAGCTAACGAATGACGGCCTTTCCACTTTCGTCTCAAATGTAGTCTCGTGGCGGAAACGCCACAAACAGTTGAGGCGGAAGTGCACTTATTTTAACATTCAAAACAAACATTATGAGTCAAATCTAGCTTGAATATTTTTAGCCCAAAATATTATGAATTAATTTAATATAATTATATATTAATCATAAACTAAATTGTAAATGCATAACACAAAATAACAACAGATTATGTCATAATAAATCACTTCATAATTGTACTAGTACATTGATATGTGTGTAAATCATGCGGTAAATTATGATTAAGCTTACATATGTAGGCACATAATATAATGAAAACTTAATCTGTGGATGGTTAGGCATTGGTGATTTAATGCTCACATTTCACTAACCATTGTATTTGGTCCCAAGTAATTGGGGGTGAGCCTATTGCTGCATTCCGGGCACTATTGTTGACTCGAATCATGATGTGAATGAGTCAAAGCGTTAAAACTACAAAAATACCGCCGATTTGTCTGGGCAGTATATATCTGTATGTTGTTAAATAGCCCTATCCTTTAGTCGCCTTGTACGACACTTATCCCGCTTAGTTTTTGTTGTTAAAAACCTTAAAACTAACAAAAATTTCCTTCATCCATTTCCTTCAATGATAGGTAATACGAAATATTTTTAGGAACCCAATGCCAAAAAACATACTTTATTAAACTAAACATGCTACTCACTCAGCTTCTTCCACCGTTTCCGACATGGCGAGGAAGACACAGTTGAAGAGTATAGTTGCCATGACGAAGTAGTCGAAGTACTGGTTCGTGGAGAGGTAGACGCATGCGCGCCGCACCCCTGACCAAGGCGACCACCAGAACAGCGACCTGGTCGCCGTAAACCGGTGGATGTAGTTCTTGCGAAAACGTTTTGACACCACACAGAACGTCTGCAACAAAAAAAATGTAGAATTAGTGTTATTAGCAAGGAATGGTGCATTCCGGGCACTATTGTTTGGTACATATGAGTGGAATGTCCACCTTGTAGCGAGGGCGTATCACTGTTTGTCCGGAGGTGGAAGGCGCTTGGAGGAATCAAATTGTGCAACTCTAGTGCACACTCTCCGAAGTGGATTCGATAAAACACCGAGACACGCAACTCTTTGACGATGCTCTAGACTCTAGACTGACATGACCCACCTGATGGGAAGATCACACTCACCCTGTAGATACCTACTATCTAATCTACACATCTTATAGAAACTGGGTACCGTGACCCATGGACGTTAGCAATACCATGGGCATTACACTAGTGTTGTTGACGCTAAGAGACCTTCTGTGCCACCGGCGTATAAGAAAAATTGTTGTTCTCACTGACAATACAAAAACTTTTTCAGAAGGGGCGTGTGGAATATGCCAGAGGTTACCTCACCCTTGATAACTGGTGGCCCAAGACGGCCATGCGGGTTCGAGTCCGACATAATCATCCTTGTTGACTTTGGGTATCCGTGGGGAATTCTACACGGGGAAAAAAAGTGAGCTAGCTCTGGCTTACCAACAGGCGCGCCGAAACACAACATATGATTATTTGCCGCTGTATTCTGTAGGGCGGAGCTACTTCCCCAGTCGGACTGCTTAATTGACTAGAGATACCGTTTCTTCCTACCTTCTTAAATTGATTAAACCCAATTTGACGCATAAATCGTTATTCCACTTTCAACAGGTAAAAAAAAAACCTATAACTATTTACAAGTACATTATAACAACGTTGATTAAGCAGTGACGATAAGGTCACTCAATTGTACAAATAATTATTAAACTTTCTTTTAACTGCAAATTTTTGTGTTCAATAAAGAGTAATCTATTATCTATTATTAGTTAACATGCATGCTATACAGCTATCGAATTGTAAATCATTCACAATGTATTGATTTTTACTTAGAGATATTCAATATTTTTCATATGTTGCCAGTATTATATCATTTAATGGCGTTTGGGGTTTAATAAAAGGAAGAAATGTTAAATCACTTGATGCTAGATGGAATAATAATGACAGATGTTACACTTAAAATGGGTCAAATGGTATTTTCGATGTTCTAAACATTTCTACGTTACAAATTTAAACTACAGGCTCTTTGGACCGCGAACATTTAAGATTTGTAATTGTCATGTTAGGTGGTTGAGAACTCGCAAATCTGTTTAAACTATTCTGATATCGGTTTTCGGGAATTCGTAATGAATGACTATTGAGACCGGGGCTTACCTAGTAAAATATATACTAATAAACAATAGTTATTAGAGTGTCCATATTATATTATGTTTGTAAAAAAACCGCGGTAGCTTAGTGGTATGGGTAATGGACTGCTGAGACGAGGTCTCGGGTTCGATCCCAGGTTTACCATGGCACACACCAATGACTTTTCGATGCTTTTCGAAGTTATGTGTGTATTTATCGCGGGTTTATAAGTGCCCGGTTAATGGCAATAGGCTCGCCACCTATTACATTGGGACCTAAACAAAATCTGGCGAAAAGTGGATGCTAGCACCTCTGCCTACCCCTTCGGGGATATAGGCGTGAGTTTTTGTTATGTTATGTTATTATGGTTTTAACTTTTTTACCAGTCTGCCCACTAGTTTGTAGTCGGTAATCTCAGAAGTATCGAATATAAAGTTTTTAATTTACGTGTATTTTTGATAAGTACGTAGTGCTAAGAAATGCTATGCTTTCAAATACATATAACGTTATCTGCAATGTAAAACATCTATCAAATACAAATACAATAACTTAGCAAGCATTCAACACCTCCATATATGTTTTACAACACTCCACAAGCAACAATTATGAGGCTTGCAAATTAGAATCGTTAATTGGCGAGTCACCTGGCACAAGCAAGCTGGTCGGTAGCAAGTCATTAGTGAACTCCGACTCGGCAAAACCGGTTACAGTTTTAATTACCGGTGTAGATTAATACCAATATCAGAAATATTGTTTCGCTTATATGGGATATTATCTTTTCTATAAACAGGAGGAAAATGCTTCTATTGTTGTTGATTAAAGACTTCATACAGTCGTAAGTTTAAGCGAATATCGCTCACTGAAATAAAATCACATTACAACGGATTTGTCGCATTTTATTTGACTTTTTTTTACCACTTAGGTGGCAGACAAGCACACGGCCTACCTGATGGAAAGTGGTCACTGTGGCCTATGAACGTTTACAACCCCAGGGGCGTTACACTCGTGCTGCCTACTCTGTAGAAACCTTCTAATGCCCTTCTTGAAGAACGGAAAAGTCCTGGGTTCGAATGCTGGCCATTACACTACCGAACAGAATCCACTACTAACATATGCTATTGAGTTTAGCTGGAGGCGTTAGAAGGAATATTAGTAATTTAGGTTGCAAATGATGTTATAAAAAAAAGAAAAAAAAACATATACACTGGTCCCGAACGCTTCAAATGCTTGTCAATATACTTGGTTGACATGTCAATAATAATTTTACAGACGTATAACACAATAAACTGCTGTATTACTTCCGGTAAGGATTATACACACAGCGGCGAACTGCCGTTGACAGGACGTGTCGCTACGACTGGCAGGGCGTGTCGGAACGACGCGGCATCGGATATTGGCGGCAAATATATTCTCAATGGTTTCTTGGTTCCACTTTGTATTGTTAAATTTGAAAATATACTTTTTCCTTTTTGCGGTAGTCAGATGCCACAGCCTTTGCTTCCGTCCTTATACATTTCACGCAATTTCTTTCGATTAAATAATCTTTGATTTGGTAAACTTAAAGGTATACTATTGAATATATTAAGATTTATTAATATAATTTTGTTGGATGTCAGCCACTTACAAGGTGTGCCAATGTACTTTATCCTTCCTCTTGCATATCTATTCCTACTACCGATTTCAGGTTCCAATCGTCGATAAAAAAATTTCTTTATATTCACTACTCAGAATTGAAACAGTTCAGACAAATTCTTTCATAATTACATACATCTCTCATTTCATACAACAAAATTTCAACAACCATCCCTAAAGTTTTTAGTCTAAAATAATTTGACAGTTTGTGTACACAAAACATTGTAATTTACAGCGGTTGGAAGTTTGTATCACCTGTTCTAATTGTTAACAAAGGAAGACAGTTATGCAGAGTTAATTAGGCGCGGTCTCAGGAGACGAATAATGTTCGTATTGCGACATATGCAATCACTTGTGTTTAGTTCGTGTGACATTTGAAACAACATCCGCTGAGAGTTGCTCCTTAACCCGCTTGCGCCTTGAAGTTAATTTATTTGACGCCTTTAGTTTTTTTTAAGGTTCTTAAAGTTTGTAGTGATCAGTTAAAAACCAATATAAAGTTTATATACCAATATTATTTAGTCACCCTCATTCATATTGAGGTGTAGTTAAAGATAACAAATATTTTTCTAGTCTTCACAATTTCTATGAAGGTTATGTCGACCCCCTTTCTTACTCGTTTACTGAAATATGGGTTGCTCCATAAAATCAACAAATATCGTAAATATCCCGATATATTTAACTGTAAATATAAATATATCAATACCAATAGAACCACCAATACCAATAACAACACCAATAGAAAGCAAAATATACCAATATTTAATTATAGTTCACGATTAAGTCCCGTTCGGTCATAGTTCAAAAATCGTGTAAGTTCAAATCAACATTCTCTCTACTCTCCCCAAAATATGTTTAAATGTTTGAATTACATCAAAAACCTCTCTTATTTTCCTCTTCTCATATCACAGTATCGTAATAATCCCACAAAAAATGTAACAACAGTGAGCGTACTCGTTTTTATACCTACCTACATGCCCGTAGATTGTAAATATAACGCGCATTTTATGCTAGCACATAATACGGGCTCGCATCCAACATCATCACACATGTGTTATTTACTTTAGAACTGTTAATAAACAACATGCATAACACATGTACGAGTATTTTATATTTTAGTGGAAAAGTTCTAGGTGATTAAAATTCGCTGGGAAAAACCTAGAATTAAAAATGGAAGCCGCCTACGAACTTTTTCGAACAGTTTTGCTCACACTTTTGTATACGAGTATAAACAGTGGGCTACAAAAGTTGATGAACCATTAGAAACTAAAATTGTATATAGTGATGCCACTACATAACTACTAGTCTTAAAAGCTGCTGGATACCAAAATATCGCGAACGCAACAGCTGTAACAAATATTCTCTGCCTATTCCATGTTTGTTATTTTTTGTGTGCATTTAAAAAAAAACGGGTTTAAAAAAAAAATCATCATTCCCTGAACCTTTTTCCCAACTCAGTTGGGGTCGGCTTTTCAGTCTAACTGTGATGCGGCTGAACTTCGATATTTTCCGTGAAGCGACTGCCATCTGACCTCCACAACCAATGGTCTAATGACCAATGGCGATATCGAAGTTCCAAGTTAGGCTGGTTAGACTTTTGAGGGCTCCAACTACCCGTAACGACTGCCATAGATGTTTGTATGGCAATCGGGACCGACGGCTTAACGTGCTCTCCGAGGCACTTATAAACCTGCGATAAATACACACATAACTTCGAAAAGCATCGAAAAGTCATTGGTGTGTGCCATGGTAAACCTGGGATCGAACTCGAGACCTCGTCTCAGCAGTCCATTACCCATACCACTAGGCTACCGCGGCTTTAGGGTTACCGAGGGTTTAAAAAAAAAAAAGTAGGTATATACGCATTCTAGAACCTATAACACAAGCTAGTTCAGCTTTGCTTGCCGTGAGTCTAGGTGGTGTTATGTAGATTGTTCTAGAATATTGATTGATTAATTAATAATACACAAACATCGTCAATTTTATGATACTTTATTGTAGACAATTTCTGAAGTAATTATGTGTGAATGGGATACGTGTTTGGTGTCCATCTATCTAACTTAAGTAGTTTGGAGCTCCGCCAAATGGCGCGAAAGTGAATGATCACCAAGTACCTTGTCGATTAAACTAGTTTTCAACCAATAAAATTTAATTTAAATTAGTCTCGCCGTTCTACGAGTATTAGGTATCTCCAATATAAAATAATATTCCAGGAATTCAAAACCTTGCTTTTTGTTTTTTTATTGCAACTTTGCGCCCTGAGATTACGCTCGAATCGTGAGATAAGTCAAATTGACAGTTATTAGTTAGTAACTGTAGTAACCCCCCTTATGTGTACCTAAGGCGTACGTGTAAATCCGTGGAACAATTTTTTTGCCATAGAAGCATAAGTCATTCGCCTTTATAATTAATCTAACCACAGCTCAGTAAAGAAGTTTTGTTTGTCAGTGAGTAGACTGAAGGCTTAAATTGACCCTGTTATGCGATGGTATGAACCCGTGCAACACAGCCCACCCTACGCGCCTACCTTCGTCCCTCTACCCTCTGCAGCGTTGACAGCACGAGTTTGACGCCCCTGGTGTTGCAAACAACCATAGGCCACGGTAACAACTTTCCATTACCTGGGCCGTGTGCTTGTGTACCGCAGTGCCATAGTTAATATCCTAATCCGTTTGCTTAGTAGAAAGTAGATATAATAATCTCAATATGGAATTTATAAAACCTAAAATAAACTCCCAGACTTAAGTAGTCACGTAAAAAAGCATATTTTTCTCGTCATCGAGTGCCAAATTATTTATTAGAGTTTGGTAATATGTTTACCCTCAAGTTGAAAATCTTGTGTGCTATAAACACCCGAAGCCCGTATTAAGAGGAAAATATGTATGATGTATGAGAAGATATCATTCATATCACACTTGTAGCAATTTCACATCATACTGTACGTGAGTTGTCTAATTTATGTTTCCGCTGGAGATCTTTACATTTCTTATATTCCCATTGGGATGTGACAATCTTTTACGGTGTTGACAGATTTATGTACTGAATATTTTCTGTTAAGTAATTTAGTAGGTACTTTTGTGAGATAGTTACTTTTGTCTAAGTTTTTTTAGATACACTTATCACGTCTCTATAATAAATAGTGGTTTTTTCTAGTGCTTAAGATTTTCCCAATTCATGACATTCTCCTCCATACATTCCTATCAGATATCATTTTCTCAATCCTTCTTTTTGCCAAATCTTCTTGCACACAATCCATCCATATTTTTTTTGGGTGATCTCTGCTCCTAAAGCCCTTCACATTCAAATTTTGGACCTATTTTACAATATTCATATTAATACTCATCAACTCTTCTTAATTTTTCACTTACTGGTGCCACTTTTAAACTTTGTCTAATATACTCATTCCGTATTCTATCCATCCTCGTCATACTACATTCTCATGCTTATAAATATCTTTTATATAACTAATCTTTCTTTATAGTTTTTATGTCAGTATGAACATATAACAGACATAATAGAGGTTTAACATCCAGGCCATATTTACAGGAGCGGAGTCCCAAGGGTTGTTTAGTAGATATTAAGCCGAGAGTGTGTCGTCACATTTGAAAGCCGTTTTTGTCCGCCAGCATAGTGCCGTTTAACTGCTTGTAAAATAACGGAATGATGGTTAAAAGCCTCCGAGGCATGACGTTTATTAAAGACGTTTGAGCTTTATGTGAGCCTGGTTTTAACGCGGTTGCTAAAAAAAGGAATGTTCTTTTTTTGTAATCTATGCTTCTTTATTTAAACCATATGTTAAGATGTCTGAACAGTCATCAATGAAAGGGATAAAATTACACCATTCGTCGTCAAAAATACCGTCGATTCGACAGCAGAAGATGATCCTATAATAATAAATAAAGTATGATTCACGTTTAGTGCGGGTGCTGTTTGAGTGCGCGTCGTCGGTTTGCCATCTATTGCTGTTTACAAAATGAAGTACAAAATAAAATTAGGTATATCAAAAAAATTGCGATGTATGGTGAACCACCCGCGCCCGATTTGCACCCTCGCTGTGTGAATCGCATTTAAGAGTTATTGATTTCAAAATTATATTAGACAGAGTAATTTGTCTTTCATATCTTTATAATTATAATTTCAAATTTTAAGGACACATGTACGTAGGCGGTACGCAAACAATTTTTCACGGTAATAAAATTGTAACCCACGACAAATTCGGCATACACAGGACATTCTTTGCCTAGTCTGTGGTCACAGTATTATACTCAACATTGTAACATACCATTTGGCAAGTTTTTTGTAAGTGTTTTGGTGAATTTTCATTATTATTATAATGTCACAAGTATTCCCTACCAGTATTTTTTAATTATGCTTTACGTTAATACTTCCCGCCACTTCAAGAAGGGCATTAGAAGGTTTCTATAGGGTCGGCAGCACGATTGTAACGCCGCTGGTGTAGCATACGTCCTTAGACCTTGGTAGCCATTTTCCATCAAGTGGGTCGTATACTTGGTATAAAAAAAACTTCAAAGAAGAAAAAGACTATTTTGAAGTCCAAAACTACTATTTTCGCCACAATGCAATGTGTGTGTAGAATATCACGATCACATCACGTAATCACAATAAAATCCAGTGAAATTACTTTGATCTAAAAGTTTCACTCTCTAACTTTATTCGGATAAGCGACACCTGAAAAAGTCTGTGAAAAAAAAAGTGTGAAACTCCGTTGTCCGCTCGGTCGACCGACCGCGGTTGTAGTATCACGCAATATTGTGAAATATTTCAACCGTGTATAGGTACAAACGGTCGTATACTGTTAGATTCTGAAATGTATTGTATTAGTACAATCTAGCTGAGCTCGTGACATCCAGCTGTCGGTCTTTGTGCTCTTTTGGCACTGATATGTGCTCTTTTTACTATCAGACTCTAAAACTCTGTGAATTTTCTCCTAACCAATTGATATTCTTGAAAAGGTTTATGTTCTTTGTATGCAATATTATAAATAAAAAGCCTTTTATTTCTTACAGAACAATTACAGAGTTAGTTAGTTTTGTTAGTAGGTATTCACAAATTTTGTTAGTTTTATTTCTCTGATAGCTAATGGTTATATTTTTTGTAGTTTTATTTTAAGTATATATTATGTATTAGTTTGATATTTGTTTTAGAATATTATTTTAGTAGTTGCACTGTTCCAAGGTTTTTGGATGATGGAGTTGTTCAGTATGAATCCCTCTGCAGGTAAAGGCCTCCTCCAAATTGAGCTAGATTTCTCTGGACTACGCTGTCTGTTTCCAGTTTGGGGCCGCTGTGTGCTTTACTTCATATCTTTTGGAAGGTCTTCCTTTCTTTCTTTGACAGAATGGGAGAGGCCCGAAATATTTGTTACGCTGACAGACGATTTCGTACAGAAAATTACAGTTTATTAATTGATGTAAATGACATCTTTGAAATTAAACTATGTTTGTAAACTAGCAGCTTTGTTGTCACAGAAAAATTCTGCTAAAAATCCCTTTTAGAATATTCCTGTGACGACCGAAAATCTGAATCTGAGTAAAATAAAAGATAGATATTAAATGTATAACGGCCGCGTAATCTTCCGACAATATTATGAAAATAGCTGTATTAAAAAAACAAATTTGGAAAATTTGAGGCAAAAAAATGCCATAAACTTGAATACACTATTTTTGGTTAAAACACCGGCGTCTTTATAGCTGTCAGGGGCGGACTGGGGCCTTTATTGGCGCATTAAATCCACGATCGCCGCAAGTTGGGCAGTAAAATCAAATAATAATGGAAGTTTCGACCTTTACACGATTGACACACTGTATACGAACAAATGACGGATTTTATGGCGTTCATAGAATAAACAGATGTTTCTGTTAAATTAATTATAGCTGAATATAGGTGCCGGCATATATCTTCACCCTAGTTTTTTTATTTTTTATTATTATTACATTGTTTCATACATATATTTAATTGAGTTGAATTTATCCTGTAAATCGAGATTTTTTTTTCATTTATGGCACGTCAATTTGACTTCACCTCGCCTGATGTTAAGCTGCAGGCAAAGTCTCATGAAAGAGAGTCACCATTGCAAACACGTTCAGTGCTACAATGGTGGCGCTCAGCTTGACGGCCTCATCAGATGCTTTTTCACGCCCCGTTTAAAGGACCTGGGACTGTAGCAAGAAGGAAACACGTGCGCTGGCAAGGAATTTCAGGACTTAATGGTGCGGCAGAGAAAATACTCATCAAAACGCTTGGTTCTTGATGGAATATTCTGTATCGTATACGAGTGACATTTAAGCCCTGCAAGTGTTGTCCAGGATGTGGTAAGAGGCTATTAATGGAAAACGCAGATGATATCACAACAAGAGAAGGAGAATTTGAAATAAACCCAGTACAAACCCTTCTGGCTAGCGAGAAAACATTAGACCGAAGTCTCAACATTGGGATAGGTCTTTATACAGTAGTGGACAACGGCAGGTTAATCGATTGAATTAAGCGGACTTGTGCAAGTTTTGAATGTAAACGGATTCGGGGTTCAGATAATGCTGATGACCAACAAATATTGACGTGTACCATGATTGAATACATAAGTCAGTCGATCAATAAACAATGAAATGAAAAATTCGTTGTCGAGAACCAATGAGTTTTTATTGGGTTATACCCGATCACCGAGAGTAATCGGATTTCAACGGGTTGATTGCCCTTCTCTACCTGTTGACAATACAGTGAAGAAAATTACATACCTAGAGTCCCCTTTTTTCCGTTTGCGAAATCCCAACCGATACCAATCCCACTGGAGCTGATGAGAGAGGTTATGTCGGACTCGAACCGACTGAAATGCACGATGCACGGCGTCTTTAAGTCTTTAGTTGCCGGACGTGAGATAGTAGCGAACATATTCTTCGCACCCTGGTAGACGCGACATCTTTCGAAGTGACCTCTTTCGGAATACCTATATACAGTCCCTGACTTTACATAGCACGTTGAGTAGAAGAGTGAAGCGTTCGGCCAATCGCATCATTTTAGAAAAAGAAAGAAAAGAATATTTTGTTAAACGCAAGGGAACACTGGTGACAGTAACAAAAATAAATGGTAATAATCCCAAGCACTAATTTACATGTAAAATAACTATCACTACATAGTATAAAATAAAGTCGCGTTCTGTGTCCCTATTTTTCTTGTCCCTTTGTATGCTTAAATCTTCAAAACTATGCAACGGATTTTGATGCGGGTTGTTTTAATAGATAGAATGGTTAAAGAGGAAGGTTTATATGTATATAACATCATGCTACAACAAACAGGTGCGGAGCAGGAATGAAAAATATTGCAAAAATGGGGTGACGCAGACGAAGTTGCGCGGGTCAGCTTGTTAAAGATAAAGTAAAAAGAACTTGGTAAGTATGTCTAGCTAAAAGCAGGCATACAAGTACCTGAGCACTATAAAGCACAATGTTCCTCATACATATAAGTGTCGATGTGTGTAAAGGGGCGCGATTAGCTAATGTTTATCTGTAACATTAGCTGAACTATATGGGTATGACTACCATTTGTAACGCTGGTTTCACCTCGTATATACTCATATTTATAATCAGCGAACACAGAGCTCCGAGTCCATATTGGCCTCGAATGCAATGAGGAAAATACGTTTACATGATGATGATGATTTCCTTTATAAAAGAACACTAGTGACAGAAATTATTAGTATTCTAATTAACCAAATAAAAAAAAACTTTTTAGCTAAACAAATTTGCTCATGCTGGCCATGCTAGAAGTAGATTCACTTGAGCACTGTAGTAAAAATGACAAGGATTGGAACCCAGGACACCCGATCGTAAAATTAACTCCTTAACCCACCAAGCTACCACTACGATATTTTATAAATCCAAATGGTTTTAAATTTACATCTACATTAATATTATAAATTCAAAAACTACTGTACCGATTTCAAAATTCTTTCACCATAGGCCTTTATTTCATATTTGTTGAAGAAGTTTAAATAAATAAAAAAAATTGGGAAGCTAACATTCACCCTTTGTAACATAGGCTATATTACATTACACGATAACTGACATCCACTCGGGCCGAGCTGCGAGCAACAACTAGTACTCTATAAAGGTATTAAACTGTCAATTTCAATGTTGATATACGAGTACATAGAGAGAGCTGTACAAAATCGAAACAGCCGATCTTAGACGTCCTCTTAATCTTCGTCCCGAAATACCTACTAAATTAAAAAACTGGATAATATATGCTTATGTACGTTAGCATATACAGAAGTTATTTGAGTAAAACAATAATCATTTCACAGGAACATTTTCCTAAATTAACCTAACAAATTGCACTGGCCAGCGCAAAATAAGATGTGAGAGGATAAGCAAATAAATTACGAAGCTGCCTTTTAGGTATTTCGGCACCCGAGAGGGTGGGGGAATCCCTGAATATTTTACTATAACAAAAAGGTTCAACTTCATTTTCGTTTTTCTTCAACGGGTGGACACTCTAATCTTTCAGAATTGCTTCACTTATAAAACTTTTTTGAATTTTTTTGCAGATATAAGAAAATTACTTTTATATACCCTAGAAAGGAACTAAATGCTATCAATATCATATATATAGGTATCATTGATACAGTAATAATATTAATTTAGATACTGATTGAATCCGTGGGTTGGAGTAGAAAAAATATCACCGCCCTATCTCATTCAAAGCGTGTCGTAAGTGGCGACAACCAGAAAAATATGCCGATGATGTCACTGCGAGAGAAGGGCGGCTCGAAATCGAAATAAAACTATGTACCATCACATATGGTAAGCGTGGAAACAGTAGGTCAAGACTTTTTTTTACCACTTAGGTGAAAGAAAGAAAGAAAGAAAAATGTTTTCTTGCAATACACAGTAGTATACGTATAGTGGGAGAAAGCACGCGGCAAACATGACCAAAAGTGATTACCGTGACCTAGGGACGTTTGCAACACAAGGGGCATCACATTCGTGCTGCCGACCGCTAAGAGTATGAACATATTAAGACCTGACTATTCGTGAATAGACTTTGTAATACGAGTACTAGTTATACCATCTGTGAAAACTGGTCGCGTTCACAGCCTCCGTGGCGTGGCGGTGCCACACGCGACTGCAACGCACGGGGCGCGAGTACGATCCGCGGACAGTGCAAACATTTGCTTGCATGAAAATTGCTATTTGTACTGGTCTGGTCTGCCTCGGAGAGTACGTTAATCCGTTTACCCGGTTGTCATATGAACATCTATGGCAGTCGTTACGAATAGTTGGAGTCTTAAAAAGTTCAACAACTCGTCTAGCTGAAATTCTTCACTATGGCTTATACCTACGTATCGTGGAGGCCAGATGTTAATCTCTTCACGGAAACTATCGAGGTTCATAACGCAGTTAGATTGGGAAAAATGCGAAGCATGGACTCCGAGGCAACAGTTTCGGATGCGACCGGGATTAATTTAGACTAATCCCGTATTAACCATGTACCTTTTTCATGGCAACAAAGTTATTATTATTTTATTCATCGAGTAGGTACGTCACCCATCAAAAGTTTTACCGAGGCGAACTCTGTGTGAATTTTTCACACCGAGCTCGCCTCGGTAAAACTTTTTGTAGGAATTTCTTGCCTATAGTGTATGTCGTTATTATAGATATATATCTTCGTCGATCTCTTTCGAAACCGGTAGCTCATGAAAATGTATAGGACACACTTCCTTTGTAACCTCCTTTTGAAAAAGAGGGGTCTTATAAGTTAAACTTATATGTGTGTCTGTGTCATTGTTACTTACAAGCGTTTATATCAATCATGACGTGACTTTATTTGTTTGAGAATAGAAAGGACGAGATAGTTTTTAACTATAATTTGGAAGCAACTCCCAATATAATTTATATGCATGTCATCCATCATCTCCCTGCCCTTGTCTTAATTACCCACGTAATTGGGACGAGGGCAAGGAGATGTCATTCTCCAGCTCTGTTGGCGCAACATGTTATTTTCCTCGATACATTTCTATCTGATATCATTTTCTAAGTCACTCCCTTCTTTCATTCCATCTTTCTTTAGGATTAACATTCGCTTTAAAAGAAAACTGCATTTGCATGTACGCTTTTAAGGTCAAACATGATGATGTAAATCCAGTTTATAATCTATCTCTGTGACAAATTTCATTAAAATCTATTTGACCGTTTTTGTGTGAAAGAGTAAAATATTCCCGTATTCGTATCGTTCACTATCTAATAAAATAATAAATCCTTACTAAAATTTGTAGGATTTGCCAACCCTGTGGGCATCTTAAGCTGGGTACTAACCACTAAGGGCAGGATATATAAGGTACTGTCTTGATTGCACGGATTCTCGCTGTCCAACATATTACATTGCGCCCGTAATACCGGTCACTACCCAGCTTAAAATGTCTTTTCGTATTGGCTATTACTGATCAAGGCTTCTTAAATAGGTTGTATAACATTTCATGAGTGTAACAAAAACTTTACGGCACAAATTTTCTATTCTATTTTAATTTGGCCGCAGGTGGGGTAACTTTGAGCCTATAAAGTTATGAGCCATTGCTTTAAACAACAGAGGCAGCGCATGACGAAGGCTTTACACCATTTTATAGTCCTCTACTTAAAGCTTTGAATAACTTAAATAAAATAGAACTTTAGAAATTGTTTAAGTTTTATGTAAAATATTAGTGGGTAGTTTTTGACTAATTTTTCTATTTGAAAATCAACGTGGGTTTTATGGGTAACTGGAGGGTGTTCTAGAAAGCTGTTGTGGTTTTTTCAAGCGACTTCAATATGGGGTTCTTCAAGAAGGGCACTAGAAGGTTTATACAGGATCGGCAGCACGTGTGTGACGTCATACGTGCATAGGCCACGGTAACCACTTTCCAGTAGATGGGTCGTGTGCTTGTTGGTCACCTAAGTGGTATAAAACTAATACAGACTAAACTTTAGTACATTATCATCCCAGGTTAATTTCCGATTGTTTCCAAAGACTTCACTCCCGAATCCTGTAAAAAGTGGTTGTTGTCTGACCATCCAACCCAAATTGTCAAACATTTTAATACGGTCTGAAAAACATCCAGCTCGTACCCAATATTGCAACAATTACACAACTGTAGCTTTAATAATTTGGTATTATAATGCAAAATCATTTGTGACACAAAGCCAGCGGTAAATTGGCGACGATGCAGATAAATATTTTAATTAATTAACGTTCTCATTGGCTTAATTTATGGTGAAGGAAATTAAATTACGACAATACGAGTTTGGTGAAAAGTTATCTGTGTTGAAGAATTTAATTTTAACGAATGCTATGTGCTTTATGAGAAAGTGAACCGTAAGTGAGATAAAAAATGTCCGTTGAATAATTGCTAAAGTATTTTATAGTCGAGGAATGGAAAACTCAATTTAACTCAGTGTTCACTATGTTCATAGTTTTTTTGTGGAACCTTGGGCATTAATATTACTAGCGAAATAGACTCCTTCATACCGCGTAAAAGAATTTAAAATGTCAGTGCCAATGACTTGTGACTTTTAGTACCTATAGCAACATTGACGTCACTGCAATATCTATTTCGGTTAAATTTGATAATCCATTTATATAAAAATGAAACCCGTTTTCCGTTGTCACGACATAACATGAAAACGGCTTGACATATTTGGCTAATTTTGGTCTTGAATTATTCGTGGAAGTCCAGACAAGGTTTAAAAGGTGAACAAAGAGCAGCGGGAACGGGATCAGAAGTCTACGCGGGTGGAGCCGCGGGCAACAGCGAGTGATGAATAAAAAAGCGTTTTACGGTTCATATATTCTGTCACTTTCTCACGCCTAGGTTTTGTCTAAAATACGTATGTTATTCGCATACTTTTTTTTCCCTTAGGATTACTTACTTTATGGTGGTGAAGGTGGAACTAAAAATAAGTCCTCTTTGCTAGTTATCGCCTAAACATACCTATGTAATTGACTAATAAAAATATAGATTGAATATGTGATGTGCAATACAGATTCAAATGGTCATTAATAATGACGAATGTGATTGAATATTTGCATTTTTATATTTCAGGTGGTAGAAAAGCACACGGTGGTTTTGTGAAAGTGTCTGTCTGACTTTGTCTGTTAGTTTTGGGCTATGTATCTTCGAACCAGCTGGATCAATTTTGATCGTACTTTTATTGCATAGAATTTTTACTATACGATAGCTGACGTAATTATGTTACTTTAAGAAAAGTAGGTTCGCGATCAAAAACCCATATCTAAATCCACGTGGACGAAATCGCAGTGTACAATTGTTATTATTAAATTTAATGAAATGATGACTGACTATCGGCTGTCGCCAGCTGATAAAGTTATTGTTTAAGTTAATAAATTTCACCTCGACCTCGATTCCCGTTCACCATATTTTAAGATACAAACCGATATTTATTATTCAATAACCATTCATTAGTACCAACCGTACGTACTTGGCAAAAATATAAATCATGCTTCTGGGAATCATAATTTGTTGCTGTCAATTACAAAACCGTAATTAACACTGAGCGCTTAGTGAAAATTTTCAATTTATAATGTATAAATTAAATCTTGGATAATGAGTCTTTTGAAATTCTAAAAGCGATACTTACTAATTTGGATTTGTGTGAAACTTTCGTTATATTAAACACTAGCTGTGCCTGCGACTCCGGCTGAATGGAATTTTAATACTATTCTCTCATCGGAATTCCGTTCTTTAGGGACCACGGTGTCCCCGTCTAACAACCTATACACCTAAAACAACAGATAAGGTTAAAGCGCAAGCTTTCCTCTTTTGATTTGGAGGTTACTATACTACTGGCGACGTAATTCATAGACTATTTTGTCTATGAATTATATCACCAATATGGCGGCTTTAAATGTAACATCAATACAAGTACAAGGCTACAATAAGTACTCCTTTAAATTCAACTCTAGAAACTTGACCTCTAGCCTTAATAAGAAAAATGAAATCAACGTAAAGAGCACGAGTATCAAGGGGCTAAAACATGAAAATAGGTCAAGATTGGCCGCCCCCACACGCATCCGGAAGGTTCTAAATTTAAAAAAGACCACCATAATTGCTTGTCCAATGAATGAGACGATGATGACTGCTGAATTTTCTTTTATACTTATTCTATAGAGAAACATTTACAGAGCTCTCTCACTTGATTACGAATATTTTCTTCCATTTTTTAATTTACGAATTTGGTGAATGGATGTTGATTTGGAGTTTATAGAGAGATACTGTCAAATTGTAATTTTTTTTTTTAATTATAATCTAGGGCAAGAAGTCTTTTTGCTTACTTTGAGGGGTACAGTATGGTATTCCTTTCTATACAATTATTAGTGATATTTTACTATTACTATCGTTAGGATTAATAAACCATGGATGAGTGGTGGGACCCCACCATAACATAATTATTTTCTTGTAATGAATTTCCGTAATGTAACATTTACTTTATTATGTTATTTAAGATAACAACTTCATCATGCACTAAGTTATACGGTTCTCAGAAAAGGTCTTCTTTTAAGTCCTTTATTTCATGAAATAACACAAAATTGCACAAATATTTTAACACAGCGTAAAAAAGATTCGGAACATATTAGGTAAACAAAATCGACAATTCCAGCTCTGAAAGTACGGATTGAGTTAAGTCAACATACTGTCAGAACATTTTATGCGCGGCACATCCCTTTCGTTATTAAAATTATCACAAAAAACGTATACACAAGTCACAAGGTTATAAGGCACAACCCCAATAACATATTTTTCCACATTTTCATAAAAACGGTGTGTAATTTTCTTTGCTGTCGGTTGAACGCGTAAATATTTTACATAGGTAATGAATGTGGCCCAACTTGAACTGTAGGTGGCTTATGCTTTGAATCAATTAATATTTAAAGCAAAACGTTGAAATTATCCTGTTGGCGAGTAATTATTTTGCTTTGTAGTTCTTGTATTACTGTTGTACACATGTATTTGAGAAAGGAAAGTCATTGTATATTTTGTATAGGTATAATTTAAACTAAGATTTAGTTATTTGAAACTTTTATTTAGTTACAAGAATTTTAATTGGTCAAACCAAATTTTGATCGGCAAAAGGGAATATTTCTACGAGATCCGAATCTCCCCAAAGAAGGTTGTGTAGGAGAAATTGCGAATGCTTCAGACGTGGCTGTAAGGGAAAGATCACGGGTTCGAATCCCGTCGAAGTATTCACTTTTACCAATCTAAATTAGATTTAATGTAGTTATTTGAATTAGTTACTAATTAATAGAAAATTTTATTGAATTTCTGGTTTTACGTAATTGAAGTTTAAAGGTCGCCTGAAAGAGATCGTTCCTATTGTAACTTCAGCTATTTGTTTAAGTTCATATTGTTGTAATTTTCCGTCCGTGGATTAAAAAAAAGCTTCAATCCAGCTTTTGTCAACCTTGCCGCTACATAATGTAATATCAGTGTTACAGCGTTCTTTTAGAAAAAGAATTCTCCAATCTCCGTGTTTTATCCGACAATAACGGTAGTCTGGATTAAATTGTTTCGAGCGAGAAGTCCAGGCTGGCCTGTAATAAGGGTGGTTTAATTCACAGTGAACTTCCCTTTGTTTGTAATGGTTTAAATAGTAGATGGTATGACAAGGGCTTATTATTCTCTAATTATTATTTGTATTAGCTATCTATTTAGTAGGTATGTGTGTCATGGTGTCTGTGGTCATAGTAGTTGAAAGTAGTATAATGGGTATCGAATATCGATAAAATTTATTAAACTCGCTGTAATTTAAAAAAAAAAGAGTTATACATTCTGTTTTTTCCCCGAGTAGTCATGAGTAGATCCATGCTCTGATGCTGGTTTATCGTGGAATTTTGGGACACGTTTTATAAGTCAAATTATCCGTATGGTGTTGGAGAAGGAATGCTCATCTCTCCATCTCATCAGAAGCTAAAGTTGTAGACCCAAAATGTGTGAAGCGCTGTACGCGTTTTTGGGTCGTCTTTTGAGGTTAGCACGGGGTACAAAACGGTAGTGGACGAGCTCAAATCTACTCGTACTATCAATCATAGATTAGCTTTATCAAAACAATCCGTGCTTGCAAGAGCCTCGTTTTTCTCGCTACTTAGGTTCGTGATCTGTGTTGATATGCATACAAACAACCAAACATATAACATAACACAATAAAAACTCACGCCTATATCCCCGAAGGGGTAGGCAGAGGTGCTAGCACCCACATTTCGCCAGTATACCAAACATATAAATATTCTCATAAACTCTAACATACTCGTATATAATACTAGCCTATGCCCACGGCTCTGCCCGCATGGCTGTCGGTTATAACGTCCTCAGTGCAACTTAAATTCTATATTACCATAACTCTGGTTCTACTTAACGGATTACAATCAACCAACGTAAGATTTTAAGTTGATCCAAACCCCTTCAAACAATAAAAACGCATCGAAATCCGTTCAGTAGTTTTTGCGTCTATTGCGGATAAACATAAACTTTTTACAATTATATAATAGTATAGATAGATAGATTAGTAGGATATATATATCCATATACCTACTCTACACTATTTTGTTATGAAAGTAAAAGCAACTTGGCATGTATTTCTTTACGAGAAAATTTCCCATGGGTCTTAGCTAAAAATATCACTGCTACACTACATTAGTTTAAATATTCATGTGTTTAGGGATAACATTAAACGAATGAGTACCAACAACTGCCTTTAACACTGTTATCAACTATTTCTATAAACATTTTTGTGATTAAAAATTACGTTTAATGAGTGTTGTCACACCTCTGCCTACCCCTTTGAGGATATAAAAGTTAGAGTTGAACGAGTTCATTCTGGGAACAAGTTCAGCTTATGTTTATACAAAAAGTTTATACATAAATGTCATGAGAAAGAATTATTTTCTTTTATTATATTAATGTAAAGTTTGTGACGGTGTTTAGACATTTTGTAAGTTAATCTATATTTCTTACGTAATAATAATAAAATATTTGTCAAGTAAAAAATATTGATCATATAAAATTATGATAATGATAATGACTAAGGCTTTTTCTGAAAACTGTTATGTTATGTTTATTTATTGTTTAACAAAATTTTTTTTGTAACTAAATTGGATTATATAAAACAAAATACAAATTAAAAATGATAAATTTACGAGTGTACTATTGATTGATGGTACTTATATGAAAATTGCACTAGAATCACAATGTTAAGGAAATAATTATAGTATAAATATCGAATCACAAATATCAATATTAATAATGTCTAATTAAATATATTAATTATTATGATAATAAATGTAACCGGGAATTAACGCGATCATGGTATAGGTATATACATACCTTTTGCCTGACGTTTCGACCAGGTTACACCGGCCGTGGTCACAGGCTGACTGGCTCAGCTGCGCACGCCCTCCGTCGTCGAGTCCGTGAGGTAGCCGGTTGTTCACCTACCCGCACATTTTCGACATTTTGTAGATTATTTCTTCGCCAGGTACCGTCACATACCACACTCACAGGGTCCCTATTCTCTAAGCAAACGGCTCGGTGTCTATCCGACGGCGCAGAAAAGCGAGGTAGCAGGTTTTTTATCACTGGATTCCATGTCGCAGATAACTTGAAACCGTCTTCCCGATTGAAATTATTGTACTTCTTAATTTCAATAGCTTCACGTACAGCTCTTGAATAGAAGTGACGTTCGGTGGAGAGGACTTGCGTATTGTGGAATTCAATCCAGTGATTCGTGCCCGCTTCTAAAAGGTGTTCTGCAATCGCTGATCTGCTCGTCCGGCGGTTCTTTACAGCTGCAATGTGTTCTTTGACCCTATCAGCTATAGTCCGCTTTGTTTGGCCTATATACGAACTACCGCAGCTGCAATCGATCTTGTAGACCCCTGGCGTCTGAAGCGGCAAGACATCCTTCGGTGTGCCCACGATGTTGTTTACTTTAATGCCTGGTGTGTAAACTGTCGGGATGGAATACTTTTTTAGCACGGAGCCGATTTTATCCGTTATTCCCCTGACATAAGGCATATACGCTGGCTGTCTGCTCACCTTTGGGTGCCGCCGCCTCAATGTTTGCTGCTTCCGTCTTCCGTTCACATCATATCCGTTACTTTTGAGTACCTCCTGAACATGATCCAGCTCTCGCTCCAGATGTTCAGGGTCGCAGAGATCATACGCTCTATTCTTGTTATCATAATCATGGAACGCGAAAGTTTAAAAGTTAATATTAATTATTGTCAATGTAAACCTAATAATAATAATAAATATCGTGAGGAAACACAAGTGTGTTATCAATAATATATTATTATATAAATTAAAAATGAATTGGAATTGTCAGTCAAAAGTTCTCAGCTTAACTTAAATAATTATTTCATAATATTATCATAGTTTCCTAGTGCAAAAGTCTCCGTTTCGATACAAAAGGATGCTGTAATCTGTATCCGTGAAAGGATAATCTATCATATCATTTATCAGCGTTGGAATGGCGAGTCGCCAGACCAGTGGCCTCGGACAAAACTACCTTGTTCGGGATTTGGACCGACCTTTTTTTGTTATAGATGTTTTTGGGAACGAAATAAGGCTTTGAAAGCAAGCTCTTAAGGCGTATATAAGTCACAAGTAAATCAGAAAAGGAATGGCTTGAGACTTCACGTTTATTAGTACGCGATGATGCAAATGAAATAATGGAATTAGGTTTTACAACGCGTTGTTTTTTTTTTAAACTAGATGTAGCCCTTGGCTTCGTACTTCTAGAGTTTTGGATTCAATTTTTGAAACCTATACCACTATCGAGAGAGAAAAATATACATATTTCTTTTTTTATACATAAAGTAATTTATGGTATCTTGGTATTTTCACCAAGGCCAATCGGCCAAAGAACGAACGTTCAAATATTTTTATAAATATTTATAATATTAACAAGATTGCAGAGAGGTGCATAGACTTTTTGCGTAGGGTATGCAACGGCAATTATACGTACTATATTATGGATGTAGCATAGTAAATTTTATCTGATTTTGATTGGATGAAATTCTATGTACATTTAATAAATTAAAGTACCTAAGTATAATTAATCTGATCTGTGTTGGGTATGCAGTCTATTTGTCTCTACACCACACCACTGCAGGATAGTATAACCAGCGAAGTGAGAAATCACAAAATGATTTTCGCAAATAAAAAAGGGGATAAATCGGATCTGCAAAAAGGTTCAGAATATGAAAAGTTCAAGCGTTTCCTAGACGAGAAGAAGAAACGTAAGATTCATTGTAGTCACTATCTAGAATTAATCAAAAAATGTAAAAAACAAACTGTATTACTGAAGTTTCTACTGAAGTGCCTAATTAATTTGTTTAAACTGTCTTCTGTTGATATAACGTGAGCAGTTGCAAGTTTATTTATTTAACTGTCTATCTTACTCTTGAATAATACTTCTCTAGAGTCTCTTGATGATATAGTTGGAGTACTTTAGATGGTACAGCTTGTTTCACTTACTTAAATCTTACTTAAATAGACAATGACGTTAATATAACTTTAAAGTAAGTTTGTTACATACTTATAGAACATAATATAGAAATCTTCAAGACGTTCATGGGTAGTGTTTGTGCGGCTAAGCACGTAATCAGTTTCTTTGCGATTTACATCGCATAGCGAGGAATCGGGTCAATTTTTTTTGCCTATTTAGCAAATTTATTTAGCTGCAAAATAGTAAACGATCGTACGTATGACTTGCGCTTGAAAAAACTAAATAAATTGAAATGTAAAGAAAGAAAACGATGAATAAAATATGTCATGTGACCAAAACGTCGTGCCGTAAATATATTTCATTGAGTTCATTGGTCGAAGAAAGGCAAAGAGTCTACATCGTTATGCTTAGGTTGCTTGTCAACTGTTCTTTGTAGGAAGTAAGATTTTCTCATCATCATCATCCTAGCGTTAGTCCCGGTCGCATCCGAAGCCTTCGCCTCGGAGTCCGTGGTCCGCTTTCCGGATTTTTCTCTTCCCCTTCGCTCGGTTTTGTGCATCCGTGGTGGTGAGTTTCTGTTATAATTAAATTTACATTACTCCCTGAATATTAAAGGGAATCACAAAAAACTCAACGATTTTTTTAACAAGCTCCCTGAAGAATTAAGGGCTTTAGCTATAAATAACTTTAATAATCAATTAAAAATAATTACACCAAAAAAGCTACTGTAAAGTTCAAGATTATTTAGAGGATAATCAAACTTGGCATTAAGTTGTTCACTCAACTTGCTACTCAAGCAAATTATTGTATCTACACGAAGTAAATGTTTGTAAATAGGCCAATTAAAAAGGTAAGCTCGCTGAGTTTTTTGTCAGAGTTTTCTGAGGCCTGGGCCACGTTTCGAACTGGTGCTAAACTAATTTTTAATATATTTTTAATACGTACGTTTGGTAAGTTTTGCTTAATCTTCTATACAGGATTAATAATACATACATGCATTATACTCACACCCGTATTCCCGAAGGGATAGGTAGAGGTATTTTAAACACCCACATTTCGCCACCTATTATTCTCGGCCCCACGTAATAGGGGGCGAGCCTATGGCCGACAATCGGGCAGTTTGTAAAAAAAAGGGTATGTTGAAAATAAATTCCTTATCGAAAATGTTGCAGCTAGATAAATTTGGAAAAAATATTGGCCGAATAATCGTTAATCGCAAAGAAATTAATTACATTAGCCGCACAAGCATTACCAATTAACGTCTCGGAGAGTATCAGATGGAATTTATGATTGAAATATGGATTACGTTTCACATATTATATACCCGCCCCAGCTTCGCCCGTGGTATGTTTAAACCACTCGACCGAATTTCTGCAAACTTCACATAAACCATCTACTAAATAGTCCGAACAAAGCCTGAACATTTGGTTTGGATAGGTGAGCCCGATCTTGAGTTATAAAATTGAAACGAAAAGTGGCATTGATTTTTATATATTTTATATTTATAAGTGTTTATACACCTCTATAACCTAACTTAACCATCAATAACATATAGACGTGAGTGTACACAGCTCTAATTAAGCTAAAACATCGCAGTTTCCAATAGCGCACAAATTGTCTTCCCTCAAACGCTAACTGTATTCAGCGCGTCGTGTTCGTCGCATGTCAGAAATGTCACGAAGCTTGGCATTCACATCTCAGTCTGTTGATTCATTCATGAGCCGGATGCGGATAGCGAGGTACATACGTACAACTTGCCTGTAAAGCTGAAAAGCCTATAGACAACTTGGTCGGACGATTATGACGGTATCACACGAGCCGAGTCGAGAGGCGGGTAAGTAAAATGTTACTCGGCCGAGACAGCGATGTCAGCAAGTAGCTGTTCACACGTATTTTGAAATTAGCGATACTCAAAGAGATAAGGCAGATAACTTACCCGTTCCAAATCAAAATAATGTACAAGAATCATGACAAAAAAGTCTGACAATAATATCAGATTATAAAGTATAAGCAGGCAAAGTAGAATATACTGATCATAATATTTCTAAACTATGAAATCAGAAAACATAATATCACTACATAGTATAAAACAAAGTCACTTTCTCTGTCCATATGTCCCTTTGTATGCTTTAATCTTTTAAACTAAGCAACGGATTTTGATGCGGTTTTTAATAAATAGAATGGTTAATTCACGAGGCCATTTAGTCACTTGTGTAGATAATTCTACTCCCATTGCATTGGGTTTTAGGCCTGTAATAATGGTTGTAGACGATTATTAAATAAATAAATAAGAAAGGTTTATATGTACATATATATAACATCATGCTACGGCTAACAGGAGCGGAGCAGGAATGCAAAATGTTGCAAAAACGGGGTGTCGCAGACGAAGTTGCGCGGGCCAGCTAGTGTCTAATATTTCTATAATATGACATCTGAAAAATACAAATCCATTGAATAACCTAACAATCAGATCGAATCAGATAAATCAGATTATCAAATTAAACTTTTAGTATGACCATCTCCGTGTATCACCTGTGGCAGCGGGGCGGGCACCGGAATTCGCTGGCGGAAAACGCAAACCTGTATGACTAAGGTGCACAATGTGCGGGCGGGGCGAGTGAGCGGAAATCACAACAGGATAAGCTAACGGGCGGGTAGACGCTAGTCGACTTGTTCGGACATGCCACTGACGACTGAAGATTTAATAAGTGCCGTAGGTACAGGGGACCTAGCAAAAATGCACTCGTTCCGAATCTACATTCGTCATCGCTCTGAAAATTTATGGAAGTGACATTTGTTGTAGGAATCGGATCATGACATTCCGACAACAAATGTCACTCCCATACATTTTCAGAGCGATGACGAATGTAGATTCGGAACGAATGCATTTTGACTAGTACCCCAGGCTTGGACAGCTCAATTGCCCCGCTGCTCCTGTCCTTTGTTTATGGAAATATGTATTTAATACTTCACTCTCCACCCGCTTTCGCTGTTCACTACCGCTGCCCGCTCCGCGCCACTAAGAATATTAGCAGCAAAAAATATTTATGAGTATGCGGAGGTGGCTTACGATTTGGTGTAATTTTCAGTCGAAGTTTACAAGAAAGTTCTTGAACAGGTAATATTTGAATTTAATATGGAGTGGTAAACTTAAAGAAGTGGAAACCTCGTTAGCCACCTTTTTTGTTAATATTTAGAAACCATCTTCTAGAGAATGGCTCTAAAGAAACTTTTTTCAAATTATATTTCTTATTTATCTTTCATATTTTACCTGGGAAGAGATTGTAAAGGCGATTGGGGAGAGGTTCATAGAGACCACTGGTGACTCCCGGTTCGGATCGTTCCTAGTGCAGAGGCTAGCTGTCCAATCCAGCGTGGAAACGCGGCAAGTGCGCTGGGCACCTTTGCACCAGCAACGATCAGGGGTGGGTTATTCGATTTGCATAATTTTTTTAATGTAGATATTGACAAAATTGTGTTAACTTAATGTATTAAAATTTAATTAATTTTGACCTGAAATAATGATATAATTTTGAATTATTATGGCATTAAATAATTATAATATATATAAATATGATAATATTTTATGGTAAAGCATTGGAGGGGACGTAGTAAGCCTTCCCGAAGAACGAAACCTATGCTGAAGCCCTTTCCGTGAGTAGCGCTGCGTTCTTCTGTCGAATATACAGCATTTTTGAGTTGCCATCGTGGTGTAGCAATTTGTTCCATGGCAGCGCCGCTACTCACGGAGAGGGCCCGAGCATAGGTTTCGTTTGTCGGGAAGACTTACTACGTTCCTTCTTACGTACTAAAAAAAAACATCATACCCCGCTTCAGATATATAGAAATTATTTAAGATTTAATTATAATTAAACGTTCTGAAACGCGTATCAAACGTATATACACAGAAATATCAACAAAAATGTGCTACAAAATTTAAACACAAATTAACATGGTATGAAATAAAATGTTGGGGAAATATATTCTAAAGCGTGGTCAAAGCGGGCATGCAGGTGGCTGGGAGGCTCATTACCGCTTGCTTTGGGGGTGGGAAGGTGGTCGTGGGAAGGGGCTGGGTGGCTGACGTCACGCGCCCTGTCGCATTGCTGTGTTGCCGTGCGTTGCCGAGCCGCTGAAGGCAGGGTACAGTCACCGTCAAAAGTTGATAAACATTAACAATATTATAAACGATTTCTAAGACATCTATATAATTATTTACCTTATTGTAAAGTGATCGTATATGTACATTAGGGATAAAAATTACTTGGGTTATGTTATATTAACGATTTTGAACACATTTTTTTTTGAATTTCTTGTTGGTGCGTGTGCTGGTGCGATTTCTTTTATTTTAAAAGTGTCTAAAAATGATTGATTGATTGCAATTAGTTGCGTAGAACCAGAGATTTGATCAAAAGTTGCAAAAACCGTATAACATTACCTATTATGTATACTTTGTAACTTCCTTATAGACATCATGTTCCTGCCCGCCATATGTTTTAGAGCTAAGGTGGCTTATGACCTGAAATGTGTTAAATTAAACTACTAGTCATTGTGACTGTACTTCCAAATGCGTGTTGGTCAAAGGAAACAGTGTACCTATGTTTTTAAAACTAACAGTTTGTATTATTTAATATATAGTTTTTGATATATTCATTTCAGATATAATACGTAAAATATTTTAAGCTGAGATGTATGTTAGCAAATGTATGTTTTGTATTAATGATTACTTTGCAGGTTATTGTGAATAAAAAATAAACCTATTACTAAGTTCGGGAATTGTAACTTAAGCTCGATATCGCACTATGAAAATCAAATTCAAATGTACATATTTATTCATGGTAACTATGTAGGCCCAATATTGTTAGTATAGATTTCATTTGTCTTATATATATATATATTGATGTCTATGTTCAGCAGTGGACGTCCTATGGCTGAAATGATGGTGCTGATGATATCTAGTGTTAATAAAATGATGTCAAAATTATACTTTCAGAGAGTTATGTAAAATGAAAATTGAAGAAATGTTTCATTTTTAATAGGTCTAATAATAATATAAGACGCATGATGTTCAGTACATTTATCATTGAATATTATTTATAAATAGACTAAACCCACAGCTCCGTCCGCCTGGAAAATTTGTTCCGTTCCAGCGCCTTACAGGAACTATGGGTCGGAGGGAATTGTGTATTTCACGCGCGCAGAACAGCCATAAAGTAGAGTATCCGGCATGTATATTGAACCCAAGTTGTCCGAGAATGGGGGCATTAGCCCACGTGAATTGGTTTGATATAATATAAGTTTGATGGATCCAGAGCTCCCTTGCTATCCTCAAAGTACTTTAAGAAATCGTACTGTGCTTTAATTTTTTGTGATGGGTCAATAGAAAATTGTATATGCACAAGGAAGCTAAATAGTCTTTTTACGGCGAGGGCTCTACCACAGCGCTACTTTAAATCACGAGTGAAGCGAAATACTCTAACGTAGAAGCCTCTAGAGAGCAGTGAGTGATTCAAAGTACACCGCCCGAAGGAGAAATAAATCGCTCTCAAGCTCAACTCTGTTTTTCATCCCCGTGCTATAAGAAAAATATGTATGTATACTGATTATAAGAACAGAGAGATTATTCGCACTCTTTATTTTTTTTTTTACTTAGCGCAGGTCACCACTTCCACACTCTCAGCCGAGATACCTGCGGACCTCTCGGTTGGGTTATAAATGTACGCTTACCCGGGTACTGGGGGGGCTCTACCCGGGCTGACCATTATTTCTCCCTCACTCGTGGGAACAATATGAAAACTGTACAAAATAAAACTGATGTGAGTATGGAGGACCTACCAGCAGGTCAAGATGGAGGAGGCGTCGCAGACAAACATGACTGTGAGCCTTTAGTGAACGATCAAGCGGGGTCAGTGGTCATAGCGGCCAAGCCGGCTAGATCGGTAAGAAGATCAGCACGTGTTCGTGCCGTTTCAGCCGATCGCGGTCCCCCGACTGTCGACATGGTGGACGTGAGCAAGACGTCGATGAGCGCGACGTCAACGCGGGGCTCAACTATCTCGTTGAGCTCCAAATGCTTGAAGTCGCAGAAGCGCGACCGATCTGAGGAGTTGACAGGGGGATTAGACGACCCTGTTGAAGGACCTCCTGCCCCGAAAGTGTCTACAGCGGGTAGAGGACGCACGATTACGGGTGCTTCGGCCTTGAATATAGGCCCCACTCGTAAAGCGGAACTAGCGCGACGGCGTCGTGAGGAGGAACAGCTCGCCATTGAACGTGCAGAGCAAATTGCTGCAGAGCTCTTGTCCAATATGGATAAGAATCCGCACTCTGCGGCGGAGCTGTTAAAGAGGTCAAAAGGTAGCGTGGCCATAATTATGGAGGTGGCCACCAAGTCTTCCAACCTCAAGGGGACTAGCCAGAAGCTTCTTAAGACTGCGGCTTCTGCACTGATGGAGGCCGTGGAGGTGCTGCAGAACCGCACTGCTTCTGACGAAAATATACGGCTCTTAGTAGAAATTAAGCGCCAAGATGCAGAGATCTTAGCGCTACAGGAGGAGGTACAGAAAATGCAGGTCGAATTACGCCGTCTGACGCAGATTCCATCTGCATCGGCGGTAGTGCCGGCAGTGTCTGCTATGTCTGAAGTGGGTTCTATGCCCGCAAACACATTGGTGCCACCTCTGGTCCTCCCACAGGACCTGATGGCAGAAATAATGAGAAGCGTGGGCACTATGGTGGAAGCAAGGATGGAGGCAATAGAGGCGAGACTGCCTCCGGAACCGCGTCTGCTAACCACTGCAGCTATGAGACGGGCGAAGGCAGCGCAGACGCCTTTGTTACCAGCGGCAGCAGGTGTGCCCTTGTCACCGGGTCGTGGTGTTCAGGCTGGGAGAACCCCGGATCCCACAGCAGCCGGTCTTAGAGAAGAATTTCCACCCTTGCAACCGATGCAGGTGTCCTCTCAGGGCTCTGCCAGATTTAGACGTAATGCCCGTCCTAGGGCACCTACACCGGGGCCTTCCCTGCCTAATGTTGCTATTCCTTCAACATCCGCTCAGCCGGATAGTGAAGGCTGGCAAACGGTGAAGAAGAAAAAGAAGAAGAAAAAGAAATCTGCAGTGAATGCTACCGCAGCCCCACAAGCAGGTGACAAAAGAGTCAAAAAGCCGAGGCTTAAGTCACCCAAGTCCGCCGCTGTGGTAATCACAGTAGCGCCGGAGGCGATGGAGCGTGGCCTCGATTATTGCCGTGTCTTGCAACAAGCTCAACAGGGCATCGATATTAAAGATCTTGGTGGCGTTGGTGCCCGAACACGTCTCGCTCGCACGGGAGCTCGAATACTTGAGTTCCCAGGGGAGGAGGGTGCCACGAGGGCCGATGTCGTGGCTGAAAAATTACGCGGCCTATTCAGCGGAGTGGAGGGTGTCAAGATTGCTAGACCCACCAAATGTGCCGAAGTACGCATATCGGGATTGGCAGACTTCACGACGCAAGATGACATCCGGGAGGCTATAGCTTCGACTACGAAGTGTAATCCAGACCACGTCAGGGTCGGAGCTATCCGCCCCGGTCCTGGAGGCGTTGGTGCTGTGTGGGCCAGCTGTCCGGTGGCCTCAGTCAAATTGTTGGCTGACGCCGGCAGGCTCCTCGTGGGCTGGATTTCAGCAAGGGTCACAGTATTGGACAGTCGGCCCATGAGGTGCTTCAAATGCCTGGCACCTGGTCATGCTCGTTTGAAGTGCACTAACTGTTTCGACTGCAGCGGATTGTGCTTTCGTTGTGGTCAACCCGGCCATAAAGCGGCAGAATGCTCCGCCGCCCCTCACTGTCCGGCATGTTCCGCGGGCAATCAACCGGCCAATCATATGCTGGGCCGTGAGAATTGTAGGCAGCCCTGCGCTGTCTCGGTGTCCAAATCTCCACTGGAGGCTAGCCAATCGACCCAGGCCGCTCCCAGCGTTGTATCACCGACGTTATCGCCATCGCGCATGGAGGAGGATGTAAACACGCTCCAATAATGGATCACGAGTGCAACATCCTTCAGGTGAACCTGAACCACTGCCGCAGCGCGCAGGATCTTCTCCTGCAGAACATGGCGCAGTGGTCTATAGGCCTCGCCGTAGTATCGGATCCATATATGATCCCGAACCGCCCAAATTGGGTTGGTTCATATTCGGTGCACGGAAATGTAGCTATCGTTTCTTCCACAGCTCTTCGTCTCCCTCCCTTATCACTAATAGACAAGGGTGCGGGCTTCGTCGCTGCCAAATGGGGAGATATCACTATTTACGGCGTTTATTTTTCCCCCAACCGGAGGTTGAGCGATTTTGAGGACTTCATTTTCCGACTGGAGTCCTCGATGCGGCAAGTAACTTCGGGTCACGTACTGGTAATGGGGGACTTCAACGCCTGGTCTACGGCGTGGGGGTCCCTTAGAACCAGTGGTCGCGGTGACGTCGTATTGGAGTGGGCAGATTCGGTGCGTCTCTGTCTCCTAAACAGAGGCACCACCTATACATGTGTGAAGCCGTGGGGAGGGTCGATAGTGGATATCTCGTTCGCTACTCCCACACTAGCTACACGCGTAAGGAACTGGCGTGTCCTTAACGACGAGACGACAAATTCAGATCATCAATACATCCGATTCGAGTTGTCTCGCTCGCAGGGTGCCAGTAGAGGTCACAGGGTTGCTAGCAACTCAAATTTCAAGCGGTGGGCGTTGAGTAGTCTTGACAAGAACCAACTGGCGGAGGCAGCAATCGTGCAAACGTGGCTCTCCTTGCCAACCCCGACTGAGGGGGTAGATATTGGTGCAAGCCGCTTTCGTGATTCTCTAACTGCGGTTTGCGATGCGGCCATGCGCCAGGCGCCAAAGAACAGACCTGCAAAGATGGGGGTTTACTGGTGGTCTGAAGAGCTGGCGTCCCTCCGTGCGGCTTCTAACCGTGCCAAGAGGGACCTTACTCGATGCCGTGGGCGTTACAGAGACCTCCAACACCCAGAGGTACTCCGCTTGAGGGAGGTGGCCCGAACGGCTGAAATCACCTTTAGGCGAGCCATAGATGCCGCAAAGGAACTCTGTAGAGCAGAAATGCTAGAGGGTCTCAACCGTGATCCCTGGGGTCGCCCGTACCGTGCAGTGCGTAATAAAATCCGCGCGCGGGTCCCCCCACTTACCGAGACACTCCAGCCCAGCTTCCTAGTCGAAGTGGTCGAGGGCCTTTTCCCTCATCGGGTTGAGCACACACCTCCCTCAATGGCCCCTGTGACTGAGAACGAGGAAGAAGTGGAAGATTTCCCGCCCATCACAGGAGCGGAGGTGAGGGCTGCTGTTCTTCGAAGTCGTTCGAAGAATACAGCCCCTGGGCCGGACGGGATCCCCGCCCGTGCGTTGGCCTTGGCGCTTGATCACATGGAGGACCCCCTTAGGGAGCTGCTCGACGCTTGCCTAGCGTCTGGACGGTTTCCAGATTGCTGGAAAGGCGGAAAGCTGGTACTCCTGCAGAAGCCGGGGCGGCCTGCCGATTCGGCCGCTGCCTATAGGCCCATAGTGCTGCTTGACGAAGTGGGTAAGTTGTTCGAGAAAATTCTCGCTGCCCGCATCGTCAAGCACCTCACCACAGTAGGACCCGACCTGTCGGACTTCCAGTTCGGTTTCCGAACAGGGCGTTCAACAGTCGATGCAATTCTGCATCTGAGGGCTGCGGCCGGGGAGGTTGTAAGTCGCGGCGGGGTGATGTTGGCGGTGTCGCTAGACATCGCCAACGCCTTCAATAGTTTGCCGTTCAGCTGCATCAGGGAGGCGCTCCGCTATCACGGAGTTCCGGCATATCTGAGGCGCCTGGTTGCCGACTATCTGCAGGAGAGACGCGTTCTGTACGAGGCTTGTGATGGACGTCTGTTGCAGCGACCTGTGACCTGCGGTGTTCCGCAAGGGTCGGTTCTCGGACCTCTCTTGTGGAACATCGGGTATGATTGGGTGCTTCGCGGAGCATTTCCTTCTGGGCTGGGCGTCATTTGCTACGCGGATGATACCCTGGTTACGGCCCGGGGAGCTAGTTTTGAGGAGGCAACTCAGCTGGCTACCGTGGGTGTCTCTCAAGTGGTCGCACGTATTGAGGCACTGGGCCTGCGGGTGGCGGTAGAGAAGACAGAAGCGCTTTATTTTTATGGCCCTCGTCGCCGTCCGCCGCCCCATGCATCGATTGAAATTCGTTCGGTCCTCGTGCCGGTGGGGGCCCAGATTAAATATCTGGGTCTGATAATCGACTCAAGGTGGCACTTCGATGAGCATTTCCGTATGCTCTCCCCAAAACTCGTTGACGCTGCATCCGTCCTCGGAAGGCTTTTGCCAAATTTGGGCGGACCTAGCGTCGGCTGTCGACGGCTATACACCGGGGTGATCCGGTCAATGGCGCTTTACGGCGCTCCGGTGTGGGCGGACGCCTTGACTGCCCGCAATAGGCCCTACTTAGCAAGAGCCCAGCGCATTGTGGCAGTCAGGGCAATACGCGGGTACCGCACTATATCGGCGGAAGCGGCCTGCGCATTAGCCGGAACACCCCCTTGGGATTTAGAGGCGGAGGTGCTCGCTGTGGTATATCGACATACGACACAATACCGGGCGAGTAGCGGCAGTCGACCTCCGCCTGAAGAAGTCCGACGTTGGCGAGATACCGCCCGCCAAGCCATCATGGCTGAATGGTCGTCCCGGTTGGAGTCCCCGAGTGCAGGACATCGCACCGTGGCGGCTCTCCAACCGATCATAGTGGAATGGGCGGAGAGACAGCACGGTACCCTTTCCTTCCGACTGACACAGATGCTTTCCGAGCACGGCTGCTTCGGAAAGTATCTGTTCTCGGTTGCTAGGAGGGAATCGAGTCCCGGCTGCCATCACTGTCCCTGCGGCGAGGACTCGGCGCAGCACACGCTCGAGGCTTGTACGGCCTGGGCGGTGCAGCGCCGAGATCTCGTGGCAGTAGTGGGAGATGATCTCTCGCTGACGGCCATCATGCGTACCATGGCCCGCAGTGAGAGAAGTTTTACCGCGGTCGCATCCTTCTGTGAGGAAGTCATCACACGGAAGGAGGCGGCGGAGAGGGCCAGAGAGGCAGACAGCTTCGCTGACCCGATTCGTCGCCGGCGAACCGGGCGGCGCGCGCGCGCATTCTTGCGCCTCATGCCGCCCTAGTGTGGCCGCGGGTGGATGGGTCGGGGTTAGCCCTCCACCCGCAATAGAGCCTCCCGCGTGGGGGTGATGTCCTGGTGTGTCTGGACATCGCTCAATCAGTAGTCGGGCCCGCACCACACCTTTGCGGGCTAGCGCTTGGGTGATTTGTTGATGAGAGCGTAGTGTTTCCGACGGTTCACTCACTAAGTCGCGGAGTATGGCACACGGCAGGTTGTTTTAGTGTGGTGAGAGCCCCACATACCTGCGTGGCTTCCCCGAGCCCGTAGAATGCGGAAGGTGCATTTTTTCCTGCCATAAAAAAAAAAAAAAAAAAAAAAAAGGTCACCACTTCGCTGTGCAGCCAACACATACCAGCCAGTAATCCACACAATTTGCGTACAATTTCTATGAATGTTATTGTGTTCCAAATTCAAATCACTTTACCGCCAGCTGAAAAGCTCTTAATAGTGAAGAGCTATTTTGCTCCATCTTATAGAGGAACAAAGTGGCACTTTTCGAATAGAAGGAATGAAAAATATGTACTGGTTCCTTTAGTTAACAATATGCTTTAAAATTATCAGTTTCTATCGTTTTTTTACATTTATCGGGATATTTAACATGTTTGTAGGGGTCTTTTTGTAACATGCTTAAACAAGCTCCATGATCACAGTGTACTGACGACCGCTGAACTAGATCTTTGCAGCTTGAACAGCTCCCAAATATCCGTTACAAAAATAAAACATGGTAATTTTTTTTATATAACTCTTAGGTGACAGATAGGCACGCGGCCCACCTGATGGAAAGTGGCGACCGTGGCCTATGGACGTTTGTAACACCAGGAGAGAGGAGTTTAGGAGGAGGAGAGAAGGTTAAGAGAGTCTCTGTGCCGTAAGTGTAGAAGACAAAAAAGGGTTTCTCGGTTTTCCACTGACAACACAATACCTCTCCAGTGAGCTCTAGCTACCCTACTAACTTTCACTCAATATCCTGATAAATGTAATAGTGAAACATCTTATTACTGTTTACTTATTTCAAGGAATACAAATTACAAAAACTATTGTTGTTCTTGTTGTTAAGTTGTTGTTGAAAACTGTTCAGCCCTTGCAAGAAACTAAAACAAGCTGCAGCCGTATCCTATTAAGATAAGTAGCCGACTTTGTTGCAAATTCTTGCTTCCAACCCGTACTCTTACGACGCGAACCTACTTTTAAGTATTTGGTTTAGTTGAAGTGGGAAGAAACGTGAGCTAATAGTCTTTAGAAAAATAGATCTCAGTTCCCATGCGACGAACTCCGTACTCGTATGTAAAGCACTTAGGTTTTTTTGTATTAGTCGTTAATGGACCGCAACGATTAACGTGACGTGTCACCTTATCTTATATATCTAATATATAAAAATCATTGCCACTTTTCGTTATAATTTTATAACTCAAGATCTTTGAGGCTCAGTTTATACTATTTAGTAGATGGTTTATGTGAAGTTTGCAGAAAATTGGTCAAGCGGTTTAAACATACCACGGGCGAAGCTGGGGCGGATCAGGGTCAGCTAGTTATGTATAATTACTTAGTCCTACTTGTGAGGTTTATCAAACTTTCCTGTATTATTAGGTATCACTGGATCGACAGTGCACACGGCACACCTGTCACTACTCTCACTCCCGCCAATGGATCTCGTGTTACCAGCGTAGCAGCATTGCTCATGAGCACACGAGTCAGTGTTGCCATTACCGCATACACTACACTACTGACTTAAGCCTTTCTCACAATAGGAAAAAACTGTAGTATCAGGTTGCTGAGGCTTGTATGTTACGCGACTGTGGTTCCCTCAATTATCTCAATCTCAATTGAAAACTAAAATTTCGAATAATCCGCGACATACACCATTTTTCCGATACCTTTTGAGAGCTGTGGATTGACATGAAAAACTTGAGTTGCGGGCAACTCTAGTTTTGCATGTTGGTTTTCGCATTTCGTTTTCAAACTCGTTATAGAAATCGTGGCTCCAGTGCCTAGTGTACGAAAACTCTAATTTCAATTCTCGACAACTAAAGGTGACTACACGAGTTTGTTCTTCCTTCCTTTCGGCTTAAGTCTAAAATGCTGACTACGTGTTGATAAACTTCAAACATCTTCAAAAAGTATAAAGGACTTTCGTCTTGGTGACTTAAGTAAAAAAATATCTCCCCAGTGGAATGTACAGCGCGTCGTTAAGAGGCTCTTGACACTCATTCATTATAGTACAATAATGCAAGGTGAGTACCCACTTCCCTAAGTCAAGGAGCTCTGATTTGAGGCCTAAATTCGACACTGGTTTATATTCCAAGTAAGGTACAATGATTTTGAAGGAAGTGATAAAATAAAAAATCTACTTAGACCTTTAAAAAGCTAGTTTCCGCACATGTATCGACCCTAAGTGACCCACAAAAAAGCTGGCTGAGTTACTTCCGGAGTTTTCTCAGGACGGAGCCGTGTTTCTAACGAATGGTCCATTTGCTAACTACTCAGTTAGTTTCATTTATTGGTTCATTCAGAAAAATGATTTTCGAATTTTGAATTTTAATTTTTGAATTTGGAATTACGACGCACTAGAGAAACATGGCGCGTGCTTATCGGGTCGATACAATCTATGATTGGACATAACTGGGGTCAAGATATACGCTGGTATTATACAACAATATTATCATAACATACAAATTCTAAATCAATACTTAGTACTCATAACAAAACATCATGTCTCTGACTCAACCCTTTCCCGTCGAGGGAGGCACCCACACTACAACAACACGTCATTTGCTTATATCCTGTCACACCTCAAGAGCTTCCTATACCGTGATTTAACCTTTCATAGCAGCCCTCCGATATTGGGTGCTTCGATACCACCCTTTTTTTTCAAGACATCATTGTGTGTTGTTATGTGGCGTTGACCTGGACTGATGACACGTGATCATAGCTAAATTTCCGCGATCGAGGAGCGAAGATGCTGGCCATCCGTTCTATGGAGCCATAAAGTTATCCTTAGAGAAAATGTGCGTGTAACATATCCGTCTTTCCACAAAACCTAAGTGCGAGAAAGTGACAGATTAAATGAACCGAGAAATAAAAAAAAATACTACTAACTGTTGCCCGCGGCTACACTCGCGTGGATTTTTGATCCCATTGCCGCTGCTATATAAATACCTTCCTTAGAGTTCAAGGAATATATATAAAAAGTACAAATGTTCTAATTATTTAAGATTGACCTATTGGTGTGAAGACAAAATATACAGAATTAAAGTGAGTTGTGACATTATTATTTATTTCAAATAATTTAATTAGACGCTCCATTGGCTCACGGGATTCATTAATAACGAATAGAAAACGATTCGCTTCAAAGCGATTATAGTGATAGAATGTCACACACACACACACACACATGCTCAGCTCGTTGTTGCTCCCCGGGTCGGCCGGGGTGCAAGGGATATGTTCGTTATATCACTTTCGGCATCTAAAGACCCAAAGACGTCGAGCGTTTTAATCGGTTCGACTTCGACATAAACTCTCTCATCGGCTACGGTAGGAGATTTATTCCTACGAGGTCGAGTCCCAGTATGTCGAGTTCCCGCTACGTCTACTTTGGTATAATGGGGATTTCACACACGGAAAAAAGTTCATTGTTGCTTTAATGTCTTGTATTATAGATTTACGATCGCTCCCTCACATGGACGATATCAACAGGTACGAATAAAACATAAAATACCGGGAATAATCGTTAAACCTGATATACTGGAATAATTTGCCCGCAAATCTTGCAACACAGCGCTACAAAGCACTTAATTGGACAACGTTTTCAAATGTGTTCTAATAATTCGATTTTTAAATTGGTAGATTGGATACATGAATTGCACAACAGGTGGTTTGAAATTGAATATAAAATTTAGTGAAATATTTTAAATGTTCAGCTATTTTGACTTACGTATAGAAACTTCCTTCCAATTTTGAAATTAGTTGCGTAGATATGTAAAAATTCTTCATTTGATTATGGACATACTTGACTGTTAAATATTTCTGCCATATATTGGCTAAGCTCAAACGTTTTTATTATTTTTTATATAAAATAACATAGTTGTTTGCATAGACATTAGTAGTAATTCTACTTAACCTAAGTTTACCACCGTTACCTAGACGCTAATGGAGAAGAAACGGTGCAACAAACTCCACTTCAATATTTGCAGGACGGTTTTCAATAATAATTAAATATAAAAACACTATATAATGTAAAATATATATTGCAATTTAGGAAAAGTTTGAAATTGGGCAAAGACCGATCTTGAACACGCTTGAACGAGGAAAACCACAGATAGATAATCATTCATTAATAAGTAGTCATAAATTTAGATTTATTGAAAAAGTTTATTCCACATGCACTTTGGAGACTGCGGTTCACTCTCTTACTCATTCTTTCAGCATTTTAACTTTGACGGGAGTGCCTGACTCAATTGTATGACTCATCATCATTCCCTGAACCTTTTTCCCAACTCAGTTGGGGTCGGTTTTCCAGTCTAACTGTGATGCGGCTGAACTTCGATATTTTCCGTGAAGCGACTGCCATCTGACCTCCACAACCAATGGTCTAATGACCAATGGCGATATCGAAGTTCCAAGTTAGGCTGGTTGGACTTTTTGAGGGCTCCCAACTACCCGTAACGACTGCCATAGATGTTTGTATGGCAACCGGGACCGACGGCTTAACGTGCTCTCCGAGGCACTTATAAACCTGCGATAAATACACACATAACTTCGAAAAGCATCGAAAAGTCATTGGTGTGTGCCATGGTAAACCTGGGATCGAACTCGAGACCTCGTCTCAGCAGTCCATTACCCATACCACTAGGCTACCGCGGCTACTCAATTGTATGACTATATTATATATATATATATATATATATAGTAAATAATAGTCATACTCAATTGTATGACTATTATTTACTAATTTCTTTTAGAAATCGGCCATAACGACTTCCAAGTAATAATAACTGAACCGAACCGATTTCTAACTTAAGCAAAATTTTAGATATGATTGTATTTTTATGAAAGACTATTTCTCCATAAGCTAAAATACCTATATGTGCATATAGCCTAACAATCACTTCAGCAATCTGAACATTCTCTGTCCCTAAGCACAACAACAACCTGTCCAATAGCTCAATTTGCTGGACTCGTAGCGTCATGCTACGAGATTGGTAGAGTTCGTAGCACGCTGCTACGCATATTAATCGGGACGTATCAATCTCGTAGCAGATTGCGTTTCATTTTTAGAATCAAATTACTGTTTTGGGAATCAAATGTTGGTAGTGGTATCGGTTTTAGGTATTTTTGAATATGTTATTTTTTGCATTATGTAATCATACTGTATCAGTAAAGCTAAATGAAACGATAAAATGGCGCCATAACACGAGTTAATGTTTTCATGAAAATTTTGTTTAACGCAATGGAGAGTGAATAATATTAGTGAAGCGGTATTAAAAAATATTAAAAAAATAATCAAAATCGTATTTTTTATGCGATTATGTAGTATACCAGGGACCTCCGGCTTCGGGAATGTTTCCCTTACACAATGTATGCATGGCTTCAATTTCGTGGAAGAAAGTTTCTATACAAGTGGCAATGCTGTTGAGTGCATAGTCCATTCCTAGAATCCCGTGAGGCTGAATATTCCTATTGCATTGTAAGCCAGCGACGACTGCCTGAATGCAGTACGTGTGCAGATCTTTTGCTTGTAACAGCGGTAGAAATTGAATTTGTGTTCGGTGCAAACTTAGTGAAAGTTCCTTTTCTTAAAAGCAAAGAAGTTAAGGTAATTTTGAATTGCAGAAATACAAAATCAACGTGTTTAAGTTTTTAACCGACTTTATAAAGTAGGAGGTTATATGTTCCACGTAAACTAGAATTAATTGATATGTATGTCCGTCGTTTCTTCCGTCATTTGTGTGAAACTATTTTGGAAAAGTACTTTTTTGTTTGTTGATGTACATTTTAAGACTTACGAGTACAAGTATATTCGGTGTAGTCCAACTCTAGCACCCGGCTGAATAACACATGAGCAAAAAACTATCTAACCATGTTCAGTTAGACTACCTTTTAATATTTTTGAAAGTTGCTCTAACTGGTATTGATTGATATGACGTATGATGATTTATAATTTAACTATAATAGGGTGAAATACTAAGTAATTTTACTTCGTATATATCTTTTATAAATAAGATGATTTTAGTTCGATTCATTCAGTTATTGAGTAATTCGAAGTATTGACTATTAAAGTTACAAAACGTCAAAAATAACATTAGTTTATCAACCTTAACCTTCACCCCTCCCTCCTCCTTCCCCTTCCCGCCTCTCCTGTATATGGTCAGCAGAACGAATGTGACGCCCCTGATGATGCAAACGTCCATAGGCCACAGTAACCACATGAACCAACATTTTTTAGACCAAATTTTTTGTGTAAAGATATAAATATCACTCGAACCCCTTTAAGTATTACTATTAAATTTGTGCTTTGTTCACCCGGTAAATATGAGTATGATTGAATATATTTTCTAAGATAAGATTTTCTGCCATAAAATTATATCTTAACGTCAATTCACATCGACTTTAAGATGACTTAGTTACGCGTCTACAAATCCTTCTTGTATACCAACTAATTTAAACCTACAGAACGGTACGTGACACGAATAATAATTTGGATATGATTCCTTAGTCAATAAGTAATTAAGTATAATCTAGCGATGACAGGGGCCTCGGAGAGTGTGTAAAGCCGTCGATCCCAGTTGAAATACGTCATCAGTTGGCAAAACTTTTTGGGATTAAAACACTATGTTAATCCTAAAAAGTTTTGCCAACTGATTTCTATCGCCAATGGCTTGTAGAGGTGAAATGGCAGTTGCGTTACAAAAACTCAGTGAAGAAAAGGGTCTGAAGATGATATGACTGAAGTTAATACACCAACAGTTTTTCGAGTCATTGAATTCAGTTGAAACCATTTATATTTGAACTCACGCTTCAAGGGACATCTATAATTTTGAATATACCAGTTGATGATGATCCCGTTCAAGTTACTCATGGAAATATATTTCCCACATTTCTTTTGTATCTTTTGATTATACTACATATATGTAGTAATTAGTACAGACAAATTTTAACGTAATGCGTTGATAGAGCGCGATTGAATTAAAAACATACAAATATCAAAACATCTTCACAAATATTCCTATAGGTAGAGGATAGGTAGCTATTCACAAAAAAATGAATCTGGTTAGACTGTAGAAGCTCAAAAAGGAGCGATTAGGTACTTCACAAATTCGGAATTCATTCAGTTCTGATTTATATTTGTTTGTAAACTTAAGAAAAAGGTCACGAACATCCATTAAGATATTAGAAAGATTTTATATGGAACTAACTTATCAAACAAAATAATATGCACATAACTTATCTTCGAGCATTTCATATTTTAAGTATCTCAACGGTTTGCCAAGGTTCAAGGATCAAACGCGGCGTCTGTATAAATTACGCCATTTTTCGGTCGAAGTTCATATTTATAACGAAAGTTTTGTTCAGTTTAAGCGTCGTTGGTGACTAAACGCCCTTTCAAAGTCTTCAAGTTTTCATATTTAAGCAAAAAGTATCTGTTCCTATCGAGATAAAATCGATATGTTTAATACGAGCAAGAGCCAATCTCTGACCGTCGATACAAGGTATAGGTACTCTCACGGGGTACCAATACGAAGAAAAAACCTTTAGTAAAATAAAAATAACCAATAAATTTCACTAGTAAAGCTGTCCTTACAGGAACAAATTTTAGTAGTGACATACGTATCTTTACACAAAATCCAGGCGTGAGGAAGTGACAGGATCTAAGTACCGTGAAAAGTATTTTTCAAGAACTCTGACAGAAATAGATTTTGTGACGTCAATGTTTCTACACTAAAAGTCACTACAGTTTTTTTTTTATAGTCACTGCAACTAACATTTTGAATTCGGTAACGCGGTCATGAAGGTCTGTAGATCTATTTGGGCTAGTAATATTAATTCATAGTCACGTACATTATTTCAGAAATCAATTAGGAGGGTAAGCATTTTTTGTTCTAAGTTTCTGTATTTTAATTATATTATGATATTATCTGTGGTACTATACATCATCCAATGGAAAACAAGTCTAACTGCATCCAAAATTTGCACTTTAGAGCCTGGAGTACATACATATTTGCTACTAAATATTCATAATATTTATATCCACATTCTACTTATATGTACCAAACGATTCGGTGATACGTTCATTATGCGTATAGCCAAGGAGTGTAACGCCGTGCCCGAGTATGTGTTTCCGGATAGCTATAACTTGAAAGACTTCAAGACTAGAGTGAATAGGTTACTTCCAGGCAAGGGTGCTCCACCGTAGAACACATCATCACTTACCACCAGGTGTGATAGCGGTCAAACGCGAGCCTATTGAATATAAATAAAATCCTGTATCAACTCGTATGGCCAGCCTGGAAACAGTAAGCTAAAGCCTCCCACTACTGAGAGAGCCCTATGTCCAGCAGTGGACTACGATAGGCTAATTGATTTGTTGAAATACTTATACGTTAAAAAATCACAGTTGCATATTATTTATGACTAGCTGACCCGCGCAACTTCGTCTGCGTCACCCCGTTTTTGCAACATTTTTCATTCCTGCTTCGCACCTGTTAGTCGTAGCGTGATGTTATATACATATAAACCTTTCTCTTTAACCATTCTATCTATTAAAACAAACCGCATCAAAATCCGTTGCGTAGTTCCAAAGATTTAAGCATACAAAGGGACAAGAAAAATAGGGACAGAGAACGCGACTTTATTTTATACTATGTAGTGATTTTACAAATGTAACTCTTTTCTGTACAGTTTTACAAAAATAAAAGTTTGAATTATGAATATAATAATATAGTTTCAGCTTTTCAGAACATAAAATGTAAATCAAACAAGAACAATGAAAATACCACGGTATTATTTAGATCGCTGTATGCAAGCTAAATGTGCCTGGGGAAAATTCTTCCGCAGCGTAAAAACTAGACATGTTATATTAATTTTGAATCTTACTACCTCAAGGTTACAACATGTTCGCACGTTACAATATACTTGTGCAACTTTAGGCTTGCACAAAATGTATTATAACATTAACGTGTATTTACACAAACCTAGACTTGCGCAGTTATACTTGAACGTTAAAACCTACTAATATTATAAATGTGAATGTAAATGGGTACGTTAAGATATTTGGATGAATAAAAAAAATACTGCACATTATAATTCTATGCAATATATCACGCGTTCACAGAACAAATTAATAAAATTGAGGCAAATTTACAGTGTAGTTAAGAAAGTTCAGCATCCCGGAGAGAATAATTTATAACAGACATACCTACAGCTTCATAATATGTATTTGTATGTATGTATCATACAGGTGTTTGTATGAAGCGTCCAGGAAAGCCCAGGAGAGCAATGATGTCCGCACGTTGTGACGTAGGTACTGCATTGTCTACTGCAACTAGCTTGAATACTGGAATGACTGAAACGTCACCGTACAAATTGGATGGCATTTACGGGCAAATTGTTGTTTGTTCAACAATACGAATAATGACGGTACAGATTAACAGGTTTTATAACATGAATGGTTGATATGGATATTCCAATTTTAAATTGACTTGTTTGGTGTGTTTTGAACTCAAGTGGGTAGATCAAAGGTTTATTTTTGTTTATAGTAAATACTTTTAGCGATACATGAATGAATGAATGAATGAATGAATGAATGAAAAATAAATATTCTAGGACAATCTACACAACGCCTAGACCCATGGTTAGCATAGTTTAATTAGCTTGTGTTATGAGTTCTAAAATGCTGATAAACGTACTAAGATACTTTTTTTTTGCAAATACATATAATTTTACAATATTATACATAGAAACACCCAGACCAATGCAAATATTCATATTCATGCACACAAATATTTGCACTGAGTGGGAATCGAACCCACGCCTCCTACGTAGCAGTCGCGTTCACTACCGCCACGCAACGGAGGTTGTAAAATGACATGATGAATGAATGAATGTATGAATGAATGAATGAATGAATGAATGATTAAATTACATAGGCGTTTTAATCACGCTATAGTAGTACTGTTAACGGGACTTCTACTGAATAGCGACTCAAGTTGTCAAAATTTTGGGTCTCTATGTCTATATGTCAAAGTACCGTAGTACATATTCTTGTCCATATGTGAAAGCACTGTTTTTACTTTGATCGATGTATTTCTATTTAGGTACTATGTTTAAAAAATGTATGTATCCAGTTTCTGAAACCATATTACAAGCCGTCTTTCATCCTTAAAGGGTTAGGCAGAGGTGAACCGACACTCAGATATACCCAAATCTGATATCAGTCTCAAGAACCGATATTATCAGTTACTGGGGATACATTTTAGACATATTAATAACACACTTTTGATGATATTTGTTATTGAACCTAACCGGTTTCGCCTTATGGCATTCTAAAAGGTTTACATAGACATATATTGACCGACTAGTTAGGTTCAATAATTAATATTGTGGTGAAGTACAAGTGTGTTATTAATATGTGTAAAAAAAGTTACAATAAGTGTATTTAATCAGCAGTATAAATAAACTAAGTAATTTTACTCGACCCACACGGCTAAACCTAGGTATGTCGTAAAAAAAATGATAAAGAAGGTATATAAAATAATAATAATTCTTTATTCCTGATTTAATAACATACATGTCCTTATTTCCAGTCTATAAAACAAAAATATGCCGCCATATTTTTCCGAGTAACATTTTATTATGGTTCGTCCACAAAATACGACTATGGATGTGTATCCGAAATAAGATTTATTGTGAAATAGATAATGGTCAGGAAGAATTATCGGCCTGTATGAAATTTACTGTTATGCGTTACATTTGGTTAACAATATTGAAGGTTATGATGATAAAAACTCGAGCATTATCATTGAAGCACGAATCCTGGTTGCATCTCAAACGAAATTACAGTAGCCATTGAAATTTAGCTTAACACAATCTAAGTTACCGATTACTTTTTTTTATATTATACGCGTGAAAACCCCTATGGGCTACACACCTCATTAGCGTTAATAAGTGGGTATGTCGGACTTGAACCGACTCAAACCGCACAGGATTAGATACAACAAAAATTGACGTTCGTTCGATTGTGGGATGTTATTATTAAGAATATGAATCAATTGCAAATTGCTTACTCTCTCACTCATACTCACAAGTTTTAAGGGCATTCTTTGAGAATTTAAGTTCGTGAAAACTTGGTAGCCTCCTAGCCTAGGTAAATACTTGAAACAGTGGTTTGTTGGTTACCCCTATAGCGTAATGGCCCTATAGGTAAACCCTTTAGCGTAATATTAACTACGGTAGGCGAGTAGTATTTAAAGTATTTATACATGTCAGATTATTCCTTCGGGTGGGTTTATAAAAAATACATTAACTTGTGTAGAAGTTGAATCGAAATGTTCCCTATTTACACGCCTTGTCCCAGCTGAATAACTTATTGCCTTCCATTGACAGGTTTAACTACACCCGATGCATTAAGCTCGGTTTTCAGAAACGGATTTTATATATTTTTTTTATGAATTAATAACAATATAGACGAAAGGACCCTTTGTAAACAGCCTACCTTTCCATCTACTCATTTTCCTGTACCTAATAACAAACCTCCACATATTTTGTACATAATTTATGATATAAACGCTGTACAAAGTACACTGTATTATTAGAGAGAACCCAAAACAACTGGGACGCACAAAATGGAGATTGTTGAAAAGGTAAATTGAAAAGGGAATCATGTATTTGCATTCCATTTTTTTCCGTATGTTATATATTGAGCATTAAAAAGGTTGGTTTTTTGTTTAGTCACGTTTTATATTATTGAGAATTATGATTTTTGGCATCATTTATTTCTATAATAAAACAACAATCTAGACGAAGCTGTCTAGACCCAAAGAACACATAGCTACGAGTACACTATGTAAAGACAATCATTTGCACGCTTTGTCTGTCTTATTCACCATTCGACTGCCATAGATGTTTGTATGGCAACCGGGACCGACGGCTTAACGTGCTCTCCGTGCCACGACCAGACCAGTGCTTTCAACAGCCATATTCATGCATACAACTTTTTGCACTGAGCGGGGATCGAACCCGCGCCCCGTGCGTAGCAGTTGCGTATTCTACCGCCACGACACGGAGGCTGACACTTGCTCTGTCTATGTACTATTAATAACTTTATGATTTGACACTCGTAACAAGAATATAATTTATATATCTGTAGGTATATACTCTAATACAGTGTACTACAAAAGTAACAGGTACTTCATTATATATGCTTCTGATACGTTCTTTTGTTAAAAAAGATTTTAAATTTAGAAGAATACGGTCGCCCTGCCAGTACCGTCCTCTCAAAAGGCCGGTGTTGACTTGGGTTCTTTCACAGTGAACAGTGAAAGCTACAGTTAGAAATCATTGAAAAGATTTACATAGTACGCATACTTTCATATTCGAATCTATATCACTGTTGTCTATTGGTTCCATGAGAATTTACTAGTGAATTATATATAGCTCATAGGTGTGATCAAATGATAATATTAGGTTCACCATAATCATCATCGCGTTCAACCCGATCGCATCCAAAACTGTCACCTCGGAGTCCGGCGTCTGATTTTTCTAGTTTAACTGTGTCGCGGCTGAACTTAGACATTTTCAATAATTGATTGACAATAAGATTAATTCGATCACGTGCATCTTGCACCACTAATACAGCACAAAAGTCTATGAAACATAATAATTATGGACAAGATGTCTACTTGGCAAGGATGTTAGACTTGGCACGGGTGCCATTGCCCACTGCCATCTGGACCATCACAAATATCGACATGATGCCAATAAGCTGGTATAATATATTGTAATATTTGGTTTATTGTATGTTAAGTTTCCTCAGCCTCAAGAGGTGTAGACCTATGAAGTGCAGGCCTGACGTCGGGGAGAATGGTGATATATTAAATTATTTCTAAAGTATAAGCAATTCAGGGCAAAAAAATTATTAATATTGTTGTATGTCTCGGAACGTAATCAGTTAAACTTTTTTTAGAGCAAGTTCTTGATGATGAAAATGGATATAGGATGAGTGGAAATCAGTCATTGCCCTTGATTATACTACAGCTACGAGAAAAAATAGAGCGTACCTATTTAGTTAGAGGTAAATTATATACTCAGGTTTCACCAACCATATAAAATCAACATTAATCAGATGTCTTTGTCTTTAGTACATATATGCAGTCCTATAAACTATATGTTCATATTCGTCCCACAAACTATCAAATACAAGAATCCAATACATGATTTATACTGCTACTTTACGGCCCATTTCGTGGCTAGTTCAACTTTTCCAATACACGTCGAGCATACTTAAACAACTTTAAATGTTTTTAAAATGTTTCAAAGTGTTAAGCACTTCTCGAAATGGGAACAATTTATTTTGTTTATATAAATAATTTCTGGACGCAATTTCCATTGGATTTAATCGTTTTACATTACGTTTAGAAGATAGAAAAAGTAATTAATTTATTGACCCTTTTTGTCACCATGGGCGTGCATTCCATAGAGGCAAAAAGTCACTGCATACCTTACCCCTATCAGATAGAACTTAACTCATATAAGTTTTAGTGGAGCTGTATATCCTAATGGAAAAGTCTAGGCACACTGATGAGTCTGCCGGGGTGCGAGGGATATGTTCGCTAATAGTTACTGAGAAGGCTTAGTTCCGGCAACTTCAGACCCAAAGACGGAGTGAGTCGAGGTCGACAAGCGACAAAGCCAAAGCGGCAAGAGGAGAGAGAAAGACACTCTTCATAATGCATAATTGGTCTTTCAGGTGGCTAGAGAAATTGAATTTTCAAAATTAATATTATTTAAAACCTTATTTGATATAATGTAGTAATAATTATTAAATCAAAATCTTTAAGGTAAACCAGACACTATAGCCCTAAATCTGGGGAAAAAGTTTAGGCTGGTATACTTAATTTTAGTACTACCCACATATGAAAAATTGTTAACCAGTGTATTGTTTAGGAATTAGAATGCTCATAACTATCAATGTAAACCTTTGAGAATGAAGCAAGGCGAAACTGGTTAGGAACAATAATAAATTCAGTGGAGAAGTACAAGTGTGTTATCATTAATGTATCTTTAAACCCCATTTGTACCAAGTATAATGAGTTGTAAATTTTGAGATAGTATAAAAATAATTGTCGATACGCCTATTCCATTGCGGGCCAACTCAATTGCGGTACCAAGTACAATGGAATTGTTTTGGGTTAAAACTAACGAGTTGTTTGTGTAGAATACAAAGGGAAGTTGCGCCGAGCGCTACTAAATACACTTTGGGGCTTTCACAAAGTTTGTTTTGACAAACATGACACTACATTATCGGTTTAGTCGGCTAAACTTTATCTAGACATCTAATTATAATGAATTATGTTTTATCTAATATAATTTTATTTTAGTTTAAGATGCATTTCTTGTGAAAACAGTTTCGGTCATAGACATTAACATTACTAGCGTAAATATACCCACATACCTTTATTACAGAGTTACCGAATTTAAGATGCCAGTGTTAGTGACTTGTGACTTTTAGTGTAGACTTGTGACCGTTGTGACAAAGACCTCACTGCAATATCCATTTCTGTCAAAGTTGTTAAAAAGACGTTACTTACATTCTGTCACTTTCTTACGCATGAGTTTTGTGTAAAGAAACGTATGTCACTCGCACACTTAGTTCATTTAAGGATAACATTATAGATTCATTAGTTTGATAAATTCTTCATTATTTACTTTTAGCGTTACAATGTTTTAACCTGTGACACATGTGACTTTTGTTTTACCTTAAAATAATATATTTGATTATCCATAGGTACAAAAATTCTGTTATTTAGATTGTTAAGTTGACACGAGTTTGACAAACTTCTGCGAAACCAGGAATTCGTTAGTCTTTTTATAAAGCACTAGCTCTAACCTATTTCAGGAATAAAATTACTCCTAATAGAGCCATATACATGCATTACACGATAGAGAGAACGTACTACAAAACGAGGCAACCCCATACTGACGAATTCTAATAATACCTAACCTTATACCCTGGCAAATATCCCGAATACTCTGATACTTAGTAAAAAAAACTATTCTACTACTAGTAGTAAAAAGTACAGAAATCGCCAAGTATCTTGAAAGAACCGTCAGCGCATCTGATACGATTTTTGGGTCTCTTTTGCGGTAAAGCAGACATGATTGCAAAAAAGGGCATTCTGGTGAATGAATACAAAATTACAAGCACTTTTTGTGCCTTTAAGTGTACGATGCGTGAACCTACCCTAACTACTACAAAACCTTGCCAAGTTAGATGCCGTGCACTGTACTAGTATTCACAAAGTTTAGGTGCTTAAATAGTGTAAACACTGATCACAATACAGATGATACAACGATACACCAACACCAGACACGAGGAAAAAACACCAACACGAGACACGAAGAAAGAAATACGACTTCCAAACTACACAAATGTTTGTGGTTTTTAGTGCGAATACAATTAGATAAATCTCTGTTTACATTTATTGTATTCCAAACACAGATTTATTTACAGTACAAATATAATTCTTTAGCTACCTATTTTAGGTGAATAAAAATAAAATGAACATTAGATTCTTTTAAATAAATTCTTTTGTTCACGTTGATTTCGACTTTGAAGTATTCGCTCCTATGCCCAATTGAAATATTGTTAGTATTATAACTAAACCCGTAATCTAAAACCAATAAATAATCCATTGTTTTTACAAAAAATAAACAATTCTTTACATATATGAATTCTGGAAAGCTTAGGCTTAGAGCTATACATCCACATAGCGACAATTATGATTTATGGTCCCACGTAAGGGTGTGAGCCTATTGCCATCAATTGGATACTTAGTCATGGGCCGTATCTTTACTGATTTTTTTGAATCACATTCTACGATACCCATGGGATTAGACGAGGTGGCCCTATTTTTCTACCGGCAAGCAATACGGCAGGAAATAATTCACTAAAAAAATAGCGACGAATAAGACAAAATCTTCACACTACCAAAACAATAAAGAAAAAAGCACTCTATCTGAAGACCTTTGGCTCACAATCACAAAATAATATAAGTAAGCATGATATAAGATAAATATAACACAAGTGTGTTTGTATTTTGGGTCTATATCTGAACCCGAATCAAATGCCGCTCACTGCTGTTTTATTATTTATTTAGATACGTAAGCCCGCATCGGCAACACACCGTATAACTATGTATTGTGTACCTGCAAAGGTATATGACACGAATTCAAATATGTAACAGATTGGGGAAGATTTTCATCTTGTAAAAACATGCAATTTAAACGGATTTTGTGTTTTTTTTCTTTTCGTAAACAATGTTTAACTATAGACTGTACTGTTGAGCTAAGTAGGTATAAATGCTAGTTACATCGGTATTTTTTCGGAGCTCTAGTGCTGACCGAGTAAGTTAACATACATTATCGTTCTCAAGTAAATCCTGATCACATTCAAAGCTGTCACCTTGGAGTCTAGGGTCCGTAAATTTCAATATTTCCCGTGAAGCGACTGCCATCTGGCCACCACAATTGATGATGGAGTTGCCTGTTACCCTAGCAGAAGTTGACAACAGTGACGGTGCGTTACCCGGGGACTAGATGGCGATACCGTGGTCCCCATGAGGCTCCAAGACTGCGGGGTGCAATGATATTTTACATCTTGCCTCTAGCAACGACGGTGTGAATTTCAGTTGGGTTCGAATCTGACATAACCTCCCCAAGCGGCAGCCGAGTTCGTTGAGAATTATCGCATAATAAAAAATCTTTTATCACACTGTAATAAAGGGTTTCTATATGCTAGTCTATCACTAAAATAAAAAGACCAAGGTGGCCATGCTCAATTTAAATAAAATATCTATTGAATTTACGCAAATTTAAACTCCCAGTCTAACATTATTTTATGAGAAAGGGTTATTATACGATTAATGATAAAGAGATTCCTAAACGATAAAGATTAATGGTTGCGCTTTGTACAAGTTAATTTAAGTATATCTTTCAACAAACCATTAAATCGAGTATATTAGTATGATCTTAATATCAATTAAAATCATATTTACTTAAATATCTTTTAGTACGTTACGGTACCGGTTAAACGGTTATGTTAACTTTTGTAAATGTTCCTTATTATTAGATTAGCTATCAGTGGTGAATAGTTCTCATAACACAAGTATACCAATAAGCTACATGATACATGACAAGCTAGATCAAAATGTTTACCATTGGCTACTGCTAGATATGCCTGCGATTTTCATCACCTGACCTATGTTTTATGTTTATGAATGAAGAGGGAATCATTGTACTATAATAATATGCCAAATTTTATCCATATTCGTTCACCCATTTTTGTGATAAACAGTCTGACAAGAACACTGCCCCCCGATGGAATACTCGATGAAAAGTGGTCTCCGTGGCCTATGGTAGTATGCAACAGCAGAAGCGTCACACTCGCGTTGCCGACAAATTATATCTATCCATTCTTACAAACTTTTATACTTATAATATTCATAGAATTTTCTCCGGGAGTGACAGAAGCCAGTCACTTTATTACTTTGAAGTTTCTTCCAAACCACAAAAATACAAAAACTCCAATAATGCCATAACAAAACAAATATCTCATGTTCAAATAACTTGCGCAAAAAAAATCGGAACGGCAGTAAAAATAACATTATTTGACCGATAAAACTGTGTAAATAAATTGAAAATATGAATTTGGTGACTGCCTAGAGGCATTGGCAGTACAAAATCGAAGTACCAGGAAATGTTATTCGTAACACCATTTATATAAACGCACAGATTCATGTGACTGCGGTGCCCCCGTGCAGTCCATGGCGCACTTGGTTTCGTGTCCCTTATGCCCTGCCTGCACCAAAGATGACCTGAATGAAGCAACTGACGGTACGGTCGACATGGCAAGATTTTACTCTAAAACAGTATAAGCATGAGTGGATCATTGACACGAAAGAAGAAGACTATAATTAAACGATTTATAGGATTCTTCTTAAGAAAGTGTTATTTTTTGAATACAGCGGAAAGTAGAGACAAAGAATAATTAAAAATCGAATTATAATTGGTGAAAGTGAATGTCGGTAGCTTAGTGGTTATGGAGTCTGCCTTGCGATCGAAACGTCCCGGGTTCGAATCTTGACTATTATACCTACTAGAGATTTGATCCCACTCCTAACACATGTCATTGAGCTTAGCTGAAGGAGTTAGAGGGAATATTAGTAATTTTGGTTGCTAATATTCTTTTTTTTAAGTCTAGCGAATTTTAGTAAAGTATTTCGTCAAGGGAATTTATGGCGGGGTAGTCTGGTCATTCGCTCGGGTAATAATAACGGAAGGGCTCTAGGTATCCACAAAACCCCTAGCATGCATTGGCTACCAATCGTGAACAGACATAGAGTGTTTGTTATCATAGAGTGAGTGTTTAATTTTTTTTTAAAGAACGAACGACAAGTTTTAACAGCTTGAGGAAATCATTAGTCGTAACATCTCCCTCACATGATGACATTTCACAGAAAAGTTCAGCTTGTTTAAGAACAAGTTCAAACGTTAACAAGTATTTTATTAAGGATACACACACCAAGTACCTACACTAAGTTCTTCGAATATGTTGTGCATTTTGTGTAAGCCGTAGTAAGTATCAAGTAACTTGTGTTTATGTCTAGTGTTTATAGCACACACGCGCTATTCTTGTGGGAATTATGAATGTACTGTATTATAAGCATGCGTTAACATGTTTGAACTGGTATGCAATTGTAAAAATGTATAATATATAAAGTTTGTGTTCACTCGAAACTTGACTTAGCCAATCTCAGAAAATACCCGATTATGGTGCGGTCACGTTTCACGGAAACCGCCAGGCTATGAGGGGAGCAAATACTTGGCAATGCCCCCTCCCCCCTCCCGCCAGAGGCCGGCAAAAGGGGTAGACATAGGAAGTACAGGCTTGACGTGGTGGAGAGGAGAGGAAGAATACTTATTATTTGTTATAATTGACATTGACATTTCACCTCCGACAGCCGAAGACCCGAAGACGGTGTGCGTATTATTCAGTTCGAGTACCTGCGACATGATTACTCTCACTGGCTCCGGTTGAGATGATATATATAGGAATTTTACTCACGAAAATTAAAAATACATACGTTATGGCCCTGCATCTGACGTCATAAATGTTAAACCAACAGATTCAATATCACCCCACACTCTGTTTGCCTTATAAAATGATAATTGTTCTACTCGACACGATAATTTAACGTCTCGTATTCACATAATTAGTTGATCGTGTTACCGTGCATCGCGCGACACTCAGCTCGGGCACGGTACGGTATGGCGTGATTTATTCTTTATTTGTCTATGGCAAGTGTTTGGTTGTCAAATTGTCAATTGTCAAGTAAATTGGGCTTGAAATGAAGCCAACACACGTAGTGATGAGAAAACTAATTGCGTATTCTGGAGAGCATGCCGTTAATACAAATAAACAGTACAAAGTCCGAAATTTGGTGTTGTGACGTTGGATTTCTGTCGTATCTTGTTTAGAATAATTGTGAACATTTTTGTTCTAGTGTCACTTGTAGCTAAATATATACAGTCGACAAAGGAGATACACCTTTACATACAAATTTATTTTAAAAAGCGTATTTAAACTTAATAAGTATAGTACAATCACTGGCTCACTGAAGAGGTTTTGTCCACCATTTTCTATCAGGTGGGCCGTGTGCTTGTCTACCATCTATCATATGTCTGATATAAAGAATACACTCAACTGACAAATAAAATGTTTTTCTCATAATACTTTCTATTATTTTACCATTTTGTTTATAACGTAAATAGAAACTAGAAGATTTCTAAAAAACTGAAGTTAATCTATCTTTAAATCGTCTTATTTTTATTCGAACCTCAAAATATTTTCAGTAATAAAATAAAAGTATCTTGGCCTCTTAGACAATATTTTCACTCACGATGGTGTTTACTACATGAAAATAAACTAATCTAACTATTATATTTTCACTCACGATGGTGTTTACTACATGAAAATAAACTAATCTAACTATTAAATAAAATATTAAATTATTATATAGTTATTAATATTCTGTATTTAAATTGATAATGTTATTGAAAATAAACAATTTTATCAATCTAACTATAGTTTGTTTCTGTACACAGAAAATGGAAGTCAAGTCCAGCGCCTATAAAAAATTTGGCCGGTGTTCTTTAGCGGCAAATTCATTTATTTCTATGTATTCACAATTATTCATGAAATTTTAATTTATTATTAATTCATAAGTCTGCTTGTAAATTAGTAAGCTTAATTCCATGGCAGATCGCAGACCGCAGCAGTAAATACAACGTACCGTGATATAGACGTGAATGTGGAATATTTTTTATTGTTTTAATTCCCTGCAGCTTCGCATTGGTGCCGTTTATCCGACCAAAGTAACACGACACGACATCCGACCGCACATATTGCCCATAAAAAAATGTCAGCCCCGCAATCCGTTCATACTTTTTTCCTATACATTACCTACTTGTTAATCTTCGATATGGGTAAATCAAACGAAACCACATCCCATTGAGAAGCTATAAAGAATCAAAACAATAAACAATAAAATGGGTAAAAACGAAAGGTGCTAACTCGCGGAATTTGGCGAGTTTTTTTAGTGAGTGACTAATGACCCGCATTATCATATCCAAACCCATTTCACAGTACGGTGTATCTGCTGCATGCAATATTTAAAAAGCAAATAAACGATGCGCAAAATGCCTATGTAAAATCAATCAATATAATGTATTTAAATGCGATATTTGTAAACCTAAGTGAAAGTGAAATGATAAAGATAGAAGGTCAGATCTCCGACATTTTCTGGAGGCAAGCCAAACACTAAAAGAATCCTACAATACTTTATGCACCCTCATATATATTGACAAGTAATCAATTCCAAGAGACAAAATTGATTCCGGTAAATACCTTCAACAAACACGTTGATTAGGTAATCAAAATTGTTTGGAAACCAGGTGAATTTGGAATGCCAACATTCGAAATTGTTCGCTTCAATTATTACTTATTCGAGTTCCTTGTTTATTCAAAGTTACTACATTTCAAATTGATTAACGAAATTATTCGAGACGGAAACTTTAGCCCACAATACGACTTTGCCTTATTACTTCTGATATGAAGTAGCATATTTTGATTGTGAACAGCAACACGGACAATCGTGCAAACAATGACGGTATAAACAATGACTGGCCTGAATAGAAGTTTTTGTTCCGGGAATTAATTGTAAATATTGCTGAATGTTTTGCTTTCCAACTATTTTTTGTTGTTAGTATTTCGAGGAATACCGTGGGTGAAAATGGTTGACTATAGATGCAATGCAGATATTTTTGAGTAGTAAAGGGTGTAACATACCTACACACAAACTTATATTCACATGTACACACATATTATATGGCATTGTATATACACACGTAGGCCACGATAACCACCTTCCATCAGGTGGGCCGTATGCTTGTGTACCACTTAGGTTGATAATAAGAGTGTACCTATGAAGAGAGGAACTGTCACTACCCTCCGACTTCCTACCTCCCTAGGAGAAACTCCAATAGCCGGTATGGCGGTCTCTCAACCGTCTACACGCACTGATCGGTCGGTCGAGGCAGAATCTATGCAGTTGGGGAATGCGAGACTCGGGCTTCACCAAATGGCACTGCTGTCCCCTCGTGCAGTCCATGACGCACTTAGACTTGACATTTATATAAGATCATGTAAGCAATTATGTTAGACTTTCTTTTGCCTGTCCTTATAGGTCGTAAAATAAATCATGAGCTTATATTTGCTGTAAGCAATAAAATGGGCGAAGGCAATAGATATGAGATTCTCTATTTGCGTACGAAATTTACGATGTTTAGCCATCGCAATTATGTCCCTAAGAAAGATTTGAAAGCTGAACGGATTAATTGGTCTTTGTAAGATATTAAGGTATGATACTACAGATTTTTAGAGATTTACAGGGGGTATCCCTTGTAAGGAAATGATCGCGGGTTCAAGTTCTGTTAGAGCATTCCCTTTTTCAGATCTAAATCGATTTTTGCTTTCAAGTTTGTCCATTAATGTAAATCTTGGCCAAATTTTTTTACAAAAACTCTATTTCGTCATATTATAATTTTTTAAGATATATTTGTAGGTATTAAGAACATTCGTGCTGTCTGTCGACCGACCACATAAAAGGGTAGGGGAAGGGGTTGTTGAGAAGGTTAAATAACAAGATTATTTTATTAGCCGCGGTATTCTGTAGGGCCGAGGTTCTTCCCCAGTCGGACTGTTCATTCAGGACGGAAGATACTGTAATGAAAAATACTCCGTATAACACAGAAATAGGTTACCCAGATACCTACTAATATGGGAACACTCGCCTGCTCACTACAATTCAACCTACTAATTCTCCCGTACTATAAATATTTTAAAATACACATTTACGGGCACCCATTGGATACAGATCGCCTCCAACCGGTCGGATTGTAGCTCGATGGGCGAGGCCTATGTTCAGCAGTGGACGTCCTATGGCTGAAATGATGATGATAATTACACATTTATATTAGAGTTAGTAGGACTAGTAGGTATAATAAAGGGAAACTTTCCTTCACACGATGAGTCTGCATACGTAAAATTTAACAAAATAGTTACCTAACATAGTTGCTTTTAATATAAGTTTAAGCATAACTACTTAAGATCCCAGCAGTCTAGGCCAAAACATTGCCAACCTCCTAAAGCAGCGTCATTGCTTATAAAACATTCACGAAGTTTACCAACTTATAGACCATATTTACAAGGCTGTAAAGAGACGAGGTATCTAGGTCGCAGAACTAAGATGAATGGAATATCTGTTTAATATTCCACGGTGTTTCCCTTTGCCACAGAATGAATTAAAGCTGGCGACGAGAGCCCACAGACATCCGGAATGGCGGCGTACTGCTTTAATGAAAAAATCGACACTAATAACATGAGATTCGAGAATAATAAGGATGTTTAAGATCCCGACGTTTTATTTACTGTCCGCATCCCGATTGATTTCTTGTTTTTGGATAAAATATGCTGAAAAGCAACCAAAATGTCAGGATAAGTGTAAATAAGAATAGAGTATATCTTTCGTTTTGAAGTTAAACAGTTTAAAGTGGGTACTGTAGAAGTAAATTCAATTTCATATTCCATTAGACAATTCTCTTGAGATTCATAAAGACATTTCAAGAAAGTGAGGTAAATTAAGTTATCTATTCAAGACTTATAAACCTAGGCAGCAATTAATTTTACAGCTAGTTTTAATTGTGCACTATACTGAATGTTCATTTGTAGAAATATACTTGTGTGATTATTAATGCCTTTCGATCTTTGAAATTTGTACAATTTGTATAAACTTAAAAAAAATATATTAGACTTTCAAAGATAAGTAAAAGTCGCAAAGCATTGCTTGTTCAATATAACAAAATATGGATTATTATATAAAAATAATATGGTATTTCATGCTTATAATATACCAAAAAATAATAGATATTCTTAAATAGTTGTGAGGAGTATTTATTATGTTTGGTTTATATGCAGTTTTACTTTAAGCTCAGCTACTCAATATTCGTAAGAAACTTATTCAATCCACCGCCTAAGAGAGTCTTCTCCTGGGAAAAATAAAACCAAGTCGAGACTTCGTTCAACGTGACTGTCGACTAAACTACAGACTAAAAATGAACAGTAAATCAAGATTGAAACTTTATAACTACTGAACTGCAACTTGATACAAATTTAAATTTCTTCAAAATATTCCTCAACTATTATGCAACACAATGTAACTTCAGAAACTTTGTTACACAAAATGGAAGGATTTTTCTTTTGTCTGATTACTAGAACAAAAATATAGGCCGAATAAAATTGAAAATCTAGTAACAGATTCATGGCGCAGAAAAAAATCCATCCACTATTTTACGCGGGGAATCGCTCGAGTACCATCTCACAGGTGCGAGTGGTAAAATGTCTATATATGTGCGAGTAGTAAAGTGCGAAGCGCGTCGACCCATACCCGGGGATTAGATGGAGACACCATAATTCTCATATTAGGGAAAGAGGGTCATCTCAAAACTGATGACCCATGGTCTGCAAGGGTGCGAGAGATATGCTTTGTATTATCTCACCTCCGGTTATGAAAGACCAATAGACGGCGTGCGTTTTAATCGATTCAAGTCCGACATAATCACATCTACCAACTTCAATGGTGGTGGGCATTTTGCGCACGATAAAAAATAGTGACCGTCCTACTTCTGACCAGCAGATGAGGCAGACCTTTGCTTTGCTCTCAAATGCACATAAACCTTCTAATCCAATATTACAGCGTTTTACCACGGTATTACACAATAAATATTTTCGAGGGAAACCAGAACCAGGACAGTAGTTAGCTTGTTTGTATATCTAATCGTATAAAAAGTAAGCAAACTAACAGACTCGCGAGCTTTAAAACCAATGATATTAAATTGAAAATCGTGATGTGTTGATAGATTTATTATTTATATTCCAATCAGATGGCGCGTCGTGTTGAATAGTTTAACCGTCATAACGAACATTTTCCAACTTGCATGTTGTGTATATTTATGTGTTGTATGTTTTTTGTTTTATTGTACCACTTAGGTTGCAGACAAGCACACGGTCCACCTGATGAAAAGCGGTTATCGTGGCCTATGGACGCTTGCAACACCAGGGGCATTACACACGTGCTGCCTACCCTATAGAACCTTCTAATGCCCTTCTTGAAGAACCCCATATTGTGGTCACTTGGGAAAACCACGACAGGGAGTTCATTCATGTGTTTATAAATTTTTAATTTATCGCTGTGTAACCTCTGACGTGAAAATGAAGGCAATTGGACAATTGAGAATGGTCTTTCGACAGATGTGGCCGCTTCTGTATAAATATATCTAATTTCATTAGAGAGTTCGTTAAAAAAGTGTTGTTCCTCTTAGTTGAAAAAATGAGAACGAAGGAAATTACTGCTTAAGAGGCAAAGAGGCAGATTATTCAAAAAGATTCTAAATTGAAAAAAAAAATGAACTTGATCATACCTAAATGCGCATAAAATATTTACTTTACAATTCTAAATATGTAACCACATATTAAATTTCAAAGATCCCACTAAGACCTTCGGACATCTGTTCAAAAGTCAGCTGTCAAATACTTATATAATATATTAACAACTAGTCCGTGAATAAATGAATTGCCAAGAATAAACACGATTTTCCCCAAATTCATTAATCTCCCCAAATTATTATTTAATCAGTAAAATAGCCATACCAAAGTTTAGGATTGCGACTAATTGGATAGATTGATCCCTCGATTAGATGACAAATTACCATTAACAATAAAATTAAGGACATTGATCCGAAATGAACTAGCCCCCGAACTCTGATACAATCTCATGGATCAATTATATCCTATCATGTTTATTAGGACTGGCGCAAATTATCGACATCGGTATAGGTATCGGCACATCGCCTATGCCTCCTGAAAGGATGCCTTGGCATACTGTACATAGACGTCAGTCTGCGCTGAGCCGTCCTTGGGAATAGAGTCGAAGGTTGTCCATGACGACAATGTGGACCGGCCTTTAATTAAATATTCTGTCTCCTTATGTTATTAAGGTATCAATAATTTTCAGTAGGGACAACTTAATTTTTTATTTACATATACTTTAATAATGTCAACATGGTATAGGTATAAATGTAACAGGTTTTAGAATTAGCAAAATGGAGATATGATTTCGTAAATGATATATTCCGCAAGTGCGAAGAATATCCTCGACACGTGTTGCGATGAAGAGATGGGGTGGTCCATATCCTACTTTGCCGGGAACCACGCAGTAAGAGCATATATACCTTATGGCATAAAAACCGTGACATTTATACATATGTTAAATTCAAATAATAGTACAATTCGCACTTTTATAGTCCCAAGAGCGAAAAATCGGTAAAGAAAATAAATCCTCAGCACGAAACGCGTTCAACCGAAACCTTATATAAGTACCTATGTAATTTAACTGTATAATTTAACGCCGAAAAGTATCAAATAATCCAACCAACATGTATTTCCAACTAAAGGTTGCCTGGCAGAAATTGCGTAAAGCGATAATGCCGCCTAGTGCACAGTTTTTTACTGTGCCATGGAACACTGTTGTAATTGGCGTACAATAAAGTATATAGGGATAAAGAAAAAAAACACCAAAACTACTCGACCGATTTCAATAATTCTTTCACTTATAAAAAGCTACAATATTCAGGAGTAACATAGGCTATATATCATCACGCTATCATTCAAGGGAGCGCAGCAATAATCATAACTCACAATCGATTCAATAAATTTCTATACATTGGCGCTAATATTGCTAACTATTTCCATTTTCATGACATCAAGAAGAACTAGTATAGAGAGGCAAGTAGAGATTCGCATAGACTCGTACGACGTCATACATGCGGTATTAATATATCAAATAAATAGAATCTGTTTAAAAGTATTCACATTCTAACGAAGAAAATTTTCAAGAACAATGTAGAGATAGAAAAAGCAGTCAGGAAAAGTTTGTTCACTGTTTTCCAGCCAGCTCCGTACTGCCGTTGGATTATTTAAGGAAGATTCTGCACCCACATGCATCTTTAAATACTAATCTGTTATCGCTTTACAGTGTGAATAAAAACAATCGTGAGCTAAATCCAATCGTTTACTTGAGAAGGTGTGTACTTATTTCCTTTGCCGTGTGAAAATGTCGGTATAATGTTTGTTTTTATGGTGTAGCCGAGATAGAACACCCAGTCGAATAGCACCTAACCTAGTTTATTTAGGGCATCTGTGATCACTTACAATTTTTTTTATTATGTACTACTAGCTTATGCACGCGGCTCCTCGCGTACAGATCTCCAGTTCTACTTAACTAAAATTAAATTAAAGAAACGTAAGAGTTTAAACCTGACCATCGTATTGTATTGTATTTGGACTCCTTTTGCGTTGTCGTGTCGGGTGCCTTGGATCTTTTTGAAAACATGTGGGGATGCTTTAGCAGTTAGAGTTCCCCCAACACGACAATGCATGAAGTTTTCTACCATGATCAAATAAAACTATTTAAATATGCTTCTACCCAATTGCTACTTGACAAGAGATTTAACTGCCGATTAGTTAATTTTAGTGTTGATCAGCCTTTCGGAAACTGGGGGTAAAAGTCACAAGTCACTGCCATTGACATTTTAATTGCGGCTATGCGGTAATGAAAGAGTCTGTGTGTCTATTTACGCTACTAATATTTATAAACATAGAGATTGTGACTAAGCTTCAAGTAACCTTAGTTACAGCTTTGAGTTAACGACCTGCTAAAATAACATTTCAAGTTCTTTTACTCCATAATGACGGCGACTGTTATGCAGGAGGTGCGGGTTCGATTCCCGCTCAGTCAAACATAAAGGCATAAAAACCCAAGCGATACAGTAATGCAAATACTAATTTAATTTAAAGCACGTAAAACGAAATCTTTTTCTTTCTCCGAGTTTGTGGAGTACCTAAACGTTTATTGGAAGGGGAAATTCCTTCACATTCTATGTATAAATCTTGGAGTAGGAAGAAATGTGATTAATAGATTTGGCGCCGTTCCTTGGTGTTTTTAAATAATACTACATACCATATAAACAAGACGTTATCACTGGAGGATCAGGCAAAGGTAAATTAATAAATTTCACCAGTTATTCCATACGGTCCCACGTAATAGTGTGTGTAGTGAGCCTATTGTGTGTGTGTGTAGTGTAGTGAGCCAATTGCCATATTCTGGGCACTATATTGTTGACTCAATCAATGCATCTGACGTTGGAACGCTTAATGTCATTTGCACCCTATAACTCTTCAGCAAATGCAAAAAGAACTTTTTAAATCGCACTTACAATTGAAAATAAGACAGAATACAAAAAAAATTGCCAGAAACCATCGATCATATCAAATCTATTTTGCAAGTGAGGTTGGCATACTTGCGTCCCGAAGTTCTTCCCTAAATTGTGACCTAGTGTGACGTAATGTGTTAGCCCTAAGTCTAGTATACAATAGGTATCAATGTTGCGCAGCATTGCGGACTAATGTATGTCATCATACAAAACAACAATTCCAGCATCATCTTGGGCGTCAGCTGGCAATCACAAATATTGCGCATCGTTGCCGAATTTGTTCAGCAACACGTGTTGCATGTCTAATATTGCCTAGTGGACATGATCTTCTTCTATTGAATCGACAGCATTTTGGAGGGCTCCACTGCTCACGAAGAGGTCCCGAGCATAGGTTTCGCTCTTTGAGAAGGTTTACTACGTCCCATCATGATGCTTTAATCTTATTGCTTATATAACTATTAGCAAGTTCAATCGTAAAACAGTTACTGTTAAACTTACGAGTATGTAGGATTTCGTCAACGCTAATCCTCGCTCATAAAATCAACTGAAACGTATTCTACCTAAATTGGTTACAGGGTAATGAAAAGCCGGATTCTGCAAATTACTTTATGGGGTAATCAAGAAGTTACCAAATGAGGCAATGAATTTACATATATTTGAATATTATTATTTTAATTTATTAAATGGCAACCAGTATACAGGATGTTAGGGAAACGCTGACAAAGCAGAAGACACAGGTACCTAGTACTCCGCGTATACTAACATATTGACATGACATTGTAGCACTGAACGTGTATGCAATAGTGACCCTCTTTCACGAGACTTTGCCTTCAGCTTAACATCAGGCGAGATGAAGACAAATTGACGTGCCATAAAAATAGACTATTATATATATTAGAGAAGAATTAAAAGTGTAATCAAACGGGAACGATAACAGAATTTCAGAAATTAAATAATACGTAATAAATATACCATGATTTTTCTATGGTATTAATCAAGTTATACGTTCACTTTCTAAAATTAGATAGTACTTACCTAACCTCTAATGAGTTTCATTAAGAAGCTAAAAATCGATAATTACAATAACAAACATAAAAAAAGAAATAACACAATGACAAAAAATGGACTAAGAGATGGAATGGAAAGAATATGATTGTTATTTAGTGGTTAGTAAGATAATTATTTACATCAGTATATACCTATAACACGCATTGTTTAGTAATAATCAAATAATAAAGATGTCATAAGACTTACGGCAAAATTAAAAAATGTGGTCAGCAAACAATGAAATGCATTTGTATGTAGTTATGAACCGATTTGGACGTGATCCAAAAAATTTACAGGTTGATTTGGCTAGCAGTAAGTTATTTTGTTATGATAGGTTATGAATGTTATGATGGATTATTCTTTGAACATAATAATGCCTTCAATACTAAACACTTATAATGACTAAACTTTAAAAGGTATCTATAACTGTCTGTGCTAATTTTGAATATTGTAATTTAGTAAATTCATAATCCTATCGTCTACTACCCGCTTTAAGTCGATAATCTTTCATTCTCTTTATTCTGTTCTAGTGAAAATATCGGATTAGTTTCCTCTCAGTTCAGTAATTTTTGTGAAAAAATTTGAAATACAAAAAGAATTAAAGTAAAGTACTTATAAGATGATACAGTGTAGGCACCTACAATATTAAACTTTAAAAAGGTACCGATAAGTCTGTGCTGATTTAAAATATTGTACTTTAGTAAATTCATAATCCTATCATCCACTACCCACTTTAAGCCTATTGTCTTTCATTCTCTTTATTTTATTCTAGTGAAAATTTTGTATCAGTTTCTCAGTTGAATATTTTTTTCGAAAAAGTTCAAAATACAAAAAGAATTTAAATACCTTATGATATGAAAATCGAATTAAAACCGTTTATTTCCTTAAACTCACGATGATTCACGAAGCAGTTAAATTCACATTAGTCTAACCGGTAATGTTTATACAAAACAAATATCAGTATCGGACAACGTGTTTAGAATCTGTGCAGACTTTTCTCACCGAATGTGATTTGTAATAAACACAGTTTAGCACATGCCTGTTATACCACAGATAATTACGTAAACAAAGAGTAGAGAGAGAATAGGTATTAAAAAGACAATAAAATCTTTAGAAACAAAACAGTAACGCAAACGTAATCACAGACTCAGCATTATGTTTTATTCGACAACATAATATTTGTTTGGATTCGCGGAATTTGGGAAATGGCCTTTTGGGAAAAAGTGGTCTGCACGAAGAACAAAAAGGTTTATGTTTAGACTGGGGACCCAAAGTTTTCAAAGAGGCAGCTGGGAATTGAATTATATTTTCTTTAACTCAACTATAGATATTTGCTAAGAGGTCGAGATAAGACTAAGCGTAATTATAATTATATAGAAAATACGAGCTAACAGCGAGTGAAAGGCGAACAGAAAACTAGCCTAAAGCGGAGGTAATATCTTCTGCCTTTTCCGTATAATTCACACCTAAAGCTGACACTGGTCATTAATCGACAGTGTCGATCCGACACCGAATGGTCCGGTCTTGGTGGAATAAATTAAATGCGGCCAATTGGGACTTTGTTGCCGGAAGCTCGACAATTCCCCTTTTTACTACGACGGTTGGACAACATGCTCGAGTTTTTTATTTATCATCTAAGGACAGGCAGTTGGAACAGTTAGACCTTGATTATGTATAGACTTGACTTGACTTGACTTGACTTGACTTTTTGGTTTGTTGGCATATATAGACTTGTTACTTGTAACTCTGCTATATTCGCGTCATTCGAAAGAACTATGGATGTGTATTTTTTCTGATTCAAGTTTTATTATATGGTTTTTTATGACGCTATAAAAATATCGCGCTTAAATGTGTTTTACTAACTTTGCAGTTTGTTGATATGCATCTGGAAAAATACATTTAAAACTATATTAGTATTTGTTATAATAAATTTATAATTAATACATACAGGGTAATAACCAGTCGGAACACCTGTTTAACAAGCAACCTGACGAGGACCGATGATCAGACGATAGCCAGATTCAGAAGCCAATACTGACCCCTGACTGATTGATAACGAGATATGCTACCGAGGACAACACTAAAATAATAATGATGATGCCATACACTTAACAAGTTTCAAAAGATTAATGCCAAATCTACTACGCAATTAGATTAAACGTTCAAGCAAGTTCAAGCAAAAACTTTCCCGTTCTTTAAAATCCAAATCAAAATGCAACAGTATTTAACGTGAACAAGGCTATCGCAGCTAATAACTTCATCGGGCCATCCATCCGTATCTTGATGTAAGGCATTATAAATTTCTACCTTTATCGGAAGACTAAACGGACGGATATTTGAACAAGACAGCAACAAGTGGCTAAGCGGGCTCGTCTGATAAGCTTGTTCGTGCTACGATAAATCGTCACTTGCAATTACTTGTAAAAGGTTTCAACTACATTCTCTGTTAGAAGGTTTTAATTGTAGTGGAAGAGTTAATGTTACCGAGAAGGTTGAGAATTCAATTTGAGAGATAATTCCTAATACGTGTTCAAGTAAAAAGGTGGTGATTAGATCTACATAAGTGTGAATTTTCATTACGAATTTGGACTGATTTGAAATTGTCAATTGTTATGATCTCCGTCCTCCACGAGGCCTGGAGGTAATGTTTGGATCCACATCTCACCCTGGCAGTAGCAAACCGCGGATGCGCCGACGCAATGTGCGCCTCCCCATAGCAGGGACTAAGTAGGGACACCGTGGTCCCCACATCTGAAGGGAGACATCACCAAATTGATGGCCCCGAGTCTGCCAGGGAGTGAGGAATATGTTGGCTACTCCAGCAACTCCTTTGCGCAATTCGACTTCCATTGGTGGAAACAGTTCAACATTTGTAAAACAGACGCATCTGATTTCAACCATAAAGTGATTAAATCATAAACTAAATAGAGCAACAGTCTCCTCAATTCTCATGTCAAATGTATTTAAATAATTATGCACTTTTATGACAGCTGGCTATATTTGATAAATTGATAAATATATTATAAAACGTTTTACGGTTTCATGTACTCTGTCACTTTTTCATACATGTAAATTAGATCACTACACAAGTATTACTAATAACTTTATGATTTCATCGGTCTAACCAGTTGAAAACAAAAAGCAAACGTCAAACTTTCTACTGCTCCAAACAAATCCAATTTCACTGTACTATCATCTAACTTTTCCTTGCAGAATTACACGTTATTTTCTGCAAAAATGCATCAACTGACACCGAAGCGACCGTGTATCTGGTTACTACCAGTTTCATATATGCCTTTTCATGGATGGGCTCATAAAATCATCACATTTTTCAAAATATATTGCATTAGTTTAAAGGTTTAGCCCATGAAAAACAAAAAACAAGTGGAGTAATGCATGGTATTATTAACCGTTATATGGGTGAGTTTGGCGACATCGGTTCCGCTACTGAAACTATCGCGTCGCATTTCTACTAGTTTTCTCTGTTCTGTGGTTTAGCTACTGGAGTTGAAATTGTATATCTCAGTGATTTTTTTTGTTTATTTTACCTTTCAAAAAGGGTGTACAGTAGAATCCGCCTATAATGAAACTGCTGAAGGAAGAAATCATATTAACCGGACGTCATAAAAAGCATATTCTTTACGCTAAGCACATAAGTTGCAATTTTTGTTAGACATTTTTAATAGCAAAGAGTAAGCAGAGGTGCTAGCACCCACATTTCGCCAGTTTATGTTTAGGTCCCAATGTATGCCAATAGGTGGCGAGCCTATTGCCATTAACCGGGCACTTATAAACCTGCGATAAATACACACATAACTTCGAAAAGCATCGAAAAATCATTAGTGTGTGCCATTGTAAAACCTGGGATCGAACCCGAGACTTCTTCTCAGTAGTCCATTACCCAAACCACTAGGCTACCGCGGTATATATAACATGAATATACTTATATATAGCCACAATAAGCTGTCACAGATAAACGCCACGGTTACAAAATTATTAATAGACCACTGAACGGCACTTACATAAAGTTAATATCAACAATATTTTATAAGTTAGTTAGCAAATGGACCACCGAACTGAGAAGACTCTGCCAACAAACTCAGTGAGTTTTTCTTTTTTTTGTCTATTTACAAACATTTATTTAGTCTAGGTACAGTAATTTTCTTGAGTAGCAAGTTAAGTGAACAACTCATTTTCAGGCTTGTTTATCATCCAAATAGTAATGGATCTTATAAAAGGCTTTTTGGTTTAACTTGCTTTGAATTGTTGTTTTAAATTGATATTATAATTGATAGTCGAATGCCTAATTTCATTAAGGAGATTGTTAAAAAAGCGTATACAATTACCAGTTTTTTGTGCAAAATATCGCATACCTTTCAAATCAAAATCAAATGTCTTTCGAGATGACCCCTTTCGAGTGTTAGGGACCACGGTGTTCTTGTTATACAATTACCTTGAAAATAATTGAATTTTTAGAAGTGACAATCAGTATAACCGCTTACATGACGATTTAACAAATATATTTTACTTCATACACTGTGTTATAGCTACCATAGAAATATTGTTAAAAATTTAAAAGCAGTTCCAAACGGATTACCGGCGATCATTAACGTGTTCAATGTTTTGTCATTATTTTTTACGATCCAACATTTCGTGTACGACTTGTTACGTAACCATCAGCCAGTCAACAATCACCAGCATAACATGACCTGTAACACCCTCAGTGCATTTACTAACAAGTAAAGTTACCCACAGCTTGACAGATTGGCACAGGTCAAGGGAAAATGGTGGCTTTCTCATTGACTTGTTAGTACTACCGAACACTGTTATTGTCGCCTTAAAAGACATAAGAGTGGGTAAATGACGGTAAATTGGTGTAATAACAGTAAAATAATATCGTGTTACCTCAAAATGAGGTAAACGCATATTTAATGCAAGAGAATTCAAAGGTGGAGCCGGATTTTGGTAAAAATGTTGATAAAGGAAAAAAAATTAGTTTACAAAAAAAAATATTGCAGAAGTTCCTCACAAAAAACAATTGATAATATACACGTTATACAGAGAGATTTTCGTATTCGGGGGATGTTGTATCAAAGCTTTGCATTCCATAAAGACAAATGGATTGCACACACCCTACTTGAATAAGAAATTTTATGTAGGGTAGACTGGGTACGGTTGAAACAATTTTCATTCAAATGTACATAACATTGGAATTATTTGACGGAATTTATTAATGTTTGATTATTTTGAAAGAAAATATATCTGTCCTTCAATCAGGACATGCATTGTGGCTTCTGGTGCAATAATTTTGCTACGAGGTTAGTTTATATACAAAGTGAGAAATTGTTACAACCGACCACATGACAAGGGCGGTTGTAACAGGGAATGGGGTCAGTTATAACACGAACCGTTTGAATAATTTAATGGGCTTTATTATAACAATCAATAGTTTTATGCCGTTCAGGCTAAAGACACCGCCTTCTTAAATTGAATTAGTACTTCCAGCTACATTATAATTAAGTTACAAGTATAAAAATTATCAAAATGAAACAAAACAAATCTTCTTAGGAAACTAATACCACATTTTTTTATAAAACTAATCAATCTACTAATCAATCTTGTAAGATCAATGATTTGAAACAGTTTGTAATTATATTCTTAGTAATCGTATTTATATAATTATAAAAAATTGTCATAAAGAAAAATTAACTTAGTTTCGCAGTTATGGCAAATGTACGGCAGACCAACAGCAGTGTATTCCTCGTGTGCCCAGAGCTGACAACACCATCCATTGTTCCCTAGACCTGCTTTCTGAATATAGTGACAGACATACGAGGCAATCGGATATACACATTTTGTTACAACTGTACCCTTTCGGTTTGCTATAACCGTCCCCACCGGCCATTTTGGCAGAATACGACTCATAATAACGCAATGCATAGTTTAAAATTAAAACAAAACACTTTCTCTTTTTTGTAATAAAACGCATATCAATATAATTAAACGCTAAAATCGAAATATTGAACTATAAACATAAAAATGGAAAGAAACTGCAGGCAAAAATACCTACTTTAGGTCGTCAAAAAGTAATAGGGTCTCCTGTGGACAAGCACAGCGCGCCGCGGCTGACGCAACATTGTGAATCATGTTCATTCGTGTTGCCTGCTTCTTTCCCCCCTTGCACCCCTACGTCCTATGCCGCCGGTTCGGGAGATATTGACGTTGTTATAACCGTCCTTTGTTACTATCGTACCCAGTCTACCCTACTTCACGCATTATTTATGTTCTAAAAGTTCATATAACTGATTAGGATGAGATGCAATTATATCTACTTTACTAAAATATTCATGTGATTTGGGTAGGGTGCATTATATTATGCACTTGCCTGACTGCTAGGTGAAGGCCTTTACCAAATACTGTCATTTTCCACTTTCTTTGTAATATTCATTTGTACAAACCAACAGATTAGGGACACTTTATACAACGTGAGTTTGTAGTGGTTTTGGAAAAAAGAAATTTGGGTATAGTTACGATAACATAATGGACTGGAAGTATTAATTTGAAAAACAAAACATATTTTTTTCATAGAAACGACGAGATTGATGACGTCAGTAGACAGCAAATAAGAACTCGTGGTAACTCCCTTAACTTTGACGTAATACACTAATTACGTTTTACTACTATGATTTCATTCACGATTTTACGAATGCGGTATGTAAACAAAAGACGAGATGTCTGCGCCTGCGCGATGGTACAGCATCCACCAATCAGAAAGCATCTCGCGCGGCCACGATTCTCCGCCAATCAGATGCCTCTCAGCGAGGGAGACCGAGCTAGCGCGACGCCGCCGCCGCGCGCCGCCGCCGCCGCCGCACCGCCGTAGTTGCGCGCCCGCACGGCGCCAACGCGGGTCAACGAACGCCCATTACGTCAAAGACTTGCACGCGACAAGTTGCAAAAATGTATCGTTATCGTGAATATTCTAATGTGGAAGTACTTGGCAATGGTGCAGCTGTACAGCTGTACAGCCGTTGCTGGCTTCAATTTAGAAGAGGCTAGGCGGTTATAATCCCAGTCGGAGCACCTGGTTGGATTACGGCAACGCGGTACTAATGATTCCCAAGTAAACTGGACCCGGCCATCTTAACTGGAAGTTCGTATCTCGTAATGGAATATCATACGTACAGTGAAATCGGAATTACTGGAGAATGTGTCGTCAGCGTACCTACGAGACATGCCTACCTACCACCACGATGGATGTCGACTCATTATGCTCGAGCAGTGCGTGATTACCTATTTAGACAAGAGTTTGGTGAACGCTGAATAGGCCTTGGTGGCCCCGTGTCTTGGCCACCGAGGAATTTTTATTTGTGGTTAGAAATAAAACGACTACTTTACTCCTAGGAATATGAATCTCGTGATGACTTACGTAGTGCGATAGTGGACGCTTTCGGAACAGTGAAAAGTGACGGAGACACATCATAAAATAAACTGAGAGACAATAGCTTAAAACGTTTTGTGTATCGAAAGCAATGGACTCCATATCGAGCAGTTACTTCGGCTCAGGGATACGTAAATAAACTATAAATAGGTACCTACCTATGTAAGTTGATTATTTTGTAAATACTCGTATGTAGCTCCAATTTTTTAAATACGCCTGAAATACCTACCTACTCGCAGTCCGTTGTTATTGTGTTTAAGTATTTTAAAGTTTAATCGTCGAATACCTACTTAATATTCTAATGAAATACGGTCCTGAGCCCGTATAAAGAATGAAGGAAAAATTGGAGTACTTGATTTCAAAGTAGATGAGTTTCATAGTTTAATTCTCTGCGGTCAGTGTTCCCTTATCAAGCAAGTCACATGTTTCGTCATGGTTTCGCGAAGTTCGCGGCGCCGGCGCGCGGCGGACGGGGCGCGGCGGGCGCGCTTACCGGCGAGCGCGCGGCATCAATTCACGAGTCGAAATACGCGCGCTACATTACATTCATTCAAAATTGTCAATGAATTATCGGAGCGCTACTAACTTTTCAACTGGGACAAGTGACAAAGATTACATTAATGTCAACGTTTTTATTATAACCAGTACAGTAATTGGGACCTCACAAAAAGGTACCATGCATTATTCCGAATAACCCCCTTTCGGGTCCAAAACGACTACAAAATCACGGTGTATATTGCAAAAATATTGAATCTAAATAACAGATTTCAACGTACGACCTTGTAAGTCGCGTTATCTACATATATCTATTTAAAAAAAACCAATAAGTTAATCGACTTGATTTGAATCACAACAGGCATTTAGATTGAGTTAGACAATTTCACTCATTAAGTAGTTTTATTTGACTGAAAATGGCGACGATCCCACTCGTCTACTTAAACTCGTCCCAACGTTAATGTTTATTAACGTCAATAAAATAAGTAATATATAATTCGTTATTATTTGCAGTATTTTCATTACATTTTCATTCTCGTTCGCGATGGGTCCGGGAAAACGGGAAAATTTACCAGTCTTCTTCAAATTACATTTTAGAATAGTTTTTAATCTGAAAAATCCAGTTCCAACACAGTTCCACAGTGGAAACGTACAAAGACTTTTATGATTATGAGGAGACATCTGTTGAGTTATTATATGCCATGACAATTGACAGCAAAATGGAATAGCTATAGTGGTACCCTTTTTCACATTTTAAACAGGAATATATTTTGCAGAACTGTAAGAAACTCTACAGAAAATAAAATAGTTCATTATGCAGTCAGTTACGAATGCAGGTTCATCGGCGTCATACATTCGAATTTGCTGAATAGGTAAAGCAATTGATATTAATAATAATAACAGCAAAAAAATCGATATCCTTTAAGAATTATACAATACCGATTGTATATTTATCAGTGAACACAAACTTTCGTTGCTGACTGTATTTAATTATAAATGATGTATTTCTCACCTCATCGTAAATAAAATTGTCAATCTCCTCGAGCGGTCGTCCGTACAGCTTGGGAGGGAAGGGTTCATATTTCCGCGGAAGCCTCGCGCCATCCTCCACGCTGAGGCGGCGACGAGGCATAAAACCAAACTCGCGCACCAGTTGCGCTCCTCGAGAGCCCGCGCGACGGGCCGACTCGCGGGTAAAAGGTGTGACAGCCGCGCGCGGTTCATCCCGAGTCGCACCACTAGCACCCGATGGCTCGTTCGCGAACGTAACGCCCTCGAGCGGGATCCGTAGTTCTTCTCGCCGCGGTTTCTCGCCTTCTTCGTGTAACGCATCGCGCGACTGTGACGCCACCAAAGGCGCCGCCGCCTCTGGATTGGTAGCTTCGAGCGTTCGGACGATTTCACTGAGTAACCGTGAGCCGTCGATCTCCTCACCAGGAGAGTTGAGCGGCTCCGGCGGCGGGAAGGACAACCGCCTCTCGTCCTCCTCCATGGCGCTGCGGGCGGCAGGCTACGCGCGCGCCCGCCACATGGCCACGCCGCCCCACACGCACACACACACACTATTTGTGCACACTACACGCCATCCTCTAATGTTACTGCCACCTGAAAGAAAAATAGCACGTTTAGTGTTCATCCATCGTCAACAGAGGGCTCTTACAATGCCATCAATTCCATTCGCACGTGTTATACTAAAAAATGTTTCTTGAATAAACCGTTTGTATTTAGCAAGACGGTTCTTATGTAAACAAAATCTGTAGACTAATAAATTGAACATTTTTGTTTAATGAATAATTGAAGATTTCTGTTCGTGTTTATAGATGTCAATCAACGTACCTACCTATAGCTAAGCGCTTCAAGTTTAATACAGAGAATATTTCAACGTAAATATTATTTTTAATAAGTTTTAAAGCTGAATATTTTTGTATTGTTGCTCTGCACAATTTTGCCATAATTCATCAGAAGACCACTCAGACTATCATAAAATGCACTAGAGCTCTTCATTCATTGTAATACTACTTTGGCAGTCAAATAAACGTAAAAATGTTGAGAAAAGCTGAGAACTACACCAAATAAATTGGAGTTAGGAAAGTGTTTTAAGAGTTATACTTTATTTTCTCTACGTGGCTTCAGCCAGATGAATATTGTAAGATCTGGTGGGTGTTTTGCTATATACGGAGATATCCCGACTCAAATTCAACTTGGATGGCAACAGTTAAGGAATATGTCTAATCTAAAGCAGCGTTTATGGGTAATTTCACCGACCGCATTTTTAGAGTTTCTTCGCATGAAATCACTATGTAAAACGTTTATCTATGACCACTCTATTTTTTTCCATGTAATATGAACACTAGCTTATATGAAGTCACTACTGAAAATACATTTCTCTTAAACATAAAATTTAAAAAAAATTAAAATATGCTAGATTCCAATAACGGTGGCGTGTCCGCGATGCACCTTTAAGCGCATTTACCTCTTTAAGTCCGCTATGATTGCAAATTTAGTACTTAAATTAAGATTATTATGTTAATTAATATATGAAGCAACCATATTTACTGCTTTCATTACTTCTATTATAACGCAGACATCGTGACAATGTCGATAAGGAACGTCCGCGCCTAAAGTGCAATTTCGGTGTGTTTTTTTTAAACCCTTATACAACGTATACACGTCAATTTAAACGATCTATCTTCTTACGCACGCGGAGTTCCAGTCATGCTCTTGCGTTTACGCAGTAATGGCATGTCCGATTCTGCCCAGTTTTCCCGCTAATACGTAAGTACCTTCTTATTTCTAAGAGGGAGTACGAAATTTTACAATCACGGTGGGTTACTGTATGAATGAATATTTGGTTTTAACATTACGATTTGCGAGTATGTTGTGTGTTGTTAGGTACCCTCAGCAATCATACATTTCACGTGACGAATGCATCACTGAATTTTGTTTAATTTCATTTTTTCTTGATGTTTCTAACTTCGGTGGTGCAATATCGGTGGTTTCGGTGGTAGATTTATTGCCACCTATATTGCATCAATACTAAAATGGCTATGAGTTTCCATATCTTTGGTAAGATATTTACTCACAAGGTAATAAATAATAAAATTACTCATTTTTTTGTTATAATTAACGTATTTACTATTACTACTGAGAGTGGGGCAATATGGGTATGGGAGGCGTAACCGAAGGGGTTGGAGGCTGGCCGACTTTCTTAAGAAAGAGCGACTCTTTATGATGAACTCTTTCTTCAAAAACCGCCCCACAGGAAATGGACCTGGATGGGCCCCGGTGGTCGTACCAAAAATGAGATTGACTTCATCATGACGACGCATAGACGGATATTCAATGATGTCTCAGTGATCCATGGGGTGAAAACCGGAAGTGATCACCTAATGGTTAGAGGCACATTGAATATTAATGTTAAACTGGAGAGATCCCGTCTGATGAGGTCTACGCTCCGACCTAGAGCTTCCCATATACAGTACCCCGAGAGCTTTCAACACGAACTTTCGAATCGCTTCTCTTGCCTAGAAGAATACAGTACAGTGGACGAGATAAATAACAGGTTGGTTGAAGCTGTCCATTCAGTGGGCTCCAAATTCTTCAGGCCCCGTCGAAGAGATAGACCACAGAAGCTCACCGATCACACCCTCAAACTCATGGCCGAACGACGCTCTATGAGGCTGCAGTCTACCAATGACGCTGAAGCACATCGGCAGCGCAATAGACGTATCCAGCAGTCTTTGCGACACGACATCCGTGCCTTTAATACTCAATGTATTAAAGAAACGATTGAGCGAAATAAAGGCTCCAAAGTGTTCGCAAGAGACTTGTCTATTGGGCAGAGCCAGTTGACAAAACTGAAGAGGAAGGACGGCAGTGTCGTGTCGACTAAGGGAGATGTTTTGAGGGGGATCGAGGGGTTTTATGGACAGCTTTATACCTCAGTCACTAAGCCTGCTACTGATACGGTTAAAGATCCAAGAGCCAAGCTAACCCGACACTACACCGAGGATATCCCGGACATCAGCCTGTACGAGATTAGGGTGGCCCTCAAGCAGCTTAAAAATAACAAGGCACCAAGAGAAGACGGAATCACTTCGGAACTTCTGAAAGCGGGTGGAACACCGATACTTAAAGTCCTTCAGAAGCTCTTCAACTCCGTCTTATTCGAAGGTACTACGCCGGAAGCATGGAACAGAAGCGTAGAAGTCTTGTTCTTCAAGAAAGGTGACAAAGCCTCTCTTAAGAACTACAGACCCATCTCGCTTCTGAGCCATGTTTATAAGCTGTTTTCGAGGGTTATCACGAATCGTCTCGAACGCAGGTTTGATGACTTCCAGCCGCCCGAACAAGCCGGTTTCCGAAAAGGTTTTAGTACCGTAGACCACATTCATACGCTGCGGCAAGTCATACAGAAGACTCAGGAGTATAACTTGGCACTATATCTAGCGTTTGTGGACTACGAGAAAGCCTTTGATTCGATCGAGACATGGGCAGTGCTACAATCTCTCCAGCGGTGTCATATAGACTACCGGTACATCGAAGTGCTGAAGTGTTTGTATAAAAACGCCACTATGTCAGTCCGAGTACAAGATCAGAGCACAGCGGCGATACTGTTGCAGAGGGGAGTGAGATAAGGAGATATAATATCCCCGAAGCTCTTCACCAATGCAATGGAGGATGCCTTTAAGCTACTGGAATGGAAAGGTCTTGACATTAATGTTAATGGCGAATACATCACTCACCTTCGTTTTGCCGACGATATCGTGCTCAGGGCAGGATCGCTGGAGGCTCTTAACACAATGCTCGACGACCTCAACCGAGTCTCTCAACAGGTGGGCCTCAAGATGAATATGGACAAGACCCAGATTATGGCGAATGCTCATATCCTAAGGCCCTCCCCAGTGTCAGTTGAAGGCTCGACCCTCGAAGTTGTAGACAAGTACGTCTACCTTGGACAGATGGTCCGATTAGACGGATCAAACTTCGAGGCGGAGGTCAATCGTCGAATCCAACTCGGCTGGGCAGCGTTCGGGAAGTTACACAGCGTCTTCTCGTCCAAAATACCTCAGTGCTTAAAGACAAAAGTCTTTAATCAGTGCGTGTTGCCCGTGATGACCTATGGCGCCGAGACGTGGACCCTCACTATGGGCCTCATAAGAAAGCTCAAGGTCGCACAGCGAGCTATGGAAAGGGCTATAATCTAGGCTAGGCTCAGAATCTCTCTGCTGGATCGAATCAGAAATGAGGAGATCCGCAGACGAACGAAAGTGGTCGACATAGCCTACAGGGTTAGTAAGCTGAAGTGGCAGTGGGCGGGGCACGTAGCAAGAAGAACAGATGGCCATTGGAGCCGAAAGGTTCTTGAATGGAGACCGCGTACCGGTAGACGAAGCGTGGGACGGCCTCCTGCGAGATGGACGGACGACAAAAGCAAAATTGCCTTTGGCAGCATGATGTAGCATCTGCATCATGCATCCAAGCCGTTAGTACATATTGTTTAGATAAATATATCACAATTTATAATTTCGGTGTGATCTTGCAATTTCGGTGGGTTAACAATTTCGGTGGTTGTTCTATTTTTATAACAAATGCAGTTATTTGTTTCCTTCTAAATATCTAGAATACTAATGTGTTCTAAAAGAACACCATTAAATTTTTTCATCGGTAAACCTATGATTGAAAAATACCACCGAAATTAGCAAAAAATGAGGCATGCGTGAAATTACCCTTATATTTAATATTGTGCTATGCAGTGGTGGCTTCTTGTCCAAGGTATTGGACAATTTACGAAGTGAACAGTTTTATCATCAAAGAAACCTTGTTCCTAACACAAAGAATTTAGCTTTGTTAAACAGATAACCGAGATGGGTATATTATGGAATCTTATTAATTGATTGATTGATTCTATTAATAGTATAGTTAATCTCGATGTGGGCCAGCATGCATGTGGGTGCATAATATTGTCATGCATGTATTAACTTTTTTATTACCATGTTTATATTTTAGTTCGGGATTTGGAGTTTTCTTTTTCAAAGATATTTATTTTTTCTATTCCACCCGCAGCATTAATAATAAGTGGATGACGTTGTTTGTAGCATAATAAGTAATTGTATTTCTATGCTTATAATATGTAAAACAGCTAACTATACTACTGTTTTTAATCCCAAAAATGGGCATATGGAGTCTCATCAAAACATTCGGGGCGAAGCCAATCTCAACTTCGAATGATACACCTATTGAATGATGAACAACGTTCTGACGCAGATTTTCATGAAGGAATCGGGTAACCAAACGACAATACTTTCATTAAAATCATAAGCCAAATAATAGAAGGAGAACGATCCGAAATGAATGCCTAAGTTGCAACTAGACATAACGCCAAGAAGACCGATTACCCAAAAATACTTTCACTACTATATGTATGTATTGTATATGTATGTGTATATGTATTCTCTTAGTGTTCTATAATAACTGTCAATGTAAACCTTTGAGAATTTCGCAAGGCGAAACCGGTTAGGTACAAAAATAAATACAGTGGACAAATACAAGTGTGTTATCAATATCAATCATGTATAACAATAAGCTCCACCAAGTGTGCCATCTATCAACAGTATAAATAAGTGTTCTATAACTTTTGTTGGTAACTGTACCTACATTAAAAAACAAACACACACATATTAATTATAGTGTATGCAACGTACGCTAACGGTAACTACCCTTTAACATAAAAGCATAGTTATCGAGAGAGCTACTCCCATTGTCTGTTTGCAGAACAACAGTCGGAAGTATTTTCACACTGGAAAAGTTCATGTTTCTAGTACAGTCGTTGTATTAGTTACCTATGTTTTAGTTATGAAAGATTTTTCACGTTCAGGAAAGGAGGTCAGCTACATCAAATATTATATAGAGACTTGATGTTACATCATTTTTTTTTCAAGTTCCACTGCATGAAAATATTGGCACAATCTCTATTTTTATGTTTACATTTGCATGTTTATTCATGAGGAAATTAAAATAAGGTTAGAATTCTACCACAAATTTTAAATAATTTACAGTCGGTGATTATGTCGGACTCGAACTGACTAAAATGGACGCCGTCTATAAGTCTTTGATTGCTGGAGGTGAGATTATACAAGACATATATCTCTCGCACCGCGGCAGACCCGGGGACATCTTTTTGAGATGACCCCCTATCCCTAATGTGGGAACCATAGTGTCCCTAACTGCGTAGCCTGCCTAGCTAGATAGGTATAGGGAGAAGCACTTTGCGCCGCCGCGGCCTGCTTCTACTAGATAATATAAATAGATCCTAGGTGTCCAGAAACTCTTGTAGCCCACTGTACCTACCTAATAAAACCCATATTAAGCATACAAAATGAGAATCTACTATCTAAGTAGTAGTAGTATTAATAGCAGTAATCTAGTACTAATACGTGAATAAACATTTACATCAGAAGCATTGCACGATTAATAATTTACGTGTCCGCCACTACTCCGCCCTACAGAATACCGTGGCTAATAATAACCTTGTGCTGTGTTTCTGGCGGTGAGTAGTGTAGCCAGATCTCACTGGAGACTGGTTTTGTGTTGTCAGTGGGAAGACCGAGACTCTCCTAACCTCCCCTGCCCCCTTCGGCACCATGAATGTGATGCCCCTGGTGTTGCAAACGTCCATAGGCCACAGTAGCCACTTTCCATCAGGTGGGTCACGCTTGTCTGCCTACCTAAGTGGTATAAAGTACGGTAATTATTATTACACGGTATCATTTACCAGCCGACGACCTGGGTGGCTTAACATCAGGTACAATGTGGCCTGGAAGTTAATCCACTTGAAGTATACCGTAGCGCGAAACGGACAATAAAATCCGCGTATAACGTGCTTTTATACGCGTAAATAAATTAAATCACGTGATTAATTGTTGATGTACGACAGTAACGAAGGCGAGAGATGCGTAAAATAGGTTGTGTTTTTTGCTATCCGTACACATGTCGGGATAAAGGTCTTTGTTTGAATGAAAATTACTGTATTTTTTTTTTAATATTTTTAAGGACAGGTAGGTAGGTATGTCTTCTAGTTTCATACTCGTAATTTGATCATCATTCCTCATTTTATGTATGAATAAATATTGTAGGTGACTACACAACGCCACCTAGACCCACGGTAAGCATTGTTTAACTAGTTTTTGTTATGGTTTCTAGAATGCGTATAAAAACATACATAATAAATACAAACATATTATACATAGAAACACCCAGACCAAGCAAATATTCATATTCATGCACAGTTGCGCACCAATATTTGCACTGAGCGGGAATCGAACCCACGCCTCCTGCGTAGCAGTCGCGTTCACTACCGCCACTCCACAGAGATCGTCAATTAGTAGGTATGACTAATGATCAGTTATTAGGAGTCATTCATACGTTCAAGAGCCCCCGAGTTCGACTCCCGGTCACTACAACACCGATATGAACCCACTCGTAAGATAAGAGTATTCACTCACTGTGTACTTATTTCAAAAAAATTTGTACGTTCAACCAAGAGCACCTTTTATACGAAGTTTCTTCAATAAAATAGCCCCGTGTCAGATGGAATAGGTATTTGAATTACAAAACGCGAGGGGCATTCGAGAGTACCAAAGAGCCGCCTATTTTCATCCTCTATCTAAACTTTACCCGTAAGTTAATCTGACAGTAATAGAACGAACTACGCTCTATGGCCGTTGGCTAGCTAGACAATGGACACAAATTTATTTTCTTTTACCTTTATAGTTGAAGATGTGAGTAAAGGTTTTTTGAGTTTGCGTTGAGTTAATGATTACGAGGTTATGGTATACATACATTCCATACCTGTAATATAGGTATGGAACGTGGAATTTAAAGCTCCTGGGCCCTAAAACATTGTCGTCACTGCAATATCTATTTATGTCAAAGTTGTTTTTGGTTTAAAAATCGGTTCGAATATTCTGTCATTTTCTCACGCCTCGCTTTTTGGGTTTAAATAACTTTACGTTCTGATGAATCAGAAGAAAAACAAATGAAAGCCCATACATTAAAAAGGGAACATTTCATTATCTATGGTCATTTGACATGCGTCAAAAGAATAAAAGACTTCTATGGCTAATGTATGTACCCACTATTTACAAAACTTTTGGCTTACCGTAAATAAAACGTACATTTACCAAAAATAGTTTTATTGGAATCCCTTTAGCAGTTTCAACAAGCGAAGATAAACACACAGACAGACATGTCAATATAAATTTAAAAAACCAGCGGTTTATTTTGTTTTACTTATTATTACGTACCATCGTTAATTCCAGAACAATGTATTGAAGGTTATTAATGACTTCTGTGTATACATACACATATTTATCACAACATAGTATAAAATAAAGTAGCGATCTCTGTCCCTATGTACCTTTGTATGCTTAAATCTTTATAACTACGCAACAGATTTTGATGCGGTTTATTTTTATAGATAGAATAGTTAAAGAGGAAGGTTTATATGTCCATAACATCATGCTACAACCAACAGGTGCGGAGCAGAAATGATTAATGTTGCAAAAACGAGATGACGCAGACGAAGTTACGCGGGTCAGCTAGTGTATAATATATAGATATTAGTAGCTATATGGCCCCGGTCTATCCAAAGAGCATACAAAGAAGTCATTGATTGAATGTAGATAAACTCAATTTCATTACTATACTATTTAGAAGTGGACACTACAATGTCAATATATTGCATTTCCAATAACTGCCTTGAGTTTTCCTTTTAAAAACTATCCCTGTGAGCTCAAGTAATATCACTTAAGTACCTAATGTCATGATATTATTAATGATAGTCTGTACCTTATTAAATCATGCACACATTCGTTCGTAGAATGGAATAGTTTAGAATGATTCAATGATTGACATTCGTTGACGACTGTTATACCTAATCATCAAAATATATGTGAATCTCATATTATTGAACATTGTATTGTATTCTACAAAATTTCCATTCAGCAAAATGACGACCAATGAATAGCAACTTGTCTAGGGGGTAGAACTCCCTGAATAGGTAGTCTGGATGTATCAGACATAGGATCTTATTCTACGGCGCATATTCGACCATGAGCAAATGAAAAAATGTAGGTTTAGGTAAATCTAGGTTTAGATTTGACGGATAATATGACATACCGAAGCCTTTATAATATCTTAAGCTATCTAAAAGAATTGCATTCACGTACTTTGGAAACGACCACTTTCCACCAGGTGATCCGTGTGCTTATCTGCCACCTATATGGAGGGGACGTAGTAAACCTTGCAGAAGAGCGAAACCTATGCTCGGGCCCTCTCCGTGAGTAGCGGCGGCGCTGCCGTAAAACAAATTACTACACCACGATGGTAACTCAAAAATGCCATGGATTCGACAGAAGAAGAAGAACCTATATGATATAATAAAACCCAGTAGACAATAAATTATAAAAATTAAACTCCACACCCGTATACATGAGTGAAATTTCCTTTTCTTATCAATATATTTTATAAAATGTTTTCGCCATATCTGCTGTTCATGTTACAAATCTGGACGCACCTTTACATTAGGCAACTCAAACGAAACTCAAGTTGCTACGTCTCAACAATCAATCAGCTATAATATAGCAACTTAATATACATTAAGTAAAAATTTAAAATAGTACAGATTCTGCAAAAATTATTACAAATGCAAATAAAATAGAAGAAACTCAAAGCTGATTAAGATTTTCAAATGACGATGCAATTGAGGTTCGGCTTTGCAATTAGACAGACCTGCTGCAGTAAAAGAAAAATAAGGAAGGATAAAAGTTACGATGATTGGCTGCATTCTGTGAGATGTAAAATATTCTCACTATATAAGAATGAAAAGGTAGACTAAATGAAAAGTTCAAGTCTGACTTGTTCTCAAGGGATTCTTACAAAGTTCTCAATGAATTGTATTCAGTCTTGAAGAAGAAGTTATTAATTTAACTGAAGATTAAAAACTGGAAGCAAGGAACATAATAGTTCTAATAATAATAGACCAATGAGGACATATTTTATGAACCGGTTTTCATAAAATTTGGTAGAGATATAGACAAAAGCTCGGAATAGTACTTGAGAAAATCCACAAGGTTGAGAGTTTGAGACCGCGGACAATAAGTATATGAACTGATATTTACAGAATTATAAAATCAAACTTATATATATAAAATCAACTTCCCGTTTCTCTCGTGATTTCGGGACAAAATATATACCGATAATAATGCCATTGGAAGGAAGAGTTCTTGCTATTACGTTGCAGTCGATATTGCATATAACATATTACCTTTATCACACATTATGTAAAAAGTTGGCTACTGTACTCTATAAAACTGATACAACATAACATGAAACTCTCAAAGTTATTAAAACAATGCAAATTTCTAGCAAAAACTAACTTATGACCCATTTAATATGCCAAACACGTTTTTAGCATAATTATGCGAATATACCACCCCAGATATTTAGACGAAGGTCGTTGAAGCGTGTGTGGGTAGAATAAACTGTTGTCAAATATCATAACGGTTAATGTGGAGAAGAGTGTGATCATATACGGTGCGGTAGACGCTTACTGTCAACAACGTCCCGATCAATTGGACGATAAGACTTTATTCGGATGCCTTTCGCGTTGAAGAACGGTGCCCGCATTACTCAACAAAATACGTATTTTTACTAAAAAAATATTAATAACATTTCTTTATATTGTCATTATACATTAATCATTTAACACACGTGTTAGGTGGGCAGACAAGCAGAGGCTAACCTAAGCACGTGATTCCCTAATCAAAATTGATGGTTTGAAATTTATGCACTTGCATTGAACGGTAATTGAATCCGTGATCTTCGAAAACACAGTCGAACACTTTACCGCTACGCCACAAAGATCGTCAATAAACCAGTGGTTGATATTATAAGCGTTCTATAAACCACAAATAAGCCACAGTCTTAGTTTGTAAGCCGGCAGTCTGCGGTTGCTTGGCTCTCCGGTTTATACAATGCCGGGGCAGAGAACGCGAAGTCTTATGATTTAATATCCGAGAATTTAATTAATCATTGTTCAAGATTTTCAAGTTTTGAGCATGGAAAAATGTGTCTAGTCATTTTAAATTAGAATTAATTTTAAAATCTGAACTTTTTTTATTCACTATTAACTTAAGATTATTTTAATTACCTTTGTAAAAAAAACAATTAAGTCCAAATTCTAAATTTTTAGACCGATTCTTCATTAAATTTCAAAATTACCCTTACTATACGAGTGTGAGACCACCGAATTTCTTTTGCGTGCCCCACATTTGCACTACGTTCTTTTAGCGTATGACGATATTATTACTAATACGATTTACCTACCTACTAGCCTGAGAAATTGAATTTTCATAATCATGTATCTTTAAAACAATTTTTCGTATGAATATTGCACTTTACAAGTTCCTCATAAATTATTATGTTTGAGTGTTTATTTTTCGAGAGTAAGTGTAGTAGCTAGGTCGTAAAATCAGTTTAATATATATCACGTCAATGATTTTTATATTACTTACCGTAAGTTTTAGGGAATTAGGAGCCAAAAATAGATCAAATAGTAGAGCTATCTAGCTTCATTATTTGAACGATACCTACTAATCATCAAAATAGCGTAGAGCACGGCTTCTCTCTTCTCTTGTATTGTACGAAAATGCCTCCTGTCTAATCCGTCAACATCTCAAAACCAGGGCCTCATCCGTTAATCAACAGGTGTACTGCCTAAAAGAAGGTTTTTGCGGGAATACAAGTATACATTTTATTCTGAACCCCCAAACCGGAGCGAACTAAACTGGAATAAAAGAAAAAACCTCATTACGAGTAATTGTACATCAGGGTAAAAGTTTACCGAAAAAACTACATATCTTTCCTCCAAAACCTATTCGGTAACGCAGATATTACTGTTTATAACTAGCGCTAAAATATAAATCCACCAGTGTGATGCGCTGCGAAAACGGTTTTATTACACCGCATCCCGAGTGAATCCAAAGGTTCCGAATTAAATTTGTATGTAAACTCCATTATATTTTACATCAGTGTAAAAGAATTACAGACAAAGAACCATTACGCTACATAATTTGTCCAAAAACTATACAGCAACTGCAGAGATTACTCTTTATGGCAAGTATTTAATATAAATTCACTCGTGTAGTGCGCTGTGTATGCGGTTTCATTACTCTGTGCCGCATGCCGTGTGAATTCGAATGTTCCGAATTAAAACTGTATGTTATGCTCTCACTTTGAATGTTTTGTTGAAAACTTTCATCGCATAATGTCGCTTGTTTTTGTTGAAGAAAAACATTGAGCAAATTTCAATTAGGTACTGGAAGTTTTAATAATGCTAATTGTAGTTGTAGCACAGTTCTTTACTATGAATTTTAGCTGCGGAACTATATAGTTTTTACTTTCTGGTTAGTTCAAAATATGCGAGCTAAATTTTCATTTCTTTTATTATTTCAAAACCGATTTCAGTAGCGGTTTTAGTAGATAGAGCGAGTCGCTCTATAGCAGCCTAGAAGATGCCTCGTGTAAAGACGAAACACCTTTCGAGGTTTGTTCTTCGCACTTGCGGAATATTGCACGTGCGAAATTAAGTCTCTTCGGGTAAGAGGACTTATTCCTTGCTCTGAGGGGTGTGCTTTGGCATTCCTTTTTATGACAATTACTAATATTTTGCTGTTGCTATCATTGGTATTGTTAAACCATGGGTGAGAGGTGAGTTCCTTTCTCTCCCAGTATATTTTCTCGCAACGAATTTCCGCCGTGTAATGTAATGTCTATTTAATCTTAACCGGTTCAGTATTTTAATGAAGTTTTTTATAGAATTAACCGTACCATATCTAAGGTTTAAATGTTTTTAACGAACCCCATTCTTAAAGATAGCTTAAGTTTTATTCCAAAATATAGGTAATCAGCATCTGCAATAAATTACAGCCAAACCCATTCAATTATCCGAACGTTATTGTGCAAAAATTATTAAATATTAAACTTTCACAGTTTAATATTAGGAGTATGTCAGACTACCTGTAATAGGTGACAAGTAATCTCAATCGTAGTAACATAATATCCACACGTAATTAGTTCAATATATATTAGAAGGATAAAGGTATTACCGCATCTGATTTAGTACATCGAAAATAAAAGCACCCAATCTAATCGCCACATAACTACCTCCGAATGAATAACATATTTCTCATAAGTCCGATAAGAAATCATAAGTCATTTTCCCTTTCGTATTCGAATCAATGATCCTTGAGAGGGGTTCATTCATCAAAACCCCGCCATTATGAACTAAATAGGGCATCTGAAGATACATAAATAGATAAAGGTTTACTACCAGGCCGCCAATGATGAATAGCCGCTCTTACCGCAAAACAAACAGTATTTCGTGCCTTTAGAGGTACTTTCAAGCCGTCTTGAGATTTACTTAGCCATTGGCTTAGTGAAATATGGTAGCTTTGATGCAATGAACGTTGATCATATTTTAGTCTGATGAATCGGTAATATCGTTTGTTATTCGCTAGAAGTTTTGTTAAATACCGCTGTTCATGTAAGGAAAACCGATTTGTCTTCATTTGATGCCGTCCACCCACGCGGCGTAATTTCTTTTCGAACTTTTTTAGATGAGATCGTCTGCGTAGGATGTCAATCATTATTATTTGCATGACTTTAGTATGTAATTTCGTTATCGATGAAATAAATATTTTATGCAGGCTTATTTTCACCGCAAGCACAGTGAAACTAGTTATTAATATCATAATTATCCTTGCGTTAGTCCCGATCACAACCGAAAATTTCACCTCAGAGTCCGGGGCCCGCTTAGCTATCAATATATTATATTAGTAAGTAAAATATCTAGAACTAAGATTAAAAATAGGTATCTTGAAACGGTATTTTATTATAGGATAAATCTATTAATAAGCTAATTATAATTTCATAACCAAACTGTCATAAAAATTAAGAATAAAATATTTCAAGAAACGTTGACAGCGTTACCTATACTAAAATTATCTACAAAAAAGCTTTGCTTATTGTGTCTTTTTTATGTCTCATCAGTAGTAGGCAGTTTAAATCGATACGATGATAACTACTTACTCCTAAAAACCATGTAAAATATGACAATTATATGAACAAATATTGACATGTAAAAAGCAATAAAAACTATATCATTTCTTTTCAAAATGCTTGACAACTCATTCAATAAAAGAGAACTGCTTGAAAACATTGTGTGTGCGTGAAACAAAAGAACTTTTCGACGGTATCTGAGAGCCTGTGTTGACTCTCCAGATGTGGAAGGGCCCTCCACTGTAGTGTCAAGTGGAGCTTCGTGCCTCCCTGTGATCACGGGTATTATGTCTGCTGACCTAAGTTTAGATAAAATGTATGCCGCTTCGTTTTTCGAATAATACATTCTAAGACATTCTACACAGTGCCATCTGCACACAAAATAAACATAGCTTAACTAGCTTGTATTCAGAGTTCCAATTTCAAATTAATATTCAAAAAAGTGGTGAATATAGTACTTAATATTACATATATTTATTAAATTAATTTAATTAAATTTAAAAAATCTGCTTCGTTTATCAGCTGCTAATCTTCAAATCTAAATTTATTTGTCGTTTTTTGTTTGACTTTTTCCAATTCTCCTCCATAATTATCAGCAGATTTTTTTCACTGTGATAAATCTTACCGTCGTAAAAAGGTATTGTCTCTAATAGATTGCTGCAGAGCGATAAGCGGTCAATGGTATTTACCATGTGCAAACATCTCTCTGTGTTGTATCATTACATCCTTGGTGTACAATAAAGATATATTATTATTATTAATATAATGATTATAAAACTACAAATTATTATTTCAAAATTGCTGCCTATTTTTGATACGATATCGGTACATAGAAACGATTATTAGGAAATGCCTTATGAACTTAAATTCACTGGCGAACAAAGGCGTGCTCGACGATTGATTTGATTCGATTTATCACTCTTGAGTGCTCTCATTAGAAGATCGATAAGACAAATCAGTGAACCGTATGCTCGCGTTCCAATCTTCAGAAATATCGGAGCAAGTATTAATACCTGGAACTAAGTATACCTGTTTTGATGGTTTTGACAAATAGACTAGAATAGAAATAAACTTTCACTACAAATTTCTATTCTGTTCAATTTACCTTACTAAAAGTTATCGAGATATTCACCATGTATTTGGAGTTCCAGCAACCTGATCACGAAACTGAAGTACTGGCAGTTAACGGTCAAAATGTTTTAGGAGTAAATAATATTGATCTACCCTCCTTCAAGTTCTTTCAGTTACGCGTAACAGTACTACTACAGCTACTGGTCTAACTCGATCTACGAACTACGAACAACAAACTACAAACGATATCTATCTACCTACTACATAATCTTCTCACGATTATATTCTGGTTTGTTCCCGGTTGTGTTATTAGAAGGCTTTGACCTACCGTTTCTACGCTGGTCAGACGATTTGGTAAAGGGTTTTATCTCTAGTTTTCCTTATATATACTAATGGCAGTCATTGCTAAAAGGCATTTCTTTACGTGCAATGTTTCTTTGGATATAAATTCTAGAAGTACCAAGTAATGTATTGGGTAGTAATTAATATAATAAAAAAGAGAATAGGATTGACGAAATCATATAATTAATTACAAACACATAGTAGTCAAAAATAGATTGTCCTAGAATATTTATTATCTTTTTAAAGTTTTGTACATAGTTCATACTTTTATATTTGAGAATCGGTCGGGAGGTTTTTTTTTAAACCCTTAATTATAAAGGTATAGTTTTTTATTAAAATTTAATCTAGAAAAAACATACTACCCTAATTGTTTATCATTCTACCACCTACTCCTATCATTTAATAGCGTAAAACAACGTTTACCTGCTCAGCTACTATAATATACGTGATATACTTGCATACCCAACCATAATAATGTTGTTTTATTCCAAACAATTTATTCTCCAGTGTGCAGTTTTATTATCCCTGCGGTTTCTACTCGTATGAACGTTTCACGAGACCTTTAGCGCTTCCCATCACAATTTCCGACGTCTCTTTAAAAGAGTCATCTCGGTTAACTATAAACGGTTTATACCTTTTGGCACGTACCTAGGAACATTGCTATTTTAGAACTATTGCAACAGACATTGTAAGTTTGTTTTAAAATTCTAGTTCTTTAGAAGACTTTATATAACGCAGCCATCTTTCTAATTAGGTAATTATTTGAATTTAAAACTTTATCAACATATGGTATGGTGAACTTTATCAACAGACCTTCACCCTAGTTTCTTCCCTTCTAGTGGGGTGTAGTCAATTGACGGACCGTAGGCATTTAAAAAAATGTAAACGGGACGATTAAACTCCGATAGTTGATTTGGTAACATCATAATCATAACTTATTTTCAAAAAACCGTTATACGAAAGACCGAAGTTCAAAATTCCGAAAATTAGATAATAGGATAATTTTCTTTGGGTGGTTATAAAAAAAACTATATTAAACTTTGAGGTGTTGAACTTTCAGGAATCTGAACTTCGATATTTCATACTATGTCATGTTTCTTGTAAGAAGCGAGAAAAATTTTGAATTGAAACTTGAAACAGAACTCCGAAACTAGAATGATATAATTAATCTGTTAATAAGTTTTGACAAACGTGATCTTTGTCATCAATATGAAAAGTACAATCAAGGGACATATTGTTTTTTGTTGTATACAATCCTCTTAAATTGATACCTGCCAATTTTAAGAACTGTACAATGACTCGAGTAGTAAAAGAGCCATTGCAGTAAATACACATTATGTATTACAGACGACCCCGTTACGAAACAACGTGATCCCACTCCATTGAATGAGCTCAAAAGCTGATCAGATCTGAAGCTGTCACCCTCCGTCACCACGAAGAGGCTCGGCTGACAATAGAAAATCTGACATAATAATTATACGTGTAATATTGTATTATTTGATTTATGTAACCTATTTTGTGCTATTATCTATTGTTATTTTATACCATGTATAACCATGTAGGAGTACGTTTTGATTCACAATAAAGGAATGTTCTTTTTCTATGTAAACGGGAATTAACGTGTTCATGGTATAGGTATGTGCAGGTAGATGAACAACCGACTACCTCACGGACTCGACGACGGAGGGCGTGCGCTGCTGAGACAGTCAGCCTGTGACCACGGCCGGTGTAATCTGGTCGAAACGTCAGGCATTCCAAAGGTATGTATATATATCTATACCATGATCGCGTTAATTCCCATTTACATATTATTATAATCATGGAACGCGAAAGTTTGAAAGTTGCCGTTCTTTTTCGTCCTTCATTTCTTTTTTTGAAACTGCTATTTCATATCTAGTAAATTCATTTCTACGGATTAAATTTTGGAGTGATTTAGTATTCCTGCTTTAACCGTGTTCTAGTTCATTGCTCACAATAAAATACCGTCTAACACAATTAAATAACATTTTTTCCATCACCGTTGAAATATGGCAACAAAATGCGCTCAAATTAATATTCTTCCAGCAAATTTAACTCGATTGCCTTCATATTTGAATTTTTCGGGACAAAATTAACGTAGACAACGTTTTATGAATTTTAATACTTCAGGCGGCTGTTTGCACTTTTTAGGGTTATAAAGGTGGCCGTTGGGTAATGGCTAAGAGGTCAATGGTACGAACGAGGTTTCGAATTCGATCTCCAGTCAGTGCCGACGTGAATCCATTAGCTGTTCATTTAGATTGGTCAGAGGGGTCAATGAAAATACTAGTAATCGACTCACGTTGCTTCAAAATATTTTCAAATTTAAAAAAAAGAACATGATTTTGATGAAACATTAAGACATCGTTTTTTTTTTAGATTTCAATAAACTTAGGTATGGTTTCAGTTGCACCATTGGCCAGCATCATCAATGGTGCAAATAGAACTATATACAGTCTGAAAGTAATGTTGATTTTCAAGTCCGTGTGGTGACGGAGAAAGAATATGAAAAAACACGCAAATAATATCACTGTGAGAAAAATTGAAATTGAAAAATGAGAAAATTCGAAACAAAACTCTCTCTGATCAGCGTGAAAACATTAGGTCAAAACCTCACAACATTGGAAGACACCTATATCCAGCAGTGGGCGCTAATAGTCTAATTGATTGATTGATCTCAATTACAAGGTGAGTAAAGCTGCATTTTCACCAGAGATGTGCGAAGTAGTGCGAGGATGTAAACATTTTTCTTAAATAATAGATTCTCGCACATTTCTGATGGAAACACCGCCTAATTCGGGCAAACCGATCAATTATATTTACAAGAGAAAAGAAATAACTAATTACCTTCCTCAATCAATGAATTTCGATTATCATTTATTACGGACGTTAATGGTTATTGTTTAATAGCGTAACTTTGATAATAAACTATCGAAACTTTGTTACTTGTTACCGCTGCATATTATTTATGGTTTGTTTGCGAAATGGTATAATATTTGTGAGATTCAGGTCAAGCTCCTTCATCCAAGAGCAATCCAATAATTTATTTTATTCAAATCCTTATGCAGGTTATATTTTTTAATGTAAAATAAGGAAGCAATTGGTTCCATTCTCTCCTTTCCTACACAGTCACATACGATTCTAACGATTCTGTCAAGAACCAAGCAGTTCGGCAACTATTTTTTTCTGTGAAACACTTAGTTCTGGAATTCTTTTGCCAGCTCACGTGTTTCCTTCTTCCTACAGTCTCGGGTCCTTTAAGCTGCCCATGGAAAACCACTATAGAAATCGACAAGGGGACAGGGACAACACCTTTAACGACAGCTACTGTGCTACGAACTTTGCCCTGACTTATCATGGTAAGGTGTGAACAATCTTTATTTAACTTCATTCACATGGATTCCTTGTCATTAAATCTTTAGTGCGTATATATTACAGCTTATTCTCCAATGTGTACATATTGGTGACAATGTTATTTGCAGTAAAACAATGACAATAAGGGCAGTATTAGCTGCGGTTTGGATTTGTGGTCTAGTAAACCTCCGAATGTGTTTACGTGTGCAAGTGAAAGGTTTACGTGATGGTTAACGTTTTCCGATGACGTGTATTGTTTGGTGATAAATAATACGCATACGGTTTTGTTTGTATAGAACTGTGATGTTGTTGGCATAGAACTGTGGTTTTGATTGTGTTAGATTGTTGATGCTTTGTGCCACCTGGGTTGTTAATTAGCCTGTTGGTATCCATGGTTATCCATTCTATTATCTACACTACCTCATGGTTTACTCTTCCACGTGACTCTAAAAAAAAAAAATTAATCTGACAGAAAGTAAAACTTCTAGTTCCAATCTAAATTATATCTTAGAAATAGTCACTGATATGGCTATCAGATGGAATTAGCCACCAAGACGTACTATGTCAGAACGAGAAAATGTAAGATTTTCCCCGTGCGGTAATTCTTATGGATAGTCTCCGCTACAGCCAGTGGGGATGGTTTTGTCGGATTTGAACCAACTAAAGTTGCACGTTCATACTACATGCGGCTGCCAATAGTGAGGCCTCTGGCATATCCCTTACTCTCTGGCTGACGAAGAGCCATCTAAGGATCCCTCGGGTGTGGCTTTACACCAGCTCGAAGCCTTCTACGGAAATGCTCCACCGCCTCTTTCTCGAGTATAACTTGCTCGCATAAGGAGGCGGCGACAGCAGACAGAGCATTAAGCAGTGAACCGTGATCTTCAAAATACAATATTTACGCATAGATGTATCTGTATTATAATTAAGTTAAACCTATTCAATCATAAAACGTTTGTCCAACGTTTTAATCAAGCCTTCATCTATAACAACAATGGTTCATTATTCAATCTATCGCAGTCTACTGCTGGACATAGGTCTCCCCCAATGTGCGCCACTGTTCTCTATCCTCCGCGTGCCGCATCAAGTCTGTCCCAGCCACTTTTTACAGGTCATAAGTGTCCATCTGGCTAGGGGGCGCGCTATCTTCCATTTGCCTTCTCGCGGTTTCCACTCAGGGGCTCGTTTGCTCCAGCGCCCATCGGTCCTTCGGCAGATGTGGCCAGTTCACTGCCACTTCAGTTTGATTATTCTGCGAGCAATGTTAGTAACTTTAGTTCTTTGTCAGATGACCTCATTGCGAATTTTATCCTTCAAAGATACCCTAAACATAGCTCGCTCCGTGGCCCGCTAAGCGACTTTCATCGTTCATTTCACTAACTTAATGTAAACCAATATATTATTCAGTCCAATTAAAAGTCATTCATTTCTCATGAAATGAGTAGATCTGCATTTGATTTTAACTAATGTGTTTGTTGGCTCCAGCCATTTAGTAATTTAGTCAATTAAAACACTTTTGATTGGTGGTTTAATCTGAGTAAATAATTTCAACATGTTTTGTTCATTATAATTTGGTACTTATTGCACTACACTGTAAGGTAAATTTAAGTGCTAATTTGTAATTCCATACACAAGTATAATCCAGACTTGCTAAGCTTTTACTCATTTGAACTCAATCTCACGAGCTACATATTTTTAATAAAAATAAATCGCGGATATACTTACGAAATATGTTGCTAAGTGCATAAAGCAAAGACGGCTGAACCAATCCGAGTATTTCTTTTTTTTTTATTCTTTGGTTTTTATGGGACAGCGGGAACGGGATCCGATGTCTACACGGGTGGAACAACAGCAAGTTTTTAATAGTTTATTGACATTTTTGATATATAATGTTGACATTTGATAATACTATTTTGTTGACAGCGCTTGTTATGAATTTTATCCTACGGTAGTCCGTAAATATTTGCTGTCCCAAATTATTATATATTTGGGATTGAACTAGTATATATTCCCAAATATTTGTACATCACACAATGTAGTAGGACATAAGAGTACATTCCTAGCATTGTTATAAAATCTAGTACTAACCTATGTTCAACAAATAAATAAATGATTATGATTACACACGGATAATGGATAATATTGCAAAAATTAAGTAAACAACTATGTTTTGTATTCTTTGAAGTCCGTAAATATTCCTGTTTATATTGCGAATGGGATACTTATTTACGACAAAACACGCCGAACTTCCTAAGATATTTAGGGTAACTCGTATCTCTTTTTTATTTCTTTATTTCATCTTGAGTCTTTGGGAGTCCCCAAAGGTGCCACTTTGTTCAAAATGTGATGAGACGGATACAACAGAATACAAAGTTTGTCGATGTTTGAAATAATAACTTGTAGTTCTGAGAACAGTTATTTAGAATTCGTGACGGCCCTTTTTTCTCACAAGAACTTGTGAGAAATCATGTTCATAATGTCAGTAAAAATTCCACGCGGTTGATGCCGGGGGGTTACAGCAACGGTAAAAAAATATTATTATTTACAATATAAGAATTCAGGATATCGTTGTTTTATCTAAAGAATGTTATTAACCAAAATTCTCTCAAGTTCCCTTGATGATGATGATGCTTCTTGATGTTAAGAGCACTTGATACGATACAAACTCAATGTAAGATGTTATCAAAGTGAAGGGGTCTGAATAATCTCTCAGGTTAAAGGACCACCAAAGCGATAATTGCTACCAATTAACAAAAAATTAAGCAAGGGGATGAGCTTCTGTGATTAAGACTTTTTAGATAAATTCTGCTCTTTGACCACCAAGTTTTAACCTTCTGTTGGAAGTGCCGGCACCCTAATTGCAATTTTAATAAATTATTAGTAAGAGACTCAAAGGGCGAGGATTTAAATTGTTTTTACAGACTATTTTTGAATAAGGAAAACGGCGAAGTTTTGGAATTTAAAATAGATTTTCCTGTTTTTTTTCTTTTCTTTCTTTTCATTTAGAAATCGAATCTTACTTGGCAAGTATCACATAAGATTTTAGACAAAGCAATGTTACTACGTTGCTTTGTCTAAAATCTTAATCATAATATACATACATACCTACATAGGTACATATTCTCACGCCCGTAATCCCCGAAAGGGTTAGGCAGAGGTGTACAAAACACCCACATTTCGCCAACTATGATTTTCGGTCCCACGTAATAGGGGGCGAGCCTATTGCCGCCAGTCGGGCACTTTGTACTAAAAATGGATATGCCGAAAATAAAATCCTAACCGAAACTGTAGCTGCTAAATAAATTTGGAAAAAAAAAATTGTCCCGTTGCCTTGCTATGTGGTGTAAATCGCAAAGTAAATTAATTACGTGCTTAGCCGCACAAACACTACCAATTAACGACTTGGAGGGTATCAGATAATATGTTGTGCAAAATACTTTGCATTCGTGTAGAAATATGTTATCTCGAGAGGTCCAGTACCAGTAGTAGTCCAAAGGACCAGTTTAGTATTACCAGTCTTTTTAACTACATTGTATCCCGCATTTTGATAGCTTTTTTTGTATATATATTTAACGAACGCTTTTTCATTTTATTCCACTGTAGTATTAGTACTGAAAAGTTTTTACCAGAAAGTAACTGAAATTCGTATTCGATATGAACATTTCAATTTGATGCTGTTTAGTCTTGACTAACCTTGAGGTCCATTACGAATAAAACATGACGTCAGAGAGTAATGACTCAATAAACAAAGTAAGTACTAACCAGTGAGTCAAGTTTGTCAAATAGTTCAAGAGTATCTAAAGGATTTCTGCGGGCGTCTGTCCCGCTTCTACCAATCAAAGTAAATGGCTGACTAAGATAAAACTTAAACTAAAACTTAGAGCATTTCGAACAGTTTAGGAAACAGTAGGAATTACAGAGATTCTCTATAATTGGCTCAGGGATACGATAAAGAATAATATCAAAGCTAGTATAATCCACTTATTTATGAAAATCATAGAACCAAACACAGTTGATGAAATTACGTTGTATGTATAACTACATAATTTCGTCAACTGTTAATTCCCGTAAAGATTGTGTATCACACTTGTCACATTGATAAATTGTCTACAGTTACGAAAATACTCCTAACAAATATCCATATTATGTCTTTTTACATACGACAAATCATTCCTCTCGTAAAATTAGCAAAATAAAGCCAAATTAATTAAATAATACAACTCATTTATACAAATAATACAACTCATCATTCTCTGAACCTTTTTCCCAACTCAGTTGCGGGCGGGCTTTCCAGTCTTACTGTGATGCGGCTGAACTTCGATATTTTCCGTGAAGCGACTGCCATCTGACCTCCACAACCAATGGTCCAATGATTTCGAAGTTCCAAGTTAAACCGGTTGGACTTTTGACGATTTCAACTGCCCGTAACGACTGCCATAGATGTTTGTATGGCAACCGGGGCCGACGGCTTAACGTGCTCTCCGAGGCACGACCAGATCAGTGCAAACAGCCATATTCATGCATACTACTTTTTGCACTGAGCGGGGATCGAACCCGCGCCCCGTGCGTAGCAGTCGAGTGCACTACCGCTACGACTCGGAGGCTGTCTTACATATTACATATTACATACAAATAATACAACTAATTTATGCAAATAAAACAACTCAATTATACCTACAAATTATACTACTAATTTATACAAATAATACAATTCATTTATATAAATAAATAACAAAAATATGCATCAGTACAATGGGCGCATCTTGTAGCGCGTTGATATCTGCCTGTTATTTATGTAACTTTGAAAGCGCTTTATCCTATCTAGATACCCAACATAAAGCCGGTAGAAGTTTTGAAAGCCTTATAGACGTGCAGGCGTGGGCCAAGTGTAAATATGTTTGAGAAATGCAGAGCTTTTAGAGGAGAAACGTTTTCGTTATAAATTCACCTTAAGTGTTGTATGGATAGAGTGCATTTTTAAGTGAAGTAGTTTCAGTTTTATGAAAGCTAACATTTATATTTTGAAATTGGTAAAAATTTCAATCAGCGTGGATGAGCTATGCGCATGATCGATAAGCTTGATAGTCTTAAATTATTATCTCATCACAATGTAAAATACAAGAAAATGACACACTTATTTGCTTTGGCAATTGGTTTCTATCATACAAAGTGTGCAAGTGACATACATATCTTCATACAAAACATAGGTTAGAGAAAGTGAGAGAGTATAGTATCGTGAAATGATTTTTATAAACTTATCAACTTGACAGATTAGTTGGCTGTCATAAAAAATGCATTTGATTTAAATTCATTTGATATTTTAAATTAGGTAATGTGGTATTCAGGATATTGATGCACTATTCACGCTAGTCCTATTAACTTTATGGTCTCCACACAACAAGTCTACAACTAAGTATCACTTACTTTTAAATGTCAAGGAGTTCAAAGCAGCCTTAAGTTTAGTAAATGTTTCAATACTATTAACATAAAATAAAAATGTCCAAATATTTATTCCTCGTTGGTGTTAAAGCGGGCGTTTCTCGATATTTCATATTATCGATCAAATGTATACCAGTAATCATCGTCACAGCGTCGGTAGTTAGCTGATTTATGTGTGTGCGTGACAGAAACCATTCTTCAAAGTGATTTTATTACCACTCATAGGCATATAAATTTGAACTGTAAGTCTCAAAATTTAAAGTACATTTTGTAACTACAGTAATGTTAAATGTCATGCTTATGCTGTGTAACCCTAAAATTAGGAATACTGGACTAATCAAAAGACGATTATTAGTTCGAGCGTAGACGTATTTTTTTGTAACTTAAAGGTATTATTAAAAGTCGTCTTTTGTATTTTGATGTTAGTGTACCGCTGTGGCTGCGGTGACCGCTTACCATAAGAAGAACTATGATAGTTTATCAACTTATATTAGTATAAAAAGGATAAGGAATAAGAAGGGTTAGGGAGTAATTTTGACTACAACAATATTCTAATGTATGTACCCAACTTATATTGAAAGAAGAAATGTGTCAGCATAGCTTACGTTCCCAAAACAGACTTTCACATTATGCTGATGAGCTAACACTGGCGCTGAGTGGAGCAAGAGTGTCACACTGATAGAAGCTCCCCAAAATCAACAGCTACAGGCTAAGGTAAGACAACACAGTGGCTTTCAGTTTTCGAACAGAATGCCATGGAACAGCATACAAAAAAACAACTTTATATTCGTTTTTAATATATATTTTGTTTTATACAACTGAGGTCGCAGACAAGCACGCGGCCCACCTGATGGTAAATGGTTTACTTTCAAGTAATATTATGCGTTCCAAATAGCACAGAGATGAAAAAATAACTTCACTGTAAACGTTGCATGCCTACGTTGTCTTGAAATAAAACTTGACAAGGTTCTCAGAATCTCATTGAAAAATGCGACAGAGGAGTTTTTCAAACTTAATAATAAGTTGCCGTCTTGTTAACTGCAAAAATTCTGAAAAGTAACCATCACAAAAAGGAGTCAAATGCGCTTATGCTCTAAGCCCAAGTTGCACAATATTAAGTTCAACATTAAGAAATTCTTATTTATAGCTTTTAACCAAATTGCAAGAAGGAGGCGGTTTTCGACTCCGTTGGTATTTTGTTTTAAATATATACATCGAGTACCCGGAGATTTATGATCCGATTTACGTGATTCTTTTTTAGTTCTTTGCAAATAACTGCCATTTGGTACCATAATATTTTTTCTCAACAAAAGATATACGATACTATATTTACATACAACGTTGTATGAAAAAGTGGTACCGTATCTCTTTTATCGACTGTACCTACTTAACCTAATAAACAAACATTCTTATAAAATTAGTTGTAGCTTTCAAAAACTTTCAGGAATAAAATATTTGCTACTATTAAATCATTCGACTGGTAATAAAGCTGTCTATGATATTATCACACCCCGGCGATTTGTCAAACGTCCCAAAAACGTCTAAATAGCGGCTGAACAATGTCTTTATAGTTTTCTTATGGCAATTCCATCCCAACCATTTACTTTCTCCACTATTGCTTTTATCATTCAGATTTCTGTTTTAACAAGATTATGAGGTTGTGTACCAATTGTTGTTTCGTTTGGATTGAATATATCGTGATTGTAACAGAGACCAAGTTCAGCAAATATTTAAGAACTGATTATATTTGTTTTAAACTAGCTATTGCTCACAAGTGTGGAAACCTGACCCTTTTTCATACTGGATCCGGTCTGGATGTTATTCCAAGCTCTTTAATCTATCCTTGTACCAATTTCAGCCAGATCTATTCAACTGTTAGAGCGAGCGATTGAGTAACAAACATTCAAACACACAAACGTGCTTACGAACGCTCACATTTATTTTATGAGTATGATATGATAGGATAAGATTTAAAGCATGTATGTGATTATTATTCCAATATTAGGAAAACTCTTTTGTTTCGACAGAAATCAACGCTCAAAAAACGTTTGGAGTGAATAGATTCACAAAACGTTGCCTATCAATGCTGAGCGCTCAATTTTGCAATGACTGGTACAAACCAGAGTACAAAGAGGGGTGAACTTTTTGCAACGTATCTTACCCTCACAGTAAATTTAAAGAACAAAAAGTAGATCACAGAACCCACGGATAGCAAACTCCGCCCTCGTAATGAAACAGACTGCTCTCAACGACTTACTTAATTGCTCTACTTTTTTTTGCTCAATTTTTAATCAAGGTTTAATCGCGAATGATTTTGAGAATGAAATACATTTTGACTTCACACAAAGAGTTTATTAAATATTTTGTATACCACTTAGGTGGCAGACAAGCACACGGCCCACCTGATGGGAAGCGGTTACTATCTGGCTTATTAAACTTGGGACTAATAAAATATAGACATTACAATACTGATTATGCAGTTTGGTTCGATGCACTATTAATATGATAGACGCCCATCAAGATCTTCAGGGTCCAAATCAACTTCACTTGTTACGGGTTTTCTTCTTATAGTTAGATTAGATGACAGTCACACTCATAAAAGTCAAAAGAAACCAATAACTGGCAGATTAAAAGAGCGAACCTGTCGGGCGAATGAATCCCCACGGATACCCTCGAGATATTTCATATGAAGGTATTGTTTCCTTCGGCTTCGGGAGCGTTTCTTTTACAAATACGTGCAGTATTACAATGGTGGCGCTCAACTTGATGGCCTCATCAAACGCTTTTTCACGCCCCGCTTAAAGGATCCGGGGCTGTAGGAAAAAGGAAACACGTGCGCTGATAAGGAATTCCAAGACTTAATGGTGCGGCAGAGGAAAGACACTACCGCCACGTCACAGAGGCACGTGTATATAGTAGTTACTGCTTAAAAATGACGCATTAAATAAATAAATAAAAATACTAGGACAATCTACACAACGACACCTAGACCCATGGTAAGCATAGTTTAACTAGCTTGTGTTATGGGTTCTAGAATGCGGATATACATACTTAGATACTTTTTTTTGTAAATACATACATATTATACATAGAAACACCCAGACCAATGCAAATATTTTCATGCACACAAATATTTGCACTGAGCGGGAATCAAACCCACGCCTCCTACGTAGCAGTCGCGTTCACTACCGCCATTTCATACAATACATTCCGTTGTGAAATTTGCTATACTCTACCTATAATGTAAGTATTCATTAGTTGACTCTGCATATAATAGGTTAGTGTTTCGATATAAAGGCGGACGTGGTATTGGGAAGTGCCATATTTTTCTTTACACACCTTCCACTTTATTACAAGCAATCATAGTCCCTCCACGCAAGTTTGTTCCGCGCCACGTGCAACTATTTTCTTGGCAAAGTTAATGGGGTGATTTACCTTCGACCTCTACATTTCGTAAAAAAAATGCCTCTATTTTAAAGTACCTTTGTTATTTTTATTTTGTTTGTGATTTTTATTTAGTTTTCTAAGATATATATACATCAAATATTAGAAAACTCAAAGAGCACAATTTGTTTTCGTAAGTGTCATACGGGTGACTTTGTAGTTATTTCGGAAAAAGGGATCTTTCGATATCGAAATCGTAACTGACTAAACGATTTTGATATCGAAACTGTGCCGAAAATTCTTTATTATCCTTAATTTAGCAAAAAAAAATATTTTACATGTCTCATACATTTTTCTGGTCATCTGTAAATTATTCTTCTCGCGTGCCCTCAGTGTGCACGAGAGTTCAGGGCGAAAATCGGCTATGTTAGCCATCTTCGAGCGCATCAGCGCCGAACCGACTAGGAGTCGAAGTTGCCATGGCCGAGACCGGTCGGAGGCACCAGGCAGGTAGGCATTCCTCCTATACACTGAGTATATAAACATTTTTTTCTAAGCAATAAACAATTTCAGTTCCCTACCTTATTCACGGTATTAAATTGTGATACCAAAAATAATTGTTGATTAAATATGGCTATAACTACAACTCTGCCTACTTAGTGCGAGTATACAGGTATGAGTTTATGTACTTATACAGAACATATATTTAGAAGAATTGTGACGATATAAATAATGAATTCTTGTCAGTCACGAATAATAGCTTTATAGAAGCATGGCATGAAACAGTTTTTTTTTCATCCATAAATAGATTTTAACGTAGCCACAATATTATGAGTCAAAAAAGGATTTAATTAAATATTTTTGACTTTTATATAAATAATTACTAACTTTTTGACGCTTGGGTTTGGGTAATGCGAGTTTATTATTATTTCTCGTATTAAAATTATGTTTGTTTTTAATTTTTTTGTGGAGATCTGGATTTTTCTTATTGAGGGAGATATTATTTATCTCCATAACTATTTAAATTATTGACTAACAAATTAACTTATAAAGCTGCTACAAGTAACAACACCACATTAGACTAGACTAGACTATGGTTCAGCCGTATCACAGTTTGACTGGAAAACCGACCCCAACGGAGTGGGGAAAGGTTCAGAGAATGATAAGAATGATGATTGAGAGACTAAAAATGGTGGTAAACTGAATTGTTTGTTATTTTAAGTAAACTTCTGAGAATTTATTCACGTCATCCTATGATAAGGCAAAGTCTCAGGAAAGATGGTCACCATTACAAACGCGTAAAAGTGTTACAGTGATGGCATTCAGCTTGACGGCCGCATCGAATGCTTTTTCACACCCCGCTTAAAGGGCCCAGGACTGTAGGAAGAAGGATCCACATAAATAATTTCAAGACTTGAAGAAATTACAAAACAGTTATAATGTCCTTATGGTTTAATCAAAAAGGACTGAAGAACAGCAAACAACACCATTCATGTGGAATGAAGGTCAAGTAACGGATCGATACTGTGTAGGCGGAATCACGCACGCACTACCGAAGAATTCTTCACAAACAAACAACAGAAAACCGTAAAATGCCGTAGTGTCTCTCGTCTAGACAATAATTCAGTCACTCATGATAAAGAGGAATGTAATATTATATAATCGTAACCAATATGTCAGATACCCATCCGAACTCAACCTGATTTAATAAGGAGTCTTAAAATGAGGGTCACATAGGTATTTTTGTGGTGGGATTGAGAGTAGGAGATTGTAAGGGTACGTAGTCAATATGACACAAAAAATATTTTTAGGAAACCAAGTGAAAGGGAAAAAACACGTTATAAATCGTTTTCTAAAAATAATCAGGCGTCGACAATTTAATAAAACGGGAACCTATATATTTAAATTAAGAACTATGGTCATACCATTGTTGTTAATTTATTTATCTTCTCTCCACACTCTTTAATATTATGTAATACGAGTACCTAACACACATAAACATTACCTTCTCGTTCATTTTATCACAGTCATGTCTTCTAAGCAATACTACAGTTTCCTGATATTCTAAAAGACCTTACTAAGAAATGACTTGTGGAAATTATTCCAACGGATATCCTTTCCTCTTCGCACACACGTCCTAGAGTCATTTACAAACTGATGTCTTTTTTGGGACATGAGCCAGTGATGCCAAATGATAACGGGATATTATCCTACGTCATGGATAGTTAAGATGGAGGGATAGCTAAGCGAAGTACGAGTAGTATTTAGAATTCGCGATTCATCTAATCACAATTATATAAAAATAGCCTTTTCTTCCTCATTTGTTCGGCATCTAGGAATTATACAAAAAACTTTTGTCATGTCATGTCATTGCCAGTATACCATTATTAGGGCAATGGTATTAAATGACCCATATTACATAACTACTGGTTATTTGAAACGTCAGAAACTCCAATTTGCTGCTCTAAAAGAAATGGATACAGAAACTCATTCGAAATTATGTCTGTAGCTGCTATTTTATTATCTTTTTATTACCAGTCTGAGCCAAAATGGATCTATGTATCGAGACAAAGAAAAGTCCTGTTTCATTCTATACTACAAGCTTACTTTTATTTATGGGAGGCTCCGTAAAATGGACGCCAAATCAGTTAATGTCTTTAACATCAATTAACTTCAGGAGTCAAAGTTTTGGCAGCTCAAAGCGCTAAATGACAGAAAAAGATATATATTGCTCCACGTTTTGCATAATAAATGACTGTGAATTGATTTAAATTTTTGTCGAAAAAGGACCATTCGTACGAAGCGTCTGGATTATCTTGCTGTAAAATGTAAGACTGATTGGCTGAACCTTGGGGACCTATATAGATTACATATTTGATAGGGATTTTAACACTTGGGTGGGTCCGGTGAGGCCCAGGTAACATATTGGCCTTAATTTATTCAACATTGCGAATTAATTTGCTTCACCACCAAACTGGATTATATTGCTGAATAATAAAGTTATCAATGAGAATTATATTACGTAGTATTGGTCAAATATTACACTTCCAATTCTTTGTATATCACATTAATTATCTATGGCAAAGCAAAGAAAAAAAGCAAAATATTAACGTGAGATTAGTCACATAAAAAATGGACAAGACATTAATAACAGCAAATTTTCCTCATTGTTTGAAAATGCTTACGGATCAGTGAACATATTTTAAGGCAGAAATACGATTGGAATTCTTTTGATGTTACAATTTTATTGTCACTCGTTAGAGCACCCGTTTTTAGCAGAGAGATTGCGCTGGTTTTTCACCCTCGAAACAGTATTCCATTCGTGAAATCAACATTCCAATGTTATATTCCAATTTGATTGTGCCTAAAACCTCTGTTGAGATTTAGAGTTCAACTATATCTTCATTCTGTGACGAGACTGTTTGAACATGGACTGTAGGACAACTACATATCCTTTTTGATATTATTAAATTAACTGATATATATGGGGGGGGGGGTCTGTAGCGTCGGAGCGAATCCTCTCTTTCCCTCGCAACAAGTGCCAGATATTACTATATAATAATTAAGCAAATATTAATCGTATATTAAAAAAATAAGTAATAATATATTCCATATATTACTACAAAGTACCGTGGTAGCCTAGTGGTATGGGTAATAGACTGTTGAGACGACGTCTCGGGTTCGATGACACACACCAATGACTTTTCGATGCTTTTCGAAGTTATGTGTGAATTTATCGCAGGTTTATAAGTGCCCGGTTAATGGCAATAGGCTCGACACCTATTACATTGAGACCTTAATATAAACTGGTGAAATGTGGCTGCTAGCACCTCTGCCTACCCCTTCGGGGATATAGGTGAGAGTTTATGTTTTATTACTTATATTTTCTACACAGGATCTGAACTTATTAGTTCGTTATTTTATTAATTAAAATTGAAAAGTATTGTACAAAATCTTTTATCATAAATGAAAGCTACTCCACGCCATGATAAAAATGAAGTAATATAATTTCAAAAGCATTAGCGCAATATGCGATTTTATCGCTCCGAGCGAACTCTACTTTATTAATATTACCGTTGTAAAATATAAGAGCAAATTCAGCTAAAATCAATTTGTATAAGGTAAGATTTAGTTTGTGTTTATAATATTCAGGAATATTGAAGTTGGAAACAGTATTAACCAGGACGGGTATTGAATAGGGTCCTTCAGTTGTGCCACCTGGAAGATTAGAATCGTCGACAAATGTCACAGGACACTCTTTCCAACAAAATCTACCCAAGATTTTTTAATATTTGTCGCTCGCTCTAACGATTCCAGTCAAATTTCAGTCTATGGATATGTGTAATACCAAGTGCATCGCAGTCATGCTGCCGACCCTGTAAGATCCTTTTCTGTGATTCGTTCTAGTGTCAAAAATTCTATAACATATGGTTAACTTTTTTTTTATACAACTTAGGTCGCAGACAAGCACGCGGCCCACCTGATGGTAAGTGGTTACCGTGGCCTAAGGGCGAATGTAACACCAGAGGAATAACACTCGTGCCGCAACCCCTGTAAGAACAGAGACATTCTGTGTCGTCAGCGCAAAAGATGTAGGATAAGCCTTTGGTTTTCCCACGGACAACACAAAACCTCTCTAGTGAGCTCTGGCTACCCTACTCACCACCGAAAACACAACACAAGGTTATTAAACGGCGATATTCTGAAGGGTGGAGGTACTTCCCCAGTCGGACTGCTCGATTGGGACGGATATACCGTCGTGTCCTACCTCCTCTGAACTATTTCTATTGTAATTATGGTTTACTATTTTGCCGATAATTGCTTCCACATAAGAGATGAGAAAAGACAAATGCTGTTACGGACTTTTTTGTAGAACTATTTATGAAATAAAAATTGTTCATACATTATATATGTGTAACTTCAATGATATTTGCATCGCCCGCCAAAACATGTCGCCGATTGTAGAATTTTTCTCTTACTTACTTATTGTTTTATTTTGGACAATTTACACATTTTTTTTATAAATTAAAGATTATGTCATTCTGAAGTTGTATAAGCTATATTATTGTAAAGTTTAATTAAATTCTATTCAGTAGTTTTTGCGTGAAAGAGGAACAAACATCCACACTCACAAACATTCGGCTTTATAATATTAGTAGGATAGGATGTTATCCATTCTCTTTTCATCTGAACTACAAGCAACCTTCTTGGATCTGATAAATTTGACTAAAATAATTCATAGTAATAATAATCAAAATAATATTTTTAATCCTTGAATCGTAGATTAAATATAAAGGTCTTATAAGCTTTGTTATGTTCACTATGTCCTACCACATACGGTGTACAGATTAGCACAAAAATAATTTATAAGGTTTTTATCAAACAGCAATAAATAATATCATATTTAACAACTACATTATCATACCAGTATAGAAAATCAAATAAATAAAATGATGAATTCAGGTTTAACCATTTCTGCACTTTTCCAACACTATTTTTGTACGACTAGTATTCACCTCGAACTGTTTGAATTTTACGTCCTGTCAACTTGGAACGGTAAAGTTTTTAAAGCATCAAATTGTATTCAATCGTACTTCGTTCGATTGAACGTCTGGTTTTGTGGTGAAACTAAGTGCAAAAGTCTGTGAAGTTTCACCTCAATTGTCGTAACATTTGTGATTTTTCAGACAGACGCGTCCATTGGATTAACAAGTTGAATATCTGAGTATATTTATGTAATTCCTCTGAATTGTTTTGTGTGCACAGTGCCCTATTAATACCCCATACCTATAAAGTTATTCTTAATTTAAATTTGTTAAAAGAAAGCTACTCCGTAGAGCGGAGCAATATCTATCCTTCTTACGCATTAGTTCGAGTGTTCTTCACTACAAGCCGATGGATCTTACCAAAGGCGGCTTATAAATACGTATGATATGCGGATATCAGCCGAGGTCTGAACTCGTAAAGAATTAGTTATTATATATTTTGGTCGTAAATTCTCTAGTACGCACAAGTCCTTACAAATGAGAAATACTCATTTTTAAACCTTCGCGTTGCATGATATATAGTTAGCGAAACCCGGGAAAAAATAAAAAATACCCTTTCGATTTTCTTGACAGTCAGCTTGTGACGACGGTTAGTGCAACCTGGCTAAAATGTAGAGCTAATCAAAACGACGAAAATTTTGTAATTATCATAAAATGAAACGACAAACGTTATTTTTTATAGTTGCCAGTAATGATGACAATTAATATCTTGTTAAAATATAATCTTTATAGGTACTTACAAACAATTTGATAAAATAAAAAGTATACCTCCGTGATCAAATTCTACAAAAATATCTAGTTCAAAAGAATTTTATATTACGTTTGTGATCGTAAAATTAAAACTTAGGCGGTCGCAAATGTTCGGTAAGTGGCCAGCCAGCCGTAAACAGGACACCTGTGGACCGTCGATCGATACCACTACTCTAACCACATATAAAGGGAATTTGCATTTTTTTACCCAACCACACTCTGAACATACTTATTTCAAGTTATTTCTCGAGGGATTAAACCAGTATGAAATGGAGGCCACATTTTCGATAATTCAGGAACTTCTTTTAGCTTTTTTGCTTGGGTTTTGTCCATTACATATCTACTGTATCTAGGTACTGTATAAAGTTTGCAATTTTCATACTCAATTTTAATTCAGGAACATCTGCTAACTTTTGTACTTGGGTTGTGTTCATTACATTTACAGTATCTACTGTATAATGCTTGAAATTATCATACTCAATATTAATTCTGAAACCAATCACACTTTGCTATATAAAACCAAATTAAGTATAGTATGTTTGAAAGCTGCACAACATATTTAGGCAAAGGTATTTTGTGGCAATGGAATCGGTGATTTTTAACGTAGGTACGCCTTAGTAGGTAGGCCTTAGTTGACGTTTCTTTGTATTCAAAGCAAATTTACTAGATCTAGGATAATTGGGTACATTCCTGTAATTATGTAAAATAAGTTATTCAACTGAGTGGTCCACGTAATAGAAGGGCACTATTGTTGACCCAAAGCACGCGTCTAAGGCTAAGTCTAGGTTGTATAATCTTTCTGATGTTAAACAACCCTAAGGTGGCTTGAACGACCCTGCATGGAAAAGATGGAGTGGTCCAAAGTCAACTCTGCTGGGAATTATTTTTATAATATCACGCCTATATCCCCGAAGGGGTAGTGCTAGCACCTACATTTCGCCAGTTTATAGTTAGGTCCCAATGTAATAGGTGGCGAGCCTATTGTCATTAATCAGGCACTTAGGTATAAACCTGCGATAAATACACACATAATTTCGAAAAGCATCGCAGTCATTGGTGTGTGCCATGGTAAACCTGGGATCGAACCCGAGACCTCGTCTCAGCAGTTCATTACCCATACCACTAGGCTACCGCGGCATTATTTAATTTATCTAATTTGAATTTAAATTGATAAAATAAGTTATTCGACTGAGTGGTTCACGTAAGAGGAGGTGAACCTATTGCCATATTCCGGGCATATTGTTGGCCCGAACCACGTATCTGAGGCTGAGACTGGGCTGTATATAACTGTCTGATGTTAAACATGTACGAAACTATACGAGAAGAGTTGGAGTAGCCCAAATTTTACTCTACCGGAGGTAAAATCACCAAAAAATTACATTCTTTTTTATTTTATAGCGGCAATTACATACAGTAGTTTACTAGTTTGTTTATAAATCTCGGAGTCAAATCCCGTTCTGCAGGTTGGCATTTTCCAATCTAAATCTATATGAAAAGTTAACATAATAATAGGTCAAATGATCATTAAACCACATATCATCATTATCTGAACCTTTTTCCCAACTCAGTTGGGGAACTTCGATAATTTCCGTGAAGCGACTGCCACCTGACATCCACAACCAATGGTCCAATGACCAATGGCGATACCGAAGTTCCAAGTTGACTGGTTGGACTTTTGAGGGCTCCAACTACCCGTAACGACTGCCATAGATGTTTGTATGGCAACCGGGACCGACGGCTTAACGTGCTCTCCGAGGCACGACCAGACCAGTGCAAACAGCCATATTCATACATACGTCGTTTTGCACTGAGCGGGAATCGAAACCGCGCCCCGTGCGTAGCATTCGCGTGCACTACCGCCACGCCATGGAGGCTGTCATTATCATTAAACCACATATAACGAACTGAAATTAAAAACAAAACAAGCTGTACCTAAGAGAAATATTTTCCCTTCACACGTATATACAAAACTTGAATTATAATAATGACGTCATAATACTCATTATAGCGGACGGATATCGTGGGGAATATCGACCGAGTGGCTACATTGCGCGCCCATGCGGAAAAATTATAAACGACTAGTGACCCACGCTGTAAACGTGACGAGGACATTCCCGTTTAGTTTGTTATTCAACTTTAGGCTGTAACATGTTGTGACGTTCATACTGAAAGGAAGGATTTTACATTATGTTTTGAGATTGAAGGAACAGGGGCATATAAAATTGTGGCACTACTAATTCGACAGCTGTGTTATTCTTAAGATAGTCATTGACGATACGTCCATTTGGATTGGATGCATGGATTTCAGTACGTTTGGAAATCGAAAGCTGGCATACATTTATTACATTCACGAAATGATTTTGGAAGACGTCCACAACATTTGGATCGTTGGACGTAGGTATCGTCAAAGGCTGCCCTTAGGTTCGTTATCCTAGGTAAGCAAAATGCTTTCTTCGATTTTCTTACAAGAAATTATCTATTGTAGGTAGTTGGAGATCTGGGAACTTCCTGGTTGACGAGTTCGATGATCGAACTAATGAACTTTTAATATGAGTAACCTAGGCTTGCAGACTTCTAGATTGTAGTGAGTTTAACTGTTAAACACATTTTCCACATTTAATATACTTCAGTTCGTCTAAAAAATATTTTGGGGTCTGGGGTCCAATTGAGCCCAACCCCAACCCTTAAAACAATAAGCGGTTCCCACGATCCAAATTTTTTTTACGCGCAATCAGTGTATTTAACTAGGATGCAAAAAGTAAACGAATACTTAATTAATAGTTTGATAAATTATCCAGTAGCTTCTAAGTAGTTGTGTAGTATCATCTAGGAACTTTAGAAGCCCACTGTATATAACATTAGGCCATTATTTATTATGCCAAGTTTCAGCTTTCTACATTACCTAATGTCTGGGAAAGATGGCTTCTGGGACAGACGGAAAGAGTATCTAAGTAATACATATTATTTATTTTACCTATAGGCAAACATCTTTATACGGGCTTCCAAGTGTTTTGGCAAAAATCCAGTTCATTCCACTACATTCATTTCATTTCGTTCGGTTGTTACTTTACTGTATTGCGAAAGACAGCTAGTTATTTTCAACCAACGACCAGTCATAATAACAGGCGCATTTTTGGCTTTCTAATCCATTTTCAAAGGACCAGCAGAATAAAAGATAAGAAATAATAAAAAAGAGGGGCAGCAGGATAAGACCGCCGATTGTATTGTCATTTTTGTATCGCTGTTGTTTATTTTTCTTTATATTTACGCATCTCGTGTATTGTATTATCCTCAGGCGGCGGTCACGCCTACCATCTAGGTATATTAATGTATGATTTTAGATTGACATTGTCATCAGTAAACCGTGCTCATGGTACTTGCAACAGCGCCGAAATATCGGTTGCTTCACAAAATCAACAAACATGGTGAATATCCCGAAATATTTAACAGTGAATAATAGCTATATTAAGTTCTATACAATCTTGAATTAAAGAAAACATTATCTGTTTGTTATGCATATTTCATTAATTAAATAATATACCTACAAAATATTTAACATTACGATCTTCCTATCAATTTAAAAGAAATTGGGCATGAATAAAGCAATTTCCTAACCATTTTAAAACTTAAACTAGAAGAGCTACAGAGAATTTTAGAGCTGATCCAATAAGCTGCATATATCCGGAGGTGTCCTGCAATCGAGGGATTTTCCGCTTGAAATTCTAACTCAACCAAGTCGACGTTGATGTTTGAACCAAAGAAAAACTGCTATTCGAAGTCTATGGAAATTGATAGATTATAGATAGATAGAAAGAAAAGATACAGTGCTACTTGCTCTTGTTGTGTTCTATTAATTTCTAATTTCAATTTTGAATCTGAAAATATTTGTCTATGGTGGTGATTACAAAAATTTTGTCGTGAACAAATTTCATGAAATCCGCAATACACATGTTATTATGTGCTTTTTCTCTGCTCGCCGCAATAGTCTACAGATTTGTATAGAAAGAACTCCTATTTGATGCTTACAATTTATAACACAAAGGATGGCTGACTTATTCATTCAATGAGCCAAAAGATATTGCCGCTCTTTGAGTTAATTCTTTTCAATCAATAACACCTCTAAGTCATTGTTACTGTCAACTGACAATTTTATTTTCCTTTGTGTCAGTAGTACCATTCGTGAGTACCATTGATGGTACTACTCACACTCTTATAAGTCACTTGTACCATCAATATTACTAGCGATGCAGGATTGTATCCTTTGTCAGAAGTACCACTAATCAAGGGCACACTCGTGCTTTACTGTCATGACGCTTACTAGACATGAATGCAATTTTGAAGTAACAACTCATAAGAGGTTAGTAACAATGCGCTTTTATATCAGTTTAGTGATGTCGGACTGTGCACTGGTAACTACGATTTTCCATGCGAAAGGAAACAACGCTCGACCATGCGATACCAGAACAAGTCGTCCGATAGCGTTTTAATTGACTTAAAACTGCGATCCACCTGATCGCAAGTGGTTGCCGTGACTTATGGACATGTGCAACCCTTTAAGAACTTTCAACGCACGCTTAGAATAGAGTTCTTAAGTACCACAATATTCCAAGTGATACGAAAACTGCAACACTTATTTATTTTTAAATGTAGTTGACTTGATCTAGGTTAAAACCTACGATTACTGTGCCTAGATTTCTTGCATTTCTTCCACACAGACTACAATATCTTTTTTTATATTCACTATCAGATGACCGAATGACAGATGTATTGTATCGGACACATCATGTTTGGAAATACGCAGACTGGAAAATCTCTCATTCTGCTTGGTTTAGATTGAACTTGAATTTTTAAAAAGGGTTTTTTTTCTCGCATCTCCAAGGAGTTTGCACCAATCCGTTGGTCAGGGTTATGGGTTGGTTATAGGAAGGTTAATAGTCAAAATTTCACTTATATCTGTTATATAAAAATGTGTTATTATTGAAAATTAAAGACGTTGCGTGAATTCAATCTTTTAACCTGGTGTTAACCTGGTGCCACGGTAAGCACGTTCCATTAGGTGAGTCGTCTGCTTATCTACCACCTAAATGGGATAATAAAACACAAAAGCAAGCAGCCGATTATTACACAGTACACAGTACTGTACAACAATGGTTCTTACATATCATATAACATCGTCCTTGCAGATACATTACGTATAACGTTATACCTACACATTACATAACATTACGAGGCAGTTGCTCACAATCATGGAACACAGACAGCCTGCATGCTATTTACCGCGGCATTACCTATCTAGGCCATGCCCTATATTAACTACATACCCCGTAAGTACATGCAACATACATTTTTTTAACAAGACTTTTTTACTTCATTAGTTTTTAGTACATGGTTGGTGCATTAAGAATGGTGTTGTTGGCGTGTTGCTGAAGAGAATTAAAAAAATTCTTAATGATACTACGCCTTCGACTTTTTAATGTATATAGAGATACTTTTTGTAATTATACTTTTTAATGTACACGTGGTAGTATGTGGGTGTCATCCATCTCAGCCTACCATGGACGTGCATTACATAGAGTCAAAAATCTCCTAGTAATCGGTGTACCTACATAAAAAAAATACCAATCGAATTAAGATCCTCCTCCTTTTTGTAAGTCAATTAAAAAGACGCTGCATAATCATCTACCCATCTCAGACTATTTATACTATTGGTAAAAGGCACTTGATGAAACTTATTGTTTTACTTACACACTTTGACTTCTCCACGATATTTATTATTGAACCTAACCGGTTTCGCCTTGTGGAATCCTCACAGGTTTACATAAACAGTAGCCGCAAGGCGAAACCGGTCAGTTTCAATAATAAATATCGTGAAGAAGTGCAAGTGTGTTATCAACATGTACATACTACCCATATCAGATTTGAGCACGCGACTTTAACCCATATGAGTATTAGTGAGACCGCATACCCTAATGAATAAGTCTAAGAACGTGACTGCAGCCTACTCCTTCAATAATATACATAGTTACGTACTCAAAAAAGTATCTATCTATATTAGATTATAATGGTATAAGCTCACCGTGCCGAACATCCACTTGTCGTGGTACTATGCTTTATATTAAGCCGAGCCGTAAATTTTATGGCAGTCATAAAATAATAGAGTTTATTTATCGTCGAGTTCCGGGAGCATCGGTGACTGTAACATTTTTAATAAATATTAGAAGAAAAAAGGGAAAATGCAATATGAGTTGAAACTATTTTTGTATACAATTTCTAAATACCTTTTTTTACACAGCAATATTATGCAGCTTAATGTTGTTTCCTATTGGTCCGTTTAGTTCAAACAGCTTTTATAGAGAGTGATTTCCTAACTTTGAATGGTAAACCTAAAATTTTAATAACACTGATCTATTTTATAATACTTCGATATTGATTGTGGAGTTGGAGTTCAGATTGCAGTCGCATCACGGAAAATAAATTTGGTGGATGAACTAGGAAAGAGGCTAACTCCGGTGTTCGGAGTAAGGTCTAAGGATGCGAACAGGATGAACACAATGATTATGATAATGATACTGAAAGGGAGAAATGCGAACAAACCCTATTAATTGTAGGTAATCCTGCGGTTTGACTTGATCTCCTTCCAAAAAATGACTAAAGTGTTTTCGGTTCAGTGAAGAGTTTGTACGTTTGATACGTACGAAGCTCTGTACCTAAGTACTTTAAATAGAGTACAACGATCAATGTATATGATTGATGTACGTTTATGGGTGTCATGAACGTCAAAATTCACTTCGTGTTGCAGAGATGAATATGCTGCGGTAAATGTGTAGAGTCACGTGTAAGGACGGCATGAGGAATCCTCGTATTGGGGGAGGCCTGTCTGTAATATTGCAGACAAGATGCAGGAGAGTCACCTTTGTGCGGCTATGTTCAGTGGCCACCCATACTACGTGTAACTTACGTAAAAGTTACTGAGGAGACTGGTACTAACGCAATAATGATACACGCCAAAATTCTATGTCAATCCTAAATATTGATCAATCATTCTATTCTGTACTACGAGTACAAACGAATCGGCAATGAATCGAAACTACTTGTCTAAGGGGTTGATTACTATTAAACAGTGATAGCTGCAATCTTGAAAGTCTTATAAACTATTTTGAATAAATGATTTATCATATAGATATTTTTAACCGACTTCAAAGAAGGGAGATTTCTTACTCTTGTTTCTTCTACTGTTTTAACTTATGATATGAATGATTATTTAATAAACTCACGGAAAGCTGATTCACAGGCAAAACTATCACAATAACAAAGAAATAACAATAGTTTTATCCAAAGTAGCAATAATTTTAGTTTTTTTAATTAGACTGAAATACTGTAACCATCACTTTTATAACTTTTGAACCGAATAGGATACTAAACAAAGTTCGTAGTACTGTATTAGTTGTTAAAAACTTAATAATTATCTTCAGAACAAATAACTAAATACCGGACGCGATAACTACTTACAATCAGTACAAAATATACATACCAGTGTGACCTTAAGATGACCCCAAAGATATACCACACACCCGGCTTAAACAAACAAAATTAAGTTCTAACGCGCCGGTATTAAGCTGAAACTCATATAAAATTCACTGAAGGTAAGAAATTTATTTGGTACAATTTATGATGTAATAGAATAAGCTCATGACAAAAGAGATTTGCATAATTAGCGAGTCCATTGCGTCTTCCGCTAAGCCTGTGAAAAATGCCTACCAACTTATCTATACCATCATTTCCCTTCGTCTTTCGCGTGTCGTCACTGTTTTTAACCGAATTAAATCGGCTTTTATTCATTCTTTGAACATTTCACAGTTGTAAATTACAATCCTTTAAGCCGATGGAAATCGTCACACTGAAAAATGCAACCTCTTTTTCATCGCTGGATCTGTTGTACTGCGAATGATCTTTATGTTTCGATCATATCATATTAATAACGATATACGAATTTCCATGCTTTATTCAATAAAGCTTGAAAGTATTGCATTGGCAATTTTTTTATGTGACTAAGTTTACTGACCAACTCCCGGCCCACTATATAAAGAACACCAGGGGCTTCACTTTCGTGCTGCCGACCATATAGAGAAGAGGAGTGAAAGGGGAAGGGGGAAGGGGAGAAGGTTAATAGGACTCCCTTGTCTCTGATGTCAGTGCAGAAGACAAAAAGGGGTTTCTTGGTCCTCCTATTGAAAACACAAAACCACTCCAGTACATACAATCGGAGACAATACCAACACAGTTCTTATCTCCTACAATCAAATCGCGTTCACTAATAGAACTGCAGGTACACCTACACAACATAACCTACATACTAATAAGTGAGCATTCAAAGAAAAAAATCACAACAGATTTGCAAAGAAACAAAAATTCAATAACAAAATCTTCTTTTATTTTTGCACCCTTTTTACAAAAAGCTGGCGGATATCCCGTGCTTATATTTATTGAGACATTTCATTGTGAGGCTCTTATGCGAAGGCAAGAAAATGATTATCAAGCGTTCCTGAAGGGACAATTGAATTTGAGACCCCATGGAAATCGTTGTAGAGGTACTGAGACACAAGAGACACAGATGAATATTCGTTTTTGTTCGAGCTTAAGTCAGCAAGAATATTCAAGTAATGCATTGAAACACAAAGAGAGTTTTGTACAGGGCTGCCACTGACAGGTGCAGTAAGGTGCCACAAAAGACTATATTTTATCTATTGATATCATAAATATAGTTGAGTAGGTACTAGGTCCATATAAAAAAGGATATTAGCAACTGAAGCTAACTAATATCCCCTCTAAGTCGGTGGGGTTAGACTAAACCTAACAAAAGCCCTAGAGCTTAGCTGGAGAGTTTGGATCTGGAGGAGTGGGATCACGTTGGTAGTATAATGGCCAAGATTCGCTCCCAGGACATCTCAATCGTAAGGCCAACTCCTTAACCTTTAATCTACCAACTCTTCATGGCGCTTCATTTAGAGTCTATTATATTGGTTATTGCTTAAGATAATATTATTGTAGTTCCATAACGAATGTTATTTTGTTCTATGGTATTTTTTTTCTTTGGTTTACTGTTTTTGTGTTTGTTAAATGCGATTATTATATGATTGATACAACATTGATTTTTTTTGTTTCCGAATATTGTTTTGTTTATCACGGTCTTATTTTAAATAGAGTCGATTACTTATAGCGTATAGTTTGATTCGGTCATATAAAGAAGAAAAAGAAAGAAAAGTATTTATTCAAGAGACACCCAATGTACAGAGATAAAAAAAAATAACCACCATCTCAGCAACAATGCTTCGCACTCAAGGGTATGCGAAGCGCTGGATTTCAGATGGCGCATATCACATTACATTATATAATAAAATGCTTATATGTTATCTAAAGTAAAACTGTACAGGTGTCGTTACCAAACCTATTTTTATTATGAGAAAAGAATAGAGACCAATAACAAAGTTAACAGTACTACATTACGTAAGTTTTTTTAGTTGTATAGCCGACATACGAGAGTAAACGCATTTAAATTCCTTTCTATTCCAATCTAAACACAAACTTTGTTTATGTCCTATCGTCTCAAAAATTTTTTTGTAGTTAGCCCAGAGTAAAAAAAAAATCGACAACCCTGAATTCAAGGCCACGGTCCCGCAGACACGTTTAACAAAATTTTATTGTTGAAATATTTAACGAAATAAAATTGGCTATGTACCCACAACAAAGAATGCTTTACGAAAATTGTGACTGAATACACCATAGCTCATAAACTGGGGATAAATACCCACTATTCGAACATGCGGATGATTTTTTTCATGCATAGCTTGCAGCAAATTGACTGAACCACGCCTGATGGTAAACAGAGGCGCAGTCCAGAATATGGTAGCCGCCGTTACAGGTGCTGTCCCTGCAAGGGCAGTCCCCACTCTGACGGTCTCGACAGTTGTTTTTTCACGCCCCGCTTGAAGGACCCGAGTTCCGATGTTCCGAATTTCGATCGAAAACTGATGTTAACTACTATTGTAAACTTGCAACTCATTCATTACAACATTGTTTTCGTAGTCAATACCTTTATAGGTCATCAATTTAATGTTTTACATTTAATGAACGAATGATACAATGTTTTATTGATCATTCATTGTACAGATTTGTATTGAGATTGGTAATAATATATGATGGTATAGAGCAACCATGGTGACGTTTCATACGTTACCGAAAATATAGATAGTTGGACTTATGAATTTTGTGAAGTACTTAATATATTTTTTGAATTGGTTTCATAGATTTGCTATTGCAGATACATTTCGGATATAGAGCTTTCTTTGCTACTGGTTAAGTATGTCGGGAATCTTTAATATTGTTTATATTTTGTGCTTATAGTTCATACTTAGTAAGGATATCGTTCTATAGCTAGCTAATGCGTAAGTAGGTATATTTCTTAATCATAGATACATGTCCCGTCCTGTAAATTGATTTTTCCCGATTAAAATATCAAATCATTATATTATAAACACACGATTTCATTCCAGATTACGTGAAACAAAATGAGTAGTAATTTATTGCTCGAAATCCTTGTACAATACAAGGTCCTCGTGCAATGGGGAACAGGAAATTTCAATAATTTCAGTCAGGTCACGGCCAAGCAAATTAGTTAAACTACGCTTGTAATTCTTGACTGTAATCGTCCGTAAAATTCACAGGCTTTTATGTGCCAGCTCATCTTTTGCCATCTGTTAGCTCCTAAAAACCGGTTAAGTATGAGTCAGATTCACGCAATGAGAGTTTTTACAGACAACTGGACTAGATAAGTTTAACATTACTTTTGGATATACTCTTAAATCAAGTCCACCACTCCAATTTGTTATACCACTTAGGTGGTAGACAAGCACACGGCCTATTTGGTGGAAAGTGGTTACCGTAGCCCATGGACCATGGCCAACCCTGAAGGAACATTCTAATGCCTTCTTCAAAAACCCGATATTGTAATCGATGGGTGAATACATTACCGGGATTTCATTCCACAGACCTAACAAAGAACCTTTAAGGACAAATCAGTCTTAGAGCTTAGAAAATGACCAAGTAAACTCATTTCTTTTCACAGCTCCAAGGCATTGCAGACCAAAGTTATAGTTGATTTCAACTTGATGACTTCACGCGTGCCGTAAAAAAGGCTTTGACCAATATAGACTTTTTTTCTTGTGTAAAGATATTTTATTCACCAGCTTTTCGTACACTGAACGATTTCCATTGTTAAGTCTCCGACGTATATTTATGTACCTAAGTTTACCTAAGCTCATAAATAATATAATATTGCTGAAGAAATTAAAGGTCCATTGTGTTAAGCAAATACCGGTAATTATGGACACAAAGGGCATCAAGTTAGGGCCAACCCAACCCTTTGTGAATAAGGTGATTTGGCGCGATAATCCGGACACAAACAACTTGACACCAATCAAAACTGAAGTTTGCGAAGCATGATTATGTAAAAGGGTTAATTTTTTATTGTATAAAAAAAATTAAGTAATTGAATAAATGCAAGATACTAGCGAAAAACATAACCCTTCTTTACCAGTCTAGGTATAACGTTAAAATAATTAAGTAATTACTTACTACCCATGTTATTCCAGATCATAATCTATTCGTGTTCCAAAATTAAGCAGGATACATTCAGCTGTTAGAACTCAGCTCAGCATGATTGAATAACAAACATTCAGACATCTTCAAAATGTAAAAAGTATCTACTAACTTTCCAAAAAAGTGAATTACCATGTGAATGGTTACAGTTTGTCAAATAGGCCTAAATATCGCACTACTAGCCGTATAGAATTTAATACCAAGTAGCTTTGTAAATCGTTACCGACATCAGAATTCTCTAGTACGAGTATGTATTTAATAATCTATGGTCAGAATGAACTACGCTAACGTGGTAGCCACACACGTTACAATATGCTTGCGGAAATTTAGGGTTGCACAAATATATTGTAACATTGTTGTAGGATATTTGTGCAAATTTAAATAACTGGAGGGGACGTGGTAAGCGTTCCCGAAGAGCGAAATCTATGCTTGGGCTCTCTCAGTGAGTAGCGGCGCTGCCTAGAAACAAATTACACAACGATGGCAACTCAAAAATGCCGTCGATTCGACAGAAGAAGAAGAAGACTTGCATTTGTACATGCCTAGGCGATGATGCGAGTTCCTTGATTTTATCTCACCCAAAATATTCTACGAACGAACAATCGCACATTACGCATTTTTTTTTAAAAATTAGGCAACGTAAGTTTTTTTTTTTTTTTTGGCACATCAATTTGACTTCACCTCGCCTGTAAGTAAGTGTAAGTAAGTGGCTTTTATTGCAAAAATCATAATTTTTGTATGTTATATTAGCAGCCATGACATTAAACTTAGAAACAACTGGTAGTAATAATACTTTCCTAACATTCAAAGCCTACAATCTTGGCACGTTCCGAATCTAAATATCAATTCAGTGGTCCGGAATATGCAACGATGTTGACAATAAGCGTTTATGAGCCGTCATGCCTCGAGACGTGGCAGGGCACTGATAGCATTCTAAGTGATGTTGTTATAGCCTGAAGTGCAAGTACCCACAACCGCCAGACATTTACTTTTTAAGAAATAAAATTTGTAGGCGGATAAAGTCGTATAAGTATTCATATTTCGTGTACCTATACAAGTCTGTTGGCTTGACTTGACCGCCATTTTTTTTCGTTCACACTACTTCACCTCGCCGTTTGTTGATTTTGTTTGTTGTTGTGTAAGTGTGTTGTTGTGTTAATGATGTCTGTGTGTTTGTAATGACATTTATCAGTTATAAACTAGTAAAAGAAGGTAGCTTTAGTTATATGATTTTTCTTAAATTTTCAGTGCTGTTTTACAAAAGGTAGGTAAGTGCCCAAAATATATAGGTCAACATAGGCGGTTGTCTGTCAAATGATTTGTGCGTATTTACAGCACTTAGCACGTGCACGCTCAACACAGCGGATGACCTTATCGTCATGAAATATGTGAACCGACAGTCCAGCTATATCAATAAGAATTGAACAAGATTGTTTGACAAGTTCGTCATAAAAACCACTTAATAAGATTAATAAACTCATATTTTATCAAACACCAATGGCTTTTTATTCAAGTTAACCGTGAACAAAAAACTTCTTCTATTACATCACATCCTGACGTATAGCATTTCATAGTGAAGGTTTATTTACTACCATTGTGTTTGTTTTAGGAAATAATAAAAAGTGCGTACGTTTCAGAGGTTCGTGACTCAGCGGTTAAACTGCACATTCATTGTTTGACGAGGTGAAACGATTCAATTTTCTATAGACTGTTTTTTTACTATATCATCATCAAGTTTGTTTTCCAACAACATGTTTTTGTGTGTAGTAACAATTCGGGGTTGTTTCGAGTGAAATAGAACACAGTGACGATACTGTCTTTTCTTGTGTCGTGCAAGGTGTGTCACAAAGTTTACAGACGATATTATAACTCCTGATCTCGTGGGGGGGAGGGCAACAAAATGCGCATGGCTAACATGGTTGTGGAGGATTTTATTGAAAAACTTGATATTCGGTCCCACGTTATAAGGCGCGAACCTATTGCCGCCAATCAGGCACTTTATATCTTAAATAGGTATACCAAAAATAAATTTGTAACCGTGTTGCAAATAAATAAATTTAGAATTTTTGTTGACTCGATTTCTTGCTATGCGGTGTAAATCGCAAGGAAATTAATTACGTGCTTAGCTGCACAAGCACTACCAATTAACGTCTTGGAGAGTATCAGACAGACCACATCTCGTTCGCTTAATATATCCCTCTGACCGCAATCAGTGTAAACAAACTCTAAAGTTTTTACTATAGTTGCGACACGATATGATGGCCGTTTTAACGCGACTGGTTTTGCCCGCTTTCTCTTTTTTGGTGTGTGAAATTTATTTTCTTTTATGCCAGTGTTGCCATATTATTCTTTAGTTATTCGTCTAACAGTTCATTGTCCAATATTAGGTACACCTAAAAGGAGAGTGTGTAACCGTGGTAGCCTAGTGGTATGGGTTCCTATTGACTGCTGAGATGAGGTCTCGAGTTCGATCCCAGTTTTTACCATGGCACACACCAATGACTTTTCGATGTTTATCAGGTTAATAAGTGCCCGGTTAATGGCAATAGGCTCGCCACCTATTACAATGGGAAAAACATAAACTAAACATAAAGTGGCAAAATGTGGGTGCTTGCACCTCTGCCTACCCTGATATAGACCTGAGTTTATGTTATATTATGTCATGTTACAAAAAGGAGAAAACGAGCAAAACCAGTTGTGTTAAAACGGTGATCATAGAATGTCGCAACTATAGTGAACAAGGAGTCGACAATATATCACTCAACTAGGCTTCGCCCGGAAAACCATTAATCAGAAATATCGTCGCAGAATGCCTTTGTCACTTACAAAGTGATGAGTTAAGGCAATGTCACACAACAACCACTTTTTTCCGTGTGAAGGCTATGATGATGTCGGCAAAAACACATGTAAGATAACCGAATTCGCAATGTGTAGGGACCCTTAGTTTATGATGGACCATTAAAAAAAATTAGTTAAGGCTAGTGTGGATATACCACCATGTGTTATAACCGATTTGGGCTACGATTGAGAAGGAGGGTGTATCCATATCTCTTACAGCACGTCATATTATTCGGTCCACTATAAATTGTTTTAGCCTATCGCAGTCCGCTGCTGGATATAGGGTTCTCAATATATTGAGAGGCTTTGGCCTACTGTTTCCACGCTGGTCAGACTTGTTCGTACAGGTTATAGTAGACACTTAGAAAAAAGTGGGTATACCGAAAATAAATTCCTAACCAGAAATGTAACAGCTAAATAAATTTGGAAAAAAATAGTCATGAAATCTGGTTGGGCTCCTCCAAAACAGACCATGCGGGAAGAGCCGCCCACGCGTTTGCTCTGGCTCACGGCCTGACCCAACTGGTACACGAGGTCACTTAGGATACCAAGGGGGCCGGGCCTAGCACCCTCCTTGCTAGACCTTCAGCTGACGAGCCACCCAGACCAGTACAATGTCTCGGTGCGAGCCGCTTTGGGCAACTCCGACCATTGTCTGGTCTGTTCCAAGGTGCCTATCATAGCGCCCTCACGACCAGTGCAGGGAAAACGGCGTCTCTGGCACTACTCGTCAGCTGACTGGGATGGACTGCGTGACTATTTTGCGTCCATCCCGTGGGTTGAGCGCTGCTTTGAAGGTAAGGACCCATCGGATAGTGCAACTGCTGTCGTCGGTGAGGTCAGTCTGGGTATGGAGTACTATATCCCATACACTGATGTCACCGGTGCCCGCGGAGTGCGCCCTTGGTTTGGGCGCGAATGCGCAGAGGCTGTTCAGCACAAACAGTCTGCGTATCGCGCTTGGGTAAGGGCGCGCGCTACGCACGATTCCAACATCGGGTACTTTAAGGCAGCGTACAACAAAGCCACTAGGGTCTGCAAGAGGGCTTTTGTCAGAGCAGATGCTCAGCGCATAGCACGGGTTGGTCAAGAACTAGTAGCGCATCCCACGGGCAGCCGTGGCTACTGGCGACTGGCCAAAGCCGTGCAAGCTAACTTCTGCCAGCCTTCGCTGCCCCCCCTGCGTAACCCTGATGGATCCCTGGCACATGAGCCGCAAGAGAAAGCAAATTTGCTGGTTAATCTCTTTGCGGCCAACTCCCGAATCGACGACTGTGGTATGCAGCCACCGACTCTACCCAATAGTGACCACGCAATGCCTGATATTCGTATCAGGCAACGCGATGTCCGCGCAGTACTGCAGTCACTCGATGTCCGGAAAGCCAGTGGTCCGGATGGTATACCAGCGGTGGTTCTTCAAAAATGTGCAGCGGAGTTGTCTCCAATACTCACGCGGCTGTACCGACTTTCCTACATTTCGGGTACAGTGCCGACGGCGTGGAAAGAGGCGAATGTACAGCCGATTCCCAAGAAGGGAGATCGCTCAGACCCAGCCAACTATCGGCCCATAGCCGTCACCTCAGTGCTGTGCAAGGTCTTCGAGCACCTTATCAACACACAGCTCATGCGCCCAGGGCTTGTTTACCGGTTAATGTATCAAACCGGTTTCAGTGTACGTACATAAGAGCGTTTCATTTAGGTTTGACTCTACCTTAACCGATAAAAAACCATTTTGGTTTGAACTCAATTTACCGGTTTTGATTTCGCTCTTACCGACAACATCGATGCACCATTCACATTCAATTCGCGCGGACTACATGTGTTATCCACTAGTACAAAATTTCAATTTTCAAGCGTAGGGCTAAAGTGCTTCCATATTTTAAAGGAGTGGTGAAGGTCACTAAAGTGTAGTGCGAGCGTCGTCGGTCGCGTGGACTGTATGCGCAGTCCATTTTCAATTTAATACAATTTTTTTTAATAAAATTTATTTATTTTAATTATCAAAATATTATAAAAGAACAGTTTTTCTAATCAAATATTCTATTGATAAATGATATTGGTAAAAATTCTATTGATAATGGCATGTATTAACTCCCTATAATTTTAATTATATATAATACTAGCTGTTGCCCGCGGCTTCGCCCGCGTGGTTTATTTTTTGACAATTACCTACTCATTTTTGACTCATTATTATTATTAGCCCACATAGTTATTTAATTATTATATTGCATATTTTATAACCACCTTCGGTTCGCCGACGATATCGTCATAGTTGCGGAGTCGCTGGAGCAGCTGGGCGAAATGCTGCACGGCCTAAACGAATCCTCTCGACGCGTCGGCCTTGGTGTAAACTTGAACAAAACCAAGGTTATGTTCAATGAACACGTTATACCGAGACCGATTGCCGTCGAAGGGGCCACACTCGAAGTTGTTCAACAATATATCTACCTGGGGCAAACCATACAACTTGGTAGAAACAACTTCGAGAAAGATCTAGCCAGAAGGATCCAATTGGGCTGGGCAGCGTTTGGCAAATTGCGTCGGGTCTTCTCCTCCCCCTACAACAATGCCTAAAAACAAGAGTCTTCGACCAGTGCGTTCTGCCTATTATGACTTACGGTGCCGAAACGTGAACATTGACGGTGGGGTTAGTCTACAAATTGCAAGCCGCTCAGCGGGCCATGGAGCGAGCTATGCTTGGAGTCTCTTTGAAGGATAAAGTTCGCAATGAGGTCATCCGACAAAGAACTAAAGTTACAGACATAGCTCGCAGAATAACCAAGCTGAAGTGGCAGTGGGCTGGCCACATCTGCCGGAGGACCGATGGTCGCTGGAGCAAACGAGTCCTCGAGTGGAGACCGCGAGAAGGCAAACGGAAGGTAGGACGCCCCCTAGCCAGATGGACTGATGACTTGAAAAAGGCGGCTAGGACAGACTGGATGCATTAGAAGAGGCCTATGTCCAGCAGTGGACTGCGATAGGCTGATTGATTGATATTTTATAATGAACAAAACTAAATCACAACTTCTGTGTCTTAATTATGAAATAAAAATAAGACTCCCAATAATGCAGATCGCATGTCGCTGCAACTTGTCGAGAGCATCTAATAAGTACTTTGCGGAGCTATCCCAGAGATGCGAGCAGTATTCCACGCAGGAGCGAATTTGTGTCTTGTAATGAAGACACCGCTGCTTCGGCGTGAAAAAACGTCTCACTCTGTTCAGGACTCCGAGTTTACGAGAAGCGGTTTTGATGATGCTCTCGATATAGTTCTTGTTCATCAGTTTGCAGCGAACATCCATACCGAGTATATTGAGATTATCCTGAAATGGCAGTGGCGTGCTCTGAATAGTGCGATGAGGAAGGAAAGTAGAGAGCCAGCATTTACCTGCAGGAACTCCGAAGCTCATCCATCACAAGGAACGCGAATGCGGCGCCCCTGCAAGAAGCTAGCAACCCAATTGCACAGTCTTGGAGGCAGACCGAAGGTTGGTAGTTGGCTAAGAAGCGATTTGTACCAGACTCTATGGAAAGCTTTAGCGATGTCCAGGCTAATAGCCAGTGACTCACCATGCTTGTCCATAGCCTCACCCCAAAGATAGGTTATATACCGCAGAAGATCGTTTCGGCCTAAAACCTTATTGCCGGTCAGTGATCCTCTAGGTGACGCATGAGCTGTGTGTTGATGAGGTGCTCAAAAACTTTACACAGCACTTAGGTGACGGCTATGGGTCGATAGTTGGCTGGGTCTGAGCGATCTCCCTTCTTGGGAATCGGCTGTATATTCGCCTCTTTCCACGCCGTCGGCACTACTGTACCCGAAATGTGGGAGAGTTAGTACAGCCGCGTGAGCATTGTAGACAACTCCGCTGCACATTTTTGAAGAACCACCGCTGGTATACCATCCGGACCACTGGTTTTCCGGACATCGAGTGACTGCAGTACTGCACGGACGTCGCCTTGCCTGATACGGATATCAGGCATTGCGTGGTCACTGTTGGGTGGTCGGTGGCTGCATACCACAGTCCTCAATTCGGGAGTTGGTCGTAAATAGATTAACCAGAAAAGTTGTTTTCTCTTGCGGCTCATGGGCCAGGGATCCATCAGGGTTGTGCAGGGGGACGGGGGAGGGGCGGGGGCAGGGTAGCTGGGCTGCCGGGCTGGTAGAATTTAGCTTGCACGGCTCTGGCCAGTACCCAGTAGCCACGGCTGCCCGTGGGATGCACCACTAGGTCTTGACCAACCTGTGCTATTCGCTGGGTATTTTGCAGACCCTTTGCTTTGTTGTACCCTATGTTGGAATCTTTGTGCCTTACCTTACCCAAGCGCGAAACGCAAACTGTTTATGATAAACAGCCTCTGCTCACGCCCGAATCAAGGGCGCACTCCGCGGGCACCGGTGACATCAGTGTATGGGATATAGTACTCCATACCCAAAACTGATCTCACGGACGACAGCAGTTGCACTATCCAATGGGTCTTTACCTACAAAACAGCGCTCAACCCAAAGGATAGACGCAAAATAGTCACGCAGTCCATCCCAGTCCGCTGACGAGTAGTGCCAGAGACGCCGATTTCCCTGCACTGGTCGTGGGGTGCTATTAAAAGCCCCTTGGAACCCCCAAAAATACCTACTCAGCGTTCGGAAACCGCTCCTTCGCCTCATCTGCCGCCTGACTAAGACATTCAAAGAATAGTGTGGTCTCGGCATCTCCGGTATGGCAACGGTAACGGCACACATAGATTTGTCTCGTACAGCTATGGTCTACGTGTACCCACGGGACAGAAAAGGATGGGTCCTCAAGGCAGCGCAAACGACGACAACAAACATCCGCCCTAACAAACACGCACTCCCCGGTTTTGGCACGAAAATTTTCCTTTGGAACATGGCCGGGGTAGAGCAGGCAGGTGTCGTCATGCGGCATATTTGTGTCTCCGTCAGAAAGAGCGTGGCTGGTTTCGCCGTCTCTAGTTATTGGTGGATGGCGTTGAAGTTTGCATGGAGCCCACAGATGTTAGTAGACTCCACCTCAAAAAGCGAGCTAGTGGGAGAATAAAGAGCCGCTGTGTTGCCATAATCTCTGATATGTACTGCCATGGTAGGGGGTAAGAGAAGGCGTGAAAAAAGAGGTGATTGTCGTGGCAGCACCGCGTGACAAAGCGCAGGAGATTGGTTTTATCTGTGGTTGTGAGGCATGGCGAGAGCCGACGCGCCGAACGGAAGGTGCCTCCCCTCCTGAATATATGGTCGGCGGGTTCCCACATCCGGTCACCAACCTGTACGACGAACCATTTTAGTATTATGCGCGGCCTGGTGAGGCAGTCTCCCAGGGTGGTTAGCCCCAGTTGAGCCTCTGTGCCTACTATGCCGCGAGCGGCCCGCGACACCAGTTTCTACGGGTCTCCCTGCTCGGCGGGTCACCCCGCACCATCCCCACCAAACTACGCCAATACCCACTGGTCCCACTAATGCTGCGACTACCACCACCTCTGCCCGGCTATGTACTTGCTGACTCCTGAACGCAATTCAACCGAGGTTGCTACCCACCCGGTCAAAATTTATGACAAATTTATTCCATCAAATTTCTACCACCAGTAGTTATAACGTATTTTACGCCGCATCCTTCGATTAGACATTTCTTTCGTTCAAGTAATCAAAATAAATAACTATATATTTTGTTCTTTCTCTTATGACCCATTCTTTACTTGAAAACCCTAAAATAATTAGGAGCAAAGCTGCGAAATTACCAATAACTTAGCCCACTTTAAGTTAGCAATCGTTTAAATAAATGCATCACTCTCTGAACAATTACAATTTACAAGCAAGTTGTGACGTGCTTAGTTCAAGCGATGCCGACGCGGGTAGGTACGTGTCGCTCTGGATTAAACCGGTTTATTAAGGTTTTAGTATGGTTCCCATTCTGGTTTCGCTCTGAATGAAACCTTTACAAAAAACAGGTTTAACCTTTATTAACCGGTATTTTCTAAACCGGTTTCAAGCCCTGCATGCGCCACCTAGAGGATCACTCCCTAATTAATGACCGACAATATGGTTTCAGGCCGAAACGGTCAACGGGTGATCTTCTGGCGTATGTTACCCATCTTTGGGGTGAGGCTATGGACAAGCATGGTGAGTCACTGGCTATTAGCCTAGACATCGCCAAAGCGTTCGATAGAGTCTGGCACAAATCGCTTCTTTCCAAACTACCAGCCTTCGGTCTGCCTCTTAGACTGTGCAATTGGGTTGCTAGCTTCCTGCAGGGGCGCCGTATTCGCGTTCTCTGTGATGGACGAGCATCGGAGTTCCTGCAGGTAAATGCTGGTGTGCCGCAGGGGTCCGTCTTATCACCCACTCTCTTTCTTCTGCATATCAATGACATGCTGTCCACCAGCAGCATCCACTGCTATGCAGACGATAGCACTGTACACGGGAGCTACCACGGACATTCTGCGGCCAAGCAGTCCGATATAGCGGAAAAGAGGCGACTTCTTGTCACTGGGCTTGACCGGATCCTCAATCACGTTTCCCAATGGGGATCTGAGAACCTGGTCGAGTTCAATGCCAAGAAGACGCAGGCATGCGCGTTTTCAGCAAAGACATCTCCTTTCCTTCCTCCTCCCACTCTTCAGAGCACACCACTGCCATTACAGGATAACCTCAATATACTCGGTATGGACGTGCGCTGCAAACTGAACAACAAGAACTATATCGAGAGCATCATCAAAACAGCTTCGCGTAAACTCGGAGTCCTGAACAGAGTGAGACGTTTTTTCACGCCGGAGCAGCGGTGTCTTCTTTATAAGACACAAATTCGCTCCTGCGTGGAATACTGCTCGCATCTCTGGGATGGCTCCGCAAAGTACTTATTAGATGCTCTCGACAGGTTGCAGCGACGTGCGGTCCGCATTATTGGGAGTCCCGAGGTCACAGAGTCCCTCGAGCCTTTGCAGATGCGTAGAGATGTTGCGTCCTTGGCAGTATTTTACCGTCTCTACCATGGTGAATGTTCTGATGAGCTCTTCCAACTAATCCCACCCTCCCCTTTCCTACACAGGACAACGCGTGCAGGGCTTAGGTGTCACTCGCATACGGTACAGAATATTCCATCAAGAACCAAGCGGTTCGGTGAGTCTTTTCTCTGCCGTACCATTAAGTCCTGGAATTCCTTGCCGGCGCACGTGTTTCCTTCTTCCTACAGTCCCGGGTCCTTTAAGCGGGGCGTGAAAAAGCATCTGATGAAGCCGTCAAGCTGAGCGCCACCATTGTAGCACTGAACGTGTTTGCAATGGTGACCCTCTTTCATGGGACTTTGCCTTCAGCTTAACATCAGGCGAGGTGAAGTCAAATTGACGTGCCATAGATAAAAAAAAAAAAAAAAAAAAAAAATAGAAAAAGAAAAAAACACCTCTTTATAAAAACGCGATTGTTTTGAAAAAAACTTTGGAATTCCATAAATGACCTACATTTTATTGAGGTTATTATACATTTCAGAATCATTCAAAGTTTAATTGTTAATTTCCAAATCCAACTAAATTTGGAAATCTTAATTTTGTAAATTCTTATAGTGGTCAATCGCGAGCCTATCGAACATAGAAAAAGAAAAAAACACCTCTTTATAAAAACGCGATTGTTTTAAAAAAAACTTTGTAATTCCATAAATGACCTTCATTTTATTGAAGTTATTATACATTTCAGAATCATTCAGTTTAATTGTTAATTTCCAAATCCAACTAAATTTGGAAATCTTAATTTTGTAAATTCTTATAAATTTTGAAATCACGTGTTTTAAAAACTTGCTGAATAGGCGAGATACTTTACAATAAGATTTAAAATCGTTTTCCACTCAATTACGTAGTAGCACATTAATGTAGTTTGGAGTGATTACGAATGCATGAGCGCTGGTCCCCGAAGTAATCACGTGAAGACGCACGCCGTAAGAGAAGCGGGTGAACTATTGAAACATTAATACCATAAAATATACCTAGAAAAAGAATATAAACGTATGTTAAATGGTCATAAATGGCTTCGCCTGCATGGACTTCTGATGCCGTTCCCATTGCAGTGCTTCCTGTTTCCCAAATACCACTGTAAATATCGAGTTCAATCATAACTTGTTAGACTAGGAAAAAAGCGGACCCGGACTCCCAAGTGACAGCTTCGGATACAACCGGCATCAAAGCACGGATGATGATGAATAAATAAAACAGAAAATTCGCTGTCAAGTTTCGGCAAAATCTTTTGATTTTTTTGATTTTTTGTTCTTGATTACCCCCAAAATTTAAAAACACGAAGGTACAGTCACGCACAACTAAATTAATTTTATTTTAAGCAGGTTCTCCAAAATTAGTTTCTTGACGACTTCCGTGGCGTGGCGGTAGTCAACGCCACTGCTACGCAAGAGGCGTGGGTTTTGGGTTCGATTCCCGCTCAGTGCAAATATTTGTGCTGTTCAAGCTAGTTAAACTATGCTCTATGCTGCTATATGGCTATGCTCTAATGTAGATTGTCATAGAATATTTATTTATTATTTATTATTCATAGTTTCTTCCACTCTACTAACACATTGAACACTACTTGACATTGAGCTAAACCACATTCACGAAGTCACATGTGTGATTCAGATTCCGGTCAAGCTCAGTGATAAATTGCCAATATTGTTTCCTCAGTATCGGCCAATATGTCCAATAGCATGTCCGTGATATCGCATGCCAAGTATCATCATCTGCATAACAATGTATATTGCAGAGTACATTCCATTTAGATGGTAATATACAGGGTGGATCTTTTAAGTGAATAGCCATCTTCGAAATTATGAGTAATATCGAAAAGTGCTCAAAGGGAGCCCGGCCTCGATTGTTATAAAAATTGAAACTACAAAAAACGTCGGTAGATAAGTAGTCAAGGAGTCGGCCTTACAATCTCGTGGTGAAGGGATCGAATCCTGACCATTACACTACCTACGTTCGGCCCACTCTTAACACAAGCCATTGAGCTTAGCAGGAGAGGTTAGAGGGAATATAAGTAATTTAGATTGCTATTATTAATTTTTACACAAAAACATCATCATCATCACCTAGTATAAAACAAAGTCGCTTTCTCTGTCCCTATATCACTATGTATGCTTAAATCTTTACGAAACGTATTTTGATGCGGTTTTTTAATAGATAGAGTGATCGAAGAGGAAGATTTTTTTTGTATATACTATCATGCTACAACCAACTGGTACGGAGCAGAAGTGCAAAATGTTGCAAAAATGGGGCGACGCAGATGAAGTTGAGAGGATTAACTAGTTGATTTTATAAAAAAATAATAGGTATACTTAGCCAGGAATCGAACATGTTCATTTTGACAAAAAACACATCGTGTACCAAACCACTAGTTTAAGTTTTCATTAAAAACGGACCCGGGACTCCTTTGAGCAATTTTCGTACGCTATTCCTCATAGTTTCAGAAATGGCTATCCAGGCCCAATTAAAAAAATCCCCCTGTATGTGTGATGTTAGAACCACAAGTTGGCTTGATATATTCTCGTGCATCTGCTGCGGTACGTGTGGATTGATTGATGTGCACAGTATCTGTTCCGCCATCTAGGTCATTGGGTATACTTTGACGAGGTTTAGTGCATACAGTTTAAGGCTTTACGAACTAGATTAAAGGCTAACAGAGAAAGCGATTGAAGGTAGTGGTAGACAGTTTGATTGTTGAAGTTTATTGTTTTTGTTAGATTGGGTATTTCTGATTTCTCTCTGTTCTTTTTCTTCTTTTGTCGAATCGACGGTGTTTTTGAGTTGCCATCGTGATGTAGTACTCATGGAGAGGGCCCGAGCATAGGTTTCGCTCTTCAGGAAGACTTATTAAGTTATTATATATTATTACATTATTACAGGGAAAAGGAGGAGCTGTAGTAAGGGAGGGGCTTACTACGTCCCCTCCTTCTCTCTGTAATAATGGAATAATGCTGTAGACGCTCGGAGTCAGTAAAAAGGGGTTGGTTGATCGCTCGGAGTCTTTCTGTTGAACATTCTATCATCATACCGATCGCTACATACAGGGAATTCATTCTCACATGTGGCAACCAGAAACGTTAGGTATTTCTTCTAAAAAGGTATGAAATTTATAACACTGATGGACGAAAGAACTAATATAAAAAATGATTGGTCAAATCCGGGATTCATTATACCGAAATTTCAAAATATCGAAGTTCATTGATATACCTACGTAGCTCAAAGTACACTGAACTTGTAAACAGATTTCTAATCTGAGAACCAAAATATATTATGCTAAATGAGTGGCTAGCACTTTTCAAGTATATTAAACCGACAGCCAATAATTGCCTTCTCATTGCTTACTCTGCATTCATTAACGAAAGTAGTATTCATTTATTGTGGCTAGTAAGTCGAAACAGAAACTTGTTCGTTCCTTTTTTTTAAGATTTGGCTTGACTTGCAACTGTTTATTTTATAGATACAATAAACCGTTAAACGTAATCGGAACAAGATTCATTGCTTCGATGGTTTCATAAACATAATATTACTGAATTAATTTTCACATATATATATTTCATACATATACATAGAAATGATGAGACCTAGAATAATGCTTACATAAACGTTTTGTATATAAATAATTACAGTAGGCGGGATCCAAACCCATGACCTCCGAACTATAAACGTACCTACTCGAAGCAATCTCGACAAAAACCAACACAGAGAGACTCTTGCAAAGTATGAACGAACAATAATCAAAACGACTGACAGTGACACTGGTTCTAGTTTAAATTACCCTATTCCAAATATCTAAAATAATACTACTGTCCGAATTATTTTTCATTTGAGAATTAAAACTGAAAACTTTTTGAACTTTTTCAATCTTCAATATTTTTTTATTAAGCGCCCTCTAAATATCGGAACACGAAATCTACACGTAATCCGGGCTTAAGTAAAAATAAAGTATGGGTTTCAACAAAGCAAGAACTTAATTACAAAAATGGTAAGAGGCTTCGCCGGGGCGGCGGCCGTGTCATTTCCGGTGTCGGCACCCGCCGAGCACACAGACAAATATTGTTACTGAAAAACGGTTTCGGTATTCGCGTTTCCTGGTATTCGTGGCACAATTAACGATTATTTAAATCGTACAGTTTATTGTATAGAATGATTACGTTTGTATGCTTATTAAGTTTTTAATAAAAGGTAGGTTTTTCGTAAGAACTTTTTTTTATTATGGTTAACTTGTTGAAATATTTTACATGGTGTATTTTTTAAGGTTGCGTTCGATTTTGTGTTGTCCAGTTATTATTTTTTTATTGTTTTGTTGACTTTTGCAAGGGTGGTTGCCGTCTGACCTCTAAACCAAAAGGCTTGTACTGGAGCCTCACCTGTTGTTTCAGGTGTATAGGCATGAGTTGTGGACCCAAATATGCTTCAAATGCGCTCTCTATACGCTAAGTGCTCATTTTTGGGCTGTCTTTTAAGGATAGCACGGGGTCTAACGACGATGGACGAGCTTAAAACTACCAATCACATTATATAAAACAATTCGCCCATAGGTACAGTCAGCGTCAGAGAAAACAGACCCCCTCAATACTTAAAGAATATCGCCGCTTGCGCCGGCCGCTTCACATGACGTCACGTGATGCGATCGTCGCTGAGCTGCGAACGAGCGAGCAGCTTCATTTGCCTTTTATTTACATGTTCATATTTGTATTTTTCTAATACTTTTGGTCTTTCGGCTCAATTGTATACCAAGATACAATATACTCACAAAAAGATTCCACATTAGTTTATGTGCCATCTGAAGATACGAACCCGCATCTACAGCGCCAGCTGATCACTTAGACCGTGCCTTATAACACTAGGCTATCGGTTCATTTGATAATAGTGGCGAAAATATGAATAACATTACTCTTTTTATCGAACAAAGTTGATTACGGTGTTATTTTCTAGACCCTAAGGTTTAAATTTCAACTTTCACCATATGTGATAATAATAACTGCTCAAATACTAAAACATAAGGTTGAAATTTGTATAGATTTCTCGTTTAGTTCAATAGATTACGCTTGATATAGCTTGTTGCACTACCGTCACGTTTTTTTTCAAAAACTTATGCTGTATGAGCTGCGGCTATAGTATTATAATACCTGAGACTGCGCGCTAAGGTTGCAATTAGAATACTTCTTTTTCTTATTTACTAAACTGTGATTGAAGGTAACCTTATAATTTTCGTCGAAATTTGCATTGGTGTATTAATCCTCCTCGTAATATTATTATTCAATTTATTAAGTTTTTCATCAGTTTTTTGAGTAAATTGTAATTATGGTTCGATTAACAACATTTTTGAAAGCTAAAATTGTTGTTCTCTGGGAGCAAGAACAAAGCATAAAGAAAATAGCACGAGATATGGGCATAACGGTAAGTGTTCCGATAAAATATGTTATATACCTTTATTGCTTAATCATATTACATTGTCATTTACAAGTTACATTTTTGGAGTTTCTTTTATTTATTATCATTTTCATTGCAGAGAAATACTGTGCGTAGATGGATTCGAAGGTATCAAGCGACGGGTGATATAAAATGTGAACGCCAAGGACCTCGCCCTGTTGCTTACACCCATGAATCAGAGCGGCACCGTGATATTGTGGAAGTTCACTCGGTGGCACCCTTCAAAACTACGCGTTCAAGTGCTGAAACTTTTGGAGTGTCGCTGAGCACTGTTCGACGACATCTACACGCTGCGAACATCCATAATTATAAGCCAGCCAGAAAGATTCCACTCACTGACGATCATCGCACCAACCGAGTAAATTTTGCCACTCGTTATTTAAATTTCGATTGGGAAAACGAAATCGTAATATTTACCGACGAAAAATGCTTTAAGTCAGATAGGGATGGCAGAAAAATTTTATGGAGAAGAAGTGGACAACGGTTTGACCCTAAAAACGTATTAGACTTAAGAACAAGCGGGCGATTAACATTAGGTAAGTAAATTATTATATTCCTTAACCTTTATATATACTTATATATATTATATATAAAATATATACTTATATATACTATTATATATATAATATATATATATATATATATATATATGTTTATATATATTTATATTATACACTGACGGACTCATAAACTGCATCAAAGTTCAGGTTTACTCTAAAAGGATTTTTTATAATAAGTATGCAAACTTTTTAGATTAAATTATATAAATATGGAAAGACTGGCTCTTAATCTTAAAAAAAAATTAAATTTAAAAATAGAACTGTAGTAAAACAAATGAATATAGCCGGGAAAAGAAAATTTACTTGTAGTATCAGATTTGCGTGTTATTTATAGCAAAGTTTTAAATTGATTCTCATTGTTTTTTTTTGTTTTGTCAATTGAATTATTGTTATACTTTGTAAAATATAGCTTGGGTCCTATGACACATGTCAAAATGAGGTTCATAGGGATGTCCGACATTCGATGAAAATATCGATACTACCAGCTATTTTTGATGCATGTTACATATAATTAGGTTTAATTTAATTGTACGTATGTATTTAATTGTAATGAGAACGGAATATACGTAGCATACAAGGCGTCGGCACTCGTACTGATGAGAATGAGTGAAATGGATCAGTGGAAATTCATATCAAACAAGATGTTGGCGCGTGTATCTTATGCCTATATCATGGCTCAAGAGCCAAACGCGGTGTGTCTTCTTACAAAATCCAAAAACAGGTTCAGGGCGTTGATGGATTGAATGTAGGATTTAATTTACTCAATATTATTTAGGATCAAGTATATTGAAATTTAAATATTATTATGATATTAAAATACCTAAGCAATAAGATTAAATTCTAATTGTTTTTTTCTTATATTAATTTCAATTCCAAATTAAGCTTTATTCAAAATATGTATAGTTCATAGTATGTGGTCACGATGATTCATCGCCTATGACTAATTAGCTCGGTATGCCCATAAAGTATGACATTGACAGCTACTACATTCAATAATAAAAAATTCAAGACTTCATGTGCGGGATTTCGCTGACAGCTGTCATAGGACCCAAGCTACATTTTACAAAGTATACCAGCATAATTGTTGGGTTAGTTTTTTAACACATCGAGAGTTTTTGAACCATAATATGGATACTTCGTCCGAACAAGCGGCACAAATTGTAGCATTGGTGCGGGAGGGCTTGGATCAACGAACGATTGGTAGAAATTTAAATTTAAACCAGTCTACGGTTTCTAGAATATACAGAAGGTTTGTAGAGACAGGTTCTTACAGGAGGAGACGTGGTACAGGCAGAACTCGAGCAACCACAGGTCGTGATGACCGATTTATTGTTATAACTTCCCTGCGAAATCGTTTCCTCACGTCAGTTAACATCAAAACCGAGCTTAATGAAGTGCGTGGAGTAAACGTGTGTGCACGAAAAATAAGAAGAAGGTTAAAGGAAGCGGATATCACCCCTTTTAGACCAGCAAATGGTCCAAAGTTGTCTACAGCTCACAGACAAGCTCGCTTAAGATTTGCGCGTCATCACCTGAATTGGACAGAAGAGCAGTGGGCCTCTGTATTGTTCACGGACGAGTGTAGGACATGTTTATATGGTGCAGATGGTCGCAGAAGAGTCTATCGTCGACGTGGGGAGCGATATGCTCAAAGTTGCATTGAGGAGCGTGTTCCTTTTGGAGGCGGTTCATGTATGGTCTGGGGTGGCATATCGATGAACGGGCGAACAGAACTTGTGTTCATAGACATGGTCCGTCAAAACGGTAATAGAGGGGGTTTGACAGCACATCGCTACATAACAGAGATATTAGAAGATCACGTGGTGCCTTACATGGGATTCATAGGCGAAAATTTTACTTTAATGCAGGATAATGCCCGGCCGCATGCAGCTGCACAAGTTCAACATTATTGCGAAGAGGTTGGGATACGTACAATGAATTGGCCAGCACGCAGCCCGGATCTTAATCCCATCGAGCATGTTTGGGACAATTTAAAAAGAGCTGTATATGCGAGAAACCCTTCGCCCACGACAGTGGCAGCACTAAGAACAGCACTTTCAGAAGAATGGGACAATATTCCGCAAGATCTTTTAAAAACCCTTATAAAATCTATGCGGAACCGATTAGAATCCGTAATAAGGGCACGTGGGGGTAATACACCTTATTAAAACACAAATAAACCCTTGCATAAAGTTTGTGTCTATTGTTAAAACCAATTTTTTAATTAAACCAATTTTTCTTAAATTTCTGTTTTTTCTTCAAAAAAAGTCTTAAGGTCCTTTCCAGTACATAAACTTAAACTTAAAGATATGACCCTACGCTGTTTTAAAGTTCACGAACCAATCTAGAGGTTTCAATTTAAATCTGTATAGAAAGTATGCATACTTGGTTAAAATATTTATTTCAAAGTCGTCTATTACTTTGATGCAGTTTATGAGTCCGTCAGTGTATATTATATTTTATATATATATTATATATATATATATATATATTATATAAAATAATAATATATATAAAAATATTTAAGAATCATTATTCCTGCTGACATTGATTTACATATTGCAACAGATTTGATAAGGTTTATCATTTTAGGTTACTGGGGATGGATGTCTTCAATGGGCCCAGGCGAGCTAGTGGAAATAGGTGGTCGCATGAACAGTGAGCGATACCTTGAAGTGTTGAAAGACGTAATGCTGCCGTCAGTGCGGGTCGCATATCCAGAAGGACAAATTTACCTGGTTCAGGATAACTCTTCAGTGCATCGGTCCCGAATTGTGCAAGACTGGCTAAATGCACAAGAAGATAGATAGATAGACAGTGAGGGCCATCCTCTCCGCTATTAATGCAGGTATCGATTCTTACCCAGAACAAATCTTTATGTGATAAACACGATTATTTGTTATGTGTCTGGGGGTGATTAACTAAAAAGAATATCTAAAATAAATATGAAGTATATCAGTTGTCTAGTAACCATATCACATTAAAGTGCTTACCTATATTGTCCATCATCTGACCTCACATTTTTTTTTCTAATGCTGTGTTAAAAGGGTTACTTATTAGAAAATGTGATCAAAGAGGAAGATGTATATTGCTATACTGTTATAGTTTAACATGTTGGTTCTTTCTTTGTGATTCACAGGCAAAAATAACATTTCATTTTTCAACCATTCTTTTATATTCGAAGATTATATAGAGTGTAAAAAATGTTTGTAACTTTAAATAATTAAGTAAATAAATATTGTAGTTATCTTTCTAGAATTATCTAATGGTGAACATTTTATACTATAAGTGAAGTATTAAAGATAAAAATGAAGGGTATTGTGTTTTGTCAATAAATGTTATCACTTAAAATCTAAAAATAAGTAACCCCAATTTAACTTTGATAGAAAATCTGTATACTCAACCAGGAAATGGACTCCATGTAGTCCTAGAAATGTAATTAGAGAAATAAATTAATATAGTTTATACAACAATCCTATCTTTTCTTACAAACCTCATACATACTATTAAATGTGATTCCTCTAATAATAATTGACAAAAAGTGCTTAAAAGAATAAAAAAATAATAATATGAATACAAAAAGAACTTTGCGTCCGAGGATTTGAACCCCCGTCAGCCGTATCCTTAAATCATCGGCTATAACCACTAGACCAACATGCGATTTAAACGAAGCTTCTAAAAACTTCAATGCATTCATGTCATTAGGTAGGGGGGTTCGTTTTCTCTGAAGCTTACTGTACCTCCCTATAAGTTAACTAAGGGAAGTAGCGGACCATTACCAACACGAGTATCATTAGATCACTCACTGGGAAGACTCAGCATTGTTCTAGAAATAAATTTAGGTACTAAACAGATTTTTACTAAAAAAGAAAAAAATAAGTAGGTAAGCTACTGAATTGTTCACTAGCAGTTGTGGTTTTCTTTGGAAGTACCTATTACATATGTTATAAAACCTGTGAGCTATATAATTATATACTTTTCTCTCAGATCACGTGTCATATTCCTGGGGGCCTACCACCACCGTTTACGAAACAGTCTTATTGCAGGAGCGTTTTGTTTGACATTTTAAGTAATCTTGCTTATATTCGTACCACAACCGTACATTATACATATAAAGTATTCTTGTTTAGCCATTTTGTGACGTCACTTCCATTTTAGTTCATTCAATTGGTACCATGATGAGATTTTTTAACAATATTGTTTTTAGTACTATTGTTTTTATGTCAAAATTAGCCATCTTATTAAAGCTCCTCGAAGGCGACGGATTTATTATTGTTTTGTAAAATACTATTGAATAAACCATTTTCATAACCCAAGAAGCAAGGAAACCATATTTATTCATACAAACTTATGGAATAAATACTTTAGCTAACGATTATACTATCTTTTTTCGTGTTCGACGTATACTACCGTATAACCAGCGAGTAGGTTATTTCGGACTTAAACCGACTAAAATCGCACGCGGTTTCATCGAAGTAGAGCAATAAGGCATTCCATCACTCCGATGGAGTCATCTTCCTCATATTCGGCTTTTAGATAGCCCCCTCGTACCCCGAGGTATGCTTATAAATACAAGTATAATTTGTATGATAGATATCAAGTGATTTTTAGATATTTATCAAACAAATACAAATTTAAAGATAAAGTTAACCTACCCTAATACATATTTTACTTCAAAGCAAAACTCTTTTAAATATACTCTTTTTAAAAAACTTTTTAAAAAGAAATTAATAAACAAAACACACTAGGTATAGGGCTTGACTCTAAAGAGATTTACGTCCGGTTTTAATAAACCGTCAGAATGCCTCCGGCTATTCTCCGGTAAAAGCTGAAATTATATTTAAAAGTTTAAAAATGGTCATATTCGTGAAGCGAATCCCGGACTTCTTGGTGAAAGCTTCGGAAGCGACCGGGACTAACGCAAGGATGATGATGATTATTTGTGAACATTTTAATTTAGTATTTAGGACATTGAGTTATCATCCATAACACAATCACCTTACTAAAAATAACTCCAAACAAAAAAAATATATATCAAGAATGTAAGGAAACTATAAAGAACACTATTTAACTTTACGTAAAATCTCCGAAGTTTTTGAAGAAGAAAACCGGGTCATTGGGTAAATCTAAATTCTCCGGAGGTTCTCCGATTTATCGTCTACGGGTCACAGCCCTAAGGTGAATGATTTATAGCAGGGAATAGACAAAGATTATAAATAGTTCATTCATTTTCGACAGTTGGCAGGAATCAAGTAATACTGTATTGTACGCTCATGGTACGAATATGAGTAAGGTTGTTTTCAAGATTGAAACAAGAAAAAGGATGAGTGTGTGAGAAAGAGATGGAGCTATATCAATTGTATAGCGCCATCTCTTTCTATCAGAAAATTATGTAATTCGTAAAACGTTTTTGAAGAAATACTTACCTTTTTTAAATAACTGGCAGAATATTAAGTCAAAAACCATGAATATTCAAAAAAGAAAAATGTCAATGAGCAATCAAACAGGGCCGTAGTGAGTATATAACTAGAAATTCAAACAGGGCCGGTGCAAGGGACCTCCTTGATGATAATTTTAGAAGAACCGGGTGGGTCTTCTAAAATTTCATATTTGAAATGGCTGGCGCTAGCTCAAGCGCGCAACGAAAAAGATGACGGTCCACCCGAAGTCACTTACAACTTGTAATTAGCAATATTGTGTCCGTACTTGATGCCATTCGAGACTTTTACTAAAGGCTCTCGGGTCACGATTAGATAGATAGTTAAAGTTCTTTAGTTCATGGCATTCGAAGTGTCCGAAAATGAAAAAACTCCACATTATTTTTTGGACAGCAGTAGAATTTATCATTATTTAATAATTTATCCACCTCTGCCTGCCCCTCCAGGGATATAGGCGTGAATTTATGTTATGTTTATGTTATGTTATGTTATTAATTTATTTGTTGTTGAATTCATTATTCTCAGGAGAATTTGTGTGAATTTTTTTTAAAGTCTATGCATATAATTTATGTATAATAAAATTATATGTGCACGGTGGCGAAGTCAGGGCGCGCAGCTAGTTTGTATATTATTATAACAATCGTTGCTATGGAAACGGACATCATAGACATGCGCACTGTGTCTCTGTCACACACATCACATTCTGTCTTTCATTCACTTTTGTCTTTTAGATAGGGAGATAATAGCTTGGATTTTATTAAATGAGGCTGATAGATTTCTTGCTGAGCGGTAATCGAACCCGCTTCCGAATGCTCTATCGCTACGCCACAGCAGTCACCAAAATAAATAATGATAATAACCCCCTCATGGTTTTCATACACAATCTAGATTTGATTTTTTTTATTTAAAATAGGGACAATAAAAACAATCAGGTTTATTTGATTAAATTCTATTATTACATAAACCAAATAGGTACTTTTATTTCACAGGTGATTTTCGATGTACGAGTATAAAAAATGATTATAATCTTAAAATAAACTTTTATGTAGCCAAACACTATTGGAAAGGGATGTTATTTGTTCAATTGAATTGTCTTATGGCTTTAATTGGACTCCTACTTGTCCGATACATCTTCGAATCAGTTGCATGAATTTATAATCCAATCAATGGCAATCAACATCTAGAACATAAAATTTGATGTTACATACATACTAGATACAAGTGAGGGGCCTAATAGAAACTATATAATTACACCTATATTGCATTTACCTAGGTCTCTACAAATGTCTGTTGAGAAATGGTCCTTCGCCGGAGGCTTTAATTCATCACACTGGATATAAACCAATGTCTTTGCGATTAGGTAGTACCATCAATGAATACATTCCGCATTATTTCCTCCAACATAAAGGGTTCACATAGCTCACGTAACTGCGTAGCTGTTCTCATAAATGGACTCGGCGTTATGAGTTTCTAAACACCAAATATTTCGTATACAATCGCCATCCAAACAGTAGAAATTTGTAGGTACTAATCATTAGATAGTTTATAATTATTTATTCTATGAGTTCACATAATTAAACACGGCACCTACACTTACTTCTTAGGACAAGATAATGATTTATTGAGACGTATTTTCCATAATAATTTCAATAAAACTATGTACAGCTTCTTGTTATTTTTACTGATTTTTGATTGACGTTTATCTATCAAATTGAATGAACAATATGAAGGTGACGTCACAAAACTGCCGAGTCAAGAATGTGGTTTGCAATCTTGTTTTAAAGAGATGATGGTACCAAAACACAAAGTAAGGTTGAAACAATACTGCTTTAAGAGATGGTGGTAAGGCCCCTGATCTCAATCTTATATAAAATGAATTCTATTAAAGGAACGTAGAACATAATGAGCTTCAGAAACCTTTTCTAAATAGAAAGGCACACGATAATTGGAAAACGTAGTATGAAGCGTGTGGCAGCTGGCAGCCGGATGCCTGCCGATGCTAACTACATCGTACTATACCCAGTTACCGGCATATATCTTGAGCTCAAAGATGTCAAAACTTTAGTCTTTATGCGCAGTACGTGTTTTGGGTGTCTCCTTAGGAGAGCACGGTGTGCTACGGCGCGGAAGGAGCTCAAATTCACCAAACAGATTATTTGAAAAAAGTTCACATTGTCGCGATTTGAATTCAACATATATGTCGGTAATTATACATCATTTGTAATGCATAGATAGACGTGTCTACTACTACTTACATGGTGCCATGTGTAAGTTTTAGATATTGTAACAGTGCTGCCTGTTGGCAACCCGTTGAGACTTTTTATAAAATTATTGAACGATTTTTATTGTTTGGATAAAAAAATGTATAATATGTGTACTCGTAACCCTTTTAGAAAATGGAAGATTAAGGGTCGCCTAAACAGCAGGGATTAAATGGGAGAACTAGTAATTTCGGTAATTAAAACTCTTCTAAAATAACTTTATAAAACAGCTATAGACCACTGAATAATAACTATGAAATCGACAATTTTTTCTACCACTTAAATGTCAGACAAGCAAACGGTCCACCTGATGTAAAGTGAACACGACCCTGTAGAAACATTCTAATGCCCTTTTTGAAGAACCTCATATTGTAGTCGCTAGGAAAAACCACAGCAGGGAGTTCATTCCACAACTTGAGCGTGCGCGGGAAAAGTTCCTTTTATACCGTACAGTCCGCACCGTTTCCGGTCATAATGTGTGAGGATAAACTCCCTGCCTTTTTCTAACGGTGCGATGATAGAAAGTAGACGTAGGCATCATGCCGAACAATTATTCTGATCACAAACCATTATACAGGCGGTAGAACACAAACAATGAGGCGACTAACTATAACTTAAACTTACTAACTACTGAAACGTGACACCGCAAGTAGCGACCGGTTTATCTACAACACTTTCAGCTTAGACAGGTCCTTACCGCTTCAACCGATAACTAAAGCTCGGTCTACACGGCTGTGACTTAAATCGACAGCAATTCGCCAACGATGTTTAAATCAGCCTGTAGACGAAAATATTAATGCAACGTAGTTAAATAGAGCATCGGTAGCTTAGTATTTAAGGAGTGGGCCTTACGATCAATATGTCTGGTTTGAATCCTGGTCATTACACTACCGACTTGATCACACTCCCACTGAAATTAAAAGGAAATCACTAATAAAACCCGCTTACCGGGGTCTTCTCAGATCGGGCCGCGTTTCAAATGATGGTTTCCATGGTAATGATTATCCATTTACTAAACAAGTCTACACTATTACAAAGATGTGTGTGTTTGTGTGTGTGTGTATGCGTGCGTGTGTGTGTGTGTGTGTGTGTGTGTGTGTGTGTGTGTGTGTGTGTGTGTGTGTGTGTGTGTGTATGTGTGTGTGTTTATAATGAATGAACTCAAAAACAATTATGCCGATTTAAAAAAATCTATCACCATTGAAAAGCTACCTTCACCCTGAGTAACATAGACTATATTGTACTGCGCGATAGCCTACATTCATGTCATTGGAGCCGCGGACGACATCTATAATTCATCAATATTTCCAAACTTGATATTTTTTATAAACCATTAACCACTTTGACAGAAATAAATATAAGCAGCGATGTCAATGTTTCTACACCAAAAGTCGCAAGTCACTGCAACTGACATTTTTTGGTACGCTAGTAATAATAATGTCTCTGTTGTGGACCGTGCCTAATACATCCCTCTGCTGACATATCGGTACAGTATAGATTACAAAAGTTACCCAGGGTGGATTAACGACCTTCCGGCCATGACAAGGTCTGAACGACGGTAATTGTTTGATAAGCCTGTTGGAATTCACTTCATTACGACAGTTAATGAGACAGTAGGTAAACCGTAAATTAAAGCGATAACCAGTTTCTAATGCTGTAAAAACTTAACTCCAAAAATTGAAAAGAATAAAATCAATAAATAAAAAATAAAAAAATCTTGCTTGAAAGATCGAAAAAAGTTAGATACGCATAATGGCGATCCAGTTTATGATTATGCAAATGGGTTTCTTTTATTTTATTCTTCTTAGTTATGACATAACTATATTAAGTACTTCAATCATTTCCTTTCTTTCTTTCTTCCTTTCTTTCTTTTTTCGATAAGCTTCATTATATTAACATCTTATTTTTTTTTTTTTTTTTTTTTTTTTTTTTTTTTTTTTTTTAATCTATGGCACGTCAATTTGACTTCACCTCGCCTGATGTTAAGCTGAAGGCAAAGTCCCATGAAAGAGGGTCACCATTGCAAACACGTTCAGTGCTACAATGGTGGCGCTCAGCTTGACGGCCTCATCAGATGCTTTTTCACGCCCCGCTTAAAGGACCCGGGACTGTAGGAAGAAGGAAACACGTGCGCCGGCAAGGAATTCCAGGACTTAATGGTACGGCAGAGAAAAGACTCACCAAACCGCTTGGTTCTTGATGGAATATTCTGTACCGTATGCGAGTGACACCTAAGCCCTGCACGCGTTGTCCTGTGTAGGAAAGGGGAGGGTGGGATTAGTTGGAAGAGCTCATCAGAACATTCACCATGGTAGAGACGGTAAAATACTGCCAAGGACGCAACATCTCTACGCATCTGCAAAGGCTCGAGGGACTCTGTGACCTCAGGACTCCCAATAATGCGGACCGCACGTCGCTGCAACCTGTCGAGAGCATCTAATAAGTACTTTGCGGAGCCATCCCAGAGATGCGAGCAGTATTCCACGCAGGAGCGAATTTGTGTCTTATAAAGAAGACACCGCTGCTCCGGCGTGAAAAAACGTCTCACTCTGTTCAGGACTCCGAGTTTACGCGAAGCTGTTTTGATGATGCTCTCGATATAGTTCTTGTTGTTCAGTTTGCAGCGCACGTCCATACCGAGTATATTGAGGTTATCCTGTAATGACAGTGGTGTGCTCTGAAGAGTGGGAGGAGGAAGGAAAGGAGATGTCTTTGCTGAAAACGCGCATGCCTGCGTCTTCTTGGCATTGAACTCGACCAGGTTCTCAGATCCCCATTGGGAAACGTGATTGAGGATCCGGTCAAGCCCAGTGACAAGAAGTCGCCTCTTTTCCGCTATATCGGACTGCTTGGCCGCAGAATGTCCGTGGTAGCTCCCGTGTACAGTGCTATCGTCTGCATAGCAGTGGATGCTGCCGGTGGACAGCATGTCATTGATATGCAGAAGAAAGAGAGTGGGTGATAAGACGGACCCCTGCGGCACACCAGCATTTACCTGCAGGAACTCCGATGCTCGTCCATCACAGAGAACGCGAATACTGCGCCCCTGCAGGAAGCTAGCAACCCAATTGCACAGTCTAAGAGGCAGACCGAAGGCTGGTAGTTTGGAAAGAAGCGATTTGTGCCAGACTCTATCGAACGCTTTGGCGATGTCTAGGCTAATAGCCAGTGACTCACCATGCTTGTCCATAGCCTCACCCCAAAGATGGGTAACATACGCCAGAAGATCACCCGTTGACCGTTTCGGCCTAAAACCATATTGTCGGTCATTAATTAGGGAGTGATCCTCTAGGTGGCGCATGAGCTGTGTGTTGATAAGGTGCTCGAAGACCTTGCACAGCACTGAGGTGACGGCTATGGGCCGATAGTTGGCTGGGTCTGAGCGATCTCCCTTCTTGGGAATCGGCTGTACATTCGCCTCTTTCCACGCCGTCGGCACTGTACCCGAAATGTAGGAAAGTCGGTACAGCCGCGTGAGCATTGGAGACAACTCCGCTGCACATTTTTGAAGAACCACCGCTGGTATACCATCCGGACCACTGGCTTTCCGGACATCGAGTGACTGCAGCACTGCTCGGACATCGCGTTGCCTGATACGAATATCAGGCATTGCGTGGCCACTGTTGGGTAGTGTCGGAGGCTGCATACCACAGTCGTCGATTCGGGAGTTGGCCGCAAAGAGATTAACCAGCAAATTTGCTTTCTCTTGCGGCTCATGGGCCAGGGATCCATCAGGGTTACGCAGGGGGGGCAGCGAAGGCTGGCAGAAGTTGGCTTGCACGGCTTTGGCCAGTCGCCAGTAGCCACGGCTGCCCGTGGGATGCGCCACCAGTTCTTGACCAACCCGTGCTATGCGCTGGGCATCCGCTCTGACGTAAGCCCTCTTGCAGACCCTAGTGGCTTTGTTGTACGCTGCCTTGAAGTACCCTAGGTTGGAATCGTGCGTAGCCCGCGCCCTTACCCAAGCACGATACGCAGACTGTTTTTGGCGAACAGCCTCTGCGCATTCGCGCCCGAACCATGGGCGCACTCCACGGGCACCGGTGACATCAGTGTATGGGATATAGTACTCCATACCCAGACTGATCTCACCGACGACAGCAGTTGCACTATCCGATGGGTCCTTACCTTCAAAGCAGCGCTCAACCCACGGGATGGACGCATAATAGTCTCGCAGTCCATCCCAGTCAGCTGACGAGTAGTGCCAGAGACGCCGATTTCCCTGCACTGGTCGTGGGGGCGCTATCATAGGCACCTTGGAACAGACCAGACAATGGTCGGAGTTGCCTAAGGCAGCATGCACCGAAACATTGTACTGGTCTGGGTGGCTCGTCAGCTGAAGGTCTAGCAAAGAGGGTGCTTGGGCTGACCCTCTTGGTATTCTGGTGGGCTCGTGTACCAGTTGGGTCAGGCCGTGAGCCAGAGCGAACGCGTGGGCGGCTCTTCCCGCATGGTCTGTTTTGGAGGAGCCCAACCAGATCTCGTGGTGGGCGTTAAAGTCCCCCAAAAATACCAATTCTGCGTTCGGAAACCGCTCCTGCGCATCATCTGCCACCTGACTCAGATATTCGAAAAGTCGAGTTGTCTCGGCATCTCCAGTATGGGAACGGTAAAGGCACACATAGATTTGACTAGTACAGCCATGGTCTACGTGTACCCACAGGACAGAAAAGGATGGGTCCTCAAGGCAGCGCAAACGGCGACAACAAACATCCGCCCTAACAAACACACATACCCCGGCTTTGGCACGGAAATTTTCCTCTAAAACATAGCCGGGATAGAGCAGGTAGGTCGTGTCATCAGGGCGGTATATTTGTGTCTCCGTGAGAAAAAGCATGGCTGGTTTCGCCGTCTCTAGATGTTGGTGGACGGCGTTGAGGTTTGCATGGAGCCCACAGATGTTCGTGGACTCCACCTCAAATAGCGAATTTGTGGGAAAACGAAGAGCCGCTGTGTTGCCATATTCTCTATTTTGCACTGCCATGGAGGGGGTAAGAGGAGGCGTGAAAAGAGATGATGGTCGTTACAGTACCGCGTGACAAAGCGCGGGAGATTGGTTTTGTCTATGAATGTGAGGAGTGGCGAGAGCCGACGCGCCGATCGGAAGGGCCCCCGTACCCCCCCGAATATGGTCGCCGGAGTCCCACGTCCGGTCACCAACCGGCACGACGAACCATATCGAGATTATGCGCGGCCTGGTGAGGCAGCCTCCCGGGGTGGTTAGCCCCGGTTGGGCCCCTGTACTATACCGCGGGCGGCCAGCGGCACCACCGTTTCTACGGGTCTCCCTGGTCGGCGGATCGCCCCGCGCCACTCTCACTAGACTACGCCAAGACCCACTGGTCCCACTAGTACTGCGACCACCATCACCTCTGCCCGGCTATGCACTTGCTGATCCCTGAACGCAATCCAACCGAGATTGGATTACTATGAAGGGTTTTGCGCATATGTGCACGGTGGTACCAACCCGGTCGAAATTTGTGACAAATTTGTGGCATCAAATTTCTACCACCAGTGATAACATTGATAACATTGGTTTCCATATCTAAAACGCGTTCGTATCAAAAGCTTACGTAATTGTATATTACAAATATTTTACATCTCTTTACTTGCCTTTCAGTAACAATAATTAAACGTACCTTTAATGGATATTTTCTTATTAAAATTCGACCTGGAGATACGCAACCTCTTTTGTAAGTAATCATTCTTTTGAGAGATTCAATGCATCCCATAAAGCATCCCTCTAATACCGTCTTTTATAATCACTTACTGCCTTATAAGGGAATATTATAAGCTTATTTTTATTTATTCAGACCACTTAATTTTGATTTCATTTTTACTTTAAAATATTAAAGTAGGCGTTAAAGGGCCCCACCACCACGGTTTAACTATTCCAACGATAGCAAAATATCACTAATTCTCATAGAAAAAAATGCCAAACCGCACCCCTCAAAACAAGTATATGAATTTGAATGCATTCCCCAAGCGCAAATAAAAAATATCGCCTCGTGCCTCTCTCAATATATTTTCTTCATTTTTAGTCACATATAAATAAGTACATAGCTTTGATAAGAATTGCGCAAATCATTTTTGCAGGAGTTTGACATCCCGCGACGAACGGAGATGATTTGAGTATCGGAGGTCTAAGGCACAAAAAATCACATTCGAGCCCAATGACGTGACGGGTCAGTGCCTAGATTCCGCATCTTTCTGACGTCACCCAGACCATTAGACCCGATTGCAGGCTCAAAACCTGATTGCCGTTGCAACAACGCCATTTTCTTCATTACTCTGTGGTATGTATGCATCAGAGAAGACGGTGTTACCATGCGAGTAGTGGAATTGTTGCCAGATTTATATTTCTAATTCAGATAACGGACTATAAAACTACTGTAGCATTGAATATCTGATACACTAATAAAACCAATACAGTGCTGAATATTGATAACGCTGATAACCAATTAATATTGCAAACATCAGTATTCGAAAACAATATTGCCAATATCGGCCGGATCATCAGGTTTCCGATGTGGTATTTTGGAGGTCGCGCGTCCGTTGTAATATATCCGGAATGTGATTAGAAGTGTAAGCTATATGCCATAAAATTTTAACATTTAGATTTTAGATTTCCCAAGCGACTACAATATGGGGTGCTTCAAGAAGGGCATTAGAAGGTTTCTACAGGATAGGCAACACGTGTGTGGCGCCTCTGGTGTTGCAAACGTCCATAGGCCACGGTGACCGCTTCACATCAGGTGGGCCGTGTGCTTGTCTGCCATCTAAGTGGTATAAAAAAAAAAAGATTTTCACATAATTCACAGCTTATAGCCGTCAAAATATCCATTTTTATTTCATTGCCATAATTTACAGTTTACTTTAATTAATTTTAGTATTAAATATTCTAGTGAATGAATTCGATAAAGCGAAATCTGTAAATAACATTCAAATGCAGTTCAAACAAGTATAATTTTTTTATCATCCTTTTTTTAACACGGTTATTTCCCCTCTGTGAATGATGGGCATGTGGTAATTACTGTTATTACTAGTGAACAAGAGTAAAGAGAAACAAGGCATCCTAAAAATGATTCGAAGCTCTATTTCCGACTATAACAGTTATGAAGCATTGTCTACCGGAGTCTCTAAACATCAAACACAAAGAGTAAACCTTCAAACTCTCATTGAACACAGTTGTAAAAATGTATGACTCCCTACTGACTTTTACTGTGTGTAATGTACCTATCAGGTAATATGGCCAGGCCACTTGCCTCCATTATTGCGATATTTACGTCCCCTCGCATTCTCTCCATCAACGTATATCATAAAGAAGGTCTACTTATTCTTTCTTATAACTAACTGTAAGCTTGTCAGCCGTCAGATACGAATAATCATATTTCTAAATTATGCTTTCACAACACAATGGTCTTATGAACCATACACATCTGATAAAATATGAATATTTTGTGTTTGGGATACATGTGTCGTAGTATCGTTTGACAACTGTGATCACAGTATTACATATACATGTATCAATCAGTGAGCTTATCATAGAACTTTAAAAATCCCATAAAGTTCCCAATTAAGGGTCTAATCCCAATTGTCTATTATTTGACAATTGGGATTTATTACTAATACTTATTTGACAATTGGGAAGAAAAATGCTGAAATGGCATTGGTTTGACATAACCCATCAAAAGCCAATGTGTACTGAACACTTGAGCAGTTTCTTCGAACCTTCTAGATTTACAGTTAAGCTTCTAGTTAACGAAAAAAGTAAATGATTGTGAGGTGTGTGATCCTATTAGTCCCTTGAGTGTAGTATTGCCAGATGAATTAGTTCTACGACCAGTACGACTCGAGTGTCACTTTTAATAGGTATTTATTGCTGTGGCTTGTTTAAATTGTGGTAAAAGATAAGATAAGTTGTAGTTATCGCTAACGTTCTTAGTGACTAAAACTGTGTAGAGGTGGATAGTAGCCAACATATCCCTCGCACCTCGCCAGACTTAGGGCCTTCTCTTTCGAGATCACTCCCTTCGGATATAGGAACCACAAGTCATATTACCTGAATACGCAAAGACTGTATAAAATTATTAGCAAAGTTACCCTTTTACACAAAAAAAGAACAAAAAAGTGTTTAGTCATATTATTATGTAGTTAATGATAAAATAATGCTAATATGACAAACACAACATCTGTAAGTAAGTAATAAATCAAGTTCTCTGAGAACATTAATTGTATTTATAAACTCATTACAACAGGGATTTTAAAGTCTACCATTTAATCCGTTTGGAATAAATTGCGTCACTGGAAAAATTATAATGAAAAGAGACATATATAAGGCTACGTTGATGACAAACGAACAGAGGTGTGATTGATATACACGGTTTCATTTAGTTTTTTAGAAGTAACGTAAAGCGGGGCGTGAAAAAGCATCTGATGAGGCGTCAAACTGAGCGCCACCATAGTAGCACTGAACGTGTTTGCAATGGTGACCCTGTTTTATGAGACTTCAGCTTAACATCAGGCGAGGTGAAGTCAAATTGACGTGTCATAAATAAATGAATAAAATAGTAACTTTTCGTTCAAAACGTCAATATTAATGAAAGACTTGGAATCGCAAACAATCTATTTCTAGTAAAAATCTCTAAGAAATTATCAAGTACTGGATATTCGAAATACGCCTCTACATCCCTTTAGATTTTCTCTAATCCAAACTTTACATTACGTTTAATTACTCTTATCAACAAAACATCAATCATTGTTGACTGGTACGAGTTAAAAACTTACTTTAAATATTCCGGTTCCTTTCCCTTCCCTCCTTTTCTTTCCCACCAAAAGGCAACTTAATCCAAAAACATGCTACGATTATTTCTGACTAAGTATACCCAGAGTCAGTACTACGAAAACACAAATATTTCTATAAGTAATCAAACACTCCGCTCTCAGTCAATAGTAGATAGTTAGCTCGCCTATCCATGCAGCTATAATCTCAATTGTAAAATAAATAATAACAAATTAACCAAACTCGCCCCAACGATCGGATTTCCTTATTCAGGCAACTTAAATTGGACGAACCGGCCTCCCCCTCCGGAATGCTGTTTGTACATATTTAAACAACATGAAATACTCTCTCACGAAAATCCGCATCAAGAAAAGATTCCAATCCGTATGAAATACCTACGTATGTTTCGTAAACAGCAGGCACCTTCTTTGTGAAAGCTTGGAAGGTAACAGAAACTGTACAGTTATCTTGAGATGGTTTTTTTTATTCATTTTGTGTGTGAGTATAGTATCAATATTCGTCAAAATTTTATTTATTTTATTTATATTATTTATTTGATTGCCGCGGTAGCCTAGTGGTATGGACTACTGAGACGAGGTCTCGAGTTCAATCCCAGGTTTACCATGGCACACATCAATGACTTTTTAATGCTTTTCGAAGTTATGTGTGTATTTATCGCAGGTTTATAAGTGCCCGGTTAATTGCAATAATCTCGCCACCAATTACATTGGGACCTAAACATAAACTGGCGAAATGTGGGTGCTAGCACCTCTGCCTACCCCTTCGGGGATAAAGGCGTGAGTTTATGTATGTTATGAATTCCGGCTGCACAGTAGATACAAGTTTGAAAACGCTGCAAGTATGTTGATGCCCAAATTACCAAAAGCGTGTTAATAAAGTCTAAGCACCAACTTGAAACAGGGCCTCAGAGACAAGAAACTAACCTACAATGTGTCTACAATACGTACATCATATTGAGGTGTGAAATTGTTTCGTTATCATAGTGAAACAGGAAAGTTCACTGTAATACGGCCTTTTGTTAGGAAGGCTTATGCACGTATACGACATGCTATAACACTGTAGTTCAATGCAGAAATCATGCGACATTCTGCGTCAAGCCATGACGCAAGAATGCCGCATGGCCTTAGAAACCAGAACCGAACAGCGACGCACACATCACTACATCACTATCACTATCACTACATAGTATAAAATAAAGTCGTGTTTTCTGTCCCTATTTTTCTTGTCCCTTTGTATGCTTAAATCTTTAGAACTACGCAACAGATTTTATTGCGGTTTGTTTCAATAGATAGAATGGTTAAAGAGGAAGGTTTATATGTATATAACATCATGCTACGACTAACAGGTGCGGAGCAGGAATGAAAAATGTTGCAAAAACGGGGTGACGCAGACGAAGTCGCGCGGGTCAGCTAGTATAGTATAAAACAAAGTCGTGTTCTTTGTCCCTATGCCCCTTTGTATGCTTAAATCTTTTAAACTACTCAACGGATTTTGATGCAGTTTTTTTAATAGATAGAATGGTTAAAGAGGAAGGTTTATATGTATATAACATCATGCTACTACCAACAGGTGCGGAGCAGGAATGAAAAATGTTGCAAAAACGGGGTGACGCAGATGAAGTTGCGCGTGTCACCTAGTAAACAATAAAATGGTCACTCCATGTTTCGTTAATAACATAGTATTGACGATTTTTTGTCACATTGTGATAAATCTTAGTTACGGAGTTTGCCTTACGATCGAAAGGTCCCGGGTTCGAATCCTGGCCATTACATTATCGACGACCACAAGCCATTGAGCTTAGCTGGAAAGGTTAGAGGGAATATTAGTACCTAGCCTATGCCCGCGGCTACGCCCGCGTGGTTGTCGGTTATCGCAACCTAATTACCATCAGTACAACTTCAATTTTATATCACTACTCATAACTCTGGTTCTACTTAACCGATTGCAAGCAAACAAACGTAAGATTTTAAGTTGGACCAAACCCCATATTACATAATATTATGTGTTATTTCAGACAATATCTCACCCTGTATTAAAATCGGCCAGATTCATTCAGCGGTTAGAGCGTGGATAACAAACATCCACTAATAACTAAATGATATTAGGCTCAGGGTATCAAAATATTCGAGTCCGACACAACCTCTCTCACTGGCTTCGGTGCGATTGATACCCGTGGAAATTTCACGCAAGAAAAAAAAGAACGTTATGAAATTATTATTATTGAGTGACACGTTGAAAAACTCTGATTTCCCTTCAATTATCAGATGGAAATATATTTTTATGAAATTTAGATTTCGGATATGGTCCTGGAATATTAACACATACCCGCATAATAAATATTCGTGTCATACGACCTTTCACGGAGAGGTGAGTGGGAGGAGTTCTCCACAGTTGTTATGGCAAGAATAGAGGCGCCGTCTGATTCCCTCCTACGTCATTAATAAACATTTTACATACATAGCTTTTAGTATTTTTGTTTGTTTATTGGAGATTTTTTTTATTTACTGTTAAATTATTATACAAAGAATACAAATTATGTCAGCATTCTATAAACCACAAAGGTTTGATCGCAATTTTGAGTTTATTCGGAGATTACGAGAGAGTTGAACCGACGTCACGATTATCAAAATATAAAGCGATACTGATGATTTGAAAATCCATATGAAAATCCAGATATTTTTTTCATGTATCTTTCATTTTCTTTGAATTGAATTAAAAACACGCGTTTTTAATTCGTGACATTTCTGAATCAAGCCCCAGGTCGTGAAAGTCGATTTATATAATGAGCCTGTTACAATACTACAACGTTTACCTAAGTTAGTTCACACCAATTTACTGGCTATAACTTTTTCTGCCATTCCCAAATCACCAATAACTTATATAATGGGCCTGTAATATCCACATATACAATCTACTACGCTGGGTTGTTAAATCAGTTATGTGGTAAGGTAGCTTTTATTTATAGAGATTTTTTTTGGAATCTAGTACGATTTGCCAGAATAGTATCCAATCTCGTAAGTGATGTACCGTAGCATAAATACTAGTTCAGTTTTAGCAAAGTCTTTATTGATACGCTGTGAGTATTTTGGACCAAATTTGGAACTAAAAAATACTTTATTTCTGAAGGATACCTTTGCTTCTCTACAGACTGTTCGTTAAAAAGTACAAAAAGGCGTATGCAAGCAAATAGACATATTCTAATTTCTTGCAATTAATAAAATGTCAATAGCTACTCAGAAACACGACCACTCGTTCTTTTTTTTAATATTGATAAAGTAATTATTAGTAAAAAAGTGCGTGTGGTAGAAATGGGTGCATGTCGCGAATGCATATCCAGGATCTCTCAATTATGAGGCCCTGCGTTCACAACAAACAAAATACTCCCCTGCCTTATGTGCGTTTTAGTTGGTTGGAGACCGAAATAATCACCTCCACCGGCTTTGGTTGGGGCGGTATACGTGGGGATTTTGCGCACGGAAAATAAAAGCTCAACGGCCTCAACAGATTCTTTTTCACGCTCCGATACACGTGTGCTGGTAAGGAATTTCAAGACTTATACATTTATATACATGAGTAGGAGTAGAAACCAGTATATCTCAGAAATTCTCCAAAAAAATACAGTAGACTAACAATCTTTATCAGTTGGACAAAGCCGATAAACAGATATTTTAAATCACACATCAAACAAGGGCGTCATGAATATCTCCAAACCAAAATAATCTTTAAATTTTTAGAGATAGACTAGAAAATAGAACATATCTAAATCTGACATAGGTACGTAGTATTGATTCCTTACTATCGATTTGCTAATTCAATTTATAAAGGGTTCTTGAACGAGGGCCTGATAATAGGATTTCCAATTTGAATTCGGTGTCGCCGAATTTGGTAGCACCTTCATCTTTCCGACACTCAACACTAACCGACATTATACATATGAAGTCAATCAAAGTCAATTGCTTCATAAAGCCAGCTTCAATTGTAATTCTAATCACTTAATCTCATTGGTAGTAACTATGGTTAACATCACGTTAGAAATGTAGCAGCGTAGGTATTTTAAATTATTAGGTTCATTTGGAAAATTCATTTTCCACCAACATTTTCACGCAAGTATTATATACTAAACTTTCTAGTGAGTGTTCATTGTGGCTAGATTTAGCTAAAGTTTGGAACTGAAATAGCGTATAATACCTTAAATTAACATACCTGTAACTTACTTTTACACCGCCAAAATTACTCGCGGTTAAATCCGAGCATCGCAGGTGAAATAATTATATTTTACGCTTTTGCGCCCATGAGGAAGTGTTATATAAACACTTCAATTTATATTTGGTTTATCTATCTAACACTAGCATTTAATTAAATTTTAACACAATGTAAATGTTGAATTTAATAAAACAAAAAAAACTGCCCGTGATCCGTGATTACTTCGAAGCGATTTTCGGGTAGTTTTATAATATGTTCTTTGTCTGGTTACATATAATGTCACGGTTTTGAGGTCGACTCTAATTATAAATAATATATACGAGTGCTTGCCCTCTATTAACCCTTGAACTATCATGTTTGCCTAATAGACGAGAATAATGCTACGAGTAGAATACCTAATTAAAATATCGTGAGGAAATTACTTTTAACCATGAACCTCGTTCACGTCTGATAATGACGACTGTTGGTATATAAAATTATGTTTGTGCAGTCAGTAGCTCGGTTTAAGTAGTAGGCCTTACGATCAGGAGCTCCCGGCTTGAGTCCTGGCATAAGCAATTCAGCTTAGCTGGGCCCTGCTACACAAATTGCTGAAATTTGCCAGACTACCTGGGGAGGGGGTGACGGGTGGTCGTCTGTCACCCACCGGAAGCAGGTCGCAGTGGTGGTGCAATAATGCCCCTCTCCGCATTCGGGGGCTAGACTGGGACAACGTGGTCCCTACACCTGAGGCGAGCTATCTTGTAAGAGATGGCCGAGGTCTGCTGAAGCGCAAGGTTGGTTACTATCTCAACTCTGGCAATTAATGACCAATATTCGGCGTGCTATTTGGTCGGTTAGAGTCCGACATAACCTCCCCAACCGGCTCTGGCAGGGGGTATCCGTGGGGGTGTTTCACAACATAAAAAAAGACTACCTGGGGAATTCTTTCGAAAATCATACTCAGGGTTTCAGCCGCGAGCCTAGTGGTCAGCTATCGTGTCGTCACCTGCTGAATCACATGTGGACCTTCCCTCCCCCCACCTCCCCTAAGTGTATCCCTAAGGATGATCACTGGTTTTCATCGTTCAATAAATAAAATTATTATTAGCGAACATAACATACCATACTCATATTGTAGATACAAGATGTTTGTATGTTTGTTAGTCAATCACGCTGTAACGGATAAACGGATCTTGATGAAATTTACAGTTACAGTTTAAATAAGAGCCTAGATAACCTATATATTACAATTCATTAATAACAATATAGTCTATAATGTATCATAAATATAATGGCTACAATTTAACAATAACAAATATGCTACAATGTATCATTTTCATATAGGCTACAATTTATCACGATCAATATCTAAGCAGTAGGTGATAAACCAAGTTTAAAACTCACTAATTCACATGACGTTTTTATAGTTAGCTAAGTGCCAAAAGATAAAGTTAAAATTTCGTAAGAAGTAGTTTATTAGGCGATACTTAATGGTTTATGAGCCATAAAGTACAATAAAACCAATACAACGGGCTGTAAACAATTTATGAGATGTCTAGACCAGTTGTTGGATATATGAAGGTAGGCAAAGGTATGTTAAGATAATAAAAATATATGAAAAAGTAGATATTAATAAAGTATAAAATTATTTTATTGCATTTTTAAATCTTTGCGCTACTATGTATCTTTGCGCTCGCAATATACAAACTTAGATCTTACGTACTATGAAGCGACTACAATATAGTTATTTATACTATTGATTGATGGCACTTGATGGAACTCATTGTTATACGTTATTGATGAGTTCCCCTCGTAATGGAAAGATCGCGGGTTCGAATCCTGTCGAAGCTTTCACTTTTTCCTATCTAAATTTGATTTGAACATTACTTTTCAAAATTTCTGCAAACTTGTACTTCTCCACGCGATATTTGTTATTCTACCTAATCGGATTGTACAAAGTGCAAATGTACAAATTACATGGGACCGAAAACCATAGTTGGCGAAATGTGGGTGTTTAATACACCTCTGCCTACCCCTTCGGGGATTACGGGCGTGAGCGTATGTATGTACCTAAACGGAGGATAACCTCGCGGCATTCTCAAATGTTTACATAGATAGTCAACTATATAACTGTAAGTATCCATGTAAACCTTTAAGAATGAAAGGTTTCTACAGGTCAGTAGCACGAGAATGACACACCTAATGTTGCATACGTCCATAGACCACGGAAAAAAAATTCCAACAGGTGGGCCGTGTCCAAGTCTACCACCAAAGTGGTATTAAAAATCAGATTTAATCCCCAATTGCAGGATAACCCCTATTCATAGTATCTATTGCCTAAATATTCGATCTACAAGTTCGTATGTGGATATGTGTGTTTTATAATAAGCCTACGGTTAAGCCTATTTCTAATATTAAACTGGGTGCAAGGAAAATGTTTTCGAAGCCGAAAGTCCCTGGTAGTACTCCTGGCTACCTGGTAAATAAAAAAGATCACAAATCGTAATTTTTATGGCAATATGTACTGCCGCCGCGGTAGCCCAGTGGTATGGGTAAGGGACTGCTGAGACGAGGTCTCGGGTTCGATCTTAGGTTTTACCATGGCACACACCAATTACTTTTCGATGCTTTTCAAAATTATATGTGTATTTATCGCAGGTTTATTAGTGCCCGTTTAATGGCACTTATTACATTGGGACCTAAAACATAAACTGGCAAAATGTGGGTGCTACCCCTGCCTATCCCTTCGGGGATATAGTTGTGAGTTTATGAGTTTATGTAATATATACTGTACTCGCAATACTACCATGTGACTTCGGTTTCGGGAGCCTTTCCCTAATAACCTGTATGGATACAGTAAAATAAAAGAACGCTTACTTTCTGGTCAAAACAGCCTATACCTACGTGTGGGACAAGTTATTTAAGGTAACATTTATTTCCGGTCAAGTAACAGGTAAAGCCGCAACACCACTAAAATGCAAAATTTAAACAATTCGGTCGCAAAAAATGAGGTAGCTTTTTCCAGTTCCGTGATTTTAAACACACAAGTTTCACATGCTTGACAAGCAATTTCGGCCGTCTAACGACCGCATTAGAGCGAATTGTAATAGTTTGTGCGACCCCAGATAACATTTGTGCCAGTAAAGTTTGCAACTTGCTATAACCTAACACGCAACGAGGAATTCAGATCACATTTTCCTATTCAAAATACATTTAACAAAAGATTTTTTGTTGTAAGTTTTAATTAAGTATTGGTCACTCTTGTTTGTCGGATATTTCGTTCTGTATTCAACATCAATTTAAGCTGAAATTTTCTGAGAGATGTTGGATGAATAAATAAATAAATTGTACTCTAGGACAATCTATACAACGCCCTAGACCCATGTTAAGTATAGCTTAACCAGCTTGTGTTATATATTCTAGTGCCGAAATACATTCCTAGTTATAATTTTTTGTAAATACATACATATTATACATAAAACGAATAGAAATACACAGATCGATACTAATGTTTACATTTATGTACACAAATATTTGCACTGAGCGGGAATCGAAGCCGTGCCTCCTGCGTAGCAATCGCGTTCACTACCGCACCGCCACAGAGGTCGTCGGATCAAACATTACAATGTTACATTTTTAATTGAAATACAGATTATCACAATACAGAAATAAAAAATGTGTTTCAATACAATTATATGGGTAAAGTCCATAAGTAAAAGAACGGGGGAAAATAATGAATTTTATAATTCGCTTAAAGGATGACGAACAAAAAGTTAGCTGCTTAAATGTCCATGAAGTTAAAGAGCATTTCAATTCGAATCCTTTTAAATTGTACAATTTGCGAGTAAAGACAAAAGAAGGATACAGCTTGCTAATCAGAAATACTTGTAAAGTTTCAATTAAATTATTCACACAAGTTTGATCTTCTATCTTAATTGTAGCAATTTATATTCAGTAATTATTTTTGATTAGGAATATAGCTAAAACAGACCTGTTAAATTGAGTAAAAGATTACATGACAAGTCATTATTTTATAAAATAAACTATTGGAAGACTAAACTGTAATTAAAAATAACAAAGTAGTATAGGTATATTATACTACTACTTAAAATAAAAGTTTATAAGTAAATGTCTATGTTAACAACTAAGTACTTTACGTGGTAATGGCTCAAAGAATTTCAGTGAAACTGAGCGCAAAAATAGCTTAAATTATGCTAACACATTGAACAGCTAATATCAATAAGTTTGTCTACCATATTTGCAAAATATTGTTACAGTGTTATTTTTTTTATAGTACTAGTTGCGCTCTCTATTTAGTTTTCCAGAATAGTTAGATTGGCCAATAGCCATAAACGAATGGATTGAACTTTTAAAGCTTCAGACTTCACTAAATAATCACAAATTATATCAATACTTCAAGAATGTTAGTAAACTAATTACTATTATTAGGAATAAAAATATGTTTTATTCAATTATTGCTTATTTTGCTGATCTGTTTACTAGTTATTTGGTTGGTATTGGCTGTCGATATCTAAAGTGAGTAAAAATATCATAGATTGACAATAGAGATTAACTGGAAATCCAAATAGAATTTTGAGAAAGTAAACTTTTGAATAACACGATATCCATATATTGTAGGGCATGTGGCAGCGATAATACTTAATACAAATACTGCTACACTCTATACTTCATCTGAACCTCTCGCTCATGTTTAGATTTCAGCTAATGCTATTATTTCAGACACCAATTCAGCGTCGTTAAGGAAAATATTTGATTAGTAATTTAAGAATAAACCAATAAAGTGCTGGCTTTGTGAAGCTTCCAACTTTGTCGGATAAATCCGATCGGTTCGCTTTTATTTTTCTTTGGAAACCTCTAATTAAACACTTTAGATTAAATAAATTTATATAGTAGATTTAAGTAGATATTGCGAGAAACTTTTGCAGTCTGTTTTTTACTTTAGTCTCTAACTGGCGCAACTAGCTTTCCGTAACGCATGGGAACCTATTGAAGGAATAATGAATAGCTTATGTTATTGACTGTATTCTAACCCTCTTCCAAAATTCAGCCAGATACTTTCAGCTGCTTTTACGTGACTGAGTACAGAACATCTTCACAAAATCATCAAAGGAGGTAGGACAAGACGGTATCTCCCATTCCAAATTAACAGCTAATAATAGAAGAGTAGTCAGAGCTCAATAAAGAGTTTTTATGCTATCAATGGGAAGTCCAATTTGTCTATTGAGCTGGCGGCACAGAACCTCTCTTAACCTAAAACTTCACCGCTTCTTCCTCCCTTCCACCAGACCACCACTTGTTCAAGAAAAGCATTAGAAAATTTCATAAAGTCGGCAGCACGAGTGTGACATCCGTAGTGTTATAAACGTATATAGACAATTGTAACCACTTTTCATCAGGTGGGCCGTGTGCTTGTCTGCCATCCAAGTGGCATAGAAATAAACCTTTCACACATAACATTAGTATATGTTTTCTGTAGGCAGACCGTAATATTAATAATAACAGTATTATTTAGCCTGAAGTCATTGAAACAGGACAAGGCAATACAATCTCTACAGAGCGTTGTTATTTGTGATTAATTTATATGATTATATCATTCCTTTTCTTTTTCCTATTACACTAATAACTACCCATCATATTATTTGGTCCATTAAGATTAATGTCCATTCTAGTTGCCATTTTTTATATACAACTGAGACGACAGACAAGCACACTATACGACTGATGGAAAGATGGAAAGATGGAAAGATGGAAAGATAGAAAGTGGTTATTGTGGCCTATAGACGTTTGCAACACCAGGGACGTCTCACTCGTGCTGCCGACCCTGTAGAAGAAAGGGGAGAGGGAGTGGGAGGGGAGAGGAAGAGGAGGAGTGGTAATGGTCAAGAGAATTTCTGTGCGGTCAGTGGAGAAGATAAAACAGGGTTTTATACCATTATATAGTGGTGACAACTCAAACCTCCGGTCTTCCCACTGACAACATAACCTCTCCAGTGAGCTCTGACTACCATATGGTAATCACTTACAGCGATTATGCTATTATTTATTCGTATTTTGATTTGGAACTCTGAGTGTATGCATATGTAGTTTAATTATATACTATTCTATGATTATAGTAACATTGATATGTAGTTTACTCTACCCTAAGTATTTTAAATAAGATTCAGTCTGATTGCGCACGATAAAACAGTAGTTCAGTCTGTAACAATAGATAGGTAAAAAAGTGAGGAATTTAACTAAAGTGTGTAACCACACTAAGCCTATCTTATTACACAGGAACTAATATGGTGTCTACTCGTCGTCGTTTCACATATCATCGATTTAAACTATTGAAGTAAGTCAGAATATACTCCTTCAAGATATACTAGGCAAATGTCAACCTCAACTGCTAGTCAATACACCCGCTGGTTAACGATTGAAAACCTCGTAACAGGCATAGTTACGAAGTAAAAATACCAATAACAGACGCAATAGTATCCGTCACAAATATTGGAGATTTTTTTATCTAGAATTGAAATGAGACTATCGTTCTAGTTGCAGATAGAAAAGTTTCAAAAGTAAACGAAAATTAATGTTTGGGCACATAAGTTATGAACAGTAACAGCTTAGATACTGCGCTCTTATTTTCCGATTCCCTGAATCGTAAGTTTCCAGACAAACAATTGAAAATAATACTTCGATGAACAGTAAGAGCGGTATTGGGAGCATGAGATTACTCAATCGGCATGTGGTTGATACGAAAACATAAGAATATCGGGCGAATATTCAGAAAACACGCTCATTCGGAAAATACGGAAACAATTGTTCATTCCCTTCACCTCTTTGGTGCAGCTGTTAGTGAATACAATGCTATAAATAAAGTATCTAGTTCGAATTCTAGGTGACCTTCTGTATTTTTATTTCTTTTTTTGTAATATCTCTTACCGTATAGTGTCTTTATCGTATCTTTTTTTTAATCACACAAGCAAACCCGGCGAACTCCGTTTCGCCACCAGATGGCAACGAAAAATGATTTTCTAGCTTTTCTGTTGAATTTTTTTCTGAATTTTCTTTGCTATAAACCTCACGGAGCCCAAGACCTTTCCAATGAATGCAAAACCGTGGAAATCGGTTCTTGCGTTCTGGAGTTAGGAAGGAAAACCCGACTTATTTTTATATAGTAGATTTTATGGCAGCCTACGTATGCAAGAAATAAGAAAAAAAGTCTAGTCTTCTTCTTCTGTCGAATCGACGGCATTAAGTAGTTGCCATCGTTGTGTAGTAATTACTTTCACGGCAGCGCCGCTACTCACGGAGAGGGCCCGAGCATAGGTTTCACTCTTCGGGAAGGCTTACTACTACTAATCTTGTCATACCGCATACATTGGGCCCCAATGCAGCAATGGAAGGAATACAAATAATCCAACTAATTTGATGATCTGATGATGAAATCTTACTATGGGGGTACTGACAATTGGAGAAGTAAAAGTAGAAGAATCCGGGTACTGATGTGGAAACCGTGGAAGGTCCTAGAGTGAGTAAGTGACTTGGGCTATCTATAAATACCGCCTCCAGCGAGCTCCTATGGAAGGTGCAATTCCAACTAATCCTTGCTTGATGGTGTTAACAACTGACAGTTGTGCGAAGTGGAGAATTGAAAGTAGAAGAATCTGGGGTGAATATGACTTGGGCAATCTTTAACTTAAAGAAAATGGTGTTTCAAAATAGTACCTCACCTATTATTTGAGCTCATTCGATTAATCTATCGCAGTTTACCTCTGGACATAGACTATAGCACCCGATCCTTCACCTTTTGTATTAAATCTATTGCAGATACATTTTCAGATTGTACTTATTGGTCCAATTCCTGGTACCAAAACTCTATATTACTACTGAGAATTACCTATCAGATAAAATCAACCATTGTCCGAATCAGAAATCGAATATGAGACTTCATTCACTGTAGCCATTTGTGTTACCATTTTATTATTCAGATAGTTATTATTCTAACTATTGCTTAGTTAATATATAAATAGTCTATTTATTTTAAAATATTCCTTTGTCTGCATTGTAAACAATATTAAAAGTTGTTTTCAATTTTTGAGTTGCCTCCACTGGAAAATAAAAAGGCGTGAGTATGTGTTCTACAATGTTCAATAATTCAAACTCAATATAATGACATACTATCCCTGTATAATTATAAAACAATTTATTTTCTTTGAAAGCTCTAAACGTACCTACATTGTTTTATGTTCTTATATTGTTTTACAACAGAAGTAATCTACAATTAACCTGTAGCATTATAAGTTTCTTTTTGATAAAGATTTTTTTTATATACACCTAAACATATTTAGTGTCATTTGGCTAAGAATACAAAATACACAGAAAAAATCACAAATACATTGTAAATGTTCTCTATTGTTGGTTAATTAATTATTAAAATAGGTGAAGTCCGATATTAGGCTGTAACAAACTTGGTCTTTAACAAACCTTTAGCCGAAGTGCGTAACCGCGCCACGCTTATTGTATTACAGAGGAACTAATATACCCCACTATTGTCACCATCGATCTGAACTATTGAACTAGGTCAGGATATTTTTTCTCACACATCCTGTATATCAGAACACGATACCTTGTGTCATTGACAAACTATAACCTGCCATGTGGACTTTTGTTAGAATAGCTGTATTTTTGTATTAAAAATTGATCGTTGAATATTCAATATATTAAAAAAAAATTAAACTTCATAAGTGAAAAATAGATTTCAGTTTGTCAATGACATTATGTTATTAATTATCAGAAAAATACTTCGATGTCGGCGTCAACTCCCCCACGAACGTCGGCCACCCAAAATCTAATATTAGTAAGAACAACATACCAAATACCGGTAATAAATAATGTATCATTAACTCACCGACAAATATCGATCCACAGGGCAACGAAAGTTCGATCGATCTCACATTAAAACTTGAAAGTTTCACCCGAAAAATGCTCACCTGTGATTGGTTCACACAATACTCGCGAGATGTTCACGAGTCGTCGCGAGTTAGGCGGGCGTGGGGTCGCACGCGAGCGACCGCCGGTGGCGGCTGGGGAGCGCGCGCATGGCGGGGGGAGGCTCGCACTCGGCACGGAACACGAGCGGCCGGCGCGGGGCGCGTCGCGGACTGGCCGGGCCGCACAGGGTCCCCAGCTACAATTATTCAAATTTCCCCAGATGTAGTCAAAAAATACCTGAATTACTTTGCTTACTTATTTTCATTATAGCTGCTGAAAATTGGAGCTGAATGTTCTATACGTTTTAGTTTATGTTACTAGACCTGACTGATCTGAGACTGTAGAGTCCGTATGTTTTGTTTGTACTAAAGTACTATTTTATTCATTATTTTATAATTTGTTGTTGCTAAAAAGTGTAAACGTTGTTTTAAAAAACCACAGTAAACTGACATTTATTTAATTTATTTATTTATTTTTATTTATTTTCACATGGAAAATTTACAGCTATTCTGATATCAACAATGAAAATTTTACGTTAACTATTAAGACTTCAAATTATATTCTGCGTAATTTAAATTAATACTATTTGTGGAAACTACATAAGACAGTTATTTTTATTTTTCTTTTCCAATATTATATTACCAATTCAATTTAAAACACTTTTCTTACCTACATATTGACATCCCTAAAAATTTCATCCGAGCTTTTTTGTATCAAAAAATGTTAATTTACCCCAGAATTGTGCAAAAGTTCCCTAACCCGGCAACACCGCAGCCGCCCCGCTATGCCCGCGCCGCCGCGTTTCGCTGCCCTAAATTCGCGTTACCGCCGGCACAATAATTGTCGTGCCGCTGCCTGCAGCCGCGGCGGCCGCACACCATATCGATTCACTCCACGGCGCGTACGTATCGTGAAAATAAAAAGTTAACTCGATCGAATACGATGCGGTCAACGCTTTTCTGTCGAAAACGCGATCCAGTCGTTTTCTAGGTCACAAAGTCAATTTAAAAGTTACTATTGATCCTTTACCTGTACTGACAGCCTATTACATGTTGTAGCTTGGATAGAACCACACGTTCATGATACAAGACAGTAATGAGTTAAAATAATCCAATCTTTTGAGGTCAAATATTGGTAAAAATTAGTCAAAGTCACCACCACCACATGCAATCTATTTTACCATTTTCATGTATTAAAAAAATGTACAAATTCAATCTAAATCTATAAATAACTGTGCCATGAATAACATTAAACGTAATAGTGAGCTTTGTCCTTTATTAATTCGTAGCCCCGTAGCCGAATGCTACGATATAGTCTACAGGTCTACGTCATCGCTACGATCGTGCTACGAAGGGTATTACGATCTTTCTCGTGATAGTGTCAGACATTCACTCTGACAAAAGCGCTGGTCTCACAACTGTCAAATGTTTGAAAACTTTTGAATCCTAAGTATTATGATTTCTTATCTACTTGATAGTGGGTCTAGATAAAATCAGTATTGGAAAAGTAAAGTAAACAGGGTTGCACAGTTAGGTCAAAGGTAACAAGTTTTATTCCCGCTCAGTGCAAATATACGTTTGCATATATATATGAGTATGAAATTAATATATAAATATATTCACAGTAGTCTGAATATTTTAACTTATAATATTTACATAAAAAAATGAGATTTACTTCATATAAGGTCTATATAGCACAGTATAAAATTTCCTAGAATATTTTTTATCACATTGCCTTATCAAGTATAGCCTAATTAGGTAATAAATACAAAATTATATGAGTATTAAACAATGATAAAAATTAAAATATAGGAGTGCGTTAGCCCTACAGTTCATTCAGGATTAAAGTCGCAGAATGACCCCCGTCCTCCATGGGACTGGCCCTGCGGGTGACGGGTGGTACCATCTGTCACCCTAGTAGAAGCAGACCGCGGTGGCAGCGCTAAGTCTCGGTGCTAGACGGGGCCACTAAGGGGATCATCTCGAAATAGATGGCCCCAGGACTGCCGGGGTGCAAATGATATGTTGACTACCATTTCACCTTCGATAACTAAACACCTAAAGACGGTTTTTTTCTCGAGCCATTGAAACGAATATAGTTGTTAATTGTAATTGAATTTTCAAATTAGAAGTTAAAGTAGAATTTTGAATTCAAATTTGTAGTAGAGCAGTTTCAATTGAAAATAATTCAGGTAATACAATGCGTATATCAATTAAGCAATCACATCATCAGGGTTTTTGTCCTATGCACCCGTGAAAAATTCAATATACCGTTGTAGTTCACGGCTGTTGATTTTGAGTGGAAGAAAATCTTATTAAAAGCATAAAGGCCACTATTTATTTTCATGAGCACAATTATTAAGGCATCACAATTACAAGGTTATTAATTCAGGAAGAGGTATTTTCAAAATAATGCACCTACTATAGGTATTCATCCTGCCTCTTGTCGTGACGGTAGTGAACGTGAATAATACGCAGAAGGCACGGGTTTAATTCTTGCTCAATTCAAATATTTGTACGCATAAATATAATGATTTGCATTACAGACTGATATTAAATACTTTAGACTAATATTATAATTATGTCTTGGAGAAAACGTTAAGTCGTCGGTCTTGTCCAGGTTGCCATATGAACATCTATTATAGTAGTTGTTAGGAGTAGTTGGAGCCCTCAAAATTACGTTATTCTAACTACAAATGTTCCACAACGCCACTTTGTTGTGGTGGGTATCCTATTCAAACCCGCGATATTTCCCTTACAGGGAGAATGTTTTGACCGCTATGCCACGAAGCATCGTGAGAATTATTCGAATTTCTCCTATGTAACCATCTGTGGGGTTATGGTGGAAGCCATCGAACATGATACGAACTATCAGTCACAATGGAATGAATGAAAGGTCGGTAAATGGAAAGAAAGTGCAATTTGAATCGAAATTCCACTCCATCGATGTTTACAGTGGTCCATCTTCCAAACATAACATACGTGAAACATTATTTCAGAGTGAAATGTTGCGTATTTTTTTCCTGTAATTGTGACGTGTTACAAAAAGCCTACACAGAATCATAACAGCGTTTAACCGTCGCTCGACCACTGCAGTCTAATCGACCACAAATAGCGTGTCACGCTCGCGTGCGAACGGTGCGTGACATGGCCCTACTTTGTTTGTGATTCTTAAAAAACGTATTAAAAGTGCCACTGGGTTGACCTGCAGACGCAGGATGTGTTGTTTTACCGATTAAGTGAAAGAAGGGTTATGTGTTTAGTGTTTAGGTGATATGATAATTCATTTGGAAAATGAAGTAAATGATATTAGATAACTATAATGTAATCGATCAAATAGCCTGTCACAGTCCGCTGTTTGACATACTAGCCTCTTCCATTGTCGGGAGTCTTTGGTCCTACTCCACCCAGGCCAGATGGGTTGGTACAATGTTTTATTCATAGATAAATACATCAAGTTTTCCTTTTCACGCAGTGATGTCTTCTGCGGTTGGACAACAGGTCTGAGTGGAGATCGATGGGGGAATAGCCTATGTTCAGCAGTGGACGTTCTATGGCGGAAATGATGAGGATGAAGATGATTAAAAATTCTGAATGAATATGAAAAGTAATACAAAACAACTAAAACAATACCTGTTATCTAATCAGATTTAAAAAGTAATAAAATCTGTAATTGTTCATATGCTAGGAAAACCATCAGTATTGTGTGTCGTCATTAAAATGTAGGTAGATGAAAAATCTTCTTAGCTTTCGTAACACCCGCCATGCTTTTACTTGTTTCATAGACAGTCATAGGGACCACACATAGATCTTTGAGAACAAAACATAACTATTTGTAACACCTGCTGGATTATGGATGACGCTCTGGCGAAGGTTTTCCTATCGCGGTTCTGTGGTTAAATGATAGTTGCACGATCAAAATAATAAAAGAAAGATTGATGAGTAGCTTTTGATGCACCGGGGCTAACCTCATGATAATGCTGATTATAGCAAAAAGTGAAAAGTGCAACCAGTTACTTTGTTTCTTCTTTGTGAAAAATTTTATAAAGATATGAGGTTGTATATTAGTATTAACTACCAAGATTTTAGAGTCTAAATTGCAAATTATAAATAAATTAAAGAATACATGAATAAACACTAAATCACTACATGGTATAAAACAAAGTCACGTTCTCCGTCCCTATTTTTCATGTTCTTATGTTCCGTTGTATGCTTAAATATTTTAAACTACGCAACGGATTTTGATGCGGATTTTTAGGATAGCGGTAGGACAAGACCGAATTTACTGTATAAAAATTTGGATAATTTATATAGGTACTCGTTTACACAATAGTTTGCTTTAGAACAGAGTAATTTAAAAAGTTAGTTGTACACATTAGAACAACTGTAACTCTCACTACTTTGTTTTTTTTTTGTATTTATTTTTATTTTGTTTTTGGTGTACAATAAAGAGTTACCTATCTACTTGTACAAAGCGCTGCACACAGATTGGTTATGCCATGTATAATTCTAGTAGAAGGAATTTATGACGCTCGTATATAAAATACATGTTTCACAAATCGGGACGCTCATATTGCTTGCCAGAGAACGAGCGAGGTGACGAACTGCCGTTCATTCCGGATTTATATCACCATTTTATATAATAATTCACACATATCACGTTCGTCTAAGAAAATACTATTTTCACAGCCTGTGCTATGAATGGGGAGTAAGGGATCGACGCCAGCCGAGATCGGTCACCCACATGCCGACAACAATGCTATTTTTTCTCTAGAAACATTCATTGTGGCTCCGAATGCGGTCTGACAAAGCATTCTTTACAGACGTGCAGCAGTAGATATTTATGCGGTGATATAAGGATTAAATCACACTACAGAATAGATAATAATACTTATATAAGTATACGTATTTATAGTCTATTTGTTTAGGTACTTAAATAAACGTAAACAATCTTAGTGTGTCCTTTTGATGTTAAGTTTCAAAACTCAGTACAAAAATACTTATCTGTTTTGTAACGTATTATGAAGACGAAAAACCTGTATTGAACACAAGTTAGTATAGTTTATTTGTTTAACATGTGTTTTTATAAAAAGTTATCACAAGATTTTTTACCTTTATTTAAATATCTAAATAAATGAAGTATAAGTACTCACCTGTTTAATTCACGGTAGTGTTTTCACAGTTTTCATACCAAGAACTTTCATGTAAAATTCTGATATTGAACTTACTGTCCATAATAACTATTCTGACTTATACCGGTGATTAAATTTGTATTAAAGTCAACGAAATATTTATCATGTTTATTGATTGTATCCAATATTTCGGTGCCTTTACAAGCGCAACGATCAATGTACTGACAACCGCCGAACTAATTGTTGTTAGGCCAACCATTTCGGTCTACCCTCATTCTTATTCGCTTTTTACGCGCGTCGCGGCTACCACAATCCACGTTCTCACGTTATACTAGTTCAATTGTGATATACACCACTCATTGTATTACTCAATACTCAAGACATTACGTTTGTGTACGTTCTGCGAACATGGTAAAAATAGAACATAGAAAATAGTAAAAAGTTAAAAATTGTGTTTAAATAATCATGTCAATCTAAAATCATATACTCGTACTGAATAAATTTTATTCATATATAGCACAGAAATTAATAACCTCATTACCAGGAATGCTCAATTGCGTGTGAAGTGAAGGAGTAGAAGTCTTGAAGCCGACCTAAGACTCTCGGCAGTGAAATCTGGTCACGACGCTGTGATGATTATTTACAGTCTATAATATGTAACTAAAAGATAATTAAAGTATGGAAAGGAGGAATTAGACACGACATCGGATCCAAAGTTGGCACTTATGCTAAATATATTTACCAAAAATAAGCTTTATGAATCACGGGACACGGAATCAAAAATCCACGCGAGCCGAGCCGTGAGCAACAGTAAGCGATACAAATTAAACATCATTAAAAAACAAGCAAAGGGTTATGATGTTAGTACATTAGTATTACTAACAACTATAATTTACGAATATCTGTTCAACAGTACCAAACAAAAGAAAATACTCGTAATATAAAGTTTCATATAAATGGCCTACTTACAGAAATATAATTTATAGAACTTGCCACACGCTTATAATTGGTTGTTTCGCCCTACTTAAATGTATTGGATAGACCCACATAGCACTAAATGCTTTTTGGTATCGACATACTTATTTATTTATTTATTTATTTATTCATAATTTAGATGTCTTATTCTATTCTTTACTAATATCATTTACATGGTATCCTACTTTTTCTATTAATATTATCGTCTTTATCAGCATCCTTGAGTTAATCCCAGTCACATTCGAAGTCGTGACCTTAGAGAACGGGGCTCGCCTTTATCCAGTGTAACTGCGATGCGGATGAACTTTTCCGTGGAGCGACTGTCATCTAGCCTCCTGATTCCAGAACCTATAGGTATAGACGATATCGAAGTAGGTACTGCAGTTAGACCAGTTGTTTGTTGGACTTTTTAGGGCCACAACTACCCGTTATCCCGCTACCTGGTATTGACTATCATAGATGTTATGAGAACCGGGAGCGACGGCCTAACGCTAATACAAATAGCCGTCTTCATGCTTACAAATATTTACGATGAGCAACAATCGAACCCATGCCTTCTACCAAAGTCGCGTTCACTACTACCTATGTATTATCACAATTTTATGTTTTCTTTTTTTTTCTACTTGGGCGCCTATTCCATATATGTGTGAGTGTGTGAAAATGGATTCAATCATGCTACAGCAGCTGAACGAATCTGGCAGAAATTTAGTACTGGGTGAGATTAATAGTTAGCAGATAAGCACCCAGTCTACCTGATGGCAAAAGGTTAACGTGGCCTATGAACGTATGCAATAACAGGGGTGTCACATTCGTGCAGTCGACTCAGTAGAAACCTTTTAAGAACCCTGTATTGTAGACGTAAGCTTTTCATAATTTTTGTGTCGCTGGGGTAACCCTGGAATACCTCTAGGTTACGAGAAAGGTGTTCAGAATTCAGCGGAGTTACGGGCAACCGCTTATAATTTATATCATTAAAGCTGTATATTTTGAAATATACAAACAAGAACGATATTAGTGGTGATACAAATAACACTGCAAATACAGTAATAAACACAATTTTACACAACAGTGCATTACAGTTTAATGTAATTAGAAATTAAAACTCGCCGCTCTAGTTATTGTTGGTGAATTTTAGTAGAATACCAAACCGATTCTACTATATAGCTTTTCTTTTTCAATATGTCCTAATTATTCTTAATGCAATTTCCATCAGTTTGTTTTATTTTCGTTCATGAACAACTTGCTGTAGGTACTCTGCATTAAAACTTTGGAATAGTTTTTTGATAAGCTAATGGAAATGTTGGAATGATATCAATTTACTTTGACAACTCATGGTTCATAATTCAAATGGTGTACTTTTTCTACTCTTATTTTGTATGAAACCAATTAATAAAGTCTACATAATTGCTCACTCACTTTATTTTGGCACATATTAGTTCTCTTTCTATCAGCAGCTTCAACTTTAACTAAACTTCTTCTTATGAATGGCTTTTTCTGCAGCAGGCAGAATCGCCACCATTTTAACAAAGTCAAATAATTGGTAAATGTAATACAAAATTATTAATGGTGAGACGCCAATATCAAGTTGTTCAAGAAAATCTACTAGAGTCACGTTATACACATCAGTAAAATTTGGTGTGTAACGTTAGGATAATAAATACTTAATATGTAATAACTGATAATAAATAATACCGTAAGTCAAACAAATAATGTATAGTGTTTATAAAGAACACCTATGAGCAACTGTTAATATTCTCGACCGTAAGCAGAAAGTAATATTCGGTGAAAGGTCAAACCGTTGCACACCAAGTTATTATTATAACTATTGCCGATAATTTTGTACCATACTAAAGTTCACTTTAACGACCTAAGTAACTGAAGTTCGGCAAACTGGACAAGTTCAGAACGTGCCAAGCTGGCTTCAAGTCACTTCTGCGAATACTTGAATAGTTTATTATTATAATGTTTCCCTCTTGTTAACTCTGACTTTCATGGACCGGTGTAAGTGTTAGCCTTTAATAACTCAGCCGGACTAAACATCGCTGTACATTAATGTTTTGAATGGGGCTGATAACTGTTTTGGTTAGCACGTTGAAAAACTACGCAAGTCAATTTTATAGCGAGACCCTTTCGGACTTAGAAATAAATATTAAAATAAAATATCTAGGTCAATCTACACAACGCCACCTAGACACATGTTAAGTATAGCTTGTGTTATGGGTTCTAGAATGCGGATAAACATACATAGATATTTTTTTGTAAATACATACATATTACCTATACATAGAAACAATTCAAATATTTATATTCAAGCACACAGATATTTGCACTGAACGGGAATCGAACCCACTTATAAAAAACGTAAAGCCGTGAAACCTAGGGTATTGTACAAATATCTATGGCATTCGATACGGGTAGTTGTACTTTTTTTTATCGTGCGCAAAATCCCCACGGATACCACCTCCACCAAAATCGATGGAGGTGATTATGTCGGACTCGAACCGACCAAAACGCACGCCGTCCATGGGTCCTTGATTGCCGGAGGTGAGATTATACAAGACATATCTCTCGCACCCCGGCAGACCCGGGGACATCTCTGTTGAGATGACCCTCTTCCCCCAATGTGGGGACCATGGTGTCCCCATCTAGCGCCTGGGTATGGGGTGGCATTTTGCGCCATCGCCGTGGCCTGCTTCTGCTAGGGTGACCGGCGGCTCCACCCGTCACCCCCAGACCCGCGCTCATGGGGGACGGAGGTCATTCTGCGACCTCCGACGTCCGAGTCGCCTCCGCTCATCGCGGGCAGTGCGAGCCCGGAGTCTTCTCCGGACCGCTCCGCCTCCTCCTTTTCGAGGGTACGTAACGGGTAGTTATACTGCCACTTTTGTATTGCTGTTGTTGTGTCTATTTTAATTTTTCTGTATATTGATGCATTTTGGCTGCATAATAAAGAATATTGTGGTGTGGTTTCATTCGCACCTTTGGCCAGCACCATCAATGGTCGGCAGAACGAATGTAATGCCCTTAGTGTTGCAAACATCCATAGGCCGCGGTAACCACTTTCCATCAGCTAGACCGCGTGCTTGTCAACCACGTAAATTATATGAAAAAAATAGTAGTAACGAAATATTAGCATAAACGAGATAATTCCAAAAAGAAAAACTGCCGATAAAATTCAGATTTATTTCTTAGGACAAACATTTCAAACCAACAACCAGAAATTAGACAATTTGGTCAGAAGTCGTGGTACCATCGTGGTTGAAGTAATTCAAGACCATATTGAACCAAGATGACAGGGTGGAGAGCATACCTGCATCTTCAGGTCCATTGAAAGATACTGATACAACTCCGTCATTGTAAATCTCACTATCTTGAGCTGCAGGGGAAGGTACGTCTTCTTCAGCAGGCGCGACAGGGGGAGGTAAAACGATTGGGTCAGGAACAACTTCGGGTGCTGGGGGCTGTGGGAGCACAACGGGTTCAGGCACTTCGACTGCAGGGGGGGCAGGTGCTGGCAAATGGATGGACTCAGGATGTTCGGGCTCTTCGACTACTGGTGCAACAGGTGCTGGTAAATGGATAGATTCAGGAATTTCGGGGTCTTCAACTACTGGTGCAACAGGTGCTGGTAAATGGATAGATTCAGGAACTTCGGGGTCTTCAACTACCGGTGCGACAGGTGCAGGTAAATGTACGGATTCGGGAATGTTAGATTGCTCTTGACGATATGAAGCTGCTCCTTGAACAGGAACAGCCGCAGCAGCATTAGCCTCAGCAATTCCTAGACCAGTGAACGGGTGAAGAAGGTCGCTGGACACCACTGCGCCATCAGTATGTTCGTTAAGCTTAATTCCAATAACATTTCCAATTTCCAGAGCTTCACCTTCTGGGACACCATTGACTATCATTTCTACGGGTCCATTGCTGTCTTCGGGGATAGGTACAGCGGACACAGCCGCGACCAAAAGGGCTATCAGTACAACCTTCATTTTGAACTACCTAAAACAAAGTATTTTGAAATTATGATACGCTGTTATGTTTGCCAAAATATTCAATTTTAATTTACTAATGAAATTGTCAATACTTATGTCAACGAACTGGTCAAAGACAAGTCAAAGACTATATGCTGCATCAAAAACTCACCTGTGTTCTATATGAAGTTCCTTCACACTCTGGTGAAATATCAAAGGAACGATAACTTAAATATTTCATAAAACGTTGTAAACCGAACAATTGTTTTATTCATTTATTTTTTAGATAAGGACCAATTTAATTAATTTATTGTTATTCCACTATATCTATATAGGTTCTAGTTATGATCTTTTAATGATAAGATTTGTTTTATCGGTAGATGTAATAAATATAGCACCATTGCTACTAACACAGAAGAGTACCTAGTAGCTGTAACCATTTACTCTGTCATAACATTCCCGTAACACCATCAAAATTCTTATAGCAATGTCCCAGTTGCATCTAAAGTGTTCACATTAGAACCCGAGGTCCGTTAATTGATTGATATGTCGGCTTTTCAGAAGCGACTGCTGCCAGACCCACTAACGCTGACCGTTTCTTCTGTTGAGTAAGTGCATTGACCTGCAGGTGTGGTCTTCCTCGAGGTTCAGTTGGTTTTTTTTTTCAATTTGACTGCCGTGTTTAACAATTGCCATAATTTCAATAAAAATATGCAACGCCTATTAGAATTCCGATAGCATTGCACAATAACTACAAATTTATTTCATTTACTTTAGGCGCTTTTATTATAGCACTACTACTATGCATCGGCACAGTCGATTCCTGGTGAAAACAGCATGATCAGACATATATTACTCAGTTATTACCAGTGAGCAAATATATTGGGGTACCGGGGCTACCCCCCGCTCACCCACGGCATAACAATCCCAACGATAGTAAATATAGTAAAATATTACTAATTTTCATAGAAAGGATTGCCAAACCGCACCTCTCAAAGTAAGTAAAAGTCTACTGAGGAGATATGATTTTATTTATGCAATATTCCGCAGGAACGAAGTACAAACCTCGACACGTGTTTCATCTCTACTCGAGGCATCTTCAGAACCACTACAGAGACCGACCCGGAGAGTATCAAGAAGACTTCTGGCTATCATAACAAACTTAAGGATTGCTTACCAGACCAGTCTTAGGATGGGTGACCGTTATTAACACAATGATACTTATCCGTACTTTTGAGAGTAAGTCAACCCGTCAGTCTCGGTTGCTATACGTATGTACAGTCGACCAAAGGGATACTGTACCACTTTGTCATATAACGTTGTATGTAAGTATAGTTCCTTATCTCTTTTGTTGACTGTACAACTATGGCAGTCGATACGGATACCTGAAGCTTAACGATCTTATTACAGAACTTCAATTTCTTTTCTTTTGGCAGTTCCTTCATGAAAAGAACCAAAATTGAACTGTACAGTCAACCGCAACTGGAAATGACTCAGAACATACATATAGTACCTACTTGAGAAAGTGTCTCTTTTACCGGTAACCTGCGTCATCTCCGATTATGATGATAAGAATACCTGGTGTAAATGGCAATAGGTATTAAAAAAGAATATAATATTATCGTTTAATATATCGGTCTAATCCCAATTTATGGTTGATATAATGTATTACATATAGTTTTATTATTCTATTGCATCTAACACGTGTGCAAGCATTCTTTTGATTGTGTTTATTTTCGTGTATTATCGTAAAAGATAAATTAATTGTGTCTTCTTCTTCTTAAGATGAGTTCTTCTGTAAGCAGATCCGCTTACAGAAGTCAAGTGTCAAATGTCAAGTGGTAAATGTTTTACAAAATTATTAATGGCGAGACACCAATGTCAAGTTTTTCAAGAAAATCCTAATTATGTCTTATTTTAGATTCCAAAATCTAATGAAAAGTCTTCGTAAGATATAATGATTTTCCCATAGCTACAGATATAACTTTCAAACTGTTGTTATGTTACATATTTCATCATTTTAACTTTAGTTTCGGCCGCATCCGAGGCTGTTATCTCGGACTCCAAGATACATTTTCCAGTTTTTAATACTCACCGTCTCGTCTTACATGATGGTAGTGATACCATTGGCAGACATGTCATCTTTTATGACTCCTAGTCAGCTTTTCTTGCTACTCGTAATCAGTCTTACAAGAACATGATGGAAAAGGCATGTACGGTCATTTCTTCTGTTCTTGGTTATGTATAGGACTACTTCTGCGTAGTTTATATAAACTGTCATCAATAGATACTATTCGCAACTCAAATTCAAATTAATATATATGTCAGCTGCTACGACAATCAACAAGTTGCAAGATACGAATCATTTGTAAAGCTGGCATTTATTAAGGTCTGATAGTGAATATTATTTGGACATTAGAAAGTGGGCATTGTAGTTAAAAAGGCATTGTAAAATAACCTTGTGTTGTGTTTCCGGCGGTGAGTAGGATAGCCAGAGTTCACTGGAGAGGCCTTGTGTTATCAGTAGGAAGACTAAAAACCCTACTCTTCTGCACTGATAACACAGAAACAGAAACTATCTTAACGTTCACCTCTCCGTTCCCCTCACTGCCTCCCCACCTACATGGTCGGCAGCACAGGTGGAATGCTTTTGGTGTTGCAAACATCCATAGGCCAAAGTAACCAGTTTCTATCAAGAGGGCCGTGTGCCACCTAAATAAATAACATATATATGTTTGAAATGAACGTTTAATCGTCAATATAAACCATACTTAGACATCCACAATTATAATAACCTTGAAGGCGTATACGTAGGAATGTATACGCAAGCTAGCCTCTTTCTTATATTAATCGGTATACCTGCAGGCCATATAACAAATAAAGCTTAACTTTTCTTTTAAGGTTCGCCAGATAGCATTCGCTCCTGGAAGATCTGCCATATCAAAAACCAAAGTGCATATCGCTAAGTAAAAGATTATGATGGTTAGGTATATAGGTGTTACTAGCCTAGTGGTTAATTAAGACCAAACATTTTGCAATAATTAACACTTTAATTTGGCAAATAATAAGAATAACAAATAGCAATAAATAATAATAGTAAAATAGATTCTCAACTATACAATCTAAGGGTTGGGGGTCACTAGAACTAGGACGGGGGTCAGTTTCGTGTCCCAAGTTCCATCGTTCTTCGACTGAGGTGTCAAATCTCCACTTTTAGCTGTTTTCGCAATATATTCAAAGATATCGTGAAACTTTTTCTCGGAACCGTCGTCTACGGTCGCCTTCTCAACGTCTTCAAGAGTTGAACCAGTAGGAATAACTTGTTTTCCAGTAGTGTATGGTGTCTCCTTTCCATACTGTAAATCCATGTAGTCGTTGAGTAGACCTTCTAGGACCCTGTGTGTGCTTGGGCACAGAGTCTTGTCTTGAGTAGCATCGGAGAGCTTACCAACTGTGACGGTCGGAAGGGCCATTTTATCTGTCATAACAAAATAGAAAGATTAGGTTACTTGTGAACACAATTTCGCCTTGATTATACATCATGCCTTTTCTGAATAAATCACATGTTAAGGAGATGGTGAGCTCAATAATTCGCAGAGATGCTTTTGTATGTATTGTGTAGATAGGTACAAACTTCTATGGCAGTCGTCGTTGTAAAGTCGACAACTAAGTAATTGTTCTACAGAACTCCAATACCGCCAGTCAATTGTAGAGGTCATATGGCAGTCGCTTCACGGAGAATATCGAAATTCAGCAACATTGTATGTAACTAGACGAAACCGTGAACCCCGGGTCCAAAGTGAATGCCTCAGATACAGGACTAGAGCAAGAATAATGGATGGCTTTCATGTGTTTTTGAATGTATTGCTGCATGCTACATTGCTAGTGATAAAATCGAGTCTGTAACACAGTTTTGTCTGGTTGCATCAGTGCAAAAAAATCGCCATAGCAGCCTCCCTCAGCTATATAAAAATGCCTGCCTGCTGAAATGAGGTCTCGGGTTCGATCCCAGGTATTACCATAGCACACACTAATGACTTTTCAATGCTTTTCGAAGTTATGTGTGTATTTATCGCAGGGTTATAAGTGCCCGGTTAATGGCAATAGACTTGCCACCTATTACATTGGGACCTAAACATAAACTGGCTAAATGTGGGTGCTAGCACCTCTACCTACCCCTTAGGGGATATAGGCGTGAGTTTATGTTATGTTGTTTGTCGTTTATAACTCTATGTATGTTATAATATGCTTATCATGACATGTGAAACGCCTTTAGATAACTTCAGTAAACATTATATTGTAAGTGTAGGTATAGATATCGCAAGAAATAACAACTTCGATGTCAAATGATAACAGTATTATCAATCATTTCTTTTTTTAAATACTCGCAACTTTATGTACCTATTCTACATGAAAGATATTAGAAACTCATCCTAACCCCTCTAGTTAGGTAGGTATACCAAATTGAGTGTACCTATTGGTTTAACAGTGAATACATATCGGTATTATAATCGCCAGAAATCGAACCTGGGCCAAGCCCAAGCCTTTTGATCGCAAGGTTCACTCCTTGCCCACTTCATCGTCTACTACTATGCTATGACATACAATTGTATTTTCTGGTCCTAATTATTAAGGAGTTCGTATAGATGTCGTCGAACATTAAAAAGAATGTCTCAAATAAAAACGCACTTTACACAGTTTGATAGAATTATCCCATTCGCAAATGGAACGAGTCAGCTAATATGGATACAATTGAATTCAGTTCAATTTATTTTATTGCAATATATGCGATATGAGTATGTTTGTTGTAGGAGTCCTTTAAATTAATATAAGCATACGTATCACCACGGCTCTTGGATCGAATTAGCGTTACAAGCGACATATCACATTTGTAACGTAACTTTCTCGTGCTATCCTTCAAGGACAACCCAAAAATACTAACTGCGCCTAAAGAGCGTAATTTTTTAAATTATGGCACGTCAATCTGACTTCACCTCGCCTGATGTTAAGCTGAAGGTAAAATCTCATGAACGAGGGTCACCATTGCAAACACGTACAGTGCTACAATGGTGGCGCTCAGCTTGACGGCCTCACCACTTCGGATCCATCCCATTCGGGTCAGCATTTCGGGTCCACAAATCGTGTTTATACATTCATCCGACTACTGGCACATAGATATTCCAACCAGGTAACAAAATACATATTTTCTTTGTGAGTTTAAACACTCGGCTGAATAAGAGATGCCGGCATTTTATTGCGAATGAACGCAATATACGGTGAGAAGAGCCCGTTAAAGGATATCCTAACGTAGTATCCGTTGTGTTATGGCCAATATTTCATGACAATAAATAGAAATAGTTTATAAAATGTTTATGGAATTGGATGCAGTATTGAGTTCAGTAGGTAGGACGCCCTCTAACTGGATGGATAGATGACCTGAGAAAGTTGGGACAGATTGGATGCGGAGGGTGGAAGATAGGGATCAGTGTCGCACATTGGGAGAGGTCTATGTCCAGCAGTGGACTGCGATAGGCTAATTGATTGATTGATCTACGATTGCCAACATTTCTAATTTTCTTAAATTCTGAATACTGTTCCTACAGTTTTCTATTCTGACTCCTAAACTGAATTTGTTATATTTTTTAACTTATTTACACATAAAAATAATAAAATGACGATAAGCAGACAATAAAGAAGAATAAAAATATGGGTCTTATTATTTTAGATTTAGTTTCAATTGCATTAATAATATCAAAATTTTAAAATGTTGTTAATTCCCAAATGCTAGGTAAGGTAATAGTCATACTTTATTAAGCTTCTTCTTTAGGATTCTTAACCCTAAAAAGATAACATTATCATTTCATCTAATTATTACACATATTTTGATTTGTTTTTAAAATAAATTATTTTTATATAAAATATAAAATTTCATAACAGTTATAAAAAAAAATGTAATTAAATCAGTTTATGAAATCGTATGCCTTTGAGGCCAATGGTTATCTATTCAGAAAATACTAAAAAATGAGTTTAACAATTTAGGGTTAAATATACCTTCTCCTTCATCATACTATAATCTACTTACTACTGCCCACTGCTCCATCCGTATATAGTCTATCCCAACCGATCAAAGCCTATGTCCACTCTCTGTACCATATTACATCGAAATCTGTTTCGTGATTTATGAGGGAAAGTGTCACAGACAAACAAAGTTAGATTCGCATTCGCAAACGGAATTCTTTTCTAAACTATGTGGAATACTGAAAACTTAGCTAACTAACATACTATTACTAAAAATTTACTTACCGAAACATATTATACATGAAAAAAACAGTAAATAACCATAAGCGTAACTTTAGTAAAAATAAGATAGATAAACTATTTACAGTTTGAATGACAGTCAGATAAAACAAGTAAAGATTATTATATGATTATTTATCCTATCACAAAATAAAAGTTAATTTTATCCTAAATCATTTTATACAGACAAGTTAGGTGATTTTACGACAATATAAATTTTTCGATAATATTCATAAATTATATCGATGCGAGATAAAAATTAGGTATATAAGTTATCCTGGATGTGTGTAGTTAATGTCTGAGTGACTTGGGGTGTGCACAAGTGGCACAATCATTAGTAGAATAGAACCAAATACCCAAACCAAAACCATCAATGTATAAGATTGACATCACAAAGCCTGAACATTATGTCAGCCAGAGCTCACTGGAGAGGTTTTGTGATATCAGTGGTAAGACCGAGGTTTAGTTGACACCGCTGTATGGTTTAAACCCCTGCTCCATCTTCTGCGATGACGACATATAAATTCTTTTAACTGTCTAACCCCACCCCCCATGTACTTATCTGTCACCAAGACTTTTAAAAAATCCGTCGTACCCATAAATATATTATTTTGTTCTCTCCTAATAACAATTGTTAACTTTTCTAACAATCATCAAACCTAAAAAGTATTGGACATTACTCACTTATTATTATATTTTGCAAATACATTGTTTCCTTTTTTAAATTATAGTTATACCCGTTATAATTATATATCAGCAAAATGAGGAAATATAAAATACTATTTCATCAGAAAACTTCGTAATTAAAATCCTATAAACCGCTTGTGGCGCCACCTATTATTATATATTATTCAATATTATTAACTATAGTATGCTAGCAACCTCGTAAACTTCGCTTAAATGCAAGTAATAAATTAACAGTTTAATCGCCATCCAATAAAAAATACAGCAGTGCACAAAATACCATGAAACGCGAACAAACCAACAAATACATTTTTTTATATATTAAAAGGTAAGGTAATGTATCAAAAAGCGTTCGTAACATTTAGAGTCATGATTTTTCTTGCACGACACTTAATTTATTAGGACTATGTTGCTGTTTCCATTGCCCGTATTCTAATTTCATTTCCACTGGTATCCTATTTCAGGGATTAAAAAAAATGTATTATTTCAGACTGTAATGTAGTAATCTGTTTCTGTATGAAAAGTATAGATATAGGCTTAAACCATATCCGTTCAGTCTTTGAATGTGATTTACTTTAACATTAATAATTAGGAGGGTACCATTCGAACTCAAATTCCAAAAAAAAATTATAGGAATACCATTTTTTCTTTCCTTTTCCTAGCTATAACTACTTACTATCATAAGGACCTAAAACTTGTGTACCTAAATTTTAGAAAAAAACGTTCAACACGATCCAAATTCAAATTAAAGCACGTCGTTAAAGGATTATACTCACATAAAAAATCGCTGCACCTCAATCCCTTGAACTTTGGCGTGGTACTAACACATCATTGAGGTATGTTGTGCCAATATATAAATCATACAATCAGTGCCTGTCTGATAAGATGCGCGGTAGAATGACATTTCATAATAATGACAAGATAAATCGTAACAATTGAAAAACAGTTCCGTACTTCAATCCATCAATTCACAGTTGCAGGTCTCGGCTGGACAAAGGCCTCTTCTAATGTGCGCCATTGGTCCCGATCCTGTACTGTACTCAAAATGACGAAAGCCTAGAACTAATTCTATTAAATGAGTAATTTGTCAGACAGTGCGCTGGCCTAATTTGTCGAAGGACCTATGGCCATTGGAGCAGACGATTCCTAGAGTGGAGACCGTGAGAAGACAAATAGAAAGAAGGGCACCCCAGCTAGATGGACAGATGACCTGAAAAGGGTAGCTGGGGTAGGGACGATGTGAAAGGCGGAAGATCGGAAGAAATGGCACACATTAATAGATGTATATATCCAGCAATGGACTGCTATAGGCTAATTATTGAGATTGAGATTGAGAGCAATTTCCAAAAATGATTATTTAGATAGTTTTGTCGCTATATAGAGTTGCTTGAAAGCTTTCGCGACGTGTCCCTTAGAGTGCTCATTAGAGCCAGCTTGGTTCTACTAGCTCAAGCCTAAAGGTGGTCATGCATGCTACTGCTTATCCAATATAAGACGAGGATACCGTGTTTCTCGAGATAGCCCTCTGAAATAATGAATCGGCACATTTAATGCATGTGCGCAGATTTTATTCTTAGCGATAGTCAGAAGGCAATCGCAACCACAGAAGTTGTACTAACACAGTGTTCTAACCAAACTGTCAACATTCAAAACTTTGTTATGATAAACTTCTCATAAATAAGTTTTGTTATTTTTTTTTTATCATTCTACCGCAAGGCAAGTGTTATTATGCCATGGTAAGCGTTCTGATGAGCTCTTACAACTACTTACTCATTTTTCCCACATATGACGAAACGTGAAGGTCTTAAATGTCGCCGGCATACAATGCAAATAATTCCTTTGGATACCAAACGTTTCGGCAAGTAATTTTCTTTGTTGTACCAGAGTCTTGGAACGCTTTGCCACCACACGTATTTTCTACCTCCTACAGTCCCGGGTTTGTAAGTAGGGTGTGAAAAAACATATCGCGGCCGTCATTGTAGGAACCGCTAGTCTAGGTAAAACTAGATGTTTGTTTTAATGGCGGGGACTATTCTCTGAACCGCACCCAAGCTTACCATAAGGCGGGTGCGGTCATATGACGACTCAAATATAAAAAGAAATTAATTTCATTCTTCGTTCGTCAACAAATTTTGACCTATTTTTTTGATTCAGCACTAATACAATACATATACTAACTTACACCTGCCAAAAATATCATTTCCAACGATGACGGATGAGTTCACTATAAAAAAGGTTCACTATATTTTGTTAGTTTTATTTAGATAAAGTAACATAAAACATGGTTCACTTTTATCAGATAAGTGACTTCGCTACAACAAGCCTTTTTGTGTTGATTTTATCAGTTCGAACCAAAACTAGGTCACAAGTTTCGTTTAGATGCAATGATTTTCTATATAGTGCATTGACAAACGACTACTGTAAACTGTAAAGATGGAATCACACTCCACTATTGTTGTATGGTATGAGCTTGTACAAACTCGTAACTGACTACAGAGAACAACAGCCGGCGACGTGTCACCGTGACACTTTTTTTTATAGTGCGAAAAATCCCCACGGATACGCCCCGCCAGAACTGGTTGGGGAGGCTATGTCGGACTCGAACCGATTAAAACGCACACCGTCTTTGTGTTCTTAGTTGCCGGAGGTGAGATAGTAACCAACATATCCCTCGCACCCCGGCAGACACCGCCATCTCTTTCGAGATAACCGCTTTCAGGTTTAAGGCCCACGGTGTGTCTAACCCCCGAAATTGGGTGACACACCGTGACGCTACTGGTTTTTGTGTAGTTCTATAAAATAGCTAAAGGACACGTCGAGTGGTCGGCCTGTATTTCATATACATATAAATAAAGAACGCGGCGACGTGTCACCTGCTTGAACAGTCTACGGTCGGCTACGAATTTATCTATTCCTGGAATAGTTTACCAGCTCACGTGTTTCCTTTCTCATACAGTCCCGGGTCCTTTAAGTGGGCCGTGAAAAAACATATGTCGAGACCGTCAAAGTAGGGAGTGCCATTTAGGGAAAACATCTTTACTATTCTCTATTCTCTGTACCGTAACTAAGCTTACCATCATTTGATGACCCAAATAAAAATAGGATACCTTTATTCAGCCATATGCGACGAAGCGTGGAGAGCTTATTCATAATGATAAACACACGTCTACAGTACCGGGTCCTTTGAGCAGGGCGTGAAAAAGCATGTGATTAGATCCATTAAGTTAAGAGCCACCATTTTAAAAGTCTACATGTTTGTAATTGTGATCATCAGGCTTACCATTAGGTGGGGTGATGATTCGTACAGACTAGCGTCTGTCATAGAAATTGACTAGTTGAGAGGTTTATAAAAATGTTTAAAGATATAATATGTGTATGTGAGATTATGTGTATAATATGTGTGACATAAATACACACTTTGTCCCTTTATATATTACTTACAACTTGATGAATACTTCAAATAAGTAAAAAACTTACCTACTTAAAATCTTTATGAATTTCTATTTAGGAATACCGGAGATACGGGTTGTTATCTAGATAATTATGTAAATTCTATACATATTTGTAAACTTTCATAAAATTGTAGATTAGTTGTATCTATACATATATTTATTACATACATCTTCTTATATTTATCCGACTATGACAAAGTCAAAGGAGGTTCATAATCTTGATCTCTTCTTATGTAATTATACATCATGAGTTGAACTAAATTAAGAGCAGTGAATTCAAAAATATTTTATTTGTGTTTCGATAGACATAAAAACTACTGAACAGATTTTGACGTGGTTTTTCATTAAAATTTACTTAGTTGGACTTAAAATCAATTCAATCACGATTGGTTGAGTAGACCGGAGCTATGACCAAAAATCACTAGATAGATAGATTTGGGACTCTTTTGGATTTCTCTAAAAAATAGTTGTTTTCCGAATTGTCTACTTCAAATTATGAAGGAAGTAATATCGTGCTCTGTAAAATAAAATTTGGCTGAAAAGCCTATTTTTGAAAGTAGTAAACTGAGCACAGATGAGATTTTTTAGGTCCGAATTGTCCCCTAAGCCGTTTCAACACATACGGCGCCGGTGTGTTAATCGCCAATCGTCAGATGGGGCATGTGCCATTTACATATTATGAAATACAAAATATAAAAGTATTACTATGTGTTGAAAAACTAAGGTGTTTTTGTCCACTCCGTATAGATCACCAAAATATATGCTATCGGTTAAATGATAAAAATTCCACAAACCGCGAAATTTTTTTCGCATGAACATGAGTCATACAGATAACGTCTAATATGGTTTACAGTGTGTTTTCTAATAACGTATTCTATTATTTTATGAACAACATTTTAAGTCTTTTATAATCTCATACACTTTTGATATTTTAAATTCCTGTATACATTTATCAGAGCGCTTATCTAACGCAGAAAGCGGACCCCAACTGAGTTGACGACAGGCTCAGAGGACGACGATTATTTTAATTTGTTATTTAAACTATTCCTCTTAAAAATAACATCGAACGAATTGCCTACTTCAAATTATGAAGGAAGTAATTTTAGTCTCTGTAAAATAAAATTTAGCCTTCAACAATTTCTTAAAGTACCTACCTAGTAAAGTCGACTATGCCTCAGATATTAAGGTCCGAGTTGCCTCTGTCATTATTTCATTTCTTTCTTTCCAGTCCTAATTTTACAATAGGTATTTACTAAAAAAAATATTATTGGACGACGACTATGTGAAATCAGAGTAGATCAGATTCGCTAATTAAAAAACAAGTGACAGGAAATTTATTTTTTAACCTCAGACTTCAAAATTCGGGTAATATCAAAATGATATTACTTAATGATTAGTTACAGCTAAATCTGAAAAGCAACATAACAATATGAAATGCACTGTATATAAATAACGTTAAGATAACAAATACATGTCCGAAATACTGATGCACCAATATATTACATGTATATTTGTCATATTTGATAAGGTGATGATTGAAAAAAAGATGTAAGTACATCCTGTTATCGTACAATAAAAGATTTTTTGACTTTACGTTTATCTATTACTAGCTGACCCGCGCAACTTCATCTGCGTCACCCCGTTTTTGCAACATTTTTAACTTCTGCTCCGCACCAGTTGGTGTTATATGATGTTATATGCATATAATAATATATAAACCTTCCTCTTCAATCACTCTATCTATTAAAAAACCGCATCAAAGTCCGTTGCGTAGTTTTAAAGATTTCAGCAGACATAGGGATATACGGACAGGGACATATATAGGGACAGAGAAAGCGACTTTATTTTATACTATGTAGTGATGAGATGAGACACGATTTAGAATAATTGTGTTTTTAAAACGTATAATTTTGAAAGTTAGCCTTTTATAAGCTTTCTAAATACAATAGATTATGAAGGTTTGATCATGAAAAGACTCTATATCCTTTGGAGTCCTGTGAAAATTACTTGTTTTTAAAACCCTATCAAACGTACCTTCTATATAGATTGACTTAAAATAAGCCAGAGAATTAAAATTTCAACAATCTCGGATAAATAATTGAAGATATATTTTAGTTGATAGCTCTTTAACGTGGATTTATTTTATAAGTAACATAAATCCATCGGTTTAGCACGGCTTTAGAGTGTTTTAGTATCAGGGCGGTGAAAATATTTATCCATTTTTTAAAACATGGCTAATGGCCCAAATCCTTTAAAAGCTGCTTTGATAGGCCGTTACGAGGAAGTGAAATAGTAAAAAGTTTATTGTAAGCTGTGATGGCCATCTCTTTTGGATTGAGCCACTTCGGGTCTTGTTATTTAGATAACATTCGATTCCTGAATTTAATTGAAGCTTTGTATATTTTAGTTATGAATAAGGCAAAATTTATGGCGTAATTGTTAATAGGCAATTATGTTCATTTTAAGAAATTCTAATAACTCACTAATATTCCATATAAATATACGGCGTACCTACTTACATTCAAAGTCTCAAATCATTATCATCATTAAAAGTTAATAAATTAAAAAAGAAGAAAGCGAGTATTAATCGGGCCGTACTTACCAGTAAATGAGTACCATCTGGTGTGCAGTGAAGAAACTATTTTGTGACGAGGCACTGTAAAGGCATAACTTTGTACAAGTGTACAACTCTTTAAAAGTTTCAACAGGAGATTCCCGATGGCGCTTTGTTACACTTATAATAATCAATTAATATTGCAATTTTACATCGCATACTTGCATGAAAAATCTATGTAGGTACCTTCCTTTTCAGAGTTTATTGATTTATCAGGTGTGTATGTTATTTCAGGCCACAATTTTAGCGTGTTAAGGGGCTCTAGGCAAAGTGACATTCTATTGGCGAAAACGCTAGTGGAATCGCTTTAAAGTATGGGATTGACATAAATTTGTAACATGAGTACAAAAACTTTTGAATCTTTGTAACTCGAATTTTATTTCACGTAATTTTACACTGAAAGCAAATTGAAAACGGACCGCTTCGACGCGATCCCATCAATAGAACGACACTTTATCCATCTTTATCTATTCTATTAAGTTAAGTTCTATTTAGTACATGCCTAAGCATTCTTAAAGGCATTTGATGTTATCGTGAATATTTTATAGGCAACTAGAAAAAAAATATTTTCCTCAATTTGAATTTCGACCAATCCGCGGATTTCGCACTCTTGCTGGTAGGTACTTTTAAGAGTTGCTGATTGGTTGTTAAGATGCCAAGTTCGAATTGAGGTAACTTGCGTTTCGTTGCCTCATTTAATAACAGACGACAGTGCAAGCAAACAACTGTTAAGCTAGACATGAAAAGCGACGACATGCATGTCAATTATTGTTCTCTTGGAAGGGTGCGGGTCTGGGAGTCAACGATGATAGTGAAAACTGTAGTAATGTATTTTTCTTCTTTTAAATCGACGGCGTTTTGGAGTTGCCATCGTTGTGTACTTAGTAATTTGTTTCACGGCAACGCCACTACTCACGAAGAGGGCCTCAGAGGGTTTCGCTCTTCAGGAAGGCTTACTACGGAGACGACTTGAATTGAACTACTATACTTCTACTTATCCCTCGTTTTCATCAAGAAACACTCTTGCGTTCACACTAAAGTCTATGATATATTGCAACTTGTCAAATACATGTATTAAACCTTGGTGAAAACGAGGGTTTAAAATCTACTACACCAACACAAACCTCATAACTCTGGCATAATGTATCCGTACTAAGTATCAATCTGTCTATTTGTTTGCAGGTCACGTACCAGTAGAGCTCCTGAACTTTGCGTGTGTACAGGAGTAGTCGTACAGATTATCTAGTATTGCTTAAGCCTAGAAAGTTTCGAAATACGACTGGTTTCTTCATGAGTTGAAACTCCTTAATACAGCAGTATTCAAAGTTAGAAAACTAGTTAAACGACATTTTTGTACTTGGCTCTTCGACTATAGCACTAACTTCGTAATTTTTAAGTTGTATGCTAAGTGCTGAGTTTCTTGCCGGTGTCTTCTAAGGCCACGGCCGCTTTTCGGACCGGTTGGGCCATTTGCTTAACTGTTCTATTAAGTAATTGTTAATTATGACGTTTTGTAAGTGTCTATACAGAATAAATTATTCAAAATTTAAAATTTTTTGAATCCCATAATGTCTCGTTGTTTTGTCAACTAGAATTTCGACCAATCACTTGACCCACCATCTTGCTAATACTTTTTAAATTGCTAATTGGTTGGTGAGAGTTGCGACAACTCCAATTTCGTTTGAGTTGCTTAATATAAAAAAGAACATGTACAGTCACCTGCAATAATATGTATACGTTTTAGAACTTTTTCACTTTCAACTTATCGAATTTTACCATTTCATGTCATAATGTTGACTTATCATTTATTATTGTGACAAGGTTCCAAAGTGTATACATATTATTGCAGGTGACCGTACCATTTAGCTTCATATTTCTAACCTTTGTATGATGACTAATCATTATGCATCGGAACTAAGACTTCAAAGATAAGTAACAAAGATGACATGATACATTACACCTCACGATACTGATAAGGATATGATTCAGACAGTTGTATCTCAAAGATAAATCGATATTAATATTTTGTAGGAGTGGTTTTGCTATGGATAAGGGCCTCTAGAGTGATATTAACAATAACACAAGTGGAAAGTGGAAACGTTCAGTAAATATATAGGATTGTCATTATCATTGACAAATGCAAATATTTAATTGAAGTGACTGAAGATTTAGGTGGGGCTGTATGGGTACCTATAGTCGATGTGCTCCTCCTCCGCCCCCAGGCTTATGGGGATTCAACTTACATAATGATGTCATGCTTTGTCATTGTCAACGCATAGTTACTGATATTTATCATTACCGGATAATACTTATCTTTGGATATCAATCAGCTAAGCATTACCTGTGACAATTTTTTAGTTTAACATACCTAAATGCTTTGTGTTTTTCTTTAAGTTTCTTGACTAATTTATTTGTTCTTCGAAATTCGAAACTTTCCAACCATATTCTCGCAGTCTGGGGTCCACGGGGACCAGTCTAACTGCGGGTTTGGTTGGACTTCGATATTCAGCCGAACCACAATTAGAATTATATACTTTATTGTACACCAATTAAAAATGCATAATTGAAATCCATAAGTCTACGGAAGCAGAATACAATATGCCACCTTATCGTTTTAGGTAATCTTCGCCAGACAACTCTAATATGTAGGGTGGTGTATCACAACCTAATGTACAGTAAGGTATGTAGATATGTCATGAAAACTGTTAAAAATTAAATGAAACTATCGAATTTAAATATTATTTTATTCAAAAAATAAAAAACAATTTGTATAGTGCTTCATATCATAATTTAAACATTCTTCTATGCCAATTTTGCAAGCCTGTGAACAAAAAAAAACATGGTAAATATATTATCTTGTACCTCCTGTACCTCTCCGACCCGATATGATATATCGCGATTCATTCTTAAGTAAAACTAAACTAAGATATATGGAGTTAACATTCCACATGTTAGGGTGATGCCACAAAAACGGGATGGATCTTTGAACATAACATAACATAAACTCACGCCTTTATCCCCGAAGGGTTAGGCAGAGGTGCTAGCACCCACATTTCGCCAGTTTATGTTTAGGTCCCAATGTAATGTAATGGTGGCGAGCCTATTGCCATTAACCGGGCACTTATAAACCTGCGATAAATACACACATAACTTCGAAAAGCATCGAAAAGTCATTGGTGTGTGCCATGGTAAGCTGGGATCGAACTCGAGACCTCGTCTCAGCAGTCCATTACCCATACCACTCGGCTACCGCGGTGTGCCTTTACTACTTCTCATAATATCGTTTTGAATATCGACAATTTCATTCACCATCATCTTATCGTTTTAGGTAATCTTCGCCAGACAACTCTAATATGTAGGGTGGTGTATCACAACCTAATGTACAGTAAGGTATGTAGATATGTCATGAAAACTGTTAAAAATTAAATGAAACTATCGAATTTAAATATTATTTTATTCAAAAAATAAAAAACAATTTGTATAGTGCTTCATATCATAATTTAAACATTCTTCTATGCCAATTTTGCAAGCCTGTGAACAAAAAAAAACATGGTAAATATATTATCTTGTACCTCCTGTACCTCTCCGACCCGATATGATATATCGCGATTCATTCTTAAGTAAAACTAAACTAAGATATATGGAGTTAACATTCCACATGTTAGGGTGATGCCACAAAAACGGGATGGATCTTTGAACATAACATAACATAAACTCACGCCTTTATCCCCGAAGGGTTAGGCAGAGGTGCTAGCACCCACATTTCGCCAGTTTATGTTTAGGTCCCAATGTAATGTAATGGTGGCGAGCCTATTGCCATTAACCGGGCACTTATAAACCTGCGATAAATACACACATAACTTCGAAAAGCATCGAAAAGTCATTGGTGTGTGCCATGGTAAGCTGGGATCGAACTCGAGACCTCGTCTCAGCAGTCCATTACCCATACCACTCGGCTACCGCGGTGTGCCTTTACTACTTCTCATAATATCGTTTTGAATATCGACAATTTCATTCACCATCATCATCATCATCGCATCCTAGTTCTGGGTGCAATCACAGCAACGTCTGCCGTGGGTTCAGCTGCCTTCTGACTACCTCTAAGAGGAAAACTCGAGATCTCGTCTCAGCAGTCCATTACCTATACCACTACTAGGCTGCCGCGGTGGTGGTGGATCTTTGAAATACTCACTTATTGTTGTTTAACGTTTACGATAATCTGGACAAGGGGGCTGGAAGGCTGGGGTACGGGGCTGACACCATCTTCAACTGCTCCTGGTGCAACACCAGGGATGAGGACAGCCATGACAATGAATTCCTGGAAATATATTATTCACAATTAATTTCAAAAATAAAGAAACAAAACTAAAGAATTTACAGACGTTACAAAATTAAGTGTATACAAAAATGTGGTCTTTCAGATATTACGTAAGCTTATTTTGGTATATATTTCGGTGAACTTTAGTGTTGACGTTTTTTATTATATCTCTAGATCACGCCTGAATATTATTTATAAGCAACTACTTTACCGATTTAATTCATATCTTTTCCAGTTTTTTAATACTTTGTGTCTTTTAACGTTTTAGTAATTCACGTGAGCAGAACCGCGGGTAACAAATTATAGAAGTATTAAAGTATATGACAAAAGAAGAACAAATGAAAATATCTTAACGAACACAATTTTATCCCGATAGCTCAAATAGTAATATGAGTAACCATGATAGTTTTAATACCTTACAATTATCATAAAGATATGTTGGTACTTATAAATAATAAATATGGACCGTAATGTTTGGTCGACACAGAAAAGTGACGGATGAAAGACGAGTAGCGAAGATGCAAAACTCAAGATGGAAGTTTGGTGACGAGAATGACGAGAATGGATATAATAAGGAATAAGTATATTAGAGAACGTTTAAAAGTGGCACCAGTAAATGAAAAATTGAGAAGTTAATACCTATCTTCGTAAGGACAAACTATGAGAAGATATAGTAATATTGTAAAAAAGGTCCAAATTATTAATGAAGAGGGCTTTAGGAGTAGAGGTCGGCCTAAGGAAAGATGCATGGATTGTGGTAAAGAAGAAATGACAAAGAAGGGAGTGACTAACGAAATGACATATGATTGAAATGGGTGAAGGAAAATGCAAATACTTTTCATACCATATTTTGACCAGTTACAATAGTGTCCATCATAGTGTTCAAGGCGTGCTCGAGGTAAGGAATGAGAGCAGCGTCGGTATTGGGGTCTTGCAGTGCCTTGGACAGCTCGAACAAGGTGTAGTGGTGGATTTCCATAGCGGGCAAGCGAACGGGGGCGTACGCCATATCCTAGAAGAAGAATATCTTATATATAAAATTTTCGTGTCACAATGTTCGTTCCCGTATTCCTCCGAAACGGCTTGACCGATTCTCATGAAATTTTGTAAGCATATTGAGTAGGTCTGAGAATCTGCCAACATCTATTTTTCATACCCCTAAATGATTGGAATGGAGCAGCGGGAACGGGATCAGAAGTCCACGCGGGCGCAGCCACAGGTGACAGGTGTTTTATAGTATCACACGAGTATTTTAAGAACAAATTACATACAGTTTCATACACTACTTATTATCTCAAAAAATAATTACTTAGCAAAAATATAATTTGTGTAAAATTCAGATTGCTACGCAGGAGGTGATGGTTCGATCCCCGCTCATTGTAAATATTTGTATACATGAATATAGCTATTTGCACTGGTCTGGTCGTGCCTCAGAGAGCGCGTTAAACCATCGGCTCGGATTTCCATACGAACATCTATTGCAGTTGTTGCGGGTAGTTGGAGTTCGACTAGCCTAACTACAGAACTACAGAAAATCTATTTGCTGATCGCGCATGCGCGTTGCGCCGCGTCATTAAATTATATAGAATGCATTGAAACCTCCTTGGACCAACTGAAGATCTACCGCAAAGGAAGAAAAAATACGCAGTTGTTTATGGAATAACGTTTGTATAAACTCACAGCAGTTGCTCCTGAGATGAGAGCACTCATGATCTGATCCTGGGCAGCTTCGTAGAAAGGCAGGAGAGCGGCATCAGCGGTAGGACTAGTGATAATAGCATCGAGCTCGTGTAAGCTCATGCTGTTGCTGACGGTAGCGGGAACTGTGACTACCACGGACTCCTGTAAATAAACAAATCATTTTATGTAGTCGGTAACTTCGAAATGGTATTAGACTATGAAATCAAACATTTTGGTTGGTTGGTGATCCATTAAAAATTGTAACTTTTGCAGCTGTTATCTGTATAGGTACCAATTTCTTTTCTTGTTCTAATATAGTTTTGAATAAATTAACATAATAAGGATGTACACAAGAAGGTCTGATTCAATCCAATACTACTGAATATTGTTACATTGCTGTGAAAATATATGCATTGTAAACTAAAATATTTGCCTAAATAACTGCAACTAAGACTTTACATTATGTTTAGTTCCTAAATAGGTCAAAATATTAACAATCAAATGTAGTTCACATTTAAGATAAGGAATCTTAAATGTGAACTACATTAAGTTTCAAATGACTTTTATTATGAACCTTACTTATCTACACCCAACACAGATCTAGAGAAAGGCGATATTCTCTTGCACTCCATGCATTTTCGTCACGCTGTTCTAACCATTTTATATAGATGGCGATTCCAGAAATTGACTTCTTTTTTCACTTTAGCAGTTCATTATATTGTTATAACCTGGTCAACTTTCGAGTATCTCAATAATAGGTGTATCATCCTTATTAAGATATCGTCACGATTAGAGTGTTATTCCCGATTGTATTCGGGCCTCTCCGCCTCGGATGTGGTGTATCATTTATTTTTTCTTCTCCTTTCGATTTGATTTGTTTTGGCTTATAGACTGCCTTCACACTGGCGTTTATCCAGCGTAGGCGTTCGATGAACGTATACGCAGCGCGTCTTTGCTGGAACATGTGAGTACGCTGCAGTAACGTCGATAGTACGCTCGAAGATAATGCTGCGTATACGTTCATAATGGATAAACGCCAATGTGAAGGCAGCCTTATGGCAAGACTGCTGTCGAACCCCCTTCTAAACATCGGAAGGAATGCAACAACATTCACCTAAAATAAAAATATTATAAATACTAACTATTCGAAGTAACTTACAACTTGGTTTCCAGCCATAAGATTTTCAACCATTGAGTCCAAAGCCTCAATCAAATGAGCCTTCAGAGTTGGGTCGGTGTGCTGGCTGTCGATAGCACGGGACAGCTGCTCTAAGTCCCAGGTTCTGCCGGCACAGGCCACCGCGACCAGAGCGGCGAATACAGTCAGGAATTTCATCTTTGTAAGATTTTTGTTTCAGCTTCTGCAAGTAAATATAATATTAGTCTTATAATATAGTCCAGATACACACTTAAGTAAGTACTTAATATCCTATTTTCTTTTATCGAAGCTTTTATGGGATTTTTTTTCTTTAGCACGGTTGGGATTAATATGCGCTAACTTTTTCCAATCGATTTCAAATAGGAACAAATTCAACGTCGTTGGCCCCTACGACATCTATCTATCTATACTATTATATTATTGTAAAAAGTTTATGTTTGTCCGCGAAGGGACCAAAAACTACTGAACGGAAAACTACTAATATTAGATTATGAGCAGCCATACATTTTTGAAGCCCACTTATGTTGACATGTACCTTATTTGTTCAATTTATTTCAGACATTTTGTTTAGTTATTTAAGTACCTACATTACACAAAATTTTGCCTATTGTATGCCTAGAGGTGGAGAATGGAGAAGCTTTATATCATTTTTAACATCATTTTGTAACCCATTTTCACAATAAATAATATTTGATTTGATTTGATTTGATTTTGGATTTCGATGCGGTTTTATTTTGTTTGAAGGGGTTTGGTCGAACTTATAATTTTACGTTTGTTTGATTGCAATCGGTTAAGTAGAACCAGAGTTATGATCAGTAATATAGAATTTAAGGTGCACAGATGGCGCTTAGGTCGCGATAACCTACAACCACGCGGGTGGAGCTGCGGGCATAGGCTAGTAAAAGAATATTCCAAAAGCTGTAGACGTGGTGCAGTAGGTGTACGTGGTCAGAGCATTCTTCCTGTGAGAAACAGGTCGGGGGTTCAGTTTCTATGTCCTCGTTTACTATTTAGATCCAGGTATACACTTCCTTTCTCTTTGTCCTCTTGCTGTGATTTGATTTGACTTTAAGAGAACAAACCCTCTGAACCCCCGAAAGAAAAACATCCCTCAATCCTCAGGGGATACCGGCTAAGCGTACTAATGGGTTGATGATGGAATACAACCTTACTTAAAACGCTATTATGAAGTGGAATATGATTTTATAACTCTTGTATAAGCTTACCTACTCGCCAAACTGGATAAATTGACAATACTCGGCCCCCTGTATATATAGGAAGTTTAATCTATAATACAATAAATTATATCTTTTAAATTTTATTGCTTTTTTAAACGTATAATATCTAACTTTGTAGTAGTCAAGGTGTTTAATCAGTATTATATCAAATAGTCATTATTTTCGCCTCAGTCCTATCCTTACTGGTCTGCCTGAAGTTTCACTACTAGTACATCAGAATAACTGTAACTCTCACTGCCCTGTCTTTGATATAAACTTCTCGGTGTACAATAAACAGTTTATCTATTTATCTTTTCGAAACTTTACCTTAGATTTTGTGGCCCTCTTTCCAGCTTTTACTTTTCGAATTTGCACGTCTCTCTACATTGAATGACTTCATAGTAGAGGTATTATTGACATTGTAAGTATATCATTTGCTTGCCTTAATTAAATATAATCATTAACAATAAATAATATTGTAGCTATGCATGAATATGGCGCAGGGTTGTAGTGGTAGGGGAGCCCTAGAAGGGATTTTTAAGTTACTCGAGCGTGTTAGATATTTAGATAAGAGAGGATACCATTATATTGATAAGTACCTCCAGTCAGTATGAGCCCGTATGATTTACGCGTACGCACGAGTTAGTTTGTAACCAACATGTGTTAACTTTGTTTTTCTTACGATTCCAACATAATTTCACCCGTGTGGATGATTACAAACAAGATTTACACGAACGTGTTCGATTTTTTTTCTATATTAGAGGTAAATAATTAATATAAATAAGGCCATAGTAATAAAAAATTAAGTAATTAAAATGTATGATACATGTATGTATTTAATATGACGTAATGTAATCGCTTCACCTGCAGCTGAAAATGGAAAAATTTAGGACCATTATTCTGCCAATCATCTAAACAATCAATTGTAATAGGTTTTTACGATATTCGAGGTTTAGCATACTCGCCTCCCCTACTACAGAGAAGAACCCGGGTTCAAGCGGGTAAAGACTGACTATATTTTTCTGTTCTATAATATCAGTAACAAAACTTCGACTATTTACTGCCTGCATGGCAGTATGTAGGTAAATCACCGTAATATTGGTATATGGATTAATATTGCAACAAAAATACAAACATTAATAATGTTTATAATTTTCGGGACTTCACGCGATAAAGTAAGTGTTCAAAAATATATCGCGTTAAGTCCCGAAAATTATAAACACATGAGTAAACGCCGCGATAGTTTAAAAGTTACATTAATAATGTTATCAATATGTAGAGGAAGGAGCGTAAAATATCGAAGTTCAGCCGCATCACAGTTAGACTGGAAATCCAACCCCAACAGAGTTGGGAAAAGGTTCAGAGAATGATGAATGATGTAGAGTCAAAATAAAGAGAGCTATTTTCAAGTGAAGTCCACAGGAATAAACCCCGTTGTTATATTATCAGTCAATAGTTCAATCCGAAAGAGCCCTTCATGTAGCAGATAAGCTACTGTTGAATTCTTTGAAATTGGTTCGAAACCTGCCTACACTGTAACATGTCTAGATAATATATTGATAGATATGAAAGTATCAAAACAAAATGATAAATCAATTGGACTCGGGTAGGTACTACTGCGTAAGAGATTTCTTATGTAATAAGAACAATGTGTATATTAACTAAGTATTTCTACAGAGCAAGAGACTAGAACAACTTCCTGGAGGTGTACTTAACATAACATAAACTCACGCCTATATCCTCGAAAGGGTAGGCAGAGGCTAGCACCCACATTTTGCCAGTTTATGTTTAGGTCCCAATCACAGAACATTTAATAGGTGGCGAGCCTATTGCCATTAACCGGGCACTTATAAACCTGCGATAAATATACACATACCTTTGAAAAGTATCGAAAAGTCATTGGTGTGTGCCATGGTAAAACCTTGGATTGAACCCGTAGTGTACCTATACATTGTAACATATGAATAAAATTCAAAATTAAATGAAAAATAGTTTATAACATTGTTTGGGTCTCTTTACATGATGCGATTCAATCGACAATGCGACTTTAACAGCATTGCCATAAAGTCTAAATTAATGGCATTTTCTGTAAGCTCAGTGGTTTCACAATCGTTAAAAATTAGTAGAATCAGGATCCAGCCACGCCTCTGTTGACCTATTGACTATTGACAGCTGGTACTGAATTTTAACGTGCCCTCTGAAGCACGGAAGCCCTCAGTCGAAATACTACTAAGCGGTTACCCATCCAAATGTCAACCGTGCTTTGGTAGCTTAACTTGATCGTTCACCGAACAGTGAGTGCACGTAAGCACAAACACTTACGTATGTTACTGTATTACGTATTATTTTACGAGATTATAATAAATATCTAGAGTTTATCTTTATGTTTATATCACATAACACACAATAAATAGTTTTTATAATTTACGAACTGTTTGTCCTTCTTTATCATTTATCTATATTGGTATTCTATTTTATTTTTATTTGGCTACTAACTGGCCCGCCCCGGCCGGCCCCCATGTCATACTTTTGGTACTTGTGGCTCTTAATTTATTTATTTTCAAATAATGTATGAGCATATGCCTTATTTGTTGATATTTATGATTAGTGCTTCGCTCCATTCGGTTGTAGCGTGATATTATATACTCGTAACGTGTAACCTATTATATATCTCCAACCGTACTATGCATGAAGCAGTTATATTACTGATGTAAATAAAGGATTAATATCCTCGTTATCGTGTTATCGAATTTAAAGCGTCAGTGGCCATAACTTGTGACTTTTATAAAAATTTGGTTTATTAAAAAATGTTACACGCTCCACATATTGTCATTTTCTTTCTTTCTAAGGATAACTTTATGGCATAAAGACTACAGTTTATGACATATCATGACGTCACTAGGGTCAGGATATATGCCGGTAACTATAGCTACCGTGACGTCATTATCGTGGCTGAATATCACACCACATTGAGTACTTATAATAAATATGGCCATACATACAACAGCTTATCATAATGATAACTAATACAAATAAGCCCATCTAATACAGAAAATGGATTGTGTACAAAAGAGCACTTTTCGGATCACAATAAAACTAATCCTTTTACAATATTAGAGTATTATAACTCAATTGAATAGTTATATAGTCACAGGATCACTGTAAGAATTGTACGCACATTGTTCTTTTGTTTTATACATAATTGATAATACACTTGTACTTCTCCACTGTATTTAGTATTATTTTGTTTTGACACGTACACTGTCTCTTATGATACTGGATTCCCTTGTATAAGAAACAGGTTTTTTTTAAGCTATTTATTTAACCAAATGTAGTATGTAGCTGCAATATTTTTGGCATACCCATTTTTATTACAAAGTGCCCGATTGGCGGAGATAGGGTCGCCCCCTATTAAGTGGGACCGAACATCATAGTTGGCGAAATGTGGGTGTTTAATACACCTCGGTCCGTACATCTCAATATTTTTTATGTTAGAGTAGTAATAAGATAAAATATATAATATAAATGTCTATTGTAATGGATTGTACTTGCTATTTAACAGTTACAATAAAATTGTATGTAACAAACGTGTGCACTGTGTGGAGTAATAAAATTCAAGATAAACAGTGTTCAAGTGTGGTAACATTGTCGTGCTTATTACCTAACTTGAAACACTTGAAATACTTTTTAATATTTTTTTGTGGTTTGAACAAAATAGGGATCAATTATAGTATTTTCATCCGAACTAAAGGTGTGTACCAAATATCAGATCAATCAGATAACAGGCAAGGGGGTGAAATAATATAATTATATGTATTTGATCCTCCAACAAGTAGAGCCTTAATTCTACTACTATTGTCAAACTACTGACATTACGAAAAATGCCGTTGAATTTCAGACTTTATTTATATGAGCTTAAACTCCAAAAATAAATGAAAAAGAGTTCTCGTAATAAAGAGAGTATAATTATATTATAGCATTGTTTAATTCTCTGTACAATATGCCATTTAATTTTTTACTTTTAATTTCGTGCTACGGGCAAAGGTCAAACGAAATAAAACCCTTTGAAAATGTGTTGTATATTATAATTTTCTAACAGATGACGTATCTAGTATGCAGTTCCTAATCACCATCGCACACCCCTCCCTTTGGGATATCGGGTAGTAATCTTCGTAGTACTAGTTGTAATAGGCTTTCGGGTTGTTATTCTCTTCACATGTAAATTGTGCGCATGGGGAATAAGGCCCAATAGAGTCACAATGACGATGCTTTCCTGAAAGTAGAGTACAAAATTATTATTTTTTGTTAGAGCGGTTTCTCTCACGCAGAATAGCACGTACCTATTGTGCTTATAGAATATATTTTATGTTGCAACTGGGGTCAAGATATATGCCGATAACCGTATTTTACTAGTAACTTTGGTAAGTTTACCCAAATGTCCCGCTCCGGATCGTTCCTGGTGCAGAGACTGGCCATCGCATTTGCACCGGGAACGATCAGGGGTGGGTTATTCGATCTGTGTGATGACTGAATAATTTTAATAAAATTTTGTTCCAGTCAAAATAATGTATGTAATCGTGGTATGGACACACTAGTTGATATTTATAAAGAAACATTAATGTACAGTGGGCTCCAAAAACGCCCGGACCTTAGTATCTATAATCCTTTGTTGTAATTTAACCAAAAGTGACATAGATAGCTTTACTAAAATAAAATAGATGAATGTCTTGTTTCTTTATAAGAATAAAAGTAAACACATTCAAATAGTGTCCTAAACTCAATTAAATTAATAAGTAGATCTATTATCCAGCAGCTCCTAAGACTTAATAGTTGTGTAGTAGTGGCATCAATTTTAGTTTCAAATTGTTCAGAAACTTTTGGAATCCACTGAAGGAATAATGATACAGGTATACAAACATTACGATATCCTTTCCGAATATATTCCATCAATGCAGGGAATGCGTCTTGTAAATAAGGTCTTAGACGCGGATGGGTCTTCGGATTCCTCAAACCTTCCTTCAGATCTTTAATACTCCATTTAGAAATATCAACACCCGGTTCTTTTACTTGAAAGGTTTTCTGAAAAAATATGAATTGAATTCCTAGTATTATTTTATAGCAAGCTGAAGATAATAACAGCTGGATGAATAGTGTAATCTTGTAAGGAGTGGAGAGCCGTGCAGAGGGGAAATGCTGCCAGCCTAATGGGCACATTCGGTCGAGGGGCGCAAATTGACCAAAATTTGTAGCAAAGAAAAAAAAAAAAAAATTTGTATCTTGATTATAATCTTGTAATTACTATTTAACTAATTATGTTTAGATAGTATCGTTCACTTGTTTTTAGCGCCCAACATCACACCGTATAGGTCAACCATTTATGTTATTTCTTCGCTAGCTGACCCGCGCAACTTCGTCTGCGTCACCCCGTTTTTGCAATATTCTTCCCTTCTGCTATGCACCATGATGTTTATAGATTTAAACCTCCCTCTTCAACCGGGTTCTTTCAAGCGGGAAGAAACATGTTCTGTTTGTTAATCTCTCAGACTTACGACCTGTTTTGGGTAATCTCAGAACTGACTAATTTATTTTGACGAGGTTTTTACTGCAGATAAACGATGCTACGTAACCTGGCCTTTATGATGATGATACGATTGACATAGCAATGAGGTTACATATCAAAATCCCGAAGTATTGTATATCAATGTCCCGAAGTCTATATATATATATCTAAATATATTTTATTATCAACTCAATACCTTTGGTCGCATCATTCTGGCGCTCTCCAAAAATTCGTTATAGGCAAGAGAAATGGCGTGTCCTTTTGCAAATTCTCTTGCTTCTTCACTAGACCTTATGGTACTCACATTTAAGTAATCTAATAATGGTCTAGGAGTTTGTTCTTCTAATTCCTGTAACATCCAAGTAGACCTACCGGAAGGTGATGGAATTACAATAGAAACAGTTTCCTGTATAAAATAAAACACATTCATGTAGAGAGTTGTTCAAATAACACACGTGGTACACACATATTTGTTATTAAGAATTTTTGGCATATGAAATATATAACGTTTGTCGACTGTACATCAAAGAACATAATAATATAAGCTATAGAACTAATAGCAACATAAAGCATCTGCTCCATCAAAATCTTCAGGACTTAAGCCAAATTGAGTTAATTAAATATATTATTGACTAGCTGTTGCCCGCGGCTCCGCCCGCGTGGAAGTCGGATCGCGCGTGTCATCGCTTCAGGTCGAAAACGATCTACAGTATATTTTTATAGCATACATTACTGTAAAAATATATTATACCTACATAGATTTGTGTACAATTTTAGCAGTAATGAAATAAAAGTCAAAATCATTTACCTGTTTTGTATTGACCATTAAAGCGACACTTAGAAAACGTAAAAAAAATATAAAATTTATGTTTAGCAAATTAGCATTACCAATTAGAAATTTAGCGGGCTTTTTTTGGTCCATTTACAAACATTTACTTATTCTAATTGAAATTTTTGTTTTGAGTAACATGGTTAGACAGTTCATGTTCAGCTCTTTCCTCTGTCGATTCTTGAGAACGCGAATAATATCTCATTCTTTTAGAGTTTGTTGAATTTTGGGATAAAGAAGTTCTTTTTTTAGGTGGCATGTTAATATATATAAGCCTGCTATATATATATTAAATATAAAGAATTAAATATAAAGAAAATATAAAGAAGAAAATGAGTAAGTATGGATTAAAAGAATAATTAATGATCTATGAATGAATGATGCGATGTCGAGCTAAAAAGTACGTTTCGTAAGCAGTCAAAAAAATTATGTTATTGTAGTATTTATCAGAAGCCTGTTATTTAGATAGGTATTTATTTGGATCGCAAGTAAATAAGTAAGTAAAGTATAAGTACTATAAGTATGGAATGGAAATACAATTATTTATTAGAGATACGATTAATGATCGCGTTAAAAAGCACGATTTCAAAGCAAGGCAAACGAATACTTCCGGATCTCTCTGTATTCCTATTCTACACAATCTACACACATAAAAAAAAGTTTGCGATCAATGGCATAAGCTCCTAGAATTCTTTAAATTTAACTTTATCAAGAAAAAAATATGTTGTATGCCTGAACCTTGTTTGAAATTAAAATATAAAACTATTTTTTATTATTTATTTAAAAAAAATAGCCATTAATCAAAATGTAATTGTGTTAGAACATAGAAAGAAAAAGACAGTTTAATTAAACTTAAACTGCAATTTTATTATTAAAAGGTGTAAATTCAATATAAAGTAACTCCTCCCCTGGCTCGAACACATGCGGAGATCCTCCTGGGCATGCTGAGGATCATGTTATCCAGCATTTCCTGGGGTAACATATCCTATTCTTCAATAGCGGTTTCACTGAGCTCTGGAACTGTCTGGGGATGTAGCTCACGGTTCTATACAGCTCGTTTAAGAGCATCCCACGCGTGCTCTATTGGGTTTAAGTCGGGTGAGCCGGCAGGCCAGTCTAATCGTGTGATATCATATTCTTGAAGAGCAGCATTGACTCGTTGAGCTCGATGTGCGGGCGCATTATCATCGACCAGTACAAATTGGTGCCCATGGTTTACTCGGAATGGTTTGACGATATCATCAATAGCAACTGCTTTGTACATGTCTGCTGTCATGAAGCCCCGATACGGGATCAAAGGCGTTTTAGCTCCAATCATAATGCCACCCCAAAAGGACACCGATTTTCCGCCTTGCTGAACTGTTCCAGTGGCAGTTCTTTGTCTTTCACGGTCGCCTGGTCTTCTCCAGACACGGACACGTCGGTTATTTGGGTGAGTGGAGATTCGGGATTCGTCAACGAAGAGTCAGTTTTGCCAAATGTTTTCTTCCTCACCTTCTTCATTTTGCCGAAGTCTAGCCCACTGCAATCTTCGTTGTTACGGTTCCGGGAATTGAGCGGAGCTTGCCATGACCTCCGTGCTCGTAATCCAGCCTGGTGCAAGCAATTGCGAACGGTCTGCGTGCTAACTTCAAGCCCAGAAGCGGCCCTGACTTCTGCTTTTATTTTAGTGGCGTTGATTGTGGGATCACGGGCTGCCAGCAATCTAATATAGCGCTTTTGGGCAGCTGTCAAAACAGTTGGGCGACCGCTGCGGGGTCGGTCAGCTAAATTCTCCATTCCGTGGTACCTCTGCAACGGAGCCACGACACAGGATTGGGATATAGCAAGTCTGCGTGCTATTACTCTCGTGGTGTACTTCTTCCCTCAAAGTTACTGGCATTGGCATTTTTTCAATCACAACTTTACGCAAAAAATATCTTGAATCGGTTATAATTCACTAAATCAGATTTCTGAATGAGCGTAAGCTAGGACTGAAAGCATTTTTGTAAGAAAAAACAATTGAACGGTGTCATTGTTTTGTGTTTTATTTCTTTATTTTGAAATAAAGAATCTAAAAAGAAGAATAAATCATAATATAATCTACAGTAACAAAAAAGATTTCAGTTTTTCAAAGTGATCGCAAACTTTTTTTGATGTGTGTATTCTGTAGTGTTAATTGCGTTAACTGCTAAGCAAGAGAAGCAAAGCATTTAATTTAAAAAAAAAATATTATATTAAGATATGAAAGAAAAGAAACTATTAAAAACAACATCAACAACCAATGCTCAGAATAATCATCTGCAGTTCAGTAAGGGTGCAACTAATATATTCGCATTAATTATAAGATCGCAAACGGCACGTATTATAACTGCAGGTAGTGACTATCTTACGGAGAATCTTAACACCGAGTGTTGTAAAATGACGTCACTTGAGGAGCGCCATCTATTGATAAATGTTGAAATTTCATTATAATAATGGTATAACGCTATTTGAGTTGGAACGTAATTTTTTACTGTAGTATTTGCACGCCTTGGTCGCAAAAACTACTGGACGGATTTTGATGCGGTTTTCTTTATTACAAAGATCTTGCTTAGACTCAAAATTTGCAGTATATTTGGTTGTAATTGGTTAAGTAGAACCGGAGATATGACCAAAAACAACCTATAAACGAAGCGCAGGCAAAGCCACGGGTATCAGCTTGTATAAAAAGTAGCCTATATGTTGCCCAGAACTATGAACTATAATCGTACCAAGTTTGATCAAAATCCCTCCAGTAGTTTTTGATCCATGCGTGCACATACGGACAGACAGACAGACAGACAGAAAGACAAAAAAAATTCTGATTGCATTTTTTGCATTAGTATCGATCACCAATCATCCCCCAATAATTATTTTGTAAATATATTCAATGTACAGAATTGACCTCTCTACAGTTTTATTATAAGTATAGAATAGATAACATCATCGGTCACAGCGCCGATATACTGCATTCATACTTACATAAAATTGATAACATCAGTCTACAGTCTTCAACATACAGTCAATCAAACAAACTATAGCTATAATAGTATAGATAGTAAAAACTAGGGGATTTATTTAAAATATGACTGTCTAACGTTTGGACTGGCCACGCTGTTAGCCATTTCATATTTGGCATCTTCGAGGTATTCCATTTCCTCTACAGTTTTTCTTCCTGAATAATTTCCAGTGGCAAAGGCTAGTTCTGGAAAAGTCCAGGATTTTACCACCGGATCACTGGTTGTTGCTGCTAATAGTGCGTGGAAGATCACTATGACCTTCATTAATCTGTTGACATGGAGATTATAACTATAAATTTTTATTTTACTAGACGATACTTCAATCAGCCTATCCCAGTCCACTGCTGGACATAGGCCTCTCCCAATGTACGCTACTGCTCCCTATCTCCCTATCCTTGACCCTCCGCATCCAGTCTGTCCCAGTCGCCTTTCTCAGTTCCTTAGTCCATCTGGCTAGGGGATATCCTACGTCCCACTTACGTTCTAAGAATTAATTTAGTGAGCAGTAGTGAACAGCGGACTAGACAGCGTGGCATCATGACATGACATTGTCTGTGGACGTAACTCCTTGTGGTAGGTACATGAGCACACGCTACAGCAAATGAGTATAGTGGCAAGTAGTTCTCTAATATGTAATACTAGCTGACCCGCGCAATTTCACTTCTGCTCCGCACCAGTTGATTGTAGCATGATTTTATATACCTACATATAAACCTTCCTCTTCAATCACACTTTCTATTGAAAAAAACCGCATCAAAATCCGTTGCGTATTTTTAAAGATTTAAGCATACAAAGGCTCATAAGGACATAGGATATAGGGACAAAGAACGCGACTTTGTTTTATACTAGGTATGTAGTGATTAATCTATGGAAGTAGTCATGCTTGCATGTTATTTCATTGTGATGATTGTGTGTAATCTTCACAATGAAATAACTCAATATATTTTACCTCCTGAACAACTGGCAAGTTTAGTAAGGTCACCAGAACTCCTTCGAGGAAGTAGTAGAGTCAATACAAGATCGTGCTGCACTTGTGGTTCAATTATAGAAAAAAAAGCATACTCACAAACAGAAAAATTCACGGGTAAATTTGAAATAAATCTGCTCTAAAATAGAACTCTCAAAATAAATAGTGATACGTTTGAAAGGTAATAAAAGTTGACTAAACAATATTTTATTACGATTCTGGCTCAATACCTGCTTTTATAATATTGCTTTTATATAGCCTATGATTTTATAATCATAGCATATTATACGTTGGTATACCTATCAGAACGGATCTTGGATCTAACTCGCGAAAGAGACGAGGGCCCTGGTGCACGAGGATTGTTTTGATCAAAGAATCAAAGAATCAAAGAATCAATTTCATTTATTCAGTTTAGGCACATAAAGAGCACTTATGAATGTCAAAGTTTTACAATAATTATGTACCTACATTTGTCAAAAATATTATAATTTACAATAAATAAGATACTTAGTAAATAAATCATTAGAAAATGATTCTTTCGCTGGTTCGGTAGTTAAATCTCCTGAGAAGAGACCAGCAAGAAACTCAGGAAGATTATATTATATTATATATATATAGATAGGTAAGATTTTGTCCACGGTTGCACCCATGCTATCCTCAAAAACAGGCCCAAAAACGCAGCACTGCGCAAACACTGCGAGTAAAGAGCACATTTTGACCATCGTTTTGGGTCCACAACTCGTACCTACACCTATACTTATATATTTTGCAAAAAACCATAGTAAGTGTTTTATTTATCAAACTATAGCGACTGAAGTAACTTCTTTCTCCATACATCATAAAATACCTATTTATATAATAAGTATTCGTGTATGGGTACATCAAAGTCTTTAGATCCGAGCCAACGGTAGGTACACTTGGTGATTGCCGAATGAGGATCTGTTGTTTCCTCTCCGAGTTCGGTGATCAGATAGCATTCGCTCCCGTAAAAATCAATTAAACTAAACAAAGGATTGTTTTGGCAACAAACAAAAAATCAACAATATATTTTAATATAAACAATTTTATTTCTTTTATTTAATTCTCACAGTTCCGAATTTTTGTAAGAGATTTCTTCACTTAGAAATTTAAGTGAAGGGGTGGAGGAAAACTAGATGAAGAACCCCAGGCTCCAGTACGAAGTCCTCGGAAGTAACCAGGACACAACGCTGAGACAGTAATGAATACCTAGAAGTCCTTCTTGCTTTCCTTCTGATTGTATGAGGCGTCTGTCTGAGGGATCAGACCGACTGGAGTTACCATGCCTATTGTCTTCTGAAACAATTATATTATTTTAGTAGCTATTTAATATTCAGTAAATGAAGGAACGATCGGGAGCAATGGCACACATTCACATAACCACTATCACTGGCTCCGGTGAGGGTGGTCGCCATGTTGAATTTGCATACGAAATCAATGGCGCTCATCGGGAGTGGCCTATGTGCAACAGTGGACTGCAATAGGCTAATTGATTGGTTCAAATATAACTACGCGTGGTGACACCACATGCACCCAGCGCCATCTAGCGATAGCAAGAGTTACTACTACGATACTCTGGATCCTGCATCGCGAAAGCGAAGTTTTCGCGCTGGTACAACATACATACAACAACCCAACGACAACCGTGGGGTCGCGGCACGCCAGGCGTGATCACCTTGCCTAGTCGACGGATCCTCCCTTTGTGTTGGAGGGACATCACATCCTGTTCCTGTTCCTCCACATACGAATTATCAAACTCTTCCAAATTTAAAAAGTGAGGTAAGTAAAAATTCTGGTAATTAAATTAATAAATCATTGAATTGAATTCATTCGAATCTATACGGACTGAGGTTACATAGTTTGAAATCAGAAACCAGCTACCTTATGATTCAGATGTTCTGGCATATTACCTATATGCCCGAACAATATTCGAACAAAATTCAAACAAAGAATGTCAATATTCGAACCTTTGTGACGTCACCACCAGATTTTTTCATATCTTCGATAGCCTTTTGTAAGTAAGGTTTGAGTTCCTCCTTAGTGGTTTTGTTTTTGAGAGATTCGTCCAAGTCTGCCATGGTCCAAATTGATACATCCATTGCTGGGATTACCACTTGGATGTCATTCTACAAAATAATGGCATATAAATGGCTAAAGTAGATGTAAAGAATAATAATTCAAAGTGTTATGTTCAGTTCTTTGCAATATTTTTACAATTATACATTTCATCATGACCGACCATTACATTCAATAAACCCAAGATGCACATTCACGGTGTCAAAATTGTCCGGATAAAATGAGCGTTCAATTTGAAATTGAGCGCTCATTTCAAATAGTCTCATCACTCGTGTTCATACACGCACTTAGTACACTGCTTTGCTAAAAGAGTCATGTTCGTAAAGTTTAATTTGCAAAAAAATATAGTTATAACATAACTTTAACTCACACCTACCACAGTTTCTCCTAGAGCTTCTTTCTGTTTGTAGATTCCATGGGCTCTCAATATTGCAGTCCTATATTCTCCAGTTACTCCGCTATGCGGTTCTGTAATAGCCTGCAACTCCTTAGTTAGTTCCTCTATGGTCCACGTGGCAGTGCCCGAAGGTGATGGAATCACAACACGTGAAAAATCCTAAAAATAGTATTTTTATTTAGTAGATGTGAATTGGTATCGATTTAGGTACGAATCTAGATTGTTTCTGGAGGAAGTACAGTCGACCAAAGCGATACGGTACCACTTTTTCATATAACGTTGTATATAAATGTGGTACCTTATCTTTTTTGTTGACTGTACCTATCCTTTTACGTTATTTCCATTATCGTGGTTTACCTAGTCTTATTTTTCTGATTGCATCGGAACCCGAGGTGAACCCAAAGCTCAGGATCTGCCTTGCAGCTTTTTCCTCCACTTCGCAGGGTCTTGGGCATCCATAGTGAGACCATTAGCACCCATGTTTACTCCTCGTAACGTCTTCTTGAACCCACCCATACTAACGGGCCCCGCGGGGGACACATTACCATCTTTGTATAACAGTGTCTAAGAGTGAATTACATCAGGTGTCAAATGATGGAATTCGCGTATAATTGAGCTAAATAAAGAGCTGCGGTAGCCTAGTGGTATGGGTAATGGACTGCTGAGACGAGGTCTTGGGTTCGATCCCAGGTTTGACATGGCACACACCAATGACTTTTCGATGCTTTTAGAAGTTATGGGTGTATTTATCGCAGGTTTATAAGTGCCCGGTTAATGTCAATAGGCTCGCCACCTATAACATTGGGACCTAAACATAAACTGGCGAAATGTGGGTGCTAGCACCTCTGCCTACCACTTCAGGGATATAGGCGTGAGTTTATATTATGTAAATTCCGTTATCACATTTAAGTTCATTCATATTATTTATACTGTTGTGATTGATGGTACATACTTAGACAAACTCATTGTAATACATTATTGATAAGTTGATAACACACTTGTTCTTCTCCACTACATTATTTGTCATTCTCCAAATCTTGGGAAAAGAGTTTGTGATAGTATAGGTACTTAATTTTAATACTACCCACATATCAAAGATGGTTAAATAGCGTGTTAAGAGTTGTAGTGTAGTATTCATCAGTCAAGGTAAATCTTTGAGAATGCCGCAATTCAGAATGTTGCAGCATATTTCATTTGGAAATTTTTTTTTACTCGATTCCTTGCTATGCTGTGTAAATAGCAGGAAAACTAATTACGTGCTTAGCCGCACAAGCACTACCAATTAAAGTCTTGGCGAGTATAAGACTTACAAAGACGTATAGAGACGTCATCTAATACTAAATTACATACCTCATTTCCGTTGAACAAGTGGTACATGATCTGATTCAGAGCATCTTCGTAGTACGGCTCCAAAACAGGGTCTGCTTTGTTTTCAATGACAGTGGATAGCTCTAAGAGAGTCATGGTTTTCACTGTTGGGCTGCTGGCTGCCACTGCCAGAATCAGCGTTAGTATGGTGAGGACTTTCATTTTCTCTGAAAATTTACATGGTATTTTTAGATTAGACATTTACCAATCTAGTACGGGACCCGAACCGAGAGCTTAGCATTGTATTTACCGAATATTATTTTCTAGGCCCGTCCAAGATGCACATTTACCGATCTAGAAATTGGGAAATTTAATGTAATAATTGCTCTACAAATCATAAATAACAAAAAAAATCAACAAATAAATTTATAAACTGGTAAATTAATAAATAATAAAATTCTAGGACAATCTACACACCGCCACCTAGACCTATAGTAAGCATAGTTTAGCTTGTGTTATGGGTTCTAGGAGTCGGATAAACATACTTAAATACTTTTTTTGTGAATACATACACATTATACAATAGAAATATCCAAACCAATGCAAATATTCATATTTATGCACACAAATAATTGCACTGAGTGGAAATCGAACCCACACCTCCTGTGTAGCAGTCGCGTCCACTACCGCCACGCCACGGAGGTCGTCAAAGCCATTTTGAAAATGATTTGTAACAAAGAATTCATGGTTTCAGATCAATCAATTAACATAATTATGTAATCATAATCACAAAAAAGAATGCAAAGATTAGGTACACATCAATCGTTTTCTAAACCACACATTAAATTGAAACGTATTTTTTTATTGTTTATATAGATATCTATATCATTAGAAAGACCCAGATTTCTTACCTCACGTGGAGCTGATCGGAACAGAACTGCCTAACACAGAAATTATGGTGAACTAAAAAGCCCATATATCTACTTATACCTATTCACTTATTTATTCGTTAAACACAAAGAGTAGTTCGGGGTAAAACGATGCACTGATGAGATGATGAGAGAATTATACACTTCAGGCAGCTTACTTAACAATGGTAAGTGCACTTGTATTACTGTTATTATACTGCTATTATACGTGCTATTTTGTATTTACTGATGTAGAACAATACGCGTGGTGCGATCAGTAACTTACATTTTAGTTATAGGTTGTAATACTCGGTCACATAATATAAGACAAGTTGAACTATATGCTTATCAAGTTATTCCTCTTATCAACTATTATATCACTACTGGACGTTCATATCGATGTCTATACCTCAATACAAATCTCAAAGCATCCTTCATCTCTACAATGTTGAGCTCTACGACGAACTTGACGTACCTACTACCTACCTAGGTACAGCCAACCAAGAATTTCAGTGCAATTCACAAAAGGACATCTTTATATATTCATTACTATTGAGGAGAAGCAAATCAAATATCATATATATTTCCTATCAAGAAAAAAAAGCCTCGTTTAATTTTTATTTTTTGTAATTCAAAGCGTGCATCTTTTTGCCTCGACTGACTCTATATAGATGGCCTAACTGCAGTTTTAAGACAGTATAAAGTCAAACAACGGTCAAACTAACCGTACCTACGATGAAAAAACTAATATGATATTAGTTCCGTCATTCACTTACATATTCATTTACATTATTATTTTGTTTTTTGTATTGCATTGTATTAGATGTTATGATTAGCGATAAACAATATAATTAAGTTGAATTAACACCAAAGATTGCAGTAGGTACAGTCTTTTAGTCGTCTAATTATTCGGAGGGAGAATTTCAATGGTAAACATTCAGCAGCTAGCCGGCTCTATTTTGTTACCTTCATGCCTACTTGTCCTTGATTATTAACAAGATAACATTCTATACAGACAAACCATTAAAAAAGCTCCTTGTCTAGTGCTCATTTGGTCGGCTAGAAATTTGTTAACCCACGTAGGCAAGCGATCTCAGTTGAAAGTGACCGCACTAGCGAAAGACACAGCATTTCATCTGCGATGTCGCGAATATAGAAGCTGCTGTGAATAAACTAATTATTCATAGCAGTGAGCCTATTGCCACCGATGCAACTGCTTTTATTTCAAATACCAATTAGCACACATTCGAGGTGTATAAATACGTTTAGTAGGTATAAATACGTTTAGTAGGTAAAAAATTAGTAGGTATCTTCGGGGTACAAATGTTTAACGAATTATTAGAGTGGCTGTAAAAATTACTATCTACATGCTTAGGTACTTTTAAACGAAAACAGAAATCATTGCGAATTGATTTTAATCACCGTGTATTGCAGCACTAACACTATATTTATTCAAAAATGCTACCTACCTATATTAGTAAACACAGATGCCTTCCTTCTCGGTCTCGTTGGATTCCAATGAGACAGACAGACCGAGATAGTTTAGTTGGAAGGTGTGAATCCTCCAAACACAGGCAGTAAACATTGTCTTAGTATAAAACTGGTTTTGGTTATGATTCTAAGCGTATTTTTGAGTTTTACTGTTCACGTCGCCTTGGTAGGCCAATATTTTTCTACCTACGTTAGTACATACGTAAATAGAAAAGGCGGGTTTATCCATTTAGAAACTAGCTGTTGCCCGCGGCTCCGCCCGCGTGGACTTCTGATCCCGTTCCCGCTGCCCCATTCCGAGCATTTTCATATTTGTTCACCTTTTAAACCTTGTCTGGACTTCCACGAATAATTCAAGACCAAAATTAGCCAATTCGGTCCAGCCGTTCTCGAGTTTTAGCGAGACTAACGAACAGCGATTCATTTATATTATACTTATATAGGTATATAGATTGAAGCGTCCGTAGCGTAGTGGTGGTCGACCTTGCGATCGAGAATTCGAACTCTACACATTAAACTACTGACGTGAACCAGTGGGTTCACGTCAGTAGTTTAATGTGCTATGTGTGCAGTAGCTTAGCTGGAGGGCTTAGAGGGAATATTTTGTTTAGAGAGAATATAAGTTGCTTCTTTTTTTGAAGAAAAATAAAGTAGTTGACGAGACTCATCTTCAATTTCTCAAGACAGAAACTGGCCGTCAGTTTTTAAGTCATTAAGTAGGTGCCTACCTAACCTATTTCTACAGAGTGTACCTACGTGACGGTGCGGTTACGGCCAAGGCAAGAACGGCCCAACACATGGCTGCTTGGAGGCTCTCCACGTGCCCCTCTGAAATCTTCCCAGCAGATGACATAGGACAGCAGGTAAGGGGATTACAATACGTCTAGTCGCTATAGTATCTATAAACGAAACAATACACTGACCATTATCAGACTAGGAAATTTAGATAGTTGAATAGCGCGCGGTAATTACCCTAATCGGTTCTAAAGAGAGCGCGTAAACGTACGTATTATTTGCGGGAATCCCCGAAAATGCGTTTCGTTTTCAAGCATAGACCATGTGAGGGTTGCCATTCGTGTAAAAAAGTAAATAACTACCGATGACGTAATCATCATCTAGACTCCCCTACCCCCCATGTCATCCAAAATAAGCAAAACAGAGACCCCCCACTCCCCCATGGTGGCTTACGTAATACTTGAAGGGCCCCTAAGTGGCGTCGCAGGCCAGGAGGTAACAGGTACACAGCAGCTAGTTACCTCAGAAGAAGTGAGACTCGCCACTTATTCCAGAGTAGTACGTCAAGTCTAAAAACCGCAGCCCATGGTCAGCAGGAGTGGGAAGGAAATACCCTATTGAGCAACCTGGAACTTGGGTAAGAGTCTTACATGATCACCTCCGCTGGTTGCCGGGATAGATTGGTGTCCGTGGGAAAAGCCATAGGTACTTACGAAAAAAAACTGTAAGTACACCTAGCCCATAAATAGGTAGGTATACAATAAACTACCAAATATAGGTATAAAACTAGCTGACCCGCGCAACTTCGTCTGCGTCACCCCGTTTTTGTAACATTTTTCATTCCTGCTCCGCACCATACGCATACAAACCTTCCTGTTTGACCATTCTATCTATTAAAAAAAACCGCATCAAAATCCGTTGCGTAGTTCTAAAGATTTTAGCATACAAAGGGGCATAGGGACAGAAAATGCGACTTTGTTTTATACTATGTAGTGACTTACCAAACATAAAAAAGGTATTATAAATACATTTTTAAAAATACGCTTACCAACTTCAACACGCACTAAGATTATCATGTTTCAATACCTTTGACCTTCAATCCCGATAACAACGGACTATTCACCATTGTTCTACTATTTGTTATACTAGTATAACAAGCAGGAAAAAAAATTACTATCTGTTCTACTATGCGGTATGACAAATAGGAAGTATTTAAAAATTAGTAAAATGTACCCTATGTTCTACTAGAACAATAATCCGGAAATATTTTTAGATGATTAATTTGTCCTATTTGTTCTACTGATGGTCAATAATATTTATAAGAGAACGGAGAAATCTCTTCGAGAGAGTGAATTGGATATTATAATTTCTAATGTACCGAAATTTAATTCCAATAGAAATTCTTTGTTTGCTGCTAGGAACAAAGGGTTTATCGAAAATAAACTTCGAAAAACCAGAAAACGTTGAAATATTCCCAAAGTATTCTGATTTCATGCTAGGAGATTACAACAGCAATGGAGTTTGAGTAATAGTGTTTTGCGACCCAGCATTAAGACATCAATTCAATTCAATTTTGAACTGATTCCTCAGAGCGTCACAGAACATCTAACTATGCTGAAAGATGGAATCAGAAATTAAATTACATTTTGCAGAAAACTTAGTAAAACTAATATAATGCAAGTATTGCAAGTACCTACTGCGTGATGATGCTCAAGACGTAGTCGCTGATCTCAATAAGATAAAAGAAGGTCAAAATATCAAACCAAGATCCCTTAATGGTTTCCAAAATGATGCCATCTTATTGAGATTAACACTTGACCTGACGAACGGTAAAATCTGTTCAGGTTATTATAAAGAATTAATGAAGTAGGTAACGGAGATTCTTTTATAGTTTTAGGCTTGATATTTTATTTCCAAGAAAATAAATCTAAATAAAAAAATATTTTTAGTTTACCTATTTAACAAATGCTAGCACCTCGGCCTGCCCCTTCGGGGATAAAGGCGTGAGTTTATTATTATTATTCAACAAAAAAGTACGAGCTGTCGCAACAGTGTATGTTGCCTGTATTCCTAGTAGGTATACAGTATAACAACTAGGAATCAATAAATATTATTACACTTTCCAAGTGGTGAACATTTTTTGTCATACCGCATAGTAGAACAGATAGGATTTTTTTTTCCTGCTTGTTATACTAGTATAACAAAAAGTAGAACAATGGTGAATAGTCCGATAACAACATGTCAATTTGAATATGGAGTGTTGCAAGATTTAAATAAATCTCCTAGATTTTTGGAACTTAAATGCTAGTCAGCAAGTTTTTTATTACTAATAAATAAATTGATCTGACGTTCTGGAGTTCTCTAAAATCTAGTTATTGTTATTGAAGTAAATAGTTTGGCTATTGACCGGTAGATGGCAAATGAAGAAGTGGGCGGGATCTAACCTATATTCTTTAGATCCAACACCTTTTCTCCACACTCCCACAAAATATCGTCTAATTTTTTTCTAAATCTTTTTATTACCGTACAGTATCATTTTATTGCATACCTAAGGCGCGGCACAGCGGTCACGATTAGTCGATATCAAAGATAATCCTTAGCAAAGCATAAACACAATATCACATAATGTCAGATGATGTCAGAAGGATCCCAAAATGTTAAGAATTAGTTATCCATTCTAAGACGAGCCTGGTAATTACTACTCATATATGCAATGTACTAATGTATCAAAGTTGAGCTATAGATCATAATGATCTTTTTCTTAGGCCGTGGCCGCGAACTCAGCAGCAAGCGGTACGGCAGCAACGCAAGCGGTAAGGCAAACCAATGAGTGCGAAAAAGAGGTGAGCGACGGGCGGTCTCTTACGCTCGCGGTTTGCTTTACCGCTTGAATTGCCGCGACGCTTGCCGCTGAATTCACGGCTACGGCCAAATGAGCGCCACATAGTCACACAAAATGAAAACAACCAATGGACCCAAATAAATTTAATGTTATATATTGTTAACTCATATACATCTTAGTATACACTATACATATTACACTTAATTATATTAAAACATCTCTCCAGCTTTTAGACATCTTCTCCTTCCTGAAACAAAATAGTGTATCACTAAAATTATACCGCAAATTAAACTTTTCGATGATTACGTCGAACAAAGACGCATGTGCAATGTTATGAATATAAACATGGGTCATATTTCGATTAAACCATCGATTTAAATAAAGTCCGGACTCGTGGTCACACCAAGTTATCATAAATACGAACAGAAAATTCATTCCTCGTATTATCTAGGATAGTAAAATGTTGCTATTAAAATGCTTTTGGTTACCTTTCTTAACTCTAAATTTTTATTTATATTATTTTGGAGATTGTATTCAAAGCACTATATAGAATTGACTAAACTGATAGGTACTAGTATACCTACTACTTCTGAATTACAATTCTTAGCAAAGTCAATCTAAACTAGTGATACATTATTAAAATATGTAGTGAAAATAATAAATGTGATTGATTTTGGCTGTCGCCAAAGCCAACCAAGCAGGGTTCCTATTTTTAAGCGTTATTAAAATTAATCCTCTGCAAAACCTATTTGTATTCGTGAATATCGCTATTCGCATTAGTCTGGTCGTACATCGGAGAGCATGTTAAGCCGTCAGTCCCAGTTGTCATTCGAACATACACGCTAATTTTTTATAGTCGTTGCCGAAAAAATCATTTTGGGCAAATTACGATGCGATAGCAAAATCGTCTGGAAGATTTAATAATAATATATATATGATAAAACATCTGATGAGGCCGTCAAGCTGAGGTAGGGAGGTGCTCCATTGTAGCACTGTACGTAATAATAATAATAATGTACACGTGAACAGAAGAATGCATGGAACGTGTAAAAAAAGTCCTTTTTTCGCGCCATATTAATATTTCCACACGATTTTGCATTTTTGCCAATGAAAATGTGCCAAAAATCTTTTTTCCGTAACGACTATAAAATCAGGTCTTTTAAGCGGGGAGGTAGAAAACATCTGATGAGGCCGTCAAGCTGAGGTAGGGAGGTGCTCTATTGTAGCACTGTACGTGTTTGCAATGGTGACCCTCTTTTATGAGACTTTGCCTACAGCTTAACATCAGGCAAGGTGAAGTCAAATTGGCATACTATAAATTTACAAAAAAAATATATGGCAGTCGTTCGTATTGTTTGAGCCCCAAAAAATCCAACAACTGGTCTACGTAGTATGGTAGACGTGTGATTTCGCATATACCTATAGCTTGTGGAAACGGACGGAAAATATTCAGCCGCAACACAGTTAGACTGAAAAATGGAGAACCCCAACTCCGAGGCGACAGCTTCGGATGCAACCGGGATGCAAAGAAGGATAAAATACCTACTTACTACTTACGATATATAGCACATCTAGTCCAGTCTTAGTACTCTGTTTAACTCTCCGCGGCGGATATGGCGAGCAGTCGTCTGTAGGACCCGGCGATAGATAAGCATGCCAGCAGTAACAGCTCCCGTCGAGATACACCTGTCGAGGTCTCCTGCCATTGTGTGTGCGGTACCTGTAAAGCCACATACTCATTTATTCTAAATTCATTTATTCTAGGACTAAATATTTCCCCGGGGCTGCCGGGGTGCGAGGGATATGTTCGCTACTATCTCACCTCCGGCAACTAGAGACCCAAAGACGGCGTGCGTTTTATCGGTTCGAGTCCGACATAACCTCTCTCACCGAGTCCAGTGGGTTTGGCATCCGAGGGGATTTCACGCACGAAATAAAATGAAAAAAAGGACTAACACAACGCCACCACAGACGTAATAGGGGGCAAGCTTATTGCCTCCAATCGGGCACTTTGAAAAATAATGAGTATGCCGAAAATAAATTCGTAATAGAAGATATTGCAGCTAAATAAATTTAGAAAACAAAAATTGACCCGATTCCTTGCTTACAAGGAAATTAATTACGTGAATCCAATTTCATTTATTCAGTTTAGGCACACAAAGAGCACTTATGAATGTCAAAGTTTTACAATAATTATGTACCTACATTTGTCAAAAATATTATAATTTATAATAAATAAAATAGTTAGTAAATAAATCATTTGAAAATGATTCTTAGCCGCACAAGCACTACCAATTAACGTCTTGGAGAGTATCAGACGAAATGAAATGAAGGAAAACAAAAATGTTACCTGTAAACTATCTCCCATTATAGATCCGATGGTGACGCTGAATCCAGTCTGTGAATGTGCGTAGTCCGCGGGCGTGGCCGTCCGAGCCACTTCCACTGCTGCAGAGGGGACGGGCGTGCCTTGGGATTGCAACTGGATCTCGATACCCAGTGATGGATGCGACAGGATGATTAAGGACATGTCGTACCACCTGAGAATGAATTATAATAATAGTTGAAAAGACTTATTTGAAAAAAAAAATAGACAAGGATGGAAAGAAGGAGAAGGTAAGATGGTTCCAGACAGCGAAATGCAAGCATTGAATGGAGATTGTACCGTAAAAGGGGATGAATAGGAATCCAGGGGTGGATAGAGATAAAATAATAAGCAAATATAAATTTTCTAGAACAATCTACATAACGCAGCCTAGACCCATGGTAAGCATAGCTTAACTACCTTGTGTTACGGGTTCTAGAATGCGGATAAACATACCTAAATACATTTTTTTTGTAAATACATACATATTAAACATAGAAACACCCAGACCAATGCAGATATTCATATTTTATACACATAAATATTTGCACTGAGCGGTAATCGAACCTACACCTCCTGCGTAGCAGTCGCGCTCACTACCGCCACGCCACGGAGGTCGGTCAAATGGCCAATAGGATATATTTTAAATAAATTCCATTACAAAATTTTAATCAACGCCATTACCAGATATTTGATGATTCTGTTATTACAATGAACTAGTCCAAGATTTCTTGGAAAGAAAATAACTACAGAATTAAGCTGCTCATTTTATTTCTATTCACCGTGTAATCTCTATTCACCCTGTTTTACACGATATATCTATATATTTGATAAAAATATGAACAAGGATAAACAGCTGGAAAACTTCTTGAATAAATAACAAAAGTACTGATCAGCTAATGATAACCGTGATTGATGTAATGTAATATATGAATCTTGCTGTGGTTTTTCGAAGCAACTAGAATATGGGGTTCTTCAAGAAGGGCATTAGAAGGTTTCTACTGTATGGGTAGGCAGTATGAGTGTAAAGCCCCTGGTGTTGTAAACGTCCATAGGCCACAGTGACCACTTTCTTGTGGCGCCACCCCATACTCGGGAGGCTAGACGGGGACATCGTGGTTCCCTGTACCCGAAGGAGGTCATATCAAAAGAGAGGATCCCAGTCTGCCGGGGTGCGAGGAATATGTTCGCTACTATCTCACCTCCGGCAACTAAAGACCCAAAGACGGCGCACGTTTTTGTCGGTTCTCTCATCAGCTCCGGTGGGATTGGTAACCGTGGGGATTTCGCGCACGGGAAAAAAAAAATGTCAACTTTCTACCAGGTGGGCCGAGAGCTAATCTGCCACTTAAGTAAAAAAAATATGACTGGTTGATTGACGTGTCTTATCGTCGGGCTCCACGCTTAAAGAGACCTAAACAGCTAGAGTACATTGTCAAGAAGTACGCCGGTCTCTATCGAAGTCTTACCTGTCAGTAACAGATTCATGCAGAAACCCTTCTACAGCTATAACAGGTATATTATTGTTGAGCTCCCCATGAACGGAGCGGATGTGAGCGATGCGTTGCTTAGCCGCAGCGTACGCGGCCGCGTAACCGACGGGTTGCGTCGCTGTGACGTCACTTTGAGCTGGGTAACCACTGGAAATTCAACTTTATGGGGTTAAACTTAAGGTGTGTTCTTAAATGTTATTCACATATTTTTTGCCTTAGAATCGTTCAATCAATATTCCTCTAGTATTTTATTAGAAATATTTTGAAACATTTCTGAATAGGTGATGCCTCCATGACCAGACAGCATGTTTAATATCATAAATAAATACAAAATTTTTATTGTTTAAGGTTTAAAATTCCCCAAAAATTACAATTTGGTAAGGCAAGTTTGTTGTAAAATTAACACAAATTATTTACAAATTAATATTAGATAGTATAGATACTTACACAACATTGGCTTTCCCAAAAACAGTCTGGAATGCTTGTCGTATAGGTGAGATTTTTACTTCTTTCTCAGAAGCAACTACTATCAACATATCATCGCCACTTTCTGAAAATAAATCCATAAGTAATTTAGTAAGACATGAAATTTTATAAATTAATTTTTTTTTACTCGAAACCTTTACATTACGAATTCGATATCAGTTCATGCTAGTGTTACTGTACTGTAAAGTTTCCTGTAAAGCATAAAAGCCAAAATAAACTAAATTAGGAGCAAAAAAATCAGTCGAAAATCAAGCTTTGGTTGCGATTCTGGCTATTTAAGAACCCAATAACCCTTTCTCTGACCTGATAATTATCATAAGCAACTCACTAAGGTACTCCTTCATCTGCGGATCTAGTGTAGTGATCACTGAGTCTACTGAGCTCTTGGCCTTTTCTGCCACACGGTGTAATATGCCACCGGTAGCCACTGCACCCTTCATCCAAGTGAACAACCCACTTCCTGGTAATATGTCACCTGGAAACAAGAAATATAATTATTATATTTTATTATTGTGTTCATAGAGATTGATGCTGTATAATACTAATACACATTCTATGAGGTAGCCCAAGAGTCTCATTCCGAGAAATGTTTATGAACATTTTAACTGAAGAATTTCCCAAGTGTAGGGGGAACAGAATCAGAATTCCAAAAGGCCTGAAAATACCTTATTTTACAACCCTTGTGGGATCGAGATTGAAGTGTAACAAAGTTTACCAGGTCAGCAAGTATTTTCTAAATCACACATTAACTTGTACGACAGTACTCGGTATACAATATTTTGGACGAAAAAATAAATAGAACATACCAATTTTCTCCATTTCTGACGAAGAATCAGGCAGTGAATCTGGTGACTGTGTGGTCTGTGAATCCTCTGGTGACCTGATTGACACTGTTGGCTCTCCCTTACTAAGTGGGATAGCTGGGCTGGAAAAATAAATAAGTTCACCTTTTAGTTAAGTCAGCCAAATAATCACTCATAGCAACTGCTTATGGTCCAGGGAACGATCGCATGTTGGCAAAAATATATATTTAAAAAAAAAACTTTTGGTTAAATATTGCAGGGCATTCTGCACATTATTAGCTAGACTTGGAAATAACTAAACTAAATTTTTATCACTTGGTACGGCACTCAAAGAGATTTCATAGCCTCAAGGAAAAATTAAATTCCCAGAAGAACCCAGAAAATTCAAAATTGTTTTACCTGAACTTGTCAGCATTATCTTCTTGTGGAGGATCATTTCTTGACTGTACAATGATTGGTTGAACTGGTACAGCTACTGGTAGTGGTACAGGCTGAGCAGATCCCGAACGGTCCTGAAGAATATTACCTGAACTGTTATTTATGTGTTAAAGGATATTTTCTATGACTGATTAATGCTTTCCTCTGTAGTTTCTCTTTTCAATAGGTAATCTTATAACAGTTGTTACTGAAAAGCTGTACTTTATAAAAATACAGACCAGGCTTTTCATTATTTTTTAATATTCGGTATCCGGCCTACGCGGCCGGTACATATGCGAATTACTAACTGAGGTACTCACTCAGAAGATATTGAAAAATAAGCTTTTTCTTTATTGTGTCACTGCAAAAAGCGACGATACGACAGGCTTAGCTTGATGATGGCAGCGTCAAAGGATGCAATAAGATTATAAACCTGCAATAAGTTTTTGGTAATGCTAGATAAATGGAGATAAATTCTATGATTAGAAACTGATACTAACTTCGACAGCTGCAGGGATAGCAGGTGCTACAGGACCAGCTGTAACGAAGTTCGGCAACTGTGAAGGTGGTGCCACACTTGAAAGTAAGTTCCCCGCACTTGCCAGCGGCACAGGTGGCGGCGGAATCTTCGTTTTCTTCTCTAAATTGCTCATCCTTTAGAAAAACATCACATAGCAAATGATACAAAGAAAGTTATTTTAGTCTCTTCGATACACTAACTAATATATATAAATAACATGAAAAGAAATAAATAAAGACTACTACAGCAATAAAAATATTTTTTTACCTTCAAAGACTTCAAACAAGTTCACAACAAAACAAATTCGTGGATTATTTACGCATTGATGACAGATGTTTTATGACAGGACAGTAACATTTTTGTTTTTGAAGTATGTTACATATCTATTTTAAATGTTTCAAATAAATTAGAATTATGATTAGAATAATGTGACTATAAACGATTGTTACGTTTATTTGATGGAATTTTAACTCAGTTGTGCGTATTGAAGTACAAATCAGTGTTTATACCGTTATACGAAAACATTTACATTAAAATCGTCTTAATTTTTAATTATTTGCGAAAAATTCGATTATATTCATCAAATTCATGTTTCAGAAATCAATCAAGACAAAACTAACTTCACAGACGAAACTGAATACGTCACTAAAAATCTGACAAACGTGTGAGTTCCATTATCATGAAAATAACCAGTTCTTTAACATTATAAATTGGTTGTTTTCTTCATACTTACAGTGATTTACGTCAGCTTGCATTTTAATCATGTTAAAAATTGACAGTTAACCATAACAATTGTACACAGGGGGTTGATCATTTCTGTCAAGCGAATCTTCATATCGGCAAGCTATCCTCTGTTTTCGGAATAAAACCATTGGACGCTAGTGAATTATCCGGTCTGTTGTTTGCGGTCGTGTATTATTATAGTGATTTTAATAATGTCGGAGGGTCCAGATACGCCGCCCTTTAGCACAGTGGATATTAACAATGATAACAGGGATGACGAAGATCTTTTTGCGTCTGCGGTCCAGGTATCTTATTGGAATCCTGTTCTTATAACTTGTTGTGTCCGCATCCGCCCCCCGGTTGCCCGGCGGGAATTTATCAACGCCCCTATACCTGTTATTCATAGAAGTGAATGTGTAGTATGAAAAAATGCTCCTATTGCTTCCAATTTGAGTTGATTATTGCTTTCAATAAGAATTTAACAAGTACCTAAGAACCTATTGTGAAGTATTTATGTTATTTCCTTTATTCATTTAATAAACTTACAAATTACATTTTGAAATAAGGGTTTAAAAAAAAGACACATAAAAATATAAAAAAGTAGTAGCCCCTTGGTATTGGGTACAGGTACCAATCTACTGGTAGGCTCCAGAGAAAGAAACCTCATCTCAATATGTGCTGTGTCGAGGAGGACTGCCTTTAGCATCAGACACTTAACCCACTTGCCCAAACTGAGCCTCTTAAGGTTGAGGCTCTTAGCAATTTAGTCTGTGGACTAATACAACAATTGGAACTGTTATTATTATTATTACTATGAGTCATACCTCACCATCTTCTTCAAATCCCCTTGAAGTTTAATTGAATTATGTACAAAATTAGTATTCATTACTTTTATCTTTTATTACTCACCTGACTGATAGCTGTCTCTTTGCAAATGTTGTTACTAGTTTATCTTAAGTATGTAGTCATTGTATATTATCACCATATGTGTTGTAGCTTTCAAAATTTTGTTATTAAATGTATACTACACTACACTACAATACTAATGAATTTTTAGATAAGCCTTGCTTGCTATTCTGTTTTTCCTTTCTTTTTTTTTTATTCATACTGTCACATTATTTCCCTATAGTCAACTTAACAGTGCTTATAAAAAAAATTATATTGTGTACCAACCTGTTAATAGTAATTTTTAGATAAGCCTTGCTTGCTATTCTGTTTTTCCTTTCTTTTTTTTTTATTCATACTGTCACATTATTCCCTATAGTCAACTTAACAGTGCTTATAAAAAAAAATACACTGTGTACCAACCTGTTAATAGTAAATTATTTAACAATAGCACAGTGTGACATCATACATTGTTATTTCATGCAAGTTTCTACGGAATTTACCATTATCATGTTTAAAAATAAACAGTTTGGATGTGATACAACTATCTACTAGCATTATTTTCATAATAATTTTTTCTACTTCATCTGTCTGGGTGTTTCTATGTATATTATGTACTGGATGACCGGCGCAAATTTGTCTGTGTCACCCCGTTTTTGCAACACTTCTGCTCCGCACCAGTTGGTTGTAGCATGATGTTATATACATATAAACCTTGCCCTTCAATCACTCTATTAAAAAAACCGCATCAAAATCCGTTGCGTAGTTTTGAAGATTCAAACATACAAAGGGACATAGGGACAGAGTATACGACTTTGTTTATACTATGTAGTGATTATTTAAAAAAAAGTTAAGTAGGTTTATCCACACAAGCTAGTTAAATAGAACCCATAACACAAGCTAGTTAAATTATGCTTACCATGGGTCTAGGTGGCGTTGTATAGATTGTCCTAGAATATCTATTTATTATTATAAATGATGAAAGTAATTGTATAAAGAAGGCACTATGGAAGTGGAAGGTTTCAAGGGGAGAGAAAGACCTAAGAGAAGATCAATAGATTGTGTGAGAAATAATATGACAAATTTTTAAGAAGTAGTCATGTCATGTTCTGCTGAGCTGCATGACCCCAAATAAATATAAGATACCAACAGGATGATGATGATCTAAACTGAAATCAAAAATAGAATTGTATAAACTACACTATAAACTATAAACTACATAAATATGTTATGCTTCTTAAAATTTCAAAATATCTCAATATTTATATAGGTATTTTGAAAACTTGCCAAAAGACGGATTAATGCATGAAAAAGCCAGCAAGATAATATATATATTTATTTTTATATCTAATCAAAACTGTAAATTAGACATGACTTTTCCTTTTTTTAATGTATCAATTGATTGCAGGAAGTAAGCTTAGACCCAGAAGTGAATGGAGCCCGTGAAGGACTTGAGAAGGTCACCATTAGTGACGCTCCACCATCCATCAACGCTTCACTAAGCAGCCCAATTATGGAGGAGGTAATCATTTTTAATTGCTAATTTTGTTAATTGTAGCAAACAACTGAAGCAGTTATTACTTGTTCTGATAGGGCAGTCAATGTCATAACAATACTGTTGTTAAATTGGAAAAAAAATAACTATATGAATTTGTGGGCCATTGTGGCAGATTAGACAGAATTTAAACTTTCATGATTTTCACACATAATTATTATGATAGGACAGGACTTGTTCGTGAACTATTAGTAAAATGTTTGTATATTTACCTTGACGTTTCGGACGTGATGTTACGTTCGTGGTTTCCATGGTCTATTATACTTCATCAATAAGCCCCATTCTGTCATAATTTTGAGTTTGAAAGATTTTAATAATATTGAATATATAATATTGAAGGCAGGCTACCATTTCATGCATATTTTTGTTTGTTTTGTTTTCGTAAACACTCATTATCATTATCATCATCCTTAGTCTCGGTCGCATCCTAGGTTTGTACCATGGAGATCAGGGTTCGCTTTTCAGATTTTTCTTTTCCTCTTTCGCACGACCCATGATAGTAAGCCCAATGGCACGCTTATCATGCTCCACGACGCCAAGTCAACTCTGCTTGGGTCTACCCCTCCTACCGGTGCGCGGCGGAGGCGGTGTGACCAGACATTTGCTACCAAGTGGGTACGTGGGCGGTGGGCGGCCAGGGGCTTTAGCCAAAATGCATTCATTCCGAATCTACATTCGTCATCGCACTAAAAATGAATGGGAGTGACATTTGTTGTCGGAAATGTCACTCCCGGAGAGCCCCAGGTGGTCGCCGCAGAACATTTGTTTTCGTAACCTCTCAATAAACTTTGCTACAGAGCATTCTAAACTATTATGATTGTCAACGCCACCCTGCCCGACACTGACTTACTCGAGATAGTGCATTTTTAGATATAATAAATAGGATTATTGGTCTTTAAAAAAATCTAATGATAAGGTTTTCAGTTTCATCAATAATGGGCTCGTAACTCCTTTGAGCATTTTTCGCTATTGTGTTTAGTTTCGGATTTGACCATCCAATCTCTTGTGAAATATTCACCCTGTACCTATACATATAAAGCGTGTGTACATGTATGGATGGACAATAAAGCACATAATAGTGTAGGCTTCACGTTAATCAAACTATTGAATTAGGTCTGAAGTCATATAAGTTAATGTACCTAATCAAGTCAATGATTGTACTTCACACAGTTTTGCGTTCAAGGTCTATCTTTATAACAGTCCCATATTGTACCTACTAACTTACGAGGATATCAGATTATCTTTGTAGTATTTATACAAACCTATAGCTGTCAATTTTTATAGTCACTAGTCGTAAACTAAATAAAAAAATACTAGAATAGAGGAACCCGGGCACTAAAATGCGAGCACATTTTAGAATAATAATAGGTATACGAATCGTGATACGTTTTTTTTATAAACCGTTATCAACTTTACCAGAAATAGATATTGTAGGTAGTGACGTCAATTATTCTATACGAGAGTCACAAGTCACAACCACTGACATTTTAATATCTATCGGTAACGCGGTAATGAAGAAGTATGTTGGTCCCACAGACGATATTATTTTGAAAAGGAATAATATTTTGAAAAATAAGCGATTGAGATAAGATCGTAACCGAAATTTGAAAAAAAAATATCACCTACTCCTGAATTGGCTTTCTGGTTTATATTTTTCAGTGGTTTCAAACTTACGGCTCAATAATAGCGTGCGTTTAATTGAAACGAACGACCATGAGATCGTTTACACAGGCGTGTTTGTTTGATATCTAACGTTAAAAAGTGCATTAATTATAACTTGTTTACTTACCTAAATATTTGAAACATTATGCACAAGAAAATGTTCAAAACCGGACTTAATGCCGAAGCATTATCTACCAGTCTACCTTGGGGTAACGCAGAGATAATATTTTAACTTACTACATACCTACCTACTAAAAAAAATTGGCTCTTCTCTGGCCATGAAAACTACACATCCTTCCACTAAAATTTCTATAATTTTCGAAATTATATGTAGCAGATGTAAAATGAGTGCGGGTTGTCTTGGTGGGGAAGGTCGCGGCCTTTTTTTTCGTGCACTAAATTTCCAAGACTACCCCTGCCAAAGCCGGTGGAGGTGGTTATGTCGGACCCAAACCGACTAAAACGTAAGTCGTCCTTGGGTCTTTGATTGCCGGAGGTGAAATAATACAAGACATATATCTACTCCAGCAGACCTACGAACCCTGAGGCCGCGACACCTATTCCACAATTCCACATTTTGGTTTTGTGACGTTTATTTTACATTTAAATTACATTCTTCTTTTGTGTCTATTAATGTAGTCGGTTTCATCGCATAATGTCCTTTTCTCGAAATGTCATTTCTCATAATGTCCTTTCTCATAATGTTCTTTTCCCAAAAGATTCTTTTCTCGAAATGTCCTTTTCTCAAAATGTTTTTTTTTTTCATATAAACTTTTGGAGACACTGTGTTGCATAATACATAATTCAAAGTGGTATATCTAGGTAATTAATACATTATATCGCTAATACATACACGTAAAGTTTAACTTTACGAAACTTGTCAACAAGTATTAGATATCTGCATCGGTTTTAAGTTATTGTTTACACCGTTTCAGGAAAGTGATAAGATTATGTTATTATATCCTCATTTTCCTCGTGGTTCAGGATAATCGGGCAAAATATTACCTACCTACATTTAATTTAATGTTAAATACAATACCAATGTATACTTCTATACGCACACAATGACTTTTTAAGAAACTGCCCATTATTGCTTACAAGCACACGTTTCATCTGAGAAATAAACGAAACTCTCTTCCGCTTAGAAAATTACTTGAAATACCACCATTTTTCACTATATTTTTCCTGCCGTAAGAATATACGAGCGGGGAGTTAATGAAATAATCGAAATAAGGTAACGGATCATCATCTTACCGTTATTCCCGATTGGTTTCACTTTCCACCTTGAACCTCACTGACTGCAGTCTCACATCCCATCCGAGAAAACAGAGTTCGCTAGAGCGTCGCCCGTCATCGGCAAGTTTACTCACTTGCCGGTGAGGTTAACTTGGCCCCGAAGGTCATTTGGGGACCTTAAACACTCACCCTGAGTATGTAATTCTCTGTATTCTACAGTAAGCTTCAGATTATGATTATTAACAAGAAGGGGTGTTCCTTTTCTCTGAAGCTTACTGTATGTACCTCTACCCAAGGAATAATGAGAAAAAAGTTATACAAAGCAAGCAAAAATTAAATAGGTATTTAAATCTGTTTATTGTGAGTATACGTATTGTATATACGTATTGTACCGAACAACCTTCAGATCGATCAATCCACCAAGAAATTTTATTGCAAAATCTGCCTTATGTACTAGGAATAGAATTCAATATCACACTTTCTTTTATTTCAGATAGCGACAGAACGCGCGAACAATATAATAATCACAGTCACAGAGCCACAAAAAATCGGAGAAGGCATGAGCTCTTATGTGGCCTATCGAGTGCTGACCAAGACGAACATGCCTATATTTAGTAAGCACGACTTCGCTGTGCTTAGGCGTTTCAGCGACTTCCTCGGGCTACATGAAAAGCTAACAGAGAAATATCTGCGGTCTGGAAGGATTATACCTCCTGCACCTGAAAAGAGTATAGTTGGTAAGGTATTATTGTCTTTGTCACCAATTTGTTTCCTGCGCTACTGTAATAATAGCTCTCTTAAAAGTCAGGTAGTAGTAGGTTTCCATAGGGTCAGCATATCATGAGTGTGTTGCAAACTTTCCATCAGGTAGTCTGCTACATAAGTAGTATAAAAAATAGTCCTGCGGGCATAGCCAAAATGTATTTGTTCCGAATCTACATTCGTCATCGCTCTGAAAATGTATGGGAGTGACATTTGTTGTCGGAATCGGATCACATGACATTGGTCGCATCCGAGGCCCACGACAATTCCCAATCTCTTGCCTGTAACATAAAAATCAACGGTTTAGACGTGAAAGCTTAACAGACAGACTTACTTCCTTATTTGTATTTGTATGACTTTTGTATATATGACCTAACCTGTGTTTACATCTCAGGAACGACAAAGTTAAAAATGACGTCTACACCATCGACGGAAAGCGCCAACGGTAGCATCGCAGCCGGCAGCGTGCAGTCACAGTTCGTGGAGAGACGACGAGCGGCATTGGAACGGTTCCTCAACCGGGTGGGACAGCACCCCGTCCTGTGCATTGACCCTGACTTCAGGGAATTCCTCGAATCAGGTTAGCAGTTCTCCGAGCCTTGTCTCAATTCAGTTGGTGTCTGTATTGGATGTGAATGCATCCGTGGGCCATTTTCTGAATAATATTGAGGTGATTTTTTATATTGTTGACTGATGGCACTTATTGGTACACATTATTGATAACACTCTGGTACTTCTCCAATTGATAACACACTTTTACTTATCCAATTGATAACACGCTTGTACTTCTCCTTTAATGTGATTTCTTGAGGGTAAAAATAAATCTAAATTATTTGCACTATGCGTGACACGCATGAGGTGACGTAGGCGGTCAGTTTAACTATGAAACGGGCAGAATTTCCATATTGTACATTAAGTGACTGCCATCTCACCTCACACTGGGGAGTTGTCGGAATCAAGTATCCCTTAACTTGGACCGATGGGCTAACGTGCTCTCCAAGGCACACTCATGACTGCATGTTATAGTTCAATTAATCAATGAGTCTCGATAGACTCGATCAGTCCGCATATTGGGAGGCTGTGGCCTACGATTTCCACGCTGGCCAGACGGGTTGGTACAGGATTTTATTTCGAGTTTTCCTTTTCTCAGTGATGGCCTCTTCGTATTTTTCCGTTACGACACTCGTCGGATGAGATAGTGTGTTGATATTCTTTCTCCGGAAGTACACGGATATTATAGTTATCTGGCTTGTAATGTCGATTCTAGAATAGAGATAAACATCTTAGAAAACGACAATGACCATGGTAGTATAGACCGCCGTACGATATTGCTTCAACCTCAAAGTTGTTTCAGAAGCCAAGTAGACGAGTATCATTTACAGTTGCCATTTTTAGATTCAAATCTCATGTTTCCAAGTTTTTAGAAAAACGTAACATAACCTCGAAAAATTGTTGAGAATGAAAATATTATGTAAATACGTGTAATTTATCCGTATGAATATATGAATTAAAACCTATTTGGAAGTGTAGTTACCGGCATATATCAGAACCCCAAAATGTGTCTTTTGAGGATTGTATAGGCTACTATGGTGGCGGAAGGAATCATAGATTAAAAAGTTAAAAAGATTTTATTATATAGCTACCTGGGTAGGAGCTATTCATGTTTGCAATACGGTGACCATTGGAGTAGCCGCCAGTAGTAAGGAGTATTCTCATTGGTTCCTTGGGATCGCCAAAGAACAGTTGATACACCTCTTTCGCCCATCTAAGATTCTACTAGCTTCCTCACGCAAGAAGGTCGACATTTTCGGCAGTTAAACAGGTATTGTATTGTATTATAGCTGTAGGTACTTAGTAATATAAAGGTAGGTACACTTGAAAGATACTGACAGCTTAATAGACAGTTTTGTCACACAAAACAAAAAAATATACCTACCTACGTCAAAATATAATAACAAAAAAGCAATTTTATGAAGTTACTAGCTGTTGCCCGCGGCTCCGTCCGTGTGGACTTCTTACCCCCCCGTTCCCGTTCCTCCATTTCGAGAATTTTCATATTTATTCACCTTTTAAACCTTCTCTGGACTCCCACAAATAATGCAAGACCAAAATTAGATCAGCCGTTCTCGAGTTTTAGCGAGACTTACGAACAGCAATTCATTTTTATATATAAAGATAAGAGTTTTAGATGACAAATATTTTGATGGCCGAATGACTTAAAAAAAAATATTTTTTTTTATATTATTTCATCTCCAAACATGAGATGAATCACTAATGGTCAATATCACAAAATATTCAGTATATTTTGATTTAAGTAACACAAGTGTTTTTTTCTTTACACAGACACAGAACTGCCCAAGGCCACCAGTACATCAGCACTCAGCGGGGCTGGCGTCTTGCGTCTGTTCAACAAAGTCGGTGAAACCGTGAACAAAATCACATACCGAATGGATGAATCGGATCCGGTGAGTGTTTAAACATTTTAGTTCGTGTTGATTGATGGCACTCGGTGGAACTTATTGTTATACATTATTGATAACACACTTGTACTTCTCCACTGTATTTATTATTGTACCTAACCGGTTTCGCGTTGCGACATTCTCCAAGGTTTACATTGACAGGAAAAGGAATTTACTTTTTTAACTATCTATACTGCTGATCGATGAATGCGATGGATTACGATTGCTGTCAATTTTTTTAAAGGATTTTATGACATGGTTACTAGGACCTTTATGTCAAGTCTTATTTTATTTTATAACACTTTATTCATTTATCTAGTTGGAATGATTGTTCATGATGATGGATAACGACGACGGATGATAGTTGCCCCAGTATAGCGGTAGAGACTTTACTAGAAGCTTTTCTAAGGGACATTTTGACACCAACACGAAACATCAAAATTCACTACAATATTCCACTTTCCGACTACTGTTAGGTATGTCTAAAACTCCACCATTTATACACATAAAAACTCGAATTTACACCAAATATAGAAAATGCAACACAGGAGCGTTATGACACTTTTCGCGTTCCCGCCAAAACTCACGAGTACTGTCAAAGTGCTTAGTAGACAAAGGACTTATTCGCAAAACGCCTTACCCCTAAAAAGAGGACCTATTCGTCCAATGGCTTATTCTTATAAAGACTAATACGCAAAATGACTTATTATTAAAACGACCTATTCGCAAATTGGCTTATTCTTATAAAGACTAATTCGCAAAATGACTTATTCTTAAAAAGACCTATTCTTGTAATGACCTATTTGTACCCGATTGCGAAAAGCGAGGGCAATGTTTTTCATGCGTATGTAGGTATGTATGTATTTTATTTTCGTCACCAGGTTACCATCCACAGGCATAAGGGTATCTCACGAATAGGCCCAAAAACGACTGCAGGTCATTTTGCGAATAAGTCTCTTGTCTACTAAGCCTGTCAAAGGGCAATAACAGCACAGTGATGTACTTTTTTTTAAGGGATTTTATGACATGGTAACTAGGACCTTTATGTCAAGTCTTATTTTATTTTATAACACTTTATTCACTAATCTAGTTAGAATGATTCTTGATGATGGTGATGACGATGACGGATGATAGTTGCCCCAGTAAAGTAGTGGAGATTTTACTAGAAGCTTTCCAAGGGAGTATTGACACCAACACTTAAAATCACAATTCACTACAATATTCCACTTTCCTACACTTGTGCGGTTTGTCTAAAACTCACTCAACTCATCAACTCACTTTACACATAAAAACTAGAATTTACACCAAATATAGAAAATGCAACACAGGAGCGTTATGACACTTTTCGCGTTCCCGTGAAAACTCCATTGCTGTCAAAGGGCATTAAGGGCACTAAGGGCATACTCTGTCTAATTTAGGATGATAATTTTGACAGTTTACGTCTATGAAGTAACGTATTTTTATAAACCAATTAAGACCTATTAAGATTATAATCGAATAAATCGAATAGATTCATATACGATTGTACTGTATGGAGTACCCTACTTAGAGTTGTCAAAATTATCATTCTATATTAGACAAAGTATAACAGCACAGTGGTGGTGTGTTGGCAGTGGTTCGAGGAGCGCTCGTCGCGCGTGGAGGCGCTGGAGGCGTGCCTGCGGCGTCTGTTCGGCGCGTGCGAGGTGCTGGCGGCCGAGCGCCGCGAGCTGTCGGCGCGCACGCACGACGCCGCGCGCGCGTGCGCAGCGCTCTCCGGCGCAGACCCGCACGCGCCGCTGTCGCGCGCGCTCTCGCACACCGCCGACCTGCACGAGAAGGTACACAATGTCTCTGTTCTTACAGGGGTTGCGGCACGAGTGTTAGTCCTCTGGTGTTACACTCGCACATAGGCCATAGTAACCACTTACCATCAGTTGGGCCGCGTGCTTGTCTGCGACCTAAGTTGTATGACCCGTTGGGAATAGGTTGTAATCGACCGGACCCAGTTGTATAAAAAAAATGGTTAGTCAGTTTGTGACCACGACTAGTGCAACCTGGTCAAACGTTAAGTAAATCAAAAGGTGAATTGTTGCATTTACCATCATCTACTTTGTTGAGGTCGACTTTCTAGTCTAAGATGCGGTTGAACTTCGATATTTTCCGTAAAGCGTGGCAGTCGCTTTCTCGGACCTCTACAACCAAAGATATCGAAGTAGTTAGGGTAGTCGAACTTTTAACGACTCCAACTACCCGTAACGACTGTCATAGATGTTCGTATGGCAACTGGGACCGACGGCTTAACGTGTTCTCCTAGGCACGACCAGACCAGTGTAAATAACCATATTCATACGAACCCGCACCTCTTGCGTAGCAGCCACATTCTACCGACACGCCACAAAGGCTGTCTGATTGTAGTTACATCATATAACACGCATATATGATCGCGTTAATACCCAAGTTAATAATAACAATTATTTTATTATTTGTACTGATCCTAATATTTCATTTCCTTTTATGGTTATGACGATATTTTTTATAAATCACTGTTTTAATGTTGTTAACGTTTATTGTGTTGTTACAGATAGAACATTTACGACTGGAACAGTCGAACACAGATTTCTATATACTGGCCGAACACGTAAAAGACTACCTTGGACTCATAGGCTCTATCAAGGATGTCTTCCATGAAAGAGTCAAGGTAACATACATTTTTCTTTATATTTTTAAGGAGATCTAGAAGTGGAGAATATAAGGCAGATTGTTGTCCTGTCTACCCCACATACCAGCAGCACACGTGTTTCCTTCATCCTACAGTCTCGGGTCCTTCAAACAGGGCATGAAAAAACAACTATCAAGACCGCCGTTGCAGGGACAGCACCTGTAACGGCGGCCACCATGTTCTGGACTGCGCCACTGCTTACCATCAGGCGTGGTGCAGTCAATCTGAAGACTTACGCATAAAAAAATAGGGAAAGGGTACTTTTTTTTCGTGCGCGAAATCCCCACAGATACCAATCTTACCGGAGCCGGTGAGATTGGTATCCGAGGTCGGTGGTGGTGGAGCTATGTCAGGCTCGAACCGACCAAAACGCACGCCGTCTTCGGGTCGTCGGTTACCCCTGGCCGTCGCACCCTGGCCGACCCAAGGCTGACCTTATCTTGCACCTGGGTATGGGGAAAAATTTGAACTGTATAAGGAAATGACATGAGTATTGTGTATGTGTGTATACTTATTTATTGGCAAATCATTTGTGTTTCTTACGCGATCCTTCTGGCAATAAAAAATGAGAAGTAAGCATGAATTCCATAAATAAAAAACTAAATTTTCACTCAATGAAGTTGAATGGACCAAAATGGGCTAGTGCAATTCAAATTTAAATAAACCTATAAAACCGGAATATACAAAAATTGTGTTTTTATTTCATTAGGTGTTCCAAAACTGGCAACACGCTCAGATGCAGCTGACGAAACGGAGAGAGAACAAGGCCAAAGCCGAGCTCGCCAACAGGCCCGAAAAAATCGAACAATCCGCTAACGAAATTGTTGAGGTACGTTAGTAACACAGGCATGGATATCATTAACACGTTTTGAGCCTTTTCCAACACTGTTAAGGTTAGTTTTCACTTAAGCGGCCGAATTTCGATACTTTGCTTGAAGGTACCTAAGAACTTAAGGTGACTGACCATCACAATCCACTGTTGATATCGAATTTCTTTTTTTTTATAATATCACGCATATATCCCCGAAGGGGTAGGCAGAGGTACTAGCACCCACATTTCGCCAGTTAATGTTTAGGTCCCAATGTAATAGGTGGCGAGCCTATTGCCATTAACCCGGGCCCGGTGCCCGGGCACTTATAAACCTGCGATAAATACACACAACTTCGAAAAGCATCGAAGTCATTGGTGTGTGCCATGGTAAAACCTGGGATCGAACCCGAGACCTCGTCTCAGCACTCCATTACCCATACCACTAGGCTACTGCGGCGAAAAAGTTCTACTACTTCATCTAAAATAAGATTCGATTTTTTTTATTTCAATTTACTCAAATAAGTAAAACATTACAAGGAGTTAAGGTCGCACATTGTACTTAAAAACAACTGCTTCAGTCCCATTACTTGTCTTTGCTGTATAGTATATTCCTTGATCTAAAATAAAAAGTTATTTTATTTTATTTTATTTTATTTTATTTTTACGGAAAACTTACAGCTAATTGAAGTACATTTATACAGAGGTAAATAGTATGAGAAGGCCACTTAAAAGTTTTCACATATAGGCAAGACAATAAGTATTAAATATTACATATCAGTAAACAGCAACAGTAAGTACATAATACCGCGATATACATAAAGAAACACAAAATATATTGATAATACGTAACACAACAAATTACAACGAAACAAATAGAGATATGAAAAAAAAAAAGGAAACCAAGAATATAATAATATGGCAAATAAAAAAAAATAAAAATAAAGTAACTACATCACAACATCTCGAAAAACAGACAAGATAAATTCTTTCTCAGTTTAGAGATACTGGTATTAAAAATATCGATGTCAACACACCGGCATGCTTCATTGTACGTGCGACTAGCTCTGACCACATAGGAGTTCTGGCGATATGTAGTCCTCGCCATGGGAGTGTGGAGTAGGTTAGACCTGCGCAAGTAAGCAGATGGAACCCCTAGGCCAAATTTGCTCACCAACTCCGGCGTGTCAACCGATCCGTTCATGATTTTGAACAAAAACGTCAAGTCTGTAATTCTTCTACGCTCGTGAAGAGGAAGGAGGTGAAATTTTCTGCAACGACTATGGTAGTTAGGTAGATAGCATTGTGATTTGTATTGTACGTACCTTAAGAACTTCCTTTGTATGCTCTCAATTCTATCTATGTATGTATTGTAGATAGGATTCCATACCTGAGAGCCGTACTCGAGATGGCTGCGAACTAGTGAACAGTACAAAATTTTTATAGTTTTTATGTTCTCAAAGTCTACTGACGTTCTTATTATGAATCCTAACGCTTTTGAGGCCTTACTGATAATATTGTCAATCTGAGTGTCAAAAAGTAGCTGTGAGTCAAACGTAACACCAAGATCCTTCATTTCATTGACTCTGGTTAGGCTTTTATCCAGCAGCCGATAGTCATAGCTTATGGGATTAGGCTTGCGAGTGAAGGAACAAACGTAACACTTAGAGATGTTTAGGTCGAGCTTGTTACGGTCACAATACTCCTGAAACCTCTCCAGATCGTCCTGCAGGAGCTCAGCGTCCGCCACCGTTGGAATATATTTCATAATCTTTAAATCGTCTGCATATAGCAATATTTTGGAGTGAATGAAGCACCGATTAATATCATTGATGAAGATATTGAACAGAAGCGGGCCTAACAAAGATCCCTGAGGAACGCCTGATGGGAGGTATATAGCACTCGAGGAGTATCCGTTTAAAACTACAGTTTGACACCTATTTTCAACATATGACGTGAACCATCTATAAAGATTTCCCCTAATACCCATGGAACGAAGTTTCCGTAGCAGGGTTGCATGATGTATCCGATCGAAACATTTGCTGTAATCGGTATATATGACATCTACCTGGGATGGTTGAGCCATTGATTCCGTTAAGAAATCACTACAAACAATTAAATTAGACGAAGTGGACCGACCTTTCAGAAAGCCATGTTGTTCTTGGATAAAGTTTTGTTTTAGAGCTGAGTAAAGTTGCCTATGGATGATTTTTTCAAAGACTTTCGCAAACACACATAGCTTCGAGATCGGTCTATAATTTTCTACGGAATCCTTAGCCCCCTTTTTGTGGATTGGTGTTATATATGCCGACTTCCAAACAAATGGCACTTGACCGGACTCAAGGGAACGTCTGAACAAGATTGAGATGGGTACAGTGAGGCTTCCAGCGCAATTGGTGATAAAGACTGGGGGAACATGATCTGGACCCGCCGACTTGTTCAGATCTACTTGCTTAAGTAGCCTGAAGACTTCATCCTCGCATATTTGTATGGAGTGTATGTCTGCAGTGGGAAGCTCCACCTGTTCAGATGATGCTTGAGCCCACACACAACGCGCTGAAGAGCCGGTGTTCGCATTCGTTTCCACTAAGAAGTTAGAAGAGAAGTAATCGCTGAACATGTTGGCAATTTCCCCTCCATTACTAGATGACTGGTGTCCAAACTTTAGCACTGAGGGATAAGAGTTAGATTGTCTTCTTGATTTAATATAACTCCAGAATGCTTTTGGGTTAACAATAATGTCCGCTTCGATCTTGGTTATATAATCATGAAATAATTGTCTTTCTAACTCTTTAGCCCTCCCTCTTAAAGTGACAAAAGACTGATGATCAGTAAGATTGTTATATTTTTTGAATTTGGCATGCAATTTAGATTTTTCTTTTAAGATTTTTATTAACGGGCTTTTATACCAAGGAGGATAATGGGTATGTGCAGCAACTGTTTTAGTTGGTATGTATGTGTTACGCAATCTGTCAATGGTACTGTAAAAGTATGTTATCGCATCCTCTAATGGCCCATGGTTCAACTCACTTTGCCAGTCAACTTCGGCAATTTCTTTGTTTATGGCATCAAAATTGCCGGCGGAATAGAGAAACCTGACGTGGGGCCGAGTCGATAGGCTATGCAGTTGAACAAACTCACCTGTAATAGACAAGGCTTTGTGGTGTGAATCTTCTTTGACTAAGGGGGTCGCACTATGTGCTACTGTAACATGATCATTCGATAGCACTAGGTCTAACAACCTATCATTGTCGTTGGTATGGTAATTATACTGATGGAAGTTACAAATATTGAGATTGTCAAGAAAATCCTTCTGTACATCACCCTGCGCGCCGCTAGGAGAGAAGGTACCATCCCCACCGTCAGGATGCCAGGTTAAGTGGGGTTGATTAAAATCACCAACAACAATAAACTTGTCCGCAGGATTTCCCAATACAATGTCAGCTAAGTTACTAGAGAAACGACTCAATTGAACCGACAACGTATTCCCACCCTTTTGGTTGCACACATAAACCACACAAATATGTATATTGTACGTCACTCTCGGTTTGCTGTGATACAACTTTAGCGTGACCCAAAGGTCCTCTGCCGACGAACACCACTCATAGCGGACTTCCGCTGCGAGTTCCCGTCTGACTGCTATTAACACACCACCTCCCTTTTTTTGACCAGTAGCAACATAATCTCGATCTCGTCTCCACACCAAGTATCTATCGTCAAACAATTCACTGTCAGAAATACCATCAATAAGCCACGATTCACATATACAAATAACATCATAACTGTCTAAGCAAATATTTCTAGAGAAAACACCTGTTTTAGTTCGCAGTCCACATACGTTCTGATAATAAATACTAATGGGAGCCATTATAAATCATTGTGATAGCACTAGCATTCAAATAGCAAAAATACAATAAGAAGCACATACAAATCTGAGCAAAAAGTATTAATTTTAAAACAGGGTACGTTTGTGTTATTGCAGTAGATAAGCAAAATAAGACTTTAACGTTACGAGCATAAGGTATGTACGTATGAAAGCAAAAAAAGCAGTTGCAATAAAAATTAAATCTTATATGTTTTACATATTTAAAAGCAAATAAGCAATTCGCATCCATATGCAGTTCAACATAATGTTCAAAATCGTAACAATCTACGGAGATCAAGCGGTCGACACCCAGAGATAAGAGAACAAAAGGCCGGTGAGCATTAGTTGAATACAAAAAAATAGTACCTGCGATTCTCAAAGTTGTTAGGTCGCAGCAACCAGAAAACACTCCAGTGCGCTGCATCGATATAATTATGATAAAAACTTTTTGATGTCTTGTTCCGTTTTTATGTGATGTATAGGGGACGTCATATTTTTTCTAAGTAAAATTCGGCATCCTTTGACCCAGACATGTTCGTAGCCACGTTCCTTGGCTCGTGTTTTGGTCTTGTTTAGAAGAATCTTGCTATCCAACGTCAGGTGATCGTTTATATAGATCCTGCTCTCTCCTGTCATTCCCAAATCAGTGGGTTTGATGCTCTTATGCTTCTTCGCAGCTGCCACAAAGTCACTCTTGATATAACTGTTATATACAGAACAGATTATATTTTTAGTGCTTTTGTCGCCACGCATTGGTACCCTTGCTATGTAGTTGATCTGGTCCTTCGGAATAGTGCAATTTATTAAGGATCCGATTTTAGCTATTATTGCGAACAGGTTTTCCGAGCTGGACGTTGGCACTCCCTTGATTTCGATGTTATTTATCCGGGCTCTCTGCTCACTCTCCCGTTGCAGGTTCTCCAGCTTTTCAACACGAGCACTTAGGCGTGACACCTCTTCTTTGGATCGTTTAATAACCTCGATCTCCTGTTCCAGTGACGATATTTTGTTGGTTAAGGCGGCCACAGATTCATGCACGAATTCAATGGATGATTTCAAATCCGAGAATTCCGTTCTGATAGCCTTAAGTTCTGAGAGTTCCACTTGAATAGCTCTGACACTGTCCACAAGACCTGGTAGTACCTCCATCTGAGCTGAGACCCTTTTAAGCTCAGACAAAATTGTCTCCGATTCGGTCGATGTCACCTTGAGGGTTCCTGTACGAGGACTAGCTGCTGCTGTAGATTTGCAGCTACCACACTTCCAGGTGGACTTTCGGTCCCCGAGCTTTCTCCAGCCAGCCTCGGTTATGCCTGCACAAGGGAAATCAAACTGTCCCAAACACAGGGAGCACTTGACTCCATCTCGGGCTTCCGTTTTACATTCCTTGCAGATAAACATTTTGTAAATATTTTGTTAAAATTTCTATCTACACATCTATCTAATTTCATCGAACGTAACTCCTCAAATTGTAATGTAATGTAAATATTTGACAACTTCGGTAAAAATGACGGGCTAAACTGGGGCTCATAGATGTTAGTAGGGCCCTGTGTTATAGGTTATTATTGAATTTCAGTGGGAATCAAAAGTGGAGCGCGGGCAGCAGGAGTTCGACACGATATCGCGCGTCATCAAGAAGGAGCTCGAGCGCTGGGACGAGCTCCGCCTGAGCGAGCTGCGCGCCGCCCTGCTGCGCTACCTCGACGACCACATGAAGCACCAGGCACAGGTCAGCACTGGGGCACCTGCCTCCCCCCTTCCGCCTCTTTTTTTTTTTATCGTGCGCAATATCCCCAAGGATACCTCCACCGAAACCGATGGAGGTGATTATGTCGGAATCGAACTGACCAAAACGCATGCCGTCCATGGGTCCTTGATTGCCGGAGGTGAGATTATACAAGACATAATATCTCTCGCACCCCAGCAGACCCGGAGACATCTCTGTTGAGATGACCCTCTTCCCCCAATGTGGGGACCATGGTGTCCCCATCTAGCCCCTGGGTATGGGGTGGCATTCTGCGCCATCGCCGTGACCTGTTTCTGCTAGGGTGACCGGTGACGCCACCCGTCACCCCCAGGCCCGCGCTCATGGGGGACACCCCCCTTCCCCCTCAAGGCTCCACTGTATCTAGACTAAGTAAATGTGAAAAGCCCGCTGAGTTTCTTGCCTGAGACTCCTCAGGCCGGAGCCCCGTTTCGAACCGGTGGTTCATTTGCTGACTAATTTATGAAATATTGTTGATATTGACGTTTTGTAAGTGCCGTTTAGCAGTCTATACAGAATAAATGATTTTTTAATTTAAACTTGAACTAGCCCACCGTGTTAGGCATTGGGCGGAGCATATAGCAAGAAGAACAGGTGGCCGTTGAAGGCGAATGGTTCTGGAATGAAAACTACTGGTTTTTGAGGTGTAGGAAGTCAGAGTCGCGTATACCTGTTGGATGCAGGCTGCCTCCAACCATTCTGGAGGTCGATAAGGGAAGCCTATGTTGAGTAGTGGACGCCCTATGGCTGAAATGATGAATGATGATGATGATGATGATGATGATGATGATAATGAATCTCACCGCTAGCCTCGTTGAGGTGGTTGCCGAATACAAGGTGTCTTCCACATGAAATAGATCTGGGTCTTTGGTAGATTTGAATATCTGCATTGGTCTGGGTGTTTTTATGTATTCATAATATGTATGTATTTGAGTATGTATGTTTATTATTAGTGAGTGTTTATCCACATTCTAGAACCCGTAACACAAGCTAAAAGTTTTAGTTTAGTTTTAGTTTACCATGGGTCTAGGTGGCGTTGTGTAGATTGTCTTAGAAATTTCTTTTTCTATTGTTTAAATATAATTACAACTTTTTGCTCGTTGTAATGAAAAATATATCCAGAAAATATTTTCCTCACATAAATTTTTTTTGACAGTCAATCCGCTACTGGGACGCGTTCCTCCCGGAGGCTCGCGCCATCAAATGAGTGCGCCCGCGCCGGCCCCGCGCCTCACCCTCCGCGCCGCGTTGGTAAATGGATCGCATGTACCGCACTGTTGTACAGGTACTACCACTCGAATTTCCCCCCTCTAGAACTTTCCAGAAATATTATTATTGCACTTCATTATAAATGCCGGCAAACAACTTGAAAATTTACGAAGGTATATGTAGTAAACAGTCAGTCGTTTGCTCTAGCGGCCAGCCCACTGCCACTTCAGCTTGGTTATTCTGCAAGCTATGTTGGTAAGTTTAGTTCTTTGTCGGATGATCTCATTGCGAATTTTATCCTTCTAAGAAACTTCAAGTATAGCTCGCTCCATGGCCCGCTGTGCTACTTTCTATTGGTGGACTAACCGACAATGTCCATATTTCGGACCATAAGTCCACTACCTGTTACACAACATAGGCTGTTTGAGATAATAATCGGTATAAAATTTCTGAGTGGTAGTATTAAAACAATAGTGTTGTAGGTATATTCGAATAGGTACACAATTTTCAAAATAAATTTACACCAATATTTCATAACTACGTTTTCAAAATAATATGAAGAAAATTTTAAATTGTCACATCTGAAAATATTTATGTGGTAATGTCAACTCTATATAAGTCATTTAAATGAAAATAATAATGTTTCTTTTTTCTATTTACTGTTTCTGTTATAAAGTCGTATTGTATTAAGCTGTATATACACTGATGAGGTATAGGACATAATGTGATTTTACTTGAAATTGATGTGTTCGATCTGATTCAAAAGATAACATACCATCGTCAAAAAAATCTTACACATTTGTATAATGACCGATGTACAAGTTGGCGAACATAGTGGCAAACCCATTGGCCATCACGTATAAAGTGGGAATTTGTGCCATTCTTGATGTTGGGCATCAGAAGGGTATATTGGCCAACGCATTTGCAACTGTGCTAGTCTTAACAATGGTTTGTCACTAGACGTATGAGTGATACACAAACATACATCGCGATTGTTCAGTCCTTTCACAGTGAATACGCGGCTGTGTATCTGTAAAAAATAGGGAATAAATTGTAAATTTCCTAGTGTATTAGATAAATATATCAACAGGTAGATAGGTAAGTGTCTTCAAACAGGAGGAATTTTAATGCCAAATAAATAAATTACATTCCAAATTATATTTCCGTAGTTTGACTTCATTAAACGCCTCTCACATTATAATATAGCTTTCTCGCTCTAATACGTACGAATGCTCAATCTTTGTTTCCCTAAAAATGGGGAAAATTGAGGCGCAGAATTAATTCAAACTACTACAATAAAACTGTAATAAAATATAACAAATCCTTATTTTCCTTTGCATTGTTTCAGCATTTACAAATTCATTTACTAACGTTGCTGTATAAATATAATATTATTGAAAGTATAAAGTAATACTTTCTGAAAAATACATGTCAGAACTGTATCTGCGAGTATTTTAAACTAAGACTTAGCTTGGATTAATAAGGTTCATTTTAGATTGAACAAGTCTCATGTGTATGTAACGATTTTCAAAGGTCCAATGTTAGAATTCGTTCGGTAACTTTATCACTGGTTTTTATTAGTAGAAAAAAAAATACTTTTACATATAGTAGTAATTGAAGCCTCGTCTGTTTTCGTATTATTACAATATTGAAACTATTCAAACGGATTCTATCGCAATTTATATGGAATTATTTTTTACACTGAGCCCGAAGTTTCGGTCGGGTTCAGCATTCATAGTCACGGGGAGACTAAAGGTTATGGGTAGTTAGAGCCCTAAAAAGTGCAACAAATAGTCTAACTGCAGTACTTCGATATTACCTATGCCTATAGGTTATGGAAGCCAAATGGCAGTCACGGAAAATATCGAAGTTCAGCCGCAATGCAGTTAGTCTGCATTGCGGCCGGACTTCGCTTTGGTTCGCTTTTTACACTATTAGACTATTTGTTGCAGTCTCCGAGGTGACTTCAGATGTAGCCGGGTTTATCGCATGGATGATGATGATCTAGAGCCCAAGCTGGTGGTACGTTCCGACCATCTTTACTATTAAAATTAAGATCTTATAATTTCAATATCCTCGCGGATTATTCCAACTTTTACCCAGTTAGCGTCCGTTAAAAATATTTTAATTCAATGAGTCATATTGGCGTAAATAATTCTAATAGCAGTTTCTTTAAGCCATGTTGGGACATAAATATTACATATTTTTAATTACACGCAGTTATATTGTTATTTACATAATTGCGTTTCGTTATACATATTAGTATTTAGGTATATAATACCTAAAGGAGGCCACACACGGAACACAGCAAATTACCAAGAAAAGACAATTTGCTGTGTGTTTTCTGCTTGCGGCATGAGTGTGTGACCTTCCTTAGTTATTTTTTTACATTCTAGTTTTATTTTGTATCTCAACATGATCAAGCCGGACTATTTCCAACTGAACAAATTTTATGATTGATTAGGGCTTTCTCTGCAGCTTAAAAGTATAAACATTTACAAGTACCTTACATTTCTTCCTGGACCTTGATTGTACTAATCGTTAAACATTGTCAAATCATTTAGATTACAAAAACTGCCATTAAATTTTTGATTTTATGTACATGGACTTAAAGTTCAAAATTCAATAAAAATAAGTTCATTTCATCGCATCGTTTCATTCGCTCTCCACGATGACATTTTATTTTAGATTTTAACAGCATATCAGTAAGGTCTAATACTCAATGAAATTTTTTGTAATCTTAATGGTTTGACAATGGTTAATAATTAGTTGAATCGGGACCCTGGACTGTTCCTAGACAGGCTTCAATTTATTTTAAAACTGTAGCTAGAAGAGATTGTGATGAATTGCGAATGTCTAACGTTGATTGATCTGTTTAAGTCACATTTCCTATAGGAAACATTTTGTTTAATACATATTATATGTATGTTAGATTAATATAATAGATGTTTATGTTGCTATAATTAATTTATAATTTTTATGGCTTGCAATGATACCGCATCGTGAATATTTATATAAGCGATTGGGTTAACCCCGATCGCACTCTAAGCCTTCAGCTTGAAGTCTAGTCTAACCGGTTAAACTTCGATACTTCCCGTGAAATTACTGCTTGAAGTTGAGGGTTTTTAAACGTATATTTCCTATTTTTGCTCCACTTGATAACGAGTGTCCCCATTGCCGTCAACCGGTCAATTTTAAATACCACGTACCTATAAAATATTGAGGATAATGAACTTACAAAAGATTAAATTAGCACCTGTCTAATTTTGTTTCGAATAACATTTGCTATAATCGAACTGTTATCTAAATTAAAATACATGTTATAATCACAGATATTGTTTTGTTCGAACATAAACTATATCTTAAGCACTCCGAGTTTATCTTTTGCATGATTCAGTGATTGTACGAACTCCTAAAATCATAAGCCAGGAAATGTTTTCAATGTGTGACCGACTCACTTTAGTCATACGATATTGAAACCAAGCCAGGAATGACATTTTAAATTCGGTAACGCGAAAATAAAGGAGTCCTCTGGTAATATTAATTAATGTCTATGGTTCCGACCCTGTGGTTTGTAATTTATGTAGTATTTATACCACAAAACAGAAAAAAATTGTAGAAATGCGACACGATAGTTTCAGTAGTGGAACCGATGTCGCCAAACTCACACATACAATCGTTAGTAATACCGTGCATTATTAGTAAATAACTGCTTTGATTGGTCGTACCTATTTATATATTACCTTATATTAGCTCAAATCATATGTACTACAAAACGAAAACATACTACCCTTTTTAAGGTAACTAATATTGCCACCACCTTTTTTTAGCCGTTCAAAATAGCGATTACTTGGCTATAGATAAAAAAGTATTTATGGAATTTCATACTTTGAATTGGACAAACTTGAATATTTCCAAAAAAGATATACATACATATTCATACAAAAATGTTCATATTGTCGAATTTGTCATTCGTTGCTTACTTTTGTGCGCACACCAATGACACGCGTGCACCGACTACATCACACTTCCACCTGTTTTTTTGTTTTCCATGGTTTATACGGTATCGTTGCAAGCAAATCGATGTACCGCTTCGTCACTTACGTTCGCTCATAATATAATTCTTAAGAATTTGTTATCATTGTATATTTTTATATAGTCATTTGTTTTTATCATAAATGTAAGAATACTAGATATTGCATATTAGAGTTGTATTCCAAAACGATGGTTATGCAAATGTTACAGTCAAAGTATTAAATTGGATGTTTTATATTATTACTAGTACAACTAAAATTTTGTTTTCATATACGATTTTTGTGTATATTGGTACTCGACGTTTATCTTAGCATGTAAATTACCAACTGTCCAAATTAACTACTCTGACCGTAACACAATATTTACCTTAGATATGGTTAGGTAGAATGATTGAAAAAAAACTCGAGTCTAATGTATTCCTTATTTTTTATATTGCCAAATATATTTTAGTGGTAATTTGGTGTAAAGGAAGAGATGATTAATTATGAATAAAGTATATAATGTTGGTTTCCATTTCAATTTGGTTGAGTTATTCCATCTCCACATACCCTAGTTTACCTACTTAATTCTTACAGGGCGCGTGTATGACGTCTCTGGTGCTGTACACAGATCACGGCAATCATTTTCCATGCGGTGAGCCGTGTGCTTATCTTAACCAAGACGAGGCCATAATAAATTTAGCATCTTATTCTGTAGTACTAAATATAAATGCTGTGATAGTCAGAATGCTACTGATGCAATAATAATAATAATAGTAACGTCATCTATTTAATCACCTTTAAAATGACGCATACTCGTCGTCTGATACTCTCCAAGACGTTGATTGGTAGTGCTTGTGCGGCTAAGCACATAATTAATTTCCCTGCGATTTTCACCGCATAAAAAAGAATCGGGTCAATATTTGCCGCTAGAAAAAAATAGGTACCTGGTCAATCTTCTCGATTTCACAGTAGGTACAGATGCGAGCTGGTTTTTCCAATAAAAAAAATTACTCATTAAAAATATCGTAGGTGGGTATAACCCGAACGCAGCACCATCTGAGCTCCTATACTCGGAATTTTAATTAGATTCCAGATTTAAAAATCGAGTTAAAATTCTGACTATAGACAAAGTGACGTTCTATGCATCGCGTCGAATCGAACCGTTTGTTATCAATGAATTACTTGAAACTGCGGTGATTTTAATAATAAAAATATGTAAAGTAAAATATTTCGAGTCACAAACATTCAATACCATTCTTTACTAAGCGATTCCACTAGCGACGCCTATAGAATGCCATTTTATCTAGAGCTCCTGTGCCTCTAAATGGAATAAGTTCTTGTTTTCATAATGTCGATACCGAAATCAGATCGGGCTCATAAAAATAAATCGACTTTAGTAATTAAGTATTATAGAAATCTGAAAACGTGGACAAATGAAATCTACTGCCGATAGCTTATCGCAAGATTATGGATAACACGGCTCAGTAATACATATAACAGCAATCGTAATCTAATAATTGTTATTTGTTGGAAAATCCTAATTACAGGTGAGTAAATATTTTTAATTGTTACGCAGACAGAGTAAGATATAATAATAATACATACTATTTGGACATTTGCATAAAATTATTTTTGATTATGAGATCAAATGACTTTATTTGTGGTTTTCCTTTAAATATTCATGTACTTAAAAGATTCATTTTGCAAATCTAGAATATAAAAGTAATAGTTACCTATTGAAAATTTTGCACAGACACACTTTAACTTCTTCGCCTTGCGATTATTACCTACGTGTTCTTGGGTTCCACTAAGACCTTTGCGGCCCAAGCCAATCGTACCTGCTGACTGACGGACGAGGCTCTGGCATAGACTTAGGATTGTGAGGTCAACCCGTAGTCTGTTCCATAAAACCCTAGACCAAAATAAAAGATGAGAATACGAATCTCGGGAATAACGCTATAAGCTGAAGAGGGATTTTCTAATATTCCGTTAGTAATAGCTTATTAGTACTTAGGTATAATTTTTCGGTATTCATCCCTGATACATTATCTATTTATTTTGATAGAGGTATTGACTTGTGAAAATTGCTGCATAAATATGCAATTTTAAATGAACATTCCACTTCTGAAAAAAAGATAAGAAATCCAAAAATTATACATTCGTAACTGAAAAAAATTGCTTCCAGCAAAATGAAACTCGTCATTGGTCTGGCGCTCCTGTCAGTGGCTCTGGCCACTCAACCCATCCGACTACCAGCCCCAGTTTTGCCCGCATTTGAAGAAATTGAAACACCAAAAGTCGATGCCGTTCAAGTTGTTGACTTACCTGCATTCCAAGTTCCCGATATCAGCCCAGCATTAATCTCGCCAGAAATCTCGGCAATGCTTAATGAGCAAGGCGAGATTCAGCCAGAGCTTTTATACGATCACATGGATAGTGCTCAAGACAGTTTTGTGCAGTTCCAAACCCCGGACATTAGTCCGGCATTAATCTCGCCAGAAATCTCGGCAATGCTCAATGAGCAAGGCGAGATTCAACCAGAGCTTTTATACGATCATATGGCTGATGCTCCAGACAGTTTCGCACAGTTTCAAACCCCAGACATTAGTCCATCATTCATCTCACCTGCAATCTCCGCCATGCTGAATGAACTCGGTGAGATTCGAGTTGCTGGTATACTTCTTATTGGTGAACCAGTTGATGCAGTTCAATTTGTAGACGCTCCCCTTGAAGCCGACTATGATTCCGCACCCGTTGACCCCGTTTTGGTTGTTGACGGTCCTCTTGAAGCAGGTTTAATCGCTGATGTTGTCCCTGAAGCCGAAAATGTTGACGCTGTTAAAGTCGTAGATGGTCCCCTAGAAGCCGAATACGAATCCGCACCTGTTAGTGCTGTTCTAGTTGCCGACACTCCTGTCCAAGGTGTACGCATCGCCGACATCGTTCCTGAAGCCGAAAATGTTGATGCTGTTCAATTTGTAGACACTCCCCTAGAAACCGAATACGATGCCGCACCTGTTAGCGCTGTTCTAGTTGCCGATACTCCCGTCGAAGGTGTACGCATCGCCGATATCGTTCCTGAAGATGAAAACGTTGACGCAGTTAAATTTGTAGACGCTCCCCTTGAAGCCGAATACGATTCTGCACCTGTAGACGCTGTTCAAGTTGCCGATATCGCTCCTGAGGCTGAAAACGTTGATGCAGTTCGATTTGTAGACACTCCCGTGGAAGAGGAACAGGATGGTGCAATCGCTGAATCTGTTCAAGTTGCCGACGCTCCTCGTCCATCAACTATCGAGCGCATTATCTCAAAGTTACGCCCAAACCGTAATTAATTTTTAAACAAATGTTGTTATGTAATAATTTTACTTCGTGACCATCTATACATTTGTGTTTAATATTAAATATTTTTAAAAATTAAACACTTATCATGTTTTTCAATCCTGTATTAACAATCTAGATCTTATCTATCTAATAGCTATTAAAATAAATCATACATCAAGTTTTATTTAAGCACATAGTCCTCAGGATAATCCATGACTTTGGGATATTGTTTGACTTCCTCCTCTGGTATGTGGTCAAGCCTGGTGGGTACTAGTCGTGTTTGACGAATCTGATTAGAAACATTCCGCATTATATCTTCAGGAACATTTTCTCCGTGATATATGAAAAGTCGCTGCATGGTGTGGCGTCTTTGGAGATTGCCTTTCATCGCTCTGTACACTGCTTTTTTAACAATCTGAAATAATTGAATAACTAAAGTCAGGGGGAATTACTTGTAACTGTGACTGTTATCACACATGTTATTCATGAAAAACCCACTAATTAGGGCTGGTCCTAGATTAGAGATAGAGGAATGGCTTTGGTAAGGGCGTAAAAAATGAAATCGGAAAACAAATATCTAGCAAAAAAAATATTGTAAATGTATGTGGACAGTTTATTACTTTAGACCTTTTGAACCTGAATCTGTCAACTTGACTGCACTTTATCATGATAATAAGTTTGGATTTAGATCAAACAGGAAAGGTCATTCTACCATCAGTCCTAAAGTAGTGGTACTTATTGAAGAATATCAATAGATGTTTTTTCTTTACCTGTTTCTTTTAAATATTGTCCCTGCTTTATCAAATAAACAAGTAAAATGTAGCATAATATGGCATTTTAGTTTACATTTTGTTCTCCCGCATTTTCTCTTTCAGATCTGGCTTTTACCAGAGCAACTCATGATTGGAATCCTCATCCTCGAAAGGATTGATCTACACCATAGCCTTGCCTATTGGTCATTTCATCCATTTAATCTCAAAAACTGCCATAGACGTTCTTATGACAACCAGGACCAACGGGATAACATGCTCTCCGAGGCACAACCAGAACAATGCAAATATTTATATTCATGCACACAAATATTTGCACTTAGCAGGGATCGAACTTGTTCATCCTGTGTAGCAGTTGTATTCACTCCTGCCATGCCACACAGCTTGCCAACTAAGTTGTATAAGAAAAAGTACACAAATACCTTTTCTTCACTTCTCCTATAATTATTAATTACACTTTAACAGATGCTTACTATTGTTTCTAGGGAACTGGAATGATAGGACTGAGAGTGGAGGATATACACTTGAGACAATTTACTTTCTTTTTAGTAATAGCTCGAGTGGTCAGAGCATTCTCCCTGTAAAAGAGACTGATTGTGGTTCAAGTCCCGTCTCGACTCTTACAATAACTCTTCCCCAAAATCTAGCAGCCTAGAGGTTATATCAAGTAAGATTATTTTCTTGAAATTCTTTAAACATACCATTGTTGGATCCTTATTGTGTAACTCCCAAGCCAAAGTCCACGAAGCACCGCCAGGGTACCCAGTGTGATGAAAATATGCTCTCTTACGCCACTCGTCACCTCTTAAAGCAATATCCCGACTGTTAATGCACACAACAACGTCTCCACAATCGTTCATAGGATGATATATAGGTTTATGCATTCCCATTAGATATTTCTTAATAACATTAGCAGATTCATAAGGGTCTTGCCATTTACAGTCAAATATATGCCAAGTACGAGCGAAAGTAGCCCATTGCTGAAATTAATATATTGTTTTGGTTAGGTTACAGATAAAATGTTTCATGAACATTTTTTTTTTCGTTTCAAGTAGATATGTATACCTGCACTCTTTTAGCCGCAGACATTCTTTTCCAATTCGAATCGAGTTTATGAAAAAATTACATTCATTGATCTATTTTGTTATTAAAAATATGTACGGTTTAAGATAATAATTTTTTTTTAGGTTATGTATTCCTGTCAACTTGACTTGATTATTCAATCTGTCAATTGTTGAATGACAGTTTACTTTTTTTTTTTTAAGGGATTTTATGACATGGTAACTAGGACCTTTATGTCAAGTCTTATTTCATTTTATAACACTTTATTCACTAATCTAGTTGGAATGATTCTTGATGATGGTGATGACGATGACGGATGATAGTTGCCCCAGTAAAGTAGTGGAGACTTTACTAGAAGCTTTCCTAAGGGAGATTTGACACCAACACGAAAAATCACAATTCACCACAATATTCCAGTTTCGTACACTTGTGCACTTTGTCTAAGCCGTTATGTCTAAAACTCCACCATTTTTACACATAAAAACTCGAATTTACACCAATATTAGAAAATGAAACACAGGAGCGTTATGACACTTTTCGCGTTCCCGCCAAAACTCCAATGACAGTTTACAATTTTTAGATATTAATAGTTTCGTTTAAAAATGGGAAGGAAATGTGATTAAAAAGGAATGAATCCTGTTGATACTCTGCAATGTAAAACTTATCAACGAGATATCTCTTCCATTATTAGTCAGTGTTACCATTGTTGGTCTGCTCTTTTTTTCATTGCTGGGACCATTGTTGAACTATACTTTGTAAAATATAGCTTGGGTCCTATGACAGATGTCAAAATGAAGTTCATAGGGATGTCCGAAATTTGATGAAAATATCGATACTATCAGCTATTATTGATGGATGTTACATATAATTAGGTTTAATTTAATTGTATGTATGTATTTATTTGTAATGAGAACGGAATATACGTTGCATACAAGGCGTCGGCACTCGTACTGATAAGAATGAGTGGAGTTGATCAGTGGAAGTTCATATCAAACAAGATGTTGGCGCGTGTATCTTATGCCTATATCATGGCCCAAGAGCCAAACGCGGTGTGTCTTCTTACAAAATCCAAAAACAGGTTCAGGGCGTTGATGGATTGAATGTAGGATTTTATTCACTCAATATTATTTAGGATCAAGTATATTGAAATATAAATATTATTATGATATTAAAATACCTAAGCAATAAGTTTAAATTTTAATTATTTTTTTCTTATATTAATTTCATTTTCAAATTAAGCTTTATTCAAAATATCGATAGTTCATAGTATGTGGTCACGATGATCCATCGCCCATCACTAATTAGCTCGGTGTGCCCATAAAGTATGACATTAACAGCTACTACATTCAATAATAGAAAATTCAAGACTTCATGTGCGGGATTTCATTGACAGCTGTCATAGGACCCAAGCTACATTTTACAAAGTATAACAAATGCACGTGTTCAACCGCATCTGTGAATAGCGATAATCAATTTTCACGTGAACAAGGTCGTAGCAGAGACCATGGCCTAGCCTAGGTCGAGGTTATTTTCATGCTCATCTCAAGGTTCTGTCTGACGGCCCTATGTTATGTGTAAACTATTATTGTATAGATAATTTGTAACGTTTAAAAAAAAATGATTTCTTGATGAGTTGCTTGTGACTATTTGAATTAAACCTTTCATAATACCACGCCGTTTTAGAGTACTTGCCCATCTACTTACATACCCGTCCCTCATTTACTTATTTGGTGTTTCAATACATATCCAAAATGTTTTAGGCAGGCATTGGTTGATTGAAAAATAAAACTTCTAGTGTCTTAAAAATATTTATATTACAGGCAACATAATCACTCTATTAAGTGATGAGCTAGGTATATAACGTTATGTTAAACACTGAGGTGTAGGTCCATCCTCAAGTTATAAGAAGTTAAATGACTCATGAATTGTTCATTTTCTAAGAAGTTTTCTATGGCCCTACTCCTCACTTCTTCCCAGGCGTAAAGTTCTCTGTATAATGGACGCACATATTTCAGGCGTCCTAAGCTGTTCAAGAAACCAAACACTTCATCAAGTATGCTCTCATTTCTGCTGATGACATTCAGTCTTAGCCATCTGTAAACAAGGTTACGTTTATTCAAATGATAAAGCAAGTAGTACCTATGATAATGATAACTTTTCCTACAGATTAAACTAACTAGTGGTCTAGTCTTTCTGTTTCTTAGCATTTGAGTAACAGTCTCATTCAAGTACAAGTGAAGAAAGGATCCGCGTCAGTGTGTGTTTTTATTAGGTAGTGGAAATCACGACGATGGCGATGATGGCAGTAGGAGATAGCAATCTCATTGCATCCGAAGCCGAGGCGGATTCGGAGTTTAGGGTCCGTTTTCCGGTTTTAACTCCTCCCCTTTCATCCGTCATCCCTTACGTGGGCCATTTCACCCATTTCCTCTGTAATCACGACGTTCCTATGACAACCGGGACTGACGGCTTAACGTGCTCTCAGGGGCACGACCAGACCTAATGCAATTATTCATATTTATGCATACAAATATTTGCACTCAGTGGGGATCGAACCCGCTCCTCTTGCGTAGCAGCCGCGTTCACTACCGCCACATCACAGAGACTGTCGAAGGTTGATTAGAATTTTTTTTTTATACTACGCAGGTGGCAGACAAGCACACGGCCCACCTGATGGAAAGCGGCCACCGTGGCCTATGAACGTGTGCAACACTAAGGGTGTCACACACGCGCTGCCCACCCTGAAGGGAAAGGGGGAGAGCTGGTAAGGGGTGCGGAGGCTAGGAAGGGGAGGGGAAGGAGGGGTATAGTGAGCTCTGGCTACCCTACTTACTAGAATATTAGCAGGTCGGAGTACATTTATACGACATACCTGTACAAAATGTCTTTGTTGTTGTTTCCGATAATCTTGTACTCCTTACCAAGGCTGTTCAACCTGTCCAGTGACAGCGCAGGCTTTGTAATGAGCTGTTGGAGCAGATGTATCAGCTGATGCACGTCAAAATCATCCACGTCGTCATATGAGAGTGCAACGTTCGTGTTTGCTACACGGTCAACAAGGACCGCCACCTCCTCTGACATAGTCTTATCGTAGCTATGCAAGAAGAAACATTGTATGATTTTAGATTGACATGGTCATTTACAAATTCACTATTAAATCTATCGGGATATTTACCATGTTTAGAAATTAACAAACATGGTAAATATCCCGATAGTGAATTTGAGAATGAAGAAGAAACATGTTTAGAAAAAATGTGACGTTCAAAGATGCCTGATAGAGTTATCTCTGAGCGTAATTGCATTTCCAACTTTGCGTGGAGGCCATATACCTTGGTTAAACTGTTTTTATTAATTCAAGCATATTAATTATAGTAAGTACTAAAATGTGTGTCCATAATTTACAATACCTACCGTTTTACCATAGGAGCACTCGGGGGCATGTGCTCAGGGCCCATCGCTTCAACCCCCCTCCCCCTTAGACAATTTCTAGCATATCAACTTAAGAGAAATCTAAAACTCTAAACTTTCCATAAGCGCCTCTAAAATCTTGTGTGCCCAGGGCCCCACCATTTATTAAAACGGCTCTTCATATTTAGGAAGCTCTATCGAAATGACCGAGGATTAGCAAAGGTAGATAGAAATGAGTGTGTGTTTGTGTCAACTTACTCAGGAATGACTGGAGGCATTCCAACTCCATACAACCAAGCGTCCCAGTCCACCTTGTCCAGTTTATCGCTGCCTTTGAAATAGTCCAAGAAATGTGCTTTGAATTGGTCCGTATTGAGTGACTGCATTCTAAAATTGGTTACGTAAGAGCGGATATAGGTACTTGTCGAAAACCTCTGAAAGATTACAGTGTCCATCAATCAATTAGCCTATTGCAGTCTACTGATACCTCAAACGCATTCAATCCATCTCAGCCAATTTTTTCAGGTCGTCTGTCCATCTTGCTGGGGGTTAGATACAATACCTACAGCATAGGAGGAACCAGTAGATAAAAATCGAAAATTACTATACAATTTGGTGATAATAACCTTGTGTTGTGTTTTCGGCGGTGAGTAGGGCAGCTAGAACTCACTGGAGATATTTAGTGTTGTCAGTGGGAAGACTGAGAAACCCTTCTTTGCCTTCCCTTCCCCCGTCTCCTCTATATGGTCGGCAGCACAAATGTGACGCCCCTGGTGTTGCAAACGTCCATAGGCCACGGTGACCAGTTTCCATCAGGTGGGGCGCGTACTTGTCTTTTTTTTTTTTTTATATCTATGGCACGTCAATTTGACTTCACCACGCCTGATGTTAAGCTGAAGGCAAAGTCTCATGAAAGAGGGTCACCATTGCAAACACGTTCAGTGCTACAATGGTGGCGCTCAGCTTGACGGCCTCATCAGATGCTTTTTCACGCCCCGCTTAAAGGACCCGGGACTGTAGGAAGAAGGAAACACGTGTGCCGGCAAGGAATTCCAGGACTTAATGGTACGGCAGAGAAAAGATTCACCGAACCGCTTGGTTCTTGATGGAATATTCTGTACCGTATGCGAGTGACACCTAAGCCCTGCACGCGTTGTCCTGTGTAGGAAAGGGGAGGGTGGGATTAGTTGGAAGAGCTCATCAGAACATTCACCATGGTAGAGACGGTAAAATACTGCCAAGGACGCAACATCTCTGCGCATCTGCAAAGGCTCGAGGGACTTTGTGACCTCAGGACTCCCAATAATGCGGACCGCACGTCGCTGCAACCTGTCGAGAGCATCTAATAAGTACTTTGCGGAGCCATCCCAGAGATGCGAGCAGTATTCCACGCAGGAGCGAATTTGTGTCTTATAAAGAAGACACCGCTGCTCAGGCGTGAAAAAACGTCTCACTCTGTTCAGGACTCCGAGTTTACGCGAAGCTGTTTTGATGATGCTCTCGATATAGTTCTTGTTGTTCAGTTTGCAGCGCACGTCCATACCGAGTATATTAAGGTTATCCTGTAATGGCAGTGGTGTGCTCTGAAGAGTGGGAGGAGGAAGGAAAGGAGATGTCTTTGCTGAAAACGCGCATGCCTGCGTCTTCTTGGCATTGAACTCGACCAGGTTCTCAGATCCCCATTGGGAAACGTGATTGAGGATTGTCTGCCACCTAAGTGGTATAAAAAAAAGATTTATGTAATCGCAATACACAAGTAACTGTTTCCTGAAATTTTCGTGGTACAGAACACACCTCGTCTACCATACACATTGTATTTTCAAGTAGAAACTTACCGGGTCCTCCAAACAAATCCTCCAGATACCTCAAGAAGAGTGATCCCTTCTCGTATGGAATGATAGAAAACGCTTCATCGGGATGCACACCGTCAAGATTCAAGACTAGTTTTGTCAACGGATTTGTCTCACCCAATGTTTCAACCTAAATGAGTGTTAAATAAAAAAAAAATTCCTTGCGATTTATACCACATAGCAAGGAATTTTTCTTTCCAAGTTTATTCAGCTGCAACATAATTTTTGGTTAGGAATTTAGTTTCGGCATACACATTTTTTATCAAAGTGCCCCATTGGCGGGAATAGGCTCGCCCCCTATTACATAGGACCAAAAATCATAGTTGGTGACTAGGGGCGTGAGCATATGTATGTACCTATGTAAATAAAAAAAACATCCTACATCATTACACAATCCCACATCCTGTGCATTTTTATGGTACATTTTACTGAAAAACTATTACGCCTAATAGATTTGCGTTTTAATTAATACAGTAGGTAAGTGGTCAAGCTGTGGAATGAACTCCTTGCCGTGGTTTTCCCAAGCGACTACAATATGGGGTTCTTCAAGAAGGGCAGTAGAAGGTTTTTACAGGGTAGGCACCACGTGTGTGACGCCTCTGGTGTTGCAAATGTTCATAGGCCACGGTGAGCGCTTCCCATCAGGTGGGCCGTGTGCTTGTCTGCCACCTAAGTGATATAAAATATATATATATAATCTATAGGCCTACCACTTAACTCAGACAGGCTCGCCGCCAGTCACACGCACATCACGCTTGTAGGTTTTTTTTTAAAAATATTTGAAATTTTGTTTTACTGCAGCGTTCGTCTGCGTATTTCATTTAGTCGCCTCTTACGACACCCTTCGCATGAGCTGGGTCTCCGCCGCCAACGCTCACGGCGCTGTCTCGCTCACTCTCGACTCAAATTCTTTCATTCTCTGTCTTTACCTCGTCCCCCACCACGTCGCACGTACCTAAGACGCAGTACAGCGGCCACGGTCTGACTATAATTCGCTTACACACCAAACACATAACTTACCCCTTCAGCCAGCTGTTCGAGTCCTAATAAGCTGTGGAAATCACGTTTGCGCTTAGCTTCAACTGGATCCGCGATTAGAGATGCTGCGACTTTCCTCTCCAGGAACACTGTGAAACCTTCCTTTAGCCAGAAATGCTCGAAGTTCTTGATACTCAACGAGTTTCCCGTCCAACTATGCATTATTTCGTGAACTATTACGCTTGCTAGGCTTTTGTCGCCTACCTGTGAAATAAATAGATAAGCAGGTATAATAGATATATGTATGTACCTATCTATATAAACAGACCTTGATATCAATAACAACATGCGATTTGGCACATCGCCCTGGTGGTCAAAAGTGAGGAAATCTGGCAAGCTTTTTTTTTTTATACTACGTAGGTGGCAGACAAGCACACGGCCCACCTGATGGAAAGCGGCCACCGTGGCCTATGAACGTGTGCAACACTAAGGGTGTCACACACGCGCTGCCCACCCTGAAGGGAAAGGGGGAGAGCTGGGTAGGGGTGGGGAGGCTAGTAAGGGGAGGGGAAGAAGGGGTATAGTGAGCTCTGGCTACCATACTTACCGGCGGGAACACAACACGATGGTTATTATGACCGCGGTCGTCTGTAGGGCGGAGGTACTTCCCCAGTTGGACAGCTCATTTCGGACGGGAGATACCGTCGTGTCCTACCTCCGTTAATTAAATTAAATTAATAATTAAAAGCTGATCTTCGTCAGACCCTCAACCCTCACTCTTTGTCCACATGCCGGCGGTTAAGGACTTTGTTTTGTATGTCATGCAAATCGTACGGAATTGTTTGCATAATTTCGTGTAAAATTAGCTTACTAGGTATACTATATACATGCACATATTGGACAGATGTAATCTGTCTGTACCTATACTTTTATTAGGTACATTTTATTTGGAGTTGAGTTCGATTAAATATGAGTCCTAATAAGTCGTCTTTATTGTATTGTCAAATTATCTAAACAAAACAGGACAGTAACCGTAACCTATTATCACTGTACCCATTACAGTGATAATAGGTACATTTAGTAACATAACAGTAATCAATAATAAATTAATGCTTTTGTTTGACCACACCAAGATGACTATCAATTTTATGGCAACATCTGGTTAATAATAACATTTTTATTTACAATACATTTGTATCGTACCTATTGTAATACTTGAAATTATTGAAATGCACCCATTTTATTTTTTCTATCTGTAAGTAAGTATTAGCTGCTGAAGTAGGTACTTAAGGAATGTGTTCAATAAAAGCTTGTTGACCTCACCACGATTGTTGGACTGACGAAAGTGATGCAAGGATTCTCCATAGCTCCGTGTGGAAACGATGGAGGCAACACGAGTAGGTCATACACCGTCCAGTCGTAAGGGCCGCATATTTTTTCAGCAGCCTGGATATATTGCTCTGTATCTTCAAATTCAAACGCGCTGCGGACGATATCACCCTTTTCTGTCCATACCTTTGATCTAAAAAGTATAGGGGGGTGAAAAAGCATCTGATGAGGCCGTCAAGCTGAGCGCCACCATTGTGGCACTGTAGGTACGTGTTTGCAATGGTGACCCTCTTTCATGAGACTGCCTTCAGCTTAATATCAGGTGAGGTGAAGTTAAATTAACGTGCTATAAATAAAAAAAAGGAGAAGGATCAGCCCGTCGGGGGTGGATGGTCCAGAAGTTCTAGGCCTAGCACCCCCGGCAGACTGACCGTCTAACTACTACCGTCTCTGTTAGCTATGGTGTCTTGCGTAAAGGTTCTGGTCAGGAACCTCTACTCTTCTGGTCAAAAGAGACGGTAGTTCTTCAACTTAAAATGGACTGATTCGTGCCTACCACTATTCATAGAACACAAGCTGCTAACACCCCTCCCGTGCCTTTACATTTATGAAATGTGCGTTAGAGGTAATTATTCCCTGCTTCCGACAGATGAAAATGCCCCATTCATAAGAAAAGTTGTGCAGAAGGCTTTCCACGTGTCCTCCCGATTAGCATAATGGAGAGCAGGCAAAGACAGCCTCGATCTCCGAGCGACTTACCTCAGTATTACAATTAGAGTACTGTTACTCGTCGTGGATAAAGGGTAAGGCACTATATCAGTCCCGTCAGCGTATTGGAGGTGGAAATCGTGCCAAAAACGTACCTTGGTCCAAGCGGCCTGTGATCTAGTACTGCCACAGTAAGGGCAAACAGGTTAGACGGTATGGGAAGTGGCTGGTTAAACGTGGTCTTGTTGTTTTTCACTTCACCTCTCAAAGCGCTCATAAGCACTGTGAACTCTTCGGGAGCAGTCACCTCCGCGTCATAAGTGAACTTGACAGATGGACTGTCTTGGCACGGCAGGATCGAACGAGCGTGGATTGGCTGTAGAAATGAAGTTACGCAATATTATATCAGCATAGTGGAGAAGTTTATAAACCAAAGAAATTGCAGAAAAATCTATGTTATATTTAACTATAAAGACTCATTAAATTGGTCGAAGAGACTTAAGAGACACTAGTCTATTGTGCTGGTTTCTTTAAATGGGGCATGAAAAAGTAAAGACCTTCAAAGTACTATCCATCAAAGTAGAGAGTCAGCCCTTGGAATGATGGCCACTACTTTTTGGACTACATACCAGCTTATTGGGTCGGATGCAGTAAAATTATGAATCTAAATAAAAATTATCGTTTTTCACTTAGTTAACAACCTAAATATCAAGAAGAAAGAGTTTGGGATTCCCTCATAAGTACTTGCGTAGAAGAACTTACCGAAGACTGACTGAATACGTAAGGATATTTCTTATCCAAAGTCTGAGGCGCCTTCAGCCACGTCAAGGCAGATGCTGACGGATCCGTTCTGTACTTTATTCGTATTTTTAATCTGTAAATAAGTTCGATTTCAAATTCAAAGTCCAGAACAGAGTTGAGATGACTAGCAATGTGCCGTGTTTTCACCTGCATAAGATAAGATGTCGTAGAAAAATAGCGGTAAAATTAGCCTATGGAATAATGTTCGTTTCCACATTCTAACACTGAAAGAATTTTCGAATTCCGTCGAGTAGTTTTTGAGTTTAACGTCGTGGAGGGTGATATTCGTAAATGATAGGTATAGCTACCATTGACGCCCAACATCGTGTGAAGTTTAGCAGGAAAAGCAGGAAGGTGGACCCTGAGCTCCAAGTTCACGATGGCCTCAGATGATGAGTTTTTGAGTTTCTTCGTTATTAAATATAAAAATAAAAATCTTTTTCCTTATGCTAGGTATACTTAGGAGATAACTTACTTTTCCCCGGCGGTGGCTTGCTTTGGCAACAAAACATTCAGCTTAGCGCCGTAGTTAGGAATATGTTCACTCAACTCATAGTGCAGTTGCGAGCCTCCTTCTGTCTCTACCGAATGTATTTCAAGCTTACTGACGTCTAATGGCTAAAAATTATCTGTTTTAGATTAAGGTAATCTTCTTCTTACTTACGATACGGAGTTACAGTGTCTCAAGAGAGAATCTGTCGCGAGGTAGAGATATTTAGGTAAATTACTTTTTATGTAGCTACTAAAATAATAACTACAAGCAGGGCCATCTTTACCTATATCGGAGGCCTGGGCACACAAGGTCTCTTTTTTTCTTTTTATACCAATTAGATGGCAGACAAGCTCACGGTCCACCTGTTGGTTTGGTAACCATCGCTTTTTCGATGGGCCTTTACCATAGGCACTCGGCCTCTATGGTAGAAAACGGCATTGACTGCAAGTGACTATCTACCAACATAATTTGTCTCGGCTAAGTGATGCTTACCCAGCATGAAAAACATGAAATACCCATATTTTCAACACAAAATCTATCTCACAAAGCCTATGAATTCTAAGTACCTACGTAAGATTACAATATCTCTTGGCATGCTTTAGGTAAACTCGATAACCCCAAGTCATCTCTGTAATATCAGCACAAAACTGGCGATTGACAAATTAACGATAAGATTCGTGTATTTTCGATAAGATTTCGGCTGCGATAAATCTCTAAATTCGAATTGTAACGATGCACTTACCACATCAACGATATCTTTCAATACATCGAAATTTAGCGTTGCGTCTCCACTTAACACTTGTTTATCCAAATCGACACTTAAAAACAAAGATATATGTTTTATGATCGCTAATTCTGGAAAGAAAATAAATTAGTTAGTTTATTTTTTAAGAAGAGGTCAACAAAACAGCAAAATACATAAAGAAAGACTAGAGAACCACAGGAATGACTTGGCAAGGGAACTGCTAAACAGGAATGAAAACAACACGCCTCAAAAGATGGCAAATCCTAGACTAAGACCAAATAAGCTAAAATCTTTCTGCCACCCAATGTGGTTTCATTTAAATGGAATGACTCCTCTTAAACACCAATGAATTCTAACTCATCTGATTATGGCTGGACAGCTGATTGCAGATCACAGAATGAAAAAAAAAAAGTTTAATACTCGTTCCTGTAATAAGGTCCAAGAAATGGAAAAAGTAAGACACGCGACTAAGGCTGTGTTACGCCGCTATAATTTAGCGCTGAATAGTCTCACCGCACCGCTGCAATCGTATCGTTATCGTATGGTGCGATAACAACACTAATGCATCTCAAAAAAGCATTTGTAATTACTATAAATTTTATAGAAGGTCTAAAAAATATGAGTACTTAATAATAAAAGACTAATAAAAGATAGTAGGTATGTAGGGTATCACTGTGGGTATTACCAAAGTTTTTGTACCTCAGGCTACCACATCTGCTAGCTACTAATATCTATCCACCTCTGATATTAAGTAGAAATTCTTAGAGAGAGGCAGAAAATGACTTCACCTCGCTTGATATCAAGCTGAAGGGGAAGCATCAGAAAGGGCATTATTGCAGGTACAAATATACCTAATGCTAATACTTAATGGGGGCTCTTAGTTTGACGATCTTATGGTCATCATAACAGATGCTTTCAAATGCCCCGCTTACTCAAACGGAGGATGAAAGAAGGAATACTTCTCATGGAAGAGGAGATAAATACTTACAGCTAAAAAGGCAATGTCTACACAACTGTACGTACTTTTGAATAGGTAGGTAGGTGTTTACAGATATAGAATAAATACATTCGCAATAAAACTTACCGGGTCTTGAATAAGACGATGGATCGAGAGGGCTCATAGCACCCATGCACTTGCTGTATCCAAAACATAAGATTACAACGCACGGTAGAAATATACTCGTAAACAATCTCGTGCCCATTGTGGAGCGCGTCTGTTCCGAGCACTATTTTCAACACGAATGATCTGATCTATCATTTGTATTCGAAACACTTGGGTTGGGAAACCGGAATGACGTTGACGTGACATAAGTAGGTAGAGGTACGCGCTGTTATACACATTCTACAACTAGGTAGGTACCTACGTGTACTAAAACTAATATTAAGGGCATATGCGATAGGTAAAGTGCTGACTTTATAATGTGTAGTGTGTAAAGGTGTAGAGTGTATTTTGAGAGTCATTAGGGGCAGATACTACCTTACGTAACCGTTAATAGTTACAGCCAAATATTCATATGATATTTTTTTTTTAATATTGTGGCCTTTTATTTCATGCGCATACCTCACCGACTCCATCTCCGCCAAAGCCGGTGAAGGTGGTTATGTGAACTCGAAACGACTAAAACGCACGTCGTCTTTGGGTCTTTGATTGCCAGAGGTGAGGTAATATAAGACATATCTCTCGCATCCTGACAGACCCGGGGCTTCTTCGAGATGCCTTCCCCTGGTGTGGGAACCACGGTGTCCCTATCTAGGCTGCAGGCATGACGAAGCGCGCTTTGCGCCGCCGCCGCGGCCAGCTTCTGCTGGGGTGACAGCCGGCTATCCCCTCACTCCCAGTTCCGCGCTAATTTTGAGCTGCACCCACTGATTTTGGAAAAATCGTAGGCTGTAGGTAAGTAAAAAAACGAAAAATATTTTTTGTGTAAATCGATTCAATTTCATATTGATGAGTACAGGAAATTACAGAAATCGCGACCTCCGTGGCGTAGTGGTAGTGAACGCGACTGCTACGCAGGAGGCGCGGGTTCGATTCCCGCTCAGTGCAAATATTTGTGTGCTTGAATATGAATATCTGCATTGGTCTGGGAGTTTCTATGTATAATATGTATGTATTTACAAAAAAAAAAAAATGTATCTATGTATGTTTATCCGCATTCTAGAACCCGTAACACAAGCTAGTTAAACTATGCTTACCATGGGTCTAGGTGACGTTGTGTAGATTGTCCTAGAATATTATTTACTTTAAATTACTCATACAGTTTTACGAGGCATTATAAGACTAGAGTTTGTGTATTTTCGAACATTTAATATATCATTTATTTTTTGAGATTGTATCGAATTGTTTATAATATTAAATGCTAAGAAAGTATCGTCAGCAAATAAAAAAATATTATTTTGTCCCTTACGAAAATTGGTACGGTACGGTCATTTATATAAATTGAAAGTACCTACAAATGGCCCAAGTATCGTACCCTGTAGAATGCCAATTACAACTACAAATTCAACTGCACATCAGCGTCCACCGAGGGTAGGTTTTGTTACTTAAATTATGAAGCGTATTAGAATAAAACACCTCTGAAATTTCAATTTTTATTGCAATTTCGTCGATAGGTTTCTGGACTTACACAACTATGTAATTTTAATATTAAATACTATTTATACAAGTTCGTGACCTGACTTTACAGGGCGTAATGTAACATGATACGTAGTGAGCATTCGTGCAGACTTATCAGACTCGAACCGACTAAAAACGCACACCGTCTCGTGTCTTCATGTGCTGGGGTGTAATGTGGTTCACAAAATATATACCTTCCACCAATAGGGAGGGGGGGCATAGCACTGCCGCCCCAGCATACTTCTGCCAGGATGACAGGCGGCTCTACCAGTCACCCTGGGGGTGACAGGTGGGCCTACGCTCATGGAGGATGGAGGTCGTTGAGATACCTCCGATGTTTGAGTCCCCTATGCTGGTCTGGAAACATCTCGCGGGCCTAGTGGGCCGGGAGAGTCTTAATCCACTTCGCCGTCTCGTTCTCGTGCATTATTTGCTCGCAGAAGGAGGCTGCACATTGCACCATTACTGAGACCAAACCGGGGAGCGAGAGGACTTTCACTTCGAGAGTTATCACGAGGACCCGCCACGAGGACACGAAGAGCACTCCGCCAGCGTGTGCAGTCTTGGGTCCTCACAATCATCAATCAGACGTTAACTCCTTCTTGATTCAAAACAGGTGGTCCCCAATGACCCTGTTGGGTGTCACCAGTACATCCGCACATTCCTGGCCTCCATTCTGGGTCCCCGTTCTATCGCCAAGAGGTTCTGCCCGGGGAGGTGGTGGGGCTGGTTGGTGTGGAAGTGGTTTCGTCTTCTTCTATTTTAGTCTCCTCTATAGGATGTCGGCAAAACGGACAGTGACCTTTCAATACAAGCTGAATCTCGTAATCTTCTAAATAGAATAGCTGTGGAAAAAAATTAATATTTATGGGTTTTATATGTTGATTACCTTATTTGATAAATTCACCTGCATGAAAAAATTAACCGCGGTAGCCTAGTGGTATGGATAATGGACTGCTTAGACGAGGTCTTGGGTTCGATCCCAGATTTTACCATGGCACACACCAATGACTTTTCTATGCTTTTCGAAGTCATGTCTGTATTAATCGCAGGTTTATAAGTGCCCTGTTAATGGCAATAGGTTCGCCACCTATTACATTGGGACCTAAACATAAACTGGCGAAATGTGGATGCTAGCACCTCTGCCTACCCCTTCGGGGATTTAGGCGTGAGTGTATATTATTAAAAAATAAATTACTATAGATTTATTTACATTGTAACAGTGTTTACACGCAGTGGCGGGTAGTTCCGGCAGCATATTGCGGTACATCAGTGGCCTAAGCGGCGGTCTGGACACAATCACTACCCAAGCAGGGTTCAGCTGCAGCAGAGCATTCCGACTGCATACCACCACGCCTTCTTCATCCTCCTGTACAAACAATACATGATTAGTTAAAACACTTCTATATACGACTAACTGAATGGAACTAAATTTGTCGACTAAAGGATTTGATGTGATGGTCCAATTATTAGAGATAGAGAAACAAACAGAGGTTTCATTCCACTAAAGTTATACCAATTTCCAATCGCAAAGTGCATGTATTGATATCTCTTCTACCATCAAGATTGGTCAAGAAAGCGGTCACATCATTAAGACGTCACCTATTTCGCGATTTAATTGGTCGCAGTAGAACTTCAGTCAAATTTTAATTTTTAAAAATATCGTGAATGAGGCCTCAGTTTATGGTATAAGAAAAATGCTGCGCAGTGTCGCCATATAAAAAATTACCTAATTTCATTGTTTTTTGGCTATGTATGTAAGAAAAAAAAGAGAGATAGCCTTTATATTGGAATACTACTTTCTATCTAAATTACCAATAAAAAAAACAAACATGTGATGAAATGATCAACTAATGGCCGGTTGAGCTTCCGTGATTAGTATAATATAATTTACGATTGGTATAGCCACTGTGGCGTAGCGGTGGCGTAGTACATTTGATAGCTACACAGGGACGCGACTTTGATATCCGCTCGGTACATAAATTTGTATATTTGCATCGGTATGGTCCAAATTTAAAAAAAATTCTTTTATTTACAAAAACATCTAAGTATTTTTATTCGCGTTTTAGATTCAATAACAGAAGCTAGTTAAGCATTACTCACTTTGCGATAGCGCTGTGTAAAAATGTCGTAGATTATTTATTTATTTATTATTTATTTAATGGACGCCTATTATTGCTTCCCGTACTTTCCATCGAAGGTACCTAAAACGCGCTTTGCGTAGCCTAAGTATATTGTCACGAAGCTTCCAGGACATTAAATTAAATTCTGACTCATAACGAGCGTAAGAATTCTTCTTCCGTCGAATCGAAGGAATTTTTGAGTTGCCATCGTGGTGTAGTAATTTGTTTAACGGCAGCGCCGCTACTGACGGCCTAGGTCCGAGCATAGGTTTCACTCAACGGGAACACATACTACGTCGTTACTTATGTATAGACGTAGTAAGCGTTCCCGTAGAGTGAAAACATGTTCTATCATATGCCCATATACAAATCTCACCTCATCAACTTTTTCTAGAAAGGGGTCACTGGTGTCGGTGTCGTGGTCGATCCGCAGCACTTCGGCGCCGCCCGACGCCTCCTTGCCCGACTTGCTGGGTATTATTGCCCGGTCTAGCAGGTCTAGCGCTTCTTCGTAGGTTATACCCTCGGCTGGTTCAAATTGTACCAATGGGAGCACCTCTGTTAAAGGAACATTGAACGATTACATTTTTATACTGCTATATTTTGAACTTTAATGAGTTTATTCTACACTGCGCCCCATTTTGTAATGTCATGTATGATAGTACTAAACCAAAAGGATAGTGGCCAGGTTAGGACATTAATGGATATGAAATTTTGCATTTCGAATAGTGAGTTTAGTGGTACATATGCAATAACATAGCAGTTGTTGACGTCATCATGCTAATTTTTTAGGCTCCCACAAAAAATTTCACCTATGGATTTATGAAGAAGGCACAGGTCAGGTTTCTCTCGGTAAAGCCAAACCATGAGAAAGAGAGAAAGTACGGCTTACATTAGGCAACTACAAAAAAACTGCAGTTTCGTCAACTCTAATTCCACGAATGCCGATGTTTTTTGAGAGTGGCTGATTTGTTGTCGAGACACGGCCGCTCCAGTTTCGTTTGAGGCGCCTAGTGTAAGAGGACTGGGGCTGGGGGTGTAGCAGGGTACCGTGCGTGGCCATGGAGTGCGCGAGCGCGTGCCGGCAGTGCGGACAGCGCGCGGCGCAGAGCGCGGGCGCGTGGCGGCGACAGCGCCAGCACAGCGGCGCCACGTCCTCGTCGCGGGACTCGCCCGCGCATGCGCGGTTCTTCAGCATCAGCAGCTCCACGCTCTCCTGCACCATCCAAACAAACGAAGGGTGTTCGAGTAAATCAAACACTCGACAAATGCGCGTAATTGCATCGCTTGCAATTATGCACATTTGTTCGATTTGGAGGTAAGTCATACCTGGACCAAATCGGGGAAATGTTAGAAAAGGAGCAAGTCAGGAGTACCCTAAACCGACGAGCATGCATGAAAAAGGTAATGAGAGTGAATGAAGCGAAAGTAGTATGTCGGGATCGTAGCAAATGGAGATCCGTGATCTCTGCCTACCCCTAGGGGAAACAGGCGTGATTTTATATATGTATGTTCGATTAGGCTAATGTGTAGCCAGTTCGTGTCCGAAGCCCTCACGGAGCTACCGCGTACTCGCAACTGAAAACCATTAACCATTAAATCCAAACCATTAGAATCATTATCTTAATTAATTAAGTCAATTATAACAAACCATTTTAGTGCAAACTACTTGTGAGTGAATATAAATAGTTTCCTTAAACTTGCTCTTATTTTACCAATACATTTTATACAAATATATTATATCAAACAAACCAAGAGTTGGAGTTGTGTAGAGTCAACCATAATACAAAGCAACCCTACTCTTTTCAGAGGATTTTTGAAGGGAACGCGATAAACGTCATGTCGTTGCTGTTTTTCATTTTCGTGGTGTAAATTCTAGTTTATAAGTATTGTTACTTCGTATCGGGTAGGTGAGCCTCGATGTGCAATATTACTAGGTCACATAAATACTCTTTGATATTCTCTATTTACATTATGTTATCTATGGTAAATTTTTACGCGCCAAAAACACACGATCTGACAGTTCGGACAAAAACACGCACTTTGTTGTGTTGTGTGTATTTCTTGGGAAAGGAAATTGAATAAATGCATTCGTTTGTTATAATGATGGAAGAATTCTTATTGATTAAACCTTGTCCCGAAGTGTAGCTGATAGTATGTATAAGGTTGGTTTCACAGTTACGCGGGAGACCTGTACGAGCTGTCCGTACACCCGTAGTGCTCTGAAACGAGCGTTCAGTACGATACGGTTGTTAGCGGAGTTTACCTAGAGCGATCGCGTGCGCACCAATCTGTGTTGCAAAATATGTACAGTCACCTGCAATAATATGAATACACTTTGGAACCTTGTCACAATAATAAGTGACAAGTCAACATTATGACATGAAACAGTAAAATTCGACCAGTTTAAATGTGAAAAAGTTCTAAAACGTATACATATTACTGCAAGTGACTGTACTCCCTTTCCGGGCGCCTGTACTGACGGCCCGTAAAGCCAACCAAAGGCTTACTGAACCATCGTTTCAGAGCACTGCGAGCGTGACCCGTACGAGTCTTCCCAGAAAATAAGGCTAGAGAGGAATTCTTTAATCCTGAATATAAGGAAGTTCATGTTTCTAATTAGATGATCAATAACTGACCTGGAATTTCTGCGGAATCTGCAACCCCAACAATTTGTCCAACATTTGACGAGCCAGTGCATTTGCATTGACGTTCTTTGCTTGTTTCGCTAAGCAGAGGTATATACAACTGTTAGTACGTTAAGGAACATTATTACTAATAACCACAAGGGGTGGTAAATACAAAAATATCGGTCGAGGTAGTGGTCGAAACCTCTCCTATACGTGCAATAAAATGCCTAACAAATAACATAATTTTTTGGTTGCGAAAATGATAATTAGAATAAAATAGAACATATTCGTCCACCACAAAACGTGGTAGAATATAGAGGACAATCAACATTATTATAAGGTATATATCTATGTTCCACAAATAAATAATGATTATGATTATAATAAAATTAATTAGTAACCGCGGTAGCCTGTGGGTAATGGACTGCTGAGACGAGGTCTCGGGTTCGATCCCAGGTTACCATGGCACACATGACTTTTCGAAGTTATGTGTCTATTTATCGCAGATTTATAAGTGCCCGGTTAATGGCAATAGGCTCGCCATCTATTACATTGGTACCTAAACATAAACTGGCGAAATGTGGGTGCTAGCACCTTTGACTACCCCTTCGGGCCTTCAGACCTTTATGTCTGAGTTTATGTTATGTTATGTTATGTTTATAATAAAATTAAAATACAACTAAAAAGGATACAACATGGAAACTCCATTGGGGGGTTCCCCATCGATCAGAGCAAGGACGTATCTTGCCGCGTTGAGCAACGCATCGGGCTGGCTGAGTGAGAACGGTTCGTGTACGCACTGGTGGACGGCGTCGTACGCGTGGTATATACGCGCTAAACGCTCATTTTTTCTAAACTCACGCATCGCTGTATCACGTTCCCTGAAACAAGTGTGACGTATTTGCTATCTAGACTCAAAGTAAGCTTAACATAACTATTTTACAATCCAATACCAATAGCTGTAAAATGCGGATAAATAACCAATCTTTTTAATATACAGGGCGATAGAGGAACTCTACCTAAAACGACAACGGGAGATACTACCGACAATTTTCACAAACTTGGGCTACTTTTTTTATAGCCATACTTTTATTGGCGGGTACCATGGATTTTTAACCTTTTTACTAGCATTAATTCACGCAATAATACTATTTAAGTTAAGGTTTTTAAAATCATGGTACCAAAAAGGATCGCAATTTAAAAAAGGTAGCCCAAGTTTGTTAAGCCGTTTAGTAGTAGGTATACCCTGTTTTTGTTTTCAGGGCCGTTCCTCTAAAAACCCCGTTTACATACTACATATACAAAGAAACATATACTAGACCAACGCAAGACATACATTCATACTTATTAATATTTGTACTGAGGGAGACACAGACACGTGTTTGTGTCTCCCTCAGAATGATCTACGAATTTGCAAAATACAAATGCCTGACTTTCTGGCAAATAACCCTAAGTAAATTTCAAAGTAATACAAAACTCAATAAAAGTGTTATAACTGTAGCTTACTTCTGCGTAGTTGCTGCGGCAGCGGTATCGAAGCACTGAGCGGAGAGCAGATAGTGTAAGTACCCAGCGTCGCTGAACCGTTCCTCGGTGACCGCGTTACCGACCAGTATTCTGAAAACACGCATCGCCGTCGATGTCTCGCCAGCCATGTGATATGCTGAAACGGACATAAAACTATTTATACTGTTGATTGATGGCACTTGGTGGAATTTGTTGTTACACATATTGAGAACTCACTTGTACTTTTCCACAGTATTTTTATTTCTTAATAGACCTGACCGGTTTCGCCTTAAGGCATACTCAAAGATTTACAATGACATCATCATCATCTTGTCATTGTAAACAAGTGAGTTCTCAATATGTGTAACGGACATAAAATATTAATACTTAGGCAATTCTGGTCTTTTTTTGAATATTGTGAGATTTGGCTTACAGATCGACGGTGAACGCTGTACCCTAGGAAAGTGCGGTGTGGCGGGGGACGAGGTAAAAAAAGAGACAGAAATAGAATGAGTCGAGAGCGAGTGAGATAGCGCGAGCGTTAGCGGCGGACTGGGCACCCCGTAAGTTCACAAAACCTAAACAAACAGCAACTCCAAAAACCGTGCGAGTCGATACAGTGAGTGGTGTGTGTTACGATCGAGTACAGCGTGAGAACGCGGACAGTGGTAGTGGTGACGCGCGTAATAAACGAGTGAGAAAGAGGGTAGACCGATACGAATAGCCCGATAAGAACTAAATCAGCGATCGTCAGTACACGGAGATTATGGTGCTTGTAACAAACATGGCAAATGTTCCGTTGACTTTTATAACAATAATTCCTATTAGCATCGGTAAAAAGTGGTTTCATTTCAATGTGGTATATTCGCGAAAACTCCAGGAAGTATCAACGATTTTGTCATTTTTCTTTTTATCGTCCTAAGTAAATATTATCGTGCATAAAAAAATGTTTGCACTGATTGGATATCTACTAATATCTAGCCCATGACTTTGCTCTGCTGTCCCTTTATAAGATACGATATGTAATATTAAACACGAGGTTTTTTTCAATCTTACCTTTCTGCGCGTCAACAAACTTATTCTCTTGTGCCATTCGTAGAGCGTACGGCAGGTACACATCTCGCTTGCACTCCGGGTGGTCTCGAACGAGCGCGAAGGCCCGCGACCATTCACCAGCAGTCACCGCCAGTTGAGCAACCTTCCTACAAATATTAATGCAATTTTTAAGTTTCAACTTCAATTTCTTATGCTGCTTTCTGCAGCGAATTTGAGTTAGTAGGGTTGTCCTCAGAGCAAAATATCCATGTAATGTCAATGTAAGTCATGGGAGCAAAACGTCCGCAATTTTTAAGAGTCTTTTTGTCTAGAGCGATATGTCCATATTATTAAATGACCACTATTGAAATGGTCACGGGAGCAAAACGTCCTAAATTTAAAGGACTCCTGCAAGCTGAGAGCTCAGCGGGCTTTTCTGTTTTTTGGCTTAATTACAAACATTTGGGCATTTATTGTAGATACGATAATTAACTAATGACGCGAACCCTGTGAGTAAGTGATTTGTTTAATATAATCAAGGCCCCCTATTCCACCTATCCCACAGGCCGCTTTTACAAAAATGTGACCCAAAAGCTTGCAAGACAAAGTTTGCCGATCACTACACTGTGATTTTTTTAAGTGACTACAATTTGGCTCGAGTCAACAATAGTGCCCGAAATAGCCCGAAATGGCAAAAGGCTCATCCCCTGTATACCTATATGGAACCAAAATGGGGGTGTTAATTCACCTCTACTTACCATGGATGGAAATAAGCGTGAGCATATAATGTACAATATCGGATTCTTCAAAAGGGCATTAGAGGCTACATACGGACTGGGCAGCATGAGTGTGATACACTTGGTCTTGCACATGTCCATAGGCCACGGTAACGACTGCCCATTAAGTGGGCCGTGAGCTTATTTACCACCTTCATCTTCTTCTGTCTAATCGACGGCATGTTTGATTTGCCATTGTTGTGTAGTAATTCATTTCACGGCAGCGTCGCTACTCACGGAGGGGGCCCGAACATAGGTTTCGCTCTTCGGGAACGCTTACTATGTCCCCTTAAAGTTTTTGTTTTTTTTTATACTACGTAGGTGGCAGACAAGCACATGGCCCACCTGATGGGAAGCGGCCACCGTGGCCTATGAACGTGTGCAACACTAAGGGTGTCACACACGCGCTGCCCACCCTAAACTGAACCCTAAGTAGTGTAAAAGTAGTAAACTTGAAATAGTCACATACGTGTAGTCCCCGAGACGTTGATACACGTCAGCTGCGGTGGCTGGCTCGCCGACCTTCACGAGTGCCTCGGCCACATGTCGAAGAGGTTCACTGGACCCCTTATCGAGTTTCCGGGCTAGTTCTATTAACCTGAAAGAAAATGGCAACACTGAGAATATAAAGCCTCATTCACACAAGCGCGTTATTAACGTTCAATAAACCGTTATTGTGATATCTGATTTAGTATAACTTGGTTCATTAAAGAAAAAAATATTTGAAATTTTGTATGCTAGCTGTACTAATCTGTCAACGCAAGTACAAGCCGCCATTTATAAAACCTTTCTTTATTGCACCAGCTTGTTAGGACATGTGGAAGGCAAGTTGTTTGTAGAAATAGGAGATGCATTATGGCTAGAAATTCCTGTGTGAATGTGCATTGAGTGTTATATCAATTAATTGAACACCATATATCATTAATTTGTAGAATTTGATCTCTAGCAACGGGTTAATCAAGTTTTACGAATGTGGTATTTTGATAATGTGATATACAATCATATTATCAAAACACCACATTCGTAAAACTTCAGATTCGCAAAACACGATAATATAATATAAAGGTGTGTTTTTTATTTTCAAAATCAACAGTTTGGATTCCCAGCTAGGATAATTGGTTTTTCAAAGTCTAATCATGAGGTTTTAAGTTTCATCGCAATCGAGCTTGTGACTCTTTTGAGCATTTTCGCTTTTCCTTATAGTTTCGAATTTGGCCATCCAAGACCTTTTCAAAAATTTAGTCTGTATAGGTTACACATTACATTTCACATAATTCATTCCACTGTGATATTAGTATAGATGTAACATACATGTCTCGTTTCCCAGTTTCGGCCATTAACTGCGCGGCTCGCTTGACGTCCCCGGCCGCGAGGTACATCTCGGCCGCGGCCCGGGGCTCGTTCACGTGCCTCGCCCACTCCGCGCGGCGACGAGCCAGGGCTGCCAAGCCTTCGCCTTCACCCACGAACTCCTGACAATTAAAGACGTATAAGGTGTATGTGGGGTAAGAAAGGGTGTATGGGGTAAGCAGGGATTAATGGTAGGTATGTGTATGGTGTAAGGAGGGGTGTATGGGGTAAGGAGAGGTTAATTGGCATGGAGGGTTGTATGGGGTAAGGAGGGGTTAATGGGCATGGACGGTCGTAAGGGGTAAAGTGGGGTTAATGGACATGGAGGGTTGTATGGGGTAAGGAGGAGTGTATGTGGTAAGGAGGGGTGTATGGGGTAAGGAGGGGTGTATGGGGGAAGCAGGGATAGGTATATGAGGTAAGGTGATGTGTATGTGGTAAGGACTGTAACCGTAAATAAATACAAAATTACCTGTGCTTTGTTAAACCATCGCAGATCAATATACATGTTCAGAGCTCGTTCGTCTTGTCCGACGCTTCGGAAGTGGCGCTCTGCTTCCGCGTACCGGCCCCGGTAGGCAAATACTTCACCTAATATCACTGCTCGCTTTTCCCCCGCTTCGAAACGCTCCTAAGAAAAATGCACTTTTTTTTAGAAACATTTAGAAATGCAAAGGAATTGAACCTAAAATTCCTCTAACCCCTTCAGTTAAGTTAATGTTTGTAATAAGAGTGGGTTCATGTCGGTAGTGAAGTGGCCGGGAATCGAACCTGAGAGCTTTCGATTATGAGGATGACACCTTAAAATGGAGTAATCAATCCGCCTGCGTGGAATTTTGATCCCGTTCCCGCAACCCATGGGAATCTACTCCAGGGCTGAAGAGTAGCCTATGTGACTACAAGATGTGCATTTGTTAAATTTCAGATAGATATATAGATAAACATTCAAACATCCTTAAAAACTTCTACATTTACAACGTTATGTAGTAAGTATGATCAATACCTGCAACTGGTCAATTAGTGTCAGAAATATAACATTTTCAGTACGTTGGTAGGCCTTCCTTGCAACTTCGAAAGACAATTCATCTAGCGCGGCAGCCCCAAGCCGTTCCCAGTCCAGCCCTGTCACGCCCAGGCACGCTACTGCATATGCTTCGCTGTAATATAAAAGATTTTTAATGCTCTGGCCTGATACTGCTTTCGTTTAATATTCGGATCAGTAGCATGTTAACTATAGATAATTTTACGATTTGAGACTGATATGGTCATTTTCATATGTATTACTAGCTGTTGCCCGCGGGTCCGCCCGCTTGGATGTGAATTATCGCGCAGTGCAATATAGTATATGTTACTCAGAGTGAAATGTAGTTTTCCAATGCTGAAAGAATTTTGTAAATCGGCACAGTAGTTTTTGAGTTTATTCATTACAAAAATACACACACACACATGCACACGTACACACATAAAATACAAATTGTTTCTCTTTATAATCTTAGTGTAAATGTAGATAACACTCGCCGGGATATTTACCTTTTTTTTTTGTTCACAGCTGTGTGAAAATGTACCATTCTCAGGATAAAAACTTGGCATATCCTATTCCAGTTCATAAACTATTCCTATGACGAATTTCTTATAGATCCGCTGAGCCGTTTTTGCGTGACGCACATCCTTACAAACATTCGCGAGTACAATATTAGTGTGATACTTACTTGAACATTTTATGTTGAATGTACTGGTGAACAGCATGCGACAATGGCACATTGATGGTCTGCATCGCACTTGCTTGCAAACAAAACACTCGGCCACCCTGTTAAATCCAAACAAACCAGTGTGTATAAAATTAGCGTGATACAGAAAAAGAATATTACGTCATAGACTTTGGAATTAATCTCTTTTAATGTTCATTGTAGTTTATATTTTAATATTTTTATTTGTAATAAATTTAATAACTTAATAATTTCTATAACGCCTAAAACAATACGCCGTGCAATATACTTCGTCTTTCTATGTTTGTATTGTTTTTTTGTGCTTAATAAAGAGTTCCAAAGAGTTCTTTTTTTGCATGTGGTAACTCCGCTACATGCAAGAGATAGGGGTAGATTAGTACCTGAAATCCGACAACAGATCCGACGACTGGTTGCGTGGCAGGAGGGAAGTTGGAGGCCTTTATGGAGAGAAGACCACCTCCTGAAAGACTCAGCAACTCATCGCACCACGAGTTCCACGACACCGAAGATATATTCTCTACCTAGAATAAAATTTCAGTATAATACCTACCTACCTATTTTTGCACCCTACTCCTAAAATACTTTGTAGTACCTTAATAACTCTAAATACTAGCAAACAATATAAATAACCATTTTACTCAAAGGAAATGTTATTTATATTATCAAGGTTGCCTGGAAGAGATCACTTTTAGCGATAAGGCCGCTCTTTGTTTGATAAGCAACTGTAACTTCCACTACTTGTCTTCGATGTAAATTTTATGTTGTACAACAAAGAGTGATATCCAACTATTAGGTAATCTGTGGTGATATGTAACTTAAATGAAATATTTCCAGATTCTCGCTTGCCATACCCGGTAATCGAACTCGCGACTTCATTATTCGCGACGCATTCCATCGATAGGGACAAATCAAATGGCCAATCGAATAGATACAATTTTTCAACTGAGGGTAGTTGGCCGAATCCGAAACTTTAAGAAACTTCAAGTCCGATTTTGTGGATTTTAAAAGCCAAACTCAAAAATCACTTATTCTGTATAGACTATTAAATGGCACTTCTCCTTTACGTCTTCGGGGGCGATATTGGTGCCATCTATCGGTAATCCTACGAACGAACGGAATCTATAAACAATTATTTAAAAAAACATTATTTTTTATCTGTATTATTACTTCATTCGATTGCGCCTAAGCGACAACCTCAAACGAAAAAAACCTTAAGAAAAGATTTCATATTGAATATGTGACTAGAAGTCATACAAACATTTTTCATTTACATACCGAGTATATTAATTCTCCTGAAGTCAGATTGTAGACGCGGCAGACGGACGCCTCGTCGACGACGGCGAGACGGGCACGTGACGCGTTCACGTCGAGGCACCGGACACTCGCCGGTGTATGTAATATCATCTTGGATGTGCCCATGGACGGTTCCACTTGCCATATCTAGTTTTAATTAATGTTATTGTAGATGAAGCTCTCAGACTAAAAAAATAACATGATTGGGTAGAACTAGTAAGTGAAACCGTCTGAAATAATACTTAGATATCGCCATTGGTCATTGGATCATTGGTTGTGGAGGTCGGATGGCAGTCGCGTCACGGAAAATATCGAAATTCAGCCGCATCACAGTTAGACTGGAAAGCCGATCCCAACTGAGTTAATATTGACGACCTCCGTGGCGTGGCGGTAGTAAACGCGACTGCTACGCAGGAGGTGCGAGTTCGATTCCCGCTCAGTGCAAATATTTGTGTGTATGAAATATGAATATCTGCATTGGTCTGGGTGTTTCTATGTATAATATGTAAGTATTTACAAAAAAAATATATTTATATTTTTTATATTTAAGTATGTTTATCCGCATTCTAGAACCTGTAACACAAGCTAGTTAATCTATGCTTACCATGGGTCTAGGTGGCGTTGTGTAGATTGTCCTAGAATATTTATTTATTTATTTATTTATTTATTTCGCTCGCACTCGTGTGAAGTGTGCGGCAAAGACAATGAGTGCAAACGAAATGGTACTACTTTAATATTACTTTAGGCTGCTTCACTCACTGGTTCTACATGTTCCGTCTATGTTATACTATTAGTCTAAGACAATATTTTATAATTTTATACAGTCATTGCACCGCCTTACAAAGCCTGAGATTGCCTTAAAAATTGCAATAATTGAGACTTCTTCTATGTGAGATTTCACATAGAATAAGTCTCTCTCTTTCTCTATGATATTTCACATAGAATAAATCTCTCTCTCTCTATGTCTCTGTATGACATTTCACATAGAATATGTGATATTTCACATACAATAAATCTCGATCGATTAGCAATTTTTTTTGCTGATTTTCCACCTAATTGACACTAGTGCAAACTAACCAAAAATGAATTAAATTCTATTTTTGTATGAAGATATGCTATACAATTTATAGCAACAAGTAAAATAGGCACAAGGCATCATCAAGTTTTCCGTTACCTGACCATTTAGCAGCCCCAGCAGCAGAACTTCTTCCAAGTTGATCGTGGTAACTTTTACGTAGCGGACAGGCGCTGGCAACGACCAGGACTTCGGTTTACGTTTGCATATCCTAGCCAGTTTTGTTTCCTAGAAAAAAATATCTTTGTTTTTTTATATTTATTAAGGCAATGAAAAGGCAGGAACCTTTTCTGGTGTTGATGGAAAGTGTACAGTTTGAACGCAACCGGGCAATTGCTAAAAGGATAATGATGAGACGTAGTTCCGTCAATCTATAAATCCACCAATACTTCGTTTGGGCTTCTAAGTCCCTGAGTTTGGTGATAGGGCCTAAAACTAGGGCATAATGTATGCCTTTAAGAGTTGTGTTGTTTCTGTTTAATCATCATTCTCTGCACCTTTTCCCAACTCAGTTGGGATCGGTTTTCCAGTCTAACTGTGATGCGGCTAAACTTCGATATTTTCCGTGACGCGACTGCCATCTGACCTCCACAACCAATGGTCTAATGACACACATATCATATCGAAGTTCCAAGTTTTTTTTTTATCTATGGCACGTCAATTTGACTTCACCTCGCCTGATGTTAAGCTGAAGGCAAAGTCTCATGAAAGAGGGTCACCATTGCAAACACGTGGTTGGACTTTTGAGGGCTCCAACTACCCTTAACTGTTCTGTTCTCTGTTCTGGTCTGTTCAATCTAGCTTAAATTACGAAAAAATATTATTTTCAAATCATCACCTGACATAAAAGCAGTGCATCGCTAGTTGCGACCAAGAGTGAACACTCTGTTTTCTGGGGCCATTTCTCTTTCACTCTGTAGAGCATACCTTCCGCATCGCCCTGCTCGTACACTACTACGCGTTCTGGCAGCTGCACCTAAACCACCATACCACCAAGCAACTTAGTCTTTATAGTCTATTATATATGTGCAGTGTGCCTCAAAATTTCCTGGATAATTCGAAACAAAAATTGGATGAAGTGATGCTACTACACAACTACTAGTCATAAAAGCTAAAGCAAAGTATCCTAACATTAATTACTTATAATTATAACGTAATTAAGTTTAGGATACTATATTGCTTGAGTTCACTTATTTTCTTATAAAGAAACAAGACATCGATCTGCTTTATTTTAGTAACGCTATTGTTACGAATGTCACCACTCATGACGCACTTAGAGGACTGTTGGTGGTTTGAATAGTGTAAAATCGCTCGAGTTAGTTTACTTCCAATCCCGAAACCCGCTTCCCGTTACACTATCTATGTTAGTTTTGGTTAAATTGAATTAAATTTTCATAGGATCATAGGTCTTAAGGTGTCCAGGAACTTTAGAGGTTTACTGTATGTAAAATTCTCGTGTCGTGTAAGTGTGTAAACTCCTCCGAAACGGCTTGGTAGGTCTAACATTGGGTAGTAAACTATATTTTAACGAGGGCGAAGCCGCGGTCATCAGCTAGTTAGACAAAAAAGATCATTTAGTGCAATTGAAATCGGTAAAGAATTGGCATTTCTATTTGGATATGTTTCTATTTATCCTTTATACACCTATTGCGATGAAGCTTTTTGAAGTTGTTATACACCTATGTGTTGGTTGTGCGAGTCCACTTTTCATCTATAAGTCTATATAAATCAATTCATTTGTATCGCTAAAAGCTTAAAAAGCTGATTTTGGTTTTGAATTATTTGCCGCAAAATATGGAAAAATTGAACGAGTGCGAAGCAGCGGTCGTCAGCTAGTCTTGCATAAAAAGAAAAACCATACCTTTCGTTCAATGGTCCGTCTTTTACCACTGGGTCACATAGAATTATACTTCATCTCTTTATAAAAAAATAAGTTACAAAAATGTTATACTTACAGCCAAACGATGTTTGTAAATAGCAATCTTCTGCACCCTGTCGTGACATTTGATTCGAACTTTGCCGCCCGTAGTGAGGTGTTGTACAATGACGTCCGTCATATTCTCCCTGTACGCATATCTGTCGCGGTACAGACCGTGTACGGTACTGAACACTATCTGGTAACACCACAGTGTACCATCTTGACATGCAACAGCCTGTATATAAAGGTTGACCGTAAATGAATGATTTTAGATCAACACGTTTATATTCACTATTAAATACTACGGGACCAAAAGCAAAACCAACGAACATGGTAATTTAGTATTAATCGTTGACCGTAAATGTTCTGCTAAGAGAGTTGTGCCGGGTCTACATTTACGTAAGTCCGGGACCAGACGGATACCGAGACCGTATCTTAAGCTCGTGTTAGTCCGATAATGTGGACGTGTTTAGCTGCATGTTAGTGGAGCTTAAATGAAACCATTGATCAACTCGTGATGTGAGCACAATTATAATCAAAATCAAAATCAAAAATCATTTATTCTGCATAGACCAGTAAACGGCACTTACAAAACGTCAATATCAAAATTTGGTCTGATTTGGTCAGGCAGGTGTTGTTCCGTCCCCACTCAACGTCATGTCCTATATATATCGTAGTATGGTCCATTGTTCTGGTGTTGGAAACGTCCATAGGCCACAACCACGTTCCATCAGGAGGGCCGCGTGCTTGTCTGCCACGTAAGTGCTATAAAAAAAGATAATGAACTTACCAAAGTGTTGCCCGAAGGCGAAGGCGTGATTGCCCAGACCCATTCTTGAGGCATGTGGAATATTAACACGCCTTCACACGTGAGCACGGACCAGCCCGCCACACCTCCTACTAAAACTAATTCGTCAAGCATCGAAACTGACAACGCTGATATACCTGCAAAAATGAAAAAATATTTACTAAACATTGAAGTTTGTGTATATGTTATGGCAGTAACATGGATAGACTTTTTTTGAATAAGGTATGCCGCCCCACTAAACCTCATATGGGTTAAGGTTTTGATCTGATATGAGTAGGGTAGGTATAGGCAGGGTCTTTTTTATTCTATGGAATGCACGTGAGTTTGTGTGTATGTGTGAGTGCGCGCGGGCGTGAGTTCGTGCGTGCATGCGAGCGGCTTGCGTGCATGAGTACATGCGTGTGCGTGCGAGCGTGCGTGCGTGCGTGCGTGCGTGCGTGAGTGCGTGCGTGTGTGCGTGCGTGAGTGTGTGTGTTTGTGCATAATTTATAAGACCATGATGTGGCCACACCACATTATGTTTTGTGTCATCCAGCGAAAGTCAAGCTGAACCAGTTTATGTGATGCTGATTATGTAACCCGGTAGATAGATATTCACCTATTATTCTCTCCTTCAATAACTCCCCTTGTAGACTGTAGACGGAAAGCATATCATGCCAGTCTGTAACAACTAGAGTTGTTTTCGAAAAGGTGACAGCCCATACCGCAGCTTCACGAACTATTCTTTGAGTTTCATCACCTGACTAAAATGTAAAAGATTAGTATATGTGTCTAGAGCATATGAGATCTATTGAGATGAGTTTCAAACACAGGATTATTTTGTAATTTATTAGAAGAAATATTGTTATATTGTATAAATTTGAAATTACTTTTAAGTTATAAAATTAGGCAGATGTAACGATGAATAAATGAACACACACCTTGTCTCGTATCGAAACACCTCCATTAGCCAGACCAATGGCCAAATGCTGGCCATTTGGGGACCAAGCACAGCTTGTAATACGGCCAGTAATACGGTACTTTTGCACAGCTTTAACGTCCATTGACCAGAAGGCAAAGTCAGACAGAGCACAAGAGGCTAAATGGAATGTTACTGGGTTATAAGCAAGGCACTGAATCGCTTCATTGTGGCTGTTGAGAGATAACACAAATATTGAAAATGAGTATGAACAAAATACTGTTTAGAAATCCCTGTAAAAGATGTAAATTTTTTAAAATTTTATTGTTATTCCTATTTAATTGTTAAAATTTTACTACAGTGAAACACACATCATGAGAACTTTCTTTAGAACACTACGTAACTGCACAAGTGTGTAGGGTTGCCAACTCTAGAAATGACGAGCCCGGGACTTTTTAAAGCAATCCAGTTGTGGAGGAGGGGGAGGAGCTTAAAGGTTCGAAAAAATGAAAATTAGTAAAGATTTCTAAATTTATATTTATTTTGTTTAGCAGCAGCATTTAGTAATTCGAGCAGCAAGTGACACAACCAATTTTATGTAAAAAATTATAATAAATGGAAGAAATGGTCACATCTTGGGAGGTTGGGAGGGTGAACCTTATTACCAGAGTCTCTTGGGTAATCTGGGAGAGTTGGTAACCCTAGCCACAGGACTTATTTGTATCACAACATGGAAATTATGAAACACTACTAAGTAGAATTACAGAACGAATTTGTCACATTAGCTTTGAAAATGTCAACTTTTTTTGAATGATAATTTCAGTCATTAGCGTCTAAAACAACACTTTAATTGACACTTACGAGTACTTCAATATCCCCTCCATTTTTGATGTCCAAATAATAACATTTTTGTCTGCACTTCCACTTGCAAACTTCTTCCCATCACCGCAATATGCCACAGTATGAACGGCTCCTTTATGCGCCTGAAGCAACTGAACAAGGGCTCCATCTCTAGGGTCATATACCATCACCTTTTCTCCAGCCCCCACTACTAGCTGCGAACCATCAGGGCTAAAGCATATTGTGTGTACACTGCAAACAAAATAAATAGGTTTTACTTTACTGTCACACAAAGAATAACTTGGTTTGTGAACTGACAGTCTTCCCCTTAAATATGACTAATTAACTGTACTTAGATTTAATATAGTGGACTGCCCCAACAAATAAGACAGTGACATGGAAAGGAACTGAAGGGAATTGACATATTGTATTTTGGCTTACTTGCATACCACACCACTGTACACATTGTAGTGGAGTTTAAAATAATAAAAATAATGTGAAGTCCATAAACCCTTTGATTAATCTACAATGTCTTTAGATATGCCATACTTACTTTGCTATATTCATATGAAATATTTGCTTTTCTTATCGAAATAAAAGATGTTATTGACTAGTTAATAATAAAGTTAACTGAGTACTTATAACAAGTTTAGTAGGTATATTAAATATTTAATTTTTTAAATTGTTTTTCTAGCTGATTGAGAATGTTTGGGATCTTTGCCCGCGTAAGGGTCTATGTGTATTCCAGGTTTTAATCTATCCCTTTACTAAATTTCAGCCAGATCCATTCAGCCGTTAGAGCGCAAACATTCAAACATTAACAAACTTTCAATAATATTAGTACGATAGTAGAATACTGAATTTGGTGTTTTTCTAGAACATTCTTACCTGGAAAACTCTACTTTATCAGCTTCATGAATTTTATTAACCCATTTCGGAACTGTTCTCATCTTGATAGACTTTATACTTAAATATGAAACATAAACGATCTAACTGGAATCCCTTTTGGTCAGTGAGGAATATATTCCTGACATTTATTTAAGATCATTGTTCACAGGCCGCTTATAGATCAATTACGTTTTATTTCATTTTATATCTGCTGGGTTGAATGCTACAATACAATGTTTGTTAATTGCGATTCCTTGGCAACCGCGTCGCGTCTCAAAAAGTCAAAATTGTCATAAATGTCAAAAAGTGTAAACATAATATTTTTTTTTATTGTATGACATGGTAACGTTAGTGATAAACATTATAACATGATGATTTTTTTTATACCACTACACCTACCTAAGTGACATAAAAAAATCAGACAAGCATGCGGCCCTCCTGATGGAAGGTGGTTACCGGGGCCAATGGACGTTTGCAACACCAGAGACGCCACCGTCGTGCTGCTGACCACATAGAGAAGGAGAAGGGGAAGGGGGAGGAGAGAAGATTAAGAGAGTGTCTGTGCTGTCAGTGCAGAAGACAAAGAAGGGTTTCTGGGTCTACCCACTGACAACACAAAACCTCTCCAGTAAGCTCTGGCTCTGTTGTGTGTCCGGCGGTGAGTAGGGAGAGGGACTCACCGCCGGACACACAACACAAGGTTATTATTAGCCGGATTATTCTGTATGTGTAGGTATGATGATGATGATGACAACTATTAATGATTAAGTGAAATAATTCCGATTTCACCTACACTTATGCGCTTTGTCTAAACCTTTATGTTACGTCTAAATCTGAACCATGTTTGCACATAATAACTACAACTTAATATTAATAAAATAATACTAATACGGATACAGGATAGGTAAACTGATAGTTTAGGTAGGTATATAAGTATATAGTAGGTACCTATTAAATAGAAAGTAATAGATAAAATAATTGCAAGTAACATTTATTTAATCCGGAGTCATTACTGGTTCAATATAAACCTATAGGTATAAAGTTTCGGTAAAGATTCAATCTTTCTTAGCGTTACGGGCGTCAACAACTACATGAACCATTTTCATATTACTATCACGTAGTGCTCCAGAGAAGGCTGAGGCTCCTTTTACATAGCTCAGCAATGTGAGGGCGGTAAGCACCAAGGCAATGAAAGCGAACTGAAAAAAAAGAAAAAGAATTTATAAAATAAATTAATTATTGATTTCAATTCACTTGTCTAACACACCAACAAGTTGATTAATTAACTAAAAAGATATTTGACTTGACTAGTCAAGTCTCTTTTTAGTGACTAAATAACTAAAAAGAGAATGAGAGAGTTAATTTGTCCATCCGTTTCATTCAAAGTCCTTCTAAACTGGGGTTACGTTATAACGGAATAAATTCGTGCGTTCCAACTGGCCATTACAATTGATTTGATATATTTGATATACAAGTCCTACTCTGGCACTCCGGGTTCAAGGCTGTCTGAGGAGAAGGATATCTGATTACCGGTATATTCGTATTGACGTCTCTCTCCAGCTTCGGAAACTAGGCCGGACCCACGCTGGGCATTAAAGGTTTTAAATCACTTGAAGCTCCACAGTAAAAGCCTGGACACTGGACAGATTTCTTGATTTGCTATTGAAGTGAAGTAGTTCGGTCAACCATGAACGCGATCATGTGGGTAAGGGCTGTGGCGAACTAAACAGTATCTCAGAAGAACATTCAAATTACCATTGGGTCATTGTCAAAGCTTTCAACAGCTTTCCTCAGGGGTTCTTTAGACAATAATTCAGAGAGTTAGGAGGCATTTTCTTTCACTGAATGAAGGAAGCCTTCAACGTCTGGTAATACATGTCACAGAGAGCCACGATCTATGCTAGTCGAGAAGATAGTTAGCGAGAAACGGTGCGGTGTTTTACAGGGCTCTCAGTCTTAAGGCCACTTCTGTGGGACATCGGTGAGAACTAAGTACTTAAGTGCTGCATGGTTCACGGTGAAACGTGTCGGAAAATTTGATGCAGTGGATATTATCACTTTTAAAAATGAAATTACAAAAGAATTAAGTCGTAGGTACTCACATATTTCATGTTTGCTATTCAGGAATGAACTGTGATAGATGTGCTCAGCACAATACCTTTATATAGTAGAATTTCGAGGCCAACATTGTTATCAAATGGGTATAATTTATTTGTAACTGAAATTTCATGTGAAGGCGGGAGGTAGAAGATATGTTTCAGGTTTAGGTACCATTTCGCTGTCAAACCGATGCTGATAAGTTTGTTTGTGTAGCATAAAGACATCGTCATCATTTTAATGTATTCCTGGTCGCATGCAAGTCTTTTACCTAGGGGGTCTCCTTTTATTGGACTTATTTTTAAAGGTTGGCAAGCTTTCAAGAAAAGGCTTGTCTATTAATCAGCACATGTGTGGGCATAGGGCCGTCTAAGGATGTTCTGTCTATGGTCGGCAGCGATGAGGTGTGGGCGGCGGTTAAACCTTCTGCGATACTGTTATCTCGCTGAAGGAGGCGGCGGAGAGGGGGAGGGGAGGGGAAAAAGACCCACTTTCCCACCCACGGCGAGCGAACCGGGGCCCGAAGGGGGCGGTACCACCAACTTCCCCCCCACTAACTGTAGGCCGGGCAGTAGACGCGGGGGCGTCTGCTGCCCTTACATAGGCCTCGAGGTTGAAGGCGCAAGTCGTGTCACGTGTGCCTTGCCTAGGCGGGCGGCAGAAGGACTCCTCTTCTGCCGCACCAGAGACGGGCCTGCCGCTGAGTAGCGGCGGGCGACTCGCACGGCGATGGCGGATGATGATGTTCCCGCCATCGTCGATATGCGATGATGACGGACACATGGTGGTTTAGTGGGTAGTCTGGTAGAGGTCAGGAGTCCCACACAAAGCTCGTCCCGCACCCCTGTAGGGGGTGAGCGAAGTCCGTAAATGCATTCCACCACGTAAAAAAAAGGGTGCCGTCTAAGGATAGTGCTGTGTTGGGGCAACATGTTGCAGGAAAATCGACGAGAACGACTGCAGACAAGCACCGATATACATACAACGTACAACTGTGGAAATCTTCTGCCGCATCGCGTTTCCTTCTTCCTACAGTTCTGGGACCTTTAAGTGGGGCGTGAAAAAGCATGATGAGGCTGTTGTGCTGAGCGCAACCATTGTAACACTATACGTGTTTGTGATGGTGACCCTCTTTCCTGAGACTTTGCTCTCAGCTTACCATCAGACGAGTTGAAGTCATGTCACGAGTGCCACCTATAAAAAAAATGAAAGTTCAGAGGATGTGCAGGGTCACGCGTTGCTCCGCAATCTAGAACCCATAACACACGGCTAGTTAAACTAGACTAGACTTGATTATCCCAGAATATTTATTTATTTAAAGTCAGATGACAGTCGCTTCGCGGAAAAATATCAAAGTTTAGCCGCATCACAGTTAGAGTGGAAAGCCGACCCCAACTGAGTTGGGAAAGGGTTCAGACAATGATGATGATTTATTTATTTATTTATTTTATAGGCACCAAAGATCGTGTGAGTGAAGGAAAGACCGAAAGACGGACCTTGAGCTCCGAGTACACCGCAGTCTCGGATGCAATCAAGAAATCTCCATAATGATGGAGATGATGATGTTGAGTAGGTATGCTATTTCGATCGATTTTTTTTGAACTTTTTCCAATCTAAATGGCATTACTAAATTATGCTCTCTAATTATTATTTTATGTATCTCCTAATAGGTACATAATCCTTATTTAGTATGTATTCATGGATAAATTGAATTATAGTTTGGTTAATTGAGCTTAGTTACACTTGCCTATTTAGTTTCTAGATTAGAGTCTGGTTTTGCAACAAGTCACAATTAGCCAGAATTTATGGCGTCTTGAAAGAATTGGATAGGTATTCGTTATACTACCTACTAACACGAGATTAGTATTTATCTCTTTACGAAATAAAGCACCACTTGAAGTCGTTGTAGAATAGTTAGGTACATTACGAGTACATTGGTATTTTCAACACTCTGAAGTTTCTGATCAATAAGAAATATTTCTGATCAGTAAGCCTTCCCGAAGAGTGAAACCTATGCTTGGGCCCGCGTGAGTAGCGGCGCTGCCGTGAAGCAAATTACTACACCACGATGGCAACTCAAAAATGCTGTCGATTCGACAGAAGACACAATCAACAGGGCAGTTTAAAAACTAAACGCGCGCCATATAACTAAGTATATCAACTGCTTTGACTCTACTTTCATGATTTTTCTGCGGTATTCAACTTCTTATAGAGCTCGGGGAATACTCTTCCATGTATAAGAATATTAAGAACTAGCTGTTGCCCGCGACTCCGCCCGCGTGGACTTCTGATCCCGTTCCCGCTGCGCCATTCCGAGACCTTTTAAACCTTGTCTGGACTTCCACGAATAATTCAAGACCAAAATTAGTCAGATGGCAATAGCTTCACGGCAAATATCGAAGTTCAGCCGAATCACAGTTAGACTGGAAAGTCGACCCCAACTGAGTTGGGTAAAGGTGCAGAGAATGATGATTGTGAATACTAAATAAGGATACTTACCTACTTATGTAGGTATGTATTCGAATTGATCAAAGACCGCTTGACAAATGTATGGTGAGATACCCGCTAGTAAAATGGACTTACCCACAAAAAATGGGATGGATTGGATTTGGAAGGCGAAGGTGTTATGACGCGCATTGAGACTTGGGAGATACGCCTATGTCCAAATTATCTAACTTATATCGCAATAAAATGTAATAATACCATCTTTTTTATTAGGTTTCTTTCTCCCTAAGCAACCGAATCTTCACAGATTAAACAAAACAATTAGGTAACTAAATAATTGAATATATCATGCATAAAATTTATATTACTTACTATTTATTTTTCCTATATTTTTACAAAACAATATCACGAAAGGCTTCAGCACAAATATTTCGTCACTGTTTGCGTGTTGTACGTTTGCCCCACGGATCCGAAATTCCGGCCTTTTCAAGAACTTCTGGATCAATTTGGCGAGCTGCTCTGACGATTGGTTTAGCTGTTGTACGTTTACCCCACGGATCCGAAATTCCGGCCTTTTCAAGAACTTCTGGATCAATTTGGCGAGCTGCTCTGACGAGTGGTTTGGCTGTTGTGCGTTTGCCCCACGGATCCGAAATTCCGGCCTTGTCAAGAACTTCTGGATCAATTTGGCGAGCTGCTCTGACGATTGGTTTGGCTGTTGTGCGTTTGTCCAACGGATCTGAAGTTCCGGCCTTTTCAAGATCGTCGGGATCAAGTTGGTGAGCTACTCTGATGGGTGGTATGCCGCTACCAGTGGAGTCATCTCCAATCACTAACGGCACGATCAAGGCCATCAGCGCCATGAAGATGAAAGCGAACTAGAAACAAAGAAGATTTTTTTAAAGAGTATGTACCTAGGTTACATAATACTCTTAGGTACTTGATGTAGGTGGGCAAGCACACCGAGATCGACCTCGTAGAACAAAAATTAATCAATCATTAATCTCCTTTCTTACACAGGACAACACGTGCCGGGCTTAGATGTCACTGCATACGGTTCAGAATACTCCAAGAACCAAGCGGTTCGGTGAGTGTTTCCTCTGCCGCACCATTCAGTCTTGGAATTCCTTACCGGCGCACGTGTTTCCTTCTTCGTACAGTCCCGGGTCCTTTAAGCGGGGCGTGAAAAAGCATCTGATGAGGCCGTCAATGAGTGATTGCGATGGTGACCCTCTTTTATGAGATTTTGCCCTCAGCTTAACCCATTTACGGCCGCCGTACTCAATTGAGTACAGTTAAACTTTTTAATTTTTTTAAAATATAACTCAATCTAAAATATTTCTTAAATAAGAATAAATAGAAGGTCATATGTGTGATTTTATCATGGTAACAAAAAGTGGGTATTCATAAAATAATTGTAATAGTGATGCAGTCAAAGTTACAATTCTCGAGATAGCACAGGTAAGTCTTTTGTTTTGTCCGTGTTTTTTTTATTTAGTGTGTAAACATTATGTTGTGTGCTAATTATTATAAGATATGTACTTGTTTATCATAATTATAAATATTTACCGATTCTCTTCTTACTTTGACTGATTTATATGAAGATTTATACCAGTGTACTCAATTGAGTACAATGGCCACAAGTGTATAAAAATATGTCATAATTTTATTTTCAGATAAGTCCTACTAAGTTATGAACCGACAACGTTTCCACTTCTCTGATCAGTATGACGGTCTTGAGCAAGCCATCCAAGTTATATTAGAGCACAACAGTGATGTTGCCGAATATGATTTTGCGATTATACCACCTGATCGTGCCGTCGTCACTGATGAAGAGGAGGGTATAGATGAGGACATGAAAACTCACACACTACCAAGAGAGTTACCTGGAAATATCGAGGATTTCGTTAACGAGGAAGGTGAAGTGTCTAGTGATGATGAGCCACTGGCTGCAAAGCGATGACGACTACAGCAGTAGAAAAGAATTCCGTTTTGGCGCAAATGCGCACCATCTTACTCTTTCAAACATCAAGAAAATATCGATGTACTTGGTACACAAACGGCTGTAAAAGAAGATCTCAAGGATTTGACTCCTGTCCACTGGTATTTGAAAAATTATTTGACGAGGAAGTTACGCAACTTATAGACACTATAGACACTCATTTTAGAACTAGAAAAGTATTCAGAACTAAAAAAGTTTATTGGTATATTATTGTTATCGGGGTATCATAAATTGCCTCGTGAATCATTATATTGGCCAGTGGACGAAGACGTCGGAGTTCAGTTAGTATCACGTGCTATGTCAAGAAATAAGTTTCGTTCAAGAGAAACCTTCATCTTGTGAATAACGATGAGGCAATCAACTGGTTCACGGAATCAAAAATTCACGGAAAAAATGGTGGTGGGTTTTATTTACATACATGGTGGATATGACTGTGGGAAACGCTTGGTGCTTGCATGTACTGAGCAACGAACGTCCTATGGATCGACTTCTATTTCGTCGCAGTATTGTACGCTACTATTTGCGACAAGAAGCATGTAAAAGAGCTCAATCGTCTTCATCAATCGTAGAAGGTTTACCCCAAGATTCTACGGGACACTATCCAAAAAAACTTAAAAAGCAGCTTCGTTGTGCTGATTGCCACTCTAGAGTCCGCTGGGAGTGTAAAAAATGTCTAAAGACTCTTTGCGTCGAGAAGCCCTGTTTCGAAAATTTTCACCTTTAAGTGGCCAGTGTACTCATTCAAGTACACCCCCTAAAAAGCAAAAAAAAAATTTTTTTCGTCCAATTTTCTTCCTCTTGTGTTTTTTATTACCTCATTTAAGATGAAAATAAACAATTTGAAAAAATTAGTTGTTTAATTTAAGTTTGGCCATTAATGGGTTAACATCAGGCTAGGTGAAGTCAAATTGACGTGCCATAAATTAAAAAAAACAAAAATGTACTGAAAAAGACCGATCAAAAGCACTTGTAACGGGCGGGCTTGTATTGCATTAGGTTTATTAATTTAACAGGCGCAGATACTTTTCCGTACCTACTATTTACAGTTTAATTCTCTAATAGGCTGTTATCTCTACCTACCACGATAGGAAAAAGGCATTGGTTTATGTATGATAGCGATGTAATATATGTACCCCTCTAACCAAATTATTAGTGTCCTTCAGGTAAGTTTACTTCGGTAGTGCAACGCCTAAGATTCGAACCCGGAACCTAATGATCGTAATCGTAAGGTTATCTATAAAGGTTTCTATTAGATTCCTACTATGACATCAAATACTTATTTGTAATCTTACTGAAGTTATGTTACAAAATAAAATTTATTGAAAAGTCATACTTACAAATTTCATTGCGGGATGGTATAAGGTATAAATCTCAAAGTACTATGATGAGAGTCCTTACTTTGTGTGCATTTATATACAGAATGCTTTAAAGGGATTACATCGACATAGACGTATAAGCCTATATAAAACTGACCAAGCAAGTTCTATAGTAGCGAAGTATATAAACAAATGTCTGCATGAATAGATTTATATCAAGAGTCATATCGAGTGCATTTGTCAATGTATGTCTAGTTAACATTGACTTGTACAGCTCGTTGTCTTCCTGCATTAATGTAATGTCATCATTCTCTGTAGAAGTATTATTCTTTTTCATACTAGCGTTTTTCCCAGTCGCATCCGAAGCGTTGGCTGAACTTTGATATTTTCCGTGAAGCGCCGATTGTCATCTATGCAACCTATTCGTGATTTCGTAGCATCAGTTAGACCAGTTGTTGCTCGGAACGATAATTTTCCTGATTCATTTGGAACCAAAAAGTTAAGTACTTACAAAATTTCAAACATAGAAGGTGAAGGTTAAAGAAGATTCTGTGCTGACAGTGCAAAAGACAAAGCAGGGATTCCCGGTCTACCTATTAACCACACTAAACCTCTCCAGTGAGATCTGGCTACCCTATTCACCGCCGGAAACACAAAGTTCTAATTATTATTAGCCGCGGCATTCTGTAGGGCGGAGTTAATTCCCCAGTCGGACTGCTTAAAGAAGGGGGAATCTGCCATGTCCTACCTCCGTCGCCGTCGTTTGCCATCCATAAGTTATAATTGATGTATATTAGCATATCTAATTATGCTTAAACAAAGTAGTAGGTAAATAATCATCAAGATTAATCATTATGACAGATAAATTACATATACTTATCTCATTAATTAATCATTAAGCCATCAAGAAAACACTAGAATAATATATTTAAATAGTAGAATTATATAGTTGTGTCACTCAGGTAGAATATAATGCAAATGGACAGTGTAATTTATTGTAAATAACGCAGAGATGCATAATGAAGAAAAATAAAAGCATAGAAGTACTCGTAATTCAAATCAAATGCCACCATATAAATCGGTCGCCCACTGTAAATGGTAAAACGACGGAAATGACCTAGTACCTACGTACCAACAAGGTATTCTTGTCCAATACCTAATGTGTCCCTATATATAGTGTATCTTACTATAAAATTCTCGTGTCACTATGTTCGTTCCCGTACTCCTCCGAAACGGCTTCACCGATTCTCATGAAATTTTGTGAGCATATTGAGTAGGTCTGAGAATCGGCCAACATCTATTTTTCATACCCCTAAATGCTCGGAATGGAGCAGCGGGAACGGGATCAGAAGTCCACGCGTGCTGAGCCGCGGGCAACAACAGTATAGTGTATTTTTATGCTTGACACGGCAATAGTCCAGTAATGCTAGCTAAGAGTAGTGCATTCGACTGCTATGGTCCCAAAGTACAAAATAACGATTTTTTTTACAACCAAGGGACAGCAAACCGAATTTTGAATTCAAAATGTTCATCGTAAGTTTAAAATACCGAAGTATGTATTCAATTCAGATATACCTATACAGTTTTTTTAATCGAACCTGCGTTTACATATAAATAAATAAGCCTTTAAAAACATATAAACAAAATGTTTTAATAATACTATGTCTTAGTGACTAAGTGAGTTGGCGATTCGGCTATTTTAAACGGTTTTATTTAGCTCACCCCGTTTGTTTTATTATTTAATCAACAGTTTGTCCTTCGACAAAAGTCTCCTCTAAAGATTTCCATATATTTTGTGTATGCAATAAAGCAACTTAGGGATACAATTAATATAGACACTGCAAGGGTATCTTATCATGCTTATGTACCTATCATCAGTGCTTAGGTAATCATCAAATGGGTAATTCAACAGAAATAGACAGAGCCTAATGCATAAATTTGGGTTTTAAAACCCAAATTTATGCATTAGATCGGTATGCGGGGCCTATTTTTTAGACAGCTAAAACCATTGTTTAAAAAACTCTAAATGCCTGCCTAAATATTTTCGAAATTTGTATTTTTGTCAAAAAATTCACCCATCCATTCGAGAAACTCGGTGACTATGCGAATATCCGGACGCGACATAAAAAAACAAGTTACATCTCATACTCTGAACCTTTTTTCCAACTCATTGGGGCTCGGCTTTCCAGTCTAACTGTGATACGGCTGAACTCCGATATTTTCCGTGAAGCGACTGCCATCTGACCTCCACGAGCAATGGTCCAATGACCAATGGCGATATAGAAGTTCCAACTTAGACTGGTTGGACTTTTGAGGATTCCAACTACCCGTAAAGACTGCCATTGATGTATGTATGGCAACCGGGACCGACGGTTTAACGTGCTCTCCGAGGCACGACCAGACCAGCGCAAACATATTCATGCATAGAACTTTTTGCACTGAGTGGGGATCGTACTCGCGCCCCGTGCGTAGCAGTCGCGTGCACTACCGCCATGCCACGGAGAACAAGTTACATTTACCTATAATTCATATGGAACTGTTTAGAAGGAATGTTTACTGCATGTGTATCAGAATATATAATAATCTTCCATTAAGTTTGACTAACCTACGTATGACATTATTTAAGAAAAAAATATTTGACATATTATTAAACAAAATGTATTACGATATTAATGATTTCTTGGATGATACAATAACGGGTTACCGCCGTTAGCCCGAATTTTATTGACCCTATCTACAATAACATTTAACAATACTATGTAATGACAACTAATATGTAATGTTAGCATATTTTAGCATAATATAAGTATTAGTAGGTATACTTAACCTAAAAATATGAACGCCGTAAGTGATAGTATGTGAGGAAACAAAGCATTTTGTACTATCTTTTATACCATGTTCTATCTAGCAAACAAACTATTTGAATTTAAATCCCTTTGTATCTTTTGCATCTTTTGCTATCCCTTGGATACCATTCTGTTATCATTCGAGTCCATTTCTCATTCTTCTCTCTAAGCATGTGTCCTGTCCATCGCCATTTCATTGTTCTACAAACATTTTTCGCATCTTTAAACTTGGTTATATTATGTTTCTTATGTATTTTAGCTTCATTCTATCTTTTATCTTGACTCCAACTACACTAACTGGAAAATTTATGAATAAAATGAATGTTTGTCAAATCGGAATCATGTCTATATCGTTTTGACAAACATTAATTTTATTCATTAATTTTCCAGTTAGTGCCGGTTTGATTATGTCCCCGCTCCCGCGCCTCCATTCGATACCGATAGAGCACTGAAAGAGCTCTCGTTTCTAGGGTCGAAGGATATCTTACGGTACCCCCTGATGACCCTGATGGTCATCTTTCGCAGCGGGGCGAGTCATCCGGCCCCCTCATATTGGGCAGATAATGTAATCGCCGTTAATATCCCTTGAATTAAAGACATACGTAGTGTGGCCGCTTCAACGCATTAATTCTCACGTTAATCTCTTTGATGTACCGCCACTTGAGCTATCGCCTAACGTCAAACAGCAATGTGAATGCCGTTGTTAAATTATCGCGTTAAGTCGTGGTTACACCTTCATTAAACGGCCATCATCGCGATAATTAATGGTATTTCTCGTTAGTGTAGCCCGAGCATTTTAGAGAGGTGCTCGACGAAGCGCTTTGCAATAACTCTCTCAAAGAGTTTGCACACCTCGTCGAGCAACACTATAGGCCGGTACGCGAACGGCTAGTCTGACGGGCCTCCCGCCTTTCGTATGAGGACCAATTTCCCTATTTTCCACACTTTAAATAATGTAAGCTTTGGTATTTTGAATAAAGGCATATCGACTGCGGTAAGTATTTTAATCTCCTTTCACATATGGTGCGGGTGCGGGTCGGGAGCGGGTCGGTTTACAATCCATTGCCGCGGCGTTCTCTTAACACTTCATTCTGTAAACGGCGATGGATGGCAAAAGACTCGCGCAAGACCAGCACCCGACCCGCACCTGATCCGCACCCGACCCGCACCCGCGCTATTTGTGAAGATAATCACGTTTTATTTGTAGGTATATTATGAACTCCGGGATAAGATAAATAAACTTAATAGGTAAGTACCTACCTAAGTAAAGTAAATAAATTGTAAATGTTAAAAAATATATTCATAAACTTAATATTACTGTTATTTTACAGAATACAGTACAGATAGAATACTATACACTTGACAACATTTCGAAAAATATTTTTTATTAGAAATGTATTAATGTATTATTTAATATATCTTGGTGTACTCGACAAGATCAACAAACTATAATTATGCGCTTAAAGCTTAGTAGGCACCTACACACTGCATTCTTTTATACAGTCCTAACCTTTGCGTCCCTGACCTTTCTTCTTTTCCTGTAGTCTCCATGGATCATTGACACCCTCTTTTTCAAGTACAGCTGGGTCAATCTGGCGAACTTTCCTACTGATTTGACCTCCACCCATCGTTGATGGCAGGATCAGTGCCAGCAACGCGACCGACAGGAAGAGTAAACAAAACTGGAAATAAAATAAAATTTAATAAATACATCAATACAATAGAAGTAGGGAGAGGTGAACACCCACATTTCGTCAACTGGCATGTATGGAATAATGCCAATAGCGGTAAGAACAATGTCGCATCGGTCCTAGACTTAGACTATAAGGGCGATATATCGTCATCATCATCATCATGTAGCCGTGTTTTCTTGATTGCATACGAGGCCAAGATGAACCTTGTGCTCGGGTTATCCGCTTTTCTTCCTTCACCTCACATCCTTGGCGGTCCATGGTAGTCCAAGTCCAAGGTAGTCCAAGAAAGAGGATAGACCGATACGGTTGGCTTCAATAACAACTAGCTCGGCGTTCATTAGTACACCGTGATCATGGCGCTTGCAACAGCGCCGAAATATCGGTTACACGAAGAAACATGGTTAATATCCCGTACGATTTAACGGTGAATTTGTAAATGACCATGTCAATCTAAAATCATACAAGGTAGTGAGATCATTGGTACGCCGTCTAAACGTCAAGCCAGGACTTCTTTGGCGAGGGCGCCATTGCCAAACATTTATCACATAACAGCCTGGCGGTATCCGCAAAACGTGACCACACCATCGAAGATGACTCTCTTTCATTTTATCTGCGATGTTACGGACATATGAAGGCTACAGAAAATGCGAGAATGTCTCACGTGATCTTCATGCGTGACTCTGCACACCCACTGTACCATTCTCATCTCCATGACATGCAGCTCCTGCTTATGTCGGTTTAGCAGCGCTCGCTTCGCAGCCGCACAAAGGGACAGGCTTAATGACCGTTTTATAGACCTGCCCCTTTATCTGTTTGATGTTAAACAACCCTACACCTTTGTCACTTTGTACAACATCATATGGGATGGGAAGAGATGACGTAGCATAAATTACTTTGCCGGGAACCACGCGGCGAATGAAATAAAACTATGATTTACGCCAAGCGGCCACTACGTCATGGCCTGTACGTTTACTGGTGGATGAAGAACACCCCTATCTTACTACGTCACAGGGAACAGATGGATGGCCCTAGTCTATGCAGCGGGAACCAACACGGCCGGATCACGGATGAGGCTCTCTCAAGGTTTGGAGAGCAAGTTACAGTCGCTTTCATAAAAGCGGTTGGGATTTTGAGTTGAAATATTTGAATGCAACGTTGAAAAGTTTATTAGTGGTCACGGATTCGTCTCCACACAATGACCATATTATAATTTAGATCGAAAAGAGCGAACAAATTCGAATTGAAACAGTAAGCACACTAATGGCTTGTAAAAATAAGTTTATTTTAGACAATGCATCTATTACTAAATACCTATCTAAATATATTCATTATTCTGGCTGTCTCTGCGTAGGTAGTTATCATGAGCACAAACATCCAAACTTGATTATCCGTATTACCAGTTTGGTAAGGTAAAAGCCCACGAAAGGTGTCTGGTAACACTCCTGGTATACTTTTTTTTTTTTTTTTTTATCGTGCGCAAAATCCCCACGGATACCACCGCCACCAAAACCGATGGAGGTGATTATGTCGGACTCGAACCGACCAAAACGCACGCCGTCCATGGGTCCTTGATTGCCGGAGGTGAGATTATACAAGACATATCTCTCGCACCCCGGCAGACCAGGGGACATCTCTGTTGAGATGACCCTCTTCCCCTAATGTGGGGACCATGGTGTCCCCATCTATCCCCTGGGTATGGGGTGGCATTTGCGCCATTGCCGTGGCCTGCTTCTGCTAGGGTGACCGGCGGCTCCACCAGTCACCCCCAGGCCCGCGCTCATGGGGGACGGAGGTCATTTTGCGACCTCCGACGTCCGAGTCGCCTCCGCTCATCGCGGGCAGTGCGGGCCCGGAGTCTTCTCCGAACCCGCTCCGCCTCCTCCTTTTCGAGCATTACTTGCTCGCAGAAGGAGGCGGCGGCTGCCCAAGCACTCGCGCATCGTACCATCACCGTGAGCAAGGTGGCGAGCGAGACAACTCCCACCCCTAGGGCTGTTGCTAGGACCCGCCTTGGCGTCTCCCACGCCGGGCACTCGGTCAGCGTGTGCAGCCCCGAGTCCTCGCTCGCATCACAGTGATGGCACTCGGACGTTGGCTCCTTCTGGATCCGACGCAGGTAATCCCCAAAGCACCCGTGCCCGGTGATCACCTGCGTCAGCCGGTACGAGAGGCTACCGTGTGGCCTCTCTAGCCAGTCCCCCATGATGGGTCTTACCGCCGCTAAACACTCCTAGTATACTACATATTTGCATAAAAATTATGATTTGGTATTTTTTGTTTGTTTAGAGAGTTTTCTTAACATTCTGTATAATTGTAAAATGGCCGTGTCTGTACATTAAAGATACTTAAAACGAATACTTGGGCTATGTTATATCAACGATATTTCATAAAAGAAATATGTCTGTTTGTACGCGATGGACCCAAAAGCACCTGGTGGGATTTCAAACATTTTTACGGACTTTTGAAATCTTACGTTTTACTGCAATCGATGGAATAGAACCGGACATTATGGCCCGAAAAAAGAGAAAATCTACATTCAAACGAGTGGAGCCGCGGGCGAAAGGCTGATTGTAAATATTTATAAAAAAAACATTTAAACATTTTGTATTTAACCATGTTGAACCTATTACATAGATAATGCTTAAATTAGCTCTACACAAAAACCTATACCTAATACCTACGCATAAATAAATAAATTAGTACTCAAACACAATAACATGCCTGAACTAATGCAAAACTTGATTCTATTATATAAACATAATTATAGGTAATAGGTAATTTAAGGAAACTTACGAATTTCATTGTTGGGTAGTATAATTCTCTCGAACTACTGTGATAACAATCTTCATATTAACAGCCTTTATATAGATACACTCTGGCTAGTAGGTACCTAATTTAAAAAATTCGTCGTTCCCAACTCACCAAACTACTTTAATAAATAGTAAACAGCAGTTATGTCAGGTTTTAAAATCGATTAATCACATCATATCACACCGATAAATATAAACGCCAATGTTCTTATTAATGTGTGCATGTTTGTTACTCTTTTAGGCAAAAACGGCCAAGCGTATCTGGATAAAATTTGACACAGAAATAGATTATGAAGTGGATTAGCATATAGGTTTTATGCCCTGAGGAATGGGACCAGAATTCCAATTATTTTAGCCCACTTAGGTGGCACATAAGCACATGGTCTACGTGTTGGAAAGCGGTTATTGTGACCTATGGACACATTTGTGCCGCCGACCCTGCAAAACCTTCTTGAAGAACCCCATTCTGTAGTCACTTCGGGATACTCAGCAGGGAGTTCATTCCACAGCATAAGCGTGTGTGGGATGAAGTTCAATAATCCCTGGTCAATATTCTGCTTGACGCGAATACATATTACTTGTTACGTGATACTACTGACTCTACCACTGTAAAAGAAAAAAAAACTCAAAACAATAGTTATTTGTGCAACAAGAGAGCAAAACTGTTTTTTGCTGCGAGTGCTGGTTTTGAATCCTGAGCAAGCGAGGGATTCTAGGATTGAATCACGAGCGTAGCGAGTGATTCTACTGTAGAATCCTGAGCGTAGTGAGGGATTCAAATGCACGAGATGCAAATAATTTTGCTCTCGTGTGGCACACATGACTTTTCACTTCAGCAGCGAGAACACATAAGAAATATTACTTAGAAGATAATGCAACACTTATTAACAGAACAGAACACCTATTATTAATTAAAATAATGCTGAAAATTTTAAAAGTTAATAATTAATCTAATTACTTATTGCTGTTCTGCAAATTTAAAGTTGAAAGTTAAAAGTTAAATTTTATACCCGTTATTTTTAAGGTGTGTTCAGAAACAGCGTACGTGACATTTTATTTTTCAAATGTTGATTATAGTAATCATTATAAATACATAACTATATGCATTATGCATTACTTATTTTGGTATTCAATAACATTACATAATTATTAAATAATGTAAATAAAATACATAGTTATTCTTTTACAAATATCTTTCAGATTTAGAATTTCGAAATAGGACCTTTGACGTGCCATAAATTAAAAAAAAATCTTCAAAATACTTGTGTTTGTCATTCGAACTTTTTTATGGACGGCCAAGAGACAGAGTGCAGTGTATGTATTTCGAAAGTTATTCGCGGAACAATTCTTTTTGAATCTATGATTGGCACTCTTTATTGAAAATTAAAAAAAAAAAATTTAAAAGTTACTTTGTCTCACTGAGTGAGCAAAATCGCATTTTGCACACTGTTTTTACGCAGCAAAACTCACTTGTTTGAGCTGCTGTGGTGAAAAAATCTTTACAGTCGCCTGTAAGTTTTAGAACTTTTTCACATTAAACTTGTCGAATTTTACCGTTTCATGTCATAATGTTGATTTGTCATTTATTACTGTGACAAGGTTCCAAAGAGTATACATATTATTGCAGGTGACCGTACCAACCCACCTGGTAGGCATAGAAACAGTGAGCCAAAGCCTCCTATCATTGGGAGAGGCATAATATGTGTGGACATACAGTAGTGGACTATGATAGGCCCATTGACTGATTGATTACGGAATAATAAAACCATTTTCAGTAGCTCCAAAATTTTTAATTCCAATTTATCCAAAAATCCAATTACATCTTTACGTTTGTCAATTACAGGTGTATTTTGGTGACTTTGCGGGGGATACGGGAAGCGGCCGGCTGCTGACCTTCGGCAGTGACATCTGGTACACCTGGTCCACTGCTCTTAAGCCTTGCGTCAGCGCCCATCAGCACCAGAATGGCGAGCACCAACAAAGTGAAGATACCAAACTGCAATTGAAATATAACATAGAATGTATCACTACATAGTATAAAATAAAGTCGCGTTCTCTGTCCCTATGTCCCTTTGTATGCTTAAATCTTTAAAACTACACAACGGATTTCGATGCGGTTTTTTTAATAGATAGAGGGATTAAAGAGGAAGGTTTATATGTATATAACAGCATGCTAAAACCAACTGGTGTAGAGCAGAAGTGAAAAATATTACAAAAACGGGGTGACGCGGACAAAGTTGCGCGGGTCAGCTAGTTCGAAATATAATCAAAGTGTAGTAAATAAGTCTAGGACACTGTAGTCGAAGGCCTCGGATATGATGGTTGGAATATGTTGGCTAATGTTTCACCTCCGGCAACTAAAGGCCCAAAGACAACGTGCGTTTCAGTCGGCTTGAGTCCGACATGACCTCTCCAACCGGTTCCGGCTTGGGGCGACCTAATCCGTGGGGATATTTCGCAAGATAAAAAAGTAAATAATGCAACAAAATGTGATTTGCTGAACTACGTAAGAAATATTTGAAAAAAAAATTTAGATTTTTACCTTATATTATATTATATTAGTACGTACCTTAATAATTTTTCAAAAAAAGGTAATAGTATCCTAAGCTCAAAATACAGAATAAATTTCTTTGTATCATGTTCTTTTTTTTTAATTAATTTATTTATTTATTACATTAGCCATACTATTCAGTCAATAACTTTAGTCAAATAACGGTCAAATAGGAAAGAACGTTCAAGAACGCGCCGGAACGAAACATTTGAGGTATCGAGATATTTAATTATCATATATCTTATCTACGCATCTCGTACAGAAAGCCCTTTTTGCGTTGCATAATAAAGCAGTATAAATCAATAATTACGTTTTAATAAAACTGAATAAGTACTTACATACTTCATGTTGACAATGGGTTTGAACTGATTTCAGTTAACTCGATAGACGCTTTATATAATAATTACATTTCAAGGACAATAGGTAGGTGTAGGTACTCTTTGCCCCTTACCCCTTAGCAACTTCTTCACATAGGTAAACCATTCATAAACATTAATCGTTACTTATGCATGTAATTACTAAGTATATACCTACGTAGTAAACAATCACTATCACTACATAGTATAAAATAAAGTCGCGTTTTCTGTCCCTATTTTTCTTGTCCCTTTGTATGCTTAAATCTTTAGAACTACGCAACGGATTTCGATGCGGTTTGTTTCAATAGATAGAATGGTTAAAGAGGAAGGTTTATATGTATATAACATCATGCTACGACTAACAGGTGCGAAGCAGGAATGAGAAATGTTGCAAAAATGGGGTGACGCAGACGAAGTCGCGCGGGTCAGCTAGTTAAAAATATTTACAAGTATCTTTATGCATTAGCTGCATTACATGTACTCTTAAATAAGAGGACACTGAAGTCAACTACTATAGAAGCGTTAGCACTGGCACAAAATAAATTTTAGTGATTCTAACTTTAAAATTGCTGTCAATGAGAACCTTTTTATATCGTGTCCGAAATCCCCACAGATACAACTCCGCCACACGTCCTGATCGACTACCTGATCTCGTGGGGGGCGGACACACGGAAACAAATTTAGTGGCGTGGCTAACGTGGCTTTGGTAGATTTTCTTGAAAACCTTGACATTGGCGTCTCGCCATTAATAATTTTGTATTACATTTACTTTGACATTGGCGAAATTGCTTGCAGAAGAAGCCTTCTTAAGAAGAAGAAGAAGAAGAAGAACTCCGCCAGTGCCGGCTTAGACTGCCTTCACACTGGCGTTTATCCAGCGTAGGCGTTTGATGAACGTATACCTACACAGCGCCTTTGCTGGAACATAATGAGTACGCTGCAGTAACGTCGATGGAACGCTCGAACGTCGATAGAACGCTCGACGCTACTGCAGCGTACGCATATAATCCAAAATACACTGGCGTTTATCCAGCGGCGTATATGTTCATCGAACGCCTACGCTGTTCATAAACGCCAGTGTGAAGGCAGCCTTAGGTGGTTATGTCGGACTCGCGCCGCTTTTAAACTCAGTATTATATGATTAAAATGGGTCAAACGGTAGGTATCTCCTTTTGTGGTGAATACATTATAGTTATGTTTGATTATTTGATACTTTTTTCTCGGGCACAAAATCCCCACAAATACCACCCAACATGGGAGCTGATGAGAGTGGTTATGTCGAACTCGAGCCGACTAAAACGCACACCGTCTTTGGGTCTCCGGAGATGAGATCTCTAAAGCCCCCTTCGAATTTGGGACCACGGTATCCCCATTTAAGCCCGCGGGTATGGGGAGCTGTCTCTGCTAGGGTGATAGACGGCTCCATCCGTCATCCCAGGCCCGTGCTTCGGGAAGATGGAGCTCATTTTGCGAAGTCCTTTTATGATGTGATCATATTTGCAATAAGGACTTATAATATTATAATTATATAGGTATACGTATGAGACTAAATAAGGTCAGATTGTTTATCTACATATTTTTAAATCAAAACAAAGAAAACAAGTTTGACTACTTTATATCTACATAGTTTTATTTTTATTACATTGGGGCACATCACCTACATTTTTTCTAGCAGTCGTTGGATAACACTAATACATCACGTTGAAATTATAAAACTTACTAAGCAGCTTAAGTTAATAGAATAAATAAACATTTGTTACAACTTACAACGCAATACAAACCAGCTTATAAGATGACTAGATTTTATATTATACCTAGATACTGATAGACTTTACATACATCGTCCTTCCCAAAAAAATCATGTACAAAAGCCATCCAGAAAAAATACCATTCATACGTACAAAATAACAGTTAAGGTTTGAACGTTCTCGAAGCTGAACGTCTTTTGAATGATCCACTAGTCAAAACGTCTTTCGAATAATTTGGCCTTAACGTAATAGTCCCAGAACCCGCTTCAACAAAACTTCACTCAAAAACATAAAATTCAATTTATGTTTGAAAAATTCAATCAAATACAGTTCAACCATAAGCGACAACGCCTTTTTACGCTGCCATTCGCCTAGATTAAGCCTAGCCCTAGGCTGGCACTTAGCCTTTGGATTCATTTTATTCTACCTATAGTCAATTTGTTGCATGAACGTTGATCACATTATTTATAATGTAAAATGATAATGAATGTATGGTACGATTATTTAGTCAATTTGTTTAGGTACCTAAATAAACGTAAACAATCTTGGTGTGTCTTTTCAACATGTTTTGTTTTAAAACTCATACGTTTGTACCCGGAATCACCAGTTTTCGTGACTAGTTTGAAACCGAAACACGAAACTCGACATCTGAAACTAGAGATGTATGCAACTTGAGTTTCAGTCGCGAAATGTACAACCCTCGTCAACTCCGCTCAAAACCTAACTAACTAGAGCTGACGAAACGCCAGCTTTTTTCTAATGCCTAATGTAAGGATCTTATTAACAAAGGGTCTAGGAAAACTGCGGAAATCGCTTGCAAAAATCTGCTAATAAAGAGGAGATTAATACTACCTAAGAATGGATTGACCTTGCAAGTATCAAGATTGACAGGTTTTAGCTACCAAGATATTTATAGATATTCACTATACCTACTAATTATAAAACTATTGGTTGCGAAAAAAAATATTACCTCATTTATGAAACTGAGATCTTTCTAGGGTTCCCAAAGCGTAAAAACGGAACCCTATTACCATGGAGAATTGAAGTAATCATTCAAGTAATCATCTATATAGTTCGGTCCTCCGTGCCTATTACCTTTGTATGTGTATTGTGCTGTTACTGACTCCGCTGTTCGAATGTTTCGGTTTCTGTCATCAGTATTTTTTTTATAATATTTTTTTTTTATTTATGGCACGTCAATTTGACTTGACCTCGCCTGATGTTAAGCTGAAGGTAAAGTCTCATGTAAGAGGGTCACCATTGCAAATTGCATTGCAAATCTGGGTGGCTCGTCAGCTGAAGGTCTAGCAAAGAGGGTGCTACGCCCGACCCTCTTGGTATCCTAGTGACCTGGTGTACCAGTTGGGTCAGGCCGTGAGCCAGAGCGAACACGTGGGCGGCTCTTCCCGCATGGTCTGTTTTGGAGGAGCCCAACCAGATCTCGTGGTGGGCGTTAAAGTCCCCCAAAAATACCAATTCAGCGTTCGGAAACCGCTCCTGCGCATCATCTGCCTCCTGACTCAGATATTCAAAGAGTCGAGTTGCCTCGGCATCTCCTGTATGGAAACGGTATAGGCACACATAGATTTGACTCGTACAGCCATGTAGTACCCACAGGACAGAAAAGGAGGAGGACGTCCTCAGGGCAGTGCAAACAGCGACAACAAATATCCGCCCTAACAAACACGCACGCCCCGGCTTCCGTACGGAAATTTTCCTTTAGGTTACGTGAACTTACTTAAGTACTCTACCTCTCACTCTAAGGAAAAGTGCCATAGGTCCACGGTATCTGCATATCCTTATGTTCAGAACTTTTTAGATCGTGATTTTTCAGTCGGGTTTTAGACTTAAAGCTTATTTATAGATATTTATATATAGATAAGTTGAATCTTTCGTGCGCATTTCCGAATCGCACTTGACCGGTTTTGATTGTTAGGTATGTATATAGTGTGTGCTTATGCCTATTAAATTTCAACAAACTAGTTCGGAGAATAAATAGAGTGTCCGTGTTTATCTACTCTACCTAATATTAGTTTTCTTTTTAACTAGGACACGTCAATTTGACTTCACTTGGCCTACAGTACAAACACGTACAGTATTACAATGGTGGCCCTCAGCTTGAGGGCCTCATCAGATGCTTATTCAGTGAGTTTCATTCTAGACCATTGACGTCCATCTACAAGAACAGGGCTTAATATTCCAGAGGCTTGCAGAATATTCCATCAAGAACCGAGCGGTTCGGTGAGTCTATCTCTATCCTCTGCCGCACCATTAAATCTTGGAATTCCTTGCCAGCTCACGTTTTCCCTTCTTTCTACAGTCCCGGGTCCTTTAAGCATGGCGTGAAAAAGCATCTGATGAGGCTGTCAAGCTGAGTGCCACCATTGTGAGCTTACCATCAGGCGGGGTGCAGTCAAATTGACATATCCTAAATAAAAAGAAAAAATCCGATTACCTACTCCATTTTCAGTCTCGCGAGCAATGATTATGGCAACCAATATTACTACTTAACATTACTATGATTAATCGTGTTGGCGTTAATAAGATATTTAATGGTGCAAATTGCCTATTATAAGTTGAGAGCACTTAAGAAAATAATGATTATGCAGTCAACGTAATTAAATTGTGATAAATTTCCCCTAACTACCTACTACCTACGGCGTAGCCCGCGTAGATAGTGAAACCCTCGTAAGTGCATATTTTAGCGTGGGCATAGGGCTTGCAAGTAATATTTACGGCAACCAATATCATTTCTTAACATTACTATGAAGAATCGTATTGGCGTTAATAAGATATTTATTGGTGGAAAGTGCCTCTATATATTGTGTACATGCACTTAATAAAGTAATAATGTAATTGGATTGTGATCAATTTCATTTAACTGCCTACTGCCTACGGCGTAGCCCACGTAGACAGTGAAACCCTCGTAAGTGCATATTTTAGCGTGGGCCCTATGCTCGCAAGCAGTAATCATGGCAACCAATATTAATTCCTAACATTACTATGAAGAAACGTGTTGGCGTTATTAATATCTCTAATGGTGGAAATTGCCTCTATATTTTTTCCAGGCAGATAAAAAATTAATAATTATGCGGTCCATGATTTGTCAACGTAATTAAATTGTAATTTTAACATAACTGCCTACGGCGTAGCCCGCGTAGACAGTGAAACACTCGTAAGTGCATATTTTATTTTATTTTTAGAAAGGGTAAGTACTCGTAGCAAGTAGCAAGAGATTGACGACCTCCGTGGCTGGGAATTTCACAGGCTTCGCGGAGTGACCTCACCGTGCCGAGGATTTGTGATTGTTGGGGGGCCACTGCCTCGCATACCAGCACTACGTGGGCGGTCGTTTCCTCGGCAAAGAAGCAACCCTTGCAAAGGGCATCCCCCTTTGCAAGGGTTGTCGTTACACCGATGGTGTACAGGTGTTTGTTGAGGGGTCAGTGGCCCGTTAATGTCCCTATACACTTATTACACTGGCCATTTGACTTCTTCTGCTTCATTATAGCGTTAACTCCAGCCGCGTCTGAAACGAAAACCAGGGATTCGACTCTGTGAGCCTGGGATCCGCTTTTACCAGTCAAACTGCGGGTTTGACTGAATTTCGATATTTCCCGTGAAGCGACTGCCATTTGACCTTCACAACCTATTGCTGATATGGAAACATTGCAGTTAGGCCAGTTGTTGAACTTTTAGGGCTCTAAAAATACGTAACAACTGCCTTATACGTAACCGTCACCGACGGGTTATCGTGTTCTCCGAGGCATGACCAGACCAATGCAAATAGTCATACTCATGCATACAATTATTATTGTACAGAGCGGGGACGTCACTATGTAACACTACGTCACAGATAGTGTCTAGTCATGTGGTTGGACTGGCCGTTTGACTCTCTAATGTATACTGACGTAATATTATTATCTATGCATTTACCATTAAGGACCACGTAATAAGTACTTAGGTCTGAATATTTCAGGTACTTAGTCGGGAAACTCCACGCGGCTCATCCAGTGTGGGGTTTTTACTCGTATTAGTTGTGTAATGGCATCACTTCATACAATTTTGGTTCTAAATTGTCCAGGAACTTTTCTTGTTCACTGTGTCTTGCGGATTTCAATACAAACCTACACTATATAATGTTATTAATATTGTATTATTGTATCTCTTATATATATTTTTTTTTTTGGAAGAATATTAGCAACCGAAGTTACTAATATTCCCTTTAACCTCGCCAGCTAAGCTCAATGGCTTGTGCTAGGAGTGGGTTCACGTCGGTAGCGTAATGGCCAGGATTCGAACCCGGGACCTCCCGATCGTAAGGCCGACACCTTAACCACTAAGCTACCGCGCGCCGCTTCTATTGAAGTGCAGCGCTGCAACAGCAATGGAAACTTGGTTATGGGTTAGGGGTTGAATATTGGATGATAAATGGACTATGGTGGGCGACTAACGACCGCCTGCCGCGCTATTATGTCTCAAAATGCAGGCGGTGACTTGCCCATTCTAGGGATAAAGTTAAGTAAGGTTAAGTAAGTGATTAATGAAGGCTAATGTTGCCGAGAGATGAGTCTGCAGGGTGGAAGATCACGATATGTCGGTCAGCCATGGCCGGCCAATCAGGGCAAGCACAAGTGGTGAGAGAGAATAACTCCGAGCCCTCGGGAGAATCAGGGTACGTGGTGGCGTCACTCACCAGCAACAGCGCACCAGAATTTGGCCCAGCGGGTCACTTCTTTTCATAAATTCCATATCGATTTAAAATTAGAAAAAGTGAATGTCTAGACGGCACTTGAACCTGTGACCAGTCTTTCATAGGGAGGGTGCTCGGACCACTTGAGCTAATAGACCATGTCTAGACCATTCGAAATTCTCCTGGTGTACATGGACCATGAATGTATGAACATGGTAAATAAAAGCATATGGCCATATTAACGTCAAAACTGGCACAGTTAAATGTACGGTTATTTTGATAGGAATTGCATAAAGTTGTTTACATTATATTAATTAAATAAATATTGCTAATAACTTACTAACATTCTAATACAATATTGCTGACAAATTAATCTCAGTAGATATGTTTTGAATATATATTATAGTTACTGCGAAAAATAAAAAAAATACTTTACGAATTTCTAACATTACCACGTCCACTAGATTTTTTTTTTAATCATAAATTTTTATTTAACTTCTTTTTCTTATGACTAATTAACACACACATTTATAATTACCTCAAAAAATAAGGAAAATATAATTGCAAGCTTCGGTAGACAAAGGATAAGTAATAATTGTTTAAGGAAAAAAGTGATCTTAGTTACTACTTAGATGCATAAATGGTCTATTTATACAGTAATTAGGTAAAACCAAATGTAACAATTTCCAAGCGTAAAATCCGAGAAAATTCTGCTTATGTATATATACTGATCTAATACGCTGACACTTCACCAGTCTCACAATGAATATCTTCTACGTTGTACTGTTTGGAACACTGCTGGTGGGGCAGCTCGTGACCGTGCAAGGTGCTGCTTGGGCTATAGCAGGTCTTGCTGTCTCTGTCCTTGGAACGATCATCAAAATCGCAGACAGGAACCCTCAAGTGGTCGAAGTTCATAATGAAGGCAAACATCATGCGCACATGTGGTGTGCCTCAAAAGACGACAAAATTGGAGGAGACGAGGGTTTATGGATAAAGCCGGGTGAAAAAATTGCCTGGGCCTTTGGTAAAGGCTACTCTACACAGTTCTGGTGCAATATGGATTGGTACGGGCAACGTGTCGGATGGGATGTGTATGTTGCCAACTGGAAAGATGCGCCAAATCCTACGAAGTGGTCTATCAAAAACGACGGAGTATATGATCAATGGAGAAATCGTAAATGGCGTAATTTGAACAGTTAAAAACAAAATATTTGAATGCAACTGATATAGTTTTAATAAATTAGTTCGTTTACTTCAAATGTGTGCAACGTTAATATATACATTTTGTTAAATCTATCAAATAACCTGACACTGATTTGTCCTGTGCACCTCACACTCGCCGCGTTTTCACGCTGGATTGCGATGGGCAACCTCAGCACACCAGGAAGGATCTTGAATAGGAGTTACCGGTCGTCTTTATTTATTCATATTTTTTTGTAAAACGGTTTTATACCCGTCAATTGAACAATAAAAAAAGTTATTACATTTACCTTGTATAATTTATTCCCACAGTGCATATAATGCAACCAATGGGCTTCTGAGTTTCCATCAAGTTCTTAGAACTCTCCCGCATTTTATTCGCGATCTCACGAAACATTGCAATGGTATTGTCTCCGTGCCATAGTCCAAGTTCCTAAAACATGTTAATCTGTTGGATATTTCAAATGGAGCTCCTTTAGTGACCATCTGTCATGAACTAAGGGTCTAGCGTTATTGTCATAAAACAAGAGCTGTCATAAAACAACAACAATCTCTTGCTCTTGCACCCATAACTTATTAATATTATAAATAAACAGAACTAATTAAAAAGAAAATAAGTTTCTTGCTGGTCTCTTCTCAGGAGATTTAACTACCGAACCAGCGAAAGAATCATTTTCAAATGATTTATTTACTAAGTATTTTATTTATTATAAATTATAATATTTTTGACAAATGTAGGTACACAATTATTGTAAAACTTTGGCATTCATAAGTGCTCTTTATGTGCCTAAACTGAATAAACGAAATTGATTCTGATTCTTGAGTATCTAGTTCTAGTCTCTTCGAGCTCTCCCGCATTTTATTCGCGATCTCACGAAACATTGCAATGGTTTTGTTTCCGTGCAATAGTCCAAGTTCCTAAAACATGTTAATCTGTTGGATATTTCAAATGGAGCTCCTTTAGTGACCATCTGTCATGAACTAAGGGTCTAGCGTTGTCATAAAACAAGAGTGGGCTAGATCAGGCTGGATTGTCCAATCTCGATTGTTTTGATTACTAATTTTTTTGATCTACCGCAATTGCGGAGGTACGACATACCGGTATTTGCCGTCCCAATCGAGCAGTTCGTCTGGGGAAGTACCTCCACCCCACAAACGCCATTCAAACCTCCTTTGGCAGCTGGTTATTAAAGAGACTAAATTCTAAAATGTACATGGATTCAAATCTGATATGAACCTGCTAATCTTCATTTAAATACTCGTTGTAGTAACGAACCCACCGCACTTCTGTAGAACTTAAGGTCTCTACAGGTTATAAGAGCTTTTACTGGTAGGTATATACTCTTACTTCTCGTGCCGCGGGTGAATTTCGATCAATACATAATATACCTAAATAGATAGTTTTCCTATAATTCATAATAAGTGATTAAATTTTCTTATGACTAATGAAACACAAACATGTGTTTAATTAAACTAACTACTGCAGTACTACTAACTAATATTTATAATTAAATAGGGAATAGGTATAAATTTGTAAACTTATGTAAACAAAGGATTTAATAATTTTGATAACCTATACTTTGTAAAATGTAGCTTGGGTCCTATGACAGCTGTCAGTGAAATCCCATCAATGAAGTCTTGAATTTTCTATTATTGAATGTAGTAGCTGTCAATGTCATACTTTATGGGCATACAGAGCTAATTAGTGATGGGCGATGAATCATCGTGACCACATACTATGAACTACCCATATTTTGAATAAAGTTTAATTTAAAATTGAAATCAATATAAGAAAAAATTAATTAGAATTTAATCTTATTGCTTTGGTATTTTAATATCATAATAATGTTTATATTTCAATATACTTGATCCTAAATAATATTGAGTAAATAAAATCCTACATTCAATCCATCAACGCCCTGAACCTGTTTTTGGATTTTGTAAGAAGACACGCCGCGTTTGGCTCTTGGACCATGATATAGGCATAAGATACACGCGCCAACATCTTGTTTGATATGAACTTCCACTGATCCACTCCACTCATTCTCATCAGTACGAGTGCCAACGCCTTGTATGCTACGTATATTCCGTTCTCATTACAATTAAATACACACATACAATTAAATTAAACCTAATTATATGTAACATGCATCAATAATAGCTGGTAGTATCGATATTTTCATCGAATTTCGGACATCCCTATGAACCAAATTTTGACATCTGTCATAGGACCCAAGCTATATTTTACAAAGTATAATATATAAATGATGTCAATACGAAGTACTTACATAACCACAAAACTTCCAAGCGTAGAATCCAAGATAAATCTACTTGTTGGTAGATAAATTGAACTCATAAACTGACACTCCACCAGTCTCACAATGAATACACTCTACGTTGTACTGTTTGGAACACTGCTGGTGGGACAGCTCGTGTCCGTACATAGATAAAAAAAATATATAGATAAAAAAAAAAAAAAAAAAAATAAAGTTGCAAATTGGGCTATTGATCTAGCATCCACAGCGTTTGGAAAAATCAGCGAACTTGTAAACCATCCCCAAGTGGTCGAAATTCATAATGAAGTGAGTGAACCACATGATGCGCATCTGTGGTGTGCCTCAAAACACGGTAGAGTTGGCCCAGACCAAGGCTTATTGTTGAAGCCGGGTCAGAAAATAGCCTGGAGTTTTCTTAAAATATTTTCAACAGTACTGGTGCACTATGTATTATAACAGTCAACGCATCGGATGGGATGTGTATATTGGCAAATGGGAGGATGCACCAAATCCGATGAAATAGTCTCTTCAAAATGACGGAGTATACGGTCAATGGAAAAATCGTAAATTGTGTAATATTAACAGTGAGGAAGATTACGTTTGAAATTAAATTATAAATTCTACGTCCCCTCCTTATTTTTATTATCAATCACATATATAATAATATAACTAGCTAATTCACCCGCATGGAATCTTCATCTCGTGCCCGCAACTCACGGATATTCTCGGGATAAAAGCCGCTGGAGCGTGCAAACATTCACGGGGACGGGGGAAAACAGTGTGCACAGCGTGGACACTGTTTTCCTCCGTCCTAAATATCGCCCTATAGGTTTAAAGCTTTTGTGGTTATTTCTTTAACCGGATTCTAAAAAGGAGGAGGTCCTCAATACGAAATTTATGCTATTTTTATTTAGGCGCATACGCCTATCCACCATCCGTGGACGGATTTAAAAACAGCTTTTTTTGTTCAAATGCGGCATATTCCACAATGTGAAAAGGAGTTTCATAGACCGACCGTGGAACTCTTTCACAAACACAAGGAAATCAGCCCCGTTTGGTGCAATCGTGTATTATTGCATTGTTTATGCACATTATAGCATCACAACTGTATCCTTTGAATATGTAGAAGTGTTCAGAATATTCAGTGATATTTCTGGTGTTAGTAGTTAGTGTAGATTTAAAAAAAAATTGTATTCGTTTTGGTTTAGCTTTGTGTTAGTCCTATATTTAATTTCATTGATATTGGACCTTAGGTACCGGAGATTAGCAATGCACTATTGTAAGTTCGTGTTTAAGTGGTTTATAAATCCAAAATAACCTTCATTTTCTGACTTGGAGAGGAAAGTTATATCTTATTTAACATAATATCATTGTCTCATATGAATGGTGCGGTTGATGGGCACATTCGGTAAACAGTTAACGCCTATTTCTACATACAAATATTCACATGTACAGTCAAACAAAAGTTATACGGTACCAGTTTTACATACAACGTTGTATGAAAAAGTGATACCGTATTTCTTTTGTCAACCGTACCTATAACGATTTCCCTTTAAAACTACTGAACCAATTTCAAAAATTCTTTGACGATTGGAAAGCTACATTCACCCTGAGTAACATAGGCTATATTTATTGTTAGAAAAAATTAGGGATAACCTTACTAAAACTTAAGTAACGTAACATAAGGTGTAAAAAAATGTCCCAAAACGTATTTCGTTGCATGCGTTGAGGAAACTATTGATGATAGAACCAAATTATTTCAGACGAGTGAAGAGGCGAGTAAGATATCGTGTAGAGCGCTAAAATTTACAACACTAATAAGTGATAACCGACATCCACGCGGGCGAAGCCGCGGGAAACAGCTAATCAATAAAGTGAGGATCGCATGTAGTTAAATTAGACACCGATTTACAATTATGGATTGATTTATTATTCAAGTCATGGAAAAGATACGATACCTTATCTATGTAACATTATTTAATTCTACATTCACATGTAATACAAAAACATTAATGCAATGTAGATTTGAATGAAAATCGAACCTTTCATGATCAACCCATAGTCGGTTTAAACCAAAAAGGAGTTCCAATTACAAACAACAAAGCTTAGCGAACTTTTATTTTTGGAAAACCTACTAATAACTTTGAAATATTGAATAATGTTAGCCCATGAAACTAACGCTGATAAAATTAATAGTATTCACAATTAACAAACATTGTCATTATCGTCCGTGCCCGTATCCGCCATGTTTATAACCGCCGCCGCCGTAACCGCCGCCTCCTTTGTACCCTGGAGCATAGTTCCAACTGCTACGGGTGTCCCTATTCGAGGGCTTGCTATGTCTCCCAGCACTCACCAACGCCAGAACAGCCACTAGTGTGATGAAGAAGAACGCGAACTAAAATATGAATTAAAATCATTAGTTAACACAGCTGTGAATCCTTTTTTACCCGACTGCCAACTTAGGGTTATTGTTTTTCGTAATACACATTATTTCGTAATGTTACATTTGCCAGAATAGATAAGGAATTTTATTTCTTAAATGTGAAATCTAGAGGACCCTTTCTAGACGTTGAAAGTATAATTGCGTTAATAAAATTACATTAAGCCAAGTAACTAATAACTGTTGTCCAGTAGCCGCCGCCGGGATGCGAGAGATATGTCTTGTATAATCTCACCTGCGACTATCAAAGACCCATAGATAGACGACGTGCGTTTTAGTCGGTTCGAGTCCGACATAATCACCTCCACAGACTTTGGAGGAGGTAGTTAAAAAAAAGGAGCCGCTAGAACCAACATTCAACGATCAAACAGCATTTGCTTGTATGGTCGTCCCACAGATCATTTGCCATGTTTCCGGTTTTGAGCCACGACCCAACAATCATTGGCTGTATGATCGTGGGCCAAAAACCAAAAAACATAGAAAATGTTTATCTTATACCCTTGTTTTAATGCGTAGAAACAATGTCGATAATGTTGATTGTGTTGATTAACCCTTTTCACTACTTTTCGACGTTAGTCGTCTCTTCTATCTCAGCATCTCAGCTAGTTGTCATAATGGACTATCAAGCATGAAATACGAAACGTTAGCTATTTGGCTCTATAGACGTTGACTGTACACAATCACTGCTACGTGAAAAAGCATCTGATGAGGCCGTCAAGCTGAGCGCCACCATTGTAGCACTGTAAGTGTTTGCAATAGTGCCCCTCTTTCATGAGACTTTGCCTTCAGCTTAACATCAGGCGAGTTGAAGTCAAATTGACGTACCATAAATAAAAAAAAAAACGCAGATACTCTACGTCACGCATGTTACTAGACAAGTTCTTTGGTATGTAGAGCGGTTTCTAAATTAATTTAAATTCCGAATGTGGAACGGGACTATTCTGAAGCATTCTGTGACGGAGCGCTCCTGCGTCCCGTCACAGAATTCTTTAGAACCAATTTTTTTTATAAACAACTTAGGTGTCACACTACCACATGGTCCATCTTATGGAAGTGAGTGCCGTTAGATCTAAATAGATGTAAATATTTTCGTAATATCATCCGTATGACAGCTAAGATTCAATTCTTTCAATTAATGAACAAATAGATTCCAGAAGGAACAAAAACCAAACAGTTTAAATAAATGTCTACGTTACCTAATTTTAAACTGGATTGTACTGGCGCATTCCAAACATTTGAATGACATCATTTAGTCTGTATTTGTTGACCAAAATTCTTGTATCTTTACTTAGATGTAAAAGTATAATCAATTGCACATAAAAGCGATACCTACTTATTAAACTAACAAGAAGAAATCAATAGATACTATTCAAGCAATTAAATCAATACGTATGCATAAACTGTAGGTAGTTCTCCAATTATGAATGAGTAGTAAATTGTACTTACGAATTTCATTGTGGTTAAAGATTTGTGATGCAGACGTAGCGTCGTCTGCCTTTATATACTAACAACGTTAGTATAGAACCGGTTGTAAAAAAAACTCAGCCATATAAATTAAACAATTTCCCTTTAAACTTCCTCATGGCCGGCCAGGCGATCCATGTACGAAATAAACCTTGTAGGCAAACATAAATATACACTATTGCAATATTCCACTGTTTCTTGTATTAAATTAATTGCAGAAGGTCTGCCGGAGTGCAAGGGATATGTTGGTTACTATCTCACCTCCGGCAACTAAGGACCCTAAAACCGTTTAGTCGATTCGAGTCCGGCATAACGTCCCCAACCGGCTCTGGCGGAGAGAATATCCGTGGGGACTTTTTGCACCATAAGAAAGAAAAGTGAGATTAACTTCTTGTTCTAATTCGACCAATAAAATCACACTGCGGCTACGAAATCTGACGAACCTACCAGCAAAAAGTATTAAAACTAATATTCGTGTTTTCCAACATTTCAGAGCCCCAGTTCTCCATTGACAACCATTGTCACACCACAGGGAGTACAAAAAAGCCATTGAATTAACTTTATTACCATACTGTTATGTCTAAATACTGATTGACGTAAGTACTGATTGAACTTGAGGAAAACAAAGTCGAAAATTCAATAACAATGTTTGTAATCTCAGTCGTTTGAAAACGGTTAATCATTATTGGAATTAAGGTCCAGATTGTATAATTTTGAAAAGAAGAAAATATTTCTCAAGCAAAGAACCATTCATCTACCACCATCACATACTTTGACCTGCTAACAATACATGAAAGGCGTGTTATCATACCAACTTACCGTTTTGTTTCCTGTCAGATTATTTGTTCATTACTTACAAAGAACTGGCAGTTATATTTTTCGTATTTTATTTTATTTATATTTTTATTCAATCTTCTTCTTCTGTCGAATCGACGGCATTTTTAAGTTGTAATCGTGATGTAGTAATTTGAGAGGGCCCGAGCATAGGTTTCGCTCTTCGGGAAGGCTTACTACGTCCCCTCCGTACTGTATTTCTGTCCGTCTATACCTACTCTTATTGCTTATTAGGGTGCCACGCAAAGAAATAAAATAACATTGGCGACTTGTGTTCCTTGGTAAAATATTAACCGGAAACTATAAACTATACCCACACATGGATACTCGTAAATGACTTTCCCTCTATGACTAAACTCGTAATATACTGTTAGTTAAGCTTTCTTTACTTCAAATGAATGTTAATTACAATGACCTTATAACTTAGCTACTCTTCTATACACGTATTTCATGTAGTTCATACATAAGTAGTGAATTAATCAGATGATGAACCTATTTCAAAATCATTAAATAATACCTTTTCCTCGTGCGGAAATCCCCACGGTTACCCCCTGACAAAGTCAGCGAGGGTGGTTTTGTCACACTCGATCAGACCAACACCGCACGGCCGTTTCTGGCCATCAGTTGCCCAAGGTAAGGTATCCTCTGGCATATGGTATCCCTCACGGCTGACTAATCCAGGGTTAGTTAGTGGTAGTGCCTGGATTATATTATTCAGCAATTGATTTTAAAAAACGACAGCGGTAACCAAGTTCAAGTTGAGATCAGATATTACCAAGATGATTAACAAAAACTTCATTAACATAGTATTTTTTGTTCGATTCTGATCTGAGAACAGCTGAGTTGTTTAAATAACGTACCTATAGGTAACGTAAAAATAAATGCAATACAATATAACGTATTATGTTTAATGTTTATTTCCAAATTGTGAAGACTATGAAAGTTATATCTACATTTATTAATGTACCTACCAGAGAATGGAAATTCGAATGACGTCTAAAATGACATGCATCCAACTATGTATCACATTAACTTAAGTTTACTAAGCTAAAACAACAATAAATTGAGTAAATTCAAATCATTGAAAGTTTACTGTGTTTTAGCCTTTGTATCCGCCATAACCGCCGCCGTAACCGCCGCCGCCGCCGTAACCGCCGCCGTAGCCGCCGCCCTTGCCGCCTTTTCCGGGAATAGCATCCCCAGTACTGCGAACCTCCCTATTCATTGGTTCACCTCTGGCAAAGTTGACATCAGCACCCACCAAAGCCAGAACGGCCGCCAACGCAATGAAGAAGAATGCGAACTAAAAACAAATATACTCATTAAATCTCATGTCTAGTGACCTTTTGATTTCAGAAAGGACAACCACACAACACGTAGGTATCTGTATCATATTGTTAGAACTGCACAACATTATTTGACTTCAAATTCAATAAATACAAACGTATAAAAGTTGTGGGCCACTAATTTTTGTGACTTTTTCCTGTTTCGACATTTTACATTCATAAATAAATTTTTAATGTTCTTATGTCTAGCTTTAGTGTTTTATTGATGTTATTTAACGAGTTCGTTGACAGAACGGATGAGGAAAATGAAGAGAATTATTATTTTAATTATTTTTGGGGGCGTCAATTCAACTTCACCTGGCCTGATGGTAAACTGAAGACTAAGTCTCAGGATAGGGAGTCATCATTACAAACATGTTCAGTCTGACAATGGTGGCTCTCAGATCAGCTTGACTGCCTCATCAGGTGCTTTACCACGCTCCGCTTTAATAACCCGGGATTGTTTAACTTATAAAGATTAATGTATTTACTGTATTTTCTGAGAAGACAATGGGAGTAGGTAATCGAACTAGGGGTACTGGATTAGAAGACCTACAAGTCCTATTCGGGACTGCGTGGAAGGAAATATAAAATATGCGTCTAAAAATATGCGTCTCTTATATGCGCGTACGCCTAGGAAAGGTGGCGTCACAAGTCTATTATTGTTTATTCAAGAAAAATGAACGCTCGACACTTGAATTGATAATTTTTATACCACTTTGGAGACATATAAGCACCTGATGGAAAGTGGTTACAGTAGCCTATACACACCAGGGCTGTCACAGCCCTGGTGTTTATTTAATTATGGTTAATATACCCTGGTAATTATGGTTATAATTATAGAGGGATGGGGGGAAGGATGAAGGTTGAGAAAGTTTCTGTGCTGTCAGTGCAGAATATATAGGAAAGTTTCTCGTTCTTCCCACTGACAACATAAAACCTCTGCAGTGAACTCCCGCTACCCTACTCACCGCCGGGAACACAACACAAAGTTATTATTAGCCGCGGTATTATGTAGGGCGGAGGTACTTGTGCGAAGGATATGTTCACAACTATCTCTCCTCCAGCAACTACAGATCCGAAGACGACGTGCGTTTTAGTCGGTTTGAGTCCGGCATAACCTCTGACACCGGCTCCGGTGAGATTGGGTGATTCGCGCACGTAAATATAAGAAAACAGAGGTAATTCCCCAGTCCGACATCTCAATTAGGACGGGAGACACCTCAGTCAATAAATAATAACGGGGACACTGTTTGCTTTTTGTATTTTTAAACTCGAACAGAAGGGCTACCTCCTGGTGGTGAGGTGGTACCCAAAGGATTTCACAGAGAAGAAAATAAACACTTTGGTATATACGTACTGGTCTTTGGTCTGAGTATGTGGTAGAAGCGACGTTATCTTTAGTAAGGATAAGGACATTGTTTTATACAAGGAAACTCATCAAACAATATTAGTATGATGAGTTCCCAAAATGACAGTAAAAATAATAAATACGTAGGATATTATAAAATGTACTTACGAATTTCATGGTGTTTCAAGCACTTCTGAATGTGACTATAGCTTCGCCATCCTTTATATACCACATTAGAAGACTATAACAACTCCTACTGGAAACCGGTTCCAGACTATCCAAGCAAAAACATTGACTATAGAGTTCCGTACCTCATAAGACAAAACGGCTCCCTTATGTGATTACTTGTACATATGACTATTCTTTGTACATATGACGAGATGTTTATGCAGCATATTTGGACACTCGCTTAAGAATAAGTATTCACGTACGCTACTTGCTAAATAATGAGTACGCTATAGGTATCTACAATGTAGGTATTTTCCGTTGAACTAGAATTGTGAAATTTGCCAAGAAGTAGAGTAAAATCCACTGATATCTGTGATATAAAACAAACCCAAAACCCGAGGATTAGCATTTAACATCTATTTACATTACAAAAAGTGCTGATACCCACAATTCATAAATATTAACCAACCGTAGACATAGGCCTCTCTAACGTCATAGTATTCGATTCTTCGACCATCCGCATCCTTTCTATTGCAGCTTTGTCGGGGCGTCAATTCCCTGATTTGAGGAGCGTCAGATCATCCATTTAATGGTTCACTGTCTTCTAACTCCAAAGTACTTATACTATGACCTGAATTAAGAACTCTTTAATATTAGAAAAAAGTGAACTATACCATACCACGCTTAAACTCGTAGTATTTCATTCAAAATTCTCATTTACGTCATTCTATCGGCAACAAAGAACGATTTCTTAAACATTTTAAATGTTTTTAAACATTCTTTAGTTCCTACGCCAATGAATGAATGATTATATATAAATTAAATCAAATAAATTTTGTCGTATTAACATGCTAACTTTTTCGAATCATTTTGAATTGGAATTGGATCCCGTCTAGACTTTCCAATTATGGATCGATTTAAAAAAGACAGCATATTATTAAAAATTTAATTTAATTGATTTTGTGCGCTGTGTGAACCCTTAGTGCGCAAATGAAACTCACACTTGACCGGTTTTTATTTGCGTAAACATAGTAACTGATGCATCATTAAGTATTCGTTGGTGGGGACAAAAACAGTTAAAGCGAATAAATTATAAATTTTGGAAAAGTCTCTTCTATTTTTTTATATTTTAGCTATTAGCATCCTAAGCTGATATTTCGTTATATATACGAGTATTTGTGAATGAATATGTAAATGAGAGCACGTTAAGACGTCGTTACGGGTATTTGGAGCCCTAAAAAAGTTTAACAACTGGTCTAGCTGCAATTCTTCGATATCGCCTATACTGATAGGTTGTGGAGGTCAAATGGCAATCGTTTCACGAAAAATATTGAGGTTTAGCCGCAACGCAGTTAGACTGAGAAAAAATGCGGACGCCGAACTCCAAGGTGACAGCTTCGGATGCGACCGGGATTGACGCACGGATGATGATGATGATGATTTGTAAATGAGTACCTGATGTTTATTGGCTCCCAGGTTGGGTTGGGGCAGATGAAATGAGTACATGTCCTTATTTATACCACAATATAGATATCAATGTTTTGGGTGCAAAAGTGGCGCCCTCTATATTAAAAACGTTATTATGTTAGCTAAGTTTCTATGAGTACTTTTATAAAAAAATAAATAAACAAACGTCTTTGAAAAAGCAGTGGAGGGAACAAAAATTAAAAATATAATGATTTTATGCAAAGGTTGTGCTGAGTTAATGGCAATAGGCTCGCCACCTATTACATTGGGATCTAAGCATAAACTGGCGAAATGTGGGTGCTAGCACCTCTGCCTACCCCTACGGGGATAAAGGCGTGAGTTTATGTTATGTTATGTTTGTGCTGATTTCTAAAGCTTGTATCGCGCAAGTTGTTTTGATTCACTGTTTTCTGTTCTGTTTGCACTACACTGCGCGAAATTATTATTTTCATTATAGTACCTACTTAATTTTTACGCACAAAATTTTATTAAAGAAAAGCTTGTTTCAAAAGATTTTTATTGATAATTTAAGTTACCAATATTTAGTACAAATATCTAACTTCAATTATCCATCTTATTTGGTTTAGAAGTTCCTATGACAGCCTCTGACTCCATGTTTAGACTTTAAATGTCATGTGAGACTCACCACCATGGATGATTAGGTTGAACCAAACTCGATAGGTTGTTTGTTTAGTTTAGGTGTCCCTGTGGCCACCTTCTGACTCCGTCTTAATATTTGTTTATCTTTTTATTTATTTTAATTTCTTCTACACCCATCTTTAGGCTGCGTTTCCATTGACGCGAAGCGCCCCGCTTCGCGTCAATGGAAACGCACACGCAACGCACACGCAACATAGAGTAGAGGTGAAAGATTAACCAATCGGATTGTATAAAAACCTCCGCTCAGTTGCAGGAGCTGAGTTTGATGCAATGCTATTGGTTAATATTTCTCCGCACCGCTCCACTCCGCCTCAGTGGAAACGCAGCGTTACAGGGTACCCCCTAACACGACAGAGTAGTATTAAGATGATATTATAATTATCGATATGATACAATTGATAATGTTGCCGCTGTGAGCCAACTCAAAGAATAAAAATATAGGTCAATCTTCAGCGAGAAGCTCGGCGTTGAGCGTCCGGGACGCCGATTCTATTAATTTCTAACTATAGTCACACGACTGAAATCACAAAAACTGCCATAAAAATGAAATAGAGTTTATTACATCGTTTAATTCACTCTACACAATGCCATTTAATTTTGAACTTTAACTTTGTAAAGGTAGAGTACAAAATTGAATGACACTTTTTGTAATCTGAGTTTCTTGACAATGGTTGAAAATTAGTAGAATCGAGGCCCGGAGACCTCACGTCAGCGGCTCCTCCTTCAGCAGGTTGGTGCACGCACTCGGCACCTGCAACAGCTGGCTACACATATATTAAGTATGTATAGTAGTGTGTCTTAATAGAAAGTTTATTAGGACAAAACAAATGAGCCCTAGACTCGATGTGTTCATCCCTATAATCTTAATTAATTTAGGAGTTCCGATGGCCACCTTCTTACTTCTTCGAATCCAGACTGCACAAGTAAACATACTTAGAATGATCTATCCCGTAAGTAACGCAGACGCAAATGTGAATAGATAACAGCTAGTAGGTAAGTAACAGGAATTAAATAAACGTTATAAAAATTAAGCGTGTTTATTTTAAAAATCATAGAAAACCAATACAATCATAAATTCATATAATAAATCAGATGTTCAAACTTCAGATGTTGTATAAAATAAACCAATCTAGGTAATATTGCAATAACCTTAACTGGTCTAACACACTACGCCAGGAATTTTATCACATACTTTGGGAATCCGGTATCATTGTAAATGTCTCTAGCCTCTATAGCCGTAGCCATAACCACCGCCATAACCGCCACCGCCGCCGTATCTGCCTGGTGCTGCATCATCGCTGCTCCGGGCTTCCCTGATTAGTGCTTCACCACGAGGAAGGATCCCAGCACTCACCACTGCCAGAACGGCCGCCAGCGCAACAAAGAAGAAAGCAAGCTGGAAACATCAGTACATATGAATGGTTTGGGTGGAAATATACGTTTTTTAACAATCTCCCTAGTGAAATTAAGGACTTAGGTCGTATGAAATAGTTAAATCTATAGGCTATTATAACATCCAAGATTATTTGGATGATAAAAAAGCTTCTTGCCGGAGTCTTCTCAGGCCGTGACTGCGTTGCGATCCGGTGCGGTAATCCATGATTGTAAAAAGTTTATGTTTGTCCGTAATAGACGCAAAACTATTGAACGGATTTCGATGCTGTTTTTTTTATTCAAGGGGTACGGTCCAACTTAAAATCTTACGTTTCATTGCAATCGGTTAAGTAGAACCAGAGTTATGTTTAGTAATATAGGATTTAAGTTGCACAGATGGCGTTTATGCACAAATTACCTAATGGTTTAGGTCGCGATAACCGACAGCCACGCGGGCGGAGCCGCGGGCATAGACTAGTAACCTACATTATTAATCATTTTGTAAGTTCTGTTTAATGGTCTATACAGAATAAATGGTTTATGAAATTGGATTAATTTTTTTTTTACTTTTCTCTCGTCTACCTCATGGTGTCGTTGATCTGTTAATATATTTATAGCATGTTACCACTTGATAGTATACCGAAAATGAAAAAAAAAACACAGTAGATACAACATTGATGAATTTGGAAGAATAGCTATCACAGTTGTAATAGTTTTTTGTTAAGTACAAATTCACGAGAAATAATCGTATAAATAAGTACTGTTAGCGAAACCCTGGTATAACGCAATCATGTGGTTAGTATGAAAAAATGGTCACAGCTAGAACCACGGCTAGTGCAGCCTGCCCGAAGCGTCAAGTAAATCAAAGGGTAAATTATTGTATTTACCATATGATCGCGTTAATACCCAGATTACCGCATGCAACGCAAAAATTTAAACGTGAATAAATAAATATTCTAGGACAATCTACACAAACGCCATTTAGTCCCATGGTAAACATAGCTTAACTAGCATGTGATGGGTATGCTGAAAATAAATTTAAAAAAAGAAATTGACCCGATTCCTTGGAATGCGGTGTAAATCGCAAGGAAATTAATGACGTGCTTAGCCGCACAAGCACTACCAATTAACGTCTTGGAGAGTATCCTTTTTATTAATAGGCATAAGCAAATAATTCACAATTAATATTTTGTATATAATAAATTGTACTTACGAATTTCATTGTGGTTCAAATTATTATAACGCATTCTAGTCTCATCCGTCTTTATATACTACCTGTGATATTCATCATCATGAAACCGGTCGTAAAAAAGCTGAAGAAAAACCTTATAGATTTTTTACTTTAGCTGCCGACCTAATTGATAGGGGAAACCCCGACAATCAATATCTAAAAACAGTACTAAGAGTACTAAAGTCCTTACACTCTTACTGTCTATAAAATAATCTTAATGATGACCAAATCAATTGCTTACGTCGTTTAATAAATAAACTTCAGCTTCAACAATTGTGCGAGTGTCCTATAGAACCTTGAAATGGAACCGGCCTAAAGTTCAATTGTGCCTCGCTAAAGCATCTCTTAAAATTGTGGGTACCTTTATTCAAAATTGGTTCACTACAACAATAAGATATTATACCTACATGGTTAGACCGAATTGTAAAATTGTTAATTTCAATTGGTTATATTGCTATATAATGGTACCACACTAGACACAGCCTAAGTGTAGTAGTAAGCAGTACATGCGGTCGTACCCAGTGTCCCAGCATCGTACCTACTGTTCCATTTGCCAGTGAATGCGCTTAGATCTGTGGTAATTCCCACGCTTCTTACTCCTACACACCTCTTTCGGATAATGGCATTAAAACCATCAACCCTAGCCTCCACGAACATCACCGATGCACTACAATAAGGCGGTAGTCACAACACCTATGACGTTATGCCCACGCCTACTTTCTATCATCGCACCACACACGCACAGCGGTTCGGTGAGTCCTGGAATTCCTTGCCGGCGCACGTGTTTCCTTCTTTCTACAGTCCCGGCTCCTTTAAGCGGGGCGTGAAAAAGCATCTGATGAGGCCGTCAAGCTGAGCGCCACCATTGTAGCACTGAACGTGTTTGCAATGGTGACCCTCTTTCATGATACTTTGCCTTCAGCTTAACATCAGGCGAGGTGAAGTCAAATTGACGTGCCATAAATAAAAAAAAAGAAAGACAGGGAGTTCATCCTCGCACATTACAACCGGACACGGTGTGCACTGTGCGGTATGAAAAGGAACTTCATCCCGCGCCCGCTCAAATTGTGGAATAAAGTCCCTGCTGTGTTTTTTCCAAGTGACTATAATATGGGGTTGTTCAGGAAGAGAATAAGAATATTTCTACAGCGTTGGCAGAATGAGTGTGACGCTTCTGGTGTTGCAAACGCCCATAGGCCACGGTGACCACTTTCCATCATGTGGGTCATGTGCTTGTCTGCTACCAAAGTTATATAAAAAACAATACTCTAAATGCATAGTTATATTGAACACGCAGCGTGCTGAAACTCCTTGGTGTTTGATATTTGATTGACGGTGTTTCATTTTAACTATAATTTTTTGTCGCCACTTCTGTGTGCTCAGCACATGGTCGTCGCTCCTACTTAGCTACCAAAGCTACCATGGAACTCCCTGTGGAGCTTTCACAACCCGAATCTCTCTAAGCTCGGGTTCATGTGCCCGTTCCGGTACGCTTTCGGTACCGATATTGCACCGAAAGGGTTCTCGCATTCAGGATCTATGGTATTAATCCGACGAGGATACTCGCTGCGTCCAGATATATCGCGCGGTCCCCCCTTTTGTCCATCTTGCGCCAGGCTTGACACGTGCAGCTGGACGTCCCACGTCCAGCTGCACGTGTCAAGCCTTTATTCACATTGAGCACCCCTTGGATCATACGATTCCCGCGTAGAGTCTCCTGTAGGAGTCTTCTGGCGCCCTCATGTTGCCGAAATCCCACCGGTCATCGAGCACTAGCTCCATATACTTCATGTCGGGCTTGATACCTCCCACTGTGGGGCTGGATCCTTCTGGTTCCATGCGCCAAGGCCCATTAATAAAACATAGGGTAGGCATTAGGGTAGGCAGCGCGTGTGTGACGCCTCTGGTGTTGCAAACATCCATAGGCAACGGTGACCGCTTTCCATCAGATGGGCCGTGTGCTTGTCTGCCACCTAAGATGTATAAAAAAAAAAACATAGTCTCGGTTTTATGCAGAGATCCGTCTCAAGACTCGGGCAACCATGGTCGTAGAGGAAGACCTTTTCGCGTCACTTTAATTGTAGTGTAATTTTATGTGTAAGTTTAATTATCTATAAAATACCTATAACTTGATGATTTAATATGACGTGATGTCTGATTGTTGACTATGCACAAGTTCTATCGAACTGAAATATTTAGAAAATCTGATTTGATCTATCCGTGAATCGAACGTATTGTATCTGCTGCTTGCCCTGTAATAACGTGATGAATGGGAATTACTTATAGCTTAATACTCAACTCTTGTAAAACTTTCAGGTAGATAACATAACATAAACTCACGCCTATATCCCCAAAGGGGTAGGCATAGGTGCTACCATCCACATTTCGCCAGTTTATGTTTAGGTCCCAATACAACCGCGGTAGCCTAGTGATATGGGCAATGGACTGCTGAGACGACATCTTGGGTTCGATCCCAGGTTTACCATGGCACACACCAATGACTTTTCGTTGTTATGTGTGTATTTATCGCAGGTTTATAAGTGCCTGGTTAATTGCAATAGGCTCGCCACCTATTACATTGGAACCTAAACATAAACTGGCGAAATGTGGGTGCTAGCCCCTATGCCTACCCCTTCAGGGATATAGGCGTGAGTTTATGTTATGTTATGATTATGTAAATTCACGACCAAGACTGGGGTATTATAGAATTCAAACAATTACCTTTATAAATTCATATATATGAATTATTCTTTAATGTACATATTAAAATTAAAAGGATTTTTTAACAATTTAGTGAACAAATAAGTATAAATTTTAACAATTAGGAATATTACAGCTAAGTTATTTTTCTTGGTGGTTTAACGGCCATAGCCATATCCACCACCATATCCGCCACCGTATCCGCCACCGTAACCGCCGTAACCAGGCTCAGCTTCCCTCTTAAGAGCGCGAACTAATCTTGGCAAAGGCCGAGTCTCCTCAGCTCCCACAAAGGCCAAGATGGCCGCCAGGGCAACGAAGAACAGAGCAAACTGAAAACAAAGAAATATTTTGAGTTTTTTTTTTATTTCATCTTGCCAGATGGTTTGATGTGGCAAGAAAAGTGGATCAAACCCGCTTGTTTCTTAAGGATTTTTTTTATGCCCTTTGAGGATGTCTTACACGTATTGTACGGGGTGAGTAAGGTGATTGAGGGCGGCGGGTAATTAGGCGCAGTTTAATATCAAATACTTCCCGCACTATAGCGACTGATAACATTCAAAAAGAAGTGCTCCGGGTACCCGTAGTTTTCCCGTAGAAGTGTGTTTGAGAAGACGGGCGAATTTTGACGGCCAGATGGAAGGAGCCAGATTGCATTATTCATATTTTCGTTACAATTTTTATAGTATGTAGAAATCAATGTAATAAACATTATATTGTTATTATCTCACGTGTAATATTTTGAAGATAATCCTGCGAGTGCCGGCCATTATGATTTGGGTCACCTATTTCGGGTAATTAGGAACTAGTGTCAGGATGATAAATGTACACCCGGGAGAGCCTTCGCTGGCCCTGGGTCAACCGAGGCGTGGTAACTAATGACCCCAGACCGCCGCGCGGTTATGGCCGGTTCGATTCCGACTTAACTACCCTCGAAGACTTCGGCGGGGGGTATCCGTGGGAATTTCCGCACGGGGAAAAAAGGATAAAAATGTGAACATTCCTAGTTACCCCTACGAATTGATTGGTCCCGTAAAATAGTCCTTACATTAGACATTGTTTTAGATGTCTCGACAGTAAAGAGGAAGAACGACGGCCATATTGTACACGATGCTAAAACTAAACAGTTTACCCCGTATCGTACCTATTTTTCCCACGAACTTACCCCAAACGGTATCGGGTTAGTAGGAACTAGGAGGTTTTTCAATTATTTTTTTAATTTTTGTATTTGAAGTTTGTTTTTAAGAAATTTAATTCAATTATTTTGAATAGTAATATATTTGCAGTAATATGAATAAGCAATCTCAATTAAATTTGTGTGCCATTTCAGGCATTCAGTTATAACAAATTACGCAAACTTTATAATTTATATATAATTAATTTGAAACAAAAAACATAAAATTTGCAAAAAAATATGTTCATAATTCGAACCTAAATAGGTATAAAAACTGTATAGGAACACAAAAAAGTAAGGAATTTAAAAGAAAAAAATTATCACTCAAAATCTTAATAAATTCGCTTTTTTTTTTGTTTGAAAATTAAAAAAATAAACATTCTAATTAGGACAATCTACACAACGTGACCCAAAACATGGTAAGCATAGCTTAACTAGCTTGTATTATGGATTCTAAAAGGCGAATAAACACACTTAGATACATTTTAACACATTTTTAAATACATACATATTCTACATAAAATACCCCAATGCAAATATTCATATTTACATATGCATACAAATATTTGCACTGAGCGGGAATCGAACCCGAAACTCCTGCGTAGCCACGCCACAGAACTCATCGATATTGAAATAACTATATAAATTATGGAGCCACGTTAATAGTATTTGTACTTACGAATTTCATTTTCGTATTGTTTCACAAACGATTATGTTATGATACATTTCATTTCTTACCATACCTTTATATACCCCTTCAGAGATACATTAAACCAAACTGGTCAAGCAACTCAAAAATGAAGTATCCGTTTATAATGTTAAAATAACAGGTTACTAATAAAAGCGCAGAAGTGTATACATACAGCCAGCGTCAAAAGTAGATGAATATGATATTTTTTTAAATATGGTTATAAAATATGGTTGTGGTGGTAAAAAGGAAAAATAAAAATAAAAGCACAAAGGATGGAATGGTTAGAACGATGGAATTATAGAATACTTTCAGTAAAAAAAAGGTTTAGTGTCATAATTTTTTTCTGAATGTGTATTTTTAATTCAGTTTCACGTTACATACTTAATAGGTTACGTCATAATATTTTTAAATATTGATTGAAATATAACGAATTAGAAATTATAATTAAAATTATAAGGTTTGAAATCTGTACAACAATTTAATGTTTGTACTAACTACTTGCTACGAGTACTACTAACTATTCGATAGTTTAAAAATGCTAGAAAACAGGCTTATAAGCGCCTCTCATATAAAACATACAAAATCCACTTTAATAGAAGATGAAAGTAATAAAAAATAACATAAACTCACTAACGTGCTAGCACCCATAAAAAGTAATATTCATTAAAAAAAGCGTTTTGGTGCTATCATCATCAAGCAAATCCATACTTTTCTCACACACATTTCTGCGGGGAAACTAAGGGTGGGTACCCAAAGCACTTCTTCTTGAATGTGAGCAGGCGATGAAGTGCAGGGGAAGTATTTGATATTCAACTGTGCCTAATTACCCGCCGCGTGCGCCGTCCTTAATTACCCCACTCTCGACAACTCGTGTATGTAAGACACTCTCAAAGGGTATAAAGAATTAAGTTACATAATATTTGAATATTGATTGAAATAGAACTAATTAGAAATGTTTTTTAAAATTATGAGGTTTGAAATATATACAACCATCGTTATTTAATGTTTTTGCTGACTATACGTTTCGTTAAACCAAAAAAAAACAATATTAGTACTAATTTTTAAATTATCATTTTGTATGCTTTTCTGCTTGTTTCATCATCATCTTTGCCCTAGTCCGCTAGCTTTTGTGATGGTTTATTCCAGGTAATTAATTTTCGAAGATATAACAAATACATAGTACACAGTAGCCGCGGTAGCCTAGTGGTATGGATAATGGAATGCTGAGACGAGGTCTCGGGTTCGATCCTAGGTTTTATCATGGCACACACCAATGACTTTCCGTTGCTTTTCGAAGTTATGAGTGTATTTATGCAGGTTCATAAGTGCCCGGTTAATGGCAATAGGCTCGCCCACCTCTTACATTGGGACCTAAACATAAACTGGCTAAATGTGGGTGCTAGCACCTCTGCCTACGCTTCGGGGATATAGGCGTGAGTATATGTATATGATATAGTATAGATGAGTATATGATATAGGTTATGTTATGTTATGTTTTATCAAATAGGTACTACTACTACATATTTTTATTTCGACAATTTACATGAATATGTAAATTGTCGAAATGAAAAAAAGTGACTTAGGATGCCCACATTCTTTAAAAAAGTACTTAAGTACTAATACCCAATAAATGCAATGCAATCACAGCATTTTTTTTTCAATTTACAAATACTATTCAACAATTTTTATTTTACAAACAGTAATTACAGCCCTATAAATTGTAAAATTGTTTCTTTTTTATTAAGTTCAAGCAAATGAAGTCTCGGGCAGTAAATAGGTAACTACAATATAATTAACTGTTTTTATAACAAGTAAATTGAAACACAGATGTTTATATTTTATTGGTATGTGCATTAAGTTTAGTTTTTCGCTACTTAGGTAAGCAATTAAGGTTCTTTCTTCATCCACGACAAAAAAGTTACCAAAAAATTCTGAGTATTACAAATGTCACCCCTTTTTTATAAGAAAACCACTGTGAGACACGGGTCAACGACTTCACAGAATTGAATTTTCTACTCCAACTTCCAACCCTAAAAGATCTGTTGGCAAAAGTAAAAGAAGACTGGAAACTTCCATACTCATCATTTATTTAAGTGTGGATGGATCAGTCAGTCGGGACCATTTCTTTTTATTTATTTATAAACATAAACTCATAAACTCACGCCTGTATCTCCGAAGGGGTAGGCAGAGGTGCTAGCACCTACATTTCGCCAGTTTATTTTTATGTCCCAATGTAATAAGTGGCGAGCCTATTGCCATAAACCGGGCACTTATAACCCTGCGATAAATACATACATAACTTCGAAAAGCATCGAAAAGTCATTGGTGTGTGGTAAAACCTCGGATCGAACCCGAGACCTCGTCTCAGCAGTCCATTACCTTTACCACTAAACTACCGCGGTTATTATATTTATTTATAAAACATATATTCTCAGTGACAATATCAAACGATGTCCTATAGAAAACATTACACACGCATTGATTGAAAACCTTTAGGTAGGCACAACTTGTACTGAAAGCCTATCGGGTTAAATTTTGTTAATAATGTTTTAAAGCATCAGACATTTATGTAGGTAGCAGATTTAGGTATTTATTTAGCTGTAACAATGAATAAAGCAATTACAAAAACAAGTCATAAAAATGTTGTTAAAATTTAAATTCTCCAAATTAACACACTTATGAACACGACTAATTTGCATAAATTCAAAGTTCATATTCACCATACGCAGTACATATGTACCTGGTATAATACCAGAGCTTAATTTTTTTGCTCAGTACGTAGACGTAGTACCTGCCTAACTTGTTTCCCCTCCAAGTTTTTCGAATGACCTTCACTCTTCAAATTTTGATTGTTAAAACTAGGTATCGCAAAAACTCGAAAATATTAATATTGATAGCCATTTTGCTTATACCAGGAGATTTGTATTACCATAAAAAATATTGGAATGTTATGGTCCTTTAGTTGGACAATTCATTTGTTATTCATAAGTCACAAACTTGTTGCGCGTGTGCCTGGCTACACCTTACCTTCGCCCTGATGTAATGGGTATGATGACTATACTTTGTAAAATATAGCTTGGGTCCTATGACAGATGTCAAAATGACGTTCATAGGGATGTCCGAAATTCGATGAAAATATCGATACTACCAGCTATTATTGATGCATGTTACATATAATTAGGTTTCATTTAATTGTATGTATGTATTTAATGGTAATGAGAACGGAATATACGTAACATTCAAGGCGTCGGCACTCGTACTGATGAGAATGAGTGGAGTGGATCAGTGGAAGTTCATATCAAACAAGATGTTGGCGCGTGTATCTTATGCCTATATCATGGCCCAAGAGCCAAACGCGGCGTGTCTTCTTACAAAATCCAAAAACAGGTTCAGGGCGTTGATGGATTGAATGTAGGATTTTATTTACTCAATATTATTTAGGATCAAGTATATTGAAATATAAATATTATTATGTTATTTAAATACCTAAGCAGTAAGGTTAAATTCTAATTATTTTTTTTTTATATTAATTTCAATTTTAAATTAAGCTTTATTCAAAATATGGATAGTTTATAGTATGTGGTCACGATGATTCATCGCCCATCACTAATTAGCTCGGTATGCCCATAAAGTATGACATTGACAGCTACTACATTCATTATTAGAAAATTCAAGACTTCATGTGCGGGATTTCACTGACAGCTGTCATAGGACCCAAGCTACATTTTACAAAGTATAATCTTTTTGCTCTCGAAAATTAACTAAGTATGTTATAATAATACAATGAAACTGCTAAAGTGAGAGAATTCTTTAAAAATGAATGAATTTCTTGATTCGCAGGAAAACGCTCTATACAAAATCGTTAGACAGGAGTGATGACATGCCTTCTTAGCATGTAGTGCAACTGCATGGAAAGTAAGAGAATATTGCATTATCTCGGTCTGTTTTGCGTTTACACGTGTAATGGTTTATAATAAAAATCATTTGAAAAAGAAATCTAAAAAGTTATTATTTCGACTCTTTTGGGAACTAAAAATAATAAAAAGTCATGTCATAGTTTCAGTTTATTGGTATTTAGTAGTTATATTGAACTCGAACCGACTAAAAAACACGCCGTTTTCGATTAAGTTAGTATCGCATTGACAATATTATTAATGATAACATTGGACAAATAATATATATATAATTATTAAAAAATACATCCAATTTGGTGAAGTCGTTCGGCAGTTATGCGCTTACTATATTTTCATTTCATGTAACTTTATGTGTTACTTTGACTGACACGACCGTATCTCCCGTCTGAAATGAGCTGTCCAACTGGGGAAGTACCTCCGCCCTACAGAAGACCGCGGTCATAATAACCATCGTGTTGTGTTCCCGCCAGTAAGTAGAGTAGCCAGAGCTCACTATACCCCTCCTTCCCCTCCCCCTCCTAGCCTCCCCACCCCTTCCCAGCTCTCCCCCTTTCCCTTCAGGGTGGGCAGCGCGTGTGTGACACCCTTAGTGTTGCACACGTTCATAGGCCACGGTGGCCGCTTTCCATCAGGTGGGCCGTGTGCTTGTCTGCCACCTACGTAGTATAAAAAAAAAACATATAATTAATTAATCACATTTGCATGATTATTGAAATTGGAATTAGCCTCTGCGTGTTACCGCGTTTAACATCTAAAGCACAATCAAGTTTCTTATCCGCATTTAAATCATTTTGCACAAAGGATGCAGTAGACTGGATGGAATTGACATAAAACACTTTTAAACACAAAAATGTTCATTTAAGTAATGAATAAAACATGAAAATATGTGTCTGCAATATTTAAAACTATATATTGACGACAAAATGACTAAAACTATTTCCTACATTAAAAATATTAATAAACTAGCTGACCCGTGCCCACTTCGTTGGGCATAATGTAGGCATTTTCAAGCTCCACATCTTTTCTCTAGAACTCAAAAATATATCTTTCATAGTTAAGGCAGCGTTCGTAAGGAACGCTTTCATTTGACCGTTTTTTCTCCGATTTGCAAAACGGACTACCACGTAAAAGCCTTTTTATTTTTCGGTATTTTATATAACCTATGACACTCAGCAATAATGTGGCTTTCTATTGGTGAAAGATTATATTTAAAATCGGTTCAGTATCCCGAGATTACCCCTTACTATTTAACAAATATACAAACACACAAACTTTGCTTCTTTATAATATTAGTATAGATTAACCAAAGCAAGATGCAATCGATATTGTGATGGCATCTCAAGCCAGGTCGTTCACTTGAATTTCAAGTACGTAGCTAGATATGAAGTCGTCCTTGACCGTGGTTATATCATTTAAATACTGTACCGGTATAACCAGAGTGGGAGAAAGCCTTTCTTATTACTTGTAGGCAGCTACATAAACATTATGAACCCTACAAGTACCCGTAGTGTAGAATATTAAATTGTGTGGTGTGGTCTATCTTGACTTTAATTTGAAAGAACGTAAATCCATGATGTTGGTAAGTTACCTTCGAAATTCAATTTTCAAAATGTAGATTTTATTAATTTGATAACGTATTGTCATGAAATAAGTTAATCGCACAGAATGGATGCTAATAACGTCTTTATACATTAACAAAGATAAAATAAAAAAGGTCTCTAATAAAGTTACTAAAATAGAGGTTGCCTGAAAGAGGTCTCCATTGGCGAGATGCCGCCCATTGTACATTGAGCTATTTGTTTCTGTCCATATTGTAAATTTTTGTCTCACCTATTGTGTACAATAAAGAGTTATCTATTTATTCATCTTTAAATTAGGTACTACCGATTTTGTTTAAGTTCCTCCCCGTAAAATACATTTAGAGAATTTTACAGGGAATCTTTTCATGTTTATATTTCTTTCTTTGAAGTAATATTATCTTGGATTCGCTATGGTACGAATTTGCATAACGAGGATAACCATTAAATACCTATTAGAATCTTCTAATCACAATAAATATAGTAAAAATGGTTATATTATGATTTTCCTGTTAGTTCCAATAACTAATAAATAATAAAAAACTTGTTCGACATACATTATAACGTATTAAGAATGAGGAAAAGATATTTATCTACAATTTGTAATAACCTTGTGACAAAATGATAATAAGTTTTTACGTATTATGTACTTATACCAACTGTAATGAAGTACCCAATGATCTTATATTTAATTTATATTACTCTGCCTAGTGCTAGCCTAAAAAGAGTTAATAGGGACAAAAATATGATCTATTCATATTTGTTAGTCTAACGTCAGCTAGCCATATCTTCGGAGGGGTGATGCCTATATTTGCAAACTGTATTTTTCGATTCCCCTAGTAGAGGGCTCAGTAGCACTAGCATGAACTCCTATCGAATTCGTAATGTTAAGGTTTCGAAAGAACGGAGCATTGTGATTGGCAGTCCGTCTCTTGTGAACCTGTGTGCGTGTGTAGCCCGCCAATCGCAATGCTCCGTTCTGTCGATACCTCTACATTACGAATTCGATAGTATTTCGTGCTAAGGCTACAGGAGAAGAGTATCTGTTTTATAAATTGTCGCCTGTCGGATAGGTCACGAGAGCCACGCGAAGAGGTACGAGTAGAGTGCCTAATTTTTTTTTATTTTTATTTTGTGGCATTAATATTATGAATTGTTTGATAGGTACCTATGCTGAATTATAAATTAAATGTTATTACACTATAATTGAATGAATATGTACTACATTTTTCGTTATTTATCACTAAAACATAGTATAAAACAAAGTCGCGTTCTCTGTCCCTATGTCTCTTTGTATGCTTAAATCTTTAAAACTACGCAACGTATTTTGATGCGGTTTTTTTAATAGATGGTTGTTAGAATGGTTAAAGAGGAAGGTTTATATGTATATAACATCATGCTGCGACCAACAGGTGCGGAGCAGGAATGAAAAATGTTGGAAAAACGGGGTGACGCAGACGAAGTTGCTCGGGTCAGCTAGTACTGAATAATTATGTAATTGAAGTACGCATTATTTTATGCAATATCGAATATGCCAAGTGTTATGAATATTAATGTTTCTATTTTGTCGCATTAGAAATCACCTATAATGATGGATATGTGTACGAAATAAATAAATAAATAAATTGAATAAAACAAGTTCTTGTATTCTTCTTCGCGGGGAACCATTATACATTTACCATTCACATTCATTTTTTTCTCATTAGCAGTAAGAATCATGAAACTTCTCCAGTAAATTATATTTAAAATTTTAATAGGTATGAAAGTATTTGAAACATAAAAAGCCAATTGCATCCAACTACATTTTTTTCATTTGAAATTTTTAAAAAACGGTTTCATTAGTGCGGCGTAATATGAGTGGAATATAAACACATAGTTACCTGCCTACGAATACTCATGTTAAATGCAAATAAATTATTATATTGTACAATCTTATCTTATCTTACCTAATGCCCTAAAAAAGATCACATCATAATCTATAAAACTACCAATTTACAAAACTCCCGGCAAACTTGCCAGGTAACCACAATTATGTTATGATACCTATCAAATAATAATCGGGGTAGGTATTTACACGTTTTTATTTTAAACTGGTTTAGCTAATCTAATTGATTTAATTATTTTGCTCACGATTTGACCTACCTTAACGTATCTATTTTTTTCATTTAGACACGTTTTAAACTTACACGTTAGGTGGTTATTAAAATTTATTATATCTACCGTGACTAATGTAAACCCTGCACACAACCGCAGCTGGTTTAGATGACCAGCTTAGAATCTTCTTACGCAATTAACTTTTTTGTTAGATATCTTTCATTACGTATTTAACTTTAGAGGGCATGACCTCTAAACAAAGTGACAATCTATTCACCCTACGCCGTCCAGCGAGGGTTGGACCGGAACCGACTAAAAAACTACTCGCCGTGTCGTGTCGTAAGCATGTAGGGCACATAATGTGTAAAACATAGGTCAAACACAAGTCATAAATTTATATCAAAATCACAAATTTCCAAATTCGAAATGAACTTTCGGTATTTTGACAATTCAGCCAAATTCGGGACTTTGAACTTCTTTGGTCTTATGAAAATCAATGAACTTCGGGATTTTGATATGACATTCAAGCATATCAAGCAATATACTCGTATATCCAAAAAAAAGCGTAAAGAGCTTCGTTACTGACGGGGGACCCCGACCGCTAACGTTTTTTTATTGTAAATTACAATAATGTATTTAATGAATCACACGTATTATAATATTAAAATAAATCACCACATCAGTCTAAAATAGAGTGTAATAACATTTTTTACTTATTACATAAGTGTTTTTGTACGATCTTGAACCTTGATGCTTACGAATCACGACATTTGCTTAAAAAAAACTCCATTCCGACACTGGGTATTGTTACCACAATTCGATGTTAGAATACATTAGACATGGAGTACGTCAGCATCAGATCGATCTTGGCTGACAGGATTTTTTTTTTATCGTGCGCAAAATCCCCACAGATACCACCTCCACCAAAACCGATGGAGGTGATTATGTCGGACTCGAACCGACCAAAACGCACGCCGTCCATGGGTTTGCCGGAGGTGAGATTATACAAGACATATCTCTCGCACCCCGGCAGACTCAGGGACATCTCTGTTGAGATGATCCTCTTCCCTAATGGCTGACAGGACTGAATATCTTTTTGATTACCGTAAAACGGAATGAATAGAGATCCAGGTGTGGATAGAAATAAAATGGTCAATGGAATATTTTAAATTACTTCTTTCATTCAAAAAAAAAGCCGCGCTAGCCTAGTGGTATGGGTAATGGACTGCTGAGACGAGGTCTCGGGTTCGATCCCAGGTTTACCATGGCACACACCAATGACTTCGATGCTTTTCGAAGTTATGTGTGTATTTATCGCAGGTTTATAAGTGCCCGGTTAATGGCAATAGGGTCGCCACCTATTACAATGGGACCTAAACATAAACTGGCGAAATGTGGGTGCTAGCACCTCCGCCTACCCCTTCGGGGATAAAGGCGTGAGTTTATGTTATGTTATGTCTTTCATAAAATTTTAATTAAGCTTATTACCAGATATTTCATGATTCCGGTATTACAATAAACTAGTCCAAATTTTTGCTTGAAAGAAAATAACTACAGAATTTAGCTGAACATTTTATTTCTATTCAACCTTCGATCTCTATTCACCCCGTTTTACCCGGTACTTGTTAGAGTAATAGCCCTCTTCTACTTCCCCTTCCCTGTTTCTCTACAGGGTCTTCAACACGTGTGTGACGCCCCTGGTGTTCCTCTGCCGCACCATTAAGTCTTGGAATTACTTACCAGCTCACGTGTATCCTTCTCTTGCCCGGGCACTTTAAGCGGGGCGTGAAAAAGCATCTGATGAGGCCGTTAAACTGAGCGCTACCATTGTAACACTCTACATGTTTGTAATAGTGACCCTCTTTCTTGAGATTTTGCTTTCACCTTACCATCAAGTGGAGTGAAGTCAAATTGACGTGCCATAAAAAAATTGTTCATAGGCCACGGTAACCACTTTCCATCAGGTGGGCCGTGTGCTTGTCTGTCATCATAGTTGTATAAAAAAATGTGCTCAGCAACTTCTGAGGGTCACAAATGTTACAATGCTAATTTTATCAGTTGCAGTTGTTGCCAATATGGTGTGTCTACATGTGGACAGTGGAGAGCGCTGTACTGGACCCGTCTCTCTACTTATCTCCTAGACCGCCACTGACCGACGCGGCGGATAGTATCCCTCCAACAACTTTATGGTCCCGGTCAACTGAAGTCAAACTTGTGCCGGTTTCCAGTGGCTCTTCGTTGAAGCTGGTAAATGAAGGTAAGACAACATAGTTCGACAGCGGGGTAAGAAGTCTCGAGCATCTACAGCTACATAGAGATGTAGCCTCATTGACTCATTGGTAGTCATGAAAAAATAAGCATAAAAAAGAACTAAAAGTGTAAAGGCTGTATCAGAAGCGCGTCAGTCCGATAATGTAGACGTATTTATCTGCGTGATAGCGGAGCTTAAATGAAGCCATTGCTTGACATTCATGCTGAAGCATGACAGTTTGTGCTAACACGGTCACGAGTTGTTCCGTCCACACTCAACGTCATGTCCTGTACCTACCGATTCCAAGCAAACGGGTCTGTTCGAATTACAAATGTGGACCCGGCTCACAGGGAAAAATAATTCTTGTCTGCGAAGGTAAATTCCCGCGTAGCCCGCTTTTAGCATTATGGATTATGGATGCAAGTGTTATCACATCATGTTATTATTGCATCGGCATAAATAAAAGAATAAATAGAATAAAAAGAACTAAGTAAGTCCCTACTCATTGCGCCGATTCCGATTTTGTAAAAAATGCCTTAAGTTAAAAATTAAATATAATGAAAAACAACTCACATAACCCGACTAAGGGTATATACCTGAATCATACCTGCTGGTACACCTGTGGGTATGATTCCGTAGGCGACCGCAGACCGCAGCAGCAGATTCAGCGCATACCCTAATATAGATATGAATGTGTTAATATTGTTTATTGTTTTAATATGGACATGTTGAAATTCGTAATGCAGTGTAATATACTTTGTAAAAAAAAAAAAAAATACATTGCGCCTTCTCAATGGCGCCTTTTATTATATTTTATTAATGTTTGACAAGTTATGTACGACACGTCATCCAACCGCCATATAGTCGTTGTCCCGGTCATTTGTCTATCTATACATTTTCATTTCACATACATTGTTTGTTAAACCTCGATATGAATAAACCGCCTCATTGAGAAGCAGCAAGGTATTAAAACAATAATCAATTATCTTATTCGAACCTATTTCACGGTACGCGGTATCTGCTGTTTGTGTCTGCAGTTGTAGTATGCGGTCGGCTTCGAAATCAAACCTTAAGCTCAGTGTACGAATTTATTCATAGCTGCTATAACATAACAAATCTTAAGTTTTTTTCATGTTCGGGTTCATGGTCATTTTAAAGCCAGTGTCAGATGGTTGACATGGATTGTTGGGAACAAAAAATCACAAAGCACGTGTAAAGTACACGTCAGTGCTTTAGTTTTTTTACCAGACATGGTATTCAATGTTAATATTATTTGTTTTTTTTCTTTATATATTGGTTCATTAGATGTATGGTTGGTAGGTATGTCCATCGGCTTCGTTTCTATCATCATCGACCGAATTTTAGTCCCGTCGCATCCAAAACTGTTACTTCGGAGTCCGAAGTCCGCATTTTTTTTCAGTCTAACTACGTTGTAGCTGATAGATAGATTGCCATCTGGCCTCTACAACCTATAGGTAGGTCATAACCAAGAATTGCAGATAGACCAGTTGTTGTACTTTTTAGGGGTCCAACTACACGTAACGACTGCCATATGTTCGTATTACAACCGGGACCGACGCACGGCTTAACATGCTCTCCGAGGCACGACCAGACCAGTGCAAATAGCCATATTTGCACTGTACAAGGATCAAACCCGTGCCTCCTGCATAGCAGTTGCGTTCACTATCGCCACGCCACAGAGGCTGTACTATTTTTATTCAATATAAGTACCTAGTTTAGCGTTACAGCCTCTCGAAGCTTACAATCCGAAAGGGTTCCAATTTCGAATCCTGGCCATCAGACTACCGACAAATTGATTGATAAACCACCGATAGATTTTAACAAACCATAGAAGTATTTTGTTTTTTTTTTTAATAAAGCTCACAAACCTAATTTCGTAGTTGAAGCGTTGCCGCTTTGGTAGTTTCGGCTCTACGTTGCACACCAAAGTTTATAACCTCATACTTTTTCCTACATCATAAATGTAAAACTAGTTTATTGAGAATATAGAATACATAGAACCAGTTTGTGAATAATTTATTGTTTCATTTACAACTGCGCAAATAACTAATATCTATTGTATCAATTCATCTATGGTTCTGGTACCCATAGGTAGGTATAGTTAAGTATCTCAGTATGATTAGGTACTACCTATTGCATACCTATAGGCACGGATCTTGAACCAAAGTCGCTAGAAAAACAAAGGCCTATGATTGGTAGATTTGAATCCTCCTATATTTTTAGGTTAGGTAGAGTCATGAGTTGTGCGTGTCTATGCGTGCAGTACCTACGCTTTTTTTGACTATCTTCTTAGGATAGGTGATGGATGAGCTCAAATCTACCAGTCCTAGATAATATTAATACAATACGCGCGCGGCAGAGCTATTATGCGAGTTTATTTGGTATTGGTCATTATGCGTATTGATCGTTTTGCTAAGACGTCATATACGTGTTTGTCCTTATGCGTATTTGTCAAAATTCGTAGTACACGTTGGTCATTGTGCGTCAAAACAGTTTCTCTTGCGCCTCAGGTCTAATATTCGTGCAAAAATTTCCTGTTTGGTCTACCTTACACCCAGGTATACACGATCAGAGATAACGTACTGTTTCAACCGGTTCGAGTCCGACGTACATTTGTGTGATCTACGACAAAAAAACTTTGTGCCGTCTAAATCTTAATTTTTTCTGATTGGTCGTGAGATGGAGCATATTAAGTTATCAGTGTTATCACATTATTGTTCATTGAAATTTATTTTTGACGTAACTGCATACTTTGATATCGCCAATGGGTTTTGGAGGTAATATGGCCGTCGTTTTACGGCAAACATCGTAGTTCAACCGCAACGGAGTTAGACTGGTAAAAGCGGATCCCGGACTCCGAAGTAAGGTTGCTTCGGATGCAACCGGGATTAATACAATGATGACTTCTTTTAAATTGTTCACAGGAGCACCAAAATCAAACAGAAAACCAAATCCAATGGAAAAAGCTAAACTGTTTTGGCCGTCGTCATTACGAACTTCCCACTACGGCGTTGGCACAGGAAGTATCCAAATCCCATTAACATTCAGCCTATCTGGAACGTATGGTAAATATGGCGTTCCCGGCACTGGTATTATAGGAAGCAGTTATGGATCCGTATCTGAGATTGGAGGAACTGGGATTTCAACATTGGCTGGCAATGGTTATGGAAATTATCGCACATACCCTGGATTGAGAGTCTATGGGCGAGAAAGTGGACCAGCTTGGAGTGGTTGGGGTAACGGCCAATGGGGTCATTATGGTAAAGGATAAAAGTATCTACTGCTACTTATTATGTTAGCATGTTTAAGACTGATTGTAACAAGAACTGAAATATATTTTAGCCTTTTTTTTTTTTTATCTATGGCACGTCAATTTGACTTCACCTCGCCTGATGTTAAGCTGAAGGCAAAGTCCCATGAAAGAGGGTCACCATTGCAAACACGTTCAGTGCTACAATGGCGGCGCTCAGCTTGACGGCCTCATCAGATGCTTTTTCACGCCCCGCTTAAAGGACCCGGGACTGTAGGAAGAAGGAAACACGTGCGCCGGCAAGGAATTCCAGGCAATATTTTAACTTGAAGATTAATTTGTTTTTTATTATTAATACCTAAAGATTAATATCGTGTAGATCATTTTCCTCATCGTATCTGCACAATGCTATCAGCCTTTAGTAATAAAATAAGGATCACAGGTGAACACCAGATGAGGTCATCAAATTATAATAACGTGTTTGATGTTATGATATTAACAGGAAAAACGCACTAAATAATATACCTGCAGTACCTATATAGGTACCTGTACTATGCTTAGGTACTATTAGGTATAACATATGTACCTAATAGCACTGTTATTATAAATACCTATCCATCTATACAAGACCGTCATGTTACGAAAGTACCACCAATACCACAACCCTAAATGATTAAACATTATATATTATAATAATATTTTTATATTATTTCTTCAAGAAGGGCATTAGAGGGTTTCTACAGGGTAGGCAGCACGTGTGTGACGCCTCTCTGGTGTTGCAAACGTCCATAGGCCACTGTGACCGCTTCCCATCAGGTGGGCCGTGTGCTTGTCTGCCACCTAAGTGGTATAAAAAAAAAAAATTTTTAACTATCGCAGTATACACTTATACTTGTACATTTTCATCTAATAACAATTCGATATTTCTTAGTTTATAAAATAATAAAAAGGACATGAAATTATCAAAGACACTTTCTTTGGTTTTCATCTATCGACGCGTGCTCTGACTCCACCAAATTGTAGTCCGTCCTACACAAGATTTCTTTATATTTCCTTTTATTATTTTTCTCATAGAGTTTCCTCCTACCACAAAGCTTAAGCTCTAGATGAGTCATGTACGATAAACAGCAACACTAAGTACCTACAACAAGATTTAAACGATACAGGACAATGTAATACACTTAATTACCAATCATGGTAGTCATACTCATAACCTTCAAACGATAAAAACAAATTGTATTGTTTTCTTCGTGGTGAGTACATAATTATAGTTAATTTGGGTAATATTGATGGGGTATTTACTACTTAGGTACATACATAAGAGGAAAAATATGAAGAAATAAGTAAACTGGGATCATCTCCGTTTTCTTACTTTATACGTACAGTCACCACCAATAATATGTTTACACTTTGGAACCTTGTCACAATAATAAATGACAAGTCAATATTATTACACATATTGAGAACTCACTTGTACTTTTCCACAGTATTATATAAATAGTCAATATTATTAGGTGAAACGTTAAACTTTGACAGTTTAATGTGAAAAAGTTCTAAAACGTATTCATATTATTGCAGGTGACTGTACCATATTTTGCGTGCCATTTAAAGCCGCGGTAGCCTAGTGGTATGGGTAATGGACTGCTGAAACGAGGTCTCGAGTTCGATCCCAGGTTTACCATGGCACACACCAATGACTTTTCGATGCGTTTCGAAGTTATGTGTATATTTATCGCAGGTTTATAAGTGTCCGGTTAATGGCAATAGGCTCGCCACCTATTACATTGGGACCTAAACATAAACTGGCGAAATGTTGGTGCTAGCACCTCTGCCTACCCCTTCGGAAATATAGGCGTGAGTTTATGTTATGTTATGATATATTTTGTAAAATAAATCACGCTATAAGAGTAAATAATTATCCAAGGAAGTTTTTTCACGTGTCACATTCATTAGCAGAGGCTCAACATCCTTGAGCAGATCTCATGTGCATATGGTGCTTTCTCTCACGGTTGGGAGGTCATATGACAGTCATCATCATCATATAGAAGTATTTTCCAGCTTACATTCGAGACCCAGGTGAACTAAGAGTTCCGGGTCCGCCTTCCTATTTTTCGTCCCCCACTTCGCAGGACTTTAAGGCGAGGTTGCAGTGAGACAAGTAGGTATTTTACGTCGCCTCAGTACCTCAGTCCCCGCAGCCGAATCGAGTGTATAGACGCTACGAGCGGGCAGCGCGCGCGGCGCGCAGGCGCGCGCGATCCCATAGTGAGTATAACCCGGTACGCGAAAACTTGAGACTCGCGTTTGTTACAAAAACTAAGTATAGCCGTATCGTAATCGTTTAGTATCGTAATCGTATAGACAAGTGTATATGGTATATATATGTGTTATTATAGTTATTATAGTTTTTCATTGTATAGGTAGAGAAAAAAAAATCACTTAAATTTAACATACATATTTTTGTATTTTCATTTCATTGGACCATATGAACATTCAGAAAAAATATAAGCGTCTTCGAAAAACAAAACCTATTGAAAAGTGAAACATAAATATACACATTACCACTTCTTTGCGTCGCGTAGTCGGGTAAAAAAGACATTTATTATTTTGGACAGTTGGATTCTATTATTTTCTAATGATTTTTCTAAATCATTTTTTGACGCAATCAAAGAGCACTTGACTTCGACAACTTTGTCATTTCCAACAAGACCATCTGGAGTGGCTCCAATAAAAGGGTATTTGCGGTCAATAAAAAGTCCACACTGATCTATTTTTATGTTTTCATGTTGTTCCATTTGCTGTATGGCTTGTTTCTCGTTTTCGATGCCGTGAGCTACTGAATCCACTTGGTTTTTATACAGGATTATTTGTTTTTTGGATTATTATGTTATATCTGTTTTTTTTCTTAGTTCGAGCCATTCATTTCAATCTCTTTGTAAAATCGTTGATCGTTCAATACAATTCCTGTCTGCTGTAAGTTTCATCAGGTTTATGAGATAATTTTCTTGTGCAAGTTTTATAACATTCAAATATGTCACAGATTTTAGTAAAAGTACTTATAGTTACGTGGCAATTTGCAAACTAGAATTAGAAACGTCTTCGGGGTCTGTAACATAAACTATGTATAATTATACTCAGCTGCGGAATCCTAGTGACTAAGGCAATCTATTCTTCTTCTTCTTTTCCTAAGCCTTCTTCCCATTATTTGGGGTCGGCTCTCCTTGTCTGCCTTCTCCATCTCTCCCTATCCTTCGCTGCTTCAGCGTGCATGTCGGATTCCTCCAGGTCCCCCTGCACTGTCGTCAACCAAGTGGCGGGAGGCCTTCCACGGCGTCGCTTCGTCGTCGGTAGGTTTAGGGCTACTCGTACCATATGGTCCTACGTACGGCGGAGCACATGTCCATACCATCGTAGGCGTCGTTCTTTGACCTTGTTTGTAATCGGGGCAATTTTATAGCTTCCTCTGATGTGGACATTGCGTACTTTGTCCAGCAGTGTGACACCCGCTGACCAGCGTAACATGCGCATTTCTGTAGTGTGAAGCTTTGACAGGTGTTGTTTGGTAGATGCCCAACATTCTGTACCGTAGAGTATGGCAGGTCGTATGGCCGTTTTGTACAGTTTGCCTTTAAGCTTAAGGGGCATCTTCTTGTCACACATTACGCCTGTGAGTTGTCTCCACTTTATCCATCCCGTTGCTGTTCTGTGGATTATATTTTGCCGTCGTTGCTGATTATTGATCCCAAATATTTGAAATGGTCAACTGTTGGTATAGGTGCTCCGTCTCCGTCAACGTCGAGAAAGGAGGCAATAAGGCAATCTATTCAATAAAAAATAATAACTCAGACCAACTACTGACGTGAACCCCCTTGTAATTTAGCTAAGAGTTATGGGCTAAGAAGACTAGAGCAGTGATCAATAAAAGCCTACCAAAAATTTTAGAGCCATAGATATAGACTAGTTATTGTACACCAAATTCAAATTTTTATATACCTACTGTACATTTTTTGTACAGTGGCTCAAAAGAAAAAAAAATTGACATAAATAAAAAATAAATTAAATTAAATTGACAGCACAATTGTGCGAGCGAGAGAAAATGATAAGGTCCGTCATTTTAGAATTCTTCCTTTAATGAACCGAGTTATACCCATTTTTTCAGCGAAACCGATTGTACGTAATGACGTGCGGGGGTGAAGCTCGCAGAAACAAACAGCACACGTCCTACCTTGAACACGCCTCGGCGGGTACTGACTCAACTGACTGACCGCTGCGAGCGCTCAAATACAAAGATTTTGAGGATTTATAAGATTTTGAAAACAAAAAAAATTGCTTGATAAAATATAATTTTACCAGTCGCTAGATATTTTTATGCTCTTTATAATGATATTAATCTCGGCATTATTTGATGATGGCGTCTTAGTGTAAAACGTGTTTGAAATATCGATTTGGAGCGTTTTAGACCCATGTTTGACGCCAATTTCTATCGAGGCAATTATCATGAATCGTGTTTCTGTTTTCACAGGACCCTAGAAGGTATAGTCTATTTTATGAATATGCTTTTTATTTAGCGCTATTTGCTATATTACTTGTTATCCAGACGTTTAAAAATTGTAAAAACTACTGCAACCTGGCCTTAACGCGTCCTTGGAAGTGAGACCATTGACACGCATATCTCCCTCCATGACGTCAAGACAGGACTTCTATGGACTACCTAAATGCAGAAACTTCCAGAAAAACTAACAATAAGCGGACATGGGGCTGTCGGGTTAATTTGAACGTTAATAGAAAATTGCTATGAGATTATACCTATACAATAGTTAATTGAATGTCCTTGTTGAGTTGTAAGCAATGTAGGTACATGTTAAAATTATGAATATAAAAGGTTTCACAGGAATACCACAATTCTGACAGTCAGGTGACAACTATAATGACCCAATTTCCGCTACCGATCTGATTTAAATGCATGTGGCCATTCATCGCTTTCATACGATGGTAGGTATCGTGGTATTTCTGACGCTTGTACCTGCTTTAGTATTATGTTCAGGAGATGGAAACATCCGTTTACTCCAAGATGAAGTGATCGTAGCTTTGAAAGCATGTGCGTACCCAAACAATAATGCAAACCCTAAAGAAATCGGTGAACGCCAACGTCGCTCTGAGAACTATGATGGATCACCAAAGATAGATGATAATACAAAGCAGTCAAACCGGTACAGCCAAGAAACCCGTAATAGCAACAGTCGTGATCAGGTACAAGTTTTGAATGCCACTGACTATGTTTACGACGAGCACGGCAGTGGGGATAAGGAAGAGAAACAGCTGTCGTCGGCGCCTGTGTCGTCAGTTGGTCCGGCGAATACAACCAGAACAAAGAGGAGCGATCCATTGCTTAATAAGCTGGATACAGATCAGGTATAAACATTTATTATCAGAAGCTTTGTATTCCTAAGATAGCCCTGGGCGTGAGGTTGCTAGAGGCTACCTTCGCCCATGATGATGACGGCCATGCGGTTTTGATTAGGTTCTAGTGAGACAACCACACGCTGACGTCGGTGGGAGGGAGGGGTTTTTCCGCACGTGAGATATGTGCTTTGTGTGCTGAGTAAATTATAATATAACTAGCTGACCCGCGCAACTTCGTCTGCGTTTTATAGCGTCAACAACACGTGGTAATTATGCTGATAAAATGTAGCTTATATGACACGTTCGTAGATTTACCATAGCAGCGCCATCTATTGATTACTTACTCAACCCAGTCGAAAGGTATCGACATCTGTTAGAATCATTTGGAGTTAACGGATAATTGTGACTGTCAAATAATAACAGACAAATAATTAGCAATAAATTAAAATTGCGACTATAATTTGAGATTTAAACTATCCTATCTCTCAAGTTGGATCGAACTGCACATGGTGTGCGAATTTTATTATAATCCATTAAGTGGTTTAGGAGTCCATTGAGGACAAACATTGTGACACGAGATATATATATATTAAGAAGATAATAATATTGACCTTTAGTGAACTGAATATAATAATAACATATTTAGGTAGGTAGGTTAGTCGTAATTCAATCTATATTATTTAATATATCTTAGTCCGCAATGAGGTCATAGCTTGCAGATAATTAAGCTGAAGGTGACCGTGAACTGTTCATCTGTCAACGGACCGATGACCGCTGAAGCAAGCGAGCACAAGAGTGGAAACCGCGAAATGGCAAACAGGACGTGGGTGGGACGCTCGCTCTATACTCAGATGGACTGACGACCTGGACCCCGATTCTTCTAATCTTTAACCATAGGCACACGACTGAGATTACAAATACTACCAGGGTATTATCGACTTTATTTGTAAAGCCTTAAAGTTCAAAATTAAATGTAAAAGAGTTATTACATCGTTTCATTCACTCTGCGCAGTGTCATTTATTTTGAACTTTATCTGTGTAAAGTAGACTCTAAAATTAAATGGCACTTTTTGTAATCTCAGCGCCTTGACAATGGTTGACAATTAGTAGAATCGAGGCCCTGAAATGGCGGCTGGGATGACCTACGATAGGCTTATATTATACCTACATAACACATTTTATTCAATGAATATTATTACTGATGATAATCCCATATACCTAGAACTAAAGTGACAAGAGACCCGTCAGCGGAAGGTGGAGGACCGTGTACTTATACTCAGCTTGAAAGTATCCTTACATTGCATTGGGAGAGGACTATGTCCAGTAGTGGAATGAGGCTATGATCGAGGACAAGTGTTAGAAGTCCACCGCCACAACAGTAGTTAATATAGATAGGTCGCAGAATGACCTCCGTCCTCTATGAGCGCGGACCTGGGGGTGACGGGTGCAGCGCCTGTCACTCTAGCAAAAGCAGGCCGCGGCGGCGGCGCAAGGTGCGCCTCCCCATACCCGGGTGCTAGTTGGGGACACCGTAGTCCCTACACCCGACGGGGGTCATCTCGAAGAGAAGGCCTCGGGTCCACCGGGGTGCGAGGGATATGTTGGCTACTACCTCACCTCCGGCAACTGAAGACCCAAAGACGGCGTGCGTTTTAGTCGGTTCGAGTCCGACATAACCTACCCAACCGGCTCCGGTATCCGTGGGGATTTTTCGCACGATAAAAAAAAAGTAGTTAATATAGATAGATTCATATGAGTACCTACTGTACTCCAACATATATTAACTAAGTGGATTACGTTCGATAGAGTATAAAATTATCGTATAATCTGCTGAAAGATATACTTAGTATATACATATACATACTCGTACATACGTAGTATGCCGTGACATTCAAATTTAATTATGATGCGTAACCGTCGTAAACCTCTTTGAGTCGTAATTTTTTACTTTGGGTTTACCCATTCATTAACATTTGTATAATTATAGTTTGTTACGCTGTGGTTACCCATAATGAAGGATTTTCTTGAAAACATAGGTAGGTATATAAATCTTATCTAAAGGTGTGTCCAGATTTGTGACATGATCAGCGGACCGGACAGCGTGGCATCAAGAAATAACTAGTGAGGACGTAACAACTTGTGGCACATGGACACACAAAATAGGGTTGTGCTGACACGGCCACCAGCCGATCGATGGTTTCAAGATTAAAATCAGCTATCTCGCTGCTGAATACATACCTACGCGATGTAGGTACACGTACAGTAGAACTCAAAAGTGCAGTAGCAATCCTACGCAACTATAGCGTCAACATTCTAACGCTACTTGTGACCTTTTTCTTTTAAGACAAGCCAGCGTCGCCTCGTTTTGCACAGTAACATTACACACACATATAAGCGCGCCGGCCGCACGCTAAACCATTTTAAGCCTTGATGTGCTAATGCACTTATGAGCTCTGACTGTACTTCTGACACGGTCACGGAAAAATATTACGTAGGTAAATGTAGACGCGGCATAACATTGCTTTACTATGTCGAAGGTGCGAGATAACCTAACCTACCCTTTATCAAAATATATACCTAATCATTTGGCATACCTATCTGTGATATTACGACTACCTACTTGAACCCGCGACTGGACTGGTCCGTCTACTCCCACCTGTCTACTAATTGTTAGCCATTTTCAAACCATAAAGATTACAAAAAATTAATTTTCGGCTTTATCGTCAAAGACTTACAGTTCGAAATTAAACGATAAAGCGTTCCAAACATCGTTTCGTTCACTTTACAAGACATTGAATTTTAGACTTTAGAACAATGCTGTTAAAGAGCATTGCTGTAACCTTAAAAACATCTTTAACAGCATTGATGTAAGGTCTGAAATTCAAATAATTTGCAATTAATAGAATCAGGGTCTATCAGGTTCAGGAATGCTTTGACCAACTGAACTAATCAGACACATCTTGGTGGACATTCGAATAGGTATACTCTTTATTACAATACCTAATAAGTTTTTATTTGTTATGACTTAATTCCTATCATGTGAGTTGGGTGCTTGTCTGCCACCTTAGTGGTATAAAAATCTGAATATCTTCTAATAAATTTTACGCTTATGATTTTTCAGTGCCTCAGCCAGTGCGTGTTTGCTAACTTACAAGTGGTAAATATGATCGTCATCATCTTTCAGTACTGTTTAATGCTTTTATAATTTATTTAAAGTACGTACTTAAAGTAGGTAAGTGAATGACATAATATTGTCTTTACAGGTAGACTCACACGGTATTCCCCGCGAAACCGAATTGTGGAACAAAGTGCAATCTAGCGTGACATCTCAGCAGTCACGGTCTGCACTTCGAGATCAGATCAGAGCATGTTTTCAAGAGTTACAGTCAGGTATAGTCCCTTTAGGGCCGGTGCCCAATAATGGCATGGCACGCTTAACATCAGGCGAGGTGAAGTCAAATAGACGCGCAATAAATAAAAAAAAATCACGTCGTCGCGTCATTTCGCTGCATCGTGGTGTCGAATGCCGCAGTAGCCTAGTGGTATGGGTAATGGACTGCCTAGACAAGGTCTCGGGTTCGATCCCAGGTTTCACCATGGCACACACCAATAACTTTTCGATTGTTTTCGAAGTTATGAGGATATTTATCGCATGTTTATAAGTGCCCGGTTAATGGCAATAGGCTCGCCACCTATTACATTGGGACCTAAACATAAACTGGCGAAATGTGGGTGCTAGCACCACTGCCTGCCCCTTCGGGGATATAGGCGTGAGTTTTATGTTGATGTATGTATGTGGTGTCGAAATAAAGTAACATAAATTCTAAGCGCATTGAAATAAGGTTGAAAATAATTTCTTATTTCTTGTCTCTACAGAGGCCGAGGACAATGGATGTTCGTATTCTAACAAACTAGAACGCTGTCTAATGCTGCGTTTCTCTGATCGAAAAACAGACAAACCAGAAACCACTGAAAAGTCTATCTCTAATGGTGTATGATATGATTTGGACTACTTAGGTAAAACGAGAAATATATTTCAATAAAAAGGCTTGTGTAGTGTTAGTATTAGGTATCACACACAACAGTATTGCAAAACAAGAAAATAGAGTCGAATGTACAACTAATTAGAAAAATATAAATCCAAATATGTAAAAAGTAGTTTTATTCATCACTTTCATCATCTGAACACAATTGAAACTCTGAATTCATTTCATGAAACATTGTATTCCGTCCCACGTAAAAGGAGATGAGCCTTTTGCGTATTTCGGGCACCAAATGAGGCTGTATTTGGCCTATATGTCTGATGTTAAACAGTCTTCATGTCCTATCCCGTAGTCGCCTTATACCTACGACACCGCATGTGACGAGATGGGGTGGCCCAAATTCTACTCTACTGGGAACGGAGGGGTGGCATAATGTGATATACTTAATTTATAAATATTAGGCATATAGTAGCTATACTAAAGTACCTAATACCTACTACTTTACTAGTACAAAGTACTTACATAGCTCAATCTTCGAAATGAAAACATTCTTAAGCATGTTGCTATTTAAAAACACAAGGCGTTAGCGGCAGCGACTCCAAATAAATGTGGTAATGTCGGTGCGGTAATAAATACGAGATATGCAATTCTGGATCATAAGTATAGTACCACAGGGTATCCTGGATATGAGAACGGTTGAGGAAAAAACAGTAATGGTTTATTTACGCTGACGTTCTTCAGCTCGTGTGGAAGCAACTGCGGTGGAAGAGGTTGTATGCCATGCTAAAATAAACCACATTGTATTGATTACTTACTTATATAGTTTAATTTGTACATTCCTACTATTTTTTTCATAACCAGAGTATTTACTAGAAATTACTGACCACTACTGCTCAAAATACACTTTGAGCAAGATTGGTATAATGAACGATGCAAAATGCTGACACTGCAAGAACGTTGAAACGATGAAACTCATATTGTGCGAGTGTCACGCCTTAGGAAAGCAACGAATGGGTTTACTAGGGAACGGTTACTCCAAATCAGATGATTACATGGAACTATAATTTAAGAGGAATAGCCACCTTGATTTTGACTATGTCGGCCGTCCCACGGTTCGTTCACCAGTATGCGGTCTCCATTCAAGAACCTTTCAGTTCCAACGGCAAAAATGGGCACGTAGCAAGAAGAACAGATGGTCTTCTTGCTACGTACCTCACTCACTGCCACTTCAGTTTCCTAACCCGGATCTCCTCATTTCTGATTAGGTCTCAACTGTGACACTCATGTGGCACCATATTATCTAACATTAGATTAATTGATACATTTAATATCTACATATTAAATGTATCAATTATATTAATTTACTAGCCGACCCGCGCAACTTCGTCTGCGTCACCTCATCATCCTTGCAACATTTTTCACCAGTTGGTTGTAGCATGATATTATATGCGTATAAACCTACCTCTTCAATCACTCTATCTATTAAAAAAACCGCATTAAAAAACGTTGCGTAGTTTTAAAGATTTAAGCATACATATGGACAGAGAAAGCGACTTTGTTTTATACTATGTATGTAGTGATTATTATAAAGTCAGTGTTAATGTGTGATGATCAACTACCAAAATATCATAGTGACATTAGTTAAAGACATGATTATACAGAGTGTTAGGGGAAACTCCCGAAAAGGAAAATAGGGGATATATACTAGACCAATTTAATAAAATTAGGCAACTTTTTTATTGCAATATTTTTTTTTAAATTTTGCAACTTTTTTTTTCAATGAAAAAAAATGTCGCCAATTTTGTAAAAATGGACAGTAGTATCCCCTGTTTTCGTTTTCCCTTACACCTGTATAGCCACCATGGACGTAAAATATTATATTAAGTTTGTAAATAAATAGGATATTTTTCCTTTAAGTCCATGATAGCCACATCGTTAATGGAAGTGAGCGAACAGGAAGTTGGAAAAGCCCACAGATAAAAAACATTTCAATGTTCATCCCACATTTATTTGAAACAATTCCAGATAGTCAAATGCCACAGTCAAAAAATAAAAAAGTGTATGCTTACACCATACTTACACTTAATACAAAATATTCAATTAGAATAATGATTATTAACACTTTCATAGTATTTATCTTCAAGTTTAATACTTTTACAGTCTTCATGAATCAATGTTAGCAATTAAATGTTCAAATAAAATAAACAGCAGTACATCATTGGAAATATTGCAGAAATATTTCTTTAATGTATAGCAGGGGCTAAAATTGCAAGGTTCAGGGTATTCAGTTGTAAAGGAGGCAGACTGGAACACACTTTGGGTTGAGCTTGAATATGCCTTGTCCATCTGCATAAGTGAATCAATGTTTCACATTCATTGACAGATAACCGCTCCTGTAAAGATTACATTATAAGAATGTGAAATTGAATTTGATAGGAACAACATTTTATTTGTAAATAGAAATGGAAAATTTTATTTTTTTAAGTACTTAATTACACACATTCATTGCTTTGCCACAGATTACAGCTGCTGTGACTTATGTAACATAGAAAATAATTAACTAGAAGAATGCCTGTTCACATCAACGCTTATGAACATTTATTTTACAAGTACATATTCAAAAGGATTAAGCAAGGATTGACTGATCAATATTTTTCTTATTGTGTGCAAAGTCCTCATGGATACCACCTCGAACCAGATATGACGAACCGACTAAAACGTCTGCGTTTCCTAGAGGTGCAGTAATACAAAACATATTTGTTATTGCAAATTTATATTACTATAATAAGAAAACCTAAGCTGATACTCACAATAATCGGATACAATACATAGTAAGTAGCAATATCTGTTACAGTCAGTGTCTGTCCACTTAAATATGTATTTTTTTCTAAAGCTTTATTTATATCCTGTAAAGAAAATAAACATAAAATTATAACATCAAACGGAATGAACTATAAATTTTTTTAATATTTTCTAGCCATAAACATTCAACTTTTAATATTCATTTTATGAATATGAACATGAAGTACAGTCAACAACAACAGAAGATATACTTGTTTTAATTATTTGATCACCAATATCCCTAAACCTCTTATAAAATAATGAACAAAACATTAAACCCGTATTTTAACTTCATTCTGGTGGAAGTGCTTTTAGCGGTAACTCTTGAAAGTTTCAACACTGTCACCTGTATAAATGGCTTGTAGTGAATAATAAACAATAAACAATATAGATTACTATGAAGTGAACATACCAGCAGTTTGTTGTTTGTCCATAGTCAAAATAATGATAATAATTTAATGTTAATGTATATGAATAATTGATTCATATTTTCTAAATTTAAATAAAGTTTTTAAATATTGAATTGTTACAGAACTTATGTGGACTGTACTTTCATAAATGGATTTGTAAACCACAGCTATGGTGGGCGGCTGGTAGTTTTCATTATTTATATAGTGTCTGATCTATACTAAATTACGAGTCCCTTAATTATTTATCGAGCATGACTTCTATTTTACAACAAAGTCAGTGTATGTAACAGTATGTTATGAAAAAGGTGATCTTCTGGCGTATGTTACCCATCTTTGGGGTGAGGCTATGGACAAGCATGGTGAGTCACTGGCTATTAGCCTAGACATCGCCAAAGCGTTCGATAGAGTCTGGCACAAATCGCTTCTTTCCAAACTACCAGCCTTCGGTCTGCCTCTTAGACTGTGCAATTGGGTTGCTAGCTTCCTGCAGGGGCGCCGTATTCGCGTTCTCTGTGATGGACGAGCATCGGAGTTCCTGCAGGTAAATGCTGGTGTGCCGCAGGGGTCCGTCTTATCACCCACTCTCTTTCTTCTGCATATCAATGACATGCTGTCCACCGGCAGCATCCACTGCTATGCAGACGATAGCACTGTACACGGGAGCTACCACGGACATTCTGCGGCCAAGCAGTCAGATATAGCGGAAAAGAGGCGACTTCTTGTCACTGGGCTTGACCGGATCCTCAATCACGTTTCCCAATGGGGATCTGAGAACCTGGTCGAGTTCAATGCCAAGGAGACGCAGGCATGCGCGTTTTCAGCAAAGACATCTCCTTTCCTTCCTCCTCCCACTCTTCAGAGCACACCACTGCCATTACAGGATAACCTCAATATACTCGGTATGGACGTGCGCTGCAAACTGAACAACAAGAACTATATCGAGAGCATCATCAAAACAGCTTCGCGTAAACTCGGAGTCCTGAACAGAGTGAGACGTTTTTTCACGCCGGAGCAGCGGTGTCTTCTTTATAAGACACAAATTCGCTCCTGCGTGGAATACTGCTCGCATCTCTGGGATGGCTCCGCAAAGTACTTATTAGATGCTCTCGACAGGTTGCAGCGACGTGCGGTCCGCATTATTGGGAGTCCCGAGGTCACAGAGTCCCTCGAGCCTTTGCAGATGCGTAGAGATGTTGCGTCCTTGGCAGTATTTTACCGTCTCTACCATGGTGAATGTTCTGATGAGCTCTTCCAACTAATCCCACCCTCCCCTTTCCTACACAGGACAACGCGTGCAGGGCTTAGGTGTCACTCGCATACGGTACAGAATATTCCATCAAGAACCAAGCGGTTCGGTGAGTCTTTTCTCTGCCGTACCATTAAGTCCTGGAATTCCTTGCCGGCGCACGTGTTTCCTTCTTCCTACAGTCCCGGGTCCTTTAAGCGGGGCGTGAAAAAGCATCTGATGAGGCCGTCAAGCTGAGCGCCACCATTGTAGCACTGAACGTGTTTGCAATGGTGACCCTCTTTCATGGGACTTTGCCTTCAGCTTAACATCAGGCGAGGTGAAGTCAAATTGACGTGCCATAGATAAAAAAAAAAAGGTATACAAAATTTTCAATAAAAAAGTACTTAAATTTACCTTCAAAAAACTTTTGCTAAACGCAGGGTTTCCTGCAGCCTGGTTTGCATACATGGCAATATGCTCCAACCACTGATAGCCCAAGAGTGTCTGTTCCTGGCTCAATTTCATACCGGCATCTTTCACTAACTTCAAAACTATACTAGCGAACCCTTCTATGTTTTGTTTATTTATGACAGTAGTAAGAACCTGAAACGTTTAATTCAGAAAATAATATAATAATAAAGTTACGTACATACGTAATGTGTAAATAATATATAGGTACATACTTTGTCAGTATTGTAACAAACTGTTCCAAACGGTGCATTGTAATATCTGGCAACTGATTTGATAACTTCTATATTACAAGCGCTCATTGTTATGTTAAATTAGTTAGTAAAATTGAGAAGAACTGCCTGAACCCTTTTATTTTGAGGTTATTTGGTGCACAATTTGGCATCAATTTGGTGATATTGACATGATATTGACCAATATTGACAGATGCGATGATGGATGATGTTTATTTCCATAGATGATATAATATATATGTTTATTTCTTTTCGTAATCTGTGATCTTACTCTGTGGAAGCACTGTGGAAGGGACGGACGACCGTCCTCTGGGTTGCCACTTGTTTTGTATAAAAAATGCCGTCCTGTTGTCGATAAGCAGTTTTCTAGTAAATATTTATAGCGTTCTAAAGACGCGCCAGATGGCGCAGCCGGAACTTTTGGTAAGATGAGTGTGGACACCACATCCAGTTTTAGTAAATTTATGGAAATAATATGTTGTTCGGCTTACGGATCATAATTATGTATGCATACTTCTTCGGCTCCAATCTTAAAGCCCTAATCCATTGATTTCGTAATGTATATCTTGTGCAATCAAATGTTTTCCTTGGTTTCCACAGGTATAAATAGCACACTGTGAATATTAAGTTTATATGATTGTATTTACTACATATTATTACCAAAAATTATGCAGATATCAACTTTTAGAGGTTACAATCTTAGATACAAACAAACTTCAACGCTTCAAAAACAGCAATCAATCAAATTAAGACATTCGGTCAGTTCTTTCTTGCCACATTAAATGGCCACAGTCCACGATTGGACATAGGCATCACCCAATGAATGTTAAGATTTAGGAGGCTTTGATTGATTGACTTGACCTACTGTTTCCAGGGTGGTCAGTCAAGTTGGTAAGGGAGTTTTCCGACTTTCCGTTCATCGCCTCTTATGATTATTTCTCCGTCACCTCGCCGCTGATCATTGCATCCTAGGTAAATCTTAATATAAATTATAATACGTACCTATAAATTGTAAAATGTACTGCGTGTATGGCTTTAGTGTATGACCACCACACCATTATTATTATCTTAACAAATATCAAGTGTGACAACACTTACAGTGACATATAAAGTAATCAGCCATTGAAATTGCTATTTGTTGATAGATTCTGATTATTTCTGATTGTTCGATCTTGATCTTCTTTTTATTGCACTGTAGATTGTGGATACTATTGAAACTGCGTATTTATTGCCGAAAACTATTACTTCGATATAACAATATGTTTTTCGACTATTAAAACTTCAAGATCAAGTTATGGTACTGTAAAATACTAAACTTGTACAGAAATATGAACTTGACCAGTCCAGTGTAACTGAAACGTTTTATTTACATACTTACCGTATTAATTTATTCGCCTTCATGTTGACTTTATGCCACAATTACTTTCGAGTTACCGCTAGCAATAAAAATAGTAAAGATGCACCGCAACGTTTTAATAATAAGAAATTTGCATTCGGCGTATTCATTTTGTTATTGGTGGTTGTACTGTGGGTGGTATCATCCGAGATGACAAAAGTAAGTATTTCACTACTACACCTTACATACCTACTAAAGCATTATGAATCAAAATAATGTGTCCAATATTTGTTTACAGTATATATACACCGAAAAACACATAGAGAGGCCATTCCTTGTCACCTATCTGAGAAGTTCATTGCTGTTTATTTATCTCATAATATTGTGCTTCACGCCTCCAACAAGGGATCCCTGTCAGCCTGCTGATTATACTGTGAGTTTATCTCTGAAACAACTACCAAAGTTATAGTATATATTATAATCAGAATAGATTACTTGTCTAAGTCTAAGCAGCATTATTTGTCTAAGTCAGTATATTAAATACTAGCTGTTGTTACTGACTTGACTGTTTACTCAAGTTGATTACCAATCAAATCATGGCGTTGATTACCAATCAAATCGTGGCATGTTGATTAAGCAGATAGTATCTATCACAATAAAGGCTAACACCTTAATATTTCATAATTGTTAATTGTGTATGTAAATTTTTTATTAAAGGAAATATCTTATGATAAAGAATGGTGAAGGTCTCTTAATTTGGAAAGGTACAAAATAGTATTATATTAATTTCTACCCTTCCAATTCAAGAGACCTTGAATAATAATAGTCTATATTGTCAATAAATCTGTCTGTATGACAAAACTGGATTACACTTACATTATGTACTATGCTGCGTTTTCAATGAGAAGATAATTGCGACCGTGGCTAATTCACCCATTGCGTGACTTCATTTGATTATACTGAATACAGAATAGATTTATACTAATTTAAAATTCAAATAGTACCTAACATGCAAGTAGTATATCAACTGCAATATATAAAAATTTACCTACTTGTTGACATCCAATATATGTAATGTTAATTCTGTGTGAAAATTTAAAATAAAAAGTAAATAAATGCTAATCATCAGATCAATATTGCCGACAATAATATTGAATTTATAAAACAAACATTCACCAAACAAGAATATTGAATTCATATTATGTCACTTCACTGTATGGTCTTTGCCCATCCTCTAAATTTTTCTCTTCCACTTAGCACAATCTTGGACATCCATGACAGTGAGATCCATGTATGTTATGTAACTATTGATATCTGTCAATCAATTAGCCTATTACAGACCATTACTAGACATAGGCCATTCTCAATGTTTGCCTACACCTGAAGGCGGTTATCTCGACAGAGTTGGCTGGGGTCTGCCAGGGTGCGAGGAATATGTTGGTTACTATCTTACCTCCGGCAACTAAAGACCATAAGACGGCGTGCGTTTTAGTCAGTTCGAGTCCGATATAACCTCCCTGACTGGTTCTGGCGAGGTGTATCAGTGAGGATTTTACGCACTTAAAAAAAAACGGCCATTCTCAATGTTGAGAGGCTTTGGCCTACTGTATTTACTCTGACCAGATGGATTAGTACAGGGTTTTATTTCAAGTGGTCCTTCTCTTGCAATGATGTCTTCTGCGTTTTCCATTTTTTACTGTTGATGTAATATTATTGTATCTACTTTTCAGCAATTATTAGAACCTACAGCTGAAACTGATGATGAAAATTATTTTAATGAATCTAATAGCAGTTTGGTAAGTGTTGCTTTTATTAACTACTAGAGTAGTACTGTACTGTGTACAGTAGAATTTATATTTGGAATATAAGTTTACTGTTTAATTAACTATGTGCAGATAATTAAGCTATCTACGTTATTTAATATTGTCATAAAACATAATAATACAGTGCAACCTTGATATGATGCATCTCAATATAATGAGTTTCTGAATTTATCGGTTTTTTAGTAATCTCCGCTCCATAAGAGGTAATATAAATATACCTCTACATTACCAATTGTATTGCAAATATTTTGTAAAAAAGTTTTTATAACAAATTTTCAACTGTCCAAACAAGTGTAAAAACATCTAATTAACCAGCTCTGTGAACGCAGAACCTTTACATAACATTCCTACTATTTATAACAAATTTTCAACTGTCAAAGAAAAATGTAAATAGCCCTAATTAACGAATTTCGTCAATTGAACGCTGCTATATAATGTTCTCACCAATATATTATGTATAGCATAATACACACAGGAATTTGAAGAACTACATAAATATTTCTTTGACTGCATATAACAAATATTTTTAATGACCTTGTCATCTAAAATGTTACACATAATCAGTACCAAAAATGATGACCTTTGAACCAAATATTAAAAGTGTTAACAAATGAGTTAGTATAACAAATATTTCCTTGTTCAGATTTGTTATATTTAAATTGCACTGTTGTATGTTATATTATGTTCTTTATATTGTTAATAATAAACCATGTTAAACAACTTGCTTCAGGGGGACTCGACCTTTATACCTGTGCGAGCTGGAGAAACCACTGACAGTGATGATGCAGCACCAAGAGCTGTCAGGTTCAATAAAGTTGCAGAGGTAATTATTGGGTGGTTTCCTTTTATATATTATGAATTACAATAAATGATTCTCAAGAGAGATTCACTAACACATTGGAAAAGACTGGAATAGTTATGCTGTATCAATATCAAATGAAATCAAAAATAATTTATTCTGTATAGTCCATTAAACGGCACTTACAAAACGTCAACATCAACATCAACACAAATATTATGTGCTTGTAAATAAGTTTGTTTCCTGTTGTAGTCTTATTTGAATGGTTTTACTGTGCATCATTTGCTAAACATTAATCTACGTATTTCTTCTTTTTGACTATTAGCATATCAGACCTCTAGTATCCCTCCATCGTAGTATTTTTATCGTGTTCTAAATCCATGACCACCAATACAGGTGAAGGTCATTATGTCGGACTCGAACCAACTAAAACGCATGCCGACTTTGGGTTTTTGATTGCCGGAGGTGAAATAATATAAGACATTTCTCTCACACCCCGGCAGACTCTCTCTTTTGAAACTTCGAGGGAAATAGTGTTTCCATCTAGCCCCTGGGTATGAGGAGGCGCGTCTTGCACCGCCACCACGGTGGCGTCACGGTGGCGTCCCACTCCTAGGGCAACCATTGTGACCCGCCTCGGCGTCGGATTGGATGGTGGATTTACGTCGGCAGTGTCATTGCCAAGATTCGAACCCGGGACCTCCCGATTCGGCTCCTTAACCACCAAGCTATCGACGATTAAATATAGAGCTTGTTGACATTACAATTTATTTCCTTGTATTCCAGGTCCGCGTCATGTCCGCAGCCATGGCCAGCGAGGCTCTGCTGGCGAGGCTGTCGTGGGCCGCATCGGTGCGGGCTACGGAACACGCTCAACGACGAGCTGCGGCCGCCGCAACCAGGCGACATCTCAGACTAGCGCTACTGTTTTGTATACCTGTGAGTAGACTACATTGTAGCATAATGTTTTAATAGCTGGTGCTCGCGTGGAATTCGGATCCAGTTTCCGCAACCTATTCCAGATATAGAAGTGTGTATTTTAAATCATATATAATTTCCTTTTTTACCAAATTACAGCCAGATTTGTATATCGATTTAAAATTGGAAAAAATACAAATGTTCATATTCTTGTGCGGAAAGTATAGTTGTTTCAGCGGGATTAAGTAACAAACATGGAGGAAGTAAGGCTGTCTGTGGCCCACTGGTTCATTGAGAGTGAGACACTGATCTCATTCTTATCCTATGTACCTACAATTTCAGACTATAGTCTGTGCCAATTTACTTCTAATTTTCAGCAATTTTTACGTTTCATTTCAACCTCACAAACTTTCACATTTATAATAACAGTAGGAAGTAGGTACCATTTCTTGAGCAACTTAATGTCCATACAAATAGACTCTATTAATAAAATATAATGTAGTAGCTAATTGTAATAATAGCGTAGGCATTTTTGTTGACCTTGTCATCTAAAATGTACACATAATCAGTACAGAGAATGATAATGCAGTTGACCTTTGAACCAAACGTAACGTTAAAATTGCGATAATATTAGGTAATTATGATTAATATATATAAATCTCGTGTCACAATGTTTGTCCTCAATGGACTCCTAAACCACTTAACCGATTATAATAAAATTCGCACACCATGTGCAGTTCGATCCAACTTGAGAGATAGGATAGTTTAAATCTCAAATTATAGTCGCAATTTTAATTTATTGCTAATTATTTGTCTGTTATTATTTGACAGTCACAATTATCTGTTAACTTCAAATGATTCTAACAGATGTCGATACCTTTCGACTGGGTTGAGTAAGTAATCAATAGATGGCGCTGCTATGGTAAATCTACGAACGTGTCATATAAGCTACATTTTAACAGCATAATTACCACGTGTTGTTGACGAATATAACAAAAACTTTAGCCACAGCAACGCGTGGCCGGGTCAGCTAGTTATGATATAAAATATTGTCGCGTTAATTTCATTGTCCTACATCACTCATAACACGACATATTGTGATGACGAATGGGTGCTTGGTCGGGAACCTCCCCGCAGTGCACCTTGGACAAAGGAGACGGCAGCATCTTTCTCCCTAGTCAGAAGATATATGCTGTGTATAATGTAATCTATTATTGTAAAACTGGCGCACCTCAGCCATCGCGCCCCTCTCATCCACCAAAAGGTATATGCTAGGCAATGGCAAAGGGTGAAAATAATTTTCAAACCACCATTAATTTCCACGGTCTAGGTTATCAGGCACCATATAATCCATTGGGGTAACAGAAATCGGGTAGCACATATGGGCACCCCTCGACAGTCGACACTGGCAGCTAGACCACATTTTCAAATTGTTTACCTGTACTAGTTGCGGCATTTTGTGGCAATATCGCTTCGCAGAAGGTAATGGAGTAAATAGGCCTTCGCTATTAAGCATCAATGATGTTAGTATTAGCTCAGTTTGCAAGTTACGTTCGAAAAAGCCGACACATTTAAGTAGATCTAGTTTTCCCACAGTTCTATTTTTTATATTAACCAATCGAATTCTACCGTTTTCTCGCGAGTGGTTTAGTTAGTATGTTTAGGTCGAGTGGAGTAGGTTTAGGTCCCAATGTAATAGGTGGCGAGCATATTATCATTAACCGGGCACTTTTAACCCTGCGATAAATACAAACATAACTTCGAAAAGCATCGAAAAGTCATTGGTGTGTGCCAGGGTAAAACCTGGGATCGAACCCGAGACCTCGTCTAAGCAATCTATTACCCATACCACTAGGCTACCGCGGTCATTTTTTGTATTAACCAATCGAATTCTACCGTCTTTTCTTATGCCAGGAATGTCATTCAGAATAATGCGAAAAGCATAAAACGAGTAGTCTACTCTCGTACAACCCTATCATTTAGTTTCCACTTTATAGCGAATGTTTTGTTACAGTGGTTCATATCAAACTACCTGTATCGGTTAAGTATACAGTACACCAGTACCGCCTCAGCGACGATGTACACATCGACGGCGGGTGCGTTCGCGTTGTCACTCGGCGCGATATTTGCGCAAGTACCCAACGATCGGTTCACATTGTCCAAGTTTATCGCTGTACTACTCACCGCGGCTGGACTTGTAAGTATTTGGTGATTTTATATTTGTCGGTACTTACTGAAAATGTATGAGTAGGTAGGAAAATGTTTGTTCGTATGACTGTCGGTAGATGGCCACCATTGCCCTAAAGATATAGAAGAATTTCGAATGATTCAGACGAGGCTTCACGGCTTAGCGTTCCCCCTGTAAGGGAAAGATCGCGGGTTCGAATCCCGTCGAAGCATTCACACTTTCCTATCTAAATTAGATTTTATATTCTTATAATATAAAGTCGGTCGGGGGGTCTCCGTCAGGACCTAAGTTACTTAAGTATTTTCTTCAACTCGGAATAATTCGAAAAATATCAAATCTGCTACCTAAATAAGAGCAGTTATTCTACATCAGATTTCAATGTCCGTCATGTAGCGGTATCTCGGCCGGCCTCCAATAACAGTTTTCTTTGATATTTGTCTGATTTCGTTACGTGACGAACGTGACGATTTGTACTATCGCAAAACCCGAAAGCCGGTTTAGGGACTTAGTTACAAAAATATTGTAATCAATAAATATGTTTGCAGGTAGTACTTGGTATATCAGAAAGCCACCAAACAAATTGGATAGCTGTGCTGGCCGCACTCGGCTCTGCATTGTGTTACGCGATACATTTACTTGTATATAGACAAGCGCTAAGAACCGGAGATGATATCAACTCTCCTTTACTTGTTGGTGAGTATGTGTGTAGGATATTAATTGACATGATATTTCAATTTGGGTGTGAATAGCTGAATGGCACCAGGTGAAGATGTCAGGCAATTTATAGATACGTGAATACTTATTACCAACACCATAATCATGGTATTTCCCTAAACATAAACATATCTGTCTTCATAATGTGAAAATAGGAGACATAACACACATATTTCCTGATAGATGATGAAGCAACAAGTTCGATTCATAATTCATGTTAGTACCGCGATGTTGCTGGTGATTTCTCGGAGCGCACCTGTGTTTTTGAAGTACTAGGTTCTGTATGTGCCGGTCGTAGGGCCGTGTAGAAGTACAGGTTGAAATAACATTGTTTTGAGACATAATACCTACCATCTGACAAAGGGTCGTCGAGATGGCCCCCTCGGGTGTGGGGCACGGTCGAATAGGAGGCAGCGCGGATCGCCTTCGTCGCCTCGGCTTGCTTCTGCTAGAGTAACAGGCGACTCCAACTATGATTTATGACTGACCCCACATTAGGCGTGCGCGTTCCCCGGACGTGTAAGTAACGCGGACGCAACGCGCTACGCGAGTGACGCGTCTGACTGCGGCGTGTGCAGAGAGTGCAAACCCCCCCTCCTGTCGCCCGTTATCCCCGCGTCCCTCTGCTGTCTCAGTCAGTCACAGTGCGAACAGTGTTGTGTTGTGTTTCATGTGTCAGAAATGAATCCATTTCGTTAGTAATTTTAAAACAGCAACACGACGAGAGCTAACACGGCACTGTTCAAAGTGTGACTGACCTAACTGAAGGGGGTTAAACGCCAACGCGAATGCCTTCGAATGCGCACGCGGCGCTCGCGTCGCTCATACGACCTAGGAACGCGCACGCTAAATGTGGGGGACGCCTATGACTGTGGTCGTTGAGCGACCTCATACACTCGTGCATTGCGGACTATGCGGGGAGGGAGAGAGCCGCTCCCCTGTCGTGGTAAAGCTCCACTAACAGAGCCCGTTTGACGGCGCATGTTGCAGGGCTGGTGGGGTGCGCGTGCGGCGGCGCGGCGTGGGCGCTGGGCGGCGCGCTGGCGGCGGGCGGCGTGGAGCGCGCGGAGCTGCCGCCGCCGCGCCAGCTCGCCTGGCTGCTGCTCGACGCCGCGCTCGGCCCGCTGCTGCTCGAGTCGCTGTGGCTCTGGTAATTCTATTTCAACCGATTCGTGACATCCGTCATCTCGCCGATACTTTTTGAGAGCTGTTTTTTTTAAGTTGTTGCTGTTTTATTGTTAAGAAGCGAAATTCGGGTTTCTTCAAAACGCCAGTTTCGCATATCGCGTTTTGATTTGAAATTAATTAAGTAAACTCATGACTTCGGCTGCCTAGTTCATGAGTAATGTATGTGCGGAACTAGTTTCGAATCATGGTTACTCCAGTTGACAACTCCGAGTTTCGTTTAAATCGCCTGATGTAAGAAGGACATCACTGTTACATCGTCTGTGTTATTATCGAGTGATAGTTATTTTCGCCTTTCCAGTACGATAAATATGATCTTGAGACAGCTAAATGCAATCTGTAAACGACACTTAATCACAGTATTACTGCGAGTTTTAGATTAGTAGGTTAGTAAATTTAACCACGGTGTGAATTTATTGAAAATAACAGTCGACGGTTCTTCTATAAATTAATTGATGGAGTTCGCGTACGCCACCAATGTAGCAAGAAAAGTCAATATGATTCACTTTTATGTAATGTTTACTTTTCGATTGGTACAGTTTAACACAGATTCAAATAGATACAAAAACTCACGAGCCGACGATGCACGAAGACGTTCGTCACCATCTTGCACCGTCTGACCATAGATCATCTAACCAAACTATGATTATGAGTATTATCTATCACATCCACGTCGCATCAAGTTTTTCTTAAAGCAAAGTGTCGTAAATATAGCGTATATCCGTAGGGGCAAGTCGCTGACGTCGACGCAGACGGCCACGGCGGCGCTGGGCCTGGCGGCGCCGCTGGCGCTGTTGGCGGAGGCGTGGCGCGGGGCGGGCGAGGCGGGCGGGGGCGGGGCGGGCGCGTGGCGCGGCGCGGCGGCGGCGCTGGCGGGCGCGGGCTGGGCCGCCGCCGCCGCGCACCTGCCGCACGACGCCTCGCTCCTCACCTGCCTCACCAACAGGCTGCGGGCGGCCGAGGGGTTCACGTGAGTTCCTCTTCTCTCTCACTATACATCTAATATATCATACTTCCATCGTGTTTATAATTTTCGGGACTTCACGCGATATATTTTTGAACACTTTCTTTTGCCGGCGTTTCGGGTGCATCGTGCGTCGTGACCACGGCAACGCACCCGAAACGTCGGCAAAAGAAAGTGTTCAAAAATATATCGCGTGAAGTCCCGAAAATATGAACACTATGAGTAAACGCCGCGATAGTTTAAAAGTTACATCATATTTCCATGTTTGTGACATGGAAATCGTTTTGCAGAATTGAATAGAATAGAATGTTCAATTTATGCCATGTAATATGACAGGCGTGGATGAATGTCAAACCCATACATTAAACATTATTTTCAATCCATTTGTACAACGACCACCAAGGAATTGCCACTTGTCTAAGGGAACTAGTGGCCAAGACAAGTGGCAATTCGTTGGTAGTCGTTTTATAATATGATGTTCTATGTATGTATTTGCCATTCGTCCACGCCTGTCATATTGCGTGTTTGTTCACACCTGTCATAAATGTCATAAACGTCAAAATATGTGTCAATCCCATACATTGGTCAATATTTTATATCCCATTCTACAAAACGATTGCCACTTATTTAGACCCCCTGGGGGCCTAGTCAAAATGCATTTGCTCCGTAGCTACATTCGCCATCGCTCTGAAAATGTATGGGAATGACATTTGCTGTCGGATTGTCATGTGATCCAATTCCGGCAACAAATGGCACTCCCATACATTTTCAGAGCGATGGCGAATGTAGCTTCGGAGCGAATGCATTTTGTCTAGGCCCCCTGGTACTAGACCGTTTGGTCTAACTATAACTTCATCGCTAAATTGTAAGTGCGGTGTCCTTAACACGAAATACTATCGAATTCGTAATGCAGTCTACCTGCTGTGAACCTGTGAGCGTGTGAAGTCCGCCAATCGCAATGTTCTATACTCGCGATACCTTTACATTACGAATTTGATAGTTCTTCGTGCTAAGGTCCCCTGTACGTTAGTTTAACTTAAATGCGATGGAAGCTTAATTCTATCGCTTATCCAGGTATCACTACTTACCTGTCTAGATCTGTTATCCGGCAGAATAATTTTCCTTGTGTATATTGTTTGTTATTGAATTCCAGCTACCTTATCAAGTTTTAATTGAATCACTTATTCTTACAGAGTGATAAGAAATCTACCAGACTTAGACGAGCAGTCCGAAGCATTGATATCATCCGATGAACCGACGTAGCGCTACAACACACACGACTCTTGCTATGAGAGGAACCATTTGAAAGTCTGAGCCGCAATAGGCTTTACAACTTGATGAAAATATCTATGCACCTGTTTAGTGACGTCATGTTATCGCCGTCTCGCTCATTAAAGCGAGAGAGAAAACGAACACTTGAGTTATGTTCGCAGGTATATTCGTTGAGTTGTGTTTGAATTACTGTACACATTTAGTAGGTGACTAAAACTATTTTATCGAGTTGTTGCACATCAACACTCGTTGTGACTTCGTTCATTCCATATCTTATTATATATGCTATTATTTACTAGTTTTAAGTACACTACACATTATGTAAATCAACAATTTTGATCAAAGATCTGTGTTAAAAAATTACTTATCAGTTGACCGACTGAAGACACGCGACGGCTACGGTTGCAGAACAGAATGTAAATATTTAAAATCTTTATCAATGATGTTAACTTTTATTTATTATTTCTGTGAACATATCTAGCAAGCCATCTCGGAGTATATGAAATTGAGTACCTACCTAAATAATGCCATCAAAAGAGATCTCAAATGCATTCAGGGATATCAGCAAATTGTTCACATTAGCAAGATCCTCATCAGTGTGAACTTATTCTGTAGCGTGCCTCGTCCTGAACTGTATGCTCTATTCTTTGGTAATTCATTAACTTCATGTTATTATTTATAACTGTACCCATTACCCAGCTATAGATGAATTAAATCTGCACTTAAAAAGCCATATTATTATTCAGACAGATTTGGTTCATCGTTATTTCCTTTAAAAAAGGGGTAGAATCTTTCATTTAATAACCTTTCAATACAACAATGAATCTAATAAGGTTTATGCACATTGTAAAGCTTCACACTGATGTTATTATATGTTAGATTTTATTGTTTAAAAGCTTGGTTTACATAAATTAGAGTGTGTGTTCTAGCAACTTTCTACGTGATTGTCGTATGAAGCTAGTCGTGTGTTAACTTAGTGTAATAGAATAAATGCACACTGTCGTGTTTGTTTGACTACACTTTATAAAGCCTAGTCTAATTTAAATTAATGAAAAGAATTTTGGTGTGTTCTGATTTACCATTAATTTTGGTAGGTAATTAGTATTTGTTTTAAACATTGTATAATATCTGTCATACACAGGATGCCCATTTATTTAGTATTATCTTTTTAGAAATCGTTTCAGATTACTATGTTGGCCCAATCAATAAAGAGGTACAAAAAAAATCAATATGATCGCCATATTGATTTTTTTAAACATTGAATCCATCAATGACTAACATTCTTGTCAAAATTTAAATGATAGGCTCCGTAAAACGGGGTGAATAGAGATCCAAGGGTGGATAGAAATAAATATAGTCAATGGAATATTTTAAATAATTTCTTTTATAAAATTTTAATTAAGCTTATTACCAGATATTTGATGATTCTGGTATTATAATGAACAATTCCGAATTTTCGCTCGAAAGGAATAACTACAGGATTTAGTTGACCATTTTATTTCTTTTCACCCTTCGATCTCTTTCCACCCCGTTTTACCCGGTTCCTGAAAAGTTTGGGATAATTTTTTTTTTATTGGGCAAAGGGATAATGTCTTTTTGTTCAGAAATCGCCACCACATGCTATTAAGTAACTCATGTAAATAAATCGGTTTTCTGTATTTGTATAAAAGGACTTGAAACGTACTATATAATATACGATTAATACTGTTAATAAATTTGTACATTAACACTAGTAGTTTCAATTAGGTAAATATTATTCTTTATTGTAAAAATCGATAGTACCTATATCTACACTATTAAAGAATTTAATCTTTATAACTTGTGTACCTATAACTAACTACTGAGTCCAGATAATTTCTAGTATTAAATCTTACGATTTCATTTATTCACTAGCTGTGCCTTTGATCTCTACTGTTTTTAGGGATAAAACCTATTATGAGGTTATTACACCAAAAAAAAAATAGTTTGTTTAGTACTTAAAAAACGTTTGGAAGTGTTGTAATCATAATAAAAAAATACATTATATCTAAGTCATTGAGGACCATATTGGATCCTATAGAGAATGTATTTATTATGTCGATTAAATTGGAATTACTTGGCCAGAGGGACAATTGCCGTAATATAAGTCTGTTCCAAATTCTATCCTCTGTTTTCATTTCAATCCCAAAACGATCACGATTTCTATAAAAAAGTTTTTGACAATTGGTAAATTGTGATTAAATTGAATTTCGAACGGAAATAAACTACGAAAATTAGCCTTCATGTGTTGGTAAGCAATGTTTGTAATAATTAAATAAAATGACGTACGATCTCAGAGAAGAATACCAATTACCAGAGGCCTCTGCTAAATAGTATACATTTTCATTAATCATATATCAGTTAGTACCTGTATGTATATTTATTTAACCGGAAATGTTCGACAAGAAATTTAATGGATCGTAACTGTATACTTAGTATGTATCAGTATTGAATTGCGATTATGGAACCTTTTTTCTTTTTTTACTGCCAATGTTTATTCTTATACCTACTGACTAACAGTTGGTTTTTGTAAGAACATTTTGTAAATCTATTTTATTTTATCAATGTTATCTATGTACATAACTCTAACTGATGTATCTAATTATATGTACTATAATTTGTCTGTTGTATATTGTGTTTTTATTATAATTGACACAGTATTATCTAAGTGAATTATTTTGTGTTATAAAGTAGTAAATAGATTTTATATACATATTATTACTCGTTTTATTAATTATTCTTTAAGTCAGTTTCGAAGCAACTCATCTTATTCACCTTACCGTTGATGTACTAAACCAAACCCTGAGGGCTAATATTTATATATTAATCTATGTCTGAGTGGAAAGCCAGCGCAGAGCATCGTCCTTCTATACTACTACTTTTATATGTAGATTGTACCAGCTTGCAGATTAGCTTGGCTTGGCCCCAAACAGCTAATACTCTGATACTGAACATAATGCAGCCTCTCACACTCAATGTGCCTCGCCTGTGATGTAACTTTTAATGAGATGTGACTCCTATGTCATTGCTGGCTGCATGGCTGTTGGCGTTGACAACTTGTTATCCGAACCTATTCTTTGAAAGGCCCATCTTACATTAGGCAACTAGAAAAAACGAGTCTACGAGTCGCCATTCGCCATACAAATGTATTTGTAAAACTCAAGTTAAATCGCGGCAATTACAGTTAAAAACTCGACTTTCGTTTGAGTTGCCTAATGTAAAAAGGACTGAAGGAATACGCGCAAAATAAAGGTACTTTCTCGACCACACAATAATCCAATTGTTGGTATCTCGTACTATTAAGGTACAATCCACGGAGGACCGAACTATATAGATGACGGAGATGTAACAGTTAGATTTCTCTATACAAAAATGCGTGGCCAGTTGCGGGTGTGAAGGGAGACCCGCGGGGACATGTAATCACACCCCTCCACCCGCGTGTTTGTACCCCTCTGTTTAAACCCCTCCTACTTCCAAGAAATCCATCTACCAGAACATAGTGAAACTGGAAACAAACGTGACATGCAATTTTCATTGTAGTTTGACTACTGGCCACTAAGCGCTACAAAGCATTCTAGAACTATCTATGTTATGAATGTTTATTTCCTTAAACTTATCTCGGAGGAAGATTCTTGGGCCCAAATTATAAATTACTCGCTCAGCCCATTTTTGAAGAATAAATATTGCATTTAGAAGTAAATATAGAAGCTATAATAATAAATAACACTTATTTTAAATAGGGGTATTGTTTTTGAAAATTGGAACATCTGTTGGTATAAGGGCAAACCATTTAGTTTCTCTACATGGTTTAGTCATAGCCCGGTAGATGGCCTAGTTAACTTTATTTAAAATTTAAAATTTCAGTTAAATTAACTATTTATAAATAAAACGACATTTTTGAAATCATTATTGAACTAAGACAAAATGACTGTGGTGAAAATTTCACAGTATGCATTGAGTATTATTACAACTACGATACATGAAAGACAAGATTACTTACATCTATTCTCCACTAGATGGTTCTATTAGGGTATTTTTTTTATAAAAATTAAAATATAAATCCAGGGGACTTACAGATGAAATGCTACACCATCAGTATGTTTAGACAGTTTTGCTGTACAATTTTTACACCCTGACACCACACACTTCATGACGGAACACGATGAAAACTATTTTATTCTGCAATTTTTTTAAGAAAAATGACATCCGTACCCAATGCCGTGACACGAGAACTGATGAGTGACGTCAGAGCCTAAACTTCGTCCCTTTCTAACATTACCGCGCCCGTTCGTCTCGATTGAATTCTTATGACTCAATTGCCTTTGCAACAACTCCGCTTACTTCAATTCTCCATGGTACAATCCCACCAAACGGATCGCACCGGCCCGCATCGCATCGCTTAGAAACGGACCTTTTACTGCTGTCAGTGTCCATGTTTCTGCACCGTAGATCATACCTACGTAACTGGTCGGTCGCGATCGCAAATTGAAAGGCGGGGGAAAGAATGAATAATTGTGAAGTGATACAAAATAAAATATATTAAATATGGCTTATAAAACATGCACATTACTAGGTTTTATTAATTTGGTTGATTATTACTTATTCGTGTATTTGTAGCATGGAGTGGAGAAACATTCTCCCAGGTGACAAACTAGTCTCTCTTTGACGCCATGCTAGCTAAAGGGACAGAGAACGAGGGAATGACATTTTTCTGCACTCCCCGGGGACTTTTGTCTCCGCGCCATGCTAGCCCTGCTGGGTTTCAAGAATTGAATCGAAATATCTACAATGCATGTAAGATTAGTAGATTACTTTTACTACTATAGGAATCCTGCATCAAAAAAGATTTAATCAATTACTATCATTTATTAAACTATTGTGTAGAAAATGTACACATTTGAATAAATCTACCGTTTCTTCCATGTAGCTTTCTTTCTTGCTCCAGGTTGACCGGGCTTCTTACGCTCACGTCGTCTATTATCTCTTGTAAGTAAACCTGCTACTTGCATTCTTTGCAACATATCAGTATCAACAAAACTGCGTAGACTCCAAGATATACCCCAACGTATAGCTCCTGCTTGCCCTGATGGACCTCCACCTTCAATATTACATTCTACATCTATTCTGTCTTGCATACCAGTAAAAATAAGAGGAAATATTACTTGTTCTCTTGACTGAACATCGTCGAAGTATGTTATATCTTTCCCATTTATTGTAATTTTACCAGTACCAGGAGACCGTATTGTAACATCCCCTCGTGCTTTCTTCCTTAAACATTCATATGTTGTTATAAATGCCCGTCCATTATCATCATAGCTTGGTTTAGGAATTTCCAGAGCAAATCTTTGAGCCCCAAGAGATTTTCTAAACTTTTCAATAAACTCCTTATGTCTGTAAGCATAGGGCAGTGAAGCTAGTCTCTCCATAACTACCTTGAAGTTATCATATTCTATATCTAAGATACTTTCAACCAGTAACTGTTCCAATTGTTCTTTAGTAAGCCAAACACTGGCATTTAAGTCTAATTTGCCATTTGGATCAGGTGTTGCCTTCTTTCTTAACACTTTGTCTTCAAAACTGTACAAGAGCTGTATGTTTTCAGCTGCATCATACATGACCTTGAAAAAATTTGGTTTCCCTGTATAGAACAAATAGTGATGGGGTCGTCCTGCCTCATCGAACTCCGCTGCCTTACGTGCAGGGAATACTTCCTCAGGTGGTTTCATAAGTGGACGTGCAGCAGGATCGTAAATACCACTGGGGAAGAGATATTCAATAGCACGATCAACATCTTTCTGTGTAAAGGTTTCAGGATCTTCACCCATCATATTAGCCAGATGTCGTTTACCGATATTGTATTCAAATTGCTGTTTTTTCATGAATTCATCGTGTTCTTGGGCTCTTTCCAAGTAAGCTTTCATAGCTTTACTAACTTTCTTCTTTTGATTCAACGTCTCCCAGTCAGTTAAGTTATTAAGAACATTATCGGAACCTACTACAGAACTCTTGGTGCTATGATTAATTACACTACGGACAGTGGGTTGTCCGAATTTAATACACAGAGATTTAGTTCGAGGGAATAACTGCTTTATAATGAGGGACATCTTGGTGAATAAAATATTTAACTATAGTACTAATATTATCTAATCATTTTTATTAAATGTTTCTCAAAGTTAATTATGCTAACCTCAATTCAATTCTTTTGAATGATATGTTAACCTCAAATAGGCGAGGCGATATTGTATTGGTTTGTCAATCTGACAATACAACTACAAAGTGTTCTGCGATCTGACAATCCCATTGATGTATAAGGGGGGGGGATGGGCCCTACCTACAAAACGCTGTGTCCTACCTACGTTCCATTTTTATGAATGGACGTTTTACTACGTTAGTGCTGTGCCCTTTACTATCGCAGGAGGGGTCGATTTACGTATACTAATACGATTGGGTTTACTTATCTTTTAACGTGTATTAACTTAACAAGACCGGTAACATGCTACACTCATGAGATAATATTATAATTCTTATTTTTATTATAATTTATAGATTTCTTACTATTCCAAATGACTTTTATTTTTTAATGAATCATACACGTAAACACAACAAAACACAACCTGGACCGAGATAAATGCAATATTCTCTTGCAATTCATGCATTTGCACTACTTACTAAGAAGTCATGCCGTCACTCACACAAAAACCGTTTTCTAGCTGCTCGTTTTAATTTTCGAAATCAAATATCTTCAAAACCACATATTTGTGTTAAGAAAATTCACTTTAGCAATTCTTTATAATCATTATGGATATTAAATTTTAAATAAGCAGTCATCGGCCCATCGTTCGTCGATAAATCTTTTTCTTGAAGTACGTCACTAGTATGCTAGTTGTAGTAAAAGACTAGAAATAATTATGAATGACGGCAAAGCATTCATAGATTTTGGTGACCTTGACACGCTGTCCTTCCTTATAATAGTGCGTTAGGGCCGCCCTGTGGACAATCCTGACATTTTTTTCTTTTTATAGCACTTTACGCAGGCATGGTACCTTTAGACTTGGCGTCAGTCACTTGAACGCCGTTAAAACGAAAGACGAATATGAACGACAACGGCGCATTAGGTGCGTTTTGGTACTTTTGGTGCGTTTTAGCGTTTTACTCTGTTTAACCATCACCTCACGTTTAAAGGGAAGCCATAGACAATGAGCGTTTTTTCATTCGCAATACTGAAGATGAAGCGTCGTAGTACTCTGTACTCTTTGGTCCAAGTCTTAATTCACTATTTCACTTCAAACTTCAAATTTTGTAAACAAAATGGACCGTTAAAAATGAACGGGTGTAATTTTTTTCGTTCCTCAACTTGTTGACAAGAGAAATAAACATTATATATTATACTAACTAGAAATAAAACAGCTACGTTGTGTGTGTCGTTAAAAATAAATTAATAGCAATTGTGCTTTAAACAAAATGACTGACAGTGAAAGCGAAATATCCAACCCCAACGTATTTACTTTTCAGAATGTGAATACGGTAAATATTCTTGTCGTACTAAATTAGAAACAAAACCTTTTTTAAGTTATTAAAATGATATATACATGTTGATTTTTATTATTTAATTTTCAGACCGTGAGTGCAAGAGGTCCTAACACAAACATATCAAACTTCAGTTTTCGCAATCAACTGACTTCCACAATGTATGTGCCTCAGACCTTTGAAAGACCGAGATATGCCGAATCTGTATCAGATCAGAGAAGCATATATTACAGACGGGAGAGGTCTCCTATGTCAATCCACAGTGCCTGCGACATAAGACCGCGGAATCGCCACCAATACTATAATGGAATGAGCTCATCGCAGTCAGTTTTCAAGGGAAGAAGTGGCTCTCCTATGTCCATGAGAAGCATAAGTAAGAATATCCTGTTTTTCCTTTTAATTCTATGTGTATATAAACAATGTAAACAAAACAAAATGTGACTGGATGTCCCTACATCCAGTCACATATGGGACAGTTTCAAAATATTGGTACAGTAAACTTCAGAGCTCTCATACTACGTTGGTATTTAACTTAACTTTCCTGATTGATATCATGTTTAAATTGCTATACTTTAATTTATACAGAAATGAGTAGCAGTAATTTGTCATGGGGTTTCTGACTTGATTCAATCTATCAGTTGTTTTACTTCAAATAGTTCTTATACTATGATCATAATATCTTTTTGTAGTCCTGCAAAGATATCTTCTATTAATTTAAAATTCAATTCTCAATCATCAATTTCACAGAAATGTTCTCCATGTATTAATACTTATTCAGTCTTGCTGTGCATAGCTGCTGTTCTATAATATAATATCAATAATGTTTTTTACAGATTCTAATGCAAGTGTAAGTGCGGCCGATATAGCTTTTGCATTCAAGAATGTAAAATTCAATAAGTATGATTTGAAAGTAATCCAAGAAGCGTACCATAAACTTATGAAACAACGTAATCGAAAAAGAATAGAGAAAAGACGAAATATGAGATTATTTTTGAAAGGTAGTAGAAACAGATCAGGAGGTGACTCAGGGGAACAAGGCAGTGATTCCTCTATAAGCAGTGATGACTGTAGGTCAGTAAAGACCTCTTACAAGGAAAATATATCAAGCAGTCGACTAGCAAGGATAGATCCAGTTGACTTCAGAAACACTGTTAGGGACAGTAACATGGTAAAGGACTGCACTAAAAGTTTGAAACAGAATACTTTCAGAAATATGTTTTCAATCGGCACTAGTAACTATAATAGAAGTCAAATGATGAACAGCACTTCATATTCAAATCAAACTCAACCTTCTCTAAAGGAAAGATTCAAAACTGGTTTTGTACTGCCATCTCAACGATTCAATAGTTCCGTTGCTTCAACAGTTATCCCAGAAAATACAGAAAGGCAACTCAAAACTATACAAAATGGTTATAAACCAAGTGGTAAGTCTATTGGAAGCAGAAGTGTTGCAAGTGAAAGTGAGGAAGATATATTTCCAGATGTGACAGTTTTGGCAAAGACTACAAACCACTCGGGAACATTACACAAGAGAACTTTGGAAAGTGAGGACGATACAGCTCTCCCAGAAAGGAAGAAAGTTAAAAGTTCCTCTCCAAATAAAATTTCGAAACCCAAAACTCAACAACCAAAAGCATTGAGTAATAGTCCTATGAATAACAATGTTAATAAGCATTCTAATAATAACTTTGAATTTACCAAACCCACATTGCCCATAAGAAAATCTAGACCAATGCTGAAAGAAAAGGTGATAGCAAAATCAAAACCGCCTCCAATAGACACCTATAGTCCTAAAACAAATAATATTGAAGCGGTTCAGCCAATTGTTAGTCCTGAACAATCTGACATTACTCAAACTCAAACTGATCAGTGTGAGTTGACTCAAAGTAGTGATGTTTCTATGCGTCCAAGCTTTATAAAGAGAAAACTATTTACACAGAAGCTTGATGTAGTAGAGAAGGCTAATCTGAGCAGTGATGGTATGAACAGCCCTCAAAATGTGTACAGTGCATTGCAAAAAGAGAAAAATAAAACTAGAAAATTGGTAACATCACAATCATGTATGAATAGGGAGGTACAGGAAGATAATAACTTATTAGAATTAATACACAAAATAGTACCACCTGATTCTATTAATAAAACTAATCACACTAGTATAAATGTAACAAAAATGGATGTTAATCATTCAAATAAGAAGGATGATGATGATGCATGGGATGTAACTTCGGTAATATCTATGTGTAATGAACACAATGTGAGTGACACATTCACTGATGAAGAAATATTTGAAAGTGATGATAAAAAGGCAAATAAAAGTAAAAAGACTAATGGTGTTAATCACAGTCCTATTTCAAAAATTAATACAAAACCAAAAGCAATGAAAAGTGTAGCTGAAAATAGTTTTGGAACTAAGGAATGTAGAATACTTATTGATAAGATTCCCAAAAATGTAACATCTCTAAAATTAACACATAATGGTGAGTTATAGTTTAAATCTGGTTCAAAAATATCTTTCATGTTACTGGACCTAGGGAGACTTTCCTGTTAAATAGTATTTAAATTAAAAGAAAGAGTGCAAGCTTTGAATGCAAAAAAGATTATTATGATGAGCACTCTAAATTACATGCATATTTTGAGCACATAGTGCCTCTTAGTGTTTATAATGTTTGGGACTTCACGCGATATATTTTTGAACAACTTACTTTTGCCGCCGTTTCGAGTGCGCTGCGGCAGTCTGGCCAGTCAAGTCGTGACCACGGGTGCTGCAACGCACTGAGTACGCCCCGCGATAGTTTAAAAGTTATATAGTGCCTCTTGTCAATTTAAGTTAATATCTGCATGTGTAAATATTTTTCAGGTGTGGGGGAGAGTATTGTGAAGAACTCTGCCAAAACATTTTGGGATACTGATTTTGAGAGTGATGCTGAATGTCATATTACTGTTCAGAACAAACATTTGAAAGAAGCTCAAACAACAGGTAAAACAATATTGTGTTAAGAAACAGGGAATTAGTGGACTGGAAGGGGGATGTAGATATTTATATTTCTATATTTCGAACATGTCCAGGGAAGATTTCAGCTAGTCATTGTGTTTCTTCATCTTCCCATATTTATTTGAAATCATTATAATGACCTTTTTTCATTAATTTTGCTTGCTCAGTATTTGACCCTTGCCTGGCCAAATCTTTTGAACAGTCTGTCCATTTTGTTTTTAAGTCTTTCTTTTCCCTTGCTACCATTGACTTCCATTTTTAATCCCATAATCCTTGTAAATCCTTTAATCAACATTCTGTATTCAAGTGGTTGAATTAATATTGATTGAAAATAACATTATTTGGTATTGAACTTTATATCTATATTTTCAGTTAACACTGTAACGGAAATTTCAAAACCAGAATTCAAGCAACCTTTTGCAGTTTCTGGTAGTCCTACATCGAAAAATGAGAAACAAATTCCGGAAACTTCTAGATGGTTAAACATCACTAAGAATACTACTACTACTACTGATATCAACAATACAATTGACAATAGTCGCAGATTTAATATTAGTTCTCTTACTGTAAGATCACATCGAATGTCGAAAAAGAAGAAATGCTGCAATGAGACAGGCTATCAAGAAATGTTCTTTAAAAGGGCGACTAACGCAAAAAATGAGGCTAAAAATTATTCTGAGCCAGTAAGTAACGGTAAAGATACTGATGAATCAGGAGCTAACAGTAAAACTAAATCAAACCAATCAGAAAGTAAGTCTAAAACTACATCTAAGGTGCAAGCAAGTAAATGTAAGTCTAAAGCATCAGAAAGTAAACTGACTAACTCAGACAAACACAATAAAATTTCTTCGAAACCTGAGCCAAATGTGTCCAATCCAAAAAGCAACAAAAACGTATCAAATAAACATTCAACTTCTATTGAGCCTTTAACTAACATTAGTGTCAATACACAGATTACCAAAAATAAAAAAGATAGCAAACATGTGTCTAACTCACAAAACTCTAGCAAGTCGACGTCGCGTACACGTAAAAGTCCTAGAGAGACGAAGTCTCTGTCGCGTACACGTAAAAGCCCCAGAGAGACGAAGTCTAAAGCAGACCAGGAGAACAACAGGAAAATAAATGTCCTAAATCAAACAATAACTGATCGTCCAATAAGGTCCTGTCGCAGTCGTACCCCTAGCCTTAACAGGATTAGAGAAACTTCACGATCCTCTCAGCAGTTTAACATTAGTCCTCTGACTACCATATTGCACCGCACGCCAAAGAAAAAAGATGTCACATCCTTACAAGCAATAACTCCTTTGTCCGAAAACATAATAAAGCCCAAGGTTCTTAAAGCAAACAAAAAATCTGTTATAAACGGTAAAACGAAAACAGACATTGAAAAAAAATCCAAATCAAATATACAAAACGTTAACATATCGATATCGTCAGCGCCTGTACGCAAAAGCCCGAGAATAAAAAAGCCTAAACAGATTAAAGAAATGCCAAGCTATCAGACACCAAAACTGGATCGCCCAATAAGATTATGTCGGACGCCCAGCCAAAACAGATCCATGGAAAATTATAAAAGACGATGACGGGCGGGTGAACCGCGTATAGGTCTCAAATATAGCGAGTCTAGCGGACTCGGGTTGGCGACTCCTCACGTTGTGTCGTTATTCCGGGACCGTAATACTACCTCATTTCTAGAATAATCTATTGATTCAATATCAAATGATTTAAAATAGACAATTCAGTATATTTACTTTAACCAGTGCAGAGGGCGTAGTGGTGTTCCCATTGATATGCGTACATAGTTTAAAAAACGTACAAAAAGTGAATATTAACTGTAGTCCATAGCTACTATTTCTTTGTGGTGTGTGCGAAAGATCTATTAGATAATATTGTTAATATAGAACGCTTACATTAAGTGATAGAATAAATTATATATATCTAGTATACATAATTTTAAACAACTATACGATACTGCATTGTACTTTTTCGACCATAATTTTAAAAGAAATTCCCATACATCAACTTTAGTCATTGAATTCTGCTAGCAGAGGAAAGTTTGTCTTAGCTGGGGTGTAGCTGTTCGTTAAGGTGGATATTTCAGTTGTTTGTGCCGCCAGGGGTATACAGGGCCCAACCAACATCTTTAGGTGCGTCCAGATTTGTGGCATGAACAGCAGAACAGACAGTGTGGCGTATCAACTTGTGGCACATGGGCACACAAACTATAGTTGTGCTAACACGGTCACCAGTAGATCGATAGTTTCATTTAAACTCAGCTATCACGCAGCTGAATACGCGACGGACACGCACTTTTGACACAGTCACGGTAAAATGTTGCGTAAATGTAGACGCGGCATTGGTTGGGCACCTAATGCCGCGTGTACTACTTATATTATCTAGTTGATAATTAGGAGCGATTCTTCTAATTATCAACTCTTGTTAAACTACTTGGGCCCTGTTCAATAACTGACGAGGCTCTGGTTCAGGCATTCCTCTTGATTGGGAGGTCCGATGACAGTCGCTCCCAGAAAAACCTACATGCCATTCAAAATAATGAACACACCTCAGACTCCAAGTGTGAGGTTTGAACGCAACTAGCCTGTCGCAGTCCACTGCTGGACATAAACCTCTCCCAATGTTGGGAGGCTTTACCATGCTGACCAGACGAGTTGGCACAGGGTTTTATTTCGAGTTTGCGTATTTTTGTTTGTTGCCTCTTACGATACCTTTCTGATGGGGATATTCTTTCTCCGCCAACCTGTGACGGAGTTTAAATGTTTTGTGTTTTTGGATAACTTCAACGCTTTTCTGTATTTAACTGGATCTATGGGAAACATTTGCATGATCTGACTCAACTAGTACTACAATCCACCAAGAAATGTATCTGTAAGTCCCATTAGTTTCCTTTGATCATTGTATGGTCCAAGCTAGCAATGCTAAGCGATGTAAATATCTTGTTGAACTAGTGTTCGAGACTGCCAAAATGATAGAAATAAACGTTTCTATCATTTTAACGCAATTTCATTTTGTCGTTCTTTTCTTAAAATAATATATTTAAAATTGTGTTTTAATTGTTAAGACTGTAAATCATGAAAAATAATTGTTTGAATGTTTTAATGAATTATGTAATACTTATGTTATAATGATGATAATGATTAATGATTCAGTTCAACTGTTTTATTTATAAGATGCAAAATAAATGTTCAAAAATTTCATTGTTGTTTATTATATATTTTATATACACTAGCTGAAGCCTATGTAGTTCTTATTATGCGGACTTATTCCCTGGATCAAAAGACTCTGTTATTACTACAGACTATAATCAATCCCTTTTCCAAATTGAAACGAATTCGTTGAACTATTAGAGCGTGACAAATATTGCTTCAAACATCTTGACAAACTTTCACATCTTTATAATAATCATTATAAATGAGAAGACTGTATATTAATATGCAAGCTTTTATTTAATCTATTGATCACAATAATGGTAGACATTTGAAATTAAATTGTATTAAAATAAATTTGCGCATGTGATTCATGAATCGTATTGATTGATATGTATTTAGAAGTCAGTTCATGATATTGTGCTGGTGTGAAGTAAATATAAACACATGAATTAATAAAGTTATTATTTTATTCGATAAGACATTCACAATCTGAAAACCAGAGGCAATTAATATCTGCTGTTAAGGCAATTTATGAATGCTAAAGTAAATAAATTAATTATCTATTTATCTTAACCAGCGAACATCTTTTCCGCCAACAAGTCGTTAGTTTTTTTTCGACGCGTTAAAGGATGTATAATCTATTAAATAAAAATATTTTGAATATTAAGAATTAGTCATACTTCTTATAGTTACAATAGTGCAATAGTTCAAGTTTAAGTCTTGTATTGATTAACCTAACTCATGGTCACGTACATATCACACTACATAAAACTCGCTTAGTGATACATAATTTGACCAACATACATAACAATCACGAAATTGCAATTTTAAACTGTTTTCAGATCTAGTTTATATTCACGTGTTAATCAAAGTATACGCACACAACGTTACAATTTTGAACAGAAGTTAATTAATAATTTGACTCAACTGCATTATTATTAACAGAATTAAACAATTAACAGTAAATCTCTTCCAATAAATTTAACAACCTATTAAATGCACATTTATATAGGCACCAGTGGCCCAAAAATGATGTCAAAGACACGTCTCACGTACCTACTTGCAGTCTTCATCCATCACTCATCTTTCAGATTACGTAAGAGAGGTTTACTCCCTCGGAAGAGCATACAGAATTAGAAATAAATTCTGTCAAGAAACCACGCTCCCAGTGTTAGGAATGCACTTAGATATGACACAGCCACGTGAACATGTATAATAATGAATTACAGACAATGAACATGTCAGAACGTAATCCGAATTATGGTAAAGATGTTATGATACTATAAAAAAAGGAATTCACACAACAATACTTCACAATACATTCATTAAGACGACACATACTGAAAACATGTAGACAAACATTATCTATACAACTTATTTCTTCATATATATAAACTACAAAATATTGCGTTTCAACAACTTGTCGTAACAATGTACAAGCCTTGCGAATATATTGTAACATATTTTATTATACATTTGTATGTTTATTAGTAGGTATCTCATAACAATAGCTACTTGTTAAGCTATTTTAGGGCCACTGTTTAGAATATTAAACCCACATGATTCAATTACGACTCATTGGCTGTGAAATACTAAGCACTCGATACTGTCGATGATTGTAAAGCGAGATAATTTCGATTTGATATATGTAATATACAAAGAGCACTATGATACGCGTAGATACCACTGATGTTTCAATATTCGTCTTCTTCAGGTGGATGTGGGTTTTCGCCGTCTATCTCTTCTGGAGGCGCGAATCCGTCCTGCAAATTCAAGTAAAATATTGTTACCTTACCTTAGCGACTATAGTGTCATTTGACAAGGAAATAAAATTGTTATTGTACACTAAATAAAACATTCCCTTATTTTTAAAGAGAAACAAAATTCCATTCAAAGATTTCCGAATCGATTAGACTCCAAAAAAGTAACACCTGGTATTTTTATTGCATCAAACGATAGGGTCAATCAGTAGGAGAACCATTCTAATAAACATGGTAAATTAAATGAATGGAAATTCAAGAAATCTGTGTGTGTGTGTGTGTTACATTTCGTATTATAGTCGGCTCGTTTATACGGAGAGGCAAGCGATTTTTTAGGAATACTTAAATGCAGTCTTGTTTATTCTTCAAAATATTAAACCCACATGATTCAAATTCAAAATTAGCTATCTCCAGTTTTTCAAATACTATCCATACTATTCCTCAATGGACGGTTAAAAATTTCCACCCTGTATATAGGTACATCATTTCTGCACTTTTTATTTACTTTTTAAATAAACAACAGAATTATCAATAGCTATTGCTCAATGCGTTCAGACATAGCCTATGTCCTTTCTCATGATCTAGGCCTAGTCCTTCTCTGTACTAAATTTTACCAAAATTGATTCAGTGATTTAGGCATTTGAATTTATGCTAAATGCAATTTATCTGTTACACTACCTAATGACTGAGTCTGTAACATTAACGACGCTTATAAATATCATATTCAGTTGCTATAAGGAAAGTGGAATTGAATGTTATGACAAAAGGAAAATAACACAAATGAATATAATATGAAGTATTCCTAATAACTTGGAGCATAGCACTAAACCCTGACAACTGAGAAATCACACTCTAAAAGGTGTTGAACATATCAAGGATATGCCAGTAGGTAAAATGTATGAGTAAATATTGTTTTGTACCTCAGTTGCATATAATATGTCCAAAATCTTCGGAACAATTGGAGCATTTGGTTGTTCTTCCATCTCTTGACAGATCACTTCTATATCTCTGAGCTTGCCGAAATAAAAATCTCTTTCTTTTTCCAAGCCGTCTACTGTTGCTTTTAGTTCACTTATCTGTAAACAGAAACACATACCATTTTGAAGTATTTAATTACTTAATAATAACTGTAGACTGACCATGACTTCTGTATGCGCCCTAGGTAAGATTGGCCTGGGGGCTTAAATAAAGAAAGAGAAAGAGAGAATATGAGTCGAGAGCTAGCGACATACCACCGTGAGCGTTGCTGTCAAACTGACCAAATCAGATGATACGTTCGTACTCTCCGGTTATGTCGCGTCGCGCACATACCCAAAGTGCGGTACAGATGATTACGGGCGACTATAGGTACTAATGATGCTGGCATCATTAACATACATAATAAATAATAGCTGGCCAAATGTCCGATTGACTCTCGATTTGGCAACGGGACTGACTACACCGTCTATTCAACATGCACCTAGCGGAAAGTTTACTCCATGGCCCGTCCATCAATCAACAGGTATGTGCTAATGAGGTCAACCTGACCACAATGGTCTGGGAAGGGTTCGGATGTCAATAAAAACCATTTGGTAGGAGGAAAATTTGTGTGCATTGTCATCACTTAGGTAGCATTTTAATTTTATTATTATTTAATTAAAATCTCACCTAATACGATGCAATTGGCAACTAATAAAAAAATAGTACTTACCTGAAGGTTAAGCTCATCAATAACTTTAGAATCCCCTTTAGCACTTTGATTTATTCGAGATAAATTGACTGGAGGTGATCTTACTGTGCTATTTGCCTTTCCAACTGCAAAATAAATATAGTATATATATTAATATGCAATAGAAATTAGACCCTAAGTATTATAAGCATTGCTTACATCGATCTTACATTAAAAAGAGGTATTTATATCTAGTGATATCTTAATACTACCATGAATTCAATATTATGTTATTGTATTACAAAAGTTATATTTCTTCCTGCTGACACACTGATGAGTGCATCTCCGGTTGCAGTCATGTTTGCTATAAGGTGGCTTTGAGGAAGCATTTTTAGTGCCATGTGTACCTCTGTGTATTGTAAGATCATTGTATATAAGCATGTATTTTATTCAATAGCAATTTATTTATCTCAGTACTAACTATAAAACGAAAAGCTTCATAAATTATAATCAGCAATTGAACAAACAAACTCTTGTAATATAATATTACTTATTATGATACATAAATATAGATTATGTTCACAAGAAATAAACAATAATATCAATGGGAGAGTTGATGATTCAGGTGTTTATCTAAGATGAATAGAATGATGATATTGATGACTAAATGATAACATGCTGTGCTAATATGAGTAACTATAATATACTGTGCAGGTGTGGTGATAAAATATTCAATATACACTATGTACATTAATAGAGATAGTTAATAGTCGCAGATAATGAGTTGAAATGACTATGCAAAATATTGCATGGGGCTAAAATAATATAATCTTTGTTTACTTATATAGTGCAATGGTTCCAATTTTAACTAACAATATAATATTATTAATATTTGCTTCAATAATTTTTATGCAAATCAATAGAAAAGCGAAACAACACAATTTAATTATGATAAAGAAAATAATAGTACTGGTTTGGGGTCTAGCTGCGACTTTGGCGACAGGCGCCGTAGGTTTCTTGGCAGCGGCTTGCATGGCCCGCGGGGCACTGGAGCCCCCGTGGCCCATGGGCAGGCCCTCGCGCGCTGCCACCGCGTCATATTCCGTGCCTCCATAGTTGGCATCAAAGAATTTCTTGAACCATTGCAAAAACTCAAAGTTATCTTGGAAACGACCCTTCACCAGTCTGTCAATGGGTACTATCTACAAAAGAAAAAAGTGAAAAGGTAAAATAAAAAGAACCAACAAGTCTACAAAATGCCGCTACCTGCAATCTATAACTAAAAGATGTGTACAGTAGATCACACTTAGAAACACAGTGAAATATTGTCTTTTATTGTATTGAAACAGTGAGGTTTGTTATGTTAACAAGAATTGAGACAAGACACAAGAAGTTTCTAAATGGGATGAGTCAATGGGTGCAATATTTGATTTGGCTGATCCATACTGCCAGATTGATGCAAAGGAGCTGGCCGGCGGGTAGCCCTGGGTGGAGGTGGGGCTGGTCCACAAAGTGGTACTCCCAATTCGCAAGCCCCAGAACCGATAGTGATGCCACCGCGCGCATCGAACGCGTCATACTCGCGCCCATCATAATTTGCGTCAAAAAATTTTTTAAACCACTGTAAAAACTCAAAATTGTCTTGAAATCTGCCCTTTATCAGCTTGTCCACTGGTATTACCTACAAAGTATATAATCATAATATATAACAATACATTTCTTAATAAATAAGCCAACCATTGTAACGATAATCTGGTGGAAAATTTCTATTCAAGATTTGCTTACAATAGAAAGTCTCTTCATGTAATATTAATTATGCATGGTTTGGAATTTGTGCTAATAGTTATTCATGAAAAAAATTTTTTTTGTACCTAAGGCAACATTAACTTTAAGAACTCTTTTTTTCTCATTTCTAAAAAAGTAGAAAATTGATAATTGTGAAGTTTCTAATTATATGATTATCTGTTTGAGTTAAGATATTCACTATTTATTTGCTTTTCGTGAGTAAAAGTTAAATATGGCTTATGAAAAGTCTCCACATGCCTTTTTAAATGTATATTATATTCATAAAAAATAGCTCAGTTGAAGTAAGTATTAAAGTGATAACTTTATTTTGTAAAAGGCTTTCTATTTAAATCACTGAGTTGACAGATAGAGAATACTCCACATACTGACCTAACTGGTTTCTGCAGATAATGAAATTTTCATTTAATTTCACTTATCATGACTTTCCAATATGAATTGACATAAAATTAGGTAAAGTTACATACGTTTTAAGTATTTTGTGTGTTATTTTGTATACACGGTGATTTTATAGTGGTTTCGGAATAAGAATATTTTGTTTCACACACAGTTTCGGTAGCAAAATCAACTGGAAGTTTTAATTTTGAAGAAAAAGAAAAACACTTTATGTATGGCAATAATGTGCAGGTGAACGAAAAAATGTATGGGACGTGTAAAAAAAGAATTTTTTTTCGCCAAATTAGGACTTCCTTACGATTTTACTATCGAAATTGTGCCCAAAATCTTTTTTCCAAAACCACTATAAAATCAACCGGTATAATAACCCATTTGTGGCATGTGTTAGTCCCAATCGCATTTGAGGCCTTCACCTCGGAGCCCAGTGTCCTCTCATGGGTTTGATACACATATTTTATGAATAAATCAATTATATGTACTGGTTTTTTAAGAAAACAAAAAGCTAAGTGAAAGTAACAATGAAGTTTATCTAAATAAAGACAAAATTTTGCATAACTGAAATAGCAAAATTTGGCTTTTACTTCTCAGTTAGATTTTTTTTTCAATGATTGTAGCATCTACAGTAAACAACAACATATTAGGGGATGACAATCATAGCCTACAATGGTTTTTTTTTATAGAAGACCTAATCGGTCCAATGAATTTTATACCACTTATAAAATAACATAGGTACATATTTGAGATGATTCAAGGTATCTAAACTTGGCATTGGCTAAGTCCATAAAGATATTACAATAGTAGAAACATTTACCTTATCAACTCCCATTTTTTTAAATCCCGCTTGTAATATTTTGAAATTCTGTATGTACTCATGTTCCAAATTTGTTTTGAACTTGATTCTCTTCATAGGTACACTGCCAGCAAAAAGCATGTCCATAAACTGACAATATGCGGCGCCTGTGCATAGTTCTTCGATCTTGGCAAAATTCGACTGGAGGCAGTCGTTCACCCACGCCAACATATCATGTCTTGATAAATTCTCGGAAGTCACGTTCGTTGAATAGACATTCACTGCCATCTTCGTTAGACTGATGTGTCTATAATCTAAAGCAATAATAATTGAAATAACGATGAGACCGGCTAGTAAACCAACGGCAATGCAAGTCAGAAAAAAGAAAGCCGATCTAAAAATAGGTCGTGTTATTTATGTGAAGATTATTGAAAAAGTCGTCCAAGACTTGTATCAAAACATTCATTATGCACCTGTTAAGGTGTAACTCGATCAGAATAAGGTACAATAATAAAATATAACAGTAAACGTAGACAGGAACGGATGTGGTGGTATTAATGTGACAGGGGCAAGTTGAGACGACTCATCAAAAAACTGTAACACCGCATGATGAAAGTTAACAGCACATGATGATAATAAGTATGTTATTATCGTTCACTTAACGTACCTGTGTTAATAAAGTCTAGCACTTAAATATTCTTGAATTCAACGCACATGAGCAAGCAAGGAACAATCAAAAACGTTAAATTTTATCCAAAAACGCTCGCCGTATTCCAATCCGTATTGTCATAGACAAAATATCATAGCGTAGACAATATGTAGATCTGTCCATAGAGTAATAATTACTACGGTATAACAAGACCATAAACTTTAGTCGATTTAGAGCACAAAAGTATTTACGATTTTATAAATACTTACGAGTGTAAAAGATGACTGGAGTAGTGGACTGGATGCGAAAGCTAAGGCACAAGATCAGGAGCAACATATGCAAGGGTCTCAATATTGCAAATATTTTGTTTCTTTTTTACAAAATGTACAATCCTCAAATTACACTACCGACTTAAACTCACTCAAGCCTAACAAAAGGCATTAAGCTTAGGTGGAGGGATTAGAGGGAATGTTTTATATCTTATATAGTAAAATATTTATTTTGTACTTGTACTAGCGTGCCTCTTAAATCAGTTCAGCTGTATTATTTAATTTCATAAAATTGCTATTAATGTGGTGTTCATGTGTAATTTTACAGTAATTAATTTATAATTTTTTCATGTTGGTGTCAAATCTCCTTAGAAGAAGCTTCCAGTGAAGTTTCCACTTCTTTACTGTGGCAGCAATCACACATCCTCAACAATCATTCCAACTATAATGTAGCGAATAAAAAATAAAACATCACTTGGTATAAGGGTGCTAGTTGCCATGTCATAGAAAATCCAAAAGAAGCACAAGTGTTCTGTGCCACAGGGCGGCCCTAACGCACTATTATAAGGAAGGACAGCGTGCCAAGGTCACCAAAATCTATGAATGCTTTGCGCCCCGTCATTCATAAATTTTTCTAGTCTTTTACTACAACTAGTGACGTACTTCAAGAAAAAGATTTATCGACGAACGATGGGCCGATGACTGCTTATTTGAAATTTAATATCCATAATGATTATAAAGAATTGCTAAAGGGAATTTTCTTAACACAAATATGTAGTTTTGAAGATATTTGATTTCGAAAATTGAAACGAGCAGCTAGAAAACGGTTTTTGTGTGAGTGACGGCATGACTTCTTATAGTAAGTAGTGCAGATGCATGAAGTGCAAGAGAATATTGCATTTAACTCGGTTCCGGTTGTGTTTTGTTGTGTTTACGTGTATGATTCATTAAAAAATAAAAGTCATTTGGAATAGTAAGAAATCTATAAATTATAATAAAAATAAGAATTATAATATTATCTCATGAGTGTAGCATGTTACCGGTCTTGTTAAGTTAATACACGTTAAAAGATAAGTAAACCCAATCGTATTAGTATACGTAAATCGACCACTTCTGCGATAGTAGAAGGCACAGCACTAACGTAGTAAAACGTCCATTCATAAAAATGGAACATAGGCAGGACACAGCGTTTTGTAGGTAGGGCCCATCCCCCCCCCCCCCTTATACATCAATGGTTCTGTGCACTGAACTGATTTTTAAGTTTGACAATTCTGACATTTTATTGACAAACAATGTTGACTTTGTACTTTGTTGTTTGTTTTTGTTTGCGGGCACGGTGGACGTTTCAAATTTCGCCTTGAATTCGATAGATATTGTGTTACATGTTTCGTTGCTCGTAGAATAATGATATAGCAAAATTTGCTGCAACCAAATTTTGTTTATTAAACGTCTATTCTGAATATTGTAATGTGTTGAAAACACATAGGTACCTAATTGTGTAATTGAAAACTTAATTTGTACTTTGTAGTTATAATAGTAAAATGACACCAGATGAAGAAAGGCTCACTGAAAATAATCCTACAGTTAACACTGTTACAATCAGCAATGAGTTACCCGCAAGACCCTTTCGCGTGACGATGGAACTGCCTGTATTTCTAATAATGGCGGGAATAGCACTATCAGGTAGGTACTTATATTTTATTTGCTCTACCAATATCATATTCACATTTATGTACTCCCGAATTTAACAACTGTTAACTAAGTTTTTGCTATTAAAATATGTAGATATATTACAAACCACAATAGTTATTTTTACCTAAATAATAGTAACTTGCTGACTCATTGCTATAATAGAAACTGAAACTAACCTTGTGTTTATTGTAATAAGTCTTGTGTAGAATATGTCAGTGTTCTACTACTAGTACATGCAAGATAATGTTTTCAGTAATTGCATAGTACTAATAATAAATAATATTTAAAACAAAAGGTGCACTCTAGCTATTCCTACAATTCATGTACCAGAAGAATTAATTAATGCCGGGATTAAAAGGATAAGGATAGGTGATGTAGATTATTTAAATTTACATAGATACAGAAGTATATATATATAGAAGTATAGATGTTGGGGTAATCAAAAGTATAATCATTAAATGGTACACAATATTTTGTATATCATGTTTGATCAACATAATAAAGTTATTTTTGTAACCACTTGGGGGTAGATCTATATTCTACACTGATCTATTGTAGTAAAATGTATTTCATTCTTTAATTCAGAATTGATGACTTAACTGCATTTTTAAGAAAGGAGTATTATAGAAGCCACATTGTTATAATACTTGTGTTGGGCTCGCACAATTATATTGTAATATGTGTCGGAAGATACTTGTGCAAATTTCAATAAAGCGTGTTTGTAGCCTAGGCTCGCACATGTGGTTACCAGTAGGCAGCTTCCCATTGGCGTTTTAAGATGTTGGACAATCACTTCAAAATCACTATTGAGATAGCATCTTTATATTGCTACAATGAAGCATGATTCACATATACATTTTCATTTTATTTTGTGAAAGGAAATAAATGATAACCCTACCGACGCCAGACGCGCTATTTTTCAATCGCGCTTAAATTTCGCAGTTGGTAAAGTTTTCTGGTAGTGTCTGCCAGATCTCCCTACTCTGAGAGGATAATCTGCTTTAGAGCCGCGACTTGTCGTGAGATTGACTTGTGGAGTGGCAGCAGCAAACGCGCTTGCTACGCAGCTCAGGGTGTGCGGGTTCGTTTATCGCTTGTGCAAATATTTGTACTATTTGCATTGGCCTGGTAATCTCTGTGTCTAGGATTCGTTAATCCAACGATCACGGTAGTCTTGCGAATATCTATGGCAGTCGCAATATAGGGGAATTTGGCAAAATGGCCCACACAAGGACGTATCCGTCTGGTCGACGCCCTCCCCACTGGTGTTAGCAGAACAGTAGTAGAGAGTTGTGTGTGGCTATAACTACTCTTGGTATGAAGGGTGCAACATAAAATTAAGGATAGATTAAGGGATATTTGAAATAACTCTGTCTCGCAAAATTGTGTGGATAGTTTTTTATAGGGACTCGGTGTAGTCGTCTGTTGAGTTGAGACTCGTACCCAGCGTCTGTTGAGTCTTATGTCATGTCACAGACAACTGTGTGATGGGTGACCCGCTTGACGCAGTCACAGCTTTTTAAATTTACATGTAAGCATCGCGCAGGGATGACTGCTCTACACAGTTCGGCATCTACTGGGGCTAATGGAAAAAACCATTAGTTTATCTTTTCTCACGACTTTGGGACACCTGTGTTATGGTTTCTTCACAGTAGCTACCGACAATTTCATCATCATATTTGCATTAGTCCCGGTCGCTTCCGAGGCTTTCACCTAATATTCCTGGGTCTACTATCAACAACTTACAACACCCTTTTCCCTGTTAGATTGTCTCAGAACCAGATTATTAGAGTATTTTACAGGGGTCAGGCTTTAGATTAACTCTTATTGGTGTGTATTCTGACTTGTCCTTCATTATTTTAGGTGTAGCAGTGAGTAACATAACATTATATAGATCGTGCGTACACGCCTTGGGATATTCCAGAGAGGAATGTAAGGTGTTTTTGTCGCTGAAGGTAAATAATGAGTCTGACCTAGAAAAAGAAGTCCAGAAATATGTGACTACATTATCAACTGTAAGAAGTATCATCGAAGGTGTTGTGCCAGCGATTTTGACGCTTTTCTTGGGTGTATGGTCTGACACACATGGCAGGAAACCCTTGATTGTGTGGCCACTGTTTGGTAAGTTACTTTTTTTCCTATTTCTTTTCTTTTTTTTTATGACAACTCCCGCACTAGGGAACAAGCCCTGTATCGCGGGGGACTTTACAAACATACAACTAACGGACACAAAGTACACCCAGACTCAGAACAACTATTTCTGGAGCACACAATTTTTTGTCCTGTGTGGGGATCGAACCCATAACCTCGTGCTTAGCCGGCGCATACACGCCCACTGAGCCACGGAGGCACTGATTCTGATTGCAAGACTCTAACTCCTTCTACTCCTTCGAACGCAAAACCCCAATTGGATGATGCCAACATACGCATGTAGCATATTCATTTGGTATGGTAAAGTGCCAAGTTCGTAAAATGAAAAACACTGAGATTGCCAACTACGATACTTAGGTCCGTATTCAAGATTCTATTCTTTTTTTGTGTACTTAGAACAGATTTTATAGACCGATTGATGGACTTGACATATTGTCTATACAATCCACTGACATCGAGATTTCACCGAGTGGCATTCAAGAATACTGGCCGATTTACGAAATTCTAGTACGTACTTACGCAAAAAAATCTACCCCGGGACCATGACTGGTCGGGCTGGATGGAAATTAGGAAATAAAACAAAAAAATATACATTATTGCGTTAAAAGTGTTTTATTTCGAAGACTGATATTTGCGTAAACTTTCGATAGTGTCAAGTACACAAAAGTTACTCCAAAGGAACTTGAAAGAACCAATATCACATTTTTTATCCGAGAATATCAAACTACTGCGTCGGTCGGGGCGTGCCGCGTGAGGGATATATTAGAGGTCGCCGAAGTCGACAACGCGACGGGACCGAAATATCCACCGCTGCTGGCATTTCGACTTATTTTTCCGTAAGTGAAAAATAAGGTCAACAGTGTACAGTACAATAAGCCACAGAATAAATAATATACTATATCACTAAGTTACTAACTAACTAATGTAGGTACTTAAGTTAATATTTTTTTAGGTTTGACTATTACTTCGATGTGTATGGTCGTCGTATGTACCTTGGACAATCTTGGCCCCTGGTGGATAGTTGCAACCTGTTTGCCTTTTTCATTATGCGGGGGTTTTACGATACTCTTTACTGGTGCATTTTGTTACTTGAGTGATGTCACCTCAGATGCAAACAGATCTTTGAGGTATGCAAATATTAGATTAACTTTATGAGTGAAAACTTTTCATTGGCCGTCTCCTATCTTTTCAATACCATTGTAACACTAATTGTTAGCTGTTAGTTTTCCTACTATGAAATAAATAAATAAATAAATAATTAAATACTAAACCCGGCATATATTTTGACTATAGAAACGAGTCCCTAACGCGCGGATTGCTTTTATATAATCTATAATGGGTAGATTTGGTAGCACCCTGTGCTGTTCTCAATATACACTTAAAAACTGCGCATATAGAGGCCCTTTTTGCGGTTAAGATATATGCCGGTAACAATACTTCCTATGCGCACATGATGTTTTATCCCATAATTTTTCAGGATGACTCTGTTCGAAGGCTCCGTATCAGTGGGGACTGTAGTAGGAGCCTTGTTGAGTGCCCATGTTCTAAGACTGGTCGGAAATACCTGGCTGATACTAATCGCAACGGTTTGCTATGTCTTGGCATACGCTTACGCACATATCTACATAAAAGAGTCTTTGACAGGTGCTTTACAGGTATATCAATTTTTATATCTACTTTCTAGACTATTAATTGATTGACTCATACGTATACCGTTTGGACTGAACCGATAAATCGACGCGTGTGCATTTAAATAATTCTAAGAACGGTTCAGTTTTTATAGCTCACAAGCATCGGTTTATCAATTAACTGTTCAAAGTGTTAATATCACGTCGAAACATCAACTGTTTCCGATTTAAATTTGATTTGAAACAGTTAGCATATCAATTGCTATAAAAATCATTATATTATCATTCGTTAAGAATATCTTTTTTTGGAGTGGTCTATTTGCTACACTAATCTTTATTTAAACTTTCATTTCGACGTTTTGTAAGTTCCGTTTAATGGTCAGTACAGTACAATACAGAATCAATAATTTTTGACTTAGTGCAGTCCTATGTCTGTCGATAAAATAAATGATTCCGGGTGACTCTGTGACTCAATCCGGCTTTTTTATGTCACTTCGTAGCAGACAGCAGTTTTAATGTCCTTGATTGTTATTCTACTAATATTAGGAATCAGCTGTTGCCCGCTGCTACGTCTGAGTTTCAGATATTTATTATGTTTTATTTACCTAACAGATATTATGTTATAAATCCATTAATAGCATGCGCAAAATCTTCTAACCAACGAAGCTAATGAAAAGGTATTTGTGAATTATCATCATACATTTTCATTGCTTGATTATAGTGATAAATACTTTGATACTCGTGTTTATCAGTTATTGTCATGGGCATGTAATCTACGAGTATCATGGCTGATGTGTTGTTTTTATGATAATGGCGTTTATTATACGATACATTGAAGTATACTTCAGATTTGTAGAATACGCCTTCATTAAGATTTTAGTGGATAAATGCGATTTCTTTTTATTGTCCATGTACATATTATTAAACCATGTTTTTAAATAATAACAACAAAATATGATAACTCATGTATAGATAGATAGATCATTCATAAATACAAATAAATGGAATTGAAGGCTGTCTGAGCCACGCGTTTACTGCTGCTGCCTTATTCTGCGATCAATCACGCACAATGGCCCAAAAAGGGAGTACCCCCAATACTAGTACCCAATCCTCGAGAAGGGGACAGTTAACGGGCCCTCAGACTTAGGTCTTTCCCGATTTATAAGGTGACTCAGATGTAGGAGGTGGCTCAACGACCCCTATTCTCCATGAGCGCAGGTCTGGGGTTGACAGGTAAGCCGCCTGTCACTCTAGCAGAAGTCAGGGCTTGTCTCAGTACGTGGCCAGGACCCCTTCGGAGTGTAAGACCAAACCAACACAATTTTCGGCGTTTGATCTGTTAATATTACTTATTTTATGTGTTATGACCACATAAATATTATTATATATTTCTTTTCCTACTTCATATGACCGATAAGTTAGTCTAAATACAGGTTCTCTCGCACTTAAATAAGTCTTGTCTACTTTTTGTATTATTTCGCCCGGTAATTTTTTGTGGGGATTATACTTTAAATGTAAACTCAATTTTCAACTACCTCTGTGGCGTGACGGTCGGTAATGCATTTCAACTTTTACGTTCCGAGGTGCGGGTTCGGTTCCCTTCAAGCTTCTACCAGCACCTTACAATAAGAATGTTCCGACCAAATGAGCTATTTGGACACATGCTGAATATACGGATATTTTTCATAGGGCGACGTTGTTTTGTTTGTTGACTTTTTCGATTTAAATCTCAGAAAAAACTACAATGTTCACTTTGTTACAGGGTGGAATTTTGACACTGTTTGATGGTCTTTTAGTTAAAGAGTTAGTGCGTGAATGTTTCAAAAGACGACCCAACAACGGCCGAGCGCAGATACTGCTACTAACTCTTGCTAACAGTTTATCAATACTCATACTGTATGGAATGATTCCTTTGGAATATATGTACACAAGAGAAAAGCTCCATTGGACACTGAGTGAATTCACGACGTTCAATGCTATCAGTACGACGATATATTTCTGTGGAGCGTTTATAGGCATTTTGCTGCTTCAAAAACTGATTGGCCTCGGCGATTTAATGACAACAAATATTGCGTTTGCTTCGGTATTGGCAGAAAGTACTATTCGAGCATTCGCTAATAGTTCGTGGTATATGTATATGGGTAAGTATTTCTTATTTGAAATTCACAATGTTTTATAATTACTCATTTAAGAGACCCAAAATAAAACTGCATAAAAAAAATCCCATACACATTTCTTAGGAGATTTTTCGCAGCAATTTTGGTACATTGATAAAATTTGTAGAAAAGATTAGCAATAGGTAGCGTGCAAATCGCTTCATGCTTATGTATAGGTATCTAATTATATAGTATATAGGTAATGATAACTCTGAAAGATATGTAAACTAAGTAAGTATATGACGTATTTTAATGTAATATGACTAAAAATATTGATGGCCGCCGTCTTTGTCTCAAAGTATTAGAAATTGTATTATATCTAAAATGTTTATGACAATATGTATGACTAACCATAATAATATAATCACACTTATAAATATCCTTCTGGAAAATTGCGTGATAAATGTGTCGTAATATTTGTTTGATTGGTTAAAAGTGAGAAGCTAATCTCATCCTTTTCTTTTTAAAATATTTTTGATCTGTAGATTGTATCGTTCATTGGTAGTTGTGGAAACAGGTTATGTAAAAAGTAAATGTATTGTGGTGTGATTCATTTATTATTATGGCAAATTTGCAACGTCATGTAATTAATTAAAGCAATTATGTAAATGATAAAAGAAACTAGGTAGGTATGTGCGTAGGTATGAGAAATTTGGATAGACGAAAGTCGTTCAATGTATGTCCACTCTTATGAAATAGTTAGGGATGTATGGGGCCCCACCATTCTCTAATAGACCTTCGTGGCCAAGCCATCCTCACCTGCGAAACTGTTGTGGCTGTCATCCTGCTGATGGACAGGGAGGCTCTGGTACCGGCTTTCCTCTTGGTATAGGAAAGTCGCTACAATAAAAGCCGTAGGTATAAAGGAGTAAGTGAATTCGGGCTCTGAGGCGACAATGCTAGACGATTATACTAATTGGTACAATAGTCTGACCACGAGCTCTGTACCTCTCTCGTGGTTAGCGCCCTGTGGTCCGCGGAGTATAGATCGTCAGTCAGAAGTCGTATAATAAATCAAACATGAGTTTCATTTAGTCTTACTTATTTTACGTTACAAGTCAACTAGCTGACCCGCGCAACTTCGTCTGCGTCACCCCGTTTTTGCAACATTTTTCATTCCTGCTCCGCACCTGTTGGTCGTAGCATGATGTTATATACCTACATATGAACCTTCCTCTTGAACCAATCTAACTATCAAAAAAACCGCATCTAAATCCGTTGCGTAGTTTTGAAGATTTAAGCGTACAAAGGGACAAGAAAAATAGGGACAGTGAACGCGACTTTGTTTTATACTATGTAGTGATAGTGATGAAGAGGAAACTCCTCCATTTAGTGGGTCCATTTTTATTTTAGTTCATAAGTCAAATAAGAGTTTCATTAAGTACCTTTTATTTTCATTTATAAGTCAAAAAGTAGTTACATTTAGTACCTTTTTATTTTGATTCCCGTTTAGTACTTACTCATTTATTTTAGAACGTTTATCTGGAAAGTGGAACATTGTGTGTAATAATGAAACGATATTAGGTCGTCAGATTAGAATGACATTATCTCATGTAGTTGTTATCACAATTATATACCTAGTTTTAATAATGTTATAAATTATGCAATTTATATCTATTTAATGTTATATTTCTAGAATAGTTTACACAGGCAACAATGGAAAATTCTGTACTCTAATGTACAAAAATAATAACATAAACTCACGCCTGTATCCCCGAAAGGGTAGGCAGAGGTGCTAGCACCCACATTTCGCCAGTTTATGTTTAGGTCCCAATGTAATAGGTGGCGAGCCTATTGCCATTAGCCAGGCACTTATAAACCTGCGATAAATACACACATAACTTCGAAAATCATCGAAAAGTCATAGGTGTGTGCCATGGTAAAACCTGGGACGAACCCGAGACCTCGTCTCAGCAGTTCATTATCCATACCACTAGGCTAACGCGGTATAATATAACTATATAAATAGTCATTTACATATTCTGTTAAATATTACGAGATATTACGGGATTGGTATTATATCCCGTAATATTCAACTGTGAATATGAGCCATATCACTATCACTACAGACATAGTATAAAATAAAGTCGCGTTTTCTGTCCCTATTTTTCTTGTCCCTTTGTATGCTTAAATCTTTAGAACTACGCAACGGATTTTGATGCGGTTTGTTTCAATAGATAGAATGGTTAAAGAGGAATATAATATATGCATATAACATCATGCTACGACTAATAGGTGCGGAGCAGGAATGAAAAATGTTGCAAAAACGGGGTGACGCAGACGAAGTCGCGCGGGTCAGCTAGTGAGTCATAAAATGTAGATTGAATTTATGTTTTTACTGAATATTTTCTTTTCAGGTGCGGGAGTGTCATTATTCAAAGGTTTGTCCGCACCGCTTATAAGATCATTTTTGACAAAAATATTGCCCGTTGTGGATATAGCTAAAGTGTTCGCGCTCATGTCGGCGATAGAAGGCCTGTGTCCGATAATCGCCCCATTGTTATACAACTCACTGTATCGGCTCACAATATATGCGTTCCCTGGGGCCATTTATTTACTCAGCGGTGCTATAACGATAATCTGCATCGTTTGCATAGCGTAAGTATTTTATTTGTATATTAAAAGTTTGACTATGGTGTGGTGGTAGTGAAGCTACGTAAGAGACGCGGGTTCGATCCCCGATCATTGGAAATATTTATATGCATGAACACGGTTATTTGCACCGGTCTGGTCATACCTGGGACAGCATGTTAAGCCGTCGGTCTCGGTTGTCATACGAACATCTATACTTTACGTTTACGTTACGGGTTATTGGATTCCTAAAAAAATCAACTAGTCTAGCTGCAGTACTTCGATGTCACCCATATCTATAGTTTGTGTAGGCCGCAACACATTGACTGGAAAAAGTGGATTCCAGGCTGCAAGGTGATAGCTTCGGGTTGCGACTGGGATTAACGCAAGGATGGTGATGATTAAATTTTGGTTATGATACATTCATATATTCACGCCTGTAAATTCTCTAAGGAGTACGCAGAGATGTATTGACATCCACATTTCGCCAACTTTGATTTTTGGTTCCACGCAATACGGCTTATTGCCGTCAAACGGTCACTTTGTCATGGGCTCTGTATTAACTGTCGGTAGGAAAACATCCATATCCCTTAGTAGCCTTCTACGACGCCTAGAATTACGAATGCTTCAGATCAGACGTGGCTCATTAGATAGAGCATTCCCCTGTAAAGGAAAGATCATGGGTTCGAGTCCCGTCGGAGCATTCCCATTATCTGATCTAAATTTGATTTAAAATATATAAAACCAATTTTCGTAGACTATTCTGAATTGTGCAAGAAAATAATAATATACTTAGGTACATGTACGCGATAAAACTTACCTAGCTAGTGTTTTCGTGAAGATTATAAAAAGTTATACATTTGACCTTGAATAACATTTAAACAGACATAAGATCGGTGTCGACTTTTAATATTTTTGTTTGTAATATTGTAGTAACTATAGAGAACTACTTACGAAACGTAATACCTAAAAAAAGAATCAAAAGGGGTCCTTCCCGTTTCTGATATCCCGTTCCGAACCCATTCTAGCCCAACCCTAGCATGACCAGATATTTGTCTTAACTCATACGTAGCCAGGGTACTCTCCTGCAGTTTATCTGCGATTTCACGGACATAAATATTTCCTTTCAAAACCTGTATTGCCTCCTCTACACTGCTCGCGAAATTCCTCGGTAAAGTACGCTTCAAACTTTGGCTAGTGCCTCTCTACACTATCATATTCATTTAATATCGTTCAACTTTGCGAGCAGTGTAGAGGAGACATATGATAACTTCGACGCATGATATCTATGTGAATTTAGTTGTTCATTTTGGTAGTCACTATTTAATTATTGACCTGCATTGCATATCTAATCGATATGTCACAGTCCTGCTATTAAATATCTGGTTTATATAAAAAATAAACCATTCGGATGCATTTTGTCCTCATTTCAAATAAAAATATAGAATGTAAATTGCAGTTAACTATCAAAGCGGTTTTTATATTGAATTGTAAACTGATTTTAAATACAAGACAAATATAAGAATCAGCCCAATAAAAGATGCGAACTTGTGTGTGTGTCTGATTTTATTCAACCACTCTATATATAGACACAGACACAAGTTGTGCATTTTTGAGCTGTCTTTGGACGATAACGGTGCACCGTGTACCGGTTTGGACGAGCTCAAATTACCTACAGACAAACACACAGACAGTTACTTACGCAACCATAATATTAGTATGTAGTATAGATATGGTTGGTTATGCAGAAATAAAACAATAAGTTATATAAAAAATGTTTTCTGTATTCTCCTTTTGAAAAAACCGGAGCTTGCTCAAAAACCGGTGTTTTACTCCGGTTTTTGAGCAAGCTTAAACGACAGACACCCTCTTGCTTCGTTTCACCTGCGACTTAGGTCCAAGGATCAGTGCCGAAATGTATACTATGGATATGTCTAGGTCTAGTTTAGAAGCTATAATGTATTGGACCTACTTTCTAATTTTATTTTATTTTTCAGGTTCGTTCAATATTTCAGATGGAACACAACTTCACAATATCAACTTCTGGAGAGTTCGCTCCGATCTTAGTTCAAGGCATAGACCATTTTATCAGTGTGCTGCAGTAGCAAACAAGACTTTAAAGAATTCAGTACCTACGTTTGGTACTTACATAATTTATACAGATTCTGACGTGCATGACGAATGACGACTATTGAATTAAAAACGATTATAAATAGATAAATAAATTCAAGGTAACAATTACCAAATTTAGGTACATTTAATGACTGTTGCGCAGTGTAAGTTAGAAAAGTGAAGCAAGAAAATTAAACTTTAAATCTACACTTTTCTTCAAAATGACATCTTTCATTATTTGAAAGAAATTAGATATTACATTACGAAAACAAATTATCATATTTCAAATGAACAAGTTAACGTATCGCGTGGGTTGTGGGAGCACCTAACTTAAAACAACTAAAAATGACGAATGAATTTGTAACAATTCAAAACAAGAACTTAACAGTTAGTTTCTCCACCATCTCCCGTCAACGAGCAAGATGTCCGGACTCCAGACCAGCCAGCATTTCGTTTTCGAATAACCAGTGCCAACGGACAAACGGCAAACTTCTTGACTATGTACTCTATCTGCGCAGAAAGCGCTTTTTGGGTCTCTTTCAGAAGTGGGACGAGCCGCGATTGCAATCAACCCGTCATAATATATTACACCAATCGGGGCACATGCACATGCACAAACTTTCCGAGTTTTGTTGCAGATGTTTGCTGACATTTATATTACTATTTATAGCTTTAAAAAAGTTACAAATCAGTAGGTAAGTAGGTATACTACTCCGACCAATGTACTTGTGATATTGTGTACAAAAGTTAAGTAGGTACTGTATAGTTTTATGATAGTTGATATGATACCTCCGACTAATACATGCGGTGAAGACAAAGAGTGTAAACGAAATGGCGCTACTTTGCTAGTTCTATGCGCTCTGTTTATGTTATACTTTTAGTCTGAGGTTGATACTGTTAAAAGTAATGTGATACCAGGATACGTAGGTACTTAGGTGTAAAAATGTATTATTTCTGATTAAATCATATGAACTTAACCGCAAAGCGGTTTTTGTTAAGTAGGTACGAAATTCTTAAAGAGCCTTCGATGGCGCTTTGACAGCCGGGGCGTGAGGTATGGGTATGCCAGAGGCTACTACACCCCCGGCAACTGATGGCCCGAGATGGCCATGCGGTTTTAGTCGGTTCGAGGCCGACAGAACCACTCTCGCTGTCTACGGCGAGGATATCAGAGGGGATTTCCGCACGTAATAAAAAAAGAGTTCAAAATTCTCACATATTTTATACTGGAACTGGGACTAAAATGCGAACTTATTTTTTTATAAGTGTACCGTAGCATAAGCATAACTTCTACAAGTGATGTGATAGGTATTTACCTATCTAAATGTAAGATCAAGATACTTTATGGATCAAATGTTTTTGTAAATAACTTAATCGCCAAGCGAATTTATACTTCATTTGTTTAGATACTTATATAAAGGTAAACAATCTTGTGGCAACTTTTAATAAATTTTATAAAAACACGTTTAAAAAATAAACTAGACTAACTAACTGAACTAATTAGTTGTTCGACACAGGTTTTTAATCTTCAAAATGCATTACTAATCAGAAAAGTATTTTTATACTGAGTTTCTAAATTAAAAAGACACAACTCAAATCAAATCAAAAATCATTTACTCTGCATAGACCAGTAAACGGCACTTACAAAACGTCAATATTAACAACATTTTATCAATTGCAAATTTAATGGACCACCGGTTCGAAACGCGGCCCCGACCTGAGAAGACTCCGGCAAGAAACTCAGCGGGCTTTTCTTTTTTTTGGTCTATTTATTCAGTCTTGATACAAAATTTAGCTAAGTAGCAAGTTGAGTGAACAGCTCATTTCCACTAAGATTGTTTACGTTTATTTAAGTACCTACCTAAACAAATGGTTAGACTAACAATAGACTGTTACCAAGACAATATAAATGTAAGTTTCATGCCAAACCATCGTAGTTCATTTTTATTTATTTTATTTAATTATAAAAAATAAATCATTACTAAGCCTATTTTATCACAAGAAAATGAATATGGTACCTATTTACACATTTTTATGTCTACTTTGAACTGTTAAATATGAACTTAGATCATTTGCCGACAAACGTGTCTTAGGTGAAACACGAGATGAAATTAAAGTTAAAGCTATTTATACCTATGTTCAAATTAATTGGTGATTGTGGAGAATTCTGTATGTAATAAAAGACTGATCTACTTCAGTCAGATTATGAATAGGATATAAGCACTTTCGCACTCAGCCATTACTTTTTTGTTATTATATACTAGGTTCTTTAATAAATTCAATTGTTGTGTAAATAATTTTGTTATTATTTTTATTTGTAATAAATATATTTTGTTCTTGGATGGAACTAACAACGTAATGAATAAGAACTAAAGAAGGTATCGTTGGTCTTGCTTGTCGTACGTAAAACGGGGTGAATAGGGATCCAAGGGTGAATAGGGATTAAATGGTCAGCTAAATTCTGTACTTATTTTCTTTCAACCGTAATTTTGGACTATATAGTTCATTGTAATAACAGAATCATCAAATATCTGATAAGAGGCTTATTTGATATCTAGTAAAAGAAATTATGTAAAATATTCCATTGACCATTTTGTCCCTATTCACCCTTGCATCCCTATTCACCCCGTTATACCGGTACCTAAAAGTCGTAACCCTCAGACCCACGGTACCCCTGGCCATACCCTTGGTGGTACCGTGGGTTTTTAAAAGTTAAACGGTACCACCGAGTATGTGACCTTAGTGATGTGTTTACCTATAAATCTCTCGCATGATAACTAGTTAATTACGTAAATAATAGAAAATGCATAATCCAATAATGAATGCAGTAAGTACCTTTATTTTCGATTAAATAGTAGGTAAAACCTCTTTTGCGTTTAAATAGTGAAACCTCTTCTGTTTTTAAAATTTAAAAATAAAAATTCTTTCAAATGTCAATCTAATTTGAATCAATTGTGATTTTAAAAACAAGGGAATTGTAATATTAATATTTTGCGACTTCTTTCTGTACTTGTGGCAAAATACCATGAAAGAGGAAGATAAAGAAAAGTCAATGGAAATAGATTACATTAAGATAAATGGCGGAACTGCCCTTTTTCGGGGTAATTACCGTTACCATCGACACGAGACATACACAGATGGATCCACATTATGGCGGTGTTCTACATACAATAAAAGTAAATTTTGTGGTACTGTCAAAATTTCAAAGGTAATGCTGTAATAGGTATATTTTTTAATAATTATTCCAGATTTTAGAGTTTCGTACTAAGTACAAGCACCTTACATTTATGTTTCATTTTAGGATTGCATATTTATGAAAAGCAAAGATCATAGTTGTGAATTTAATGGATTGAGTAATGAAATATTAAAAGAAAAGATAAAGCTGCGTGAAGGAGTGCTTAATTCGGATAAACCCATCGAACAACTATACGACGAGAAAAAGAAAGAATTTAAAAATTCTGGATTGAATTTTGTGAATGGGAAATATCCTCGATACGAAAGCGTAAAGCACTTCCTTCAAGATGCGCGAAACAAGTCAGCACAAGTTTCCAAAACTCTATATCGGGATTTGAAAGAAATCGAAGTGCCCATTAAATATCATAATTTAATTTTAGCTGATTATTATTGCGAGGAAGGAAACAAACAAACCCGGATCATTGCTTTTTGCTCAAAAGAGTCTCGATTAATAATGCCGAATATAAAGGAATACCTACTTTTTTGATGATACTTTTTACTGTTGCCCAAAACCCTTTGCACAATTATATAACATTCACGGCGACATAGGGAGTGGTGTGGAAACAATTAAAGTAAGACTCTTAATCTTCGCCTAATGTCGGATAGAACTGAAAAAAGTTATACCATTTTATTCAATATGATAAAATCGCAACTTCCAGAGTGGAGTCCACATAAAGTTCACACTGACTACGAAAAAGGTGCGATGAATGCAATTTTGAATGTATGTCCAGATATTACATTACGAGGGTGCTATTATCATTTGGACTCGCAACATTTGGAAGAAAGGCAAGTCATTACGATGTGCAAAAACTAAACCTGGGCGAAGAATCGTTGCACTGGCAAGTGCCTTGCCGCTTCTTCCTGAAGACAACATTCAACAGGGTATGGACTACATAAAAGCTGAAGCCGATAACATACCAGAAGCATTTATAAAATATCTTGAATCGTTTTGGTTCAAAGTTCATAATCCGAAAATAATTAGTGTGTTTGGTGAACGCCACCGAACAACAAACATTTTAGAAGCGTTCCACTCAAAAATAAATAAACTGATTAATAAAAACACGGTCACGTTGATGCGATTGCTTCCAGTGCTAGAGCAAGCTCACACTTTGGAGATGATTCCCAAAAAAAGACGCAAAGAACAAATCGTCAACGACGATTACATAATGAGCATACAGCTCCAAATTGCAAATAAAGACATATCTGTAGGTTACGGACTAGATAATTGCGTTAATTACGTAGTACCCATGCATTTCTTTTTGTAGGGTGTGACATGTTAGTTTTTTAGTGAAAAGCTTAAGAAAAGCTATGATTTGTTATAAAAAATGTCTTTTTAGTTCTTTAGAATAATAAACATATAGTAATTGCCTATTTACTGTTAACACCGTGTTTTATCAGCAATGGATGTTGCATCACAGCACTAATAGTCAATGGTACCGTTTTAATTTTAAAAACCCACGGTACCACCAGGGGTATGGCCAGTGGTACCGTGGGTCTGAAGCGGGTAAAGGCGACATTAATTTTAGCTAGATGTCTTCGTTGATGAGATGTTCTGGTAAACTTTGGTGTTGTCTAACATACATGAAGTTGAACTGATAGGTATGTCCTCGCCTTCGGATCTTTGGGGCAGTTGAGCGCATGCCCCGCGGCAATTTCAGGGGAGCCACAAATTCAAATTTTGCAAACGACTGCACAAATCAATGGTATTAATGGTTAGGTAAGAGGTAAGCTGCATCCCCGAGCCCCGGCCCGGTGTCTCCACCCAGAAGTGTACCAAGTTGTTGACTCCCCAGCATGGGCGACATATTCCACAGCGCGTCGTGGATTACGACATGCCCAAGGTCACTTTTGTAGCATGGGCCGGTATTTTCAGTTTTGTAAGTCTCGCTCACATTTGCACGCCATATTTACTTACTTTTATACTTAACCACACAATGCTCAAAAGTTTACGCTTCGATGAGCTAAAATGCTGCAGTGTAATTGGCTCTTGTCACGCCTGCCTCTTTAGATAGGGTTCAATTTAATTAAGGTAAACAAGTTATGTTCATTAAATTTTTTATTATTTAACATCTTACGAGTACTTCTTGTACATTTCAAGTAATAAACATAGGGGGAGACTTATACCTAAATTTGTCAGAAAATTAAATTCCGTGGACTTTGAACTGAGTTGAGATATGGCATTATGAATGTATGATATAGTGGAAACTTATACTACTTATTATAATACTCATCACAGATTATAAATTTATTCCTCTAAAATCCGTAGGTCTTTGTACAAGAGACTAAAAGTTTTATAGGCTATTATATCGCCTTTACACTTGAAGTGCGCATAACAAAGTTTTAGAGATTCGATAATTTTAATCTTTGTCTTTTAGTGCCAGCACGTTTAATAGATATTTTCGTACAGCTTAAGTCATCAGAATAAATCATGTTTAGTTTTTTTAATAAAGTAAACAGTAATCTATTTCAAAGTAAGCACACAAACATGTTAAAATTTAAAGTGAGCAACGTTATATTTAAACATCACAGATTTCCCAACTGGGATTTAATTTTGTTCATTATTACAAAATCTTAGATACTTATATTTAAGTATGACAACAACAGCACACAATAAAAAAACAACTCTACAAAAAAAGAAACAAACTAAAAAATAAAACAAAAAGAATTTTAACATAAGTACAACAAAATGATGTATGCATGTCTCAATAATAGCAATGGAACTTATGCATATATGGAGTCAACTCATCAATCAACTTAAAATATATTGTAAGTCTAAAATACTTGTCAATTGGTTTACTACAGTCTTCATAATGAGGAGAAATACTTAAGTAGTAATTCGGTTCACTTTATCTATTGGTGTACTCGCATAAGTACCACTGTCCTATATACACGCACCACCAGTTGCACACAAAATAAATCAACATTTCACTGTAATTAGTTGTAAACTGGTGTAGTTAATATCAAGAAGTCCCTTAAATCTACCATTCCTCCTCTGGTTCCGCTCCTTGTTCCACATTCGCAGTTGCATTATTGAAGTCCTGGGAAATAATGTAATTTGTGTTATATTAAAACTAGAAATTCAAGCAGGGAGCTGATTCTACAAATTGTCAACTATTGTTAATCTATTGAGATTATCCTTGTGAAGTGAGTGATAGAATCTAATGAACTCTTATTCATTTAATTTTAGACTTTAAGTCTAATTTTAAATTCTAAAATTCAATGTCCTCTTTTTTGTCTGTGGTATGACAAAAGTTGACATTAAGTAGAATCGGGGTCGAGCAACAGTGAATAAAATTACTATATTTATATGAAAAGAGTCCTGAATTATGGAGCAGAATTTTTAATATACTATTGAATTAGTATTTTTACAAATAAAACTTAGCCAATTACTGTTACAGCTTACCAATAAATCTCCCTGTGTATGCATGAACATACAAACAAGAATATAATAACACTTTAAATTATATTCCAATATATAAAATCATAACAATAACAAAAAATAACTTACTCGAATATCACTGCCACCATACTTGTTGCCCTTATATGTGGAGGTACCACCTTTCAAGAAGTCGGGCACAGTTTGATCTGCTTGTTTCAAGATCTTAGATAAATCTGCACCAAGGGCACCATCCTATAAAATAAAATTGAGTGTGTTGTGTCAAAGGTTTTTTTAAACAACTTAGGTGGTATATGAGCACACGGCCCACCTGCAGGCCTAACACGGGCGCGGGACAAATATCTCTCTCCACCGCTTATGTCAAATTGACGGGGACAAACGCGTTTGTCCCTAATTGCTAGCATGGCGTCGAAGGAGATAACTTATGTCCCTCGCTGTGACGTAGACAAGGGACTTTTTCTCCACTTGCTTAGCACGGCGACCGTAAAGTGGACAAGATATGTCTCTTTTCGACAGATTATAGAGAGAAATTAGTCTCCGAACTACTGAGGTGGGGACAAAAATCGTAACCGAAAAATAAATACATTGGATTTGATTAATTAATTAATGAATTAAAATTTTAATATATATATAACATATCTATATATATATGTATATGTATATATATGGGGAAGGGGGGATTTAAATATTTTTCTCAAATAATTTTGACCTTCAATATTTAAAATCCAGTAATAAGGTATTAATATTTGTATGTATGTATATGTATATACACCGTGATTTTGTAGTCGTTTTGGACCCGAAAGGGGGTTATTCGGAATAATGCATGGTACCTTTTTGTGAGGTCCCAATTACTGTACTGGTTATAATAAAAACGTTGACATTAATGTAATCTTTGTCACTTGTCCCAGTTGAAAAGTTAGTAGCGCTCCGATAATTCATTGACAATTTTGAATGAATGTAATGTAGCGCGCGTATTTCGACTCGTGAATTGATGCCGCGCGCTCGCCGCGCCCCGTCCGCCGCGCGCCGGCGCCCCGAACTTCGCGAAACCATGACGAAACATGTGACTTGCTTGATAAGGGAACACTGACCGCAGAGAATTAAACTATGAAACTCATCTACTTTGAAATCAAGTACTCCAATTTTTCCTTCATTCTTTATACGGGCTCAGGACCGTATTTCATTAGAATATTAAGTAGGTATTCGACGATTAAACTTTAAAATACTTAAACACAGTAACAACGGACTGCGAGTAGGTAGGTATTTCAGGCGTATTTAAAAAATTGGAGCTACATACGAGTATTTACAAAATAATCAACTTACATAGGTACCTATTTATAGTTTATTTACGTATCCCTGAGCCGAAGTAACTGCTCGATATGGAGTCCATTGCTTTCGATACACAAAACGTTTTAAGCTATTGTCTCTCAGTTTATTTTATGATGTGTCTCCGTCACTTTTCACTGTTCCGAAAGCGTCCACTATCGCACTACGTAAGTCATCACGAGATTCATATTCCTAGGTGTAAAGTAGTCGTTTTATTTCTAACCACAAATAAAAATTCCTCGGTGGCCAAGACACGGGGCCACCAAGACCTATTCAGCGTTCACCAAACTCTTGTCTAAATAGGTAATCACGCACTGCTCGAGCATAATGAGTCGACATCCATCGTGGTGGTAGGTAGGTACGCTGACGGCACATTCTCCAGTAATTCCGATTTCACTGTACGTATGATATTCCATTACGAGATACGAACTTCCAGTTAAGATGGCCGGGTCCAGTTTACTTGGGAATCATTAGTACCGCGTTGCCGTAATCCAACCAGGTGCTCCGACTGGGATTATAACCGCCTAGCCTTTTCTGAATTGAAGCCAGCAACGGCTGTACAGCTGTACAGCTGCACCATTGCCAAGTACTTCCACATTAGAATATTTACGATAACGATACATTTTTGCAACTTGTCGCGTGCAAGTCTTTGACGTAATGGGCGTTCGTTGACCCGCGTTGGCGCCGTGCGGGCGCGCAACTACGGCGGTGCGGCGGCGGCGGCGGCGCGCGGCGGCGTCGCGCTAGCTCGGTCTCCCTCGCTGAGAGGCATCTGATTGGCGGAGAATCGTGGCCGCGCGAGATGCTTTCTGATTGGTGGATGCTGTACCATCGCGCAGGCGCAGACGTCTCGTCTTTTGTTTACATACCGCATTCGTAAAATCGTGAATGAAATCATAGTAGTAAAACGTAATTAGTGTATTACGTCAAAGTTAAGGGAGTTACCACGAGTTCTTATTTGCTGTCTACTGACGTCATCAATCTCGTCGTTTCTATGAAAAAAATATGTTTTGTTTTCCAAATTAGTACTTCCAGTCCATTATGTTATCGTAACTATACCCAAATTTCTTTTTTCCAAAACCACTACAAACTCACGTTGTATATACATACATATACATACATACATATATATATGTATGTATGTATATATGTATATGTATATATATGTATATATATATACATGTATATATATATATATATACATATACATACACACAAATATGAATATGTATATATATTATATATGGACTCTACAACCGGTCATAGTGGGACCCCCCCCCCCCCTACAGCGGTCATCAGTACGAGTGTGACACCCTAGGCATTACAAACATCGATAGGCCATAGTAACCATTTTCCAACAGGTGGGCCGTGTGCTCGTCTGCCACCTAAGTTGTATAAAAAATCCAAACATATAATCCTATATTATTACGACACATTACGTAACACAATACATCCCATTACAAGGTAATAATACCTACTTACTAACTTAGCTATATCTACATTATATGAAATTAAAATAACACCGACAATTTAAAAAGTCAATGTTTCACTTATAAAATATGCACGTTGCTAGGTTTTATCAATTTGGTCGAATAATACTTTTTCGTATATTGGTAGCATTGAGTAGACAAACGTTCTCCCCGGTGACAAACTAGTCTCTCCTCGACGCCATGCTAGCTAAAGGGAGAGAGAAGGAGGGAAAGACAAATTTTTCTCCACTCCCCGGGGACTTTTGTCTTCGCGCCATGCTAGCCGTACTGGTGGAAAGTGGTATCAGTGGCATATGAACGTGTGCAACACCAGGGGAGTTACACTTGTGCTACCGACAAAGAATCTTCTAATTCCCTAAACTTTTTATCTTGAGATCAAAATAGAGGGCAACTTTTTCAGAGAATTTCAATGATATTTCAGGGATACTGGTAATTGGGAAATGTAGTACCTATTACATATTTATATAATCACATACATTCTGAAATGACATTTTGGTATGAAAAGTCTGGCGACTGTTATTGCCTAAACATTATTTGAGAAGTAAAACTTACTTGATCAGCATCAAAGAATGAGACAGCTCTGCCTCTGTTGCCTACGCGACCAGTCCTGCCGATTCTGTGCACGTACTCGTCTATACTCTTTGGTAGATCATAGTTGACTACTATGTCAACATTTTTGATGTCTGTAATATAAATTACGAGATTTTATAATACGTGTAAATTGCTAAGAGATTCAACTTCTAAATTTATAATTTCACATAAATGAGCTGTGCGTATCACAGGGTAGTTAAATTTGCTCATTGATTTAGAAAAAAAATCTAGTCGTCATAATTACGAACCAAAAAGTATTACCAAATTGTTCTCAAGTCATCAGCATTCTCTGAACCTTTTCCCAACTCAGTTGGGGTCGGCTTTCCAGTCTAACTGTGATGCGGCTGAAATTCGATATTTTCAGTGACTGCCATCTGACATCCACAACCAATGGTCCAATGACCAATGGCGATATCGAATTTTCAAGTTAGACTGGTTGGACTTTTGAGGGCTCTAACTACCCATAACGACTGCCATAGATATTATATGGCAACCAAATTGTTCTCAAGTATTTAGCTTAATTAATTCATATATTCATGTTTATAAATTCACTTTTAGATATAGAAGACATTTAAAATCATGCCTTCTAAATAACATATATTTATAATCATAATATAGTTACCAAGTCCTCGAGCGGCGACAGCTGTGGCTACAAGTATGCAATGGCGTCCACTTTTGAAGTTATCAAGTGCCTCCTCCCGCTCGCGCTGTTGGCGGTCGCCGTGGATTGATGACGTCAACATTTGCTGCTCTGAGAGCATGGCAGCTATGAAGTCTGCATTGCGCTTTGTCTCAACAAATACCAGGATGCGCTTGCCATCTGAGAAAGTAATTAAAAAATCTATCTAAGAAAAAAATATCGAACTACTTACCCAAAAGAATTTTGAAATAGGAATATTGATAAATTTTATATAGTTGTGTGTAAAACAACCTAATAGGAAAACACAAAGACACTATAACTGCAATGAGCAAGAGGTTGAACAAAAGATTCAACCTCTTGCTCATTGCAGTTTTATTTCCTGCACAGCTTAGTTTATTGTGTAATCATGATCATAGGTACATCACAATATTTCGATTACAGTTTAGTAGAAACATGAGAAACATGACTGAGTTAATGTAGTCCTCAGAACATAATAGAAGCGAACTTGGAGGAACTTACCATTCTCTTCAATTAACTTTTTCAGGGTGGTTTGCTTCTCATACTTGGTAACTTGATGGAACACTTGTTCGACGTCGGTACTGGCACCGCCTACTATACCGACAGCCACAAACAAGTAATTGTTTAGGAACCTGCCAGCTAAATGCTGAATATCTTCGGGAAATGTCGCCGAGAACATAAGTGTTTGTCTTTGGTCCTGTTGATTAGAAAATAAAAATGAATTTCCACAACAGCAAACATATCGACAGTTATACTTAGTAAAAAAAAATGTCATGTGTAATAATTGTTTTGAAATGCAAATTTTCAGTAAAAAAAATTCCCTGCTTAAACATATTAATGAGAATCGAACAACCTTTTCAACTATTCCTATTAGAGATGCCAAGAATTGCTAACACTGGATTAGTCACTTATGCATTAATGGCCCACCTGGTCTCTATTCATCAGTAGTTAAGTACATAATTACCAGGTTATTAATAATTATTTTTCTTACCTATTTATTATTAAATACATTATAGATACCTAAATACTAAGTGTGAAAATTAATTTGTGACTTACAGTGCCAACCATGGTAGGATGGTCCATCATTTTCTCCACGCTGGGCATGAAGCCCATATCTAACATGCGATCCGCCTCGTCTAACACCACGAAGCGCACACTATCGAATGATACGCGTGAGCGGTCCACGAAGTCGTGGAGACGACCTGGAGTCGCGACCAGGACGTGACATCCTCTCTGTAATAGAATAAAAGAGTGGAATATTTAAAAACAATAACTGAGGAATGGGTTTGTACTATAGTCGAAATGTTGCGTAAGACAAAGCAAAAAGAAAGTTGAGGACAGCCCTGTAGCTCTAGCATGAACTCCTATCGAATTCTTAATGTAAAGGTGTCGAGAGCATTGTGTTTGGCAGTCTGCCTCTTGTTAACCTGTGTACGTGGGTAACCCGCCAATCACAATGCTCCGTTCTGTCAATACCTTTAGATTACGAATTCGATAATATTTCGTGCTAAGGCTACAGATTGAGATTCAATCTCTTCTTCCTAATTTTAATGAAGGTTAAAATAGAATTGTAATTCCATGTCGTATTCAGAGCGGTATTCCTTTCCGAGAATGAGGTGGAATTCCAATTCTATTTTAACCATTATAAAAATAAGGAGAGTCGGGTTAGGCTATTTCAGGTCAGGTATTTCGTATTTTTATATATTCTATTTTATTTAAAGACAGTTTATAATACTACTTACAGCTATATTGTCTCCTTGATGGCGTACTGCTGTGCCTCCGTAAGCGACAGCAATTTTCAATACAGATCCGTATGAGAACTTCCTAGCTTCATTAAATATTTGAAGAGTTAATTCGCGAGTTGGTGAAACTATTATAACCTAAAAATCAAATAAAAACATTATTTCCAGCAGTTAGTATACCTGATAGCAATTTGTATTTTTGGCTCTAATGTTTATTTACCTGGGGTTGTGCGCATCCATTTGGTCCAACAATCAATTCTCGCGGGTCTTGCAGAAGAGTATTTATAATCGGTAGGAGGAAGGCCGCCTAAAACAGAAATGAGGTAGGTTTTTTTCAAATGCAGTGGAAATTTGACTAAGACACAAGTTAGTCAGAGCCATAGCCTTTAACTATTCACAAAAAAGTTCATATTTATTGTAAGTCTTACCGTTTTTCCCGATCCAGTCTGAGCACAACCCATGAGATCTCTGCCACCCATTATGATGGGAATGGCATGTTTTTGAATAGGTGTAGGCTTCTTGTAACCAGCCTTGAGGATATTATCCACTACGTATTTTCTTAAGTTAGCAGTTTCGAAGCTATCAATTGCCCTTGGCGCATTTTCTCCACTGACCTAAAAATATAATAACACGAATAATTAATGAAATTATGAAGCAATTACTATGCTATTTAAATCAAATTAAAATCGGAAAAAGTGAATGCTTTGACCGGACACGAGGGGGAATGCTGTGCGTACTTGAAAATAACAAGACTAAAAGGGGGCCGGCCTGTAGCCGTCCAACTTCTAGGCTGCTACTAAAATTTACTAGACAAATAATCTGTGTCCCAGGAATACAATTTGAGACCATGCCATCAAGACTACCAATATATGTATAGCTGTTCGACAAAACAGAAACGAAAAGGTACTTACTTTGACAGCAATATGATCAAACTTATCAAAGTTGATACCAGAGCTAATAGTGCTGCTGAAAATTTCATTTTCATCCTCAGTGGGTGCGGGTGGTACGTAAGTGACCGGGGGCTTCTTTTCGGGATCTTCGGGGCTTCCCTCGGGCCCGTCACCACCGCCACTGTTGCGGCCGCCACCGCCGCCTCCTCGACCACGCCCGCGTCCGCGTCCACGTTCGCCTCTGTCCCCACCCCTTCTATCGTCGTTGTCGTAGTCACCTTTGGAACCAAAACCTGACAGATAATAATAATAGTAAGCAAGTTTTTACAAAAATTTAATCTATACTAATATTATAAAGCTGAAGAGTTTGTTTGTTTGTTTGTTTGAACGCGCTAATCTCAGGGACTACTAATTGGAATTGGAAAATTCTTTTAGTGTTGGATAGTCCATTTCTTGAGGAAGGCTATAGGCTATATAACATCACGCTACGACCAACAGGTGCTTAGCAGCGAGGGTGAAACCGCGGGGAACAGCTAGTAAAACAATAAATTAAGATCGGTGCTTAAAATTAACTGTACTTTAAAGTAAGTAGGGTCCCCTACTTAAATGCCAAGTGCATTGTGGCCGAAAAGCATGTAAACATTGCATTTTTTTAAACATAGATAACATGTCAATGAGACTTCAACCCGCCTGATGTGATAAGTAGTATGTAAAGATTAAAGAATGCCGTAATTTATAGTACGCATATGTGAACAATTGATATTTTGTTTAGGTACTTAAAAAAAGTAAACAATCTTAGCGTGTCTTTTTCATAAATGTTTTGTTTAAAAACTCGGTATAAAAATACTTTGTAACGCATTTTGAAGATTGAAAACCTGTGTTGAACTCCTATTTAGTCAGTTTGAGAGTCCAGTTTATTTGTTCAACATGTTTTTTTATAAAAAGTTGCCACAAGATTGTTTTTCTTTATTTAAGTACCTAAACAAATGGAGTATAGGTGTACAAAAGTGCCGTGTATTACAAATACAAACAGGCACGTTAATTTTATTTATTTGTTTATAAGGAGGACCAATATGCTATCATGGGGAGCAGATCGAGTCCAGGGCAAAAAGTCACACAGTGTCACGCAACTAGAATAAAAATACAGTTTCGTCAACTACAATTCCACCAATCACGCGAAATCTGTCATCTTGCCGAAGCCTTTTGAGAGTTGCTGATTGGTAAATGTTGACAACTCCAGGTAACAATTTAAGTTTCGTTTGAGAACTTTAAACATGATTACAAAAGTTCGAACTATGTCCTTGAATTAACCAGTTTTGCGACCAGTTCTTATAGGATCTATATACAAGTAAACTGGTTTAGGTACACAGATACCTAACCTTTACTCGAATACTGACATCCGATAGACAATAGTGCTAATAGGATTTTTAAATATCTCGTTTTCCTAAGTCACGTGCAGAAATTAAGCGGCAAAAAAGTACAAATTTAAGTAAATGCTTTCTAATTTATACCAAAAATGTGACAATGACTCTCGTCTGTGCTTGCAGGCCTAAAGCACTGAACGGATTTTAATGAAAATTGGTACAAAGACGAAGTTGGGAAAGTGTGTAATTTTTAAAGACAATACGAAGGAAACTTTTTATTATTTAAAACACTATAATACACGGTGATTTTATAGTGGTTTCGGAATAGAATATTTTGTTTCACACATAGTTTCGGAAGCAAAATCGACTGGAAGTTTTAATTTTGAAAAAAAAAAATACTTTATGTATGCAATAATGTGCAGGTGAACAGAAAAATGTACCTAAGGGACGTGTAAAAACAAAAATTTTTTTCGCCATATTAGGACTTCCTTACGATTGTACTATCGAAATTGTGGCCAAAATCATTTTTTCCGAAACCACTTTAAAATCAACCGGTATAGTGTTCATAATATTATGATCTTACTAATATTGCCTATGTGAAAATGTTAGTTATTGATTCATGCTCTAACGGCTGAACGAATTTGACTTAAATTTTGGTACAGTACTTGCATAACACGGGTATAACATAGGCTACTATTTATATTCCATGCGGATGAAGCCGCGGCCATGATGCCTTAGAACGTTTCAGAAATTGGAAGACATGGAGAAATTGATCCTCTGTAAATGAGTTGATTCACAAAATGGTCGCCTTAATAAAAAGGAATAATGTTGAATGGTTCAACCGGTGCATTACCATACCACATCATTGTTAATATCTACAGTTTATTTCAAACAACAGCGTCAAATAAGTAAAATGGATAGTTGTTGTCAAATTTTGGAGAGGTACTTAATTGTTAAGTGTCTGCAGGTGTCAATAAAGTCTATGGAATTTGTGCACGTTTTTTGTAAGTACCTATTGGCAGTTGTTAGTTGAGGACTTAAAAACATGGTCAAGTGTTTGGGACGCCAAATCGACAAAATCCTTATCGATTGTCATAACTCATAAATAGCCAAGTTTATTGTTGTTACTTACACCTACAGGATGTAAGTGTCAAGTGTCAAGTACGAGACAATAATATATAATAAATATGAGTATACTCAACAGTACTTTTCTTTGGTGCCTATCTCAAAATTCAAATAAGAATAGTTCAAACTAGTACAAAATATATGTTGAAGTAGCTAGAAACATACAATTTCGTACTAGTTTGGTACAAAATTATATGTTTCTAGCTACTTCTACAGAAATGCATAATAACTCGTTAGTAGTAACTCGTCTCTACGTAATCCACAGGAGACACATTCATGCTTGAACAACTCAACCGATTTTGATAAAATTAGTTATAGTGATAGACTAGAGCTTGAGAATGAAAATAGGCTATATTTTGAAATGACACCACTTTTTAACGGATTCCATTCAGATATATTTGGTGTCATTTACTTTAAGAACCGCGTTTCGGCTACATTTCCGCAGTCATATTCGCGGAGTGACAAGACTAAGGAACATGGCTTCTGAAGTAAATAATTCTAAAAATAAATATAATAAAATAAATTCTAAAAATAAGTCTAAAAATAAATAATTCTTATCTATCGTGATAGAATCCGAAAAAAGGGGTTTTATTAATTGTGTGATATTCGCGTTAACTTCAAAAAGTAGGCTATATTTGGCGATGACAACCATAGAACAATGAAGTACGTAGAAGTATGATGGGGCAGCCTCAGTACGGAAACCGCTGCCTCTCGCCAAACTCACACATAGAACCAGTTAACTATTAGTAAACAATTGTTTTGATTGGTCATCTACCTTTAACACCAAATTAACCTAAATTATGCACACTAAAAAACCAAAACACATTGGTTTGTGTTAGACATTACTTTGCTATAGATAAAAAGTATTTGTATATATATTTTATTCCGTCACGACAACTGATATCACGCGGGCGGAGTCGCGGGTAGCAACTAGTTGTATGTGAATAAATACTAATCTCTAATAGGTATTTTTACTAACCTATAACAGCTAGTACTCTCTATGAACCCTAGTACCTAGCTAGACAGAAAGGGGAAAGCTTCTCAAACCAAGGTTCATAATTCATTACCGTGAAGAATTATAGCCTTGTAACTACATTTTAAATAACAATGCCATAATATCCAAACACCTAGGCAACTATTGCATGAGCTATACAAAACTTTGTATTTTTTCTTCTACAGTGGAGTTTCGACCTAATACTGACTGGCAATTATCTAGAGTGACGACCGCGAGGAAAATTGGTTGCTGTTAATAGTTATGTCATAAATAGGCATAGCAATACAATTTTTTTTTTTTTTTTTAATAGTATCACGCCTATATCCCCGAAGGGGTAGGCAGAGGTGCTAGCACCCACATTTCGCCATTTTATATTTAGGTCCCAATGTAATAGGTGGCGAGCCTTTTGCCATTAACCGGGCACTTATAAACCTGCGATAAATACACACATAACTTCGAAAACTATCGAGTCATTGGTTTTTTTTTTCGCGTGTGGCAACACTACGGCTAACATCTGATCGTATTTCGTCTTGTATATATTTTAATTTTTATTTAATTATTACGATAATTGGGGTTAAAATTCATCACAAAGCACAATGTTATCATCATAAAAGTGTATTAAGCAAAAAATCAGTGTGTAAAAGTGTAAAAAACTTGTGAAAATTGCGGCCAGCTGATTTTGTTCAACGACTGAAGTCAATGACACCGTACAATATAAAAAATATAAAAGTGATTTCTTTTAATTGTGAACTTTGTCATCTCTTTTACTAAATATTAAGTTATTGTTACACAGGTAATCGTACTAAAAGCTACTTATTATCATATTAGTATATACTTCTCGTATTTTAATACATTTCGTTTTGAGGTTACCGACTTATTTACTTGCGTAGGTAGTGTATTGAACGGGCAGCCTTTTGGTATTTAATTCCTTATACATTAAAGTAATTAATATTGAGATGCCAGTCACACGTAGCATGTCTTCTGCTCGACGTGGTGAGACCAAACATGATCTTCTGAGAAAACTTGATCTAACATTGAAGGAATTAGATATATCCAAAACGTTGGTTGAGCAGTTGCACAGAGAAAGAGATGACAATGAAAGGGAACTACTGGATAGTCTGAATAAATACGACCTAATAAAAAAGCAGATGGCTGAACTGCACACAGAGCACAGTTTAGTGGTAGATGAACGTGACAGATTACTCAATATTGTGACTGGGTTTAGAGAGTGCAGCGACGAGTACGAGCAGGGCCTCAAGCGGATGTCGGTCTTAGAGCAGGAACTGCATGAAGCCCACCACCACATTAACCACCTTGAGGCCGAGAAACGGGACACCTTAGCAACTCAAACCCATAACTTATTTGAGGAATTAGTCGGTAGCACACCCAGCCTTGTTTCTACTGAACCAAACTTAGAACCCACAGTGACCATAGATTTAACAAAGGATGATACCTTAATAGTTCATAATCCTAATTCAAAAAGGTGGGTAGTTCAGTGCAGTAGGAACAAACTTAAGAAATATATAAAAATTAATAAATACATTAAAAAAACACAAAAACTTATTAAAAGACAAAAATGTTTGTACACAAAAGTCAGGTATATTAATGAGAGAAGGAAACTAGGAGATGAACTTGATATGTATTCATTATTAATTGAAAATAATATCAGTGAGTATAATAACAATATTATGAAATTAGAAACGGAAATGAATAATTTGAAAAAATCATTAGATATAATGACCGACAAGTATTTTAATGTCAAAAGTGAGTATCAGGAATACATTCTGGCTATGAAGGATCTGATGAGTCCAAACCCAATATTAACATCTGAAGATAATTCACTCAGTCCTCAGTCAGTCTGTACGCCCTCTCTTACTTCACTTGAGTCAAAAGAGATCAGTAGTTCCCTCTGCGCTCAAAATAATCAAAATAATATAAATAATGAAAATGTAAAATCTGAAGTAGTCATGTTTTGTGATGAATTAGGGAAATCAATGGGCCGGTTATTAAGTTCATATTTACAACAAAATATAACTAATTATTGTTTACCGGGATTAACTTACCCTAATATTATTAAAAAAATAAACAATTATAATTTAGAGGGTATCAATACTCTAATAATTTTAATTGGTGATAGGGGAAATACGGACAGGAATGCATTCAAGCATTGTCTTGAACTGCTGAGATCATTAGATGTTAAAAACATAATTTTATTTACACTGCCATATAGCCGTAGTTTGTCACAGGCAGAAAATAACCTTAGATTTAAGCTTAATCAAACGATACATACATTGATGTATCATAATTCAGACAAGTTCCACCTAATGGACATAAATACATATTTAGAAAATAAGTTGTTATTGACATCAAATAAATTCTATTTGAATAGGTATTTTAAGAGACAGATAGCATCTTCGCTATCTTATTGTATTGAATACTCAGCCAAGAACTTGGCTAGCCACACTGCTTTTATTGGGCAGAAATATGACAATAAGTGTCTTGAAACCTTGGAATATGTTCCAATTAATAATGACAACAATTTAAATTTAATTCTAGGACAATAGAGGAAATCTCTTGCAAATTAGATTCAAAAACTAAGGGGAAGTCTGTGTTCATGAATATTGTTCACCAGAATATTGAAGGCTTTTCAGGCAAAGAGTTACAACTGGAATTATTTTTAAATGAAAGAAATATTCATGTACTTTGTGTAACTGAACACTGGCTAAAAAAACACGAAATGATAATTAGTATTGATAATTACAGAGTTGTTAGTTCGTTTACTAGAGATTCTGCTATTAGAGGTGGGTCACTCATTTTAATTAATGAAAAAATAAAATCCAAAGAAAGAAAAGACATAGTAGCACTCTCAAGTGAGCGAAATATTGAGTTAGCATGTGCAGAGCTTGAGCAATTTATTATTATTAGCGTCTACAGATCTCCTTCTGGCGATTACCACCAGTTTGAATCTATTATGGAAGAAACCTTAAAAAAGGTATGTAAGTGTAAAAAGATGGTAGTTGTATGTGGCGATTTTAACATTAATATCTTGGAAAACTCCCAGAACGCGTTAAGGTTCCTTAATCTCTTTAAATCTTTTAACTTACAAAATCTCTTTAGAGAACCAACTCGCAAAACAGCCACATCAGCTACCTGCTTAGATAACATTTTTTCTGACGGTGATGTAAACGAGAAATCTATAATAAATTTCATTAAATCAGATCATACAGGTCAGCTAGCTAGATTTGAGCACCAACATATTCCATTAACAACAAATATTGTATATAGACCAATCACGACATATCGATTAAAACATTTTAAAGGAAACATTAAAGATAAAATACCTCTTCTAGAGATGAATAATAACGATCATCCGAATGATCTCTACAGAGATTTGTTCGGAGTAATCAAAAGTGAATTTAACAATATTTTCACCAAAAAAACAATAAATGTAAATCAATTTAAAATTAAATTTAGTGATTGGGCTACACCTGGAATATACAAAAGTAGGAAGAAATTATATGAATTATACGATATAAAGGCATCTACTAGTGAGCCACAGGTAATTGAAAATATTAAGATATACTCGAAATTATTCAAGAAAGTATGTTTAATCGCCAAATCTAATCATATACGGGCTACAATAGAAAAATCTGATAATAAAATTAAGGCTACATGGAATGTCATTAACAAAGAAACCTGTAAAACAAGGTCACGTGATCGATCCTTCGACTTAAAAATAGATGATCAATACATTACCACTGATTCTGCAGTGGCCCATGCCTTTGAATCTTTTTTCACAAATATTGCAATTACTACTACGAGTGAATTAAATTCGTCGCAAAACGTAGCCGATTCCCTTCTTAAATCTTGTGTTCCTAAATGTAATGTAATCTTTAATTTTCAGTATATAGACACTGAAACAATACTTAAAACATTTAAACAATTAAATATAAAAAAGACTGAAGATCTCTGGGGCATTTCAACCAATATAATAAATTCAATAATGCCCACTATTGCGCCCTACCTTGCATTCATATTCAATAAATGTATAGATGAAAAACAATTTCCAAATCTTATGAAGTACAGTAAAATCATTCCGTTATTCAAAGCAGGGGACAAAAGTGACCCATCCAATTTTCGTCCCATCTCTATATTACCAGCGCTAAGTAAAATTTTTGAAAAAATAATATTTAATCAACTGCTTTCACATTTTGCAGCCAATGATTTACTTCATAAAAAACAGTTTGGTTTTACTAAAGGCAAAAATACAACAGATGCAGGAGTCGCACTAGTTAAACACATATTTGATGCATGGGAGGAGAAGCAGGATGCCATTGGTATTTTTTGTGACTTATCAAAGGCTTTCGATTGTGTTGATCATGAGACCTTGTTATTAAAGTTAGATTATTATGGTGTCTCGAATAGCTCACTTAGCTTACTTAGGTCTTACCTCACTGGCAGAGTACAAAAAGTAAACGTTAATGGCACCGATTCTTCTGGCGCCCCGCTAGTCATGGGAGTACCCCAAGGCTCGATATTAGGACCCCTTTTGTTCCTGATATATGTAAACGACCTTCCATACTTCATTGAAAATCTTTGTGAAATAGTATTATTTGCTGATGACACTTCATTAATTTTTAAAACTGACAGACAAAAAGTAATACTTGACGATGTGAATAATACCCTTTCTGTAATATTGCATTGGTTCACGAGTAATAACCTGCTACTTAATGCCAAAAAAACAAAATGTGTAAAATTTACGATGCCAAATGTAAGACATATAGACTCAAACATTATAATGAATAATGAAACTGTGGAAATAGTCAATACCACAGTTTTTCTTGGCATCACACTAGATAATAAACTACAATGGGGTTCTCATATCACAGCCTTAGCAGGAAGACTTAGCTCAGCTGCCTATGCGGTTAGAAAGATAAGGTCACTAACTGACGAGAAAACGGCACGATTAGTTTATTTCAGTTACTTTCATAGCGTTATGTCATATGGTCTGCTGCTGTGGGGCTCAGCTGCCGATATTGCAACTATATTTATATTACAGAAACGAGCTATACGAGCAATCTATTGCCTCGGACCCCGTGACTCGCTGAAAGAACTGTTTAAAGAAATTAATATTTTAACAGTTGCCTCACAATATATTTACGACAACGCCTTATATGTAAGGAAGAACCTAGACCTCTTCCAAAAAAAATCAGACTTTCACAACTTGAATACGCGAAATAAAAATAAACTGGCGATACCGAAACTAAGGCTTCATAAAGTCAGTAATTCGTTTGTGGGCAAATGTATAAAAATATATAATAAAATTCCTCAGGATTTGGCTGACCTGCCACTTGATAAGTTTAAAATAGAATTGAAAAAATTTTTAATTAAAAAAAGCTATTATAAAGTAGACGAATATCTTGATGATAAAAATGCGTGGGCATAATAATCTCTTGCTCTTGCACCCAGTTATTATAAATAAACAACTAAATATTAAAAAGAATAACGATAATCTACCTGAGTTTCTTGCTGGTCTCTTCTCAGGAGATTTAACTACCGAACCAGCGAAAGAATCATTTTCTAATGATTTATTTACTAAGTATCCTAATTTATTATGAATTATAATATTTTTGACAAATGTAGGTACATAATTATTGTAAAACTTTGACATTCATAAGTGCTCTTTATGTGCCTAAACTGAATAAATGAAATTGATTCTTTGATTCTTTGATTCTTTGTGTGTGCCATGGTAAAACCTGGGATCGAACCCGAGACCTCGTCTCAGCAGTCCATTACCCATACCACTAGGCTACCGCGGTTACAATACAAAATTTTATTAATTTACCTTTTAATGTATTTGTCTTGTGGAATGTAAGTAAAATGACGTAGAAATGATCAGTAATGTTGATTAACGGTCAACAACAACAAGAGTATTTACGAACACATATATTTCAAACAAAAAATCAGAATGAAAAATGTACATTGTTTTTGAATATTTTGTTCGTCAAAATGATTGCACCCCACCTAATGGTAAGCTGAGGCGCAGTCCACAGAATATTGACCGTCATTACCGAATTACAGAAGATATCTAGATTTCGCACCTTGACGACCTCGACAGATTTTTTTTACACGCACATGTAATTTTAATCAAGAATTATTTCAATTTTAATGATTGTTAAACATCATTTTCTAATCAAGTCTCAATACATAATTGAATTATTGTGCATAGACTTCATCTTTATGACATGTGAGTTTCAATTTCTTTGTGTGGACCTCGTAAATTATAGGTACTCGTTTTTGGGTCTTTTGAAGATAGCATGGAATTATTATATCAAAACAATAGGCACGCCAGGACCTCGTTTCTCCCGCGACTTTAGTACAAGGTCTGTGCCTATAGGTATCCATACTTTTTCTTATAGTAGCTTCAAAAGCACCAGTAAAAATTAGTGCAAAACAACAGAACAGAACATTATCAAGAACAAACAGGAAGTTATAGACACAGGTCTATTAAAAATGTCTTTTTTTTGTTACGGATCAAACATACAATCAACTATGCAAATTAGGAGGTGTTATTTTAATATTACAAATCGAGTTATCAATATTTTTTATAAAATATTTAAATCAAATCATTTATTCGTGTTAAATATGAGTTTATACATAGTTACATGCATACAAAATGTTAAATTCAATATTATTTATGTTCCATGTTAGCCGTTCATATTACCAGACATTCCAAAAAAATTTCCCGCCAATATCTGTCAATATCAAGTCACATCACATAATGTATTAATGAATATACGAAGTGATTTTTAAATAAAAAATATAATATTTACCATTTTCATCATCGCGAGAATCCCTATCTCTTCCAGGGCCACCACCACGTCCTCCTCTGCCACCCCGACCTCCCCTGCCACCACCTCGACCACCACCACGGCCGCGCCTATCTCCACCAAACCCATTTTCATAATCTCTGCCTTTGTCGCAGTCTTAAAAAAAACAATAAAAACATATAAAATGCCACAGGTGCCAGTCAATTTTTTATAAAAACTAGTGCATTAGGAAATTAAATTAATAGCATGCATAGTAGGTAATAAATAGTATACATTAATATTATTCAAGTGCTAGGGGAGTTGATAAAATGATAACAGACAGCAAAGTGCCTCACAATCTAAAAATTTATGCAAGTGACCTTGATAACAGATTCTGATACTTTAAGTAGAACATTGTCATAAACTTCTAAGATGAACAAAGGACTAAACAAAAACTAGAAATATTTTATTCTAAAAATAGAGAATAAATACCATTATGTTCATGGAATGACTGGAAACCTCTACCTCGTGAGAGACTGTGACCTTCATCAACTTTGTTATCATAACTATTATAAGCCGGGGACTCCACCACCTATAAAAGACGAAAGCATTCAGTTTTTTCAGTCCCACACCACAAAATTTTATGATTCCTTTATATTAAAAATGAAAGGAAAAAGTTAGCATAGGCAAAGTACAATAATTCCCATAATTTGACCTTGATACTATATAATTCATTGTTCTGTTATTTTGAATTGTTGAAGAAAATGTTAAATACTTTTTTTTTTACAGTGACAGAAAAATTGCACACAAGCGAGGCCATTAAGTCATTCCTGGGGATAAATAAATGGCTTTGGTGCCATAAATTTACCAATTTACACCAATATTATGTTGAATTGCTCTTTTCAAGTTACTTGAAATGTATCATTAAAATTATTCCATACTTATAATTATTTACATGAATAATGATATACTAACCACACCCCCAACGGCATCATCCCAATCATCATCCATGTTCTGAAACAATATTAAATTTGTATAAACTGCCGCTGACATCGTTTAACCCATCCCGGAAAACCTACACAGTTTCAACATGCACATGTACTGAAAGGTAAGAACTTACTAACAAGAATTGTGAATTATATTGATTTTCAATTGGATTCCACTAAATAGAGTTTTGGTAATGTATTGTCAACCAGATGCACATGAGTTCAATGATTTTTTTCTCATAGAAACCCATTTAGCTCAGAGGTCAGGCGGCTAGGTTGTGTCATCTGTAGGTACGATACAGACAATTGGTATTTTTTACAGATTTATACTATACCTATACTAAAATAACCTTGGAATTTGAATGCTTTAACATATTTTTATGAAAATTTCTGCCTACCCGAAGTGTCTCGTATCGTATTCCACGTTTTACGAAGCTATTTGATTCACATTTGTATTATTTAATAGAACCAATAGATTGGAAAGTAGTTATTAATGCTGTGTTCATTTTGAAAGAACATTGCCTAACGGTTTGACGAAGTACATGAATAGATAGGTAGGTAGTTGACTAAAAGTTCAGCATTGTTGAAAATTACAATACCGTAAAAGAAAATGTTTATTGGTTACGTTTCATTTAAGCAAAGACGTTGTGCAAAAAATATCGTATTAATTATCCGAAGATAAAATAGCTGAATCCGCCACCGGCTTTTGTCAACTATTGGGCTATTGGATCGGCAGTCGGCACGTGCAAGAGTGATGACAAAGCTGAAAAGCTTTGCATTTATTTTTTATATACTATTAAATAAGTCTTACCTGATATAAGCCGAATGAAGCCCGATTAGCTTGAGTTTACAATAAGTTACGTTCAACGTAACACAACAAAGATAACGACCGCCAATACGCACGCCAACCAAATGCCAACAATGGCGGTGCTAAAAGTGAAGTTGCCAACCATGAATACGTTTATAAACAATGTTTGTTATCTTTGCGTGTGACCAACTTTTCAAGTTAAATTGTACCATTTGCCAATAAAATACTATAAATGAGTATGAATAATATACAAATCGAACTATATGTGAGATAAGAATGCCTTTAAAATTTTGCTTATACCACTTAGGTGATAGACAAGCACACTGCTCAGCTGGTGGTAAATGGTTACCATGATCCATGGACCTTTTCAACGCCAGGGGCGTCATACTCGTGCTGCCAAGTGCCAACTAAATAAAGGTAGGGGTGTAGACATTGAGTTATAATATATAATGATAATGAAAATGTAATAATTACTAATTCTCAGTCTATGGGTAAAGGTTATATGGAGATATTAGAAGGTGAGAGAGTTTCTGAACTTTCTGAGCTCTCAGCGTAAAACACAAACGTATTAGGGATGCTACACAAGGGTAAAGGCAAAGCCAGACAAAGCAGGGATTCGCTTCTCTAGTATGTTTATATTATTCCATGGACTCGGTCTTCTCAAAGACAACACAAAACCTCTTCCGTGAGCTCTGCCTACCCTACTCAGCTGGAAACACAACAAAAGGATATTACGGTGGAGCTACTACTTCCCCAGTCGCCAGTCTATGCTTCTCTAATTCACTAAATAAATCCACCAATGGATTCTACTTCTTATGCCACTCTTATCCGTTGGACGAGGTATACTGTCTTGTTAGTTGTTCTACATATAGTACATCATAATCATACAAAAGATCAATACTTACATAAGTTAGATAAGTATTATAATAAAAAAACTGCCGATGTTTTACATGGAACTAAATTGATACTCTACACTGTGTAAAAATTGGTATGTTTCGAACGGTACCCATTTGACACAATCAGTCTAAGTGACATCTGTCGTGATATGTAGCTGTTACGGGAAAATAACACAAGTGCACAAAAATATTCTGAAAGAAATTTATACGTACATAGTACATACTACGCCGAATGAAGAATTTAACCAATGTTATAAATAAACATCTTTTCATTTAAGACTTTAAAGTATTACAGATGCTATTTAAGTGGAAATAGTGATGTAAAATGACTTCTTTGGTTGGCAAATATGATAACGTGAAGATGTATTTATCAAAGTGGGTTTGAGTGTTATCTCTGTTGGCGTCCTCTTGTTTTTTTATGGTTCAAGATCGCGATGGCAACAATTGAAGAGACGGTTAAAGTAGCAGTGGTGACTGACCGGACACCGAATATAATAACAGTTCGTTCGAGTACGCTAACTGCGGAAGAATTATGCATAATTTTATGTAAGAAGTATAAAATACCTCCCTTGACACGGACGCTGTTTGCATTGCGGGTTAAAGGTAGAGACTATTTTCTTAAAGATAATGCTAAAGTACTCTCCAGCAGCAGGGACTACGAACTCCGTATACGATTCAAGGTGAGTGACATTTAATATTAAATTGTAAATATTTAAGTAAACAAAATTTTAATGAAGGAACTTTGAAATAAAAGTTTGGCCCTCCTGCAAGGCAATGTTTATCTGTAATGTCGAATGTTACTTTTTCTGACCACTGATCCTACTAACTCGATAACAACTCCGTACCACGAACAGTGAATGATCGCCACTCCTGATTTGCCATAATGCCATTTTTAGTAAGGAGTTTTTCTCTTTAAATCTTTGAAAGAAAATCTATTCTATCTCTACAGCAGTAACACATTTTACTCAATAAATTTTAATGACTGAATTCACTAAAGAAAAATGTGAGAAACCAGTTTACTTGAAATTTTCATTGATTAAATCTAGTCTTAGTCACATAATTTTAATTCAGTTAAAGAGGCTGTAAATTTTTCTTATAGTACTGTAGCAAGCTTGAAAGTACTCCTGCACATTGCCATCATCTGATAAATATATTCATCATTATTATTGTTACATATTTAGCTTTAATAATTATTGAAGATTAAGATGATATGCTTGTTTATTTCAGTGTTTATTTGATTTTTTATTATGACAATGATTGTCAGTTCATTCATTATGAAAATAAGCAATATCAAGTTGAATAACTTAAGCATAGGCACTCAAAACTAATATTTGTATTATGCTACAAATTCAATTAATGTACTTAATTTTTTAAGTCAATAACAGTAAAATAATCTCATGTCTCTCTTGCGTATGGCGCCAGAATGAATTTATTTTTGTGCATTTACATATGTTTGTACAATTGACATCTTATACATAATTCACTACATAACTGGAATGTATTTTTCAGCCAAAGGCTTTTCATTTGTATTTGACTATTATGGTAATTTTAATCACTACATCACAGCAATTAATAATATAATAAATACCTAGCTCTAAGTTATTTTTTTACTGTAATACTTTTTTACTTAAAAACTTTAATATTTCGGGCTTATGTTATGCTAATGTAATGCTTGCTTAACCAAATTGTATAAGGAACATACATTATTTTTATCGTTGATAATTGTTCTTGTTGTTAATGATGGCTAGTTATTCACTAAAAAGATATCTATGGAAGAAATACTGAATTATTTTTTTAATTTAGGTATAATATATTGTTCTTATATTATTATACCTGTAGAAAATAAAGTTGAAACTGATATTAGTTACACCATTTGACGTGTCGGTCTGTGTGTGCGTGGGTGCGTGTGTGCGTGCTGATGTATGTGCGTGCGTGCGTGCTTTAGAGCGTGCGGGCGTGCGTGCGTGCGGGCGTGCGTGCGTGCGTGCGTGCGAGCGTTCGTTATTACGCGCGTGCGTGCGTGGGTTCGTGCGTGTGTTCGAGCGTGCATGTGTGTGTGTGCGTGCATGAGTATCGAATTGAAAGGGCTTGACTAGCAGATCAGTTTAAAAGGTAGGCAGACCATTTAGATGCCCCCAACGAAGAGATGACCTAAGGACACAACTGGTACTAAACGTCTCCTGTTTTGATAATAAACTTTTCTCATGAACAGGTGCCAAGATTGGAGCTGTTGATAACCTTAGATGAAACTACTTATGACTACTATTTCTTACAAGCAAGATGTGATGTCTATGAGAACAGGATACCTGAGATAAAATACCCTGAACACAAAAAGGAAATGCTTGGGCTTGGAATTGCTGATATGTAAGTACAAGAAAATTGTTCCTTATTTATTACAGGACAAAATTGCTAACATATTTATTTAGGCGATTACGGGATGTTAGTTAAGTTGAAGGGATCTGTGTATTAAACTGCCACCAGGGCTGTCCTTTAATACGACTCTGAATTATTGTTCGTATCGTTCGAGCGCTAGAAGCAGTAGGTGCAGGTCGGAATGTTCATTGCAAATGGACCGTAAAACACTTTTTATACGCGTCTGATCTTATTGTCTATTGTATTGGGACTCCTTTTTTGCACCTAGCCCCCCTGTTTGGGACATTGTGCGTGGTCTGATCTTATACAAAAGATCAGATTAATTGGCGTGAAAATGCATCGATTGGGGGCCAATTGAGGACCACTATTTCAGTATTATTTTAGTATCATGTATCTATCTATCGGTAGCTATCGTGGCCTGATGGAAAGCGGTTACCGTGGCTTATGGACGCGGTTCCCCCCTCTGCTCTATAATTAAGGTCTATAGAGAAGAGGGGAGAAGAGGAAGGGGAGGGGGAATGGGAGAAGGTTAAGAGAGTCTCTGTCTTCCCATTCAAAACACAAAACCTCTCCAGTGAGCTCTAGCTACCCTACTCACCACCCGGAAACACAACACAAGATCATTATTAGCTGCGGTATTCTATAGGGCGGAGGTGCTTCCCCAGTCGGACTGCTCAATTAGGACGAGAGATACTGTCATGTCCTACCTCCGTTCTTATGACGAGAGAGACACTTCATCTTTGGCTTACCATTAAACGAGGTGTGTAGCCATAATAACGTAAACAACACCGCTCTTCTTCGCGTGGAGATCCCTAGAGATACCACCCGTGTTATTCATGTCGAACTTTAACCTTAGACACCCCACGCTTGCGCTCGGACAAACAGTTTACCCCTTGCTTGCTAATAGTAATAATGTAGCTTAGAACTACATTGGGATTTAATAAGACATAATAGCCCAATGAGTTAAGAAAAATGTAGGTAAGTATCTCGGCATTTGATATACCAAGCTATAAACTTCGAGGTATAATAAACTTTTATTTTGATAAATATTTTAAAAGTTGTCTCAAAACGTACATAATAATATGGTAGGGTGACCGCGATTCCTTTGAAATAAAAGTAACTGCTCTCAAGCCAAGAATTTAAAGAGTTAGTTATACTTGATCGTATGATGACAAACTACACATTAATAAATCTTATTAATACAAAGGTATTGTAATGGGGTTTCTATCGACCGGTTGCTGTATTCATTTCAAATAATTTTGTATAATGCGTATGCTAAAATAATAAAAACACGGTAACAGCACGCGCTCATAAATTTTTGAATAATTTCCAACATAATTGAATAAAAAGTGCGATCAAATTTTATAAGATAAGAACTCTTAAAGTGGTTTGCATCAAATTAGTTGAAGCTAATATTAGTTTTCCTAGAAACACTTTCATTAAATCGTTCTAGGCGATATGTATTCATTGGCCTACAAAAACAAAACACTATTTATATAGCCGTAATATTATTAATAGGAAATTAATACTGCCTGTGTCTTAGTGGTGTCATGTGAAGTTAATTTAATAATTTGTTAATAATCCACTAAATTATAAATAAATTAATAATATAAATCTGCTAATATTATAAATTCAGAGATAATTCTAGCCTGTCTGTCTTTCACGCCTAATCACTAAACCGATTTTGATGAAATTTTGTACAGATGTAGGAAATAGATTAGTCCTTGGAAAAGGACATAGGCTTTTTGGTCGTGTTAACATACATAACGCGGGCGGATTCGCGGGCAACAGCTAGTAATACTTTATAGTATTTGTAACAAACAAGTATGTGAATAACGTGTGGTTCCGTGTCACTTTGTAATTAGGTAGGTTTCTAGAAGTCTTAATTCTAGATGAATGTTATTTATAATTAATTTATTTTAACCCTAAATATGATTATTCTCTGAGTCAATTCCCAACTCAGTTGAGGTCGGCTTTCTAGTCTTACTAAGATGCAGCCGAACTTCGATATTTTCCGTGAAACGACTGCCATCGGACCTCCACAACCAAATTAGCGATATCGATGTTTTGTAATCGTTGTAGTCGGACTTTTGAGGTCACCAACTACCCATAACGACTGCCATAGATGTTCGTATGACATGGCGTGTGGTATGCCGGGACAGACACCTTAACGTGCCCTCCGAGGCACGACCAGACCAGTGCAAATAGCCATATTCATGTATACAAATATTTGCATGAGCGGGGAGAAACCCGCGCGTCCTGCGTAGCCGTCGCGTGCACTACCGTCACGCCACAGAGACTGGATGAAATTAATTTATTTTTGACCAAAATATGTTGAAATTATTTTATTTTGACCAGAATATGTTGAAGTTTCGCTATGTATGGTGCGACCAAGTTGATATCATGTTAAATTGATGGATTCTTCATAACATAACGCTTCGTAATTCAGTTTACCTACTTATTACTACGAGTATATGTATTATTATGTGGCAAGCAACTGTAGTACACTTTAGTGACACAATGAACTATAAAAATCGAATTATGGTGTCTGCACGGTGGAACAATAGACCCCGGTTATAATTACACAATTAACTAATGATCTCATAAATTAATGTAATATAGACCTTATTTGTACGCAATTATTTCTATGTATTAGCGAATTGACCTATATGAGACTTAGCATCGGAATAATAAATGTAAGTGGCTATATTTTATTCCGTGCTAATCGCAACGCCCATTTTTAGCTGTGATAAATAGGTGTTGAATTGTTAACAGGACAAGATATGATCTTTACATTACTTATATCTTTACATTGTATACTAGTTCTGTAATAACTAATAGCTAGAGGGGGAAATGTGAAATTTTGGTGATTTTCGCTTCCCTTAATCTGATTAAGTGTATTCTAACCGTCACGGTGGATTACAATTTTTCAATTTTCTATAATACATAGCATTTCTGCGGATATCTCATCCACCTCTATTCCCCTAACTGTCGCTGCCTACTTCGATTCTATTAATTGTTAACCATTATCAAACTAATGAAATTGAAGAAATCGTTTAATTTACGGTTTTATCTTCATAGAACTATAGTTCAAAAAAATGTCATTTCATTTTAGACTTTAACTGCATGGCAGAATAGTCTAAAAATTCAATGGCATGTTTAGCAGTCTCAGTGGTTTGATACGTTGACGATTAGTAGAGTCGGAGCCCAAGTGAGTTGCGGCTCTACCCCCTTTTTAATAGACACTACCCCAACCTGCTTATGCATTGCGATTATAAGTATTGTAAACTACTAAGCATTTTAGATTTGTAAAATAATCACGTTTTGCATCTCCAAAAATGGCGAAATTTGCCTGCATGATGAATTGTGACTACATAAAATATTTTTTATTCAGGACACGTGCCACAGCTGAGGAAAAGTTGTCGGTAAACGACGTTGTGAGGGATTATAAAAAATACATACCAAAAGTAATCGTAAGGCGACATGGTCACGTCGCCAAGAAACATGCACACGATCAACTGCCCAAGCTATGCTCCGTAGGACATAACGTGAAGTAAGTATCTATTGAATTGATTTTTAATTATTATTCAATTAATCAATTATTATCATTAACTTATCGCGGTCCACTGTTGGACATAAGTCGACCTCTACCAATGTTAAAAGGCTTTAGCCTACTGTGTTAACGCTGGTACTGGCACTAGCGTGAACTCCTATCGAATTCGTAATAAAAAGGTTTCGAGAGAACGGAGCATTGTGATTGGCAGTCTGCCTCTTGTGAACCTGTGTGCGTGTGTAGCCCGTCAATCGCAATGCTCCGTTCTGTCAATAGATTTACATTACGAATTCGATAGTATTCGTGCTAAGGCTACAGATGGGTTGGTGTAGGGTTCTATTTTGAGTTTACCTTTTGCAGTGATATCGTCCGCGTATCCGTTAGTCGCCTCTTACGATACCCTTTGGATGAGATGGGTATCTACCCATCTCATCCAAAGGGTAATCATCCGTGTAGTGACGGAGAAAGAATACTCATCTGAGTATTCTTTCTCCGTCACTACACGGATGATTATAGCCTAGAAAGTGCTGGTTTTATTTGAGTGGAAACTTGTATGTGGACAGGCGTACTGTTAAATTACTTCCAACTTCAGCTTACTAGTTAAATCGGTACTCTCCGTCAAGTCTTGAGAACGACTTGACCGATTCGGATATTTTATTTTCTGGCGGTGTTTACCTAATCCAAAAAATTAAAAAAACTATTTTTAAATCAGGTTCTGACAGCCGTAACTGTCAGGACATCATCATCATTTTCCATTTTCCTTGTCCCAATTAATTAGGGTCGGCGCAACATATAATTTTCTTCCGCACATTCTTGTCAGATGTCATTATTACGTTTTAATATCAAATGACCAGAGGAGAAGGCCTCATTGAAAGTAATGCTGAATCCGAATCAAAAGTGTAACTCCATAAAAAAATCTCTAATTTTATAATGAACTAAGAAATTACAATTCAATTTGACGTGCGAAGCTGCAAAGGCTTGTTTTCGACGAATACTGTTTCGTGTGCAACGGTCCTTTTCAACTGGATCCTCTAATCTAAATATTGCAAAGCTTTTTTTGTGTACAAAAACATTGTGGTACCATTTTTTTTGAATTCCAACCCCGTATTCTTACAATTAAATTAAATTTTGGAAAAGGTATGTGATGATTACCAATTTATGAGCAAGGGTGTTGAAAATTTTGTTTTTTTTACACGTAAGTGTGTTGAAAAACGTCGTATGTCACACGCGAGGTTTGGTCATTTCTCGGCTCCTTGCAGCCGTGCAATATCACCTCCAGTGTGTAATGACCAACATACCACACTTGTGTCATAAATAACTATAATACGGGTCCTGCGTAGCTTTGACCTTGGATCTTGATAAATTCTTAAAGCAATTTGTTTTTTTTTGTATAATATCGATGATACATGATTAGTCTTGTTGGTATTTTTTGATACCTAGGTATATGAAATTCATTAATTTTACAAAGAATTATTGACCGGGCGAGCGACGCATGCGAGAGTCTCTGTTTCGAGAATTTGGCTGATTTTGCTTTTGTCCATATCTACGTCTGTGGGTAGGTATATCAGATCCGGTCTAGAGGGCGCATTTATTAACCTGTTTCCATCAAACTTGGCACACGTGTTTTATTTTAAATAAATTGGAAAATGGAGAAGAAAAGGCTGTTTGCGTTATTCATGAGCGAATCTTGATGATTTTTGGCTGAAACATCAAGCACGCGTAAATCATCACGGGACGCTGTGAAAAATATATACTCACAAAGTCTACTACATATAACTACTAGTATTACTTCTATATTCATTCATATTTGATATCGGAAGAAAAAAAAACACATGTTTATCAAAGATTGAACGTGTTAAGGTCAATATGAATGCGATTAAGTATCAAAGTTGACCCCAGGCTTGCTTACTTAGTTCAAAATAATAGTAGTACGTAGATTACGAACATTCTTTGTTATTGCAAAATTATCTGCTTTCGCGGTTTCTTTTTATCTGCAAATAACTTGGTATTTTAAAATTTTGGCCAGTGCGGATGTTAGAATGAACAAAATTTGTACAACTACTTACTCGTCCTATGATCTTTCAGTAGTAATAATTATCTGAGGGTGACGGGTGACCGCCTGTCACCCTAGCAAAAGCAGGCTGCAAAAATGCACCTCCCTACATTCTAGACTGGGCTAGACTGGGACACCCTGGTCCTTACATCTGAAGGGGGTTATCTCGAAAGAAATGGCCGAGGTCTGCCGGGATGCGAGGGATATGTTGGTTACTACCGCATAAGGACCCAAAAACGGCGTGCGTTTTAGTTGGTTTGAGTCCGACATAACCTCCCCAACCGGCTCTGGCGGAGGGTATCCGTCGGTATTTTTCGCACTATAAAAAAAAGTAGTAATAATTATATTTGAATAATAATTTCAATCATTATTCATCCATAGAGTATATCTTAAGCGAGCAAAACTTACACCCTTCGTTCGCAATTATGAATTCAAAAGTTATGATGGTTAGTCAAAACGCTAGGGGCAGTTAACCAGAAAAATACCTCAAGGGGCACCCTTCGCTAAAAGGAACTGCCAACACCTGTGCATAACTAAGTTCCCTTATATGCAATGACATATAATGCTTATAGCAAACACGCTTACGTAACCGTTAGCCTTATTGCCTTGTCTCATCATCATCGTAAATGGCCCTATGTACAGCAATGACATGCATATATCATTAGGGTATGCGGTGCCACTAAAACTTATATGGCTTAAAATTATATAAGCAAGGGGTTCTTCCTCACATATCGTACGATATCGATATCGTATTTGATGAAGTACAGGGGGTCTCAAAAGTTCCTGGACACCTTAAGATTTGTAATCCTTTGACAGCCTGAGTCTAATTTAACCAAAGGTAAAGGTAACTAGGTTGATGTCTTGTTTCTTCATAAGAAAACTAGCTGACCTGCGCAACTTCGTTTGCGTCTCCTTATTTTTGCAACATTTTTCACTCCTCCGCACCAGTTGGTTGTAGCATGATGTTATATATATAAACCTTCCTCTTCAATCACTCTATCTATTTAAAAAAACCACATCAAAATCTGTTGCGTAGTTTTAGAGATTTAAGCAAACATAGGGATATAGGAACTAGGGGCAGAGAAAGCGACTTTGTTTTATACTATGCAGTGATAAGTAAACTCATGCAAGTAGTATCCTAAACTTAACTTCATTAATAAGTACATAGATCTATTATCCAGCAGCTTCTACGTTTAGTAATTGTGTAGTGGTATTACTTCATGCAATTTTAGTTTTGAATGGTCCACGAATTTTGAGGCCCACTGTACATTGTTTTCAATGTCGGGTTTGTCAATTTGTCTATACAATTAGCCTGGAGCGATTGATCGTACAGTATATGGGGTCCTTTACGATGCTCTCTATTGCTCCCGGTTACGTCCGAGGCTTCGAGCCTCACCTCCGGGCTCGGGATTTGCTTACTTGTTCCCCTCCATTCGATTTAGCTTATCTTGCTTTTATGGGAGCGCCTGTCAAACGACCTCCCAACCCTTGACTCTGTTACGATCTCATCTTACTTACTTCTCTTCTCTTATTCTTAATTTCAAAATTTTGCAGGTGATAAATAACCTTCTACAATACTTTTTTGTTTGTTTTTTTTTTAATTTCACAGAGTATAACACTGAATAAATTGTCCCAGCGATAAATATCCAAACAAAGGAATATACTAACTGTTTTATAACAATCGTTCCATTTATCTTGTTCTGTAATTATAAAACATTCTAGATAAATCTTACATCTTATGTTAATTTACTTATATGTAGGTATTAGTGCGTAGAATAATATTGTTTGTTTGATATTTTAGCTACATTAAAAACTTATACTTGCAACAATTGTATATATTGGCACCGAATTACCTGGCTGAAGAGTATGATAATGTTTTATGGCTGAACGGTAATGACGTCACTCCAGTGAAAGTGGTAGTAGCACCCTTTCACCCTCACCAGTCTGGTATAAGACTCTACAATACTGTTAAACGCGATGTGAGTACTTTGTTTTTTTTTATTTATACATATAAGCGCATTGTTACTAACATATACTAATACTAATACTATGGACTAAAAAAAAATGGTCTAAAATAAATAATTATTTAATTTTAATTTAATTTAAAATACTTGAATCCCAGTGTTTGTAACCAAACTGATCCAAACCGGCTTGATCGATTTTTTTGTCTATATTAGCTCTGGAATACACAAAGTGTGTTAGATATTAACCAAAGTTATTGCAATACTACATGAAGAATACATATCCAATACTGTGGATTGTTTTTAGTGAAACCTTTTATAAGTGGCGTGGACAGTTTTCACAGGTCTAATATATTATTTCTGATTTCAGTGGTCTCATGTATGTAAAATAGAAGAATTAATTTATTTGACAAGAAACGGTGAAAATTCGTTAGAAATATCAAGAAGAGGCACGCCTTTATTTTTTAAATTCAGATCAGAAGAGCAGTTATCATCGTTTATATCCGTATGTGATGGATATTACAGGTTTGTGAATAATGCTTCTAACAAATGTTTTTAGCGGTTCTGACACGGCAAGCCTCAGGCCAATGCGTTATTTTATATCATTTACGTGTTAACGAAGAAATAACTAATTATGTTTTTTAAGCAAACCACGTCAATAATATTATTCATAAAATATTTTTCAACCATTCTATTCAAAAAGTGTCGATTTGTTCCTCTATAAGCGGGAACAAAAAAGTTCTTTTCTATTAAGAACTTATTAGCGGGCGGTAAAGTGATTTGAATTTCGAACATATAACATTCATAGAAATGGAACGCAAATTGTATGGATTACTGGCTGGTACGTGTTGGGTGCACAGTAGTACCTACGCTGACCTGTGCTCTGTTCCTGTAATCAGTACATACATATTTTATTGTATTTTGCAAATATAATGAGTTCAAAGTCGAGTTATGAAAGTGACAAAGCATTAACTCTTAAAACAATACCTGTAGAGCTAACAACATTGTACAAAACTTATTATTACTCACGAAATCCCGGGATAAATATATTCTCATAAAAAGGGATGAAAAGTAGAGTATGTATATTACTCGAGAGCAAATAAAGTTTCCCTCGGGCAGTGTACTTTGTACTCGCTACGCTCGGTATTCTATTCTAGAATACTTCTCTTTGCTTGTAATACAAAGTAGCGCACTTGCCTTAAAAATACTATATTGCTTCCTTGTTATACAATCTAATATTTCTCAATTATGGTAATCTTTTTAATTAAGGAAACAATTTTTTTGCACATATGCGTATTGCACTTTTTTTCAAAACTGTATCACGATTAATTTGATTACCTTTTTTTAATAGTATTACCTACTTAAATAATACAGTAGTAAACTATTCAGTATTTAAATGGTCATATATCTATCTAACTAGATATATAATATAAATAAAGAAAGAGAGATGTAGTATGATTTACAAGCTCTCGAAACCTGTCAAACGTAGCAATAGAAATTGAAATGACCAGTTATGGTCCATAACATTAAATTAGAATTTTATTATGTATACTGTTTTACAGGTTAATGGTAAAATGGACATTTAATTTATCTAAAGATGATGAAACTCCATCACTAAAAGAACTGCATAGAATTAAATGTCACGGACCTGTTGGGTGAGTTCTAAATCATTTGGTTAGGTACTTAACTATACTTAGACAAACATTTTTGATGTGTTTTAAAGTGTTTTATTTAAAACTGAGTTTAAATATAAAATGCAACTAAATACAGTTATCGAATCACTAATTTAAGTTGTAATTTATTGGTTTAGTATGTATTTGTGTAAACAGTCACATCAAGACTGTTGACCTTTAGCTAAATACCTAACCGAACAGAGTACAGTATTATAAATAAAATATGTTCACTAAGAAGTCGATCTAATGAAATAGTTTTATTGCAGGGGTGCGTTTTCGTATCGCAAATTGGAGGAGAAACGAGCGAAAAAGCATGGTTGTTATATATTACGGCAGTGTCAAGATGACTACAATGTTTATTATTTGGATGTCTGCACTAAAAATAGGTTTGTTTGATTTTGTCACCACTTTCAAACTCTTGTTAACATTAAAAATACCATTTTCATACCCCCATTTCGGAGAGAGTATTTTTACTCTTCGATATTTTTATATCTACTAGAGCATACAGCATATTGAATTCAGAACATTTTGTGCACCAAGTTTATTTGTGAATATGAACCTCTATGGATTTTTTTTTTATATTCGATAGGCTCGCGTTTGACCGTTTTTTTATTTATGATACAGCTTTTTTAATAATTATGTTAAAACCCGAGTCTCGGAACCTCTTTGATGTACTTTTTTAATTAGCTTTGCGCACGCCATTTTTTTGTCATTTCTTAATAAAATTGAGGTGGGATGAAAAGTGTTGCACTCGAGTACAAAGATTTTTTCACCTCATGCTCTTTTGATTCCCTCGTGAACGCTCAGGAAACGGTTAAATAAGCTTGTAATAAATTAAATCTACTCAATCAATCTATCTATTCCTACTAATTAAATTCTACTAATTCTACTTATTAAAATTTATTGTTGAGTTTAATTGATACTTTAACGTGACAACGATATAAATATTCTATAATAATTATTCTAAGACAATTTACAGAACGCCACCTAGACCCATGGTAAGCACAGTTTAACCACTTGTGTTATGGGTTCTAGAATGCGTACGATATGAGCGCTTTACCCAAGTGGTACGACAGTGGTATATTCACATAACGTTTTTTACTTACAGTACAACAGAAACATATAAAATAGAATATAAAGGGCATTGTTACGCGTTCAACAATGAGGAGTATCATGGCATTGAGAGGCTAGTTGGATGTCATCAGAATCCAGAGGGAAGAATATATTTAAACGAGTGTATACCGCCTTCAGAATATGGTGAGTTTATGACTTTGGAGAGATGTTAACGTTTTCGTGAATGAATTTCAGATGGGCAAGCCGCGTATTTAGATTCCTTATAGACATTAATATTGGCACATGATGGTACGATAGGCGAAGATGTTTTACTAGAGTGTCTACATAACATTATAATAAACTAGCTGTTGCCCGCGGCTCCGCTCGCGTGGACTTCTGATCCCCTTAAAACCCTTCGTAGAGTTCAAGGAATAAATAAAAGAAAGAATTAGGACAATTGATCCAGCTTTTGAGTTTTGCGCTTAGCAACATATATCTGAACTCATTTTTATTTATTCGACTTCCTTAGAGTTCAAGGAATACCTATATAAAAAAAAAGTTACTCTAATTGATCAATTCGTCTTCAACATATTTCGTGATTTATTTTTATTTATATATATATATATATATAATATATATATATATATATATATACAGGGTGGAATTTTGTAATGCCACCTGAAGGGAAAGTACTCTTAATACTGCAGATAGAATATTTTACTCAAAGGAAACATTCCTTTGTTTTTGAAAAGAAACAAAACTGCATTCAACATTTTTTTTAAATTTGCTTGCCGCACCCAGTAATCGAAGCGACTAAAATCTGTAAAAGTTACACCCTGTACTTTTATTGCATCGATCGATAGGGGCAATTATAAGGATGAAATCTCTCTAACAAACTTCATAAATTAAATGAAAGGAAAACAATGAAAACCTAAATTATTTTAATTATTAACGAAAATGGTAAACTAACTAATTAATTGCTCGATACAAACATTTAGTCCTAAATCAAAGTTGTTCTGCTGCGCCGTCGCTTTCTAAAACTACCCGTATTCTTGAAATTTTATACTATTATTTTCAGTACAAACCGAGTTGGTGCCAGTCGATCTCGATATCTCTCTCCATACCACCAATAGTAATTAGTCATTTTAATGGATAAAAGACGTCAGTGATAATAATTATTAATTAATAACATAAGTTAATAGATGAATCTTTGAGTAAAAGTGCTTTAACTTGACCCGTTGAACCATTAATTTAAGATTTCATTGTTTTCCTTTCATTTAATTTATAAAGTTTGTTAAAGAGATTTCATCCTTATAATTGACCCTAACGATCGATGCAATAAAAGTACAGGGTGCAATTTTTACAGATTTTAGTCGGTTCGATTACTGGGTGCGGCAAGCGAATTTTAATAAATCCTTGAATGCAGTTTTGTTTCTTTTCAAAAATAAAGGAATGTTTCCTTTGAGTAAAATTTTCTATCTACAGTATTAAGAGTACTTCCCCTTCAGGTGGCATTACAAAATTCCACCCTGTATATATTATATAGATACGTAGGTATATTATTGAAACATATCTATGTTGTTATAGATAAGTCGCAGCTCTTGCTATGCGGAGAGCCTGTAAAGCGAGGTGTTCGAATAGACCAAGCAGAACTCCAGGATATCCTCAGGGACAACAGGAGTCCTCGGTGTCTACCCAATAAGGATATACTTTTGTATACAGGTATTGTCTACATTTTTCAATATAATATGTTGATCGCGACATGCTTAGATGAAGATTAGAAGAATCTTAAGTGCGCCACCGGGGGCTAGACGGGAAACAGTGGTCCCTACACCCGAAGGGGTTCATCTCGAAAGAGAGGGCCCCGGGTTTGCCGGGATATGTTCGCTACTATCTCACCTCCAGCAACTAAAAACCCAACCTCGGTTTGAGTCCGACATAACCTTCCTCACCGGCTCAGGTGGGATTGTTATCCGTGGGGATTTCACCCACGGAAAAACAGGCGGTCGTTTTGTATGTTGAGTTTTAATTAAGATAACCTGTTGTGTTACTTCTGAGGATCAGCACAGACTTAGCGCCAGTTTCCATTTAGCCAATGCTGCGGCGATGTCGTATGCGTGTCCGAGCACGCTTATACAAATTGAATACATACATAAAATCACACCTTTTCCCATAGGGGTAGGCAGAGATCACGAATCTCCATTTGCTACGATCCCGACGTACCATTCTCGCTTCATGCACTCTCATTATCTTTTTCATGCATGCTTGTCGGTGTAGGGATAAGTTATTTATATTGGTTGTTGGTTTAGGGATAAGTTAATTATATGGTTGTTGGTTTGGGGATAAGCTATTTATATAAAGATAGGATAGATATTTAGGGATAAGATAAACAAATGGAATAAAGTTGATATTTTATTAACACTAAAAACTACTCGAGTAAACTGCTGCTGGAACTGCTTAGCCTTACAAATACTGTTTAGTAAAATATCGAATATATTATTATGCTTTTAACGGTTAGACTGGAAAGCCGACCCCAACTGAGTTGGGAAAAAGGTTCAGGGAATGATGATTATAATGCTTTTTTATTTTTCTTTAAGATGTCATATTAGTATGAAATATATAGCCGAATTGTGCTGTCCATTTTATTTGCCCATTTTAAAATTGAACAGGTTCTGAGAAGACTGGCTCAGAGAACATAACGGCTACATACAAAGCATTGTGGAGGCTTGACGAGACCAAAAAATTATTAGTTGCTTTTAAAACGTTACAACGAGACAACGCCAATGATCATTTAAAGGTTAGTAACCAATATTAATGAAGTTTTTATAAGTTAAATGACATAGACAATGAGTAATGTTTACGACTTTATGAACATGATTTGAAAATGGCTGCCTGGCTGGGACAGACTGGATACGGAAAATGGATTGTGAGATCCCTATGTCTAGCAGTGGACTATATAGAAAGAAATGACCGGTGTCTGCCAGGGTGCGAGGGATATGTTGGTTACTATCTCATCTCCGGCATCTAAGGACCCAAAGACGCCGTGCGTTTTAGTCGGTTCGAGTCCGACGTTACCTCCCCAACCGGCTCTGGCGTGGAGTATCCGTGGGGCACATTTTGTTTCATAGTGCGAAAAAGTACAATAAAAAATGGCTATGGACTAAATTGATTGATACAATAAGTAGAAGCGTACTTAATGATTGATTTTATTTATACACACTTGATAAGAATTCTTACTACGTGCGACGACGCTCCTAGCCTTTGATCAGGGTACATTCGAGATTTTCTTTGATTCCCTTGATGGACGCTTTGAGATACCTACCTAATTCCTGTGAGCTTGGTCCAAATATTTTTCTTTATTTTCGGCTTCCATGAGATTCTCATCATGAGTTCATTACGCATGACATCGACAATTATTTCCATTAGTGGTTGTCGATCGTGAATTTCTATTGAGTAACCTAGTTGTATGGGTAATATGGCTAGCGAAGTTATGTGTGTATTTATCGTAGGTTTATAAGTGCCCGGTTAATGCCAATAGGCTCGCCACCATTACATTGGAACCTAAACATAAACTGGCGAAATGTGGGTGCTAGCACCTCCGCCTATATATAGGCGTGAGTTTATGTTATGTTATGTTATTATTTACAGGACTTCGTGGAGCTAGCGAGTAAATGGGCTTGCGTGCAGTCTAGTTCTATGGTGCGACTGTATGGGGTCACGCTTAGCTCGCCCACAGCCCTTGTACTGGAGTACTTGCCATACGGACCATTTGACGACTATCTCAGGTAAGTTAGTAGACATCATTTCATATTTTTTTTACATGTGGTTCATGACTGATCAGGAATTTGAATTCACGTCATTACATTGCCGAGGTGAACCCACTCCTAAGACAAGCAATTTAGTTTAGCTCTTCCAATTAGGTTAGGAGAAATACTTGTAATTTTGGTGTCTAATATTTAATAAATAAACTAACCGCGTGTATGACGAAAGGCAATAGTGACGAACAGCGTATAAGAGCTAATAGCAAATGTGCCTAAGCCTAACTGAGTAAATCAGATCGCTAATTTACTCAGACAGAGAGAGACCAACTGAGTGTATGACGAATAGCGTTTGTGACAAGCTGCGTGTTATCCATTTTTACTTGCTACGCTTTGCTTTTTTTACTTTCATAATGTAGGAATCTAAAAAAGTTATTTATATTGGTTACGTATAAAAATACCGAATTGCAAAATCCAGAATGTTCGAATACCTATGTTCGATATACCAAGGTTCAGAATCCTAAAATTTAATAAATTTATTTCATTGATCCTGTGCTTTATTTCTTTTACATATCCGCCTGAAGAGATATAGGTTAGAAGGGTATGGTGGGGGTCCATCATACCCTTCAAACCTATATTGAACGCGCAATTGAACTCAGATGGTTTAGGTTAGAAGGCTAAGGCGGGACTTCTTTTTTGTTCAGAATATTACAGTTGTATCGCTATATTATAACTTAAACCACAACGGTAACTTACTTCGGCACTTTAAAGTATTATGCAAGTATAGATGGAGTATATTGTAAGTATTTTATTAGAGAGCACCCGGATCGCGTGAAGCCCCTCCACCTGAAGAAGGTGGCGGCGGGGCTGGCGCGCGCGCTGTGGGACCTGTCGGAGGCGGGCGTGGTGCACGGCTACATCCGCTGCCGGCGCCTGCTGCTGGCCGCGCACGACGGCGACCGCATGCTCGTCAAGCTGTCCGGGCCCACGCTCCGGCACTACGGGCCGCACGAGTACGTACTCACCTTAAAAATAACGAACGGAGGTAGGACACGACGGTATCTCCCGTCCGAAATGAGCTGTCCAACTGGAGCCCTACAGAAGACCGCGGTCATAATAACCATCGTGTTGTGTTCCCGCCGGTAAGTAGGGTAGCCAGAGCTCACTATACCCCTCCTTCCCCTCCCCTTCCTAGCCTCCCCACCCCTTCCCAGCTCTCCCCCTTTCCCTTTAGGGTGGGCAGCGCGTGTGTGACACCCTTAGTGTTGCACACGTTCATAGGCCACGGTGGCCGCTTTCCATCAGGTGGGCCGTGTGCTTGTCTGCCACCTACGTAATATAAAAAAACCCTATTTTGTTGAATTAGTCAGTAGTTGACCGGTTTCCCGGGAGAGTTGCCCTAATAACCTGTTTACAAACACACAAGAGTAAGAGTTTATATATGTGTTGTAAGTGGGAAGACCGAGAAACCCTTCTTTGTCTTCTGCACTGACAGCACAGATTGTACAGTAGCACTAGCATGAACTCTTATCGAATGTAAAGGTTTCGAGAGAACGGAGCATTGTGATTGGCAGTCTACCTCTTGTGAACATGTGTGCGTGTGTAGCCCGCGAATCGCAATGCTCTGTTCTGGCGATACCTTTACATTACGAATTCGATAGTATTTCGTGCTAAGGCTACTGGTACTTAAATAAAGGTGAACAATCTTGTGGCAATTTTTTCATAAAAACACATGTTATACAAATAAACTAGACTAACTGACTAACTAGTGGTTCGATACAAGTTTTTAGTCTTCAAAATGCGCGTCTAATTAGAAAATTATTTTATACTGAGTTTTAAAACAAAACATATAAGACAAGCTAAGATTGTGGACAACAATCAAACAACATCAAACAAGAAATGGACTGTAGTTATGCATTCCGCCATAGGTATATCTGGACCTGTAATAATATTTTTTTCCAAATTTATTTAGCTGCAACATTTTCGGCTAGAAATCAACCATGTGTAATTGTGTAATTGCAGTGTGCACTGGATGCCGGTCGAGTTTATGAAGGACATGAATCTTGCCAAGCGATCTGTGATGGGCGACATCTGGGCATTCGCCACCACGCTTTGGGAAGTGTTCTCCTACGGACAGTCGCCCACTGATACTAATCCAGTGTTAACTGCGAGGGTGAGTTTAAGTTTTATTTCATTGTGAAATTGTAAACTCTTGGGTTACTATTCCTGTGTGCAGTGCCAGACTATAAGTTACTCACCATCCATTATTTACTGGGAAGAGAGACAGAGCGTTAGTCTGTCTGACTGCAAAACAACCGATTAAAGGCGACCGTTTTCTAAAAAAAGGTATTTTTTTGTTATTAGTTACTACATAAGGTGTACAGGTGGGCCATGTGCTTGTCTGCCACCTAGTTCTGTATAAAAAGGGATGGATTAGAGCCTGAAATAATACATAACCTACTAGTTATCGGTTTACATGGGTTGCTTGTACCTACGGGATAAAAATTCCACGCGATCGAAACCGCGGACATGAACTAGTATCATATGAAACAAATCAAGCCAAAAGCTCACAACAAATATCTCATACTGACAACTTTCGTTCAGTAGCACTAGCATAAGCTCCTATAGAATTCGTAATGTAAAGGTTTCGAGAGAACGGAACATTGTGATTGGCAGTCTGCTTCTTGTGAACCTGTATGCGTGTGTAGCTCGCCAATCGCAATGCTCCGTTCTGTCGATACTTTTACATTACGAATTCGATAGTATTTCGTGCTAAGGCTACTGCTTACCAGATTTACTATTTCATATATTATTGTCCGGACAGAGTTACGAGAACGGTGACCGCCTGCTCCGGCCGGCGCGCTGCCCGGGCGAGGTGTGGGCGCTCATGCGGCAGTGCTGGCAGCCCGACCCGCTGCGGCCGCAGGAGATCATGCGAGACATGAACCACATGCTGCACAGAGGTACGGCGCGACCGACTGGGCGCCAAACTTGGTGACAATGTACAGTAAGACGGGGTGAATAGGGATCCAGGAGTGAATAAGGATCCAGGGGTGAATAGGGATCCAGGGGTGAATAGGGATCCAGGGGGAATAGGGATCCAGGGGTGAATATTGATAAAATGGTCAGTAGAATATTTTAAATAATTTCTTTTTCTAGATTTCAATTAAGCCTGTTATTAGACATTTGATGATTCTGTTATTACAATTAACTAGTCCGAATTTTCGCTTGAAAGAAAATAACTGCAGAATTTCGCTGACCATTTTATCCCTATTCACCCGCGTCACCTATTCACCCCATTTTACTGTACAGTGATGATGATCACTTTCAGATTTTCAACAATAGCAAAGTCATTTATATTTTTTACAATAAAAATACTGATTAACTAGCGTAATGTGTTATTATTTTTTATAGAATATGTACCGATCCACGAGTATGAAGAACCAAAGATATCACTTGAACATATGGAACATACAGATACCGTGTCAAGTGAGTATTAAAAAAATATTATAAACGCCTTCTCCGCGAGAAATTAGCTTGCATGAAAGGTTTAAACAATATTTTGGTAGCCATATTTGTTCAAGTACAATTGCGCAAGTTTAGGATTGCACAAATACCCATAATGTAACTTAGCGGAGTATCCTCTAACAAAGGTTATAAAAAAATTGTGCAAGTAAAAATTTGCGCAAGCGTACTGTAACGTGTGTGGGTGCCATAATGGTTACCATAGTGTGTGGAAGTCATGTTTTAATGTCAAAAAATCTTTGCGATTGGACAATAAATAATATGAATGCTTGTTGTTTCTTAGGTGACAGATTCATCCCTAGTGAACAAAGCGATGCGGGTAGCAACAAGTCGTTAATATCAGATAGTAGTGTGCCATCAATGAACGGTACTATGTCTGACCAGTATGACAATCCTGTAAGTAAAGCCCCTATATGCTTTATCTAAAAAAAATTAAGCTTTATTTTGTGGTAATTAAAAATAAAACCCCCATTTTGTTAACACTGTCAAATCACTGAGATCACTGTCAATTAAACGTAAAATAATTGTAGGCTTTATACAGCATAGTAGCAAAGTCTAAAGCATAATTTCTATTCTCAGTGATTTAACATTGGTAACACTTTTAACAGAATCGGGGCCATGGTCATAAAAAGTCCAGTTCAATGATTGAAATAGTATCCGAGCTATTTCAATCATTGAACTGGACCTGTTAACAGTTAACCAATGTATTATACATTTTATTGTAAACCAAGTAAAAATGCGAAATTAAAATCTATAAGACTATGTAAGCAGTAAAACGCGCCTTATCGTTATAAGCGATCTCTGTCAAGCAACCTGCTCCTACCTAAGTATGAAAGTACATACATAACATACATAAACTCACGCCTTTATCCCCGAAGGGATTGGCAGAGGTGCTAGCACCCATATTTCGCCAGTTTATGTTTAGGTCCCAATGTAATAGGTGGCGAGTCTATTGCCATTAACCGTGCACTTATAAGCCTGCGATAAATACACACATAACTTCGAAAAGCACCGAAAAGTCTATGTGCCATGGTAACCTGGGATCGAACCCGAGACATCGTCACAGCAGTCCATTACCCATACCACTAGGCTACCGCGGCTTATTTTATATCTTAATATATATAAATCTCGTGTCACAATGTTTGTCCTCAATGGACTCCTAAACCACTTAACCGATTATGATAAAATTCGCACACCATGTGCAGTTCGATCCAACTTGAGAGATAGGATAGTTTAAATCTCAAATTATAGTCGCAATTTTAATTTATTGCTAATTATTTGTCTGTTATTATTTGACAGTCACAATTATCTGTTAACTCCAAATGATTCTAACAGATGTCGATACCTTTCGACTGGGTTGAGTAAGTAATCAATAGATGGCGCTGCTATGGTAAATCTACGAACGTGTCATATAAGCTACATTTTAACAGTATAATTACCACGTGTTGTTGACGCTATAAAACGCAGACGAAGTTGCGCGGGTCAGCAATTATAACGTTTGTATTCCGCAGTTCGCAGATAACAAAAGCTCGAACTCGCTAGAGAGCATGAACGCCCTGGCGTACGCTCTCCGCGGGGAGCTGCGGTCGCACGGCGGCAGCAGCGTGTGCGTGGGCGGGGGCGGGGGCGCGCTCGACGACGACCAGGACCTCGCCGCGGCCTGCGCGCCCAGGCTCATGGAGTCCATCGTGTCGCAGGGGAAGACTTACCTCGTCACGCTCACTAAGAGGATCGGAAGTGTGAGTCGCTTTTTTGTCGTATAAGTATTATACAGGGTGTAAGGGGAACGCTCCCGAAGCCGAAGGCCCCTGGTACACAATATATTGACACTAAAAAAATGACGGCAATGCACATTTCTTTTTTTTTATTTTCATAATTTAATTTTTATTTTTTGAACCGTTTAATTTCCGTTATTTTTTCTCGATCGTATTAGTATAGCTAGCTGAATGAAATAAAAAAATCATAAAAAAACATGAACTCGCAAGATGGCGCTAGTTGTACTTTTTTGCAGTGAAGTTTTATCATCACATTTTCGTTTCATTTAGCTTTACTGATATGATAGAGAGTAAACAATCAGAAAAAAAAGTAAAAAAAGAAAAAAAAAAAAATTGCCGCAATTTTTTTTTATGCCAATGTGTTGTGTACCATGAGTACTACTAGGGGCCTTCGGCTTCGGGAGCGTTCCCCTTACACCTTGTATTATAAGTATTATATTATAATACTGATGGCACTTGTTTAAATGGCTTATGGCAATGATTGATTTGTGCGTAAGAGAGCTAGTGGACATTTGAGATTAGACAAGCTATACTAAGAATTTATTTTTATTTATTTATTTATTTTATTACTTTGTGAAACATAGGTATTACAAAAGATCGTAAAATTAAATAACAGTACATTATGTCCAACCATTTCATATGTGTAATTGTGTAGAATACTATTATTACTTATTAGTATACTTACTACTATTTGTAGTGATAGTAATAATATTTTTTTTATTATTATTTTATATATATATACTACCATTTATGATTATATAAGGGATATAAGCGAAAGTTTATATTCAAAAAAAGATGATTAAAAGTATACTTACTAAACTTTTATTCATAGTAATATTAGAAGTTTTTTCTTTTTTTTATATAATATAAGTTCATGTCTAGAACTGCAATATTTGAAAAATAACAATAAAGAATAACCGTAAATAGTTGGACAGTCGCGATCGTTATCTATATAGAATATTATAGATATTCCAACTACCCATAACAACTGCTATAGGGCAGTTGGAAGTCTAAACTCGGATTCGAACCGAGTAAAACCGCGCGACTCTCGGATCTCGTATGTCAGGGTCTAAAGTGACCCAATAAGGCATTTTCATCGCATCCCCAGTTTTGAGATGTGCCCCCTGGGGTGTAGGAACCACGGTGTCCCCATTTTGCCCCAGAAAGGGGATACAATGTATCTAATAATGATTTATATAACAGGGCAACTACGGTCACGTGTACAAAGGCTGGATGGAGCGCGACAACCAAGAATCTCAAAGAAGGGAAGTAGCTGTGAAAAAATTAACGAGGCAAGCGTCAGAGCGAAATGGCACCTTATATGAGGATTTCAAGAATGAACTGGAAATTATGAAGGTGGGCTTGACATTTTGTTATACTTGTTATTATTAATATGTGGTATTGATTTGATAAATTTGATTTGATTGGGAGCAAGTAAGCATAGGGCTTAGACTTCAAATTAAATCACAATCTAATCTAACTTAAATAAATTTGAAATGAAACACGATATTAAAATGACTACACAAAATAAAAATAAATGTTGATTGTATTTTTTTAAAGAAGTTTAGTACACAGATTTCCTTAAAAAATCCTATGAGACTCAATTATATTTGTAAAATAAAAGTACTATAAGTTAAGCCTTATAATATAACAACTACCAATTAAAGCCCTTTGAAAGTTTTGTATAGAAGAAGGAATCATTCATTTATCAACTTACTATTATATACTTTAGTTTTTATCAACGTGTTGACGATTTTTCGTATTTTTTTTTCTACAGTCATTACAACACATAAACATAGTAGAGATACTGGGCTACTCGTGGGACCACGGTTCGGACGTGCTCATCGTGATGGAGTACTTGGAAGAGGGCTCGCTCAACTACTACCTCAAGTTCCAGGGCGACAAGCTACGGATATCGCACTTACTGAAATATGCCAAGGACATCGCTACGGTACGCAACATTCATTACTGTACGATTTTCGTACTTTCATAAGGTTGACAATATAGGCAATTTTTTTTCATTTGATATATTAGGTCGTTAAATAATTATAAAATTGCCGTTTTGTTTGAAGAAATTTTAGGAAACCCAATTTTCAGTAATAACATTTTTGCATTTTTTTAGGAATTTGTCAATTCAATTTTTATGATTTTTTTTGTGTATGAATGAGACAACATTAAACAAACAGCAACTTTTGTTACATTTTTGAAAAGCTGTTAAGAGAACAATACGAAATTTATCATCAAAATGTATAGCATTTAGGAAGTATTGTTTTTGAAGACCGAGTTGTAAAATCTTGAAATCAACTTTCAAACAATATAAATAATGGAAATAGCTATTAAATTACAGGGATAACAAACTAATGTATCTGTGAGAAAATTTCGGCAATTTCATATGTTATTAAGACCTATTATTAGTACCGGCAACTATATGCACGTTATGTCCCAATACAAAAAAAAAGAACTAAACAACCAATGACGAGGTCATTGAGGTCGTGATTAGTTTGATATTATGTATGTTTAGTCGCGTAACCGACATCGAAGTGGTTGTAGCACTTCGATGTCGGTTACGCGACTAAACATAGCCTTATTATCTTTTCCAAATGTCTAATCTATCTCTGGACAAGATTTTGTCAAAATTGGTTCAGCGGTTTGGTCATGAAAGAGTAACAACAACAACATCATCATCATCATCATCATCATCATCATAATATTAATATAGGGAGGTGATTGGTTAGTCGCGTGCCCCAGAAAACAATTTATAAGAAAGTACTTTCTGAGCCTATTGTTATGTGGTTTACCGGTGGTCAGACCAGGCTCCTTATTCTAAGTGACAAACCTTTCCGTAACTACGCGCGTTAGTTAAAGCCGACGCATTTAAAAGAATCTAGTTTTATGCCATTTCTCTCTACAATACTAACCAATTGTAATCCACTGTTTTCTAACGTTACGACCGCTTTTGAAACTCGATATCACTCAGTATTATTTTAATTTCGTTTATTTTGTAAATCCAGGGTATGGACCACGTGTCTGCTAAGAACGTAGTTCACCGTGATTTAGCGACGAGAAACATTCTAGTAGTGAATAAATATCACGTGAAGATATCGGATTTTGGACTGGCGCGGATCATTCCTAAAGAGGAGAGCGCGTATAGACTCAAGACTGAAAGATTGCTGCCTATTAATTGGTAAGGGTTCCGGCGGTAAGTGGGAATACCGAGGGCTTAAGTGAACACTGCTATGTGATGCTATTAAACCCTGCTTTGCTTTCTTCACTGACAGCACAGAAACCTTCTTAACCTTCAACTTCGTGGAGAATTGATTTAGACCTTGAAATAACTTTTTTTTTTATACCACTTTGGTGGCAGACAAGCACACGGCCCACCTGATGGCCTATGGACGTTTGCAACATCAGAGGCGTCACACACGTGCTGCCTACCCTGTAGAAACCTTCTGATGCCCTTCTTGAAGAACCCCATATTGTATTTTTTTTTTAAATTACAAAATAATTCAGAGATTTATTCCTTTCATCATAGGTATGCGCCGGAATCAGCTGTGGAGCCGTGGCATTTCTCAACGAAAAGTGACGTGTGGTCGTACGGAGTGACTGCTTGGGAAATATTCACTCGTGCCAGGGAGGAAGTGCAGAAGTTCAACGTGGAGCGGCCCAGGGAACGAGCATCCTGGTTAGTACCTTTTCTTCTTCTTTTTTTCTTAGATGGCAACATATCAACCCAATTTAGGGGACAATCTTGCCAGTGTAGAGTTGGGAATTTCCTTGTATTTTGTGATATCCAGATCCACTCTCCTACACTTTTGTGCTTTGTCCAAGCCGTTACGTCTAAAACTCCACCATTTTTACACATAAAAACTCGAATGCACACCAAATTTAGAAAATGAAACACTGCAGCGTTATGACACTTTTCGCGGTCCCGCCTAAACTGTTTAGTACCTTTTATTTCTTTTTTATACAAAAGTACGTAGTTGATTTTCAACATCATGCTCAATTTTGATGACCGAGCAAGCGAAGGATTTTAAATTATTCGTCTCATGCCACATTTATATATTTTTGAATCTGTCAGACTATATTCGTTTGATACTATTGGCAAAGTATGATAAGTTAAATTAGACGTTAAATTACTGAAATACTTTGTAAATATAATGGTTTGGTATTTGACAATTAATGGTTAGTTTGGGGCTACTTTGCACTTTGAGGGGTTCATTAACTCAGGCATGCATTCCTATATTGCAAAGTAATGGTTTAGTTTTGCTTGTTATCATGGGGAATGACATGCTATGTCATGCATAGTGAAGTCTCCTCCTCAAACATATCTAATGGGAATAAATTAATAGTTCCCCTTTTCCGGTCTAAATCCGCCTAATAGTGGATTAGCGACTCGTTTATTGAAATTTTTGAATATGTAGAAGGGTACAATAGTGATATAATTATGTTTTGTTATACAAAAATTTACAGGTAACCTATTGTTTTTTGTATTTCAGCTTTCAAATTCCTGAAGGTTGTCCTTCGGAGATATTTAGGTACCTGATGAAAGACTGCTGGAATCTCGACCCCAACCTGCGACCCAAGTTTATAGACCTAGTGCATATGTGCAAGCGGTTTATGGACGAATACAAGTAGTGCGTATTGCATTTGGCGTAAACAATAACGCAATATTAGTTCAAAAAGACTGCTTTAGTACGAAGTTGGTTCAAACCGTCCGAAGATATTTTAGTAATTTGCATCATATTTTATGAAATGTCCTTTGAAAAAGAAAAACAATAGTTAGGCACATTAAGGTGCGCCCAGATTTGTGACATGAACGGCGGACCGGACAGCATCAAGACATGACGTTGAGCGAGGACGATGTGGCATAATGGGCACACAAACCAGAGCTGTGCTGACACGGCCACCAGTCGATCAATGTTTTCAATTAAGCTCACGGTCACGGACGCGGTCATGGTGAAATGTTACGTAAATGAAGATACGGCATTACGTGTCACATATTAGTAAATCAGAGCTTTACCTTTCGTTGTCAAAGTCTCAGATCAGAATCATTCAGAATGACCGCCGTGTGTGTAATCCTGACGCTCGCAAAACCCTGTTAATATTGGAACAAACCCTGAAGGAGCAATCGGCTGATGTATTCTTTCGTACGAGCTATTTTTGTTAAGTTTTATATGTAATTTCGGATATGTTAAATGTTTGTATATTTGAGGCCATATTTCACTGTGTTGTGTTGCATATCACAATAACTGCCTACTAGAGAATCAATAATGTACAACGTACATATCTTTTAGGTTCCTCGAAGCATTTGCCTTAGTTTTGTTTATAATTAATTGTAAATATTAATATATAATTCAATGTTATTACGCTAATGATGTATCTCAATCACGTGGAATCTATAAATTTGTTTATAACAGTGCAATCAAGTTGTAAGTAATGTAAATAGATAGTTTTCTGTCATTTATTATTTAAGGCTTTGTATATTTCCTTTGACTATAGATTAATGTTTATTTTATATGACGAAATGTTTACTTGCCGTGTTATATTGTGACTAGCTAAGAAGTCAATTTTAGGGTAAGCAAAGTTGTATTGTGTAATCTGTGAAAGTTATAGGATCACTAGTCTAATCTATTCTAGAATTTTGATGGTGTATAGTACGCGACGTTTGATTTTGGCAAGTTGGGAAGACGAATGAGACTTTTCTCAGATTAGATAAAAATTGATACTTCGTAACAGATACATTACTTGTATACTAGATCGAACAATAGCTGAATACAGTAATGAACCTTCTTCTGAATTCGAAAGTTGAGAATTCACGACATTAATGATATATTGATAGGATTGAAAATAATATTCGACTTGTAAATAAATGCTGCGTCCCTAATCATATTTTGGTGCATAACCAATCACAGTAACATAATTGTTGCACTTGCGACTTCAAGCGAATGAGGCTCTCTGGTCCCACTAAGATATAGAGAAATTACCTACAAAACCGAAGCAAACCTATGTTAACAGAGCTCATTCTTCTTTCCATTGTGCCACATCAAAATTCAGTGTAAGTCGGTTAGTGATGTGCCATTCACGGAAACGCGACCCACTCTTTTCTCAAATTTATATCTGTTGCTAATATTCTTAAAAAAAAAAAACAAAATACTACTGTGCATTTGCGCATAAAAGATTGCACACTTGCCTTTTAAGCGATTTGAGAAAAAAGTGGGCACGCCTTGAATGGCGCTATCTACATCATTAAAACTAAACTATATAAAAAACTTATGTCGATGACTATAACTTAATCATGAAGTTCCACCCATCCATAATGGATTTAGTGTGCATATGTATCTGTTAAACTTGTACTGAGATGACAGACATACAATGAATGAATTAAGGAGTAATATCCTATAACGGGCACACAAATCAATTGTTTGTCAATCACGTAAGTAGTTGTGCCATATAGAATCGTATTTACAACACGCCATAACGATTGGTGGAACACAAACACCAGTTCGTTATTGTCAGATTTTAGCAGTGACGTCAGTAATTAGTCAAACAGCGATATGTTGTCTAAAGTTATACCTTGTGCAAATTGAAATGATGCCCTCCATACATTCACATCATATAGACGTCAATTGTTTCATTGATTGAATAATTTGCTTGTGAGTAAGAGTGGTAGTGGGGTACGTCATTCGGACTTAGACAAACTATATAATAATATGGTTTGTTACCAATAAGTACAGTGCCCTTAGCACGAAAATCTATCGAATTCGTAATGTAAAGGTATCGGAGAGTTAAGCATTGCGATTGGCGGACTTCACAGGCACTCAGGTTTACAGAAGCCAGCCTGCCAATCGCAATGCTTCGTTCTGTTGAGACCTTTACATTACGAATTCGATAGTATTTCGTGCTAAGGGCACAGTACGCAGTATTTGATTGAGCGCATTGGCAAGAAGAGTGAAACTCAGGTAAGATCGACTGGCTTCGGTTGTGGAAAGCGTCATCTTTATCGTACATCGGACTGACAGTTTGATACCCTTATAGAGTAGTTAAAATCATTGTGTATAAATTACCTTTGTTTATTTTGTGTGGAAAGCCGGCCGACGGGAGTGCTTATGTCGGGACTAGAACTGGCTTCAACAGCACGACTGAGTCTCGAGTTCTCAGATGCCAAAGACGGCGTGTGGATTACACCTTTAAACATATTACACCTAACTAATAATTTCGGTATTAACGACTCTAAAAAGATATCAAACTAGAGAGTAGTAGAGTATTTACATGGTAGATTAAACATGCGCTGTGCGTTACAGAGACCGATTTATAGAACTGAAATCAGTCGATCTTTACTGTCTTCTTCCCGGTGTGGCAAATTAAAAGCCCCGTAGTGTATGAGTTTAGAAGATCTTCTATCTATATTATTATAATTGGAAAGTTGTCGTGTCTATACAGTGAAAAAAATGGTTACAATATTTCCGAATTTTCGTCTGTACACGGAGAACAGTAAAAATTAATGTACCTACGACTTTTAATTCGAAAGGACTTTAATTTGGTCAGTCGCGATAATCGACATCGTATGCGAAGCCGCGTGCGTATAAGAGTGTATAAATACTGACTTAAAGTTTCGCATCTATTATAATTTTACAATTAAAAGAACAGGCTGAATGGTCAGATTGGTCAGTGCAATCTTTTTGACGCGTCAAGCAATTCAAAGGCATCATGATCGCTGAAATTACTGTAAGGATAATTATAGTATGACTATTAAAGTGCTCACATACTATTATAGTATTGGTAAATTAAGTATGGTGAAGTCTGCTCTACTACGTGAAGGCAGAGACTTGTTGTCAGCATATTTTCAGATACAGTTGTGTAGACATACAACCTGTTACGATTTGGAGGATATTATAAAATTAACTTGAGCATTAAAATTTAACTTTTTGCACATTTTCTTACTAAATATAATGTCGGGTAATTCAATCATACAACGAACTATATACATATGGTAAAAGATTATTTTGTAAGCTTATAGAAATTAATGAATTATAGATGAAATGACGTTTGTGCTCAAGTGTCAATGCTCTGTAAGGCAGACTGCACACTAAAGCAGCAAGCAGCTAATTGCGGCGTCAATACACATAGGTCAATATAGGAGCAATTGCTGTGTGCTTGATGCTTGCTGTATTAGTGTGTGGTCTGCCTTATAGCAAGTGTTACATTAAAATGTTAGTTGAAGCTTACCGCAATGTTATAGATAGTCTTCAATGGACTAGAATGGTCATAGCACAACACTGTTTGACAGAACAGTAGGCAACACTTTATGGAATTGTCACTAGCACGTCTCACGATAAAACCAAAGATGATATTAAAATATAAAAATCAACTCTACAGAACAAGTAATATAAGGAAAAATTGTGTACATTATTTAGATTTATGATTTATTTTAAGTTTTGCAATTCACTGTTGTGACAATTGAAATGTATTGTATAAATTTTAGTTAAGTGAAAAAAATATAATCGGGTAAACAATTTATACAAAATAATTTTATAAATTTATTATTGTTTAGACATTATTGAAGAATATTTTATGAAATTGTTTTTTTTATTACTTATTTTCGCAACATAGCGTTCCAATAGGATTTGGAAATGGCATTGTGATTACATAGACTGAGAATTAGAGAGACGAATCGGTGCTAACGGATGAACTTGGCCTTATGTTTTAGTTTGAGAATTTTGAGAGCTTGGCAAAGATCTATTGAGAATCTGGTGTCTGCAGACAAGAAAACGTGTGATCTTTGAAGGTACCTTATTTTCTGTAATTGGCGATGACCTGATTTTATTGTCGAATTATAAGTTTACAAATAAAATAATCATATTTTAACGACATTGATTTTAATTGCTACGATCTGTTGTGTTAGTGAATTTGTATAAACGGAGACAGTATCTGTTTCAAATGACTTCTGTTAAAATTTATTTACACTTAAATAGGAAATAATTTTTGTGTTTTTATAAATTCATTCCGGAATTTTAGCCGAATTGTAATCATTTATTACGTTTTGTAGTTAAGTTGAAGTAAAGTTCGTAATAACTAATACTAAGACGCGTCGCCAGCTCGTATGGGCATCTGAAGAGGGCCTTCTCGAAAGAAATAACCCAAGGGCTGCCAAAGCGATGATCAAAGATCCTAAGGCGACGTGGATTTTGGTCTGTTCGAGCAGCCGACAAAACTACCTGCACCCGTTTTATAGGAAATTTCGCACACGATAAAAGGATTTTCTCGTCTCTTGCAATGAAAGGAGAGCGTCATTTTATCAGCCCCAAAAGTCAATCATAAAAATATAGAAACTTGATTCGTTGGACTTATGATTTTTGAATGAACTGCAACTTAAATTCCATAAAAACTAAGTTACGATTATTAAAAATCTACATAAATTACCTACATATTTCCACTAAAAAGATATACGATGTCGAAATATAAAATCAAAATGAATTTCAATTGTTGATATATAATTGTACCTACATAAATTATAATATTAAAGTAGGAAGGTATTTCTCTCAAGATAGTTAGCATTAACAATTTAGTGAAGAGTGTCAATTTTAAATTAATTGATATCTAATATGGAACGTCTATTTATAGCATAACTAGCTACACATTACTCATGTTACGGTAGCAGGAGATTTATTACAATAAGCTAGGCGAGTAGTTATACGTTATCAATGCAACGAAATCATTTGCTCACTTGTTTGATTGAAGGGTTGAATGAACATTTAAACTTTCCCGTTCCATGTTTTGCCTGACGTTTCGATCAGGTTACGCCGACTGTAAAAATCGTAAAAATTCGTGGGTAGATGAAGAATCTGATACCTCACTTACTCATCGATGGAGGGCGTGCACAATTGAGCCAGTCAGTATTTATGATCACGGCCGGTGTAACCTGGTGTAACGATGCAAATCGTTATTGCATTATTTTATATTTGTGGAATGCGTAATCGAATATCATACTGGTATCGATTCGCAGTCCACACTAAATTTATCTACATTCAAGGAATGATTATCTATGATAATCGATTCCTTGTCTCTGGTCAATGATTGACAGAACGCGACTCGGCCAGTCTATGGTCAATCATAGGTCAGTGACCTTTAGCATACGAATATTTTATAAAATGCTTTTGTTTAGCATGCATAAGCATTTAATTACTTTGTACCTGCACATTAGGGTCTTGCCCCCCTTTTTACCAGAGGGCTTATAAGGGAGTGCGGTTCAGTGAGGAGCCCGCTTTTTTCCTCCGACCGTGGCAGATCCTACTTGTGGCAGAACTTTCGGTGAGCAATTGTGGCTTTACAGTGTGCTAATTTAATTTTTATTTCAGGTGGCTCATTGGCCGCATGAATCCGAGTCGATTACCATATTTTTGTAGTTGGAGTATAATGTTAGTATTATATGCTGATATTATATTCCCAGCTGATACTAGATTTTCTTAGATGGTACATCGTCGGATACATGCGGGTAGTGTGAAGTTCCTTCCAGCATGGCTTTGCTTTTTACGCGAGTAAAGTCTGCTTTATTTTATCCATATGAATGTTTTCCTATGGACAGCTTTTCATGCCGCGTCATGCCTATGCATGCCGAGGGCCAAGTTTGGTGCGATGCCACTCCAGAGTGAGCCCATGGAGTAGCCATCGCCTAATTTTATTGTGCGCTATGCAACTATTTAACTTTATAGAATTTTTATAGATTTCATTTTATTTTGCAATCTGTCAAAATGTTAATGACCTATACCTTGAGGCCATTGACCTCAGGGTAATCTATCTTACTAAGTGTGTGTTCTTTTCTATGCATTTGCCTGCTGCTTAGAATGCTGTGGGTCGTGGCTTTTACTGCAATGACTTTGCACTACGTGCCGGAAGTAGCTTGACCACCTGCTTTCACTTCCCTGCCACGCCCGCACTGCAGTATGTTTTTACACCTACTTAGCTTTTTCCTTGTGCTTGCAGGACGGAGACCGAGCCACGTCGGCGGAAAGAAGCTGACGCGGCACGACGAGCTACCAGCTAAGTGCAGCTTTTCTCCGGACTGCAGGCCGTTCCCACCTTTGGACTAAGCTGTTTCCATACTTGTAATCAGCAGTTCCCACTGATGGAATACCTACATTTGCTGTAAAATTTATATATAATTATGACCCACCCCTGTGAATGTTAATATACAGATTGAATTAACCTAGACTCTTTATTTTAATTATATTCTCTCTATTTTAATTTGATGAATTCGTTGGATAATTTCAATTTAAATATTCGGTAGTACTAATAAACCGCCAACGTTTCACTGGCGCCCAGTTAACGGTTTTTTTTTACAGCTAATTTGTGGGAACGGTCTGTAAGTACCCTATTTTAATTTTAATTTTTCTTGTGACTTACCAGTGCTTTTCGAATTGAATTTATTAGTGTCCTTGTTTCAAGGTGGCATTATATGGATGCATTGAATTTAAAGTGGCATTAAATTAAATTTTTATTGCAATTTATTAATGCTTTAAAGTGTTTTAAATTATCACTTTTATATTTTTATACCTGCTAGTGCTTATAGCACTGGACCAATTAGTTGTAGTTACACTATTGGGATTTAAATCTTTTAGATTTAAAAAATTTTTATTACAGTTAATACTGTTCCTTTTTCTTTTTGTTGTTACATTCTTACACTGGTAAGTCATAAAATTTTAACTTAGTGTACACGTGTTTAGCCACAGTTGACATCATGTATACAATTAAGTTCCTTTCATTAAATAAGGCCGAACTTCAGTATGAGGTGGCAGTGCGAGGTGAGACAAGCTCTGACTCAGTTGCAGAGCTGAGGAAGCAAATTTCTAAATTAGCTCCCTTACATCCTTCGGAGGATATTTTAGTGTCGCACCTGGAACCTGCTGAGGACCTCAAAGGGGTTAGAGATTCTCTCTCTAAGTCATCTTCTAGTCTTGCTACTTTAAAAACCAGTTTCGACAAGAGCTTGCTTGGCCGTACTGAGACCCTGCTCAATCATATTTACCACAGGCTGAGTAGGATTGACTATACACTGCCCGAGTCGCAGAAGGTTTACAAAGCCATTATGGATGTTTTCAAATCGCAATACAACGAATTGATTGCATTGAAGGGTAATGAATCTAGGACCGTTGTTTCAGAGCAAGTGCCAGAGACTCCAGTCAATGTTATATGTGAAAGGAGAATTTACTCTGAAAATTCCAAACTTAAATTTTCAGGAAAGACATGTGTACGTGCCTTCATACAAAAAGTTGATGAGTTTATGCTCAGCCGTTCTATTCCCCAGGATAAAATTATTTCTTTTGCGTACGAAATTTTTACTGACGATGCTCTGCATTGGTTCAGATGCGTTAGTTCTCAAGTTAAGACTTGGTCCGATCTTGCCGAGCTACTGAGGCAGGATTTCAGTATATCTGATTACGATTACAGGCTGATGTCTGAAATTAGATCTCGGACACAGGGAGAATCAGAAAACATCACCATATATCTTGCGATTATGCATGGTATGTTCTCTCGGTTAGATAAAGCTTTAAACGAAGAGGACAAGCTGGAAATTCTCTTACATAACATACGTCCCTGTTATGCTAGTACCCTCGCTTCTTCTGCTAGTATTGCCGACATAAGTACTCTGCAAAAAATTTGTAAAAATTTCGAAAGCATCCAGTCCAGATTATTGCAATTTCGCGAACCCCCTAATAAAACTTCTGACACTATAGCCCCTGAATTCGCTTATTCTAATCAATCTAAACAAAATGTAAAACAAAACTATGCTAACAATAAAAATCAAAATAATTTTCACAATAAATTTCAGAATAAAAATAATGAGGGTAGACAAACAGTCCATGTCATTGAAAGTTTAAATAGTACTGATGAAGCTGAAGTGCAGGTTAACGCGGTCGATCAAAAGACCAGTGGTCGCAAATTTAGTTGTCCCCGTTGCAGAACCAACTCTCATCAATTAAATAAATGTACTAAAACTTTTATTATTTGTTTTAGATGTGGAAATAAAGGTTACCGTTTACCAGAGTGTCCTAATTGTAATAAATCAAAAAACTAGTGAGCTCAGATTGTGGAAGCACTAATTTTGATAGACCAGATTGGGAGAACTGGCTGTCTTTTATATCAAAGTTTTTTCAGTTTAACAAAGTTTCTACAGTCTGCAAAAACATTAATATTGGTTACTCCCCTTATGTTTCTGTGTCTATTGCAGGCACTAAAGTTCCTGGTTTGTTGGATACTGGCTCTTGTGTCACTATCCTAGGTAATAATTTCCATAAAAAAATTTTGGAACCTTCTGTTCAACTTAATAAACAACCTTTAAACTTAGTCACCGCAGGAGGTGAAAAAATTCAATCCTTAGGTTTTGTTTCCTTGCCAATCTCTTTTCAGGATGAAGTTAAAACTTTAAATGTCCATATTGTACCACAGATAACTAATTCTTTGATTCTTGGTATAGATTTTTGGAGGTCGTTTGGTCTATTTCCTAAACATTTAGATTCTATTTTGTTGCTGGACAAATCGGACTCTCGATTGAGAGAGCTTAATGCTGTGCATTCTGAACACCTACAGTCGTATGATCACCTTACTTCTGATCAGAGGGTTACAGCGGATAACATCGTCGCCCAGTTCCGTGATATCTCTTACGAGGAACGTGGCCTAGGTCGCACTACGTTGATAGAACACTCCATCGACACAGGTGACGCTGCTCCTATTCGGCAACGCTACTATAGAATGTCGCCGGAAAAGCAACGTATTCTCAGCGAACAGCTGGACGAAATGTTGAAGGATGATGTTGTTGAACCTACTGAAAGTCCTTGGTCATCCCCAGTTCTGCTGACTCCCAAGAAAAATGGCGAACTTAGATTTTGTCTGGACAGTAGAAAATTAAATTCAGTCACTAGAAAAGATGCATATAACTTACCTTATATTTCTGAAATTCTTGACAACTTAAGGGATGCTAGATACTTGTCTAGTTTAGATTTGTCTAAAAGCTTCTGGCAAATACCTATTAAAAAGGAAGACCGTTGTAAGACTGCTTTCTATGTCCCAAATCGAGGAACATTTTGTTTTAAAACTATGGCATTCGGACTCACCGGAAGCCCAGCTACTCAACAACGCTTGGTAGACAGACTGTTTTGTGGTCCAGAATTTGAGAATAAAGTTTTTGTATTCATTGATGATATAATCTGTGTGTCATCTTCTTTTAGTAATCACATTTCTCTCCTTTTATTGATTTTAAAGAAATTAAAAGAAGCTAATTTAACTATAAACTTAAAAAAATGTCAATTTTTTAGAGCTAAACTTAAATATTTAGGCTACATTGTGGATGCAGAAGGTTTGCACGCTGATCCAGAAAAAGTAGAAGCCATTAAAAACTATCCTACGCCTACTAATAGGAAAGAAGTGCGTCGTTTCCTAGGTGCTGCTTCGTGGTATCGCAGATTTATACCTAATTTCAGTTCTTTGGCCTCTCCGTTAAATAAGTTAACTTCTCAAGGAAAAAAGGCTCCACCATTCTTGTGGGATCAAGGAGCTCAGGACGCTTTCACAGAGCTGAAAGGTTGTTTGGTTTCCGCTTCAGTTCTTTCTTGTCCAGATTACTCAAAACCTTTTGAGATTCACACTGACGCTAGTAACACTGGTATTGGTGCAGTGTTGACACAAAACTTTAATGGTGAAGAAAGAGTTATTGCTTATATGAGTAAGTCTCTAAATCCTCAAGAGAGAAACTATAGTGCTACCGAGCGCGAGGCTCTCGCTGTTCTGTCAGCTGTTGAACATTGGCGTTGCTACGTTGAAAATGGTCAAAAATTTGTTATTTTTACCGATCATGCTGCTCTTAAATGGTTTCTTAGTCTAAATAATCCTTCCGGCCGATTAGCCCGTTGGGGTGTGAGGTTGTCTGCTTTTAATTTTGAAATTAAACATCGTCGCGGCTCTGATAATGTCGTTCCCGATTTTCTTTCTCGTACAGTTCCTGTATCGATTATAACAAACAATCCTAGTTCATCTACTTCTGGTTTTGTGCCTGACACCACGGATACTTGGTATCTTAAAATGTTTAATGGTTGTCAGTCTTCACCAGCTTCCTTTATGGATTATCAAATAACTGACAATAAACTTTATCGATTTAAAAAGAGTTTAAACCCTCTCACACGAGATTTCGAGTGGAAGGAAGTCGTACCTCTCGAAGGTCGATCCGCTATTTTAGTGGAAAATCATTCCCAGCCTACAGCTGGTCATTTAGGTATTTTTAAGACCTATAAGCGTCTAGCTCTAAACTATTACTGGCCTGGAATGTACTCAGATGTGGCGAAATTTGTTAACTCATGTGATGCTTGTATATCACACAAGCACCAAAATCATGCAACACTTGGTCTTATGGGTAAACCTAAGTCTTGTCATCGTCCCTTTCAAGTAATCAGTGTTGATCTGGTTGGTCCCTTACCAACAACTAGAAAACAAAATTCGTATATCTTTGTGGTCACTTGTTGTTTCTCTAAATATTGTTTACTTTTCCCCATAAAGAGAGCAACAGCTGAAGTAATTTCCAGAATTTTAGAGGAAAATGTGTTTTTAGTACATGGTATTCCATCTACCATAGTTCTAGACAATGGCAAACAATTTGTTAGTGTCACACTAAAAAACTTGTTAGCTAAATATAAAATACCTAACTTGCATTATACACCTCTTTATTGTCCACAGTCTAACACTGTTGAACGCTATAACCGCACGGTTATACAGTCATTATCAACCTTTATTGATAACGACCAAAGAATTTGGGATGTTTTAATTCCTAAAATTCAATTTGCTATTAACAGTTCTGTTAATGAAGTTACAGGTTTTACACCTGCATTTTTAGTTCATGGTCGTGAACTTGTTTCTTGTGGTTCTTACTATGGTGAAAAATTTGATAACTCCCTTATCTTTGAGCCCCGTGACTCTTATGCAGAAAACCTAGGTCATCTATCATCAATTTTTGATAAAGTTCAAGCTTCCTTGATGAACGCTCACAGTAGGAACTGTCAGTCCTATAACCTACGCAGAAAACCTGCTGAATTTAAAGTTGGTGATATTGTCTGGAAAAGAACTTTTTATCTCAGTGATAAGGATAAGTTTTTTAGCAAAAAATTAGCACCTAAATTTGTCAAATGTAAGATCCTAAAAAAGAAATCTCCCTTAGTATATGAACTCGTTGATATGTCTGGTAAAGTGTTAGGTGATTGGCATATAAAAGATATTAAACTTATTAATTACAAAGAATAATAATTTAATTGTGATTTACCTAAACTAAAATTAACCTAAATTAAAATAATATATACCTATTGTGAAATTGTTCACTTCACAATATTAAAAACATACTTCAAATTACCTGTTAAAAAAAAACTTAATTTAATTTCAAAATAAAAATAAAATTGTTATTTTGTTGTTGTTATCTCTTGGTTTATTTCATAATTGAGTAACCTTAAACCTTGTGGTTTTGTTGGTTCTTGAATGTCGCATTGTTGGTTCTTGAATGTTGTAAGTTTTGTTGAACATTTGTCCTAGTTCCAGTTATTCAGTTGTTGTAACCAAGTGTCACACTTCTCCATAAACATTACAGTTGTACTTATACCCTTTCTTCAGTTAAAGGAGTATTAAGTCGGCTACTGGCACTGGTTAACAACAAAAGAAAGTACAATGTTATTGTTTCCCATACAACAACTTACTGCAAATACTTACATTGCAATTACGTATTTCCATACAATTTCCACTTTACACGTTAAATTGGTCGGGTTGTCTTGTTGTTTTACGCATGATTTTAACGTAATTCCGGTATTTAATCATTTAATTTCAATTGTTTACCTTGTGTTTTCAAACTTAACCTCGTTTCACGTCGGTTCTGACAATATGTCAGAAATGTCAGCCGTCATTGACTTAGTGCTGTCAAATGAACGTCGTTTAGTATTACTGAACGTTAGTTTCGTTGAGTAGAACGAAGCGTTTCTACTGCAAGTACATCTGTCAATGTTAAACTTTGTTTTGGTTTTTATAACCTCACTTAATTCTTGTAAAACTTTTTGCCGGTTGATTATTGTTGTTGTAATGTTGATATTGCACACTTAACCAAGTGTTAGCGTACATTGCTTCAATAATGGGCATGTATGCATAATCACCGGGTAAGTTATATCATAATAACTTACAAAAATTTGAAACTTATCTTGTCACATAATAATATTGTGTAAATTTAATTGATATTGCAATTCTTACTACCTTGTCGCTACTGTGTAATTCCAAATTATTCTACTTTTTCCCTCTTAGCTCTGGTTATACCAGGTTATTAGGACTTTGTTGTTTTTGTCAATTGTTGTCTTTGACAATAGTTGTTTATGTACGTTGGCGATTCAACCAACGTATAGTCTCCGGCAATGGCTACTAACCATTGACCATGGGATTTATTTTTCTCTTAGAGCTGGTATATTCATCCAGTATCTGGGTACTTATTTTACTGAGCGGTCTGTGCAAACTCAGGTCAAAAACAAGCCTATTGCATATCTTTTAAGGTTGAAATTACACAGTGGTTGTGTTGCTCATGTTCTCTTCTAGGCAGAACAGTTATACTGTTCTCCGATTTCTAACATCTTCAATTGGTCTATGTTGAGTCTTCAACGGTTGTATGTTGGAAACTCTGTTTGATAGGAGGCGTTTACCATAGTCTTTGCTGGTAACCGCAACTAAGTAAGAGTATGTTTGAAAGTTGATGGATGTAAGGAAGTACAGATGTGTAAGCATAGATTGATTGCAGTCTTGAGCACAGTATCGAATTTCTGTTAGCAGAAATTCTACCTTTTGACGGGGGGTATGTAACGATGCAAATCGTTATTGCATTATTTTATATTTGTGGAATGCGTAATCGAATATCATACTGGTATCGATTCGCAGTCCACACTAAATTTATCTACATTCAAGGAATGATTATCTATGATAATCGATTCCTTGTCTCTGGTCAATGATTGACAGAACGCGACTCGGCCAGTCTATGGTCAATCATAGGTCAGTGACCTTTAGCATACGAATATTTTATAAAATGCTTTTGTTTAGCATGCATAAGCATTTAATTACTTTGTACCTGCACATTAGGGTCTTGCCCCCCTTTTTACCAGAGGGCTTATAAGGGAGTGCGGTTCAGTGAGGAGCCCGCTTTTTTCCTCCGACCGTGGCAGATCCTACTTGTGGCAGAACTTTCGGTGAGCAATTGTGGCTTTACAGTGTGCTAATTTAATTTTTATTTCAGGTGGCTCATTGGCCGCATGAATCCGAGTCGATTACCATATTTTTGTAGTTGGAGTATAATGTTAGTATTATATGCTGATATTATATTCCCAGCTGATACTAGATTTTCTTAGATGGTACATCGTCGGATACATGCGGGTAGTGTGAAGTTCCTTCCAGCATGGCTTTGCTTTTTACGCGAGTAAAGTCTGCTTTATTTTATCCATATGAATGTTTTCCTATGGACAGCTTTTCATGCCGCGTCATGCCTATGCATGCCGAGGGCCAAGTTTGGTGCGATGCCACTCCAGAGTGAGCCCATGGAGTAGCCATCGCCTAATTTTATTGTGCGCTATGCAACTATTTAACTTTATAGAATTTTTATAGATTTCATTTTATTTTGCAATCTGTCAAAATGTTAATGACCTATACCTTGAGGCCATTGACCTCAGGGTAATCTATCTTACTAAGTGTGTGTTCTTTTCTATGCATTTGCCTGCTGCTTAGAATGCTGTGGGTCGTGGCTTTTACTGCAATGACTTTGCACTACGTGCCGGAAGTAGCTTGACCACCTGCTTTCACTTCCCTGCCACGCCCGCACTGCAGTATGTTTTTACACCTACTTAGCTTTTTCCTTGTGCTTGCAGGACGGAGACCGAGCCACGTCGGCGGAAAGAAGCTGACGCGGCACGACGAGCTACCAGCTAAGTGCAGCTTTTCTCCGGACTGCAGGCCGTTCCCACCTTTGGACTAAGCTGTTTCCATACTTGTAATCAGCAGTTCCCACTGATGGAATACCTACATTTGCTGTAAAATTTATATATAATTATGACCCACCCCTGTGAATGTTAATATACAGATTGAATTAACCTAGACTCTTTATTTTAATTATATTCTCTCTATTTTAATTTGATGAATTCGTTGGATAATTTCAATTTAAATATTCGGTAGTACTAATAAACCGCCAACGTTTCACTGGTCCAAATATACATACAAACCTACATACAAACATACATACACACAAACATACATACAATTATACATCCAAATATACATACATAGGCAGAGGTGTAAACTGATCCAAACTTCAGTCAAATTGAAAGGATATGTATGTATATATTGTATACTTCTGCCATGATCGCGTTAATTTCCGTTAACATTATAGGGGGAGGGTAGGGGCATTTTTGGTTATGTCGTAGTATGTTCGAGAATGTGAGTTACCTCATTTTAAGGGATCATAAGTTCGTACAGAATACTAGGTACTATGATACACAAAAGAGAACAGTGCCTTATGGTGAAATTACGTTATATTGTATCAAAGTTCCTCTGCTTATTAGTTACAATTCGACCGTCCTACAAGGCTTATAATCGCATCAGTTGGTACGTAAGGTATATGCAGTTCTATAAAAATAAATTTAACTCTTCATGGATGCATTATACATTGAAACTGCAACGAATAAGTAACATTTTTATTGCATAGTTATAATCAAAGATGAAAAAATGATAAGGTAATGATGGTTGTAAAAATGGCAAAAAGTACCTAAATGAAAATCATTCGTGGTTCAAAACTACGAATATACGTCTGACAACGAATTATAGGTTATAGCGCCTGGTGGAAATATGTGAATCTCTACAGAAGAAGAATGCACCTCGCCTGATGGTAAGGTGAGGTGCAGTCCAAAACATGGTGGCCGCCGTTACAGGTAGGTACAGTCAGCAGCAAATAGATAGCGACATTCAAGGCTGTCAAATAGTTAGATACAGCCAAAGTGGTCAATAACATCGATACAGCCAAAGTGGTCAATTTATTGAGTGCACCCAGCCTGTCCAAATATATCGATACACCATGTTGTCAAATACATTGATACACGCTAGCCGCCATTATTATAGCTACAGGCAAAGCGTCAATAGTAACCAAACACCCAAAGTGGTCAAACATATCGATACACATAAATAAAATGACCTATGCATATTACAAGCAATACGGTGTCACGCTCAGTGACATTTCTTCTATATTTAAATGTAATAAAAAATAATTTTGCAAAGAGTTTTTGACTTATCAATATAAAATTTATTTATTGTAACGCTAAACATTTCCCGTGACTTGGTTCAAATATTTGGTATAGGTATTTTACTTATTTCTTAAAGCTGACAATTATACTTTGTAAAATATAGCATGGGTCCTATGACAGATGTCAAAATGAGGTTCATAGGGATGTCTGAAATTCGATGAAAATATCGATACTACCAGCTATTATTGATGCATGTTACATATAATTAGGTTTAGTTTAATTGTATGTATGTATTTAATTGTAATGAGAACTTAATATACTTAGCATACAAGGCTTCTTCACTCGTACTGATGAGAATTAGTGGAGTGGATCAGTGGAAGTTCATATCAAACAAGATGTTGGCGCGTGTATCTTATGCCTATATCATGGCCCAAGAGCCAAACGCGGCGTGTCTTCTTAAAAAATCCAAAAACAGGTTCAGGGCGTTGATGGATTGAATGTAGAATTTTATTTACTCAATATTATTTAGGATCAAGAATATTGAAATATAAACATTATTATGATATTAAAATACCTAAGCAATAATATTAAATTCTAATTATTTTTTTCTTATATTAATTTTAATTTTAAATTAAGCTTTATTCAAAATATGGATAGTTCATATTATGTGGTCACGATGATTCATCGCCCACCACTAATTAGCTCGGTATGCCCATAAAGTATGACATTGACAGCTACTACATTCATTAATAGAAAATTCAAAACTTCATGTGCGGGATTTCACTGACAGCTGTCATAGGACCCAAGCTACATTTTACAAAGTATAGTACGTGTGTGTTTGTTACTCTTCTAAAATAAAATCGCCGGACAGATTTGAATGTAGTTTTGTAACGAAGTAGTAACATAAGCTATCTTTATTTTGATCCACGTGAGTGAAGAAGAAGACGACTTCATTCGCGTGGATAACTAATAACCTATACGTTAAATTAATAATTTAAAAACATTTCTATGTTCCGTTCTAATTTAATTTGTTATTTTAAGGTTCAATTTTCAAAAGGCAATTCTATCGCTAATAAAAAAGATAGCGACACAAACAGTCAGTTTATTTCATTTTATGTATATGTGATATTATGTGAAATAATATGTCAAAATTGGTATTAATATTTTGAGATATTATGTGAATCTATTAAACTAAAAACAAAACACATGGCAATGACGTCACGCACGAAATAACAAAGATAGTTACATACAAAGTTTTAAAGGAAAGAAAGAGATAGACGCCTTTCACCTTAATCTCAGACAACTGTCATCGTTGTTACTTCCCAGTTACTAATTTAATTTGAGCTCTATGCTCATTAGTTAAGGTGTAATTGTGTAGTTGTACCGATGTTTATGGCAAGGATGTTGCTTAGTTACGACGAATAAAATGTCTCTATCTATGTGAGCGTCTCGGGTGTATCGATAGTTTTGACCACTTTGGCTGTCTCTAACTATTTGATAGCCTTGAATGTATCTATCTATTTGCTGCTGACTGTACTGTCTCTATAACGGCGGTTCCCACCCTGATTGACAAACAAAACAAAACAAAACAACAATAATGTTGACACGCGTATTGGCGTTTATGATATTTATGGCAGGCGCTAATGTTAATCCCATACATTGGTTTATCTATTCCATTCCATTCTACAAAACTATTGTCATTTGTCTGGACCCCAAGTTCTTTAATTTATCGACATAATTATGTATTATTGAAACAATAATAATGTATATGATTCAAACACAAATTATGTACAAATATTTCATATAAAAACATACATACATACATACATACATACATACATACATACATACATACATACATACATACATAGACTGATAAACACAATACCCTCCTTTGCGTCGCGCAGTCGGGTAAAAATGAGAGTTGTTCTCTGTTTATAAATTATGTTAATGCTTTGGCACAATAGAGTTTACTAGTACATGTAGTATTACCTAAATCTTTTATTTTACCAAATTATTCTACGTTTGTGTAGTTTTATTATGTACCTTCGTACTTAGATATGAAGTGGAGATTTGCCTATTGTAAATTTTGCCATGAAATTTTTAATAAATTACTATTGATACGTGGATAAGCATTTTAATTTAATTGTTTGTTAATTTACCGAGTTTAGCACCCGCCCTATCTGATGGTACGAGGTTATCTCGTGACTTATGATCTATTTAGAAAGAAAGAAAGAAAAATTTATTTGGTGCAAGGTGGTTACAGAGAACAATAACTAACAATATAATTATAAAAAAAAGAAAAAGTAAGAAACACAAATAAAACAGAGTGGCTCACAGATACAGCAAAAAGGTATCCAGTTCAGCATTGTAAAAACCTGACGCTGGTTTTCTACTGGAACCCAATTTGTCAGTAACATACGGACGCCGAACCGTCGAAGTCAAGTGTGAAAGTATTGTGTACGTTGAATATTAGTGGTGTTGCTACCTGCATAGAGCAAAGGGTAAACGTAAATCAAATGTCTGGCCATGCCGCCTTCGCCCGGACCCGGTGGAGAGGCAGACCATAGCTTGCGTTCTTATCATATCACAGAAACACGCAGACCAATGTAAATATTCATGCACACATATATTTGCACTGAGCGGGAATCGAAACTGCACCTTTTGCGTAGCACTCGCGTTCAGTACCGCCACGCCACAGAGGTCATCTTTTATATTACTTCATAATTTTCAAGTGTTTCATGACACTCCTTATCTAAGTAATATGAAATTTGGATGATTGCTCCTGTACCCTTCAAGGAAATGCCCTTAAAACAGTACATCTGCATATCTCCGCCCTACAGAAGACCGCGGTCATAATAACCATCGTGTTGTGTTCCCGCCGGTAAGTAGGGTAGCCAGAGCTCACTATACCCCTCCTTCCCCTCCCCTTCCTAGCCTCCCCACCCCTTCCCAGCTCTCCCCTTTTCCCTTCAGGGTGGACAGCGCGTGTGTGACACCCTTAGTGTTGCACACGTTCGTAGGCCACGGTAGCCGCTTTCCATCAGGTGGGCCGTGTGCTTGTCTGCCACCTACGTAGTATAAAAAAAAATATCTCTGATTTCATTCCCGTATAGATACGTTTATTAAACGATTCCCGTTACGCCTAGTTGATTATCTGTCAGGTGTAACGTGATACATTGAGATTGCCGTCAGTTCGGACCGGAGTCACGTTGCATAGTCGTCAACGTGAGCATCGACTTCACACGGTACACTGACAGCGGCTGATTGATGGCCAGCTTCGCTTCGGTCACTCGCTACTCACTGCCCAATTCAGTGGCTATTAATCCTCGTTTTGCTGTCCAAGGTTACCTTGTATAGATACCTATAGTCATGTCATTTACAGTTTTGCTAGTATTGAGATTAGCTGTTTAAAATAAAAATGTTTCTGAATATTTTAATTATGTGCTATAATAATGGTTTATAGCGATGTCTGCACAAAGTCACCTAGCACGAAAAACTATCGAATTCGTAATGTAAAGGTATCGAGTAAATGGAATTAATGGACATTTTATTTGTATTCTAATTTTAATTTTAATCTTATTACAATTGAATCATCATCAAACATGTACCTTTTTAATGGATTTTGCATGCAGAGAAACTGCGAAGCATGTCGGACCTTATTTGTTTTTGTGACACCATTGTAACATACCATGTTTCGAGCAATAAATAAAAAAAATAGAACATTGCGATTGGACGACTTCATACGCACATAGGTTTACAGAAGACAAACTGCCGTAAACGCTATCTCAGTTTGATCGCGTTTACGGTAAAAATGCCTCTTACACCGCCCTGTATCAACTTTTCAGACATCTTAACTCCCATCCTGTAGTTTTAAGTAGTTTCTGGGCTGAGCTGTGCGTTTGTATGCAACCCTAGTAGTAAAATTGATTAAAGAATTCAAGCGGGTAATGATTAACATGTACGGATATATTATCATTATTTGCTTTTTGTCTTGCCCTGTGTAGGTTGTTAATGGATCCATCTGAAAATTACATGGGGTGTAGGTAATATATGAAAGTGTTGGTGGAACTTGGCAAGAGTTACCAACTGGAGAAGCTCACGTAGTCAAATAAGAAGCAATTGTATCGACGATAGACTAAAGAAAGCCAAGAGGTTTTAAACTGTACCGAGTTTTTATAGATAAACAAATGGCATTAAGTCCGCCTTTGTACAATTATTTTGTATTTGTGCATAAAGTCTAAATAAATAAATAAATGAACGACCGTACCTAACTCACATTTTATTGCACTATGTACCACTATAAATTTGTTGGAAAATGTTATTGCTTTCAATCGCAGTTGTCGCTAAAGGCCATTAGGCCTCCAACGCTCAATAAACCTACTTCCCTTCCTATTGCTGGTCTAGGACAGGACTTTATTTAAGAACAGTGTCGCTTATAAAAATAAAACAACACATCCCTTTCAATGGAACTACATAAATGTTAAAGATTATTATGTCGATGTTATTTTAACATCCATCTTGCCTTGTAATCATAATCGTGTATCGACAGTTTATATTATTTAAACTTGTAGGTACCTCAAAATTTCTAATGTCAAACATTATACGCCGCACGGCTATGTAAATATAGTGTTAATCAAATGCACAATCATAACAACCCGTAGGTATACCTTTTTTTTTTTATCGCGCAAAATTCCACGGATACCACCTCCACCAAAACCGATGGAGGTGATTATGTCGGACTCGAACCGACCAAAACGCACGCCGTCCATGGGTCCTTGATTGCCGGAGGTGAGATTATACAAGACATATCTCTTGCACCCCGGCAGACCCGGGGACATCTCTGTTGAGATGACCCTCTTCCCCCAATGTGGGGACCATGGTGTCCCCATCTAGCCCCTGGGTATGGGCTGGCATTTTGCGCCATCGCCGTGGCCTGCTTCTGCTAGGGTGACCGGCGGCTCCACCCGTCACCCCCAGGCCCGCGCTCATGGGGGACGGGGGTCATTTTGCGACCTCCGACGTCCGAGTCGCCTCCGCTCATCGCGGGCAGTGCGGGCCCGGAGTCTTCTCCGGACCCGCTCCGCTCCCAAGCACTCGCGCATCGTACCATCACCGTGAGCAAGGTGGCAAACGAGACAACTCCCACCCCTAGGGCTGTCACTAGGACCCGCCTTGGCGTCTCCCACTCGTTCAGCGTGTGCAGCCCCGAGTCCTCACTCGCATCACAGTGATGGCACTCGGACGTTGGCTCCTTCTGGATCCGACGCAGGTAATCCCCGAAGCACCCGTGCCCGGTGATCACCTGCGTCAGCCGGTATGAGAGGCTACCGTGTGGCCTCTCTAGCCAGTCCCCCATGATGGGTCTTACCGCCGCTACTATAGCGTGCCCTGCGCGTGATTGCCCAAGTCGTCGTTCCCACTCGGCTACCATGTCCCCGTGGAGCTGGGACTTCACAGCCCGGAGCTCACTAGGCTCGGGTTCATGTCCCCGCTCCCGCGCCTCCTTTCGATACCGATATAGCACCGAAAGGGCTCTCGCATCCAGGATCCATGGTATCGATCCGGCGAGGAGACTCGCTGCGTCGAAGGATATCGTACGGTACCCCCTGATGACCCTGATGGCCATCGTGCGCTGCGGGGCGTGCAGTTTCTGCACGTGTCTGGCCTTCAGGGTCTCCGCCCATACTGGGCACCCATATAGGGCCATGGACCGTACGATTCCCGCGTAGTGTCACCCGTAGGTATACCTGCATTTTCAATTATAAGAAAAAAATAATTGAATAACTAAATGATGATACCTACCTATAAAATACTTTCATGATGATACTTATATTATCATTCTCTGAACCTATTCCCAAGGGATCGGCTGTCTAGTCTAACTAAGATGCGTCTGAACTTAGATATTTTCCGTGAAGCGACGCCATCGGACCTTTACAACCAAATTGACGATATCGAAGTTCTGTAGTTGTGTGTTCTAATCGGACTTTTGAGGGCACCAACTACTCGTAATGACTGCCATAGATGTTCAATTTGTTTATATGGCAACCGGGACCGACGGACGGCTTAACGTGCTCCCAACCAATACCGGAATTAGTTGTAAAATTGATTTCTCGTATGCATATGGAGACGAACATGTACGACTTCGTATAAGGCTAGTATGCCGTCTCTTTAGCCCTTAGCCTTAGGGCCAAGGTGTAGTAATAAAGTCACTTAGAGATACTAAGAGAGGCGCTTCTGTCTTTGTTTGCTAGGATCCAATGCGTGCAGGATTCCGAATAAGCACCCCATCGATCGTATATCTACTATTAAAATTATGATTTGGTTTTAATGCTCCATGTCTCTCAAAACTTTGGATATGACTCGGCAACCCAACCGTGCCAACCGCTCAAATCGCTGCTCCCACTCCGCTACAATGTCGCTAAGAGCTATTTTAACTGAAATATTCACAGTTCTTTAGCATAGTATTTAGAGGGTGAGTACCTTAGTTGAACTTTTTAATTTCTTGGTACTAAATATTAGATTAGTCTGCAAAGTTACAAGATTAGTCCCGTACTAATGATTTCTACTCACAAATCACTACATAGTATAAAATAAAGTCGCGTTCTCTGTCCCTATGTCCCTTTGTATGCTTAAATCTATAAAACTACGCAACGGACTTTGATGCGGTTTTTTTAAATAGATATAATGGTTAAAGAGGAAGGTTTATATGTATATAACATCATGCTACGACCAACAGGTGCGGAGCAGGAATGAAAATTGTTTCAAAAACGGTGTGACGCAGACGAAGTTGCGCGGGTCAGCTAATAGGATATATTTAAAGGTAAAGAATAAGTTGTGCTGTGATTTTTTTTATCGACGACACGTCAATTTATTTTCTTCGCGTCTGATGATCAGCTGTAGGCAAAGTCTCAGGAAAGAGGGTCACCATTATTAATACGTAGGACTGTGTTATAATGGTGGCACTCAGCTTGACGGCCTCACCAGATGCTTTTAAACGCCCCGCTTAAAGGACCCTGGACTGTATGAAGAAGGAAACACGTGAGCTGGTAAGGCATTCCAAGACTTAATTAAATGGACTTTCGATAGTATAGTAAGTACCTAGATATAATGCTACCTATTATTCTTCTTCATCCCGGTGTTAATTATCCCGCTTCTATCCAAATGTTTTATATGGTAGCCCACTTTTACTCTTTCTTCTCCTTCCCATTTTTATAATCTACACAGCGCTACCTAGAATAAATATATTTTTATAAGATTATCAGCAACCGAAATTACTCATATTTCCCCTAACCCCCTTCAGATAAGCTCAATGGCTTGTATTAGGATTGGATTCAAGTAGGTAGTGCAATGCCCAGGATTCGAACCTAGGACATCTCTATCGTAAGGGCGCCTCATTAACAACATATATTTAATAATCTATAGAACTAAATCAGACTCGCATTAAAAATAGAATTGACCTAGTTACGTCATTTACCTCCACTTAAATTACTTTATTTGCGTCATTTACAGCTTTATTTCCGACGTCACAAGGTTCCCATCTTTAACGGGGAAGGACCGCGGGGAACTCAGGGGAAGTACCGTGGCTATAATAACCCAGTTTGTGTTCCCAGCGGTGAGTAGCTAGAGCTTATCGGAAAGATTTTGTGCTGTCAGTAAACAACAAATGAGTCTCATGCATTGGAGTTATAAAAGCTCTCTTAACCTTCACCCTCTCCCCCTTCCCCCACAGATAGAGAACAAAGACAGGAATAATGTGGCTTCTAACGCCTACTATTTGCTGTACGTAGATAGGCTTACCATCTTATGATTAAAACAGTAAACTGAGTTCTATACATTGTTATCCATTCAGTGCCGTAGAACTGTTTGCGCAATTATCAGATAATTCAATTACGTGAACCACGGAGAAGCTCCCCGGGGATCTGTTCTCAATCCCGATGTACTTTCCGTTAAAGTTGTTGATTAATCTATTTTTGTACTCGGCGATAATAATAAACATGAAACAGAAAGGCTTTGTAAAAAGTTGTTCTTGCTGTTAGACTTAATGCCGCATACTGGAGTGCAATAATTCTTCTATAAGTGTTTCAGTTCATAAGAAGTCTTACAAATGTTTTCTTCAAATAGATTATCTCGTTATAAACTAAAAAGAAAATCATGGTTAGCAACACTCGGGTATTTATTTATTTAGGGAGGAGGAGTACGGTAACTAACATTGTGACATGGAAATATATATTAGATTACCTATCACACCATGTAACCAATGTAATTGTCCACGAACCGACCATAAAGATATAGACATATAATTTTTGAGTAGACTACAATATAGCAGGATGCCTATTAAAGACAACTATTGTTAAATCTGAATTCAAACCTAAAGGCCGAACGATAATTGCACGACCGAGTATTAACGCGATCGTATGGTAAATACAACTTGACGTTTCGGTCAGGTTGCACTAGCTGTGATCACAAACTTTCACCAATCATATATCATGCAACGCGTTTAAAAATGAATGAACAATAACATTTACAATATTAGTAACGAGTCCTTCGTCAACCAGCGTGCCCTGAAATCGGTAGCGCGATCGAGTTGGCACTTACACTACATTTATTTCCTTATTGTTATGTATATAATGATTGCTCCAACATTTCGTATTTTGTCTTTGTGTATTATCTTCTGAACATTAACAAAAAGTTCATTTTCTGAGAGATATTATGTGACATCATCCACTGAATAAAAATACTTTTCATCCCAGATTGCTTCGCCAAGACGTAATGACGGAAAGGCGTGGTACCTCCCATTATGTAATGTTGCATTGTTACAAAGTTCCATGTACTACTTGCAGAATATTAGAACATAATTGTAAATATAAACAAGTCAGAACTGAGTAGCTCTGTTTTTGAGTCTGTATTTTTGAAGGTTATTTTACATCTAAGTATTTCTGCTCCACAATATTTTTGAGTCCAACTGAGCAGCTGGCGAGACTGGTTTTCATGTTTAGGCATGTATTTCATGTTTCTTACTTTGTTTATTTATTTACTTTCAGCACACGGCCGGCAGACAAGCACACGGCCCACCTGATGGAAAGCGGCCACCGTGGCCTATGAACGTGTGCAACACTAATGGTGTCACACACGCGCTGCCCACCCTGAAAGGAAAGGGGGAGAGCTGGGAAGAGGTGGGGAGGCTAGGAAGGGGAGGGGAAGGAGGGGTATAGTGAGCTCTGGCTACCCTACTTACCGGCGGGAACACAACACGATGTTTATTATGACCGCGGTCTTCTGTAGGGCGGAGGTACTTCCCCAGTTGGACAGCTCATTTCGGACGGGAGATACCGTCGTGTCCTACCTCCGTTTATTACTGGTGTTACCTCACTTAATTTACTATTAATTGTATGTACAACAACAAGGCAGATGCTTTAGTACTGTTTCAGTTTTTTATTCGTAGCGTTCTGAATTGTTTGTGGTTTGTGGTAACGTTTGTCAAAAGAAAAAAGCATGTTCCGGTGGACTTTGACGAAGTCAAATACGAGTGCTAGGTATCTCATCTTTTCCTCCGGGTGTCGTACAAGGTGATATAAATTGTCCTCTCATTAAACATCAACATAAAAAAAGAAGGTAAACAATTGTAGAATATGATCATTCTAGTAAAATAATAATATACTACAAGGAGCTATGAAGTATTGTGAAATACAAAATAAAAACAAAAACGAATACTTCGATTGCTCACATGGCAAAGTTAATAAAACTTACATCAAAGGGATTGTGTGAGAAGCAGCTGAAATTACGTTCCACGTCCGAAACACGTTAAGCTTGCCCCTACTCTTTGTTCATGGTCATTGCATAACATAAATAAACTGTTTATCGCATACTTGTGATACTAAACGCGAGGATATATTAGCAATTAGTGGCTTTCTCTATGTTTGTACTTTTATTCACTTACACGCGTTAAGATTGAATCTGTTGGGACTGCAAACTGCATCCTACTGTCTCATAAATTGTTTATACTGACTGTAGGATTATTCAGAGTAACGAGGAAAAATTCCTGTTTTTTGAATTTTACTTTTATCACTTTGAAAACAGCATAAAGCAGTTTTAAATCGCAATTTGTAAACATTTCACTATTTACATTATGTGATTTACCTCCTTCATTAATATCTGCATAATAATCATGATAACAAGACACTATATACGCATTATCAAAACAGTATAGGTAGGTACCTAAATCATTATCTCATCAATCATTCGTATTATACATAACACAATGACGATGCGGTATCATCATTGTGTTATGTAGGCCGATCTGTAACGGCAAACGCTCGTAATCAAAGACTAGATTCTTTTTTATACTACTTACTTAGGCGGCAGACAAGCATGCGGAAAGTGGTTACCGTGGCATATGGTTTTTTGCAATACCGGGGCTGTCACATTTGTGCTGCCAACCATTTATAGAGGAGGGAGGAAAAAGGGGAGGGGAAGAGGTTAAGAGAGTTTCTGTGCTGTCAGTGCAGAAGATAGAGAAGGGTTTATCAGTCTTTTCACTGACAACACAAAACCTCTCCAGTGAACTCTGGCTACCCTACTCACTGTCGGAAACACAACATAAGGTTTTTATTACCCGCGGTATTTTGTAAGAATATAGCTTATTGCCTAGATATAATTTTTTAGATGTAACATATAATCAGCTATACCAGCGTATTGTTTTCAAAAGAGAAGTAAGTGTTACATTATCTTTACCATTACCATTAGTGGACTGAACAACTGTACACGGGCTCCAAAAGTTCCTGGATAATTTGAAACTAAAATTGTATGAAGTGATGCCACTACACAACGCCTAGTCTTAGAAGCTACTGGATAATAGATCTACCTATTAATGTAATTAAGTTTAGGATACTGTATGAGTTTACTTACTTTCTTATAAAGATATAAAAAGTCAATTCACTTTTGGTTAAATTAGACTTTGACTGTCAAAAGATTATAAGATCTTAAGGTGTCCAGGAACTTTTAGAGCCCACTGTACTGTACTTTTCCCCCTTAACACAGGTGTAAAGTATATTTTTTCATTAAAAAAGGTTAGCAGTCAAAATGATGCGGAGAAAATCCAATGAAATAGCTCCATCAGTTAAAAGGGTACAATTGAAAAACACCACTCCGAGATGTAAGTCACGTCTTGGGAATGGAAGCGTGATCGCTTACTTTGGTTTACTTTTATTTTTGTGAGAGGTAAACGGAGACAGAAATAGAGTTATGGATTAAAATGTGTTGTCTAGACAAAAGTTTAAGTTAAGTGTTGTAAGTTAAAGTGCCGATTACACTCGCGAGTGGCACATACCTAATATATAATTCTTCTGTACGTGTATTTGCCAACTAAGTCCTTTTTAACGGTTGAACTGATTTGAATGAAATTTTGTGTGTGTATTTTGACGATTTCTTACATGGTTTTAAAATACAATTGGTGCTGGTAGGTGATGCTGGTAGGTGAGGTCGATGTGTGCAGTGCTTTATTACGAGTACTATACAAGGCTTCCTAAAATAGAAATTAATTTATACACAAGTGTGTGTAGTTAATTATTACACTACGGCCGTATTTCAGCTAATCTCTCACAGTTTATGGATTTTGACGACCTCATATCACACAGGGATGCAATTTCGATGATTGATTTATTGCATTAAGATGAGGTGGATAAGATGTGGGGTTATAGAATTAGCTATAATAAGCCAATCAATCAGAATCATCATCATCCAGCCACTGATGGATATAGGCCTCTCACAAAGTTTTTTTTTGGAGACTTTGGATTACTGTTTCCACGCCAGCCAGACTGGCTGGTACAGGGTTTTATTTTGACTTTTGCTTCACTAGCAGTGATATCGATTGCGTATTTTTCCATTTCGTGCCTTATTGACCATTAGGATGCGATGGGGTGATGATATTCTTTCTTCGACATCATATGGATGCATCTTCGAAACTATAACAAGTATAGATATATACTTATGGTACGGTACGGAGCCGCGGTAGCCTAGTGTGGGTAATGAACTGCTGAGACGAGGTCTCGGGTTCGATCCCAGGTTTTACCATAGCACACATCAATAACTTATCAATACTTTTCGAAGTTATGTGTGTATTTATCGCAAGCTTATAAGTGCCCGGTTAATAGCAATAGGTTTGCCACCTATTTCAATGTGACCTAAACATAAACTGGCGAATTGTGGGTGCTAGCACCTTTGCCTACCCCTTCGGGAATAAAGGCCTGAGTTTATGTTATGGTACGGTATTTTGCTATATTTTGTCGCAACCTATACAAACTGTGTATTCTCGTACTAGCAAGATTAGTAGGTACTTAAAAAGAGGCTTCTCTTGCTTTATTCATCTTTTTGTCTATCTTGATTTCATTATGTTTATTTTACGCGAACTTTTTCTCACAAATTAGGACACGCCCTCACAAAGGATGCGAGCAATTTTCTTTTGTATGAAGAATATAGTCTCAAATTACAATGGAACTGGGCCCAAATAAGTAACCTGACTCTAAAATAGCTGTGTTCTTTTCTTATAAAATAAAAATATATTCTTTGTATGTGTGCTTTCGCAATAAAGGAGATTGCCAACTTGGTGAAAAGTGGTCTATCAATTGCACGGAAGACGGAATATATTATAATATGCATGATCCATTGAGTTAAAGTTTTGATGATTATACCTACGTGTGTATATTTTATTTTTTATGTTCTTCAATAGTTTCCACAGGTATGTGTAAATTATTCTGTTCTGTGGTAAGAACAATGTTGAAATATTTCTTTAACTATCGGGAAACAAACCAATATACGAAAATTATCTGTAAGATAGTTATAATACGAGTAATATATGACATAAAAATCAATCAATGTTAGAAAAAAGTGACGGATTTTATTTGGATAAATAATCCGTTAAAATGAATAATGCACTATAGATATAATTTAACCAAGATGACGTCAAAGTGTTACCAGAGAAAAGCTAAAATTTTGGGGTTATTAAATTGCAAACTCGATAATCTGGAGTCCTAGAACCCCACCCCTATATTACTTTGGATTTTGTAATACTTGGTTGGGTTTCCGAGGTCATATGATTCATTTTTCTCCATAATCAACCTATAACAAAGGCGGGAAGGATCAGGTTATTGAATGCAAACAATGGTTAATATGAGCCAAGTTCTAAGTTATGTTATGAACATCGTTACTCTTTGGTAATTTTTTTTGAAAGGAGTTTATCTACTGATTTGAAATTGTTATAAGAAATGGTTTGCGGCAAAAGTAAGTGTATGTAACACTTACTAAGAAATTGGAAGCTGAAAACTGAGTTTTCTGAACCTATTTCGGATTCTCTCTCAGTTACCCATTACGTCTGCGTGAGCAATCTATTGGGATTCTTACTAATGAGGAAACTGCTGATCCGAAATGATGTTCAAATAAGTTATCAAGCAAGGATAATATCAAGTGACAATAAGTTACATAATTATTCTTGCTGGATAATTTATGTTATTTGGTACAAATTGTAATTTTTTTTAATTAATACCTAATTATATTATGAAATTGTTAAGCTGGTGTTAAGAACTTTTTGCTTTTAAGACGTACTCTTAAAAGCAAAAAGTTCTATACGTTCTAAAAGTTCTCAAACACAAACCCGATACTCCCCGATTCAAAGAAGACAATTAGATAGTGCCTCTGGCATTAAATCCGACTCTGTACAATATTACTGTGCATAAAGTTTATAAAAATGAAAAAAATAGTCATATAATATTATTACGTATGTTTTTATAGATTTAAATCGTGAACAGTCAACATCTTATATTAACTGTTCAATTTGACGGGATATTTACCATGTTTGTCGGTTTTTTGGAGTCCTTTATAACAATTTCTGGATCGTTTATAATATCAGTGACTAAAAAACCAAGTCGGGGTATGATTTTAGATTGATATGGTCGTTTATACATAAATAGGTACATAAGAGCAATTTATAGGTTTGATGACGTCCACGAAATTAATATCTTTTATAGGTATTTTTACAGATTTATTCTCGGGTGAAGTCGGTACCTACCTGGTTCACTAGTTCACTATAAAAATACGTGGATGATGAGAAACCACTTTGCGAAGTACTCAATCTACTTTTTTCAGCTACAGAGAAAACAGCGATTTCACTTTCCTTTCATTTTTCCAAGACATGAACTTGTCATACGCAGTGAAATATCACAGCCTTGATTTCTCTGGTAAGAGATTATTTATTACCAGTTTTGCCCCGCTTTTTATTCCTTAAGGCGGCAATAAAAAGTCATTTTCGAGAGATTTCCACTTTTGAAGAATATGGGCAGACAAACTTAGGAATACAATAAAAAATTCAGGGGTATTAAATTCGCTAAAATTTTGCCGTGATATATCTCACTAATACCTAGGTAATATAACATGTGAAAGTTTGTGAAGATGCTTAAATGTTTGCTCAACTGCTAAATCTTCAACGGCTAAATATATCTGGCTGAAATTGGGTACTGTGATCGATTATAGTTAGAAACCATTTTTAATTTTTACCCTTGGTCTATCATCGTCTCCCCTGGGGGAGCAGCTCAGGGGAGTCGATGGTCGGAGACCATGGTATCTATAGTTGCGGACACGGTTTAAGACTTCCACGCAGGCGGTGCCGTTAGCAACAGATATTGTCAGAAGTATAGTATATACCTAATCTATTCAGAAGAAAAACAGATTAAGTACTATCCAAACGTAAAAGAAAGTATATTTATATATTATAATTACCTGACCTTTATCTCATCATCTCGACTCCTGTGAAGTGGAAATATCCGACGAAAATATATCGACTTTCTTAACCCAAATATAGTGTTACGCAATTTGAGCAGTCTAGTAACAAACGGTAATAAATATGTGATATATTAATGTCAAATGAATAAAACATTGACGGTTTTTTTATAAAGGATCAGTTATTATGACTTCACCTTGCTTGATGGCTAGCTGGAGGTAAAGTCTCAGAAAAGAGATACATACAATGTTATAATGTTGGCCCTCAGCTTGAAAGCCTCATCTGATGCTTTTTCTTGCCGTGCTTATAGAACCCGGGAATGTATAAAGAAGGAAAGGAGTTATTCGATTGTGTTCTAAACGAACCAAACAAAAAGTACATACCTACGGCTGAAAAGACAGACACGCAAGAATGATATTTTAACTTCAATTATCTATTTTGTTCGAAATACAAATTTCAAATTAAATTAGAAAATTTCAAGGTTTCGATTTAATTAAAATGTCAACCTTAATAAGGCATTTACTTCTAACATGATGAATAAAACTGCGTCACCTAGAATTGGTTTGCCTTAAATTCGACTTAAATAATCTTGATGGTAATAAGGCTCGATGATTTGATCACAATTATGAAATGGAGACATGTACAAAGCAACATGAGTAATGAGTATGCCCCTATTAAGTAGAGTCTAATAACGATATATGATGTAATGAAGGTGTGAAATCATTAGGGTAAGAGACGCACTGTAATGCTTACGGATAGCTGTAATATTGGTGGGTGGCTCCATTGAGACCAATATTTGTACATTAGATGCCAATTCTGGATATGTCCGGAGGTTTTTTATTATTATTAACTAAAACTAACTGATACCTGTAATTCCACCTGTTATTATTATCCTTGCAGTAATCCCGATAGCATCCGAAGCTGTCATTCCAAGATGAGGATGACCAGGGTTCGTTTTTTCTAGAAGGTAAGTGAGTCTCGGCTGTGCAACAATAGTAATTAGACACGACGGTATCTCCCGTCCTAATTGAGCACGCCCTACAGAATACCGCGGCTAATAATAACCTTGTGTTGTATTAACTTTTAAACCTTGTGTTGTGTTTCCGGCGGTGAGTAGGGTAGCCAGAGCTCACTGGAGGAGTTTTGTGTTGTCAGTGGGAAGACCGAGAAACCCTTACGTTGTAACGACTGTCATAGATGTTCGTATGGACTGACGGCTTAACATGTTTCCTAAGACACGTTCAGACCACAAAAGAACGATGTACAAAATCGAAGTAAGCTACTCGGACCCAAATCAAAAGCCCGATATAATTATCATATAGGTACTAGCGGGCCAGTACGTGCTTCGCTACATAGGTATAAAGTGAAATAATAAATAAAAAACCGTTCGTTTGTGTCGTTAAGTAATAAGTAGGGAAACTTACAACTACATTAAGAACAATAAATTTTTAGTATTTGTCAACCGTTTTCTGAGAATGTGGTTTAGGAAGTTGTCAGACTCGAAATGACTTATGAGTTAAATGTAGAACGCGTGCCAAGTAACATTGCATAAGGGTTTTAAGAATGACCAATATATTGTCCGCGTTACATTATTAATGATACAAACATTGTATGAATGGGGATAATCCTTCAGAGTTTGTATTCAATAACTTATTATTACATAAACTTTTATGGCTATGCTTTATTTGCAAACTAAAGATTTTTTATAACGACGTATATATAAGTCACGACACTGTATCGTCATGACTTGGTTAGCATTAATTTTGAAATGCGTATCTATAGTTTACTAGCACTATAGTCCAAGTTAATCAGTAGGTACATTGCAATTGGAAATAATATTGTAAATATCAGCTACGAATTTGCTACGCGCGCGATTAGTATGCTACGACACATCAGATTATAAAGTTATCGTAAGTACTCCATATACGTAGACCGTAATGGGTCAATGAACCTTTACATGCTATGACGTCTACATGTCTACATTCTCAGGTGGGTTTTCCGTTACCACAACGTTTAGATTGCATACTCATTCAAGGAAATAATAACAAACCACAAACGGTAAACATTGTAAAAATATTTTAATTGTTGATGTCTGAAGAGTAAATAGTATCTAATTAATAGAAGACCCCACGCTTGTTTACTTCGAGAGCAGCCTTAGCACGAAATACTATCGAATTCGTAATGTAAAGGTATCGACAGAACGGAGCATTGCGATTGGCGGGCTACAAACGCACACGGGTTCACAAGAGGCAAACTGCCAGTCACAATGCTCCGTTTTCTCGAAACATTACGAATTCGATAGAAGTTCATGCTAGGGCTACTGAAAAGGATTGTAGTATTCGAATACATTAATTGTCATTATTATACTTTAAAATAGGTTTAATATGAAGATAACATACATACAATACATACATATGCTCACGTCCCGCGTAATCCCCGAAGGGGTAGGCAGAAGTGTATTAAACACCCACATTTCGCCAACTATGATTTTGTGCAGTGGTACAGTGCTTGCGGTCGGGCGGTGTTAGTTGCAACGTTTTAAGTGTAAATATTTTCTATTTTATTAAAATACATAATAATGCTATCCAATTAGATTAGGATTTTAGCACATTTATTTTCAAAAATATGTATAATGATACCAATTGTGAAAAGTTTTGTAAATATTTTTCCTTTGATCTTTTCATTCGAGACTAGCAATTTGTAGCATGAATTTCAAATATATCATTATATTTCAGATTTCTTAGAAATCATTGTAGCGACATCATGTAATAAGTTTCACTTTTTTGTACCTACTTTCTTACTATTCAGAATTATCATCATAATTATATCATAATTATATGGTTCGGTTTTTACAGGGTAGGCAGCACGAGTGTAGAGCCCCTGGTGTTGACCACGGTAACCACTTTTTATCAGGTGGGCCATATGACTGAGTATCAAACAAGTGGTATAAAAAAAAGTTAGCATGTTCAAAGGACTACGCAGTTTATTCTCATGGTATACAGACACATCAATAGGACTCGAAATTTACTACTGGTATCAAAAAAAAATTCATAAACATTATGTGATACTAGTCTAGTGAATTTTATTAGTAAAAACATCGGCTTGTTCAATTTATTTATTACCATAGCTTTCGATTGATGAGTCGGCTTGCATCCTACCTGTCATATTTAGTAGCTACTACAGTTATTTGGCCCGCATATCTCACTGGCGATATCGGACTGCGTTCTGTAGTTAGTAGATAAGATTGTGGGAAATTTTAGGGCTTTATTAGTAATGAATGTCACATTATGTTGGTATGGCAATCGAGACAGAACACTTATCGTGCACAGGCACGGAGGACCTTGGCAAACCTTGTAATATCGTCCGGCATACTGCAAACACGCCTAACTAGAATTGGTTGCCGTGTCTGCATGTCACCAAACTTTACATGAAGAGATTAAAACGTTGTAACGACTACTTCTTCTATTTTTAAACTCAGATCCTTAAATTAAGAATATGCAGGTCAGTATCTTTATTTTTACGAAATTTATTTTGTTGTTCATATTTTGGTAGTGGAATATATATATTTTTTTTATACCACTTAGGTGGCAGACAAGCGCACGGCCCACCTGATGGAAAGCGGTCACCGTGGCCTATGGACGTTTGCAACACCAGAGGCGTCACACACGTGCTGCCTACCCTTTTATATATATTTTTTTATAGCACTTAGGTGGCAGACAAGCACGCGGCCCACCTAACGGAAAGTGGTTCCCGTGGACTATGGACGTTTGTAATACCAGGGGCGTCACATCCGGGCTGCCGACTATATGCGAGTATAAGTAGAGAAAAGGTGGGAAGGGGAAGGGGAGAAGGTTAAGAGAGTCGCTGAACTGTCAGAGCAGAAGACAAAGAAGGGTTTCTCGGCCTTCCCACTGACAACACAATACCTCTCCAGTGACCTCTGGCTACCCTACTCACCGCCGGAAACACAACCCAAGGTTATTATTACCCGCGGTATTCTGTAAGGAGGTACTTCCCCAGTCGGACTGCTCAATTAGGACGGTAGTACCTCCATCTGTATTTGTGGATATAAATCTGAAATTTCAAATTTGTATTTTGTCTCTTCGTCCCTTTTTACATTAGGACACTCAAACGAATTTCGAGTTGTCAACTGCAGTTACCCGTAACAACCAAGCAGCAACTGTCAAAACGCATCGTAATGAAGGCGCATTCAACAGGATCGGTTGTACTGCAGTTTTTTCTAATTCCCTGATGTAAGAACAGCCTTTCGATGTTAGTCGATTACTCCTTATCCATGAGCCGACAGTAATCATGCCGTCTAGCTGAGCGCCACCATTGTAGCACTGTACGTGTTTGCAATGATGACCCTCGTTCATGAGACTTTGCTTTCAGCTTAACATCAGGCGAGGTGAAGTCAAATAGACGTGCCATAAATAAAAATGAAAAATTATGAGACCATTTTCTCATTCTTAAATGACAGTAAAAAATATACCCAAAATTTGGCAACATAAAATGTAACAACATATTTAGTAATACGAGAATTACCCTCAGTGTCGACGTGACTTCACCGTGAATGAGCATTACTGAACGAACATGACATGTCATTGAACCGTTTGATATGAATTAAAGGTGACAAGGCGGAACGTGGATATTTACGCACTATAGCTATATGTTCGGGTATAATATACTCGAGCGTATATTGTGTATTACGCATAATTTATTGAATTGAGTTCTATTGATAAGGAAATAATAATAGGAATATGTTTTAGTGTTTACAATGAATATTTTGGGTTGACTTCAATTGATAACAATGTTTGTATGATGTAATATAATATATAGTGATCTTAAAAGGTTGTTCAGTTCAGCACAATATTTTCACGATTTGTATAATTGTTATATTGAGTTTATCTATTTTTCTCTTATTGTATCTTGTTCCAAATTCAGTCAAAAAGTTTTGCTGTTCATTTAGTGTCAGTTAATCGCAGTTAATTTTTCATTCAGAATATAAAATACGTTGGCATTTTAAGCTATCCAAACGAGGTCACATGAATTTATTTTACCACTAACCTAAAAGTAATAGTAGATCTTATTTTTATTTTCTTTTAATCTAACATACCCCTCGTTTGCACCAAAGTTAAATACATGTATTTGACAAGTTGCAATAATTATGCAGTTTATTGGCTATAATAATATATACCTACCGTGTGAATGAAAAAGTACTTGAGATAGTCTCAATATATGTATGAAATAAGTCTTGTGTTGGCAATTTCATGTCAAGTTTTATGTCAAACAAGTTCACAAGAAGCTTGTAACTTGTTATTTGGTGAAAACGAGGTGTTAAAAATCATTAATTTGAGTAAAATAATTGATTTTAGTAAAAAGTAACTAATTTGACTAGACAATCAAGTACTCAATTATTTTCATTGAGTGATTCAAATTTTAGTAATCAACTTTTATTCTCATTCTTTCAATTTATAAGCTTATTTCACTTCATTAACATCAAATTTGAACCTATCCAAATCATCATTATAATTAATTGTGATTGAAAAAAGTTGACCATGTCCCATTAAATCTAGCTACTATATTTAAGTGTAGTTTATACTTAGAGATCTACATATAAGTAGGTACCTACATACAGTAGGCTTCAAAAGCTCATGGATACCTTAAGATCTATTCTTTGACAGCCTAAGTATAATTTAACCAAAAGTTAGATAGCGTTAATAAAATAAACTAGATCTATGTCTTGTTTCTTCATAAGAAAATAGGTTAAACTTATGCAAGTATTATCCTGAACTAAACTATATTAGTATGTAGATCTATTATCCAGTAGTTTCTAAGACTAGTAGTTGTGTGGTGGTATCACTTCATACAATTTTAGTCTCAATGGTCCAGGAACTTTTAGATTAATTCACGGCTGTAATTATTTAAATAATAATTAATTTTATTAATCCTTCGGGGATAAAGGCGTGAGTTTATGTTATGTTTTTGTATTTGTAATTAGAGGTGACTTAACAAGTACATTTCACTAACTATTTTATTTGGTCACATGTGGTAGGAGGTAAGCCTATTGCCGTCAAGCAGGCACTTTAACAGGCTGTATATTTACTGTCTACGTCTGTAGATCCATGTCTCGCCGCCATAAGTCATCACTGGCAACACGCACTGATTAAAACCAAATCAAAATCAAATCAATTCTTTTGTAACCTGTTTGAACAAAATATTTGAGTTCAGTTTGATTGACATCCTAATTCATTAGTTATTCACAATGGATTTGGAAGCGTAATTAACCAATGAACCAAAAATTTGTTCCAATACCTAAATTAACTATAACTTTCAAACATCGTGATTAATAGCTTTAGTTTGTTATTGCATGATTCTATATCACAAGGTGACTGCGTACCATCACGCGACCTATGTGATTGATTGCCATTATAGTGGAATTAATAGAAACATATCTTTGAAATACGTTCATAGGGGGTACTAGAGTCAGCTGGGGCTAGAGGGATATGCTAGGTTACCTCACTCTCGGCAACTAATGACTTGAGACCGAGCGAGAGCGGTTTAACTCAGTTCGATAACGAAATAACCGATGTTGGTCCAGCAGCAGGCAGAAAGAAAGTGGGACTATATATTTAAGTATTCTCTCTAGAATGAGTGTAAGAATGTATTTTCAAATATGCATAAGGTCTGCGGCATCTTTTTCTATTTAGATATAAAACTACATGATTGTGGGAAAATCCGTGTGGTGAAGGAGAAAGAATGCTCACCACCCTATCTCATCCGTAACTTCCATAAGAGGCAACTTACGGAAAAATAGGCAGACGATATCACTACGAGAGAAGGAAAACTCGATATAAACCCTGTCCAGCGTAGAAACAATAGGCCGTAGCCTCCCAACATTGGGAGAAGCCTATGTCCATTGTCCAGTAGTGAACTGTAATAGGCTAATTGTTTGACTGCTTAAATTTACAATTAGTACCTTCAACAACACCCATGTGGAATTCTGATTCCATTACCGCTCTAATTTCTGTTGAATTCTGATGTTTTCTTTTACACAAACTTTGTCCTTATAATTACAAATACAAAATAATCAATTTGGTGCAGTTTTTTTAAGTTTTGCGCGTACCTATATGTCTTCCGGTGATTCATTTTGTTCATGTAGATTTTTATTCCAAAAATAAATTATATTATGGAGCATACCATCCGGCGCCATTAGTATCTAGGCTTATACATAAATGAAGACAAAGTAAAAACGACCTAATTGAGTTCCTTGTTTCAATACGCTCGTAATTTAGAAGCTCATTATTATCTAATGGGTTTCACTAAAAGTTCACTGTATTTAATTAACTTTGTGTAGTTTGAGTTGTACACACACTTACTGAATTATATGTATAGTAGACAAAGGCTTTATTTACAATCTTATATGAAAATGTGTATAGTTATTATGTAGTACTTTAGTAGTTTAATGTTCGCTGCAAACTGAACAACAAGAACTATATCGAGAGCATCATCAAGACAGCTTCGCGTAAACTCGGAGTCCTGAACAGAGTGAGACGTTTTTTCACGCAGGCGAATTATTATGATCATTTCGCTAACCATACTTTCATAATAGTATTCGTATAACTATGGTAGTCAGTTACGGGTACTCGTGACTGACCTTTCCCTAAAACGTGCTCGATCTGATTGACATCGCATATAGCGACCTTCACCGAAGTGCCCATTCATCCTCACTTCATAAATCTCTTTCGTCAATCTTAACAGCCTCCTATATAGCGAATTGCATTTGTGTTATTTTTGTCAACAGTAGCCTTCAACAACAGACTCAAGACGTCAAGATATAATCCGGAAAATTTATATTTATTGGTAAATAAAAAGTTCCTATACAAAAAATCAGGTGATTTTGGCCAGTCGGTGTTACATAGTGAAAGTCGCGGGTACCCATTGGATGTAGACCGTCTCCAACCGGTCGTATTGCAGTTCGCTGGGGTAGGCCTATGTTCAGCAGTGGACGTCCTATGGCTGAAATGATGATGATGATGTTATTATCTCACACAATAAGTTGAAAATACTCTCGTTATACGGTACGTACAAGAAACTATTTCGGAGATAAAAAATTGATTACCATACTTCATTTAGATCCGTTAGCAGACCTAACCGTTTTTTTTGTAAAATAATATGAATAATAAATATTTAACCTTAAAAATTTAGACTTTTAAAACATTAGTAATAAACATTAGTGGCTAAACACTTACAATAAAAATTAATAACGAAAAAAACGTTCACCGTTTTGTTATTTAACTTCCTATCTAAAAAAGGCGAAAAATTTCTTATCCATACCTATGTTTCCTCATTTGTTCTGATTTCTTTTACCCATCTAGCCCTTATTGACCTGACCCTCTCACTGATTTAGTCTTAAACTGTTAGCGAACGATATTGAGAGGGGTCTACGAGACTCCCACTCAAACTAGTGAAAATAAAGTAACGTAATTCAAGGCAGAAAATGTAATAAACTCTATACATTATTTCGTTGTACTTGAACCCACATGGGCAGAATAGACCCATAGTAATAATGTTAGAGTTTGATTATTGTAGATCCGAAATGTTAAAGATCTCGATAACATATTATACTACATACATACATATGCTCCCGCCCGTTATCCCCGAAGGGGTAGGCATAGGTGTATTAGACACCCACATTTCGCCAACTATGCTTTTCAGTCCAACGTAATAGGGGGCGAACCTATTACCACCAATCGGGCACTTTGTAAAAAAATGGGTATGCCGAAAATAAATTCCTAACCGAAAATGTTGCAACTAAATAAATTTGGAACCAAAATTCTTGACACGATTTCTTGCTATGCGGTGTAATAATACATTAATTTATTATAGGTACTATAATTGTATTATAATAATATCTTATCTAGCTAGATAATGAAATAAAAAAAAGGTTGGGTTATGTCAAAATGTCGATTTTGCACAGATTTAATTTCAACACTTAGGTTAGTTTCTTCGAGATGGATCCAAAACTACTGAATTTAGCCTTTTTAAAGTTTTTTATAGTCGACCAACAAAAAAAGAATTTGATCAAGTCCGACATAACCGACATCTGCGCGGGTGGAGCTGTTGTCTCCAGCTAGTAAATATCCATAAGATCTTTCCATATGTAAATATGTACGACTCTACTATGTGGCATATGTAATGTAAATGCATATTTATATAAGTTTATATTTTTATTTAGATAACAGGTATCTGTAAGTACATTATTAAGTTTACTTTATTAAGGCCTACTAAAAACCATAAGAGGAGTGACACCTTGACAAATCTTTGCATCACTCTAATGTTGACTGATTAAGTCCCCATTTGTATAATTATTTTTTGTATTTGTGAAAAAGTTTAAATGAATATAAATAAATAATAAAATCAATTCTCGAATTTTACGTGCTGTCGTAACGTGCGTCAGATTATATTAAAATAGAAGTTTCTTTCATTCTCGTCATAACTCGAGAACGACTTGCACAATTACGTTCATCCTTTTGTTGAAGTTTTCAATTTATTTTTCTTCTTACGGAAAGAAAAAATACGAATATTGGGCACAAAATTCTCAAAATTTAACACGGTTCAATTTTCTGAAATGTTCATTAATTTTCATTCGGTCCCAACATAACAAGCGCAAATAGTTAATTAATTTATTAACAAGTCAACACAGCTTTTGATGTTCAACCTGTCCCTTTTTGACCTCGAGATTCGAATTATTACTGACATTACTGTATATAGTATAATATAATATGTTGTTACGTATAAATAAATATGTTAAAGGTATAACAATAAAGATATATTACGAATAAAGGTTATTGCTGAAGTATATACCTAATATGTTATGTTGTTATATATAAATAATGTTATAGGTATAAAAATGAAGATATATTACGAATAAAGGTTATTGGTGAACTGACTTCAAAAAACCATAAGGTTTCATAAGTGCCATTCAAATTTTGAATGAAAATTGAAACTTTCCTTTACCGTACCATTGAGTCATGGAATTACTTACAAGCTCGCGTGTTTCCTTCTTCTTACAGTCCCGGGTCCTTTTAGCGGGGCGTGAATAAGCATCTGAGGAAACCATCAAGCTGAGCGCCACCATTGTAACACGTTACGTGTTTGTAATGGTGACCCTTTTCCTTGAGGTTTTGTTTTTAGATAATCATCAGGCGAGGTGAAGTAAGTTATTTTTTTGACATGTCCTATAATGAAAAAGAGCTAGTCAATCATCGGAAAACGATATAACTTATATTATGTATATATTACCGACGCAGTAGCCTACGTGAGTATTTATCGCAGGTTTATAAGTGTCCGGTTAATGGCAATAGGCTTGCCACCTATTACATTGGGACCTAAAAATAAACTGGCGCAATGTCGGTGCTAGCGCCTCTGCCTACCCCTACATATAGGTGTGAGTTTATGTTATGTTATGTTATACATATTCATTACAGACGGGTAATTTTTTATCGTACGGAAAATTCCCTCGGATAACCCTTTCCCCGTCGTAGTCGGAGCCGGTTGGAGAGGATATGTCGGACTCGAACCGACTAAAACCCACGCCGTCTTGGGGTCTTTAGTTGCCGGAGGTGATTACAGATGGGTCTGATGGTCCCGGAGTCTCGACTTAGTCGCAAGGTAAACTAGGATCCCGAAATTCTAGGTGATCATATACCTATAACATTTATCTAATAATAATATGTCAGTTATAAGTATTCAAATATACCTTTTAGAATATTTGTTCAAGCGACAGTCGTGCCGGCTATAAAGCAGGAAGAAGGATTAAATATTCCGAGATGTTCTGCTAATGACATTTACGGGGGTCTGTGAAAAGGGATCTGAAGGAATTCAACCTTGAAATATTATCAACGGAGGAAGTTTACATTTCTATTGCACGTCGCATTATTGTAAAGTTTATCGGAAATTGAGAAAATGATTGTCTAAGAACGAAAATCATTCCTTTATTATATTTTTCCATGAGCTGAAATCAATTACGTTAACAAGGATCTTACAGCTGATTTGGTTTTTAATAGTATAAAGATAGAAATGGGACATAATACGGTTCGCGGTTGCATTGAGGTTGTCCACTTGCTTCTTAATGCTTCCTCTATTGTCATTACAACTTCATGCAAGCCTACCAGTCATTAGTACTTATGACTACTGACTAGTCGTTATTACAAAAATAAGAAAAAAGGTATAATATCGATTTAGATTGGAAGAAGTAATATCATCAATGATTTACTGGCCGACAATATGTAATATATAGTGCTTGGCTGCACTGAGAATTTTCAATAGCAATTAGTATGATGACAGTTCAAATCAATTTTAGATAGGAAAAAGTGAATGCTTCGACGGGATTCGTACCCGCGATCTTTTCCTTACAGGGGGAACGTTCTGATCGCTAAGCCACAAAGCTTCGCCTGAATCATTCGAAATTCTTCTATACAACCATCTTTGTGGCGATGGGTGAGAGTCATTTACCGACAATCATACGAACTATCGCTTTATTGCTCTATTGTACTGTTGGCTGGAGTAAGTTTGTACTATATTAGTGATAGAAACGCAATTTAATATACTTGATAGTACACTTTTATCGTACGTATTTGTCAAACGCTGTACTTACAATTAAAAAGTACCTATATATAGACAGTAGGCCACTAAGATCAATTTCCTTTCGTTTTTTATTTGCCAGTAAAAAAGGAGCCCAATCATGGTTGATGCGATCAATGATACCCTAGGGACATGGTGCTAGATTAAGACTATCTGGGATAGAATCGTTGCCACTGTAATTCGATTAGCTTACTGATTCCCGATAGATAAGAAATTTCATTCCCTTTATGCCAGATGTGTAGACTGTTGAAACAATGACTTGTATGTAGGTATAAGTATTACTAGACTAGATGTATGTAACAAAAGCTTTGATTCTGCAATACCTATTATATACCTAAAGGAATGGAATGTGTTTGTGATATGATGGAAGGATTATTGATTAAGCCCTGTGCCGAGGTGTGGCTAATTACAATACAGATATATGTCAAAATTGATTGGTTTATTTATCTAATCCCTTCATCCCATTTAACATTGATGCCCCACTTCCGGAACCGTGAAACGAATCTGTTAGACGAATATAGAAAAAATATGATGAAACTGGCACAGAAGTAAATAAACTTCACATACCATAAAAGAGAAAACGAGCAAAACCAGTCGTGTAAAAACGACCCGCGCAACTTCGTCTGCGTCACCCCGATTTTGCAACATTTTTCACTTCTGCTCCGCACCAGTTGGTTGTAGCATGATGTTATATACATATATACCTTCCTCTTTAATCACTCTATCTATTAAAAAAACTGCAACAAAATCCGTTGCGTAGTTTTAAAGATTTAAGCATACAAAGAGACGTAAGGACATAGGGACAGAGAACGCGACTTTGTTTTATACTATGTAGTTATAATTTGTATAGTTACCGTTTAGAGCAAAATCTACACAAGTCACTGGCTAGAAAAGAAATCGTTTTACGATAGTTCTCACAATTGGATTCTCATTTCTGCCAAACTTTTACAGCACTATATAACCTGTTTAATGGCCTAATACAATTTATAGTTTATGTCATAAAGGAAATTACCTCAAGTAGGTAGTTTGCAGAAGCTTCACTTTATGAGCGGCCTCGTTTTAACTAATTGAAACCGGCTTTTAGCCTACTGTGAGACTGTGAGAGATTTATGTTAAATTTATGTGCCATTTTGATTGACGACTTAGAATGGAGGAGGTTGTGTAATAGAATTATTGACATTGCGCGACTATTGAAGGAAATCCTTCTTCCCACATGTCACGGGTCCTTTGAGCGCGGCATGAAAAAGTAACTGATCAGATGAGGCCGTCAAGCAGAGCGTCACCATTGATACTGTGTCCGTGTTTATAATGGTGACCCTCTTCTACCAACGGGCAAGTTGACATGTTCAAAATTAATAATAATAATAATTATTATTTATTAACATAAAACACTTACATATAATTATAATACCGGTGGCCCAACACTAGGCCTGTCCTGTAGATGCCTGTTACTAAACTGGTCAACAAACAAAATATTGGTTCGCTTTACGCTATCATCAAGCGCTTAACAATAAGTTTTCTGTTTTGCTAATAAAAAAAAGGATCGTATATCACTTTTGTTTGTAACTAATTACCCTTGTTCTGAAGTGTTTTGAACGGGGTGAAATAATATTATTTATAGTATTCTCGATAACGTAATTTAGAGCCTAAGCTAGAAAAAATATGGCTTTATAAATTAATAATAATTTACGTGCCAGCTTGATAGATGACTACGAGTAGCAATAGAAGAAATTGTACCTATATCACTTATGTTTGCAACTGATTTCTGAGGTGCTTTAGATGGATTGAATATAATATATAGTAATATTTTAGACAGTATTATTTAGACCCTAAGTGCCTACTATTATCTATTCTGTACAATGGCTCTAATTAGTATTACGAGTTTTAGATGCGGATAAACATTACATACCTACTTACTTAGTATTATATATGAATGCATAAAGATAATGCTTAGCCTATGTTTGGTAGCCTAGTGGTATGGGTGGTGCACTGCTGAGACGAGGTCTCGGGTTCGATCCCAGGTTTACCATGGCACACACTAATGATTGCGATGCTTTTCGAAGTTATGTGTGCATTTATCGCAGGTTTATAAGTGCCCGGTTGATGGCAATAGGCTCGCCACCTAAATATAAACTTGCGAAATGTGGGTGCTAGCACCTCTGCCTACCCCTTCGCGTATATAGGCGTGATATTATAAAAAAAAATTAGAAGCATCCAGAGTCCAGACCAATGCAAATAATAAACGTTTAAGCATACAATTATTTTTCCGCAACATATTTTTTCCTTGTTTCTCTTATAGTTACAGATTTCCTCTTACTTTCTCAAGTGAGAAATAGTGTGTGATAAAGCAATATAAGTCATCCTGTTTCCTTTCCAAAAAAGTGTAACCGTGAATGTTGCCATGAAGTTGCTATAGATACTTATTACCCACCACTTACGGCTCAACAATTGCAAGGATCATCATTCTCTGAACCTTTTCCCAACTCAGTTGGGGTCGGCTTTCCAGTCTAACTGTGATGCGGGTGAACTTCGATATTTTCCGTGAAGCGACTGCCATCTGACCTCCACAACCAATGGTTCAATGAATGAAAATGAATCGAATCTCCATGTTAGACTGGTTGGACTTTTGAGGGCTCCAACTACCTGTAACGACTGCCATAGATGTTCCAAAGATATAGCTATAGTAATTTGTCATAGAAAGAAATGGCAAACCATAGGTATCCCTAAAAGCAAGTAAATAGCCTGAATAGTAAATGAATCATCTTATATTATTCCTCACTAGCACTACAGCGGAAACTGCTGCGTCTATACTTAGGTACTTTTAATAGTGAAAACTCGCAAGACTGCAGTTTTATTTTATAGGTTGCTGAGTTGGGAATCAAAAGTTTTTAGCAAGGTAGATTTTAATTCGAAAATAGGATTGAGTTGAAATAGTTTTTCTTGTTTTTTCATTTTCAAACAATTCATGGGATCCACCAGGTTTATAATATATAATAATATAATAAAGATTATTATGAGTATGAAATTCACATTTATATAAACATTCAAAATTAATGAAATTATGAGGTTGTTATAGAATGAAAATGAATACGAATTTTATATTCATTCTTCAAAAATGGTGGCGTAGGGAGCTTTTCAATAACATTTTGTGAGCAGTTTTAATTTTTCTTATTTATGGCACGTCAATTTGACTTCACATCGCCTGATGTTAAGCTGAAGGCAAAGTCTCATAAAAGAGGGTCAACATAACAAACATGTACAGTGCTACTACAGTGGCGCTCAGCTTGACGGCCTCATCAGATGCTTTTTCACGCCCCCCCCGCTTAAAGGTCTAAGATTGTTCGCAGTCAACGACTTCATTATTACGGCTCTCTCTACCTTACAATATTGAAAGAACATTGCAAAGAGTGACAACTGTGACCTTCATGAATTGACTTTACAACAGATCCCTTTGTTCACATAATTACTTATAGCTGCACATTATACTCGGGCTTGGATATCCAACCAACCAATCTATTTTGGTGGATGTTAGATACTCTGTGCGAAAGTTCCCCATGGGCTATTCGATATTCTGCGCCATGGATGCGAGTGTCGTTTGATTAATTAAGTGAGGTTTAGGTTATATAAGGTTTTCCTATTTGTTTCGACAGCGGTGGACTTTTCATTAATTATGTTTGATAGTAATTAATAGTTGCATAAATTACGGGTTCGGCCTCTTTAAACGAAAGTTACAGTATTTTGTTTCAAACTATATTTAAGTATAAGAAAATGTAGTTTAGAAGTTATTTTTATGTACTCTGTTATAAAATGTGATGGGACCTTCATGTTTACATATTATTATAATTTATTTTTATTAATTTTATTTTAAGCGTGGACGTATGTATCTAACACTAAGGGCATCACACTCGCTATGCCGGTCCTGAAGGAACCAGCTTGCCCTTCTTGAAACCACTCTCTTGGGAAAACCACAGAAGGGAAATGATTCGAAATTCTCATAAACAACCATCGTTGGAGCGATGGCGGCAGCCGAGATAATGATACGAACTATCGGTCAATATGAATGACGTTAAAGTAATTTTTTGTCATTGTTTTATGATATCTCCGCCCAATCAATGTACTGAAAATTTTCTAAAGCAATTTAGTATGCAAACTGTTCATTATTAAACTTGAAATAAATCTTTATTAAACTACTTTAGATTGAGGTGAATGGGCAGAGGCTCATAGAGTCTACTGATGACTCCCGACCCGGATCATTCCTGGTGCAGAGGCTGGCCATCGCAATCTAACGTGGAAACGCGACAAGTGTGATGAGCACTTTTGCACCGGGAGTGATTAGGGACGGGTTATTCGATTTGTATAATTTTTTTATTTATTGACTTAATTGTATTGACTTAGTTAAAATTTTATAAAAATGAATAATGGTTGCCTGTAGGAGACATGGTTGCCTGTAAGAGATTGCCATAGAGCGATAAGGCCGCCCATTGTATGTACCCAATAATCTGCATTTCCATTTCAAGATGTAATTCCTTGGTGTACAATAAAGACATAAATTATTATTATTATTATAATTGCACTTTATTAAATCAATATACCAAGAAATTACATTTTTAAATACATTTCGTAGCAAAAACAATATAATGATTATTCCCTTTATTAAAATTATTGTCATATTTGTTATAATTAAAACAATAGATACTTTTTTAAGATTTTTGATCTATTATAGAGTAGTTTGTCTGTGGGATGTGGACTTGAACTGGAGTTCCAATAGGAATATATCTTGTCATCATGTAACAATGACTAAGAAAAAGAATACTAAATTATTTATTTTAATTTTGTAGGTTGTGTGATGTATGGCTATGTCTCAGTATATCATCTGCCAGCGACTTGTCTTGTGTCCTAAAAAACTTTGTTTGTTGAATATTAGATACCGGTAAGATATGTTTTGCAGACGATGAGGAGATACTTCTATTTATCTGTTTCTTCATTCTTAATATACCGCCAAAATCTATTTATTATTTCCGTTATGGAAGTCATCATTCACCACTAGATAAGTATTTAGACTTTTGGGTCATGTCCACACAGCTATACTCGTATATGTTACGATGAGCATTTTATAAATGAAAATAAGAGTTTAATTTCAATAAGTCGTTCTTATTTGTCACTTATCATGTATGTTATCATGTAAGTTTTAGAGTGTCAGTGTTTAGAGTTTTAGAGTAAAGAGTAACCGCGGTAGCCTAGTGGTATGGGTAATGGACTGCTGAGACGAGGTCTCGGGTTCGATCCCAGGTATTACCATGGCGCACACCAATGACTTTCGAAGTTATGTGTGTATTAGTACCCAGTTAATGGCAATAGACTCGCCACCTACTACAATGGGACCTAAACATAAACTGGCGAAATGTGGGTGCACCTCTGTCTACCCCTTCGGGGATATAGGCGTGAGTTTATGTTATGTTTTAGAGTGTCAAAATTATTGCTGGACACGTCTTTTTTATATGAAGTTATACTGAAATGACACCCAGGTCAGTTACTAACTTTAGTATCGGATAAACACCTACGTGTGAAGGTGTACAATGTGCTAATGAACGCCCACGAATACCATCCGCGCGGGTGGAGCTGCGGTCATTAGCTAGTAGCTATTTACACTCGCACATGTACGATGAAAGGTTTCTGAAGCATCTGTAGTATCATATCACGTCCACTCTCTTTCACATGAATCTAAAATAACCAGTGTAATGTGGGTATATCTACAAAATCACCTACTTCGTAATAGTAGGGGCGGCCGGTATGCTAAATGTGTAATTACTCGAGTGTTGTTGAGACGTATTGGGTTGTGATGATAAGGTGCTAAAATGTTTATGTACGTTATGTCCATTTTCAGGGTGGCGAATGTATACAAATATTCAAGAATGTAAAAATATACAGTCAGATAGAAATACTCGAGCGCCGTATGTCACTCTGTTAACTGAGAGATATTTATCTTATAGTATACATATGAAAAAGGCCCGTAAAGTAGCGGTGGCGTTACTTGAGCGTTGTTCAGATACGTTGAGAAGATTAGGTGCCAAAATATAAAAATATTTTAAGTAGGTACATTATGTCAATTTGAAGCGCATGCGTAACTTCAAGCGTTCCTTCTAGGGCTCCCCTACTATTAAGGATGTGAGTATTTGTGAGCCAACAGGCCAACTGTCAGCTATACTGCTTTGAGATTTATCCATTCATTCACTTTTTCCTATCGAGGTTCATATTTTCTATAACAGTATTCTAATACTTGAATATCATAAAGGTAAACATGTGTTAACATGTTTGTTATTCAATCACGCTCTAACAACTCGACAAATCTAGCTGAAATTTGGTACAGGGATAGAAGGGAAGTCTGGAATAACACTTAAATAAGGTTTTCTTCCTGAGAATACGTGATCAAAATACTACGCGGGCGAAGTTGCGGGCAGCAGCTAGTTCAATAATATTTTTGAATTCATTATTATAACGTACAGTCACCTGTTACGTACGTTAAATTCTGCTCAATTTTGTTGGAACCCAAAAATAATAAAATTTACAAGTTGATAAGAGTGACATTTTCATTAGCATTGTGATGTATTGGCGCGGCATAGTCGGCGGCGTAATTGACTTATTATCATTTTATTGCCAAAATATTTTATTCATGAATATGGCACTAAAACAATCAGTATACCTACCTTATGACCAGACCTAGTATTAGTCGGACATTACTGAATAGAGCTACATTTTCGAGAGAATTAGCAAAATAACAGAATATTGTTTGCTTATGTGCGCATTTTAATTAAACAGACTGGCATCCAGCTCATATAAAACGTTTACACTAAAGTACCTATTTAAAATATTCCCAATCTGAGTGTCTAGTGTATGAGTCGAGTACCTATGTGGGAAACTCTAATTTCGAACTGTGTCAACTCCATTAGTTAATTCGAGTTTCGTTTGAGTTGTCTAATGTAGGAACGGCCTCACTGACCCCTCTACTAGTTTCTAACCTTCTCTCCAAGTATAATAATCAATTGTGGTATTTAACCGTGGTCGTATGCTATCTACCCTGACTAAACAATATGTTCTAGCTGTAATAAAGCGATTATAAACTTAGGGCAAACACGCGTAATGACCGATACGCAGCCAATCTCTAGGTTGAGTCGACACACAGTCTGATGGAAAACAGTTACTGACCCCTTCAAGTTTATAACACCCTCTTCGAACCCTGATGATCCTTCTTACTAACAAATGTTTATACATAATTAGGGAACCAAGGGCGGATGGCACTGCTCCGTTCGGACAGCTATAAATTTGAACGGTAAATCCCCGACCAAAATGTTAAATGTGAATGCTCTCACAGTTACCTGAAAATGGAAACTCAATTTAAAAATATAATGTTTACAAGCGAATATGAATGGTAGTTAATCAAGCCAGCTTCCTCGTGTGTCATTACGCCGGGTCGAATACACAACGAGGTTGATGTTTGCCTGAAAATACAATCAAATAAAACCTACTCGCCTTTAACTCAGTGGTCTAGCTGAGGGCAATGTTGCCGAAACGTTCAACCCTTAATTCCAAGAGCTGGCCAATTTGTATGATTGTCTTCAGTTTTTTATCCACTCAAACAGTGCGTAGTAGGATTTATATCTGGAAAACATAAAAAAAATACTTGGAATTCACCACCATGGAGGCTAAATTGAATGAAGTTTAAAACTCAATGAAATTGGTAAAAGATAACATTCTAATATAGGTATATAGTATATATTATATATAGTAAGTATTATTATATTCTGTTAGCTAGTAATCTATATGCTTGCAATAGACTCGCCCCCTATTACGTGGGGCCGAAAATCATGGTTGGCGAAATGTGGGTATTTAATACACTTCTGCCTACCTCTTCCGGGATTACGGGCGTGAGCATATGTATGTATGTAAATATGTAGTAATCTATATCTAGCATATAGAATTAGTAATGGCGCACAATCAGTTATCAGTAGAAACAATGAAAAGCTCCGTACCGTGGTGATAATATTCGACTGCTATTTTCTGAAGAAGATTTTCTAAGCATGTTTACCGTCATTATAGAATTCGTTTTAAAAGAGGTAAGACGCTATTCCTCCCATACCATTTTAGAGAGACCGACATGACCTCTCCAACCGGACCGGCGGGGAGGTATTCGTGGGCATTTTTCGCACAATAAAAAAGAGGTAGGGCGCGACGGCTCTATCTCCTGTCCCAATTGAGCCGTCCGACTGGGACAATATATCCACCTCACAGAATACCGCGACTAATAATAAGCTTGTCTTGTGTTTTCTCTTCGGCGCTGAGTAAGGTAGCTAGAGTTCATTAGAGAGTTTTTTTTACTGTTAGTGGGAAGACCAATTTGTGTCAATAATTGCGTAGTGTGTTGTAGAAAATAAAATATTAAATAATTAGTCTTACAAACCCAAGAATAAATGTACAAAAAATCTGTTACGAGGTAAACAGGATACTTCAATAATAAATAATATACGTAATTGATCCTTCGATACATGGCAGGATATATATAAAAATGTTTGATGTGAATCATGAATGGGGATGATGATCGCCATGGTTACAGACAGGGTGAAGTACAGTCACCCTCAGAATTTGCTGAACTAGCGCCTTTATATATCTATTTTATTGCAATGGTGGCCCTCTTTCATAAGACCTTCAGCTTAACATCAGGCGAGGTGGAGTCAAATTGACGTGAATAAAAAAATATATTTACATGATATATCCAATTATTTGGGTATTTCAAGTATAATCACAATTATTTGAGTATAAGTTTATCTCCGCACCAAAATAATAAGGTTTTTCAGTAAACTAAATCCGCTGTCAAAATTTTTACTTACAAATCTACTACGCCCGCATGACCTATGTAGTTCGTGCATTATCACAAGTAATCTCTCGCAGAGAGATTAACGGAGGTCTGTCGATATCAGGACGCGCAGTGTAGTATTCTGCAGACAATAATCGATATATATGGCAACAGATGTCCCGCTTTGAGTAGGTACCAACATGAAGTGATAAATTTTTTTTTTTTTATAATATCACGCCTATATCCCCGAAGGGGTAGGCAGAGGTGCTAGCACCCATATTTCGCCAGTTTATATTTAGGTCCCAATGTAATAGGTGGCGAGCCTATTGCCATCAACCGGGCACTTATAAACCTGCGATAAATACACACATAACTTCGAAAAGCATCGCAGTCATTGGTGTGTGCCATGGTTAACCTGGGATCGAACCCGAGACCTCGTCTCAGCAGTCCACCACCCATACCACTAGGCTACCGCGGCTACAGAAGTGATAAAAAATTTAATATTTCTCTATTATTTTTGTAATTCAGGGGTCAAACTTAAAATTTTTCGATTTTCATTTATTATTTTATGCCAAGAGCAAAAGTGGTCGGTAACTTGGAGTGTATTAAATGAATACTGATGGCGATTGTACCAGTAAGTTGTGACGTCACAATAACAAAACGCTCACAGTGTGACATCGCCCTTGCCACCCAAAGCATTTCAGTAACAGTCGTGATCGCATTCGCAACGGAACGGGTCGCCGCCCGCCGCCCGCCGAAGTGCCGATACATGCGGAAATACTTTCACAGACTATAGTGAATATTTTATGAATGCATTGGCAAATTAATATTCATAGTTCTCACTGAGTGTTTTATGATTTTTTTTTAATTTTAGTAGTGCACTTTAGAAGACTTTATTGAAATTCAGTTTGAAGTTTCTGTGTAAGTATTTCTATTCGATATTAACTTTTGATATAAGTTTTGTTTGTTTCACTTTTATAAATATTTATGTCAATATAATAATACTTGTTGGAGTTATTCGTAAACATTACATTGACAAAATTCGGTTTGGAACTTTACTGAGTTTTGTAATTAACGTATTGAAGATTTGACATTATATATTTGTGGTACCCGTAGAGATTTCCACATGGCAAAAAAGGTACCCCTTATTATGCCTTACGAAATGTTTATATTTAATTCATAAGCAAATTCCCCTGCCGCCGCCTCTTTCTGCGAGCAAGTAATGCTCGAAAAGGAGGTGGTGGAGCGCCTCTGCCCACATTGAGCGGAGGCGACTCGGACGTCGGAGGTCGCCGAATGACCTCTATCCTCCATGAGTGCAGGCCTGGGGGTGACAGGTGGAGCTGCCTGTTACCCTAGCAGAAGACGGCCGCGGCGGCATTGTAAATTGCGCCTCCCTTACCCATGGGCTAGATGGGGACACCACGGTCTCCACATTGATGGAAGGGGTCATCTCAAAAGAGATGTCCTCGGGTCCGCCGCGGTGCGAGAGATAAGTCTTGTATAATCTCACCTCTCACTCAAGGACCCTCACCTCAAGGACCCGTGGACGGCGTGCATTTTGGTCGGTTGGAGTCCGACATAATCATCTCCACAGATTTCGCGCAGAGGTGGTATCCGTGGGAATCATTCGCACGATAAAAAAGAAGCAAATAAGAAGCAAATTTCCCTGAAAGCGTTATGACACGTTTTATTAGCAATAGTATTGAATTAATGAACTATAATGTTAAATAATGTGCCAAGCCGTATATTGGTAAAGAAGAAATAAAGAGATACATTTTAATCGTAGGTATTACAAAAATAAATGATAAAGTTTATTAAGCAATTTCAATGCTTGTTACTCAATTTCCCTCAAACGGCTGAATGAATCTATAGTCAGTCAGTCATAGGAAATATAGCCCGGAATAATACATTGGGCAACAATGCGTGAAAATTTTCATTAGGGAAGTCGGTTTCTAGAGACCCTTTGGCACTGTAGGGCAAGATTTGTCCCTGGTATAGGGCCAATTAGTTGCGGGAACGGGATCATAAATCCACGGGTGGAGTCGTAGGTAACCGCTAGTTTTGTATATTAGATTTATGTGCGTTTGCTTATGTTAGTATCTTAGAACAGGTGGATGATTTCAACATTCGAATAAATCTAAATGTAGAATTTTGGATCATTTGATCATTGTTTTATCATAACAGTACAAAATGCAAATACAAAACATACATACATTATATTCACGCCTGTAATACAAGAAGGGGTAGGCAGAGGTGTATTAAACACCCACATTTCGCCAACTATGATTTTCGGTCCCACGTGATAGGGGGCGAACCAATTGCCACCAATCGGGCACTTTGAAAAAAAATGGGTATGCCGAAAAAAAATTCCTTACCGAAAGTGTTGCAGCTAAATAAATTCGAAATAAAAATTGGACCCGATTCCTTGCTATACGGTGAAATAGCAAGGAAATTAATTACGTGATTAGCCGCACAAGCACTACCAATTAACGCCTTTTTTTTCTTTTTCTTGCGAAAAATCCCCACGGATACCCCCCTTCTCCGCCGAGGGCTGTTGGAGAGGTTATGTCGGACTCGAACCGACCAAAACGCAGGCCATCTTTGGGTCTTTAGTTGCCGGAGGTGAGATAGTAGTCAACATATCCCTCGCACCCCGGCAGATCCGGTACCAATTAACGCCTTGGAGAGTATCATCATCAGGTCGTAAATTGGTTACATATTGATAAACAAAAAAAAATCTCAATATGATTTTTGATAAATTCGTTGTGGGTTCTAAGAATATTTTCCTTGAGACTTCCCGAGTGTCCTTTGTTAGTATGTCTGTAGCTACAGTACTGTGATCATGGCGTGCAAGAATCACAGTAGTAGGAATGTGAGACACATTAGGCCCGATGAATAGGTTTCATTCATTGTTCCAACATTTAACTCAATGAATTTTGCTCAAGACTTCAAAATTTTACCAGGAAATTCACAACATTATTACATTATTCACCGAATGACCGTATAGTACACATAGCTCGTCTAAAACGATGCAAGGAAACAATAAGAAATAAGGACAATGGAGCCATGATAAGTGCCGAGTGCCGTATAATAGTGGAATGCTCGTTATTTATGCAAATGCTGTGGTTTACCTGCATATTTAGATTAAACTAGACGATACCTACGAGATATAATCAAGAGAGATAACCGCGGTAGCCTAGTGGTATGGGTAATGGACTGCTGAGACGAGATTTCGAGTTCGATCCCAGGTTTACCACGGCACACACCAATGACTTTTCGATGCTTTTCGAAGTTATGTGTGTATTTATCGCAGGTTTATAAGTGCGTTTATGGCAATAGGCTCGCCACCTATTACATTGGGACGTAAACATAATATTGGCGAAATGTGGGTGCTAGCACCTCTGCCTACCCCTTCGGGGATAAAGGCGTGAGTTTATGTTATGTTATACCTACGGAAACCTTTTTATAGATAGATAATTAACACCTTAGAAAAAAGTAGCAGTATAGTGACAAATATAAAGTTGTATGTAAAATGAGCGGCCTATCACCAAAACGATCTCTTCCAGGCAACCTTAGGATCGACAGGAAACTACAGAACAATCAGTAGTATGATTCTGTGGTGTAGATTGTACATACATTATATATAGTAAATAGATACACTTACATATAATGCTTTACACTATTATAATACTATAAATTAAAAGAAAAACGTACATCATTCTTCTAGAAACATCATAATGGCTGGAATACCCACATAACAATTAAATAGATAAAAATGAAATATATATTAGGTATATCACTACATATAAAAAAATAAGACAAAGTCACGTTCTCTGTCCCTATTTTTCATGTCCTTATGTCTCTTTATATGCTTAAATCTTTAAAACTACACAACGTATTTTGACGCGGTTTTTTTAATAGATAGAATGGTTAAAGAGGAAGATTTATATGTACATAACATCATGCTACGAATAACAAGTGCGGAGCAGGAATTAAAAATGTTGCAAAAACGGGGTGACGCAGACGAGGTTACGCGGGTCAGCTAGTATCAAATAATTAAGAACGATAAACGAACATATTCTATGTACAAGATAGCTTGTTTTTTTGACGCGCTTAATATTGGACAACGAACTGTTAGACGAATAACTAAAGAAAAATATGATGAGACTGGCACAAAAGAAAACACACCAAGAAAGGAAAACGAGCAAAACCAGTCGTGTCAAAACGGTCATCGTAGCGTGCCGAGTGATGAGAAACAATAGAATGTTTCAGATCACTAAAAAGGTTCCTATATTTTTCAAAGAACGTGTTTCTTGATAGATTTGTCGTGTTCAAAACACAACAAATAAAATGCTATAGTCAAATACTATATCAGACAAATCTCAAGAGTTATTTTAGTATGTCATTAACTCTTTATTATGTAAGGCGGGTTATTATGTGTTTTATTGTTTATTATAACCGATAAGGGGATATATAGGTTGTATGTTATTAAAGTCTTTAACAAACATAGATACGTAATATTTTTTTAAATTTTATATATTACTAGCTGATGTCTGTGACTTGACCCGCGTGGAATTTCGATACCGTTCCCAATGTGACCAGCGCATCTCATTCGAAGGGTTTCGTAAGAGAAAAATACACAGACGTTATCATATCAAGAGAAGAAAACTTTAAATAAAATCGTGTACCAACCCGCCTGGCCAGCGTGGAAACAGAAGGCCAAAGCATCCCTATATTTGAAGAGGCCTATATCAGCAGTGGACTGCGATAAGCTAATTGATTGATTAATTTGATTGATCCTGCAACCCATGAGTATCTATTCTAAAGAGAAAACGCCCATGTGTTACTCTAGATTATTGTCTATGCGTGTTCTAAATATCAGCCAGATCTGTTTAACCGTCCGTAACATTAAACATCTTTACAAACTTTTACATTTACATATTCCTGAGGCTTTGCCTTCAGCTTAACATCAGGAGAGGTGATGTCAAATTGACGTGCATTAATAAATAAAAAAAGTAGAATTATGTATTATCATAGAGCATACAGAGCCTAACATGTGACGATAATGGCACGGACTGGATAATTAAACCTTCATTATGTGCAAATAAAAATTACAAGAAACATGGACCGGTATTTTACTATCATTTAGATCACGACCATAACCGCTACGCAGAAATTTTATGATTTAAAGAAAAATAATACAAAGATTTCCCAGGTTTAATTTCCTGGGGGATAATACAATCTGCAGCTTACCATGGCAAACAATCTCCGTGGCAATTACCAGGAAAATAAATCAATCCACTTTGAATTCTTGAATAACGAATAACTATATGAATAATTTCAAAATAAATGCAGTGGTTTAATTTTAAGTAAGAAAATAATAATATAATGATATAAATATTTTTAGTTAGCTTGGGCACAAGCTTAAAAAGTTCTAATTTTGATAAATTTCTTACAGAGTTCGTTATTCCTGTAAGGTAATAGCTATTTTCATTGTTTATATTTTGTTTTAAAGTTGATTTCAACATTTTACAACTCTGTATTCAATTCTGTTTCGATCTTTAAAGACATTACTTCCTAAATGCTATCCATTTTGATGATAAATCTCGTATTACTTTTTTACAGCTGTCACTTTAAAAAAAATTAATAAAAGTTGTTCTTTGCTTAATGTTGTCTCATTTATACACGAAAAAAAAACAAAAAATTTGAATTTGTCATATAAATGCAAAAATGTTAGTACTGGAAATTGGGTTTTCTCCAATTTCTTCATATAAAACGGCAATTTCGTATGTGACAACCTAATATTTACAACCCGCCTCAAATAATATAGTTTTATCTATTTTTCGCATCGCTAAATAGCGCTATTTTAGATGTTCATTTAAATGGCTCTGCAGTCAATTTATAACGTTTTTTTAGGGATTTATTCTTGTTAAAAAGTTTTGTTACCCGAGCTGCTATTATTCATTGGGCCTTCTCATAATAATATAATAGCAGTATCTAAATTCACTAGCGAGAATTCATTCAACTAAATTGTTCACACTGGTTCACACATTTTACCTAACGAAATTTTTCTACTATAATCAGGTAACTGGTTTGCCTTGATCTCAGTTTCTATCATTAGTGAAATCCGCTCTAGTTAACAAGTTTGTAGACTATTTTAATCAGTAACAATTAAATTCAAATAAATTAAATCTTAACGAACAGGATATAGACATTAGACGCTACGTGACTAGGATACTTATTTCAGGAATTAAGCGATAATTACTTCGAGTTCAGGTCGATTCAGAAACGTGACAATTCCAAAACGCGTGATTTCAATTCAATAAGAACTTTGGTATTAGGAATGTTTCGACAAAAAGAAAATAAGGCACTGGTTGTACGAGAATATTAAACCTTTAGAATTACTGATAATTGATTGATTGTTTCTAAATTATAATGGTTTATCTAGATTTTGAATTATTGAACTTGGTAGCTTTCGTAACTATAAAGACCCTCGTTTTATAAACGTAATTACTTAATTATGTCCTGGGTCTCCTTTGTGAAAAATAAGTGTTTAGTATTTCAAGTAGGTAAGGTAAGATTAAGTCGAATTAAAACGCTGTACAAAACCGTCTGGCCAGCGTGAAAACAGTACACCAAAGTCTCCCTACATTAGGAGAGACCTAAAGGAATGCCAGTACAAAATAAATATATTTTCAAAAACTTCGCACGTGCAAAAGTACAATGATATGAAGTACATCGTGAAGATAGTTTTTTTTACATTACTCACAATCTATCACTATTTACTATATATTTATCAAAATTCCTTTTAGTAGGTCGCAGTTTGCAGTGCTATAATTTTACCAATATAAGCAATTTCAAGTAGGTAAAGTCGAAATAAAACCCTGTACCAATCCGTTTGGCCAGCGTGGAAATAGTACACCAAAGTCTCCCTACATTAGGAGAGACCTAAAGGAATGCCAGTACAAAAAAATCTATTTTCAAAAACTTCGCACGTACACTGATCTGAAGTATATCGTGAAGATAGTTTTTCACATTACTCACACTCTATCACTATTTACTATATATTTATCTAAATTCCTTTTACTAGGTCGCAGTGCTATAATTTTACCAATATAAGCATTTCCTCAAGGCTGTCATACGGAATTCTGGCAACGTGCCCGAACATTTGGAATGTAACTTTTATGATATGATATGTACACATCAGGTAGAGGTAATATGTTGAGATTAAAAAACTACATTTTCACAGTTTTAGAATATTGAAAATAATAACCTAGGTAATGTAATCTTTTCATATTTTTTTTATCGTGCGCTACCGTACTGTCTCGTACCTCCACCAAAATCGGTAGAAGTGATTATGTCGGACTCGAACCGACTAAAACGGCGTAGGTTTTGGTTTTGGTCCCCTTTGGCCACGTACGATACGTAGTTTCAAAACTAGTTTCTAAATAAGAATAATAACGCGTTTTTGTAAGTAAACTGTGGCTGTTTCCTTTTTTCCTGATCCAAATAGGTATAACAATACTTGCGGTTATTCAATCCATATTAATATTATAAATGCTGAAGTAACTCTCTGTCTGTCTTGTCTATCTATCTGTCTATTACGCTTTCACGCCTATACCACAGTACCGATTTTGATGAAATTTGATTCAGAGATAGATTAGACCTTTGTAAATGATATGGCTGGCGGCTGATTGATCGCAACATACATGCAGGCAGAGCCGCGGGCAACAGCTAGTCCTTAATAATTTACTCATTTTTATGGGTACTAAATACATAAAAATATACAAAAACATTATTTAAACTTTTCACTCTAATTTTGTACAGAGGAAAGATTCACTAACCATGTTTGTTGGTTTTCGCACTAAAGGGCTAATGATATCGACACGAACACATTAAAAGATTGACGACATATTTTCGGCAAAATATTGTAAGTTAATTAACATTCAACTTCTAATAACATCTAATGAGAGCAGTTTTTATAAGAGTTTAGCTAAAAATACATTTAAACTTGAACACAATGTGAACTCCGAAGATTCTTACCGTACATTCGTACAACAATCAGCACTTTTTTGTCGCCGAGCTCTTATCGAAGGGATTGGTCTGAATCCCAATACTTTCAAAGGAGTATTTAAGAGGGAGCATCTTATTTCTAGACTGAACTAGCTTAGCGAATAAGTAGTTGATACACGCTGTAGGAGGGTAAGCGGTCCCGACCACCATCTTTGGGACCCAGACTAACCACAACTGCCAGTGGTGCCCTCTGCCGATCAACGAACGAGGTTCTGGCTACCCGCTAACGGCATTAGACCAGCGTGGCGTGGACACGGTCCAAACCCCTCCCCCTCTCCAATAGACCGTCTCTAACTGGTCGGCTTGGAGGTCTATGAGAGAGGTTTATGTTCAGCCGTGGACGTTCTACAGCTGAAGTGATGATGATGATGATGACTCGTTGTTACACTCCTGGTGCAAGTTATATTACTGAATACGAAATCCGTTTTAAAAGACATCAACTTCCCATCAAACTGGATGGAGTCAAAATTATTGGGAAATAAATATAAAAGTATAATGAATTGAACATTTTGGAAATTTCCACAACAATTATGGAACTTTAACAGAACTTTAATCATTCAATTGGTTACGACATTTCTTATAGCATGAACAGGAAGTTATTTTCGTTAGTCTCAATAACGTCGCAACAGACACTACTTATTTGAATAAAAGAGATTTTATTAGAATTATATAATAATAGGCAATTTAAATCGTATTTTGTGTTTCGAGAGCTAAGGTTGTTTGTTCAAAACATATCTAGCACCTGAAATTATGTGGTAAATTCAAGATTTTATTATAATGAATTTTATTTGTGTTTATATCATAAAAAATTACACAATAATTAAGTGTTAATAAATACTTAGTTTAAGTACTTTTAATACCACTTAAGTGGTAGACAAGCACACAGCCAATCTGATGGTAAGTGGTCACTGTGACCTATGGGCGTTTGCAACACCAGTTTGCGACCCTATAGAGAAAGCTTTTAATGTCCTTGTAGATCTACACATTGTGTATTCGCTTGGGAAAACCACAACATATACTAACCTATTAATAAGATAATTAACGTGGAACCCAAAATGTTATTGGCAAAATATGAATTGACTTCCCCTTCGGGGAGTTACAGGCGTCAATATATTATGTTTGTGTCAATTAAACAGACAATAATAAAGTATGTGATGTTTTTGAGATAGCAGTGATATTTTTTTTAGTGTGATTCATTCTCACGGATACCCCCCACCACCTGATATCTTATCTTTGGTCACCTGAGTTGAGATAGTAACCAAAATATCCCTCGCACCCCGGCAGACCAATAGTCAGGGCAGTCTGCCTCTCGTGAACCTGTGTGCGTGGGTAGCCCGCCAATCGCAATGCTCCGTCCTGTCGATACCTTTACATTACGAATTCGGTAGTGTTTCGTGCTAAGGCTACTGTACTGCATACATATTTGAAGTCTCTAATGACTATTCGTTCTTCATGGTTTCTGTACGCGACTAGTTTTAGTGTTTCAATTACAAGGATATTGGTTGAGACAATCCAGAGTGGCATGAGGGCTAAACCAATCAAAACTTTAAAGTCTAGTTAATAATTATTATATACGAGTTTCTTACCTCGCAATAAAGAAACTGCTTGGCTACAAACTGTTGTTAACTTTCAAGGATTCATTAAAGAAGTATTCGAGGCAGTATTTTTCTACTAAACAGTTTTCAGTTTAATCTATATTAAAGTGTTAATTCATTCTTGAATAAGTTCGATTTCAGAACTACGAGTACCTACATTGCTTTTAACGTTTGAAATACAATGTCGGATAAAACTACATATCTGAACATAAGTAAAGCAGTTGAATGACGTCAAGTTGTATTGAAATCTTTTGTCAAAGAATATTACCTTTTTAACTAAAGATTACTCCATCGGAGATAATGAGAGAAGAGGATCTTGGAATTGAATTTTTTTTTATTTTGTATAATTTTATTACTCAAAATATTACACCTAATTACTTATAAATAATTTTCATAAAAACCTTCCTTCTTTTATTCCTCATTGAATCAAGTGAGTGACAATTCAGACGTTAAATCGGTAATAGCGTTCATAAATGTTTGTTGAGGAGTATAATCTGAAGTTGTTTGAATTCTCAGTACAAATGTGTTCCAATGGATGAGGTACCTTATAACCCGCAAATAACACTTTTGGATCTTTGAGCATCTAGTAATATCCAGTATAGTATTTCAACTGTATTCTGAGACCTCGATCGAACTTTGCCCACGTAAGTGACTATTAAAGACCTCAACATTACACTACCATTGACTTTTAAAGTCACGGTAGTGTCACTAAATTTAGTCAAATCAAAAGTGTATTATGCAGCATGGGTTACTACTGAATCTTAGTCATTTTTGGCAAAATCAAAATGAAAATCAAAAATCATTTATTCTGTATAGACGATTAAACTTACAAAACGTCAATATCAACAATATTTAATAGATTAGTAAGCAAATAGACCACCATTGGAGCAAATGGAAGACACATCACAGTATTGTGATGTGTGTTTTGTTTTTTTTCTTTGACATTATTTGGTAACTTTTGTTTACAATTAAGATATTAATCCGAAACTAGAAGTGAAACTTTTAATTGGCTTTCAGGTGCTTATTTTGTCATTTATCTGATATCAGCTGTAAGCTTTCCATATAAAAATAAATAAAATATAAAAATAAATAGAGAAAAGTGACCAGTATTGAACACTAAATTGATTCTGTCGAGACCTAGAGCTAAGCTCATATCCATGGGGATTTTGCGTACGATAAAAAACAGGGCTAGCATTCTGAACTTTCTATTTCTCTATGTGGGTTCAGGATCTGCAAAATCTATAAATATGTTCCAAAACCAACATAGCCTTACTATCGTTGACAGCTGGATTTTTTAAAGTTTCTTTAAAAAAAGAAAGATGGCACTCAATTATTTTGTGTCTGTCTGCTAAGATAATGGTTTTATTCTAGTCTGGAGTTAACGTCCAGACGACTTCGTGCACGTAAAATATTGCTCGTTTATCTTTTTTCCGGCCAAGGGCGCAATTAAGTTTTGATATTGAATTAGTTGTTACTGCACATTGTTTTTTATTGAGGCGTTTTCATCAATTTGCTTTGCTCCTCTTTGTGATATTGGTATTATAAAGACAACTCTGACAACTGTCTTGAAATGGTTCCGGAGGCAGTGAATTCATGTTTACTTTTTTATTTTTTTTATTGTGCGCAAAATACCAACGGATACCACCTCCGCCAAAGTCGGTAGAGGTGATCATGTCGGACTCAAACCGATTATAACGCACGACGACTATGTGTCTTTGATTGCCGGAGGTGAGATTATACAAGACATATCTCTCGTAGGCTACCGTTCATATATTTTTGTTTACTATAAACGCCTCTGGTGTTGCAAACGTCCATAGGCCACGGTGACCGCTTTCCATCAGGTGGGCCGTGCGCTTGTCTGCCACCTAAGTGGTATAAAAAAAAAAATACATACATACATATCAAGTCTCAGGTTGTTGTGAATTTTCTATAAATAATGCTGGCCGTCACAAAGTAGTCTATTTTCCAATTTGCTTCTAAATCATTTGTCTCTTTCAATCTCCGTCTTCACAATATTTTAATGAAAAATTGTAACAAAGTGACCGGTAAAAATGAACGTTTCATAACTTTTATTAACAAGAACTGAAATACAAAATATTTTCTTTGCCTTTTGTTATGTCTAGACATTTATTTTATTCAATTCTTTTCGACACGTATCTCAAATATTCGATGATTCAATATCGAACAATTCAAATAACTGTACTGATATTTGAGTATGAAATAACCTGGCAATGAAAACAATGTTGGTCATACTTGCTTTCTACGAGTCTTTACACAATGGTTGTAGCCGCTGAATACAAATGGAAACATCGTATTTTCATTACAATACTATCACATTCTGCATCGGCATATTTTCCTATTTACCTTCAAAGGAAAGTAGTGTACTGTATTATATTGTAGGTAGGTACTTGAAATTCCTATACACTCATATTGCAGCATTGACAATAGGTATATAGATATTATAGGAATAAGTAGAATAAGTAAATTCCGCGTGAATCCCTTTGGAGAGGTAAATAAATCTATAACGTAGAACTTCAAATTTAATAAGTAGATAGTATTAAATCGTTCAAGTGGACAGTTATTTAAATTATTTAATATAATTCATTATATGATGCCTATTTCATTTCATTTTATACCTTTCTCTGGTATTCGGAAAGAATTTTAGCTGTTATCTTGATTTTTAGGTTATATCTAACTGTGTTAAAATACACATGATATTTTTTATTTAATTATGATGGCAAAAAAGCACACTTCCATCTAAACTTCACTTCTTTTTTGTAGATATTCATATTTATAAGCTCTTGGTGAAATAACACGGCTGACGCCATTTTATGTAATAAAAATCCTTAATATACACTGATCTTCTAAGTGATCTACTGATCGTAAAGATCGTGCGAATTGCGTAGGGTATAGTAAAAACTGTATAAATTTTCAAATACTGAGCGTATAAAAGATATCGATAATACCCGGTGTGTGGTTAGTAAAAACATTAAAACAATACATAGTACCGAAACAAGATATAACATAATGTACAGTCCATAAAGTTGTTGAATAATCTAGGCCCTAGGCAGTTAATTGAACTGAAGTTTGAACAATACCTTCGTAGTTACGACTGGGGCTAAAAGTTATTTCATAACATTGTAAGCTCGTGTGGTTGGGCCTAGATAAAGTAGGCTCTACTTTTTCGATATTCATTGATTCAGCTATCAAAGTTACTAACAGATTACCTAAGAATGGTGGCAACCATGATGGCAACTATTTGCTTGTAGCACATGGAAACCTCTGTCTCAACTAAAGTGGCTTCATCTGCGAAGCACAGCAACAGTGACGTCGCGATACATATTTTTGTTTATTTGATTTACATTATATGTAGATATATTGGTTTTCACATTTTGTTTTCAACGATCAAATGGTTTGTACGTGACTGGATTATAAATTTGTCGATACTTTTTATTCGAGATTCGCTGTTTCAGCTTCGGATTTAGGTTAATCGATAAAATGAAGAACACAATTTAAAATTAACAAAAGAGATTGTACAGTTGCTCAATGCGCACAACATCCTCGACTATCCTTGGGAACTTTTCGCACAGTAAAAAAGAAATAAATTCCTTTGGTGCGAGGGATATTTTGGCTACTATCTCACCTCTGGCAACTAAAAATCCAAAGACGGCGTGGGTTTTAGCCCATTCGAATCCGACATAACCGCCCCAACCGGCTCCAAAGGGGGCGGGGAGAACTGATGAAAATCAATAATATACAAATAGATACTTGATTTATTATTAGAGTTATAAATGTGTCTTCCTTATTTACGTAGGTATTTGTCTATGCATATAACCAGTGTGCTTATATTCGCTCACACAGCATAGGTAATGTACTTAAACAAACATACAATGATCATACTTTCTTAATACGTTTCTACATAGTTATACAGTCTTCATAAATTATATTAACGTCAAGTTAACATAAGTTATTTATAACGTGTCTCAATATTTGTGTTTACTTTTCATTAATGTTACCTACTTTATATAGTTGTCTCAAAGTTAGTTCATGATTTATAATTTATAACAAGCAAACTTGACTTCTAAAAATATTTACTTACGCGTAACGATTTTGTGTTGTTTGGAACAGAGATCAGACATTTTAATAACCGTATTCAGTAGTAGGAATGGTGGTTCTTCAGAGGCTCCAAGAAATTAAACAAAAATCGTCTTTATAGCCTTTTGTTAGAGAGCTGGGTAATCCGTCACCACCCATGTGCCGATATATTGAGAGTTACGTCAGAAAAAGTATCATACAAGTTCCTTTCCTGTAGTGGCTAGTTAGCTTAGTGGTTAAGAAGTCAAACGTAAGATCGAGAGGTATTTTTTTCGATTTTTTTCTGTACCCATATTCACCGTACGCACCTCCACCGACTTTGGTATCCGTGGGAATTTTGATTTATGTCGGATTCGAATCAACCAAAATGCACGCCGTCTATGGGTCTTTGATTGAGCTGATGTATTTAAGGCATGAATTACAAAGCAAGACAAGCTTAAAGTACCTCACTTTGGTACGATACACTAATCTACGGGCTGATTTCCTTGCGATACGATGTCTCTTGCACTTCTTTAGCTTGTATTAAACTCGCCTTTTCTGTATTATTCACACTTATAATATAGGCGTGTATCTCTTCTTCTATTATTGATCTATTCTAAAGTCGAGTCTATTGTCCTAGAGAGCCACAGAAACTAAACCCATTTAATAAAGACTAACATAATATTCAAATTAAATAGGACAAGTATTGCAATGTAAGCGTGAAATATAAAAAGTAACGGTGTAATAAAGTTTATTTTCTATCAGAGTCATGCTCGTAACATAAACATTTAGATTTGTCTACAAACATTTCCTCGTACTTGAACCAATTCTACGCGCATATATTGAGATGAGTTCAATATTTCTTTCGTCTTTGCACACTTTTACATAGTAGTTTAGAAAGTGTCTATGTATAAAAATAAAGTCATATTGTACCCACATACATGAAACTTTGAGCACATTCGAGTAAATACCTACCTTTTTTGTTTTTTTTTGCTGTGCGTAAATCCTCATAGATACCCCCTCGCCAATGTTAGCACGTGTGGTTATGTCGGACTTGAACTGACCAAAACCGCACGGCCGTCTCGAGCCTTTGGTTACCGAGGATGAGTTACCATACGTAGTAAAAAGAACGCTGTTGTTACATGGGTGAATTAGGTTTAAAAGCGTCATAATATTACTATTACTTCATTATCAAGGTGAAAGCGTACTGACGCAAGATGGACGCGTATCAAACCGCCAGTACATTTACATAGTAGCAAGATTCCTGTACGTAATGTAAAAATTGCTATCGGGTAAGAAAAAAAAAAACGTTTGTGTTCAGTTCCCATCTGTTTTGCATTGCATATTTGCACATCCAAGAGAATTGGTTTGCTTTGACTATCTTGTGTTAGGTACTGTTGTGTGTTGACCATGTAAAACTAAATTGTTTGTGTAGTTTATTGTAATTGGGAGGGTTTGAACCCGCGACGATACTCTGATATGTGAAACGTTTTATAGAGCCCTCTAAATATATATTTACACAGTTTTCCTATTAAGACACCAAAAAATATCGAAATTTACTATTAAATTACTACTACATAATCCATCATGTAAGTTGAACTGAAGCCTCTCATGGTTTAACAGAAGCAGATATATTTCGAATATTCATGTTACAGTGTTGAAATCTTGTCGACCTTCAATAAATTCTATTTATTTATCAATAAATAACGTTCATTATGTATCTATATCATGCTTACAGCAATACAATACATGTAGTTTACAACGTTATAATATAAGAAATATAGTTATCACGATGTTTTTATAATTTAATCTTCAGCTTTTTAATTAAAAAGCAAACTTCGTTTATATTTTATTAGATACATAATCGGAAGATTTTACTCAAAATCTGCAATTGTAATGAAAATTCTACTTCAGTCAATGAACCTTCAATTGTAACCTTCAACACAGACTTTACGTCCCCAAGCGGTTATTTGGAATAATTTAAGAATATAACGCCTTTAGAAGAGTATTTAATTATACTAGATTTTAAATTCAATGAGTGATAAAATATACAAATGATGGCATCCATTTGGAAGTCTAAATATTTATCAGCTTACCGCCCGCTTTTAAGTTAATCAAACGGTAAGGTATATAGATTATTTGTTTTAGTTAAATTGTTGATTTAATTGAAGAGAAAACTGAAGTGACGAATAAAATGTAAATACATTGGTAAATACGTCTCTACACCCAGCTCAACGTATTCTTTTCTTTTTCGTGCGCGATATCCCCACGGATACCAATAACACCGAAGCCGGTGAGAGAGGTTATGTCGGACTCGAACCGACTAGAACGCACGCCGTCTTTGGGTCTCTAGTTGCCGGAGGTGAGATAGTAGCGAATATATCGTTGAGTTTATATCATTGCTTTTTGCCCTCCGAGCAACGTAGGTACTTGTATCATCCCTCAACTTACCTTACCATTGAGACAATTTCATTCTTTTGGCAAACTTCTCTCAGATACCTTTACCTCTGATCTATTAAAAAGGAAACACGAAAAGATCTTCAAAGCAATTAAAAAAGGTACTGGAGAGTATTATGGTTACTATAAGTATTTGTGTAAATATAATTAATCAATCTGTGTAAACATCATAAGTATCTATGTAAATAATATACTATGACGTAAAAACCTTGGATGGAACCCGGAACTTGGTTAAAAATTGTGACCCCGTTAAAAGTAGATCAAAAGTTATATGTTTATTAATATACACCAAGAATAATTTAAGATGTTTATGTTTAACCTTTGTACACGAACACATTGTAAATTACAGTAAGTAATTAAATCATCTTTCATATTTAAATTTTGTACTTGTACAATGAGAGCATAATTTGTGTTATGTTCGTACCAAAGATTGTTTACGCGGGTTTTAAGGAAATCCAAACCACATTTTCTGCAAGTAATACGTTTCAGGACGTCCCTGAAATGCGTAAAATCAAATCGGCCTACCATTACACCCATCTTTACCCTATACCATATTTTGTGGTTGCCTCCTTTATTTTAAAAAGAGTTATGTAATAAAAAAAAACATCAAACGTTTGGAGGTGATTATTAGGAACTTTAGGACTATTACTTTGTACTATGAATGAAAGAACATATATTTTATTGATTTTGAACTACGTTTAGATTCTACTTATTCATCGATTCAGTCAATTACGTTTTAGACCTCAAGAATTACATGAAAATGTAACCGGTTGTCGTCAATATCCATTATACCTATGGTTTCTTTCTAATCATTATGATAAATAATGAAAACTGAAGATACCATTAAAATCACCTCATACAAATGGATTGACATTCTTTGTACCCGAGGATTTATATTTCAATTAATACTCTGTGCGTGTATGACTTCTATTTAATAAGTCAATAACAAAATATTTTAAGTGAAAAAAATGCGAAAGTAATTTCACCCACATCTAAAAATAATTTCGCATAATTCAAGGTAGGTAAAATATAGCGAAAATGCTAATATTGACCTATGATCATTTTCAGCCTCTCATCGATATTCCAGAAATAAGATAGGGGCTGAAAATTAAGAATTGGGTACTTTTATAAATTTTATTGGTTAGAACGTCCAAGTTTTCATTAATAAATTTTGTAAAATTTGCATACCTAAGAATATATACAAGCATCAGCTGTTGAAGTTTCCATAAACGAAACATTGCTACTATATCTACCACAAATGACTGTCTCAGCTGTGCACAGGTAGAAACAGGCCATATCAATTACAACTAAGTTTCGTAAATTATCACCAAATACCCGCAAACAATTTGCATTTAGACTGTACATTTGCTCAGCAACTTTCATTGTACAATTTGGAAAGGATATGTTTTGTAATATTACCATCCAAGAATGGGCGCCGACGACTTGTTTACAGAACTTTGTATATTTATTTACAAACAACGTTGAATTGCAAAAATATTAATACTTATTCTGTATTATCTTTTGCTTTTTACGTTTCTAATATATTTCGGTTTTTATCTTCATTTGATCTGAATTCTATGCATGAAAATGCAATCATATAATTTGGAATATTTTAACGTGATCAATTCTATACTAGGTATCTGGTGTTAGATTTTCTGTGTTTCTCTGTCGGTCTGTCTATAAAAGGACTGTTTTATTTATTTTTTACATATAACTTATTTTGTAAGTAAAGTGCTTTGTAATTTGTATGATTCAAAACATGGTTTGAATTATAACTAAAACTACAAGGAGCAAACATGATATGCAAAAAAATATTTTTGATTACAGATATAGTACATATTACTTTTTTCGATTTGTAAAGTCTCAAAGGCGAACAAAAAGGCAATAAATTACTTATGGTAGGCTATGTGTACAATCATGTTTTAGTTATTACGCAAGTCATATCACCGCTTCCAATTTTTAAAAATGTTGTATATTTATGCTATTCATATCATATATATATCACACGTATTTCTGAAATTGCCAAGCAAAATAAATGTAGCTATATTACTACATTAACAAAATGAAAAAGCTCTTGACGTTGATTTTCAAAAACATTGAATTGATAAGCTTCACGGAAATGGAATTGAAAAGAAGCTGATTGAAAGTAATGAAAACATAAATTATGCTAAATCCAATAATCATATCCCGCCTTATTCAGCTTAAAATTTAATATTAAAGCTTTATTCAGACAGAAACTTTTTCTATACAAATTCGAAAACCAATATGCAGTAGAAATTTCCGATCAGTTAATTCGGTAATATTGGCAATATCATGACATCAGTGTCTTAAATGGAGAAGATTGGCACGAAACTGGCATGTAAAATGGTGCCAGCACTGGCAATAACCGGAGGCTATAATGGCCTACCTGAACATCGTGAGTACCTGCTCTAGGCACATTTATGATACATTATTAGCACAATTTCGGTTTTACCGAAAGGTTTCTATCGTAAAGAATTCCTGGATAGTTAAAGGAGTAAGTACCTACTACAAGACGTATTACGTCATCACATTTACTACTACGGTTATGACTTAATAGTATAAGATAAATAAATTTATAGATAGTAATATTTTAAGGCTGAGCCAAGTGTGTAAGTAATTCATTATCGAAGAACATAAGATTACGGGCGGCCATTATGTTTTTTATATAAACGTTAGTACCGTGTACAATATTATGGCGTTGTTTTTGAAGTAATAGATATCTCGTGCATTATGATTATAATTATAGTTTATATAGAAGCAAAAATCAAAATTTGGCAACATAAATTCATCTTAAACCTCCGAAAATCTGCTTTTATCTGAAGTTTAGCTGTTCATAATCATAATTTTATTATAAAAGTAAAAAAAAAACTATATTTTATAAACCTTGCATTACAAGTAGGTATATCTTTTAAATAGAGATTGGAGTGATTATGTGACGTCATCGTCAAAATTCTCATCTTTACTACGGTGGAAGACAACTTGTAACCTCAAACATTCCCTAATGAATGAAAGTACTCAGAGAAATCGTCGTCATGTTGTCATAATGTCTTGTTTGTGTCTCTAGAGCTACCAGATATCATGGTCTGAAATAATCAGATCCCCGTAATCGTCACTCCTAATTATATCGAGTAACGTGTACACTGTGAGCGAAGTTTAGTGCTAGCAAAACTTTGCGATAGTATCAATTACACGAGTATGTAGTATGGTAAACAATTTCGAACATTTGGTACGCCTACGAAAGAGTGTATTCATGCTATATGAGACGCTACGCAGTACATAAATACCTTTACCAGTTACTACAACTTTATATGAAAACTTATCTCCTTTGCTGTGCACTGTGGCGTAGCGGTAGTGAACACGACTGCTACGCAAGAGGCGGTAAATATTTGTATGCAAGAATATGTCTATTTGCACTGGTTTGGTCGTGCCTTGGAAAGCACGTTAAGCCGTCGGTCCCAGTTGTCATACAAACAATATGGCAGTCGTTATAGGACTTTTCAGAGCTTCTTTCTTTTGACTTCAAAAAGTTCAAAAACTGATCTAACTACAGTACTGCAATAACGCCACATGGCAGTCGTTTCACGGAAAATATCGAAATTCAGCAAGGCAGTTAGACTGAAAGAAGCGGTGCCCTGGAATTCGAGGTGACAGCTTCGGATGGGACCGGGATTAACGCCATGATGCGGATGATGATGATCTCCTTTTCCGTACTCTGATGCCATCATACATACGGAATTGGGAGATGCCTATGCCCAGCAGTGTACTGCGATAGGCTGATTGATTGACTAATGGTACAGGTACTGGTACAAAAGGCAAACGATGTCATAGTAACTACTGATATTTTGTAGAGTAATCTATGTCCAAGTACATAAAAGTTAGCATTCATGTTGGCTATCTAAAATGGATATCCAAATAAAAGTTGTTCCTTAGGTATAGAAAATTAACTTGTAGATGATATTGTTTGATATTTGTGTTGAATGTGACCCTGGTGTTGTAAACATCCATAGGCCACGGTAACCTTTCCATCAGGTAGGACACGTACTTGTCTGACGCCTCGGTGGTATAAATAAAAAAAAACCTTGACGAACCGTACTAGCCAGAGTCGAAACAGTAGGCCAAAGCTTCCCAATAATGGGAGAGGCCTGTGTTCAGCCGTGGACTGCGATACCCTAATTGATTGTTTGATTGGCTAATGAACGTCGCCTCAATAATTAGGTACGCGTGTCATATTTCTGTTTATTATCTTTGTCAAGAGCGTCGATTTGTCAGTTTTCATTCGTGATTTCAGGGAAAATATATGAGATTCAAATATTATTGGTAGAATTTAATTTTAAACCAGTAAAACTTTATTATAAGTATTGCTTCATTCGTGAAAATATTCGCAAAGATATGAATGTGCCTAAATTTCTATAAATACATTTGTGGAGGAAGAAGGTCTTATGTTTTTTCAACATAAATAGCAGGCCACGGTTGCTCGCCAAATCTTTATGTACAGAACTAAAATACATATGTCACCGAAGTTATAAGCCTTGGTCTTCAGTGGTACCTAATGCTTTCAGAGTAAGTACATATAAAAGCAGAGAGTAATATCAAAGTGACAAACGAAATACGTACTCAGAGTTCTTTAGTGTAACCGTAATGTTTATCTGACTTAGATACAGAAGTTCAGTACAAAAAGAAATTAGGAATTTTGCCACCAATTTCAGATGGTTTTACTGTATAAAACCACATAGCAAAACTGCTCATAAACGATAGAATTGCCACCAGTGTCCGAGCATAAAAGTTATCGAACTCATAATGTTTACTTATCTAGAGAACGAAACATTGCAATTGGCGGGTTTCACGCATACATAAGTTTACATTAGGAGGCAACAAAAGGCCCAAAGACTGCGTGCGTTTTAGTCGATTCGAGTCCGACTTTACCGCTCTCACCGGAGGTGAGTTTGATATCCATGGAGATTTCACTCGCTCCGCTCCGTTAAGAATTCGATAGTTACTTTTTCGTTGGTCATACGAACTCCTAGATAATAATATTGAATACTTTTGCTTTTGTAATAGATAAAGTTCACAAAGAACTTTTATTTATTTAACAGTTCGTTGCTTCTCTCAATTTCGTTATATTGGCTGCACAAACTATGTATCTTACTACCCGCTAGCTAGTAAATGGTAACAAAAACGTAACGAGATGACTCTGTAAAATCTGGGATAAGGTTAAAGCTTCAGTGGTAGTGCCAGCGTATTAAACTACAAACTTATTTCGCCTTTTACAATGTAACAAAACTGATTAAGAACTATTTCAATATGGCATCATAATTCACGTTAATATTTGATGGGATTACCATTTAAATATAATGTGTAACCACTTTAGGTCCGTTGCATATCCTATACGTATTTGTTGATTTTCATGCCTCGTAGAAAGAAAATGAGGAAAAAAGAGTTATGGTACCGCTTTTTTATATAATGTTGTATGTAAATGTGGTACCGTATATTTTTTGTTGACTGTCAATACGTAGTGTGAAATATAGTGAAACATTATAGACTCTTCGCTTTTTCACATCAGAATTGAATACAGATTTCAGAAATGGAAAAGTGCAGTACACCTAATGACCTCCGTCCTTCATGAGCACGGGTCTAAGGGTGACGAGTGGAGCTCCACTCGTCACCCTTAGACCCGTGCAGCTGCCTGTCATCCAGCAAAAACAGCTTTGACTGCCCAGACCCGGGGACTAAATGAGGACACCATGTTTCCAACATTAGGGGAAGGGGGTCATCTTCAAAGAGATGTTCCTGGGTTTGCGGGGATGCGAGAGATATGAGTTGTATTAACTTACCTCCGGCTATCAAAAACCGTCGTATATTTTAGTCGGTTAGACATAATCGCCTCTACCGGCTTTGACAACGGTGGTATAGCTAGTGGTCGGAACACAAAGAGATACTTAAACATATCTCTTATTTCCATATTTTTTTAAATTCCTGTGTCATCGAACACGAGGAATACGGTTATTGAGCCTCAAAGCTCGTTAGTCGCTTAGTACCCGTTAATCCGACCTAAACAACCTTCATTAGGTAAATAACAGAATAATATTTGCTTCAAACTTACGATTTAAATTTAGCAGATTCTGTTACAATAATGTAATTATTCAGGTTCGGTAGCATTCGCCCACTCCTTGTAACCTTAAACATTTACCGAACATAATTTATGTTCTATGTAAATACAATTCTCATGTTAAATTTACTTTATCACTTAAAATTTTTCATTTGTAAATGAGAATTCTTACACACATTAACTCTGACAATACCTACTCTGTCTACTCTATACGTCTATTAGCTGTAGGTTTCAGTTAAGTTACATGAGAATTATTACACATATTTATTTTACTAGTACTACTAGTACTACAAGAGGCGGGTTCGATACCACGCTCAGTGCAAATATTCGCAATGAATATGGCTATTTGTAGTGCAAATCTTGACGTGCCTCGGTGAGCACGTTGAAAGGTGGTTCCCGGTTGTTAAGCCAACATGACAGTCGTTACGGGTAACTAGAGTCCTAATAAGTCCAACAACAAGTCTAACTACTTCAATATCGTCTAGAAATAAAAAAAGAAAGAATGGAAGGTACGGCAGAAGAAGAAAGATTCACAGAACCGCTTAGTTCTTGATGGAATATTCTGCATTGTATGCGGGTGACATCTAACCCTGCAAGTGTTGTCCTGTGTAGGAAAGGTTCTTATTAGCTTCTAGCAGTGTAATTTACATGTACTCTATTGTTTACTGAATACATAGCAAGAAATACTTATTAACTTTACTATAGTAATTTTTAGCTAAGAAGAAATAAACTTATACAAATCTAAATTGAAACCGTAGATAACGGAAATAATAAATCGGTCAGTTCCAAAATAGCTTTGAATGAAATACAGAATAAGATTTGATTTAATTTCATTGAAGTACCATTAGAAGCTAGCAAGCAGAATGAGTCGTGAAATACATCAAGCAATTTCATTATTCTATATATTGTGTAATTGAATAATGTTCACATTATTAACTTTGTTCGTACAATCTAGAGAAGTATTACATACTTAACGGATATTATAACCCAGTGTAAGAGTGTGTAAGAGTCTTCATAATGTTTCATTATGTTTCACATGTTCCATTGTACATGCCGGGAACCATAGACTTTTAAAATGATTTTATTTATATAAGACTAGCTCCTAAGCTCCGCCTGCGTCAATGTCGGTTATCGAGCAGTGTTTTAAAGTTTACCGCTCTATATGATTTTTTATTCGCCTCTTTACCCGCCTCTTCATTCAGCTGTCTTATCCTCCTTCTCCTCTTTCAGCTTTTTTGTAGCTATTGATATATTAAGTATTTGATATTGTATTGAAGCGTGGGACGGCCTCCTGCGAGGTGGAAGGACGACATAGTCAAATTAGCGGGTACCCATTGGATGCAGACCGCCTCCAACCGGTCGGATTGGTGGTCGATGGGGGAAGCCTATGTTCAGCAGTGGCTGAAGTGATGATGATGATGATGATTGTATAACATACTTTTGTTTTATCGTCAATAGTTTCTGTAGGTCATGCAACGAAACACGTGTCAGGGCACTTTTTTACACCTTGTGTTACGTTACACAAAAATAAGTATTTTCCTCTTTATAATATTAGTGTAGATTATGGTTCAATAATAAAACTCACTAATATTATTAATATAATAAGGATAGGGATATAATAGAAATAGATTATAGTCTGGAATAAGACATAGATTGCAAATCATAACACCAAATGAAAATCAATGGGTACGGCCTACTATCAAACTTGTTTCGGTTTTGTCAACAGCAGTTGAGTTTATTTTAAAAACATTTATTTAATTTAATAATTATAATTACACCTATAACTTCAAGGAGTGTTCAATATTAACATATTATATCACTATAATTACACGCAACTTGACTGTCACAAACACGACACCTACTTGTATTGACATAAATAATATTAACGTAATATTCAATGAAATTTGACGTGGGTGGATATATGAAACGGTGTGGAAAGTTGCTCCACCAATATGTAAATGATCAGAATCGCGACGGAAATTACTAAGCTTTTTATATTAAATGATAATGTGAAAAATCTTTTACCGTTCGTATTGGATCGACGTTTTTTGCCCTCTTACCGTATTTAAGTGTTATGTCGTAACTTTTTGTCATAAGTTCGTTATTCCTTCAATCTTTTACGATGGTATGAAAGTTATTATTAGGTGCCAGTGCCGTATAAGGTTTAAATTAAAACTCCTTTTATACACTTATGTATATTTTTACTTATGTTGTCTATAGGCATTATGTACAGTCAGCAAAAGAAATACGGTACCACATTTACATATAAAGTAGCCTGAAAAAGTGGTACCGTATCTCTTTTGTCGACTGTACATTATGTTCATCATCATTCTTGCGTTAATCACTGTCATTCAAAACTGTCAGTTCAGAGTGCAGGGTCCCCCTTTTTCAGTAAACTTTGATATTGGCAGTAAAGCGACTGCCACCTGTCCTCCACAATCTTTACGCGATATCGAAGTACTGCAGTTACAGCAGTTATTGGCCTTTTTTTTCATTTAGGATAGGACAATTTGTTTTCACTGCGCCTGATGGTAAGCTGAAGGTGAAGTCTCAGGAAAGAGGGTCACCATTACAAACACGTAACGTGTTACAATGGTGGCACTCAATTTGACGGCTCAATTTGGCGGCTCACCAGAAGATTTTTAGGTCTACAACTACACGTAACGACTGCCATCGATGTTTGTACCACAACCGGGAACAACGACTAAACGTGCTCTCAGAGGTACGACTAGAACAGTGCAAATAGCCAAATTGATAAATTGATGCATAAATATCATATACTTATTAAACAAATAAATATTTGCATTGATCGGGGTCGAACCTACGCCTCCTGCGTAGCAGTCGCATTCTCTGTCACCATGCCACCGGATGTCGCATTTCTGAGCTGGACCTGATATATATCTCCGCTCAGAAATGCGACCATATATATATATATATATATGGTTATATAATATAGAAAGGAGGGACAGAGGAAATGATATGACAGGAATGTATGGAGGAAAATGACATATTGCGTACTTCACTGGATTAGATATTTTATTATTTTAAATATTCATGCGTTTCGCAGCCCTCGCATTAGCCGTCTCTGAAAATCAACGTTATCATACGCTAAGCAGTGACATGGCATGTTGCCCACATAACAACATTATGCTGAGAGGTAGCCTAATCCTGCGTGGATGAGATTAATTATATTTTGCCATTAATGTACTGGCCATTGTTTGCTGTAAAATTGAACAAATATTTTACATCTGTTAAAACCCATCATCACTACATAGTATAAAATAAAGTCGCGTTCTCTGTCCCTATTTTTCTTGTCCCTTGTATGCTTAAAACTTCAAAACTATGCAACGGATTTTGATGCGGTTTGTTTTAATAGATAGAACGGTTAAAGAAGAAGGTTTATATGTATATATATCATGCTACGACCAACAGGTACGGAGCAGGAATGAAAAATGTTGCAAAAACGGGGTGATGCAGACGAAGTTGCGCGGGTCATCTAGTTTTAGATAATTAAAGAAAAAAGAAAAGATAGTTGCATGTCAATAGGTTGAAAGTCAAACTTCTGACATCGATGACGGTTCAAAGGAAGAATTTTTGTTCCTTTTTTACAAAACACTTACAGCCCTCTCCGACCTGTCAGAAGGTCATATAAAACGGGTACGAAATACTAAGTATGTATAAGGTGAAGAATACGTGATTCAAAAATAATAAACAATTGTATGAGTATATTTGATGAAGTTTGAAAGTGATATGAGTGAATGCAAAATTGAGAAGCGAGCGATTGTCATGGTGTGGACTTCGGAATAAATATACCTACGTACTTCATTTTTCTGTGATATGGACATATTGATGAGAGATGAACGTGTTTTTGTCAAAAATGGGGTTATGTATGTGGGCTTTAGGAGTAGAGAATACGCCTAAGAATATTTTTTTTTGTTTATTTTTGTATTATGTTGTGGAACAAAAGATTTTAACATGAAATATCAGTTCACTACATTTTACAAGGTATACAAATTAAAGGTAGTTAGTATATATCTTTAATTAAATATTTAATTTAGTTATACCAAAATTCATGATTATTAATAACCTTTATACATAAGTTCAAATCGCCTAAACTTATGTCATTAGTTAGGATTTGGAAAAAAAATTTGTTAAAAATAATAAAATGTACCTCATCAATAACAGATAATAAATACAAATTTCACAAAGCATTTCACAACCCGTTGCCTATGATAATTGGTCTGAAACATTAAGCAAGCATTCACAAAACAATACGAAGATTCCGTTTCTAGTATTGTTATTTCAAACATTTTATTGTTTTACAAGAATTTGAATTTACAAGATGTTATAATAGTTTTACAAGAATTTCATCCAGCGGGATCATTATTTTGCAAAAAAGGAAATGTTGTAAAGAAGATATTTTTGAAGTGTACATATCTTTCGGTCCGCTATCAGCTGGAGCGGAAAAGGGTTAGAAACTTTTTTATTTAGAACGAAACAAAAATCGGAAATGTGACTAGAGTAGAAGTGTATGTGAGGTTAAAAGAGAGAATTTAATTTGAACAAAACAAAACTAACTATACTAATTCATTTGGCTATTATTTTTTTTAAAGAATATTAGCAACCGTAATTAACTAATACTCCCTCTAATTCCTACCTAATTATTGTGCCTCTTAAACTGTAAATCGAACTCGTATCAAACATGTTGGAATACAAATATAATCTAAACCGTTCTTAGACTTCGAAATAAGTCTTTAATTTAGTTAAATGGTTGGTATTAAGTATTAAGATTATTCAATTCACCTCTAAAATTTTTATAAAGCGTTAAATTCAAACAGTAAGTACGAAATATAAAACTGCATCTTATGGCTACGTTGATATAATTTAATGAGGCAGCACTCCCACGAGTATAGCAATCTATAAAAGATAAACAAAAGACGTCTAATTCCCTCGCAGTCTTGGCGTCACTCATTTTCATGAAAATTCAGTGAGGTTTTTTATTACGCTTAGCGTGTAGGAATATTTTTTACTCGTAATTTGAGTGTGTAGCAAAATACAATAATCTGTTTATATACATACGTAAATACATTTATTTTGCATTTGTGTAGCACGAAATAGAAAATTATCGCGCTACGATTAGATTTACAAGCGTTTCATAAAGTGTAATTTTTTTTATGATAATATGTCATATTTCATCGCAATTTCGTTTTAAAAAGATATTCTGTAAGGTCGAGGTATTCCTTAGAGATAAGGGTGACTTCTGACTCTTTCTTTAGCATGTCTTAAAATATTTGTGCTTTTATACTTTTCTATCGCTGGCCTGATTATTAAAGCGAAGCTGAACAAACAGGACAGCGATATATATTTTATGTTCAATGCATTATTTATTTAATGAGTACCTACTAGATATTTATAAAAGTATCGGTAGGTTGGAGGTTATTAAGTCGGCCTTACGATGGAAAAGTCCCGGGTTCGAATCCTGATCATTACACTTCCGACGTGTACCCGCTCCTAGCACAAGCCATTAAGTTTGAGCTGGAGGAGTTAGAGGGTAGGTATAATAATAACAGTAATTTCGGTTGCTAATATACAACAGTTTGAATAACATAAAATTATTTCTAGACGAATTAATTTTTTTTTCTAGACGCGCTAGTTTAGGATAGTTTATGTAGGTATAGGATATTGGTCATCCGACACAAGTGACAAAAAATATTAAACAGAGTTACAGTGGGGACTGAACGGAGTTTTATTATTTTTATCCACAGCACGGATGACCCTCTGCCCAATCATTCATAGTTATTCACTATTCCAATAACAAAAAAACTCGGCAGCTCGGCAGAGCCGTCCTAACGGTTATAAAATGTCAATGTTTGTTACGAAGTATCCTTGACAGTATTTTACCGTCTCTACCATGGTGAATGTTCTGATGAGCTCTTCCAATTAGTCCCACCCTCTCCCTTCCTACACAGGACAATTAGACTAGGTATAAAAAAATCTTATAAGAGCGTTTGAGTATAACTACTGAAATATTTCTGATGCTTTTGCTTTCATTAATTGAATTTCAATGATTAGCCTATTTTACGAACGCAACGGAATACGTTCCCAAAATTCATCCACAAACTACACAACATGTCCACAAACCACCTAATCTAACGGCCTGTGGTTAGTTTAGCGTTGGGAAAATTGAGATAAATGAGATACTCTCGTTGTCAACTGAATAATGAACAATGATAGATCATTCTAAAAAACAATGCTCAAAAAATATTGTTTATCGTTTCATTGTAATCGATGATAGTTCGTATGATTGTTGGTAGATTGCTCCCACCATTGCCCCCAAGATTATTGTATTACTTATATAGTAAATTGTGAATGATCAAGACGTGTGTCTGTGTATCGGCTATCAGAGCATTTTCCCAGTTAAGGGAAAGATCGCGTGTTTGAGTTCTATCGGTGAATTAACTTAAATTTAACTACATTCGATTTGAAACGGTTAGCATACTAATTATTTTAATAATTCACTGTTAAATTTATCGGGATATTTACCATGTTTGTTTATTTCGTTGAGTATCCGATATTACCGATAGTACATGGTAAATTTAACAGTGAATATGTCAATCTAAAATCATACATAATTGATTTAATTTCGTTACACTAATTTTCTGAATGGCTAAAACGATTCAATGATAGATCAGGCTTCAGACTCAAGTTAAGACTGATTGTTGGACGGTCTCATACTTTGGAGACTATAAATAAAAAAGAAATAGATTGCTTAGGGACTGCACAAGTAGCAAAAAGAAAAGAAGTTTATTCCCACAGTTGACACTGTTGACAGTCGTCAGAATAAAACATTTTAATCAACAAATTTATTTTTAACGCACTGCAAATAAAACTCTTTTTACAAAAGATGTTTCTTTTGTTTCAGGTTACAAATTGATTGTAAACAAAAAGGACGCTTTTGAAAGATGATCTTCTGGCATTAACATAACTGAAGAAATTGCCGAAAAACTCGATCAAAATGGCGAACAAATCACAGACATTAATGGAAATATTCCAAGAAATTCTAGCTGCGTCCGGTAATACTTCTGACAGCAGCATCAATGAAACACAAATCGTGTCTGTGTTACGGGAACAGGCTATGAGAGGAGGAGGGCGTGGTGATGAAATTGAATCTCTCCTGGTGAAGATGATGAAAGATGCGAATCTGCCGTTGAAACCAGATACCTGCGGCTATTGCGAGGGAAATTTTAGAGATGTCATCATGGCTTATAACGGTATTCATGGATACGTAAGCTTATTGGTGAGTACGTTTTTTATCTATTATAGACTAATATCACTATGTTAGGGTCCTATACCTGCTATAGAATGCCCTCTGCTAAATTAGTCTCTCCTAAAGATTAGTGTATTCTTCCGGACAGGGGTAATATTAGCGAAGTATGGAATAGTTTATAAGTCCGCAATTGATAGTATTTAATGACTTCTATGGCGTGACGGTAGTGAATGTGATTGCTATGCAGGAGGTACGGATTCAATTCCCGCTCAGTGCAAACATTTGTATGCATGAATATGAATAATTAGTCCAGCCGTGTTTGTGTTTTGCGGTTAGCAATATTTGTTGTGATTCATTTTCATTTATATAGATATATAGAAGTTGTCAAAAACCTGGTAATTTCGATACTGATATTGTATCGAGCGGATGTAATTATCCAGTCCGGTGCCTCCTGATTGGCTGGGTATTACTTTTCTGTCTTATCTTATCTCCTTTTATATTAACCGACTTCCAAAAGAACATAGTATGATAATTATTTATGATACCTACACAAGATCAAAAAATAATACTCTCCACAAGTTATGGAAATAATAAACGACAAAATGACATATTTTCGCGATATATACAACATAAATTTTAAAATCAACATAGCTTTGAATTGATAAATACCTCGTATATTCGAAGCAAACATACACCCACACACACGCACACACACACACACACAACATACACACAGATGAACTATTTATAAATTGTAGTCCTCCATGTTAATTACTAACCTTTTAAGGGAAAAAGAACTTCACCCGCAAGATTGTAATTGTAGATCCTTATAGTCAGTTAAACTCGTAGTTGTAAGACCTACCTTGTATTACCTACCAGCTTATAACTACAATAACTTTTTACAAATAAAACATTATTATTATATTCGAAGCCAAATCGTAGCAATAATACAGAACAGGTTTTGTATTTACCATGCATCAAAGGCTTTCGTAAATATGATCCCTGGCATTTCAACAAAAGCTTTGATCGTTACCTCGAAACCGAAATCCCTAATTCGGTATGAAGTCGATAGAAATCAAACGAGTAAACAAGTTAGTAAATAAAAAACAAAATTAAAAGTGACCAATTACGTGTTTTGAATTCTTATGAATTGTTCAAATTTATTTTTAAATCAAAAGACTTTCTGAAAGGAAAACCAAACGTTCATACGTAACAAAAGCTCATTTTTTGAGTCAATAGAAATAATGTTGAATGTTTATTTCAAATAGCCAGTTTTACTAATTGAATTTCTTTACTAATTGAACTTATTGAAAGAACCTTCTCCTTTTTTCATGTCGACGTGTATTCTTTGTCAAATTTGAAATATCTGAAAGTATAGTTAAATAGAACCAATTATCACGGATGACATATTATGGTAGTAGGTATATGTAAAAAAAGCACATTTTTAAGTCAATAGAAAGAAAGTTCAATGTTTATTTCAAACAGAGTCAGTTTTACTAATTGAACTTCTTTATTCATTGAACTTATTAAAAGAACCTTCTCCATCTTTCATATCGACGTCGTATTCTTTGTCAAACTTGAAATACCTGAAAATATAGTTTAGTTGAACCGATTATCACAGATGAAATATTATTATAATGTACCTATATATTTAAATAATAACGTTTAGGTAGTAGTACCACACTATAGAGGGATATGTTGTCTATCTCACCTCAGGCACCTAACTAAAGACCCAAACACGGCGAGCGTTTTCGTCGCTTCGAGTCCGGCACAATCAGCTCCGGTTGGGGGTATATGAGCATATTTTTTGCACGATTAAAAAAAGACTAGAAAAATGGGCGTTATGCCATACGTAATTAATATGGTTTATTTATGCCAGACATCATTTTTGTTCAGGGGCCTTACAACAACCTTTTAAAAGTAATATTATTTCAATCTCACTTTATTTCCATAGTGAGATTCGGAACGTCAGTGTTCGTAAGGATACACAGAATACTAGTGTTATATGGTTAAAATGGGTCTTGCTGTAGTGGACACATTTATTTAATTTGTTAGAATTTACACTTGTCTTATAAGATACAATACATAAATATCGATGGACGATAACGGTTTGAGTTGGAATCACACTTTGAAAGTAAAGTGAGATTGAAATATTATTACTTCTGAGAGGTGAGGGTAAGACCCCTGAATAGCACAGTAGATAATGATACTAGGTATTAAAAGTAATTGTATATGAGTTTTAGAATATATATTCATTATTAATGTTGTGTTCATTATTCCTATATCATTATTCAATTCAATAAAACCCACTGTGTGAAAGACAATGCACTTTTTGATATTGTGCGATGTCGATATTTATTTTTATATTTTTTTATTATTCTCAGAATTTTAGTGGAGATATTATTAACTTCCCTATTCCAATGAAGGCCATTCAAAATCCTCTTGATGAATTTCATTCATTTTATTATTTATATTTTTTTTCCAAATTAATATTTTCTTCGAGGCTGATTCATGTAACTCTCACAAGCAGCTCATGTATTTTTAAAGCACGCAAAGCAATATTTCATCGCTGGTTTTCGTCTTTTGGGGCGAATGATGTATGGATCGGCTCATACATCATTCACCCCAACACAACCTTTAAGGGTTTTATAATGTACGACAATATTAAGAAAACAAAATTTGCCGAAGCGTGATTCCCGTAAGAGTAGATTTTGGGCCACTCCCACTCACTTACGATGTGGTGTCATTTAAGACATCAGACAGATATATATATATATATATATATATTTGAGATTTAGCCTCAGATGCATAGATCGAGTCAACAAAAGGGCCTGGAATACTGCTGTATTTGACTTGGGCTCACCCCTCATAGCGCGGGACCGAATATGTTTATCTGTTGGTGGCGGAGAAAGAATATCATCAGCCCATCTCATTCGAATGTTGTCCCAGACGCCGCCGTCGAGGCGACAAACGGAAATATATGCAAACCATATCAAAGTGAGAGAAGAAAAACTCGAAATAAAACCCTGTACCAACCCGTCTGACCAGTGCAGTGTGGCAACAATAGGTCAAATTTTCCCAACATTGGGAAAGGTTTATGTTCAACAGTGTATGAAATTATTGGTGAAACGCGGGATTTATCCATCTCTGACTAACCCTCCGGGGATAAAGACGTGATAAATAATTCGGAGATCACAGGGTGTATGGGGCCGCCACTCAAGTTTGACGTCTCAACAACCAATCAGCAGCTCTTAAAATATATCAGCAAGATGGTGAATTCCACGGATTGGTCGATATTCAAATTGACGAAACTCCAGTTTAATTTCAGTGGCCTATGTAAGAAGGGATTTACAGTACCTACGTTTTATACCATAAAGCCTTTATTTTATAGGCGTTGGCAAGATTGTGCTATTATAAAGTATATTATGTTTGTAAGTCAACGTCATTGTGTGAGCTTTAAACACAATTTACCTCAGCGTACTGCATCACCATTTTACGTTTATATTCACCACACATATTATTTTATCACGTCTTATTAGGGAGGTCACACACCAAAGCAGCAAATAAATAAATGAATATTCTAGGATAGGGTACACAACGCCGCCCAGGCCCATGGTAAGCATATGTGTGTTATGGATAGATCAGCCCGCGATAGTCTCCTACTGGAAATAGATCTCCCAATGACACATCACTTAGCCCGGTCTTCGGTTGTCCTCCTCCACTCCTCATCAGCTACTCTGCGTATATCTCAGCTTTATATCGTCGCAAGGCGCCCTACACTACGTTTGTCGATTCGCGGTCTCCACTCAAGGACTCGTTTACCCCAACGGCTGTCGATCCTATTTTTAAATACATACATATTATACCCGCTAAAATATAACCCCCGCTGCCTGCTGCGAGGGACGATCTATATAACAACGCAACGTGAGCTATACTCTGGCCTCATGGCCCTGGCCAATATTCATATTCATGCACACAAATATTTGCCCTGAGTGGGAATCACAGCGAAGTAGTCGCGTTCATAAAGGTCGTCAAATGCACCAAAGCAGTAAATTTGCCTACATTTATGCAACAAATGCCTCTTTATATTGACATTTTTATTGGCAATTTATTGTGTGTGCAGCCAATGCTGCGTTGGTGTGTGGCTTTTCTCATTTCGCAATTGGTTCAGCGCGTAAAAAATGCTACTTACTTTGGTGTGTGACCTCCCTTACACAGCTCGCGTTTTGTAGAATGTTGCCCTGATTTGTGTTATCAAAATTTCTTATTTATGCTTCCATCTGGCTCGTGTAGACTTCACCTTAGAGATTTCCTCTGACTTCGCAAAATAACAATATGAGCCTGTTTCATTTTTTAGGGCTTTTCAATTTTTTCTCGGCATATTCTTGATTTTTGTCGGGTCGGTTCTCTGCAGAATACAATTTGGGTCATCCTATCTCTTCGCATTAGGTGTAAGACAACTGAGGGATAAGGCTGTTTAATCAAATCAAATTAAATTTGTTTAATTACTTCAGTCTTACTCACTGTTTTTTTTATCCAAATTCTTTTTTAATATTCATATCATTGCCATCCTAAAGTTCTACTATCAAATGAGCGTTTCTCTATCAGTACCAACACCAGGTTTGAGTAAGTTCAGTATCTAATCAACAGCAAAACGATGTACAATTCGCCCTCAAAAGGAATGAGAATAACCTTCTCAAAAGAACATTTAACATATTTATGTTGAGCATTGACAAAAGTACTCAAACTGTAGAATGTTATTGTAGTGTTTTATTTTTTCTTTGTTGCTTTGTACGAAGTAGGTGAGTATAATTAACATTTTGTAAGGCTATTTTTCTTATTCTCCCCTATTTTTTATAGTCTAAATTATTTATTATTCTTCAAGAATTATTACTTTTTATACAACTTAGGTGGTTACCATTGCCTGACATTTCCAACACCAGGGGCGCCACACACTCGGTGCCGACCCTGTAGGGGAGAGAAGGGGGTAATGGTTAGAAGAGTTTCTGTACAGTTTGTGCATCCTTTGATAATATAAAGAAGTGAACTCTGGCTACCCTACTCACCGTCGGAAACACAACACAAGGATATAATTACCCGCGGTATTCCATAGGGTATTCCCCAGTCGAGGTACTTCCCCAGTCGGAGTGCTCAATTGGGATGGGCTACCGTTATGTCTTACCTCCGTCATTTCCATCATTTTACTTCTTTTTAATATTGTAACGGGAAGCGGGTTTCGGGATTGGAAGTAAACTAACTCGAGCGATTTTACACTTTATTCAAACCACCAACAGTCTTAAGCGTACACACAGTCTATTGTCCGAGGCACTCGTACGCACTTAGAGGACTGTAGGTACTGCACTGCACTGTCTTTATACACAATCTCTAGAACGGCTACGTTCACTGAGCGTGTATGGTTCACAACACATGCAGTTATTGCATATGCACCACTAGCACTTTCACTGACACTTTTTATTAGCACTGTTACTTGCACTTTTCACTATACTTCTTCTTCTTCTTCTTCTTGTTTCCACTTCAACCACTGAGACTTAACTGCCTTTTTGGCGCTCCCGGTACTGTTTATATACCATGCAGAATCTTCTGGAAATCCTAATTTCGCTAGTCTTTTCGATCGTCATTACGATCGTAATTTCGATTCTCTTTATTTACAATTATTCTAGTTCATTCCATTTGAGGAGTTCAATTTCAGAACTTGGGCTCATCTTCGAGAATATTCTATCACTTGCTAGTACTTTATAAATTTTACGATTTAAATCAAGAATTCTCCACTTTACTTACCAAATAAATTTCTAGAATTATTAAAAATCACAAAAACCCATTTATGTACATGCGAGGCTCGAACCGTCAACCTCCTGCACAGCAGCCCATCGCTCTACGCATCGAGCCAGCGCGGTTCTTAAGATTCTAGTCGAAATTATCAAATGCTTCAATCATTGACGGCTTACGTCATGAGTGGTGACATTCGTAACAATATAACACATTCTTAACACTAACAAGGATAATTTAAGTATTTAGTTCTGAAATCATCACACAAATATGCAGGTATAAAGTTTTTGGTCGTTAACCAATCTATCTTGTGGTTAATCCGACCATAAATCAAGAAGCACTTAGGTGTAAAGTAAGAGAACAGTCACGAAGCGATCCAAATGCAAACCAAACATGTTCCAAATTCTTGTTTACAGTTTGAAAATATATTTTATGAAACACACTATTTCAATTCTCATTCTGTTACATATTTTTTCTTGTTTAAGATGCACTTAAGTAAATTGCAGATGAACTTATAGTAGATCAGACTGATGCTTGCGTGGAAATTTGATCTCGGAATCTATTCCCGGTATATCCTATGAGTTATTTTAGACTATAGTCTTTCCCTGTACCAAATTTCAGCTAGATCCGTTCAGTCGTATAAGGGGAAGGGGGAAGGGAGAAAGTTAGGAGAGTCTCCGTGCTGTCAGTGTAGAAGACAAAGAAGGATTTCTCAGTCCTCCCACTGACAACAGAAAAGTTCTCCAGTAGGTATACATAATTTCCAAGATCTGCCGGGGTGTGAGAGATATGTCTTGTATAATCTCACTTCAGGAAATCAAAGACCCATAGACGGCGTGCGTTTCAGTCGGTTCCAATCCGACATAATCACCTCCATCGCCTATGGTGGAGGCGGTATATAATTTTGAGCACGGTAAAGAAAAAGAAAAAAAGTAGACATAATTTGGTATTTTCTAAGAAAACTACAATTTGTATAGTATCTACAATAAAGGTTTCTTCTCAATTTTATTTGTCTTATTGAGGTTTGCATGTCGTCTAGATTTCTAGAACAAAAGATAATATTCTAGTATCCGGGTTCAAGACACAAAACTAACGTTAAAATGGGATTAAACTTTCAAACTTTAAAACTCAGTATTGTTTAGACAAATATTTTTCCAACTTCATCTGTACAAAAATAAAATATTACTGGTAGTCGTTACGGGGGTAGTTGAAACCCTAAAAAGTTCAGCAACTGGTCTAACTGCATTACTTCGATATTCCCTGTTGTGGAGGCTAGATGATAGTCGCTTTACGGAAAATATCGAAGTTCAGTCGTGCAATTAGACTGTAAAAATGGAACCCGAGACACCGAGTTGACAGCTTCCGATGCGACCGGAATTGACGCTAATGATGATGATTATAGTTGTAGTGTTGTCATGGCAGTGTACATAAAATTAGTAGTATAATAATTATGGTACACGTGCGTAATGTTGGTGATTACCGCTGAGACGCCATTGAGACCCGAGCCGTTAGATGTGGGTCTTTAGAGAGCCTCTGACGGTAAGTAGGCAATACACACGTGTATCCTACGACATTTTTCAACACACTTTGTAAAGAAAATAATACTAAAATAACTTTAATTTCAATAGTAAAAACGAGTTGTCAATATATTTTCGCAAAGACGGATTGACGGGAAAAAATAATCTTTTAATTATAAATTTATCTTATTTGTTATGAAACTTTTTAAAGGACAAAGCAATTCAACCAATTACATACTTTGCTTGTGAATAATAGCAATGAAAAAGTCACAGTTTGACTACAGATATCATTGTGTACCTTATTGCAGTGGGATTAGAGTCATTTTATGAGCAAGTGGGCTGATAATACACCTTATTCGACGTTGATACCGGTAATATTCATGAAAACAGCGCTTCTAAGCAATTTTTAAGTGGATGTTATCTGGAAATCCCTTCTTCAATTAATAAGGCTTATATTGCTTACCCAGCTTTATTCATAATATGGTAGAGTCGGTGTAATATGATTACCTCCTTTTTATATACCTTTTCAAGAATATACAAGCGCACATTAAAAGCAATTACTTTTAAAATGATGTTTTTCCGCAAAAGTTGTGCAATAGTAGAGTGTGTGCGATTTTTTGAAATAACGATAGATAACAAAGTACATAAATACACGTTCAAGAAATACATGTTCACGCCCGTAATCCCTGAAGGGGCAGGCAGAAGTGTGTTAAACACCCACATTTCGCCAACTATGATTATCGGTTCCACGTAATAGGGGGCGAGTCTATTGCCGCCAAATGGGCACTTTGTGAAAAAATGGGTATGCTGAAAATAAATTCCTAACCAGCCTATTGCAGCTTAATGAATTTGGAAAAAATAATTGACCCGATTCCTTGCTATGTGGTATAAATCACAAGGAAATTAATTACGTGCTTAGCCGCACAAGCACTACCACAACACAACAAAGTTTTCTAGAAATATAGATGATGATATTATTGATGTGGGGTGTCATACTCGCGAACGCCCTTCATGGCAATTGCTGTAGATATTTTTAAAACATGTTTAGTTATTGAACCAATCCTAAAATTGTGTGTAACTAATAATGTAGGAATGACGTAAAATATAGGAACTGCCAACTATTCGACTATACTGTACCCCTTCCATTATAAATGTAGACCTTAAAATATGGACAGGTAAACGATTTCATACCTTCACCTAACGTTGAATAAATCAACAGCTTATCGTCTTGCGCACATTGTAAAATTCAACTGTAGTCCGTAGGGAAGGGTTTACAATTGTAGATAGTTATAGATAACTGTCATGTTGGCAATGTGCCTATTTTATGTAATACTAACTGCGATTTTCACTAACAAAATAGGAGTTACATTTTATAAAGAGTAGTAGCAAGTAGTGAGTGTAGAGGCCTTAAAGAGTAATGGTATATGTATAAGTAATTAGATATCAATACCTATATCAACCAATAAATCAGTCTATCGCAGTTAATTAGATATAGGCCTTTCCAGATCCTCAGCCTTCCGCATCCAGTTCACAACTGTCGCCTTTTTCAGGCCATTCAAATTCAAATTCCAATTCATTTATTAACATATATAGTTACAGATAAAAATAGTTACATAGTTATGTGCAAGAAAAGCTATATTAGCATATTGCAAAGTGGTTCCTACTTTCTATCATCGCACCGCTCGCCATAGAGAGGGAGTTCATCCTCACACACTACGACCGGAAACGGTGCGCACTGTGCGGTATGAAAGGAGTTTCATCCCGCGCACGCTCAAGCTGTGGAATGAGCTCCTTGCCGTGATTTTCCCAAGCGACTACAATATGGGGATCTTCAAGAAAGGCATTAGAAGGTTTCTACAGGGTAGGCAGCACGTGTGTCACGCCTCTTGTGTTGCAAACGTCCATAGGCCACCTTCAGTTAACGTTCTCTTGGTCTCCACTCTAGTACTCGTTTGCTCCAACGGCCATTAATTCTTTGACGGATATACACAGTCCACTTCTCGCTCCATATAACATCGCGCGACTTTAAATTTGAGAACTAATCCCACCGGTATCTCCCGTCCGAAATGAGCTGTCCAACTGGGGAAGTACCTCCGCCCTACAGAAAACCGCGGTCATAATAACCATCGTGTTGTGTTCCAGCTGGTAAGTAAGGTAGCTAGAGCTCACTATACCCCTCCTTCCCCTCCCCTTCCTAGCCTCCTAACCCCTTCCCAGCTCTCCACCTTTTCCTTCAGGGTGGGCAGCGCGTGTGTTAGTGTTGCACACGTTCATAGGCCACGGTGGCCGCTTTCCATCAGGTGGGCCGTGTGCTTGTCTGCTACCTACGTAGTATAAAAAAAAAAGAAAAAAAAACCGTAGGTCATAACTGACCTTACCCATTGCCATACCTATTATCATGATCGCGTTAATTCCTGTCAACATTATTGCATATTATGGGGCAAACTTTTTGCGGCTTTGTGTTATGATAGCCTGGGTTATATCCTATTAATATTGAATAACCACTGATAATAATCTTAATGCAGAGTAAAACGTGAATGAGTTTTTGTGGCATTTTATTAACCTTTTACGTACGTTCTGTTGATAAATAAATAAAAAGATAAAAAAAAATACGTTTCGAAATTAGTGGAGTAACACAGCGTCACAATGTACAGTGTTTTATAAAAAGCTTTATTAATTGAAATTATCTATATTCCCTCTAACCCCTCTAACTAAGTTCAATGGCTTGTGTAAGGAGTGGAGTAACATCGGTAATAGCCAGGATTTGAACTTTGAACCCCTGAGAAGACCCTCTTGACCGTAAAGCCGTTTCCTTTACCACTAACCTTACCTTACTTATAATGTGTAACAGAATTAGGTTTTTGACCACGTGTCTAGTTCCATAACGTATGTTTAAACTTAGAGCGACTTAATTTTGACTAGCAATAAACTTATGATATTTATGATGGTTCTGATATTTCGGATTGGAATTTCAGTCAACTGCAGAGTTTTGTAGCCAAATCTCATCTCATAAGTAAGTCATATCTCATAACTCGTGAGCTGGCAGACTCGATGCCGTTGAAAATATTGTCGAAAACAAGTTGTAGAAAACTTTACAACCCGACATCCTATGACATAATTTCTAAGTCTCAATAATCATGTCCACAAGTCTTTAATGTTTATTAATGTTATTTAATGTTAAATTATGTTCTACAAATGTTTTAAGACTTATAAATTTTAGTTTATTTAAAATAGTGGTATAAAAGCTAGTTTTACATAGCTGTTGACCGTTTGGCAACTGGGTGTACATTTCAATAAATTTATTGATACATTCGGATGTAGATTTTTAGTTAGGTATTTCATAAATCTTATGAAAATATAAATAGAGTTTTGAACGAATCACATTGGTATTTTCGATTGATTATTTAACAGGGACTATGAGGATGCCAAGAATGTTTAAAAAATGCTATTTAGTGGGTTCTAATACACACACGCACACACACACCCACACACACACACACACACACATACACACACACTCACACACACACACAAGCACACACACACACACACACACACACACACACACACACACACATACACACACACAATCACACACACACACACACACACACACACACACACACACGCGCACATACACCCACGCACACGCGCGCGCACACACACACACATACAAGCATGTATGCATGCTCTTAACTTATAATCTTATTCATTACTCTAACAAAGAATAATGAATAAGGTTATAAGTTAAGAGCAACTTGTTTATTTACTTTCTTTTATTATGAGTCTAGTAATTGTAATTGTTACTGGACCTCACACAGAAAGCCGCGGTAGCCTAGTGGTATGGGTAATGGACTGCTGAGACGAGGTCTCGAGTTCGATCCCAGGTTTACCATGGCACACACCAATGACTTTTCGATGCTTTTCGAAGTTATGTGTGTATTTATCGCAGGTTTATAAGTGCCTCGGAGAGCACGTCAAGCCGTCGGTCCCGGTTGCCATACAAACATCTATGGCAGTCGTTACGGGTAGTTGGAGCCCTCAAAAGTCCAACCAGCCTAACTTCGAACTTCGATATCGCCATTGGTCATTAGACCATTGGTTGTGGAGGTCAGATGGCAGTCGCTTCACGGAAAATATCGAAGTTCAGCCGCATCACAGTTAGACTGGAAAGCCGACCCCAACTGAGTTGGGAAAAAGGTTCAGGGAATGATGACTGGACCTCACACACAGTATCCTAGTGTGGAAAAATCTACTGTTGAGAGTGTGATTTTATTTTTATCATCGTTGCTTTTCTTTGCCGTATCATAAAAACCTTCAAATAAATTACGTTTCTTTGTTACATATATAATATATGCACTCTTATCATTATTGAATTTTTGATAAAATGTTGTTACAAAGTCATGTTCGTCATGTCACGGACGAAAGGTCGTATAGGTCAAAACAGGACAATCAACTTTGCTTACTTTATTGATTTATTGTTACTAAACCCTGTTAAGGATTTTATTTAATCCGCTCAGGGCGAACCAAAACTCAGTTCGAGAGATTTAGGGACCTATTGCTATTTGCAAAGAACTCGATGTGAGTAAAGATGCGTGTTACAAGTATCAGCCATTAAATTTTCATTAATTTGAAAATGTAAGAACGTTGATGTGATGACAAATTGCAGTTCAATAGTTAACCATTTTAAACTTAATCATATCGGAAAATATAATGTTACAGCAGTAATACTTTATTTATTGCAAGTCAGTGATCACAAAACTACCTACAGGATCCCGATTTTACTAATTGTGTGTAAACCACAGGAATTTAAAAAGCTGCCATTAAATTTTCAGTTTTATGCTCATATAATTTAAACTTCAAAATTAAATAAAAATCATCCCATCATAGCATCGTTTCATTCACGTTACAAGATACTATTTAATTTCAGTATATAACAGTGTGGCAATGAAGTCTAAAATTCGTGTATGTGTGGACTGAGAGCCCATTTCAATGATATTTTTTGAAATGTCAGGGTTGACAATGGTGGACAATAGTAATTGCTAAATGGTATTATGATTATTATTATTACAAGAGGGATTTTTTAAAATGGTTCCCTGATACAATTTTACTACGAAGAGAACCCGATTAGCACACCGTGATGTAATATACATATATATACGACGGTCACACTATCTCCTAAATTGTCCATTGGCTTACCATTACCAATAGTCTACCTTTTTCTTTACTAGCCTTTAAGCTTTTATACTGTAGGTTTGAATATATATTTTTTTACTTTACAACATTTTTGGATTTGTTTTGAGAGTTATCGAATACAATAATACTATTGTACCTACTTACTTTTTTCGTTAACGTTCTTATTAATTAAGTGATTTAATTGCTCCGCGGTAGCCTAGTGTTATGGGTTATGAACTGCTGAGACGATGTCTCGGGTTCCGTCCCAGGTTTAACCAAGGCACACACCAATGACTTTTCCATGTTTTTCGAAGTTATGTGTGTATTTATCGCAGGTTATAAGTGCCCGGTTAATGGCAATAGGCTCGCCACCTATTACATTGGGACCTAAACATAAACTGGTGAAATGAGGGTGCTAGAACCTCTGTCTACCCCTTCGGGGATATGGACGTGAGTTTATGTTATGTTATGTTTATTTGCTATGATCCTGCCATTATGGCATTTTATTTTTATAATAATGACAATGAAAAAGCACCCAGTGCTTAACAAAATATTGGTGTCAATACTGTAAAGTGAATGTTTTGTTTATATAATATCTATATAATTTTATTCGTTTTGCTGACGTAATGTTACGCACTTAAAATCTAAATTTATACACAGTTTGTTTAGAATTAGAGCAGGTCTGCTTGTTTTCTTTTGCCAGTGCTGAAATGTATTCCGATGGCCTGCTAACGACGGCTTGATGACAGCTGCAGGGTTGAGACGATATAATAGACAAGAAATAACATTAATATTGGTTGTGTTACATTACCGTGATGTAATTACCTTGGTAAAGACAACTTGACGATTGAGACTATTATAACCCAAACTTTCACTGTTAGAATTCTTGTACATTGGGGTTAAGAGATGTGCGCCGTGTAAATACTTGGTATGCTTGTTGATTCCAGGGAAAAGTACACTTGAAGTTTGGAGCTAGGCCCCATGTGTATAATATATCAATTTTTGATCGTTATATTCTGTAAATTAGTGACACATGCAACCGTTAATAGAAACGATCATTTAGTAGTATGTCCAATTACTTTATTATCTAATAGCTGACCCCGTCTGCATCACCCCGTTTTTGCGACATTTTTCATTCCTGCTCTGCACCTGTTAGTCGTAGCATGATGTTGTATACATATAAACCTTCCTCTTTAACTATTCTATTTATTAGAAAAAAAACCGCATCAAAATCCGTTGCAAATAGTTCAAAAGATTAAAGCATACAAAGGGACATAAGGACATGAAAAATAGAGACAGAGACGCGGCTTTGTTTTATAGTATGTAGTGATCTTCCACACAGATCGATAATGAGAATTCTTGTACGTTACCTGAGCCAGTGTTCAATTTATTTGTTACCTTGAAGGCAGAGTACAACATATTGATGTCAATAACATTTCATCCTCTCGAGCACCTGTCACTATAGTGTGCCACAGGGATCTGTTCTCGGTCCTTTTGTTCTAATTTATATACATATTTGTTTTTCCACATACGGAAAAAGTATGATACTGAACTGATACAACAAGTGAACGATTTATTCTTAACACAATCATAACTTGGTACCACACTTTATCATCATCATCATTCCCTGAACCTTTTTTCCCAACTCAGTTGGGGTCGGCTTTCCAGTCTAACTGTGATGCGGCTGAACTTCGATATTTTCCGTGAAGCGACTGCCATCTGACCTCCACAACCAATGGTCTAATGACCAATGGCGTTATCGAAGTTCCAAGTTAGGCTGGTTGGACTTTTGAGGGCTCCAACTACCCGTAACGACTGCCATAGATGTTTGTATGGCAACCGGGACCGACGGCTTAACTTGCTCTCCGAGGCACTTATAAACCTGCGATAAATACACACATAACTTCGAAAAGCATCGAGAAGTCATTGGTGTGTGCCATGGTAAACCTGGGATCGAACTCGAGACCTCGTCTCAGCAGTCCATTACCCATACCACTAGGCTACCGCGGCTTGTGTACTACACTTTATATACTACGCTAATAATTTTAGAGTCGCTTGTGAAACAGTGGTAAAAGTATTTGGTGGGAAATACTTTTACCACTGTTTTTTAATTATTTTTTTAATTACTTTACAAATAATTTATTATTTGTTCTTCGGTGTCTCATGGAGATTGTTGCGTACTGATGTTGCAGGATAAGTAACACTGTATACTGTTTGATGTATTCTATGAAAATTGAAATATAACCACTTTATAACAGGGTTTTTAAAGAGTATTAGTAACCGAAATTACCTGCCAGTGGCGAGGAATCCATATATATGACCCGATTTCCAGCTATCCAATAGATCGCGTAGTGCATGGCAAACTAGATCGAAGTAAGTTCTTTTTCCATCGGTTTACCTTTAGAGAATTTTCTCGTTTCGCCACTGCTACCTACTAATATTCCCACTAACTCTTATGGCTAATAATAAATAATAATACAAATCATTTATGCACTATAGTTTGCTTTTTTATTTATTTATTTTATTTATTATTACCATATCACAAAATCGTTACAAACATTGTTTATACATACTGCATTTAAAAAACTACTGAGGTTTGTAAAAAATGCAACCAATTCCACATCAAGCAAATTAGTTTAGTACATCCAGTTCAATAATCTAAGGCAGTCACAAAATTACTAACCATAATGATATACCATAATGAATTTAATAAAAGTAATAACGTCCGCATTTCATACACAAACGGTGGTTCAACTCTGGTATTCAAGGTAAGATTTAACTTATGGATAGCCTTTACAAAATGTTGACTTATTAAAGTGAAAATTAGTCAGTGGGAGCAAGTTCGCAAAATCAACACTAAAGTAAATTGCTTGTGTTAGGAGTGGGCTCACAGTAGTAGTGTTATAGCCAGAATTTCATTCCAGGACCTTTCGACCTCAGCGATTTATTTGGTATTAGGGAGTATTTAGCAATATTTGCATTTACCTAAATGTTTTGCTTACATTCAGCAGTCATGGTCAACAGAATATACCTATTTATCGTGCACAGTATCTTTTGCGGAGGTGATATCCGTGGATTTTATGCACGATAAAAAAAGAGAAAAAAGTATCATGCACCATACAAATATACACATAACATAACATAACATAAACTCACGCCTATATCCCCGTAGTGTTAGGTTGAGGTGCTAGCACCCAAATTTCGCCAGTTTAAGTTTAGGTCCCAATGTAATCGGTGGCGAGCCTATTGCCATTAACCGGCGATAAATACACACAATTAACTTCGAAAAGCATCGAAAAGTCCTTGGTGTGTGCCATGGTAGACCTGGGATCGAACCCGAGACCTCATCTCAGCAGTCCATTACCCATATCACTAGGCTACCGCGGTTCATACAATTCGAACAAATCAATAAAAAAATATTATGCTGAGTTTCCAATAAACAGTAGATACACTGCAGTGGCTAATATCTTTTCATCTATAAATAAAATACACAGGATATTGCTGAGCAAGCGTAAAACTCATTAGATCGCTTTATGAGATTCTCGTCATTATGAGTTTAGATCTTCAAGAAGAATAAGAGTATCAAATATTGAAGTATTGAAGGTAACCACAGGAACGAGACGTGAAGCTTGAGAGCGCTCCTGAAGATGCCTTGTGTAGAGCGAAACACGTATCGAGGTTTGTCCTTCGCACTTTCGGAATATTGCACATAGGTATACGACATTATCCCCTTGGGTAAGAAGTCTTCTTACTTGCTCTGACATTCTTCTCTATGACAATTAGTAATAATTTGCTATTGTCATCATTGGAATTTTGAAACCGTCGTGGGGGAGTAGTGGGTCCCCCTCCCTCACCTAATATATAATTTCTCGAATAAGATTTATTAAAAGTAAACTGATATTTATTCAGGTTTAATGGGGTGTCCCAAATTCTACACTACTCTTCCATTCTACCTTTCTATTCTTACTCTTGGTAATAACCAATTTAGATTAGACAGATTAATTTTAGATGGCAGACGACGCTTATAATTTCGTTCACAAAACTACCTCATTAATGTCGGACGCATCAATAAACGCTTACTGCTCAATATTAAATTTTAAATAATATATCGACATTGTGTCTAGACGGCGGCACTGTGAGGGGAAACAAGTAGGTAGCACTAGGGTAGTTTTGTTTTGGCAAATACCTATCGCTTATTGGCAAACTGCAACTAAAATAGACGATTTATGGAGCTGTTAGTCATAGTTTCGTGTTTTTGCTTCGTAAAATATAAAAATATTGCAAACCATAACTTTTCGTTTCATTTAGTTGTAAAGTTTTATTTTAATCTCAAACTCACTCCTATATCCCTGAAGGGGTAGGCAGAGGTGCTAGCACCCACATTTCGCCAGTTTATGTTGAGGTCCCAATGTAACACAATAAAAAAACAATAAAATGTTTAATGTAGGTGGCGAGCCTATTGCCATTAATCGGGCACTTATAAACATGCGATAAATACACACATAACTTCGTAAAGCATCGAAAAGTCATTGGTGTGTGCCATGGTAACACCTGGAATCGAACCCGAGACCTCGTCTGAGCAGTCCATTACCCATACCACTAGGCTACCGTGACTTTACTCAAATGTTACTTTTGCATTATATGAGGATTTAAACTGGAGAGATAGCTTCTGAAATGTTAATTGTTAATTGCATTTATACTAAAGTAACACTTCATAGTTTATTTATTTATGAATGTGCGTTTAGGCGAATTCTAAATACCTAACTATTACAAACTTTTAGTGTGTGTGCTTTCAACTCGAACTTTCGAATCGCTTCTCTTGCCTAGAAGAATGCAGTACAGTGGACGAGATAAATAACAGGTTGGTTGAAGCTGTTCATTCAGTGGGTTCCAAATTCTTCAGGCCCCGTCGAAGAGATAGACCACAGAAGCTCACCGATCACACCCTCAAACTCATGGCCGAACGACGCTCTATGAGGCTGCAGTCTACCAATGACGCTGAAGCACATCGGCAGCTCAATAGACGTATCCAGCAGTCTTTGCGACACGACATCCGTGCCTTTAATACTCAATGTATTAAAGAAACGATTGAGCGAAATAAAGGCTCCAAAGTGTTCGCAAGAGACTTGTCTATTGGGCAGAGCCAGTTGACAAAGCTGAAGAGGAAGGACGGCAGCGTCGCGTCGACTAAGGCAGATGTTTTGGGGGAGATCGAGGGGTTTTATGGACAGCTTTATACCTCAGTCACTAAGCCTGCTACTGATACGGTTAAAGATCCAAGAGCCAAGCTAACCCGACACTACACCGAGGATATCCCGGACATCAGCCTGTACGAGATTAGGGTGGCCCTCAAGCAGCTTAAAAATAACAAAGCACCAGGAGAAGACGGAATCACTTCGGAACTTCTGAAAGCGGGTGGAACACCGATACTTAAAGTCCTTCAGAAGCTCTTCAACTCCGTCCTATTCGAAGGTACTACGCCGGAAGCATGGAACAGAAGCGTGGTGGTCTTGTTCTTCAAGAAAGGTGACAAAGCCTCTCTTAAGAACTACAGACCCATCTCGCTTCTGAGCCATGTTTATAAGCTGTTTTCGAGGGTTATCACGAATCGTCTCGAACGCAGGTTTGATGACTTCCAGCCGCCCGAACAAGCCGGTTTCCGAAAAGGTTATAGTACCGTAGACCACATTCATACGCTGCGGCAAGTCATACAGAAGACTCAGGAGTATAACTTGCCACTATGTTTAGCGTTTGTGGACTACGAGAAAGCCTTTGATTCGATCGAGACATGGGCAGTGCTACAATCTCTCCAGCGGTGTCATATAGACTACCGGTACATCGAAGTGCTGAAGTGTTTGTATAAAAACGCCACCATGTCAGTCCGAGTACAAGATCAGAGCACAGCGGCGATACTGTTGCAGAGGGGAGTGAGACAAGGAGATGTAATATCTCCGAAGCTCTTCACCAATGCAATGGAGGATGCCTTTAAGCTACTGGAATGGAAAGGTCTCGGCATTAATGTTAATGGCGAATACATCACTCACCTTCGTTTTGCCGACGATATCGTGCTCATGGCAGAATCGCTGGAGGATCTAAACACAATGCTCGACGACCTCAACCGAGTCTCTCAACAGGTGGGCCTCAAGATGAATATGGACAAGACCCAGGTTATGGCGAATGCTCATATTCTAAGGCCCTCCCCAGTGTCAGTTGAAGGCTCGACCCTCGAAGTTGTAGACAAGTACGTCTACCTTGGACAGATGGTCCGATTAGACGGATCAAACTTCGAGGCGGAGGTCAATCGTCGAATCCAACTCGGCTGGGCAGCGTTCGGGAAGTTACACAGCGTCTTCTCGTCCAAAATACCTCAGTGCTTAAAGACAAAAGTCTTTAATCAGTGCGTGTTGCCAGTGATGACCGATGGCGCCGAGACGTGGACCCTCACTATGGGCCTCATAAGAAAGCTCAAGGTCGCACAGCGAGCTATGGAAAGGGCTATGCTCGGAATCTCTCTGCTAGATCGAATCAGAATTGAGGAGATCCGCAGACGAACGAAAGTGGTCGACATAGCCTACAGGGTTAGCAAGCTGAAGTGGCAATGGGCGGGGCACGTAGCAAGAAGAACAGATGGCCGTTGGAGCCAAAAGGTTCTTGAATGGAGACCGCGTACCGGTAGACGAAGCGTGGGACGGCCTCCTGCGAGATGGGCGGACGACATAGTCAAAGTCGCGGGTACCCATTGGATGCAGACCGCCTCCAACCGGTCGGATTGGAGGTCGATGGGGGAGGCCTATGTTCAGCAGTGGACGTCTTGTGGCTGAAATGATGAGTGTGTGTGCTAAAGTTTAAATAAATAAATGGATCTGATTACTTAATTTTGTTAGAATTACCACTATATTTATTAAAACAGACCGTTCATAGCATTACGTGGGCCAACTATTGGGTTTTTCTTGGAGAGCTATTAAAAAGGAATGAAGTCCGGTATCGGTCCGGTCCGGAATCCGGTAGTGTTGCTAGAATACCTTCCCAAATTTTATGATAAACCAAATATTCCTGGAACGTGATATTCCCCGTAACTCGCAATACTAATTGCTATCATGTTTCAAAAAGGTCACTCCTATTTATATATATGAAAATAAAAACAAAATTTCTAAATCTTCATTAGAAGCAATTGAAGGCTCGCGGAAAAAACCAGGATTATGTAATACGCACGTAATGGTAACTCAATGACGGAAACTTCTCAAATTAAAATTAAACGAGTTTGGGTCTCGTCCCTTTGATTATTATTATGCAAATGTTTGAGTGGGTAATATCGTTACGAGAATAATTAAGATATATTTGTTGAATCAGAAAATACTGTTACATACTTCATTATACACCGTGTTAACCGGAATTAACGGGTTATTGCAGGAGTTTTAGCATTACTTTTCAGATATTAGTGATTAATTAACATAATTTAGTTAAACAATTGTAAATCATTTCGGACCTTTTATAAAACTAATCTATGTTGGTCCTTGCTGATGTACAACGTATAATTTTTATTTAAATTGTTGAAATACAATTGTTTAAATTCGCTGAACTATGACTACAATTTTAGCAAGGTTTGGTCGCTCAAACCTTAGAAACAAGGGGCTCGTAGCTTAGATATGATTACATAACCAACTGAAATAAACTAAAAATATATTATTATTGATTGGGCTATAATATTATCACTATGCGGACCAAAGAATACAATCAACACAAAAATTACTGAGGTGAATGTCGAAATGGTATCTAATCATTTACACAGTTGTAATAATCAGAAAAATAAATATGTCACTAATGTAATAAAACCTATTATATAATTGAAAATTAACTGTACCTTGAAGCACGAGCACATACAGCCAACGTCAGGATTTGAAAAAAGAACTTCTGTAGCATTCGTTCCTGGTAGGAAATAAGATACCTAGAAAGGTAATCCTTGTACTTAACACCTAAAATTATAGTAATGATAGTAACGTCAAATAGAAGAGAGATACGACCTTTTTGAAATATCTAGCCTCCCCACCTTTTCCCAGCTCTCCCCCTTTCCCTTCAGGGTGGGCAGCGCGTGTGTGACACCCTTAGTGTTGCACACGTTCATAGGCCACGGTGGCCGCTTTCCATCAGGTGGGTCGTGTGCTAGTCTGCCACCTACGTAGTATATAAAAAAAAAATCTAGGTCAAAAAATATGGAATTGACGACCATATCTTGTACAATTTAGGTCATTGAGCAAACAGTCCATTGAATGAATTAATTCTGCCGCTATAAATAACCAAGCACGCACTTCATCTACATATAAATTAATATTGTAAGGCAGAAAGGTTTGTATGGTGTGTAGTTGTGTTAATATCAAAACATAGTCTGATTCTAATATTTTTGCGTTAGATAGCTACTTTATTGAGGGAGTATTTACCATATAAATGATGTAGATAGCATGATCTATCTTTAACACATTTGGGATTTGTAATAACTAGTGAGTATTCATAACTAGCTGACCCGCGCAACTTTGTCTGCGTCACCCCGTTTTTGCAACATTTTTCATTCCTGCTTCGCACCTGTTGGTCGTAGCATGATGTTATATACATATAAACCTTCCTCTTTAACCATTCTATCTATTAAAAAACCGCATAAAAATCCGTTGCGTAGTTTTAAAGAATTAAGCATATAAAGGGACATAGGGACAGAGAACGCGATTTTATTTTATATTATGTAGTGATTGTACAGTTACGAGTACACAAACAAGTATACATAATACTGTAGACAAGTAAAATATGTTATAATTATTTTTAGGTAATATTTAAACGAGTAACTGTAAAATAAGGTTTAATGCGTCAAATTTAATTAATTTACGTTATAGTATTACTATGTGAGCGACGAAAGCAACAGCAACGTACCAACAATAGTTTGAGTTACTCACAATACAAATGAGACAAAAAAAAAGGCTAATGCGGTAGCTCCGCTCCACTCCCGTATTAGCCTTCTAACCTAACCTATCCAAGTCAAGGAGCGCAGTATTCGAATTGGTTAATTTTATTAATTTCAACATTGCCAGACTAATTGCTTAAATTGAACGAATCATTTCAATTTGGACTAGAATATCTGACATGCCAAATAAAAATCGAAAAATTTGTCCTCTCTGTATTTCTAGTCGCTCACTTAGTAATGTAGTCGCACGGATAAAATATTAAAATCTGAAATTGATTAATCAGTGTGTTTTGACCGGTTCGGGTCCGAGATAATCACCTCCACCAGTTTTGGCGGAGTTGGTATCCCTGGGAATTTTCTGCACGATAAAAAAGAGGGTGGTTTGCGATGTACACTAAATGGTAATAATTTAATATTTTATCTAGTATCGTATTCAGGAAACAGAAGACTAGGAGATTATATTATTTCATTTATTAAATATTTACCTATATATAATACATGCAATACCTGGATAAGAAATCCACGTGGGTGGAGACGCGGGCAATAGCTAGTATTTATATAAAAAATAGATCAAAAGAACGGTTTAGTATTCACGATGTACCTTTCAGCTCTCTCGTGGTTTAGTTTAATGGAAACGACTGTAACATGAAACGTGATTGAGAGGCTGCATGAAAAACAACGTATTTTCTTACAAAAATTTAATTATTCTTTAAAAATAAAAAGTTTTTTAAAAAAGGAATTTCTTTGAATTATGTGCATAATTATCCACGTTATGACGTTGATATTTTTAATCCAATGTTAAAACGAGGTTTATGCTTTTTTTTGCTGAAATATCAAATTTAAGTACCTAAGTAAAAAAAACGATAAAGGAAAAGAGTTGTCGTTTCGGGGAACCTCTGACAGATAAATCACTAACATATTTTCGAAATTATCTAAGGTTGTCCAAGGAGGCCCATATTGAGGGAGTAATGAAATATAAAAAGTTTAGGCAATTTTGTGGTGGCGCCCATTTTGGATTTGAAATTTGTCACGGTGTATTGTATTTTACTAGTGAATCCCTTTCATTTGATATCTTTATTGAGCGAGTTGTCAAAAATATGTAAATATCATCATGATTATCATCACGTGATTTGCTGATTGCATTAGAGGTAAATAATGTGCAATCCGCCATTTTGTGACGTATCCACTTCCACTAAAACATGTTAAAGTAATTACAAGTTTGTGAAAACATAAATTTTTACTTAACTCAAATCCAATAATTTTATTTTTATCTTCTCATATTTTTTAGAAAATAATTTATATAAAAGAACATATTTTATTTTTTATTTAAGTTTTTTAGAAAAGAATATATAATATATGGAAGATAAAGAATAAAATAAAAAGTTTTATTCTCGATATTCATAGTTTTCCCCTTATATAAAACAGCTTCATTTCAACAAAAAGTTTTTCTTTTATCAAGGTCTTACTACTACTCTTACTGATACTGTACTTTCCCTGCTACTATCAGACCTACTTCAAGAAAAACAAAGATATTATATTCTTATCAGCATCATCCGAGTGAATTCATCATAAATGTTACCATAAATTAGGTATTGGATATTTGTTCTATAGAACCATCCTAAAGAAAGGCTAAGGTTTTGGCGATTATTGCGAGCATGCAATATTTGCAGATAAAAAAATTTAAAAATATGCGAAACAAGGTAAACAAATGAAGTAGTAAATTTGATATGGGTCTAATTCAAAGTACTTTTATATGTACCAACGTCAAAGGCAAAAAGTTATGTTGTTCGATGGCAATGTAGCATCGCCGCCAGGGACTCTCGAAATACGACATGTTCTAGAATATTTATTTAGTATAAAATAAATGTACCTATATTTAATTAGTGCAAAGCCTAGTTTATTTATGTACTATTCTATACCACATTGTATTTGTAGACTGCTTCATCTGTGTCTACATTTACATTAGTTTTGGTCCCAATGTAATAGGTAGCGAGCCTATTGCCATTAACCGGGCACTTTTAAACCTGTGATAAATACACACATAACTACGAAAAGCATCGAAAAGTTATTGGTGTGTGCCATGGTATACCTGGAATCGAACCCGAGGCCTCGTCTCAGCAGTCTATTACACATACCTACCACTAGGCTACTGCGGTTTTTGGGACAATATGGACAATATAATCAATCTATTATGTGTGACCTAACAAAGCCACGAGAATTATTCTTGCTTGCCTCATAATAATCTCACTCACGTCGTTATTATAGCTTAATCAGAAATTGCGTATAATTATGTTTACATGAATTATACCCATTAATCAATATCACATTCCATTTTGGAGATGCCAGGAAATTAGCCATATCAGTTAGTTAACTATCGATGTATGTGTAAAGGGGAACGAAATTCTAGAACGTCTGCTGATAATCTGATTACTTGTAAGGTTAACAACATAAATTCAATAATATTAGTAGTAAAATATGTATATGTTGTATGTACTCAATAAAGGAGGCCATATACCCAAGTAGCAAATGCTACAAGGTGGTAAATTTAGGTACATTTACGCAGCGAATGCTTATTGACACTGACATTTTTCTTGGCAATTAACTGTATGCACATAAAATTTTAATGCTACTGCGGTGTGTGACCTTCCTTATACAGGCCGTTACACAATATTATGGGTAGCATTCTATTGTCAATACCATGGTGTAGACCTCTAAGCACGCACCTGAATAGCACCTGTGCGTGAATATTGCATGTGTGGGGTGTCATTAACAAAGAAAACGTCGTATGTGCGACTACGAGTACCCGCCAACCAGACAGAAGTTTAATTTAGATTTGTGTTGTATACCTCTAGACGTTTTACAAAATATAATACTGAAAAGTACATTAAATTTTATGAGTGTCGTAAACGTGACGCGGGTACATTGTATATTATAACAAGTAAAGTTAACTCTCGCCTTCGGAACATGAAGTATATATGAGTACGATGTGTGACGAAGGTAAGGGAACGTTTGAAAATACATAAATGGTTCTCAAAGAACAGGACAGGTAGGACATGACAGTATTTTCCGTCCTAATTGAGTAGTCTGACTGGGGAAGTACCTCCGTCCTACAGAATACCGTGGCCGTAATAACCTTGTGTTGTGTTTCCGGCGGCGAGTAGGGTAGCCAGAGCTCACTGGAGAGGTTTTGTCTTGTCAGTGGGATGACCAAGAAACCCTTCTTTGTCTTCTGCACTGACAGCACAGAGACTCCCTTAACTTTCTCCCCTCCCCCATTCCCTTCTTCTCTTTTCTCTCCTTGGTCGGCAACACAAGTATGTTACCTTTGATATTGCAAACATCTATAGGTAACCACTTTAGATCAGGTGGGCATTTCCATATATTCTGTATATGTATTATTGTGTTGATCCATCATAGTTGTTTCTCGCAGTAAATCAAGAATCTTCATACTAGTAATAATAATAATGCGTGTATCCCTAGCATATTCAATTCTTTTTTAATTGGGCCTCTACGGTTTGGCTTCCGATGTATGTCTTCGAAAAACCCGGGACTACATAGTCCCGCGGTTATAGAGTAGGTGAACAATTAAGATATACCTACTAATCTTGAAGGGAAAATATTTTTATGAGATCCTTATAAAGAGAAATTGGTGTTATATAGCTAAGCTATACTAGCCGCGGTAGCCTAGTGGTATGGGTAATGGACTGCTGTGACGAGGTCTCGAGTTCGATCCCAGGTTTACCATGGCACACACCAATGACTTTTCGATGCTTTTCGAAGTTATGTGTGTATTTATCGCAGGTTTATAAGTGCCTCGGAGAGCACGTTAAGCCGTCGGTCCCGGTTGCCATACAAACATCTATGGCAGTCGTTACGGGTAGTTGGAGCCCTCAAAAGTCCTACCAGCCTAACTTGGAACTTCGATATTGCCATTGGTCATTAGACCATTGGTTGTGGAGGTCAGATGGCAGTCGCTTCACGGAAAATATCGAAGTTCAGCCGCATCACAGTTAGACTGGAAAGCCGACCCCAACTGAGTTGGGAAAAAGGTTCAGGGAATGATAGCTAAGGTATACTAAATTAGAATTCCGTAGAGCTTTCGACGTCTACGAACTTTCGAGTGCTACATTATTTGAACAGCTACGGTATTACATTTCAACCTACAAAGGTCGAAATACCGTAGCAATTGAAATAGCATAGCATGTAATTTTGAAAGTAGTTGCGTAATAGTAACGGTAGACGACAAACATGCTTGGAAATTATCTGTTTGCTCTTTCGTTAGCCTCGTGGCTACTCAAACAAACAAAACATTGTAATTAGATTAAGCGGACATGTTTGTAAATAGAAAGCCCGCTGAGTTTCTTGTCGGAGTGTGTCGGATTGTGAATTGGTGTTTTGTTTAATAAACAAGAGTAAACAATAGTGTAACAAATATTTTAAAGCCTAGTGCTTTAAAATCCGTTACGGATTTTAAAGCACTAGATTTAAAAAAAAATTCCATTGTTTCTTTGACTTTTGCACCTGCCGTTTATCTTATAACTTTTTTCCAACTTTTAATATCAGCATCACAAGAGAGTTACAAAGATCGTCATTATTTATACTGTTGATTGATGGCACTTGGTGGAACTTATTGTTATACATTATTGATAACACACTTGTACTTCTCCACTGTATTTATTACTGTACCTAACCGGTTTAATATTTAGGAGTTGGAATGTTCATAACTGTCAGTATAAACCTTTGAGAAAGGTACAGTACCGGTTAGGTTTTAATAATACAGTGGAGAAATACAAGTGTGTTTTCAATTATTTATAAAGATTGACATCTATCTATCTTTACTATTACATTGTTGTAAAGCGGTCGTGTCTGTGCATTTGAAATATGAAAAAATACTAAAATTATGTTATATTGACGATGTTAAACACGAAAATATTTTTTGGAATGTCTGTTTGTCTGTTCTGGACGTATAAACTGTATGGATTTAGATACAATTTTTTTGTTTGAAAGGCAATATCGTTCTTTGTCAATCTTAAAATTTTATGTTTGTTTGATCGCAGTCGGTTCGGTAGCACGAAGAAATACAATTCCGCGGTGGCGGAGCAGCGGGTGGAAGACTAGTTTATGATATTAGTAGGGTGTGATATTACACATCATAACACACACACGTATAAATACGTTTAGTTATATGTGTATCGGTTTAATTCATTTTTATGTGCTTACTTTACTTAATAAGAGCGTTGTACAAATTATGGTGATGACGTACATTGATTGAACGATTATTCCATCCGCCTCCGCCTCGTGTGCGTATTTTGTGTTGATAACTATGGAGCAAATTGTATGCAAAACACTGCACAAATTGCATGCAAAATATTGCACAAATTTCGTGCAAAAATTTTCATGGTACATACTACATAGGTACATGCCCGCGTGCTTGATATCATTAATAAATCATTAAAAAAATAAGTTACCTATTTTGAGGTATTTGGTATTTGTATTTTTAGTCGTTACGGGTAGTTGAAGCCCTCAAAAGTTCAACCAGTCTAACTTGGAACTTCGAAATCGCCATTGGTCATTGGACCATTGGTTGTGGAGGTCAGATGGCAGTCGCTTCATGGAAAATATCAAAGTTCAGCCGCATCACAGTTAGACTGGAAAGCCTCAGAGTGGAAAGGTTCAGAGAATGATGATTTTGAGGTATTTGAAGTTTACGCATGAGACGTGCCATAATATTAAAACTGAATATCCTTCGTGAATAGAGCACTCAATTTTAATATTATGATAGTTTAAATCACACTTTGAGATGAATCTTACGGAACATTAATTTTGTGTCGTCGCACAGAATGTTATTCTCGAAGTTTCCTCGGTAACTATGTAACTCCCTTGTGGTTTAGCCTCTAGACGTAAATAGAACAGTTGTGTGTGTACTCGAGAATGTGTGGTAGAGGTAATGCCTAGTGACTTAAGAGTTGGCCATGTGATCGTAAGGATGTGGGTTCAGACGTGTTCTCCGTTTGACTTTTAGGAATGAATCCATTTCCAGTCTCTTATACCGGTAAGACATTGGTTGCGGCTTCAGGTCCTATCTAGATGGGTGTCTCTTTCCAATTTTTAAATCGATTCAAAAGAAACAGCAAATTTAATCTGGTGAAGTGAAAAAAAAATGATTTAAAATGATTGGAAAATTGTTTATTGTTTCCGATAGTTCGATACGATGCGATCGTCGGGAGATGGCTCCAACGGCACCCACTATGACGTGAAGGCAAAGTTCGAATGGTCCAGACATGGTCTAATAGCTAAAGTGGTAACAGCATTCTCACTGTAAGAGACAAGTCCCGTCTAGACATTCACAATGTATTCAGTTTTATTTGCTGTCTTTCTTTATTTTTTCTTCAATTCTTTCTGTCTTTTCTTTATCATATTTAACTTATTGGCGGTATGATTCATAAACTGAATACCTTTTCGGAATTTTGAGGCATTAATAGTATTAGCCTAACTATTAATACCTCAAAATTTCATTAATTAAAAAAAAACAATATTTATGGCATGCCTATTTGGCTTCACCTCGCCTGATGTTATGATGAAGACAAAGTCTCATGAAAAACACGTACAGTGCTACAATGAAGGCGCTCAGCTTGACGGCCTCATCAGATGCTTTTACAATATTACTTTTTTTACAGCTATCGCCTACATTGTAATCAGCTGTTTATTGTCTGCCTGGGAGTCAAACATCTGGTAACATTTTTAGTATCTAACCACAGTCATAAATATCCACATTACCTATATCTCTGCAATGTCTATTAATATTCGCATTAATAGTTAGGAGTATTTTATTGGGTTTTTATTTGTCCTTGATGTCTCGGCATGTGTGTCTTGAGTTAATATATGAAGCAACTATGAGAATAACGTTGAATAAGTATTCTGAATAGGTATTTCTGGATTTGTGAAATTCCAATTATACTAGTCATCATTTCAGCCTTAGTACGTCTTCGGCTGAATTAGGGCTCTCCCATCGACCTCCAATCCCATTACTAGCATACCAATAGCTTAGGAGGAGGGGAGGGGAAGATTTGGACTTTTTTCCCGTCATGCTGGTCCAATGCGGGTTGGCGGGTAGCCAGAGCCTCGTCAAGATGGTGGTAGGGACCCCTTACCCTCCTCTTGTATTAGTATGTGGACACATAGTAGCTACATTTTGTCAACTATGATATGACCGCAAAAGTTGCTTAACATTATAAAATAACTATTTCATATATTTTCATTGATATTAATAATTTGAAAATATAAGCATTTGTTACTTAAAAAATAATGTGATTGTGAGCTACTTTTGTTCAGTTTTTTAATTTTTTCAAATATGTTATCTGCATGAGAGATACATGAGAGATAGAGAATATTTGTGTTACAATATATTTTTTTTAATTTAAATATTATTCTACGCGAAATTATTATTCTATTTCCCAAGAAGAGTTTAAACACGAGTTCAGTCTCAGTCAAAATGATTTATAAAATTCAAGTACACTTCAGACGTAAAACAGAAGTTTTGGATTATTTTTTAATTTTATTTGGCATTTTGTGGACATTTTCTTCTTCTTAAGATGGTAAGCAGATTCGCCGCAATTTGGCCAATGTTAAGTGGTAAATGTTATACAATTTTTTTAATGGCGAGACGCCAATGTCAAGTTTTTCAAGAAAATCTTCCAGAGCCACGTTAGCCACGCCAGTAAATTTGTTTATCTATTATCATTTTAATGTATCGTAAAAATGTTCAGACACAATGTTGAAATCGTTCATGAACAAATATACTGAAATGTACCTACTGAAAATTCTTAATAATTTCGTTTAATTAATTCTCGTTGGAATATATTAACTAATATTTGAGTTAAGAACAATTATTTCAAATGAAACCCAATAAAACCAATATTAGATTTATTTTAGAAACGTTTATTTTGTTAAATCATCTAATTTATAAAACCATATAAATATCCCAATCAATTTCCATCTTATATTAGACTATTATCGTGTTTCGGTTTTACCCGCCAAGTACTGTTTTTTTTTAAATTTTAGCTAGTGAGAATATCGGGATAAAATGGCCTGTTACTAATAATATAGCATCTCAATGCTGAAAGAGTCTAGTTGTTTTTGAGAATATTTGTCACTTACAATATAAATCTTTCCTCTTCATAATATTAGAAAAAAGATTCTATAGATAGATATCTTTGATAATGGAGTGATAATGTGAATATTGATATCATTGGTCATGCACCCCTCTCGGTCTGTTAAAAGTCTACGAACTACTTCGAAACTAATTATTATCACTTACTTTGCAAAGAAACTTGTGTAATAACCATAATAGTATTCGCAATAATTTATTAATATTGTAACCTAAACCAATGTAAGCGTAGCTCGTTTAATGACTTCTAAAACTCAAATATATATTCTTTCCCCTCACACCCCCAATATATTATATGTTCTTGTAACTACCTACTTCTTTATCGTATCATAAATTTATTTCTTTAGTGAATGAAAGAACCCTCGAATCTTCTAGTTCTAGGCCGAGAGAAGGCAAACTGAAGGACCGTAGGACCGGTAGGACGCAGTCCGCCTGGGCTGACGACCTGAAAACGGCGATTGGGACAGATTGCGCATTCTGTCTTAGTCGTCTTAGTCGCCTTTTGGCTTTCGGAGGGAAGAGAACTGGGAGTAATGGCGCACAATTATGAGCGGTAGTCAACGCGACTGCTACGCAGGAAGCGCGGGTTTGATTCCCGCTCAGTGCAAATATTTGTGTGCTTGAATACGAATAACTGCATAGGTCTGGGTGTTTCTATGTATAATATATATGTATTTACAAAAAGAAAATCTACCTATGTATGTTTATCCGCATTCTAGAACCCGTAACACAGGCTAGTTAAGCTATGCTTACTATTGGTCTAGATGACGTTGTGTAGATTGTCCTAGAATATTTAGAATTATTTTTTCTGAATTTTTCCACTGTGTACCCATAAATGTTCGATACATCACGTCTCTTTGCGTCCTAATGTGAGTAAACAGTATATTCCGAAAGCCTTCAATTGACATTATTGTTCCAGGTGTGTACAATAGGAGTTTTGGCGAACACAATGAACATTGCTGTCCTGACAAGTCGGGACATGGCGGCTGCCCCGATTAATAGACTGCTGAAATGGCTTGCGGTAGCTGATGTTTTCGTCATGATAGAATACGTACCTTTTGTGATATACAGACATTTGGTAAGTTCTTGAAATATTCTTGATATATATAACTTGAACTTGAAATATTCACTTCTAATGGCATATCACGGGCTAGTGGCATCCATCCTGAGATATGGCATTATATTCTGGGGGCATTCGACTAATACTGAATGTGTATTCAGAATGCAAAAAGATGTATCAGGTCCATGTGGGGTTTGAGAATGACGGATAGCTGTGCACCTTACTTCAAAAACCACAAATTGCTTACTCTAACGGGACTGTATATATTGGAAACAGCAACATTTGTTAAAACCAATCCCAGACATTTTCAACTAGTGTCGGAGGTTAGAAGGGGACCAATACGCCGACAATATGTCGAAAAACTGTGCCATCTAAATTGTAAAACAGCCCTTATGGACAAAAGTATATTTGGTATGGCCCCAAAAATTTTTAATAAAATTCCTAAGGAAATAAAATCACTGTCTGTACTTAAGTTTAAAACCATGCTACAATCATTATTAATTGACAAATGCTACTATACACTAGATGAATTCCTAAATGACAATTCAATATAAGCGATATTTTATTAATTATTGTTATTCTTCAATTTGTAATCATAATTTGACATTCTTTGACTATGTTGACTTTGATATTTTAATAATTTTTGTATGTATTTTTTCTATACTTTAATTTGTAATCGCAATTTGACATTTATTTACTTGACATTTTTATTCCCAGAAATATTTTGAATCGTTTAATAGTATTGCATGTTTGGTATTATTGTTTTATACTACAACAAATAATGTAACAGTTGTGATATTATGACACTATGATAATTGGCCAAGTGTTGCTTGCACTAAATCTAATTTGTATGCCCAAGTGGCAAAACATAGTGAGCCTAATACCTCTTAAGATCTCTGTGTACCTATGTTTCACAAATAAAGACATTTCATTCATTCATTTCATAATTAATATTTTTTTTTTATAAGTTCACGCCTTTATCCCCGAAGGGGTAGGCAGAGGTGCTAGCACCCACATTTCGTCAGTTTATGTTTAGGTCCCAATGTAATAGGTGGCGAACCTACCAACCATTAACCGGGCACTTATTTAAACCTGCGATAAATACCTACACACATAACTTCGAAGAGCATCGAAAAGTCATTGGTGTGTGCCATGGTAAACCTGGGATCGAACTTGAGACCTCGTCTCAGCAGTTCATTACCCGTACCACTGGGCTACCGCGGCCTTATATACATTATTACCCTAAAATTAAATAAAATGCTATTACAATTGATACAGTCGTCAACATCAATTAATTAATCCACCCCTCACCGTACCAGGGGCAAAGGTGCCCATGACGCTAGCAGCATTTCCCCGCTGAATAGCCACTGCCAACCTCTGCCCCAGGTACGAGGCGGATCTTTTAAATCTAGTTAAATGAATAGAAATGCGTTATTGAATTTATCTTTACATATTATATGCGTCATAGAATTTCACCTGAACATCACTGGATGATGATGTTCTTAAAAAGTTGGCAAATCACGGCAAAGATGGCGAAGCGACAAAGAATCGACTACATCATTTTTTCGAGTTTATATTTGGTTTATTCACAGTGCTACAGAGACTTAAAGCTTCATAATATATCGTATATAAACATATTATATAAAGCCGCGGTAGCCTAGTGGTATGGGTAATGGACTGCTGAGACGAGGCCTCGAGTTCGATCCCAGGTTTACCATGGCACACACCAATGACTTTTCGATGCTTTTCGAAGTTATGTGTGTATTTATCGCAGGTTTATAAGTGCCTCGGAGAGCACGTTAAGCCGTCGGTCCCGGTTGCCATACAAACATCTATGGCAGTCGTTACGGGTAGTTGGAGCCCTCAAAAGTCCAACCAGCCTAACTTGGAACTTCGATATCGCCATTGGTCATTAGACCATTGGTTGTGGAGGTCAGATGGCAGTCGCTTCACGGAAAATATCGAAGTTCAGCCGCATCACAGTTAGACTGGAAAGCCGACCCCAACTGAGTTGGGAAAAAAAGGTTCAGAGAATGATGAAACATATTATATAAACATCCGATCATAAATACTTTTATTTACATTCCTGATTTCGGTGCGGAAAGTATGCTTGCTATTTTATTACATGAAAATCTTTATTTGTAATACTTGCTTTTCCAAATACGGTCTCTGGAAACAGTAGGAACTTTTAAGAGGGGCGTGAAAAAAAACTGTTTAGGCCGTCCTGTCCTGCCATCATGTTTTTGACCACTTACCAATAAGCAAGGTGCAGTCAATTTTATGACTTAAGTGTATATAAAAAAGAAAAAACATGCTCTATACAAATCAGAGTTCGTAGACTATTTTTCGCACGATCTAAAAAGGGGCTTACAAACCCTTTTTAGATCGTGTTTTTAGATGTTCTAGATATCCTTCTTTCCGATTGCTGAATAATTATAAACTTGCTTTGGGTTTGATCCCAGGTCTTACTATGGCACACACCATAACTTTTCGATGCTTTTCAGCGTCATGTGTGTATTTATCGCAGGTTTATAAGTGCCAGGTTATTGCAATTGACTCGCCACCTATTACATTGGGACCTAAACATAAAATGGCGAAATATGGGTGCTAACACCTCTGCCTACCCCTTCGGGGATATAGGCATGAGTTTATGTGTATGTGATCAACATAACATGACATACATGTTATGTTGTATTATGTTTATTTTCATGGTTTGTATAAATACAACTCATGAAAAATTGCCCGGATGATGGAAATATATAGTTGGTATAATATTGATTCAAATAATCCCTCGCTCGTAATCTGGAACACGGATATCTTTTTCCTTATGAAGGTGGGCGTTAATAGTTACGACACTGTGCGTAACTAATGTGGCTATTATCGTACACAATTTCATTGTAAACATGTTGTGTTGTTATTCCTTATTATTACACTGAACTATATTTGATCAATATTCATCTATGTTTTAGTTATTTAATAAATGAATGAAGATATTTAACACGTCACAGAATTGAAATTAAAATAGTTCAAAGTTAAAGTGAGTTAGTGACATGGATTTATCAAAGCAAAAATGTTTCAAAGGACTTTTCACAGTGATTTTCCTGTCGTGTGTGATTGTCGTTTATACCCTTTTATTGTGCCAAAAATATGACATCTTGAAGTAGGTATTACGTGGCGGAAATTCGTCATTCATCCCTGCCCCCTGCCCACATAGATGCTTCGTGTATTGTAAATTGTACATATTTTACTATTATTGTCATTAGGGGGTCACTCCTCACTATTAGATGATATCTAATATTATCTATTATATGATGTAACGCATCTCATTGATGAACATTTTTGATAGCCACCTAAAAGCTAAAGGAAAGAATTCCTCACCATTCAATTCTGGTCTAAAGGAAACCTTTCGAGTGGATAATATAATTCTCTGAGCCTATTCTCAACTCAGTTGGGGTCGGCTTTCTATTCTAACTAAGATGCGGCTGAACTTCAATATTCCGTGAAGCGACTGCCATCGGACCTTTAAAGTCAAATCGACTATATCGAAGTTGTCTAGTTAGGCTAGTTGGACTTTTGAGGACTCCAACTACCCGTAACGACTGCTATAGATGTTCATATGGCTCTTCGAGGCACGACCAGATCCGTGCAAATAGCCATATTATTCCATACAAATATCTGCACTGAGTGGGGATTGAACCCACGCCTCCTGCGTAGCGTTCAGTACCACCACGCCACAGAGGCCGTATAGATAATAGTTATCACAAAATTATTGATTTTTCCTAACTAGTCTATGATGAATAAAATAGATAATATTCTATTAGATAAAGCAGTAAACTACTTGGTAATATACATGATTTATATGTTGCAATATAGATACGTACCTACCACACACCACTAAAAATATAGTCCAGCTTATCAGTCGTCAAATCATTGAATGCAATTTAGTTCCTATTTATAACTAAGAGAATGTTTCGTTCCGATGAAATTTGCTATTTCCAGTATTTAAAGTGCTTTCTTGCTATGAACGGTCGCAAATTTCCAACCATTACTACAGCCTTTAGTAAGTCTGCCCACATTTTGTTCGGGTGCTTATTTTTATGACATGTCAAACAACACAAAACACACTTATGTGGCGCCTTCATTTCCTTTTTCGTCAGGAGGATTACCTCCTGAAGAAAAAGATTCATCAAGATGCAATTTTCAGAGGTCCATTAGAACCTCTGAAAAATTGCCATACTCTAACAAATAACCTGGAAAGTAGGTACATATCTATATTAAGTAGACCAGAATCTATTTTAAATTTACGCTTAAGTATAATGTAGGTAACGATTTCCACTTCATATCAGCTGACATTCTGGGACAAATGATGTAAAGAAAGAAAGAAAGAAATTGTTTTGAATTTTACCCATAACAACAACAATACAAACACAAATATGAATAACAATAAAAGCAATGAAATGCCAATAAGGTGATAAGATGTACGGACATGTAACAATGTCCTTTGTTTCATTATTTTCCTGTCTATGGTCTACGTAGGTAGGGCTAGTACTTTTATGAAGGCTAGTAGGTAGGACTAGTTTAAGCTAAGGCCTGCGGCTCCGTTTGCGTGGTAATTTGATTCCATTCTCGCAACCATAATGGGATCTACTCGCAGAATATAAAAAAATGTTCACGGAAATGCAAATAATGTTAACAGTTCATTCATAGTTCATTATTTTTGACAAACTGTAAAACAGTTTGTTGGCAGATTAAGTCTCCTTTGTCATAACGTTTTCCACGTACATTTAAATAGCATTCCATTACAAGAAGTTCCATAATAAAAAGTAAAAATATTCGATAGGTTAGTAGATACAATATCATATTTAAATATCTGTGTAATGTGTAATTAATTTCTGTCTAAAATACTATACTTCAGATTCGGTCAGATGTTAGATTGCGATTGAATAACACATCGAAACATACTTATAAACTGTAAGTTATATAATAATATTAGTCGACTGGATAAACAAGCAATTACTCCTATCCTATTATTAAATATATACAGTTAGATAAGAGGTGTTTTTGTTTACATTTGTTCCGTTGTCCCTTCACGTTTATAAAGAAAAGGTAGTTAAGCAGATTCTCTTGAAATGAATAAATTAAATTCGACCTTCCTGAGGCAGGAACACGAAGTACCAGTTACTGGTTGTCATTTTATTAATTGAACAATTTAAGAGTTTTCTCTTCTTCACCGTCGCCGTCGCCTGTGACCTACATAAAGGAAAATACTTATTTAATAAACGATTTTAAATTAATTCTCCTGAGGATTTTGCAACTGACTTCTAAATTACATGTTCTTTTTTATGTGTTTCGATATTTTATTTCTGTAACTGAGGTACAATCCTGTAGAAAAGTGCAAAAGAAATAAGTATAACCATAATAAAATGAAGAGTTGGTTCGAACTTTATCTTTTGGTCTATTCATGGCCCCATTCGCCGCGGGCTACTCTAATTTTATTTGTCTAATAACAGCAATGTTTACCACTTTGAAAAAAACCTCTGATTGAACTAGAGGATTAAGTCGTCGGGTTACAATATTCAAATACCATACCATGTTATTTCATACCATATATCATATCATACTATGTAATAATAATAACTGTATAACCAATACTGCCCTAATCTTTCTTTACCAGAATGTTTTTGATACTTACTTCAAGGGAAAGCTCTCAGGAATAATCATTAAGCGTAAGTTTAACATAGATACGAATACCTACGCCTTATTAGGTAGTATTAAAATATAAGCAATATATTATAAAAGAAGGGACAATTCGCAAAAGGAAATAATTATTTTCACTGCCACCGGGGAATATACAATACAAAGAAAATTCTCGAACAACGCACATTCGTATTTCAGGTAAGCATTTTTATGGCTCTTACAAAAAAATATTTGCGTCCTCAACACTGGTAGGACCACTACCTCTGATAGTACTCAGATATTTTTTTATTTCTGTGTAGAGTCGCCACTTGCTAGAACAATCTTTTGTATTTTATAAAACGGTACATGAGTAGTAAATACTAATAAAGGCTGTGTACAGAGTAAAAATTTCCGATTGTCCATGTAGGGAAAGTAGTATTTAAATACTGGAAATAGCGAATTTCACTCAAAGAATACATTACCTTATATTTAAAAAGAAAAAGCCGCGAGTGGTATGGGTAATGGACTGCTGAGACGAGGTCTCGGGTTCGATCCCAGGTTTTACCATGGCACACACCAATGACTCAATGCTTTTCGAAGTTATGTGTGTATTGCTCGCCACCTATTACATTGGGACCTAAACATAAACTGGCGAAATGTGGGTGCTAGCACCTCTGCCTACCCCTTCGGGGATAAAGGCGTGATATCATAAAATATAAGAAAAAAAAAAGAAATAAAACTGCATTCAAAGGAATTCGAAATCGACTATACCTCGAATGTTTTCTCTGTATAATATCATATTGTAAATTTGAATACGTAAATTCAGACAGGCAGGCTCGCAGTTTACACCTATTAATAAAATATAAATGACAGAATGCGGTGAATGTGTACTGTTTGAAATTGTATACCCTGATTAATACATTGTATTGCAGCTGCATTCTATTGTTAAAGTGAATAATACAGTTTGTTTTGAAACCTTTGCAATTATTTTGTATTACAATATTTTTACCCTCAAGTATTTTACAACACATTACTAATATTATACATATTATGATTTACTGGTAGTGCAGAAAACACTCACTCGTTACTGTATTTTTATAAAACTGTTATGTCTTTTTATGCAAATATTTGAAATAAATTCGTATAATCTATTTTATGAAATCAAGTCAAAACAAGTCGCTCTATGTTGACGTAAGTTTACCCTGGGGGTATATAGTTGCGACTTCAATCTCGAATTATGTAAAATTAGATAGAATGGTTTATTTTTAAGAAATTCACGATCCGTTTTAATTTTTACCGTTTTTAAATCTTTGATTGGTTTATGGATATAAATGATTAGTGTATGATATGTAGATATTTACTATTACATTTACTTCCTAAATTTTACTCACTTATTTATTTCGTCATTTACAATTTAGAAGACTGCAATTTACAGCTACATATGAAAGTTATAGAATTAATTATTGTGAATATATATTTCATGTACCTACCTTCTTATTAAAAGTTTTCAAATTTTACATATCGTGACTGTTGTATATATTAATAACAAAATCTCCAAGATTCCAGATTGATAGCCTCTGTAACGTGGCGGTAGCGAACGCGACCATCGTTCGATTCCCGCTCAGAACAAATATTTGTATGTGATATATGATATTTGCCTTTCTCTGGTCATGCCTCGGATACATTGTTAAGCCGCCGGTCCCAGTTGTCATACGAACATCTATTACAGTCGTTACGGGTAGTTGGAGCCCTAAAAAGTTCAGCTTCAGTATTAATTTTCTAATGCAACTGGGATTAAAATCATTTATTTAATAGGTACCTATATATAAGCAGGTTACACTATTCCTGATTTCTACTTAAACGAGGGTGAAACATAAGTACCTAGCAGCAAGTACCACGTTCGTGTAAATTCCCCTAAACATATTTGTAGATTGCATGTGTAACCACGAGAGGCGTTGATAAATCTTACGCGTGGCCTCAAGTTGATAGGTGGTACGAGTAATTAAGCCAAGTTCACGTTGGTTACCGTAACCAAAATGAAATCCCTCTATCAAAATCAGGTAGCAAAGACACAGTGTGTTAAAAAGTCATCATCATTCTCTGAGCCTATTCTCAACTTTGTTGGGATCGGCTTTCTAGTCTATATACTTTGATACTCGTATTTTCCTTGAAATGACTGCCTTCGGACCTCCACAACCAAATACAGTGTGTTAAAAAGTACAACTTTTAACAGGTTGAGAAGACATAGTAAAAAAGTCTTTGTGTTATGGCAGACAATAATATGCCAGATTATAACAAAATTTAAGCCGATTCCTTTAGCTGTTACAGCGTTTTCTTTGACAAAGAGTTGAAGAGAAGGGGATCAAAATTCCACGTAAGCGAAGCCGCGATCAACAACTACTTTACAATATTGTAAAGTAATTAGCAGTTATGTTAACCTTTCTTTTATAATTGGATTCAGTGTGGAAGTAGAACTTAAGAGGGATCTCTTTTAGAGGGAATACTTTTTCTTTATTAGGTAACCCCTGGATACAACCCCCACTGGAGCTAGTGAGAATGGTTATGTCGCATTCAAACCGACTAAAACACAAGAGATATCTTTCGCACCCCGACAGACTCGGGGCCATTTTTTTCGACATGGCCTCATTCCCCTAGCACAGGGAATACTTTGCAAACTGAGTTTCTTGGAACCGCCTTGCATAGCTGAAATTCTCATTTATATAAGTATCAGGTGGCTTAGTTCGCACAGTACCTATTCCCACTAGAAAGACAAGGTTACGAATCAAACCCGATTTCTCTGATCTTTCGATTTAAATTTTTAGATGACGTAAATACATTATGCCTAGCACAGTTCAGTTTTCCTGTCTCTAAACAATATTGTTTAGAATGCAAATGACAGAGATAAATGGAATACAGATAGATATTGAATGAACGTGCACACTTAGTTTCACATTTGCATTTGTTATTGCGAAGCACCTTGAAGCAAGTTGATTTATGGTACTAAATGTAGGATTTAATATTACTTTTAGAATATTGATTCATCTCCATTTTGAAAGAAGTTTGGTACTTTTTTATAACTTATTAATGAGAGACGAAAAATACACGAAAATTATTTTCAAAGTTTATTTTTAAGTATGTCAAGATGGTTGAAAGGTCGGAGCACTGACCTTACTTGGTTTGTTTTGTAGATTTTTATTCAATCATGCAAAATGGCTAACTGTTTTCGGGTGAGTATTTGTATACATGTAGATGAATGTGCTATCTGAATGTCAAACTTTAGCTTAAAGCTATCAGTAATTTGAGCTGGATGAGTAGATAGCAGTGGCAAAGGGGGAAAGTTTTCAAAAGGGAAGACCGTGAAAAGAATCTTACCACTTAAAGAACAACCATAGGATAAATAAAATATCTCAACCAGGTTTCCCGTTGTAGAGTAAGCCAGTAGGAATCGGGTTATCGTGACGGATACTGACCACCTCGTCTTATCAAAAGGGTGTCGTAAGAGGCGACTAACGAAAAACGCAGACTGCGAGAGAAGAAAATTTGAAATAAACCCTGTTCCAACCCATCGGGTCAGCGTGGAAACAGTAGCACGAAGCCTTCCAATATTGGGAGAGGCTTATGTCCAGTAGTGAATTACGATAGGCTAATTGATTGATTGATCTCCCCGCTATGGCTGTCCTAAGCGACTACAATATGAGGTTCTACAAGACGGAAATTAGGAGGTTTCTTCGGGCTCGGAAGCATAAATGTAATGGCCCTGATGTAGCACAGGCTCATTGGGTTGTACATTGTTTTGTAGTTATCAAAAAGAAACTTCGCATAAGGGTAGGTTCAGATGACAAGCGCTCAGCGCGCGTTGAACGCGCGTTGAATTTTTGTATAGTGTTCACATGGTGCGCGCTTGTCAGGCGTTAAACGCGCGTTGTTGCGGCCAGTTTGAGTTCTACATTTGTCGAAGATGGACGTAGAAACAGTTTTATCGGTGATTTTATACAGACGGCAGAAACGACACAACAGAAGACGGAGATATTGGGTTCACCCAATTTTGTCAACCAGGCTGACTGAAAGTCAGTACATTATTTTATATCCTAAGTTAAGGCAATTTGAGCCCAAATTCTTTAACTACTTCAGAATGTCCATCAAGTCATTTGATGACTTACTGACTCTCATAAACGATGAACTCGTAGCAGATAAAAACGCTGTGCGATATAGCATTTCACCGGAAGAAAAACTCATAATTACATTGAGGTAAGTTTTTTAATAATCAACATAATCTATAAATCAAATAAATCAAATCAACTTGTTTAGGAACAATTTTTTTAAAGAAAAAATAACATTTTGTTACTCGCAGAATAACTCTAACTCTGATTCATTGCTGACATTAGTTGGTGCTGGCGATGGAGTAGCTGGCGATGGAGACCCCATTGCTGTAGTATAACCATAATGTGCAAAATTATTTGACACACTAGACTGCTGTGATCTATAATCATGATAACGAAAGCCTTCAACAGAAGCTGATGACTGATGACGCTGCTCTTGTGATGAATAATTTCTTCGTTGTGATACCGGGTAATTTTGATTTTCATATGTCTGTTGTTGTGGTCCTTGAAATTCATTTTGGTTTTGCAAAATTAAATTATAAATGGCAATTTTAGTTTGAAGTCGCCTATATTCCGGAATTTTTTTAATCTCTTTAACGAGTGACAAACAAAACAGCTTGTCTTCATCGTCATCTTCTTTTGGATGAGACACATTTTTCTGTGCTAAACTCTGCTCTAATATGTTTGCAAATCTTTCATCAGCAGGATTTAATTTTTGTTTTTTTCTTGAAGTAGATTTAGGACTCTTAAAGCCAGAACTTATTTCTACTTCAGCAACCTCTGACGAAGTTGATGCATTATCTGCATCGAAACTACTTTCTGTATCTTTGTTGGCAATTGATGCCTGTAGAAATCGTAGTCTATTATAATGAATATATGTCGAAGTTTTGGAAGCTCCTGATCCAGATTTGACAGTCTTTATTTTCTTCACCTCTCTCATATAATTATCCCGTAAACTCTTCCACTTTTTTTGCAGGGATGACGCTGAAAAAAAAAACAGTATTTAGTAATAGTTTATGTTTGTTTCCAGATATTTGGCCATTGGATGTTCATTTGGGACATTAAGCTACGACTATAGAATTGGCAAATCTACTGTGGCTACTATAATACCACATGTATGTGAAACTATTTGGAAAAAATTAAGGCCCGTTGTTATGAGTGAACCAACGAAAGAAAAGTGGTGTGAAATATCCACGATATTTGAAAAGAACTCAAAGTTTCCCAATTGTTTGGGAGCCTTGGACGGGAAACATATACGGTTAATTCAGCCTGAACACACGGGTTCTATGTATTATAACTATAAAAATTATTTTTCGCTAGTTTTATTGGCGCTAGCGGATGCAAACTATTGTTTTGTGTGGGTTGACATAGGTGCCTACGGTAAAAACAGTGACTCAGGTATATTCAAGAATTCTTCATTGTACAAAAAGCTGACAGAAAGGTCATTAGATCTACCTGAGCCAAAGGCATTGTTAATACAAAATAGACCGACAACGTTGCCATATGTGATAGTGGCTGATGAAGCTTTTGGCATGATGGAGAATTTAATGCGTCCATATGGGGGAAGGTCACTAACTTATGCTAAAAAAATATTTAATTACCGTTTGACATTAGCACGCCGGTATGTTGAATGTACTTTTGGCATAATGTGCAATAAATGGCGCATTTTACACAGGCCGTTAGATGTTAACATCGGTTTTGCAGAAAAGATCGTAAAAGCGATATGTACACTAAATAATTATGTCAGAATCAGGGATGGCTACAATTTTGAAGACACACTTTATACGCCACCCCTGGAAAATCTAGCCTCACATTATACCGGACGTGCTGTGCGACAGGCGGATAATGTTCGAGTACATTTAACAAACTATTTCATTAATGAAGGAAAAGTAGATTGGCAGGATCGTTATATTTAACTTGTAACACAAACCGATTGTAAATGTAAATAAATATAAATACTCACATAATATTTTCTTCTTTTCTTCATTGTCATGTCCTTCACAAAATATAAGGACGAGTTCTTCCCAAGCCCGTCTTCTCAAATTCTTATCTGAATAATCGCTACTTGTCATGTCCCATATCGCAGGACGTTTCTCTATTTCATCAATTAATAATTCCGTATTAAAAGCTTCGGTTTCCATTTCGGACGATTTTCGGACGAACTTGACGAACCCTAAAATACGTCTATCCGCGTCGAAAGCGCGCGCTCAACTGAACGGAAACATAGAAAACCAATGATCTCAAAGCGGCGTTGACGCGCGCTGACAACAGTCGAGCGCTAGCGCAGCGTTGAACGCGCGCGTTACTAAAACGCGCGTTAGCATGTGTACGGCCTGAATAAAATGTATGTAGTTGTAAACGCGCGTTATCAAAACGCGCGTTGAGCGCTTGTCATCTGAACCTACCCTAAGGGTTCAGTTAAATCTTGCAGTAAGTAGCTTGTATTCTATATTTATTATTAAGATTTAGGCATAGTAGAAGACATTCAAGATCCATAACTTGGATATTGTTGTGTTGAACTCGTAATCCGCTTTTATAATATTTCTCGTTAAGCGATACAACATCTCTAAATCCCTTTTTTGTTAAGATATCGAAGAAAAATAACATTTTGTTAGGAAAAATTGCGGAGAAAGAATGTAAATTACTTTTTACTTTATTGTAAAAACAGAACTTCGTTGAAAGAAAATTATTACAATACAAAATAATGTATACATCCTCCAAGTCTTCTGTTACGTGATAAAATATAACTTTTAATACATAGTCATTCAATGGCGCTATAGCCGGTCGGGGATGTTATGTCGGACTCAAACCTACTAAAACGCTCGCCGTCTTAGTTGCCTAAGATATGACAGTAGCCAACGAATCCCTTGCACCACGGAAGACCCGGCGACCCTTTCTTTTGAGTTGACTTCCTTCGGGTGTAGGGATCACGGTGACTCCGTTTAGCCTCTGGGTACGGGGAGATATCGTTTGCGCCGCAACCGCCGCGGCCTGCTTCTGCGACTCCACCCGTCACCCTCAGGCCCGTGTTCATGGAGGACGGAGGTCATTACCTACTCACTTTAGTACCTAGTATTTTTAACATCCCTTTTGTCCGCAGGTCCTGCCAGAAAAACTGGATTTTCCATACTCGTGGGCGATGTACCTGCTGTTCCACATGCATTTTGCTCAAATATTCCACACTGCATCCATATGTCTAACCCTATCATTAGCCATCTGGAGATATTTGGCTATTAAGTAAGTATAAATATTTCTATTCTAGCCATCAAAGAGGAGTAACTGTATTATTTATGGATATGAACACAAATGAATAATAGTTCAAATTTCTTTTATAAAATGTTAATGGGTTTAACTACGAGGCATTTTTATATACTCTACGCAGTTTGTATTTAATGAAATTATCATTTTGATATTTTATTCATAGCTTAAAGTATAAAATTAACGGTGTGGAAGACGCTTAAATATGGTGCTTTGGTTCTTAAAGCATTAAAACAAAAATATGAATCTTCTTAAGCCTGAATCATACTTGACTTATTTCTACAAAATGGTTTTGTCAATTCGATTAAGCGAAAAAATAGCTGTTCTTCATTTCGTAATCAAATTGAGCGGAACACAGATCAAGTACAGTCGCATAAGTAATATATATTGTAATCATCCTTAATTTATTAATTTGAATGATATTTCGTAAATTATTTGATCATTTATAAATTATTTAGTGTTTAGCAACCTCTGAAGGTGACTGTACATAGATTAAACCTGGGTTGCACGATTGTACCTTAACATTAACAGTGCTGTCAAAGTACCAGTCACGTCTAAAACACGTTGCACCATTTGACAATTGTTAAAATCACGTCATAACTTGACGCTAACTGCAACCGGCCACGATCAAACGTCAAATTCTATCAAAAAGATAACAGTGCCACTAAATACATGTTACTGTTACTGTTAAAGTTGACGGAAACCTTAACTTTAACAGGTAATTGGAGCCATTAAGCCTAAAGATAGCGACTTCATTAACTTTGTCTATGTTAGGTTTCTCTTTTACGTTTAGGAATATAGAATAATCCACTTGGTTGTCAAAATGCTATATGATGGATTACTGTCTATAAGTTTGAGTGGTTACGCGCTAGGCCATTTAATACCATGATTGATTACTTTTTTGAAACTGTTTTGTTGGTACCTACTGCTTGCCCTAGGTAGCAGTATAATTACGGAGCGGCATACTTCTAGCATTCACACATAGGTACCAAACGATTCGGTGATGCATTCATTATGCGTGGGTACAGCCAACGAGTGGAACGCCTTGCCCAAATCTGTGTTCCCGGGTAGCCATAACTTGAAAGTCTTCAAGTCTAAAGTGAATAGGTTACTTCTAGGCAAGCGCGTTCTTCCGTCGATCACTTACCAACCGGTGAGAAAGTGGTTAACACGAGCCTGTCGAACAAAAAAAGGTCCCAAAAGATTTATTTAGTGGTTACATAGATAATTCTAATAAATTCTCGCGGTTAATATCAGTTAACTATAGTTTATTGACAGATCCATCGCGTTATCCATCAAGGTAGCCATATCCATCCATCTTTGAAAATTATGTCTTAAATGAAGGTGAGACCCGTGATTAATTGGATCGGAATCGCCGTACACCTCTTTAATTAATTTACCAATTACTTAGTCGTCGAGGAGTTTCCAACTTGTGTTGAATTTGTATTAAGTAAGTAACCTATTAATTTCGATTCCTATTGGGAAGAAATATAAATAATCTTATCTTATTACGTCTTGGAAATTTTATAGTCTAGGGAAGCGTCTAATCTAGGGTTTGAAACACGAGCTTTTGTGAATTTTAGTTAGCGAGTAGAGTAGTTAGTAAGTAGTTCAAACTACTACTACATAATTGAAATATACCTTTCAAATTATTATTACGAATAATGTTACTTCTATAAATAAAGGGTTAAAGTTGGTGTAGAATTGGGCTTCTGCATTACCAACTTCATAGAATTTTTTTTTACCTTTTGACGCTCCACTCTCTTTTGTTTCATTTTGAGCGAGCGAGCCAAGCGAGCTAGAGTCTCCGATATAATTTTCGTCGGTATATCTGTGTGTATGTATGTATGCTAATTCAGGTCTAGAACACAAATTGCTCTGATTTTCACCAAACTTAACACACTGATTTACAATACAACTTTTGACAGAAGCTTCTTGATAGGGGGAAAATGGGGTAGAAAAGGGGTGAAAATTATTGTCGTGTGGTTTAGGACCAGATTTTGATAATTTTTGACTGAAACATAAAGGATATGGTTTTTCATAAGTTGTTGTAAAATAAACATACCCCTCAGTAAAGGTGGATTTCGATTATTTTCAATTAAAAAGTCAAAATCTGATAATAAGTAGAATTGAAGTCCTGGTCGTTGTATGCTGGAAGCGTCTTGGTGGAATAAGGTTGTCCAATACCAGTGCACCCTATATAACGTCGTCACATTTACTCCTCCTGTGGCATATCTTGACATTTGCTCTGCCTTCTGTTGATACCAACCATCAGAGCAAAGCCTTGATCATTGACTATAAATTACGTGATATGAATTCACTTTGTATATTATGAAGTTGTAATTAATTACCGTTTTCCAGTTACTCTGACAAAAGCCACATACTGTGTACGGAGCGACGGTGCAGCATTGCGATATTAACGAGCTTCGTTTTGCCGCCTATATTATGTGCCCCCACGTTTATGGTAAGTATCTTGTATAGTTTTGTTCATACAGAGTTTACAATGTTAACTCACAATATTTTAGTCCGTTGTATTGTTTATATTTGTTTGAGTATTTTCGTCAATTTTATTATTTCGATTACTCCCGTATTTTGAAATATCAACAAGATAAAAACAATTAGAATATAACTCTGTCTGGTACAGTTTCACACCTCAACCATTGAAATTGCTATTTTGATAAAATTTGGTACAGGCGTAGATTAGATCCTGAGAAAAGAATATAGGCTATGGCTTTGGTCGTGCTAGTATCCACGCTCACCGAGCCATGCTCAATAGTTAATATTTGATATAAGACATCAATTATAATTTACTAAATCGGATAAATACCTGATTTGAGGGATAATTTTCTGATTTTAGATATACACTCAGCATAAAATAGACAGTGTGATTGTACTTTCATTACTTTCTATTTAGATAGCTTTTATACTAGGCATGTACCACACACATATAACTGAATAGGTATAACCATCCGTTACTAATGGTGATTACAGTACCTATAATATTGGCAGAATACCAACTACTCAGTACCAACGACTCAATGAGGCGTATAAATCGATCAATTTCTACTACAGGATAAATAGACTGCCAAAAGAGGCTTATGTTAAAATCATATCTTAGTAAATCCAGATTAAGCGAATTTGAGATGAATAGACTGGAAAAATTGATCCACACAAACAATATCTACTCAATTTGGCTCATCTTAAACTGGATTGACGGATTTTAAGGTTCAGTATCCAAGGGGTAAAAATAGAATTTTATTAATAAGGACCTTCTAAAGTAGGCAACTCAAACGAAACTCAAGTTGACTCGATTCCAAACTAGAGTTTCGCACATTATATTAGTATGCCGACTCATGCACTAGGCAATCGAAGTCACAAGTTTCTGTGACTAATTTAAAACCGAAACCCGCTATGCGGAATTGGAATGGTACGCAACTTGAGTTTCGCGTCTTACGAACCAGTCAACACTCAAAAAGTATTTGCAAGATGGTGGATGCCGCTGATTGGTTGAAATTCAATTAGTCTAGAAATTGAGAAAGCTACAATTGTGTATCTACATCTTTTTTGCCTAATGCTAAAAGGGCCTTAATCTATTTTTATATACACCCTAATACAGTTCTTCTCCCGTATTGGAAAAACCCATTTATGTGTGAAAAGTAAGGTAGAATATTTGTGAAGATGAATTCAAGACACTCTAAAAATTTGTCCGATCACCTATTATATTTTTTTATACCACTTAGGTGGCAGACAAGCACACGGCCCACCTGATGGGAAGCGGTCACCGTGGCCTATGGACATTTGCAACACCAGAGGCGTCACACAAGTGCTGCCTACCCTGTAGAAACCTTCTAATGCCCTTAATAACTAACTTAACTTCGCCTATAATATTATTGCATGTATAATTACTTTAATTATGATTTCTTGTCTAACAGGTGTTCGATATTCACACGAAGAACGTAACTGACAAATTTGGGAACCCTGATATTGCGTACCACGTCGACTCCGATTACCAAGGAACTTTATACCAAGCAAACTTTTGGGTTCACGGCGTTGTAATCAAACTGCTACCATGCTCTATACTCACTGTTATCAGTATATGGCTTATAAGAGCGCTATACCAGGCTAACCAGCATCAGAAAAAGTTAAGAAACTATAACTCCTGTCCTGCTGCAGAGAAAATGGTGAAACGTCAACATAAAGCCGACAAAAGGACTGACAGAACAACGAAAATGTTATTGGCGGTGTTGCTACTATTCCTTGTTACGGAGTTACCTCAAGGGATATTGGGTCTTATGAGTGGGTTGTTAGGTTGGTGTTTCTTTAAACGATGTTATGATCTGTTTGGGGAGTTGATGGATTTTCTGGCGTTATTGAATGGAGCTATCAACTTTGTGCTGTACTGTTCTATGTCAAGGCAGTTCAGGCAGACCTTTAGACAGATGTTGCTGCAGCCTCCTTTAGCAAGATTTCTACCTCCTACAGCTTCACACTCGGAGTCTAATAACCAGAACACGTAAGTTCAATTGTATTTTTTTTATAAACTGCTTTTTTCACTTCCGTGCTTATTATAGTCTTTTTAATATTTTTCTTGCTAACTGCATGTTTTACCTAAATATGATGATGAGCCATGATCTCGTTTCCTCCCTACAGGTGCACGATTAAGATAAAAAGGTAACTACAGCCGATCTCCAATGTAAATATGGAAATGTGAGTAACCATTGCTTTGCAATTTTCAATTGATATTTTCATGTATCGCTCACCCTCAGACTCATGCGAATTAGTGGATACCATACATCTTTAATGTTCATATTGATATGTTTAGACGTATATAATCAAGATCAAATTTTACTCATCATCGCTTTAAGATGCTTAGCAGCGTTAAGTTAAAGATGATATTAATGATAGATTTGCCTTAGTGTAATTTATTCATATGATATATAAATAAATAAATATAAACAGATAAAAGAGAAATAGTTATATGACTGAAGCATAATTCGTTATCCAAAGTATAGACAAGTGCTATATTAATGGTTTTTAGGTAAAAAATATTTTTGTCTAAGAAATATTCTTGGTGGTTAATCGTCATTAGTTACATAACACAAAAAGGTCAGCCTACTGGTTTCCAACCACAAATTAAAAACATAAGTTAATAAAACTTCTTAAGCATTGTTGTCAAAATATCAAAATAGTAATTTTAATTACTTGACTTGACATGGCTTGAGGTCACTAACAACAATACCTATACTAAATATTTAATATAAAAGTACTTATTATTGTATTTTGTGTCAAATCTTTGATTCTTACTAATGAAACATAATATGTTATCATGGGATACATATAATAATGTCGATATAATTAAATTTAACAATCATATACATTTATTCATTAACTCATATTTTTTTCACTTTTATTCTTATTATTAATTGTGCTAATTGATTAATATTACTAATTGTAATTGTTACGGTAAGTGCAATAACGCAAGTATTTTCAGGACGTTTTTTTCTCAAGAATGACATTTCTATCCTGTTCTTGAGAAAAAAAACTGTGGATTAAATCGTGTCATGGAAAGTTACGTTCTTGCTACGAAATAAGATAGAATAAGATGAAAATGTACCTCGTAGCAAGGTCACAACATCTTTGCAGAATGAATTCTTTCACCCTAGTGATACTCCCAAGAGACTTGGCCTCCAGTAGCTAGGTGTTTTGTTTGTCTCCTGTCAAATTATCTGAAGTTATGAATGAAACGTTTGCAATGTTGTTTGAAATTTATGAGCTTTTCAGTGTAGGCAGTTAAAGTTAAATGTGGTAGTATTATTATGCTACAAATTTAGAATTCAATTAATATTATAGATGGATTATGTGTTGAACATAGAATATTTTCATCGTAGAAAATTTTTAGTGAGGAAAAAATTTTGAACTTGCAGTTAGGTACTCTAACGTCACGTCACATCACGTCACTCATGCCACACGACGATAAAAATATATAGATATTCAATTCCATATGGCCAATAGGTACATGACAAATTCACATGTCACACCTCTTAGAAGTAAAACCTTTTTTTAGTCCTGTTGAATAGTTTTTTGTGAAGTAAATAAATGCTGACTGTTTTTACTTCAGGTCGGCACTGCCACAGTGTCACATTTCTTTTTAATTCAGTGGTTTCTATTCAAAATAGATCCTATCCACAAAAGAGCTTGAAATCTATTACTCACTATATAAATTTACACAATTCTCAGAATCATGAAATTCGTCCTGCCACCGAGGCGAGGATGAAACCCTGAAGCTCCCACGTTATATGAATTGTAGATTCAAATTTGGAACTAAAATATTTTTAGAATTGAGGAATAATATGAACAGGGCCTACATACTCCTCGTATGTTTTCCTTACAATCATAGTTGTGTTTGTCTGCATAAATTACATGACTCTAACCCTGACATTATTTATTGTGTAGAACTTAGAATATAATATGTTAAATTTAAATGTAGAAATATTTTAAAAGCCAACTCAAAGGGTTAGGTTGAGAAGATAACAACGGTAAGTGTAATTACTGTACTTAAAGGGATTTCAAATTCAGAATTGTTTTACTTACCTTTATTTTCCACGACATATGTACACTTCTGCGTAATTACTGTCCGTCATTGTTCCTTTAAAATTCGAAATTTATCGAAAGCCTTAGGCCTAACGCTAAAACTTGAGCGGGCGCCCGCGGGCGGACGCTCAATGAAAAATAGTTAGAGCAGCGCAGGCGCGTGCGACGGAGCGCGGACGCGGGCGACGGATTATAACACGCGCGGCGGGCGACGGGCGCACGGCGCGGACGCACGCGACGGTCGAACGAATTCTCCGCTGAGTAGTCTGTTTGTCACGAACAGGTTAGGTAGTCGACGTTGTTTGCGCATACGTCTCTTTGCCAAATAATAAATAAGCAAATAATCCATGGTAATCTACTCGACACAACTGTAGACGCTCGAGATCAAAATTATACTGGCAGCGCTAAATGAGACGGACGCACGCGACGGGTGCCCGTTCGCGGACTCGTTGCCCGCGGCGGACGTCCGACGCGGGCACCCGCGTCCGCATCCGCTTGTGTTTTAGCGTTCGGCCTTAGTAACTGGCCTGAGGGCATTTATGTGGCTGGCAGGCGCTAATGTACAATGGAGTTTGAACCATGTTTGTCCAGGCCGTTGAAATTTTAATGTATTTTACGCAAAGAGGACGCGACCCATTTGCAATTAAGACTTTAAATTCAAATAAGGTTTCATTTTCAATGTTGAAAGTTTTATTTACATTACCCGCTATCCGTTTAGTTAGTTATAGAATAGGCAGTAATTGAAGTTATATACAGTTCGACAAAAGAGATACGGTATAACTTTTTCATTATATTGTTGTACCTATGTAAATGTCGTACCGTATCTCTTTTGTTGACTGTACTTATTATTTTAGCAAGTGCGAACAAAATTGAGCCTTACTTAGGTCATAAATTAGGTTTTAATGTTACAAAACTTAGAATTAATTTGATATTTAGTTTGTTAGGAAGTTTTATTTCTATCTACCAGGATTCAGGCTTCACGGTTTCATTAATTAAGTACTAAATATTGTTTTCATTTATTCCATCTGTAATTTATTTTGTGTTATACTCATATAAAACTAATTTAATAGGATATTGTTTATGAGATATATCTATTATCCGTACTACTTAGATTAGTCTGGCTCTAAATATATATAATAATTAATCTTGTCTTTATTAGTGTTACTTCGTAATTCAAAGACGTACAGTGTAGATAGTATTTTCATACTAGAACAAATTACATTATAGTTTATTACATTTAGAGTCCTTGTAAATTCCATACGCTAAGGATTCGTTATCATACTTTATGGCCATTACACTACCGGCGTATACTACTCCTAACACACTCATAACTCCTTGCTGGATGGGGTAGAGGGAATATTAGCAATTTCCGTTGCTAATATTCTTTAAAAAATCGTATTAATGCTTATTACAATATTTCGTTCTTTGTTGCAGTGCGAAGACGTCTGTGCCGTGAGGGCGGTTGAAGCATGGAAGTGCTCCCATCGTTCAAGAACATTTTCTATAATGACTCAAATGTAACTTTAACGAGATGGTGTTTATGTGACTTTAGAAGTAATACGTGTTCAATGTTAAACCACCTATTAAGCGACCATCATAATGAATACAGAGAAGAATAGTATGAGATCACTAATGAAGAAATATATAAGCAGGATAAGGTGAGGCAAGAAACTGAAAAAGTCATTATCAAAAACTTTTTTACCTACTTACAGTTACAACTTTCTTATCATTGAATAGTGCAATCACATAATAGTTAATTAAGTGATATCTCCTGAACTATATGCGCTGGAGCTAATTGTTATTTAGTGATGTATTTATCTGTGAAATGCTTTTGTATATATACGCCCTAAGTGTCAAATTTCCTTTTTGTTAAATGTCATTAAATGGTCAATTGTAATTTTTGCTTCTGACATCGTCATATTGAAATTGATGAAGTATTGAATTTGTAGCTGAATAATTATGTCAGTACTTTTAATGACATTTCGAATTTGACACCACAAAATTTAAAAATAAAGCCATACAATGTTACAGGCCTTATTATGTTCGTAGAAGTATATATTATTATATAGATATAATGCATGTTGTTCCTGTATGATTACAAGCCTACAAAGTTTTAAATTGGCTTTCAATTTTGTGGGTTTGTAACAAAAATATCTACCAAAAGTTTATTTGTATGTTGCCAATTTCATTATTGATTTTTGACAGTTCTGTTTGATAACGGTAAATCTGACCTGTAAATAGAAAGGTTATAAATAACTTCACATGATTTTGTAAATTTCAATATTATAATAATTTACCTATTTAGTTAAATTAGATCCATACAAATATAAGCTTCTTACCCGGGTCCATATTGACTCACCTAAAGTTCTTTATCCGAAATTGTTCTTCCTAACGATTTGTAATCCGAATGATCACTCCTCCTAAAATTTTTCATCCTAAAGTTTTTATTCATACTATTTGTAGTGCTACCGTCGATGTTCATAACATTCATGTTTCCGAAAATTGTTATCAATAAAATCGTTAACATAAAATATTAAAGCTACTACTGTTTTTTATCCTAACGTTTTTATCCCTAAACATAATTACCATAATATTGACATTCATACTTAGAAAGAAACATTTATCTACCAAATGTAATAAAAATATATGTCGGTAAAATTATATTTTATTTATAGTTTTAATTTTTTTTTTGGTTATTTGTTGTTAGGTACATACTTATTACTATTAATTAGAAAACTGTTTAGAATGATTAAACGTTGTTTCACTGATTTTTTGGCTTAAATGAATGAAAATCATAAAATACGACTGATTTACGGTTATGTTTATGACCTTTTTCGTTTTCGATTTGTTTCTGGCACTTCGCCGGCCGCTACCGCGGCACGCTCGCTTCGCTCGCTCGGCTCGTGCGTTGTGTGGTCACAATTCTAACCTAACCTAAACCAAGAACTATAAATATGACCGATTCGTTTCTGGAACTTGGCTGAATGACCGCAGCGAGAGTGTACCTGTAAATAACTAAAACTGTAAAAATTACGCAAAATTAATGTAAATAATACCTACTGATTATTATTAATAAAAATAAATCTAAACGAAAAGGTATGACTTTCAATAATAGTGTAAAAGATAGTTATGTTGACAAAATATAGGAAAAGAAATAATAGTATAATATATGTTTATTGCTACCGACATTATGAAGTTGAATGATTCGGAATTAAAACATTAGAAACAGAGTAGTTAGGAATTGTGATTGTTAGGATGAAAAATGTTAGGAAGAACATTTTCGGAGTTCCAATTTTCGGAGTTGAAAATTTAGGTGAACTTTGGCGCACCCTTCTTACCCATCAGTTTATGCATGACGACTTCCATAAAAGTCTAATTCTAAACAATGAATCTGTATTTACCAATCGATTATTAAGATTATTTCAGATGAAAAATACTAAAAAAATTGATGGCAGATAACTTCCTGGCGCTTTTCTATAAGTTCATTTAGACAGATCACAGCCGGGCAGATCATATATTTCTTGATTCTTACAAAATATAGTGTAATTTGTAATGTTTAAGTCTAGATGTTATGATTTACATGTTAATAGGGATTATTGTTAGATGATATTGTAAATACCAAAGAGTTACATTAATACAATTCTCAAAAGAGTGTGTAATTTCAGTACACTCTATTATTAATATATATTTTATTAGAACACTAAGTAATCAAGTGAAAAATTTTGTAGAAATGTTTTCTTTTTCAAAAATAATATCTTCGCACATTTTTTTTACAACAGTATGATAAATGTTAATTGCTGTAGTAATAGAAATTATTTTAATTTATATAAGTGATTATCTCTTATAAGGTACCATATAGTTATGTAATAAAATTTGTATATCTAGTCTAAATCTAAAATATTTTTTATGAAAGATTGTTATATCTTGCTTTCACTTGTGTATTAAAATATAGCGGTGGCAGAAAGATGAAATATAATAAAAAATAAAGACGCCGTAGAACCTAACTTAATTTATACTTATATTATACTTAGCTGCTATTTTTGGACCCGGCACATACCATTCGCAAAATAAAGTTTTTGAAAGGTATAAACTTTAGGAACTAATCAGACAAACACATAGAAAAATGAAATTCTGTTTGATAACATTTGATAACAAAACTTGATTTTTCATTTTTTATTTCGTGGACAAACAAACATGTTTAATTTAAAGATGTGCTGCGTTGCATGTGTTGAAAAGGGTCTAACAAATTCGTATATTACATACATACGACAACAGCCCTACATTTTCTATCCTTACATATTTCACTAGCTTTTTCCCCTGTAATTAAGCCTTTCATGCAAGCCCGCCGGTTTCGATAACTTCTGACTTGCCCAAATTTTATTAATTTGGTCTCTGTGTGTATCACGTTGTCAATTCCGGCTACCCCACCTTACCCATTCACCTGAATGGGACTCTAGACAGTCGTTTTGTGGCTAGAGGAAATCGTTTTGTAGAATGGAATTGCACAGATTGATCAAAGTACCTATGGGTTTGAAATTCGTTCACGCCTGACATAAACGTCAAAATAGGTGTCAATTACATTGAACATTTTATTCTATTCCATTCTACAAAACGATTGCCATGTGTCTTGGGCATTCGCTTTAGGTGCCCAAACCATCATGGCATACCCTTTTCATTCCTCCGTTCTCTGCTTCAGTTGTATAATGTTGTTGAAATATACATATCGATAGATCATTATAATTTTCTTAAATGGAAAAGTTCCAGTGTGAGTAGATTTTAGTGATTTTATCTCGAGTCGAAAAGAATTTGCCCGTAAACTGTTGAATTATTACCGTTGCTGTAAATTAAATTTTCAGTTAAATTTGATCGACTGGAGTTTTAATAATATATTTATTGTATGAAGAAATATTTGTATTAAATGAAATTGGAAGGCTTGCTTGCATTGGTAAAATAAAAAAAAAAATAAAAGAGTTGTATAGTCGTAACTTGTATTTATATTTTTGGTTGAGTTTTATGACTGATATCTTCATTTGTTGTGCTTCGAACCTTATATTGTATAAATATTTGCTTTTTTAAAGTGAAAGTTGACATGAACATGATTTAAATTTTCATCTTATTGATGCCTATATACACACAGTTTTATATTATAGCTATTGCCTTGCACGCTGTACGTAAGTAACCGTTGTCGATACTCAAACTTGGTAACTACAATTCAGCAACCAACCTAGTTGACTTGCCAAATAATTTGAAATACCCACTGTCGTTTGTTCAAATTATAAATTCAGTATGAGTGAAGTCTAGAATTGCTCAAGTCGCGGTGTGAAATCCAATTTCGGTACGTGAAGTCTGTTAGTTTTAGGTTAGCAAACATTCAACGAAACTGTTCAAACAATTAGATTTTTAATAAACCGTGTAAATCATGCAGGCTTCAAACGAAATTCAGCGAAAAATAAATTAAATTAATATTTGTACAAATTGTTTTATTACCTACCTATTTTAATTTGGAATAACCATTTTGAGGTTGGAGATTTAATTGTAAGTAAGTTAATTTGATGCTGAAACCCAACACAAATAGCTACACCGATATGTAAAGCAACTGTGGGGTCTCGGAAAGATATTTGGGGTCCAAGACTGTATATTAGGTGTATGTATGTGTGAAATGGATAAACTGCTGGTGATGGACTCAGAGTAAATGAGAGGCTTCAATAAAAACATACTACAAGTATGTACTGCGGTGGCAAATTAATCAATGGCTCACTGACTCTTAGTGGTTATAAGCCAAGTTATTTCTGTTATATTCATTATATACCTTAAATAGTATTAAGTATTACGGAGGTTTTTGAGTTAGCGAGGTAGAACACCACTATAAAAAATTACTCTGATGACTTGATAGTGACGGGCTAGGTAGCCGGGCACTCACTTATTGGCACACTGATCTTTCACCTGTAGTTTTAAGGACAGAAGAGGGGCTTTTATATTCACCAAAAATCGTGCCAGCAATAGCGGTCCAAACAAATCGGGGCCTAGTGGGAAGGGGAAGCTTAAAGAGAAAAACATCTCTTACCATTAGGTTTGATGGCGGTGATACTACTAGTTGGAGATAGTTCGACTGTAACATAGCTCCTTTGTCTTCTGTGGTAAGTACCATGTGCAATGAGGTTTACTGAGAAAGTCGGTAATTGAGAGGTGTATTCCCATCTAGTAACACCAAAAGGAGTTTTATCCCATGTTTACTGGTTGGGCCAAAAAGTGTTACATCTAGTAACACGTATTGTCCCATCGTTGGGATTTCTATTATTTTTACCAATTATTGTGTACTTTACTAGATACATCCTTAATAAGTACACTTCATACGTTGTTTCATCTGATGGTATGCAGGGTTTATTTGTCTCTATGGAATGTAAATTTAGACTCATTTATTTTCCATGTATTATTGTTGAAGCTTTCAATATCCTACTGATAATTTAAACATCTTCATGAGATAAGGCATACTAAGAAGTCATGAGGTTAGATTTTGTAACATGAAATAACACAAGTTTCGAGCTCAATATTTTTAAATAAAATATAATTACATAACATGGCATACAATATCACCATCATTGCAAATAGCTAAAGACGATTTTATTCTAACAATATATTATCACTGACTGAACTCTGCAAAATTGTCTGTTTCATTAATCATGACTACATTGTTAGAAAAAAATGACTCAGTGCACCAAAACACGCCCGACGCTAACACGAGATGAGCTGAGTAAAAAAAAATTGTTTTATTTTTCATTTTGTTATGATGACCTAACTACTACATTCATCATTCTCTGAACCATTTCCCAACTCAGTTGGGGTCGGCTTGTCAGTTTAACTGTGATGCGGCTGAATTTTGATATTTTCCGTGAAGGTGTATTCCATCTGACCTCCACAACCAATGGTCCAAATGACCAAAGGCGTTAGCGAAGTTCCAAGTTAGACTGGTGGTACTTTTGAGGGCTCCAACTACCCGTAACGACTATAGATGTTTGTATGGCAATCAAGACCGACGGCTTCACGTGCTCTCCGAGGCACGACCAGATCATATAGATACATCAATAAATAGCAGGATCTAGGTTACCTTTGCAATTCTTCTCTCAACTCTTCTTAAAAACCATATTTTGTTGTCACTTAGAAAGACATTGGCTCTCTATTTACGAGCGCCTGAATTTATCATGATATGATTTCAAAATTGCGTCCAACTAAAATATTACTGAAGGTTAGACTGTCAGTAATATTTTGCGTAGTTGCGTAGTTCACAAAAGTCAGCATTTGTAATTTACGAGTGGCAAAATACAGAGTGTCTGCGTCATGCTATGCAAATTTTATGAGGCTGTATTTTATTCAGTAATTTTTACAACTAACCCATTCGTTTAAAGGTACAACTTCACTAGAGGTTTAAGCATATTTTGATTATGATTTTAAACAGTTGATTGATGGGACTTGGTAGAACAAGCTACAAATATTGAATAAACACATTTTGAACAAATAAATGGACCTATATTATCTGCGCTTATACTCGGTTGGAAATGTGACTATGATAAAATATGCCACGGTAATAAAATGTTCATAAAAATTGGAATAGTACTTTACATAATCACCCTTCCACAGACTCTTCATATCGCCTTACCAAATTTGTAATGTAAGTAATAGTGATTAGTATAGAAACATTGACGCCCCTGCAGTTCTGACGAAGTTGATAAAGGTTTAGAAAAAAACCTTTCATGGTTAATATATTCAGACACTTTCTCATGCCTATATTTTGTGTAAGTATAAATATGTCAATCACACACCATGATCCACTTAGGATAACTCACATAATAGATAATAGCCGTGTTCATAAAGTAACCGGCCGACGACGACGGCCCGATTCAAACGGATCAGGTTCCATTTCTGGCTATTATTCTCCAAAAGACAAGTATTTTAGCTTAACTGGAGAGGTTACAAGTACTTTTACCTTCTAGTACCTACCTATGTAATTCAGGTAAAAATATATTCTTTAGAGAAATGTTCTTGAGGAAAATATCCTTTGGAGAAATGTTCTTGAGAAAAAAATTCTTTAGAAAAATATTGTTTAGAGAATTATTCTTTGGAAAAGTATTCTTTAAAACATTTTTTTGCATTCATAGATAACGCTGACCACAAATGTTAGAACATATGGATAAATAGTAAAATGTACTTCATAACCAGTATCACGAAGAAGTTAACTTGTTGAATAAATAAATAAATTTTAACCAACAGACGAGGTGAAGTCAAATTAACGTGTCCTTTATAAAAAAAGAAAAAGGTGATTCTGTTGAGTCTGAACAGGCCCTTATCATTTGAAATACCTACTGCGAAAAGCCTTAAGGACTTCGTAAATATTCATGTGATTAAAATCCATCAAATACATTTGTCACGCTGTAAACAGGTTTCATTGTGATGATAAGCTTTGAAATACATAAAATTGGGAATGAGGGTTATAGGTACTTTCAGTTTTGTGAAGATCGTTTAGATTTCAATATAATATTACAACCTGGAACAGTCCTTTAGGACCAATAGCAATTCATTCAGAATAGAGTAAATTTCTATGTGCCACGTCAATTTGACTTTAGATCGCCTAATGGTAAGCTGAAGGCAGAGTCTCAGGCAAGAGGGTCACATTACAAACACGTAGAGACTTGATTTTCGAGTACCCATATATTATGTCTACGTGTGTGCCCATCTTTGAGAAAGCGAAACGTACAAATTGACAGCTATAGACCTAGACTACTTGAAGGTAAATTGAAATCTACTAATACAAATCATTTCTGGTACATTCACAAAAAATTATACCGTATGTTGATAACATTAGGAACCAGAGTAGTTTAAAAGACTTTTTACATACAATCTTTGGAAACTAAGGCATCAAAAAATTGTACGACTAAGCATATGTAACGTGATCGCTTTATTAGTTTGAATTTTGTATTTTATAATAGTGTGAATTATTAAGGTCCTTTTTGGTCGAAGTTGGAAAAATTCATGTGTCATAAAAAATCTGTTGAGAATTCAGTCTCGATCTCATCTCTAAATCTTAAATGTCAGACATTATGTCAATGTTCAATCTTGAATAAAGTGTTGACATTTGGGGAATTGAGATTACATTGGAGCTGAATTTAGAACAAATTTATATCACAAGAATCAGCCCTCTGATAAAAAATTTATGAGGTTCACAAGAATAAAAAGTATGTAATGAACGAACTCATCCAAACATTTGATAACACAATAAATTACGATATCAAACATATTCATTTATTTTGTGAAAACAACATTAATATTTATAGCTTCCATTTGCAGTCACTCTCGATTTCGATGTCTCATTTTCTATAAGAGTAAGCAAGGTAAATAGCATTTATTTATAGGGTGACATTACACGTTAAGACCTTGAAGGGCACCGGAATGAGTCGCACCAAAATTGACAAGCATTGAATATTTCATGTGGATGAATCATTACTGTCGGCTTTAATATGTCGTAGTTGAATATGAAATTAGGCATGTTACAAACTGACATAGTCAATTTACTATCTACTTCAGTTAACACGTATTCAATTTACTATCTTCTTTAGTTAGTCTTAATTTATTGTTTCAACAGGCATTTCTGTGTGTGTGTGTGTAGTCTAAATGAAATTCGAAAATAGTTTTAGTTACACTATTTACAACCAGAGAATGGCTGGTCCGATTTTGATAATTTTTATTTGAATTTATACTAATTGCACTCCTCAATGCAAGCAAAAGACTTTTTACCCGAGGAGAGATGTTGTCCTATGTGCAATATTCCACAAGTGCGATAGACAAACTTCGACACGTGTTACACCTCTACACGAGGCATCTTCAGAAGCGCCCTCAAGCGAATGTGAAGTGATCGGTGGTTCCCCCTCCCTCTCCCATTATATAATTACTTGTAATGGATTTCCGTCAGGTAACCGCCTACATTTATATCGAATTTTTATTTGGTTGGATTCATCTTTGCCTGGGTTAATGGAATAACTAAAAACGGGATTTACTTAAAAAAAATACCATTATTTTCACAAAAGCCAATATGAACTGTGCAAGAGAGAAGTGGACCTTGTGATCAGATATGCATAAGTATCGGATATTGTAGGTTCTCGTATAATGTTTGAAAGCAGCTATTAGCCTGGTACACTATTCCACTTGACAATGATTTTGATTCGCAGTCGTATCGTGAGTAGACGGCGGATTTCAATTGGTTAACATAGAAGGCAGAACTGTTAGGAAACTAAATCAACTTAAATGTGTCGGGTAACACGAACCCACATAATTACTAATCGTTACATTACAGTAGGTCAAGTCTAATAAGGGCTCTGAATATTAGGCAGCAGTTTCATGATCCGACAATTATGTAAAGTGTAATGTTTCCGTAATATGGTACATTATTATGTACTTACCTATAGATAATGATGTAAACTGATAATGAGAATATGGATAGTGTTAGTGAAAATGTATAATAGTTAGCTAGGAAGGTTCAGTGAACTCGAGAGTTGTGGATTTTTTATACTTCACCGTCATCCACCTAAGTTGAATACACTTAGGTGGATTACAACCGTGGCCTATGGACGTGAACAACACCAGAGGCGTTACACTCGCGAAACCCTTTTTTATTTTTTTATCGTCTGCAAAACCCTACTAATACTACTTCTACCCAAATTGTATTCGCTTGGGAAAACCGTCGGTGTTTTGTGTCCTTATGCTTTCATCAGAGAGCATCTTCAGCTTTGCCCGGGTTTCATGTCCATAAATTAATTTGTAACACATTTGCTCATAAATTGACTCTACTTTCATTGCAATTAGGCACATAATGACACCAATATAATCAAACTGTGACTTTTTCGTGGCTATTATTCACAAGTGAGTTATTTTTTTTTATTTAATATTGGTTGAGTTAAATTGCTTTGTTCTTAAAAAGTTTCGATACAAAAGAGATCGTGCGTAATAGTACAAATAATTTGATATACCTATTGCTTGCTCATTTCTTGCAACTTCGTATTTAAATAGATAATTTCAACTTGTACAGGTTTAACAAACAAAACTTTCACTCAGATATAACTCTCTTTCTTATTTTTTCGTGCGTAATTTCTCCACGGTTACCACCTCCACCAGTGCCGATAGGAGTGGTTATGAGTGGGAATCAACTTTTGTCTTTGAGTCCCCCGGGGTTCGGGGCCAGGAGCCATCTCTTGAGATGACCACATCCCCTGAAGTGGGGACCACGGTGTCCCGTTTAGCCATGAGGAGGCGCGTCTTGCAACCCCGCGGATGCCTGCTTCTGCTAGGGTGACAGGCGGCTCCACCCGTCACTTCACCCTGAATATAAACAGTCCCTGAGAATTCCCCTTTCAGGGACTAGTCACGAGTTCAAACCCCATCTAGGCATTCACTTTTTTCAATTTACATCATTGATTTTTTTTTTTTTATCTCTTGTTGTTTTAACGTTATAATTTGGATATTTCTCTTTGAGAGTAGAAAAACTATATTAGTGGTACTGTGTATAACTATTTTCTGTGAGATAATCTCCCACAAATTATACGGCGTTAAAGTAAACCTCATTAAGTCGCCCCAGTTGCATATTTTACTCGTCATCAACTTCTTAGCACTTACCTATCCGTGCTTGAGTTTACGCTTCAGCGATTTCTGAAATGTTTTAATCACTGGAATGTAAGTACGTTATCAAGGAATACGTGCGAAAATTAGTTCTGTGTGACTTTGAAAATGCAAATAGTTTTATTAAGTGCTGTAACACGGTTGCATAACAGTCTTTTTACTGTTATTAAACGGGAAATAGAATTGAATAATAAAAAATAATATAGTATAGAAGCAGTTCATGAAGTATGTAAGAATAAAGGTACCTAAAATTAACGTTTTCGTGAAATGTGGCAAGTAGGAATTTTAGTAGCAATTAAGATCGGAAACAGTGACTGTTTGGACGGGACACAAAACCACGATCTTTCCTTTATAGGGGAAATATTCTAACCATCGAGCCACAGAGACATGTCTGTAGCATCCAAAATTCTTCTATACAATATAGATTGCGGTTTCCAGTTTTCTTTACAGGATTTTTCATTTAAAACTAATACCATATTTCATCTTTGTATAATGTAAAGTTTCTCTCAAAGTCACTTTCAATGTACGTTCAATTACTAAAGAAGGTAATAACTTACTAGTTGCGTAGCTTAAGTAGCAGTCTGAGTGAGGCTTTCAAAGGTAAGATTTCATAAATAAAATTATATTATATTAGAGAAAATAGTATAAGTTAGAAGATTCTTAAATTGGATATTATTATGCGATCGCACATTTTTCTTTTTGGACATAATTCGTGCAAATCCAATTTTTCATTTATTCGTTTACAGTGACTGAATCAGCGTATTTTATGGTATCAAAATGAACAGGTAATATCATTGACAGTAAAACAATTTATTATTAAATGAAGAGCGCCTATACATTCTTAGTCAGACGTTTTCAATTTAAAGCAAATCCTCTTTCTTGAGACTCTACTCTTTCATGAGACTTCGCCTTCAGCTTAACATCAGGCGAGGTGAAGTCAAATTGACGTGCCATAAATAATTAAAAAAAATGCTGGTTTATAGCTGGTTATTAAAAACAGCCTCTGTAGCGTGACGGTAGTGAACGCGACTGCTACGTAGGAGAATTTGACTATTTGCACTAATCTTGTGCTTCGGAGAGCACGTTAAGTCGTTGATCCCGATTAAGAAAAAAACATCTATGACAGTCGTTACGGGTACTTGGAGCCCTCAAAAGTCCGACTTCGAAATCGCCAATTTGGTTGTAGAGGTCCGATGGCAGTCGCTTTACGTAAATTGTCGAATTAGTTAGACTAGGAAGCAGACCCCAACTGAGTTGGGAATAGACTAAGAAAATGATGATAAGCTGGTTATTAAAAAATCCACGTTCCTAGCTGAAGCTGATTATAAAAAATATCAGTTACGAACGTACACGAACCCAAACTTTCAGGGTAAAGAGAAATTTAAAAACTATATCAATAAATATTTACTTTCTATTGTTTGCCGAAGTCTATAATGGAGTCTGAAAACTTTAATTTAGTCCTAACTTTATACTCTTTAGTTTCGCTATAAATAATCTGGGGCTCGTCCATGTTCGTAACTGATTTTTTTTTATATAATCAGCATTGAAAATGGAATATTTCAAGTTCAGACTAATTATCGCAAGAAATTGTTTCGATTTTTTGCGATAGTTGGTATGAAATTTTTGGTTTCATAATGTTGAGACCAATTAAGGCAAGAAATTGTATTATGGTTCAACAAAATTTTCTTGCGATAATTGGTCTAAACTTCAACATTATATTATTATACAAATTGTTTGACTTAACCAAAGATTCATTCATTCCTACTTTGCCTATTTTGTTGATTTACTTCACTAAATATTTAAGCTTCAGAATTTTATTAAAAAAGATCCAAGTCCTATTCAAATCGTTTCAAAGGAAATTTATTGTACATCGTTAAACAATTATATAAAAGGGTTACATTGAGTCTAATTTTGAATTAAATTTATTCTCGGAAATGGTTGTTAAGATCTTAGATTTCTGATTGGGTGCTTGTCACTACATAGTATAAAAGAAAGTCGCGTTTTCTATCCCTATTTTTTTGTCCCTTTGTATGCTTAAATCTTTAGAACTACGCAACGGATTTTGATGCGGTTTGTTTCAATAAATAGAATGGTTAAAGAGGAAGGTTTATATGTATATAACATCATGCTACGACTAACAGGTGCGGAGCAGGAATGAAAAATGTTGCAAAAACGGGGTGACGCAGACGAAGTCGCGCGGGTCAGCTAGTTTAAAATATAAGTCGACAGATAATATCATTTGCTTTGACAACATAACAATTATTCATTCAAAACCAGTAAAACTACTACTATCTTGAATCTTTTTACATTATTTTATTTTTAAACTTTACCGGTTCCTTTTCATTGTATTCTTTTCACTGCATAAGGCTTTTAGTGATAGTTAACTGTAAAAGTGAACTAACTTTAAAATTGTCATTATAAGGCATCACTATGAGGTACCTACGACAACCTCCGTGGAGTGGCGGTAGTGAACGCAACGTTTTTTTCTTTGTTTTTTATCGTGCGAAAAATTCCCACGGATACCTCCCCCGCCGAAGCCGGTTGGGGAGGTTATGTTGGACTTGAACCGACCACAACGCACGCCGCCTTTCGGTCTGGTAGTGAACGCGACTGCTGCGTGGGAGTCGTGGGTTTGATTCCCGCTCAGTGCAAATATTTGTGTGCATGAATATGAATATTTGAATTGGTCTGGGTGTTTCTTGTATAATATGTATGTGTTTACAAAAAAAAGTATCTAAGTATGTTTATTCACATTCTAGAACCGATAACACAAGCTAGTTAAACTATACTTACCATGGGTCTAGGCGGCGTTATGTAGATTGTCTTAGAATATTATTATATTATATATTACCAGTGAAAATCTCATCGTAATCCGTACAGCTGTTGCAGAGATTAGTCTAGTTAAAATAAATGTTATAAATTATTTTTTATCTTCTTTATTTAAATACTACTAACAGAAACTTCATCTATTTGATTTATTAATATAGATAAGATTTTCACGCGTTCCGATTTCAAATATGTTATGCAAATTCTATACGTCACTCATAAAGTTTGTATGGTCTAGTAACTTAGTTATTTTTGCTTTGTGAGATTCGTTTCCGTCTGACCGAATTTTTATTGACCGCGGTTTGTTCAGGGTAAGTATTTGACCCCAGTTCTTTTAATTAAATCTGACATTGTAAACCGATGTTTATAAATTTAATTTTAGATTAAGTAATATAAGGTTAGGTATTATGTAAGTAGAAATAATGAATTAGGTGAAGGTAGTTTTAGACAACGAATACTCATCGTTCAAAGTATATAATTATTTTCAGATTGGTGGAATTAGTTAATGAGCAAAGTATTTTTAGATCTAAGGGTTAAATTACATTGTAGGCATTATTAAGATATTTTAAAATTGAAATCACCACAAAAATTTTATATCAGAATTATTTTTGAAAATCTGTAATCATTGTCTACATTTGACGCTGTGTTTTTAATACTGCAAGTATTAAAAAGTACTATATATTCACACCTATACATTTTTACATCATTTTTTTTATATTATCGTATTTTTTCATCATTCAGCTGGGACAGACGATATTACGGAGATTATGTGAAAAAAATAACAAGTTAAAATAGCTACCTAAGTACATGGTTGGTAACCGTAGAAATTTACATTGTACATTTTTCACGTCAAGGTTATTCGGGGAAACATGCGGAGACCGTAGTCCCACACCCTAAGGAGCCTTGAATGGCCCTCCGCCAGCCGTGGTGTGAGGAATACGCCAGAGACTACCTCACCTTCTGCAAGTATTGACCCGAGACCGCCGCGCGGTTTTTAGGCAGTTCAAGTTCGACATAATCGCTCCTGCTGGCTTCGGCAAAAGGGAGATTTCCGTGTAGCCATCCGTTTGAAAAAAATGGGTTCCTCGGAGTCCGAGATCAACCTTCCAACATTTTTTTTTATACTACGTAGGTGGCAGACAAGCACACGGCCCACCTGATGGAAAGCGGCCACCGTGGCCTATGAACGTGTGCAACACTAAGGGTGTCACACACGCGCTGCCCACCCTGAAGAGAAAGGGGGAGAGCTGGGAAGGGGTGGGGAGGCTAGGAAGGGGAGGGGAAGGAGGGGTATAGTGAGCTCTGGCTACCCTACTTACCGGCGGGAACACAACACGATGGTTATTATGACCGCGGTCTTCTGTAGGGCGGAGGTACTTCCCCAGTTGGACAGCTCATTTCGGACGGGAGATACTGTCGTGCCTACCTCCGTCTAAAAAATTTACCCTTTCATTTCGCACTTGGTAACAACAAATGAATAAATACAAATAATTTTATAGCTAACCCACGGGCGGTCGGTGTAATTATCCGTTGGTGTCGCAATCAAACTGCAGATAACGATCGTTGATAAGCGCCGCCCGTCCTGTCAGTTGTAACACCCTTATCTGCTACGCTACTTGCACACTGTTGTATAACACACGAATCAATGCATTAAAGATATAATAGTGGATATGTTTATTTGCGTGGAAATTTTCGCGGAATATCGGCTGGATAAGTTGGAATCGATAAATGAATGAATAATTGAAATTGTTTTATTATCAATATGATGAAGCTATCACAAGTCATATACTGAACCGATTTTGAACCGGTTCTTGATCAGACATAACATTATACTTTTCTTTTTAGGTTCAGTTGGACCGAAGATGTAATCAAAATTCGCTTTAACTGAAGTTAAAAGGAATGTTAATAATGAATATAGACAATCATTTCACTGATATAACCCTATAAAATTGTTTCTCCAAGACGTTAATTCATAGTGCTTGTGCGATTTACACCGCATAGCAAGGAATCGGGTCAATTTTTTTTTCTAAATTTATTAAGCTGCAAAATTTTCGTCCACGATGTTATTTTTGGCATACATACCCTTTTTTTATAAAGTGACTGATTACGTGGGACAGAATATCATGGTTGGCGAAACGTAAGTGTTTTACACCTCTGCCTTCCCCGACGGGGATTACGGGCGAGACCATAATGTATATATATGTATGCGTGAATTTGAAAATTAATAATACTCCATATTTATGTAGAATGGAACCACACAGTTCCATTCTAGATTTTTGATGGTTTCGTTCTGCATAAATACAAGTGCGTGGTTATTCTGCTGTAAAATGTGCTTTTATTTTATTAAATTTCAGGCCAATTCATCTTAGACTTAGACGTACATTATACAGTTATGTACTTCTGAGTAGAACGTTACAGATTCATCCGACTGCAGCACAGATTGAGTGTAGTTGCGAAAATTATTCTTGCTCGTCCGTAAATTTTCTGTACATATGAAAAATTAATAGCATGAATTAATTTTACTGTCATGTATTTCACTCCGCTCTGTAAACATTTCATCAAACACTTCAAGGATCTTTTTAGAATACTAAAAAATATTCTTATTCAAAGTACATACCTACCTACATAAGTTTTCCAAACAACAGCATCAGTACACTACTATACTTGTCATTATTGACCATTCATTACAGTATCGAAGACCTAACTTCGAATAGGTACGGAGCTAAGTGAGCAATTCTAATTCCTTTAAAGCAAAAGCACAATATATACTTAGTAAATATTTATATTTACTAGACGACCTTGTTGACACGTATTTCAGTGTCGTTTTTTATCACAAGAAAGAGAGTGATTCTTGTGTTCAAAGCGTTTTAAGAGGCGTAGAGAAAACCAAACGAGTACCTACTACTACTTGGAAAGAATTTTTTTAGGTGCCACTTGTTTCTTGTCGACTACAAAGAGAATGAAAAAATATAAGTACTTCTCAAGACTTTACGCGTGGGAAAACAAAAGTGTTTTGTTATGGACCAAATATTTCCGTAATGGGCTTTTGAAAAAAATTGACGCGCTTATTTAACATAAATATGGCATCTGTTATTCATGACGCTAATGATTTGTTCTTATTTCAATTACCTACGAGTCGGTAAGGCTCTATTTTAACCTAAAATTACAAAGGGCCCACCAAGATCTTTAGGGCCTAATTACATTCACGTGCATGCATGTACTTTATATACGTGCCCGCAAAAGACAGCAATGTGCGGAGATGCTGCGACCTCCGATTCTAGCGTTGGAGGTCTGATGACTTCCGTCCTCCATGAGCGCGGATTAGGTGGTGACGGAGGAAGTCGCCTGTTACCCGAACTGCAGCAGATCGTGGAGGCGAATAGTGCATAACTCCATACCCGGGGGCTAGAAAGGCACACTGTAAACTCCACACCCGAAGGTAGCCATCTCCAAGAAAATGTTCCCGGGTTTACCGGGGTACGAGGGAATCGTTGGCTACCATCTCACATCTAGTGAGAATTCAAGAATTCAAGAGAGTTCAAGTGTTCAAAATAACCTCCCTAACCAGCTCTGGCGGAGGTTATCCATAGGGCTTTTCAAACGATGAGAAAGTTACTCCAATATAGCATATTTAAATCTAAAATGGTTTTTTGGTGATCATGCTATAACTGTGATTATAACGCGATTATGACAAGTTTTATTTGAATACGAACAAGCAAACATCAAAAGGTTTCACACACTGTACACTATAGCTACTTTTTTTTTATCGTGCGAAAAATCCCCACGGATACCCCCCGCACCGGAGCCGGTTGGGAAGGTTATGTCGGACTCGAACCGACTAAAACGCACGCCGTCTTTGGGTCTTCAGTTGCTGGAAGGTAGGTTAATCGTGACTTATACCAATGGAATGTCTGTATAAAGTCCTAAAGTTATATTTGCAAGTACAATGTGATATATATTACTCGTACTTATTAATTATACATATTCTTGTCCTTATTAATCTAACCCAAGGACTTTTCATTTGTGTGTAAAAGACGTTTAGTTATATTTATAACAATGTTAACTCAAGTGAATTGTGATATAAATAGAATTACTTATTATTTGTAAGTACTTGCACTTATTAATATAACTCAGAGACTTTTTGTTTGTGTGTAAAGCCGTTTAGTTATATTTATAACAATGTTAACTCAAGTGAATTGTAATATTAATAAAATTACTTATTATTTTTAAGTACTTGCACTGGGGCGGGTTTGGGCTTATGCTTTCGCAATTTTTGACTGTGCTTTAGCTACTGCTTTCTGCTTTAGCTTTCAGCCGGGTAGCATAGGTGCAAACCTACTTCTGCAACTCCCTCAGAGTTGCAGAGGGAGTGTGGTCTTAGGGGGAGCGCATCGGTCGTACAGATCCCTAAGGCAAGTCTAGTGTCTATCCTGCACGAGGTTGCTTTGCCCTGCTATTGGTTCAATTCCCTCAGAATTGAACGTAACTAAAAACACTGGGCGATGCAGCAACGCCGAGGTCACGCTGCTGCGAGTTCATCATCATAAAATACTGATGGTGGACAGAAATGACCTCCCGCGTGTTTGTGCCGTGCGTGGGGACCCGTACGGAGGGATGAAGGGATCCTGGTGGTTGAGCAGAACAGCAGCTGCGGCTCCTGGGAAGCAACACACCCCTTTGGTCTGGATTTCCTCTTACACGGGAGGTTACGAGGTAGCCGCTCGTAATCAATCGGCTGTGGTGCCCGGTCAGACGGCCACTGGCGAGTTCTCTGGGGTGATGGGGTCTGCAGGCGGCGGCGCGCGGTCCTACTCATGGCCGTGGTGACCGGAGGAAGATTCTCGTGCAGGTCAGTCTCGTGGGCAACTCATCTCGGAGTGCTATATCGGTCCGATAGCCTTGGTGCTTTAGAGCATCCCCATCTGAGGGCTCCGTGGAGGGTGAGGAGTCGGATCGACGAAAAATTATAAGGTATGGTATGGACTCTTTAACAAATACCACTCAGGGTGCAACAGCACCAAAGGCTGGAAACAGCGATAAGGCCGCCACCGTGGTCAGTGAAGGCGACTCCCAGAGTGGCTGGACCGAGGTATCTCGCAAGAGGTCCTCGGGATCGGCCCTCCAGGGAAAAACCGGAGCCAACCCGGGAGGCAGCAAGGTTCGGGGGGAAGGGAACCAGCTGACCTCGCTAGTCGAACGGGCCCATATGGGCCCGAACGGCGCCAGGGAAGTCGGGACCCAACCAAGTCTCCAACAAGGCAGCCGTGCTTCAGCGAAACGTCGAGCCAGGCGTCTCCGCAAACAGCACAGGGTGATAGGCGGAACCATCACCGATACGCCAGCCAAGCGGATCAGGGAGGTGAGTGACGAAAAGTCGGAACTCTCTAGGGACGCGAAAAAAGCGAGAACCCAGGGTTCTTACAGGGACGCTGCGGCAGGCTTTAGGATGGCGATCATCCCGGCAACATATCCGGAGGCGCGATTCGAAGCCGAGGACAACGCAGCTCTTCAGGATCTTCTATTCAGTGGGATGTTGGCGGCTTCGGACCCACTCCCACTGATAAACATGGGTAGTATGACGGCGGGCGCACTGAATGTGGTTTGTGCGAACGAGGCATCGGTGGGCTGGCTGAAGGGCCTGACTGGTTCGTCAGTCAGCAACCACAAAATAAAGGTGGTTGCAGCAAACGACCTTCCAAAGCCGGTCAAAATGGCATGGAAGTCGCGACATACTGCTGCAACCAACATACAGCAGGTACTGAAGCTTCTGCAGAGGCTCAACCCGGGGCTGAGAACGGCAGAATGGCGGGTGATCGACACTCTGGTCGAGAGCACCCACGTTCGCCGCATCATCCTAGTGGATAAGGTCTCTGCGGAGGTCATAAAGGCCTCTAACTACATCCTTCCGACGGGAATCGACTACAGCCACTTTAAGTTGCTGGAGGAGTCGATCCCCAAAGAAGAACAGGCGAAGGCTGAGGAGGCGAAGGCTGAGGAGGCGAAGGCGACGGAGCTGCCATCTGCTGATGCCGAAATGCAGCCGGCAGACGACAACCGCGATGGCGCAAATCACGTGCCGTCGGCTTCTGGAGCTAGTAGGGCTCAAGAGCGGCCCACATCAAGCGCCAAAGAACTGTGCAAGGAGATGGACGACCTCGACCTGGACGAGGACCGACTCCTGGCACAGTCTCCGGGATCTGTCGACAGTCACTAGGAAAGTGACTGTCCCACTACAACAAAAAATGAACGGTTTAAGGTTAGTACAGATTAATTTACAACATAACAAGGCAGCGACAGCCCTTTTGGCTAGAGCGCTGAAAGGCAACAAATATGATATTGCCCTAATTCAAGAACCTTATATTTATAAAGGAGAAATAAAGGGTCTAGGTGGAACTGGTGGTACTATATGGTACCACAGGACTACAAATGATGCAAGAACATGCATATATATCAGAAATGGTATAGATGCATGGGTTTTACATAATTTCTGTTACAGGGATCTGACAGCAGTCAGGATCAATGGTGGGGGAGAGGCTGGCAACAAAGACACAATCTTTGCGTCAGTCTATCTTCCATATGAACACAAAAATCCCATCCCTAGTATACTACAAGGGTTAGTGGATCACGGCATCCGAAACAACAAGGAAGTAATCATCGGATGCGATGCAAATGCGCACCATGTGATCTGGGGCAGCTCAGACATCAACGAACGAGGGGAAAAAGTACTGGAATATCTGGTAAGTTCTCCTTTACAAATAATAAATAAAGGCAACAGTCCGACTTTCATCAATGCGAGAAGGGCTGAGGTTATAGATATCACTCTAGCCACAAACATGGCTAGCAGGGATATCACCAACTGGCAAGTATCTAATGAAATCTCATTATCTGATCATAGGTACATATGTTTTGAGTATAAAACTCCAAAGGTGATTGGGGTAGACATGCGAAGAAACCCCAAACACACAGACTGGATCCAATACAAAAAGGATCTAAAGATCTTCCTGGGAGATCCAAAATGCAAACTCAACTCGATAATCGATATTGAATTTGAAGCGGACAAGATAACTGAATCAGTCATAAAAGCATGGACAATAAACTGTCCAGAAAAGGAAATAAAACCCAAAAAGGTGCCATGGTGGAATAAGGAACTAGAGATGCTACGTCGCAAGACAAGGACTATCTTTAACAAAGCCAAGGCACAAGGAGACTTCAGGGAATATTCCAAAATGCTCACTGAATATCACAAGGCCGTACGGAAATATAAGAGAAAGTCATGGAGAACACACTGTGACCAAATAAGTTCTCTTCCAGAAGGCATGAGATTAGCTAAAGCACTGGCAATAGCCAAGGAGAACCCACTCACGAGTGTGAGAGACGGAAATGGGAAGCTCACGGAATCAGGAAAAGAAACACTACATGTAATGATGAGTGAACATTTTCCTGGATCAGAAATAATTGCGGAAGTACCACAAAATCAAATAGAAATTGATGGTACTGAAGGCTCAAAAACAAATAAGGCAGCATGGAACTCTGCAAGGAAAATAGTAGATGGGAACAAACTACAATGGGCCATAAGCGGTTTTAAACCATATAAATCACCAGGCCCTGATGGTATCTATCCCGCACTATTACAACAAGGCATGAACATACTAATCCCCCACCTCGTGAGATTATACCGAGCATGCTTAGCTTTCAACTATATACCGATGATATGGAGGAAAGTAAATGTAGTTTATTTACCCAAACCAGGCAAAGCAAACTACGAAGATGTAAGATCATACAGGCCTATCAGCCTAACATCTTTCTGCCTAAAAACGATAGAAAAACTGATAGACAACCATGTGAGGGAAGGACCCCTAAAACGTTTCCCTTTACACAGGATGCAATGCGCCTACCAGCAGGGCAAATCTACGGAAACAGCGTTACACTTGGTAGTGGAACGCGCTCAAAAGGCACTGGATTGCAAAGAGATAAGCGTAGCGGCCTTCATAGATATTGAAGGCGCCTTTGACAAAACGACCTTTGAAGCAATCCAGACAGCAGCGGTCAGACACGGGGTGGACAACACCACCTGCAAATGGATAGAGCAAATGCTCAAGAGCAGAATAATTTGCTCTACGCTAGCGGGTGAGAAGATATACGCCAAGACCACTAGAGGATGTCCCCAAGGGGGCGTACTCTCACCGCTACTATGGAGCTTGGTAGTCGACTCACTGATAGTTAAACTAAATGAAGGACCATTCTACACAATAGGATACGCTGACGACCTAGTGATAATGGTAAACGGTAAATTTCCAGGCACTGTCTCGGGATTATTACAAAAGGGTTTGAATATAGCACTCAGATGGAGTATGGAAAATCACTTAACGATAAATCCATCCAAAACATCAGCCCTATATTTCACACGCAAAAGGGACCTAAAAAGCTTAAAAAGACTTAAGGTAGCAGGAGTACAACTGGAATGGGCCGAAGAGGTGAAGTACCTCGGAGTCATGTTAGATAAACAACTAACATGGCGGTCACATCAAGATTTCGTCACAAAGAAATCAATGAGAGTCCTCGGTATATGCCGCAGGGCGTATGGCAGAACATGGGGACTTAAACCAAAAATTCTGCACTGGATATACAACATGATGATACTACCGATAATCAAATACGGAAGTATAGTGTGGTGGCCAAGGACCACGAAAGTAACATGCAGGGAAACGCTCAGCAAAATCCAACGGCTAGCCTGCATGTCTATAACGGGTGCATTTATAACAACACCGACAGCAGCGTTGGAACGACTGTTAAACATGCTACCGCTGCATTCAATTGTACAAATGGAGGCTATAAAAGCTCTCAAAAGACTTAAGGATGCAGGACATACTACCAGCATACCAATGAGTTATACAAAAATGGAGATAACACCTGATCTTCGGGATCTACTAGAAATGAGGTCTGACAAAAAACAGCCTAAACTAGTATTTCATAGGAACTACAAGGTAACAATTCCTACCAGACAGGAATGGAAACAAGGTCTCAGAACCAATCAAGGTAATAGACAAATCTGGTATACCGATGGCTCTAAGACACTAGATGGCACAGGAGCAGGTGTACACGCGGAAAATTGCGACATCAGCGTCAGTCTCGGCAGATACGCCTCCGTATTCCAAACGGAGGTGTACGCTATTATTGAATGCGCTCAGGAGATTATAAATAGAAAAACTCATGGAAAGGAAATTTATATTCTCAGTGACAGCCAAGCAGCTATTAAAGCGCTAAGCTCTCCAAAGGTACATTCAGAAATAACACTGAATTGCATAAGAAGCCTAAACAAGGTTGGAAGAGCCAACAGATTAAGGCTCGTCTGGGTCCCCGGTCATGAGGGGATTGAAGGAAATGAAAAAGCAGACCATCTAGCCAGACAGGGATCTGCTAAAATACCTACAGGTCCCGAACCATTCGTTGGACTCCCCGTAGCCACATTCAAAAGGGCTATTCTAGAGCAGGCCAAAAAGAGGCAGCTTAAGGAATGGAGGACCAAACCAGGCCTAACACATTCGAAGGAATTCTTAAGCAATGAATTGGGAAGGCTGAGCGAGAAAATAATTAATCTCAGCAGGGACAGAATCCGGAAAATAATAGGAGCGTTTACTGGCCACTACTGCACAAAATACACTTTGAGCAAGATTGGTATCATAAATGAAGAAACATGCAGACACTGCAAGGAGGACGTGGAAACGATGAAGCACATACTGTGCGAGTGCCACGCCTTAGGAAGACATCGAATGGATCTACTCGGGAGGGGATACCCCAAACCAGAGGATTACATGCACCTGCGATTAAGAGGAGTGGCCACCCTGATAGAGAGGGCTATCCCTCCTCTAACCTAGGAGCCAGGATGGGGTCGACACAAAGGATCCAATAGGGTCGAAGTGTCCGCGAAAGCTCCAGAGCACGCACCCCAATAACATAAGATAAGATAAGATAAGTACTTGCACTTATTAATATAACTCAGGGGCTTTTTGTTTATGTGTAAACCACTTAAATTATATTAATAACAATGTTAATGCAAACGAATTGTGATATAAATAGAAGTGACGTACACTTTTTATTTATATCACAAATGGCGTACTAAATTAATATAATAACATTAATTATAGCATTGCGTTAAAACACAACTAAAAATATCATACAACGTAATAAAACACAAAAAAATATTTGTTGGATTTTGTTTTATTACATATTAACCTGGTACTACAATTATTGTTGAGTGTATTAATTCTAGACTAGGATTAACAAGATTGTATCAATTATTTCATGATTAATAGAAAAACAATGAATAATTTTGTAACAGAACACTTATTAATAAATGTAATATGGGTGTAGATGATTTGGGATAAGGCTTTTTAACATCAGACATATACAGCACAGACTCAGCCTTAGATGTATGACTTGAGTCAACAGTAGTGCCCGGAATACGACAATAGGCTCACTCCTTATTACGTGAAACCGAATCCAATGTTTGGTGAAAGGTAAGTGTTAATTCATCTCTGCCTTGGAGAGAAATAGGCATGAGTATATGTGTGTATATGTATCTAGGATTATGATGTTTGAATTTTTGAGATTGTACCTTCCAAACCACTTTTTAATTTTTGAAGCTTTAAGCGGTATACTTCGCAATGAACTCTTCTAAAGCGGTAGCGTATTTGTTTTCAGGGTCATGGACCTTCTTGAGCCGAATATAATCTTCAGGGAGCTTCTCCTTGATAGCCTTAAGAGTCTTACCTACTAGGACCTTTTGTTTGTCTGTGCACTTGCCACAAGACGATTCCATCGCTTCAGGGATCCATTCTGTTTAAAAAAAAATAGAGCGAATGAAATAAAAAAAATATAGTTTAGTTCAAATGTTGTAGCTTAAACTAGTGCTTACTATTATAAAATAAATAGTGCGGTAGTGAACGCGACTGCTACGTTGAATGCGCGGGTTCAGTTCCCGCCCAATGCAAATATTGTGTGTGTGAATATGAATATTTGCTTACCCAATGCCCAAACACACACAAATAATTGCCCAATGCACATATTTGTGTGTGTGAATATGTATATTTGCTTTGGTCCGGACGTTTAATACATTTAATGTCTGGCTGGTTATATTTCTATTTTTTTAATTGACCTGCGATAAGTCAATTAATTATTCGCAGATGTGGTGTATATTAGTATATTCTTTATCATGTTCTCCTCTTGTGCTGAATGTGATATTAAATATTCACCTATTCAAAGTTCTGGGTAATAAAACTACAGAACTGAAAAAAAAACTGGTAGACATGTAATACCACGGATTCAGCAGCGGAACGGATGTTGCCAAACTCTAATAATACACTGTACTACTAGTGAACAATTGTTATGTTTAGTCGTATACATTACATATAAAACCTGTATTACCAAATGTCCGTCTGATACTCTCCAAGACATTAATTGGCAGTGCTTGTGCCCGTAATTAGTTTCCTTGCGATTTACACGCCAAGGAATCGGGTCAAATTTTTTTCCAAATCATTTTACTGCTACATTTTCGGTTAGGAGTTTATTTTCGGCGATCGATTGGCAACAATGGGCTTGCCCCCTATTACGTGGGCCGAAAATCATAGTTGGCGAAATGTAGGTGTTTAATACACCTCTGCCTACCCCTTCGGGAATTACAGGCGTGAGCATGGTGGGTTACTTCAGGAACTGCATTAGAAGGATTCTACAGAGTAGACACCACGAGTATGACTCCTCTGTTGTTGCAAACACCCATACGCCACGGTGCCCACCTTCCATCAGGTGGGCCGTGTGCTTGTCTGCCAGTGGTATAAAGAAAGGTTAATAATATTCTAGGACATTCTAGGACAATCTACACAACACCACCTAGACCCATGATAAGCATAGTTTAACTAGCTTGTGTTATGGGTTCTAGAATGCGGATAAACACACTTAGATACTTCTTTTTTGTAAATACATACATATTATACATAGAAACACCCAGACCAATGCAGATATTTATATTCATGCACACAAATATTTGCACTGAGCGGGAATCGAACCCGCGCTTCCTGCGTAGCAGTCGCGTTCACTACCACCACGCCACGGAAGTCGACAATAATAATATCAAATACTTACTCTTAAAATCTGCCCCTTCCGCAGTACATTTACCCTCTCCTATGAAACAGCTAGTGTATGACTTCAATAGACGGTCGTTGGAAGTCATAGTGTCTACGTCAAAGTTTTCATACTTGAGGTCATAAAATTCGCCGTCTGGACGAGCCGCCGCCAACGCGAATAGAGCCAAAACGACGAGCAGTTTCATTTTCAGTGTCTAGAATGAAATAAATATAATAAAGAAAATGTGTAATAAAGAAAATATATAATAAAGAAAATGTATAATATAATAAAGTGATTGGTTAGTTATCTCTTGCATACAGCCAAGGAGTATACAGTAGGTATATAACTCTATATGTTGAGGTGTACTTATCTTCTTGGCCGTGTGTGCATTTGTAAATTATACTTTTTTATTACTCTTAACTTAATGATTTTCTATTTCTTTTTATTAATGGCACGTCAATTTGACTTCACCTCGCCCGATGTTAAGCTGAAGGCAAAGTCTCATGAAAGAGGGTCAATATTGCAAACACGTTCAGTGCTACAATGGTGGCGCTCAGCTTGACGGCCTCATCAGATGCTTTATCGGTATCTGACGAATTTGTAGACATTTTATATTAGTACTCCGCTCCTTTGGATGGTAGCGTAGTGTTATATAGCCTATAATCTACCTCAATAAATGGACTATACGACACAATTTTTTCGTCTATATGTCGAGGGGAAAGGGTGGTTCAGAGCGTCGTCTGTGAATCAGTAGGTGAGTATTTTTAAGCCCGATGATTTTAGTGAGGCCCTAAATATCGCTTTTTATTAAATAATAATTATGTAGTTAAAATTGTTTGAAGTAAAAAAAAAGAGATTTACACTATTACTTTGATTAGGTAGAGTTATCAAAAAACTAAGCTTAAAAATGATTGTAATATCGTATCATTGTAACCAACAGTTTGTATGATTGTCAGTACAGTGCATCCACCAATGCTCAGAGGCAATCACCAGTGGCTCAGTGGTTAGATTATTCCCCCTGTAAGGGAACGATCCCAGTTTACGACAAGCGTTCACATTTACCGATCTAAATTCAAAACTGTTAGCATGTCAATTGCTTACATTTTTTTTTAATTACACAAAAAATAATAGATATTATTATTTACTTCTAACAAATCTCCCGATCTTAATATCTACTATATAATACTAAAAGCTAAGTCTTAAAAAAATTAGTGTCTGAAATATCTGAATGAAAACTAAATTTAGCAAATGTTAATACTTAAAAAAAATTAGCTGACTAGTACTCACCAAGCTAATACTTTGATGTAAGTATGAATTTATTTCACAATACGCAGCCTTTATATACCTAGTTAAATTTTTTATCCTTGAAAACGCGTAACAAACAATTTTTTTTAAATCTTTAATTGCCTAATATTTCACTAAAAAGGCATTATTTTATCTACTAACTAGTAAAACATTTTAATTAGTTGTTTTTTTCCTTCAGTCTGCAATGTTGTGCTGTAACGCTAGAACGCTTTCTTTGGGGTTTACCTGTTTCGTTTAAGTTATTATTAGTTTAAATTTCAGATGTTCTAATATAAGATCATCTGTGTGTTCTGTGACTCTTGTTTTTCGTTAATCTTATGAAGAATATCTGTTGATATTATTAGGAACAAATAGTGACATAATTTACCTATGTATTGCGGTGTATTTTACGTAGGTGAATGAATATGTTTCAGGTTGAAATAAGAGTGTTAAATTTATTGGTTATATTTAATTAAATATTAGTTGTTTAGGATTATTATTTAATACATACATAATAACTAATAATAATTTAAACGATTATCAAAATACAGTTAACACGTAAATAAATGAAAACATTGTAAAATAGATAAGTTTAGTGTTGTTCACCAAACTTAGCAATTATTCCAGACGTTAATCTGAAGACTGGTCATTTACGTTTTGTTAATTATTTTTTTTATAACAATTTTCAATGCCAATTTGCCACCGATTACTTATATCAATTGAAAGTCCATAAATTGTTGTTATCTTTTCACTCGCCTTATTAAATTGATAAAAGTATCAATTTAATAAGGCGAGTGTAGTCGTAATTATAGTCATGTTATCATTTTTAAACATTCACGTTGCATGATATATGGTTAGCAGATCGCTGACCATGTAATATTTTTATAACTTATCATGAGTTTATGAGAGCTTAGCTACAAACGACCCAAAATAAGCAATTGATCTTCATTGTACTCTCAGCTTATTCGCAACTCAGTTGGGGTCGAGTTTCTAGTCTAACTAAGATGCGTCTGAACTTTGATATTTACCGTGAAGCGAATGCCATTTGAACTCTACAACCAAATTTAAAGATAATTAGGCTAGTCGGACTTTTGTAGGTTTCAACTACCAGTAACGACTGTCATAGATGTTTGTATGGCAACCGGGACCAACGGCTTAACGTCATATTCATGCCTCCAAAGTACTGAGCGGGGATCGAACCCACGCCTGCTGCGTGCGTAGCAGTCGCATTCAACTTCATGGCTGTGCTGGATGCCCTGCAGCGATGCCGTGTCGATTGGCGATATATCGAAATATCATAATGCTTATATAATACCGCCACGATGTGAGTTGAGTGAGACAGGGGGATCCCTAAACTATTCACCAACGCATTGAAGAAAATCTTTAAGACTCTGGATAGGACAAGGCGGGGCTTAAACATAAACGGTGAGTACACCTTGCACCTTTGGTTACAGAGTCGCCGGAGCAGCTGGGCGAAGAGGCGAAGAGCTGCACAGCCTAAATGGAGCCTCTCGACACGTCGTCCGCGGTGTAAACTTATACAAAACCAAGGTTATATTCAACGAACATGTCACACCGAGACCGATTGTCATCGAAGAGGCGACTCTCGAAATTGTTCAACAATGTATCTACCTGGGGCAAGTTATACAGCTCTGTAGAAACAACTTCGAGAAAGTAGATCTAATAGCTAGAAGGATGGGCAGCATTTGAAAAATGACGTCGGGTCTACTCCTCCTTACCACAATACCTGAAAACAAAGGTCCAGTGCGTCCTACCTGTTATGACCCACGATGCCGTTACGTGGACATTGGCGGCGGGGTTAGTTCACCAATGAAAGTCGCGGAGCGAGCCATGGAGCAAGCTATGCTTGGAGTCTCTTGCAGGATAAAATTCGCAATGAGGTCATTCGACAAACAACTAAAGTTACCGACATAGCTCGCAGAATAACCAAGCTGGCCGGAGGACCGACAGCTGCAGCTGCAGCATACGAGTCCTTAAGTGGAGACTGCGTGAAGGCAAACGAAACATCGGACCCTAGCCAGGTGAACTGATGACACGAGGAAGGCGGTTGGGACAGACTGGATGCGGAAGGCGGAAGACAGGGACCGTGGCGCATATTGGGAGAGGCCTATGTCCAACAGTGGTTAATTGATTGATTGACTATTTACAGAAGGAGACAGTTTATGAGCTGTTGTTTTTTTTTTATTGGTTCACGTAACTGGACATTACATATGACATACACATAATATAAATAAAATGAGTCTAAAAATGATGTAAGGTCCTTCTTGACGTGAACACTACATGCGTTTTACAAATATTAAAAAGAAAAGTACATACACAAATGGAGGCAAAAGTTTCAAGTACAACCTTTTTTAACTTAGATAAGCCTATAAAATCCTTCAAGTTATACAATATAGGCTTTTTGCCATCGACCAATGTAAATGAAATAAAATTCTTAGTTAAATAAGTTGTAAGTATTTTTAATTTTTTCCCAAATTATTTCCATTGCAAATTATACTTGCTGTTACTAAGTATAATAGCAACAAGGTTGTAACTACATATATATAACTTATAATTCTATTTATATATTAAAAATCACTCCCTATTACGTAACATCGAAAATCACTTGGTGATATGTGGGTTTAAATAATATTCTGATGAGCTCTTCCAATTAGTCCCACTTGTCCTTTCTTACACAGCCGCATACGGTGCGGAATATTCCATCAAGAACCAAGCGGTTCGGTGAGTCTTTGCTTTGCGGCACCGTTAAGTGCCTTCTTCCTACAGTCCCGGGTCCTTTCAGCGGTAACACTGTACCTGTTTGTAATGATGACTCTATTTCCTGAGAATGCCTACAGCTTACCATCAGGTGAGGTGAAGTCAAATTGACGTGACGTGGGGACCATGGTGTCCCCATCTAGCTCCTGTGGCCTGCTTCTGCTAGGGCGATACGCGGCTCCACCCGTCACCCCAGGCCCACGCTCATGGGGGACGGAGGTCATTCTGCGACCTCCGACGTCCGAGTCGCCTCCACTCATCGCGGGCAGTGCGGGCCTGGAGTCTTCTCCGGACTTGCTCCGCCTCCTCCTTTTCGAGCATTACTTGCTCGCAGAACGAAGCAGCGGCTGCCCAAGCGCTCGCGCATCGTACCATCGCCGTGAGCAAGGCGCATATTTACATACCTAAAAATATGTAAGTATGTATTAGCGTGTTATTATACCAAGGAGAATAATTAATGCGCTACAACGTTGCAATGCCACAAGACGTTTGGGAACGCTACCACAAGCCACAAGTGCTTTGTCATTCGATTGCCGTGATGCGTAAGACCTAATGTTACGTTAATTATTAATATAACATTATATTCATTATATTTTCAGTTAATTTGTGCTAGTAGTCAATATATAGGCACATCAATATGACTTCACTTCGCCTGATGTTAAGCTGAAGGCAAAGTCTCATGAAAGAGGGTCACCATTGCAAACACGTACAGTGCTACAATGGTGGCGCTAGGCTTGACGGCCTCATCAGATACTTTTTCACGCTCTGCTGAGTAGCTGGTAAGGAATTCCAGGACTTAATGGTGCGGCAGAGGAAAGACTCACCGAACCGCTTGGTTCTTAATGGAATATTCTGCACCGTATGCGGGTGACATATAAGGCCTGCACGTGTTGTCCTGTGTACTAAAGGGGAGGGTGGGATATTGCTTATGAATTGCTTATATTTATTTTTAATGCAACCATGATAGCGAACTAAACTGAAAATAGATGTAGGCGTTACCTGGCGGAAATTTGAGGCATCTTCAGAAGCGCTTCGGAAGAAAGAACTTATACAAGAAATTATATATTAGGGAAGGTAGGGGGACCCAGCACTCACTTCACATTCGCTTGAGAGCGCTCCTGAAGATGCCTCGTGTAAAGGCGAATCAAGTGTCGAGGTATGTCCTTCGCACTTGCGGAATATTACACATACGAGAAAATCTCGCCTCGGGTAGGAAGTCTTTTTGCTTGCTCTGAGGAAAGCGGTTTGATATTCCTTTCTATGACAATTAGTAATAATTTGCCATCGTTATAGTTAGAATTGTAAAACCGTGGCGAGGTTGAGTGGTGGGTCCTCCTCCCTCCCCTAATATATAATTTCTTAGCTTACAATAGTTCCTAAGGTGTAGAGTATGCTCATATTTTGTTAACTCTCTGTCTAACCATTTATTCATCTATCCATTTTAGTCTAACCATTTTAGTTCAAGTTCATAAACTTGAACTAAAATGATAAAGAAATAAATTACAATTGCATTCAATAAATTTATACCTAATTAAAATTATATTCAGAAGAAAGAAGACAATAGAAGTTTTTGAACTATGCTTTTAATTAAATTAATTTTTATTTAAATAGTGAATCAAGGTGAATATTTCTTCTGGAACTCTTCGAATTCAGCACGTTTCGCGCCTGTGGGATCATATTTCTTTAATAGAGCCTCGTATTTCTCAGGGAAGAACTTCCGGACAGCATGAACGACTTTGGCTGCATTCACTTTATCTTCCTCTGTGCACTTGCCGCAGGCTGTTTCTATTGCCTCAGGCATGAGCTCTGTAAGAAGATATTATTGTAACATAACATAACATAAACTCACACCTATATCCCTGAAGGGGTACGCACATTTCGCCAGTTTATGTTTAGGTCCCAATGTAATAGATGGTGAGCCCATTGCCATTCTCCGGGCACTTATAAACCTACGATAAATACACACAACTTCGAAAAGGATCGAAAAGTCATTGGTGTGTGCCATGGTAAAATCTCGGATCGAACCCGAGACCTCGTCTCTGCAGTCTATTACCCATACCACTAGGCTACCGCGGCTTATCTCTCAGCAGTCCATTACCACTAGGCTACCGCGGCGGATATTATTGTGCTATAGATATATCTCCTCGTTACTCTTTGACCGATGAAATTGCTGCATCGTATTACGTGAATGGAACGTCATCATCGGACATATTTTTATTAAATTTCCTTTGTCGAAGAGAAACGAAAATATGCCACCATGCTATGTCTGATGTAGACAAGACTAAATCTGGTTTAAATTGTGACTGACGTGTTGTGTCGTGATGCTCTCTATTGCAGTCAATCTATTCACATTTAACGCGATAAAACACACTTCATGTAAATGTAAACCCGGATATACACGATGTAAAAGAGAGAAAAGAAAAAGTAATAAATTCTATGAATGTAAAATTGTCTTACTCTTAGCTTCTGCTGCCTCTCTAGTGCAGCTTCCAGTTCCTAAGAAGCAATCTGCGTGTGCACTCATCAAACGTGGGTTTTCAACCAGCTGACTGACGATTGCTGGGTCATATTTATAATAGTCACCAGCCGCTGCCAATCCGACGAGAGCCAGTACGATGATAAATTTCATTTTTGTTGATGCTATACAAAATAGATAACAAAACCATTAAGTATTATTTTTATATACAAAATAATATAAGTTGTGAATGAACACAGACATGTTAATAAAAACAAAGGAAAACTGATAATGTGTTTGTTTTCTAATTATTTAACCATTTTGTAATCTATGTAAATGAAATCTTCGTAACTGGTGTGCATTTCTTAAATCATTTACAGCATCACCAACCGGTCCCAATAGTAAATATTATCAACTATGAGGAACCCATTCAAATTCACTGACGAAAATCGTCAAAAATAATAAAGTTTTAAGATTATTTATACTGTTGAATATGACATTTGGTAGAAGTTATTCTTATACATTATTATTGATTACATACTTGTACTTCTTCACGATAATCATTATTGTACCTAACCGGTTTCACCTTGCGGCATTCTAAAAGTGGCAATAGTGTAGAAGTATGAGTATGTTATCAATAATGAATAAAGTTTATCCCATTCGCATCCTAAGCGTTTACCTCGGAGCCTGGGGTAACTCCAGCCTAACTGCGGGTTTGTATGAATTTTGAGTTTTTGAGATGTCAATCAACTTTTTGTTTCTTTTCACGCATTAGAGTTTATACTAAACTGTTTATTACGTTCATTGTCAAATTGTCAAAGTTTAAAAGTTAACATTGTAAAATAGTTAGTAAATATATTTACAGTTTTAAAATTAGGAGGCCTTTGAATTCAAATAGTGCGTCAACTATCCCGGTTTTATCCTACAGTAATTGTTTTTCACTGTACATGATCCCATAGTCTTTTTATCTCTACATAATCATGAAAGTTTCAGTCAATCTTCGATTGAAAATTTTACATTATGAAATTGAAAATGAAATGAAGAAAATGAAAGTAAGCATGTTAGTTATAGTCAAGTGGTGGTGGTGGTTACAGAGTGGTTTGGTTTCGATAGGTTTTTTGACTTCACGTTTTGAATTGGATATATCGAATTCGCGACTGATAACACAACTGGCTATGAGGTATGAACCTTTTTTAATAGAATTTCTGTATGATCTTGTAAGGCCTCTACCAATGTTTGAAGGCTTTGGCCTACAGTTTCTATGCTGGCTAGACCTGTTAGTACATGGTTTAATTTCGAGTTTTCCTTCTCTCGTAGTGATATCGTTTGCGATTTCCGTTAGTCGCAGTTAGTTTGACAAGTCGAAAGAACTCCAAGAGAATTTTGTAAAGTTATGAATATTCCTTATTTGCATTCTGCATAAAATACAATTTTTCGAAATATTCTATACGGAAATAATATAAAACAAATCACATTTTGTGGTACTCACCCAAGGTTCTGTTTGACTCTGAAGCTTAATTTTGTAATCTGAAGCCTTATATACATTTGTTGTTAATGTTATCTTTTGAATTTTAGCATTTAGTTTAAATTTTTGTCCAAAATTTTTATTATAATATACTTATTGTCAGATCTTTTTATATCAATTTTAGTTTGAGATAAGTTGAAGGAAATCGGACCTAAACCTTATCAATATTATTATTTTATTATACTGAATTGAAACTTTATTGAGATTTACAGATTGTTTTAATATTTTTTCCTTTTTTGTGCGTTTTTCTTTTTTATTATTTTTTGATGTTCTTGGTTACATCCGAGGCTTTCAGTGCTTTCAACAATAAACGCCATTTATCAGGTTGTATCAGCTTGTGTGTAAAGTTTGTCATTATGATCTAAATAGGAATCCAAACTCTATATCTTATTGTTGTATTATCGATTCGCAGATTTTGTATTTATATTAAACGTTTTATCGAAAAATTTTATTCTCCATGAGTCCGAAGGGTGTCATAAGACTATGGATGAAGAATAATGGAAAGGCGGTAAAGTGATATCGTCTGCGTTTTTTATTAGCGAAAAAGAGGAAACTCTAAATTGTTTTTTTTTATTTATTAAACAAAATAATTAACATTTCATAATTTATACAACACCCATTTAACTCCTATGGGTTTATCTTGGGTGTGATTTCGTGAAAGTATGCATATTCTTAATACAATAAATACTTAGAACAATTATAGGACTATATCCAAAACTGGCCTTCCATGGACACGATGTACGCAAATGTAGCTATTGATCGATAATCATGTTCAATTTTTACCGAACTAACCTTGAATTCTTGGAGTATCAAGTTATATCTTTAAATTATTAGTATTTACTCTATTAGCTCACTGAAATATATATTTCTATACTCTTGGAACCATCTTTCTCTTTTCCCCAATGCTAAAATGTTGCCATTTATAATAAAGACCATAATCGATTTTTTTATTTGAGACATATTAATATATCGATACAGAGTAATGTATGGGACACCAGAGTTTCATAAGGAATTGATAGATTGACTTGATATAAGTATTGATTTGAAACCTATGACTAATTGATACTTAAAAAAAAGATACATAAACTAAATGATATTGAATACGCGTCGAATGTGACTCGAATGCGAACGTGAAGTGATTCGATGTGATAACTGGTGAAGGATTTTCATATTATAATAGCCTTCCGCCGCCGGAGTGGAAGTCGGTTCTACTCAACGATCAAACATAAGATTTTTAAGAACGACTAAGAAAACGTAGAGATATGTCAGTAATTATGTATTATACTCGGTTAATAATGAGCTTATTTATTTAATTATTAGACTTAATGCACAAGTAAGTAGGTATATAGGCGGGCTTAATGCTGTAGGTATTCTTTACTGTGAACCTTAACTAAATAGTGAATGTAAAAATAAATATTACTTAAGTAAATAAACAGTTGCCAGGACATAATAAGATATAACTAAAATACAAAATAGCCATTCTAGACATTCGTTCGGCATTCATATCAATATTTTGCTTATATCACCGGTTTTCAAGGATAGGGATCACTAGAAGTATTATTTAGAAGTATTTGATCGCTAGAAACTTCTTTTCTTAAAAAAAGTTCAGTATCGTTAATATAATAATGTTTTTTAATACCGCCAATGTTCATCGTACATGATATTGGAGATATTTATTGTGTAATAGTATATATAAATACGAAAAAGTAGTAAACAATAACAATATATTAATATGGTCTCGTCTTTGATCATTGTTTTATAATAATGGAACAAAAACTGTTTCTACACGATTCAAAGCCGAATTTATTTTTAATCGATTGAGTTTGTGTTTGATATGGCAACTGGAAAGAAATCCGTTATAAAAATGTCATTGTTTGTCATCTTGATTTGTGATTACATTATTCTATTTCTCGTGAAAGCCGATTTTATTTTTCATTGGAAAATGAAACCGGATAAATGTTTCATCACCGAGCCTGGCGAGCCTGCCGAATTTGAACCCGTTCATAACGATAATTCTGGCACGAATATGGGAACAGATCCCACGATGAGAATATGTGTGAATAGTGGCATCGACTTTTTCCAAAGACGAAGACATGTCCTCCGTTTGCAAGAGTTGGCATCTGTTATAGAGCAATAGATTGCACCGCAAGTGCTATGTAATATGTTTACTGCTGTTATTGTATTGTTGGACGAAGAATAGTAAGTAGGTTGCTGTGCTCTTGTCATGACAATAATTTGGTTTTTGAGCTGGGCACGGTACCAAAATAATGTAAATCCACCTGCCTAATTCCTGAATAATGTTTTAATAACTTATGTATCCGAATAATAAAGAAATGATGAATACAGCTAATCTTAAATTAACAAAAATTGACTAAATGCTATGGTCAATATATAATATAAATGATGAATTCTGATACAACCATATGAAGTTATTTTATTTCTTACTAGTATGAACTACCAAACCTGTATCATATTTGCCCAATTATTGTCTGTCCATATAAGGCCAAGTGCTTATACATGTTGGACACTGTCCAACATGTATAAGCAAAAATTGAGCACAATATTGAAACAAATTGAACTGAACTGAACTGAACATAATTGAAAATAAAATCCTGTTCTACCAACCAGTTCTACCGGCGTGGAAGTAGTAGGCCAAAGACTGAGAGAACCCTATGATCAGCATATGATTGATTGATATTTTCAATTTAAAACCGTAGTAAATGCTTAATCTACACTAATTCCTTGTGCCTCCTGATTTTGGAATCAATACCTTAAATGTATAATTCAGGTGGAATTACCTACCTTTGCGAATCTATCTAAAAATGACTCGAAAGGTCTTGAGGATCGTAAAGCTATGAGATAGGCTAGACTATTGCAGTTAAAAGTAGAATTAGTCTTACTTAGCACTTATGACTTGGATAAGATGTACATTCAAAGAGGGCTCCTAATGTGTAACTCCTATCGAATTCGTAATGTAAAGGTTTCGAGAGAACGGAGCATTGTGATTGGCAGTCTGCCTCTTGGGAACCTGTGTGCGTGTGTAGCCCGCCAATCCGTGCTCCGTTCTGTCGATACCTTTACATTACGAATTCGATAGTATTTCGTGCTAAAGCTATAGTTGGATGATGGTTGCAAATGTTTCTTGGGTTCATTAATACAACTCGTGCGGCAAAGTTACGTTCTTTAGATACCACGTGTTGCGGTCGCGCATCGTGTGTTTTGTTTGGACACACCTTAACTGAACCGTTGAACTCGATTTTTGAGCACATTGCAAACGTCATGTTTATTCGAAATTTTGCATATTTATCAAGGAGCGATAAAACCATTGACTAAACTGCTCCTTATGCGTTGTAATAAGTATTTGTAAGTTGTTTATTAACTCTTACAAAAATATTGATTCGTTAATTGACGATTTATAGTAGATATCGTTGTACAAAGCAACAAAGAGAATGACTTCATATTTACTAAAATTTTGCACTAACATGCATCGCTGTGGCCAACATTCGAAAATGTTACAGTCTTTAATTTGCATTGATCTGTTTGTCATGTTGATGATTGATCTGATTGTCTGTCATGTATTTTCGTAAATAATGAAAGTTATCAAAGCATGTTTATCCGTAGCTATTATGATAACCGATAGCAAGACGTAGCATAATGAAGTTGATAAATAAAATAAAATTCTTGACAGTAAAGATATTAAAAATTAAAATATAATGTTAGTAGGAACTTTATTTTATTAATTTCAAAGGTGTTGGATAGATTCATCAGGTTTACATGTGGGTAACCTAATGAATCTACCAAAATCAGATCCTCTCCGCAAACACACACACACACACACAAACAAAGTTAGTGAGTTTAAAGCGAACTGTGAGATTGTAGGATGTAATCTCTGCATCTACTGAACCGATTTTGAAAATTCTTTTATCATAAAGCTACAATAATAATATGTCTGAGTGTCATAGGCTAATCATTACGCTACCGGGGAGGGTCAAGTTATATTATGTTATAAGCTATGTTATACCTAAGTACGTGAAGCTTTGCAAAACAGATCATTGACTAATGAAATATGTTATTCCAAAAACCAACGTGCTTGCGGGTGTACTATGCCAAATCGAATGCCAAATAATCGAATATCAATTGATCGACCACTATAAATCGAACATCCAAATACTCGAACGTTCATGAAATCGAATGTTTAATATATCGAACATTCAATATATCGTACACTCAATACATCGAGTATTCAAAATATCGAATGTTTGTTTGATCGAGCGTTCAACGCATCGCATATTCATTCTATCGAAATATCAATATACTTAGGTACTGAATACTTTTTATATGGCAGAATACAAGAAAAACCCAAAATTTACTAATAAATCACATGTAATCTTTAATTATTATCGCTTAAAGGTAGGTACATTTTAATATTTTGTGTGAATTGCAATTGCACGGAGAAACTCTAATAAACTCATGTTGTTTTTACTATTTAATATTTTTGTAATCACATTATGATCCCTTTTGTCTCTTTTTTGTGGAGTAGGTCCACTCAATCCCGCGTTTGCCTTTTCAATAGTTCTATTTGTTATAGCTTTAACATTTCGCCTCATTGCTTCTATAATGTGACATATCAGAAATTTCGTTTTTTTTATTATTTGATAATTAAAACCAAAAGTTTATATTTCAACAATGATTGTTTGTGACAAAACTCGAGTGTCATAAGAAACGCAATATCATCAACAACGTGACGACTTAGGTTGTAACACTCATAATACTCACTTTTTGCAAGAAAAACGTGATACATGTTCCCCTTTTTTTAAATTGATGCTAATTTCATGTTAAACTTTCAAATTGCCAGGGTTTTAAAATTTTTTCCGATAGTTTATTTACCATATTAAATAATAAATGAAGGATTGACACTAAAGAAGTTATTAGTTTTGTCACAGATATACACAGGATACCGCGGTAGCCTAGTGGTATGGGTAATGGACTGCTGAGACGAGGTCTCGGGTTCGATCCCAGGTTTACCATGGTACACACCAATGACTGCGATGCTTTTCGAAGTTATGTGTGTATTTATCGCAGGTTTATAAGTGCCCGGTTAATGGCAATAGGCTCGCCACCTATTACATTGGGACCTAACTATAAAAACTGGCGAAATGTGGGTGCTAGCACCTCTGCCTACCCCTTCGGGGATATATGTGTGATATTATAAATAAAAAATAAAAAAATTGTCACAGTTTTATTTCGTAAGTTTAAAATCACTCTCCTGTAAAATCACAGTTTTCGAGATAACACATTATAGAAGCAAAGAGGCGATTTATAAGGTGGTATACCCGGTGAAAACAATATTACAATGTATGCGGGTAGTCTGAAATAAATATGACTTACCTAACTGTTCGTTCAGAAATAGATTCATTTTACGAAAGTTTACGTATGTCAATAAAATGATACATTTCATTTTCAATTAACACAAAATATTAAAACGTACCTTTAAGCGATAATAATTAAAGATTACATGTGATTTATTAGTAAATTTTGTGTTTTTCTTGTATTCTGCCATATAAAAAGTATTCAGTACCTAAGTATATTGATATTTCGATAGAATGAATATGCGATGCGTTGAACGCTCGATCAAACAAACATACGATATTTTGAATACTCGATGTATTGGGTGTACGATATATTGAATGTTCGATATATTAAACATTCGATTTCATGAACGTTCGAGTATTTGGATGTTCGATTTATAGTGGTCGATCAATTGATATTCGATTATGTGGCATTCGATTTGGCATAGTACACCCCGTGCTTGCTAATATTTTCTAATTAACCGTGAGTAGTATAAAGTACCTATTTATTGATATAATATTATACCTATTTATTTGAGTTAAACATATAAAGTAAAATAAAAATAAAGTTTAATTTTATTTTGCAAAATCAGCTCGATAAAAGCAGTCATCATCATGTCATCCATCAAATTCATTGCACAGTGAGAAAATTCTATGAATGAACGTGAACAAAATAATAGTTCTATGTTCAGAAGAAAGGAAGTAGACAATAGAAATATCAAAGTTAATTATGGTTTAGAACCGATTTTTATATTTAAATACTGAATCATCGTGCATACTTCTTCTGGAATTCTTCGAACTCTGCGCGTCTCTCGCCTGTGGGATCGTATTTATTTATGAGATCGTCGTATTTCGCGGGAAAGTTTTTCTTAATAGCCGTCATAATTTTTGCTGCATTCAGTTTATCTTTTTCTGTGCATTTACCGCAAGCCGTTTCTATAGCTTCAGGTAAGAGTTCTGTAAAAAAAGTTATTGTGCTATAAAATTTTTGGAAGAAGTAAAAATAATGGTTTATTTCCATATTTCTGTGTATTTAACAAAATTTACGCTCAAGAAATCGGTGACTAGCCAAAAAATTTGAATAAAAATTAATTAAAATAATGACCCAATGTTTACGTTATCTTACCAACTTCAAACGACTTTATAATTCATCCGTATTACTGAACTAACAAAGTAGAATATATTAGTCATATTAGATATAAAATATTAATTACTCAATACACTTAGAATATTAAAAATTTGTTGTATAGTTTTACCATAGTCAATGATCATGGTCAAAGTATTGCAATCATTTTTCATATGTAACTTAACAATGACTCAATATTTTTCCTTTGAACATGAATTTGCATATTTATTTAAATAATAATCCGTAATTACATATTATTTCCATAAAATATAAACCTGATTATTGTTGACGTCAAAATCACTTGAATTATCAGGTACAAACAAAGGTATTAAATCTCAGATGCGTCAGAGCCCCGGGAGATACCGGTGAGTTTTTGCACAGATATGGTATCTATCAAGCAGTCAGGATACTACGTCATGAGGTTTTTTCCCAAGGATATACATCAATTCGTAATTTTTCTTACAATTTAGAAGCATATTATCAATAGGCAAGACTCACAAAATGACAGAGAAAGGTAAAAAATCAAGAAAGAAAAAGTAACCAAGAAGTAAAATATAAAGTAGTTATTTTTAAAAATGTAAAAAATTCTTACTTTTAGCTTCATTTCCCTCTCTAGTGCAGCTACCGGTTCCTAAGAAGCAATCTGAGTATGCATTTATCAAACGTGGGTTCTTAACAAACTCATCGATGGTTGCTGGGTCATATTTATAATAGTCAGCAGCTACTGCTAATCCCACAAGAGTCAAGACGATAAGATATTGCATTTTTGTTGAATCTGTGGAAAAAAAATTAAACAATATTTTTTTTCAAATACCTAAAAAGAAATTCCGATTACCCCGATTCGTATTGGGTCCTCTAGAGTATTCAAACGTAAAAATAAATTCAAAAACTCTAAATCTAGATCGAGTGTATTCATAAAAATGAATTGTCCAAAATGTATGTACTAGTGTACTAGTATGCGCTTTTGTGGTTTGCACTAAATTGCATAATTATTTTTTTATATTCGCTATTGTCAGGGCAAGCTGTATAAAAGAATATTTCCAAAAATCACGGTATCAGAATTTTCCGGCTGGAGTTGTGTTGTGTTGTGCATAGTGCATTGTGCATAAAATATATTTTTGGAGACATTTTATACTGAAATTATACAAATAGTATATTGCGTTACTCACCTATGTTACAGTTTCTGTCTCTAACTGTATTTTTTTAAATTGAAGCCTTTATATACATTTGTTGTTATAATTGCCCTTGAGTTTTTGTTTTTTCTTTTTGTGCAAAATTTCTTCACAAATGTATTTATTATCATAATTGATATTGTAATACCATTGCATAAACTGTAAGAACGTTCTTTTTAAACCTATTTTGAGATAAGTTGAACCTACTTAAACATTCATTTCTCAATATTCTTATTATTCTGAAATGGTGATCTATTCTGATTAAAGATAATTTTATTTTATTAGTTTTGTATTCGAAACTAACTTTTTAAATTGATAAATAAATAATAAAAAGAAAAGGAATACTGTTAAATGACTTGAGTAATGCTAGCAAAAAGGAAAGGTTTGCGGTTGAGTGGTATTTGAGTAGGTAGCACATTACAAGGTTAAGCAAGACATGTTAGGTCAGTTTCAGCATAAATGACGAATTAACTAGGTCATTCATAGTATGATTCCGTGGTTGACCGCAGACTGCAGACCGCAGCAGCAGATACAGCGATATATAGATAGAAATGTGAAAATGTTCATAGTTTTAATTCATTGCGGCTTCTCAATGGTGACATTAATCCGTACCAAAGTTTAGCAAGTAATGAAGGAAATATCATCCGACCACACATATCATCCATAGAAACAAATGAATGTCAGTAAGCAAATCGTTCATTTCTTCTTCTTCTTCTCATTTTACACATTTTATTTTTTCGAATGCATCACTTATTAAACCTCGATCGAATCGAAACCTCTTCGAGAAACCGCAAGAAATAAATATCATATGCATGCCTATTTCACAGTATATGGTGCATGCGTCTGCAGTTGTTTTATGCGGTCGACTACGGAATCATAATATCTTTAGAGTGGCTGACCATTCCGTACAATATAATGTTAAGCCAGACTAACCAGTCCAGTCTTTGAATTGGTGACCATTCTATTGTTTGAACCGTGAGGTTGACTTCGGCCCTGTACCTATCCTAACCTATCCTTACCTATCAATAAATCTACCTATCATAACTAATATTTGTTTAATAGTGCGTGAATGATATTTTTCTGGTGCAAACATAACATAACATAAACTCACGCCTATATCCCCGAAGGGGTAGGCAGAGGTGCTAGCACCCACATTTTGCCAGTTTATGTTTAGGTCCCAATCTAAAAGGTGGCGAGCCTATTGCCATTAACCAGGCACTTATAAACCTGTACACACATAACTTCGAAAAGCATCGAAAAGTCATTGGTGTGTGCCATGGGAAAACCTGGGATCGAATCCGAGGCCTCGTCTCAGCAGTCCATTACTCATACCACTAGGCTACCGCGGGCATTTGTAGAAACAGACAAATGAAGATTGCATCTTTTCATTCATTGAATTTTCTTTTTTTTCTATGGATATGGAACTTTTATTTCTATGGATGATATGTGCGGTCGGATTTATGTCCTACATTACTCGCCTACTACATACTGGTACAAACAACATCTCACATTCAAGGTAAATGGTGTAGGTATAAGTTACGAAAATGATAAATCAGCTAATTGGTTCTCAGTCGCTTTATTGAAAACGTGAGATTCAAAAAATAAGAATAACACAGTACAAAGTTAAATTATATTTATAAATTGTTTCTGTATCTATTTAATTGGCGAATTAAGATCCATACTTCTTCAAAAATTCGTCGAACTCAGCGGTTCTCTTGCCTTCGGGGTCATATATCTTTATAAGAGCATTGAGTTTATCAGGAAAGTATTTTTTAAGAGCTAGAGTAAGTTGTGCTGCGTTCTTTTTATCTTGTTCTGAGCATTGGGCACAGGTCGTTTGTATCAATTCAGGTAATTTCTCTGTAAAAAATGCACTGTATTAAGTACTACATTGTTATAAAAATTCTTGAAAACAATACTAAGAACATTTTTCCAATAGGTATGATGAGCCTCTGTGGCGTGGAAGTAGTGAACGCGACTGCTACGAATGAGACGCAGGTTTGATCCCCGCTCAGTGCAAATATTTGTATGCTGTATAAAGACTATTTGCACTGATCTGGTCGTGCCTCGGTGAGGACGTTAAGCCGTCGGTCCCAGTTGCCATTCGAACATCTATGGCAGTCGTTACGGGTAATTGGCACCCTCTGAAGTCCGACTAGATTAACTACAGAAACTACGATATCGGCAATTTGGTTGTGGCGGTCCGATGGCAGTCGCTTCATGAAAAACGTCGAAGTTCAGCCGCATCTCAGTTAGACTAGAAAGCCAACCCCAACTGAGTTGGGAATAGGCTCAGAGAATAATGAGGTGCGATGAGTGAAACACGAAGATACATGAGATAAAGTAATATTTAAAAATAAAAAATATCTTACTCTTAGCTTCAGTGCCTTCTCTAGTGCAGCTTGCATTTCCTAACAAGCAATCTGCATACGAACCAATCAAACGTGAGTTACCGAGAATCTGAGCGACGACTTGCTGATCATATTTGTAAGCACTGGTGTGAGTTGTCATCAACCCAACCAAAGCCAAGGCTATGATAAATTTCATTTTAATAAATTCTGCAATAAAAAAATAAAAAAATGTACACCAATCTTTGTGGTGATGCATTGTTATGGATTGTTAAATAACCATGGTGTGACTAGAACATATAGAATAAGACATTATTAAATATTAAAGGAAGTTTGCAAGTTGCTAGTGAACGATATCGTGGTATGCACAATATGGAAATATTATTAGAAGAGATGACAGTAATGTAAAAAAAGACTAAAGCGCAAAAGATAAATACGTTACGGTACGGTTAGGGTGCGGATCGGATTGTCATCCATCATCTTTTTATCTGAATTATGTAAAAAAAATACTAGATATGTTAAGAAAACGGTGATGCATGATAAACCGACCCAAGTCAAACCCGCACCCGCACTATGCTATGTGTGTTTTACACATTAAGTATGTATGAATGTTGAGGGCTTTGATAACAGATGTAGGTCTGAGAAAACATGAATGGATGGTTCAAAGGGGTGTCAAATAAGTGAGTCAGGTATGATGTGCATATTAGTAATAAAATGTTAGATGTAGCCAAAATTGACGCTCATGAACAAAATAAATGTCTCGTGGTACTCACCTTAGACACGGGTTGTCTCTGTAAACTCATTTTGAAATCTGAGACCTTTATATACATTTGTTGTTATTATTATCCTTGAGATTTCAGCACTTATCTAAAGTTTAAGCATAAATATATAAATTATAATATTATTGCATTAGGTCTTAATTTATACCAAAAATATTTTAAGATAAGTTGAAATAAATCCAACCCAAATATTCATATTAAATATTTTGGGTATTTAAGTTATTACTTTTCGTTATCTATTTTTCATCTCACTGTTACGGTACCTATCTGAAGAGGGCCTTCATAAGGGAGCCCGGTGGCGGTTTTATTTCGATTATTACGGTAGTGAATGCCGTCTCATTTCCTAACCTCCAGAGCCTGCGTCATTGCTCACGGCGATGGTGAAGTGTGAAAGTGCGAGGGCCACCGATGCCGTTTTCTGCGAGCAAGTATGCTGGAGAAAGAGGCGGCGGCGGAGCGGGTCCGATTCCGGGTGGGGGGAGTGAGACCTGGGTGCTCCATGAGCGCCGGCTTGGGGGTGACATAGCCACCTATCACCCTAGCTGAAACAGGCCACGGCAGCGGCGCATGCACCACCATGGTTCTCACATTAGGGGAAGGGGGTAATCGTCAAGAGCTGTCCCCGGGTCTGCGGGATGCGAAAGTTATGTCTTGTATAATCTCACCACCGGCAATCAAAGACCCAGAGTTGGCGTGCGTTTTAGTCGATTCGAGTCCGACATAACCTCTCTCACAAGATTCGTTGGGGATTTCACTCACGGAAAAATAAGAGCCTGCGGCAGAATATTGTCATTTGATAACAAGTGTATCAGCTAGTATTCAATAAATGAAGGTAAAATAAATAAATGAAGGTAAAAAAATATTAAATAATATTAAAGCTAATACTTTGGGGTCAAAAAGTAAAGCGTATCCCGCATTGAAACAGCGTCGCGAGTTGTTGATTGAACTTAACGATTTTCACGTTATAGCTATGACAGAACGGGGCTTATTAGTGAACTATAACTATGTGTCTATAATATTAACCGCAATATTCTGTAAGGAGCCTCCTCCTTACAGAATATCGTGAATAATTCAGTCTGTCTAGAAATCCTATACCTAATTGTGCAAAAATGCGTTCTCTGGCATTTCACAAACATTCATCGAATCCTCAGCTACGACGCTGAATTTTCCTTGTTGTGTTTATTGCTCACTTATTAGAATGAAATGAGAATAGTCACGAAACATTTTTTCAAGAAATAAGCTTTTTAGCAAATTATGAAATCGGTTAGGATTCTTGTCCCCCTTACAAGACATTATCTATTTATCATTTGTGAAAAAGTGACATCTTTTCTCCACTTTACGGCCTTTGTACATACTAAGCAAGTGTTAGTCCCTTGTCTATGACACAGCGAGGGGAATAAATTATATATCCTTTGACGCTATACTAGCTACTGGGGAGAAACACCTTCGTCCCTTGTCAATTTGACATAAGCGGTGAAGAGAGATATTTATTCCCCTCCCGTGTTAGGCCCGCAGTGGTGACCTGCTCCTCTTTTGTTACATGTTCAATTTTTATTAAGGACTTATATCTATACATATTCGTATATACCTCTTTAAAGAGTAGGTACGTGGAAACGAATGGATTTTCATGCGGTTTTTTTATATATTTTCTACTACATATACCAAAGAAAGGAATATACCAAAATTTTTATATAAACGCTTCTAGCTCGAATAAAATGTATGAGATGAAGCTTTTTTCGAGCTATGCCATCGCAGACTTCGAAAACAATGTCATCTAGAGGGGTTTATCAAAAATCTATAAATTATAGTAATAAATTAATACGTATTTAATTAGTGACAGAATTACACAAAATACCGCTTCTAATAATAACCTTATGTTATGTTTTCAGCTGTGAGTATGGTACCTAGAGCTGAATGGATACTCTTTGTGCTGTCAGTGGGAAGAACATGGCAACTTGTCTCCTGCGCAGTCGGCACAGAAACTCTCTTAGGCGCTGTTTATTGTGGTGTGCCGTATCGGTGACAGGGAACCGGCAATTGTGTCCGATTGTCGATACGGGACACAGCCACTACGGTTTCCTGTGGCGGTGTGCCGTGTCGGCAACAAAAGTGTCTACGTTTGCGCAGCGCCTTAACCTCAACATTTGAGTTTCTATAGAGTTGGCAGCAGTGTTACACACGTCCATAAGCCACGGTAAACACTTTCCTTCTGATGGATCGTGTCGCTAAGAGGTGGACTTGAATGGTATAAAAAAACCTTAAGCAGTATGCATGAAATAATATAAAGAATCAAATTTATAAATTATTTTATTCCTTATACAATGAAGTATAAAAAGCACAGGAAACCGAGACAAACAAAAAATATAGCAAATATTTAAATACTTAATGACTAACAATAACTTAAAGTTTAAATCCTTAGTCGTGGTCGTGTTATATCGTTTCCACTCGATATTGCAAGTGGTTGTCATAGTAACCCCATAAGTTTGTGGTGACTTCAGCACGAAAGACTATCGAAATCGTAATAATATATAAAGGTATCGCCAGAACGGAGCATTGCGATTCAATTCAATTCAATTCAATTCATTTATTTCTTAACAAATATAATTCGTGTAGAAATTATAATACTATACTATAAACATGACAATCAATAAAAATATCAAAAAATTCAAGAATAATAAATACATGCAAATCAATAACGTTTGGCAGGCAACACCCGCACACAGGTTCACAGGAGGCAAACTGCTAATAGCAATGCACTGTTCTCTGAACTCGACAGTTTTTCATGCTGAGAGCACAGATTAACATTTTCTACCACATAATAAGTTATTTTATTTTCCTAAATCAACAAATTGCTAATCTTTTTTAATTTTCGATGACTTAAGGATGAGTTCCTACTCTTAAATCATCAGCAATAATGAAGATATTAAATAATTCTACTATATTCCCAGACTCGTTCGATACATAAATAATTACATAATATAATAATAAAATATACATACTTAAAGTAATGACGACCTCCGTGGCGTGGCGATAGTGAACACGACTGCTATTTAGGAGTTCTAGTGCGGGTTCGATACCTGCTCAGTTCGAATATTTGAGTGCATAATATGTATTTATGTATAATATATAATATGTGTAATATGCTATGTATAATATGTTTGTATTGACAAAAAAATGTACCTAATCTCTAGGATAATTCAGATAAGGGATCTGTGTAATGATACGCTGAAGCATTAATTTACAACAACATTACTATTTCATTGTCTTGTACCATGTGTGTACAATTGTGTTTATACGTCGGGGGTTCATACATAAGGTTAGATAGACATATTTTTGATCATTGTTTATTTCACAAAAATGAATTATAACTAGTAATATTAAATGGGCTGTAGTTACAAATAAGTTATTGCGTTATTATGACACGAATTCGGTATTATGGCTTTCAAGGACAACAGTATCCACTGTGCCCCATTTGTGTATCGACGTTATATAATATTATATCTCAATATGCACCATAATAATACCTGATCCTGCTTCGTCTAATGTCCGAATCCGAAATCGAAACTTCTATTGGTCAGTCGCAACGCCACTAAATGTGCGAATTACATATCTTGTTCAACATATGGGATGGATGGATGGATGGGGAAAAGATAAAAAAAAAACTAGTAAAGATATGACGAATTTTAAATTCTAGATGTCTGCCATCACAAAAAACGTAAATCACATTTTTCTCTAACTAGATCATTTGATAAGGGACTAAAGTTCGTAGCTTATGCAAACTGAAATGACAGTGAACTGGATACATCAGCTTGCAGCAGAAACGATGGTCAATGAAGCAAACGAATGGCGACTGAATAAAGAAGAGGGATATCCCCTAGCCAGATTCATTTGCTTCATCTGCCATTGATCTTTAGTCAGATGTAGGCAGCCTGTTGCCACTTCACCTTGCTTATTCGGCGAGATAAGTCGGTCATCACCACCATCTTCCGTGCGTTAATCCCGGTTGCAATCGAAGCTGTTATCTCGGAGTCGAGGGTCTGCTTTCTTCCAGTCTCTCTGCGTTGCGGCTGAACCTCGATATTTTGCTCGAGGCGATTGCTATCTGGCCTACACAACCTATAGGTATAGGCGGTATCGAAGATCTGCCGTTAGATCAGTTGTTGTACTTTTTAAGGCTCCAACAAGCCGTAACGACTGCCATAGAATTGTTTGTATGACAACCAGGACCGACGGCTTAACGTGCTCTCCGAGGCACGACCAAACCAGTGCAAAAATTCCTACAAACAAATATTTGCACTGAGGGGGAATCGTACCCACGCGTCCTGCGTAACAGTCGCGTGCACTAATATGACGCCACAGAGGCTGTCAAAATAAAAAATAATGTCGGTTTTAGGCTGCGAGATAAGCCGGTAACTTAAGTTTGTGTCAGATGACTTAATTACGAATTTTTTGTTTCAAAGATGAGTGTCTTTAGATCGTGAGTTAACCCACTGTCCGTGCCCAAGATCCGGTTAATTTCCACAGTGTTGGGAACTTTCCCCCCGAAAGTGATTTTTTGATTAAGATGAGATAAAATCTTATAGGAGGTATCAAGTCAAATCCAGATCTTCAATAACCATAGTTGTGCAGTGTTGCATACGTCCATTGGCCACGATAACCACTTTCCATCAGGGGTGGCCGTGTAGGTACCTATATAAAAAAACGCCAAAACACTTGCTCCAGTTGTTATTGTTTTAGTACTTAGTTCGTTTTAACTCTGTGTCTGTATTTTTCATACAATCATTCAAAACCATCTGCACACTGGGCAGTGTTCAAAAACTTTTCAAAAATGCAGGGGGTCGTTAAAGGATTTTTATCTCAGATATTTTTTCTGAAATTTCTAGGACGTTTCTTAAGATGTTCAACCGTATACAATTTAGATATGTCAAACTGTAACTTGTCTATTTTGTCTTGAATACAATTAAAGTTCTTTTTTGTTTGGTCTAAGGGACTAGACTTAGCTTCTGAAAGTCATAAAATAATACACAATATTGAGACTTAAACATTATATTAAAAAAGGAATAAAACAGTATAAATAAAAATTTTAATTACATATTTTAGACCTAATTTGTTAATACTTTTTTTTTTACTGAAACATTTAAATTACTGAATCAAGGTGCATACTGCTTTATGAATTGGTCGAGGTTGCTAAGTTTCTTGCCTTCAGGATCATACTTCTTTAAGAGGGCAGTATATTTCTCAGGGAACTTACTCTTAAGAGTCTTGGCCAGTTTGGCTGCATTTACTTTATCTTGTTCTGAGCAATTGGCGCAGGATGTATTAATTATTTCAGGTATTATTTCTGTAAAAAGAAATTATGATTAGTTAAGATATTTTTTATTGTAAACTGTAAAAGAAATCCCATCAAAAACTCTCTGTAAAAAAATAGCCAAGTCTCGATGCAGTTGCTTGTTTATATCTAAAAAGTACTGACATGACGAAAATTTCTGCGTTCTGGTCTTATCCAGTGGTTCTCAAATAGGGGCCTGAAAATGACCTGGTTCCGGTAAAGGATGTGCAATCCTTTACTGGAAATATAATATAAAATCAAATATATCGATCAGATTGCACGTTTTTTTTTTCGTGCGCGAAATCGCTATGGATACCAATCAAACTATAATCTACCTGAGTTACTTACTGGTCGCTTCTCGGTAGATTCAACTACTGAACCAACTAAAGAATCATCTTCAAATGATTTATTTACGTTACTTTTATATTTTAAAATTGTAAAGCTTTGACATTCATAATGTTTGTGCTCTTTATGTGCCTAAACTGAATAAACGAAATTGATTCTTTAATTGATTGTTTGAATATAGAATATAGAATACAGAGGGTAAGGCAACAGAAGATTATACTCGCATATTAAATAGGTACACCCTTTAAGACATTTAGAGAATCTACTACAATACCCAAGATAGAGCCGTTATCTTCAGAATCCAAAACATATAGGTACAGAAAATAAACGTAATGAGAAAGATAATAAAAGTAACTAAACAAAAGGTAATGTAAACATGTCTTACTCTTAGCTTCATTTCCTTCCTTGGTGCAGGCACCAGCTCCTAACAGGCAATCTGTGTATGCACTAATCAACCGAGGGTTTTCAAGAACTTGATCGATTATTGCCGGGTCATATTGATAGGCACGAGCCACCGCCAACCCAACCATAACCAAGGCGATGATGAATTTCATTTTGATTGAAACTGTGCTAAAAAGAAAGTAATAAAGCTATTGTAGTAAAAGAATAACGATGGATACATACATAATCAAATAAAATTTTAATATCTATTTACTTATTATAATAAGGTACCTATCCTAAAGAGTGCCGAATGGTTCAGCATGTGCCAGGCTGGTGACTAACGCTGGTTTCTAACCAGGACCTCGATCCTTCGAATTGTTAAACATTGAATTTTCGGCTTTATGTACATAGACATGAAGTTCAAAATTAAATGAAAATGGTTCATTAAATCGTTCCGTCACTCTACAAGATGTTAATTAATTTTAGTCTTTAATAGCATAGAGTTGGGCCTGATTTTTAGTTACTTTTTGTTCTCCACAAAACAATTACTAGAAATTAAATTGAACATTAACGAACATTTTAGTTTACGGTGTTCTGTGAGCATACACAGTAAACTCAAATATTGTACTTATGCATTTCACCCTTTGTTTCTACGCTTTCATACTTCACGATATACCTTTGATATCATATTGCGTAGTTACTTTTTATTATCATGTCTAGTCCATATATAACTTAGTAACTAGCTGTTTTTCAAATAAAATCGTCATCGGAAACGACATGTCGACATATATTTGATTTTGTTACAAAGTATGAAAACCGAAGTTCACTCTTTAGAAATAAAACAAGTCATATTTTACACAGAAATGATACAAAATGATATTACTATTATAAAAGTTAGTGAAATTTTTATCATGGTTGTTGATTGCGGAGTTTCACTAATATTTCGGCGCTTTCACAAGATGATCACTGTGTACTAGCTGACGATCGCCGAGCTAGTTCTTATTGGGGCAACCATATCGGTCTAACCTCTTTCTCACTCGTTTATTATAGTTCTGCACACCGAGATCATGGAGCTAGTAACAGCGCCGAATATCGGTTAACTTAAGAAAGCAAACCAACATGGTAAATATCCCGTTGACTTTTATAATAGTAATATAAATGACCATTTGAATCTGAAATGATATTTAAAAATAATTTGACTACTTTGTGGTACTCACCTAAAGAACAACTTGCCTTTGTAATAAAAATTTTAGTCTGAAGCCATTTATATATATTTTTTGATAGCAATAATAATTATTATCCTTGAGGTATGCGGCACTTGATCTTTTTATCACAAAATAGTACAAATAATATATTTTATTATGATACTATTTCACAAGGTATGAAATCTAGCCGGAGCTTGATATTCATATATAAAGATAAGTAGTAATAAGTAGATAAAACGGCCATTTGTGCATATTAAGTTAATTTTACATTCCGTACATGAATCATCCAGGTAGATATATTTTGATTGATGTACAAAGAAGTTTATTCTAATTATTTATTTTATCCATATTTTATTTTAATAGCCTCTCCCCGACTCCGCCCTTGTGGATTTCGTATATCGCATGTCCATACCCACCTTCTAGTATAGGGAGAAAGGAATGGGCAAGTCAGTCTGGGCCGAGTCTCCTCCGGACCTGCTCCAGCGCCTCGTTCCCGAGTGTTACTTGCTCACTGAAAGAATTGGCGGTAGCCCATACGCTCGCACATTGTACCGACAGTCAGTACGGTTTTTTATTTAAGGCATGCCAATTTGACTTCACCTCGCCTGATGGTAAGCTAGAGACTTTGTGTCTCAGTAGAGGGGACACCATTACAAACACTTACAGTGTTACAATAGTGGTGATTAGCTTGACGGCCTCTTCAGATGCTTTTTCACGCCCCGTTTAAAGCACCCCGGACTGTAGGAAGAGGGAAACAAGTGAACATGTAAGGAACTCCAAGACTTAATGGTACGGCAGAGGATAGAGATCACCGAACCGCTTTGTTCTTGATGGAATATTCTGCACCGTATGCGGGTCACATCTAAGCCCTGCACGTGTTGTCCTGTGTAGGAAAGGAGAGGGTGGGATTAATAGGAAGACCTCATCAGAACATTCACCATGGTAGAGACAGTAAAATATTCACTTTAAAACATTCGCGTTACATGAATATTGCAAAGGCCCGAGGGTATTCGTAACCTCAGAAAGGACTCCCAATAATGGGGACCGCATGTCGCTGCAACCTATGAAGAGCATCTAGTAAGTACTTTGCGAAGACATCCCAGAGATGCGAGCAATATTCCACGCAGGAGTGAATTTGTATCTTGTAAAGAAGACACCGCTGCTCCGGCGTGAAAAACCGTCTTACTCCGTGATGGCACCCGAGTTTACGCGATGCTGTCTTGATGATGTTCTCGATATAGTTCTTGGTTATCAAGATGCGCATGATAGTCTCGGTGATACTACTCTACCTGGCTTTCAAAGCACCAACTTTTCTCTCCCATACCCAACATCATTTTCATAGCTTTACGAGTACCTATCACTTTGTTGTTTGGTGGTGGTATATTAAGGTTGTCCAACAGTGACAGTGGTATGCTCAAAAGAGTGAGAAGGGGAAGGAAGAAAGAAGACTTTGCTGTAAACGCACATGTCTGCGTCTACGTACGTCAACCAGTACGAGAGGCTACGGCGTGGCCTCTTCAGCCATTCCTCTAGGATGAGATTTACCACTGCTATTACGGCGTTCCCTGCGCAGGGTACCCAAGTCCTGTGAAGTGGGAATCATGGCCCAGATTTCTTCCTACTTGGGTTTATACTCTCAAAAATACACCCCAACAATAAACCAATATAGCATCAAAAAGACTCACACCTTCACACTCCAGACAAATACAAACTTGATGCGCCCATAATCCTAACTAAACACTATAATGTCCTTTCCCAAGCTATAGTCTATCTCTAAACCAAATTTCATTAAGATCAGCTCAGTAGTTCAGACGTGGTCTACTCAATTTACTAATGATTTTCATTGTTATTATTAGTAACCCAAAGGAGTTATTGAGTTTCAACACGTTTGTATATACCTGTTGTACATTTAATTACATTTAATGTAACAGTAGGCCATAGCCTCCCAAGATTGGGAAATGTATATGTCCAGCAGTGGACTACGATAGGCTAATTGATCGATTTATAATGCATAGGTACGAGTATGAACTTGTTATAAACTAATAACACTAATCAAACTTCAAGACAATTTTTAAAGACATGTTAAAGATAGGCAGACCGATCTAGTGGGGTTATAACGAATCTATTAAATTGTAGTTACTTAACTTACAAAAACAATCGACAGGTGGCGTAATTCTCAACGCTTTTCAATTTCTTTTCAATTTGTCCATGCAGTCAGGAACCTTATTAGATAGGAGTAAATTACGACAAATCTATACAAACTATAGCCACAAAATATAGCCGCGGTAGCCTAAAGGGTATGGGTAATGGACTACTGAGACGAGGTCTCGAGTTCGATTCTAGGTTTTACCATGGCACACACCAATAACTTTCGATGCGTTTCGAAGGAAGTTATGTGTGTATTTATCGCAGGTTTATAAGTGCCCAGTCAATGGCAATAGGCTCGCCACCTATTACATTGGGACCTAAATATAAACTGGCGGAATGTGGGTGCTAGCACCTCTGCCTACCCCTTCGGGGATATAGCCGTGAGTTTATGATATGTTATGTTATGAAACAACTTTGAAGTTCAAGCAATATCGTGCGGCAGTTCATACTACCATGCCATTGTCCTTTATTAGAAATAATATTTGAGTATTTATATTTGATGTAGTAAACAAGATGAAACAAATTATATCATGCAATCATTATTATTAAGTTTGGTAATTTTAAAATGAAACAGAGTATTGCAACTTGGATAGTATATAATATTAAAAAAAAATATAAATCAATAGACATCAAATTTTATTATATTTTAAACATCTGTTATATACTCGTAAGTGAAATTAAGACCCATACTTGCTCTCAAATTCGTTGAGCTCAGCAACTCTCTTGCTAGAAGGATCGTATTTCTTTCTGATCTCCTCATATTTATCTACGAAGTTCTTCTTGAAAGCCGTTAAAGCTTTTCCTGCATATCCTTTTTCTTCTTCTGTACACTTAGTGCAGGATGTGTCTACCAACTCAGGCAGAAGATCTGTGAAAAAAGTAATGTCTATTATCAAATATAATTGTAAAGTGGATATGTCTGTACATTGGAGCTATTGAAAAAAATTATTTGGGTTATGTTATATTTACAATACGCGACACGAAAATATTTGTTATTGAATTCTTGTCTTTTTTTCCTTTGTTTGATTGCGATAGGCGTTAACATAACTGTAGCACTAGCATGAACTCCTATCGAATTCGTAATGTAAAGGTTTCGAGAGAACGGAGCATTGTGATTGGCAGTCTGCCTCTTGTGAACCTATGTGCGTGTGTAGCCCGCCAATCGCAATGCTCCGATCTGTCGATACCTTTATATTACGAATTAGATAGTATTTCGTGCTAAGGCTACTGAACGGTTTTTTTGTTAGAAAATCTTACGTTTGTTTGCAGTGCAGAACCGCAGTTATAAAATGTGAAAATCAAAGTTTGTTCTGTGAAATTTTTATAGAGGTCGCTAGGAGGTTCTTTGTATTTTGTATAGCTTATTACATCCGGGCAATCATGTAAATGAAAAGAATAAATAATATTGCATACACAAATATTAATTTAATTGCATAAATAAAAAGATTGAATCATGCAATTTTAATATGTAGTTTTATGATTTCATTATGACTAAGTAACCAGGATGCCGGTCACTCACACACGAAAAAACAATAACATTAGATATCCTTTGGTTATTGACACGATTATAAAAGCACGTCATTGGAGTTTCTTTTTTGTTTCACTGGATTGAATCTCTAATTTTATATATTGTTTTTATTTAATTTTTTATTTTTATTGTATAAAGTTATTTAAACGCTGTCAGTTTGTCTGTTGCGTTTTACGCCTATACCACTAAACTGAAATAAATGAACCGATCTTTAGGAAATCTATTACACATATAGAAAAGAGTTTGGGAAAGGACATTAGTTGAGATATCCTACACGCGGGAGGAGCAATGAGCAATAGCTATAATATTATAAACTCATTATGAATTTATGCTCCAAACTTCATTCCAATTAAAAAAACACAAAGAATATTGCACAATCAACGTAACGTTGCACAATATGAGACGATGTAAGAAATATAAATAATTTCTAAGTATATTAAAATCTTACCTTTCAATTTCTTTCCCTGACTAGTGCAGGGACCTTTATCTAAAATGCAATCTCCGTATCCATTAAGCAAACGTGGGTTCTCCAAAGCCTCTTTGTAAGCTTGTTCGTCAACGTCCAAATGGTCATAGGGGTAAGCCACCGCCAATCCGACCAGAGCCAAGATGATGAGTAATTTCATTGTGATTGTTTTTGTGTGAACTAAAAATATTAATACATATTAATTTATTTTATTATTCAACTTGATGCACAGTACAAATGTACTAAGGCGGACTTACTGCCAAAAGCAATAAATCTAACAGGCAACCTTATTCTAACAGGCAACAGTGAGTGACATTGAGGTAGGTGCAGGTAGAAGAATGAATTACATATCTATTTAATAAAATGATATTAATCTTATTGAAAAGCAAAAAAATGACAGCCATATCAGGCATAATTGACAGATAGGCATAAATGACGCCTATGGTACACACGACCAGACCAGTGCAGATATCCATATACATGCATACGGATGCATACATAGATACACAATCCAATACATACGAATATTATGACTATTATGATATTACATAAATATCATATGTTAATACGAATATATTTAACTGTATTTAACATTCATAGAAATACCCAGACTAATGCATCATCATCATCATGTTTTCGTTAATCCTGGTTGCATCCGAAGCCTGCCCGAGACCGGGGTCTGCTTTTTCCAGTACTTTTTAGGGCTCTAAATACCCTTTTTTCCTTCGTGTAGAAATTCCTACGGGTACGTCTAACAAAATCAACGAACGGTGGTTATGTGAGACTCGAGCTGACTAAAACCGGCTGACCCAGGGTCATCGTAGGTCCTCTCGACTGGCACTACGATGTCCTGATCTTTCCTCAGATACCTTCCCCGGCCTACTCCTGCTAGGGTGACAGGCATCTTCACCTGTTATACCCAAGGTCGCACTCATTGAGGACGGATGTCATTCCACAACCCACTACCCTAGTGCGTTTTAATGTCTTATATAGAGTTACATGAAAATTATAAATAGAGTTACATGAAAATTATAAATATAAAAATTGTGCTCATGACCAAATAATAATAAGTAAGTATGTTAGGTAGGTACTTACCTGAGAACAGGATAATTATTTCTGTAGCTTAATTTTATTATCTGCTGCCTTTATATACTACATTTGTTGTTAATTATATTTTTGTTGTTTACACCTTGATTTTAATTTTAGTGCTTAAATCTAAAGGTTTTATTTTATTTTCTTGACTTTTTTAACATTTTTTTAAGTAAATAAAATTTAATTAGATGTACTGACGTTTTCACTCAGTATTCATAAATTCTATTGTTAGTGAGTCCGGATGGAGCGTAAAATAAAATTATACATACTGTTGGCTGCGGCACCGCTCGCTGTTCTCGCGACCAATCAAGGCCTATGTCCTTTACCAAGCAATGTATACAGGATGTTAGGGTAGCCGCGGTAGCTTAGTGGTATGGGTGGTGGACTGCTGAGACGAGGTCTCGGGTTCGATCCCAGGTTTACCATGGCACACACCAATGACTACGACGCTTTTCGAAGTTATGTGTGTATTTATCGCAGGTTTATAAGTGCCCGGTTGATGGCAATAGGCTCGCCCCCTATTACATCTATTCCAACTCCTAATCATCCACCTTTCATCTTCAACCAATTGTTTGCTTGTGATGTTAAGAAGAGCATCTTGTCGATTTCATCCAATGCTGTCGGTAGTGATTGTGTCAGTCGGAATATGGTTGTGCCGATTTTAGAACAAATTCTTCCTATCCTGTGTCACGTCTTTAACTACTCCATTGCTTCTGGTATTTTTCCATCCTCGTGGAAAAGTGCCCAGATAATACCTCTTCCTAAGAAAACTAAACCCTGTTCCTTTTCTGATTATCGTCCAATATCTATCCTCCCATTTCTCTCTAAAGCTCTAGAGCGACTCGTGCACACACAACTCAGCTCTTTCCTAAATAGAAATGCCCTACTGAACCCTCTACAATCTGGTTTCCGTCCTGGGCATAGTACTGCGACGGCATTGGTTAATGTCACAGAAGACATACGGCTAGGCATGGATAGTGGAAATCTTACACTTCTAGCCTTACTCGATTTCAGCAACGCTTTTAACACCGTTGATTTTGACATCCTGCTTGGCATACTTGGCTCTATTAACATATCTCCAACGGCTATTGAGTGGTTTCGTAGTTACCTGTCTGGTCGCCGGCAACGTATTCGCATCGAAGAGTCATGCTCTTCCTGGTGCAGTACGACAGCTGGTGTACCGCAGGGTGGCGTTCTGTCCCCGTTACTTTTCGCCATTTTTATAAACACAATTTCCGATAAATTAAGGTCATCCTACCACCTTTATGCTGACGATCTACAAATATATACTCAAGCTCCTCCAAACAACCTGTCCAATGCTTTCGCTGTGCTCAATGCAGACTTGGAGCAAATATGCAAATGGAGCAGAAATCATGGACTTAAACTGAATGCCTCTAAGACTCAAATAATTGTTATTGGAAGTCCCAGGCTGACTTCAAAATTAGATTGGGCCCAGCTTCCGCAGATTGCTATGGGCGGAGCGGTCGTGCCAGTTAGCGATAGTGTTAAAAATTTGGGTATCTACATGGATAAATCATTCTCTTGGAGTATCCAGTTACGGGAAACAAGTCGCAAACTATTCGCGTCAGCGGCTGCCTTACGTAGGCTGCGAAACTTCCTGCCAATTGCCACTAAGGTTGCGCTCGCACAATCGCTTCTTCTTCCTGTGCTTGATTATGCCGATGTCAGCTATCCCGACCTCACAGAGGAGCAACTAGAGAAACTTGAGCGACTTCAAAATTTCTGTATTCGATTCATATTTGGTCTTCGCAAATATGATCACGTTTCAGACTTTCGTAAACAGCTTAAGTGGCTCCCAATTCGACTTCGTAGGAATGCTCATATTCTGACATTATTATATAATGTACTGTTTAATCCCACCACTCCCTCTTATCTCAAAGAGCGCTTCCAGTTCTTACATGACACACATGCGAGATGCTTGAGGTCGTCCGAGAATTTGAGGCTGAGAATGCCGACGCATTCCACGGACTTTGTGGATAAATCATTCACTGTCAAGGCTGTGCGCCTGTGGAATGCATTACCAGTGAATATAAGACGGGCTAAATCCCTCAATATCTTTAAAGTAATGGTTAAAGACTACTACCTATCATCATGTGCCTTGTGATGCTTCACAAATATACAATATTTAGTTACTCGTTGCCTTTATATATATCTACTCTCTATATTTATACTCTGTATCATATTTACGTATTGTATGTTATAACTGTATATATCCGAGAGTGAGGTTAGTGCTGTATACTTAATATTTATTTTATGTACTCATACTCATATAGGTAATGTTTGTTTATTTTGTGTTAATATTTATTTATGTTTCCTACTTCTAATATAGTTTTGTATAATACTGCTTGTACTGATTGTCTTGCCTTAATTTAGGTATATTATTTGTTAACTACACCAATCAACATATTGTTATTGTTATGTCACGCTGCTGTCCATCCCAAGGTTGCCTGGAAGAGATCGCTTTCAGCGATAAGGCCGCCCATTGTACATTAGAACAACTGTAATTCTCATTACTTGTCCCTGGTGTTTTCTTGTATTTATTTTTTTGTATTGTTTTTGGTGTACAATAAAGAGTAATCTATCTATCTATCTATCTACATTGGGACCTAAATATACACTGGCGAAATGTGGGTGCTAGCACCTCTGCCTACCCCTTCGGGGATATAGGCGTGATAGTATAAAAAATAAAAAATAAAAATGTTAGGGTAACACTCCCGAAGCTGACGGCACATGTTAGTACTCAGCACAGAACAGAAGAACCTAGTTAAATGCGATACTATTGTTTCAGTAGCGGAACCGATGTAGCCAAACTCACACATACAACCATTAGCAATAATGTGTAAATAATTGCTTTAAGTGGTGGAATTATTGCCTTTTAATGCCAAATTAATTCAAATCATACGTAAAACGAAAACACACTTAACCCTTTTTAATTAAGATACTGGCAACTATACTGCCACCACCTATTTTTTTTCAACTTTCAAAATAGAGATTACTTTGCCATAGATAAAAAGATTTTAATGGCGTTTCATACATACTTTTACATATATAATTTTATAAAGAATCACTACAAAAAAAGCAAGTAAGCCATAATGTGAATCGATTTTTTATGCAATTATTGTTTCATTTAGCTTTACTAACACGATGGAGAGTGAATAAGGCTAGTTGAATGGTAAAATAAATCACTAAATTGTAATTTTTATGCCAATATTTAATATATTCGGAGCACCCGGTGCCTTCATGTGCAAGTTCAAACGCACAATTTTTTATGATTTTTTAAAATTAATTAATTACCTTAAGTAATAACATAATAATGATAAATAAATTAATAAACGGCTAATTCCATATTAATTAATTAATTCTCTATTTTTATATGATACGAGTAAAAGGGTATTTCGGGGGTAAATTGGTGTAAATGGGGTAAATGGAGTAAAAGGGTTTTTTTAAACCACCCAGAAGTAGGAGCCCGCGAAGCGGGCTACGTCGAGCTTATTTAGAAGACGTCATATGAGGTTTAGTTTCAGGTTTAATTGTGAATAAAAAATCTGTGTCGTATAAATGACATTATTGAAAACGAAAGTTATGGCAAATACATTTATGGATTTTAATTATTATGACACTTGATCGATTATGACCAATGAAATTAGTGAAAGTGATTTTATGTCATTTCACGATTATGGCAAATATGATTTAGACGAGGCTTCTGGCTTACCGGTCAGAGCGTTCCCTCTGTGAAAGAAAACTCACGGGTTCAAATCTCGTCGAAGCATTCATTTTTTCTATCTAAATTTGAATCCTCTATTTATTTGGAGTCAGTGCAACACTTCAAAACTTGTCCTTTTTATATTAACTTAGTTATCTCAACTTTCACTCCCTTCCTAGCCATATAATTTTTAACCCAGTACATCCATCGCCTCCTTGGTCTTTCAATCCGCTTGTAGGCGTTTACTTCCATAGTTAATACGTCCCCTACTACGTCATGGTCAACGCATTAAATTTCTGTTACTGGCATGACACTATTTTCTAACTTCTTCCTCTAGTGTACTCGTTCATAATCTTATTCTTTTCACACCAATGTTTTAGTTCTTATTATAAAGCGTGTGTGCAATAAGTTTCAATTCAGCTGCCTTTGATTTATTTAATTTCAAGTGTTAAGTTTTTTTTATTGTAATACACCGAACGTATGTTATTAATAATTCTACCAAGCATCCGAGGCTTTTATATAGTGCGGCTTGTGCGAATTACACTAAGAAATAATATTTGTGAATATTCTGTCTTAAACAAAGCCTTTGTTTTAAACAAAGTCCCCGCCTCTGTCCGTCTTCACGACCAGAAACTCAAAAACTACTGAACAAATTATAATATAGATTTTAATTATCAGCACGTTCATGGGAAAGGTATAAGTAGATAATTTGTCTAGAATTTGTGTCAATTGGTTGAAATAGGATAATAATTAGATGGACGAGACACAAAAAATCGATAGTCTTGAGAACTTTATTGATTAGTTAAGCCTTATGTCTGAATTGAATTGAATTTATTTGTATTATCTTGGTACAAATATATCTAATGATGACATCTCAGTCCTGAGTCACTTTCGAGAACAACTTGTAATTGTTCTGGAGAATCGTTCCAAATCGCCTCGAGAGTAAACTCTACGATATGTACAGCCATCAGAACAAGCCGGGCTACAGTACCGTAGACCACAGCTGCTGCTATGTATGGATTTTGTAGACTACGAGAAAGCTTTTGACTCTATAGATACCAGGATCTTCATTCTACCTATTGTTAACCAAACTGTACTGTTGTTGTAACTGTTAAATGACAAAGTACTCACTTCATTACATTAGGCACGCCTAAAATTGCGTGGTACCGAAAATCAAAGCTGGCAAAATTTAGGTATTTTATAATACATTGCTTACCGCTTCGGGGAGTTACAGGCGTGAATGTATGTATCTATTCTATATATTTTTTGAGTTTGATTTTGGTCTGCTAGTAGCTACTTTATTATATCAATTAATAGTTTGATATGCTTTACGCCTTATATCTTGGACCCAAATTGTACTCAAAATATGCTCTATATGTGCAGTAGGTGTCACTTCAGGTTATGGGAGGCTACGGTGGTGAATGAGTTCAAATCCATCCTTCAACATTTCTCTGGCGACTTGGGTCAATGATGGCGTGAAGTACTAATAGTTATAAAATTAAAAACAGTTTTACATTTTCAATGTTATATTTGGAAAAAATTAAGGTAACAAAAGAAACTTAAATTAGGTTTATGTTAAGTCATTCTGCTCATATTTAATAAGTGAATCAAGACGAATTTTCACTTATAAACTGGTCGAGCTCAGAGCGTCTCGCGCCTGAGGGGTCATACTGTTTAATGAGAGCCTCGAATTTCTCAGGAAGCTTGGTCTGGACAGCCTTTAGGAGCGTCGCTGCAGTCGATTTGTCATTTTTGGAGCACTTATCACAGGAGCTGCTTATCGCGTTAGGTATGAGTTCTGTAAAATTAAGTTTTTGTGTTTAATAATTACATACTACAATATTACCATTCTATCTTCCAATATTTGTTACAATACGTCTCTTATCTCATCCAAAGGGGGTCGTAACAGGCGGCTAACCCAAACGCAGATGCTATCAATGTCAGAGAATTAAAACTCGAAATAAACACCCTTACCAAACCTGGTCTGGTCAGTATGGAAACAGCCTAATCCTCCCGACAATTACGTACAGTTCTCTGCTGAATATATACAACTCCCAAGGTCAGCAGTGGACTGATAGGCTAATTGATTAATGAGGAATAAGATATGAGATAGTAATTTCTAAAAAAAAGTTCTTACTCTTCAATTCATTTCCTTCTTTAGTGCAGGGACCTTTTCCTAAGATGCAGTCACTGTATCCGCCCAGCAAGCGTGGGTTATCCTTAGCCTCTTGGATGGCAGTTGGGTCGAAATTAAAATAGTCATCGGGGCGAGCCACCGCATACGCAACCAGAGCCAAGACGATGAGGAGTTTCATTTTGATTGATTCTGTGTGTGGAGAGAAAAATATTTTTTATTACACATCCTACAGTCATCATACAGTCATTAAACATTATACAGTCCTCAAAAATTTGCAGATGCGTAGAGATGTTGTGTCCCTAGTAGTATTTTACCGTCTCTACCACGGTGAATGTTCTGATAAGCTCTTCCAATTAATTCCACCCTTTCCATTCCTACACAGGACATCTCGTGCGGGGCTTAGATGTCACCCGCATATGGTGCAGAATATTCCATCAAGAACCAAGTGGTTCGTTGGGTCTTTCCTCTGCTGCACCATTAAGTCTTGAAATTCCTTACCAGCGCACGTGTTTCCTACTTCTAGTCCCGGGTCCCCTTTAAGTGGGGCGTGACAAACTATCTGATGAGGCCGTCAACCTGAGCGCCAATATTGTAATACTGTGCTTGTTTGTAATGTTGACCCTCTTTCCTGAGACATTGCCTTTGGCTTACCATCAGGCGAGGTGAAGTCAAATTGACGTGCCAGTAATAAAAAAATATGTTTGTTTGGTTCACTTCAGTCATATTTTTTATATTTTTTCACCTTTTGTCTACCTGATATAGTTAGTGAATAGATTAAAAAAGTGTTTATATATAATAGTACCTAAAATGCTAATGGTTTGCTGTTAGGTAAACTTAAAAAAAATGACTTATGTTAAGAGAGGGTTCACGTCGGTAGCGTAATGGTCGGGATTTGAATCCGGGATCTCTCGATCGTAACCGACGACTTAACCACTAAGTTACGGACTCTACGCCGCAATGACGCTATACCGAATATGAATTATTCATGAATGAATTATTAATATGATACAAATACATATGATGAATGAATTTTTTGATATATTTTACACGGAAGTTATGTACGCAGTGGTCATGAACAATTAATTGTTTGTGGTACTCACCTAAGGAACAGTGTGTCTCTGTGACTAAGTTTTGAGATCTGACGGTTTTATATACATCTTTGGTTAATAATATCCTTGGAGCTTAGCACTTGATTTATATTTTACTAACATTTTAGGTAGGAATATATTTTTTACATTACAATAAAATATGCATAAGCTATGAGAACTTTTTGTTACAAAATTATTTATTAGTCATCATACCAAAAAACTTTAATAATAATAATATTAATCACTTACTGTTCGTATGGATGAACCTACTTTTGTACGTAAGTATCGGGTGTAATCTTGCAACTCGATTTTGAAGCAGAATGTACTATGCCGATTTTTTTTTTATACTACGTAGGTGGCAGACAAGCACACGGCCCACCTGATGGAAAGCGGTCACCGTGGCCTATGAACGTGTGCAACACTAAGGGTGTCACACACACGCTGCCCACCCTGAAGGGAAAGAGGGAGAGCTGGGAAGGGGTGGGAGGCTAGGAAGGGGAGGGGAAGGAGGGGTATAGTGAGCTCTAGCTACCCTACTTACCGGCGGGAACACAACACGATGGTTATTATGACCGCGGTCTTCTGTTCCCAGTTGGACAGCTCATTTCGAACGGGAGATACCGTCGTGTCCTACCTCCATCCATTTCGATTATGGTCGATGAAATTTCGATTACGCGTTTATTTATTTATTCGCATCCCGCTGCTTTATGCTAAGAAGGTATTGTTATGTTGTTCTGCCTTATGTAATATAGGTTTGCTTGATTCTTTGTTCATTGTGTGTCTCCTGAATAAATGCTTTTTCTTTCATTCTTTCTATTTTGAATGAAAATGCATTAATAGAACTCCTAAATGAAATAAGATGAGCCATCGATTTTGGGCTGATTTTTTTTGTCATAATAAACTATTCATTAATTATTACTTGGTCTAAAATGAGTTTGGAAGCTGGTCATTGGAATCCCTAAACTAAATGAAGTTTGGACATATTTATACCCATCGACCATTTGTTTTGTCTTAATATACTCTATGTTAATAAAATATCTATTTCATAATACCTGATACTCTCCAAGACGTTAATTGGTAGTGCTTGTGCGGCTAAGCACTTAATTAATTTCCTTGCGATTTACACCGCATAGCAAGGAATCGGGTCAAAATTTTATTCCAAATTCATTTAACTGCAACAATTTACTGCACTGCAACGGTTATTTTCGGCATACCCATTTTCTTGCCTAGGCGAGCCTAATGCTGCTAATCGGGCACTATGCCCGATTGGCAGCATTAGGCTCGCCCCCTATCACGTGGGACCCGAAAACATAGTTGACGAAATGAGGGTGTTAAATACACCTCTGCCTACTCCTTCGGGGATTATGGGCGTGAGCATAATATGTATGTTATTATACCATGCTATTCAAGATCTGAAAATGGAGTCAGGAGATGGTCATAGAAACTTCTAACTACTAAACTGAACAAGATAGACCAGGTTTTTGGATAAATTTGGCTGGTCTCGCTAAGCTCAGCCCTAGTGCTATATCACATTAGCTAGGTACTATGACTAAAAAGTGAAATGTATAATAAAATTATTAATAAAAATACTTTTCGAAACAAACTTTCATTAAAGAAATAATTGAAATGAAATTTTCGTAATAATTTTATGCATAAAATTGTAATTTTCATTAGGGATAGTTTGTTTTTGAAAGTTCTTTTTCAATTAATAATTTTATTATTGCGGGCAGCAATAATAATAATAATGTCTATCTAGTAAATATATGACTTAAAATATGTTAGTGAATATTGTAATGTTTGCAACATCAAGAACGTCACATTCGTGCTGCCGATCATATCGAGGGGAGGAGAAGGGGGAGGGATGACGAGTTTCATTACTCTCAGTGAAGAAGACAAAGGAAAGTTTTCGGTCTTTCCGCTGACAACATAAAACCTCTCTAGTGAGGTCTGGCTACCTGAGGTTGCCACCGTAAACATAATACAAGGTTATTATTAACTGCGGCGTTCTGTAAAGTGGAGGTTCTACAGTCGGACCCACTCAATTAGGACGGTGATACCGTCATGTCCTACCTCCGTCAATATGTCAACTTTTTAACCTTGAATTCAGATTGATTTGTCTGTTAAGTATCTACTCCTAATTTCTTGGATGCCAGCCTAACCTTGTTCTCCAAGAGACTGCGCAACTGGACATCTTGTGTAATGTTGTGTGACTTGTGTAATGTTGTCGGTAGTGTAATGAACGGATCTCAAACCTGGTATCTCCTTAAACTAAGGCTGATACTCTTCACCACTAAGCTAAGCCATAATTATGAGTTGACAGTAAAACCTATAATAAACGCAGTAGCCTAGTGGTATGGGTAATGGACTGCTGAGACGAGGTCTCGAGGATCGACCTACGTTTTACTATGGCACACAGCAATGACTTTCGATACTTTTCGAAGTTATGTGTGTTTTTATCGCATATTTATAAGTGCCTTGTTAATGGCAATAGGCTTGCCACCTATTATATTGGGACCTAAACATAAACGGCCGAAATGTGGGTGCTAGCACCTATGCCTACCCCTTCGAGGATGTAGGCGTGAGTTTATGTTATGTCAAAACCTATATGCATATTTATTTTATCATATTCTTTTATAAAGCTGACCGTATTCGGGTTCTCGTAATATACCTACCTATTTATATTTAGACTATAAAGTAAATTAATTAAAAGTTGTTTATTTAGTTCATTTCTTTATGTCATCCTTAGCCAAAACGTTTTTCTTTCAAAGTCTATGCATGAGCAAATGAGATTCTAACTTTGTTCTAACAAAGTTAGAATCTCATTCTACCAAATGTCTTTAATCGGGACCAAGGTTGAATAAGAAGTTGTCACGCTACGCTTAGGTAGGTAGCATAGGTCTTCGTTTTTAAAATTTACCATTATACTCACGGATACCACCCCTGTTGGCAATTGGTATTGGTTTTGTCAGTCTCAGATCGAATAAAACCGCACGCCTTCTCGAGTCTCGATTACTGGGACGTAAAGTTATATCTAACAAGGCATTTTCTTTAACACTGGAATGTGTGGAATGAAAAAAGTTAATATAAAGTAGACGAATATCTTAATGATAAAAATGCATGGTCATACTAATCTCTTGCTCTTGCACCTACTTATAATAAATAAACAGAACTACACTCTTTTGCAAAAAAAACGGGCACCTAAGGAAATTTCGTTCTAAGGTTGATTTTAGTTAATTAAATGAAATTTATTTCTTTGACGTAGTCTGTATACTTATAATAGTGTAAATTAATGCGCGTGAAGTGAATTCGAGCAATTAAAAGAAAAAAAAACGATGTATTCTTTAAAATCGATGTACACGCCCAAACAATAAGAAGTGGTCGGCAATAAAGACAAGTTTTTTTTTTACTTTTTTTAATTAAATAAAGTTACTAATGTAAAAACCTAATAATGAGTGTGAACTCCTCTTGTCAAAATCACAGCTTGAATCCTTCTGGGCATGCTTTAAACAATGTTTTTAATAACGTTTTGAGGAATACGTTTCCACTCCTCTGCAATGACTCTTTTTAGCTCCCTGATGTTTTGTGGAACAAGTTGCACTGATTTTACCTATCTCTTTAGAACATCCCACACATGCTCAATTGGATTGAGGTCAGGACTTCGAGCTGGCCAATCTAAACGACGGATCCCAACTTCTTGCATGTCCGCTTCCACGTCGCTAGAACAGTGCGGGCGAGCATTATCGTCCATAAAAATGGAATCTTCCCCAAGTGCAGTCAATGTGGGTTGTGCATATGGAGCTAGGACTCCCATTATGTACCGGTGTACATTTAATGTTCCATTTTCTATGAAAACTAACTCCGTACGCTCCGTCGAATTAATTGCTGCCCAAAAACATAACTGAGCCTCCGCCATAAGGAGTGATTTCTTCGAAACACACTTCCGTATAGCGTTCCCGTGGTCTTCGCAGCACTCGCCGGCGTCGGTCCTCTCCACACAAAGAGATTCTAGCTTCATCAGAAAACAATACTTTGTTCCAGTCCTCCAGAGTCCATGAAGCACAGTTCCGAGCAAACTGAAGTCGAGCAATACGGTGCTCACAGAGTAATTTAGGACCCCGAGCTGGGCGGTAACTCTTTATATTGGCAGCCAAAAGCCTCCTCCTGACCGTCCACAAGCTAACTTCTACTCCTCTTACTTCTTCAGGGCTCTTCTTTAGGTTCACACTTGACGCCTTACGATTACGCAACGCCTGACTCACCAAAAAGTGGTCATCTATTGGTTCTGTGCATCGTTTTCTTTCCGAACCGGGTCTTCTTTTGGCCGAACCAGTCTCTTGATATCGTTACCAAGTCCTCTGGACAGTTGAACGACTCACATTTAGTCGCTGAGACACATTGCGAACAACGTTCTTCAAGTAGGGCTATAATTTTACCGGCCCTTAGCGCTTTATCACTCATATCAAAAAGTGGTATTTAATGTAAAAAGAAAGATTAAATTGTTTAATTTATTTATATTTATTTATTTAATTTGCAGAAAATATCCAAAAAGTTTTAAAATAATCGTAATCAGTTAAAAATCGTTTCAGCAATGCGCACCATTAGTAAAGCAATTTTAGAATAATCCACAATAATCATTATTTTTCTTTTAATAATTTCAAATTTTAAATTTGGAACGTAAAGAATCATGCTAGGATGCTTCAAAAAACATGCCAATACATCGTCAAATGAACAAATCCTATTTCTTGTTCTTCTTCATTAAAGTAGAGAAAAAAATCTTAAGTGTCCGTTTTTTTCCGAAAAGAGTTTATATTTTAAAAAGAAAATAAAGGATAACGATAATCTACCTGAGTTTTTTGCTGGTCTTTTCTCAGTAGCTTTAACTACCGAACCAGCGAAAGAATCATTTAGAATTGATTTATTTACTAAGTATTTTATTTATTAAAAATTATAATATTTTTCACAAATGTAGGTACACAATTATTGTAAAACTTTGACATTCATAAGTGCTCTTTATGTGCCTAAACTGAATAAAATATTAATGCCTGAAACTGATTCTTTGATTCTTTACTCTTCGGATAGTCCTTTCAATGAATGCCGTCGTAATCGTTGGGTGCAACCAATATATAGGTAGTAACATTAAAAAACATAAATTATATGTATACATTTTTATTTAAAAATAATTATCCTAAAATTGGAATAATAATAAGTTTGGATTCGGCGGTCTCGTCACGGGGTGTCGACCACTGGGGGCCTAAGCCACAAACCCGAATGTTTATGGGGTAGAATATTTTGTTTCTTTTGTTTTTTTTTTTAAATTTTCAACTATATGCTACATATTATTTAGAAAAAATAAATAAGGTTTTTTGTTATTTGAAAGGTAAATAGTAGTAAAAAGGTTGTAGCAGGTAAATAAATAAAAACAAATAATTGTAACTTCAAAGTATGTTCAGAAAAAAGGAAAAATACAATATAAATTTAGACTATAATTTTGAACAATTGTGCTCATATTTAATAAGTGAATCATGACGCATTTTCACTTATAAACTGGTCGAGCTCAGAGCGTCTCGCGCCTGAGGGGTCATACTGTTTAATGAGAGCCTCGAATTTCTCAGGAAGCTTGGTCTGGACAGCCTTTAGGAGTGTTGCTGCAGTCGATTTGTCGTTTTTGGAGCATTTATCGCAGGAGCCGCTAATCGCGTTAGGTATGAGTTCTGTAAAAACAAGTTATTGTGTTTAATACTTACATACATTACATGTTATAATTTATTATTCCAAGATTCATTCCCATAAAAAAATGAGAAAATAGTAACTATTTTGAGTTCCCAAAAGGACTGAGTGGACTCAACAAATGAAACTATTAATTCTTGATGCTCTAAAATGTAAAACAGCAATAATTTTAAAGTGACTTTGAGTACTAAATAATTAATATTGATAACTCTTTAAAGTTTACTAAGAAACTAAATTAAGGTGATTTTTAGCAATAAGTACAAAAATGTCTTACTTTTCAATTCATTTCCTTCTTTCGTGCAGGGACCTTTTCCTAAGATGCAGTCACAGTATCCTCCCAGCAAGCGTGGGTTATCCTTAGCCTCTTGGACGGCTGTTGGGTCGAAATTAAAATAGTCATCGGGGCGAGCCACCGCAAACGCAACCAGAGCCAAGGCGATGAGGAGTTTCATTTTGATTGATTCTGTGTGAGAAAGGAACATTTAATTTGTAACGAAGAGAAATACGCATAGCATATAACTTGAGTTAGGTTGAAATTGACGACACGTAAACAATTTTTTTAATTTGAATTCTTGTTGGTTTGTATATTCACGATAATGCAAAATCCCTGTTATTTAGAATGATCTCTTGGTCAGATTTGTAACCTTACGAAAGTTGGATCGCATTGAGTTGAGAACTCGAAATAAAGACAAACACCCATGCGGTCGGCGGGGACCTTGGATCGTTCCGATAACATGAAAGAGTGTTATACCAGATAAGGGGTTCGAAACTATTTAATTTTTTAAAGTTTAACTAAATTCGAAAGTTCAGTGTGAGGGTGAGACGAGATGCCTTGAAAAGGCAGCTATGATGAATTGGATGTGAAAAACAGAGGATCACTTTCATTCTCTTTATTAGTGCTATATGTACGTATTCCAGCCCAATGGGAAGTATATATTGGTTTGATGCCCTCACTAGATGTCAATAGGCTGAATAGTAAAAAGGTTTATTTATTGCATTGACTTTGACATCAGTTCATGTGTTGACAGAGAAAGAATCCACCCCATCTCATTCGAAGAGTGTCATAAGAGGCGACAAATGGAAAAATACACAAACAATTTATCACTGCGAGAGAAAGAGTACTTGAAATAAAACCCTGTAACGGGTGAATAAGCTGGCTGTTTGGCCAGCGTGAAAATAGTAGGCGAAAGCCAAACATAAGAAGAGACCCATATCCAGTACTAGAGCTCTAGCCAAAATACATTGTCGAATGTCATGTGAGCCGTTACCGACAGCAAATGTCACTCCCATACATTTTCAGAGCGATGACGCATGTAGATTCGGAACGAATGCATTTTGGCTAGAGCCCCTGGACTGCACTACGTTAATATTGATTGACTGATTGACTTTGACATCGAGTTTCATTTTCCATTGTTTTAAAGGGTTACAAACCTGACCATATTATTACTAAATATTTAGATAATTATCCCGTGAAACTGTAGATAAATATGTTTTAGTGAAAATATTTCCTTTAACCCCATCAACTAAGGTTAAGCTCCAAATAGGTTTATAATACCTAACACTTTCATGTTTTCTGAGAAATAACTTTTGAGAGAAATATAGATAGAGATAGAGATAGAGATAGAGATAAAGTGATCCTATAGCAGTTTTGTTTGTCCCATTTGAACGGAAAAAGGTATTTTTCCAAACACGATTATAATGCGTTAATATCTGCGTTCGCATCCGTGAAACCTTGCAACCGTGGAAACTTGGCGTTAGGCAGATACGGTTTGGTTCAAATTTCGATTCATGAATAATTCATATTGCAATTATTTTCGTTTGTGCACACAATAGATTTTTTTTGAAATATTTTATACGGAAATAATACAACGCAGTGCTCATGTACACTTAATATTGTGTGGTACTCACCTGAGGAACAATGTGTTTCTGTGCCTTAATTTTGTAATCTGATGGCTTTATATACATTTGTGGCTAATATTTTCCTCGTAGCTTAGCACTTGATTTTTATTTTTGAATATCATTACAGATCATATTAGATACAAATATATTTCTTATCTATACTATTATATAATTGTAAAAAGTTTGTTTGTCCGCGATGGACGCAAAAACTACTTAACGGACGTCAATGCGGTTTTTTTTGTTTGAAGGGGTTTGGTCCAACTTAAAATCTTGCATTTGTTTGATTGCAATCACTTAGGTCGCGATAACTCACAGTCACACGGGCGGAACCGCGGGCATAGGCTAGTAATATTTATTTATAATATGCATAAGCTGTGGGAACTTTTTACTTCCATTTTTTTTATTCATTTTATTCTTATTATACAGGGTGATCATATTTGGGTTCGTATCGTATAATATGATGTTTATGCCCGCAGTGACGTACGTGTGAATGTTGGTTCTCGCGTCTTTTCTTCATAATATATCTTCGGTTCTACTCAACCAATTGCGATAAAGATACGGCAGAATACATGGTTTCGATAGCGTTGAATTAGAAGTGTGTTTTACCGTCTGTAAAAGGTTCGTGTAAGAAGAATTGTTCGACATCATTCCCACGCTTAATTCCTATCAACCCACCGGTCGCCACAGACAGAGAGTTCATCCTCACACATTACAACCGCAATCTGTGCGCACTGTGCGATATGATAGGAATTTCATCCCTCGCACGCTGTGGAATAAGTTCATTTCACAGCGTGCGAGGGATGAAACAGGGTGTTCCCTGCTGCGGTTTTTCCAAGCCATAACAATATAGGGTTCTTCATGAAAGGTATTAAAAGGCAGTACGAGTGTGACGCACCTTTGTATTTTTCGTGCGCGAATACCTCACGGATACCAATCTCACCGGAGTAACCACCCATCCAAAAAGAAGATTTTCACAGACCTAGGGCGTTACGGACTTGCATTCTTGTCTTCACCTCCGAGTCTCCGAACCCTCTGATGACGGAGACGTTTCACTTTTCACGGTCTTTGATATATCTTGCAATGGGGTGCGCCAAAGTTCGCCTAAAATTTCAACTCCGATAATTGGAAATCCAAAAATGTTCTTCCTGACATTTTTTATCCTAACAATCACAATTCCTAACTACTCTGTCTCTAATGTTCATAATTACGATGCATTCAACTTCATAATGTCAGTAGCAATAAACATCTAAACTATTATTAGTTTGCCTACATTTTTTCAACATAAACATATCTTTTTTGTTTAGATTAGCGTCTTCTTTAATTTTATTTACAGCGGTGTGTACCTACCTGCGAAGATTAGTAAATGTTCAGGAAGATATTTTTAAACAATAACACTTTACCCACCTTATACCACGGTACCTACTTTTTATTGATGATTGGTTTAGGTTAGGTTAGAACTGTGACCACAACCAGCCAGAACCGAATCGGTCCTATAGTTATTTGTGTGAGTCACAATATTATGGTACTTAATTATTTTTAGGGATAAAAGCGTTATGATAAAAAACAGTAGTAGTTTTAATATATTTGCATAATGTTACTAATTACAATTTTCGGAAACATTAGTGTCATGAATATCGCTGGTAGCACTACTAAGAGTAAGAATGAAAACTTTAGGATGAAACCTTTTAGGACGAGTGATCATCCGGATTAGAAATCTTTAGGAAGAACAATTTCGGGTAAAGAACTTTATGCGAGCCAATATGGACCCCTTGCAATGAAATCGTAGATATGTAATTAATAGAATTGAATATTTACTAATTTTATTTCTACTAAGTATGTTTCACATTATCTGGTCAAGGACCAATAGCCATGAGAGCAGAAGAGTCCCAGGTTCAAGACCGCGAGATGCTAAACGGAAGACAGGACGCTGCCTAACCAGATGGACTGACAACCTGAAAAGGTGACTGGAATAGACTGTATGCGGAAGGTGGAAGATCGGGAGAAATTGGACACATTGGTAGAGGCCTATGTCCAGCAATGGACTATGAGAGGCTAATTGATGCACAAATGCACAAATGTTTTAAATAGTGGTTGAGTTTTTAATAGTACGGTATTATCCTTAATATAAAGGCGTAAGGTGTAAAGGTAGCCATTGAACATACGCCCATTTGTATTGGATGCATGGATTTAAATACATTTGGAAATCCAAAGCTGGAGACTTCCATTTCATTGGCATACATTTATCACATTCACGAAACGATTTTGGAAGACGTTTGGATCAGGCAGGCATTTGGATCGTTGGGACGTATTGACCTTAATATTATATTATAAACCTATGTGTGTAATAAGAATATAAGAAAAGAAAGATAAGAAAAATATAAGAATAAGAAAATATACTTATATAAGAAATATATATAGTGGTAGCCTAGTGGTAGGTATGGGTAATGGACTGCTGAGACGAGGTTTCGGGATCGATCTCAGGTTTTGCCATGGCACTCAATAACTTTTCGAAGCATTTCGAAGTTATGTGTGGATTTTTTCGCAGGTTTATAAGTGCTTGGTTAATGGCAATAGGCTCGCCACCCATAGGGACGTAAACATAAACTGGCGGAATGTGGTTGCTAGCACTTCTGCCTCGGGTATATATAGGCGTGAGTTTATGTTATGTTATGTTATTATAAATAAAGAATATAAAAAATATGAAAAATGTTTTTTTTTTTTATCTATGGCACGTCAATTTGACTTCACCTCGCCTGATGTTAAGCTGAAGGCAAAGTCCCATGAAAGAGGGTCACCATTGCAAACACGTTCAGTGCTACAATGGTGGCGCTCAGCTTGACGGCCTCATCAGATGCTTTTTCACGCCCCGCTTAAAGGACCCGGGACTGTAGGAAGAAGGAAACACGTGCGCCGGCAATGAATTCCATAAATAATTCCATTAATACCTGTTTAGGTACCTTTTTATGATCTATAATTTCTTTTTACCTTCAGTCTACATTGGATTAAAAAGTGGTACCGTATCTCTTTTGTCCACACACTTCATACCCTCTTCATTACTATACTTACTCCTTTGATACTCAAAGGCTTACTAGGAGAGAACTCATACAAGTTAAGCTCGCCTTTGTACATGATTCTTGCAATATTTCATGTATGATCTATTATGTACTTTGTGTGTGCAATAAAGAATTAAGTACTAAGAACACTGAAGTAAGCAACCCTAAGCGTTCTTTCGTATTTCTAACGCATATGTTTTTTTTGTAAGTGAAATTTATACTTGTCTAAACTATTGTAGCGAACATCAAAAAATTGTGATGCAATTTTGGGTAAAAATCAATGCTTCAGTATAGGTTGTGTGCTTAAGGGTTCGGCGGTCATTGTGGCGTGGCGGTGTAGAAAGCGACTGTTATGCAGGCGTCGACGGTTCGATTGCAATATGTTTATTTGCATAGATCTGGGTATTTCTATGTAAATATGATAAAAATCAAGAAAAAAAAACGAAAAAACGGTTTGAAATGTTTAATAAAGTACACATATCAAGAAAAATATTAATATTTGTGGTGGGTTAGATGGTTCCAGTTATTATTTTCAAAATGGTACAAAATTTTAGGGAATGATCACAGGCAGTTCTGATTTGTGGAAAGAATTACATTCCAAATAACCTTGGTAAGTAGTTCTTAAAATTCAAACAGAGTATTTGTCAAGGAATTTCTGGATGTCATCTGCGTACTTGTTATCGGGATCGTGAACTTTTACCAAAGTATTGTATTCCGTAGATAGTTGGGTCTTAATAGCCTTAAGAGCTTTCGCTACTAGTACCTTTTGTTTGTCTGTACACTTGCCACACGATGACTGTATTGCTTCAGGAATCCATTCTGTTGAATTTATGTTGAGTTAGATGTTGAAAAAGTGATAATTTATATATGATTTGAAGTAGGCACATATATTGAGGGAGGAAACCCACCGCTCACTCATAGTTTAAAAATTCTAAATACTACTACTAATTACTAATTGTCATAGGAAGGAATACCAAAGTACTTCTATCAAAGCAAGTAAAAATACTTCTGACACGAAGAGATTTTTTTTTATTCCGCTTCGGTGGTGGGCAGACAAGCACGTGGCCCACCTGATGGAAAATGGTCACCGTGACCTATCGACGTTTGCAACACCAGGGGTGCCACATTCATGCTGCCGACCATATAGAGAAGAGGGGGAAGGGAAAGGGGAGAGGGGAGATAAGAGAGTCTCTGCAGAGTGCAGATGACAGAAAGGTGTAAGTGGGGAGACATCGTTCTCCCCACTGACAACACAAAACCTCTCCAGTGAGCTCTGGATACCCTATTCACTGCCGAAAACATAACACAAGGTTATTTTAAGCCGCGGTATTCTATAGGGCGGAGGAATGATGTCGGATGTGCAATATTCTGCAAATGCGTAGAACTGAATGTCTTGATCGTGTAGAGGCAAGACACGTTTCAAGGTATTCCCCTCCATCACAATTAACAATTGTTTGCTTATTGGACGTTAGAATTGTTAAACCGTGGGTGAGTCTTGGGTTCCCTTTTCTCCGCTAATAAATTTTCTTCTTCTTCCTTGTAGGTACTACTTACTATAATAAATAATATTTTTTCATTATATAGGTTCATACGTATTCTTTGTAATGTACCTAGGTACTTTATCAAAAATATTTTTCTTTCTATCGTATTGAAGATTTTACTTATGTACTTGATAAATATCTATTTTAGATTAAATTAAGTGAGATTGATACGCGAAATATACTTAATGTATTTTAGTTACTTACTCTTAAAGTCCAATCCTTCAGCGGTGCACTTGCCATCTCCAATGAAGCAATGTGCGTATGACTTCAGCAGACGAGCATTGCCGATCAATTCATCTACATTGAAATCGTCATACTTGCTGTCGTAATGGTCACCATCGGGGCGAGCCACGGCCAAAGCAACCAACGCCAGGACAATGAGTAGTTTCATGATGATGAATTCTATAATAAAAAAGGCAAATATATGTAATAAAAAATTTTTGCATCAAAGATTTTAAGAAATCCATTCATTCTCTGATCCTTTTTATGTACCCCGAGGTAAAATTACGGAAGTTCTAAGTTTGACGTGCCTATGCGAGTTTGCGTGTGTGTGTGCGCACGCGCGCGCGTGTGTGTGTGTGTGTGTGTGTGGATATGTCTGTGGGATCGTAATTCCCGACCAAATAGATGAACCGTTTTGATATGTTTTTTTTGGTTTGGTAGGTAAATTAATGAAGAGTCATTTTAGCTGAGATGAAAATCGATTCAAAATCGCATGTTAGCTGCCGCACTTATATGACGGGATTGTATTTCTCTACTCTCTCTATACAGGTATCAAAAAAGCAAGTCAGTTATAAATTAATAAAATCAATATTAAATTAGAAATTTAAAAACCCGTGACACAAAAAATTCTCGTAAAAATATAAATAAATAATTCAGATGCTGTCGTGTCGGGGGAAATTGGATCGGGTCGAAAGCATATTTATCAGTTCGAGATCTCCCGATACAACAATACTTTTAAGTTACCAAGCATCTAAATGAAACAAATACAAACAGAACGGTAAATAACGATATACTGAAAATCAATAACAATACTTAACTAAGAGGAATTTTCAAAAGACATTATTGGCTTATACAAAACATATATTTCATTTATTATTTTTGAATTACTACATGCATGTCCTTCTAAAATAATAATCATCATCATCATCTTTATCTAAACCTTTTTCCCAACTCAGTTCTAAAATATTAATATTATACATATAATTTACTTGTCTAGTTCTGTATAAAAAGTTTCTACAATGCTCATTAGAAATGGCTGTATAAGTAATTGACTCGAGACATTTTTTTTGATTCACTTCAGTAACTCATATTAAGCATAATATAAAATTTTAATACAAAATAATATCGGAGTTAAACGACCTATTATGCTTTGGAAAATAAATTATTTTTGAGACGGTGTAACCATAGTGCGCGGACAAGATGGGCTGGCATTTTTAATTATAACTAAATCTACTACTATCTATAATAGCCCACTATCTACATGGTTGGTAAGACATTGCTACTGCCCGTTAAGTGAGCTCAGAGAGCGATGTACTAACAGTACGCCAGCTATTTATATTGAGTGCAGTACTTAAACAGCACGCAGCGCTTCCCTGCAGCACTGATAATACTAACAAAAGGCGGAAAGATATTGTAGGTATGCACTGAAAGAATTGCGATAAAACACGAATACACTGGGACCTCGCCTGTGCAAAAGGATAAATGCTATAACAAGCATTTATTCACTAAATAGTGTGAATTGTAAGCGAGCTGTAAAGAATGTGCTTAAAAATTGTCCTACAATGACACAGAGAAGTTAATGTCTGTTTTAAAATAAACAATTTTAATCTTTGTTTAGCAATACTGCGGCGCTTTATATTGTATATTTTTATTAATAGTTGTCTATGCTATAGTATTTTAGAGGAACAAAGTAAAAATCTCCACCTAAAGTCTAATACACAGGATCACCTAGTTGTAAGAGACTTAACTGCACAAATATTGTTATATACATGCCTACTATATATTAATTTATATAAGGTAACTACTCATGCACAATGTAACAACGCACGATAGATTAAGAACTATGTAAAATATTGTACAATGATTATTATGAAATAAATTTGATTTGATTTGATTTGACTTGATTCGATTTGATTTGATTTACATACATACCTATTTATTCATATACGCATTTTTAACTAGCATTTTATACGATTTTTAACAGAACGGATATTTTTCCACGGAGACCATATTGTTTAGTTATGAGTTCTCAATAAGTACTTGTATAGTAGCGGTCTATGACCTTAAGTGATAGGGATTTGAAATTGGCCACTTTATAAATAACCTACTCGTATAAACATTGGTGCAATAATCTTCTTCTGAAACTAACACTGCGTTAATTTTGTTTTTACAGAACAAAATTAACGCAGTGTTAGTTTTATATATTTTGTTAGGTAGGAATTTCTCTCCAAAATTTAGGAAACATTAAAATATCGTTCATACGAAAAAATGCTTCCAGATTATGTTTGCAAGAAAAACGTTTACATTTTTGTTCAATCTATGTATAACATGTATCAAATAGGTCTCAGACTATTATAAACGATACCAAATAAATTTCCGAAATAATAAACGTTAGTCTTATAAGCCCAAACAGCTGAATTACTAAAAAAAATAATATTGAAAATACAATTATTATCATGCAAAGAAAATGAACCAATATATTAATCCGGATAATTTTATTTTGAACTTAAATAAAGTTTTTACGCACGCTTTTCTTTATTATGCAGTTGACAAGCTTCTATGTTAGTATTAAACTTTTAATAATTATTACCCGACGGAGAAAGAATAATACTCAAAATTTATAAATCATTTATTCTGTATAGACCACTAAACGGCACTTATAAAACGCAAATATAATCACCACCCAATTTCACCCAAAGGGTGACAAAAGAAAAAATACGCAGAGGATACCACTTTGGAAGAGGGAAATTTTTTAATAAAACTTTCCACCAACCCGTCTGACCAGCGGCAGCGTGGAAACAGTAGGCCAAAGCTTACCAAAATTAGCAAAGGCCTATGTCTAGCAGTAGACTGCGATAGCAGTATAATGATTGATTAATAGGAGTGAATCTAACTGTAAACTATTTATTATATTATTAAAACACCTTGATGATGACCTTGACCTTCCTTGACGATGGGTTTAGTACTTTGTATGTATATAGAATTTATTTATATATAACTAGCTGACCGGGCAAACGTTATTTTGCCTTATTAATTTTAAGGGCGAACTACCCTTATCACTTAGGGGTATGGAAAATAGATAGTAGCAGAATCTCAGACCTACTGAATACGCATATTAAATTTGGTAAAGCTCGGTAAAGCCGTTTCGGAGGAGTACGGTAACAAACATTGTGACATGGAAATTTTATATATTAGATAATACTCACCGGGTATCTACTTGTCAGTTATTTTCTGTTGTCTAGCATCAATAAATCAATGTAAGGTGTTTATATACCTCCATCATGATTTTGACCTTGAGAGTTTTTCATTGCCTCCATGCAAAGGCTTGGATCTTGATTACGTTTTTAATGGTATGTTTTTGTCGATGTAAAATGTATCATAGCTTATTTCACTCTGAGTCATATCATTATAAATATCTAAGAAGAACAAAACTGAATGGTTTATTATTTACCCTTGTTACGTTAACACAGGATCCTTCTAATATTATAAACGTGGAAGTTTGTAAGTATGGTTGGATGGATGTTTGTTACACTTTCAAGTAAAAACTACTGAAGAGATTTTAATGAAACTACTTATACAATAATATAACTTCACACAATAGTTTCAGTAGTACTCACACAAGAAACCGTTAATAGTGGGTACCTACCTTGCATTACTAGTAAATAATTGGTTTGAGTGGTGGAATTTACGACTTTTTTAATGCCATATTAGCTCAAATCATACGTACTTACTACAAAACTAAAACACACACCCTTTTTAAGGTAGTGGCAACTACACTCCCACCACTTTTTTTCAATCGTTCGTTCAACCCAAATGTTGCGCCAACTACCTGGTTTAATTATGAATATTAACCATCTACATCATCGATATATGTACAAAAAACCAGCCCAACCTAGATAAACGGTCTCGAACAAAAGTAGCAATCCGTTCGCAAAGTAGTTTTAGTTATGTTAAACATATTATGTTTCAAATTCAACCTTACGAACATGACATAAAGCTCTTTTTATAACAAAGTGCATGTATGAAGAAGAGTGATGCGCGACTATTTGAAATGAGCGCTCAATTTTGAATTGAGCGATCATTTTATGCGGAGAGTTTTGACACCCTGACTGTGCATTTGCGTTTTTTGTATATCAATGACCTACATCAATCACAAATAAAATCACTCATTCAGAGATATACTTTTCCGAAATGTTATCCTTAGGAACTCTTCTACGGGTACAATTTTAGAGAGCTATCTATATAGTTGTAGGTTTACTGTTAACCAAAAGCATAGCAGAACAATTCAAGCCTAACTAGTACTTTGAAAATGGATTTCTTGACTTTCTCTTACGGGACAAATTATTATAAGAATCTGTTTTAGCAGCTACAGTTATAAGGGTAAAAAGGACGCTGAAAAACAAAAAGGAGTTGTCCCTAAAACACGAAACAAACAGCATTTCCTCATGCAAGTACGATTATATTTCCTATTATGAAGGCAAACTAAAGAATTTCAATGAAAGCTAAGCTAGTGTCTATTATAGCTGTCGACGTGATACCGTTAATTGATCTAGAGCAGCCAATTCCAGAGATGAAACTAGAGAAAAATACAGATGGAGTTTTTTTTTCCGTGCGCGAATTCCCCACGGATACCAATCGCGCCTTAGTCGGTGAGCGAAGATATGTCGAATTCGAACCGACTAAAACGCACGCCGTCGTTAGGTCTTTTCAGCCGGAGGTACACATATAATTTTTCCGAAACGCGACTGCCACCTAGCCTCCACAACCTATATCAGTATAGGCGATAACGAAATTGCGCGGCGATCGATGGGTGAAACATGGTGAAGGATAAACTCTACAGTAGAGTCTCTAATACAGCAATAATAATATAATGCTTGTAAAAGTTTCATCATTCTAGAATGACCCGATGCAGCAGTAATCTAACATTGGAGAGGAAAATAAAAATTAGATCCTAAAACATCAACTTTATTTTTTTACTTTATTTAAGATGCATACTGTTCCAGGAATTTTTGGAGTGCAGTGCTACTTTTCTGGGATGGAGCTGATATAAATGTTTTAGAATTCTAGAATGAAACGATACAGCACTAATGTACCATTGGAGAGAAAAGTAAAAATTAAATTATAAAATATCAACTTTATTTTTGAAACTAATGGTTGACTGAAACTTATTTGCATTCTTTATTCAAGGTGCATACTGTTCCAGGAATTTTTGGAGTTCAGCGCCGTTCTTTGATTCGGGATCATGTTTCTTGGAGAGAGCCTCAAACTTGTCGGGGAGCTTGGTTTTAATGGCCTTGATGAATTTAGCTATAAGTGCCTTGTGTTTTTCAGTACACTTGGCGCAGGACGTTGATATCGCTTCAGGAATGGTTTCTGTAAAAAAATAATTGTCATCCATTACACTTTCTGCGACTTGTTGTAGGTATTTGCTTCTTTTAATCTGCTGTGTTTTGTAATTATTTATCTAATTGTGTGCACTAAAGAGTATTAATCTATCTATCATTCCTTTAGGTGCATGTGGTTCATATTATCATTTCGTCTAAAGTATCAAAAGGTCCATAGTATTATAAGGTCTACAGTATCATTTCGTCCATATAACCATTTCGTCTACAGTATCAAAACGACTAGAGTATCATTACGTCTATTACCTATCCTACTATTATTATAAGCGTAAAAGTTTGTAAGGGATGGATGGATGAATAGATGTTTTTTACTCTTTCACGTAAAAAGTACTGAATGGATTTTAATGAAACCTCACAATAATATAGCTTATAATATATCAAAATGACACATATTTTGTCATAATTTATAAAGATATTGTCTGAATGATCCTAAATATGACATTCATACGTGAGTCGTAATGGGCAACAGTTAGTATATTATAACAACAATGTCCATTATCGTGTTCACAAATTCATTATCATTACACAGACATATTTTCCTGATTATATCCGAGGTCGAGGTAAACTCGCAATTAAAAATCTCCTGTCAGGTCAAAATAATTCATGTTTTATACAAGTGATCACTTTATCATCTTAATCAATCAATCAATTTACTAATTAACTACTGGTCATAGGTCTTTGCCTCCCGCACCCTTCATCCATAACATGTAGGTATATTATTCTTCTAAGATTTTTATGCACATTTTATGTAAACAAGCGTTGAGTACAGAGGTTATTGTAACTTTGTAACTGTAATTACGAGTATTAAAACTGTGAAGGTACCTACCTACGTATGGATGTTTAAAAAATTTACGACTATAGAATTATACTTTCTGTGTCAGCATACTGGCATATATCTTGACCCCAGCGACGTTATAAAATGTGCAGTACTCGTTTTAGCTGCTATGGTTGTGGAGGAGTTCAAACAACATAATCAGAAATTCTTCTTCATTCTAGCGTTAATGCCAGTCGCTTCAGAAGTTTTCAACCTCTGAGTCTGAAGTTCTAGTCTAATACCGTAAAGCAAATGACACCTGGCCTCCATAATCCATTGGTGGTATTATTGGCATTGCAGTTAGAGCAGGTGTTGAACTTTTTTAGAACTTCAACTACCCGTAATTACGGCCATTGATGTTCGTATGACAACCGGAACGAACGGGGCGTAACGTGCTCTCCGAGGTACAACCAGTTTAATGTAAGTAATTGTATTCATACATACAAATATTTACACTGAGTGGGGTCGGACCTGCACCTCCTGCATAGCAGTCGTGTTAACTACTGCCATGCCTCATTGTCTCCGGGGCGACCTTCACTCGCGCCAGGCCTCTTTACTCTCTCCAAGTATAATAATGTTCTGATCAATGCCGTCTTTACTATATGGGCACTCGGGGCTCGTGCCCAAGGCCCGCCGCCCCAGATGGGGCGAGAAAGAGAGAGAGACAATTTCTTGCACATCAACTTAAGAAAAATCTAAAACTCCAAACTTTCCAAAAAGGCGTCTAAAATCTTGTGTGCTATAGTAATATTCTGTTATGAATAGCTGAGTTATGAGTTATAATGCCGTCAGACAGACAACGGTAATTATATGAGTACTGAATAGAAAAAGTTTCTTACTGTTTAAATCAGTGCCCTCGGGGGTACACTTGCCCACTCCTAGGAAACAATCGCAGTATGCCTTTAACAGACGATCGTTGTTGATAATCTCGTCGACATCTATATTTTCATATTTGGCATCATAGGTGTCACCATCGGGGCGAGCAACCGCCAATGCAACCAGAGCCAGGACGATGATAAGTTTCATTGTGGTTGATTATTATCTATGAAAAAGCAGATTTAAAGACATTGGTAATCTATCAACATCAAGATCATTATAATTTCAATTACATTTCTAGCATGCTGAAAGAGTTAGGAATTTTCGAATCGACGACGGCATAGAGTTGCCATCGTGGTGTAATACTTAATTTATTTCACGGCAGCGCCGCTACTCACGGAGAGGGCTCGAGCATAGGAATGATATTACGTATATATCAAAATGAATGACGAAATGTGGCACATAATTGATTATGTACTGTGGACTACTGGCCAGGTTCGGTTAGTTAGTTACGAAAATTTTAAATTCATTTGACATTTTAAATTCGGTGACGTAATAATGAGGAGATTGTCGCTCTATTTACGCTAGTAATAATAAATTTATGACATTTACGGAGCAATTGCTTCTTGATGTATCTTGTCAAGAAACATAATGTACGACATTTGCTGTAAGCCACACACGAAAACAACATCACTTTGGTGTGTAACCCCCTTATTAGTAACATACTCGTCCATCAGAACTATATATAAGTAAGTATACACCTCTACATGCAAAATTGTTTACTCATTTCCATGTGTTCATATTAGAAAAATAATTCTATTGCCTGTTCAAGTTATTTACGATAATTTTATTAATTAATTTGTATAAAAACCGATTTTAAATATGTTACCTTATTGTTTTACAAATCGATGTACAAATAAGTAATAACAGATAGTGTTTAAAATTATTAGTGTTTAAAAGTATTTAAAAAAGGAAAATATATTTGTAATTTTATTCGTCCAGTAGATTTGTATTTGATTTTTTTTTTACATTGCACATGTGACATCTTTTAAAGTGTAAGCTTTTTTTAAGCGCGTTGTAAAATAGATAGGTACTTTTTAAAGAAATTTTGTAATCCTGTGGACACTGCAGTAACACATTTGAAAAAAATAAAACTTAGTGCGGTATGTACTCACCTAAAACAGCCTGTTTGTAAGTGACTCGCGTAATCTTCAGCTTATATAGACCTTTGTTGATTTTTTTATTCTTGATGTCTATTAGATTATTATCATTGCTTGACGTCATTGACGACTGATGACAAAAAGTTTCGATTGTTAAATTTTGTATTTGTATTTGTATGGTTGTACAAAAAAAAAACGCCTGAAATCATCTTTTTATTTTACACGTCAATTTGATTTCACCTGGCCTTATGATACGCTAAAGGCAAATAAAGTAACAGGAAGGGGGTCATCTTCAGCTATCTACGATGTTACAATAGCCACCATTTTCAGGGTATAGGGGAATTTGCGGGGTAATTCCCTAAAGGTGTAAAATATTAGAAATCAAATTTTCTTTGCCATTTGTCAGAAATGAATGTACAAGTATAATTCTATTCAAATATGTACCCCTAAAAATAAAAAATCAGGGGTAGAACATGTGGAAAAGGTATATAGTTTTTTTTTGCTTTCGAAGTAAATACATAACATAAAATTCAATGTTCAACCTGTAGCTTTTATTATCTAAAACAGGTTTGTAAATAATATATTTAATCATTAATTATACATACGTACTTAGATAATGTTAATTGTGTATTGTAATATTTTAGATGGGAGTTCTAGGTGTTTATTATATTGACCTTAATTTAAATCATAGTTAAATTGTAAATTAAGTGACAAAATCTCTCGAATTAAGTCGTTATTAGTTACTAACGAAACTAATAACAACTTAATACGAGATGAATTCATTAAAAACTTCAACTTGCATAAATGACGTTATATGATCCTTTTATGACTGTCATACTGAATTTCGAAGCTCAAAATAGCGATGAACTGTAGCCCTAAAGAACAAAAACGCGACTCACGGTAGTGCGAAAGTGCGCCACATCGATACCCATAATTTCGAATGTTTTCCACCGCGAAGCACGGTAGTGCGAAAGTACTCTACATCGATTCACACATTGTCGAATGTATTGCAGCGCGATGCACGTCTGTGCGAAGGTCTAGTAAAGGGCATGGTACTTCTTGCATTACACAGAAATGTTTGCTGTAAATCGATGATTGACGAATCGATGTTTTGTGTGAGTGTGTTAAGTTATATATTGATTTACTGGAACTTGAAGTAATATCAGAACAACGTTATTTTTAAATGAGTGTCAAAAGTGGAACAATTAAAAAAAAAGGATACAGTATACCATTTATTTATAAGTGAGTAGTAATAAATAGGCAATAATTATATTATAAACAATCATACCGAAAGTGTAATTACGAAATGACTACCTATTTGCCGTTAACTGCACCGCGAAAAAAAATGCTAAGCGTAATGCATCAGGTAGAGTTTTATTGTTTCCCAGAATTATTTCAAGTAAAAGTTACGAATTAGATTAGGTTATTTATAGTTAAATGTAACAAAATGTATCTAACTGGGGTTAAAAAAAGAGTTTTTCATTATATTCTAAGTGTACACACTAAATGAACTAAATGTCTGGAGTTCACAATTGTAGCCTGCGAGCTAGCAGAAAATAGGATGTGGCATGCCTTCGCATTTAGTAGAATTTAGCACTGACGTGCATCGCGCTACAATCTCATCAAATCTACAAGGTTAGGCTGGCATTAAAGAAACTAGGAGTGCTCAACAGGGCGAAGCAGTACTTCACTGCGGAGCAAAGACTCCTTCTTTATAAGGCACAGATTCGGCCCCACATGGAGTACTGCTGTCACCTCTTTGCCGGGGCGCCTGCATGCCAGCTTGACCCCTTTGACTCGGTACAACGGCGGGCGCTGAGGATCGTCGACAATCCCATACTCTCAGGCGGTGTGGAACCGCTGAACATCAGGAGGGACTTCGCCTCACTGTGTGTGTTCTACCGCCTGTATAATGGCCTGTGTTCAGAGGAATTGTTTGACATGATGCCCACATCTACTTTCTATCATCGCACCACTCGCCATAGGGAGGGAGTTCATCCTCACACACTACGACCGGAATCGGTGCGCACTGTGCGGTATGAAAGGAGTTTCATCCCGCGCACGCTCAAGCTGTGGAATGAGCTCCCTGCCGTGGTTTTCCCAGGCGACTACGATATGGGGTTCTTCAAGAAGGGCATTAGAAGGTTTCTACAGGGTAGGCAGCGCGTGTGTGACGCCTCTGGTGTTGCAAACGTCCATAGGCCACGGTGACCGCTTTCCATCAGGTGGGCCGTGTGCTTGTCTGCCACCTAAGTGGTATAAAAAAAAAAAAAAAAAAAAAAAAAAACAATACTTTCGACAATGTGTGAATCGAAGTGGAATACTTTCGCACTACCGTGCTTCGCGGTGGAAAACATTCGAAATTATGGGTATCGATGTGGCGCACTTTCGCACTACTGTGAGTCGCGTTTCTGTTCTTTAGGGCTACAGTTCATCGCTATTTTGAGCTTCGAAATTCAGTATGACAGTCGACTTTTATATAATGATGCGTTTTCCTACCGAGTCAAAGTCACACCACATTATCACACCAGTATGACCAACAGCAATTTTTTCTCGTTTGTCACACTACTGATTTTTACACACTATGTAATGTATTTATTTCCGAACTAGTGCTATCCGAGTTATACTACTTTGTTATATTACAGTAAAACTTCAAATTAGGTATTAGCCAATATATTAGCTTATGCGTTTTTATGAAATAATCAAATAATCGTTGCATTTAACTCTACTGATGTAATGTAGAGTGAATAATACTAATTAAACGATGTCAAAAGAGAACCAAATCGTATTTTTGTGCCGATATATAATGTAACTGGAGTAGATACTATACGTGCCTTCGGCTGCGGGAGCGTTTCTCTAACACACTGTGTAATTGAATAACTAGGAAGCATTACGATTTCTTTTTTTACAGTTTGTCTGTTGACTTTCAGTCCAAGTTTTGATGACAAGGACCTTTCTGGATGCTGAACACTCAATATGGTACCTTGACGGACTTGGCAGATTATTTTTCACGCTGCGCTTGAAGAAACCGAGACTGTATACATTATGTATGTATGTATATTGTACAACTGTTTAGTTCCTCTTTTTTCATAATTTTCTAAGACTTAATCTCTCACCATAAATCTACAGCACGTTAAATAAACTTCAAATAATTAAATAAACATTATGTTATTTATATTGAAGGTCATATTTGAAGCTATTAATAAACCAGTGATCAATCTGTGCATGTACATATAATCACTTGTCATGACTCATGAAGTCATAAGAACCTACCTATGACTAACTTATTTATCAACCACTGACATAGTTGCCAAGCTGGGGGCTTGGATTCTATCAATGTGGTTACAATGGCGACCCTCTTTCCTGAGATACCTGCAGCTTGCCATCAGCAGAGGTGAAGTCCTATTTAAAGAAACGACAGTGTTGATGACAATGATATTATAAACATGTACTGAACAGATTTCATCTAATTATGTACGTACCTTAGGTAAAGGATGTACGGTTGCAAAAATAGGTGATATCAGGGGGTGGTCCCCCTTTTTTTTCGTGCGAGATATCCCCACGAATACCAAACCCACCGGAGCCGGTGAGAGGTTATGTCGGACTCGAACCGGCTAAAACGCACGCCGTCTTTGGGTCTTTAGTTACCGGAGGTGAAATAGTAGCGAACATATCCCTCGCACCTTGGCAGACCCGGGGCCCTCTCAATATGACCCCCTTCGGATGTAGAGACCACGGTGTCCCCGTATAGCCTATATATAGTCTCTAAACTCTTTCTCAGTTACTTCCCCATCGTCACCGTCATCCACCTGCACAAACCTCCTAAATTAATCGTATTCACCTAGATTTGCATAGCAAACGATAAATGTAGGTACGAAATTCATTTAAAAGTGCTAAGGTATAAAGAATGAATAAAAATCTTTGTTTTACTTCGAAAAAGAACAATAAAATATTGTAAGTATTGTAATAATTAACAAACATGAAAAATAAACTTGGAATCGTTAAACTGAGATACCTCGTAGTCATAATAATAATTAGCCGTCACAAAGTAGTATTGAATTGCTTTTGTTTTTGCTTTCGTTTTTTATTATTATAGGTGTGAATAATACAGGTAGGTTGTCTTCATAGACATTAAGCAGACCCACAAACTTCTTCATTATTACGTTACCAAATTCAAAATGCCAGTAGCAGTGACTTTTGACTTTAATGTAGATATAATGACATCACTGTAATATCTATAGCTGTCAAAGTTGATAACAGTTTTTATAAAAAGTTTCACGGTTCGTACTTTCTGTTGCTTTCACATGTGTACTTTTTATGTTTTATTTTAACTTTTGTTATTGTGGTGCGTGCTGTGGAGCTATTGCGGACATTTCGACCCCAAAGTGTTTCGGTTTCGGTAGCATTCTTCATTAAGGTGGTTATTCCTCTTAATTGCAGGTGCTTGTAATATTCTGGTTTGGGGTAGCCCTTCCCGAAAACCGGATGATTACAGGCACCAGAGTTTTTAAGTGTATATAACCATGAAGTTATTCTTAGCAGAACAAAGTGTGCGAGTGATACACGTAAGTATGTTACTCGCACATTTTGTACCTCTAAGCGTAAAATAAATAAAAGCTCTAATGATAGCTAGGTATATGGTTAGCTTATATTTACTTAAAAACTCTAAAATTATTTGTGATGAAAACACATGCAATTCTAGCGAAATTGTGATGCAATTCGAACGGCTTTGGTGCATGCAATAAGAAAGGATGTCCCTTGATCAAAAGTCATGCTAAAAGGTTAACGAGTCCCGGGTATTAACGCGATCATATGGTAACTACAATAATTTACTCTTTGATTTGCTTAAATTATTGTATTTACTATATGATTGTTAATATACCCGGTTTTCGCTAATCATATGTCATGCAACACCAGTCTTAAAAAGTTAGTCATGCTAAAGTTTGGAACACATCGCTGTTTATGAATAATATAATTAATCATCATCGTCCTTGCGTTAGCCCCGATCGTATCCGAAACCTCGAAGTCAAGGATCCACTCTCCTGCATTTTCTCTTCCATTTCGCACGGTCTTACGCATCCATGATGGTAAGCCCATTGGCACGCATGTCATCGTCCATGCTGCCAAGCCAGCACTTCTTTGGTCAAAGCCAGCACTTCTTGGGTCAAAACCAGCACCTCTTGGGTCATTCATCCCACGACACATTTCTGTTTATAACTATGTGCATATATATGTAGGTTAGTGTTATGAAAAATTGCTATAAGTGCATAATAGTATTTCCGCATCGTGCTCAGTTAGTTAAGGACTATGGTGCGATTTTATTGTCTTTTTTGTTGCTAGTTTGCACTCAAAGATACTAGACCTTTGTCTACGTACAGTCATCAAAATGTATAGACGAGTCAGCAAAATTAGCAATTCAAATAAGTATTCATCATTTCTTGTTTCAATATTATTTTATCTCCACAAACAATGCAAACACGATGGTAAATTAAATCAAAACAATGTGATAAAAAGAACATAATGTAGGGAATCGAAATAGACTTATCGAGCAAGATGACAACATAAAATAAATTCAGCAAATAGGTGATCCTCGTGAGTAATTACAATACTGTCTCACATAATTCAGACAAAACTTGTGACTCTCGCTTCGCCTCATAACTTCTTTTTCCTCGCGCGAAAATTCCAATGGATACCCCAAAGTCAGCGAGGGTGGTTGTCAGACTCAAGCCTGCTCGGCCATCTTGGGCCACCAGCTGCCTAGCCTGCTGCTAGCTTCTGGCTTATCTCGCACGCCCCGGCTGAACCGGCTTAAGTTGACACTCTGTGTGATGTTTTGACACCCGCCTTGTCTTCTGCACCGATAGTACAGAAACTCTTTTAACCTATAAATCTTTCTCTGTCTTTCCTTATCCTCAACAGGTAAGTTAACATTATTATGTATGACAGTGACTGTACCTACAATTGTATTCTTTATGACATTTTGATTACTACCGCAGTATTATTTTTTTTAAACTGTAATTCGATACTTGTACTGAGATCTTTATTTGGTGTTGCATAGTTACCGGTGTGAACATTCTTTGTAAAAAACCTCACAGAATTCGACTCAGTGTCAGAAAAAATATTTATTTTAGAGAATTTCTGCTTAAATATTATTTATCTTAATTGTGCATTAAATGTTATCTCTGCAATAAGCTATATTAACATGAAGGTAAAAATGTAAATAATGTAATATAACATATACTTTTGAATAGATAATATATATTAAATATTTATATTTACTTATTAGCGCTTAGCGCTTCGAAGAAAACTCGCAATTACTTGAGAGTCTAATTTGATATCATGGTAATTAACAGGTAACTCTCATGATCAAACATACATTTTCAATGGAACAAATTACAAAATCTCTGATATATATCAGCATTATTATACCTGAAGTTCAATTCTCGTATTAAATATCTATGCAAAATTCAGTTTCAATTTAATCACAATCTCTTAAATGTCAAAAACTATAATCTCATAACCATATTATAACTACTGTAAGTAGACCCACAGACTCCTTATTTACCACGCGAATTTAAAAGGTCAGTGGCAGAGACTTGCTACTTTCAGTAGAGGAAAATTGGACGTCACTGCAATATCTATTTCTGTTAAAGTTGATAATGGTTTATAAAAAAAGTTTCACGGTTCGAATACTCTGTCATTTTCTCGCTTTGTGTAAAGATACATAATATGTCACTGGCATACTTTGTTCCTTCAAGGATAATTTTATTATTCGGGTACTTCATACTCGTAACACAATCTTCAAAGACAACATGATTGTATTTTTGACATTTCACAGATTGAATTTTTTTTGCAAATTATAATTGAATTATGATCTAATTTTTATTACAATAATTGACCCGCTGTTTTATTTTTTGAATATAGAATATTAGCAATCGAAATTACTTATGTGTCTTCTTATTCCTTTGTTTAGTTAAATGATTTCTGTTCAGAGAGGATTCAAGCCACGTCGGTAGTATAATGGCTAGGATTCAAACTAAGGATCTCTCGATCGTAAGGTCGACTCTTTAACCACTGACCTTTACTATTAACTTCATCCCGGGAACAGGTTCCGGTGGGGAACGGGAAATAAATCACGTGGGGTGGAACCATAATTAGCATTAATTTCATTTTTTGCTTACGCCTGCTGGCTTAATGACTTCATGTTGGAACCGTAACTAATTACTTTGACCTAAACATAATGAGATTTGTAGATGATGTTCTGACATCATTCTTATATATCGTCGGCTTATTGCAGGAAGTCATTATGTGACAAATTCACTATTCTGAGATAAACGGTATTTTAGTTCGACTTATGTTGATTTGCCCATAGCATCCTTATTTTAATGACGGGGATGAAAAATTTAATTTTTTCGATTAGCTTAAATGTTATATTAATTAAAACAAGCGATAGTCAGTAATCCTACAAAGTCATTTATTTTTTAAAAATACTAAAAAAAAGCTAATGACTTCTGTCTACTGTAAGTCTGTTCGGTATGTGATTTAATTATTTCTTAATTTGTAATAAAACAACGAAAATCTAATCATTTTTTTATTTTATAAAAGGGATAACCAGTATTATCCTAAACAGAACAGTGCTAGTCCTATGAAAAACCAATTCAATTCTTCCAAACAATTAAAATAACAATTTTTTATCACAAAAAACTTATAAAACTCTCAGTCTTTGAATAAAGAGGTAATAAACAGAGCTAATTTAAATCAATAAGCAATTGGAAGTTTAATAAACATGACAAAATAAACTGAAAAATAAAATTTGTCTTAACAGTTGTATAAGCACTTAGATATTCGCACAATAGCAAATTATAAATGTTGCAAATACCTAGATACTAGCGACAACTTACATAGTCTCAAAAATTATCCATAATAATAATATTATGCGCTGGGACTAGGGGTGCTAAGAATCGCCGGGCGGGATCCCTCCATCAGACGACCAAAGCAATGGACAACCGATGCAAATGTAGGTTGTCGCTGGTGACACACAACATTTGCACAATGAGGACAGACGAGAAGCTAGCAGAGCTGGACGAAGAATTGAGCAAGTTGCACTGGGACATCGTTGGGTTATCCGAAGTCCGAAGAGAGGGAGAAGACACAATAACCCTGAAGTCTGGCAACCTGCTCTACTACCGCGAGGGCGACGAGAAGTCGCAAGGTGGTGTCGGGTTCATCGTCCATAGGTCCCTCATAAATAACATCATATCCATCACGAGTGTGTCGAGCAGGGTACCTGATACTCAGAGTGTCCAAGAGATACTTGCTGAAGGTCATTCAGGGTTACGCACCGACCTCGACACGACCAGATGATGAGGTAGAGGCTATGTATGAGGACATTAGTGGAGCCATACATGCCTCTAAATCACACTTCAGTGTTGTTATGGGGGACTTCAACGCAAAACTGGGTACGAGAGGGGATAACGAGTTGAGAGTGGGGCAATAAGGGTATGGGAAGCGTAACCGAAGGGGTTGGAGGCTGGCCGACTTTCTTGAGAAAGAGCGACTCTTTATGATGGACTCCTTCTTTAAGAAGCCGCCTCACAGGAAATAGACCTGGATGGGCCCCGGTAGTCGTCCCAAAAATGAGATTGATTTCACCATGACGATGCATAGACGGATATTCAATGATGTCTCAGTGATCCATCGGGTGAAAACCGGAAGTGATCACCGAAAGGTTAGAGGCACATTGAATATTAATCTGGAGAGATCCCGTCTGATGAGGTCTACGCTCCGGCCTAGAGCTTCTCATATACAGTACCCCGAGAGCTTTCAACTTCAACTTTCGGATCGCTTCTCTTGCCTATAAGAATGCAGTACAGTGGACGAGATAAATAACAGGTTGGTTGAAACTGTCCATTCAGTGGGCTCCAAATTCTTCAGGCACCGTCGAAGAGATAGACCACAGAAGCTCACCGATCACACCCTCAAACTCATAGTCGAACGACGGTCTATGAGGCTGCAGTCTACCAATGACGCTGAAGCACATCGGCAGCTCAATAAACGTATCTAGCAGTCTTTGCAACACGACATCCGTGCCTTTAATACTCAGTGTATTAAGGAAACGATTAAGTGAAATAAAGGCTCCAAAGTGTTTGCAAGAGACTTGTCTATTGGGCAGAGCCAGTTGACAAAGCTGAAGAGGAAGGACGACAGTGTCGCGTCGACTAGGCAGATGTTTTGGGGGAGATCGAGGGGTTTTATGGACAGCTTTATACCTCAGTCACCAAGCCTGCTACTGATACGGTTAAAAATCCAAGAGCTAAGCTAACGCGACACTACACCGAGGATATCCCGGACATCACCCTATACGAGATTAGGGTGGCCCTCAAGCAGCTTAAAAATAACAAGGCACCAGGAGAAGACGGAATCACTTCGGAACTTCTGACAGCGGGTGGAACACCGATTCTTAAAGTCGTTCAGAAGCTCTTCAACTCCGTCTTATTCGAAGGTACTACGTCGGAAGCATGGAACAGAAGCGTGATGATCTTGTTCTTCAAAAAAGGTGACAAAGCCTCTCTTAACAACTACAGACCCATCTCGCTTCTGAGCCATGTTTATAAGCTGTTTTCGAGGTTTATCACGAATCGTCTCGAACGCAGGTTTGATGACTTCCAGCCGCCCGAACAAGCCGGTTTCCGAAAAGGTTATAGTACCGTAGACCACATTCATACGTTCGTTTTGCCGACGATATCGTTCTCATGGCAGGATCGCTGGAGGATCTTAACACAATGCTCGACGACCTCAACCGAGTTTCTCAACAAGTGGGCCTCAAGATAAGTATGGGCAAGACCCAGGTTATGGCGAATGCTCATATTTTAAGGCCCTCCCCAGTGTCAGTTGGAGGCTCGACCCTCGAAGTTGTAGACAAGTACTTACGTCTACCTTGGACAGATGGTCCGATTAGACGGATCAAACTTCGAGGCGGAGATCAATCGTCGAATCCAACTCGGCTGGGCAGCGTTCGATAAGTTACACAGTGTCTTCTCGTCCAAAATCCCTCAGTGCTTAAAGACAAGTCTTTAATCAGTGCGTGTTGCCAGTGATGACCTATGGCGCCGAGACGTGGACCCTCACTATGGGCCTCATAAGAAAGCTCAAGGTTACACAGCGAGCTATTGAAAGGGCTATGCTCATAATCTCTCTGCTAGATCGAATCAGAAATGAGCAGATCCGCAGACGAATAAAAGTGGTCGACATAGCACAGGGTTAGCAAGCTGAAGTGGCAATGGGCGGGGCACGTAGCAAGAAGAACAGATGGTCGTTGGAGACGAAAGGTTCTCGAATGGAGACCGCGTATCGGTAGACGAAGCGTGGGACGGCCTCCTGCGAGCTATGATTAAGTTATGCGATTGAAAAAATAAAAAGTAGGTAATTAAAAACAATAAATGATTTTAGGAATACCTTAAATAATTGGAATCATGATATTTTACATAAAATTCATTTCGATAAAATTCATTAAGATTACTTATTGTGTACTTATGATCAATTATTCATAACAGAAAGTAATTAGGTGCAAATAATGAACTTTATCGATCCAAATTCTAAGATATTATTCTACTCTTGTTTAGATAAAGTTAATTACATGGTGAAAATGAGTTCTGTTTAATATGTAGTTGTGATTTTAATAATTATCTATTTAATAAAAATAACTTGTGCAGCTTAGTGATGTTTCGTAAATGCCTGATTTCCAAAGTTGCAGTTATGGACTTCATAGCAAGGTCATAAGGCCTAAAATTGAATAGATAGAAGTAAGTGAGTTTTTGCGTTTTGTAGAATGTGCCAAATGAAGTCCACTGTAAATAAAAACGTATTTAGTGATTTTTTGCAGTTAATGAGTTCCTGCAATAAACCGACGATATATTATTACATAGGCTTATTATTTAAGGTATTGCTACACCAGCTGTTGGCCGTAGTTCGACTTGCATGGAGTCGTTACCCCGTTCTCGCCATCCAGAGGAACTTATTTTATGAATAAAACGTAGTCTACGTGTTGTTTCAAACAGACAGCCCCCTAAAATCCAATTACATATCCTGATCGATTACCTGATAATGTGGGGGGCGGACACACGGAAACAAATTAAAAAAAGATTATTATAAACTTTTTTTTTTTTTTTTTTTTTTTATTTATTTATCATCATTCACAACATACATTTTCAATAAGTAGAAAGCAAACCATAAGCTACTTGAGCTTGTCTGGATTGCTGTACCTTTCTTATAGGTACCTATACAATGATAAAGTACAGCGAACATTTAGTTTATTTGAACAAAACAATATAATAATGATATTATGAAGCAACCAATAGAGATTCACAACTACCCACAGATTTAGGTACTCATACGCAGGTACACAGGCATATAACATTTATGCGGCAGGCAGCGCGATCGCTACGCAGTGCACAGAACCGGTTTGTCTTGGGGCGGGGCCGGTGCATCTACAGGTTGTCTAGAAAGTGCGTGCGTAATTTGAATTTCATGTTTGATTCTGACACAGCTTTAATGAATGTTGGCTCTAGACTGTTTAATAAGCGGGGAACCAGATATTTGGTGGTTCTCTCGCCGTAGGTATTAACTGCTCTTATCGTTTCCAGTCTTTTATTAGTTATTTGACGCGTTTGTATCCTATGTGATATTTCGGTCCGTAAGGTTTTATCAAAGAAATTTTCTTTGAGGAGGTGGTATTTTACTTTGGTGTGGACAGGTAATACTCCAAGGTGCTTATACAATTTCAAGTCACTGTCCTTGAATTTTCCTTTGATACGTGGTGGGACTACATTTTTCAAAATTCTGGTTTGTAGTTGAAATATACGATCAAGGTGAGTTTTGAACGTTCTACCGTAGCTGGAGATGCTGTAACCTATGATGGAGTCGGCAAGGGCATTGTAAAGCATGAGCTTGACCTTAAGTGGCATCCTATTCTTAATTATGTACAGTCAGAGCTCAGAAGTGCAGTAGCACATCAAGGCTCAAAATGGTTTACCGTGCGACCGTCGCGCGTAGTTTTTACTTGTGTGCGAAATGCATATTATAGCGAAGAAGAGTACAACAATATATATAAAATGCCTACTAGACAAAGATAGAAGATAGACTAATCATAATAATACCTATGTCCGTTTTCATAACTGTGTTATTCTTTAAACCTGCTGTGAGTCATTAGATACTAATACAGTAATTTAGCAAGCATAGTGAGTCAACGGATAGCTAAGTGGCTAATGCATGACACTATCGGAACGGACTGATTAGAGATGTTAGTGGTTCGATTCCAACTGATAATAATTTTTTATATTTATGTCAAATATTTAATTTTGAATAATTATAAATTATTTTTGCATGAAGTTGGCATTAATTGTTATTTATGTGATTAAAATTATCGGGTTATGAAAATAAATGATACAAAATGTTTGATAAGTAACTAAATATATTTCATCTTTACTATCTACCTGCCTACTCAATGTAAATTTTATTGAGGTTTATAGCTTAAGTATTCGTTTTCGCAAGGAAAAGAGGATTGAAACTTAACCTCAATCTTACAATCTTAAACTGACTTGTCCTATAGCCAGCACGTCCCCTTTTCACCAAATTCACAAAAACTACTTCTTCTTACTTAACTGGGTTATTGAATTTATTTTTTGTAATACATAGAAAGATCATTAAGTAGGTATAGTTTACTTACTTGTAAGTTATGTAACCAAAGTATTATTTTTTACAGTTTTGATATTTAGAACAACAAGACTAGTAGTACTTTTTTACAAACATCCAATTAAGTATAATTAGTATTGTAGAATTTCGATATCACCAATTTGGTTGTGGAGGTCCGATGGCAGTCGCTTCACAGAAAATATTGAAGCTCAGCCGCATCTTAGTTAGACTAGAATGCCGACCCCAACTGAGTTGGGAATAGGCTTAGAGAGAATGATAGTAGGCGGGCAAAATATGAATAATTACTTAATAATAGTTTTTGTGCTAATAATTATTAATATTTTGTATGACCTCCATTGTTCTTAATACCGCAGAGTAGACGTCGGCGCATGGACCCCACAACATTCTGATAAATATCTGTCCTACGTAAATTGTCACATATTTGCATGCAATGTTGCTTTAATAATTTAGGACTTTATAAATCTTTTTACCATTACCGCATATATTTTCTAACGGGTTTGAATCATGGGATCGTGCTGGCCAAGAAATAACGTTGACCTCTGCATGTTCTCTAAGCCATTCGCGATCTATGACGAAAAGCACTACGCACTGTAACATTATATTATCTAAAAAGTCCACATAACTTCTGCTGTTCCGTGTTCCGTTAAAAACTGTTTTATTGCTGGCGTCCGGTGATGCAGGCCTTCGGCATGGAGTACGCGGCGAGCAGTCCTCAATGATGTTTCAAACTCATTGGCAAATCGTCGTGTTGGTATGAAACCATTGGTTTCATACTCTGCTACCATATAGCACCGCTGGTCGTGGTTAATCAGCGGTGGCCTTCTACTTCTTCAAACCTTCCGGCCTTCTCGTCCTCAAACCTCTTATCCCAGCGGCTCACAGTACTTCTCTAAAAAGAACGTTTTTACATTAATGTAAGCAAATAGATAGAATAGATTTTAATGAAACTTTACAGTAATATAGCTTATATACCACAGAATAACACATAGGCTATGTTTGGTCGCGATAATCGATATCCACGCGAGCGTAGTCGCGGAAGACAGCTAGTATAATTTAAAAATAAAATGGTATATTATTATACTTACGGATATGCCAGTTTCATTTGCTATTTCACTTATATTTAATCCATTCATATATAAAGTCACAATATTAGCATTGACTTCCATTCTTATATAACTTGTAGGCATGTTAAAATTAATATTGAATCGATTCACGACAATAACAAGCACAAAACAAGCAACTAAAAACCAACAACGTCATTTTATTTTCTCTAAGTCAGTAATTATTCCATTTTATTTCAAATCTACCTTCATACTTTTTACATTTTATGTTGATCTTTGCTAAAGTTTAACTAATAATAAATTCTACTTTAGAATCATATTTTATTCATCAACCTGTTGTTAATTTATAAATAAAACACAAAAAGTGTTTTGATTGATCGTAGGATTTGAACCAACAACCTTACATTTTAGTAAACCTTATGCCAGAACCATTCGGCCACGGCCTACTTAGATGCTTGTAGCGAAATAATGTATAATATTCCTACAGAAGAACAATTTACATGTGTGCGTGAATTGTCTTAAAAGAAAAAGGTAACAAGTAGCGTTAGAATGTTGACGCTATAGTTGCGTAGGATTGCTACTGCACTTTTGAGTTCTACTGTACATATTGGCCAAGAAAGCTCTTAGCTTTTCACATACTCTGTTTATATGAGGCAGCCAAGTGAATTTATGGTCAATGACTAGGCCAAGGTATGTATGTGTATCCACAGCTTCAATCGAAGGACAGTGACAGCCGTTCGCGTTTTTGTGTAAGCATAAATGTCTGTGGGCCGTTAGGTTTAACGCACTCGGGAACTGGGTTTTACTATAAGGAGAACGTATATGGATAAATTTAGTTTTATCGGCATTAAGAACCAGCTCATTATCGTGGCACCATTTATTGATGTTATCTAAATCAGATTGCATTTTAGCGAAGGCCGAGGGAATATCCCGACGAATATCTTGATGATAAAAATGTATGGTCATCCTAACCTCTTGCTCTTGCATTTTTATTATAGATAAACAAAACTACATATTAGAAAAGAAAGAAAGGATAACGATAATCTATTTGAGTTTCTTGATGGTCTCTTCTCAGTAGATCTAAGTACCGAATCATTTTCAAATTATTTATTTACTAATCATAATAGTTTTGACAAATACAATTGTACAACTTTCAACGTTCATATGTGTTCTTTATGTGCCTAAACTGAATAAACGAAATTGATTCTTTGATTCTTTGACTGGCGTGGTTCTGGTAGAGTTTTTTTAAACTTGACATTGACGTCTCGCCAATCAATTCATAATACGTTGCCGTATTTACTAGAAGCTGACGAAGTAGCGACGATTCTGCTGCAGAAGCCGATACCATAATAACAACATTGTGCTAATGATAGCATTGTGCTAATGATAGCATTGTGCTCAATTTTAGTCAAATTTGTTCAGAGAAAAAGTCGCGCCTAAACGGTAGTACGGAATTGGGGAACCCCCTTTAATACGAGCTCCTGCCACGAAACCGTATAAGCGAAATATGTTTATATTAACCCTGAACAATTTCTGAAAACTTATATCGCCGATAATAAAGATAACTATATATACCAGGAAGACTACATAAATTCCTAGAATAATGACGTACGAGTATAATTTTAGTATTCAAAATTATTTTTTTTTTAAATTCATAGCATAAATTATAATATATAAAACGTGCTTATGATACACTAAGTATTTAGATACATTATCTGAATGATAGGCAGCACAATTTCTGAAACTAAGTAACTAATCTAAAACTATTGGTAAAACCCGTACTTTTTTCGTATTTTGTATGGTGACGCTGTACAATTAATTATTACTGATTCTACTAATATTAGGACCTACTTAGCAGTTGCCTACGACTTCCCTCGCGTACCTTATTTTCTTTAGCAGTCGCGGTGAATGTCGACCCTAATGGGGGCAATTAACTTTTTATATTCTTCACATATAAAAAATAATGATACCGTAAGACAATCTATACAACGCCACATAGACCCATGGTAAGCATAGCTCTACTAGCTTGAGTTATGGGTCCTAAAATGCGGATGAAACGTACTCAGATTTTGTAAATGCATAACATAAACTCATGCCTATATCCCCGAAGGGGTAGACAGAGGTGCTGGCACCCACATTTCACCAGTTTATGTTTAGGTCCAAATATAATAGGTGGCGAGCCTATTGCCATTATTGGGCGCTTATAAACCTGCGAAAAGAATGTACGTTATGTGTTTTATATTGCATAATGATGCAACCTCGTCGCCCGTGGTACCTCGTCGGAGGTTATGTCGGACTACAACCAACAAAAACTTGGGTATTGAAATGTCGGGTATGGAATTACCTAAAACACATCTCTTGCGCACAGAATCAACCAGGGCCATTTCCGATTTCATAATGCATTTGAGTGCGGGAAGGTGTCCCCATCTTGGTAAACTTCACAAATACTATGAGTCAACATAGCTTCTCTTTCTTCCTTCGTTGAAGGCTACAAAATTAAACGGGAAATCCCCTAAGCTTTATCTTTAGGTGTAAATTCTAAAATTTAAATTATGCGAAACAATTAGTTTTATTCCATTCGTTTTTATGATCTTATAAAAAAGCGTAATTAAATACCTACATACATAGGTACGTAATTGGGTAAGTTTTTCTGCACTAGTTTTATAAAAGCATTTCTTGGAACGTAGGTATGGATATATATAGGTAAGTGGATTAAATATACAGGTTGATGTTTTTACATTGTTTAATAAACTTCAATGTGGGTGGGGTAAGAGGGACACGGGAACAAGGTAGGCGGAAGGAAAGAAAGAAAGAAAAGTAATTTATTGAACACACACACTGACTTAACAATGAACATACACATAACACCCGACAACAACCAAAAAAATATCCAGTAAAAAATATGAAAAGTATAGTATATTTATTTATTTCTGCCACCATATACAGACGTCAATATTTATTAGATGTTATAAAAACCACCGACTATGGTGTGGGTGGAACCAGTGAAGATTTTGCGCACGATAAAAAAACGATGTTAATAAAAACCACATTCCCCGAGTTGGTGCTTGTTGAAGATCTGTGAGATGTGTTGCAAGTCACCAGGTCCCATAGTGGTAGATTTTTTATACCACTTAGGTGGCAGGCCATCTCACGGCCCACCTGATGGAAAGTGGTCGCCGTGCCCAATGGACGTTTGACGAAGGATATGCCAGAGGCTACCTCACCAGGGGCCAGGATGTTATTCGTAAGGATTTCTGCTGAAAAAAATATAGTAAATGGTGCACTTATTTATGTAATAAAACCAAATAGTATTTATAATGAGACATTTCGTAGGTAGGTAATATTTATTCATAAAATTATAATTTAAGTAGGTACGAAATAAATGAAGCGGTTGAGATATTTCATTGTCATTAATCAATACAAAATTCCACGTAGTAATACATACAGCTATGATTATCAGGCTATCAGTGAATCTGGGTGGAGGACATCAGAAATAATATGCATAAAGGGTATACTTAAATGCATATTCACGCTAAACCGGTAGGTACTACTTATATCCTACTCAAATATTGTATCAATTAATCAATCAGTTAGTCTATCGCAGTCCACTGTTGGCCATAGACCTCTTCCAATGTCAGGAGGCTTTGGCCTATATTTCCACATTGGCCAGACGGGTTGGTACAGGGGTTTATTTCAGGTTTTCGTCCTCTAGCAGATATATCGTCTGAGTTTTGCGTTTTGTATGGCATTGTTCAATTTGTATAGCAATAAAATAGTTCCTTCAGTTTACTATTGGTGTTAATATCAGATGTGATAATTACAGATAATATTAACACTGGAACTGAATACATTGTATTCACACAGTTGTTCAAGATAAGTTTAACATAGTAAAATAGTCATATTCCATGGTTTCTGGTGAAGACTGAAGTTTAAATCGTGTATTTTATTTTTGTGCTATATTAAATTAGGTGACAGATGTTTTGGCTCCTTTTGCTCTTCAGCGTGTGCCATAAGGTTATATGGAAGTTATGATGATCGCCGCGTCGCAAGTTCTATATAACTTTTCTATGGCTTATATATAACCTTTATATGTCTTTTACCTTAAAGAAAATGCGCCGTCTCGGCTGCAGGCACCCACGCAGTTAAAGAGGACTGCGCGACCGGTGAAAGGTACACCTGGGTACTTTTCTGTCAAGGTTACACCTTGACAGAAAAATAAAAAAATATGTGCATACACCATTGTAGTCAGTGAAACTTCATTGGTTATATTTAAGTACATATTCAGAAAGGAATTAAATATCATACTAATTGCAAAGAGTAATTATAAAATGATAAAGTATGCTAGGTTCTTACCACAGGATAATAATATTACTCTAAAGTTTTTTATTAAGTTGTATCTTAAAAAAATGGCCTTAGATGCATGACTTAAGTCAACAATAGTGCCTAGAATGCAGTGAGACCCAATGATTGGTGAAAAGATAGGTGTTAATTCACCCCTGCTCACCATGGAGGGCATGAGCAATATTATATGTGTACAATATCTTAGAATTTGTAAAAAATAAATCCAAAATTTATGTAAATCTGATAATAGTTGTTTATGAAACTGTTGAATAAACAGGGGTTTTATAATACGAGTTTTTATATTATCACACGAGTGTTTTATGATCAAATTATGTGCAGTTTCATACACTATCTCATAAAACAGATAATATAATATTTTGCGTAAAATTACAGAGGTATGTTTATTTTATTTGTAAACGTCAAAATCCGTTTGCTGATGACGCACGTGTATTGCGTCATAAGATTAGGTAGAAGAACTTCATTGTAATTTCCTTGGTTCAGCTCAACTTGTATCGTTTAGTTTTATTATTATTTTGATAGCTTGTGCGTAAATACTGTCATTAAAGTTTTTATTTTTGTTTAATTTGTATGCTATGTTTTAATAATATATTTTAGTTTTAATATTTCAGTAAGTATGAGAATAGACAAAATTATTTAGAAGTATTTTTTTTATAATATCACGCCTATATCCCCGAAGTCAGAGGTGCTAGCACCCACATTTCGCCAGTTTATATTTTAGGTCCCAATGTAATAGGTGGCGAGCCTATTGCCATTAACCGGGCATTTATAATCCTTCGATAATTACACACATAACTTCGAAAAGCATCGCAGTCATTAGTGTGTGCCATGGTAAACCTGGGATCGAACCCGAGACCTCGTCTCAGCAGTCCATTACCCATACCACTAGGCTTAAAATTATAAGTGCGTGAATATATATTAAAGTCATACTGTATATCCTTAACGCTGATTGGCGTCCGACATATTAAGATGAGAATGTATGTAAAAAATGAATACAAAAAGTATCTACCTACTAGGTATATTTTTTTTAGTTTGTTACTAATCGGTTAGCTGGTATAATGAAACCATAATAAAAATAGAAGTTAAATGATGTATAGAGAAAGATTTTAATTACAGATACCTGGTTCGTAGTAGATCATTTGGATTAATATCTCGTCTAGTGCGAGTCATACGTGCGCACTGAGCAGGATTTTTAAACTATTTGTTATTACGAAGCAGTTTGCAAATTCTGTGTTTAAATGTTGGTTTTTAAATGACGTAAGGTATTTTTATTAAATAATTTGTCATATATTTTAGTATATTAGATACGTAATCGAAATGCTATCCTACGTTAAAATGGGCTATCCTTCTATGACGCATTTCAATGAAGGGTGCGGTAGTATCTAGCTATCCTTATATTACACACATAATAATATGATGCACGATTTTTCTCTTTGAATCTTTGATTGAAAAAAAAATTGAATGAATGAATGAATGAAAAAAAATTAAAAAAAGAAACGATTTTTTGGACCGTAATGGATCTTAAGCCCTTAAATCGACTCGTGGATCGGATCGTATTGTCTAGAATCGATTTCATGAAAATCGATTAAAAGTCGAATCAAAGTTTGCATTAATTTTAACAAATAAAACATTATTTTACACCAATTTGAACTTTAATGAAGTCTAAAAAAGAAAAGTCATCAAAAAATTCACTTTTTTAAACATAGAATAAGGTATTCTATGATTGAAATATTTGAGCCCATCCACCACCGTTGCACCCCGTGCGATCTTCAAAATACAAACAAAAACCATCACTGCGCATTTTGAGCATATTTGCGTGCCTTACCTACCTGTAAAAAAGATTATCGGTACATTTCAGGTTAATTTTTAGGAATCTTGTGTGAACGAACTTCAATTAATCATTTGTATTTTAATTACCTATTCGTATGTACCTAAAAATATTACTAGTGTTATAAACTGGACTGTTTACAAATTTTAAAATTATGTTTCGCAGTCAGGCCTTCATGCTTGATGGTTAGGTACTATTTTATTTCTAATAGGTGCATGTAGGTAAGTGAGATGAGTCATACAGTACTATTCCATTTCCAGTCATCCAGTAAAATCCATCCTCTGTGAAGTGGCGGTACTAGACGCGACAGCTACGCAGGAGGCGCAGCTTCGATTTCTGCTCAGTGTAAATATTTGTATGCATGAACATGGCTATTTACATTGGTCGGGTCGTTCTTCGAAAATCACGTTAATCTGTCAGTCCCACTTTCTTAATTAACACATTTGAACAGATATGTTTGTCTATATATTTATTGGCAAATAAGATTAATTTATATACAGAATATTAATAACTATATACAAAATATTTACACATCTATACTAATTATAATATAAATATAGAAATAAAAACAAAAGGTAGAGATACTGACAGATAGGTACTTTTTAATTTAATTAATTTATACCTGCTATTAGTCTTTAACTTAATTTATGAATGCAATTAAAATCTGTAGATTTTTTACCATCAACGATGCATCATAGTCAGCGCTCTACGAACAACAGGTTTTTGTCTATATTCGTGACGTCAATTGTGTACAAAAATATCATTAGTATGCTGATGATATGATTTAAGAAGGCATTCGTGTATAAACTGAACAGAACTGTAGGTAATTCATTAAATCATTTAAATAAATTCACAGACATAAATCTTAAATTCATATAAGTTGTCAATATTAATCATTTTAACCCGCCCTTCACCGTACCGGGGGCAAAAAGTGCCCATGAGCTAGCGGCGTTTCCTCGCTGAATAGCAACTACCAACCTCTGCCCCAGGTACGAGGCGGAGCGAGAGTCACCGGTTTTGTTCCGCAAACCTATTATATCATTCTGTAAGGTTTTATTTAACTAATAAGGAATGTTTTTTATGACACTGGCCACATTGGGCCGCCGTCTGGACGGCTAGAAAAAAAAAGTAAAAAACCATGGTTACGGTTGTGGTAAATGGCTTTCAAAATAAGTTTGATTACCTACTAAGTCTTGATAAAAAAAAGTTGAATAATACGCTTTGATAACTAACTAGTTGTCCTTAATAAGTTTGTAATGAAAGTGTACCTTAATAAATGAGTTTTGTAAACCTGATCTGTGCTGTTTTCCTTCTGAGATACACAGGGATTACAATTCCTAGTATTTTTATGGTTCTTAAATCTTTAAAACTACGCTACGGATTTTGATGAGGGCTCCAACTATCCGTAACGACTGCCATAGATGTTTGTATAGCAACCGGGACGACGGCGTAACGTGCTCTTAGGTTTTATCCAGAATATTAATATTAAAAGTGAGCGTCGGTATCACTTAACTACCTGTAAAAAACATGTGTTTAATTGTTTTCGTAACGAACGTGACGCGCAGTGACGGTTAGTGATGCTCATTGTACGTAAAAACTTTTATACAACATGTCAGACGTAAAAACCAGTTAATATACATATATAAAGCAATTGAATTTAATTATTAATTATGAGTTTAATACGGACGTAAATTTATGAAGCTTGTAGTTAAATACGACTCGGTACATGTTCATGTTACATAATTATTGTAATAATATTCGTTGAACCGTCAGCGAATTACCTTCTTTTTTATCCATAGGTATGTAGCTACTTTTGATATCGTATAATTATTATGATATCTATGAACATACAATAACGGCTATATCGTAGCAATATAAGCAATATGTATCATGTAATGTAAGGGCTTTAAAATATAATTTCAACAATAGGTATACAATAATTTTACTTTCCTTTTAGGAGTCCCTAATAGATTAATTTATTTTGAATTTTATGTCTTTAGACTCCATAATTATCATCATTCCCAACCAGAGAGGAAAATTTGCACTAGAGTATTCCTTCAATCAGCAAGGTAGGCTTACAAATGAGAATATTAATAAAACATTTTTTTGTAGATAGTATTTCACTTTTGTTAAGGGACGAGCACAACGTGTAATTGAAGGAATTAATTTGTAATACTATAAATAAATAATTTAAGTAACTTATTAAAATGTTGATTAATTAATCATGAAAACTAATACTTACATGATTAAATACGAGTATTATAATTAAAATTTGATTTATGTTAAGTACAGTGGTCTCCAAATGTACACCCTAAAGTAATATCAGATAGTAACATAGATAGCATTATTAAAATAAACTAAATCGATGATGATGATTGCTTCTTTATAAGAAAATAAGTAATAAAATCATACAATTATTCGGCTTAACTTAATTATATTAAGAAGTAGATTTATTATCCAGTATCTTCGAAGTGTACCTAGTTGTGTAGTGACATCACTTCATACAATTTTAGTTTCAAATTGTTTAGGAACTTTTGAAGTTCACTGTACATACTCTGAGTTAAATATCGTGCCGAATTAAAATAACCTATACCAATACTCAAAAAAAGCATTTTCTCAACTTAAGCTTGTCATAAGAATGACAGATATGATTTTTGTTGAGATCAAAGCAAACATCAAAGTTCCGAAGCTCGTTGTGAAAACATAAGCACTAAGATTACGCTCTACATAAATATTGTGCTACTTCGGAAAAGGTTTTCAAAAGCCAGTGAATAAGGTTTGTCGAGTAGTATCTCAATATTATTTCAAAGACCTCTAAGACCTCAATGTAAAAGTTCTTTGGACTTACAAATACCTTTACCTCACAAACGCGCCCAAATTTTGTACAGGCCTATACACACTACTTCTACGTATAAATTTATACATTCTTATAAAGAAAGCATACATTTTGTATTTTTTTACCAACAAAGCCCTTATGTTAGGGAGTCCCTTATTTTTTTTCACTCCGGCATTTGAGATTCGAGACGTGCGGGATCAATCGGTTCGTCCAACATAAACCCGGCTGGTAGCAAAATCCATAAGAAATCCCCATTCCAATTCCACATAATTCCTCAAAGATTGCCCACAGGTGTCTGGTCAGGAAATTAAAATTGACTGACTGCGATTGCTAAAAATATCTCCGTTAAATATATTCCAGGATACCTATCTGAATAATTACAAAAACAAGATAGCTCCAAGGGCTAGTTAATTAAGCTTGTCACGATAGAACTGAAGATATGTGGGCGTTTGCGTGACCCCACCGATTTGAGACGCAATAGCCTACGATAGCCTTGACTGGGGATGACAAACTTATGGCCGGTTTCAGTGGCCAGTCATGGTTCATTTACGCTTTCAATTTATGATAAACATAGACAACATTACCGAACGGGGTCTCTGGGATATCCTTTATAGGGTGTATCAGATTCCCCGGTCAAATAGGCCGACATGACGAAACACTGGGTGCTTTTAGTGTATTCAAGTCTGAATAACTACCTCATCTTTGCTCGTGAAATCGCGTGAAAGTTTGAAATATCTCGGTGACATCCTCCACAATAATAAAAATAGTGACCAATTTCAATTATGTAAATCTGTTTGTCCTGTGCGTGCGGTTAATAAATCAATGTCTTTCTTTCATCTTTAGCTATGAGGATAAACCCGAAGGGGCTCCCAAATACAAAAAAGCAAATAGGTGCCTACATAAATTCAGGAGAGTTTTGTATTTTTTTATACCACCTAGGTGGTAGACTAGCACACGGTCCTCTTGATGGAAAGCGGTCACCTTGGCCTATGGACATTTGTTTGGGGCGTTACACTCGTGCTGCCTACCCTGTAGAAACCTTTAAATTCGTATGTTTTTACGAGTAAGTTACCTTTTTAATTGGTATGCAATTTAAAAACATCTACTGCGAGTGTTTTAATAATGATATACTAATTATATTATACTACAGATTATTATTATTATTAAACATGTTTCTACACAACTGTAACACAATGTTCGAGCAAAAGTGTACATAAAATTATGAATTATTTGCGATGTTTTTTTTTGTGTTAATAGTAATATAAAAATATTTAATAACAATGGCCATTGTTGACTTGCTTGGTAGCTTAATTAATCCATTTACGACATAACTATTTATGTAAAATTTAAACTTAAATTTTTGGCACTTTACAATTTGATTTCTTCTGTTAATAGTGTTACTCCTTTGCAAAAGTCTACGTAACAATTCAGTAATTTTATTAATAAATAAATAATAAATTCATAATATGTATATAATCTATACTATTAAATAATTGTAAAAAGTTTGTTTGTCCGAGATGGACGCAAAAACTACTGAACGGATTTCGATGCGGTTTTTTTTGTTTGATGGGATTTGGTCCAACTTAAAATCTTTCGTTAGTTTAATTGCAATCGGTTAAGTAGAACAAGAGCTATGATTAGTAAAATAAAATTTAAGTTGCACAGATGGCGCTTAGGTCGCGATAACCGACAGCCACGCGGGTGTAGCCTCGGGCATAGGCTAGTATATGATAAAATAAATAAATAAATTCATTTAAAAAATCCTAACATAAAAAGGTTTGCTATCCCGATCAGATTACTGAAACTGATTAAGAACAATTTGCATTAGTGCTGAGTAGCGAACTGTTAACCTAAGCGGACTAGAGACACTAGAGATATGATCGCGCAATCGTTGTGTAACTAGAGATAGGTATTATTCAACAAGAATTATCGGTGCTTGGGTTGTCTCTTGTCTCCGCTGGGGATACAGATGGCTGGTTAAGGAATTTAATTACCATGTCGTGTAGCAAGACTAATGTGGTTGCTTGTTATATTTCTTTATTTAAAGTTATCAAGAAATTGTAAAGTAAATAGGGTATTAAAATCTCTATAGCCGCAGTGGACACGACTGCTACGCAGGAGGCGCGGATACAATCCCCGCTCAGTGCAAATATTTGTCTGCATGAATATATGGTTATTTATACGGGTCTGGTCAGGTCTAGGAGAGCACGGTAATCCGTCAGTCCTTTTTTAAAATCCCCACGGATGCCACCTCCGCCAAAGTTGGTAGAGGTGATTATGTCGGACTTGAATCGACTAAAACGCTCGCCGTATGTGAATCTTTGATTGCCGTAGGTGAGATTATACAAGACATATCTCTCGTACCCTAGCAGACCCGGGACATCTTTTTGAGATGACCCTCTTCTCTTAATATGGGAACCATGGTGTCCCTATCTAGCACCCCGATATGAGGAATCCGTCGGTATTGGTTGTCATATGAAAATCTATTGCAGTCCTTATGGGTAGTGTTGGAGCCCTAATAGTTTGGTAGTAGGCAGTCGCTTCCTGGAAAATATTGAAGTTCAGCCGCAACGCAATTAGACTGGAAAAATATAGACCCCGGTCTCTGAAGTGACAGCTTCGGATGCGACCGGGATTGACGTAGGAATGATGATGAATAGGGTATTAAAAACTGTGACAGTAGTATATGGAGGAGAATGACATATTGAACTTATCCCAAATAATTGGAGCAAGGACAGGTAGATAATAAATTAAATCCTAACAAATACGGTTTTCATTCCAGCCTTACACTTCACTTTAGTTTTCGTTAAAGCTCTTTATAAATATTTATTATTATATTCTTCGATATTCTGATGACAATACCTTTTATTATAAATAGTAAACGTTCATACGAACACTGTATTCCTTTTACCGCCATTAGCAAAGAAAACAACATTTTATATTGATATTGACAAAAATTAAGTATACCGTACGTTCGAACCACAGATACTTGTGCTTGGAACTGTATTTAAAAATACACCGTTCCAAAATATTTGTACTAGATATCTATTTGAATTGAGAATGGATCATTGTGATCATCACGATATACCTATAGTACTAGCCTATGCCCGCGACTTCGCCCGCGTGGCTGTCGTTTATCGCAACCTAAGCGCCACCTGCGAAACCTAAATTCTATATTATTAATCATAACTCTGGATCTACTTAACCGATTGCAATCAAACAAACGTAAGATTTTAAGTTGAACCAAACCCCTTCAAACAAAAAAACTGTATCGAAATCCGTTCAGTAGTTTTTGCGTCCATCGCGGACAAACATAAACTTTTACAATTATATAATAGCATAGATAGATATGTATGAAGGTTAAAACTGATTTAACATTTTAGCGTGACAGTGTCAGAAGTGCGTATTAACTGCGTGACAGCTGAGCTCCGTGTCAGCGCAACTCTAGTTTGTGTGCCTATGTACCACTAGTTATTACGTCCACACTCAACGTCATGTCTTGATGCCACGCTGTCTGGTCCGATGTTCACATCACAAATCTGGACGCACATTTAGATACTTACAACACCAAGTGCTTCTCATGCATTGCAAAACTGTTCCTCAAAGGAACTTGGTGTACCTAATACCTAGAAACTTAATACTTTGCAAGAGTTATTTACCAAGAATTCGCGGAAAATTCCTACCTATAACAATGAAAACAAGAAGTGGAAATTTACGGTTTGTTTTTATTATTCGTTTAGATGATGCACATTTGATAAACATACGTGCGTCATCCAGTGTTTTTATAACAGGTTGGCTGTTACACTTGACTTCGTTTGGAAAACATGTCGAAAATAAGTATGATTTTATTTTAAGTACAACAACAAATATATTAATTACTTAAGTACTTATATACATATTGCACTAAATTGTTATGTTATACATATTGCACTAACTAGAGCAAATAATTCGAATTAAATAAAAACGAGTCTATTTTTACCTAATGCTACAAAATTTTTAAACAACATGACACGATTCAATAATAACTTTTTTTGCAATTAATTTAAAGAACAATGTAACCAGACTTCATAATATCTATATTGTAAATACGAAAGTTAATTAAGATGTTTGTTATACAAACACGTTCTAAGGGCTCAAAGGATCTTTTCTTTCCCCGTGCGGAAGTCCCGTGACGGACTTGAGCCGACCAAGTAGCCTCTGGCATATCCTTCACGCCCCGGGTGACCCAGGGCCAGCAAAGGCCCTCTCGGGTGAGGGCCTACGGTGTCCACATCTTGCCCTGGATGGGGAGAAGCAAGTACCACGCTGACGCCGCGGCCTACTCTTGCTAGGGTGGCAGTACCCCTTCAGAGACATACAGGCATGAGTTTATAAAAATTTAATAAGAATCATTGCTTAATGGGTAAGAGTCGGTGTGACTTCAATATAGGAAGGTGAATACGTGGCGAGAACAGATTGCTGCCAATAAATGAGCCTACGAGATATGTTAAGGTTGGTCACTACCACAGATTCTCGATCGGCTTTTTCATTATTTTCTTTTTTCAAAATTCTCTGAACTTTCTCCTAGCTCAGGGTTCGCTGCATCTTGTTGGTTGATCTTCGATATTTTCCGTATAACGACTGCCATCTGACACCGACTGCCATCTGACACATTTGTCACTACACAACCAATTTGTTATCGAAACCTTAAATGTTGTTGGCACTCTGATCAATCAACAAATTAATACCTATAGAGGGTTTTATTGACTTTAACGAGTTCGAATGCCATTCAGCATTCCAATTCTAAGAGGAGAGCTTGCTTCAGAGAGTCATCCACGGTAGGTGCACGGACAGGCCCTTTACTGTCAAGGGCAGGAAGATGACCAGGGACCCACTACAGTGGAGACATCAGTACTTAAAAGTCCTCGTGGCCCTACTGGTGGAGATAGAGAGGGGAGCCACGAACTGCTCAACATTGACAATAATCTAACACATCCAATGCATCGAGACACTTGTTCTACATACTGATAGTTTAATACAATTATTCAGATGGTGGTCCAGGCACATTAAAAAACTCTGAAGGATGTCTCAATAGACCGCGAGATCCAGTTCAAATCTTCATTTAATATGTTTGTTTTACTGCAAAATCACGAGAATCGTTGGTTTTTACAACTTCAAGTTAATAAAAAAGTAGACTTCACAATTATTTTACCCACCTCCCACACCTGACAACTGTTTACTAATAAAAAAAATGAGCAAAAACTATTTTATACTGATAAAATGTTAGTTACAACAATTAAAATCAGCAAACCAGAACACAATTAAAATATTTATGATTTTTTTATTTACAATGTAATGTTACTAAAGAACAAGCTAACATAGTGTCTTGTTCCATTTCACGTTATGAGTAATATCTCAGCGCTCTGTTCCGGTTCCATCCGAAGGTTTCACCTTATAATGCGAAATCCGCTTTACGATTTTTACTTCTCCACTTCGCCTGATATTTAGCATCCTAGGCAGTACGACTATTGGCATGCATATCTGCACTTCGATGTCAAGTCAGCACTTTTCACACTATTTCTTCTTACTGGATTCTATGGGAAATGTGTAGTGTTTTTCTATTAGCAACTATTTCTATATTTTTTGTCTCTTGGGAAAAATTTTGGGATCATTGGAATGTTTCATAATCCTCGGAATCAAACTTATTGGAAACGGAAGAATAACGTACACGATAAATTTCCTGTTACGAAAGTAATATATATTATACTAGCTGCGGCCCGCGGCTCCGCCCGCGTGGATATCGATTATCACGCTGTACTCTACTCGATTCTCTGCTTGCCTTGTATACTACTTCTCCTTGCTGTCATGACAACGGAAATAACACTTTCTTGTATTTCGGTCTTTTGAATTAATAAATCAGTTAATTTTTATTGTTCAATACCTATTTGTGATGCTTCAAGGTCTTTGAAGTCGGTTTTATTTTGTATTTTTTACTAGGTAGTACTTACATATTGATTGACGTTCAAATTCTAAGATACTACCAAACCAGTTAAAGTTGAAATGCAATTAATAATCGACATAAATATCTTCATTGGAAATGTTGTTCATATTATTGCATGTTTGCGAACAAAACGATGACAGAAGATATACCTACTTATGATAAAATCTAATAAAAACGCTATAAAAATTCTTTTGGGAAATGATAGTAGGGACCCGCGAACATAGTACAACACTGGAAACATTCTTATCACGAAGCGTATCTGCACCCGGGGCACGAAGCAATTTACATTTTCTTCAATTTAGTATACTACGCCTGGAATTTCTTATTGATATCTATTTTACAACGCTTTACATTTGACCTAAGTGTTAGACAGGTATTTTGACTTAAGGCCAGGTTGCAGTAGTTTTTAAAATTTTTAAACGTCTGGATATCAAGTAATATAGCAAATTGCGCTAAATAAAAAGCACATTCATAAAATAGACTATACCTTCTAGGGTCCTGTGAAAACAGAAACACGATTCATGTTAATTGCCTCGATAGAAATTAGCGTCAAACATGGGTCTAAAACGCTCCAAATCGATATTTCAAACACGTTTTACACTAAGACGCCATCATCAAATAATGCCGAGATTGATATCATTATAAAGAGCATAAAAATATCTAGCGACTGGTAAAATTATTTTTTATCAAGCAATTATTATTTTTTTCAAAAACTTATAAAACCTGAAAATCTTTGCATTTGAGCACTCGCAGCGGTCAGTCAGTTGAGTCAGTACCCGCCGAGGCGTGTTCAAGGTAGGACGTGTGCTGTTTGTTTCTGCGAGCTTCCCCCCGCACTTTATTACGTATAATCGGTTTCGCTGAAAATATGGGTATAACTCGGTTCATTAAAGGAAGAATTCTAAAATGGCGCAGCTTATCACTTTCTCTCGCTCGCACAATTGTGCTGTCAATTTAATTTAATTTATGTCTATTAATTTTTTTCTTTTGTGCCACTGTACAAAAAATGTACAGTAGGTATATAAAAATTTGAATTTGGTGTACAATAACTAGTCTATATCTATGGCTCTAAAAATTTTGGTATGCTTGATGACTGCTCTAGTCTTCTTAGCCCCTAACTCTTAGCTAAATTACAAGTGGGTTCACGTCAGTAGTTGGTCGAAGTTAGTATTTTTTATTGAATAGATTGCCTTAGTCACTAGGCTACCGCAGCTGAGTATAATTATACATATTTTATGTTACAGTGCTGCAATGAGAAGCGAAAAGCCGCTGGTGTTGAACAGCCCGTAGACGTTTCTAATTCTAGTTTGCAAATTGCCACGTAACTATCAGTACTTTTACTAAAATCTGTGACATATTTGAATATTATAAAACTGGTGAAAAAAATTATCTCATAAACCTGATGAAACTTACAGCAGACAGGACCGTATTGAACGATCAAAAATTTTACAAAGAGATTCAAGTAAATGGCTCGAACTAAAAAAAAAATAACAACAGCTTCAAACTTCGGTCCCATTTGTAAACGAAAAGTTACAATAGATAGTGCACCATTAGTAAAAAATAATCCTATATAATAAAATCTAAACCAAGTGGTTTCAGTAGCTCACGGCATCGAAAACGAAAAACATTCCATACAGCAAATGGAACAACAGAAAAACAAAAATAGATCAGTGTGGACTTTTTATTGACCGCAAATACCCTTTTATTGGAGCCACTCCAGATGGTCTTGTTGGAAATGACAAAATTGTCGTCAAAAAATGGTTTAGAAAAATCTCTAGAAAATAATAAAATCCAACTTAACAATTTACCATAAATAAAAATAGTAATTGGTTTTACCAAATTCAAGGTCAGTTGCATGTGACGGGGTGCAAAATGTGTATTTTTGGTTTATGGTTATTTTTTGTTTTTTGGTTTATAATTCAGTTTTATATGAATAGTCTGCTGCCGGAGTTAGTTGATTCAAGGCATATCCGTGGTATGCCTATTAGAAGCATCGTCTTGAACGAAGAGAAAGAAAATAACGAAAACCATGTTCCTTCGATCACTTCACATCAGCATCAATCCAATCTAGTTGAGACTGGCTTTAGTGCTACAAACAGAGAGTATAATATCATATTTGAAAATTTTTGAATTGTGCGTTTTCATCATCACCATCCTTATAGAGACTTATTTTCCTGACTGCATCCAAGGCCAAGGTGAACTCGGAGCTCAGGGTCCGCCTTCCGGCTCTTCCTCTTCCACTTCACACGATCTTGGGCGTCTTCCTAAACCTAAACCCTAAAATGCCAGTTAAGTTGAAAGAAACTTGACTTGATTTTAAGATTGCATGTGACGACGTGCATTTTCTACTAACTATCTATCTACTAACAGATCAGTAGGCAGCACAAAATGTCTTTTTTACCCGACGACTGCGCGACGCAAAGAAGTGGTAATGTGTTTATTTATGTTTCACTTTTCAATAGGTTTTGTTTTTTGAAGACGCTTTTATTTTTTCTGTATGTTCATATGTTCCAATGAAATGAAAATACAAAAATATGTATGTTAAATTTAAGTGATTTTTTTCTCTAACTATACAATGAAAAACTATAACATTATGTGCCCGAATCTAACCTACTGCTTTTACGATATACGTACCGTGCCCGTGGCGTAGTGACACCCTAGTTTGGTGACGTCACAGACACGAGTACTCTAAAATAGCACTACAATATCCCGCACGCAACTTCATGTATGTTTTTTTTATATAATTAAAAACAGTGTTGCTACACAGTATATACACATATAAGTGAAAAAGGTACACATAGCCTATAGTGAGTATTCCGATGAACTCTTACAATCAATCCCACCCTCCCTTCATCCAGAACAACATGTTTTTTTATATCACTTATGTGGCAGACAAGCATACGGCCCACCTGATGCAAAGAGGGTCACGGTGGCCTATGACCTATATGTTCAGGTCTTAGGTGTCACCCTTTGTCAGCTTTTGGACTCCATCCCAGTTTCTTAGTTTTTGTAACAAACGCGAGTCTCGAGTTTTCGCGTACCGGGTTATACTATACGACGGCGCGCGCCTGCGCGCCGCCCGCGCTGCCCGCTCGTTGCGTCGATTACACTCGATTCGGCTGCGGGGACTGAGGTACTGAGGCGACGTAAAATACCTACTTGACTCACTGCAACCTCGCCTTAACACTTTTATGCTTAGTTTACAAATACTATAAATTCAATAAATAAAGAATTATGGAAGAAAATTTCAAATAATTATTTCTTTTCTTGTCTCGAATAAAACTAAGTAGTCGTCACCCGTATGAATGAATTCATCTAGTTATTTATCTGTCATTATTCATAGAAGTAAATTTTCAGTTGAATGAAAGGGGATAGTTTCTGAGTAAAAGTCATACAGTATAGTACTACAATAATTTATATATTTTATGAAAACTTTTGATAGTTAATATACGACTGTTCCTTGCTTAAGTAATTTTTCAATATTAAATGGATTATGAATGATAATTAAAAATTATGTACATGCTACCCAACTGAAAAACTGGTTGTCAAGTCTTCATAACACTGATAAGGTAATGCAACAAAATGCAATTCAAATTTAAAAAAATGAAATATGAAGTTATACGTTTTGATAACACACTTGTACTTCTCCACGATATTTATTACTGAACCTGACCGGTTTCGCCTTGCGGCACAGAATAAGGAAATACATATATTAATTAGTATTCCGTATATTTATTTCGTGCCTTGCGGCATTCTCAATGGTTTACATTAACAGTTATTGTCAACCAGTGAAATAAAATATTGTGAGGAAATACAAGTGTGTTTTCAATATGTATAACAATAATTTCTACCAAAATGACATCAATTAATAGCATAAATAGAAATATGACTTTTTGTAATATTAGGACACGTCTATTTGATTTCACCTCGCCTGATTGCAAGCTAAAGGCAGTCTCAGGAAAGACTCACCGAATATACTCACAATAGTCACTGCTCTTCCTCAATGAGGTAGACGTATGTACAGCTTTACGAGGGTGAGCGAGGGCGGAAAATAGGGTAATATTTTCTACTTCAAAGAATTCGTCCAACTATATTGAGAAAATATTCGTAGGTACGCCAACACATGGTATCAATTTCACTATACAATTACCTACACTATAAATATCATAACTCTCGAAAATAAACATATCATAACGAATAAAATGTCAAGCTATTTTAGCATCGAAATAAACATTTCAATGGAAAAATATGTTCTGTGGTCGTTACTATTTGTGTAACGGACTACGAAAATAATTTATTTAGTCTAGGTAGGCGTTACCTGGATGGCGCTTATTTATTGGAGCAAACAAGAAAGAAAATTATGGGTATATTGCTGCGTATTTGCCCCGGCTAGGTGTTTAGGACTCTAGAAAGATAATACTACTTATTGTACAAACACGACCTCTGCCAGAGAACCTTGTGATGGGTTCAATATTAAAGGCCAAGGTTAATTTCGACATCACTGCTCACTTGCTGATGGACCGATGAGGTTCTAGTGCAGGTTTTCGTCACGAGATCAGACAGCAATCGATCCCATAAAAACGTATAAAACTTCTTGGTGAAAGCTTTGAATACAGTGAGAACATCGTTGAGATAACGATGATGAGGAATATTGTTTAATAGTCAAATAATCTTTCTGATTGATTATAGCTTTGTCTTTAACTAAAAGTACGAATACTACCTTTAGTAAACAATGCGCCTTTTATAGGAGTGTATTATGTACCAATCTAAGTCCAAAGATTCCAAAGATTGAAGGGATTTTGAAGTACTCAAGGATTTTGAAGACTTGAAGTTGTCTGGCATTTTGTAACTTAAAGTCTGATACAGAGACGGACAAGCGACTAAGATGAAGCCTATTAAACCTAATACTTAGATACATACGATATATTAGATAGAGACAGTGCTGCACGGAGATTAAGTGGAGTTAAAATGTGTTTCACCAACAAATCGGACCGAACCAAAATTCTCTACAAACTTCTTTGTATTTATATTTATTTATTCCCTGAACAATATTACATTGTATTTAAAATATAATAAAGCTTAGTTAAATATAACCTACCACCTGATTATAATATATCAATTAGCAGAGAAACTATATAGTAACAAAATATTATTATATAATAATTATTATTATTATATAATTCTTTTTTTTTCAAACAATCTTTTCGTTAAATATATGTTGTACTTAAACGAAAATAATAATTTTATGCAAGGGGTCTCCTTCCTACTCAATCATTAGAGTAACTTAATGGTACCTGGTACATGTCATCCAAACTAGATGTGTTTGAAATTTTTTATCAAAATCGGTTGAGGATATTTTTGCAAAAACAAGTTGCAAGATTTGCACCCAACAAATTACCTCAATACATCATACAGTGTAGGTCAATAAAAAGTTTGTAAAATTAAAATAATGTATAATGTCAAAAGCAGTTAGACAAAATATATTTCAAATTACAAGTGTCAAGAATAAAAATTTAATTGTACAAATTAATATTATACAAATTTTCAAGCAAACATCTATTAAGTGGCATTTAGGGCTAATGGTATGAAATTTGTTTAGAAATTTACAAAGAGATCTAGGTTAATGTTCGTCACTCTGTTGGAATAGAAAAGGCGACCTGAATATTTCTTCCCATGGGTGTCGTAGAAAGTAACTAAGGGTTGTTCCATTTGATGGTAACATACAACCCATGACAAAGCGTAAAGCTTGGATCACCTTCCATCACGTGGGACCGAAAGTCACAGTTGGCGAAATGTAGGCGTAAAACGTTTATGTTTGTCCGCGATGGCCGCGAAAACTACTGGACGGATTTCGATGCGGTTTTTTTTTGTTTGAAGGGGTTTGTTCCAACTTAAAATCTAACGTTTGTTTGATTGCAATCGATTTAGTAGGGCCTGAGTTATGATTTCTAATATAGAATTTAATTTGCACAGATGGCGCTTAGGTCGCGATAACCGACAGCCACGCGGGCGGAGCCGCGGACATGGGCTAGTGTATGTTATATGTTTGTTTAGATTCTTAAATATCTGAATGGAATAAGATACAACAATTCGTGTTACTTTATACCTAGTACTGTATATTATAATTATTGCAATTTTAAGCACTGACTGAATAATAATAATAATAAAATAGTATGTGACTCTGTGTGTAAATGAGTGTTAAGTAGTATCCGTCTTCTTAATATTTATTCTTGCATATTATTATTAAATGCCATTCTTTGTATTGTTGAGAATGGCATTGAATTTGGGTTGTATTCTGGGAGTGTCATTAAATTTAAATTTTACCTTAAGATTATAAACAAGATATTCTCAATTGTGTTACTAAGTCAAGAAACAGCTACACGTTCTGACTAATGTAACTGGTCAGCACTTGGACCAGTGCTTATAAACGCCATAATTGCTATTAACATACCTTCCCATTAAATTGTGAGTGAGAGTGGGAATTTTTCAACTGAGCGTGGATGAAGAAATCGGAACTAATACCCGATTTTAATGAAAGCTAAAGCTGGAATTATTTAAATGTAACTAATAATTGATACAGATTAGAAAAAATTAACACACAGGCGGTCTCGAATATATCAAATGGTTCCTTACAAGAGCTATGCCTTGACTACTGAGCTCCGTCATAAGCACTCAAAATTCTCCTATACGTCTTAAATCCGTATGTCAGGTAGTTAAAGCTAATATTAAACTGTTGTCGTGAAATGCTCTTCGTTGCCCCTCTGGCAATGAGTGCTGCGCTTTAGAGTACCTACATACGATATTGAAGCCATCTACCAATCTACAGTGTTCAATGGTCAGACCATTCTCTCTGTAAGGTACTACTACTACTACTAAAAATACTAGTTAATTCATTTGTACATTAACTTTTTCCAATCTAAATTCAAAATTCACTTATTCAGTGATTAAACAGAACTTTCAAGACTTTAAAAATTAAAAATTAATATATTAATGGTTAGTTCAGCAAATGGACAATCGGTGCCGCGGTGGTTTGAAACGCGGCCCTGACCCGAAAAGTCTCCGTCAAGAAACTTAGCAGGCTTTTCTTTTTTCTGGTCCATTCACAAAACATTTACTTGGTTCAGAAACAATTATTTGCTTGAGTAGCAAGTTGGGTAAACAGATAATTGTTCATCCAAATAATTTTGGATTTTAGAATAGCCTATTTGGCATAACTATCTTTCGAATTCGAAGTGGATATTCCTAGAGCTTTATCCCATTTACTAAAAATAACACACCGCATTACCCCTTATACGGAAATACGCATTTAAAACATGAGTGTGTCGTTTCCTTTTTAACCTTTCCTCTTAAATATCGGGATCGGAATTATAATTAAGGGTATCGGTAATGTGCAGGCCTGTAGGTTTATTAAGTGATGTGTGTAGGCGTTTGTTTTGTTTGGTGTGTGGGCGAATCTGATAAATAGCCAGTATTGTGTGTGAACATTTCCCATAGGTGTATCTTTTTTTTTCTAACAACAACTAGAATCTTAATATCTTTCATAATTACATAAACGTTGGATTGTCTTATAAATACTTAAAATCCGTAAAAGATTCCTAATTAAATTTCTAACAGTTTCAATTAAAGCTGCAAGGTGACGAAGTCGTCATGACTACGTAGTGTGGAGTTTTAGGCAACTTGGAAATCCTAGTAAATCGCGTAATAATCTGCTAAAATATAGCTTGATTTATTTTAAACATGTTACGATGTTATTCGAAATATAACCCTGTACTAACTCGTCAGGCCAGCGTGGAAACAGTAGGACAAAGAATCCCAATATTGAGAGAGGCCTATGTCTAGCAGTGGACTGCGATAGGTTAATTGATTGATTGATTGTGAAGCTTTCAACATTTAAATTCTACCCACCAACCAAATGGCCTGCGACTTCTCCCAATGTACTATCCACCGCTTGTAACCAGTTTCTCCTAACTTTTTACGCTAGGAGACGTTCAAAATTCACGATGTTCGCTCTAATAGGTACATACTTGTACGTGATAAATTGAAAATTATTTTTTAGAAGAAATAATGAGCCGTGTGGCTAAGTCATGCAGATTTGAAATATCATAATTATGTTCTGCCTACGGTTTTATTTATTGTTTTACTTAAGATGTGGACTCACTTTCACGGGGGATTAACATCGAGTAGTGAATATGACAAGATGGCCTATTAAAAGAAATAATACATAAGAAACATAATATACAATCTTAGATTAAAATAAACAAAACAATTAATTAACTCAATAAAAATTGGTTCAATTAGGGAATAGTATTCATATAAAATTAAATAAATGTCTTATTTAATTTTATATGACTACTACAGGCGCCATCTGTTTCATACCCTGTGTACTACTGACAGAGGCATGGGTGGTAACAAAAGTGCGTCAAGTTAAATTTATAAATAACTCTACCCAGAAATGTGTGTGTGGGGGCGCCTTTGTTGCTTTCTGTGTTTGATTAATTCATTATTTTTTTTAATAAACATGCAGTCGTTATCTAGTTTTAATAGTATTGTTTTATCTTTTTGTTCGAGAGAGATGCAAAATATACTGAACGGATTTTCATGTGGTTTCCTTATTGGAAAGGACTTGGTTAACTCAAAAACTAACACAATATTCTGATTAACACGAGCATTACAACCTTTAACAATGCACACATTCAGTTTGAAGAGCATAATTGAGTTTTACTAAAATACACATGAAGCGCCATTTTTTGCGATCCAGGTACCGTGTTAGTAATACTTTGTTTATACCATAGAGTTTATATTACTGAACGAGAGAAATAATCTTCTCATTACCGTGTTACGGAAGTTTACTTATTTTCTTTTTTTTTAAAGAATATTAGCAACCAAAATCAATAATATTCTCTTTAATCCCTCTAGCTAAGCTCAATGGCTTGTGTTAGGAGTATGTTCACGGCTGTAGTGTAATGACCAGAATTCGAACCCAAGACCGTAAGGTCATCTCTTTAACCACTAAACTACCGACGCTTCAATTTGAAATGACAATTTAGTATAAAGTTATTGACGTCCATGCAATATCTATCAATATCAAAGTTTATAATGGTTTATAAAAAAACGTTTGTCTGTTTACATACTCTAGTTACTTTCTCACACCTAGGTTTTGTGAAATGATATGTATGTATTCGCACACATGGAACTACTGAGAAAACAAATTCTCACTAGTTCCATGGAACTAATTGTTGGTGGAACTAGTGAGAATGATCCACTTTTTCCTTCTAAATACTACCAATAACCAGAATTATAATCTTCCATATTAAATGTACTATCTAACACTACAAAAATTTCAAATAGGACCAATAGTTAGTTCTTAAAATTATTACGTTTAACTAAACAAACTCTTTTTAATAGTAGTATTTACAATATTAGGTCCTTACATGTGAAATTGCCGTTTTGTTTGAAGAAATTGAAGGAAATCCAATTTTCAGTAGGTACTAACATTTTTACATTTTTATAGGAATCCAAATTTTATGATTTGTTTTGTGTATGAATATAGAATGAGACAATAATATTAAGCAATCAGCAACTTTTCATATATTTTTGAAAAATGACAGCTGTAAAATAGTAGACATTTATCATCAAAATAGATAGTTTTGAAGATCGAATTTAATCTATCAAGGGGCCAATAAAAACAAAATTTGATACAGAGCTGTAAAATCTTGAAATCAACTTTCAAACAAAATAACATTACGGGATACTATTAAATTACAGGTATTATGAACACATGAAACTGTAAGAAAATTTCGGCAATTTCAAATGAAGAGGCATATTATTAGTATAATAGATAAACTATAATATGCTAGTATAAAATATAACGTAAGTAGTCGTTTTTGCATAAATCTGACTATTGAATCACTTCAAGCATCATCTGTTCACAATCATCTCATTTATGCGAATCTACATCATTAAGAAACCGTTTTGTTACTGTAATTAAGACACCTCAATGTTTACGACGTTACTTAAGTCCTAAAAAGTAAAAATAGCATCTTCCCTGCCAATTAATGTTGTCCGGAATCACTGAATTATGTTCACAAGGACCGACGCCTAAAACTGTATTGATTCAACAATAAAATGACTTCGTGTTTTATCATGGACCATAACTTTGCGAATAAATAAGCAATTTGGTACTTTTATAGCTTTACATAGCCGGGAGTGAGCCTTAATTGTGTTATTGTAACTTGTTGATATTGCTGTAAAAAGTGCCATAGAGATAGAATATGAATTATATTTATTCACTATTATGGTACGTAGTATGTAAGGGATGTAGTAAGCCATCCCGAAGAGCGAACCTAAACTCGAGCCCTCTCCGTGAGTAGCGGCGCTGCTGTGAAACAAATTACCACACAACGATAGCAACTCAAAAATGCCGTCGCGTCGATTTGACAGAAGAACAATGGTGTACAGAGACCTTACAAAAATACCTTTGGGATCAAACCAACCTCACCTGAAAGCCGATACAGCTGATGGTTATGTCTACCTTAGTTTTACTTCTAAGATCTCAGTTTATTTAGATTTTATCTAATTCCACTGTTGTCTTTTTTGTCTTTAATAATAGTGACGGCTAGATGTCCATTAGTTGCGCCGTACTTATAATTATGTCAATTATAATTAATTATTATCTCGTGGGGGTGGTACGCCAGGAAACGAATTTACTGGCGTGGCTAACGTGACTCTGGTAGATTCTTGAAAAACTTGACATCGGCGTCTCGCCATTAATTTTCTGTCGTTACCATAATTATTTACTTAACATTGGCGATATTTAGGCGTTTCTGTTGCAGAAGCCAACTTAAGAAGAAGTTGAAGTTGATTATTTACATAGAAATATAGCAAAAAGTATATAAACAATTTCTCATTAGTATTTCAAAGTAAGTCTTAGAATTCCTTACCAGCGGACTTGTTTCCTTCTTCCTACAGTCCCGGTTCCTTTAAGCAGGGCGTAAAAAGCATCTGAAGAGGCCGTCAAGCTAAACGTCACCATTGAAATACTGTACATGTTTGTAATGGTGACCCTATTTAAAGTCAAATGTGTCATAAATAAAAAATGGTCGTCAATAATTTTAATGTTGCCTAATAATGTTATCTAGTATCAAAGAAACTACAATTTTTGCATTGTGTAGGTAGTTTTTGTATTGCAATGTGTTAATGAAATTGAGCAATAAGTTTTATCATGATTAATTTACTTCAGAACTTACCATTATTTGGTTTTAATCAAGGAAATAAAGTAATACCTACAAATTAAGTAAGTATATATGCAATTACAATGTTATCAAACTTCCGTCTAAATTAAATGATAATTATACATATTAATTAATTAATTTGCGCACAAGAATTCCTCCTAATTATAATCATTTTATACTATACTTCTAATAATGACAGGCCTTTTCCGTTTTAAGTCATTCATTATGGACTTGTAGGTATATTATACATACTGTGGAATAACCTCTCACTAGGCCCACTAGCTGTGCTAACATATTGGTTACAATGGTGGAGAGTCTTTATATAAAAGTAGTCTAGACATTCACTTATTTTACATAACATAATATAAACTTATGCCTATATCCCCGAAGGGGTAAACATAGGTGCTAGCACGCACATTACGTCAGTTTATGTTTAGGTCCCAATGTAATAGGTGGCGAGTCTATTGCCATTAACCGGGCACTTATAACCTGCGATAAATACACATATAACTTCGAAAAGCATCGAAAAGTCATTGGTGTGTGCCATGGTAAACCTGGGATTGAGAGAGAGACCTATATCCAGCAATGAACTGCAATAGCTTAATTTATGGATTGATATTATTAAACCACTGGGAGTTGGCATAACTGCTATAGGCAGCCAAATTCAATGTTTAGGTAAAGTGAAAGCTTTCTCAGGCGCATTAGACATTTTTCGTCTAACATTTTTAGAGATGGCACTTTATTTGTGACGCCTCTGTACATAATAAGTATCTTCAGAATGTTGGAAAAGTTTTCACATTATATATTGGCACTCTCAGAAGTCAGAGTATCTGTGTTTGTAGGTTAGTTCTTCTGTCCTTTGTTCTTTAATTTTTCTAATGGCCGCTTTACACGTGCGCCATCAGAATGGCGAACTGGTGCCACTGGTACTGAAGTACAACTGTGCAAGAGTAGGTATGTACGGGAAGGTGATCAGAAATTGATTATTAGGTGCCTATTTATTTTATCTTAGCAAGCCGTATCTATGTCGAATTCAGTGCAAGCAGGGATGTGAGACATAACGTTCTTGATACGGATCTTACTTAAAAACTCAATTCCACCAGAAAAAGCTTTTACAATTAGGCTTTTGTTTTCTTATTTTATATTTAAGTCGCTTGATGGTAAGCAGCAGTACAGTCCAAAGCATTCGTGCGAGTTCAAAATTCCAGGAGTTAACGGTGTGACACAGAAAATAGTCACCCAACCGCTTGGTTCTTGATGGTTTGTTTGTGGTCGTATGTGGGTGATATCTAAACCATGCGCGCGTTGTCCTGTGCAGGTAAGGGGAGGGTGGGACCAGGTGAGACGGTCCTTGCTTCTGGAGTGGGAGCGGCGGCTGGCCAATCCCACGTTTGGAAGAGGGACCGTCGAGGCGATCCGTCCGGTCCTCAGAGACTGGATGGACAGATCGCGAGGGTCGGTGACGTTCCGAATGGCGCAGGTCCTCTCGGGGCATGGATGCTTCGGCAAATACCTGTGCCGGCTGGGACGGGAGCCGACCAGTGGGTGCCACCACTGTGGCGGCGATGATGACACGGCGCAGCACACCCTAGAGGAGTGCCCCGCGTGGGCTGGGGAGCGCCGTGCTCTCATCGCCGAAGTGGGGACGAACCTCTCGCTGCCGGCCGTAGTTCTGTCAATGGTCGGCAGCGATGAGGCGTGGGCGGCGGTTCAAACCTTCTGCGAGACCGTTATCTCGCAGAAGGAGGCGGCGGAGAGGGGGAGGGAAAAAGACCCACTTTCCCTCCCACAGCGCCGCAAGCGAACCGGGGTCCGGAGGAGGCGGTACCACCAACTCCTCCCCCCCTAACTGTAGGCCGGGCAGTAGACGCGGGGGCGTCTGCTGCCCTTACATAGGCCTCGAGGTTGAAGGCGCACGTCGTGTCGCGTGTGCCTTGCCTAGGCGGGCGGCAGAAGGACTCCTCTTCTGCCGCACCAGAGACGGGCCAGCCGCTGAGCAGCGGCGGGCGACCCGCACGGCGATGGCGGAAGATGTCGTTCCCGCCATCGTCGATATGCGAAGATGACGGACACCGTGGTTGGTTTAGTGGGTAGTCTGGTAGAGGTCAGGAGTCCCACACAAAGCTCGCCCCCACCCCTGTTGGGGGTGAGCGAAGTGCGTAAATGCATTCCACCACGTAAAAAAAAAAAAAAAAAAAAAAGGGTGGGACCAGGTGAACGAGTTCATCAGAACACTCACCGTGGTATAACCGACAGAAAACCGTCAATGAGGCTATATCTCTATGTAGCTGCTTGCTCGAGACTTTTAGTGACCATCTATTTTTTGGATCGCACGCTCCTGCAGTCTATCCAGACTGTCTAGCAGATATCCGTCACTGTCCATTCTAAGGATATTGATATTGTCCTGTAGCGATTCCTCTGGCCACGTGGTTCGACCGTATGGTTCGATCAATCGCACTATGTGAACAGGTAGTTCTGTGTCTTGAAGAGCTGGGAAGGTAAAAGTAAGTAGGTAAATGAAAATAGGTGCGAAAATTCATTACCTTATTTATCTTGTCTGTGCACTAATATAAAATCTTCATGTAAACATTTTTATGTAGAGTGCTCAAGTTGCTGAGTTGGTACCTACCTACTAACACAGTAATTAGATCTGTGTTAATGTCGGTTGTTCACTGAATTATGTATAATATTTGGGCCCGCAATGCCTGACACAAAATAATATTATCAGGTAATTACCGATATCCCCAGACACTAGGCCAGTATAAAAAAGATTTGTAATTAGATACTTGTACCTAATCATAATTTAACTCAGAATTTAATGGACTTGACATGATCCACCAGATCAAAAGACATATTGACATGTTATATTTTTTTTTTTTAAAAGTATATTAGCAACCGAAGTTACTAATATTCCCATTAGCCCCTCCAGCTAAGCTCAAAGACTTGTGTTAGGAGTGGGTTCACGTCGGTAGTGTAATGGCCAGAATTTGAACCCGGGACCTCTCGATCGTAAGGTCGACTCTTTAACCATTAAGCTACCGCCGCTATATATAGTGTTATAAATAATTATGTTATTCACAAATTAAACATTTTAAAAATATGTATAATGAATTTGATGGTTATTATATTCTAATTCTGTAGTTGGTAGTCACAAACGGTAAATGACTAGTGTAGCCTTCATTACATTACTACTAGAATAGCCACAAAGTCTATGCCAGCTTTATGTTCATAACATCATTCTTGCATGCCGGTTGCATCCAAAGCTGACATCTCGAAGTTCAGGGCCCGCTTTTTCCAGTCTAAGTCGCGGCTGAACTTCGATATTTTGCGTGAAGCAATTGCCATCTGATCTTCATAACCAATACACATTGGCGATTAAGAAATAGTGCAGTTAGACAAATTGTTGGACTCTTAAAAGCTCCAACGACCCGTAGTGACTGTCATATATGTAGATGTTCGTATGACAATCGAGACCAACGACTTAATGTGATTTCGGAGGCACGACCAGGCAAATATAATTAACCATATTCATGCATACAAATATTTGCACTAAGTAAGCATTTAACCCACGCTGTGTAACGGTCGTGTTCACTACCGCTGCAGGCTGTTAATTAAAGATTAAATGTATACCTATTCATCCAAATTTTGCGATATGAATCCACAGCCCAAGATTTGCTCCACTCCTAATATGATTTAACTTCCTTAGTTTGTGCAAGGGACTGAGAGGAGAAACTACACTAGAGCTCTGTCTGTCATCTCAGAATCTCCGGTTAACGATTGACGTTGGTTTAGACCCCAAAAAACAGAAACGAAGTCAACGTCCTAATTCTCTGAACCTTTTCCCAACTCAGTTACGGTCGGCTAGTCTAACTGAGATGCAGCTGAACATCGATATTTTCCATGGAGCGACTGCTATCTGACCTCCACAACCAATGGTCCAATCACCAATGGCAATATCAAGGTTCCAAGTTAGACTGGTTGGACTTTTGAGGGCTCCAACTACCCGTAACGACTGTAAGATGTTTGTATAGCAGTACGGCTTAGCGTGCATTCCGAGGCACGTCCAGGCCAGTGCAAACTGACATTCATGCATACAAGTTTTTGCACTGAGCGGGGATTCGAAGTCAACGTCGTAAGGCATTTTTGTTTTACAGTGTTTCCAAAACAAAATGCTATCGTTATAAGTTATACTTAAACGTACCTGTATAATTCTGAACGATCGAACTTATTTGTTCGCTGAGCATAATCGTATCGCTTAGACTTAGAAAGTCGTTAAGTTTTATGGAATGGTCTAGATAGGAATAGAGGTACGAAAACATACGACAAAAACACGCTCAGTGCAAAAAAATTAAGACATTATTAGAATTAACTAGGCGGTTAGAAGGTAAATGGGAAGAAAAATAAAGCAACATTTCGCCGTCGTTTTCTTTACGATTGTTTAGTAAATCTACATTTAAAAATGTTCCATGACGAGAACGTTTTACGAGCACGCAAATTTAACGAATGCCAAGCCACCGAGTCGTTTAGCTAAGAGACTTATTGACTACAAATGGGCTGTAGTATTTAGATTAAGTAAATTTTGTTAAGTATTTTATTCGTCTTATATCTTCTGCATTGTACATTATCTTTATTCATGATATTGTTACAAGCAGCATTTTTTGTTATCCGTTTTTCGGTAGACAAAATATAAATTTTATTTTTTACCGTACAAACATTCATAGCATAGAATCCTTCCCACTGTGGTAGGTTATGATACTGGCCTATCCCTTCGTATACACATACCGGTCGTAAGTACTTTTATACTCTCTGCCTGCGGTATGTACTTTTTATTTTAAGTATATGTTGATAAAATATTATTTCGTATTACAGTATACACTGTGCATTGTGCAAACCTTAGTAGTTTTTAAGTGCTATGCATATACCTGTGTATCATTGATTGTCTTAGATGATAATAAATAAATAAATATTCATTCATAGTTTCATTACATTAATTCTAATTTAATATACTCATCAAATAATTCATAATAATGTAACAAAATATTACTTCAAAATAATATTTCATTCATATGTTATAGTTTAGATAATTAATACATACCGTCGTATATAAAATCTACATTGTTTACATAAAGAAGTATTGACTTATGTTAAAAAACAATAATTTAAGCATCGAATAAAGTTATGTTTTGTCCGTTTGTGTGTGCGAAATATAAAGAAAGGTAAGCTAACCATCTAGATAATTTTTGGCTTAAACCCAAGAAAGAAAGGTGTTAAATTTAGACTGATGAAAAAGGGTAAACGTCCAATGCAAATTTATATTTCTGTTGGTTCATTAGTCTAAGTACCTTTGATGTAAAGGTGCCGTCGGTATAAAATATACAATAGACCAATAAATTATGCATGAGACTACAAATCTCTTCATGTGTGAAAAATCTTTATATTACTCTTCTTGATTTTATTTATAGTTTGAAAGTGATACAAGAAATGATATTAAAAGACAAGATTTTTATTAAACGGAATATTATTTAAGTAGTAGTAGTTACAGAGAAAATAATAGTACTCATAGTTGCGTTACTCTATGATGGCCGTTTTGATGCAATTGGTTTTGCTTGTGTTTCCTTTTTTGGTGCGCTTAATATTTAATGAACTGTCAGATTATTATATAAAGAAAATATGGTGAGATTGGCACAGAAGAGAATAACTTCACACACTAAAGAAGAGAAAAAGAGCAATATCAGTCGTGACAAAACGGTCATTATATCGTGCCGCAACTATAGTAGGGCTACATTGAACAAACTTATAATTTAGCATAATCTTACCTTGTCTAAAGAAGCAAACATATAAATGACTACCTCTAAAACAGGTACTAATTATCCTTTTACGGTTAAGGGATCCGGTGGCAATTGCTGCTATAAAAGGAAGGTAAGGGAATATTTCATCTCATATTTATAAATAGTGCTAACAAACTAGAATATCTCCGATATAATACTAGAATCACACAAATAAATTGGCATTAGTGAGGGGATTTGAGGGTAGCGAAGGGTTATATTATGTTGGAGTAGATATTTCTTATACCCTAGTACCTTTTATCCTTAAGGGCTTTGTAGTGTTTTTATACGTTACTTTAGATATGCTTAAAGCATTGACCTAGAGGTAAGACTGTTTCAGGAAAAACTTACCTTTTAATTTTACGTCATTACTCAGCCGCAGTACATTTGCTATTTTAACAAAAAATATAAAATCTAATTCAAATTGATTTATTTCTTGAAGCATAGGTTACACTAAATATGTTGTAATAATAATAGAACTATGAATAGGTACAACTAAGCTACGTTCCGCCAAAGGTATTCGAAATATGGAAGTTAATCATAATTAACACAAAATAGATAAATAAGTACCTACAATATAATACCAAATACCAAATAAGTACAACAGTTAATTAAGTCAGAACGTAACGTAAATACAATTAATATGTCAGAATAATCAAGTACCATGGAAAAATGTCAAAATAGTAAGTAGGTATGTCAAGTGTTATATAATTCAATCATTTTGTGTATAGACAGAGATTTTTTTGTGATCGTTTACGTACTCATTTACACATTAGGTACCTACTCATACAAGGTTGCACAAGTTTATAACTCAACAACAGTAACCGCGATAGCCTAGTGGTATGGGTAATGGACTGCTGAGACGAGATCTCGGGTTCGATCCCTGGTTTTACCATGGCACACACCAATGACTTTTCGATGCTTTTCGAAGTTATGTGTGTATTTAGCGCAGGTTTATAAGTGCTCGGTAGATGGCAATAGGCTTGCCACCTATTACATTGGGACCTAAACTAAACTAGTGAAATGTGGGTGGTAGCACCTCTGCTTACCCCTTCGGGGAAATAGGCGTGAGTTTATGTTATCTTATTTTGAAATTGTTATGAAAATATAACTAAACATCTAGAAACTAAGACGTAAGACTCATTATTTAGATTTCAGATCTAAATGATCTCATAGTTATGTCGAAATTCTATCCTAAGTGTGTTAGATGATCCGCATATTTTAGTTTATTATTCATAGAATGAAGTTGTTTATGCTTATAGAGGAATTTATTGGCAACAAAGATCATATCAACAGGCAACTTTATTCGAAGTGTCCATTTACCTACCTAATAAATATTTTAGCGCAGAATATTCAGTATTTTCTTGAAATCTAATGCTTTATTAGACTACATGCTTCTGCTTTCTATGCAATGTTGTGTGTGATGACTTCGTTGTAAATATTGTGAATAATGTGAACTATCTATTTTTATTCAACTTACAGGTGTTTTTTTCTTCCTACAGTTCCAAGACCTTTAAGCGGAGCGTGAAAAACAATCTGATGAGGCCGTCAAGCTGCGCTCAACTTGATGTACTGTAAGTTTGTAATGGTGACTGTCGTTCCTGAGACTTTATTTTCAGCTTACCATCAAGTGAGGTGAAGTCAAACAATATCAAGTCAAACTCAATCAATATCAAGTTTCAAATTATTTGCGTAGTATTTACAAATAAAACCTTTATTTTCTCAATGAATGCTTTCTAGCTTGAGTATCTCTTGATTTCTTTATTAAAAATACTTATCTCAATAATATGATCCTCGAAATAAAAGCTTTTATTGAATCTCAAGAGCTGTTTTATTGGTACCTGTAACATTATCGTGTCTCTAGGGATATCAAGGGCTGAGTAATTCCCTCAACAGTGTGTACAGGCCCTATAAATCTATATAAATAGTATAACGTTGAAGAGTTTCAGTTTTCAGGAACTACAGGTTCCAATAAAAAAATATTTTTGTGTTGAATAGTCCGTATATCTGGGAACTCGATATATGGCATCACGTTACTACTCAATGAAGCGAAGTACTAATCATAAATGTCAATAAATTCAGATTCTCATACATCATTCATCACTATCATCATTTTAGTCATAAAACGTCCACTGCAGAATTCATGCTTCCCCATCGACTTCCAAAGGTTTCCCAACGAGTTTCTCATACATTATTTAAAAATTTATATCTGAATAAGCTATGGGTCGGGCTAGCTAGTATAACAATTATATATAATTAATTTATAAAATATATAAATAAATAAAAATAAGTTAAAATAAACCTTCCCTTAACCTACCTTTGGTGTTATGCCAGAAAGACTAATACAAATTCCGAGATTATTTGGATGATAAGTAAGCCTGAAAATGAGCTGTTCACTCAAATTGCTACTCAAGCAAATTATTGTATCTAGACCAAGTACTTAAATGTTTGTGAACCAAGAAAGAAAGAAAAACCCGCTGAGTTTCTTGCCGGCGGCGCCACCGGCGTCTTCTCAAGGCGGGGCCGCATTTCGATCCGTTGTTGGTCCATTTGCTAACCTATAACATACTATTTTAAATTTGACATTTTGTAAGTTTCATGAAGGTTTACGTCTATACAGAGTAAATCATTATTGAATTTTCTGCAAGGCAACCTCGCCAGCTAGTTGCACATTATGTCATTGAGGAAATACGTAAAATTATAGTATTTTTGAATGGATTTTGTTGTGAATTTCGTTTGGCTCTTCCTGAACAATTTATGTGTATGTAATGTGAGTAGGGTGCAAAAAGTTATGAAACGAAACGACGAAAAAGCCAAACGAACAGTATTTTATAAAAGTTAATAAAAAAATTAAAGCATCATTCAACCATTTAACTTACACCCTGTATTTTTCGAACTCAATCTCCACAATTTAGTAACTAGTATCATTTAAAAAATACATAAGTGTAATTTTTAAAACGTGATGTAAAATTTGTATTTCCTATTATTTTTAACCGACTTCAAAAAGGACATAGGTTCTCAATTCGCCGGTATTTTTTCTGTATGTTTTTCGATACCTACTACATTGCTAGCTTAAGCAATATTAGCTAAGTCAGCTTTAAGATAGGCAATCATCTTACCCATCTTAAAGCTTTATCACGCCCCATTAGGAAGTCCTTACCAGCTCACTTATTTCCGTCTTCGTACAGGCCCGAATTCTTTGAAACGTGAAAAAGCATCCAGCATGAGGCAGTCAAAACATATCAATCACGCTATGGAAGTAAAGAAAGATTGAAATAATATTCCTTTTAAGAGGTAAGGTACATAGGTAGGTAGGTAGGTACATATTAATTGTACTGCACTTTCAGCATCAATTCATACAATTGTAGGTTCTAATTTTCCAACCTATTATGGTGATGACACGGGTACCTTAAAATAATTACCAAAGTACAACATCAAAAGTTTATTTACATAACGATATGTACAAACTCTATACGTTATAAGCATCTTTACATGACAAATGCGTAAGCGTACAACAAACTGCTTATTTCAGAATATTAAATACTAGTGAAGTTTTAATAGGTATTATTGTACAAGAGAAACACATATATGTTATATAATATTACAACACATATTTAAACATAGTTTATACTTATAGTTGTCCAATCACAACGTGTCATTATTTCTTTATGAAATATAATATAAATATTATAAATATTAGTAACATTATACAGCATGCGTTTTAGTTTACAAAAGTATTTTTGTGCAATACATATTTATAATATAAAATACCTTAAGTAGTTATAAGTAACTTTAGCAGTAACTTAAGTAGTTAAATAGTTAAGTAGATATAAATTAATAATTAAATAAAAAATAAACGGTAATTAAATAACAATCTATTTAAATAAAATAGTACACGTATTACTTCTAAGTGGCTACACTTTTTAAATCCACACATCGCCGTTTTCTAATATTGCTATTTTTAGCTTAAATTAGTAAACGGCGAATAAAGACAATTGCTTGAATTATTTTCACTCCCTTTGTAGACTGGAATCATACGGGTCGCAGGATAGGATGCTATCGTGAGATACTACTGCAGTTACCAGAGTTATACAAAAACGTGTAATAAAATATTTTTAGACATGCACTTAGCATATTCCATGATGAAGTACAAATTATATTCAGTTCATAATTTAATTATTACTTATTTATACTTATTATCAAAAACAACTTAAGAGAAATTCTTCAAAAGTATTGTATTTTATATTTTCGAATTAGTTTCTTTCAGGTTTTCTCATATGGTAACGCTTATCAAAATTATAACATGACTGTCAGGCGCTTCTTTTTAATTTTTTTATGTTGTTACAAAAATTATTAATACATACATAATGCTTTGAAAAATTCCTCTGCAACTTCACTGACAGGCAACGTTCAGAAATGGATGGCAGCATTGTCACGTAGGTATATAATATTTTAGAAATTTTGTTAGTAAGTGTAAAAACAAGTGAAAGTGTGAAGTAAGCGGGGTACCTACGCGTGTCATTCTTATGTGTATTTAAGCGAAAGTATACCAATTCGGCAATATAAACCTTTTAAATTTAAAGTTTAAATTAACTTTCTTACGATATACTGAAATACGTCGGCACTTTATGATAATATTCTAGTATGTTCGTTTTAAGGTATGAAGATTCGAAAATATTGTTTTAGCTATATCAAAGTTAATGTTTAAAATAACTTCGTTAGAATACACTGATAGGTACGTCTGAATTTTTTCGAAATAATCAAGCTTGTTCGATTCAAGGTATGAAACGTTGTAAATAAGTTCTTATGTACTATATTTTCCAGTACGTATGATTTAGGTGATCGTATGTATAAGACTAATCAAAACAATAATTGTTTGCTAATAATGTAACGTATTATTTATGGTTGTTTGTCTGAGATTGGTGACATCGGTTCCACTAGGAATCTGTCCTAACACTTTTCCACTAGTTTTTTTCTGTTCTGTGAGCAGAGTGAAGAGTTAGTAGGCTATCTATGTATAATATGTATGTAGGTATTTACAAAAAAACAAGTATCTCATTAAATGTATTCTAGAACCCATAACACAAGCTTGTTAAACTATGCTCAAGAAGCCGCGGTAGCCTAGTAGTATGGGTATTGGACTGCTGAGACGAGGTCTCGAGTTCGATCCCAGGTTTACCATGGCACAAACCAATGACTTTTCGATGCTTTTCGAAGTTATGTGTGTATTTATCGCAGGTTTATAAGTGCCCGGTTAATGACACTAGGCTTGCCACCTATTACATTGGGACCTAAACATTGCTACCAACTCTGCCTACCCCTTGGGGAGAAAGGCGTGAGTTTATGTTATGTTAAACTATGCTTACCATGGGTCTACCATGTGGCGTTGTGTAGAATGTCCTAGAATATTTATTTATTTATTAGGTAAACACATAGGTACAGTGCGCGTCAGTTAATCTAACATAAATCAGTCACTCCTCAGATGTTCGTAAAACTCACTCGTAGCACTAAATATGCTGAAACACAAATCAGATGTCTGTTTTTTGTTCTTCACTGTATAATAGATTTTCTTCAAATATAAACTATATGAAATACAAATATAATTACAGGAATATTTATTATAATTACAAATAAGAGCTTCACCAACAACTGTGACGTATAAAATTAAATAAATACTCATATAAGTAATTTAATACAGTAAAATATCATGCTATAATCTTATACAAGAATATTTTATATTTACATGTGTTATAATAAATAAAGCCATTGACTTTGGTAAATGTAGTAATGTTTTAACTTTGGTTTGGTTTTTCTTACAAATAATAATTCCAATCTATCAGAAAATTTGGTACGTATTTAAATTAAAATAATATAAATACACTGTGAGAGTCCTGTTCGTATTTCATAATATAACAACATCACTCATAACACCATTCATGTGGCATTATGAGTGATGTTGTATATTTTCACAACCAAACAAACACAAGTTACGCAACTTAAAGTAAAGATTATATCAAAAGAGAAAGAAGTAGTCTAGATTTTTTCAAAAGATGTCAATTGACGCCATTATGAAAGACACATGTACCATTTACGAATCATTTATCAACCGAGAACACAAGTTACGTATATTTGCGTATTTATGCGTATGAAATAGATGTAGGCGTTACCTGGCGGAAATCTATTACAAGAAATTATATATTGGGGAAGGGAAGACCCACTACTCACCCACGGTTTAACAATTCTAACGATAACAATAGCAAAATATCAATGATTCGCTTGAATTCACTTGAGAGCGTTCCTAAAGATGCCTTGTGTAGAGACGAAACACGTGTCGAGGTTTGTCCTTCGCACTTGCGGAATATTGCACATATAATACAATATCTCCCCTCTGGAGAAGTCTTTTTACTTGCTTTGATGAGGTATTCCTCGAAGCGCACCAGTTTTGAGGCGCACCTAATGAGGCGCACCTTTTTATTCCTCGGAGCGCACCTTTTAGTAGCGCTCCCGATAACAATTAAAAATATTAAAATTTTATTCCTTGAAGCGCACCCACGTTTTAAAATAGGGAAGATCATCGATATAATTTATTACGTTCACTTCATGCTCTTTCCTATTTTTAAACGTGGGTGCGCTTCAAGGAATAAAATTTTAATATTTTTAATTGTTATCGGGAGCGCTACTAAAAGGTGCGCTCCGAGGAATAAAAAAGGTGCGCCTCATTAGGTGCGCCTCAAAACCGGTGCGCTTCGAGGAATACCCTCGCTTTGATGGGTGCGGTGACATTCTATTCTATGACAATGAGTTATCGTTGGAATTTTTAAACCGTGGGTGAGTGGTGGGTCCCCCTTCCCCACCCCAATATATTTTTTTTATATATGTTATGACAATACATGTATGACTGTAATAAGGTCACCTTCTTCATATTTATCTATTAAAATGTTTACCGTACTTATAAGTTATAGTTCTTTGAAAACTGTGTTGTAAACGTAATAAGTATTTACAGGAACTGCTGCAAAACATTGGCATGTTTCTCTTGTACAAACCTTCCTCAAGGTATCGATGTCTTCGCTCTGAAAAGATAAAGAAGAAACTGTAAGCACAGTATAATAGTAAGCACAATATAATAGTACTATCATTCCTGATTGTAATTTCAGATATATATCATTGAGTGTTAGAGTAATCCGAGTCCTTTAAGCGGGGCGTGAAAAAGCATCTGATGAGGCCGTTAAGCTGAGCGCCACCATTGTAGCACTGAACGGGTTTGCAATGGTGACCCTCTTTCATGAGACTTTGCCTTCAGCTTAACATCAGGCTAGGTGAAGTCTAATTGACGTGCCATAAATAAAAAATAATGCTCCTAAGTGGAAGGCACATGGTATTACTCCAGGCACATGGTATGTTCGACAAAAGATATACGAAATCACTTTTTCATACAATGTTCTCTGTTAATGTAGTACTTAATGTATCTTTTTTGTTGACTGTACATGGTAGTACTACATATTGTCATAATAATATACGAGTTGGTATTTTTTTTATTCCGTTTAACTTGTAATATTTCCTCTCCATCGTAATAGCGAAGCTCAATAAAATGATAATGTCATAAAAAAAACATTACTCCAAAAAAAACAAATAGCGCTATACTGCGAGTTGATGTTTGTTAAGAAATTATTGCTTCATTTAGCTTTACTTACACGATGGAAGTGAATAATGTTGATTTAAAAGCAAGAAAAATTCAATTTTTTATGCCAATATGTACCTAGTGTACACGGAGTACTACTATGTGCCTTTTGTACTACAATTGTTACCTCGTAAGGTAATAGGCGTGACCATAATGTATGTTATGTAACTTATATAGATACTTGTAAGTATATGATATATCGCCCTATGAAAAGCTTCACGATTTCTTAAGGCATTGTCTGCGAGTCTACTAATGTTCACAAATGTATTAGTAGGTACTTTCTTGTTCATTAATCATAACTGGGCTGCTGTAATGTACCTTTATAGGTTTTACTTATTGGTAGCAATAGTATCATGTCATAAAATAATTGGAATAACTCGTTATTCCTGATTAATATAACTTCAGTACTTATAGTAGGTACTTGAATAAAATCCATACCATAATTAAAAACACAGGTACGTGAAACTTAAAACACCCCGTCGTCGTTTATAACTACTTCGAGGTAAAAAAATATTCCACTTAACATTTCACAGTTTGTAGTTCTGTGATATACTAATATTCAGATCATTATATCGTTCGGGTACGCAGTACGTTTATAGATATAACAACCAATTGAATTAGTTAATTCTTATTGAACTTTGAATAAATCTACTAAAACCGATGCATGATATTTCTGTAACAGTAATAATAGTGAAGCAAACCGTGAAACAATAGTCATATTAATACAATTACATAAACCACTCTACATTTTACGACCCGAAATTCAAGTATGCAATAAACACGAAAAACATCTAACACTATTCCTGTTTCTAAAAATAAACACTTTGAAAAATGTTTGTGTTACTCACGTGTTTAGTCCATCTGAGTGAGAAGCGGTTGGTGGCGGCCATCGATGCAAATGAGCTCGCCACATCATCTGACCGAACGTTGTTCGAAACTGCCTCGACATTGAACAATAGAGGACGAAGTTAATAGCCCCATTGAGCAGCGCCAGCGCATCCATTAACTCTCCAAACAAATCGTAGCATCTCTTGAAGAAACACTTGCCGAGTAATCCACTCAGCAGTCCAAGAATACCTTGCGGGAGCTCCGTTACTAGAAACAGGAGTAAAACAGCCACCAGCATTTTTGTTGTTCTATTCGTTCGTCTATCTGCTTTGCATTGCCTTTTCACTGTTTTACTGTTTGTAGGACATTTGTTGTATACGCGAATTTTTTTCTGGTGTTGATTCGCGCTGTATACTTCACGGATTAACCATAAGCTGATGATGGTAAGGATGCAGCATGGAAGAAGTTTTATTACTACAGCATGTACCCAGAAGTTTATTTGGTACAGCTGCCCTTCTTCGTCGGAATCTACGTGGTAGAGTATCATGGGGCCTGTAGGTTCGAGCACCACGGTCGTGTGAACGTCAAAGACCTGTCAAAGAAATAAAAATTTTTGTAGTTATAGACCGACCGCTTAACAGAAATATCGCCAACGGGGTGCATGGGCGGAAGGTAGGATGAGAACGGAGAACGTGTGAGGTTAGGGCGGCGACCGCTCGTAGCTTGCCTTTTTAATCCTGCGAAAAATCGACATTGTTCCCGAAGTCGGTTGAAGAGGTTATGTTGAACTCGAACTGACCAAAACGCATGCCTTTTTTGGGCCTGCTTCTGCTAGGGTGATAGGTGGGTCCGCCCGTCCTCATGGAGGACGGAGGCGCGTGGTGACTTGGACCTCCGACGTCCAAGTCACCACGCGCTCGTAGGTTGGCTGCCGCTCGCATCTCACCCGATCTCCAATCTCGTCCTACCTCACTGCTCGTTCACTTTAAGCGATACGCGTTCTCATTATGCTTCCCTTAAAGCTATGTTTAAGGTATACTGTTATGATTTATGATCAAGTTATGAGGTTTAACTGTAGAGGGTTCACTCACTGAAGCAGCAAGCAGCAAGTACACTTCAAATTGCTTACTGTGACGCTTCGTGACATCTCTTGTCAAGAAGAATTTGTTGTATAAATGTAGGGCACAATTGTGTACTTGCTGCTTGCAGCTTTAGTGTTTCGCCCCCCAATCTCACTTAGGTTACAAATTTACAAATTTTTACAATAACTTTATACTTCAACTCACTGTTTTCATCATCATTCATCATCATTTTGATTTTGACTAATTGCTTCTGAAAGTCACGTTTGAACATTTCATTTTAAATTAGTTAAGAACTACCTAATTGTATTATAATTAAGTTAACCCTGTATATTTTCAAACTCTTTTATAATCTGTGAAGTACTGCCGTTTTACAAGATTTGTTCTCATAATAAAGCCCAATATAACTTAATGGATGGGTCATTACATTATTTTGGGTTTTAAGTAAGACATAATGGAATTAAAATATTAAACCACATTATGTCTAGTAAGCAACAGCGGTGAAAGTTCGTTTTTCTGAGAATAAAATACCATTCAAAGGAACACAGAAAACCTTTTATTAGTAAATTAAATTGCAAAGCAAGTAATATCCTGTTTAGATATCTAAAGAGTCCTTTAACCTAATTAAATCATGAATACCAATTTCATATATTTAAGAACTCAATGATAGAGGATACCTTCCATTAATGTAGATAAAATAAATAAAATAAATTTATTTTTTTATTTTTTTGAAATACTTCAAAATAAATTTCAAAAGAAAATTTATTGACTGGTATACCTTGTCATTGATAATATCAAGTACCTATTAGTTTGAATGTCTCTGAGGAAAATACATTAATAAGTAGTTGATGACGGTTCATTATTATTATTACAAATAGTATACAATGGATACGACTGAATTTCCGACCTAATAAGTCATCCGCGATAGTACAGTCGACAAAGGAGGTAAAGATACACTTTTTCAAATGAAGTTGTATTTAAAGGTAAAATACATATATCCTTTGCCGACTGTACCTACTTTAGTGATAACACCAGCCACATGAAAATGGTGATATATTAAATCTATCGCCTTTTTTACCTAGTTATTTTTTTACTCTAGAGCGATCCTTACCAATTTTGAACTATAAGCACAACAATGAACAGTGTAGGTCTACTATAAACCCTTAAAACAGGTCAATAATTGAACGGCCGTCTTACTACGGCCTTTCTTCCGTGTGGGAATGTCCACGAATACCCCCACGGATAATCAGCGAGTGTGGTTATGTCGGACTCGGACCGACCAAAACCACACGACCGTCTTGGCTCATCAGTTGGCAAGGGTAAGGAGGTAGATTCTGGCAACTGATTTTCTACAAAACTACCTTACATAAACTCACACCTATATCCCCGAAGGGGTAGGCAGAGGTGCTAGCACCCAAACTTCGCCAGTTTATGCTTAGGTCCCAATGTAATAGGTGGTGAGCCTATTGCCATTAACCGGGCACTTATAAGCCTGCGATAAATACACACATAACTTCGAAAAGCATCGAAAAGTCATTGGTGTGCCACGGTCAAACCTGGATTGAACCCGAGACCTCGTCTCAACCGTCAATTACCTATACCACTGCTATTACCCATACCTTAGTTATATCTAAAATTAATAAAATTACCTACCACGATCATCGTTTTATATTAATTTCAAAGGCTACTTTCAACTTTATACACTCAAATTACCCTTGAAACATAAACCATCAACAATAAACAAAACAATGCATAAATTGGATTTAAGTTACGTGACCGGATACAAACTGAACATATCTGTTAGTTTCGGTTAGCTCTAGAAAGTGAATTAATTTAAGCCATTTAGTATAAAACTATCATTTTGGTAGAAACTTCTTCATCTATAAATATGTGCCACATATTACTAAAATTTCAGTAAATAAAAGTTTGAAGATCAAGATGATTTGCATCATGCCAAACTCGTTAAGACACTAAACACGATCTAATCAAAAATCATTTATTCTGTATAGACCATTAAACGGAACTTACAAAACGTCAACATCAAGAATATTTTATAAATTAGTGAGAACGTGGACAACCGGTTCGAAACGTGGCCCCGGCCTGAGAAGACTCCGGCAAGAAACTCAGCGCGCTGATAATAGTCATCTCGAATGTTAGATTGTATATTTCAGTAGCAGACTAGGAAAGTCCTGTAATTCCTCCTGCAGCATCAGGTACCGGCTCCGAATTATGCCAGACCCCAACAGTCACAAAGTCATTAGAATCAAACAAAAAAATATTATTTTTATTAGATGGCGATTGTTGAAATTTTCTTCTATCTGAGAAGGCGAGAACCAAGTTGAAAAATACTTTAGATGAATGGATAACTACTTATCGCCTAAGGAGCATTATAAAAGAAAAAATGTTAAATGTTACCGAGAATAATAGGATCTTTCAATATTCTATTCATCTAACAATTTCAATAGGTTTTTACTGCAGTATTCAATCACGCGCTCGTCAAGGTGTATCTGAAGGCTTCCAAACAAGCAAAAGTAGGACGAACTCTTTATAAGTTTGATAAAATGTTATCAAAAATATAATACAACATATACCTACAATCGTTCTGAGAAGAAATTGGTACGGCGTAAATAATAACATCACATTGATTTTTTCCTTTGTCATAAGGAAACCTCATAATAGATACAGCAATGCTATCAGCTTAGTTCAAAATAAAGGTGATCTATTTTGAGTTACTAAAGTATAGCATCAAAATTAATGAAGTACCTACAGATTTCGAGATACCTGCATTTTGGTGGCCGCATAGCATGTGATTTATGTGTGAAAGAAAGTGTCTTTGTCTTTATTCCTTCAATGAAATCAATTACGAATTACAAACACACCATCAAATTAAGCTGTGTTCTCACCAGTGATATGCGAGTATAAAGTAGCAGGGTATGTTTTTGCAAAGCACCAATAAAATCTCTCAATTTACAGCTTCGCTTAGTGCGTTTCCGGTGGAAATGGCTAAATTATGTTTTTATACATGTGCAAAAAATGGAAAAAATATACTATTCGTATGTGTTACGAGGGAGATGTCCCGCCACACTCCCACTACACCTAAAACTACACCGGAAAACCCGCCAAAAATCCTAGCATCGCTCAGAGGCCTTCGCACATTTTCAGTAGAAACACGCACAACATTCCACAGCCTCGTCAAGCTGATCTCACACATTTCTAATGGAACAGCCTTATTGATGCCAAAAGTGATCAATTCCAAAATGGTGATATTCAGTGTGACCTCAATAGACGTCTTTTAAGTTTCGCTGTTAATTTTATGTGAAATACAATAAGCACCAGTATACAGTCACATTTTAGGTTAGGTAATAAGCACGACATTAACTATAAAGCCTTCCATAATTTTTCACACTTCGATAACTTTTCGCAGTTCTATAGAGAATATTTTCAGTTCAAAAAAGGTATAATGCGGTCGATTAAACATAGGAATTTAGGTTGACGTCTTAATAGATTCTCGAAGATCCACGGTTTAGTATTCTTTTATAAGAAAAATTGAGTAGGTAGCCATAGTGAAAAAACTGGTATGAGTTATGATGTCTTCTATAAATGTTCGGGTAATATAAAGCTATGGTAATTTGTTACCGCAAAACATCGTCGATATTGTATGGGGTTGACTTGGATTGATAGGCGTCAACTGCAGGGTACTTTATCTTGCCATCAATCATTTAAGGGTTCTGGTATTATATTACATATTAAACTGAGGACTTTAGATTTGTTCATATCACTACCATGCATTCAATAAATTTCGAAATAAATAGCTTTTAAACGATATAATGATTGAAAAGTGTATTCCAGTTCCTGCAGTAAAATTTTATATTCCTTCCTCTGGGTTTCGTGTAAGACAACTAAAGATTGAGGCGTTGTATATCTTAATCAATCAATTACTTCTCTCGCAGGGATATCGTATATGTATTTTTCCATTTTTTACCCCTTACCACACCTTTCTGATTAGATAGCGTGGATATTCTATAAATTCCTAACCGAAAATGTTGCAGCTAAATAAATTTGGAAAATATTTTTTTAAGTCTAGTTGCGACGCTGATGCCACCTACTGTACATTTTTCGAATATAGGAAAACGTAACATAACATCCATAACTTCATTACTCAGTTATTTGATCGTTTATATACGAGTATATCATTTCGTCTAAATTCTACTCTATCTCGAAACGTACGCAGATAACTGTTGTTTGATGTGTTGATTATACAAACTACCAAAATCACCAACACTGACGTACGATATAATAACAGACCGCAACTTTGTCTATAGTATCAAAGTACATGAACTGTTACATTAATTTACATGTTAATTAGAATCTCCTCGAATCGTACGTTATGAAAAGCAGTTTCATATCCCTATATCTGTAGGTTATCGTGTGATGATGGCTCCGCCGGTTTGTAATTGGTTTTTATTACTAAGAACACGTCAATTTGGCTTCACCTGATGGTACCTAATCAGGCAAAGTCTAGAAAAGAGGGTCATCATTACAAACACGCCCAGTGTTGCTATTGTGGCGATACCACAGGTACCCAGCGTCATCTAGCGACAGCAAGACTAACTACTACGTCACTCCAGATTCTGCATCGCGAAAGCGAAGTTCTCGTGCTGGTATAATATACATACAACAACCCAACGACAACCGTTGGGCCGCGGCCCGCCACCTTGCCTGGTCGGAGGAGCTTCCCTTTGTGTTGGTGGGACATCACATCCCGTTTCTCCATACTATGATAGCGTCCAGCTTGACGGCTTCAACGGATGCTTTTCACACCCATCTTAAAGGACCCGAGAGGATGACAAACTATTCCATGTATAAAATGTGTAAGTTTTTTACTAATAATCTATTCTTGTATCTGATTGTGGTTAAGTCCATTCAATCTTTCGAGCGTTATTGAGTTACAAACGTCTAATTTTTCAGACATGTTCACAAAATTCACATTTTTAATTTGATTACGATGAATTTTGATTCCGTTCGCACAATTCACGGAAACCTTTTCACATTTTCTCAATACTTAATATTCTCTCATAAAAACTTTTAAGGATGTCTTTTTTTATACAACTTGGGTGACAGACATGCACGTGGCCCACCTGACGGAAAGTGGTTACCGTGGCCTATGGACATTTGCAACACCAGTGGCGTCACATTCGTGCTGCTGACCATACAGAGTACAGAGAGACCATACACTGTCAGTGCAGAAGAAAAAGAATGGTTTCTTTGGTCTTCCTACTGTCGAAGGATATCGTACGGTACCCCCTGATGACTTTGATGGCCATCGTGCGCTGCGGGGCGTGCAGTTTCTGCACGTGTCTGGCCTTCAGGGTCTCCGCCCATACTGGGCACCCATATAGGGCCATGAACCGTACGATTCCCGCGTAGAGTCTCCTACAGGAGTCATCCGGCCCCCACATGTTGGGCAGCAGCCGTGCCAGAGCATTAGCTGTGCTCTTCAATTTGGTTAGCTGTGCTCTTCAATTTGGGAGCTCTGGCTACCCTACTCACCGCCGGCAACATAACACAAGGTTATTATTAGCCGCGGTATTCTATAGGGCGCAGGTACTTCTCTAGTCGGAATGATCAATTGGGACGGGAGATGCCGTCATGTCCCAACTTGTAACTGTAATTTATAATATACGCGATATTACAAGCTATAGTACAGTGACAAGAAAAAGCTGAAATGCCAACATTGCTCGTGATTGAAAAAATATAAGGTGATGGTATCTAAACGTGACAACATCACAAAGCAAAATAAAAAAAGTTTCACCGAAAACCAATTCCATTTTCAAACATTCGAAATGTTTGAACTCATATTTTGTTTTCATTTATTTGAAATCCTGTAGCATATCAATATTTCACATACTTTCGATTTTTTTAAATCTAATTTTATTATTTGATAACTTTCCAAACTGTGCTATCAAATTATAAAATATGTTCTGTAATTAAATTATACGCTCATACTCATGTTAAGTGCATAATATCAATATAGTATTCATAATTAAAATTTTACAATTATTATGTTTTTATTTTCGAGCTAGATAATCGATTTGTAGTTGACATTTTTTGACTATAATGTATTTCCAGGTTTGATAGCCTCTGTGGCGTAGCGGTAATGAACGCGATTGCTACGCAGGAGGCGCGGGTTCGATCGCCGCTCAGTGCAAATATTTGTGTGCATGAATATCGTTATTTTCACTGGTCTAGTCGTACCACTGGTACCCGGTTATGACACAAACATCTTTGGCGGTCGTTACGGGTAGTGGTAGCCCTAAAACGTTCAAGAACTGGTCTAGTTGCAATTTTTTACTTTATAGGTTGTGGAAGCCAGTACCTAATAGCAATCGCTTTACGGAAAATATTAAGGTTCAGCCGCAATGCAGTTAGACTAGAAAAAATGCGGGCCCGGACACCGGGACTTCCAGATGACGGCTTCGAATGCTACCGGGATAAACGCACGGATGATGATGATCATGATATATTTGCAGGTAATATAAGTTCTATCATAACATAACAAACTCACGCCTATATCCCCGAAGGGGTAGACGAAGGTGCTTGCACCCACAATCGCCAGTTTATGTTTGGGTCCCTATGTAATAGGTGGCGAGCCTATTTCCATTAAACGGTCACTTATGAACCTACGATAAATACACACATGACTTTAAAAAGCATCGAAATGTCATTGGTGTGTGCCATGCTAAAACCTGGGACTGAACCCGCGCCCTCATCTCAGCAGTCCATTACCCATAAATCTAGGCTACCGCGGTAGTTCTATCAGATAGTAAATATGAAAATATAACATTGAGCCTGGGTTGCACGATAGTACCTACTTTAACATTAACTGTGCAGTTAAAGTACCGCTCAGGTATAAAACAGGTTGCACCATTTGACAATTGCTAGAATCACGTCATAGCTTGACGCTAACTGTAACCGGCCACGCTCAAACGTCAATATTCTATCAAAAAGATAACTATAACAGAGCTACTAAATACACTGGTGCAACACATTTAGTCAAACCATTAGAATCAATGTTACTATTACTGTTAAATTTGACGGAAACCTTAACTTTTACAGGTAGTTGGAGCAATTAAGCCTTCATGTAATAATGGATCTTGTGGGCTCCTATCCCACACAACACCTACGCTACTAACGCACTATTAGAGCAGGTAATATTTCTGAATTTCACTTCTCGAAATACTTCACAAGTAATTCTCGTAGTTGAAATAAGGTAAGTACTTTTGCAAATTTACGAACTCTATTAATAGCTGTAAAATTTTATAGTTACTATCACAAGTCGTTTTTACCGTAAGTTCAATTATTCATTCTCTCAACCTTTTCCCAACTCAGTTGGGGTCGGCTTTCCAGTGTAACTGTGATGCGACTGAACTTCGATATTTTGCCATGTGACCTCCATCATCAATGGTCCAATGACCAAATAGTGATATCAAAGTTCCAAGATAGACTGGTTGGACTTTTGAGGGCTCCCACTACCCGTATCGAGTGCCATAGATGCAAACATCCATACAAATATGGCAACCGGGACCGACAATAAAGTTTGCAAATTCAATATTATTTATTATCATTACTTTCATATCACTTGATAGAGTTTCGTCTAGCTAAATGTACAGTAAAAGTGCACTGATAACCAGTGATTGTCACTGTACCAGTTGTGGCTGTATGGTGTAGACAATGTTATACAAACCTTGTATTCATCTACTCAGCTCATTTATGATCGTATTCCATAACAATATACTTTTTCTTTTTTTTGCGCATAATCCCTACGGATACCGCTTCCACCAAAGTTCAGAAAAATATACTTACTGTGATTTATAACTATAGTTGCGGTTCGCTATGATGGACAACGAACTATTAGCCGAATATCTAAAAAAATATGGCGAGACTGGCACAGAAGAAAATAAACTTCACACACCAAAAATAGAAAAATAAGAAAACTAGTCATCCATCCATGCAGCCATCTTAGCATGCTGCAACTATAGTGATGAGGATAGATTATCATAGACAATTTGTCAAATCTGTCAATGAAAGGTATTGTCCTGGAATACAGGCCTAAGACGTGTAATTGAATATCTTTGTTCAATGAAAGGATTAACGGCGCAATTTATGAACCATTTGACTCATTTAGTGAAAATAGGAACTATACTTACAGAAAATTAGAGAAACGTTTCCGAAACCAAAGTACTCCGGGTACACTACAACATTATTGGCGGCATAAAAATGACAATTTATAATTTTTCTATTCTATTTTCATTTTTTACTTTATTAGCATTATTCATTCTCTATCGCACCAGTAAAGCTAAATGAGACGATACTTTCATAAAAATATCACTACGGGAAAAAAACAAATGTACACACTACAAAAAAAAACAACTGTTATTTAATTTAGCTTGACTAACAAAATGGATAATGAATAATGCTAGCTAAACGGTATAAAAAAGTAACCAAATCGTATTATTTTAAACCACCAACATTTAGTATAGCTGGAGCACTTACTACGATGCCTTCTGCTTCGGGAGTGTTTCCCTAACACTGTATATTATAGTCATCATCATCATCATCATTTCAGCCACAAGACGTCCATTGCTGAAAATAGGCCTCCCCTATCGACCTACAATCCGACTGGTTGGGACGGCCTCCTGCGAGATGGACGGACGACATAGTCAAAGTCGCGGGTACCCATTGGATGTACATTATAGTACGCTTTATTAATATTAGGTTTCTCTGTGTTTATCTGAGGTAGATTTCTCTGAAAGAGATACGATAACAAAAGTTTGAACAAGTCATAACAGTTCCATTTGTCTGTATCGTCACCTAAGTAGATTAGTGTTTGCATTCAGGCGACAAATGGATGTTTATTTCTTCTTTCTTTATATTGTATGCATTAGGAAAGCTCTTAGCTGATCAGAGGATTACATACCATATACGTGGGTATGCACAATATGGGCGGTAGGATGAAGCTACTAAGTATCGCTGTGCTGCAACGCCTTTCCGTACACAGGATGTGGTTTTTATCTGAGTATCTGGAACAAAAGGTTTTTCTATTAATGTAATTGTTTGCAAGGCTACACTCTGTATAATTCAATAAAATGTCCATTAAAAGACGCTATAAGTAAGTTCGTCGAAAAAAATCATTTTATTACATTTTCCCTCGTTCGATTATTTCGGTTTACATCATTTCTTGGTGCTCTTTCTCAATTTCACAGCTATTTTTGCCGGCTTGCTCTACAAAGGGAAACCAGGGTAGAAAATAGACATGTTTAAATTTATACTGTTTTCGTTCTTCATAAAGTAAAATATTTTCCATCGTCTTCCCTCTAGAAAATCTTCACCCTTCACCACTGGAACTGTATCAAAAATATACCCTTTCGAGCCTGTAGGCCTTTTTGATTTACAATTTTTCATTGGTTTATTAATTGTTACTAGAGCAAATACCATCTGACATCTCAACCTAGAGAGCAAAGTGCATTCACAGATATTAATATTACTAGCGTAAATAGACCTACAGTCTCCATCATTACCGCATCACCGAATTTAAAATGACAGTGACAGTGCCTTTTGACTTTTAGTATAGAAAAATTGTCGCCACTGCAACATCTATATCTTTCAAAGTTGATAATGGTTTATAAAAAAAGTTTTACGGTTCGTATATCCCATCTCTTTTGCATGTCTAGGTTTTGTGTAAAGATACGTATGTCACTTTCACAGTTTGTTCCTTTTTCACACACCGACTAGTTCAGTTGAGGTTGGCTGGACTAAAGTGTTAGTAAGCCCCTAAAGCTATTGAAGATAATGTACGTCCTGTTATTTAAATAAAAATATATATGCACAGGTATATTTACCATAATTACTGACGTCACAGGTACGCAATGAACTACAGAGCAAGCGAGGAGTTTACAAAATAATATACTCATATATCATGTTTATCTTAATCGCTGCGGATAACACATGTGGGCTGTTAACGCTCGTATTGGCTTGTTGACTAATATAAAACATGTTTATCATCATAAAGAGTTTGTGGGCAAATCTACCTTAAAAGGTTGATATTATGCCGTAGATTGAAGTTTTGGAGTTTATTATGATTTGACGAGTGAGAATGAGTAATCTATATCTATAAAAATGAATCGCGAAATATGTTGGTAAGCGCATAACTCGAAGACGGCTGGACCAATTCGAGTAATTCTTTTTTTTATTTGTTGCTCGAACTTTAAGGAAGATTTCTATGGAGCAGCGGGATCAGGATCAGAAGTTCAAGCAGCGGGAACGGGATCAGAAGTACACGCGGGCGGGGCCAGCCAACAGCCAGTAGATAACAATTATAAATATTTCAGAACAATCTACACAACGCCACCTAGACCCATGGTAAGCATAGCTTAACTATCTTGATGATGAGTTATTTTGTAAATAATGTACATATTATATATTTATACAAATATCCGAACCAATGTAAATATTCATATTCATGCAGACAAATATTTGCACTGAGCGGTGATCGAACCCGCACCACCTGCGTATCCGTCGTGTTCACTACCGCCACGGCACAGAGTAAAAAATAAAATATAAATAAACACACAGATAATAGTAATTAAGGCTCGAACTCTGACTCTATCAACCGTAAGATTGACTAATCTTACGGTTGATAGAGTCAGAGTTCGAGCCTACTCATAAGATAGTTAGATAGATAGACTCTTTATGGTACACAATAAGATACAAATTTACAATATGTTGATCTAAAATTGCAGATGTACAACGATGCACTCTTCCAGGCAACATTTAGATACAAGTCCAATCGCCATATGATACAATTCCAGATTCCAGTCGATTTCCATATATTTTTAAACTAAAGTATGGATACTCCGTTTTGAAATTGAATTATTTATCTAACAGAAGTTATAGTTTTACTGAATTTTCTTTAGCCGTTTTCACATCATAGCACAACAAATAAACACGAGTGAACACATAAAGAAGATGTTATGTTGCTTGTTTCATTTCTCAGTTAGGTTTCATAAATATTTAATGCACATCCAATAGGTACATACCTACATCCCAAAACCATGAATAGCATCCCAAGTTCATTTACACTAATATTACCAGTGTTAGAGTTATTCTAGAAATATTTACATAGAATGTTTTCTACACAAGACTGAAAAATGGGAGCGAAGCCAAAACTATAACATTTATTCATGTGAATAATTAACAACTTTACGAAGAAGAATTTTAATAGATCAAAAACCACATGTGTGTTTTTTCTTCGTTATAGCAAACTAATGCATAAATTCCTAATTTTACTAACAAGAAAATCTGTAAGGTTTTCTGAATGTTAAAACGTAACGTGGAATTTATCTGATAACGCTGCTTACTTACAAACATATAACTCAGAATTTTACAGAATATAATCTCAGATACGGAAATAACTTTTTCATCTTTTAAGAATTCTCTGCATCTAATTTTGAGAATTTTACTAAAATAATGAAAGTACGTAAGGAGTTACTAGTCTGTGGTAGGTGCTTCATAAAATTTTTGCTCACACAAAACTATATAATAACCATCAAATAGTTATTACAAATACACATTCATGCAAATATCAACAGAGAATAACGAATAGGTACCCCGTCTTGTTTGCTCAATGATACAAAATTCAAAAGTTATGAAGACAAAGGCAATATTCTTCAGTCAAATTTGTTTCCAGTTATAGCGGGTAACCACAAAAAGACTTATATAAAAAGTTTCTTGTGTGTAAGTATGTGAATTGATAATGCTGCAACAAGAAACCTGGATATTAAAAAAGTATTGAAACAAAGCATCTCGGTTGCTTTTGTAAATGAAAAAGTTCAACTGTTTTTATTTCGTTTAAACAAAAAGCTTCGTTCGTACAACCTACGTACGGGATGATTTTATACACCATTCAACTTTTGAATTTCATGAAAGGTTTTATTTCAGAACAAGATTTTTTTTATAAAAAAGGAGTCAATTAATTTTCCCACTGACCGCACTTGTATACTCAAGTAAAAACTTTTGCACTTGTAGGTATTCATTCATTACTCGGTCAAACAATGCGAATAGTACTTAACATTTTGAACGATAGGTACAGTATAAATGGAAGATACATACGTGTGTTAACTGATATATATAACTACCACTGTATATGAAAAGATGCGTACCTACTCTCCTTTGTCTCTAGTTATTAGCTTCTCTATCTTCGTTATTATTATGTTCCAGAAACTGGCTAATCATCATATTGTGATGTCGATTTTTGTTACATTGATATTAAAAAGCAAAAGCTTTTATTGCATAAGCAATGTACTAAAGTAACTAGTGCATGAAAACGAAACCCACTTTGAATAATAACTTAATAAAAATTGTAGGCCATCTGCTTTCCATATTGGAAAAACGTTAGTAACTTTTTTATTTCCCAAAATAAGAAAGAAGTTTTACCGTTTAAGTCTGTCATCTGAAATGGCGGGTTGCAATGGCCCCACGTTGGGCGCCATTTTAACTGTTATAATTTCTACCTATTTTTGAGGCGTAATCCACATCCTGGCTGTAAATGTATAGGAGGTAGAGGAATACAAAGTAATAGTAAAAGTACTGAAACTAGTTATAAATACTTTTTGAAATTATAAGTATTAAGTACCTAAAACCATGTTCTTTGTACAATAATTTGAATTTAATGCCATGGGCATTCGGGCATATTATGCAATCCTTTTTGAAAATACACGCCACAGTAAGGATCTACTAGCTTGTAGCATTTAACTTAAAATAGATATGTTTTATTATATTTTAAATTAAATTAAATTAAATTAAAATTAAGGATCTTTATGTCCTAAAAATGCTATTAGGAGGTTCATAGTTTGGTTTTTGAAAACCAAACCAAATTCGATATTAAATATTTCAAATTTTTTGGATGTTTATGGTATTAAGTATCAATATTGGTTAAATCAGATTAGCTGATATTCAGGATATATTATATAATATAACATTCTGCGATATTATTACAATCCTCCTACTCACCCAAAGCAACTATTGTGATATTAATAGACGTTAGGTAACAAGGTATGGTTTAGACGGAGTTACACGGTATTCAGAATGAACAATGAATACGTTCGGTTGACGGAAATCCGGATAGCCGATATTAGGTTTATCTACTCATGTGCCTGTGATGAATAGCTCAGTCAGCTTTAGCCCAAAATGTTATGTCATTCAGCCAGAACTTTGACGAGATCTTTTTCACAAATACCTATTTTTCTATTGTTATGGAGTATAACACATTTTGATTAATGTTACTCGTATCTATAGTTTCTTTTTTATACCACTTAGGTGGCAGACAAACACACAGACCACCTGATAGAAAGTGGTTACCATGGCCTATGAACGTTTCCAATACTAGGGGTGTGATACTCGTGACGTCTTGTGCGTTGAAGGTTATGAGTGTTCCAGTGCTGTCAGTACAGAAGATATAGCAGGGTTTCACACCATCATGAATATAGCAGTATCAACTAAGCCTGGTCTTCTCACTGATAATACCAACACACTGACCACACAAACCAAAACCTGTGAGCTCTGATAATTACCCTACTTACCGCTGGGAACACAACACAAGGTCAAACCATCTACTCGGTTTTGGGGGACAAAGAATGTACCTTTATGTATAAATAAATAAGTAAATACAAAAAATAGAAATAGTCGCGATATTCTGTTGGGTGATGGTACTTCCCAAGTCCGACTGTTCCATGAGGACAGGAGATACGGTCATGTCGTTTTTAAATTCAAAAATCGAAACGTTAACATAAATACAAGGTCAATAAAGCTGTAAAAGAAGTCAATAATCTTATTTGTGATTAACATTGTATCTTAAAGCTGTTTATCATCAACCAACCATATGACTACTGTCAGTTCCTTTGTTTGGTTAGACCTATGGTCAATTTAGCCCGCTGACATTATATGAAGCTTATTATTTTTAGCGCCTATACAGATAACAGAACCGTTTAAATGATATAGTATACAAATGAGAGATGGCTTTGTTACATTAAGTATATTGTTAGGCAGGTAATGTTATCTAACCCAAATTCATTTACCCTCGTAATAAAGAGATATTTGTCTAATTTACAAAGCAAATTAATAAGTAATCATTTTGAGCCTGGATACACGTGAACCCATGTAATTCATATTTGTATAATATTATATAGGATGCCGCATATTACTCATAGCAAGCTTAGATAATACGTGTAGTCAATTAGTTACGTACTGTTTATATTCAATTGAATTGCTACTGTATTGTAGGTACTGTGGAAGGATCAATTTCAATTTTATTGAAACACTAATCGCTTGAAACGTTTGGCATTATAATTATGATAGTAGGTAGATAGATAGTGATATGGAGCCCACCCAGGCCTTTGCCACTTTACCTACAAAGACTGTAAACCGGATGATTGACAGATGAGGTTCTAGGGCACGTTTTCTCTTGGAGTTGGGAAGTCAGATTTATAACAGTCGCTCTCATAAAATATAAACCAAACCATACTTACACTTTTCTTGCATACAAAGTAGATTTAGACACAGAACAATATTATATCAAAATATAGATGAACAAATATTGACGTTAATCGTAGTAACATAGTATATACATTATTGATAACACACGTGTGCTTCTCCACACACATATATTCTCTACTATATATGCTGTATACCTATATACAGTATGAGTATATATATATATATAGTGGAGAAGTACAAGTGTGTTATCAATAATGTATAACAATAAATTCCACCAAGTGCCATCAATCAACAGTATAAATAATAACATAGTAGACGTAATTTTTTACATCACTTAGATGACAAATAAGCACACGGCTCACCTTATGGAAACTATGAATCGCGGGCAATAAATACGCTTGTGTTGCAACCCTGAAGAAATATTGTACCGTGTCTAATTTATGTGATTATGACAACTTATACTACTATATCAGTATTTAAAACACGCTATCGTCATACGTTTAAGAAATAATATCAGAAATTAAACAACTTATACTTACTTGATGGCAACGTATCTCCAAATAGCTAGTGAAAGTGTAAGACATATGGAGGCTGTGTGGAAGATCTGCGCGAAGTGCATATGGAACAGCAGGTAGGCTGCCCATTTGTACGGCATCTCCCGCTGTCCTGGCAGTATCTGATGATGAATTAAATGAAATTAGTATTATGAAATTTCTAGCGGTCCTCGTCACGGTAAAGTTTGGGCGTACTTTTATGCGGGTACATAATGTTTATTTAAGCGCGGTTTTCTACGGATCGCCAGCTTAGTGACACCTTAGACTTTGTGTGTTATATGTCAATACTTGAAATTGAATTCAATATTCGTATACGTATATTCGTATTCTTCTGCGAGGTAGACGGACGTCATAGTCAAAGTCGCGGGTACCCATTGGATGCAGACTGCCTCCAATTGGTTGGATTGGAGGTACATGGAGGAGGTCTATGTTCAGTAGTGGACGTCCTTTGCCTGAAATGATGATGATGATGATTCGTATATTTACTTTGAGGTACGTTTTGATATTTTCTTACAACTACAGCAATCCCTAATGAAAACAAATGTTTAATAGTTTTAACATGAAAAATATGACCCTATGACTATACTACAGATATTTAACTGTTGATTCCATTAAGTGATTGTGTGTCTACAAAGTAGTAGGTACCTTAAGAACATCATTGATTTATATTAAAATCAAAATATCTAATAAGAGTAAAAATAATAATACTAATTGCGTAATGTACACTTCCACACACATGTCATACTTAGTTAGCGCTCAGCTATTCAAATTAGATACTTCAATAAGTTAGCTAATCGGTAATTTGACCTCAATAACGCGCAGTTATCATCCAATGATCCTTAACGATAGCAAAAAAATACTGGATTAAGAGGCCCACTTCACTGAATATCGGCTTTATAACCAGAATATGAAATGAGGCACATTCGCTTTAAGAGCATATTCACGTGAGAAGATTATGAACACACCGCTATTATAAGCACAATAGCATATACGTATTTCTATTTTATTCTGTGAAAATAGTATTATTCTTAAATTATGAAAAATATTTAAAACGTTTTCCGTCAGAATAGGGACGTTTAGGTCTGAAGTTAATCTACATACTGATACTTATACAGGTGGTTTATTTTCATCATATCCGTTGTTTTAGGAGAAGCATCACTGCGTTCTTTGATCGAATATTAACATAATAATCAAACTCGATTTTTTAAATTGATTCATTTAATTTTTTGAGAACACCGTAGTTTTTTCTGTGGTATATATTAATTCGCCACACCCATTCTTAAAGTCATGCCATGAACTCGCACGTGGTACTCTGCACGTTTATAAAGTGCAGTATAGTACTTAATAAACCGTTATATTATTTTACCTTTAGTAATCCAACTATTTTCCTTTTCATGACCTTTAATATCCATTTCTGCAATACCATTTAAACAAGGTAATGGCCGTACACGCAACGACTTTAGATAAATTGCGTTTTGGCGTGATCTCAGCTTTTAAACGTTCGATGCAATCTTTTTAATTAAAGTTTCTGCAGCGCTTGTGGCGTTATAAATGGTACATTCTCATCACTTGTCTGGGATGTCGTTAAAGTAGAACAATAGTGTATAAAATTGTAGATATAAGTTTATTTTTATACCAACACCCCACTAGGTCCACTCCAGAAGATAGGTACGTACCATTATTTCAGATGTTGATCTTAAAATTTCGGTCCCTAACTTGATGACTTTGATAGATATCTTTTACGTCTTTTATAATATATAATATACTTATCTAGTAGTATAGCCGGCCCCGTAAGCTAATAAAGTTACAAACAATTTTTTATTGAAATAATTCAATACTAATTATACATATTGATAACACACTTGTACTTTTCTACTATATAATTATTGAATTACTGAAATTCGTAAAGAAGTACAAGTGTGTTATCATATTATATAATAATAAGTTTCACTATGTGCTACCAATTAACAGAATAAACAGTCTAATAGTAACCAATTGATATATAATTATTTTTAAGAAAAAAATTAAGACAATTTTAAAAATTATTTGTGCCAATTTTTAGAAGTTAGGTGGGCGGTAAGTTGGAACGTTTTAAGTGAATACAGATGGTGACTGATTCCAATTTTGAATTGTTATGTTTCCGCAAATGAGAAGGGTTGTCAGAGCCCCGGGCTACCGGAAGTTTTGTTAGGAAATTCCGTTCAATTAGTCGTGTAAGAAAACTAACCTTTACTTAATCGATTTTCTTCCTTATTCCGAAATATTCTGCACAACTTCATCTTGAATATATTGTTGCTGAATTTGAATTTTGAGAGAGATTTGAATGCTTCACACACACACGACACACACACACACTATACCATCGATATTGTATATAAAAAATCTGCTTACAATCGGCACCACAGGCCAAAGTGAAGTGATGCGATATAAGCTTTATGTATGTATTTATACATATTTGTGTTATATATTTTATGCTATGTTATGTATATAATGTTCATAAATGAAAGGAGACTTACTATAACACGCTTTATCTATACCATTATATTCATATTGTAATAAACATAGTAACAACGGTAACGTTATGAGCAATAATATCTTCAGAATTACATCAGTAGGAAATAAACATATACACCCAGACGTTCCAGAAACCGAAATTGATTTGACATCCTTGTTAAATTAACAGCAGTGTTAGTTGATCAATGATTTGATATGTCTTTCAGAAACCGGCGGATACTATACAAAATTAGGTGTGCTAAAATATCATGATGTATCTACTTAACATAAAAAGGTCGAAGCTCTAGTACGTGCCCCGAAACGTTGAACGTATGTACTTAATCCTAATTAATTCGCTCTCAAAATCCGGAACTTATGTACGTAGTTAGCTAACTGAAGGTTAGTTATCTAATTACTAATGAAGTCTTTATCACGGTGTACTGAAATCAAATGGTATGGTTTATACGTGGCTTGTCTCAAATTACTACGTAACTACGTTTTTAGTATGACATTAAATGACTGCTCATGTCTCCTGTTCTGCTAGACTCAATGACTCAAATATTATAACTTTACTGTCTAGTCTAATCTAGTATTTGAATATCTTTGTTACTGACTATGAATCTATTTTCTAGGAAATATTACAAGCATACATTATTCATGCTTATTTTGCTTGAGTTATGTTTCAAGAGCGAAAGCCGGAAGCGAGAAGAATATCCGAAAACAAATTTCCTCACTTCGAAATTAATTCTAGCTGTTTATTTTACTTATTTGTTTTATTTCCTTTGGAGTATGTCAATTTGACTTCACTCCGCCTGATGTTAAGCTGAAGACAAAGTCTCAGGCAAGAGTATCACCATTACATACACGTGGAGTGTTACAAAGTTGGCGCTCAGCTTGACGGCCTCATCAGGTGCTTTTTCACGCTTTTTTTGCCTAAAGGACCCGGGACTGTAGTAAGAAGGAAACACGTGGGCTGGTATGGAATTCCAAGTACGTAATGGTACGTTAGAGGAAAGACTCACCGAACCACTTGGTTCTTGATGGGATATTCCGTATATATCACCGTATGCCGGTGACATTTAAGCCCTGCTCATGTTGTCTTGTGTGGGAAAAGTGAGGGTGGGTGGTTAAGATTTGTGGTAAAGTGATCAAAGAATCAAAGAATCAATTTCATTTATATAGAGCATTTATGAATGTGAAAGTTTTACAATAATTGTGTACCTGCATTTGTCAAAAATATTATGATTTATAATAAAAAAAAAACTTAGTAAATAAATCATTTGAAAATGATTCTTTCGCTGGTTCGGTAGTTAAATCTCCTGAGAAGAGACCAGCAAGAAACTCAGGTAGATTATCGTTATTCTTCATTTTCTTCTTAATCACAAATACAGGTGGACAGAGCGGCAGGCAACAATACTGGTTTATAGGGCAGGTACTCGTAGTGGCAGGAGGTAATACACGCTATAGGGCCTATTGGTATTAGTATAAATTCACTGATAGCGTTTTTGTACTTGGTACTCTAATGCCCTCATATTTAGGACAGGAAAGCGAGGTCATAAAAAGTGACAAAAAGAAAACTTTTTTAAATTTTAATTGCTGATAAGGAAAATGTTAACATTGTAATAATATATTTCGTTACTTACTACTACAGCTCAATTTGTCAAACGGCAAATTGTTTCATATGAAGCATTTATATAGGTTAGGTATACTCGTTTATGAAGTACAAAACCAAGGTTATGTTCAACGAATATATCGAAATAGGTATATTGAAATAGGTTGAATTGATTGTTATAAAATAGGAATGGTCTGAAACCAATTGCTGACGTTCTTAGAAAGGTCGCCAAATGCGATAGCGTGGCTAACTTAACTGCAATATATATTTTGTAGATAGACAATAAAAAAAACATAACGATGTGTTAAAACCCTTGATTATTGAAACCGTCGACCCAAATATTCTTGATGAGGAGTGGATCTAACGTCAAATTATTTCAAAAAAACTTTTCACGAATTAATTCAAAATCTATTTTTTATATATTTCGCTAGAAATTATATTATTCAAACGAAATGTTCCTATTCCTACTTACCTTTTAGTAACATTAGTCGTTACTCCCTTCAGCGTTTCATTGATGTATAGCATTAATTAATAATATAATAATTGAACTAATCTGATCCAGATCTTTGGATAAGCTCCAATAAATCGTGGATACAGTGAGTTTCGTACTTAATACCTACTCTGTGTAACTCATAAATAAAACCATTAATAACTCAATATGTTTGTAAGCATACACAGTATATAATAATCTTATTTCTAGGTTTTATCATTTTTGAAAATATTAAGTAGAATGGTCTTCAAACAGTCGAAGGCGAAGCAGTCAAACGCGATACGAGCGCAAACACCCTCAATGTAAGCATGCTAACGCGCGTCGATAGATTGTCTAAAAAGTTGTCTGCAAAAGACCCTAAGGGTGAGTAAAAATAGAATGGAACAAATGCAATTTAATGATAAGCAATTATGATAGGTACTACCTAATCTATACTTATAATAAAACTGTAGAGAGGTCAATTCTGTACATTGAATATATTTACAAAATAATTATTGGGGGATGATTGGTGATCGATACTAATGCAAAAAATGCAATCAGAATTTTTTTTGTCTTTCTGTCTGTCTGTCTGTCCGTATGTGCACGCATGGATCAAAAACTACTGGAGGGATTTTGATCAAACTTGGTACGATTATAGTTCATAGTTCTGAGCAACATATAGGCTACTTTTTATACAAGCTGATACCCGTGGCTTTGCCTGCGCTTCGTTTATAGGTTGTTTTTGGTCATATCTCCGGTTCTACTTAACCAATTACAACCAAATATACTGCAAATTTTGAGTCTAAGCAAGACCTTTCTAATAAAAAAAACCGCATTAAAATCCGTTCAGTAGTTTTTGCGACCAAGGCGTGCAAATATTACAGTAAAAAATTGCGTTCAAATCAAACAGCGTTATACCATTACTATAATGAAATTCCAACATTTATCAATAGATGGCGCTCCTCAAGTGACGTCATTTTACAACACTCGGTGTTAAGATTCTCCGTAAGATAGTCACTACCTGCAGTTGTAATAGGTGCCGTATGCGATCTAATGATTAATGCGAATTTATTAGTTGCACCCTCCGTGGCGTGGCGGTAGTGCATGCAAATGCTACGCACGGGGCGCGGGTTCGATCCCCAGTAGGGATGTCGGAAATGCAAAAAAGTATCGATATATATTGTATCGATATTAAAAAAATATATCAATATCGATATTGATATTTTTATAAAAAAATATCGATATATCGATATATCGCTATGATTTGCCAGAGAATAATGGCACTCTGAATACTAACTTTATTTTTATATACATAAATATTACCGGCAATGTGTATAAACCGGTTTTCTATAAATGTCTGAGCCTGCCTAATAGAATGCCCATTGCGCAGTCAGTAATTGGAATATGAAATGTTATCAAGAAACATAATTCAAAATTCAAAATTTAAAAAACATTTATTCTGTATAGATCATTAAACGGCATTACAAAATTTGTCAATATCAACAATATTTTATAAATCAGTGAGCAAATGGACCATTTGTTCGAGCCCCGGCCTGAGAAGACTCCGGCAAGAAACTCAGCGGGCTTTAATATAAATAAATGGTGGTTACAAAAAAAAACAACCACGGAGGCTAACGCAGGAGCTCCGTTTCCACCTTCGCCTTCTAATCTATATCAAATTGAGGCGCAGTGAAATAGAATTTCCGCAAATCCTTTTGCAAATACAGACATAAATGTATTTATTTCAAACATTGCTGGTGCAACAGCAGGCATTCTATATAAAAGCATACGTTGCCTAAAAGTTTAGTTGAAAAGCTTTCCTTTCAGTACTTTTATATCATAATAAATATCGTTTTTTATACTTTTTCGATACCTCGAATTTAATATCGATACATCGATATATCGAAGAATTAAATATCGCTCAAAAATATCGATGTTTAGAAAAAATAATATCGATATATCGATGTATCGATATATTTTCTACAAGCCTAATCCCCAGCCAGTGCAAAAAGTGATAATCATGAATATGGCTGTTTGCACTGGTCTTTTCGTGCCTCGGAGAGCACGTTAAGCCGTCGGTCCCGGTTGCCATACAAACTAGAGATGTGATATAGGTACTTGCAAAATCCCATACCAGGGCTTCTAAGTACGAGTACATAAAAATACTAGGGTCGAAAACCAGGTTTTAAAATACTTGAAAGTATTCAAAACTATGGCGAAGTTGGCGAACGCGAGCAAGGGTCCAGCCGTGAGGGTGGCGGCCGTCCATATTTGAAAATACTTGCATAGGAATTTGAGCCCTATTCCATGTCGTTGTAATAAAAATTGTGTCATAATCGTATAACTAAAAAACTACTTTTTGATGTTCAACGTATTTTTCATTCAAAAAATTAGATTGTGTTTGTTATTCGCATTGGAGTAGAGATCGTTTTCCTTCCTATTCTATCCTGCTTGCGAACGTGAGGAAAGTATTCAGCCGCGGCGGCGGCGCCGGCGGCGTTAATATTTGAAAATACTTGCATAGAAATTTGAACCGTATTCCAGGGTCATCGTATTAAAAATCATGTCAAAATCGTATAAATAAAAAAATACTTTGAGGTTAAAAGTATTTTTCATTTACAAATTAGATTGTGTTTCTTATCCACATTGACTTACAGATCGTTTTCCTATGCAAGTATTTTTATGTGTACTGTTTCCAGTTCTTAGCGCATCCGACTAATAGCACATACTTTCATACTTGCAAGTATTGTTTGTTCGTACCAGGGCGCCGTACTTTGAAGCGAAACCCTGGTATTAAAACCTGGTAACGTAAATACGTCTCATCTCTACAAACATCTATGACAGTCGTTACGGGTAGTTGGAGCCCTCAAAAGTCCAACCAGTCTAACTTCGAACTTCGATATCGCCATTGGTTGTGGAGGTCAGATGGCAGCCGCATCACAGTTAGACTGGAAAGCCGACCCCAACTGAGTTGGGAAAAAGGTTCAGGGAATGATGATGATATTAGTTGCACCCTTACTAAACTGCAGATTATTCTGAGCATTGGATGTTTATGTTGTTTTTAATAGTTTCTTTTATTTCATATCTTAATATAATAATTTAATTTTTTTTATTAAATGCTTTGCTTCTCTTGCTTAGCAGTTAACGCAATTAACACTACGGAATACACACATCAAAAAAAGTTGGCGATCACTTTGAAAACTGAAGTCTTTTTTGTTACTGTAGATTATATTATGATTTATTCTTCTTTTTAGATTTTTTATTTCTAAATAAAGAATTAGAACACAAAACAATGACACCGTTCAATTGTTTTTTCTTACAAAAAGGCTTTCAGTCCTAGCTTACGCTCATTCAGAAATCTGATTCAAGATGTTTTTCGCGTAAAGTTGTGATTGAAAAAATGCCAAGAGGATTATCAGAGGTTTTACGAGCTAAAATAGTAACTTTGAGGGAAGAAGGTTACACCACGAGAGTAATAGCACGCAGACTTGATATATCCCAATCCTGTGTCGTGGCTCCGTTGCAGAGGTACCACGGAATGGAGAATTTAGCTGACCGACCCCGCAGCGGTCGCCCAACTGTTTTGACAGCTGCCCAAAAGCGCTATTGCTGGCAGCCCGTGATCCCACAATCAACGCCACTAAAATAAAAGCAGAAGTCAGGGCCGCCTCTGGGCTTGAAGTTAGCACGCAGACCGTTCGCAATTGCTTGCACCAGGCTGGATTACGAGCACGGAGGTCACGGCGAGCTCCGCTCAATTCCCGGCAACGTCAACAACGAAGATTGCAGTGGGCTAGACTTCGGCAAAATGAAGAAGGTGAGTAAGAAAACATTTGGCAAAACTGACTCTTCGTTGACGAATCCCGAATCTCCACTCATCCGACGTGTCCGTGTCTGGAGAAGACCAGGCGACCGTGAAAGACAAAGAACTGCCACTGGAACAGTTCAGCAAGGCGGAAAATCGGTGTCTTTTTGGGGTGGCATTATGATTGGAGCTAGAATGCCTTTGATCCCGTATCGGGGCTTCATGACAGCAGACATGTACAAAGCAGTTGCTATTGATGATATAGTCAAACCATTCCGAGTAAACCATGGGCACCAATTTGTACTGGTCGATGATAATGCGCCCGCACATCGAGCTCAACGAGTCAATGCTGCTCTTCAAGAATACGATATCACACGATTAGACTGGCCTGCCGGCTCGCCCGACTTAAACCCAATAGAGCACGCGTGGGATGCTCTTAAACGAACTGTATGGAACCGTGAGCCACATCCCCAGACAGTTCCAGAGCTCAGGGAAGCCGCTATTGAAGAATGGGATATGTTACCCCAGGAAATGCTGGATAACATGATCCTCAGCATGCCCAGGAGGATCTCCGCATGTGTTCGAGCCAGGGGAGGCGTTACTTTATATTGAATTTACACCTTTTAATAATAAATTGTAGTTTAAGTTTAATTAAAGTCTTTTTCTTTCTATGAAATTTCTATCACAATTGCATTATGATAAATGGCTCAATTTTTTTAAATAAATAATAAAAAATAGTTTTATATTTTAATTTCAAACAAGGTACAGGCATACAACATAAATTTTTCTTGATAAAGTTAAATTTAAAGAATTCTAGGAGCTTATGCCATTGATCGCAAACTTTTTTTTATGTGCGTAGAATAGGAATACAGAGAGATCCGGAAGTATCCGTTTGCCTTGCTTTCAAATCGTGCTGTTCAGCGCGATCATTCATCGTAAATCACTAATTATAAATAATTGTATTTCCATTCCATACTAATAGTACTTTTACTTTACTTACTTATTTACTTCCAATCCAAATAAATAGGTACCTACCTAAATAACAGGCTTCTGATAAATACTACAATAACATAATTTTTTCGACTGCTTACGAAACGTACTTTTTAGCTCGACATCGCATCATTCATTCATAGATCATTAATTATTCTTTTAATCCATACTTACTCATTTTCTTCTTTATATATATATATAACAGGCTTATATATATTAACATGCCACCTAAAAAAAGAACTTTTTTATCCCAAAATTCAAGAAACTCTAAAAGAATGAGATATTATGCGCGTTCTCAAGAATCGACAGAGGAAAGAGCTGAACATGAACTGCCTAACCATGTTACTCAAAACAAAAATTTCAATTAGAATAAGTAAATGTTTGTAAATAGACCAAAAACAGCCCGCTTAATTTCTTACCGGAGTCTTCTCAGAACAGGGCCACGTTTCAAACTGTAATTGGTAATGCTAATTTGCTAAACATAAATTTTATATTTTTTTACGTTTTCTATGTGTCGCTTTAATGGTCAATTCAAAACAGGTAAATGAGTTTGACTTTTATTTCATTACTGCTAAAATTGTACACAAATCTATGTAGGAATAATATATTTTACAGTAATGTTTGCTATAAAAATAAGCTGTAGATCGTTTTCGACCTGAAGCGATGACACGCGCGATCCGACTTCCACGCGGGCGGAGCCGCGGGCAACAGCTAGTTGGTGAATAAGTGAGTGTATTCATTCGTTTGCACAAACTACTCAGATACCTAATGGGTGCATATGTCAATTCAATTTCAATAATTGTTTTCAGTTTACTGCAATTTAAATTCAAGCCCAAAATTATATGAAAAGTACAGAGCCACTATGGTGGTTATTTTACCGTCAAAAGGTATTTTTTTACATAAGTAAAAAGTATAGAGGCTGGATAATGTGGACCGCAAAAAATAAACGAATTACTGTTTTCAAAACACAAATGCGTGCGTAAATAGGTGTAAAAATGTTAAATTGAAATTTCTACGCAAAAAAGAGATATTTCATATTATGTAAGGACCTAATATGTATGGGTCAGATGATGTGGACGTTTATTTTTTGTGAAGATTATATATACCGCTTGAATGCCTCACATAAATTTCTATAGATTCCGGGATAACTCGTGACCTTAAAAAAGCGTCAATCGTTTTTACTAGATCTTTACTGCAGTCGAAATAATAATTCTTCGAATTTAAGATATTCGAATTATAAATATCAAATATCATATAGTACTGAACAAACATTTATTCACGTTTACCTAAGAATATCTTAAGGATTTGTATCATATTCAGTGCTCAGTCTATCATAAAGGAAGCAATCGTTCTCAATCGCTACCCACACGTTGAAAAATAGTAGTACCTAGGTATTGTTCCGTCTACCTATTCTAAAATATTGAAAGTGTCCTGTTTTTAAACCTCTGACGTAAAAACGACGTGGTGTTATCAGTTTGACGTGTCTGTATGTGTGTCTCTGTCTGTGGCATCGTAGCTCTCGAAGGGAAGAACTTATTTCAATGTAGTTTTTTTGTTTGAACGGTGAATTATATCAAATAAAAGGGCTTGACTAGTACAATACAATACAATACAATACACTATGAGACTCCACAAATTCATGGTGGCCGCCACCACAAAATGGCGAATTTCCTTTTTATATTTCACTAATCCATTAAAAGGACTTGCCTAGGAGATGAATTTAAGGATTTTGTTATGTGGAGGGTCCCATATAAAAATGCCGCAACACACAAAAAATAAATTATTCAAGTCAAGACAACGCGTCGGGATCAAAAAGGGATCGCCATACTAAAGAAAATGTTTATACCTAATGGCAGTCACTATTCTTTGGAATGCACCCAAGTTTACCATCAGGCGGGATGCGGTCATTTGACGACCCAACTATAAAAAACTGTACGGATATAAATTATTTAATTCCCTATTTTCATCACATTCAAAATTGAGAAACGTATATCGATGGATTTCGATATATCCTGATTGATTGGTTGCTGAAACTATTTCAGCTGTTTGAATGGGCCGGAAATTGGTCTGCGATTTTATCCATGTTTTATTATTACTCAATAAAAAGTGTACCTAATCTCAAACAAGCTATTCCATATTTTAATTAAATTCCTTTATTAAATCCTATCGATAACTGTATGTACTGTACTTAATCGTTAATCATCAGATATTATTATACTAACTAGATCGTGAGGTTAGCTAAAATCTGTGGTACAAAAACATTCTGCCTAAGGAATTCGGAATTTAAAATATAGATACAAACGCAACACCTGAAATTAACAGAATGACGTTTAAAAATGAACTAGTCTAAACAGAGGGAAGACTGGAATCTGGAATCAACTTACGTAACCAGATTCACCTGTGCAATGTATTTCGCACTTTGCTGATTTTGCAAGCTTTTATAAGGTTTAATGCCTTACTACAAAAACTATGACACTATTGGCAAAATGAAATGAAAATTTTGAAATAGTTGTCTGTCAAACAAAACTTCAGCCTTGAAAAGCAAACACTACTTTATATAATATGATAGGTTCGTATGATACGAGTAGGTACCTACATTATATTATTATGATGAATTTTAGGGTGAGGCACCAGGCCAGAAAAAAAATGCAAATGTTGATTATATTTTTATTTAAAAGTATGTTATTTAGCAAGCATTTAACAAAATAATTGGTGATCCCAATTTGAAAACTTTTCGGTATTTGATTGAAAGAACTAATTTGTACTGCAAAGTAATTTGTGATAAACAGAAAAGTAATCAGGCATAGTTACGGGTAACGTACCCAGTGAACTCTGTACAACCTTCAAGAATCGTTATTGCCAACGACACTTTTGGTGTGAGGAACTTATTAGAAATAATATTTCAGTACTGAAAATAATACATGGTTTGTAAGTCAACTTACCAGATCGTATGATTTTAGATTGACATAGTATTATATTTATATTATAATGACAGAAACGGTATCTTTTAAAACCATACGAACGACATAGTGAGTATTGAGGGTCGCAATCGAGTGCGACGTGAGAACGCGGACAGTGGTAACGCGTAATAAACGAGAAAGAGGGTAGACCGATATGGTTGGCCTGTCTCAGCGGTCGTCATCGTCAGTACACCATTTTTATGGCACTTATAACAGCTCCAAAATATCGATTACGCCAAAAAACCAACAAATATGGCAACTATGCCGTTAAATTTAATATTAAACTTACCAGATATCTGTAGATGGCAAACGGTACGTATTCTAACATTACAAAGACATCGGCTACTGCCAGCCACTTGAGTAGACGGTTAATAGGAGCTGCAGCAAGGTCTCGCCGCGTCAGCACTGCCACATTCAGAGCATTTGCGAGACTGCCGAAGAAACACACCTGGAAGATAAAAATACTTTCAATAGAGTTATCTTAACCTTCAACTGCCTCCGTGACTCACTGGGCGTAGTATGCAAGGTTATGGGTTCGATCCCCACACAGGACAAAAATTTGTGTGATCCACAAACAGTTGTTCTGAGTCTGGGTGTACTTTGTGTCCGTTAGTTGTATGTTTGTAAAGTCCCCCGCGATACAGGGTTGGTTCCCTAGTGCGGGTGTTTAAAGCATAAGAAGTAAGAAGTTGAATGTTGAGACTCACAGGTTTGATTACGTGCATCTCAGTTTGATTTCATAGCTTAGGTTTTCACTAACTAAGTTGTACACGCAACGCATTGATACCATCGTATAGTGGTGGAAGTTCCTGAAGTACACTTTCTGTTCATATAATAATGAGTTTGGTTGCTAGACGTAGGTAAGTTATTTACTTCTTTATTAATTGATGTATTTAAAACTGTAAATACTATATTATTTGTTGTTTTTAATCTACAGTTTCTGTTTTTTTTATTCTTACTTTCTAATTACTAAATGAAAATTGAATAGGATATCCAGTCAACTTGTGGGTACCTAATACCGGACCCTATTCATTTACCTCTTTAAAAAATGCAATTCCTAATTTTAAACAGTTACTGTTTTTAAACAGTTTCATTTCCAACATAAAACTATAGGTACACCTTTGGAGTTTTTAAAAGTAAAAAGATTCTATAAGAAGTATATTTTGATTACAACTATTATTTTCTTATTTACGAGACTAAACTTGTTTTATACACAAACGTCTGAAAAGCAGACATAACATAATTATTAATACCAACCAGAACTCTGTATTTTATTAGTTCTTGTTGACTTACCGCCAAAAATACTCATCACGTGCAAAGTGGCGACTCCGAGTGGCCTACCCTATAATAGGATTTATATGAATTTAGACGTTTTGTAAGTTGCTCTACATAGAATAAATGATTCTTAATTTTGGCATTTTGAAAGCAATGTAAAAAAAGATCCAAAGTAGGAATTTAGAGGATTGCGTGAAAGAAGATTTGGCAAGGAAGGGAGTGACTGAGGAAATGACATCCGATAGGAATGTATGGAAGAGAATGACTTAATGTTCGATTATTATAAGTTTAGATTATCCTCAATAATGTATCAACCACATAAGAAGCTATTTGACACATAAACTCCCGTAAATCGAATAAAAATAACTATTCGTGAACAATACTATAATAAACGTAACATAAAGGGGATACTTGCAGTTTAAGTACTTAGTTACTATAGGTACTACGTGTTTCATAGTCCAATAACCGTTGCAAACAACCAATTGAATGGAAATCACTACTAGCGTTTGTTATGTCTATAAAAAAATATCAGTTTTTTACGGGCTTATGTGTATGTAACACAGTGTTAAGAGACTTTATCTCCTCACGATATATCATGATATCACATGGGCTATAGTAAGTTGCGCCATCTCAAGGAGTAAATAAGTGTTTATTGCATTCATTGTCACAATTTTAGTACTTAGTTATAACTCACAAGAAATAAAATATTAAAAGGCAAACTACTAGATGTGAATAAGAAACGAAAATACCTCTGGGTTCAGATTGGAAAATATTATTCGTAGGTAGAGTTTCGTGGGTTGAGAAGGAAATACAACCTTTGATCAACGATATTTAATGTAGTATATTATTACGATGAATGGTGTGTTGTCTGTTTCAAACAGTGTTTTAATTACAAATTACTAAGTACTGTTGGGAGGAGAAATTATGATTCACCAGAACTTTAAAAAATATAGAAACCACCGACACCTTCTGTTAGAGTATCTATGTTTTCTTCTGTATTTATGTATTATTTATGTAATTAATTAATAAAACTATGTAATCTAACGCCAACAACTATCAAACACTCCAACCAAGATGTATTTCCATCTGGTTTAAATTGCAACCTATTGCCTATTCCATGCTGCTTTTCACATAATTCACTGTACCAAGGGACTCTGTTGTTATTGACGTACAATTAACTATACATCAATAAAAACGTGTTTTTCATTTATCTTAGCTCATGCTACTCGAATAACTTTCCTCGATTTAGTAAACTTACATCGATTTTACAAACGGAAAATTGAGATAGGTAATCAATTTACGACATCAATTAATACTTTGTTCATTGATTTTAATGTGCTCAATAGCAACCTAGAAAGATGAGAAAAATGACGGAAATAATTAGCATTGATTGAATGTAAACAAAAATTTTGGTTTAAACAAACAGTTAATAGAACAGTCCATTAGGATGCCATCAATCTCATAATTCATATTTGATTGCCATGTAAATAACACCATGTTTTTGTCAGTCATGTTTGAAATCACATTAACCGTACATTCGCTATTCTAATACCTTTAACCTCAAGTAAAATCATATGTATCAAAATCAATTAATTGTAAATAATTACTACTGAAACCGCGGGGAATCTATTTGTAATTTAGTAAAATAGTTTAACACAACTATTTATTATTTACAACATATGAAAATAATTAAATGGGTATCCTTGCAACGTTCCTAAAGGACATTGCAAATTCATATTTTATTTATCAATTTGAATATTGACTATTTCTTAGAAATTATATTTCAAGTTTATAGACCGGTTTACAAAATTTCAGGTTTAGGATCAAATAAGAAAAATTCTCATAGAGCTAATTTGGCAGAGATATGCTAGGAAAAAAAATGGAAATGAAACCATGTTTTATGGATTCTATCGCAATATTATGAATGTATAATGTTTGATATTAGTACGTCATTCGCGTAAACTTCAGAAAATATCATCGAAATAAAATAAAACTAAACTAGTGTGCTATCACTTTATATCCTAAATGTTAATATCTTCTAACAGTGAAATATTAGATTGGTGGGAGACTGTGAACGCCCTATGGCTGAAATTATAATGTGGTAGTAAATAAAGATCAGAAGAGAAAGAAGATGATAATATGGATCTTATTATGTTAATTAGTCAATCAATATAAAAATTAATGTGAGATCAATGACTGGAAGAGTATATTAGGATTTGTACGAACTATCGGTTTCCTTGTGTTATATTTGCACAAATTTAAACAATCTTCATTTCTAAGTAATCCAGCCGCTACGAGTCGTGTCACGTACAGTTGAATCTAAGATATACTACAAGTAATAGTTGGACCATGGCGCTGAACTGGTAACTGATATCAGTAGTAATTCTTTATTTCACTTAGGAAAAGTTAAACAAGGGCAGACAGCAGGATTTTTCGAACTGTAGGTAGGTATATAGATAATACACGGAGCATAGACTCTGTACTCTTCACCATTTAGTAGAGAGTAGCATAATTGCGGTGATTCTGCTGCAGAAGGCATTTTAAGAAGTAAGAAGAAGAGACGAACGTAAAACATCACGGAAAATGGTGGTGTACAATAAAGATTTGTCTATCTATCTATGTATGTATTTAATAATTAAGACACCTACATTATGACATGTTTCTTGACATTTTGTTGCATGTGCAGCAAATGCTGCATTTGTCTGTAGTCGCCTTTACAGTATAAATGATAAGTAGATGCTGAAGAAACTATGAAAAAAAAAAAAGAATAACACTGTATAAAAAATATAAAAAGTTATTACCCTCTGCCACCCAAAACGTCTTAAGCTCCAAACTTCAGCTTTGTTTGAAACGGTTCTTAATATCATTGAGTAAATGGACGATTCCACGGAAGAGATAAGTGGTTGTAAAATTATATTTGCCGAGAGTTCGATCCTGATACATTAACAAAATAAGAAACGAATCTCGGGATTGGGAAACGCACCTGTCTTTATACATTGAACACAAGAAGTACACAAATAAATTTATATTCCCTTCTTTCTGAATATTTGACTTGTTACTGACAATATGTATTTGATATTCTAGGAAATTGCTACTGGAATTGATAGAACCTCACACTTGAAAGACATAAGGCGCGTTATATCGATAATCAGATTCAGTGCGTACACATTGTTGAGTTTGTGAGTGAACATGGTTTCTTAAGACACTACAGATTCTCTGCGTGATTCTTGAGAGGTGTTTGAATATAGAATGCTGTAATTGTAAACTAGTATATTATTGAGAATGTTATTAGATATAAAATGAAGTTAAGTGAGATTGGACCCAGTCCCATTTAGTTATTTAAATTATAATAAAGTTTAACGCTTTTAAGCTTAGTGGTTATGGAACCGGCCGTAGGATTAATGGTACGAACTCGGCCATTACACTAATGACTTAAAGCTAAACTCAAATCGATCCCCAATCTTGATCCACACCTATCTCAAAGAAGTTATAAGTATCTTATTAAGAATACGTTGTAATTTATTCCGTATATAAATCGAAAGTGCTCGTTAAAACTTTTTTATAAGTTTCGAAAGTGTAGCGTTGGCGCTTGATACAAGTTTTCTTTAAGAATAGATTCCAGATTTAGATTTGGTTGTGTAGAAATTCATATACTTACCTACAGTAAAACCAACATTTACATGAACTGAAATAGGCTGCCGCTATACCTGCAGTAGAGTCAAATGCTGCTAAACCATATGTATATTTTACAGTCTCAACCGCAGTTCCGATTTCCGTTCAGGGGGAAGTATCTCTGCCCTACAGAATACAGCCACAGGGTAGAGCAGCATTAGGGTAGCCGGAGCTCACTGGAGAAGTTTTGTGTTGTTATTAGGAAGACCGAGGGCTTAAGTTGCCACCTTTATATGGTGATATGGAACCCTTCTTTGTCATCTACATTGACAGTGTGCCTCCCCCTCCCCCTCTACAGGGTAGATCACGAGTGTGACACCCCTGATTTTGCAGATGTAAATAGGTCACGGTAACCACTTTCCATTACATGGGCAGTGTGCTTGTCTGCCACATAAGTTGTAAAAAAATTATGAATGGTTTTATTGTAAGTCTACAATTTTAACATGCCTACATAATAATCTGTCAAACAACCCAGCAAGGCCCATTAATAGGACAACAATTAAGTTTGAATCTTTTAAAATGTTAATACTTACTATTAAGCTGATGTATCCGTGAATACTGTTGTAAGCTAGTATAAAATCTCTAAAGTTGCCATCACAGTAGGTACAAGGTGGTTCATTAGATCTTGTAAGGTTCAATTTGCTTTTCAACCCATCAAACAGTTTCATCAAAGCCCCTAAATCCAAGGGCTCATGTGAACTGTTCTTAGAAGATTGCACTTTTAGAGCTGATCGAAAAAGCGAAAAGTCGACATTACTTCGATTATCTCCACTCATTTCAGTTTCCAGCAACATTTCTTCGAATAAATTCGTTAACGTTTGAGTTATATTCGAGGTCTCCTCACTCATTTTCGTAATTTCGTAATCAATCCCATAACTTCTGATCGTTTTGCTCGAGGCCCCTTTTCCTGTAACAATAATAAAATAGGTTAGTAACTTCCAAGAATGGTGTTTATGAGATTTAACTTCTGTTCGAATTTGTTTGAAACGATCGCCTATAGACCGAAGTTATCAATTACTTCGTCCCGATAAGTTAAATGGTAAGCTACGCTTCGAAGTTAGTGTTTATCACATGTTATTAAGAATCATCCTCTTTCTGAAAATTAAATAAAAAAAAAAATCTGTTCAAATATTATCTCGTTCAAAATATCTCAGTGCTTAAAGACAAAAGACTTTAATTAGTGCGTGTTGCCAGTGATGATCTATGGCGCCGAGGGTTTTGCTCCGCTGTACCCCTGGTTTATGCCACCGGTGGTAGAACGGGTAAAATTGTTATGCTCCATGGTTCCCCTCAGGGGTAGAGTGGAGAAAATGTATATGATCCAACATTCCCCTCCTGACTTCTTCTATAAAGGTGTATATACACATATTTGGATCGACAAGTTCATCGATAGGTGGAGAGAGAAAAGAAATTGAAAAAATAAATAGAGGAAAAAGAAAATGAATTTATTTAAAATCTAATTTAAATTAATAATAATAGTTATTTGTGCAACAAGTGAGCAAAATTGTTATTTGCTGCGAGTGCTGATTTTGAATCCCGAGCAAGCGAGGGATTCCAAGATTGAATCACGAGCGTAGCGAGTGACGTTTATATTTAGCATATCTTCAGATTCGCATTTCTACAGATTCGCATTTTTTCGGATTCGCATCTCTTCGGATTAGCATCTCTTCCGATTCTCATTTCTTCGGCGTCTCACTTTTTCAGAGTACAGTTAAATAAATAATACACTCCGGAATGGTTATATCTCCAGATATGCATTTCTGAATGATTTAGTAAATATTGCTCTTGATCTTTACTTGACCTTTTAGGTTCAGAATTATTCTTTTTAATTCTGAAATCTTGATACTTAAAAAAAAAGAATTTAAATTTAAATTTTCTTGATAATTTAAATTTACATTAAACCATCCAGCTAGTAAACACGGGATCAAAAAGTTTTAACTCGTTAGATGCAATCTCTTTGTATTAATTAATGAATCAACAATAAGTTCAGGGGGTATGTTGGTCCAATACTTTTTGCGTCACCTGTACAAATATGATAAAAAGAGACTCCGAAGAAATGAGAATCTGAAGAGATGCTAATCTGAAGAGATGCGAATCCGAAAATATGCGAATCTGTAGAAATGCGAATCTGAAGATATGCTAATAATTCATTCTAATGTAGAATCCTGAGCGTGGTGAGGGATTCAAATGCACGAGAAGCAAATTATTTTGCTCTCGTGTGGCACACATTAGAACCTACCTAATAAGTATTACTTCTTCTGGTGTTAAAATACTGTCTTCATCACTAGTATCGCTAGTCTTTTCTGATTCTTTTAATATTTTTAATATTATCTATTTAACAAGTTTAACAGTAAAATTTTATTCCCGCGTTTTTTAAGGTGCGTTCAGAAACAGCGTCTGTGACATGTTATTTTTAAATGTTGAAAATAGGAATCATTCTAAATACTTATGCATCACTTATTTTCGTATACAATAATACATTAAAATAATAAATAATTCAAATAAAAAACATGGTTATTCGTTTTACAAATATCTTTCATATTTAGAATTTCGAAATTGGACCTTCATATTTTAAAGGAGTTTTACGGAGTAATACTTAAGGTTATGTGTTCTCGCTGCTGAAGTGAAAAGTACCTAATGTGTGCCACACGAGAGCAAAATTATTTGCATCTCGTGCATTTGAATCCCTCACTACGCTCGGGATTCTACATTAGAATCACTCGCTACGCTCGTGATTCAATCCTAGAATCCCTCGCTTGCTCAGGATTCAAAATCAGCACTCGCAGCAAACAACAGTTTTGCTCACTTGTTGCTCAAATAACTATTTTCTTATACACTACTATATACATTAGCGCAGTTTTTCCAATGCATGACCGACAGTAATTAAACCATTAATTAGTTGGCATTGTACCTACGTGTTGTATGAATCATCATTGGAAATTAAATTTTTATTCAGTTTTTTATTTTCTATAGGTAAATAGTCATTTTTAAGGACATTCAATAGGCGTAGGTAATATATTGTTTCTATGCTTAACTATTTGACTATTAATTTTGGCATTCCAGGAGATTCAACAGCATTATTTGTTCTATGGCCATGTCCAAACACGGAAATTATATAACGGTATTTGCTCTTAATCAGTATTTTTTTCCGATAGTGGAAAGTGGCACTCATGTGCATGCATCTTAATATCTGCAGTAGAACACTCGAATACATTATCAAAATTTGTGAACATATGCTCCACTCTACCCCTGAGGGGAACCATGGAGCATACCAATTTTACCCGTGCTACCATCAGTGGCATAAACCAGGGGTACAGCGGAGCAAAACCCGGCGCCGAGACGTGAACCTCCACTATGGGCCACATAAGAAAGCTCAAGGTCACACAGCGAGCTATGGAAAGGGCTATGCTCGGAATCTCTCTGCGAGACCGAATCAGAAATAAAAAGATTCGTAGATGAACGAAAGTGGTCGACATAGCCTACAGGATTAGCAAGCTGAAGTGGCAATGGGCGGGGTACGTAGCAAGAAGAACAAATGGCCGCTGGAGCCGAAAGGTTCTCGAATGGAGACCGCGTTCCGGTAAACGAAGAGTAGGACGGCCTCCTGCGAGGTAGACGGACGACATAGTTAAAGTCGCAGAGGTACCCAATGAATGCAGACCGCCTCCAACCGATCAGATTCGATAATCGAGTCAAAATATTTTTTTTTACAATCTTATGTTCAAATCAAATCAAATCAAATCAAATCAAATCAAATCATTTATTGCTGCCCCATTTTCAATTAGGCTTATTACATTACGTGGAACCGAAAATCACAGCTGGCGAAATGTTGGTGTTTAATTACACCTCCGCCTACCCCTTCGGTGATTACGGGCATGAGCATATGTATGTATGTATGTGTGTATATTTTATTAGTGTATAGTATTCATCTTGTTACCTCTCATAATGCACCTACTTTGTTATTCTCTGTACTGCCTATAAGATTGACTGGTAGAGAATGTCTGAGGCATTAAGTCCACCTGCGTTCAGATGTGCATGAAGGTTTAATAAATAAATAAATAATATATTTCCACTTATGTGAGAAATAGGAATTTAATTGTGAAAAAAATGTTAATACGTTTCTATCACCTATTTGGGAACGCCATGTTTCATTAATTTAATAAGAAGTTGCGACAATGAAGCTATCTATATTCCCGATAATATAGTTATCGCCAACAACATCTTTTATCGATAAGAGTGGCCACCTGTGGCTATCGTAACTGACGCTGGCTCCACACTGCCTCGTAAATATCCTGTGATGAGGTTTCTTATAAATAAATTTCCCAGTGCAACGTCATTCTATAAGTTTTTAAGCTTTCGTGTTTCGTGTTACACTCTACTCTATTTTTTTGATTTATTTAACATACCTACACGGACGCTACCTTTACAGGGGACCCCTAATACGATAATACTTAACCTAAAATTAACATAATATTAATCTTAATCTAAATACAATATAATTGTATTACGACAATTATTGACAATACGCGGCCCTTGTGAATTCACTCAGATTGCAATCGACTCGCTTTGACAGCGTATTGAGCGCCTGCAGCTCGCGCGTCTATCTAATAAAGTCTACTATGCCTATATTTATACCTAGGTATACGGTGATCGCGTAAAATGTCCGTCAACATTATTATATTATACCCTTCTAATATATATAGTACCCGTAAATCAAATCAAGTCCTTTTTGACAAAGGGTACTTACAGACAGAGAAAAATTATCAGAAAGGTCGTTACCTTCAAAGGTCGTCACGCAACATATATATATATGACATGTTCTTGCGTGACGACCTTTAAATCTCAAATAATGTACAGGTACTTCCTGAAACATTCACTATTAACGAGTATCTATCTCCTTGAATCACGTAGAAGAGAAACAGTTCAAACGTAGCACTAAGCAAGTTGGAAATCTGCGTTGTCAAATTATACGCAGAAGATGGTCCAGATTTCTTTTGTAAAATATCAGTAACCCTTTCTCATAACTTTGATATCTTCTCCCAAAATTACTAGAAAAAAATAGGTATCAAATTTATTCACATGCAAATGCATAGCTCGCTAAATAACCAAGTAGCAGTGGGCTGGCCACATCTGCCGAAGGACCTATGGCCACTGGAGCAAACGAGTCCTTGAATGGAGACCGCGAGAAGGAAGAAAAAACACCCTAGTTTCTCAGAAAATTATTTCAGATTAGCATTAGAATTATATAAATTGGTTTGTTCAACTGTACTATTGAACAAATTGTGATCTTCCAAAGCGCCCTAGAAAAGTAAGATCATGAATAAAACAATACAAAATATAAACAACGTTTCTATAGTGCTTTTGAAAAATATTTTAGCTCAAACAGAAAAATTGTGCCTACGATGGACCTACATATATATTATTTATTAGAAACAATATTTTATAACATAATTTATTATGTACATGTTGGGTAGATTCGTGATAGTGATTTGTTACGAAACTTTCTAGCTATAATTTTCGCGATGTGAGCTTGGTGATATAATATAAGAAGCTACTGATATAATAACAAACCTGTCATTTGAAAATATAAATCATTATAATTATATACATTATAGTTTGTTTTTTGACGTGACAACGTCTTATAAATTGGCTTGCCGGGTGACACTTCAAGAAACTGCGTTACGCTCCGCTCACGTTATGCGCTCACAATGAGAGCGAGTGAGAGGCACGCGTCCCTTCCACTCGGGCATGGTTAGCCCGCCTAAGAGCGAGAGAGACAGACATAAAAAGTGAAAGGCACGCGTCCCTTCCACTCGAGCACAGTTAGCCCGTCTAAGAGCGAGAGAGACAGAGCGAGAGAGATATTTTACCACTCAAAGTCGTTGTCACGTAAAACTTTCGCCCGTATACCGACTTTACAGGCAACCAATTTTTTTTGTGCTTGTATACTTAATTTTAGTAGGTACTACACACATGAAAAATTGTTATTCAGTTTAATATTTAGGAATTAGAATGCTCATAACTGTCAAAGTAAACCTTTGAGAATGCCGTACGGCGAAACAGTGAAGCAGTAAAAGTGTGTTATCAATAATGAATAAACAATAAGTACTGTCAATCAACAGTATAAATAATTATAATTATATTTATTAATTTCCTCTAGAAATTAAACTATGGCAACTATGATATAGGTACTTTATCTGGCATATAAAATGACGTACTTAAAGTAGTCCGCTTTTTTTAAATCTAGTTGTAAAACATATTTAACAACTTTTGTATTTTAATCAATATTCATTATCGTCATAAACAGAAGACGTCATAAAATATTTATGACTCCCTTGAAATTAGGTCAATGCTTATATTATAACTTTTTAGGACATAACACTTTAATTTATCGACAGTTTAAGTAGCCAATAATAATGGAGAGAAGCTTAAAGAATAAAATTAATAATTTGAGCGTTTCTTTTAATTTTTTCTCTTCACGGAAAATATCTAAGTTTAGCCGCATCCTAGTTAGACTAGAAAGCCGACCACAATTGAGTTGGGAATAGGCTCAGAGATTGATGAGTGTATAAAGGTAAGTATTTCTACTTCCATCGGCAACGATTTTTCTAGTCGGAATCTAATTTGACAGCCTCCGTGGCGTGGCGGTAGTGCTCGTGACTGCTACACACGGGGCGCGGGTTCGATCCCCGCTCAGTGCAAAAAGTTGTATGCATGAATATGGCTGTTTTCACTGGTCTGTTCGTGCCTCGGAGAATATGTTAAGCCGTCGGTCCCCGTTGTCACACAAACATCTATGGCAGTCGTTACGGGTAGTTGGAGCCCTCAAAAGTCCAACCAATCTGACTTGGAACTTTGATATCGCCATTGATCATTGGAATATCGGCTGAGGAGGTCAGATGGCCGTCGCTTCACGGAAAACATCGAAGTTCAGCCGCATCACAGTTAGAATGCCGACCCCAACTGAGTTGGGAAAAGGTTCAGAGAATGATGATGATGAATGATGAGTGTATAAGGGTAAGTATTTCTACTTCCATCGGCACCAAATTATCTAGTCGGAACACCTCCTTGACGCCTGGAAACCTTTAGCCCCTGGATGTCAAACACTCCCGAAGCCGAAGGCCCCTGGCAGTACTCCTGGTACACAACATAATATTGACATAAAAAAATTACGGCAAGTCAATTTTTTTCGCATTATTTACTCTGCATCGCATCAGTAAAGCTAAATGAAACGAAAGTTTCATAAAAAAAAGTCACTGCAAAAATACAATTGGTGGCGCCATTTTGCGAGTTCCTGTTTTTTCATGAAATTTTTGTTTCATTAGCTTTACTAACACGATGGAGAGTGAATAACTGAAGTTAAACTGTATAAAAAAATGCGCTGTCGTAATTTTTTAATGCCATTATTTTGTATAACAGAGGGCGTCGGCTTCGGGAGTATTCACCTTATATCCTGCATATATAAAGTCAATTTATGTGTTTCAATTTATACAAGGATCCAAATTATACACATATCGTTATGCTAAAACAAACATAGAAATATTCCATAATTTCACGGTTACATTGATCATATGAAAAGAATACGATATCAAAGTAATATTTGCAAACTTCGATATATTTGCAATAACTCTAGACACTTTATATTCCTTCTACATCCAGTTAGGAGTAAACAATTTGAGCTCAACTCAATTTATTGATTTGTTTTCGTATGTACGGGGACGAATGGGTACCTGCTTACAGGTGACGAATTTACAACTTTTATTCAAGGGGACGAGTGACTTTTCGCCTGTCGTCAAGTCAAACAGACCTCTAACTACGAGTAATAGTCATAGGTATTACAGTTTATTCTAAACTGGCCGTTCGTACTGTTCTCACACATAATCATGTTGTAACTTGATTCAGTTTATCATTTCAGCCGCCCACAGGGATTTCGAATCGGACCGGTTTTGAATCCAATAATTCATTCAGATACCATATTATTGTCGTGTAACTTTAAACTGTTTTGGAAGTTTCAACTTCTAACTCGCTTTTAAATCAAATCAAATCATTTATTTGTATAACACAGGAAAAAGAAATCTGGTAAAAGAAAAATTATGAAATGATGAAATTTAATTAAATATGTATGTAACATATATATGTATTACATTTGCACCGGGGGGGATCAGGGGTGGGTTATTCGATCAGTATTAAATTTGTAATATATTGTGTATTGTAATGATGTAAATTAATGGTATTTATTAAAATATATGTATTCATGAAAAAAAAACCTCAAAAAAATTTAATGTATAGTTCCGCTGTATTACAATCTTTTCGAGGTGTGAAAATAGTGTATACAGACAGCACAGTGTTATCATGTGTGGATTTTAGGTATCATCCGTAGGATACCTCAAATACACACAATTGATAACATGCTATCAATAGGTACATGCAACATGACAACTTCAATTAGAGAAAAAATTGTAATATTTTAATTGCAGAGCTAGTGTCAAAAATGTAATAATATCAAGAGCTAATGAAGAACTTTAGGGGTAAAATTATGGAAAACGCTTTTAAAAATAGGAAGGTATAAATATCACAAAATCCATTATGATCCTACATGTTTACAACTATTGATGCTTATCGTATTTAAAAAAAGCTGTCAAATAGTAGGTATATCGAGCCTTTGCAGATGCGTAGAGATGTTGCGTCCCTGGCAGTATTTTACCGTCTCTACCATGGTGAATGTTCTGATGAGCTCTTCCAATTAATCCCACCCTCCCCTTTCCTACACAGGACAACACGTGCAGGGCTTAGATGTCATTCGCATACGGTACAGAATATTCCATCAAGAACCAAGCGTTTCGGTGAGTCTTTTCTCTGCCGCACCATTAAGTCCTGGAATTCCTTGCCGGCGCACGTGTTTCCTTCTTCCTACAGTCCCGGGCCCTTTAAGCGGGGCGTGAAAAAGCATTTGATGAGGCCGTCAAGCTGAGCGCCACCATTGTAGCACTGAACGTGTTTGCAATGGTGACCCTCTTTCATGAGACTTTGCCTTCAGCTTAACATCAGGCGAGTCAAATTGATGTGCCATAAATAAAAAAAAAACTGTATGGAACAGATGAATAACAATAAAATACTTTCATTTTTTTCATCATCATCGCATCGAATAAGCATCTGTTAAAAGACTGAGTTAAAGAATGTTTACGTGACGGTAATGCGACCACCACCATTTAAACCGAACAAGCCCTAGCTGTAACTTTATGTAATTGGACAACTCCAGTTACAATTTGATTGGGACTTGAAGTAAATTGGCCTGGGGATTCGAATCACAGACACGAAGGCGTCGCTTTTTTCTGTATCTCTGATACTTTTTCTGTAATAACGACTAGCATTTACAGCATGGATGGATCTGTACATAATAGTTTCACCATTATAACAATGGATTGTAAATAATTCCCATTCGTCACTCCAGGAAAAGTGCGGTACAAAGAGCTTCTTTCTAGTTGTAAGTAGTAATTACAGTACACTTGGCAACATTCACCCAAGCGCAGTAAATTTATATCTTAGCACAAATACTTTTTCTTTTTGATAAGGAAATTAGGCTTATTTTTATTGGAGGCTTTATCGTTTGTATTACATATTTGCCGTATAAATATTAGCAATAACGATTCGGTTCACTTGTTTTTAACTACTGTGTTGTTTTTAATAAAACGGAGTTTGTTCTACTACCTTTTTTGCGTGCGGAAATTCCCAGGCATAACCCCTAGCCGAATACGACGCGGGTGACTCTATGTCGGACTCGAATTAATCAAATCCGCACGGGTATCTCAGACCATCAGTACCTTTTTTATATAGGATACATCAATTTGACTTCACCTCGCCTGATGGTAAGCAGTAGGTAACGTTTCAGGAAAGAGGGTCACCATTACAAACACGTTCTATATTATAATAGTGGCGCTCAGCTCAGCAGCAGCAGCGCTTTAATCGATCGTCATCGACCGTACGTTAATCCCGGTTGCATCCGAAGCTGTCACCTCGAAGTCCGGGATCCGCTTTTTTCCAGTCTAACAGCGTTGCGGCTGAACCTCGATATTTTCCGAGAAGCGATTGCCATCTGATCTCCACAAACTATAGGTACAGGCAATATCGAAGATTAACAGCTAGACCAGTTATTGAACATATCAGGGCTCCAACTACCCGTAACGACTGCCATAGATGTTTGCATGACAACCGCAACTGACGGCTTAACGTGCCCTCTGAGCCATTCTTGCATAACTCTTATTCATGTATACAAATATTTGTACTGAGCGGGGATCGAACCCTCTTCATGCGTAGCAGTCGCGTTCATTGCCGCCACGCCACAAAGGCTACCTGTACTGTAAAATATTACAGCAGTCTAACGAAGATATTTGTTCCACGGTTAGTAACTTCAGTTCCACAAGAAATACACTCATATTTTTACAACAGTTCCTTCCACATAGTTTTGTGCGTAATAAAGCTTTTGGTGAGACAATATCATTTCACGAACTTGGCGCACGCATAAAAACAGTAGCTTTGATCTGTCTCGAGTGTTTGTTCTAAGTGGCTGTACAAAGGAGTATGCTCTCCAGAAGAACCTTTTGTAATTTTCTTTATTTCTTTTACCTTATGTAATTACAACAACAAGGGATATTCTCACAATAAGTATATTTAACGAACATCCTAAACGTAATTGTTCGAAAACGTAATGTTAAATTATGGTGCTTCTGCTGGATGACATACCGGCTTCGGTCTGCTAGTTAAAATAAATATAAACATAACATAATATAAACTCACGCCTATATCTCTGAAGGGGTAGGCAGAGGTGCTAACACCCACATTTTGCCGGTTTATGTTTAGGTCCCAATAGGTGGCGAGCACTTATAAACCTGCGTTAAATTTACATATGACTTCTAAAAGCATTGAAAAGTTATTGTTACATATTAAAATAAATATGTAACTGATAAAACATTACTGAAATACGACAAAATGTCACCTCACTTAACAAAAGGGCTACGTTTAGGGCATGTGAAAAAGATACAAAAGTTTTGGTGTGTTGTTGATGAACCTTTAATGAAAGGAAATCCTTGGAGTTATCCCTTTCTGCAGCTAACGGTAAGGATGTCAAACTTGAAACCATCGAGGCTCACTAAAGTTTAACTTAATAAGCCCATTACTATAGAATTATATTGATAAGTACAGACTGTCTAAACATAAACTGGCAAAATGTGGGTGCTAGCATCTCTGCCTACAACTTCGGGGATATAGGCGTGAGTTTATGTTATAGGTTATGTTATGTCTATACGTGGCAAGGGGTCCCTATAATCCGATTCCTGCCGGGTTGCTCTGTAAAGGGTGTGTAAACCATGTCTAAATTTAATTATGGTCGTTCTTTAAGAGGTGAGATTTCTCCACTGGCATTCCTTTTGAAAATTTTCAATCTTCGCTACTACTGTCTATAAAAATTGTCTAAGGAAGGCCACACACTAAAACAGCAAGCAAGTGTGGATGTAGGGTAATTTAAAGTGTGTTTGCTGGTGTGTAGCAACGCTAATAAAAATCACTTAAATAATGCTTTGTCTGGGTCTAGGACTTGGATCAAATTCCCACACCTAAGGTCACCACGGTACAAGCAAACATAGGCCTGGATTTATATAACGGGGTCATCGAGGCAGCCTTTGATTTTTGGGAAATATTGTTTGATAGTTACCGATAAATGTAAACATTTTTACCTTGTTCCTTAATCAAAATATGGCCTTAAGCTATTTTCGTATATGCGATTTACGGTTATTGAATCAAGTAGAGAAAAATACTTTCGGTAGTAAATTTCGTGACGTCTTCAGTTAGTGACGTCACCATACCAGAATATCTGATAAGCTATATAGGTACATTTAAATATTTTAATATGTTAGTGTTATCAGTTGTATGTTAACATTCAGCACTATCACTATCACTATCACTACATAGTATAAAATAAAGTCGCGTTATCTGTCCCTATTTTTCTTGTCCCTTTGTATGCTTAAATCTTTAGAACTACGCAACGGATTTTGATGCGGTTTGTTTCAATAGATAGAATGGTTAAAGAGGAAGGTTTATATGTATATAACATCATGCTACGACTAACAGGTGCGAAGCAGGAATGAAAAATGTTGCAAAAACGGGGTGACGCAGACGAAGTCGCGCGGGTCAGTTAGTAACAAAATATTATGAATTTCGGTGAATGTATGAAACCGTATTGGATTATATTATATTACTGATAAAATATCTAATTGAAACGAGAATAGTTTTGTATTTTATAGGATACTAAATACCATTGATATCTGTTCAGATAATTCCAAAGACATGATTGATCGTAAACAAAACAATTAAACGCTTAATTGCCTATTTGCACCACAATATTACTATATAGATAATTATTCTCAATCGAACTATTTTATGACCGCGGTAGCCTAGTGGTATGGGTAATGGACTGCTGAGACGAGGTCTCGGGTTCGATCCCAGGTTTACCATGGCACACACCAATGACTACGATGCTTTTCGAAGTTATGTGTGTATTTATCGCAGGTTTATAAGTGCCCGGTTAATGGCAATAGGCTCGCCACCTATTACATTGGGACCTAAATATAAACTGGCGAAATGTGGGTGCTAGCACCTCTGCCTACCCCTTCGGCGATATAGGCGTGATACTATAAAAAAAAAATCTATTTTATGAGGAAAGCCCATGTTCAGCAGTGGACATCCTATGGCTAAATTATGAACTATTTGATTCAATAATTACGTCTAGAACTGAGTATCGACGTTTGACCGATTCGATCAGAGACGATAAAACGGTAATGAAATTAAATGAGCGTCATTTTTGGCGTGGATTCCCTTGCGGTGATATTCGCAAGTATTTATAAAGTAATACCGATGTGGAGCTAACATAAACTGCCGTGCAGATTTAATCCGGAATAATCCGTTATTTGCTTTATCAAATCAACGGAGACAGCACAAAAAGCAGAAACGTGCAAAAAAATTTAAGAGCGAAAATTTTCGCTCCATAATTCATTACGACATCCATGTGGTTTAAGGCGAGGTAAAGAGAAAGAGCGTAAAATTTTAACTTACAAGGGAAGCATTTCATACGAATACTGACTTTATTAGTAAAATCTGACTAAACACATAAGTTTCATAGGCCACACGTACGTTCGCCTATACAGTACTGTACAGTCGTCTACACAATATTAAAGGACTAGTTTCCTTTGTAGTGATCATATCAAAATAATGCATTATAATAAAATATTATTTATATCGTTGATTGAATGTACTTGGTGGAACTTATTGTTATACATTATTGATAGCACACTTCTTGTACTTCTCCACCGTAATAATTATTGTACCTAACCGGTTTCGCCTTGCGGCATTCTCAAATTTCAATGTAAACCTTTGAGAATGTTGGTACAATAATGAATACAGTGGAGAAGTACAAGTATGTCAATAATAAAATATTACGACGAACCGCGTATTTGTAGCAAGGTAGTTTAGAATAAATACTTATAATATTTGATATTCGCGAATAGCGAATGAATGAAAATTTAGAAACTTACTTTGAGGAAAAAGTCAATTTTAATTTTATTTGCCGATATTAATTTGTTTCAAATCACTGATAATCAAATTAAATGCCCGTATAATTAATACACAGCTTCTTATTATAATCAAAATTCGGAAACGGCAAGAGCCGAAATTAACTGTATTTTCGAAGGTGGTTGTCCTAAATAATTGCTCACTTGTAACACTGGCAGTAGAAGCTGAAGTAGGTACGTACGAACAAGATTTGCTATTAATTATGAATTTACCTTTTTAAAATGGCCTCTACTACTTGCCTTGATCTGAATACACTCGCAAAATATTCGTTCTGTTTGATGCGAACGCGAGAATTGTTCCAAATATCTAAAATGATGCGAATATTTCGTATACAGAAATATGAATACGAATTTGTAACAACAACATGATTTATCGTATCGACCAAATTATCATCATATTATTGGACCTTTTCTTGAAGCAAATAATACCTATTAGACCAGTATTTCCTATAGTTATCTCTAATAATATCTGCATTACAAATACTTGTTCTATATCACTGAAGGATGTTTTGAAAATAGTACGGTACCTGGTTTTAAAACAAAATAAAATTTTAAAGCAATGAGTATATGCAAACTTTTTCCCTGGTACGAATGCTCTGTTGTGTTTGTGTGTGAACCAACTAAGCTAGGGTATTAAGGGACGGGTCATGAAATTATGTTCCGACTTGGTTGATCACTTTTCCGATCTAAATGTAAAGGCGTATGCGTAGGCGTATGCCAAATGTATGTAAATCTAAAAGTTTAAAACTATTAAAAAAAAAGTATCTACATGAATAACCATCCATTAATAATATCCAAACAACAGCTTTTCCTATTCATTGATTTCTGTAGCACACTGTTCTAGGTTATAGAATTAATACCTAAATAAGAAAATAATTGTTTTCCAACTGATTATATACATAAACTAAGCGGAGGAATTGATTGAGAACTTTCTAGCGAAGTTAAAATATTAGTATGTACCTAAATAAGATTTCCGTCACTTCAGAAATTTCAATACCTTCCGTATATAGAATAAATGGGTGCACATTCCATCAACAAGTAGGAAGAACATTAAAGTAAATTAGTGAAATTACTCATAAAGGTTGAACAGAAAAGTAACATAAGTACAAATGACATGCGATTAAAAGCTTGATGTAGCATTTTGCTTAGCTTGATGTAACACTTTGTAGATACCATACAGACATTAATCGCAATAAAACAGGTACTGTTAACATTAATAACAGACGGTAGAGAATGAAGGAGGTATCTGACATTTTTAAACGGAGGTAGGATATGACGGTATTTCCTTATTGAACAGTCTGACTGGGTAAGTACCTCCGCCCTACAGAATACCGCAGCCAAACCTTGTGTTGTGTTTCCGCTGGTGAATAGGGTAGCCAGAGCTCACTGAATAGGTTTTATATCATCGGTGAGAAGACCGAGAAACCCTTCTTTGTCTTCTGTATTGACAGCACAGAGACTCTCTTAACCTTCTCCCCTCCCCCTTTTCCCCTCCCTCTTCTCCCCTCCCCCTTTCCCCCTCTTCTCTATATGGTCGGCAGCACAAATGTGACGCCCCAGGTGTTACAAATGTCCATAGGCTATAAATAGGATAACTGGCCGCTTCCCATTAATTGGGACCATTTCATTTTCAACCATTCAAGTCTTGATTTGTTCACACCTAGAATTTTTTATACTACAATAATTTAGTTGCGTCACAACAAGCTCATTCCCTATTACGTAAAACTAAAGAACGTAGCCGTCGTAATGTGTCTGTATATTAAACATCTGCCTACACAATCAGGGATTCACAGGTGTGAGTAAATGTAACTATGTAATTAACACAGAGAACACCAAAATAAACTCAATTTCCTTTATTTCGCTCACATAAGCACAGCGGTAACATTGCTCTACATGTGTCCTCATTACTTCTGTTATATTGTAAACAACAATAGTCATAATGTTTACAGATTATTTATAACTATGTAGCAATTGCCCGCAGGAGCCCTTGCGGACAATACAGCTCCTGTCCACGCGACTGACAGGCAGTTACTCTGCTTTTTTTTGCGTGCGAAAAATCCCCACGGATACCCCCCACGGGAGCCGGTTGGGTAGGTTATGTCGGACTCGAACCGACTAAAACGCACGTCGACTTAGGGTCTTCAGTTGCCAGAGGTGAGGTAGTAGCCAACATATCCCTCGCACCCCGGCAGACCCGGGGCCTTCTCTTCGAGATGACCCCCGTCGGGTGTAGGGACCACGGTGTCTCCATCTAGCCCCCGGGTATGGGGAGGCGCACTTTGCGCCGCCGCCGCGCGCCGCGGCCTGCTTCTGCTAGAGTGACAGACGGCTCCACCCGTCACCCCCAGGCAGGCAGCTACTCCGCTAAAAATATGCTATAAAGCCTAGGACGCTACAGAACGTATCCATTTATTTAGTTAATTAGGTAATTTAATTTTCAATACACATTTGACATGTTTGTAAGACTAAAGCTATAAAGATATAGAGCCATATCTTTTATGTTATTTTAAGTAAATAGTACACACAAGTATCATATTACAGGTTTGCATGTTTTGAACTTTTTAATTTACAGCTTTTATTACGACTCTGCAAACTGTTATAAATTGCCAGAGAGCTGTTCGTATCCGTGGTGAAAACTTTGGTCTAACCGCATTGAGAACGCGATGTGCAGGAACGACATTAAAATGTCTTTTTGTTGTAGGGAATTAAAATTCAGATACACTTGAGAGCAATGAATACGGGTCCCTTTATACTTACTAACTAAAGTGGCTGTAGAACTAAAATTAAAACTAAAATTTCAATTTAGGCCTTACATTCAAGGTATAGTCTTCTAAAGGTATCTAGGGAACGAGTGGTTTAAGTTACGACGTTAAGAAAAATAGACGTGGTTTAATCAGTCGTACAAAAAAACTAGAATAGATAGATAGGTCGTGCAGGGTTTGGTCCATAGTCCTTGCATATTTAAATTCAACAATATTTGGTAAATAAAAGCGTAGATAGAATTTTATTAGTGAGCGTCTTTTGGCGTCAGATGTTTTCTATCAATACCTTCAATCTCATGAATTCCAAGAGATTATGCTAAAGGGTTTCTTTTTTTATTGTCAGCCGTATGTAAGTAAAGCAAAGCAAAGCTTCTAAGTGTGTAGTAAACCTAGATCATAACATTTGAGAAATATATTATATAAAAGGTATTAAAAAATTATAATGCTGTGAATACGTATTACAAGGGTCATATCAAATTGTAGGATTCCGGAGGCAACTTGTATCTGACATCGAGGTAAGCTTTGTGGCAGGCAGGGACGTGATTTTTATAAGTCCTTTGCCGTAATAATGGAAGTCTGCACGATTCATAGGACGTATAAAACAATACAACCCCTACTCCAAAACTTTTGGAAATCCTTAGTACCATACGAGTATAAGATCTGTTATTTGCCAATGAATTGCTAAACCTAACTGGTGAAACCTAACTATGGTACCTCAGCAATAAGTTTCTTAAGACACACTGGTCATCATCATTCCCTGAACCTTTTTCCCAACTCAGTTGGGGTCGGCTTTCCAGTCTAACTGTGATGCGGCTGAACTTCGATATTTTCCGTGAAGCGACTGCCATCTGACCTCCACAACCAATGGTCTAATGACCAATGGCGATATCAAAGTTCCAAGTTAGACTGGTTGGACTTTTGAGGGCTCCAACTACCCGTAACGACTGCCATAGATGTTTGTATGGCAACCGGGACCGACGGCTTAACGTGCTCTCCGAGGCACGACCAGACCAGTGCAAACAGCCATACAACTTTTTGCACTGAGCGGGGATCGAACCCGCGCTCCGTGCGTAGCAGTCGCGTGCACTACCGCTACGCCACGGAGGCTTAAGACACACTGGTATTGAAAAAATAGGGGAACCCAAAAAGTTTTGTCTATCATCAGACAATAGTTTGATAACTACAATATAAAACCTGTAATATCATGTACCTACCACATAGATCGATGGGAACATTATAATGACATCACTTACCCAGCAAAGTGATGAAGATTTTGTAATAATTTTCAATGACAATCAATACCGTGAACAACGCTATAAAAACGAGGGTGATAAATAATTGTCCATCGGACCATTTTGCTAGACAACTACACTATTTATTAAAAAAATTACACTGGCCATAAACCATAGCTATGACATCGTCAATACAAAAATAAAAGAATTACTGAATTTAATGTAGGATTAACGGACATAACACATGAAAGCCTCATAAGCCAAAAAAATGTCCGCCAATACCCAAAATCCCTAGTATATTTTCAATGTCGATTTAATTGATAGATGCGATACGGAAAACCCTTTGTAATGCGCAATAATTTGTAAAACGTATCCTCAACAATTAAAAGGACTTACCAATGCTCAATATATGCACTTCTAATATTTAATTCAAATATAATTGTGTTCACAAACTCTGATTCCCCTTTGATACAACTTTTTGATTACTTTAAGAAATTCGAAAAGAGAAACAGCTTTCTGTCAAGTGAGACCCTTGTTTCTTTTGTTTGTGTTTTCTTTTGTTTAACAGATGTTTATTTTTCGTACCGTACCTTATATCGTAGTATGTGCTTATTTGTAATTACTCTGATTTAATTAAAGAAGCACTCTAGTATAGATATACTAGTGGATCTATTAAAGTAATGTCAGTAGATAGAAGGATGAAAAAATGCCACAAAAAACCTACAAGATAAAATTCGGTAATTTTCGATCCTGTATTTGTATAGGCTCATGTTATATATAATATAATTATAAAGATTTATAACTATATTTAATAACATACCGTGCTTTTTGTATATACTTACCTAAAAATACTTTTGCCTCTCTTAATTAAGAATAGATATTATGTTACATTATTTTCTGTATTTTTTTTACTTGATTCTGGCTGAACCGTGAGTTTACTTCATTAAATAATACTATAAATAAATATATTATAATATATTATTTGTAGTAGTCAAATTATGTGGAGTAGATTGCAGGTAGGATAAAACAAGTACACATAATAGTAAATATGTGTTTAATTTAGAATACCTACTTAAAATTTTATGATCGAATAAATTAAAAAAGTCGTAAACTAGGATCAGTTTGCTATAACATCATAAATGTATATGGACTATAACAAATATATGGATAGGTACTTAAGCAAAATACATAGTACATACCGAATATTTGAAAAGGTTTCCACACATTTTATGAACAGGATGATAGGTAATAATTTTTCTCATCTTACGTCTAGTGGTAAAGCTTCCACAATCGCACAGTATGAACAGTAAACGATTTATCAGTGTGATCAGTGGAATGCGTTGTTATTTACAGTCCCAAATTACTGGATGGCAGGGACTTTGCGGGGTGCGATGTCAGGTAACCTCCACGTTGGCTTCACCGTTACTTCTCCCTTTGGACTACGGTCCTGGGGAGCGGATGCGGTGAAGCTGGTGCACCCTGGACAGCGGCTAATAGACGCCTGCTTCTAGGAGTTCTGTTGGTCGCTGACGAATTACCTGACAGCTGACCCCATTGCACGAGGGGGTCGTGGTATGGCGGGCCTGCAAGGCCCGCGGTCGTCGTCTCTCCCAGTATCCCTCTGATTTTAGAGGGGACAGGGGAGAGACATTGTGATCCATCTGGGATCTAGGGACGGGTTGGCCCACTGCTGCGCAGGGGCTGACAGGCACTAGTGCCACCGTTGGAGTTGGGAGTGTTGGCTGCTCTCCCGCGTCGCGTAATCTCAGGGTGATCGACATTGACCAGAGTGTTAGCCACACTCTGGAAGCCGTGACCTCGGAGGACGTGGGGCTTGCCTTAATTGGCCGGCCCGCGACAAGGAAAGTCTATAAAACCCGACAGCGAAGTCGTTAAAACCTGTGGATACCAGGGGACCTCCACAGTATATACCCCGCTTCTCGGAATGAGCGTCACCCGGGAAGTGTTTTATAAATCGTTTCTACTCGTGGGATTTATATGGATGTTGTAAAATCAAATAAAAACCCCCAACCGAGCAAAATAGTCTGCGCGGAGGTCGCGCAGCGCCAAGACGCGGAGGTCGCGTCAGCTTCGGCGATGCTGGAAAAGTTCGGCACCGCCAGCGAGGGGAGCCGGGCAATCAGTCCGGTTCTACCAGGCCTGCAGGTCAAGCCGGCCAAAAAGAGGAGGCGGAAGAAGCCCCGTCCGCCGAAGGGCGAGTCGGATTCGGACTTCACCATCATCGACTCGTCCTCCAGTACTGGTGATGAGGAGCCCCTACGTCCCCCTCCGCCCAAGGTGGTCAGCCTATTAGTCGGCCGCCACATAACGAGAGGTGGCAAGAGGACTGCGTCCCGAACTCGCTCCCCCAGGGCTACGGCCTCGGAGGATACAGGAGCGCCGCCGAGACCCTCCACCTCGGCGGCAGAACCTGTTAAGAGGACTAGTGCCCTGGTAGAGTCCCTACAAGGCCTCATAAAGGGGCTTCAGGGGTTCCCAACCACGCAGCAGCAGCGGCTGCTTAATGGCGTGCGCACCCTCTCAGAGGAGAACGCTGTTCTCTCGGCGGAGCTGACGGCGATTCGCAAAGAGCGAACTGAGGCCCGACGGCGGGAGACCCGTCGTGAGACTGAGTTCCGCCGGGAGATCGCCCGGATGGCGGCGGAAGTCGACGACCTCAAGAAGATGGTGGTGAGTAGGCCGGAGGGACGACTAACGCGGTCCTCGTCACGTACGAAGCAACCGCCGCAATCCGTGCAGCCGGTGCAGCCAGCGCGGTTGGGAACAGTGACTCAGCCGACCCAGCCAGTAGAGTCGGAACCATGGGCCGCCTGTATGGTGGCAATGGAGAGGCGAATGGAGGAGCGCACGAGGAGTATGGTGGAGGCCATAATGGACTCCATCCGTCGTCCACCTCTTGCTCCATCGGCCGGGTACGCCAATGCCGTTCGGAAGGGTATTAAACCACCGCATTCGGCTCATGGTTCGCCCTCCGCTCCTGCTGCGCTAGCCAGGGGCACCCCGGTTGCCCAGAACAAGGGCAAGGGGAAAACGTCCCCGGCTTCAGCCACAGCCCCAGTTCCGACTGCTTCTTCAAGCTCCCCGGCAGAGGGGCGTTGGGAGGTAGTCGGAGACAAAAAAAGGAAGCGGAACGCCGCCAAGAAAGCAGCCCGAAAAGCCAGAAGGGCCAGGGCTGCCACGGTGGAAGGAGCGCCAAGGAGGCTCCGTGCCCCTCGAACAACGGCCGTCGTCGTCACATTGACGACCGAGGCGTCGGAAAGGGGCGTGGGGTATCTCGAGGTGATGCGGAAGGTAAAGGGCATCGACCTCGAGGACCTCCAGATCTCTGGTGTCAAGTGTAAAGATACACGGACTGGCGCCAAGCTTCTGGAGGTCCCCGGCGCCACCAGTGGCCCCAAAGCCGATGCCCTTGCGGCTAGGCTTAGGGAAACACTGGACGCAGCCGACGTCCGGGTGACCAGACCCAATAAATGTGCTGAGATACGCATCACGGGCCTGGACATATCCGCTACGGCTGAAGAGCTCAGGCTCGCCGTGGCGGAGGCCGGGGGCTGCCCCCTGGATACAGTAAAGGTCGGGGCGATTCGCTTCGGCCAACGTGGACAGGGGGCAGCAGTTGTCGGCTGCCCCATCGTGGCAGCCCAAAAGGTTGCCAACAGACGGAGCTTCCTGGTGGGAGGCTTCCTAAGAGTGCAGGCGCGGCTCCTGCAGGCCAGACCGTCCAGGTGTTTTAGATGCCTGGCGGTTGGTCACGTGGGGGTGCAGTGCACGGCGGAGGTCACGTTCGGTGACCGTTGCTTCCGCTGTGGTCAGCCTGGTCATAAGGCCGGTACGTGCGATGCTCCGCCGCACTGTTTTAGATGTGCAGCGGATGGCAAACCGGCCGACCATAGGGTTGGCAGCAAGGCCTGCACTGGAGGGGAGCCGAAGCCGGGAGGCCGGCGTTCCGCTTCCAGTTCGCGGCGGGGTGCGGAGGAGAGGGTTCCATAATGGATCCTCACCTTCGCCTCCTGCAGGCGAACGTGGGTCACGGTGCCGATGCTCAGGCACTTCTGCTCCAGAGCATGGCACAGTGGTCCATTAATGTCGCCGCTGTCGCCGACCCTTACACCCACCGGTTTCTCGGGCCTGCTTGGGAAACCGACCTGGATGGGTCGGCGGCACTGGTGTACAACGCCGCCGCAGGCAGCCCCCCTCTTGCCGTTGTTGCAAGAGGACATGGCTGTGTGGCGGCATTAGTGGGGGAGATTGCGGTCGTGGCCGCCTACTTCTCGCCGAACCGAGGCATAGCTGATTACCATCGTTCGCTGGATCAGCTGGCTGTTGTCGTCAATGCCTGCTACCCTCGCCCGGTTCTTGTGCTCGGGGATTTCAACGCCTGGTCTGTGGCCTGGGGTTCCCGACGCACGAACGGGCGAGGCAGGGCACTGGAGAGCTGGGCCGATGGTCTCGGTCTAGTTCTCTTGAATCGCGGGGACGTCGCCACGTTCGCGACCGCGAGGGGCAGCTCAATTGTGGACGTTTCGTTCGCGAGCGCCTCGCTGTCGCGCCGTGTGCAGAACTGGCGTGTCGTTGTGGAGGAGGAGACTGCGTCGGATCACCGATACATTCGGTTTGACATCTCCCCCTCCGTAGGCGATGCGCCGGTAACACGGGCCCCACGCGAACCTCGCTGGGTGCTTAAGCGACTAGATAAGGATCGCCTCCTGGAAACCGCCATCGTTCAGGCCTGGGCCTCTGCGCCGGACAGGCCTGTTGATGTAGATGCCGAGGCGGTGTGGTTCCGGGAGGCCATGACACGTGTCTGCGACGCGTCTATGCCTAGGGCTCCGCCCTATAATCCGAGGCGTCAAGTCTACTGGTGGTCAGCGGAGATCGCGAGGCTACGGCAGGCCTCCTTGATCGCGTTCCGCCGGTGGACTAGATTCCATAGGAGACGTAGACGCCGCGCAGATACGGAGCTTCGAGTGGCGGAGCTTCGTGAGGAATACAGGGAGGCCAAAAAGGCCCTCCGAGTGGCAATAAAGCGCGCTAAAGCCGAAGCGTACAAAGAACTGCTGGAGACGCTGGAACGGGACCCATGGGGGCGGCCTTACCTTATGGTAAGAAACAAGCTGCGCCCCCGTGCCCCACCGTTGACTCAGTGTCTCCAGCCGGAGCTGCTCGGAGGAGTTGTTGGCTCCCTGTTCCCACAACAAGCGGTGGAATATGTTCCGCCGCGGATGACTCCGCCACCTCGGTCGCTTACGGCAACCAGCGTGGATGACGATGACGTGCCCGAGGTCGCTTGGGTAGAACTAGAGCTGGCGGTGCGCAGGCTTAAGGCCAAGAACACCGCCCCAGGACCCGACGGCATTCCAGGCCGAGCGTGGGTCCTAGCTCTAGGTGATGATGACAACGCTCTCGAGCCCCGACTGCGAGGGTTTCTCAGCGCATGTTTGGAGCGGGGCCAGTTTCCGAAACTATGGAAGACGGGGAAACTGGTTCTCATCCGAAAGGTGGGGCGCCCGGCGGACTCGCCATCCGCCTACCGGCCCATAGTGTTGCTCGACGAGGTATGCAAACTCTTTGAAAGAGTTATCGCGAAGCGCCTCGTCGAGCACCTTTCCAGAGTGGGGCCAGATTTGGCGGATGGCCAATATGGCTTTCGCCAAAGGCGCTCCACGGTGGATGCCATCATGCGCGTGAGAACTCTGGCGGGGAATGCGGTTGCACGGGGCGAGGTAATGTTGGCGGTGTCCCTAGACATCGCCAACGCGTTTAACACCTTGCCCTGGAGTTGCATTAGGGAGGCGCTCGTGTATCACGAAGTGCCTCTCTACCTTCGCCGCATAGTCGGGGCATACTTGACAGAGAGAGCTGTCATCTACCCAACTGCGACCGGTCTCGGTCGGCGAGAGATGTCGTGCGGTGTTCCACAGGGTTCGGTCCTGGGGCCGCTTCTGTGGAACATCGGATACGACTGGGTGCTTCGCGGTGAGCTCGGGGACGGTGCCGCCGTCACGTGTTATGCGGATGACACATTAGTGACGGCGTGCGGTGCTACACACCGCGAAGCAAATCAGAAGGCCACGATCGCGGTTGCTCAAGTCGTGGAACGGATCCGGCGGCTGGGTCTTGAAGTGGCTCTGCGTAAAACCGAGGCCATGTTCTTTCATGGTCCTCGGCGCGCGCCACCAGAGGGATCCAGCCTCACAGTGGGAGACATTTCCATCGACATCAAGCCTCAGATGAAATATCTGGGGCTCGTGCTCGACGGTCGATGGGACTTCGGGGAGCATCTCCGAAGTCTGGCCCCTAAATTGAAGGGCACAGCTGATGCTCTGGCGCGGCTGCTGCCCAACATGAGGGGGCCGGATGACTCCTGCAGGAGACTCTACGCGGGAATCGTGCGGTCCATGGCCCTATATGGGTGTCCAATATGGGCGGAGACCCTGAAGGCTAGACACGTGCAGAAGCTGCACGCTCCGCAGCGCACGATGGCCATCAGGGTCATAAGGGGGTACCGCACAATTTCCTTTGACGCAGCGAGTCTCCTCGCCGGATCGATACCATGGATCCTGGATGCGAGATCCCTTTCGGTGCTATATCGGTACCGAAAGGAGGCGCGGGAGAGGGGACATGAACCCGAGCCAGGTGAGCTCCGGGCCGTGAAGTCCCAGCTCCACAGGGACATGGTAGCCGAGTGGGAGCGACGACTTGGGCGACCAAGCGCAGGGCACGCCGTAGTAGCGGCGGTAAGACCCATCATGGGGGACTGGCTAGAGAGGCCACACGGTAGCCTCTCGTACCGGCTGACGCAGGTGATCACCGGGCATGGATGCTTCGGGGATTACCTGCATCGGATCCGGAAGGAGCCAACGTCCGAGTGCCATCACTGTGATGCGAGCGAGGACTCGGGGCTGCACACGCTGACCGGGTGCCCGGCGTGGGAGACGCCGAGGCGGGTCCTAGTGGCGGCCCTAGGAGTGCGAGTTCTCTCGCTCGCCGCATTGCTCACGGCGATGGTACGGTGCGCGAACGCTTGGGCTGCCGGCGCCTCCTTCTGCGAGCAAGTAATGCTCGAGAAGGAGACGGCGGAACGAGTTCGGAGAAGACTCCGGACCCGCACAGCCCGCGACGAGCGGAGGCGACTCGGACGTCGGAGGTCGCAGAATGACCTCCGTCCTCCATGAGCGCGGGCCTGGGGGTGACGGGTGGAGCCGCCTGTCACTCTAGCAGAAGCAGGCCGCGGCGGCGGCGCAAAATGCGCCTCCCCATACCCGGGGGCTAGTTGGGGACACCGTGGTCCCTACACCCGACGGGGGTCATCTCGAAGAGAGGGCCCCGGGTCTGCCGGGGTGCGAGGGATATGTTGGCTACAACCTCACCTCCGGCAACTGAAGACCCAAAGACGGCGTGCGTTTTAGTCGGTTCGAGTCCGACATAACCTTCCCAACCGGCTCCGGTGGGGGGTATCCGTGGGGATTTTCCGCACTATAAAAAAAAAAAAAAAAAAAAAAAGGGACTTTGCATGTGTATGACACAACTAGATACATCTACGTTGACGTAATTGGAAGTGGCAAGGTTATGCAACACATTATATAACAATGCTAGAATATGATCATTTCCACGACGTCAAATTATGAATCGAATAAAAAAAGTTTGAAGTGAAGAAATATGGAACTATAGGGAAAGTAATGTTATCCAGAAGGCTTTACATATCTTATTTTACCGACCGTGTTCCGGGCACGCTGTGCATAGCATGGAACCCGACCGTTTTAACAAGATAAGCTCTACGATCGATCGCGCGTTTATGCGATAGTTGTTATAAAGTGTACAATACCTAATGTGCACAAATAGAGGCATAAAAGACGCGCATCATCATCCTCCTGCCCCTTACCTCATATTTTTTTTAATTTTTATTTTTATCTATATCACGTCAATTTGACTTCACCTCGCCTGATGTTAAGCTAAAGGCAAAGTCTCATGAAAGAGGCTCACCATTGCAAACACGTTCAGTGCTACAATGGTGACGCTCAGCTTGACGGCCTAATCAGATGCTTTTCACGCCCCGCTTAAAGGACCCGGGACTGTGGGAAGAAGGAAACACGAGCGCCGGCAAGGAATTCCAGGACTTAATGGTGCGGCAGAGAAAAGACTCACCGAACCGCTTGGTTCTTGATGGAATATTCTGTACCGTATGCGAGTGACACCTTAGCCCTGCACGTGTTGTCCTGTGTAGGAAAGGAGATCATATTTATTTGCTACATTTATTTATAATATTCTTGTCAGAATCCATCCATCTTCTCATAGGTCATCATCTCCCCTTCTGGCCAACCACTATCATAGTTAGAACTTTGCTTAGGACATTACTTTCATCCCTACATATTACATGTCTGAACCAAGCCAAACGATTCCCTCGTAGAACACCATTGTAGAACGTTCACAACATTATAGGATGGCATGAAACTATTCAATGACCTTTGTGGCGTGGCGATCGTGAACGGGACTGCTACGCAGGAGGCGTAGGTTCGATTCCCGCTCAGTGCAAATATTTATACTGGTCTAGGTATGTATTTATTTAAGACAAGCTAATTAAGCTATGCTTACCATGGCTCTACGTGGCGTTATGTATTTTTTATTTATTATATAAACAATACAAGTATATTTTAGGGACGTGAGACGCCAACAACGGTTAGATTGAGTGATTATTAGTTTTGGTAGAATAAAACATAGTGATTTAAACATTTTTATTTACATTCTTTTTATCGCTAATAGCGGAAACGAATGAGCCAGAATCCGTCGGCGCATTACGTACCGCGAACAATTCACTTCCATCCCTCAAACGCGACATAATCTGTGCCGCATTGTCGTTCAACCACAATTCGAGAGCAAAGTCATTAAAGGTACAATTTCCTAAACCATAGTACTGATGAGATTCCGGTCGTACACAATTTCTAACTTGAGTCTATAAACTACAATGTTGTATTTTTATACTTTAGTAACTACTATTTCAATACCCGCATATAAATCGTATTCTGTACTAATGCCCGTATATAAATCGGATTCTGTACTAATGCCCATATATAAATCGGATTCTGTAATCAGTACATAAGAGAACTCCGAGAATAAAAAATACTAAGGCCGTTTGAACGAAAAATTTTGATAATTTTGAGATTCTTTCTTGTCAAATTCTATAAATACATATATTATAGTTTTAATTAAAAGTATCTTAAACATGCATATGGTCAATTAATTGTTAAAATGTATACAAGCAATAAATTGCTTAATTTAGTTTTTTTTTTGAATCAGTTAATCACACACTGATCACGCTGGGTGCCTCTTTTTATGGCGATAGCCAGCCTTTACACCAGGTACGATCTGGCACGGGGGTCACCTAACTTCTGGTTGCTGCGTGCTGCCTTATTGCTTTATTATTATTTTTTTATCTTATTTATATTGATTAGATGATAGAAGTGAGAAAAAAATAATGAATGTCTCCGCTAAAATTTTTTTATTTAATATTCTCTACTTCCACGATATTGATTTAAATAATGAAAAAGTGAATGCTCCGACGGAACTCGAACCCGCAATCTTTCCCTTACGAGGGAGTGGTCTAACCACTGAGCCACGAAGCTACATCTTGAGCATTTAAAATTCTTCTATACATTCATCTTGTGGCGATGGTGGGAGCCATCTGCCGAAAACCATACGAACTATCGGTAATAATTAAACGATTTAACAATCATTTTGGAACATTTCTTTTTTCAAAATATTTACCGAAAATTTACTCTTAGGAGTTAAAAACTGTTCCGTTTTAAGGGTCTTAAGGGTGACTCGGTGACTTAAGGGTCACTTGAAATGGCGGGTTAAAGGCAATGTCACAGATTGACAAGCATCTCTTGATGTTAAGACGTCTACGTCATCTTTCGTTTAGGGGGACATATATCTCAATGTCACCGCCGGAAAACGAGAGTTTTTACACGTCAATATGGCTTTCGCCAAAGGCGCTCCACGGTGGATGCCATCATGCGCGTGAGAACTCTGGCGGGGAATGCGGTTGCACGGGGCGAGGTAATGTTGGCGGTGTCCCTAGACATCGCCAACGCGTTTAACACCTTGCCCTGGAGTTGCATTAGGGAGGCGCTCGTGTATCACGAAGTGCCTCTCTACCTTCGCCGCATAGTCGGGGCATACTTGACAGAGAGAGCTGTCATCTACCCAACTGCGACCGGTCTCGGTCGGCGAGAGATGTCGTGCGGTGTTCCACAGGGTTCGGTCCTGGGGCCGCTTCTGTGGAACATCGGATACGACTGGGTGCTTCGCGGTGAGCTCGGGGACGGTGCCGCCGTCACGTGTTATGCGGATGACACATTAGTGACGGCGTGCGGTGCTACACACCGCGAAGCAAATCAGAAGGCCACGATCGCGGTTGCTCAAGTCGTGGAACGGATCCGGCGGCTGGGTCTTGAAGTGGCTCTGCGTAAAACCGAGGCCATGTTCTTTCATGGTCCTCGGCGCGCGCCACCAGAGGGATCCAGCCTCACAGTGGGAGACATTTCCATCGACATCAAGCCTCAGATGAAATATCTGGGGCTCGTGCTCGACGGTCGATGGGACTTCGGGGAGCATCTCCGAAGTCTGGCCCCTAAATTGAAGGGCACAGCTGATGCTCTGGCGCGGCTGCTGCCCAACATGAGGGGGCCGGATGACTCCTGCAGGAGACTCTACGCGGGAATCGTGCGGTCCATGGCCCTATATGGGTGTCCAATATGGGCGGAGACCCTGAAGGCTAGACACGTGCAGAAGCTGCACGCTCCGCAGCGCACGATGGCCATCAGGGTCATAAGGGGGTACCGCACAATTTCCTTTGACGCAGCGAGTCTCCTCGCCGGATCGATACCATGGATCCTGGATGCGAGATCCCTTTCGGTGCTATATCGGTACCGAAAGGAGGCGCGGGAGAGGGGACATGAACCCGAGCCAGGTGAGCTCCGGGCCGTGAAGTCCCAGCTCCACAGGGACATGGTAGCCGAGTGGGAGCGACGACTTGGGCGACCAAGCGCAGGGCACGCCGTAGTAGCGGCGGTAAGACCCATCATGGGGGACTGGCTAGAGAGGCCACACGGTAGCCTCTCGTACCGGCTGACGCAGGTGATCACCGGGCATGGATGCTTCGGGGATTACCTGCATCGGATCCGGAAGGAGCCAACGTCCGAGTGCCATCACTGTGATGCGAGCGAGGACTCGGGGCTGCACACGCTGACCGGGTGCCCGGCGTGGGAGACGCCGAGGCGGGTCCTAGTGGCGGCCCTAGGAGTGCGAGTTCTCTCGCTCGCCGCATTGCTCACGGCGATGGTACGGTGCGCGAACGCTTGGGCTGCCGGCGCCTCCTTCTGCGAGCAAGTAATGCTCGAGAAGGAGACGGCGGAACGAGTTCGGAGAAGACTCCGGACCCGCACAGCCCGCGACGAGCGGAGGCGACTCGGACGTCGGAGGTCGCAGAATGACCTCCGTCCTCCATGAGCGCGGGCCTGGGGGTGACGGGTGGAGCCGCCTGTCACTCTAGCAGAAGCAGGCCGCGGCGGCGGCGCAAAATGCGCCTCCCCATACCCGGGGGCTAGTTGGGGACACCGTGGTCCCTACACCCGACGGGGGTCATCTCGAAGAGAGGGCCCCGGGTCTGCCGGGGTGCGAGGGATATGTTGGCTACAACCTCACCTCCGGCAACTGAAGACCCAAAGACGGCGTGCGTTTTAGTCGGTTCGAGTCCGACATAACCTTCCCAACCGGCTCCGGTGGGGGGTATCCGTGGGGATTTTCCGCACTATAAAAAAAAAAAAAAAAAAAAAAAGGGACTTTGCATGTGTATGACACAACTAGATACATCTACGTTGACGTAATTGGAAGTGGCAAGGTTATGCAACACATTATATAACAATGCTAGAATATGATCATTTCCACGACGTCAAATTATGAATCGAATAAAAAAAGTTTGAAGTGAAGAAATATGGAACTATAGGGAAAGTAATGTTATCCAGAAGGCTTTACATATCTTATTTTACCGACCGTGTTCCGGGCACGCTGTGCATAGCATGGAACCCGACCGTTTTAACAAGATAAGCTCTACGATCGATCGCGCGTTTATGCGATAGTTGTTATAAAGTGTACAATACCTAATGTGCACAAATAGAGGCATAAAAGACGCGCATCATCATCCTCCTGCCCCTTACCTCATATTTTTTTTAATTTTTATTTTTATCTATATCACGTCAATTTGACTTCACCTCGCCTGATGTTAAGCTAAAGGCAAAGTCTCATGAAAGAGGCTCACCATTGCAAACACGTTCAGTGCTACAATGGTGACGCTCAGCTTGACGGCCTAATCAGATGCTTTTCACGCCCCGCTTAAAGGACCCGGGACTGTGGGAAGAAGGAAACACGAGCGCCGGCAAGGAATTCCAGGACTTAATGGTGCGGCAGAGAAAAGACTCACCGAACCGCTTGGTTCTTGATGGAATATTCTGTACCGTATGCGAGTGACACCTTAGCCCTGCACGTGTTGTCCTGTGTAGGAAAGGAGATCATATTTATTTGCTACATTTATTTATAATATTCTTGTCAGAATCCATCCATCTTCTCATAGGTCATCATCTCCCCTTCTGGCCAACCACTATCATAGTTAGAACTTTGCTTAGGACATTACTTTCATCCCTACATATTACATGTCTGAACCAAGCCAAACGATTCCCTCGTAGAACACCATTGTAGAACGTTCACAACATTATAGGATGGCATGAAACTATTCAATGACCTTTGTGGCGTGGCGATCGTGAACGGGACTGCTACGCAGGAGGCGTAGGTTCGATTCCCGCTCAGTGCAAATATTTATACTGGTCTAGGTATGTATTTATTTAAGACAAGCTAATTAAGCTATGCTTACCATGGCTCTACGTGGCGTTATGTATTTTTTATTTATTATATAAACAATACAAGTATATTTTAGGGACGTGAGACGCCAACAACGGTTAGATTGAGTGATTATTAGTTTTGGTAGAATAAAACATAGTGATTTAAACATTTTTATTTACATTCTTTTTATCGCTAATAGCGGAAACGAATGAGCCAGAATCCGTCGGCGCATTACGTACCGCGAACAATTCACTTCCATCCCTCAAACGCGACATAATCTGTGCCGCATTGTCGTTCAACCACAATTCGAGAGCAAAGTCATTAAAGGTACAATTTCCTAAACCATAGTACTGATGAGATTCCGGTCGTACACAATTTCTAACTTGAGTCTATAAACTACAATGTTGTATTTTTATACTTTAGTAACTACTATTTCAATACCCGCATATAAATCGTATTCTGTACTAATGCCCGTATATAAATCGGATTCTGTACTAATGCCCATATATAAATCGGATTCTGTAATCAGTACATAAGAGAACTCCGAGAATAAAAAATACTAAGGCCGTTTGAACGAAAAATTTTGATAATTTTGAGATTCTTTCTTGTCAAATTCTATAAATACATATATTATAGTTTTAATTAAAAGTATCTTAAACATGCATATGGTCAATTAATTGTTAAAATGTATACAAGCAATAAATTGCTTAATTTAGTTTTTTTTTTGAATCAGTTAATCACACACTGATCACGCTGGGTGCCTCTTTTTATGGCGATAGCCAGCCTTTACACCAGGTACGATCTGGCACGGGGGTCACCTAACTTCTGGTTGCTGCGTGCTGCCTTATTGCTTTATTATTATTTTTTTATCTTATTTATATTGATTAGATGATAGAAGTGAGAAAAAAATAATGAATGTCTCCGCTAAAATTTTTTTATTTAATATTCTCTACTTCCACGATATTGATTTAAATAATGAAAAAGTGAATGCTCCGACGGAACTCGAACCCGCAATCTTTCCCTTACGAGGGAGTGGTCTAACCACTGAGCCACGAAGCTACATCTTGAGCATTTAAAATTCTTCTATACATTCATCTTGTGGCGATGGTGGGAGCCATCTGCCGAAAACCATACGAACTATCGGTAATAATTAAACGATTTAACAATCATTTTGGAACATTTCTTTTTTCAAAATATTTACCGAAAATTTACTCTTAGGAGTTAAAAACTGTTCCGTTTTAAGGGTCTTAAGGGTGACTCGGTGACTTAAGGGTCACTTGAAATGGCGGGTTAAAGGCAATGTCACAGATTGACAAGCATCTCTTGATGTTAAGACGTCTACGTCATCTTTCGTTTAGGGGGACATATATCTCAATGTCACCGCCGGAAAACGAGAGTTTTTACACGTCATGGCAAGCCTTCATCTTAAAACTCTGCTGAGTTTGAATCTCATCAAAAGTAAGCGCTTTTCAAGGTTTATAACATAATCGATGCTGCATAGACTTACAATTTTCTTTCTTATTATTAACAAACAAAAACGAAATTTCAATTCAAAATAACTTAATTATCAGCAAGACACACAAGTGATCGTACAATGTGGTGATAAAATTCGCAATACTAGAGGCTGTGACAGTATTTGCTGAAGTTTTATGTCAATTTTATAGCTCTGATCATTGTCTTTAGCTTTACCCACAAAATCATAGAGTTAAAATAAGCAAGCTATAGAGCTATATATTGTGTCGACGGTAAGCAAATTTTGTTAGCAGTTCTAGTAACGTGTCATGCATTAATTGTACTGTGAAATAGAATTATCATAATCAAAAGCGCATGTCTAAAGTGTTGTAACTTTGTTATTGGGAAGGATAGGAAGGATAAATTGCTGGTGATAGCATGCTGCTGTAATCCGTTCGCGTTTCTCGCTTCGCCCTATGAGACACTTAGGTATTCATTTTAGGAAAACAAATGAATTAGTAATTACATACATTTAGCGGGATATTGAAATTAAATTGGGCCTCCTTTTATTTGGCCTCCAGGAATTTACCCCCAACCACTATATATTTCATCATTATTACCACAAAGTAATTTGAAATAATAGTCGCTAGGTTATTTTCACCGATATTGTTTTACACTGATTGAGCTTGAGAAGGGTTCTCAGTACTGTTCATACTGAGCTTACAATAAAAAACTAAACTACTGTAGAGATCTGTTTAGATGATAACTGAGATAACAGAGAGTAACTCCTAAGGTTGCCTGGAAGAGATCGCCTTTAGCGATAAGGCCGCCCATTGTACATACAACTTTGTGATTAATACTGTAATAGGTACTAACATTGTTCTAAGGTGTACAATAAAGAATTATCTATCTATCTATCTATCTAACTCCGCATATAATGGTTTTATTACTTTAGGGTAGGCAGCACGTGTGTGGCGCCTCTGGTGTTGCAAACCACCGTGACCGCTTCCCATCAGGTGGGCAGTGTGCTTGTCTGCCACCTAAGTGATATGAAAAAAAAATACTTTAATGTCGTAATGAGAGCCTCGTAACGTTAGAATCAACATTAGACAGATAGACTAAACCTTTTTCTAATCCAAAACAAATTAATTCGAATGAACATAGAGGGTAACTTGTAATTACATTTCTGCCTAATTGATTCTGTTAAGAATGCCCGAACTTGGGACTAATAAGTGGAATGTTTATTAGGCACACATTGAAACTGAATTCTGTATACAGACCTAAGTTTTAGAAGATCCTATTCATCAGAAGAAAATACAGTACTGTGTTTGAAAACTGTGTTGGCGTGTTTTAGTTTAAAGCATGTTCACTTTATAATATGTAAATATAATTAGACGACCCGTCCCGCAGACTTCGAAACTTCAGGTGTCCGTGATATATTATTTTTTAAATAACGTAAGGGTAAAGTAAGGGATTACTGCTCTGCTTCCCTGAGTAGTGTTGTGGTGATATATAAGATATAACCTTCCTCCATAAATTGACTGTTCAGTACAATAATTATTTCTCAATTCGAACCTGGGATTAACGCGTTCAGCCAAGTGAATAATCAATCAATCAAACGAACTCAGCTTTATAATATTATGATATAAAATAATATAATATAGATCGCCAGTTTATGTTTAGGTCCCAATGGCGAGCCTATTGCTATTAATTGGGCACTTATAAACCTGCAATAAATACACACATAACTTCGAGAAGCATCGAAAAGTCATCGATGTGTGCCATGGTAAAACCTGAGATGGAACTCGGGACCTCGTCTCAGCAGTCCATCACCCATACCACTAGGCTACCGCGGCTTGGTACGGGCTTGGTCATTTTAGTACGGGCATTTAATTATACGAAATGTGTGACAGCCTACCATTAGTTTTAGTGTAGGATGATTAATTACAGGAGGTTATTGAACCCCCAAAATGTTCATTTTAACAACGAATTCTGGTCAAATCATTGTCTATTCATGGTTTGTGCTGTAGCCTTTATCTATTTTACATTTCTATTTGCGTTATAAGCTTTTAAAAAAAGCGCAACCCTCGCTAAAAAATATTATTTTCGTTTCTGTGCAACGTATAAGCATATTTTATTTTTATTTTATTTTCCACTGTTTAGTTATAGTAATACCATATAGCACCGGAGGTGTGTTTACAAAGACGAGCAAAATGAACCCAAACACAACAGAAATGCCCATGACCATCTTTTTCAGACCCAGATCATAAAGCACTTTGGTTGACTCTTTTTTTTTATCGTGCGCAAAATCCCCACGGATACCCCCCCACCGGTTGGGTAGGTTATGTCGGAACTTTGGTTGACTCTGGCATCACGAAGACAAAACAAAGGTCATACATAGGTACAGTGTGTTCCAAAAGTGCCTGGATACTTTAAGATCTATATTCCTTTGACAGCGTATGTCTAATTTAACCGAAAGTAACATAGATAGCGTTAATTAGATAAACCATATCGATATACCTTGTTTCTTTATGAGAAAATAAGGCAACTAATACAAGTACTATCCTAAACTTAATTACATTAATAAGTAGATCCAGTATCTTCTAAGACTAGTAGTTGTGTAGTGGCATCACTTCATACAATTTTTGTTTAAAAATTTCCAGGAAATTTTGGAGTCCACTGTACATTGCAAGTTAAAAAATAAAAAAATATATTTTTCAGCAGTGATTTATGCGAGGAAGCACCCTAACAAATCGCGTGTATGTAAGTACGAGCATATCGTGTTAAAACACGTTCCTACGTTACATTTTTGACAGATTCCACGTTTCATTTTTTGACAGAACATTGCCATACTACAAAAATATATTGCTTAAATTTTACATCGAAATTATACAATATGCTGAAATTCGTACCAAAAAAGGTAAGGTAATGTATGTGTATACTATACACAGTTCGAAGTATACGACTATAAATCTAGTTATATACAAAAATACTATCATTGTGGAATAGGGCTTACCCATCTTCTCAGTAATAAAATCAAGGTCGTGGCGTCATTGTCTTAAGGTTCAATGTTAGTCAATAAACTTTCCCCAATAAAGTTCCATAGTGAAAAGTACTACTTTCAGTTCCAATTGGGTAAATTAAAGTAATTAGTGCATTAAACTGTCCATTAACTTCACTGCTGTTCCAATTAAAGCTCGTAGCTCTAATAGTGAACGACTGTCAAGTCAAAGCTACGGCCTACGTATTGTCGCTTTATCAGGTAATTACGGCTCAATTACTAGTTGAACTTACTATTCGGGTAATCAATTATATTTCATATGTCTCTTTGATGTCATGTCTTTTCGATGCTTTTCGAAGTTATGTGTGTATTTATCGCAGGGTTATAAGTGCCCGGTTAATGGTAATAGGCTCGCCACCTATTACATTGGGACCTAAACATAAACTGGCAAAATGTGGGTGTTAGCACCTCTGCCTACCCCTTCGGGAATATATGCGTGAGTTTATGTATGTATGTATGTCATATGTCACTTGAAGTGATTGGATCACATAACTTCGGATCAATATTAGTTGAACGTGATTTTAATAAGACAATTTCTCATTCCAGGAATAGTTCCATATGGGGCCTCAATAATTACTCAATTAACATAAATAAATATATAAAAGACAGCTTGTGCAGCTGCTAGTAGCGAAATGTTACTACCATTGATGAATTTTTAGAAGACCAAACACAAAAAAATTGATAAAAATAATACATGATATGATTTGATATGACTGGTGTAAATAATATAATTGTAATTTAATTTTAATGTATTATAATTTGTTATTAATTATATTAGAAGTGATAAAATTAAGATGGGACTACAATATGGGGTTCTTCAAGTTTTCTTGTGCAATGCTCTTGCACGTGTGTGACGCCTCTGGTGTTGCAAACGTCCATAGGTCACGGTGACCGCTTTCCATCAGGTGGGCCGTGTGCTAGTCTGCCACCTAAGTGGTATAAAAAAATGGATACTTGTTGAAGTTTATGCAAATGCCACACATTGAAATGAAACCACCTTTACCACCCCGCAACCATGGCTGCTGAAAAGTATCAATGCCCAGGTATACACGTATAAAACGTAACGTACCAACACTGAAAGAAAAACCGCGCAAACTAAAAAAAAGTTTCATTAAAATTCTTTTGAGACAAGCACAGTTTGCCTGAGCATTTAAAAAAGACTATTCGATCGGAAACCTACTGCAGTTTGTTGGCTTTTTCATTGTTCAAAAGTTGTTCTGTGGAAATTTTATTTCCATAAATGTTCACTTTTTCAAAGGAGTTAAAGGCAAAAGGAGTAAAGGAGTGTTATTCAATGTTATTGTATTGATTGTAGCTCTTAACATCGACTCGTATTAAAATCGTAACACGTTTGAAAGATTCCTTAAAGTATCTTGAAATAGAAATGAGTTTCTACCAATATTGTGATGACTGAAGAAATAGTCTGATACTCTCCAAGACGTTAATTAGTAGTGCTTGTGCAGCAGAGCACGTAATTTCCTTTCGATTTTTGTCCAATTTATTTAGCTGCAACGTTTTCGGTTAGGAATTTATTTTCGGCATACCCATTTTATCACAAATTGCCCGAAATATGGGTGTTTAATATACCTCTGCCTACCCCTTAGGGGATTGTGGACATAAGTATATGTATGAATGATAAATAGTCGAAAGAAAAAGCGATGCCATATGGTGAAATGTTTTAGACTTGTTCTCTACTTAATAATATAATTTTAATTTATTTCTCTTTCACAAAGGTACGTTACAAATTGCATATTCCATACAATTTAGTGAAACGACTCGTAAGCCTTTGTGAGATGCTGGTGTCTGTAGTAGAAAAACCTGTGTTACAGATCTCTAGACTCCCACCTCTTGGACGACTATAATAAAAAGTTACACACTTATTTTACCTATGCAAGAATTTCTTTGATAATAATCTTTACAGGAAATAAATTACAACTCTAGGTTTTAGCATAATAAAATCTACTTATGTTAGACTATGTGTCTTTGTGTGACTCTGTATGTGTCCGTAAGTGTTAATAAGATTGAGTGTGTGTGCGTGTGAGAGTGTGTGTTCCACCCATCTATATGACAATGTAGGTACACTTCATTTATATTACCTGGGTAAGTAAGTCTTCTGATCTGATCTACTGATCTTGTAAACCTAACATCTAAACATTTTTTAGATGTTAGAACAATAATACAGCACTAAAAGGTTCTTAGCACCAAAGTTGCTTAACATTCCATGCAGCTTGATAGCAACAAGATACCCAAATAAGTTTCCTTATATCTTAATTTGTGGTAAATGTAGGTTGTGGGAAGTAAGTGCCGAAGATATTATGTTTCGAACGGATGTTTAAGTAGACTTGTGTTTCAAATACAGTCACCTTTTGAAAGACATACAACCCATTGTTTTACAAACACAATATCGTCAATTTTGTAGGCTTGGATATCAGTATTTAGTATCTATAGATATTTTCGAAACATTCAATATTCCATGTATTGCAAAAAACTACAACAATTTTTTTGATATCTCCGTCTTATATAATAATCATCATAAGATTTAATTCTCCAGAAATCTCTGCTTGTTGAACCAATGTCCATTTATCCGTGCGCAAAATCCTCACGGATACCGCCTCCACGAAAGTCGGTGTCGGTTATGTCAGACTCGACCCGACAAAAACGCACGTCGTCTATGAGTCTTTGATTGCCGGAGATGAGATTATACAAGACATATCACTCACACTGAACCAATGTCCCTGGGTAATCTTAAAAAAGCGACAGTTGTGATAAACATAGGCATAGCTATAATAAAACTGTGTACAATGCGTATAGTACACATAAAATACTCCTTTTTTACTGCTATATCAATAGATACTAATATATATTATGAACTGACTTAACGTGCATCACTATACCTATAGATATAAGAAATTCATATTTACACATAGTGATTTAAAAAAAAACAGGCAAAAATATTAGTACTACAAATCGAAATTACTATTATTCCTGTTTATATCTCCAAATAAGAAACTTATGTTCCAAGGTGAACTTTTAAAACCGTCCACCCATGGTGTGTGTAAGTAGGCGGTTGGTGAATAGTCTAAAATATCTCATGTTAAGTATGAGTTCAAGTTGATTGTGTCATCGGAATTCGAATCCGGGCAGGTAGACGGTTGGCGAGCAGCCTAAAATTGGTACCAATAAGTCCAACGCAATATTAAGTCTTGGAATTCCTTGGAAGTCCCAGGTCATTTAAGCGCCACCATTGTAAAGATGTATGTATAATGGTGGACCTCTATCCTGAGACTTTGTCTTCGGCTTACTATCAGGCAAGGTGAACTCAAATTGAAACCCTAAATTTTAAAAAAGGAATGCGGAACGCATTTAAATTTTAAATTAATTACATGGTTTAATCACTTTAATACTTTCTACCACGCTAACCTCTTTTCCATTTACGTCACTCTCCCTAAAAAGGTTTTTTTATATAGGAGCACCTGTCGGGTACAACAGTCCGTATATTTTTTGTAAATGTCCGTAAAACAAAGGTGTGTCACCGAATTGTTTACTTTATAAAGGCCAAACAATTGTATATCATGTATATAGTCGCCATGTGAATAAGGTATTCAGGTCGGAGTTACTAAAACATTTTGATTTATTTATCATCATCCATTAGACTTTCCTATCGTATGCAAACCAATTAAGGACAGTGGTAGTATCCATGTGTCGTATTCGGGATTGCAGGATAAATAGATTTCACATTAATAGACTTAAAAATTAAATTATAAATGAATAATATTCAAATATTTTTATATCTGATGAATCAAGTCAAATGAATTTCAAAAAGGACTATTTAAGACAGAAGTTGTTAGGTTCATTAAACGGTTTACTCATTCACTGTTCAAGCGCCATGATCACGGTGTACACCGTGATCATGGCGCTTGGAACAGTGCCGAAATATCGGTTATCCAACAAAATAAACAAACATGGAAAATATCCCGATGAATTTAACAGTCAATGTGTAAATGACCATGTCAATCTAAAATCAAACGGTTTACTGTTCACATATACTCTGTACCTTCTCACGCCTGGGTTTTGTGTAAAGATATGTATGTCATTTGTATAATTTCCCTCTAAGTATATGAATAAACCAGAATAGAGCAAACAATGTTCATTTGGGAATCGATTCTCATAATGATATTAGAACAGTCATCTATAAAATGCAATCTGTTTTCGTCTACTTGTATAATAGCAATTCAGGATCATGTATCATTCTAGATTATAGGGGACAACCTTTATTCGGCAATTCCATGAATTCAAATACATACTCGTATATGTTTCACAGTAGACCTATAACAGTACTACGAATGATTCTTAACTTGTTAACATAACAATTAAATTTCCAATTCAATTTCAGTTACAAATTAATTATTACTGTATAATAATGAATTTCTTAACCAACTGGTGTAGTAACAATTTATGCTTCGTATTTCGTACTAAACGACTAAAGCTTTAAAACATGTTCTTTTTCTGTACTGAGTTTAAACATAAATACAGTGCCGTATTCTCTGTAGCGCTATTCGTACTTTGCACTTCTCAACATTGAACCTTGAATTTAAATTTTATTTTTAGTACATTACTGTTCAACTTCTAATATTATAAATACTATAATCTATTATATTATAACCTCATGTCTATACTTATGTAATGAACTGCTCAAGCGAAATTTTCTGACAGCAAATAGTTTTAGAGATATTTGATTTTTAAAATTCAGTTTCTCCATCACCCTAAGGTAGACCGTCAGATAATGCCTTCGGCATTAAGTCTGCCTTTGTGCAATTTTATTATGCATTAACTTTAAAAATAAATAGAAATGGCACACACAGATCTCCTACGTATTGTGTCAAAAGAAATTTGCTTACTAACAAAAAAAATCAATCAGCAATACTACTCAATTCTCAAAGTCAGACGTAGGCGTAATCTGTATATGTAGTTATATTTCTGAAACAAAAGGTTTCAGAAAGCCGAAATGCTAGGGAGATGAAGATAGGTTTTTTCATTTCCCAAACATTTGCCATGACCTTGAATGTCTGGCATCCATAAACAATGTGATTACATTTCCTGTTATAGTGTTAGACGTTATTCTTTTTTTTAATAAGAAATAGTAACTGAAAAAATAACATCAGTCAAAAAATAACATACATAATATGTACCTATGTATGATTTTAGATTGACATGGTCATTTACATATTCACTGTTAGAACGATTGGGATATTTTACCAGTACACCGTGATCATGGCGCTTGCAACAGCGCCGAAATATCGGTTACGAAATGAAACCAACAAACATGGTAAATATCCCGATCGTTTTTACAGTGAATACATAATATGTATGTTATTTTTTCAGTCATAAAATAACATACATATTATGTATGTTATTTTTTCAGTTACTTTTTCTTATTCAAAAAAAGGATGACGTCTATCACGAATTATTTATCATTACAAAATTCAAAACAATCTCACCTTACATTTTTGAAATGGCCAAACCAGTCTTTTGAGGGTTCTTGAAGAAGAGCACATTATTTTGTAGAAGTTTATGATTACAGGGTCTGTAGCAAAAATGTGGTGCCCCTGATATTGCACACGTATATAAGCTGCAAAACTATTTTGAGATTTTTTCTGTCTTGTTACAGCTTACAATGATTGAACAGCTTGAACAATATAAATATTTTATGGGGACTTATTTAGTATGGTTCGCATGCTAGGTAGAATTAAACCACAAGATATTGATGGCCCAGTTTAATTGATGAGGGGAGGGGGAAACCATGATGGCTATGGACGTTTGCAATGCCTGGGGCGTCACACTCGTGCTGTCGAGAGAGCGATAGGGTAGGAGGGAGCGGTAAGTTAAGAGAGTTTCTGTGCTGTTAGTACAGAAACAAAGCAGGGATTTCGGTCTTCCCACTGTCAAAGCAAAACCTACCCTACCTACCTAGTTCTGGCTACCCTACTCACCGTGGGAAACATCAACACAAGGTTATTATTAACTGCGGTATTCAGTAGGGAATTACTATTTAATTACTAACTGAGCAGTCCCACTGAGAAAGTAACTCCTACTTTCCCAGTGAGACTGCTCAATTACGACGAAGGATACCGTCATGTCTTACCTCCGTCAACATAATTATCTGGCAACAATCCAATAACCTATTCAAAGGATTAAACCATGTGATTTACTAGTAGCCATAACGAAAGAAAGCAAAAATATTGTGTGGCACTATAATTTTTTTACTATCTAAAAGGTACGTTCTATAGTACACTAGCTCAAGTTGTGTACGTGTACGAGCACATAATCGGAAGATTATATAACTACTCACGCACCCACACAGTCCCCGTACGAATTTCCCATAGAAAGAACAACATACGAAGTACTTCTTTGATGTCTCTTGGTACAGGGAAGTCTTGATAGGAAGGTTTTTTTTATTTATAGCACATCAATTTGACTTCACATCGCCTGATATTAAGCTGAAGACAAAGTCTCAGGAAAGAGGGTCACCATTACAAACACGTACGTCTCAGCTTGATGTTCTAATCAGAAGCGATTGTAGGAAGAAAGAAACAATAATTGGAATACTAATGAAAAACTGTTGATTACATTTTTATATAAATAATCAACTTCAACTTCTTCTTAAGATGGCTTCTGCAACAGAAACGCTCAATACCGTCAATGTCAAGTAAAGTGTTTATGTGTACCAGAGTCGCGTTAGCCACGCCAATAAATTTGTTTCCACTGAGATACCGCCCCCAGAAGATAAATTTGTTAATTATAAAACCCGGTACTTCAAGAAGAAGGAAACATGATAAGGAATTACAAGACTTAATGGTGCAGCAGAGGAAAGCAACACCGAGCCGCTTGGTTCTCGATGGAATATTCTGCACCGTATACGGGTGACATCCAAGCTTAGCGATATAACTTTTATTTAGTAACTAGCTGTATTTCCATTGCGTGTTGGTTTATCTGTCTATTCCATCTTAAATATTCAAAAATATTCTATTGCTTATAAACTAGTCAGGATACTTTATTACCAGTTACTGGTGTAACATCGTGCCATGAAATATAAAATAACTGCGTGTTTAGGAGAAAAGCGGAATTGTAGTAAAAGGCATTAGAGCAAATATTGATGGAGGTGACATGATGGAAAATCATTATAAGAAAAATATATTATTGTAGGGAGCCCACCACTAATCTGATTGCTGAAACGCGTGTCGAGGTTTGTACGGCGCAGTTTTATTTTTATATCAAGTGAAAAGTGGTTACCGTGGCCTATGGACTTGTGCTGCTGACCACGTAGAGGGACGGGAAGATGAGGGAGAGGTGAACGATAAGAGAGTTTCTGTGCTGTCAGTGCAGAAGACGGTTCGGGTTTCTCTCTATTACCAACCTCCTCCCGTGAGAACTGGCGAAATACTGCCCACGGCAATGCCACAAGTAAGGAAAGAACCTTAATTTTTTTAGATGGGACATTTTACTGAAAGAAGACTTAATTTCTATTTTTAAAACCATTTGAACTGCATTCATGTATTTTTAATAATTACCCTGTTGAACTGGGAATCAAACTCGGTACATGAGACAAAATAACGGTCTGTAGTTTTATGATAAAGATTGGAAGACATCATCCTAAGGGTTATTTTTTGCTAAGTAAATTAGCATCAGAAATAAAGGGAAGACCATGAATTTTAACATTTTGAATGCAAAATTAATCAACTTACCCAATGCTCGAAATGAGCCCCTTCCTGCTGAATACAAAGTCGCACTCTTTTGAATATTTCTCTCTCTGTGGATTTTTTTATCTAGTTGTGGTGGATATTTAGAATAATACGTCTAACTTCTCTTTGTAGGTCATGCTGGTTCTCGTAAATTAAATTGTATACATAACACCATAAAAAAGAAACTAACGGGGTTAGATCTGGAGATGTCGGCGGCCATCTTATTTGCCCATTTGTCCCGAGTCTCTTGTTCTGTGATGGTACATTTATTAGTAATAGGTAGTCATGACAATGTCAGTTGTATGACCTTACGGCAATATCAGCTTTTCAATTTTCTGAACAAAAATTCCAATCAAATGTTACACGAGACAAAAGTAACCACTTTGGGCAGTACCGAAACAAAATCTAACAATTTATCTCAAAACTTCCTCATACCTTTTTTAAGATAGAAGTACTTATATCTTCTTCAAGATCCCATTGAGAGCTAATGTGTTTGTTTCCCTACGTAAATTATACAATGTCATTATATGCTGCCAATATTATAACAAATATATATATAAATATATAATCTACCTAAACATACACATAAACTGGCGAAATGTGGGTGCTAGCACCTCTGCCTAACCCTGCGGGAATATAGGCGTGAGTTTATGTTATGTTATGTTTATATATAATTAAGTAAATGAGTATGTGTGTATTAAAATATAATTAAATATAAATTAATAATACGATCATACAGCTAAATTTATATATGCTGTACAGTCTACAGTCTACTTCAAAAACAATAAGATATGATACAAGCATAGATTAAATAATACCTACATAAGTTTACGTATCTATGATCTGCAAAAATAAATATTTTAAATACAAACTCACCGTTTAAATGTACGGATTTGAAACCACTGATGGAAGAACCTGTCTACTTTTGTGTCGGGTAAACACTTCAATAACTTTCAATACAGGAATCATTGTTTATAACTTGTTACCATTTCGAACACCGGTAGCGGGCTTTTATCGGCGCGCATACCGTATCGTTCGCGAGCCCACGACAAACTGAGATTATGTTCTACAAGCCAAGCACATCCTCAGGCAGGAAAATTTCGCGGTGAAATTATTGATAGTAGTTTCAGTGCCTTTATTAACAAGTTTATTAGATATAACCGCAATTGGATATTACGTAAAATTAAATTATTGTTTTGAAGTTTATAGGCGTAGGTACTGCCGAAGTTTGATTATGGACGTACCTAATATTTAGTCAGAAATGGAATCAAATAATATTTTATTTGACTTTGATAGGAATATTCTAAAAACTTTTGAGTAGTATGTACCATGGGTGGGCAGGGCATCCCTTAGAGACAAAAATAAGCTGCATACTCTACCCATTTCAAATAAATCTTAACCCATAAGAGCTTTAGTGGGACCCTTTTTATTTAAGTGGGGCCTTAATGAAAAAGTCTATGCACGTCACTGATGAGTACTAGTGATACTTATTTTGTGCAAATATATTAATTACAACTGAAAGAAGAAGAAAGAAAGAAAGAAAGAAAGCATTTATTCATGAAACACCCAATGCACAAAAATCTTTACATCAATTAATTGGTCTTGTAGTTATAACCGTACATCGAGCGAACATATAAATGGGCCACCATCTCAGCATATATGCTTCGCACACCATGGTATACGAACTATCTAATATAAATTAATAACATGTTTATGCCATCATTTTAATATTATTTGTTATCAAATCACGTGTGTAATACTGAGAATGAAGAGACTGCACAGTGGTGGTTTAATTTATTGCATGAAACTAACCATAAAAGCCACGAAACCGCATGAAAGCGACAAATACCTACTTTATGCGGTGCGTAGCGCATATTTTGTTGAAAATGATTTTTACACTTCGAAATAGCGATAAGTAGAAAACGGTTCATCGTAGACCAAAAGCATTCATATTTTTATAGAGAATCGCGATTGCAGAAATATACGAATAAATTATTACTTTCTGTACTCCCTCAGTGCAAAAGAGTTATCGATGCATCGAGTGCAAATTTTCACAATTTCAATAAAATCGTATTCCCAACGTTGATTTAAAAAATTAACGGAACGTTGGGAATATTTTTTTTGCGGTGTTTATTCTGCCTTTTATCTTTATATTCTGCCTACTCTTTAACACGCTTACTGCAACTTACCTACCTGGTATGTTGCGTTGGTATGTTACATGGTATGTTTTTTATAGGGCACGTCAATTTGACTTCACCCCGCCTGATGGTAAGCTAAAACGAAAGTCTCAGAAAAGAGGGTCACTATTACAAACACTTACGAGTAGACTTTTCAATGGTGGCGCTCAGCTAGACGGCCTCATTAGATGCTTGTTTGTTATTGTTGCGTTGGTATGTTACGTTAAATTTCTAATATCAATTTTTATTGAATATTAGTTGTTCGGTAGACAGATAGATAGATAGATAACTCTTTATTGTACACAAAAAACATAAGGTTATAATTACAACACATACCTGTATATACCTAAGTATACGTGAATAATTTTATGTCCAATAGGCCGCCTTATCGCTAGAAGCGATCTCTTCCAGACAACCTTAGGATGGACAGTAAAGTGATAGAACAATAAATGTGGTGTAGTTATCATGATAGGCGTTATACATATACCATATGAAACAAATTTTAAAAATTATACTAATAGAGGAAGAGATAAAGAAAAGAAGAATATAACAAACATAATGTAGGTAACATATTACATATACACATACAAATATATATCTACAGCAGATATAATTATGATTTATGTCATTCGACATTTGATAACACCATAGATATACCTAAGTCAAATCATGGGTCAAATATATTTTTCACTACTTCCCGGCCACCTTTTCTTTGTTTATCGTACAAGGTAACTAAGATTGTCCGCCGACAGGGACAACAAACCGCTGGGATAATGAGTTTTGTTCCCAATTTTTAGAATAACATATGGGGTGAGTACCTTCCACTTGTGATGATGGCTTGGAAAGTACCTTCCACTCTGGTTTACAAACAATCTCTAGACAATTATGCTACTTTTTATACTAAGAATAGCTTCCCATGGGTAATGGGAATAGGATCAAAATCCGCGAGAACGCGGTTATCATGTTCCTATAACTGAATGTACAAAGGCGGGCTTAATAATATTTTTTTGCTAAACATAAATAAATAAACATCAATATCAGTGGATACGAGGAGATCCAAGTCAATTTCTTCGTCGCAAGTTGGTACCGCACACCTGCTTTTGACACACAAGATTCTCGTATAGTACTTATTTATATTTGTTTGGAGTATAAGGCGGCGGAATAACCAACGCTGAGCTCTGAAGTACAAGCATTTTTATGTAAATTTCATATAACGGTTTGTAAATTATTGGCTGAGCAAATTTTTTAGTGTGCTTAGCAATTGATTGACTGAAGTTTTTAGGTATTTGTAATTGAACCCTCGCCCATCAACAGATTAGCTCAGTTTATGAGTTATAAAGATTTTCGCTTACCACTATGTAACATTTTCGACACTGTTGACTATGCTATGAACGCTTCAGGGACGTAAAAGTCAATACACATTTTTATACGTTAGCATACTATTTTATATCGAAGCTTATGAATTATTACTTAAAAGGTAAGTTACGCACATAACAGAAATCTTAACCTTAATTAAAATAAAGGAGCGCTACCAAGTGAATCTTCGAAGATTCGCTCTGTAGCGCTCTTGAAGATACTATAGCGTTGGGATTTTTAAGTGAGTGTTGGGTTCCCCTTAATCGCCTAATATATTTTCTTGTAATGGATTTCCACCATATAAACCCTACTTCAACATTAATCTTTTTTGTATTCGTTTATATATATTTTAAATCAATGCATACACGTAGTTTATTCACGTCATGAATTGACTTTTTAATTCTTATATCAAATGTTGACATCTTATCTATTTGACACCTACTCAATGTCTAAAAGTAACTCCTCTGGAACATTGTGACGTGTAACGCTGCATTGGACCAGTACCTTTATGTATGTGGAATATTACACTAGTAATTTCCCTAAGAGGTTGTATCCAAGTATATTATTTTAGTAGCTTAATTTGTATTATTGCCATATTTCGTTAGAATCTGATAACGTTTTTACACTTCAAGGCATATCAATAAAACTTTCCTGTTATTTGATTAAATAATAGTAAACTTTTACTTATCAACGAGACAGTGGTGTTGCAAACCTCCATAGGCCACGGTAACCACTTTTTATGGTGGGCCAGTACGCCTACCACCTAAATGGTATAAAAATGATTTTTTCTAGCTTAAACCTATAGAAAAAGTTAAAAGGAATCTTATAATGCTATTAAATATCGGATTCATCATATTTTATCGCGGGTTCCAAAACTGTTTAGGAGTAGTGACGGCCCTCAGACTTTCCAAATACTAGATCGATGTTTTTTGAGGGTCATAACTGGTGAAACTAGTGAAAAAGAATTACAGTATGGGATTAGTCCTAAATGAAAAGTGATTAAATCTTGAGATTTCGCGGAAATAAACGATTTCCTTCTAACTTTCCACCAAATTTTGTTATAATCCTATAATTTGGTTTCAACTATGTCTCTAACTTCTTTCACAGAATATAGATAGGGTTGATAATATTTAATATTATGAGAGTAATCTTAACATATATAAATCTCGTGTCACAATGTTTGTCGTCAATGGACTCCTAAACCACTTAACCGATTATAATAAAATTCGCACACCATGTGCAGTTCGATCCAACTTGAGAGATAGGATAGTTTAAACCTCAAATTATAGTCGCAATTTTAATTTATTGCTAATTATTTGTCTGTTATTATTTGACGGTCACAATTATCTGTTAACTCCAAATGATTCTAACAGATGTCGATACCTTTCGACTGGGTTGAGTGAGTAATCAATAGATGGCGCTGCTATGGTAAATCTATGAACTTGTCATATAAGCTACATTTTAACAGCATATTTAACCCCTTGTTGTTGACGCTATAAAATGCAGACGAAGTTGCGCGGGTCAGCTAGTATTATTATATAACCATAAAATCAGTTTTCAGTAGAGCTGTTTTTAGGGGGTGGCATATGTCTTGACCCCAAGAGAAACGAGATTCTCATTTTTTAATAAAACAGTATTTATTCAAAAGAAAATAGTACTCGTAGCTGATGACATAAGAAGGTATGGAAACATTAATAGAAGAATGAATAATAAAATAGCAAAATATCCAATGAAGTAATGCGTTACAGGTAAATGTAAAATAAACATTGTTCTTTTGTTGTGAATGCTTTATTTTATCTCTATTACATAATACTTTCCTGAACAAATTTAATACTTTTTGTAATTTATGTAATAGGATTTTGTAATGATGGTTAGAAAATATTTACATTGCCATAAATAAAAAGCCTTTGTTATCATTAAATTATAACAACGATGGAAAGTAAATGAATATAGAACTGTTTGAGTTTTATTGCGAGTTCTTTTGATGGAACGGATTCTTTGAGTATTATTTTAAAAACCGATATAATTAAGTTTCAGAGAAATGATATGAAATATCAGTTCAATATACCATTTGAGTGTTTCTATGTATTGTGTATGTATTAAAAAAAAATCTAATTATGTTTATCCGCATTCTAGAAGTCATAACACAAGCTAGTTACGCTATGCTTACCGTGGGTCCAGGTGGCAATTATGTACATTGTCTTAGAATATTTTATTTGTTCTAGAATATTTATTTATTTTAATAAGTAAAGTTTACATTTATTTTAATAAGTAAAGTTTACATTTCTCATAGTAATTATTTAATAAAATATACTAATTCGAACTACAAAAAGGCTACGCTATATTTCTGTATCCGTTGGCCTCCTACAATAAAGAATAGTTATTGTGTACAGTAAAGAGTTATCAGTCTCAATCTCAGACAATTCTCTATACCATGACTTACATGATAGCTTAATAGTTGCGTGTGTGTAATTACTTACCTTCATGCATACGTTATTAACAAATATATTAGTTACTGTCGGCACAATTTCCGAACGGTAACAAGCGTCACTTATTTGATTGACACCCATAGACGTCAGCCAAACTTTACGTAATTAAACTGATATACCTTGGGGCATATATTTTCGACTACTAACGCGTATAACACATTTTTTGGGTATCTTGTAAAATAGCACGAAATGTGAAGTGGATGTGCTCAATTGCTCGATTGATCAACACCTAAGCTGGCACAGATACATTGAGGCGCTCTCTGGTAGGATCCGTAAGTTAATTTTCGTGTTCAAAAAATTGAGAAACTCCGCAGACAAACAAACCCTTAAAATGGTATATTTTTCTCTCTGTCAGTCCCTTATAACATATTGCATTCCCGTTTGGGGGGGATCCTCAGGCACTGCCTTGATGAAACTGGAGCGTGCCCAGCGAGCTGTCCTAAAAGTTATGCTCTCCCATTCTTTAAGGTATCGTACTAAATTGCTATATGAGGAAAGTAGACTACTGACTGTCAGGAAACTGTATGTATTGCACTCTATACTTCGCTTGCACTCGGTCCGACCTGCGGTGCTGCCTACTGGCAGGCTAAAATACAGGGTCTTCCCACTCGCACATCATAGTACTAAGTTCGCAGCAAGACAGTTCTATGTGGAATCCGTAAAATTATATAACCACTTAAATAAAATCCTGGATTTCAATTCCAAAGACAAATATGAATGTAGAACAACTTTGAACGAATACCTCCTTAAGGCACAATTTCATAACACTGAGGACTTTCTATATGGACGTAATGGGTAATTAGACACACACACACACACACACACACACACACACACACACACACACACACACACACACACACACACACACACACACACACACACACACACACACACACACACACACACACACACAAACACACACACACACACACACACACACACACACCAACGCACAAATTGATTTGAAAAGTAGTTGAAATGTGGCTTGTTTTTGAGATCTTTATTGGTTAAGTTTACAATAATGTTTTACTAATTAGCTTCATACGGTGGGCACTGATTGCTAAAATACAGGCTTAAGCCTAGTTTAGTGCTCAGAGTTTTGGATACTAGCACATAAGAAAAATAATGTAATGCTACAAATTGTAAACTGTATCTTTGCTGTAACTTTTTTATGTATAAAAAAATAAAATCTATCAATCATATAATATAAACACAATAAGCGCGAGCCAGCGCTCTTTCAATTTAGGTCTGGAATATGTGCCCCGAGGTATATAACCATCGTTTCGGATTACCTTGAATGGGTGACCTTTTAGTGCGTAAGCTTAAGTACTGTCTGAAATAGAGAATAAAGGTTTCGCGTTAAGGTTTCAACCACCATTGTTAAAAGCTTATCTTTTGTTATTTTCTTCCGAGAATTGCGTATGTTGGAAGAAATGTCTGAATAGTTCATATTTGTTATTTTTACTGATCATTTCTATCTACATTCTGATTTGAACTCTTAGGCCTGTGGTCATAGAGGACGAAGGTCATTGTGCACGCTCAGAGAACCCGGGACTACAGGAAGAAAGAAACACTCGAGCGGGTAAGGAATTCCAACATTTAATGGTAGCCTAGCCTGGGAGCCAGTGCCCACGAGAAGTTCTGTAGACGGTTCCACTGTAACCAGTATACCTAGATAAAGCATCGCTGTGTCCTTGAAAAGTGTAAAAAAATCTCTATAGGGAGTTTGTAGGTATTACTATGTGTGAATGACAGTTGTGCCATGGACAGACATAACATAACACAAACTCATGCCTATATGCCGACCTCGTCTCGTCTCAGCAATCCACGACTAGGCTACCGCGGCTTTTTTGCCATGGACAGAAGAGAAGATTTTTTTAATTAGGGCACGTCAATTTGACTTCAACCCGCCTGATGTTAAGCTAAAAGCAAAGTCTCAGGAAAGAGCGTCACCATTACAAGTGTTACAAGGGTGGCACACAGCTTTACGGCCTCATCAGATGCTTTTTCACGTCCGCTTAAAGGAGCCGGGGCTATAGGAAGAAGGAAACACGTGAGTTGGTAAGAAACTCCAAGACTTAATGGTGCGGCAGAGGAAAGGCTCACCAAAACACTTGACTATTCAAAAACATGAAAATAAGCAATAAGCACAGAGATCTCTTGTAACGTTAAGTCTATTGTCGGTAAAGTTAAACTCTTTGTCTAGATAGTGATTTGCATAAGCCTACGTTCATCGAGAACGAAAGTTTATTTTGCCGTACTTACGCATAATGTTCTAATAAAAGACCCCTCATTTGCTTCCCTACACAGTACATGTTTTTATATTGGTATTCTCATCAAGACTTTAATATTATTATACAGAGTCAGCTTTAATTGTCAGCGTTTTTATTAAGTAACACCAGAATATCAAGTTTGTTTGTACTTACTTTTTGCCATAAAAACACAACACGATTTTTGACATTGACAGGCTGTGAGATCAACTTCAAATTTTGCCGCAGAATCGTCGCATTCAATAAATAAATATTTATTGACATAGAAAAATATATACTTAAGTTACATGTGAGAAAACACGAAAACAAATTTACTGGCGTCGTGGCTGTGGTAATTTTTTTTGTAAATCTTGACATTGGCATCACGTCATTAATAATTTTGTAATACATTTCATTTACGATATTGGCGAAATCGTAGCGATTCTGCAGCAGAAGAATTCATTTTACGAAGAAGTAGAAATTGAAGTTCGACAATATCAGGTAAAAATGGCATAAAAATAAAATTATTAATTTTCGGTAAGATGCTTTTCGAAGTTATGTGTGTATTTATCGCAGGTTTATAAGTGTCCGGTTAATCACAATAGGCTCGGTTAATCACATTGGGACCTAAACATTAAGAGGCGAAGTGTGGGTGTTAGCACCACTGCATACCCCTTCGGGGATATATCCCTTATACCTATACATTAACGTCATAACACAAACTCACGCCTATAATCGTTATGATGTTGATGTATATAAAATTATATTATTAATGGCGAGACACATATGTCAATTTTCTCAAGAAATTTTTCAAGAAAAATTTTAGCCATGCCTCTAATATTTTTTCTACTACTTATACATCGGTCAGTTTTGAAGGGTCTTTTTACGCGGTTCATTGATTTATATTGTTAGATAAAACATTCCTGTTTAGAAGAAATTTAGAACGAAATAATCAATATATTTTCTAATTTTCCTTAAATATTTTTCTAGTACGTATAGCCAAGAGAAAAAAAGTTAATAGCGGTTAGAGTTGAAACAGGCTATTAGTAAACAGCGTTGTACTTCCTGATAGTCCGTTCTACAAAATGAGTTCTTCAGTCCAAGGTAATTGAAGGTAAATTAATTTAAAACTTTAATTAAAATGAAACTTTTCCAACAAGGTTATTAATAAAATTCCAGAATATTTCAGGTCACAAATTAACTTGCAAATTAACTGTTTATTTACTAGGCTACTCAAACTAATTAGACTTAACAAACATGTTTGTAAATAGATACCAAAAAACTGAGCCAAAAAATAAAATTCGTTGATTTCTTTGCGGAGTTGTCTCTGAATCTGAATTACAGGGCCACGTTTTGATCCGGTGTGCTTAGTAAGAATAAATGTATTACTATTAGAACTATTTAATTGGAATAGTTACTATGTGTTGTTCAAAATTCAAACTTCAAACATCATTTATTTTGTATCGACCAATAAACGGCACATACAAAATGTCAATATCAACAATATTTTATAAATTAGAGAGTAAATGGACCACCAGTTCAAAACGCGGCCCCAACCTTTTTTTTATTTTTTTTTTTATTTATGCCACATCAATTTGACTTCACCTCGCCTGATGTTAAGCTGAAGGCAAAGTCTCATGAAAGAGGGTCACCATTGCAAACACGTTCAGTGCTACAATGGTGGCGCTCAGCTTGACAACCTCATCAAATGCTTTTTCACGCCCCGCTTAAAGGACCCGGGACTGTAGGAAGAAGGAAACACGTGCGCCGGCAAGGAATTCCAGGACCTAATGGTGCGGCAGAGAAAAGACTCACCGAAACGCTTGTTAAGTAGTATTGTTGGTAAATGGTTAAAAAGAATTTTAGGAGTAACAATATTGATCTACCCTCTTTAGAGTTCTTTTGCACACTACCACATGGTTCCACTTTCCGATAAATCAGTATATTCACTCTAAAAAACTATTTTCTCCGTTCACTACTAATACTTCAATTCCTTCGGATCGCGGTACAGTGCTTGCAACAGTGCCGAAATATCGAAAGCTCCCAATTGCTCTAATAGTAATGTGAATGAAAACACTTTTGAAATGTTACGATGTTGTAATTTTCGAATATTCATGTTCCATGATAATTATACATCCATGTTCCATGATATATGGTATTAACGGGAATTAATCCTGTAAATACGGCCGGTATACCTGGTTACAACGTCAGGTAACTTAAAGGTATTTGGATATCAATATTATGGTCACGTTAATTCTCCCGTTATTATTATTGTAATGATGTAAACCATTTCAAATTTTAAACGAGCAAGGTGCGACATTTAAAAATGTTATAAAAAATTGTGTTACAACAATATGTGACTGTGCAATTGTTTCGAAAATGCTAGCTGTGTAAGGAGTATGTTGGCATTCGTGACACAGGGTCAACTAGTACAAGTGCCACAGCACCCCTTAGATATAACGGACTAACATTATTATAAATCATAAATCCATGTTTTTAAAGAGATTGTTGTACTACTTATAAATGCATTATGAATTATTAAAGCATTGCAAGCATTTTTGACGTCCCTGAACAAACACGATATGAATACAAATACAGACCGTGCGCAGTCATAGTTTGCAGCAACTATACCATTGTATGTGACTTATCTGAACTGGGATGGCGCCCATCACACATTTACATTTCTTGTGCAGTATAGTAAAGAGGTCAAATTGTTCATGAATTTTTTCGTCTATATAGTTTGCTTGTATGCGTGAGAGACGGGCTGGCGCACGTTCCTTGGGTCGGACGGGCTATACTTTCATTTTTCTCGACGTCTCGATGAACTTGTAATGATTGTGATTGCGGATAGATTTGATAATCAATTGTAGCATTTCAACGAAAAATCAAAAATTATAATAATTATTATTTCTCTTTATTTTAATTATTTTCATACATTTTTACATTTAAAAAAATACATATTTGAAAATATAAAAAACAGAGTGCTATCGGTATCGGGTACAGGCATCAAGGTACCGGTGGTTAGAGCTCCAAAGAAAGGAACCTCCTCACGATGCGCGCCGTATCTAGTAGCACAGCCTTCTGCATCTGGCCCTTGACCCAACCATATAACACGAGCCTCTTTCGGTGTTGGTCGAGCACCTAGTATAAGTTTTTACCGTTTTAAGTTTATTGTTATTATATTACTGGAGATTCCATTATTATATTAAATTATGCTCAACTCACAATAACAAAGAACAAATGAAAACCAAACTCAAGGTAGGTTAACATTGTGTGGGTTTCATCCCACATTATGTTCGCTTCCAATATCGCTCCTATTACTAAGCATCGTTCGATATAACGTTACAAGCTATACGAGAACTTCGCCACTCAAACGGAACTTCATAAATATGGAACTGATAAAACGTCTTCGTATTAAAAGCTTTTAGGCTTGTTTTCAAGTAAATTTCTTCTTTTGGGTTAGTGACGTGTTTTTGTAAAACTTTTCACATCTTTCTTAACAGTTTTATAGGTACAGCGAGGAGTAGAGGGTCTGCTAATAGGGATAAGGATGGTAAAACAATATTGACGTGACCTTTGTATTTGATTTTAGAACAAAGGACGATTTAATTTAATATCTTGTTTCGTCCTATTTCGTTTGTTTTTTATTGTAACTGGACAGTTTTTGCATAGAGAAACTATGCGATAAGTATTGCATTGTTTCGGAGTTTTTTTTTTAAGAATATTTGTAGCCCAAATTACTAATATTCGCTAAGCTAAGCTTAATGGCTTGTGATAGGAGTAGATTCTCGTCAATAAGTTAATGGCCAGGACCCAAACCCGGCAAATTCTTGACAGTAAGACCGACTTCTTTAACACTAAGCAATCAATGTTTACGAGTTAGAGTTACCATATTATTTTTGAATAAGGATTGGGATGTACGTGGCTATGGTTCCCATAAAAGTCAAGATAAGTGATATGAGTGGCAGAAACCGCACAAAAGCGAACCCCGAACTCCAAGCCGCTTTGAAGTTTGAATGCATCTAGAACAATGATTGTTGGTGATGGATCTGAAACCAGGATTATCTAAGATAGTTTTAATAAAGTTCGAGGAATTACCTGCATGAAATAGGTGTGGCCACAGGCAAATGTTGTCTACTAGAAAGTCTTCAACTTCAGTCAAACCGCGGTAGCCTAGTGGTATAGTATACCCAGGTTAACCATGGCACACACCAATGACTTTTCGATACTTTTCGAAGTTATGTGTGTATTTATCGCCGGTTAATAAGTGCCCGGTTAATGGCAATAGGCTCGCCACCTATTACATTGGGACCTAAACATAAACTGGCGAAATGTGGGTGCTAGCACCTCTGCCTAACCCTTCGGGGATAAAGGCGTGAAATCCCCTATCCCTGACCACTACTGATTGTGGTCAATAATATGAGCTTAGAGGGTACTTCAGCCTTAAGGACTTCACCCTTTTAAAAAGATTAAGAAATGACGTTCAAGTACGGTTCTTTAAGTAGACAATAAAACGAGGTAGGTGAGAATGTTTTTAGGAGCCTATTGTAGGTATGTATATTGTTCAATTCATAGTTAAAGATGGCTGTAGAATATTTGCGTAATCTCTTCAACATATCTTTAAACTTTCTATCCAGACTAATGTATATCCTGTAGTATGGAAGATATCTAAAAAACTTTAACAGGTAGTTGGTACAACTAAGCCTAAATAGATGATGAATATGTAAATGTAATTTTCATTTTTTTAAGTAAACATTTTTTTTAACTATATGATAGTAATTTTTTATATGATACCCATATTGTTATTACTAGCTGTTGCCCGCGGCTTCGCCCGCGTGGATGTTGGTTATCGCGACCAAACATACCATATTTATGTCCTTTCCCAAGGTCTAGTCTACCCTTTCATCAACAGTCATCATTCTCTGAACCTTTTCCCAACTCTGTTGTGGTCGGTTTTCCAGTCTAACTGTGATGCGGCTGAACTTCGATATTTTCCGTGAAGCGACTGCCATGTGACCTCCACAAACAATAGTCCAATGACCAATGGCGATTTCGATGTTCCAAATTAAAGTGTTAAAGTGATTGGACTTTTGAGGGCTCCAACTATCAGTAACGACTGCCATAGATGTTTATTTTTTTTTATTTATGGCACGTCTAGTTGACTTCACCTCGACTGATGTTAAGCTGAAGGCAAAGTCTCATGAAAGAGAGTCATCATTGCAAACACATAGGTACATACAGTGCTACAATGGTGGCGCTCACCTTGACGGCCTCATCAGATGCTTTTTTACGCCCCGCTTAAAAGACCCGGGACTGTAGGATGAAGGAAACACGTGTGCCGGTAAGGAATTCCAAGATTTAATAGTGCGGCAGAGGAGAGAGTCACCGAACCGCTTGGTTCTTGATGGAGTATTCTGCACCATATGCGGGTGACATCTCAGCCCTGCACGTGCTGTCCTGTGTAGGAAAGGAGAGGGCGGGATTAATTGGAAGAGCTCATCAGAACATTAATCATGGTAGAGACGGTAAAATACTGCCGGGGACCAACATCTCTACGCATCTACAAAGGTTCGGACTGGACGCCCAATAATGCGGACCGCACGTCGCTGCAACCTGTCGAGAGCATCTAATTCATCTAAACCATCCCAAAGATGCGAGTAGTATTCTACGCAGGAGTGAATTTGTGTCTTTTAAAGAAGACACCGCTGCTCCGTCGGCGTGGCTTAACGTGTTCTCCGACCAGACCAGTGCAAACAGTCATATTCATGCATACAACTTTTTGCACTGAGCGGGGATCGAACTCGTGCCCCGTGCGTAGCGTAGTCGACTTCACAGAAGAAGTGTGCAGGTTGCAAGTAGACTTGGGTAAGTACTGTGAGTACCTAATGTGTAACGCGTAATATAACACGACTGCGTACTTGGTTGCTCTGTTGCATACAGTACCTACTCGCGATGTACTTTTTGGCAAGTGTTGTCCCTTTTGATGTGGCAGTTTTAGCATTGTAATGCACGCAAAGGCGTTTTGTTGTAGTTTGAGATGACGATCTTCTGGTGTAGAGTTTACGGTGTCCTCGTCTAGCCCCCGGGTAAGGTATGGCGCACTTTACGCAACCACCGCAGCTTGCTAGAGTGACCCTCCAGGCTCATAGGGGACGCAGGTCATTCGCAGACTGTGCGTGTCCGGAGTCTTCTCCAAAGCCGAGCCGCATCTTCGTCTATCGAATCGCCGGCATTTTTGAGTTGCCATTATAAGGAATACAATGATAATGCACTACACTGACAGCACATAAACTCTCTTAACCTTCACCCTCCTTTCCTTTCCACATGGTCGGCAGCACGTGTGTGATACCTCTGGTGTTTCAAACGTTTTACCGTCTCTACCAATATCGTATTGAATGTTATGATGAGATCGCCCAGTTGATCCTACCTTCATCTTTCCTACACAGAACAACACGTGCAGGGCTTAGATGTCACCCGCATACGGTGCGGTGACCAAGAACCGAGCGGTTTGGTGAGTCTTCCCTCTGCCGCACCATTAAGTCTTGGAATTCATTACCAGCGCAAGTGTTTCCTTCTTTCTACAGTCCCGGTTCCTTTAAGTGGGGCTTAAAAAAGCATCTGATGAGGCCGTCAAGGTGAGCGCCACTATTGTAATACTCTATGTGTTTGTAATGGTGACCCTCTTTCCGGAGACTTTGCCTTCAACTTACCATCAGGCGAGGTGAAGTCAAATTGAAGTGCCATAAATAAATAAAAACATCCATAGAATAGGCCGCAGTAAACCACTTTCTATCAGGTGGGCCATGTGCTTTATTCCACCTAATTGGTATAAAAAGTTATACGAAATCAATCAGGTACGTCATGTTTTGAGTACTTGAGGTACTGGTACGATACGATAATTACGTGCGCCTTTATTTACGCCTGAACGTTTTCCTTTTAAATTCTGTAATCAATGTAGGCAGTTTAGTTGAAAAATGATGTCAAAGACAGTACCGGCATCTATTTCATAATTCACAAATTAAATGCTGTTTAAAAAAAAATTTTGACAGATCTTATATAGTCCCGTATGTAACGAAACCATACCTTGAATTTAAATCGATCTACGCCATCTATTATTGCGCCATGTACTAAATAATTGAATAACAAATTTTAATTTCGTAATTAATTACGTATTTTTTTTTACAAATATGTACGTAAAAATGATGTTTTTTTATTCACATACTTGACTGGACGGAATAAGACATAAATATCATCTATAAGAATAAAACAGCGCCCCCTATATCTTTACTCATATTTCGTTTAACATCATTAATGCTCACAACTCCGGTTCTATTGAACCGATTGCGATGAAACAAACGCAAGATTTTAAGTCTGACCAAGCCCCTTCTAACAAAAAAAACCGCATCAAAATCCGTTCAGTAGTTTTTGCGTCCATAGCGGACAAACAGACAAACAGACAAACAGACAAACAGACAAACAGACAGGAAATGAAAAAAAATTATTTTCGTGTTCAGTATCGTTCACTTAACATATCCCAAGTATTTTTTTTTAAATATCTCCAATGTACAGACACGACCGCTTTACAATTATATAATAGTATTAAAAACATCCATAGAATAGGCCGCAGTAAACCACTTTCTATCAGGTGGGCCATGTGCTTTATTCCACCTAATTGGTATAAAAAGTTATACGAAATCAATCAGGTACGTCATGTTTTGAGTACTTGAGGTACTGGTACGATACGATAATTACGTGCGCCTTTATTTACGCCTGAACGTTTTCCTTTTAAATTCTGTAATCAATGTAGGCAGTTTAGTTGAAAAATGATGTCAAAGACAGTACCGGCATCTATTTCATAATTCACAAATTAAATGCTGTTTAAAAAAAAATTTTGACAGATCTTATATAGTCCCGTATGTAACGAAACCATACCTTGAATTTAAATCGATCTACGCCATCTATTATTGCGCCATGTACTAAATAATTGAATAACAAATTTTAATTTCGTAATTAATTACGTATTTTTTTTTACAAATATGTACGTAAAAATGATGTTTTTTTATTCACATACTTGACTGGACGGAATAAGACATAAATATCATCTATAAGAATAAAACAGCGCCCCCTATATCTTTACTCATATTTCGTTTAACATCATTAATGCTCACAACTCCGGTTCTATTGAACCGATTGCGATGAAACAAACGCAAGATTTTAAGTCTGACCAAGCCCCTTCTAACAAAAAAACCGCATCAAAATCCGTTCAGTAGTTTTTGCGTCCATAGCGGACAAACAGACAAACAGACAAACAGACAAACAGACAAACAGACAAACAGACAGGAAATGAAAAAAAATTATTTTCGTGTTCAGTATCGTTCACTTAACATATCCCAAGTATTTTTTTTTAAATATCTCCAATGTACAGACACGACCGCTTTACAATTATATAATAGTATAGATTAGTTTTAGTACTTACTCCTGACATTTGCTATCCTAAATTTTATTTCATAATAATATATTATATTAGCTAACCTTCACAATGAAACGTGTGATAAAAATTGGATAAAAAGTTTAAAAGAAATAATGTATACCTACTTATATAATATATCGAAAAGATTATGTATGTGACTTATAACTTACCTATATGACTTGTTGCTGAAAGTATAAGTTAATAAATAAATAAATATCCACTCAGTTTGCTGAGAGAATATTATAGTAGGTCCCTTGATCTGTACTTATAGATAAAAGATTAATATTCAATGTTTTAAATAAGAGTAAATAAAAAAATCTAATTCGCAATAACACACGCTTACTCCTGTTTGACATGATGCCCACACCTACTTTCTATCATCGCACCGCTCGCCATAGAGTTCATCCTCACACACTACGACCGGAAACGGTGCGCACTGTGCGGTATGAAAGGAGTTTCATCCCGCGCACGCTCAAGCTGTGGAATGAGCTCCCTGCCGTGGTTTTCCCAGGCGACTACAATATGGGGTTCTTCAAGAAGGGCATAAGAAGGTTTCTACAGGGTAGGCAGCACGTGTGTGACGCCTCTGGTGTTGCAAACGTCCATAGGCCACGGTGACCGCTTTCCATCAGGTGGGCCGTGCGCTTGTCTGCCACCTAAGTGGTATAAAAAAAAAAAAAAAACTTTTAGTCACTCCTGATCAAATTACAAGTTCACTAACCTATATGCTTACCAACTTCTTATTCAAGAAGTAATCAACCGATGTCCCTAAGGCTGTTTTCGTAAGAAAGTCTTTAATTTAGTGGCGCACAAGAGATTATTAATTTATACATTAAAGAGATTTATTTGAACAGCTTCACTCAATTAAGGCTCAAGGAGACGCGAAGGGAAACATTTATAAATGTTTACTTTAATATACTTTTCATATTTTATTAAGATAAGAATTTGTTACTAATCTAGGGAAATTGACATGGAGTTGGTAGACTAACTTTGTGTCAAGCAACAGTGTTGTGGTCAACTTGTAGACTCGTTCACAACAACAACAACAAAAGCTATTACCTTACTCTACTACTACAATTGGCTCGCAGTTGTAGTTGGCTTAGGGTTGAATTTCAGTCACATATTAAGCAAGTAGGCACTCAACCATGAAGCGCGATGTTCACGTTTATCTGTATTTCTCTTTATATTAACAAAACTAATCTGACTTCCCCATACCTCGCAGTAACCGCATTTCACAAATATTAATTTTACTTCATGTATACTGCCATGTTAAACTTTTAAGTACTACCATATGAGACCGTTGACGATATAAATCTGCTTGACAGGTAGTATGCAGACAGTGGACTAAAAACTTGTAGATCATGATGTTATTTTTAGAGGAACGAAGTGTGCTGTTTTTTTGCGGCGATTCCGTTGCAGAAGCCATTATAAGAAGAAAGAAGAAGAAGAAGTGTTGTGTTATATATTATGTTATAAACCATTATCAACTTGGACAGAAATAGATATTGCATCGACGTCAATGGTTACCTGGCAGACATAGCTTTAAGCGATAAGGCCGCCTATTGCACTGCTTCCATAGTCTTAGAGATTTTAATTATGCATTCAGCTTGGTGTACAAGAAAAAGTAAATATAATAAATAATAAATGTAAAAGTCCTTATACTAAAAGTTACAAGTCAACACCTCTGATATTTTTTCAATTCGGTTCAATTCTCTATGGTCTAGCTAGATCATGATATTTTGAAACCTCTTTTTAACCATTTTGCTAGTCGAAAAGAAACGAAGTGATTATGTCTATGTGCCCACACTGAGGCGGCTGGTGGTGGTAGCCACCAAACACGCTTTCTTTGTCATCAATTTACTCTTGAAGAAAGATTTAACACACGAAAAAAAATTACCGCTGAATCATTTCTGATGACCTATGAATCAAATTGACTTAACCCTTATAACGTTTGATGAGGAAACCCAAACAATAACCCACTACTGATGAGAGAAATGTTGAAGGCAATGAGTATATTAAATATGAGTATGTCAATATTACGATCAATTGTTTTATTCGGAGTCTACGGAAAACAGAACTAGGTTTATTTACACAGAGGCGTAATAGGGTCGTGGAACGCCTTAGGCTCCAAGGGTTGTTTGTCTGGAAATATATTTACATACTCTAGTTAGTCTGTGGGAAGAGTTCATACTTGAATACTAACATCCAAGCTACTTGTGTTAGGGTATTGGAGTTTAGCCACTGGACCTTACCAGGTACCAACAACCAATGGGGTCCAGTTCAACCTAACATGCTAAAAATTGGACTGGCACTGGCGCAGGCTTTGCTCTCCGTGTTGAAAGGTCAGTCGCTCTGTGAAGGACAACATACTAATCAAAAATGATAAACGGACCACGGGTACTCGGATATTATGTAATAATTTTAATAATACAATTACTAAGCTAACAGAAAAATTGGCAATTATAAATTGTGTACTGATTACCTTACTAGCATAACTATGTTTAATTATTACTAAATACTTCGACGACTCATTTAATCTAGATATGAATTAACTGCACCAAGTGATCTCTTGGAATTTAATTTGAACCTAATTCTTGCAAATGCCTTACAGCAGGCATTTGCAAGGTTTAAAGATAATTATTTTCACAAAGAAAATCACATTGCCATATATGAAAACATAATTAACAGTAAGTATACTATTTGTCGTTGAAAACCGCACGTGGACCAGACATATAGGAACACTTAGCAGTGAGATTAACAAATTAACCATTTTCAGCTATATACAATGACAATCGCGACTTAAATATGTTGAGTGAGCTACTTTTACAGATGTTTAATGGTGCTCCTTCAAAAGTAATGCTTTTTTTCGTTATCTGTTCGTATTTTTGGTAATACTGGTAAATGGGTGGGCGAAGGCTGCGTTTGCTGTATGGTATTCTTTATATATTGTGATCTAGAATACAGGAATTAACCTACCTAGACACCCGATCTATAATACTAGACTGTTCAAACGAGCTTTATAATTTGATACATGTTTGATGTGGGAAGAATAATTAACAACAGAATATTTTATGATATTAATACGCATTTCGAAGAAGTTCGGTATTCATTTACTAATACAAAGTGACAGCTAAAGGTAGAAATTATTCAAATATTTGATCGAATATTGAGAAATTTCAACAACAAATTTTGAAACAATGAAAATAGATAACGCTTGTCATAATATTTCGATCACATTATTAATTTATGTTACAACTTGACAGCTATTACAAAGGTAAAGTCTCAAATATAAATGGATTTAAGATTAGTAGGAAGTATCGTCAGTAATCTGATCCATTTATATTTGAACACCAACAACAGATTTGGAATGAACAAGTACCGTACCAAAAAAATTTCGTCTAAAAATTTTGAATCAGTGTACATTTTGATTCTAGCATGTGCGAAGGGCTGGATGATGTGACTTTAAGGTATTCGCTGTTCTCCGATATGTTGATCGATGAATGAGGCTCGAGAAACGGATCTCAGGGTCTACTTGCTGGCTTCCTAGCATTCGGTGCAACCGGGAATGATGCTAAGAAGATGATTTTATTTGATAATATGTATGTTTTCTGCATTTTTCTACAATTTATGTATTAAATCAATCAATTAGCCTATCTTAGTCCACTGCTAAACATAGGCCTCTGGAGACTTTGACCTACTGGTTCCACGCTGGCCAGGTTGATTGTTACAGGGTTTTATTTCGAGTTTTCTTTCTCGTAAATAGTGCTTGTGTCAGATGAAAACAGTAACGTTCGCGTTTATAATGTGAGTGTGAGAAGAAAAGCCCACTGAGTTTCTTGCCGGAGTCTTCTCAGGTTGGGGCCGCGTTTCGAATCGGTGGTCCATTTGCCCACTCATTTATAAAATAAATATTGATATTGACGTTTTGTAAGTGTCGTTTAATGGTCTATACAGGATAAAAGATTTTTGATTTTAATTTAGTGTAAAGTGGATTACAACTAGCTACTTTTTAAGTTCTAATACTTGTCTAAATTAACTAATAAAAATAAAAAATGAACTATAAAACTTCAAGCCAACAAATACATACAAAGATACACATCTCGGTCTAGTAATAGAAGGGATAAATATTACGTTTTCACGAAATTGTTACACCACCAGACCCTTGGTGTAGGTTTATGTTTATGACACGATCGCAATGAAATTCGGCATGTATACAAATATACAGATGAGCCCACAAGTGCCAATTTTGTTGAGAGCTACTGAAAGAACCGATGAGTATAGAGAAATATCATTATTTAATGAAAGGCAGTTAGTGACAAACTAACTGTTAAATAGGTAGACGCTGCTGGTAACTACATCGTACGTATAAACTCAAACAAATCGTGCAGCATCAGCGCAAGAGCACTTAGAAACTTGAAACGTTTAAAAAAATACATTAATATCATCACACAGTATTATTGTTGATACACAGTTGAATAATTGCACTGGGTGGAACATATTATAATACATTATTGATAACACACTTATACTTCACCACTGTAATTATTGTTGCACCTAAGCAACTTTGAGATCGTCTCAACTTTGAGAATGCCGCAAGGCGAAACCGGTTAACTTACTGGATGCCCTCGATAGGTTGCAGTGAGGTGCGGTCCGCATTATTTAGAGTCCTGAGGTTACGAATACCCTCGAGCCTTTGCAGATGCGTAGAGATGTTGCGTCCTTGGCAGTATTTAACCGTCTCTACCATGCTCTGATGAGCTCATCCCATTAACCCCAATCTCTAGGACAATATTCCATCAAGAACCAAGTGATTTGGTGAGTCTTTCCTCTGCCGCACCATTAAGTCTTGAAATTCCTTTTCTTTTTCCTAAAGTCCCGGGCCCTTTAAGTGGGGCGTGAAAAAGCATCTAATGAGGCCATCAAGCTGAGCGCTACCATTGTAGCACTACGTCCTCCCCCTTCCCACCTCTTCTCTATATGGTCGGTAGCACAAATGTGTTGCCCCTGGTGTTGCAAACGTCCATAGGCCACAATAACCACTTTTCATCAGATGGGCCGTGCGCTTGTGTGGCCTAAGTGGTATAAACAAATTGTAATGGTGATCCTCTTTCCGAAGACTTTGTTTTCAGCTTACTATCAAGTGGGGTGAAGTATAATTAACGTGCCTTATATAAAAAAAATAGATGCATTAATAAATGTCGCAGAGAAGTACGAGTGTGTTATAAATAATGTATGACATCAGACTGTATTTTATTAAAGAAATTCTTGATTTTATGTTAGTAAACTACGTTAAAATATATCAGTCTACTGACGTCGGTAAACAATGGTGAACATTTATATCTGTTACAGAGAGTGATGTATATAAATGAAACTATAGAAGGTATCTACAACATGAGCTTTTCTTTGAACTTTGAGTCTACAAAACATTTCCACTAAGATGATTAATGTTTTCTACATACATCAATATATGAGTACCTTTTTATCGAGCGTAAAAACCCCACGTATACTGCCTCCACCAACGTCGATGGAGGTGATTATGTCTATGGATCTTTGATTGCCGAAGGTGCCCGGCAGACCCGGAGACATCTCTTTGAGATAACCCCCTTCCACGAATATGGGAACCATAGTGTCCTCATCTAACCTCGGATATGGACAGGCGCATCTTGCACCGCCGTCGATTATATGAAGCATATTCTTAAATGACTGTTTACATTTAAAAGAAGTATAGAAAAATACTACTTTTAAATGGAAACAGTCCCCAAATCACTTTCAAAAATCTCCTTGTATTTTTATGTTCGTCATATTAAATTTATTCTTCATTCAGGTATGTGATGTTTTAAAATTACCTACTGAAATAATTTGAGCATGAATATTTTTTCTGTGCAAACTATAATCTGCTTAAAAGAGTATCAAAAAAAAAGAAACAATCCAAACCTATAATATATAATATCTATAGTATAATCCAATATATTATAATATCTAAGAGACTGCTATACGACCTCCAAAATTTACAATCGATTTCGAAGTTCTGTTAGTTAGCAAGTTGGTTAAACTTTTTGACCTCGGAACTACTCGTACCAATGTCACAGATATTCCTATAGCAACCCGGACCGACGGTATCGATGGTAGAATGTTAATAATAAATTATAGTAATGCAAAAATAATAACCTTCACCTTTATTCCAATTAAATTAATTTAAAAATTTCCTTCTTAAACAATTCTCTGAGTAAATCATAATTTATTCATGCCACTAATTAAATTTTACAAAGTATTGTTGATGGTCTGCGTATTCTCTAAACCGGTGAAACGAATAACGTTACACTTTCTGTTCTTTGTTGATATTTCGGAAATCAAATTATGTGGTAATTATTCTTCTTAAAGCTAAAATGCTATAGATATGTTATTATTTTATGCAGATTTACGTCGTTTTCCTACTTCTACATAATAAAGTGGAAGTTCATAAATCGAAGCACCTTCTTCCTCCTTCTCCATCATCAAATTACATACAGAGTCAAGTCGTGACCACGGGTGCTGCAACGCACCCGAAACGTCGGCAAAAGTAAGTGTTCAAAAATATATCGTGTGAAGTCCCGAACATTATAAACACTATGAGTAAACGCCGCGATAGTTTAAAAGTTACATCAAATTACATCTCCCCATTTTGGTTTCTGCTCCAGAGTCCAAAGTGAGGTTAAGACGACCCCAATGGTCTTGGTAGAACCTCACACACCCTTATCTCTTAGTATCTCGTCAATATTGGATTCATTATAACGAGATTTATGTGAAAGTGGCAACCCAAAAGTTTGAAATTTCCATATAAATAGGCTTACATACTAATACTGTCTGAGACGTAGTCAGTATGTTATATGAGTTTCCAAACGAAAGAACATCAATATGTATCAGAGACTTCAGAGAGCAGGGATCTAAGTTCATCTTAGCTTGAAATGTGCCCACCTTTTTACGATAACATAGTTATAAATTTTTATTGGCATGTATATTTCAGTATGTTTACATGTAATCGTATTCTTATATCTATTACTAGCTGACCCGCGCAACTTCGTCTGCGTCACCCCGTTTTTGCAACATTTTTCATTCCTACTCCGTACCTGTTGGTCGTAGCATGATGTTATATACATATAAACCTTTCTCTTTAACCATTCTATCTATTAAAACAAACCGCATCAGAATCCGTTGCATAGTTTTTACGATTTAAGCATACAAAGGGACAAGAAAAATAGGGACAGAGAACGCGACTTTATTTTATACATGTAGTGATAATGATAGTGATGATTGTAAGTGCAAACTGGGGTTATACCTATCGCCAGGGATCTTTGACCTAAGACGCGAGAAAATGAGCTACTTTTTTTACCGTGCGCAAAATCCCCACCGATACCACCTCCGCCTAAACCGGTATAGGTGATTATGTCGGAATCAAACCGATTAAAACCCACGCCGTTTATGCGTCCTGTGCAGTCCTCAGAATCAGCTCAAAAATACGTATTCCACAAACAGAGCCGACTTGTGCCCATATCTAAAACACGTTTTATAAATCTCATAAAAACATACACTATTAGAATCAAAAATTCATTCCCTTCACTCCGATGATCTGCCCTAAATAGCTATTTGAAGTTGGTTACACAATTGTGGGGTTTCAATCATATCTTCACCTCTTTTCACAACATTAATTTCAACTAAAACACTAAAACAAATTCTCAACCGAATTGAGAATGTCCTCTTTTTTAAAGTCCGTTATTAAAATAATGAAAAATGCAAAATAAAATGTTAAAACCAAATTATTTCCCCATCAGTCAATTCATTCCCTTATCACGAACCTTATTTGAACAATCTAACTTATCCACAAACACAAAATTACTCAAATGTTAGGGATGCCACAAGGCAATAAATAAGTCCACAATAAATTCAATTTTATTAGGCCCGTCGGACAAATTTAATTCGCACAATTTCTCCACAGTTACAGACCCATAAACTTAGGATCTACTAATTAGGTAAAAACTAGTAAATAACGAACAACTTACTTTATTGCTATGTAATTAAATGTAAATAAATAATTTTTTAGTGATATATATCGAATTAATAGCATGAGAACACAGTATATGTATTGTAAACATAAACTCACGCCATTAGAATTTATGAACATGAATTTATTCGACGTATTCTTTAGGCTAGCTAAAGGGCTTCATAAGAAGGTTGTAGGAATGAAATTCGTTTGTACCTTTCCTGGAAGGTATACCGAATATTTTCAACTAAGACTTAGTGAGATATACATATAGAGTAATAATAGGTATAGCGAGCCCAAAAATGTGCTCACTATATCTGCCCACTCTTTTAGCATTGTAAGTGTTACATAATCTTATTGATTTACATGTTAGACATTTATTTTTTCTATTAACAAATAAAGTTGTTCTAATATTTTTTCATACCACTAAGGTGGCAGACAAGCACGCGGCCCACCTGATTGAAAGTGGATACCGTGGCCTATGGACGTTTACAACACCAGGGGCGTCACATTTGTGCTGCCGACCATATAGAGAAGAGGGGAGAAGAGGGGAGAAGGCTAAAAGAGTCTCTGTACGGTCAAAGCAGAAGACAAAGAAGGATTTCTCAGTCTTCCCATTGACAATCTCTCCAGTAAGCTCTGACTACCCTATTCACCGCCGGAAACTCAACACAAGCTTATTTTTAACCTCGGTATTCTGTAGGGCGGAGGTACTTCCCCACATGGAGTGCTCAATTAGGACAGAGGTCCCGTCCTGCCTACCTTCGGTAGATCCTTTTTATTTATACTTAAGTTTGTCAATAGATACTTAAAGATATGAAAAGCTGGTTCAGTATAAAGGCCAGAGAATTTTGTTGTACTCGATTTCACAATTCTTTGGAGCCATCTATTAGTCTTACGAAGTATCAGAAACAAATTTTTTTTTATTACTTTGACCAAATAATTGCATCAACTTTTAAAGCATTAAGTATGCTATTCATTCAAATTGGTCGCGAGATTTAAATCCCATCTGGATTTAATTCACGTTTTCCATTCTAAATTGATTTCTCCTGAGATGTGGCCAGCCCACTGCCACTGCAGCTTGCTTGTTCTGCGATATTTATAAATTGTATAGGTACCTATATATAACCTTTTTATTATATTCACCACGGCCGCAAAGCCGCTAATTGACGGATGATTCTGAGGGGTAGACTTTCCTCTAGGGGTTAGGTTAGGAGAACAATCCCTTTTCAAATATTAAGATAAACCAGATCTGCGAAAGATTCACAAAATTCATCATCATCATCCTAGCGTTAGTCCCGGTCGCATCCGACATTCTACACATCGCTATCTAAATCAAAATAGGCATTTCTTAATTTCGCTTGCATTATGGAAGCTAAAATAGAATATTCATAAATTAGGGAACATTAGATATGCCACCACACTGTCTTTACCAAAAGTGCCAGCTGCGCCATCTAGCGCCTCTTTAGAAAAGCTATAAATACCTACCTAATAGAAAACTGCTCATTGAACCCGCGCCACCTGCGTAGCCACAAAGACAATGAAAAATACTAATAATGAATTCCCACTGAACCAATATTATTGATTAAATCCTGATCTCGAAGTTACGCAATAATATTATATAATATTAGCAAATATATTAAGAACGAAGTAAATATTTGGGAGAACATGCTAGGGCAGCTCGAAGCGGATTTCCTTCCGCCATCTTATATAAATTAAATTATTATTCCTTTTTTTCCTTTCACAATATTGTTTCTCTAATCATGAAAAAATTCTTCGAGCCTTACAGACCTACATTACTGAACTACATTACCTACCACATGAAAACATTTACATTTTATTTTCAAATTAATTAAGGCTTAGTTGCACCACTTAGGTACCTGTTAAAATTAAGGTTTCTATCAAATTTAATAGTACCTAACAGTAACATTGATTCTGTTGGTTTGGCTAAATGTATTGCACCAGAGTATTTAGTAGCTCGGTTAAAGTTATCTTTTTGATAGAATTTGACGTTTGAGCGTGGCCGGTTACAGTTAGCGTCAAGTTATGACGTCATTTTAACAATGGCCAACCTGTTTTATACCTGACCGGTACTTTAACTGCACTGTTAATGTTGAAGTAAGATCGTGCAACCTAGACTACATTTACATTTGATTTTTATACATTAGCATAGGTTAGTGTTACTTACTACTCGTATTTAATGTGCGCAGGAGTTGCCGTTCACCGGACTGGTGATGTGCTCTGTGTATGCCATTTCATCTAGGGTGATGGAGGGATGTCCAGTAATCACGGCCGGCGTTCCGTCGATCTGTCGAACTAACAGGGGAAATGATCTGCCCACTGCGCTACTGACTCATGTCATAGCATATTCTCCTATATATTAGCTACACTTCAGGGTAGGGTTTAATCAATAAGAATTCTTCCATCATATCACAAACGAATGCATTTATTCCATTTCCTTTCCCAATAAATCCACTACACATTACAGATAGCAATCGTTACTTACATGAACCTTATATATTATATTCAATCCCCTTATATCATTATTATTATGGTATTATATTTAATCCTTCTATGTATTAATTTCAATTATATAATAATAAATTCACTCAACACGAAGAATTAACAAAAGTTTGTGTTCGTGCCCGAACTGTCAGATCGTGTATTTTTGCCGCGTAGAATCACCATAGATAACAGATGTAAATAGGGAATATTAAAGAGTATTTATCTGACCTAGTAATATTGTCTATTGAGGCTCACCCACCCGAAACAAGCTAACATAACCATCTTGGGGCAATTCTAATCTAAATTGATTTGAACAGTAAAAAAATTAAAACATAATAAAGTAGGTATTACATGTAAGAACTCCATTATATTAAAATAAATTAGTAGGGGCACAAGTATTGTACCTAATGTAGTTTATACCTACGTTAGTTGGCATATTTTCTATTAGCATATCTTATCGTATATAAAAGACATTTCTCGTTAGCTTTTACTATCTAATCGTCTATAGGACTTTCATTTATTCGCTGAGTGTTTTATATTGTAGTAAGTTAAACCATTTGTCTGTATGCTCATATACGTAAGTACGAGACAACAATAGCAATCAACTCTACAACTTGTTGACAAATATTTCTCTAACAAAGCAAAATATCTAAGAATTAGCCTTTGTTGTCTCTTCTGGACATTTTAACTAAAGGTTTGCTGAGGAAACAAACTGTAAATAATGAAATTTATGATATGAAACATATATTTATTTATTTATGTGCACAGTGGGCTCTAAAGGTTCCTGCACAGTTTGAAACTAAAATTGTATGAAGGTATGTCACACACAAGTACTGGTGTGAGAAGCTACTGGACAATAGATCTTTCTAATAATGTAATAAAGTTTAGGCATGACTTTAATTTTATTCTTATAAAGAAATAAGACATCAATCTAGTTATTTTATTAACGCTATCTATGTTACTTTTGATTAGACTTTGATTCTAAAGTAGTAACTATTGGAGCCCACTGTTTATCTTCACCGTAAGGAATGTTTCAATGATGGTGGATTCTGTGAATTATTAATATAAATCATATTCGGCAGACGACCACGGAACGCTACTAAACCACGCAAATATCATTCCGCGCAAACCCAAATTTTGGTGTTTTCCTAGGCTTCTACAATATGGGCTTCTTCAAGAAGAGCACTAAACGGTTTTTAACCTGTTGACAGTGTTTGGCACACGTCCATAGGCCACGGTACCTTCCCGTCAGAAGGGCGTGGATCCAACGCTATGGACCAAACTGCCTTTTTAAACAACTCGTTTACTTACCACGGTGTATAGTCAACACGGGCTGAACCGTATTCATCGGCAGAATCACGGCTGAAATTTGTATCCAATAGAGCACCTGTCAAAAATGTTGATAACACTAAATGGACATTAGCTAGGTGCTCTTCGCTCAGGTGCTATTCACCCCACCAAAATTAAGGACCGCTCGAAAATCTTGCCTCGTATATTAAAATTTTTGCACACAAATTCCTTATACAGAAGCTTACGTGGAAAATGTTGTAATAAACAGGTCTTCACTATTTAGCCAGTTTATATATTGCTCACGATAGTAATATTAACCTGTAAGTGTTGCTTAGCATTTAATTTGGGAATACAACAGTAGGTAGAGAAATAAAATTAATTGAGCCGCCTGGAGCGCAATTTGAAGGGTTTAATTAATAGGAAAAAGGTTCCTTTTTCCAATTTATACCTAATTCCTTTGATGGTTATTCTTTTGCGTTATGTGAAGAGGTATACAGCATGATTACGGACATTCATTTATTTAGTACGGAAATTTTGTCTTGGAAAAGTAGTAGAAAAATAAGAAATCGAAGAAACAGAAACCTATAACGTCTTTGGCCACAAAATCCAGTGCTTAAAATCAATTATAAAAGGATTTATGCTGATTATTTAATACCATTGTATAAAGACATTATAAATTTACAGTATCGCACTACTACGGTACGGTATGCTAGGGGTTTGCTGGAAGAGAATTCAACTTTGACTTAAGTTTGCCTTTTGTACATAACATCTTATAATTGTTTTATAAATATAACGTATGTGTACCATAAAGAAATAAATTAAATACTATATTTATAATATTCTAAGTTCTTGCCGGGGATAATAAGAAACTTTTGTGTTATTCACGACTACATTTCATACCCGTACCAAATTTCAACCAGATCACTTCAGCCGATTGGATTCAACTGGTGGCCGAAGACAGTCGTTTTTTGCACGCACTGTCGCACGGTTTTGGTCGGTACGTGTCCGATATAATCACCCTCATTGACTGCAGCGGGATCCATAGGGAAAAAAACATTTTTAACGTGATTGAGTAACAAAGAACCAAACATGTGCATAAACTTTTATAGTATAATAATAATATGTTGAACTAGAACCGACTAAAACGCACGCCGTCTATAGGTCCTTGATTGCCGTCAGGTCAGACTCGGGGTCATCTAGGAATTCTAGACTTAAAAATAACATAGAGATCTCTGCATTATCTACCGAAGTATAAACTACATGTTTCATCACTAATTCTTTCATATAAAAGAATAATTTAAAAGTCTTTCACGTATTAAATAGTGTTATTTTGTACGTGGAAGTCTTTGAATTGCTTCAATCATCGTATTTTTTAATTCGAAATACTATCATCCAATGATAAATACCTACGTAGATGCAAGATTTAGATCAATGTAATAAATGCAACCACTGAAACACTGAGCAGTAGTTCCGAGTCTCAGTTGCGAGTGTAATTATGCTTCTTAACGTGTTATTTAGTTGGTTGAGTCCTAAATAGTTGCTGTTTAATTCTGAAATCTCGTCCGCTTTTACGTGGAATCAACGTACTTACGATTTTCAAAGTCTCTATATTGTAAGTCAGTGTTACAATTTATTACATTTTAGTAGGATTTACTGCAATAAAATTCAAAACTTTAGTTAGAAATCTTTGTATAGAGTTCTGTATCCGGGGCGTAAAAACAGCAGTGACGTATACAGTGCGTCTCCCCATACCCGGGGGCTAAATGGGAACACCATGGTTCTCACATTAGGGGAAGAGGGTCATCTCAAAAGAGATGTCCCCTGGGTTGCCGGGATGCGAGAGATAGATCTTGTATAATCTCACCTCCAGCAATCAAGGACCTATAAACGGCGTGCGTTTTAGTCGGTTCGAGTCCGACATAATCACCTCCACCGGTTTTGGCGGGGGTGGGATCGGCGGGTATACCACCGAGTTGACACATAACCCTAGGCCAAATGCAACTCACACTTGGCGTCTTATTCTTGATAGGGCAGGCGCTATTATATTACCACATCCCATCATGTGGCCAGTATATTGTCTCCATTTAAATAATATTTGTTTTTATATCGACGGGTGCAAAGTAAATAAAGTCAACTACAAATTCACGATTTTCTTTTTATTGCATTTTCGTATTAATCAAATAAGACTCCACAACCTGGCATATTTGGTTTTGGAGATTTCATTATATTTCAATGAATTTTTAAAAGTATAAAAAGCCATCTACACTCAATTTTACAAATAGTACGAAAGTAATGCGACCAAGTAACGTTGGTCGTTTTTGCGCGGGGCGCGGCGGCGGACTCCGAGCGTACACAAAATGTCATCAGGCAGTTGACTTACTTGTCACCGGCGCGCATACGTTATAAGTTTTTAAAAGCTTTTATGTATATCGGCAACTATTTCAAGGTGTGCTTTTAATTTATATTTGCATTACTCTTTAAACGCACATACGACGCATTAACGACCATCTGCCAGTTGACTCTTTCTACTTCGCGATCAATTAAATTTACGTCGGTTAACTTTATACAAAGTATTTATCACGTAGTAGGATTTTCTGTTTAATAAACGACCTTATAAAAAAGAAACTGAAAGTATTGTAACTGCAATTGTATTCGCATGATGATTTTGGGCTACTAAGCCAATTTACAAAATGTTGTTATGAAAGTACGAAGCATAAAAAGTTATCTGCAGAATTACTTTCTGTAGCGGATATTTTATAAATATATATTTATTTATAAGTGGCCTGAGAACAATTGAGATCAGTAAAAAAAAGAAAAAAACTATTTATACACGATATTAAAAGTCCCGAGCATATACGACCAGCTGGTAGTTGGCTCAGTTAGCGTTTTATAAAGTTCGTTGTAAAAACGGCTATCTACAAAATCTCCTAAATTATTAATAAATTAGCTTAATTAACTTAATATAAAAATTAATAAGAGTATAAATAAATTATGATAAAATTTTCAGAAATATTGGCCCACTCGTTAAGAAAATAATACACTTTTTCGTTCTTTTAGCTCTCCTGTAAAGTTGCTATTATGCAGATGCCTCTTTTTACTTTGCACCCGTCGATATATTAATAATTTTCAGTGAATTATCACTTACATCTTTAGTTCTAGTATTCAGACTCACAACCTAGATAAGAATATATATTCATTTGAATAGTGCCGACATATTGTTCTCAGATAGTACTAAATACTTATTCAGCGAAATGGAAAGACGAAGTCAGCAAAGGGAGTTTCAACATTGATATTGAAACAGGATACAGATGTTTCACGTTTTAGGGTAAAAGCTACTATAGTACATAAGTCAGTGTAACAATTTGGTGTATTGTATATTCAAAAGTGTTCATTTTTTTAACTTAGTAACATAACATAAACTCACGCATATATCCCTGAAGGGGTAGGCAGAGGTGCTAGCACCAACATTTCGCCAGTTTATGTCTAGGTCCCAATGTAATAATACCTATTATTACAATAGGCTAGCCACCTGGCTAACCTATTGCCATTAACCGGGCACTTGTAAACCTGCGATAAACTCACGCATATATCCCTGAAGGGGTAGGCAGAGATGCTAGCACCCACGTTTCGCCAGTTTATATCTAAAGCCCAATGTAAGTAGGTGGTGAACCTATTGCCATTAAAGAGGCACTTATAAACCTGCGATAAACACACACATAACTTCGAAAAGCATCGAAAAATCATTGCTGTGTGCAATTGTAAAACCTGGGATCGAATTCGAGACCTCGTCTCAGCAGTCCATTACCCATACCACTAGGCTACCGCGGTAACTTCATAGGATCCTATGATAAAGTATGGATCGAACTGGATTCGCCAGCTACTTTTTGTTACTATGTAATTTGTGGTTGAGAATAGAATGATTACAATGTGGAATACAAATTAACAAGATATGTATAATTTCGGTGTAGCAGACAATCTTCTTGTTCTTCAAATTAATATTTGAATATCCTATTGTACCAAAACGTTTACAGTTTCCCAACTGTTTCTTGAACTAGCTAAATCTTGCCTTCTGTAGTTTGTACGAATATTAGTTTAAAACATAAGTTTTCCTCTGTTGTTAACAACATGGTGTATAATTCAAGCAACACGTCTAAAGCTGTTATAAGACATTATTATGAAATTTACAACTGCTATAAAATTACACTGAATCTTTCATAAGGTCATTTTAAGTTATTAAATCCACGGCTCGTCGTAAACTCGCTAAGAAACGGTCTACACGGCATCGTATTGGAAGTTTTTAGAAACATCATCATCATCATGTAGACGTATTTATTGGGACCCCGATTCTAATAATTGTTAAAAAAAATTTATACCACTTAGATGGCAGACAAGCACGCGGCCCAGCTGATGGAAAGTGGTTACCGCGGCCTAGATTTGTTGTGTGTGATTTGTTACCCACCGAGCCTGGTGATTTTCATAAACGTACCTTCTGCACTGACAGCACAGCAAAACTCTTAACCTTCACGCTTCTCCCCTACTCTATCCACCCCTCTACATTGTCGGCAGCACGCCATATGTTGCAAACGTCCATAGGCCACGGTCACCACTTTTCATCGGGTGGGCTTGTTCAACATCTAAGTGATACAAAAAGGTAGAATGAATACTATGGGTAGTCCTACATACATACAATCCTCTTTCCCAATAGGGTAGGCGAACACCACATACCACACACATATTTCCACTAGCTACGATCCCCGGCATACGTTCTTTGTATCTTCTTCTTTCTTAATTATTTTCATACAAGCTCAGTGCTTTCGACTATTCGTCTCATGGCTTCATTCTTTCAAGTGACGGGTAATGACGTCATCTTTTACACAACACGAATAAACATTCATCATGTGAACATCCTACTGTTTCAAATCGAATACTTCTAAATCGCGCAGTACAATGCCGTGTGAAATAAGCCTTATCATCAAGAAATATTATTATTTCTGTAATAAATTCTATTTTTACTTTCTCTTAGCACGTTTTTATTATTAAGTACTATTATAGACACATCAGACTGCTTACTTTAAGAGTTATTGTTAGGATGTATGATTTTAGATTGACATGGTCATTTATATATTTACTGTTATATTTATCGGGATATTATATTGTTAGGATCTAAGTTGAGACCTATTCCTGTAGCAATAGATTAAATTGGGTTCGAGTATCTGCCAATTCACAATAAACCTACATAGTATTATAAGTCGGACCGACTTTCCAGTCTTCCTGTAATGCTGCTGAACTTCGATTTATTCTGTGAAGCGACTTCTGACCTCTATAACTTGTTGACGAATCATACATAAAGGTGAATAAGAACTATCTAGCTGCTACGATGTAACTCCAATCTCCAAATTTGTATTCCAACCTACATCTACTGACTCTAAGACCAGTAATTCCATCACGATTCCACAAACATTATACTTAATATGTAAACAGTACCACGACAAAGTAAACCCTCAATTAACCGCGAGTCATTTATCATATTTTGGCATAATGTACATATTTTGACACAGTGCCAACCAAGCCGGCACGGCTTTAGGCGTGAACGTGACCAGCCCAGTAGAGAAGTGAAAGTCGTTTTGTAGAATGGAGTAGAATAGAATATTCGTGCATGTGTGGACTGAAAGTCCATTTTTATTTTTGCGAACTTTCGCAGTTTAACTAACAATAGTCCTTAGTAAAAGTTGTGGAAATCAATGTATTGCAATGAAACGTAGAAGTAGTAGAAAAGAAGAAGTAGAAAAATAGAAAAAAGGGAATCGCAAAAATCTCATTCTTCAATGTCTTCAACTATAATTTATTATATGGTTTTATTGACTAGAATCGCAATTGTTTCCGCCCTAGCATAAACACATGTGATCATATATATTACTAGCTGATGCCCACGGCTTCGCCCGCGTGGAATTTTGTTCCCGTTCCCGCAACCCTTGGGAACCTTTTCCCGGGATAAAAAGTAGCCTATGTGTTATTCCAGGTTCTAATCTACCCCTGTACCAAATTTCAACCAAATCAGTCCAGCCGTTTATGCGTGAAAGAGGAACAAACATCCATCCATCCATCCAAACAAACTTTCGCCTTTATAATATTAGTAGGATTATTCATTATCCTTATCAAGTATATAAAATTTTCTTTTAAACTTGATATTTGTAGAGTTACTAAACTGACATTTAATTTTCACTGGTAACGTATTCGAAACTTTAATGAAAAGTTGCTGGAATTCAGAGAGAGAAAAGAGACTCGTAGAAATGAGTAGGTATTTCATATTTTGAACAGTCCCGGAATGAATACTCCTGAAGCAAAAATTCTAATCACGTATTTAAACATAATATTACATTTCATATTCCGAATTCACATTTTCATACACTTTCTAAACTTTTCTAATTGTATGAATGACCCTTTGAAATTGAATTGAAATTACCTTCTTTTGCTGCTAATAGTATTGAAAAAGTTCTTTGTCCTTTTAAGAGACAATTTGTCTTATAATATTATAATTACAGCATCATAAAATGTAAAAAGAAAAACAATTTTTTTGCGAAATAATTTTTCTTTAGTTAATGAAGTCTATTCAATTACTTACTAAAATCGATTGACGAACTGTTAAGTAGCCAGTTAGTTAATTATAACATAAAGACCAATTTATTATTCGACGTCCTCCGTGGCGTGGTGGTAGTGAACGCGACTGCTACGCAGAAGGCGTGGGTTTGATTCCCGCTCAATACAAATATTTGTGTGCACGAATATGAATGTTTCTATGTATAATATGTATATATTTACAAAAAAAAAGCATCTAAGTATGATTATCCGCATTCTATAACCCATAACACAAGCTAGTTAAACTATGCTTACCATGGGTCTAGGTGGCGTTGTGTAGATTGTCCTAGAATATTATTATTATTTATAAAGTACGAGTTATAATAACAAATATTTATAAGCACACGTCCACTTTTCTATCAGGTGGGAGGTGTGCTTTTCTGCTACCCAAGCAGATTTAAATATTATATAGGATTATAAACTAAATTCTCAATTTAAATCTGAAAAGCGAAAACTAAGTACCGAATATTAGTGAATGCGAAGTAGAGTTTTCCTTCGGTGAACCGACTTGTAACGCCACCTGTGAGCTACGCTATGAATTTTTAAGAGTTGTACTCTGTAAACAACACTAGCGGGTTCAGTAATAACTCGTTGAATGTAACAACATTGATGTTTGTTTAGCTACACACACAAAACTTTATAGGTGTCTGTCAGAATGGCTGGTTGCCTGCCTCTTTACATTTGACAGTTATTAAAAATTGCTACCTAATTGCTATCTGCAATTAAATAATTGCTACTTCATTAATTTTGAAAATATAAGGAATAACAATGTCACCAGTCATTCTGACGTCAGAATGGCTGGTCAGCGCTTGGGTTAAGTAAACTAAACACAGTTGAGCTATTATTTTTGCTTCAATAATTGCTACCTAAGTGCTACCTACTCACCTATCAATTTCAGTCTTATAACTATATCAGTTGAAAAGTTATGATTATTTACTTTCAAATTACATGTGGTTTGCTACGGTTGTCAAAAAAAATGCGAGCCCTTATTAATTTATTACAGAACTTTATTACCATAATTTGTTTTAATCACTGTCTCGATGCTAAATGAGGCAGGCAACCAGTCATTCTGACGGCAGATGGATTTGATAATTATGATCGAGATTGACGTTTTTATTTTTCACCAATCAGTATTGACTACACCTTACCCAATGGTAAGATGAACGCTAGACTCAAAACGCATTATCACTATTACAAACATTAACAATGTTTGACCCGGCTTGACGGCCTCATCAGATACTTTTTCACGGCCTGCTTAACGACCTTGGAAGTCCCGGGATGGCAGGAAAAAGGAAATATGTTGTGTGCTGATATAGAACTGTAAAACTTTATAATACGGTAAATAATCGTAAACGTTTTTAAATAGAGAAGTTAGGTACCTACTTATGTAATTAACTTCTGAAATATTTTACCATCTATATGACTGAATTTGCATTACGGATTTTAACATCATTCAATAGCTGTTTCCACGCTGGCTAAATGGGTTGGTTGACATATTAACATAAATAAATACACGGTTACTACAAATATTTAATTCATCAAAATAAAACATTAATCTACCATTTTCAGCTGAATGAAAAATAAAAATTGATTTTAAAGTAAAAAGAACACCACAGACTATTTAATAGACAATTTAGGAATATCCGAAGAAAAGTAATTAATTCGGGTCTTACCGAAATTTATTTACATTAAATTAATCTTCTTCTGTCGAATCGACGGCATTTTTGAGGTTCCATCGTTGTGAAGTAATTTGTTTCACGGCAGCGCCGCAACTCACGGAGAGGGCCCGAGCATAGGTTTCGTTTCTTCGAGAAGGCTTACTACGTAAGTTAAATTAAAAAAACAAACTTATTTAAGACAATTATACACAGGGCTTCCGAAGTAGCGCTAGTTTTTTCCTTGTCCCGTGTTCATGGCCTGTTTTGCTTACACATATTAATCGGATTTGAACGTCAAGTGGCATAGGTGTGGTAAGATCTAAAAGAAGGACCTACACATTATACATATTGTGCTTTCAATGGTTTTGCTTTCAGTATATCCATATTATTTTGCCACCCACTGGTCAGATTTACCAAAGCTTAGATAGGTATATGTATGTTTCTAAAATATTGGATGATGTAGCGTACACTCATACATACACAGTTAGATAGACTTTTTTTCTAGAATAACTACTAAGAAAAAACACTAAGAATTTAATTCAGAGGAAAGAGTACACTGAAGAGGGAGTGAACCTTCGAAGAGCGAGCTATACGATCAAGCTATGGTCTTTTAAATTCTTCCATTTCCGAGCTTTCATTAGAATCTTCACTAAATGAAATGAGTGCTATGATAAAATCTCTCGTGTAAATTATGTTCTCTACACATTATTATGCGGCTCACGTACTCCCATTACTAGCCAAAGGCAGGAGAAACATAATAGCTTCATAGAAACCAGAAATAGCAATACCTTATAGAAAGAAGGAAATTATTGTCACTTCTTTTGCAAAGATTAATACACGAAACAGTAAATCATAAAGAAAATTTAGGTTTATTTATTTTTGCTTCTTAGAAATTTTTGAAAAGCTACACGAAACATACAAAACTTTCATCAACGGAAATATCTTTCATAATTTATTATAAGCAACGCCTAAGGAAAGTGCTTCTTTTAGAAATTACGTATAACGAACCCGAGAAAGATAATTTTAATGTTATCACGTCTAATTTACAGACGGAGTTCTGTAAAGCGGAATTCTATGATAACCTGAATCTGTACAATAATTAACACGGTCTTGAGTTGAAATGACATTGCTTTTCCTTAGGAAAGGATTACGAAGTGTCGCGTTATGAAGTAAATGAACCAAATTGTTATCAACCGTGATAAATGAACGACAAATGAATACGAACTTGGAAAATAATATTCAAGTGGAATAAAATCAGTCACCTCAATGTTAAAGCTAAAATTGAAGTATTGTACCTTTTAAAATGAAATCGAAGTTATAATAAAATTCTAAAGCATTAAATATGCGAACTATTTAAATTAGTTTACATTGGAAAAACTGAATGTTCCAATATAAATCAATTTGAACAGTTAGCATACTTAATTCTTTAAAATTTTATTAAATTGGCTGGGCAGCGTAATTAAAAACTTTGTTCAAAAATATTGTAAATTGGTTTATTTTCTAAGAGTATCGGTAGATGGATTCAATGTCACCTCCTAAGACTTATAGAAAAATTTCGAATGCTTGTGACCTAAATCAGTGAACAGAGCATTCCCCAGTAAGAGACTGGATGCGACTTTGAATCCCGTCTGATTTACTTGTTCCATTCTAAATCAAGAACCTAAAATTCACATCTGCACAAAACTAGTTCATTAGCGCATATTTGAAGTAATTATGTGGCAGAATGCGGGAGATATTCCCTCGATACAAAGGTACGATCCTAGGAGCCGGCAAAATGTTCGTTCCTCGAAAACTTCAACCATATGGTTGGTGTTCACGTTCAGAAAGAAGAGTGAAAATGGCTCCCTGTTAACAACCATTCGTGGTACTTAGAACTACAGTAGGTACAGCTACTTACTACTATAGATACTCATTTATTCGACCCGGGGTACGCTTTCCATCTTTGCCTCCTCCACTTTGCATGGTCATGGGCATCAAGGTAGTGAGACCATTAGCACTACACATATACACTACCCTTCTGTGCAAGGGCGAGCGCTGGTGCTGTTGATAATCCCATACTCACAGACGGTCTGAAACGTCTCAGCCTCAAGAGGGACTTTACCTCGAAATTCTAAATTCAAAATTCAATGATTTGAATGACCTTTCTGCTGCGGTTTTTCCAAGCGACTATAATGTGGAGCTTTCAAGAGAAGCATTAGAAGGTTACTACAGGGTTAACATCACGATTGTGACGCTTCTGGCATTGCAAACGTCCGTAGACCACAGTAACCACTTTATCTGCTACCTAAGTGGTATGAAGAAAAGGACAATACACAACAGAAGCGGCGGCAGCTTAGTGGTTAAGGAGTCGGCCTTACGATCGAGAGGTCCCGGGTTCGAATCCTGGCCATTACACTACCGACGTGAACCCACTCCTAACACAAGCCATTGAGCTTAGCTGGAGTTATTAGAGGAAATATTAGTAACTTCGGTTGCTAATATTCCTCAATATAAAAAAAAAGAAAAAAAAAAGAAAAACATTATTGAAATATAATGATCACGTTCACTGGATATCATAATTTTAATGATTATATCTAGGTAAGTATGCCTACCTGCTTTTCATTCAAACCAGTGAAGTAATATTACACATTATCTACCATGAATGCTCCAATATTATCAGAATCACGAGTAATAGTGTAATATAAGGTTTCAAGTTCCGATAGCTATTACATAGCTTCTACCGTTACTGATAATGAGCCTATTCCTACAGAATAACACATGAGTGAATATTGAGGCTTCTAGTTCAATAATAATATTTATCAGGGATCGCAATTATTGGGTTACCACATCTGCCGAAGGACTAATGGCCGCTGGAGCAAACAATTCCTCGAGTGGTGACCGCAAGACAGCAAATGTATGAACGGACGACCTGAAAAGGGGGTCTAGGACAGACTGGATGCGGAGTGAGGAGTATCGGGAGCAATGGCGCACATTGGAAGAGTCCTATGTCCAAAAGTGGACGACAATAGGCTAATTGATTGAAAGTGGATAGGACTTTGGTGTGGGACTCTACATTTGTCGACACCATTGCTCCTACACATATACCTAGCACGGCTGACTGTGCCGGTGCCGCCACTGCTTCTGCAGAGACTCTTAAACGGCGCAAATACTTCAATCTTATTGGAGACTACGAATTTGTGCCGTTTGGAGTCGAAACGTTTGGATCATGGGGTCCGAGCGCCCGCAATCTCTTCGATAGATTGCGAAGCGTATGGTCGACGCTTCTCGTGACCAGAGGGCTGGCTCTTTTTAGGACAGAGAATAAGCATTGCCATACAACGTGGCAATACTGCCAGTCTTCTGGGAACCTTACCACAAGAGGCATGCGATGCGGAGGAATTTCACGACGCTTTTTAATTTAAGTCTTTTTTGTTTTTCTTTTTCATTTTGGTTTTAATTTTATTTCAATAATTAGTTTATTATTGATTGATTATACTAACATCATAAAACATTATACTTCACACATTTAAAAGTTACATAACATTCCCATTACCCAAATGATTAAAAAGACTTGGCCTTACCTATTTGTATTAGAATTTATGTTGGTCGTGATTTATGTGTAAACTTTGGCCTCTTTTCGGCCTGTAGCACGGTAATTGAATGTTCATTCACACGTTATTTGATTACAAGATAAATGTTTCATTTGGTACTAAAAGTTCTATCTTTACAACACCATTAGGTGAATTGCGTCCGATATTTGTGCCTCTTACAGCTGTTTTAATCAATACTATTTTGTATTTACACTTTAAATTAAAAAAATATGCACAGATTTAGCCATACGCCTCGTCATTCAAGATTAGCAAAATTACAATTATAGTTAATTTACATGAGCCCAACAATAACAAACTTATATTCTTAGTATACCAACTAAACTAGACTGGATCCTAGACCGGAGTATGATATTGAATGGTCCTAATAATATTGATTGCCTTTAAGCCCTAATCCAGGTATAGTGTTACATATAAAATAGGTTTCCCATGAGAGTACGTGCGGTAGTTGGGGTCGCGTTGAAGACTTTCACTTCTGAGTCTGGGCTCTGCATTTCCAGCCTAACTGCGATGAGGCCGAACTACGAAATCTTACGAGAAAAGACTTTATAGATTTGTAAATAGATTGTAGGACATTTTAGGGCTCCAAGTACCCGTAGCCCAAGCTCCAAGTAACCATAGATATTTGTATGGTAAACAGGACACTTAGCCACAAATCCACTTTTCTCTGGGAATAGTAATAAAAAAATAAAAGTAATCAAGTGCACGTCCTGAAAAAGCGATGATTACGAATATTATGACACCTTATATAAAGTCGTTAGCTAAAACGCGTTTTATATGTTAGACTGCCTCCTTTCATCTGCAGCCGTTTTTTGTCAAGTAATAAGCGCCCTTAAGCTAAGCATTTACACTTTGGTTGATGGCATTTGGTGATACCTATTGTTATACATATTGATAACTTCTTTTTACTTCTTCACGATATTTATTATTGAACCTAACCGGTTTCACCTTGTGACATTCTCTAAGGTTTACATTGACCGTTTGTTTCAGTAATTGAAATTTTCATAACTGTCGATTTAAACCATTCAGAATGCCACGAGATTAAACCGGATAGGTTATATAATAAATATCGTAGTGAAGTAAAAGTGTATGATCAATATAAACATAAAAGAAGCTTTGAAACCACTGATCTCAATAAAAACCACTAATCACAATAAAAACAAGGATGTCGAAGCCAACTGAAGCCGAGGTTACTTCAAAACCCTACAAATTAAACACAGTTGATCGATACAAGTTCTAGAAAATCAATACAAGCGAATCGCAGTAACATATCTACTAGGCAACCATTGACGCGCAACACTTAATTTTCATCAAGTTTGGCAAAGTTAAACAATCTTATGATGTTGTCAGTTGATGCATCTTTGTTTAATAACGCTGTGCAACAATATTGTGCAACATGACAAACGTCATTGTTGCCTAGTGGATATACCGATATATATATTTAGTATATATACCGACGATAAACAGAAAACCAGGGTGCTGTAAAATCTTTAAATGAATCGTAGTCCCATAAACAATGTAAATTTGCGTTAGGACGACGTTAATGAACGGTAAATTACTACAAAACTGTAATTATACTCTTGATATTCTTTAACAGAAAGCTAAACAGTATATTTAAAGTGACCAATGTTAGTTTAGGCACAGAATAAATAATCTTAGGTACTACTGGTTTAGGTAGATTTATGATTATTACTCGGCTCCCTTGGATGGTAGCGTGATGATATATAGCCTATGTTACACCTAGATATTGTAGCTTTAGATTAGTTAAAGTAGGTATTATTGAAATCGGTCCAATATTTTCGGAGCCTGTACGTTACAAATAAATAAAAAAAACAACATATCTTTCCTCTTTATAATATACTAGCTGACACGCGCGACTTCGTCTGCGTCACCCCAATTTGGCAACATTTTTCATTCCTGCTCCGCACTAGTTAGTCGTAGCATGATGTTATATACATATAAATCTTCCTCTTTAACCATTCTATCTATTGAAACAAACCGCATCAAAATCCGTTGCGTAGTTCTAAAGATTTAAGCATACTTACAAAGGGACAAGAAAAATAGGGACAGAGAACGCGACTTTATTTTATACTATGTAGTGATGATAGTGATAGTGATAGTGATAATGATAGTGAAGTGTAGATATATAATACTATGTAATTGTAGTGTTTGTGTAAATGGCAACACTGTATCAGCAGTAATGGGATGAAACGTCAATATGACATAACAGGAGAGCTGGCAGGCGGGATATTCTATATTCTATATTCATCTATCTATATCTATCATCTATCTATATTCATTTTATCATCTCTTCTCTATATGGTCGGCAGCACGACTGTGACGCCCCTGGTAACTGGTAACCACTTTCCGTCAGGTGGGCCGCGTGTTTGTCTGCCACCTAAGTGGTATAAAAAATATCCCTATACCTTCAAAATAATCTAGTTTTCAAAGAAATGAGAACACAGTATATTGACCATAACACGATATAGGTCCTAACAATGTATTATCAACGCATTGATTCATAAAAAATACTGCCCATATCGTAAAATTGTTATGAACTGTAATGTATGTTCCATGGGCTATAGGTTCATTTATGCGCAAGGTATTTCGTTATATTCTTCGATAAGAACTCACTTTTAAAAACAAAATGTTTTATGTATAGTCATTCACTTTATTCCCTTACCCACTGTACTGTGTACTCCAACCACAATAAGTATTCTGTGCTTTAGCTATAAGAAGAATTAGAGAACATTGGTGAATTGTAATGGTAAAGGAGTGTGACGTTCGATGAAAAGCTTACTGTTTCGAAACCTGACTATTACACTTCCAACGCAAGCCCACTCATAACACAAGCCATTGAGCTTAGCTGGAGAGGTTAGAATGAATATTAGTAATTTCGATTGCTAATATTTAAAAAAAAAATATAAGTGCGGCCTGTGACGTTTGCAACTCTGAAATAAAACAAAACAAAATCTCTCTCGTCAGGAGAGGAGAGAAAGGTTTTTGTTTGGTTGCTGAAGGGGGCCTCATTTTCTATGATTTATATTTTAGTACTTGAAGGTTAATCTTGTATTCAAAGTCAACGGTCTTTATGAGCTTGAGGCCTATGTATTTAAAGCTGAAAATTTAATGGTAGTTTTTGTAACCTCTTTGGTTTGACAAAGCTTTACAATTAGTAAAATCGAGGTCCTGTATCCCATTTTCAAAGATCGCCGTATTATAGATACACTAACATAGCACACTCCTTCTCCTTTCAAAGAGAATGTTTTTCAACATCACCCATTGAAAGGTACCCGTGATAGTACTTACCTCTGTAACCTTTTGCTTAATAATAATTACGAATTGGTAGCTTTGAGAAATATTTATTAACATATCAAAAGTTTCAATAATATTTACAAGAAATAAAGTTAGTTATATTTGAAAGAAAAATAATAAGTACATAACATTATAATATAGATTTTTATTTACTATAACAAACATTTAATTTACATTCAATATTAAAAAATAACACCATGTAATTAAATAGGGAGATATTTATTCTTATCATTAAAACAAGTAACGCTAATAATTGAGGACTATATTTTACATATACTTATCATTTCTAACCAATTAAGCTATAGTATACTATAATATGACTTCTTATTTTATACCATTTAGGCGGTGAACAAGCCTACCAGATGAAAATTGGTCACCGTGGCTTTTGGACGTTTGCAACACATACGTGTATTCGCTATCAATAATGTTAGCATAATACATTCTAAGTTACTGTTAAATTTTCGAATTAAGTTACCTACAATTTAAATGAAATTATACTGTAGAATGTTAAATTTAATGAGCTTTTAAAGAATTTCATGATACCAACTAACTTTTCAAATCGATATAAATGGTAAATACTAATTGCTTTATAATCTTACTAATGAATCGGGCGGAGTAATGAAAAAATAATGTTTAAAATCGTTCAATGTTTCCGATAATTTAGTAAAACTATCGGTAAATGGCTCCAACGTTACACCTAAAGATGTATAGGAGAATTTCGAGTAATCAAGACGCGTCCAACCGTCCATGTAGCTCAGCTAGTCATAGCATTCCCCCTTAAATGGATTGGTAGCGGGTGAACATTATTATACATCATAATTCTCTGAACCTTTTCCCAACTCAGTTGGGGTCGGCTTTCCAGTCTAACTGTGATGCGGGTGAGCTTCGATATTTTCCGTGAAGCGATATCGAAGTTTCAGGTTAGATTGGTTGGACGACTGCCATAGATGTTTGCATGGCTACCGGGACCGATGGCTTATCGTGCTCTCCGAGGCACGACCAGACCAGTGCAAACTGCCATATTCACGCATTTTGCACTAAGCGGGGATCGAACCCGCGCCTCGTTAGCAGTTATTATACATATATAGAACATATTCACGTGAAAATTACAAAAATAATTATTTATTCGTTTATTTAACAACATTTTACCACATATCGTTTCTTTTTTTTTCACGGAATAATAAAATTCTAAATAGTATTTATTGACAATTTCATACTGACGAACTCAATGCTCTATAGTTATTTTCCTATCATTCCGTTGTTCTTTGTTTGAATTAATTAATTAACACACATCGTCTTAGAGTGGAATTCTTGTAAATGGGTAACATTGAGCTCAATGTTACCCATTTATACTGATATTACATTAATCTATTGGTTCTATTAATATTGCCGACAAGCGCAGTGGCGATTATTTTATTGCAATACCACATAGTGTTTCTTTTTACAAGCTTTTATTTACTTTTTATTCATTTAGAATTAGAATGAAAAAGTTGAATGATCAGACAAGTTGAATGGTGGCGCTCAGCTTGACGGCCTCATCAGATGTTTTTATATACCTAGCATCTATGAAATAAGTAAAATTGAAAATTGCAAAATCATGATAAAATATTGATGCCAATAATGTGGTTCTGAGAGTAATAAGATATTGTTTTAGCTTCCTATAAAATCGAAACAAACTTTTCGAAATAATCTGAAGTGTTGAACTTCCTCGCACTTTTGCTGTCGGTAGTCACGATCGGAAAATAAAATAGAAACTTCCAACTGAATTCAGTATCCAGTTACATGAAAAAATAAAATATGTTATATGAATATCTAGTTACCCGTGGCTCCACCGATATTTTGTTTCCACGACCCAATAACAGTTTTCACTATAAATTTTAGTTCAATAAACATTGTACCTTCACAATTTTACATATTATTTGCACAATCTTTCGAAGTGTTATTGATGTTATTGTTGATGATTCCTTAAATACTGTAGAAGACACAAAAACAGCAAGCAGAGAGATATGGTACTCACACATTAGAAGTAACTTCTTTGAGCCTAAATGTTTAGAAGAAAAAGATAGGTATACACTTGCTGCTTTGGTGTGTGGTCTACTTTATTGGTTATAAATAAATCGAAATTTCCCTTGCCAATAAACTTTCCTTTAATGCAATTCTTATGTTTAGATTTTCATGAACTGCTACAAAAAGAAAATACTATTAGAGGTATAATTTATATGCATGCATGGAACCTACCAAAGGGATTGAAGGTATTTGTAATAAACCACCAAAAAGTTTGTTGGAAAACATTTGTAAATAACTGAAGATAGGGACTATCTCTTTATTAAGAGATAGATAGTTGTATCGCCAATGGCCAAAGTTTATTTTGTTACTATGCGGCAACATAATTATAAAATATATTGGAAACGCCAGTAAAATAAGTTATGTATAATGACTGTGATCTCAGTAATATTCACTCAATAATAACTTTTAGTTCAATATAGATGCAGGCGTTACCTGGCGGAAATCCATTACAAAGGGTCAAACTGGTCAAACTGGTCGTTCTTTCGAGACTAGGTATAAAGAACACCTGGCAGCAATTAGAAATGGCCACCCAGACAAGTCGCACTTCGCAAAACATCTATTAGAGACGGGACATAGTTTAAATGATGGCCACACGTTCGAAATACTACATTGTTGCGATAAAAGTATTAAATTAACAGTGTTAGTAAATTTTGAAATAATACCGATATACTGCTGAATGAACAGACGCAGTTTCATTCGTCCCCATTACTAAAATTATTTTCATACCGGCAACACACAACATCTGATGTTTCATCGAACGGTGGGGGTAGCGACGAAATAACATAAAAGCGCCAGACACTCGCAGCTCAACTCATTCGCTCCTGCGCTCCTGAAGATGCCTCGTGTAGAGGCGAAACACGTGTCGAAGTTTAAGTCCTTCGCATTAGCGGAATACTGCAATGGTAAAACATCACTCTCTGGTAAGATTTTGTTTTTCTTACTTTGAAGTGGGTGGTTTGACATTCCAATATATATTGTTGGAGTGTTGAACCGCGGGTGAGCGGTGGGCCAAATCCTCCCTCCCCCAATATAAAAACTTTTAGTTCCTTCCTAAAATATTAAATTAAAGATACCTGTATCGTTCGTTCAAAATGGAGGAATCATCTTATAACGATAGCATTTAGTTGAACTTTTATATGTGAGTAGCTTGCCTTGTGTTCATTAATCAATCAATAAGCTTGTCGCAGTCGACTGCTAGACATGGGCCTCTTTCAATGTTGGGAGGCTTGGCCCTGCTGTTTCCACGCTAACCAAACGGGTTGGGACAGGGTTTTATTTCGAGATTTCCTTCTCTCGCAGTGATATTGCAGAATTTTTCTGTTTGTCGCCTTTCACGACACCCTTCGGATGAGACGTGGTGTCGGATAAGATGAGGAGGTAATGTTCATAATTGTGTTCGTAATGGATATGGTAAACATTATGTCTTCATAATGGATGCAGAAACAATGGAACAGACTTTTATGTGGGTGTTTTGGTAGAAAGTAATATATTTGATAGCAATTGCTTGAGTTTGGTAGAATTGTATTCTCGCTTAGTATGATTTTTTAATTACAGTATTTTATTTTATTTATTTAATTCTTTATTGCACACATAAATTATATTCATAGAATAGTCATGAGATGTTATGTATAAAACAAAACAAATGTACCTACACCGGCTTTGTCGGATTCGAATCAAGCTCCCGGATATAAGGAGGTGTTCTATGCACCGCAGCCGCCGCATCTCCGACGGTCTGCTTCTAGTAGTCACCCCCAGACCCGTACTTATGGAGGACGATGGAGTAATTCGGCGACCTCTGACGCATAAGTCGCCTCCGAACATCTTTTATACCACAATGATTGTAAAACAAACTATATTGGATCGTAAAAGCTGTTTTAAGTAATCTAATAATATTTTCATAGCCTAATTTTTTTATTGTAGGTAAATTCCATTAATCTTTGTTAAAGGAATGGCCTTGTTAAACTAAACATTAGGTAGGTACTCATAAATCTAAAATAAACTGCGAACTTTTAGATAAAGTACGAGTTTCTTTCTCCTTAGATGAAGATGAAGATCAGCCTTGACGTAAGTAAAGTGAGAAACAAAAATTCCTGACAGTTAAAAAAATGTATGAAGTGATGTCACTACACGACTACTAGTCTTAGAAGCAACTGAATAATAGATACACTTATTTATATGATTAAGTTGAGACTACCACTTGCATGAGTTTACTTATTTTTTTATTTTACTACACGCTATCTATATTTTAACTTCGGTTATATTACACTTAGGTTCTCAAAGGATTATAGACCTTAAGTTTTCCAGGACTTTTTGGAGCCCACTGTACGTACACATATTTACATCTGCAAATACACATAAACATATAGAGAGATAGATAGGCAGAGGTGTATTAACACCTACATTTCGTCAACTATGATTCTCGTCCCAATAAAAGGTAAATAATACAAGACAAATGAACGAATTGAGTGACTACCAGGGTTTATAGTTTTTAGTGTCATAGTACATACTTCCATGTTTTTTATTTGTTATTACAATGATTCTTTGATTACCTTGATTTATTACTAAGTTGATCATGGTCTATATTTACACATTTTCATTTTTTCACATATATTATGTTAAACCTCGATATGGGTAAACAGCCCTAATTAGAGGCTGCAAGAAATTAAAAAAAATCAGACATAAATATTATCATATGCAAGCCTATTTCACAGTCGCTGTATTTACTACATGCATCTGCAATTGACTTATGCGACTGGCTAGGTTACGTATTGGGCATGATAAATATAAATTCAAGACACCAGCATAAAATTACAAATATAGATCGTAGTTTGTTATTATTTGCACGATCGAGCAATTCCGTCCGACTGACATAATCCAAAGTCGACATTTACGACACCTCGGGGAGTGCTGAAGTGGTCTATTGATAGACGAGGCCACGCAACGCACGTCGAAAACGGACATAGTTTCTTGAACTTTGAGTAACATATTTTACAGAATTCTTTTGACTGTGTTCAAAAGTACAGTCTACTACCAACTTTACTTACAAGCAGATATTATCCCTTTAAAAATTATGACTCGTCTACACAAGCGAATAAATGAACGATGCAATATTTGCGTTCCGCTGAGGTCCCGTCCCGTGGAATTCTAATGTAAAACTGGGATTATAATACTCGTGATCTGCATAACAAATGGTATGAAAAGTACAATATTGTACCAACAACCCTATGCTAATTTCATTGTTACATTCTATTTTTGCTCACATTTTCTGGCCTCAATAGACCAGATGTCGGCTCTGAGGAATATTTTCATTTTTCTCCATTCTGACGCTTAAAATAGCTTGAAGTAAATTTATTATGAGGGTAAATTATTTTATAGACTGTAACAATGTATGTTTGAGATGAGAATCTGACAAAGAATGATAAACATTTTTTGATAAATGAATTCGTTAAACGAATACCATCAATTCACGAATCTAAGAGTTAATTTTAATACAAATACTAGACAACTCACAGGAAGTAAATAATTCTCCTACCCACTGTATATGGTCTACACTCTCTATACTATCTATAAAATTATTTTAATGTTGAATGTTATTTTCTTGTAGCACACAAAAATGCTGAATTTAGCTGTAGTTAGCCTAAGGACAAACCTCTGTAAAAACGGTATCTTCTCGATCAATTCTTCAAATTATGAAGAAAAAAAAAGACATTGTTAAATTTTAATTTTGTTACCGACCGAGCAACCAAAATCACTCATATCCCCTCTAACCCCTCCAGCTAATCTTAATGACTTGTGTTAGCAGTGGGTTCACGTCGGTAGTGTAATGGCCAAGATTCGAATCCGGGACTTTTTGATCATAAGGCTGCCTCCTTAACCACTTAGCTACCAACGCTTCAATCTTATCTTTTCCGACGCTTCTTTGTAAAATGTTTAAGTTTCATGGATAGTCAATTGTAATCAGATACACGATTACCATGATGTAGTGTACATAATATATTTAAATCATTACATAAATCGTATAAAAAGCAATAAATAAGGTTTGTGCACAAAACCATAACTATTTCCATAATATGATGCTTTTAAAAGTTAGAATGTTGCCAGTACGCTAGCTGCCAAATAGTTCCAGGTCTGCCCATAAAATCACAAAACATTTTACATCTGAATAATTGAGCCAAAGTGCGCCATTTGTGCAGATTAAGTACCGTGAGCTGATATAGTGTAGAATTGCTCGTTATAGTGTAAAGTAACCCTCCCAATTTGCGCCACTATATTGTAATTTCAAGTGAGATTAAGTTGACAATTCAAACGGCGTTTTCAATTTAATTAGAGATAAACAGAACACGTGTGTTGTGGTATGATAACGGTAGATTGATTTCCATTTTTAGATCATTGATTCAATATTACAATATTCGAGTATATTATACACAGAGCATTACGTAGTTCGAGTGGGCTTTGGCATCACAGATTTATAGGCTGATAGTAAATAATATGAAAAGTAAACGTGTCATTGCTTCAGAGTCCAGTAACCACTTGTTCCTTCTTTGGTTTTTGATTTGATTTACAGTTTTTTATACCACTTAGGTGGCAGACAAGCCCATTCCCCACCTATTAAAAAGTAGTTATTGTTGCCTATGGATGTTTGCAACTTGGATGGAAGATGGAAACCTTCTAATGGTCCTCTTGAACAGGTGGTGATGGGGGGGCAGTGTGAAGGTTAAAATGGGTCTTCCCACTGACAGCACAAAAACTCTTCAATAGAAGCGATTGCTGTATGACGGGAGGTCATACAGCAATAGCTTCTATAAAAGAGTATATCCGCCTCTCATTTGTCTATCAACGGTGCACCTAAATTTTCACCTCAAGTATATAAATACACCCAAGAATATATACACTATATACATTTGAGTTCTTAAACACCCAAGTCGTTATACACTTAAGTCGATAAACTCCCAATTCGATATATACTCAAATCCACATACACCTTAAACCGTATGTACACCGAAATTAGATTTGACTTTGTGTTCACAAATTCAATAACCGCAATGCTAAATGGTCTAAAATATAGCTTCTTATTGGCTTTTGTCTACCTTAAAATAGTTTTATATCTTATGTGTATTAAAAAGAAAACATACAACAATCTTCTCATTACAATTTATTAAATACCACCTACAGAAGTCGTATTAAAATTTATTTACAATTTACACTATCCTGTATAACATTGTTTAATCATTGGTGTCTTACACCAGTAGGTACAAAATCGATTCCCAATCATGCAGTCAGAACTTAAGTTAAGCTTTTAGACATGTATCATTCATATTTTTATGCGTAAAAAAGCATACCATTAAAAAATACTGTTATTAAATGAAATATCACATATAACTTCGTTTAAAAGCCTAACTAATTTAAGCTCTAACGATGTGGGTGTTAATTAACCTCTGTCTACACTGGACGATTGAACTGTGGTATAAATAAACGGTATAAATACGATACATAACTATATACAATTATACATATCGTCGTTGCGCATGCAAAATCCGCTATGTGATTTTTTTTGAATTTCTGTTTTTAATGCCATTTTGATCAATTTTTAAATGCGCTTCTGCCTGTAAAACCCGTTTTGTGATATCCCTGTTAGTTTAAGAGATAACATTATCAGCTATGTAATTTTGGTTCAAATTTAGCAATGCAAGTTCCTATATGTGGATATCAGGCACATAGACCAAATTTACTCCTGAGCTAGGTTCGCAGAGTTGCGCCTACCATCATCACATAGCGTTTTTTCACACGAGTGAACAAGTCGAAATGTACGCAAAATGCAATCATAACACGCGTGCACGTGGTAATGTTTCATACATCTCGTCTTTGATATTATAATTAATAAAGATTTAAGTGTTTAAGTAAATAAAATAATACATTATTGATAAATAAAGATACAATTGTGTGAAATACCAGGTTTGGGATAATAACTACCTAGGTGTCTCATTTGCATTATAATTATATCGATCTGAGTATTGAATAATTGCAGGCGATAGCTACGTGCATATCATCGGTACGATTAGGTCAAGTTGGTACTTTTTTTTATACTACGTAGGTGGCAGAAAAGCACACGGCCCACCTGATGGGAAGTGGACACCGTGGCCTATGAACGTGTGCAACACTAAGGGTGTCACAGACGCGCTGCCTACCCTGAAGGGAAGGGGGGAAGGCTGGGCAGGGGCGGGGTGACTATGAAGTAATGGGGGAAGTAAGGGTATAGTGAGCTCTGGCTACCCTACTTACCGGCGGGAACACAACACGATGGTTATTATGGCCGCGGTGTTCTGTAGGGCGGAGGTACTACCCCAGTCGGACAGCTCATTTCGGACGGGAGATACCGTCGTGTCCTACATCTTGTAGTACCAAAATAGATAGGGTGGATGTGTAGGATAGCTGTGTCAGTACCATACTCTGCTTTCATGTTGTAAAAAGAGGAGTCAGTCTGCCACCGTTGCAAAAACCCGACGGTAATTTAGCCCATGGCGCTAAGGAGAAAGCCGATCTCTTAGGCCAACTCTTTGCGTCAAACTCGACCATGAATGAGGGGAGTGCCGAACCATCTGTTATTCCCTGGTGTGGTACAACCATGCCAGATGTTAAATTCACACAACGGGTGGTTCGGTGGGAATTAAAGTTCCTAGGCATTCGGAAGTCGAGTGGGCCGGATGGTATACCGGCAATAGTGCTCAAGCAGTGCGCTCCTGAGTTGTGCCTAGTACTTACACGACTTTTTGCGCTTTCTTACTCCAAGAGACGAGTCCCGGCTTCGTGGAAGACAGCATTCGTGCACCCTGTCCCTAAGAAAGGCGACAGAACAGACCCGTCCCATTACAGGCCTATCGCTATAACCTCCCTCCTCTCGAAGGTAATGGAGCGTGTTATAAACACTCAGCTCCTGAGATACCTGAAGGTAACGATTTATTGAGCGACCGTCAGTACGGCTTCCGTCATAGTCGCTCAACCGGTGACCTTCTTGTGTATCTCACAAACCGCTGGGCGCAATCGAGAGTCAGGGTGAGGCACTGGCTGTCAGTCTTGACATAGCGAAGGCCTTCGATCGGGTTTGGCACAGAGGTCTCCTAGCGAAGCTGCCATCGTACGGACTCCCAGAGTAATTATGCGAATGGATTGCCAGCTTTTTGTCCAACAGAAGCGTCCAAACCATCGTTATTGGCAGTTGACCGCATGGACATAAACGCTGGTGTCTCACAAGGCTCCGTCCTGTCCCCGACCCTGTTTCTGCTGCATATCAATGATGTGCTGTCTGATGACGCCATTCATTGCTATGCGGACGACAGTACCGGGGACGCATATTACACGGGCCGTGCAAACATCCCTCGCTCTAAGGTGGAGGAAAGTCGCGAACAACTTGTCTGAAATCGAGACTACTCTCACCAGAGTATCCGATTGGGGACGACTAAACCTGGTCCAATTCAACCTCACTAAGACACAAGTATGTGCCGCTAAGAAAACCCCATTTATTGTGGCGCCCCAATTCCTGAACACACCGCTCACCATCTCCTCGAGTATCGGGATCCTTGGTGTCGATATCTCCAGCGATGTCCAGTTCCGCAGTCACTTGGAGGACAAGGTTAGGCTGGCATCAAAGAAACTAGGAGTGCTTAACAGGGCGAAGCAGTACTTCACTGCGGAGCAAAGACTCCTCCTTATATACGACACCAAGGAAAATTGAAAAATCTAAATTTGATAATTTGCAATCGTTGATGAATCGATGATGACTACCATTATTTCTATGACAATTTATCGGTTTAAGAAAAACTATTTGATCTCAAAATATTAAGAACCAAATTACATGTGATTTTCTGTAGTTTCATTAATCTTATAATTAATGTTTATTTATGTTTCTTTAAAATAATTATTAATCAGTTTACTTATTAGGTTAAGATGCTGATTTCTATGTTTCTATATTTTTTATGATTACCTAGTAGGTACCTATTATCTACTCAGTTAAGTTGCTGATTTCTATATTTCTAGAATTTTTGTTTTACGGTCTTCAGTGGAGATTATTGTTTTTTTAAGTTCAATTTAAAGAATGGAAGATATAAGTGATAATAAATGAAAATCTAGTTTATTATTTTCAAAATGGTATGTTAAGTACGCTATGTGTCTAATTCATACCAAATTAATGAACAGTCTTCTAGAAGAAAAAATCCGCTATGTCATAAAATTTCACATAGAGGTATTTGAGGCACAAAAATAAACAGCTATGTGCCAAAAATCTAAAAAAAAAATTATATCATCTTCAATCTTAGTAAGAGGTGGAAAATATAAATATATTTAGTTGAATCCATACAAGCATGAATTTTCTGTATACTCACTTTTTAAATGTCATAATTAGTTTATCAAATAATCAGTTTTTTGCTTCTCCTGAAAAATTGGGTTTTTGAACATAGCGGATTTTGCATGCGCAGCGTCGATATGCGTATGTAAATCAAATCACAATGGAAGCTACTAACCGAGACAGCTTAACACTGAAATTTAAATTTATGACTTACGTGTATATAACCACAGAGTTAATATATTGCCATCCAGGATTAACCTAGTATAATGTCACCCATGTCGGGCTGATTGACAGTTATAATCCGCATTGTCCATTCTACGGGTATTAAGGTTACGATATACGTCACTGCTGAAATCACAGAACAGAAAAACTAGTAAAAATGCGACACGATAGTTTCAGTAGCGGAACTGATGTCGCGAAACCCACACATACAACCGTTAATAATACCGTGCATTACTAGTAAATATTAGCTTTGGGTGATGGAATTTATTACTTCTTTTAATGCCATATTAGCTCAAATCATAAGTATTACAAAACAAAAACACATTTAACCCGTTTTTAGGTAGTGGAAATTATACTGCCAGTACCTTTTTTTTTCAACCGTTCAAAATAGCGATTACTTTGCTATAGATAAAGAAGTATTTATGGCGTTACATACTTTGGGTCGAACAAACTTAAATTAGGTAAAAGTTTAGACGTTGTCTTACAAAAAGGTTCACATTATTGAATTTATCCTTCGTTGCGTAAATACGCACACCGATGATATGCGTGCACCGACCTACATCACACTTCCACTTGTTTTTTGTTTTCCATGGCTGAAATATTATATACTTACTTAAACTTATCTTGAGAACTAATAACACTTGTCTTGAATTTCAGAGTCACGTTTAGGTCACGAAACACTAACGTCTATAAATAACATTATTAGCGATAGTATTTTCGTCTACATTAGTCACTTCATTAATTCACTTTAGTACTTATTTACACATACGTAGTCTGAAGTTCAGTGTGTGAGCTAGCACGCTGTGCTGGCGCGCAACGGTTTCGGATCATCTGCCCGAAGGTGGTCCTGAATTGGCGGGACATTGAGCAGTACAGGACGAAGTTGATGGCACCATTGAGAAGCGCCAAAGCATCCATCAACTCGCCGAATAAGTTGTAACATTGTTTGAAGAAGCATTTCCCCAAGACACCGCTCAAGAGACCTGCAAAAAATTTACCGTTATTTTCATCTAAGAACATAATGTAATAATTTCTGCCAATATGGGTTTTTCTCATGTTTATACGCACGCTGGCGATGTTTAGTGATGAAATTTACTCATAATGAAAATGAATATAGCCTTAAAATGTTTGTGAGGGAACGTAATTCACTTTATGAGTTTGGCTCGGTGGCATGATACTACACAGTTGTATCAAACTAAATTTCGTATCAATAAATTGTGTAGACGAAGATGCCTCTAATGCCTTTAACAAATCGACTTAGCAGAATTGTTTTTGTACATGTATTTAATTTCAAATCATTTCTATGAAAAACTTAATTAAAATTTAATTTCACTGGAAAATCAATGTTATAATTGAAGTTTAGTATTTGTCGTTGTACGCAAGTTAGTATGTGTTGGTTTTTTTATACCACTTAGGTGGCCGACAAGCACGCGGCCCACTTGATTGAAAGTGGTTACTATGGCCTATGGACGTTTGCACCAGTAGCGTCACATTTGTACTAGCCACCATATAGAGAAGATAGGAGAAAGGGAAGGGGGAGGCGAGAAGAGTTTCAGTGCTGTAAATGCAGAAGACAAAAAATGGTATTTCGGTCTACTCACTAACAACACAAGACCGCTCCAGAGAGCTCTAAAACATTTCAAAAAATTATCAAACATACCTAAAATCCCTTGAGGAAATTCAGTCAACAGGAACAATAATAGAACAGCTACTAGCATTTTAGTAGTCCTGTCCGTCCTGCGCTCCGCTTTTGACCGTTTGGTAGGTTTTCGCGTGAATACATTCCCTTTGCCATTCACAACTGTGGTTGCTGGACATGCACTATAGCCTTTCAGCACCTTTTTTCTATTATTCGCCCTGTACAATGCTCGAATCAACCAAGCACTGATCACTGTCAATATCACGCAAGGTAAAAGCTTAATTAGCACGGCATGTACCCAAAAGTTTAACTGATATAAACAGCCATTATAATTGGAATCCACAAAATATACTTTTGATAGTACGTTCTCGCCTTTGTCATAGCTGAATTCCTGGTGTATAGTGAATACCTGAAACAAGTGAGATTAATTAGTGGAGATTCAATGAGCAGTCATAATTGGTAGATATATACAATTCCTCCAATTTACTTGTGATTAATTAAAATGCGGGATGCATGGTGAATTCACGGTGAGTTTAAATTTCATTCAACCATTGTAAAATCATTATTCAGAATTCTTGTGGATTACTACTATTTGGTACTGGTGTATAGCAGAATCAACGGTACTAATCCAGTAGCAATTCCTAACCTAAGGATCTGCGAGTATGTATACGTTGGTCTGCATTCTCAACTATTTATACTGTTTTCTTTATTGGGAGGTCCGCTCATATGTGCTTTTATTGCCAAGGGAGTCCACAAACCACGACCACTGAGCAAGGCCCACTGCTGTTCCTTTATAGCAGTGGATCTATAAATTACAGTTATAGGTATAACATCATCATAATCATAGAACGGTATTTTTCTGATTGAGATCTGGTGAAATCGGCAGTAGGCATAAGGGGCATCATTGTATAGGTATATAGAACTATTGGTTTGCAAGCTAACGACATGCCCCGCATTGCTCACGGCGATGGTACGGTGCGCGAACGCTTGGGCTGCCGGCGCCTCCTTCTGTGAGCAAGTTCAATTCAAGCAAGAGCAATTGAACGAACTCACAAGAGTCATATATTGTGTAGTTAGTAAGTAGATTTGTTTAGTAAATAGATTTATATACCTAGTTTGTAAGATTTATTTGTAATTAGATTAGCTTTAAGATTTCATTTGTATTCACTGTCGCATTAGGTTTACCTGTTAGGATAGTGGATTTAAGTAAATAAATAAATAAATAAATAAATAAAAAAAAAGTAATGCTCGAGAAGGAGACGGCGGAACGAGTTCGGAGAAGACTCCGGACCCGCACAGCCCGCGACGAGCGGAGGCGACTCGGACGTCGGAGGTCGCAGAATGACCTCCGTCCTCCATGAGCGCGGGCCTGGGGGTGACGGGTGGAGCCGCCTGTCACTCTAGCAGAAGCAGGCCGCGGCTGCGGCGCAAAATGCGCCTCCCCATACTCGGGGGCTAGTTGGGGACACCGTGGTCCCTACACCCGACGGGGGTCATCTCGAAGAGAAGGCCCCGGGTCTGCCGGGGTGCGAGGGATATGTTGGCTACAACCTCACCTCCGGCAACTGAAGACCCAAAGACGGCGTGCGTTTTAGTCGGTTCGAGTCCGACATAACCTTCCCAACCGGCTCCGGTGGGGAGGTATCCGTGGGGATTTTTCGCACGATAAAAAAAAAAAAAAAAAAAAAAAGCTAACGACATGCCAGTAATATCCTCTTATAATTATTTTTGTTTAATAGAATATACTTCCTATACCTACATACGTAGGTATAATAAAAAACTCTCTCACACCAGTAATACCCACTGATGGCTGATGGCTGAATAATTTTCAGATAATAATGTCCTCTCAATCGAATGTCAATATCACAACTTTCGCGTTAGAATAAAACAACAATAGCTCTACTTGAAATAAATGTGGCTGCAGCAGTATTAACAAGGTCAAAAACACTTAGAGAAAAGGGAATCAATTAATTTTAGGGAGGGGCTAGCCACCGTACAGCTGATAATAGCATCGTTTTACGCCACAACCTTCGTCAAACCCGGCTGACATAGACATATATATATCGCAAATTGATTTTCTCGAAAAAAGTGGTGAAGTTGTCGAAAGTTTACGAGAAGATTATTATGTTATTATATTGAAGTAAATCAATTCTTTTTTCAATGGGCAAAAACGTGCACTTCTTATATTTGAAAGACTTCTGGCATAAAAGTACTGATACAGCCCAAAGTCACACGTATCTTGGCAACTTGAACCTAATCAAGTCAAACCACGTCAGACTGACCGAAATCACGGCCAGTTTACTGCTTCAAACGTGATAAATATCCAATAATGTCGATTCGGATAACTTGGTACAATCTAACAATTGAAAACTTTGGAAACTATTTTGATCCGGGAAACTTTATTGCATTTGAACAACTATGCGACTTCCACTCAAAGCGAACTTGCAAAGCCAATAAGTCATTATCATTCGCCATCTCTTAGACTTAAGTTTTGAATAAGGAATTTAAAAGGAAGGAAGATAAGGCTAAAAAATATGATTCGCGCGCGCAAGTGCTTTTGGATGTGTGTGTGTGTACTTGTGTGTCCCTACATTTGTATGCGTGTATGTATGTAAATGTGTGTATTAGCATTTTGGTGCTTCGAGATTCCATATTCTACACCAATAAGCAGATAGCAATTATCATTAATAAAAACATGATAGTGCAGTACGCAAAATGACGTTTCCAAGTATATTTACAAAACTTCAAAATTAGATATTAAGATACATACACATATCTAGTTCCACTACGGAGGGATTATTCTATTAAGGGAATGCTAAAGGGTATGCCTCACCATCATGCGAGTATTTCCTTTGACTCCCTTCAAAGCAAATAATTTCAACCCATGTATGTTACCAATTATCAGCTTTAGTAGCAGTTAAATGTTAATTAGTTTCATATGGTTTGCTACTGACGGTTTCATTACAATAATCATTGGGTTAATATTTTAGAGAAATCTAATTTTAGGATTACCCAATTAGTTGCTTCGATACGTCACATCCACTTTTCGTTTAGGTCTCAGAAAACGTGATATTATTAAAACTGCTCTGTTACAACTCAAGTTTTTGCACGTGTATAAGATTCAGACTGATTAAAATTGTTCATTATGTCTCTAAAACGATTTGATTCGAGTCACGATTGCTTCGTTTTAACAAATATAATGTGCCGATGTGTTTAAAAGGATTATAGAAATAAACGTTTAGAATACAGAACTAACTATCTCCGTTAACAAGATTTGACTACGACTCAACTGATAAAACGAATTTGATTTTAAGTGGAGGCGACAGTGTTGCAAGCAGTGTAAATCTGTTCGAGGACCTAGGAATCTTGATGTCAAAAGAGAGCGCTTCTAAGTAAGTCGCCTTCAAATCTTCGCTGCCTTCACGTGTAGCAACTGTTCACGAACATTTACAGCTTAAATTGGATATATCAGAAATGTGAGGACAGTAACATTCCTGTATCAGAAGACGGTCGCCGTAGTCGAAATTGGCTTGGAAAAACAGCAACATAAAGGTAAATTCTTTTCAATTATTGTGAAAATGTCTTGTTTTTAAGTAGATATCTATCTTGTTGCTCTGGCTGTAGGTGGACCCGTGGAACAACAACAAACACCCAGGTGATACACTAGTAGTTTCATGGGTAAGCTCCCAATTGTTTATGTATTTATAATATGCAAGCATATACTCATGCCGATATCCCTTCAGGATGGTCAGAAGTATGTGTTATCCAAATTTCACTTGTACTGATCCAATCAATTCCGTTTTTGTGTTTCATTTTAATGACAACCCGGCAATGCTTTTAGCATTTTCCATAAATACCTGTAACTCGTGCTCAGTCAACATTAAAATTTAACGACGCAATTAAGTGTAATAAAGCAATTTAAATACTTTAATGACTTTTTCAGGAAGCATTTTAGAAAATTAAAGAGTTTCAACGTCAGATAAATTGGCCAGTTTCAACATGAGATACTTGGAGACTCTTAACATGATATAATCAAGTTTAGCTTAGTGGTTAACGAGTCAGCTTCGGTTGGCTAAAATGGATAAAATATAACAACGTTCCAATGGCAACCGTTCTATGAGAGATATGTCTTTTATTACCTCAGCTCCAGCAATCAAAGACGAAGAACAAAGGACGGTGTGCATTTCAGTCGGTTCGAGTCCGACATAGTCACCTATGCCGGCTATGGTGGAGGTGGTATGATGGAGATGGATATAACGACGTCACTCAGACGACGACATTCAAAGTGTTATTCCATTTATTTATCTCCATCTACTTTCCTCTTCTAAGTGCCCGTGTCATTTTCTGCGTGAAAGCGTTGAAGAGTTCCGTCCGAAGATAATTAAAATGCAGTATAATTATTTTCGGACGAAGTTCTTAGAACTTTTTTAAAAATAATAGAAGCCTAAGTTTTGCCTCATAATTTTATCTAGCTACAGTAAAAGTATTGACACAATCAGCCTTACTACTACTAAAATAGTCCGTTACAAACAATCAGACTAACTAAACTTATAAATTGTTTTTTTATAGATATCGTGTTTCTTTTTCATATACATTCATTCAGTCTGTCCCAGCCGCCTTTTTCAGGTCGTCAGTCCATCTAGCTAGGGGGCGTCCTACCTTCCGTTTGCCTTCTCGTGGTCTCCACTCGAGGACTCGTTTGCTCCAGCGACCATCGGTCCTCCGGCAGATGTGGCCAGCCCACTGCCACTTCAGCTTGGTTATTCTGCGAGCTATGTCTGTAACTTTAGTTCTTTGTCGGATGACCTCATTGCGAATTTTATCCTTCAAAGAGACTCCAAGCATAGCTCGCTCCATGGCCCGCTGAGCGACTTTCAATTTGTGGACTAACCCCACCGTCAATGTCCACGTTTCGGCACCGTAAGTCATAACATGCAGAACCCACTGGTCGAAGACTCTTGTTTTGAGGCTTTGAGGTAGGGGGGAGGAGAAGACCCGACGCAATTTGCCAAACGCTGCCCAGCCCAATCGAATCCTTCTGGCTAGTTCTTTCTCGAAGTTGTTTCTACCAAGTTGTATGGTTTGCCCCAGGTAGATATATTGTTGAACAACTTCGAGTGTGGCCCCTTCGATGGCAATCGGTCTCGGTATAACGTGTTCATTGAACATAACCTTGGTTTTGTCCAAGTTTACACCAAGGCCGACGCGTCGAGAGGATTCGTTTAGGCCGTGCAGCATTTCGCCCAGCTGCTCCAGCGACTCCGCAACTATGACGATATCGTCGGCGAACCGAAGGTGCGAGATGTACTCGCCGTTTATGTTTATACCCCGCCCAGTCCAATCCAGAGCGGATGCGGAAGGCGGAGGATAGGGAGCAGTGGCGCACATTAGGAGAGACCTATGTCCAGCAGTGGACTGCGATAGGTTAATTGATGATACATTCATTAAATAACTGTTATTTTGATCATACGAATATACACTAATTTTACCTATTTCTATAGATTGCTTTTTTAATATGTGACAGTGTCGGCATATAAAATAGACCTTAATAAGTACAGTAATAACGTTTGTTCTCTATCTATTATGTATTGTTCGTCTATCTATCGATCTATCTGTCCAGCTTTTGTTACGATAAGCATTAGTAAAATCTGTTACAAAACCACACCACTATTCTTCGATTGATATTAATGCAAAACTATCTTTTTATATAATGTAAATGCGGTAACCCAAATCATAGATATCTTTTATGCAAATGACAGCAAATCTTCCAACGTTGTACCTACAATTACTTTTCTGTATCCACACAAAAAGATTTGCCTTTTTACTAAGGAAGTATATCATTGGAATATTATATTGCGACTCTTAGAAATAGAACTATAGAAATTAAAATAAAAAGGAAATAAATATAATGAAAATGTCTATGGCATACCTAAGTGCTCGATTATACTCCCGTCCTAATTAAGCAGAGTCCAACCGAGAAAGTACCTCCGCGCTACAGATTACCGCGGCTATTAATAACCTTGTGTTGTGTTTCCAGTGATGAGTACTTTACTAAAGATTAATTGGAATAGGTTATCAGAGCATTCACCATGGTAAGGACGGTAAAATATTGCCAAGGACGCAACATCTCTACACATCTACTGAAGGTCAAGGGTATTCGTCATCTCAGAACTCCCAATGATGCGGACTGCACGTCGACAACCTATCGAGAGCGTGTAATAAGTACTTCTATATACTAACAGTGAGATTACAATTTGTTTCGATTCTGAATCTGAGATAATCAGACTGTTTACGTTACAACGTACGTAACACGTTTACGTTAACAATACCGCATTTCGTTCGTTTATTTAAAAATACTCTTACACCAACCCAGTATATGTTTGTAATGTATGTATTCGCTCCATAGCGCTCCTGAAGATGCCCCGTGTAGAGGCGAAACACGTGTTAAGGTTGTCCTTCGCAATTGCGGAATATGCACATACGACAACATCTCTACTCGGGTAAGAAGTCTTTTACTTCCTTTGAGGGATGCGGTTTGACATTACTTTACATGACAATTAGTAATAATTTGCTATTGTTATCGTTTGAATTGTCAAACCTTGAGTGAGTGGTGGGTCCACCTCCCTTTTCTAATATATAATTTCTTGTAAAGATACGAGAAAATATTGATTACTGAAATGCAATAACGTATAAAACGGTCGTACATAAGAATCGCGAAACTTGATTATAAGCATCCAAGCATGACATCTTCATTTGTATTCCCGTAACTGAAATGTCATAAACGTAACGTTACGAATTGTATTCGAAGCATTCCTGTTACATCAAATGAAATGACAGAATTTATGATATAAAAATGGAAACAGGGAGTGTTAAATTAGCTATGATTTCATAACCTTAAAACCATGGAGCAAAGTAAGGAACATGATAAGCATTAATTTAGTTTGTCCTAAAAATCGCGAGTTAGTAAATAATATGAATTTAAAAATTAATAAGCCCTCTAACAACTAAAGTTGGCAATCCTACTATTTTATATTTTGACTTCTGTAGTAGCAACTACCATCTGCCATCCAATAACCAAAAAAAACGCGTGTGTTGGAGTTTCAATCCAAAACTATAACCTCACAGGTGTAGTTAACTTTAGCCCCAAAGATCTCGGTAGGCTCGTAAATTTTGTATAGCGACTATTATACTCATTAAACAAAATGACCGTGTTTAATACTTACAAAGTACGACGGTATACACAGTATTGGTGGTAGGACGAAGCTCAGCAGTATTGCTATCGTACATCTTCTATCTGTGCAGAGAGTTGCACTATATGTGGGATACCTGTCAACAAAATAACATTATTTAGTAACTGGTAATTACATATTATAACACGCCACACCGGGTTCTAACCCTTCTCAGTTCCATCTAATATATAAACCGTTACCGTACTCCTCCGAAACGGCTTGCCCGTTTTTTACCAAATTTTATATGCGTATTCAGTAGGTCTGAGAATCGGCAACTATCTATTTTCCATACCCTTAAGTGATAAGGGTTTTTCCCCCTTAAAATTTATTAGGCAAATCAACGTTTGCTGGGTCAGCTAGTATTTATATAGATGAACATAACTATTTGCATTGGTCTGGTCGTGCTTCGAATAGCATGTATCCATGATAAAATCTATGACAGTCCTTATGGATAGGTACCTAGTTGGTGCGCTAAGTCCAACAACGGGTCTAAGTGTAGCACTTCGTTATTGCCTATACCTATAGGTTGAGGAGGTCAAATGGAAGTTGCTTCTCGAAAAATGTCTAAGTTCAACCGCGACTCAGTTAGACTGTAAATATACGGACCCTAAAATCAGATGTGACAGTTGGTAATTAAAATTTAAACAAAAGTATAACAAGATTTATACCTGAAGGCTTTTCAGTTTAGCCGTTGAAAAGTTTAAGGTACTTGGGCTTATTATCAAGAAGTTAACGCTTCAGGCTTCGTCCAATAAACAAACAACTTATTTTATCTTAATTTTCTATCTACGTGTTATCCGTCTTCACTCTTCCTAAAAATACTTTTTCTTTACAACGATTGTAACGGAACTGCCCACGCAGGTCCAATCCAGTAATGTAATTGAAAACTACATGTTATTATGTAGATACTACAGGCTCTGCGAACCCAAACTGTATTCACTGAATTTGCTACTATTTGTTTTTTAACTTCGGTATGGAATCAATTTTTAAATGCATTCACGTGAAAAATTTATGTCACTTCACTTAATTCCTTAGTCTATCTATTGACTTTTTGGCAACGTATGAAACGACACCAAAGGTGCACAATAGAATCGACATTGATCGATATTTAATCTAAAGTGCATAGTATGGTGGGAGATAGGGCTGTAACTATAATAGATGCAATCAACTGTTGCTTGATGAACATTAAGGACAGTTTTTTTTATAGTGCGAGAAAAATCCCCACGGGTAATTTAACTTTTAAACTCCTCCCCCACGGGTACCTCCCGCGAGAGCAGGTTGGGGAGGTTATGTCGAACCAACCAGTTGTTAGTTAATTAGTTGCTAGTAACCAACATATAATCTCGCACCCTGGCAGACCCGGGGCTATCTCTTTTTGGTGGAAGTGGTATCCGTGGGGATTTTGAGCACGATAAAAAAAAATCGATCTATTTCGAGATGTGACCACCTTCTTAGGTATAGCTGAGTCTGTGCGCTTATTACAAGTAGGTACAAATAAATTATCTTTTGCTTTTAAATCTTAAGGTAAACTTTATCAGGAAACAATTTTATTGACAATCGTCCTTGGTTGGATTTTGTTTAAAAGGATTAATTCCTTTGAAAATAGGAAACTGTACAATTCCTTTTGAAATTAGTTGAATGAATAAAGAATAGGTTGGTATATTTAGGACAAAAGGGTTCTCGTAATTATTTTTAACAAAAAACATTTTTTTTTCAATTTAGGTATATGAATGTATTGAAGTCATAAAGTTACCATACTTAGAGATATTTTCATAACTGGTTATAAAAAATTACGCAAATATAAGTGTTTACTAGTAACTAGTTACAAGAAGTGAAACAAATTACTGTTTCGTAGCTGGTTATGAACCATATAGTTACGAAAGTGGCTGAAGGGGAGTAGCACACATATTTTTACTCAAAATCTAGGTGTAAGAAAGGGACATAGAGAAAAGGGAAATAAAACATTTTTAATAAACTTATCAACTTGATATAGGTAGCCGGCTATCATAAAAAGCGCACATTTAAATTCATTTGGCTCTATTTACGCTAGTAATAATAGCTTTACGGTTAAACCACATAAGAAACGAAAACAAATTTTATGTATATTATATTTTGTATATTTATATGTTATTATATTATGTTATCAGTGAAAATATTTAATTGGCCCTCTCCTATCTTAAATATCATTGTAACACTAATTGTTAGCTGTAAGTTTCCTACTATCAAATAATACATGAATAAATAAATATGAATTCTACAAACTACGTTAAGCTGTCCATTATGAGTACCTGTGAGCTATTTATCGTAGTTTGACCTAACCTATTGTGCTCGAGTTACGTTAAGAACATTTCATTTTATTTTCCTTGGACAATATGGTCTATTTTAACAATTTATATGGAGGTTAAGCTCTAAAAATCTAGAACGTGCACAAAAAGTAACCACTAACGTTTATTATACTGGATTTTATGACCTGGATACTGTTTTAATGGTTTACTCCTTTAATATTGCGGTACATGGGCAATAGGGCGTCGCAAGGTGAAATATTTATGTATGGTGCTTGGCGAAATATGACTTTCTCAATGAAAATTTGAACAGAGAGACAATTTCTGAATACAAAATTTAGTAACAAACATTAAATTTAAGCTCGTTATTTTATAAACACAAAATGTGTTTATTTACTGCGAAGTATTGTTACATAAACAACAAAAATATTCAGACAAATACATTGTTCAGTCAGGCGTGGGAAAAGCTGAGAGAAATCCCACCCCTAAGACCGGCAGGAGGAGGAGGTGGAGCGTGTCCAGAGGAAATTTTGGGTCCGCACAGCCTGCGACTAGCGGAGACGACTCGGGCGTCGGAAGTCGTAGACCAGCCGGCGAGTGAAGAACATGCCAGAGGATACCTCACCAACTAATGGTCCGAGATGGTCGTACAGTTTTGGTCGGTTCACGTTCGACATAACCGATCCCGCTGGATTCGGCAAGAAGCTATAAGTAGTATTTTAGATTACTGTTCAAATTTTGAGAGGCGATTCAGGCTTAAGTGGTATTCTAGTTACGGGCCTTATACCGCCGCATACATACAACAAAAAAAGTTTCTGATAAAGTCCCTGGAATCTATTCCTATGGGTTGCGACTGTTACAAGCAGGAGGAGCTACGAGTATTAGGAGCAGGTAAATAGAACAACGAAAAAAATAATCCACGATCGTGCTCCAAATCTTATCAAGTTATCACTGAACCGACAGCCATTCGAAATTGCACGTTCAATAAATATCTACTGTACAAATAATGGCGGCAAAACGATAACATCTTGAACAAACTTGATCTACCATCAGCATTCATCAAATGGACTTAAGATTACATCACGTGCCTTCCAAAAACTGGGGTCAGGAATATAAAGTTTATTTATTTCATCCAGTTGGGACGCTTGGTGCGTAGAAGAAATTGGTTAAATTGATCATCGTGATTGAAATGTTTTTTTGAGTACTAAGTTAGTGGATTATTACAGACGTCCCTTTAGTCAAGTGGCACATCATTAGTGGAATACAATGATCAATATAGGAATTTAAAGAGTGACGTATTAACCGTAACCCATAGTCATAGTTCCGATCGCATCTGAAACTTTCACCTAACAGTCCGGTAACTGCTATCCAGCATAATCTCTGCCATTTCGTACTGTCTTGTGCATCCATGATAGTAAACTCATTGTCATGCATATAATCATCCACAATTCCAAGCACTGCCTTGGATTGGATCTGCCTACTACCAAGTCCGGGAGAGGCGACATAGCCTTACATTTGTTTTCACTTTTTAGGGCCATACTACATATAACTGATTACATATTATGTCCATATGGTAAGGTGTACAAGGTGCTCTTCACTTCACGGAAGGATTTAAGTACGTTAAGACTTCTCACCCATCCTAAAACAGACCTGACTAATATTGCTTAATCGATGACTAATATTGCCTTAGTCATAATTGATTAGCAGATTCAGTTACTAATTGAATATCAGCTGAAATCTATACATACATACATACACATGCTCACGCCCGTCATCCCCAAGGGGTGGGCGGAGGTGTATTAAACACCCACATTTCGCCAACTATGATTTTCGGTTGCACGTAATAGGGGTCGAGCCTAAAACCACTAAAACCAATTAGTTAATAAAAAGGGATTTTGTTGTCTAAGAGCAATTAAGTAAACTTTAATCTACCACTCTAAGAATAGACTTCTTTTGAGAGGGTTGTGGCTTTGATTCACTAAATTTAACTTTAATTATATAATTTTCTTGTCACCATCGCATCGTCGCCCTGGTTTAACTTCAATTAAAATGCCTCACGTTTTACAAGAGTATACTCAAGTTATATTAACTTGGCTATGATTTAACAGAGAGTGTTGGATAATTAAAGAAGTTTTTAACTCGAGCGGAATGTAATTACTACATACATATACATACATATGCTAACGCCCGTAATCCCCGAAGGGGTAGACAGACGTGTATCAAACACCCACATTTCGTCAACTATAATTTTCGATCACACGTAATAGCGGGCGAACCTATTGCCGCCAATCGGGCACTTTATAACAAAATAGGTTTGCCGAAATTAATTCCTGATCGAAAATTAGCAGCCAAATAATTTTTTTGTCCCAATTCCTTGCTATGCGGTGAAAATCACAAGGAAATTAATTATGTGCTTAGCCGCACAAGCACTACCAATTAATCAGACGGATAACTTAGATATGTATACTCATATAGGTATTTTACCAATATATTTTAACTGAAAATTAGAATTATATTGTATGTATAATCTGTCTTTGAACATAAAAAAGAAATTGTTATTTTGGTGAACTAAAAATAATTAATGCCTCTACAAAACTTTATGTACAGTGCACGGCATCTAACGTGGCTAGGTTTTGTAGTAGTAGGGGTAAGTTCGCGCATCGTACATTTATAGGCACAAAAAGTTCTTGTTATTATTCTATTTATTCACCAGAATGCCATCATTTATTTTGAATTATGTCTGCTTTACCGCAAAAGAGACCCTAAAATCGTCTCAGATGCGCTGACGATTCTTGCCAAGCTGCTTGCCGATATCTGTACACATTTGCATAAATATATATATATCCTTTTTTTCCGGTATTGGGAATTGGACACCGGTTGAATAATCAAATTCTACATTTCTTTAATCAAGTGACATCAATTCACTAATGCTAAATGTCACAGTTTAGGTAACAATAAATATATTTGTAGAAATAAAATCACAAAAGAAACCTTACAGATTCGGTCCGTGATTCTTATACTCAATTCAAGGAAGTTTAGTGTTACTTAGCTGTTTTTATTGTGAAAAACAAACTCCCACTGTCGGTCGGCTTGAGTTATTTTTAAAAGGTTAACTGAAGAGTATTCTGCGAAGTTAAAGTTATTAATATCGATAATTTGTTTATTTTTATCACAAAAATACTGTTTCCAAAATAAGAAGATTACTTTCAAAGTTAAATAATTTTTGCCTACTAAGTGTACACAGATTTTTAGAAAATTGTAGAGTTCATGACTTAGCGCCTCTTTCATTTCGCCAATCCTGTCTCCTTTTGAGCGTCAATTTCAAATGATACAAATTAATAGAGTTTTTTGCAAAAATATCTAATACCTACCTAACATACTTTTTGATGATGTAAAGTCCAAGTACTCAAGTCTCAAGTGATGTAAAGTGGTTACCGTGGCCTATGGACGTTTGCAATACCAGTGGCGTCACATTAGTGCCGCCGACCATACCGACACTTCAAATCTCCCCCTCTTCTCTTAGATTCCTTCTTTCTAAAAGGTTAAGAGAGTCTCTGTGCTGTCAGTGCAAAAGATAAAGAAGGGTTTCCAGACCTTTTTCTAATCAAGTGAAGAAAGGGACACTTTTGATAAAAACGAGGGGTCTCCCTTGATGAAATGTGATTCAGAAGTGTTCAAGTCACGTATAACATGTTTTCTGACTGCGGCCTAGCGCTGTTCACTACAAGCAAATCACTTACAATTCTCACAACCCACTGCTGCTACAAGTATTTAAAGATCATGGCAATGGCTTATGGTGATTTATTTTGTATAAAAAAGCCCGATAGTAATCTTTTTTGTGACTTTATCCAGCTGGAAAAAAAAGTAAAATCGCTTTCTATCAAAACATGTGAAAGCTCCAACCTTTTAGTGAACTAACAGTCATAGAGAACCAAAAGCTTTTTAAATGAATAAACATTTCCGCTATAAAGTGTTTACACATTTTATAAATGGAAAAAGGTATTCAAACAAATTGAAAATCTTTTATGCTTACCTTGATATCTATATAAATAGGGATGCTGACTACTTTTTTATTCTCGAAAAATAAACCAATTTATAACAACAGACAGAAGTGAAAATTTTCTCACAACAAATCTTTTTAAAGCATGTAATGAAGCCGTCAAGCTGAGCGCCTCAATTGTAATACTGTAGGTCACCATTCCTTCATCTTTCCTGAGACTTTGCCTTCAGCTTACCATCAGGCGAGGTGAAATCAATTTGACATTCCATAAATAATAGAAATCTAAAAAGTTATAAATTTGGACTCAGTTTATAGTTTCGTAATATTGGGTAAAATTCACAGACCATCTCCAGGTGACGATCTGTGGCGGAATCGGACCACCTTGTCATCATCGCTACTGGAGCCAGAGTTCAGCCTGATTTCGTGATATTAGGGTGGAAAACTATATGCATTAAAGTGTCAGTACGGAATAATGAATATACTAGAACTTCCTTTTCACTACATAGTATAAAATAAAGTCGCGTTCTCTGTCCCTTTGTATGCTTAAATCTTCAGAACTACGCAACAGATTTTGATGCAGTTGTTTCAATAGATAGAATGGTTAAAGAGGAAGGTTTATATGTATATTACATCATGCTACGACTAACAGGTGCAGAGCAGGAATGAAAAATGTTGCAAAAACGGGGTGACGCCGACGAATTCGCGTGGGTCAGCTAGTAATGAATATACTAGAACTTCCTTTTATGAAATAAAATGTATTACAAGATTCGCCACTGATAGAGAGGTACTGTAAGGTAATGAGTGGACCCGAACCTACGGACTAATCCAAACAATTAATTAGCTTATCGCAGTCCATCTCATCAGAAAGCGACACCTAGGGAACACTCTGGTCGATAGGCTAATTGATTAAAAGATTGAGTCCACTGCTGAAAATAGGCCACTCCCAATGTTAGAGGCTTTGGGCTACAGCAGCCACGCTGGCCGGGTTGGTACAGGATTTTATTTCGAGGGTCACTTCTCTTGTAGTGATATCGTCAGCGTATTTTTCCGTTAGTCGCCTCTTACGAGACTCTTCGGACGAGATGAGGTGGTGATACTTGTATCTCTTCTCTATGTGCAATACAAAATATTTCAGTAACCTCTTTTTGAATTATAAATAATTAAAATCAAACAGTTAAGTACTTACAAAAGTAAAACAAAAACATCTTATCTAAGAATTTAAACATTAAACTGTTCAAATATAGCTGTTTCCTGGGTGCGTTGCCAAACTTTGTATTGCTACATTAATTTTCATAAGATAACCAATAATAGTTTACCGGAACCGGAAATTGAACTCAGAACTCAGGTCCTAAGTATACACGAACAAAATACATAATATTATGTATGCTATGTGTCGTGGGCTGTATATAACTTTTCGTAGGGTTAATCTTTTCAATGAAACAGTAATTCCTTTTCAATTGACTCTGTTATACTATCTCCCTAATGCCTTCTAAGTAACTAGACCCGCTATTAGCGTATACGAGAGAGGAAGAGCAATAGATAGAATTTTTATTGCCAGGTTATAAATTTGGCAATAAAACTATATCTTAACTAGGCTTGATTCTTCACAATAAAGTAACGAACGCATATGTATTATTGAATCGATTATTGAATTACTGGTGTGCCTACTCATATCCAGGAGCTAGATGGGCGCATCGTGGTCCCTACAACGGACGAGTGTCATCTCGAAAGAGAGGTTAGCTACTATCTCACCTCCGGCAACTAAAGACCCAAAGACGGCGTGCGTTTTAATTGGTTCGAGTCCAAAAAACCTCCTCAACCAGCTCCGGCGGGAGGTATCCGTGGAGATTTTTAGCACAATTAAAAAAACAAAAGTGCGTCTCAAGAAGCAATTTCATTTCTTAGTACTTTTATTTAAATATATTTATTCTTTATCACTTCTACTACTTTTAGTCATATTTTAATTTCTTACAACCGTCTTATAATGGACCGTGGTTCGGTGTACTATGCACTATGGTATCAATTAGGTCGCGCTTGTATTTAAAGACGGCAACAACGAGCAAATTCCCCATAGAGAGATAAGCGTAGAAACTCTTTTCATCCCTTAACTTTTTAAATGAAAATGAAAAGAAAATGCCCACGAGAGACAAATGTAAACCGCCGGAAAATAGACATAAGGTTATTATTAACCGCGGTATTCTGTAGGGCGAAGGTATTGAAAATTTTAAGAAACATGGACTGATTTAACACAATTTTATAAACAAAACTAGCTTCTAAGGTCGCATAAGATCAAATTGTTCAAAGGTTTCTGTTATCAAATTATTGAACAAGTTTCAAATTAATCACACAGTTTAGACGTATTACCATTGAATTATTGTGGGTTATTTCTGCCCATTAATAAAACTTAGTTGAGATACTAGCCTCCACTTTCTGGGCTCATCTTGTTTGATGGAAGTTATAATGTTCGTCTCCAGCGTGGTTTACAATGTAATGTCAGTTTGAATGTTATTCATCTAACTGAGCAGTCCTAATAATAACCTTGTATTGTGTTTCCGGCGGTGAGTAGGGCTGTCCAAAAGTATTGATTCAAAAATATTTACAAATATTGATACAGTTACTATACGTTACAACTCTATTAAACAAATACATGGTGTTTACTAACTTGATAGCGATATAGCGCCAGACAGCGAGCGACAATGTGAGTAGTATCGAAGCTGTGTGGAGTATCTGCGTGAAGTGCATGTGGAACAGCATGTATACCGCCCAAGAGTACGGCCGCTCTTGTTGTCCTGGGAACAGCTGGAACAAATGACGTAATTATTACACATAACGGAACATATATACGACGGTCTCTGTGACGTAGCGGTAGTTGGACTCGAATGATAATCTCGACTGAAAATTATCGAACTGCTTGTAAAAGCAGATGCTAAACTGCAAGCTAAAAGCTTCGGATGCAACTGGGATTAACACTAGGATGAAGGGCGGAACATTTCGAATTCTGATATTTTGAATATATTTATGTTAGCGCATTTAGGTAGGTACAGAATTGTATCAATTCAAAGGAAAGCTTAGCCTAGTGGTATGGGTAATGGACTGCTGAGACGAGGACTCGGGTTCGAGGTTTTACGATGGCACACCAATGACTTTTCGGAGTTATGTGTGTATTTAGGTATAGCAGGTTTATAAGTACACGGTTAATGGCAATAAAAAGTAGAACTGCTACCAAGTTTAATATCAGATTACCTGTGTTTTATTTAAATATCAATTGTACTATCTCGTGAGTTTATAAAATGAACTCTGCATAAACAGTGTGAGCGCAACTACAAATTAGGTCACTTGCGATCCGATTTCCAAGAAACAAAAGAAATCAAACACGGAAACAACTGTTTATTATCCTATAGATTTAAGATCGGAAAACAACGATGTTTGTTTGTATGAAAACTGCCTTATAATGAAAAAACTTATTTAAAACTAGCTGATCCGCTCAAATTCGTCTGTGTCACCCCGTTTTTGCAACATTTTTCATTCCTGCTCCGCACCTGTAGTTCGTAGCATGATGTTATATACAATATAAACTTTCCTCTTTAAACATTCTATCTATTAAAAAAACTGCATCAAAATCCGTTGCATAGTTTAAAAGATTTAAGCATACAAAGGGACATAAGGACATGAAAAATAGGGACAGAGAACGCGACTTTGTTTTATACTATGTAGTGATTAGCAACAAGCGCACGTGTTTCCTTCTTCCTACAGTCGCGGGTCCTTTAAGCGGGGCGTGAAAAAGCATCTGATGAGGCCGTCAAGCTGAGTGCTACAATTGTAGCACTGTACGTATTTGCAAGGGTGACCCTCTTTCATTAGACTTTGCATTCAGCTTAACATCAGGCGAGATGAAGTCAAATTGACGTACCATAAAATAAGCAAATTTTTCAATAATTACAAATGCTACATAATAGACACTACTAAAACAATTTGTCTGGTAGTTCAAGAAGATTGAGTATCTAATAAGATCTTATCTATGAATCTCATAGACAATGAGTTCCCACGTATTCAATACGTTTAATAACAATGATTATATCAAACTTTATTTATATAAAGAAATTAATAACTACAATGTTATGCTTGAATAGAACAAAGCATCGGATTTCATGCACTTAGATATTGTTATATAATTGGCTATTGAGAGAAGATATCATACGAAATGGAAATAGTATTTGATAAACTACTATTCTATTAATTGAATTACTATACTATACTATTCGTTGAATTGAATTACTGGAATTCGGCTATTTATTCAGACGAATATTAGCCACTTGAACGTTGACTCTCGAATAAACTTCAATCATAGGTATATACAATGGGCCCCAGAAATGCCTAAGTCTACTATACGTATTAACTGTGCATATTAACTATAGGTATATACAATGGGCCCCAGAAATGCCTAAGTCTACTATACGTATTAACTGTGCATATTAACTATACGTATTAACTGTAAGCATTAACTGTGAGTATTAACAATACATATTAACTGTACGCATTGACTGTACGTATTGACTGTACATATTGACTGTACGTATTAACTGTATGTATTAACTGTACCTACGTAGTAACTTTACCACTCAGCGTCACTACATACAATTAAAAAAAAATACTATTTCTATTTATTTATTTAAGGTACGTACTACACGTGTATATTTTCTGTAATTATATCTATAGTTTAGTATTTTAGAGTAAAGCTATTTGATCCATATGTAACAATTGATTGGCATCTATTTCACTGTAGATTATTTTTCAATCTACTTATAAAATAGAAATCGGCACTGGCCAGTACATAAACTCGCTGTATTTAACAAGATTATCAACATGGAAATATTATATGTCGTTGAATTCGAGTGGAACCAGCGTAAACATTTTACACTCTGAACGTTAATATACATAGGTCGTTGGCAACGACCATCCGTAGGTCGTTGCTTTGATAGGTGGTTGCCGTATTCATGATAAAGGGTGTAAATATACAGCTCTGACTTGTCCAAATAGGAATGAATATAAATGAGTACGCAATCAATCATCATTTGTTAAACTAAATCTGTTCGGACAGCTACCGACCACGAAAAAATTAGCTCTTTAGAAAATATTTGACCATAAATTATTAGGAAAAAGCATGATTTTAGATTGACATGGCCATTTATATTAATACTAATATGAAAGTCAACGGGATATTTACTAAGTTTGTTGGTTTTGGAGTTTAATTGATATTTCGACACTGTTACAAGTGCCATGATCAGTTCGGAGTTTAAATATTTCGACGCTGATCGCTTGTTACAGAGCCGAAATATCGATTAAACTCCGAAATCAACCAACATGGTAAACATCCCGTTGACTTTTATAATAGTACACTATATTTAGCACAGATTTTAACCCCTTTGTTACTATAATGATGTCTATTTTGTTTTTATAACTTATCTACTTTTAATGATTTATCTGTAAACAGTCGAACCCGAATTAATTCGAGTTTGACTGTTTTCTTGTTGTTTGTTTGTTGTTTGACTTGTCTTTATTTAGGTACAGCAGCCGGTTTAGCCGTCGAAGGAAGTAATTATTTAATACGATATTTACACAGAAGAGACGAGCAATACGCAGAGCAAAATCTTATGATTGTGATTTGTTAAGCTTAATTCAAACTAACACTAAACTATTGTTCTTAAAGTCCCGCGCACGCTCAAGCTGTGAAATAAACTCTCTGCCGTGGTTTTTCCAAACAACTACAATATGGGGTTCTGCAAGAATAGTATCAAAAAGTTTCAAGAGGGCCGGTAGCACGTGTCTGATGCCTTTGGTATAACAAACGTCCATAGGCCACGATGACCATCTTCCATCAGGTGGGCAGTGGTAAAAGGTATAGGTAAAAATGACCTAAGCACATTGAACGTCATGGTTACGCATACAAGTAGTGATTAACAGAATAAACAATACTACCTTATTCAGTATTCGAAATACAACTAGATGCCTTATATACCAACCCGAATATTGTGCTGTGCAATCACATCGAAATCCAATGACAATGACGTTAACACGCCTACAGATTCCTCCATTCTGACACAGTTAATGGTGTTCAAATAAAAAATATAATGGTACACGATTTTACTGTTATGGATAGTCCATATTATATACTTACTTAAGTATAGACTTAAGTATAGACTTAACAATGCTATTTAAACTACACTGACGGACTCATAAACTGCATCAAAGTTCAGGTTTACTCTAAAAGGATTTTTTATAATAAGTATGCAAACTTTTTAGATTAAATTATATAAATATGGAAAGACTGGCTCTTAATCTTAAAAAAAATTAAATTTAAAAATAGAACTGCAGTAAAACAAATGAATATAGCCGGGAAAAGAAAATTTACTTGTAGTATCAGATTTGCGTGTTATTTATAGCAAAGTTTTAAATTGATTCTCATTGATTTTTTTTGTTTTGTCAATTGAATTATTGTTACCAGCATAATTGTTGGGTTAGTTTTTTAACACATCGAGAGTTTTTGAACCATTATATGGATACTTCGTCCGAACAAGCGGCACAAATTGTAGCATTGGTGCGGGAGGGCTTGGATCAACGAACGATTGGTAGAAATTTAAATTTAAACCAGTCTACGGTTTCTAGAATATACAGAAGGTTTGTAGAGACAGGTTCTTACAGGAGGAGACGTGGTACAGGCAGAACTCGAGCAACCACAGGTCGTGATGACCGATTTATTGTTATAACTTCCCTGCGAAATCGTTTCCTCACGTCAGTTAACATCAAAACCGAGCTTAATGAAGTGCGTGGAGTAAACGTGTGTGCACGAACAATAAGAAGAAGGTTAAAGGAAGCGGATATCACCCCTTTTAGACCAGCAAATGGTCCAAAGTTGTCTACAGCTCACAGACAAGCTCGCTTAAGATTTGCGCGTCATCACCTGAATTGGACAGAAGAGCAGTGGGCCTCTGTATTGTTCACGGACGAGTGTAGGACATGTTTATATGGTGCAGATGGTCGCAGAAGAGTCTATCGTCGACGTGGGGAGCGATATGCTCAAAGTTGCATTGAGGAGCGTGTTCCTTTTGGAGGCGGTTCATGTATGGTCTGGGGTGGCATATCGATGAACGGGCGAACAGAACTTGTGTTCATAGACATGGTCCGTCAAAACGGTAATAGAGGGGGTTTGACAGCACATCGCTACATAACAGAGATATTAGAAGATCACGTGGTGCCTTACATGGGATTCATAGGCGAAAATTTTACTTTAATGCAGGATAATGCCCGGCCGCATGCAGCTGCACAAGTTCAACATTATTGCGAAGAGGTTGGGATACGTACAATGAATTGGCCAGCACGCAGCCCGGATCTTAATCCCATCGAGCATGTTTGGGACAATTTAAAAAGAGCTGTATATGCGAGAAACCCTTCGCCCACGACAGTGGCAGCACTAAGAACAGCACTTTCAGAAGAATGGGACAATATTCCGCAAGATCTTTTAAAAACCCTTATAAAATCTATGCGGAACCGATTAGAATCCGTAATAAGGGCACGTGGGGGTAATACACCTTATTAAAACACAAATAAACCCTTGCATAAAGTTTGTGTCTATTGTTAAAACTATTTTTTTAATTAAACCAATTTTTCTTAAATTTCTGTTTTTTCTTCAAAAAAAGTCTTAAGGTCCTTTCCAGTACATAAACTTAAACTTAAAGATATGACCCTACGCTGTTTTAAAGTTCACGAACCAATCTAGAGGTTTCAATTTAAGGGCCCAGATCGTGAAAATCACCGAAAAGAGTGTTACGATTTTTCATATTTAACTTATTTAGATATGATTGATATCAATGATAATTTGTATATATTACAATCAAAGACCAAAATATATGTTAGTCTTATATTAAATCCTTAAAACCTAATAATTGCTATATAATAAACGTCAACAAACGCACAAAATTTGACAAAAATGCAAAAACATGCCTTCGTATTCTTCAAATATTACCCAATAAATCAACACAAATTGATAAAAAGAAACACTTTTTGAACACTGAAGAAACCAATACTTAAACCTATGTACTTTTTTTTGTACCTTTACATACAAAGACTTCCTCTTTTAAAGCCCTAAAATCTAGATATGTTCTACGTAAATTCTCCATAGAAAAATGTATGAAAAATCACGCGCATCCCGATATTATGATTTAGTAACCCGCATCGCTACTGATCGGCAGTACGCTTTTATGGTTCAAGGTGACACCACGCGTGTCGTATGCGCCAGCAATATTACGTGTTGTGAATTTGTGTTTTTTGTGAAAAACTGTAAGTATAACATTTTTATAACTAATTCACTTTTAGTAAGTAGGAAGTACCGATATAATGAATGTCTGGAAGAAAACCATGATGGAACTAGATATAAATCGTAAATAAAGCAAAATTATTTAGATACCTATTTTGTTGAATAGGTTATTTTATGAACCTTGTAAAGTAGATATCAATTCAGGCTTGAAACAATCAAAGCCCTGCCCACTTTATTTTCTCGAGATAGGAACTGGCGGGGTATGCGTATGACTGGGTATGACTTTCAATCATCTTCTAGGTCTCTGCACGACATAGGTACATAGATTTTTCAACATGATACAGCCAATATCATAAGCGTAGTCGGTAATCGAGGGTTTTTTTCGCAGGACCTTGCTAGTTGCTACATAATACCTAGTAATCTGTGGACTGATAGATTTGAGTGCCATGCCAGGAAAAAGAAAATTTAGTACGCATTACAAAAATATGCAAGTCAAAAGATCTCGGAATAAAATGTAAGTTCCTCCCTACTTATTTATTTATTTGCCTACTTCACTAAGTCTTGTCCCAAATATCTAGAAAAAAATTACGAGATTTGTGAGTGTCCTGTAAAAATTCTAGTTTTATTTGTGTGATTATCATGTCTAAGTAGGTATTAATAATAATAAATTTTATTACATTACTATTCGTTTTCATGTACATCATAATATTGTCTAGATTGTGAAAGTAGGTATGTTTCCTATCTGAAATAGCACGGGCGCGCGGCTTTGTCGACATACTTACCGCCAAAGACGCGACGCGCCTGGGGTCTGGCTTAGGGTTGTACAAAAATTACGAAATAAATAAAAAGTGGATAATATTGATGAATAATATTTCCAGTGTGGAAAATAAAGAAAACATTCAGGCCGAGAGCAACACTGCTACGCGCTGTATAGAGGTAAGTTGTTATACGTAATTCTTGTAGACTTGTTACATAAATAAACAAACTACTTAGTGATGGGCGAAGACAAAATCTCGTATAGATTTTTTTCTTGCAATTTTTATTATTTTCATTAGGAGACAAACACCTTAGTACCTAAATAGTTCTCAATTACCTACTTCCTCAAAAAAAAATTCACGGTCAAATCCCGTAGTTTACCAGAATCAAGAATTTTTTTTTGTAAAATATTACCTTTCACGCGACTGCCTAAAAAAGAAGTATACCTATTACGTACAGGGTGAACGTATGTATGTACGTATAATAAGTAATATTTCTCTGTGGCACGATAAGTTCAAAATTATTGAACCGATTTTGATGATTTTAGTATCATTAGAATTGTCTTCTAAGTCCGAGTGACAGGACATAGGTGACGTCATAAAAAACCAATACCTATTGCGTAATTGTACGGATTCTTTTGCACTTTTATAATTTGTCTTCATCAGTTATGACATATAAATAAATAAACATAATAAAAATTTTAAAATCCGACAGAATAAAAAATGAATTGAACTACTCAAGTAACAAAAATATTTAATAAAAATAAACACCATTGTAATATTATAGCGTATTTCGTGGCCTATTTCCAAAGGAATATTTAGCTAGTCAGGAATATCTTCGAGCCTGTGACGATTTCAATGGGTCTCAACTGTGAATTCAATTTATTACAATGGTGAATTATGTTAGATAAAAATGATATGACGTTATCCCGTAAAATTATTGTCCTAAACCGACTTTACGAACAACCAGTTTTTTATTATGTTTATTTATATAAAACGTTCAAGATTTTGATCTAGTGTTGTGTTTCAAAGATTAGGGATTTCTTAACTATGTTTGAAGAAATTTGACCCATTCTTTTCATTTTTTTTTTGAACAATCAATCCATGATCTTTCTTTACAGGAACTTGTTATTGAACATGGTCAAGAGGGAAAGGTGGATGAACTGGAAGTTGGGCGTAGAGTAGCAGATGTTTCTTTTTTTTTTAAAGCTCTTCAGGCCATAGGGGAACACGGTCCAATGGATTGTAAGTTAAGTTACCTCAGTATAATAGGTGAAGTAAAAGTTGGTCTGGACTCAAAACTCACCATGAAATGTAGTATGTGTAATATGAAATTTACTGTATGTTTGGTTGAAAAGAAAGAAGATAGCATGGAAGTGAATCATCAAATAGTATCTGGTATAATATCATCTGGTGGGAGCTACTCTCAGTTAAAAACATTAACTGCCGCAGTAGCCCTACCAATCATGTCACCTTCATTATACAATGAAATTAATAATACGGTTTGCGATTGGTGGGAAAAGACAGCAGCACATTCCATGGCAGAAGCTGTCAAGGAAGAAGCAGAGTACGCAGTGTCTATAGGTAGTGTTGATAAAAATGGTACACCATTAATATCTGTTGCTGTTGACGGTTGTTGGAGCAAGAGATCTTATGGTAAGAATTTTTCCGCCTTATCCGGTGCAGCTGCGATAATTGGCATTAAAACTAATAAAGTATTGTTTTTTGGAGTTAAAAATAAATACTGCGTAGTCTGTGCACGAGCCGCAAAGAACAATAGTCAGCCCCCGGAACACCATTGTTTCAAGAATTATTCAGGATCATCTACCGCGATGGAATCGACCATAATAGTTGAGGGGTTTAAACGTTCCGTTGTTGATCACGGTGTAATTTATAATAAATTTGTAGCAGACGGCGATTCCAGTACTTATAAAAAAATATTAGATTCGCGTCCGTACGATAATTTAATAGTAGAGAAAATTGAATGCAAAAATCATCTTTTACGAAACTACTGCAATAGCTTGGAGAAACTGTCGAAAGACTCTAAGTATCCTTGCGAATTACGGAAATTCATAAAAGAAAGGTATTTGCGTTTAAGAACGGGTGTAAAATGCGCGATTAAATATTGGGGGGATCAAAATCAGTCACTCGAAGAAAAAATAAAAAATCTTAGTGAAGATATCCTAAATGGTCCACAACACGTATTTGGTAATCACCAACATTGCAAGGAGTATTTCTGTAGACCTGATACTCGTCGAATAGAACCTGTTGGGTTACTTCCAGCAATTGTTGGATGCGGATTAATGGACGCGGTAGAAATTTTAAGTAAAAGACTGTCATATCATTCTAGAAGTTTAATTCATAATTGCACAAGTAATATAGTTGAAAGTTTTAACGGAGTAATTGCCAAATTAGTTGGGGGTAAGCGTGTAAATTATTCTTCCCGTGGTTCTTATGCGGGCCGATGCGCAGCTGCTGTTGTGTCTTTTAATACGGGATCGATTCATACTAAAACTCATGAAGTCATATTTAAATCTAGTCCTAATCCTTTGATCGCGAAAGTGGAAAATTGTAATCGTAGAAACCGTTTAATTGCTAAACCTAAATTAAGATTGAAGAAAGGCCACAGCGCTGTATCGAAAGACGCTCACTATGGACCAAACTGCGAAAAACCTGATCTGAGTCCAGAATTATATGAGAAAGCCAAGATATCTTTTTTAGCCGATTTAAAGTTGTCTTGTGCTGAAAGAGAGGAGCTTGAAAGGTCGACCCATTTGCAAAGAAGTAGTGCGGAGTGGATGAGTACAAGGAGAAAATTACTAACCTCATCATCATTCGGGGAAGTTTGTAAAAAACGAGAGAGCACAAGTTGTGCTGCTCTCGTTGGTAAAATCGTTTATGGTAGTAATATCTCCAGTTTGCCTGCTGTACGGTACGGTATCGAAAACGAAGAAACCGCAATTAGACAGTTAGAAATTCAAGAGAATATTAGTATACAAGGTTGCGGTTTGTTCGTCGACGATCAATATGAATTTCTTGGTACTACACCAGATGGCATTTATGCAAACGGTTTAATTGAAATTAAGTGCCCACATTCTTTAGCTGGCATGACTCTTGATGAAGCAATGGTCAAACATACCTTTTGGGTTAAGGACAGGACTTCCAAGGGTTATGTCATAAATAAAAATCATAACTGGTATTTCCAAATTCAGGGACAAGTACATATTACTAAAAGAAACGTTTGCATGCTTGGCATCTGGTTTGGTGCTACTGTACCTATGAAAGTTTATATTATAGAAAAGGACGACAAATTTTGGAAGGAGAAAATGGAGATGAAATTAGTTAGGTTTTATTATGATTGCCTTCTTCCAGAATTAGTTGATCCTCGGCAGTCACGAAGCATGCCCATTCGTGACGCGCCCAGTATCATAGAGGCTATGAAAGAGAGGAAAGAAAGAGCTTTACGTGTTTTGAAAGAGAAGAACGCCTAATGATTTTGAAAGAGACTGAGGTAACTTAACTACCCAGCCGGTTGATTCACGTAAACACGCCAGTCCAAAAGTCGTTTTAACTTAGAAACTTAGTAAACACCTTTTGGTTTTCTGTTTAAACGCACTTACTTATCTAGTCTTGGATTGTCATAAATCTTCCAATAGCTCAATTATTACCACAATTCCTATGCGATTTTGAAGAGTTACCTGGTGTAAAGAATCATCAAAATCGTTTCAAAAATACAGCGAATTGAGAATCTTCTTTTTTTTAAGTCGGTTAAAAGGGCTTAATTTACAAAAAATGAAGTGACATTTTTAAGTCACTACGCTACAGTTTTTTTTACGTGAATCAGGCAGCTGGTAATATTTTCATTCTGATAGGTTTTGCAATAGCAATTAATTTTATATTCAACTAGCTGACCCACGCACCTTCGTCGGCGTCACCCCGTTTTTGCAACATTTTTCACTTCTGCTCCGCACCAGTTGGTTGTAGCATGATGTTATATACATATAAACCTTCTTCTTTAATCATTCTATCTATTAAAAGAAACCTCATCGAAATCTGTTTTGTAGTTTTAAAGATTTAAGCATACAAAGGGACATAGGGACAGAGAACGCGACTTTATTTTATACTATGTTTTGAATTAGCAGAAATCAGAATTTGATCAGTACCTAATCGTTAAAATGAAAAAACATTAGAATTTTAAACTCATATTTTGTTATTGTTTACTTACTTAGTATATTATTTTTAATTAGTATATTAATAATTTATAAAGTTGTGTTTCATTTATTAACTAATTTTTGTACAACCCTAGCACGCTTTTTAGATGGCGACTCATATTTGTTATTCTTTACTTACTTTTAATTATATGAATCATTTTATACTTTTGTTTCATTTATTGTCATTTTTTGTGAAACCCTAGGAGATTTTTTAGATATCGAGGTGATCGTGAACAAAAAGTAAGTATTGGATTTTACGCAATAAGCACATTTCCTTGCGTAGAGATAAACACTAGCGGGGAAAGGCTCGATGTTATTTCAACCGTACTTCCTACTGAATTTGCAATTATTTTATTGAATGAATATTTTACGAAATTTTTTTTTAATCAGTAATTATTTTTACGAAATAAGATTAAATTTTGGTAGTAAACTTACAAATAAATACATAGTTGGAATTTTAGGTATGTAGAATACAAAAAAGTTGTCCGGATCTGCTCTTGATTGTTTATTATAAATATAAAAACATAAAAATTGTGTCTCAACTACTCTTATCTAGTAATTAGTAATTAGGGTCATTTTATAACGAAAAACTACTCTTAGAAAATTTTACAAATAGGTAGTCGTTTATTTCCAATAATTCAACATTTATGTTATGCTGTAAATATTCAACTTCAATAACAATTTAATAATTACTCAACGTGCAACTTTTGTCGCAAAACATTTTGCAAATCGCGCTCCCTGGGTCATTCACCCACCCCGTGGGTTGTTTCAGTAAACAATGGCGCTGCAGTCGCGCGAAATCGACGTCGCGCCTGGGCAATCTAGGCCCTTAAATCTGTATAGAAAGTATGCATACTTGGTTAAACTATTTATTTCAAAGTCGTCTATTACTTTGATGCAGTTTATGAGTCCGTCAGTGTATTACAATATAGCGTAGTCTGAACAGGGCTTTATGTCATGTATCAAATGCCTTTTACGTTAAACCTTTTTCCTTTGCTACATAATTCACGCCTTAGGCGGATTCTCTCTCTCATTTCCAACGTATTAGATTTAAACGTGGGGATATACTATAATATGTACAGTGAGATCCAAAAATTCCAGGGCACCTTAACATCTAGAATCCTTTGACAACTTAAGTGTAATTTAATAAAAGTAACATAGATACCATTAATAAAATTAACGATCGATGTCTTGTTTCTTCATAAGAAAATAAGTAAACTCATGCAAGCAATAGCCAAAACTTAATTAGATTAATAAGTAGATATATTATCCAGTAGCTTCTAAGACTAGTAGTAGCGTAGAGGCATAACTTCAAATTTTTTTTTCAAATTGTCCTGAACTTTTGTATCCCACTGTACGTGATAAGACAACCTGCTTATATGCCTATGCACGTAATCTAATTTCTCTGTATCCACTTCACGTCAACAAGCTCAGAAGATTTTGTGAGATATTTATACAAATCCTATTTGTCAATGTCTAATCTTATGTTCATTTGGAACAATTCGGAATTCAATATCCTGTATTATTCGATATTCAATCCCCTAGCGGTACTTTCATTTCACGATGTGCTTAGTACAGTCGACATAAAAAATAACTCCGACTGCTGGAAAATCACACTTTAAAAAGTATTACATAAGAACTAGAAAATTTCAATGATAGCCGTAGTCGTAAGGCACCCACCACCGCGTGTAGCTGCATCCACCTTCTCGAAATTGGCGAGTCCCACCGCTCGGACAATTTTCGGACCTTTTTTTTTAATATATAAAAGTACATATTAATAAAAAACGACTTACCAAGTAACTGTAGATCGCAAAGGGCACGTATTCTAACATGACGAACACATCAGCTACGGCCAGCCATTTGAGAAGTCGGTTGATAGGAGTAACCGCGAGATCACGGCGGGTGAGCACGGCTACGTTTAGGGCATTAGCTAAACTCCCAAACAGGCAAACCTAAAAAAGATATGTTTATGAGTACAATATTATTGCCCACTTCCGTGGCGTGGCGGTAGTGAACGCGACTGCTACGCAGGAGGCGCCGTTCGATTCCTGCTCAGTGCAAATATTTGTGAGCATGAATAAGAATATTAGCATTGGTCTGGGTGTTTCTGTGTATCATAAGTACATTTTAAAAAAAAAATCTAAGTATGTTTATCCGCATTCTAGAATCAATAACACAAGCTAGTTAAGCTATGCTTACTATGGGACTAGGAGGCGTTATGTACATTGTTGGAGTTAAGTGATTGAGGAGTTGACTATCGAAATGTCCCGAGAAAGCTTCCTGGCTATTCCAGGAAACTGGATATGTTAGGAGAAAGTGTCGGTTGGCGCTAATCCACTTCTAACACATGTAATTCTTCTATCTTTAGGTTCGCGTGAGTAATTCGAGTTTCGTTTAATTCAAAACTAGAGCTTTGCAAATACATTTCTAATGTAAAATTTGTACCTACGCCAGTACCGGCATAATATAAGATCTAGCATAATAATGTAAACATCACTTTTCTACCACATTCAACAAATAAACAACTTGAAATTGAACTTGAACATGGTAGTTCTTATATTAAGCAACCAGAGTGACGAGTTTCTGTGAAGTCATTGGCAACTAGCAGTCTATTATCGACCAAACTGCATCTCTCAAAAGTATCAGCAAGATGGCCGACGACGTGGATTGGTAGAAATTGAATTTGTATATAGAATTAAGAAAACTCCTCTTGCAGAATTTAAAAGCCTCGTCAAGCTTCGTTTTATAGAAACTCACGACGTTGACAAAAATCATTTTTTTTTTAGTTGCCTCATATAAGAAGAGCGTCGTTTAATTATACCCCACTGCCAGTAGCCACAAGTCAAATCGAATGAATCTCTGTCTCATTCCATACGCGCTAGCCCTTCCTTGAATATTAAAAAAAAACGAGTAAGAGAATACTTTTTCTCTCCACAATAGCAGACATAATATTAATGTATACCTACTAGTATTTATTTAATGTTATTGCAAGTTTGTATGTATGTATGTATTTATTTATATATTATGTCTAGGGCTTGGGGTATACTTTATGTATACTTCATACATTAAAGTTTGCAGAGCCATGTATATACAAGACTTCGCCTCTCTTTGCATTCAACGAAAGAGCACTCAACTATAAGTTAAGTACGCCCTTTGTCTATAATATCTCATAATTATTTAAAAAATGAAACTTATGTGTGCAATAAAAAAATTAATAAAAAATAAATCTAGAGAGACTTACCAAGAGACTAACATATCCATGAATACTATTATATGCAAGAATCAAGTCACGGAATTCTCCGATGCAATATTCCGATTTCTCACACACATTATATTTACTCCTCCAGTCTTCCAGCACTTTAATAGCATTCCCAAAATTGGAGCTGTAGTTCGTGCCTCTGTGTTTAAGGATGGAAATGAATCTTGGATCTAATAAGAAATTGTATGAGCCATTCGATCCGGCATAGTGAGTTTCATTGTCCGCTAGCATTGTGGCTGGTTAATCCTTTATTCATCACTTGAAGGTCCGTACGCTATATTCATTCCTGGATTCACGTATTAGTAGTTCTGTTGAAAGTTTTAGTAATATTTCTTGTCTCATGGCGTTCACTTTTGCAAATTCTGTAAAGAAAAAAAATGGGTTAATAAAGCTTGATATTTTATGATAAGAGATATAACTTACTTATTTATGATGACGATTACAAATAATAATAATAATAATTTCATTAGGCAGATGGGTCAAGGGCTTGATGCAGAAGGCGGTACTCCTCGACACGGCACGTATTGTGAGGAGGTACCTCTCTCTAGAGTCCTAACCACCAGTAGCTTGGTCCCTGTACCCGATGCCGGTGGGCTACTATTTTTAAATATATTTAATTTTATTTTTATTGATGTATTTAAATATATATTTAATATGCTTATTAATGGAATAAAGAGAAATAATAATAAAATTTTATTTTTCCATAACTTGACATAGGTAATATTACAGACCAGTAGCGCTAAGTTAAATTAAACAATTTTATTTAGAAACCTGTCTCTTATCATAAGAGCAAAAATGTTCCTATAAGTTTCAATTGAAAGAGTTCAATAATTTAAACGAATAGATAACATACAAGGTAGAAATATAATTTTACTATGTGATATCAGAAATTATATTGTTAAACTTAAACGTAATAAAAATATTACCTAGCTTAAATCGATTCCAGTAAGCACAATTTCAATATTTATCTTGAAACCATTTTTAAATCAAATATGAATAATACAACCTTAGAGGTTATTCTGAGAAATATGGCAATAATGTTGTATGTGTTCAGTGCAAATATTAAATGCAATTTTGTGAAGTACGTAATATGAGTCTTCCCCGGATGCCAGACATTCAAATACGAAAATTGCATACTTGATTATCTGCATACACACTGTTCAAAGCACATGTAAATGAACTCTAGGAAAATAAACTTATTTTATAGTACCTACTGAAAAGTTAACCAAGCCTCACGCCCTTAAAATCGCTTTTTATTAAAAACTAGCTATTGCCAGCGGCTTCGCCCGCGTGGATTTCTGATACCGTTCCGGCTGCTTGAACTTCGGTCCCGTTCTCACTGCTCCATAAAAACCTTCCGTAGAGTTCAATAAACAAATTAAAAAAAGAATTACTCGAATTGGTCCAGCCGTCTTCGAGTTATGCGCTTACCAACATATTTATGGCTTCATTTTTATATATATAGATTAAACAATTTACCACTTTTTTTACAGGACGAAGTAATAAGAAAGTTATTATTTTGGGACCGGTATGTAAGAATGATGTTCATTTGCTCGTTCCCTCATTACTTCTAAACTAAATATTAGAATTCGATATTATATCAGATATAACGTCCTAACTGTCCACTGGTTATAGACTTGAATGTAGCGCCATCAACATCGCATAAAGTCATTGATTTATAGTTTTACTTTTATTTAAAATTGGTACAATCGTTCGGCGCATGGCACAGCGGTATAACGTTTGTGCCATCGCGGTACCTTCATTTTGTTTGTTATGTCAAACTCATACCACGTTATTAACACCATTACAACATTAGTCCTAATGCTAATATTGTATTTTTTAGAAAAATATTTTATAATATGATTTATAAGAAAATACGAAGAAAGTGGAAACGGATTCACACCTTTATGCGGTAAATCTGCATCCACCTATTAAGCAGAGGCAAATCCGACCTCGCCACAAATACTTTCAGGCGCGTGTTAGACTAATATTACGGTTTACAAAATAAAATAGAATAATCTTAATGGTCCAATGGTTTTGGTGGAGGTGGTATCCGTGGGGATTTTGCGCACGATAAAAGAAGGGTCTCCATCGAAACACTGAAACTCCATTGAAACATTGAAACACTGAATCTTGTCATATACAGCAGGTTATCATTAAAAGTACATACATATTTAAATTCATTCATTTTTGCTCTATTTACACTAGTATTAATAACTTTATGGTCATGATACTTACAAAAATATAAACTTTCATTATAGTTCCATCTCGTTAGCATCTAATATAACTGTTTGTTCACAAACTTAAATCAATATATTCGTACTTTATAATAACTTTCCATTCCTATATTTTTATAATAAATTACACGACAACAGAATTACTAAACACTATTCACACGCTTCAGTTTACTAAACTCTAGACTATTCACACTTTCAGTTAGAGACACACTCATGAATAGCCACAAATATAAAGAAAACATCGAAAAGGAATAAGGGAATACCAAATACGTCACACCGTGTCTTATAGTCATCCAAATATGACGTATTTTCTTTGACGTTGGACTAAAAACACCAATATCGTAAAACCTTACGTAGTATGCTATATAGATTAAGGTTAAATAATGACGAATAAATTATTGTTTAAAGCGTAATTTTCATTGAAACTGTCTGACCATCCGTTCGCCAATTAGGCCAGTTACGGCATTTTAGAGGAACAAAGTGTGCGAGTGACACACATAGGTATCTTTACACAAAACCTAGGCGTGAGAAAGTGACAAAATAATATGAAAAGTGAAATGTAAAATCAGTTCTGTATATACGCCCTACAATCCCACGAACTTTACCTCTTTATTAGAAGATAAATTATTTTTAAGCCATTCTAGCTTGCCATTAAAAAATACCTATTCACCATCCGCTGCTGCTTTTGAAGGTGATTCGGATATTACACTTATTTTATTAGTTCGGTTGAATCAACTAACTAAAAACTAGTTTTATGAGAATTTTAACGTTTTAACAAGCAAATGAAGTTCGAACGTTATTGAATTTGTAATTAACTTTTTAGAATTTCACTATTCTAGGCTCCCCTGGGATTCGAGTTAAAGCATTCAAATTAAAAACAAAAAGAAGCACTAGAAGAACGAACACATCGAATGAAATTTTTCTTCCTCTTCAGCTGTGTGCCGAGTATCCTATCCGCTATTCTACTACGGGTATTACCCATTAAAAAGAGTTACCTAAGTAACCTACTATTTTCGCAAACTTAGCTCAAGCAACAAGGTTATTTACACAAAGTGGCCGATTTTACTTTCGTTCTGTGTGTCAGTTCCTGTCTAGAGCGCATTTCTTAACAGATTGTAAACACATTTGGAACATTTTTCTATGATTTAAAAAGTAACTCTTTTTAATATAGTATAGCTAATCACTTTTATGCACAGCGTTTATATGCATAAGTCTGTAAAATAATGTTATTGAAACTTTCTTTACAAATCGGCCAAGGAGAGAAAGTACTCAGTAATCACTTAAAATTCGCTAACTTTACTTGTAAAATATTAGAATTCAAACTGAATAATAGCAAATGAAACAATTGTGAAATTAATTGTAGATATCCTTTTAACATTTCATTGGAACATTGATTTTGTAAGAGCCGTGAAAGTTAAGAGCGTAGAAACTCTAATAAGACTGAAAAGTGCTCGATTCCGACTTGTGCGAAATTAAGACCTATTCGAAAAGGAACGCAATTTAGTAGATCAGTCCTAAACAAATAGACTAAGAGTCAAATAATATAATAATATATTATATTAGGATGTCTGTGTGTACATAAATGTTTTTGGCGATATTCCATCAATTGAAAATCACGCAGCCACACATGGAGCGAGGTATACTAGAAGTTGCATCGAAGTCATCCAACAAAGAACTAAAATTACCGATATAGCTCGCAGAATAAGCAGGCTGAAATGGAAGTGGTTCTCATGGTGATAGATGGCAAATGAGTTCTGGAATGGAAACTGCGAGAAGGCAAACTAAAGGGAAGACACCTCATGAAAAATAGCCGACCTGAAAAAAGGCAGCTGGGAAAGACTTGATGCGGAGGGCAGAGGACAGGGTCCAGCGGCACATATTGAGAGATCTAAGAGCTTACCGTATTACGTAGGTATGTCTAAGCGTAAATGTGTTTTCCCTATTTATGTTGTGTATATTAAAGAGTAACCGCAAATTTTGATGTTTTACCGTGTTTGTCATTTTATTAATAACATTGAACTTACTCGACATTATGTGTATTATGTGGGTACAGTCAACAGCAAAAATATTCAATCACCTACGTTTAGGAACATTTTAGCACAGAGTTTTAATATTTCGTTTTCAGTGAGCAAATTTTGCTTTCTTCTGTACCTACGCTTGATATTACAGAATACAATTTGGAATTTTACAAGACAATCTTTTAAAATTAAACCATTCCCTGCATTCATGTATGTAGACAAAAATTCCAAGTATATTAAAGCTGCCCAGGTATTTTTAATGAAATTCCATAGAAATTAATATGCGAATTTTTCCTATCTAATCTGATGTATAGGTAGTTCAATAGCTATCGTTGATATTTATACATTTTTTAACATCAAAGAAAATATCAAATCTTACGACTCTGATATTGGCTATGATGTAATTGCGTCGAACGATTTTCCCCGAATTTTCCTTCTAACTTTAATGAGTTATGGAAATTAAAAACAACATCGTTGTCTGTTTACTATCAAGTCTTCTGTGACATGGATTCTTGTCTTCGAAGAAAAATATAATTAGTTTGTTAAATAAAAGAAGCATTTTTATTGAAATCTTGTTCTGCAACAACGTTCTACGTAGAGATTCAATCAATTAGCATATTGTAGTCCACTGCTAACTGGTGGACTTAGACGTCTGCACCAACGGAGGTAGGACATAACGGTATCTCCCGCCCTAATTGAGCAGTCCGACTAGGGAAGTATTTCTGCCATATAGAATACTGCGGCTATTAATAACCTTGTGTTGTGTTTCCGACGGTGAGTAGGGTAGCCAGAGTTCACAGGAAAAATTTTGTGTTGTCAGTGGTAAGACTAAGGACTTAGTTGATACTGCTTTTCCCCTCCTACCCCCCTCCCTTTAACAGGGTCACCGGCACGAATGTGACGGCCATAATGTCACATGAGTCCGTTGGCCACGGTAAGTTATTATATATACGGCTTATCTGCCACGTATAAAAAAAATCCGTTCTCCGCCTCCAATCTATCTCGTGGACGTGAATCCTAGTTACATCATAACCCTGGACAGTGACAAGGTCAGCTGTCAATACTAGTCAACAGACGTGAACTGTTAAATTTGTATGCAAATATAGTCAGACAAAATTATTATGTACAAATGTCAGTTAACCCGGCGGGCGCCGAAGCTCACTGAATATTCATTATAACATTTCACTTATAATCCGGTTAAATATAAAACGGATCTATAGAAAAGGATATTTTTGCATAAAATGGGTTTACCGAATAATTCGTCACGTCAAATTATCCAAATATCGCTCTAGTCGTACTTCTAGAAGTAAGGCACTGTAGGGTTCGACTGTACACAACTGCTTCTTTTACAAATCGTCTTCAAATTGTCAGTGAAAACATGTTATGATGAAAAATATTCAACAGCATTGCAAAAACATTGTTTTCAGTTTTTGTCTGATTGTCAATCTAATTTGTCTCTCTGTTTGGTAAACTCTGAATTATGTCTTATTGTATGGATTTTTATTGCATATAGCTGACGTTATATTAAAATTTATAAGGCGTTACTTAAACTATATTACTTTCAACGTATTATTAGAGTTCACGTTCAAACTTTCGCGTTGCATAATATTATAGTTTCATGATATAGAATCAGCTTGAGATTACGGCTAGTGCAACGTGGCCGAAACGTCAAGCAAATCAAATGGTAATTTATTGTATGAACCAAAAGATCTCGTCAATCATATTTTTTCCGGGTTTCGCTAACCATAGATTGGAGTTCCACATAAAAAAGTATATTAAAATCCAAATCCTCGAAAACGAAGTCGCAGGCCACACCTAGTATTCATAGATACTTATTATTCGATTGACAAAAGATCCAGGGTATTTATGAACGCAGTGCAAACTAATTTAATCTGAATTCCACCAACTCGGTAGACGACGACGACCATCATTTGTTACAAACTCTCGGAGCTAATAAAATAGAAATGAGAAAGAAATGTCGAAGGGTTTTGGGTGTCACGTTGGAATAACATTACGTAAGTATATTTATTAGCTGCCTTTTCCTCACGAACAAACTCACACATCAAATTAGAGAGTGATGAAATTATCTGTCTCAGCTTTTTGGTAATATTTGTCAGAGAAGAACAGTGTACCTACGGTCGATTAATATTTTCGATAAACAGAATAATAAAATTACACAAACCATTCCGTTGTCTTACTGCCACCGTGAAACTGGCAGTTTGATTTTGATTGTTTTAGCAGTGGAAATGTACTTGTCACATACAAGTTATTACCACATACTTGTATTGTACGTAACCTTTCATTATAAAAAGATACCTATCTATCGACATAAATTTTGGACCTAAGTCGCGAGAGATACATGGCCCTGCGATGGCACGCGCGTATATCTCTTTTTAATTATTCATCACCCAATATATATATATAAGATTTTAGCAATTGGTCTTTTTACACAATTTGACTGCATGTTCGAGCGAGTCTCAAATTATATTTCACAGCAAATTTACTACAGTAAAGTACTACTTTGTTGTTAAGTATTTTCTGATCTTCCTTTTAAAGCTATTTTTCTTGTTCCATCTTAGGTCTTCAAGTCACTCAGCCAGTCTTCAAGTAAACTGCTTATACTGTCTTCATATAATCAATGCTCGGTAGAATTGAGTTCATTCACCATCATCACACTCCATACTATCCTCGAAACACAGTCCAAAAATGCGTACTATGCATATGGAGCACATTTTGGCTCCACAACTCGTCCTTTTAACTATGCAATTACCTACATGCTAAAATCAAGTGAAGGTAATGCGGTTGCGTTCCAACTGCTGTGTTGTCTACACACGCGGTAAAGTGCTGGCAATTATTAAAACTCGTTAAAACACTAGATGAATACAGTAACAATGCAAAAGTACAGTAATGCAAAATACGTATACATTTGTAGCTCACTGTTAATTTATTTATTTTCTTTGTCATTCGACAAAGTAACATGCGGACGAACTATGAAAACAAAATGCTCTTCCACTAAAACTGTTATAACTGTTGTCAGAATTATATTATCTTAATAATCATCTTCAATGTTATAAGACGTAATTATCTTTGTTTTATTATTGATACTAGCTGACCCGGCGAACTTTGTTCCGCCTTAATGTCAATAAATAAGCAAATTTTTTTTATTGGAAAAAATACAAAAAAATTAAATACCTACATTAATCATTCATAATTATTTCTTTATTTTAGTACATAGGTTGCTCTTCATTTAAGTACCTTGTGATACACGACATTTTTTGGACCATGGGAAAAACATGAATGTTCTAGATTTATACCACAAACTTTTAAGGATTGGCCTTGTGATTTGTTGATGGTCGTAAATGTTGTTCATCAATTTTCTAACCACCAAACGCGTACCGTTGCACAGTTTTGGTTGGTTTAAGTTTCGAAGCATGATTACTACGGAGCCAACCTTTAGGCGTAAATTGTTCGGTGGTAAGCCAGGCACGTCCAAGAAGATTCAATTGGTTAGTTGGTGGCTTCATCTTCATTTGTGACGCAGTCAATAGATTTGAATGAATGCATTGTTCCTATGATCTTATTTTGAATTATGTAGTTTAGGTCCTCTACATCTTTATTCTTAGCCGCTAAAATTGCTCGCTCACTCAACCATTCATTATTTTTGTATTTAGAATTAATTTCTGGAAATACATTGTTGATAAGTTCGTCTTTTGATGAGACAAAATTACAGAAATTATTTGGAAATGATATTAATCCGCTCGATTTATCGACAGGTACTTGACCATTACCGATAGTCAGCAATTGCTCCGAGAAATCTTCAGCAGATGTATCATTAAGCAATTTATATGTTTGTTGTCAGTTGCAGTTTCTTCACATGGCGCCATAGATTTGACGATTTGAGGCAAGCATTTATTTCTTCAGCAGCCGTAGATCTTGGAATTACTGGTAGTATTTGGCTGAAATCGCCAGAAAGTAAAATCATTGCTCCTCCAAAACATCTCGAGTCATTGCGTAAATCTTTTAATCTTCTGTTAAGTGCTTCTAATTGTGCATTCGTCCCAGATGATGATTTTCGATACCGCTATAACTTTGGCCATTGCTGATTGTTTTGCAATATTACACGTTGGTTCTTCAATAGTTTGAAGATGGTAACGGTAATTTGAATACTGAATGAGCCGTACGGCATCCTTCTAACAATGTGGCTGCTATTCCAGAAGAAGCAACTGCAACCGCTATGTTAGATCTCGCCCGAACAGTTGCTAAAACTAATGACATGAGGAATGTCTTGCCAGTTCCACCAGGGGCATCTAGGAAATATAAACCACCATTTTCATCATCGATTGCCTTCATTATAGTATCATAAACTTCCTTTTGTTTTTAATTCAGCAGGGGTACATTCGTTTGAACTAATTTAACCTAACCTAACCTAACCTAACCTGATTAATAAATTACCGCACATGAGGTAACACATATCTTCGATCAAGAGTAAAGCACGATAATGTATAAAAAGTTAAAAAAAAAAAATAGATAAAAAAGTATCCTATGTCCTTCTCCTGGCTCTAAACTACCTCCCTGCCAATTTTCAGCTAAATCGGTTCAGCCGTTCTTGAGTTATAAGCGAAGTAACTAACACGACTTTATTTTATATATATAATATCTTTCTTTAATTTAGACCTAGTATTAAGTATTTATACTAGCTTGGAATTCCTTCCCAGCTCACGTGTTTCCTTCTTCCTACAGTCCCGGGTCCTGTAAACGGGGCGTGAAGAAGCATCTGATGAGGCCGTCAAGCTGAATGCCACTTTACGTGTTTGTAATAGTGACCCTCGTACCTGAGACTTCGCCTTGACCATCAGGCGGAGTGAAGTCAAATTGACGTGTCATGAATTAAAAAAAAGCTATTATAATTTTCATGAAATTATGAGGTATTAATATGCCATCTTTTTCAAATCGTTATAATGTAAAGTAGTCGTATCTTATACTAAGTCAAACATTCAAAAATGTTTGGTAAACAAAACGGTCATTCCGCCCTTAAGATGCCATCATAAATCTGAAGTACCCTTGACGTTTAAGAGAACTCACATTTACCATGGAATTGCATAGAAACTGATAACCAGCCACGTTTAACATCAAGGGTATAAAATGCGCGACAGTTAAATTTCCATGACAATAACTTCTTTGTTGAAGCCTTTTACTTATTGGCACCACAAGAATGCTATTTATTTCTATTCCAAAGATTCAAGACTAGTATTGTGTTATACATTTAAAGATTCGCTGTAACCTAGTGGTATGGGTAATGAACTGCTGAGAGGAGGTCTCGGGTTCGATCCCAGGTTTACCATGGCACACACCAATGACTTTTCGATGCTTTTCGAAGTTATGTGTGTATTTATCGCGGGTGTATAAGTGCCCGGTTAATGGCAATAGGCTCGCCACGCCACCTTGGGACCTAAACATAAACAATAAACTGGAGAAATGTGGGTGCTAGCACCTCTGCCTACCCCTTCGGGGATATAGGCGTGAGTTTATGTTATGTTATGTAAGATTCTGAATTATTTTATACTTTGCTAGTGGTGTGCTACACTGGGCTCCAAAGTTTCTGGATACCTGTAGATCTATAAAGTGGATGTTTTTATTAAGGCTTAATTCTTGTGAATGTTATGTACACCGTAATTGTTATATGTATCGGATACCAGCTCACTACTCAATTTATTGTGAAGTGTGTAATACATATAATGTGGTTGTACTTATGAATAAACGAATAAATATAACTACGCCTCAATAAATATAGCCTATATGCAAGTGCATGACGATTTACTGGGCTTCGGTATATTACCGTATACATTTCCAAATTATGAACACGAATATCTTTTGATCAAAATATTCCCTACCATGAAATAGCTAGTTCTGTACAATATATGTATAAATCATTACGGAGTGAAAGCATCAACGATCAGGATTAATTGCGTGTTGACAAGCGATTAATCATGTAACTGTAATTGTATTTCGGATGAGGGACATTACAGTAGTGGACGTGGAGTAGGAGCGAGGGAAAGTAAGCTTACAAATGGGTTTGATATTCGTTTACAATCAATAACACATTGCCACTGTGTGTCTTGTACTCTCTCTCTCTTTCTCTAAACTTTTTTGTATGTTATATTTACTGTATAAAAATAAGTCGGTCGTCGTTTTCCTTGCTATAACTCCAGAACGCACGAACCGATTTCCACGGTTTTGCATTCGTTGGAAAGGTCTCGGTTTCGGTTTATAGCAAAGAAAATTCAAGAAAAATTTCAACAGAATAGCGGGAAAATCATTTTTCACATGGCGAAACGGAGTTCGCCGGGTTTGCTAGTTATATTATATTAAAGCAAGCGATATGTTCCAGTAATTCACTTAGTAGATGTTATTGGTTTGTAAAAAGTACACCTATGAAATTAATATTAAAACAAGAATGATGATGATTTGTGAACATCTATTACTAAGATTAGGTACCAATGTTATAGGTACTGTTATCTAATCTGAGTAATCCTTAGTTACTATCAGTTAATAATTATTCATAGCCTCATAGCGCATTAACAAGTACTTGCATGCACTAATACATTGCACATCATTTTTGATGGTGACATCATTTTAATAGACTTATATCGATGTTTGAGTGGAATCATCATATATGTTACCTAACACGTCTTTTATCGTGCAAAAAATCCCTACGGATACCGGATAAGCCTAAGCCGTTTGGGGAGGTAATGTCAGGCTCGAACCGACTAAAACGCACGCTGTCTTTAGGTCTTTAGGTAATCTAATACGTAAATATTATGTTTAAGTATTGTGTTACGTTAATTACCATAAAAAGTAGAACCTTTTTACTTTTTAAGGTAAAAAATATACTGTGAAATATACTGCGTGTAATCCTTATTAAAAACGATGTATAAAAATAAAAGATCTAAACTTCGTTCATGTGCGCATTTTTTGTTGTTTTCGCATACAATATTTCTAATAAAAATATGTGATGTGAAATATCCGATCCGAGCACCTCCATTTTTTCTTAAATGACGTTGCCTGTTAAAATATAAGGACCCACTGTAATTATTAAAATTTTGCAAAATATCGAAAATGCGCTCCTTCACTGAATCTTTTTTTCATATTCTGCAGACATGGAATAAGCATAAAAACTTACGTTTCCTGCTTGTTCATACAAAGGTAATTAAGTCGCAGATATATGGCATACATTACAATGCCATATTTTTATTTCGAATATCATATATACAATACATATGTACAATAAAATGTATCAAAAATTCATTGCAATCAGAAGAATGGTATGGATAGGATAACTACACATAAAAAATAAGCCTACCGCAGTCCACTGCTGGACATAAACCTCTCACAATATGCACCATATTTTTTTTTTATTCCACTTAGGTGGCAGACAAGCACACGGCCCATCTGATGAGAAGCGGTCACCATGGCCTATAGACGTTTGCAACGCCAGGGACGTTACACTCGTGCTGCCTACCCTGTAGAAACCATCTATTGCCCTTCTTGAAGAACCTCATATTGTAGTCGCTTGGGAAAACCACGGTAGGGAGTTTATTCTACAGCTTGAGCGTGCGTGGGATGAAACTCCTTTCATACCGTACACTGCGCACCGTTTCCGATAGTATCTATTTCGATTCTCAACCTGCCGCATCCAGTCCACCCCAGCTACTTTTTTCAGGTCGTCCAACTAGCTGGAGGACATCCCACCATCTGTTTAACTAAACGCGGTCTCCACTGTAGGACTCGTTTGCTACAACAGCCATCGATCCTTTGACTTATGTGGGCAGCCCCCTGCCACTTCAGACAAATATTCTGCTAGCTGTATCGGTGTATTTAGTTCTTCGTCGAATGACCTCATTGTGAATTTCATCCTTCAAAGAAACTCCAAACATAGCTCGTTCGATGCACGACTTTAAATTTGTGAACTGACCCCACCGTCAATGTCCACCTTTCGGCACCGTTCTGAATTTAATTATTTACGAGCTCATATGCTCATAAATAATAATTTCAGAGGCCAGTGTTTTTAATAAAACATCATTAATTTTGCATAGATTAAATTCGGTCATCATCACTCATGGTAGTTTACCCTTTGGCTCATATTTAATTAATGACTGTGTGGTTTTGCAAATGACGCCGAATTTAATTTTTTGTATGTTCACAATATCAGTAATTTGCATTGGTAATCGTTATTTTTTGCTATGATTGAAAATTGATTATCAAAATATGGTAAATGATATTTGTATTTACAAAAATAATACTTATACAGTGTGTATATTTATCCGCATTAGGTACAGGTAGGTATAACATAGTTTGAATATAAAATCACTGATTTGAAATCTTTTTTCATCATCCAAACGTACTCGTATTATGAAATCGTGGGACCGAAAATCACAGTTGGCGAACAATGGGTGTTAATACATCTCTGCCTACCCCTTCGCCTAGGCCGACATATGCATTCTAAAAATACACTAATAACGATTCAATTTTATTGCTTCACAAAGCCTATTAACAACTTAATAAAATTCTAATCTACATCCCTGGCTTAACGCTCTATAAATTGGCTATCACACTTACCATATGAGCCGGCTTTACTCGTGTATCCATTAACATGGAAATGTTGCACGAAGCGGATACGGCTCTATTGTTTTCATCGTTAGCATCAAAGCAACTACACAACAACTTCATCCACACTTGATACAGACATAAACAAGAAATTTAATAACTCAAGTCTTTTTAAAAACTAATAAAAAAAACACTATTTATAAAAAAAAGTACCACGTTTCATTGATGTACAGATAAGCAGAAAATTCAATTGTAAAAGAATTCACGTATACAAAGTAATAGAAATACGATGAGTCGTGGAACTCGTGAACCACGCACCGACAGTCACCTCGTGACGGAAAATGTCAACTATTCTTCGCATCAATCTTAATAAAGGATGAGTAAACTGTCGTATGTCGGTCTGAATAATTCATTAGATGCAACTTTTATCACTTTGATAGTACTCTACTGATCAATAATGGGCGTTTTGTGTTGTTATCGGCCGTTTTGTATGAATACATCGTGTTGTGTCTTAATTGGTTAGGAAACTAGACTACCATTACCTATCTGAATACACGCTGCTGTTTGTGACATTCGTTTCGTGTGTGTCTATACTTGTAAATGTATAATTATGACATATGCATTATATATTTGATTAAATCAGTACATAGTATAAACTTAAAGTCGCGTTCTCTGTCCCTAAGTTCCTTTGTATGCTTAAATCTTTAAAACTACGCAAGGGATTTTGATGCGGTTTTCTTAAAATAGATAGAATGGTTAAAGAGGACGGTTTATATGTATATAACATCATGCTACGACCAACAGGTGCGGAGCAGGAATGAAAAATGTTGCAAAAACGGAGTAACGTAGACGTAGTTGCGTGGGTCAGCTAGTATGTAATATACTATACCTAATTATTGCAAGGCCATCTACCGTCTTTTATATGGCCATTTTATATTACAATTTTTCCTAATCTGTGTTCTAGCTATAAGTTTTTTTGGAAGAATAAAATAAAATAAAATAAATAAAATTTAACTGTTGTTGGTTAGAAGAGAGTTTCGATTTGGACTGTAATAATATATTTTTTGTTAAACCGTTACATTTCCACCCCTATAAACGTGTATTACGAGTATTACGACCTAATGAAATTTAGGAAACAAAATATCGATTTTCTTAAAATATTATAACCATTATTTAGTAGGTCTAGGTTAAAGTAATTATTTTGTAGTAGTTGAGATGTATGCGCTCAGAGCTACTGGGCTGAGTGCTCTAAGTGGATTACACTGTTTCTTTATGCTTCTTTTTGAATCCTCTATTACTTCTATCTCTATCGCTTAATCTAAAATCAATAATAAATGATATACTTCACACAAAAGTCTTTTTAGGCTTTAAATGTAGTAATATCTCGAGAAAACCGCGCAATTTACTAGTCATAAAGCAGTACAGTGTAACATCTTTCGTCACACAAAGGACCAATTCCCTAGCGACAACTCTAGGGAGATCATTGTACATTGTACTATCGCGGTCATAAACGTTTTTATAAACCTAACATCAATAACCGCTTGCATTAAGCGCTTTTGTAATGTCAGCGAAGAGTGTCACCAAGAGTGTGATGGATGTTTAGATAAGGAATGTAATTATATTAAGTGGTATGTCCATTCAATTCCTATCTATCTATTTGTATAAACACAAGTAGATTTATCCGACGTAGTCATCGTATAGAACGGATGTTATCTCTTTATTTAAAACACTGACGTTACTGAGTGTTAGGTACTTATTACAGTTTGGTATGGTTTTAGTCGATAGGGAGACCGTGCCTCGCTCGTCCAAGAATTCATCTATAGTGTCAAGGGTCGTCTAGAAACTATAAATGGTGATAACGACGCGAAATTTTAACATAACATAACATAATAGCGAAATTATAATTAGTACTTAATCATTGTTTTAATTTAGAGAATATTTTGTTATTTGATTGTACTATAAAATAGTAATAAAACTCAGTGATTATACTGGCAACAAAGAGCGGGGTGTCAGAGGTGCGAGGGGGAAGCGCGCCTTTTTGGCCTACGCGTCGCTAGTCGGAAAAAAGTCGCCATCTTTTTGTAAACTTTTGAATGTGGGTGTGTAATAAATATTTTAAATAACTTGGTGGCGTTTTACTAGCAACTGCTCGTCGATTACAGATGGTCCAGGGTCAGCCGGGGAGCAAGGGAAATACCTCATTGGGTAACACCCCAGTGATTGAGTATCTCACGGTTTTTAGTTTCGGAGTCCGATATAATCACCAGCTATGGCCGGCGACGTCCCCCATGAGCGCGAGCCTGGGGGTGACGGGTGGAGCCGCCGGTCACCCTAGCAGAAGCAGGCCACGGCGATGGCGCAAAATGCCACCCCATACACAGGGCCTAGATGGGGACACCATGGTCCCCACATTGGGGGAAGAGGGTCATCTCAACAGAGATGTCCCCGGGTCTGCCGGGGTGCGAGAGATATGTCTTGTATAATCTCACCTCCGGCAATCAAGGACCCATGGACGGCGTGCGTTTTGGTCGGTTCGAGTCCGACACAATCACCTCCATCGGTTTTGGTGGAGGTGGTATCCGTGGGGATTTTGCGCACGATAAAAAAAAAAAAGAAAAGCTATGGCCGGCGTGGGTGCTATTCCTGAGGAAGTCCACACGAAAAAATATGTAGGTAAATAACGGTGCTTTGGAGAATACAGAGCGAAAATATAATAGTAAATTAACTTTTGTGTATAAGCGACAGGAAGCGTGACTATTTATAAATATCAGTAGACGATGTTACTCAATTAAGAAAATCAAATAATAGTAGAATTGAGAATTAAACCAAATGGAATTGAAATAGAAAATTATTGAGTTATATATATTTAATTTTCATGAACTTATTTATTGTATGTACCTATAGGTATATGTGTGTATATTTATTTAAACTTTTTGCACAAAATACAAAAATAATGTACAAAGTCGAACTTAATGCCATGGGTATTTTCTACCAGTCAACCTTAGGGTGATACAGAGATTTGTCAAGGTAGGTGTTCGAAGTACTGTGAGGGTTTGATCTAGTACGGTATAAACATACAAATAATACTATTAAATAAATAAGTAAGTCAATATTCTCTGAAACCATTCCCAACTTAGTTGGGATCCATTTTCTAGTCTAACTAAGATGCGGCGGAACTTTAATAGTTGCGTGCGTTGCGTTGCCGTGAAGCGACTGCCATCAGAACTCCGCAATCAATTAGGCGATATCGAAGTTCTGTAGTTAGGCTAATCGGACTTTTAAGGGCTCCAACTACGCATAACGACTGCCATATATATTCGCATGGCAACCGGGACCGAGGCTTATGGTCTTCTCCGAAGCACGACACAAATCAGTGCAAATAGGCATATTCATGCATACAAATATTATAGGTACCTGAACTGAGCGGGGATCGAATCGGAAGCAGTCGCATTCACTACCGCAACATGTTTTATTATTTAGCAATATAACATAGGTATATACCTACACTTACTATTATCCTCAAAAAGCAAAACTATAACAAAATTGACTTATTTATTTAGTGTTTACAAAACATTTTGTGACCGCGATAGTACACGCGCATAACTCAATAGGCGGTTATTTTTAGATTCGCATAACTCCACGCCTTTACGTCCTTTACTCGCGATGTAATAAGAACAGTGATATTCGAGAACACAATGAATGTACATATTGCTTCCATTTTGTTTAGGATTGCAAAACAGCATTGTATAAGCTAGCCGATGTCCGCGGCACTGTCCACGTGAATATCGATTATCACGCATTAGGTCATATCACCGTTTCTACTCAACTAATTGTGATCAATGATTTGGCAGATTTTATGACTGACTATGACCATTCTAATAAACAGAAACACATTATATTGCATTTAGTAGTCTTAACGTTCATCGCGAGCAAACTGACAAACAGATAAGAATTTCAAAAGAATATTTTATTTAGACTCGGCAATTTAACATAACGCAAGTTTTTTTAATATCACCAATGTTCGCAAATAATTTATATGACCTTATAATTATGTTCCTCAACTACATTACAGATATTACTGCGAACACAAGTGATCTTATTATACACCTCATCATGACCATCATCTCTCCCCTGTTCCAATTCATTGGGGTCTGCTCAACATGACATTCTCCTCCACACATTCCTGTCAGATATTATTGCCTCAGTCACTCTTTTATTTGCCGTTTTTTTGCCATTACTTCTCTCACATAATCCAGCTTTTTTTTTCAAAGACTCTCTACATTCATACTACATCTACAATCTACATTTGTACACCTATTGTCATTTAAATGTATCGCCAGCTCCATCATTATAGGAAAACATCGTGAGGAAATCCGCCCGTAAGTAAATTTAAATTCTAAATGTATGTAATGTAGTACCTACTTATTCTAACCGTATCAAGATGTGTGACTCGGGTTGTGAATGGCCATGGTTCCGCAATTCATGTGAATTTCTTATTAGAGTGACTAACTTAGGTAGTAATAGACGATTCAGAATTGTGAGTGTCCAGTTCATTCTATGACACCTAAGTTAATAAGGTGCAAAATGCTATAAAACTAATTTTAATGGTGACTTTGTAAAACGTGAATGTCACGCGTTGAAATGAAAACGGTGACAATAACCATCCTTAAAAGTAAATAATACCGAATATGTAATAGGGTTTGTTACCTGGGACCGAATATAAGGGTTGATGTAATGTGGGTGTTAATTCACCTACCCCGGAGGGAAATAAGCGTGAGTGTTTGTGTGTTAGAAAGTAGTTTCATTTAAATAATTTTAACGGATCATATCCCGACTTTATGTTCTATTTTATTTATTTTCTCGACATTTCATTTATATTTCAACATTTACGATGTTACGAGAAGCCCAAAAAGGTTTTGCTATAAATGTATACAGAATGTTTTATCGCGAAATTTGGTTGAGTTGGAATACAGTGTGTCTAAATAAATTGTCTTGCTGTGTTTGCTGATTTCTATAGAGATTGATTTTAATAAATATCTGGATTTAAACCGAACGGTCGATAAATCCATTTTTCTAAGAGGGCTTTTTGACAAAAATAAATGTTTTACATTTCTACTGAACTTTGACTTTTGAATCATTTTTATTAACTTTTTATTATCTGTCACATCATATGAAGGGAATGATTTCTGTGTATCTTGATCCCTTAGGAACTACAACTACTAGTCTACCTATTGATCAGGAACAGAAACACAGTGATTCATATACCTATGTACCAGGAAAATATTATATTCAACTGCGGCTTACTATCTTTCGAATGGAATCACGATGTCCTAGCCTCAAAGAAAATGTAGAATTCTTTTTCAATTTATTCACTGACCCAATTTCATATTTTATCGAAGTACTAAGTTTCAATGTTTTCAGTGATTCCATAGAGCTCATTTACATAAACTTTCTACTTAGTTTCCGATTTTATGATATTCTTTTTTGACATTAAGATCATAATATCCCAATCTTATTCACTATGGAACCACTTGACAGGTCCTTGGATATGATGACCATTAAGCCCATAACTAGAATAATAAAAGGTACCTACATACCTAAGTCTTGTACTATTTCTGGTATCTCGCTGACTAGAACAATTTTCATTTACATACAACATCATCACTTTCTGAACCTTTTTCGAACTCAGTGGGGGTCGATTTTCCAGTCAAACTGTGATGCGGCTAAAGGTCAATATTTTCCGTGAAGCGTCATCTGACCTCCACAACCAATGGTCCAATGACCAATGGCAATATCGAAGTTCTAAGTTAGACTGGTTGGACTTTTGAGTCTGACTGACTGCCCTAGATATTTGTATGGAAACCTGAACGACGACGGCTTAACGTGCTCTCCGAGGCACGACCAGACCAGTGCAAACAACATATTCATGCATACAACTTTTTGCACTAAACGATCGTTTACATACAACATCATTTGAAAAAGTGGTACCGTATCTCTTTTGTTGACTGTACATGGACCGTTATTAGTTTTATTTTGGTTCATCCAATCTAATTAATTAAGTCGTACCGTCCTAATGTTCGCGGGCTAATGTCGTGACTATCAGCTTCTACGGAACATTTTATGTCCTGTCCAACTCGGTAACATGATGTTTTACAATCTCCCAAAACGATCGTACGTGTTAATGCCATTCACGTAGTCGTGACGTCAACTATTGTTTTCAGTTTTTGAAGTAAATACTTCATTAGATGCGTTGTGCAGATTTTGTACAAAAGTTTGTTCATAGAAACATTTGGGGGAGGATAATATTTCGATATCTTTTTTCTTTTCACCACTACAAACACGTAAAGTGTTACAATGGTGGCACTCAGCTAGACGGCCTCAGCAGATGCCTTTTCACGCCTCGCTTAAATCACATCGCACACACACATAAATCGCATTGTTACATATTGTTGCGGTAAAATAAAACAACGCATCCGAAGTCCTTCCGATCGGCTAGTAGGGATTTGACAAATAGGTAAAATTACGAGAATGATAATACTTATGTGACAACTCGTTGAAGTGAAAACTTTGATTTTGGAACACTTTTTTATAATTATACTTTTTACTGTTTATACAAACTGTTCTAATGGCATCGGCACTACCGCAGTGCCAAACTTTTTTTCACATATTTATTAATGCCTATAATGGTACACTTAGCCATGAGCCACTCGCAATATCATCAAATTTGAAGTCCACTGTGAGCAAAACGTATATGACCACTCCCGGTGCTCGCTCCCGATTCACAGCCCTCCATTGAATCTGTCTAGCCCAGCCCAGCAGTCTTTTTCAAGTCGTGGGTCTGTCAGGAGAGGAGGTGTCCTGCCTTCCATTCGCCTTCTCGCGGTCTCACACAATACTCAATATTACCATTAAAATACATAGGTACTCCCAATAATATTATGCTATCCGGTCTATATTATTATCTAAGTGATGCCAATATTTTCAAGTATGTATAGTTTGAACATATAAAAACCTAAGCCAAAGTGACATTTGGCACCTTTTTAATATTTCATACATGTAGTGGATTTTGGACACCCTCACAATAGTATGACATAGTCGTAAGTAAATCCCAGCGAATTGAATATTTATTAAACTGTCAATATAATTTAGTTAGTGAAAATAATTTGCGCATACTAATACGACATTTAGCGGTGACTGGTGACATATCTTTTATTTGATAGTACTCGTACTAATGGACTACATAATTTACCTACACTTACTTAATATTCAATATTCAGGAATGTAATCGCCACTAAGTATATAAGTACGGTCAGCGGTAAAGGTTGCTATGTTCTTACAAAACTCACAACGATACTTACATTGAAATACATCAGATTACCTATAAAGTACATATTTCATGTTTTGTTTACGATATTCATATTATAAATGTAAAAGTCTGAGAAGATAGATAGATGGATGTTTGTTACTCTTTGGCGCAGGAGTGGTTCCACGGATCTAGGTGAAATTTGGTACAGAGATTGATGTATGGTAGAAAAAATATCACAAACATTCCAGGAGTTTGTGATAGGCATAACCTAAATACCAGACACAAAAATAATCTCGGTGTCTGTGATAGTAGACTCCACAAAATTTCAAATTCGTTTCAGTAATTGTATACGCTTTTTTAACAAGCTCTCTAATGAAATTAGGGATTTGCCTATCAATAATTTAAAATTTTATAAAGAAGCTTATTATAAAATCCAGGATTATTTGGATGATAAACAAGCCTGGAAATAAGTTTTGATTATAGTCCGAGCCTAGATAAACATTTTAAGTTGTAAACTCGCCGATGGTCGAGTTTTTAGCTTGGTGAGTTGACACATAACCCTACTATTCAGGTATAGGCTTCAGTGGGTTACTGGTACAGTATCTGTATTTCATACGGATGGAGCATCGGGCAGCTAGCTAGCTAGCAACCTTTTCATAAAACTTTTGAATACAACGACACATAGCCAGAGTAACTAGAGTAGCCAAGATTACCAGAGCTCACTGGAGAGGTTTTGTGTTATCAGTGGGAAGACTGAGAAACTTTGTTTTGTCTTCTACACTGACAGCACAGAATCTCTCTTAACCTTCACCCTTCCTAATTAACCGTGAATTGGATTGAATTAGTTAATCTACTTGTGTCATTGACTGTACCTCTGTACCTACAATAGTTCCGAAGTTGACTAATTATGTAAACAAGAATTACGTAATAAATCATTACGTTGTATAATGTTGGCAGTTCTGAAAGACTTATGCTCGATTGTATATAACCATTTTAATGTATTTATTTATTTTACAGTACATTGCAAGTCAGATCATACTAAGCTAGTCTGCCCTTCCTGCCATTCAACGTGACAATACGCTTAACATAGGTGGTTATTTTGGAATACTTTTCTGTTTATTCACAACTAGCTGACCCGCGCGACTTCGTCTGCGTCACCCCGTTTTAGCAACATTTTTCATTCCTGCTCCGCACCTGTTAGTCGTAGCATGATGTTATATACACAAAAACCTTCCTCTTTAACCATTCTATCTATTGAAATAAACCGCATCAAAATCCATTGCGTAGTTCTAAAGATTTAAGCATACAAAGGGACAAGAAAAATAGGGACAGAGAACGCGACTTTATTTTATACTATGTAGTGACTATGTAGTGATGGTGTTAAAAAGTACCAAATGGATTTTGATATAATATTTTTGATTTTAAAGGTCTTAATGAAATCCCTTTTTAAGTATTGTATTGACGTATATTTGATATTATTTACTACTGCTATGGGTCTATACTACCATGGGTCTAGGTGTTGTGTAGATTGTCCTAGAATATTTAAAAAAAAACTTTTATATTGACGTGTTATCTATGTTTAATCTCAATCGATTGAGTAGAATCATAAAACGCGTCCTTTCGACACACAGTACCAGAAACGCAAAATACCTTTTACGCGGATGACCAGAATCACATTTCGCGAATTACCAGACACGCAGATAACCTGATACGCATATACCTATACCGCGCGGGCTATCTAGCTGCTATTCGCGTTAAAAAATATGTTTCAAATGTATTATGCTAACTCTTATTAACTCTATTGTTTAATTTTTCATATCAGTTCACAAAACGTTAATTCTATAACTAACATTGAAATTGTGGTTAGATAAAACACTTACGAGTTTTGTAAGCAGCGATCGATGATGCAAATAGAAGTTAAGAGTATTTTAAAATAGAATGTTAAAACAACATGGAAGAAAAACAGCTAACTACACAACACAACAATGTTTTCGATTAACTGTTGTAAGATTTCACACTACAGCCATTAACTGTTGATTTGTAGTCAATTAATGGCACTGTAAGGTCAAATCGACGTGCATTTTTGAGTTGCCATCGTGGTGTAGTAATTTGCTTCATGGCAGCGCCGCTACTCACGGAGAGAGCGAAGCCTATGCTCGGAGGTTTCGCTCTACGGGAAGACCTACTACGTGCCCTCCAGTGAAGAGCGTTTCTCACTAATGATTGATTTTTTATATAAAATTAGTACTTGGCATAAAAGATAATTTATGAGGAAAATAGGTATGATGGACTATTTTTATTTTATTGTTGAAAATTTTTAATTTTTACCAGTTCGTAATAATATAATGAACTGTGAAAGTGAGATTTTCGTACAACAAAGAGTTTTAAACCCGCATAGCATACTGCAAACCGCACAGCAAGGAATCGGAACATGTTTTTTTTTTATTTATCTAGCTGCTACATTTCGGTTAGGAATTTATTTTCGGCATGCCCATTTTTTTGTACAAAGTGCCCGACTGGCGGCAATAGTATCGCCCCCTATTACGTGGGGATTACGGGGGTGACCATATGTATGTATGTAAATAGTTTTAAAGGTAAATGATTTTGAATATAACTTGCGTGAGCCCCATGAGAATGCTCTATACAAAATGATTATGATAATATAGCATTTATGCTCTATCTGGTTGCGTTTACAAGAGATTTAAAAAGTAAAAAAATTGAATTGAAAATTGAAAAAAATTGAAATGAAATCACAGGGGGTAATTCATAAATTCTGAGACTTATTCAGTGTTATTTTGACTAAAATAAATTTATTCTTAAAATCGTATTGAAACGGATTGGAATACGTTACTTTTTAATTTTTAATATAGCTAGATTCAAAACAAGAAATGAGCTGTAGTACATTTGGTTGGTACAGTATGCGAAGCGTTCACTTTGCCTACACGTTGATATTAATTAAATAATTGCGTTTCGAAAAACAATGACTAAGTGTAATTAATAATTACTGTTATGCAGACTCTACTTATTGATTTATAATATTCTGTATTGTGTAATACGAGTACATATAATAATGTTCACTAACGTAACTTTGTGACGTAAACGAATAAAGATATTTGATTTGATCGCCAGTATGTGTAAGTGGATTTGGTCATTTTGTATATCGAAATCTGAAAGTGACCCTATGGAAAACTGTGATACGTTAACACTATTTGCTTTGTGTTGTATTTCTGTTGGTTATGAAGGTCAACATGGTGAGTATAACGAAGTATGTACCTCTGTTGCTATATCAGTAGGTACCTACTTATGCCGCCATATATTGTGGACACAAAATGTGCTCTATATGCGTAGTGACGCGTTGTATACGGTGTTTTTTGAGGACAGTATAGGGTAGGCAGTGGCCAAATTCACCTATCATACATTATATTAAGCAATCTGCACGCACCAGGGTCACTTAAAATAATTTTATGAAGTGTTCCGATTAATTAATTCATTTATTCATTTTACACTTTATTGTACACCAAGTAAAAGATGCACAATTAATATCTATTATCACTCACCTAGTGAAAGGAGGTAGGAAAGTAGAACCAGCTTTCCTACTTTTCTTCCCCACTTCTCACAATCTTCAACAATTATCGGACCTAGAGGTCATTGGCTCGCATTCCTCACTTACATAACCGCACGCTCACTCTATATATTCTATAGGACATAGGATCTTCGCTCTATTATAGGATCATAGATCTTAAGGTGTCAAGTACAAGACACATACAGGAACACGTTTCCCAAACGCTAAATAGATGCGCTACGCTATTCGCTGGGTGCGCGACGACAGCGCCAACTAGCGGATGAACTTTAGGCGGACTCTGAAGTGTCAAATGGCGAGTTGTCATTACGAATAGTAAAATAAACAAAGAAATATTTTCAATTTCGTCGTATTTAAAATCGTTTATTGTAAAACTAAAAACATGTAAATGTATACTACATGGATAATTAAACAATAAAAGTGTTATTTTATAGGTTAACTTACTTTTTCTTCTTGACGGCTGTTTTCCATTTCATTCGTTGTTCTTGTTTCCAACGTGCTTGTGGAAATTTGTAGAATTTACAAGCACTGTTTACGCCAGTGTTTTTACAGTTATCAACACAGCAGGTATCGTGACCCATATTTCTTTATTTTTAACGAAATACAATAAACAACAACACTCCACTATGTATACGCAAGGATGACATCCGCCGCGAGTTCCTTTTTTAGCCACGGCGGGCGCTGCGATCGATTCGTCTGTCCCTACTCCCCGCTTTGCACCCAGCGAATAGATGCGTCATGTGGAAGTTAAGTAACAGTTTGCACTTGAAAATATGTAAATAAAAAGGATATGAGGAATGCAAACCTTTGTTAGAAAATTTCAAAGCGATTATGTAAGTCAGAGTTAACTCTGCATACTTTAAGATGCAGCGTAGGTATTTTAATTTAATGCAATATTCTCTTCATAGAAACATGCCTATCCTGCGTGAGCTCCGTTCCGTCTTGTACATAAAGCTACAGCGAGCTTGATATTCATATAAGGCAGACAAAGGCTACGGAGTTCCTGTGTTCGTATGATGACATCCTTAGGATTTATGAAACCTACTCATGATATTATAAGCGCAACACTGAAAGCATTTAGAACTGGACTTGTAAACATAATTAGCTGACCGCGCAACTTCGTCTGCGTCACCCCGTTTTTGCAACATTTTTCATTCCTGTGTGTCCAGTCTATGTGGAGGAACGATATGTGATGTCCCTCCAACACAAAGGGAGAATCCTCCGACCAGGCAAAGTGATCACGCCTGGCGAGCCGCGGCCCAGCGATTGTCGTTGAGTTGTTGTATGTATATTGTACCAGCGCGAGAACTTCGCTATCGCAATGCAGGATCCGGAGTGACGTAGTAGTTAGTCCTGCTGTCGCTAGATGGCACTGGGTACATATGGTATCGCCACAGATAAAATATATGTATATGTATATGTCACTCGCACACTTTGTCCCTCTAAGGCCCTCCGGAGCAGTACATTATACTTGCTCACAAGCAGTTATGATATTATCGCGTCATGATATTCCTACAGTATGATAGTCGAATAACATGATAATCACAGAACATGCTATTCGCAAATAATTCAATGTACAGTCAACGACACATTTTTTTCTTGAAATGAAAATCATATTTAATTAATTACAGAAGAACTTATTTAATTAATTACCTACATTGCAAACAAAACACAATTACGCTTAGGATAAATGAAATTATTATTCCCTAAGTAAATCGAAAAAAGATATGAAAAATTTAATCGTATCTCACTGCATTTAATCGCTTAAGGCACTCCTGAACTAAAAAATCGTTCCTCACATAATCGTTGACTATACCTGATATTTTCTTATTCTTTTCTACTATTTTTTTCCTCCTTTTTACGTCAGTGAAATGTAAATTGCTTCTTTTCAGTTTAATATGTTGGAATTTGCTTTCTTTTTTTAAAAGTGATATAAATTGATACATGGTTGGCTTTTTTGGAATTTTCGTATTTATGAGGCGATGCCATCCTTCAACTCCATTTGTTGTTCTGTTTTTCTGGTCATAACAACTTAGAATATCACTGCTGATTTTTTTGTCCATTATTTATTTCATTATTTATGGATCCTAGTGTACTTTTTCAAATATGATGTTTTAAACTAGTAGTGTTTTACGAATATGGTCTTTTACAATAATGATATTTTACGATTATCATAACACGAGAATATGATGTTTTGCGAATATGCTTGTGAGCGAGTATAATGTACTGCTGAGGGCTCTAAGGGTAAGTTTATGAAGAAAACACAACTGTACTACTCTCATTTAGGAACTAAGAATAAAGCAATGTTGTGCGTGATTTTGGACAATTTAATATTTTGTTATCAGACTGGTATTTAGATAGATGATGACAAGAATAACATATGAAATCATAAAATCTAATGTACACACCTACCTCAATAAATAAGATAAGAAAAATATTTAACAAACAAATACGTCAAAAATAAATGTATGCAAACCCAATAGGGAATATAAGTACACATTAATGTGTACAATTTATGGACGAGCTGGATTTGTATTCAAATAAAAAACAGGCCCATTAGATACGTTTAAAATAAATATATTATTTCAATGTTTGAATACATTAAGGAGTCTATCTATGTAAAAACAATATCATTTATTTTCTTTTGAGTTCTGAATAATAAAAAGTTTTTGAATATCGCTAAACTCTTTTCTGTTTATCTAGATACATTTACTATACTTTGTAAAATGTAGCTTGGGTCCTATGACAGCTGTCAGTGAAATCCCGCACATGAAGTCTTGAATTTTCTATTATTGAATGTAGTAGCTGTCAATGTCATACTTTATGGGCATACCGAGCTAATTAGTGATGGGCGATGAATCATCGTGACCACATACTATGAACTATCCATATTTTGAATAAAGCATAATTTAAAATTGAAATTAATATAAGAAAAAAAATATTAGAATTTAATCTTATTGCTAAGGTATTTAAATATCATAATAATATTTATATTTGAATATACTTGATCCTAAATAATATTGAGTAAATAAAATCCTACATTCAATCATGAACCTGTTTTTGGATTTTGTAAGAAGACACGCCGCGTTTGGCTCTTGGGCCATGATATAGGCATAAGATACACGCGCCAACATCTTGTTTGATATGAACTTCCACTGATCTACTCCACTCATTCTCATCAGTACGAGTGCCGACTTGTATGCTACGTATATTCCGTTCTCATTACAATTAAATACATATATACAATGAAATTAAACATAATTATATGTAACATGCATCAATAATGCTGATAGTATCGATATTTTCATCGAATTTTGGACATCCCTATGAACCTCATTTTGACATCTGTCATAGGACCCAAGCTATATTTTACAAAGTATACAAATATTTATTATTTATTACAAATAGTCTACTAACTTTCACTAAAAGTGTTAAATTAGTTAAGAACAGTGAGCCTCAAAGGTTCCTAGACAATTCAAAACAAAAATTGTATCACTTCATAATTTTTGTTTACAATTGTCTAGGAACACACTACACAACTACTGATCTTAGTAGCTACTGGATAATAGATCTACTTCTGAGATTTCTAAAAAAAAGAAATACAATTTGTATTTTACTGCTATTCTATTAAAGCATAAAATCAAATCCCACCATGTAGAGTGAAGAGAAACGTTGTGAAAACTCTTTTTAGTTAATTTTGAACTCTTTGCTTATAGATCTGAAAATCTAATGGCATTTTTTGTAATCTTAGTGGTTTGAAAATAGTTAACAATCTAAATCAACCTATAATGTTAAGATTTGACCCGATAAACAACACCTACGTACTCAATAAGAACTTAGAATTTTCCTTTAGATTTCCCACCATGAATCTGGTAGGTACAGGTCAACTAGTAATTTTATACTATTATTAATAAGTATGTATTAGTAATAAAGTATTTCATTATTTATTTCAGTTGTTTATGGTCGACATGTGATTTGAAAAATTCTTTTAAAATATCATAGCCCAGTAGTCTCTGGAAACGGTTTTATTAGAAATCAAGTAGAAAACGAGGCAAGCGATGTAATGGTATGAAATAAAAACGAGTATAGTCGAGTGAAACTGTGGGTATACCTCGGGCTATATATTCTCGACCCTGAAATGTGCTCTGTACGCGCAGTACAGTACAGTTTTTTGATGATAGCACAGGGTGCTATCGTAGTGGATGAGTTTAACTGCAACAATCATTAGTCAAAACAATTCGTGCACGACAGTACCTCATTTCTTTTGCGACTTACTTCCTAGATATTCGTATGTTGCCCGAGGTATATAGCTGGTATTCTTATAGTCCATATCGTGTTATAAATCTACGAAATTAAAAGACCGTTACTGATCAGCAGCTGCTGTATGTTTTTAAACGCTTTATTTCATCTGTTATACACTTTCAACAAGAAATCAAACACATCTTTAGAATGCAAACAGAGTTGTCTGGAATGATTGACAATAAGTATTCAATCACGTCGTTTTATTCAGGAATGTTCATCTTCAGAAGGAGAGTCTAGTTTTTTGTAAAATACGAATCACGGCAGCACCTTCTTCAGTGATTACGTGTTCAAACAATTTTTTTTTTTTTTTTTTTTTTTTTTTTTATACTACGTAGGTGGCAGACAAGCACACGGCCCACCTGATGGAAAGCGGCCACCCTGGCCTATGAACATGTGCCACACTACACACTAAGGGTGTCACACACGCGCTGCCAACCCTGAAGGGAAAGGGGGAGAGCTGGGAAGGGGTGGGGAGGCTAGGAAAGGGAGGGGAAGGAGGGGTACAGTGAGCTCTGGCTACCCTACTTACCGGCGGGAACACAACACGATGGTTATTATGACTGCGGTCTTCTGTAGGGCGGAGGTACTTCCCCAGTTGGACAGCTCATTTCGGACGGGAGATACCGTCGTGTCCTACCTCCGACTACTCTCCCAAGACGAGTTTATCTATAAAGGTGCGTCCAGATTTATGCTCCAACTACCTACCGGTAACGATTCATATAGATGTTCGAATGACAACCGGCTTAACGTGCTCTCTGAGGCATGACCAGACCAGTACAAATAACCATATGCATGCATACAAATATTATCACTGAGCGGGTATTGAACCCGCGCCTCCTGCGTAGCAGTTGCATTTACTACCACCATGTCATTACGGGAGCCATAATCCTAGTCGTAATTCCACATTTCAACAAACAAACAGTTGAATAATCGTTTTAGATACTACTCTACAACTATTATACAACAGTTCCACAACTAGGATAATAACAATCTCTGTTGTTAGTACAACTTGGATGGTTTTCCTTCCCTGTTTAAACTTTCCTTGCTACACCATAATTACCGCACTAGAGTAGATACCTACTTCTGGACAACGTAATAAAGTTATAGATACTCGTACAAAGGAGGAAAATTATATTTATTATTATTATTCTACAAACACGAGCTAAATTGACATTATAAGATCCTTTTGTTTCGTGCGGGTATACTCTCCTACCACTCCCGTTCGGTCATCCCGTGGTTATGTCGGACTGGAATCGACTAAACTCCAAATTGTCTCGGGTATTGCGATAACTCCAGCTGTCCCATCGCCATCACCGATTTCGAGGTGAGGTGGACATGAGACGGTGTACCATCTTGCCCCCTGAAAGGCCTCACCAGCTTGTACGACGTAATAGGCACCTACCAACCGAAATATTTATTTATGTAATAACGAATTGATTTCTAAATTCTGTTATGAGAGTTGTGCCTTTGAAAGGACTATAGGTGTTATATATTTACGTAAACTTTTATTCTTTTAGAATATGATACAAAGGCTATCAAACAGTTAAAAAATCTCCATCTCCCATATCCCCTCTACTCCAGTTCAGGTCGAATTCAAACCAACATAAACACACGCCGTCTTTGGGTCTTCAGTTATTCAGTTCACACCAGCCGACTCAGGGACATCTGATTTTGAGCTTAAGCTGTCCCTTTCGGGAAAGTGTTTAATTACTATACTTTCTGCACAATTACGTGTTCAGATAAACTAGGCGAAAACTAATCACTTTGTAATTGCTAATCGCTTTATAGTGATAATTGAGTGTTAAAATGTTTTAAAAACTAAATTACTGTTGGAATATTAATAAATATACGGGTTTAGGTAATCACAGTATAATATGTATGTATATAATATGAAGTATAAATTAATATTGAGCACAAACTATATATATCCAAAAGATGCCGCCATTATTCATAGACTACATTCACATATGTATAGGTCTGTACATAGCCAGCTCACGAATATTGCTCTTTCTAAAGGTAATTTAGTTTTTAAAACGTTAACACTAAATTATCAAGCTTCCTGCATGAAAGAGACACAATTAACATTTTCTGAAAACTTGCTACAAGAGCTAATTATTTTCTAACGCACGACTCGTTCCATATAATGAATAAATTAACAATGAACACTGATTACATAACTATCCAGATATATATTATTTACTGTTAAAAGAAATTATTGTCATTTTTATAAGGCCTACATACCGAATGGAATATAGACGAGATTTTGCGTAGTTTATCCTTTTAGGATGAAAGGGAGTCAATAGCAGTCGCTTCGGCAATGACTAAGATAAGCCACATTAGGAGGAGAAATCGTAGAGATAACCCCTAACTCCAAAGTGCAAGATTTGAGTGCGAACCAGGAATAACGAATGATAATGACTTGTCGCTTTTCTATGTACCTACGCGAATATAACTATACTCTATTTATTTTAAATTATATTAGGAGTGGGTTCAGATCACTAGTGTAATAGCCTGGATTCGTACCTGAAACCTCTTAATCTTATAGTCTCTTCAACTACTAAGCACTAAGCTAAAATTTGTTGTATCATCACTACATAGTATAAAACAAAGTCGCTTTCTATGTCTCTATGTATGCTTAAATCTTTAAAACTACTCAACGGATTTTGATTCGGTTGTTTTTAATAGATAAAGTGATTGAAGAGGATGGTTTATATATATATAACCATCATGGTGCGGAGCTGCGGACGAAGTTGTGCAGGTCAGCTCGTAAATTGTAAGAAGTTATATAATTCCCCAGAGGACAAACAAAATATATTTTAAGATACTAAGCAGATTGATCAATACCTTAGAATTTGCTGAACAACTTTTGGTGTTGACTGTACAGTCAGAGCTCATAAGTGCATTAGCACATCAAGGCTCAAAATGGTTTATCGTGCGGCCGGCGCGCTTATTATGTGTGTGTAATGTTACTATGCAATACGAGGCGACGCTGGCTTCTCTTAAAAGAAAAAGGTCACAAGTAGCGTTAAAATGTTGACGCTATAGTTGCGTAGGATTGCTACTGCACTTTTGAGTTCTACTGTACATCAAGAGTATAAAACTCTGTCTCAATTATAATTCTCGATAAAACAAAACTCTCAAACTCGACTACAATCAACATCAAAGGGCGGGCGGACGGGGTGTGATGTTCGTCAGTCTCTAGCCTCCGGTCATGACTGGCGGGCTACAACTGAACCATTGATGTTGTGAGAGAAAATATTGAAACATAGACACAGAAATAAAGTTAATAATTACCTTTTGTCTTTACTTTCTACAGAACTAGCTGATGCTTACAGCTTTGGCCCAGTTGCCACAACCTATAGGAATCCTTTCTCGGTATAAAAAGCGTGCCACGACAATAGGCCAAAGCGTCCAGACATTGATAGAGGCATATGTCCAGAAGTGGACTTCGACAGGCTAATAGATAGATTGATGGTCCCTTAGCAACCTTTCACTTACCTGCATTACATTAGTTTTATCTTTAACAGTGATGTGCATAAGGTATACAGTCCCACTAAATGTTTTTTTTTTGCTTTCAAGATACGTCAATTTGACTTCACCCCGCCTGATGGTAAGCTCAAGGTAAAGTTCAGGAACGAGGGTCACAAATACACTCAGTTTGACGGCCCGCTTAAATGACCCAGGACTGTAGGAAGAAGGAAATACGTGAGCTGGCAAGGAATTCCAAGACTTAACTGTGCGGCAGAGGAAAGACTCACCGAACCGCTTGGTTCTTGATGGAATATTCCGCACCGTATGTGGGTGACATCTAAGCCCTGCACGTGTTGTCGCGTCTAGGAAAGGGTGGGATTAATTGGAAGAGCTCATCAGAGCATTCACCATGGTAGAGACGTATCTGATAGGGGTAATTGTCAGTTTCAGGGCAACGGAAATAGAAACTTATTTTTGATATAATTTTTGTCTGAAAGCAAGCAGCATCTTGAGGTAGTTAGTTCTCGTTATACATTTTGAATTGGCAGAAAATGCGTGTAGTATTACTCTCTCTCATCTGTATTCTATTGTATAACTGTCCGACAACAGAGACCCTTCATTCGTATCATATCAATTTTCGTAACTGCCTGACGGGTCAACCCGCAACTATTCTCCAATGTTACACTATTATTTTTGACATCTGAATTATGATGACATCGGAGATTTTTTTTTCCGCGGCCTACCTAATTTCTTGCTGCCGACCATATAGAGAAGAGTTGGGAAGGGTAAGGCGGAAGGGGGGAAGGGGAAGGGGGGAGAGGAGAAGGTTAAGACAGTCTCTGTACTGTCAGTGCAGAAGACAAAGACGGGTTTCTATAGAGAGGATAAGAGGGTATTCCCACTGACAACACAGTACCTGTCCACTGAGCTCTGGTTACCCTACTCACCGCCGGAAGCACAACACAACAAGGTTATTCACCGTTGAATCTATCGGGATATTTACCATGTTTGTTGATTTCGTTGAGTAACCGATATTTCGGAGCTGTTGCATTGTTGTTGTTGCTTGATTTGTAGCGGAATCTGGTTAGACTAGAAATTGAATCCTTATAAAATATAATTTTTTTTTTTTTGTATAAAATGTATTTCTTCAAATTGTGCAGTGATTAATATAGTAGGTAATTTGATAGCCGGCGTTGCATCAGCATAATTTTTGGAAGAAAATATACCGAATGAAACCAGGGCGGAATAATTAATCTTTAGTAATAACAGCGAAAGTTACGTAATAATAATAACCTATTTATTTTGCGTACATAGGTACAGGTTCAGTATAATTGTGTTAATTTTGCCGTAAATCCTCTTCAAACATGGATAATCTTCAAATGTAATATCTTGAACATGTAACACCACTAACAACTCATCGAATGTAGGCACCGTACGTATAATAACGTTAATCATGTTTCATAAAACATATCAAATTTCTCTAAAAACATAAAATGAATTCGGTCGTGCTTCAGTTTACATAACAGAGAAATCTTGTAAGCTGTGTTGTTAAATCATTATTTTATATTGAAATATCATTTTATATAAAACTATACTACACTGTTTTTATTTATTTGTTCATCTCCACATCACTATCCTTACAGTCTAACTAAACACAATAGTCATCATTCTCTGAACCTTTTCCCAACTCAGTTGGGGTCGGCTTTCCAGTCTAACTGTGATGCGGCTGAACTTTGATATTTTCCGTGAAGCGACTGCCATCTGACCTCCACAATAGTGTGGTCCATAAATATATCCCATAGAAGCTCTATACTGGACCTTCTGCTGACTATGCGTCCGGATGAATACTCCGTAACTGTGGAAGCACCTCTCGGTACTTCGGACCACAGCCTCGTCCGGGCGCAAGTGTCACTCGCACGGCCGGAACCACCGAGGCCACCTCAGTGGCGGCATGTCTGGCACTACAAGTCGGCAGACTTTGATGGATTACGAGAATTCTTCGCATCGTACCCGTGGAGGCGGCTCTGCTTCACCTCAGATGATCCAAGCTCTTGTGCATCAGCAGTCGCTGAGGCGATTCTAGCTGGTATGGAATGCTACATTCCCAACCGCTGGATCGCAACAGGAGCAAGTAAGCGTCCGTGGTTTAACCGGCCTTGCAGAGATGCTAGACGTATCAAGCAATCTGCCTACAAGGCTTGGACCACGGCGCTTGCTAAGAAGGATCCGAACATCACTGAGGTGAAGCGGAAACTAAATGCCGCCTCGAGGTCCAGTAAAAAAGCTATTGTTAGGGCTAAATTTGATTTCGTCGGCAGAATTGGTGAGCGGCTTGCGCGCTACCCATCCAGCAGTCGTGCATTCTGGTCGCTTGCCAAAGCTGCCGAAGGAAATTTCTGCCGGTCCAGTCTGCCACCGTTGCAAAAACCCGACGGTAATCTAGCCCATGACGCTAAGGAGAAAGCCGATCTCTTAGGCCAACTCTTTGCGTCAAACTCGACCATGAATGAGGGGAGTGCCGAACCGAAAGAGTCAGGGTGAGGCACTGGCTGTCAGCCTTGACATAGCGAAGGCCTTCGATCGGGTCTGGCACAGAGGTCTCCTAGCGAAGTTGCCATCGTATGGACTCCCAGAGGGATTATGCGAATGGATTGCCAGCTTTTTGTCCAACAGAAGCATCCAAGCCGTCGTCGATGGCAGTTGCTCGGACCGCATGGACATAAACGCTGGTGTCCCACAAGGCTCCGTCCTGTTCCCGACCTTGTTTCTGCTGCATATCAATGATATGCTGTCTGATGACGCCATTCATTGCTATGGACAGTACCGGGGACGCATATTACACGGGCCGTGCAAACATCCCTCGCTCTAAGGTGGAGGAAAGTCGCGAACAACTTGTGTCTGAAATCGAGACTACTCTCACCAGAGTATCCGATTGTGGACGACTAAACCTGGTCCAATTCAACCCCACCAAGACACAAGTATGTGCATTCACCGCTAAGAAAACCCCATTTATTGTGGAGCCCCATTTCCTGAACACACCGTTCACCATCTCCTCGAGTATCGGGATCCTTGGTGTCGATATCTCCAGCGATGTCCAGTTCCGCAGTCACTTGGAGGACAAGGTTAGGCTGGCATCAAAGAAACTAGGAGTCCTCAACAGGGCGAAGCAGTACTTCACTGCGGAGCAAAGACTCCTTCTGTATAAGGCACAGATTCGGCCCCACATGGAGTACTGCTGTCACCTCTTTGCCGGGGCGCCTGCATGCCAGCTTGACCCCTTTGACTCGGTACAACGGCGGGCGCTGAGGATCGTCGACAATCCCATACTCTCAGGCGGTGTGGAACCGCTGAACATCAGGAGGGACTTCGCCTCACTGTGTGTGTTCTACCGCCTGTATAATGGCCTGTGTTCAGAAGAATTGTTTGACATGATGCCCACATCTACTTTCTATCATCGCACCGCTCGCCATAGAGAGGGAGTTCATCCACACACACTACGACCGGAATCGGTGCGCACTGTGCGGTATGAAAGGAGTTTCATTCCGCGCACGCTCAAGCTGTGGAATGAGCTCCCTGCCGTGGTCCCAGGCGACTACAATATGGGGTTCTTCAAGAAGGGCATTAGAAGGTTTCTACAGGGTAGGCAGCGCGTGTGTGACGCCTCTGGTGTTGCAAACGTCTATAGGCCACGGTGACCGCTTTCCATCAGGTGGGCCGTGTGCTTGTCTGCCACCTAAGTGGTATAAAAAAAAAAAAAATTGTAACATACAGCGCAATTTTTGTGAACTCACTCAAAGAATAAGTAAAAAGGTCTGTGCAGTTGTCGACTATTTACTATGCAGTAAATTCGCGCATTTTAACAACTGCATAAACTCCAATAGCTCGATGCAGATTGAAAGCGTTGTATACTCAAAATGGTAAATCTAACACCAAATCTGGCCGAGGAATACAACCTTATAGTGTGAGGCATTGTTATCGGCATCAAGCTCCAAATTAAATATTAGGAGTCATGGGACATGGGACTTTAGGGAGCAACTCCGAAGTATGCTCCCCAACATAAGAAGTCCGGTTGACACTTGAAAGAAAGTCTATGTGAGGAAATGTGCGGTTAATTTCATAGGTTCTATAGGCCACTGGTAAAAAAGTATGGATGCTGCGCACTCCGCAGCGAGTACGCTTCGAGATGAGTCTCACGGTGAGAGCCCTTTCGATACTATATGAGCGCGGTAAAAGGTGACACCGTAAAATCCTAACTCCAAAGCCGTACCTTCCACTCCACCAAAGCAATTAGTTTGCTAACCTTTCCCCGTGCACATGTTTTTCCGATCGAAATCTCAATCTTCGCATTTATTCGTTGATAATATAATAACGAACCTAAACCATAACAAATTACTATGTGGCAGCCAGTAACAATCTAGTAGTGTTCTAATGTTGAGTAGGGTAGACGCGTGCTCAAATTTTGCAAATTAGATCAAAAACATAGTAAATGTAATTGACTGTAATGTTATAAAAATCTCAAGGTAATTTGGTGGAAACAGGATTCTATATAGAACATTAACATCTCTAGGAAACAAGACATTACATTCACGTCAGTCAGTAAATATTTCGAAACAATCATTTCGACCAAATTCTTCTTCTCGTGTCAATACATGCTTAAAATTGTTCGATAATTTCACCATCTCGACCGCGCTGTCAGAAGCTTTATGTAAATCTTCTTTAGTGTAGGAGGTAGGACATAAGGGACACAAAACCAAATGCGTCATAGACTTCATAGTAACAGAAACGTGTGATTAAACCCGGGTCTCGCATTGTCAACCCACATAAATTTTGTATAGTTCGGCCGATCAGTGTGCGTAAACGATTCAAAAACCTATACTGTTTCTATGTTCGGGTGGTTACTCCTTCCATAAGAAAACTCTTATGAATAATCGATTAAACACATAGGACTCTTTAAAGGCTCTAAGCGGTTGATGTCCATTTAGCCAGTGTCGGGCGTGCGTCTCCTATTTTGCCTTTTCCAACCTGTAGATACTCGTTGTCTTACAATAACTAATTTTAAAATTGAAATAAGTTAACTCTCAGTATGAAATACATATAATAATTGTTAACTTTCCTTACTAATATTATAAAAAGGAGAGATTTGTTAGTTTATAATTCAATATCTTATGCTACTGGACTGGACATACTCAAAAATTCTCCATAAGAATACCACAGTAATGCTGGCTAACATAACATAACATAACATAATATAAACTCACGCCTTTATTCCCTAAGGGGTAGGCAGAGGTGCTAGCACCCACATTTATACTTAGCTATTGCCATTAACCGGGCACTTATAAACCTGCGATAAATACACACATAACTTCGAAAAGCATTGAAAAGTCATTGGTGTGTGCCATGGTAAACCTGGAAACGAACTCGAGACCTCGTCTCACCAGTCCATTACCCATACCGCTAGGCTACCGCGGCTAACATGGGATACTTATTATCCGAATATTTCCACGGTATCAGGATTTACGCAACGATGTTAACCTAATATAAAATTGGTGAAAGAAGTTACAATTACGAATGGTTACAAATGTTATGGCATCTAAACCCATCACAACAGCAGACAGTTGAGGGGTTAAACATTTAAAAAAATGTTTAATGTTCCATGAATCTCTATTTACGTGTTCTAAATAAAACTAGAGCATTTTGTTCCATTTCGGCGTGCGTATTCTAAAAATGGTTTATCATTACACTATGTTTTCGCATTATGTACTTACATGCCTACGCACTATAGTTAATAACCTGCCAACTGATTTGAATTCGATTTTAAACAAGTTGTTTTTGTACCTAAATATGCTGTATTGTATGTAAATATACCTGCAGGGAAAGAATTGTTATTAATTCTGCAACTTTATTCATTTAAATACAAAGGTATCACCAAGATTATGAACTTCCTTTGGTTGACAACTATTTGAACGAGTAAATGATACCTATACTGCACAGCTACTTTTTTATTCTTGTTGATAGTCTCTGTGGCGTGGCGGTAAAGAACGCGGTAATGGCGCCCGTTTGATTCTTGCTCAGTGCAAAAATTTGTATGCCTGAATATGGCTTTTTGCACTGGTCTTGTCGTGCTTTGGAGGGCACATTAAGTCGGTTGTTTCGGTTGCCATATGAACATCTATGGCAGTCATTGGTTGGAGTCCTAATAATACCGATATCTGCCAAAATTTGTTACTCCAGTACTTTAATATCGTCAATAGGTTGTGAAGAGAAATATCAAAGTTCAGCCGCGACCCTGTTAAACTGGAAAATCGGAACCCGGACTCCGAGGTGACCGCTTCAAAGGGATTAATGCAAGAGCAAGAATGGTGATAATTCTTGTTATGTACTTTAGGTTAGATAATATTCAAAAGAAAGTATCTATAATATACTATGCTTCAAATTAACTAGCAAGTTACGAGTATATGAATAAATATATATTTTTAGGTACCTATACATTATTTAACGTTTATTCGAAGATCATAGTAATTGACTAATTAGTAATAATCAATATTTTCCAGTAATATAGAATACTTACTACTAATAATATAGTGTATAGTAAATTTATGACTAACAAATAATTTCACACATCCAAAAAATACTCTTTCGCATAAATAGAACCGCGAAATTCAATGTTTACTAAACAAATAAAAATTAAGACATTACAAGATAAAATAGGTACTTACAATAATTCCGGTGCAAACAAGAAGCGGTTGGCAAAGTAAACTTAGAGATTATATTTATTATCAATGAACTGAAAACGCAGAAAACGAATTCTCATTTTCACGTAAACGCGCGCGTACTTCACTCGCGGTCGGTCCGCGCAACGTTTCACTGAATACTGAGTTACTCCGTAACTTGACAGCTAACTCTTGAAACTTGAAACTGTTTTATCGCTTTTTTATCACTTAAAGATTACAAATAGCTTTATAACAAGCTACAATGAAAACTAATCAACGATACCGTACTGTCAATTCTATGCACATTTAATAAGTACTCTCTATGAAAAACATTGTCTTTAATGCAATTGCTATTGCCATTGTTTACTTGACACAGATATTGTAATTACGTTTTGCGTATTTATTTTTTCAACGATGTTGGTTCTGAAATACCGGTAGTTTGATAACTTTTGCATTTTTCTTCGCTTTTTATCACTACATAGTATAAAACAAAGTCGCATTCTCTGTCCCAATATCTTTAAACCTCAGCAACGGATTTTGATGCGGTTTTTTCAATAGATAGAGTGATTAAAGAGGAAGTTTTATATGTATATAACATCATGTTACAACCAACTGGTGCGGAGCAGAAGTGAAAAATGTTGCAAAAACGGGGTGACGCAGACGAAGTTGCGCGGGTCAGCTAGTAATCATTAAAGGGTATTTAGAAAAAATCGTTTTACACTATTGTAGAGTGGGCAGTGGTAGTGTTATTATACTATAATCCAATATAATACGATTAATGTAATATTTAGTCACGTGGTTCCAGGAAGAGTAGAAGTTGTGCATTCACATTCGGTATCGTACAAGGCGACTAAGGAATAGGGCTGTATAACATCATATAAATACCTATATACAGCCCACACTAAGTCTCAGAAAAATGGCTTAAATCAATAAGAAGAGTGCCTAGCGTACGACAATAGAATCACCCCCTATAATGTGGGGCCGAATGCAATGGCAATGGTGAAATGTTAATTCATCTCTACCTACCCTGGAAGGCAAATAAGCGTAAGCATGTTATGCAGGTACTTATGTAACATATAGGTCGTACTTAATATAATAGAAATAAATAAATGCCATTCAGAAAAATAATATTGCTAACGCTTATAAATTGGTAGTGCTCATTACTGCCAGTTTGTTTTTATTCTATACAGGAAAGGAAGCTTTTATTTTTGAAGCGCTTATTGCGATTTACGCAATTGCCGATATAATAGGGTTTGTGTGGAAAATAATAAATCTATCGACAACAATTTTAATGACGCAACAAAATAGTTTTAGTAGACAAACCCTATGTAAGTAGTCCCTGCGGAAAATAAATCGATATATTCGACAACAAATCTACCATATTTCGCAATCGATCTACCATTTTGATTACATAAAATAGATCAAAATCGTACGTACAATAAATAAAATCAAAACTGCGTTGGAAAAAGATATTATATTTCCCTTTTCTTGCTAAAAACTAAAACACTCGGTCGATGAATCAGCCACTATTACGTTTATATGTGAGGAAAGGAGGCTTTACTCTAGATCTTTCTCACACTAACTTAAGGTCCCGAGTCATTTTCACTTTTTGGTTGGAACTGCAGTAAACAAAGTCGACATAACCACGTTCCATATAATATTACGAGTATATTGTATATAAAACAGTACCATTTTTCCAGACTGAATTCACATTTTACAAATATACAGGATCATAATAATTTATGGTTTTATCTTTACGAACTTGCCCGATTACATTTCATTACGGGTAACGAAAAAGATAAAGTATGATATATTATTATGTACAGTCAGCGATATAAGTTGATTGAAAATCTTTGTAACGTGCGAATAATCCCCACGGATACCCTCCAACCGGGGCCGGTTGGGTAGGTTATGTCGGACTCGAACCGACTGAAAAGCACGCCGTCTTTGGGTCTTCAGTTGCCGGAGGTGAGGTAGTAGCCAACATATCCCTCGCACCCCGGCAGACCCGAAGCCTTCTCTTCGAGATGACCCCCGTCGGGTGTAGGGACCACGGTGTCCCCATCTAGCCCCCGGGTATGGGGAGGCGCACTTTGCGCCGCCGCCGGGACCGGGTACCGTTCAAGTTCACCGTTTGTAAGGACGAACCGGATCTCACCAGGCACGGGTTCATGTCCACTCTCCCGCGCCTCCTTTCGGTACCGATATAGCACCGAAAGGGCTCTCGCATCCAGGATCCATGGTATCGATCCGGCTAAGAGACTCGCCGCGTCTAAGGAAATTGTGCGGTACCCCCTTAAGACACTGATGGCCATAGTGCGCTGGGGAGCGTGCAGCTTCTGCACATGTCTAGCCTTCAGGGTCAATAGTTCTAGTACCTGGAAGTAGTTTTATAATCTTTGGTGAACAGAGTTATTAGGGACGAAGGGTAAACTTTTTTGAAAGGGAAGCCAGTGGAAAGAATTCTTACATATCCCATGCGACTCATAGTGAAGCCAACAGGAATTATGACTGATTTATTTAACGATAACATGATGTGAGGTTTACTTACTCACTTTTGTAGCTAACAGTACGTACAAAGAGTAGGTAAATACAGTGAAATATGAGAAAATAATAACACGACTATGGTTAAAGCTGATAAGGTAGCGTCATCACATCACACCGTTTATTTTGGACGATAGGCGGTGGCTGTTTACGAAGGCTCGTTATTGTTTTACTATGGTGATAGCGATTACCTTGGTAGCCTTTTTCACAATTCAAGATTACAGAGTACTTATTGGTCGACATTATGAGCTACAATAATTGATAGTAGGTATAACAGAGCTAACATCCACATAACACGAGTCGGGATTCATTACAAAATCTAAATCAGCTAGAACGTGCCCAATAACAGGCACCTACCGATGATTTAGTTTAATTTGAATATCATAATGTCTGATACTCTCCAAGACGTTAATTGGCAGTGCTTGTGCGGCTAAGCACGCAATTAGTTTCCTTATGATTTACGACAGCATAGCAAGGAATCGGATCAAAATATTTTTCCAAATTTATTTAGCTGCTTCATTTACGGTTAGGAATTTATTTTCGACATACTTACCCATTTTTTGTACAAAGTTCCCGATTGCGGCAATAGACTCGCCTCCTAGTACGTGGAACCGAAAATCATAGTTGGTGAAATGTGGGTGTGTACGATTTTCTATGCACTTGCTTCCTTATCGAAAATTTCCTCCCTTCGCTAGCTACTACTGACCCACTAAACCTGAACGGTAAACTTGCGTCAGTGTCCAGTCCTGCGATCAAGAGATGTAGGAGTTAGAAGATGAGGCTTCGGGCTTTAAAGATCTTGGCCCCCGATTTACGATAATATTTTTGCCTATAAACATTTTGTTCTAAAAGTAAATAGATATACGAAGAAATCGTATGAAATAAACTAGTAAATACTCGTATGTTGTACGATTTCGAACCATTATTTACGTTGGCCGAATGCCAAATGGTTTTACAACATAACAAGTGTTTAAAGGGAAAACTTTAAAACCACATTGTGGTCACTGACTAGCGCAGTAATATTCCTTTAAGTCCGTCGTTTATTGTGTTAAGCATATAATATAGTGATCGGCAAACTTCGTGATTTATAATGTACGCGAACCGCGCATGAACTTCACGGGCTTGGCGAACAGGAAGGCGCTCGTCCTGCACCACCGTTTTCTTCTTGAGCATAATTTACTCGCAGAAGCAAGCAGCAGCATCCCACCTGGTGGTGATCACACTAGCAGAAGCAGGCCACGGCGGCGGCGCAAAATGCCACCCTATACCCAGGGTATAGATGGGGACACCATGGTCCCCACATTAGGGGAAGAGGGTCATCTCAAAAGAGATCTCCCCGGGTTTGCCGGGGTGCAAGAGATATGTCTTGTATAATCTCACCTCCGGAAATCAGGGACCCATGGACGTTTCAGTCGGTTCGAGTCCGACATAATCACCTTCACCGGTTTTGGCGGAGGTGGTATCCGTGGGGATTTTGCGCACGATAAAAAAAGCAGCATCCTACGCACTCTTACTCCGCAACATGGCCTAAAATATTTGAGTACAAGTGTTTTACGAAAATGTTTTAACGTTATTGCTTTTCGTCGAAAATTCTTCAAATATAATGAACGTATTTGTGTAATAATTGTCATCGATACATGACTTTCATTATGTTAGAAAGTTCTAAGAAGAAAATAAATGTGCTGGTATTTTCGCTAATATATTTTTCGACGAGTTTACTGAAAGAAAACTCAATAATTAAGGTCGGTTTTATAAATTAATTATCCACTTGTCCTTGTCATACATGGGACAATTATTATACGAATTTTTTTTAAATCGCTAATAAATTTTCTAAATCTTGACTTAACTTAGTCCCTTTTTTTGTCGAATTCGTAAGAAGCCAGTATCTGAATAGGTCCCACCTCTTATTAGGTTGTATTAGTGGGTCCATTCTTGAAAACGATCATTAATTACTAAATGTATGATTTCGTAGCCGACAGCCGATTACAGCAGCAGGAACAGCGTACCTTTATATGTATTTATATGGTTATGGGTTATGGGGTTATTGTATGGATTGGTAAAAAGACTATGGGGGAATACTAACGGACGTCTACCGTGTCAATAAGTGTCAAAATTGTGCAAAAGGCAGGCGGTGACTTGCAAACTCATTGCATGGGTCCCATTAAACTGGCCATGGAGCAACATCCCTCGAGCGGTTATGATTATCGAGAGATGAGTCTGCAGAGCACAAGATTACGGTATACTGGTCAGCATGCCCACGGCGTTATAACATTTTACACTTCCAACCTAAAGCATAGGTTCGCCACAAGCTGCCCCTGCAGTTTTATTTTTATTGTTATTATTTTCTATAATTTATTTAATGTCGATCAACAAGTACTTCGAAAAGATGTGACTGTAAACAAACATTATAATATAGTTTTGCTAATGAGCATCGATTATTTGTAAAAAGGTAAAAATAATAGGATCTGCTTTATGCTCTGAATCTATCTAGCATAATGTCTCACAAAACCATTATGTCTCTGAGGTAGTTACTGTATTACTATATTCTTTATAGGACATGTCACTTTGGCTATGTATTTAATATTCATGGCATAAAATATTTTCCGTTGAATCATTTCATGAGTTGGGAACATATCAAGTAAGTTAGTCATTTTAAAAAATGTAAAATGTAGTAATTGTACGTGCTCTGAAACATTAACACCGGATGCGTTTGCGTTCACATTACTCATGCTTTAGGGTTTACGAACATGCATGTGCCTAAACTGGTGAACGGCACATCGCCTAGTCAATATGAGTCGCACACTCGCTCGACTGACTTAATTGGCTTTAAAGTCTCACGACTCATGATGAAGAGATGAGGATTTACTCGCGGTGCTAACTTAGTTAGGCACTTCGCAAGTGGCTTTAGCGATTTGAGGACTTCCAACTGTAAATTAATACTCTGGTTAGGTTAATGTTTAGCTACGTTGCTAGTTCAACAAAATTGGTTTTGACAAATTATTAGAATTAAGTAGGTAAGTATCTCAAAAGAGAATTATGTTAGGTATGTGTTTTGGAGTGCTTTTTTATAGTGCGCAAAATCACCACGGATACCACCCCGCCAAAGCCGGTGAAGGTGATTAGGTCGGCTTCGAACCGACTAAAACGCACACCGTCTATGGGTCTTTGATTGCCGGAGGTGAGATGATACAAGACGTATCTCTAGCACCCCGGTAGACCTGGAGACTCCTTTTAGATGACTCCCTTTCCCTAATGTGGGAACCATGGTGACCCCATCCAGCCCCCGGGTACGGAGAGGCGCGCTTTGCGCCGCCGCCGCCGCGGTCAGCTAATATGGCAGGCGGCTTTATCCTCACCGGCGGGTCTCAGATGATGGGGTTTAGGGTGACCTATAAAGCATTTGCTTCACCAGGGCAAGCCTAGAGTTGTATCCAGTTTCGAGATGACCTCTCGGGTGTGAATATTACAATCTACGTGTGGAACCTCCCTGCTTGCAAATGAAAATTAAAGGACCCAGGAACCCTTCCTATTTGGGGCTAGGAACTCAACTGTTAAGATAGATACTTAACTACTTTAGTATATACTACCTAGTTATAACAACAACTAGCTTAATAAGTAATTCTAAGCTTTCCAAAAAATCTCATAAATACGAACAGTGGTGACGAAATCCTATTTTAATGTAGTCAGTCGTCCAAAAATAGATGTTTATACAATAATGGCGATTAAAGGATTATGTTTCGTGGGGGAACACACGCACACCCACTCTGTTATTTGTACGGCTACGCCCTCAGACAACTTGAGACGGGTGTTATTATAATAGAAAAGTCTTGAACATTATGGAACAAATGTATTTTATATTAAACAATACGTATTTTATTACTGCGGTCAGTTTATTTTGCAGAATTCTCGAAAAACCTACTATTCATGGGCGCTACCCTTGTGCGCATCTGTAATTGTATAACATAATTAAAGGTAAACATTTTACATAACATAACATAACATGAACTCACGCCTATGTCTCCGAAGGTGTAGGCAAAGGATAGCGCCCACATTTCACCAGTTTATGTTTAGGTCTCCATGTAATAGGTGGCGAGCCTATTGCCATTAACAGGGCACTCATAAATACGATAAACTTCGAAAACATCGGAAAGTCATTGGTGTGTACCATGGTAAAACCTGGGATGGAACCCGAGACCTCGTCTCAGCAGTCCATTACCCATACCACTAGGCTACTGCGGTTTAATTTAATATTGAACTATTATTACATTAACAAAAATGTTAGTCATCTCGTAGATTTCTTTCTGAATTCTTTTCTGGTTAAATACCTAAGTCCCTCTAGGTTTTAAATTGATGAAATAATGTTACATGGTACCCACCTACTTTATGATTATGCAACTTAGCAATATGATTTTCTATTATATATTTCTCTAGCACAGCAGTGTCGTTAATAATTTATAAGTAAGAAGTTGGGTCTTTCTTTTGTCTCTTTATTTAGTAAAAACAATTATTACTTATATATTTTTTCTTTTAGGATATGTACCTACCTATCTACTAGTGTATCCTTCTGATACTCTCCAAGTCGTTAATTGGTAGTGCTTGTGCGGCTAAGCTCGTGATTCGTTATTATAAGTAGCGATTTACACTGCATACCATGGAATCGAGTCAATTTTTTGGCTTAGTCTCTGAGTACCTAAAACGCAGTCTGTCAATTTCGCGTTTTGCCTATACATAACAAGACATAGTCATAGTGACATTTAGACCTATTGCGTATTAGTTCATAAGCGTAGTAAGTGAAATGAGATTTAGGTTTATTGCATATTAGTCCAAAGGCTAGGTATGTAGGTATATTGAACTTCAGTTCATGAGCGAATTAGGCGAATTGAGATATAGCTTTAATGCGAGATATCTTAGGGGCGAAGTAGGTATATATCTATATATATATATATATATAAATGAATCGCGAAATATGTTGGTAAGCGCATAACTCAAAGATGGCTGGTCCAATTCGAGTAATTCTTTTTTTATTTGTTCCTTAAGCTTTACGGAAAGTTTTTATGGAGCAGCGGGAACGTGATCAGAAGTCCAAGCAGCGGGAACGGGGTTAGAAGTCCACGCGGGCGGAGCCGCTGGCAATAGTTAGTCAGTCCGTGTCACCCTGTTTTTGCAACATTTTTCGCTTCTGTTCCGCACCAGTTGGTTGTAGCATGATGTTATATACAAATGAACCTTCCTTTTCAATAACTCTATCTATTAAAAAACAAAACGCATCAAAACCCGTTGCGTAGTTTTAAAGATTTAAGCATACATAGGGATATAGGGACAGAGAAAGCGACTTTGTTTTATACTATGTTGTGATACTATGACAAGAAATTGTAAATATCGACATGTCCTATCGCTAAATGGGCTATATGAGAATTAGACCTATTGCGACATAGGCGTATCGCTAAATAGGCAATATGAGAATTAGACCTATTGCGACATAGGCGTATCGCTAAATAGGCAATATGAGAATTAGACCTATCGCGACATAGACAAAGCCGTACTTAGTTGAAACGCTAATTTTAAATGACATTTTGGCATAACGCAAAATCGGCCGACTGCGTTTTAGGTACTCAGCGACTAAAGGAATTTTTTTTCCAAATTTAGCTGCCACAATTTCAATTAAGAATTGATTTTCAGCATACCCATTATTTTACAAAGTGCCTGATTGGCGGCAATAGGCTCGCCCGCTATTACGTGGGACAGAAAATCATAATTGGCGAAATGTGGGTGTTTAATACACCTCTGCCTACACCTTCGGGGATTACGGACGTGAGCATATCTATAGTCTTTATCGTCCTGTGACATTAAATATTTGATCGAAAACCAAACAATATCTTCACTCCTTTAAATAAACAATGCAGTAAAGTTTTCATGAACCTTTTAGACAAATACATTAGGACAACCTACTATCTTGGGAGTAAAATATACTGAAATAAAATACTTTAAAAGAGTTCTTCGTTGTCCACACAAATTATTCTTTTGAAAAATACTGACTCTGCAAAGTTAAGGGATACCGTTTTTACACCATGTTCATATATCAAGAAGACATATTAGAAGGATGGTGCTATCGCTGTTTTTGCATTTTTTTTTTCCTTTTTCATTCGTGACTAGAACTTCCGAATCAAATCCGTTATTCTAGTCATTCGGCGCGTGAATAACGTGGCCTTGTGCCTACAAATTAAAACTGTTTCATTAATCTACAAGATTAAACTTAAACAAAATGAACTGCTAGATTAATGGTCTAGGAGTAGTTGTAAGGTGGAAAACATTGTGTTGAATGAAAATTGCAATTGCGCAGGTGAGAAGCTTGCATAAAAGTAAATTTATATGAATGAATGCCTTGAAACTCGTAAAAATTCTTGATGTGGGTTAGTACGAAAGCAAATGGTGGGTGTCTTTTTCCTACTATGAAATGAGAAAAGTACAAAGAATTACCTATGAGATACCAAAAATGCTGTTGACCTTGACCATATCAAAGTTTGCAATGGCCACATGGACACATACGGTTTCCAAACAATACCATCAAAATTTTATTTCATTTATTTACTTTAGGCCAGGGCTTGAAACCGGTTTAGAAAATACCGGTTAATAAAGGTTAAACCTGTTTTTTGTAAAGGTTTCATTCAGAGCGAAACCAGAATGGGAACCATACTAAAACCTTAATAAACCGGTTTAATCCAGAGCGACACGTACCTACCCGCGTCGGCATCACTTGAACTAAGCACGTCACAACTTGCTTGTAAATTGTAATTGTTCAGAGATTGATGCATTTATTTAAACGATTGCTAACTTAAAGTGGGCTAAGTTATTGGTAATTTCGCAGCTTTGCTCCTAATTATTTTAGGGTTTTCAAGTAAAGAATGGGTCATAAGAGAAAGAACAAAATATATAGTTATTTATTTTGATTACTTGAACGAAAGAAATGTCTAATCGAAGGATGCGGCGTAAAATACGTTATAACTACTGGTGGTAGAAATTTGATGGAATAAATTTGTCATAAATTTTGACCGGGTGGGTAGCAACCTCGGTTGAATTGCGTTCAGGAGTCAGCAAGTACATAGCCGGGCAGTGGTGGTGGTAGTCGCAGCATTAGTGGGACCAGTGGGTATTGGCGTAGTTTGGTGGGGATGGTGCGGGGTGACCCGCCGAGCAGGGAGACCCGTAGAAACTGGTGTCGCGGGCCGCTCGCGGCATAGTAGGTACAAAGGCTCAACTGGGGCTAACCACCCTGGGAGACTGCCTCACCAGGCCGCGCATAATACTAAAATGGTTCGTCGTACAGGTTGGTGACCGGATGTGGGAACCCGCCGACCATATATTCAGGAGGGGAGGCACCTTCCGTTCGGCTCGTCGGCTCTCGCCATGCCGCCTCACAACCACAGATAAAACCAATCTCCTGCGCTTTGTCACGCGGTGCTGCCACGACAATCACCTCTTTTTTCACGCCTTCTCTTACCCCCTACCATGGCAGTACATATCAGAGATTATGGCAACACAGCGGCTCTTTATTCTCCCACTAGCTCGCTTTTTGAGGTGGAGTCTACTAACATCTGTGGGCTCCATGCAAACTTCAACGCCGTCCACCAACAACTAGAGACGGCGAAACCAGCCACGCTCTTTCTGACGGAGACACAAATATGCCGCATGACGACACCTGCCTGCTCTACCCCGGCCATGTTCCAAAGGAAAATTTTCGTGCCAAAACCGGGGATTGCGTGTTTGTTAGGGCGGATGTTTGTTGTCGTCGTTTGCGCTGCCTTGAGGACCCATCCTTTTCTGTCCCGTGGGTACACGTAGACCATAGCTGTACGAGACAAATCTATGTGTGCCGTTACCGTTGCCATACCGGAGATGCCGAGACCACACTATTCTTTGAATGTCTGAGTCAGGCGGCAGATGAGGCGAAGGAGCGGTTTCCGAACGCTGAGTAGGTATTTTTGGGGGTTCCAAGGGGCTTTTAATAGCACCCCACGACCAGTGCAGGGAAATCGGCGTCTCTGGCACTACTCGTCAGCGGACTGGGATGGACTGCGTGACTATTTTGCGTCTATCCTTTGGGTTGAGCGCTGTTTTGTAGGTAAAGACCCATTGGATAGTGCAACTGCTGTCGTCCGTGAGATCAGTTTTGGGTATGGAGTACTATATCCCATACACTGATGTCACCGGTGCCCGCGGAGTGCGCCCTTGATTCGGGTGTGAGCAGAGGCTGTTTATCATAAACAGTTTGCGTTTCGCGCTTGGGTAAGGTAAGGCACAACGATTCCAACATAGGGTACTTAAGGCAGCGTACAACAAAGCAAAGGGTCTGCAAAATACCCAGCGCATAGCACAGGTTGGTCAAGACCTAGTGGTGCATCCCACGGGCAGCCGTGGCTACTGGGTACTGGCCAGAGCCGTGCAAGCTAAATTCTACCAGCCCGGCAGCCCAGCTACCCTGCCCCCGCCCCTCCCCCGTCCCCCTGCACAACCCTGATGGATCCCTGGCCCATGAGCCGCAAGAGAAAACAATTTTTCTGGTTAATCTATTTACGACCAACTCCCGAATTGAGGACTGTGGTATGCAGCCACCGACCACCCAACAGTGACCACGCAATGCCTGATATCCGTATCAGGCAAGGCGACGTCCGTGCAGTACTGCAGTCACTCGATGTCCGGAAAACCAGTGGTCCGGATGGTATACCAGCGGTGGTTCTTCAAAAATGTGCAGCGGAGTTGTCTACAATGCTCACGCCTGTACTAACTCTCCCACATTTCGGGTACAGTAGTGCCGACGGCGTGGAAAGAGGCGAATATACAGCCGCTTCCCAAGAAGGGAGATCGCTCAGACCCAGCCAACTATCGACCCATAGCCGTCACCTAAGTGCTGTGTAAAGTTTTTGAGCACCTCATCAACACACAGCTCATGCGTCACCTAGAGGATCACTGACCGGCAATAAGGTTTTAGGCCGAAACGATCTTCTGCGGTATATAACCTATCTTTGGGGTGAGGCTATGGACAAGCATGGTGAGTCACTGGCTATTAGCCTGGACATCGCTAAAGCTTTCCATAGAGTCTGGTACAAATCGCTTCTTAGCCAACTACCAACCTTCGGTCTGCCTCCAAGACTGTGCAATTGGGTTGCTAGCTTCTTGCAGGGGCGCCGCATTCGCGTTCCTTTTGATGGATGAGCTTCGGAGTTCCTGCAGGTAAATGCTGGCTCTCTACTTTCCTTCCTCATCGCACTATTCAGAGCACGCCACTGCCATTTCAGGATAACCTCAATATACTCGATATGGATGTTCGCTGCAAACTGATGAACAAGAACTATATCGAGAGCATCATCAAAACAGCTTCTCGTAAACTCGGAGTCCTGAACAGAGTGAGACGTTTTTTCACGCCGAAGCAGCGGTGTCTTCATTACAAGACACAAATTCGCTCCTGCGTGGAATACTGCTCGCATCTCTGGGATAGCTCCGCAAAGTACTTATTAGATGCTCTCGACAAGTTGCAGCGACATGCGATCTGCATTATTGGGAGTCTTATTTTTATTTCATAATTAAGACACAGAAGTTGTGATTTAGTTTTGTTCATTATAAAATATCAATCAATCAGCCTATCGCAGTCCACTGCTGGACATAGGCCTCTTCTAATGCATCCAGTCTGTCCTAGCCGCCTTTTTCAAGTCATCAGTCCATCTGGCTAGGGGGCGTCCTACCTTCCGTTTGCCTTCTCGCGGTCTCCACTCGAGGACTCGTTTGCTCCAGCGACCATCGGTCCTCCGGCAGATGTGGCCAGCCCACTGCCACTTCAGCTTGGTTATTCTGCGAGCTATGTCTGTAACTTTAGTTCTTTGTCGGATGACCTCATTGCGAACTTTATCCTTCAAAGAGACTCCAAGCATAGCTCGCTCCATGGCCCGCTGAGCGGCTTGCAATTTGTAGACTAACCCCACCGTCAATGTCCACGTTTCGGCACCGTAAGTCATAATAGGCAGAACGCACTGGTCGAAGACTCTTGTTTTTAGGCATTGTTGTAGGGGGAGGAGAAGATCCGACGCAATTTGCCAAACGCTGCCCAGCCCAATTGGATCCTTCTGGCTAGATCTTTCTCGAAGTTGTTTCTACCAAGTTGTATGGTTTGCCCCAGGTAGATATATTGTTGAACAACTTCGAGTGTGGCCCCTTCGACGGCAATCGGTCTCGGTATAACGTGTTCATTGAACATAACCTTGGTTTTGTTCAAGTTTACACCAAGGCCGACGCGTCGAGAGGATTCGTTTAGGCCGTGCAGCATTTCGCCCAGCTGCTCCAGCGACTCCGCAACTATGACGATATCGTCGGCGAACCGAAGGTGGTTATAAAATATGCAATATAATAATTAAATAACTATGTGGGCTAATAATAATAATGAGTCAAAAATGAGTAGGTAATTGTCAAAAAATAAACCACGCGGGCGAAGCCGCGGGCAACAGCTAGTATTATATATAATTAAAATTATAGGGAATTAATACATGCCATTATCAATAGAATTTTTACCAATATCATTTATCAATAGAATATTTGATTAGAAAAACTGTTCTTTTATAATATTTTGATAATTAAAATAAATAAATTTTATTAAAAAAAATTGTATTAAATTGAAAATGGACTGCGCATACAGTCCACGCGACCGACGACGCTCGCACTACACTTTAGTGACCTTCACCACTCCTTTAAAATATGGAAGCACTTTAGCCCTACGCTTGAAAATAGAAATTTTGTACTAGTGGATAACACATGTAGTCCGCGCGAATTGAATGTGAATGGTGCATCGATGTTGTCGGTAAGAGCGAAATCAAAACCGGTAAATTGAGTTCAAACCAAAATGGTTTTTTATCGGTTAAGGTAGAGTCAAACCTAAATGAAACGCTCTTATGTACTTACACTGAAACCGGTTTGATACATTAACCGGTTAACAAGCCCTGCTTTAGGCACATAAAGAACACATACAACAACAAATATAAAACCTTTACAAATTTGTCTGTCAAAAACATTAAAATAAAGTAAACAATACATACAAACATACATAAAATCACCCCTCTTTCCCATAGGAGTAAGCAGAGATCACGGATCTCCATTTGCTACGATCTGGATGTACTACTCTCGCTTCATTCACTTTCATGCACCTTCTTCATGCATGCTCATCGGTTAAGGGGACTCCTTCCGTCCCTTTTCTAACACCACCCCGATTTAGTCCAGGTATGTGCGCCTAGGTCTTCTTACGGTACCATCCACACTCGCCTCATACATCTGTTTCGTTAGTCTTCTATCATCCAATCTCTCAACATGATCAAACTCCTTCTTTCCGTGGTAGATTGGTGATTCTTTCGGTGGCTTGGTAAGTAAGATCTACTGAAAATATACTAGCAGGAAATTCAGGGAGATTATCGTTATCTGTTCTTTCTTAAATTATAGTTCTATGACAAGAGCAAGAGATTAGTATGACCATGCATTTTTATCGTCATAAATCAGAATCAGTTACAATATTGTGATGCAAGTCTTATCATCTCGACTGGACTTAGTTATCTCGTTTCAAATGAAAAGTTACTTAGACAGTTCCTAACTAGTACTGATATCTGAAATAATCAAACGTTATCATACGTTTCAGACATGCAGAGAATTTATAACGACATAATACAATACGTGGCAATCGTGGCATTATTTAATTTGAAATATGGAAATCGTATAAAGAAAGACAAGTAAAATATTATTTCAACGATAATTTTGTTCCGTAGAAAATTGTTACCTAACCTAACGGTAAAAAGGTATATTATTTACTAGTCTTTGGTCTATGGTATAAAATAAAATGGTGATAACTCACCTCTGTAGGTACGGTGAAAACATTTTTGTTTAGGATTTGTGAAGTAAATACTTTTTAGTCGTACTGTCTTTTCTTCCTTATTATCTTTATAGACAGCTGTACACAACTCCTCATATAAATTCTCATAATATTACATTTCAAAACAAGATCTCTATCATGATCATCATATTACTCGTAGTTATGAATAATTTTCCAAATAACATTGCTCTATATAATAATACACATCTATACATCTATTGGTTTATAACAGAAGTGCCTTTATCATTGGAATCCCGGGATGGGAATAAGGGAGTAAAAAAGAGAATTTTCTATAATAGAAGATTTTTAACGTAACAAAGTACCTAATGTATTTACTAATCAAAATCCCAGGTAATATTATTTAAGTAAATGTAAAAAAAATATTAAAAAATGCCTTTTTTCCTATGAAAAAGTATTTATGCAGGTTTAATTTTTAAAAATGGAAGTATACTAATTAATAGTCCGCTGGACATCTTTTTTAATTCTCCAAGGACCTTTTTTCGTGAAAAATGTTAAGTAAGCTATGGCCATTTACTGCCAGAATAATTGTGTTCCTCCGTGACACCATTAGAATTTCCTTTTTATTGTGTCTTCATAATAAATAACTGTTATTTGGTGTACTGTCCTGTTTTATTATTTCCACAATCTTTTAGAGTGGTGTCTTAAAGAATCTATTCATTGATATTGCTACTTACAATTTTCTCTTTGTGTACCCACTCATCATTAACTGATTCCTTTTATGTTTATTTGTTTATAGTTTCCCGATTGTATTTTGTGAGAGCCAAGTCTAATATTCTAAATTTCTCATATTTGAACTCTATGTGCAAGAATTGAGTTCTTTTTTAATTTTGTTTCTATACTTTGTAAAATGTAGCTTGGGTCCTATGACAGCTGTCAGTGAAATCCCGCACATGAAGTTTTGAATTTTCTATTATTGAATGTAGTAGCTGTCAATGTCATACTTTATGGGCATACCGAGCTTATTAGTGATGGGCGATGAATCATCGTGACCACATAATATGAACTATCCATATTTTGAATAAAGCTTAATTTAAAATTGAAATAATATAAGAAAAAAATAATTAGAATTTAATCTTATTGCTTAGGTATTTTAATATCATAATAATGTTTATATTTCAATATACTTGATCCTAAATAATATTGAGTAAATAAAATTCTACATTCAATCCATCAACGCCCTGAATCTGTTTTTGGATTTTTTAAGAAGACACGCCGCGTTTGGCTCTTCGGCCACGATATAGGCATAAGATACATGCGCCAACATCTTGTTTGATATGAACTTCCACTGATCCACTCCACTCATTCTCATCAGTACGAGTGAAGATGCATTGTATGCTAAGTATATTTCGTTCTCATTAAAATTAAATACATACATACAATTAAACTAAACCTAATTATATGTAACATGCATCAATAATAGCTGGTAGTATCGATATTTTCATCGAATTTCGGACATCCCTATGAACCTCATTTTGACATCTGTCATAGGACCCATGCTATATTTTACAAAGTATAGTGTTAGTAATCCTTCACATAAGATGTTTACCCAGAAGTATCATCATTTGTTGAACCTTTGGCAGTACTTATTACATTATTATCTGTATTTTAGCATACATCTTGTGTTAGCTTTTTAGTGTAAACAATGAAATGTAGATCTATATACATAAAATATTACCTAATTTATTGCTTGCATGAAAGGCTTAATGACAGTGGAGGAAGGTAGTGAAGCACCTCTTTAAGAAGGGCATTAGAACATTAGAAGGTTTTTTAAGCGTCAGCAGCACGGTGTTGCAAACGACCACTGCCACTACTGCTTACCCAACTAATGAAATACCTATTCTCGCCTATTGTCACCCTCGTCTGTGAGACGAGGGTGACAATAGGCGAGGCAAACACAACACCTCATATCTAGACACGCGGGAGCGTGTCAAGCCAATGTTCAAGAAACAGAACGGGCGAGCCGCACCGTGTGTAATATTACACGAACCATTTGGAGCCACTTTTGACCCCCTCATAAATCCAAAACTATTTTACATAAACGTATCAAATTTGGCTCATATATTGAGACTTGCGAGATACATATGTGTTCTAATTTTCATAAGCTTATCTCAAACGGTTATTTAAATATTAATGTCCAAAATTCCTCATTTTTATCACTGACTGACCTATAGACCAAAACTCTAACCCAGTTCCAGATGACCTAGAGAGTTAAAATTTGGTATGCAGATAGGTAATTAGATGAATACAAAGGAAAAAATAAAAAACTGGCAATTTTTAAATAATTAGATTCTATTATTAACGCTTAACATAAATACCTAATAAACTTATAGGGTACCTACGTTATTAACTGGGATTAATTATTATTTTTATATTTAGCGCACAAATAGTGTAAAATCATTACCTAACAGCCCCGACTTAGCCAAATTGAGTATAAACAGAAAACGTTTAAAAAAATTGCGGATACGGAATGGACAATTCACTCAAATATTTCAAAGGTACACAAGACAACAACGATAGCCTGTCTAGTGATATAAGTATTATACAGATCTTTATATTGATTTTGGCAAGCAGAAAAGGTCACCAGTGTTCGACATGTATGTGTGTGTAACAATAACTCGTTTCCTCACTCACACACACCTACACACTTGCAAATTACAATTGATTCAAAACCATTCGTATTTATTTATCTTCAATCATCAGTTTACATTTTCTTCAATAATAGTACTCATAAAATTCTTATTACTACTATATGAACGTGGTTTTTGATAACTTGTTAGTAAGCCTTTGTGACCCCGGGGTTTACAGATACGCTTTTGTAAAGTTTAAACATCGTAAGGTTTTGAGTTCGATTCCCAGTCGAATTTTACTTTTTGAACTTTTAATATTTGTTTTTGTATTACTTTATGTTAATTATTTACCTATTAAGGGAATGTTTAGGTAACATCACAAAAGTATCTTGATATTTTAGTTATAATTTTATAGCAACTTAAATCAGTAGTATTTTTATTATTACTGAGCGAGTATTGTTGCACACACATGATTGCATGAATGTTTCTCGTATGTATTGGAATTTATGCTACCCTCATTCTCATGATTAAAATAACATGATAATTTTAATTTTATCTGTCAACAATTGGATTCGTTGTGCTTTCCACACGGTTAATAACAACTTTTTTATTTATAAAAATGAATCAACAACTTACAACTATTATGAGAGCGCATATTATTACTTTGCATGAGTAAAATATTTCAATACATGAAATATCTCGAAAATTGAACATATCGGTAAGTAGTATTTTCTGCAATTTATTATTATGAAAGTTATTTGATTTTATAATCCTGGATAATCTATTATTTCTTCCAATATTAATAATGAACAAAAATATATAAGTAGATAAATTTTACAGAATTTTAACAAGGAATTTTATTACTTTATTTTCATTACAGATGGAAGCTGTGCAGCAGTGGGTGCGCCGATATGGCGATTCAGGCACCATAGACCGTCTTCAGCCTGGCCCCAAAGCCTTTGCCTACACCGATGCGTGTTCTTTGCATAAAGAGGTGGTGGAAAAACATATAGGTAGAAAACCCCTTTATGTCCACCCGTGTTATGACCACCAAACACCATGTTACATTGCAAACCGTAAGGAACCATCTTCGGGCGGCTGGGATCAAATGTCGCAGACCGGCAAGAAAAATTTTGATGTCGGATCTTCATCGTCGAAGTAGGTTAAGTTTTGTCAGGGACTATTTAAATTTTGACTGGTGCAACAATATAGTAATATTTAGTGACGAAAAATGTTTTAAATCAGACAAGGATAGACTCAAAATTTTATGGAGAAAAGCAGGTGAGCGATATTGCCAAAAAATATTCTACCGTGCAGGTCTAGTGGTCATATTACTTTAGGGTACTGGAGTTGGATGTCCTCTTATTATTATTATCTCTGTTTAATTACATTGTAAGTCTGTATTTTAGTGGTTTCAATTATACTTAGGTATATATACTCCGGTATAGATAACTTGGAATAATTAAAACCTAATATACTTATACCTATATACCTATTATATACTATATACTTATACCTATATACTTACTATCTAATATATAGGCAAATTTAAGCAAATAAATGACTATTATTACTATTTATAATAAAAGTTGGAATATGTTGCGCCATTTCTTCGCACTAGTGCCTAGGAACTAAAAGATGTAGGTAATTATGTGGCATCATTTTGACAAATAAAGAAATTGAACTGTAAATAAGTGAGTGATGTTATTGTTAACGAAATGAGAAGTTATTATATTTGCATATAGTATAATTTCTAAACGTTAACATGGTGATTCACTACACTTTAGTTACTGAAAGTTAATTAGTTTACCTGCGTCCATACTTGTCTGATTTAAACATCCAGAAGGATAATATTGAATAACCTATTCATTATATAAAGAATGTTTAATGTATAAACCTAAACGTATTGCACTCGGCTACGCCCGCTTGGATTTCAATTATCCCGCACAATAGTATATGACTATTCTTAGGTCTACTAAATAAATAAATAACTAAATAAATAAATAAATAAATGATGTTGTTTTATTTTCCATATTATTATTATTTTTGAGATTACGGAACACTTAGTATAAAAGTCGACTGTATGGTTCTTTAATATCACAAACAAAATAAAGAACTAAAATAAAACTATTAATTAATCAGACCGCCTATGTCAATATAGCTGAGGTTCGAACTCGCAACCTTCGCATTGCCATTACGCCTATAATACCACTCAACTACGTGAGCCTGTGCTGTATTGGTGAAATTTACCTTCTCATTCGATGGCAGGCAAATCACTCACTAACACATATTCAATCGTTCACAATTCACTGGCACACATAAACACAAAAACGCACACATATGTGACTTCAAAGAAATGAGTTATTGTTATTGATATTGACTGTTCTCACACATATGTAAAACATACGGGTGCTTCTTCCACTTGACTCAAATCATAAATAGATTGTATTAGATGGTTAGGCTATCATTTTTGCTTTGTGTACAAGAAAATATAGAAAATAACACTGAGAAGAAAATTATACCCCGTAAACGTAGGAAAATACAGTAACTCATTCAATTGTGTTATATTTATATCCCACCAAAATATAAATGTAAAAAAGGAGAGCCAAGTTCAATACAAAAATTATTCTCTGCTGTGGGCTTCGCCGCAAAAAGAATGGAGATCAGAGATTGAGTGCCAAGTTCTATGCAAAATCCAAATATGTAGTCTAAGGGCTGACTTGGCTGGTTTTCCCATACGAATTATTATTAAGTACCTACTTTTACACAGTCATGGAAGAGCCTTATGTTCGATGGGTAGTTTCTACCAGCAAGCCAAATTTTCGGAATAATAAAATAAGAACCGAAAGGTAACAGGTTTAAAACATGCGAAGGCTATATAATTCGTATGGGAAAACCAGCCAAGTCAGCCCTTAGACTACATATTTGGATTTTGCATAGAACTTGGCACTCAATCTCTGATCTCCATTCTTTTTGCGGCGAAGCCCACAGCAGAGAATAATTTTTGTATTGAACTTGGCTCTCCTTTTTTACATTTATGTTTTGGTGGGATATATATTTCGTCAATTCTCTACAAACACTAATTATGGTAAGAAGTTCTAAAAAGATTATTAATATAGATGTTTAAAAATTAATATTACCTTCCGTGCCTATAGCTGTGAAAACAAAGTCCTGTCTATTCAATTATAATAATATTACTTGAGCGTAATTGAGAACATTTAATCTGATTTCTACTGAAGCGAAAGATTTCGAACAGGAGTCTCATTTGGTTTAATTTAGGAGATGGAAAAGTACACTGTTGAAACAATAAAATTCAATTAGTTGCGGACTTGAGGGGAGGCACATTTCATCGAGATAAAACATTGTGATTCCACACAAAAAACAACAAGTTCCGAACTGGGGCGTTAATCAGTTGGGGCGCGAGTTTTAATGATAATAATCACAGTCTGAACATGAGCACTTAGTTAATGGATTTCAATTGGTTAACATAGAATAAAAGATCTATGAAAAAATTGACTAACATAAATATAGACATAAGAATCTTGCATCATCATCATCATTCCCTGAACCTTTTCCCAACTCAGTTGGGGTCGGCTTTCCCTTGCTTCGGTCGGCTTACTGGTTTAGAATCTTGAATTAATTACTTCTTGGGTTGTTAGGTAATCTGTCCATCAGCACATAACATTACACTACGTCCCATTAGAGCCTAATAAGGGAGAAGAGAATAGTCAAAGAAATGCAGACGGGCAGATAGTGGACCAGAGAAGGCAGGGGAATTTATCTAACTTTATCTGCCGCACACTTTACTTTTAAACTTTCGCGTTGCTTGACTTCACCCTCCACACAGCTATCAAAGTCGTGACAGCGCATACTCCAGCTTTTGGCCACGGCTAGTGCAACGTGACCGAAGCATCAAGCAAATCAAAAGGTAAATTATTGATTTCACCATATAACCGCTTTAATACCCGAGTTTCACTAACCATTCACTCATACGAACACAATGTTTCGTATTGAGGAACTGATTGACACGATTCCTACAGCTTCATTCTAACACAAGCTCTAGCAGTAGTTACAAAGCTTACAATAGTGCCAGTATCTTAAAATCTATTCAAATCGTAATCGAAAGAAGGAAGTATTGCGATTGGCGGGCTTCCCGCACACTCAGGTTGACAGCAAACAGACTGCCTACTTAAATGCTGCGCTCTCTCGATACCTTTAAATTACAATTTCAAAAGGATTTCGTGCGAAGGGTACAGATAAAATACACTACTAACTATTTAATCCAACCTTTTAAAACTGAAAAACATGAAATAGATATTGATAACTTTGTAACCAGAAATTGGAATTACATCAAAGAATTACAAATCGTCTTAATAGCCCATGTAATTCATGCACGGACATGTAATTCGTAATTTTATACAATACATGTAATTCGAACCCGCAAGTGTGGCGCCACCTATTCAAACATAGGCGGTTTTGGCACCAAGCCTAAAAAACAATTATGCTTGCCATTTGATGCGGTGCGGTGCAGCATATATCTCTATTGTTGTAACTTTCGTAATGCTAACTGACCGAGTATAATAAATAAAACTTATCACATCGTTGTTAATTATGGTCAAAATATACTGCCAAATATTATGATGCACTGGTTTTCTGTTTCTGAAGCAGTTGAATCTGATATCGGGTTTCAGCAGTATGAGATTTCACGGAGATGAATATAGACTCGTACCTACACAACATGTCTGCACTATTACAGATGAGCCTCAACCACGGTGCTTAGTCCGTACAGACATGCACGCATCTATGAAATCATGAGCCATGGAAAGGTGGCGTCTATAGGAGCAGCAGGATACTGATTCTACTGAATTCCTTATGCAAATAGTCTTAAAGTTCAAAATTAAATAAAATAGAGTTCATTATATCGTTTCTTTCACTCTACACGATGCCATTCAATTTTAAACTTTAATAGCATAGAAGTAAAGTCAAAATTCAACGCGTTTTTTTCAGTGGTTCAACACACTTTGATGGTCGATACTTGTGGGGTCCAGGTCAGAAGACCGTAAGCATGAATCTTTAATACAGACTTATTTCCCCGTAACTGATTTAAAATATGCCATCTTATATCCCTTCTTATGTCAAGTTCAGTAGATACCTTCTTTTGTTCCAACCAAAATTAACTTTAATTGGGTCGTTCAGAATGTTTGCCTCAAAATTGAAATTCTTGCACAAATTTCTATAAGAAGCGAATGAAAACAAATTAGTTTTACGATTAAGTACTTTTGTCTTCTTACAATAGACACCATCATCAGTTACCTCATTAATTAAAGAAACCGCAAAAAGACTACGTGTTGAAGATAAGTAAGATGTGCAAGCTCCTTCGATGTTCAGATAAACTTCATTCCTAAGTCGGTCAGAGATCGGAAACTCACTGATAACCTCCGTTGCTGACTTAACGTAATCCAATCTAGATTCGCCTAATCGTTTTTGCACAGCGGCCTTCTGTATACTAGCACAGATTGCCACCCTGACCATTGCACAAATTGGATTCGGGTTTTCAAGCCCTGGTTAGAATATTATCTTTTGATGAATGCTGCTCAATGATGTAGTCACACAAAAACGTTGATTCCGCAATTATGTAAATAATTATAAAAGCAGCCTCCGTGGCGTGGCGGTAGTGCACGCGACTGCTACGCACGGGGCACGGTTTCGATCCCCGCTCAGTGCAAAAAGTTGTATGCATGAATATGACTGTTCGTGCCTCGGAGAGCATGTTAAGCCATCGGTCCCGATTGCCATACAAACTTCTATGGCAGTCGTTACTGGTAGTTGGAGCCCTCAAAAGTCCAATCAGTCTAACTTGGAACTTCGATATCGCCATTGGTCATTGGACTATTGGTTGTGGAGTTCAGATGGCAGTCGCTACACGCAAAATTTTGAAGTTCAGCCGCATCACAGTTAGACTGGAAAGCCAACTGAGTTAGGAAAAGGTTCAGAGAATGAATTACGAAAGCAGCAGGACAAAAATGATCAAGAAAGTTGTTACTTTCAGTCATGTTTCGATTTTAAATAGTACCCCTATAATATGACTTCACCTCACCTGATGGCAATTTGGAGGTAAAGTTGCAGGAAAGTGTCTCCATCAATATTACAATATGTTTACTAAATAATAATTTAAACCTAAGGCTAGGTAGGTTGGTACTACTTAATTCAATAATAAGAAAATAAAAATTAAAAGAAGTGTAGTAGGTACGTAGTAGGTACTATTATGATTTATTTCTGTGTTGTGTTGTGATGTTTTATTTAGCTATTTAACACACCCAGCCTATTTTAGTCCAAATTCACAAACGATAATTCTATTAAAGAAGTCTGTAGTCAATGAACCGGTTTCTTACACTTCCCTAAACATTCTGAAAAGAAGAAAATATAAAACGAACAATGTAATCCTCGAGTAAGTACCTTCAACGCTGGTGAGTGATTCGTTAGTATTTCAGAAGTCTGTGAAATGTGATTACTTGCTACGGAACTTCAAACGAAATTATAAGTTTGTTCAGAGAGGGATAGTGAAACAATGTAGAGAAAAATACACGTGAATGATTGAATATAGCTACGTACCTATATCACTACATAGTATAAAATGAAGTCGCGTTCTCTGTCCCTATGTCCCTTTGTATGCTTAAATCTTTAAAACTACACAACGGATTTCGATGTGGTTTTTTTAATAGATAGAGTGATTAAAGAGTAAGGTTTATATATTATGCATATAACATCATGCTAGAACCAACTGGTGCGGAGCAGAGGTAAAAAATGTTGCAAAAACAGGGTGAAGCAGATGAAGTTGCGCGGGTCAGTTGCGTGGTTCTAACAGAACCACAGAACAGAAAAAACTAGTAGAAATGCGACATGATAGTTCCAGTATGAGTGAGTTTGGCGACATCGGTTTCGCTAACCGATGTCGCCAAACTCACTCATACCACCGTAATAATACCGTGCATTACTAAAAAATGATTAAACGCTACCTCACAGATATCATAACTCTAGACCTAAAGTCTATTAAAGAGCCACTGACGCTAAAAAATTTTAAGACACACAATGTATTTAGGTATAGTCAAAAATATGTATTAAAAATTTTTGTTTTTTTTTATACAACTTAAGTCGCAGACAAGCACGCGGCAACCTGATGTTAAGTGATTACCGCGGCCTATGGGCGAGTGTAACACCAGCGGAATAACACTCGTGCTGCAACCCCTGTAAGAACAGACATTCTGTGTCGTCAGCGCAAAAGATGTAGGTAGTCTATGGGGTTGTCCATTAATCACGTGAGGCTTGAAAGGGGGGGGAGGGGTTTGATAAAAATCACGAAAATAACACAAGGGGGAGGGGGGGTGTAGTAAGATATCTCGTGTATTTATTTTTTCGTCAAACGCGCGATTTTTAGACAAATATTAAGCGGCATGGCAATAAAAAAAAACTTGCAACCTGGTGTAGACATTTTTATTATGGTCCTTAATTTCAGAATAAAATAAGATTATAGTTTATACCTGTATTTAAATTAAGATAATAATTCAGAAAATTTTAAGATTCGTTGTAGGTACTAAAAATACACGTGATGTTGAGAAGGGGGAGGGGGGGTGGTCTTAAACCTCACTACGTATCACCAATGGGGGAGGGGGGGTTAAAAAATGCTAAAAAAAGATCGCGTGATTAATGGACACCCCCTATGCCTTTGGTTTTCCCACTGACAATACAAAATCACTCTAGTGAGAGTTAGTTTTTAGATTGACATGGCCATTTATCATATTCTCTGTTAAATATTTCTGTATATTTACCATGTTTGTAGACAACTAGCTCGGCGGTCGTCAGTACGTCGTCGTGATCATGGCAGTTGTAACAGAGCGCCGAAATATCGGTTGCTCCATAAAATCAATCAATCAATCAATATCCCGAAATATTTAACAGTGAATAAATAAATTATCATTCTGACACACTTTCATAGATCTCTAGATTTTATTAAACTGCGATTACGTTAAACGCCGTGGTCAAACGTATCTACTAAATAGCCTCCCTTATAGCTAAGAACAAATTATAGACTGAACTCACAGCCTACCTATTAAAAATTCATTGGAGGTTGTGGATAACGCCGATGGGTTCGAATAAATAACACACATTAAACACGACAAATAAATAATTCCTCAAGACGAGAAAAAACACATTAAAGTACTTAAGTAAAGGTGACTAGATATACATAATATATGTTTATAGTTGTACCTATCCGGCACAATATTTTGCCTTGTCATCTGAAAGTAAAGTCAGAGTTTGTTTAACATAAGTTTATTTTACTTTTCAATAAGCCATTCCAATCACTTTTTCAGGTCGTCAATCCATCAGCTGGAGAGCATTCCATTTTCCATTTACTAACACGCGATTTCTACTTAAGACACGTTGGCTCCAACGGCCATCTATCCTACGACACATGTGGCAAGCCCACTGCCACTTCAGTTTAATTATTCTGCTAGCTATATCGATATATTTAGTTCTTTGTCGGATGACCTCATCGCGTATTTTTTCGAGTTTTCCTTCATTCGTAATGATATCGCCTGCGTATTTTATATTGGTTTGCCTTACTTTTCGACTATAGGTACATTCAAATTTCTTAAAATGTAACAAATGTACCTAAATAACTCCGCCGGTAGGTAGGTACCATGTAGGTAACTGTACAAAGAAAACCAAAGGCAAGGCTGATCTTCCTGGAGGCAATCGTAACAGCAATGTAACTAGATCCCAGTTTAATTGAAGTCGTAGCGATAAGCATGGCTTACACAATGTACAAATCACAGTAAGGATTACTTGGCTAGGCTTAGGTACGATAACAACGAAATCTATGCGAAAAGAATAAATAAAATAATTGATCCAAGTGTATGAGATATTTATTTCTCCGATTCCATGTAGAGAAAATTTCATACGATACAGTTATTAATTGTTTAGAAAGAGCGATGTCATTTTTTTTTTATTTTTTTTTTTTCTATTTATTTATTTTTTTGTTTGGGAGACTAACAGCTATAATTACAACAATTACATCTAAAAATACTCGACAGTCAGCCAATTAAAGGTCTCCACGAATAGAAATAGTACATTATCAGATGTCGGTCCTAGAGCCTTCGAAGTTAATATAAAAGGATTTTATCGTTTGTATTACCTATCCTCGAAAGCTTGAAACTCCTCTTCTGTGCTTACGAAATTATAGGCGAGGGAAGAAGAGAAACGAAAAGTAAATAGGTACCTACAGAAGTAAGGTCTTCGGAACTGACTGTGTGCAGATATTTTGGTATTATGTTATCTGTGGTACAAGAAAGTGCATAACGATACCACTTGATACCACAGTTTTATTTTTACCAACAATCGACTGAATCGGTACTTACAAGGGCTATGATGTGAGTTCAGGGAAGCGAATGATAGGGTTCGAGCGCAATCTCACTTAGCGCTCTCTAATTCAAAGGGATCGATCGGCCTATGTATTTGGTCTGTAGAACCCCACATAGCAACAAACATACATACATACATATACTACGTAGACTGATAAACACATTACCCTCCTTTGCGTCACGCAGTCGGGTAAATAGTAGAGCCAGTCCAGAGAGAGACCAGTCACCACAGACTTTTACGGGAGATCTACTATTTTGCGGACTTTTTATGCATATGATTATTAAACTTGGTATAGGGACATCATTGTGTAAGAATTGGTACTACTTTTTTACGTAGTTACACCTAACTATACTAGATGGCGCTGCTACAATTATTTATGATAGTTTCAGAGTGCATGCTTAGATGTCGCTACTAGAGACTCACAATTCATAGAACTGATACAGCATTTTAAGATTCAAATGAATCATTTTTATACACATCTTAAGCCTTGTTAAAAGTGATTAAATTTTTACTCATTATATTCTTTAAAAAAATGTAAGATTTTTGTATGAATATAACTCAAATGCTATCTATATTATTTTTAAATCCATAAATTGTCTATGGAACACTAAAATGGCCGTCTGTAGTCATGTCGGATCGGAGTTTTAATGTTCTTTGTTTACGTTAAAAACATGTTAATAGTTTCAAATTTCTGACTCTAATGTGACAAAATAAAATGTTTATAGGTGTAAAAACTCTAGACTATAGTTTGGGTTCATATAAGTGTGTGATTTGACATAAAACGTGTGGTACCAGTCTCACCTTGTAAAGAGAAAATGGGGAACTGTTTTAGTAGTACAGGAGAAAAGGAAACTAAAAGTAAAAATGAAAGGCCAAATCCACATGATGAAGACCCTCGACAGTTTCAAACACCTGTACCAACGCCTCCTCCCGACCCAATCAGACCTGCAGTAAATCAGGGTACTGATACAAGCGAGGTCCCTCCCACCCGAATATTCGTTGCTCTGTATGATTACGATGCTCGAACTGATGAGGACCTTAGTTTTAGAAAAGGTGAACATTTAGAAATCTTAAATGATACACAAGGTGACTGGTGGTTAGCAAGGAGCAAGAAGACTAAACAAGAAGGCTACATTCCATCGAACTATGTCGCCCGCCTGCAATCTATAGAGGCCGAACCGTGAGTAATCATGTCTGTTTTTATGCAATCGTTTCAATAGTGAGTGGTTCCTGTGCAGTTTCTTTTCCTTTACTTTAATTATCCAGTCATATACTTGTACCGAGTGCAATGACCAAAAATAAACCTTAAAAAAACTATTATAGTTGATTTCATAATATGGATTACTTTTGCTATTTTATAATCAGACAGAACATCAAACAAGTGATCACAATCACAATTACATTATAATAGGTTTCTTCTATTCCATATTTCTTGTATTCTATTCTATAAAATATGTGAGGGTTTCCATTATCAAAAATAAATTTCAACCATAACATTAGATTGTTATGAATTAAAAAGTTACTTCCGCACATTTTTAACTATAATATCATAATATATTTACATAAATTTGACTATTATTATACATTAAGATTATATAGAGGAGTATATTGTGACAAAATTGAGTTGGCATCAAAGAGATGTGTTCCTTCAGTATGTAAAGTGAAAGCAGCAGTAGCAGGAATGCTTACATTATCACAACTGCTTCAACTATTAATAGACTGTGAACAAATAAAAACGTAATTGTGTAGCCTTAAGTCACTCATTTTCTGTCATGCATGCTTCCTATGAAATAGTGGTATCTATAATTAATTAACTAGCCATTTGAATGATTAAATAAGCTGACTGAATTGTTTTATACCTCTTCCATATAAGTAATCCCCTCCCCGGGATTATAGATTACAGAAAATAGAAAATTCTAGTTAGATTAATTTTATTACTTAATTTATCTCTAAGTTTAAAAAAAAACAATAATTGTCTCTGAACCTGTACTAGATTTTGTTCTGTTCATTAATGAAATTGCCATTTTATTTTATTTCCTTTAAGTATTGTTATAAAATATATACACACTTATACTAATTATAATATAAATACAGAAATAAAATACAAAAGGTAGAGAGACTGCAACTTTAGGCATCAAAATATTCCTCCCCATTGATTTCTACTGGAACTGTGCCCGGAAGTATTATTATTACCCAATTTTGTATTAATTGTTTAGAGCTTATTTGTATTAATTGTAATTTAGTACTAATTGTTTAGAACTCCACACAACTTGTTGAAAGGATGTGGTTTCTCGAAACCTTTAGAGTAAATTTTACTTCTGACATTATATTTTATTTCTCTCTGCTTTTGATATAATACAAAGAACAAATATGTAATAGCAAGCAAATTTTTGAATATAATATGTGTATTTTGTTACTAATTTTGTTATTATTTGTTTTATTAACATAGTGGCACCAATTTATCAACATCTTAAGGAGGTTATGGACTTCATTATAAAATAAACAGTACTCTTTAAACCATACCCTATAAGTAATGATTTACTATCTAAGGTATAATTTATCTTTATCTTTATATATATGTATACTGTTTTTAGTAACGATAATGAAGACCTTAGACACTCCAAGAACATCCAATAAAGTGTTTGTCAATCTTCAATCATCAACACTGAAGCTCCAGTAACAGTCTCAGTTATTGACAGTTACGGTGTTACAGGACAGGATACTTAGTTACAGTGTTGCCATATTAAAAATTCTGTTTCCTACTCTCATATCCTTGGAACTCAGAAATTGTGTCTTATATAGATTCTAGTTGCACAACTATGTCAATTGCTATTATTGTAAAATCAGGCTTTTATGTTATGAGTTTTCTCACTAATAAAAGTAGTAAATATTCTAGGACAATCCACACAACCTTTAAGTACTTTAAGAAATTCCTTATTACTAGCAGGGTATGCTGTTGATCAGACAGCTGATCATATATGGACCATTTCACCCATATCTTCATTCCTCAATTTACCTAATACTAGAAAAATAACTCATGTACTACCAAAATTTCGAAATATCGCAAATTATTAGGTACAAGGCAACACTTTAAATTTTGATAGAACACTGCCACTTAAGCAAGACAATATACCTACAAGAAATAGGCTAATTACACTGGTCAACACTGATTTTGCCACACGAACTTTGATAGCTAATTTTGTTTTATCAATCTACCCTCATCATTAAATCACAGTTTTTATTTGTCTGTTAGCCTCATATTTGTTGTGATACCGTAATACTCATAACTAGTACTACGGCGGTAAATTAACAGAAACGCTCACAAGTAAATCGTCATAAAAGTATTTGTAGTTGAATTTGAATATTTTTTGTGATTTATTAATCCTGTGAACATGTCGAGGAAGTGTAAAAATAACCCTAACTCTTTTTGTTATATCTGCGGAGAACTTACATTCAAAAAACAACGACGAAATTTTACGAATCTTGTGCTGGAGTGTTATCACCAATGTTTTGGTTTTTCTGTCGCCCATCAAGACAAATTTTGGGCCCCTCATGTCTGTTGCATAACGTGTGTGAAAAATTTAACCGACTGGAAGAAAGGTGCACGAGCTATGCCTTTTGCTGTACCCATGATATGGACTGAACAGCGAGATCACGTTTCGGATTGCTATTTTTGTCTCACTGACTTAAAAGGTATAAATTACAAGAAAAAAACACAGTTATCTACCCTAACGTATCTTCTGCTATAAGACCAGTCTCTCATTGTAAAAAAATGCCAGAACTAATACCAGTTGCAACAACGTCTGTTGATAACGACCATTCACAACCGTCTACTTCAAGTCAGTGTGTTGACGAGGATGATGACTTTGAGTTTGAAGGAATTGAAAAGGAGCCACATTTGATAACTCAAGGAGACCTAAATGATTTGGTTAGGGATTTAAATTTGTCAAAAAAGCAGTCGGAACTATTAGGATCTCGTCTAAAAGAATGGAATTTGCTACATCATAATACAAAAGTTAGCTATTTTCGAAACCGTGATGAACACTTCAGAACGTATTTTTCTCAGGATGGAGATTTGGTGTTTTGCAATAACATAAATGAGATCATGAAAATGTTGGACATAGATTTTGAAATCTCTCAGTGGCGTTTATTTATTGATTCTTCGAAGGCAAGTCTAAAAGCAGTTTTATTGCATAATGGAAATATGCTTCCGTCTGTTCCTGTGGCCCATGCTTCAAATATGAAAGAAACCTATGAAAATATGAAAGTTTTACTTGAAAAAATAAATTACAGTACATATTCCTTCAAAATCTGCGGTGATCTTAAAGTTGTTGCATTATTACTTGGACTTCAGCTGGGTTATACAAAATTTTGCTGCTTTTTATGTGAATGGGATAGCCGAGACAGAACTAATCACTATATAAAAAAAACATGGCCTATGCGTGCATCGTTAGTTCCTGGCCAAAAAATGTAAAGTATTTACCCCTTGTAGAGCCAAATAATGTGCTTTTACCACCATTGCATATCAAATTAGGATTAATAAAAAATTTTGTGAAGGGAATGGATCGCAGTGGGAGTGGATTTTTGTACCTAAAAGAAAAATTCCCTAAAATAAGTGATGCAAAAATAAAAGAGGGTATTTTTGTTGGCCCTCAAATCAGGGAGTTAATAAAAGATTCAACATTTGAAAAAAAATTAAGCGGTTTAGAAAAATGTGCATGGAACGCATTTAAAAATGTTGTTGCAAATTTTTTGGGCAACCACAAGAGTGACAGCTACAGAGAGTTGGTTAGCGAGCTCTTATTGTCATATCAAGCATTGGGTTGCAACATGTCACTCAAGATCCATTTTTTAGACTCGCACCTGGATTTTTTTCCTGACAATTTAGGGGCTGTCAGTGACGAGCACGGCGAGAGGTTCCACCAGGACATTTCTAGTATGGAAAAGCGGTACCAGGGAAAATGGAGCCCAAATATGTTAGCGGATTACTGCTGGACAATTAAAAGGGACCAACCAGAAGCTAAACATTCAAGAAAATCTTAAATTATAATTTAAGATTTAATAATTATTAAGTAATTTATATAAAAAAAAAAGTTTGATTTACGAGATCTGTATTTTTTCTTAATATTTTTAATTACTCAATAGAATAAAATCCTTGGCTAGCAAATTTTTTTTAACTGTTTATTTTTTCTTACAATCACCAACTAAAGTAAAAAATATCAAAAAAGTCCGTGTGGCACGAAAAAGTTTGAATTTTGTTGACCAGTGTTATATATGAGTAAGTAGTAAATGGAAGCGACATTAGAAATCTAGTTTTCTGTCATTATCATGGAATTTCCAAAACAACTTCTGCTTTTACTTTCACATGTAAAACTAGTGTATTATTTTACACATTTGGTCATCCTTTTTGCCAAATGTTTCTATTTAGTATATATTTTCTATGAGTTCTAGTTAGAAAGCTTTTTTCATTCATGAACTGGAACAGTTTCAATATCTATTGTACACACTCAAAATACTATTATACTATTGAATTTGAAATCTAGTTCTTATAAGTTCATTGTATTGAGACCAAACAATATCTTATTTATTTATTCTTTATTGTATTATACAGTAGTGAGGTATAATTTACAAAGCCAAACTTTAGTCATAGTTGAGTTTTCAGCCAGTAAATCGGCGATTACCAGAGGAATAGCAGTACAATGAGAATCACTGAAACCATGAGCCTATCGCAGTCATAGTCCTCTTTCAATATTTTAAGCTTTAAAGCTTTTTTTTTAGCTTAAACCACACTGGCCAGTCTGGTTGGTACAGGGTTTTATTTCAAGTTTTCTCTTGCATTGGTATCGTCTGCGTATTTTTCTGGTTTATTTTATACCACTTAGGTGGCAGACAAGCACACGGCCCATGTGGTGGTGTGGTGATGGGAAGTGGTCACCGTGGCCTATGGATGTTTGCAACACCAGGGGTGTCACACACGTGCTGCCTACCCTGTAAACCTTCTAATGCCCTTCTTGAAGCACCCCATATTGTAGGCGCTTGGGAAAACCACGGCAGGGAGTTCATTCCACAGCTTGAGCGTGCGTGGGATGAAACTCCTTTCATACCGCACAGTGCGCACCGTTTCCGGTCGTAGCTTTTTTTTTATTATTATTATGTTTGTCTTGCGGCAGCCTTTGTAATGAGATGTGGTGGTGATATACCTGTGTTAACAAATCATGTATAATGTATTACATTGTATCCTTATTTTATTTCAACCACATGTAATCAGTTTTAATATTTAATTACTATGGTTAAGTTTTAAAAAAGCAAGTATATTTTTTTCTACATTTCAATCGTGTAATGATTGCACTGACAGTAAGCTTAGGTGCGGCTGGTTGACAGCCGCTGTGGCGTGGCGGTAGTTAACGCACTGCTACGCATGAGGCGCGATTTCGATCCCCGCTCAATGCAAATATTTGTATGCATGAATAATATTTGCATTGGTCTGGTCGTGCCTTAAAGATCACGTTAAGCTGTCGGTCCCGGTTGCCATACGAATATCTATAGTAGTCGTTATATAGGGGAAATGAGTAAAATTACCCACATAGAAGGGTTGATCACTCGTCCGGTTAACCGCGTCAATGGCGGCCACTGGACGTTTACACAACCAGGCTTAGTACTTTAACAACCAATCCGAAAAGATAACACAGTCAATTTTATTATTATGTTTTTGGATACTCTGACAGTTTTCTAAGTAAAATGTATTATTTACTCAGATATACATAATTATGTATATTTGTGTTGTTTAATGGTGCAACCAGAAATAATTAAATCAGTTTTGTAACTAATTTTCTTGGCAACCAGTACCTTTGTATTATGAAACGGTCACTTGCTTGAGTTAACTGCAATTGCCATTTATTTGTAAGTGGCACATTGGTTTGTTTTGAAAACAATTTAATTGCATATATTACTTATATAGACCACTTAGTAATACTAATACTAACAGTTATTGATTATAATATTATTGAATTATTTATGATTTTCCCTATCCTATAATCTCATGTCTGTTTTTAGTTGAGTATATTTACCTACATACCATATACCTACTCTCAAAGTAATATGCTTGGGTTAATAGGGAAAAATAGGTCAAATGGTTAAAGGGTTCCGACGTTTTGGTTGTATCTCTTACAAATCTTGTTTGTTTTCGTTCTACAATATTCAACAGGTATTGCTGTTATAAAACAATTTCATTGTTGTAGGGCTAGGTTATTAGTTCGGTAGGCGACTACTGCCCTGATCGATTATGCGCATAAACAATGTTCTGCGCGATCAAACCTCTGATAAGTATCCGATCACATCTATCAGTATGAATGACGTCAATTACGTCCTTTCCAAATTCATGAGGTACACTCATCCTAATTCCTTCTTTTGTTTGGCTTATACAGTGGTTGGGAATCCTGAAACAAGATCCTGCCCTAGAGCTTCGTCCACCAACCAGCATGTATATATAAAATAAATGAAAACGACGAAGTCTGTACCTAACATACATGTAAAACCTTACATGTATGTCAAACTTTAAACATGCGATGTTACCGCGTTGACTATTTTCAATGTACATAGGGGTCGTTCAAGTATTACGTAAGCCACCATGGGGGGTGGGGGGTCTCTGTTTTGCTTATTTTGGATGACATGGGGGGTAGGGGACTCTAGATCATGATTACGTCATCGGTAGCTATTTACTTTTTTACACGAATTTAACCCTCACATTGTCTATGATTGAAATCGAAACGCATTTTCGGGGATTCCCGCAAATAATACGTACGTTTAGGTACTCTCTTTAGAACCGATTAGGGGAATTACCGCGCGCTATTCAGCTGTCAATTTCATAGTCTGTCAATGGTCAGTGTATTGTTTCGTTTGGATACTATAGCGACTAGAGCTATTGTAATTTTTTAAATTTATTCATTAACATTACAATATAAACAAAAATATAATTAAAAATGTTTACGTAAGCAAGGGGGTAGGGGGTAAGACCTTTGCTTACTTTTGCTAACAATGAGGGGGTAAATAATTGTTAAAAATTTGCTTACGTAATATTTGAACGGCCCCATATACCTACATGTACTCCATAAACTTTACGAGCTTCCTTTACTGTCATTAAACCTTTCATGCAAGCCCAAAAAATACTCCAGTGACTGAAAACAGAAATAGTATGCTTCAAATCACCACTAGAATTATTTTAGGTGCCCTTACCTAAAAACTAAACCCTTATACGATCACTTCGTTGTCCGTCTGTCTGTCTATCAAAACCCTTTTCTCAGGGTATCGTGTTAGAATGCATACCACATCAAATCTATATCGCTTTGAAACTGAGCAAATATCACACTTCGAAGTCAACGCATTCAAAGTTATTGCGGTTTGTGTAGCATACATACGAAGTCAGTTTAATTTTTTGGTAATATTTTATTTATTATGACAACTAACTGACCCGCACAACTTCGTCACATGTTGGTCGTAGCCTTCTACCTTCCTCTTAAATCATCCTACCTATTTTAAAAAAGAACCGCATTAAAATCCGTTGCGTGGTTTTAAAGATTGAAGCATAGGTGCATAAGGACAGATGGACAGACTGCGAGAAACGACTTTGTTTTATTTTATATAGTGATACCCACTCGGGTACCATGCCGCCGTGAGTAGCTAATTCTGATTTCAAATACGTTCAACTAACACGTTATACACAATGAATTTTATTGAACAAAACGTGTTTAACTTCAATTGATTTGGGTTCCTTTCGTTGGTGACATCCGCTCTCAGTACGCGTTCTCTACTGTGACCTTTACTAATCTGAGAGTCACACGGTGAAACAAATTGCCCTAAAATATAGTCCACTCCTGCGTCGGGAATATATTAAAGAGAAGCAGTAACACTGACACGCCAGTTACAAGAATATTGCCATATCTGCATCTTGAGATTTTTTGTAACTCACACACAAATTAATAGTATTACTACAAAACATTAAAAAGTATTCTTCTTCCAGTTAGTCCCACCCTCTCCTTTCCTACACAGAACAACACATTCAGGGCTCACATGTCACTCGCACGGATACGGTGCAGAAAATTGTGTCAAGACCCAAGTGGTTCAGTGAGTCCTTTGCCGCACCATTAAGTCTTGGAATTCCTTACCAACTCACGTGTTTCATTCTTCCTACAGTCCCGAGTCCTTTAAGCTGGGCGTGTAAAAGCATCTGATGAGGCCGTCAAGCTGAACGCCACCATTATAACACTGTAGGTACGTGTTTGTAATGGTGACCTTCCATCCTGACATTAGCTCACCGTCTTACTAGCTTATCAACTTACCATTACCATCAGGTGAGATGAAGTCAAATTGATGTGTCCTAAAAATATCAAAGCTCCCACTTTGGAGCTCAAAATCCTCACTCGAACTCGTTTTCACCTATGACCTAACTTAGCTTGCTAACAGGAGTGTCTTCTATATCACTCCTCAACCCCGACAAGCTATTCATGAGCAGACCCTCGTTTGTCAATCCGCTGAAGACCTTAATGGTGATCCATACACTTAACACGTAAGCAATAGGACACTTACCTACTAATGTATTTAGGTTATGAATTTGAGCGTCATTATCATTCATGTATTTACACAGTACGCTAACACCAATTAGTTACAATCGCTATGTTCTTATCAATTCATGGTATGTGTTATTATTTGTAACAGAGAGCATTGAACATTAACACGATAGTTACCCCTCCACTACATTTAAGTACAAGTGTTTAGCCCACCGGATGTTAAACCAGTGCTAGCGTATTAGCTATGAACTTCCGTAGGGTGGAGGTAGTAACACTGTTAACCCTGTCTTATTGATTTTTATGATACTGTCGTCGTCGTATAATATCGACACTGGTATTGGACCTAAGTAGAGGAAGGAGACCCTAACGTGCGCCGATTGTTTTGATATAATCTATGGTTGGTAAATTTGAGCTTGTCCACTATTGTTGCACCCCGTACTATCCTCAAAACACAGTCCAAAAAGCGTACTGCGCGTATAGAGCGCGTATTGAGTACATTTTGGACACACAGCCCTGCAATCAAATTCCAATAGCACAAATTACTATAGATACCTAATAAAAAGTTTAAAAAAGTCTGTAGCTGGTTCATCGAACGGTTAAATATAACATGGCTAACACAGTTGGTCGCCGCTGCGGTTTGGAATTCATAAAATAAAATATAATACCTATTCTAAATCTAAATCAGAAAGTGCTCGCGGCAAGTAAACATGAGGACTCGTGGAGCCATTTTGCGTAAAAAAAATTCTTACATGCATTATATAAATCTCCGAAGGAGGCAGAGGGGAATTAACGCCCACGTTTCACGAGCTGTGATTGTCGGGACCACACATAGGAATATTTAAAGAACTGGCGATTACCCTCCTCGAGCAGATTAGCATGAGAACAGCTATCTTCTGAGGACTATTAATAGGATTGTGTGTAATAAAAATCTGCCAGTCCCTTATATCGTCAGATTACTTAACAATTACAGCAAAATATTATGATACTTGGCAATTTCGTATATCTAATCTAGTCTAATCAGACTGAATATCATATCTCCCTGCCCTTATACCAATTAATTAGGGTAGGTGCAACATTTAAATCAATGCATTTAAAAGAAAACTTTAAATTACTAATGAATAAATGTTCGTATACTATTGATGAATTTTTAAATAATGATAAATTGTGATAATTAACTTTTTTGCATGATTATGTAATGTATAATAATTTTAACATATTTAACTATTTTTATTTTATTGTAAATAGGTGAAGTTTGTGATGTGACGTTGTAGAAGGTAATCTCTGAATCTACTGGACCGAAAATTCTTTCACCAATAGAAAACCTTATTATTAAAACATTATATGAGAGTCATAGACTCTAATTATATCATTACCAGATCAGAATTGTACGCGAGCCGAACCGCAGCCAACAGTAAGTTCTAATATATAAATGTTATCTCAGTGGTATCACGATGTCAAAAGTGTACCACGTCGTATGACAGACATACAACGCTGTACACTTTGTTCTCATTCGCGCTCACTGATTACTGCATGTCCGGTTAGACTCGTGCATTCGTTGAGGCAGGCAAATAGCCTCGTTCTGAGTGACCGTTTTTAATTTTAATATAAATTATATTTTACCTCCTTTAATATGTGATCTTTGGTCAGATTCGTCGAAACGTTACGAAATGAAACAAGTGCACTATAATATTGACATACGTAGCATCTAAAACATTTGTGGAAAGTTAATAGTAAGTAGAAACCAGTAAAAGTTAACTACCTACGTAAAAAGTCATTCAAAATATGGTTATCGGCTACCGCCATATTACCGGGAAGAGTTACAGAAATTAATATTAGTTGAGATAAGTGTATGTGAGGACAATACCGTACATGTCGACAGAAATCACTGCGGTTTTTCCTGGAATTATGATGCAACATCGATTTCGATAAAACTTGTCTCCGTTGTATGACACACGCACGAGCAAGGCAGACTAGTTTCAATTTAATTTATACTTGAAATCAATTAATTTGGATGGTATGATCATGATCACCAATGAGCGATATTTTTTCAGATGCGTTTCTGTTCCTATGTGTTGATAAATCTGTACAACAGTAGGAAGTGTTAAGCATACAAGTAGGTGTTTTAAAACTAGTCAATGTGTGTCATTAAGAAAACTACTGTATTAATTATACATTAATCTATTTACACACACTTTCTACTAACAGCTAGCCGTGAATGTCTCCTATATTGACCTTAATGATGTAGGCAAATTAGCTGGTTAAGAGTTGACCAGGTTTGGTGGGTAGTCATTACAAATAAGCTATATGTGCATGTGTTTTTAAATCTATGCATATTTGGTATGTTTAAAATTGAAGACAGTGGCGTTCAAATATATTCAAATTCCTATAGTCCTATAGAAATTTGTCCTCTAACAATAGTAATATAATAATATAATCCTATGACATATAAAACATAATAGTTAACACAATTTTATGTTCATGTTTGCTTAGAAATTTAGGTTGATTAAATTTGTAGATTGAATATAGGCATGTCATGAGATAGTTTATTTGTTAGTCACTAAGCAAGATTGTAATATAAAACATTGCACGTAAATAAAATTACCAGCACTCGTCAAAATATGATTGGCGATTTTGAAATGATAGACAAAAAGTGCCGTGCACAAAATGTTCATTCAAGATATTCTCGTTGCTTATTTTTGTTGTTCAGTTGTTAGCATGTTTGCACAGTTGCACTACAGACGCACAATGTAAAGGCTGAAGCTTTATAGACGCTAAAGAGTTCTACTTGACCGAGAATACATATAAGTTCTAATATTTATTTTGCAATTGATTTGTGGGTTTAAAATAACCCCGAGAATTTCCATTTGCGCACTATAATGGCGTAACATTAATTTTCGCCTTAACCATGACGTGTGCAGTTCCACTAAAAATCGAAAGGTTAAAATAGTCATCTGTAGGTGGTAGAGAATACATATAAGAAATGTTCTTAGTTTTTTCTCAAGGTAGTTCATATTAAAACCAAATCCGTATTCTTAAAGAATTGCATACTCTAAGGCCCTTCTTAGGTACATTAGGCAACTAGAAAAAAACTGGAGTATCGTTAACTTCGTTAAGCGATTTATCGAAACGCCGTCTTGCTCATGCTTTTTGAAAACAGCTGAATGATTGTTACAACCCTAAACTCGAGTTGCCGGCAACTCCAATTTCGGGTTATGCGTTTCGGTTTCAAATTAGTCGCAAAAGCTCGCGTACGAGTCACCATATAAATGGATGCGCACATTTTTTTCTCATTAAATTAATTTATTATCGATTTACATGCGGTATGTGTAACAGTTTAACAGATGTTATGTCCCCGCCCTCCCGCGTGGACCATGGAAGTACGTACGAACTTGTCAAGCTATGATTATATTATTAGTGGTCTTGTGTAACAGCTACTGGACACAGAAAACGTACCTATTTCTATTTTTAATGAGCCGAAAAGCTTTTTCTATTGTCATTAAATCTAAAATCAGAAAATTTGCGAAGGCGATCGTGCATAAAATGTTTGCATAATAAAAGCAAGTTTTTGTCGGTTAGTATCTGCGTAGCAAGTTTTTCTTCAAGATACTTGGGTGAATGACATCTACACCTAGACTATGGAATGTATAGTTGCATCTAGGTTGGCAAATTTGGGCTAAGTATTATGTATTTATCGACTTAACGGTCGGCTGACACCACAATACCCAATTATAATAAGATTTATATTTTCTGCTATTTTCTTTGGTATTGAAGACGATAATTAATATAAAACTTTAACTTATGACCTATTATTTGCGTATTGAGCACTACTGAAGTAAAAGTCTATTCTGCCTATACTTAATCCGTAAAATGTGTTTTTTGTTTTTACGAACGTCATACAAAGACCAATTTTGGTAAACTGTTCAAAAGCTTTAATTAAGATTTTACGGCCTTCCAATCCGGTACCCAATCCTTCGCGTTACCTTACCTTCTTTTTTTTACATCATCACTCCATTTGACTGAGTGGCGTCCTGCATTCCGTTTGCCATCGCAGTCTCTACTCTAAGGAGCTGTATGCTCCAACACTCTTTGGTCTTCCACCCATTGGTACTTCAGTTCACCTTGAAAGATGAAATTCATGCTCACAGAATAAGTAAATTCTGTGAATGGAACTTCAAGCATACCATCTCTCCAAGCGCATATAGTAATATACCGAGCGCGTAAAAGGCTATGGATTATTATATTTCAACGTTTTTAGGTAATGAACCAACTCCTCTGTGTATGTCCACATTTAGTCACCGTAAATAATATAGGTAATTATAACAGACAAGCAACTGGTTTTCATCAACACTTATCTCCGGAAATAACCCATATAGACTGTTCAGCATCTCATCCAATTACTACAGCGACAATGTGACTATGACTGTGTTACCGGCGAACCGAACATGTGATATATTATGTACTCAGTTTAATATTCATATTAAGTAGTTTTTCGCCCGTTTTAATGGAACTGTACTATAACGTACTTCAGGTATTAGTGTTGCCAGGAAATATTGTCGCAAGTGTGATTGATTACAAAGAATCCAACGTTTTATATAAAGATCGCGAAAATCCCTCAAACATTAACATACCTACTTATAGTTTTGGTTGCGCAATTCAATAGAGTCAAGAGGCACCTTGCGAAAAACAATATTCAGTCAAATCTAGTAGACAACATCAATATACTTGTTATTTATGACGCCAAGCCGATTTGCCGTGATTTTGCCGATCAAAGGATTAAACGAAACTGTTACGAAATGGACTCGAATGTTTGGTAATTCCTTATCTCAGGGCTATAGTTTAATGGCATTGTTGACAGCGCCGGAGACTTGCTGTAGAGATGGGTCGCTAACGTACTTTCTCGTTACCCCCAAACACTTGCACCTCGTTTAGATTAAAACGCTATTACAATAATGATTACAAGTGTTTACCACGCTTCTGACTATTGCATAACTTGTGGGCTGTGGACGGCCGTTGTATTAGACAATTTGCAAGCGAAAGTAGGCACTTGACTGACATACGACAGTGTGACAGATCATACTTATTTTTTACAAAGCCTTTTGATTAATTGATGGCCGCGTAAATTTATTTGTTTTAACCCTCGACGTCACTGTATTTATTGGCTACATTTGTCATGAATTACATATCTATAATCATATAACCTACGTCGTAACGGTATGTGATTTGTGGTTATTAATCGACTACTTATCTCGGTTACATAATGGAATGTGGTATCTATGGAAAATGGAGATTTTGTTATGAATAGCTGAAGATAAATTACAATTTTTTTTGTAAATTTACACTGCTCTTTTGATGCATACTACCAAATACGGTAAAAAATCAACTTCACTCAAAACGTCTAATTGTTTTTGGAAGATGTCCCCGGGACTTTTTACACGCATCATCTCCTCGCCCAACGAGACGGTGGCGTAAGAAGCACACACACATACACACACAAAATTCCAAAGTCATTAATTCCGAATTAATTTATTCCCATATTCAAAGATCTCTCAAAAAGCCCTCTAAATTCATATTAATTACTCTCTACGGTATGTCTAACTATATAGAATTGTACTCAATTGGTAATTAACGTATCAATTCCAACTCATTTGCATATGACCATAAAGTGATAAATTAGTCTTTTACATATAAGGTTTTATGCGTCAAAAGAGATACTGCCTATAATCTTCGAACGAGTGGTCATGAAGTACACTAGTAATAATTAAATTTTACCCGTTATCTTAGTCTCATGCAATGGAGTGCGAGTCTATTACCGTCAATTAGTTGCTTCCTTAACGGTGATTTACCATTGAGAAGTTTTTAATACAAAGCAAATTAAGGACCTTCAACATTTTTCCAACTCATACACCCTCATATTTATAAAAAAAAGAAGGCGCATCATTGTGCAAGAAATGAGACTATTTATATAATCGTATTTACAACAATCATTGAATGACTTACAACATAATCTCGATTCTCATTCAAGAACATTTAAATCATCGTCACACAAAAACCACAGAATCGATATTAAGGCCAGGTTGCAGTAGTTTTTACAATTTTTAAACGTCTGGATAACAAGTAATATAGCAAATAGCGCTAAATAAAAAGCATATTCATAAAATAGACTATACCTTCTAGGGTCCTGTGAAAACAGAAACACGATTCATGATAATTGCCTCGATAGAAATTGGCGTCAAACATGGGTCTAAAACGCTCCAAATCGATATTTCAAACACGTTTTACACTAAGACGCCATCATCAAATAATGCCGAGATTAATATCATTATAAAGAGCATAAAAATATCTAGCGACTGGTAAAATTATATTTTATCAAGCAATTATTTTTTTTTTCAAAAACTTATAAATCCTCAAAATCTTTGCATTTGAGCGCTCGCAGCGGTCAGTCAGTTGAGTCAGTACCCGCCGAGGCGTGTTCAAGGTAGGACGTGTGCTGTTTGTTTCTGCGAGCTTCACCCCCGCACGTCATTACGTACAATCGGTTTCGCTGAAAAAATGGGTATAACTCGGTTCATTAAAGGAAGAATTCTAAAATGGCGGACCTTATCATTTTCTCTCGCTCGCACAATTTGTGCTGTCAATTTAATTTAATTTATTTTTTATTTATGTCAATTTTTTTTCTTTTGTGCCACTGTACAAAAAATGTCCAGTAGGTATATAAAAATTTGAATTTAGTGTACAATAACTAGTCTATATCTATGGCTCTAAAATTTTTGGTAGGCTTTTATTGATGACTGCTCTAGTCTTCTTAGCCCATAACTCTTAGCTAAATTACAAGGGGGTTCACGTCAGTAGTTTGTTTGAGTTATTATTTTTTATTGAATAGATTGCCTTATTGCCTCCTTTCTCGACGTTGACGGAGATGGAGCACCTATACCAACAGTTCAATTCAAGGATCAATAATCAGCAACGACGGCAAAATGTAATCCACAGAACAGCAACGGGATGGATGAAGTGGAGACAACTCACAGGCGTAATGTGTGACAAGAAGATGCCCCTTAAGCTTAAAGGCAAACTGTACAAAACGGCCATACGACCTGCCATACTCTACGGTACAGAATGTTGGGCATCTACCAAACAACACCTGTCAAAGCTTCACACTACAGAAATGGGCATGTTACGCTGGTCAGCGGGTGTCACACTGCTGGACAAAGTACGCAATGTCCACATCAGAGGAAGCTATAAAATTGCCCCGATTACAGACAAGGTCAAAGAACGACGCCTACGATGGTATGGACATGTGCTCCGCCGTACGTAGGACCATATGGTACGAGTAGCCCTAAACCTACCGACGACGAAGCGACGCCGTGGAAGGCCTTCCGCCACTTGGTTGACGACAGTGCAGGGGAACCTGGAGGAATCCAACATGCACGCTGAAACAGCGAAGGATAGGGAGAGATGGAGAAGGCAGACAAGGAGAGCCGACCCCAGATAATGGGAAGAAGGCTAAGGAAAAGAAGAAGAAGAATAGATTGCCTTAGTCACTAGGCTACCGCAGCTGAGTATAATTATACATAGTTTATGTTACATACCCCGAAGACGTTTCTAATTCTAGTTTGCAAATTGCCACGTAACTATATAAGTACTTTTACTAAAATCTGTGACATATTTGAATGTTATAAAACTTGCACAAAAAAATTATCTCATAAACCTGATGAAACTTACAGCAGACAGGAATCGTATTGAACGATCAACGATTTTACAAAGAGATTGAAATGAATGGCTCGAACTAAGAAAAAAAACAGATATAACACCATTAGTAAAAAATAATCCTGTATAAAAAAATCTAAACCAAGTGGTTTCAGTAGCTCACGGCATCGAAAACGAGAAACAAGCCATACAGCAAATGGAACAACATGAAAACATAAAAATAGACCAGTGTGGACTTTTTATTGACCGCAAATACCCTTTTATTGGAGCCACTCCAGATGGTCTTGTTGGAAATGACAAAGTTGTCGAAGTCAAGTGCTCTTTGATTAAATTTAAGTGATATTTTTTTCTCTACCTATACAATAAAAAACTATAACATTATGTGCCCGAATCTAACCTACTGCTTTTACGATGTAGGTACCGTGGCGTAGTAACACCCTAGCTTGGTGACATCACAGACATGTTTCTATGACGAGTACCTACTCTAAAATAGCACTACAATCTCCCGCACGCGATTTCATGTATGTTTTTTTTTATAATTTAAAACAGTGTTGCTACACAGTATACATATACACATATAAGCGAAAAAGGCACACATATATGGTGAGTATTCCGATGAACTCTTACAATCAATCCTACCCTCCCTTTATCCAGAACAACATGTTTTTTATATCACTTATGTGGCAGACAAGCACACGGCCCTACTGATGCGAATCGGGTCACGGTGGCCTATGACCTATATGTTCAGGTCTTAGGTATTGTCTATATACACATATATATACCATATACACTTGTCTATACGATTACGATACTAAACGATTACGATACGGCTATACTTAGTTTTTGTAACAAACGCGAGTCTCAAGTTTTCGCGTACCGGGTTATACTTACTATGGGATCGCGCGCGCCTGCGCGTCGCCCGCGCTGCCCGCTCGTAGCGTCTATACACTCGATTCGGCTGCGGGGACTGAGGTACTGAGGCGACGTAAAATACCTACTTGTCTCACTGCAACCTCGCCTTAACGTCCTAATCATTGTGTTACATTGTCACTATTGTCAGTTGTTTGTTTGCTGCTTCATCGGTTACCAATACACGTCACGGAGGCAACGAATCGTGAAGGATAAATATCGATAGCCGCAAAACACGCTATAATTGTAACCCAGCTGATACTTTCATAAAAATACCAACATCCTTACTACAAACATGCTTGATTATTAAGTTCATTCGAAGAGTTAAAGTCATTAAAAATTGTATCCTGATAAGGTCAAAAAAAGCGGAACTACATCATTAGAGACCATCGTTTGACGGCGACCTAAAGTCACGAGTAAAGTCAGCGCACAATATTATGACAAACGAAATTTACGCAAAAGACAAATGACCTCGGTAATTAAAACTGCATCGCATTCCGCACGAGCGCTGCAAGCTGACTACCCAAACGAGGTCAACTGCAACAAACACCACCAAGACTGCTAATTACCACTGAATTTTAAACAGTCCTTGAGTACCCCTGAGACAATATAAGACGAGTTACCTGTTTACTACTGAATCCCAGTTACATGTACGAAAATAAACACTAGTTAATGCGATCCAGGTAAACGCGGGGGGTTTACTGGGAAACATTTCCTAGTCAAACATGCAAATTGTATTGCAAATATTAAAATGGTGAGGTTCCTACGCTTTGTATGTGGCTGTCGCACCGCTAACACGCAGCGGAGACTAATAGCTATTCCCAAGTTGCAGCTTACTTAACGGTATAAGTCATCAAGTCTTGAATAAAACCATTGGAAAAATAAACATTTAGTCGCTCCTGAATATTTGAAAACACCACGATGAAATTTAAGTCATTGATTAACTGTTTAAGTCTGTCGTTAACTACTTGTTCGAAAATAATGTGTAATAAAATAGCGCACTTTAGTAAAAGGTTTACTTCTAACCAATAACAAAGTTAGCGAACTTGGTGTAAGATGTGTTTATTCATGTCGCATGACTGAGCTGCAGGAAGTTAGCTGGTTCGGTGAATCGGGCAACGTCAATCGACACACGACACTGCGCTAGCACATTCTGAACGAACATTATCGATAAACATTTTACAATTGATCAAACAATATAATTTATATCTGCATATCTCTATGTAAATTGACCCTTACAATATTTAGTCTTGTTTCTTATCACTCCTGTGGTTATTCTCGAAATGATTTAGGTATTGTATATTCTGTGTCCTTGTAACATGGTATAATGTCATATGGGTGTACCCATTTAAGGTTTATTACCCGCATATTATGTTAATTTAATACATGTTTATCGTCTACGCTAAATGTAAATATGACAAATTGTAAAATATTTATTTTAAATACCATTATTCATACTAAGCGTGAATAGTAGGCACGAACTGATAAGTATTTGACTGATGAAACGAAAGTATAAACAGCACAAAGCAACCAATTAACCTAGCCATGAAAATGTGTGAGGCGGAGTGTGCCACTAACACTGGCTTCTAAAACCTACATTTCCTAGTAAAGATAGTTGGCCGACATCACCGAGTTCGGATACAGGATGCGTTTGAGTTCACCGCCCTGCTCCCGTCCCTTATGGCACTCACATCACACTGCCTACGTTGTAAACCTACACTAGGTGAGCATTAATGTATTTTAAATGGATACTTCACTTAGGGCGTGGCAATGTTTCTAGTGCATCTAAATACTTCAGTTTGAATCGCTGATTTATCATAACGTTTAGAAAGCCTGAACCAACTTTACAATTAAATAATATATGACGTCGATGTATTGCATCACAGAACTTACATTAGTCACGTCTTCAAAAAAATACGTTCACTAAACAAGTAACAGTACTCGAAATTAGCTAGATCCTACCTACTGTCATTGATTGAAATACAACACAAACAAGTTGAAGAGGTCATTGACATATTGCATAAGGCACACGCGAGTAACGTTCACGTGCAGGGCTGATCTTCTAATATTTCTCATAAGTGGGGCTCTAGGGCTTTCGAGTTTGATTTAAGAGAGAGCAGTGGCCCAGATCATAGGTGCAATTAAGGTCGGTGCAAACCATGTGTCGCATGTTTGTTCATTGCCCCTCACTCGCGCGTTGAAATAGACTTACTGCGCCATATACGATGTATTTATTTATATGGCTCCAATGTACACTTAAACGATTTGTAATTAAATGTACACATTTGTGTTTAATTTAAAATGCAATTTACACGTAAGCTTTCAAATATAAAGTCTTAGACTGGCTGCATCGGGTGATCAGTCCTGTCGCCGCGGTAATGATAGCTTCCATAATCGTACTTGGGAAAATTCACATCGCACGCGCAGACTAGCGATTAACCGCTGCTGGCGCCAGTGATGTATTAGTCCACGTCACGGATATACTTAACTGCGGTAAAGTATTAGTGTCAACCACCTTCTAAATGTTATCTACAATTACATTGTAGCAATAATATAAAGTTTTATGTACCGGGAAGTGTATCAATCACACATGATCATATGTAAAGGTTAAAAGAAAAGTAAACTAGACATGGATTACACAATCAATAAGAATATGTTATTCACCTCAGGAGGTGACAGCTTCGATTGCGATCTTCGTTTTTTTCCAGTTTAACAGTACCGTTGTTGTACTTTTTAGGTCTCCAACTACCCCGTAATGACTGCCATAAATGTTTGTAGGACAACCGGAACCGATGGTTTAACTTGCTCTCTGAGGCATATTCAATACAATGCAATAGCCATATTCATTCATACAAATATCCAGTGTAACAGTCGCATTAACTACCGCTACACCAGTCTGTCTTTAATCAACTATCAAATATTTCAGTTCCCCTGCCACTATTTTTCTTGGCACGATTCAAGAAATGTACTCAAACATCGTCTCGACTCCTTTTTTGGCAGAAAACAGTTCAGATTTCGTTTTAAACATTGATTACAATTTTTAAATAAAGAATTTCTTTACTAAACAGACGTCATACGCTGTTACGGTACTTAAATGAATATTGATCATTTAATGCAATTTTCGCTACTCAAGTACTCGTATGCAGGCCGGGTTCTAAAAATCAAGTTGAAACTAACCTAAAACAATCACAAGATTGAATAATCCATATACAAATTAATTTCAGCCATCCGCGTGTGTGTAAATAAATTATAGTAGTATGGTATGGTACTACAAAAGAATTCATTCGACTATAGTGATACACTGAAGGCAGTGCAACATTGGGCACCTTTTTGAACCAAGAGCACAAAAAACTCGTATCAAAATTTACATGTACCTGAGGATATAAACAATCATAATTTTATATTAATAAAACGCCTGATAAATGTTGATAGCAATAATGCGAATAGTTTTTACTATGCGTTAAGATATTATACAGGCACTGATATTGTTTTTTTTAATATTTTTTAGTTCTTCATTCACCCAATGGTATGAACTATTCAAACTCTACCCGCCTTCGCAGACCACTTACTACAGCACTAACTTATAACGCATACAATGAACTTGTAGTAAAACGTCACATTACAAGAAATTGGAATTATACTTTATTAACTGATTGTCAACACAGTCTTTTAACAAACTATGCAAAAAGATGGACTGTCAAATCTATACGGTGTGAATACGATTCTATGGTAAAATAACCGATGCAGATTAGAGATTCTTATATTGCAATTCAACTATGTATTAGGTAGGAATAAAATGCAGTTATGCAGCAGAAATTTAGTAAATTTAAAGTCGATTATCAGAAAATTCTCCCATTTTATTAATAGCTAAGGAAGGGAAGACTCATAGATTGGACTTCCCTAGTGCATGCATATATCACTTACGGTCACCATGATTCAACGTGGCAAGGACATTTGGTTTTTCGTTTACATACTAACTACTCATAAGGTATACTTTATTAGGTTTTGTAGTTCACAAATATTAATTTAGGTGGCATTGTGTTCTTCCTACCAAAATGACGATTATTTTTTGGAATCTAAAAACGAGCTATGTGTTTTTTCCTGTATATGTAGTGTTTACTTACGTAATGTATTACCCCTATTATGTTTCTTTGTTCTCCTCTACAGGCATAACGGCTGGTCGGATTTTAATGAATCTCCCGATATAGACTATATAAATATAAGCTATACGATAGATTTTTGGAGCTATAATATATTAGGTCGTCAATAATTTTTTACTCAAAAAATCCTGTCGCATATCGAAAACTTTTGTGCTTCTTCTACCACATAAACTTCAACCAGGTTTCAACTGGCTTGTGTCTGACATCCGTTGCTAACTCAGAATGGGGTTACAACTTGCAATAATCAGAACAGGGATAATATACAACCGTAACATACTTCATAAACCGCAATACGAAATAAATGTGTAATAAATCAACCGTAATTAAATAATGAATGCTGTGAATCATTTACAATTTTGTGCTGTTCTTGGTATGATATGAAAAATAATGATCTTTACTTTCTCGTAAGATCCTACTGGCGCCGATGTCTGCAAAGCCTACGATTATTTTTAGATTAGAAATGGCTCAACCGCTTTACGTAATTGCACTAGACGCATGCGCAGCTAGTTCCAGAGTGTTTGCTACTAAATATAGGCACAGAGGTGGTGTGCAATTACATCTTATTATCGCATGTTTCCACTGGAAGCCATGCAGCGTCTTGTCTGCCACAGTTATTAGGTAGGTACTTACTTATTGCAGTTTCTTTAGAAAGTGTCCAGATATGACGAAATTGAAATGACCGTGTTAGGCACATTACAGAATGATCGCAGAACGGTTTCCCTTACATTCAGTTACTGCGTAATGTGGCGTGCGTGCCAAAGGTACCTCCCCATAGTGCTTTAACGTTCCACGGAGTAAATTACAACAAATTAGGGCAAAACACCGTTTTAAACATACAACCAACTATAGGTTCTCAGTACCCTTGCTATGCAGATTGCGTGCTTAGTTAACGCTTCTTGGAAAACTTACATTTTACTTATGAAAGTGTAATGCAATTAGTCAATCTCCTATAGCTTGTATTAGCCCAAATGACACGCCCCAACAGCTTACGATAAGCAAATTATTTTTGAACGATCAAATCCATTATAGAATTGACGTTTGACGTTTTTACACAGATAATGAGTATGTGTGACGTCGTAAAGCTATACTCTGTGAATAAACGTTATGAAATGGCAAAAGCATTTAAAGTAATAATGTAGATATATGTACTGTACTAACCTTCATCGTATATTAAATAGTAAGCAACAATATATTGATTCCTCTGAAGTAGCAATGTTATTCTCATTGTGTTTATTTTTGTTTTGAGATTTGAAGTTAATTCAGACGCACCCGACACCGCATATGTACTTCACGAGCGGGTTTGAAATTAAATGATATTTCGTATATTATTTTGACTATTGATCGACGATTTATTCGTGGATCAGATATACAAATAACAATAAAGTATTATGAGATTTTTTTTTTCATAAATCACGAGCATACTAGTTCACGCCCGGAATGCGATGCAAGGACTCTTTTTTATATTTCTTTGTAATATCTATATGTGCAGAAAAGCTTTCAAAGTTGCATTGCATTCGAATGAATTATATGGTTAACGCATAATGAACAAAGAAACACTACGCCAATGTAAATAACATCAAGAAGGAAAATAATAATATACATGTTTCGAGGTCAATATCTAGATGGAGTTTACTCAGTTGCCCATCGGGTTCAATCCTAGTTTGCTATACTTAATACGCGAATTAGAATTGTACCTGTTGGCTTTGAAATCTGATGATATGCCATCATCGATCATCGAAACCTCGAAAAATATCTAAAGTACATCAAGAATGTTGCTAAATACGATAACATCCATACCGCTAAGAGTAGCTACGTAGAGTAAAAAGTTCCAATTATATACATAGTACACAGAGTTAGGTATAAGTAACCAAATCTACTGTGATCATCATGATATTGAATATTCAACGGATGTTGTTGAAGACGCCTACATTTAGTACCCACCCATCCCAAGTCATGGTCGATTTGGTACAGAACTACGCCAAGACCGTGAAAACGACTTGACACACATTTTAACTGGTACAGATGCCTGCAAGTGATGGTACTTTCAATTATCACTGCACTGAGGTTCACGCCCACACTTGATTATTATTGATCATTTTTGATGCAGTGTTCTCGCAATGTTATTAAACCAATACTTTCTCTTATTCCCAGATTTTTTCTTCAAACATAATCTAATGATCTCGAATGCGCCTGTCATTCGATATTTTCTCTGTATCTTAATACCTCTCGATGTCGTAGCTGCTAATCTTAATTATACTAATTTAAATGAAATCGAGTGTGGCGTTGCATTACAAATGAATATTTAAATAATCTCAAGTTGCTAACTCGATTGTAGTTAACGAATCATGACAAAAAAACATCCCGTCAATTAGCGTGCGTGGTACGCGCGTCATGCAGATCGGATCCTGGTAGTACCAGGTGTCTCGGCGAGATGATGTAAAAGGCTTTCAGCGAATCGTTCGCGTCGTAAATTTCCGTTGACCCAGATATGATGTGATTAGAAACGTATGTACGTCGACGTACAGCGAAAATTATATTTTTTGCTAGTGCCAATTTATCAGTAATGGAGCGTCGTGCACACAAGATGCCATGCGACATCCGCAAGTGAGAGTTCTGCGACTTGTCACCGAAACTGGTATCTGTACCATGGAGCACTAGCGTGAATGTAATTATTATTGCCTAGAGAGTATTGATATGTCCGGTACGTGTACATGTCAGCAAAAGTGTAAGTGAGGTCGTTCATTAAACTCTGCCATAAACATACTGCTTACGCCATAAAAAAACGCCATATTACGTACTAGGCAGGTAGCGTACGTGCTAGGTAAGAATTTAGTTCTATTAGTATATTTCATAACAGATCGCATTCATCATGATGCAAAATAATCATATCGCTGATCATAAAACTAAAACTACTGCTGAAATAAGTACAGATGCTGGATTTACTGTAGTGTCACTTACCGTGTGCTATGTTAACTGACACGATGATCAAATTAAACTATTTAATCATGCTTCTAGCAGCCCAATTGCTACTTGACAAGAGATTTACCAGTTGATTAGTTAATTGTAGCGTTGATCAGCCCTTTGGAAGCTGGGTGTTAGCCTGAGGTACTTTAATCGCTTCTGTCAATTATGACATTGTTTGATCACAAGCCTTCATATTAGATTAGATCTGATTATTTCAGCTTCCAATGCTTTGCAATACACATGTCTAAACTGGGGCAATCTATATCCCCGTAGTTTTTCTGTGATTGGCGCTAATATACACCTGAGTAAATAACTAATACGAAGATTACACCGTTGAAAACAAATGTATGATATAATTTTGAAAGAGTCACGAGACAAGAGTGTTTCGTAAAAATAAAGTAAAGGTGTTTAGGCTGAATTATGTTTAATATTTAATGTGTGTATACTGGCGCGGCAGACGAAACGGGGGCGGATCCGCAGCCGAGGAAACTGCTTCACACTGAGCTAGGTCGTTCATCGACCCGCCGCGCCGCTGCGCACCGACCGCAGATGCGATTGTTTATACACCACCATTATCTAAACACTGTTTTGTTACTCACTTCGTGACATTCCATTGTAATCATACTGAAATGTAGGTTAAGGCTTCTCTTTCAAGAGATCGCGAGACTCACATTTCACTTTACTTTTGCTCTTAGTTTGATTTGTTGAAAGGTACAAAACTATACGACAAAATAGCTAACAATATTCGCATGCTATGCCATCATCAATAAATTGATTACATAATTTTTTCAGTTGTCTGACGACGACGATTTCACAGTTATGCATTTATAACAGGAAAAAATAAAACATAAATCCTTTGGTAAAGAAAGATTGTACCCTCGACAAGAGAATCGCGAGATTAATGATTCAACGCGAGTGTGCAGTTAGGATTCAAATTATATTTTTAAATCGATACAGTTGAAGACCCAGTAACCAGAATATTTATTGATTTAATACCATAACGGATTGTGAATATTGTGTTGGGTAAGTCATTTTGTCCTTTATTTCCAACGTGCAAACAATATTTTTAAGCGTTAATTAAAACAAAGGCTTTCTTTATACGAGTATTTGTAAAAACAGTATGCAGTGTATCCGGTCATTGTCTATTGCCAAAAAACCGTAACTAACACCCCGTGTGATTTTAGGCGTAATGTCTGTGGTAATGTCCTCTAGCGTTGCTAACTTCGAAACTAGTTTTGCTTTATTTAAGGCTCAGCTTCTCTATTCCCTGCTTAATCGTCTGAAGTCATTACTTTGCGATACAGTGTATTTTACGATGTTGCTTTTATTTTTTAGTTTTGTTTTAAAGCTTGCAAGGGAGAATGCGGATCGCAGGACATACGCGGGCGCCGGAGAGTCGCGCCGCAAGCAACTTTCTACAGCCGCGTCTAGAACACTCTTAAACCGTAATCTGCACATTGACGTATCTTGGGGACGGTTACGACAGGCAAATTAAATTACACATTATTGCTAATAATGTTCAATTATCTTTGTACGTCTTCCAACCCATTCTTCGACCTGACTGTGAATTTCTCTCAGGAATAATAAATGCATAAACGAATTCATGACCGCACTCCAAGCCTTGGATTGCTTTGAAGTTTCTATTATTAGATCATACTTTATACTTGGATCATTTATTTAGTTGTATAGTTCGGTTCAAATAGCCGTAATTAGCACAACTGTTTTACATTACCTACCTACTTTTAAATCGAAGCATGAATTCATAGGATGAGGAAGATTTCTTCAAGGATGTCCCACTTAAGACAAGTTCCTTAATCAATAACAATGACTGCCTATTACTTTGCTTCCTGCAACAGATGACATTTTTAAATATTTCGAAGAGCCATGAATATTATTTTTAATAATAGAATATATTGAATGCTCTTGACGTAGTTTGACTCCATTATAAAGTGTTCGTACTATAGTATTCTTCTTGGACAAGGTTGGAAGGTAGATAACAAGAATAACACAGTTGTAAATACGAACAGAACGTTTGTGAAATTCTAATGATTAGTTACGGTCAAGTCATTGTCGATTTTTGTTTTCATTTGCATATATCTAACTACGCTAGTTAAGTTACGTTTCATTAAAGGTTCTTTTATCTAGTAAAGTGAAATATAAATTAAATATGGAGCATAACACTGACTAAAAGTATATTAATGTAGTATAGTGTATAGTACCCACCCATTTTAATCCAATAACACTAGCATCCTGATGGAAGCCGGCGATCCGATTCACACTGAAAAGTAAAGTAAAATTTAAATAATATTACTTTAAGAGGTTATGGTAGGGTCCCTGATTACTAATCAGTGATTACTATTGTGGATTGCCTACGGATCTAGTGCATTTAAACTAGCTGAATATTTTGAACCAATGTTCTTTTATGCTTGTTACTGAGAATATGACTGTACAAGAATCCGATCCGATAATAATTTAACACTAAACAATAATTTAAAATCAAACAACAACCTGACATTAAACAGTAATCTGACCTTGAATAACGATTTGACATCAAACTATAATCAGACATTGAAGAACAAACTGACCTGCAACAACACTCTGACATTTTGTAATAACCATAATTCAATTTTCATCAATCCTACGACAGCTAAGGACATCGACAGAATAATCAGTACACTTAAAAACACAACGAGTACTGGTTACGATGGTATTACAACTAAAGTACTGAAACATGTCAGTAAAGTTATATCACCAGTATTGTCTCACATTTTCAATCTTTGCCTATTGCATGGTGTATTCCCTTCAAAACTAAAAACAACTATTGTAAAACCACTTTTTAAAAAACAAGATCGTGAAGATATGGCATGTTACAGACCAATAGCTCTAATACCAGTCATATCTAAGATATTGGAGAGGATCTTATACGAGGCACTATACAACTATTTAGAAAAGTATAAGATTATTACTGATGCACAAACGGGTTTCAGGAAAGATATGACAATAAATAAAGCTATTTATAAACTTATCAGTTATGTTATGGTCAATGTAGACCAGAACACTCCAGTTTGTGCTCTTTTTATGGACCTAAGTAAAGCTTTTGACTGTGTAGACTACAAAATCCTTAAAACTAAATTGTACAAATGTGGCATTAGGGGTAATGTATTAGATATTGTTATGTCCTTCTTAAACAATAGAAAACAGGCAACATCCATTAGCAGAATATGTGAAATAGATAGAAAAGAAATAACTTATATTTCTAACTATGAACAGGTAGAATGTGGAGTTCCTCAGGGCAGTGTACTGGGTCCTTTGTTATTTTTAGTGTATATTAACGATTTCCCTAAAGCAGTCACTGTACCGATGATTTTGTTTGCTGACGACAGTACTTTGATATTTTCAAGTAAAAACCATACCATGCTCAAAGACACAATAAATGATACTCTTTCTGACGTAGTTGAATGGTTGAGATCGAATAATCTTGTAGTTAACTTCACTAAGACTAATATAATGGTATTCAGAAACAGAATCAGACCGCCAATAGATGTTGCAATTGACTATGGAGGTACAAAAATAAATGAAGTTGACGCTACAAAGTTTCTGGGCTTAACGGTTGACTCCAATCTAAATTGGAAAACACATACAGAAAATATTTGCACTAAACTGTACCAAATTTCATATGCTCTGTACATGTTAACAAAAACCGTAGACACATCCACTGTATTAACCGCATACCATGCCTATGCAGAATCGATAATACGCTACGGCATAATATTCTGGGGTAACTCAACGGATTGGGGTATGGTGTTTAAGGCCCAAAAGCGATGCATCAGGTCAATCTGTAAACTATCGAAAACTGAGAGCTGCAAACCGCACTTCATTAATTTAAAGTTACTGACTTTCCCAAGCATATATATTATGGAGGTAGCTCTGTTTGTCAAGAAAAACATGGAGTTATTTGAACATCTTTGTGGTACTCGACATCAACATAAAATAAAAACAGTTAGAAACAAAACTTCTCTAATGAACAAAAGTGTTTTGTGTATGACATCTAGGATTTATAACAAACTTCCAATTGAAATATGCTGCACTAATAATATTAACGAATTTAAACATAAAATAAAAAACATTTTAACCAAAAAAGCATATTATAGTGTACAGGAATATCTAGATGACAAGTGTATATGTAATCCCTCTTAAATCTATCATTGTATGAGTTCTTGACTATCGTTTTCACAGTGACATTTTGTTATTGTTTATTGATTTGCTTGCTGACATAATAATATAAATTGCATCTTCGTTTACTGTGACCTTTGACATATACATTATTAATGAAATGACATTTGATATAAACTTGTAATAATTTGTATACCTGATCGACAAAACTAATTAAATGTATTCACTAATTGATTGGTAGTATTTGCACGCCTTGAGGCAGAATTTGGCTGTTTATTTATAATTATAACACCTATTGTATCTACCCATTTTCGCAAATAAATAATTTTGAATTTTTGAATTTGAACAACGATAATGTTGATGTGTGTGATTACCTGGGTGCCTTATTTGGCACGCTCGTGCGTCAATACGTTTATACATATGTATATCAGCATTGTAAATTATCAAACGGTAGCGTTATTACGATTTAACACGATGGTACGGTTAATAAGTTTATGATGTCGAGAAAAAATTGCACGTCGTGAATTGCTCGACCGGGCGCCATCTGCTGGCGCCAAGCCCCGCCGGCGTCGCCGCTGACCGATTGCTTCCTCGAACTGGGCTTCCACTGGCCGACATTATACAATAAGTAACGAATCCAACAGCCTTCACATCATTAAAATGTCTCATCAACACTCACGTCAGAGAAATTTTCATGTGTGTCAACTTCGTTTATTTATAACCCATCAATGTTTTATGATGAGTCAGTTTATAACTGCCTAAGACTTAAGATTAACTAATCAGATTACTTGGTTACGAGAGTTGCATTGTCTATAGGACTTCTTTAAGGTGCCGGTTACGAACCGAGCGTTCTATATTTGCATAACATTAAATTCACAATTGCTTACAAAACACCACCACACCTACAACAGGTTAGAGAAGAAAAGCTATGCTAAACTCCACACATAAAGGAGTTGATCCATCTTAGACCACCAAAATCGACACGAATCGAAATTGAAACCATGAAACAATCACTAATTAACTATTATATTATATTCATATTTTGATTTTCTGTTACATCTGATAAAAGTATTAATCACTAGTTGTTGTCCGCGGCTCTGCCCGCGTAGACTTGAATTTGCATTATATCTAGGTATTAGAATTTGATCTACACTTATACGGAATGGATCATTTTATTTGTGTAGGGTTACTGTTTTGTGTTAACAGAACTGATATCTCGAAAGCTTACTTTTGAATAGTCTAACGTGAATGGTTATTTATATCTCTAGGCGATATGATATTTTTGCATCAGGAATCAGGATACATTATTTTTACGTCTTTGAAAGTAAATGTTAATCGATAGAGTTTATTAGACATTTAATTACTTTGATTTTAAATTTCTATAACAAATTATGCTAATGATCACTTTGGAATGCGAGTGTAACTTAAATTTCTCATAGTAATAATCAGAATTGCCCGTTGATTTGAATAAATCAGATATATATATGTGATGCTTAACATTTTAACTTCCTTTATTTCTATTAGCGCGTATGCTTTTGTAACAAATATGAATATTAATATTGCCTAACAAAGAAATAGAAGTGTTAAACCAAGTTATGTATTTTCTAGTCAAGAAGAACGTGTATTATACGCGGTGAATAATACCTGTATTCTCAGATTTTACATTATTTGATGATTTAACAAAACAAGAAAGGTTACAAGTAGGTATAAGAAGCTGCTACGGGGAGTAGATGCCTACACTCCGTAGCAGCTTTTTCGCCAGTCGATCCGTCAAGCTACAAATTTGTAGAACCACACAACTGAGTCGGAAATTGGATGTTTCTGAATAAAACCAATTTATCGACTTCACGGAACCTACATTGAACAAATCATTGATGTAGGTAGTAAATAAGGGAAGCACGTGAAGAGTAAGAATGGTGGCCTGTTGTTTCGGTGTACCTCAGAGATGAAAAAGTGTGTCCGTTATGCTAGCGTACAACAGAGCTATATCGAGTTGATTGTGTGTAAACTCTGTTGCTTTATAATTAGTCGTTTTCAAGCGTTTTATGCCATGTGTACGCTAGCTTGATCGTGACACCAGCGTACACAGTGAAAAATTGTTTATTTCCTAGACTAAAGAGGAAGTTTTTTTTATTTTTACACTAATTAGACAGTATTTACACAGAGTTTAATGGCATAGTAACCAACTCGATATAACTCTGGTGTACGCTGGCGTAACGGACATGAAAAAGTTTAAATATAATATTATGTATGTATATTGTATGTATGTATGTATGAAAAAAGGCAAGTAAATCGCAAGCCAGCAGGCTAGCATGAAAGGTTTAATGACAATAGGAAAAGCTCGCGAAGTGGCTAAAGACTGAAGAGCCCTTAGGCACTCCGTTCGCCGTTTGCTCTCTCTGCTTTCCCCAGGCGGAAAAATACATGCGAATGTTTGTAGTATGTATGTAATAAATCTTTAATATAATATTTCTACTTGGCACTTGCTACCACTTTACTTTTACTCTTTAACTATTATCGCAACCCGGATTCTCTCGAAAAAATATAGGTACCTATCAGTCGCGAATGGGGTAAACATTTTGGAAAGGTAAGCCGGCTGAAAAATAACACTTACCACGGATCTATTTTGTCATGCGCCATAAAACGTATAGGTAAGCCGACAGAAATTTTGTTATAGGGACACCTCGTCACGAGTACCTATGTAACAATTACATCTTAATCTCAACATAAGTTATGTACGGTGAAAAAAAATACTGTGGTTTATACTATCTATTTAAATGACCACCACGTTACTGCGAGGTGCCTTAGTACATCACGTAGTGTAGAGACCTCGAAATTACTCAAATTCAGAACTTTGTCTCATCTAAATCATTTAATCTAAATCTTTTATCCTAAAAAAGCTTTATATTTACTAAATTCATCAAAATTTTAAATTACGTTTACTTTTTCTGAGGCGTAGAAGTTTTGTAGAAGCCTACATAGTATAGTTATCTGAATCTTTCATACTAAAAAACTTTATTTTTACTAAAATCATCATAGTTTTAAATCACATACACTTTTTCTGAGGCGTAGAAGTTTTGTAGTAGCCTACGTAGTAAAGTTGTCAAAACTAAAGATTTTAATAGCCGTAGGTAGCATTGCGTTGATGTCTTAGGTACCCAGTTAGTTTCTATCTTTGCATATGTGTCTATCAAGATACAGTAGATATTTCTTTCTTTACTAAACGAGCATACTAATTGTAGCTGCATTTTAATAGAATAAATATTATGATTCCCACACGTTGTAGGTATGTAGCTATTTTTAATTGTCTTAATTAAATTTTATCTAATTTAGGTAAGATAATTCGCCACTTAGTGTCGTAATTAAAAATTAGTTCGTCAGTATTATAACGGGTGGCGCGGCATTATTCCAAGAATAGCAAAAATAATACTTCTTTGCTAACAAAATAACGTCTATTAAAACCAACTATTTACGTAGTAACTATTTATGAATCTGTATTAAAACCTAGTTCTGTATGCACTTCGGTTTAGAATCCAGTGGTGGGAGGTTTGTACGAACTCGCAGGTACCTATATAAACTTTACAGGTATCAGGCATAGGCAAACACCTTGACTTTCTAGCACACGACGACCTCTGTGGTGTAGCGGTATAGCGTTCGACTGCTAAGACAGAGATCGCGGGTTCTATACTTGCTCAATGCAAATATTTGTGCATATGAATAGCTATGAATTTGCATTAGTTCAGGTGATTCTATGTATAAAATTTGAGAATTTTTTTTTCAAAGATAAATACTTCGTAGTGTGACTAAAGGCACGATGGCACATTTTAGCTTTATTCCTTCTTACCTACGTCATTTATGCACATTCAAGAAATTAACATTACTTTTCTGAAATGTAAAAAAAAAACCAACCATCTGATTGATAATGACATTGCTACAAAACAAGGTCAGTGGTACAACACAAAATACAGTCATACCTTCAATATAACATGACATTACTACAAATACGAATTCAACTTCCGTTCAAAACGCGCGCAGTTTTTAAGTAGTTTTTTGTTATATTGTGCGAGTCCTGAATTAAATGTTTTTGTTACTATCTTTTTTTTACTTTCTTTCTCATAGTAAAGAATAACTGGAGTTGCTTTTTTATAATCTAACTGACTAGTTTGGCAGATTAATGTCAAAAATTAAAAATATGCAACTAACTAACTAACTAAAATACCGAATACGAATAATGTACGAGTACAAAAATAAAAAAGTCCCATACGAATGAATACGTCCACTTTTCACTGCCGAAGGGTTTTGTATTTGCCATAGCCTCATCTGTTATTTAACAGGTTGGCTTTAGCCCATGAAGTCATGGTGGGAAATTTCTAATATTTTTAACCCATATAAAGTACCTATCCTTACCTGCCCATGTCCCAATTACTCGGAGTCGACGCAACTGCGATGTTGCAAAATAAGTTTTGGCTGAGGTTTAACAACCTCTTACAGTGTCACCTGCCTGCAAACCCTCGTTGGAAATTTTATTCCGAGTGATTTGCCCTAGGTCTCTTCAGCCGCCTTCTACGACACCCAGGCTTCGAGTTTGGGTCTGGGCCATTCTACGCTTTTCTTTGGCTCCCACGCCAGCATAGAAGATTGTCATAAATAAAAAATAAGTACACAAATAAGCCTTTTGGACATTATTCTTTTTAGGTATGTATTTATGTTTTTGGACATTTTTATTTTCTTAGACGTTATTATACCAAAGGTTGGGGGAGTGAGGAGGGCCCACCGCTCACCCGCGGTTCAACACTCCAACAATATATATTGGAATGTCAAACGAGTGGCTGGGCATCCTCCCTCCCCCAATATAAACCTTTTGTAATGGATTTCCGCCAGGTAACGCCTACATTAATATCGTATGTTATTATACCAACCCGACTGACTTACACCGGTGGCACACTACCGCCCACTTATAATATGAATACGTTAGAAGTAATGATATTTGTTATATTAGTTTAATACATACTCACTCAGGCCAAGCCAACGGCAACGTGTAGAGTCAGGGGTAGCTATATCCCCTCTAACTCTATGTGTATATCAGGTAACTAAATGATGAATATTTACTTAAACTAGCTGTTGCCCGCGCTCCGCCCCGTAGACAGCCGATCCCGTTCCCTTGCTCTTTTGAAATCTTCCCGTAGAGTTCAAGAAATAAAAGGAATTACTCGATTTTTTATATAATTATAATTCATTTTTATTCATACAAAAGATTAGTGTCAGTCTAATATCATAACCGATGCTGTAAAATATCAAAGCTTTAACTCAACTTATCCAGAAGATGCATTCCATGCAATATAATTTAGATACAACGTACCAATGCCCCACTTACACCTAAAAAAGCCAAGAAAATCATAATGACAATTAATTTTCAGCATATTGCAGTCTACTTCTATATATTGGCCAGCGCTATAGCAACTGTACCAATGACTAATAATTTTAAAAGCATTATGCAAAAACTTGGCCAACTTATTCATTAAGTATAATATATTTTATTAAGAACAGTCGCACGCACCTAGTAGCTAATCTGTTATTATAATAGTTACACACAACTTGTCAAGCACAACTTAACTAATCGTAAGTAGCTTGACAAAAAGTAGAAAATAGTTTAGGGCTTCGAGATTTTTGTATTATAAACAAACAAAAAAACGGCATTATGCATAAATTTATTTGTTCATTATGTGTTTATATTTACATTATAATTTAATGTAAATTTGTATTCAGCCTACTGAAAATCTCAAGCACAACACCTATAATATAAATTTTGTGCATACAACGGTTTCAGTAAATTAAGGCTCCGGAGTAGAAGCCTCAGATGGGAATTAGTCATTCTGAAAAAAAAAACGACCAATCGGAGATTCGGGTGTTTTGGTATTAGTGCTTTATGAACCGGAGGGGTTATGCGCTATGAGAAGCGTGATGAGGATGGTCTTCGTAAGTTCAGTTAAACTTGCCTTAGGGTGGGATGGCAAATCCTGCCTTTCAAATTGAACCGATAAATCCACAAGCACCTATATGTGATAAAATAATAATGTAGATTTTTTAAATATTTTCAAGCATATGCGCGTAATTTTTTCATTAGAGTTTAAACGATAGATACAGGGCAATCTTAGAAGTTCCTCGTTACACGCACCCCCATTTAAATACTTGGGCAAATTTCAATATAATCAGTTGCAGTCGCTACACTCGTGTAGTTTCACTTTTTCGAATTAACACGTGTAGCCCCATATTAAAAACTTCGATGAGTACATGAAACTGGAAGAACACTTAACGCCGTTTAATGTCTCCATTAGCCTAATCCAAACTGTCCTCCATTCCGGCCGGAACCGGCTACAAAAGCGAGCGATCTCTTGGTACCTACCTACTTATATAAGGTAGAAGTTACAGTGCTAATTCAATCCAATTAAATAATGGGTTACATGCAACATCATTGACTTTGGATCTCAGGGTCCACTCCTTCTTCTGATTGCCTTTCGTACTCATCTCAAATTCTCATAAAACACAGCTGCGAAAAGTTACAGAAGTAGAAAGATGCTTGAAAAAGTCTTGATAAAACTATGTGATGCCATAATATTATCTAGTATATTTGCAATACTTTTACGTAATACCTACTATTAATTCATCAAAGCTACATAAAACTTATAAATTAATTCGTTAAATTATGATTATAATAAAATTTTGTAACAAAGCCTCTGTAGCGAAGCGGTAGTGAACGCGACTGCTACATAGGAGGCGGGGGTTTGATCCCCGCTCACTGCAAATATTTGTATACATGAATATGGCTATTTGCACTGGTCGTGCCTAGAAAAGCACGCTAAGCGGTCGGTCCCGGTTGCCATACAAACATCTATGACAGTCGTTACGGTCAGTTGGAGCCCTCAAAAGTCCGATGAGCCTAACTACAGAACTTCGATATCGACAATTTGGTTGTATGTGTGCGACTTCCCGGATAATATCGAAGTTCAGCCGCATCTTAGTTAGAATAGAAAGCCGACCCCAACTAAATTGGGAATAAGCTCAGAGAATGATGATTTATTAACAAATCTCATTTACTAGTATATACTCATAGATTAACCGAGATAATCTTGACTTGTAAACATCAATGTGCTCGCTATCTATGAGTTAATCGTACTGGTAGATTATTTATATCTATATATCTGTAATATTTCTTGACTTGTTAACAATTATGTGCAGGCTATGAATTAATTATATTATGCGCGTAGATTAAATTATTGAGTTTCTTTTCATTTAATTAATTGACTTGGAAACATTCTTGTGCTCGCTATTTTATAAGAATAAATTTTTATTAGCAATCACGAAGTGGCTTATTTCATACCAAGGCTTATGGTTTTTCTATTGTCAATTGCATTGCCACCGATTCATATTCATTATCTGAATAAAGATTACTTTTTTCCTGTAGTCGTCAGTTGGACTTCCCCAAAACGAACGGAACAGAAAGTGATTCTTCGAATCTGAGGCGATACTTTATTTATCTTATTAGAATGCGGTTGTAAGGTCATTATGCTGATATCATATTTAGAGGTCCCAGCCTACTCGTGACTAATACATTACATAAATAATACTAGCCGTACTCACAGTCACAGATATAGTACTAATCTATACTATTATATAATTGAAAAACTTTGTTTGTCCGCGATGGACGCAAAAACTACTGAACGGATTTCGATGTGGTTTTTTTTATGGGGTTTGGTCCAACTTAAAATCTTACGTTTGTTTGATTGCAATCGGTTAAGTAGAACCTGAGTTATGATGAGTAATATAGAATTTAAGTTGCACAGATGGCGCCTACACGGGCGGAGCCGCGAGCATAGGCTAGTTACGAAAATAAAAGTAGCTGTAGTTAGGTTAAGTACGCCTTATAACATCAGCTATCTTCCACTGAACGTCGTGTCAAATTATACAAACCGATAACATGCTGTATACATACATACATAAAATAATGAAATTTGGAGTAATTGAATTAAAATATTGACCTCACAGCATTTAGTAATCGGTTCTTAGTAGGCCCAGAACTGTTTGCCAACCAGCATGCGCCAGTTTGCTTACCATGTAAATAACCAAAAATTTATTTTAAAGATATATTCAATTAATTGTTTTCTACATTAGCTATAAGGGATTCATTAAGCGCCGTATGGGTAATTAATACTTGATTTGTTCGTCCCAGATACGATTGGCGCATCACAAGCTACGTTGGCGCCCGGCCTAACTGTCCGCTGGTTTGCGCGTGAAGCTTTCGTGTAACCACTATTTATGCGCATTTACAATATTTTGTTTGCTAAGCAACCATTAAGTACTTACTTTTAAAGCATTTCAACTTTAAAATTACACTTGGCTCTTTAGATATACATCAGTAGTAACAATTGTTGCTATATTTATATTCTAGTAGTTATCTAATATATCGTGAGTAAAATATTAGAAAACAATGCTGAATATAAATATTTACCAAAGAAGCGGCCACTCTACGAATATTTCAAATAAGCAATTAGACTTGCATAAAGCTTGCGGTATTGCATTGGCCGACACGACGCCTGAGTGATGGACCGCCCTGACACGAATAGGGCCAACACAAAGCGGCCTAACTGTACGCGACAGGATGACCCGACATCAGATAGGGTGACTTAGGACTTTCTGCTCTGAATTAAGCCTGCTTAACTTGCAACAATGAAATGCAATTCCATTTACTATATTGAGACCAGTATAAGTTATTAATCACGAGAATCTAAATTGTTGATAATGATTGTAAACGATGTCCGTGGTCCACGAATGTTTTACTAATTTCGTACGTATTGGTTACGTCACTGTAACAAACCTACTTGAATTCCAGCACTTGCATATTTTATGTAAATAAAATGAAGATTGCACGACAAGAAACAATTGTCATCAGTCTCGGTCTAGAGTTTAAAATGTTACTCGTTGTTTTTTTAATGTTGCAGACACTGTATATTGATAGTGATATTACAGTTCTCATCAAATTTACAATCAGAGATTGTAAGCTATATAAGCAATATTAGCTACTTGTACTATAAACTAAAATTAACACTCCAAATATTTTAAACGCTTATACTTCATTTGTATACTTGGGTTAACGGTTAAAATGGGTTATCCATACCGTTACATAATTCCCCTGCACTGATGCAGCTGATGAAAATTGATGTATGATCGTGCGGTGATGGTGCGGGTGTGTGGCGGGGCGCGCGGTGGCGGCTGTGGTGCGCTAGCGACTCTCACCGCCTTATCTCTCGCGACCTCCGGTAGACGCGCACGCACGCCGCGCTCCGAACCTCCCGCAATCGCGTCGTGTTCGCGCTATGCCGTCTCTTCGACAACAAACTTATGTATACACTCCTACTTTTGTATATTTTTTAAGTGTAGGACGTAGTCCGGAAATGCGTCTGTGAACCGATATATTGTCATAGTGTTAACTAATAGAAGTTTTTGTTGTTTTAATTCAGACTATACTTGTATACATAGAATACTATAATCAAAAACTGGAACATAACGACGATGGTGTCTGAAGGGGCTCTGCCCGTAGTTTGGTGTATACGCGACAATCAGCTTGTGCCTCACCAAGTATCCGGTGTTAAATTACAGGGTGCCGTAACAGGAGCCCATATAGCGGCCGTAACAGATTTTTTGCGTATGGTAGCAGGGACTCCCATTGTTCTACCGCATACGGAAGTGCCTGAAGACATCGATAATGATATTAATCAAGAAAAGGAAAACTCCACTCGAAGGCGGAAAATGTCAATGCAAGTTGAAGTGCCCTGTGTTTTTCTCAGCGAAAGTGCCTTACAAAAAGCTAGGAGTCGTAGTAATTCTAGAGAAGAACAGGTAACAATTGATAAATGTAATATGCCAACAGTTACCAAAATGTTAGAAAGTCAATCATCTTTTCTCAGTTCTACTGATATTTTAGAAATGCAAGAGCTAGAGGACAGTCATTTTGAATCTGTTAGAGACAATTTAAAGTGTAATTCGTTTGAATCGATAGTATCAAGTGGTGAAAATCATACTCAAAGAATAACAAGAATTATCGACTTAGACGACTTGAAGCCAAACAAAACCATTTTAGAATCTGAAAGAGAACATCCTCAAAGGATAACTCGGATAATAGAATTTGAAAATGATCAAGCACCCACACCAATATCTAATGATGCTGAAAATGAAACGTTACAAAGAATCACAAGAATAATAGAATTGAATGAAGACAATTCATTTTCTACGATTACAAACAGTATAGACACTGAAAAAGAATGCCCTCAGAGGTTATCTAGGATAATTGAACTCGAAAAAGAAAATCATTTTCCTAGCATGGCGAAAATAATTGAAATGGAAAATGACATTTCAAATGAACGAAGAATTTCTTTGACGAATGAACGCGAAACTGGAGGTGGAAATATCGAAAATTGTATCGAAGAAGTAACTGTTAGGTCTAAGCTTGCGCATCGAAATACCCCTAGATTTAGCCTTGACTCTTCATGCTCCGAAAACTCTTATGTTAATATCGAGTGTATAAAGAGTTTGCAGGATGTTAGAAAAGAGGAAAATATTGAAAATGGAGTGTGTCCTGAGATTTTCCCTACTGGAAGATCCATTCGTTCTCGGTTCCCGAGAAAAAAAACGTCCGTATGTTCGATTGGCTCTTCGGACTGCGACGATGAGGTAGATGTTATATTTAAATCCAAACCTAAATCTAGTCAATGGGTAAGTTTGGATTGGATACCTCCGCCTCCCAAAGAAGAGCCAGTGATTATGCAAGTCTGTGATAAAAATGATTTTATAACGAAATGGATAGCTGAACAAAATTCGCAAGACGCGTTAATTATTGCGGACGAAAGGAGGAAAAGTCTTCCCCCTAAATCAAACGAGGTTTATCTTCAAAATATGAGAAGATTTAGCGACGGATTGCAAATGTGTAAAGAAGATGCAGCCAGTGACTCTCCAGCTACAGTAAAGTGGAGATGGCATGATATGGTAAAGCGACATCTTCAATTATTAAGAAGTGAAAAAGGACTTAGACGTCAAAAAGGAAGTTGGAAGAAAACCGCAAGACGTTTATCTGGTACTAACGTGAACAATAAAGAGTTGGAATCTTTGCCATTAGATACATATATGAAACTTCAAACTATGCAGTAAGTGTCAAATGTTCTTTTTTTAATTATGTCCGCCTGTCACTAATTTTACCCTGTATTATATTATTGATAACGCACTTGTACACAAATATATCATACATTACTCCTCTTATAACCAGTGTAGTATCAGTGGTACTGCTATGGTACCATTTACGAATTCAATCTGAAGTATAAAAAAAAAACATCGAAAGCAAACACTTTTCCTATATAATAATACCATACCATAATAGCCTATTAAAACCAGCAAAATGTGAGTATTACACAGCTTTACTAAGGATTTCTGTGACTACCTAGAGGCAAATCTATATCATATCCATCAATATGTGATTCGTCGTCGTTATTGATAACAGCCGTGTTATAAGAGCCGGTATGAGGCACGCGCTTCCGCAAGGCCGATTGATTAGAATGCAGGGAGCTCGCGTACAAGGCTACGGTTGCGCGGTCGGTCGCTGCACCGGTGGCCGCTGTCTTCCTCTCCAGTTTGGCTACTGGAAGTAGGCTCAGGAAGTGATCCGTGAAGGTGACGTTTACAAACTTAACGGCCTGTTGATCGGAAGCGACTGCTTTGAATTTTCGGCAAACCTTTTGTTCGTAAGTTTATATACTTCCTCAATACACATAAATTATTCTGTAGCCATTAGTTCACTTTAAATTTTGACTGACTTCTCTGCCCAGTACACTCAGAACTAATAAAGTTTTTGCAACATGAAACCAATCCATAAAACTCATTAATTGTTTAAAGAATGATTAGGGAAACGACTTGAGCTGAAACGAGGTAAACGGATGCACCGACGTCAGTTTCACTGAACCTTGAAATTTACTCCATTTGCACAATTACAAACTGCTTATCATAATAATTGAAATCATTATTCCACTCTTGAATCACAATTTATATGCAAAATCATTTATGAAATACATTAAACAACTTTTTTTTTTTTTTTATGTTCTGGTATCGGCAATCAGTCCTCAGACTATAAGCAGATGAGTTCCTTGAGTTATTGGCATTGGAGCGTGCTCTCCAGCGAGTGCACTGACTCATGTTTGGTAGCCACATGCTACTGGCTGTTCTGTAGTTCCAGGATGTCGCGTCGTTTAAGCCGCTTGACATAGTCCCGGATAGTTAATTGGCGTGCTAGTTCATTAGGGTGAATTTTCAGCCGTTCCTTGTATTTTCTTGAGGCATCCCTAATTTCCTCCTTGACTGTATTGACTGACAGGTGTTGGTGTAGTTCAGAATTGGTGATGTACCATGGTACATTTGATATTGACCGCAGTATCTTATTTTGTATTCTTTGCATGATGTTGATGTTGGAGTCTTTTGCAGAGCCCCATAATTGTATGCAGTACATCCAAATTGGTTTTAATACAGTGTGGTATATCAGAAGCTTATTGTCAAGTGACAGTCTTGAGTTTCTTCCTAGCATCCAGTAGAGGTTTTTGTGTCTAATTGAGATCTCGTCTCTTTTGGCTTTTATATGCTGTTTCCATGTCAAGCGGCGATCAATGTGCAAGCCTAGATATTTGACGCAATCGCTTTGTGGTAAGGTGTTATTCCCGAGTTTGACTGGTGGACAGTTGCCTCGACGGAGAGTGAACGTTATGTGTACGGATTTGGCAGCACTTGCTTTGATTTTCCATTTTTCTAGCCATCTGTCTACTTCTGTAAGAGCTTTTTGCAGGGTTTCTGAGGCGTGATCTGGATCCTTACTAGTTGCCAGTATCGCAGTATCATCTGCAAAGGTAGCCGTTGTCACACCAGGAGAAGTTGGCAAGTCGGCAGTGTACAATGTGTACATGGCAGGTCCTAGAACCGACCCCTGTGGGACTCCAGCCTTTATTTTGTGGAGTTTTGAGGTTTCTCCAGCTTCTTTAACATAAAATATCCTATCCGAGATATAGGACTCTAGGATAGTGAAGAAGCTGTGGGGAAGGTTTTGCTTGATTTTGTATAGTAAGCCTCTATGCCACACCTTGTCAAAGGCTTGTTGTACATCCAAGAATGCTGCTGAGGAGTATTCTTTATTTTCTAGGGTCTTCCTAATAGTTGCGCAAACTCGGTGAGCCTGTTCTGTAGTTGCATGCTGTCTTCTGAACCCAAATTGGTGGTCTGGGATTATTTTTCGTTCTTGAAGAATTGGCGTCATTCTGTTTAATAAAACTTTTTCAAATATTTTCGACATGACTGGCAGTAAGCTAATGGGCCTGTAAGATGTTTTTTGATGAGCAGGTTTGCCATATTTGTGGATCATTATGATTTCCGAGACTTTCCAGAGGCTTGGGAAGTACTGAACTCTGAGCATAGCATTGTACAAAGTCGTCATAATCACTATAGCTTTCCTTGGTAGTTCTTGCAGTACTTCCTTTGTAATAAGATCAAACCCTGGCGCCTTTTTGTTGTCAAGGCGCCTGATCAATTTTCGAACTTCTTGTGGCGTAACAAATTTTAGAGGTTCTTCAACCTGGAGATCAGCATTAAGAGCTGATTCTACGAGTGTTTCGGTGTCTTCGTTTGAAATCTCGTTTGGTGTGAACACCGTCGATAAATGGCTGGCAAAGACATCAGCTTTTTCTTTGTCTGTTCGAGCCCATTTGTTTGCTTCATCTTTGATAGGCGGCTTAGCTTCTTGTGGTCTATCATACGTTTTGGTGAATTTCCACAGTGAGTAGTTGGTGGAGCTTGTAGTCGTCAGGGACTCAAGTTTTGTTTGAAGTGTGATTTCGTTAGCATCACTGATCATTTTCTTCAATTCTTTTATTGCCTTGTTCAGTGCGGTTTTATCATCGCGGCATTGACTTTGATGCCATATCCGGCGTAGCCTGCGTTTATGTAGGATTTTTTCTTTAATTTCCAAAGGATAGTTGTCAGTGGACTCGTTCCTTCGTATCGCAGGAGTATTTTTCCAGCAGGCGATTTGTACCAATCTGGTATAGCTCTCCAGAGTAGCATCAATATCTTCAGCGGATTTCAGTCTTACATTCAGCTGTATTTTGTTTTCTATATATTCGCGAACTCCTGTCCAGTCTGTCCGTGAATTGGTAAGCGTTGGGGGTTTCTCATATTGGATTAGGGTAGAGCTCATAGTTAGTATCACGGGTGTATGGTCGGAGAACCCGTCTAAGCACGACTCTGCCTTAAAATAGTTTTTGGAGAGATTTTTAATAACGAAGAAATCCAATAGATCAGGTATCTTGTTACTATCTGTTGGCCAATGTGTGGGTTTAGAAGTAGAGATGCATTTGAGTTTATTAAACAACTAAGAATTAAAATATATCTTAGTAGGTACTAACTTAAATTTTGTTAATTCTCATTTGTATTGTAATTTTATTTTTAGAGCATATTAATGCATAAAATTTTTCATCTTGATGTCTCCGACATACATAATCTATGTTTTGTTTATGTGACCACTGTTCTGAAAACACGAATGTTGTTTTCGACGTGGATCAACATGGCTATTGTACCAAATGGGCATAACGTTCTTTGACGCAAACAAACGCATTCACATCGAAATATTTGCTTGATTTGTGTTTTCTCACAGAACTTGTTCCTTTCAAGTAAAATATTGGTTAATTAGATGTAGGAACCATGATGTATAGAGTATGAAGAAATTCTTATTTTATGCTTATATCTCGGGTGATATACTTTTTTTAGAAAATCAAATATTTTGATGTGAAAAATCTATTGGCGTCTCTTGATGGTAACACTCGTCAATCGTTCTATCGACTATGAACGCTAGATCAAATAAAAAAAATACTTCATTAAAAAGTTAGTTTCTCGTATAATGTTTGAGTGAATTTACACTAAACTATTAGCCAATCTTTTTGAATACCTACATACGTAAATATGTATAATCCGCTAGTAAATATATAAAAATATTTTCCTTAATAGTCCATTGAAATCTTGCATTATATTGGGTTAGCATGTATTTGTCAGAGGATGTAATTTTGTTAGATAGTTTAAAGTTAAATCCAAGTTTGTGAAGGGTTATCCCACTACTGCTATCTTGGTAATAGGGTTTCAAATGGTTTTTGCGGTTTATCTGGCGGTCTCACAAAAAAATTGTTTACCATTTTTTGTTGCAAATAATCTACAAACTATTATTACATTAAGTGTCTTTAGTCGCAGAACCAAAAATTAAAAAGTATAAATTACAGGCTGATATTAAAGACCCGTACCTGAACCGAACAATATATTAATTGCATCCTATGACAAATTCAACCCTTAGTGTAACTTTTCAATGACCTATAAATATTAATATAGTCGTATCCCAACTTGGTTACAATACTTGTGGGCACCAAAAAAGGGTGTTTATTGCTAAATACCGCGTAATTTAATATTGACAAAAAATTAAAGCAGACTAAAATTTGTTTTGTAACATCAATTGCTTCTTGCTTACTTTCACTATGTCGAACATTTAGGTTCCGTTTCGTGACGTCTTACAGTGGTAGGTAGTATCGGTAGCGTAAAAATAATGGTATTTTTTTTATTTCTGCATTTCGCTTTCTATTAACATTACAGTATCATTCGCATATTAAAATATGGTATGTATTGGCATCCCGTAATCAGCTCGGCTGCACTTACTCACAGATTTAGAGCAAATGCTCTTGTTATCGAACAATAACTTCGCAATTCAAATGTTTCTTTGTTAGACACGTGTAGAAAATCGATGAAAATGACTCGTTTCTTATCATAGACTTGAGGTCGTCTCTTGCGAAAGAACAATACAGCTGGTTTTTATGATTTGTTTTTAATTTTTATGCGAATGGAGCGCTATGCCCGCTGCCTGCGAACAGCGACCTCCACTGCCGATAATATAATTATTGCTTTTGCGGATGTTTTCAACTAAACTATGTATATTCAAATATGTTCAACTTTAACAGTAACATCATGTATGCGGATACGATATTTTTAGAGTTCATAATTCCACTAAATAAATAATAAATTGTCAATATTACGAAATTTATCACAAACATCCTGATTTATTTGGTTACTTTATTTTTAATTATTTATTTTTTTGTCGGGCCCTTACTAAGAAAGACTGCTATGAATACAATAACCGCCATTACAAATTCGTATCTAGTACCTACAGTCACTTGCTTGACGTTTCGCATCATGCCCTAACATGAAAGACAGAAGGTATTAACATTTAACGACTCATTGTGAACTTCGCTAATAGTTTGCACTACGCTGACAGATTCCTAAATGTTTTGTATCTTAAAATTAATACAGCTTTGATTGTTCTGGTGATTACGTCAATCATTAGAGCTACCTATCAATAAATTATTTGTTTATAGCGGCTTGACATTATTAACCATTATAACCATTTTTGCGCATGCACTGAACTGAGATTGCTCTTTATTAAGACGCTGTCGTTGGTGTCGTGCGTGATTCATGTGACCGATATCCCTATACCGTTGACAAAATACCGTTTAAAATACAATTATTGTAAATGGGGTTTTAAGTTCATGTATATTTTTTTTAGGTTTCCGTACCTGAAAAGGAAAATATTGTAACCCTTATAGGAAGACCTTTTCCCTAGGCACACGTGGAGGTATCAAGTTAAAATTATTACCAAGTCTGTAACACCTTGAAGCTGTGAAAAATTATAATTTTCAACAATGCAATCAAATTATGCAGTGTTTAAGTAGCATTTTTGACCATTACAATTTTGAACATTACTTTTTTTATTTTCGGCATGCTCAATCTATGTTGTCAAACTTCTAAAAAGTATGAACTACTGTGTTAGCTAGTATTTAATCCTAGATATATACCTAATGAAATATCAAGTGTGATTGTCGTTATAATACGAGCAAATTACATAGACAATTAAACTGCTACACATTCATTACACCATTCGCATTCGTTGCACTATCCGAATCCTGTTGGCACGTGTATAAATGATATACATGAAAAATATGATAACCTAAGAACTTCAAGTTTGTTCGGAACCCTCGTTGTGTGAGTTCGCAACCTTTTTTTTTCAAACGCTCAATCTGTCTATTTGCAATAGCTTTCAGCTTGCCTAAAATACCCGTAAAGAAACAAAATGTTTAAATAATATAACGAAGTTCTTAAATCCATCACAGGATCCCACGCTTTAATAGTTATTCTCTACAATGCAAACGGTGTTACTGTCGCGGGGCTAAATACAATTTACTCGGCTTTTAAGCCTTGGAAAACATCACGATCCTGCAATTATAGCTCACTTACACGAAACGTTTTGTCACAGGTGGAATATCTATTTCTTTTGTTCTATTCCTAGTTAATATAACCGATGTCCATCATTATCTACCGAACATCCTGTAAGAATTGCTATTACCCGTCTGCCCATAATGATTGACTAACAAGGTATTGTAGTCAATATACTTGTTTGATTAGACTGCATACCAATGTTATCGAGTCACTGCTATCAGAGCCTGTGCTAAAAAAGATCATGACGAAACGGTATCGATCTATCGTCTAAAAAAAGACTAGTATGGAAGTTTAAGGCAAGTACTCGTTCATCCCGAGAGGGAGACCCTATAATTAGATTACCCATCTAGCGAACAACCCGGAGCCAGGCGAGACTGGCTTAGCAAAAAGTTGTGGCTACATCGGCACGCGTAGGTCGATGACCGGCGCTTCTGCTTAACTCACACTATATTATAAAACTCAGAACGAAAGTCGCGTAATTAATTCACCATGAAAGCGCCTCTTAACCTTTTTGTGTCAAAGGGTTTAGCCTCATAAATCTTGTTCACGATTTGGGAACAGAGCTTACATAACTATCGCCATCAAATCAAAATATTATACTAAATATAAACGTACTGCTAAAGCTATATTTATGTTATCAAATAATACCTATATCATATACGGCACGTGGTTCCTAGATAGTATTTAATACAATATGACATCAATCATTGTATACATATAAAATTAGCGTTTTTAGTTCCAATAAATCTATCAGCGAATTATCATGCCATACTATAGGATTATTTTAATTGAGAGCTTACAAACCGGAAACTTGATTATATAAGATGTCTAATAATGTGTTTATTGGGATTTCCGTCTCCTCACCTTAACCAATGAACAGACTGCCTATGAATGACATTCTATTTCGAATTGTTAATTTCATGACAGCTGATATTACGCAAGTGACTGTTATTGGTTTTCTTCTTGAAGAACAATTGAATCAAACATGTTTATTATATTCTACCAACCGTATATAATTGTATATAGTATTTCATACAAATTTAAGGTTGACAGCAACATTAATAAATCCACCGCTTTTACTCACCTTTACAGAACTTGAAACAATGAGCTGGTCAAATTTGCACAATGCTATTTGCACTTTCCAAAATCTGCAATTGAAACATAGTAAAATAAATATAACGGCAAACGTGCTTGTTTAAATAAACTTTCATCTCGGGACGCATCAAATCGGGAACTCGCTTGTCTAGTTGCCCGACATTTTGTTCAAATATCACAGATAGCTATTACTTTTTATAAACATCAATGTCCACACAAACCGCTAATGTCTTTGTCGTGCCTACCTGAATTATACAATGTGTCGCTCTTATAGGAATCGATTGAATGCAAGTAATATAGTCCTTTATATTTTGTACTAGCAAACCCGGCGAACTCTGTTTCGCCATGTGAAAAATGATATTCCCGCTTTTCTGTTCAAATTTTTCATGAATTTTCTTTGCTATAAACCTCACAGAACCCGGGACCTTTCCAACGAATGCAAAACCGTGGAAAATCGGTTCGTGCGTTCTGGAGTTATAGCGTCAGGAAGGAAAACCCGACTTATTTTTATATAGTAGGTAGATTATGAAAGCTTAATAACACTATGACCAAAGTGATTCACGATACTACAAATGACGATTTCTCTCCGACATAGGAGGTCAAGGTCGTTCTATCTGGTTAGTAAAACGACGGCTTCGAAAACAGCGAACCGTTAACCTTTTACCAATTCGCTCTGAATCACATCATTTTTATGCATCACTGCTGTAATAGCTGTATTCGTATTTACGCATAGCTTTCTAAGTTTGAGTCTTCCTATAACCAACAGCAATAATAAAATTCAAAGCTTTAACATTTCTTGTTTCGAAGGAAAATGTCCATATTTATTTATTTTTCACTGCAAATCCTTGCACTTGCCTGCTAATTCGCAGTTCTGATTAGGTTCAAGACCGACTTTCTAAGATCTGTTTCGCTTAGATAATTTTTGCTTTTAGGTGTCAAATTCGTATAAGATTACACTCTTCAATAATAATTACTTTTCGTCTAGTCACGATTACATCTGGTTATGTACACTTTCTATTTAATATTATTAAGGTAATTAAGTAGCGTCATAAAAATTGTGCATCGTTTATCTACTCAGTATGCGTTTCCACGTTAAGACCTTCGAAGCTATCTGCTAGTTACCGATCTATGACCCTAAGTATGCCCTTAGTGCGTGACGAGGTCTTACCGAAGGTATTCGTAGTTACGGTCCGTGGTGCCCTTTTCATGTCTCGTTTTTATAGCTGATGCGACATTGTTCATAACAATAATTTTCCTCTGTAAATTTCTATGAAATTATTATTGGCTCGGTATGGGTGTGGTTGACTGCAACATAATTCTAAATGAACACAAAACCAGCTGGTCTTTTCGATTTTGTTGATTCAAGCTATCTTACCTCCTTACAGTCGAACTGGTCTGTCAGCCTTTTAAACAACAAATATTTGGCTAATATTTAATTTGTTTCATTATACATATATTTTGACAAAAGTGGGTCACCAGGTGACCTTTACCTGACACGTATTTCTAAATTGTATACAATCGTATAAGTCTATCATTAAGAATACCTCCATTAACTTACTTTTTTTTTAATGTTATTGCTGAATATTTACCCTCTAGGTATATTAGGAAATAGGCGAAAGGTGATTTTTACTTCACTTTTCTATTTGCAGTTGCTAGATATAAATTTAGATATTTTAGTAGGTGTGAATGTGTGATATAATGTATTTGAAGAAATTTAAAATGTCTAAAACGTGCCGGTTCATTGTATACCTCAGTTACGAAAAGTATTGGTAAATCAGCTAAGCGGTTTGAAACACACAAACACGGGCAATAACATAGATATCTTGATAGTACAATAGATAAATATCAGTCCATAGATAACTATCGTGCGCTGAGCCGTCCATTTAATTGCAGAGCAAGAAATCATCCGTATTTCTCAGAGGTAACAATTCAATGAACAACGGTAATCAATGAACAATCAGTATAACAATCACGAACGAAACGAAATTGTTGTTCTGTTACAAGGATGATGCCATCAGGGTTGAAGCTTCTGATATAAAGAAAATAACGATACAATACAAAAAATAACTGCACACCGCACGCCAATCGATTAAAACAAAAATATATTGTTACAGAAATAACACACTTACATAGGCTCAATTAAATGTCTGTTGATTTCACACTGAATGACACAGGCCAGTAAATTGTTTCTAAACTCGCGCGGTTGCTATGGTAACTTCCAGCAGTTCTAAAAATATGATCGTTCTAAGTGACTTCTTTTACAGCCTGCAGGTATTTTATCGTTTCAGAGCTATACTACTTAGATACTATTTTTATATCAAGAGCCCGTCGACCTCGCCCGTCTGTCGCGCGGGATTTGATGCAATACCAACTATTGTCAAACCCCTACTGCTTTGTTTTGCAACCGCACCGACTGAGAAACGAAACATAAATTATATTGTTATTAGTACTATTATAATTGCTATATTGTTTCTATATTACTTGCCTAAAACTAGTCCACGGACCCTACAAGTTCTATTTCTTCTACACACATTATGATGACAAAATATGATTCATCGTTAGCTTCGGGTTGGGTCCTATGTTACAAGCGTTTGTTATACTAAGTTTGTCTCCATCGGCGTCAAACGCAGTCACAAACATACGTCTATTGAATGTTGAACAGCATTCATTCGTGCTTGTTGAGTCACTGTAATGCTTTCTGTACAAGAGCGATACCGGTCTTTTATACACTCATATTGTAATTGCGGCGATAATTATATTGTACGGCATACTGGAATGCCCATCAGGTGGCCCTCTTGATGAAGTATTACATTGTTGCAATTTGTATATATTTGCTCTATATAATTCTATATAACGTATCAATGGAAAATTCTTGCACTTTGTTGCAAAAAAAAATCGAAATTTGATTAACACACATATTAAGTAATTTTTATCAAATCAATGTATTTAGATAAAACATCTCTGGTGACTATTAAGTCACCGGAGGTGTTTTATTATGTGTTAATATGTGTGCTAACTATTTCTATTGTGAACATTATGTAGCTTTGAAATGTTAAGTTTGTAAAAGTTTGCTGATGTAAAGCAATAACAACAAGAACAGACGACAAAGTTCTATAACCTTTTGACATTTTCATATTATAAAATAATATGCGAGTAATATTAAGTTATACGATTTCTTCATTGTGCTGTGTCTATTTAAGTTTGATGAATATAAGTTATGAATAAAATTATATATTATACTGCCAACATAATTAAAAGTTTTCATTAGCTCGATTTAATCACTTTTATTAATGGAGTTATTCTTTTTGTTACAGATGGTACTTTCGCAAAATAAAACGAATCGAAGCGGAGAAGAAATTACTGCTTCCCGAGAACGAACATGGCGCTTTCCTCATTCGCGACTCCGAAAGCCGCCATAATGATTTCTCCCTGTCAGGTAAAATGCTCAAAGATAACATAACTTATTGATAAATATCCTAACTGGATATAGTTTGTAAAAGTAAACTGTTGGAATGTTATAATGGTCTAGTGTCCTAGGATGATTCATCACACTATGTCCTACGGCACGCTAACTGCTATCCTATTATCTACTAATATATCTACACTCGGGTACTGAACGCTTCGATCACGGTGCTAAACCGGTTAATTTTTTTCTAAGGCTCCTAGCATTAAAGCCTCGTGGGAACAAAGACCAAACATCTGAATGCCTACATGATTACTAATTAATAATGTTTATATTATTAATGCATTACATCGAAATTAAAACTATATATCGATGATTATTCTGTACGTGTCTTACAGTTCAAAATTTTGGATATTTTCATTATATTATATTTCAAGCAATGATCAAGATATTCAATTTTATAATGTTCTTTGTTCTATTTGTTTGGCTAAGTTTAATAATAAGATAAAAAAATTATTTCATCTCAACTAAAACAGTATTGCATAAATTAAGTTTCTTACCTTTACGAGACTATAAACGTACCTACGTCAATTTTTATACAACAATACCGTACTAACGCAATTAAACACAGAACAATAATCCGATATCGATCTCTTGCGTGACGAACTTTCCTGCGCTTGCAATGATTAAAAAATTTGTTCTTCTGAGCCAGTTGATTATATCCTTATTTTGCCGAAATTATCATACCGCTAACCTCGAACACTAGAATTTATTAGCGTTTTCATCACTCAAAAAATATTTTTGAAGAAGGTTTAAGTAGTTACAAAATATAGTGCTGTAACTCCAAGGTGATGAGGTGCGAATATAACGCAACAAAATGCTCTTAAAATTGGCCGAATCGTTTTTGACACTAAAATTTTATTCAGGGAATTCACGAACGGAAAGTAACATAATCTTGGTAGATTTCCATTGAAACGTATTAGATATATCTAGAAATAAGTAGAATAAATAATAACCATGATTAATTCAAAAAATTGTTTTCCTGCATCTTGTGCAGTAGGAATTTTTTAATTATATATTTAATTGTCTAATAGTTTTAACTGGCATTTTTTGCACAGCGTGTTTTATTACTGTACGAGAGAATCTGAATCCATAGTATGTGCAAAGGTATTTTGAATCCATTTTGGTACAGTCAACAAAAGAGATACGGTACCATATTTACATACAACATGAAATGAAAAAGTGGTACTGTATCTCTTTTGTCGACCCTATGTAGTTCAAATAAGTTATGTGCTTAAAATTTCGCAAGTGTGGAAAATTTTCATCTAAAAGCTTATATACTCGTACTTCTAATTAAACCAACCTTTGTGAAGAACTACATTATGATTGATAAATTTGTTATAAGAAAAGAAGAAAGAAATAGTGCCATCTAATAAATCTACGTAATATTATCTTAACAACCTGTGAGTTTTGGACAAATGTCAATTCAAGCGTCAACGAGTTAAGCGTTCCATCCTAAATTTATTCTATTCTGAAATTGTTGAGGAACCTTGTCTTTCAGTAAACATCTTTGATTCACCTTGCTCCATTCGAGCTGCTACCCCAGGTTAAATAATAGTGCTACTACGATAGCCCACAAAGCCTTCCATAAAACCTCTTGAAATAACGTTAGAAGGTTCAAAATGTACTGATCTATTCTTACTAGCAATAACCAGTAGATTACATAGACATAAGTATCATAGACTATGTATGCTAAGCTTCTTTATGCGTTATTACCACACTCCACAGAATATAAATGAAGTTATTACTTTGATAACTTAACAATAATAGTAATATCTACTTTTTACTTTTTGCTGCAACATAATGAAAAACTGTATTGTTGATATTAATCGGCACGCCCTATATTTCGTTTGGACTGAAAGTATGGTTGGCGAAATAAGGGCGCATGTGCTTTCCGAATTTCACTTAACCCGTTTGTAATTTTTAATTAAAGGTGAAACTTAATGAAGACTCGTGTTGTAGTTACTGTGTAGATTATTAGTTCCATTAAAATGAAAATATTTTAATATTGAATTGAGTGGAACCACTTCACGAGACGGAATGACAAATTTTACATAGTTTAAAGTACGTCCGCTTGATAGAAAGTTTTAGTTTGTCAAAACTGTCTAATCTACACAAAAGAAGACAACAGTGTCCAAGACAGTTTCTCTATTTTCCAATAGGTAAAGTTATTTGTATTTTCTACTCAAAACACGCTGTATAAGTAATGTACTTCGAAGTATTTTAGTCACGAGTCAGTAATATTACATCATAACAATATTGTTATTACATCAAGGACGGTTTGTTATCTCTGAAAGGGTTATTTATAGTTATACTCACAATGATATTATCTGCCATTAAAATTTTAACCGTATTATGAAAATATTCTTTCAAATTCTTATTATTTCATAATTTTTACAGATATTTTTTTATCAATATACATTTAACTGCAAAATGATACCATATAAAGTATAGTGTGTATGCCATAGCGGATATTTTCCAAAATTGTTAAATGTAATATATGGTTTCAAATTTATTATTAATTTGCTTTAATTTTAACTTAAAAGTGTACAGCTTATTGTTTTACTTCACACCTACGATACTCGTCAGTTAAATTAGTTCTAGTAGTTTATATAAAAATAATTGATCAGTGAACAAACATAGTTAATTTTAACGAGTCACGATGCAGTTAAAACAACACAATTCTAAAAACCTGACCTTTAGGCGATAATTTTATTATAAAATGAATGAAAAAAAACAATACCTACTAATCTCAGTTAGGTTTTCCTTATAATCTTGAATGAATATGTAAATCTTGACCGCCTGAAATAATCTTGGTGGAATAATTTTGTTCTATACTGTATACAATAGCCGAAATAATGTCCTTATGTTGAAATAATCGCGAATACACCCAATTTAGGCTATCGTCTTCTGTTCTAAATTTAACCTCAATCAATAACTTGTTTGGGTGTGGTGTGGACTGTGCACTCTCTTGCGTAGGGAATCTGACCTACAAAATATATGAAAACGTGATGACTATGTCCAAATAAAAATGTAAAATCTAAGTTTGAAAGAGTAAAATTAAAAAGGAATCCCTTTAGGTGAATAAACTTTAAATTCTTAACATAAAAAAATAATTCCGCTGCGATTTATCTTTCATTTTTGCAAAGTAGGTGAATTTCTTTTTATTTATAATGAGGCTTATCTAGTAATTATAGTCCAGGTTTGCAATAGACACGTCGTATGTTGCAATATGTTATATTTACTACTGTTATGGTAAATTGTATTGCTTGATACTGTTTTCAATTGCTCGTAATTTTTTTATTCCTTATCGCCGATTCGTGAACTCACGTCCCTCAATAATGAATAACCGGCAGTTAGGAAAGAGTATAGGTATTTCTTGTAGCATTGCTAGAGACAAGCACAATTTTTAACACACTAGGAGACATATTTATTTATGGTACTTGACTGTATGACGACCTTTCGATCCGCAGAGGTCATTGACCTCGGAAAATTGATAAGAATACAAGGAAAGCGTAATGCGTGCTATATATTATACACAGTAGATAGGCGGTTTAAACACTTCAAACCGAGTGCTGAAGACTGCGATTCCAGCACTAAGTAATTTTTTTATACCACTTGTACTTGATCGTTAGACTGCATTATAATCTTCACTAATAATTTATAATACAGTCACGTGCTCTAATAAATGCTTTTATTCTTTTATTTTATTTTTTTAAGTTTTGCGTTTGGTAGATATTTTTTTTTTTACCTAGGTATATTTTCTTTATGAAACGATAAGACTTCTTATAAGTAAGTACAACCTTCTAGTGCTTTTACGTTTTGTACAATTTAAAAAGAGAAATGATCAGATCACGCATTGATATAATATTATATCAGTATTTTAGATTAGTAAAAACCCTAAAGGAATTTACAGATTTGTAGAATGCCAAATCTGTTAATTAATCATTTGTTGAAAACAGAAATTTAGATTGTCTTATGATGTCAGTTTGTCCTTTTCGCACAGTGAAACCCGTTATACCCTCTAAATGTATGTCAATTTGTGATTCTGTAAACCTGTCAAATGGCTTCATTGTTATTTTGTGATCCTTGTGAGTACTCTGCCTCATCTGACATTTTGTGAATCTCTAATTTTTAGTTAATATAAATTTAAATAAATCGAACGTACCCAAACCATTAAAATGTTGAATTTCATTGAATTAGTTATAAAGGTTATTATACTTAGCTATACATCTTTTCAGCCTATAATGACTATATAAAAAGATCCTACTCTCTGGTTATTTATTTATGCTGTACACACTTTATGTTGATTCCCATAAAATAAATAATACTTCAACACTCATCAATCATACATAACCTATAAAATCATATTTCTAAGTACAATGGGTCTCGCATAAATTCTCTGACTACTTTCTCGATCAATGAAAGTGAAGTTTCGTATTCTTTCACTTCAATGAATTTCAATTTTAAGCGAAGTTTATTATTATATAGATAGTGTGAATACATGAATCATGATATTGTTATCGCCTATTGGATGAAATAAATACTTTATTGTACAGAAAATCAAAACCATGCAACACTATTTTTATTTTAGCGTTTATTAAATACTATGATGAGTATAATCACAAGTGCAGTGTGTGACAATTAAGGGGTTGCGCAAACGTAACATTGGGACACTGAGACAAGAAACCACAAATTTCTGTGTCCGGCATTCGGTTATCGTGGTACTAATTGGTAACAATCCTGTGTTTATTTTCCGAAAGTGCCATCTAAGTTAGTCTAGAATTTTATGAGCAAACATTTCATTCAGTTGAGGCTACACGAAGATCACACAGGTACTTGCCACTTATTACCGTTGCTTATACGTTCACCTACTTGTTATGGTTGATTAAAGACTGAAATTGAGAAAGTTGTAACTTAATTTTAAAGTTCTCATTCTCATTCCACTGCTTTTTGATTCCTTTATGATAAACAAAATTTTTGTAACGTTATTGTCACAAATATGATCATACAATGTAACCGAAAACTACTCGCTGACCCTATAAATGTACACATTTCATACAACATCTTTACAAAAGAGTCGATAAAACTAACGAATTCTGTAAAAAGATTCACTAATAACTATGAAGTTTTTTTTTTAATAAAAAGCCCTTCAAACTTCGCTCCTGAATAGAGGAGTATTCATGCCAATCATGCAAGAATCTCAAGGCGCAATCTGTGCCAAAATGTTTTACATTATATAATATTAAGGACAACTTCAAAAGAGGCTATAGTGTAAAGGAGAGTACATATCGAAATATGTTGGTTTCCCCAACTCTTACTAACCAAGTTAATTACAACATTAAATATCTGCTATTCACTAAAGAATGCACTAATAGAACGAGTTATGATAATTTTACTATCATTTCTAGCCATCCAACCTTTCGCCTAGCCCCATTCAATATATTTTAGAATAAATTCATATTCAGTCAGAAATATTTAACTTAAATGTATCTAGTCACAAAGTGTCTAGTCACAGATTAATCCTTCGAATAAAAATACTTCAACAAAATCTCTGCTTAACGTGCGAGCGATTTAAATTTGTTGGTGTCTTATACAAAACTAGTTGTTTCTTTTACATAAAAATATAAGGCATTGTTAAGTATAGGTAGAAGAATAAATTATTAGGTTTCATAATCACATATAACTTTATTCATCGAATAATGAATGCAATTTGATCATATTTAAATAAAATAGGTCTTAACTGAATAAAAAGTAATAAGTGCAGTGTAGCCTGCCCGTCCTGTTGATGATACTATTTCCATTAGTACTAACTATCAGTAGGGACTCATCTAAAGCCGAGCGTTCCGAAAGCCTTTTAAATTTTGTTCCTTAGCTTCTCTAACTCAATACCTAAAAGCTTCTCTTTATCTGCTACGTATTCGAAAAAAATCTGCTTAAAATATCTTGATTTTCCAACTGAGCAGACTAATACGATTGAACACGGAACATCTTGTATAAGTAATGATATCTAAGTGATTCTAATTCTATCATATCACGATAAGGTGCGTCAGTTATTATACAAATTACAGTTTCATATTTATTGTTTCTTTTAATATCACGTACTTATCGCCGATTTCGATATTTTGTAATACCTATTACTGTTTTGAGGTGTTTGAGAATATTTGCGTATCGTTGTGTGATTTTTGGAAAAGGGCACCAAGGTTATCAAACTCCTTAGATCAGCTGAGCAGTAAGCATATTTACTACCTAAGTGATGTAAACTTGATACAGCCAGAAGGCAGCTTGTTTTAGAAGGAGTGAATGAATACGTGATTAACCGCTAGCTATGTGCTTATAATGCTACCTTCATCAACTGAATCAAAATGTCAAAAGCTGCGACGCTTCTGAGAACATGCATCACCAATTATTTTGTGGCTGGAATTAATTAGACTCAATTTACATTCCAACAAGGCGCCTCGCTTCCCTTCCGCGACAATATAAAATACCTAAGATCGTTAAGTTTTCACGGTGTTTACGCTATGTTTTTTCTGCTAAATATTTTGAAACACCAAAATTCCATTCAAAATCCTTATTCGAATTAGATAATGTCACATCCTGTGACTTCTAAAAATTGTAACTCTCCCGTTAAGCGCTGTTTTTATCTAGATGTACGTTGTCTCATTACAACAACTGCTGCACTTAAAAGTGAGCTCAATTAACTAAATACCTATTTAAGATTTCCATTTGTCAGTTCCTAAGAATATTACCACATTAATTAAAACAGATGTTATACTGAACGAATTCTGCTCATTTACTATATTACATCAACCTTGCAACACTCTTAATTCACTTATAGCATTCGTACTCTAGTTTTATGAAATTTGTACTGCAATCAAATGCAAATGTGTGAACAATTGTTGTTCACAGTGCGAGACGGAGATACAGTGAAGCATTACCGCATCAGACAGCTGGATGAAGGCGGTTTCTTCATAGCCCGGCGGACAACCTTCCGCACGCTGCAGGAGCTCGTTGAGCATTACAGCAAGGATGCCGATGGACTCTGCGTCTCACTGAACAAACCTTGCGTACAGGTACGTTACACACTTCCGTTAGAACTAACAATAGTATTTTATTCCCCACGACGTGGTATCGTTTCTGGCTTTCTTATCCATAGTCAACTTATTACTAGGAACCTTATTAAAATTCTGAATTACTTAGTCCACTCATGTTATAACTGTGTGCTCTGTTTGTTAGCTTGTGACGGTCTAAATAATTTAACACGGCTTGTTTAAGCAGAACTTAAAAATTAATATGAATATATTTTTCATTTAATAGATTCACAGAATCATAGCGTTGTCAAACCAAGGTCATGTGACCGAAATAAAGAATAAACATTATTTATTATTACGGAGGCGCATAAACTGCAAAATTCAATATCGGGACGACTATAAAATTTATGGTTTTCGACGATCAACCTTTGTGCGTTCCGTGAGAAATGAATGTTGCGACGCATTGAACGAACTCGAGGATACTTTAAATTCACCGAAGGACTCTGGTTTTCTTGGACAAAGAGCATCGCCATTCGTCATATTGAAGTCATTTAAACCAAGTGTATACGGGCCATTAACATTTTCACACTCTATTTATTAAAATTTCCGGTATATTCTACCACGTGAATGCGGAAAATACTTGTAACTTGTAACCCTTAAGTTATTCTATAGCTAAATTAACTTCTAGTTGCATATTTAATTTAACATTACATAAACATTCCTACACGTGTACATTCGATCATTTTTATAAATATAATAGATAGTGTACCATCAAGTAATTAAATGAAATCTTCATGGATTCCTGTCTAATGACTCTTTGAATCGAACGTGATTATTGGCTAATGTTCGATTGTTTCTCTACAGTTTAATTTGCGTCGCAATGATTTATGTATCTACTGATATTCACTTTTATTATACTTTTAGAAAGAAAATGATTTCTTTATACCGTCTGGTACGACTGGTACTCCTACTCTGGGAGGTTGCACTCTCAATGGCCAGCTACCCAGGGGGCCTAAACAAAATGCATTCGCTCCGAAGCCACATTCACCATCGCTCTGACAATGTATGGTAGTGACATTTTCTGTCGGAATCGGATCACATGACATTTCCACAACAAATGTCACTCCCATTCATAACTTCGGAGCGAATGCATTTTGTCTAGGCTCCCAGGTCGCGCAGGCCCCATTTTCATCATATATAATAGTCATTCTTAACGTCCTTACAGCCCGACGACAATTCTTTGTTACGATGATTTTCTTCATAACTATAAATAAGGTACAAAATAAAATGTTTCTTTGTAGTCGCCACTCCTTTAAAATGTCAAAAATTCAAAAATTCAAATGACGTAATAAAATGAAGATTTCTTCGTGTCCTTAATATGGCAACAATATTTTGCGACTATGAATTATCTCATCTATTGCCGATAGCCGTGTAGGTGTATTAACTAATAATATATTACCAAACCGATTGATATATTTACAATTATTACTTAACTATACAAAAATTTATAGCAGGTGGAATCAATTTGTGTATTTAGTTAGAATTAATTTATAGCAAAAGAAAGAACAAAAGTGTCAAGCTATCATAACACATATTACATAAAGTATGTTGTGGTGGCGTAATGGTTCGACCCTCACCCAATATCGTACCGACGACTAATGCACTCCTTACACAAGTAATTAAATTAAACTGGAGCTATTGTCGAAAATACGTTATAATATGCCTAATTCCAAGGCATATTTTATAGTCTTGAGAATCGAACACCGCTTGGAAAGTCTGGTGTCGTCTGAGTCAACTGGTAAAATAACTATTCGGAATGTCCGTCCACTAGAGACACTATGGCTCTAGATAAATTGGTAGGAAGCAGTCGAATGGCTACAGTATATAACTGTAATATTGTGTATGTATAATGATAATTTTAAAGGGCAGCGAGTAAGAGTAGCAGAGTATTTCTGAAGTTAGACGAAACTGTCATAAGATTCGTAATGATCTTCCGATGAAAGTGATAGTCGGCTTACGTGTGTAGCTGCAATACCAAAAAATTATTAACAGTGAAATTCATTGAAGCTTAGGATTAGAGTTCAACATTATGCAATAGCAAAGCAATACACATAATGTTATGTATATACTAGATGCAATAGATACTAGAAACTAGTGCAGATTTTTTTTTTATCCTACAAATATAAAAATGTGAAAGTTAGTATGTTTACAAGGGCTAAAAGAGTACAAATACTACCTATCTCTATCTAACATAGATAGAGATAGGTAGTATTTGTAGTAATAGTACCTAGGTTCACATATACTTTTCTGATAAATGATATCGAAACCCAATAAAATTCCGCAGTTCACGCAGTCAAAGGAACGTGTAAAAGTAATATTTTTTTTATAATTGCATAGATCATTTTAAAGTGCACTGGCTGTAATATAAAGCAGGGCAGTGAAAAAAAAAATAGAAGGTTACAGGAAACCCTTAATGTGTTGTATTTTAGATATATTTAATGGAGGTTATATGCTATACCTAACACCCAAAACAGTGGCATCGAAACGTTATTCACGCTCTGTGAATGGCAATGTAATTATGTATTTTATAAAGAAAAAACATAATAAAGCCGTGACGTTAGTCAATTACAACAAGCTCCATTGTTCATTTGATGTCTCGTTCCAACGATTTGTTAAGTTTTAATTCTAATGAGCTATTTGTTCCCGACGTCATTGCCAATACGTTGACTCCACGTTGTACGACATATAATTTTAACATTTTTAAACTATATTACAAATAGGCTCATGCATTAATAAAAATAATTAATCGATTGGTTCCCATTCGCATTGTTAACTATTACAAAAAGGCAATAAAATTGAAAGTGATGTAAAGCGCAGCAGAATACACGTGGTTTCATATAATTTAGTTACCATAAACGTTTAAACGAAAATATGTTTTATTTGCACGTGTTTAATTCTTTGAAATGTATGGCATCCACCCTGTTTGTAGAGAAACAAGACTTAACAAGAACAAATATAAACAGAGGTCACATTCTCCTCGTGTCCATAAATATTGTTATTCAATTAGTGTGAAGTAAAAAACCGTGACTTAAAGGTGACTTGCGGATATGAGACGAAGTTCACGGTCGTATTCATGAATATGTATCCAAAACGTTGCGCTTATTTACTTAAAATCGACTTCAAGCCGACACTGACTACCAGTTACGTATTTAAACATTATTGAATTTTGACTACGCCAATATGAAATATTTGACCTACACAAATGACGTAATCAGAATCGCTAGTGTTGTACCGTAGCTCCTTCACTCCTTTCCTTATCGATATACTGTTAACGTTTGTGGAATTTCATTGTTTGAAGCTGCTTTATTTATACTCACCATTTTCCAGCCGCAATATGCTATTTAGTACTACTTTAAATCGGATATTACTACATACCGATTTCAAATTATCCTACAGTACAATTTACGCATGCAATAGCATACTAACAAGTCGTAAAGTCTACAACGTTGGTCTACACCGGAGTTTCAAATGAAACCTTTTTATATTTCTGACTAGCCAACTATTCTGAGAAAACCAATCAACTTTGATACCACGTATTATATTAATATGTTATACGGCCTTGTCTAACGATGTTCTTACCTTTTTTCGATATAAGGGATCGAAATAAAACAACATTGTCTTTAGATCTTTAATATATACTGATGTTTCTTTTTATTTCGGATCACACGACAGATAGACCCTATGTGTCAAAATCGATCATGCACGTTACAATTACTACGATAGTGTCTTTTTTATTTACAAATAAAAAGCTATTTACACTTATTTACGAATGTTCGTTTATTTGAGATTTCACTTTTACTAAGTTGATTCACTTCATGATTGATTGTATAACATATATCACTTTCTGCAATAACGTTATCTTCATAGCTATTACATCAACTGCAAATACATAATATTGCCTTCTTGCTTGTGTTTCACCGTTCTACTTGGTACTATTTAGTTCTGAAACTAGCGTTTTTAGTTACGCAGTGTGGTTCCTTCATTGCGACAATGTAATATTACCGATTTTGACATATGAGTGTCATCGTGGTAGTGATGTGCGTGTTTCGACGTAAGTAGTCGAGTTCTAGTTTTGAAAGTTAATGAATGGATAGTTCTATAGCGCCGAATGCGTGGGTATTGTCACCACGAGGATTTTTACTCGTCGTTACCCTTCTATGAAAGGGTTGTACTTGACTGAATCGTAGATAGTGAAGTGCCCGATAGATAAAATTTCTATAGGTCGATAAATACTTGTTGAAGAAAATCCAAATTGAATTTCTTAAAAAATAAATAAATCAGTAGTTTCAGTTTATACAATAATGTTAACGGGAATTAACACGGTCATGGCATAGGGTTACACACGTACGTACCATTGAATTTGACTAAAAGTGATGATAGAGAAAACTTGCGTGCAGTGGAATTCAATCCAGTGATTGGTGCCTATTTTTAGCAGAGGTGTTTTTCACTTGCTGATTTGCTCGATTGTCCTGTAATTGTTTTCATTTAACCATATTTGGTAGAGAGATTTCATGCTTATTATGATATATTGTGTGAAATATTAAGTATATAGAGTACTCTGCCTTCATGGACAGTCGAAAATCTCCACCCCGTAGATATATATATTTATCATGAGCGCGTTCATTCCCGTTCCCATCAGTATACTCGTATAGCATGGAACGCAGAAGTTAAAGTTAGTATTGCAATTTATCCTTATACCAAAAGCAATCGGCATTCAAGGTGCACTTCAAGTATTGGATCTAATACCTTGAACGAAAGTAATACTGTTGCAAAAGTAAACAACAGCATCTTGATATGATCCGGTTCATAATAGATTAGTATAAGCATCATTGTCACAAATCTCTACAATGTTAGTGGCGGCAATTATTCTAAGAATATTTCCATCCGCTCAGAAGTAGTCGGTTATTCTTGTCGGAAATAACATGGAAATGACTACCAAGAATCGTGAGGCGCCACTGGCGACAGTATTCTCACTGTATTGAAATCAAGTGTGGATAAAAAAAGAATCTAAAATGCTTATTGAGAATGCATTGTATAAGCAAACCGAGTGGAGCGTGACAACGAACCAGACGGACGGTCTCGCTCTGTGGACACCAAGCTCATGTTACAAACACACAACGCGGTGTGAATTAAAAATCAAAGTACATAATAATGCGTGGATAATACCTTATGCTACTGAGAATCTATATTGGTAGTAAGCACCTACGTTTACACCAGACCAGCAATAGTAAGAATTAGTATTTGAAGCAAATCGATATTTAATGGCAGTCAAGCTTACCAAATGCACAATAACTGTAGAGAGGAGGCATGAACTATTTTGTTAAAGTCTTAGATTTTATCAGACTGGGTTGCACATAAGACACTCCTCTGTTGTATTGAGTTCACAGTTATAAAGCCTTCCTATACTCAGTTCCTCCTAGCGAGGCGAGTGCAGTAACATTTTAATATTATTTTAAAGCAAAAGTTACAATAAATGGCATGATTTTAAATGTTCGTACGATATTAGGTTGTATTACGAATTAGATTGTTCTTTACAAAATTGACATTTATTCAATATTCTCACGAATTTAATATACTACTTATCAAAAGGTTTATGAATGAATGATACCGTAAAACTCTAGTTAACTTTTTATTTAAAAAGTTATATAAACAAAAGCAAATTCTACATATAGGTGCTTGTAAATTAAACTTAAAAGAAAGCCGAACCGTCCCAAAACACATCCGAAAGTAAATTACTTTTTACAACCAATAAGGAGACTTACTTTCTTCTGAACTTGATCGAATCCAATTAATATAATTGAGATAGCCTTTTGATTTGTGTCAGGAGTAATTTTGTTCTTCAAAATTGCAGAATCAAATCATGTCAATTGTCAACAGAAAATAGTTTACGTTACATATAATACAATAGGAGATAATCCATTGTGAGAACAAAACTGGAGAAGCTAAATTACGATCAGAATAAGTAATTACATGAAATGAGTTTAATTATAAGGCTGTGACAATTAACATTGTTCCGTTTACGACCCATTGTTACAAGTAAAAAAAATCTTATTCAGATCATTAATGTTAAATGTTACACTGTAGATTTCCATTATTAGTTACACAAATATTCAAAGATAATCTCATTTTTGCATCTGCATAATCTCGATCGAACAGAGAGAGAGAGAGATCGGAGAGATAAATGGAAATGTCCACACAAAACAATCACCGATTATTCTACATTTGTGGTGGTAAAACTGTTTTACCTGAAAAAAAACAAACACGTACCTACATAATTTCTTGTAAGATAATTGCTCGCTTAACACGTGCATCAATGTTCAAAGCTATACAATAATATTAGCAACCAAACTTATAACATATTTCTTGTTATTCTAGATCGAGAAGCCAGTCACAGAGGGCTTGTCTCACAAAACACGTGACCACTGGGAAATTGACCGTTCATCATTGAAATTCGTTAGAAAATTAGGACACGGTCAGTTCGGTGAAGTATGGGAGGGGCTGTGGAACAACACAACACCAGTAGCCGTAAAGACGCTGAAATCTGGCACCATGGACCCCAAGGATTTCCTCGCAGAGGCTCAAATCATGAAGAAACTGCGACACAGCAAACTCATTCAGCTGTACGCAGTGTGCACCCTCGAGGAACCAATATACATCATCACCGAACTTATGAAAAATGGATCTTTATTGGATTATTTGCAAGGTATATAAAATAACCTATATCTATCTATATAAAGTCTTAATAAAATAGTTCGTAGCAGGTCAGATTTTCACTGTATGTTCAGAATAAGTATTTAAACATGTACCACTTCAACTAGCGCAGCGTCATTGACCCCTTGTAAATTCTAACCAATTTCGAGGTATATTATTATCTTTTTATTAATAAATATTCTGTTGCACATTCTGAACATCCTGTAAAATATGAGCAACAATAATTTATAAATCCCGGTATAATGTAGATAACAAATGCTTAATAATGAAAGTAATTATAATATTGACAACCAAACAAAAATTTAATGCCAGGTTTCATAATCGCATTGATTTTTTTTGCAGGCAAAGGTCGTTATTTGAAACTACAACAGCTGATTGACATGGCCGCGCAAATCGCTGCTGGAATGGCTTACCTCGAATCACAGAATTACATTCATCGCGATCTTGCGGCTAGAAATGTACTTGTAGCAGATGCAAATATTGTAAAGATTGCTGACTTTGGCCTTGCTAGGCTTATCAAAGTAAGTTCAAATATTTTATTAAACGTTTTTGTATTTGGTCTTTATTAGTAACATTAGAGGTCATTCATAAAATAGTTAGCAATTGTGAGGTGAGGACATTGTTAAACGTGTCGTAATATCTGTATACATATTTATTTTGTGTTTATTACTTGCAAAATATTTTTAGAGACATTTGCAGCTAGTCTAAAAAGGACACATTCATGTTTCATATTTTGTTAATTGTCTTACTTTAAATTAGTGAAATATATAGCATTGTTAATTATGATTGCGGCCTTACAAATACTAATAAAAGAAATGCCAACAAACTGCAGCTATTTGACCTATTTTATCCATATTGAAATCTATGTATCCTGACGGATACTGATGGTCCCAATCCCACAATGGATAATATTAAAATAATGGTGGTGGTAGTGCCCCTGATAATAAATAACTGAATAATCTTAAGCGTATTCGTACCAAACTGTAAATATTACAAATATGAAACATATAGTAACCTCTTTTTAGATACACAGGTCTCTGCTGTGGAAAACATAAAACGTAAAATGTAAAGTTTAGCGTAATTATATATAAATAACTCGTTCATGTAGTATACATTTTAACAAGTCCATAGTATTTATAAAAATGCTTGAATTTTCTGCATTATTCGTGATTAGTGTATAACAGATTAATTACGTTATAACGATATTACCTATTATTCTTATAGGTACTATGAAACACAACTCTTCAAAACCACCTTCTTTGCAATAAATCTCTCTTAAAAGCCATGATTATAACTGCTTATAATATGCCATGATTATTATAGTTTATATTCGCAAGTCCTCGAGAGGAATGTTGTTTAAAAACTATACTGTTAGTTCGTGACCATTACCTTTTTTGAAACCTTAGGTAGGATAGTGTTAAATCACCCATGCGCTATAACTGTTAGTGAGAATAAATCCTTCAACTGTATACATTATTATCTTTACCTTGAATGCTTGTATTCAGGTATTAGTAAGTACAACACGATTACTTTCTCTGATTCATAGTTTGTCAGTGTTATGTCACTCTCTTAAAACAATCTCCAATAAATTTAATTTACTGATTGCCACAATGAATCGTAAAGCATTACATACAGTTTAGAGTTACGAGTACGTCAAAATAAAGTACGCTTTAACTATTGATTTATTAAATTTAAATACCGACTTTAATTGTAATGTCCGAAATATAAAGTGAGAATAATGAATATAATATTTAATATTAGGAACATCTTAATTTAGTTTTTTGTTGCTATTGTTTTGTTGTGTGTGTTTTTTGTTGTTCCTGTGTATTTCTTGAATCAAAATTTTTTATTTTAATATAATGTATACATATTTATGTACACTTGAATATGTCTGTTTCGGGGAACATACTTTGCGCGCGCGGGTTTTATTTATATAATCTGTGATTGGTGGATTTCATAAAAACTCATACATTGTAGACCAAAACCAATTCGAACAGAACAAGATATGTCCCGATGTATATGTGAATATTGAACGAAATGTTAATAGTGTGCTTTATTATGGAACAGGAGGACGAATACGAGGCGCGTGTGGGCGCTCGGTTCCCCATCAAATGGACGGCACCGGAGGCAGCCAACTACAGCAAGTTCTCCATAAAATCGGACGTTTGGTCTTTCGGAATACTTTTGACTGAGCTCGTCACTTATGGACGAATACCTTATCCTGGTAAGTTTATATACCTACCTAAACTATTTATTTGTTTAACAATTCAGAAAGCTTACAGCTAGCACGAGAATAGTAGGTATACATAACATATTTTATAATGCTTCTTTGATTGGATATAATAATACAATAGGTATACTTACTGAGTAAGCTGAGCGTTTTCACTACATTTGTATTTTTCTGAAATAAAATAGTAATTTGTAAAAATTCTTATATTAAATGTTATAAATGCAAAAATAAGTAAAAAAAATCGTAACTTGCTTTCACGCCTAAACCATTGAAATTTAATACACTAGAGACAAGATATAGGCTATTTTTGGTCGCGATAACATGCATCTAAACAGGTGGAGCCCGGGCCAACTGCTAGTCTTGATTTTTTTTTCATTTTCATAGGAATGACGAACGCTGAAGTGCTTCACCAAGTAGAGCACGGCTACAGAATGCCGTGCCCTCAGAACTGTCCTACAGCACTATACGAGATCATGCTGGAATGCTGGCACAAAGACCCGCTCAAGAGACCCACCTTCGAGACCCTGCAGTGGAAACTGGAGGACTTCTTCACAATGGACAACTCCGAGTATAAGGAGGCATCAGCCTGCTGAGCCCGGCCTTCCCTGCCGCCCCACCGACACGCACACTCGCATCATGTAAGTACTAAGTACCTGCACTCCATTTGGTTAGGTAACGGTAAAACGGGGTGAATAGAGATCGAAGGGTGAATAAAAATAAAATGGTCAGCTAAATTCTGTAGTTATTTTCTTTCAAGCAAAAATTTGGACTAGTTCATTGTAATAACAGAATCATCAAATATCTGGTAATGAGCTTAGTTGAAATCTTGTACAACAAATTATTTAAAATATTCCATTGACCATTTTATTTCTATCCACACCTGGATCCCTATTCGCCCCGTTTTACGGTACATAACTAAATGTAAACAATCTTGATGTGTTTTTGAATGTGTTCTATAAAAATTTCAATTTTACAATTTTTCGGCTTAGAAACTCAATTTAAAGGCTAAAAACCGAAATAAAATAGTGTAAATATTAAAATAACACAATTGATCGCGATAAAATAGTTTTATTTCAATTGCATGTTCAGTAAACGCCAGGCATAAATGTTGTCCGTAACGTTTCGGATCCGTTTCGTGCAAATTCACGAACACGCACGTAACGCAGCGGACGGCCTAAGTAACATTATGATTATAATATTCATGTACATATAAAATCTCATATGATTATGCAAATTTTACTTTATACGTTTTCTAAATTGATAACGATAACTTGTTTTATACCTATGGTACTTAAGCAAAAGTTTTAAATGAACAGGCTATAAAATAGTTATTTCTAAAGTAAAGATCATGACAGAAAATCGAATCAAGAGGCACGAGATATCGTGCAAATAAATAACTAGGTGTATCAAATTTAACTTCATCGTAAATTAATAAATAATTGAGGTATACCGGTATAACGGGGTGAATGGGGATGCAAGGGTGAATGGGGACAAAATGGTCAATGGAATATTTTACATAATTTCTTTTACTAGATCTCAAATAAGCCTCTTATCAGATATTTGATGATTCTGTTATTACATTGAACTAGTCCAAAATTACGGTTGAAAGAGAATAAGTACAGAATTTAGCTGACCATTTAATCCCTATTCACCCTTGGATCCCTATTCACCCCGTTTTACGGTACCTACTAAAAATCAATGTTATGAAAAGTTAAAATAATTGTACTTACATTATTTCACAAAGAACGTAAACATATTAAAACAACGTGTTAAACAAGCATTGTGTCAACCTCTTCTAAGTTTACTAACGTGCATGATATTTTTCCAGACTCCAGGGCTGTACCACATGCCGCCCGATCTGCACATGCTGCATAACAGCGCATCGATGCAATACCTGCAGATGCATGCGCTCCCCACTAACATGGGACAAGTGCACGCGCTCCCCACCACCCTGGGACAGGTACACGCGCTCCCCACTACCATGGGACAAGTGCACGCGCTCCCCACCAACCTGGGGCAGATGCACGCGCTCCCTACTAGTTTGGGACAGATGCAAGCGGCGCACCAGGCCAGTATAGCGGCGCAGCAAGCTTCCATGAGGCCCGCGCCACTGTGCCAACATCACGCGCGTCACGCCCCGCACTACCGGGCGCCGTAATGGCCCGGGCCTTATTCGACCCCACCCCACTGCGTCTTGGAAAGCCACCGGTAATATCGACCTCATTCGTCGGTTGTGCATTATTGCCGCTCATTGAAGACACTGGCGACATGCGTCACAAGTACACACTGCCTACAAACTCGGTCGCTAACGGATCGTCTACAGGAGCGCGGGATTATCTTCCTACCCGCGTCTCGTTCACTCGCTGGCGATGCAGAGATGCGGGAGCGTAGCGTCCGATTCCATATCTTATCTCAAGCTGGAAACTATCGTCCGGTCCACGTGTAGAAGTGCGTATATGTTTTTTGGAACTGAAGTAACTTGTGGTTGAAATTTTGAACGAGTTTTGGCGAACTTGAGAACTTCGGACGTCGACGTTAGCAGCTATGTGCAGAATATCCGAGTTACATTCCTTTATTTATCGATAGACGGAGCGCATTACCACTTCCTGGATCCTTCAAAGCAGAATCTGATACTACGGTAACAGATCAAATGATTACTTTGAACTCCTCGCGGGGAGAGGTCATGATTTTATTTTTGCAAGATGAAGAGAGTTCAAGACATGTACGCGACATTCGACAGCGACGTAGACGTATTTCTATTACTCCTCGATCGGTAATAAGTTTAGTTAGACTGTCTACGATTTCTACATGTATTTAGCAATAGGTTAACTTTTACGATTCTTCAAGTATTAATAAGCCTCTAGATAGGTATTCACTTGCAATGTTAATCGAAAACGTTGAGAAAATCTGTACCGATTGCAGCATCCTATTTATTATCTCATTTCGACAATAATATGAGTCACATATCAGCGCTTAATAAGCTTAAAAATCGGTACTATGTTTAGCTCCTGCGGCAGCGTGTAGTTTTACTCGGTACCGTCATTTCTCTTGCAATTAAATAAAATATGTTCTCTGCTTGGCTGTATTTTGAAACGGTTATAAAAATATTAAGAATAAACATTTCTGGTTCTAAAAATCCAACGTAGTTGATATCAATTTTGACGTTAGAGGCTATATCGCATCGTTCAAGTGGTGTTGGATGCAAGTGGCGTTGCTAGTAGCGGGGCGAGGGGCGGGGCGAGTACTGCGGCGGCGACACGGGCAGGTGCGAGTGTTACAGGAGGAACTTTAGGCTCGGCAGGGAGCTAGATCGCGATCGAAGCGATTTTAGCAAGGATTTAGTTTTGAAGAGGCGCATTAACAGATTAATTAGGTATTTTCACCTTCGTGTACCATGTTTAGTAGATTAACGAAGTTGGTGATAGATGCCAAATAATCCTAATAAAGAACTGAATTTTATATACATAACTGTTCTGAGGGTATTTAGACGTTAGGATTTATTTTATTTAAGCTGTTCTACAATGGAAACGTATTCTTGCTGTTTATATAACTTGCGTAGTGACGAAGTTTCACATTTCTTATCACGCTGAGTTTAATTCTCGGAATCATTTCAAATATTTATTGTCATGCTCAATCAAGAAAGTTAATATTTTTATTTCATTATACAAAGTATTTATCAAATATTTTATTTGTGCCAAGACTTTTAGTTTAAGTGGAAGTTTATCGTGGCCACATTATAATCTAAATTGTATCGACAAGCTAATTACGTATTTAACCACTTTATTAAATACTAAGGTATAATTGGCCTAAGTAAATAAGTATTTTTGAATGTGTAAGTTTTGTATCCTAACTTATTAGAATAACTTAGTACGTATATAGATATTTTCAATTATAATACTATCAAACGTAAATGTTCTCATTCGTTAAAACTGCACATTTTAGTAGAAAATGTCACAGTTATTGTGCAATATCTAACTTTGTTAATTCAGACCCGGTGCTTAGTGTTTCTGTATGCTGCGACGAATAAATGATGTAAAATTACATCGTCAGAACATTTAAACACTATCGATGTAAGCTTGGAAACGCTTATTTTTATTAAATATACTAGATACCACTACATAATTGTACATACATAGGCTTTCCACAATTTAGATCTTGTGAAGTATAACCAAGAGTAGTAGTTTGTTTTATGGTAATGAGTGATATTAGTATGTTGGTATTATGTATAGTGTGTTGCATACTCAAATCCACTGACTCGATCATTCCAATTGGATCAGGCAATATACTTACAACATTTGGGCAAATGAAGTAAGTATAGTATAAATATTATTTATATAACATAAAAGTATAAAGTATATCGCACAAATAAACATTCGTAATCTATTTTTATCTGAAATAATTATATGTCACAAAATATTATATACTCCTCAAAATGACTCGCTTCGTGTATTGTGTCGACTGACTCCAACAGTCGTGACGAATAAGCATATCTCTATCTTTTTACACTTACTAGATGGAGTGATCTCTTTGTCAGATCATAGTATTCTGCACTGTGAATTGGGCACATAATAACATGTAGAATGAAAAAATATAAAATTTTGAACTAATTGTTAAATCACTGAGTGATCACGAATAAGACTATAGGAAGATATCCTTCAAGATTAACGACACAAGTCGTACAATCTTACTCAATTTAATTCCAACATTACTGTTACTCACGTATTATTGTCTATAATTTATTTCTTATTTTAATTCATTTAGATTTTAGCTGTATAATACGCTTTAGGCTTTATGCTTAATTGGAATGGCTAATTCCGCTATGTCAACCTTTTATGTATGTACATGTACCGCAATATTATCAATGTATTCGTTAATTTTAATAATTAGTTAGCCAATTTTAAGTATTTTCTTATAAATGTTCGCCATCACAATTATGAAGAGATCAATAGAACGTATAGAGTAAGCTATGTGAATGATGATGTTAGATATAAATATTTAACTAGAATTTATTTAGTAACTGTTGCTGTGTTACATGACATTTATACTTGTGTTTACGGTACTGTACAACTGTACCAGGTGTAAGTGTTTCAAGGATAGGGTGAAGTCATAAATTTGAAGAGCGACTGATGATAGTTGATACTGTTTGACATGTGAGCTAAGGTCTTATTACCTCCGAGTATCAATTAAATCTATTTTAGTTTATTCTCGTGTGCCAGTATGGTTACACTGCCATAACTTTACCTTAGTAAGCGGTCGCTTCACACTATCGTAGTTAATGTTGTTTCCCTCTAGATGTTTCATATTCATCCCATTTTTAAAAATAATCTTTATGACAGTGTAACTGTAATACTGGTTTTAAGTACGTTTATTATATAATTACTATACTTCACTTATTTGTAAAGTTTTTTTTAACACAACAATAAATATAAATGTGAAATATTCTTTGTTTCATTTTATAACCTGGTAGTAAAACACAGATGTACGAGTTCAATGTAATATATTACTCAACTTATTACATAAAGTTTTTATTCTACATTTATATTCGGAAGTAAACACATTTTCTTTTATTTGACTTAGCAGTGAGATGTCACTCTCTAACCTGCTTATTATTTCTTCTGCTTCACTGACATTTAATTTAGCTTTCTTATGAGCTGGCTCGACGTCACACTCAGGTTCAAACAAGGAGTCAACATCTAGTAAATCGAAATTACTGCTCAAGGACTTCTGCAGGCTCGCTGATCCAGATATTTTTAAATCAACAACATGTTCGGTACACTTGTGAGAATATTCGAAGTTCATTGTGTGTTGTAATTGTTCCTTCAGCGATGAGTCACTGTTTTTCTTCAGTCTGCCGTGCTTTATGAAATGAGTCCACGCTTCTTTTACCGATTCGTCTTTATTCACTACCCTAGACACTAGTCTATTTAAACGACTGTCTTTGTACTTCCGTAGCGTATTGAACAATTTATTCCTCACAATGGAGTCGGTGTTGCTAAATAATTCACTGAATGTTTGCAGAAGAATGGACTCCGACACGTATTTATTCATATCATGTGTTTCAAAAGTCGCTAATTTACATTGAATATCAATTAGTAGTAAATTCAGTTCTCTACAGCCTCCTTGAGTGATATTAGATATTATGTGTAGCACCTGAAATTTTAAAGTTACTTTAAAAATATCGTTAAGCACGTTATATTTGATCTCAAGCATTCTCAAGCTTAACATCAGGCGAGGTGAAGTCATTTTCTTTTTTTAAATACACTACAAGTTACCATCAAGTTATTAACAATACATAAACAACAACATTTTGAAATGGACTGCAACTCCGTGTACACAGATAAAACATGAAAATGGTATACCGAGATTTTGTGAGTTGAATTACAATAGATTGACGTGAAATTGACGGGCCGTATATAAAAAATTCTCAACAAAAAAGTACTGAAATATAATATTAAACCTTATTTTAATGAAGTAAAACTCATTCTTTCGCTCGTTTTCTGATCTCCTTTCTGCACTGGAGCTACCTACCACCATCTTTTAAAAATAATATTACTTCAACCTTACTTTACTTCCATAGTGTGAGTCATGTGGTGAGCATCCGCCAGGATACTAATGCTGTTACAAAACTTATAACACTCCGTCGATTTTACGTCGGTGTTATAGTGAATATATAATTTGTAAGAATTAACACTTGTCTCCTCAACATCATCATTCCCTGAACCTTTTTCCCAACTCAGTTGGGGTCGGCTTTCCAGTCTAACTGTGATGCGGCTGAACTTCGATATTTTCCGTGAAGCGACTGCCATCTGACCTCCACAACCAATGGTCTAATGACCAATGGCGATATCGAAGTTCCAAGTTAGGCTGGTTGGACTTTTGAGGGCTCCAACTACCCGTAACGACTGCCATAGATGTTTGTATGGCAACCGGGACTTATAAGCCTGCGATAAATACACACATAACTTCGAAAAGCATCGAAAAGTCATTGGTGTGTGCCATGGTAAACCTGGGATCGAACTCGAGACCTCGTCTCAGTAGTCCATTACCCATACCACTAGGCTACCGCGGCTTTTCTTGTCTCCTCAACATACAGTACACAAAATATAGATGGACGACAACAGTCCGAAACCAAATCTCACTATGAAAGTAAAGTAAGATTGACATTACATACACACACATGTAAATATTAATAAAATTTTAAGAGGTGGTATAAACCCCAGGCTTTTATGTGACCGGACAATTAATGTGCTAGTCTCATAACGTAATATACAGATAGTAAAAAAATCTAGACTTACCTTCACTAAATAAATACTGTTTCCATCAAAAATATGCTCCATCGAGTCTATTAATCTAACTAACGCTTCCATATATCTATAATACCATAAGGTTCCACTGTGTAATTGTTTCACCGTTTGCATGTTATTTGGACAACCCTTGGTCCATGCTTCTATTACTAAGGATTTAACTTCATCGTTTTGGCTAATGTGGGAACAGGTACTTGCTAAATGAAATGTTTTTATCTGTAATAAATAAAAAAAATAAGTTCAAAAGCTCTATTTTTTCCCGTGTGGAAGTGCCCACAGTTACCCCCGCCCGCCTAGACGGCAGTGGGGGTGTTCATTCGGACTCGAATCGAATCGAATAAAAGCGCACGACCGTCTTGGGCTGACAGTTACCTAGAGTGAAATACGACTGTCATATCTCTCACGACCTACCTGAAAAGCTCAGTCTTCATAATCTTAATATTATAAATAAAGAAGTATGTTTGTTGCTCAACCTAGGCGCCTATTGTATTTATACTTCATGTAATATCATAAAAGACTACATGGAGGGTATGGCGGATGTCTCTAGACTTTCGCTATACCCTTCTATCCTATTCATCCGTTTCGGGCGCGCTTTCAGCACTTCAAGGACATTATTTAAGCACTTTGGGAAATTACAGTTCCACAACGAATGAGAAGGTATTTCTTGGTGGATTTTTTAAAAGACCACTTATGAGATTATAACGTCTTATCATAAACCACATTGCATTTAAGGGACTAGAGCTTCGCACGGGTACATCTTTTTTGGTCACATAGGTACACAGAAAATACAAATTAAAGCGGAAGTCGCATCAATATCCGTTGCGTAGATTGGAAGATCTAATCGCACAAGTGATGACAGCGCGAAGTGTCAACATTTAACATATTTTCACAAAATTGTACATAAATGTAGTAGGTGTTACTTCTATACCGTGTAAGTTCAAAGATGGGCAAAACAAATATGGCTTACCACAGTGTCCATTTCAAAATGTTCATTACTGATAAGCTTTCGCATTTGCATTAGAAACTGTTCCGTAGCCATCTCCTCAGCGTAACACTGCGCTTCGTGCGGTAAGTTGCTTATTTTCAAACAACTCCATAAGCCGAAGTTTCTATCATCACAAACACTGAACATGTTGTACATTCTCATCTTGTCTTCATTCGGCATTATTTCGAATAGTCTGCCTATAGTGTGAGATAGATGCACTTTTTGAGGTGAGTCTAGAAATGAGGTATTGTTTTCTAGTTTCTGGTATATCTCGCTGAGAGATACAACTTGGGCAAACACTAACTGGCGGTTGGACATTCTGAAAAAAATATGAGGAAGGTTTTATTTTCATGTACAATCTTTCTGCTGTAAAAGAGATTTTGCTAGCTTTGTGCAGTAGTTTGCATGTAGATACTGGATAAAGGGTGTGGTCAACTATTGCTTAATTCCAAACTGATAAAAAAAGTTTCAAATACCACTTTTTGCCCGACCTGGGAGTCGAACATGAAACTTCAGGCTAGCACTACATTTACGGAAATATTGCATATAAACGACGCGACGGAGTTATCGATCATCCGCGCTCTGAACCTGTTATTAATTACACGTATAAAGCGTTCCGACACTGTAGAAAATGGCCTCACTCATTCTCATAATAATTATGTATAATGCAAATGAATAATATGACTGAATTTGAATTTGAATTTAAATTTGAATTATTCACAACAGATTAACTCGCTGTCGTTAAATCATAAAGGCATCAACCATAATGATTATAATAAATTTAATCAGTATGGTATGGTTCCCGGTGGAGTCATAGAAAGCCTTTAGGGGATAGGACTGTTCTCCATCTATGCCCCCTTGATAGCAGCAAGCTCGCCCCCTATATGTGGGGGAGGGAGGGGAGTGAAAATCATGGCGAAATATAGGTGTTAGTGCACCTCTGCCTACCGCTTCGGGGATTTACAAGACTTTTTTTTATACAACTTAGGTCGCAGACAAGCATGCGGCCCACCTGATGGTAAGTGGTTACCGTGGCCTATGGGCGCGTGTAACACCAAAGGAGTAACACTCGTGCCGCAACCCTTGTAAGAACAGAGACATTCTGTGTCGTCAGCGCAAAATATGTAGGATAAGCCTTTGGTTTTCCCACTGACAACACAAAACCTCTCTAGTGAGCTCTGGCTACCCTACTCACCACCGAAAACACAACACAAGGTTATTAAACAGCGATATTCTGTACGGTGGAGGTATTTCCCCAGTCGGATACTTTTATTTTACATATAAGATTGATTGATTTGATTGTGATTGATTTGATTGATTGATTATGATTATGATTATAAGATTTACAAGGATTTACTTATGTATGTATTCATTACTCACCTGGCCAATAGTACCCAAAGATTGGACGTAAACATGGCGCTCGCGCAGTCAGTACCCAGTAGAGCCTCAATCATTCTCTTCTCCAAGATATGAATTTCTTCAATAATCATCATTGACGCTAATGTGACTGTGTGCGTGAGTAGATGTTCGTACAGACCATACGTTTGATAGTGGCGGTTTGGCACCAAACATTTGTATTTTAGACTCATATGGAACCAAATGTGACCTTGAAACAAGTGATAACTCAATTCAAACTGGACAAATGAGATTAGAAAAACTATCTAAAGTAAAGGATATGTATACTTTCTCTCTATTCTTGTGTGTATCCTTTCCTTCCATACAAAGGAGAAGAGTTTGTTCACATTATCTCTACTTTATATAAAATTAAAATATTCCATTCCAAATTCAAATAAGATAATTTAAAAACTCGAAGATATAATAGACATTTTTGTAATTTCGTTAAACTGGTAGGCGTCAGCCTTACTTAATTCAATTTTATGTTTGTTTCACAACGAAAACATAAAATTGAAACATAACACAACTTGTGTAAGTCATCAAACGATCTCGTGATAAGGAAATATATTGGAGGATGGTACCCACCACTCGCCCACGTTTTAACAATCACAGCGCTAGCAATAGTAAAATATTACTAATTTTCATAGAAAGGAATGAATATGGATGATGGACTTCCGCCATATAATCCCTACTTCAATATCTGACGGAGCAAACACAGAGAGGAGGAACCCTAAATAGTTAGAGTTGAGTTGGTGAGTTGAGGATAGTAAGATGTGCTACGGCGATGTAACGTCGACATAGAATGAAATATGGGCTTTTGCTATTGACTAGTATATGGGAAACGGTAGGCTTGGAACCTTGAGTGATATTCTTTGAATACTTACAATTTGGTAATAAACTGTAAATCACATTGATAAGCCGATGTTTCTGTAATGTTGCCAGTTGATCGCCACCCTTCTGCAGTAAAGACTTGATGGTCGATATAACTAAAAGTATTAATCCAAGTAGTTTATCATCTCTTCTTATTTTATGAATATCGTAGTCACATATATACTGAAAAAAAAGATATTTATTTTTATAAATCTGTACGACAATTTATAAAGCTTCGAATATGAATGATTGTTTGGTTGATCGCGCTAATCTCAGGATCTACTGGGTCAAAATGAAAAAATAATTTTGTGTCTGGTTTGTCAAGGAAGGTTATAAGGCTATACATCATCAGAGATGGCAAAAGGCTTGTCCACCGAATATCCAAATGTGGATGGACCCTTACAGAAGCTCTGCGTATATTTAAGAAACCGGGGTAACCGACTGCTACGTGATCTTTTTTTATAACACTTAGGTGGCAGACAAGCACACGGGTCTACTGAACTGAACGGGAAGTGGTCATAGTGGCCTATGGACGTTTGCAACACCAGGGGCGCTACACTTGTGCTGCCTACCCTACTCGTGCCATATCTTACAACTCCGTAAGGAAAGTCTGCATAAGGTGTCGGTATCTGTACACGTGTTTATTTAGAAAACAGTAAAAACTTATAAATTTAATAACATACGCGTGGTAATGTTGTCTACATTTAAAGGTTAATTACCACACAATGCAAAATTCAAGCGTTCAGATGCAATGACATATAATTTATATAAATAACCTGGGTTTCCCCCAATACTGAAATTTATCAAGATATGACATTTTTTAATAAAAACACATCATTTACGTGTGTGAACATTTTTCGCTCATCAATCAATCTTATTTAAAGAATGTTTTTATTAATTCGAAAACATTAAACGAAATATATGTAGGGAAGTATGTAGACCTAATTTACAGTCAAAAAAAATATATACGGTACCACATTTACATACAACGTTGTATGAAAAAGTGTTAATGTATCTCTTTTTTTGACTGCAACTACCATGTTTTGTGATTTCCAAATATAGAAGGTATACTACGTTTTGCGGTTTCAAAGTGATTCTGCTAACTCCTGTGGCTCAACGCCTAATTACTATACATATAGCATTTAGGCAGTAAACTAATAATATAATAGTTGCGATCATAAATATTTCCCTTTCAAACCTATTTCCCAATTTTATCATTTATAACACGTATACCAAGTACGGCGAAAATCGCGCTCGGATAATAAGGCAACATATTAATAATATTTAATATATATTATAATTTACGTTCCTATGCGTGTCTAGATTTAAAAAAAATATGTTAACGACGCTTCTCGTGACCAGAAGGCCAGCTTCTTTAAAAGAATTAGTATAGCCATACATCGTGGCAATGCTGCCAGTCTTCTGGGAACGCTTACACAAGAGGCATGCGAACTAAGAATGCGATGCGAAAAAAGAATAAGCGGCGGTAGCTTAGTGGTTAAGGAGTCGGCCTTACGATCGAGAGGTCCCGGGTTCGAATCCTGGCCATTACACTACCGACGTGAACCCACTCCTAACACAAGTCTTTGAACTTAGCTGGAGGGGTTAAAGGGTATATTAGTAACTTCGGTTGCTAATATTCTTATAAAAAAAATTAGTTTTATTTCTTTTTAGTTGTTTTAGTTTGTTTTTAATATATTGTTCCTCAGCTCGATAAAAAAAAAGATTATATAATAAGGAATCGTTTAGAATACAAACCTGTAATAACTTATTATCATATAAAAGTTCGCCTAGAAGCATGTGTACTGGAGATGACACATTGTTAGTGAAAAGATTGATGAACTGTGACTGTTTCCCAGCTATTGTATGTAAATAAGCGTCATTATTTCTGAAACAAATAAAAAATGTTTCACCTTCATTGTTATCACTAATTAGGATGTACAACGATGTTTATTTAGAGAATAAATAGCGTAAATAAATAGCGTCAATTGTATCTGTCTATAACGATTACATATTATTGTATGAAGTATACGCGGATATCACGCATTAAAATAAAACAGATTCTATCACGATTCATTTGGCATTATTTTAACCAATTCTATCACGATTTATTTGGCATTATTTTAACAAATTCTGTCACGATGTATTTGGTTTTGTTTTACCAGATCCTATCACGATGTATTCGGTATTATTTTAACAGATCCTATCACGATGTATTTGATATTATTTTAACAGATTCTGTCACGATGTATTTGGTTTTGTTTTAACAGATCCTATCACGATGTATTTGGTATTATTTTAACAGATTCTGTCACGATGTATTTGGTTTTATTTCAACAGAATCTATCACGATGTATTTAGTATTTTAACAGATTCTGTCACGATGTATTTGATATTTCTATCACGATGTATTTAGTATTTTACCAGATTCTGACACGATGTATTTGTTATTATTTACAGTAGCCTTACGATTCGGTTGTTTATCAGTAGTCATAGTCGCGCAGTGACTAAACATGGTAGTGTTGTCCTTTAGTTTAAAGTATAAGTTATCTCGAAAGTACTCAACATGTTGAATTGTGTGTTCTCTATGTGTGTGATGAATTGATATTAGGTAGGTAACTTACAGGTTCACATATAGAAGCAGTTCGACGATACTATCGTAATCTTTTATGACCGCATTCTTGAAAGTGATGCACACTCTTAACAATATTTTCAAAATAAAGCTGCTCACTTTAAGTGATCTTAGAATAACTTTTTCTTCTTGGTTTTCCTGCGAACAATAAATAAAAAAATGTTAATTTGTCTCATGAAGTTTTATTTGTACGACGCCACGCCGTGAAAATAAGTCCAGAGTTATGCACATCAAATTTATCTACTGCAAATCCTCATTTTCACAAGTCACCGTGACTCGTGCATTGTCAGTAAATCGTAGAAGTCCAATTGGTCATCACTTTATGTAGGTGCGTGTAACGTAGTGTGCATGGGAGTGTGCAAGGGAGTGTGCAACGTAGCGTGAAATGTATATCTTGTTGGCGCGCACGCAATCACTCGATTATAGATGTCTCAAATTCTTGTACAATTTTGATTTTGTACAACTTAAGTTTCGAATGTCGGGTTTCGCGTTTTATTTTCAAACTAGTCACGAAAACTCGCGACTCCGCTTGCCTCCTTCTGACGCATAATGACCAAAATAGTTAGGATATTTTTCGCATATTGACGCATTTGTAAAATGACTATTGTACGAGCCGCCATACTCCAGTAAACCACTCGATTTCGTTTGTATTATATATACGTAAGGGGTCTAGTTTTCCTAATTCACGCGATATATTCGGATAGTTATAGAAGATCGGCAGCATACAATAGTAGTAACATACCATACCTCTAAAGCAGTGTTTATATTATTTGTGACCATTGCACATAAAATTTTAGTGCAATCACTGTAAATGTTTTTGTCCATGAGAGTACTCGAATATTTTTCACAGATGACTGTGTAGGCCTTCCATTGTTCAGCCATTGTCTTGACATCAAGACTTTGCACTACCTCGCCTATCTTCAAGTTCATGTCTAAAGCTATTGAAATTGAAAAACAAGGTCAGTGAATTGTGACGGTTTGGTTAAATGGATAACTGGATACAGGCAACTAACAGTTGTCTCAACTGCCTGCCTGCTAATAAATAATAATAATAATAAAAAATAAAAACAAATGTATTTGTTGCGTTCATTAATACCTAAATGAGTAGTACATATTCGTATATTGAAATTTATGTTTGTTTGTGGTAACTTGACCTATACATATTTGAAATAACTACTGCAGATGGCAGTCGCCTCCGTAAAAGCCCGCCCAAAACTCCACATTATGGACAGGAGTAGTTAAGTGGTCCCTAGGATTTTTTTCGTGCGCGATAACCCCTCGGATACCAAACCCACCTGAGCCGTTAAGGGACATTATGTCAGATTCGAACCAACTAAAACGTCCCTAGGCTGCAAAATGGAAGTTTAGAAGCAACCAGGAGTGAATCTCGAATGATACTACTGTCTTTCTGTTTTCAGAGTACGCAGAGACTACAATCCACCATTTAAAAACAACACAATGTGGCAGTGGTGGACAAACACACAACTCACTTGATGGGGCGTGGAGTACAACACCAGTGGAGTCACATTCAGCCTGTAAAAACCTGCCTGTAGGAATTCATGGAGGAAATTCTGTCTACAATGTGAAGGAGAGGCATATTATTATGTACATTGTAGGAGATATGAACATAATATAATGGTTATCCCTTTAAGGCATTAAGAGAGAGTGTATTATTATGTACATAATATAATGGTTATCCCATTAAGGCATTAATAGGCATGCATAAGGTACCTTCAATGAGAATATCCTGTTCCTCCATATCAGTGAGATCAAAAATATAGTGTTTCTCTAAAACTATCAAATATGTTAGCTGCAGTTCATGGCAAATTTTAAACAGATCCTTCAAGTACTGTTCCACACTGCTCAGTTGACTGCCATATACTAATTCACTAGAAAATGAAGAGGATTTAATATAGTAATAATCGTAAAATAGCAGTCGTTACCAGACAGCCTCTGTTGTATAATGAAAAAAAATGCCGCAGCTACGCAGGAGGTGCGGGATCTATCCCACACAGTGCATATATTTATAAGCATGAATATGACTTAATTGTTATTGGTCTGGTCGTACCTCCAAAATCATGTCGAGCCATTGGTCCCAGTTGTCATATGAGCTTCTATGGCAGTTATCACGGGTAATTGTACACCATAGAATGGCCTACAACTGGTCTAACTGCAATACTTAGAGTCTTGGAATGCCTAACTAGGTACCTTTTTCCTACTGTACCTGCTTCTTTAAGCGGGGTGTAAAAAAGGATAGAATGAGGCCGTCAAGCTGAGTGCCACCATTGTAACACTGTATATACCTAAGACTTTGCTTGCAGCTCACCACCAAGCGAGGTTAAGCCAAATTGATGTCTGTCCGTTTGACGAGTTTGTATTATCTGATCAACTTACCTGTCCTTACAGTGTGTAAAAACCAATAGAATTATGTGGCCTGTAACAGTTGGAAATGTTTTCATAGAACTACAAGGCATTGATATTGATTCTATAATATTCTTTACCAAATCTGATAACAACTGGAGTATACATGTAGCATCATTCATGTAATCTATTAATTTATGGATTTGTATATTTGCTTCTGATAGCAAGGTTGTAATCATGTCTAAACTCTGAAATGAGAATAAGAATAAAATTAAAACAATAATATACAACACACCCTTTGATCTCCAAAATCGGAAGAGTCAAAGAAAAATTTTAAACTTAATGGTATGACAGCTTCTTCAATAGGACAAATTAGGGATTAATATAATAACATTCAGCACTTTACGCAGGTGGGGTTAGTTCATCCAATGCTCAAGTCTTAATTTCGCTTGTTGGCTGAAATATGATGGAATTGTACCCATATATTGCAATAAAGTAAATTAAATTCAGGTTTTTTAAGTACAATAAGTGTTTTGGTCTCTTTCCGAAACACAGTGTAACAACAATTGATAATTATCATATCAGTACAGTGGAATGCATATCGTCGGTTAAAAGGCGACTTGATTCAAGCGCCATTTTGAGAACTTTACAGGAGAGCATTTTAAAGTTTATTTTTTAAGAAAAAAATTCACTGTTCCTAAAGTATATAACAAATATGTACAAATCTCCCCAAATAAAAAGCGGTATATTTTTTGCTAATTTTTGATTATATTATAACCAATAAAAGGTGTATTTAAAGCAAGTTAGATGTAACTTGTGCCATTTTGCACAATTCTTTGATCAGAGCAGAAAGGTCTATGTACACAATAACGATTTATGTATTCAAAGCAAAATAGTTTATGTGTTCCTTGCTTCCTGAACAGATCAAGGATAAATGATTTAAATCACTTACCCATTTGTCAACTGTTCATGGATACATGATTTAAATCACTTTCCTATTTGTCAACTGTTCATGGACAAATGAGTTAAACCGCTCACCTAGTTGTAACTGTTCAAGGAGGAATGACTCAAATTACACAGTGATATAATATCTAATCATAGGAAATAGTTTTAATCGCAAGATTTATTTCAATCTGAATTGAGGAAAATAGCTCAAAGGTAATTAAATGGATTTCACGATGTAAGAAAAGCGAATGAAATGACATGTCAATTATAAGAAAAGTAACTTAAATAGATAAAATTGGTATACTTTTAAGAACATGAGACGTTAAAATCGATTTTGTGAAACGAAACAAAATAAAACAACGCTTTATGAAACATTTTTTTTAAACTATTCATTTACGTAAAATCAAGTAGTATTCATTTACATTCATAATCACTAATAATCCGTCTTCAAATATTAGTAATTTTCAACATATTCAAATTTTGATTTATTGTAATTTTCAACTTTGGTTTTAATTATTAATTTACTTATAATCTCTAAACATAGGTAGTTAACATTTATAATTACTTTTAATCAGTTTTCAAATAATAACTCTCCTAACTAACTAACTCTCCTAATTTAATTTTTGTAATTATAATTGAGATTAAGTTGAGTGAAAGGGTTAATATACAAGGCGTTTTATATGATTGCTTTATTTTCAACAGATGGCTCAGTTACATGATAGAAAAAACCTGGTATTTTTTGTTATAAAAAAAAACCTAGAAAAAGAAACTAGTTCTATTAGTGAATTGAACCATCTGTTGAAATTAAAGAAAATCAATAATAGTACCCTTTAGGAAATAAATGTGATTCGCGCATGAACTGCAAGGAATTGTGTATAGTAATACACTTATAAAATTACAAAGATAATAATTATTTTTAATTGAAAAATATTTTTGTTACTACCCACTGGAAATCAAGGTTAATCCCAACTAGAGGTAGAGAACTCAAAAAGAGCCTTGATAGTCTAAAGCTCACAACAATCTCCACTAGCCAGAATACCAGATGTAATTGATTTTTTTATAGTGAAGGGTATATCAAATACTTAACTTGATAGAAGACCATGCCTCGGCGGCTCTTCAGACCACTCTCTTGTTCCTTTAACCATTGCTACATCTCCTATTATCCAGCAACGCAACATCACACTACGCAATCACAAATGAAAACGTTTTTTTCTTTCGTCTCAAATCCCAATATGACATTGAAGAGACAACAAAAGACCTTTCTAGGCTTATCCAAGAAGTCACTTGGAAATGCACTCCCGAACGAAAGTATATGAAGTATGTTAATAACCTACTCATCTCGGCCCTAAAACTACAAAGGAAAGATAAAAGAAAACTCCACTGTAAATGGCAAACTGGTGAACGTCACTCGGACAAAATCGCTCTCAACAAAGCAATCCTTGAACTGAGAAAATCAATAAAAGAGTTTGAGAAGGTACGAATTCACATTTTTGTAGAATCACTCAGTGCACATAAGGTTAACAACTACTCCCTATAGAAGGCTACTAAACGTCTCAACCAACCCCAAGTCCCAAAACCACCTATAAAAACTTCAGACAACAACTGGGTTCGCTCTAACCCAGAAAAAGCTGAGGCATTTGCTAAGCATCTAGAAAACGCCTTTTCTCCAAATGATGCAGCTCCGAACACAGACGGAACGTCAATCGACCACCTATTGACAGAAAAACTAGAAAACACAAGTCCCCAATTAAGGCTCGCGATGCCACGAGAGGTGTACAGAGTCATCGCAAATCTCATAGACAAGTTAGCCCCTGGTTACGACCTGATAAGCCTAAGAATTTTAAAGGCACTTCCTCGATAGGTACTAGTACTCATCACAATGCTCATTAATGCCATTATGCGAATCTCTTACAACCTGAACCACTGGAAGGTATCCCAGATAGTTATGATCTACAAGCAGGTAAACCAGCCACATTAGCCTCGTCTTATAGGCCGATTAGTTTACTACCAGTATTGTCAAAAGCCTGTGAAAAAATACTCCTAGCCAGATTAGTCCCGACACTCAATGATTTGAAAGTAATACTTAACCACCAGTTTAGCTTCCGCCAACACCACTCCACGGTCGAACAAGTGCACAAAGTCTACAATTTATACAGTACGTAACTCTGTTGAACAAAAGGAATACTGCTCTGCACTTGTTCTTGACATCCAGCGGGCGTTCGACCGAGTGTGGTACAAAGTATTACTTTATAAAATAAAGACACAACTTCCGACTACCTTTTGTTGTTATCCTTAAACGTGCCTGGAAGGTAGAATATTCCTAGTTAAGGAGAAGGACTCGATCGAGTTTCTACGACATTAAAGCAGGTGTCCCTGAGGGATCCGTTCTAGGGCCTTATCTTTATAACCTCTACGCTGCAGATCTATCCAACTCTAATGGGATCACTACAGCCACATATGCAGATAATACCGCTCTAACCCAGCCAAACTCAACTGGATATAATAGACACATGGCTGAAAAGATGGAGAATAACTGCAAGCACGATTAATTCGGTACAGATAACTTTCACACTCCGCAGGGGTGACTGCCCACCTATAACCCTAGCAAATAAAACCCTATCACCTGTTAGCCACATTAGATACTAATGGTGGTTCACCTGGAGGGATCACCTAAAAACGAAGAGAGACGCCATGAACCTCAAATTTCGTAACTTGGACTGACTTTTGGGAAGGTTGTCAAATCTGACTGTCGAAAAAAAAGCTATTGGTGTATAAAGTAGCCATTAAAGCAATCGGGACATATGGCATCCAATTGTGAGGACTGCAAGCCACTCAAATATTGAAATTTTTCAACGATCCCAGAATTCAATATTAAAAACTATCGTCATTCATCACCAATACTCAGTTATTGCTCATGAATATTCGAATCTGTCCACTGTAAGAGAGGAGATAGCAAAACACTGCACAAGATATAAACAACGCCTGATAAACCACCCAAACGAGCTTGCCCAGAAGCTGCTACAGAGAGACACATCTGCATGATTAAAACGGGCGTATATTTTAGAGCTGGACAAGAAATACTCCAGCTAAAGGTCAATAAATAGAGTTACTGTTGTGACTCTTGCCTCGTAGGAGTTGTGGTCTCAATGAAGATCATGCTCGCACGCCGTTTACCACCCACATATCCGATTATAGTACCAGTATACTGATTGCGGATGAGCAGACCAGCAAAATTCAAAATAATAACTAACGATCTTCGCGCGTTCAATAATTACGTACACATTCGACTAATCTGGCATCGCGCAGTAGACTGAACCGACCTCGAAACCACGCGTGTCACGCGTGTTGTGGGTCCAAGTACCTACCCGCGTTGGTTTGTGTTCTGTGCCAAATGCCATTTTTAATGCGAGGTGAAAGCAGTAAACTGATTTAAGTATGACATAAGTTTAATTACTAAACTAATATAAAGGAATTAAATGTGCAAATATTTATTTTATGCATAGAGAAAATTGTTCCAAATGGCATAAACACTAAAAACTGGTCAAGGATAATTAGCACAAATCATATACTTCCATTATACTTATTCAGGTAAGATTGATTCAAGCAACAGAGATAATGTTCAAATGTTCAAGGCAAAATGACTTAAGTTGCAATCATTAATAAATCTGGTTGAAGCAAAATGAATCAATATCCATGTTAAATTAATTAAGATCAAGTAAAAGCAATTCAAGCGCCAAAACCATTTTATTTCATCCAGGGATTAATGGTTTAAACTACAGATAGTAAGAAAAAACATTTTTTTTGATAGGTCTATATACATGCTTTGAAAAAAAGAACCAAAATTGCTACACTTGATACCTCGTAAATAGAAAAGATACCCAAATTTGTAATGGAGCCAAGCGCCAAAAAAGTGCTCCGATTAACCTCAAACCCGGCTAGAACGACGCGGAAAAATTCCACGATTCCAATGATGTATATAACTCAATATCGCCCAAGGTGGCGCTTGAATAAATTCGCCTTTTAACCGTCGATATAAGCCTTGCCACTAAGGAGTTAATATGTTGATCAACTAGTTTGTATGAGGTTCTGGAGTGACAAGTACATCTTGTGGGTTCTGAAGTGCATTAGGTTTCTACAGAATATGCAGCACGAGCGTGGCGCCCCTGGTATTGCAAACGTCCATAGGACACAGTGACCACATTTCATCGGGTAGGTCGTGTCGTGTGCTTATCTGCCACCTGAGTGGGGTAAAAAAATAATCGTCTGCCCAAATGGGAACTAAACAGCGATATTTTGGAAGTACAAGCACGAGATGACAGAACTATTACCTGTGATATACAGGAGTTGCAATCTTCTAGCAGGTTGAGAAAACATCCAGAAAAGGTGGACTTTTTTATCTCTTTCCGTATCTTCTGCAAACCTGATTTAGTATTCAATACCAGTGACCCATATGATACAATATTCATCTGGTAGGTATTATAGTTAAGAAAATAATTAGTAATACATGTTATCCAGGTGCTTATTTATAGATAAAGGATTTCAAAAGGATACAATTGCCAGATCATCTGATGGACTGTTATGAAATATATCTGTGCTCTCAGATAAGAAATCTGAACTTTGCGAGTCATCCATTTTACCGGATATTTAACAATTTTAGTTAACTAATTGTTATAAATTATATTTTATGCCGATTTGATACATTTAAATAGTTAAATATTGAAAAAAATTCATGCCGCAAACAGTCCCGCGTAAATAATTTGACAGTTTTATTTTGTTTGTTTTTGGTTTTTTTTTTCTTCTTCAATATGACTCGCTCGGTGAGTATTCGCCATTGTTAAGTAATCAAAAAATTAAAAACATTAATACTAACCATTGATTTCGAAAGAGGGGAATAGTACATATTAACTACAAAATACTGTGACCAAATACAAAATACCTATGTTCCATTTTTATAAATGAACGTTTGCTCTACGTGTACCTTCTACTATCGTAGAAGTTGTCGATTCGCCTATACTAATACGATTGGGTTTACCAATCTTTTAACGTATAGGCATTAACAACAGAGCTGCGACATGCTCATGACTCATGCGATAATAATTAATAATAATATTACGGTTAATGTGAGGTTCAATAATAGATTCAAACAAGTACATATTATATTATGTGCTAGATTTATTTATGTTTATTTAAATAATGCAAGAATTGTTTTTCTCTCTGATGCATCTTATGCCGTGCCGGCTCATACTTGGTATAAACGCTATTACGAAACAGCACGGGAATGCAGCCAGTGTATTTGGCCCCTTCGCACCGGACACAATTCGGGCCGGTTATTTAAAATTTCGTTGGAATTTGATATTTTTGACATTATGAGACTTTGACAGTACTTAATACATTTAAGAAAATAATATTATGAATCTTCTTTTCCAACATACAAATATCCTTTCTATTATATTCCTTGTACGGATTCGGCTTTCATTATATAATTTCTCTCCATCACTAATTGGATTCCTTAGAGGTGTCAGTAAATAAGGTTTGACTGCATAACCTTTGTCACCAGCCAACCAGTACCCGCTAAATTCATCATCTTTTAGCCTGCCCTAAAAAACAAGCAGTTCAAACATTTTGTGTGGATTAAATAAAATACGTTAGGCATTTAATAAATTCATATAAATTTACAAAATCCTTGATGACACTAGAGTTGAAAATATGGCTATCATGGCTGCTGCCAGGCCATCGTGCAACAATGTTGGTTATATACTTACATTTTTGCATCACATATATCATCTGAACATTCATGGAAAATGACAATTTTCTATTTCTATACATTTCTGCATCTTGGCCACCTGAAAATTACCATTTCAAAGATATAAAAAGTAAGCATAACATTGGGTTTGGAATTTACATGTAAGTAGATTACATGCCTCATTATAGATGCTAATATGGGATGGGTAAGGTAGGTACCTGGAGACATAATTGGTATGTAAGTGCAATCAATTGCTCCAATTACTTTTGGAAAAGCACTTATACCATAAAATTCCGTTGCTGTCCTTTCCATCTCCTGAACGGTCTGTGGCATAGCAATCCATTCTGTTCTCATGCTTGCTATAGCTCGGCTCACTCTGTATATAATGCGTGATACGGTTGACTTGTGAACACCAGCCGTATCACCAGCACATCTTTGGAATGAACCACTAGCATAATACTCTAATGCAATGAATATTTGGTGTACTGGGGTCACTGCTTTATTTCTGAAAAATTACAGTATAAGGGTAGGACAGGAAAATACAGAAATGATATAGGGTAGGTACTTTATATTCTTTATCAAAATTTTCAACAAATTTTAAAAGTCAAAGTTTTTGCTTAAATATTATATATAAATAGTTACATACTTCATCGTTGCTTGGAGGCATTGACCTGCTTTGCAATCGTTAAGTCAGCCACCAAGCTACATTTTTGGAGACTCGAAATCTTGCTTGGAATGATACATCATCCCATGTGGAAAAACGATCCGGTCTTAATAAATAAACTTTTCTTTTCCTAGATCTCACATCGACTAGATCCAGGTCATCTTCAGAGCTCGTTTCCGCGAGTATTTCTCGTAGGCAGGACATAATGTTTATACCTATTAGAGGTTACCTATAGATGACACTTTTTGATAGAATTCAACTTTAACGGCCGAGCGTGGTTGGTTATAGTTACCGTTAAGAATTTTAACAATTGGCAATGTTTTATACCTAACCGGTACTTTAACAGCATTGTTACTGTTAAAGTAAGATCGTGCAACCCACGCTAAGTATTTTTTATCTCGCCAATAGGGATGACGACAACGTCGTCTGATTCTACCCAATGCTGCTTAATATCTTAGTCTGCTGTAAAAATATGAATTACAAATTAAATTATTGTTTATCTGAACTGAAACTATGATTTTTATTACTTTTAACTCTCAAAGTAGATTAAAATATAAACAACCAAAAGGAGTCCTTGAATTTTTAGATTACTTAATAGAATTTCAAATGACTTTTTTTATGAATCATACCCGTAAACGGAACAAAACATATTCATATGCGATATATTCTTTTGCGCCATGCATTTGCACTAGGTACTTACTGAGAAACCATGCTGTCACAATTTTCAAACGATTTCTATAATAGCTGCTCGTTTGAATTTTCAAAACCATCCGTTGTTGTATGAAAATTCACTTTAGCAATATTCACTTTTAAACTTTCACGTTGCAAGGTTGCACTAGCAGTGGTGGTGGAATACGAGCAGTGCCAGCAAACATGCCAATATGGCAAAAATATTTGGAGACTTGAACCGAAGGTGGGGCTTTAAAAGTACCCAGGTGGAACGGGAGAACGCACCCGTTCAAATGTAAATAAACGTGTGTCAGTTTTGACATTGACAATCGTGACAGCTACTTTCACGTGTTGCTCTTGCTTTGCTTTTGTGATGTTTAGCCCGTACATCAACACGCGGCCCGGTATAATAAAACAAATAGTTGTTGCTTCTTACTGATTTGTTACTGAGAGTATTTACAAATCGACGGCATGAAAAGATGGCGAGCAACATATCAGATGCACTAGGAATCATAGGTTCAGAAACTACTACGCCAGAATTATCAAAAATATGTAATGAACTACAGGTTAGTAAGCTAACATGAGACTATGCACAAAATGTTAAATCACTAATCAACTGCTACTACAAAATAATACTGTTTCATAGTAGAAAGATAAGATAGTTCTTCGAAAACATTTCGACATATAATGTTTTCGAAGAACTATCATATAATATAACTATTATAATAGTTACTAAAAATATGATATGTGCGTAATGAAAAGAAAACAAACATTAATTTTGTTGTTACTCATGGTTACCACATACATACGAAACTATCCAAGATGGAAATCTTGTTGTTAGCTTTACAATTTTGATGAGTATGAGTACACTTTATAATTTGTCTTTAACCTAGCAGTTATTCCAACTAATGTCAATCAATCAATTGGCCTATTAAGAATATCTAATTCATAATTTTTTATACAGCAGCTACAAGAAATATGATCGGATCGCTTAACAATTATTCTATTTTTTACATCAATAATATAATTCTTGTTGCAGAATAAATTAAATGAAAGTTCGTCTGACATTCAAGATGTTGTGGAGAAGTTGTCTGAGTTTATTCTTGAGATTGAAGATGCTAAATTGTTTAAAAAATATTTATCAAATATATTGCTTGCACTTGTATCTGCGAAGATACCACTGAAACCAATATTTTCTAGTTCTAACTTTGACAAATGTAACGATAATGAAAAGATTTGTCATTTAGAATACTCTGTTGTATTAGCTGCATTAAGTGAACATCCAGATATTTTACAGTAAGTATAGTTTTTATTCCTGTATTTTTTTTTTATTTTTTTTTTTTATTTTTTTTTATTTACTTATATAGGATAAGTAAATAAAAAAAAATATTATATATATATAATACTTTGATGATTTGCATGACAGAGCAAACAAATACACCCTGAGTGTGACTGTAAGTCAATCGAACATTATTAGCACTCCACTCATAGTAGAACTGTCCGCAGATCAGTGATGTTCATGTTCATGATTGCACATTGCCAGCTACCTTCCATGATTGTAGTCTAAGTAAATAATGTGCATGGAACTACATTGGTTAAGGAGTCGGCGTTTTGATTGAAAGGTCCCGGGTTTGATTCCTAGACATTACACTACCAACATGTACACACTCCTATCACAAGTCATTGTGCTTAGCGGGAGGGGTTAGAAGGAATATTAGTAATAAAATAAACACACCCATATATAAAAATCACAGAGATTTTTATTTATGTTAAATAAAAAACTTATTAAATGTTTATTTTCAGATATGCATTAAAATACTTTGAAGTAAATCAAGTACCCCCATTTGAAGTGTTTATCCACCATGAGGATTCATATAATGTGGCTCCAAAGAAGCGGCGTCTACTTGATTGTAGACAGAAAGTTACTGACCTACAGATAGTCAACTGTTGTTACATATTGCTTAGCAAGTTGCCAAATGAACTGTCTGTTAAATGGGACTGGACCAAGTTTGTCAGTAACTTCAGCCACCATCAGAGTACAGAAGTGAGATGGTAAGTCAATATTTAAAATTGAATGATATGATTTTGATGTGCACTTTATGAATGTTGATTGTTTGGTACACTAAATATCCATCCTTAGTATTAGATGTTTTATTATACTACTTAGGTGGCAGACAAAGACATGGCTCACTGATGGGAAGTGGCTACTGTGGCCTATGGCCAGCCTATGCTCATGTTGTATACCGTGTAGAAATCTTCTAATACCCTTCTTGAAGAATCCTATATTGTTTTTATCTGACATCTTTTAATCAGACGGTAATACCATCATTACCCCTTTCCTGACAGATTACTAGAGCAATACATTTATGAGCTATGTGTTATGAAGATGAATTAGCAACTGGCAAGGTGACTCTTAGGCTCAATTTACACCGCGGTGGAATGGAAGCGAACGAAATTGGAGGTACAAAGCATAATGAACTTTATGCGAATTGCGATATGATCTTAGCTAGGAGAATTTTCGAGAAAGCCCGACGCTTCGATTGATTCGCATTAGTTTGTATAGTTGTATACTATGCACTTGACATAGAGTTCATTATGCTTTGTCCCTAGAATATCGTTCGTTTCCATTCCGCCGCGGTGTTAATTGAGCCCTAAACTGCAGCATGCTATATACCTAAACTATTTATTTTATTTTTAGGATGGTAAAAGAATGCATGGCTATTCTCTCTAATATGACTGAAGCTCAGTCCAAAGTACTATCAAAAACTTTGAACTTAAATGAACAGGTCAGCCTAGAGAAAACACTGAAGGGTAGAAAAGAGCCCGTGTGCCCAATGAACGAAGTGTTAAAAGGTGCTTTAAGTCCTGATAACGTTGTAAATATTGATGGTATATTGTTACCAGTTTTTGAGAAAAAGAATGTTCAAATTGGGAACTTAGTACCAGTGAAATCAACAGTCAATAATTTGAGGAGTTTAGCTTTAGCGGTAGCTTCTGGTAAGTAAAATATAAATCGATTGATTTTAATAAAAAGGTGTATCGCGGAAATTGACCGCCGTTTCCACGATCAAGGCGGTTACTCCCGCTCCGGCTCGTTCCTGGGGCAAAGGATGGCCATTGCGATTCAACGAGGCAACGCGGCCAGCTACATGGGCACCTTTGCGCCGGGAACGATACGGGGTGGATACATGGTGTTATTTGACGCGACATAATCATTGCTATGTTCGATGAGTTTATGTTTAATTAAGTTTTGACATGTATCCTTTCTTTAATAAATAATTTTAATAAAATGCAAGAGACATTCATGCATATTCATATTTGCTATGAACGAGACTCGGATTCACAAAATACAATATATAACGAATTGGTTTTTCTAGGACAAGCTCTCTGCCTGATGGGACCCGTAGGATCTGGTAAGACTTCATTAGTAGAACACTTGGCTGCTATCACAGGCCGCAAAGGGGTGGCTTTCAAGAAGGTGCAACTTGGTGATCAGACTGATTCCCGAATGTTGCTAGGCGCGCATCAATGTACAGATGTACCTGGAGAGTTTCTTTGGAGGCCTGGTGTACTCACAGAGGTATGATTCTAGAACTAAGTTGCGTGGGAATATTTGCACGCGATTGTGAATAAAATGGTTTCTTTATCTGAAACTTTTGATGTATGGCTCATGGTATACTGCCTTACTGCATTGGACATACTCATTAATATCTTTAGAGATTCCCCTACAGTGATGTTGAAGACAAAATTATCGTAAAATGTTGATTGCATATCCGCATATCCATTATATTTTCACGGCCATTTTTATTAAGTTAAATTATCTCGTACATTTTGGTAAAATTTACACAGTTGTTTTGTCGTGTATCATATTTACTTACTGCTTGTACGTGACAAGTACAAAATAAACAAGTATGTCATTTGTGGCCAAATTGTATAGTGTTATAGAATGAAGTAATCAAGTGTGCTAAACTGATAGTCACGCGAGAATTTGAGAATCTCAAGTACAAAAAGCCATAAGTGCACTCAGTTTTTTATCTACGATGCACTGAAATTACAGCATCATCTTAATCTTAATGTCAGCGGCGAGCACCGCTCCGAAAAAGAGAAAGAGGATACATTCTCTTTGGCTTGCTGCACCGGTACTGCTGCCGCGCGACTCGCCGTTGACTTGGCGACCGCGGTCTATCGGTTATTCCTTAAGAGAGGGATAGGGAAATGGATGAAATGGCCCGTAAAACATTGTGGGTGAATCGTCTGTCCAGCTTTCGGCGTTTCCGTTTGAAGTTATAAATATATTATATATTAAATATGTATATATATATTTGAACGGTTATTTCGATAAATATATTATATATTAAATATGTATATATATTTTTGAACGGTTATTTCGGTTCCATCTAAATCTTATACCTTGGAGCTTGATGTTCACTCTCCTACGCTCCTTCTGATTTGGCTTATCATAGTTTTCGGCACCCAACCTAGAGAAAAGCACCTACGTCTGAGCGTCATCCGGTAATCAGCAGTTGTACTAAATCATCGATATGGTTACCTTGGGTCCCGAATACCGGTCAACTGCATCCATGCATTCAAATGAAATATTTTTTTAGGCGGTGCAAAATGGACACTGGCTGCTATTGGAAGACATAGATTGTGCTGCTTTAGATGTGGCCTCAACCTTAAGTTCCCTCTTAGAAAGAAATTCGCTATGTGTGCCTGGTTACTGCGATTCTTTGCCTGTCACACCTGGCTTCCAACTATTCGTCACGCAACGGTTAGTAAAGAACATTGAAATATGTATCTTAACTCGTCAGAATAAGGTTTCATAATATTGTTTTTAATTTTGCAGGATAATTACAACAAACTATGGTTTCCAGAAGAAATTGTCCAACTCCTCTACGCTATTACAGAAGCATTTAACACAAATTAACGTAGAACCACTATCTCGGTCAGAGTTAGGAGAAATTATTCAAACTGTGTATCCAGTCCTAACAACCATTTGCTCTAAAATGATTGAAGTATTCATGATGTTCTCGGTAGGGAGTCACGATTCATCGTTACAGACTACCGAAGTTGTGAGTAATGGGAAAGAGAATAATCTTTTACTACTGAGGGGATCAAGATTGATATCAACAAGAGACCTATTAAAGTGGTGCTCTAGAGCTGTTGTTGGTTACAATGTTTCAAGCCCTGAATCAGCCTTAAAGGTTTTGCAAGACGCTTTAGATATTTTCACATGTTCGATTTCTTCTCCAGACTATAGATTAGAATTAGCAAAGAAAGTCGGCTTATTGCTTGGAATTGTAGAAACAAAATCTGAGTTCTATTGTAAGCATTACAAACCAAATGTGTCTTTGAATCCCAGATATCTGGAAGTTGGCAGATCGAAAGTTCCTAGAGTAGAAAAGAACCTTGAATCTATAGATTTTGATAATAAACAAACAGTATTTTCGTTTACGCGTCAGTCAGCATGTTTGCTTGAGAAGATAGCTTGTTGTGTTACTTCGAATGAGCCAGTATTACTTGTTGGTGAAACAGGTACAGGTAAAACATCTTCTGTGCAGTATTTAGCGAAGCAAACAGGACACAAACTAGTAGTCATCAACATGAACCAACAATCGGATTCGGCTGACTTATTGGGTGGATATAAGCCTGTTGATTTAAAATACGTAATTCGTCCTATAAAACTGCAATTCGAAGATTTATTCCGTAATTTCTACAATACAGATAAAAATAAAAAGTTTTTGGGCCATATTGATACTTGTTATGAAACTGAGAACTGGGCTGCGTTGGTAGCTTTGATGAAGCAGAGTCATAAGGCAGCAATAAGTAGACTGACTGCTGAAAAAAAGAATGCTAAACTGAAGCTTTGGTTGACATTTGGTTATAAATTGTTAAAACTTGAACAGCAGATTAAGGCAGCTTCGAAATTGACTTTCGCATTTATAGAAGGGTCTCTAGTCAAAGCAATGCAAGAAGGACATTGGGTTCTATTAGACGAAATCAATCTAGCGTCCGCAGAAATTCTGGAATGTTTAGCAGGTCTTTTGGAGGATAAAAATGAAACTATAGATTTATTGGAAAAAGGTGATAAAGTGCCTATAAAAAGACATCCAGAATTCACTCTGTTTGCTTGCATGAATCCCGCTACTGATGTAGGTAAAAAAGACTTACCTGCAGGATTGCGAAATCGATTTACGGAGTTCTTCATCGATGAACTGACTGAAAGGAATGATTTAATGCTGCTCATTGGTGATTATTTGTATCATATGAATTTAAGTGGAGTTATTTTGGAGGCGATATACAATTTTTATGCTGGTATCAAAAAAGAAGCGAAGTTAACTCTCGTAGACGGATCAGGTAATTCTTGCCCAGATATTTTTAAATTTTATTATAATAAATATACCTACACTGCACACTACTAGAAAATAATGAAGTATATAATACAATCCTATTATTATTAATTTTAGGGAATGCCCCTCATTATTCTCTGAGAACGTTGTGCAGAGCTTTGACAGCAGCAGCCAAAGCTAAATGTGGAACAGTATCAAGATCTCTTTACGAAGCTTTTTGTTTATCATTCCTGACACAACTAGATAGTTCTTCTCATCCCAAAGTTGAAGCTATGATAGCCAAGTAAGTGGTATTCTATTTTCTTTTTTAGTATTATATCGTTCTAGATCAACTTATATATCTTATTTTTTCTTTAGGGCTGTTATCGGCAAGAAAAATGTGTCATCTGTTATCAATCAAATGATTCCGGAACCAAAAGTATTGGGACAAAATTACTTACTGTTTGAAGGCCATTGGATACCACAGGGGAAGTTAGAAATAGCTATAACTGAAGAATATATTCTTACACCTACGGTTCGAAAAAATCTGCGGGATATTGCCAGAATTATATCTTTAGGTCGTTTACCCATTTTGTTGCAAGGAGATACGTCGGTCGGGAAAACTTCCCTTATCACTTACATTGCTAAAGCTTCAGGCAATTACTGCGTCAGGATAAATAACCACGAACATACAGACCTCCAAGAGTATATAGGGTCTTATGCCACAGATTCTTCTGGTAAACTTGTATTTAAAGAAGGGGTTTTAGTCGAAGCTATGAGAAAAGGATATTGGATCATTTTGGATGAACTAAACTTAGCTCCAAGTGATGTTTTAGAAGCACTTAATCGAGTTTTAGATGATAATCGTGAGTTATTTATACCGGAAACTCAACAGGTGGTTAAAGCAGATGCTAATTTCATGCTCTTTGCTACGCAAAATCCGCCAGGTCTGTATGGCGGCCGTAAAATGCTATCAAGAGCATTTAGAAACAGGTTTGTTGAATTGCATTTTGATGAAATACCAAAGGCTGAACTGCAGACCATTCTACACCAAAGATGTCATGTTCCACCAGCATACAGTAAAAAAATGATAGCTGTGATGTCTGATCTGCAAATAAGAAGACGCGGTTCGGCTGCAGTACAAGGCAAAGATGGCTTCATTACCCTGAGAGATTTGTTCAGATGGGGTCAACGATACAAATATACCTCTAAAGATTCATTAACAACTGATAAATTTTACGATTGGGATCAGCACATAGCTGATGAAGGATATCTTATTTTAGCAGGAAAAGTACGTCAGACAGACGAACGGTCTATTATTGAGGAAGTTATAGAAAAACATATAAAAAGAAAAGTTAATCCTGATAATCTCTTTAGTCTTCATGCTGGTACTTCTCCTGTTACAAAGTCAATTTTAGAAACAATCCTCAATAATCAGTTGCAAGAGTTTTCTCACGTAGTTTGGACTTTTAATATGAGAAGACTGGCCGTTTTGATAGCAAAATCTTTCAACTTTGATGAGCCTGTACTATTAGTTGGAGAAACAGGTTGTGGCAAAACTACCATCTGTCAAGTTTTGGCCGCTATGAAGAATCGTCAACTTTTAACGGTCAATTGTCATATGCACACAGAAAGTTCCGATTTCTTAGGAGGACTTCGACCTGTTCGTCAGTATAAAAACGATGGTCGGTTATTTGAATGGGTTGATGGACCTCTTATAAAAGCCATGGAGACAGGCAACATGTTCTTAGCTGATGAAATATCATTGGCGGATGATAGCGTTTTAGAAAGAATGAATTCATTACTAGAACCCGAGCGTCAACTGGTATTAGCTGAAAGAGGAATGGAAGACAATTCTGATATTGTAGTTATATCAGCAAATAAGAACTTTCATTTTATCGGTACTATGAATCCAGGAGGTGATTTTGGTAAGAAAGAGTTATCACCAGCCCTTCGGAATAGATTCACTGAAATATGGTGTGATAGCGTTAGTTCTAGAGAAGACTTATTGAATGTTCTTGAAAAAAGTGTGAGCAAAGGTGTATCTTTGGGAAATCAAGAAGATGGCAGTTCTGGAATTGGTACATCAATATTGGATTTCACTGAATGGTTAAAAAATTCAGAAGTTACAAATAAATTCCCATTCAGTATCCGTGATCTTCTTTCATGGGTTCATTTTATTAACGTTACTGTAGCTAAAGGACTTTTGGATACTCCTGAAGCTTACGTTCATGGTGCATGCATGACATTCTTGGATTGTTTTGGTACAGCACTAACAGGACATATAGAACCAGATGCTTTAGAATTATTAAGAAGAACAGCCATTGATTTCCTCTTACATCAAATTAAAACAGTAGGAGCTGAATATTTGGTAAGCTTGAGGGATATGCTTAGCAATAAACAGACGAAATTCGAAGCTGAAAATAATTATAATAAGTTCGGAATAAAGCCATTCTATATTGAAGTTGGCCGAAATACTGAGATGTCTGATCTTGACCAGAAATTTACGTTCACTGCTCCTACAACTGGATCTAATACTTTGAGACTTTTGCGTGGATTGCAGCTGAATAAAGCAATTCTTTTAGAAGGAAACCCTGGTGTTGGAAAAACGAGTTTAGTTACAGCACTCGCCAAGTCTTCTGGACATAAAGTTGTTCGAATTAATTTGAGCGATCAAACTGTAAGTGATATTTTACTTTAAATACTAGGTTACACATTCATTAGCTAGTTAACCATAACCCTTTAGGCGCGATTGGTCCAATTCGCGATTGGTCCAATGTTCAAAATTATGTCCTATTCGCGTTTGGTCCAATTCGCAGTTGGTCCAATTCGCATTTGGTCCAATTCGCAGTTGGTCCAATTCGCATTTGGTTCATTCCAATTCCATTCTGAGAATTGCAAGTCTATGTCAGTTCTCTTTAGCCAGAGCGAGAGGAGTTAGTCCGTTGTCTATTGCCACTACATCTCGTGTTGTATATCTCACGGTTGTGTAGAGTCTTGGCGTTTAAAAAACCACGACCTCCACACTTCCGTGGGATATACAACCTCATTACTGATGACCGTGGATGATGCATCCGATGTGCAGTCAGCAACGTCCGGACTTTTCTATCCAGGGCGTCAAGTTCGGTCTGGGTCCATCTCAGTATGCCAAAGGAGTATACTAAGACTGGCATGACCCAGCCATTGTAGGCGCGTACCTTGTTACCACCTGATAAAAGACTCTTTAGTACTTTTTTCAGGCGGCCAAAGAAACGATCCCGCAATGTCTGTTTCATAACAGTCTCAGCAATACCTAACCCTTGTGACATACCAAGATATTTATAGGTTTCAGTTGCGGAAAGAGACCTCAGCCATGTAGAATCTGAAAGTAGCCATGTAGTATATTACGTACATAAAAAAATGTTAATTTGTTTAATTTTGAATTTACATAACCTTGGACCAATTGAGAATTGGACTAAACGCGAATTGGACCAATTGCGAATTGGACCAAACGCGAATAGGACCAATTGCGAATTGGACCAAACGCGAATTAGACCAATCGCGAATAAGGTGAATTGGACCAATCGCGAATTGGACCAATCGCGCCTAAAGGAACCATAACATGTATTTTTTACAGGATATCACTGACCTATTTGGAACTGATCTTCCAACAGAGGATGGTTCTTTCACTTTCAAAGAAGGTGCTTTCCTGAACGCCCTCCAAAACGGTGACTGGATCCTATTAGACGAATTAAATCTGGCCCCCCAACCGGTCCTCGAAGGTCTTAACGCTTGTTTAGATCATCGAGGCGAAGTATATATTCCAGAACTTGGTAAAACTTTCAAAGTTAAAGAGCAAACTAGACTCTTCGCATGTCAGAATCCTTTAAAGCAAGGAGGTGCTAGACGAGGTCTTCCTATTTCATTTCTGAACAGATTTACGCAAGTATACATCGATACACTGACGAAAGAAGACTTGATTTACATAGTAGAGTCACAGTATCCAGAGATACCTCAAGATATTTTACACAAAATAGTCAGCTTCAATTGCCAAGTGGCTTATGAAATAACTGAGCTACAGTCCTGGGGTCACTTAGGGGCTCCATATGAAATGAATTTGAGAGATATACAAAGGTGGTGTGAGGCTCTTTTGAAGGATAAACAAGATGGTAAGTCTTTATGTCCTGGGAAATTTGTTGATATGTTGTATGTAAATCGCATGAGGACCGCTGATGACAAAGGAAGGATGACTGCAACATATGATAAAATATTCCTGCCTGAATATCCAAGAAGTGATAGTAATCCCCAGTTCACTGTAACGGATGAGGAAATATTAATAGGCGATGTATCATTACGTCGAAATTTTGACAAAACTTTAAAAAACCGAAGAGCTGCTCCAAATTTATTAGTACTGAGAGGTCAGTTGCCGACTTTGAAAGCCTTGACTCAGAGTATTAAAATGAACTGGTTGTCTATACTAGTTGGGCCTACAGCTACAGGTAAAAGTAGTGTTGTGCAAGTACTTGCCGATTTATCCGGCAATGAATTACAAGTAGTTCCTGTGACGTCAGCAATGGATGTTTCCGATCTACTCGGTGGATTTGAACAAGTAGATTATAAGAGGAACCTTGAAAGCATTTTTGAGAAAATCGAAACTTTAACCATGCAAATTGTCAGGAATATTTGGCTTACACCAGAAGTAATAAATTGGAAATCGAATCATCTGTTAAGCCAGCTAACTCAGTATAAGACCCTACAAACAGTTTCAGGCACTGAGGTCACTACAGATGATATGGACAATTTCAAACAAAAAGTACAGTTCCTTCTGAGTCATTGTGAGAAGTTACACCAGCATAATCAACCAGTAAATAACATGACGCAAAAAATTGAAGACGTGATACACAGTTTGAAAAAGTTACAGAACAAACTTGCTTCAGTGACGTCAGTGAATGCTGGCGGGAAATTTGAATTTGTTGACTCTTTACTTGTCAAAACTATGATTGAAGGATCTTGGCTGCTTCTAGATAATGTTAACTTAACCTCAGCTGCAGTACTTGATAGATTGAATGGTTTATTAGAACCTAATGGTGTATTAAGTATACCAGAAAGAGGAGATTTCTCTGAAATTAGACCACACCCAAACTTTAGAATATTTTTTACCATGGATCCAAAGTATGGAGATATTTCTAGGGCCATGAGAAACAGAGGAGTTGAAATATTTTTACTGAAACCTAATGATATTAACACAAATTTATTGGAGACGGTAAGCTACATGGATTTAACAGCTTTACTGTCGTCGTGTGGCTTACCAAGTGAATACCACGAGCTGTGCATCAAGTGCCATGACTTGATGAAGTCATATATACGAGGTGAGTAATTTCTTTCCGACTATTGTATATAGAGCACTTAATTGAGATTTCTACGTTACTAATAAATATTGTATGATACTGGCGTGATTATAAAAATGAATCTACCAATTTCCTTTTTGAGATTCAATTTACTAGATCATTAGAAGACCTCCGTGGCCGGCGGTAGTAGACTGCTACGCAGGAGGCGTGGGTTCGATTCCCGTTTAATGCAAATATTTGTGAACATGAATATGAATATTTGCATTGGTCTGGGTGTTTCTATGTATAATATGTATGTATTTACAAAGAAAAAGTATCTAAGTATGTTTACCGCATTGTAGAACCCATAATACAAGCTAGTTAAACTATTCTTACCATGGGTCTAGGTGGCGTTGTGTAGATTGTCTTAGAATATTTATTTATGTCTCATGTTTCTATAGTCCATTTGTTTGAGTACTTAAAAACGTAAACAATCTTAGTATGTCTTTGTAATATTTTTTTAAAAAACTCAGTATAAAAATACTTTTCTACTTAGCTACGCATTTTGAATACTAATAACCTATGTCGAAACACTAGTTCGTTAGTAAGTCTAGTTTCATTGTTTAACATTTGTTTTATAAAAAGTTGCCACAAGATTGTTTACCTTTAAGTATCTAAATAAATGGAGTAGGTATAGATGATGTCTTATGTTTCTAAGTAGTAAATCACTGTACAAAACAAGTAGCCGTTTTCACACAAAACTATACCCTAAACAATTTACAACTTCATAAATATTTTCAACGTTTTCATATCAGGTTCTATTAATATATCTGAAAGCTAAATCTAAATGCATTTATTGATAACAGACTTGTTTTTCTCCACGATATTTATTATTGTACACACAATATTTACATTGACAGTTGATTGCCACAATGCCGCAATGCCGCAAAGCGAAACCGGTTAGGTACGATAATGAATTTCGTAGAGAAGTACAAGTGTATTTGATAACACACTTGTACTTCTGTATAATGTATGTATAATAATAAGTTCTATCAAGTGCTAGCAATCAACAGTATAAATATAGTATTATAACTTCGGCATTATTTTCAGGATTCGAACAACCAACTATTTCACATTTATTACAAGCAGCACACTTAACCTGGCAACAGATAGTCCGTGGCATTCATATACAAACTGCTTTCATTAGCAGCTTTTCGGATGTGTATATCAAACCGAGATGCGGCGGCGATTTTGACTCTAATGTTATAATGTCACTCGCTGAAATGAAAAATATAATGCTACAGGCTCTCACAGAAGCAGTATCTGACGAAGAGTACAAAAATACGGACAAATATATCAACACAAACCATACATTAACTGTCAAAGGCCTATGTTCGAATTCGTTAGTAGAAATAGCTAATCAAACCGCCTATATCGCTGTTCAAGCAATCTCTGATCGTTCGTTACCTGTCGCCTGTAATCTGTTTACTGTTTATCAAAAAACTCCAAAAGATCTAATAATATTAGTTCACACTATTATACAAGCCAGTTTAAAAAATCAATTTTTAAAACCAATTCGTGAATTAGGAATTGTACTAAATGATCGAGCTTTCAAATCCTTATCAGGATATAAAAATCTACAGTCTTATAAAAGATTCTATAAAGAATTATACAACGAAAACAGTGCTATAGTACACTCAGCGAACACTGAGTCGTTATTGCTATACAGTGATTTACTTACAACTGCTATATCGCATATGCAGACAATACCATCAACGAGAACTTTCTCAGTACTTGATTATTCAAGAGCTGTTTTGTCCAGTGATTTGACTGATGATTTCGTTGAATATCCTATACTAAAACACTGTGGAACCTATCTAAACAACATCGACCAGTATATTATAAATGCTATTAAACTTGCCGTACATTCATTGGATGATGAAACAACTTGTAGAATTATGCAAGCATTGAATTGGCGGAATTGGTTGTTCACGAAATTGAATGCTGACATCTTTGTTCCATCTGAAGGTAGACGCCGAAAAGTTTTAAGAGAAGATATCATTCCAATACTATATACTCATAGTAAATGGGTATACAAACATTTGATAGAACCCTTTGCTAAACTTTCACCTGAAAATGAAAGGTTGGTTAAAGAGTTTAATTCTAGAAATAGACATATTACGGAACAGAGCGACCAAGACAACACACCAATAATTAAAGTAAGCAAAAAGCTGAGGAAAGTATATGGACAACCGAAATTGTTCCTTAACAAAGAGGAATACGACCTGTGTTGTGAGAAAACTAAAATATATGCCCAATTGTCTTTAGACTTTAGTCAACCCATTTCGAAGCAGCTGAACAAGCTGGCTACCAAGAACTATAATGTGACAGACATGACTATGGCATTAGATATACCGAATAAAGACACCTTAGCAGTAATACAAGTTAATATGTCTAAGCAACTGGATAATGAAAAAATCAAAAGAGTTCCACCACAAGTTAGACTTTTACCTCTAACCGCATACGTTGTTCAAAGAATATTCACTATTGTGCAGAGAGATTTCTTAGATATGATATCACAATTGTTAAACAAGGAAGAACAACCTAAAGTGAATATTGAATTTTCTGAAGTTTTGGTTAACCTGGTACACTTAGGCAAAGTGAATAGTGCATTCCCACCAGCTTTATTGAACCTTCTTGAAGTCATGGTACACTTGCAGGATTATCGATCGGATATTGTTGAGAGGTATACTATTTTTATATTTTGATAATAACATCGTATGACAAAGTCTCTAATAATTAAAAAAAAATTAACCATGTTTTTTTTTAATATAATATTTTATTTTCAGATTATCGTCTATTCCAGTCAAGTTTTGGGACGAATATTACAAGTGCATCGTATATTCCCCAGCGTTCTATCCTTCACCGTTTTTGACCGCACAAGTCGTGGAAAATTCCGAAGATAAAAGAACTGAGGAAGTTCCGATCAATAGTGAGAGATGGTCTAGTGGTGTGGCTCTATTGCCTTACTACTTGCAGAAGTTTACGGTTTCCACTGATAAAACAGGTGATTTTGTTACATTTTCTTGCATTTTAAAAGAAGCACGTGATGACAATGATATAGTGGCCTCGTCAATTGATGACACGAGACGGTCATGCGGTTTTGTCGGATCCAGTCCGACATAACAACCCCCTCTCTAACTTCGGCGGGGTAGGGGGTATCCGTGGACATTTCCGCACGGGAAAAATAGGGAGGATTCGGGGGAAAAAAGGGGATTTTGGTCAAAAGTCTAGGAAAAGTTTAGGCAGTTTGTCTGATTTTGTGGGTGTTTATTGGTGACAGTCATAACCTGATCTTTACTAAAATGATTAGGTAGATGTAAGAAAAAGTAAAGCAGCAATCCTGCATAGTTGCGATTTATGTAGTATGGTCTTCCGCCATAAGCGTGGCAGTGTATCATCATGCGTGTGGCAAAAGCTTGACAATGCTTGTGGCAAACAAAAATGTTTTCTTGAGACCTACTTTTTGCATCTGACTATCACTGTCAGATAGTTAAAAAACTGGGGCATTGAAGTGTACGCAAGAGCACAGAAATATTTTAACCATGGGTATTTTGTATATTCCAGAGTCAAAACATCTTCTCGCATATGAAGCGGTGTCTATGGATGATAGAACAGATTATTCAATACAATTAAGCTCCATTTTGAACATTTTATGGAAGAACATTGCAACTCTGAACACCGGAGCGTGTTCGAAAGTGTAAGTAATTTTTAAATAGTTCACTTAGTTTAGTCTTTATGAAATTATGTGATCAATGAAATATCATTATGTTTATAGCTGATAGTAATTCTGTAATTTCATTTGACTCTTTTTACATACAGGATAGCCGACGGAAAATTTGAAATTAAGAAATATGAACACTTCATATCATGTTTATATTCCTTGATCAATATCAACGACGACAATCTTTCTAATGAGGGTATACAACAACTCATACTACATATCAGAGAACAGAACTTTGCAGACACGTTAACAGCATCTTACAATATTTATATAGAGTTGAAGAATGTTCTAGAAAATGATGCAACGCGATCGAAAATGTTAACAGCGCAATTGTCGTTTTTGACCAGTTTTCTATTCATTCAAATAATGTCTGAGATGAACTCAATTGATCAAGTGGAGAAATATCAACTCAAAAGTGAATATATGAAGGAAGATATTTCGATGTTTGATAATCTTCTTGGTGCTTACTACTTCCATGGGCTTGTATCTGGCTCTGTCAATGATTATAGCAAGATTGAAAAACCGTATGATGTCAAGATTTCTGAATTGGAGTCTAATAGAACATGCGAACTACAGAAAGTGCATCCTTATTGCAAAATTATAATGGATATGAAGAAACAGACAGTGGAAAGGGCTACAAAGTATGCACTAGGGAATACATTTAGGCCCGGCGACCCATCGTATACCAGTTTTGTTAAAGTAAGTGCCATATTTATCAAAAAAATCTATGTGCAATCATTTTGAAATTACGTACTTCAATATATTTATATTGAGTAATAGAAGTATAAGCTGATAAGATTAGGTAGTTTTATTGCAATCTGAACAAACTATATTAACTATAATAGTTTGTATGTTGAATATTTGTCAGAAGGCTCTTGTATGGTCTATGTATTGAAGTAGGCGTTACATGGCGGAAATTAATTATGAGAAAATATATTTTGGGAGAATGGGGTATCCACTGGTCGGTTTAACAAACCCAACGATAATAGCAAGAGATAGAAGAGAGGAATGGTTTGTTCTAAGCACTTGCCGTTTGGCATTCCTTTCTATGACAATTAGCAATATTTTATGATACCATTTCTTATACTGTAATTTGTTTTACAGGACTGCAAACATTTCACTAAATCAGTGTTATCGTCAAAAACGACTAAAGATTTAATAAAAGACTTGGTGTCAATCTGCAATAATCTTTACATACATTCCCAAACTAGGTCAACGAAAGAATCCGATGTACGTAATGGTCATATGGTCACAAAACAGGCCGGTTCTTGGCTTTACTCAGTGAACGCCTTTTACAAAAAAGTCGAAACATATTCCGACGCGTTCCCGGATTTAGCAAAGCCTTTACTAAGTTCCTTGTCCCAGATAATATATAGTGTGACATCTTTGAATGACCTAGTCAAAGAGTATATGGTCAAAATAGAGAATGGTCCACTGTTCAAGAATTTTGTGGAAGATTTGATGGTATTTCCGAATAAAATACCAATGAAAGGTGTCAACGAAGAATACCTAAATAGATTCGTCTCAAAACAGTTTGTTCAACTGTTGAATAGAGTTGTAACTGAGAATGATGGTCGTCCTGTAGCTGAGTTGGAGCGTATACAGTGAGTATTGTTTTTTTTTTAAATTATCCATTATATAACTTTATGTTAAACAAGTGGTTCATTCCTTATTTCACATAAGAAATGAACGCCTTGTTCACAAGATATATTCTGCAATTAGATTACCTACGTAATATATGTTTGTGAGTACAATAGTAAATTCCTATGTTTCATTTGTTTTCAAGGAAATTATTTTAATTTGTTAACAGGTTGCTAACTTAAAACTAAACTATAATCTGACCACGAACGCTGTATCGCTCCCATGGTGAGCGCGGGGGTGGAGGAGGGAGGGGGGAGAATCGACTGTCAGATTATCGACAGCCCCTCATGATCAGACTATACAATCTGATATCCCTGCTTATCGATAACATTTTTAAAAGACTGTTATAGCTTTTAGGAGCAGATGTATTAAATGTTATTACATAATAAAATTACCTTTTTACAGACTATTGAAAATGAATCTAGCTGAATTGAGAATGCATTGTACGTCATTGGACAAACTGGATGATACTACGGCAAATGTAGTAAGTTGTACTCTAAACGAAATCGTGAAGGTATGGGAACAACAACAGCGAGATATAGAGAAAAAGAAGCAGGACGATGAGGCTCTATACGTTACTAAGTAAGTATACTGGACTTTTTTATTTATTGAATATGGAACGAGGACACGTCGTGCGATATAAGACAATTGAAATAAGAAGATAGAAAAAGTTTGTCTATGAAGTCGTAGTAACAGTTTACATTAGCCTGGTGCTACGGGATCGGGGGATACGGGGTCTTTACTATTATATAGTTATTCATCGCTCTCTGAGCCTATTCCCAACTTAGTTGGGGTCGGCTTTCTAGTCTAAGTAAGATGCAGCTGAACCTCGATATTTACCGTGAAGCGACTGCCATCGGACCTCCACAACCAAAGGCTAGTCCGACTTTGAGAGCTCCAACTGCCCGTAACAACTGCCATAGATGGAAAAAAATTGCTAAAAAATAATAGCCATATTCATTCATATAAATACTTCACTGAGCAGGGATCAAACCCGCGCCTCCTGCGTAGCATTCGCGTTCACTACCACCACGCCACAAAGGCCTATAATTTTATTATATTAAATGTTTAAAAATATACTCGGTAATGTTATATTAACGATACTGGACATAAAAATATTTGTTTTGGAATCGCAAAATATAATCAACAGATTTCTATGCGGTGTTTTTGTTTGAAGGGTTTTGATTAGACCTAAAATTTTGTTGGAAAATCGGAGCCGCCGGCATAGGCTAGTAGGGTAGTAGGTATAAAGTGTGTATCTTACTGTAGCTAAAATAGAACCTTCAATAATTTTAGGTCTAAATGTGAAGATGAAGATGAAGAAGCGGTAGCTGTCCAGGAAATTCAAGAAATGTTCCCATCATACTCAGACTTAGATTTCGCCGAGTTCAAACCGCCAACCTTAGAACAAAAGCCAGTGAAACCACAGAGCAACACGGAGAACAAACCACAATATTTAATTTCTTCCCAAGATATATCTTTAGTTTACAAATGGCATTCGAATTTAGTTCGTACTATGACATCGGCGGAATGGTTACCGGCCCGGAAAAAGTTGGTTGGTAATGACGTCATTAGTGCGTTCTTACAGCGGTATACTACGTTTAGTCGGATTATGACAAATGCGTGGAAGGCATTAGATGCGGAATTTGAAGGTGTATTGTCACCGAGCTTTTTAGTGCTTTTATCTCAGATCAAGGCTAAAGTGGATGGCGAAGGTAAGTTCTGGATTGTGTTTCTCGATATGAGTTTAAAGAATTAATTTTTTCACAAGAATATAAAAAAAATGTACTTTAGAGTTCACTTAAAATGAGATACAGAGTGTTTAATTAATATAGCTTACATATAATATATAACTAAGTTTCAGTTCAAATTTTTAATAGATGTTCAAACTGAGCGACTTTTGAAAATTCATTTTCTATCTTAAGTATGAGTATGTATTGCTGTCATACTTGTAGTATTACTTTCGAAGCAGAAAGTACATCATTTTAGAAACTTTATGGGTCATTTTTAAACCTAATATATAAAATTTTAATATTTCAAAACATAGAAAAAATATCCATTTATATCAATACTGACTATGACAGAACTGTGTCCATGTACCATGTTATAAGGAGAAGTTTTTTCCAGAGTCATCAAGCAAAGTAGACTTCTATCGGTCCGCATGGGTGTCAGAGACGAAACAATGTGTACCTTTGCTTCATAGAGTAAAGGAAAGCACTGACGCGTTATTGGACCAGTGGCCGGATTTCCCTACACTTAAAGAGGTAATAGGAATATGACGTTACTGGTAGTTTTATATAAATGTGTATCAGCATTATCTACAGTTATGAAACGCGATGAAGCGTTGGTAGCTTATTGGTTAAGAAATCGCCCTTACGATAGAGATACCCTGGGTTCCTGGCCATTACATTACCCACGTGAACCATTGAAGCAAGCCATTGAGTTTAGCTGGAGGGTTTAAAGGGGAATATTAGTAGTTTCTTACTTAAAAATCTTACTTTTCTTTGGTATAATAATATGAGCCATCCGTTTCAATATTCAGGTAGTTTCTTGATATTTAAATCAATATATGAGTAACCTTAACCCTTGAGCTGCGTTTCATATTATTATATTTAAAATCATTGTGATAAAGCTATTTGCTACATGAAATTAAAAAGTAAAAAATAATTTTTCCACTTAGTGAAAACATACCCTTAGTAGACAACCAACGTAAGTATAATTAAAAATATTTCTTTTTCAGATAATGGTAATAGTGAACAGAATTCTAAGTTTCGCGGTAACCAGCCCAATTAGCCGTTTCCTCACTGGTCTAGAATTATTGCGGGATAAAATCGAGGAGTGGAATAAGAATGCCCACAAAGGCAATAATTTGATAGACGTATCACTGGCGGTAGGACAACAAATCATTAACTGGAGGAAACTGGAAATGGCGCATTGGAAGGAATGTCTCAATAACTTATATCTTAGGTAAATATTAAGAAGTAATAAATCAACTAAAGCTTTGTGATTAAAACTTGACTTGCATACTGCCTGGGCTCTTTTTTAAGTTGCTCTGATATACCAAGTCAATGTTGCCTGGTAACCGCTACGCCTGCTTAGTTAAGGGAAGAGACTCTGGCGAAGGGGTCATGCTCATTTGTCTTGGTCCACCGTTGCCCCAAGACGAATGTATAACAGAATTTCGAGTGTCCAAGACGTGTCGGAAGAACGGTCAGAACAGCGGCGAAGATGGTCCACTGACTCTTAGCACGAAAAACTATCGAATTCGTAATCTAAAGGTATCGAGAGAACGGAGCATTACGATTAGCGGACTTCATGTACGCACATGTTCACAGTAGTCAGGTCGCCTATTGTATTGCTCGGTCTTCTCGATATCTTTACATTAATGACGGACGTAGGTAGGACACGACGGTATCTCCCGTCCGAAATGAGCTGTCCAACTGAGGAAGTACCTCCGCCCTACAGAAGACCGCGGTCATAATAACCATCGTGTTGTGTTCCCGCCGGTAAGTAGGGTAGCCAGAGCTCACTATACCCCTCCTTCCCCTCCCCTTCCTAGCCTCTCCACCCCCTCCCAGCTCTCCCCTTTTCCCTTCAGGGTGGGCAGCGCGTGTGTGACACCCTTAGTGTTGCACACGTTCATAGGCCACGGTGGCCGCTTTCCATCAGGTGGGCCGTGTGCTAGTCTGCCACCTACGTAGTATAAAAAATAATAATAATAATAATTCGATAGTATTTCGTGCCAAGGGCACAGAACGTATCTATATCACTCCTGCCATCTGCTCATTTATCAACTACCCATTTTACTTTTCTCGTATTTCTTCGATACGTGTAAACATCATAGTTCATACGTGTAGACATCATAGTAGAAACAATAATACCATATGCAAGTTCGTGAAATACGGTGTTTTAAACTTTATTGTTTTCTTTTAAACAAACATTATAAACGTGTTGATAAATTCGTTTAATGAACTCAAGTATATTATCAACAGGAAACAATCAGAAGCTCACAAGTACTGGTTTTACCTTTACCCAGTAGTCAACTCTTATTTAGAGAAGTCGGAAGAAAATCAGACGGAGAGAGTAGTGTCCGTGTTGAGAGACTTCATGGAAAAGTCCAACTTGGCCGAGTACGAAGTGAGACTCGACATCATATACGTGTATCATTGTCATTTGCTGCATTTAAAACAAAGTGAACGAAGAGGTTAGTATAGGTTTTTTATAACTATAAGTCGGTCTAGGTAGGTAACTTGGAACTTCGATATCGCCATTGGTCATTAGACCATTGGTTGTGGAGGTCAGATGGCAGTCGCTTCACGGAAAATATCGAGGTTCAGCCGCATCACAGTTAGACTGGAAAGCCGACCCCAACTGAGTTGGGAAAAAGGTTCTGGGAATGATGATGAAGTCGGTCTAGGTATCTTCGTGGTAGTATCGTCGTATGATGGAAAGATCCAGGGTTTAAATCCTAATACAAACAATTTAGCTTAGCAGCCCGTGTGTTTCCTACTTTCTACTGCTCGGGTTCTTTAACGGGATGTGAAAATAAATCTCTGGAGGTCGTCAAAGTACGGACCGGCATTCTAGGAACAGCATCTATAGTGGCGGCCATCATCCTCTGCATCCCAGATTACTATTATGCTGAGGGGAGTAGATATCGGGTACAAATAAATAAATACTTAAAATTAGCTTCACACAATTTATCTTTTATTCTCCCCTACAGATGAACTTCTGGCAATCCTTTGGAACACATACAACTATTACGCGCAATTTGCCACTCAGGTTGCTTCGCACATCAAAGAGAAGCGTGCGCCCATAGAAAAAAAATTACGTGATTTTGTCAAAATATGTACTTGGGACCGAGACCTCAGCTACTGGAGTGTTAAAGATACTGTGGAAAAAGCACACAAGGCTCTACACAAACATACTAAGGAGTTTGAGGTTTGTATACGTAAACTGTTTCTAAGATTTATACAAATAATGTAATTGTAAAGTGGTCATGTCTGTTTGAAGATATTTAAAAAAATAACTTGTTGTTATGTAACCCAAATTCTTTTTTTAAATACCCTTTTTTAATGGTTTTTTTTTTCTGGTCAATAGGCTCGCGTTTGACCATTACAACTCTTATAATAAATTTTATATCACCTTACAACTAAAAAATGCAAGTTCATTTGTTAGATTTCAATACCAAACTTCTTAAATAAAACACACAACCAAACACACAAACAAATAACATATTGGCGTAGGTTATTATGTTTTATGATGTATCAATTATATTATACATCATAAAAAATCTCGTATTGTAGAAATATATTACATATTATAGAGCGCATACAAGCGATAATCGTTACTGAACATTCTGTATGTTGTTATGTTGATTGTAATTCTTACATTGACTTCCAGAACGTTCTTAAAGAGAGTGTAGCCAGCTGCTTTGTAGACAACACGACTGAGGTCATAGGCGACCACGTCGGCATCTGGGACCGACCCAAACGGACCACCGCGGCCAACGCGCCCGCGGGCGGTGCGTACATGATCGATGTCACCAACCATATAGTATTGGCGAGAAATGTTAAGGTAATTATTTGATTTAGTACTTGTAAGTATTTGAAATCATCTCATAATTTATGTTTATGGGAATTAATAACCTATTACATTGGGACCTAAATATAAACTGGCGAAATGTGGGTGCTAGCACCTCTGCCTACCCCTTCGGGGATATAGGCGTGATATTATAAAAAAAAATAACATTGTGTGTGACCTGAACAAGATTTTCGGAATGCAAACTAACATCCAAAATGTCGAAAAAGCTCTGGTGATGATTTTCGTCTAGGGGATTGGTAAATCCGAGCACCTTTCTAAAAGATATTTTGATTCAAATGTTGTGTGTAATGAGGGATTGGGGTTCAAAAAGTGTTTTAAATTAACCATCACATATATTTATACACATGAAAAATAAAACTAGTTCTACTAACCTATGAGGCGCTATTCAATATGATTGCTTCCTGTACATACTCTTCCCATAACTAGTAATGTAGTAATACTCTACTGTTTTTGGCACATCGGATATAAGCATGAAATTTTGGCTAAGTTATCACTTGCCTATAATGTCATATTTATAACTATGTTTGATACCTTCAGTCCTTCATATTTAGGTACACAGTAAAATTAAAAAATATATAAATATGTTGTTTGTGTTTATAAAATATTAAAACTATAACCTCGGTTTAACTATATGCTTTAAAAGATATCAAACATACCCTGATAGAGCGAATGTTTGACAGAAAAGCTGATCTTACCTCAACTATCATTCTTCTTCCCGAACGATATGCCAAATCGAAACTGTGTTATAATCAGCATTATTGCATATATACTAACCATTAACCATATTGTCTTTGGATTTATTAGAGACTAATATTCCTTTTCTTTTTAATTCACAGCATATTCAGGTAGTACACCTAATTTAATAAGTATTGAGTAGAAAGCGCTTAGTTGTAGAGGTTGAGGGGTAGACTTGTTGAGTTATTATTGTCTTGTTTATAATAATATACAACTAATGCTCGGAATTTGTTTTTAATTACCGACCTATAATATAATTAATCATTCTGCTAGCGAGTGTCTTGGTTGTGAAAGTTATGGGAACCGCACTTGCCTGACGACCGCTTTATTGCTTTTTCTTCTCCGTTTAACACATTCTTCAATATCCCCGCTAGTGATCCTATGAGCATGACTGTTATCCCTTCACTTTAAGCCCTCTCCCATTTTACGAGAATCTATGGTACCGCCTTAATTTACATACGTCTTGAGCACATTATGATTAAGCGTGAAATTCTAGATCGACCGTAACCATTGTGCACCTTGGGTATGTTACCAAATCTGACGGGCGATACCTCCCCGTATCGCCCAGATTTGGTCAGTCTATCGCCAACACTCAAAGCGATATATCGTGTTCATTCGACTCGTGCTATTTCTTTCTCTTTCTTTACTTACTTAAGTTTGGTACAGCAACCACAGTCGGTCTATAAGAGTGATATTTAATAACATTTTTGTATTAATTTTCATGTTGGATTCACATTCGTTGCCTGAAAGATTCAAAATCAAACATACGAAATCCAATTCTTACCTCCATTTCCAATCATCCATCGAAACCCTCACGCATTTATTATATGTAGTACAATTAAAAATAACTTATTCGAGAAAATGACTTGAGTGAACTTATGTATGATATATGTATTATTCTTTTTATTCTTTAGAAATATCTAGATGAAGCAGAGCAGCCGTGCAAACTTATTACTGGCGATAGTTCGCTTATATCAAAAGTACCAAGCCTGTTGAACAAAGCGAGAACGTTATGCAAAGACACTATCACTAATACTGCTTATCCGGCAATGGTGCAAGCTCTAGATGATTTTGTGACGACAGTCATCGAGACCAGCACGCATCTTGGCTCTTTGGAGGTAAGGAAATTTAAAAGTTAGATCATTTTAGTGATGTTAACAATAAATCCACTGAAGGAACAAAAGGACATGCACTTTTAGTTGCCATTATGTCACTAAACTCCCTCATATTAAAGTAGGTGATAAATTACAAGCGATGCACCACGTAGAATTATGCTTTCGAGAATAATTTTGCGATATTCAAGCTTTGCTTTCTTATAGTCCATAAAAAAGAAGCAGGTAAAACCTTCGTCATTCTTTGCCAAAACCGCAAGACCAAGGTGGAAGTTTTGGATACGAACGGCATTGGCGCTTTAGAAGATGCTTTTCTATAAACAATTGAATGTCGAAAAATCTGTAAAATGAACGTGCAACTTATTTTCAGGTTGACTCGTCACTACCGAAAGAAAAACAAACATCTCAAGCTAAGAACTACGTCCAACAGAAACGGAAAGCATTAGCAGACCTCTTTAAATACCTAGCCAAATTGGGCTTGAACTACCGCACTGGGTTGGTCATATTGAGTGCGTCCGACAAAGATTTGTACGATTTTACCATACCGCCCGTCGATCTAGAAGCTGCGGTCAGCTATTTGAAGACCAGGTAAGTGCTATGAATATTTTGTGTTCCCTGTGGAGTAGAATAGGGTCATCTCTTCCATGCAGCAGAAGGCGACTATATCTCTGGTCTCCATCTGACAATAGGTAAACATTCAGCCCATGATAAAGTACCCGCATGTGTCACCAAGCGGACTCTTTGTCATGGCCTGTTTCCACGTATATATCAGTGTCACTATACCTCGGCCATTAATACTGTTTATCATAGTATTTAATTACCCGTGCTAGGCAAAAAGACAGAGAGAGATAGAAAGGGATAGAGAGAGAGAAAGAGTGAGAGTGAGAGAAGCCAAATTGTTAAATAAATACTAATTATTTTTCAGACGTTGCGATGCCTCTTTATCACTGCTGTGGTCTGGCTGTGAAAAATACTTCCAAAAGAATATAGCTCGGCATAGAACTTTGACATTGGCATTGCAACAGCCTCATCAAGATTTGGGTGTACAGAACATTGAGAGATGTAAAGGTTTTGCCGCTCAATTGCTAGTGAGTACATGTACATGTCCTTAATTTATTTCTTCTTGGGAAGCCTACGCTTCCTATTTTACTAGAAGGTTGTATAATCGAACCAGAATTGACCAGTTTTCCACTGTCTGATAATAATACATGCGAAAATACGTGGATTGTTCATTATGAAATTTAATTCCACAAAAACTTTTCTTTTCTTTTCAGAAACTTACTAATACGCAAAAGAAATCCATAGCAAAATATTCGCAACAACTTTGCGACTTACGTACTCTGACTACAAGCCTGACGAATGTTTTAGACGTCGATAGTTCTCACACAAATCTATTTAGTTTGATGACAAGACTGGATCTGCTAACAGAATGCTATGCAAATGCAAGCATCGTCCTAGAACAATTTAACGTCCTCATAAAATCTTGCCCAGAGATTGGCGTTAATTCAGAATCTGAACCAGACTTTGACTGTATTATTTCCGACTCAAAGATTGTCCGATGCTACAAAAATAGTGACGAATGGAAGGACCTGACTAAAACAGTCAAACATCTTATAAGCAATGTGAATAAACAGAAAAATGCTTTACAAAAAGTAGCTAGTAATGTGCCTAAAGACGTTTACCTGGTTAAAAAGAACATTCTCGTAATATCACAAAACCATATCGATGTCGCGAACGAGTGTAGGACAAACTTGGAAAAAATGCGCGGTGATATTGATCTATTGGTAAATGATTATCAATTAAAATTCAAATTACCAATACACGATTGTAAACCACAACATCCTATATTAAGAGGTTTGGTAGAACTAAATACATATTTGAGTTTCACTTTAGACAAACTCAACAAGTTAGACCAAGATGAAAGTGATAAATTGTTTGAACAAATGGATTCCGCTCCAACTGATCTATTAGTACGACAAACAGAGGATTTAATGGCTACAATGCTACTTATCATACAATCAGTGTATAAAAATCATTTGCCTGGAGATACTACAGAGAATGCCGAAGTAATAAATGCTATTGATGAAATAATAAAGAATGATAGCAGGGAGGAATCGAAAGATATAGTTGAAGACAAACATTTGAAAAAACATTTGCAAGAAAAATTGTCAAGTGATTCCAAAATGTTACAGCTTGAGACTCTGATTAATAAGACACAGTGTTTGTTGCTGAGTTACGTCAGTTATTTAAGTGAGGGTAAAGATATAGAGGATGTAAGGAGCGTAGTGATGCGGTTGGTGTCGATATTGGAGCAAACTGTGTTGTTTGTCCAATATTTCATCACACAAAAGGTAGCCGTGCATAGAGTGTCATGCAAGATGTTGTCTGTCTTACTTAAGATTTTCTCCGATCTAGCTTCTAAAGGGTAAGTTATACTTTCATTTTTTTAAATGCCTTATATAATATTGCTATTCTGTAGTCACTGTAGTGAAAGCTGCAGGTGAGTTTAGTAGAAAAACTATTTTTGTACAAGCATATATTTTATTTTACAGCTTCTGCAAACCATCAGATATGGATATGGACGAAGGTGAAGGCGAGGGTGGTCCAGGCAAATTGTCTGGTGGAATGGGACTTGGAGAGGGTGAGGGGCAAAAAGATGTTTCTGAAAGAATTGAAAATCAGGTAAGATTGTTATTTGCATGTTAATTTTTTTTTTTAAACTACGTAGGTGGCAGACAAGCACACGGCCCACCTGATGGAAAGCGGCCACCTGCCACCCACCCTGAAGGGAAAGAGGGAGAGCTGGGAAGGGGTGGGGAGGCTAGGAACTGGAGGGGAAGGAGGGGTATAGTGAGCTCTGGCTACTCTACTTACCGGCGGGAACACAACACGATGGTTATTATGACCGCGGTCTTCTGTAGGGCGGAGGTACTTCCCCAGTTGGGTAATAGGTAATTCGGACGGGAGATACCGTCGTGTCCTACCTCCATTGCCTGAACATGAAGGTCTTGCGGGAACCTGCATTGGGAAAAGTCAAAAGCATATTCAGGTAGCGCTAATAGCGCGCTACTGCAGTCGAAGGCAATACCGTTCGTAAAGTATAGAGTTCGTAAAATATAGAGTAATTTTTAGAGATAAAACTGTAAAGTTAAAGATAAAGATAAGATCTGCACTTACTTCAAATTAAAATAAGCTCTATATAGCTCAAGTTTTGGAATTGGAAAGTGCAGTATTGGAATCGAATCGTGTTAATGTACAGTATCAGTCAAAATAGTCATTAAAAATGCCAAAAATATGTGTTCATTTTATTCTCGTATACAGGATCAACTTGATGATGCTCAACGACCAGGCGAAGAGAAAAACGAAGAGAATAGAGATTGCAAGGAGGAGGAGAAAGGGGTTAACATGACAGATGACTTCGATTCACATTTGCAAGATGTTGAGAAAAAAGGTATTGACTTTCAAACATACACAGTGAACATGAGGAATGAGTGCATCTTTGTTTATGAATGTTTTGCTTGCAAAGCCTCAGCCGGCCCATTGTGCATCTCGGCAATGTGTGCGTGCACGTGACACTTACCTAGTAGTACCTAATTACGAAACGCGCGTTGCTGCCTGTCCTGTACACTGTAAAACTAGCGTAGGCGAAAGACAGTATTACGCGTTTATATGTTACTTTGGGGTCTTTTAGTGAATCGATATCTAAATTTATTATCAAATAACTTTTGGGCCAATTCAAGAAGTCCTTATCTAACAAAATTATTCAGAGTAGTTTCTTATCTTTTTCTGTATGAATTTGTTATAGAACATAGGTTCAGTCCTTAAATGAGGTTAACCGTTATTTTGTAAAAAAGACAACGAAAAAAGTGACTAAGCTAAATCAAATTAAATCATTCTTCTACTTACTCCAATTTTAACTACTAACTCTATTTCATGTTCAACAATATTAAACTAAAATAATATGTCTAAATGTAGTCAAAAATCCCTTAAAACTGTATGTATTCTTTCAGAGGGAGATGAATCTGAAAATGAAGATGACGACGATGATGCTGACAAACAAATGGGTGACATTGATAACGCTGCAGATAAGTATGTATATTATGTTATATACAATGACCAAACACGATTTATACAAGGTGATTTTATAGTGGTTTCGGAAAAAGAATATTTGGTTTCACACACAGTTTCGGTAGCAAAATCGACTGGAAGTTTTAATATTGAAGAAAAAAAAATTCACTTTATGTATGGCAATAATGTGCAGGTGAACAGAAAAATGTATGGGACGTGTAAAAAAAAAATTTTTTTTTCGCCAAATTAGGACTTCCTTACGATTTTACTATCGAAATTGTGCCCAAAATCTTTTTTCCAAAACCACTATAAAATCAACCGGTATATGCTTTATATTGTCATCAACGACTAGCTAACGAACTAGATGATGGTGCTAGTTTGTATTACAAAGTTATGTGATGAGTTATTAGTTTTTGATTTATATCATTTAAACACCTAACATTACTCGTATACAACAATTTCCGTTTCATGTTTAAATTTCAAAATAGTTAAGTTAACCATTTCACTACAGACTTGACCAACAAATCTGGGGTTCAGAAGACGAAGAAGAATTAGAAGAAGAACAGAATCAAAAGAAAGACAAAGAAGAGAAAGGTAAAGGTGAAAGTACAGGAGAGAAAGAAATGGCTGCCAAAGATAAAGAACCGGAGCAAGGCACTGATGATGGTGCCGAAGGAAAAGATAAAAAGAAGAAAAAAGATATTAACGAAATGGATGAACCAGAAGTTGATGATGACCATGTGAGTTCAATATTGTTAAGCTTGAACGGTAGTGACGAATCCTTATAATAATCATTGGCCGTGTGTACTTAAGACAGCTTAGGTTTTGTCAACTTTATTTGATATTTACAAAATGATTACTGATTAAAGAACAAAGGAAGCTGCACAATAAAGCCGCCAATGGTTTTTGTGTTTGTCATTTTACTTAGCAATTTGCTGTGTGTGAGAGTAATAATTTATTTTTATGTTATGGTAAGCTTACACAGGTTTTTCAAAATCAATTTATTAATCTTAATCAATGTGCTACTTAGGTTGATCCGTATCATGGCAACCAGCAACCCCTGCCGGAGCCCGAAGACTTCGAACTACCTGACAATATGGATGTGGACGGTGAAGAGCCTGGCGAAGAAAACGTAAGTCTTGTTTTTTGTTGTCTAACTTTTTATCAGAATATATTACGATGTGACGTCGAAAATTTTCCACGCAGTGGCCATTTGTACTAATCTGCTTGAGAGTAAAATATAAAGAAGAATTCAACACTTTCATCGCATCACTTTTTTGGCAAATGTCTATTTATTTGCATAGGAAGGTGAAACTGAAACAGAGAATCCCTTCGACATAGACGTCATGAAAGAAAATATAGCAGAAGAAGATGAACAAGCCAAAGACCAAGAAGACGAAGGTAAAGACAACAAAGCTGGGCTTGAAGTATCCAGTGATGAAGAGGGCGAAGGCGATGATAAAGAGGAAGACCGATATGATGGGGATGAAAAGGTATGATTTTATATTAGACTAATGGTTTATATAACTTAAGTATACGATTTCAAAATTTTATACAATGTGACGACAAAAGAATACCATTTGCTTCTTGTATAGTGGATCCTAGTAAAATGATTCATATACTTGAAAGAAATAAATTATCATAGTCATATTAGATCGTAAACCAAAATATAAGAATATCATAAGTATAGTTAAGATACTTTTTATAAACGATCAATAAATTGGCATTTATATTTATCCTATATCTTTTTGTTGTCTATAAAAGATATTTTCTCTCTAGGATCAAGAAAATGACGCCGATAAACCAGACACTGAAGATGGAATTCAAGAGCAAGATACAGAAGGTGGAGAAGTAGAAAATCCCGATGAAAAGGAACAACCGGAAGATTCATTAGAAAATCCAGACACCAATAAAGAAGATAAAGAGGAACTGCCGAAAAATCCAGAAGATATCAACGAAGAAGATACAGTAGAACATAATAAGCAAGAGGCCAATCCCGAAGCGAACCCGTCGAATAATGATCCGACTGCAGAAGATAAAACAGAAAATGCTGAAATGAATAGAGGCACTGATGATAACGTCGAGACTAATGCTGAGCAGCAGAAAGATGAAGAAGCTGCGGCTAGTGTAAGTTTATTTATTTTTGTTTCCTTAGCCCAATTAATTATTTCTTGAACTCCAAATACGTAGGGGATCTTAGTGGGCGAAAGGATTCATGTAGGGTATGATGTAAACATGAAATGCATCCAGGATATTTTTGGGACATTTTGACACGGGATCCTAGGGGGTGGAAGGGAATGTTACATTCAATAAAATTGAAGTACTTGAACTATACAAGTTGAGCACATATAAAATATGATGATGTTCACTATCTTAGGGCAAACATTAGAATACTGTACATATAATAAACTGACAAAATATAAAATCCATAATATTTTCAATCTTATTGTGTTAGAATTTTTTCAAGAAGTTTATCTAATTTAATTTAGAATTTCTTTGACGATAACACTACTTCTGTTTCCTAAACAGGAACAATCTCAAGAACAAGTTGGGGAAGAAAAACAATCAATGGGTCGATCTGAACTCGACAAGAGCGACAAGGGGCACCGCGGTGAGAAGCAAGCAGCGAACCGCGCGGAGCGTTCCCGCGATGAGCAGAAAAAGCGAGAGAACAAACCCGCCGACACAGACCAAGAACGGACATTAGGTACGAACGCTTCAATTTCATTATTATTATTATTTCACCCGGTACCGGGTACCCGTTGTACGGTCAATGGTGGAGGCGTATATTCAGCAATGGACGTCCTATGACTGAAATAATGATGATTCATTTTACTTTTTTATCATACAATTCCGTACAGGCAGGTAATAGGGTATTGACTAACAGTTAACACGATTGAAGTCACGGAGCACTGTGGTTCTAATTTGTTGTCTAGCAACTTCAAAAGGCGACTATTTTGTGAACTGACATTTTTTATTTGCGGTTTACCTTTGTTACTACTGCCTTAATTTTTAAAGATTGTTATGACAGTGGCGACAAAACGCTTCTACTTAGTTGAAAAAGCCCAATCAAAGGGTAATAAAAGGATAAACCGATACCACAAACAAACACAAACACGCACACACACGCATGCGCAAACGCATTTGCACACGCACACATGCACTTTAACAACATACTTCATAAATAACAATCCTAATGAATGCACATTTTGCAGGTGATATCAATGAGAAGAAACGCAAGCAAGCACAGACGCTAAACGTTGAGGAGAATGAGGTCGAAGAGGGTGTCGAAAACGACGATGACGCTGAGAAAGAAGCCGATGCCTTCCAACATGTGAAACAAGCCAAAAAAGATGATCTACAGGTAAATGAAAATTAATATATATTCTAAAATCAGTTTAGAGTAACATATATACAATTGTTTTTACATGAGATAGAATATTAATAACTATATACAAAATACATCCACACCTATACTAATAAACTAATTATTGTAATAAAATTAAAACTAAAATGAAAAAAAAAAACAAAAAAGACCTGTCCTGAAATTTCTCCGCATCGCATGCCTCTTGTGGTAAGGTTTCCAGAAGACTGGCAGCATTGCCACGTTGTATGGCAATGCTTATTCTCTGTCCTAAATTCTATTCTCTGTTTAGAGTTATTTAAACTACTAATTTGAGAAATAATCTTGAACTTCGCCGATATTATGAATAGAGAATAGCAACAAAATTTTATTTATCTCAGGCAATAGATGCAGCTACTAAAGAACAAGCAGATCAACAGCCAATATTGCAGCAAGAAGATGAGGAGGCTGAGACACTGAAGGAAGATGAACAAGTGCCTATGGACGTTGACGACGAAGAATTAGAGGTAGGAGTACTACATTTAATTTCGATTTTTTCCATTACTGTATAATTCCTTAAAAAAACTTTTCCTTGTCTGTGTTCTTCAAAAAGCTATAAATTCAACTTACTTTCTTCCTTGTATGTAAAACCAATGTGAAAGAGAAAGCGGTGATGCAGTTGACCGGACGGTTGCTCAGCCCTACAGGGCCATTTATTGATGACAATTCATTACTCATTTATATAGTTACTGAGTCCCGTGCAAATTCGAAGTGAATTGATTTTCGCCGCATTCAGAAACTGTAATATTAATCTAAACAGCATATCTAGTATATCAGTCATTACCTATGTAAAACATATAATAAGAAATTATGTGGGTGCTAGCACCTCTGCCTACCCCTTCGGGGATAAAGGCGTGAGTTAGTTTTTTTTTTAAGAAATTATAATACCAGTAGATAAATGTAGTCTTGAAGACTGATGACTAGAGTAAATAGGTTACTTCTAGGCGATCGTGCTCCATCGCTGACCACATCATCAGTAGTCAAATGAGAGCCTAATCTACAATAAAACAAAATTGCAATGACCATACAATTAATAAACATGATTTCTCACAAAACAGATTCAGAAAGCAGAAGAAATAAAACCAGAGAAAGTAAAAGATGGAGGGGAAAAGGAGAAAGAGAAGTCGGGCAATAAGAAGGAATCCGGAGAAGAGCCAACAGGAGAGACTGGTATAGAAGTGGAAGGAGATAAAGTTACTACTACTACAGTTCCTAGAGGAACCGAGACATCATACCACACTCGGTAAGATTATCGAAGTAATATTGATCTAAGTGAATGATGAAATTTGTTAGGATGAATATTTGTTACATTTCTATTTATTATTTCGGAGGTATATATTACAATCTTTATACTTTACACTCTAGGCTTCGGGGCATATTATCTTGGACCTAAAATGTGCTCAAACGGCGCTGCATACGCGCGGTACGCGTATTTTGATTGCATGTGGTGGACGAGCTCAATTTTACCACATATAATATCAAAACAATCAGCGTGCTGGATGTATGCTTCTTCCAATATTGGCAAGCTTTGGCCTACTGTTTCTACACTAGCCAGATGACTTGGTACAGGGTTTTATTTCGAGTTATCCTTCTCTTGCAGTGATATCCGTCAACGTATTTTTCCGTTAGCATATTGTGCACGCGGCGAGCATGTATGAATCAATTATGAGAGTAAAATATTGATGAACTAATTTTAGCTCCACCCGTGTTCGAGTGCGAACTTTTGGTGGTAGATCTACCGTCTCCATTTTGAGTACTGAAAAACGGGGTGAATAGAGATCCAGGGGTGAATAGAATTAAAATGGTCAATGAAATATTTTAAATTCTTGCACAAAATTTTAATTAAGCTCATCACCAGATATTTGATGATTCTGGTATTACAATGAACTAGTCCAAATATTCGCTTAAAAGAAAACAACTACAAGATTTAGCTGACCATTTTATATCTTTTCACTCTTCGATCTCGTTTTACCCGGTACCTAAAAATATAATATTTCCCTTTATAAACTTCCCTTTTGTACTTCGGTGTAACAGTTTGAACGACACGTCAATGGACACCGAAGACATGTCGTTAGACACGTACATGTGTATCCGCGAGTGGCTGAGCCGGCCGGTGCCGGGCCCGCACGTGACGGCGGGCGTGTGGGGCGCGCTGTGGCGAGACTCGTCCGCCGCGGCCCGCGCGCTGTGTGAGCGCTTGCGCCTCGTGTTGGAGCCCACGGGACGGTCACGTAGAGCTGGTAAGGAGACGATCGCGTATAACTTTTACGGAGGGTAACGGAGGAGATTTATAATTTTAACGGAGGTAGGACACGACGGTATCTCCCGTCCGAAATGAGCTGTCCAACTGGGGAAGTACCTCCGCCCTACAGAAGACCGCGGTCATAATAACCATCGTGTTCTGTTCCTGCCGGTAATTAGGGTAGCCAGAGCTCACTATACACCTCCTTCCCCTCCCCTTCCCAGCTCTCCCCCTTTCCCTTCAGGGTAGCAGCGCGTGTGTGACACCCTTAGTGTTGCACACGTTCATAGGCCACGGTGGCCGCTTTCCATCAGGTGGGCCGTGTGCTTGTCTGCCACCTACGTAGCTTTAAAAAAAAAAATAACACTTTTTTTTTATTTATTGCACGTCAATTTGACTTCACCTCTCCAGATATTAAGCTGAAGGCAAAGTCTCATGAAAGAGGGTCACCATTGCAAATACGTTTAGTACTACAATGGTGGCGCTCAGCTTGACGGCCTCATCAGATGCTTTTTCACGCCCCGCTTAAAGGACCCGGGACTGTAGGAAGAAGGAAACACGTGCGCCGGCAAGGAATTCCAGGACTTAATGGTGCGGCAGAGAAAAGACTCACCGAACCGCTTGGTTCTTGATGGAATACGCCTTATTAGTAGTTTATAAAATGAAAAAGAATTAATTACTTCGTTCGGATTCACTCTACACGATGCCATTTAATTTGAGACTTCAATTGCATAGTAGTATAGACTAAATATCATTGGCGTTTTTTGTAACCTTAGTGGTTTGACAATAGTTGACAATTAGTAGCATCAGGGCACTAGTTGCATCCACTATTTCGCCCCATAAACTGTGACATATTTTTTATTCTGAACATCTTGTCTAGTAACTTAAAAATCATTACCTCTCACTGATTAAAATTAAAATTTATTTCCAGGTGACTTCCGAACGGGTCGTGCTATCAACATGCGGCGAGTGATCCCATACATCGCGTCCCACTTCCGCAAGGACCGCATTTGGCTGCGTCGCACGAAACCCGCCAAACGCGAGTACAAGATCGCTATCGCTGTTGACGATTCTAGCTCGATGTCCGATAACAGGAGCAAGGAACTTGCATTTGAGAGTCTGGCTCTTGTGTCACAGGTATGAATTTAGAATTCGTAAATTGAATTCATGCAAGTTTGGAGTAACACGAGTATAAGTGCTTGACGTGTGCGTGAAAGTTGTGCTTTAAATTAGTTAAATTAAATAATCACTAAAGTGAAATAATTTTACATTGCGTAGAAGACGCCTTCGAAAATACAATAATTCCATTGTTGTTTCGTCTATCATACTATGTATAGCACACATTCCATATACGGTAGATGGGGTCTTTATGTATACTTAACATGCTTGTCACACACTTTGTGCAGAATACAAGGTTATTGTAACTACTACAACTTTATGAATTTATTACAGGCGTTGAACCTACTGGAATCTGGTGAACTAGCTGTACTCAGTTTTGGCGAAAAACCGAACCTGCTTCATCCATTCACCGAACAATTCACTGAACATTCCGGATCGAAGATTCTAGAACAACTGCGCTTCGAACAAACGAAAACTAAGATCGCTCAGCTGTTAGACTTTAGCACCGTCATGTTTGATGAACTGGCAATGAGAAGTGACGCGTTGAATGCGAAACTATTGGTGATTGTGAGTGACGGTCGGGGGATATTTAGCGAAGGAGAGACGAGAGTGATGCAGGCTGTGAGGAGAGCGAGACAACAAGGAATATTCTTAGTATACGTTATCATCGACAATCCTGATAATAAGGTTAGTATATTACCCAGATAATATTATAATGAACCGCGGTAGCCTAGTGATATGGGTAATGGACTGCTAAGACGAGGTCTCGGGTTCGATCCCAGGTTTACCATGGCACACCAATGACTATTCGATGCTTTTCGAAGTTATGTGTGTATTTATCGCAGGTTTATAAGTGCCCGGTTAAAGGCAATAGGCTCGCCATCTATTACATTGGGACCTAAAAACATAAACTGGCGAAATGTGGGTGCTAGCACTGCTAGCTCCTCTGCCTACCCCTTCAGGCTTCTAGCATGAATATTTGGGGTGTTTAGCGCTTGGGGCTTGACTCCAAATTCCCCCTGTAAACCGGTACAGTAGCTGATAGATAGACAGGGCTCTGGGAGAGGTTTTCATTTCATAGTTGGAAACCAAACGGCGATTGTTTCCATAAAAAAGCTGCATAAGCCAACTATAAAAGAAGAGAAGCAAGCGCCCCGTAAAACCTCGGATGCGAACGACGACAGAAACTACGCTAAGATATTGATGGCTGAAGTAAAAACAGAATTTCAATAAAACTTACCAAATCTTTGCAGGATTCGATCATGGACATCAGGCGCCCCCTACTGGATCCAGTGACAAATTCATTGATACGCTTCGAGTCATACTTGGACTCATTTCCGTTCCCTTTCTACCTTATATTGCGTGACATGTCTGCCTTACCTACTGTGTTAGGAGATGCCCTGAGGCAATGGTTTGAACTCGCTGCCAATACAAGCTAATTTGAACTATGTACACTATGAATATTACTTAATTAGAATGAAGAGTTTATCGATTTTATTTTTTTATTGATATTAGTTAGAAATTGACTATACATTTGTTAATCATAAATCAAAATCATTATTATTTGCTCATAAATAGGGAAATCTTCAAATTTATGTAAGAAATATTTTTTTAGAGCAATCCATTACTTTAAGAAAAACCATGTATCAAGCGTATAATTTTCGATAGGAAGGAACTGATTGTCTTTTTTAGAAATAACGTAAATAAAAATTTACATAAATATTTGTTTTTTTTTTGTTTATGTAAGATACTATAATAGTTCACCAACCAGGTGTTTTCTTCCGAATAAACAAGGAGTGACGAAGAATCTGATAAGGCCATGAAGCCGAAAGCCACTATTGTGGCATTATTAGTGTCTGTAATAGCGAATGGACGATCACCAATCCCCATACAGACACCTGGGCCCCCTGTTACTGTGCCTTTACTTTATCATTCAATTAGTTGTTTTCTGGCAGGGTCACTATTGCAATGTTAAAATCTGAATTCATAGATTGATAAGAAATGTTTGTTTGCTAATGATACAAATGCAATATAATGATGACGCTTTTAGGGTACAATAGTTCAAACCTTGTTTATCTTATTTACACCTTTTCTTAGAAATTATACGATCGTAATATCAAGTAAACAAAAAGCCATCATGTTCCACATACAATTCCACAATGATTGAGTTAAAGTCACAGTATATTTTGATTTTAGTACTTCAGTACATGTAAGAATATTAGGTTTAACAGAAATGTGAATTTGAGGATATGTCTTTTTAGGGAAGTGATAATAAAACTTTGATTTTTAAAAATATATTTGTCAACTGAAAATTAAACAATATCTTATTAACATAATTTTCACTTACCAGTATTACGGGAATTAACACAACTTGTGTAAACCATTAACAACTAGGCCTATGATTAATTAATAAATAATTTCTTTACGAATGTTCTACATTATAGATGTTCTTGCAAGCTTCATATTAAATACCTAAACGTAACCGCGTTTCTGACGAAACAAACTTATATACCTCTTAACATCTAAGAATCGAATATACATACAAATTTATACTTAGTTTGATTGTATATAAATTTAACACTAAATGTGATGCTACTTGGAAATGTAATAGCAGCAATGTCTTATTTGTTGATTTAAATTTACACCATTTTCACATTTAATTATGACAGAACGGTGCGGCATAAATAGTGCGTTCAGAATCCATGGAAACTGTGAGTGTTGCGTGTCGATCACATTATGGTCACCTTAATGAGCGAACTAAAAGTCTTAGTCCAAGTGCGGGTAGTTAGAAATATCCGCGCGACACGAAGACGCAAATGTTTCGCCTCTTCAGTCCTCTCGAGGCTACGGACGTAACGTCACGTCCGAAACGTCGGGGTAAATAATAGAAATATTTAATCAAACTTCACGAATAAGTCCCATTCTGTCATAAATAAATGTCCAATTTCTTGTATAAATAGTTGTACGCCACACTGGCACGATATGATGGCAATTTTTGAAAATACTTTTAGATTCATTCGTACAGTATAAAAAGCGAAGTCTAATTCCCGGTATACTAATGAATCTATTTGTGGTTCTCGAAAAAGAAAAGCAATAAATTGCGTTGATCATCATCAGTGTGGTGATCGAATCAATTTATTACCGAATTAAAATTTCCTAATTTATGTTAATTTTCTTAATGTGTTAGAACTTTGAAATATCTGATATGGGTATCAAAGTTATCGGTTACCTAATGGAAGTTTATCAAATTACTATACTATATTTTTTTTTTCACTAGCATTTTTACGAGTGTCCCTAATATATAATATTGAAAGGTAGAGAAACTGCATTGCCTAATTTTGCTTCGGGATCATGAGATACTCCGAATATATTTTATATAGTTAGATATACTACTTTTATTATTGAAGCGTAGTAAAAGTTTCTCTAGAAAGGTCTCGGACGGAGGTATCGTAACATTTCAAGTGCGTATGTATACGCAAGAAAAGTTAAAACAATATTTGATTCCTTGCAAACACTGATTACAGAGAAATTTATTAAATAACCCCGTAGAGATGCGACGGTTGCATCTTTGAGTGTGACTTAGAGAACTGCCGAGAAAAATAATTGACTATCATCAAACAACGCTTGTTATATTGTTATAATATTACATTTCCAAGACGCGGGAAAATGTATTCGCCAATATTTCAAAGCGTTTATGTTTTCTTGCCGATGACGAAAGGGCGGCTAGTGTCTTTTGAAAAAATTACAGTAATAAATAAAAACCTAATTTAAGCCCAATACGAATACCAGACTTAATTTTTTACCTAGTTTATATATGTTTTACACGGTGGTAGGTAGTGTTTACGAGCGTGCATGCTGCATTCCACGGTGTGAGGTATCACGGACGTACTTCGAGCAAACGCGTACTCGTCCGTGAAATTGCGGGTCGTTGACAGACGGCTTTAGCCGCCACCCACATATCACGCCCGAACATGTCGGAACATGTTCTTTAAATGAGATGGTTGTCGACCGCAGAACGTACGTAGCGTATTACCGTTTATGGACATCCTTTAGTAGTAATTGACATTCTATAATTACGAGCACCTTTATTTTGCATTTTAGGCGTAATTTATAACAAAATATAGCTGCGATCAATAGGGTGACAATCCCAGGTTTCCTTGCCACCCTTTTCGGTCACAACAGAAAATAGCAAATATAGACGATGATAAAAGTTTATAATAAAATAAACTAACGTATGTAAAATATTAATATATTGACATAACATGACTAAACCTAAATATTGTTAAAACGACTTATAACCATGATGTCTTACTATCAAATAATAAATATGATTTAAATCCTAAACAGAAACTCCATCGCGGTTCACTTTTGAGCGGTTTAAAGCTGTTGAATGTCCAGCGAACTTCAGTTATTTGTTATCAAAATCATATTTTACAAACCGTGGTTCTTAGCCGCGGTGTGGTACTTGATTGTATAAAATATTACACGTTTCACTAAATAAATCCACTTTATAGGATCTAACACTTTCTCCCTAACGTAAAAAATGTTTTGAAGGCCTTTTGTGGTAAACTATTGGAGACCGTCCACGGTACAAAGGGGGGTTCTGAATATCGATTCGTCTTTATATTGCAGTTGAAGGAACAGTCTAAATTAAGATCGCATGTATCCATTCTCTTTGTAAGAAATTCGAATAACATCACAGTATAGACAAATCTAATAATAAAAAATTGATCCCTTCACAATGTGAGTAGTTACAAGTTTTCATAAGAAATATCAAGAAGATGAATGCATGCAGGACAATATTTAGCCAGCCCCTAGAAGATAATGTACTAACTATAAGACATTTTCGAATCTTGTGATGGACAGTGGTCTCTTCAATAAGTTTTTCACTTCGTGGATTCCTTGGACGAATGATTGTTGGTCTCTTCAGTCTTATCGGTGTCACCGTAGAACTTTGGCTGTAAAGTAAATTGTTTTATAAGTTACGCATACAATTACTGTATCAAGTACATCGGGTCTCTACTAATTTTCAATCGTTTTCAAACACCGAGATTACAAAAAGTGCCATTGCATTTTGACTTTACAGATATGCTCTTAAAGTCTAAAATAGAATGTATAAAACGAATATAGAACTTTTTTTCATTTTATTTAACTTTGTTTATGTTAATGAAGTCAAAATTTGCAATTTTTGTGACCTCAGTGATTTGACAATGGTTAACAATAGTTAATCGGGGTCCAGGTGAAGAATAAAAAATGGAAGTGGAATGTAAAACCCCGTTTTCTGATATCTGAGGGGTGCTTATATTAACAATATACATGGAAAATAAATAAAGGAATTGTGACTTGAATAGGTAAACTAGAATTGCCCTGGGCGGTAAAAAAATACATGTAGATTTATTTCTGAATGAGTGGTTAGAAAATATTGTATAAGTCAGCATAACGATGTGCTGTATCTTGTAATGGCTTATTGTTAATTTTAACCCAAAATCATTAAGCGGCACGACACAATTTTATAATTATAATATGTAGTACATATAAAATATTGTATATTATAACACAATGCTTCTAACCACACATTCTAGACATCAAAAAATGAATTACAGTATCACTTATATAGAAAACGACTTAACTAGAAAAGCTAATAAAATAAGATGAGAATTACGTAACTGTATTGATGAAACAAAAACCAAACGACAAACGAATTAGTGAAATTATAACGTCACTAGTAGATTAATAATTCCAAAGTGTCAAACTCAAACGTAACACAGAAACACATAGCAATGTATTAAAATGAAAAGCGTACGGAAATTCTAACAAATAAAGTAAAAATATTATCTTAATTCTGTTTATATTAGCGCAGATGGAAAGCGTCAAATAAAGTATCTTCTCTCCGTATAATCCGTATCAAGTGTACCTATGTTAAGAAGTAAAGTAAAATTAAATAATTTATATATTCACAATTCAATCATCTTCCTGCCCTTGTCCCAATTATTTGGGGTCGGCGCAACATGTCATTCTCTTCCATACATTCCTATCGGATGTCATTTCCTCAGTCACTCCCTTCCTTGCCATATCATCTTTCACACAGTCCATCCATCTTTTATATTATTTATATTCACAATTCAATATTAGAAGCAATGGCTAAATTAAAGTCACCTTAACACTAAACAAAACAGTAAATAATAATTAATGTCAGTGCTAATCGAATAACCCGCCCTTGATCGCTTCCGGTGCAAAGGTGCCCATCACACTTGTGTTTCTACGCTGGATTGCGATTGTCATCCTCTGCACCAGGCACGATTTGGCGCGAGGGTCCCTAGTAACATCTATCAGTTTACACCTAATATATTAGGGTATACCCCACAAGGCTTTTGGCCTCTTTGCCCCAATTCTCCAGTCTCCACTGCGACATAATATTAGGAACAGCAAAAAAAAAAGAAAATTGAAATGTGTAAATTGTATTTTGACGCTTTCACACTGTGCATTGCTAGTGTATTTGTTCAAGTTTGTTTGATTAAACAGTTAATCAATTTTAATCAAGCAAACTTTTAGTACGCAACGCACACAGAAACCTGAAAAGTATTAAATTGTACTCATTCTATGATACTTGGGATCTCAGACTTATTACTATAACTGTAAGTACTTTCACTATCGACGCTAGCGTAAATCTGATGATGGATGGGAAATAAATTATGAAATGTGGAAAAAACAACACATTAAATAAAAATGCTAATACTTTCAAAGCATGACTGAAGCTGAAGCTTCCAGCATTGTTCTAGACTTACACAAGTACTATACTGTGGTGACTTTATTTCCGTATCCATTTTTGACACCATTATAACTTGTAAAACCCTAGAAACAAACAATGTTTGTGTTTCAGACTGATTACAAAGGGTATGCTGAAAATGTGGTATGGTAAGTATCACACATGGAATGAAATATTTGTGGGTTTTAGTGCCGGCCTGAGTGTTCATTATTTTCATATATTTTTTTTTAACTCTTCTATTAAAAGTATATAGTGGAGGAGATTCGGACAAAAATTTTATAAATTATAGACATTAATATTATAGGCTTTAATTGACCCACACACTCATTCATACCGCGTTACCGAATTTTAAATGTCAGTGGCAGCATCTTTTATTTATTTAACACACGCGGACACTACCATTGGGTACTCGGGTTCGATCCCAGGTTTTACCATGGCACACACCAATGACTTCTCTATGCTTTTCGAAGTTATGTGTGTATTTATCGCAGGTTTATAAGTGCCTGGATAATGGCAATAAACTCGCCACCTATTACATTGGGACCTAAACATAAACTGGCGAAATTTGGGTGCTAGCACCTCTGCCTATCCCTTCGGGGATATAGGCATGACTTTATGTTATGTAAATACAATATATTTATATTATGACAATTGACAATCCGCGGCCCTTGTGAATTCAGTCAGACTACATGTATCTTGAAAGAGATGATCCCGGATCTGCCGGGCTGCGAGGGATATGTTGGTTATTGTATCACCCCTAGCAACTAAAGACCCAAAGACGGCGTGTAAAACACAGTCGGTTTGAGGACGACATAACCACCCCAACCGGCTCTGGATACCCCCTCTGGGTAGCCGCTGGGATTTTTCGCATGATTAAAAAAAAGTGGCAGTTACTTGTGACTTTTAGTGGTAGTATATAAACATTGATGTCATTGCAATATCAATTTCTGTCAAAGTTGATAATGGTTCAAACTATCGCAGAAGACTCACTATAATTTGAATTTCGATTATAAGAAGTAAACAACAACTGTTTTGCAAAACCTTGTTCCATTAAATTTCAACGTGAGCCGGCAATTTTTTATCCACGCCTCGTTATTTATAATGTCAATATAACATTTTATCTTATCAAGGACTGCTTGTGAAAAGATAAATATCGTTCACATATACGTGTTGTACAAATTGTTATCAGAATACTATATTCACGACTTTCTTTTACCCTTAAGCGCGATTCACACATAGCGCGGGTGCGGGTCGGGCGCGGGTCGTTTTGCAATCCATTGCCGTTTACAGGTTAAAGTAAAAAAATACCTTATTAAGAAAACGGCGATGGATGGCAAAAACACCCGCGCCCGACCCGCACCCGCGCTGTGTGTGAATCGCGCTTTAGGGACTCTCCACAGAAAGAGGCCGGTTCAAAATATTTTAAATCATTTTGAATGTATATACGGGGAACAAGTTGGGGTCAGAGACATAACACCTATTTATTAATTGTTGAATTAGAACTATTTACATATGTAAACTTCTGTGGTTTTGTAATTTAACGTTACTTTTACAAACTTTTTTATAGTAATAATTTATACCTAATACTTTTTACTTTTCAGCACTTGATCATATCATAGATTTGTGATCAATGGATTGTTGATCGAGTTTGTATGACATATAGATTAGAGTTGATATTACTGATAAAAAAGATTAATCAGTGAGTGGGGCATAAACCTAACTCGCTTCCGCCATCAAAGTGTCGAGCGTATCGGTCACTTATAACATTTTTTATACCACTTAAATGGCAGATAGGCATACGGTTTGCCTTTTTTTATAGTGCGAAAAATCCTCCGGTTGGGGAGGTTATGTCGGCCTTTGGATCCTTAGTTGCCGGAGGTGACATAAGGCTTACGGGCCACCTGTAGCGCTAGCATGAACTCCTATCGAATTCGTAATGTAAAGGTATCGAGAGAACGGAGTATTATGAATGGCAGTATGCCTCTTGTGAACCTCTGCGTGTGTAGCCCGCCAATCGCAATGCTCCGTTCTGTCGATACCTTTACATTACGAATTCGATAATATTTCGTGCTAAGGCTACTGATGAAAAGTGGTTACTGTAGCTAGGGACGTGTGCAACACCAAGGGTGACGCCCTTGACGGAACCTACTAAAGCCTTCAATCGATAATGCTTTAGATAACTCTATTTTAAATGTAAATACTAATACAGAATTTTAAGTTTTCATTCAGATTACAGTGTCCTTGCCCTTTAAGTTTTATATATAGTTGTTCATATATATGTTCTTACCTCGTCGTGTTTCTCTTCAGCGGTGACGCCTTCATCGTCACTGTCCTCATCACCCGACGAGTCGCCGCCGGAACCCGACGCGTCTGCTTTCACTGTGGATAGCAAACCATAATGATTACAACCATATAACACAAAATACGTGTAACACAAAAGTCGTGACTAAAGTTGGTGCTGCATTCAAAACGTCGTCAAAAGTAAGTTTCATAAAAAGTTTACACTGTGATAGTTTAAAAATAACAAATAAAATACATATTACTTCTTTCCCTATATTGCATATTTTGTAATTGATATACATAATATTCGAATGCGAAATAACTTACTCTGTCGAAACAGAGACTCTCATTAGTTTCGCTCGCTCGGTTAACTAAGAACACTATTCAAAAACTAAGTTTTTGCGAGTGCGATTTCATGTTTTTTGGTATAATTACCAAAAAACATGAAATCTATAAGGAAGCAAGCTGATATCAAATACGGTATAAGTACATGTAATTCTTGAAAAGGCATAGTATCTCGATATAGAATACGTTAATGAAACAAGTAATAAAACTAACCGAAAAGAATCTGTAAAAAATAACCAGCGGACGATTAAATCGCTTCAAACGATACCAATAAGCAGTTAAGGAGCTATGAGGTAACAGATGAACCTACATACATACATACATCTATAGCCTGACAAAATCATAACCCTCCTTTGTCTTTCCGTAGTCGGTTAAAAATAGGGTGGTAACAAACCTGGTGCAGTAGTGGCCGTCGGTGTCTGCGTCTGCGGGCGGGCGCGCTCGCGGTTGAGCTCGTCGTAGCACTGCAGACACACGCGGAGCGGCTTGTCGCTCTGCCCGCGGAGCAGGTAGCGCTTGGACGAGCACGGCCCGCACACCACCGACCCGCACTTACGGCAGTGGTGCTGGAACGATGACATATTGTATACCCATCGGTAGCCAGGTATGGGTAATGGACTGCTGAGACGAGGTGTCGAGTTCGATTACAGGTTTTACCAAGGCACACAAGCCATTTGTTTAGGTACTTAAATAAAGGTAAACAATCTTGTGGCAACTTTTTATAAAGACACATTAGGTTAACTAACTGACATAGTGACGTAACTATTTTTATATTTAGTTTTTAAACAAAGCATAAATTAAAAGATACACCATGAACGCACCATGATTATTTACGTTTACGAGTACCTAAACAAACGGACTTTAGTCATCTGAATTATATTGCCATACCATGTCTCTTGAGGAAGACCAAGAAAGGTTACTTGAGTTAAATTATCGAGTTTACGTGCCTGTGACGAGAGGTAATGGGTCGTCTTATATTATTACCTGAAGCCGAAAGCATGTCGAAATGTGGATATTAACACATCTCTTTCTACCCCACCTCGGAATGTATGTGTATAAAAAACATGTAAGGTTTCTCATAAATTTAAATAAATCAAAACAGAAGCGCTCGTAAAGATAATTGGATTTCTAATAAATATATAAATCTCAAACAAAATATTTCTCTAGCTATACAACGGGGAAAAACCGCTATGGACAGGTTTGGTCGCAGAGACGAAAATTTTACTCGATTCACCGGATCAAAAGAAGGTTTGACATGTTTTTCAATTAACTTTCAAATGTAACAGCAACTTTAAATTGTAATGGCTTAATTCTAATATTTAATAATTTATTCTTCTTTACATAATATTAATTAAGAAATATGAGTAACCTTAAGCAAGTAAAAGAAATATAAACCTAACAAACATACATAAAACTTATTATTATACGAGTTATCGCTTCGCCGAGGTTACCGGTGAACCTCTATATCGGATTTAGACGGACTAAAACCAATTAGGTCTTGCGGCATAATGTTAAACCATTACTTAAACGAAAACCTATGAAACTGAAGCCAATATGGATTTGTCCATTATAGGGACTTTCGACCAAATTAAATCAGATACTATTGTTACGATGCGTTTTTGCTGCTTTGTGTACGGCATTACACGTGTAATACTTTTTAAGAAAAGGTCGTAGAAACTAGATTAGCGAGAACAGAACACAATCTGTCTGTTTGTCAAAATCGGCGTAGCGTAAATTCGGAGATTACACATCTCCGAATTTACGCTACGCCGATTTTGATGAGACTTTTACTGTAGATAGCTGATTTTTATTTTCGAAAAAGTATTAGGGTGCTGCGAACAAATATAAAATCCAGATTATAGGTTAGGCGAACTGAAAATTCTAGAATATTGACCTCTTATGGTGGTCGATTATAGGTCTTACGAGATACCAAATACGTTGTTCTGCACATCATGTATCTTATTTTGGACATAAGCTACTATAATAAGAAAAATGAGACTCACCCTCCTGTTGAGGACAGTGAACTGTGTTTTCTTGCAGTGCATGCAAGTTGATGCTTCGTTATCTGGTACCCACACCGCTGCGTGTTCTGACGGCGGTTGTTTGCCACCTAGCATTAACAAAATATATTAAGTAAATTAGGAACATACAAATTATTTGTTCTGGATAAGAGAACGGGCACGTAAAGCCGTCGGGTCCCGGTTGCCATACAAACACCTATGGCAGTCGTTACGGGTAGTTGGAGCCCTCAAAAGTCCAACCAGTCTAACTTGGAACTTTGATATCGCCATTGGTCATTGGACCATTGGTTGTGGAGGTCATATAGCAGTCGCTTCGCGTAAAATATCGAAGTTCAGCCGCATCACAGTTAGACTGGAAAGCCGACCCCAACTGAGTTGGGAAAAGGTTCAGAGCATGATGAATCTGTTCTGGGTAACTGTTTCTTACACAGAAATAGTTATGATCTTACACATGGTCTAGTCGAAAACTAATCATTCTAAAATGTATATTAAATTAGCCGTTGACTGTGGTCTTTGGAGCAAACGAGTCCTAGAGTGGAGACCGTGAAGAAGGATAACGGATGGTGGGTCCCCCTCAGCAAGATGGATTGACAAAGGTGGCTGGGATAGACATCAAGTCTAAGCAGAAGGAGAAATAGGGGAACACTGACGCACATATATGTTCAGCAGTGGGCTGCAATTAGTCAATTGATTTATTAGCAGCGACACTGCCCGAGTCTGACGCTGTTCCTGCCGCCCACAGGATAGAATTGCATACTTAAATCGATCCCAAATTTCATTCAAATTTTTGCCACCGTTCTATTGAGTACTAACATTCATATTTAAAACTTCATATTTATGTAAGTAAGATTACGTTAATTATATGCAAGTGATGATTACTGTATCTATTCTTACTCAATGTTGATACACATACACTCGAAAAAAATGTGATAAGTACCTTCACTGACAAAAGTGATTACCTCATTTATAAGTATTTCAAGTGTCTGTAGTAATGTGTTACATAGTAATTCATATTTGTACTTACTCTTCCTTAATAAATCTTCTATACATTTGTCTATGTGTGCCATCCACTCCTCTTTCTCAGTGGCAGTTGCGGCATACACAGCAAACGACTTTGATGCGGTACGGATGAGCCAACCATTACGGTATTCTGTAAAGAAAATACAGGTATTGTTACGAATGTTGGTAAAAAAAAATTGTAACTTTTGTATTATTTAATCTGAAATGGCATCCTTTTAGTTTTAGGCCTCCTTCCAAAACCGAATTTAAGAACTTCGAGAATCATTCATACTCGTTCATACAGGAAGAGGTAGAAACAAAACTATTGTATATAATGCTACCGTAGTTCTGTGTAAATAAACGAAGTATTTGTGTAGGTGGTGGTGGACATGTGGGGCGTACAGAAATTACTCAGAATTTGTCGTGATTCCCAGATTGGGTGATAAAACTGACAGAGCAATAGTAATATGCCGTATGTATGTTTTTAAAAGTACATGTTAAAATTGAAACAAGAATACACAGAGTACATCCGTGAATATGTAGTTAGGTAGCAAGTAATTTTATTCAGAAATTCCAGTAAAGTGATGAGTCTGTATCTGAGAGTGCGAAAAAGCCACAATTATTAATTATTAATTATTATTATAAAGCAGCATCGAAAATTACATTGGTGTGACTTCTATTTTAATGTACCTAATTATCATAGGTCAACTGACTCATAGATAAGCTTTCAACAATCAATGCCATATATGAATATATGAGTAGCAACTGAATCACCGGCCATTCACTCTTAATGACTCATAATTAGTAATATAATGCATATAAAATCGGTATAATTCATTGAAATATCTAGACTTCTAATAAAAGACAATGTACAGTCACTCTCAGAAATGAAGAAAAAAATATTATTAAACGGGTTGTTTTGCAGTATCAGATATTTGAATACACACACACTGGTTTATTGTCAAGTGATACTCAAAACTTAGTTAAAGAGGCACTATTCAAGTAAGAGGAGGCAGTCTACCAAAACAGTATGACAGGGTTCATGGCATATTACTTATTACAGATTTGGAAACATCATGTTTTATGTCCATATGGAAGGTTTTAAGGCTAATATGATCAGTCATTAGTAAATTAGAACATGCGAAGCCACTTTTGTGAGTGTCTGTACCTACAAAATATTAGATTTCAAATCTAATTACTAATATTGATTTCATAATCCTAATTAAGTTCTTGTTTGTATTGGTATATTGTATTGTATTTGATTATACTATACCTATTAAGTAGGTATTAGGTAGGTATTTGATCATAACATGTATTTAATTTTATTGTTTTGCTTTTAATAATAATAACAAAAAAGATATATACATCCTCAAGTGTAAAGAGCTAAACAAAATGTGAGGATAAAGTGCATGAATATTTGAATTTAGAATTGTTCCGATTAAAGAATGCACTAAGGGGAAATATATGGGCACCTTTTTAATTTAAAAAAAACTTAACTAGAACCATACACATGATAATTAGAACACATGACATAGTATACAAAATAAGTTTCATGTAGTTGAAGTCATTGTTGTGGCGAGTAATTATTACATATTTTGAAGATTTTATTGCATATTTTATATACATAAAACAATTAATAAGATTTTATTATTTCAATGAAAATTATAAAGTTAAAACAATACAAAACCTTCTAGCTAATGTATAAATTTATTATGCATTAAATTTATACCTGTTACTTTTCAAAGATCCTTGACCTTCAACATTTAATGTTATCTACATACATACATAGATATATTTACACCTGTAAATATCTAACAGGGTAGGCAGAGGTGTATGCCAATTATGTTTTTCAGTCCCATTTAATGGAGGATGAATTGATGTATGTTTACTGTCAGATAAATATCCCTTATTTTTATTACCTAATATCTACTCATGTGAAGAAAGGGGGTAGCCCTATTTAGCCCCATGGTGAACCAATATGGTTCATTTATTGCACATTAATATACAGCAAAAATAAATAAAAGAAACTTACGTCCTTCATCCTTCAGGGACTCCAGTTTGACCTCCTCAAGGGGAATAACATGTTGTTTGTTATACTTTTTCTTGTTTATAACAATGTTACCATAGACAAGGATATCGTTGAACAAAAAAAACTGTCTTGCTTTTGGTTTCTTTCTGCACATTTTAGTTAAGACACCCTCTCCCACAAGGACCCTGCCTTGTTCTGCCAAAGGCTACAAAGAAAATAAATTAGATGTATTAAATTTCATATGGTAAATTGTATTTTTTTATGAATAATAGCAACAAAATTACTAAAATTCCATCTGAGCTAAATTACTAAAGTTAGGCCTCCTCTAACATAACATGGGGTTGACATCTGTGGAATATCAGGATTCAAACCCGGGATCAAGGGATCATAACGCTACTATTTAACCACTAAACTACAAGCTACAAGTCTATACTAATAAATTATTATTATTAATAATAGATATAAGGAAATTTTATTAAACTACTAAAAGAAAACATATTTGAGGATAACTAAAGAGAATACAGCTAATTTGGCATATTAATGACATAAATTGGGATATTGGGATATTGGCAAAAGCTATTCCTAGAAACTTTTAGGACCAAATTATTTTGTTATTTAGTATAATAATCTGAAAAAATTGTGTGTTACTTGTGGTATGTTACTATGAAAGAATATAATATACCATGAAGAATATAATATGAAAGAATATAAGATAAGGCCACCAATTGTATGTACCTCATAAACTCATAATGTTATCAAGGACTGTACAATAAAGACATACAGTATTAATATTTCATCCATGGCTATACCTATTTCTTTCGCCATAAAAGATAAACATTACAACTATATACTAAAATTAAAAAAAAACCCATAGCACAAAAACTATTGAATTTGTTAAGTTATAGAGAGAGCGAAGCATTACAATAGGGCACCTGTTTACTGTGAACCTGTGTGTATGAAACTTGCCAATTGCAATGCTGCACTCACTTATTACCTTTATATTTTAAATTAAATAGTTTTCATGCTACAGGCACTGTGGTAGAGCAGTATCCTTGACTGTCCTTGAGACTGCACAGTTTGTATTTTAAACCTTTCACAGGATATTCGATGTTCTTAAAGGATGTTACAATAAAACAAACTTTGATTAACTAATTATAATTTTAAATAGTTTGTAGTTGAGTGGTTTGGTTTCGAATTCTGGTCATTAGACAATGTTGTGAATCCACAGATAAGTCATTGAGCTTAGCTGGAGGAGTTAGAGGGAATAATAATAATTCTGGTTGCTAATATTATTACAAAAGAATTTGTATTTCTTTTGTATAAGTATTAGTCAACATATTAAAAGTACAATTACTATCTGTTATAAATGTACCTATGGAAAAATAACAAGTACCTATTATGTACCTATATCAGTTTTAGCTGCAATATTTGTATTAAATGAATATTTATATCAATACTAGGCTATAAACTCAAAAGTATTTTACATAACTAACATAATAACTAGGAAATAGGTTTTAGAAAGGTTGTGGTATCATCAATTTACTATAAATGTTTTGTCAACAAGAATTTCACTGTCAAACAAATTTGAAAACATGAGAAAAATACCTAAATATAATTCCATATCAACATAAATATTATCTACTTGATAAGGAGATGGATTTATCAATCCTAATCCACGTAAGTAATATAATTACGTTAGACACACTGTACATGTAGCTATGGAAATGGTACTGAGAATGTCACTTTCTTCGATTGAAGCAGGATGAAAAAACAGCGGTAAACATTATCAGTTATACAACTCCACCCGATGCACTGAAGATTTTATCACACAAAGTTTGTCGGTTGATAACACGATGGCATTTATCAAACTTCTAAAGTTAGAGTATACATTTATTTCACAGCCACAGAAACTTACCTGACCAGAGCTGCCGAAGCAACTCTCAACCATAGCAATTCTTCTTGCATTGGCCTCACTGTTCACTGAAAAGAATAAAATTACCTACTTAAAAATTGCATTACCATCTAAAAGTTTGACGTCAAAGGAAAGTGAGCGAACAAGCAAACAATGACTGTGATCACCCACGTAAATGTTATAATGATCGCACATTAATATATCACATATATTCTGAAAGATTCACTGTTTAGTAATGTATAAACAATTGATTGCCTACCTAAACGATCCACCATTATCGAAATTTATTTTCTCGCTGTTAGAGCCCGAGAAAATGTGTCATTCGGAGAATATTTATCACATCGCCAACTGTGTTGTTGCATCAAAGTTATAATTTATACAAAAAATTAGTAATTCTTTTTAGATTCTTAAATATTTATTTTCTTGTCATATCATATAATTAACATTAACTATTATATACGTAATAAGCTTTTAGAAGAAAAATAATAAGTACATATTGATTAATTTTGATATTTTCATTTTTCTTTACATATTTAGATAATTACCATTTGAAGTATAACTATTAACTCTAGCAACTTTAGCCGGCGTTCCGTTTTACAAAATGTATATATTATACTATAGTCTATGTTTACTTGGAAAATCTATTTCTCCATTTAAAATTATCAAAGATATCTGCCATGATTTATTTATGAACCAATAATGTTCATTTTTTAACATGGAGATATGCATATTTCGAAATATCATGATTTCCCCTATTTTATTTCTTCGAAATCAACACTGTTGTTCAAAAACAATCAACATCCATAGACAAAAGTGATGCAAAGATCATGTGAGTATCCGTTTTTTGACACCAGCTGACAGCTAGTGGTCGATAGTGAAATAATTTAGTGTCCGTAATTCTAATAAATAAACCAAGAAAATGGCCTGCAAATTCTGTGGCCCTAAGCTGTCGCTATGCGGGCTTGTATTGAGCGTCTGGGGAATAATACAGTTGGTAAGAATCGAATCATAATTCGTATCTAGACTTTTGGAGCCCTACCATGAATAACATTCCTGTCATTATTTCAGACTCTAATGGGCGTCTTCTACCATATCAGAGCTGTAGCTTTGTTGGAAGACCTCCCCTTAGCTGAACACCACCACTCGGTCACAGATTTCATAACTAACGTGGAAACTGGATACACTACGGTGAGTCACTAGGACCTTCCAATTGGTGTGAAGTACATTAATATATCACGTTATCGGGCTCTCGTTACCTACATTTCATGAAGGTTATCTTTTTCTAATTATAAAAAAGTAACTTTTTACTCTAAAGATGCAAAATTTAATCTTAGTAGTTCCCCTGATTGTTTGAACAATGCAAAAATTCTGTAATTACCTATAGGACTATTAATAGGCTCAAATAGTAATAATAGTAGTAATATTATTGTCTCATTCTAATAATGAACATAAAGTTTGTTCAATTTGGAAAAGTTTTGGACACTGGTTGTTCAGTTATTGGAACTGCTAATATTTTAGATTAAAAGCTGGACGAGACTGCAGGTGAGAACTAGTTCTTAATTAGTGGACTTCTGCTGCTTTGAAGTCATGATAGATAGATAGATAGATAACTCTTTATTGTACACCTAAAACAAAACAAAAAAATACAAAAAAAACACCAAGGACAAGTAGTGAGAGTTACAGTTGTTCTAATGTAAATGTGGTCTTATCACTGAAAGCGATCTCTTCCAGGTAACCTTGTATGTAATGAATGTAACGAACCATCTAAATATATTGCAAACTATTGGCAAGTATTGAATAAAAAGAATATACAGCTTGTTTGAGCTTTGTAGAGCACCTACAAAGTCTTAGAGTATGTAGCATAAGAAACTACTATAATATATTTTCTGAATATTTTGACGTGACAACGTCTTATAAATTGGCTTGCCGGGTGACACTTCAAGAAACTGCGTTACGCTCCGCTCACGTTATGCGCTCACAATGAGAGCGAGTGAGAGGCACGCGTCCCTTGCCCGAGCGAGAGAGACAGAGCGAGAGAGAGAGAGTGAGAGAGATAGGCATACACACCGGTTCATGTCTTCTCAAAGTCGTTGTCACGTAAAACTTTCGCCCGTATACCGACTTTACAGGCAACCAATTTTTTTTTTAACTACAACTATTGAACTCATTGTTAGTAATGTCAAATGTGAGAATTTACTTGCTCTGGTGATACAATCATAATAACAATAGACAGTGATTTAGTACATTCTTCATCTTTTTCATTCTAGTATTGACCCACCCAGGTCAATACTCTGGGCTCCATTTTCACCTGTCTAACTGTGGGTTTGGCTGCATTTATTAACTGCAATGTTATCTGTAGAGCAACTGCCATCAAACAGCCATATTACAACTGGTACCATTGTCTTAACATGCTCTTCGAGGCAGGACCAAATTAATGCAAGTCGCCATAGTCATGTAAAGAAATATTTGCACAAAGCGGGGATAAAAACCCCACCCCCTGTGTAGCAGTCACATTCATGTGTGCTTGTGTACATTATTCAGGCCAATTAACATTATTTTATAGGTGCTAAAACTGTTAAGTGTAGTATAATTTTATTTGAGTTCATAAATGTAGGAGCGTCATCAGCTAGTATAAATAATTTTAAGTTTCATTATTTTCATTGAAATATGTTCAACATTTTGTCATAAGCTGATAATAATTTTGAGTCTTTCTGTTGCCTTAAAGGGTCATCTGTTTCTGGGGTTTGAATGCTTAGTCTGAAATGTCCAATGAAGACTATAGTGATCACTTTCTTTATATTATACTAAACAGAAAATTCATGTCAATATTCTGTCACCACTTTAACAATTTGAACAAAGAAGAATGCCCATAATGTTGCGTGCATCCATAGATCATGGTAACCATGGTTTCTATCAGTTAGGCCATGTGCTTGTCTGCCAGGTGTATCTTTCGTGAAATAACAAACAACTAAGCAATTACAAGGATTATTCATCAAGTTAGGAACATATTAGTGGCATGTTTTCTGACAGTAGTCTATCTCATTTCAGAACGCTTACAACTGCTGGATTGCGGCCCTGTTATACGTCATCACACTGGTCATCTCCGGACATCAGTTCTGGATGAACAACCGTTCTTCAGTTAGTATGTAAAAGTGGTATTATCAATATAATGATGGGTACATACACTGGGGTACGTGTTGTTGTTACTGTTAATTCCATTCCATTTTTAATTTATTTTGAATAGTTCTTGAGTCTTCAAAAATCATTCTGGATACTTACTATAGTATTGTAATAAATAATCTTGTCCAAAACGTAATTATTAATTTATATAGTACGGGTTACTATTTGTAGAAAGTCGATAAAGAATGCCATTGCCATATTCACTGAAGTATAGAATTATATTTGGAAGTGTTCATATCACTTGACTCATGTAATTATTTGTTATTAAAAAACTGTTTAAATAAAAAAATAAAACTATGATATGATTGCTATACCTATTTATCTGTAATATAATACTTTTAAAATGTTAAGATTGTCTTATCATTTGGTTTATTCAACTCAAAACGGCATTACTGTGAATGGTTTGTAACTTAAGAATAGCCTCTTACACATTTGAATCAAGTAATTGAGTTCAGTTAAAAGGATTGCGCATAAGTATTAACTGCTATGAATGAATGCTATAAAATTGTACATAGTATATATCTATTATTATAGGTACATTGTATAATGCTTAGTTTTTTCTTGAAGTAAATGTATTAATGTTAAATGTTGTTTTATTTTGTATTGTTTATTATGGAAGTTTACGCTACAACCCCGTTCATTGAGGGATATTGTAATATAATCAGCTAGTGTACGTAACAGCTTACAGACTTGTCCTGAAGATCTTGGCGGGCACCCATGAACCCTCTAAATATATTATATTATCAAATATTAATGGACGAGCAGCAACTTGCTGATATGCCCATATCACTCAGTGTTCTTGTATATAGTTAAGTAAGTAACCACACACGTTACAGTATGTTTGCGCAAATTTAAACTTGTACAATGTAATGTGTTGCATGATACTTGTGCAAATATATGAATACACGTTCAATACACTATCATTAGAATACAAAGCTGTCGATGTGTTAAAATGAAATTCCCCACGGATATCTCCCCCGCCGGAACCGGTTGGGAAGGTTATGTCGAACTCGAACCGACTAAAACGCACGCCGTCTTTGGGACCTTAGTTGCCGGAGGTGAAATAGTAGCTAACATATCCCTCGCACCGGTCGCGCCCCGGCAGACCCGGGACCATCTATCGTTTTCTTACGTTGTTTTCTTAACTCAGTATTTTTTTCACTTAGGTGGGTACTTCAGAAAAAGGTGATGAATGACAAACCAAGCCCACACCCGCGTTGTGTTTTGCGCTTTAGGTGATTGGGACACACTGCGCCACACGACGCGGCCGGGGGCGGAAAAACGCAGCTCCGCCCGTATTGTTCTTTGAGTGTGCTCGAGTCTACTCCAATCCCTCTGTTAAACTTAAACATGTCGAAAGAAGTTTAGACTTCTTCAAATTTCATAGTCTATTTGAAAATGACGTCTATCTAAAGTTGTCGACAGTTCATCGACGTCAATGAGTCCATCGCAATTCGCAGTAAAATATAAGTAAATAACCGATGTTAGTTTGCGAATTTAAGTTTACAGTCTTCTAATGCAGTTTCTTTTTAGCTATGAGTAAGTTATTGTATTGCGGTATTTGTTGCATGTTGATAAGTGCGTGGGGCGTCGTACAATTAGTGAGTGTCTATTTACGTATATACCTACCTAACTTTAATTACTCTTCGTCCTTGAAACATGCTATAATAGTGTTTAGATAGGTAGGCAACCTATTAACATTTTGAGTCATCTATAGGTAGGTATCTATAGGTACTATTTGTAGAAACAATCACCGAGCTGGAAGTGAATGGATAGGTACTTATGCAGTGTAGTAAAACAGATTTGCAGTCCAGTGGTAATACTTGAAAATTGTTTAAAGGGTAGCTGACAAATCTCGATTATATTTAAAAAAAAACAATCCCCGACCGTAGATTATCAATATAACTTAGTACCTAATTATCGTAATAGTCGGAAGATGACTTAAGTAAGGTACCTACCTACCAAGTGTTGTCGATTTTTCGTGTTATGTAAACCCATCGCCATTGCTGCATTATTTACTGAGTCACTGTGTCTGATTTATGTATCAACTTAGGTGATTCAGTTTAATTAATAATATAATCAACCTCGTACTACTTATTTATATAAGATATTGAAACAGCATCTCAAGCGTGCACGATACGGTAAGTCTTCTTCATCCAAAACCGATGAATTGCCGTGTCTAAGCCAGGGAGGTGCTCCTTCTTTTATTGGTTTGTTTGGACTATTATGGTAGTCCCGAAAATATTGGTTGGGTACAATGTCAATGGGTGAAAATTTTCAAAAAGGAAAACCCATTGGGAAGCTAACAGGAATCGGATTCATATCCTAATTTTGTAAGAAATAACTAGATAATTAAAAATACCTACCTATTTGGACTGACCAGTGAAAGTCCGTTAAACTTTTACATGTTTTATACGTTTGAATTTATTTTATACAATGTGCTAGGGCAGTTTAAATCTGTTCATATTGGGGAAATAAAGCTTAACGAATAAATATTGGTAAACTCTTTTGTTTTCAGGCAATCATGGGATGCCTTTTCTTTTTTGAAGCGCCCATTTTATTCGAAGAAGCTATGGCCGAAACTTATGACGACTATGATGACCTCATTAAGAAGACAAAAGATAACTATCGTATAGTAAGTAATTTCTGTTCAATGCCCATTCTAGATTCATTAATAATTTATAGGGGTTTTTTCCCAGTTCTCTGGTGGAAACTTTGGCAGGAGCGGGAATGTGCTGCCTGTTTCGGGATAGGTACCTACTAGTGGTGTGTCCCGGAAAGAAGGCGTTATTGACCCGATGTCGCGAGTAGAGCTAGAGCCACATTTATAATTTAGTTATAGGTACCTAATAACTCTTGTACTTTGAGGTGGCGATTAACTGTTGGGGTGCGGCTGGATTATACATTGTTACCCTCTTAATATCTTGTGCGTGTATGAAAAAAGCAAATAGTGATGCGGCAAAACTGGCAAAGTTACTTGAAGACGACGAATATGTCTGTAATCCACCAAAGCCGAAGCCTAAGAAACAGAAGAAGATTAAATAAAAACATCTCGATAGTATGTAGGTATATAGCGGACCCCGAACTCCGTGGCAAAGGCCTCAGGTGGTCTATAGTCTGACCATGACCGCTGTACCGCGTCTGACCATGGTGCACGCGGGGGGTGGGGGATATATCGATTTTCTGATTTTTCGTGCCCATAGCACGAAATACTATCGAATTCGTAATGTAAAGGTACCAACAGAACGGGGCATCGCGATTGGCAGTCTGCCTACTGCGATCATGTGGGTATCTACGTGAAGCCCGCCAATCACATATACAATGCTTCGTCCTCTCGATACCTTTTCATTACGAATTCGATAGTTTTTGTACTAAGAGCATAGATCGCCACATTCCGCCGAGGTACGCCGTCAACGCTCATTGTCCTATCTCGCTCGCTCGCGTTTCATGCCCTTTCTCTTTCTTTACCTCGTCCCCCGCCACGCTGCGCGCACAATGGGTTCGGTACAGCGTTCGTGGTCAGACTATAACGCAAAGATAATGTTGAATTTCGATACAATATGTTGTTGTATATATGAGTGTTTGTTATTGTAATATAAGTTGTTTAATCGTGATATTTAGTTCAGCCTAGATGAGTAGTCAAGCTTAGGTAGCAAAATTAGATAGGTAAAAAAACAACAGGTGCGATGATCATGTACCATTTCGGAAATTATTTTATTTCCCTGCCTTCGTCCCAATTAATTGGGGTAGGCGTAACATGCCATTTCTATAGACGTCATTTCCTCTCAGTCATCATTCCCATCTTTACCATATCTTTTTTCACACAATCCATCCATCTTTTTTTGGGATGACCTCTGATTCTAAAGCCCTCTACATTCATACTTAGGACCTTTTTTTACAACATTACTATCATCTGTTTTTATAGTAGGTATGTCTATAACTTTCAGGCACTTTAGGTCTTATTACCGGAATTATACCATGAAAGTAGTTTAGTTCTCAATATTTCATTTATTGGTGCCACTTTCAAACTTCCTTTAATATACTATTTTTTTCACATTCTTGTCATACCACACATCCATCGTAACATTCGCATCTCCGCTACATGCAGTTTTCTTTCATCTGTCGCCAATTACCTATACCTAAGTAAATTTGTAAATATTTAGTAATAAATAATTTTATAAATAAAGAGTGGTTTGCACTGTTCGTCCCTATGATTCGAGCTGTAAGCTATTAGGTCCCCATTAGTGAGAGCAGCTGGAGTTTAATCCCTTACTTATTCTTTCGAAGCTTTTTCATAGGTACTTAATTCCCCTTTTATTCTGGAATATTACCAAAGACAATGGAAGCATTGTTGAAAATTACTTTGGTGACAAATAAAATTCAAAATCACAACATAGGTATGTTTATTTCGAGTTTTGTTTAAGGTTTCATCTTTTTGCTCAACTATTTCACTTCCTCCAATTTCCTGTCAAACGTTACTGTGCCGATGTTGACACTCTTTATTTCTTCTTTCGCGAGCGGGTTGCTTTCCTGGAAGATGATAACTGTTTAAAATAACTATGTTGTTCAGAATCAAGAGCAATTACTGATTACTTGTATATATTCGTAGGTACCTAATAAATACTATAGGCACCTATAGTGGCTGTTATTTTTCAAACAGGATAAAATTATATATATTATTTCGTTATAACCTATAGATTATTGTAGGTAGGTATCAACCCATGGATTACAAGACACTACAGGATACTATAATACAATGTAGGTATATTAAATGTATTAGAATGTACTATACATCTTCGACAAGCATTTTACTCGAAAGGCAAATTTAAATTATAATTCAAGCATGTAATTTATTTATAAATTATAAACGGCTTAGAAGAAGAACTTCAATCAGTGATTCATAAGAGCTTACTATCACCGATTTTGTGAGTCAATTTTGAACCTTTTTGTCTATAAGATAGCCAATAGTGTTATGAATTTCTAGACAAGTATAATTGGACTTGCGACAATTTCACCGAACCGTTACACTACGCAAGATGCTGGGGTCGACTCACCTGACATGGTCAGGCGTAGTCTTTTTCTCGATAATGTAAAACTTTTATTTAGGTAATGATGTGAGCGAATAGGCACTTGAAGGTCTTATAAAGGATGCTTCCTTGGGCTTCGTAGAAACCGATGGCATCTTCGAGGAGTCAGATTGTGGGACTGATAATGATTTGCTCTTAAATAGGGAAAAAACAACATATTAGATTCGTGAGATAGAGAAGAAAATGTTTTAAGGAAGGAAGTGTTTAACTGTTAGATATCAATAAATAATTGATTCAATATTTTCAATCGTACTTATGTTGGTTAGCTAATGTTAATTGACGAAACGGTTCAAATGGTGATTCATCATTGGTGATAACGAAGCTATTAAGTATCAAGGCCAAAAGTGCGTTAAAACGAAAATTTATTATTAGAGTCAATGCTTGTTGGAGTAATCTACGCTTAATGGACGTAACCATAAATTCTAATATAGAATGTTTTTCATTCTACATAATATTTCTTAAGGATGTATTAGTACGTACAAATATTTTTACAGTACAGAAATATCTAAATAATTTGCGGTTGAAACGGCTGTCTTTCATGAACCTAATGATCTATCATCTAAATCTAAATAACGACTGTTATTTTCTCGGTTGTAAAAAACTTCTCAAAGGAGATTTTTCATAAAATAAAATTGTATATTTTGTGGGAAATCTTCCCAGTTGGAATTCAAATGGAAAGGTGGGTCCATTCATTTGCCTGTACAGGGTATCAACAGTAGAGGGATACACTCAATGACGGGCACGTGCCCAGGGCCCACCAGCTTATGAGGGCCCCCAAATTAGCGTGAATTTCTCGCCCATAAATGCGATTAATATAGATATAGGTACAAAATGAAATGAATTTCCTCTGAATAGAAAAAATTACTATACTTAGAGGTATTCTGAAAAGAATCATTCTCATAATCGTCTTAACTTTTCGAAAGGGCCCCCTAATTCTTGTGTGCCCAGGGCCACCGACATAGGTAGAGACAGCCATGGATACACTCATTACATTCTACTTGATCTATGCTACTATATCATTTAGTTTTTCGATGAACAAGAACATTTAGCTATCGTGTAACTATTTAATGACTTGATTACTGTCGACCTAACCTATAGATATTAGGTACATATTGTATCCATATTTCAACAGCTAACTTTATTGTTATCCTAGAGAAAAATATCCTAGAGAAGAAAAGAAAATAACCACATAACTACTACGTAAGTATTACTAGGCAAGTTGTTTGGAATCAAAGTTGTATTACAGTCACTGTTGATGCGTATGCAGATGTGACAAATGTGATATAAACTACCAATACCTTTACCTGTTTTCATATAAACTCACGCCTATATCCCCGAAGGGGTAGGCAGAGATGCTAGCACCCACATTTCGCCAGTTTATGTTTAGGTCCCAATGTAATAGGTGGCGAGCCTATTGCCATTAACCGGGCACTTTTAAACTTGCGATAAATACACACATAACTTCGAAAAGCATCGAAAAGTCATTGGTGTGTGCCATATTAAAACCTGGGATCGAACCCGAGACCTCGTCTCAGCAGTCCATTACCCATACCACTAGGCTACCGCGGTAATTTATAAGATATATAAAGTCATTATAACGGTCTATTAAAAATATTACTATTCGATCTATTGGGTAATAGGTCCCCACGTAGATAAAGTACTGTTCGCAATTTACTCACCTGGGTAGTCTCTTGTTCTTCGTCTTTTCCTGATTGGTTTGGATTAAGCCACTGGTCAGCCAAGATCTGTGGTATCTTAACGCGCACCTTCAATGGTGCAAGAACTTTTGTTATTAGTTTGCGGCAGTCCATTGACACTTTCGGCTCTCGTGGGAAGGATACTTTGTTTTGTACTTGCTGCAAATGTCGAAATATACAATCAGACGTTGAAGTTACAAAATGTGAAATTAAATCAATGATGATATATATATACCATCTACGGCTACTCCACACAACTCCACACGAGGACGCGATCCCAGCTTAGTGCAAAAAACCGTATGCATGAATATGGCTGTTTGCACTGCATGATTATACCTATGGCATCGCTAGCTTGAAGTGTATATTTATGTCTCTTTGTCGAGCATCAGAGGCGTAAAAAAGAGAGAAATTAAAAAAGGTTGAAGTTACCTTTAACAGCTGTGTGTAATTCGTGTCATCAAATGGTAATCTCCCGTACACGATCGCGTATAGGACAACACCCATGCTCCATATGTCAGAATCCTGCGGCCTGTATGGAACACCTTTCAATATTTCCGGGGAAGCATATGCGTAGCTGCCGCAGAAGGTCTCACTTAGAGCATAGACACCATTTTTTGGTTTCATGTGACCTCTTGCGAAACCAAAATCTGATAGTTTTATATTTAAGCCGTGGTCCATGAGTAAGTTCTCGCATTTTATGTCTCTGTAATGTGACGATTATTTAATGTAGGGCTGGAGGCCAGATGGCAGTCACTTCACGGAAAATATCGAACTTCAGTGGCGACATAGTTTTACTGGTAAAGCAGACCCTGGACGTCGAGCAGATAGCTTCGGATGGAACTGGGATTTACACAAAGATTATGATGATTTAATGCATGCTATTAAGTATAACCGGCATTTGATTTGGCAGGCAGGACCTTAAAGAAAGTAAAAATGGTTTTCTTTGGTCAACCAAAGAAAGCCATTTGCAAAGCAAACCAAACCAATTGTAGAGCAATCTTTTTACGGCACAACACAATAAAGTATTCTAAATAAGTTTACAACTATCAATTTAATGTATGATAAATGTATAAAGTTATCATTAATACTTAAAGAAACGAAGTGCGCGAGTCACAACATATATTTACACAAAACCTAGGTGTGAGAAAGTGACAGTATACGAACCGTGAAAAGGTTTTTTATGAACCTCAACTTGTTTAAATCTAGTAGACCTTTTTTCATAAAAGTAAATTATCTAAATTAATTTGACATTTTAAATTCGGTTACACGGTAATGCGAAGACTGTTGCACTAGGTACGTAGTAATAATAACTTTTTGGATAGAGACAAGGCTCTACAAAGTTACCTTAACCGGACTTTCACTGTATGCCCCAGAGTGGCATATTAAAAGCTGGATACTAGTTCCTGATAACTAATAGTTTATGGTCTCTACCATGTTTGAACTGTTCCAATCGTATCGTGTAACAAGCTTTATATACATATGTGTCTCATTAATGTGGCAGTTATATCTAATATATAAAATTATCGTGTCACAGTTTTCGTTGCTATACTCCTCCGAAACGGCTTGTCCGATTCTCATGAAATTTTGTGAGCATATTGAGTAGGTCTGAGAATCGGCCAACATCTATTTTTCATACCACTAAATGCTCATGGAGCAGCGGGAACGGGATCAGAAGTCCACGCGGGCGGAGCCGCGGCCAACAGCTAGTTAAACATATAAAATATTGATTCGGATACCTATGCACCACTCCTCTCTCATGACAGTAATCCACAGCTTCAACAAGCTGTCGGAACCAGCGTCGGCCTCGGAGCTCGTCTATGTGTTGATCCTTACGTATTATGTCAAGGAGACTGCCGTTTTCGGCATATTCCATAACAATGTATACCCTGAAAATATGCTTAGATACACGTATGCATCGCGCGAATCGTTAATTGAAACCCCTCGATAGATTGAAGAACTGACAAAATGGAGCTGGGACAGACTGGCGGAAGTCACTTTCGGAATTATTTTTGAAAACCAGCTGCGAACATGATTTTTTTTGCTGTGATAACCAGTTTCGTAAAAGAAAATGAAATGTTGAACGGACGAACTTCTCATTCGAACCGTTTGAGCCCTAAAAAGTTAGACAACTGGTAGTGGAGGTCAAATGGCAGCCGCTTAACGGACAATATCGAATGCGCAATTTAAAAAAGTAGGTAGTAGGTACAGTCCCCTCCAAAAGCAACGTATACAATAGAAGTAGGTAATGAATCAAGTAGCTGCAGTCCCTTTAATAAAATAAAATTAACAAAGCAATGATTACATTTAATAGATATACCTGTGTGTGGTTTCTATAGCTTGAAGGAAGCGAATCAAATTTTCATGTTTCAGACCTTTCACAACTTCTATTTCTCTTGGCAAAAACTTTTTGAGGTAATCACCTGGTGCTTGGAACTTGCTTATTATTTTAATTGCTACTTGGCAGTTATGTCTATCGCTAGTAGCAACCTGAAAGGTTATAAATTATGATTATTTTAGGGTGTAGACTGTGCTGTGTAAAGTGTACCCAGAATATTCATCTACTTCTTTTTATTTATTTCATTTATATTTTCTTGTTAGATGCATTATAGTAGGCAAATAACCACAGCTGTGGTTACCCTTCATCTGTTTCAGTTCTGAAAATGTTTTTGTCATAACTGCCTATAATATGAAATTGATACCTTAACTGTGGCGTATGAGCCAGAGCCTATAGTGCGGCCAAGCACATATCCATGAGATTCGAGGACAGTTAACTTCCTTTCGGTTTTGGCTTCTACGCCACTATGCACAGTTGCCGTAGGCTCTGCCGACATCTCGTCGAGGACATTTTCATTGGCTCTCACATCCGGCCCAGGCATATCACAGTATTACTTTTATATAAAAATGCAGTTTAGTAAAAGTCACATTATATTGTATTTTGTCTCATTTTATTTACACTTGAATTTTGATTATATTGTTCATGCTGTCATTTTTGTCAAAACCGATGATTCTTCACGTCACAAGAACGTTGTTTAAAAATAAATTGTGTTTGTATTATGGATTTTATTTAGGTTGCCAGTATTTTTTATTCGTGGAAAAAGTTGTATTTTTATAAATGTGTTTCCGAATATGTCATTCTTAAATATCATCGGGGTTATGATGCGGTGAATTGTGTATTTTTTTATTTCGGCAACACTGCAATATCACCAATTGTATGTGGAGGTCAGACGTTAAGTCAGATGGTTTTCCAAGCGACTACAATATGGGGTTCTTCAAGAAGGGTATTGGAAGGTTTCTACAGGGTAGGCAGCACGAGTGTAGCGCCCCTGATGTTGCAAACATCCATAGACCACCTGATGGAAAGTGGTCACCACTTTCCATCAGGTGGGCTGTGTGCTTGTCTGCCACCTAAGTGGTAAGAAAAAAATTAGTCACTTTACGGGAAAAATCAAAGTTCAATCGCGATACTGTTAGATTGGAAAGCCGACCCCAAACTCCTGGTTACACCTACCTGAGTTTACTTACTTGTTGTATAAAATCAAACTAGAGTTATACTTCAGAATACTTCTTTAAAACTTCAAATTTGTTCTAGAACAAGATGGAAGATAACGAGATGGTTTCCCAACAGCTCCACAAAGCGTCACACTAAACAATTAAGACTTATATCGAAGTTAGGTGTGCGAGACGATATATCGCAGACTTGATTACTTTTCTACTCAACACACTAATAAAAGTTGACCAGCGGACCGAGAGGTGGCGTCTAGTTTTTAATTGAAACTCGTCATTCCTCATATAACTGGATCATACCGATACACTTACATAGGTACGATACACACCGATACTTCGATCGTTTACCTTTATTATTAAATCGTTAATCGAGTTGGTCCAGAAAAAATCCATCACAAGTTAATTTACCTGACGCTTAGGGACTGGGAATTTTTAAAAGAGATGCCTATCAGGGAGGACTATTGTAAAAACCGGCAACCAGTTTCTTATAAATATCATGCTCTGCTTAATGAGTTACCGGATCATGTCTAAAGCATTCAACATTTCCCTTTACGTCTCAGGGGGCGAGGTTAGACCCATCTAACGACAATCTGACGAATAATCGGAATATTTTTTAATCATTTTTAAACATTGTTTAAAGATTACATACTCCGTCCAATTAATTTGTTGAAATTTTAAGGCATTTGATATGCTAACTTTTGCAAATTGATTTAAAATTGGAAATAGTGGATGTCCAGACGGGTCTTGATTATATTTTTACGCCCATTGTTTTCTGTGAAACTTCTAAAAAGAAAGATTACGAAAATCAAATACTTTCAAGTACCATCCACTCAAGGTTCTAAAAGGAAACAGTTTCTTTAAAAACATGTCACAAACACTTCGACAAGAAAAGGAAGAATAAAATTTAGGTCAAACTTTTCACTTTAGTAATTAAAAAACCATTAAATTAGCTGAAAGGCGAAAATGTCTGCACAGACTGAAAGCTTAAAAATATCGCGGAGTTAGTCCGTTCGTTCCCTTCGATCTTAGATGTCAATAATGGACTGGAAAGCAAAAAGTTTAGCTCGGGGCAAGTTATCAGTTGTATCTACCAAGTTGGAGCAGAGTTTTTCATTCATTTATTGCACGCAGAGCGCAAGGAAATGCTTAATGGTTATTCTCTTGGTCGCATTTGATATAGAAGCTGAACTTTGTAGCTATCAGGGAGGTTCTTGTGGCTTTTTATTTGTGGTACAAAGTGCAATTTTTGCAAGTTTGAAGTCTGAGACGCTGTAAATTAAATTGTAGAGCAATTCAAATAGAAATGTCTGGCTCTGTTACAAAATTAATTATCGGTATGTTTATTAAAATTGTTTTTAGTATCTTTACACTCTTTACACTCATTCATTAACATACTTCCTCCTCTGATACTCAAAGGTTAGTTTGGAGAAAATACATATTGAGTTAAGCTCACCTTTGTAATGATTCTTGTAATTTTTTATGTAAGATCTCTGTATACATTATAGATAACACACTTGTACTTCTGCAGGATATTTGTTATTTTATCTAACCGGTTTCGTGGCATTCTCAAAGGTTTGGAGGTAGTGGAGAAGAATAGTAATTATTATCCACGAAATGCATTCAATCAACAGCATAAATAATTGTGTAAGCAATAAAGACTTAGGAATTAAAATGCAAGAATATACTTCTTTATTGTACCTACACTTTCATCACGACCTACGTAATTATTGATTAAGGACAAACAGCGGGCAACGACTTTATTTTATACTATCATAAAATCTGTAAGTAAAAAGTCTGTCTTTCTATCTCGTATGACTCCGTTACCAGTATAATCTTAAGAAACACTAGTAATTTAAAAATCAAATCATACCATTGTTATATCATCGTTCAACAATTCTTCTAATGTGTGAGCGATTCAGGTCACTCTTTTATTGAATAAACTGTACGTTTATTTGCTTCATCGTTGCAAAATGAACAATTAGACGTTGTTATTAAACTTGCCAGCAGTAGGCAGTGTATTGCAGTAGTCTGCATGAGACAATAGTGGCCTTCCGAACCGGAATCCAATTGTGCCTTTGTTTCTCTAAACGACGCTCCCCGAGTGTTCATCAGTTAGTATTACGAGTTTTCATATGTTAGGGTCGGTCGGTTTGCGTTTGTTTGGTTCTACCTTAATCAATTGGACTATCTTAGTCCACTGCTGGACATAGGCCTCTCCCAATGTTGAGTGGCTTAGATCTACTGCTTCCATGATAACTGGACGGGTTTGGACTGGGTTTTATTTTATTTTTATACCACTTTTTTATTATTATTTATTTATTTAATTCGTACATACATCCATTATTACAGGCAATTAGGCGGCAGGCAAGCAGACGGCCCGCTTGATGGAAAGTGGTTACTGTAGTCTATGGGCATTTGCAATACCAGGGGCGTCATATTCGTGCTGCCGAACCTTTTTTTTATATTTATGTAACGTCAATTTGACTTCACCTAACTTCATGGTAAGCTGAAGGCAAAGATTCAGGAAAACCATTTCAATGACTTACAGCATTTACCTGCCCGAACTCCGAAGCTTGTCCATCACTAAGAACGCGAAGCTAGCAACCCAGTTGCACAGTCTACGAGGCAGACAGACCGAAGGCTGGCAGTTTGGAAAATAGCCTATAGAAACCTTTTAATGACCTCCTTGAAGAGGTAGTGGTGAGGTAAAGGGACGAGGGTGAAGGTTAAGAGATGCCGACAGCGCGGGAGACACATTAGTCTTCCCACTGACAGCTCTCTCCAGTGATCTCAGGCTACTGTAATCACCACTGGGTAAACAATACATGATTATCACTCACTCAGTCATCCTGCTCAAATTCTCTCGTAGTGATATCGTTTGAATATCTTTCTTAGTCGCTTATTTCGACACCCTTCGGATGAGATGGGCTGGTGGTATTCAATAATGTGTTAAATAATCGTTGAAAAGTACAAGTGTGTTATCAATATGTTTACATAAGTCAAATATATTTGTCGAAGACCGATTGAAGTAAATATCTTAAACCAAAAACATCGTTGTTGTGTGTAAGTGTAATACAAGTACTATGAACTCATACCAGTAAAGCCTGTGTGTGTGAGCTACACAGAATTTTTAAAATACTAGATAAAAAGAACAACTGGAATTTCAAGTAACATTAGTCGCACGCAGTCGCGCACCTACACAAACTCCAAACGTTGATGTAAAGGTGAATAATGAAAATAACTGGGATTGTATTACATTCCTTTTTAAACATAGGACAGGTAAACAGACAGGGGGCAGTAACACCTCTCGTCCCTTTTGTTATTTGTAGAATTTTAATAGAAAGGTCGCGTCATGAAGCCCATGTCCAACCCACTCGCAGTATTCATTCATGTGTTTCAACAAAAACCATTTCGACGGTATCACGTAGCGTAATAATAATGGCGGTCAAAACCTGCGAAATCCAGGTTATACGACACCGTTCGTCACAATTACTGTGGAAATGTGCGTTATTATAAATTTGACGGCTTAGCGGGTTTACCCAGATCATAAATTAATACTATCTCATTTTTATTGTACTCTTAGCTGTGATATAATAGTTCAAGTATCGTAATTATGAATTACGTGCATCGATTGCTGAGAAGTTTTAGATAATGTGCCATGTTATTTGAGCTCGCGAGGACTCATGGACACACGCTGACCAAGTGCCCGGCGTGGGAGACGCTGCCGAGGCAGGTCCTAATGGCGGCCCTAGGAGTGGGTGTTGTCTCGCTCGCCGTCTTACTAACCACGATGGAACGAAGTTCGAGCGCTTGGGCGGCCTCCGTCTGCATCTACAAGGAAGTAATATTCGAAAAAGAGGCGGTAGAGAGGGTCCGGAGAAGACTCCTTGCCCGCACAGTCCGCGATGAGTGGAGGGCACTCTGGCGTCAGAGGTCGCACAATGACGAGCGCCCTCTACGGGCGCGGACCGGGGGGTGACGGGTGGAGCCGCCTGTCACCATAGCAGAAGCAGGCCGCGGCGGTGGCGTAACGTGCGACAGTTATATCTTGTATAATGTCACCTCCTCCAATCGAAGCCTCATAAACGTCTTGCGTTTTAGTCGTATTGAGTCCGACGTAATCACCTCCACCGAATTTGGTGCGTGAGGAACTTGCACACAATAAAAAAAGAAGATTTGATAAACTTATTCAATACAATTTTTAAATCGAAAAAAGTGAATTTCAACTCGTACCGATCACTGAGCTTCCGGCAGTCGCGTGCTGATACAATTATCATTTTATCAAACTCAGAAGGTCAGTCATAGATTGCGTCATCGAAGTCAACGCCTGATGTAGTATACAAAATATATATACACATGACTGTGAAAAATAATAACAGGTAATCGAACAATAAAATGAAATAATAGAAACCGATCATGGATATTGTTGTCTCGATAAGTGATTTTTTTTATCAATAAATGAATTATAAGCATTTCAACGTTCCAGTAGAATTTTGTTCAATTCATAATATACCACAGCAATTGTATTGTATCTACGAATTGAACAGTCTTGCTACACGGTATGCTACGGTAGTGCTACGTAGTAGCACTCGTAGCATTCCACGTAGCACATTTCATAAGGATGTTAACGCATTCATAAACTGACTGGAACTAAAAAACCTTTGACCCAAACTAAATAAAACTAGATTATATCCATATGAATCTTTCATATCAGACCTAGTACACCGGTATTTGAAATCTATCTCCGTTTATTTGCTTATATACATTCCCGTATAAATTAGTACACGTTTCCGCCAATATTGCAGCGTACCTAATTACCTGTAACTGTTTTAATTAGTTTCGGTTGGACATTTAAACGATAATTAGCGAATGTATGAAATGTTGGTTTACCTGCTAATGCGTCTGTTTGTTACCCTTGTAATTTGCGCTGAATATGGCTTTGTTGACTGAATATCATTTGCATAGAGAACCTAGTATTGATCAAAGGGATCGGTTATCTAGTCATTATCGTTATTTGTTTTAAAAGGTGGTGAAAAGTTAAGATAGGTAGATAGATAACTCTTTATTGCACAGCAACATTAGTTACGATAGTTGTAACCTGGGAAACTCCCCAGCTACTCCACCGGCTAACCCAGGCAAGAGCTTTCGAAAGAGACTCTTGGGCGCCTTTTATCTCAGAGTGGAGATAGTGGGTGCGTGCTCCAGATACCCTTAATGAAACAACACTAAGATTTTATACATGCATATATTCAATAGGGTACACAGTTGTACATACAGTAGAATTATCACAGGCACAGAGATATAGAAATGTAAATACAATATAAGATGCTTATGCGCCTCCCTCGTAGCACACAGCTGATCTCGTAATTACAACTCAAGGTAGCGGGTATATGAAGTTACAGTTATTGTACAAGTTAAGATTACGTGACCTTTTGGCACTCCTCTTCGGATGGTTCCCCTGGCGTCGGTTGTCGGCTTGCGTAGGCAGGTCTGCTGCTAGCCACCGCCCGCACTGCCGCGAGCCAAACGAAGGGACAGCTGTTCCGAACAGGGACTCCAACAACGGAATCACAACAATGTAGATAGGTCACTAATATTGTCCGCTAAACCTTGGGACCCTGCATCAAGAATACCAAAAAGACCTAAGTATATCATTGACGCAAACGAAAGACACAGATATAAAGACTAAGAACAGAGAGATAAATTAAGAAATCTTACCAGAGAAGTCCGGGAAAGATGCACAGAGTCTAAGATATTTAATTTATATGTAGGTAGGTACATATAATTCAGAGTTCCAACTTATCAGAAAAATCAATGAAATACGAACAGAGTTTCGTGCTTAATCTTCAGAGTAATTATCAGAGGTGTTCGCATCCACCGGGAGGGGTGTATTTATATCATTTTTCATGGAATATTCTAGTAGATGAATCTGATATCACGAATTATTCGTTCACCTGATCGAATCGCGAAACAAAAAATACTGATCCACAGATAATACGAAACCAAAGACATTCTCGCCGTGACTAAATTAATTTGGGCAACTAGGAATTTAGATTATGACAATTTTAAATTAAAGACATTAAGCTATATGATTGAATAAAATATCACAAACAATTTAACCTATCACGATATTATAATTCTATTTGAAATAGGTAAACATACTAGCGACATCTGCTGTCAGATTGGGAAACCATTCATCAATACCGAATTGGTGATCGATGAAAAGTTCCCCCCAAACCCTACAGATGTCGTCATAGGTACAACGTATTGTTTACCGAAATCAAATTTTAACGCCACTAACAATTTTGCGTTACACAATCCCCCCCCGTGAAAGTATTACTTGTGTGGACAGACAAGTAACGCAAGGAATACACAACAGAATAAAACAAGTCAAAAGTCTAACAAGTTAAATATAGAACGAATAAAAAAGAGAACAAATCAAAGAACAAAACAGAACTACTAAGAACTAACTAGAGGCAAATATTGACACAGACTCTTTTACTTTAAGTCTAAATGCCCTAAACCACTAGAAAGAAAGCTCTCCCTAACCGCTATAGTCAAATGGTTGCATATGCAACACAACTACAGAGAAAAGGAGGATGAGAAACGAAAACTCGATGAGGTGTACCTAACAAATAATATGTCCCATACGAGGACACCCAAGCTACAGCAACAAGGTCATACTTCATCGAGTCGCGGTAAAGTAAGTATAAATCGACAGTGCTACGGAACTGAAATAGCGCTGACGCTAGGCAGAGAAGGTACCGCAGATTGATTCTCATCAGTGTATTTTAAAATGTCCTTGATGTGATACTCGCCTAAGTCCTTACCATCCAAATCTGCTAACCTATACACTAAAGAGGAACGTTTAGCAGACACTACACACTTAGTAAACTTAGGAGCGAGTTTAGAGGTAAAATGTTTAGCTTTATTAGATAAATAATGAGTCCGTTTGTAAACAATTTGACCAACTTTCAGCTCGACATGCCTTTTCCTGAAATTATAATACTTCTCATTACGCTGGTGAGCCGAAATCAAATGTTTCCTCACCTGATCGTAAATGTGTTGCATTTCTTTCAGTTTGGCACCGAAGGCTGAGGGCTCATCAATGGAGACTAAGTCCGGATGACAGGTTATGTCAGACTGTCTATATAGAACTCCATCACCTATAAATTCCCTACCGTGTACCAAAAAATAGGGAGAGAATCGAGTGGCCTCGTTTACTGCAGTGTTTAGAGCGCACTGCAGCTCAACAAGATGTTCATCCCACTTTTTGTGTTGAGTCTTCACATAACATGAGATGGCTTGAACAACATTTCGAATCGCTCGTTCAGCTTGATTAGTTTGAGCGTGGTAACGCGGGCTATAGTATACGTTTGGAACATTATATTTAGCTAACATATCTCCAAATTGCTTGCTAACATACTGAGGACCGTTATCAATATAGATAGTCTTGCAAACTCCATGAACTAGAAACACATTCTTCTCGATGAATCTCGCTACTGCAGCGCCTGTTGCAATCCTTATAGGACACAGCATGACATACTTGCTAAAGTAGTCCGAGACAACGATCAGATGAATATTTCTGTTGCTTGACACTGGAAAAGGTCCAAGTAAATCACACGAAATAGCTTCAAAAGGTTTAGATACACGCTTCGCACTTCCCATTAGACCAGGACGCGAAGTGTTTACGGGTTTATACATCTTACAAACCTCACAATTTCCCACGTAGTCTTTGACACTATTGTACATCTTTGGCCAGTAGTAATTCAAAGACAACCTCTTATGTGTTTTCCAAACACCACCATGGGCACTAAGCGTGTCATCGTGGTATTTGGTGAGGAGTGCTAGCCTGTCCTCTTGAGGTACTACTAACTTCCAATCAAAATCTGAAGTCAAAGAATATTTATTTTTAGAAAATCGATATAACAAATTTTCACGAATATTAAAGTTAGGGTAATGCCTTGGGTTCCTACGCACGCACTCCATGGTGTGAAGATACCACGGGTCATTGGTGGAGCTCGCATCGATGGAGTCAATCTTTATGCGAGATAGAGCGTCAGGTACTACATGATCTTTTCCCTTACGGTGCTCTATGTCGAAGTCAAACTGACTGAGTCGCATACTCCAACGTGCTAAACGACCTGTAGGATTTTTGAGCTTGTGAAACCACAGTAGTGAGGCATGATCAGTGACAACAGTGCACTTCTGTCCCTCCACATACTGTCTGAACTGTTCCAGCGCAAAAATCACGGCCAGAAGCTCTCGCTCGGTTGTGCTGTAGTTCACCTCGTTCTTATTAAGAGAACGACTGCAATAGGCGATGGGGTGTTCCACACCATCGTGTGTTTGGGTCAGAACAGCAGCAACTGAGTAAGCTGACGCGTCACTTAGTATACGGAACGGTAAAGAGTAGTTAGGCATTTTCAATATTGGAGCAGAGACCAAAGCTGACTTGAGAAGGTTAAAAGCCTCCTCAGCTTCAGATGTCCAAATAAAATTTACATTTTTAGAGGTGAGTTTACAAAGAGGTTTACTAATTTTAGAAAAGTTATTAATGAAACGACGATACCAGCCGGCCATACCTAGGAAACGTTTGACATCCTTCGAGTTAGAAGGTGTGGGATAGTTGAGGATGACCTCGACTTTACCGGGGTCAGTACGTAGTCCATGCCTATCCACATAGTAACCAAGGTACTTTAATTCACTTCGACAAAAGTGTGATTTCTTCATATTAATCGTTAGGCCCGCATCCTTGAGTCGCTGATAGATTCTATTTAAGAGATCCACATGCTCCTCGAAGGTGTTGGCCACACAGATTATGTCGTCTTGGAAGCAAAACACTCTGTTGTCGAATTCCGGGCCGAATAAGCGGTCCATCAGTCGTTGCATCGTACTTGAAGCTCCGACAAGACCAAAACACATTACATTATACTGGAACAAACCCCGCCTCGGCACCGTGAACGCAGTCTTCTCAGCAGACTGGGCAGAGTCGAACGGGATTTGCCAATACGCTGCACTTAAATCAATAGAGGACAAATATTTAGCATTATTAAGATGGTCTAAAATTTGATTGATGTACGGTAAGGGATAAGCATCACTTTTGGAAACAGCATTAAGCTTACGTGAATCTAAGCACAGCCTTAGATCACCGTTCGCCTTTTCCACCATAACCACGGGTGAGTTCCACGCGGATTGTGATGGTGACACCACTCCCATCTCCAACATCCGGTCCAACTCCGTCTCCAGAGCCTTCTGTTTGAGAGGTGAGAGAGGGTAATACCGCTGCTTGATCGGCTTGCTGTCACCCGTGTCTATGACGTGATGCACAAGCGTAGTTCGACCTAAGCCCACCTTATCCGTATTAATTGACTCAAATTTTTCAATGATCCCGTTCATTACACACCGCTGATCCTCGGTCAGGTTGTTGTAATCCTCGAGACCACTGTGAAGAGACAAAGATTCAATAGGACAGCTATCACTAAAATTATTCATATTAATTTTTTGAGAAATTAATCTATCACCTAATTGAAATTGTTGCCAGAAGTCTACTCCAAATATCATTGAGGTAGTTATTTCTGGTACAACATAAAACTTAAGTACCCTGATAACAGAGTTGTATTCTAAGGGTAAGGACATAGAACCCAGACATTTCAAATGTGAACTGTCTGCAGTTGTAATTTTAAAATTTGGGTTGACACTTTCTAGTTCAAACCCTAAATCTAAGAAGCTACGGTGCGCACCTTTTCCTAGCACAGAGCAGGAGGCACCGGAATCAAGAAGACCAAGAACATTTAAATTTAAAACCCTAACAACTAAGTACGGTCTAACATCGTCATCCCGTTTAGTAAAAAGGACCTTATCAGTAGAAGACTCAGACACAGAGCTTGAGATTGTCTTAATAAGGCCCTGGCCTACGCGTTTTTTGACTTCGACGTACATTTGGGGCAGTCAGGTGACTTGACTCCTTTGAGACCACATCGGAAACACACCAACTCCCTTGATTGTGAGCAGTTATTAGCAGTGTGATCGCTGCCGCCGCAACGAAAGCATTTGCGTTCGTGCGAGGCTGCCGAGCTGTCCACCGCAGAGACCTGCTTGGTAGCTTTTGGTGTGCACTTTGCTTTCTGTGAATGTAAGTCAGAGGAGATCTCAAATTTGTCCAAGACTGGCTCGTGGAACGCCTCAGCCCTAGCACGCGCAAGTTCCAAACGCTTTCCTAACCTTCTTAGATCATCAATAGTGTTGACTTCATGAAGGGCTAGTTCCTTCATGTAGTCAGGTCTAATGTTATGCATAAGAATGTCCAGTTGTTCTTCACTGGGCATTTTACAAGTTAGTCTAGAGAACATGGCCTGCATTGTGGAGATGTAGTTCACCAAGGACTCGGTACGGGTTTGGGTACGTTGCCTAATCTCATTCCGTAAACGATAATCGTAATCGGGAATATCAAAGGTGTCTCTTAATTCATTTAGTAAGTCTTCATAAGACATAAAGTTGGCTTTATTGGTGCGGAACCAAGACAAAGCTGGTCCGTCCAATAGGTCAGAGAAAGCCAGGAGAACTTTTGATTTGGAGACTTCCCTAGCACACCGGAGTTCCTCCAGTCTCTCAATGAAGACACGCACACAAGCAGATCCATCATATTTTAAATTAAAACTATTCAAATTAATAGGGCGTTCCCTATAAATAAAATTATCATTATTTAAGTTAATGTTTTGCGAGCTACCCCGCATCGAGCGTTCATTTCTCATCGCAGGTGAAGTATATTCAACTCGGACACGAGAAGCGCGATCATCATTATCTGACACCTCAGATTCTGAGTCACTATTCGATTCAGCTACTGACACAATCTTAACTAATCTGTTGCGAATACTAACAAGTTCAGAACAATCTAACCCACAACGAGCTAGCCTAGTCAAAAGATAATTAGCCCTAACAGCAGCCCTAGTGCGACTATTTTTATCGGCATCAAAGTCACCTGACGATAGCAAATCCTCGAGTTCCTTCACTTTTGGCTCGCAGACAGTGCGTTCAGTTGCAGCATCAGTGGACTTCGTGGTGTTAGGCTTCAGACTTCCACGGCGAACTAGCCGATATGCCGTCCTCAATTCGTTACGCAAGCTGACAACCGTAGCCTCAGGATCCGCTGAAATGCCCATGTAAGACAACTCATTAGACAGCTCATCTTTTCTTAAATAGTTTACATACTGGTGCATTTTTGCCATCTTATAAGAAATGAACTTTAAGTGAATAGAATATAAAAATAAAATTTAACTAACAATTCCGTTATTTAACGAAAGTTTAAATGGATATAAATCCAAGAGGGTATTCAATTGAACGGACAGTATGTAAATGTACCCTTCTATGTTAATAATATAGGTATAAAAAAGATTCATCAATTCAAAACAATTTTCATTAGCGGGTAGGTAACTAAAATGTACCGCCCTGCAGACAATTCCTAATAATATAATTATTTAAAAATTTCCAATTGAGAATAATTCTCCAATAGCGGGTAGGTACCCGAGATGTACCGCCCTGCAGACAATTACTAAAATATTGAAAAAATATACACAAAAAAAATTGTACCGTACGTATAGGTACAAATGAAATTACAAAAAATTAAAAAACAGTTAAAAGGCTAAGAGCAAAATGTACGGTAGCAAGTATAAGTACCGGCTACTATACTGATCCAAGGTTAAAAAGAAAAAAAAAATGGTAATTCCGAATGGAAACCACCTTACACAGAGTTACATATATCGGCACTTATAGAAAATGTCGATAACAATTAAAAGTTAAATTCAGAAAAAACACAAAGTTGAACATATGCATGTATATTAATTTTATTTAAAATTCGGGACAAACTGAGATGATATATCCAACCCAACCAGCAACCAGTAAAAAAAGAAAAAAGAAAAAAAAGAAAAAAATACGAAGGTATGCCGAAATATGAATTTTACCGAAAATGTAGCAGCTATTTATAATTTAGAAAAAAAAATTTGACCCGTTTCCTTGCTATTCGGTGTAAATTGCAAGGAAATTAATTACGTGCTTAGCCGCACAAGCACAACCAATTAACGTCTTGGAGAGTATCAGACGGATAGTAGGTTTGAATTCATTAAAGGCGTCTTTCACACACACACACAGAACCAAGAGAAATCCAGTGGGTACTGGAATTCTTGAACTGCCCGTACGTTGGCCGCGCCACTGTGTAACCTGGGAAACTCCCCAGCTACTCCACCGGCTAACCCAGGCAAGAGCTTTCGAAAGAGACTCTTGGGCGCCTTTTATCTCAGAGTGGAGATAGTGGGTGCGTGCTCCAGATACCCTTAATGAAACAACACTAAGATTTTATACATGCATATATTCAATAGGGTACACAGTTGTACATACAGTAGAATTATCACAGGCACAGAGATATAGAAATGTAAATACAATATAAGATGCTTATGCGCCTCCCTCGTAGCACACAGCTGATCTCGTAATTACAACTCAAGGTAGCGGGTATATGAAGTTACAGTTATTGTACAAGTTAAGATTACGTGACCTTTTGGCACTCCTCTTCGGATGGTTCCCCTGGCGTCGGTTGTCGGCTTGCGTAGGCAGGTCTGCTGCTAGCCACCGCCCGCACTGCCGCGAGCCAAACGAAGGGACAGCTGTTCCGAACAGGGACTCCAACAACGGAATCACAACAATGTAGATAGGTCACTAATATTGTCCGCTAAACCTTGGGACCCTGCATCAAGAATACCAAAAAGACCTAAGTATATCATTGACGCAAACGAAAGACACAGATATAAAGACTAAGAACAGAGAGATAAATTAAGAAATCTTACCAGAGAAGTCCGGGAAAGATGCACAGAGTCTAAGATATTTAATTTATATGTAGGTAGGTACATATAATTCAGAGTTCCAACTTATCAGAAAAATCAATGAAATACGAACAGAGTTTCGTGCTTAATCTTCAGAGTAATTATCAGAGGTGTTCGCATCCACCGGGAGGGGTGTATTTATATCATTTTTCATGGAATATTCTAGTAGATGAATCTGATATCACGAATTATTCGTTCACCTGATCGAATCGCGAAACAAAAAATACTGATCCACAGATAATACGAAACCAAAGACATTCTCGCCGTGACTAAATTAATTTGGGCAACTAGGAATTTAGATTATGACAATTTTAAATTAAAGACATTAAGCTATATGATTGAATAAAATATCACAAACAATTTAACCTATCACGATATTATAATTCTATTTGAAATAGGTAAACATACTAGCGACATCTGCTGTCAGATTGGGAAACCATTCATCAATACCGAATTGGTGATCGATGAAAAGTTCCCCCCAAACCCTACAGATGTCGTCATAGGTACAACGTATTGTTTACCGAAATCAAATTTTAACGCCACTAACAATTTTGCGTTACATAGTAGAGTAGCAAGGATTATAATACACATTAAGTCACATGTACAATGGGCGGCCTTATCGCTAAAAGCAATCTCTTCCAGCCAATCCTAGGCTGGATATAAATTGAAGTACATTCAGGTATTAATAGTCTTGAACAAAATTTGATTCATATACTACATTTAGTAACTGATTAAATTATATTTTCTAGTATAGTATGACAGCATTCGCTATACCGCTTCCATGGTGCGCGCGGCGTGGAGGGAGGAGGGGCGACTGTCAGTTTTGGTAAGTTTGCCGCAAATGCTTACGGTGCTATCTCGCTCGCTCCTGACTCATTCTCTTTCTTTCTCTCTCTTTACCACATCCCCCGTCGGACCACGCGCACGTTTGGACCGGTACAGTACACCAGACGCGATCTGACTTTAGTAGTTATGATTAATTTGGTTGCTATTGCATCTTTTATGTTTATTTATTGGTAGCTTCGTATTCAAATTACCAATTATGTAGTTATATACATAATAGACTATTTAAAAAGTTCTAAGATGCAAACTTTGACTTACCAGCTGGTTTTATTTGTTAAAACTACACACCATTTAAAAAAAAACATCTGTGATAATTCCAATATTAAAATTTATTGATTTTGTTATTTGAACTTTGTTGTTATTTGATCAGAACATTTTCGTGGTAAACCAATTGTAGTATTTTGGACGCTATTTGTGACATGTACTGTATTATTATGTACCTACTGTATGAGTAGCTTTTTTTTTTTTTTTTATCGTGCGCAAAATCCCCACGCAAAAACACCAAAACCGATGGAGGTGATTATGTCGGACTCGAACCGACCAAAACGCACGCCGTCCATGGGTCCTCGATTGCCGGAGGTGAGATTATACACGACATATCTCTCGCACCCCGGCAGACCCGGGGACATCTCTGTTGAGATGACCCTCTTCCCTAAAAGTGGGGACCATGGCGTCCCCATCTAGCCCCTGGGTATGGTGTGGCATTATGTGCCATCGCCGTGGCCTGCTTCTGCTAGGGTGACAGGCGGCTCCACCCGTCACCCCCAGGCCCGCGCTCATGGGGGACGGAGGTCATTCTGCGACCTCCGACGTCCGAGTCGCCTCCGCTCATCGCGGGCAGTGCGGGCTCGGAGTCTTCTCCGGACCCGCTCCGCCTCCTCCTTTTCGAGCATAACTTGCTCGCAGAAGGAGGCGGTGGCTGCCCAAGCACTCGCGCATCTTACCATCGCCGTGAGCAAGGTGGCGAGCGAGACAACTCCCACCCCTAGGGCTGTCACTAGGGCCCGCCTTGGCGTCAACGTGTGCAGCCCCGAGTCCTCGCTCGCATCACAGTGATGGCACTCGGACGTTGGCTCCTTCTGAATCCGATGCAGGTAATCCCCGAAGCACCCGTGCCCGGTGATTACCTGAGTCAGCCGGTACGAGAGGCTACCGTGTGACCTCTCTAGCCAGTCCCCCATGATGGGTCTTACCGCGCTAATACAGCGTGCCCTACTGTATGAGTAGCTAAAGTTCTGTGAACAAGTACATAAAGAAATTATAACAAGACTAGCTGATGCCCACGGCTTCGCCCGCGTGGAATTTTGTTCCCGTTCCCGCAACCCTTGGGAACCTTTTCCCGGGATAAAAAGTAGCCTATGTGTTATTCCAGGTTCTAATCTACCCCTGTACCAAATTTCAACCAAATCAGTCCAGCCGTTTATGCGTGAAAGAGGAACAAACATCCATCCATACATCCATCCAAACAAACTTTCGCCTTTATAATATTAGTAGGATAGCCGTTTTAGTTCAAAACTACCCTTCTGAGTTTCAACCTTTAATTAGTTTTTTAACGAGCTCCCTAATGAAATTAAGGATTTGCCTATATATAAATTTAAAAATGTAATATAAAGAATTTATGCCAAAACAGCTATTATAAAATCCAGGATTAGTTGGATGATAGACAAACCTAGAAATGAGCTGTTCACGCAACTTGCTACTCAAGCAAATTATTGTACCTAGACTAAGTAAATGTTTGTGAATAGGCCAAAAAAAAGCCCGCTGAGTTTCTTGCCGGAGCCTATTCAGGCCGGGGTCGTTTTTGACATTATGTAAGTGCACTTTACAATATTCAGAATTTTAACTTCAATATTCAATATTTATTATTCAAAATTCAAAATTCAATATTGAATTTTGCCCTCTTCAAAATAATCTAAAATATAAAAGTCTGCCACTGAAGTGGGCTAAAAAACCAGCAACTAAAAAAAGTAATATAGCAATTAGAAAGATCATTAATAAATTCTTCTCAAATGTTTACAAAGGTCTCGACCTACCCCACCCTCATCGACCTGAGTAGCATGAAACATGTGAGTTGATCACTTGATGATCAAAGTTATCGCTACTTGTAACATTTAAGTGTTTTACTTCTATTGCCATTTATAGCAACTTAAAAATATATTTTTACTGTGGGGGATAAATACAAACTACTACAAAGTAATGACTGCTTTAAGTGTAACACTAGTGTAAGCAAATTACGTGTTTGAAAGGATCAATAGGCACAGAATAGATAATATCAGACAGACAGACAGAATCAGATGTATAATTGTATATAATTGTATCAGGTGTATAAGAATATGGTAATAGGTGACCCTCACGTAAGACACAATACAATGATTGGGGCAATGTACGGTAAGCTGCAAAAGTGCATGGATAGTTTAAGATCGATAATCCTATGAACTTCAAAACCCCAGTTTATAAAAAATAAACTAGATGGCGCCAGTGGTTTTACTAGCTATTAGCGCATTAGTAGTAAGTAGTAGTAAAAATTATTTGGTTATTTCAGCTCAAGGATATTAGAAATAGGAATGATGTTAGCGAACGAACATTGACGTGTTAATTTTTTAAGTTTTTTTACCATTAATAACAACATGCTTTGTCACATACAAAAGACATTTTATTATTTATTAACATATTATTACACAATACAATGGTAAAAAATGTGAGTGGTAGTATCTGAAAGCACGCAAATTCGTCTTCCTTATAATATTATATTTAAGCTTTAAACTTAGCAATGACAATTTCGCGTGCGTTTCAATAGCCTAACGGCAACCTCTGTGCGTAGAAATTACAGATTTATTTTTGAACATTTATTTGAAAAACAAATACAGATATATTTCTAAAAAGCACTGGTAGTAGTTAAAGTTAGGTTAGGATCTCCAATTCCACAGTAACTAGTTGAATTAATGTGATGAACTTACTTCGAGAAGGCACATTTAGCTTAGATGTTCGAGTTAGACCGATAGTTCACTGTTCTTGTGCACTGACGGTTTAAGTAGTGACTTTATACAGCTAGTCTAGTGGTATTATAATAGGTCTTTACTTATGAAATTGCCGAAATTTCGTAACAGAATCATGAGTTCGTTATTCCTGTAATTTAATAGCTATTTCCATTATTTGTATTTTATTTGTAAGTTGATTTCATGATTTTACAACTCTGTATTCTATTTTGTTTTTATTGGTCGCTTGATAAATTAAATTCGATCTTCAAAAACCGTACTTCCTAAATTATATCCATTTTGATGATAAAATTATATTGGACATACGGAGCCGAAACGTAGTCACTTACAGTACGATTAGTCTACCAATTCAAGGTCACTCAGCATGCTATGAAAGAACTATACTCGGGATGTCTCTGAGGGATCGAATCCGGAACGAAGTAATTCGGCAGAGAACTAAAGTTATTGACATTAAAATGGCAGTGGGCTGGTCATATCTGCCGTAGAACCGATGCCGTTGGGGTAGACAAATCCTTCAGTGGAGACCGCAAACCGGCAAACGTAGTGGAGTGGAGTGACAATATACGCAGAGTAGCTTGTGGGAAGTAGAGAAAGACTGGAATAAGTGGCGTGTCATGGGAGAGGCCACCAGTGGACAACTGCAGGCTGATGATTTTCTTTTAATAATAATTATGAATCTTAAATGAATATTTACAAGTTGACAGTGTTTTTAAATGAGTACGCAGCATTGTTTCAAAACACGTAAAGCGGCTATTTTAAGGGAAAAAATAACAATTAAATATGTATATTAAAACCTAATCAAGGACTATTAAAACGTGTTTAAATGGCGCACCTGTGAAATATAAATTTGTAACACATTTGCGTCGTTGGTCATTAGCAGGCTAGTATTAAATTGCTTTTAGCCTTTTATTTTTTGTAAACGGAGTGCCTTAATTGAAGATTGTATTTTTTATATATAACTACAGCAATACATAAGTACAAGGCTTGTACTATGATATAGTGCATATAATATAGTGTATATTTTGTTCTATCATCAATAGTTTCATGTAGTGAAAGAAGTTTTAGGGCACTTTCTCACACCTTAGGTTACATTAAATTAGTTTTACTAAGGATCCCTGATTTTTTCTAGCAATAATCCACAATGGTGAAAAAAAAATTTGAAATCCGCAAAATAGTTTTTGAGTTTACTCATTACAAACACACACACACACACACACACACACACACACACACATAAATTTAATTTTTTGACCTGTTTATAATATTAGAGTACATGTAGATGTAGTTTACAAACATACGCACACAAAAATACATTTTTTTCTCTTAATAATATCAGTGTAGGTACATATTTGCCTCTAAATTATGGGACAGACAAAAATCTCAGAACTCTGAGGACCATCACAAATTGATTGATATATAAGTCCCTTGTGTGCCGTCAGTGATCAATGGACATCAATCGTTTTTAAATAATGGAGTTTCAGTGGTTCCAAATCTTAACATTTTGTGGTTTAATTCGGCCAGACTTGAAAATCATAATAATTACATGCATACATTTGATCACGCCCATTTCTCGCCTGGGTAGGTAGAGGTGAAATGACACCATATCTGATCAGTTATTGCAACTATTGCAGTACCTACCTACTTCTACTACCATTTTTGACTCGAGCCATGCATCTGAGACTGAGTTATGTTTTACTCGTATCTGTCTTATGTTAATAACCTATTCCTTAGTCGCCTTTCACGACACCACTTGGAAAAAGATGGGGTTGTGAAATATTAGGGAAGGGAGGGGTACCCACTACACACATACACACAAATACACTCATGCACAAACACACACACTCACACATACACGCACCAATCCCAGATTAAACGCACCAAAAAAGAAAAAACGAGCAAAACCAGTCGTGTCAAAAAGGCCATCATACCGTACCGGAAATTTAAGCACTTTTAAGCATATTTTTTACGTTATCCATTCTTACTAATGATAAATCATGAAATATCGCTAAGAGGTAGTTATATTAGTTCTTGCAAATGAATTTCACGTGACGATTGTAATACTAATAAATATTTATGAATAAAATTGCATGACACCATTAAAAAGACGCGTAGCTTTTTAAAATATTGCATTACGCGGTATTCTGGAGACCGCACCGAAACTAATTTTTAGTAAGTATGTAGTAGCGCGTGCCCTCCGTTCCTTTTACGTACGTAGAAAATTAACGTTATCGTGTGCGAAAAACGTTTTGATTAAATTGCTTTTCAGATGTATATGGGATGCGAACGGATATCGATCTGATTTTGATTTTGATCAATTTTTTGATACTTAAAATTACAGTCCCTTTTTTGTTTCTGTATATTCTGGTAAACTGGTAATTTGCAGTAGTAAAGTTGTTGTAGTCGTATATATGTATTAAATAAAAATGAATCGCAAAATATATTGCTAAGCGTAAAACTCGAAGACGACCGGACCAATTCGAGTAATTCTATTTTTTATATTTGTTTCCTAAATTCTTGGCAAAGTTTTTAGATTAGAAGTTCAGCGGAGCCGCGGGCAATAGCTAGTTTTGAATAAAAAGCTGTTTTTCTTAATATCACAATCATTGCATAGCTTTACAATATTTTGTTTTCTTTCTACAGAGTAAATATTGTACATTCTCCAAGCAACTTTTATCATTCTCCATTTCTAACGACCGTTGCGTTAGTGAACGTTAGTTTTTAATAAATGCTTGTCTGCCACTTAAGTGGTATAAAACATCATGCAATTTAGTGCATATTTTTTGTGTTCTCAGTGGGAAGACCGAGAAACTTTGCTTTGTATTCTGAACTGACAGTACAGAATCTATCTAAACCTATACCCTTTCCCTACCCTTCTTCCCTCTACATGGTCAGCAGCACGAATGTGACTCAGGTCCTCAGATCCTCAGGTGTTGTAAACGTCCACATGCCACGGTAACCACTTTCCGTGGGCCGTGTGCTTGTCTGTGGAATAAAAAACCTATGAACTCGTTATATTACTTGTGGAAGTTATTCTTAGTCTTTAGTAGTAACAAAGTTATATTTGAACCAATTTGAACATGGTAGGTACAGTTACAGACAGTGGTTCCTCATATATTTACAATTGAATCCGTATAAACTTTGCTGTGTATGTGAACGTTAATTTTTAAACGACTTTGTGCCTGGATGTCCAGCGCTGTAGAGTTATGATGATTGTAGTGGTTTTTTATGACCTCTACTTTATTAGGGAAAGTGGGGGACGAAGAATGACATCTTTATTTTGTCGTGATGCGCGCTGTATCTTTTATAAGAACGCTAACACTTACCGACAGGTTTATTGCTCGTCTTTTATAGAATGAGGTTAGCGTCCGAGCTGCTAACAACAAAGCTTTTATAGTTATATTTTTATACAACACTAGTTTAGGCCCGCAGCTTCACCCGTGTGAAATTTGATCATGTTCCTGCGACCCATAGGAATCTATTCCCGGGATAAAAGTAGGTTGTGTTATTTCTGTACCAACGTGATTGAATTACAAACATCAAACCATATTCTCCCGTCCTAATTGAGCAGTCCGATTTTTTTAAACTAGGACTTCAGCCTTACAGAATCCCGCGGTGAATACCTTGGATGTCGATATCGGTGGGTATTTCATATGACGTTTCCACGTCTGTTACGAAATCAAAAGGTAAATGTTTCATTATTTGTTTGGATATTAAAAATGACCTTACATATAAAACGAGTCTAGTTTGTATGATTAATCGAATATTTGTGAACTTAACTAAAGGATGAGGGATACTTTTTAACATCAGACAGATATATACCACCCAAACTCTGCCTCAGAAGCGTGGCTCCAGTCAACAATACTATCTGGAATTCGGTAATGAACTCACCCTCTATTACATGGATCTGTATGGTAACTTTACGATACACAACAAAGTACAAAGATGTTTCACCATCCTTGCGTATCCGAATCTCGGAGTACGTTCTCGAAAAATGCACAGCGAATAAACCTATGCAAATAAAAATGAATCGCGAAATACGTTACTAAGCGCATAACTCGAAAATGTTTGGTCTTTTTTTTATATATAGTCTAAGAAAGGTTTTTATGGAGCAGCGGGACAAGATCAGAAGTCCACGCGAGCAGAGTTTCTACAACAGCTAGTACGAAATAAATATGATAATAATTGGATCTTTTTAAACTTAGATAATGGCATCAATCTGTAACAAAACACCAATCGAATGTAAAAGGGTTGTTTGAACAGTATAATAATAGTCGAGAGTTCAAGGACGGCGGGCGCCAATTTCAATATAAATATTATTGCAGTAGGAGGCTAAACGCAGGATAACATTTGCATATTTATAAGAGAACAGCCCTCCGCAAACATGGAGGGAATTGGTTACGAGGTTGGGTTTGTTTTTGACATAATGGGCCCTTTGTCGATGTAGCCTGTGCCTTACAGTCGTTACTCAAGGCACTACGTATGAGTTAGCATATTGCTTCGGAGTTGGGAGTGTTTCTGTATATAGGCGTAGTAAATTGAAATTAATTGAAATCGAATAATGGGGTGGTCGCCTTGTTACTGTATTATCTTTGTGTTAAAATAATTGTTTATTAATGGATGATTTTACCTTCATGTTGATGTTATACGTTAGAATTGATGATGAAGATGTATACACATAAATAGGTAGTTTCATCATTTCATGTGTTTGTTTTGTAGAAAATAATGAAGTTGACAAAGTAATATTTTTTTTGTTTCAATAGTTATGCATGCTACGTAGTTTGAAGAGCACAACGCATAGCGCGAATAGTAAAAACTAATGACAAATATTTAGGTCAATATAACCTAGCCACATTAAATAATACATAACGAAGTGTCGTTTAAACATGTTACGATATATTTACGAAAAAAGTATTAGATTATTAAAAATAATTTAAAAATATCTTTCGTAATCTACATTCACACTCACTCTTTAAAATGGTTTGAGAAATTGTAACGCATACAAATTATAAATAATGGTTATGCTCTGTTCAGACGAGAAAGTTCAATAAATCGCCTTTAGCTCGACCTCCAGCAAACAACTAAAATGTCAACTTGTTTATATTTATACATAATATACTTATAAAAGGTCGTTCTGACTGACTGACTATCAAAGAAATCGACGACATTCTAGAAACTTGATATTTAGAGGGAACTTTTTTATTACATTGGCACACAATAATAAATATATTTTGTGAAAATCGCCCGTACCCTAGTAGAAAAGTAAATGTAATTGAAATTAGTTTAGTAATTTTTTATTGAAGAAGCAATTTAATTTCAATTATTAAGAACAAACCCAACAAACATAAGTAGAAATTGATTCTAAAATTGTTATAGGTACTTACTGAAAGTTTGTATATGTTCCTAACTTACTTGAATTGTTAGATTATTTAAAACCCATACTTAAATAAACGCTTGATAACATGATGTAGTTAGGTAGCTTGCGAGATTAGCCCCAAAGGATGGGAAACACCACTCAGTTGCAGTCGGTTTTCTAATGTTACTAAGATGCGGCTGAACTTGGATATTTTCCGTGAAGCGACGGCCATCGGACCTCCACAACGGCGATATCGATATCCTGTAAGGGGCTAATCGCAGTTCCAGGTCCCGTCTAATACTCGTATATTCACTGTTACCAAGTTAAATAGACAAAGAGAAGCTTTTGTCACAGAATAAATGTAAAAAAAACGTTAATTAACTTAAGTAGAGAGACCACGAACTCTAACAACTCCATTCTATTACTCAATATTTATGTAAGCACTGTATATGTATAGAATTAGATATTGATTAATAAGACTACGAGAGTTCAGTGATACATTGACCGCCAGGAGACATTTTCGTTCTTACTCTCATTGAGGTATCATCCACAGATTAATTGGAACCATATTTCAGAAGTTGCGAAATTACTGTGGTCTAAATATAATAGATTATCGGGGCTTAATTGCCTAGAACGTTAAACATGATTAAGTAGAGATGAAATAATTTTCATGCATGATCAGGTGTAACGAACATAGTGTCCTTACTATGATTCTTTTGACCTTTTTTCTTTGGGTCTTTGGTTGCCCGAGGTGATATAGTAACGAACATATCCCACGCATTCCGGCAGACCACGATAGTTGGACCTGACCACGTATGAAAAGGAGCTATACGGGAGATCCAAAGAGTTAAACCAAATCGTGTTGGGATGAATTAGAAGCATCTAGACTAGGTTAGTAATATTAATAAACACAATTTATTACACAAACACTGTAAAATTCAATTTTTTGTAGCAATAATATATTATTAACAACTACTAACTGCTGACCTCGGTTGCACCCGCTTGGATGAATATTATTGCAACGTAGCCTGTATCAAAAAGCGTAGTACACATACAGACAGACACTTGCTTAGCTACTTTCGCATTCATAAATATTAGCACAGTGGAATGAAGTTCGTTAGACTGTGCTGTAGATATAACTACAATAAATTACACAAATTCCATAAACCTAAATGTTAGAGATAAGTTCATTGAACTAATGTAACGATCTAAATCAGACAAAATAAATTCACTAAAGAATATAAATATTACATATGTTTTATTTTATCCGTACTTATACGTAACTGTAGGTAGGTTTATCAACGTGAATATGTCGCCGACAGCGACGCTGCGTCAGTCAGGTCATTTATCGTAGCGTTTTTATTAAATGAATTATTCAAGTTGTTTCTACGTATGCGAATTTATTATTCTATGCTTCTGCTCTCAGAGACAATTAGAGAGTAATGTAAAAGTCTTGTATGCCACTGCTGTCGCTGGCTGTTTCTATTTTTAGTTTTCTGATTCTTTAAATGTGTTCATCATGTTGCTATTACATATTATGATTTTAGCTTTCCGTCAATCCGAATGATTTTTTTATACCACTTAGGTGGCAGACAAGCACACGGCCCACCTGATGGGAAGCGGTCACCGTGGCCTATGGACGTTTGCAACACCAGAGGCGTCACACACGTGCTGCCAAATATAGACGTTGTTTCAAGATGTTTTTCTATTTGTACTTTCTTTAAAAATATAATCGTATTATAATAACCTAAGCTGTCATTAAAGCCCGAGGACATAAAACGAAAACAAAAAACTATCCGGTATGCAAGTTTCCTCATGGTTCCCTTTGTGATAGAAGCAAAATATTTCTCATAAAACGCTTCTTACAAAAATTTACTCTTATTTTTTTAATACCTATGCTGTTAGTCGAATACCTCGCTGCATAGGTATATATTAATAAAGGCTGTAATTTAGCTTTTTTTCGGAATATTAGTTAACAGCGTCTTCCTCAAGGCGTTGTTCACTGCTTTTTCGTTTTAAACCTGTTTCGTTTAACTCACAATTAGCAACAGCGCTATCCATTTTCGTTAAATGTTCTTAGTGATGGTCTTGATGGAACGTTTCAGGCTGGACTGAGTAGCGATCGATACTGTTTAAGAATGACGATTTGACTAAACGGTGGTAGTAATTTATGAACTGAGAAACTATAAGTATGACTTTCGTGCGGTTAATTAGTAATTAATGTGAAGGTGTAGTACGGAAATATCATAATCAGGAATGTAACCAAGACAAATCTAGTTGTCAAACGTCATTTGGAAATGATGATAAAGGATGATTCTACTTTGTTCACCTGGGTAATATCACCTAGGTGAACAAAGTGAAATTGATTAGTCTACTTTGTTCACCTCGAAATCAACTGAAAGTGGCTAGATTTTGTAAGCATTACCTAAGCACATTCATTTAACATATATTTTTTCTATATAGTAATTGTTCCGAATTACATTTTGTTTTCAATGGAAATACCGAGAAACTTTTCTATGTCTTCTGTCAGTGTAGAAGACAAAGAAAGCACAGAATGTATCTTAACCTTCCCTTCCCCTTCCCTCCCTCCTTCCCTCCTCCCCACTATATGATCAGTAGCAGAAATCATATGAAAGTGGTGTATCAAACGTCCATAGGCCACGGTAACAACTTTCCGTCATGTGGGTCGCATGCTTGTCTGCCACCTTAGTGGTATAAAAAAAGGAAGCCATGTTAAAAAAATACAAGTAAAACTCACTGCCATTTCATTATCCTGCGGTTAGTTTAACAGGTGTCCACTATTTTTCATAATAAGTTTGAATTGAATACCATCCAACTACATGCAGCGAGTGAATAATATATCGCCATTTGAAAAAGAGCCATGATATCTGTTGAGTACTGAATTCATGTTTTGCATTCTTGGAATAAATTCCCGAGCTACCGTCAAATGTTGGAGTGTCACAAGTGGAAATTATTCGTGAAATTCAACACTACATTTACACCTGGCACAACCAGAATTTCTTGATCCGCCGACTTTCCTGTGATTGAGATGTGAGGTAGTAAATTGGGGTGGTGTTACGCTATGTGGGAGGCCTTGGTATTTCGGGCGTGTTGTTCAGTTAACGCTGGTGGCTAAGGATGTGGTATTCGAAGCCAGTAACGCCCAGAGGTGGCGCAGCTCGAATTCTTGAGACGTTTATGTTGCAGCGCTTGCCTTTTCGCGTGATCCCGTATCAAATTAGAACGAGAATTACGAATAAGTACTTAATATACCAAAATTCAATAAATATTTCTGTAGTTACTTTTTATGTATTGATTTATTTCTGAAACTAATTAATTTTATCGATAAACTTGCTTTTAAACGTAAAAAACTTGCTTTCCGGTGCTTAGTCAGATAAAATTTTTAGGGGAATCCAATTAGTATTAAGGCCCAAGGTAATCAAGGCATTCCAATTAGGCATAAAATTAAGTGATCAATGGTTTGTTTAGTAAAGAAAAGTAGCACTATATAGGTACATGTTTTGGTTATCAGGTTGGGTTAATAACTCAACTTTATGAAAGGAGGGTCATTAGACACCTCACCACTTTGCATACTTATTATGAAGATTTAAATTATAATTCTATTTCAAATATTTAACCAATAATTTTATTTCACGTAAACAGATTTATAGTATCAGTTAAGTCCTCTTGCCAAGTAATTTGTTTACATGTGCATTATGTTTACACAAACATTAGGCCTAAGCCTCTCAACATTGAGAGTTACCTCTGTCCAGCAGTGGATAACGATAGGCTAATTGATTGAAACACAAATATGTTTACTTACTTAGTTAATAACAATTTTTGTTTGAATCGCACAGAATATACATATATATATTAAAGCAAACAATATATTTCCAAATTTATTTGTCGTTTAAAATATTCTTGAATTTAAACATATATTTTAGCTTTATTTATTCATGTTTAGTTATGATTGCACTATTAAAATAACTTAGTTGTACTTGAACATAAACAATTGCAGTATAATATGTATTTGTATTATTGTGAAGTTGAAAAACAAGATAGACAATCTACATAAGAGACTCAATGAGTATCAGAGGTAAAAGAGGTCGTCGAACAAGTTTGTTCTCCCTGGACCCTACCTAATCCAATGAGGCCATCAAACATACATGTTTACATTCCAAGAATACCCCGAGTATAGTGCCAAGTTAGTTATAAAGAAGGTACTTATAGGTTCATAGTAGGAGTGGGGTAATAACATTTTTCGTTGTGTTTAATAGAATGCCGCAAGGCAAAACCGGTTAGGTACAATAATAAATACAGTGTAAAAGTACAAACATGTTTTCAATAATCTATAAAAATAAGTTCCACTAAAGTGTCATCAATCAACAGTATAAATAAGACTCAAATATTGGTAACTAGCTATTCGTTTCATTATTGCATTACTAGTGCGTTTTACTAATCCAGTTAACTTCTCTTTAAACTTAATCAGTAGTTATAGTAAACATTAGTGTCATCATATTTCTGCTAATAAAAAGCAACGGCATACCGGAACAAATTGTCTAATCCCCTGCGATTTAGGGTGTGTAAAATTTAACATTGTAATTTATTTTTATGGTTCTGACGAACGGCCCCTTGGCTGCCACCCGTCTCGGGGATTGGGGATTAAATAATCACATCAGTGGCGTTCACTGTTTATCTCTGTTGGTACAGATATTGTTAAAACAATGCTTTAAAACGTCTACCTTTGTTTTATGAATGCTACGTGTTTGCAGCGAACATCTCCACAATTTTATTATAGTACCAACATGGGGTGTCTCCAGACATTATTTGGGTAAAGATAATAACATAAATCCTTGAAATTAGCGCGAAAGATCTGTTTATATACAATCTGTGTGACAATGCCATTAGTGCCATCTAGCATTCAAACGAAAGTTGATAAAGGATCCTGAATCACGCAGTGGATGTTCTCGTGTTGGTTAATATAGCAACTCACAAGGATCATTGGATTGCGTGTTCTTATGCTTGGTATTCATCCTTGAGTGTTCGAGTAACAACAAAAACTGTAAGTCTCTGAAAAGTTATGAAATCAAATAAGTATCGTTAACTAATGTATACTCTGGTTAAGCGTTACTTAAAGTTTTTTCCTACTTATTTAATCTTCTTGTGTAAACATTTGTCGAATGTTCTGCAGCTTTAAAACAAAAACTTAAAAACTATGCTCTTTACCAAATGCACGAATGCGCAAGACAGAAAACAACATTGTATGTTGAAGTTTCACAAACGTTACAATAGATGACGCTAGTAAACATATTTGCCATACATAAAGATTGATTTTATGAAATAAGTAGCTGACTCGCGCAACTTCGTCTGCGTCACCCCGTTTTTGCAACATTTTTCATTCCTGCTCCGTACCTGTTGATCGTAGCATGATGTTACATATATATAAACCTTCCTCTTTAACCATTCTATCTATTAAAAACGGCATCAAAATCCGTTGCGTAGTTTTAAAGATTTAAGCATACAAAGGGACATAGTGACAGAAAACGCGACTTTGTTTTATACTATGCAGTGTTATTTGCCAATATCGTTAAGATATGCCCATTTCAAAGATAAAAGTCTAGACTATAACTCTTTCTCATCTCCGGAAAAGTGCGCCTTAGTCTCTTGAGACACTTTACGCTAAAGTGTCATAAAAAGATTTTTAACTATTTAGCAAGCTTTCTGGATGGAGGGTTCTTGATAATATCATATCAATTTCTTAGAATAAACTTATGATAATATTTGAACAAACCCTTCAGAAAACCACTTGACGACCGAAAGGTCTATTCGATAATAAAGTTTTGACACTCGAAACCTCGAGGGAAATTATTTGGCGTTAAAATATTTTTGTTGACTTAAATTAATTTGGAAAGGATAACCCACTTACAGCTGGCACACTATTTTGTAACTTTGGTTGGTTTATGTATACGTATTCTGTATCAATACGTATACAGAATTCAAATATTGTATGACTGTGTCTTTCTGTAAGGTGCGGGTATTTCTAATTTTGCAAACGTTAAAATTCAATGGCAGCTCCGAATTGAAATATGATATTACGCCTTATAAAACCATTTCGAATTGGATAGTACTTAGAAAAAAGTACTGAATCTCGTTATTTCAAGCGCTAACAATACATAAACCACAAATATTATTCGTGAATTTATAATATAGTTGTGAATCAACAAATTTATATACAGTTGCAACTGGATAGCATAAAAATATCCATAATCAGTAAACTCCGTGTAAAGTTCCGTGACTGCATCTAATGTGTGAGATTTTACCACTTATGACCATCTAAAAGAACGGTTTACCTAGAAAGTTATTAGTAATACCTACTTAGAAGGAAAGTGTTCGGGTGACATACGTATTGACAGAGTTTATAAACGGTGACACGTGTGTTTATAAACCTACTAGCTGTTGCCAGCGGCTCCACCCGCGTGGACTTCTGATCCCGTTCCCGCGGCTTGTGTTTCTGTTTCCGTTCCAGCGGCTCCATAAAAACCTTCCGTAGAATAATAAAAGAATTACTCGAATAGGTTCAGCCGTCTTCGAGTTATAGTAGTTAACTTAACTAGAAATAGCCGACTGTCACAAAATGACATTTAAATATACTTGACATTTTAAATTCGGTAACGCAGTAATGAGGAGACTGATACTCTATTTACGCAAGTAATAGTGGCTTTATGTATTTACCCTTATGTGAGACACATCCTGGTTTATGAAGCGGGACTCATACTTAGAAGTTTGATGTGTCTTCTGTGTTTGTCTCTCAATTTATGAGCCGTCATTCTTAATGTGATTAAAGCGGTTGACCGATTTCTAGCGAGAATGTTTACGTCACACATGCCCTTGTACTAGTTCACACTTATGTGAAAATGCTGACTCAGCAACCGTGGCTTCTTGCCAGGACTTAGCAGTTGTAGATTAATCCTTACTATTATATACTTCTTATTAGGCTTATAGAAATTTGTTGAAAGGGCTACGAACTTAATAAAACATTTGTATAAAATTGTAAATGATAAATAAAACCTTGATTAGACATCTCTTTTTAAATACACTTATAATATTACTGCAAAATACTGGAAATCAAACCACATTCCTGCTATCTTAGTTAGTGTAAATAAACTGTGTTTGCAATGAAAGTCAAATCAGAGCTAAATGACAAAATAACGTGGTAAACTGTGGTCGGACGCTTTTGATTTTTAATTAAAATTCTATAACGTTGATAACATGTTTGCACAGCGATCAATCGGCCATATTTGTATTTTTGTTATTTCGATTCCGATTTCCTCGATCATTAGGACTCGGTTATGACGTCATGTCACCCCATTCGCTTTTCAAATTTCAAATGAATAGAATATTGGGGTGAAAAGAGTATTTGAATTCAGATTTGATTCATAATATCTGTGTTTTACTAGTCAAATATTGTACCACTGAATATTTTATAGACATTAACGTCATTAGAAAAATTACTCTGAGTAGCGGGTACTTTTCATGATCAATAAGTAAATAGGTCCCTTAATTGACGTAGCGTTTACAAAGACGAAGACATGCCTGTCATCGCACATATTATATCTGTGGTTTGGACTCACATTAATCGACCCCATGAGAGTTACCCAGCCGTCCATATACGTTAATTCGCATCTGTGCGGTCGACATCTTTCTCTATAAGTTGAAGATAATCACGATTATATTCATGATACACAAGCGCCTGAAGTTGTGCTATGTTAACCACATTATAATATTGAGAAAAGTTCTTCATGTTTTAAATTTATTTACAGTTATTCGGTATAATCTGTCTGTTGTGACGTCATCTAATGATGCTGAAATATTAGCGTTACTTTTATCAAGATCTTCACTTTTATTCAAAAATAGGTAAGATAGTGGTCAAACGCGAGCCTATCTATATATATAAAAATGAATTGCTGTTCGTTAGTCTCGCTAAAACTCGAGAACGACTGATGACAAATATGAAAATGCTTGGAATGGAGCAGCGGGAACAGGATCAGAAATCCACGCAGGCGGAGCCGCGGGCAAACAGCTAGTCGAACATAAAAAAATATGTTACATAACAATCGCAATAAGTAGATGAAGTCTTTGACTGAGGGATACAAATGCATGACAGTTGTTGGTTATAATACGAGTATTTAGCAGAAAAGCAGCCTAAGAGAATAGAGATACATGAGTACTTGTGGCACTTCATCTCCCAAATGACTTCAGTATTACAGATTCCGTGCTTCAGTTTAGGTGACAATCATGCGGACGCTAGTGTTACTGTCATATTGGACACGGTAGGTATGTGCAGTCATTTGAAAATCTACCACATGAATTCTGCAAAATCGTCCGTTTATGTAACTTTTAAACTTAATCACACACTAAACACTAAAAACACTATCGTCCGTTTAAACTATGGTATATAATTTCGATACTACTACAATCACTTGTGTATGAAATTGAAATAAAATTCCTTCATATAGAAATTAATATTTTAGATTGACATGGTCATTTACAAATTCACTGAAGTGAATTAGAAATTAATAATTACACTAGAGATGGAACTTATTCTTGATTGATGGAACTTATTGTTGATTGATGGAACTTATTGTTATGTATATTGATAACATATCTCCAAGATATTCATTATTGAACCTAACCTGGTTCTGAAGAACACTGATTTAGATAGAACTTATATTACCATTTTTAAAATCACTTATTTCGTATAATACACAACAAACCTACTAGCAAGATTGGAAATTCCCTAACTAACACAGTTATAGTTATTAAATCAATGTGTTCAATTGAAGCCTTTTGGCGTGAGTGAATGCGTTCGAATTTCTATTTTTTTTGCGTTCCGAACAATAAATCCTATTACACTTTATTTACTCGCGCCTAACTTGATTCATTGTGTTTTAATCTATTCGCATAGCTCTATATATATTTACGGTCAGCCAACTCTGAAAAGAAATTTGATATTTAATTCATAGTGAAAACTTAGTCGCATACAGAATTATGAAAATATGTATTCCTCAATAGGTCCTCTCTGATTAAAGTACTGAGATATACTATTACTTGAATTCGATTATGATGTGCGATATTCATCTATATCGGTCATACCATAAATTTGAGAACGACTTGAACGATTTCTTACACCTTTTTCTTAATATTTTGTTGAAGAAAGGAAAAAATAAATTGAGAAAATTGCGCTCAAAAAGCTTAAAGAGTAGTGGGTATCTTCGATCAAAATTAGTTTATTATATAGTAGAAATAGTAATTTTCAGTGTAATATAATATAAAAATAAACTGAAAAAGTTTAAAACATATATGTAATATTTAAAACTTATTGCCTAGTTTTTTATTAAACCTTAAAATAGTTACGAAAGAAAGAAAGCTAAGTATAGAAGTTAAGTTGGAGCACATTGTGTTGAGAATTTAGACTAATGTCTCAGGCGATGTACTCTTAGACGTACATTTATATACAGTACCTACAATAGTATATGCTCGGGTAACTAAATTGAATTCAGTAATCTCACGGTATGTGACTGTAGCGAGTTAAACCTCGGTCCTGTGCGTCGTTCAATTCTTCTAATGAAAAACGTGACGTATTTGATTGAAGGTCTGTTCAGTAAAATTTCTCATATTATATGGGTGAATTTCTCAAACGTAAAAATGAGGGGGCGGCACTGAAAATCATACCTTAAAGTTCAGATACGGCAAATCTTTTTTTTGTGTAAGAAAGCAATTAATTATCTTATTAAAGTCATACACATTAAGTTATAAGAAATTATTTTAATAAATATTAAAAAAAATATTTTCCACATAAAATATAAGTTTGGTGGCGCGTCCACAACCTGTTTTATAAAGAAAAATCACATCCCAATCAACACACCGTCAGTTTACAGGATATACCGAATTTTATTTTTATTCTGTATTAGCTCTTCTACCCCTTGAGTATTTAAGTCGAGTATTTAGTGCTATATTTTATCTTATAAAAAATGTATAAGGTCCGTCCGCGATAAGTTGCAAATTTTGGTGTCTAAAATAAAATCATACCGTGAATCGTACTGAAAATAGTTACTGGGACGTTACTATCTTCGTTCGAATCATTTTGTTATGTACTGTCACGCACCAGTCCCAGTGGTGTACCAGCTTGCTCCGATTTCCCACTAAGAACGAAAGTAATACTCTCGTAAGCCCTCGGACAAAATTTCTATAATTTTTGTGTTGATGATTTAAAACGTTTTAAGCTCGTTATTTGTTTAAATACATAATGTATAGCGTAAGGGTCCGGTATTTGTTTAAAAAAATAGTAATGTAAATATAATATTCTGAATAGTATTTTGTCAAATCAACTTATTTGGCACAATTATAATTTTGGTGGCCTAATTTTGGTGATTTTGGTGGTGTTTGACTAATCACCAAAATTGCTTAGTTACACCAAAGTTAGATTTATCTCTCTTTATATAGGGCTATTTTAGCAATTCTATGTTTATTTTCATTAAATTAATATAGAAAAAGAATTCTGCTCGAAACAGGATTCGAACCTGCGTCTACCGGAATACTGTTCATAGCAGTGGATGCTGCCTATATAGAGTAAGCCGGGAGCTTGGATAGAAGCGAACTGTGCCAGACCCTATCGAAAGCTTTGGCGATATCAAGACTGATGGCCAGTGACTCGCCCCGCTTGTCCATAGCCTCACCCCAGAGATGTGTGACGTACGCCAGAAGATCACCCGTTGAACGTTTCGGCCTGAATCCGTACTGATGGTCGTTAATTATGGAGTGATCCTCTAGATAACGTATGAGTTGTACGTTGATGATCTGCTTAACACCTTGCAAATGTATAAGGTTACAGCTATGGGTCGAAAGTTTCCGGGTTCAGAGCAGTCCCCCTTCTTGGGGACTCGTTGAACGTTCGCTTCCTTTCAAACCCGCGGGACCGATCCTGAGCAATAAAAGAGGCGATACAGCCGTGTTAGCGCTGAAGACAACTCAGCTGCGCATTTTCTCAAGACCACCGCTGGAATACCGTTGAGGCCACTGGCTTTCCGGACGTCGAGTCTGCAGTGTGATACGAACGTCACGTTGCCTGATACGAATATCAGGCATTGAGTGGCCACAGCTGGTAATGATTGGCAGCTGCACACCACAGTCATCGAGGCCGGGAGTTGGCCGCGAAGAGATTAGCCATCACGTTTACTTGCTCTTGCGGCTGGTGAGCAAGTGATCCAAGAGCGTCAGCGCGTTCGCGTCTAAACCAGGTTCGAGTTCTACGGGCACTGGCAGTATCAGAGCCATACCCAGCCCGATTTCACCAATAATGGCGGAGGCACAATCCGATGGGTCCTTGTCGGCAAAGCAGAAACTGACTCCCTTAAGAATCATCATTCTCTGAACCTTTGTCCCAACTCAGTTGGGGTCGGCTTTCCAGTCTAACTGTGATAGGGCTGAACTTTGATATTTTCCATGAAGCGACTGCCATCAGACCTCCACAACTAATGGTTCAATGACCAATGGCGATATCGAAGTGCCAAATTAGACTAGTTGGACTTTTGAGGGCTCCAACTACCCGTAATGACTGCCATAGATGTTTGTATGGCAACCGGGACCAACGGCTTAACGTGCTCTCCGAGGCACAACCAGACCAGTGCAAACAGCCATATTCATGCATACAATTTTATGCGCTGAGCGGGGATCGCGCACCGTGCATAGCAGTCGCGTGCACTACCGCCACGCCACGGAGGCTGTCCCTTAAGAATCTCCATCGAAAGTATCTAGACTCTGGAAACCCGGCTATTAGTTATGTACTCGTAGCATTCACCAGATTACGACCCCTTTTGGATTGTACAACCTAGCTCACAGTCTCGTGACACATGGTTGTGCAAACTGCATACTAACAAGGACTTAATTAGTTTTATCTTTGAAAAATAATAAGATAATTAAAGAAAATTCCACCTCAGAAGTTCTTCATAATGTCACTCATCTAATTTTGGTGTTAACATACCAATTTTGGTGTAATGACAATTTAGGTGTCGATAATATTTTTCTAATTTTCGGGTTTAATTACACTTTTCTGGCTTTTCAAGCAACTATTATACGTATTCTACCTGATTATAGAATAATATTATCTATATATATAGTAACAAAAAAAAACACCAAAATTAGGTAAAATTTCGTAGATGTTGAAATTCACCCATATTGTGTGTTCCACTCGTAAACTATAATATTGTTTGAAGATCTTGTAGATATAGGGTCTCCGCATAAGCATGAAAATTAGTTTCATGCTCTGCAAATAGCTTAGACAAATGACAATGTTCAGAAGCATTTACTTCATAAATGCACTTAAATATACTTTGCTCTGTGGTCTCCCTTACACTAAAAGTGCGATGGTTGTAAAATGCTGTTAAAACTTTCGAAAAATATTGAATCACTCAACAACTTTAGAAGGCAATAAATGAATTTTCAAGAATTTGCATCGCCAGGTCCGTGAAATCTCTAAATTTCAGGTTATGTTTAAATGATGAATTTCCATAATAAATCTTGTTATAACTAAATAATCTGGGTTATATTTAAGTCAAACTTAATCCGTCCTCTTTAAAGTAAGTTGCCGAAGTTAAATAACATAAGTTAAGAGTAACGAGCATACCGCCCGCCTGATAATAAACTGTCACCGTGGTCTATTGACGCTTGCCTGTGATTATAGGCTTGCTATCGATAGTTGACTTTGACTTGACTTCGAAATCAGTTGATAGGGTTGGATTAAATCGATAAATTAATATTGCCTAGCGTCATCATTTCTCATTATTAAAATCCGAATGCCAATCTTGGCTGCAATCAATCATTGTACTTTGGAGTTCGGGTCCGCTTACCTACCTGTCTGGATTTTTACTGGAACGACTGGCCTTGAACCACTAACCGCGTCAAAGCCTGCGTCAGTTTCATCCGTTATTCAATTGGTTCACAAGTGAGATTGATTGATTATTGATTAGTCAATAATTATAAATGGTACCCATTATGTGACGTGCCAGTCTGTTAATAGAATTAGTTCAATATACGAGTAGGATTTCTAAATGCGTTAATTATCATAATCTAATTAATTTAATATTAAAATGTCACATAATTCTGATAACATTTGACTTTCAAAAAAATCAGCTTAACCCTTTCAATATAGTAACGCGACACATTTCTCCAATTGCAAATCAAGGACTGTTTTTTCCCAAATCACTGCTAAGGGATTCAGTAATCCGAGCCATCTCGCCTTTCAAACGACCTATTTAATTGACAGAAGCTAATGGGTAACCATTATTTCTTTTATCTATACGTACAGTTTACCGCTTAATACGTTTCTTTGAAGTAACTCGATGACTTAATGCGGTTAACACTAAGAGTTCCTGTTCACTGGCCTGCGTGTTAGGCTTTTCGATCATTTTCACAGCCACCGCCGACGAAGCTCGATAGCTAGGTCGTCAATCTAATAATGTTGAGTGTTATATAAACCAGATTTACTTGGATTCTGTGAACTTCATTACAATCAATGTGTAGTGCTTTATCCTTCTAATAAATGTGAATGTTTGTGTAGGTGTTTGAATGTTTCTTGTCGATCATACGGTTGAATGTATTTGGCTGTTTGGTATAGGATATTGTACTGTGGAATAGGTATAAGCTACTTATTACCTCTACAATAATTAGTCCCACAGTTGCAGGAGTGGATTGATATATATATATACGTTACGGCTAATACCCGAAGTGCGGCTGCACCTAGCTTTAGCCGGTTAGAACTACCGCCATACAGAATACTGCGGGTAGTAATAATCTTGTGTTGTGGGTCGTTGAGAGTGTAGTTAGAGTTCACTGGAGAGGGTTTGTGTTGTCAGTAGTAATACCGAGTTCTATATTGAGGAACGATAGGTCTAGGTAGATACTATCACTTGAATATCCAATATATTTAAGAAACGTTAGTTCATTGACATTTAAAGGCCATGAACGCATGTTACTATTACATTGAACTATGGTATGATCGATGCGCAAGTTTTTTTTTATACCAGTTATGTGGCAGACAAGCACACGGCCAACCTGATGGGAAGCGGTCACCGTGGCCTATGGACGTTTGCAACACCAGAGGCGTCACGCACGTGCTGCCTACCCTGTAGAAACCTTCTAATGCCCTTCTTGAAGAACCCCATATTGTAGTCGCTTGTGAAAACCACGGCAGGGAGTTCATTCCACAGCTTAAGCGTGCGCGGGATTCACGGAATGAAAGATTGTAGTTTTAAGATGAGATGTTAACATTTAAATACATCTGAAATTTCTACTGATTTTACTAGTAAAAAAATCATTCAAATCGCTGTTCGATTTGTTAGGAGGTCGATTTCTTTGAACTGAGTTTATATATATCTAAACTCAAGATATATTTTCACAGTATATACGAGTACATGTAATATCCAAAACATTAACTCTTGCAAAATTTATACGCAAGTGTTTGCGACAGCGTTTTTGATTTTTTCGCCAATTGGGTCATAGCATTTGTTCAAAGTTCTTAAAAGTTAATTTAGTAAGGTTTCACTAATTAAATGCGATGTGGCAACTTGCCTCCTGCTCTGATTGTCTAAATAAATTATTTAATGCTTCATTTATCAACGTCTAACGTTTTTAAAAATGCTTATTTAATGACTAATATATGTGGTTAAAGTGTGTTATCTAGTGTTACATATAGGCATAGGTAATCTTATTAAATATAAATCAATAAATATAATTTCTTGTTATTTCTATTTGGAGCGACCCGGTTCGAACTGTTCTTCAACCGGTAATTCTTTTTCTAAATTATGTTTATCATGTTTTATAATGCAATTGTCAGTCTCTGAGTCTTTTCCCAACTCGGTTGGGGCGGCTTTCTAGTTTAACTTAGATGCAGCGGAGACTTGTATATTGATGGATGTTCGTATGACAACCGGGGTTGACGGCTTAACGTTCTTTCCGAGACACGAAAAGACCAATGCAAATGCCCAGATCTTGTTCTGGACATTTACAGATGCATGACTCGAGTCAACAATAGTGTCTGGAATACGTCAATAGGCTCACCCCATGTTACGTGGTACCGTATGCAATGGTTGGTAAAATGTGGGTATTAATTCCCCTCTACCTACCCCATAAGGGAAATAGTTGTTAACATATGTATATAATGTAGAAAGATAGTTAGATTGATAATTATACTTTATTAGTACATACACCATTTACAGTTAACATAAATCTCTCAATCTTAAAATATTATATATGATCAAACGAACTTCTAAGTGAAGTTCGATCATTATTATATGAGTCGCTTCATTCGAAGATATAAATATATTAACTAGGTAGTCCTTTTAACTTACTGGCAACATCGCACGTTCTTTAGAGATTCTCGATTATCGAAAAACTATTCGATTTTATTCATCGAATGGCAACCCTACTACTCTAGGTCAATCACTCGTCATTATTTTTAGAGACCTTTCCAAAACAATACTTCATAAGGGTAGTAACATAGTAGTTATCTATGGGTGGGTTTTGGGTAATTATATCTTCGAATGAAGCGACTCATATAATAATGATCGAACTTCACTTAGAAGTTCGTTTGATCATATATTATATTTCGTCGCTTCATTCTTCAGATATAAATATATTAACTAGGTAGATATTTAGAGAAAAAGAAGTATTGTTTTGTTTTTCTATAGGGAGTATCTGATAATGTTTATAAAATAAAAATCAGAAATTTGCCAAGGTTAAGTATGTATTACTTTTATAATGTAATTCACAGAATCAGTAACATTATTTATCTAAATAACTTAATTATGTAACTTAATGTATAGAGAACATAATATTGTGTTTCTTTTTTATTCATATAACTTTCCTTACAATTAATTTTAAATGGATAGATAAATTAATCAGTCTCATTAAAGAATACGGATCTGGCAAATTGACAATCATTTGTATTATTAATGGGCCTGTTATAAAAACGGGCAAATGCTGTGGACGTGGTGGTCCAGCCAGCTGTTTTCATGATCACATCTACGCTAAGTCCTGCGGAGCTTGCGGCGGACGTGGCCGCGTGTCTTGTGCTATGTGCGCTAAAAATGCGGGTATTTACGCCGCTTTCTGACAATACCGTTTTGATCCACCTGCTAATTGACTGAGCTACAGCCGGTCGGTGAGGTTTTCTGATTGTTAATAAGAGATTGCCGGTATTTTCAGTTCTTAAATCTTTTGTTACGGTAATATAATCACTCAGGACTGAAGCTGGGCAAATGTTACGATTTTCCCAGAAATACGGTAAAGATAATACCGGTTGATTGCGATTGATTGCAGATGTTTTAATCGTGTCTGTTATGGAAATCTTAATACAAGTTTGTTCTAATGAAATATTTTCGAGTTTTATTAGCGAAATAGTTTGAACTCTTTGTGCAGTACACAGAGCTAGAAGAATGACTAACTTTTTAGTAATTTTATCCAGAGTTAAATTTAAGTTTGGTTGCCAATTAGATATATAGTTAAGTACTACTTGAGGGTCCCAAGTGGAAATATATTTAGGGTAATTTGGCTTTATTTTATATGCGCCTTTCAGCAGACGCTTGACAGAGATATCAGAGCTGATTGTATCGCCTAGAAAGAGGCACAATGCCGAGCGGTGACTATTGAGAGTTCCATATGAGCACCCTTTGTTAAACTGCTCGGTTAAAAAAGATAATACTAACGAAATATTATCATGGAATACATCCACTTTATGGGCTGAACAGAATAGCCACCACAGATTTAGTGTTACACTGTACTGCTTAATGGTGTTATCGGATAAAGACGCCAGCATTAAATGCAATGATGTGTGTGGGACGCCTCGGCGCATGAACGCCGCCCGCAGAGCTTCGCGGCACCCAGGGTAAGGTTGGTGTGCAGGGGGTGATGTTCCCTGAAATTAGATTGTAGCAGAGACTTACTGGGATTGAAAAAATGTATACTAGATGCTAGTATATCTTGTAGCAACGGAAACCATGGTTGAGATGGCCAATAGGGGAAAACAAAAATACCTGATGCTTCGTCATCGATGATTTTTCGTAAGCATTTTAAAATCATACAAAATGGTGGGAAAGCGTAAAAATAATAAGCACTCCAATTAATTGTAAACGCATCTACGGCAAGAGCGTCTGGGTCTTGTTTCCAGGACATGTATACGTCACATTTGGTATTGCTACGAGAGGCGAAGAGGTCTATTTCTGGCATTCCGAAATATTGTACTATTTCCAAAAAAACTTCATTTGAGAGTTCCCATTCGGTATCTGGGTTTACTTTCCTAGATTCTATATCCGCGCGATTTTCTTTGGTATTGACATATGAGGCGAATAACCAAATATTGCGCCTCTCGCACCACTGCCAAATGTTTCTCGCTAAATTATTTAAATGTGGGAATTGAATTCCTCCCATTCTATTTATATAGCTTAGAGCTGTGGTGTTATCAATGCGTAGCAATATTGCACAGTTAGATTCATCGTTTGCAAAACTTTTTAGTCCAAGAAATGCGGCTTGCAACTCTAGATAATTGATATGGTACTTTTTTTCTTCTAACTTCCATTGACCGTTAATTTTCCTATCACCACAGACGGCGCCCCAACCTGTTAGAGAAGCATCTGTAAATATTTCATGTGTGTAAACAACCTTCTTTAGGCAACGAGAAGTCACAAAAATGTTTTCACTCCACCAATTAAGGTCGTTCAAAATAACCTTAGATAAGTAAATTTTAGCGTTATAGTTATTGTTATGTTCTTGTAAGGCGAGAAATTTTTCTCTTTCCAGAATTTTGGTATACAAGAATCCATATTTAGATGCAGGGCATGCCGCGATGAGGACACCAATTAATTTTGCGAGTTCGCGAATGGTACACCGCGGTATATTTTTAAATTTTCCTACTAACTGTGCAATATTGTTGCGTTTTTCTAAAGGTAGAGACATGGTTAGTTCTTTTGTATTATAAACAAAACCTAAAAATTTCTTAGTTTGTTCAGGTTGCAATGAACTTTTGTCATAATTTACGACAAACCCTAGTCTGTTTAATAAGTTAAGTGTTACGTTTACATTATTTATGCATTCATCAAGATCATTTCCTACACACAATATATCATCGAGGAATACGACTGATTTGTGTCCCTGACTTCTGAGGTAAGTTAGAACTTCCTTCATAATTTTGGTAAAAACTCTAGGCGCTACGGATAGGCCATAAGGCATTGCAGTAAATTCATAGGTAATTGGAGTCTGTGAATTTTTACCATGAAATTCGAACCTTAGATATTTTCGGTCTGTTGGGGCAATTGGTACTGATAGGTAGGCTTCCTTCAAATCAATGGTGGCCAAAAAACCACCCTGAGGAATTAATTTAGAGGCCGTCCTATAATCTTCCATTTTAAAATGAGTGACTGAAATAAACCTATTTAAAGATTTAAGGTTCAATATGAATCTTTTTCCACCATTTGATTTAGGGGCCAAAAATATCTTGGATACGAATTGGTCATTACTTGGAGTACAAGGTTTTACCGCTCCTAACTGTACAAGATTTTTGATAGCAGTGGACATTTCGCGACTGTCTTCGTCATTTAATTTCGAGCTTGGTACTATCGCTTGAGATACTTGGTCACGAAAAGGAATTGTAAAACCTTGTCTGATCCATAACAAAACGACACTATTATTAGTTATATTCTGCCAAACATTATAAAAATAAGTTAGCTTGCCGGCATGTACCTGCACTATTGCTGAGTGTTGGCAAGGTTCTTGGACTGGTTGGAGCTCCTCGAGGACCTTTGAGCTATTGGAGCTTGATATGTTCGGCGAGTCACTGTTGACGTTGGCCTCCTCTGACCTCCTCGCCCCCCCCTGTTCGACGGGTATCGAGGAGGTCCCGTCCAGTTTCCCTGGTGTGTGGAGCGGCTGGTGGATGGCTGGGGTTTTTGAGTGGTCGCTTTCCGTATTTGTAAGCCCTGTCTCTGAATAGCTTTACAAGCTTTTATTTTTTCGCCCAGCGAAATGCCAAATAGGGTGTCGTCTCGTTCAATATTCTGAACGGCATGGAGAATGTTTTTCTCTATGCTTGGTATAATGAGTTTAACTCTATCTTTTGTAAAAGAGTGGTGTAAGTCAGATAATAAACGACAGCCGTCACTCAAGCACTTCAGCGCTTGAGTCTTATTATCAGATTTCAACAAAATGTCCATACCTCTGTTTATTGCTGTTGTACCTGCGCCGAGTGTTTGTTGAAAGCCAGCGAATTTTTTGTCGCGGCCTCTGACAGTCTCCGAGACGGCGGCTGACATCTCCGCATTCAGTTTCGGCGCTTGTAATAGAGTACAGTTCACTGGAATGATGTACTCTTTAGTAAGATTATCTTTATCAATCTTTGGTAATCCTTTTTTCAAAAGTGGGGTCCATAAACTGGCTAGGCTATCGTGAATACGTTCACCGAAATCCGGCGTGTCCGAAGTAGACGCGCCAAGAGCCATGAGTAGATCAGGGTCTAGTTCTGGTTCTGGTTCCAGTTGGCACTCCGTAGTAGGAACGTTCGTGATTTGCACATTTTCCAATGGTTCTACGTGCTCTGAAGACGTGGTGCCTAACAGCGGTGGTTCCGCTAACGGCGTCTGAGTAAATACCTCATCTGGTTGGTTATCGAGCACAGCTATCGATGGTGCTGGTGATCCATCGAATATATTCATATCTGGTTCAGCACGAACCGTTCCTAGAAAGGAAAGCCGCTATGAGCATAATTTGAATTATAAGAATTAATAAAAATCTTGTGGGTATTTCGAAACTATAATTTAATAATTTCGTCAGCACTAATGGCTCAGTATGTCTAGTAGTGCTACGGTGGGCTGATTGATTGATTGATTGGCTCATTATTATGAATACAGTAACAATGACAATTATCATAATATTTCGTAGGTACCTCGCGGTTACCCCCGTTCTCAGAAAAGATGCACGTTCGATCCCGATTGAGTATAACACTACATGATGTAATGTTCGTAGGTAACTCACGGTTATCTACGTAATCGCAATTGACCCGCAGTCAATCCCGATGAGTACCTACACTTCGTATTGTAATGTTCGTAGGTAACTCGCAGTTATCTACGTAATCGTAATTGACCCGCAGTCAATTCCGATGAGTACACTTCGTATTGTAATGTTCGTAGGTAACTCGCAGTTATCTACGTAATCGCAATTGACCCGCAGTCAATCCCGATGAGTACACTTCGTATTGTAATGTTCGTAGGTAACTCGCAGTTATCTACGTAATCGCAATTGACCCGCAGTCAATCCCGATGAGTACACTTCATATTGTAATGTTCGTAGGTAATTTGCAGTTATCTACGTAATCGCAATTGACCCGCAGTCAATCCCGATTGTATACACTCTCTTACCTTCAAAATTTTCGTCCTCAGATGAATCCAATGGGCGTCGTACTCGACGCCGTCTATTCTCCTGTTCTTCTATTTTCTTAATTTTGCGTTTATAACGTTGTAATTTTTCTAATGCACTTCGTTTCGGCATTTTGGAGAAGCGTGTGTGCCTGTTGCCGCACGATAAAAGAATGACGAGTGATTGACCTAGAGTAGTAGGGTTGCCATTCGATGAATAAAATCGAATAGTTTTTCGATAATCGAGAATCTCTAAAGAACGTGCGATGTTGCCAGTAAGTTAAAAGGACTACCTAGTTAATATATTTATATCTGAAGAATGAAGCGACGAAATATAATTGATAGATATATGCAATACATAGGGCGGCCTTATCGTTTATTGCGATTTCTTCCAGGCAACCTTAGGATGTACTGGAATAATGAATAAAACTTCGTGGTAATAGTTGGTAGGTATGTAATTAAACATAAAATATTAGAATTAAATTATACCTTCATAGTTACCTACATTTTATACATATACATAACCAAAACGTAATTAATATAGGTATACTCAAATTGCATAATGTTGTATACATCCTATTATACTACGTACTTTACAACATAGGTATATTATACATATACATAGTGTAATTTACCTATGTATTAACTACTGCCTACCCCTAAAATCTGTAATATTAGATAGGTAAGGTACCCACAATATCACAGATTATCTTGATATATCTGTATCAATTCTAGAGATATTTTTATTGTAAGGTTAATTTGCATTTCAATTATTCATAAGCAAGTTTGTTGGCATGAATATGTTAACAGAAAATTCTACCTATACATAAATTATTTGTTTTTAACTTGGGGCGGGTTCTTTTCCAAATGCAAAGAAAGTTACCTTATTTGAACTATGTACCTTTTGTATGCTTACTACAGAAATGAGTAACTTTATTTGATAACAATAAAGTAAATAATTTAAGTAGGTACCTACTCAAATTGTTGAGTTATATATGCTTGGTATACTTAATAGGTACCTATTAAACTAGTTAAGTTGTACACTGCTAAATATTCTGGATACATATTCAATTTCATGACCTATATTATGATTTATATACTGGATAGGATGGACCTATCCCGATGGTATATACATATAAACCTTCCTCTTTAACAACTGTATCTATTAAAAAACCGCATCAAAATCCGTTGAGTAGTTCAAAAGATTTAAACGTACAAAGGGACATAGGGACAGAGAAGGCGACTTTGTTTTATACTATTTAGTGATATATTTGTTAAGTTATGCAATATGCTTGATACCTTTTCAATTAGTCGACCCATATTATGCTTCATATACTGGACTTATCGAAATCCTAATTAACATGTTACAGCGATAACCAACCCCTACAACTTAATCATCTCAATTTCCTCCCCTGATCATACCGTAACGAGCGTCATATGGCTAGAGTAGGTAAGTATTTAAAGTTATTACCAAGGACATTGCATACAGATCATATTTTAGGAACCAATTTGCATAGAACAAATAATAGATTTTTACATATGAAATTGCCGAAATCTTACAGACTCATGAGTTACTTAGCTTACCATTAGAGTCAAATTGACGAACCTTTTTTTATAACAGAAGACTATACCTATTGAAGAGTTGTAGTATGCTCACGCCCATAATCCCCGAAGGGGGTAGGCAGAGGAGTATTAAACACCCACATTTCGCCAACTATGACCGTCAGTCCCACGTAATAGGGGGCGAGCCTATTGCCGCCAATCGGGCACTTTGTAACTAAATGGGAATACCGAAAATGTAGCAGTTAAATAAATTAGGAAGAAATTTTGACATGATTCCTTGCTATGCGTTGTAAATCGCAAGGAAATTAATTACGTGCTTAGCCGCACAAGCACTAGCAATTAACGTCTTGGAGAGTATCAATGACAAGAATCAAGAATCGTGGAATTATGTACTGATTCTACGATAATTTTGACCTATTTCAACAGAATTCTTTATTCCTATGACGGGAAACCAGCGTAAAAAATCGTTAACCACGCAAATGTTGACTTACGTTTTATTCGAATTAGGTCGGGGTTTTGAGGTTTAGACACAGTAAATTAACCTGTAATCCTGAATAAAATTGGTGGATCAATAAAGTTAATGGTTTTTCGCTTCCCTATATGTAACAAGATTTCGCCTTTTGTGTTTCATAATTTATCTATACAAGATATGTAACGCGATTATTACAATTAATGAAATTTACTTGCACGGCCCACCTGATGGAGAGTGGTCACCGTGGTCAATGAGCGTTTGCAGCACCAAAGGCGTCACACTCATGCTGCTGTCTCTTTAGAAACCTTAGTGCCGTTTAATGATTATATACAGAACAATTGGAAGGGTGTTAACCCTTCCAATTAGGGAATATAGTATAGGGAGTATAGGGAATACTAGAATTTATAGTAAGTAAGTAGGGATATAGTAAGTCTTCCCGAAGAGCGAAACCTATGCTCGAGCCCTCTCTGTGAGTAGCGGCGCGGCACTGCCGAGAAACACATTACTACACAACGATGACAGTTCAAAAATTCTATCGATTTGACAGAAGAAGAACTATTGTAGTATTAATTTAAAATTTTAGTTAATAGAAACAATTCAATATACATACTTACATATTACTATTGTCATTTATCAATATGTTTATCATCTTAAACTAAGAATTTGGCGAGCGCAACTGGTAGAAATTGTTGTTATATGGTACCATCGCTTCTATCTTCACTCAAAGAGTTTCTTTAGACGAAAGATTTAAACCGGCACAATGTGTCGGGTCCTCATTCGATAAGAGGTCGGTCAAAGGTGCGTTATTGTACGATATTGTCGAGAAAGCGTCGCTTAAGATAAAGCTGTCGTATTGGGGCCGAGCGTTAATAACGAAACATTTAATATTATACGTTTTGTTACGTAATCTGAGTCCATGACTATTTATACTCTTAATCTGTCTACTTCCACCTGCTGGTCCAGTGTTCCATGTACTTATTGATGAAATGGAACCTCCTAGGCTTGGACACATTCAACACAGAGGAGCAAAGGGATCTGAAGGTGGGCTAGATTGTGAGCTTCTGCAAGCAAACCAAAAGATTTGAGGGGGGGGGGGGTGATAACTGGATGAACCAGACTCTCCCTAAGGGGAGAGATGGGGAAATGGATAAAGTGGCTCACAAGTGTCGCAGTCAGACCATCTGACAGGCCTCTGGTGTCCCCTTCTTGAAATAATAATAGCTAAAGATACTATGTAATCTTAAGATTGGATTGTTTATAATGTCTGCTTTTGTCTTTCAATAGGATTTGTGGTACTCCAATGCTTAGATAATTTAATAGTGATGCCAATTTTTGTGATTCGAGTATGGATTCCTTGCTTCGGATGGGTGTTAAAAAGTCGGTTCGTGTACACCGACCTAATATGGGCGACCTGAACAACTCTGTCATTGGTTGTCAATAACCACAACACAGGTAAGAAAGAAAAAAAAAGGGCAAAAAAACAAAACTCATTTCTTTTTAACTGTAAATCTTGAGAATGCCGCAAGGCGAAACCAGTTACGTACAATAATAAATTAGGTGAAGAAGTACAAGTGTATTATCAATAATGTACACATAATAATTATATAAGCGGGCCAGGGTGATGATAGTGGATGAATACTGGTAAATATTGTGCTAATTTAAACGCCAATATCAATAACGTCTCCCAGTAACATTAATCATGATAATCGTCGAATCCAACTTACTATTGAGAAGTTTATATAAATAAATAAATAAATATAAAATTAATATTCTTGGACAATCTACATAACGCCACCTAGACCCATGGTAAGCATAGTTTAACTAGCTTGTGTTCTAGAATGCGGACAAATCTACTTAGATCCTTTTTTTTGCACATAAAAAAACCGAGACCAATCCAAAAATTCATTATCATGCACACAAATTCTGCACTGACCGGCAATCGTACCCACGCCATGCAAAGATTATTTTCAAAGTTTTCCAACGGTTCTGCATTATAAACTCACTGAATATTGTACCTGCTCTTGTTTATTCATTTACCTAAAATTTATTTCTTCCCGACAAGAGAGGGGGGTGTTACTTAATATTACTTCATAATACAGGATTACTGTACATAACCGTAATCCATCGGATATAAAATTAATTTCCTCAACACACTCTTCTTTATTCATTCTTACTTATAAGAAAGTATAATCCCAATCAGGTGGAGCATAATATAGCCAAGGAAAAAAATGCAAAATTTAATTAACAAAGTTGTAGGGAGCTAAAACACAAGTTGCCCGAAGAAAAACGAACGAGCTGACACGATAATTTGATTCTGTTAAATTACAACTGGTTGAGAACGTGTGAAAGATATCGTGAACAGAATGTTAATGTTTAACACACAATCGGGATACTTTATTACACATCTAAATTATTTTATTGCACTCTTAAATCTTATTCAAACAGAGGTAGTTCAGAAAATTGATTTCAATTGAATTCTGAATCTGAGCACGAGCAACGTGGTATACAGGGCCAAGGCAATAAGAATTCACTTTTATTTGTGAGGCTGAATGTGATAGGATTTAACCCCATCCATAGTATCTACGGAGGCGAGATGTCCTTATGTGTCTTCTATTCTAAGAGGATAGAACCCTCATATCATCTACAAATTGGAGTAGATTATATGTACCTCTACACTAATATTATAAAGAGGAAAAATTAGAATTTTTGTGCGTATGTTTGTTATGAATAAACTCAAAAGCTATTGTACCGATTTTGAAAATTCTTTCACCATTAAAAAGCTACATTTACTCTGAGGCTAACATAGGCTATATTACACGCGATAACCAACATCCACCCGGCTGGAGCCGCGGGCAACAGCTAGTTTCTTATAAAGTGCACCAAATGTGTTATTAAGGTCACATTGATAGCCGGACGCCGATGCGACATAGCGCGTGATCCCATATTTCTATAGTGGTATCTCTGCGACACATGGTGTCATGGTACGAAGATGAGATATATTTTCCAACCAAACTAAAAACCTTAACCGAAGCACATTAAACGGAAAGTAAACAAAAACCCGAATAGCGCAAGCTTATAAACGGTTGTGAATCCAACTACAGACGCAGATCAAACTAACGATAAAATTATTCACAGCCATTTTCCTACTCACAGCTGATATTGGGTTGAATATTGTTATCCTTATCATAACTGGCTGCGCTGACTTGCGTTTCGAAGCCAATTTGCTGTTCATGATATTGCACTTTATACAGCATTAGAATTTAAAGTCTACTTTAAAAGTCCGTACTGGTTTTCACTCATAAGAATTTAAAACCTTGAGTATGTGTCAATTTTTGAAGATCGTCCTTTTTCCTTTTTTTAACTTGGCGTATTATAAATAGACATTTATTTAATTAACATTATTCATTTATTTTATTTCTCCGCATCAATGCCGCTGTGGAGAAGCCGTTGACCGACTCGGACACCATGGTTTATCGTGCTGCAGAAGCGCTGGGCGAATCCCACGGCACGCCAGCCTCAATGACATTATCCGCCGTGCTCTTGCCACCGCCGGTGTGCCAGCTGTGCTTGAACCAAACGGATTGGCGCGCGACGATGGCAAGAGACCGGACGGTATGTCTTTAATGCCATGGAAAATGGGTAGGACTTTAGTGTGGGACGCTACTTGTGTCGACACCATTGCTCCTACCCATTTACCTGGCACGGCTGGCTGTGCCGGTGCCGCCGCTGCTTCTGCAGAGACTCTTAAACGGCGCAAATACTCCAATCTCATTGGAGACTACGAATTTGTGCCGTTTGGAGTCGAAACGTTTGGATCATGGGGTCCGAGCGCCCGTAATCTCTTCAGAGAGATTGCGAAGCGCATGGTCGACGCTTCTCGTGACCAGAGGGCTGGCCTCTTTTTAGGACAGAGAATAAGCATTGCCATACAACGTGGCAATGCTGCCAGTCTTCTGGGAACCTTACCACAAGAGGCATGCGATGCGGAGGAATTTCACGACGCGTTTTAATTTAAGTCTTTTTTGTTATTATTTTTTATTTTAGTTTTAATTTTATTACAAATATTCTATCCCATGTTAAAACAATTGTATATATGTTAGTTCAAATAAACAGTACCAATTAGTATTAAAAAAAAAAAAAAAAAAAAAAAAAAAAATTTAATTAACTTTATATAAACTAATCATTCAAAAAAATAAAACTAACATGATAATTAAAACAAAAAAAAAGATTTAAATTAATGATAAAATAATTAAATTATTTAAAAACTGTCGTGGAATTCGTTAATTAAAAAGATAATTCTTAGGTATAGTACATTATTTGGGAGGAGGTCGAAGGGCTCATCTAGAAACCAGAGATGGCTTAGAGTCAGTTTGTGGTTTGAGGGTAATGCGTTATGTGCGTCGTATTAATTGGCTCGAGTCCCACATAAATGCTCCGTTATCTAGTATATACGCTTGCTTGCTACTCTGAAAGAAATGACTTTAATAAGTTTTTAAATATTTAATAATAAAATTTTATATAAGTTAATAAAAAAAATCTACACAAACAAGATAAATTATTACGCTAAACGCTATTAAGAGTGGGTTCAATTTGTATATGTTCAAATCTATCATATTATATATTCCTATCTCAGGAACACAAATTCTAATGTGGCAATTATGTCCCATGATTTAAGAATAAGGTAATGACATCGATATTTTAACCGTGTTCTTAAATCATCGGATAGTCGGAATAAGTTTCTACATGTCAAATAAAATAGTGACGTAGGATGGATAGTGAGTGCGGTATACTTTTTTCCATAAAGTGGGTCGTCCAATCGATCTAGGGTAGGTTACTTAGGATTGACGACACTTAATCTATGATGCACCAGTTGATAATTTCACGGCTGCCGAAGCCGACGGCGACTGAAGACTGCCTGCTATCAATTCAATTTCATACCTATAAATTTCACGGGAAACTATCTGCTGCGATGAGTTCTAGCCAAGTTATTGCATTTTCTCGTAAAATATGTTCCCATGGTATATTTCATTATTTGAGTGTTCGACTTTCTGGTAGATTTCTGGTGTGACTTTTGTTTGGTAAGTATTAAACTTTACTCGAAGTGTATAGAATCATAAGAAATAGTCAACTTGACTGTCGAAAAATACAGCTTCAAAAATATGGTTTATGATATTAATCTAGGTAAACTATTTTTTGCGGGCTCTTCAGACTTCATCTCAATGTTGCTCGATTGGGTACCCCATACCCTACCCACCTCTGATGATAATAATTTATTTTAATATCCTACTCGAATATAAATATATTAATACAGATACCTACACAAAAAAGTAATATTAATATAAAAAGCATCACCACATGAGATGAAAAAGTGGGTGGAATCTTTAATAATAAAATACATACCTATATTAACATGATGATCTCAAATTTCAAGATATTAATATACTTAATAATAAACTCATAAACTCACGCCTATATCCCCGAAGGAGTAGGCAGAGGTGCTAACACCCACATTTCGCCAGTTTATGTTTAGGTCCCAATGTAATATGTAGGTGGCGAGCCTATAGCCATTAACCGGACACTTTATAGGTAAACCTGCGATAAATACACACATAACTTAGAACAGCATCGAAAAGTCATTGGTAAGTGCCATGGTAAAACCTGGGATCGAACCCGAGACCTTGTCTCAGCAGTCCATTACCCATACCACTAGGCTACTGTGGTATATATTAATACTGATAACATTTTACGTCATACAGAGGGTTGTGAAATTTTTAGTAAAATCCAATTTGACAAGTGCTAACTTTTGGACACTTAAATAAAGGAGATCACTCAGACACAAAAGCAGTAAATGCCCCAAAACTTTTGCCAAAATTTACGCAACAAATGTTTCTTGACATAGACCTTTTTTCTTGACGCTGTCTTCCCTTCTCAATTGAGCAGTCTGACTAGGGAAGTACCTCCATCCTACAGAATACCGCGGCTAATTATAACCTTGTGTTGTGTTTTCGGCGGTGAGTTGTGCATTCAGAGCTTACTGGAGAGTTTTAGTGGTCTTCTTAACCCCACCACCCCTTTTTTAAGAAGGGCATAAGAAGGATTGTAGGTTTCTATAGGGTAGGCAAACGTCCATAGGCCACTTTATAAAAAAATAAGCTTTGATATGTAGCCTACCTAAAAGGATGATTGATATATCTTATCAGCTTTAGAACGTCCACTGTTGAAAATAGGTCTCCACTATCGATCTACAATCAGACCTCCTCCAACTCTATGTCGTTATCTAAGAAGGCACCAACATCTAAGAGGGGAGGGGAGGGAGTATGACCATAACCCCATCAAGCTAGTCCAAGGTCCCCAAGATCGTGGAAGAGATCCCATACCCTCCTAAATAATAATTATATAACAAAAGAAAACTTCGAAATTGGTTACAATATTATTTGCCGTACTTACTGTATATATTAATTTTTAGAATCGAATCACTAACAACACAGTGATTCATTCAATTATGTTATTTATTCAACGACGAGATAAAAATGTCAATAAATTTATTTATACCAATAGAGGGGTAGCTCGAGACGATTCGTATTCGTACTATTCGATATTGAAGTTACCCTTCATATACGTCAGATGAAGTCTTTTCTAAACTACTCGTCAGAGTTACGATTCGGGTGCCGAAATATACGGCGCTCATATAGTTTTGATTTTTGATACTACGTAATTAGAAATGACAAGAAGTAACCTGTGTCAAAAGAGTTGTTAATGCGTAGGTATATGATTTATAATCAATTGCAAGGCGAGTGTAAGAAATGGTTTATACGGAGATGGTGTTTTTGATATTAGACTAATTTCGGAAATAACCTACCGAGAAACCTTGTTCAGTTCCTGTCTGGTCCTGGTCATCGTTATTGAAAACACCATTCTTTGGAGATAATTTCGAAGTTAAATTTTTTTAGGTACATGTGCGTGGCAAAGACGACGCTCAAAGTGTCAGTGGTCTTGAACTTATCTGTTTCAAATGGAAATATTGTGGCCATTGTTGTGCCAGAAAAATTGGTTGTGGTGAATAATATATTTTTTTTGTATTTGAACAGCACGTGGGACTTCTTTGAAATGAAAGCTTTTTGGTTTCAAATTAGATTGTTATAACTTGTGATGAATACTTTTTTAAAATTCTAAACTGTCAGTTGCATTCTAATTTAACACATTGAAAGTACCCAAATATTTTTGTTACTTTTATACAGACTATTTATTTTAATTCATTTTTTAAAATTATCTATGCTCAAAAGGAACTTAAATGAGAAGTTTGAGTTAAATAAAAGATAAAAATTTAATCCAATTTCGTCATCAAAATTCCTAAGCGAAATTGGATCAAGTATCAACTATTATCGGCTGCACTACTCGGTTGGATCGATACTCATATGGTATGATTGTAAATGTAGATTGATTGACTGCATCTCGCGTTTCGTTTTCACATCGAGTTAGTCTAGTCGCTCCATTACGGCACTATTCTAAGCGATATAGTATCGACCAACAAGGCTATTCTACTGAACTGGATTGTTCAACCAATGTAATGTAAAGGAACGCCCGATTTACAGTGAGAAAATATTTTAAAAAGCACAGCATGATTTTATATAGTTGAATGTATGAATGTAAAATATATACTTACAGGGCGTTAAGAGAACGCTCCCAAAATCGTTACGTTTTTGGGAGCGTTCTCTCGTTCTCGTTCTCGTTCTCTCGTTTACCTAGGTGGCAGACAAGCACACGGCCCACCTGATGGAAAGCGGCCACCGTGGCCTATGAACGTGTGCAACACTAAGGGTGTCACACACGCGCTGCCCACCCTAAAGGGAAAGGGGGAGAGCTGGGAAGGGGTGGGGAGGCAAGGAAGGCTACCTATTTTTTATATTATAATATCAATGTTTTATTAATCGCAAAATAAATAATAAATGATTATGCTAGGACAATCTACACAACGCCACCTAGACCCATGGTAAGCATAGTTTAACTAGCTTCTATTATGGGTTCTAGAATGCGGATAAACATACTTAGATATATTTTTTTTTTGTAAATACATACATATTATACATAGAAACACCCATACCAAAGTTTGTAAGCAGATAATTATGGATAATTATCCTACACAAAATAGAATAAATTCACTCTTTTATAAATGCGTACAAAATAATATAATAATTGAATATTGCATAAATTGCATTCTGTTGTGAAATTATAAAATTATATTTATCTCCGAGCATTTTCTTTCTCAGTGTAACTAATACAAACTGCCAAGGTTTATTCAATTTTCGAGGTGCTGAAGTTTACAAGAAGTTTTTTTATACCAGTTAAACCTAGTTGAATTGAAAACTTCTTCAACCGGCATAAATTAATTTTATAATCACTTTTAATTTTATAGAACATTTTGTTTTTTTAAATCTAATAACTGGGTTTATTTTGAGATTCAAATATAGAATGAATAATTTAGATCTTGACCTTTATTATTGTGATTTATTCAGATTATATCCACGCACAGTAAGTAATTCAAAATATCTGTTGATTTAATGTGTTTGCGACGCTCTGAGATGTTATTACACAAGATAAGGGTTTATTTGTAGAACTTATTTAAATAATACTCAGTACCTAATCTAAACATTTGCTAATGTGTTGCTGAAATTACATTCATGGTAATACACTCAAAATTAGTATACTTAATAGCACAGTTTTGTATACTGTATATTGACAATAATCTAAAAATGGCAGCAGTAAACATGAACCTACCAGCGATTCTTCTGCAGATGCGGCCCTGGTACTGATTTAGGCCACTAAAAATACATAGAATCAGAAAGATAACAACATAGCTATAATATATGTATGTTTGTATGAATTCATATTATATAAATATGAACACTGTAGCCTGAACACACAACACACAAACAGAAAGTAGGTACCTACCCTCAAATCAGTTTGTTGCCAATTCGTATTGGCAACAAATTGCCAAGTAGTCAGTCCATTGAGCTAATGAACGTTACACCTTCTGGTTTACGACTCGCGACCACCACTCTAGGACTCCCTGATCCAACGACGATAGTATTTTCTTCTTCTTCCAACTTTAATTTCCTTGTAGGAACAATCTTTTACTTTCTTTTTTTACAATTTTCTATCATAACTAAGAAAATATTTTAATTTTCGAAAATCAAATCGCCGGACAAATTTAAACTGTATCATTGAACACGGACATCCGCAGAACTGCCACAAAAAATTAAAAAAAGAACACTAAATCGAACTGAATCGGTGTTCGGTGAAATTAATTCTCGATCAAACGTTTTACATTCACTCATCAATGATTGAGTTGAATCTAGTTGACTGCGTAGTTGCATTCATTTGGTCCCCTAATGTGTCTTTTTGTACACAGAAACTAACACGGCTTCCAACTCAAATAAAAAGACATTTTTGAAAAAATTACCAAGATTGTTTTAGAATAACTGGGTTCATCTTTCAAACCGGTTCAGTTCATCTGGTCATTCATTGTTTCAGTTGACAATCATTTTTGTAAATCGAAACTTTTTTCTACAGAATTTACATCTGTCAGTAACTGAAAAGGTCTAAGTACCTAATGCCACGTAGCTTTTTTATACAAGTATTTAATTTTGTAAGAGAGTATTCCTAGAGAGTTTGTAAAACGTCTCCTTTTAAAGTTATCAGTACCTACACGTACATTAATTTCTCTTTTAATCACTCACTCGTGACAATAAACTGTTGACAGTGGCCATCCTTTAAATGTTTTTGACCAAAAATGAACAAAGCGACCCAAATCTCAAATCAGAATTGGTGGTTCTGTTAAAAAACCTCTCACTGGGGACTACAGGCTATAGATATTCATCAGCAATTCATCCGATTGTCAAGGAAAATCTGTCAAGGAAGGTCGTATTTTTGCGCAAAGAATGAGCTCTAGATGTTTGCTTTGCTACAAATCAAGAGAGGCGACGTTGTACGATGGTACGTAAACGGACGAGGCTTTGTCCTGTCACACTAACTCTTTGTATTATTCCTGTTGAATGGGATTTTTATGTCACTATTGCAGAATTTATTTTGGAGCTTAAAACAAACATTTTTGAGCAACGAGCGCTACTTGAGGCATCCTTTGTTGGCTTTAGCGCCAGCTATTTAGTATTTCTCTGTGTTAAAGACTTTCGGATTCATTGTACTTTATAACGATGTTTGTCCCTGTATTTTTTTAAAGAGTAAAATGTTAAATTGTTATATGAAAATATGTTTTATTGTTTGATAAATTAAATATCGTTTTTAAACCAGCATAGATTTTTAGATACCACTTATGTGGCAGACAAGCACACGGCCCATCTGATGGAAAGTGGACATTGGCAAAACCAGGAGCGTTACACAGTCACACTCGTGCTGCCTACCCTGCAAAAACCTTCTAATGCCCTTCTTGAATTACCCTATATACTAAACGCTTCAGAAAACCACGGCAGGGAGTTAATTCCACAGCTTGAGCGTGCGCGGGATTAAACTACTTTCAATGAAGGTTATATGAGTTTTTGAGGTGCCAGTGCAGAAGACAAAGCAGCGTTTCTCGGTCTTCCCACTTCCCACACACACACACAAACAATACAAAACCTCTCCAGTAAGCTCTGGCTACCCTACGCATCGCTTTTTCTTTTGGCGTAATATAAATATATTGTCATTTTAGAACAACTACAAATGATGTACTGATCTCTGCCTAATTTGAAGAGTGAACATATTAAATCCTTTCTTAAAAGCAATCCACGAATAAAAAGTAGAGAAGTTAAACTAAGTTGTCGATATAACAAAAATAAACAGACCAAGATTTTATTCACCGGTTATAATAAACATCATAAAATCAAAATAAAAAGAACTGTAAAAGTTGTTACCATCTATGCTAGTGCAGTAGAAACAAAGTGTATGTGGTGTTTATCGTGCGGACTCGCAGCACTGAGTTGGTTGAGAGAATCGGGTCACTGCGGTGATTGTGGGTTGCGAATTATGTTCGTTTGTTAGTTTTTAAGTGACTTTTCTATTGTAGTATGTAGTACGCGGTAGCCTAGTGGTATGAGTGATGGACTGCTGAGACGAGGTCTCGGGTTCGATCCCAGGTTTTACCATGGCACACACCAATGACTTTTCGATGACTTTTTGAAGTTGTGTGTGTATTTATCGCAGGTTTATAAGTGCCCGGTTAATAGCAATAGTCTCGCCATTGGGACCTAAACATAAACTGGCGAAATGTGGGTGCTAGCACCTCTGCCTACCCCTTCGAGATATAGGCTTAAGTTTATGTTATGTTATGTTATCTATGTGACAAAGGTAAATCTAATTATTTACTCGTATGTGTTAATATCTGTTGATACACTAGGTTTGGGACAGCCTCTGTGGCGTGGTGGTAGTGAACGCGACTGCAACGCAGGAGGCGAGGGTTCGATTCCCGCTCAGTGCATGCATATTTGTGTGCATGAATATGGCTATTTGCACTGGTCTGGTCGTGCCTCGGAGATCACGTGAAGACGTCGTTCCGGTTGCCATACGTACATCTATGGCAGTCGTTACGGGTAGCTGTTGGAGCCCTTAAAAAGTTCAACCAGTCTAACTTCGAACTTCGATATAGTCAATTTGGTTATGGAGGTCCAATGGCAGTCGCTTCACAGGAAATATCGAAGTTCAGCCGCATCTTCGTTAAACTAAAAAGCCAACCCCAACTGAGTTTGGAATAAGCTCAGAGAATGGATGGACACTAGGTTTGAACAAATATAATAATGTGTGGTAATTTGAAAGATTCATTGATTGATTTTTTATGATTTGATTGATTGCAACGATGAATGAACAATATTTTTTAATTTTAATACAATTACTGAAATGGGAATAAAACAATTTATAAGTTTCATTGGTGTGTGGTAAAACCTGGGATCGAACCCGAGATCTCGTCTCAGCAGTTCATTACCATACCACTAGGCTACCGCGGTTACGTTTTTTACTTTATTTTATGAGTTATTTTTCCGTACCAAAAAGATCCTTACAAGCTTATATTCAATTCTTTCTAAAAAGTAATTAAGTAAAGAATACATCAACCGACCTATTAAATTCTTAATTAAAGTGATGTCGTACGATCTCTTTTGATCTGAGAGAAAAAAAAACGACTCCTTAAGTTAATTGCTTTGGCATCAATAAAAAATGAATTATGTGCAGGTTTGAAAATTGTTAGGATGAATGGGGGAGGACCCTCGGCCTAAGATTTGGACCCGGGAAATCTTTGCGGGGAATTGCGGAGGGTGACATAGCAACACTGAATTACATGGACGTGGCGATCTTAATCAGTAGTTGCTTTTTTGTGGCTTTAGTGTTGCATTTCTTCAACACTTAAGTAATACTCAACAAATCGATTGTTTAAGTTTTTACTTTGCAATTTTATAATTTAGTTTATCTATATACTTACTATAACTTTACTATAATATAAATATATACTATAATTTAGACTTCACAAAAGGAGGAGCTTGTCTTAATATTAATATCCAATGTGGTGTACACTAATTTTTAATTTTATCATCATCACCATTCTAATAGTTATTGCCCAGCCATTTTCTTTTAACCGCAATTAGGTGAATTCCTTGTATAGTCTGGGTTCCATTTATTGCTACTGAATAGTGTGTCGGTGCCTGAAGCGCAGAGACTTCCCAGCCCCCAGGAGTAAGCAAAAATCAGAGCATCGTTGGTTATTTTGCAGGTGCACCGTTTGCTGGTAAGGTAAGCTTGTGCTGTAAAGGACACACCTGTCTGTGGGTCTGTCATCCTGGTACACTTATCACATTGTATACATACATCTAACACATTTTTGTACATTATTTTTATATGTGCAAAAAGTTTAAATAAATAAATTAATAAATATTTTTTCACATTATTGATTATACACTTGTACTTCTCCCTGATTTTCTCCTGAAATAATTTTCCTACAACTGATACAACTCTGGTAAATTTTAATTACAAAAGAACAGATGGCGTTGAATGTGTTACTTCAATCGTTCCTTTTTTGATTCCCTACTATCTGCACGAATGTAAAACTGGAATTTCGAAAGATCGTGTTGTAAGCACGTTTTTATTGCACCTGCTTTAATAAAATATCTTTGAGAGTAGATTTCGATGGTGGATTTATTGATACGGACACGTCGGTTAACGGTAGGTATAATTGTACCAATTCCATATCTGTGAATTATTTGAATAGTTGTAAGTACAGATTTTTATAGTATGTAAACTACGAACAAAAAATCTACATACCTAGCTACATTTAAGAGATTGGGAATGCCGTATCTGTAGTAGTAGGGTAAAAGCCGGATAGTTGCGCCGGTGGGATACTTGCCACGGTTTCGAATACACTATGTTACGGATGTAAGTGGATTTAGCGTTTTACTATAGTTGTAAGTACACCTCCCATAGACCTCAGGGCCACGTTAACCGTCGCCATAGACGCAAGCGTTTCACTCGTGCAAGCGAAAATCTTCCGCGGTGAATCTTCGACAGGTGTCGAACTTATATTGGTAAGTTATTTCTGTTGAATATTTTTATTACTAATTGTGGTTTCAATCCACCTTCTATTTCTTTGCGTGCATTAGGCTTTACATTGCAAAGTTTATTACATATTTTTGTAAAATAATTATTATTTATTTCGCAAATGAAAAGGGCAAGTATCCGTATCAAAAAGGATAGTTGCCCTAGAAACTTGTGCGGATAGTTGCTCTGGGGGCAACTATTTGCAACTATAAATTCTTTCACGAACAAAGGCAAATATTTTCTATTTGTGTTTTTTTTATTCATTGTGGCTGTAACTTAGCTAGAATACAATAAGTATTTAGGTCGTGTGTTCTAGGCCCACCCGTGTCAGTACTTATTTGAGATTATTTATTATTTTTATTTTTATACCACTTAAAGTGGCAGATATGCACCTAATGGAAAGAGGTTGCCGTGGCCTATGGACGTACGTAACCCCAGAGTTCATTCTACCCATTAATAAAATAAAATTAATAATTAATTAACTTTTTAGGTGAGCAAAATGCCTCGTAAGTATCAGTGTAAAGCCGGCTTGGTGCCGCGTCACATAAGCTGTACAGAGGAAAGTTTAGGTCTTGCATTCCAAGAGTTGGATAAAAAAAGGAATCAACTAAATATCGCGAATGTACGGGATTCCACGGGATACGGGGTATAATTTTTGGCTATTTTTGTTATATTTTGTATAATGTTGATTAGAACTTAATAAAAGATTGCAATAAATAATAAAGACTGGTTGAGTAAATCGATATGAATTTGTTTTTCATCAAAAGTCATTGTGAGGCGTCTATCCCCGCATGAGGCAAGTATCCTCTCAAGTATTATTTACGTTAGGCAACTATCCGCTAGAGTGGGCAACTATCCTCTCTTTGAGAGGTCAAATAAAACAGGTTTTACTCAAAACCTATAATAACTATGTTCTTAACAATAGGCTTCTATAGTAGCTCAAAGACCTATAATTTGATATACACCTTGCAATATTCTTATTAAGCACATATTTCTTAATTATCTAGCTTTGTTGAAAAGTGGCGCAACTATCCGGCTTTTACCCTACATAAGTGACATTTCATATCTATAAAAGCCATGACAATTGACTATCTTCAAGTAACTTTCGGGACAACGACGTTATCAATCAATTATATCCCACTTCACTGCTGGACACAGACCTCTCCCAAATATAGGAAGCTTTGGCTTACTGTTGATACGGTGGCCAGACTTGTTGGCACAGAGTTGTAATTCGAGTTTTCCTTCTCATGCAGTGATATCATATGCAGATTTTTACGTTATTCGCCCCTGTAATGGCGGTAATGAAAGCGACTGCTGCTCAGTGCAAATATTTGTATGTATGTATATATTTGCACTGGTCTGGTCGTGCCTCGGAGAATACGTTAAGCCGTCGGTGCCGATTGCCATACTAACAAATATGGCAGTCCTCAAAAGCCCGACTAGCTTAACTACAGAACTTCGATATCGATATGGTTATGGAGGTCCGATGGCAGCCGCATCGTAGTTAGACTAGAAAACCGACCTCAACTGCAAATAAGCTCAGAAGGAGATGAGACAGCCTTGGTTCGAGATGGGGTGGTAATATTCTTTCCCCGTGCTTACACGTATACGAAAATAAAATTTGATGATAGTCAAGGCGCAAGATAATCGTGTTTAAAGAGTTTTGGATGTGCATTTAGATCTTCAGCATGCGGATAGAATGCGAAAAAATCCCTTGTCACCGTATTATTGGCCCGTATTCTGTAATGGCATTCAATTCTGAATAGCGATTTATCAGATTACAGTTGTATAAACATATTCGACAGATTATCTGTACAACTGTCCTCAGATGCATTGATATTCAGAACTCAGTGCCCTTCTTGAATACGGGTCACAGGTCATCAATCACATCATGCGTATTTTACACTATCGCTTGTTTTTGAGTAATTTCCTTGACTATGTTGTAAATTATTGCAATTAATCTGTCAACGTCAATTACATATCTAGACTCAACTTATCATATAAATTAAATTCCTACGTATTGCAGCCACCCACTAACTAATAGACAGCTTTTCTTATCGTATGTACTGACCAAGGTTACGAATACTAACAAAGTAGGTTAGTCCCTTAATACAATGTTTTGTCACCTTGTTTCGCAAGGAAGTCGTGTACTTAAAAATGACGGTAATTCTGGACCCGCAAAACATATACCAGACGCAGCAGACTCATCGCTGGTAATCAAAGTTCACTGAGGTTCATAAGAACTATGTCCAAGAATATTAATTCTTCATGGAAATTGCCGTGGTGGAATGCCGCCGTGGGGCATTAGATGTTTCTAAAAAAATGACTAATGTTACTTGATACTTTTATTTATACCACTTAGATTGCATGCAGTCACCCGGTCCACATAATGGAAAGTGGTTACCGAGGCCTAAGGATGTTCGCAACACCAGGGGCGTCACACTCGTGATGCAGATCATGTAGATGGGAAGAGGGGGGGGATGAAGGGTAATAGAGTTTTTGTGCTGTCAGTGCAGAACACAAAAGTAAAATTTTCGGTTTTCCCACTGACAACACAAAACCTCTCCAGTGAGCCCTAGCTATCCTATTCACCGCCAGAAACAGAAACCAAGGTTTTTATTAGTCGCGGTTTACTTAATCAAATCTATAAAAACGCAAATGTTTACTTTTTAAAAGGTTCTTTTTAACATTATTTTAATATTGTGGTTAGGAAGTTAGTACTTTAACAAATTGTATTAAGACGCGATGGGTTTACAGCGTAGTGGCGCTTTGTAATGAGAATTTGCTGCTTAATTCTTATTAGGATGTAAGTACAGCGGAGGCAATGTAAACCGTGTTAGTGCATCGTGTCTCTGCGGATGCGGCAGCTCCGAGCAAGATATATATGCAGTTAAAATGTTAGCCTGGAAATAGTGCAATACCTACACATTTTGTTGATTGAAACTTATTCCCAGTGTCTTATTGCGAAAACAACGATGCTTTCATAAATTCACAACTAGAAATGTTTTGCTTAAATGCTAAAGCAAACTATAAATTCAGATCAATGCACACTATGCACATTTCCTGTGCAGGAGTCAATACACTAAATGTTTATTTTATTGATTTTCACACGGGACCGGCACAATGGATCACTAGTACAACATCGGACTTTGTATTACTTTGACAGAGTTCTAAACTGGTCATATGAAATTATTGGGGAACAACTTCATCCAATTAATAATAATGAATGCGTCTGGGAGCCCTACTGTTGTACAAAAAGTTTTTATTTCAATAAAGTTGCACCCATTCTCTTGCGATGTGGATATTAGGACCTCGTGGAACTAATGTTTTGATTGCATTGGTTTTACTTGTTATTTTATACAGTTTGGTAACAATCGATTAACTTTATGATGTGTATAATTAAAACTGAAACTTTGTTTACTTTGTGTTACATATTACCCGTATGTAACTACCAAACTGCTATTCTTTTTGGGGTGAATTTCATAGACTACACTGAACTCAGACTTTGCGTTTTAGTTTAAATATTCTGTTTATTGCATTCTCATTACCTACAAGTTCATTGACCTTGGATTGTACTATTATTGTACCTAACATCCATAATAAATAAATAAATATAAATATTCTAGGACAATCTACACAACGCCACCTAGACCCATGGTAAGCATAGCTTAACTAGCTTGTGTTACGGGTTCTAGAATGCGGATAAACAAACTTAAATACATTTTTTTGTGTAAATACATACATATTATAATAGAGACACCCAAACCAATGCAGATATTCGTATTCATGCACACAAATATTTGCACTGAGCGGGAATCGAACCCGCACCTTCCTGCGTAGCAGTCACGTGCACTACCGCGGACCGCCACGCTACGGAGGTCGTCGATAATGTGTGTGCAAGGTCCTTCCTTACTTTTAGCTAAGTTCTTAGTGCAATTGTTCTCGTTCATCATGACTTTATGAGGCATCTTTTTTTGTGCAGAATAAGACCCCCGCAAGTTTAATAACGTGAATAAAGGATTTAAATACAGGTAGTTGACTCTGTAATTAGGAATGCTTCTTCAGATCTCAATTAGTGAGAGTAGTCCCGGTTGAATATTTTCCTATGAAAGGGGAAGTAAGTAATCGGAGCTTTCGCAACGGTCGACGCTGGGTCCCCGCATTGGTAGCAACCAAAGTTGTAATTGCGACCTTACGATTCGCTGAACTGTCACGCCCTCGAAGTACCCCTAACGAATTTTTAATACAGCTAAAAACGCTTATAAACAAAAGCGTTGTGCCTGAGGCGGCACCCTGTGGGGTTTAATTGCAGGTTTAGTGTCGGCGTTCATTAGGATATGCAGGCGCTTTTTTAACGCGATTATGACGTAGCAGGGTCGGCGATAGCCGTCGAGGGTGCGCTGGGGGCGAGGAGGGCTGCGTCACGTGCGAGGTCCGCACTCCGCAGCCCCACGCATGCGAGACCGCGGGGCGCCGGCAGCGCAGGCGCGCCCCCGAAGTCCCCCGGCCCGCCAGTCTGCCGCCGGCCGCCGCGCGCCCCGCCCGCCTGTGTCGCGTAGTGCCGCGCGTCGCGAGTGCTCTCCAAGTGATGTCGACTTGTGACTAGTGCCATGATCGTGCTGCGCTATTTTCTGCTGGCGGCAGTCGTCGCCGCCGCTGCCGCCGCCTGGCAGGAGAACGTCAGGCCCAAGGTCTTCGCACAATTAGGTGAGTCCACCGACAATCGGCATAGAAACATGTCGGTGTTAGTGAACTCGTACAACAATAGACTTAATAGCCCTCGAAGCCGATCACGACTGGGACCCCACAAAACCCAGCTTCGCGACGATATGTGCAGTATCCAATGTTTATGTTGTTTTGTTTGACGACAGCGCGCGAACAAACATTACATTCAAAAGTTCTCGTGTATATGTCAAAAGTGTCACGAGTGTCTACCGCAAGAATGATAATGTACCTACCTACTAGTGCACTACAGATCAATGAAAACCGTGAGGATATCGCCCCTTGGATCAGAGAAGTTTATTACACGTGAAGTTTCATAAGTTACTACTTCATGGCTCAATATATCCAATTCGATATCTCGGATAACTTAGTAATGTTATAAGATACTTATAGATCCTATTATATTCATAGGTTAGGCAGTGTTATACAATAAACAAGATTTAAACAGTACAGTCAAAGCTCCTGATAGAAATAGATAAGTAAGTAGTGAACCAAGTTGAGTCATGGATTAAGCATGTGAATGAAGTAGGTACTTTAAATTCATTCATCTAATTATAAGATTATTAGAGTCAATAGGTCAGAAAATAAGAACTGGCTAATCAGATTCTAACTTGAAATTCCAATAAGAATTATAAAAGCTCTAAAACTGTACTTGAACTTATTACAATTGTTGTTTCATTTGTCGTTACCAATAATTAAACAGAGTGCTCGAAATTCGCAAGCATAATTGCAGCACAAAAGTACGGCAAAAGTCATATCATGAACAATGTTGGTAACATTCGGCGGCACTCGCATTCTAAATAGAATAAACAGAAACGGTTGTAGAAGTGTGCCTTGCGGTACACCCAAAATGAGTCGCAGTCACGCGACAGTTAGTCCTGCAGGAATAAAGCCAGAATGCACAACTGTACCATCATTGTTTTATTGTGCAGTCTGCATTGCGGGGGACAGCCACGTGGCTCTCATTAGTGCAACACAAAGCGAAGCAGTTTGTTCTGTGTTTTGCAATGTTACGCTCGGATTACTGATCCTGGCGATATTTAACATAGCGAACGGAACTTCGTCTGTTGTATTATATGCTACATAATGTGTTTCCCCTTTCAAGCCGTACGATTTGTGTATGTGATTGATTGATGATAGACTTTGAATTAGAATGGATAACTTTACAAGTGAGACGCAAATGTGGCGGCTACGTTTCCTGCCATATATCCGTCCATTGTTTTTGCTTCATCAATTTTAATGCAAATATTAGTAAACGTAGTCAAATAGTAATGTAAAGAGAATCATCGTCGCAGAGTGTATCAAATAAAGTGGGTGCTGCAATATGAGATATCAATGGGATGTAATAGAGTAAACAACTCCGAGATTGTCAACGACACGAGTTAATTAGAATTCTATAGTTACTGTGTTTGATGTAGGGGCACTCGTAGTGAGCGTGTCAACACCTCTCTGGTAATATGATCCACCAATCGAAATTAGAAGGGTCAAGCTGACCGCTGTGTATGGTTTAATATACTATCCTTAGTCTTAGTACATAAATGATAGTCTGTTATATGGTTTTTATGTGCCATCGTATTACATTTCATTCGTTATTAATGTCACATTTGAGGCCATCTTGGTAAAATGATACTTTATGGGGCAATTTTATATTCAAGTACGTATTTCTGGGTAATGGATAAAAAGCAATTTGGCCTTTATAAGTTTTTTACTTGTAGTTCGATTTGGAGAAACTCTTTAAAGAGATACATAGATAACAGTGCTCAGACAAGAAATAACATTTCCCATCAGATTACAACTTCGTTGGTCGATCTTGTATCTATTTGCAGAAGTATTCACAAGTAGTCCATACAATTGCTGACGATATTCACCGTTAAAATGCCTCAGCAATAAGTGGTTGCAATCTAAATAACCCAATTGGAGGAGAATGTGACTGCACTCACGTCCGGTACAAACTGATATATTATGCTTTGCTAAGATATATTATATATATTAGATATCCTGGCAATAGAATATTGGATAACATACATTATTTCCAACTCTGTCAAAATATCAAAATGAAAAGGATTCCTTTAAATTTGCCTTGTCATTGCGTTGAAAATTTTGTTGGGGTAACAGTCATAACTTGTCTTTTTTACAGAAACATTATAGTTATATAGATCTAGACTGTTTGAACTGCGAAAGTGTGTAGGCATTTATTTAGAAGAATGAGCAAAGGGGAAGATGCCTACACTACACGATCGATACAAACTCACCATTCCGTTTCACTTGGTGATGATTCACCAAATATAACAGAAAGTATCAACTAGACTTTAAATCTATTGAACTTTACATTTAATTAAACTTTTGGATTAGATAACGATCATCACATTGCGTATTATATAAACAATTACAGTTAATCTAGAAAAGAACATTTATATAACTGATATTGTAGTAAATGAAAACCCAAGTACTGTTTTAAACTGGAATGCTAGTGCTGCATAATAACATGAGGTATAGAAATCTGCAAGTAAAGATAGTTTCCAGTTCATCTAGACCGGTTCTTGAAGAGTGGGCAGAGCGAATCAATGCGGGGAGGCATGGATGTTAAAAATTTTCTGACTCACCCGATGACTCAGTATTAAGATTAACTTCACTCGGGTCAGGAAAGCTTTCTCGCATTTAATATGCCGATCGAAAACGACGAGGAAATTAAATTTCGTAATACGATGGCTTCCTTTACAAAAATACCAAAAGAAATAGAATAATGGGGATAATGAATTCTTAATTAAATATTAAAACGTTATACTTTACATCAAAGGGCCCTACCGTGGAGAGGAAAAGTAAATAAAACAACTTAATATATTGACAAAATTAAATCTGTATAATGTAAGCCCAGTAAGATCCTCAGATGCAACAAAGTATGTGGGTCCCCTTTTAAAAAGTAGAGATTTATGGTTTAAGGCCGGAACAGGTGACTAAGTCTTTAGTTCAATTCTTTACCGTTTATGGTGTTGCGTTACGGGTTCCGACACCCTCCTTTATGCTTTAACTATGAGGATTATGGAACGTTTAAGTGGTGCCATAAAATAACCGTTCACTTACAACCTGAAGAAGAAATAAATTACTTAACAGGATAATGCTTTTATGTTCCTAGAATATTTTGTACGTGTCGCGTTCTACCTTATGGGTATTTATTGGGTCATTCGTCAGGAACCAATACATTGGGGAGCTGTTATGCGGTTGGGGTGCATAATACTGCTATGACGGAGCCTTGTTTATGATCTCAATTTATTAAGTTTCTGTGAGGTCTCAGGAGTGGCGTGGTGTTGTTAATTTTTTCTATTGGGTTTACTTTCGAGGTATAACTTTTATAAAATGTTCTCGCACTCTCGCCGCAAAATGATCAATAACTCACTTGATACTCTGTTATTATTATATAATTGTATCTTAAAGATCGACTATAAAAGATAACGATAAAAGTTTTGGTCAGAAAATCAGTCAATTTCTTCACTCCCATCCTGTAATATACGTTCAAATAATTTAAAATGTCAATATTAATAAAAATCGTACCAACACTGATAACAGTCAATCAAAAAAGGACAAAAGTTCAACATACTGCACCACAATTGGTTTTAGACAGTAGAGGAATGCGGTTCTGAGGAACAACAAAAATGTGTTCAATGGTAATGCGATACGGTGACTAATAGACTGAACAGCGTCTTCTGTGGTCTGATAACGTGTGTAAACAAAAATGGGATCTAATCTGTGTTGATAGGGTTTCGATTTGGTTCTATAGAATTGTGAATGGATGAGACAAGTAGCACGCACGTGCGTACGGCGTCGCGGCGGGGTAGGGACGAGAGGGGGTGACCACCATGGCGCCGCCTGGCGGGAGAGGGACAACTTTATGACGACGCGATGTATTGTCTTCCCAGTGTGGGATTTACCGTTTCTTTTGTTTTTATTTTTTCGGACACGCCGATTAATTTCTTTTAGTGTGCTGTTTGGGGTCGCTGGTTTTGGTTGTACAATCAAATTTTCCTCTTTGTTAGGGACTTTACTTGAGAGCTTTTGCATTTGCGATTCTCACTGCGCCGTTCAAGAAATGGGGCCGAATATAGTACCTAAGTAAGATAAATGCATATGCATAAGTCCATGACACGACATAATATTATATATTTTCAGCGTGCGTTTCCTTTGCGGGCGTTCGAAGTGCTTTTCCAACAACAAATTCAACTTCAACGTAGAATGCTTTTGGAAAATTGTCCGCAACTGCAATAACGATAAAAGAACATTTGTACAATTTGCCTTTAAAGTATTAGTTGATTTGCGGAATCTGTTTGAAATCAATACCAATCTGCAGTTTTAATTTGATTTTTAAACTACCCTCACTTTTTATAAATAAATGTCCATTGATAGCTACCTCTGCTAAGCTATTAAGCTATTAACGTTAAAAGTTATCTTAATAATGAATTACTTCGTTTAATTCAAAAGAATTTCCAAATGCGCAATTTTTATTCATTTGTACCTATCAAACTGGGCAAGAAAAGTGCTAGCCATCGATCGCGCCAGCTGTTCTATTCATATTCTCATGAAAAATGAGTTAGAGGCGGAATCAAAGAAAGATGGCGGATTGAATGGTGTTTTTATTCCAACCCTTGCTGACGAGGACTGCGCAAACATTGGCTTAGTAATAAAAATATTTGTCGGAATCCTCAACGGGTAAAGGAAACTGCATGAACGGTAGACTCTTTTTGTAAGTACACGAGTGAGCCCTATTGTCATGCACTTTTTAAACAGGGATTAAAATGAAGCTAATCACGGGGAGAATGAACACAGACACAAGGGGACGTACTGTCAGCTCTGGTTTTATAATTCTGTACTGTGTACTTTTTTTTATTAAACATAATTAAAAACATTTATTCAAGAGACCCTTATTTTATATTTTTTTTGATACTCAGGTCAAGAGACAATTAACTAAGCGTTTTCTGATGTATTAAACTGTTTCATATCTATGGTTTAGTTATCAAAGTTTTACAGCTGCTGTTAATTTGTAATCTACTTGGAGTTATTTCTTTTTAATTGCCGTGGTTATATTTAACACATAATAGAAGTTACTTGATGTATCTTGTTTCTATGCAAATGAATTTATTTGTAACAATTAGCATTCTTTAGGGAACTGGCAATTAAAAGTTTTAGAAGTTTCTTAGCGTTTGTTTCTCTTTCATAACAGACTTGTTTATTACAGAATATTTTCTATTAGTGAGTGTTTCGTTAAGATTTTATTAAGTCTGTATTTCACGTTTAGTATATATTATGCGATAAATCTTCATACACGTTCTCATTTGCAGTGGGAGCATTTAAAACCCCTTCTCATTTGAAAAGGCACCGATGAATGGGTCGGAGTCAATGGATCGTAAGAAATGGGCCAGTGACGTGAGGCAAAGCAAGTGAAACGTGTTTCGCGACCATTTTATAAGGGTCTCTCTGAGCTTAGTGCCTCTTGTGTACGTGCACGCTAAGTCTTACGACTATACAAGTATTTATATCAGATGTTGTTTTATTTAAATGTGATACAATCTTTTATTCTAACAAGAAATGTGTAACTACATAAAATCTCTCAGTAAATAAACATGAATGAATAAATATTCGAGGACAATCTACACAACGCCACCTAGATCCACGGTAAGCATAGTGCAACTAGCTTGTGTTATGGGTTCTAGAATGCGGATAAACATACTTAGATACTTTTTTGTAAATACATTATATTATACATAGAAACACCCAGACCAATGCAAATATTCATATTCATGCACATAAATAATTTGCACTGAGCGGGAATCGAACCCACGCCTCCTACGTAACAGTCGCGTTCACTACTACCACGCTACGGAGGTTGTCAGTTGAATAATTTTCTTCTGGTTAGAATCTTAGTGCAAATAGCTTCAAGTAAACCTTGGCTTATGTTGAATATGAAGTCGTATTAATGTATTTTAATTAGGTCAGGTAGCGTCAGGTGTCATATCCGTATTATGCTGGGGTTCAGCTCACATTGGCGGGACGCGAGCCGGTAATGAGCCAGGTGGTTCCTGACAATGTGCCAGCCAACAATAGGAATGTAGCGGCTAAGGGTGGAACGGAACGTTACGTGTTAGAGTTTAAATAGCGATTTATTTAAACTATATAAACAATTTAAGTACGATGTTGTTTTCGGATGTATTCTCTTAATGATGGAAAAATATTAATTAAAAAAAATATGATATATTCACTTAAATGGTTTTTTATCCATTAAGGTGATTTATCGCAGGTTTATAAGTGCCCGGTTAATGGCAATAGGCTCGCCACCTATTAAATTTGGGACCTAAACATAAACTGGCGAAATGTGGATGCTAGCACCTTTGCCTACCCCTTCGGGGATAAAGGCGTGAATTTATGTTATGTTATGTTATGATAAACGACGCATATTCTTCTTTAAGACACTTCTCAAGATTTTTAGTTTCATTTATAACAAACTAATGATGGTTGCAGCATTGCTTAAAAGGCCCTTGTGTATTCAATACTGAAACATGTTGTACTTAATCCCACGCATCCTTTGACTGTAACTGATAATGCCCACACACAGTATTGTGTTCGCTTAAAATAGAAAGTCATATAATAAAGAAAGATCTGGAGTGTAAGATAGAAGTTCAAATATGTTGCAAATAACTATATAATGAATTACTATTAATAGTACGTGTGTCATCATAATAAAGTTTGATTTAGCTACTAAAAGGTAATTTATTGAAGAGAGCTTTGACTGCGTCGATGGCTCAAAATACAAATTACTAATAGTAGTAGTAATAGTAATACAGTTACTGATGTTATGTCACTAGTATCACTTGCATGTTGCAGAATTTTTATCCCAGGAGGTATGAAGTCTAGTGGAACTTTCACTACTACTTCGAGTACCTACCTTGACAAATCTCTGTATAGTTGACTGGTAAAAAATGTCCATGGCATCAAGTCCGCCTTTTGTACGTTATTTTTATATTTTGTACAAAAAGTTTAAATAAATAAATAAATATGAAGATATGATTTAAATCCGTCTGTGTGATTATCTAACAGTTCTGCCTTTTCGAATTGAATCTAAGGATTTTTGCCTCCTGTCTGAGTTTCATAGTTCACGATGTTTCCGCTTAGAAGACTATCTGCAAGTCAATGAAGAGAGATGACATTGTACGTAATATAATGAACAGTGGAAACTGATACTAGGGGTACTATTTCCTACTCTTATCTAGTCTTTTGTTTCGAACAAAGAACTTCTATTAGCGTGGATACACATTACTAGTATTCGCGTTAACCCCTCTAACTAATATAATTTGCTTGTTCAGAGTGCATTCGCTCTGTCGACAGTACATAATGTAGGTACTAAACTTTACCTAGTATACCTATTACCGATGCAGTTATGTTATAAATTTCTTCGATTTTGTGAATTCAACCTCTACTTTTTTCGTGTTACTATGGCTGCATCTCACCAGATACTGTTATTGGAGTCTTAAATTGCAGATGGCAACTTCACAACAGTTTTGACAGCTTCGTGTCGTGTTTATAGGAAGATGGAAATACGAGTATATGTGTTAGTGAAAGATTCCAAGTCTGCATAATACGACATAGAAATGGCGTGCAGGATTCCAACTCAAATGAGATTGGGATGAATAGATAGATTCGGGCTTTGTGTAAGTGATTCACGAACTTAACCATCTTTCTTCATATGCTGATGATTCATATGTTGCTGCTTTTAAGCTTCTAATGTAATATTTTTTAACCTGGACCAGAAGCTAGGTATACCTACCTATATGTACATGTTATTTTGATGTCTGTCTTTGTTTCAAACGTTAGCTACTTGATTGGGTATAGTTGTCTATGGGATAATTTATTGAATCCTTGCTGTTAGAAGGCTATTTGTTTAACTGCTATAATGGAATGGTATTCTGTTTCAGGTCCAATACCATTATCACTTAAATCAGGTTAATAAATTGATCGGCTGTCATTGTACCGACTACTGCAAATGTCACATTGCAATACATTGATTTCATATGGCATTGCAAAGTTATTTATGCAGTTGGTAGTATGACAGTCGATCAATTATTGACCAATTTTAGGAGTTCATAGTAGGCCAGCCGTTATTTGATACGTAATAAAACATTATTAAATTAATTGAAATGATTATCAATTTGTTGTTGCTCTATATTTATTTTATATAAATGAATTATATAATATACTAGCAGCCAAGGTCTCCACTTCAACCGGAAGATAATGTTGTTTTTTCTAAATAGGACACCTCAATTCGAATGATAAATATCCGGGTTGTATACAGACAGTACAGTAAAACATTATGGTAAAATCAAATTTTAATGTTACACTGCAACGGCTATAACCCCATAACTTTCATTTACGATACTTACCATCGTCTTTGATGGTACAATGTCCTCTTTCATATCATTTGTGCAAATGTTTAGAACCCGCTTGCCAATCAAACACAGGAAACATTACTGGAAATGAACGGGTTTAGTATATTTAGTGCACTAAAAATAACAGCGAACGAGCGGCCCTTCTACTCTTGAACTTGACTGCGGTTCAATGACCGACGTTTCAATGATAACTGAGCTACTATCTCGTGCCTTTTTAAGTTTAGAAGCTGGGATCATTCATCATTTTCAGTATCGAACATTTGAATTCATTTGTAAGACATACTTGAATGGAAACTATATACAGAGTGAATGGAAATAGCGTATTGTTAAAATAAACGTTTTAACAAAGCTCGTTAAAACGTTGCCTTACTTTTTCCCGGTTTTGTGTATGTAATAATGTTGTGTATGGTGTATGGAGTCTAACAATTTGTCTTGGGGAGACACTGGGAAAAATTTGTACCATATATTAACTTTAAAATCTTATTAAAAAAGAATAATAAAAATTAATAAGTAGGTGTAAATATAATGGAGGTAGGACATGACGGTATCTCCCGTCCTAATTGAGCAGCGACACTGGGGCAGTATCTCATAGTATAGCCTTATGTTAACAAAGGCCTACTTATTTATTATACCCACATTACATAATAGTGCAAATAACAGTTGCGAGCTACTAATACCTTCCATTCAATTTTTCATTCGACTACTCTATTTTTTCATTCAATAACTACCTACATGCCATCAATGTGGTCTTTAAATGATTAAAATTTAGTTTCACTAAACAAAAGAAATATAAACAATCTGATAAATCATCGGGTACGGCCCTTTTCACTCAGGAGATAACGGGTTTTGAACAAATTACCGAATTCTAATTCACCCTGTATCTGCAGGCGTATCACTTTGGGAGCACCGCTGTGTTAAATTATTAAAATAATCTAGTTTATTAATATTGATGTTTTTCTTTTGTGAGCTGTGTGGTCCCAGATATCTTTGGACTATAAGCTTCGAGAACAATCCTCGTGGGTGTTGTCGAACGACAAGTTGCTATCTAATGCACGGGCAATATTATCTACTTGATATTACATAATTCATGCAACAATTTGCTTTTCAAACTAGTTATTAGTTGCGACGTGTTTGAGTGTGTAGGAGTCGGTATTTGATATCTGCAGTCGGACTGTGGATCGTGATAAACATAGTACAAAAGTCTTTGCGGAAATAGGTGTGATACTTAGTTGAACCATGTTTAGAAATCTTTTTGTTTAATATAGAATATTAGGACCCGAAATTACTAGGTAATATTCCATCTAACCCCTCAAGCTAAGTTCAATGGTTTGTGTTAGGAGTGGGTTCACGTCGGTACTGTAATAACCAGGATTCGAATCCGAGTCCTCTCGATCGTAAAGCTTAACCACTAAGCTACCGACGACGCTTAAATTCTGAATATGATTTAATTTTAATTTTTTTTAGAAAGTGAATACTAAATGCAATCATCTATCTATATACAATATTATATAATTGGAAAGTAGTCGTGGCTGTAAGTTGGAGATCCTTAATTATTTTTAATTCTACTTAGGTGATAATGTGAATTGATGGCACTTGTTGTTCTACATTACCGATATGTCACTTGTACTTCTCCACGATATTTATTATATTGCAAGGCGAAACCGGTTAAGTACAACAATAAATATCGTGGAGATGTACAAGTTATCAATAATGTATATGATAATTGATTCAGTCATAAAAAACCGGTATATATTATCAATCAGTTTAATATAGACGCCTTTACTAATTTTGTTGGCATTCTTATCTGTTCCATTTGGATGCGGTTTTATTGTTTGAAATCTTGTCCACGCAGATTAAGTTGCAGGTATCAGCTAGTACTAGTATCATAAATAAAAGCATTTGAATATACCATATAGTTACCATTTCTAGGTAGCCCATTGCCTTTTCCCGTGTTGAGTTACGAAAGTGTTAATAAAACATTCAATACCGATGTTGAGGCGGCCTGTTTTACACCCGATCGATACGGAACGTATAATTGATGCTATCCGATCCTTCTGAAATACCGTTGTGTTTAAAGAAAGTGCATCACCGTTTATTTTTATAGTAACCTGAGAACGTTTCGTAACCAAAAGAGAGTAACATTATGAAGCATTGAACGCTTTTAGTTTACAATATATTTTTATATTTTGTGTAAACTGTTCCAAATATAAAATGTTCCTTCTTTTTTTTATTACTATTCTGCGATATTGGCCTGGAACGAAGGATCTAGTTGGGAAAAGGCTCAGGGAACTATGATAATATTGGTCGTTTCATGTGTGGAGGAACGGGATGTGATGTCCCTCCAACACAAAGGGAGGATCCTCCGACCAGGCAAGGTGATCACGCCTGGCGGGCCGCGGCCCAACGGTTGTCGTTGGGTTGTTGTATATATATTGTACTAGCGCGTGAACTTCGCTTTCGCGATGCAGGATCCGTAGTGACGTAGTAGTTAGTCTTGCTGTCGCTAGGTGGCGCTGGGTACATGTGGTGTCATTCGATGTGTTGTTCATATTCTGATTGGTCATTTCTCATATTCATGATGCTAATTTTATTGGTCACTATGCATATTGGTCAATATGCATCTAAACGTATTAAATCTACCGAGTAAAAGATAATAGTGATAACCGGTCAATAATACGTAAACTCACGTGTTGTATTAATTCACGTGTGCATTGAAACGATAATAAACCTAATTTATATTTTAATTTGGGACTTCATTCATATCAGTCTATATGTAATGTAATTGTCATTTGATGAAATTGTAGGTAGGTACAGTTAGTGACAAAAGTAGTAACATAAAAAGTTAAACTTTTAATTCAATAATATCAATCATTCATTGGCAACTGGGCGTTTTGGAAATAAGTCGTACCTACTTACATGTCCTCTGAAGGTTAAATATAAAACTTTATAGTGTTATGCTATACATGTGTACTAGTTCCACCCATTTCCACCTATTCCACGATTTTCAGAGCATTTTTGATTTATTCTTTCCTCCTGAAAATTATTAGAATACTTAAAAAAGAAGATAATTGAAATCGATGAAGTCGTTCGTAAGTTACAAGTAAGATACGATCAAGGGAAGCAAGAATTCATGTTTATATTACGTAATATAGATTCATTTCTGAATTTGGTAGCGTTAAGTTACTTTTGTCGTTGACTGTACTGTGTCAACGACCTCGTGCCTTATATAAGTTTAATACATTACCATTACGTTCCAATTCACCTTTATAAAGGATCTTAAATTATTATGTGTACTCCAACATTTTTGTGAGATAAAATGCGCTGTTCGAACATATGCCAAGTAATACTTGGGTTATAATTCTAATTTGATATACTTGGATATGGATGCGAGGTTCTTTCATGGCGCATCGCATAATGAATTAAACGCGTGACTGATATAGTTGAATAGTAATTCCTTTACTCGTTAAAGTGGAAGGAACAAAGGGCTGCTGGCACTAATTTACCATGAACATGACTAGAGCAGTACCAACTTAAGTGGAGGAAGTAGGGCTTTGAAGGGAGCTAGGGATTATAGATGTGAGCTTGTGTCCTTTTGCTTAGAGATAATGTTTCAGTGATCACGATTGTAATGTGAAAGATATTGTGTTCAATGATTTTTCTTTTACGTCGTATCAGCTTCTATAGTTTGGTTTTCATAACGAGTGGTAATAATGATTATTAAAAAAGAATCATGAATTAAAACACAATTATTATAAATGGATAATGGCAATAGGCTCGCCACCTATTTCATTGGGACCTAAACATAAACTGGCGAAATGTGGGTGCTAGCACCTCTGCTACCCCTTCGGGGATACAGGCGTGAGTTTATGTTTTTTGTGGTTATTATAAACATTTACAACAATAATTATTCCACGACGCGTTTTAATTTTTAGTCTGTGATTTGTTTAAAGATTATTATTAATATCTAATTTGTATAAAATGTGTAGATATTTACTAAGTATTAAATTTATTTCTAAATGTAACCATAATAAATAAAGATAGTCGGATTTTTGATATCAATATGAATTAATAAAATAAAATATAATTAACTGACCAGTGTGGTGGAGATAGCACATTTCAACACCAATGGCTAGCCTTCCAAACAAACCGAAGTAAGCAATTTTCATCACAATGAGGCTCGTCATTGAATTTGTATACCTACGTCCAAAATAGCAGGAGTAAATAGAGTTATTTCAACACAGACTTTGGCTTCAATTGATTTCAAATCGATCGATTACCAGACCAGTCATTAAACTGTAGAACCCCTTAATGTAACCCCCTAATCAAACCTCACTACAGATGATGTATGGTCTAATATAATAGGGTCCGACGACCGCTTCCTGTAGGGTGCAATTTCGCCTGAGGTTATTAAATAACACAAAAAATTGCCTTGGTCTTGAGAAGCTTGTGGTGTGCTAACTCCGTAGAAACTATTATTAAATCTATAGGTTGATTTTCCCCTGGGGTATATTCACTTCTCGCTCATAATTAGGACATTATTGTCAGATAGTAAGTTAAACCTAAATAAAAATTATAGTATCCTTGTCTGTATCTGCACAACTTATTGACAGAATGACCTGGGAATATTCAAGTCACGAGTGAAGCGTGATTCATCGTAGACCACATTGTCACTTACCATCAGGTGAGATAGTAGTCAAACGTTAGCCTATCCTCAATAAAAAAACAGAAGCAAACTTACGAACAGTCAAATTAATAATATGTTAACTGTCAGCGGCTTGCATTTCATGGAGACAAATAGCATACACATACCTTACCTTACTCTAATTATATAAATTAATACTTTACTAGATAAGTAGTACTACTAAGTAAAGGACATATAATTTATCTGATTATGAGTGTGCAGTGTTTATTGTATCTGTGGAATATATTCCCACGATTGTTAGATGAACACTTTTAAATGTTCACCTTACAATCTTGGCCTCGTCGCCTACAACCTGTCTAAAAACCCTGTGCATATCACTACATAAACAGGTATGTATGAGTAGAAAGAACAAGTTATTCTTTTTTAATTGCCCCTTTCTCAATACAAACAAGCGCAAAATTTTTCATAGACATTATAAAATCTTCTTATACATTATTTTTCGTTGATTCAAAATAATACGGAACTGCTGATATCGTCTTTATTAAAGTTATTGTGTGCGCCCGCTGTCATGTCATTACACATCTGACATTCTGACTTTTACGACACATGTCATAAGTAATTGCTTAGACGCTGTATATCCCCCAAGCTTTTAAGGAAAACTGCTCGTTGAACGGATATGGGTTTTGCAATGTGGTGGTATAAACACCGTCTTATATCTATATTTTTTGTTGGTGAGCAATTTTGGTGATCTCTTTATTGACTTTGGTTCGATTTTAAGTCAGTTTTAATATATTAATATGAAAGCCGACTACAATTGTTCGATTTTAGGCAAATGAAACGTAGAGAAATTGTGTCCCTACCAATAAGTCTACTAAAACTAGTTTTAATTGCAATTAAAAAAAATTATACATACTTCATACTGTATTTTCAGTTTTGAATGATTGTACTCGTATGTAGCTACTCGTATACAAGTATTTTCACAATGTCTCGTAATCAATGAATACCATACAAGTTCTGTAATTTTCTTCAGTATTTTTGTTACTGATTGTACAATACAAATAACATGTACAGAGTTTGTATCTGTATAGGCAAACACAACCCTTAGAAGAAAGTAACAGAAAAAAAACTCGTTAATATCATTTGTGCAATGGGGTGGCGATATTTTGTCATTCATTGTACTCACTATCCCTTGTAATGTATGGGAAGTTATATTTTCTCTTGTAGTGATGTGTGGGTAATATAAATGGCTATAATTAAGTATTGTCTCAGAGGGTTATGTATCTAATATTGACGGTAGCCCTTATTTAAATATTAAAAAATATTTAAGAGACTAATTTTCTCTCAACAATAGTAGACATACTATGAATTTTTGCAATGTATACCTAAATACCAGTGTTTACTTACTACGTATGTATGTATCTCTTTGTTTGTATATATATGCCTAGTGCCTGGTGCCTTTTGTTTACTTTCGTACATTAAAATTTTCAGAGTCATGTATACTTTGCCTTTCTTTACATTGAAATTCTTCTGTGCACTCCCGGGATTGCTGGACGGGAACTCAACTTTGAGTTAAGTTCATCTTTGTACATTTCATTTCCTATTTATTACATTATTATCATTGAACGGTTAATGATGAAATAATATAGAATAACTATATTGTATATACGCTAAGTTAAACTCAAATAGCACAATGCCAAACACTGTGCTGTGCCCGACAGGGTCCATAATTATATCCAAACTTTTAAACTGTGTAACTGTCTATAATAAATAAATAAATATTCTAGGACAATCTACACATTGCTACCTAGACCCATGGTAAGCTTAGTTTAAATGGTTTTGTTATGGGTTCTAGAATACGAATAAACATACTTAGATACTTTTTTTTTGTAAATACATACATATTATACATATATAGAAACACCCAGACCAATGCAAATATTCATATTCATGCACATAAATATTTGCACTGAGCAGAAATCGAACCCACGCCTCCTACGTAGCAGTCACATTCACTACCGCCACGCCACGGAGATTGTCGAATAATTAAGAATTAACGAATAGTAAGTACTTGATGTCTCCATGCGTGTAGATGTTCTTAAATCGGCACTAAAGTAAATACATTTTGCCACGCACTCTTATACAGTAGTCCTTTTATGCAAATGCTGTTGATGACGTAACATTCAGTCAGTAGCTACCATAGTTGTCGTTATATCCCATGATTAATGTACGTGATTTGGCTCGTTACCATGTTTGTTCCGCGTCAACACCCTCAGTCTTTAGATGACGTCATGAGTCATTTCTCTTCTTAAGTTGTTTTTGTGCTTGATATGTCTAGTGTTACTATACAACTTGTCACATAGACATATGAGAAGAGGATTCGAAGGGGATTCTTACATAGCTGTCTCCTAAATTTATTTTCTGACGTAGTGACAGGCAATGGATGCCATAGGTGCTTTTATCAGTTTGATATACTACCGGAACTAGTGTAATGTACCTATCTTCGCTTCGCAAGTTTTTGCAGCGTCAACCGTGGCCTATGGACGTTCACAACACCAGAAGTGTCATACTCGTGCTGCCGACCCTGTATAAACCTTCTAATGCCTTTCTGGTAGAACCCCATATTGTGGTCCATTGGATAGATCCCAGCAGCTAAAACAAACAAAAAAAAATCTTACTTGAGTGTGTATTATATCTCAAATCTACAATATGAACGTATTCAAACCTAGATACAGTTCAGTGTAGACAAACGTGCTCTTTCGGATCGTAGATACATATTAATCCTTTTGAAGATTAACTGAAAATTAGGTGAAAATTAGGTGAAAATTTGGTGAAGATTAGATAAAGATTAGATGAAGATTAGGTGAAGATTAGGTGAAGATTAGGTGAAGATTAGGTGATAATTAGGTGAAGATTAGGCGAAGATTAGAATAAGCGATGATTAGGTGAACACTAGGGGAAGATTAGGGGAAGTTATCGAAATCTTATCTTTCAAAGTTTTAATGAAAATATAACAAACAAAACAACGCTTTTCCTATTGTCCAGTCTGTACTCGGTTAGCAATTATGAAATCCCATTGATTGATACACGAACAGCTCTGTGAAACGTTAGACGCTCCGCAATTAGCAACCTGTTGCTTTTCGCCTTTCAACTCTAACGGTGTACATCAACATTGCTATTTAACACAAAAATATAGTTCTCCCATTTCAGAAAACGGATCACCTTTATTCCTCAGTAATCGCTATCTCGTCTGACCTAGTAAATGCATCAGGAAAAATAACGGACTGAAAGAAATGAGAGTGGGGACTTTTTCATTTTTGTAATGGTATTCTATCGAAGGACGAACGTCAGCCGCCATGTGCCAAACATCTGCGCTACCCGATTTTTTACCAGCTCCGACTTTTGACCCCACTTTGCTACGATCATTCATGTGGGAATTGGATTCTTTGAAATTTCCGTAGCAATTTGAAACTTAATTGTTTTCTCGCAAGGCTTCTATTTGCTTGCGCAAAATGGAATTCGCTTGAAGTGGTTGTTATTCTTATTGCTGTATTAATTACTTTGAATTATTAACGTTATTAAATTGTTGGTGCAATGTGGCAGTGAAGTTTGATGTGAGTCTTTCTGTAGTTGCGTGTTAACAAAAATAACTCTGCTACTTAGAAACATATTTCACAATACGTATATGTACTAAATATTTCACTTTTTTCGTAGATTTTGTTTTACATGAACAACTTTTTTATTGTTAATGTCTGTGGATAGAATTATCTTATTATGTCACTTAAGTCTGATGCTTCATATACACAAATATCGCGACAGATGTTTGCTTGGTGGCTGTTAATTTTTCCCATGCTTGGTCTGTCAATGACCTACAGTTTAGCAAGAGAATAAACAAAAGAGTATATATAATTCTAATTGAATTAAGAACATTGTGTGCACAATTTGGTGAATTCAAAATATCATTAAACCTATTTATTTTTACCTCTATGGTATCGAATTCGTCATACAACTTTTTTATTTGTTAAAAACTTGTTGTATACTTTTATTTGCTTTACGCGCGCCATATTCTTATTTTAGTAGGATGAACGTGTTGCAATCGAGTGCAATGGTTTTTCACCTCGTGTTCTTCTGATTTCCTTGCTAAAACTCAGGATTCATATATATTTATTCGCTCTGTCTTTCGCTTGTTCGGTTATTAAAATTGAACACGCAGTTAAAAAGCAACGATGAATTCTTTCATTTATACTTATATATTGTGTATTCTATAAACGCGGATCCGCTCACATGTAATAATTACTGATCGTTGACTAAAAGGATTTCAATATGCCACGGGAACTAATTTGGAAGCGTATTCTAACTGTTTCCCAATACATTCAACCAAGATTACGTAATTAAATTTTACGCACAAATAAAGAAGCTTTCGCATTTACAATATCAGTTAGGAATGGTGGAATGGGTTCTACCTTGTGTGTAGGGTGTGTGGTGGTAGTAGGACGAACATCCACTTATCTTTGATATTTTAGTAATATTTAGGCAGCAAATAAACCAACTGCTTCCTCAATGGTAAGCGAACTCTGTTGTCTACGAAAGCTTGTCACTTCGGACGTGTTACTTTACTGCCTGCAGAGGAGAAAACATCTTGACTATATTACTAAACCTACTCTGGCCAAGATTAATTAAGTAGTACGAGTACTATTTTTGTCACATGCGACAATTATAATACACGCTCGCCGATGCAAGCAAGGGTGGTTATGTCGGACTTGAACCAACCGATACCGCACGACATGCCATCAATTGTCGAAGGTGATGTAGCTCATACATATACCTACATACATATATTTATAATGTATCTATAACCCTCACAATGACTTTTCGATGCTTTTCGAAGTTATGTGTGTATTTATCGCAGGTTTATAAGTGAGCGGTTAATAGCAATGGGCATGCCACCTATTACATTGGGACCTAAACGTAAACTGGCGAAATGCTAGCACCTCTGCCTACCCCTTCGGGGATATAGGCGTGAGTTTATGTTATGTTATATGTTTTATATCCCCCACGGCCCGGCTAAAAGGAATTAGTACCTAGTATAAAAATAGCCACAATTGTACTTGTTTTTCTACTAATGTCTAACGACATAAATGTTTATACAGCTCACTCATTCCAAACCTAATGGCATTTTTGACAAATTAAGGTCTATGCCGCGAGGCAGGAAGCGTTGAAAAAGTTTGTGAATTGTTTTAAGTCCACTTCACAATTTAGATATCGTGTTTGTACTTTGTTTCTCTCCTGGTATTTTTTGTCAATATACGACCTAAATAACTGTGGGCTTTTGTTTTTTTATATATATTCAGAATGTTGTTGAAGGTTTTCAGAATAAAATAAATTTGTCTTTTATTATTTTAAACCATAACTGACTTATTGGTGATTAAATCCTGGAATACCTTACCAGCTCACGTATTTCCATCTTCCCGGTCCCGGGTCCTTTAAACGGAGCGTAAAAAGCATCTGATGAGGCCGTCAAGCTGAGCGCTATCATTGTAACACCGTACGTGTTTGTAATGGTGACCCTCTTTCTTCAAACTTAGCCTTCAGCTTACTATCAGGCGAGGTGAAGTCAAATTGACGTGTCCTTTAAAAAAAAACAACAACCTGTTTTATATATCATATTAATATCGTTTACAGAGCTGTAAACTTTGTAAGAATCAACAGACTATTCGCCATGTTTGATTGGGTAAGAGTTAATACAATATTTCAGTGCAGCTGTTTCAAGCACCATGATCACGGAAGTACTGATGATTGCTGAGTTAGTTCTTATTAAGGCCAACCACATCGGCCACCCCTATTTTTCACTCGTTTTTTTCACGTGTCGCTACTACCATCCGTGTTGTCAGTTTTATAGAGTTGCCGATATGATAATTATGACACGAGTGTAATGATCACGGATGATAAAAGTCCTAATACAGTACCTATATAATAATAGTAAATGACAATGAACTATCACAATAGAGTAACTAAACTAAACCTTTCGACCACCTATGACAAAATAAGGTCTTGTGACTAGTAAATTATAAAGGGCTCACCATATGATAGATAGTTAATTTTTCGTAAACATGTTATAAAGCATTGATTACCTACCAAATATAATATCTACACGAATTACGTGTTAATGGATAAGTTAATTTGTATATAATGTGCGCGTAATTTTGTTACTGTACTCATACGCGTTGAAGTGCTAAGCTTTTCATTAAAAGCTTGACTAGAAACCATTTTTCAACTTCCTAATTGGAACACGCAAGCATTTAGGTAATTATTTTACTCTTACAACCTTGTGAATTTTTGTATCCGCTCGTGTGTCTGTTAGTACATTAGTACTTGTATTTTGAATAAATATCGTAGCGATTGATAGGTACATAATATGTATGTTATTACTCAATCATGGACGATTGGGGACGTAGTAAGCCTTCCCGAAGAGCGAATCCTATGCTCGGGCCCTCCCCGTGAGTAGCGGCGCTGCCGTGAAACAAATTACTACTCAATGATGGCAACTCAAAATGCCGTTGATTCGACAGATGAAGATTACTCGATACAAAACTAAGGAGGTTCAAAAAAAATATGGTAAGTCTATAATGGACAGTCTTTTTAACATTTGGTTCATTCAATACCGTAATAATAGAGGTAGAATTTTGAGAAGATTCTAGTACAATATCTTAACGATATTTCAACAGATATATATAGATCGTTATTGATCCACTTTGTTTTTGTGTGATGCTCAAACAACCAATAAACATTGATTTATAACTTTATTACGATTTTAGTGAACGTTAACGTAACGAGAACTAATATCATATTGCAAAAACCAATAACTTCAGCTAGAAGACCACCCTATATCGATGCAATCATAATTGCTCACACAAAAACAAACGCTACGCAAATTGGTCCGTACCATCCTCAAATGGATCAACCCACGTCCTCACAGAGCTTCACAGTTTGCTTGCCACTATTTGTCTCACTCTAATTACTTGAGAGATCTTAATTACAGCCATCCGGGTCGTTTGATTGAACCCTCGTTGTTTGTGGCCCGGCTAACAGGACAATTGCAACTGCACTTCGTCATCGAAGTCGCGTGATAATAATACCTACTGTTAGGTCGCCAAACTATGCGTGAGGTTTCGAAATTGATTTTATTTTAGATAGATTAAAATGTATGTAACGTTTTATTGAGTTTTTATTAGTGTTGTTTACTGTTTGTTGATTGAGGTATAACTTGGTTCATTAAAGAAAGGTTTTATAAATGGCGGACGTTATCACTTCCTCTCGTTTGCACACTAGTACTGTCTATACTCACTCACGCGCGTACCGTCAACACAATAAAAATATTGATCTTTATTTTCTTCCACGCTCTGTGCTCTTGATGCGATGCATAAAAGAAAGGATTCTTAAATGTCGGCTTGTACTTGCGTTGACAGATAGTACACCTAGCATACAAAATTTCATTTTTTTTTTCAGTTTAAAAAAAATATAAACAAGACCGTTGTTCATAATAATGTTAGTTCTTTATTTTAACTAACATCATGATCTTCCATGATCCTCCTTATAGAATGTGATATACGTTCCTTTTTCAGGATGAAAGGACTCAATGTGCGTTTAAAAGAACTCTATGTGTAAAAGTAGGTACTGTTTCCGATGAAAACAAAAATAGATGACGTCACGAGTCGCGGGCGAAGCCGCCGGCCGCAGCTAGTTAGAAATTATTACGACCCGGTCTTGTTTTTATTATTTTTCATATGAAAAAAAAAATATTATAAAATTTTATATGCTAGCTGTACTTTCCGTCAACGCAAGTACAAGCCGCCATTTATAAAACCTTTCTTTAATGCACCAGCTTATATACTTTGGGGTCTTAATTTTCTATTGTTTAGAAATATTTTTGGGCACATTTTTTTGATGGTGACTAATGTTTTGATCATGATACAAATACAGAAGACATGTGTAACAGAGAAGTACTCTAGTTTACTATGCATTCTTACGTGCCTCGGAGAGCACGTCAAGCTATCGGTCCCGGTTGCCATATGAACATCTATGGTAGTCGTTACGGGTAGTTGGAGCCCTCAAAAGTTCGACTAGCCTAACTACAGAACTTCAATATTTCCAACTTGGTTTTGGAGGTCAGATGGCAGTCGCTTCACGGAATATATCCAAGTTCAGCCGCATCTTAATTAGACTTATAAGCCGACTCTAATAGGCTCAGAAAATAATGACTATGCATTCTTAAAGTATACCCTACAAAGTTATAAGTAAAGGTAGGTAAGCAAATATCCATTTGCAAGTTTTTGTACAACAGAAAATTATACCATCATACTTTTAATAATGTGATATAGTATTGATCGTTTAGTCGCTAAATGAAAAGAAACGGATATGACGTCATAAGCACCCTATTATGGTACACACCAGCTCCATAATGCATATTATAGTGCAGACAACTACATAGCGAAAGTATGCGTTGGTTTCTAATTTCGCTCAATAACACTATTGTCCGCACAATGACGATGAATGCAATCGTGAACTGACCGTTGAGTTTAATAGACGTCTATTACAACACTATTAGGCCTAACCGAAGCCATAATTTAGTAACAATGACGTATGATTACTAGAAATGATATCAAACGATCAGTTACCACGCTTGATTAGATGGCCAGAACGGTCATACAGCTTTCCTTAAATTAAAAAATTTATCAAACTACCATTTAACAACCTAAGTATTTGTATGATACACTTTATTGAAAACTATCTTGTTTGTAGATTTGTTCTTTAACATAGAAATTTAACTTCATATTTATCTATCTAAATATGTAAAAAATAATCATAATCATTGATAACGCTAGCGCTCACGTAGCTTCGCTTTTGCTAGCAAATAACATGATTTCCGGTCAAATACTTTTCGAGGATGACGTAGGCACTAGATCCGCCCGGTTTGCCTTCAAACTGTAGAAACGACGCACCTTGCGGGCCTATGTTGGGGTGAACTGTAGACGAATGCGTAGTAATTCTGATGGTCCACTCAATAAGCTGTAGCTAGTGTCACACGCCATGCGATTTTAGTGTGGGAAATAGACCAACCAGTCTTTCATTCACCTATACTAGCAACCTATTACAATTATAATAACAATAGGATTGGTCCAATAACGTTTCATTATGATAAACTGGTTATTAGGTTAGGTTAGGTTTATGATGATACAAATTAAATTGGAAATGATGAGAAATGGTCAGATCATCAAGAACCAAGCGGTTCGGTGAGTCTTTTCTCTGCCGTACCATTAAGTCCTGGAATTCCTTGCCGGCGCACGTGTTTCCTTCTTCCTACAGTCCCGGGTCCTTTAAGCGGGGCGTGAAAAAGCATCTGATGAGGCCGTCAAGCTGAGCGCCACCATTGTAGCACTGAACGTGTTTGCAATGGTGACCCTCTTTCATGGGACTTTGCCTTCAGCTTAACATCAGGCGAGGTAAAGTCAAATTGACGTGCCATAGATAAAAAAAAAAAAAAAAAAAATCCCTTCTAGCACAGCCAGTACAGTTCATTGAAGCTATTACAACAGTTGCTCAATATAGAAAATATAACAATCAAAGTGTGATTCGTTTTGAATTATGAATTGTGCGGTCTATCAATTTTAATATGATATGCATTTTTATCAGTTACTAGTTTATGTAGATGTACAAAAATGTTCAAATTTCTTTTTGTTTGCACGAGGTATTAGTTCTTGTTTCTAAATTATCTGGTATCAGTCAATAAAATATGATGTTAGTTATGTTTGGTACGTTAACCTTTCCGCCATACGTTAGTAACACAATTTCTTTTATCACCACTTTTGTCTCAGTCTAGGATTCCTTTTTTTCCTCTAAATATTCAATTTCTTGTAGTGTACGTTGTAAATAAATATGTCATGTATAATTCCATCACAAAGTGAGTGAATATATTCTTATCCAAAGAAATTGCTTTCAGAAAGAATCAGTTATGTGAGTTCACGGTTTATCTTATTTTAAAAGACTTCAAACGAAAAGACTTTTCTCTGTATTCTCTGTGTTGTTACGTGAAGCGTTATTCTTACTTTTTGCTGCGGAAAAATAGGTTACTTCTAAAAGATACCTAAGTTGATTGGTCGTACTAAGTCAAGCCATTTGAATATTAAATGTCAGTAGGGGAGACCGAGGTGAATTGAAACAGATATAGGTTGACACAAGTTCAATATTTCGGGTACTATAGGCACTAGAAGAATGACAACAGCGCCATTTGATTCGTTTTGATGCACACGACGACGTATTAGAACACGTCGCGGCGTTGCGGCGAGCGGTTGTTGAGTTATCGTGTCTATGCGCAAAATTTGACGAAAAGTAAGAATTTTTGGTATTTTTCGAGAAGTTTTATTTATTTGGTATTGAGAAATAGGTTTTTGATTGTTTTACTATAGCCTAGTGTGTTTAATGTAGTATTATAATGTAACGTCATTTTGTAGAAATATTCAAGTTGAACTCGGGTAATGGTTAATACGGTAGCCATAGTCGGTTTTTATTATGGTGAGGTAAGTTGAAACAACTTGTTTTAACTCACCTCGGTTGTTTCAAGTTAGCTTAGGTTAGGTAACTTAGCTTATTTTCACCATACCAAATAAGTATGAAAGAAAAACGAAGAGAGGAGATCTCTCTCCTCTTGCGCAGAGTCTCCTCTTGTGGCATAGGACGTAAGTTTAAGAGGTAAAATATGTATAAATAATGATGTAAAATATAATGATGTTCAAATAGTGAGAGAAAATACTCCTGAAATTATTGCACAGACTGAATTAATAAATGTGAAGAAGTCACATCAAATAAAAGAAGTCTAGAAAATCCTGTCGCTGAAGTGACCTCTTCATTAATCAACACAATTGAGTCTAGATTTAATTTCGGATTTATTTCTAACGGGAGAAGATATTATTCCCATAGATGTGGGTAACTATCGCCTCCACGTCGTCGTCTGTTGCAGGTAAATCACACCAATCCGCATATTTTATCAGGCCTTTACCACAAGCTTTACCTAGAAAAGGTACCGAGAATAGAAGGAAAGTTAAATCAACCTTTCTAACAGACACGCCTGAACAAGAGGCTCTTGAAGAAAAAAAGGCAATAGTAAATTAAAGAACACTAAAAAAAACATCACTGATTCCAAACATACGCAATAAAGATGATTGCTGATTTATTTTTTATTTTATTCAGTTTAAACCGACCATTTAAATATGTGTCAACTCACCTTCACCCCTGTTTCAATTTACCTCGTCCATAGGAGAGTTGAAACAGTCGGAATTGTTCGCTTAAATTCAATTTTTCTCCAACTTGGAGTTATTATTAACTGCTTGTTTCTGGTAATTAGATACGTGTTGAAATTCACATTCTAATGAGGGAACTTACTAGCTAATAGACATCACTGAAGCTGAGTTATTATCAAAAATGCAATTTTTGTGTCAACCCACCCAGGTCTCCCCTATCATTGCGCAATCTCAGTGGCGTACCGATGGTTAGTATACGACTGCTACGTCTATTCTCGCTAAGTGTCAATATTCCCATAAATTGTCTATTTATATTGATAGGTGTATTTACCTTAGGTCATGATAACGCTTTGTAGTTTATTTTGAAATTGTGATGGCTACTGGTACCTTCAAATGCGAATATAACTATTATCGAATAAAACAGACGTTTACATCTCGACTCTTCTAAAAAGAAACATTTAAAAACTACTAGTAGGTACACAACATTCTAATAAAATGATAATGTAAGTAAGTAGGAGTTGACTTCAATCAAAATGATTACCATGAGTGCTTTCGGCCATTATATTTTATCCTAGTCATTACTTGTTCCATATAACAAAACTGTCGACGACATGCCAGTAAGCATGACTATTAATAGGGACATACACAAGAAATATGTCCCATAAATCAATCAATTAGTTTATTGCAGTTCGCAGCTGGATATTGGCCATTTAATGTGCGCTATAGTTCCCAGTCTACGGCATTCCGCACACAGTCTACCCCAGTTACCTTATATATGTATTGCAATGAGAAATGAACAACCATTTTACAATAAGATATTGAAGAAGGCGTTACATGGTGGGCCATTACAAGAAAATATATCGGCTTACGGAAGGGAACTCATAACTCATACATACATACATACATATGCTCACGCCCGTAATTCCGCAGATATCCGTGCTCACGCCCGTAATTCCTGAAGGAGTAGGCCGATGTGTATTAAACACCCACTTTTCGCCAACTATGATTTTCGGTCCCACGTAATAGGGGGCGAGCCTATTGCTACACGGTTTGCCTATTATCTATTACTAGCTGACCCGCGCAACTTCGTCTGCGTCACCCCGTTTATGCAACATTTTTCATTCCTGCTCCGCACCTGTTTGTTGTATTATGATGTTATATACATATAAACCTTCCTCTTTAACCATTCTATCTATTAAAACAAACCGCATCAAAATCCGTTGCATAGTTTTGAAGATTTAAGCATACAAAGGGACAAGAAAAATAGGGACAGAAAACGCGACTTTATTTTATACTATGTAGTGATAGTGACGATAACTATATCAAAATTTTACATGTCATAGAAAGAATTGCGTTCTTTCATTACTGAGAGGTGCCCGCACCTCAGAACCATCATACATATATACAATCTAGACTCTTTATATATATAGATATATTTATGATCACCACATGTACCTACTTACAAAGGCAAACAAAGTCCAACAAATGAAAATCAGTGCCCGACATCTAACAAATTAAAAACTAACAATGAAACAGCCATACATATTTAATATACAACAGTATACATTTCATACGATCGCAATATCCCTGAGGATGGTAGAAGCACAAAGGCCTTAGAAACGGTTTTCGTGGAAAAGTGCTACGTCAGCGAAAAAAAAATACAATGGAAGGGCTCACAATACATCCCGGCAGTTGCAGACTGATCAGTGCGGTCTCCAAATAACAAATGAATTGAGGAAATCCACCTCCCTGTTCCATGGTTATGTGGTCTCGTGTTATAACTGCGAATGTTCCGTGTCAATGTTTTGATGGATTATGATCGAAACTGTACGTGAGCGGTCAATGGAACGCAGTCTTTATTATGAAGATCATGTGCAGACTGTATTATTTTACTCTTACTAGTTAACTGAACTGAACTGATTTTATTGAAATTTGGAGATTGAGATAGAATTATAACCGAAGACAGATAATTTTTATTTCAGAAAATAACGTGAAAGAGTATATTTATTTTTATTAGCATTTATGATGCTAGTGAACATCAATCGTTACATTTTTCTTTTCAATTGTAATATTTCGCAAATAGAGTATGGAAAAACAGAAAACAGTTCAAGTTTCATGACAATTGAAACACAACAAATCATATTTCATCTGTTAGCGATTAGCAAAACAATAACGAGTTAACGACATTAGAAAAACGAAACAAGAAAAAAAGAAAGAAGAGCATGAAAATCTAAATTAAATAATAATCCTCAACACTATTTCTTTTAGCGAAACATCCACCAAGATTGTTCAGCAAAGCGTGCGAGGTCCAATCCGAGTGGCCGCACACTTTTGCTTTCTCTATCGACTCGCGAAGGGGTATTCTGAAAATTTAATTTCCGCAGACAGATCGAACAATTTCGCTCCAATGTGGTGTTCGCGGCCCGTAATTGGGTCAACCTGACGTAGAATAGACTGACACTGTTATTATTAGTAAGTAGATTTCTTATTCACTCGTTAGATTATTAGACAGCGACTTCGAGCAACCACGATAAGTTGGAGAAAATTATCATTTTGTGTTCACGGAAAATGAGTTTTGAAATTGGATTCTCGAACAATCTGATTTATATTACGTTATAATGATAGGATGTTTAATCAAATTAGTTAAGAATGGTTTTTGTTAACAATTGCGCGGTGGTTTGATTGTGTTTTCTTGATTAATATTTTAATAATGTCAATTGAGATAAATAAAAGTTGTTAACAGAGGGAAAACCATCTGTGCCGGTCTCTATGGTATGGCGGTAGTGAACGTGACTGCTATGCAGGAGACGCGAGCGATGCAAATTCCGCTTCGATTCCAGCTCGATGCAAATATTTGTGAGCATAAATATGACTATTTGCATTAGTCTGCATGTTCCCATTTAAAACATGTATGTATTTACAAAAAAATATGTATCCAAGTATGTTTATCCGCATAATAGAAATCCATAACACAAAATTGTTAAACTATGCTTATGTCTAGTTGGTTGTGTGGGTCACAATGGGTCAAACTGTCCAACATATAAACCTCTCTTTGGGAGGACATAACAGGACTCTTATTTCTGCAAGACCACACCAAAGAAGTCTTACAGATAGAGATAGAGATTACAGATAGAGAGTTGCCTTCGTTGGTGCGTTTTCGAAGGTAGGTAGGAAGGTAACAATGGGGCCATTGTTAGGTCCCGGCAGGAGGGGCCCAAGGCCCAGGAAGTCTTGGTTTGACGTCGTAGAGGGTTATGTAAACTTCGCACGATCTTAGACCATTACCATAGAAGCCTAAGATCGTGCGAAGTGAAGAAGGAAAAGGAGAGTAGACCATGACCTATGAGTCCACTTTGACCTTGGATGCAATCAGGTCTACACGATGACGATGCCGGAGAGGACATAAGTATTTCGGTGAAATAGTATCGGTATTCACTTAACTATAACGAAATTTAGAAAAGTATTCTTATTTTGAAATTCAAAAGTAGCTTAACTTTATCAAGCTTATTCTCATTAAGATCAGCATAGTTGAACAGAACAGCAGCGCAGAACTGTGAGAAGAATAGATTTATGAGAGTTCCGCGTTTGTAGTAGCTTGCAGCGAATTATATAAGCACCTCAAAGACGCGGCGAATATTTGACGGCAAATTTTTTCAACTATTTTTTTTTATACCACTTAATATTTTTTTTTCTTTTTTTTTATACCACTTAGGTGGCAGACAAGCACACGGCCCACCTGATGGGAAACGGTCACCGTGGCCCATGGACGTTTGCAACACCAGAGGCGTTACACACGTGCTGCCTACCCTGTAGAAACCTTCTGATGCCCTTCTTGAAGAACCCCATATTGTAGTCGCTTGGGAAAACCACGGCAGGGAGCTCATTCCATAGCTTGAGCGTGCGCGGGATGAAACTCCTTTCATACCGCACTGATAAATGTTATATTTATTCTTAACTAGCTGACCCGCGCGACTTCGTCTGCGTCACCCCGTTTTTGCAACATTTTTCATTCCTGCTCCGCATCTGTTAGTCGTAGCATGATGTTATATACACATAAACCTTCCTCTTTAACCATTCTATCTATTGAAACAAACCGCATCAAAATCCGTTGCGTAATTCTAAAGATTTAAGCATACAAAGGGGCAAGAAAAATAGGGACAGAAAACGCGACTTTATTTCATTTATACTATGTAGTGATAGTGAAGTCTCAGGCTGAAGTTTATCACATGAATTTTTAAGTAGAAAGAAAGTACCAACCGGTCAACCAACAAACTAAAACTCAAACTAAACTGAAGCTTCAGTTATCGGCAGAGTATAATCGTTATTCGATATCGGATATTTGATTAGATATACATAAATAATGTATAGAAGTATTTAGAAAAAACACCAGACTCCGGACTCGCAAGTGAAAGATAGGTACTGTTGCAGTCGGGAAAAATACAAGAGTAACAATAATTAAGGAAAAAAACAAACTTTTAATTTATTCCTAAAATTGAATAAATTGTAATGAATCATGAGCATAATATCAAAACATCTGAATGATCCTAATACGATAATTAACGAGTAATACGTCCCATTTTTAGTAACTAATGAGCAAAGCGAAGCGAAGCAGCGAAGGAAGAAATCTAATCAGCAGTTCGATTTACACAAATCGCTCCAGCCACTCAAACGTGTGAACAAAGAATGTCTTCGTAAATCTAACCAATAGATTATTCTGGCGGGTTAATAAAGACAGGCAGACCTTTCGACCGGTATACATGGTAGCACACTGTGGCCAAAAACTTAATATACAGTGAAACTAATTTATTTATCTACGACTAGCTGTTGCCCACGCCTCTATTTTTTATTACAGTTCCTATTGAAGTATCATCTTCATCGACGGAACCTTTTAACTGATACGGACTGAATTGGGTTCAGCTCTCAGTATAATTAAAAAACAGGCTAAGTTCGAAATACTGAACTTTAAATATAATATTAATGTAGTGAATAAATAGATAAAAAGCGTTGGAAGCTTAGTGATTAAGGAGTCGGCCCTACGATCGAGAGGTTCCGGGTTCGAATCTTGGCCATTACACTACTGACGTGGTGGGTCCACGTACGTCTCTTAATACAAGCCATTGAGCTTAGTTGGAGGGGTTAGAGGGAATATTAGTAATTTGGGTTGCTAATAACCTTTTAAAAAAATGCAGGTGTTTGAAAGATATTGGTCGTTCACTTAGGTTGCATTGTGATCTCAAATTTTATTCTTGGCTTTCATAATAAGTATATTGCCCAGAAACTAAATGTGCATTTAATGCAACTTAATGTAACGGAACTTAGTAACCTAGATATAAAATATGAAGGCCTAAAGTACATAATATTTACTTATATAATACCAGTAATAATACTTGATAGGAGGTAGTCTTAGAACACTGTTTGTAAAATCAGTGTAAAAGTTTCAATTTTAGAATGACAATGAAGATCATCATATAGAATTGCAGACTGTTAAAACTCTTTAAACTAATTACGTCTTACATCACAAATAAAATTAATGTCTGAAATTTTAATAAAACTTTACGTAAAATGAATAATAGCAAAAATTATGCAAAGTTTGTAGAAGATATTTTATCCCTATAAAGAGTCTTTTAATTACGATTACTTGGCCCGTAAATAAAATTACATAGACCTATCACGATCCATTCACAGTTTTATAAAGTTTAATTTTGTTAAAGCTGAGTTAAGAGCCAATAAATCTAACGGAGATTAAAGGATTCGATCGTTTTGAAGGTCTCAAGCGAAGAAGTACAAAATGTTGTTGATATTGATGATTTGTAAGTGCCGTTTACTGGTCTATGCAGAATAAATGATTTTTGATTTATTTTGATACAAGCGTCAGTAGTAAAATTCGATATCCCTGTATGGGTATTTTGTTTTCTCATATATTTTTATATGCAAATAATTTCTTTTTTTTGGTATATAGGAGGTTGCCTGATAGAGGTCGCTGTTCGCGATACAGAAGACAATTGCACATTGTACTATTTGTTTCTGTCCATATTGTAAAGTTCTTATATCTATTCATTACTGTTATACCACTGTTGATATGTAGGTACATATGGTATACTTTATATTTTGTGAATGATTATAATAATACTCGCCGCTGCAAATGCTTAAGGTCCCTACTTACGAGTATAGCCCAGTTAAACGATCCACGATGTATGATAGACAGATTGGTATTGCCCCATTTAACACTGAATTGTAATTAACAGCTATATGATCCATTTGTAATATATTTTACTTCTATACTTAATCTGTAATAAAGGTTCTACAATGTGGAAAAATATAGGTACGTTTAGAGCTTAGTATCTGTAAATTTGCCCCAAATAGAAAAGATTATTTTAGGTGGCTTTTGTATCACTCAAAGGGGTTTAAACGACTAGATACTGCATGTATTACACTTTACACTATACAGATAGACACTTTGTTATGTTTACACCAAATTGATATATTCATAATATTTATACAAAATAATTCTGGTTGGATACACAAAACGTTTATCAGCCTTTTTAAGCAAATACTTCATAGCCAGAAGTATCTCAGTTTCCTAGCAATAACCCCTTACAATGTGAAAAGTTAGTCATACAATGAAGTTATTGTGGATCTGGTAAACACAGGACGGCAGACGGGTGCCGCTACGGTCGGCTGGGCCCCCCTTCGTTGTTCGTCGGGGACACACGGAGCCCCCATTTGGCCTGCAACCGCCCTTTATCCTTTTCTTTTTTATTGGCGTTGTTATTTTTAGCGTAAATCCTTTTTTGTAAATAAGTAATTACCTTATTGGAATTTATCAAATGTAAGTGCCCGTTAAATGTTGTTCAGTTCACATTTATTCGATTGCTAGTCAGTTCCAGTGCTGGAATGTTTCTAAAGTGATGTGAGCCGGCATTAAAACGTCTACATTCCAGTGATTAATCCAGTGCATCGATTGGGTTGACGGTCTAGTTTCGATTCCACTTTACCCATTTCAGTGCAACTGGAATAGTGTTAATATCTATTCCTGCACAGTAATTACGCAGTTTGCCATTCTAGTGAGTTTTCACTAGAATGGCAAACTGCGTAATTACTACTAAAAAAAATTTTTTTTAGGTAGCTAATAACTGAATTGGATTAATGTGAACCGGGAATAAAATAAAAACAATACCACAATGGGTGAACAACTGTATTTCTTCATTAAATTGAATTAAGGAGAATGTTTCTTCTTTCTTAAAAATAGGACGAGGAAAATCATTAGAATTATGAAATTTTTGTCAGAATACCTGGTATACCAATTGCCTCACCATATAATGTACTTATACTTATAGGTATTTCAACAATATTTGCATCAGGCATAATATAATTCTCATATGATATCATAATAAATTATATAAAACAGGAAAACAGCTCTGAAATTTGTTCGCTTTCTCATTATCCAATATGTGCCGACAGGGGCGTACACAATATTACATTGTGTAACTCCAAACCCTTGTTGTATAAACGCCGCTTTCGTAAATATCTACCTCAGACTAGCGGTTATACTTTTTAAAAATTCGTGCTGTACTCGCAGAATGTACTTAATCGGATCATGAGATTGTGTTTAGGGAAATGAAGGTATGATCTGCGTGCAAAATACCGTCTTCTTATCTTTTACGGATTCTTCATTCATTCAATTTCAACACGGGTAAGTATTTTAGAAACTTAAATATATAGATGTCGTCGTTTCATTGGTCAAATGGTACAGTTTGTCGTACACGCTATCTTTGGCAAATTGATAGCAGTTACAAAAGAGTTCTTTTACAAAACCTTTTCCCGTTTGGTGGGCCTGTCAAGTCGGCAACACAATACCAGCGCTCGACGCCTGTAGTCCTTTTGAATTGTTCCTCTTCTGACGTATTTGAAGTTTGGTAACAAATGGTTTCGATCAACGATACGGTTACAAAAAAGCAAAGAAATAAAAAGAGTTTAGGCAAAGTTTAATTTCCGTTACGTTGCCGACTGCACGAGAATTTCCGGGAAATATTTTATTTTTGGATAAAAAGGATCTTTTTAATTGAGTCTCAAGAAATGAAGACTTACAGATCCGTGATTGAATGGTAGCACTTTTGTGGCATCTCGAATTGATCCAGTATCTTTTATGTTAATGGGCGGAGTGGGTGAAGCTCTTCAGACAAAGAAGTGTAAATATGTGGGGGTGTGAGGCGGGAAGGTCGGGAGGTCACGTCCGGCGACAGAAGACTGGCTTCATGCCTCGATGCCTCCGCCGCTGACGTTGGCAGCATTCTCTGCTCAATAATATTCAGACACGTTAATCTTGTTTATTCTTTCTTAGATTACATTGCACTAAGAATAGTCCATACATGCATTTGTCAACAGTACTTATTACTTAGAAGTTACCAGAGAATAAAAGGTCACAATGACATCTCACCCTTTGAACTTTCTTACGACCTTGATGTAAAATTAATCAAAAGCGGGCCCTTAGTCTGAGTGGTTAAGTATTCAGCCTCGTGCAGTGAGTCATGAAGACTTAGTACGATTACTTGTATTAAGTATTGTATCTGAGAATACCTACATCAATTTTAGTAATGTAACTTTTAGGCATCCGAAGAGGATGAGTAATAGTTTGGTTTAAATTAATGTGCGTCTGGTTCTTAAAAGCATCAATTGTTAGGTCTGCGTATATACCTTAATATATCACATGTAGACAAATATTTGCACTGAGTGGGAATTGAATCCGCGCCTCTTATGTATCAATTGTGTTCGCTACCGATAAGCCCAAAGGTCGAACAAATACATTTTTTTTAATAATCTAATATATATAAAATTCTCGTGTCACAGTTTTCGTTGCCATACTCCTCCGAAACGGCTTGACCGATTCTCATGAAATTTTGTGAGCATATTGAGTGGTATGAGAATCGGTCAACATCTATTTTTCATACCCCTAAATGCTCGGAATAGAGCAGCGGGAATGGGATCAGAAGTCCACGCGGGCGGAGCCGCGGGCAACAGCTAGTATTATATAAATGAGAGCAACTGCCTCCTAAACCAGAGGAAATAGAGGACAAATCCTCGTCTACCAATCAGTAAATAGGTTGGTTTAGTATTCTAAGTTGGGCCTCCAACGCTGATGTAAATATAAATTTAATCTGTGATATATAAAAGGAAGTACAACGTAACATAAAAATACTTTTTTACATAGAAAATGTATACGACAATGGGAAAACAAAAAAGTTTCAAGGCTTCGGTTTCCCTCTGTTAACGAATTTCAAACTTCCATTTTTTATTCGTATATACTTATAATTTTGTTAGACTGTCGAGTTGTATTCTCCATTAATCCCGCCTACTATTATTTAAAGTATATTTATGTAACAGATGTTGCCAAGTTTTTGCCTTTGTGGTTTGAATTATTTCATTTCGTCCACTGGCTTTTAGTTTTCTATGCGAAGTATAAAGAGAAATACGTAATAGGTACTGGCAACTTATGTTATAATACGTTTCTGCAGTACTGATACTGGAAAATTTGGAATACTGCATAGGAAAATTCGTAGAATTTGATTTTACGTGGATATCGAAACTGTAGATTCTAACCTATATCTGAATACCTACTCACCTTTTATGTTTACTCCATCAGTTGACTGCATACGCCGGATGGTAAAAAGCTGAGATCTATGGCCACCGTTACAGATGCTGTTGATATGCTATGACATGACACAAGGGGTAGGACATGATTGTATCTCCTCCTAAGCAGTCCTATTGGGAAAGTACATCTGCCCTACGGAAAACTTGGGCTAATAATAACCTGGACTTGGATTGGCACTGCTATGTACCTAATAGTGTGAAGCCCTGCTTTGTTTCTACACTGACGGCACAGAGACTCTTTGCCTCCTTTACCCGCCCTTCCCCTCCCCACTCTCGTCCCATCCACAGTGTCAGGGGCGCGAGTATAATGCCCCTGATGTAGCCGATTTCCATCAGGTGGGCCGTGTGCTAGTCTGCGATATAGGTAAGTTGTATAAAAAAATAGTGATCCCTAACTCGGCAGGCTCTATACTTAGATTCTTCAAGCTCCGTTTAAATAAGCCGGAATTATAGATTCTTTTTAATACTTACGTCAATAAATATATACGAACATCTAAATAGATCGATAAAATACGTTCAATTTTAAACACCCGTGACAGTTTTTTGAACCACGAAGATAAAATTTAAATAATACCTTGGACGGAAGCCGGCTCATCATATCCGGCGATCTTTTGGCCATAATGCGTGTATAGTGAATACTGATTAAGAGACAACTAGTAAGGATACAAAGGGTGCCGAGGCAAGGGTCGCCGCGCTATGTGCGAGTGAGATTTCCGAGCGCTCAGATATGAAATAACATTTCTATAATGATATTAGCTTGTTTGACTAGATGTATTATTCGGACATTTAAATTAACCGAATATACAACGGTTTTCACAATTATTTAATATAATAAGCCTAATATAAAGAATAATTTCATCAAGAACTCAATCGAAAATCTTAGGTCTTTAATATTTTGTGAATGGTTGGTTAGATATTTAAATACAATGGAATAGATTTTCCTCTTTAGTTTAAACACCTTCAATCCCTGATCGCTATTTCTATAACTATTCCTTCTCACAATTCCTCTATCCATCCTCAATATGGCGGCAATATTTATTTAAAATTTCATTCAGCGTTGGATGCAAATCCCCACTACAGCAGCTGCTAAGTAAAAAAGTCACGATCTGCTTGTAAAAACTATGAAAGATGTCGTTGTTGTCATCTCGCTCTAAGTTGTTCAGTAATAGAGCTGTCTCTTTCAGATATATGATTTCTATGTGTTAATGTTGTTTTAGTGTTTGTTCCATATAATATCACCAAGGCATTGCAATATACATATAAGTGTTATTATAATTTATCTATGACTGCATTTAAACAAGCTTATATTAACTAGAAATTGCTATACAAGGCCGTTGATTGTGTTGAACGTGTGATGATTTTAATTCATGCAATGACATCATCCACCGTGAACACTGATTTTTGACAAGGGCTTCAACTTGTGTATTCAAAAACTAGTGTTTAAAAAAAGAATGTGAAACAAAGAAACAGACGAATATCAATTTACAAACATAAAGAACAAACAGGACAGTGACTTACGACTTAATTACAACGTACAGTCAGAGCTCATAAGTGCAGTAGCACATCAAGGCTCAAAATGGTTTAGAGTGCGGGTGTCTCGGGCCATCGCGTTTATATGTGTGCGTGCGTCTACACGACGCGATGCATCATAGCGTAAAGGACAGACAACAAAATATGACGTGTTAGAGAAAGATGACGATAGGTATAATAATATATTCGTTTTCATAACTGTGTTATTCTTTACGACTGCTGTGAGTCATTAGATACTAATACAGTAATTCACTTAGATTGGTAAATTAACTGATAGCTAAGTGGCTTAAGACACTATAGTGATTACAGATGGCTGTGGTTCGAATCCAGCTTTTTAGAGTTTTTATATTTATGACATAAATATAATTTTTAATATTGATAAAGTAATTTTGCACGAAGTTTAATTATTATTTATGTGATTAAGTAATTATGGGGTTATAATAAGAAATAATACAAAATGTTTGATTCGTAACTAAATATATTTCATTTTTATTATCTACCTGCCTACTCAGTGTAAATTTTATTGAGGTTTATAGCTTAAGTATTCGTTTTCTCAAGGAAAAGAGGATTGAAACTTAACCTCAATCTTACAATCTTAAACTAAATTGTCCTATAGCCAGCACGTCCCCTTTTTACCAAATTCACAAAACTACTTCCTACTTAACTGGGTTATTCAATATATTTTTAAGATCATTAAGTAGGTATAGTTTACTTACTTGTAAGTTATGTAACAAAAGTAGGTATTCTTTTTTTACAGATTTAATATTTAGAACAACAGGATTACTTTTTTCCAATTACTCAATTAAGTAGGTATAATTAGTATTGTAGATCTTCGATATCGCCAATTTAGTTGTGGAGGTCATATGGCAGTCGCTTCATGGAAAATATCTAAGCTCAGCCGGATCTTAATTAGACCAGAAAGCCGACCCCAACTGAGTTGGGAATAGGCTCAGAGAGAATATTAATATATAGGTAATATTAATAATTACTTAATAATAGTTTTTGTGCTAATAATTATTAATATTTTTATGACCTCCGTTGTTCTCAGTACCGCTGAATAGACGTCGGCGCATAGACCCCACAACATTCTGATAAATATCTGTCCCACGTAAATTGTCACATATTTGCATGCAATGTTGCTTTAATAATTCAGGACATCTTTGGACCATTACCGTATATATTTTCTAAAGGGTTTAAATCAGGGGATCGTGCTGGCCGTTGACCTCTGCATGTTCTCTAAGCCATTCGCGAACTATGACGAAAAACACTGCGCACTGTAGGTAACATTATCGTATGTAAAAAGTCCATATAACTTCTGCTGTTCGCTCGCGGCGGAATAAACTCCATTTCGCCTGTCCTGGCGCGCTGATCCATTCCCATATATTAACACTTAATCTGCCTGACTTCGTGTTAACAACAATGTTACTGTCAGACCAGCGTGTATTGTTCCTACGCCACAGCCGCATCCTTCCCTTCTGACAGGACTTAAAAGGCTTTTTCGTCCGAGATTATAATCGTTTCCCAGTTAAAATCAAGGTATTCCCAGGCAAAACTTAACCTTTCGTCTTTATGCCGTTGCGTTAAAACTGTTTTATTGCTGGCGTCCGGTGATGCAGGCCTTCGGCATGGAGTACGCGACGAGCAGTCATCAATGATGTTTCAAACTCATTGGCACCCTCGTCCTCAAACCTCTTCTCCCAGCGGCTCCCAGTATTCCTCTAAAAAGAACGTTTTTACACATTAATGTAAGCAATAGATAGAATAGATTTTAATGAAACTTTACAATAATAATATAGCTTATATGTATACCACAGAATAACACAAAGGCTATGTTTGGTCGCAATAACCGATATCCACGCGGGCGGAGCCGCGGACAACAGCTAGTATAATTTAAAAATAAAATGATATATTATTATACTTACGGATATGCCAGTTTCATTTGCTATTTCACTTATATTTAGTCCATTCATATATAAAGCCATAATATTAGCATTGACTTCCATACTTATATTACTTGTAGACATGTTGAACTTAATATTGAATCGATTCACGTAAATAACAAGCACATAACAAGCAACTAAAAAACAACAACGTCATTTTATTTTCTCTAAGTCAGTAATTATTCCATTTTATTCCAAATCTACCTTCATACTTTTTACATTTTATGTTGATCTTTGCTAAAGTTTAACAAATAATAAATTCTACAAGAAACATATTTTATTCATCAACCTGTTGTTAATTTATAAATGAAACACAAAAAGTGTTATAGTTGGTCGTAGGATTTGAACCATCAACCTTACATTTTAGTAATCCTTATGCCAGAACCACTCGGCCACGGACGACATAGTTGTTTATAACGAAATTGATAATATGCCTACAGAAGAACAATTTACATGTGTGCGTAAATTGTCTTAAAAGAAAAAGGTCACAAGTAGCGCTAGAATGTTGACGCTATAGTTGCGTAGGATTGCTACTGCACTTTTGAGTTCTACTGTACATCATTTACAGACATATTCGTGTCACAATGAAAGAATCCGACTTCATAGCTTGTCGTCTCCATCGATTTAATTTTTTCGCATTGTCCGCGTTATCTCGAGAACATCTCGATGGCAACTGGGACGAGAATTACGTGACTCTTTGTAAGGGAATGTCTTATAAATCTCGATTGGTAGCGTACGGCACAATTGAAAATCCGTGAAGTAATAAATCCGCTACGGTTTACTAGAAAACGATGTCATAGAGATTCACACGTCTCTTTAATCTCAATAATACTGTAGGTTAATCTTGCAGGAGTAACCAACTGATAAAATAAAACAAAGAAATGGTCAAGAGTTTCTTTATTTATTTATTTAATAGGTTTCATCCACAGCAAATGCTTTGCATCGGCTGGTACATTTGCCAATTACGGATAACCAGCATGCGTAATATTATATCATAAAAGAAATAACTAGAAAAACTAACATTGCATAAAGACTGAGTTTAGCAATAAGCAAAATGAGTTACATACCCACCACTATTTATTTTATTATACTGATTTTATAAGCTATGAAAAATAACTAAATTAAGAAACGAAGATTTCAAATATAAATTATTATTCAATACTTTAGAAATAATGTAGATAGTGATGTGAAACAAGTAAGCAAATATAATAGAAAAGTATTTGTCCATTCTTTAAGTTGACAGTCAGTCAATCAGTCTATAAAGAAAAGTTTCGATTAAAAATACGAATTGATATCGTTAACGATAAAATTGTACGTGATACGAAGACGTCTCGCGCTATCGGCAACTTGACAGTGACTGATCGCCGGCTGGCCCCGAGACCCCCCAGCCCCCATCACCCACTGCAGGCTCCCCCTCTACAGTCTTGATCCAACGTCACTTCGAAATTCACTTTGTTAAAAGAACATAGGTATATTCTTTGGAAGCTTTTATATTTCAACTCAAATGTTATGATCTATTTGAACAATGATTTTATTTCTACCTTTTTGAATTCAGTTATAAAGTGGTTTAAAGTGAAATTTAACCGAGTTTTGCTAACAAGGAATTTCATGTTTCTATTGAATTCTTTTATGGCTTTCCATTTCTGTTTCTATTGAATTCTTTTTTCTTAAAATTGTGAAAATGGGCACCCTTTTAGCAAAAGTTTTCCTGTTCAGAAGTCCGTGATGCCGTTGGTCACGTGTACTCTCATCGTGACCAAGCAAGTAACCCTTCCTTTCATTTTCATATTTTGTATTACCTGCCTCGTCTCCAGAAGTACCGTAGAAATTTCGAAAGACATACAATGAAAAGTTTCTTAATTTAACATATTTACCTGTTTGAAAGGTAACATCAAAAGAGTACGTACTTATTATTGAATTCGAAAGAGCCTATTCCCTCGGAGAAAATGTTGTATGTACAATATTTTCTTGTGAGAACGCAACTTTTGTCTATGACTTCTGCAAATAGTTGGGATAAATAATAATAATTATTTAAAGAGAAAATAAAAAAATAGTTCTCTTTAAAATATTCAAATATTTTAAAGAGAACTATATTAACGAAGGCATACAGAATATAAGGTAGATAACTAGAACCCAGAAGTAGGAAAAACTTTAACACCATAACTTTTTTTGAGAATACGATACACTACGTGTTGTTGATAATGCCAGTATTCTGGAATGCCACTCAAGTGTTTATCTCGAATCATAACTAGATTTGAGGATAGATGATATTCTAGATGACAGTTTTAATGCCATTCAAGTCAATTTTGACTTGGGCATTCTAGAATACGGACACGGGCTTTGCTTAAATGACATTGATTGTACGTGTGAACTTTTGATTCCCATTCCGAAAGGATTCGTTTGAGAAACAGAAACCGCTATTGTCAAACTCTCAAGACGTCAGATGAGGTGTTTTGTTAACTTCCGCGAAAATTCCCATTGAAGTGTTTGATTTGTTGTCTAAACCATCAAAATTCCAAGACACACAGTATCAGTTCAGATTGCGTATTATTGACGTAGACTTACTTAGCAGGAGTTTAGCAATCGGTGTAAGTTTATGTTTGGTTCGTGTTGCTACATCGAAGTTTACTTAATTGTTTGCCAGTGTAAGTCGAACTTATGTGAGTCATAACGGTGTTTACTCTAAGCCAAGTTTAACAGAAATTAAAGAGAATGTATAAATCTGGGTGGATTTTTAAACTAATAAACAAATTGAACTGCACTTTGATAGTCAAAGCATACATTTTTAGAAGCAAAAAGACTTCGGTTTTTAAGTGGACTAGCTTCAATCACCAATGCACTAAGTCCACAAAGTGCATCTCCGCTTCACACATTTAGTGAGTGCTGACTGTGGAAGAAATATGAAATTCATAATATTCTTAGTGTAACTAAGCGTGTGAGTGACATACGTATCTTTACACAAAAACTAGGCGTGAGAACGTTCTTTAAAAACCAAATTGATAACTATGACAGAAATATATATTGCAGTGACGTCATATTTACTAACCGTTTAAATCGGTTATGCGGTAATGAAGGAGTCTGTGGGTCTATTTACGCTAGTAATATTAATGTCTATGGCTTGACCACGTAAGACTGCGGACAAATTCTCACTGAAGACTGTATGTTGGGTGTTCTACCATGTTTTCAAGGTCCTTTGTAGACTAATCTTTTAGCTATAAACTTCTGAGTCAAAAGACGTGTGTTTCAAAGTGGCTACTTTTCGATATATTCTCTTTACTGCAAAGGATTCCACATAATTCACACGTTGCTGTAACAAATTTATGAACTACGCAAAATAATTGTTGTAATAATAACATAATTGTACCGTCCAAATAGGCTAATTGAAAAATATCTCGACATGATTCTCTAACATATTAAACATTTGAACATTTTTAACTTTTCGTTCAGAAACTCTTGTGGCTGTATATTAATCAAAGAACCTTTTGTTTCAGGTACATGCAAATAATTAACTCCATAACGGTGCCTTCATTATGAAGTAAGCGTTTGTTGATTTTATTATTCAACGACTTTAATTGGATAACTCGATGGGGCTGAACAAAATTGGGATAAAAATGGTACTTGTACGCTCTTTCCTCGTTTTTGTATTTTTTATGTGTAATTTCGATGGTATTTTTTCCACAAATGGTAGCAGTAAAGTAAATTTGTTTAAAGAATACTTTTAAAATATATTTTAACTTATATTTACGCCGAATATTTTGAACAATATGGACTACAATTAAAGCGAACTAAAGTTTGGTAACAACAACATTTTAGTGGCATTTATTTGATTAAAACGTACGTTTTCAATTCAGTTGAAGAGATAATCAATGATAAAACGCCTGAAACTCTGGAAATGTACCTAAATTGATGGTCAGTAGCACCTACAATTATGGTTTTTAAAATAACTTTTATTTAATAATAACGCAATCATATCAAAATGTGATGAATTAGATCTGGCAAAAGATATGTACTTATTAAAATACATAGTTCTTATTTCTCAAAGGAGTCACCAAATCGCGTCGTAGTCTGTCGGACAAAAGCCTCCAGTGGGCTTACAGACCGAAGCTTACGGACTCCTTGCATAATGTCAATAGTCTGGGCCCTCAGGATGAAACCTGTAGGTATACCAATTGTTTCAATTTTGTGAGACATTGTATTTATTTTTAAGACACTTGGGCTGGTTGTGAAATCGGGTCGAATTCAGGTTTAGGTCTTAAATTGTTTTAAATATAGAATTTGCGACGATTAAACTTTGTTTAAAAAATTCTAGAACATTAGACAAAATAAGACTACTTAATAGCTATAGTAGTTAAAACATTACTTTCTAAAATAATTCAAAAATTGTTTGTTTAAGTTACACCAACTATTGCCATACGGTTTGATTCATTATTCCAGTACATCCTAAGATTGCCTGGAAGAAATCGCGTCTATCAATTTATGTTCTAAAATCTAATCTTATCTTTCAATCAATCAATCAATTACTACTGCTGGATCCTCCGCATTCAGTATGTCCCAGCCATCTTTTTAGATCATCAGTCCATCTTATTATTCGCCATAATAAAATAACACAATTTAATTGATAAAGTTTCTTACGCTGTTGCTTCATATACTTTACTTCTAAGACTGTCCTAAATATATCAACATGTTCATGAGACCCTGGAGGCCTTTAGAGACATAACGTCCTTATCAAGCGTTCAGTTTGACGCCTAATGTTCACTTTACTCAATTATTAACATGTCTTTGAGTTTGAGACATGGCTCTCGTCGCCGTTTTTATTTAATAGTGACATTTCGGTATCGATCAAGGCATTTTAGTTTCTATAGCCATTTAGTAAAGACCTTAAATATTTTACGATAATCTACACAACGCCACCCAGAATATATTTGTGCATACAAATATTTGCAATGAGCGAGAATCGAATCCGCACCTCCTACTCTTAGGGTTCACTGTCGCAACTCCACAGACGACTGGTGCTCTATGGCTTTACATTACTACTGTACCTATTACTATTGACTATCCTATATACATATATACTATACCTACAATATACTGTATAATTTCAAAGCAAAATCTCTGATTATTGAAATTACTATTTACTTTTTTGCTAGCTGTAAGTTTTCAATATTTAATCAAGTATTGGTAATCAATTAAACCGTTTTATACTTTTATGCACACTTGTTTTAAAGAAATTAAATAGAATAAATTATCATACTAGATACTTCTAAATTCGTTGGTAAAAGTCCGAAGTACTTTTTACATTTATAACATAGCGGGACCTCTACTCTTTATAAATTCAAATTTTAAGTAAATTTTCTACTCGTAATTCAAACATATAGTTTTAAATAATATGGTTTAATGTTTTAGTGCCAAATCATAAATTTTGTAGTTTTATCTCTGTATTTGACTGCATAAAAGGATGTGTCATAGTGACCACGCAATGCCTGATATTCGTATCAGGCAACGCGATGTCCGAGCAGTACTGCAGTCACTCGATGTCCGGAAAGCCAGTGGTCCGGATGGTATACCAGCGGTGGTTCTTCAAAAATGTGCAGCGGAGTTGTCTCCAATACTCACGCGGCTGTACCGACTTTCCTACATTTCGGGTACAGTGCCGACGGCGTGGAAAGAGGCGAATGTACAGCCGATTCCCAAGAAGGGAAATCGCTCAGACCCAGCCAACTATCGGCCCATAGCCGTCACCTCAGTGCTGTGCAAGGTTTTCGAGCACCTTATCAACACACAGCTCATGCGCCACCTAGAGGATCACTCCCTAATTAATGACCGACAATATGGTTTTAGGCCGAAACGGTCAACGGGTGATCTTCTGGCGTATGTTACCCATCTTTGGGGTGAGGCTATGGACAAGCATGGTGAGTCACTGGCTATTAGCCTAGACATCGCCAAAGCGTTCGATAGAGTCTGGCACAAATCGCTTCTTTCCAAACTACCAGCCTTCGGTCTGCCTCTTAGACTGTGCAATTGGGTTGCTAGCTTCCTGCAGGGGCGCCGTATTCGCGTTCTCTGTGATGGACGAGCATCGGAGTTCCTGCAGGTAAATGCTGGTGTGCCGCAGGGGTCCGTCTTATCACCCACTCTCTTTCTTCTGCATATCAATGACATGCTGTCCACCGGCAGCATCCACTGCTATGCAGACGATAGCACTGTACACGGGAGCTACCACGGACATTCTGCGGCCAAGCAGTCCGATATAGCGGAAAAGAGGCGACTTCTTGTCACTGGGCTTGACCGGATCCTCAATCACGTTTCCCAATGGGGATCTGAGAACCTGGTCGAGTTCAATGCCAAGAAGACGCAGGCATGCGCGTTTTCAGCAAAGACATCTCCTTTCCTTCCTCCTCCCACTCTTCAGAGCACACCACTGCCATTACAGGATAACCTCAATATACTCGGTATGGACGTGCGCTGCAAACTGAACAACAAGAACTATATCGAGAGCATCATCAAAACAGCTTCGCGTAAACTCGGAGTCCTGAACAGAGTGAGACGTTTTTTCACGCCGGAGCAGCGGTGTCTTCTTTATAAGACACAAATTCGCTCCTGCGTGGAATACTGCTCGCATCTCTGGGATGGCTCCGCAAAGTACCTATTAGATGCTCTCGACAGGTTGCAGCGACGTGCGGTCCGCATTATTGGGAGTCCTGAGGTCACAGAGTCCCTCGAGCCTTTGCAGATGCGTAGAGATGTTGCGTCCTTGGCAGTATTTTACCGTCTCTACCATGGTGAATGTTCTGATGAGCTCTTCCAACTAATCCCACCCTCCCCTTTCCTACACAGGACAACGCGTGCAGGGCTTAGGTGTCACTCGCATACGGTACAGAATATTCCATCAAGAACCAAGCGGTTCGGTGAGTCTTTTCTCTGCCGTACCATTAAGTCCTGGAATTCCTTGCCGGCGCACGTGTTTCCTTCTTCCTACAGTCCCGGGTCCTTTAAGCGGGGCGTGAAAAAGCATCTGATGAGGCCGTCAAGCTGAGCGCCACCATTGTAGTACTGAACGTGTTTGCAATGGTGACCCTCTTTTGGGACTTTGCCTTCAGCTTAACATCAGGCGAGGTAAAGTCAAATTGACGTGCCATAGATATAAAAAAAAAAAAAAAAAAAAAAAAAAAAAATGTCTCACCGTCTCCTCAAGTATATAGGGACGCTTTAAGTACTAGACTTGCAAATGTACATTGGTTTTATTCGCTATTCCCAAACTATTCCACTGGGCCCTAGATTTAGCCTGGATTTCTAGAAGAGAATCGTAGTATTTTATTCTATCATTATACTTATCTTGTACCGCGGTAGGCTAGTGTTATGGGTGGTGGACTGCTGAGACGAGGTCTCGGGTTCGATCCCAGGTTTACCATGGAACACACCAATGACTGCGATGCTTTTTGAAGTTATGTGTGTATTCATCGCAGGTTTATAAGTGCACGGTTGATGGCAATAGGCTCGCCACTTATTACATTGGGACCTAAATATAAAACTGGCGAAATGTGGATGCTAGCACCTCTGCCTACCCCTTCGAGGAAATAGGCGTGATATTATAAAAAGAAAAAAAAATCTTATCTAGTACCTACTGCTGCGGGTCAGTGCTAAAAATTTGTGATGTATTTCAATTAATCAATTATCCTATCCCAGTCCAGTACTTGACATAGGCCTCTCGTAATATTGGGGCGCTTTGGCTCTGTTCTACGGTGGTCAGACTTTACTCGCAGTGATATCGTTTGCGTATTTTTTTAGATAGTCGCCTTTTACGATATCCTTCGGATGAGGTGAGGTGGTGATATTCTATCTTCGCCATCACACGGACCATATAATTAGTTACTTGAGTAGGTATAGTTTAAACTGGTTAGTTGGGTGTATTAGTATTTAGGTATATCATAATATCATTTAGTTTTGCATCGATTAGAATATAAGTATACACTTTTGTCTAGCATTTACATAATATTATTCTTAAAACTACGACTCAAAATACTTAGGTACACATAAACGCACTATACATTTTTAAATATGATTATAGTGGTAAACACTGAACTAACCAATATTACTTAGTAGAGTACAGTCAATGACAAAAGTTGATTAAAACTGAAATATTTTAACACCGGATTACCTAAATGAATTAATCAGTGAGGTATAAGTAGTTTTTTTTTACCTAGGAAATCAAATCTTATGAAAGATTTAACAGTTTAATAAGTCCAACTTTGTGAAGCAACATTTGTCGTTGGTACGTACATACCAAAAGGTTTGTACATCGTCAGTACACCAGTCACGCCACAATAGCGTGCTACTAAGGGTAGGTTTCTAGCTAGACTAGCTTTTTAAACTAATAGCAGACGTGAAAATTGTAGCAAACTTTTGTCCAGTTCTTTCAACCGACCTGGATGCATCGTTTTCTTTGGAAAAAGATAAGCAATGAACAATGTACTGCATTGCAGTTGCGAGTGTTCTATATACTTAACACAATATTTTATTACTTGGTTAGCGAAAGCCGGGTATTAACGCGATCATGTGGTAAATACAATAATTTACCTTTTGATTTGCTTGGCGTTTCGGGTTGCACGAGGCCTTTTTTTTTTAATTTTTTTTTTAATTTTTTTTTTTTATACCACTTTTAGCCTTTGTGACAAGCTGGCATTGAAAAGTGAGTATTTTCTTACTTCCCTTTTGAATAATGAATAAAATATTCTAGAACCTTGAAATATTGTACAAGAAATTAAAAGCCTCTAGACAAAGCGACATTCTGCTGATGGAATCGCGTCAAAGCGAACCGTTTTCAATTTGCTATCAATGGATTACTTGACACTATGGTGATTTTAATAAAGTATAACCGCGGTAGCCTAGTGGTATGGGTAATGGACTGCTGAGACGAGGTCTCAGGTTCGATCCCAGGTTTTACCATGGCACACACCAATGACTTTTCGATGTTTTTCGATCGCAGGTTTATAAGTGCCCGGTTAATGGCAATAGGCTCGCCACCTATTACATTGGGACCTAAACAAAAATTCGCGAAATGTGAGTGCTAGTGTTGAACTGAACGTTTCACCAATACGGGTTCAGCTTTTAATCTTACTGCCAGACGGCCAAACGGCCAAATTCTATTTTTTTTTCGTAAAACGATTACCATATGACTTCCACAATCTGTTCTCTTGAAACCTAGCTGGTTTCAATTTTAACTCTAGTAAATCTGTTCAGAAACAACGGCACCGCAATAAAACCGTATATTATGACGTCATAGTCGGGCATCTGCGGATATGACTCATTAGAGAGCGGTGCACTTGCATACACCTGCCAACTGATGTGTTTCTGCATAGCTCATAGTAATTTAGCTAGCCTCATTTCGCCTTATACTAGTGCTATACTAAAGTTCTATACTGATAATATAGTTATCCATGTAGATATGGATTAGTAGCGTTGAAACATACAGACTATAAAAATAGCGCAGCGGTTTACCATCTATCGCTGACAGAATAAAGTAAAAAAATACAAAAAATACAATATTTCGAAAACGGCGATGAATGGCACCCGTGCCATGAAAAATTTTGTGTCATTAAAATGCAACTTTCGGTAACTTGCCAAATAGACGTTTTAAAATCCCTAAACCTCGATGTAAATGACTACTCTGAATGGTTACTCACTGATCTTTTACCTCTAATTATTTTAAAAGTTCCATGAAATAGAAACATATATACGTTCATACCTAACAAACTAATAAAAGAATATTAAAAGCTATCCGTATTCCGTTTTCATCTTTATACTTAGTCATAAATATTCGTAAGCCACAATGTGGTACAACACTATTGTTTCGAGAACCGTACTGTAAGTCTAATAAATCCATTACAATATCATTTTCCGCACCATTTAGCGTTATTAATTAATATTCCTGTTCACAGGTAGGTTTCGCATTATATAATCTAGCGTATTTTAGATAATCTATTATTTGGAATAAGGTTACATACATATTATGAATTGTTGTCCAATCCAATGAATTGTTGTTTAATATTAATCTGCAGCATTCATCTTTTAACGGCTAGTTTTATTCATTATGTTTTGTAGAAAAAAAAAACAATATTTTCCATAAAAAAAATTGTTGTTTCTTAACTATTCTATTTAAGTTTTGGGAAATAGGGTATTTTAGTCGGCTCGACGAATAGCGTTTTCAGAATAAATCTTTCCTCTCAATAACTTCCAACGTTAATTAGTTCCCCAGAAATGTTTAAGTGGTATCATGTCCATAGTTAGATAAATATATCTGTATATAGATAAGTATACCTATCCAATAGCAGATCAACGATAAAGTACTCATGGAAACATTTGAAAGTACCTATATATCTAAGTCTTACGGCATCGTATCTGCAGCCACATACCTTCAAATATCGCAGTGGATTTGCCTTCGGCAAACTCGTGGCTATATTGGGTACGTGTCAAAAAGCCTTTATTTTCGAGAAGCGCCACAGAATAGATATTACCTGTATATTCCTTCGATGTGAAACCCTAAGCTTTTCTGATTTGGAAGGTCTTTTGTAGGTAAGTAACCCAAAAACTTTATTTCTCTATTTTGATGTCTTGTATGAGCAAGTTTATCGTTCTATCGCTTTTGAAGTAGCAATCATGTTATTAGATGGCAGGTTTTATTAGTGTTTTGGTGTGAAGTGACGAACTTGGCATACCAATTTGGAAAGTACTCGCAGAACACGCAGCACCAAAGACGGTAAACGAGGGAAGAAAGGAATTTATTTATATAAATATATTTTACAAAAGTAGGCATATAGAAAATAATCAATATCTCCCTACCCGTGCTCCTATTAATTGTGATCAGCGCAACAGTCATTCTTATCCACACATTCCTATCAAATGTGATTTCCTCCGTCATTCCTTTCTTTGCCATGTCTTCTCTAAGGCTACTACAACAATCCATCCATCTTTTGGCTGACGCTGACTTCTGCTAAAGCCCTCTACATTCATACTTTGGATCGTTTTTACATTACTATCGTTCTTCATTTTCTCATAGCATGTCCATATTATGACAGTCGTGTTTCGTATTTCTCTTATAGCTATACGTATGATCTTGAAATAAGTGCCTACTGAAATTGTTCGTGAATGTATTGAAGAGAAATCTTCAAAAAACGTTCCTATTCGGATTTGGTATTATTATTATTGCCAAGGACAGTGTTAAATTTTTGATACAGTAAGCATATGTCGTGGAGTTCAATGACCAGTGTCGGGTAGCGCTTGTGTCGCGCCCATGGCCCACCCCTATCTGGTATAGCTAGGGCTGCCAACTATGTCATTAATATGTAATGACATTAAACAAAAATGTATTTAAAGATAATTAGAGTACCTATTGTTAGCTTGGAAGGCGGTTTTATTACAAGCGTTTAGTACAGGTCTTTACAGTACATGCGTTTTCTTACATGCGTTTAATTTATAATTACATGGCATTTAGATTTGAGAACTGGATTTGAGACGAGGTCTCGGGTTCGATCCCAGGTTTGCACATGGCACACACCATTGACTTTTCGATGCCTTTCGAAGTTATATGTGTATTTATCGCAGGTTTATAAGTGCCTGGTTAATGGCAATAGGCCTGAACGTATTACATTGGGACCTAACCTTTGCCTACCTCTTCGGGGATATAGGCGTGAGTTTATGTTATGCTATGTTTGTAGTTAATATGAGAGTTTACGTTCTTTATAAAACGATTATGCCGATAAACACAGTCAGTACGCATATCCGATAACAGTCTGTCTCTTTGTATCTAAAGAGCACGTCCAAGAATATGAAATCACACTGGTCCAAGTGAGTTTTAACAGTTCGGCATATATTGCCATGTATCTGCGAGACAGCCCTATGTAACAGCCTATGGAATAATATTAAAGTTGCATGCTTTGTGCACTTCTCAACTACGCACCTTTGTTTGTTCTACTTTGTGTATTCGGTACTGTTTGGTCGCTGTAATGGCCGATAAAAACCGCCATTCAATGTTACGATGTTTTTATACGGCTCCTGTTAAGAACAATAGAGATGTCAAAGTGTTTTTATAGTTCGTGTGCATTACTCATGTATGTGTAGACCATTATCCTGTACCCTGAAATAAAACTTATCAATAAACGACTGAATCTTTTGATGGCATTGATTTAAAAGTCTGATTTTACAGCATCGCAGACCAAAATATTTGGTATAAATTTGAACTTGACACATTCAAGCATTCCTGAGAAAAAGAAACAGATAGACAGACGTTAAGGTAGGTTTCTTTTCCTGCTAACCTGCCTGATCTTAAGTAGAAGCAGTTGCGTTCACTGTAACCACGCCATAGATGCTGTCATTATGCTGCCACACCACAAGTTTTATTTTCTTCCAAAATAAGACTTTTCATTGTTCCGTAAGATTATAATATTTATTATTAACTTACTTACTTACTGCCAGCAGAGGACTGTATGGGTGATCAGCCCTTTTATATAGGCCATTTCACCCATATCACCTTACTATTATCTCTACTTACTAACCACGTTTATTGAGGTTTTAAATAGTAGTTAGTACTCACGCAATGTTATAGATACACAGAAGTTACCACAGAGTACTACAATTGCGGTAGGAGTGTACTACAGCGGTCTACAATATACACTGCTCGTAATACACCGACTTATCTCTCTGTGATGCTAGCATTCCTAGTTGTGTACCGCAGTAGCCACAATTTGGTCGCTCGAAAATGAAATGCGGCCTAATGTTAGGATGAAAATTATTATGTACGGAATGAATAAGAAATTGAATTTTAATATACAATATTGCGCTGTACTGTTGGATCACGTTTTCTGTTTCTTTTTTTTGATTTTGAATGCCAGGGTTCGCTACTTTTATTAAAAGAAAACTCAAATAGAACGCTACAACATAATCAACATCGCTAAATGAAGTTCTCGCCTCTCGAAACTAAATAGACTAAACTACTTCAATTCTAATTACAAATAATACTAATTACATCGCTGTATTTATGAAAGCCAGGTCCCAAAGCTCATCCTATCAACCGAGTAATGTAGACGCGAAAATTGTCCCCAAGTTAACAAGCCCGCCCCCTATCGGCCGCAGGCGGGAATCAGCAATGAAGATATTGTGCGTTTTCGTCACTTACCCCCTCCTCTGGGCCGGGGTGGGACCTCACCATCGTTTGCTCGCAATGACGTAATCTTTAAAGGCGATAAGTAATCTCCCTAATTGATCTTTTCCTTGATGAGGTATACAAATGACAGAGAGTATGCGGTAATGGATGTAATTTTTTGTGTTTAAAGTTTTTTTTTGTAGTATTATAAAAAAAGAAACAACGAAACGTTAATTAGCCTAGTGAATTTGGTTGGTATAGTTCGAAGTGGAGGGGTAGCAAGAATATCATCATCCCATCCCATCCCACCCTATCCCATCACATCCCACCTCATCCCATCACATCCCATTTAAAGGATGTCCAAAGAAGATAGGAAGAAGATAAACTCGAAATAAAACCTTGTGCCAACTCATCTGTCCAGCGTCTAGACAGTAGGCAAGCCTCTCTAGGGAGGTCTATGTCCAGCAGTGGACCGCGACAGGCTGTGTAACTTTCAGAGTTAGGGTAGTCGCTATCACTCTTCTTCCAATTCAAACCTTGTTGGATCCAAACAGGCAGTTAGTTGCTCCACTGTACGCCTACCGTTCTTTTCATAGTTTACTTTTATTGTTTTTACGGGAGCGACTGACCCAGGGTCTCGAGACGAAAAGCCTTGCCTGTCAACTGTTGCTTTACGGACGAGACTCTGGCACGTAAATATAGCTCTTGGAATGTAGAATATTATTATTTAATAGGGACTTATTTTTATTTATTCACAAAATGTCACAGTCAGGACATCAAATTTTGGGTACAAAATTTCATAACATAAACTCACGCCTATATCCCCGAAGGGGTCGGCAGAGGTGAGCTAGCACCCACATTTCGCCAGTTTAAGTTTAGGTCCCAATGTAATAGGTAGCGAGCCTATTGCCATTAACCGGGCACTTATAAACCTGCGATAAATATACACATAACTTCGAAAAGCATCGAAAAGTATTTGGTGTGTGCCATGGGAAAAGCTGGGATCAAACCCGAGACCTCATTTCAGCAGTCCATTACCCATACCACTAGGCTACCGCGGTTATTTACAGTCATACGAAAAGGTACTATTTGAACTATTTATAAGTGTTAGAAGTACATAAATATGCATTCAATAGTGTTCTAAATATCTTGAAAATCTAAGCTCAACGGTATACCTATACTGACGTCAAACGGGTATAGTTAACGTAAAGCAATCTAAGCAACTTCAATATTAAAGTAGCCTAATGTTAAATAAACATATACAAACTAACATTGGATTATATGTACGGTAGCCAAATACAGACCTCTGGTCAGATCCGGGCAGCCTGCAAAAGCTATGGAACTTCGAAACTTGGAAACTTCCTCGTCTCCGAAACAACCGGCGAACTCAGTAAAGAGGAGTAACTGTGAACTTTCACTACGTAAATTGCCCGAAGCCTGGCTCCGTGAATAGATTCATTCTAGATTTTATAGTTCATGACACCGCACGAGGTTATGCATGAAATAAACATATCTTTGATCAAATGTAGTACTTCTTGTATATAATGTTTGGGGGAGATGTGTTGTTGCGATGCCGAACAATTTTACTGTTTTTATGCGTGTGTCTACATATTTTTTTAGACTACAGGGGTAATAAACTGGGATGAATATAATTTTTAATTATAGAAATGAAGAACGACGAACATATTTAGACAGATTAAAAAAATAAAAGATTTCTATCTAACTTTCGATGCCACTAAGGCGACATGCATGGTGGTTGACAATTGATTAAAAATTGTATTCTTACAGTAAAGCTAAATTTTTTTTTATTAATGGCACGTCAATTTTACTTCACCCCGCCTGATGTTAAGCTGAAGGCAAAGCAAAGAAGAAAAAGCAAAAATAATTTGGTCTCAACTCCCTCAGCTCGAAATGGATGGAGTCGCTGTGCTGATTAGTGATAGCGTAAAAAATTTAGGAATTTACATGGACAAAACTTTCTCTTGGAGTCACCAGTTACAAGAAACCAGTCGTAAACTTTACGCTTCAGCGGGTGCCTTGCGTAGGTTGCGAAACTTTCTACCCATTGCCACCAAGACTGAGATCGCACAATCGCTTCTTCTCCCTGTTCTTGATTACGCCCATGTCAGCTATCCTGATCTCACGGAGGAGCAACTTGATAAACTTGAGCGACTTCAAAATTTCTGCATCAGATTCATATTTCTACGCATTCTACGCATAGTCTACGCAAGTACGATCACGTTTCAGATTTTCGACGACGACTCAAGTGGCTCCCAATTCGGCTTCGCAGGAATGCGCATATTCTTACGTTATTGTATAATGTTCCTGCCACCCCCGTTTACCTTAAAGAACGTTTCCAGTTCCTCCATGACACACATTCAAAGTCCCTGCGGTCGTCCGGTAATCTGAGACTAAAGATGCCGATGCATTCTACGGACTATGCTGACAAGTCCTTTACTGTACTAGCCGTGCGGTTATGGAATGCATTACCACTAGGGGTAAGGCAAGCGAGAACGTTGGAGGTGTTCAAGAGGATGGTGATGAAGTATTACCATTCATCTTGTGAATAGTTTTCTTTCATACATATATTTGGTATGTACTACGTATTTAATGTTTATGTATCTAATTAATTGCTATGTCTGTTATACTCTAGCCATTATGATGTTCCTGGTTTATCGTTTATCTTCTCATCAATATTAATTATAATAGTGTATGTGTGTATGTAAGTGTGTCTATTTTTCTTTTTTTATGTATATGCAATCTACACCACATAATCACACTACTGATTGTTGTGTACTTTCCTGTCCATCCTAAGGTTGCCTGGAAGAGATCGCCTTTGGCGATAAGGCCGCCCATTGTACATGCAACTTTATGATTATTACTGTACTGCTAACATTGTTCTAAGGTGTACAATAAAGAATTATCTATCTACCTATCTATCTATCAAAGTCTCATGAAAGAGGGTCACCATTGCCACCACCAAACACGTTCAGTGCTACAATGGTGACGCTCACATTGACGGCTTCATCAGATGCTTTTTCACGCCCCGCTTAAAGGACCCGGGACTGTAGGAAGAAGGAAACACGTGTGCCGATAAGGAATTACAGGACTTAATGGTGCGGCAGAGAAAAGACTCACCGAACCTTCTATCATCCCAATTAGGCTCTTAAAAGAATCGAATTGTGAAGATAAGCGTTAAAAAGACAAAGTAATACTTATGAAACATAAAATATACCTATACCTATACCTATATGTATATTTATGTATACACTCATTGCAGTACAATAGTAGACAATTAATTAAATTCTAAAGCACAGTATGTAGAAGCTTCACTGTCAAAAACAACAGAGCAATCGCGAATATACGTGCAAACGAAAAGTTTCTGAATCAGTTCACTGCTTATCGGCGAAATCGGGCATAAACACACGCCAAATAGCATTCTCATTGCTATATCGAGTGCTCAAAAAACCTAAAGTTACTCGATTGTGTAGTTTCCAATGAATTCCCCGTTTTGGATAGAGAAATTACTGACCCGTATAATTGGTTATCGTGTTGTATAATTTAAAAATTTTCATTCACCCAATATAATTTGTCGGAAATCACGCGGTGTTCGCGTCGAATCGCATGATTTCACTTCATTAATAATTTTGCTTTTTTGGACTTTCGTGTTTTGTCTGCTCACTTTGTATACCCACAATATACAAATACATATAACAGTGAAATGTTTGATTATACTTTATTTCTGAAGTTGATTGGATTGGGGTAGATCGCTGACGTTTGGTTAATAGTATACACGTCAGAGGCCATCACAAGGTAGCGTGTCATGGTGTTGTGTCTAGGTTTATAAATCGTTATTCTAATGATAATGATAATTAATCAATTTCTTGGCCAGTTCTCTGTTTTAACGATCTGTGCGTAGCAGTAGAGCAACTCTTTAACTGCTATGTCGGAGGTTGCGGGTTAGATACCCGCTCTATGGTATTTGTATACATATATAGAAATATTTTTGGATTAGTCAGGGTATTAATGAAAATGATATAAGAAAATAATTATCGGGGGAGGGTTACCCATCACTGTTTAACCACGGTTAAACAAAAGTAAATTTATTTGGTATTCCTTTCTATGACAATTAATATTATTTTAGCATTGCTATCGCTGGGATTGTTAAATCGTGGGTGAATGGTGGGTACCTCTCCTCCCATAATATACCTATTTTCTTTTTTTTTCTAATATATGTAATAGATTTCTGACAAGTAACGCGTAGGTAATATGACAAACTCTGCCTATTTTGGCTTTGATTGGTGATGTAGACGTCCTACAATATTAATTTATTTAAAAACATATCAAACCACTAAACGTGATTGGTAGATTGATAGATGCGGTACATCATACGATTAATTCCGATATGCCCAATACCCTAATCTGTCGAAATCTAACCACAATATTTAGTGGTGTAGATAATTCACTCAATATTAACGTACACGTATCAAACAATATTCTATCATTAATGTAAGCTTATCATGTCACCACATAAATTAACTGATATAGAGAGGAACTTTACTAACAGGCGAAAAATTTAATTACTATCAATCTGTCATATTATAATTAATGAGTACCTAACTATCTTCTGAGGTGTATAAATTTTATATTAATAATGGTTATATAATGAAAATTAATTTAGAAGTATCCCACTATATTGTACTAAAGTTTACTAATTAAACTTTCGCGTGGTCAGCTTGTGACCACGGCTAGTGCAACCTGGCCGAAACGTCACGAAAATAAAAAGGCAAATTTATATTTACGATTATGATCGCGCAGAAACTCTCTTAACCTTCAACCCTTCCCTTCCCTTTAATCCACAGGGTCGGTAGCATGCGCAGCATGTAACGCCCCGGGTGTGCAAACGTCCACAGACCACGGTAACTATTTTCCATCAGGTGGCTCATGTGCTTCTCTATAAAAAAGTACCAAGTGCATCGATTGAGCTCAAATTGTGACCCACCTCAGAGATAGTTTCTTTTTTCTTTATTGAAAGGCTTAAGAGATGGTTCTTTTAAACTACTTTTTTATTCTAATTTGCTTTTGCCGATTTTAAATCGCTCTCAAAAAATGTCACAAACGGTATGACATGTATTCGTCAGATAAATTCTCGAATAAGTAAAATGCATTAAATCATATTAAAGCATATTTTTCACAAAGCCTCTTCACACTAACCCCTTGAAACAGTAACCATCCCATTGTTCAACAAATTGCGATTTAAATTGGCATCTCAATTTAAACTGACACGTTATCACTTGTCAAGGGTTGTACATGAGCGTAATAATTATTATCAGAAACACGTGTTCGTGAGTTTTCAAAAAGATTTAATCTGTGTTAAACAATAAGTGACTCAATTTGGCGTGTAATGATGAAATGAATTGAATTTCAACTGATTATTATTGTTCATATTGTTTTTGTGTACGTTATATTTTGAAGAATATATGAAGTTATTAAAATTACTATCCTCCTACGCCTCCAACTATTATGCTTGTATTAGGAGTACGGTTCACGTCGATAGTGTTTTAACCAGTATTCGAATCCGGAAACGCTATGTCTGTCTGACTCCTTTTTAATCACAAGGCTACCGACACTAAATGCAAATAAGGGATTAGAAGCTTTTCATACTGCACAAGTGTGACACTTCTTATGTGACCATTTCCCATCAGGTGGGCTGTGTACTTGTCTATCACCGAAGTGTTATAAAAATGCATTCAAAGTGACAACATTTATAAACTTTATCTTGTCACTTGTGCCCTTTCTAATATAACAAAAGCATAACCTTTTTGTTTTATCAAAAAGGGCAAATTTTATAGTTTATAAGTTGAATAGTATTTTTTTACCTTGATAGAATTGTTCGTTTGGCATTTTAAGATAGTCGTGTCATCATGCCACAGTGAATACCTACTAAACCTAAATCATTTATTGACTTAGATGAGACCTTCTTCAGATAGCCTATGCTGCTCCGCGCGTGTTCGATCCCCGCTCGGCGGAAATTTTGTATGCATATGGCTATTTGCATTGGTGTGGTTTTACCACGGGGAACATATTAAGACGTCTTGGTTGACAAACTTTTGTTGGCAGTTGTTACGGGTAGTTGGAGACGTAAAAAGTCCAACAGTTGGTCTAACTGCAATGCTGCAATATCACCAATAGGTTGTGGAGGTAATTTTTTTTATAGCGCCTTTGACCCATGGTCAAAACGTATGCTCACTTTTTTGATACTAGCTAGCTCTTAAGATCTAAATTCTCGCAGGCTTGGTCGTTTCGCCAAAGGTTGTGGAGGTTAGATGGTAGTCCCCATACGAAAATAGCGAAGTTCAGTCAAACCCGTAGTTAGACTGGTAAAAGTGGAAAACTTCGAAAGCAACTGGCATTAATGCTAGGATGAAGAAGGATAAGTTCAACAACGACTTAAGGCATAAGGTCTGCCTTCTAAAATTAGCCTATACCGTAGATACTATCCTATACCGCCAAGAACACACAACTAGCGACCATGACATAATCAAATTATTTTATGCAACATTTGTTGGTACACTAACGTGTTTATTCATTACACTTTATATTTGTTAGGCACACTAAATATATTTTGTACACTACACTAAACAGTTGCGCACTGCACTAAATATTTATTCACTGTAGTAAACACGGTTCATTATGAGTGTGGTTTACGAATTCGGAAACTGTATGAGCAAGCAAATAGATTGCTCGCTTTTAGATTTGACAGGGTTACAATGGGCCGACATGCCGATAGCTGCGTGCAGCGATAAGCGACTGTATAATAAAGTCAGACAAATACAGAACAATTTTCTCACTCATATTTACATAAGCAAGTGAATTTCTGCTCGTACTGCGATATGGGATGAATTTTTTGCTTATTATGCGTATATTTTATGGGTTGTTTGTTTATCGTATCTATACGATTTGCATTTCAGGGTTTACTAGAACTATCATTGCGTAATGCAGGATCAGAACTTTCATAAAAGTTAAGCTTGCGACAGCTAGATGGCGTTACTTGTTCTTAATTGCGATTACATGATTTTATAACAGTTGGATTATTATTATAATCATATCTGTTGTTTAGCCTATTACTTAGGCGCCACAGGTTAAGAGAATTTCTGAGCAGACGGTGCAGAAGGCAAAGTAGGGTTTAATTAAAGCAATTAATAAAGTAGGTTTTAACTTCTTATTTCTATTATAGGTATCATCATCAATTGATGATTTCATTTTTCAATCAATTATAATTAAAAAATGAAAATAGTGTAGCAACGTTTTGTTATCCATGCTTGTGAAAACAGTCTTACTGTCTATCGTTTTAATGAAAATGATTAAGGTTAAATAAAACACACGAATATTAACATTATATTGCCATTTCACAGATGAATGTACAATGACAATACAGAAGTAACATTTGATAAGATTTTATTTAAAAACATTTTTACATTGACTATTTTTTATACCACAAGGCTTTAATATTTAACCTCTACAGTTGTAAATTTTTCATCATTTTATCATGCAATTGTGCCTTAGTACTAATGTACACTATACATGTTTTATATTGTACAAAGTTATACATCGTATTTTTATGTCAAACACATTATAGCTAATTTAATAAAAAGTACATGAGTAAAAGCTTATTAAGTGATTTTGAAAATAGGGAAAACAATCATTTTTTTTCCTTTTTTAGACAAATAAGTATGAAATGACTCAAAACACTACTCAGCGCTAGACTCATGGATTTTATAAATTACATAAGACTATAATTTAAAATCTGTAGTGCAAATATATCAATTCACCTCAAAATTATTCCGATAGCATCAGTACAATTAAAACGGTGGTCGCAAGCTACGGCGTAGTTAATTAATCTCATTTGTTATCTCCAATTTTAAATTCCGTTACATACCAGTGCTTTGCATATTAAATAGCTTTATAGTTCATAACAATTTCATTTATGATTAACACAGAATCAATTTTTTGGTAAACTTTTTATTTATTTAACAACACAATAATTATTACTAACATTAAACTAATTGAAAAACGTACACAATGATAAAAATGAGTATTCGTTTTAAAACTGACAAGTTTTTGAATATGAATTCGATATTCGAAATAAATATCAGATTCTAATTTCAGTACTCGTAAGGTAGATCGTGTGTTCTGGCACTAACACATGTAATAGGTTACAATTTGATTACGAATTCAACGATTATGCGATTATATCGTATTATTGACATCATGCATACTTCTAACACACATAGCATATCATTAGTAGTTGTATAACATTGCGTGTATTTGCATTTACTAGTTTTTTTACTACCTTTTACTAACTATTCATAATACTTTTTACATAATTAGATGTACAATTTTAGTCCGGTAAGATGGTAATTACGTGATAATATGAAAATAAATTTGAATTCACCACTATCCTTTTATTCCTTAATATTTATTTTTAATGGCAGGTTTAATGCCAGAGATTTCCATAGTGAACACTGCTGACAAAAGGCACGCTGTGGACAACCGGTACAGTCTTAATTATAGGCACCTCTTTGATGATTGGTACCGGTTTGATGACCTCAACATGTTTGACTATAGGAATGGTTTCCACGTGGTGATGATGTACTGTATGCACATTATACGGTAAGTGAACTCTGATGCTGAAAAAAAAAGATAGACATTATGTTATTATCTATTCAAAAAAAACTTCTTAGGATTGTATCTGCAAGGGTTCATCGAAAAGTAAACATTTTAGTATTCAAAATAATACGTTCGAATAATTTTTAAACTACACATTTGAAAATCTCAATGGTTTAACTGCCACGGACGTTGATGCACATTTTTCTAATTAAACTGCCATCTGAATTTTGACATTATGCATACACTTCAAAAGTCTACAATTCAATGGCAGCTTATATAGGCATGAAACATTATAATGAACTGTTATTCATTAAATTAAAACTTTATGTCTAACATGTATAAAGTCTGAAATGTACCTATGTAGTTTTTTACAGTGTATGTGTTTTGATAATGGTTGGCTATGAAGTTATTATTACTAACGTTAATAGAGCAACACACTCCTTATTACCGCATCACCAAATTAAATATAATATATAGGTATGCATTTTTATGTCATTATGCTATTATGCCGGCAATATTGGACAAGTTGATAGGTTTTCAAAACACGTTTCAATGTCACTTTCTCACATCCAGGGTTTAGTGTAAAGAAGTGTATGTCACATACACTTCTTTATATTACTACTCCTAAATATTACTACTAACTTTATACGGTAGACAATTAGTAGAATTAGTGTCCGGAGCGGTGTTACTAACACCGCTCCGGACACTAACACCTGTAACATGTCACTAACACCGTGTTAGTGACATGTTACAAAGTGATCATACGTACAGTCAGCAACGATAATAATTAATAAGACTAAACAAATCTAATTACATTATTATTATCAACTATAACGACGTTATCAGTGCCGACCACAAAAGATGGACAAGTATGAATGCCGTACGCACAACAGTAGTACTGCATAACTCATGTCGCGGCTGCCATTAACAGTTATGTCTGCCATAAATCTGCCAGATAGCCAGCGAGATATTATCGTATTTATTATCACGGATCTACCAAATCTCGCGATACCGGCGAGAATAATTATAGCTGAGGGAACGAGATGTGTATAGGAAATGGATTTCATTAATTTGGGGCAAGGGTAGGTGGTGTTCTTTTTAGCTGAAAATATATCGTATTTTATATATAAGGACCTATTAGTGTTCGTCTCAATCAATTAGTTTACATTTATATAAAGTTCTGCCTATACAGCTACGTTTGCTCATTTGACATAAGTCTTTTTATTTACTTTTAACAATTATGAAATAAAGAATATAATATTTTGCTAAGAAATAATAAATTTAATAAAAGTAAATAGATTGGCTAACGAAACGTACATAATCATGAAAATTGACATAAAGTTAATGAAATTTTGAATTAATATAAATTAAACGGAAAAGGGCTTTTTTGTAGTTTAGCTGCAAAAAACAATATGTTCAGCAATCTATGAGTAGTATTGATTACTTAAAAATAATAAATAATATCTACACGGCAGTCTTTAATGTTCTGTACCACTAATCATTAATCATTAACAAAGAAAAAGCGTTACGAAACATATTCACGATATTTTTTTGGAAAACAATACCAAATAAACAAAAGTGAAGAGAGGAGGGCTTAACGGGATTTCTCGTTGGAATTTGGAGGCACCCTACTGGGGAAATATCTTCACTCTACAGAATCCCTGATTTAAACAATGCTACTTGCTATGCTATGTTTTATAGATGCTACCCGCTATTAAGCAAGTTGTACTAGCTATACCCCATGCCCATATAAAAATACCCGGATAAAAAGTAGGTAGCATATATGATATTCAATGCTCTGTGCCAAAATCATTCGTTAGTTTTTGCATTTTGCCCGAAAGGGTTTGATACTCTTTTTAATCCCTCCGTATATCCTCTTAATTCTTTATTGCACACATATAGTAAAAAAAAACAACAAACATTTTAGTTCTAGGTTGACATAACTGTTCCTACCTGGTGGCGGCGGGGCGGGGTATCGAACCGAGGGGATTAAAAATAGGGTACTAACTAGTACTTACTGTGTTCGATGATGAGGATCTGGTTCTGGTATGGGGTTGGCCAAGCACATATGGCTGGCGAACACTACAGCTAAGGACAACTGAAAAAAAAGTTTCGAAATTAGTTTGTACTTACATACATTCTATAATCGTAACCTATTTTTTGTGTGGAATATTGTTTAATCAAAAAATATAAAATAATTAATTGACTTGGTATTAAATTATAATTACACATTTATCTAAGGCCTGGACGTGTCTTAAAAAAGGAAAAAAAAAAACATCTAATCAAAGTCAGGGATAATGGACGATTGATATTGCATATATCACTACATAAGATTCATCAATTTATTCATACTTAAGTGTTTAATTTTACATTTTTAAATTATACATGAAATTTAGGAATCCTCGTGATATTCAGTACCTATCTTGAAAAAATAAATACCAAGCTGAACATGGCTAAAGTGTCCCTATATTCAAAAGGAATATTGGGACACTTTATGCCGTTTCAGAAAAAAAGGAAGAAAAGTTATTTTGAAAGCGCCAATTCATTATGAAATCACCGCCGAGGCTTTATTTGAAGAAAAAAAAAAGAAAAATAAATGTTGGAACATTTTGAACATGGAACACTTCTTGCCAATTAAAAAAAGAAAAAGAATAAAAAATAAACCGTGGTATTTTTAAATTTTTATTTTAATGGGACTTAATAGTCCTTAATAATTCTGCGAATATTAAAAAAAAAGAAGATAAAAATTAAAAAGAAAATACTCACAACAATGTAACGATACATGTTGGTGGGTGGCGTGTCACTGTGTACGGTGCGTCCGCGCAGGAGTTAATATGCGCTACAGACGGTTTGGTTGTGCAAGCTTCTGCCACCGTTACGGTTCCTGCTTTGCTTGCGTATACCTGCACTAGTATGTAATTATAGGACGATGTGTGATTGATGACAAGACTACTTATAAAGGTAAGACATCCTTTGTAGACAACATGTGCAATGAAGGTAATTCCGTAACTTAACTTAAAAAAATATATCTCGCGCCATATATCTTGAACCCAAAATCTTCTCTTTATATGCAGTATGCGTTTTTGTCTTTTAGGGATTGCATGGAGAGCTACAAGAACATTAAAGAAAAGTAGTTGTAGTTTCAGAAAGTTTAAGAATTGCGTTAAATTGGAAATCAGAATAAAAATGAACTGATTGGCAATAGCTTCATCGATGAATTTAATAAAAATGATAAAATAAAACTCTATGTTGCAAAGTTTAATGGTCTAGTATTTGAAACGATCGTTATTAAAAAATTATAACTTGGATCTGTAATCAATACTTATATCACAAGAGATATTTATGCTCCGCGTTGGAGGAGGAGATTGAAAAAGTATTAGGTAGGTACCACAGAGATTTGTATGTACAAATTCAATTTTAAAGCATTAAATTTATTTTTAACTAGATGTGGAATAAAGGGCTTATGTGGCGTGGTTATAGTGAACGCGAATGCTTAGTGCAAATGGCTATTTGAGCTGGTCTGGTGGTACCTCGGAGATCACGTTTAAGCCTTCAGTCAAAGTTGTCATACAAACATCTATGGCAGTCATTGCGAGTAGTTGGAGCCCTCAAAAGTCCCCACTAACCTAACTACAGAACTTCGATATCGCCAAATTGGTTGTAGAGATCCGATGGCAGTCGCTTCACGGAAAATATCGTAGTTCAGCTGCATCTTAGTTAGACTAAAAAACCGATCCCAACTGTGTTATTAATTTCAGAGAGAAAGAAAATAAAAAAAAGTTAGGATCATACATAAATACATTACTTAGTTAATTAAACCATAATAGGCTCGTTCTCAATACTTCTGTTCCGTCTTGTTTATTTTAAGGCACATTATGTAAAGAAACGTTAAAATTGTGTCATTACATTACAAGTCAATACGGCTAACAAGAAACACCGGTTGAATGCAAAAAACGCACATTGGTACACATCAATGCTTTATTTACTAAAGTACAATATATGTTAATAGCGGGTGCTCTTTTCCTGACCGTAATCAGACATTACGAATCACCAATATTATGCAATTACCAGGTAATAAAACTGCAATAAATATTGACGATTGAATAAAGAAAATCTGGTAAACAAGCTGATGAATAATAATAAGGTATTTTCTTATAGTTAAAATCGTAAACGGGCGGTTAAATTCGAGTCTAGGTGGTAGACAAGCACATGGCCCACCTGATGGAAAGTGGTTACCGTGACTTGCAACAACAGTGGTGTCACACTGATGCTGCCGATCTGCCGGCTGCCAGTTTTATTTTGATATACATAATGATATATAGACACAATTCAACAATATCATAAAGACATTGTATGCAATATAAATAGAGTTCGTTTCAAAAATGGTATAGAAAACTCGAATGTGAATTTCAACTGACTCAAATAAGAACTGGGTTGAAATCAAAATGCATCACGTATGAGGGGCAATGGTAGAGCGCAATCAAGTGTATTTCCCCTGGCTCCTCACCTGCCGGGAACTATGCAGTTTTCAGTCCGTTGTTTCACGAAGTGATTCGCTTTGTGCTCTAGATCTAGACTACTCTTAAATGTATGTGACGTGGAAATTTTCCTGTATTTTCTCACCTCTGTTTTGTAAAATTGATTGATGTTTAACTTGTATTATAATGTATGTTTACATAATAATAATTGTCATATAAAAACAATCATAAATTAGGATACAATATACAATATACAATAAAATTTTTAAAGCAGTATACATACTATACATGTTGTTTCAAATTCCGTAGAAGCAATACCTTTTTCCGAATCTAAATTTGATATAATTCCGGTTACAATATTGTATATATTTTACAGAAATTTATATTTTTAAGCCACGTTGTGTGAAAGATTGGGTTGTGGTATTTCTTGTGGTTTTTCTTATCACGAATAAATTCCATATTGCAATAGAGATAAATATTCATTTTGTGATTCATTGCAAAAAAAAATTCGAATTCCAAAACATAATTCAACAAAAGCACATACTGAAATTATTATAAACGCGTTTGAATAAGAAAGAATTAAATCTATATATGGTTGCGATGGCGGCCGAAGGGTATATAAAAATGAAACCCGTTTTCCGTTGTCACGACATAACATGAAAACAGCTGGACCGATTTGGCTAATTTTGGTCTTGAACTATTCGTGGAAGTCCAGACAAGGTTTAAAAGGTGAACAAATATGAAAATGCTCGGAATGGAGCAGCGGGAACGGGTCAGAAGTCCACGCAGGCGATGCCGCGGGTAACAGCTAGTAATTAATAAATATAAGCGTTTATTAAATATAGTGCATACATACACAAATAATAAATTAGTAAAATTTGAACTTTAAGGACACAACATGACTATATAATTATGAGATAAAATGAGTCTCAAAGGAAATTTTATGACGATTTTTGATACCCTACTTTCATATAAAACCTAGAAGAGGCAACATTCACGCAGTAAATTTAAAATTGGGTTATAGGCATCTAATGAAGAAGTCCACGATTTATTCTATACTGCATTAAACACCTTACACACTTAACGAAATACATAACCCTGACTAACTATTAAAGCGCAAAACACACACAGCGCGGGTGCGGCGCGGGTCGGGCCCGCGACGGGTAATTTTTTTTTGTATTCCTTATAATTGAATGGACGACAACACACATAACGCGGGCGCGGGTCGTGTCAAGCGCGGGTCAAGCGCGGGTGCCGCGGGTGTCACCCGCTTTACAAACCATGGCGCGGGTGCGGCGGGTGGGCGCGGGCTAACGGCGTTTGTTTTCGTCGTAATGTACGCTTTCTCCTATAACCGTTCACACATACGGCGGGTGCGGGTCGTGTGCGACGCGGGTCGCGCGGGTGCCATTTTGCTTTTGTAATTATTTACAAAAACTAGTACATTTTCGCTATGAATCTCAAGGAAAAAATTATTGGATGTGGTCCTAATCATGTTTGCTTGTTTGTAATTCTCTAGAAGTGATGAAATTATCCGTTTTCCAGTCTTTTTTTATTGATTTCGTGATTTCACGACCATTTTCTTTTTCAAGCTATACTTTTCAAAACAACTAGAAACAGTTCAGTTCTAGCCTAATAGTGTTATTTTAGGTTCAACCATTTTTTCATTTTTTTATACCACTAAGGTGGCAGAGAAGCACGCAGCCCACCTGGTGAACAGCGGTTACCGTGGCCTATGAAGGTTTGCAACACCAGGGGCGTCACGTACCTACGTGCCGCCAACTATATAGAGAAGAGGGTGGAAGGGGGAGGGGAGAGGGGGAGTGTAAGTATGGACCTCGGAGCAATCCGCATTTTTCAGTCTAACTCCGTGTTTGGCTGAACTTCAGTATTTTCCGTGAAGCTATTGATACCACAAACGCTGACTTCAATACTTCAATATCGCCAATGGTTTGTGGAACCATTGGCGATATTGAAGTATTGAAGTTGGACCAGTTGTTGTATTTTTACCTCTCCACCTACACGTAATGATTGCCATGCAAGCAATGGCACTGAATGAAATCGAACCCGCGTCTCCTGCGTAGCAATCTCGTTCACTACAGTTATGCCACAGTGGCTGTCAAGTTCTTCATCTGTGTCTGAATTTCCCGACATTTTCAATCACTGAAACGGGTGGCTTCATTGCTTTTGGATAGAACGCTAGAAGTATCATAATCGTTGCAGTATTTCATTATCTTAATTAGATGTACAAATACAGTAACTTCATAAGAATTATACACTAAAGAAAAGCAGAAGAAGCCACCCGCGCCCGCTCGACCCGCGCCCGCGCGACCCGCGCTATGTGTGAAGGCACTGACAGCCGCGGCGGGTGGCGCGGGTGCGACGCGGGCCCGACCCGCGCCGCACCCGCGCTCTGTGTGTTTTGCGCTTTAATGTTTCCAAAACCCATCGTCCATAATCCCCAACATTAGGCAGAGTTTCCTCTTAAAATAATACTATACTAATTATGGACTAGTTGAGCTCATAAAACCTCTACAAGAGGTTCGTAAGTCGTCCCCGCTTTGAGGCCGCGATACTTGAGAGGCTTACAGGTGTAATCCCCTCACAGGTCACTCCGACGTCACCTGTGCTCGGATTTACTTTTTTATACAATGTCATAATATGTTCTGTTTGCGCGGTTGAAAGAAAACAATTTTATGGATAAAGGGGAACAGGAAAATGTTAAAATAAGTAGCTCTTTTTGCTGTCAGCTTCCTTTTTTTGGGTTAATCTGTATCGTCTCAGTATTTTTATGGTGGCAATCTTAAATTTTATCTTTTTCAGATTTTGGTTACGCTATTACGCTATTAAATATAGAATAGCTATCTATAACCGGTATACTTACACATGCTCCAACATTAAGATAATGTTGTATGTCTCGTAAGATTTAAGATATGATTCCGTAAAACATACTACAACTGGCTTTAACAAGTAATGTATGTGAAAAATGAAAATGTTATAGACAAAGGAACGGATTGCGGGATTGGGATTCTTTTATTTCTATGGAAAATGTGTGCCTTTCGTGCAGAGAAGCCGAAGCAATATTTTTTTTTGTATTTCAATACTGGAAGTTATTTTGCTGTTGGAAAATGATTCTATACCTAATACTTTACCATTAGTAGCAACAATTTTATGAACAAAACTATTAATTATTAATTTATTATTAATAACTGAGTACGTAATTACAAAATACTTCGATTCTACTTCAAGGTAACTTCAGTATAAACTCATTAAAAGTAAAAAGAACTGTGCCAGTATGTACTAAACTTCTATAACAATCCAATTAGAGTATCCATTTCTTTGAAAGGAAATGTCCTTTGAGGCTTATGTTATAGTATAAGTAGATGTTTTTTTGCGTACACTATAGTAAGTAATATCATTGGGTTAATGAACTTTAAATCGTGATTACTAATTACACAAGTAGCAACAAAGTAAAATAGCTGCCCAAATAATGTTTGCCAGGGTAGGTGTAGGTATGGATTAGTATGGAACTATGCCTGTATGTCTAGGGTTCTCTGTTTTCTTCTTTATTTACCTACATATAATATTAGCACTGTTGCCAAAAGTCAAAAATATGAAAATAAATCAACATTTTAAAGCGACTGCGCCATATTTGGCATACGCCACAAATCATTCTGGGCACATGCCATGTATCGGATGGTGTTCATCTCGCGCTCTTTTTGACAGCTCACTGCAGCTGCCATATTGTTGTGACAACTAGCGAAATTCAAAATTTTGTGTTGCAATATAGAAATTGGTTTTGCTTTTATACTTATCAGAGCATATGTTTACCCGGCTTTTCAGCGAATCAAGAAAAATGTGTTATTGAAAGTTCAGTGTTTTCCCAAGCTAGTTCTCATACTTCTGTCAATCAAGTTGATATTTGACATTCCGAAGACTGAAGAAATATTTTGTTATTCAGTTTTTACGCAAAACGTAACCTTTTGTCAGTGCCCAAGTATATCAAAAGATCGTGAAATTACTGTCAGCCATTTAGTACATGTAATTGCATTTGTATCGCTAAATAGGTATTTGATTATGACTATATCTTTATTAAGTAAATTACTTATGTAGTATACACAATTGATAACACCCTAACCGGTTTCGCCTTGCGGCACTCTCAAAGGTTTACCTTTACACTATTATTATTATGTATAAAAGTGAGCTCCACCAAGTGCCATCAATCAACAATATAAATAACTATGCAGTAGGTATTGTATTTTATAATTCTTCTTGTTCTTTATTAAAATTATCTGCTGTTTGTTAGATTGTAACAAGTGCAAAGTTTATTGTACATGTAATTTAATGTGTATTGTGATACGTGCTACTTATTATCATAATTAACATTAGTGTACAAAAAGAGTTATGTAGAATATTTGCTGGTGTTCCGCCTTTGGCCAGGAAACAGCCATTTCACCTAGCTTATCCACCTCCCCAACCGGTTTCAGCGGGGGAGTATCCGTGGGGATTTGCCGCCCGATAAAAAAAAGCTAGATTATCCAGTTACGTTTGCTTCTACAATATTACATAGTAAAGTATTCTCTACACGGTGCTGTCAAATAGTTCTTAGTAACAATAGTAATATGAAATGTAATTACAAACTTACCTAGAACACAATAATATATTACCATCTGATGCATTTAGTTTCCAATATGGGCATACTTGGAAAACTACCTTGCAATTGTGACATTTCTCCGCTTATTGTTTCGAAGATATGGTATTAGACATTGTTACCGATTTCAGTACCTTACTACAACTTTTATGTGCTTATTGAAATCACTAACTGTAAAAAAGAAATGCTATATAAAAAGTAATGCATAAATTAAAGTTATCAATTTGCAACATTGCGTTCATAAATGGTTAATTCATTCACTGAAAAAGATACAACGCCATCATCCTGAGTTTTACGGCCACGTACAACCGACTAAATGAAAAAGGGACTCTTATTATCCATTACTCGTTAGTCCACGAACATTCTGAACGGTATAGGGTTACCTCTCGTATAGTGGTTCTTAAAGTATCGAATAGCGAGCAGTATATGCAACGCTCTTTGTAGCCCTACAGTGTCGGCATTTGATAACTTTTAACGCCTTGTTTGTTATAAGAGACATGCGACATTTTCTCTATATGGTTAACATCTGTATATTATTATACTTTAAACATCTGTTCAATTTTAAACTTTACTGCTTTGGAATAAGGCAGTTTAAATGTGTAGAGGCATTTGAGTGTTTCTGCAATTGTGTAAGTAACTGCATCCATAAAAAGTAAGTCAAATGTAATAACTTGCAGATACTAGATGTTACAGCATGGTTATGTAAATAAAGAAATTAGGCACGAAAGGGCGTGCTGGCCAGCTCATTGACTAGCAAATATTCTGGTTTTCCCTTATTGATATACGTTTAGCAGTGAAAGTGAAGTTGTTTAGGTATGTATGTGATCACTAGTGCGTCTGATAGGTGACACGTAACTTCTGAAGAACTGGTACCAATTGCATCATTACATTGACACAGTATTTTTTCTGCTGTTGTGCAGTTTTAACGAACAATTGAAGTCATCTCAGTTGAGTCAAGAGATTACATTTTGAAGCTCTGGGTATATATCTTGTTTGTTTCGACGCATATGGCTGTCGTTTGATACCCCAATCTTAAGAGGAACGAAGGACTACACCACTTGGTAATGAAATACGAAAACTGATTATGTAACATTGCTTTATCTAACTCACATACGACAATGTCAAAATGAAAATATGTGTGTCCAAAACTTTAATGACACTCTTTAATACAAGCTATCAATATAAATTAAAAAAAATATTATGATTATAATATTTTTTTATTTTTTTTTCTTACGGATCAACTTCAGCTGGGTCGAGTAGGTAACAATACACTTTTCCTAAGAGTTTTTCTATTTCGCAACACGCATGCGCGATCAGCAAATGAGTTTTGACGTTTACGAATGCAACGACATTTTTACGAATGACGAATGAAGGCAATGACATTTTTACGAATAATACGCTGTAATTTTACGCAAAATATATTCAATATTTTATGAGCTTATCTCACATATTTAAGAACATAATATTATGTACAGTTTCTTATTCGAGTATTTCAGGCCCGTTCATAAAAATTATGAAGAACACATGTTACCTTAATGTTTTCATTATTATTGTAATATATTTATCTCAGTTGTAAGTTTTCAATATTATCTAAAATACTATATATATATATATATATATATATATATATATATTATATTTTGATTTAGTGAAGTTTCTAGACTACTACAATAACACAGATATAAGAACAAAAATTATAATCTGAGATATGAATTATTAACTTAGTAACTTATAACATGTCGAAGTTCTATCAAAGCAGACAGCGAGGACTAGTTACTATTAGATAGTTCAAATGTAATAGTTGTATAACCTCGCAAAGTAATATAGAAAATCGATGGCAATACATGGAACTACTTGATAAGTACTTCAAGCGTGGTCTTTCGCGTGCATTTGAAATAGATAATGATGTTGAATCAGTTGTGCGAAATCAAACTAAACTAAGCTAAAAATGTCTATAATTTAGTTTAGTGTCGTTTCATATTCTGAATACCCTACCCTTCCTTCTGAGGGTATCTTTATATATGGATCCAAAAGTAGTACCGCAGGTACCTAATAGGATCAGAACCTTCTTGTAATACCGTAACATCACTTAAAAATTAACTTAAATTTTAGAGAAATTAGTTTAGTGCGTACACTAACTGAACTAACATCATTGGCTATGTATTGTAAATGATTTGCATGTCTTCTTCTTCATCCTGGCCAGTTACCTAATCCCTGTTGCATCCGAAGCTTCATTTTTGGAGTAACGATTACGATCGAACGTCACGTCACATTCGATGCACACGAACATTAAAAAGTCAGAGGTGTTTGACCGAGGATTGAACTTAAGCCGTTTGCGTCGGCGTAAGCGAGAGCCTGTTCAATGATAAGCGGTTATCTTAGCTTATGATCAGACTTTGATAGTACCTAATTTATTCAAGCCATTATCTAACCTTTATATTGACTAAGCTTACAAATTAGGCTACGAATGAATTCGAAATGATAATAATAATGTTTATTCGACTATTTAAATTCAACTTTTAGTTTTGGTTTAACGTCAGATTTATTGTCATTGCATTTTAATTGTTTTACACTATTTATTACTATGTACCCATAGATTTTACAATTAAATCCAAAAGATAATGTTGGCTTAATGGTTTTACTCTATATTAAACGTTGTTTTGTTATATAATTAACGTTATAGAAGCTACAGTCTGATCTCAGTTTAAAAAATACACGACAGCCTTGAATTTTTACTTCTTACTTTTCACTTACGAGGTAATTTTTGTGTCGAGGAATTTTTATATTGTCAATTGAGTTTATATTTCATACTTTTTAATTTGATTTCCTAGACAAGCTCTTTTATTTTATACCCATATTGAGCGTCAACAGTTCATACCTACTCTTATTTTTTATTTTAACCTAATTTTTAAAAAGTGTACCTTGAATTAAATACCTTTTTTTTATCGTGCGCAAAATTTCCACGGATACCACCTCCACCAAAACCGGTGGAGGTGATTATGTCGGACTCGAACCGACCAAAACGCACGGCGTCCATGGATCCTTGATTGCCGGAAGTGAGATTATACAAGACATATCTCTCGCACCCCGGCAGACCCGGGGACATCTCTGTTGAGATGACCCACTTTCCCCAATGTAGGGACCATGGTGTCTCCGTCTAGCCCCTGGGTATGGGGTGGCACTTTGCGCTATCGCCGTGGCCTGCTTCTGCTAGGGTAACCGGCGGCTCCACCCGTCAACCCCAGGCTGAATTAAATACCCTAAGCTTTATTATAACGAATACGAATAAAAACCGCAACTAAGCCTAACGTTATTAGACTCAGCATCATATATACATAAACTATTATACTCCACCTATTAGCTGTTGACTTTATCCTAAAGTTAAGCCAGTTACGTGCATTATATTACCAAGTACCGATCCCATACTATCTAAGCTATTATCATATTATAATTTAGTGGCAGCCACGGCGCACGTAATACGATATTAAACACGCTTCTGACATGACGTGACTGCATTGCACGTTCATTACCATTATTAAGGATGAACAACTGGTGACGTCACTCTGCTCTGAGGAAACGGTTGTCACGTTATCGACTTTAGTTATTTGGATTAGATTATGGTAGAGAATCTTGTGTCGTGGATTGTGGAACTTCATTATAATAATGTACTTGGATATATGTGTGTATCTTTTTTGTTATTTCCCATCCACAGATGAACGCAATGCAATGGTGTAGAATTAAATGTGACCCTCACGAAGATAGGCCAAACTTGATTACTAGACAAGGTCAAAGGCTAGAGCCTTCGTGAAAACGGATGTTTTCCTCTCAGTGGTGTCAGAGGGTAACTGTCCCCGCAAGAGCCCAAATTAGAATGTTTATCTCAAACTTCTAATTAAAATGCTTGAATAAATACTTTTGGTAAACCAACCAGATTTTTTTTTAAAGAATGTTAGCAACCGAAATAACTAATACTGCCTAGTAATTAACTAACTCAATAGCTTGCCAGGAGTCGAACTCGGTATCTCTTGATCGTAAAGCTGACTCCTTAACCAATAACCTGCCGATACTTCATTGCATATAACCGTATACCAAATGTGCAGTACTTTCCATTATTCCTTTGAATATTTCCTTCTCATTAAAGCGTACCTACCTTTTGATAATAATTCATAAGACAATAGACAGCGAAATTCTGTTACTTCATAGCCTAGTCCAAATTACGTATTCTGTTTGGTGCTTTTGTTAATGAAATGCATTGGATCGTCAACTTTGTGCCCAGATAATAAAACTTCCGGGATCAAACATCGTAATAATGGTTAATCCCTGTTTTAATGAGTTTTTCGTAAGAAATCTGTGGGTTTTCCTTGCGCATTGACCTTAAACTGTCATGATTAGGTCCCCAGATTAGTTTAACTTGGGTTTACTTTACTAGACATTGATATTGTACTTAGGTTTGGAAGATGTTTGAATGTTTATTACACTATAACGTTAAAACGAATGAACAGATGTGGATAAAATTTGTTACTGGTATTTCTTCGACAGAAGGAAAACTCGAAATAAAACCCGGTATCAATCAGTCTGACTCTGACCAATAGGCCCAAGCCTCTCAATATTGAAAGAGGCCTATGTCCAGCAGTATCAACTCGCCCATTCACACCTTTAATTCATTAAAGATTTTCTTTTTTGTTTAATTTATTTCGTTAACCATAATAGCATAAAACGTAAAAAGTTCTGCTATATTTTAACGGGCATTATCTAGTACATTATTTAAACCCTAGACAGTGGTTGGCGTTAGGTAATTCAATATTAAACACGCTGTTGACAGGTGACGTGACTGGAAGCTTTGTCACGCAACCAGTGTGAAATGATCCTTATACAGGTTGCTATTGTATAAAATAGAGGTTTGTTGGCGTACATAGGTACCTACTATGTAATAAAATTGAGCTACGGGAAATAAGTTCTAATTTTGTATTTCTGCAAATGAGCGATGACGTCAGTAACAGCTTTAACGACACGAATACTTGGAAATATCCTTGTCATATTTCACCAAAAGTAATATGATATTATTATTTTTGTGGTATATATTGCCAGAGGTCATCAAACGGATAGTGTAGTTATTAGTGTATTTGTTTGTTATTTATTATTTATTTATTTGTTATTAGTGTAGAAATGTGAAGTGAATTGATTTGCGATTGTACGTCGAGAAGAAAGCCTATGTCACAGTCGTTTTCGTCAATCTGTAGGTGTTCCGACTTGCAAGAGAGACTAGCGTGGCCGCAGAAGTCTAAGAACGAAATCAAGAGCAAGAGTAGGAGGACTAGATCCCCTTTGGATACCACAGCGACTAATGCCTTTAATGACGAAAATGAATACACACTGCTTCATAAGTTCTGCATATTATCGATTGATTTATATTTGATACCACATTTTTATCCTTTTTACAAATATTCTAAGAATGTGATGAAATTTTAAATGCTATTGAAGATTATATTGCTTTTTAATAAATCTCTATTTGCGTACAATTATAACTTAATCATTTTCTGTATAGAATATTTTGTAAGTTAGGTTAACTTTATTGTTTCACTTATGGCACTTGGTGAAAAACGATGTCATCGTAAACCTTTGAGGATGCCGTAAGGCGAAACCGGTCAGGTCTATTAAAAAATAAAAATACTGTGGAAAAGTACAAGTGAGTTCTCAATATGTGTAAAAACCATAACATTATACTAGGATTTTTGACAGTAGGATTCTTCCGTCGTGTGGCTGTAGTGCACGCGACTACTACGCACGGGGCACGGGTTTGATCCCCGCTCAGTGCAAAAAGTAGTATACATGAATATGGCTGCTTGCACTGGTCTGGTCGTACCTCGGAGAGTACGTTAAGCCGATGGTCCCGGTTGCCAAAGAAGCATCTATGGCAGTCGTTACGGGTAGTTGTGGCCCTCAAAAGTCCAACTAGTCTTGGAACTTCGATATCGCTATTGGTCATTGTACCGTATTATGTGTGGAGTATTGTATTGTGTGTGGAGGTCAGATGGCAGTCGCTTCACAGTTAGACTGGAAAGCTGACCCCAACTCAGTTGGGAAAAGGTTCAGAGAATGATGATTTTATGAAAAATGAATACGTCTTTGTTCTAAAAATGGTTTAATTTTCTCACGAGACACTTTTTGATATGCATTCGTCCAATTTAAAAAGCTAGTATGAATGTAAAGTATGAAACGGTGCCGTGGATTGCTATTTTTTACCATTTATTTCCCTTGTCGGTACTTTTTACGACATAAGGCGGGCTAAAAATGGATGCTTGTTTTAAAATCCATCATTCTTCAATCGTATCTGAAGAAAAGGTACTTTAACTAAATACTGGAGGTAGCGAGTTTAGCTCAAAGAAAACATACCTTTATTAATTTTTAAAAAGAAATAAGTCTACATCATGGAGAATTGAAGTAAGCGGAGTTGTTGCAAAGGCAATTGAGTCATAAGAATTCAATCGAGACGAACGGGCGCGGTAATGTTAGAAAGGGACGAAGTTTAGGCTCTGACGTCACTCATCAGTTCTCGTGTCACGGCATTGGGTACGGATGTCATTTTTCTTAAAAAAATTGCAGAATAAAATAGTTTTCATCGTGTTCCGTCATGAAGTGTGTGGTGTCAGGGTGTAAAAATTGTACAGGAAAACTGTCTAAACATACTGATGGTGTAGCATTTCATCTGTAAGTCCCCTGGATTTATATTTTAATTTTTATAAAAAAAATACCCTAATAGAACCATCTAGTGGAGAATAGATGTAAGTAATCTTGTCTTTCATGTATCGTAGTTGTAATAATACTCAATGCATACTGTGAAATTTTCACCACCGTCATTTTGTCTTAGTTCAATAATGATTTCAAAAATGTCGTTTTATTTATAAATAGTATATATATATTAATAATATTTATTAATATTTATTAATTTAACTGAAATTTTAAATTTTAAATAAAGTTAACTAGGCCATCTACCGGGCTATGACTAAACCATGTAGAGAAACTAAATGGTTTGCCCTTATACCAACAGATGTTCCAATTTTCAAAAACAATACCCCTATTTAAAATAACTGTTGTTTATTATTATAGCTTCTATATTTACTTCTAAATGCAATATTTATTCTTCAAAAATGGGCTGAGCGAGTAATTTATAATTTGGGCCCAAGAATCTTCCTCCGAGATAAGTTTAAGGAAATAAACATTCATAACATAGATAGTTCTAGAATGCTTTGTAGCGCTTAGTGGCCAGTAGTCAAACTACAATGAAAATTGCACGTCACGTTTGTTTCCAGTTTCGCTATGTTCTGGTAGATGGATTTCTTGGAAGTAGGAGGGGTTTAAACAGAGGGGTACAAACACGCGGGTGGAGGGGTGTGATTACATGTCCCCGCGCGTCTCCCTTCACACCCGCAACTGGCCACGCATTTTTGTATAGAGAAATCTAACTGTTACATCTCCGTCATCAGTTCGGTCCTCCGTGGTCTACATTCATTTTTTCTGATTACTTGCCACACTCGACATTTGAATCTGCGAAAACCTAAAAATAATAACATCCTATAGATACTTTTATTAGGCCATACTGCTTAAAGCCTAAATTCACAAATCATGTCTTCAGTGGAAGCTGTAGATTAAAATAAATGCAGCTACGTGTAATATTTCATGGTTGTTGTTCATTTTAATTGAAGTTAGTTAATTAATGCGAAACGTCAGGTAGGTATTGCTATATTGTACCAATTTCACACCATATTGCGATAACTATTGCAAGAAGTGTTAAGTATGTAGTTTTACATGATTAAATGGCTATATTTGAAACTCTTTAGTTCTTACTAATATGAAGTTGAAGTCAAATTTGCTATTACGAGGTGTAGTCAAATTGACGTGTAGATACTGGATAAAAAAAGGAAATTATTTTTTAGACATTCGTGTCTGTTTGTCCACTGTGCACGTGAATACTACTGAATGGATTTTGATGCACTTTTTTTCTTTGAAAGGTCTTGATCAGACTTGACATAATACGTATTTTTGTTAGCAATCGGTGGAGTAAAACTGGAGGTATAAGCAAAAATCGCGTTAACCGTAACCCGCGTGTGTGGTCGTGTGGTTGTGTGGTCGACTAGTTTTAAAAAAAAGTAAAATTCCACCTGAGCAATACTCCCCACGGGTTCCAAAACTGTTTTTTTTGTTCTTTTTAAAAGTGGGTACGTTCTAAACGTTGAGCTCACTATTGGAAAAATAACAGCGGAAGTTTATGCAAACATTTTGCACATTGGAATAAAACAATTTTTATTGATAATGATTTATAACTTGCTATTTTTGTTTTTAGTCCGCCGTGAACATTGCCGCTGAAAAGTGTAAATACTGAAATAAATTTTGGACTTTCATTGTTTGTTGTGCTGTCATGACAAACAGTTTAGGTATTTTGTTTAAAATTGTAATTTCTATTAAATGTAGGTACAGTCAGCGCTAAATGTAGATGATGATTGCACAGATGTCAAAATTAAGAATGAAGATATAGTATATATACTCTTCTGTTGTTCAAATAATTACATTGCATATTAAATTAAGTATGGTACGTTCTTTTGCTATTAGTTATCTTAATAAGCAATATAATTATAAATAACCACATTTTTTTTTGCTTCCGTTTTTTTATCATACAATTTATTTATTTATTTTACCCAATCTACAGTACTGAACTACTGCAATATTAAAAATATGGTGTCTACACTCTATCATATAGCTATTTATATTTCTTTTGATGTTTACTTAAAAATATCTAATTGAACCTAACAAAAAAGTACCCATAGTGTTTGTTTGAATTGAGTTACAAAAAGAGAATGAATCTTTTTCACCGTTGAAAGCGAGAAAATTCATTGACACATAACAATATAACCATATTACAATATACTTACCATTCTCCAACTGAATCACATCACTAAACTAACTAGGTTATCTTGATAGAGACATCCCTAGTACATATCGCGTGCATTCAATGCTCCGAGCAGCGATTTGAGTCTAGCAATCTAGCACTGTCTGCTCTTTGTGCTAGAAAAAGCTAAGTTATGTTCTGTGAGCGAGACAGCCTTGATTGTGAGCTATGTTTAGGAGTTGTTTATTCCGTGTTTATTATATTGATACTTTGTCTGAGTTTTTTTATGATTTGATATATATGTTTTGTGGAGTAGTATTATAAAAAAACTTTAATTAAAGGGAACTAGGTTTGTTAGAACAAAATCCTATCTAAACACTGATATGACACCTATATTACCCTAATTTACATTAGTTCTTTGTTGAGTGATGTGTAGTGATTAACTGCATTACAATTAGGTACCTGGATACCTATACACTATATACAGGGTGTAAGGGGAACGCTGCCGAAGCCGAAGATCCCAGGTAGTAATCATGGTACACAACATATTGGCATTAAAAAAAAATACGGCAGAGCATTTTTTTTTTCGAATTTTTTTTTTACTTTTTTTCGGCTTTGGCAGCGTTCCCCTTACACCCTGTACATTTTTTTAAAAGGATACTTTCCAGTCAGAAACAATTTTAGTGTAGTTTTCCGTGGTATATATCTATGAAATCCGTTGGAAAATTTATAGATGGTGATAAATTTCAGGTAATAATTTACACAATCATAACACAATCAAATAAAAGAACATTTTTTATCGGATTATATTGCAATTTATTAGGTTTAAATGAATATCAGATAAAACAGTTTTATTGAAATAGAAGATAATGAAGTTTAAATATGAATGTTTATTTAAACAATATCGTCAGAGATTTGGCAAATGTAGATCATCGAACACTCGCGAGGTTTCTCACGAGATCTCTTAAGAAACAGTCATAGGTATGCCTCTTCATACCCGGGGGTCTAGATGGAGACATCGTGATGACCATAACCGATGGCCTATCCAGCTACTACGGACCAAAAGGCGTCGTGCGTTTTACTCGGTTCGAGTCCGGCATAACCTCCCTAACCTTGGGTGGAACCCGAGGGGATTATTTGCACGGTAAAAGTATAACAATAATGTGAATAGACAGTGAATTTAAATTGGTTAACATAAATGATATAGATCTAGCGTAAAAATAATCGACTAAGGTAAATGTGTCGGTTAATACAAACGCGTGTAGTTACGTTGGTTCAAGCCGAATAATGATACAGTAGTGTCATAACATAGACACCGTCTAATGGTAGCCATATACATAAGTATAACTGCAAAAGTGTAGGCTTGTGCAAATACACGATAATAAAATTTGCACAAGTATCTTCCAACACACCATACGATATATTTATGCAGGCCTAAATTTATATTTTAGCGTGTGAGGCCACTATAACGTCATACGCCATAGCAAAAAAAATTAACGATGAACATATATTTACAGCTGAGCGAACATTAGTTGGCAAGAATTAATAACACGCATCATTACAAATGCATTGCTCTTAGATTATCAATAATCCTAACATCACAGGAGTGAGTACTACACAGTGATGTTGAAATAAACCGTGACATCCAAGTGCATAGCATAATGAGCTCAATTAACGTTCCCGTTCGTATATTCACTAGAATTTTTGCTCGCCGTCTTAATTTGTACGTGACTCCACCATTTAATTAGTGCAATTACGAGATCTCGCTTTTTGTTTCAGAGCTCACAGTCGCCATTGTTGAAAATTAAATTTGTTCACATTGTTTTAGGTTATCCAGATACTTAACGTTTCTGACTGAGTGCTATTAAATAACGGAAGAGGAAATCTGACAGTAGCTTGCCAACAAAACGCAACTTACATACATTTAGTGTAGAAAGCCCTAAATGACACTATCAGGGATTGCCTGAACTGTATCCTCAAAATCATATATAATTTAGATTCCGTACAAACAATCCTTGAATAAGACTATATTTCGAGTATTCCTTTTCACGCTGTGATATCGCCTGCGTATTATTCTGTTGGCCGTCTCTGAAAACACCCTTCGGAGGAGATATATTATTTGAAGTTGCCGATATTTCCTCTATGGTGCTTGTAACAGCACTAAAATATTGGAGACATCAAATAACACATATCCTAATATCTCTATTACTAATACCAAAGATGTAATATGAAGTTTAGCATTAACGATTAATTCATTTTGCATAAAATAAACTTTAATCAAGTTATTTCAACTGTTGCGAATAAATAATCGTCATTGATCAATGACATCATCGCATAGAAAAAACTAAATGCATGAGGATAGCATGGTAATGAACACAGGCGTCAGATTTCCGCAATTTAACTTATACTTTGACGCAACGGTGGTCTCGCCTAGTGTCAATATATTCACAGCATGTGCCAATACGAAATCTAAGCATTAAACTAGTACACAGTTTGTAACACATTATTGAGCACATTACAAATTCACCCTGTGGACTAAGTTGCGTCTTTTCCGCATCTTTTTTAACGTTGCTATTCAACCCAATCGTACACAGGTCCGTCAATTAGCATATTGGCAAATAGCAATAGTACCTATACAGTAACCTTTATACAAATAATAAACACTCATCCTTTCCAAAATTATTTTTGTCGTATTTATTTACACTTTAAAATAATCCTACGATTCTGTCATATTATGTTGTAAATATAACAATGGTTTTAAAATAATATAGCCTGCTTTAATTTTTTAAATTTTGTAATATATAAAATTAAAGCAGGCTATACTATTTCATTAATGATAGATGATAAATAAAATGGTTATCAAATATATTTTGAACAAAGAAGCCCGTTAATGATAGCGATATTGACATTTTTGACTTATTATTGCTTTACAATACATAACAATAGTTTTATTCACGTAGCTACTCGCTTTGAATGCCTAATTTACCCATTATAGGTACTCGTGTTTCATTTAAATACTTATTTATTGTATTATATTTTGTATTACTATTAGTGTTTGTAACATAAGTGAATGAAAACAAATATTATAAATACAATATTTTAATGACCTACATGACCTTCCTCATCAAAGTAAACCAGAAACTGGCCTGGTAACTTTGCGTAAATATTTGTCATAAATTAAACAATGAACATGATTTTATACAATTTGATTAATACAAGAAGAAACACATTACAAATGTATTAGTTTAAAGGATTAAGAACCTAAATCCTCTTAAACAGAATTTAAATTGAAATCGTATCAGGTTTTGTTCATTTATTATTTTAGACTGTAAGACAACATACATACATACATAACATACAACATACATAAAATCCCGAAATATTACATTCGCTTCATTCACTCTCATTACCTTTTTTCATGCATGCTCGTCGGTTTAGGGTATTCCTGACCTGCCCCTTTTCTAACACTTCCTACGCGGACTACGCGTTTTTAGGCTGTCTTTTGAGTAGTACAGGGTGCAACGGTCGTAGATGAGCTTAAATCTATCAATCAAAAGATTATATCAGAATAATCCGCGTTCCTATCACGCGTCCAAAATCCAAGTCGATATAATTCAAAATTCATTTCCTCTCACCCCAACTGTGACACAATTTTTCTAAACACCAGTGGCGAATTTTTGCAAGTTACAATAAACCATAAAAAAATTGCACTAGTCAAAATTCTTAGAAATATAGTTACTTATAAATCATTGTAATTACTATTTAAAGTTTATGTCCTATATAAGCCTTCAACGTAATGAATGAGGCTATACAGTTCCACTGCATGTTTGAATAAAAGTTGTGCCGGGGTAGCGTGCATATGAGTAATTATAATGCATCGCACGGCCACTTCCACTTATTTAGGTTAATTTCCTGCCTTTTGAAGACCTGACACGATCCGGTTTTAACGTCTAGAAGCTCTTTATTGAATTTCGTTGCACTAGAGAATTTTATCTAGGCAATTTTCAGTGTTAGAGAACTACTTCATGTTTGTATATAATAATATACTATATAATATATTTATTTATTTATTTATTAATAAAGCTTCATGCAGATATTATGTAAGTACATAGGTGGACTTAATGCCTGAGGCATTCTCTACCAGTCAACCTTATAGGCGATGCAGAAAACAACAAAGTAGGTGCATTATGAGAGGCAACAAGATGCATCATACACTAATAAAATATAGTCGAGTAGGTATTCCTACCAACATCTAAATTAGAACTAATGTACGCATACAAGCATTAGGTACATAAATTAGTACATAATATAATAATATAATATACATACTTAAAGTTATAACCAAATATAACACTTATGTAGGTATTTACAGAAATAATATGTTTATCACAGATTTTTATGTAGGTATACAAACTGTTTAGAACTAAAATTGTGTTACTGTTTCTGGGTGAAGGGAATAGAAACTAAAAGTGAGTTTCAGAATTTTTACACCAATCTGGATAGGCTGTCGTGCATTTTCGCTATATTTTGAAAAAAGCTAGAAGTTTTGGTTGGTTTCGTTGTAGTTTAGATTTTAGATATCTATTTAAAGTACATAAAATACAATGAAGGGCATTACAGTACACTTAAATAATAATTATGTATCTACAAAGGGCGGCCTTATATACTCTTCCTAAAATATGCAGCCCTAAAAGGTTTTTGGTCAGTGTATCCTCAGCAAGAATACTATTAAGCCTTCATTTCTTCTTATTGTGTGCAAAAAAGAGTTACCTATCTAAATATAACCCGAATAAGTCACGCATTTATGTAGTTTAAAGTTTAAACGTTACCACATCAAATAGCCATTCTAGTGATTATTTATACATAATAATAATATGGAATTCTTAAACCTGTATTCTAACTTGTTATTTCTGTTTTGTTACAGGTACTTATATAGCCCCAACTTCACGTATGGTGTTTTACAACAAAAGAAATGGGAGGCGCGCTTCTCGGAATTTCTTTTCGTGCCCTGTTTTCCTCACGCCATTGTGCAAGCTGTCCAAAGTTTAAGCTTGCACTGTACGCTTCGTAATCTAGACGGATATGTAATGTTTATGTACATAATGTACGAGTTGTTTATAGGTGGAACAAGTAAGTAAGAAGTTGTAATGAAAAGTGTTCCACAGTGTATCGATATGCCGGGTACATTGTTGCTTGAAATATTAGTAAACTAGCTGACCCGCGCAACTTGGTCTGCGTCACCCCGTTTATGCAAGATTTTTCACTTCTCCTCTGCACCAGTTGGTTGCAGCATGATGTTATATGCATATAAACCTTCCTCTTCAATCATTTTATCTATCAATAAAACTGCATCAAAATCCATGGCGTAGTTTTAAAGATTTAAGACTTTGTTTTATACTATGTAGTGAAACTGTTTTATCTATTGGAGCTTGTTGTTAGCAATATTAATATACATAGTTGTTACTAAAATTTATAACTAGTCTGTAAGCCTTTTTCATGAGTAAATAAATGCAACAAGAGATAAATAAATAATTGCAATCTTTACAAAACATAAATTTTGCTCCTTCTTAAAAAGGCGGTGTTCTTTCCGCTATCTTGTAAACTCATTTCATACACAATACTGATAATGGGAATTAATCCGATTATGGTATACCTATGTGTCCGAATTTTGAATTATCGGACATGGTCACTGGTTGACTGACTCAGTGGTGAATGCCCGCCATCATGGAGTCCCTCAGGCAGAAGGTTCTTCATCCAACTGCTCATTCTCGATATTGGCGATATTTTTATTTGACAAACACTTTATACAACTTAAAGTTGACTGCCATTGTGCAATTAAAGCCGCGCCCGTGAATTGACCGTCAAATGTACCTACCTCCACCACGCCACTGAGTTCATCAATTTAACCAATAGTACCTACCTATTATTTGACGTATAGTGTAAAACAATAAAGTTGTCCTCAGCTGTCTACTTTGGGCCTGATTGTACCAACTGTGTTTGTCCCAAGAGTGAGTTCTGAGAGACACGTACAATAATATTGATTATATCTCTACACACGGTTTTCTTGCGTCCATGAGGATAATTTCACGCCTGTATATCATTGAAGGGTAGGCACAGGTGTCTCATACCTACTCCCTACCTACATATTAATCGAAACGATTGAGGTTTCTTTGCGTTCGTTCGTATTATTTAAGCTATTGTTCAATCAGCATTAGTTTTATCAGCTGGATGTCTTATAGTGCAACTTTCTGATTTTATTCATAGAGTTTTATATGCAGTAAGTAGTTTCAGTAACATGAGTGCTTCTCATAATCATTTTGCCCAAAGTCACGCGGTATGCCGTAGGTAAAGGAATTTTTAACTGATAGAATGAAGAAAGAATTGCGTTGGCTACTGCAAAAATTTAAAACGATCTTTGGCCACGATAACTTCGTGATTTAAGATTATGTTAATGTTTTGACTTTCACATACTAGTAGGATTTATATCCCTCTATTATGTTAAAGTGTTCGTGTATTTGGACCCTCCCAAGACTTTCTCCCAAGAGTTCTCTACCCGGTAATGTGGACGTAGGTACTCCTAAAACTTTTGAGTCTTTTTTAAACAATGCTCACGCCTATTTCCCTTTGGGGTAGGCAGAGGTGAATTAATATCCACATTTTACCAATCATTGTTTTCAGTCCCACGTAGTAGTGGGTGTATCTATTTATTCTGGCCACTATTGCGTCTAATGTTAAACAGATCTATGCCTTACTTGCCTGGTACGACACCGTTTGGGAAGAGATGGAATTACCCAATTCTAATCTTCCGAGAACTTCTCTTAGGAAAGCGGTACAAGTTCAATCAAAAGGAGTGAATCGATTCCAGGTTTCGAACTGAAACTCTTTGCTCATACAATTATGGTCGGACATAATATTTGATTTATGACTAAGTGCTGTCGTCTTAAAACGAGCGTGCCATATCGTTTTACTTAAAGCTATAAACATTATTGGCTTTATTACGCATATAGTTCCGCGCAGCTAAAACCAACAGTCACCCCTAACGGAAGCACTACTAAACATTGCAAAACGTTTAATCGCACATGTCATATGTTAAACGAATCTGAATCATATGCTCTCATTCTTAAAGTCACAATTTGTGTTGTGCAATTTTTAGAGGGTTGACGTAACAAAATCTTTGATGTGCACCCTCACGCCTCGAGCATCCAAAGGCTCTCATAGATAAAGTGCATTTCGATATTAGAAGTTTCAAACAAAGTTTTAAAGTGAATTTTTCGGTTAGAAATTGTTTTCTTCGTTCAAAGAAAACGTGTCATTGAATTCGAAGGTATGTAATATTACTACTGGTCTTTGTATGTTATGAAATTTGCCTTTAGCCAGAATTTGTAGCCAGAAGGCGTGGTTTAATTCGATTCTCGTGAAAATGCCTTTTCAAAGTTTATAATTCCGTGTATTATTGCGTATTATTATTTTATTATTTTCCTATAAATTTAGGTTAGATAAGTGATAATCCCTTTAGACAGTTAATTGAGAAATGTCGTCTACATTCGTCATAAAGCCATTTATCGAAATTCTCACGAATTGCTCAAACAATGTGATGATGTTAGAGTATTTGTTTAAACATTTATTTTTATTCATTACCGCGGCGTTACTGAATTTAAAATGTCAAATAAATTTAAATTGTCAAGTTGACAGGTTTATAAAAAAAAACGTTCCACGGTTCTTATACTGTGTCACTTTCACACTCTTTGGATGAGGAGATTACCTATTATGTATGTAACTATTTATTGACTCGTAATTTTTATTAATAATTGCTTTATTGATGGAAGAACATGTCAAAAAGATTTTCCTACATTTTTTTCATTTATTATCGATATTCAGCATAGTGCGGTGGACTCGGCTTAAATCCTATCACACTGAGACCCAGGAGTTGATAGGGTAAGTTATGAATTATGGTTTTGATGGTGCTAAGATTCCCAAATACCCACATACCAAACAACGGTAAGCCTTTAGTATTTGTCTGCTACAATACTTACCGTAATAAATTATAATTAACTATATATCACAATATAAACAGATGGCTGTATAATTTGTATTATACAACAATTACAAACTGATTCAAACAATAGTACCCTCTCAGAAATTACTATAGGATTGTTTTAACAAGAAAATTGACCTGTAAACTATGTGTAGGGCCCAGTAAGGGATTGAGCACAAACTTGGAACTAGTTTACCATATTGTGATTACCCTTGGGTCGAAGTTGCTTGCACGAATGTAAATGAATTCGCTAGTGTTATATTGATTTGTGGTATTGTATCGAATCATATTCATAATAAACTGTATAAGAAATAGTACATCAGTTATTAGCATTCCCGCGTCAATTAATAGATAGAAATTGCTTACTAAGGAGAAATATTTTGAATTATTTAGTTGGAAAAAATCTTCTTGTAGTTGTTGTGTATAGTATGTAAAGTTGTTCAAAGAATTGTTACTTAAGATACATACAAAAACTTTGCCTTACCCATATTGTAAGTGTCGTGACTACCAGACTGTGCCAGTTTCCTCGTAAATGTAATTTTTTGCTAATTTAATGTTTTATTTGTTCATATTTATCAAATTCTATCCAATACTATTCATGGTTACATCAAAATAGTTGCCATTTCGAATAATAAAACGCTGCTGTACAAAATCAATACTAGCTGATTTTGAAGGAACTATTATTCTTTTTTTGTATGTTGTGAAACGTCTAAAGTATGTTATGTAGAAGGCTTTAGGAGCAGTGGTTGGCCCAAGAAAATATGGATGGATTGTGTGAAAGTATTTTTAAAAGTCATTTAGTCAGTCATAACTCAGTTTAATTTAGTCATTCAGTCAGTTTTTGTTGTTAGTTATTATTATTACGTACATCACTTTGTTTAACATAAAACCATAATACAAATAACAAAATTATTATATGGATAATGGTGGTGGGAACGTTATTAGATTTATATTATGCTAAGTTCTCCGTTGATCCTATCACATGTACAAATGCGTATGCAGATTCTTGTTTTATTGTGTATATTAAATGTACCGAATCCAGTTCTCGATTTCTCGCGGAAATCGGATTATCTGATTATTTGTAAACGCGGATTGGGAAGAAATCCGATCGCAATTGATTCGATATCTTGCGCTTCTCTTCTTTTTTTATACAATATATTTTCTTTGCATAAAGGATTAGAACGAAACACGTTGTCAATAAGGTTTGTTTGTTTCATGATTCTCTATTCTAGTTATTTTGTGGAAACGATTGTTTTGATACTCGTATTGTGCATATTTTTGTGTTTTGGGACGATGAAACAATTTTATTTCAGTTTGTCGACATATTATTTATTATGGGGTTGTATGGCGTGCGTCGCATATAAGATAGTTGTCAAAATGCAACATTTTAGCAACGTTTCATTGTAATAGTGTAATATTCTCATGAATATGGGCAACATAAAAACTACATTTTTACTTTCGCAAAAAATATCTGAATTCAGTTTAGCGTTATCGAGTAAAACTTGTATATTTTTTACCTATATAGCCTATAAAAACTAATAAGTTTTGCTCGTGCGGCGTCGTAATATTGAACAATTTCAATTTTGGCTCCGTTCGGAGGCTGTGTTATCGTATTCATGTTCATCATTATAATATTAGATACATTTACCTACATATACATTGCGTATGTTAAATATGTATATTGCGTATGTACATCGGTGTGTATAAAAGTAATTTTTTTATTCATTCTATTCCCCTGAAAACTCTAACTGGTTTAATATGGGGAGTTGTAACGAGTTTGGGATATATTCTGTTGAAAACGAAATTGTTCCGTATTCGATTGAGTCGATTTGCGAACAGCGCTTATCTTACTTTATTTTCATGATTTTTTATTATATCATCGTCTTTTACGTTGATTTCATTTTAAGGAAGTATTTAGATAATGGAATGGATATCGACTCCATTCATTCTATTTTCATAGCTTTAGCTTAGCTTCATTTAATAATTATTTCGTAAATATTCGTATATATTTGTCAATGTATTCATTGACGAGATATATTTATGAATTCATATATTGGGGATACTATTAATCTTTTATCTATCATACAGCTACCCATCAAAAATATCCTTATAGTGCTATCAGGATATGTTTTTGTATCGTGCATTACAGTTTAAATAAATTTTAAGTTCGATAATGATTACACTATCCGTTGTTATTGAGGGTCTTTGATGCTCATTAAAGCATTCAAACCCTTATGATCTGGCGAGTATACATACTTAAAAAAACTAGAGACGGGCCAGTATCCACTCGACTCTAGACATGCCGTCAGCTTGTCTGCCGTTTTTGCTACACTTTCTTTGTTAAAGTACACGCCGCCGCTTAACCACAGCACGATTGGCATATTTTATGAGTTTTATATTGTTAGATGCAGTATCTAACCAATAATTTCTGGGGTCACATTTAAGCTACCTATACCATAACTCTGTTTATCCCTAAGTACGAATGTCGCATTAGGAGTTTGAGTTGCTTACAAAAACTAAGGAACTCGCTTTGGTAAGTAATACCCTTGATTGCTCCATGTTTCCGTTGACTTAAACTGATCGTGACTGATGGTTTATTATTTAGTGGTTTTGATTTATTTATAATACCAAATACCAATAAGATTCCCTAATCTTGATGGACATACCATAAAAGATTTTCAAGACAATTCGTTTTGAAATTAGTTTTAATTACCCAAATACCTATCCATGTAAAATAACATGGAATTGCAAAATACGCTCTTTATGTGCCGTATTCGTGTTTGGGCTGTCTTTTGATGATAGCACGGAGTGCAACAGTGGTGGACGAACCCAAATCTACCTACCATAGATTATATAAAACTAACCTTTCGCGCACGGCCACGTATCTCTCGCGATTTAAGTCCAAGATTCTTGCCGATAAGTATGTCTAGTTATTATATAGGTAAAAGTATAAGTTACTCAAAATCAATGAAACTCTAGATGTCATTACAATTTTTCTTATTCATTTCTATCGAGCCCAAATCAACTAAAGCCAAGCAATCCTTCGCGAGCTTATATTTTAATTTTCAAGAAGCTTTTAGCAACAAATCACACATGGGCGTTGCGTAAAGATCTGTTTTATGCAAACGGATAAAGAGATTACGCAGTTTTCCCTCTGATGATCTTACTTTAATGGATTCGTCTGTTTGCCGAACAAGTTTCCTACGAATCACTTAATCTCCCACTCTCTTGATACAATTTTATGTGATTTATGAAGGCATGCCGCCAACGTGGCTAGACGAAAACATTTATTTTGGATTTTCTCAAGTATTTTATGGGAAGTGGGGACTCGAGTTGTAGGTTATTGTTCGTAACATGAGTTTCCTCACTCATGTTCCTCTATCTACATATTTACGTATGTACTGATGGTTCTCGAGTATTGTCATATTTTCTGACATGGGTTCCACGTTTATGGTGTTTGTCGTAGTTCCGCTTTCCCTTTCGATTTTATAAAGCATTGTTCTGTTGACAAGAAGTTTGTTCAAAGTTCATTCTTTTCGGATATTTTATTTCAGTGTTTAAGGATAAGGATATCAATTATTTTATGGGTATATTGTACAAGCATGTAGGTATTATTCTATGAAGCTCCAGTTTCCAAAGTGAATGGATTGATTTGATTGTAAACTATCAGTATGCTGCTTTTCATAACGATTCTATGTTTTAATCTGTGATGAGATTGTGTAGTTACTTTTAATAACGTGTTAGATACGTGATATAAAAAACGGCACAATAGTTTTGGATGAAATTCAATACAGTGATAGATTATAGTCTGGAGTTGCAAATAGGCTACATTTATTCTGAGGAGTCTCCAGGTTCCTGAAGAATAAATAAACTTTTCACGCTAGCGGACCCACTGACTACAGTTCATACAATAATAACATTATATTAATAATAATGAAAGTCAAGGACCTAAAATAGACATATTTCGAACAATTACAATACCACACAAATTCCATTCTAATGCAACTGTCGTGTGCTTCTATCGTATTGGCTTAACGCTTCTTGGAACTTGACAACCTAGGAATTAGGAAGCTAAGCAATATGAGACAGCTGAATTGCATTACCGTTTCAAATTGTGTCTGTTTTCGGTGTATAAATAGTTGTGGCTGTATGCTGCGTACAGGCATCAAGCTTAGCTTAGGAGAATGTTACTGATGTACTTATTTTAGTTTAATAATAAATTATGTCATTATTTACAATTATTATTAATATTATGATTAAAACTTTGATCGTTTACTCCAATTTTAATTTCTATGTTTTGACGATATGTTTTTTATTCCAGGTACTTCTTTACACTGTTTAACGTCTTGCAGTACTCGTAAGTTAGGACTTTCGATTTTAATATTTTATATACAAAAGTAGGTACTACATGAGCAACATGCTATACTGATACTCTATACAAGCCACACACTCCACCACCACATATGAGAAATAGTTAATTAGTATAATGTTTAAGAATTGGAATTTCCATAACTGTCAATATAAAACCTTTGAGAATCCCGCAAGGGGAATCCGGTTAGGTACAATAATAAATACAGTGGAGAAGTACAAGTGTGTTATCAATAATGTATAACAATAAGTTCCACCAAGTGTCATCAATCAACAGTATAAAATACAAGACGGCTGATACAAGCGGAAACTCATTTCTTAACTACAAACACTTTTACAATGACAATAACTTCAAGAATACTATGCATTATGTTCGACACTAAGCTTTCTTAGTTCACCAAGAAATAATACAGTAGTTATTTAAGACTGTTGCTTGTCCTTTTATAGAATAGACATAGCTAATTTGGCCTAATGCCACCCTACCCTCGTCTGTATTAACCATTAACTTGTGACATGGCTAATTCGCTAAGTGCTGTGGTCAGAGCCTTGGGATACGGTGGTACTGCCCGCGGAATAATTACTTTCAAATAGAATGTGTAAAATGGGAAGGTAATTAAAATGGTTTAATGTGGCTTTAGGTGTTTTGGGGAAAGAGTAATTATCCACAATTGAGTAGGTGCTCGATACTACCAAGGTTTTTGTGTCAGATATATAAAGTATTTTAGAGACATGTTTGGGTTTCTAAGTAAAGTAACCAATTAAGACTAAAACAGATTCTATAAATTTTGGAGCTTAAACATTTAGCGTTTTACTTCGCCTACTAGAATTTCGCAATAAAATCTTATTAGCCATACCGCTAAAGTTTTACCACAATTGGTTGAATGGTAAGATTTTCAAGTATGCTGAGTTGTGGTTTTACCAAGCACTTATAATATGGATTTCTTCTAGAAGGGCATTAGAAGGTTCCTTCAGGGTCAACGAGTTATTTCTGATCTACAATTTTCAATATTTTCTGATACCTCCTTTGAAAAAGTTCATATCAAACAAAATAATTAAAAGTACAAATTATATATATACAAGACCGGTGGATTTACTAATAATAACTAAAATTGGTATACATTTACTACTAATAACTAAACAACTAATAATAGACTGTATTCCAAAACTAATTATAATTCTTGGTTCTTGTAAAGCGGTGAGAAAGTACCTTCTACTAGTAAGGGAGATGAATCGATTAAAGTCTAAAACGGTATCAAATGAATAAATAAGAGGTTCCTTGTTCAAACCAGTTTATTCATGTTGGAAAAAACATGTCTATCATATCTTTGATACAGCAGCAAATGAGTTGTAATTAATTCCATTTAGTATTAAAAGTTAATTGATTGTATGAATGACACATCGATTAAGAGGTCGTTGTCATCGTTGTGGATTCAACATGGGGCAATTATTTGGATGATTCACAAAATTAAGTCTGGGTGACAGTTACTTGCATATTTGTGGAGACCCAACGACGCGGGGATAATAGTTAAAGACTCATCATTTTCTTAAAATAAAATTAAATATTCCTCCGCAACAAAATTAATCAACAATAATATTCAGACGAACGCATTTTAAATATATTGACAATGTTTGAAAGACAAAAGGGTGGACCTCAAATGTGCCAAGGCAAAATATCCCAAAAGACATCATTTATTGAAAAATGTTTTTTTGTGAACCACTTGTCGTTTAAGTTAAGTGAGCTGTTAAACATAAAAGAGAAAACTGCAAATATATAAAATTCATAGCAGTTAATGCTGCGTTAATGAATCAGACAAAACAAGTAATTTAATGAATATTACCATTCATAACATAGCAATGCTAATACCTCTTACGTTGACATTCATACAGTTTACAGCTTCAACAAAGCAGATTACCAAAATAAACTGCTTGCTTGACTTGTTAAATAGGGTTTGAGTTAGGTGGAGGTATATAACCAAAAAGTCATAAAATTTAATGTGATCACATTTCACCTACACATTTTGTCTTCGCTCACAATGGCACCACACCCCTTAACGGATCGTAGAAATGACCAAAATGTATTACCCTATTAACTGACCACCTTTGTTTAAGTAAATCTGGGGGCTTGAGTCAAGTTTAAATTATTTATTCGGTCGTAAAGGGCAGCAACAAATGTCTTTGGATGTCTGGGACGTTGGCGTGAGGTTTAGGAGGCTCAAATAACAATGTTTAAATTTTAAATTAGATAAGTGGACCCGATTGTTGTGACTATGGTTTAATTTGGATTAGAACATTTAAAGTCAATTGAGATGCCCGTTGTTGCAACTGTGAATGAATCGACGTGGGATATAGAGACCCATAATGCACATCGCACCAACATAATCACCTCCACCGATTTTATATCTGTGAGGATTGTGCGCTCGATAAAAAAACAGTGTGGTGGACGCATAGATACACTGTAGGTAGGTACTATGGCATGAATCAAGCAATTTAATACTTATGTAATCAATACTGAAGATCCTAATGCTTTAGTATATATTAAACATTATGAAATAAGTGATTTAGTAAACGTTTTATTAATGAATTATAATGATACACAATATAAACGAAAAAAATAGAAAAAAAATGACAGCGTTGAAATTAATTAACAGGTGCAAATATTCTCTCTCTGTCCATTTCTTTGGGGCTATTAGACGCGAGTATATATTTGTAGAAAATATATTAGATAGTTTTCAAAATTTAAACGGAGTCGAAAGTTTGATGGTGATGGTTTTACTGTCATGTCTTCTATTAACTCATATGCATGCAAAAACCCACTAACCAAGTAATACTATCTCGTCTATTATTCATAGCGGCCAGAAGAGTGGCAAGCACTAGCAAACTAGATAAGTTTTAAAAGGACCAACTTAGATGGATCTTGACTGCATAATGACACAGATTAAAACTTGTTGATTGTGAAAATTCAAAGAGTTTCGGTTCAGACCGGCAGCTATTAATATAATCCTCTGGCAAGCAAAGTACCTTCAGTTCATAAATAGGGATTACGTCAATATAAGCCCTCTAAAGTGTTCGATCCGCTAAACCTATAGGGACAGGCGATTATTAAAATTCGACCGTGATTTTGGAAATTAACCTGGTGTTGTCAACGCACAAAATTTATTTTTATGTATTGATTAATGAGAAATATACCTAATAATATTGAAGAATAGTTTTTGTAAATACTGCTATATACATTACACTATCTATAACTTAAGCGTATATTATTAGTTATACATTTATAAAAAGAACAATCAACATTAAGTCAACAATAAAATACATTAATATTTTTATTTTAAACAATATTCAAGAAAATATAACCTAATCATGTTTAAGTTTAGGATGTTTTAAAGAGAGTTTAAATAACAAAAGATTCAACGTATTAAAACACAAACTGAGTTAAAAGTTTTTACGTCGTTTTTTTAAAGGATCGCCCAATAATTATGTCGAAATGTTTGTAAGTCAACGGATACTTTACTAACAGACTTATACAATGACCCCTATGACCCGAGAGGGATAATTAACACTGGTTGGCGTCTATCAATAACAGATTAGCATGTAAAAGCGAGTGGGCTAATGGTTTGTGTGTGCCGATAATTGGTCCATAAATTCAGCTGAACATGACTTTATACGACTGTCTTTGTAAAATTTTCAACAATAGCTTCATCTATATATTTTAGATACCGATATTAATGTTTATTGGAAATTAGTAGCGACCGTGAAAATTGTGTGGTGTGAGTACAAAGGCATTTTAGGGTACATGGACAGTAATTTTTAACGGCTCGTATGATAGAATTTCCGGTTTTAACTAGACGTTATGAACGTGAAGCCACTCTTGCATGCATTTAGCTATTGTAATGTGAGCCGAATGTTTCATACTAGAAAAAGAAACTTGTCACTTTTCATATACATTTCAATATCATCCTTGCACTGCATTGCGTTCTTTCTTTCCGGGTTTGCTGGAAAAAGAACATAACTCTGAGTTAAGTTAATCTTTTGTACATAACATCTTATATTTATTATATAAATGTAATTTATGTGTGCATTGAAGAATAAAAAATAAAAATAAATGAGTTCTGTTTGCATCTAAGGCCTCAGAGTCCAAGGTTCGCTTCTCGGCTTCAACTAGTTTTGGATCTACCATGTCTTTGATTTGATTTATGTAAATCACGTGTAATCTATTTTGGGTGGTAAGAAGTAACTGCCTTCATCGCTCAAAATAGATAATTTGGATAAAGTGTATAATGTTTTACTGCCTCTTTAGATAGAAGTACGCATTGCGCAAGCACCGAATATATTGGCCCAGTGTTCTCAAAGGAGTTGGTAAATCACCTAGCAACTTCGTTGCACCTCGTCAATGGAGCAAATTGCAGGGCTAACTTAGTCAAGGCACGTGCAAGGCAGTCTAGTCATTGGGGCTATTTTGTTGATAATTCGAGACTTTGATTACTTACAGGTCATATTGATATGAAATTGTGTTGTTTCATATTTTTTATTTAATTATCTTTTATTTAATTTTTTATAAATTTATTTAGTATCTATCAATAAATAAGTTTCTAGAGCATCTGTAAATTAATTTAAAATCAAAATATAATTACTGTAGAGTTTTGAAACTTAATATGTGGTAGATACTCCAAATTTAGTTGGTTAGCGTTTATTGAAAATTCTATAATATTGAGAGGAAACCTTTGTTAACATTATTTAGTCAATAGACCGTATTCTGCGTACAAACGTTGTAAAGTTTCGACTAAAATTTTAGTTAGAAATATACTCTGTAATTGTCTCTTTACATAACTAAGGCTTAGTTGTTTAGATAGACAAGTTAACGAAAACTAAGTCACAATTAGCGTTAATATATTCACACGCCGTATTTCGTTTTCGTATTTACTAGCTTGCTTTTAACGATGAAAAAGGGAGACAGAATTATTTCGTAAATTAGCCTAGATATTTACATTAAATTATTTGGTACCTTATGAAAACCTTATTTATTTATCAAAGCGTCATATTCCAAATGTATCTTATCTACATAGAGAATTAAACTGTGGGACATTTGAGGTGTTTTTTTACAGATTTTAACTGATTGGCATTATAGGGAGGAAATTGATATTCTTTCCATGTACTCAAAAATTTGCTGGACAATTTGAAACAAAAATTGTATGAACTGATGTCACTACACAACTACTAGTCTAAAAAGCTACAGGATAATAGATCTACTTATTAATGTACGTAATGTTTAGGACACTCTTGCATGAGTTTACTTATTTTCTTTTGTAAAGAAACAAGACATCGATCTAGTTTATTTTATTAACGCTATGTTACTCTTGATTAAATTAGAATAAAGGATTATAGATCTCAAGATGTCCCAGAATTTTTGTAAGACACTGTACCTATGTATTATATTTGTAGTCCAATTATCTTTAGTTAATATGCAGTCTTCAGTATTTTCAAGTTTGGTATCCGTATTCTTGTATGTTTTTTTTTCTGCTCTCGTAGGCTGTAATCGATAGAGAAAGTAGATACTGCAGTGCTATTTGCATACATTTGCATATATTATTTCAAACGCAAAGACTGCCTCTGGTTATGACTACAGCTCGCTTTTCGTAACTGGATATCCAGATTGTGGATTTATTGAGAATTTTTTGCAACTTGTTGCTAATGGAGTTTCTAATGATAAAATTTGTAATTGCCTTTTACATGTATTTAATTTCATTTATTTCTAATTTCAAGTTTTGTATGGTTTGTTTAGAAAAAAATATTTTCATTCATTCAATTCAATTATAGTACATAATTGATTGTTTCAATGGTTCATTGACACAATTTTAACCCTTTAACCTACTAATGTGGAATATATATGTACCTATTCACCTTTCATTTTGAATGTAAATTGTATAGGTAACTGATTTATGTGTAACTGTTTTATGACAAGAAATGTTGTCATTAGAGTAGGTACGTATAGTAAATTACTGTAATTTTTGCGTAAAAGGTAAGTTTCAGACCTCGCAACACAAAATTGTAGGTTTAAACTCTATGCAGTATACAAAGTCTGAGTATAAATATCTGAATGATATAAAAAGTAGCACAATTACGTAAATATAGTTCAATTTAAGTTTATTCCATATAAACAAGGCTTCAGCAAAAGATATGTCGTATTTTTAAAATATCAACTGAAATTGTTCAACAAAAACGCAAACCTACCAGAAAAAAATATCCCTAAAACAGTGATAACATGGCTAATAATTTAAGCAGAAACGTAAATAACGACTAAAAAAGAGGAAATTATGTGCCCAAACAAAATTCGAAGAAAATAAAAACAAATAAGGAGTTCCTTAGTCGGCCATTTAATTTCATGAAAGCAGACGCGTATTCTAATAAGCTGGCAACATTACTCGACTTTATTGCACGTTTTCACTTAACTCCCAGTCGGTATTTCTCTTTGGTAGTCATTTCACCAGCTATAGTCTGGCCGATGTGAATTATTTAGAATACGCCTTCCAAAGATAGAACATTAAAATTTCATTCGTTAGACGAAACGTTCTTATATTCACGCAACACTACGAATACCATTAGGCTTATCGAAACCAAACTCAAGCACTAAAGACGATTAGAATAGTTGTTTAATCTCTATGTGGCAAAAAAAAAAACAAAATAATAATAATTTAAAATTGGAATTGTAACATTGGCCAAGGAATCGAAAGATTTTTATTGAATTATCTATGTTACTTTTGATTAAATTAGACTGAAGGATATTTTACATGTAATAATAATTACCGGTGTACAATAAAGTGATATTCATTCATTTATTTATACATAAATATTTTTTTTGAAAATTATTCCTTACCTGATTCGGTACTTAGATCTACTGAGAAGAGACCAGTAATAAATAATGGCTTGCAGGGGTAGGTTCACGTTGATATAAACTAGGTAGGAGGTAATTGCGGTAACCTAGTGGTATGGGTAATGGACTGCTGAGGAGAGGTTTCGGGTTCGAACCCAGGTTTTACTACGGCACACACCAATGACTTTTCGTTGCTTTTCGAAGTTATGTGTGTATTTCTCGCAGGTTTTATAAGTGCCCGGTCCATGGCAATAGGCTCGCCACCTATTACATTGGGACCTAAACATAAACTGGTGAAATTTGGATGCTAGCACCTCTGTCTACCCTCTCGGGGATATAGGCGTGAGTTTATGTTATGTTATGTAGAGATAAAGTAAATCAGTGAATGATAAATATATAAAAAATACATGTACAGCAAAGTTTTTAAGTTCGGTTACAAACTCATTATTATAAATAGGAACAGCATTGCTTAATGCTCTAGTAACTTTTGAAAGTTAAGTCACTTCACTAGTTGAAATTGTACTCTGCAGTTCCCATCAGACATCTTACCAATTTACGAATTGAGCGCTTATGTAGATAGTCTTTAACTAGTGATGTAACGAACGGTGACTTAAACACAAAGTAAATAGAGGGAGAGAGAGAGGGCGATATCTGAATGCAAAAATAAAACAGAATTTTACTGGTTGATAATGTAAATGTATAGAGTGATTGGAAAGAAGAAAAATTAAAAATGGAACATATAGGTAAGAGAGAGAAGGATAGAGAAAGGGAGGGAGAGAGAGAAGGATAGAGGGAGAGAGAGGGAAGAGAGGGAGGTAGAGAGGGAGGGAGGATCCTACGAACATATAAAAAAAGAACATCAAAAAAGGGACCAGAAGACACTAACTTTCACTTATTGGCAGTAAGTCATGTACCTTTATTTCTTTTACTCCATTGGGCATTCTATAACTAAACATCCTCAGAAGCAAAGGTTCCCAAAGAAACGTGACCAGGTTTAGAAAACATTAAAAGGCTTTTCCAAGGGCGGGGTTCAATTAGTGCTCGTGTATTCGTTCCTATTTGAACTTAACCGATAAACAACAGTACTTGCATTGTATTTTTGTGTTTTATAGGCAGATGTTGTTTGAAGTATACAACAAATAATATGTATTCAGGAATCAAAATATTTGACTTGCTGTTGTACCATGCATCGTTGGAAAGATCTCATCATGATATTTGGTATTAAATATTTCTATCAACACTAAAAATATAACAATCAAATATTTACCAATATCGATATAAACTTGTACTCACTCAGAACCTCACTATTTCGCCCGATTTTACAAATTTGTTTCACTTTACCTAACTTTATATTACAGATTAACTTTAGACATTATCCCCAGATAATTTTTAGTCAGACCCGAACCTTTATAATCTAATTAACTTCATTGGACAGGTTCACGTTAAATAAAAGTAAATGAGTTATTAATTGTGACTTAATTGTTATTAATCGTATGAGAATTATTTCGGAGGGAAGATTGAAGTTGTTGACCTGTGGCCTTTTACTTTTTAAGTGAAATTGTTTTAATATTAGATAGGACTTTGTGGAATATTAATATTATTGTAATGTTTGTACAATTGAGTTTGTCATTGAACATCACATTGTGGCGCAGTCGGTAATTTTAATTAATATTTCTGTTTTATTCGTGATCAATATGCCTATCGGTAAAATAGAAACGTTTGACATCGGTACCCAGAGTTGGGAAGCGTATTGTAGGCGAATCAAACAATATCTAGTGTTAAATAACATAGAAGAAAATCTACATGTGGCGGTGTTAGTGACGCATGTAGGTGTGGCATGCTATGAGTTGATGTGTGACCTTTGTTCACCGGATTTACCTGAAACTAAAAAGTTCAATGAGCTCGAGAACATTGTCAAAGAACACCTCGAGCCACAGAGGTCGGAGATCGCAGAACGCCATGTTTTTCGGCAAAGAAAGCAAGTGGTGGGTGAAACTGTCAGCGAATATTTGCAGGGTTTAAAGCATCTGGCCAAGACCTGCAACTTTGAGAATACCTTACAGGTGAACCTCAGAGACCAATTTGTCTCCGGTCTTTACTCCGAGGATATGAGATCCAGGCTTTTTGCAGAAAAACAATTAGACTATAAGCGGGCTATCGAGCTCGCACTGGCTTTAGAGGCGGCTGATAGGCATGCGGCGACGTCGGTTGACAGCGGAGGCGCCATCGGCGGCGACGGCCTGCACCGCGTAGCGAGCGCGCGCGCATCCGGGCCCCCCGGCCGCCAGCAGCGCAACGCTTCTGCTCGGAGCGGTGGTGGCACCAGCGGCACTTCGCCCCCTGAGCGGGGCTCTGCTGCGTGTTGGAGATGCGGCAGGGAGGGACACGGCGCAACTAAGTGTCGTTTCAAGCATTATAGTTGCGATAAATGCGGTGAAAAAGGGCACCTTAAAGTTATGTGTCGTAAGTACGAAAGTCGTCAGTCGGAAGCATCGGGGAAATCGAAAGGTCAGTTTTTTTTAGTTGACTCTGATTCGGATCGTGATGATGAAGTGAACTTTTATAACCTGTCGTGTATTAGAGATGATCCTTATTATGTAAATCTAAATGTAGGTGACCACATGTTACAGTTTGAAGTTGACACCGGGTGTAAATTTTCGGCGATTTCTAAGGCTTGTTATGATAAATTATTTTCTAAATATGTTATTATTAGGAAGCCTTTGATTTTAAGATCTTACACGGGTGATGTAATTAAACCCATTGGTTTTATTAATGTTAATGTCACATATATGTCTTATAGGCATAGATTACAACTTCACATAATTGAGGGTGGTGGGCCGCCCCTCATGGGTCGCATTTGGATTAGAATGTTCAAAATTAATATAAATGATTGTTATAATTTGTCTACTCTTAAATGTGATCAGAACGTAGAATTGTTGCGTAACAAATATCCAGAAGTATTTGCTGATGGGCTTGGGACTTGCAAAATTCCTATGCAATTGCATTTGGCTGATAAAACTCCGGTATATGTTAAAGCACGCCCGCTCCCGCTCGCCTTACGCGGGCCAGTCGAACAAGAATTGAAACGTTTAGCGCGTGAAGACGTCATTTATAAAGTGGACCGATCGGACTTTGGCACGCCTATTGTTCCGGTAATAAAGAAAAATGGGCAAATACGCATATGTGGCGATTATAAAACAACCATTAACCCTAAACTTAAGGATTTTCACTATCCTCTACCGCGTATTGAGGAGATATTTGCAACGCTGGCAGGCGGGGTAGTTTTCTCAAAATTGGACTTGTCCCATGCTTATCAGCAATTTTGTCTAACTGAGGACTCGCAACCCATGACTGCAATTACAACTCATGTTGGCACTTGGGTATATAAGAGGGTTCCTTTTGGGATTAAATGTATCCCAGAGAATTTTCAAAAAGTAATAGAGGAAATTCTAAGCGGCTTACCTTTTACGGTAGTATTTTGTGATGACATATGTATTAGTGGCTTAAATACTAAGGATAACTTAAGAAATGTTTGTTCTGTTTTAAGTAGATTGAGAGACGCCGGGTTACGTGTAAATTGGTTGAAGTGCGATTTTTTTAAGGAGAGTGTCACCTATTTAGGTTATCGCATCGATAAGCATGGCCTTCACGCGGATGAAAAAAAAATTGAGGCTATTGTTTCTGCTCCGGTACCAAAAGACGTAACACAGTTAAAAAGTTTTTTAGGGTTAGTAAACTTCTACGCAAAGTTTTGTCTTAATATTAGTGATGTGTTAAAACCAATGTATGACCTCCTTAAAAAAGATGTTAAATGGTATTGGAGTGACGAGTGTCACAAAGGATTTAATAAAATAAAAAAAATTCTGAGTAGTAGTCCGGTGCTGGCGCATTATGATGCAAATTTGCCGCTTATCCTCTCAGTTGATAGTAGTTCGTACGGGCTGGGCGCCGTACTAACGCACCGTTATCCGGACGGTTCGGAACGCGCTGTGAGTTGCGCGTCCCGCACTCTCAATCAACACGAACAGAATTATTCACAATTGGACAAAGAGGCACTGGCGATAATATTTGGTGTGACTAAACATCATCAATATTTATACGGGAGACATTTTTTATTGCGAAGTGATCACCGAGCACTTAGTTACATCTTTGGTAAAAATAAAGGCATCCCGCAAACGGCTGCGAGCAGGTTACAAAGATACGCGGTTCGTCTGGCTGCCTATAATTATGAAATAGAGTTTATTCCGTCCTCAAAAAATTGTTTTGCTGACGTTCTATCTCGCTTACCGTTAAATCGTACAGTCAAGAACGATTACGATGAAAATGTGTTAGAAGGAAGTTACTTTAACTTTGTTCAAGATGTTATGCCAGTCACATTTCATGAAGTGAAAACTGAGACAAAAAAAGACTCTCAGCTAAATAAAGTAGTGGGCTATGTTAAATTCGGATGGCCGAATAGTTTAGAATGCCAAAAAGACAGAGCATTTTTTTTAAAAAGAGATAATTTATTTATTGAGCATGGATGTTTAGTTTGGGGTTACCGTGTAGTTATTCCGAGTAAACTACGAGACAGTGTATTAAATGAACTGCATAGTGGACACATCGGTGTGGTTAAAATGAAACAGGCCGCGAGAAATTACCTATGGTGGGAGGGTTTAGACGCAGACATAGAACGTATTTGTCGTGAATGTAGTGCGTGTGCGTCACAGCGCGACCAGCCCCCGCCGGCGCCGCTGCACTCGTGGCCGTGGCCTGCCCAGCCGTGGGAGCGGCTTAATGTAGATTTTTTGGGCCCGTATCGAAACAAATATTATTTCATTTTAATCGATGCCCATACTAAATGGTTGGAAGTTAAGTGTGTTTCGTGCACATCGGCTCAGGTAGTAATTACTTGCCTTCGCGAGTTATTTGCACGATTTGGATTACCAAAGTCAATTGTAAGCGATAATGGACCTCCCTTTTCTTCAAAAGAATACTTGTCTTATTTAGAAACTAATGGCATAAAGCGAGTACTGGTAGCACCTTACCACCCTGCCAGTAACGGTGCTGCAGAAAACGCGGTTCGTTCCATCAAGCAGGTACTTAAGAAAGCATCGTTAGAGAAGGTGGATATTGACGTTGCTATCAATAGATTTTTATTCACGTATAGAAACACTGAACATTGTACTACGCAAAAAGAGCCAGCAGTAGCAATGTTGGGGCGTCGTTTACGTGGTAGGTTAGATTTATTACGGCCCAGCACCGCCAACGTAGTACAAGCGTCCCAGTCGCGGGCAGAGGAACGGCGCGGGGGCGTATCTCGCGATTTCCAGCCCGGAGACACGGTGTTCATGCGGGACTATAAGGACAGAGATGTTAAGTGGAAAGAGGGGGTCATAGTTAATAAAACGGGACCGGTATCGTTTCAAGTTAAAGCGCTTGATAGTCAAATGAATAAACGTCATGTCGATCAACTTATTATGAAAACAGCTAGGAAATCACGACACTCGGTAATTCCTTTAGAAACCGACCTTAGTGCTACCCAATCGGAGCAGAAGGATTCTGGTAACGGAATAGTTAATGAGGGTTGGTCAACATCCTTGAGTTTGTCACCTAACTCAGGTAGCAAACAAGTACAGCAGGTTGAAGCATCAGGAGTTGTTGGGGATGGCGACGCCCAGTCTGACGTTGGAGAGGGAAGTGGGGATGGCGACGCCCAGTCCGATGTGGTATTGTTTGACTCTGTTGAAGCACGTAAGCGCCAGCCCCGGAAGTACTCACCTCACGCCATGGTGTTAAGGCCCCGTATGCCTAAGTAGCATGTATGCAAATTAATACTTTAGTACCTACTTAATATTCTTAATATTTTTCTACCGTTTCTCAAAACATATTGTTACATGATATATTTATCTATATTATATATTAGATTGTTAAGGTTGTTAAGGTACGTGCATTATGTTACTGATATATGTTACTATAATATTTGTTAGATTGTTAAGGTATGTGCATTAGTACGCATCGCTAGATATTGTATGTGTATTGTTGTCTTTAATTAGTACTTGTGTATGGGTAAAATTAAGAGGGGAAAAATGTAATGTTTGTACAATTGAGGGTACATCGAGAACATATGTTTATGTCTACCTACAATAAACCAGTTTGCGATAGTCCGTGTTTCATTGAACATCACAATTATTATAAAGGTTATTTTACAGTTATGTCTATAATAGGGCGTCTTGTATAGACCTGATAGGATAGAAGGACCCTTTTGGTGTTGAGTGTGTTTACAGATATCGTTATAGTTTTGGATTAACAATACAAATCTACAAATAAATACAAATCTAAACCTTATAGAAATTCATGATTTAAATCAATAAACATCCGATATCTTTGTCATACCTATGGACTCCGAAATGTATTATAAGTATTAGATTTTTAGTGCAAAACCATGGCAAAACCTAAATGTACTTATAATTTTTTTGCACCATCATTTTCATGAAACCAATCAAAAATTTCAAAATATAATTACTATAAAACAAAGTAATGAAATATTTAAAGCAAATAGCACCTAACTATTGCAGTCAAATTTAGATTGGAAAAGATTCGACAGGATTCGAACTCGCGATGGTTGTGCAGAAGAATTTCGAATGCGTCAGACGTAGCTTCATGGCTCAGTGGTTCCCCGTCCAGTATTCAGTTTTTTTAAGCTAAATTTGACCATAAGACTAGGCATAAAGATGTTACTATAAAGTAAGTATTACATAAAATAAATAGATGTTGAGAGTTCAGGTGATCGGAGGAGTGACACCCCACCTGACCTTCATCACAACTAGTAGGTGACAGGCGACGCGAAGGGCGGCAATACATTACAATTTAAACGTTTCCCCTAGGTGGTACCAAACAACATCGATGTTTTTGTATTTATTACTATCTTGTCCGTAACTTTAGCACTCTTTGCACCCACATTTTGAAAACTCGCTTTTGGTGAAAATCTTCCAATTTTTTTTATCGTGCAAAGATAATATCGTGGTGAAAAGTTTATTTCCATGTTTGACGTGTATTAAAAAAATACTTTTCGATAATCTCTCGTTGTCTGCCAGTATCTGCCCACCATCTCACCTGTTGAGTGATAATGTGGTCGATATTGAAGCACATTGGCCTGGAAGTAACTTATCACTATAGTATTGAAGACTTCCAAGTATAGCTATTTGAAAACACAGATTCGGGAGGGGTTCTACTCTTTGGCTGACCGGACCGCTTCTCAAAGATACGAGCGCGAATGTATCTGTGTTTCTCTCCATTCGGTATATCTCTAGGAAATAAATGTGCTATCACGTAAATACGTATTACACGTATCATTAGTACATTAGGCTACCGTGGTTATCCGCGGTAGCCTAGTGGTATGGGTAATAGACTGCTGAGACGTGGTCGCCGGTTCGATCCCAGGTTTTACATGGCACACATCAATGATGTTTCGATGCTATTCGAAGTTATGTGCACCTCTGTCTGCCCCTTCAGGGATATAGGCGTGAATTCATGTTATAATGTTATGTTATACGTTACTGTAACAGTTTTTTGTTATACCTCAAAAGTATTTAATCGTAACAGGTTGTGTTACCCAGTTTTAGAACCTTAATCGATTTATATTCGCAACTACACATTTTCTATTGGAATCCGATTTGGTTTGCCATGAAATCGACAGCGCAGGCGTACCGGATTCAAATCGAGATTATCCATTTCCTCTCGATAAGTGAGAAGTTTTCCTCTACAAGATTAAATATTCCAGCCCTTGACACCCTGCCGTGTGAGTAATGTACTGCTAGGAGAGGCATGCATGAAGAAAAAAGCTGTTAAGAGGGATCGTGAAGAAAATTTGTTTATTTAGATTAGAAGCTATTTTAGTATTTAGTTGCTGTTGTGCAGTGACAGAGAATAAGAGTGACGTGTCAGTTTAATTTCTCGCGTCGCTCTGTAAAAATATGTATCGTAAAATAAAAAAATATTGTCTAGATCTAAATTGAAACTATGAATTTTCGTTATTTTTAGGCCCCAAAGTAGGTCAAAAATTATAAACAATCGAATTGAATCCAAATTTATATTTATTATGAACCATACACGTGTTAACGCAACACAGACCGAGATAAATGCGATATTCTCTTGTACTCCATACTCCATACATTACCACAACACGTTAAGAAGGTGTCACTCTTTTAACTAACGATTTTGTATAGAGCGTTTTCCTCTGGCACAAAAATTTAATTTTCCAAATTGAATATAATTAAAATATATGGGGTTCTTCAAGAAGGGCATTAGAAGGTTTCTACAGGGTAGACAGCACGTGTGTGACGCCCCTGGTGTTGCCAACGTCCATAGGCCACGGTCACCGCTTCCCATAAGGTGGGCCGTGTGCTTGTCTGCCTCCTAAGTGGTATAAAAAAAAACTATTTGTTATAGCTTTTTTTTTCGTGCGATTTTTACTTTAACAGTTATATACTGTTTATTTATCGAGAATAAAATAAACAGTAGTCATCATCTCTATTGATCCCTCTTTATTATATGTGATCCAGAGTCCCCCAGGGTAGCGTAGTAGGGTAGAGACAACGCCCCATCACAGGCAAATATAGACAAAGTTGATTTTGTAGTCACTATTTGTTATCGTTTGACCATTTTTTTTAAAGTGTTGCAAGTATTACATATATACTCCTTCATCTATAATGTAGCTATTTTATCAGATTTGAGGTAAAGTGGCCAAAGTAATAAATCACAACACCCCTAGCTGTGATCGATTTACACCACAAGAAAAATATTTCTAGTGTAACGACACCCTGCCGGTTCGATACCGAAAATGTTAACTATTTCAAGTGCTATTGTTTGACATCATTATCTTAACTTACTCAAAAATAATTTTATTATTATTACTTTTTTTTTATTCATGTGCTTTAGCTGTGTGGATTCCGGCAGATTAGAATTTGGACTATTCCATTTCATCTTGGTATTCCTTATTTACCACACGGAGTCGTATGTATTGTATAATAAGCCAAGCCACAAACAAATATATACATCTTAAACTTAGCTTTAGATGCATGACTCGAGTCGACAACGGCAACAACGTGGAACCAAGTATAATGGTTGGTGAAACCTGGGTGTTAACTCGCCTCTGCTTATCCCAGAGGGAAATAGGCGTGAGCGCTATCGTTATATATTTACGCTTTATTGTATAGTAAAAATGGTATTCATGATACTTATAGCATTTCAAAAGAAAAGAGTAGTGCAATGGGCAGCTTCGTCGAAAAAGGTATCTATTGACCCCACCTAGCTTTTATGAACAATAAAAAATTTCATATGCAAGCTGGTACACCTACTCATAGAGGTTTTTGGGTAAACTTTCCTCTCAGGCGCGTGAAAACCGAGATAAACCAAATCCCATATGGACTTGAACCCGCAAGCAATCTCTTACAGGAAGAACGCTCTAGACGAATACTCTAGGCCTGTCTGAAGCATTTGAAATTCTCCTTTACGTTTTAAAAGGCGACGTTCTCTCTGTAAGAAATTAGTCGCGGGATTAAGTCCCGTAAACATTAACTTTTTCTAATTTTAAATGATTTTCAAAAAATAGCATTTTCATGAGTCAAAAAATTTCATTAAATCAAAATAAAGTTTAGGAGATTGAACGTAAAGCAACAAAGTGCGACCAGGGTTTACACAAAGATGATGATGACTGTTTATTTACCTATCTTTTGAACTTATAGACTCAGGTCAGGCTACATAAACGCACCAAAACTTCGAAGATGGGTGCCTACAGACAGATTGCCTACCCCCATGCGAGAGAAAATTATTGTGAAGAATATTAAATACAAGTTCAAGTCTTATCTTATAGCAGTATTGTTGTTACGAGTACAAATGCAGTTCTGTTGGAGGGTACGACTTTGACTGCTGAAATGTAAACTGTGTCGGTTTTGTTTACGAAGATTATTTATTTTTTTATGTTATATATAAGATTTGTAATGTTAGCGTACACAAGCTCCAGTTGCTTCAGCGGTATATTAAGTCTATTTTTTTTGTAATAATGTATTCCGATAATTAAAAAAAGATAACTCTTTATTCCACATCAAAAACGTAAAATACTGTTTTCCAAAATACAAGAAAATCGTAAACGCTTATTTTGTGGGGTGGTAGCCATGCTTTTATCAGCACGAACGGGCCGCCTGTAGTACCACCCCCTCGATTAACATCGATATTAAGTAGCAGCAATTTTATTTTGCTTGGTATTCCTTGTACATTTCCACTTTATACCTAATATTTAGGACGGGGAGTATAAAGGTGTGGACAGATAGAGGGATGACAACAGAATACTTTGTCTAATATGTATATGTATACACTAGATATATTGGATATATATTTAATGACCGCGATTGCCTAGTGGTATAGGTAACGGACTGCTGAGACTAGGTCTCGGGTGCGATCCCAGGTTCTACCATGGCACACGCCAATGACTTTTCGATGCTTTTCGAAGTTATGTGTGGATTTATATCAGGTTTATAGGTGCCTAGTTAATGGCAATAGGCTCGCCACCTATTACATTGGGACCTAAACATAAACTGGCGAAATGTGGGGGCTAGCACCTCTACCTACCCCTTCGGGGATATATGCGTGAGTTTATGTTTGTTATGAATAAATTTTCAGTAAGTACTTAGGATATGTTAAATGAACGCTTATGAATACATTTTTTTTTTCTTGTCCACGATCAACATCTGATTATCCGCCTTGAACGCCATGCATCACGGAACAGATTTCAAAGCAATTTTTTCGTTAGAAATTTATTCCAATTTCGTAAACAATTGTTCGAATTTTATTCCAATTTAGAAACTTTTATGTCTATAATGGTAATCGTGAACAGTTACCTATCTTCTTCTCTGTTCTCTTAATTTATTCCGTAGAATTTGAGCACCAGCCAATCAGTGGCACTGATTTCAGATAGCGATCCCATTTCTACAAGTTTATACGAAGCACGTATCTTAGTTTGGGCATAGATTTTGGTCTACACGACTTGACGTAGGCAGCATTAAGTATGCTTGGCTAGGACCTAGCATCCGTTGGCAGCCAGCCATGCAGCTGTAACATTGTGCTAGGCTATAAACCTCTCACAACATTAAGATAGATTAATTGATGTGAGAAATGAACTCAATATTCGGCGTTGCTATTGATTTTCTTTGCTAATTTCGAACTTCATTATTATTTGCTTCGTATAAACTAAATTACAGTTTCTTAGAACTTATGTGGTGAATTTCAATATAACTATTCCATAAAATTGTACAAATTTGACTACCAAGAGTGACAGACTGCTTTCCTAGCTAGGCTATAAAATAGCCCAAGTCAAGGATGAACTGTTTGCATTTTAAATTGAAGCTTATTTTGAATTGAATCAGGGTTAGATCTTAGATCACTGCTCGATTTGTTTAGTCGTAAAATGAAAATTGGGTTGAGTAAAAATAGGAGAAAAGTCCTAATGGAATTTGGAATCGCCCAATGGGACGAGTACATTCCCCATTGTTATTAAAGTTAATATCGGTAACTGAACTTCTTCAGTTATCAACTAAAAGTTAACATAAAATAAAAGACAAACATTTGAAAATGATTTTAGGTGAATTCGATAATATCGAAACATAAAATATTGTTGAGAATTGCAAGTGGTTTAGCTAATATGTAATAATCTGGAAGTGCCATAAAGTGCCACCAATTATATTCAATATTATTGTCAATATTTTTGAGTGTATACATTTATATACACTAAAATTGATGAACAACGTGTTGTGCAAATTTTCGGACTGATTATTTATTGACATTCATGTCTCTGAAAACTGTTTAATCGTTGTAGTTGCGTGTGTGCTGCCAGTATGATTTACATAATGACTGTTTAGTTACGTGTAATTTATTGGCAACACCCTACTTATTAGTATCGCATTTCAGAACATTATGCAAACCTTTCATAAGTTTGCATGAATGTTAAATCATGTTATTAGATTACCTACTATTAATTAATAACAACACAGATTCTTAAAATGGCGAGTAATTTTCAAGGTATGAACTTTTTTTTATTACATCATGTATAACCGTATAATCGTATAACCTTGGAATTTTAATTAAAGTGGTTATTTCATGTCAAATGTTGGCGTGGTTCGATTCCCGCTCAGTACAAATATTTTTGTACATGAATTTTTATTTTGCTTTGGTCTGGGTCATCATTCCCTGAACCTTTTCCTAACTCAGTTGGGGTCGGCTTTCGATTTTTTTTCTTTGGTCTGGGTGTTAGCATCTATAAAATGTATGTATTTCCAAAAAAACGTATCCGTATGTTTATCCGCATTCTAGAACCTATAACACAAACTAAATAAGCTATACCTACAAACCATGGATCTAGGTTGCGTTATGTAGATTGTTCTAGAGTTATTTTTTATTTATTTATTTATTTGACATTAAATAAATGAAATAATTATTAAAGTAGATGAAACGAAAACCCAAAAAAGATTTATAAGTATATAAAAATGCATATTCAAGTGTATATTTAGTCCATCAAAGTTAGTACGTATCTACAAAGAGTACAAAGGCATTGTTCTTCACAGTAAACCAAGCTTTCCCTTTTCCGTGTTATTAGACGAAAACATTGTCTCCAGATTCCACAACGAGAAAGGTTACAACAGACAAAGCTTTACATACTTTCAAACGCAAAGTACTCCAAGTCTAGAATAAAACGAACATCACGAACGCAGAGAACAGTACCATCGGATTCCACGTAAGTTGGCAGCACGATGTGAAGCCGCCTTAATCCGAACTGTTGGGACTATGCTCGAATAGTTTTAAGAGCAAATCTTTATTGCGCCCGCTTAATTTCGCACAACTATGTCCAGCTCTAAATGAATTTATTATACTACATGCTGTACCAAACTTGCAAACTAGATACTGCATTTTATAAGACCCATTTCTAGTCAAAGTTCTTGAATTTGATGACTGCTTGCTATTGAATTAAATCTCAAGTTAAATGTCATTTTCTTTTTCATTGAGTGATCTGTGCGTATAAGCTTGAAAGAAGTTTAGAAAGGATGGATGAAAGAAGAGTGAACAATCAGGTTTATGAGACGAGGTCTGGCGAAGGTCGACCTAGAAGTACGTATTTCAATCAGATCTAGGACATACTCAGGAAGGTCAGGTCAAGAGTATGAAATGAAGAGTATTTGAAATCAATTTTGAAAAAAGAACTTATGGAAAATAAGCGATCTCTGTTCCAAAAATAAAATAATTATCTCTCACATACATACGCTTAATATAATAAAATCAAATTTCAAGTTAACGTTGAGTAACAGAACTGAACGAGAAGTTTATAAGAAAACAACACTTTCTTTGCGACGACATTTTCCTTTCCATTATCACAAACACAATACACATTCGTTCTTACATAGAATCTAGATGTATTGTACTGTCATTGATTAATGAACATTCCACAGAATCTCTTTATTTTAATTAAACACATCCTTGCTTCCATTAGTTCAGCTTAGAAAATAGATAAATTAACAGTGTCTTGGTTATTTGCACTTAAACCCTTTTACTTATTTATTACGATGCGTTTTGGCGCGAAGCCAAGTGCTTGTGATACTTGTGTAATACATCAATAATAATATCTTCACACTTTCATTTAGCCTTAGCTGCCGTATATCAAGTTAGGTAGGCACGCTTCTTAAAATGTGACTTACTAAACCATTGTTTCGTCTAGTCTAAATGATTATCTAGGATTAAGTACTTAGTGAACTTATATAGACTATCATTTCTATTTATCTACTTATTGTTGGTAGGAAGACTGAGAAACCCTGCGTTGTCTTATGCACTGACAGCACAGAGACTCTCTTAACGGCTAACGGCGGAGAACCTCTTCCCCCCTTCCCCTTCCTCCCTCTTCTGTATACGGTCGACAGCTCGAATGTGATGCCCCTGGTGTTGCAAACGTCCATGAGCTACGGTAACCATTTTCCATCAGGTGGGAAAATAACAAAACTTGAGTTTCATCTAAGTAAGAATACTTATTGGTTGTAACTGAAATGCTTCCTTGAATATATTTTATCCATTGTACAACTGAAGTAAGGTTCGATAATATGCATAGCTGTCACCGTCTCGAACGAACAACACATCAAATATTCAAGTTACCGTGTTCCTCGGTAAGTGTCAATGTCCAGTACATAAATAGTTCTGCTTGCAACGATATTAAAAAAAAGAATATTCTCTATGTAACCGAACAACAAGAACTATATCGAGAGCATCATCAAAACAGCTTCGCGTAAACTCGGAGTCCTGAACAGAGTGAGATGTTTTTTCACGCCGGAACAGAGGTGTCTTTTTTATAAGACAAAAATTCGCTCCTGCGTGGAATACTGCTCGCATCTCTGGGATGGCTTCGCAAAGTACTTATTATATGCTCTCGACAGGTTGCAGCGACGTGCGTTCCGCATTATTGGGGGTGCTAAGGTCACAAATGCCCTCGAGCCTTTGCAGATACGTAGAGATATTGCGTCCTTGGCAGTATTTCACCGTCTCTACTATGGTGAATGTTCTGATGAGCTCTTCCAATTAATCCGACCCTCCCCTTTCCTACACAGAACAAAATGACACTGACAGCACAGTCACTCTCTTAACCTCCTCCACTTCTTCTTCTCCTCCTTCTTCTATATGGTCGGCAGCAGGAATGTGACGCGCTTGACAAACGTCTATAGGCCACAGAAACCATTTTTCATCAGGTGGGCCGCGTACATGACTGCCACTTAAGTGGTATAATATCCCTATGTAAACCATGCCTTTTCATATCCCAACCACCAGTATACACTCGAAGTGTTACGGAAGCACATCAATCTGAGACTGATATGCATTGTATTCATGATCTCCACAAAGCGTGTTAACGTGTTCTATGTTAGATTTTGACACGTTGGCTGTCGTAAGCCCAACACATTCTGACATGGCCGAGGTATTGACTGGACCGATTCATCCATTGAATAAAGCCCGTATACAATGCACTACGTTTATACAATACAGAGATAAGCCAGAATGAGATTGCATGAGTGTAATCTTGCATGGACTAGAAACATCTTCCTTTGGAATTCTGAATGGATTAGATGCGATCCGTAGTATGTAGTTTCTGCAATACTGTTAGTGGAATCGTCTTTGTTTGTTTTTAAATGGGTAACTTCATATTTTTAAAGAAATTTTAAATCTCAATTGTTACCTGTTAATTTCTGTAGTATAGTTTGGAAATACACTTCTCGTATAAAATTATTGTTAACTAGACTAATATTATATAGAGAAAAGTTTTTTTTTTTGTTTTATTGTTTGTTTGTTTGTTCGAATAGGCTCCGAAACTACTGAACCGATTTCAATAAACCTTTCATCTATGAAAAACTACAGTATCTAGGAGTAACAGGCTAGTAACAACGCGGACGAAATCGCGGGCAACAGTTAGAAATTAATAAACTCAAAAACTACAGTGCCTATATGAATGCGGTAGCCTAGTGGTATGGGTAATGGACTGCAGAGACGAGGTCTCGGGTTCGATCCCAGGTTTTACCATGGCACACACCAATGACTTTTCGATGCTTTTCGAAGTTATGTGTGTATTTATCGCAAGTTTTTAAGTGCCCGGTTAATGGCAATAGGCTCGCCACCTATTACATTGGCACCTAAACATAAACTGGCGAAATGTAGGTGAGGCTAGCACTTTCATGTATTCAATCATATTTGTGAGAAATAAGCATAAATTGGGATTGTGCGAATTATGAAATGTGGTTTGATACCTGCCTGTTACCTTTGCGACCTTCATATATCACTCCAGCTTAATGTTATTTGCTTTGGTTACGAAGCTTATTGTCTACATCGGTATCAGTTGAGAAAACAAAGGCAAAATTATATAGTTTTGTGCGAGATTTGAGTTTAAAATCACTGACGACCTCTGTAGCGTCGTGGTAGTAAACGCGATTGCTACGCAGGAGGTGCGGGTTCAATTCCCGCTCAGTGCAAATATTTGTGTGCAGGAATATGAATATTTGCATATTCACTGTTAAATATTTCGGGAAATTTACCATGTTCGTAGATTTTATAGAGCAACCGATATTTCAACGCGGGCACTTATAAACCTGCGATAAATACACATATAACTTCGAAAAGCACCGAAAACTCATTGGTGTGTACCATGGTAACCTGGGATCGAACCCAAGACCTCGACTTAGCAATCCATTACCCATACCACTAGGTTACTGTGGCTAAAAATTATTCATTGTTGTCTATTTTTCTGTTCTTGGTAACAATTTAATCATATCTCCTAGTGGCAAACGTTAATGTATTGCTGTCATTATTTGCGTGTCATGCTGCCAGTTGCAAGCCGTTGCCAGAGACTGTCATGGCCTTGTGCCAGTTACAGCCTTACAGCTTCAACAACAGCTTATCTTAGTAAGTTTGTTTAGTTGGCAGCTGTAGCAGACTTAGATTTTTATTTTATAATGTGTTATGTTTGTGTAGAATCTTTTAGATTATATTTATTTATTACTAGATGTTGCCAGTGACTCCGCTCGCGTGGACTCTGATCCCGCTCCCGCTGCATGGACTTCTGATCCCGTTCCCACTGCTCCATAAGAACCTTCCGTAGAGTTCAAGGAACAAATAAAAAAAAGAGTTACTTGAATTGGTCCAGCCGTTTTCGAATTATGCGCTTACCACTATATTTCGCGATTCATTTATATAATATATATATATATATATATATATATATATATATATATATATATATAGATTTCCAAATTTATAATTTGGTACAATAACGCTTCTTACCTTTGTCAAATTAAATTAAAAAAATATTGTACTGGAACTACGTATTGTACCTACTGAAATATTAAATTAATTAGTATGCCGTTTCAAATCCGCAATCTTCCCCTTACAAGAGAAAGCTCTAACCACTGAGCCACGAAGCCACGTCTGAGGCATTTTAAATTCTCCTGTAAAACTATTGTGGGGTGATTCCTGAGGAACCATTTATTTTTTCTTTAGGATTACTATAAATAAAAAAAAAAATTAAGGCGTTGCATACTTTAAAAAGCTTGAATATTCAGGAAAAAGTTTAGACGTATTCTTACAAAAAGGTTATCCTTTGTTGCGTAAATACGCACACCAATGACACGCGTACACCGACTACATCACACTTCCACTTGATTTTGTTTTCCATGGTTTACTTCCATCAGAAGAAAAAAGTGCAAGCTGAAGGTATTACCCTCAAAGCAGTCACAAAGGTTTGTTTGCCGTTGTAGTAAATTATTCAAACACAAGTAGGGTAGCAAAAACTAAGACAAAGTGTCTCCGGGCCCTCATTAGGAACCTTGGCTGTGACACTGTTCGTAAGACTGCACGAGTATTTTATTTCTAGGGTGGTTAGTGTATAGATATAATATATGTGTATATATGTTGTATTTTTTTATATCAATTAGATCGCAGACAAGCACGCGGCTTAGGTACCTGATGAAAAGTGGTGACCGTGACCTATGGATATTTCCAACATCAGGGGCGTCACATTCGTGAATTCGTGCTTCCGAACATATAGAGAAGTGGGGGGAAGGGGAAGAGGGTAGGAAAGAAGGTTAAGAGAGTCTCTGTACTGTCAGTGCAGAAGACAATCCATCTCATTAATTTGAAATGGTACACGTACCTACTTAATTTTATAACATCGAAACTACTTTATGTTTAAAAGATATTACTCTAAAAAATAACCAATGCTAACATGTATTTCGATAGACGATTAGTGGTTTGTAGTATATAGCTTAGGATTGTGAAGCGTCAACAAAAAACTTATAATATCAAATATAGTACTGATGAATTAATTCATTAATGCAAGAAGTTTTTTTAAATCTCATAATAAGCCAGTTTGTAAAAGGTTATCATACCAAAAACTACATTACAAGAACTATAACATTAAAAGTTGAAAATAAGTTGATAAAACTTTGTTAAGTTCACTATGCGTATCATGCCACTTAAACCTTAAAGACTAAAGAGATCAAAGGAATGTTATCTCCCATCTTTTGTTCTTGTCACGAACGGGCGTGGCATACATATTCCACTCCCCGCCGTTGCCTATTTCCATATCCCTCAGATATATCACTGTGTTCGGAATATTTTATGCTGTCGGTATCTAACCGGCGTTTTGTGGTAATGTCTCCGTTTGATGTATAGCAGTCAAGAGCACTCGTGGTCTAAATATCTTGCCATTAGGTATATTGTGGCCACATTAAGATGTAACGTCGCAGAAGGGAGCCTCTTAGCGTTTTTTCCTTACGTAATCACGGCCCAGATTGCTCTGTCGCGAAACATAATGCCGCATCGGGCAGGAAATTTGTTAAAATTATAGGCGACCATTTATTTCTCGAGTCGAAATATCGAATATGGGCTCGACTTCCTTTTACTAAAAGTCCGATGAAATTACTCAGCAAATGGCGCCTCGTTTGGGCTTAATTTGTACATTTGTTTGTCCAATCTTTTCTCGACGAGATACGCCGGCAAAAAAATAATTGAAACAGCTATTTTGCTCGGTACGGGAAATTAGCACTGAGATTGTTCTTTGTTAAATTTAATTGGATCAGATTATAGGCGATGTGACGCTTTCATTGGGTACAAACACAGCAAGCAAATGACAGTACAAAAGTGAAACGTGAAAACGTAATAAAGTAAGAGAACGAAGTGCAAAGAATTTTATATGAATTACAAATGAATTTTGTGGAGCTGTTCAAAAACTCACACAGGGAAATCTCCTTCCGAGGCTACTTCGTTAAATAATGTAAGGAACTGTGGAGGTGCGCGAATTGCGGCAACCGACTCGAGCAAAACTCGCCGGAGCCGCTTGAATTTGCAATTTCCAACCGTTTCGTTCTCTCACAATTTGCTTATACCGAGCCCACGCTGGGCGCCATTCCATGTAATTCGGTCCGCAGCCGCACTAAAGTTAAGTAATCGCACACCGTCGCGTCGCACTGCTCCGCCGCGCACACTTCCAGGACCTCCTTATTTTTGGCATCGTTTCAAATTAAAAACGATAAGAGTAAGCTTGCCTCTGTTACAAAGCCCCACAAGAATGTCGAAACGTAGCCAATGTACTTAGAGCATATGTAATTTATCACTTTTAGTTGGAATAATTTCAAAACTATGGGCTATACAATAAAATTAACAACTAATAAGTGTCTGGCAAATTTCTGATTTTATCACCGTTTACATTTTTGTATTAGTTTATTCACTACCTTATTCATTCATTCGCACTCATTTGCGCCTCTTAATGGAACTAGATAGTGTAAACAGAAATTTCCCAAATTTTATGAGTATAACAACTAGTATTTTCGATACAGGTTTGATTTGACTTTCATGTTGAAGAAGTGCTGACCCGTCTCCACAAGCTGCGCGAAATTTAATTTTAATATGGTACTAGCAACTATTTGGGCGACGTCACCTAACAAAACAGTGCCTGCCACCGCGTAGATTAGAATTCGCTTACACCATGTTTGTTCACGGTTAACGTTTTTGACGCTATTACACGCTAGCTTACATAAATCTTAATTGTATGCATTAGAGTAAGTATATAGACGGTCGGTCTTATAAAAGGGATGTTCGAATGGCGAACCATTACAACGAAATCATAATGGCACATTCAAAATTCTTCGGCGTCTACATTTGGAGCAAAATTCGCTGCAATTTCATGAATTGTCGTCGTTAGTTATTATTCGGCGTGTAAGCGGGAATTTGTCTCTTCAGGACATAGCTGGTTTTGTCCTGGAGTTTGTCGTAAATTCGCATGGTTCGCTGGGTCCTTTCAAAAGTCGCGGTTGGTTTTACGCTTTTGGTACGTATTGTTTGTGGCGTTTTGACTTTGAATTTTAACTATCGTTGTACAGAAATTACTCTGAGATGAACAATATTTTGCTTGCGCTTGAGCAGTAATTGTGCATTTTGGTCGGGTTTAGTTACGGTTCACTGTGATCTTGTCTGTCTTAGGCAAAGATTCAAGAAACGCACTGAAATTCAAGACATTTATTGATTATTTACCAATTAAATCATCAAGTTAAACAGCATTAAGTTTAACGTAGTATAATAATGCAACACATAGATACAAAATAAAAGTGGCCACAAATTATTAGTGTTTCTATAAAGATCTTTATTATATCTATACGTTATAGTTTCTTCTTAAATACATCTTAAGGATCCTTTGTTATTTGAAATGCAATGATTTTTTGTGCAATTGTAATTTGAATAATTATCATTTTGGTTTGCAGTACAGTCTTGATACAGATAAATTACAGCTGAATCTGTTACAATTAGCGTCTTTAAAAGTATAATGATATGTCTTAATTCTACTTTATATCTATTTTTGTGGATATTGTGATTGTTTCCTCGAACTTCAGTCGCGTCTAATGAAGTCTATAGAAGGTAGACACCTCAATTCATATCGGGATTACCTTTGAAATGTATTGTTAAGGTTGATTTAAATATAAATAATCGTGAATCGCTTCACATCATACTTACATCTTACCAGAAATACTATTTTGGTTCAACATTAGCGATTCTGATTGTATCGTCTTTGTCGACGACAGCCTTGTCGACTGTGACAAATTGAACTTAATCAAAGAGTCCGTTCGAGAGTTCAGTCTAGTCTCTAAAGATAGTATAATTGCAATTGTCTGAGAATTTTATCTGTCCTTCCCATCGGTATTGGCGAGTTCTTTGTGAAGATCGTTTGTTGAATGAGGTCATTTTACTATGTTAGTATACACAGTATAACCACATATTGTAACGAAGTTAGGTCGAGTTGTAGCGTTTACGTAAAATCTACTTAAAGCCCATTTGAAAATACATCTTTGATGCGGGAATTGAGGGTCAATATTTGGTGATGAAAAAAAAATCTAGGACAATCGATTAAGTTGCTACGTAATATCTCTAATATTATTCCCGAACTCCAAGTGACGTGGTTTCCAAATACAAAAAATTACCCACCTAGGCATGTCGTTAAATCCAAATATTAGTATATTGTACTACCTTTTCCTGCTACGGAATTCGTCGAAATTACTTTCTGAGTACACAGAGCAAAATTAAACGTGAGGCACTGTTTAAAAAGGACATCAAAAAAGGTTTCACACAAAAGTAAATAATCTCTTTGTAATTATCATCCCTGCAAAAATTACAGAATAAATTTAACTGCATGTATTGTGTCATTATACATTTTCATTTTGTTTTTAATATAAAATTTATCCGAGCTACGTAACATTAACATAAAGTATTTATGTACGAAATAAAATGTCATCCAATGGTTTTGTGAGTGAATAAATTTGCCCAGAACAAATACCTAAAGGATTTCTAAAATTTACTAGCGCTCTTATAAATAGAGTTTCATTTGGTACGTAATAATAAAGATGATCGAAATGAATAAGATTAGAACTGAGTACATTAGTAGAAGTTTGAAAGTAGCGTCAATCACAGAAAAGTTACGAGGAAATAGCTTGTTCTGGTTCGGACATATGATGCGTGGGGATGAAAGTAATTATGTTAGAAAAACATTAAGTACGCAAGTGGACGGTTATAATGGGAAAGGAATATCTTAGAGAAGATGGACGGTCTATGTGAAATATGATACAGTAATAATTACTTACTGCTTTGCCATGGCTCTCGGTATTTTTCTAATTAGGTTTTTCGACAGTGAAGACTCCCGTTCCTATGCTTTGTTGAATACGGTTATAATATGCTGCATCCAAATCTGCGTCTCCGAAAGAAGAAGAAGAAAATTCAAATTTTTGGACATCATCATCATTCCCTGAACCTTTTTCCCAACTCAGTTGGGGTCGGCTTTCCAGTCTAACTGTGATGCGGCTGAACTTCGATATTTTCCGTGAAGCGACTACCATCTGACCTCCACAACCAATGGTCTAATGACCAATGGCGATATCGAAGTTCCAAGTTAGGCTGGTTGGACTTTTGAGGGCTCCAACTACCCGTAACGACTGCCATAGATGTTTGTATGGCAACCGGGACCGACGGCTTAACGTGCTCTCCGAGGCACTTATAAACCTGCGATAAATACACACATAACTTCGAAAAGCATCGAAAAGTCATTGGTGTGTGCCATGGTAACCTGGGATCGAACTCGAGACCTCGTCTCAGCAGTCCATTACCCATACCACTAGGCTACCGCGGCTTGCTAATTTTTGGACAATTCTAATGTAATCTATGAGGATTTTGCTTTAGTATTTGAATTCAAAAAATAATATAGCTGGTATACTGTAGGTGATTAATATATTATCTGCTTAGGGATACCATGATATAATATGATGTAACCAAAAATCGGATGATGATAAAGGAATTTGAGAACATAGTACCGATATTTTCTAAAAACGGACAAAAATTCAATACTCAAAACTAATAAACATCGTATGGTGTCACGTCCATTCATACCTGTATACAATATCAAATAAAGAAGACATAGAATCGTCATTTTTAAATGACAATGTCATATGAATATTGAATTCGGTTAGGCTACAATCTGCACGACCGATCTTCTTATTTCCGTTTCATTATAATTCGATTACTGAAAGGGCCTATATAATTTATACACCTACGTGATTTTGTATAACATTGGAGGGTATTTCTAAAATGTTATTTATACCGTACCTTTCCATGCGGGTATGTTGAAGAGGATTAATAAAATAAGTTGAATGAAAATTAAGGTAAGTTTATTATTGAAACAAAAGAAAGTTTTATTCTTAATTCATCATACCGGGAACTTTTACAGGTGGGTTCGTTTTGAAGTCTCACATATTTTCTGAGTGTTCCGGGTCTTCTAGAGCTTAAAAGTAATTACTAATATTAATCTGTATTATATAATTAAGGGATGAGCCTCATGATGGACAGAATCGCGCAGATGTATGTGAAAGAGAATTTTGGCTGTTTTAGGCCAGTCCAGATAGCTTAGTTGGCAAAGTATTCCCTTATATAGAATGACGTCAAGAAACTTCTTATGAATAAAATCTTCCTCTAAAATATAAATTACAATGCCTAGTGCCTTATCAAATATATTTTCACTAAAAAGACTTTATCATTCTGACAACCAAAATCATAATTATAATTTATGTATTTGACCTTAAATGTAATAGGTAGTCGAGCAAACTTCTGTGTTAATGAGAATGGCAAGCAGGACATTTGTGTGGTCGGCTTAGGAAACAAGGCAAAGTAATCTCAGGGCCTCGCCCTCCTATATATCAAGTAACTTGTGACATTTCCACCTAATATTTCAACTGAGGCGATGTAGCTAAATAGAGTAATTAGTCACATCCAATATAAATTTAACCCTTCCACAATAACAAAAGCCTTTGCACGACAGCTCAAACTATAACAGTTGAGAGTCTATAACAGAGCCGCCAACGTAAAATCACATCAGCGCACGAACAAATTAAACGTAAACAGAGATCAAACTATGATGGTGTTATAATTGGCGAGATTACAGTGATTTATAAACTTTTGTTTAACACTTGTTTGGTTATTCGGTTAAACTCCGCTACATATTGCTAAATGTTCCTTTAAATCTTTTCCCTTAAACCTTAATATGCTAAACGCGTTCGCTAGCCTATTAAAATGTATATTTATGTCCCTACATTTACTTGAAGCATTTATGAACATTTTACTTCCCTTGTGAGTTCACCAAAGCGTATAAGTATGTAAACTGAACTGTTCAGCTAAAATTTAACGAAGTCTTGAAATATACTTGTAGGCATAAGATTCTTCAATTTACTGAGTAACCGTCGGATGCTAAATCTTATATTATATATAAAATTCTCGTGTCACAATGTTCGTTCCCGTACTCCTTCGAAACGGCTTGACCGATTCTCATGAAATTTTGTAAGCATATTGAGTAGGTCTGAGAATCGGCCAACAGCATTTAGGGGTATGAAAAATAGATTTTTCCATACCCCTAAATGCTCGGAATGGAGCAGCGGGAACGGGATCAGAAGTCCACGCAGGCGGAGCCGCGGGCTAGTATTTTTATATATAATTTCTGGTTGTTACATAATTACCTCCGTTTTAAGGTAGACTCATTGGTAATTGCAGCTTCTGTGCCAGTCTAACACCGGCAATTTTCAGAGCCTCTACTTTTACGATGGTCCGGCGGAAGCTGCATCCAAATCAAATTCGCTGCTACAGCTTCGATAGTGATCAAGCGTATTATCTAAAAGTTTAAATCAGTGGTTTCCCACACTAGAACAACAAAAGTATGTGCAGTTTTAAAGACTTGTAAAGAACTTGACGGTACGAAGTTGCGTCCATGATTAAATGGCTTCGAAACTTCTTGGTGTGAAACTAAACCTTTTCTTAAAAATGTGAACGAAATTCAGTTGTAAAGTACAAAAAAAATATAAAACAATGGGGGATTTCACTTCAAAAGTAAAACATATATAGACAAAGAAGACATCTAAAATAACGCATAACAATGCAACGTTTACTACATAAAGAATGGAAACAAGATTTTATACTTCCATAACAACAAAACGCACTTCGTGATGTTTTTTCTTTAAATATGCAAACGTAATCTGTTGCCTGACTCTTACACTCGCGTTCAGAAACATGTTTATTATGCACCATGTTTGTGTATGTTTTACAAATATTAAATGATACTGTACAAAGTATTTTGCTTACGTTTCTTTCACTGTACCTCTGTTACTCAATGGTTTGTTTAATGAATTTGAAATTGAATCCCAATGAAGTTAATTTTCATCCGAAGGAAAACAATTAAAGAACACTTATTGACCGATTGTTATGAAAATGTTTGTGCATATTTATTTTCTCTTTTTTTAATTCTATAAGTGGTCGGGTATAAGGAACCCGAATTAGTTCAGCAAGACACTGAATAAATGCCAGAAGATGATAAGCATCATCATCATTATCAACTTAACGTTGTTTCCGGGTGCATTAAAATTTCGAACTTCTCTTTCTCTTATTTCCTTTCTTCTTTTCTTCCTCTTAGTTTGATTAGTGTGACTTTTATGGAGAAGACGGCAGTTCTACCTTCCTAACCACGAGAGAAACGCCTGTAATAAATTCCTTTGGTTAATCTGTAAGTATACCAGCTTGCTCCTATGGTTGACTTTAGACCCCAAAAAAGCCCGAAGGTGGTGGTGGTGCCTTGTCATAAATCAACTCAACTTTTCGATATAGTTTTAAATCTTATGCACGGAAAATCTGAAAGGAGAGCATTGTTATAAGTCCAGAGCGAATTAGATTTAATTTTTGATTCACTTTGCTCACTGCTGATAATAAAATATTCAATGTTCTGCAGAGAATGCCGAGGGTGGTACGTAAGCTATTGTTGAAAGATTTGTGTTTGAAGTTACATGTTGATGTGGATTTATTTGAATCGGAACTGTAATTTAATTAATAAATTACCAACGTCATGAACCCCATATTAATTAAACAAACAAACACAGTAATGAAGACAATCGGTGATGTGTGTTAAGTAGGTACTTTGTTGTGATCTCTGATTACAACAAAGTACGTAATTCTGACAACTAGGACAAATATGATATAGTTCGAAGGTAATTAGAATAACAGGGGTCTCCACCCGTAGCTAAACACTCCATATGTCCGGCATTCAATAGTAGTATAATAAATTGATTTTAAAAAAGCCTAACGAGGTTTTTAGAGAACAACTTATTTACAGATTATTGGACAGGTATATCCATATTTATAACAACCACTTTCTTTGCCTTCAGCTACAACCAGGTGCGATAAAGTCAAATTAACGTGTCCTAAAAACCATTTGCAATTCATTAATTATCTTCCTCTGGAATCATAACATTAAAATCATTCATCCGAGCTCTTAATTTTCAGTATTTTAAAGAAAAATACGTCAGAGATGTTAATTAGTTTGCTTCCTGAATCTCTTTCGTAGTGTATAAGCGGCTTAAATTAAGCTCAGTTTTTCATTAAAACGCCCTATATACTACCGCATGCGGGGCCAACAGAATAGTTCCGTATTAAGAATAGAAACTAAGAAGTGAGTTTGCCGCTCAATTATTAAGAGCGCTTGCTGATACAAATCGCTTTGGACTGCACAGTGAGGGTCTTATCTGAACTTGTTAGTAGAAGTCTAGAACTTCGGAATGTAGATAACAATCAGGATAGCTTATAAGAGCTAAAAAGTTAAGTATAATAATATGTATCTTTTAATACTAAGAATAGGTTTAAATCCTACTGCCCCACGGAGTTAAAAGTAACGGTATTGGAGTCTTAACCGACAGATTTCTTCATTACCGCGTAACCAAATTAAAGTGGAAGTGACTTGTGACTTTTAGTACAAAGCATTGACGTCACTGCTATATTTAGTTCTGTCATAGCCATCGACTTGGTTAACAAAAAGAACATTTCAGGGTTCATTACTCTTCACAGGGTTCACGTTCTCACACCTAGGCATTGTGTAAATCTCATACGTATTTCACTCAAACGCTTTGTACCTCTAAGGGTAATTTTACGTCTTATCCAATCCTAGCTGTTGCCGCGAGTCCAATCGCAGTTGAACATTCTGGTTGAAATTTGCTGTCGGGATAGATTGTAATATAGAGTGGTCACAGTGGCGGATTATTATCATAAAAACTAGACACGTGCTTATCACCTCCATCGCTTTTGGTGGAGGTGGTATCCGTGGGGATTTTGCGCACGATAAAAAAAAAATAAAGAAAAAGGGTGCGAAGGTATAAAGGCGTGCAAGGAATTGCCAAAAGAAGAAGCAGGCCTCGGAGTGGGAGTCATGTGGCCCAGCACCTTACTCACAACGATGTTTCGGAGCGTGAATGCCGTAAAGGGCCAGCGACAGCTTACGCCGCTGATGCTTTACAGGGAGCAAGTAATGCTCGAAAAGAACATGACGAAATCGATGAGTTGCTTGCCTACATAATTCTGAACGTTTAATCCGCCTCTGCATTTTATTATTTCTACTTTTTTTTACCTTACTGGGTTTCCTAGAATTAATTATCTTTCCATTTATAGAAAATAATAATAATCGGAAACGTGCACGGACGCGTAAATATTGGCCGACGTTTCTGGGAATAACAAAAAAGTCCTAACAGTGAAAATTGTTAAGTAATTTTTCTCTTTGTTTACAGTGAAAAATTAACATTATTGCGTCCATTGTTCGTAACTCTATCTGAACACAGTTATCTTGACAGATTTTACATTTTATCTTTGAAACTTTTGATAGAAATAGTATAGCTCACTAGAGAGGTTGTGTGTTGTCAGTGGGAAGACCGAGAAATCCAGACAGCACAGAAACTCTTAACCTTCACCCCTCCCCTCCCCCTTCCCCTCTCTCCCTTCCGCTCCCTCCCCTCTATTTGGTTGGTAGAACGAATGTGACGCCCCGGTCTTGCAAAAATCCATAGATCATGTTAACCACTATCCGTTAAGTGGGCCGCGTGCTTCACTGCCATCTAAGTGGTATAAAAAACATTACGTGTAGGATAAAGGTTCTCTAATTTATATATTTTTAATAAATAAATATACACTCAACAAATAACACCACACACGATCAATTTGGTCTTCTTAGGCTGACTCCCACTAGCTACGTTGATTAGCAGCATGCTGTATTCGTACTAGGTATATTTAGTACTTACTTTGAACATCCATTGAAGTTTTTGAAGATTTCAGGCTTCTCATTGATCAATCACTCTACCTGGGTTTCTTGCTGGTTTCTTCTCAGTAGATCCATACAACTATCAAACTGACGAAAGAATCATTTTCAACTGATTTATTTACTATTTTATTCATTTATAAGTTATAATAGTTTTGACAAATATAATTGTAAAACTTTGACATTCAGATGTGCTCTTTATGTGTCTAAACTGAATAAACCAAATTGTTTCTTTGATTTTTGATTCTTGACTCTATCCGTGATACCTGTATGTGATGTTTGATTCCAATTTACGGAGGTGTCATGAAATACGATTACATGATTTACTTGTACGTGAGTAGGTTCTTGAAAAGTACCTTCAGTTAAGTTGATAATTCACGTTCAGTTGATATCCGAAGTATAATAAATCAACAATCTATAATATTCAAAGTGTCAGTCCAATATCAACATCTATGAAAGAACTATTTACAGTTGGCTCGTAATATCGTGCACTTTAATAATAGGTTCCCACGTTCTTCGGGAGAACCGTTTTCATTACTGAAACACGCGATGTCTGTAGTCACAATTTCCTTTAATTCAAAGTATACATCATTGATTCGCTGTCCGCCGTTTGACTAGACATTACCGCTTTGGCCTGTTCCATTTAATAATGTATGTAGCTCGGTGCATTCTTTGAAAAGGCCTAAACGATTGGTCTAATTTGTTTTCAAAAGGTATTCAGGAATGAACTGTTTTCCTGAAGTATTAGATAAGTAGTAATTGTTATGTCCTATTAAAATGGTTGAATAGTCCAGTAACTTTCACATAAAGTTAGGGTCATCATTCTCTGAGGTGACACGCAGCTCGGTTGTGGTCGGCTTTCTAGTCGAACTAAGATGCGGCTGAACTTCGATATTGTTCGTGAAATAACTGCCATCTGAACGATTGACCTCCACAATCAATTGCAAATAACGAAGATCATAGATGCTCGTATAGCAACCGAAACCGACGTCTTAACATGTTCTACAAAAGAAAGAGCAGAGAAGATAGAAACTAGTATACACCTTTATTTGAAAGTTACATAAAATACGTATTAAATTAATAAGTCTCATTAAAATCGATGTTGGTTGTCAAAAGTTCTTAAAGGAATAAGAGATTACAAAAATATTTTTTGCGATTTTGCACTGACAAGTGTACAACAGAGCAAATAATTGCGACAGACTTGGAAAGAAAAAAAAACACAATTTTTAGTAAGCTCTGACGTATTAATAACATCACTGTACACAAATCAAAATTTGTAATGTCTAAAAATATTACGAGTACACATTCTTATTCAATTTTTTTACCAAATGAATACATAATTTACATTCCCCTTAGTTACTACAATAACACGCAATTAGTTTCAGTAAAAGCGTATAATTCGATTTGAACTCTCGTAATAACAAAGAAGGTAACAATGACCTATTTTAGGAATTATGTTATTCATCTTACCCGTATTTTCTAACACATTAATATAGGTAAACGTCGGATATAGCGAAAATTATAACGCCCTCTTTCCGGCACCAGCCTACGTACTTATGTACCTATATACCTACAAAACTCATTGTGTTAAGTCGAACGAAAAGATTTATTTCCAAAGATAATTATGTTAGGAATTATTGGGTTCACCGATTTCGTTAGTGTTTGTGTAGGTACTTTAGCAAATTAGTTTACGTGAATACAAATAGGATTCAACTGCGTTACTGTAGTTAGTACTCGTAATTGTTTGTTGCAATGGATTGTTCACCGAAAATCCACAGTTTTGAAACTATTCTAATATTCAGAGCCGTTTCTTATGCTGAATCTTCTACGTATTCAAGCAAAATTTCGATGACTATTCATATTCAACATTGACTAATGCCTGCGGCTTCTTATCCCGTTCCTGCAACCCATGGGAACAGTATCACATGAGTTACTTCGAGCTGTACCAAATTTCAGCCAGATCCGTTCAGCCGTTCGAGCGTGATTGAGTAACAAACATCCAAACAACTACACTTGTAATATTAGCAGGAATTAGTAACCTATGGATTTGCGCGAATATAACGTTTAGTGAAAGTGTAGTCTTAAGGTTTAGATGATATGGAATGGAAGTGGCAACTCCTCTCTCCTTTTCTTTTTACATAGTTGGTTTAATTTATAGTAAATTGTAAGAGAGGCCAGTGCCCATTTTCGTTTAGATCATCTATTCCATGTGCTTCTGTTTCAACAGATGAGGCAAGCGGGACCTTAGGTACATTCTTTTTGAGAGTTCAACATAATCCAAGGTCAAGTCTTAATTATCCCTGATTGATGGTACCCAGGAAAGCTTTCTCTTCAGAGGTTCTGTACAGAAACGTAAGTCGAAAGTTTCTTTACTAGTGTAATCCATCAAACTTTTACCACTGAGATGACAAATAAGCACACGGCTCATCTGATGAAAAGATGATTACCCTGTCCTGAAAACGATTGCAACACCAGGGAGTCACACCCGAGCTAATGAACCTATAAAAACCTTTTAATGGTCTTCTTGAAGTGGTGAGGTGGTGGTATTGAGGAGGAGGGGCAGGTTTAAGATAGCTTCATTGCTGCCACTCGAGGAGACTTATTGCTCTCCCACCGACAACACTAAAACTCTCCAGTGAGCTGGTTTCAAAGACGTGAACCCTGTACATGTATTCGTGAGTCTCCATTTCGAATATGCAAATGATTCAAGCAAATAGCACTCTGAAGGTAAAAATACAGTTTTCACTTCATTTGAAACCGGGATAAAACTGCGAGAAATGTGAGCTTACCTTGAGCCGCTTCAATGAATGTTTTATAAGGTTCGCCTCACGCAGATAGGTATAGCTTTATATAACTTTTCATCTTAACTAATAATACATTTATAATGACTGTATCCTTATTTCTAGTTTAGAACATGGCACTAAATGTTAATAATAGATGGATATTTCAGGTCCAACGCAATAGCGCTATTTAGAAATAAACTAAACTGATAAACTGTGACAACCGGGAACGACATATTTATGCATAATGATAATAACCATATTTATGCATTAAAATATTGATACTGAATGGGAATCGAATCCAAGCCCCCTGCGTAATGATCACGTTCACTGCCACTACATAGAGGGTACATTTGAAAATAGAAATTATTCAAAATTAACACCGAAAACGTTATACCTACAACATATTGAAGTTTGCTAAAAACCAATATCTTCGTCCGATGTTTGCTGTCGCTGAATTCATATGAGAGTCACTATTCACCGAGCTTGCAATCGAGGCCTAGATCCCAGTAGGAATTGCAATTAGGCCTCAATTTACGCATAGTTTGGACTGGAATTTCATTCGTGCTAGCACCTCGGTCTTCGACCGCCAAGAATGCCACTACTTTCGTTTACGGCTTTATCGATGTTGGATAGTTCGATAACTGCAAGGTATTTGTACGACAATTGTATGAATATATAGTTGTAGACAGTGCTATTGATTTACCAATATATATATCACAGAGGGCATAGTAATAGTTCTAGGGAATTGCCTCCTTTACGAACACAAAGTTTCGAGACAAACATTGAATACTAAATATGTTGGGAAAATAGCATCGAAAAGTAATACAGTTCACAACTTATACCATATAACATGGCACACAGATTAATGGGACTAATCTATACTCAATCCTATACTATTATATAGTTGTAAAAAGTTTATGTTGGTCCACGATGGACGCAAAAACTACTGAACGGATTTCGGTGCGGTTTTTTGTTTGAAGGGGTTTGATCTAACTTAAAATCTTACGTTTGTTTGATTGCAATCGGTTAAGTAGAACCAGAGCTATGATTCGTAATATAGAATTTAATTTGCACAGATGGCGCTTAGGTCGCTATAATCGACAGCCACGCGCCCGGAACCGCGGCCATAATCTAGTTATTAATAAACTTAAACGTCTATTTGAATTTTACATTTCTTAAAATAATGACATACAATATATTATGTTCACACCTGTTTCCCTCCCAGGTAGGCAGAAGTGGATTATCACCCACATTTCGCCAATCAGTGTAGTCGGTCCCACGTAATAGGTGGTAAGCTTATTTACGGTAATAAGCTTACCACCTATTCCGGGTACTATTGTTCACTCAAGCCATGTGCCTGTGGATGAAGTCTGATGTTAAACGGCCCTCCCTATCCCTTAGTCGCCTATTACAACTCCGCATGGGAAGAGATGGGGTTACTAAAATTCTACTTTCGCATATTTTGTTTTATATTTTATAGTCACATGACATTACTATTCAAACCAGTATAGAAATAAAATATTTCAGTATTTTGTAAATGCGATAGAGGACAAAAGCGACAATGAAAATATCTGGTTTCGGATCGTGCAAAAAAGTTTGGACAAACAATTTCGCATTCATTTTTTATAAAACCAAAATAAAAAACCTAGTCATTACTTATGCAAGCCAAAGTAAGAAACAAAACGGTAACCGCTTTCCTATACATAATACAAGTAGGCCTGAAAACTTTCGGTGTCTGATAGAACTCATAAATTTTAATAAAGAAGTTCGTATCTTGTTTGCGTCATGCCCTACTCTCACTGTTATGTAAAAGTTGTAACACATAGCAATACAAGCAGGCAATAAACCAAGCAATAACTTTATTTTTCTATTTAGGACATCGAACATGTAAGTTTATTAATAGGATCATAAGGTGTTCAACATAGGAAGAGTCAGCCGTTACTTACAGTGTTTATGATTCATCAACCATTGGCCGGAGTGGTATATCGATATCCTTTATTTAATGAAGGTGAAGAGAGTTTTTCTCGAAATTGAATGGTCTCACGACAATCAGAGTTCTGTCCGCAGATCATATTTCAGCGAACGAGATAAACGCGGACAAAAGAAAGGAATCCCCGTTTACCCAATTGGGTAATGGCCCAGCTCTGTCGTTATCTCTACCCATTATTTCTGTTTGAAGGAGGCTGTGGTGTTCTACTTAATACTAAGGGTGAAATCTTTACAAAGATCTTTGATAAAGTTCTCGGTACTTGATCTTGTTGTGAGGAGTAATGCTTGGATAAATTGCTTTTGCGGTCGCTCAATAGGTTTATGTTACATGCAAGCTACTTTGTAAAAGTGGAAAAATATTTCAATATTTACGCCAGAATTTTGTAGTAGGTATATTTCATAATTAATTCTACACCAAAATTCTATTTTCTTTGCCTTTGGGTATTGCGTTGGATAAACATTTCAAAGCAGCATTCATAGTTAATTACTATGGCCCGTTTTAAGTATTGATCAAACGAATAATTTACTTCGACTAATTACTTACTCAAGTGTAAAGTCAATCAAAGAAGGTAAGTATGCCTGAAGTCCTCGGCAGCAAAATTTAAATTGAACACGGTCAAGGTTTGGTTTAATTTGATAAACATATCATTTTGTTTTAATAATGAGAAAAATGATTCTTCGAAATCTGATTATTTGACAGTTAGCACCATATAATCGTAAATGAAACAAGGCTAAGTCTACATGCAATGTTGAAATCCAAAATGGAAATAATGAAGGGACAAATAATAACAAATGTAGCAAATAAAAAACGTCGTAAAACTACGTACGAGTATTTATAAACAAATATAATATGCGGCGAATTAAAGATAATACATTATTAACTATATTTAATTGAAGTAATATTAAAACGTCAGAGTTCAATATAATACTATACTCAGATTTAAATGTTTTGTTAGATATCTAGATTCTTTAGACAAATATATTAGAATACAGCCAACTAACACAGTTATAACATTAATTTAGTACAGTGATAGAACTACAGGGTCTTAGAAATATAAGTCGGATTACATCAAATCTCCCGGTTGAGTACGAAAGCCGCTGTCAAAGGGAGGCAAAGTTTCCAAACAACTTCAGCTCGATAACCAATGGCGTTTGGCGAGCTCGCGTTTTGATGTTAATGACTTTTTGGAACATTTACCAGATGTTAGACTGTTAATATTCTATAGGCCAGTTCTCCCAAGGTCTTCAAGATGTTGGAAATGTTCATGCGACATTTACTTGTGGTTAATAATTTTCTGGCTAGAATTGTTACGTTTGATATTTACATTTTAATGCTAACGGCTTTGGGGATCATTTAGATTAATAACTATATTGAAACTGATGTGTAGGCCAGACAATATTATGGTATTTGAAGAACTTTACACAAACACTAGAATGTCTTTACTATATACTATACTATCTATTTATCCTTTGCAGTTATTTTATTAAGTTATTTTTTTATCTATTTCAAAGTTCAATATACGAAAACTTTCAGTCTTTTTCACTTTTTTTTTTATCTATTGCACGTCAATTTGACTTCACCTCGTCTGATGTTAAGCTGAAGGCAAAGTCTCATGAAAGAGGGTCACCATTGCAAACACATTCAGTGCTACAATGGTGGAGCTTGACGGCCTCATCATGTGCTTTTTCACGCCCCGCTTAAAGGACCGGGACTGTAGGAAGAAGGAAACACGTGCGCCGGCAAGGAATTCCATGACATAATGGACATTACATTGACATAATTTATTTAACATTACACTTAGAGTAATTGTGTTTGCAATTTTAATTCCTTATTTCTCAAATATTCTCAATATAAAACAACAATGTAATGTAGTTCATTCTTTTACCTGCACCTACCTAAAAGTATCTCTGCATCACCCTAAGGTTGACTGTCAGATAATGCCTGCGGCATTAAGTCTGCATTTGTACAATTTACTGTGCATGAAGTTTGAAAATAAATAAATAAAACAACAACGATTTTAAAAACACATACCTATTCACATGCATATGCTTAGGCTTTGATTTGCATTCTAAGACATACAAAGCAACTACTATTTTTTAAGAGTCACGATATACAAAACTGCTAAAATTTCAAAAGAAAAGCTGAAACCACTTATTTGCTTTTAGAACACTTTTAAATGCTGAAGAGCATCCTTGAAAGTTTTTCAGTCCCATATTTTCTGGCGACGCTTGTATTTTAAAATGTCCACCGCCTGACTTAGCTCTTATTTGTTTCAACGTGCATTCAACCATAATTCACTCGTATTTAGCCTGTAAAATAGCTCGAAGACATTTTTATAAAGTGACTGCAAAAAGCTGCTATTTGTCTTTCAAGCCAATTATTTTTCGTTAATCTTTAAAAATTAATTTAACAGTGTATGTAAAACTTATTAAGATTTACCCTATGTACTGTGTTGGTTTGGCATTGCGTAATGCGGCGACCGCAAAGAGATTAATTCGCCATTAGTACGGTCTTTAGACGATTTGATATTTCAGGTATACGTTTAATATTGTGTAATTTATGGTGTAACTGTATTGATGTTTATAATATGTAGGTTTATGTTAACGTTAATGATATACGCCATTTCTTATATAAAAATGAGTGTTGAAAGAACATGACATGTATTCGTGTACATTTTCTAACTAAAATATACACACAAACTCTTTTCTTTCTCGGATCTGCTGGAAGAAATTTCTTATAGAAATAAGGAGAGCCTTTATATTGCTATTTGCACCTATGTATCTCTTAGAAAGTAATAAATGGAGCCAAAGCTCTAAGTGCATATTTCGTTATTAACTGGATTATGAACTGAAACGCTATGAGGATGATAATGATATCTATTAATATCAAATGATGTTATATGAAAAAATAGCAAGAGTGTTACAGGCTTCTGAAAATTTTCTAGACATTAATCATTAGTTTGGTTCTGGTTGCTTGAATTAACGATGTGTTATCAAACAATTTAATTTTAAAGAATAAAGCACAAATTGTCTGCAGTACTTAGCTTTTGAAACGTACGTACACGAATAAGTAAGAGCATACGTCATTAAAGCTTTAGGGTGTATTCATATCAAACGCTAAGTTTATGGCAAAACATCCTCCTTTGCAATTGACGAAAGCCACATTACTTTTTAATTTGAAACGTTGCCAGGCTCTCGCTGCGAAAGAGAGACTTTATTACACTCGGAGGTATCTCGCTTTTGACCCGTACGCCCTTTGTGTGAGCTATTTTTTATTCATTCCAACGGATTCATACGGGAGTTAGAACCCCTCAACCAGCTTCCCTTTTCGATGTTATGCGTTTCGACTCCATGTTTTTGGCAGAAAAATAGAATTCGCGGTTATGCGGTTCCTATTTTTTCCACTTTTTTTACCACCTAGATTTTGTAGTTCATTGCTACATTAAATAGTAAAAAAATAGTTTGCAATAAACTGTAGAGTGAATAGAAATCTGTGAATTAAAAGTATCTGTGTGTAATGTTCAAAATGTACAAAAAGGTATGGATTACATCTTCCGCCATCTTTCAAGAAGTTTGGGTTCGTCAGTAAACTACTTTCCCCCTTCTCTTACCCTTAGCCTTGATTTAAAGCGTACCCAAGTTCATGGACATGTGACAATAGATGTCTGTTGTATCTTCAACTACAAACTACTTACGTAAAATGGCAGAGAAAAGCTTCTTGTAAAATTTATTATGGAGCGGTTTTTATAAAACATTGAAGCTTGAATAATGACAATAAAGATGTTGAATTACTGTATCAGAGTACTCGTATTTATTTTTGTTGTAACTGCAAGCTAATCCAAACAAATTTTATTGGTATGTTTAAAAATTCCGATTCGTTGGTTCTATACACACTGGTTTATTGGCCGAATGACGAACATGCGTAAGCCGATTGTGTGGTACCGATAACAGTACACTATCTTTATGTAATACTGACCTGAGTTGCAATACCTTTTTTGTTTATAAACAAACGAACAATCATTAAGTTACATTTATCATTTTAATATTACTTTAGTATATCCTTCTACTACCTATCAAGCTAATAAATTTCGTAATCTGCAATTTCGTAATCTGCATTCATCATGCTTTCAAATCTTAGCATTTCATCATCATTTCAGCCACTGCTGAACATAAGCCTCCCCCATCGACCTCCAATCCGACCGGTTAGAGGCAGTCTGCATCCAATGGGTACCCGCGACTTAGACTATGTCGTTCGTCCACCTCGCAGGAGGCCGTCCTACGCTACCAGTACGCGGTTTCCATTCGAGAACCTTTCGGCTCCAATGGCCATCTGTTCTTCTTGCTACGTGCCCCACCCACTTGCCACTTCAGCTTGCTAACCCTGTAGGCTACGTCGACCACTTTCGTTCCTATTTTTATATAAATTTAGAATTTATTTTAATTTCAATTTATTTCTTTGTTTCAGGTACAATACTCCTGTGACCAACTTCTGCCAAGAAATGTGAATAAAATAAGCGGGTTATTTCACAGCAATGTGAAGAAGGAAGCTTGTTATCTTTGCCATTAAGTTTTATATGCATATAAAAGTTTTTGTTTCTCATTTTCTTGCGAAGCTCTAGGAAGCCTTTTACATAAAAGTTGTAAATAAACTGTTACGATGTAACTTTAGACAATTAAATCAGAATTGGCGTCTTGATTGTAGTTTGATACATTTAGCGATAGTTTAGCATTGAACACACACACCCATACACACACACACACACATACACACACCTACAGGACAAGAGTGTTTAGAGATTTCCTGTTATATAATAGTGCTACAGCGGCGAAGGAGCTCAAATCCACCAATCACAGTTTATATCAAACTAATAACTCGCTTGCCTTAAGGCCTCTCGTCTTCTCTCGCCTCAAGTTTCTCTCGTTGCTTGAGGTCAAGTAAATATATGCCGGTAAATATAATACAGTAAGGTTAGTGATAACATTTAGGACTTAAAATCATAAGTACCGGAAATAATATAGTTCAAATAATAAACAATAACGAGTAGTTGCATTTAAGTCTTTAGCCATTTTCAACGCTGAAATAACGTAGTAGTTGAATGAGTAGCTTTACAATGAACTGTTCTCCCAAGAAACTTAAATATGGAGTTCTTCAAGAAAGGCTTTAGACGGTTTCTCCAAGGTCGGATGTGCTAGTGGAAAGACCCTGGTGTTGCATACGTTTAATAAGACTATCACAGTCTACTGCTGGAAATAGGCCTCTTCCAATGTTATCAGGATTTGGTCTACTGTTTCCACAATGATCGGGTCCAGACATGTTGGTACAGGCTTTTAATTTTGAGTTTAAATTCTGTCGCATTGATATCATTTACTCTTTACGTTCGTCACTGAAATATCTGGTTGCACTTGCACGTCATTGCACACATTGTACACAACACTTTTCCACCTTAAATTTACAATAACAAGCAATCTATATTCTACTATTCTAATATAAATATCTAAGTCGCCTCTTTCGATACCCTACGGATGAGATGGGGTGGTATATTCTTTCTCTGTCACCACACGGATAATACGGACACGTCCATAGGCCACGGTAGTCGTTTTCCAACTGGTGGGCCATGTGCTTGTCTGCCACCTAAGAGGTATAAAAAAAGTATCGCCTTCTTCAGACTAATAAATCATCCAGGACCCTTAAATTTTTGAGTCATAAATTAACAGACATCCACACATACTTCCATAAACCCTCACAAACTTCCACATTACAACATTAGTAAATCAACGAACCGTTAAAAAAATCACAGTATTGGTATAATCTACGAAAAATGTAATATGCGCATGTATTATTTACGTCACTCCACTCCGTTCCTAACATCAGCATGACGCAATCATTAGACTGTCCAATGAATAAATAATACGGGCGCCCAGTCAAGTAGAAATGCATTTGAATTTTTATTCTATATTGTCTTTAGTTGTTTTATTGCTTTATTTAATGGTGAACGGAGTTGTCGTTAGGGGGTTAAAGACTTTTGATAGAAGGGTCAATTAACTAAAAAGCTGTGGGAAAAATGGTTCGTACATTTACTTTTGATTTATTATTTAGAATTGTAATCATGTACGGTTAGTAGGTCTTTGGGACATTATTGTAAGTGAGAATATTGATATTTTTAAATGTATTTGCTCTGTAGGTATATTAGTGGTGTTATCGGTTTCATTCTGTGGTGATGTCTTCTGGGGCGTAATGAATGCGACCAAACGATGCCATGGACATTTTCTACCAGTCAACCTTAGGATGATGCAGAGATTTGTCAATAATTATCTGATTAGTTCAACCTATTATCTAATTTTATACCCTGCCATACAGATTGTTAGAGTGCTCCCGACGCATTCAACCGTTACACTGTGTATTGGTATGAATTACTTATTTTTTATTTCTTACGTTTAAACAAGCAAGCAACTAGATGGAAAGTGGTTACCTTGGCCTACCGGTGACAGTGACTTGTGACTTTTAGTATAGAGAAATAATGTCATTGCCATACTTATTTCTGTCCAAGTTCTGCATAGACCTATGCTCCTGAAGCCGTCTACATTCATACTTCGAACCTTTTCTATAACATTACTATCATCTCTTCTCATAGTATATCCAAACCACGACAGCCGTTCACTTCTCAATTTTTCATTTATTAGTGCCTTCCAATCTACCTCGTTGGTTTAAAAGTATGTCCCTACCGATATAATGGTGAACAGCCTTACCATCATCCCGAACGTAAGCGGTTATAACAACGTGCGGCCATTCGCGGGTAGGGGTGCCACTCGAATATTGCTGACCCGGCAGAATTTAATAGCATTTACTCACGCAAAAAACACGATATAATATTGTTATGTTGTTGCAATATTCTGTAGGACTTAATTGTGCATATGAACCGCTACAGGAGCTTAAAACTGATCTATTTTGGATTCGGTTAATTCATGGTTAGATTATGCAACAATTACCTACCAATTACTTGAATGGATTTCCTATCTATACATGATTAATATTGATAACACACTTGTACTTCTCCACTGTATTTATTAATGAACCTAACCTGTTTCGCCTTGCGGCATACTCAAAGGTTTACCTTTACCTCACCTTTACCTCAAAAGCTCAAAGCAACCAGTTAGGTTCATTATTAAATACAGTGGAGAAGTACAAGTGTGTTATCAATTACGTATAAAAGTGAGTTCCACCAAGTGCCATCAATCAACAGTATAAATAATAAGCATAAGTGGCTTGATAGCATCAATAACAAAATGCCTGAACATTTCATACCAGGAATATCACGCAGATACGATTGCAAATGAAATTTAATATGAACACATTGTTCTTTTTTAGTATTGGAATATGCGACTACTGACTGTGTTGTACTTTAGTATCTGTTTAATCTACTACCTAATTAACTAGGTCCCATCTAATCAATTAGAACGGTACTGATCATATGTAAGTGGTGCACTTTGTAGCCACGTGCATTACTGAATACCCTAGAGACGTACTAATTCAAATTTGTTCGTGAATACAGTTGCATGTTAATTATATACTGCAATAGGTTAAGAGAAGATAGTTATCAATAGTTAATGTGTTTATTACATAGGTACCCACTGTGGAAACTTTGGCGTTCGATTTTTGAAAGAAAAACGGCATTTTATGTGCCGTTTTATTTTCGGAAAAACAATAAACGAACGAGACAAACGAATTTTCAGATTCTGTTTTTGTATTTTTATATTCGTTTGGCTAAATCCTACAAACATTGGGAGAGGCCTATATCGCGCAATGGACTGTGATTGGCTAATTGTTTAATATTCTTTAGGAACTCTCTAATCTATTATTTACTAACTTACTTACTTACTACTTACTAACTTTAACCCATCACTTATTTTTTATTAACATAAGTGATGGATTAAAATTAGTAAATAATATGATTCTGTTTTGTTAATATTAGTTGCGGCTAACAACCAAGTCATCAAATCCAAATGTATCAAAACAATATTACTATCTTTAGAGCACCATTTCTCTTACATTATTCTATTATTCTGCTAGAAGTCGCCATCAATCTGGTTACAATGCAAGAAAGTCGTGTCGTCGGGTCAGTCAGCGCGAGGCTTTAATTTTCCGCTCAACGATCACGATTCAGGGCAGCGGGACTGTCCCTCTTGACGCTCCTACAGAATGGAATGATAGGGTAGTGTACATGTACTTATAATGCATGAAGGATTATAACATTGTTATGAAGCAGTATAATATTGTTGCGGTTGGGATTTAACTTTACATGCAGTTATTTTTAAAATTTTGAATTTAGAAACATAAGTTACATGTGAAATATATCTTTAATGAATGCGTAAATTAACTGAATTGAGAAGTTGGTTCAAGAAAAAATAGTTATATATATTTAACAGTGTACGTAGATAGTATATTTCAAGCACATTTTTCAACCTACCAAATTAGGGTCTACACATATTTCAACTCTTAAAAACAAATAGCTAAGTCAGTTGCATAATTATGACGAATAGTCAGCATTTCTTACCAACCATTTTAATAACTTAACCTAATTATGAATAGCTGTAGGTCATTTACCTAATGTCCTCTACTGAGTACAAACCGAGTATGTTGAGGTTTTTAATTCAAAATTGTCATAGTTCAAGCATCGCTAGTGGGGTGAACGGTCAAGTAGGTAGTACGAGAACTAGACCCGCGACTTGAGGTTAGGCCCGCAGGACATAATAACTACTTATTAATCTGTGCCACAGGTGAGTCACGAGCGCCCGCCGACGAGCGTATAATGCAAGCAAAGTCTCAGTCAAAGCTTATAGCACTGATAACAAACAGACCAGGTCTTGGGTTCGATCCTAGGTTTTACCATGGCACACACCAATGACTTTTCGATGCTTTTCGAAGTTATGTATGTATTTATCGCAGGTTTATAAGTACCCGGTTAATGGCAATAGGCTCGCCACCTATTACATTGGGACCTAAACATAAACTGGCGAAATTTGGGTGCTAGCACCTCTGCCTACCCTTTCGGAGATATAGGCGTGATATTTTCGAATTCACTATTAAATCGATCGGGATATTTACCATGTTTGTTGATTTCTTCGCGTAAAATATCCCGATCGATTTAATAGTGAATTCGTAAATGACCATGTCAATCTAAAATCATACAGGCGTGATATTTTATATATATTTGACACTTTTTTCATACATCTCATAATTCAACATGGCATGTCATAATTCAACACTATACACAGCATCGTGAATCAAAAACATCGTAAATTACTATATTATAGGATTGGCATTAATATCGAGAACACATTATATTGATACATTAACCGGTGTCCATAGTCGTAAACAAAGGCGTAAAATAGACAGTAAAATTTTAGTCGTGTTTATCTAAAGGGAGTTCTGGTTCATACTTTGCTAGCATTTAGCTGTTAGATATTTTATTAGTGGACTCCGTTAAAGAATTAGTTTCTGCTCGTGTTTTAATTTCCGTGGGTACTGAAATATACTGTATAGTATGGAGGTATGCGTAAGGTAAGGTAAGGTACGCGTGCGGAGCCTACAATAATTACCAATATCGCCACAGTCATTTCGCTGCAATCCATCATCTTACCTTATCTAATTAGTCAAAGAATTAAATACATTGCACAGTTTGATGTACTGACTGACGGAGAGGCTCTGTTCTAGGCTGTCTTGAAGCCGTGGGATTAGTTGGTAGTTATCGTAAAATCCAAAATAAAGTAAATATTAAGGAGATCTCCAAAGTGCCAGTTTTAATTGCAACCAGTAGTTCGCTCGAATGAATAAAAAAGACCGCCAAGTTGAAAATGAATTCTAAAACACAATTTTGCTTTTTTATGGTCACACTGGTCAATATAATTCTACCCTTCGATATAAAACTTTATGATTAAATAGTTCTTATGCAAAGGACTATTACCCGTAATTACGATACTGTAATACGTACATTATGAGCTCGATAACATCTGAATCAACTACCCAAGATGTGAATAACTATTTTATTAATTTTTCAATTCATTTGCCGCCTATAATATCATGTCGCACTTATACGAGAAAACACATAAATTTGGGCTTTATTTATTTAGTTATTTATTGAGATGGATATATACTATATTAGTATGTGTAAGAAGGATGGATAGAAGAATTTCTAATGAACGTAACGTGAGTGCGAGTTGGGTGAAGGGTCAACGACCTTTCCTTTAGGGTGGATCCCCTCGGACTAGGCTTGCGAGCGCGGCGGGCGGTTTATTTTGATGCATTTTCTAATTGAAATATTCATTTGGGCATTCTACTAGTGAGCAAACTTGGATATGTTTTTATTGTAAATAATTCCCGCCCCTTTTAAGTACCTGTATGATGTCTCAGTAATGGCTGCAAATATTTTGATGACTTAGAAACTCTTTGAACAATGACGCAACGATGAAAATATTTTAGCATAAATTATATGCAGTGTCTTTAACAATAAGCTTTTACAAAAAGCATGGTATAAGGAAATTAACTTATGATATGCTTTATTGTAAAAAGCTTTTATGAAAAAATTGGTTATAGAAAACGTATAACTCATAACAAAGTGCACAGTTGGCGGTAAGAGACTCGTCCACTCTTACGTGTGACTGAAAATCATAGTTTGCAAAATATGAATGTAAATACTCCTCTGCCTATCCCTGCAGAGATCTTTAAGCGTGAATTGTATTGTAATGTATGCATTTAATACACAGTGCAGTAGAACTAGTATGAACAATATGAACATCAAACCAACCATTCTACGAAAGAGCCATACATGCGCTTATAAAAGTAATTACTTTACTTAAATATTCTGTTTGAAACGTCCCTCAATTTCACGCCTGCAATATTTTTACAACGCAAATTCTGTCGAGGTACTAGCACAAACAAGCTGCTTGTTTAACCAATTGGTTCAAATGCAGGTCCATTATATGCCAGCCTCGGTCCAAAAATGAATCCCAGTGGACCGTGAAAACGCGCGCAATCGCTCTGGACACACCACCACATGCGGGTTGTGGACACACTGGCCAGACGAAAAAAAAAGATTTTTTATGTTTTAAATACTGCAAACATAAAAGTTTTGGGTTTCCAATTATGAATGAGTATTTGAGTTTATAATTTGAACAGTAAATGTGAATGAAGAGAATTTAGATATTAAATTAGCAGAATGGCCCACGTGGTTTACCCAAAATTTGTTACCATAGACTATGAATGAGTGCAATACTAGGGGCGTCATATTCCTACAGTTGACCCTGAAGGAACCTAAAGGAAGGAAAAAGTGAATGCTTCGACAGGATTCGAACCTGTGATCTTTCCCTTACAGAGGGAACGCTTTGACCGCTAAGCCACGAAACCTAGTCTGAATCATTTGAAATTTTTTCATCGCCTATCTTTGGGGCGATGGTAGGAGCATTCACTTTTTCCTATTTAAATTTGATTTGAACTGTCAGCATACTAATTGCTTTTTAAAATTTTCTGCAAAATTACATGCCAATTCAAATACCCACATAAAATCATATTTGAATATTCCGTTATCATATTATTGCTGAACCAATTTATTTTCAAAATAAAATTAAAAAGTATCAACATCCATTGGGCCGTGAACCTCAGATCCAATCAACACGAACCAAAGTAGCGAGAACTAAATGAATTTACAAGAGGGAGCAAGTGACCGACCGGCAGTGAGCCCACAGTACAAGGGTATGCCTCATTGACGGGGCATATATTTTGGATCCAACATGTGCCCAAAATGAACTCTAATTGCGTAACATATGAGTGTTTTATATCAAAACTAGCTGTCCCGCGCAACTTCGTCTGCGTCACCCCGTTTTTGCAACATTTTTCACTTCTACTCCGCACCAGTTGGTCGTAGCATGATGTTATCACTATCACTACATAGTATAAAATAAAGTCGCGTTTTCTGTCCCTATTTTTCTTGTCCCTTTGTATGCTTAAATCTTTAGAACTACGCAACGGATTTTGATGCGGTTTGTTTCAATAGATAGAATGGTTAAAGAGGAAGGTTTATATGTATATAACATCATGCTACGACTAACAGGTGCGGAGCAGGAATGAAAAATGTTGCAAAAACGGGGTGACGCAGACGAAGTCGCGCGGGTCAGCTAGTATACATATAAACCTTTCTCTTCAATCACTCTATCTATTAAAAAACCGCATCAAAATCGGTTGCGTGGTTTTAAAGATTTACGCATACCTACATCGCTATATAGGGACAGAGAAGAAGACTTTGTTTCATACTATATTGATTTGTATATACTCGTATATGGCGCCTTAACAGGCCGTAGTAACAATTAGCAATACAATAGTCCTCTAGACTTTAATTTACATTTGATGCCCACGGTATTTATTTACACCTTTCATGTTGCATTCTGATGTTTCACCGTCTTCAATGCCATGGTTTAAATTTGGGCCGGTTGTCAGGATTTCCGGCAGTACACCCGCAGCTCTTGCAGTGACCCACTTGACAACCGGAACCGACGGCTTAATGTGTTCTACAAAGTGCCAAGGGAATCTAATGATGCACGAGCTGGCACACTGAACATATCTTTGATATACTGGCTGGTGTTTTCACATGGCTTTATTAGGTTGTAGCTTTTTGTAGTTAGCTTTTTATAATGTAATGGCATATTCACCTACATAATATTAAAACTAAAGCGTATAAAGCTAACTGGGTAGTAGAATGTACTTTAGAATGCGAATAAACAGTGTTAGATACGTGTACCTATGTACAAACATATTTTACAAAGAAAATTTGAGATCAATTCAAAAAGACATAACCTAAAAATTTTGACTGAGCGGGAATCAAATGTAATAAATAGTTTTCTACTTGTACTACACTACACTGACGACTAATACATACGTAGCAGTAGAACGGTCTTAATCCCTACAATCTACACGACATTCGTCTAAATATACAATTAATACAATGAAATACTTTAAGCATTAATTGGAATTAGTTTACGAGTATGATCATATTATAAGGTTATGTCATTTGTGCACACAAAATAAAGTCGAAGCTTTCTATTTGTATTCCTTGTTACACTAAGTCCACCTTTGTTACGTACTTCACATAATAGCAGCACTATTTACAAACCAGTAGAGAGCCCGTCGCAACACAACCAAGTACGACCCAAATTATACCAAAGCCTAACCTCACTGGACGCAAACAGCAAACAAACGGGGATCAACTTTGCCCACACATAATTTGCCGTAAACTTTATTACTGTTATAAGTTGGCAAAATATTATCAACTCAAGTAACTGACGTCATATCACCTGAGCGTGGATTTCAGTAATAACTCCCCTCATCACCGCTGCGTTGTTCAGCCAACATTTATTATGATTAACGAACGCGGTTTTTGGAAGCGACTTCTGTTATAAATCATATAAGTTCGTAATTAATTTAAGTTGTGCTATTTCGCATGAAAAGTGAAATATCATGGACGATGAAGGTTTTTCGTGTTCAATTTATCATTTTTGGTTCACTGTGAAAACTATATATCAGGAGATAGCTATACAGAAGAATTGAACCTTGTACTCACGCATAGAATAACACTCACCGGGATCTTTACCTTGTTTAATACGTGTTTCTTGGGTAGAGATTGTTCATATCGCCGATTTAGTCTACCAGGTTAGCAAGCTGAAGTGGCAGTGGGCAGGGGACCAAGCAAAACGAACCATTGAAGCCGAAAGGTTCTCGAATGAGGACCATGTACTGATAGACGAGGCATAGAACCACCCTCCGCGATATGGATGGACGACATGGTCAGAGTCGCGGGTACCCATATCCAACCGGTCGGATTTGAGGTTGATGGGGGAGCCTTATATTCAGCAGTGGACGTCCTATGGCTAAAATAACCTTATACTTGGTAAATAACTGGAGATTATTTTACCAGCATTATGGACTAATAAGTTTCAATATTAATTACATACATACATACAATATATGCTCACGCCCGTAATCGCTACTTAATTGGGAGCTTCAATTATTCCTACTGCATCGCCGGGACGACCGTCGATTATTCCTACTGCATCGCCGGGACGACCGTCGATTATTCCTACTGCATAGCCGGGACGACCGTTATTATTCCTACGGCATCGTCGGGACGACCGTCGATTATTCCTATTGCGTTGCTGGGACGACTTTCGATTATTCCTACTGCATCGCCGCCGGGACGACCGTATATTATTCCTACTGCATCGCCGGGACGACCGTCGTCGATGCAGTAGGAAATTTTATCCCTCAAGGTTAATTTTCGTAGCTACCAAATACTCATTCACAAATTGTTTTACAAAATATCTCAAAGCGCAGAATACTTTATTTATATTCTGAAACCCCCATCCAACTTAACTGCACATAAAAAGTTCGATACAACGTTAAAAATGATTGTCATGTTTCCTAGCCCGTGTGTATCATTATAACACCTCTGATCATGCTTTGTAAACAAAGTTGAAAGAGCTACATATTAAATGGCGCACACTAAAAGCGTAGCCATGTTCGGCAAATTGATTCAATTTGCAAATAATCCAACGATATTGTTGGCGCCTATTGGCTTTGTATTGCGGACTGCGGGCCGCCGGTAATCGGTGCGTAAATTGCGACGAACATTTTCTTCGTCCGCTATATTGAGTGCGCATCGGTGATCGCTGAGCTGATTTATTGTTCATCACAATAAAATATTCTATCACCTTAAGTGTAAACGGTTGGGTTGATCGTAAGAGATTTAGAATTTCAGATAGAATTGTAATTGTTTCGTGAATTTGGCGGTATTCTTACGATCTAATAATTTATCAGAAATAATATAATTATCAAACGTTTCTATAATAAATTATTAATTTCATTACATTTCGGCATCATTAATATTATGCGGTTTTGGACATCGATGTATTTCATTACGTATTTATGATTAAGGAAGGAAGGTAGCTTCAGCATATTAAAATTTCACAAATTACTGAATAATTATTATCCATTGTGCAGTTACTGTAATAAATAATTAATATTGGTAAAACTTTAAAGCTTTTGAAATAAGGACAATGTTTATCCATCAAGCTGGTTGGTTAGTACCATTAGCTGTTATTTTCCATAAGTTCACTCTAAATATTTTCCTTTACCAGCTAACACACGCAATTAATTATCGCGTTTTCGATTCGATCGCATTTCTATGTCTATCAATACTTGTCCAAGTAAGTACTGACAGTTGTGAAATTCGTTATTATAACTCAAATTGCTACTAATAAAAGAAAGAAGAAGAAATAAAGATCGAAAGAATTTTGAGAAATAGTTGTGGGTTAAGCCACTAATTTTAGTGGTGCATCAATATTTTATTAAATTGTATTTGTAAGCCGTTTAAAAATCTTCGGATGCTTACGGTACGGTACACTTTTATTTAGTTGGATCTACACGCATTTTGTAAACTTACTTTCTTGCTAACTGTACATAGCCACGTTATTTTGACTTTACAATAACCACATTAGTTAAATGACATTGTCCTACTTATTCAGCAATTTGGCTCGTTAATTTTTTTTTTGTGATTTTTGTTGTTGTCAAGGTATTTCCGCTTCAAAACAAGCTGAATCACTTGTCATAGTATGAAAGTGTAACAATTAATTCTAAATAACTTCTACAGGGTGCGACCTTATTAAAAAAGTGATGAGTCAACCGGGAGGCTTTGCTTGATATTGTAATAAACGGCGCAAGACGCTAGGCTCGCGAAATTCGTATGACAAAAGAGCTGTCACTCATTCTTGTTCGGCTTTTGAGCGATATTTGCTGAGCCATTGTACATGTAAGGCTGGCTTTGCGCGTATGATCATTTAGGTTGTTCTACTTAAGCAACTAGCTTATATAAATTGTGTATTGTTTGACTATGACACGATAAAAATGATAGAGAAGAGAAAACGTCGGAGATACTTTTTCGTGAAAATATTTGGTGTGTTGTGAGTGGCATATGTAACAAGATTTTCATCTTTATTGTGGTAATATTTCTTACAAGTCTTATTAAGAAAAGATAGATGCGTGTGGTGTAATACTTAGGAAAGAGGTAGAGCAAAGGATAATGTGTGGTTTTTATTAAAATCAATTACTGTATTTTAAGAAAATATATTAAGAAGGGAAGGGAAAGGGGGTTGGTTACCTAACACTCAGTCATGGTTTAAGAATCTTAACGATAGCAATACTAAAATATTAATAATTGACATAGAAAGGAATGCCAGACCTCACCCATGAAAGCAAGTGATAAGGCTTTTTACCCGAGGAGGAATTATTTCTAATATACAATTTTTCGCAAGTGCCATCCTAAAGATGCTTCATGTAGAGGAGAAACACGTTTCGAGGTTTGTTCTTGAACTTCTGCTACAATATCTTATGTTATATTCATCACTATGGTTTTCTCAAGTTTGCTTTCTAATTTGTACCTACTTTGATAATGATTCAGATGAACATTATTTGTCCATCTGCCTTCCGTATATAAAGTTGAAATATCCAATATATTTAACGTAACCATTGTCAAGCTTAAGCACAGAAAAATCGTGACAAAATAAAAGCCTTCGAAATCCGGTGAACGTTCCGCATACGAAATTGAGAAAATCGCTATTGGAAAATACGAAATGCAACTATAATACGGAATATTGTCACAGTGCTATCCCCCACGCTGCAGTTGCCGCGCTGGCCAAAGCCGATTATAATCGCGATAAAAACGTCGAGAGCGCCCCCAGATATCCCACCCTGGCCTTATCCGATCTCCTGTCAAAAGTCTCTCCAATTTATGTAGACACCCCATGGTATTATTTATTGGTTTATGTAACGTATAAACTTTTCTTTTACCCACAGCAGCCACTCGAATCAAGATGTATGGCTCTCGATCCGATACGCGATCGCTTCGAAATAACGATAGACAATTTTAAAATGGAGGATCCGGTTGCAAAGAGCACTCTGCAATCGTTCTCGTTTTAAACTCGGCACAAACCACTAAGCTTTTAGTGTTAACTCGGTATAACAAACAAAAAATGCGCTCGTGTCATTTAGACCGGACAGGTCGCAATCAAAAAAACGATTTACTTTATACGTTGAAACTGAAACCGCCTGTACATACAACAAATAAAAACATTTTGTTTTTATTTTGTTTTAAATGCGTTTGACAATTCGAGAGTTTGTGAATTTGCTCTAACTTTGCTATTTCATATGGAATTACTATGCATATTTTTGTAACTTATTATATTTTAAGAGATTTACAAAGGTTTCAAAATAAAAGTCATAAAATTAAAAGATCAATTAATAATTGAGGTTTTCATAACCTCACGATAATGTAACGTAAGGCCTAACCTGTAGCCTAACTACAGAACTTCGATATCGCCAATTTGATAGTGGAGGTCTGATGGCAGTAGCTTCACAGAAAATATCGAAGTTCAGCCACATCTTAGTTAGACTAGAAAGCCGACCCCAACTGAGATGGGAATAGGCTCATAGAATGATGAATCTAACGTATGTTTGGTAGGTTTTGATTTCACAGATCTTATGATTTTTTCACACTAACTGCGATGCATCTGAACTACAATAATTTAGAGAAATGGGCGAACTATGTTTTTAAGATGGCTTGCTTATCCATGTATTGTAAATAATAATATAATAAAATTCATTTAATTCCATATAAGTTCCGTGGACCCACACTAGGCTAGCCTGTCCTGTGGATACCTAATCCGATTCCGATCCGATTTACTTACTAACTTTTACAACACTGACACAAAAAATGTAAAATAAAAAATAAAAACCAGGTTGTAAAACAACAGAATACTCGTATTTAAACATGCACCAAAGCTAATCGTATTAGCTATAGAGGTGATGACAAGGCAGTCTGATTCTACCCAGTACTGCTTCATATTTTAGTTCATGCGGAAAAAAATATGCATAACAAAATTAAATATTGCACTAAACTAAAACTATGAAGTTTCATTATTTTTAGTTCTCAACTCTAAATGTAAACAATGAAATTGAATCCTTCTCCAAACCTTAAAATTTCAAAAGATTTTCATTATGAGCCAGACACAGTAAACGGAAAGCAGATAAAATACTATATTTTCTTGCGCTCCATGCATTGCCACTACGCACTATAAAAGCATCACGCTTTTCTGATGATTTTGTAGTGTTCTGGCGGTTCAAGAAAATGATTTTTTTGTCTGTGGTTAGAAATTTTCGATTTGGCAGTTCAATATAATTATATGCTGGTCACTTCGAGAGATTAAAAAGTAGTCATCATCTCTAGGCCGTTCGGGGTCGCCTTGCAAAAAGGGTATCTTAAAAACACTCGTTCCTGGTGGGATATCATAAAAGGTTTAGTAACAGTAGAAGAAGATCGTGAGTAGTGAACAAAAACAGATATATCTGCCTGCCCCAGAGGCAATAAGGCGTGAGTATTTATGTATTAGTTAATTATATTCCGTTATCTCACCCTATTCTAGTTTAAAGTATGCATAGCTTGGGACATTTACATGAATCCTTGTCACGTGCAGGTAATGTGATAGCATTAGGGGTCACAATCCTGGATAATGCAGGGATAACGTGATCATTGTCGTCTATTTGTTTGAATTTATGTACGGCTTCATCAACCGGTATGTATTTATTCGTTCCTGAAATATCTAATTACTCTACGTATTTATTTACACACAGCCAGATTTTTCCGACCTTGTGTTTCCACCTTCCATATCCGCCCAATTGTATTTCTGCTCCGGATTTACTCTGCACCTTTCATTTTTTTTACATTTACACGTTTATTTCTAATCTTGTTCGAGGTGCACAGATTAAATCTTCTAGTTATTCAATATCTTATCAACAATACAGCGAAATTCTTTGTCAAAAATTACAAAAAATACAAAAATACTATACAAATACAAATAATACAAAAAAAAACCAAAAATTTGAGCAACAAATGTTTATAACATCGGGCGGCTCGTACAGTATAATACGTTGTTAAGAATAAACATTTAATTATATAAAGAAACATTCCATTTGAATTAAGATTATGATTTATGGAGTCTGTTTATTGCAGTGATGTGTTTTGTTCTTTGTGATCTACTTCATTTAGCTAGTTTTACGATTGTTTTAAGATTGTAAAATGAAGCTATATCTTGTTTATTTCATAACAAGTATTATAGAGCGTATGTTTAGTACATTAGTTGCCGCGTGGTTCATAGCAGAGGGGAACTTGAGCCCCTCTACCACTTCTCATGCGGTGTCACACAAGGTGACTTAGATATAGGATTGTTTAATATCAGATAAATATACATAGTCCAGACTAATGCATGACTCGATTCAACAATATAGTGCCCGGAAATGGCAATAGGCTCACCACTTATTACGTGGGACCGAATAGAACGACTGATGAAATATGGGTGTTAATAAATTTATTTTCAGAATGCCGATTTGTTTCAAAATGCCCGATTGGTGGCAATAGCTCGCCTCCTATTACGTGGGACCGTATCTATCTCTCATATTTATGTATGTATGTATGCAAATCTTTGTATTGCCTGACGTTTCGACCAGGTTACGCTGATTGTGGTCACAGGTGGGTCAGCCAGTTTTACCAAATTAGAATTGAAATTTCCTGTACAACGTTTCATACAGGGAATAACAATAATATTTGTTTTTCAGAAATAATCAATTTCACCCGTTTATCTAACAACATAAAATTATAACTATTTCAATAAAAGCAAAAGCATAGTACTTACTTAACTCAAAACGTAAAAGCATTGTTGAAGTACCCAGTACGAAAACCTGTAAGTAAAGTATATAATAAATTGGAAAAACGCATTTTATTAAGTGTTCCCTGTGGCGGCCATCATTCGCATCATAACCAACCCCCCACCGAGAAGGGGAGTTCCAATGTTTATTACGAAGATTAATGACATATGTATACACGAAAGAAGTATTGTACATAAAATAAATGTTTATGTGTCATTTTGCTTGTGGAGTGAATGGTGATCGTATTTCTTGATATTAAAATATTTTTTTATGTACACGTCACTCAAACGAGTTTTTTTATAACCACACTCGTTCGTCTCAAAAATTGTAGACGTATATTAACTCTTACTTATACAGTGGGCTTCAAAAGGTCCCGGACAGTTCGAAACTAAAATTGTATGAAGTGATGCCACTACACAACTACTAGTCTTAAAAGCTACTGGATAATTGTAATTAAGTTTAGGAACTGCTTGCATGAGTTTACTTATTTTCTATTAAAAAAACAAGACTTCGATTTAATTTACTTTTGGTTAAATTAGATTTAGACTGTGAAAGTATTATGGATCTAAAGATATCCAATAACTTTTGGCGTCCACTGTACATGATCCTTGTTTTGTTCTCAAACGACATGGAGGGAGTCTTTGGTCGCGAAACTGGCACTTTTCTTTGATAGTACAAAAAATTGAATACCTTTAGAATCGAACTTCGCTGCTTCATCAAGACAACGCTTAACTACCTTAGTAATATTTATATCGACATGAAGACAGCAATAACATTTGGTCAATTCTACGCAACATAATGAAGAGGTACTAAAACCATCTAATAAAAAAGAACATCAAATATATGTGACAATCTTCAAAAGTTAAAATATGCGATGTATGTCGACAAATATTTTTGCAAATAAAATCAAATATTCCGAGACAGAAAGAATTACTAACAAAAATTTTAATAAACCAAGAGGTCAACGTTACAGTAGAACTAATGCTCTTAAGCATTTTACTTTCGATGTGTATTACAGTCAAATTTATTTATGCTCTGTTTGTATTTTTCACTTAAGGTGCCTACAGATTTGTGTCATGTACAGCGGACCGGAGAGCGTGGCAATAAGACACGTTGAGTGTGGATGTAACAACTTGTGGCATATGGGCACATAAACTAGAGTTGTATTGACACGGCCACCAGTCAATCGATGGTTTCATTTAAGCTCAGCTATAACGTGAACTGAATACGTCGTACACGCACTTCTGACTCTTTCACGCTGAAATATTACGTAAATGTACACGCGGCATTATTAGGTGGCTAGAGGTAGAGAATATTGACGGTTTTTTTGATTTGTCACATATAAACAGTGATACTGTATTTTTATCCAAGTTTTTCTGGCAAGCGGTTGAAAGATATTGAAAAATTACGTAGGGACAGGTGGTGTTTGTAAAGGGCCTCGTCTATATCCTCAAATATTGTCTACTACCATGGTGAATGTTCTGATGAACAACACGTGTAGGGCTTATACATACCGTACCCGTCACCCGCTTGTCACCCGCTTACTGGGCTAAATACTCGATCTAGGTCCGTATATTTCGGTGAGGTTTTCCTTTGTCGCACCATTAAGTCTTGTAATTTCCCAGCTCACGTGTTTTCTTCTTATTACAATCCCGGGCCTAAGCGGGATGTTACAAAAGTATCTGATGAGGCCGCCAAGCTGAGCGCCACCATGTAACATTGTACACGTTTGTAATGGTGACCTTCTTTCCAGAGACTTTACCTTTAGGCAAAAGGAAGTCTTGTCAAATTGACGTATCGCATATAAAAAATCATATTGATTTAATTTTATTTAGATTATTTGATTTAGCTAGCATGTTTAAAATATTTATTTTATGTAGGATGAAACAAATATAACATGTGTACTGGTAGAAAATTCCAGGACTTAATGGTTTGATATAGAAAAGTATTGACGTTTTTTGATTTGCCACACATGTACCTGTACCGCGTTGTCCTGTGTAGGAAAGGATAGGAAGGGATCAGTTAGAAGAACTCATCAGAACACTCTTCATTTTTCTTACACAAATGAAATAAGCTAGATCTCACAAAGTAGAATCTGTCATTGTTATAAGAAATACTACTTTTAATTAGCGAACGAACGAGGTGCTCAGCACTTTAAAGAAAAATATATAATACACCGATACAATTTCGCAACTTGCAATTATTAAGTTTTGCTGGATCGCAATACCTACTTAATTTATCTCAAGACAGTTTAGTTAAATACTAAACTATAAATAAAAGTTAGATGAGAAAACACTGACTGGTTGGAATTTATATCTGTAAGATTTTATTTATCGGCGTACACCTTTTCATATATAAATACATTCATTTATAAATCATCGTTATTATCGTAACTCGCTTCTGTTCTACTGCATAGGCCCAGTCTAGAAAAGAGATACGCTACCACATTCACATACAACATTATTATGAATAAGTGGCACATCTCCTTTGTCGAGTGTACGTAAACAGTTATTTTGAGAGAAATACAATGACACCAATTCTGTTGTACATTGCAAAAAGATCAGATGCAAGGCGTAATGGTATTGAATACTCATATACTTAACAAATTTTTGTTCAACTAATTAATTTGAAGAAAAAAATATCATCACAAACTCGTTTTCCATTGTTTCTAGAATGTGCCCATCTTCAATTAATGTACCCATGACGCAAAACAAAACTGTGATTATCTACTTACTACAATTACGTCACCAGCATTTTCATTTCACATTCCCCCGAACTAAAACAGTGGCTGTGCCAACAAATTAGCGTCTATTTTACTTTCGATTACGCTCCATCCATTCCAATAAAATGGCATCCTGGCTAGACATAATCCCGCTAGATTGACAGGCCAAAGTCTCCTCGTATCTGTTACGTAGCGTGACAGCTGGTTTCACATCAGAAAATCTTTGCGGTATATTGTCCTAAATCACTGCGTCGTTTTGTTTGTAATGAAAACCTTTTTCAGTTTTCTGAGTTTTGGTTTGGTCATCGCTCTTTTTGGTTGGATGATTTTTGAGGTTTTTATATTCAGAATGGTCTCTTATAACAATGAGTTACAGTACACAATATTTGACTTGTATATATTCTATTAAGTCTAAGTCTGTCATCTATATAAATAAATAAAATTGAAGTCTGTGTGTAATATCGAAATAACGAGCTTTTACTAAATTAGTATGAATGTATATCGGGAACCAATAACAAAAGCACAATTAAAAAAATCTCTGTCTGTTTGTGCCCTCTAATCTCCGGATCGGCTGGATTGATTTTGATGGGACTTTCGCTAATGCATAGCTATTTATATAAGCTATAACACGTATATTCCACGCGTACGAAGTTGCAGACGTAGCTAGTATATTAATATAACTATTGTAGGTAGGTACATGTAATTAACAGTCTGTACCTGTCTGTTTAAGATTTCTCTTATGATATTTGAAATACATAAGTACAATGTACCTATAGTAAAAGAACAAGGTCCTAAAGCAATTACAGACACATGAGGAAATTCAAACTTTAAATATAAATATTTGAAGTTACAAAATAATTATGCAAAAATTTATTGATTTTGTTTTGTTAGTGTTCAATAACTTCTTAGGGTGATTGTCATTGTAGTGTACCAGTGTACACACTACTGAACATACAAATCGTTATAAGAGTAAAATAGCAGTAAAGTTATATTCAAATTAAAGTAAAAGTTGAAACTTCATAGAATAATATTTTATAACCTTATCATATTCAAATTCCCCACAGTTAATCTTCACTGTACCTTTCACATTTCTAAGAAATATTGGTAGTGTAAACTATCCGGCTATCTGACTTCATGCACCATTGGACTTTAACATGACGCTTCGAAATTTTGAGCATATTGTGTTCTAGCTATAAATAAATAAACCATAGACTAACGCCGAAGGTAATACAAGAAATAAATTCTAAAATAAGAATACAAAGGGCCATGGAAACTTTTTCTTTTGTATTTTATAGAATAATTATTATTGCTGGCTGGTTGAGAATTTTCCTGAATTATGGCAAAACTGATTAAATGAAAGTAAAACGTAGTATACAAATCTTCTTTAACCTTTCTAATATGCTTCTGAACTAAATTATGAATTGTGTTTAATTATATATTTTTGCTTACAGGTAATGGCTTGCAGAAATTCAAAGTTTTTAGAGAGAAACTAGGTGGATCTATGCAATAGTTAGTGGTGTTGACGTCATTTGACTGTAAATATAAAAAATGACTAATAGGTAAGTACTTATATTTCTTAATTATTTTTGTGTGTGTTTTACCGTCTAAACAATGGTTTGTGTTCAGAAGCATTGTTCGACATGGATGTCCACACATACTTCTATCATTGTACCGCTAGGTAGGAAGTTCATCCTCACACATGGCTTGTGTTAAAAGATGGTGGACGTCGATAGTGTTAACGTTGGCCAGGATTCGAACGAAGGACCTTTCGATCGTAAAGCCGTCTTCTTAACCACGAAGCTACCGACGTTTCAAGAAAATGTGTCCATCATCCTATGTACAGGTTGCGAAAAAATAGATACTTAACATATTTTTTTCCGTTCATATCTATAAAATATACAAGTGAGCACTAAGAGAAATGAGGGTCAAAAACAAATGTAGCAAAGTTACTAATCATAGCCTATCAAAAATCTTTACTGCAGAAAATGCGGGATGACGTATAGCGAGCTGTAAATACGAAACGAGAAGCACTCTAAAACACAAATATTCGTTCGAGACGGGAACTTTCTACGGAATTTGTTGGAGAATGAAGTCGATCGGATAATATGGCTATTTATGGTATTCTGTTCGCCTTTTTTCTATATCGACAGATTTCTCGACGCGATTTTTCACCGCGATTTCGTCGTTGCCGGAAAGGTCGGTTTAGTTGCTATAAATTAGGGCTGTTACGTATCGTAATATGTAGTGTCAACAACACGTGCCCTGGGGACTTTGTGCCAATATTTATTCTGTAGAATTTAGTGTCTAACTATTTTGACTTTTCGTTAGTGGGTTTCGTTCATAATTTTGCGTTGAATTGATGTAGATTATATTTCAGTTGTTTTGCTGTACATTTTTACCGAGTACCTTTTTATTGCAAATGGTTAAATGAGGTTTGATATCAATTTACTTAAGGGTTATGGTAAGGAGTAACCATTTTATCCTGTACCGATGAAATTAGAATTACTGTGCAGTAAATTGGTGTTGTTTGTATTTAAATTTTAATAGCACAGATCGTCATCTACTTCTGCACGTTTTAAATATAAGCAACTATAGATACTTAGGTATAGTGCACACTGTTAACATACGATATTTAAAAATGTCTACTTACGAATAGTAAATGAGCACTGATTGATTATTAATGATCAAGTTAATAAGCTGCAAATTAGTTCAGCCTATAAACATACACCGATATTATAACTTACCTACCTATTATACCTACGTTTTCTTTTGAAATTTCGAACTGATAAGCTTATGTAAAAGTTATTAGTGGCAGTAAAAGAGAAGCTTACGAAGGCACAAAAAAGCAGTAAGCAGCGTGTGCTCTCCTACCCTGAAAGAATGAAATGTCAGAATGGAGAATATCAGTAATTTTGTCATTTGAATTTCTTAATAGTGTACTAAAGTGTCCAAAAATCTTTAGGTGGACCCGATAATAATTAGCATAGCATGAAGCAAGTCTAAAAGTGTCGGTAAAAGAGGCAAAAGTAATGTGTTTTCCAACAGTACAACGTCCTTTTAAAAATGTGCAGGTATTTATTAAGTTAAATAGCTTAACGAACTAAAATGAGACAAAGTTGATGTTGAAAATTAACTTCAACATACAAAATTTTACTTATAGCTTGGTACTTTTAGCATTTAACGTCAAATATAACGTAGAACTACTACCGACTATGAAAGTTTATAAGTATTCTGTCTTCTATATGCTGACGTTAATAACTCAAAGTCATGCTTTTTAAGCACGAATGGGTTGTTTCAACCCACAACTATCTTCGTATTTATTATCAATTTTGCTAACCTGAATTCCTTTAAGTTTCACCCACCCGTGTGGAAAACTAATCTGGTTCTTGCGATCTATCATAGCCTAGGCTGGATCAAGGGGGGCTAGGCTGTATAACCTTTGTGCTACTCCAGATTATGTAAAATTTTATTCAGATTCATTCAATTTTTCTGGTTTGGTTAAGTAGTAAACATTTATTAATTCGTTCAAACTATCGCATTTAATATAATATCAGTATATATGTACAATTTACTGTCTACCATGTATTACGTTTCGTTTGATAAAGTGCTACGCTCACTTAACTTCCTATTATTCTTGCTACTTGCATCTTTTACATCTTCTTTCCTTTCTGCAGGTGGAAAAACGCAAGTAACGTCACAAGCATTTATAGGCAAGCGTTCTTTCCTTTCGTGTGGTCTATAGGTATGCTTCCTTTATCTCTGTTCTTCTCTTTTACTACCCACTTCAGCACTTATGTGATGTCTCTGGCCTACCAAGTGCTCTTTTAAAATAAGTGTTGGCCTTGTGCTTACTGTTACATAGAATATTAAAAGAAACAAGGTCATATTGAGTTTCTGTGATGAGAGGTGCTAAAACGGTAAAAGGCTCGCTTTATATAGACGTCAAAATAAGATGGATCCAATTTAATATTCAAGGCATATTAAATGTAGCGAAGTAGAATCGTAAGTAGATCTAGCTAAGAATATCTCGTAATTTTTTATGGACTGTAACCGAGATGAATATTTAGAAGTGATGTAAACTGAAGTATCACTTTTCGCAAAGTGGTATTGTATATTGAATTACTTTACCAACTTTGTCTTGTTTAATCGTTCTATAATGACTAACTTTTATATGGTATATGAGATCCTCGCAAGATGTTTAGCGCTTAAGCCACACGTATGACGTACTGACGCAGATTTTCATCTCAGTGTTAGAGGACCAAACATCAGTTGCCAAGTCACCAATAACCCATACGCAAGCAAAATTGTAGTAGGATAATTTAAAAAGATTAGCATATCTATCATAAACTTATTTTTAAATGAATAGTTTTCGTTTTCCTCAAAATATGGTGTTACATGTACCGAGTGACGAGCCCGGCCCCTCCTAAATCGCAGCCCTTGCTATTAAAATGCGAAAGAGCTTGGCCGGGATAGCCCCCGAATCACTGGGAATCAATAGTCGTGATCGCAGTTGTGGAAAATCAAAGCGACAGTGGTTTACAGCTCATGGATACGAAGATTATAAGGTTTTATTTAATAAATTATAGGGATTTCGTTGGTTGAAATAACAATCGGATTAGGCTGTGTTTTCTGTTCTGTAATAAGAAATAGCTTAGTGGAGTTAAACTAATATAAATTATGGTCTAGTTTTATTAATTACACATTTCAAATATTACGTTATTACATTGGTATCTAAACATAAACTGGCGAAATGTGAGTGCTAGCACCTCTGCCTACCCCTTCGGGGATATAGGTTTGAGTTTATGTTATGTTATGTTTTGTTAATATAGAATTACTTGACCCTAAAATCATTATTTCATAACATAACATAAACTCACGCCTATAGCCCCGAAGGGGTAGGCAGAGGTGCTAGCACGCTCATTTCGCCAGTTCATGTTTAGGTCTCAATATTGCAAGCCTATTGCCATTAACCGGGCACTTATAAACTTGCGATAAATACACACATAACTTCGAAAAGCATCGAAAAGTCATTGGTGTGTGCCATGGTCAAACCTGGGATCGAACCCGAGACCTCGTCTCAGCAGTCCATTACCCATTCCGCTAGGCTACCGTAGATATGAATAATAACAATGAAAAAGTCACGGATTGATTACAGGTTGTCATTATGTGCCTAGTTGCAGTGCAATAAGAGCCACTTTAAGAGCAAGTATCTTGAAAAACATATTACATAATCGAATGGCAGGTGAAATTCTTTACAAAATAGATAACCTCCTATCAACGTGATCCTCGTTTTAATATAGAAACTTGAGCAATTACGTCTTAATCGTAGCCATCACTGGCTCCTCACAATCAAATAAGGCACCACTAAGACACAATCAAATCTTTATTACTCCTTAACCTTCTCTCACAAGCAATATAAAGATAGAGACACACTTTTATATAACAACTTTGAAGTTTAATTGTGTTTTTAACGGTCTTCTAAAAAGTTTATTCGTCTCATTATCAAAGTTTCTTAGTTAATATTTTTATAATGACCCGAATACTAGCCCTCATTTCTCTGGCATATCCTCCTATATCATAGATCTGTGAGGGATATGCCAGCGGCTACCTCGTGTGGGTTTAGTCACTTCGAGTCCCACATAACCACTCACTGTCTTCGGCGGGGGGTATACTTAGAAATTTCCACACGAGGAAAGAAAAAACATAAATAAAATGCATATTGAGGTTGAGTTTTTGCATTTTTTTGCAACTGCCTCAGGTGTTCAGTCTTGAGGATTGAACTACTTTCCCCAGAATTAATATATCGGTCTGTCTGCGGGAGTACAGTCCATGACAAAAGTTTGTTAACACTAAAATGTTAGGTATATAAAATCAGTTTTTGTAGGTGTATTAAAGGTGCAAGGTAATAAATAAATTATAAATTACTAAGCTACTTTTGTCGTTGATTGTACCACCCTTGCACTTGACATCGAGTTTAAGTAGCTGTATACTGCGTTTTGTTCGATTTATAAGAGTACTAGAGACTTGCCTTTCTTTCATCTCTGTGCCGGTGTTGGATAAGTGGTGGCAAGTCTAGTGACGTAAGCGTTCATAACCTCTCACAGTCAAGTGGGCTGTTGTTTGCCAGCAGTACAAAGAACCAATTTTTCAAACTCATAAATGACAAATTATTGTTAATTAAATGGCTAAAGTAAGTAAGTAAAGTGAAAAATAAATGCAGTTTCGACCTCAAATCATCTTAACTCATATATCATAGTTCAAGCTGTTAACAGGTGGTAAATTGAGCAACTTAAAATTATCATAAATCAAATACGTTCGGTGTGGGTAGAAATATGAATGAAGATACCCTTACAACACTTTATAAATAGCTCTAGAGACTCCATTCATAAATAGTAACATTATCTTAACTGCAATTCTATGAGAAGCAAAATATTACCTAGTAACCTAGCGGTAGTCTAGTGGTATGGGTAATGGACTACTGAGAAGAGGTTTCGGGTTCGATTCCAAGTTTTACCATGGCACACACCAATGACTTTTCGATGTATTTCGAAGTTAGTACCTATGTATTTATCGCAGGACCTAAAGAACATAAAATGGCGAAACGTGGCTGCTAGCACCTTTGCCTACCCCTTCTGAGATATAGGCGTGAGTTTATGTTATGTGTTATGTATGTTATGCAAAATATTATTATTATTATTGGAAAATCGTGAAGTGTGTAGGGACAAAGACAGATCATGCGTCATTGTTTCTACCGACTCCAGAGAGAGAAAGATATAGTATGTATTGATATAATCTTGTCTTCCCACTTACTATTGACGTGACCCATGTGTATTTTAAGTTACCACTCCTTCACGGTACAAAAAAGTCACAATGAAACGAGTTCTAAAAATAACTCAGCTATAACAATGAATCCTTTGAAGTATTCTTTAAAGCCCGATCTCCACAGAGCAATAGCCCGCGAAAGTATTCTCCAATCCGAAGGTAAGCCGCGGTACTAAATGAAAAGAGGAAATTCATTACTGAGCGATAGGGCACCGGGTGTGTATCGCAAGCCATTTGTGCGGTAACTGCTGTCGTTAACGGTAGCCGTTTATATCGGAAATCGTTAGCCTCGCCTCGCTATGATTGGTGGTACGCCAGCTTTAGGGTCGAGAGATAAAAGTGAAGGATTTTGTTAGGTTATGTGTGTGGAGGATGCTCTTGGTGCATGAGATTTGAATATTATCGATGGAACAAATAGTTTCTATGAAAGTTAATTAACCGTGCTTGCGACGCAGTGGCGTGATTCAAAGTGAAGGATGACCACAATGTGTACACGTCTTTATATCATGTACCTTTCCTTCGTTGACTTTCTATAGTTCATTTGTTTTGGTATCTAAATATACGTAAACATTCTTGGTGTCGTTTAATAGATACGTTTTATTTGACAACTCAATATAAAAATTTCATTCCGCTTAAAAACGCATTTAATGATTAAAAACCGGTATCGAACCACTAGTTAGTCAGATATTTAGCGTAGTTTATATGTTGAATATCTATGTATTTTTATAAAAACCTTATTTAAGTTCCTAAGGAGTTTAGTGTTGGGAATGACGGGTCACCAGTACATTAACAGTTTAGAAAATTTTCTTTATTCACATTTCAATAACTACATTTTTTGTATCCTCTAAAGGCTTGCCTTCTGCTATTTACTGGGTACGTTGCTAGCTGTCAAAATTGTACTGTTCCTTTAATAATCTGTACAGTCATCTTTTCAATACAAATGTTAATTTTTATCATTTGTAACAAAAAAAAAAATTTAATTACCTACCTTTAACTGTATAGGTACTCTATACGCCTAGGACAGAATCTTTCTAAACGGAAAGCTTGCATGACAGTTGATGCCGGTTACCAACTACAACATCATAGTTTCTAAAGACAAGCTAACGGTGAGTAATCGACTAGAACTATTACAAAATTCTACTCAAAATAAACTAACAGACATACCCAGAATATATTATACTACTGACTAGTAATAAATATTTATTACTATTTTAGTATATACGTAGTATTAACTAGGGCTCGGTGTAACCCCCGCCTAACACAAACACTGCGAACAGTTTATGGGCTTGAGACAATGTGTTCTATTTTATTCAAGTTAGCGGTTAAGCTTTTATTGCTGATATTAAGCGAGCTTTAAGAGACAATAAAGCTAACTAAATACGTTGAGTGTATTCCCATTTGTGCGTTAAGGTATTTTTGACTTTTGACTGTGCGTGGGTATAGTAGAGATATTTATCTCCATTACGTTTCTATTAACGTATTCTTCTATTTATTCACATATATGACATCTTGCAGAATTATTAACTTTAAGCTTATGTTATTAAGGCCGAAAATTCAACGATATTTTCTATAATTACAGTGGTTAAATAAAGAATTTTGTATGAAATTTGATTGATATTGTGATTACGTCATAATAAGTAGTTGGTATAAAATGAGTCTTAATAAGCCGGTTCTGCTGTGTGGAGTTCCGAGTGTGCCACAGGCGAAGGCTGGCCGGGTGAGTTGGCTAGTGTAAAATAAGAGAGAAGCGAGAAAGAAAACAATCATCCCGCAAAAGCTGTTATGTCAATAAAAACAATACAAAATTGCTGCTTCATGCAATATCCACATTCAAATCAAACTAGGCATACAAACAAAAGCCCACTACGAGTCCTAGTCTCACCTATTTCATAAAAAAGGCCCTCCATACAAACGACCAAGCGTATACAGGGTGTGCCATTATTTGCGGCGCGTCACCCGGCCCGGCCCGGATGTTGTTAATAGCGGAAAATGCGGAAAATTGGGGCTATTCATTACCGGGACCTCGACCGCAACAGAATCGTGCAAATACGCTGCTTGATCTATAGGCAACTTTATACATGTGTACGCAATTAGTTTGCAATTTTGATTGCTGTCATTTCGACTGGTCACTTCCATGGCCACCTTGATAGAAAAGGTTTTGACATTATTTTGAGACATATTAAAGTGATGATTTGTGAACATAAATCAAGGTTGAATTGGTAAGTGGAGGATTTTTTTTAGATTATATTGAATTTTTTGAAGTGAAATCTTCTACAGTATTCAAAGTTAATTTTTTTCGTAGAAGATGTTGGGCGAGGAAAATATATTTCAAACTCGCATTCGACCCAAGCCTATTCTGAAGTACAGGTATCGCATGACGCACCACATTAAAAAGATATAGTCATTAAATTTTACGTAGGAACTGATATATATATTTGACAGATAAATTTGTGAAAATTCACATTTTTTTAGTCTCGTTTAACATTTCACTTTTTACTTTTTATTCAGTCTGTTTTCACTTTAGTTCGGCCCTGCCCTAGTGCCACATTTTCTTTTGTTCAAATAGATGATTGATTTCCGTGATATATTTTTATGTAGTAATTTACGTTAAAAGTGCTTTCAGAATTTCTCCAATACCTACTTTCTCTAGAACGCTTGAAGAAAGTCACGCTTATGAATTTATTTTGAAGGGGTTTGGTCCAACTTAAAATCTTGCGTTTGTTTGATTGCAATCGGTTAAGTAGAGCCAGAGTTATGATTAGTAATATAGAATTTAAGTTGTACATATGACGCTTAGGTCGCGATAACCGACATCCATGCCGAAAGAGCCGCGGGCATAGGCTAGTGATAACATAAATTAGTAGTTTATTCTAATTGGTGCCAGTGACACAACGAAAATCCACTATACCTATACTAAGTTATAATATTTATAAATTTTTCCACTGCAACGTTAAGAAGTCTGAGAAGCAGTAATACCCACTGTGTTATACTTTTCACGACTTTCGAAGCACACATCTCACCAAGTATTCACTTAAAAATAAAACATTTGGAAACTTCTTTGTCATTTTAAAAGCTCTACTATCTGACTTTAGTTTTATAGTGAGAACACCTGCTGTGTGCTATATCTCTCTGAGAAAGTTGTTGAAACCACTTTACTAATCGACAATTCCATTTAAGCTTGATGTATGCATACAGTGCAATCCGCGTATAATGACGTTGAAGGGAAGTGACAATCACGACATATTAACCAGACGTCATAAAAACATATTCTTAAATATTAAATAAACAACTTACTATTATCGTTAAGATAAGAGAAGTGACAATTAACTTGCTTATATAATTTAATAAAAAAATTGAACGGACGGCTCATTTGGTCTCACTGGTGAGACTTTAAAATGAATGCAATAGATTGAAGATTGTTAAAAGTACGCAAGAGAATAATATCATTATATGTGACTAAGCAAAGTCATTATATCCGACATTTTATATAACAACCAAACTTCGCTGTGAGATTACATCATGACATAAACCGATATCCAAGCTAAATTCCTTGTGCTAGGAGTAGGTTCTTATTAGTAATGTACCTTAGTCTGTGACTATAACCCAGAATCTTTCGATCGTGAACGCGACTACACTAATATAATATATGTTCAAGTATATTACGAAACCAAGTTCACTATTTTCCTCGTTCATTTAAATAATTCCAAAAACAAGACAATTAAAACAATCGCGGCTCTCAACCCTTTGTGATAACTTCCCAACGAATTCTTGAAATGAACTCGTCATTTCGCGATCGAGACGGTTTTTTTGCTCCCTGAATACAAGATGAAGGGTTCTGTGGCGACTAAAGTACATGGTATCATCTATTATACCATTGTATAATTTCTAAGATAAAGTTAATTGTTCGTATAACACTCCTTCATTAGAATTTCTTTCGCTGCAAAAGTTACCGTTATCATAATCGTATTCTTCTTTGAGAAACGAAGTTATTGAATCATCTAAAATACTATTGTTAACTTAGTGAATAAAATATTGAAATTGTTCTCGGTTTTTACATTCACATTGAAATAATTTCAAGTATCTTCTGAGAATTGAGGCTGGCTTTCTGAAAAAATATTACCGACCTGACCGTCTGAAACTCTTTCTGCCTGATGTCTGACCGAAATAAAACTGATAGTAACTATCATCTAGACAAAGCAACAATGAGCACAAAATCCATTTCACTGACACTTAGTGACTCAAAGAATCAATAAATCTATCAAAGAATAAATTTCGTGTATTCAGTTTAGGCACATTAAGAGCACATATGAAGGTCAAAGTTGTACAATTATATTTGTGAAAACTGTTATAATTTATAATGAGTATAAATCATTTTAAGTACTTATTACGTATATCATTAGAATGTTTTAACGCGCAACGTTTGTCGGTAACGAGTTAAAATTCTTGCCAGTACATTAATAAGTGCGTATGTGTCAATGAGTGTATATATGTTCTGCAATTATCTATTCTGTGAAACACTCTTGGAAGAGTGCTTCCGCCTGTACATATCTTAATAGTTTCTCGTCCACTTAAAGTATAACAACAACATTGGTTAGAACGATATCATATCAGCAGCAACCAATCTATTCTCTATTACTTGGGGGTATGTTTCATTTTGAACACCAAACACTTACTATACTCTCTTGGGATCTGTGACAGAAACGTTACTCCATAATTTGACTGGGAGATGAATTGAATGACCTATTTCCTTTTCCATCTGAGCATTAGCAATAGCAACTACTTATTACCAGCAGCACTGTCCAGGAACATTAGTCACTGGTCAATAACAGGTAAAGGTGTATTGACAACAGTTTGTCACCAACTATAATTTTCGATTTCACATACCTAATGATACCCATATACCTACGTTTAAGTAACAAGTCTATAACACACACTATAACAAGTAGCGCAAGTCTAGTTCAAATACACTGTAACAAAATTTGTACAAGTATTTTCCAACAGATATTACAATAAGAGCAAGCCTAAATTTGCGCAAACATATTGTAACGTGTACTGCTACCATAATAAATTTTAGTTTAGTTAGTTTTAGTATTATATTTAGTAATTTTAAAATTTCGAAGGGTATATTCAACGATTTCGTAAACACGTTTAATAATATATATTGCTGTACAAAAAAAAATCAGACTGTAAAAAATTGATTTAAACTACTTACTTTAAATTTCATGATCCTTAAACCAGTGCGCTAAAGTCTCGTGACTAATTGGATTGGATCAAAGCAGATGCATTTACGGTTTTTTTTTCTACCTACTGTCCCTGCAGCTGCATTTTTACTCCAAAACTTTCCCAACAAAGTATTTCGGTGATTACCCTCTGAATACCGGCTTTCATTAATTAATGCCTGTTGTACTACGGCGAATATTTTGCTAGAACTTCGGCAAAATTGTTCAAAGAAAAATAATCATTGAAAGTTTGCTAAGTGCGCGTTTATTGCCGTACAACTTTATTATAAATCTGAACTATGTGTTATTAAATGTTCTGAGGCATGTTCAAACGAGGGCTTAACTTTTCTCTGTTTACAAAACAATGCAAGCCTGTAGGGGACCAACATCAATCTTTGTCCGGGCGACTCATCGACTACAAAAAAAGAAGCTAACCAGTCGTCGACCGCGCAGAATACAGATGCCTTTTTAAGATTCCCGCCGAAAAGTCTCGCTATTATCGACTTATCGAGAAGGGGGAAATTCTCGCAATAGTGGAGGGACTGACGTCATCGCATGTTTGGAGTGCCATTTGAGTGTTGAATTTGTAAATATTGACCGGTTTTGAGGGACGATAGTGAAACGATTCTCTTAAATAGAGTCATTTGTATTGTAACTTTGGGAGGGTTGAGTTACATACTTGTAAATGTGCTGTTTATTGACCACTTTGCGAGTGAAGTGCGTGTGGGTTACCAATTGCGTTGTCAGTGCTTTACAAGCAGAATACAAATTCATTTTGGAGCAGTATAGTTGGGTCCGCTGGTCAAAGCGTAAAGGTTGAATGCAATTATGTAACAATATTGCTTTAATGGAGCTTGAACTAACAGTCTAAACATCAATAAATATTTAAGTAAAACGCCGTCTTTGGGTCTTTGGTTGCCGGAGATGAGCTAGTAGCCAACATTTGAGATGACCCCCTTGGGATGTGCTATTTATTATATTGTTTGTAAACAAATACGTAAGGTTCAAAGCTTGTTGTGATTTCACTTGTAGACCGCAGTGTTCCCATCTAGCCCCCCCGTTTAGGGGGTCAATGCGCTGCCTAGGTAAACCACAAATGAAAATAAAGTACATTTTTTTATTTCTTTCTTAATCTGTTAGACACATCAGAATTTAATAAGTACTAATCAGATATAGCAAATATAAATAATCTGTTTAACACAGAAGCTAAACATTAATCACGTCAGCGCTATCCATCTCCGGATGAATGTGGGAACTCCCCTGATACATCAAAAATTTCATTCATCTTGCTCGCTTCCTCCCTTATACATCACAGTATATTCATAGAAGGTTTCTGACAACAAGACTTAGAAGAGTAATATCAGTTTTAGAATAACTGTAAAGCTGTCTCGGGGACGTATGACGACTCTTCTACATTCAATTCAAGTTTCAATTTGATTTTGACAGCGTTCGTCTGGAACGAATATGAAAAACATTCACTCGGTCAATTCGAAAAGACTTGCTCCCTATAATGTAAGGTCGAAAACGAGATCGAAGGGTTCAGAGAACGATGACGTCACTTGGTGACGTAATTGCGTGAATTTGATTTCATGTCAGTTGTGATGAGTGAACGGTTTTCATTGTTCTTCAGTTTAAGTAAGAACGTGGTGCCTAATTCCAAAATCAAATTCTGTAATCGTATTAGTTCTGAATTGTATTTTCCCATAAAATATCAGAAATGTGAAAGTTTAGGATGATGTTTTCGATATGTACTATGTTCTTCAATTACGCACAAAGCTGGACTCTCAAAATTTGAGACAGAGATATATTACAGTCCGAGATAACACATAAGCTATTTCCATGGATTGCGGGAGCGATGGAACGCGACAAGAATTGTATGCGGGCAGAGATGTAAGAAGAGCTAATATAGTGTAAATATATCCTTACTGTCTCTTGGTCGATTTCTTCGCGATCCAACTACCATGCATGATACTCACAAGGGTAAAATTCTGCATTAGTACGGAATAAGTGAAATTACAACCAGCTTTGTAACTTAAGCATTTGTTTACAAATAATATCATAAATACCATCTTTCTTTTTAATGGACTGTCCAAACAGATGAGAAATCTCAAACAAATAGTGAATATTCCTCATATTTTGTATGTAGGTCAAAACGTAACGTAATTTATTTCTTTTTTTTTTTGGTCGTTTGCATCAATTCTGGAGGGCGACATCTGCGAGTAATGGCATCTTCAAGTCGTATATTATTATCATTTTATTGAATTTATCAGACCACAAATAAGACTCTTGTGAAAAATAGAGTCGTTTTGTGGACAATCGCGAATTTGTGTCGTATGATTTTTTTATTATGACGCCATACCCCTGTTCATTGTCAATATCAATCATAACAGGTACATATTTTTGGTAGGTATCGTCTTAATTTTACTGTACATATTTATGTAGGTTTTATTTTTTGAGTAATAACGGAAAACGCTGCCGGAAAAGATCATTTAGCAGAACGCAATTAAACTTTAACTTCATTAATGAAAACACCTTATTTTCTTTCGTTCAAATAATAGGACAGCCATATTGTTTGCAACCAAGTCAGGCCCCCTATTGTGCCTCAAACAATAAAAGGCGTATTTTACTGTTCGAGGCAATTGTGGAGAGGTCGCGTCACAGTTTTTTTTTCTTTTAATTGGAGCACGTCACAAAATATTAAGTGCCTCGGCCGCGGCCCCGAACACAGCAACAAAGACGCTTTTGACTTAACTAAGTTAGTACAGTTTTATTACCAACTTATCTTTTCAGAGTTTAGCAACCTTTTCAATGATCCAAGATATAAAATTTCAATTATACAAACGAATGATGAATACATTGCTTTTTCAAATCTTAGATAGAAATTTCAACAAAGTTGGACCGGTGTCAAGTAGTCTCAAACAATTGAGATTGTATTTCGAAAACTATCTTACATTATATACTTAATATTTGTATAGAACTTAAGAAAAACAAAGCATAAAAACCAGCACTGCAATTATCCAATTCAAAAATCGAAAATAGAATGGGTAATATTCCCTCCTTTGTAATATTTCCACAAATCAGTGTTTCCGTTAAAAAGTCAGGTAGTTTTTTCGTTTATGACACTGTGATTCAGTTACTGTGACAAAGGAATGTTCACTGTTTTTTTAAACATCCAACTGAGGTGGACAGAAAAAGCATTTCATTCTCTTTTTGCCAACACATATCTCTGTGTGGACAGCTTTAAATTTATTTGACTGAGCACGACCTCAAAGCATTGCTTAAGGTTATTTTTTGGAGCTAGACGAAGTTATGAACGTAACAGTTTTAAACAGATGAGTCTGTCATAATGGAGAATGATTATAAGGGTACCTTTAATGAAATTTTAAACTCAAATATCTAGCTTTTCAATAAGAATCCGTACTAAGGTATCTTGTACTTGGTCTATCAGTCTTTCATGAAGATTTACCGGCTACCGACAAATGACGTCATGTCACAGTAGTCCATTCGATTTGAAACTGCTGAGATGGTGTTTGGTAAGAGACCGGGGTTCTTAACACTGGAAATATATAATACTTTCCATACAAATAAATAATAACATATGTTTCAAAAAAATAACGCAACAACAATGGAAAGTTCAACGAGTAAAAAAATCATAAAACACTAATAAAAAACATTATTTAAACTGTTGATTGATAGTATTTGATGGGACTTATTGTTATACTTTATATTATTGATAACATACATTCTCACTCCCCTATAACGTGGGATCGTAAATCATGGTTGGCGAAAAGTGGGTTTTTAATTACACCTGCCCCTACTCCTTCGGCGATAACAGGCGTAAGCGTATGTATGTACTTGTACTGCATAATACAGTGGAATATATAAATACAGTGAAGAAGTACGAGTGTGTTATTGATAAATACATGTAGTGGAGAAGTACAAGTGTGTTTATAAATAATGTATATACTAAATCCAATATTTACAGATTAGAGATATTATTTTGTGATATTATTTTTGGTTTCTTTTGGCTAATATTCTGATACAAACAAAAACTAATGCAACAATTTAATATATTTAATAACTTTTCATACATAAAAAGACAAGACTTCAAGAAAACCCAATGCACTTTAGGGATACTCGTTATTGCACATAGCCCCATTCAGTGTCCTCAGTTCTTATGGCCCCACGACCCATTACATTTTATAGCACACCATTGTAAGACGAATAAGATCTTAGTTTTTCCATTACTTTTATTACTTTTCAGCGTGTCTCAGTAATCACTTGAGACGGCAATTAGAATCACGAGGGAAGTTCAACTAGAGCCGTTAACCGTTTACTGAATGAAAACTAAATCCCAATTAATTGGGACATTCAGATATAAGTACGCGTCTTCGCATTCATAAAATGCATTTCATATTTTTTTGAAAACGAGAACCAGAACCGCGGTAGCCTAGTGGTATGGGTAATGGACTGCTGAGACGAGGTCTCGAGTTCGATCCCAGGTTTACCACGGGCACACACCAATGACTTTTTGATGCTTTTCGAAGTTATGTGTGTATTTATCGCAGGTTTATAAGTGCCCGGTTAATGGCAATAGGCTCGCCACCTATTGCATTGGGACCTAAATATAAACTGGTGAAATGTGTACTATCACCTCTACCTACCCCTACGGGGATATAGGCGTGAGTTTATGTTATGTTATGTCGAAAACGAGCTATAAACGCGTATTGTTTCTGCTAAACATATAGGTATATGTTTTCACAGTATAAGGTAGAAACATTTAAGATACTCCATAGTACTTGAAATATGGCTACAAGTTGCAAGTGTATTTAAATTCATGCCATCTAAAACGTTTGCGTCTACATTCTGTGTGTTATTTGAGTAAATAACCGCTTCTGGTTGCACCTGCTTACGAAAAATAACCAACGAACAACTTCGTCATTTATTTTCATATGTATGTAAATAAGTTGACGTATAAATGTAAATATCCCGAACAAAGTTGGTGATGTTAACGATGTGTTTGAACAGTTCTGTCGATTAAAGTTAGGATGAAATGGTTTTGGGACTTTTGAGGAGTTGTTACTCTGTGTCCCAAGTCGCGCAACACAGGGATAACTTCCTAGTGTTTTTTTTCAAGTAAAGGGCAAAGTAATAACATACGTGACATTAACGTTCGTGGCTTTTTATTGTTCTAAATCCAAATTTATTATATCAAATTACTCGCAATTGATAACAATGGTGGTTATTGCGTATACAAAAATGTACCAGCAGAATATCTATGATATTTTTCTTGTCCTAACTCATCACCATGAACTTATTTGAGGGTCAAAATGTGCGAGTGACATACCTATCTGGCACAAAACCTAGAAAACAATGAAACTTTTTATTAACCCATAAACTTGTCAGAAATAGGTGGTTGTCATAAATTAGGGTTTATTTAAATTAGTTGGTTTTCATTAGGTAACCCGGTAATTAGGAGATTGTTGCTCTATTTATGCTAGTAATACTGGCTTTATGCTCATCACATATTATAATCTAATAAATTTTAAACGATTTCGATTATTTTGTATTGACTGCTATCACAATGCTTTTACGTACGTACGACTTCACGTTTTCCCTGTAAAATTTGATAGGATTTATGTTTTAAAATTAGAGGATAAGATTTTTTTTAGTTTTGCTCTAACTTTTAGAAAGAGTTATATAGTTGATAACAACATAGTATAATTATTATGGGTAGCGTTGCCATTTATAAAATATATTCATTAGAAAAACAATCATCTGTTTATGTTGCTACCTACTGTGGAATTTCGTTATTTTTATAAATTTCTGTGTCACAGCTATCCAAAATAAATTTATTTTTTCTTTCTTCTAAAACTTGGCGCGCACTGCATGTGATTCTAGACAACGTATTGTATGTATCACAGTATGTATCTTAAGTAGGTAATATAATATGTTTAAAAATGTAGCATTTCTGATAACATTTCTGTATTCAGTAATTTATTTGAGAACCGTAAAACTAGACGGTTGGAGGCAGACACGTCCGTCTCCGTATAAGTACCCTGGCGAAATGCCAAGGGTGAGGGGTAAGACATTTCGGTCATCGTAGTAAGCATTCATCTAATTGTTAATAGAATATCAATCTTAGTGTTTTCAAATAACGCTCAATTTCCTTTAACACGGATATACTTTTAAAGCAATTCGAATAGACCAACTTACCTTAGGCTATCGGCACATCTGATTCGAAAGGAAGTTCCGGATTAGACTTTATGTCAGTACGCTTAGGGTACAGATTTGATTGTTTCATACCTGCATCAAACTGTGAATACGCTGTATTTTCGTTTTTGGTAGCATTATGGATGGGTACATCACTTCAATTTTCACACTCTTCTCCTTTCTTGTGGTATTTTGTATCACTTTTATTTATAATAAACAGTGATTTTTTCCTTTAAGGCAAGCCCTTGCTCGTGCCGTTTCGGACAAATAAAGTCTCCTTATAAAGCACATTCATATTTGCTTAGGACAGCTAGGCCTATTTGACGTGCTTATAACTGGGACAATATTGCCTCTGGTATTTAACTGTAGAACAGGTATATAAATATCATAGAAGTTTGATTTTCATTTTATTTTTAACCGACGACAAAGGGGGTTGTTTATTTTTGTTTGTTTTATTTGGTGTTTATAGTTAATCTTTTTTTTATACGGACACCTTTTTTTAAATTTATAATGATAGATATATTGTAGGAACCTTGCATTCACTAGAGTTTATATGAGCTTTCAAAATGTTGTGGAAGCTGTCTGTTTTTATACCACTCAGGTGGCAGTCAAGCGCACGGCCCACCGATGGAAAGTGATTGTATATAAAAGTCTGTATTTAACATGCTATCTTACTTTAGTTCAATTAAAAGAAAACACTTATTTAATTCACTTATTTTATTAAAAAAGAAAAGAAAAATGGTAATAGGACTTCATGACTTCGTCTGAAGCTACTAGTACCTATAGTTAAGTCTTTAGTAATTTAGCACCAGTAAAACCTTTGAGAAGCTAACTCTTTGTAGAAGGCAGTAATTAGAGCCAAGGACTTGAGAATTCTCTCAAACCGGACACCCTTGAAGGTTGTTTTGTTTCGGGGTCAGTGACCGCAAGAACGGTGAAGTTAATTGTTGTTAGTGAAATTTTCTTATTGTTGCACGGACAAAGTAAAATTCAGACAGTTAAAAGTTTGACTTGCATTTATAAGGGTGATTATTTCATTTCTCTTTCTGTATCAAAATGGCACTTCTGTTCAATCTATTTATCTTATTGTATAGCTAGAGATTAAGAATGACACCCAATGTATCGAATACTCAAGAATAACGAAACAGATAAACAAACGTATTTAACATAATTTTTATGATAAGAAATTACCTTAATAGGAGCAATGACAAGCCCTGTTTACGTTTGTCTGACGTATTGTGTCGTAGTCGTCTCTGTCTCTGTCGCTTCACTCATATCTAACGAGACAAAACAGAAACCATCATGTAACTGTTCGCATCACGACACAAGGCGTCAGGCAATGCAAACAAGTGTAAAGATTACGAGGAAAGGAAGCGAGTGCGATTCATTATGTTTTAGTCAGTTTCTTCTTCTTTTCTTAAAATGGCTTCTGCAGCAGAATAGCCGCAATTTTGCCAGTCTCTAGTAAATGTAAACGTCTTATCTAGCCAGTTTAAAAAAAGGAGATTTCTCAATTCAACATTATACATTTTCTGTTTTACATAATATAATATTGTTTAATTTTCATTATTAAACATTGCTAATATAAGGTTACAAAGTAGGTATGGTATATAAAAATTTTGGAAACTTTACAAAAATGTGTACAAAAAGTGTAAAAGCCCATTTCAAAAAGTATGCGAGCATTTTATAGAAGCTTTGAAAGCAAAATGATGTTTTCAATTCCTGAATTCAGTTCTAATTCAGGAATTGGGAATGATTTGTTACCTTCATGTAACTTGAAAATGAAAGTTATCAACAGGGTTACGTATAAAAGAGATTGGACGTCATTTAAATAGAGAAAAAGAAGGACAGAATTTTTTTCCACAGGATTTTTTTACTAGCCACTAATATAATACATACTACTAAATAAAAATAATTGTCAGTTACTGCCCGATGAATAATTGACTGCAGCATAAAAATATTTATTTATTTATTAAACTGTGCACAGTTGTTTATGTTTCACAGATCTTAAAATTTTAAGCCACCATTGTAATACTGTTCGTGTTTGTAATGATGACCCTCTTTCCTGAAACTTTGCCTTCAGCTTACATCAGACAAGGTGCAGTCAAATTGACGTGCCATAGATAAATAAAAAGAGCACTATATCTTACCATTTACATGGTGCACAAATAAAAATATCTTCATGATTATTTTTATGAAGATTTTTATTTGTGCACCATGTAAGTACCGTAAAGTGTGCACATGTAAGGACCGAGTCACCGGTAACGACTAGCTTAATATGTTTATATGAATGAATGAACGAATATGATGAATGAAGTAGGATGCCACAAATTTTCTGTCAGTGCCGTATGTAGTATTGTTGTAATAAAGTTTAATAAAATCCTTTGCATAAAAGGTCCGCTCTGCTGAAGTCATGCAGTCCCTCCCATCTAACATCATGAATTCTACATGTAATAGTTTCACACTGTGACCTTAAAGCATTACTTTGAACGACTAAACACTAATCTTCATTCAATCTAAACTGTTATTAGAAGCTCAAAGAAAACCGTTTAACTAAAACATTTACCTCTGCGATCCTATCCAAATACTGCCCAATGAACTTATGTAAAGCATACATGTTGTGGTACACAGCGACACCTGCCGGCACGGTCATCATATAACGATATTCTGTAAAATCGGGCTCATTTCGCCCAGGCCATTCCACTTTATTGATATAGAATATTGGAAACACAGCGACACATTTGAATTCAAAATGTTTTCTGTAACACGATACTGTGCAAATAATTTTCAATCTTGTTCCTTGAATTTACGGTTTGGATTTGAGTGTGCTGGGAAAATGGAAGGGTGAGAGTACCAGACGTCGATTTGTGAGCCTGCTGTGGTAGTTGGCCCTGTGCCAACGGTTAGACGTGCTGCACTTCAGCCTCACGGCTGGTGCATTGCCCGCAAAGTTATATCTATTCAAAATTGAAAGCGCTGATAATAAAATTTATTTGTACATGTTTACAACAGGTCTAGACTGTGATACATAGCACTAATTATTTATTTTATGAGTTCTTTTTATTCATTTATTAGTTATGTTTAAGTACTATTTTTAACCCCCGATGTAAAAAGACGAGGTGTTATAGGTTTCACCTTGGATCGTTTCGGAAACATGTGGGAGTGTTTACCATTTATAAGTCCCCCGACACGACAACGCATGAATTATTTATTTTTTTACTTTTTGTAGGTAAGGACCGTATCGTGTCGCGGTTTTTTAAATTTTAATTTATATACTTCACGGTACCTGCTATTGTGTAACATAGTCACAATGACTGTGAAATATTGATTCTGACGGATATCAGAACAGGGTTAATCAATTTACTAACGTATCCCTAAAATAGAAGTTATGTAAAAGTGTATTATGCTGTTTTATCTATATAATAGTGATAGTTTGCTCTTGATGTGCAAAAGCTTATTCTTGGGATATTAACGTCTGAGATGAAACCCGAAAAAATATTCATTATCAATCTCTGAGCCTATTCTCAACTCAGTTGGGGTCGGCTTTTTATTCTGACTAAGATGCTGCTGAACTTCGATATTTTCCGTGAAGCGATTTTTCCGCAAAATTTACTAAAAAAATCCGTTAATGAAAGAAAATAGTAAACAAACAAATAACACCCACTCCTAGTTCCACATACAATACAAATATATATTCATAAAACAAGTAAGAAAATGCAGAGTCTTGTACTGTCGTTGCAGTCGATAGAACTGTCAAATAAAAGAATCTATATGATCCAGCGTTTCGCCTATTATAGCCATACACTTACAGTATTAAAGCAGAGCCAAGATCCCGTTTATGGCATAATCCAATCAGCTAAAAGGTTTGAAAGCACTGATCTATATTGTAATCAATCGTGATATTAGTTAACGGATATGGGAGATTTGTACATCACTAACTTCGGATTTATGTTTATTGGAGATAGCAACTTTTGCGAATATGTTTGTAAAAATAACGGGGTTCTCTTTAAAAAAAATTCACTTTTATTTGTACACAGTTCACGTCTGACTACGTTTATTGAGGGTATTAGCTTTTGGAAATAATATTTACTAGCTGACCCGCGCGACTTCGTCTGCGTCACCCCGTTTTTGCAACATTTTTCATTCCTGCTCCGCACCTGTTAGTCGTAGCATGATGTTATATACATATAAACCTTCCTCTTTAACCATTCTATCTATTGAAACAACCGCATACAAACCGCAAATCCGTTGCGTAGTTCTAAAGATTTAAGCATACAAAGGGACAAGAAAAATAGGGACAGAAAAGGCGACTTTATTTTATACTATGTAGTGATAGTGATGAATTTATGATGAATATACTTCATTCTAATTCGACGATGGTTAGTATCGGACTTGCCAGTTATACCTCTGATATAATGCAGTTTTTTAAGCTATTAGTATGCTAGCCACCATCACCCCATCAGTTAAGATGTGGTTCCGTGGCTTGCGTGAAGAATCCCGTGTTATCATTCACTTTTTCCGATCTAAATATACCTCTGTTTCCATAAACGTTTGTAGGTTCGGTGCAAAATCTATAGACGTACTTCATATGACATTCGATACACAATAAAATAAATAAATTAATTATGTAATATAATATATTGAATAGAAATGAATTAATATCAAAGATCTCCCCTTTGCACTTATTGAACCCCTTGCAGGGGCAGCATTATAACAAGACGTGTCTTAGTAGCCCCCAGTCGACTCAAATTACAACGAACTGTTATAATTCAAAACAATATATTCAATCTCGTATATCACATGTAATAAAATTCATTTCAAAAACAATGCGGGCCCAAAAAAATGTGCTCCACCAACAAGCTCATTACTGTCGACCGCAAATTGCACCTCACATAATTCGACGGAATGCACGTTTACCATTATTAATGCACCTCCAGAGACATAGGGTGCGTACACTTATTACGTGCCCTGTATTTTAATTCGGACCAAACACGCAGTACATGATGGAATTTAATTTCCGTAGTATAATTATTTTGTGGTCACTCTACTGATGGGCAGTACACGGTATTGTATATTTTTATTGTAAAAAAATGTCCGCGTGTAATGTTATTTATTAAGAAATTATATTGAATTAATTTGAATACGAAATCAGAACCCGCGGCTGTTGTGTGTATAGCCAAGTCGTATGATTGTATTGTGAATCGATTAATAATTATAGCTAGCATTTCATATTATAATAATCTTGTATAAAATTAAATTTTACGAGTTAGTTTTATAACGGAAAAATGCATATTTAATTAGTTTTATACTTCATGATATGCTGCTAATATTAAATGACCGCAGCGTTCTTAATCACTTATAAGTCAAAGAGTTTTATACAATAATAAATAACCAAAAAAAATTGGCTCACATTGGCAGCTCATAAAATGAAATAAGAACAACTTTTTAATAATTTAATGATTAATTCTTTCAACCATTTAAATTTTTAAGAATTTATGACACTTTGTCTTTCACTCATTTAGACTATTACCATTTGTATACGTATAATATATGACAAATAAATTAATTTGAAATAGGTACGCAAATGTTGTAGTCAAAATTCATTAAAACGTTAAAGTTTTTGTACCTACCATTTGTACCATGAAATTGATTTTAAATATAAATTATGAAGTTGAATTTAAATATAGCTTCTTACATCCATGTATTGCCATTGCTAATATAATGAAATTATCTATCTGAATAGGCTATATCGCTATTTATTTCGTAAGATATAATTTCGGTAAAAGCAGTCGATGTGTATTGAATCAATTTATAGTGAAGCCGGGTCTCGGCCCAGTGGACAGTGGGGAGCAGCACGGGTCACGATAAACGGATTATGTCAGTCGCTGTCACTCAACCGTAACCCTCTGAGACAAAATAGATTAGATAGAAAAACTGTTCTGTTTACAATTATATGCTTCAAATATTTGTGATACCAATACGTTTATGTTTGTGACTTGGCGGGTTTACATAAACTTTTTACTGAAACACTGGTGTGATTATATTTAATATCATCAATGTATATGTCACAAACGTAATTGTGATTTGGCGGGTTTACTTTTGAACAATAAGTCTGGTCTATTATTTTGAATGTGTCGTCATGGACTACATTTGAAATAATTAGTTAATTTTAGGTTTGATTTTGACGAATAAAATGAGTAAAATCTTTGATGCTGTGTTATCAATTAATAGAAAAGAAAGAAGCGTTTTAAAACGATTTTAAAAATTAATAAAATATAACTTACTTAAGATCCTTGAGCAAATTCGTATTTTATTCTAAGATAACTTGTTTAACGCCTCGAAAAAGACCTTAAACGAAACAACGCGTTTATTATAAAAACAAATCAAATAAAATATTTCATTCTATTCAGTCTTCAAATAACTGTATATGAAATATGAAGAGACAGTCTTTCGAAGAATTATTTGTCGTGGTTACAATATATTCACTCAATTCTCAAACGTATTTCCACATTCTATAAAATATTTTATTTCAGATAGTAAATGTTCTTCGTATACTATAAAACTAAAATATATTGTGGTATGCTAAGTTTCGGAGAGCGTTAAAGATAGTAGGGATCTTAATATATAAAGATTTCGAAGAATAATGGCTGTCAAGCGAATGCAGGCTGAAGTGCATTCTTTCAATTCTCGTAATTTAATTTACGAAATGGAAATACTAGAAAGGGGAGATGGGATATTGTACAGAAGTTCTTGGAGTATTTATCAAGATTTCCGTTATAAAAGAATTGTTACAATGAAATACAGTGGGGATTTACATGGATACTACGATATTGCTAGATAGAAAATATAGGTTTTATTTTCATGAACAGACGTTTTTGGTCCCAATGGATGGACTAGGCAGAAATGTTATTGTTCGCGCGCATAACATACAAAGGAAAGTTGACATATTTCGGGTTCAGTCAAAGCTGTTTAAATACAGGATTTTACGCCATTACTGTATCGTCGCCTCATGGTCTACCGTAGTTTCAATTTAATTAAACACTAATTTATATTTGTCTGTGACGTCCAAACTAAGCCTACCTGCTATTCCTTTAGTTTCGTCATAGCATAGCATCAAGCAATAAAATCAAGATAAGCACACATACACACGTACACACATAAGAAAATCATCTTATAGTTACATAACCTACCAATAACCAGTTGCAACGTAACTGGTGCTCAAAGATTTGCCTGGTAACCCATTACCATGACGTTCGAATTTCAAAAATTCCATCGTCCTCAAAATCCGACTATGTCTGACCATTGTTTAAATAAACGCACTATGATTTCCATTTATTCGGAAGCTCAAGGATACATTTAAAAAGGACCAATGACGGTTAATCCCAGCCGCCCTGAGTATGCACGAGACAAAAGAAAACAAAAACCTGTAAAATACATTACGAATGGTCTTAAGTTCTGTTCCCGAGTAGGCCGCAATAATGCAACACCCATTTGTCAGGATAAACACACCGAGAAAAGAAAAACTGGCTTCGTTACCCACAAATATTTTGGTAAACTTGTTTGTTTCTTACGAAAGTGTTTGCGGGTGGAATTTAATTTTGTACGAAAACAGTGTAAAAGCTGACTTACATTTCGACACTATTTTATGAGGCGGCGTTGTCCGTGCCAAGAATAGGTCATAGAATGGCTGGGAACCAACATTTGGTGCCAATTAATTGATCGCGTTGCCAACACTATTATAAAAAGCCATGCTATTCGGGCATCTTTATTTAATATGCGTGAACTCTTGTGATCGAAGCAGTTATACTAAATAATAAAGCAGTTTGTTCAATTGATGCGTAAATATGTATTACACTCTCACTAAATACCTCTGCTATTAAACATTGATTGTGCTAACACGAGTGTATATTGCACCAAACGCGTTAATATCAGTGGCGAAGGGCCCCTATAACACGATTCCTGTCAGCTAACCAATAGGCTACAGGTCGCATGAGAAAATAAATCGAGGTAAAGGTTTTTTTCCAACGGCTTTCCTCTTAAAAATATTCACATGCTAATGGTTGAACTGCTATTCAATTTTAGGTATGGAATATTAGCAAACGAAATTATTAATAGTCCCTCTAACCCCTTCAGCTAAGCTCAATTGCATGTGTTAGGAGTGCACCCGCAAGCACTACCAATTAACGTCTTGGAGAGTATCAGACCGACTGAGGTTGAGTCACTTCGAATTTAGATTAGAAAATATTTATGCAGGTAAAAAAATTCACATTTTCCAATCTTCATCGGTTTAAATAATTAGCCTACCTATTCAATGTTTTAAAGTTCTATTCGACTATAATTACTACTCTTCTCCATCCTCCACCATCATAGCTTTAGTTCCGATTGTGTACAAAGTTTTGTCTCAATTAACCTATTTTGACTTTTACAAGGACGAACAGGTGCTGGTGAAGGAGCTTTAGGGGTATTAATATATATGTACGGACATATGGCATACACTCACTATGATATTACACTACGCCAGGATTAACTTGTAAAGGTATGTTAGAATTTCAACACGCAGCAAAATATACTTTTTGTGTGTCTATTGCATGTTTGCATATAAGTTAAAAATAAAATGGCGTCGGACTTTTAAATTTCACGTTATAGCTGGAAATAAAAGAGAAATGACGCTTGGAATTTTTTTGTAAACACTTTTGTGACACGAGCACTCAGGGTGAATTACAGACACAGGATGAAGTTAGCAATGGTTGTGGAATTCACCGACGTTTAGCCACACCTTTGTCTGGTAGTTTGTAAACGCGCGTTGTGTTACTCAAAGGGAGACTTTCAAAGTATACTGAGTATTGCAAATTGAGAGATGGAATATATCGAGAGATATGCTGTTACTTGTACACCTCTTAAAGGTGATAACATTCATGTTTAGCGAATTGTTTTCTGCCTCAAATAGTAAAGGGATTAAATAAATTACTGCTATTTATATATACAGCTACACCTACATTATATACAGTGAACGGGGTTGCATCTAAAGCTTATATTAAGAATGCCACTATCGGCTTTTCTACTATTTCTCTTGTTTTTTTGACTACATTTTGACTCTCAACTTCAAGAACCTGAAAGTTAAGTATGTACGATATTCTCGTACATTCTTCAACACGTATATCATCTTGCAGGTGAGATTATCTAGTTACTCGTAGATTCACGTGACAATATGCAGTTAGTTTCTACTTCACCTTTGAAAGCAATGGCTATAGTCAGACAAACATAACAAAAACTATATCGAGAGTATCATCAAAACAGCCCTGTTTTAAAAACTAACACAAATTCATTATCTCAGCCCATCCCTGTGGAAAAATGGTGTAAGAATAATAAAATTTATGTGCGCATTTACCTATGAACAAGCCGCAGATTCAAATGAAGTAAATTATTATATTTATGCGTTATAACTCAACTACGCAGAATTTTAAAGAGTAGGTTCTAGTAATTATTAGCACTGTTAATACTAGTATTCCAAGTAAACCCTCCAACTTTTCATAATTTATATTAAATGACAATGTCGTCACAATAATTTATAACAATATATTTAGCGGAAAATAGCAAATAATAGCAAAGGAATTATTATGTTATCCAAACATTGACAACAACAATATTCGTAATGAGCTTCGTGGAATTTTCCGCAGTCATTTTCCACGATGTGGAAGGTTGTCGATTACGTTAGTTTCCTAGCAACCAAATGAACATTTAGCCAAATTATTTTGTCGGGAATAAGTTAAAAACACGTTAATGAGGATGAAGAAAGGAAACATTAAAGCAAAATACGACTAGCTGGGAAATGTTTGTTTATTCTGAAATAGAAGTATAATTTTGAAGAGGTAGAATATTTATACCTAAAGTGCGTAGTGAAATAGACCTATATAGCCCATTTGTTTCGGTACATAAAAAACGTGTGTGTGTATGTTTAGGTCGTCAAATTGACTGTACCACGCCTGATGGTAAGCAGAGGCTCAGTCCAGAACATGGTGGCCACCGTTACAGGTGCAGTTCCTGCAACGGTGGTCCCCATCCTGACGGCCTCGACAGTTGTTTTTTCACGCCCCCCTTGAAGGACCCGAGACTGTAGGATTTAGGAAACACGTTTTCTGGCAAAGCATTCCAGGACTTATTGGTGCGATATAGAAAACTACTTAGTAATCCACCTTGAAGACTAAAAACCGGTGTCAAACCACTAATTAGTCAGTTAGTTAGTCTAGTTGCCACAAGATTATTTACCTTTATTTAAGTACCTAAAAAAGTGGAGTACAGTAAAACAAAGGCATTGTCCGTTAAGGTCTAATGATTGAAAGGTCCTGGGTTCGAAGACTGGTCATAACACCGACGTAAACTCGCTCCTTACACAACAAGCAATTAACAAGAAGACTGCGCAGAAATACTAGTAATTATTTTTATTAGTATTGTTTGAAAAACATTGAATCGTTTAAAGATAAACTCTTTTTTATCTAGGACACGTCAATTTGACCTCATCTCGCCTGATGGTAAGCTGAAAGCAAAGTCTCAGGATCATAAGTGGAGGGCTCTAGATATCAATCATATTGCACAAGAGACTAAGTGTTATGCGATATTTCACTGTACAAAGAAGGAAGATATTATAAAACTCAGCATTTTGTACGTATACATTTTCAAGATACCATAAAGTATGTCGTTTTGTTATTATTTTTAAAAATATCGCACTCATACATTACATGTTTTTGCTGTAGGAATGTACGCCGTTTGCATGATAACGACTCAACGTAATTCTTAAGCCATTTTTATACCAAATCCAGATTGTGTTCTATACAAAAATATATTGGAATGTATTCGAAATTCAAGCTTAAATATCTGAGTAGTCTGCAAGAAGTATAGTTAAATAAATGTATTTTCTGTTCCAAATATTTTGAACCGAATCTGAATGTTTTTGGATCACTGAGCTACTTTTTTTGTAATCTGATGAAAAGGAATGTTTTCAATAAATTCGAAGATCAGTTAATCTTCGTCTAAGCTTTTAAGCTTTTGAGTAATCAATTAGGTGGAAAAAGATTCGCTTGATTTTTTAACTTAGTTATTTTAAAATACGTAGAGAGACGTAGGTACTTACTCTTAGCCAGGATGTTGTTATTTTTATCGCAGTACAGTACCGACAGTTGCTTTTATATTTTTTTAAATTTAATAGGATTTGTAACATTTGATAAGTTACAAACCCTATTATTATGCGAGTGGCCTTCGCTGGTGCGGCCGTGTTCAGTAGCGACTGGCTACGTGGGTAACAAATGTCTGGCTATGCCGCCTCCACCGGGACCCGTTGGAGGGGTAGACCTAAGAAGTGCTGACTTGGCGTCGTATAGGATGACATTCGTGCAAATGGGCTCACTATCATGGATGCGCAAGACCGCGTGCGACATGGAAGAGAAAAAGCAAGAAAGAAATGAAGCTTCGAATGCGACCGGGACCAACGCAAGGATGATGATGAACATTTGATAAGTATTTCAATGTTTATACTATTTGGTGATGACCTGGGCGCAGAATAGATAAGATATAGTACCGCGCCAGGTGATTGTACCATTATTACAGATGCGAAAGTTAAGTAAGTGACAATGAAATATGTGATAAATCTATTTAAAATTGGAAAACGTGATTAGGTTTACTCGCAACCCTGAGAATATTCTGACCACTTGAGATACACCATGTCTAGGCCATTAGAAATTCTCTTTCACGTGTAAGGAGACCACGTTAGAGCCATCTACCGCCATTGAACTATCGGAAGCAATAAACAATTATTCAATAAATATTAAACATTGTCCTTTTTTGTTTTTTTCATGTTACAAAATTTGTAAGAGCTTTTTTTATGGCACGTCAATTGACTTCACCTCGCCCTGTGGTAAGGTGAAGACAAAGTCTCAGATAAGAGGGTCACTATTACAAACAGTATTACAATGGTGGTGTTCAGCTTGATGGCGTCATCAGATGCTTTTTCACGCCCCGCTTATAGGAACCGGGACTGTAGGAAGATGGAAACACGTGCGCTGGTAAAGAATTCCAAGAGTTAATGGTGCGGCAGAATTGGTTTAATTTGATACTCGTAGATTCTTCTTCTGCCGGGTCAATGGCACTTTTCTCCTCAATTCTGTATTCCCAGTGTTCTACCACCTGGATAGCTCTGACTATATATATATAGATGATGATTAAATTTTCGGTATAATAGCACCAAAATGGTATCCTACAGAAATATAATTGTGTTCATTTGTTCATAAATTGTAGCTTTTATATTTATCCAATTTTGATTGTAATAAAAAGTAATTACTACCCAACCTCGTTATTATATTAAACTTGACTGTTTATTAAGCAGGATTAGCATAATGATAGTAATTACTAAAATAGTCCATGAATAAATATTAACTTTAAAATACATTTATACATTTCTGCAGTTCATTAAACGATTTACTGACTTTGTTCAATTTGAAATCACTAATATAATTTTATAAGTATTTATTAAGGAGAATTATGTTCTATGGTCTGACCAAGAACACTGTACCACACCCATCGTATATGCGGTGCGACCCTGAAGGGGGTTATCTCGAAAGAGATGGCCGTGGTCTGCCGGGATACGAGGGATATGTTGATTACTAACTCACCTTCGGCAACTAAGGACCCAAAGACGGCGTGCGTTCTCGTATTCGTCCTTCTACTACATATCACCTGTGTGTTATTTAGAGCGTACTCATATTTTCTTACTCAGCTTAGAAGCAAACGGCTACGATTGATCTTTGTGTATTTATGAGTAGGTGCTATATGTTTTAGATACATCTAGATACTATTAGCTATATAATTGTAAAGTGATCATATTTGTACATTGGTTATTTAATTGTAAATGCAAGATAACTACTATATATAGTATACGCGAATATCACTTATTGTTAATTAAATTTAAAGTTAAAATTTATGAACATTTAGATCTGTAAATAGTCTGACATAAAAGATAAATGACATTATAAAAGAAACAAATACACAAAACCATTTTACATTATCGTCTCCGAATAAGAATAAACATTGCGGGTAACATTACCCCGGTACAATTTAAAACGTATTAAGTTGAAATAACGCTTGTTATTTAGATGAAGCGGCGATAATTATGTTGTGTACGAGACATACATTACTTATTCAAATCAAGTTACTGTACGTGTGTAAGGCTGTGTTACGACTGGTTCATTTGTTCACATAGATCATATACATCGTTATAATACATTTGTTTGGCGTTACGTACTTGTGTTTGATAATTATAAGAGTCGAAAAGCGGTTAAGTACTTCTTACAATTCGGTATTTACTGTCTTATAGTGAAAATATATTATTTAACTGGAGACAAAGAAGTTGATTGCGTGAATTGGCTGCCGTATCCACGATCAAGGTGATGACTCCTCGTTCGTAGGGCAAAGGACGGCCATTGCGATTCAACGAGGCAGTTCGGTCATGGGCACCTTTGTGCCGTGAACGATAAGGGCGGAGTTCCGTTATTCAACATGACATAAGCATGGATATATTTTTGGTGTTTTGTCCTAATTTTGACATGCGTAAATCGTATTATTTTGACATTATTAAATGACAACCGGATTTTATAAGTAATAGAAAAAGATCGGATTCTTGGTGTTACCCCAAATACATGATTTCGGGTAACACCAAGAATGAAGAGGTTAATTCAATCTCACCTGCAAGCAAGATACACTTACTGAATAACGGATGAGTCTCTGGTACAATCTATCCTCTCGTGGTTTGCAGGTCACATAACAGATGCTCTTATATAAATCAAAACAAACCAATAGAAAGAGAAACAGGAGAACCGATTCAAAGTGCGAACGTTGATGAGATTGGGTTTGGAAGTAGGACGAGGAAGGCGAAAGTAGTTTCTTCACAACAGTGAATAGATACTTCGTATTAGTCTAGGCTACATACAATGCTTACTATATTAAGTCAGTATAGTCTCTGTGGCGTGGCGGTAGTGAACGCGGCCGCTACGCAGGAAGTGCGAGTTCGATCCCCGCTCGGATCAAATATTTGTGTACATGCCATGAATTTATCCATTGGTCTGGTCGTGCCTTGGAGAGCACATTAAGCCCCAGATTCCGATTGTTATATGAATATCTATGGGAGTCAATACAGGGGAAATTTTTGAAATGAAGAGCCAGACCACTCAGATTAGCAGACAGAACCCATAAGAAGGGCGTCCGACGTCCCCACTGGAAGTAGTAGTATTAGTATATTAAGTCAGTATATTTACATATTGTGTTAATTTACAAAATATCAGTAAAACCACAACTTTAATAAAAACATACAATCGAAACTCATTTAGTCCATCATCTATCAAAAGACTACTAAAATAGTAACTTAGGTGGTAGAAATCTGACCTTTATTGTGTAGGCCAGCCTTTATAACCCAATTCCTGAACCTGACCGACCTAATTTCATTTACACGTGGCTAGTGTTGCTACTACAAAGAACGGCATTATTAATGTTTAATTTTATAGTTACAGGTAATTTACGTCTTCATTATTACTGAGAGACTCTGGTATAGCATAACTATATTTCAATTACTATTATGTACAATAAATAACTCAAACCAGTGAAGTACAGGTAACGACAAATTTATTTAGATCTATAGCATCATATTATTTTAAGATACAGACAACGACAAAGGTCTTGAAAACAAAAAAAACAATCATAAGTGGTTAAAAATAATAAAGGCAGGGCCAAACAAGCACACAGTTCACATTGAATAATTGTAACCTTTAATAATAATAAAAAACATTTACTCTATTTTGATTCTTAAATATTAGGGGGGTCATTAAATATTAAGTTGAAGAAACTAGTAGACCCTAATCTCCGAGGTTCTGTAGTTAGACTGGACTTTGTAATCTAATTACACAGCAATATTTAGAACCTAATTAAACAAAGTAACTAGCTTATAATAGGAGTTATAAAATGAAAATGAGCATTCACAATAATATGTAGAGAAACTCGAACTAAATCCCTGCTCCAACCCATCTGGCCAATGTGGAAGTGGAAACAGTAGGCTTACGTTCAACGGTGGGCTGTGATTCGCTTAAGGGCGCTTCTGAAGATGCCTCGTGTTGAGACTAAAACATGTCGAAGTTTGTCCTTCGTAATTGCGGAATATTGCACATACGACATCTCTCCGCGGGTAAGAAGTCTCCTTGCTTTGAGGAGTGCGGTTTGACATTCCTTTCTACGAGTATGACAATTAGTAATTATTTGCTATTGTTATCGTTGGAATTGTCAAATCGTGGGTGAATGTTGGATCCCCTCCCTGCCCAATATATAGATTCTTGTATTTGAAAGAAACCGGCACGGATTATGCTGTGCGGGAAATGAACATACCCCATCCGACGTAACAATTGACAATTTACCACTATGCCAAAGCTTCAGTGTTCTTTTCCGTAGAGGTGAAGTGGAAAAAACATACTACTCTTTCATCAAAGTTCCCAATCTGCTGTCAAAGAAGAAATTAAACACAGAGGTGTCAAGCCAGTCAAATGGATAACAGAGGCAAAGGGCGATCCACTGACGAGGCAAATTAAATGAAACGTAAAAGTGAATAAAAAGGTAAAAAAAGGAACGGAACTCCGTTGCTCCTTGACCCTCGATAAGGTAAAATTGTTAAAGTTATTTTTCTTTAATTATTACTGGCTTGGAGGTATTGAGTATCGCCAATTACAAATGGTCGTTAATTACATATCTCCGGTGAATTGAATAAATGGATAGTCATTAGAAATTTCATTGAATGAATGCTCTTACGTAGATATATGACTGAGTTTGTGATGGCTGGATTGTTGCTGTTTTTGCAGGTGATAAATAAACGACTTTGATGGACTATCAAATAGATGTTTCTTAATTAACTGGATCTCGTAATGGGGCAGTAACGAGTAGGGTATTAAATATTATGGAAATTATGACTGAACGAATTGCCTAAAATATTTGAAAATTTTGAGAATGGAAGCCAAGGACATGCGAGTAAAGCTAATTGTTGAAACCAGACGTTGCCTGTGGCTCTGTTTAATTTTTCATTCCTCTGTAAAATAAATTGCAGGTTCGAATACAGTCGAAGCATTTACTTTTCTCGATCAAAATTTGATTTGAAACAGTTAACATCCTAATTGTTTTAAATTTTCATTACACTACTATTATTCTGAAAAGGACTGAGTACTAAAGAAGAGAGTATCTTTCACTGATATTTCGGAAAATAATGTTCATGGAGTTTCCCCTTAAATCCCATCCTTTCAACACTGCTCATTAAGTGAAAGATAAAATATAAAAGAATAAACTTGTGCAAAATATACGACAAAGTAGACACATATCATGTACAATAATTCTGCCTGGCCCAAAGTCATAGGTGAAAATCTTGTTGCGTAACACAATTCTTATCTTTCGCTGGTGTGGTGCGCGCTTATCTTGACAAATGGTGCCTGTATTACACTCAGCCTTGGCGAAGAACAATAAGACATTTGTTTAGCCAAAGCGTTCCCATTTTATTATTTTTTTACTCACTGACTTATAAGACTCCGTTAATAATGTTATGTTTAAATGAAAATGCTACAAATCTGCATAAAGTTTTTGAGAGTGGAGTGAGTAAATTAGGTATATCGGTCATGTTTATGGAATTTTCATTATTAAGAATAGGTTTAGTATCGAATGAGTGACACCACAATCCACCCTTTGCATTCGAGATTATACGCATATATGATATGATAATTAATTTCCTATTCTTTACTTTCAGATTTTTTGTGACTCAGATAAGTCGAAAAAAGACTTGAAATTGGTACAAATCTATTGTGCCTACAGACAGTTTTGGCATACACATAATCATTGTGATTTATCTATCACGCACTTAGATATATGGTATTTGTTACTTTTCGAATAAGAAAAGTTAGATCGATATAGCTTTGACTGTTATAAGAAACATGAGGTAGTGTCTCTATTGGAGCCAATAACAGTATCATGAATGCGAAATATTGCTGTATATCAAACTTCTTTAATAAACAACTTCTTAACTTAAACGTCGATCTTCAGTCGCTTGTTGTCTATGCTTTGGTACGAACCCTATTATTAAACTATTAAACGATCTTCGCCTACAATCTTAGACTTATTCAAGGTCACTTTTAATTAACCTTAATATCTTGAGCTTATGTTTATGATGCTAGACACAAAGGGAATGTAATCATACCTGGAATGTTTCATAATAATATATTAGTATACCTACTACGTGAGAAATTCCATTGCGTGATGTAGGATTAGGAATAGTTCCTTAGAAATTAAGTTGACTTTCATTAGATGGCGCCTCAATACCATCGTAAACATGAAGTATAATTTAACCCATTTTATTCCTATACCATATTTCATCCAGATTAGTTTAATGGTTTTACATGCAAGAAAAACAAATTATGTATTTTGCTTATTGTATAAGAGACCAAGCTGAACTCAACGCTTAGGGTTTACCTTCCAGCTTTTTTCCTACATTTCGCCCGAACTTAGGCGTCCATTGGCAACCATTGGCACGTATGTCAACCTCCACGACGTAAAGCCAGGACTTCTTGGGCCTACCTCTCTTATCGAGACTCAGCGAGGGTGCCAATTTTTTTTTACAGAAAAGACGTACGATTTATTGTGCACTTGTTGTAGTTTTACGACAGTGGTCATCACTACATAGTATAAAACAAATTTGCTTTCCCTGTCCCTATATCCTTATGTATGCTTAAATCTTTAAAACTACGCAACGGATTTTGATGCAGTTTTTTTAATAGATAGAGTGATTGAAGAGGAAGGTTTATATGTATATAACATAATACTAAAACCAACTGGTGCGGAACAGAAATGAAAAATGTTGCAAAACGCCGACGAAGTTGCGCGAGTCAGCTAATATAATACATAATAGGTTAAAACACAGGCTATGATAATACGATATTTAAATAAAGAGTAACTTCTCCCTCTGTCGAGTCGACGGCATGTCATATTTTTTTAGCACAGTGTACAGTCACCCCTATTGCTTTGTCTGCTGTACATGTGTTTGCGCAAGTAGCGCAAGTCCGCAGGTGAGTCATAATCTGCGGCGTAACTAATTTATTTATCTCTTTAAAAATAGATATTTCAAAATATACCTTATAACGCGGCCTTAGTGCACCTAAATTTCGTTTGCGTGTTAGTAGAATTTCCGAGAGTATTTCTATAGCAGATACAAAATAGATAAGCCATTATTTTGTTTTGTTGTTAACTTATTTAGGTTAGGAGTAATTTTGTAGGCTAGCGAAGTTGACCTACATTGTGTTTTCCTGGTAAGCTGTTTCGATATAACTTCATTAACAGGGACCGTCGACTTACCTGTACACTTAATTGTATTTCACTTGACTATAAATATATTCATAACTAACTGTTGCCCGCGGTTTTGCCTGAATGGGTATCGGTTATATGATATACTCAGGGTGAATGTACATTACCTACCAATATGGTGAAAGAATTTTTAAAATCAGCACAATAGTTATTGAATTTGTTTATTACAAACATACACACACTCAAAAATACATCTTTTTTATTATATTAGCGTAAATAAATAGGTTTGATAATATTCTAAGTCATGGCTCCACCAGGATTTTTGAGATATAAATCAACCTCGTCTGCTGAAGCACGGATAAGGCTCTGTCATAGGCTTTTCTCTTGATTCAATTACTTTAGAAACTTTACATAATACATCACATTGATTACATATTGACCAAACACCTGCATTCATATTTATGTCCAGATGATTGGCTTCATTAATATTTGTGTACACAACAAACATACACACAATATAACATAATTTATGTCTGCTTGTTCACATATGATAACGTAGAATTACTGTTGCCACTGTTAACTGATTGACGCGAACAAATATCTTCGGATTAATTAGTGTGGAGACACTTCATATTGGTTAATTATCTAGGTAAATAAACTTAGATTGTGGACGTACAGTCGATAAAGGAAGTGTATACTTGTTAAGTACAGCTACACTCTTTTACATAAGGTTGTAGGTATGTAAAGGTGCAATCGTAACTCTTTTGTCGACTGTACTTATTGTAACTTTAAACCTATACTCAAATGTCTATGTTTCTTTTTAATTTGGTGAAATTTCCTTTCTACTTTTACAGTAGAAAAACTAAAAGATTTCTTATAAACTAATAGCATAAATTCAAAAAATCTATCCCAGTTTCTATAAGTAGTAAAGTTACTGGCAGGTGTAGTTGAAATTTGTGAAAATTTTTTTTTAACCTAATGACGAAAAAAGAAAATACATTTGTCAGTGTTCCTTTTATAAATTGGCGCCAATTCCTAAACTGTGCAGCGCGGCAAGATGAATCTGTTGCGAGAAATTTTTCGCTTCACGATTTATTACAACTTTCCTTTCAGTTTAACTTATCAAAAAAAGTTATGTGAAAGTAAAAGATACGAATTGACAACACAATGTCATTAAATTCATTTAGCTTGTATTATAAAAAATATTACTGCCTGACTGGTTTCGTAAGCTTCTAAGTGTCAATCCCGAATCCGAATCGAAATGAGTATGTACATTTCTTGTTCTTATTGTCTCTGTTCTTTTTCACTATCTTCTGTTTTATTACATCCTTTCCTTTCTCCTATTTATCTTTTGATAGTAATACTGTGTTGTGTTGCCGCCGGTGGATGGGGTAGCCAGAGCTCACTGGAAAGGTTTTAATTTATTAATTTTACTTACCTGTGAATTTTCTTAGCGTTCAGACCTCAATAACAATTTACCATAAAAATATAGCGTTAACTACTTTATTGGTCACTTGAAAAGTAATTTAAGTGATCTAAAATTCTTTGTCCGAGAGAAATTTCAAAGTCCAGTTTATTAGAATTTCAATACATACCTAGTCAATAACGAGATAAAATTATTGAAGCGGAGAAAATCACGTTCAACTTTCCTAGTGAAGTTTCCATTGAATTGATCTTGAGGATAGCATTTATGACAACTAAGCCGGCACCCATGATTGAACCCTGCCCACTAATGTCCAATATTAAATTCCTCATCTGGGACCGCTTTTACAACCCTGATGGCCATAAAATTGAGATAAATATGAAAAACAATAGTAACTTTTGTAATAGAGCACATTATACATAGTTTCAAATATATTTCTAAACAACATATTTTAATCTAAAACATGTTGTTTTGTCCTTGGTTACGATTTACGAGGGTCAACCGTAAGGGCAAACTAAAAATCACAACTGAAATTTCGAACCAAAATCTGAGCAAGAAGGTTCTAATTTGTCTGGCCATTTATTTTTAAAGCTGTTTTCACACCCTGTAATTTAATTCGGTTGTAATGTTTAGTTTATATAAACACGGAAATGACCAAATTTATGAGTTTCGAATTCGTAATTTCGTACGTAAGGTGACTTAACCACACATTAAATTTGTACAAAGGTGACTTGGCCTCACCTTATATTTTACGAACGCAAAATTTTATTTCTGCCCGTTCGTACTGTTTAAACTTAACTTGACGGCCAATTATCGCTAATTCTAATCAAAATTCAGTCTCGATTTCAACATCATAGTTGTCCATAATTGAAAATACACTTGTACTTCTCCACTGTGTTTATTAATGTACCACCAAGTCAACAGTATAAATAATTTTCAAAAAGTTTTTTTGCTGGCGTCGTGATTATTTTTGACATTTGAAAAATTGGGATTATATCAAGACTGAATTTTGACCATCTTTATTATTTGCCTTCTAACTTGCACCTAAGGTAGAAAGTAGCTTTAACTTATATCGTGTTATCCCAATTACTTTGGGTCCACGCAGCATGTCATTCTCGTCCATACATTCCTATTAGATGTAATTTTTTCAATCACTCCCTCCTTTGCCATATCATCTTTCACACAGCCATCTTTGCCGGATCAACCTCTGCTCCTATCGCCTCGTCTGTATATTCGAAACACAAACCGAATATGTCTAAACTTTTACATTACATAATGATATTAAGAAAAAGATATTGCTATCAACAATAAAATCTTAACTAAGGTACATACCTCCGAAATACGCTATATTTTTTAAAATAAATCGTTCACTTCAGAAATGCGTACTTTGGGTAACGTGATGAATTATAAGAATCCCGAGTGAGTTCACTTAAGAAGGAAACATCTTAACAAATATACAAAATTGATGATTTATATTCTTCGTAATTCAGAAGCTTTCGATGGTTCGGCTTTGATATTAAATATTATACTTAAGGTTTATTTATAGGTAGTAACATCTTTTAATAAACATTTATGATGTTTACTTGCTTTTGCATGCGGCTCCGCCCGCGTGGAATAATCGCGTTGTTCTTGCCGAGTTGGATTAGCTATAGATATTATATAATAATAGTGCATAAATAATTAAATATTCTACGACAATCTACAAAACGCCATCTATACTCATCATAAATATGGCTTAACTAGCTTATGTTACGGATTTTAGAATGCGAACAAAAATGTGCTTATATACATTTTTTAGTAAACACATACATATTTTATATGGGAACCGCTAGTCCAATGCAAATATTCATATTCATGCACAAAAATATTTGCACCGAGCGGGAATCGAATTTAGCAGTCGCGTTGCCGGTCGTTACATGTATAATGTCAACTTGTATTAGAATTAACAAGTTTCATTATATTACGAAAGATATATAATTTTAATACATAGAATTATTCCTTGGTGAATACCGTAAAATACATCATTCTACCTTAAAATACGTTATCTCTTAAATTATATTTAGAAACTCTTTTTAAATGGAATATTTATTAATAATGCCTCTACCCATATTTCTAATTAAAAAAGTTTAGTTACTAAGCTGTCTTTTCGCAGGCAAGTACTGGATAATTACCTAATGATTTAATAAGCCTTGAAGAGGAGCTTGAGAACTGGGTATCTTATTCTAAACTTTAAATAAATATTTATATATTTTAGAAGACGTCTCTACTTAATGCAAGTAATTAGGTAAGATTTTTAAAACTGCCTTCTAAATGCATTTTTTTTGGACATTTTAAAGTAATGTTAGGGATTATAAAGTTTTAGTATTATTGAGCAGTAGTATTAAAATTAGGTATATTTCTTTCCTTTTTTCCTGGTGCACGACATTATAATATTTTTTTTGTATCTTTTTTACTTGTGTTCAGCTGATGTATGTTTGTGCTGTAAAAGGCTAAATAGAACATGTTTTTTCTTTCTTATATATAATCAATAGTTATATTCTAGGTTGTACCTAGGTTCACAGCCACTGTGGCGTAGTGGTAGTGAACGCGATTGCTACGCAGGAGACGCGGTTTCAATCCCCGCACAGTGCAAGTATTTGTATGCGTGAATAGAGACCACGTTAAGCGGTCAGTCCCCGTATCCATACGAACATCAATTGCAGTCGTTACGAGTAGTTGATGATTCTAGATTATACCGGTCCATAGTTTTTATTTATCTTTTCTAGCACCGCAGAAGTAGGTAAGGCCCCATACCGAGCACGTTGAAAGTAACTATAGAACTTTTAATACGGGTCCTAAAGATCAGTTGTTACTCATTTCTTCTTTTTCATGATATGCAATAAAATGATCACAGTAACTTCAACAACTAAACTACCATAACATAATATGCGGACATTCTTAACCCTCCAATGCGGTATCCTACCACACATTACTAAGTGACGCTGTCTCCGTATCTAGCACGATGCGGTACACACAATACCGCCTTCGTACGAATGTGAGCGCCTATAGGCTCCCAATTCGAGCAAGGCCAGCTATGAATAATTCGGTGTAACCATGTCGTCGGTGCCAGCCTGCGACGGCCGCCGTCCCCATGTAATAAATCCACGTTGGTACGAGATTGGCTGCAGACATGCTAGGGTTAATCTTCGTAGTATGTCACATTCGTTAGCTTTCGTTATGTGGACGAAGGAGGATTTACTAGTTAAACTGTACCGTATTTTGTTGAAAGTAGGTTTTATTTGTGTGTTGTGGTTTTTAACTATCTATAACCAAGGAGGCTACTGTGAGACGTTCAGCCGAAACTTCGTGTCAGCGTAAAATACAAATGTGTGATGTAGCATATCTACGTAACAACGTGGTTAAGACCGAACGAAGTGTCACGTACGGTCTACGGGCTTTATCGCAGGATAAATGCGTTTCATGGTGGCAATTATTATTATCCGACTACTCCCTACTAAGCTAGCAAACTTGAGTCAGTGTATTCGTGCAAACCAAGAAGTTCCATGTACCAGCATCCTATTCGAATCCACGGATTATCTATATTTTTCAATCTCCTTTTATTTTATTGTTGCTACATCAATCAATACAAATATATAACATTTAAATCCTAAATTAAATCGAAAATCGTTTTATCCGCATCATTTACGTATTGTAAGGGTCTTCGGTCATTAAAACGGTTGGGTATGCATATAAGGGTCGGCGCACACGATGCCGAATCATGAATACAATTACACGGGCCGACCGTTCGGTACGGATTAAATTCTCTCAACCGATGAATCTGAAATTCTCGCCCTTTGGACGTATGAGGAGAAAATTTAATGATAACAATGGTATATTGTTGAAGTACCATTGTTACATTTCTATCCATTCAAGACTGCTACAATATTCAATAGAATATTCTAGAAGTTCGATTAGTGGAAATCTTGGGACCTTCCTTCTTAACTTTTCCCAGCCCCTTAGTAACAGGTTCTCGCATGATTTTATTATAATTGATTCCATTTAACTTAGCCACTTGCTACTGTATATACTATATACGAGTACTACGAAATGCAACATTAGAGCTAATGTGATAATACAGCAAAGCGTTGATGTTTCCCATTGTAACCTTTATCCAAATCGAAAGGGTTGATATTTAGTTCGATCAATACATCCATATCGCAGTCCACTGCTGGCATAGGGCTGTCCCAATGTTGGGAGGTTTTGGCCTACTGTTTCCTCGCTGGCCAGACGGGTTAGTACAGGGTTTTATTTCGAGTTTTCTTTCTCTCGAAGTGATATCGTTAGCGTATAATTCCGTTTATCGCCTCTTACGAGTCCCATTGGTCGCGATGGGATAACGATATTCATTCTCCGTCACCATACTTACAGGTATTCGATGAATAGCGTTATTAGGTACCTACTTCCTTATAATAATTCCTGATTATTGCCGAAAACTAGAAATGAAAATTCTAATTAGTCATTGTAAAGATCTCACACTGCCATATTTTTTTACTTAGTATTTTATTATAAAGTATCTGGACTTCTGTTTCATATCTTCTTCATCTAGGGTTTACCACAGTCGCATGCAAAGCTTTTACCTTGGAGTCCGCTTTTACGTCTATCTACGAGTTTGAGTGAACTTCGATATTTTTCCGTGAAGCGACTGCCATCTTACCTTTGATATAGAAAGCATTGCAGTTACACCATTTGTTTGATTTTTTAGGGCTCCCACTACTCAAAATTATTGTCATAGATGTTCGTATGACAACCGAGGCTTACGGCGGGTTTCGGAGAGTATTGCATTGACAAATAGCCATATTCATGCATACAAATATTTACCCTCCGCAAGTATCGAACCCTCGCCATCTGCATAGCAGTCGCAATTTCTGCCATCACGCCTCAGAGGTTGTATCTTATTTCATATATACCATAATATTCTACCTTCAGGTGTTAGTAACGTCGACACGCACCGTTACAGTTAGCAATATATAAATTGAACACTCTATTATTAATTAATTACATTACCGATAGTATAACTGTGATTATCGCATAGTCATTTTAGGTAACCGCATTCAGTCCATAATAATCAGAGTGTCCAATAAGGAAAGTATACAATCTATTGAGTATTTTTTCTTCAATATCAAACGTAACTGTCCCAAATCATCTATCATTTTCTACCAACTGAAAGTCAAACACTTTTTCCTAACAATAACTGCACAATCATCACAAAATGGTGCTCGCCACACAATCATTACCTAGAAGGGCCCAAAGACGCATGTGACTTGCCATTGTGCCTTTTGTTCTTCGCAAATCAAACATGGCGGCCATTGTAGCGGACCGCCTGCTAGGGTTGTCCAAAATAGTTAAAAAAAATGTGATTTCGAGTTATTGGAATTTGAGTATTTACTTAACAACTAGATATGAGAAAAGTTTTGACTTATTTCATGATTTAGGATAAGTATCAAGTATGTATTACCAATAAGTAAATTATATTAAGTAGTTACCTAAGTTTAATTCGTTTTCTGGAACAATCTATATGTATCAAGAATTTAGAAAAGTATCGTAAAAATCAATATTCTTCCTCGCTGATACCCTTGTTTACCTTTTATTTACGTAATAGCAATGACGTCATATTTATATTGTATCGATCGTGGTCATGGCTATCCTAACGTGTGGTACCTACCTGGGGTAGTAGTCATGCGTGACGTAAATAATAATTAGTGTACTGACACGGCCCCTTCTGATCGCTAGCGTTCACCATGACCTATCGACACACATGCGTAAAACTTCATACTATATATACAATAGTAGGTAGTATAGGAAGTCATAACAAGGGTCAGCCAACCGAATTTTTTTTTCAAACGAACTACGGGTCAGCCACGCAAGGATTATGTATTATAGTAAGGAATGATAGTAAGCAACCGTGGGTTGACGTCATAATAATATATATTGATTTACCAGGAATTGTTCGAGATGCCTGCCAAACAATTCTTATACAAATATATTTGCCATTATAATAAGCTATATATATCTCTACTAAGTCTATGATATCTCTTTCGAGTATGAAATCATCAACAAACTTTACAATTGGTCTTTTTATAGACTTAAAAAAGAAGCTTTTACACTGTAGTAATTAAAGTTACTATATAGCGTAAATAGATCAACAGTCTTCTTATTACCGCGTCACCGAGTTTAAACTCTCTAATGAATTTAAATATGCAGTCTTTCTGACAAACGGCTATTTCTGACAAGTTGATAGATTTATAAAAAAATGTTTCACGATCCATATATTCTGCCAGTTTCTTACACTTAGGTTTTGTGTATAGATATGTATGGCAATCGCACACTTTGTCCTTCTAAATATTGCAAATAACTTTATGGTAGTAAAGTACAATCTTCTGTCAAAAAAGACACTTACAAAATTCATATGTTTGAACTCGCGAACGTGCGAACAGAATTCACGTGACCCGTGTGGCGTGATCCTGTTCTTGATCTAGGCCATGGATACCGCTTACCATCAGGTGGGTCGTGTGTTAATCTGCCACCTAAGTGGTGTAAAGAAACTATTACAATTCCATAGCTAGATTTTTTGGTTTTGATTTCTTGAAATAGTCAAATTAAATCTTTAATTTATACTGTACTGTACCTTAAATTCCTTATAGGTCAAGGTTTACTACACTGCAAATATATTCCAGTTTACCTTTCCCAAAACTTCTTTATACCAACAGCGACCGTAAAAGGTACATGTTTTATTCAAAATATGTGTGATATTCTTGGCAACCCTAGGAGAGGTTCTTAAAGCGAAACTTTAGCATTTGGGCTATGCCTCTTTGTGTTTTTCGTTCAGTGTAGAATAACTGAGTAATTAAAGGGAAGTCCGCATTCCTTGGCAAACCGCCTGACAAAGTTTGTGCACATTTTTGCTTATAAATATACCTACATAATAATTTATTATAAACTCTGAATATTCGCCTTTGAGTAGCATATTATATGCTCAAGTGTGTTAGTTGTGAAGGATATTTGTTGTTTTCACGTGTTTTTGATACTTTTTATTTATTTATTAATATTTTATTACACTCCAATTACAGTATTTAAAATACAGACTTTAGTTGTCAGTGAAAGAAGAAAGAAAGCTAAAAAATATAAGAAAACTGAATCGTGTGTGCAATAAAATCAATACTATTATTATTATTGTGTTATTATACTTTGTAAAATGTAGCTTGGGTCCTATGACAGCTGTCAGTGAAATCCCGCACATGAAGTCTTGTATTTTCTATTATTGAATATAGTAGCTGTCAATGTCATACTTTATGGGCATACCGAGCTAATTAGTGATGGGCGATGAATCATCGTGACCACATACTATGAACTATCCATATTTTGAATAAAACTTAATTTAAAATTGAAATTAATATAAGAAAAATTAATTAGAATTTAATCTTATTGCTTAGGTATTTTAATATCATAATATGTTTATATTTCAATATACTTGATCCTAAATAATATTGAGTAAATCTTATCTTATCTTATGTTATTGGGGTGCGTGCTCTGGAGCTTTCGCGGACACTTCGACCCTATTGGATCCTTTGTGCCGACCCCATCCTGGCTCCTAGGTTAGAGGAGGGATAGCCCTCTCTATCAGGGTGGCCACTCCTCTTAATTGCAGGTGCATGTAATCCTCTGGTTTGGGGTATCCCCTCCCGAGTAGATCCATTCGATGTCTTCCTAAGGCGTGGCACTCGCACAGTATGTGCTTCATCGTTTCCACGTCCTCCTTGCAGTGTCTGCATGTTTCTTCATTTATGATACCAATCTTGCTCAAAGTGTATTTTGTGCAGTAGTGGCCAGTAAACGCTCCTATTATTTTCCGGATTCTGTCCCTGCTGAGATTAATTATTTTCTCGCTCAGCCTTCCCAATTCATTGCTTAAGAATTCCTTCGAATGTGTTAGGCCTGGTTTGGTCCTCCATTCCTTAAGCTGCCTCTTTTTGGCCTGCTCTAGAATAGCCCTTTTGAATGTGGCTACGGGGAGTCCAACGAATGGTTCGGGACCTGTAGGTATTTTAGCAGATCCCTGTCTGGCTAGATGGTCTGCTTTTTCATTTCCTTCAATCCCCTCATGACCGGGGACCCAGACGAGCCTTAATCTGTTGGCTCTTCCAACCTTGTTTAGGCTTCTTATGCAATTCAGTGTTATTTCTGAATGTACCTTTGGAGAGCTTAGCGCTTTAATGGCTGCTTGGCTGTCACTGAGAATATAAATTTCCTTTCCATGAGTTTTTCTATTTATAATCTCCTGAGCGCATTCAATAATAGCGTACACCTCCGTTTGGAATACGGAGGCGTATCTGCCGAGACTGACGCTGATGTCGCAATTTTTCGCGTGTACACCTGCTCCTGTGCCATCTAGTGTCTTAGAGCCATCGGTATACCAGATTTGTCTATTGCCTTGATCGGTTTTGAGACCTTGTTTCCATTCCTGTCTGGTAGGAATTGTTACCTTGTAGTTCCTATGAAATACTAGTTTAGGCTGTTTTTTGTCAGACCTCATTTCTAGTAGATCCCGAAGATCAGGTGTTATCTCCTCTCTATATATTGAGTAAATAAAATCCTTCATTCAATCCATCAACGCCCTGAACCTGTTTTTGGATTTTGTAAGAAGACACGCCGCGTTTGGCTCTTGGGCCATGATATAGGCATAAGATACACGCGCCAACATCTTGTTTGATATGAACTCCCACTGATCCACTCCACTCATTCTCATCAGTACGCGTGCCGACGCCTTGTATGCTACGTATATTCCGTTCTCATTACAATTAAATACATACATACAATTAAATTAAACCTAATTATATGTAACATGCATCAATAATAGCTGGTAGTATCGATATTTACATCGAATTTCGGACATCCCTATGAACCTCATTTTGACATCTGTCATAGGACCCAAGCTATATTTTACAAAGTATAGTGGCTAGCAACATTAGCCGCTGAATCGCTCTAACGAATAGGTTGGATCAGTCGATTGATATGAACATTACTAAATATAAGAAAAACAGGACCTAGATTTACTTCAGTAGGACAGTGAATAGAGACTAGCGGCATAGACATTTTTACTTTACTTAAAAATAACTTTCTAAAGATGTATCACTCATTTCGATTAGTTCTGGGCCCAAGGTACATTTATATTATTTTGTTCTCAACATTCATTGAAGTAATATAGCTACCCTACCTTACCTAACCCTTCCGAAATAAAAAGACAGAAGTGAATAAATACTAAAAATAAATACACAATTGAATCCGGGTAAAACATCTCTATCATCTCAAGGTGTAAAAAGCGAAGAGAATAATTTCTGATTATCAGTTCAGGTGAAACCACGAGCAGAGGGTAGTTGTGTACTCACCCCTAACTGTATTACCCTAGTTTTACCAAAAGCTCGCTTCTTCAAACGTCAAATTAAAACAATTATCGCGAAGCCTTACCACAGGTTTTCCGTATACTCACGTCAACACGTCCATCCCACATACAATTCGCACTAATTCAGCGTTTTCGTTGATTTAATTACATCAAAAACAATTCTTAGCAGCATCTCAATCCAATTAGTGACGTTACCGCAACGTACTATTACAGTATTATCTCGAGAAATTCGCTAGAGTGGTGCAATCCCGGTCGAGGTCTCTAGATCGCAAACTGGGCGTCTTGAACTCATTTACACCGCTGCACTAATTCAGTAAGGAGTTGGTAGGTACGCAATTTTTCGCCCGTTAGACCCCTCTTGCTCTGGCTCCCCCTGTTTACCGCCCAAGGCGCCCCGACGGACGTGATTTGAAAACAAATAGGTACATTCGTAGAATACAGTATTTGTTGGCGCTAACTCGCTCTTGTTCCGACTAGAATACGATGGACAATGTTATTTCCAATGAAATCCTTTTAGATTATAATAAATGTGCTGGTTATCCTCGTTTGATATTAGTGACATATTTTATTTAAGTTTAGTGGATGTTTAGTGTTGTTATTTGTAGCAAAGAAACATGGATATGACCTACTTCATCTTAAGTAGTTATAGTAGTATGTATATGAATAGTAGACTCATACGTGTAGCGTTCGTATTTCAAAACAATTTTAAAAACGGTAATGAATATAGTGGTTCCCGTAGAGGGAAAAGGGAAAACTACTCGATAATATCTCTGATTCTTTATGCTAGAGGATTTTCTTTTCATGAAATAGGTCACCCTATCTTTTTTTAGTTTTCTTGCTAATACAGAAATACAAAAAAAGTCCAGGTATTTGCCATGTCGACGTTTAATTTAATATTGATATAGATTATGTTATAATGATGCAATAAGAATATTTGGTAGGTATATATGCCCTGTGCCGTAGCAAAATTCTGTAGGATAGGACACTGTAAAAGTAACTAAAAGTCACCAGCTTGCGGTCGCGACGTCAGTGGCAGTCTAACATTATTCTCTGCAAAAACAGCTGCACTGAATATTCCTGCAATGCACGATATTAACACAGCCCACTATAATTTTCGGGATAAAGTTTGTCTCGAAGAACATCATTAATCTAGTTTATTAAATCTGGCGTGCTTTATCCATAAATTAGTCCTGAACTTGCACAAGTGAACTATTTGCTTACTTAAAATTACATTCCTTACGATCGTAATTAGCTATAATATGGTTTTGTGCAAAGTTCTTCATATAGTGTATTATTAACATAAATTCAATATAGAATGGGACCAAGCATAGATCCTTGTGGCATTGTATGCCCATAGCGAAAAAGAATCACGTGCTTCGTTCAAACTGGTTCAAATATCTTGTACTCGTATATTTCTGTTTAAGCGCCGTAAATAAAAGCATTTATTAAAATGGAACCGTATAATATAAATAATTCAGTACTGAATACACGAAACAATTTTTCACTTCTAGAAAAACTTTCATATTTCTTATAAGAGTTCCACAATTAATATTCTGAGTTAGCAGTTTTTATTTTATCTTCCGAAGTATAAAGGCAGCAGCGAAAGATACTTTGCAATTGAATTTTAAAATGCATAAATATTCTCAAAATCTATAATAATAATATATAAAATAGATTTATTTCAATAGAAAATAAACTGTATCTAAACGATGCATGCTAGATTATGATACTAATAGATTTATAATCACGGTGTCAAGTGTATAGGTATATTACACTACACACATGTTGACACACACACGCACACCTCTTTATTTTCTTTGAACTTTTTTTTTGGTTCGATTACTTTAACCATAACCGATTTTCCAATAATTGTTTTTGATCTATAGTCACTGTGTTTAAGTTGAATCCTGGTGACCAGTAATAAGGTTAATCTATTACCCACAACAGACACCAGCGACCCACAACCAAGTTCTGTATACTTTTCTCTGCGTGTCGTCCTCTCACTAAATATCGACTTGAAGTAGCAGAAACCCCGTACTTTGCAGGGCGTCTTCACATGCCATTCTTCTCTTCTTGTATCTTCCAGTATTCTATTTTTGATTATTGTCCTAAGTTCTAAAGCATCAGTGACTTATTGTAGGAAGACCATATTGCCAGTAACAATTAGTTACCTACTAGTAATTTTGGAATTAGAATTTTTATCTAAACTAAACTTTTTAACTAAATAAATAAATGAAAACTGTTGTTGGCGCCTGTCACCTTAGTCGCGGTGTTCACTCCCCGTCGGTGGCCACGGATGACACCAGCTTTAGGAGGAGGCTGACTTCAGCCTCCTCCTAAAGTGTCTCCAACTCGGTGTACTTACACCGAGTTGGAGACACTGTACCACTTAGTGTCAGTAGCGTTGAAAACCTTGGAAAGTCGGAGCAATGAAGCCAACACCCTGATAAGAGAAATTGGTTAGAGGCTCATAGGGACTGACCTTTGTCATCAAAGGTGATGGCACCTTTGCACCGGCAGCGATCAGTTGCGGGTTATTCAATTATAGTCTGTCTAATAGTTTAGAATGACAATTACCGCGGTAGCCTAGTGGTATGGGTAATGGACTGCTAAGACGAGGTCTCGGGTTCGATCCCAGGTTTTACCATGGCACACTCCAATGACCTTCCGATGCTTTTCGAAGTTATGTGTGTATTTATCGGAGGTTTATAAGTGCCCGGTTAATGGCAATTGGCTTGCCATTTTGGGACCTGAACATAAGCTGGCGGCTGGGTCTTTCTGGCATATAGGCGTGAGTTCATATTATGTTATGTTATGTTTATTATACCTTATGATTGACTGTAAAACCACATTAAATAAATGACGAGATATCTGTGCATAAAAATTAATTAGTAATTAATTTAATTATGTACCGCAGTAATTTTTATTCATATGAGGAACTTAAACTTGGTTAGCTACTATCGCTGCCGACAGTACGATGAGTTAGCTTCATCATTTTAACTCGTACCGAGACATCTTGAATACTAATGACTGATCCTATTCTATAGATTTAAGTCTACCACTCGTGTTTACAGAATACGTAATGACAAGGCTTCGAAGAGCAGCATCTAAATTGGTATAAATTACTTAAGATACTAGTTGATAAAGAAATGTAACCCATGCTAATATCAATTTAGAATTTCGAAGTTATAAGGGCGTGACTTCACTGATGGTGGTTAAGACTGTATTTTATATCTGAACCCTTTTTATTCACCGTTTAGTTTTATTTTTATTCGGTTAAGGTGAAAGAAAATATTGTGAATTGCAATACATACACGAGAGAATGAACATAGTTATACACATGTGGCTCTGTTGCTGGTTTTTCTCAAACGGCTGCAGCTCCTATAAAAGTAGTAATAAGCCGTATAACTTGAGGATAACTTTTAGCTAGTAGGTAATTTTAATTCTTGACCGCTTTTTTCCAGCGTTGCACTTTTGATGAAAAGTGGGGAAATATTAATTTAAGCATAGCTACATAACTAGTGTTATGGGTTCAAGAATGCGAATATATAATATTGTACATAGAAATACACATTATACATACAAATGCATGCGGCGGCAATCGAAATAGCGACTTTTGCGTAGCAGTCGTGTTCACTACTGCTACACTACAGAGGCAAAGATAAAATTGGCAATATGCGAATAAACTACTATGTATAAAGTACAAAGTACAAAGATCTATCGCAGCTCCATGCTAACATATTTATTCAAAGTATCTTATAACCCTAGCTGTAATATGAAGTGCCAACACATAACACCTTGCATGTCACATCCCAAATCTTAACACAAAATCAAGAACACCCTATAATCCAATTACGTAGCTAGTTACTACGTTTTCGCCATTTTCCTACAAGACCCCATTTCATATCTGTATGGAGTAATTATTATTACGGTGGCCATTGTTTTGGTAGTAACAGTATACAAGGGACCGAGTGAAATATGCGTTTACTGTCCACCTCAGCAGATAATGTCCAATTACAACGCAATAACAACTATATTGTCCATGACTTAAGGTCCTTGATTGCGTGTAATATACGACAGTATTTCCAGAAACGTGTTTTGCTATTTTGAACTCTATTGCGTGCATCATAAGGTCAGTTGGAGGTATGTGTATAACTCATTTCAAGAAGGGGTCTCCTACCAAAGTTTCGTGTCAAATCTTCATCTCGATACTGTCTAGCAGTAGAAGACATCTTAAATTAAGTTACGTGACACCTAGCTAAATTGACCCTAATTGTAAACGCAATAAGAGTTATGACAGAATCATGATACATTTTAATGAAACAGGGATGTTAATTTCTTGACAGTTAATATCTATATAATATAATATATAATATATAATATAATAATAATAAATGGTCAAGGTATAAAAAAAAAAAAAAAGTTAATTACATTTTAAAAATAGACAGTTAAAGTAGTAAATTAATAAATCGATATAATAATTTAATGTAATGAAAGAAGGAAAGAAAGATAAAAAAAAAATGCAGCCGTAAAAATATGCGGTGTCGATCAAGGTGACTAAGGAATAGTACTGTTTAACACCCGATAAATAGGTACAGCCTAGACTCAGTCTAAGAAGCGTGGGTCGAGTCAACTATAGTGCGCGGAGTACGGCAATAGGCTCTCCCTCTATTACGTGGGACTGAATTCAATGGTCAAGTTAGCCTACCCCCGAAGAAATAGGCGCGAGCATATGTATGAAAGTACCTAATGCAATGCCTCTGCATTCTTAATTTACTCGTACCTAGAGAAAATCTGCGTAACTGTGTTGTTATATTTCAATACTATCTGAAGTTTGACCCCGCGACCATGTCAGCTGAAAAGTTGTCGAAAAAGTAAGTACAGAATACCAAATATACGTCGTTTAATTTTGGTTTTATCAAATTTTATCATCACTTCTATATTAACAATAAAAATCTTTTCTATCTAGATGAGAATATATCATAGATGAAATTGTGCAAGAGAAGCATAAAATACCTTGTAAAATCTTAATTTAGGAGTTGCCTAGAAAAATCATACTGCAAATAATGTAGGTATAATCGTAAATCTATTTTCTCCATTCAATCTTGTAAATTACAAGTAACTTTTTTTATTTACATCGATATTCTTGAAAAAGTATAAAAATAAAGAAGCTATTATTCTCACACGCAATACATACAAATTCTACTAGATATTCTGCCAACGTTTTTTCAGATCATGATGTGTTCCTTGGGATGCTATGTCCCACAATTTACATAGCATACTTACGCCATAAACTCTTTGTAACCCCCGTGTGATCCAATAACGTCTCACATAACTCACGCACCTAATTTCACTCCCGAAATTTTACTGACAAAGAAACTAATAAAACACCGGAGTCCCTGAGCGCCATCAAAAATTTATACTCACCGAAGCAAATAGTAGGGGTTCCTTAGTTCTCGAAACGTCTTCCAACTATTGTGAGGGGTCAGTGAAATAACGAACAACGGAACCCAATACCTTACTGAGGATTTATTGGTTCTAATTCGAAGTGCAAAGACCATTTGTCAGAAGAACTATTTATACTCTTCCGTAATTGTATAGTGAAGTGAAATAGGTAATATTTTGCTCGTTACGGAGTACTTTTAATGATTTTGTTGTTTAGTTAGACTAATTTTTAAAAAACGAAAGCCCATAGTAGTGGATTTTGAAATTGTTTTGTTGACCTTTGTTTATATTTTTGAATTGAAAGTAGAAAGTGGATTACAGGGTTATAAACAAAAATATTCCGATTGGTACCGCCGTAACGCAGATGTTTAAAGATTAGCTAAGAAGTAAAAACCGAAATTTTTTATTTACATTTGTAAGATAGCAAAAAGCTTACCATTTATTTGATATGTTCATCATCTTCTTCTCAGCGTTGAGTCTTGGTGCAATTGAGGCTTACTCCTCCGAACGCGGGTCTATTTAATTATTTCTTGTTTAATCAAACAGATTTAATTACGCCTATATAACTATATTGCTTAAATAACATCAAAACTGACCTCAAATTTCCGGGTTCTATTAATTTGAAATAGTAGTAAAAGGCAAATTGTTTTAATATTACTTCTGTAATAGTAAACCAAATAACTTTAATGAGAACTATAAATGTTTTATTCACCCATGTAAATACTTCACACTCCCAAACTAAACTAAACATTTCACAAAGTTTGAGCAGAGTTTGACCAACATCATTTCCAACCGAAACATCCACTTAAACCTGACACAGGCATACAAGAAGCACCTATTTCACAGACAGCATAACATCAATTTGGTAGGAGACTTGGTAAAGGTGCGAATTCGTAGCTGACCACGAACCGCAGCAGCATATTATGCGGAAAGCTTATACAGCGTACCGTACAATAAGATTTAATGTGCTAATATTGTTTATTATTTTAATTTATTACCGCTTCTCAGAGGTGCCGTTTATCGTACCGATGTTTAACTAACAATGAATGTCTAAAATTCAAATAGTAAAGTTATAGACCAATGAGGTTGTGGGACTGATACTTCTTCATTTCTGTAGATGTCATGATTTCATATATTTTACTTGTTAAACTTCCATACGCATAAACAGCTCCATCTAGAATGTTATCACTTTCAACTCTGTTTAACGGTACGTTTAATCTGCTGCTGCCGTCTGCAGTCAGCTGCGATATCATACCTTTACCTAATTCGGTGAATACTTAACGCGTGATAAACCTGCAAATTAAAGTTGTTGCAAGTTCTCGCACTATAAACTGTCTGTTAAGTTTCTCTGCTGACAGCCAGGTAGACCGGCATTAAGATTATATCAAAGGAGTATTTGTGGACACAAACATGTTTGCTCACGAACAAATAAGTTGGAGTTTCAGTTAGATGTGGATGCGTGAGTGTAATTTGCACCGTATGTATAGGTATTGGGATGTTGACAGCACTAAATGTGGGTTCTACTTTAACTGTTAAACGCATATTATTCTACAAAGGTAAGAAAGAGAAAGAAATAAATTAAAAAAATCCTTTTCAGAGGCACAAATAAATACATAAATAATCATTCTAGGACAATCTACATAAAGCCAACTAGACCAATGGTAACTTTTTAGTTTTTACTTTTTTATTTTATTTTTTATAAATCGAACGAACAAAATCGACGCTGAAAAGTATTTTTAAACAACGTTTCTGAAGAAGCAATATAATCGACACACATCAAAATGCCTCAGTTGCATGTTGACAATACTGTCATAAGATACGATGCTATGTTCACAATTATCACTGTTCAGAGATAACCATATTAAAGTTTTAAAAGCCGCAGTCATGCGTTGTGAGATATAATTAAATATCTGTAATATTAATAATCAAAACGCGTGACTACGGCTTTTTATTAAACTACGTTGAGGTGGAATCCGAAGGACTTCACACGATAAAAGAGATTTATTTTTGACTTTTTCGAATAACGCATGTAAAACTATACCTCCAGATCAGCAATATTCACCAAATAAATAAAACTGAACAGTACATCATGCTGCCAATAATTGTAAGGAACTGGAAATTTCCATACACGGTTAATGGTGAGCCGTGTGCTTGTCTGCCACCTAAGTGGTATAAAAAAATGTTTACTAATTGTGCGCCATCGAAGCATTTTAAGAGTATTATTATAACCTACTTTGTTATTGTTACAGGTAATTGCGCACTGTCTTTCCCAAACAGCTCTTGGACTACCGAACTCTAGGTAGTAGACGAGTGATTAAGGAGCCAGCATCACTGTCAAGAAGTTGGGCGTTCGGTTACCAATCAATACAAATCGGAGAACTTATTAAGGGTTGGAGAAAGCAGTGTTATGTGTATCGGGTATCCAGTAGTAGTTTATTTTCAAACTAGCTGTAGCAGGCTGCTTCACCTGAGTGGATGTAGTGTTTTAATGGTGAAAGAATTTTTGTTAAAAACATACATACATAATATTTGAATTATTCCTCTTCGTAATGTAAGTGTAGATGTAGATTACTTTTATTCACAAAAGGACGTATTCTACGAAGACTCTACGAAGATTCTACGAAGGAAATGATATCATTTCATGTGCTACGACAGATGCTACGAAGCGTAGCATATTAGTGCGTCTAGAAATAATGTTGAAAAATTGTTGTTATTAAACAACTTCTCAAAAATCAAACAAAAATCTCTTCCGTGAAAGTTGTATAAATTGAATATAATGCTATTCTTCTCATTTACACCTAATTAATACCCAGTATAATTGTACGTATAATTTGTAATGATCTTTAGATGTTTGAATACCTTTTGTTAATCACTCGTATACTTATATACATAAAGCTATACAGTGCAGGTATCACTCTAGTCTGTTCTACGATTCTAAGTAGATTTTTAGACCCAGTATCGATCAATATCGATTGTATGTGCACCTATGATGAAGTGTCATACCCGTTGGACATATGAATGTAGTGTAGTGGTGTGAATTTTTGACGTATATACCTTTTTAAAATTGCTTACTAGGAACGAAAGTCAAAAAATCGGGAGATATAGTTTGGAGCTGTAGGTACGTATCGGGTATAGGGTATTGCTTTGCTAGGCATTGAGTTTGTCAAGAATTTTCGGTACTATTCATATTTGTTTTTAAAGTTCATACTTAGTGAGGATCTATAGCTTGCTAATAGCCTAAGCACGTAAACTTTTCCTCAATTAACTCTTAAGGTACTTTTCATCACAGAATAAGTACCCATAGGCCATGGGGGACGGAAATATAGGTGTAGCCGCGTCTTATAGCTAGTAAAATATAAAACTAAAAACAATAGAATCATTACAAAGCATTGCGATTACACATGAAAATATAATTAAAGAAACGTGCCTGACTTTAAGTTAGGGGTGAGAACAACAATACTAAATCTCATTAAAAACGCCCTTAAATATTAAAGCTCAAGCCATTGTCGAGTGGTGTCTCTAATTGCAGACATTCGTTAATTAGTGTCTGAGACGAAATGGGACGAAAGTGTGAGTGATTACAGAGTGTCGACACTTCAGTGAGACCGGTGAGAATGTCTGTAAGCGGATATAGCTGACACTGTACTTTGTTGCTTATTTACCTTGATTTAATTCTGAATTAGTTGAAACATGAAAAATATCGATAAATATTCGATTTCATTTGTTCATTATAAGGGTGGGGGCCGCTGTTTCTGGGAGAACACCTATAACGGCGACCACCATGTTTTGTACTGCAGCTCTACTCACCTTGCCTAAATATATATAAAAAGCGATTAATTCCTTTGCCATTAGTTTCATTTTATTGCATGTCTATAAATATAATACATACATAGTTTCACATTCTACTAATACTCGAAGCTATATTTGAAGACGAAAGTTTCAGATGCCAACGTCTGCCTTATATTTTCAACAACAATATGTATCTGAGAATAACAGAACTACAGATATTACTGTTTAAACTTCCACTAACAACTTGTATACAAACGATATTAAATTGAGTCCAAGTACAGTCATCAAAAAATATAACCCCCCAACAGATACAAACACACAACTTTATTTTACACCAGATAGAGGAGTTCTTGCAAATGCCGTTACTTTTTTTTTTCTTTTCGTTCTTCCGGCCGCAAGGAAATCGTTTAAGTTAACTCGTTTACTTGTGAAACTTGCCTTGTGGTAGGGATTACAGAGATAAAACTTCGAGTGCTTTTATTAAAATGGTTTCAAAAAGTATTTTAATAATTCATTGACTGTACTTTGTTTGATTGTTTGTACTTTAATTTGTTTAGATTTTAACAGGCTAATTAGGGCCTGTTTCGAGAATAATTGAGTTTGTTAATTATTTGCTCGAGTTAAAACGCTTACTAGGTAAAGAAGTTTACTCAATTAAGGCTTAAAATTTGTTTTTTTTTTCAAAAGTTTGATACATAGTTCTCATAATAGCATAATAATTCATAATATCTACTACTACAGTTGCGGCACGCTATGATGGTCGTAACATGACTGGTATTGCTAGTTTGCTCTTTTTTGGTGCGTGAAGTTTATTTTCTTATGTGCCAGTGTCCCCATATTTTTTTTAGTTATTCGTTGAACAGTTCGTAAGCGCACCTAAAAAGAAGAAACGAGCAAAAACTATCGCGTCAAAACGGCCATCAAAGCGTCACGTAACTATATGCATGAGTTACATAATTATAGTAAAAAGAGTTGAATAGAAAATATATTTCTGTCTCTAAACTATAACAGTCAGAGCGAGGTGGAAGTATGAAATCTTAAATTTTATTTCGGTTTAAGGCATATTCAATGGACGTGTTTACTGCCCACACCCAATGGCAAAAATATAATAAAAGCACAACTCAATTCATAAATATCTGTACTCAGATAAATCGGGATACGGGAACCAGTGATTTATATGCATAGCCGATTGGAGGCACTTTTTATGGCGTATTCGATATCACAGAGGTGTATCGAATACTGAGATAAAATTTTATAGTCCATATATGTACTAATAACGCCTAGGGACGGCCTTGGTCGCGTGGTGGTAGTAAACGTGATTGCTACGTAGGAAGCACGGGTTCGATCCCCGCTCAGTGCAAATGTTTGTATGCATGAATATGGATTTGCATTGGGCTGGTTCGTAACTTCTACAGCAGTCTTTATGGATAGTTGGAGACCCAAAAAGTCCTACAACTACGAGTAGTAAACGTTTTATTCTTTCGATTCAGGCATCACTATGGTTCGCGTTTGAATCACTTTGGTTTACACTTTGATTCATCTTTGCGACTGTGTTAGGATCTTAAATAAACTGTTATTAAAATATATAATCGCTTAGGTACGTTGCCATATCATATATAAATTAAATTCTTTAAAACACCCTCCAACACACGATCCTTGAAGCTCACGCGGAAATCGTTCGATATGCGAAACGAAGGGCTTCGCTTTTCGAGCAATTAACCGCCGAGTTTAGTCCCTCCGCTTCCGGTCGGGTACTTCCGGGACTCCCTCCACGCTGATGACTCGCAATATATTGATTAATGAAAAAAAAGTATGTTGGAATAATAATTTTTGGCATAAAAAATGGGGCTGATTCATTATGTCACTTAACAGACACGTTCTCGGCTCAGATGAAGAGGGGACCGAGAATTTGTATTGGTCACTGTTTCTTGGGAATGCGATTTACCATCATTAAGTTCTTTAGCTTCATTAAGAGAAGACATAGTCATTATTCACTACACGTAGCTGATCACGCTCAGGATTCAATAGGAGAAGACATTAGAAGTTTAACATTACTTTGTAACCTGGTTGGGGGTAAATCTTTCTTTAACTTCTTTTTGAACATTTTATTTGTAGGAGAACAGAGCGTTTATACGCTTTTATTAACAAAAAGATACTAGTCTAGTCAGCGGAATTCGCGGCGACCGGGACCAAAGTGATGAGTTGATGATGATGATTATGATTGCTATAATTTGTACTGGGAGAAAAGTGAGTCAATATCGTACAATAGACATATGTATATTTATGTAATATCAGCTGCTGTAATTAATCAATCAATCAGTCTATCGCAGTCCATTGCTGGACATAAGCCTTTACCAATGTGCACCACTTCTCACTATCCTCCGCCCTCCACATCTAGCCTTTTTCAAGACATCAGTCCAGTCCATCTGGTTAGGACCCTCCGTTTGCCTTCTCGCAGTCTCCACTCAAGGACTCATTTGCTCCAGCGGCCATTGGTCCTTCAGCGAATGTGGCCAGCCCAGTACCAGTTCAGCTTGGTAATTCTGAGAGCTATATCTAATAGATCTCTGTCTTTGTGTTATATCTTTGAGTTAGTGACAATTTAATATTATTTAGGACTTGGACTTGGAAATGAAAATTAATTTATTGAGCATGCACCCGCAATCAACCGTCCTTTCTTTCCAACCCTCACATCCTAGTGTGCAAAAAACTTTTAAATATCTTGAAAAAAAATTCCAAGCGGAATTGTATTGTTTTCAAACACTTGAGATACCGACTCGAATACGGAAAACGATAATGAGGGAGCACTTTTTCCTTCTACCTACCCTCGCAGAATGAGGTCGAATTACGAATTGTATTGTGTGCTCATTCATAAAAAAATAAAACCTACCGCGATTGCGCCTCACTTACGGATGTAAATTAGGGACACAGGTATTTTTATAATGTAGCTCAAATGAATATTTCGTTATTTTTGGTCGCTTAAGAATTTAAAGGTATATTCTTGTGGCATTTTGGGGGCATATAAATCATTTAAACAGTAAATATTGCTGTAATTTTAAGAGTGAAATTTGTTGGATGAGCATTAAATAACGTTGTAACACTCATCCAACGTCATTTAATGTTGTATGTAGTATATAGGCCTACCCTCTACAAAATAGCATAATAAAATACATTTCTCAAAAGATAGGTGCATTTGAAGACAGAATCATTGGTATTATTTACAAAAACAAAATCACAAACTAGAAGGATAGACTATAATAATCACTTGGCGGACAAAGGGTTATAGTCCTCTCGCTCCATGTACCTCCCCAGTAGAAAAAAAAGAGTCATCAGCATTCTCTTTATGAGCACATAAAAAATTTATAGCAGTCCCTGCAAACGCCAAATTGAATATCAAATCAGCACGATGAACTTTTAGCTCAAATTTAATGAAGTACCAACGTGTTCCGGTTTGACATTCATTTTTAGGAACCTTTTGAAATTGTTCTGATCATAATCCACAATTGTTTCATACAATTGCTGCACACAATGTTTAGGTGGAAATTTACATCACCCATATTTAATCCTTGCTAACATTATAAATACGAAAGTAGATTTTTTTATTTGGTTTTTTGTTAGTTACTCAATCACGCAAAAAGTTCTGCATGAATTAGCTTAAAATAAAATATAATTAAGAATAGGAATGATCAAAAGCTACTTGCTGTAAAAATATGCATTTTTGAATAAAATACTGTCAAATGAAACTGATACTACGACATATCATTTTTTTTAATTCCCAAAGTAGATCAAAATATAAACAATCAAACTGTGTCCCAATTGTCATTTGACTTTTATAAAAAACCATACGTGTTGAGACCCAATAGAGACCGAGATAAATGCGATATTCTCTTGCGTTCCATGCATTTGCATCTAGCATTTGAATGCATCCGATTCAAATGCTAGAAAATGTAAGTACTTTTTTATTTTAGTGTTATATGTATACGTTCCCACAATAGAAATTAAGGGCCCAGATCGTGAAAATCACCGAAAAGAGTGTTACGATTTTTCATATTTAACTTATTTAGATATGATTGATATCAATGATAATTTGTATATATTACAATCAAAGACCAAAATATATGTTAGTCTTATATTAAATCCTTAAAACCTAATAATTGCTATATAATAAACGTCAACAAACGCACAAAATTTGACAAAAATGCAAAAACATGCCTTCGTATTCTTCAAATATTACCCAATAAATCAACACAAATTGATAAAAAGAAACACTTTTTGAACACTGAAGAAACCAATACTTAAACCTATGTACTTTTTTTTGTACCTTTACAAACAAAGACTTCCTCTTTTAAAGCCCTAAAATCTAGATATGTTCTACGTAAATTCTCCATAGAAAAATGTATGAAAAATCACGCGCATCCCGATATTATGATTTAGTAACCCGCATCGCTACTGATCGGCAGTACGCTTTTATGGTTCAAGGTGACACCACGCGTGTCGGATGCGCCAGCAATATTACGTGTTGTGAATTTGTGTTTTTTGTGAAAAACTGTAAGTATAACATTTTTATAACTAATTCACTTTTAGTAAGTAGGAAGTACCGATATAATGAATGTCTGGAAGAAAACCATGATGGAACTAGATATAAATCGTAAATAAAGCAAAATTATTTAGATACCTATTTTGTTGAATAGGTTATTTTATGAACCTTGTAAAGTAGATATCAATTCAGGCTTGAAACAATCAAAGCCCTGCCCACTTTATTTTCTCGAGATAGGAACTGGCGGGGTATGCGTATGACTGGGTATGACTTTCAATCATCTTCTAGGTCTCTGCACGACATAGGTACATAGATTTTTCAACATGATACAGCCAATATCATAAGCGTAGTCGGTAATCGAGGGTTTTTTTCGCAGGACCTTGCTAGTTGCTACATAATACCTAGTAATCTGTGGACTGATAGATTTGAGTGCCATGCCAGGAAAAAGAAAATTTAGTACGCATTACAAAAATATGCAAGTCAAAAGATCTCGGAATAAAATGTAAGTTCCTCCCTACTTATTTATTTATTTGCCTACTTCACTAAGTCTTGTCCCAAATATCTAGAAAAAAATTACGAGATTTGTGAGTGTCCTGTAAAAATTCTAGTTTTATTTGTGTGATTATCATGTCTAAGTAGGTATTAATAATAATAAATTTTATTACATTACTATTCGTTTTCATGTACATCATAATATTGTCTAGATTGTGAAAGTAGGTATGTTTCCTATCTGAAATAGCACGGGCGCGCGGCTTTGTCGACATACTTACCGCCAAAGACGCGACGCGCCTGGGGTCTGGCTTAGGGTTGTACAAAAATTACGAAATAAATAAAAAGTGGATAATATTGATGAATAATATTTCCAGTGTGGAAAATAAAGAAAACATTCAGGCCGAGAGCAACACTGCTACGCGCTGTATAGAGGTAAGTTGTTATACGTAATTCTTGTAGACTTGTTACATAAATAAACAAACTACTTAGTGATGGGCGAAGACAAAATCTCGTATAGATTTTTTTCTTGCAATTTTTATTATTTTCATTAGGAGACAAACACCTTAGTACCTAAATAGTTCTCAATTACCTACTTCCTCAAAAAAAAATTCACGGTCAAATCCCGTAGTTTACCAGAATCAAGAATTTTTTTTTGTAAAATATTACCTTTCACGCGACTGCCTAAAAAAGAAGTATACCTATTACGTACAGGGTGAACGTATGTATGTACGTATAATAAGTAATATTTCTCTGTGGCACGATAAGTTCAAAATTATTGAACCGATTTTGATGATTTTAGTATCATTAGAATTGTCTTCTAAGTCCGAGTGACAGGACATAGGTGACGTCATAAAAAACCAATACCTATTGCGTAATTGTACGGATTCTTTTGCACTTTTATAATTTGTCTTCATCAGTTATGACATATAAATAAATAAACATAATAAAAATTTTAAAATCCGACAGAATAAAAAATGAATTGAACTACTCAAGTAACAAAAATATTTAATAAAAATAAACACCATTGTAATATTATAGCGTATTTCGTGGCCTATTTCCAAAGGAATATTTAGCTAGTCAGGAATATCTTCGAGCCTGTGACGATTTCAATGGGTCTCAACTGTGAATTCAATTTATTACAATGGTGAATTATGTTAGATAAAAATGATATGACGTTATCCCGTAAAATTATTGTCCTAAACCGACTTTACGAACAACCAGTTTTTTATTATGTTTATTTATATAAAACGTTCAAGATTTTGATCTAGTGTTGTGTTTCAAAGATTAGGGATTTCTTAACTATGTTTGAAGAAATTTGACCCATTCTTTTCATTTTTTTTTTGAACAATCAATCCATGATCTTTCTTTACAGGAACTTGTTATTGAACATGGTCAAGAGGGAAAGGTGGATGAACTGGAAGTTGGGCGTAGAGTAGCAGATGTTTCTTTTTTTTTTAAAGCTCTTCAGGCCATAGGGGAACACGGTCCAATGGATTGTAAGTTAAGTTACCTCAGTATAATAGGTGAAGTAAAAGTTGGTCTGGACTCAAAACTCACCATGAAATGTAGTATGTGTAATATGAAATTTACTGTATGTTTGGTTGAAAAGAAAGAAGATAGCATGGAAGTGAATCATCAAATAGTATCTGGTATAATATCATCTGGTGGGAGCTACTCTCAGTTAAAAACATTAACTGCCGCAGTAGCCCTACCAATCATGTCACCTTCATTATACAATGAAATTAATAATACGGTTTGCGATTGGTGGGAAAAGACAGCAGCACATTCCATGGCAGAAGCTGTCAAGGAAGAAGCAGAGTACGCAGTGTCTATAGGTAGTGTTGATAAAAATGGTACACCATTAATATCTGTTGCTGTTGACGGTTGTTGGAGCAAGAGATCTTATGGTAAGAATTTTTCCGCCTTATCCGGTGCAGCTGCGATAATTGGCATTAAAACTAATAAAGTATTGTTTTTTGGAGTTAAAAATAAATACTGCGTAGTCTGTGCACGAGCCGCAAAGAACAATAGTCAGCCCCCGGAACACCATTGTTTCAAGAATTATTCAGGATCATCTACCGCGATGGAATCGACCATAATAGTTGAGGGGTTTAAACGTTCCGTTGTTGATCACGGTGTAATTTATAATAAATTTGTAGCAGACGGCGATTCCAGTACTTATAAAAAAATATTAGATTCGCGTCCGTACGATAATTTAATAGTAGAGAAAATTGAATGCAAAAATCATCTTTTACGAAACTACTGCAATAGCTTGGAGAAACTGTCGAAAGACTCTAAGTATCCTTGCGAATTACGGAAATTCATAAAAGAAAGGTATTTGCGTTTAAGAACGGGTGTAAAATGCGCGATTAAATATTGGGGGGATCAAAATCAGTCACTCGAAGAAAAAATAAAAAATCTTAGTGAAGATATCCTAAATGGTCCACAACACGTATTTGGTAATCACCAACATTGCAAGGAGTATTTCTGTAGACCTGATACTCGTCGAATAGAACCTGTTGGGTTACTTCCAGCAATTGTTGGATGCGGATTAATGGACGCGGTAGAAATTTTAAGTAAAAGACTGTCATATCATTCTAGAAGTTTAATTCATAATTGCACAAGTAATATAGTTGAAAGTTTTAACGGAGTAATTGCCAAATTAGTTGGGGGTAAGCGTGTAAATTATTCTTCCCGTGGTTCTTATGCGGGCCGATGCGCAGCTGCTGTTGTGTCTTTTAATACGGGATCGATTCATACTAAAACTCATGAAGTCATATTTAAATCTAGTCCTAATCCTTTGATCGCGAAAGTGGAAAATTGTAATCGTAGAAACCGTTTAATTGCTAAACCTAAATTAAGATTGAAGAAAGGCCACAGCGCTGTATCGAAAGACGCTCACTATGGACCAAACTGCGAAAAACCTGATCTGAGTCCAGAATTATATGAGAAAGCCAAGATATCTTTTTTAGCCGATTTAAAGTTGTCTTGTGCTGAAAGAGAGGAGCTTGAAAGGTCGACCCATTTGCAAAGAAGTAGTGCGGAGTGGATGAGTACAAGGAGAAAATTACTAACCTCATCATCATTCGGGGAAGTTTGTAAAAAACGAGAGAGCACAAGTTGTGCTGCTCTCGTTGGTAAAATCGTTTATGGTAGTAATATCTCCAGTTTGCCTGCTGTACGGTACGGTATCGAAAACGAAGAAACCGCAATTAGACAGTTAGAAATTCAAGAGAATATTAGTATACAAGGTTGCGGTTTGTTCGTCGACGATCAATATGAATTTCTTGGTACTACACCAGATGGCATTTATGCAAACGGTTTAATTGAAATTAAGTGCCCACATTCTTTAGCTGGCATGACTCTTGATGAAGCAATGGTCAAACATACCTTTTGGGTTAAGGACAGGACTTCCAAGGGTTATGTCATAAATAAAAATCATAACTGGTATTTCCAAATTCAGGGACAAGTACATATTACTAAAAGAAACGTTTGCATGCTTGGCATCTGGTTTGGTGCTACTGTACCTATGAAAGTTTATATTATAGAAAAGGACGACAAATTTTGGAAGGAGAAAATGGAGATGAAATTAGTTAGGTTTTATTATGATTGCCTTCTTCCAGAATTAGTTGATCCTCGGCAGTCACGAAGCATGCCCATTCGTGACCCGCCCAGTATCATAGAGGCTATGAAAGAGAGGAAAGAAAGAGCTTTACGTGTTTTGAAAGAGAAGAACGCCTAATGATTTTGAAAGAGACTGAGGTAACTTAACTACCCAGCCGGTTGATTCACGTAAACACGCCAGTCCAAAAGTCGTTTTAACTTAGAAACTTAGTAAACACCTTTTGGTTTTCTGTTTAAACGCACTTACTTATCTAGTCTTGGATTGTCATAAATCTTCCAATAGCTCAATTATTACCACAATTCCTATGCGATTTTGAAGAGTTACCTGGTGTAAAGAATCATCAAAATCGTTTCAAAAATACAGCGAATTGAGAATCTTCTTTTTTTTAAGTCGGTTAAAAGGGCTTAATTTACAAAAAACGAAGTGACATTTTTAAGTCACTACGCTACAGTTTTTTTTACGTGAATCAGGCAGCTGGTAATATTTTCATTCTGATAGGTTTTGCAATAGCAATTAATTTTATATTCAACTAGCTGACCCACGCACCTTCGTCGGCGTCACCCCGTTTTTGCAACATTTTTCACTTCTGCTCCGCACCAGTTGGTTGTAGCATGATGTTATATACATATAAACCTTCTTCTTTAATCATTCTATCTATTAAAAGAAACCTCATCGAAATCTGTTTTGTAGTTTTAAAGATTTAAGCATACAAAGGGACATAGGGACAGAGAACGCGACTTTATTTTATACTATGTTTTGAATTAGCAGAAATCAGAATTTGATCAGTACCTAATCGTTAAAATGAAAAAACATTAGAATTTTAAACTCATATTTTGTTATTGTTTACTTACTTAGTATATTATTTTTAATTAGTATATTAATAATTTATAAAGTTGTGTTTCATTTATTAACTAATTTTTGTACAACCCTAGCACGCTTTTTAGATGGCGACTCATATTTGTTATTCTTTACTTACTTTTAATTATATGAATCATTTTATACTTTTGTTTCATTTATTGTCATTTTTTGTGAAACCCTAGGAGATTTTTTAGATATCGAGGTGATCGTGAACAAAAAGTAAGTATTGGATTTTACGCAATAAGCACATTTCCTTGCGTAGAGATAAACACTAGCGGGGAAAGGCTCGATGTTATTTCAACCGTACTTCCTACTGAATTTGCAATTATTTTATTGAATGAATATTTTACGAAATTTTTTTTTAATCAGTAATTATTTTTACGAAATAAGATTAAATTTTGGTAGTAAACTTACAAATAAATACATAGTTGGAATTTTAGGTATGTAGAATACAAAAAAGTTGTCCGGATCTGCTCTTGATTGTTTATTATAAATATAAAAACATAAAAATTGTGTCTCAACTACTCTTATCTAGTAATTAGTAATTAGGGTCATTTTATAACGAAAAACTACTCTTAGAAAATTTTACAAATAGGTAGTCGTTTATTTCCAATAATTCAACATTTATGTTATGCTGTAAATATTCAACTTCAATAACAATTTAATAATTACTCAACGTGCAACTTTTGTCGCAAAACATTTTGCAAATCGCGCTCCCTGGGTCATTCACCCACCCCGTGGGTTGTTTCAGTAAACAATGGCGCTGCAGTCGCGCGAAATCGACGTCGCGCCTGGGCAATCTAGGCCCTTAAGTATTAAACATCCAAATTTCTGTTTTTAATTATGTAAATAATAATATTTTTAAGCAACATGTCCTCTGATGAAGCGTTTTTAACTCACTAGCTTAAAATAATAATCTTAAATACCTCATGCTTGTTGCGTAAACAAGTTTAAAAGAAAACTTTACTAAGATTAGGTCATAAATAATAAACTTTGCTAGAATTTTCTAGTACCCGGAAGACTTAATAGGAGTTATTACATTAAACGGACGGACAGCAACATTATCCTCTGCAGCAGCTGTGGACTGATATTACTAATTTGTTCGTAAACTCGTCCTTTGGCCCTTGCTAAAGGGTAGCACAGAACTCTCAAAAGACTTTTATTCTGTGATGTGTTTCCATCAGGTTTAAATGTGTTCTTCTTATTAAAAATATATTGTGTTAGTGACTACATCAGTAGTGTGGTAGCGAGATCAAAAATGCGGTCTCGGTTCGATTTATCGGGTTGGATTATAATAATAATCTAAAACTGCGACACTCAGACCCATGGCAAGCATAGCTTAAATAGCTTGTGTTATGGGTTCTAAAATGCAGATATACACACTTAGATACTTTTCTGTTATTAAATACATACACATTGTACATAGAAACTTTTAGACCAATGTAAATAGTTATATATATGCTTAAAAATATTTGCATCGAGCGGGGATTGAACACGCGGCTTTGCCGTGGCAGTTGTGTGCACTACCGCTGCGCTACAGAGACCGTCCAACGAGTAATGTTGCTCAGCAATACACGGTGATTTTATAGTGGTTTTGGAAAAAGAATATTTGTTTAACACACAGTTTCGGTAGCAAAATCGACTGGAAGTTTTAATTTTGAAAAAAAAAAAATACTTTATGTATGGCAATAATGTACAGGTGAACAGAAAAATGTATGGGAAGTGTAAAAAAAATTTTTTTTTTTTCGCTTAATTAGGACTTCCTTACGATTTTACTATCGAAATTGTGGCCAAAATCTTTTTTTCCAAAACCACTACAAAATCAACCGGTATAAAGGATGTAAAGTAAACGTAAGTCAGTAGGTAAACTCTATGCAACAACAGTGAATATCCAGACTGGTAGACATAAAATGCTTTTCCTATGGAACCAAACAGAATGCAGTCAGACACCACGATGGCGTTAGAGTATGGACATTTACTTCTACCAATTTTAAATCAAATAGTCTTAAGGCGAGGTTGCAGTGAGACAAGTAGGTATTTTACGTCGCCTCAGTACCTCAGTCCCCGCAGCCGAATCGAGTGTAATCGACGCAACGAACGGGCAGCGCGGACGGCGCGCAGGCGCGCGCGATCCTATAGTATAACCCGGTACGCGAAAACTTGAGACTCGCGTTTGTTACAAAAACTAAGTATAACCGTATCGTAATCGTTTAGTATCGTAATCGTATAGACAAGTGTATATGGTATATATATGTGTATATAGACAATACCTAAGACCTGAACATATAGGTCATAGGCCACCGTGACCCGATTCGCATCAGCAGGGCCGTGTGCTTGTCTGCCACATAAGTGGTATAAAAAAACATGTTGTTCTGGATAAAGGGAGGGTGGGATTGATTGTAAGAGTTCATCGGAATACTCACCATAGGCTATGTGTGCCTTTTTCACTTATATGTGTATATACTGTGTAGCAACACTGTTTTAAATTAAAAAAAAACATACATGAAATCGCGTGCGGGAGATTGTAGTGCTATTTTAGAGTACTCGTGTCTGTGACGTCACCAAGCTAGGGTGTCACTACGCCACGGTACCTATATCGTAAAAGCAGTAGGTTAGATTCGGGCACATAATGTTACAGTTTTTCATTGTATAGGCAGAGAAAAAAAATACACTTTAATGTGACATACATATTTTTGTATTTTCATTTCATTGGACCATATGAATATACAGAAAAAATATAAGCGTCTTCAAAAAACAAAACCTATTGAAAAGTGAAACATAAATATACACATTACCACTTCTTTGCGTCGCGCAGTCGGGTAAAAAAGACATTTTGTGCTGCCTACTTAGCTTGTTAGTAGATAGATAGTTAGTAGAAAATGCACGCCGTCACAGTCAATCCTAAAATCAAACTTCGTCTGGCCTTTTCCAGCAGTAACCGGATGGTCTGAATAGCGTCCGAAGTACTCTTCTCGGCAGTGAAACCACACTGATTTGGTGTTGGTTTTATAATGCTGGTTAATCTATTATTAATTATTCTCTCCCAGATTTTAAATGTGTGTGACATCAACTTTATGGCTCTATAGTTATTGCAATCAGGAACATCTCCTTTTCCTTTGTAAAACGGCATCAGATAGCTATTTCGCCATGAATCGGGGATGGTAGCACCTTCAATTATTTTGTGGAAAAGCTCATATAGCCACACCATTCCAGTTTTATCAAGACGTTTCCAGACTTTCACTGGTATCTCGTCCGGTCCCGTGGCTCTTTGGTTTTTCATTTGCATGATGGCTTTTTTTCAATTCTTGAGGGTGCTGGAGAAAACCTGGTATTGGTCCGTAGACAGGCTTAGGTTTTTCTGTGTCTGATATCCTTGGATGTTTAACGTTAAGTAGGTGCTTGTAGTAATCTATCCACCGTTCTTTAATACTTGTATCAGCTGTTAGTAAAGTGTTATTTTTATCCCTAATATATTTGATCCTGGCGAAATCTTGTGTGCTGTTATTTCTAGTTTTTGCAATTTTGTGTATGTCAATGTCCGTTTTTGCCAATTCTTCAATTGGCAAAAACGGACTTCAATTCAAGTTTGTTGTTAACCGCTGCCATTGCTATTGCAACTTCTTCTTAGCTGTTTTGTAGTTTTCTTTATGGGTTTCATCTTGGGTAGACTGCCATAACTTAAAGTGCTCTTTCTTTTTGGATACAGCTTTTTTGACGCTGTTTTGCCACCAGTTCGTCTCTTTAAATGGGCCTTTTTTGGGTTTCATTCTCCTTAGATGTTTTTCTGCACTATTTCTACGAGACTGCTCATACTCGTGCCACATTTCATTTGAAGTCATCTGTTTTGTATCCATGGATCTAATCTTCTTTGCAAGATCTTCAATTAAATTTTCTCCGCACGGTTCATGTAGTCTTTTCCATTTCAGTTTCGGCGCTTCATTACGGCTATGTTTTTGAGGTTTTGGAAGTCTGTATACTGTTATCAAGAGTCTTTGTTGGGTAGTTAATGGTTCTCCTGGGATGACCTTGCTGTCTTTGTATAAGCCAAGGTGTTTCCGTTTGCTGAGTGTGTAGTCGATTTGTGTTAAATTGCCACCGCTATTTTACGTAATAAGGTGTGCATCTTTCTTTTTGTAAAATGTATTTATTATGGCAAGATCACATCCAGCGGCAAACTCAAGTATTCTAAGTCCATCTTGGTTTTGAGTTCCGTAACCAAACCCGCCGTGCCATCCTTCAAAGTCCGCATTACACTCGCCTACATACCCATTAAAATCGGCTCCGATGTGGATAGATTCTTCAGGTGGTATGTCGTTTATAAGATTTAGAATTTCGTCCCAAAAAGTCTCCTTTTCATCATCCGTACAGTTAGTTTGAGGTGCATAAGCGGAGATTATATTAAAGCAAGGCTGCTTATCTAAGACAACTTTAACGGATATTAACCTGTCACTAACTCTTTGAACATCTATTGCTATCTACCTATCTACCTACTATACTAACCTACTACTAACTATCTATCTACTAATCTATTGCTTAATTCCTCCGATAATACAACGCCTACACCGTTCTTTTTAGACTCAGTGCCGTAGTAGAGTAGTTTGTACCCGTTCCCGATCATTCTTGCTTTAGACCCCTTCCATCTTGTTTCCTGAACACAGCATGCGTCTATGCAACGTCGAGAAAGGAGGCAATAAGGCAATCTATTCAATAAAAAATAATAACTCCGACCATCTACTGACGTGAACCCACTTGTAATTAAGCTAAGAGTTATGGGCTAAGAAGACTAGAGCAGTCATCAATAAAAGCCTACCAAAATTTTTAGAGCCATAGATATAGACTAGTTATTGTACACCAAATTCAAATTTTTATATACCTACTGTACATTTTTGTACAGTGGCACAAAAGAAAAAAATAATAATAAATTGACATAAATAAAAAATAAATTAAATTAAATTGAGAGCACAATTGTGCGAGCGAGAGAAAATGATAAGGTCCGCCATTTTAGAATTCTTCCTTTAATGAACCGAGTTATACCCATTTTTTCAGCGAAACCGATTGTACGTAATGACGTGCGGGGGTGAAGCTCGCAGAAACAAACAGCACACGTCCTACCTTGAACACGCCTCGGCGGGTACTGACTCAACTGACTGACCGCTGCGAGCGCTCAAATGCAAAGATTTCAAGGTTTTATAAGTTTTTGAAAAAAATAATAATTGCTTGATAAAATATAATTTTACCAGTCGCTAGATATTTTTATGCTCTTTATAATGATATTAATCTCGGCATTATTTGATGATGGCGTCTTAGTGTAAAATGTGTTTGAAATATCGATTTGGAGCGTTTTAGACCCATGTTTGACGCTAATTTCTATCGAGGCAATTATCATGAATCGTGTTTCTGTTTTCACAGGACCCTAGAAGGTATAGTCTATTTTATGAATATGCTTTTTATTTAGCGCTATTTGCTATATTACTTGTTATCCAGACGTTTAAAAATTGTAAAAACTACTGCAACCTGGCCTTAAAATAAGAACACCTTCTGCAGTAAGTTAAATCCGTACTAATAACTTAGATCCGTTGCATTTTTTATTTGCTTTTATGGTATAGAATAAGCACGAGAAGCCTGCGCCTCATCCTTTAAATCATCAGGTGAGTTTGCTTGGGTCTTGAAAGTCTTAGTGAATGCCCCATACCCATAGACATTAAAAACTAATTACTAAATATGTTGTAATCTAAACATCAAACATGAAATAACAACGAACATAGAATAATAAAGTGTTCACAACTTTTTAAAACATAACCCTCGGAAGACTGCTATAAATTCGAAAAGATTAAAAACGGACACTTTTACGATTCAAATAATACGTTAAGACTGCAAAATGCATCTAATTCTTGCACTAAAGACAGAAGTTGGCAAGTTTCCTCACGGGCGGTTATCACTAAAACCAAGTTTAATGAATCTTAATATCAGTGAAGGGAATATTTCAAGACGTTAGAGCTCTTGCACTTAATGTAGCGTTACAAGATAAACGGGGCGATTATAACGCGGAAATCGCGAGATACGCGTTTATTTATGACCCGCTAACCCTTCAAAGTAATGTGCAAAAAAATTCATTTTCTTCAACGGTGTTTTTGTGATCCGATTGTTTGCTGCTAATGCAAGAAATAGACATTGGCACCCTCATAGTGATTTCCCACCTGTTGTCTTGCTTTATATATTGATTTTTCTGGGAGTGACTAGCAAGTGACTTACTGGGAGAAATTCTGGGCTAAAGCTTCGTCCTTGGTTTAGTTAGTAGTTTAATAAGTGAGATAGGTTTGAAAGATAAGGATGTTGGTAGCCTAATACTGCTTACCCTATGGCAGGAAATAATAGCGTTACAAAATCATAGTAGGTATGTTTATCAAATGATACGAGACCGAACTTTAGCTGTTACCGTTATCATAGAAAACACACGTTGAAACCGCTGTGTGGATTTTCTTGAAATTCTATATAATAATAGCTTATATTCGTGACGTAAGAGACCGTGAATGAAGCCTTGAGGTGCATCTTGAATAACATTACTTGTGCCCCTCATGGAACTGCAAATAATAAAGTATACATTTAGAATTAACGTAGGTACTTTTGGATGTACAGTGGGCTACAAAAGTTCCTGTACATTTTGAAACTAAAATTGCATGAAGTGATGCCACTTTACTGCTACTAGTCTTAGAAGAAACTGAATATTAAAACTTCTTATTAATGTTATTGAGTTTAGAATACTATTCGCACTTTTTTACAAGGAAACAAGACATCGATCTGGTTTATTTTATTAACGCTATCTATGTTACTTTTGGTTAAATTAGACTGAGGTTGTAGTAAATTTTAAATATTAAATGAATTTTAAATGCAATGTAGGATAAAGGTCTTCTTATATTATACAACATTGCTGCTCTAAATTACAATTTTCGAAAGCCAATGAACGTGTCTTCACAATAAAGATCACTGTGTAGCCACGACGACATACAAAAGCTTCCTTTTTCCGAAACCTCCTTTTGAATTAGACAAAGTTAGTTCAGGATCAAATTAAAATTATGACTCAGATGTTTTCACTTCATTACTTCAGTTAATTAAGTCTCCCGTATTTGGCTATGAAAAATAATTGCCAAATATTTCATTTTCCTTTTTACTGTGTATGTTTTAGACATGTATAGGTAAAGTAAACGGGTCCTAGATTGGAGACTGGGAATCGGCGATTTTAAGGCAGAACGTGACCCATTAGGATGGACGACTCGGAAACGGAGGGTGGTATAAATTGATGCGAAAGGCGAAGGAGGATCGGGTGCAATGGCACACATTTGGCTTTTGTTTAGCTGTGAACCCCCGCGAAATCCCCGAGTACGCATTCAATTACCCTGTTGCAGGGCTAATTGATTGCATACTCGGGGGTTACTTTAAAATATACACCTGAAACATTAGGCCCGCTCAAACACAAATGAAAGAGATATATTTTAGTGACCATGAAGTTTTCCACAGAAGGTTTAATTATAAATTAAGTAACATTTCAAAATGTAATCATTCAGTAATTGTGTTTTGTTTAAATACACAATCGTTTATTATCTCGACATACGTTAAAATTGTACTTGCATCGTCAGGGTTAATTCCACTTTCAGAGAATCTGGTGAAATGTATGTAATAAACTGAGCTTACGACCCAACTGTGCGGGCTGTGTGAAGCACAATACCAAAATAATATGAAATTATTATCATTTCGCCTCTAGTTCAGACACTTCTGTTAGAATTTCACGATACAGTAAACACATAACAGAGTTCAATTTTCTTTCTTATTTCTGTAGCGATAGAGTATATTTTCTTTTGTAGTTAAGTTGGATTATAAAAATGTAAGAACACGTTCTTTTGATCAACGATTCTTACAATCTTAACTAACCGTAGTATTGTTTTCAGAACAGCGATAGCTATTGTTTATTACTTTTCAATTTACTAGAATATTTTTAGAAACATGAAAAGCATTTTACGAGTTTCTTCCCAACTCGTATGAGATTGAACACAAAATCAAACTTTATTCTCTGACTTTAGTTCAATTAGGATCATATTCCAACTTCCAATTTTGGGAATTTCTGGAAAGGTCGGCGTACAGAAAACAATAAACTATTTAAATCATCCACCCCTTTAATTAAGGTCTCCTTTTGTGGTCATTAATATTATCAAAAGCTCATAAATCTTTTAATATTCAGGGGCGTGGCATCACCGTAGCTAGCTAACCGAGTTACCACGGTAAATTTACCTTGTGTACGACATAATTTGCTTAGGAACCAAAAACATAACGCTTTTAAAAATAGAATACGAAAGTTTAGTCTACACTTTTGATAATTTCATTCGGATTTTGGCTCGATTTAAGCTGTATGTAATAGTTAGAGCGGAGTGTCATAACGAATTGAGAGATGTTGACCTAAAAGGCAAGCTTGTAGACTGATAGATATAAAACACTTGTCCTAAGTAACCAAACAGAATGCAGTCAGACATCACGATGGCAGTAGAGCGTCGTCGCGACGACACAAGAGCGCGTCATCGCAACACTCGTACTTTTGTTGTCTGCCACTTGACCCACATCCTCACTACGTGTCTCCTGTAACAGGAAACGTCCCCTTCCCCACACTAACCCAGTAACCATCGCACTAATATAGACCCTCCTCCCTCACCGCAGGAATCAAACTGCCTTGAACCCATCTCGACTCAAAGGCGACTCCCCACGCAATTTAACACTTTGTTTTTCCTTCAAACATAGGAGAATATTCAATGTCGGTGGAAAATGAGTTGGATGTTGCTATTTAACGATTTGCCACTCACCAGTTCATGTAATAAGTTTCATATTCAAACGGCAAGGCGGTACTTTCTAATGAATTTTTTATACATTTTCGGCCTACACTAGCTGCAATAATACATGTAATCCGGGCCTTACTGCCAACGCGATCAGTATATTTACAAACGAAATATTTTAAACATTCATAAAAGGGTTATGGGCAAGTATTTTTTTTTATTTGTGAAATATGATAAAAACGAACCTTAGAGAAAAATATTTTCAAATGAAAAACTTGTTGTCAGGGCTTTTCGATGTATATTATATGAATGAAAAATGTATAATAAGAGGTCAAATGTTTTTGAATTTTTTCACTATTTAAATTATTATGGTTACTACAATTTTTTTCTGCCAAAATGGTTTTATAGCACCTTCTATTTCTAGAAAAAGTTAACGTGTATTTATAAGATGGATGGATAAGCAAATTTTTGTCAAAGCGGGTTTTTGTCTGTACATTCTCAAGAGAGAGTAAGGTTTATCCCAAATCGGAAAACTCCAAATTTAAATGCAAAATCCTTAGATGCCGAACTTATGTTACATATTGTACGATTTGCATATCACGTAAACAGTGGATTCTCCTTAATAACCCCGGTTAACGTGATTTGCCTTCCAGAGCAAATCTTAAAAGGTATATAAAAATCGCTTTTTACCTGTTCGTATCCGTATTCTTTTATACGTAATCAAAACTTTACGGCCATTTTATACGTATCGGAAAGGGTCCATATCAAATAAAATGGGGGCTTTAAGGCTGGCAACTTCTGTGCGAATTTGTTGTGCGTTGAATCAGTTAATGTTACTAACTTTTAATTGGTTTAATAATTCGTGTTTTCTGATGTCCGTAGGTATAAAGTATTAACTTTTTCAATTACCGTTAGTGAAGTTCCGAATGGCATGATTGACGGTAACCCCGGCTGAGCCGATGTTTCAATTAATTAACGTTTATCATTTGTGTTTTAATTGAAATGCTGTACTTTAGTTTTGCGAACAGATTTACAGTTTGTTTGAGTGCAGTGTTTATTTTTAATTGTATTTTCTTAGAGTAACAGAACAGAGGCTATTTTATTTTTGTGTATACATCCAATACTGAATGTAAGAGCACAGAAAATAAAATACAGAAGTGATGTACTTTTTGTCCACTTATTTTCAAGTCTTACACAGCGTACATTCTACATCGTACATGTACTTTAGTTTCAGTATACGTTAAATTATCTTCCTTTTCCTATCACCTCATATAATACCAGAGCTGTAAACACTCTTATGGTAACTTTGACTAACGATTTAAAGTGCTTCTTGAGGTTCTGAAGAGTCCCACTGACTCAGACATCGTAACACTGATCTGGCAAGAGGTACATATTCTTGCCATGAGTTATTACTTGATAACTGATTTCACCACAAGCGCTGAAAACTATAGTTACTTAATATTTATCAGCTAATCAATTCGCAACTGGCATGGCCTACAAACAACAATAAGTTCATCATTGTACAGAATTCGATTAAAGTCATGTCAAATATGAATTCGTAGGCAAACAATTCATCACATATTTATAAGCAAAACGTATGAAAGTAAAAAATGTTTCTTTAAGACATTTCTTCTGGGTATAAGCCCGTTTTTACCCAATTTGTATGGATTTGGCAAAAACAAAGAGTCTACTGAAGACCTTTGAAAGCTGTGACCATAGAAACTGGCTATTATCTTTAGTCGAATCTCCTTGAAGGTCGCCTTAATTATAAATAATAAATAAATAAATATTCTAGGACAATCTACACAACGCGACCTAGACCCATGGTAAGCATAGCTTAACTAGCTTGTGTTATGGGTTCTAGAATGCGGATAAACATACTTAAATACATTTTTTTTTTGTAAATACATACATATTATACATAGAAACACCCAGACCAATGCAGATATTCATATTTCATACACACAAATATTTGCACTGAGCGGGAATCGAACCCGCACCTCCTGCGTAGCAGTCGCGTTCACTACCGCCACGCCACGGAGGTCGTCAAATTAAAATAATATTGAGGGATATACCTACATATTTCTGTTAAGTTTTGCTGTCTACTGGTTGTTTCCAGACTATATGCTACTACTCAAATATGCTTAACCTATGACCGGAAAAAGAATACAATTTCATCATCGTCATCATTCTCTGTCTTTTTTTCCAAATTTGGTTGTGGTCGACTTTCTAGTCCAACTAAGATGCGACTTCACTTCGGTGTTTTCCGTGAGATTACTGTCATATAACCATCACATCCAATTAGCGATATCGAAGTTTTGTAGTTAGACTAGTCGGACTTTTTGGGTTCTAACCGAAACTTGTGACTTAATGTGCTCTCTAAATCAAGACCAGACCTATGGAAATAGACATATTCATGGATAAATATATTAAGATTGTGTATTCATAAATTATGGTTAATTTATCCTGCTATAAACTTGGTTTCATTTCGCAATATGAATTATGCGTTACTTTCTTCATAAGATTTTAATTCTAATTTCAAAATTTCTAAAACCTAAATCCTAAAACTGCTAAGACTAATCTAATTCATCAATCTTTACTTAACCTCCACAGAGTATACTACATCCAGTCATCCTTTAATTACTATACGTGCCAGTGCTGTACCTGCCTCATCCATTAGCACCTTAGCTTCAGTGATATGACATAAACTTTTAGCATAATGTACAGTTAGTAACAAAACTCTCTGAACACTAACAAATTATTCAATAAATTTAAATTTACGCACACAACTTTAGCCTACCTATCCCAAACACTACCAGATTTGATTACAAAATATATCAAGCCGTACTCTGTGAGTTAAAGATTCCATTTATAAATATAGCCCTGTCATGCAAAATGCAAAGAAAGGTACATCGACTATATAAAGAAAAGTAGTCGTGCGTCGAGAAAGCGTCAGTAGCTGGTGGTTAAGGAATCGGTCATAGAGAGGTCTCGGGTTCGAATCCTGGCCATTACAACGTAAACCCATTTCATTCACAAGCCATTCAGCTAAGTTGGAGTGGTTATAGGGAATATAAGTAATTTCGGTTGATAATATTATCATTTTTTTTCAAAAGAAAAAAACTTGTTACTGATTTCATTATTATTTGTTATGCTAATAATTTCAACGATTTCAATATACACACTTTGCTAGCTTACACAGGCCAGCTAAAATAATAATATAGAAAGGTATCATAAACCCTACTAGGTAATATCGCGTAAACCTTCTAAATACAAATTGTTGAAAGCAAAAGTAGTTTAATTTCAAATGGTAATATCGTAATATAATCCCTTCCGAAATCTAAGTAACAAAATAGTCAACCCTACTATATCAGTTTTCTGGCCACTAGTCGGCACACACATGGCACAGATTTATCAACCAACTTTGCTAGTGGGGGTCTTTTGTTTGGTCTAAATTAAACCGTAATTAGTTAGACCGGCGTAGTGATTAATGTCGGTTTTTACGGGTTACGGGTATACGGGAACAAGTAATTTTATCATTCACGCGACCGAGCTTGTAATAATTGCTTCAACATGAGAGGGGTTTGATTTGTAAATGATGCATTTGAACAAGTCAACATTACTGCTATTCACTTTGTTCATTTTGATACTAGACTAATTAAGTTTTTGTAGAAAATTAAATTAAACGAAATGAAAAGAGTATTTTCTCTATTTAAATTTCTTTATTTAAATTTTTCTTAAACAAACACATTAGTGCTGAGTGGTTATTTGTACGCATGTACACAAGTCACTATCTGCAAAGAATTATTGAGAAGGAAAGATTGGAACGGTTGAAACGAATGATTCCTCGAACATCCATGTATTTCAATCTGAATTAAAACTGCTGTCACACATCGATTTCAGGGTAGTTAATCAAATATATTGATAGATACTATTTTTTGTGTTTTTACGACGACGGTACCTAACTTCTATAATATGAAAAATACCTTACACATTAAGATGATTAAGATAAGTAGGACAGAGTAGTGAGTTTGGGCCGGTCAATACCCTAATTCTGGTTTCGACACGGTGCTCATATAAAATAAGGGCCAAAGGTCAACGACCGACATGAGTGGGTAGTCCGCTTGATGAAAACCACAGATGAGTATCTCTTCTTACAATTTTTTGCACTGCAGTGAGCAGGAAATATAGGTACTTAGGAATATGCGGCAGAAAATAAAGAGGTACAAGTGTGTTAAAGATAAAAACTAAGATTAAGAAACATAGCGCAATCTTAGCGTAATATACCTAATAACGCCAAATGAATTGCAATGGAAGCCATTTCAAATAGTTATATTTCAATGAGTCATCTTTTCTTAAACTTCAGAAAGTATTATTTAGTGTTAAAACTGGGATTTTGAAAATGTAAATTCTTCGGTAATCATTAAACCCTTAGTGCGAGCATGGTTAGAATGCCTGTAATTTACCCCTTTTGAAGACATCACTGATTTGATGGATCTCTGTGAGGTCGACCCGGACTGACCTTTACATTTGCCTTAGAGAATAGCCAGGTGGACAATGAATTACCATGTAGAAAAGACGACGTACATATATTAAGGTATAATTCCTACTTCCTGAGGATGAGCTGTGTGGATATTTTTAACTTATTCAACATAGATATCGTCTATACAAGTAACCAACCCATACAGTGGACATTCTATTCCAGAAACGTGTTGCCACTTGTCTAGAGAGACTGAACATTTGAAACAGAGGTAGATTATGCTCTGGAATAACACAGGCCACATTTTATTCCAGGTATTATTTCCTATGGATTGAGAATGGGTTCAGTAACCCACATGGGCATAGCCACGAGTATTATATTATATACTGGGGCGTCCCTTCGTATTTTAACTACACGTCACGGGGTCGTTAAACTGAATGACCGATTGAGACAAACATTGTTGAGTAACAAACCATTTGCGAAATTAAACTGTCGGGCAGGTCTAATACTGTTTACTGTTCTTTATCAGCTGATAGGGGATATAAATATTTGCTGCCTGGGAGAATGTACTACTTTCAAGTCTATTTTTTATTTTCCTTGTTGTCTGTAAGAGATTGCTTTCAGTGATAAGGCCGCCCATTGTACAATAGAAAAATACAAAAAAAAATGATGTACAATAACGATTTATCGATATACCTACATAATTTGGATTAACATTTGTCTTGTCAAGTTTGTGAAAGCCGTGTGAAATATGCTTGCTTATAAGTACACCACATTTAACTGAAGGCTGAAGTAGCAGTGGACTGGCTGCATTTGTCAAAAGATTTGGAGCAATCGAGTCCTAGAATGGGGACCAAACGGAACGTAGGACACCCCCCCCCCCCCCCCCCAGCCAGATGGACTAACGAAAGATGAAAAAGTTGGCTGACATGAACTGAATGCGAAAGGCTGAGGATGAGGATACTATGAAAAGCATAAATCTATTTCACATTAAGCCGCACCAATAAGTCTGGGAATTCCTTACCAGCGCACGTGTTTCGTTCTTCCTGTTCCTGTTTGTAATACTGTACGTGTTTGTATTGGTGACCCTCTATTCTGAGACTTTGCTTTCAGCTTACCATCGGGCGGGGCGATGTTAATTTGACGTGCCATAATTAAAAAAGCACGAAATGGGTACTGGCCTATTATTTTTTATATTTCCACTCACTTTCATTTCTTTTTATTTCTCCTACTATTTTCACGACCGGTATCACCTTCAATGATACAAGCATACAATAAACATAGCAACCGCTTACCAACAAGAGTGCAGAGAGCTTTTATACTACCATACTTTTGAAAAATGGATCAGTCAACATAATTCGATTACGTTTTTCGATCAATCAATAACGTTTTAATTTTCTTTAAAACCCGAAAGTAATACCTAGCCATACTTAGTATGAGCCGTAGACGTTGACACGCCGTAGCGTATCACGTAGAGGCATGTACACGTTCGTAGAGGCGTCGTAGCACCAACGTAGATCGCATTTTACTTATTCAACACCTACATTAGGAAACTTCTCCTATATATACGTGACATTTAGAACTTAGTTTTACTTGTCTGCATGTTATGTGTTGTTTTTGTGAGACTGACAAGTTTAGGGATGTAAATGTAGGGTGATCTATTTTAAGCTTACGTATAAAAAAGGATGGATACCGATATGAACCACACAACATGAATGGGTCATGAATAATTTAATTTCAAATATACTGTGCATTAAATTATTATACAATGGTGTATTGTATTAATAGAATTTGGTATATTTTTTATGGATATATTATTTTAAATTCTGTGATTTTATTTTAATTTTTGACTAGTTGTTTATATTATTGTAAAAGTAAAGGTATTATTTGGAACCCAGTGTTGGCTCTCTGACAAAATTTCTTCATTTGACTTTAATAATCTGGCACTTTGTAAAAAAAGAGTATGTTGAAAAAAAATATTAACGTGGGGGAAAAAGATTACTCGATTCCATGCTATGCGGTGTAAATTGCAAGGAAATTAATTACGAGCTTAGCCGCACAAGTTTAACACACTACTATTTTGCAAGTATCAGACGAAATTTCACCTTTAAGTTAACATCAGGGAGATTTTCTCTCCATTTAGGTAACAATTTTTTATAGAAATCCCTACGCCTCGCTAAATGCTATGAAACTTGGTTGAATGATAAAATCCACCACTGTTGAGATACACAAAATTGTGGATCTTACCTTGATGTCAATAACAAAACACTACATTTGAAAAACCCGAGAACGTATAAAAATATATGTTGATAAAAATGGTACTCAACCAAACCACCCAAAGTACATTATGTACATATTATAATATATCTATGTTCAACCAGTGTAAGTGAAAATTAAAATTTCCTTTGATACTGTTCAGGTCATTAGCAGCACGTGAGCGGACTAGTATACAGAGTGTTTATTAAGCGATACAATCTCCGGTACGCTATGAATATTCAACAGCGTAGCACCGCACACTGTATGTTGTGTGTGTTTTTTAATGTGGTACATCGTATGTGTACTTTTTTAATTGGTCTGATATTACTGATAAAGTAGTTGACAGTTTTAATTTACAAGTTTTAACTAAATAAGTATCTATAGTACAGGAGCTACAGGTAGTTGAGTATGCAATATATGAGAACTCGCAATTATAACGCAATTATGACGAAACCTTCGTAGCGTGGCGGTAGTGGACGCGACTGGTACGCAGGAGGCGAGGGTTCGATTCCCGCTCAGTGCAAATATTTGTGTGCATGAATATGAATATTTGCATTAATCTGGGTGTTTCTGTGCATAATATGTATGCATTTACAAAAAAAGTATCTAAGTATATTTATCCGCATTCTAGAACCCATAACACAAGCTAGTTAAACTATGCTCAGAACCATGGTGAGCATGGTGGTGGCGTTGTGTAGATTGTCCTAGAATATTTATTTATTTAATTACATACTTGTTACTATATTATAACAATATATAGATAGATACAGCTATTTTAGAAATACCAAATAGTATATAAACTTAAAGTAAAAATACTCCTATGCCAGTTATCAAAATGGCTGACATGTTTGCACACTGCGCTTACATGACACAACGCAGACTGCACTTCCACTAATAGTAATGTCGTCTGCTCATTATGGCGCGTTAGATGTTTTGCAGACATTGTCGCGTCAGTTTTATATGATAAAGTTAATTATTATTATATTATATTATATATTAGTTATTGTGTTATTTAATTGCAGTTTCTAGCGTTTATAGTTTCTTTATTGCCTTTCTAGGGATTAAAAGTGAATCCGATATTTGATTTCTGGATTGGGTAGAACGTTATTTGTATGATCTAACATTTTGTAGCAGGATGTAGTTTGAAAATTAATTCCAATATAGGGTAGTGCGCTAACCTATTGATAAGTCAGTCTAAAAATAGGAAACGATAAATTCTAAATAGAACCTTCACTTTTCCATAATTATTCTTCTTAATGTTATTTTTATTATTTCTACATTCTGCACATACGATATTTTCGATGTATGGTATTTACTACAGTCAGTAGTGCAGAGGAGAGCAGCAGTAGTGTGAGTGAGAAGATAAATTTATCTCCTGCGCTGATGGCATAATCTTCACTTCTGAAATCATGAAACTTTCACCATTGTTATATTTCGCACGTCACGGTTGAATGACACGACAGACTTTAGAAAAGGTTCCGCCTATTCTTCGAAGCTCTCGACCATACAACGATATAGTTTTTAATTTCTTTACGGACAGTAATAATATTTATAAATACGATGTAAATCTATTGAAATACTCACATAAATGGAGCATTGTGCATCCCAAATGACTCATCGTCTGACCTAGTGAATGCTGACCTTATGTCTAGAACACACAATGTGTCCAGACAATACTAGTTTTATAATTTCATTATCGATAAAAGTAACCAAATTGAATAGAAATTTTCTTTAACAAATGAAAAACAGCAAATCTTTGGTAACAATTGAATTGGAAGATGTACGTCTTGATTATTGAGATCTTAATTAACCCTTTAATTTTTACTGATAATAAGACAGGAGCTACATGTGCGATAACAACACATATATTACTTTCAATAAAATAATAGCTCCCAACATCGCCTCAAGATGGTTGTACAACAGAATTCGGAACGCTCAACACTCAATGGCTCAAAGGTTGTAAGGGAAAGATCTCAGGTTCGACTCTCGTCGAGTATTACTTTTCCGATCTAAATCGAATGTTACAAATGCTTGAAAAGTTAATTAGTACAATAATGAATGCACAATCCTAAATTATATATATAATCCCAACACATTATACACTTCTTGACAAAATTTTGGCCATTAATATGTAGAGAAAGCCGTCCCAAAATGTAGTGCAAAAAGTTATTTTCTCATATTTCACCTTTTCACGAACAATGTAAGTGTTTATCTTTACAGTACATAAACCGGGGTCATTTTTGTCCGCTTTGGGCTAGAGGGTCATATTTTAAAAGGCTCCTGTCGCTGGCTCGTACTGATAACGCCTATCGGTTATTTACTGACCACAGTATAAACTTTATGCCCTTTTAGTGACCTTAAGTATTATGTTAAATATCAAAGTTTTGTTTAGATTTTGGACAGGTATTCCATGTTTGTAGAAGCTAGGCCATGACGGTATCTTCAGTCTTATTTGAGCAGTCCGACTGGGGAAGTTCTTCCGCCCTACAGGATACTGCTAACCTTGTATTTAATAATAATAACCTTGTGTTGTGTTTCCGGTGGTGAGTAGGGTAGCCAGAGCTCACTGGAGAGGTTTTTTCTGTCGGTGGGAAGACCGAGAAACCCTTCCTTGTTTTCTGCGCTGACAGCACAGGGGCTCTCTTAATCTTCTCCCCTCCCCCTTCCCCTTCCTCCCGCCTTTCTATATGGTCGACAGTACGAATGTGATGCCCGTAGTAATTTAGGAGTTTAGCAAAATTCTTGTTAGCACCCCAAAAATACTGCAACACATTATGTACAAGTGGGCTCCAGAAGTGTACAGTTATTTCGTACATTAATAATAATAAATAAATTAGTCTTAATCTGTCAAAAAATTTATAAACCCTAATGGGTCCACGCACTTATCGAGCCCACTGTACATCTTACAGTCCTGGATCTTTTAAGCGAAATCCCGATGAGGCTGTCAAGCTAAATACCACTATTGTTGGTATCTATAATGGTCAACCGGCTAAGACTTAGCATACAGTTTACTATTAGGTGAGGTGAAGAAGAAAAAATGTAAAATCACATAAACGTTTATTTCTTAATTCCAATTTGTTTAAAGTTTAGATAACCATTGATTATGACAGTGTAATCAAAGAATTGATTACAGTAATCATACTGTTGTCATTAAATTCTACCGTCTCTAAAATACACTATCCATTTCAGTAAATACTTCACTCTATATAATGACACTATTTCCCCTGGTAGTCTTAGATTTTATTGAGTAATAATACGAAGTATGTTTCTGCACCCATGGGGGTTTAGCCTTGGAATTTCAGCTAGTCGTTTTCCGTGACGTCTCCGGTATTACCTTTTTTGGCAATTGGCTGCGTTACGAACATTATAAGATAAGAACTGAACTTGCCGATGGCAATGAAAAAGTACCTACGCCTTTAATGATTAAGTGCACTAATAATTTATTAAAAAGTGTAAAAGGGTATTTAAATTATCAGTGCAAGGCAAGAGTACCGAAATATCGGTCACTCAGAATCAAAACCAAAATAATTATATGGTACGAGTACCTAAATGAAAAAAAAAAATTCTGGTTCGTAGTTTGAGCCGCCAATGGTCGCCCGATGTGATTAATATGGATCTACACCCACGACCTTCAAGGCTAACTCAACTCCACGTGCAAGATATATCCGACTCTGGTACAGCTTTCTTCTCAGGATTGAATGGTCTCGGCAGGCTCTCCTATAAAAACCAGATTAAAAGGTGAAAGAGTAAGAGGAACCCATCTTATCTTATCTTGTGTTTTGGGGTGCGTGCTCTAGAGCTATGGTGGTCACCTTGACGCTATCACATCCTTTGTGTCAACCAAACCTTGGCTCCTACGTTTGCGGCCTCCACAATGACGGTGGCTATTTCTCTTAATTGTAGGTAAAGAGGAACCCGTGCTCCGAGTTGAAAACCTTGGATGCAACTGAAAATAATACTAAGTGGATGATGATTGCTATATTAAGTTATAAATTTTCTTTTATCTAGATCATGTAGAATATATAGATCTGTTCAAAGTAGTTTATTTGCTAGATGGGTTTAATCATCATTATTTGTAGTGTTGCCAAAAATACCTAATTTCACTTACTTCCTAAAGATTTTTCTCACAAGTTGTGCGGATGTAGCAACTCAGTTAATTGAATCTGCATCCACAAGTATTCACAGACGCTCCTTTAATTCTGCTAAGTGTAGTACCGTTTGCAAATACACCATCAAACCGGTTTTCACTGGTTATTACCAGATAAAACGAGAAAAGTGCATAGTGGAGAAATATCTATATAGCTTAAAAGTGTATCTGACTTTTGACTAAGAACGTCGCTTCCTTAGGTAGACACTCTTCTACCTTAGGTAGATACCGGCTGAGATCAGTTTGTGCAGATAAAAATGTATCATACTATCAGGGCTCTAATTCTATAGCGAGGAGCAGTTAATTTGATGAGCTTAGTATAAAAAAAAATATTCGACCAATGTAAAACCACTGAGATTTTAAAATCCTATATATAACTAAAAAGCTGAACTCTCACTCTAGCTTCCTTTGCGACAAGACAAAAACCGGTACTGTAGATAAATAGAAGGCACGTGACTTATTACATCACGCTATAGTATATGCATAGCGAACATTTCTGTAGTTAGGATTCTGTATATACTGTTTTACAGCGTTTCAAATACTGAATTTTGAGCATCAAATATCTTTAACACTATTTTTCGTAGGAATAGTTTAGTATATCAAATAGTTCAGTATATAGATTGTACATATTACTAGAAAAAAAAATAAAGTTTTACACACTGCTATTTAGCCTTTGCATAGGCTGAGAACATAGAAAGGTAGTTTTCAATCACATTTATCAAAAAAAAACCTTCAATGTTAAAGAAAACTATAGTTTTATTTGAGGGAGAATCGTAAACGAATATTTAGGCGAGACAGAAGCGTCTTCGCTGGAAACGACGTCCACTAAACATTGATAACCAAAAATAGTACTCTTACAATCGAACATCTTTTCTGCTGACCGTATCTGAATTCGGAAGGCGCAGCACGTTCGTCTGACCGTACTTCAGATAGATTATGCTCCCTTTGTCGTAAATTTTACGACTTCAAAAATTAGTTGCCGTGAGCAGACTAGCCCGGAGAACACGCAATAGCAAATTGTTTTACGTCGCTTTTGTGGCCACACTGGATAAGTTTTAGTGACATGGCTCTTCGATTTTCTTTTTCGTTAAAGCGATGAGCGAAGTCAGTATTTGAGACATGTCGGCACTTATATTACCAGAATCATTTCACATTGTTGAGATTTGTTAACTACGAATTAAATTTATATTATTAAACTGAAGCAATATCAAAGCCAGAATGATGCGTATTCGATTCTGTTCAGTATATATTGACAATTATTTGGGAAGCTTACATTGTTGTCTAGTAGTGTTTTGTGATATGTCATAGCTCCATTTTATTTATTATTATATTTATATTACATTTTTTCTCGTCTGTCATCACGACCAATGTAACGGTTAGACAGTTTATTATGCACAGCTGTTCCTAATATCATAATCAAGTTAATAGCCATGAATATTAATTTATAAGATGTAAGGTTGTCTAAAAGCTCCTTTATCAAATTACACACCAGTAATTGTAATTATTATGATCTCTTAGGAGCTTTTCTTAAGAGACTATGGGATGCTTGTTGTAACGCGATTGTTGGCTCTATTCTTCCCTATTATTTAAAGAACAGTTATTATTTTTTATCCAGAGAACAACGTCTTCTCTCTAGTAGTTCTTTAGTTTATTTTCACTAAAAAAAAAAAAAATTAAGAAAGATTTTTGGAGATCACTAGCCATAATTAACTTAAAGGGACGTGACCCGTACTTTCGAGAACGCTAAAATGGTAATTGTGTAAGCAATACGAACCACTACCCGTAAATTTAAATACATAGACATATTTATAATTATTCTGCCAACTAATATTTCGAGTTCATACATAGAGCAACGTTAAAAAATATAATTGGGTATACTATATAAAAAACAAAACGCTAACACTAAACTGCATTGTATGTAGTTGGTAAATTCTTATTTATGACCAATTTTTGCTGTTGCTTAATAATGCAGCAGTAAATTAAGGCTTTAATATAACGCGGAGTCGACGCAGCGGACTGTTCGCTTAGCTTCGTTCAGGAATAAGTGACTCAAGTCATAAGCGGAGCGAGAAGATAAGCGATATGCGAGTTGTTCGTGACTGAACTCACTGTTAACAATACAACTAATGGATACTATAGAGGTAGTATATTGAAGCTATACCGGTTTATATTACTTGTACATTATTATATGTTTGTAGCGTATGAAAATGCCGAAAATCTTGAATAAATTAACAGATGTGTAAAATAAATTGATGTTTCAATAATAATCTTTTAAATAAAAGATGCGTAAAGATTTATTGTTAGTAGTATTAGTAAATGAACACTAGGGTAGTCTAGTGAACCCCATTTTGTGTATAGTAAATATTAAAATTATGTCCAGTCTGTGTCTCTGAAATAACACCTCGTTATCTAATTGAGAAGTCGATTCTCCTACCTAATCGGTATTATCAAATTCACCCGGTTACGGTCACTGCAGCAAATGTTCCCTCCTTTAACCCTTTTCTGTGAATTGAGAACAGCTAAATACTTAATTAAGTTTGTAAATTCATAAATTTGTTGCAGAAGCATCAAAAATGTTACAGTGAATAACTTTAAGTAGATCACAATCATACAACATTTTTCAAAATATTGTATTCTATACCACAAGAAAAAATAAATAATTGAGTAAATTTGTGATTTTGCTGCAGTACCTATGCGTGCTTGGGTTATTAAAAAGAATTATTGTGACTTCAAATAAGGTTATTCATCAGAAACTTCTTGTACAATAAAAAGGCATTGTACTTAAATTACAAATTCAATTACAAGTTTAATTGATGTGTAACAGAAGGCGCGCCCTGTTTTAATGCCCAAACTATTACACTATTATAGCTCTTAGGTACATAATTAGTTGTTGTAGTAACTTTTACGATGTTATAATCCATTTAGACTGTTAATTACGGGCAGTTTCGTTTTAATAGTGCATTATCGCGGTGTGAGATCCATAATAAAGTAATATTTTACATTTGATGACAGGGTTGATGAATCTAGTAAGTATATAAGTGACTATAGTAAACGGGAAACAAAGTATATTTCAAATTAAATGAACACTAATATATTATTTCTTCAATAGTATTTACAATAGATATTTACCAATATTCACAGTAAAACAATTTCGATTTATATTACTCATGTAGTTATTGTCGTATTTATGTTTCATATTAATTTAAATGCAATTTCACTATCCCAACGATACATAAAACTTCAGGTTTATTAATATTTTATGAAGGTTACAGTCTCATAGACAATTTGAGTAAAAAAAAGTTGTTGAAACATTTTCCTCCAGAAAATCTTTCTGCAAGTTTTGCAAATTAAGGATATGTATTCTAGTTCTTGATATATACCGATAAACCAAAACAACGGAATAATAATAACTTAATAATAATTAACTTAATAATCAACTAACAGTCAACCTAATAATAATATTTAATCTTTTATCTTCTGAGCTAATAAATAGTTCGTAATCTCATAAATTTCTTTGAACATGCTCAATTTCCAGACACTATCGCTTATTTTCCATGAGAAACATTATCACTGGAACTCTCAATGCATCCGATAAAACCGGTTCCCCCTTTCTATTGTTAGTATACCGGTCTGATATTGAAGGGGACCACCCTCTAATCTTTGTTAGAAAAAAGTTACAAAAAAGATTCATTACAACTTATCAAACTGTGAAGATAGCATTCATCTACATGTATCTGTATCTTCTGTGCGTTGACAACGCGCGATTGATATCCCTGATATGGAAAACTTCCACACACAGACTAAAGTAGCCATGATAAGTGATGTACTTAGATTAGCCGTAATCTTGTTTACTATGTTTTCTAAGTAAATATCACCTACATGTTAGCGTATTTTCTAAACTTTGCAATGGTTTTATGTTTTATGTCTTTACTACCAAGTTATAATACCCATCTGGTATTACTTAGTCTAGAAATGAATATCACAAAAAGCGTTGATGGAAACGTCATTGAAGTATGTATGCGTAGGTATAATCCTTTATAACAAGAAATTCGTCAGCTATAGTTTTCGGTCCCTAAGGTGGCAGCGATTCTATACCTGTTGGGAACAGGCATTTCTTAAGCTGATTGTGGTCGTAAGAAATCATGGAATACCTAGAACGTTTTGTTAATGAATCACTCGTAAAGTACCCAGAATATTTTCATCAAAATATATTGAACTATTTATTTATATAAAACTTTCATCATTCTCTGAACCTTTGCCCAACTCAGTTGGGGTCGGCTTTCCATTCCAACTGTGATGCGGCTGAGCTTCGTGCTCTCCGAGGCACGACCAGGCCAGTTGCAACAGCCATATTCATGTATACAACTTTTTGCACTGAGCGGGGATCGAACCCGCATCCCGTGCGCAGCAGTCACGTGCACTACCGTCACGCCACAGAGATGTCTGAATGATTTATATAAAACTTTATTCATCGAAAAGTGCATAAAGGTGGACTTGATGTTCGCCCATAGTGAACCGCTTTCCGCTTATACTTTGGACCACAAGTAGCAGTTACATCGCTACGTGATTTATCGTCCGCTACGCCACGCTAACTTATTACCCGCGCTTATGTCGAGCGAATATGTACGAGATCATGTATTTTGTACATGTTACTTGATGTATGTGATTCAAGATCCACGTTGATGTGTATAAACCGTACTGATGTACTTATACTATTTTTCATTTTTATTGCTCACCATTTACATTTGATTATTACTTTTATTTATATTTTGAAGAAATAAAAATATTTTTGACGTGTGGTGTTCTTCTGAAACAGTTTGCTTAAGAATTTTAAGTCCTTGATATATATATTTTAACGTTTGTTTTATTTTTATTGGAATTCAGTCATATTCAAGAGCCGTTTCATTGGAAATAATTACAAATTATACTGTACATATGTCATTTTTCCTTCCGAGTAAAATGAGATAGCAACTCACCTCACCACAACTCTCAGAACAGTCCTCCACCTCACCTCAAAATCCAACCCTGCGCAGGATTTACATCCTAATTGCTTCCAAAACCTACGCTTTTAAATCAAGGGGCCTCTCTACTATTACTTCTTTCTTTAATCATGAAGCATATCGTTATCGCTAAAATTAAAAAAAAATCTGTAGTATATTAACCTCCACATGGCCCACTAGTTTAATTACAATATGTAACTACCAAAGTTTTAATAACAAGTTTAAGCACCGGTAGCTTAGTTGTTAAGTAGTCGACCTACGATCGAGACCGAGGTGAATCCGCTCCTAACACAAGCAATTTAGCTTAGCTGGAGATGTTAACGAGAATATTAGTAAGGGATACTTTTAAATGCATATCTGTATAATATTTCCGCACACTACGTAACTCCACTAATTAATTGAATGCATACCAGAAGCATGTTACGCAAAAAAAAAACTAATTGACTAACTAAAGATGACCTTAACTTAGGTTAGGTTAGATGTTAGATTAACTATCTTGATATTGATTAATCACCCAGCGGATCAGTTCTGCAAATATCCTTAAAAATTATATTTAATTTGATTTAGTTAGTGTGCAAGTTAGTAACTTTGAAATATATTATATGTTGTATTGTTACAAAAAAAAGGAATATACAAATATAGATTTAAATATATGCTATCAGTAATTTCAGTTCTTTTTTTTCAATAAAAAGTAACTTTGATTTGAATACAAGAAGATAACAAGGCAAAACTAAGGCTTAAGCATAAAAATAAAAGTCGAAATGAACATCTCAGTTTCAATTTATGTGCACATCATCGATGATTAAAGGGCACCTTTTCCGACGATTCTTTTCATCATAGTTTCTGAAGTCCTTCCAAAAAAACATTATATTGAATAGATTAAATAAGTATAAAGCTGTGTGTTCCTGTTTATACATTTAGTTATATTACAAAGGGATGACCCAGATTCAAGGAAATAGTTTGAGTAAATATTTTGATCAATATTTGAAATGTAACTACCTAAGAAATGTTATGAAATAGAGGTTATATAATATTGTTTTTAAGTGATATAGTTAATAAAGTATTACAACGATAAAAACAGACAATGTAGGCACACATTCGTAGTTATAAAAGTTATAGTATGAAGCGGGATTTTTCTATATTCCCTTTGGAATAGTATTAAAAATATTAAACACGTTTGAATCTCAATTTTGTACACCTTTACTACCTGTTATTCTAAAAATCAGTCTCTCTCTTGAGGTTTAATAGCTCGATACTTATAGCTGCTTTTGATGTGAAAAATTGTAGACACAACCCGACTACGGTTCTTACTGTTCAATAATAGGCATCATGAAAGTTAAGGATACGACTTGTTTAAATTAATTTATGTACGTTAAGTTTATGTTTCTTTTCTTTCCAGGTAAGTTAACCACATTGTACAAAAAAATGCAGCTGGGTATCCCGATTTCTGGAGCTGCAAGCATTATGCTCTAGAAAATAGGTATCTGTAAGTAATATAAACAATGTACAGATGAACCTCTTCCCGTACCAATAACACAATATATTCAAGCGCAAGAAATTTTCAAAAAACAATTTAAGGATGTGGTTCCGCGGATATGCTGCTATCTCACTTCTGGCAACTAGAGACCTAAATACGGCGTGCGTTTTAATCGGTTCGAGTCCGACATGACGTCTTCAACCGGCACAAATTTGTCAAGATTTTTGAGAGTATATCATGCGTATGCAATTTTTTTTATACAGCTTAGGTGGCAGATAAGCACACCTGAGCCTAAGCGCCACCTGATGGAAAGCGGTCACCGTGGCCGTTTGCAACACCAAGGGTGTTACACTCGTACTGCCTAGCCTGTAGAAAGCTTCTGATGCCCGTTTTGAAGAACCCCGTATTGTAGTCGCTTGGGAAAACCACGGCAGGGAGTTCATTCTACAGCTTGAGCGTGCGCGGGATGAAACTCCTTTCAAACGGCACAGTGCGCACCGTTTTCGGTCGTAATGTGTGAGAATGAACTCCCTGTCTATGGCGAGCGGTGCATTTTCGTTATCAACCATGACTAACTTTACGTACTACTGTTTAGTTCCATTAAAGGTATTCAACTTTTCTTGACCTAGACCGCTTGTTCCGCCACCGTAGTATTTGCCTTAATTTTCAATATTAAATAAAATTGTTCTCAATTTTTCTCCCGTAAGGATAACCAATATAACGCTTTAACTAAACTCAAAAGCGTTACGAATAATATACTATAAGCAGTTAGCCATAAATTTCCGGATATATGTACGCAGTTTGACGGGGCTATCCCTAAATAATGGGCGGAATTTCGCACCATAGACCAGAATATAAACTATTACAGAGGCTCTAACAACCGACTGTGCCACGATTTTATGAGCCGTTTTGCATATCGAGCGTTACGATGTCAACGTTCGGTTAATAACAGTTTTTCACAATAGGTACACAAATGTCTCTATTCTGTTCTATTAATTACAATTAGTATTAGTTTTTAGTTTTTAATTTAGTATTGGTCTTTGTGATATAAATTGAATTTGGTGATAAAAAATCAGTCATCTCTTTTCATAATAAAAACGAAGTGTCCCGGTGCGAATGTGCCCATAACTCTGGCTGCATGGCTGAAAACTGAAGTCATCATTGTTGGTAATGAATTCGTCCGATTATCACATACTCTAATCGATTTACATGATCCGACCAAATGCCAAATATACACAAAGTAAATATCAAAAAATTTCCTTGTGATGGCATTTTGATCGTTCCCATAACTTATGATGCGCTAATCTATCTCTGTACTAAATTTCTGTCAAATCCATTCAGCATTTAAAGCGTAATTGAGATTTTTATTGATTAACATAAACATACATACATCTAATCCCATCCAAACATCTTCACTAACTTTCACATTAATTATATTTGTTAGAAATAGGATACAAATTAAGAAAGTCTGAAGAGCTATTTTTAGGATCTGTTCATGTGGAAGTACAACGCTCCGAATTTCTTTTTATTTTTTTATTGCTAAGAAATATTATAAACAAATTACGAGTATAACATTACCGATTGTTATGAATAAGAAAGTTAAAACATAAGAAAATTAAAATTAATCAAAAATATTGTATTACGATATAATCCGAATTATGCTGGCGCGTCTTCTGCGGCCTCTGGGGCTGGTTCTGCTGGTTCTTCACCTTCAGTGGCCGGCGCTTCTGCAGTTTCTGTTTTAGTGTCTTCAGTTGGTGCATCGGTGGCCTCTGATACCGGTGCTTCGTCTTCACCAGCTGGAGTAGCCTCCCCTTCCGCTGGAGTTGCACCTTGCTCAGGAGCTTCCTCAGTTCCAGCTTCTGAAACTGGAGCTCCTGGTTGTTTTTCAGCCTCTGTGTCATCTGCCGTTTTTTCTGATTCTCCTTCGCTCACAGTTGAAACTGCCTTTTTAGAGGGTTCTGGTGCAATTGATTTTCGCCCTGGTGCAGCAGGTTCTTCAGTTGGAGCTGCTGCTTCAGGTGCTGCACCTGCTGCTTCAGCACCAGCTGCTGCCTCAGTAGCCGCCGGTGCTGCTTCAGCCACAGGCGCTGCAGGTGCAGGTGCAGTAGTTTCTTCCTTCTTATCAACTTTACCTTTCTTTAATTTTCGTTCTAAAGGTAAATACAGCTTATAGTCTTGTGGCAATTCTTCTTCAGTATACAGTCGTTCGCTAAAGTAAATTCGTCTTAACCTTGCATTAGCATGCACCTGCACTCGTAAAGTTTCAATAAATTGTGTACCGTACGCTCTTTTTGTAAAATCAGCAAGATTGAATTGTATCTGGTTCCATCCATGAGCCAAACCAATAGGCATACTTGTACAAAATGGTTTGATTTTCGTTGTTGACTGGAAATTTGAAATTCTGAATCTCCTTCTCATATTTTTATCATCCAGTACAGTTATTTCGAACGAGAAGTATCGTTTCAAATTTTTAATGATCATTACTAGGAATGGTAATTTAATTCCTAATACTTGATTGTTCTTTGGGCATACTATGTATGTGGTTGCTACATTTGTACTTACAATCTCAAGCACTATGGAATTCACCTCATTGTCAGTCAGGCGTTTTATGTGACCATTTTTCACTTCCATGTCCCATAATGCTAGAGGATTAGAACCACAACTGTAGAAAATGGACAGTAATCCATTTTGATATGAGTTTTTAAACATTTTTGAAGGTAACTAGGAATGGCAATGGTTATTGTTATTTATTTATAAACACACACAAGATACTTCAATGTTTGTGACAAGCACAATGACAGTTATTTTATTTCACAGAAAAAGTAAATATATAAATATATAAGCAAAAAGGTAAGTATGAATTTTATTTTCTATAATTTGAACAAAAACCTATTTTGAGAACTTTATGGGGGGAACATCATGAGAACTTGTATCCTACGGGCCATGGCAAAACCATACAGTGCGTCAAGAAAGTCACGAAATAAATGTTTGATTAACCAAAAGTGCCGCATCACAGTTAGACTGAAAAGCCAACTGAATTGGGAAAAAGGTTCAAAGAATGATGATGATATTTTTATTTTATCTTGAGAATATCAGTATATAACCAGATGACCAATGAATGTGAATATGAACATGAAGAAATCACTGCTAGACTGAAATACTCTTCCGTAGACTAAATGATGTCTGTGAGATAAAAATCACAAAATCATCAACATCATCAAAAATAATTCCATCTCACCAGTGCACATCAGTAGGGAAGGATCAGAAGATGCCATAATATCCTTGCCATTACCGTTAATTTGAAAAACTTAGATAGCGCTAGTGGGTTCTGTAAAGTAGCAATCGCTTCATCGTAAATGTCAATGTTCATCAGTTAGACAGGTAGGCCGACCCCAACCGGATTGGGAAAAGATTCAGAGGATAATGATTAGACCATGATCATATGATCGTGTTAACACCTGAGTTTGGCTACGCGGTAACGGTAGCGGTAAAGACTCTTTCAGTCAAGGCACCATGTAAGATTTGCTTCAAGAAACCGAAACATAATTTCAATATATTTATTAGTTTGAATAAGAGTTAATATAAAAAGTCTTAATAATATCTAAAACCAATTTTACTCTTCATTATTCACATCACACTTATTAATAAAAATAATATGTTATACACAAATAAATCTAAAGCATTTCCATTTTCACTGATTAATAATATAAATATCAAGCTCAGGCATTTTCGACTGCGGATTCAGGTGCTGTATCTGTAGCTGTTTCTCCAGCCGTAGACTCGTCAGTGGGATGGGTTGCTGCATCAGGTGCTTGATCTGTACTAGGTGCATCCTCTGCACCAGGTGCGTTCTCTGCGTCTGGAGCTGCTTCTGCGCCAGGTGTTGCCTCTGTGCCAGGTGTTGCTTCTGTGCCAGGTTCACTCTCTGCACCAGGTGCGCCCTCTGCACCAGGTGCGCCCTCTGCACCAGGTGCGCCCTCTGCATCAGGTGCGGTCTCTCCTTCAGGTGCAGTTTCTGCATCAGGAGCTTTTTCTCCACTTGGTGCTTTCTCTGCACCACTTTCTTTTTGCTCACTAGGCACTTTCGCCACACTGGGTTGTTTCTCTACAGCTGTTTTACTTCCAGTTTGCTCTTTACTAAGAGACGGTTCTTTTATTACCTCAACTTCTGGAATTTCAGGAACAGGTGTCGGGAGATTAGCTTTACTTGATACTTTTACAGGTTCTTTATCTCCTTCTTGGTTGATTGCCTTTTTGGCCGAACTCTTTGATTGTAAAGGAAAGTATAACTTATACGCTGGCGGTAACTCATCTTCACTCATGAGTCGTTCTGTAAAATATATACGCCTCAATCGTATATTAGCGTTAATTTTTAATTTTTGTACTTCTTGAAATTCTTTTTTATAAGCTCGTCGGGTAAATTCTGCTAAATTAAATTGAATTTGATTCCATCCATCGGATAGACCAATCGGCATGACAGTACAGAGTGGTAATATTTGGGTAGTGCTTTGAAAATTGGACACTCGAAATCTTCTTCTGGTTCCGGTATCATCTAATACAGTAACTTCAAACGAAAAATACTTATTCAGATTCTTCACTACCATGACTAAAAAGGGCATGTGTATTCCTAAAACTTGGTTCCCTTTAGGGCATATAATGTAAGTTGTACTTATATTCGTTCCTCGTATTTCCATTACCATAGTCTTTATTTCTTGATCCAAAAATCTTTTAATGTATCCATCTTTGGTTTGTTTGTCCCAAATTTCCAGAGGCTTGGCTCCACCACTAAAGAATACAGTGAGCATACCACGCTGATACGAATTTCTATACATTTTGATTGTCTTTATTCGTATTCGATAATAACTCTTGAAAAGAGCAACTTGACTTTAAAATATTCTGGTTTATACTTCTTTTTTGACAGTTGCTTGTCGAAATATTATTTTGAAATTCATCTTTCAAAATAGTTCAAGTAAAATAAGATTGTGTTTAGAAGTCAGAAAAGGTTGTTGTAGATTTGGATCTATTTTATTTTTTATATTCGGAGTCTGGGGTCCACTTTCATTTACAACTATATTTTTTCTTAAGATACTTAAAGTGGATATTGCTCAGAGATTTTTATAATATTTAAGATCTGTAAAATTAGGGTTGATGACTTCATAATATTAATTGCAAAATGTTTTCCAAGTTTTAAAACCATAAATATTAGTATAACAGCCAAAAATTTACTCATTTTAGTAAAACTTGTAAAATAAATCTTATTTTCAAGACCTTAAGTCTCTAAAATAAAGACACTTTTCTACGCACTTACACACTACTACAATTAGAATTGAGCGAAACATTTTAGCATTGTTATAAAGACCAAAATTCAAAGTGCTTTAGCCGCGGCGGCGCCGGCGGAAATTAGTATTTTTGCCAACCCTAGATGGGTGCGGCCCTTCTATCGTTACATTTGTCGCCATTGCTACACTTTATGTAATCATATGCCATTGCTCTTTTATTTCTAACTGTTAAAAATATATAGAAGGCAAAATCAACATTTTCGTTTTTAATTTCTAATTTACTAATTTGCTTCACAAGCATTCACTTCCGAGATTCAATTCTAGGAAGATGGTTGTTATTAGTTTATAAGTACGTATATACAAGTTAACAGAATAAACAACAAAATTGCAAAACGTGTCAACTCCGCCTAAAGTGTAATGCAATGTTAAAATAACATTGAACTGTATTATGACGTTATATGTAATAGCGGTCATACATATAAGATACTTGCAGATTAATAACTCTTCTGTGTATGACTCAATGCCTACATTATAATATTGTAGCTCAAAAGGTCACAGTACCGTTCCCACGCAAATACAAGTCAATTGAGTAAAATAGGCAAATGCCCTCTACGAAGGCGATGATCTTACAATTTGTCGCCACTTATGCATTACACTCGTTCGACCCAATAAATATCCGTAGACGGTTAAATGTGGCTGACAGAAGCAATTTGTATTGAATAAATAATCTTGAGATTTTTTAGTAGTGAGCCCGCGCAAGTTTTCTTTTGGTTTGAGATTATGTATGTATTGTTAAATGATGAATTTATTTTGTGAACTTGTAGTGTAAATATTTTTATATTGGAAAGATTGAACGCTACGGGACTCGAACCCGCGATCAGGGTCTTACAGGGGAAACCACTGTACTACTTAACTACATCTTGAACATTCGAAATTCTCTTATGTGACTTAGGGGTTTTAATAATTCCTAATTTCTTAGGGTTTATGAACTAGAACGTAGTGAGAAATTTCAGGTGCGACGCCAACAGTTTTAACCAAGTATGATCCTGAAAATAGTTTAGATTTTTCGTAAAATTAGAAACAGTTAATACCCAAAGGAGAATTCGATTCTAAATTTGAACTTCAGAGGATGAAGAATCTCATGAGTAAAATTCCGCGTAGGTACCTTCTTCTACATACGATATAAATCTTACCTAAATGAAAACAGCATCGCTAACATACGATCCGGACCATTTTCAACGCCAAAACCATGACAAAGATAGAATGTCAAAATAAATGAGGCATTCAGACGTAAACACAAAAACTTGTAACATATCTGAAGAAATAAAAGTTTTAAAAGAAAAGCCCGCTTTCTGTGATTTATCTAGCCATTTGTCATCCTCGACACTAAGAAAATATGTCACGCAAAGCCACAAGTAACGCACACACCGGCTGTGTAACGAATATAACATTTTTGTCGTCTCTAAATCATGTGACTTTTCCACTATACCGGCCGCCACCGCGCGCCCTTAGAGACACCCTACACACTAACAAAAAACCACGAGTAGCTGGGAACAAAAGAAAAATGAAAAAGTGCCTTTCGACTGTCATGATAAGGAGTGCATGGGCGTGTTTTTGTTGTTATTGCGACTAAACTGACGCACCGTGAGTTTTTTACAGTGAATAAAGATATCTATTTCAAATTCAACCTGCAGAATAGCCCGGAGTAGGGTAACCAGAGCTCACTGGCGAGTAATACTGTCAGTGAGAAGACAAACTTGTCTCCTGCGCTGGCGGCACATAAACTGCCACACCCCCCCTCCCCCTTCAGAAGGTCTCTTTTAGAAGGGCATTAGCAGACTTCGTGGCGTGGCGGTAGTGCACGCGACTGCTACGCACGGGGCGCGGGTTCGATCCCCGCTCAATGCAAAAAGTTGCATACATGAATGTGGCTGTTTGCACTGGTCTGGTCGTGCCTCGGAGAGCACGTTAAGTCGTCGGTCCCGGTTACCATACAAACACCTATGGCAGTCGTTACGGGTAGTTGGAGCCCTAAAAAGTCCAACCAGTCTAACTTGGAACTTCGATATCGCCATTGGTCATTGGACCATTGGACCATTGGTTGTGGAGGTCTGATGGCAGTCGCTTCACGGAAAATATCGAAGTTCAACCGCGACATAGTTAGACTTGGAAGCCGACCCCAACTGAGTTGGGAAAAGGTTTAGAGAGTGATGATAGCAGGCTTTTATAGGGACGGCAGCACGAGTGTGACGCCTCTGTATTGTCGTTGTTTTCTACCCTCTGTATTACTGTCGAGGTCATCTTGTCAACACATTTTTACATTCTTACTCCATATTCCTTTGGGGTATGCAGAGACAATCCATTTGCTTCTGTCCTCACACACTGCGAGTTTCCTCTACTAGCATTAAATCTATTATGTTCACCGCCGGTTTCGAATGCTCCTGACTACCAGGTTTTCAATACTATTTTTAAATATCGATACATGATACATAATATTCTAGTGAACGCGACTGCTACGCAGGAGGTGCGGGTTCGATTCCCGCTCAGTGCAAATATTTATGTATACGAAATATGAATATCTGCATTGGTCTGGTTGTTTCTATGTATAATATGTATGTATTTACAAAAAAAAAACGTATTTAAGTATGTTTATCCGCATTCTAGAACCCGTAACACAAGCTAGTTAAGCTATGCTTACCATGGGTCTAGGTGACGTTGTGTAGATTGACCTAGAATATTTATTATTTATTCTAGTAGTTTACGTTCATGTTGTAATTCAGTACTGTAGCGAGTTCAACCATGCAGTATCTAACATTATTTTCTATATATGTACAAGATTTCGCAACAAGGCCAATATGTAGTTAAGACTCGCTTCGACCTACATTACATTTACTTTAGCTTAGAGATCCTAGTTGGTAGTTGCTAAGCGGCCATAATTTGTGGCATTGAAATCCCAATTTAAATCCAGACTCACTTTCAGTGTGCTTGCATTTGGCTTGAGCTTTAACATAGTTTGTATTTAAATAACACTTACCTTCATTTGCAAACAATTACCTACTAGTGGTGAATTTATAGGTACATTTTATTTACAGTATCGGTCCGTTGAAAGAGTTTTGTATTTTACCCTTAGAGGGCGCAATTTTTGAAAAAACCTTATAGAATACCTACTTATTACCTAAATCATTAGTTGCCAAAATTTCAAATTTTTACTTACCTACTTTACTCGTAATCATGGCACAGATTATTCGATAAATAGGTGTAGGATTAAAAAAAATTAAATACAGTTGCAAGTCTCAACTTTGAAAAATATTAGCGACTTCAAATCAAATAGTTATAAGGTTCCTATACTTTAAAGAGAAAAAGTGTGCGAGTGACATAAATGACATATTTAACATAAAACCTAGCTGTAAATTTTTTTATAATATAAAAAAAATTACAGCTAGGTTTTATGTTAAATATGTCATATTATGTCTATCAACTTGATTCTAGCCGGTTGTTAGAAAATTGCATATTTAAATCCATAATTTGACATTCTAAATTCGTTAATGCTGTAATGGAGACTTGTTTAATTTACGGTGGTAGTACGAAGTTTATGGACGAAATCCCTAATTTTTAACAAACTGGTAAAAATAATCATTATAAGTTCACCGGGGTACCTGTCACCGATTTTGATATCTTAATTGTAACAACAATTTTTACTCTCTGTCTTGGCTGTCTTGAAAAACTCTGTGGAATGCGTTCACAGAAAACTTTATAATTGCAGCATACCCGGAAAAAATCTGAATTACAATATAGAAAAGTTTAAAAAATAAAATAGACAGGAAAAAAGTGATGATTCAGATGTGCCTGTGTATTTACAAAGCTCATTGCGCGGCGCAACGGAGCGTGGTGTGCATAATGTATTGAACGGTGCGCGATTCCGGCAAAGCTTTGTCTGCCTTATTTACAACCGACCCGTGTATTCGCGCGGAAATTGGATTTGTAAAATAAGACACTGTATAAATAATCTTTATCTAAAACATATCTCAACGGGGTCGTTTGCAGCCCAACTTTCGCACCACCGTGCGTTCTGATTCCCCGAGAACATTTGTTAGACTCTGCGAAACAAAATATCTATGACACTAATAACCCCTCAAGTATCTTTTCTTTATGGAATATCCGTTATCTGATTCTTGGTTGCCGTGATAAAAGTTTGTTCTCAAATTTTCATGCGATAATGAGGTAAAATATTCAGTAGTTCATTTAACACTCAGTAGCAGATTAGTCTTAAGATTTAGGACTACACATCTCATCAATCTAAAAACACATTAAAAACGTGTGCAGTATTTGAACGTTCCAGTCGTCACCATCATCACCTTCATTCATTGGTTAATCCAGGCCGAGGCAAAGCTGTCACCTTTGTATTCGGGGTCCACTTTTTTCCAGTCTGAACTTCGATATTTTCCATGAAGCGACTGCCATCTGGCCAACACATAGGCATAGGCTTTTTAGGTCTCCGACTACCAGTAACGACTGCCATAGATGTTCATAATGACAACCGGAGCCGACGGCTTGACTTGATCTCCGAGGCACGACTAAATCAATGCAAACGCCATACTTATTAATGCTTAAAAATATTTTTACTCATCAAATCCGCGCTTCCTGCGTAACTATTGAATTCACTACCGACATGCCAAAGACGTTAATTCGTACTAGAACATTATTTTTCTACTGTCATTGACATTGCCTTTTCTTGCTACAAGCCTTCTTTTTACAAATAATCGCTGTCGCTTCAGCTGGTAGGAACAATGTATCGAAATTAATATCCGGGGATGTAGCGAGCGAACAATTTGTCCACCCGGAATGCGGATAATTAAACCGGCCTGCAGCCGTTTCCTAGCTTACATGAAGCTGAAAATATATGACATCGTATCAAGTTGGAATTTAGTTTGTCTAATAAAAGTGGACGGGCCTTAACCGATGCTTCGTTGTCTAGTAGTGCAGTAGTTGACCATGTCAAGTTTCAATTCGTGTTTAGTGCCTTGGACCATTGTATCCAAACCCGGGGTCAACCCCCATACGCTTTCTCTCATAGATTTAATTTTTACGAACACAATCACACCGTGAATGACCTGACTTGGAATAATTTATTGATTAGAATAGTAATAACTATGTACAAAATATATACACAGTTATACTAATTATAATATGAATATTTAAAATGGAATTATGAACCAAATAAACTGCCGACAAGATAAATTAATAAAGCTATTTTTATTGCTCTCATACATATAACAAGTTGTTACAATAATAACACGTTTCTGCATGTTAACAATTTATAATATTAATTGAATTCACGTACAAATATTTTATGCAGTGTGAATAAAAATTCTGCCAAGAATATGTGCCAAGTCTTGGCAGCAAGATTCTATATCGAAAATTCAAAATATTGCCAAGTTTTAAATTGCATTTACAAATTAAAAAACTTTGAATTTTTATAGTTTATGGGTTACAAATATTTGAGTCCATTGCCGATGTTTTCCATGTGTCACTTAATGGATACCATTTCAGTTCAACACAGTTCGTTTCATTCTTCGTTCGACATCTCAACATACTGAGTTAAGTCAAACCTATAAATGTCTTCGTAAACTGTTAAGAACACTGTGAAAACTTTCATAGAAATACAAATTCAGATAGTTCGATAGTTCATGGCTTCAGCAGTAAGTGATTATTTTTTATTACCAATTAGTACCTAATGGTGGATAGCAGAGGGACTTAGCATTAGTCAAGTAAAAGATCACCTTACACACCGGTATGCAGTCACCTATCTCAAACAAAGCGTGAACCCAATTTAAAAAAGATACAAGGTGAAATATTTAGGATTGTTGTCTTTTTTTAGTTTATACTATGTTTGCTCCCCCCGCTCAGTGCAAAAAGTTGTATGCATGAATATGGCTGCTTGCACTGGTCTGGTCGTGCCTCGGAGAGAACGTTAAGCCGTCGGTCCCGGTTGCCATACAAACATCTATGGCAGTCGTTACGGGTAGTTGGGAGACCTCAAAAGTCCAACCAGTCTAACTTGGAACTTCGATATCGCCATTGGTTATTGGACCATTCGTTGTGGAGGTCAGATGGCAGTCGCTTCACGCAAAATATCGAAGTTCAGCCGCATCACAGTTAGTCTAACGAAAGCCGACCCCAACTGAGTTGGGAAAAGGTTCAGAGAATGATGACTATGTTTGCTATAGTAATTACAATTATTATACCATTTTGTAATAAAATAACATTTCTTTCTCATTTTGTTTAAAGAGCGAAAGTAAACAAACCTAAATCCTTTATTACTAAACGTCCATCATTGCCCAGTGTAAAGACAATTTATGAAGCGCGTCGCACTGTAAAAAGTTAATGACATGTGAAGGTCCCTAGGAAATCCTTCGTATAATTGTTAGTAAATTAAATGGATCGTATTAGGGGTCCGTTCGTTGTGAAATGAGATAGGACAAATTTTGATGTGGTCCGGTCCAATACCCAAAACTCCTTCGGGTTGAACGCATAGAGGCTTGGAGGATTTGTTATTAATTTTGGATAATACCACTCTTGATTGAAAAGTTTAATGAAATGTAAAAAGTGGAGAGTATTTTGCATCCCAAATGAATATCGATAGGGATAAGTATATCGATATTATTACTGTATTAACTAAAATTGGTGTGACATGATGTTGGTATAATCCTTAGACAAATAAAATAAAACTAACATACAGAAAACAAACATACATCAAAAAAAAAATATAATTTATATGAAGGAACGATACTAATCTAAAAGGGTATACCTACTATTATATTACAATATACTTTTTTTTTTGATCATAGCATTAAAAGATTTAAATGCATAGAAAGTGTCATTTTCACTAAACTTCCTACTACCATTAGGTAAACCTCTCATACTTACACTTATAACTGCAGAAAGGCTTTCAATGAAGCTAAGTGTGAATATAAAACCTCTTTAATAGCCCCAGTAGGAGTGTTTACAGTCACTACTTACTATCTCTAATGGGCCATGTGCACTTTATTGGCGAAAATTGCATTTTCCGGATGAATTCCGCCGTTCTATTTTGTCTTTATTGCTTGACTTGAAGTTAAAAAGTGTATGTGAAAAAGGTAAGGCCCGCAGTGAGTCGTTGTGCTGGAATGTATTTAACCCGGTATGTTAAATCGTTTGAATGTGTCTGAATAGAGCAGAGTAGAATAAAGAAACGTTGAGCAAATTCTTATAAATACGTAGTTCGACTTGGAAACTACCACCGCCCAACAGAATACCGCGACTTATTAGTCGCCTTGTGTTGTGTTTCCGACTGTAAGTAGGGTAGCCAGAACTCACTGAAGTCGTTTTTTGTTATGAGTAATGATCAATGTGATGGTATGGAATGCAGCTTTGTTTTTTACACTGACAGCACAGAAACTCTCTTAAGTGTCGCTTGATATAATACCCTAAGCCTTTCGTGCCATAACACATTTCATTTTCAACGATCAATTTCAAAATGTATATTTCAGGTAATAGCACGAATGGTTAGTTTTAGTGTGGTTAAGAGCTTTACATAACCACAAAGTTTCCAATCAAACTGTACATATATGTGAAATATTTTCCTGCTAAATCTAAAATTATATACTAGGTAGGTTATTTTCACACATATTTCACGTACTCAGAAACATATTTTTAATACAAACATATAATTTTTCGAGTAGTCACTAAATCAAAGTGCCAGACTTCCAGTAAAAGCCTATTATTTAATAATAAAAGAAAGTGTTTCAAGTCATTGTTTTACCGGTGATTAAGATCTACAATCGGGGTTCGCAAAATGGAAATCTATCGGATTGCTTAAAGCCATCCCTTAGTTTACGTCACACTTATCTCCGGGATTATCCCTAGTAATGACCATCTCATGTATTTTACTTACTACAGCCTTCTGTAGGAATATACGAATAAATGGCTGCGATCCACCGCTAAGATTAAGGGTAAAGTAACAAATTAATTTTTCGAAGCAGGTTTTTTAATGGAAGTAAGGAAAAAGGAAAACAGATCTATTTGGTCGCCTGTTAAAGAATAAAATGGCTGCCGAAAATTTGTTCAATATCTATTTGATAGTAATAAAATTGAATTGTTTAGGTACGTATACTGTTTTTATTTAGCGTATTGGGCAGAAGTTAAAAGACTGGCTATAAATAGCTTCTTCGATATTATAGACCGCTATCTTTGTCGTTCAAAGATCTCTTAATAGAATATTTAAATTTTGATCGGTAATTTATGTTTGAACTACACCAAACATTTATGTTAACTGTGCCTCTTTGGGTATTTACTGTAGACACAGTATTGATAGCAAAATGCTTAGCAAAAGACGACTAAAAATACGCTTTGTATGGATAATCTAATGTAAATATTTGTTTTTTATTTAGGGCACATCAATTTGACCTCACCTCGCCTGATGTTAAGCTGAAGGCAAAGTCTTAGTTAAGAGGGTCACCATTACAAACACATAGTATTACAATGGTAGCGCTGAACTTGACGGTTTCATCAGATGCCTTTTCACGTCCCGCTTTTATTATCCGGGGCTGTAAGAAGTAGTAATATTGCTCTGAACTGTCAATGTGTGCATGTTATGTTATATTTATATCAAATATGTACCAAAGTACATCGTTTTTATGCCGCTTTCTGGTGGCTTTTGTGGTGTCTATAGAGTTTGTATGTAGTCTAAGCTGTAGACATACACTATGCGATAGAGATAATGATTTATAAAGCTGAAGCAAATCGAACTTAGTTGACTATGATTTTGACGAACTGAAGTCGGGGTCCATCGCGATGAAAAGCAATGATAAGAGACACCTGAATCTGGCAGACCTGTGGAGATTTTTAATATTTTTTCCTTCATCAAGTATACACATATTTTTAGATATTCAGCACGACTGTTTCATTGGTAAGATGATGATGAAAAGTAATTAATTATTACTTCCATTCCAGCTTTCCAAACGTTTCATCAAATATACTGTTAGTAGCGATTTTAAAATTGTCTGCCTCAAAAAATCGCTAAACCCATTTCTCACGAAAATGAAACGCGGAAAAAATCGCACAAGATAAATTACAGTGTCAAGTTACAATCATTATTGTAAAAACGAAACGTGACGAATCTTCAAACATAAAAATAATAAGTTTTCCTGGGTAAAAAAACCACTTCATTTCGACAGAAACGAACACGAAGATTACTAGATAAAAGAAATTCCATATACGGCGGACACGGAAAAAAAAATATAATGATGTCTGAACCAAAAAAGGCCGTCGATGTCCTCGTAAAAAGTTGTCTGTGCGAAATTTCGTTACGCTTTATCAGCACTAATGGCTTGCAAATAGCTCAAGCAATCGTCTTACACTCTTATATCATTCGCAGTTCGTCCGCTGCATTATTCAGTATTTTGCTTTTTAATATTCAGACGACATATTTGAGTCTCCTTTCAATTTTTTCCCGTGCCTCTCGTGTACCGGTGTGCGCTGAATTTTGAAAGCTACTTATTGATGTTCGTTGCTTAATCCCAACCAACATATCACGTCGAAGACGGGTGGCACCATTTATTTTTTTATCGATACCGCTGTAGACCCTCTTGTTCTCCTATCGGTTTCATTTTTTATAACACATAGACGCTGGATTTATCGTGGTTGATTTTCACCGATATCGATGAAATCTCAATCGGGGCGGCGCTAGTAATTTATACAGGCAGGGAATGGATTCATAGCCGTACGGATTAAAAAAAATGAAAGCAAAATATATGGGTCTGTCGATCGAGCGCTGAAATAGCTAGCTGCAGGTTGGTTTAATTATCGACATTCCTGCAACGGGCTCGACAAATTGTTTTTGTCGGATGGTGTACGTGGACCGATATTTCATTATTATAACCGCGATATCGAGGCTCCTGATACGATAAATGCATACTCACAACACTATTTTATTGGTCGGTGATTTATTTTGTTACGGCGATTATAATATTGAATTGGTTTTAAAGTCATCAGTCATTTGTTATTGGTTGCGTGACGAATTGCTATTGAACTGGTATGCTTTATAAATATACACTTTATGGTCGTTGGTATAGATATAAATCATAACAAAGTTATAATTATGAGTAATATCAAAACATTTGTTAGCGACTATCACTGAATTATTTTTATACTGCTTATATAATGAAGTGTCAATTTTATAAATGAATGAGCATCATAATACTAGTAAAATGTTTTCTATTTAATTTTAATATGGCAATCATTTGGAGAAAAATATTTGAGCAAACTCACATAAAAACTCATTTCGTGTTTGATCTTAACTATGTACCGCAGAGTCCTACTTCTGATATGGTACTTAAGAAAGAAGAGTGAGAGTAAGGCGAAAATCAGCTTGCTTCAGTATAGTATTGTGCCAGCTCGTTTTTCTATTCTATTCTATCTACTGTCGTCTAAACTAAACTAAACTCTCGTCACTGAGTCACATCAAACACATCCAACTCAAGTTACCATTTAAAAATATTCTATATCAGACGTCATCTACAGTGAGATGACAAATATCTCACACATTTCATATTTCCCCCATATCGAGCTGCGAATGGCATGAGCCATGACCGATAAATATTGCCTACGCCTACTAATAACTTACTACTAAAACTAGTAAGTACAATGGGGCACATAGTACCATTATGTTTGTATAAATCAGTGTTGGGTCCATTCTACCAGATTGCCTGCAGTTACGGTTGCACTTATTGCCGATTTCTCTCCTCCAATCCGACCCCTGAACACTTCGTCACGTGACCCAACCCTCCACTTCCCCTCTTTAGCTTTCACAAACCCTCGGGCTCATCTTGAACACGGATACTTCATTTAGTTGGATTTGAGGTCGATGAACTGTTGTAATAAAGAGTTTGATATATTCGTGGATTACGAGGTTAGGCGGTATATAGATGCGAAATATTATTATGGAAGTTGAAACCGGGATTTGGTTTCATTTATTTCTTGTGTAAGAGACATAACACCGTTTAGTTTCTTATATCTCATATAACATGTTTAACCCCAGATTTGTGAATGCACGCGCCATCTATATATGACTTTTACTTCAAAAATAAAAATAAATCGTAAGAATAATGATATAAAATGCTAATAAAAAATAAATAAAATAACGCTAACTTCGGTTAGAAGCCGCCTCTAATACTTTCTCATAATAAGGCAGAGAAAATAATAAAAAAGACATACTTATGCTCATTAATTTCGTCTTCTAGCTAACAGTGGCACGCAACACAAAAATATTTTTATGTTATAATACTACAAATAAAAAATATCAAAGCAGAAGTGGCTTTTTGTTATGGGATTTACCGTACTTTGAAGTGCCATTTAATTTGTGCCAAAATGAGCATCTTTGCCCCCACCTACCCAATTAAACACCTACTGGGGTAACCGATATAATTTTTTCTCATAAATGTGCCAATTAATTCCACTCTACCCATTCCCGCTCGAGGTAAATATGACCAATTACGAGCATCACCCATTTCACGCTTCTTACTTTTAGATGACGCTTAGAAATAAGAAAATTCTGACTAAAATTATATTAGGCGATTGATGAACGACTCGTGAAAGTGATATAAAATTGCCAGCGTAACTGTCTACAGAACTAGTTTTAAAAAAATTGTATAATGATTTTACCCTGATACATTTGGGTTACTTTTCAATAGCTAAGTATCCCATAAAACTAACTTTGTTTGAAGTTACGTGTTAATGTGAATAAAATAAAGTTATTAGGGTTATATATAAAACTAATAAAAAAAAGTACCTTTGAATTAAACGACGGTCTTTATACAATTTCCATACGATTTGAGCGTAATACATTTTTCTTACAATCAGTAATTTGTAACATTGTGGTTTGGATACGTGGTCTGCATACAAAGACAATAAACGACTTTCTCCTGAATAATTTAAAATCAAATTCGTTTTGGTTTCACAAAAAAATACAAAATTAGATTGAATGGAGACACATAAAGTACATGTGTATCGGCAATATTGTCAATTATAGAGCTCGATCTATTGCAAAAAATGCGATTCTATTTTCAAAAAGTCTCTTTGTTTTCAGTAAAAATAGTATCATAAATACATTTGGAATACGTATGTATTATATTTACTTGTATGCATTTTATAAGTATTTAGTAGGTATGTTTAACCCGTAGTCCATCTTAATAATCTTACATATTATTCTTTCGTCTTGAAAAGGGGTGAAGTCTGACGAATTTAAACAAGCATAGGTACTCGTGTGAAAGGTTTAAAAACAATAGATTTAGCTCGAGAGGCATTTATCTAACGCCAATAGCCAACAATGGGTCAATGGGCAAGGTGTATGTTTGTATATATGTATCATTAGTGGTCGTCCTATGGCCGAATCTCCTAGCATTGTGATTTCTAATAATAACTGTTCATCCCAAAGTTGCCTCAAATAAAATCTCTGCCAACGAAAAGATCGTCCATTGTACATTCAATTTTTACCTATACTACTTTGTCTTATTTTTATTTTGTGTACTTATAATAAAAAAAAATCTATCTATCTAATTCTCAGTTACTATTTTTTATAATCGTTTCGTATTCCTCCGCAAAAATCTTATTGAAGTTTATTCGTAAACGCTAGAACAAATCAAGTTTTTTATTCCAATTGTTTGTAGTAAACGAGATTGTGTAGTCGGGTTGTGCATGTAAACTCGGCATCGACGAGACGCAGCAATTTCCTTGCCAAATCGAGTGTGAACGAGAGACCACCAGTTTAAACTGGTTTTCCTATGCCTTTACTAATACCGACGGGTTGTTTACATTGACAGGGGAGCCAGGAGCCAAGCATTAAAAATACAATCCTATACCTTTTGTTTTTTTTTTATTTTCGAAGTAAATTTTTAAAGAATTATATTTTTGGATTCGTAAAAGCCGGATTTTTCGTATGCATTTGGGTTTTATGCTCAAGTTATCGAATAGTAGCGTGTTCAAACATTTCGCTTGGTTTATGTTTGAAAAATAAAATATTTTCCACATATTACACAGTCTCGATGCGGAGGGCGGAAGCAAACAAGTAAGCAGCAATCGACCAATATATATAATTATTATAAGAAATTCTATTGAATTTAGAAATGTTTATCGATATCTTTATATTCCCATCATAAGATACCAAACCAAATAAGTGGTTATGGTACCAACGTGGAAGTGTCTTTTTCAAATAAAAAAGAAATTCCAAATTGGTGCATAAATGACGGAGAAGTCAGCTTAAAAAAAGAAAAACTTGTTCAAAAATCATGGTATGGACATGATAAATACACACACTGCCTAGCGATTAGAATTGATGTTAGGAATATTTTTGTCCGTGAACAGACACATAAAGCGATAGCTAAGCTACTCGTATATTCAACATATTTTTTTAAATAATTAATGTCTGTAAAAATTCTCAATTATAATAAATTCGGTTTCACTTAAAATGTTTGTTGTACAACCGAAACCCCCGCTCATGACCGAAGGTTAAAAGACAAGTGGGTTGAAGACGCGATAACGCCAGGAGGGTTGAAAATCTAATTTGCAAATGCATTTCCTGCCTTTCAGGCTGCAGTGAGGTGAACCCGCCTTACATTTTTAAACAGAGCGTACAGATTCAATCGTTTCGACTGTTTTCGGGTTGATAAAACATTGTAGGGGCGAATCTTTCACGCCACTGCGGCATTTAGGGTTAGGTATGTGTATGTATCGGTATTGAATTTTATACAAAAAAAGGTCGTATATATGAAATCGATTTTAATCCACACCACAAAGAATGTGTCAAAGTAATAAACTGTTCTAAATTTGAAAAACGCTTCCAAGCTTTACAAGCTTCCAAGCAATACTTAATTTGACCGAAAAGGTCAAATTAAGTATTTAATGAGTTTCTTTGCTTTGTTTTCGGTTCAAAAGCTCTATTAAATTAGATGAATGTATGGAATGACGAAATGTGGTTGTTCCACATTGTTGTGAAACCACATTTCAGGGTGCAAAGGGAACACTCAAGCTGAAGGTGAAAAAAAAATACCTTGCCATAATGGGGCCTTCGACTTTGAGAGTGTTTCCCTTACACCCTATACATATACATCTAAATATGGGTTTGTAAGTAGGTGCTTGTAAGACCATACTTAGATACAAATAAACATCCTGATTAAGGCTAATAGACATATTACTAATAAAATATTTGCATTGAACAGGAATCAAACCCGTGCTCTCTGACAAAACCGTTCAATCTGGAATCCTTTCTACCAAAACAGCACTCAGGTTAAGATGAAATCCGTGACTTAGCAATTAGCTTACATCGTCATGCTGTGGCGAAAACTTAGATTTGTAACAAATATTATGATAGTAAATACATTTGGCACAATTCCAATTACTTAGCAGTAATCCATCAACAGAAAAAATAAGTAGGATGGGATCGTGAGGCGGTATAGTCACAGGGGCTAAAAGACAAGTTGGATAGTCCATCAACGTATCGATCGTTACAGACTACATACCCGGCACATGTGCCCGCGGACCGCTTAATAACGCCGATTGGCGGAATTCGAAATTTCGGCAGTGTTCACGGTCCATTGCCGGTGGAAATTACGTTGCGTGGAACGCCCTCAGCCTTTTGCAGGCTTGTATTGTGTACGTATCGATTTGCTTTTTTTGAAAATTTGATTGAAATGAAATGTTTGTTTACAAGGAACACGAACCTTAGGGGAGGAAACCATTTTACTTGTTCGTAAATGAAATGGAATTTTATTTCGCTTTTACGACCAAATATGGTTTTATACTCGTGAGTCAAGATCTATGAAATATGAGTTCCTACATAGTATTTGCATGATAATAACTTCTGATACTATTCATGTTGTAGATATTTTTTAAACTTTCATTAACTTTTTTAAAAGAACATGTGAAACTACGTGCAAAATATAGTACTAAATGAATTATTTATTATTATACATTTATTCTAGATTCACATCACATCACTCACATTAATGTTATCCATGCTAATTAAATCCATACAAAATACTTTTTTATGTTATCTTGCTTAGAAGTAACTTATTCACTCTAGTCTTGAAGACATCTAAGTTATAGATATCCGGCAATATAGATTGGGGCAGAGCGTTCCACTTGGCTGTACGTATGATGAACGTATCAACGAATCGTTTGGTACGTATGAGTGGAATGACCACCATGTAGCAATGGCATGTCGCTGTACATCTGGTCGTTCGGAGGTGGAAGGGGCTTGAATGAATCAAATTATGCAACTTCAGTGAACGTCCGAAGTACACCTGATAAAACACCGAGACACACGCAACTCTTGGACGATGTTCTAGACTCTGGAGCTTTGTCGCAATGAACGCATCGTCGCTGATAAGCCTCCTAGTTTACCTCTGTATCGACTTAAGTGCTTCAATCTGATGTTTGACTGAGCCGTCATAGAGGTGCGAGCAATATTCCATGCACGGTCGAACTGGCGCTTGATAGAGTGAACAGCTGTTATTTTCGAAAAAACCTTTCATTCCGTAATGAACAACCCTACGTAACCACATACTCTCTTCACTATTCCTGACAATAATACTATTAATACTAACTTATATTGCGATGAGGTTACATACGCGATGAATTCTACTATCACTCAACTCGAGCAATGAAACCAAAATCTTCTTTGTATGATTAATATAAAATTAATTTATTAGGTCTACTGCTTAGTTACCATGAAAATCTCTTAAGAAGACTTAGGTGCACTATAGGAGTAATATTATTTCCAAATTTAGCCGAAATCAAAACCAAAAAAAACTAAACGATTTTGCCATCACCATCTATAACGATAACCCTTCAATCAATTACTTAACAACTTCAACTAGCCATAAACCAGCTGATCGAGAACCAACAGCCAACTTTTCAATTACCGTTACGACAAAAATACATAAGTTGCAAGATCGGATCTCTATGGTCGTTGCACACATCACGAAGTCGCCAGCAACTTTTGACACACCCCGAAGCTCCAACTAACTTTTACATTAGAGGCGAACTTTCTTGCGACTTGTTCTTCATGCATCGAGAAAAAACGTCTTGGCACCCTTTATAACTGCTAAATAATCTTTGTTTGTATTTAGCAATGAAGTATACTATTTATTTGATGTTCATTGGTAATTGATACAGAGATGACAGTATGGTAGGGCATTTTAAACCATATCTATGTATATCGCACTGGATTCTCAGCCAACACACGTGTTCCCTTCATCCTACAGTCTCGGGTCCTTTAAACGGGGCGTGAAAAAACAACTGCCGCGTCTAGATACATTTAAAAAAAATTGAAATTAATACCAAGACTTTATTAATTTCGAATACAAAGTAATACGATAAAATTGCTACAGCGCCGAAACCTGTAAGTTATTAAAAGACATTATTAGGTATTCCAATTTGTCTTATACAAATTATTAAAAAAATTAATCCTACTTCAAGTTCTAAATGCATCACAAAAACGTAAATAGCTCATTCACAGATTTAATTCGAAAGATAAAATACGAGTAAGACTTTTCGGTTGAATTCGGAGTTCAATCCAGCTGCAGTAGTATCAGACCATTGTTAGTAACTATGTATATATTTATGTTAAAATATTATCCGCAACCAAACACAACATAAAGGAGACGGAAATCGGTGGGCCCAAAATGGAATAAGTTGAGATATGATCTAAAAAATCAGTCATATTTTTGTGTCTTAGAATATGAAAATTCACCTCAATTCTCAGTCTGGAAGCGGAGAAATATGAGAAAATAGTTTTCGGTAGATTATCGATTAAGTAATCGATTACACATTTGCAGTAAATAATTAACTCAAAGTAATTAAATGCACTATAATATACTTACATGCAATATAGTGCATATAATTACAGTCATATTATTATACCAAATATCAATTAATTACTGAAAAACCAATATTAAAGATTATCGATTTAATATCGATTCAAATCTCTCTTATATTTTTAGGCTGTCACTGGCATGACAGTAAAAAAATAAAAATATAATAATGGCATTGACACTGACAGTTGCCGTTTTGTTTGCTCATTCGTTTCGTGTAGAGATGGGTTAGTACCGATATTCGTTGGTATTAGCTAATCTTAATATATTAGTTTCGTGATATTATAATATCTTAACTAATATTTGAATATTAGTAATATTTTACCGACAACCAATCGTCAAATACCGCGGTGATCTATGATCGTATTAATATTGACATATTATTGCACTAATAAATATAGGTCAATCTTCTTGCGCTGAATAGACTGATTAGGTAGGTACCTATTATTATCGCTGAAGATATGAAAGATTGATATATTTTTAATAATGATTTTGATTTATGTATGATAGTAGGTACAGCATACTTTAACACATCGTGATTGAGGACTGGAATAATAATAATAACAAACATAGTTACAGTACCTACTTGAAGTCGGTGGCACATTTTTCTTATATTTTAAATACAGATATAGGTAGGTTAGGACCAGTTGTGTTTCTTTTTGTAAGTAAGTAAATTAGTTTCTAGTAGCTGTTGCCCTCGGCTTCCAATATAAGACTTGCTTGATACTTAGAATACAAGTTATGTCTGTGTATAAGAAAAGTCTAACCAACATGGTTTGCGATGGCAAGTTTCAAATTATTGTTTATAAAAATGGTACCAAGTAATGAATATTTATTCTCAGTCAGCAACCAATCAGCAACGAAGTTAATACGATCCGAGCGAATACATCACACACTAATCCATTCCATAGACTAATATTCACCAATCGAAAACAGAATGATATTACACGACCATGTCAGATAGTAAACAAGATCTGAAATATTACTGATATCAGCAATATTACCATATCATAGTCGGTCGGATTACTAATACCTGAATCTTGAAAGTAATCTTTTAACTAATATTAATATATTCACTTCATCTCTAGTTTCGTATTTTCCAATGCGTTTTGATTGCTTTCCCGATTATTTGTAATTTTTTACGACCACTGCTTTGTATTTTACGGATTCTGACCCTGCCTATCTTATACTACGTTGGACACCGAAGATCGCTCACACGTTTGACTTGATTTAATTTTGATTGTTATTTTGGATTTTACCGCCGGCTTGTGAATTGGATATTATTGAAACTATGGATTTCTGTGTGAATCGTGGGATATCCACTGCTCATTGCAATACACTGGGTAGACCACCCTTACACGATGAAACAATTCTGTCAGTGATCCGGCAATGGCTTGCACCTCAGTCTGTGAGTAAATATAACCTCATCTAACCAGCTACCATCCTGGCAGGTGTAAAATACATACATATATATTTAGAAGGCCTATGGATATTGTTTACAGTTATGGCAAAGAATTATTTATCAAACAATGTTTTATTACCCTAATACGGAACAGTTAATTATGTATTGTTTAATGTAGCTGAAGATTAATAAAACTTATTTTATAAATATTTTAGTCGACGGCTCTCGTAGAAGAAGGGAGGCTATAGTAATGCGTTACTGGTACTGAATTGTATTGTAGGGAAACGACCTATAGGCTGCTGGGCTCATATTCTAGACGACATTTTAATTATAATATAAGGCGAATAAAACACTATATTAAATGATTTTTTATTTTATTTTAGACATCCTTTCCCTATCTTTTCACCTGTTACCTACCTATAGCTTGAAGTTCATATGATTTTTCAAACATTTTCTAGTAAATATAATAATTATGAGTGCAAAAGAACACATTTTGCACTTCAGGAATCAGCTGTTGGTTAAAGATTGTAACATAATGTCACTTTTACATAATCTCTTATATCTCTGTTCTCAGACTGACAAAATCCGCAGAATATTCAGTAAAAGGTTGATAATATATATAAGCTATTAATTGACACCACTTTCATCTTCTTACACCCTGGGCCCAAGATTGTATGAAATCATTTCTGTCTCCTTTGAAAGTCTGTTAAAAATGTATAAATTAATTGTCCAATTACAGATCGCAGCCAGAATCGTGGCGTATTGTCGTTCTGTAGGTAATTATGAGAGATGAGTTTTAAATTACAGCCCAAAATGAGATCAACAGAGATATCTACTGAATCCAACTGCTCATTAAGTTTCGTAGTTGGTGTGGTGAAATACATTTGCGATATGGAAACGTTTCGTTTTACGTCGAATGTAATTTTGTTTTTATTCGTACTGAAGTCAAGTGTGTTTCACCGCCAATACTTGATGACGTTTTATTTTTAAAAATATTGAAAACCGTGCGGTCTCCACTTGCTAGCAATAAATCACAGGCGGCCCATCTTCTTTTTGTCGTGCTTTTTCCCTTACTGGGTTAGATCCTTTTATATTTGTACCTAAATACGGCAGGTACACGGATTACGAGCTGTGCCTTTGACCTTTTGAGGTGATTATTTACTTATAACACTAATTATAAACGCTAAATCTTACCTATATGCTCTCTCCATGGGGGGCGTGGGACGAGGTCACCGTGGTTCCTATACCTGAAGGGAGTCATCTCGAAAGAGAAGGCCTCAGGTCTGCCGGCGTGCGAGCTGTATGTTGGCTACTCACCTCGGCAAAGCCACTGTGTCCTTAGCAAGTCATCATCATCATGTAGTATTTTCTGGTAGCATCCGAGACTAAGATGGACTCGGAGTTTAAAGTCCGCCTTCCTGCTTTTCCCCCTCCACCACTAATGTAAGAGATTGTCAATTTTCCTGTTGAGTCCATTAAATAGTTTTGTAATAGGTATGACCGTTCAAGTGCTAAAAATAATTTACAAGAATATTTATGCGATCAAGTTTCATTCATTATTGCGAACCCAGCTAGGTTAATCACTACTGCACAAAATATCTTTCAAAATACTTTTCAGACTCCGATTTTTACAACATTTATTATACGGCTTAACTCACGTAATAATTTATTTAAGTTCAGACATAAAATTGCCATTATTAAAACTATTGGAACGATTGAAAAACTTATAATATTTATAACTCTACGATGCTACGGTATTGGTGAGTCATAATAAGTTTAGAGTTTAATATCAAACTTTCAAATTTATAGATTGTTACTTGGCACGTAATCACGTTTTTATACGAAATTACTTATTAGTTATTAACTTTGATCATTATATAATAGGGTGATAGAGAAATAAAGTTGAGGCTGGCACCACACCATATTATATGTTTTTGCAGTAGTGCCAATATTAATAAACTTCTGTGGTTTTATTGAACATACTTCTTGTGTAATAATTATACTCATACAAGAATGTTGTGTTTTGCGAATGTGGTCTTAAAAGATCATGATTAATATTGAGAATATACTTGTCATAATAAAATATCAAGTTCTGTCTGAATATTTGTTGTTTCCAATTAGAATCTAATTAAATAGTTTGCATCCTTTTTTATAATTTCATAAAATTATGAGAAAATTATGTTACGAAAATCGAGCTCTTTCAAGAATATGACATTGAACAATAGACGGAAGGATAAAAAAAGCTCGCGTTTGTATATAACATGTAATTTATATTGTATTATTATCATTTTCGTGTACAATAAAAAACAAAATAAAATAAAAAATAAGAAGAAAAGAACGCCCCCTTCAAGGTTAGATCCTGTATTTATTTTAAATACATTACTTAAGTATCAAAAAAGGAACAACAATTTTTTCCAATCTACATATTAAATCGCAACATCTGCATTCGCAGTTTCAGATTTATTGGACACAGTTGACCTACTTTCTACTCTTGAATGTTGTCCTCGACTGAATTACCCGCGGTTGCCTTACTTGCGTTAATATTTTATAAAAATTGCTAAAATCATATTTAAATAAATTAATAAGTACTGGCATTCGTTATGAAAGTTTGCATTTCAATTAATTATAATGAATAGTTTCTTTAAAAATTATACCTAATAATGGTAAAAAAGATTGGTAAAAAAGATTGGTAAAAAAGATTGATACAAAAGATTTTAAGATTTTGTAATTTCCTGCATAAAAGTTCTTTTAATTTTTCAAAGTTAAATGTGTATTACAGAAACGGAGTACATTACAAAAACGAACTTTATGCCTTGGTGATACTGAATATGATTAATCTATACAATCTTGTAAATTATTTTATTCCGTACGCTTAAGGCCTAGCGCACAATGCTAGAGGCACTGAGAACAGCATTTTAAGACAACAAAGTACCTTGACATAAGTACAGTCAATAATATTATACTAAGAAATGCGCTCTAAGTTCGCACGCAGAACTTATTTTTGATTAACAAATATTGGCCGTATGTCAGAAAGTTAAGGTTTATATTAAACTGTAATTTTGAAAGGTTCTTCACCGCGCCTCCAGCGGTGTGCGCTGGGCTTACGACATCCTAATTTAGGCCCTATCCTATCCCAATCCCAAAAACAACCGTATAACCTCATAACCTCCTCATCCAAAACCCCTTTAGACCTTCAAAATATAATAATCAATGCCTCTATTGGACGACACATACGTTCTAATTACATACTTGCACAATCTGCAGCCTCATCAAGTAAACTGATTCTAATTTTCATTTATTTGTTCACAGGTAAGGCACAAATATTGCGTTCTCATCGTGGAAAGTAAGTTACTATGAAAGTAATAGAATACATATCCTGATTTATGGATTGCTTTTCGTCTAGACAGGCTTTGAATCAGATTAAATGCAGTGATGTAGAGACTCCACTGCAGAGGTCATAGCATAATGTAGTAATGAGATATTCAAACAAAATGCACTGCTGTTATTCCAATAGACTGACTATAGTTACGAGTAGGTACGGTGTAAAAATAGTACAGTAGCAACAATGTGCAATATTTTTAATTACATTACACATGGGCATGGTTTACGTAGTAACTATTTATTAATCTGTGGCGTGGTATACATTATATAGGTGCAGCGCCATTTTGATCAACCCTGAGCCCCCGGGCACGCAAGAATTTGGGGGCTCTTTTGGAAATACATTTGTGATAATACACACTTCTACAATGTATTTATTATTGTAAATTGTAAATTAGTATTGTTAAATATAGCGTGGAATTACAAGTGTGTTATCAATAATGTATAATAATAAGTTCCAACAAGTTTCATCAATCATCAGTACAAATAAAAAATAGCCCTTTTGAATTGTTAGACGATTACGGGATTGATTCCTTTCAGAATATCTTTCTTGCAACGTACCTTCAAGGAGTGGGGAGGCTTATGGGCCCTAGGCACGTACCTTAAATGCCCCTATGATAAAGGTGGCATTGTATAGGTGCTTGACCTACAGATACCTTTCAAACATTTATCAAACATCACAGCTACTTTTCTATTATAGTACACATATTGTTTAATATTCATAACAACTGCTGAGCTTAGATAGTAGTATCGATTTAGCTTAGAAGTTTAAAAATAAATATATATATATATAAATAAATATATATAATATATATATATATATATATATAAATAAATAAATATATATAAATAAAATACTGCCATAGATACACACAATATAATCATTTGACGTCATTACTCTCCACTTTCATGTTACAAATCCATTTTATCAATACAATAAAATATCCTTAGTGGCGAGTACTTAATGTTATTAATATACAGCACCGAAGTACTTCTGTGAAGACCCCTTAGTCCGTCAACAAGTTCTACTTGTAATATATCATAAGGGATTTACGTCATATTTTTTATATAAGTGTTTGGAGCAGGGCTTGTTTACCGGTTAATGTATCAAACCGGTTTCAGTGCAAGTACATAGGAGCGTTTCATTTAGGTTTGACTCTACCTTAACCGCTAAAAAACCTGTATTCTTAAAGAGCGAAATTATATAGGTTTGGCTCAATTTACCGGTTAATAAAGGTTTTGATTTCACTCTTACCGACAACATCGTCGTCACCATTCGTATTCAATTCGCGCGGACTACATGTGTAACCTACTAGTACAAAATTTCAATTTGCAAGCGCAGGGCAGGGCAACCATTTTTTTTATCGTGCGAAAAATCCCCACGGATACCCCCCCACCGGAGCCGGTTGAGTAGGTTATGTCGGACTCGAACCGACTAAAACGCACGCCGTCTTTGGGTCTACAGTTGCCGGAGGTGAGGTAGTAGCCAACATATCCCTCGCACTCCGGCAGACCCGGGGCCTTCTTTTCGAGATGACCCCCGTCGGGTGTAGGGACCATGGTGTCCCCAACTAGCCCCCGGGTATGGGGGGGCGCACTTTGCGCGCTTCTGCTAGAGTGACAGGCGGCTCCACTCGTCACCCCCAGGCCCGCGCTCATGGAGGACGGAGGTCATTCTGCGACCTCCGACGTCCGAGTCGCCTCCGCTCATCGCGGGCTTTGCGGGTCCGGAGTCTTCTCCAAACTCGTTCCGCCGTCTCCTTCTCGAGCATTACCTGCTCGCAGAAGGAGGCGCCGGCAGCCTAAGTGTTTGCGCATCGTATCATCGCCGTGAGCAATGCGCGCGTAGCTGCAACCTGTCGAGAGCATCTAATAAGTACTTTGCGGAGCCATTCCAGAGATGCGAGCAGTAGGTATTCCACGCAGGAGCGAATTTGTGTCTTGTAAAGAAGACACCGTTGCTCCGGCGTGAAAAAACGTCTCACTCTGTTAAGGACTCCGAGTTTACGCGAAGCTATTTTGATGATGCTCTTGAAATGGTTCTTGTTATTCAGTTTGCAGCGAACATCCATTCCGAGTATATTGAGGTTATCCTGTAATGGCAGTGGCGTGCTCTGAAGAGTGGGATGAGGAAGGAAAGAAGATGTCTTTGCTGTATACGCACATGCCTGCATCTTCTTGACATTGAACTCGACCAGGTTCTCAGATCCCCATTGAGAAATGTGATTGAGGATCCGGTCAAGCCCAGTGACAAGAAGCTGTCTTTTTTCGGCTATATCAGACTGCTTGGTCGCAGTATGTCCGTGGTAACTCTCGTGTACAGCACTATCGTCTGCATAGCAATGGATGCTGCCGGTGGACAGCATGTCATTCATATGCAGAAGAAAGAGAGTGGGTGATAAGACGGACCCCTGCGGCACGCCAGCATTTACCTGCAGTAACTCCGAAGTTCGTCCATCACAAAGAACGCGTATACGGCGCCCCTGCAGGAAGCTAGCAACTCAATTGCACAATCTTGGAGGCAGACCGAAGGCTGGTAGTTTGCAAAGAAGCGATTTGTGCCAGAGTCTATCGAAAGCTTTGGCGATGTCCAGGCTAATAGCCAGTGACTCACCATGCTTATTCATAGCCTCACCCCAAAGATGGGTTATATACGCCAGAAGATCACCCGTTGACCGTTTCGGCCTGAAACCTTATTGCCGGTCATTAATTAGGGAGTGATCCTCTAGACTGACGGCTATGAGTCGATAGTTGGCTGGGTCTGAGCGATCTCCCTTCTTGGGAATCGGCTGTACATTCGCCTCTTTCCACGCAGTCGGCACTGTGCTTGAAATGTAGGAGAGTCGGTACAGCACATTTTTGAAGAACCACCGCTGGTATACCATCCGGAACACTGGCTTTCCGGACATCGAGTGATTCCAGTACTGCACGGACGTTGCTTTGCCTGATACGAATATATAATAGCGAAGGCTGGCAGAAGTTAGCTTGCACGGCTTTGGCTAGTAGCCAGTAGCTACGGCTGCCCGTGTGATGGGCCACTAGTTCTTGACCAACCTGTGCTATGAGCTGAGCATCCGTTCTGGGTCTTTACCTTCTAAGGCGGCTCGCACCGAAACATTGTACTGGTCTGGGTGGCTCGTCAGCTGAATGTCTTACAAAGAGGGTGCTAGGCCCCACCCTCTTGGTATTCTAGTGACCTCGTGTACTAGTTGAGTCAGGCTGTGAGCCAGAGCAAACGCGTGGGCAGCTCTTCCCGTATGGTCTGTTTTGGCGGAGCCAACCAGATCTCGTGGTACGCGTTAAAGTCCCTCAAAAATTCCAATTCAGCGTTCGGAAACCGCTTCTTCAATTTTATTTGTGGTTGTGAGGCATGGCGAGACCCGACGCGCCCAACCGAAGCCACCCCCCCCCCCCTCCCCCGAATATGGTCGCCGGGTTCCCACGTCCGGTCACCAACTGGCACGACGAACCATATCAGGTTAAGCGCGGCCTGGCAGCCTCCCAGGGTGGTTAGCCCAGTCGGGCCCCTGTAATATGCCGCGAGCGGCCCGCGGCACCACAGTTTCTACGGGTCTCCCTGCTCGGCGGGTCACCCCACCCCACCAGACTACGCCAAGACCCACTGGTCCCCCTTATGCTGCGACTACCACCACCTCTGCCTGGCTTTGCCCTTGCTGAACGCAATCCAACCGAGTTGAATTACTATGAAGCGTTTTGCGCACATGTGCACGGTGGTACCCACCCGGTCGAAATTTATGACAATTTTTTTCCTTCGAATTTCTACCACCAGTATAACGTATGTTATGCCGCATCCTTCGATTAGACATTTCTTTCTTCCTCGTAATCAAAATTACTATAAATTTTCTCTTACGACCCATGCTTCACTTGAAAAACGTAAAATAAGTAGGAGCAAAGCTGCGAAATTAATTAAATAAAGCTGCCAATAACTTTGCCCACAGTTCGCAATCGTGTAAATAAATGCATCAATCTCTGAAAAATACCTACTAACAAGTTGTGACGTTCATACAAAATAAACTTCGAGCGATGCCGACACGGGCGCGTGTCGCTCTGGATTAAACCGGTTTATTAAGGTTTTAGTATGGTTCCCATTCTGGTTTCGCTCCGAATGAAACCTTTACTGAAAACCGGGTTTAACCTTTATTAACCGGTATTTTCTAAACCGGTTTCAAGCCCTGGTTTGGAGGCACTCTAGTGAAGGCCCCGTGATGTTATGGTGAATGTGTACATCGGTTTTCGATCGTTTGTGAAGTCAAATTATGTAGATCATAAAGATGCAGTTTTATAAACTACTGTTATATCGATTTAAAATTAGAAGAATTTAATGTCTAAACGAGACTTGAACCTGCAACCAGTCTCTTACAGGGAGAATGCTCTGACTACTTGGGCTATTAGATATAATATTAATGTTGGAAGGGAAATTTCATCAGAATTCGAATCTGCAAAGAAATCAAAATAAAATTAGTAAGATTTAAAAAACTTTTGTAATCGTAACTATTTGTTGTCGTGTGAAAGACTGAGTTGATACCGGTCTATTCTCATGATATAACATTCACATACCTAAATATAATTTTCGTTCCCACCCTACGAATTACAAACTCACGTCCCCATCTTAATACCACTACCATTGATCGCGGTGCCAGCATCAATAAATATAACAGTATCCGATCTTATCGGTCAAGATTATGTTTTATACCGAAACCTTCCAAAAGTACCCCTCTAATGCGGTCTGATATATTACTTTATTTGTCAAATATCAATAACAGGGACCACTTTGAAGGGATGAATTGGAACGTATGAAGTGAGTTTCACTTTCACTGTTTGGTATAAGGATATCAGTTGTTTTGTTTATGTTTTAGGTAGCAATCACTTTAGAAGCATGGGTGAAGGACAGTGAAAATGTCAATTACTTAACTGCATGAAATTATGACAAAACATCAGTTTTCATACATACCTACATAATGCTCACGCCCGTAATCTTTGAAGGGGTAGGCAGAGGTGTATTAAACACTAATAGGGAGCGAGCCTATTGCCGCCAATCGGCCATTGCCAATTTGTAACAAAAATGGGTATGCCAAAAATGAATTCCTACCCGCAAAATGTAGCAGATAATTAAATTTGAAAAAAAAGAGACTCGATTTTGCTATGCGGTGTAAATCGCAAGGGCATTAATTTCGTGCTTAGCCGCAAAAGCACTACTTACCAATTAACGTTTTTGAAAGTATCAGACGTAATCAAACTATATTAGTTCTCACGTAATAATTTCAGCAGTAATATGTATAATATAATGTGTCAGCAGTTTAATATAGAAGTAATTTTATCACAATAACTTTCTCTCTTTATATTTTTGATCAATTAAAGGATAATAATCTTTAATTTATCAAAACCCCTTAGTACTACTTAACTTCATAATGGTGTTCTATAATGGCATTTTTCTGAAATATTGTCAAACTTCTGGGTATGTTTTTAACTGAGTTGAAACTCCTACATGTAGGTAGGTATTTCTTTGTTGGGACGAGTTGAAGTCGAATTTTAATATTATATTATCTACATAAGCTGTTAATCTTTCCCGGTTAATGAATTTTTAACCAAATTTGGAAATTTTAATTTAATTTCTTTTCTTATCTTTTAAAATCTTAAATTTTAATTAAACTGAAACCATTATACGCTTTTTGCTATCGGATATCCAAGAACCTTGGTTTTATCATTGTGCTACTTCAATACTCGATAACTCCATTATAGGCCTAACTCCTAAATTATTGTACCAGAGCATGATAACAATAGGGATATCTAATATCAGTATTAGGAAGTTGCGTGAACTGAGCTTGAAACTAGAAACCTGTTATCTTAACTCTCCGGGTAATAACTTAAGTTTTGATAGCTAAACATGATAATTTTAAAACTTGTAGAACTAACCAAGTCATTAAATACTCTGTCCTTTATATACTTGTCATCATCAACATCCAAAAGATCGCTTTACATTGAAGAAAGAAAGAAGAAAAGCACCAAAACCTCGTTAGAGTTTCAAAAAATGCACTGTCGTAACCTAACTGGACTTTAATGATATTGATAGGACCCCTGAATACTGCATGCATATTCCGAAAATTCGCTGACGATAACAAATGGCCAATGTCAAATGAAACTACAACTCATGATTAACTGTCTGGTTGATGCTAATAAATATGAAACTGCCAATAAACTGGCGGATCACAAATCAAAACTAGATAATGTGTAAAATAGACGCTACGCATTATTCTCTAACACGGGACAACACGGTGGCTTATGTGGCCACCCTAGTGTGGTACTTAGGGCCCCATTCAGGCATGCCCGCCCACGATTGACGGATTAGCAAGGTAATTGCGGTATTGCGTGATTTTATCAATGTAATTGAATGTGGGACATCATAGAACGCTCTAGGGTTGACGCGTGATCGGCATTGTACCAGTTAGATTAGCTTTTTTAAAGATAGGGGGTAGAATTGCACTCTCAAGAAGAAGAGGATAAAAAGAGGGATAACTATGTTTCGATAATATTTACTTTATTGAAATACTAATGATATACACACGCTCAACGAAGTATAGATGCTTATGTAAATATGTATTAAGACACCTCTGTTTATATTTTAATGTTACGATTTTTCAATGGTTTTTAAATATATAAATTTTTGAGGTTATGCATTCTTTAGCAAATGTGCTTCTGATCATTTCATTTGAGAGTTTAATGTGTAGTACCACATTCCTTCTTCCTACTGCTACACCTATCTGCACAAATCTTCGACTTAAGTCACGAGAGAAATAAGGTCCTAGCGGACTTGGAATGTTTTTGGCGCCACCCGTATGAACATGTGATTCCATTCCAGCTGCTCCATACAAACCGGCCATAGAGTTCAAGGAATAAATAAAAAAGAATTGCTTGAATTGGTCCAGCCGTCTTGGATTTTTTAGCTTAGCAACATATTTCGGGATTCGTTAATATTATATAGATTATTGGTAGATTTGAGCTCGTCCACTACCGTTACAACCCGTGCTATCCTCAGAACACAGCCCAAAAATGCGAACATTGCGTATAGAGCGCATTTTGAGCACATTTTGGATCTATAATAAATGCTAAGAATATTCTTCTTATTATTTAAAATAAAATATTTTTTCGTATATAACCCAAAGACTTCGCCCATGATACAAATTGATTTGAATTACTAACAGAAAGAAACTACCAGAAAGGTAGAAATATTGCATTGAAAAATCCGTTTTTTCTATGCCATATTTCTATCTAACACTAAACTGCTTCACCTTCTCCTATGTCCACGAATCTAACACTTTATGGCCTGAGTTTATTTAGTTATTGATTCGTTATGACATTACATGTGATGCGTCGAGTACGTAATAGAATACTGTTATTAATTGGCCAATTCAACTCAGTGGCCTACAATCGGTTAACATTGTATTTGTGTTAGATCGATCATAACCTGATTGGTAATGAATAATGACTTGATGTGTGTACGAAATTTATCTGCCGTTTGTTTTGTTTGACGTTGGTCAATTGGTTTTTGAATGATGAGTTCGAATTTCAAATGGCTTTTTAAGTGAAGACAATGATAATACGAATAATGTTAGTATAATTTATAAAGTATTAATTTATAATGTATTACTTTTGCTGCTTAGTCTTAAATTGGTTGAGAACATTTTTTATTTGAATGTAGTGTTTCAGAACGTGTGCTATGAAAACATGCTATATTCAGTTTATTCAAAATACCATAGTAATATCAAATGGAGCCGCCATTAATCTCCCTTAGCAAATCACGCGATGATTCAATTATATAATATTGTTTGGCGTCAGTTTCAGTCCAAACTAGACTTAATAAATTGCTTACATATTACCTAACACAATCAATTAGGTAATTGACTATTCATTTGATATTGTTGATGTTGATTCTATTATCAAATCTAAGTATTATTTAGAAGGTTAGAGGTAAAAATGGAGTGATGATAAATACCTGGATAAAAATAAATAAACATTATTTATTGAACACGTGATAAACACTATTTGAAAAGAGACAGAATATTAATAACTATATTCAAAATATATACACACCTATACTAATTATTATATAGATACAGATATAAATAAATAATATAATATAAAATTATATTATTTGGCGGCGGGGGGCAGCCCGTCCACAATTACATTCCCAAGGAGGGTTTAGATCAGGCGGGCGGCTAGTTAGACATTTTTTGAGAAAGCCTATGTATAATGAAATCATTCATAACTACAATTGTTAATATATGGATGAAATATGGATAGATGTTAATATTTGAATGACTTTTCCAATTACAAAATCTTCTTTTGCTGCTAAATTTTCAGTTATAAAAATAAAACAATAACGGCTTTTTACTTTTAAATTCGGTAATAACTGTATCAAACGCAATGTCAAGAGAATTTTCAGTGCTAGCGTTGGGCGGCGTTGCACAGATTTGCATAATACCCAATGAGACATTAATTTATCCAAACCCAATATACCGGCGTCACCTGCGGCCCATGAAATGTTATTACGTAGATGCATTGCTAGTTAACACTATTGATATTTATAATGGTTGATATAATTTTGTTAACGTTAATACTGGAACTGACGAAAGTGAGGCATATAAGTAGAACACCAGAAACGTTTCAGTAAAAATTCGTTAGAGTTAAAGCCCTATATTTAAAACTAGAAACCAAAACAGCAAACTCTAACTTGTCACTACATATAATATCAAAAATGAAAAAAAATTTTAACACAAAATAAAGGAAAGGACAAGTAATTAAGCGCCAATATTTTAAAGTAGGTACAACTTTAACTACATTTAAAATCTACAAATACAAGTCTTAATTATACAAGTTTCACAAGAAACTCACAACTGCCACTTAAAGAAAAGCCAGCGTAGCACCGAACGATTGCAACTTGTAAAAATAATCCAATCTTCGACTGCGGTGTCATTCCGAACTAACAAACTAGAAATTTTCAAGTCGATATTTCCGACCTGATTCCCGACGCTGTGGGCAAAACGAGCAGAGGAAAATTTTCCGACTTGTTACTCTATTGGTCTTATTGTGAAAACTTAGTAAACTCAGAACTGCAGACTGTCGACCCCAGCGCTGCCGCAGAACTGACAATTACCTCTTTTTTTACTACGATGACTTGGTAACTGTACTTGAGTATTGCCAGAGAGCCTCGTTACCGTAATCGAGTAATCAAATTCAGTTATGGCTATTTCCGACGCTTATCGATAACGAAGTCAAGGGCCCTTCCTAATTCGAAATCACGTTTATTTGAATTCGCCCTGTCATAGAGAAATCAAAAGACAATATGGCTTCCGTTGCCCGCAAAACAACAAGTAATAAGTAAGTATATACATTAAGTATAAACTTTTAGTTGAAAATGAACCATGTTTTTCCAACGAAATATTATTTTGCACTGAGTAAAATTTCAAGTGTTTAAAATGTTACGTGTCTCAGAATACATACAATGGTAGTGAATGCGCCTATTTTACCTGAAATCCGGCTTTCACTGTTAGCAAAAATGCTTATTTATAATACCACTAAGGTGGCAGATAAGCACGCAACCCACCACCGTCGAAACCACAACACAAGGCTATTATTAGACGTGGTGTTCTTTAGAGTGGAAGTACTTCCCCAGTCGGCATGCTCGATCTCCGATTTCCAACAGCTGAAGATTTTGTAAATATAACCTCCTGCTACTTTAAAAATATAATTCTAGACGTGAATATAAAAAAGAAACACTTAACAAGAAATCTGCATTATCAAACTTAATGAAATCTATATGAGATTCAGAATAACCTAAAGATCTCGAACAAAAATACGCTTCGAATTGATTTCTCTTTTATATTGAACCCAGATTGTAAAATTTATGGTACGAATACAATTAGATTAAACGTTACAAACAAATTCCAAGCGATCGTTCCAAACATCTCGATTGGTACATTCGCTCATTATTCAGCAAATCGTCTCATTATTTCTGTGAGCTTAATCCTTGGCTTACATTACGCTTTTTAATTGTACTTCTACTGTCTGACCCTCATCGGACTCGCTTGTTTTTCAGAATTTGCCGTCTCGTTAAACCTCGCCTCCGAGTTTGTTCGATGTTGGTTCAATGTGTAAGATATAGCGGCATACAATTTTCTAATTACCACACTTTTGGATAATTTGCACTATATTTGCCTATTGTATACTTCAATCAATTAGCCTATTACATAACTCGACAGACCGCTGTAGTAAACGAGTCTTCAAGTGAAAACCGTTAAAGGTCAAACCAAAGCTAGAACTCCCCTAGCCAGATGAATCGAAAAAGGTGACTCGTACAGACTGGATGCGGATGAAGAAAGATCGGGAGCAATCGCGCTCATTGTATCATGTGTATGTAACTGTACTGAATTACTTGATATAAAACTAGTGTCATAGCTTTAATAAGTTTTAGCCGACAGGGATCGATCAAGAAAATTTAAACCACAAAATATTTAAGTTTCGAAATTTTGAAAGGTACTAAATACGTAATTCAAACACCGCACAAGATTTTTTGTAAATCAGTCGTTACTAAGATGTCATAAATTAGAAACTGAAAAGTCAAACTTGGCCTGTTAAATTGGCTATATGTATATCGAAAATTCAAACCACAAAGCAACATCGCTACACCGCACCGTGCCGGGTTTGAGCCGACCATTTGGCCGTACGTTGGCCGTGCGTCGTCGGTTGTGTTCGCGTACCTCTAACAAGACTGTTGCAGCTGGATTTTCCGTAAATGTGTCCATACAAAATATATTGGAATAAATAATAATTAAACGTGCGCCGGATGACACTCTGTGACGACTACGGCACGGTGTAGTGTGTGACATCCTTAATATATGGTTAGCGAATCTCGGTATTAATGGCGTTATATGGTAAATACAATAATTTACCTTTTGTTTTGTTTGACGTTGCACTAATCGTGGTCACAAGCTAGTCATATATCATACAACGCTTCAGTTTAAAAGTGAACATCCATAATGTGTATAGAAACATCGATAGTTCATACATTATAGACCAATCAAGTGAAAAATCAGGTGTCACTGCTGTTATTTTCAATATAATTTGGCGCGTTCGACCTTCGTTGATTAAACAGTCGAACATGGTTAAATGACATCCTGTCATCTGGCGTTACCATGTGACATAAAACAAAATGCATCGCCCGTCATAATAGTTTGTTATTATATTTTGCATTTATTCGTGCAAACTATTATTTAATCACTGGCCACGGTAAATTAAATGACAAGTTAATATCTGTGTGTATAGTTTTACCTATTCTTCCGTATAAAATACTGACCGACAGGCCGATTGAACAGATTTTATTTTAAGAAATGAGGTAAGCTTTCAATCCTTCTACGAAACGGCTGAACTTCAATATTTTCTTCGAACTGATTCCCATCTGGCTACCACAACTCCCTATCGATGTTGGATTTCTATAGTCAGACCACCAATGGATGTTAGTGACAAAGAGCAATGGGAAGAAACAAAATACAAATGAAAAAATAAATTGAAAACGAAATGCTGCAAATACACTTAATAATGTCAATGGCAAACTCACACGTGCTGAAAAATAGCTAGTCTCTCAAAACTAACAAGAACAGTGTACCTACGTGTTAAATAGAGTTTTTTATTTGACTACACTTACTTCTACTTACTTAAGAGCAGGCCATTCTCAGTAGGTAGTTATATTGTATTATTTAAAATAATGTTTGGCAATTATTTTTGCTACGTTTGCAGCTGTCCGAAATACCATTAAACTCATGGTCCGTCTAATATAAAGTTAAGTCATTTTTCGTTTAAAGATTTATATGTATTATGTTATTCACTTACAACATACAATCACTAGTCCAAAACCGTACAAGGTCGAATAACAACTCTTTCAATTTGCACCATCATCTACATCTGTTATCACGATCGCGCATCCATGATCCCGACCCTTTCGCTCCATAATTTTGTGATTAATTAAATCCAACGATCGCGTACATCGCTAAGATGGACACTGTAATTTGTTATACGGCTTTTATCATAACTTTTCATAACAGTACATTAACATACCTTCAGTGAAAAGGCATTTTCTATCAACTTGAATAATTTTCCTGAATTTTGATACTTCAGTAATAGGATCAAAAAGGTTTTTAATTGGTAGACAAGTTTCGTCTTTTGAATCATGTTTTCAAACTTCTAACATTTGGTAGACAGTTACACATCTTTTGTACTGTATCTTGCAGAAGTGATATCATACTGTAACATTATATATATTAAATTTACCTTCAACAAAACTGTCAATAATTCAGTAATTAATCACTAACATTAACACTGATGTAATTCGAATAAGACTGAAGAAAATAGGGGTATTCAAAATTTATCAATACACATCGTTAACTGCTATTAATTACATTGCTTATCAAAAACTAATATTACCCGCGTATCCAGTTTTAAAGTATTTAAAATTAAAAAAACTCAGTGTAAAACCTTTTCACGTATTATACAGTAGGTAGTGTATCATTTTATTCAACTATAAAAACCCTCTTCAATGATTATTGTATTTTCATACACCATTAGGGTCAATGTATATTGAAATACTCATAACATACATGGATGATACCCAATGGCGTGGGATACATCGTCTAATCCACATGCCGGTCAAAGCCTACCGATATGACAGGCTGTAAACCCACGTTCAATGAATATGACAAGGATATCCTTCACAATATAACACGTAATACATTGCTACATTTGCATACTTTTGTTTAGGCGCCGCAGTCAATTGAAATACTATATTAGGTCGACGTTTGAAAACAGAATTCACGACCGTTATCACAAATATTATTATCAAGTACTAGTCCATTGTATCCGACTACGAAGAAGCAAAAAGGAAGGTTATATCGTCTGTTGTGGTTAAAACGTAAGTAATAGTAATGGATAGGACAATCAAAGTAAACTAATCAAACGATCACGTGTGGATAACCTTAGTACTTAACACGTGATACGCACACACGTGATAAACCTAGTACTTCTCAATATTGGAAGTCAAGTCATAATTATTATATACCATATGAGTGACATAAAAGATTTTTGGATGATCGGTCTGTCCGTATATTATGGACTAGGTTATGGACAATTTATCACCAGATATCCAATGTCGGGAGTACGATAATGGATATAACTATCAGCTAAGACACTAAAAGAAAAGGTCAGCAGATTATTTGTGAGATTTTAATGTCAAACATTTTTATAACTGCACAATTCTAAAATGAAACGAGTTATGAAACGGCATAAATGTTACTATCTTATAAAACTGCAAAGAATAATTGGCAAATCTGAAACAAGACAATTGCTTAAACCAGACTGTACATGAAAAATTATAACAATCACATAATTCAAAAGTTTAGTTGCTGCCTAGCAATTTCAACTGAACTTTCCTGAAAATAACTAGGTACTCCTGATAATATTTCTTTTACAAATAACTTTACTAATAATCTCTTCTTAGAAGAAAAATTTAAAAGAAATTAATACAACAACGCGAGCTCTAATAAATATCAAAGTTGTATTACAGAAGCTCCAGTGAGTGTCGAGATTTCACAATAGAAGAAAGTTCTGTATTAACTTGAGATGGCAAACAGAAACTTGTGTACTGATAAGATCATACGGGTTAATAAAACATTCTTATCAGCAGATATCATGACTGTTTCGAGTTGAAGCATCTTACAAGCATCGTCTATCGAATAGAACTTTTAAAGTAGGTACATTCAGGAGACATGGCTAAAAGCTATTGACATCTGCCAGTTGACGACCTACTTGGCGTGGCAGGGCGTGGCAATCGAATGTCAGACTGTAATATTTTTAAATTGCTTCATGTATAATAAATGCTTCATAATAATTATGACACGTTCTCCTAGATCATCCCCAATGTGTTATCATTACGTTCATTAATCAGGCCTTGATGGACTACTAGCCAATATATATTTACACATTACTAGCGATATATATATTAAAGTAAGGAAATTAATATCATGTTTCGTAATAATAATAATTATATATATATATATATATATATATATATATATATATATATATATATATATATATATATATATATATATATATATATATATATATATATATATATATATATATATATATAATAGCACAGGGTATCATTTCAACAAAACTTAATAAGATACTCGTTATTAAGTTTTGTAAACAGACAGAATGGAAGGAACAGAACTTTGCTGTAACTGAATTTCAAATATCTGATACTAGACTAGAGTTCTTATCAAACTAAAGAGTTCCAAATAGGTTAGGTGTTTTGGGTGCTACGACGTTGCTACGCCAGTTTACTGCGAACAAAGTTTAGATTTCATGTAAAAGCTTGTCAGACTTCAATACTGTCCGTACTGAAAATTTGAAATATGGGTATACTTTATTTTTGCCGTAACGTTTAGCCGCTTTGAATATTCATTTAAGTACTACAATTCACATTATTTACTATATGTATATTATATATATATTGTACACAATGTGAATAGAGGGGTAAATAAAATTCATAATACCTGATATTATTAATTAATAATAACAAGTCAAACTTGTCATGTCATCAATAAATAGTTTGATTAGGAATTCACTATTGACCATCATATCTGTGTTCAAGGGCATCTGAAGACCCGAGATGGCATATGATTTTAGTCGGTTCGAGTCTGATATAATCGCCCCCTCCGACCGTCAGGTATTTCCATAGAAACAGAAATAGTTAAAAAATGCTGCGTGATTCTTTTATTGATTTTTTCACTTATAACCGTACGCAGCAGAGCAGTGATCTCTATGGCATGGCGGTAGTGAACACGAGCGCTACGAGAAGGCGCGGGCGAAAATATTTGTATGCATGACTATGGCTATTTGTATTGATCTGATCGTGCCGTCCCGGTTCTCATACGAACATCGTAATTGGTAGTTGGAGCCCTAAAAAGTTCAACAACTGGTCTAACTTTAATGCATCGATATCCTCAATGGGTTATAAAGGTCAGGTGGTAGTAGCTTCACGGAAAATATCGAAGTTCATCCAAACCGCAGTTAGACTGGTAAAAACGGACCCCAGACTGAGGCTTCGGATGCGACTGGTATTAACGCTAGAATGAAGAAGAAGATGTAAGCAGCAGGAGCAAATACTACTACATGTTAATAATTATAGATATAACCTCGCAGTCTCACTTCAGCCCGACGCGCACCTTCCAAAGACCCGGGACTCCATAGACCCCAGAGTTACATTGCAGAGATAGAGATACAATAAATAATAATGGAAAATAGGTTCGTAACTACCACAATATAGTTATAACCGAATGACCGCAAAACACATAACTAAATCAATATGCCGAATGGGCCAAAGGTTTGCAATTGTTATTCGAACTCACTTTGCCAACATTTTGCGTAAAGCAATAAGAACACAGAAATCAAAGTTTCCAAAGCTAATATATATTGAATCGTAGTTCGATGGGCCACGATGCAGTCCGCGTACGGCCCCGAGTGGCAAAGTTTCCCGAATGTATTACTTTGTGACGCGTTCCCAGTTCCTAGTTCCCAACAAATGCTACTTACGGCGTGTGAATGGGATATTGCGCCCGTTTGATCAAACTTCATTCCCCAACTATATAATAATGGCTTTTGTTGATCTGGGCTGCGTTTGACATCCTCATTGTATATGAAATATGAAACTCGGAAAAAATATCTGAAATATACGTAAGAAATTGATATAATCCTCGAACTTGCATATGCGTCGCGTACTTCAAGTAAATAACAAAAGTAACGCTTAACTTTTTTTCTATGTATCAGTGTCTAAAAACTTTTATAAATCAACCAGAAAGGATGATATAGCCCTATTTCTTGTTTATCGCCATTCTTGTCTAACTTTCGGTAAGTAAAGAGATGGGAGAACAGTTATGGTTTAATCATCATCACTATCTTTATAGCGATTTCCTAGTCTGTCATTTTTCTGGAAGCAATTACTGTTCGACCTCCCAACCCTGAGAGTCATTCATTTTTAATGTTGCCAGAGTTCATAGGTCACGGTGATTATCTAAACCATAAGATACATAATTGATAACACACTTGTAGTTCTCCACTGTATTTATTCATCTACCTAACCGGTTTCGCCTTGCGGGATTCTCAAAGGTTCAGGTAAATTAATGAATACAGTGAAGAAATACAAGTGTGTTATCAATTATGTATGTATAAAAGTGTGCTCCACCAAGTGCCATTAATCAACGGTATAAATAAGCATTATATAAGTAGTAAAAAGCTTCCTGTAATACATTACTTCTTTCATGTCCTGATAAAATTGCGTCTAAAGCGTTAAAAGGCGCACTATATGTACGTTTGATTATTTCCACTATAGTTAAAAAAACTTTGAAACTGTATAAAATATAATAACGTATTTATAAACCACAAAACTAAGCCAAAATTACAATTGCTTTACACGTAGAATGCTAGATTCGAATACTATCTTTGGTCCAAGCCATCGCACAATTCAAACGTACAGTGAATACAAACCTACCTTCAGAGACATTATATACAATATCTAGATACAGGATCATAACAATCCATTTAGCAAAGCCCCCTTATAATTCAAATAATCTTTAGCTTGCCTTCTGTGTATCGACGTTTTCAGTACAAAAGGGGCCAGGTGTGAGGTAAAACGGGAGACGGAGAGGATCATCTTACGGTAGCTATCCGGTATCGCTCGAGCTTCTGAGCGCCGTTTGCGATAACCTAACAATGCAGGCGTTCACTTCAGAAGCATTTATTTGATAGTGTTACCTGTACACAAAGGTTCTAAGTTTACACACAGCTACGTGTGAATGTAACGTAATGGTGCTTCAGAATCTACGGTGAATTGTAATTTAGTTGTTTTGGTTATAAGATTATTGAGTAGGTAACTAGTTAATATTGCCTTAAAAAGTAGCTTAGCATATTCTTAATTATAGATCATCTAAAAAATTCATGAAATGAGAAACAAAACATAAAATATACTAAAAGTGTCCTCTGAGCATTATAGAGATTTAAATATAAAAGTTTAATAAATTATTTATACTATTAATTGATGGCACTTGGCGGAACTTATCCTTATACATTATTGATTACACACTTGTACTTGTACTACAGTGGATAAGTACAAGTGTGTTATCAATAACGTTTAAGGTTAATAAATTAGTTCGTGTTTGGTAACTTTTGATGAATACATATTATGTGTTCATATATTTAAATTACTAAATACTTATGACTATATTATGTAGATATTACCTACCGCAAGGTTAGAGATGGAGTGGCGTTAAATTCTACTCTGACGGGAACCACGCGGCTTGCTTAAATTACAACACTTAAAATGATATTCAAGACCAAATTTCCACAGTCAAATACATAATTAATATATTACGTCTTATCTATTGGCCCGTTTCTTCACTGTAACAGGTGCAAAGTTGACTATCATGGAAAGGAAATCTATATTCTCGGTGACAGCCAAGCAGCTATGAAAGCGCTAAGATCTCCGAAGGTAAATTCAGAAATAGTACTGAATTGATTGAAACCAGAGGATTACAACTGTCTGCAATTAAGAGGAATACCGACCTTGATAGAGAGGACTATCTCTCCTCTCATTTAGGGGCTAGGGTGGGGTCGACACAAAGGATTCAATAGTAGCATTGCCCCACTGTATAGCAATGGCCAACGTTTGCCCCAGGTACGAGACGGAGCAAGAGTCACCTGTTTTGTCCCTAATCTGCACCCTAATTCCCTCACTAAGTTCTTGACATCGGTACCCATCGCCTCGACTGCTTCAAAAATAGTATTTACGTTCCCATGGATATCAATAGATATATAACACTCACATTCTTTGTCTCATAATAAATTGCCTTAATTTCATGGACGATATATTACAGCTCTCATTTATATTCATAGGAACAGTTATAATTAGACATAATAGCTTTCTCATTATTTATTGAGGTATTCACAACGCATATCAACTTTCTATTAATTAGGTTCCACCATAACTAACATGACACGATTAATAGTCTCGGTGACATAGAAGTGGTAGCGAGTGCCTTATTTATGTGAGAAAATTCTCATAAACAGAACAGACTTGAAGGTCAATAATTCTCCTAATAAAAACATATATTCAAAATTCTGTACCTACCGATCATTACATTGATATTATTCAATCTCCCAAATGTAAATGAGGATTTATGTAGATGTCCCTGAAAATTGTATTACACGAATACCGTGTTTGATACTTGGGAGATAAACATTAAATCGACATTGAATTTTGAGAAAAAAATATTATAAGTGTTGGCTTCCTACCTCACCTTCGATAACTAATGGCCCTTGACGGCCGTGCAGTTATGGTAGATTCGAATCTGACATAACCACACTCACTGACTTCGGCGGGGGAGGAAGAGAGCTATTTCTGTGAATTTCTGAACGGAAAAAAGACTGAACATTACATTACAAAGTGGAAGCTTGGGAATGTGACTACTATTGACGCTAGGATGGGGCACAACAAAATGAAAACGTGTCCTATCATTTGAAAATACCAAGTCAACAAATTAGAGATTCGTCAATATTCATAGAAAAAGTTCATTTATTAAAAAAATCATTAACACTATTAAAAATTAATAGTGTCAATAATTATTTTATTTGCTTTTTATGCTAACTTTTCAAAAACGTAAATTAGAATTTCAAATCTGTAGACATGGTAGACAGAACATTACCCTGTATGGGCCTGGTTACGAGTTTAGGTCTCGTCTGTTCATTCACTTTTTCCAATCTAAGTCGATACGAATTCAAGAATTTATGATGTATTTTATAACTAAGTATGACGTATTTATGTATAGTTGTTCCTTTATGTAATTGTCATTACTTCCTAGTCGTACAGGGGCATAAATCTCAATCATAATTTGTGAGCCGTCAAGCGTGGGCCAGTGCGGCCCGGTGATTGATGGACCCCGCGCCCGCGCGCTCATTCCGAATTCAAACGAGCCAACCGACGGTGGCCACGTTGCGAAATGGCCGACACGTAACAAAATTGATTAAAAATCTGTTAGACTAGTTGAATTCCCTCTTATGTCTCATTTATGATAATGGCGGTCCATTACCACAGATAAAATACTATTTCTGTAATTATTTCTGAATACATAATATGCCTTCTTTTTTATCTGTTTTTGACTAACCTTTGCGACTCACATTGTCCTTAAAATTTTTACACTATATAGAATTAGTTATTCATATTTTTATTACCCACACTACGTGAAAAGGAATCCAAGAGTTCCAAATTCACGAATTTACCAAACTTACCATTTTTCATCTTTCCATTTTCAGTTCTCCATCCATACTTAAAATTATTTTATTTTATCCTGCTATCAAAACAAAATTTCTTGCCTTTTTGACTGACCCAGATAAGTAAGTTTCACCAAAATATTTATGATCTTACTGCAAATATTTCCTTCTAACGCTTCCCACTATTTTAAAACAAATTTAGCATCCATTTGCTTAAGAAAACTCCATAATATATTAACGGGCTCTAACCCCACGAATAGTTCAGCTTTATAATATTTGAGGCACGTTCGGGCGATCCCGAAGGTGAAACCCTAATTTATTAATAGATTGTTTATAGCCTTCGCCTTGGGTTCCGCCTAATAAATAGATCGGCCTTAAAATAATAATGGTCTTTCGTTGAGCACCCTATACTTCCATACTGAGACATAAATTTTATGGGATTAAGAGGGTGACGTGGTGGTGACGGGTTAGATGTTAAAATTTAAACTGATGATATGCGGGTTCTTTGAAATATTGGCGTTAATTTCGTCGTTTTTCTATAGTCTCAGCTCACGTGTTTTCTTCTTCCTGCAGTCCCCGGGTCCTTTAGGTGGGGTGTGATAGAGCATCCAATGAGATGATCATACCGAGTATCACCATTGTAACGTCATAGGTATCTGTAATGGTGACACTCTTTTTTGAGACTTCATCTTAACTTCAGACGAGGTGAAGTTACAAGTAATTTATAAAACCTAGAAAAGAGAGATCAAGATGACAAGTGCGGATGACAGTAGAAAAGTACTAGGTATAAAAAATTTAATCACCGCGGCTGTGCACAGGTAATAAATTAATGTAAAGGACAGGACAATACAGAGCATCCAAGATGCATGGACACATCTTGGATGCTCTGTATTGCTCAGTGGGACAGAGCATTGCCTTGTAAAGAAGTGATTAAGGGTTCAATTCCCGTCTTGGATGTTCTCTTTATCCAATCCAATAGAGCACGAACACTCATTCATACATACAAATCAGCCTGAAATTAAACCGAACCACAGGTTAAACGATGATAAAAACATTTTATTCATAGATATTTTAATAAGCATCTGTTCTTAGTTTCTAGTCAGAACTGAAACAGAAATCGTCATTAATCCACTTAGATATGAAGGTAATACAAAGAGAGTGAACACAGACGTAAATGAACACACCTAGATAAGTGCTCGGCGTTGAGGTACAGAGAAATCTGTAGAATGCTTCGATATCGACGCTATATCGATAAAGATACCTTGCCTTAATCCAGCACCACGCCTATATGAACACAATCTTATCTTTCCATGAAACCAATATGCAGAAGCAGCTGATAGATAACACTACGAAAGTCAAATCGAGTATTAGAATATACCTGAGAGAGATAAGAGATAAGAGGTGGTAGGCATGAGTGTACTCCTGATTGCATTTACAAATGAACTGACTCGCATATCGTTAGTAGACTACGCTGGATACTGCCATATATTACGAGGTAGGTGTTGCACAGCGTTTTGTGCAATTCTATAAAAGGTAATGACTATAGTGATTTTGACAGCACAGCGCAAATGCAAAGGTGAAATATTAAAAAAACCATAGGCCACGGTGACCGCTTCCCATCAGGTGGGCCGTGTGCTTATCTCCCACCTTTATGGTATAAAAAAATATGGAGATATGCGCAAGTAATACACCATGATGGGAAGTATTCATAACGGCATATAGACTGGTGCAACACCTGCGGCATAATAATTATTCGCATTGCCGTCCCTATAACAACGTCTTGGCATGAAGATGAATAAACAACATTCTCTAGGTTTATAGACCTGAATATCTTGTTAAACGAACTTCTTGGTGGTTAAGAGACTACAAAAACAACAGATCACAGAATAAGATACGCCGTCGTAATTGAGCAATCCTACTGGGGAAGTACCTCCGCCCTACAGAATACTGCGGCTAATTATAACTTTGTGTTGTGTTTCAGGCGGTGAGTAAGGTAGCCAGAGCTCACTGGAGAGATTTTGTATTGTCAGTGAAAAGACCGAAAAACCTTGGTTTGTCTTCTGCACTGACAGCACAGACATCTTTACCTGTTCTCTCTTAGCACACCCCTGGTATAAAAAAAAACTATTTGCAGAGATCGCTAATATCTATCAAAATTTCTAAAAGTATTCCACTGTTAGAAAAATCTTAATTTACAAATATACACCCACGCCTATATCCCCGAAGGTGCTAGCACCCACATTTTGCCAGCTTACATTTAGGTCCCAATGTAATAGGTGGCGAGCCTATTACCATTAACCGGGCACTTATAAACCTGCGATAAATACACAAACACACACAACTTCAAAAAGCATCGAAAAGTTATTAGTGTGTGCCATGGTAAAACCTGGAATCGAACCCGAGATATCGTCTCAGAAGTCCATTACCCATACCACTAGGCTACCGTGGCAACAGAAGAATCTTAATATATATGTAACTAAATTATATATCATTCCTATCTATCACAGTAAATTACATCAGATCAACATGAATATCACACTCCGACTTTATTACATTAGTTAACAGAACCCAGTTTAAACTTACACGTAATGATATTTGCGAAGCCTATATTACCGTACAAGATATTCCTTAATATTGTAATACATATGCAAATACGCTTGAATATAGATATGAAACATATTCGCGATAAGGTTTAGAACACACTTGCTTTTTGATAAAGAGAATAATAAGGCCTTTTTTTCCGTGCGCCAAATCCCCACGGATACCACCCCCATCAAAAGTCGGTGGTGCAGGTGATTATGTCGGACTCGATCCGACCAAAACGCACGCCGTCCATGAGTCTTTCATTGCCGGAGGTGAGATTATGCAAGGCATATCTCTCGCACCCCGGCATACCCAGGGATATCTCTTTGAGATGACCCCCTTCCTCTAATATGGGAACCATGGTGTCCCCATCTAGCCCCCAGGATAATAAGGCCTGGGTTCTGCCGTATGCGAATTTGCATAAAGACTTATGTTAAACAGGCAGTGAACACCTTCCAAACACGAATACCCTTATCATTGTAAAAACCCTGTAAGCGTACCATGTCCTCTTAAGGTCAATAATTGAACATCTGTCATACTACCAACTACAAATGTAATATTGTATCTGTTTTTCCTACACCATAGAATATCCTTGTATCCATATTAAGCACCACCTCACCACCAGGTAGTACACTTATCTATTAATGGTGGTCAGTCTGTAAATTGGTGCAGACAGAATGGTAAGATAATGGTCAATTATTTATTATCCAATATTAGTGAAAGATCCAATTACTTAATTCAATAAAACTTTGCAACTTACCAACTAAAAACCGTAATACGTAAAGAGGGTGTTTGACTTCTGATAAATCTGGGGAACGGGGAATGAACCACCCCGCCTATTCTTGAGGGAATAGTGACGATCGTAACGTGGCTAAGTGATGGTAACAAAGACGGGATAGTAACAATAATAATTGGGAACTTTGAAATTAATTTAGACGCAATTAACATTTAACAATTGATTAAGATTGACATTTATATAAACTCAACTAATTTTTAGGCGCCGAGTTTGCAGACATCTTAATCAGATGCAATTAATGACCTTTATATAATATAGATAGAAGTAGTATAAAAACGGCCACAGAAATACGTATATACCTTTGCATTATACATCTATAGTTAAGACTCGAGACAACGTGCGGGTTTCGTCGGTTCGAAATAACTACCCCCGATGGCCGACTCGGGTATCCATAACAATTTCCACCCCGATAAAGGGTGATTAAAGAATTTTATTTCATTATGTATTTCCACCCAAAACTCTACCTAGGTATAATATCGACGAATTTACACATACAAATAAATTTCCGAACTCTTTATTTCTTGCAAAATAAACTACACAAGAATAGAAAAATAAAAAGAATTAGTGGTATCTTTGCATTATTTAAAGTTTAGTACAGTTAAATAATAGCCCATAACGTCGCTCCTTTAATAAATTACGCTGAACAAACTTAGCAGTCCGGTTAAAACTAAGTAACTAATACAAATTGCAAGATAACTCCCACATCGATTCAATATCTTGCCTAGGGTACAAAAGCCATTGTCCCACCATTACTGGCCCGAGGCGTCAGACGCTGGTATACATATTCATGAGTATAATTCGACAGATTCCCTTAACGATAGCACGTCAAAAAGCGAGCGACGCCGCGCGACCGAACTGCAAACGTATTGGATTATGTATTGGAAATATTTTTGTTCAACGTTATATTACTGAATCTGCAATGACAGGTTTCGATGCGTTCGGAAACATAAATTTATGAGTGTGATTATTAACGCATTGCGAGCTCCTATATATTACTATACTCTTTGATTGCGAGGCTTTTAGTCGTTATGAGTAATAAAATTAAAAGTTAATGATTTGTCATTTATTGTTTTAATTATTTTATTGAGAAGATTGTGTAAAACACAGTGACACTCCCAAAGTGCCGAGGTGCCGACAGAAGTGAAAACTTGGCCCATACATTATGTAGCTAATTATCTACATGTTTGGTTAAACATGGTTGTTTATTCACCTCTGCCTACCCTGAAGGGTAATAGGTGAAAGCGTATGTATGTTAATAACTTTTTTTATCGTGTGCAAAATCCCCACAAATACCACCTCTACCAAAGTCGGACTTGAACCGACCAAAACGCACGCCGGGTACTTGATTGCCGGAGGTGACATTATACAAGATATATCTATCACACCACGGCAGACCCGAGGACATCTCTTTTGAGAAGACCCTCTTACCCTAATGTGGGGACCATGGTGTCCCCATCTAGCCCCCGGGTATGGGGTGGCACTTTGCGCCACCACCCCACGGCCTGCTTCTGCTCAGGCGGCTCCACTCGTCAACCCCAGGCCCGCGTTCATGAGGGACGGAGGTCATTCTGCAGGACAGAAGTGAACTTGGTCAATATAATATTTTTGTGACTACATATTATACATTCAGAAATGTCACATATAAACTATCACAAACTATAACATTAGGTGTCGGTAATGGTGTACTGAGTACAAGGTTTTTTTACTTTTACATTACAATATATACTAAAAATTCTCAATAACATAAAAAAGTTCTCACTTCAATAAAACTCACTATTTCGTTAGAGAAGAGATATGCGAACACTTGTCGTCAAAATGGTGGGTGTCAACGGTTCACTCTGCCAACACATTAATCACCCCACCCACTTTTATTGCTATTTTTGTGTGAATAAAACGTCTCGGAAACGCAACGTACATATACAACTCTTTTGGCGTACCAAGCAAAAAAGGAAAACCACTGATTGCCCTCGTGAAAAATTACACTTCATCGTATGCGTCTAAAAGCTTCCACATATGCATAATGTTATGTGCTATATTAGGCTCCCGTGCTTATGAAACAAATTGCGACAGTGCGAGTGTAATCCTATCCTTATTTTGTTTTTTAACAGACTGAGGCAAGCATTCTTAAGCCTAGTATTCTTTATTACTTTTTTCGACATATTCTCCTAATGTACTTTTATGAAGAATGCTAGGGTAAATAATTTTTGGTACAACCCGTAGATACCTTCAAAATTAATGTAGTTTGCAGATCTTTTTCCTGCTAGTAGTTTTGAAAGTAAACATTGTATTTTTTACTGTGAAACGTAAGTGCGAAGTTAGATTTTGGAACCATCGTTCTCAGAAAGTATTTAAAGTCTCTACTTCCCCAAAACGGCAGTTAAACAACACTAATTGCTTAGTTGTGTTTGAGTGGGGAATTCCAACTAGAACTCTAGGAAGGCTGGGTGGGATTGGTAACCTGTGAGTACATATTGTAAATATTTTAGGGCATGACCTCTATTCATCAAACGGATAATTAGATATTACATAGTATAATCTCAGTTACCAGGCCTTCGTTCGTTCGTTGTCTAAAAGGTAAAACAAGAATAGTGTTGAAGTGTTGGTAATGGTGACTCTCTTTCCTAAGACTTTGCCTTCAGCCTACCATCAGGCGGGTTGAAGTCAAATTGACGTGTCCTAAATGAAAAAAGAAAATTAAAAAAGCGTCGGTAGCATGGTGGTTAAAGCTTGCGATTCAAAAAACCGGGTTCGAATTCTGGCCATTACACTACCGTCGTGTACCCACAAACAAGTTAGCTTGGTTTTAAAGCTTACAAGGAATATCAGTGATTCCAGTTGCTAATATTCTTTACAAAAAGAGGCAGTCGTAGGTAAGATTGTCTTGGATTCCGAAATTCTTTTATAATTACTCCATACTCCATAGGACCAATATCGCAATGGAATAGACATTACCTACTTGCTATTATTTTTTTCATTGGAATACTAAAATAACAAGCTGGATATATCAGTTCCATTGATGGATTTTGTTGCGTTCGGAAATATAGAAAACCGAGATTTTTTTATACGACCATAGTTGCTGGCGTCGAAGGCTTATGGTCTGTGGGCTTAGAGTTTTAAAAGTAAAATATACATACCAATTTTTTTACAAGTATAATGGATCTGTCAGTACTATAATCCACATGGCCGCCTCTAAAAATTCGATATAATTTATTCTGTATAGACTTTAAAATATATAGATATAGAATTAAAAATATTATAGGTAACAGTGAATGGACCACGGGTTCGTCTACCAATACCTAGGTATTAACTGTTAATCAAATGTCAACTGTTTTATAAAACCCGACATGTGTCTCTTACTGCCAACTTGTTACCTCCGTCTAGAGGTAATAAGCTGACAAGCATGTACTTTGTGTGCTTGCTTACTGAGTGTTTCCTTAAAACAAATTTAAAAACAACTCTACCCCAAGAATTGATCCTGGTATATTATATACAGCATTTGCATTCGCTACTGTGCGCTTTTCTACATCATCTCAATTCATTATTTGCACTAATATTATCTATACGAAAACAGTACCTACTCACATTAAACTAACTAAAAAAACCTGAGACCAGTAGATAAATAAATTTGATAGAATTTATACTGGTCTTACAAAAATGCAGTACACAAATATCAATGGAAGACAACGGTCTGATCCAATGACACGGTCCAATTGCAGCAAAAAAGTAATCTAAAATTTAAATATCATTACATTTAAGGGTGGTGACAAAAATTCCTGAAACCAGAAACCAGATTTCAAATAATAAATAAATTTCAGTGCAAAGTAACTTTACAAATCTAGTTTTTTATGTGAAAATTTAGTAGACTTAAGACTAGTCCGATAAACTTTTAAAAAGTTATTCATTTAAACTAAAATTCCATTCATTCAACCATAACTTGTGTCTATTGAGCCTAGAAGCACAGACCTAACAAATAACGCTGGAACGCTATCAACATATTGTTGCCGGCCTATGGCTGTACGTACCGCGCCATGGGGCCTGGCGGCGAGCCAATTTGTCTAATGTCTAGTTATGCCCCATTTACTGCCTCCGTATCAACTGTATTCTCTATGTATTATACCGTAGCATTTCAGTTTATTTTCTACTAAAATAGTTTATTTGATTTATTTTTGTAAGTTTTTTGTTACTTTTGTAACGGCCTATGTTCAGTTGCGGTTGAGTAAGTTGTTCTATTTTCGATTTTCCTTTTAGGTAACAATGCGGAAAAATGTGACATTAAATAGTTGTTGATTATTTTCGAGCTACGAAGTATTTTGTAGTTGGAGGTCGGAGTTACGCAACGTAATCTGGCAATCAAAGACGCATAAACGGCATGCGTTTAGTCGGTTCGAGTTTGACATAATCACCTCCATTTTAAAATCAATTTTTAAATTTAATTATTTTCAATTCAAGTTTATTTTAAAATCAATTATTGCAGTATTGAAATTGTTTTATATTACTTGTCACACACTTGCACAAACACAATACATTTTACATACCACTGCTTCGGGACAAATTGATAAAACCATTTCCATCGGTTGCTCTCAACATACCTAATCAGAAATTAATTACTCAAAGGCATCGGAACGGATCATTAAACTGCATTAAATAACTGGGTACATTATCTGGGTCACACTAATAAATTTAACATAATGCTTGTATCGTTTATGGCACTTTAAGTTATATATGTTTGAAGAGAGGGGTTAAAATCGCTTGTGATATTTCGACAAAAGCTTTGTACTGAAGCGTTGCAGTGTGCAGTAAGGTTCAGTCCCACAACGGGCTGTAGTCGTTTATCTTAATGCAAATTCGTGCCGAGCATTCGTAATGGCGCCTGTGTTTACTGTTTAGGTATCGTATTCTTCACGTTGAGTTACAGTGCAGTGTAAGTGGTAAAGAATATCCCAAAATGGTTGCTATCTTTTTACTATTAAAGTCTCAATTACTGTTGCGGTTGACATAAAAGTTGTGTTATTTATAACAGAACAGATCATGTAGCAAGAGAATTATATGAAGTGTGTAGATCCATGGATTCAAGCTAGTCCTGTCTTACTTAGTGATGGATCCATAAACTACTGAACTGTTTTGAGTCGGTTTATTATCTGCCGTATGTTTCCATCTTCCTACAATCCCGGGTCCTTTAAGCTGGGCGTGAAAAAATATCTGATGAGGCCGTCAAGCTGAGCGCCACCATTGTAGCACTGAACGTGTTTGCTATGGTGACCTCCTTTCATGAGACTTTGCCTTCAGCCTAACATCAGGCGAGGTGAAGTCAAATTGACGTGCCATAAATTAAAAAAAAACTGCATTTCTACAAAATCTCCCGGGTTCGTCCTTTCTAGAGTTGGCAACCCAAAAAGTACCGAAAGGTCCTCCCCCAATGTTGGGAGACTTTGGCCTATTGTTTCCATGCTGAGGTTTCATTTCGAATTTTCGTTCTCCTGTAATATCGTCTGCAATCTGCATGTTTTCCCGTTCGTCGTCTCTTACGACCCCCTTCATTTGAGAGGGTTGAGAGGGGGTGGTGATATTCTTTCTCCACCACCACACGGATGACAGACAGTACACTACCTATATATTTATCAAGTGTCATAATAAAGTGTTCTATTTATGTAACTAAAAGGCTGCCAACTCAATTTGATCGGTTAAACACATAATATCTGTAAGCCTGATATAAAAATATTCGCTCCATATTAAATGTAAACGTGTTTGTACAAGCAGTAGGCATTTTGCCAAGTTCACTTAACTACTCTAATGTTATATTATCGTATTATTTCAACCATATCTATGGACCGATGTCTGATAATGGCGCCGGTTCTGTTATATAATTTATCTCACTGAATACACCGTAACTAAAATTTAGTATGAACATCACTTAGTACTATAATTAGTAATTGTTATTATATAAATAACTAGCTGTTGCCCGCGGCTTCGCCCGCGTGGATGTTGGTTATCGCGACCAAACATGCCATATTTATGTCCTTTCCCAAGGTCTAGTCTACCCATTCCCACCACACATCAACAGTCATCATTCTCTGAACCTTTTCCCACTCTGTTGTGGTCGGTTTTCCAGTCTAACTGTGATGCGGCTGAACTTCGATATTTTCCGTGAAGCGTCTGCCATATGACCTCAACAACCAATGGTCCAATGACCAATGGCGATATCGAAGCTCCAAGTTAAAGTGTTAAAGTGGTTGAACTTTTGAGGGCTCCAACTACCAGTAACGACTGCCATAGATAGATTTTTTTTATTTATGGTACGTCTATTTGACTTCACCTCGACTGATGTTAAGCTGAAGGCAAAGTCACAGGAAAGAGGGTCACCATTGCAAACACGTACATACAGTGCTACAATAGTGACGCTCACCTTGACGGCCTCATCAGATGCTTTTTTGCGCCCCGCTTAAAAGACCCGGGACTGTAGGATGAAGGAAACACGTGTGCCGGTAAGGAATTCCAAGACTTAATGGTGCGGCAGAGGAGAGACTCACTGAACCGCTTGGTTCTTGATGGAGTGTTCTACAGCATATGCGGGTGACATCTAAGCCCTGCACGTGTTGGCCTGTGTAGGAAAGGAGAGGACGGGATTAATTGGAAGAGCTCATCAGAACATTAACCATGGTAGAGACGGTAAAATACTGCCAGGAACCAATATCTCTACGCATCTACAAAGGTTCGAACTGGACTCCCAATAATGCGGATCGCGCGTCGCTATTATAGTATAGGTGTTGCCCGCGGCTCCACCAGCGTGGATGTAGGTGACCGCCACCAAAAATGAACATGTTGTCTGTGTTATGACAGCGTGTGATTTGCCGTCGACTTCACAGAAGAAGTGTGCAAGTTGCAAGTAGACTTGGGTAAGTACTGTGAGTACCTAATGTATAACGCGTAATATAACACGACCGCGTACTCGGTTGCTCTGTTGCATACAGTACCTACTCGCGATGTACCTTTTGATATGGCAGTTTTAGCATTGTAATGAACGCAAAGGCGTTTTGTCGTCGTTTGAGATGACGATTTTCTGGTGTAGAGTTTACGGTGTCCTTGTCTAGCCCCCGGGAATGGGATGGTGCACTTTACGCCACCACCGTATCTTGCTTCTGCTAGAGTGACAGGTGGCTCTACCCGTCCCTCCGGGCTCATAGGGGACGGAAGTCATTCGCAGATTTTGCGTGTCCGGAGTCTTCTCCGAAGCCGAGCCGCTGTCTCCTTCTCAAGCATTATTTGCTCGTAGCAGGAGACGGCGCATAGTACCATAGCCATGAGTAATGCAGCGAGCGAAAGAACCATGTCTCCACATGGTTCTTCTATCTTAACCTTCACCCTCCTTTCCTTTCCACATGGTCGGCAGCACGTGTATGATACCTCTGGTGTTTCAAACGTTTTACCGTCTCTACCACGGTGAATGTTCTGATGAGATCACCGCATTGATCCTACCTTCATCTTTCTTACACAGAACAACACGTGCAGGGCTTAGATGCACATACGGTGCGGTGAACCAAGAACCAAGCGGTTCGGTGAGTCTTCCCTCTGCCGCACCATTAAGTCTTGGAATTCCTTACCAGCGCATGTGTTTCCTTCTTTCTACAGTCCCGGGTCCTTTAAGCGGGGCTTAAAAAAACATCTGATGAGACCGTCAAGGCCACCAGCCGCCACTATTGTAATACTCTATGTATTTTTAATGGTGACCCTCTTTCCGGTGACTTTGCCTTCAACTTACCATCAGGCGAGTTGAAGCCTAATTGACGTGCCATGAATAAATAAAAACATCCATAGAATGGGAATGGGCCGCGGTAACCACTTCACTTTCTATCAGGTGGGCCATGTGTCGTTTTCCTTGTAAAGTATGTAAACTATGTAGGCAGTTCAGCTGAACAATGATGTCAAAGACAGTACCGACATCTATTTAACATTTAACGAATAAAAAGTTGTTTAAAAAAAAATTGACAGATCTTATATAGTCCCGTATGTAACGAAACCATACCTTGAATTTAAATCGATCTACGCCATCTATTGTTGCGCCATGTACTAAATAATTGAAAAACAAATTTTAATTTCATAATTAATTACGTATTTTTTTTTACAAATATGTACGTAAAAATGAAGTTTTTTTATTCACATACTTGACTGGACGTAATAAGACATAAATATCAACTATTAGAATAAAACAGCGCCCTCTATATCTTTACTCATATTTCGTTCAACATCATTAATGCTCACAACTCCGGTTCTATTGAATCGATTGCGATGAAACAAACGTAAGATTTTAAGTCTGACCAAGGCCCTTCTAACAAAAAAAACCGCATCGAAATCCGTTCAGTAGTTTTTGCGTCCATAGCGGACAAACAGACAAACAGACAAACAGACAAACAGACAAACAGACAGGAAATGAAAAAAAAATATTTTCGTGTTCAGTATCGTTCACTTAACATATCCCAAGTATTTTTTTTTAAATATCTCCAATGTACAGACACGACCGCTTTACAATTATATAATAGTATAGACATTAGTTTTATATTAATAACATAAATTTGATGAAATATTTAATAAATATAAAGAAAAATGAATGCGAAATATGTTGCTAATCGCATAACTCGAAGACGCTTTGACCAATTCGAGTATTTTTTTTATATATTTCTTGTATTCTAAGGAAGGTTTTTATGTAGGAACGGGACCGGGATCAGAAGTACGCGTGAGCGTAGCCGCGGGCAACAGTTAGTATTTAATAAATAATAATTACTTGTCTTAACTGATTCATAAACGCAGAGACAGTCACTGGGATATACACTTGAAATTCGGTTGGCTGTTGATGTATTTTATGATATGAGGTGTCACTAAGTAAGAAATTTAAGAAATTACGTAACGTTCTCCTATTAGGTTCAGACGGAAGTCGCTTCCGTAAAAGCCAGAACAAATCAAATTCGCCCTCAAAACAGTTTTTTTTAAAATTCAAATTTAGAAATCGTATTTGTTCTCCTTATTATTTCAGGGTCTGAACCAAGAACGCTAGAACAAACAGGACTTAAGGATCGCATATTATGCAGTCTTCAACAATCTGAGCATTTCAGAATATTTATTATGTATGAAACAACACAAAAGCACTAACATTGTTCTAAATTGTGCACGTTATGTGACTGCTATACTAACGTAGCGGCAGTGTGCATACTACTTTGCAAACCATGTACCTTAACCTGTACCTACCTATGTATTCGATTTTATAATAAAAAAAATCTTAGTAACAATTTTCGAAACCATGTGAGCTTAAAAAACATACCCTGTTCTGTTCTCATGTAATGGAAATGAAGACTATTGTTGGACAAAAACAGCGAAATGTTAATACACTTCTGCCTACCCCACTATGTAGGTAATTAGGATCTATAAAGTTCCAAATAACTTGTCCTTTTATAATATATTTTTTTATATTATATACCTTACAACTTTCAACGAAATACTGTACAGTATACACCTACACAATGAAAGTAATTAGTGTGAGGCGAAACGAACGTAATTTTGTGAGTCACATGGTTTTTGATGCATTCGCTTTCATGAAAAAATTTAAATTGTACCACACGACGACGCGACGTAAAATGAGTACCTATTAGTTTTCTATGAAATCAAACGCAAAGACAGAAATTGCGGGACTCACTACTGAAAAAATTACTTAATCTATCGACATATATATCTACGGGTTAAAACACTTAAAGGGATTATTAGGGGTTATTAAATTATGTGGCAGATCAAACAAACAAATTCATCAACTTCTAATTATAAAAGTTTATATTTTCATCATCATGCCTGTATCATGTTTTAAATACCTACAAAAATATCACGACCCTATTCTGTCATGAGTCGACGTGACGCGGCATTAACGCAGTGTCGACCCTCTTTTTTTAAAACAAAGAACACGGAGCGCATCCCATCTCCTAATTACAATACAAAGACTCAAAAAAGCTCCATTTCACGCACGCATTTTCACGTCATCTGAAATAAGAACAGTGACGTATTTAGATAAAAGAAAAACGTGGTGTTTCCATATCATAGCGTGGAGAAACTAATAATTTTCTCAAATACGAAATGTGCTCTTCAAATAATTGAATCACACGATGTGAAAGCTGGTCTAAAAATCATGAAAATACTGTTTTTAGAAGCGTACAGAGCAAGTGGTTGTTATTGAATTAGTCTTCGCTCGGCGCAATGCAGTCTTTTGACTCGCCAATGGAAAGTGGACTAGCAGAATTGAACAAATTTTGTGTTTTCCTCTGTGTGAATTAGTTTTTAAATGCTAACAAAAGGATTTTGCGGTGTGCTAACTTAAGTTTCTCCCTTGAAAGATAGATATTTTTATTTTGTACTCTCATTTTGATGGGTTTGGTTTAAAGGTTAGCTAAAAGCAAAGTAACTAAGTAAAAAAGCAAGAAACTACAGTAGCCAAGTGGTATGGGTAATGGACTGCTGAGACGAGGTCTCGGGTTCGATCCCAGGGTTTACCATGGCACACACCAATGACTTTTCAATGCTTTTCGAGGTTATGTGTGTATTTATCACAGGTTTATAAGTACCCGGTTAGTGGCAAGGTTAATGGAAATATTGTTTCCTTTTGACTGTATTGCTCTATTCTCTATCCGTGACAGAGAAATCGAGAAATACTAAATACTAAATTAACACAAAACAATAAACACAAATCAAATAATTTTATTAAAGGAAGAGATCTACATTCGACTAATATTTTCTATGTTGCACACCTCTGCACCCGTTCAACGGCATACTAAAATAAGAGAGCAAGTAAACAACAACAACAATATATTATATATTATCAAATGTATGTTAAATATGTCATTGTCAAATTACTACGCCAAACAGGTAAACCAAATATCGCGCCGAACTGGAGAGACTTGTGACAGGCGTGACGTGATAACCCGTCATTATCTCCGCCACCCGACAATTATTGAGCTATCGCTAAAAGCATTTCACAACAGGAGCTCGAAATCAATAAATGTTCGTCATAAATTATGTATGACTCAAACTGTTACGTGTCTTGGTTACGCTAATACAATATTAATTAACCTTATACAGTCAACAGTAGCATATTAGGTTTGAAACGTAAACGTCAAATTCTAATTCGGAACTTTCATAATTTTTTTTCCAAAGACAATAAATTCTTAAAACGAATATACGGCTTTTGTACGACATCCATAGTTCCCCAGTGACCTTATTAGGGTATAATAACCATGCACCACCCTGATGGGACGACAGATGTGTGAATTAAAAACACTGGCCTTTTGAATTTATTTACATCACGACATTCGACTATTAATCTGGGACTATGGGGCTTAATCCACTAATGCTCACTTTATTTGATCGGTGTTAAAATGCAGTATGCATTAAACAATCATCTTTATTGCACTTGAAATAAAATATAATTTTGAGCATCATGGTCATCTGATTTTGGTAGAGCTTTTGTTAAAAAAAAGTGATTCTTATTCCGGGGTGCAAGGGTTAAGTACAGGCTGTTGTGTTTTAAATGAACATTTTCATCGTTTTACTAATTACAGGGGACTTTGGGTAACATTGTATGGGCGTGATGGTAATTTTTGAAGTTACTGCTATAAATATTCAGTTCGTAAATTTTTTGTTTACTAGGTATATGCAGGTTGTGTAAAAATATTAAAATACTGGCAGAAAGCGTGTTTTTATATACCTACGATTAGATGATGTCACTGTTTATACACTGATGAATTGTCATAATATTTTATGATTATAATATTGTTACACTTGTTTTATGATTTCCATGTAATTTTCGGTTTGATATACCTACTTCTATTTTGTACAGACCATGTGTACGAGTGCAAAACGTGTCGTCCAGTGTCGTTCCTTTACATACAGTACCTATTTGTTAAACTAAACGGCACCATTGAGAAACCGCAATGAACTGAAACAAAAACAAAAGACTATCGATTTCGTCATGCACAAAATGGAAGGGATGGATATTCAAGACATAAAAGTTATCAATAATGCAGTGCACCTGACGTTCGAAGATCCGTGCTGATATGTATAAAGTTGTAATATTTCTATGTGAAACAGTGCCTTCTATGACTCACATTGCCATTGACCTTTAAAAATGTGTATTGTAATCACTAAGAATAAAGGCAATACAATCAATAAGAACCGAAGCCATAGTTTATCATGTTTATTATCTAACTGCCTATATGTATTCTTCCAATCTTGAGAAACCACAAAAAGAAAACGAAGGAACAAAAATTGCTTTCTAAATTCTCAAACAGTTCATTTGGCATAAAAACGACAAAATATATTTTACAAAATATTCAGTGATAAAGTCGGTGACGTGGGGCGGGGCCGATTATTTTCAATCGGAGTTTTACCATAGAGGAAAATATTCCCTGTTCAATCTTTCCCTCTGTTCCGTCTTGTTCCCTCAGTTCTTGCGGATACCGCATTGCAGCCAATGTTATGAGAAATATTTGGTTCGGTTTACAGAACAAAAAATGTGCTCGTCATTTTTCCTACAAGATAGGATTGCACCGTGACAGGTTATTTAAAATAAGATCGAAATTTATTCGTACTTATTTCTCTTGCTTACTACAACACTATTATTATGAAGTAGAAATTACCAAGATTAATATAGATTTTGTTTTGTTTCAGGTATTTCGCCGTTCCAGCTTTATAAGAATTAAAATTAAATTGAGATTTGATTTGATTCGAAAAATGAACATGTTCCAAACATAAAAAAACAGAAGATAAGTAATAGAAATTCGAAGATATTTTGAACAATAAACATAATTATTCATAGCAAATATAATATAATATGAAACATTTGGTTGTTCTTTAAAGTCACGTTTAGGAGTCATTCGTTTACTGAAGTTAAAGTTATTTTTCATTGTTTAATTAATATACGGCAAGAGTTTTCTGTTATCTTATTCTGCAGTCGGTTTGTGTTTATTTTTTCGCAACTCCTTAATTTTTTCGCTCTGGCAATTTTTTCCGTCGCTAACGATGGAGAATTTGGAATTGCAAATGCCGTTAATTGCCCGATGGAAGTTAGCTCTCGCACTTAGAGGAACGCGACGCGACTGATTGTTGAAATATTTAACGCTCCCAAAAGCCAAATAATTCAACGAAATGCTTTTGCTGTCAAATAATCACCACCGTTATTGTCAGACTAATCTGAATTTCTTATTTTGTTTGTAAATCTTTTGACTTTAATTAAAGAAAGGGTGCATGTTAGACAGACTACTGCTTAAGAGTATGAATTATTCCTTCTTCGTGGACAATCGACAAGTGTACTCAAAGTGTAACTCAAATATAAATAATCCATTATCGACACAGCTTAAGTGCGAGACCGATCTATTTCGCCAGACTTTAATTATTCTCAAATATAGTTAAACAAAATTAAGTCTATGATATAATGAGATATTTAAAGATTTATCAATTAATTATGTAGATAGTTATATCGTCATCATCATTATCATTGCGACAATCTCGGTCGCATCCTCGGAGTCCGGAGTCTGCTATCCGACCTTAAACAGTTATGTCGTCGATTTCTATAAAAATTGGCGAGTCTTGGTTGAGATTTTTAATATCACTCTAGCAGGAGAGGGACCGCAATTGAAATAAAATTTCTGTCAGCATATAAAAACCTTAAGGTCGGTACATATCTCACAGAAAATTCACGACCGTATCATCAGTCGCGTCTATTCGGTCAAATTAGATGTGTCATAATAGGCGCCTAGTCAATTCTGCGTTTAGCATCTATAGTATGACTGTGTTGTGTGACAATATTTAATTCGAAAAACAAACCCATCGGAATAATAGCTCTTTGGGAGGCTTTAGCACAAGATTGATGAAGGAAACGACGACTTCGTGTGAATCTTTTAAATAGTAAAAGATTTTCATCACTTTGGAGACGTATTTTCCTGATTGCATTCGAGGCCAAGGTGAACTTGGAATTCAGGTTCCACCTTCTGGCTTGTCCTCCCTTATTTGTACGACTTTGGAAGTCTATGGTAGAGAGATCATGGTACGCATATCATCATTCACGACATCAAGCCTAATAACTATGGCGGGTGACAACACGTTGATGGAAACAGACCAGACTTTGTACGCAATAACGCTTTATCAATCGAGCGTAAAAGATTGCACGTATCATCATATATTTATGTGTTCTGTATTTACGCGACCGATAATATGAAGCCTATGTTCCTTCAGATATGTACCGACCCTTATGACATAAATACGTCAACGCAGCGGTAATACCCTTATCAATAGAAGTTTTAAGGAAAATAAAGTAATATTTCCGTTGGATATAAATCCTACTCGTATGGATTACTGTTTTATTAAAATTACAATAAGAAGTAATATATATTTTTGCGTATACCAAACTCATTTCATTGTACGCATGAGTATAAAATTGAATTTTATGTCAGTGATATTAAAAATCACAGCAAGGTTAAAAATAAACGTATAATGTGTAATGAAATGGTCTGATTTTAATTCAAGATCATTTTTATGTTTGGCTGAACATAGAGTTTTGTTTTTCAAATGCAATATTTCGAAATGAGATTTTTCATGATAATATTTATAAACCGCAAGTTAAAAAAAACGATTACAAACAAATTATTTCAATTTATTCTACGTAGTTACGAAAGTAAATATTGAAATAATACGTTTTGAGATTTTCTGTTTATCGTCAATAACGATACCTAAAGATATACCTACGAATATATAGGGTTGATAAACACATAAAAAATATAGCTTTTTTATATTTATAAAGTCTATATTTTCGTTATGTGTTTTTGATTTTTTAAAGCTTGTATCGTCCATAAAATGTTATCTTGTACCTACCCTAATCATCCCCATTCCATTTAGGAGGGTAAATAGGGGCTATAAGCGTACGTCGACGCATGATAATGTGCTGGTAGTGAATGTATGTAAGTTCAACACCCGAGTGAAATGGTTAAATGCCAAAGTGTATTTTCTTGCAAAGTATTACAGGATAAACTGTAAAAAGGATTGTTGTAAAATGTTTTCTTTTGCACGACTAAAGCTGCAGAATGATTCTTATAATCGTCCACCATTATGACTTCCTACATTCAATAGATGCAGTAACAAAGAATTCAAATGTTTAACTACTAAAATGTTTTTAAGATGATACAAAGAACATCAATTTAGAAAATTAAATATTGCAGTGATATTTGTAGAAAGAAATAAATTTGTAAAATTTATCATCAAAACAACGTCCCTCAAATATCTTTGTTTATAAAATATCTGCGAATAACGATCAAAGAATAAATTAAAAAGACATAACTGGCAGACGTGAATAATCTCTGAACAAGTGCACTTACATTTGAAAATTAACGGTCTTATCGATAGTATTCTTATAATCACCACCCTAAACCAGTTTAATCCGGTTTGATTTATATCTCCAACACCATGACGGGTTTGCAGACTGATTACTTCCTATGCATTAGGACTGATGAATGTATTTGCATTAGAAATCCAAGGATTAGCTACAGATCAGCTTGGATGTTTGATACAGATGTTAGAGATGGAGGCTATTAAGGGTTAGTTTATATTAAACTAAAAGAATATTACATGTAAAGTTGCAAGTTGCAAATCTTCTGACTTGCATTTTTGATATGCGTTTTTGACAAACCTGTTTGGAATCTCATCAATCAAAATGATCTAACAGAGAAATTATTTAACAACATGTGAACATTTCATCAATAATGGTCTCTTTGACAAGCCATATGGTAGAAATCGGTACACTTTTAGCCAACTTTGTATATTCAAAGCAAAATGTTGTGTCACCATACCACAATGGCGGACGACAGATGGCGGTTGAGTATTGCCAGCTTAATCAATTGTTATTGGCTATTGACACATATGAGCCAATCAAGTGGAATGAATCGAGTGTCAGCTAGTGGTTTCTGATAATGACGTTCAATTTTGTCTCTAGATATATTAGAAGATTGATTTTGAAGGGTTGAATTAGATATAACGATACACGAACAAGATATATTTAATCAGTGATGCAATGAGCCACTTATAAGAACAATATATTATGTAATATTCTAATTTAAAAATTGAATGGTACGAATCGATTACTGTGGTAGAGGTCTTTTAATTTCAAAATGTTTCTACTTAACAGTGTAGTGACTTGCATTTTGATTTGATTGATTTTGTTTTTTTTATCATTCTATTCTATTTTCCTTCTTTCCTACCACAGCTCCCAGTTCCCGTCAGGTTGGGTGCATTCCGTTTAAACTTGTATAGAATAGAAAATATTCTGTTAACTTACAAACGTATATTAGGGAATAAATATATCACTATTCACTTCAAGTACATCTAAAGTACAGTTATAGGTTCGAAGCCTTCATAATAATTGACCACCAAATTATTCTTAATTTCTCTTATAAATATTACAAATCTTTGTTTACTTCGACCTTTTTGTTAGAAGTATTGTCTATTGGACAGCAATTTAAGACGATCTCTGCTCCTCCCGGTGTGTCCTTCACAAAATGCACCAGGTAAAAATCGTCATTCATAAATTTCAATATCTAACCAATAACAATATTAACAGTGTTACGTGATAATATACACAAATAGTTCAATAGTGGTTATAGTTTCAGTAATTTCATATGATACAATTAATCACATGCAACTCTGTCCAATCCCATTAAGGGAAATTGAGATCAAAAGGGTCGAAACAGCAACCATTAAATTAGTAATAACAATACCATATAAGCATTAGGGTGAAAGCAATCCAAAGCAGCGCGAAATAACAGTCTTAGTAATAACATCGAACTGCGGTCACACTAATTATATTCCACAGGGTATATACACAGAAATGGAACTAAAACAGTCCTGGTTAATCATCTTTCCGGGTGAGTTGTGAGAGTCAACGCGAACAAATTGGACATATGGTAGCAATTCGCAGAGAAAAAACATTAGCAACCGTCCGAGCGACTGGCCAGTTATCGCTGCGAGTATTGTTGGAATAGTTGCACATGACTGTTCGAATTTCGAACACATACATATAGAACTGTTTTGTATAATTTTTATATGTTGCCTATAATTGGAACGTAGATCATTCATAATATATCATTTACAAAATGAAGTACTTTTACACATCTAAGTTGAAGAAAAAAAGTATTTATATAACAAATTGGGTTATATTTTTTAACTCGTATTTTAGTTGTAATATACTTCCAGCACCTGTGTCCGTTTTCATTTATAAAAGAGGTCAAATTGCCAATAATAAAAGGGAAGGGTTGTGATATCGTCGTTTATATTACCATAATTCTAAACTGGTTGAACCTTGTTTTAGTGACATAATGTAAGAATTTTTAGTAATACACCGTGTAATTTTTGTCATCTTCAAAAGCAGCGTTGTGGTTGTAAAAATCAAACAAAGTTTTGATTAACGAAAACATAGAAATACTCTCTTGAGTATACATAAATAGAAAACCAATGCCAAATGAAGTTGTGATGTCAGATTAATCTCTTGTACAAAAAAGTCGAAATTTTTAGGTACCCTAAACCACGTTTTTTTAATGTTAACAGTCCTGACTTTTCTAACCACAGACAAATGCAGAGTCGCGTGCAGTGATTGCCAAACCACCACCATGTGCCAATTAATACCGATTCAATAATGGCGATTAATTCGGGACCAGTTGATTATACCGCCGCTGACCAAGCTACACGTCCTGTTAATCCAATCTGGTACCACTCGGCGACCGAGACTTCACATAGATTAAATTGGTATATATGTATTTGTTTCCTTTTCTAAGTGGGGGAGCTAATGCTGTTGTAAGATAATTTGCTAATTTCTCACTAATTTATAATTGAGTAAATACAATTTAAAGTGATCAACGCACTCAAAAAGAGTTCTTCACTTTTTTATAATGTATCTTGCTACTCGTTCGTTAATTAAAAATGTTTCTGCGCTGACTGAACAATTTATCTTTTCGTCAACAAGAACTTAAATACATTTCATATTCCGCGCGTTATTTATTAGTTTCTCATGATGAAATATGAGTAGAATATCTCGACACTGCCACCAGTTGACGTAGAAAAAAACATTAATTTCGACACATCGGTAAACCCGCCTCGTCTCGCAATATCCATCACAGCGTCTATTTGCATAGAGGGTGATAAATCTAGGAAAGAAATCTTATATGGAGACGATATTGGCGTGGAAGCCTGCGATGTATCATCACGGATTCATTTGTTGACTTATTGCCCCATATTCCTGTAGCAGAGTTTGAATCCGTCGATTTGAAATCGCAAGATGAAAATTCAGTACCTGTCGTATACATAATATTAGGTTATCATACATCGCCTGTCTATCTGTGAAGTAGTTTCCAGTTCATCATTTACTTGACGATAGTTGGAACAAAATAGTAATTTAACCTTGTTACCATTATTGAACTGAATTCGTTGAAATGTTTTAAATAAAAACTATTACTAACTATCGAAACAACTTGTATTTTTGAATTCCATGGTTTATTTTCTGTAAAATGCACAATATCGATATTGGTTACTTGGAATTTCTAAATTCTTTGCATAGCACAACAAAATAGCCGTTTAAGAACTGAAAAACGGTTATCATCTGTAAACTTTATCTAGTAACGGAGTTAAATTTTATTTACTAATCATTTTAGTGCATGGAAACGAAGTGTACTAATATAATGGAATGATCTGCCTCTGCAGAGGTCGTATAAAAAAGCTGCAACTGTGAATGTTTTCACTATCAGTAGTAATATTTTACGTCCATTTCTATTTTCCATAAATTACGAGTAGGATTGAGAGTGCCTCTGCCATTTACAGTTAGCACAGAAGAATACAGTTAGAAAATAATGATTTAACTTTTGAACAGAATGTAAAAAGTAATTAGTTACGTAGTTTATTATTGTATTTCTTTTATTTATATCGTAGTTCAATTTATCAAAGGAAAAATTCGCTCAGAATTTGTCTAATTTATATCACCTCAAGTTATAATTTTCCAAGAAGTCTTAAAGAGATCTAAGATTTAAAGTATTCGAATAGTATCAGATGACTTTTTCCTTATCGGACTATAAGTAATTTTAAGAGAACACAATCGTAATTCGTTTTGTAAAAACGATACAATATAAGGTGATGTTAACATATTGAAAAACAATCAATAATTTAACTATAAAATAGATAGGTTCCTACAATTACTTGTTCTTACCATATATCAGAAAGGATCTAATTTAATTTCTAGTAGAATTTAGGTATCATACAAGCATTCTCCACTAGAGAGAGAGAGATTCTCCGGCTGTGGAAAAGTTTCATCAAAACCTTTTGCAGTTATGCTTACATATTACATCCTTCTACATGTATCTAATCTAAAACGTCCACAATTTGATAGCAGTAAACCATTACTATGATGTTTCATTAAAATAACGTAAGCTATTTCAAGAAGAATCTTGGAACCACTGCCTAACGCAGATATTAAATTACCATACGATGCTGTATGTAAATATATAATAACTAATAAATCGTTTAAAATTGTTATCATCTTAGACCTCGTTTATATTTCTACTGTCTAATTTCCTATTTCCTGTTTCAAGTCAATTGTTTTCAATATAATTTAATAAAATATTTCTTCAGTTTCAGGTGAGTCTAGCCTCTAGTCGAGGGACTCGTAAGGTATCAAATATCTAACTATACGAATGGTTGTTGTATTAATTAATTTCCGAAGTTATTTATTTTCAGTTATCAATTGGCTGACAAATACAATGAAACGTGTAATTTTAAATGTTGGATTTCATACAAAAACTATATTTATTATAAAATTTAATACAATGATGATATCAACATCCAATTCTCTTTGGACGATGGTTTCATCAGGGAATTAGAATGTATTCATAATGTTTCCAAACTTTGGTATTTTAAAATGGAATCCAACTTTCAATAGCCTTAATTGAAACGATTCAGACAAATCGAGCTTAGCTCACATTTCCAAATGCAAAGATTCATCGAAATTGAATTCACTTTTATTTCATTTCTGTCTTTTTATTTGCTGTTGTTATTTTATTTACTAAAACGCAATCACATTCGCACAATATCCTCAAAACTTTGAATATGATTTTTTATTATATTTTATTTCTGCCTTCAATGTATACATGAAATATCTGTCTTTTTTATTTCTAACTGTTAGCTCGTTTTTCTCTATCTGCTTTATAGTAGCTCTGTTATTGTCTGCGATGTATTTAAGTTCTTTGACCCTTTCTGTTTTATGTTATAAAATGCAGTTGTTTGCATCTAAGTGTTATTGTAGTTCTCAGTATTTAGATATACATGTGTAAAGTAGAATATACTTTGGAGACGTTTAGTAAAGTTTTGAACTTGAAGATGGTAAGACACACTTAAACATACAACACAACTGCATATACTTCGCTTAGTCATTCATTGCTATTACTAAAGCCCCATATCCAAAACTTTTTTTCCAATCACTTTTGCACAAAATTATTAAAGTTAAAAGGAATATTTATACAAACGTCGAATCATTGTCGAATCCTGACATAACTCAGGCTTGATTTAATTACACGACGAAACCGAAGCATTATGGAGCTACTAAAAATTTCATAAGTTCCTGAGCTTGCAGACCTCAAAATATTGATCGTGGCTCTCCCTCATTCATGCTAACGTGTGACAAAGCCCGCTTTGGCTCACTGCTGGGTAAGCCATGCACACATACACACAATAGTCCAACACATACATGCTATTAAAACCATTTCAGCGGGCGTCAGCTGACTGCAGGGTGGTGGGGGGTTTATGAACAACGCATGCGCTGTGGAGAAGAAAGCGGCTGCAACGCTTTATTTCCATGCCAAGTGTTAAACTAACAAGTTGCGGTTAGGGCTAGCCGCGCTTACCGGAGTTAAATCGACACCCATTCAGAAAACAAACTGCGTATCACGGCCGTTCTACCGTTTGCCATAATTAGTTCCGTGAATATCTCACACTCAACTAACAAGTATTGGTTAAGATTCACTGTACTACTGTAATCTGTGTCTGCCATATTATAATACTAAATGAAAATCTGGGAACTCTTCATTTAATTTATTAGTGGCCTAGCCTTATTAAAAAGAAGTAAAACTTAAATTCTCTGATAATGTAGTTCACTATGAAATAATTAAGAGAAATCTATGTCCAGCGGTGGACTGTGATAGGTTAATGGATTGACTGTTTAATCGATGAAAATAAATCAAACTTTCGTTATGAAAAAAATTGTATGGAATATTTGATTGTAAAATAAAAAAACCATGTGTGTATATGTATGTATGGTCTGATGACTCTCAATATACATGTTATAGAACAAATTCACAGTTAACGATTTGACACACGTAAAATGCATGAGTTTATTAATGGGGTCCAGTTCCAACAAAATATTCCGTAAAATACAAAAATGTCCGATAGTAAACGTATTTCACATTTGAAATACTGTCCAATTTTTAATTCGGAGCAAATATTCCTGCCACGATCTCCACAGTAATAAACAATTTATTAACGCATTGTTCGAGGCACACGTGAACAGTTTTCGAGCACAGAGGACTTTTAAGTGTTCGTTAATTTCAAGTGGACTGAAAAAGTTGAACCTCGAATAAGGCAATCGCTTTAACGGTTCAACCACTTTCGCATCTATCGAAAATTCGGCCTTGTACATGATAAATTTCGCCGACTGCATCTAGATAAAATGAACCTATTTTTGGTCGATTTGCAAGGAAATTATCGGTAAAATAAAGGTTAAAATAATTTGACGATTTGTTGGACTCGAATTTGTGGTTACTGCTCTGTGCCCTTAGCACGAAAAACTATCGAATTCATAATGTAAAGGTCGTACGATTGCCATGTATGTGTAGGCAGACTGCCAATCGCAATGCTCCGTTCTATCGATACCTTTACGAGTACATAACGAATTCGATAGTGTTTCGTGCTAAGGACACTGATTCTTAAGTGTTTGATTTATTACCTTTCAAGCGATCATATATCCTTTGTTTTAATTATAAATATATAAGTATAGTTCTGTCAGAATAACGAGAATGTCGGCCCTTTACAAACTTGAATTGCTATTTTGACTGTCTTTTCAATAAATTAACTCTTGATTTTCTGTTTTTTCTATTTCGCGTAATACGAAACCCTCAATTTTGTTTTATATTCAATTAATTTATCATAATACTCATCAAGGACACTTGAGTACCATTTGATTAACCAAACTTGTTGTAAAGGCTCGTCATGCTCCAAAGTTACCCAAATCTTTTCCTTGTTTAAATCGAGTGCCTATCCATTTCCTTATTGTACCATCTTGACGAATTAAAAGTTCTATCTGCAGTGAAGTTATACAAACTGATTCTATCTTCATACTACGTTCTCAGTCTCTATAATTTGAAGCCTTCTGTTAATAAATTTATTTCACCATTAACGCCGCTGTAAAAATGTCAATCGGTGTTAGAGCGAATAGGGTCCCGAAACATCGACCCCATGATCCACAATGGGCTTTAAACATTCGTTTAATTAAAAAAGCCGTGATTTAATTGGAAAAGTATTCATTTACAGTGTCTTTTGTTTGGTGTTTCGTTGTGATTTATGTTTGGCGACGTGAGTCGGGATCAGTGAATAGGAACGTGAATGGCGCGACTTTTTTGCTCCATTACGCAGGATTTTATGTTGACGCATTTGTTGTTTCGCTACACAAAGATAATAGAATGTGTTATTGGAATAATTTAAATAAACAAACGTCGGATGTCGCGGATATATTGTTATTGTTATTGGCCGTTTTTAGTATTAACGTATTTTTGAGACCATTTTAGGTGTATTCCTAATACTGAATGAATTCGTATCTAACTATAAGTGTGCTATTACCCTTATCCCTGGCAATAAAGTCAAAAGTCTATTGACATCAGTTTCTGTCATCCACACTCCTTGGCGATCATAACATTTCATATTTTATCTGTCGGTTCAGTTTCTATCTCATATTCTTTATTTTCTTTGTCGAAAACGCCTCTGCCACGTTTGCCTGCTAAATCTATTTTGCGTTCTACCGCAGTACTATATATAAACGGGAAACGTTTTCGTAAGTTTACGCATTTATTACTTTTCGGGGTAAACGGAGTCCTAGACTATAATTACACAACATTGGTTTGTGTTAACGCATTGTGCTAATTGATGTATCAAGTTATTGATCAAACAATCCATTCAGTCCATTACATTCCGATGTGAGTACTTGCTTTTACATACGCAATATAGCTTAAAAATAATATACATGACTATCTACATTAGTGATCTTTGTTATATATCCAAATATAAGAAAATATATAATGTATCTATATATATTGTAAATTTATTATTGAAATATACATATATCACGATACAACGCTACTAATGATCGTGGCCGAAAATTTTCCTTAACTCCAATACAAGTGACATCATTACAAGTTTTTCAGACGGTCCCGCAAGAGCATTTCTTAGATTTATTCCCTTTTATGAAGGGCACGTCAACATGAGACTTCACCTCGCCTTATGATAAGTTAAACGTGAAATCTCTGGAATGAAAGTCACCCTTAAAGATACCAATAACGCTAAAATCGTTACGTATCAATTCGCCTTCGGTGATTTCAACAACAGTGGATTCACTAACTGGTTAATACTCCTAATATAGTGCTATTATTAAACCTTTTCCTTATTTTTCTATTTTTTATATCCACCTGTACATACCCGTATTTATATCCATAACAGATATCCTTCCACATAAACTTTTTCATGTATAAAAACAGTGGAGTATTTCAATAAAAAACTATAACTACAAATACGTTATGAAAGGCCAACAACAACCAAAACACTCCTATTATATTAAACAGATTTGCCCGAAACCTTAAAATAGTCATCCATCAAGCAACCCTCACGAGCCACGATACATATTAGACTCGTGCAAACATGTAACGACCTAACCAGTTATGCAAACATCAGAACGAAGCCTAAAAGTAATAAATAAGAGTTCACCGCCGTCCGTATTTCAGGAGGCGGTCTGTGCGACCCGACAGCGACAAAATATCTGCAATTCTAATGTCGGGAAGTTGCAGTTCAGACCATGCATTACAAATGCGACACTAGACGAGACGCATGTCATTATCGCTTGGATTATGTCAGCTAAAATTTTGCCTTTGTGAATATTTTTATATACCAGTCTTGCCTGTCGAAGTAGACTGATGTGTGATATTCAACATCCAGATTTTATCGAGTGTATTTTTGGTGATAATATATTTTATGGACTGGAAATACTTTGGGACATGGAATGTTAACACAGCGGTATTTAATTTTTCATAGATAAATAAAATCATTTTTTTCATTTCTGATAACAGAATTCATATCTGAGTTTGATGTTACTTAAAAACTAGTGCTAGAAGTCAGTTAATTAAATCCAATAACAATCGATAAAGCCTTATAAAATCCTATAGATTGTAATGAAATTCTATAAAATCAAATAGAATCTAATAAAATCAAATAAAATCCAATACAATTTAACATAATAATAATAAAACAAAATATTAAAAATAATTTAAGGAAATGAATAATAAACTTATATTATGAATAAATAATAATAATAATAATTGTCTTTATTGTACACCAAGGATGAAATTATACAGCACATAGAGATGTTTGTACATGGTAAATACAATTGGCGGCCTTATCGCTCTGCGGCAATCTCTTACAGGCAACCTTAGGATGGAGTGATTTAGTAGGAGCAAAATGTTTCTGGGCAGGTTTATATATTCATATAGAAATTGAACTTGGAAACGAGATGTCGTAAGTTCTAAACCTAGCTATGAAACCACTTACGAAAACACAATCCTATTAAATAACTTGCGAATTTAGATGTCTGTACTCTTTAAAAAGATCGGTATACAACAGAGACCCATTTATTTTTTTGTAATAACTGAAGAGGAATCTTATTTCTCCTAATCCAAGCAAATTAATGCGTAGTTATTTTATATAAATTGTGCTGAAAGCTCTCACTGTCTAGACGGGCTCGCAGTATTGTCCAATTAAATGCCTCCTTTAACAATATCCATTTTGGTATAAATATAAAGTGTGTACTTTGTTTTTTGTAACCTTAAAAAAATAAAATTCAATTATGTAAAAGGACTCTTCGCGATTGTTAAGAATGAAAGTGAATAACAATGAACTTTTAAACATTTTTAAATTTGAAAAGGCATTTGAAACTCGAAATTTATAAGATTTTATTGTTTCATCAAAGAGCTATTCTCGCTAAAATTACAAAATTTTAATCAACGTCATCAATGTGAGGCTAAAATGTTGCTACAATTAGTAACTGGCTGCCTTTTTTTATACAACTTAGGTGGCAAACCAGCACACTGTCATCTCTCAAGACACATTATCTCATGAAGTACTTAAATATTTTCGGTCTACACAAAGCTGTGCCAGTTCAGCCCGGAGCGCACTTTGTTCGGTAGTAGCCACAAGTCCGGTCTAGACAACGCACGGACCGGACAGAGTACTATTCCTGATAGGACACTGCTCAGAAACTAGAGAACTGTGTGCAATGCCCCGAGCATTCGAATGCAGAGTGAAATCTCATGTCTGTAGGTATCTAGGAGGCTTATAAGTAAATATGTAGTGCTACTACCAATTCTCTAAACGTATCGATAAACTTCAATTACTTTGAGAAAATGATTGTCTTTCAACAATATTCATACTCCTATAACTATGAACAATTATTGAGTTTTAATAAAACTAAGTATATAACTAGGTATTCACATAATATGATTTTTTGTTATAGACTAAGAAACTAACTAAATACATCTTTATTATTAATATTTACTTATCGTATCAAGATACGAATATTAATTATTCTTTCTCTTTTTTCATAAATACTTATACCTATACCTATAAATTACATTTCTAAATACATATACAAAAACATATATTTAAAAATATTAGAATTGTAGTAGATTAATTAATTATTATTACGACACGTCGTATCGTAATAATAATTAATATTCGTGAAAACTTTCAACAATAACCGTGGCAGTAAACCGCAAACTGCAATAATAATATCTTTGGCAACATTACCCGGTAGGTGTCTTACAAAATTACCCGATTGGACTATAATGAGGGGAAGAAATATTCTTAGCAAAATGTAGGTGTTCATAAATGTCCGTCTACCCATTCACCGAAATACAGCTTATATTCACACATAAAAATTAAGGCGTAATTTAAAAACATTGCCTTAACGATTTCTAATTGAATAATGTTATAGACTTGAAGCGAACTGTGTAGAAAGTTCATTATTTTAGCTTCTCATGAATAAAGATAGTCTTACTAAAACATTTTAATTGAAGGAAAGATCTACCATTCAGCTCGCAAGCTACGAAATGCTAAATTGACTCTGAAATGTTAATTCCCTTAAACCCGTATTTAGGATCAAAGTCTAATAAAATTAGGCCTTGAAAAACACTCTTTTGTAAGCCGGGTTTGGAACCTTGTCCGTATCGGTCCGCTCCTAATGATATTAGGACGCAAAACCGTCGTCAAGAATCCATGCATGAACACTCTAGGACCCCTAGAGGGGATCAAGTGCGGTGTATAAATTTGATCTAAAGTTGGTTGCGCTGAATACTTGGATTGTGAAGTGGTTACGTACTCTTTGTGATATCAGGTTCGATTCCCAAATCTAGCTAATATGAAGTGATCGTATGTTCCCGTTCTATTATATGACTATTATCTCACCTCCGGTAATCAAAGACTCATAGACCGGCATGCGTTTTAGTCGAATCGAGTCCGAAATAATCATCTCCACCGGTTTTGGAGGAGCGGAGGTGGTTTACGTGGTGATTTTGTGCACGGTAAAAAAATATCGGCATTAATATGTTTACATATTTTCCTGATTGCACCCGAGCCCTAGGTAAACTCAGAGCTTAGTGCCAGTCTTTCGATCCTCGACCAAGATCCTGGTCGCTCAAGATTGTGCGAAGTGGAAGAGCAAAGGCTTCCTCCTCCATTTTAAATGATCCTGAACGTCCACGGTAGTAAGAAAATGTCAAGGTTAAATGAATCAGCACTAATTGAATGAGAAATAGCTGGCAGAAGGAAACCGGATACAGGCATTATCAGTCGCATACGACTGCCTGATAAAATAAATAATAATAATTGCCATAGATACTCCTATTGGTTATCCATTTTACATACGATATTTAAAGATTCCGATAAATCTCTGCTGTTTGCCATAGCAGAAATTGAAAATATTTGTAAATCTTGTTCATACAGTCAAACTAATAAAGCAAAAAGTCACTGTCACTTTCGTAGCCTTACATTTAACACTCAGATCATTTAGTGACATGTGCAGCCATCGACTGTAACGCAATATAGAGTATGCCTATTGAAATAAAAAAAAATCAAGAAGAGTAAAGTGCAGCTTTTAAGCATTTGCCTTTCGTTTTCGCAGCTGCCGAGCACAGTCAGTCAAAATGTAGTTAGAACTTGCGCAAGCGGGCTACACATCTATGAGTGTATGAGACATGACGTGTTGAATTTACCTGCACCTAACATCTCAGAGCGGAGTCAAATCGAACTACTTCATAACTACGAATTCTACATCGCGCAATGAATGTTTTTTTTAAATTTTTGATGCAAATATTATTCGCTGAACTGTGATGTGAAGATGTTGAATTAGTATATGCATGTAGAATGAATGAATAATAAAACTATATAAGTGCCAAATCGATTGAAGTCCACCTTCGAAAACATACACCGATCAAATTAGGTCGTGTACTTGTCTACCGCCTAAATGATATAAAAACCTAATACCTAAGTAAACGTTATACTGCCAATGTAAGGACTAACTGTGTGTAGACATGAGTTGAAGGAAAATATTTTTTATAGTGTTCTATTTCATTTACTTCTATAGGTATACCTACAATTTCGTTTCTTTTTTATTGTGTGCAAAGTGCGGGTCTTCGGGTATTCTGTTGCCAGAGATGTCTTGTATTATAGATATATATCGCGCACCCTAGCAAACCTATTTCGAGACGGGCCCCTTTCCCTGGTGTGGGAAGCACGGCCTTCCTATCTAGCCTCCAGGTATGAGGAAGCGGACTTTGCGCCGCCACCGCAGCCTGCTTCTGCTGGGGTGATAGACGGCTCCACCCGTCACCCTCAAGCTCATAGAGGACGATATCATTCTGTGACCTCTTTACTACCTGAAAAATATACGTCATTTGTATCTAATAACAAACAATTACTAAGAATAACTACAATATTCCTAATAACACTCCTGATACATATCCTGTATATAATTTCCACATTTCTGTCCCCGAATTCCATTACTGTTTATCTTTTCAGATACTATAATGTGAAAGAGGGACAGACGACGATACTTAATTAGTGTCTATTTACACAACTACTTCAATGCCAACGCAAACAGAAATGAATTTCATTTATTCCAAATATCAGATATTCATCATTTCTCTGACAGCTTGGGAACGTACATCTGTCGGCATTAAAACATCTTCAGCTAAAAACGTTTCTTTTGTACAGCGTTTCTAACCTGAGGCGTTGTCTGCGCCATTCGCCCCGGTTCGGGGGAGAGAACAGCCGCATAGTTTTAGTGCAATGTCACGCAGGCTGGGTTTGTTACCATCGAAAATATTTGAAGTATGAAATCTGGGCAGTGAGCTTTCTAAACTTGTTTTGTTTACATTTCAATAGACACTAAATTAGATGTTTCTGTCCAAAAAAGTAATAATAATAATAATAATAATAAATCATTTATTTCAGGCAATAATAGATAAGTTACAAGATGACAAAACTTATTCTACGGCCCATAGATAAATACCTTAAAACTAAAAATAGATATAATATAATTCTTAACCTAAAACACACGCTTAGTTAGTGGCGTTTCAGATATTTACTAAACTCCTGTCTAGATCATTAAGTAATTAGTAAAGGGACAAAGTGTGCGAGTGATATGACTTCACCACAAAACCTAGTTGTAAGAAAGTGACAGATCGAACAGTGAACCGGGCAATCTTGTCAGAAATACCCAGTTAACACGGTTCTAAAATAAGTCTATTTATAGCTTGCTGACTACTATATTGATAACCTATTAAAAGGTTTTAAAAAATGACATGAACAGAAACAAGTGGATAGAAACAAACACAAAAAGAAAAAATGGAAAAGCCGTTAATCAATAACATTTGGCATCATGTTTTGTAAGTTGATGTAATACTCAATTTGCATACTTCGAAATATTTATTTATTTATTAGTTTCAGGAAGACTTACAGACTAATAACGAAATATATTACATCTTGATTATAAAATAGCTAATTACAAGCCTACACATACATATTTTGCTACGTTTGCCATTCAAATATAGAGTAACAAGGTAGGTATGTAAAAATTTCCTTGAACTTATTTTGAATGAAATTTCGCACGCAATGCGCGTCACTTCCTACCCTTTACTTCTGTTTCTTGGAAGAACAGCATAACAAATCGTTAGACTATTTGAGCAGATATCTTAAGTAATGTCCTTGAGATCTTCGCCTATGTAAAGCAGCTGTTGAGCGCAAGTCCGCGGGTGCTCAGCAGACGAAATTAATTAGATTAAATACTCCTGCAAATTCACTTATCTGTTTGCATAGCTGCGTGGCTCGTTTGGTATTATTACTTATTCAGTGCCGTGGAAGAAAAATTATTGGTTCAGAGGCTTCGAAGTTACATCTACCTACTACAAAAAAGTTGTCAGAAACTCGTTCCAATTTTGTTTTATTTACCATACATAATATGCAAACAGGAAGGTATCACGCTATATATAGGTATTCCATCATTTTTTCACACCTAGGGTTTGTGTAAAAACATATACCTACACGAGTATCACTTGCACTCCCTCTAAATATTACTAATGACTTTATGAAGATCACAAATAAAATCATGCTGAAAAGTTGGTGAAACAAAACGCCTTAGTACGTAATACTATCATTTATTAAATTATTATATTAAATATATCTTTTAACACCTAAAAAGCGAAAAAATATAAATTCCACTGATTGTAATATATCCTTGACAACATTGCTAGATGAGCAAAGAAACACGTACCTACGTTACACGTCACGTTTTCCCGAGAAGTTACTAAGACAATGTCTTGAATCAAATGAAGATAGATACATCATTCATTTAAAGGTCATCCATCAAAGCTTGCTACATATACCGCAGATATACCGTTTCATTTATTAACAAAACCTGTAACAAAGTAAGAAAGATCACTAACTCACTCACAGCAAGCTTTACCTACTGAGATAGTGTGCGGTTTATTACTTGGGAAAATAAATCCTTAAAATATAATATGCCATACTGTACAGAGCTAGCTAAAAATAACTTTTAGTTTTTGATTCTAGGACAAACACAGGGTGTATGGGGTACCATATACGGAATTTTGAAATTCCGTAGTTACGAAATACCGAAGTACCGGTATACTTAGTACAGAATCCCAAAAATTCAGTCAAAATCTCGAAAATGACATTATTTCAATGAATCTGCGGTTTACGTTATTCTCTGTATACAGACCTGCTATACTTATATTAATCTTGTACTAAACGAGATTCATGACTTCGCAATTGTGGTCAAAAATACCTTTACGATAAGTTTCATGAGAACTAGAAAATAAAATAACATTATTGCTCAAGGTTCGCGACGTCTATTGTAACGTAAATACGAAGACCAGCACTGTTTTTGTCTCGGAGATAAATACAGATATCAATATCCTACCCTCGTATAAATATTTCAATAAAATATACTCGCAACACCCAGTTGAGATACTGCCAACGAAATACGCTTCCACAAAACCAACACAAGCTGACCCTATTCCGCTTATAAATCTAATAACTCCGAAGTTCCACCATAGGCAGCCTTTTAATGTCCGTATTGGGCCAAAGTTAAAATAACATAAAAATGTTATTGGGGTCACATATGATGTCCTTCAAACGTCTATAATATGTAGCGGGGTATATGAAAGCATAAATTTCCTTATGTAAAGCCTGGCTTATTAAATATTAAGACGGGCATCTCGAGGTCTGTGGGTGTATAAGAAGTATGATATCAAATTGTACGCAGATATTTGAGTGAAAGTATTGAACGAGTAAGGTAGGAGTGGGGCTTTTCATCAAATAAGAACTTATTTTATTCTTTATTGTACACATAAATAGCTTTTATGCAATAATAATGATATTTAATATACAAAGGCGAGCCTAACTTGAAGTTGAGTCCAGCAAACCTGGATGTACACAGAGAAATTTCAATGCAAAGAAGAGCAGTCTTGTATACATGTATATGGAAATAAGAATGTACAAAGGTATACGAAATGTGTACCCCAATAGGCATACATACATATAAGTACTACTTACTATGGCATGCATATAGTAAACACACATATAAAAAAATATAATGTCTGCTATTTAATTGTTGAGAGAAAAAGTAACCTCTTTTTCGTTTTATCGATATCGTCGGAACATGGTTGAACAATAATATAAACTGTGAACTACAAGGTTGCGGTTCTCTATAGGAGGATTCCAAGGCTGGTCGTAATTCAGGTCAGTTTTTTGACAAACTCTTAATGAAATTAGAGATTTCCCTATATATATAAATTTAAAAATGTAATCTAAAAGAAAGTTATACCAAAAATGCTACTATAAAATCCAGTATTATTTGGCTGTTAAAAATGCTTGGAAATGAGCCGTTCACTCAAATTGCTACTCCAGCAAATTACTGTATTTAGACTAAGTAAATGTTTGTAAATAGACCAAAAAAACCGCTGAGTTTCTTGCTAGAGTCTTCTCAAGCCAGGCCGCGTCTTGTTTTCGTTTTTGAATTTTGCATTTTCGAATCCTTGCTGGGGCTTTACTTTTGCGTTTGCGGTCCGATTTGACTGTTTGAAAGGCAACTTAAAGTCTGAGAGAAAACATCAGACATACCAAATACATATGATCACGCTTATTGCCCTCCGGGTAGGGCAGAGACAACTCACCACACCACCGCAATCTGTGTCTATCTTTACTTAACCTCGACCTCTGTCAGAAGCTAAATCTTTCATGCAAGCCCACCGGTATCGAGTTCTTCTGACCTGTTCTTTCTTCACACACACACAAACTCACGCCTGTATCCCAGATGGGGTAGGCAGAGGTGCTAGCGCCCACATTTCGCTAGTTTATGTTTAGGTCCCAATGAAATAGGTGGCGAGCCAATTACCATTAGCCGGGCACCCATAAACCTGCGATAAATACACACATAACTTTGAAAAGCATCGAAAAGCCATTGGTGTGTGCCATGGTAAAACCTTGGATCGAACCCGAGACCTCGTCTCAGCAGTAGGTATAATTATACAACCAATATATTTGAATTGCTATTCCTGTATATTCTAAACATAAAAAGACTATTTTTATGTGGCATACACTATATCTTTTCTTATGGTTTTTATTAATTATAGGGCCATAGAGCGAGCTAGGCTAATGAGCTAATGAGGTCATCCGACGAAGAACTAAAGTTACAAACATAGTTCGCAGAATAACCAAGCTGAAGTGGCATTGGGATGGCTACAGCTACCGAAGGACCAATGGCCGCTGGAGCGAACGTATCCTTGAACAGAGACTATCAAACTACACTACTCAGAACTTCGATATCTCCAATATGGTTGTGGAGGTCCGATGGCGATGGCACATATAAAGCCGACCCCAACTGAGTTAGGAATAGGCTCAGAAAATGATGATCTATATTAGTCAAATATCTTACTTTCACAACATATCGATAAGGATATAATATTATAGTAAAATAGAAACTATAATAAGCGTATTTCTACCAAGCACTAAATAGTTAAAACAAGAATATAATCTTACCAAATTCTTGCACTTTAAATAATTCCGCTCTGCATATCTTGAAATTGCGAGGCACGAATTAACCGTAATTTGCAGATCTCGCATCTGGAAACTTTAACTAAGAAAGAAACAAGTTTTGCATTTCGAATTTAGATATCAAAAACCAATTTAACCACAAAATTGTATAACGCTGAGAAAATTGTAGCTCACCTCGCGATGGCGGTAAATTGATTTCAACTTGAATTGAATCTAAACTTACTATTTCATGTATAACCGTAGCGATTTCGTAGAATAGAAATATTATTTAATAATCGAAGTGACTTGTGCTAAATATATCAAAGAGTATGCGTATATTTTATTCATAAAACTGTTATACGATTCAAATAAAAGCACAACGGCTGAGCCGTGTTTGCAACCTTGCGGTTTGATAACCACTACGATGGAGATATTTGAAATTTAAATACCTATAACTTTACAGACTGTCATTGTCCCCTGGAATCAAAGGTCATTCTTAAGTATACTAAATTTAATGAGAAATTACTATTCAGCATAAGTTGGTTTTGAGTTTTACATAGTTGTTTCATTTTGATAACGTAGATACAGAAATCTCATCCGCATAGAACTGAAACTGAACACTGACAGTGCGGTCGATATCGCATAGTCTTATTCTCGAATAGTCTAAGCATAAGTGGATTGTTGACCCAGAAAAAAAAATCTGCATGCCACTTAGGTGGCAGACAAGCACATGAACTACCTGATGGAAAATGGTCACTGTGGCCTATGAACGTCTGCAACACCAGAAGCGTCACGCTCGTGTTGCTGGCCTTGTACCTTCTAATACCTTTCTTGTAGTCGCTTGGAAAACCACAGCAAGCCGTTCATTCCACAACCTAAGCGTGCGCGTTATGAAACACCTTTCATCAGTGCTCCCTGGGTCCGATCATAATGTGTGAAGATGAACTCCCTGCTTGTGGCGTGCGATGCAATGATGTAAAGTAGGCGTGGGCATCATGACGAACAATGCCTCTGAACACAAACCATTGTACAGGCGGTAAAACACACACAGTGAGACAAAGTCCCTTGGTTGAGATGTGTCACACTGGCTGTGAGTACGGGCTTGTCCACGATCCTCAGCGTTTTTGTACCTAGTCGAAGAATAATAAAAGGTATAGCCAATGGGTTTGTAAGTGCGGCCCTTTCGTAGTTAGACTTAAAGTCAACCCCAACTGAGGTATAAGTCTTGTACCAGGAGGACAGGAAATTGTGCTGACTATTTTTTATATTTTTTCAGCACTTATGTTTGGGAAGTGAATTCACTTTCAAACCCACGAACTCGCAATTGCAAATCTAACGTCTTACCATCGTCGTTTACAGACAGCGCACGTGTTTCCTTCTTCCTACGTCCTGGGTCCTTTAAGCGGGGCGTGAAAAAACATCTGATGTGGCCGTCAAGCTGAGCGCCACCATTGCGATGGTGACCCTCTTTCATGAGGCCTACAGCTTAACACCAGGCGAGGTGAAGTCAAATTGACGTGCCATACTTAAAAAAATCTGGTTTGGGCTAGACAATTCTCTAGGGTTCTGTCTTTGACAGTTCCATAGTTAACTGTTAAACCATAGACTATCAGTAACATCGAAACCTATTACCAACTCCTGTTCAAAACAAATTCACCAGAGCTATCTGTTTGCCCCCATTGATCGTAAAATAAAAAGGCGCGTTCACAAGGGGCGGGAGACGCATTAGGCCGCGTTCAGACGGCAGACTGCGTCGCCTGCGGCTCCAAGCGTAATCAACGGGGCTTTGTACCAAGAGATGGGAATTACTGATACGCAACGGCCCTAGGCTCTGCAGGAGCGTTGTGATTGTGCCCCCGATGGAGCAAGTGCTGATATTTATGAGTTAAATGTATGTATATCTATGTTAGTGACATGTAGTATACCTATGATCTATATTTTGTTTGTGTAAACCTTATTGTTTACCCAACATAGGCCATAAGTTGATATTTATCTTTTTTAATAGCTTGAAAACTGATGTTCAGCTGTTTTCAAGTTTTGCATTTAACAACTAATTTTGTGTAAAGAAATTATTTATTGAATACATAAGAAAATAAAACCACTTTAAACCCATCAAATAGAAATAGAAATAGAAATAGAAAATAGAAAAATATTTATTATCAGTAAAAGTACAGTTCTTTAAACAGTGTCCGTTGGCCCCACACTAGGCAAGCCTGTCCTGTGGGTACCTCTTACGATTACATAAGTTACATTTGGTCGACATCATTACTCTTATAACATTATCTTGTAGTAAATATTACATACATGCGTGCGTGTGTGTGTGTGTGTGTGTGTGTGTGTGTGTGTGTGTGTGTGTGTGTGTGTGTGTGTGTGTGTGTGTGTGTGGGTTTGTGTATATGCGTGCGTGTGTTTGAGTTTGTGTAAGTAAATATATATATATTATTATTATGTATATATAATATTAAAGAATACGTTTAAATGCGAATCAAGACTAACTAATGTAGCAAAAGTATTTCAGTGGCTTCATATGTCATTCTGGTAAGCCATTTTGTTACCTCTTTTTTTGCTTGTCTCACCGAGCACTTTTTAATGTTGCAGTGTCTTGCAACTTGATTGTATATGAGATGGTCGATATAGGGGGCAAAGCGTCTAGCAAATGTTGTGTTGGTTTTCGGCAAGGTAAGTCTGTACACTCTACGTCTGAGTAGATTGTCATAATCTACGGAATTGATGACAGCTCGGTGTACAGTGAGGAACGATTTTAAAATAAACAGCTGTCGCACGTTGAGAACTCAACTGTAATTTTTATGGTATTCCAGTTATAATTTAAACGCAGCATAGATTTTCAATCGCATTCCAGTCAAGTAACGAGGTCTAAACGTAGCACCTTACATATGTTTGAGTACATTTCGTTCACACGCCTTTGCCGCCCACGTCACAGCGAAGGCTTTTGTTCTTTCCATTAGGCCGAACTATTTCTACAGACACCCAGACACCCTCAGTGAAAACTTACTGTGATGAAAGCCATGTGCCAAATCACAATTCACTTATACAATTCACTTGTTCACTGCTTGTCGAATTGATTGATGATGATACAATGAGGATAGTTTCATTGCTACTGTACTTATGCTGGTATATCTTTAAGCGGGCAGGTAAAGTTGTTGAATGTTGAATGAAATAAAATGACAGTCAACTTCATACTTTTTTTAGAGCCTACGTTATTAGAAGTCAAGAGACGTAAAAGAAATTTCCAAGGTAATTCGTCGCGACCCCCTCCTTTTTTCTGCATCGTTCAGAGCCATAAAAGATCTATTTTTGAAATTGTACATTTTAATTTTAGAAGAATTCTGATTGTTAACTTCAAAGTAGCTGGCATAACTTCAAGAACCCAAAGTGAACTCTGATAACTCTGTTCGCTAAATAATCTCGTAGCATAATACTGTCAGCCATCATACGTTATAGCGTATCCCCATTTGTAATACACAGACGCAAGTATAAGTCTGTTATAATATTTTTATAGTCCTATCACCAAACTCTTTAATAACATATCATGCTCACAAAACAGCACAACAAAGCAATGTCAAACAGTTCCCTTACCGTATTCGCTACACGTCTCGACGTCGTCGTACGAAATTTTAGTTATTTATAGCATACATTGACAGTTATTGGTATTGTCAAGCAAGAATCGTGTTTACCAACCGGGTGATGGATGACGCGGCATCAGGCCCGAATCAATCTTCGTTCAACGCGAACGTTATCAAACATTTAAGTCGAAAGCCATACAATGTTTGGAGAGGGCATTAAAACTTCTTTTGTAAATGTTAAATAACGTATAGTTGTGACTACATGTTGTAAGTGCGTTTCATATTATGGCTATTAGGACTAGAGTAGTTTAAATACATTTTTATTAAGAGTTCGATGACATTGCGGGTACAGTCATTGTGGATAGTTTGGGCCCTAAAAAGTCCAACTACAGAATATTGATATGGCCTAAAGGTTATCCTCCGAGGTAAAAGGCCTTGGATATAATCACGACTGGCGTGTGGACTAGTGGAGAAGGTATGCTTCTGGAGTATAGTGAGCGTTCGTAGGTGATGACTGCGTGTCTGTTTGGTACTGAATACAATGCTTGGTGAAATGTGGGTGTTAATTTACCTCTGCCTATACAGAAGGTAAATAGGCGTGGTTGTATGTATTTAAGTAACAGTAAAACCAGCGGCAGTCTCTCATTTAGCATGTGCACCAGCTAGCATGTGAGGTTGAGTTAGTCCTGAAGACTCAATGTTTAGATTGATGATTGATGAATTCATAATTCAACATGGTGGATTAAGACTACTTCATGAGACCGTCATTTCACTAACTAACTGTCTACCAACAAAAGTTATCGAAAACCAGGCTCATATACCTGGGTTTCGATAACGCGATCATATGGTAAATACAAAAATTTACCTTTTCATTTGCTTGACCGTTTCGACCAAGTTGTGTTACAGGTTGGTCAATTACCGTGACCACAGCTAGTGCAACCACTCTTTAATATACCTGGGTTTCGCTAATATATATGCACGCAACGCGAAAATTTCAAAGTGAATATAGATTAACAAGAGCTTCTCAAACCGTCCGCGGTACCATCGATGGCCTATTTACTTCCATATAATAGTTCCAAACCTATCTAAAGGCCCCTAAAACTTATTCTATTGCCTATTGTAACAATGTTACTATATATAAAAGCAAACCACGAAAAAACGACAGTTCCGAAATGTCTGGTATCAAGAGAGGAGAGGGCACATTTTCCACCCGGAAGTTCGCTGGGCGGACTCGAACAGCGGATTTATGACGCCACATCCGCTTCCGTCCCCCGCAACATACACATTATATCGATTTTCAATTCATTCATTTTTTTGTTAGTGTGTGCCTATCCAATGTTTTTGGAAAACCATTGCGTGCAAACCTATTGTGCTTCGATAAAATTTATTGTTCCAAAACTGAAATATATAGTTAAACATCATTCGTCTATTCATTTTACGGGTTCACTGATTACTGAACATTAATCATCGAATCATGATCGAATTCGATTGCGTTCAGATCCTTAAATGTTTTTTAATAATTTCCGGCCAAGTAGAAATTAGACCACATCTCTTTCTATGCGGTGTCGTACAAAGTGACTAAGGGCTGTTTAACATCAGACAGATATGTGCAGCCCAGAATCAGCTTCAGATGCATGACTCAAGTCAACAATAGTGCCTGGCAAATGGCAATAGGCTCACCCCTTATTACGTGAAACCGAAAACATAGTTGGTGTAATGTGCGGGTTTATTAACCGTTCTTAATTCCGGAGGGAAATAGGTGCGAGCATATCTTTTAATAAGAAGTTCATCAACTTCTTCGTGTTTGAGGCATCCAAACCTCCAAGCCCAGGTCCAATTACTCTTTCTCCATTTATTGATTAGGCTTAGGTATATATCTTTAGAAAGTTATACAATATAAAAAATGTACACTAATTAAAACATGGAATATCAATCGAAATATTATCCAGGAAGGTCTTATAGCTAGTTGTAGACTACAAAATAAAACTACAGAAAAGTGAAACGCAAGCTTTGTGACTGGCCTGTTGCCAGTTAGTAAATGTAAAAGGTTTCTGACTAAAATTTGTAGATGGGAGAGCCATGCTTTCCCGGAAACTACCGCCCTCTCACTTAATATTGACATTAAGTAGTTTTCGTACGATTCTAAGAAAACGGGAGGGTACCCTTATTTTCCCATCCTCCTCTGTAGATGGCAAAATGTCAGTGAGATCTGCAATGCGATATCATGTTAGTCACGTCTTTGATCACTACCTTAATAGAAGTCATAGAAGCAAATCAAATGTAATATTTGCTTTAACACAAAGCCAGGTGTTATATTTCTAAGAGAATCGAAAGTCTAATATTCCTCTCCAAAAATTAACTACTTATTTAACCCTCGTTAAAGTAAATGCTTGTTTTCAGTAGGGGTTAATATCGATAATCTATTAATAGGTATTCACGTCAACAATACCAAGAAATAGACCTACATTCATACAGTTACAAACATGAATAGACAGCTCATTTTGTAGTTAAGAGTAAAAATTGAGAACGGGTTCACCGATGTGAATGATATCATAATTGTTGTGGGAGTAATTATAATTAGCATCGGCTTATACCTATGATAATTTACTAAGTGTCCCAGATGGTTGTATAAACAGCCATATATTATATATAGCTATAATATTAACATTTCAAACATCTTTATAACATTCCACTAAATATATATACACTTAAAAGAGTTCCTGAAGTAAATTTTCTTATAATAAATTAACACAGTTAACGTCTACACTGCTTGTCTCCTTTATCATTCAAGTGCTATGTTTCCACAGCGTATATCCAGTCAATATAACCCAGTGCCCCACATAATGTGTAAAATCGATACAACCTTAATTTGGGTAAATGTCCGCTATCTTACTGCGCAAAAAGGCGAATGGAACTACTTTCTGTAAGTGAACCAATTCTGTACAGGGTGGTCGACATACGAGAATATATTTAACTAAGTAATAGGCATTCTTTAAGACCGATATAGATTTAATATGGAATAAGAATGTTTGTAGCATATTATTCAGAAAAAAATTTAAGAAAATTAACTGCAGAACCATTTTTTTACATAATAACTACCTATTTTCGACTCTTATATCTAGTAGGATATAATAAAAAATAGTCGCCGCATTGTGAATATGACTCGCTGACTGGTCCCATTCCAGTTTCTCTAATTAGGCAAATGTAATTCGACAAAGAAGTCTGACTCAAGCATGTGGAAAAATTATACCGCGATCGCCACTCCTTGTAATTACAATGGAATATATATATATTTACGAAATATATGTATTATTTAATACAAATATAATAACGAAATGTGGTTCAACCACAACCACCTGAGCTGTATGCATGATCTACCTTCGGTAACATACAAGTACAGAATAGATATACTGGTAGGTGTAATCAATCAATTAATAAGACTATTGCAGTCTACTGCTGGACATAGGCCTCTCCCAATATGAGCCACTGCTCCAGATTCTCCACTCTCCGCATCCAGTCTGTAACAGTCGCTTTTTCATCGGTCCATCTGGCTAGGGCGCGCCTTACTTTTTGTTTATCTTCTCATGGTCTCCACTCACCGGCTCGGGTGTGATTAAAAATAAAAATATATAATCGGAAACGCTCTATAATTACTCACATATCTTGTTTAACAAACCCAAAAATTAATCCTCACGTGAGATTCAGTGCAACCGTTACATTATTAATTGGTCGCGTAAATATTGTAATTACTTGCGACAATCCTTCGAACTATATATACAGTAACAACGAAATGCCGTTAAAGCGTAAATTTCATTGAAATGACCACATTAAGTGTAATAAATACGTTTATTTTGAACATAATAACTGTCGAAATACTGAAAATTTCGGATTCAAAACCAGCCCTCCCTATTTCCCTTGGCAGTGTTTAAGAGTAAATCGCCGACAATATTTTGTATCGTAATCGTCTATTCGCACCTGAGGTACATTTGCGTACCTACTGCTTAGAAGCGGCTAGCGATTTTATTTAAATAACATTCCGGTTTAATAGACCACCTTTCTAGGTACAGTTGTAAGATGAATCATCCTGTGAATATCGCTGAGGAATAAATTAGAATTTTACAGATTACCTTCATTCGCAAATCAGATATATACTTGTATATTAATGAGATACCTATTCCAGTGACATTGATCGCTTGGATTCCGATATAACCACCCTCGTTGCCTTCCGCGGGGGTTATCCGTGGGAATTTCTGCACGGGGAAAAAAATAAAAAAGGTCTTAGTTACTATTTGGTAATATTGTAGATATCATTCAGTAGTTTCGGGCGACCTTGTCATCTTCCCTTTAAGAAGTATTCGATATTCCAGATTTCTTTACATTGAAAATTATTACCATGTGAATAAAAACATGTTATTAAACCACATTGACACGATATTAATCAAAGTTTGCGTTCAACGGAATAATCCCTGTAGTGAAGGATTTGTAAGCAGGAATTCTGGATAATTACAACACGCACACCGTATTTGTAACATGATGTACATTAAGTAAACAAATGTCTATGAATATATTTTCTATTTTTTTTTTTATTCATTAGCATTCACAACATACATTTTCAATAAGTAGAAAGCAAACCATAAGCTACTTGAGCTTGTCTGGAATGCTGTACCTTTCTTATAGGTACCTATACAATAATAAAGTACAGCGAACATTTAGTTGAACAAAACAATATAATACTGATATTATGAAGCAACCAATAGAGATTCACAACTACTCACAAATTTATTATACCTACAGAAAATTATTCTCTCATAAATTCATATCAAGTATCAACTTCTATAAGTCCACACACATCTCGCAGTTCCGAGCATGTTCTCCCCACAACATCAGTATCGCGCGATCGGCCACATTGACCCAAATGAGCAGGCATTTGGCACGCGAGTCGAGCAGTGCCGCGACACCGATGCGATTATACCGCGTATCGATAAATGAGTGCAGACATCATGTGCGACACTATTATCGTTGTCATATTCATGAATAAGGGCGGTAAAGAGTTATTAGGTATCGAGTCAGTATTCGATATTAGTGTATCGATGAATGGGTTTAAATTGAATACCGCGGCTAATAATAACCTTGTGTTGTTCTGGCGGTGCGTAAGCACTTGAGAGGTTTCGTCTAGTCAGTGGGAAGACCATTCTTTGCCGTCTGCACTGATAGCACAGCTCTCTTAACCTTTTCCCCTCCCTCCTTTCCTATTGTCCCCTCCCCTATATATGATCGGCAGCACGAAGGTGACGCCCCTGGTGTTGCACGGACAATCAGCCCATAGGTCACGGTAACCACTTTCTAGTTACACCAAGGTTTCATATACATACCCACCTATATATATCTGAAAGATTAAATCCGGTGTTAGATCAGACATATTTAACACCGTCAGTTCGCTAGCTATGAACAAACGAAATGTTTAACCGTGCAACACTGGCGAGGTATTCCACGTATATTCGTAGCCAAGATAGTTAAGCGACAGATACGTCGTCGTAGCGGTGATACGTAGCAGCTACGTCGTAGGTGATTGCTTTGGGTGGAATGAAAATTCGTAGCTTAAGAATGATTGAATTAGCGTACGATGAGTTCCGCTAACTTCCTGCAATGCTCTCAAATCGTTTTGTAGGTACAGTTTCATTATATTAGATACAGTAAGACGTAGACAATAATTATTAAAAAAAATTAAATACTTGTTAGGTTACTTGCAATAATGCACAAAGAAACACCCCGCCATGAAATATCACATTTTGAGGAGTTTATAATTAACTAAAAAAATATTATTTATTCTTCTTCGTGCGATGTACATATGAATAGGACAGGCATAATATTTGCCTCTACGATTGTAGACATACAAGCGCATTGATGTATATAAATAAAGTAACATCCCAATGCACAAGCATGAGAGATACAAAAATATATTTTTATAGGTGTCAATAATTTAAATATATTTTATATTCAATATTCGCCCCGAGAACATCCGTAGCATTAATCATTATGATCCGCACACACGCACCGAACATGTCCAATCAAAGGAATATATAATTAAATTCATTAAATCATTCACAGAACAGAATGTGTAATGAAACACAGGCCATGCCAGCGCACACAGTGATCGCAGCACATAAATCGGAACTATTTTTATTGCCAACTGGCTCAGGCAAAAAATGGCTGTGCCGAGTATTTGATTGCCGAAGTATGTCCATATTTTTTGCGTCCAGCGTTTTATGTTTTGCAGCGCCATCTGCCGGCGGACGTATAAGTCGAGCACAGATGTCGCCTTGAACGACCCGAAACTAATAAATGAGGAGGCCCTGGGGGAAATTAAAAATAGTTTGGCACAAATCAGCGCTTGAGGGTTGAATATTGAAGTTTAACTTTGTTGCTTCTCATTGTTTTTATGATGAAGCCAATATTGGACGCATGTATCTCGGATTAAATTTCTTTAGAAATATTTTACTGGATAACTATTAATATTGACCTAATTTCTAATTTATATATGTACTCATGATGACCACTATGGCATGACGGTAGTGAACGCGACTGTAATACAGGAGGCGCGGATTCGATTCCTGGTTAGTGCAAATATTTGCATTGATCTGGGTGTTTCTATGTATAATATGTATATACGTACTTACAAAAAACTGGAGTTAAGTTAAGGAGAGGAGTAAGACTCCTAATTTTTCTATTTCCATATCCACATTCACAAATTCCCAAACGCACAGAACAGATACTCATAATAGACCAAAAATCCTCCACTTTAAATACTTAGCAATGACGTAAATACTAGGTCGTAAGAAAAAAAACAGTTTTACTGGAATTCTTCTTGGAATAAGGTACACAATTGTAAATAAATCACTAGGAAGTTTCAGCGGAAATATCTTCTCGTTGACATTATCGAGGCGAACTCTCCAGTTATCGGACTTCGCAATTTAAATATGAATATTTATTCCTGTCCGAAATTAACTCGATCGCGATTCGTTCCGTTTACTCGTTCATTTTCGTCGGTATTGCTACAGTGATCAATAGAATGGAAATGATCGGTAAATATTTTTTACAAAACATTTACTTGTTGCTTTCATTTTGAATGTTGGTTTGTTATTTCCTGTACTGATAAGGAAAGAATCCTGAAGGAATTTCAATGCCACAATTCACATTGAAAGTATTGATGTAATCGAGGGTGTGAAAGAGGTCTCAAGTCAAATTTACCTGCTAGTTTAACCAACCTGCTCATTGAAGAAAGTAACTCTAGCTTGGAAGAATAAGTCCCTTCTTACACTAATGTAAGCAACTCGTGTTTCGTTTGTTTTAGCTAACTAAATCAAACGAAACATGAGTTGCTGCGATTCGAAACTAGAGTTACGCACACACATTTGTATAGTGACTGGTAGAGTATCGATTATTCGAAATTCAATTTGTACAAGAAATTGAGAAATCTCCAGTTACGTAATACACGAACCTCGTAAACTCCACTTGCATTATATGGAAACGCAACTGGAGTCTATGTCTTAAAGGTCTAAGTTTGAACGGGCTAAACCAAGCTATGAACCCGTATATCTACTGATCGAGTGATGAAGCTCAGGCGTGAATTCGACCAGAAAGATTTTTCCTCTTGGGGTGCTCATAAAAGCCGCAAAAGTCAAATCTAAAAGCAGAATGGTCGTTAGTGCTCTGGTCTCCGTGGTGGAAGCCTTGGATGCAACCGGTAACCACGCTAAAATAATAATGACGACTCATTGCAATAATAATCAATTGGGTTATCGTAAAACAATTTCGGGAAGCTTTGGCTTACAGTTTCAACCCTGGGCAGACGACTGCCACAGGGTTTTATTTCAAGTTTTCCTTCTCTTGCAGTGATATCGTCTGCGTATGTTTACTTTATGTCCCTTCAGATGAGAAGGGGTAGTAAGTAATACTTGTATTCTTTCTCCATCACCACGCGGATATCAAATTTGAAATAATTGTTATTGCAACAAAATAAATCAATATTATACGAGGAAGGTAGTCCTTAGGCTTTCATTAAATATTTGCTGAGAGGTAAACACTTACGAGACTTAAAGTGCTGATATAAATAATGTGCGCCTTAAAGTTGGCTTAAGTGTTATTTTATATCATATTGCTCAGTTTGGATGCCGTAGTTAATGTGACTACTGTATATGAGGTCACGGGGTTAGTCTGCAAGGTTGACTTCGACTAGCCTGTTTATTTACAATTGGTTGATTCGATAGTCCAATTAGGAAGTTATTCTTCAAGGTTGACCTTAACTAGCCTGCCTACCTAGCTGTACCTTAGTTATCCTTAGAGAAATAAAGTGTTCGAGTAACATATGTATCTTTACACAAAACCTAGGCGTTAGAAAGTGATAGATTATATGAAATGTGAAACGTATTTCTATAAACCAAGTTGATAACTTGTACAGTAATATATATGCAGTGACATCAATGTTTCTACACTTGGGCTTAGTTGCACCACCTACCTGTTAAAGTAAGCGTTTACGTCAAATTTAACATTACCAGTAACATTGATTTTAATGATTTCTGCTAAATGTGTTGCACCAGGTATTTAGTAGCTCGCTTGAAATTATCTTTTTGATAGAATTTGATGTTAACAATTAACAGTAACCGACTGAGCGTGGCCGGTTATAGTTAGCGTCAAGTTATGACGTCAATTTAAATATTCGATATAGATGTAGGTGTTACATGGCGGAAATCCATTACAAAAGGTTTATATTGGGGGAGGGAGGAGGGCCCACCGCTCACCCGCGGTTCAACATTCCAACAATATATATTGGAATGTCAAACCACCCTCTTCAAAGTAAGAAAACAAAAAATCTTACCAGAGAGTGATGTTTTACCATGCAGTATTCCGCTAATGCGAAGGACTTAAACTTCGACACGTGTTTCGCCTCTACACGACGCATCTTCAGGAGCAATCCAGCAAATGAGCCGAGCTGCGGGTGTCTGGCGCTTGGTCCTTCGAGACTAGGTATAAAGAACACTTGGCAGCATTTAGAAATGGCCACCCCGACAAGTCGCACTTCGCAAAACATCACTCTCTGGTAAGATTTTTTGTTTTCTTACTTTGAAGAGGGTGGTTTGACATTCCAATATATATTGTTGGAGTGTTGAACCGCGGGTGAGCGGTGGGCCCTCCTCCCTCCCCCAATATAAACCTAATTTAAATATTGTCAAATAGTGCCACCTGTTTTATGCCTGACTGGTACTTCAACTGCACTGTTAATGTTAAAGTAAGATGGTGCTACCCAGCCTTACAGTCACAAGTCAGTGCTATTGACATTTTAAATTAAGTTACGCTGTAATGAAGGAATATGTATGTCTACTTACGCTAGTAAAATTAATGTCTTAGATCTATACGTCTTACATATTTAACGAATAATTCATTCAGTCTCATTTATTCATTCCACCAAGTTATATAATATACCGCGATATAAACCGGTAAAATTCGTTTTATTTCAAAGAATCTTACACACTGTAGAACATAATCCAACACGCATACACATGTACATACTTGCATTCATCACATTCACCCTACGAAGAAACGTTGTGCAGGTGATATTTATTTACACAAATAAATCCTGTCGTCAACCGTCTCCAAGCATCGTGTGCAGGAAATTAAAATCAGCACCAGGTGCAAATAATGAGATTCTCATTACTCACTCCGGTTATTCCTGTACAAGTTTTCTTGCTAAATAAACGCGGTAATCTAGATCTTGGCGAAATTTCGAGGAAATGTTTTCTTGTTAATCCAAAAACGGTACGTTTTATAACTGATAAGCTAGTGTGCTAACTATCTAGTTGCAATTAGAATTTATCATTTACTTGGCATTTACTTATGAAGTAATTAAGATGTTTCTAGAACTTAAAGAAATGCTTTCTTCATAATCTTAAAATGAACAGTTTTATAGCTGAAGAGTTAGCTATTTAGTACACTAGCTCTGCATAGTTACTTTTAGAATTTGTCTTTTAGTTGGAGTTCTCAGATAAAATGCTAATTAATATGCTTCAGGACCTTGCGAAACTTTCGTGGAAGTGAATGCCTTCTTTATAATTTTAAAATGAACAGTTTTATAGACGACGAGTTATTATGCTAAATATCTAGTTAGTTTTTGATTTTTATCTTTAACTTGCAGTTTACGAACAAAATACTTATTAAGATGTCTTCTGTACGATGTAAATCTATGTAAGAAGGCTCCAAATAGCTCAATTGATAGAGTATTTTCCATACACAGAACTTCTTCCAGAATGTGTAGAGCTACAGTGAAAAGTACATCCTAAGCTACGGAGCTAAGTTCGGATGGAACTTCACAAAATATGTTCGATTTCATATAAAAATTAACACATTTTTATACATACTATTTATTCATAGCTTAATAAACACTAGGTACTTCGATAATCTCAAACGATTAAGAAGTACTTTCTCCGCGTAATTATTAGAATAAATGTCAAGTAAGTTGGTGTGCCAACGATAATTCACCCCTGAGACGCAGAAATCCCACGTCGTTCGTGCATTATTGCATAATGCCTTCCTCAGATAATATATTTAGCTTACGTTGCAAAACGCGTGCAGTGTGATGAATATCAGCAGTAGGTGAAATTTACCAATATTTAGTAGAATACGTACATAAATACGTATATATATATATATATATATATATATATATATATATATATAATCACGCCTCTTTCGCATTGAGGTAGACATACAATATTACTTGACCACGCCATTTTAAGTAGAAATAATGAGACATATTTTTCACCAGCCATGTTCATTAGGCCAAATTTAAAAAAGTTAATATTTCACAAATATTAACAAGGCCTCTGTTACATTATAGGTACACATAGCAGTTATTATTATTTATAGTTAAAAACAAAGGATAAACATACCTTTAGACAGCGAAAAATTATATGTTAGCGATTTTTAATCCAGCTTAGTATTATATTTCGCTATTGTGTTGAAATTTACATACTGATCACTCAAGGAAGTGTGACTCTTCTTATAACATAAACTAAAGATGTCTTTGTATAACAGCATTATGCAGCAAGGGTGCACTGGCATCACACGGCGGCGTCGTCTCGCAGCCTCTTCTTCTAATTTAATTACTGCCTAATCTATTACGTTAAGTCTCTGATGGCGTTAACACTGTCAGTATTAGTATATATCGCTACCTTAAGAAGATATTTGGCAAAAATCTTCAAGTGAAATATGACGTAAAGTAAAAAAAAAAAAACAAGCTGTATCAACTTTTGAAACACCTTTTAAATGAAGACTTATATAAAAATAATTGTATAATTCGCTTCTAAATTTCTCATATCCGTAAAAATACGTTGCCTTTGCCAAATGCTTATACGCTATCACGAATTATTCAAAAACAGCTTTCCACATCTTATCGCAGCACATTTGAGTGCAGGCTCACCTCTAAATTAACATAAATAGAGCTCTATCGCAAAAATATGCAAGCAGTAGAATTAAACATTAAATATTCTTGCATACAACTGTGCTTACAAGATAGTGAAACAGTGGAAAGCCTTACTTGCGTCTGCTTTAGCGTAAAATATTACCCGTTCCTGTCTCATGGATTATGTAAGTGCACACCAATAAGTGTTGGGATACGATTTGTATGTTTGTTTATCCCTTTGGGGTATACAGCGTCCGACCACATTTAACTAAATATGTTTTTGATTCCGCGTAATAGAACCACGAACAGTAAGCTACAGACGTGAAACTACCTAATATTTTGAATGTAAGTTTATGAATGGTTTGCATACTTGTTTGCGAAAAGATTTCAATGAAATTCGAAACGGGGAACAGTTACTACTTCATTAAAATATTGTGAATTAATAACATTTTGAAATAAAAAATAGAACATATTTTAAACTGCTGTAAATCTTCAAGGCGTGTCCCAATTTTCTTAATTTTCATATGCGCTTTGAAGGCTACTACTCGTAAAAAAATCATCAAAACTAGTCTTCATCAAAACCTGTCTTCATCAAAACCGGTCTTCACCAAAACCTGTCTCCATCAAAGCCCGCCTTCATCAAAACCTGTCTTCGTCAAAACCTGTCTTCATTAAAATCTGTCTTTATTAAAACCTGTCTTCATCAAAACAATTCGTCATTCGTCGACATTCGTCCTGATCAAAACAATAAAACTCAACAAAACATAATTATATTTGTTATCTCTCAAAGGTACAAAAACTATGAAATCACAAAGCAGCAATCACATAGCAGCAATCACGAAAACAAAACAAAATAAAAAACCAAAGGCCGTAAGAGCAACCGATACGGACCAAATAAGTCTTGGAACGAATTAACTGCAACACTATTACGGATACTGCAGTCTATACCGTATATAGTAAACTGCACACGCTGTAGTCTATTCCCCATTTAAATCGAAATTCGAAAGATAGAGTCAGTAGTTAAAATCGTTAGTAAGTTTCAGAACTTGAGAACCAATTGAGTACCCTATTAAACTATAACGTTCGTCGTTATCGAGATTCGATAGATAATGATATCTTGTTTATACTGGTCACAACTTAAAGATAGTAATGGGTAGACATTAATCTGATCTGTTATATGTAATGCGTATTTTTACTAAGGCCTTTTTTAAGTATTGTTATGTCAATACCTTCACTACATAGTATAAAACAAAGTCGCGTTTTCTGTCCCAATGTCCACGGAATTTGATGTCTTTTTTAATAGATAGAATGGTTAAAGAGGAAGATTTATATGTATATAACATCATGCTACGACAAACAGGTGCGGAGCAGGAATGAAAAATGTTGCAAAAACGGGGTGACGCAGACGAAATTGCGCGGGTCAGCTAGTAATTCATAATTGGCAGTCATACAATTCCTACTGTCTCATAGCTACATTCGTTATAATAAATAGTGATATGATAACCAATATGCAGCTTTCTGCTGGATATAGGTCTCTTCCAATGTGTGCCATTGTTTCTTCTATCCCAACCGCCTTTTTAAAGTCGTCGGTCCATCTGGCTCGGAGGTGTCCTACCTTCCATTTTCATTCTCGTGGTATCCACATTTTGATTTGATAGTGAATACTAATAACAGTAAGTTTGGTTTTGAGAAAGTGAAATGGAATTGAACACGTTGAATTGACATTAAATCTAGAATGTACAATGTATAATTATATTATATGTATTTAATCTTTGTAATCTGTAATTGATTATATTGCAGGTATGCCAACTATAGTCTCCTAACTTACTGTACCGTTACTGTATTACGTTCACGAATCGCCAGCAGGGTAGCCGGAACAAAATAACTAAGTACACAAGATTAATTGTCCCTGGCGGACTGCGCCGGAAGAGCGTCCACCATGGCGGCCATTTTGTGCAGATACCGCTGTACTATCGCCTGCACTTCCTGTCAATAGTGTCTTTATCTTTGTGTTATATTGTTTACGTCTGAAAGGTGATCTTTTTGGTAACTTTATATTTATTCTTACGGAGGTTTGTGAGGGCTCAAGTATTTTTTCTAACGAGTAATACTTTTAAGACAATTTTTAAAATAAACTATTTTTGAACCCAACTGGTATCATCATTCTCTAAGGTGTAGGTACATTGACAGTTATGAATGAACATTCCAATTCGTCAACACTACGGTTTTTTCAAGTTAATAACTGACAATTTAAACCTTTGAGTATGTCGTAAGGTGAAACCGGTTAGTTTCAATAAGAATTATTGTAAAGAAGTATAAGGTGTGTTATCAATACGTGTAACAGTTCTTTAAATATAGATTTTTTTAATTTTTATAGTTAACACTTGATGTTATCTATCATATTAAGTTAAAGGACAAATATATGCGTGTTAGTTATTCACCACAAAATACCCCAAAAATCATCAGGATTTTGAAATTGTAAATCTTAGCAGGTTCTTACAGAAAGGTAATTATATACATATAACAGTTAACATATAAATAAAACAGTAATTGGAGTCTCATCTATTAGAATTTCGACCAATCCCTGGAATCCGCAATCTGGCTGATAGTTTTTGAGAGCTGGCTTTGAGAGGGGCTGCAATTATAACCAAAAATTATAATAGGTCTAGAGTAGTCAGGGTAGAACTTTCTTTGTTGACGGTTCTGTTATTATCATAGGATGCAATAAAATGTATAAAGTATGGCATAAAAAACCAACCATACATATTTTCCAAAATATTCCCACGAAAACATCAAAACAATCTAACTTAATCCCACTTCCAAACTAAGAAAGGAAAACTTCTGAGATTCTGCATTATTCGCATCTATTTATACGACGCAGAACACTCAAGTTTATCACCACTGAAACTTACTCCCCACATCACGGGCTTACAGCATCACTGGCAGATCAGCACTAATCAAAATCCCTTCTACCAAGCCGTATTTGTCGCCGCACTATAAGCAGTGTAAAAAGATCGTTAAAACAAGATAAAGCTTGCTGACAACTCGGCTACCCTGCCTCTGAAGGCTCTGCGAATGACAAGTACTAGTATCCCTCCTCACCCCGCTTACAACCCCGCTCATCCCCCGATTCTCGCAAACCACTTTGCACCGTCCGATACTATCTTTTACAATGCATTTTCCTTAGAGTAAAAATTTATTCCCATCTTATTGAGATATCGAGAAGTCTTCTAGTTTTAAATCCGTCCGATTTCAAAGTTTGTCCGCGAAAGACTTTGTGTTTTGATGGGATTATATTCATTGAGGATATACTAGGAGTTTAACTGGTGATGAAATTGATAATATCTATATATGTGTTATATTGAGAGCTAATTCAATTCGTTATTGATAATAGAGTTCATGTGTTTGGCTGGTTGGTTGAAATATGTAAGAATAGCTAAACGAATTCCGATGAAATTACGCAAAGTTAGATTATTGTCTGAAATATCATATATGCTACTTTTTATCCCTTAGAATCCAGGTGGTTCTGAGATCGGAATCAGGCTTATACGCAGATGGAATAGTGAGCAAGATATAGTATTCAAATTAGCACCATAATAAAATTCAATCAATATTCATAATGAAAGACTTTCATAATATACCGAAACTTCCTGATGTAAGTAATATAGTTTGAGAGTAGGTTATTCGTGATAATACTGGGTTTATGAATAAATACTGATTTTAACGTTATTTAACATTACTAAAGGCATTTTAATTGTCGGTATAGTGGAAAGATAACAAGTATTATTGACTGATTCATACGGGCACAATACATACAGTGGCGCTTAAAGTGTCCAATTATTTAACAGCAAACACATGTTGTAGATACCGCAAACAATACATTTATCGGAACAATATGGTTTCAAACGTTTAGTGCAATATCTATCTATCCAACGTTATGTATTGTCAATACAGTTCATTTCTAATCATCTTTTTACAACGCCACTTTGTTGAGTAGTGAAATATAAAAGAATAAATAGGGAGAGAGAAGATCTAGAATCTTCCCCTTGCCACATTTATACGAATCATCGTACAACTTACTCCACGTTACTGAGATCATGGGACTTCCTCGTCGGAGCTTTTAAATTCAGCTATAGTTTCATTAATGTCCCTGAATCTAAAATGGGATAAAGATCTATGGCAATGACTTTCATGAATACCAAATATGAATTTTGAGTTTTCGAACGCAGAAACTGAAAGAGAAATCCACCAGCGCGCCATTTTGTGATATCGGTATTAATCTCAGAAGTTCGCACATTACTACTCATTAATTTGTCTTATGCGATACCAATTGTTTAGCTCCATAGGTACAGCATAGACATCATTGGTGGTAAGATCATGCGTTCAGAATTTTATAATTATCCATAGATAAATAATCCCGAATGTAAAAGCCAGGAAGATATACAAATTCGTATGCGATTCTCTCGGCTAGGAAGGTGTCTCTTACTCTCATAGATTAATATTGATTTTGTATGAGTTACGATGGGGCTGACATAGTTAATATGAACTAAAAGCCTCTAAAAAAATGAAGATTAAAAAAAAAAACAAAAACAAAACTCACCACGTTTTAGATGATAACGGTGACGATGATGATCAAACAATCAAAAGAGATCAAAGAACATCAGAACGTCACAAATATCTTACAATCGCCAACTTCTAGATCAATGAAGTATTTCCGTTCCTAAAATACGTTTAACAAATGCTATTTGTTCACAACAAACATTTTCTTAACTGAATTACGAAAGTCCAAAGTTGGAATTGGCACATCGCTGAAAATACTTTGAATCCTACTTGAAATAAAAACTTCCAGTGTCGCTTTTAGTTTTTAACGCAATACAATTTGGATTACAAAGGAAAAGTTGTTTTTTTAAAACATTAATAACGTTTTGTGGTAAGTTTGCAGAACGACCGCAGTTTTAAAAATAGAGTTCACTAGATTTACAGTAATCACTGTTTTTTTTGTATTATTATGATGATTTTAGAATCTCCGCTACCAAATTAAAACAAAATACCTAAAACTCTGTTGAAGATAAATAGTAGATTGATAAAAATAGGATTCATAGACGCTGAATCATTGCTAAAACTGAAAAGGATATTTTTTGTAATAGCAACACCATTCCGCTAAACAATAATAAATTAATACAACCATAACTTTATCCCGTTATATCCCTCCTCATTTACTTATCTTAAGTACAACCATTTAATCCGCAAACAAAACGAGAATTGTTTTATTTAAAAGATATTCTAATCTGTGTAGCGCCAAAATATGAAAAATATAAATCATAGAGTCGCATCCTGTCTCTTTCGTCTCTTTTAATCTACGTCACAATGTACAAAGCACTCGTAAATCATTTTCTATCGAAGACTTTCATAAAATATTGAAAACCTACAGTTTATAGTCGTTAATCTTTTGCTTTATGCATCTTATGGCGTACCAAAAGCAAATGCTCCGGAATTTGATGTATGATCGCCGAAATTGTTGAGACAAACGCGTTTAATATGCACCCCAAATTTTGAAGTGATCGTTATGAAAGTATAAAGAAAGTAAGAGCTATGAATATTTTCGCATGAAATTAGAAAACATTTAAAAAAGGAATAATGAGTGATATACCTATACGTTGACAGATACCTCAATGCAGATTTATACAGGGTGGAAATTTTTGAACCGTCGAAAAATACTCTCTAAATACTGGTGATTTTACTCAAAGGAAACATTCCCTTGTTTTTAAAACGAAACAAGATTGAAATAGAAGTTATTCTATGTTTTCTTTAAGTTAACTATCTTAATGTCAAAGGACATGGGTCAGAACGTACCCAGTTTGTAGCAAGTTGAAATTGGTACCATTCGAAAGGTCTTTGAAAACGTAGATATTTTTTGTACTGGAGCAACTTTGTAACTTATGTAGGAAAAAAAATATTTGATGTTGAAAATACCGAAAATCCTGTAAAATCGACCCACGCACATTAATTTTTTTTTTGATTTTATCGATTAGGTGGGTAGTTCGAACTATTTTGTGCTAGCGTCGGTGTGCCGTCAGTAGTTAGTACCTGTTAAAACTGATTTTGAGCGCTCGCGCATATCTTAGTTTATTTTATTCTTACATTTTTTTAAAACCTCGGCTTTTACAACGGACTTCAGTGTATTACTGTACGATTGGATTATTATTATTACTCATCTGCTTCAAAGAAATGGAAGGTGAACGCGGTATATAATATTGATGGAGATTTGATTGATTTGATTTGATTTGCCGAGCATTTGCGAGGTGGAGATGGTATATATAATATTGAGGTATCTTCGAGCCGTAGCCCTAGAATGTCGCAGCATGGGCTAGTAACTGAAAACTGCTCGTTAATTAGAGGCCGCATATTATCGAGGCACGTGTCAAATAAAATATATTACACATATATTTTAATCAAGGTTACCTAATGTCCAGGGCAGAGAAGCCATCGAAGCGTATTATTGCTCCTGCATGACGGGTATGAGAACTCTAGGTGCTTGTGCCCATACTATTAGCATAATATGGTACTTAGGTGTTGGCAGGCACCTAGATAACTTCGTAGGTCCGGCAAGTGCCTGGGATGATATAATCATTGAAAGTAACAATACAATTTAATAAAACTGTGCTATTTAAGATTGATAGTTCTTATTTAATATTTTTTCTGTACCAAAAAGCAACGATAGGAAGCTATATCGCTCTCTTAAGACAGAAAAAATGACTGGTTACCTATTTATTTAGTCCAAAAAGCAGAAAAAGTGCGATTATTGGCAATTGAAAATGTTACAAAGAAGTTATCATAACTTCGGTCTTTCATTCATTCATTCATTCGTTCACTTATTTTCGAGTTACTCAATTAGGCCTCTTCTAAATTACACCTAGTCTAAAATGCTACAAAGTGGGTACGGGTTCCATACAAAATTACCCATTGTTCTTTGTTTGTGTTTTTCCTTCCATTTAATTTACTATCTTTATGAAAGAGATTTGATCCTATTAATTGACCCTCGATCGATGTCATCCAAATAGAGGTGGTATTTTTTTCGATTTAAGTCGGTTTCTTCTTCTTCTCTCTTACAATCTCTTACATGCGGTACAATGCGGTTTTGTATCTTCTTAAAAATAAGGTAATATTTCCTTTGAATGATAAAATTTTCGACTTTCCATGGATTGAAAGTAGCCTATACTTTCAATCCATGGAAAGTCGAAAATTTGTATCCTGTATTTAGCATTTTTATGGCTAAAAATACTTATATTAATATCAGTTGCAATAATATTTAAATGTATGCGTACATCCCATATTTGTAAATGTATATACTTACACGTTTTTATGAAAGGTTATGGCTTTATAAACTGTGCAATTTCGAGGTTTCATTATTTGAGAATAAAAAAACGGAACTCTTGCTCATTAATAACCCATCCGTCACTCTGCCTGTCACAAGCATCCTTTTCGTGTCGCGTTTCTGCCAGTGCTAATAGATGTATAATTTTATTTTAATATTATACATACATAAAATGGAAAGCAGTCTGTAAATATAATTACTCTTCTTATATGTTGTATATTGGATATAGTATGTACACTGGTATAGTGGGCTTCGTAAGTTCCTGGACACCTTACGATCTGTAATCCTTTGATAACCTATATCTAATTTAACCAAAAGTAACATAGATAGAGTTTATAAAATATTTATATAAAATATTTCATTCGGGGATATTCCTTTGACAAAGAAAATACCTGTCCAACATACAATTTTATATAATAAAGGTATGGAAAAAGTGTATGCATATTTAGCATAGGTATACATTTTCATTAAAAGTTATTCTTAAAAGTGTCTGCGTATCTCCTTTGTCGACTGCACCTATTCGACATTAACTATAGGTTCAGGCTGCGTATCTTAACTAAACTAAATATCCATGCAAAGGGTGCCTGTAAGAAACCGTTTATTACATTACGAATTCGATAGGAGTTCATGCTAGTGCTACAGTAGACCTTCATGCGAGTGAAGTATGGGGTCCGACGAAAGCTACTATTTGAGCGCACAACCCTAAAAGGAAACCTTTCTTCCATCGATCAGCAGATATATTGTATTGTATGCATATAGTATAAACCTATCGATACGAAACTTAACCTAAGTCGCGAGAAAAAAGAGGTCATGTCAATGTTAGCTCGGCCACCACCGTTCACCCCATACTATCCTCAAAAGACAGACCAAAAACGCGCACGACTTTGAGCACATTTTGAATGCTTGTGTATATCTTAACTGATCGGTAATGACCAACAATAACTCCTTGTTAGTAAGCCTCAGTGAGTCTCTAAGATTATGGTGATTACCTTTTAATCTTGTAAACGCTACCCTTTGCCGTTTCATGTTAGTTCATTTACATATTCTGCAAGCAGATCAGGTAATACACGTTGCTATATGAATAAATTGGTGCTAATGCATCTGAGGTAATATTCTTAACGATAAGTGCTGGATTCTAGCCCCTTACATAGTCCCGTGTATAGTCAATGTTAGTCAAGTTAGAGTTGTCGATTCATAAATTTCGATTTGCTTTCAGACCATGGCTGTAACCCACTGAAATTCTTTCTCCATACAATACTATTTCAGTCCGTCATTTCTATTCGTGTGGTGGCGAAGAAAGAGTATTACCTCGCCATATCATCCGAAGAACGGAAAAATACGCAGACGAATTACTGTAATAGAGGGAAAACTTGAAATAAAACCTGAACCCATCCGGGTACAGGATTCTGGCGTCGTTTGGCCAGCGTACAAACAGTGGGTCACAGCCTCCTAACATTGGAAGTGGCCTACGTTCAGCAGTAGACTGCTATAGGCCATTTATTTTATGATATACCATTTAAGTAGTTTGTAAATGCTACAAAAACTCTAATTTTGATAACATATATATACGACTTCAAAGATGTTATTCTTATTAGATATATTTTTCGCGTTGGTAGATACTGCTTCAATCAAATTGTAATTTTTTTTCGTAAGCATCTCTAGACAAAGTCGGGCTCTGGTTCGCTAGTATATAAGTAAATATTTATAAAGTATCACATGTATTATTCGCACCTCCATCCAAATTAAAACACCAACGCCATTAAATACCCGGTGAAGTAATAAGACGCTGTCGTAAAAGCATTATTCAGTCGCAAACGTCGAAACTTACGTGGACCAGATACGCTAGGTGTGCAAGATTAATCGTCAACAGTGCTCGGAATGCACCGGAAACGCATTCATATCTGTCCAACAACCATTCCTCTCTTGGACCAGTAAATATGTATTCAGTTTGTGTGCCAGCCAACCACTTAGGTGTGTATGCATTCGCAAAATCGATAGTTCTCTGAGACGTGGAGGGTGCGTTACTACCTTAGACAGGTTTAAAGTTTCCGTTAGAGTGAACTGTATTTAGGACAGCAACCTTAGAGTATACATTTGCAAGTTATAGAGCGTTACTTACTAAGTATGAACTGTGATCACAAGTATGAATAGTACCGAAAATTTAAGAGAAACTCAATCACTAGCAAAATAATAATAATCTATACACGATTGTACCTGCAACCCCATACTGTATTCACCACTTATGTAATGATTGGTTTTTTTGACTCACATCGAAAATTCACATTACACTAGATTTATAAGTTCAGCTATCAATATTTTTGATAGGTGCGCTATACCATCGACATAAAATCTAAAAACAATCCTTAGACCAGAGTGATACTAGCACTCTAAAGCGTTATGTATACTCTTTAAGATGGTAATAAATAACACAGCTTAAGAGATCTGATAGATATGTCATATGGGCTTATAAACTAACTTACGTCCACAGTACCACCGCAAAATGTAACTCCGGCTCTACTAAACCATTGCAATCAAACAAACGGCTAATTTTAAGCCTAATGAAGACCATTCTATCGAAGAAACTACATCAAAATCCATTTATTAGTTTTTCCATTCATCACTAATGAACAGATATAGACAAACAAAATGAACACACTAACTATGTTTGCATTCTTAAATGTGAGTGAACTTCTTTTTACCCTGTATTTAAACTAAACGGCTAAAGTGGTAATAGAGTAGAATGGCGCATAAACTTGAAACTAAGCTTAAGTAAAGTTGAATAATTGCTACTGTTGTCCAAACTTAAGCTCAGGTAAGCTGGCTAGTGTGTCTAACCGTATATAGGGGAATTATGCTGACATACGGACACAAAACCTGGCTCTGATATAAGTATAGTCGGCGACGCATTTATAATCGAACGGATAACAATAAATACTTCTACCTATGCACTCTGAGCGAGAATCGAACCCACGGCTATAGCAGTTGAACATTACAGTCACTACAATGGAACCGTTTACGCCATTTTACACTTCGTAAAATAAATCTGTCCTTGCTACACTAGTCTTTGTTTAAACCTGAAACAACTTAAACATAATAATATAGCTATGTTTTTTGTTTCCTTTCGCTCACTAACCTGTAATGATGTATAATTTAGACGCCAACATTTCAATGATAAAGGCAAAGATATTTCGTGGCTTTGTCCAGTAAAAATAGGAGGCGATAACATACGACGTTGTTAGCCGTTACTATGGCAGCCTTGGCCATTAAACCTAACGAGCCGGCTTGAGAGGACAAAATGTCCTGCCTGCCAACAACGACCGCTAGTGATGTTGCACATTAATTTATCGATAATATCGGTTTAACGTGTTAGTCAGTTTTACTTATTTTCGGATAAACTTTTTAAATGCGTTTACCCAAAAAAACTGGCACAAGTTTTGTCCAATTTAACCAACTTAAGTTTGAGATTGAAGTTTTGATTAACATTATTTTGTTGAGTTCATTTTAGTTATAACTGCTAGTACTTATTGAAATAACATTAATACCTGTCCTGTATAAAGTAATTAGTTTTGCGAACGGTAAATAAAAAAACGGTAATTGGATGGATGAAAATCAATAGGATTACATACATATGATAACATCCTAATATATATAAACGTTACGCATGTAAAGTTTTACAACTTCACTACGTAAAAAATGCTAGGCGATTACTGAGTGTCACATCACTAGTAACGATTTATACGTTCAATGTGAAAGTGACGCATGTTTTCTAGTTGTTAGTAAAGAACCTTTTCACTCAGATAACTCAACGAGTTTGTCCGTTGCTAGTTTCTAACTTATACCTTTTTTCACCGATAAAATTAAAAAAAAATCTTTATTTAACAACTTACATGAGTAATACAGATATATTTTCACCACTTTACATTTGAGTAGATATATTGTGAAGCCTTAGCGGTAAAAACATTTCTTATAATTACCGCACTAGACTCATAGTCTGTCTCGTGAAAATCATACAGAATTAAAGCTCTGATCAACTTTTACGTCTAGTTATGAACCACACTCGTGGGCTATCAGAGGTGGTTATGTCGTAATCGGATCGACTAAAACCGCACGTCGTCTCGCATCTTAATTACGTCAAACAAGGTATGAAGCACAAATTTTTATTCGAATAAAATATATTGAATATATGTTTCTTTTTACAAAAGACAGAGAGATATAAGTTACTTTGTTCGTTATATTTATTACAAGCACCGAGAAGTTTGTTTTTTTCAAGAGTATTTATTTCTAGTCTAACAAAAAGCATCTCAATTCTCTTAGTTAGTGTTGTAACATTGTACACGTTTTATTTTCGGTAAAATTTTTATACTGGATGACATTTTTAGTAAAAAGTATAATGAAATGCTGTTGTGTATATATGGGTATTAACTTTATTCGCCTCCTAAAAACGATCGTAAAATTCTTCAGGAGTTTTAATGATATGTTAACTAGAAATGCTTAACTTGATAGACATTCCCATTTAATTATTCTATTTTGTTATAATTTCATTCTCTATTCGAAAACTATGTTTAATTACATGTTTACATATATGGAAGATAAATAAGCCAATCAAGTAGCTTCCTGCAGACCACTGCTGGACATACGTCTCTTCCAATGTACGCCATTTCTGTGATGCCCTTCGCATCCAGTTAGTTATTAAAGATATTTAATACATAATTGATAACACTTCTATTTCTCCACTGTATTTATGTGTATGTATAAAAGTGAGCTAAACCAAGTGCCATCCATCAACAGTATAAATAAGAATATTTGATTTTATGCTATAGCTCATGATATTATTATGAATGTGATGATTTTTGAACATTTGAGACGTGTAGGCTCTTTTTTCCTGGAAAAAAGTCTTCATGGGTTGTGGGATTCTAGACGTCATGTGATACTTCACTATAAAGTCGATTCAGCTACTCTTTATACTGCTGTATAATTGCATAAAATGACGTCATAGTGTGCTTTTTAATTAATAATTTACCATTAGTGGTTGGACTGTTATGTTATCGGTAATTTATGAAGGATAAAAATAAAAATAATTTCGTAAACTGTGGCTTATTGCGAACTTTATAGAACAGTTCTAGTGCATACCCTATAGGATGTCCTAAATTAGATTGCAGATTGGTTCTGTTTCCCATTCCGCAAAAGCATGTTTATTTGCGGAAATTAAATGTACACTAGCCGTCGGATTCCGGTGTACAGGAGTTAGATATTAATTAGGGCGAAGTCAGATTGACCTTTAAATGTACGTATTAATATGAATTTAGGTAATCCTTCTACATCATCCCAATATATGTTAGCAGTGTCCCGAGAGGGTCTTCGCTGGCCCTAAGTCAGTCGGGGCATGAGTAATATACCTGAGGCTACGTCACCCTCGGTAACTGGTAACCAAGACAGCCGTTTTGGTCGGTTCGAGTCCGACATAACCACACTCGCTAACTTTGGCGGGGGGTATCCGTGGGGATAAAAAGTATATTAGTAGTGTAGATTGTGTATGGAAAGCGTCAGTTATGATAGATTGGTGATTAAATAAGTGTTGAGATTCCTAAGCTTGCAAAGATAGATTGAGCTACAATTTGCTCTGAAAAAAAGGCAATTTGCTGTGTGCGCAGCATGTGCTGCTTTGGTGGGTGATCTCCCTTAGAATCGCCACTAAACAGAATAAGAGGGTGTGGCGTTTCTCCAAAATTTGCACCGCACTGCACTGCACTGCAAATATCGCCAATAGGTTGTGGAAGTCACATGACAGTCGCTTCAAATATTGAAGTTCAGCCCAACTTGTAGTTACATTGAAAGCCCCAGACACTAACTTCGGATGTAGCTGGGACTAAAATTAGGATGAAGTAGAAATAATCAGATTGTTCATTTGATAAAAAGGGCCATCTTATTCTCTTTCTCTTACTCTTACTCGATGCTGGGCAGGCAAGTAATCACACTAGATGAATCATTCATTCTGTAATTAGTGTTGTGGTTATAAGCTTATTAACTTGCATATTATGATGCAGATGTAATTTATTTGTAATGCCTCCAAACCCTGTGTCTCTACGTATAATTATTTTTTCTTCTCTCTCATAATTTAGTCATTTTTATATAATCTACGCATCTACTTACTCTTTATCTTTTGCGAAAAATTGCGTAACCAAAAACCACTTAACACGCTCAACACTTACTGTTGGCCCTTCTCTCCTAACGACACAGATAACACACTTTATGGCAGTCTCTTCCGATGTGTCCCGTTCCCACCTGAATGACACTTGCTACCTATATTAGCTGAAAATAACCTTATCTTAAAGGCCTTAGATGTGTAATTGTATTAGAGATTACTTTAAATGCCTCCTAAGTAGCTTGTTATGTTGTTAAAAGTATTCCTTCAACTGGTGTGATGAAAACTAATTTCTTTAACTGGGTAACAAAACAATAAAAAGCATTCTGTTCTGGAAGCTAAGAGTTCGATATATCGATTTAGATTGTAAAAAGTGAATGCTTAGATGGGACTGGAACCCACGACCACCCTCTTACGGGATAATGCTCTGACCACCGAGCTTCTGAGCTACATCTTGAACTTTCAAAATTACCGTAATCATGGCGCTTGCAACAGCACCGAAATATTGTCCGTAAAACCAATAAATATAGTAAATATCCCGTCATATTTAAATATGAATTTGAAATCAGAAACAATGATCGAATTTTGAATATTCGTTTCGCTAACCATTCTTAAACATTATTTTTTGATGCTTTAAAATTTTAATCACAATTAACATAAAATATAGTTACGACAGTACAATCTCTCAAAAATAAATATACATACATTATTTTAATTATGGTTACGGATACAGTGAAAACTCAGACTTCGAAGAAATATGTTTTTTCCTTTTACAACACGTATTGTGTACATAACTAGCTACTTACAACTACTAATGAAAATGGCAACTGTGAGGATACTGCAATAATCCTACAAAAATAAATACAGAGCTGACTAATAATGCCCTCAAGGAGAAATAAACTAATTCAACAAAGGAAGCATCGCATGCCACTGTATCTTTCTTTATCTTATCTAATGAAAAAAGGAAAACCATTACGTTTTCTTTCAGTTATCATCGCATTAAAGTTCAACAAGGTATCCTGTTCGACCTTTCATTATTTTAAAACTAATTAAAAAGTACCGTTTCGCCCCCAAGACGGTAACGGGACGCGTGGAGACACTTAATATGTGGGCCAAGGCCTTCACTCTTAGGAATACACAAATAAAAAAGTTTAGAAGTTCCTTGTTAGTGTTCGCTTAACATAATACTTGCCTTCTGAGAGCATTTAATTAAGATTAAAACTAAATAATGATTATTAGAATAAAGTGAAACTGGTCTTACTTATAAAATTGAGAGATACCTGAGCACGAGGGAATCCCTAGAAAGACTCGGATTTGATATTGTCCTGCTCTGTTGGGGAAGAAAATTTCAGCAACCTTGTCTAGTTTTGTACAAAAAAACGTGGCTGGCACAAAAAAGTTGTTCGAAGACTTTATTGTTATCCTGCAATGGATTAATAACAAATTGATTGACTATGGTTTCGATTAGACTGATTATTGATTTACCAGGATTTACCTTTTAAAACAGCTACCTCAAAAGTTCCTGATTAAAGATAGTAATTACACGAAAAACCTCGGCAGAAAATATGCAAGATTACTGTTAATGAAAGATTGAAATATTACCATGTTCAAATCTTTTTTCCTTGCTATGTCGAAGGGGGTACATTGCAAACGATTGGGGGGCTAATGTCCCATAATCGACACTCCCACTCAAATCTGAATGCCGAAAAAATTCACCCCGATACCATATAAGTATGGCAACCAATTTATTTTTTTACCATTTCACTTGACGCTTTGCTTGGAAACTGATCGTTAAATTTAAAAGCCTTTGACGTACGGAGACGAATATGAATAACGATAGGACGTAAACGACATGTTCGTGTCCATGTTGCTCATGCATTCTGAATTCATGCTCATTTCAATTCTTAATAATATGCACAATACAAATATATAAAGCTTTTGCCAATCATATTACGTGGAGTGCAGTAAGAGCAAATGAAAGTCTTTAGTTGGAGAAAGTGATGTCAATCACCGGGTCCGTGAATGAATAAAAATAAATTGCTAAATTTATTGTTAAGCATATAGCTTGATATCGACTCATTTCGCACACCACTCACTTCATCAAATTTTGTCATATGCACTAAGAACAAAATTTTTAAAAAATTCTCGTGAATGCTGATATTTAGGTGATATCAGATACTAAATGCTATATAAAAAGTATTATTTGTCTTTTAGTAGCTATTGGCCGCGCCTTCGGCCGTTTGGGCTTCTGTTTCCGTTCTCGCTGATCCATAATGCCTTCCTTAGCTTTCAAGGAATAAATAAAAAAATACTCAAATTACTGCTGCTGTTGAGTTTTGCGCTTAACAACATATTTTGGCTATTCATTTTTATTTATATAGATATCCCGAAATATTTAGATAAGTATGAAGTATGTAAACATTTTCATTACATTTATTTATGTTACATAAATATAAATAAGTATATGTTAAGATCACCACACTACACAAAAGAAAAACAAAAGTGAAAACAGGCACAATAAAGACGTTATTAGGATGTTACTGTAAGCGGCTTGTGTCAATATTAACTTAGGTGTCCTCGACAGTGCGACAAACACTGAGTCCTACAAGATACTGGTAAACAAATAAATACGTGAAAACATCAACAGAATAGCAAGTAAAGACTTTTTTTCTTTGACCTCAATATAGCTCTTAACCTTCTTATTCTATTAATAAGAAGGCTGAAAGCTATATATCAATTGTGGTATGGACCCCGGCTTTGTGAATGAATTGGTATATAAGTTTACTTTTAACAAAAATATTCAAGTAACTTCTAGAATGAAAACGCACGGAAAAGTAAAAATTTAGATATTTTACAACTATACCTTTTTTCCCCGTGTGGAAATACCAACGGGTACCTGCGTCAGCTGTTGGCGTAGGTGGCAGCTATGAATCATACCTCAAAGGAATAAAGGATCTGGGCTTCAATTTCTTACTGCCTGCGTTTCTTATAATAAACGGAAAAATTAAAGGATGTTCATAATGAACACGCTTAAACTGAGGAATAAACTCAATGTTGTGGTTTTTCTAAGCGATTACAATATGGGGTTCTTCAATAAGAGCATTAGAAGGTACAAATGTGACGCCTCTGGTGATGGAAACGTCCAAAAGTCACAGTGACCACTTTCCATTAGGTAGGCCGTGTGCTCGTCTGCCTCTTAAGTGGTATAAAAAAACGGTCTTCACTATTATAAATTCCTAACTAGTCAACAAGGATAACAATATATAACTAAAACCATCAAATAAAAATGTCAACAAACCTCTCCTTACTTTTAGTAAAATTCTTTTTTATAACAGGCCTGTTGAGATTGAAAAGGTATTCAATAAAAGTACCAACTTTTTCAATGATATATCTAGATCTTCTTCAAACACCTACTTTTGTATAAAGTTCCTACGAATTCCTCAATTATTTTTGAAGAACGTTATTCTGAATAAGTCCAGTTATTTGTAACAAAATTATCCTCTCTGTTACTCTCGTATGATACGTACTAATTCTTGCAACATTGTCCCATAAAAATTTACATAAAAACTATAAACCGCAATACCGCGGGAATAAATGCTGGTTTTTGAATTTTATAATAATACAAACTCTGAAACAAAATGGAACATAGTGAGAAAATGTGCCCGCAGTATGAGCACGAATGTTCTGTAGAATACAAAATATGTTTTAGTAACACAAACAATATATAGTAATGAGTATTTGTTTTGATATTATTTTACAGCTGCTCTTTTATATTCTCTAAGCTGAAGATGAGATTAAAGATATTATATTATAATCTCGGTATAAATGAATTCTAGTTTCTGACTAGTGGTTCTGGATCATCTTCCAACTTGAATAATATTGAAGTACATTTAAATGAAACAATCACATATGAATTAGTACCTTTATTGCTCTATACCCTGGTCATTGACCATGTCATGACCTTAAAACAAATGCTATCGTACTTCACAAGATATGTATATATATAATAATAGGTGTACGATCATACGAAGACTAAATTATTAATCTCAAGTAGTGGACTAGTCTATTTTCAATAAGTATTCAGACATTGTCGTCTATAGCCATAACTCAGAGCGGCAACATTTCATTGAAGCATCGCCTACTCTTAAATCATCGACATAAAAAGGTTCCTTTTGAGTAATCTCCGATGTTATCAGTGACGCGGCATTGTTTAGTAGAATGACAGATCGATTTCGTATTTGTACTTCAGTTGACTTTCTTGGAACTTGGATTGATTCGATTTCTATAGAAATTCCTTAATGTTGGCTTTTACTTGAAGGTATTCCTAAGTACATTATAATGGCGAATACTCCAATAAGAATCACGCTGAATAACTATAATATTGAATTCTTTGCTTGTTTCAACTATCAGTAATATACAAAATTCTAAATAAGTAAATATATTTGTAACTGGTCATCATTTTTTCATTATTTATTTATGAATCTAGACATTAGGTACAATAAACCACTAAGGTTTGTCCTCGTAAGTACCTCAGTCATAATCAACTTACCCCAGGAAATGTATATACGTACTCACTTCTTTATATACCTACATAGTTTTCTGAATATCAGAAATTATTTATAATATAACTTTTAATAATGCACCTATACTCCATTTGTTTACATACTTAAATAAAGGCAAACAATCTTGTGGCAACTTTTTATAAAACACGTGTTAAACAAACAAACTAGACTAACTAACTGATCAACTAGTCCTTCGATACAGGTTTTTAATCTTCAAAATGCGTTACTAGGCAGGAAAGTATTTTTATACTGAGTTTTTAAACAAAACATATTAAAAAGACACACTAAGATTGTTTACATTTATTTAACCTAAACAAATGGACTAATAGTGAGTCCTTGTCTGCACCACCATTGGTGGACTGGTAGAAAATGCCCGTGACATTAAGTCCGCCAATGTAATGGTGCATAAAGTTGAATAAATACGAAAATAAAAATAATACTATAGTCGACACTATACTACACAATCAATCGGCATAAGTGCCTACGTATCTGAATAATTTACATCTATATAGGTACATATTTATAATAATTTAATGGTTCTTAATACTTAATAAATGAATACCTAATAAGGTAGAGAATAAAACTGAGAAAGTACAAAGATTGTGGAAGTCATGTTCTTTACTTTCCTATTTTTTCAAAATAATTTGTAATTTGGAGTCCTATTATTTAGACTCATGGCAATAACTTTCCATGTATAAATTCCTGTAGATTATTTATTACATAGTAATTTTTTATAATGAGAAATTACGTAGAAATAGCCAAGCACCATCTCATGAATGTTCTCACAAAATATGTTCCAAAACAAAAGGCACTTTAGCACAAAAGAAGTAAAGTAGGAAATCGTTTGTGAATGCCAAATAGGAGTCAGATGTCAAAAGACTAAGTTCGGATCTCGACAAAGGGAGTTTAATGAGGACCACGCCCATTATTTCAGACCTCATTTAGACTTGGGTATAAGCTTCAGGATCGTATTAGATGAATCTTGTCGAAATGTGCTCAGAATTTCGCAATGTTACACCTCGTTACGTTCCCAAGTGTTGATTTTTTGAATTAAGTGAACAAAAACAAAAAGAGTATTTAAATTTGGAACCAATTCAATTTCGTCTCAACATTTTGCAACGTTTACCCGGCTATAGACAATGTCTCTCCCAAAATCGCTTGGCAAGTGAATTGTTGACACTAAAAGTTTACTGCATAAGAGGTTGCGACTGCATTTGAAGTCTTAAGGATATCCTTTCATCCTTTTAGAATATTCACCCCTCGCGCATAGAATGTTATCCCAGTGGGCAATAAGAGTTTATTAATGCAATGGTGTATGTCCATCGCCCTTATCAGCATTTTTTCTTTGTTGGACTAGAGAGATGGAAAGGTAGTTGCATATATTTGAAAGGGGTTCAAATATCCTGGTGAGGTACCATGAAATTTTGGATCCGTACGAAACACGAACGGCAGCTACTTCGCATTTATTTCCGGAGTAGTTCCATATGCCATTTTTGAACCCGATTATAGAAACTCAAAAAAAATCGGTTAAGTTTTATTTTTGCCGCCATTGTCAACCGACAGTGTGATGTATAATATTCTGTATATGTATGTTCCTTAATAAACGGTGTTGTACACCAGAGTACCCACATGTGTATAATACCTGTACATAATTATGCAGTAACTGGGTCGACCACTGACGTGGTAAGTAATGAACTCGGTCACAAGGCGGCTTTCTCAGGAGTACATGTATTTTATTTAGGTATACGAGAATTATACATAATATTTAACAAATTTTATTTATTTAGGTTACAAATTAAGGTTAAGATCGGTGCATCTGCTATACAATAGAGCAGCATCTATGCTGGGGCGCCTACATACCAGCTCAACCCCATACGCATGATAAAAAAAGGAGGGACTTTGCCCTACTGTGTAGGTCTGTCTTACCGTCTGTACAATGGTTTGCGTTGAAAAAAATTGTTCAAAATGATGGCCACTCCAATTTTCTATTCCGGACCGAAGCGGAAACGGAATGAAATCCCTGCTGTGTTTTTGCCAAGTCGACATACCAATCATAATCAATAACCAGACCTCGAGCTATCCATTTTTATTCAAAAACAGATAATTCCACAACATCTATTATTTTCATTAATTTTTACATACTTATATTACATTTTTGTTACGTTAGACGTAATAGATATTGTTCCATTGTTTGAATTTGAATAGTAAATTTATATACCGTAAGTTGCTACTGAAATATTTCTTCAAATATGATTTACGGAAACACGTCTTCAGACATACTACTTTAAAAATAAGTGACATGTCGTCGACAAATACTTCAATGTTATATGTGCACAAGCAGAGGTTGGACGCCACGGTATTTCCTGTTCATATTGGAAACCGACCGAATAGATATGGACGTCCACTCTATAGAAAACCAATGTCACATATCACCATTCCGATCTGAATAGTTTAGTTTTACTCTTAGGGAGTATGGTTGCCAGAGTTTCCAGGGTTAGATACAGTCTTAGTGATAGTAAATTCTCGTAACATTTCATTCCGACAGTAATTCCTGTCAAACAATAGCATACCGCTTATAATGTTATGTTTCTGATGTTAATGTTAAATTTCATACGTAAGGCACATAAGGTTGCTATCACAAGTACAGCATTTAGCGATACCGGGCCTCTAGACAAAGTGACAATCTATTGGCGAAAACTCTTGAAATGTCACTTTTCTCAAAATTTCTCTGCGAGACCGAATCAGAAATGAGGACGTCTGTAAACGAGCACAAGTGGTCGACATAGCCTATAGGGTTAGCAAGTTGAAGTGGCAGGGCACGTAACAAGAAGAACAGATGGTCGTTGGAGCCGAAAGGTTCGCGAATGGAGACTGCGTACTGATAGACGAAGTGTGGGACGGCCTACTGCGAAGTGGACGGACGACATAGTCAAAGTCGCGGGTACCCAATGGATGCAGACCGTCTCCAACCGGTTGGATTAGAGGTCAAAGGGGGAGGCCTATGTTCAGCTGTGGACGTCCTATACCTGAAATGATGATACTGGCCAAATAGAAGAAGAATTTAATGACTTTTAATTTTTATCATTGTGCGGAATCACCTTAGTGTCTGCGTTCGGAATTTATTTCTCATTCAAATTTTTCTTCAAATACGATGAGACTATGTGACATGTGGATAACACGTCACAAGATTTCACTCCAATTTTTTTAAAGAATATCAGCAACCTAAATTACTAATAACAATAATCCTTCTAACCCCTTCCCAACTACTATTACTAACACTACTACTATTAACACTAAGCTCTATGGCGTGTGTTAGAAGTGGGTTCACGTACATTCACAAGGATGACTCCAGAGTAGGTCAGTACTACCGCTCACTAAGCCGCTCATCACGCTCTTCAAATTCGGATCCAAAAAGCATTATTTATCAATGTGAGAAATATCTACCGTACCTTAATGGATATGCAAATTCTTCAGATCCTCACAATAACGTAACGTTAAACTAATAAGATAAAAAGGTTTCCTTTACCTGCTTTTAACGTAATTGAGTTCGTATAAATGTGTTATCTAAAGGAATGTTGAAGAAAAATAACTAAAATATTGTTAATATATTTATGAGGACTATGACATTCTACTACTTTTTAAAGGTTTAAGTTATTTTTGGCAAAATAAATGAAAATATTCTATGTACACTCAAACCAAGCATAGCTTTTAGCCATTAACCGGGCACTTATAAATTATGTATTTTTTATATTCCTTATTCAAAGTGTGGAGGGCACATTCGTCTATATATGCTTCATTCTTTTTCGTGCGCATAGCGCATAAATGTGTATAGCAAAAAGCAATACACAAATATTTTGAAGAACGTAGCCCAGCCACATAACACATGAAATGTAATTCTTCCTTCAAAATCAAGACTATTATGTGTGTGTACACCATTATGCACAACTTATTATCTACTAATGAATGTTTATGTATTAATATGGGCTTTCGTATTGTTCTAGGTGTCGACGATACGCACAAGTTCTTAGGGAACGAAACACACACCGATTACTTCAGATTATTGTTACGAGATGGAAATTATCTTCTAGTCGGTGGAAGGTAAGTTAGTTCCTATTATTGTACACATAAATATTGACGTAATGGTGTCACGCTATGATATTAGAAAAGGAATTCGATTGTAAAGTATTCATTGTACCATAGTTACATTTGTTATAAGGGTTTGTTTATTTTTTTTATTTAAGGCACGTCAATTTGACTTCACCTCGCCTGATGGTAAGCTGAAGGTTAAAGTCTTAGGAAGGAGGGTCACCGTTATAAATACGTTCAGTGTTGTAATGGTGGCGGTCAGCTTGACTGCCTCGTCAGATGCTTTTTCACGCCCCTCTTAAAATATCGGGTACTGTAGGAAGAAGGAAACACGTGAGTTCAAATCCCTTAGTTATAAAAAGATATAGTTATGTATCGGTAGGCCTCACACCGTCCAAGCAAAGAATATTGTATAGTTATATATCTCTCGTACACGTAAAGTAAAGAAATCTTAAACAAAGCTAAGCAAAGCTAGTTAGAAGTATGAAATTTAAAGGAAAATTTTTACAACTATTCGATCAAGGTGTTAAATTAACTTGGAAACGTGAATTCTTGTTACAACACCCATTAAAAATTGATAAATACTGTTCTCATAATTCGATAAATTAATACGGACCCGCCTAACCTGATACGTTTTTGGCCGGTTTTTGTATAAAGATAATATAATATTTCATGCGATAAATATGATAATAAGAATATCAGTCCCCCAAACCGTTTCATTTCTTCATGTAATAGTTACTGGGCGTAACTCAATATTAGGTATTTCTTGTGACCTCAATACAGAACGCGTATCGAATAAAAATATCGAAAGATAAATATCGTAGGATATTCTATATTATGTAGAACCAAAGTAAGCATTTTTAGCGGTTTTGTCTAAGTATGCAGATAAACATACTTAAATACTTTGTTTTTTGCAGATACTTAAATATTATTCATAAGACACCTCAACCAATACTAATATTCATAGTCACGCACACAAATAATAAGACTGATTCAAACCCGCTACCTCTGACTAAGTTTTAAACACTCTACCACCAGGCCACAGAGGCTGATATCGTACTGAGTTATTCACGTAGTACCTATTGTGTTTTAAAGACCAATTATACATGAAAATTACATACTTAGTTATTTGTTTTGTTCAAGACCACTCCAATTCGTCGCAAAGTTAGGGCACCCTTAACCACAGAGACTGGAGCTCAAGAACGTGCTGTATCTACCCCTCAGCCTCAGAGAGTTAACTCAGATGCAGCTCTCGCTGTCTCCCTCGCGCAACCAAGATGCAGATAAGACGGTCTCGTTTGCATTTATAAAGATTTTTGGCTTGTGTTTGGATGGAGGCAAGACGACTTATAAACACCCCGCGCGCGGCAGCCTACAGTCGCCATTTTATTACGATTTTGTAAGGAGGGACTGTCGATAAGCTATCTAAAATTAGAGTTCTCACTATTTATATTGTGTATTTAAGTACTTCCATTTATGCATAGCCAAAGTTTTCATTTATGCGAACAATAAAAATAGCCGTCAAAGAATGCCAAAGAAAATCAAGGTCGTATAATAGTCGCTTAAAAGGGTATCTCACTCGCGTCGCTCGAATTTATCACTTCTAAAGAAAAAAAAACGAAAACATTAAAGTTCTAATTTCAAATTGCAGTGCCATTGATTGACATAATGCTAATTCGCAACAACAGTAATCTAAAGCGCGCCACAGATGTCCTGGACATGATGCTACATTCCGCCGAATATAATTCTTTTTGTTTATGTAAATGCGGTTCACGAGGTTCGGTACCACCGTGTATCTCCGGCAAACCCTTTAGTTAATAAATAAATTTATAAATGCTAATAGAGCGAAACTGTCATACTAGTAGACTGAGGGCAGTGGTACGGCGTGTTTTCCGCGCGCTGCTCTCTATAGGGGTGAAGCCATTTATTTAGATCTTCTATAATACGCCGGGGTCGCCAATGTTGATGGCTGAGGCCAGTCGGGGCGTCAGGGATATCCATTCTAGCCACATAGGCTGGCGTGACGTAACACAATGTTTTAGTCAGTTCGCCTCCGACATTATAACATCACTATAAATAATCATTACACACTATGAACTCTAGCGAGGCTCGAGGGGGGTTTATCACGCAAGAAAAAATATTATATTTCCATTTTTAAATTCAGTCGTTTTCAACGGGACTTCGATTGAAAGTGGACAGGACTTCGTGTTCAGGTCATTGAACTCATTATACGAGTGCCAATTATTATTCCGGTTGTATCCAAATATGCTTTTCAGTCGGGACTGCTCTCTACTACTTCTGTTTTCTTTATAGATTGGTCCATCTCAGCTTTTACAGATGCGACAGATGTGTGATGTATCTGAGTCCATACTTCTTCCTGGAGGAAGTCCAGTTTCACAATAATTTTATAAATAGAATTGAACTTAATGCAAAGCTTCTCTTATTTGGACATCTGCTCTCACTAAATCTTCGTTATCAAAACGTTAAACCTTAGCAATAAACAAAATATACATCACTAACGAAACACAGAACATAGTTAACCAAAATTAAAACAAATTTACTCTCGCACCATAGTAGAGCTGAAAAGGTTACGGAATAAATAACATACATTTGGTAACGGTGGGGTGGTCCGCGATTATTTTAAAACACAAACGTCTGGCTCGGGCACCAGAATAAGTTCATAAAAACAGCAGATATGTAGCAAATTGGACAATATTTTCCACAACGAACGACGCCTCTGTTCGTATAATTTGAAATATTCATCCGTTCCAGCAAAGTTTGCATTTCTTTCCAAATCAGATTTACATGACAATGGTCACGTCGTCGCCCGATGAAATTCTCATTGCTAGAACTTGCCTGTGAGGGATTTATTAAAGGGAGCAAAAAGGTTTGTAATAAAACCGATGTTGACTAGACGACTGAGTGACGGGCCGCGGAGTAAGTGGAGATCACTTTTGTTTACGCTTACAGCTGTCCCGAGGCGCGAACATTCCGCGGCGATGTGAAATCACAGTATTAAATCAATCAATCATTTAGCCTGTCGCACTCTACTGCTGAACGTAGGCCTCTTCTAATGTTGAGAGGTATTGGCTTACTGTTTCCAAGCTGGCTAGATGGGTTGCTCTTGCAGCGATATCGTATGTGTACCTTTCTGTTTATCGTCTCTGTCTCCGTCACTACCTAGATTCATAATATCGGTATTTAACACGGGTGCAGTATTTTTCTTTTTCGAATCAGTAGTTCTAGTAAATCTGGCATATTAGTATAGACTAGATTTTTAAACTTTGTCGGCCCAAAACTTGGTTACAGCAACAGCGATTTCCGTTGCTCTACATAGGTCTTCGTGAGTACATATGGACGGGCACAGTGAGCAAAAGAACAAGTGCGACATAGACAACTGGGATTGGGTCCCGCAATGCAGTGAAACCAAAAAACCGGCCAAGTGTGAATTGGACACATGCACTGAGGATTGTATATAAAGTAGATTATACATTGCATCGGAGATTGACAGACATTCTCAATGTTTCTGTTATAAACCTGGAGTTATAAATATAAACACTAAAATGAAAATACTTCATTATTTAAAATTATGCGTATACTCTGTTCTGGATCTATATTGTGTATTGTATTAATTTTCAGCATTTTCCAATAACACATATCCACGTTTTATCGGCTATTATGCTTCTGTTGTAACTTTTAAGATAATTGGTTTCTTTATTTTTATAATATATTCAATTTTCTGGTAAAACCAGAACACGAAATAACTGGAATGTAGTAAATAAATCGTTCGGTACATTATCATTGATTACAAACAATAATATTCACAAACAATGTTCGCATCTTTTCCCCACAGTATTCATTTTGACAGCGATCTAATTTGCAAATACACGTTATATTATACTGAATTTAAAGTTCCCAGGCTTATCTAGTTTACTGTGTCAAAAACCCGTACCTACGGTTTATACTTTGTAAAATGTAGCTTGGGTCCTATGACAGCTGTCAGTGAAATCCCGCACATGAAGTCTTGAATTTTCTATTATTGAATGTAGTAGCTGTCAATGTCATACTTTATGGGCATACCGAGGTAATTAGTGAGGGGCGATGAATCATCGTGACCACATACTATGAACTATCCATATTTTGAATAAAGCTTAATTTAAAATTGAAATTAATATAAGAAAAAAATAATTAGAATTTAATCTTATTGCTTAGGTATTTTAATATCATAATAATATTTATATTTCAATATATTTGATCCTAAATAATTTTGAGTAAATTAAATCCTACATTCAATCTATCAACGCCTTGAACCTGTTTTTGGATTTTGTAAGAAGACACGCCGCGTTTGGCTCTTGGGCCATGATATAGGCATAAGATACACGCGCCAACATCTTGTTTGATATGAACTTCCACTGATCCACTCCACTCATTCTTATCAGTACGAGTGCCGACGTCTTGTATGCTACGTATATTCCGTTCTCATTACAATTTGTTTCTATGTATAATATGTATGTATTTACAAAAAAAAAAATGTATCTATGTATGTTTATCCGCATTCTAGAACCCGTAACACAAGCTAGTTAAACTATGCTTACCATGGGTCTAGGTGACGTTGTGTAGATTGTCCTAGAATATTTATTTATTTATTTATTTAATTAAATACATACATACAATTAGATTAAACCTAATTATATGTAACATGCATCAATAATAGCTGGTAGTATCGATAATTTCATCGAATTTCGGACATCCCTATGAACCTCATTTTGACATCTGTCATAGGACCCAAGCTATATTTTACAAAGTATAGTCACCGGTGCCACATGAAGATTTCTACTTCTGTTGTTTTGAAACTATGTAGAAGTTATTATATATTAGAAGTCCAATATGTAATTTCTATTTGATAACTGCCATAACTGTCAATGTAAACCTTTTGACAGTGCCACAAGGCGAAACCGGTTAGGTACAATAATAAATATAATGGAGAAGTATAAGTGTTATTGCAATTCAAGATTATGTATTCTTGCTTTGATTTCACGTCTTTTTATTGCCACCCACCGTCGCCGTCATTTTAATCTCCTCTGGTTAAGTGAAATTCAAATACTACGTATGTTAATATGCTCAAAACCTTATTCTCTATAACATGTTCGTTACACTGTGGCCCTAAAACTCCCGATATTGCTGCGTATATTAAAAGTTGATACTAGAGTAAATATGAGAAAGGTACTTATTACGAACACATGCTCCATATTTTTTATGAAATTATAACATTAATGTTCTTTTAAGTAGTTTTAGTGTAGTTTTATTCGCAGAAGTTGTAACTTACATACATCAAAGTATAATTTCTTAAATTATAACTTTAATTAAGTACTTAAGTATCAGGTACTGATTGATGGCACTTGGTGACACTTATTGTTACTACTTACTTTTACTTACTTACTTACTATTGGTACTAGTTACTGCACGCGGTTGCACGTGCGTCCAACCTTTTATCATGAACATTTGGTATCTTCTGCTTGCCTGAACTGCCTTATTGAATGAGGAAAAGACTGACTCCCACAGACTAACAATAAATCTTCATGTATTTGATAGTAACAGTCGTAGTTCCAATTTTAAAATCGTCGATCTTACCTATCTATACTTCTAAAGTGCGCAATCCTGAAAATAAAAAATAAACAAATAATCACACCTAAATGCAATAAAATTATAGTTAAAAAGGTTCACTTACATTTTATTCCTTTAATTTACACTTCCAAATTCGAAAAACGCCATTCAGAAAGTGACACTGCTACGATTACTTTAGTAACGTGCATCGCCTCACTCGTCGCCTCGCACGTTTCACACCCCTACAAGTAATTTTATAAGGCCGCTTACCGTGCGGAAACGTTATTCGGAGCGCGTCCCATGTAATGGTATTCCACCGTAGTGTGATCCTCTTTTGTGTGGCCTTTTAACTAAATTAACGTTGTTTCGACCAGCCTCGTACGAACACGTTATCAAAGCGCAATAGCGTTTACATAAAATAAACCCGTTTACGTTCCGCCCATTCGAAGCTTGAGCATCGATTTTATAATGTGGTTTGGATAAAGGTATTGATTTGAATTTAGCCTTTGTAGCATATATTCTTATCACGGTTATTACGGGCTACATTGTACCGTAAATTAAGATTAAATTGAACATTTTTTTATATAACAAAGTTTGACAGTCAGTAGATGTATAACATCGAAGTATGAATGAAATTATTTCCTATTGAACGAATTAGTGAATGATCTTAATCGTATTACGATTACCAAAAACTTTTTTTTTGTTTTAATCAGAAGAAAAATTGCTTTATATTTGCCAACGTAAGATTAGATGAGATTTGACTCGACCTCCTCCCCTCCTTAAACATCTCACGTATTTTTGAACGCCTCTTAAGCATTGGTTGTAATTGCCTATATAAAGTTTGAATCAGTTGTCTGTTTGGCTGTCAATAACATGCTCATACTTCTGACCAGTCTCTGTGAACAAACTATATATTGGTTGTTATCCCTCGTAAAAATACTGTATTCACCAGTTTAAGTTAATTTCCTCCATCTTTGCTACACCTATCTTTGTGTAAGTGTGTATATTGTATGAGTGTCATTATGTAGGCGAGCTTACCCAGGCACATTATACGGGTGACTGTTAGCCATCCTCGCAAACAGCGGCAAATAGCCACTTGTAAGCTTATCACACGCACACCCACTTTTACAAAATGGCCATCAAAATGATACTTGTTGATTTCGTTTTACGTCGACACCTGGAAACATAAAGTATGTATTATGTTTTAGACGCAGCATTCAGAGTTAACTACAGCATATTTTTAGAAGCAGTTTGTCTTAACTCGCCATATATCTTCAGTAAGTGCTCTTAAAGATAAAATAAGAGATGACATATAACTAACATAAGACATTATATGGACCGCGACCTGAAAAAAATATCTGCGATAGAGTAGTCTATATCCAGTCGAGGTCTCCACTGGACTTGTTTGCAGCAATGGTTATCGTCAGACTTCCTATTGCCACTTCAGTTTCTTCTTTTTCCGAGCTATGTCGTTTGCTACAAATTTTATATTTCAAAGAAATTCGATGCATAACTCAATGACCTGCTGCAGCTTTCAATTTGGACATACCTCGCCGTTTTAGTCTAGTCAATGACTTGTTGTTTGTACAGCCTGCAAGGAGCGTTCTTTTCACCATCATAAATAATAAAAATCGACTGCAATTTCTCATGTACAATATAAAATCACGTAATAACACAGAGCTGGCATAAAGGCCTGAATAAATAGATTTGCCCTTAATTAATCATATTCATACGGGCTCAGTTGGAAAATCAATTTGGAATATGAAAACATTTGACGAACAAAAAACGAGTAACTTCGCGTTTCCGAACGATTCTTTTAGTAAAAAGTTTATCTTGTTTTTACAAAACTTTCAATTTAGGAACCCTTTCTTGTTATACGCTATGAATAAGTTTTGTTTACCTTTGTAATTAAATAAAAAAATGGAACTTAATGTGTTCCAGATTTAAAATGTAAGGACTTTACTTTTTTGTGTTAACTCTATACTCGTATTTGGGCAAATCATGTTTTTTTCTATTAGATATGATATGATTTTGTACTGTTACAATCATTCTTGAAACTGGAAAGAAAACAGACCGTGATTTATGTTTTAGCCTTTAAATCTTTTGACTGTTCATAATATTTCTTGATTTAAGCAGATCATACTGATGGTGTTTATAGATTTTTGCTGCGTATGTAATATTCCTTTTTAGGTAAGTACATAATACAATTTCACTACAAACGTAACTTACAAAGATGTATTCTTATAACAAGTGTAGTTAATAGGCCTATAAAATTAACTGGAGCCGTATCTGACTGCAGTACTTTAAGAGTTGGCAGCGCATTACGACGCCCACGGGACCAACAGAGAGTTCTATTTTAACCAAAGACCATGATATCAAATTATACGAAATTCCCGCTGTGATTAAAAATTAACATTTCCTAAATAAAAAATACTATTGCTAAAACATCCTATTATCAGAAGTAGCAAAAAATAAAACGGCAAACAAGAGAGAGTTCGTGGCAAAAAAGGAATTAAGGTAATCATCGCATCAATCACTGGGCCGCTAGATGCTGAAGTGGGCCCCTGGGACGGAGCCCGCAGTTCGCACTGATTGTCACGCATTTATTTGACCTTCGCGTCTGACAAACGAATGATTTCACGAATTTAGAATCGAGATTCGTTTTTCGAGTTTATTCGAATTTTGAACACTATTTTTCGCAATGTGTCTTTTTTTACTCGCGGTGTCACAGGCTATTGAAAACTGAGTGTTCGATATTGTAATTTAAAGATTGATATCAGCAATCATATCTATTTTATCTTACCGAAATTCACGTTTATGTAATAGGTACCTATACATTCGTAAAATCAGTTACGCCCCGCGGGTAAACCGTTTATGTTGATCCAGGATATAAGCTATCTCCATATCAGATTTCATTAAAATCCTTTCAGCAGTTTAATGGTGTAGGAATAACAAACATATTAACTCACGTACAATTGCTGGGATTGGATAATTCACAACTTATACTGTATCACTTAGCGTTACAAAATAATATTTCACAATCTCAAAAATACGTATAGAAATTTATTTCACCGAAATGTTGACTTAGTGCCTTATTATAGAGTATTGTAAATTTCTTGAAAAGTATACATGCTGCCTAATAGATACCTGTGTACGGGCCCTCTTTATTAGTGTTCATTGAGGAAATTGAAGGCATATTTTATTCAAGTCTAACAACTTGTCACCATTTTAGACTCTTATCAATTTCCGTACTGTAATTTGAATATTTTTACGAAAGGTTCTTTCTTTTTATGTTTAACGTACAATTTAGTAACTCATAACGTTACGTCGACATCTTTAACCGATCCTTGTAAACCAGCCGTTTTACTTTTTTTTTATTCATGACACGTCAATTTGACTTCACCTCGCCCGATGGTAAGCTCTAGGCGAAGTCTCAGGAACGAGGGTCACCGTTACAATCACGTGAAGTGTTACAATGGTGGCACTCAGCTTGACGGCCTCATCAGATGCTTTTTAACGCCCCACTTTTAAGCGGGGCGTAACCGTAAGCGGCGTAACACCTTTAGGGTTAGTTGTGTTGTGACGTATTCGAAGTCTTGTCCAAAACGTCTAATGCCTCTGACGTCAGTCAGTGACAAAAGTAGCTTAACTCATTACAATTTACAAATAACCTAAGCTCTAAAAACTTTCATAAAATTCTACACAAAACATGAAATGTGTTCTCTAAGAATTACTTAAAAATTACATTACTTAAAAAATCTACCTATAACATATTTATAACAAACTTTGATAAATTATATATCTTAGCAATGTTATTTATTTTACGACCACTCAAACACGCTATACATATTTCCCTTTAAAATTGATTGCATTGAAGCCGTTTGCATAAAACACACACGAATGTAAACTTAAAACACAAATTAGTATCTATTGTGTAAACAAAGTTACATCCAACTGGGACGAGGGTGCACCCTTCAATTAGAATTAACGAAATGGAAGGGCGTATGGAAACTCCTACTTAGCACACAAAATAACATAAGTCAATACTGTGCCCTATGGCCTGCTATTCAGATCGTAGGGGTTCCTTCTGTATAGGAAAGTAATTCATTGAAGCGCTTAGGAGTATTATTCATCTATTCCACTTTGTTAGGCCGGGTTCTGATACTGCGATAGTCCTTTGCCTTTGTTATTCTTCTAACCTAACCTAATTCTGAACTAGGTGTGATTGTTTCGAATGCATATTTCATAATATAAATCTGTAAATAAGCAAATAAGTGTGTTTTTTGCTTTCAATTGTTTATTTGTTTCACAGTGGTACATAAACATATACGTACATTTCGAATTGACTATTGCATCGTTTCAATGCTGGATAAAAACCTAAACAATTTTGCTCAGTGAGAACTGAGTGAATTTTTTTATTCAGTCAGATCAATAATTTAGATGGATTTATATTCTATAACACCATTAGCATTTACTAAATCCATACTAAAAATTAGAAATATTCTATTCTGTTTCTATTACTAAATATTATTCGAAATAAATTATTCGATATATACTTCTTGTATGAGTATTTTTTCTCAATAAGGGTTTTCACACGAGTGGAGTCACTGGCATTGGCTAGTATTATATTTAAAGTAACTACATATACGAGAAATATATAAAATGTATATATATAGATATATTTCCAAATATTTTGCTTTCGATTTTGCTGTCAAAACTGTGCCCGCAATCATTTTTTTTTCCGAAACGATGATAAAATCACCGTATATGTTTATGTAAATGAAGCCTCTTTTGACTTCATTAGTTATATTGTCTGTGATGAAAACATTCATTTTACAAAAAAATCTGTTTCACGTGATACAGAAAAAGTGTGATTATTAATTTATTACCTGAATATATAATTAGAGACTTTAACGAGATTGACGTCCTATGGCTCAAATGATGATGATGACGATATATTTCCGAACATTTCTTGTAAACACCATATTTTCACATGAAATAACCCATGGTTCGCCATCTTGGAATCGTCCCGTGGTCCCCGTCTCACTTTGCGAATAATAAAACCGTAGAATAATCGACTAAAGTTTGATCCTTCACTTTACATCTTTATTGCAATAATTATTAATTTATGTTTAATAAAATTGAAATTAGGCAAGGAATTAATATAACGGAAGGGTGCAGGCAATAGGTAACCCCTCTGTATTTTCAATGAGGCTCAATTCTTGCACTCCCTGCTGGTGGGTATTATATTAATATATCTAAGTACATATATACTACTGTTGACACCCTGTAAAAACAGCGTTTACAATTTCATCCGGCATTTTGTAATACAGGCCGTTCTTACATTAAATAAGTGGAAAAAAAAAATTATTCCACTTAAGTGGCAGATAAGTACCCGGCCCACCTGATGGAAAGTTGTCAGACAGTATATGAAAGCGACTACCGGCCTTATAACCCCAAGAGGCAAACCTGCACCAGAGTCTCATTCATTAATCACCAGGCAGTACCGACTACCCCAAAACTCACATATACCCAACTTATTCCAGTCACATGACCTCTTTTTCTTACGATGTTTCTGCTAACTCTAACGTATTGAAATTCCTATTGTTTACAAACTCAAAAGAAATCAATTTCTTAGCACAATGCTTATTACAAATCTACCGTCACTCGCAGCTGTAGTACTTTTGTGGCCTTGCCATTTGCGTTTCGGCTCTCTAGGCTGCCGGCAACGTTTAACGACCTAAAAACTCCAAAACCACTTCATTATAAATGTAACCATTTTAATTAAAGTTACCGCTCTAGAGACTTAACTTACACCGGCACTCTAAATGATGTGTGTATGTGTAACACTATAATATTTTTGTTTAAAAAACAACTCAATTGGCCATGTAAATGTATGGACAAAGTGTTAAGTCGAAATTATACCGAATTCGCCGACATTTATGACTATTTCTATTATTTTCTTTAGAAGTAGCGTGATGATATATATAGGCCTATAGCCTACTTTGACCAACGAACTATTCAAAACAAAAATATTTTTTAATTCGAAGCAGTAGTTTCTGAGATTAGTGCGTTGAACCAAACAAGCTTTTCACCTTTATAATATTAATATTGGTACTGACTTGTAGCGTATGTATCCGTATATACGTTACAGAGCATACCAACGAAGCCCTCATTACTCTGAAGCTAGTCGTTGTGGCCAAACTTGGTCGGGGAAGTTATAATTATTATTATTTTTATGCCATACACATTGTAGCCTTCAAATAGGACTACACCTTTCCGTAGCTCGCTTTATAGTAGGTATAGAATACGCTACATTCTCAAACTAAACAATATGTCGGGCAATTTGTAACAAATCCAGCCGCACCAAGGTGCCGTCCTTACACACTTAACAAGTTAACTGATCTGTTTTCCCCCAAACTACTTTATTTGTTTAGGCCACAACAAATAGGTTCTCCGCCAAGTTTCCCGGGACCGCCTCAAATTGCCCTTAACTCTTGTATTGTTTAATCAAAAGAACGCCGGGGAAAACGTATGCCAGTAATAATAAGGTTGTTTTATTTACCCAATCTTTATATGAAACACTCGTGGCGTGAGAAGTTTGCTTATTGATTTTTGTAATTTATTAGATGTTCAATAGTCGTCTTAGTGAAAGATGCAAGACATAAAATGGACTATTCCAACTTGTATTGTCCTGTAAGGTGGAGTACCTTGTATACTTATATACTTGTATATGACTTATGTCGACTGTAGGATCTTCAACTGCTACTTCTTGTCTGAACCTTCAGTATAAGTGTGACGTGGATGAGCTTCGTCATGTTCTCTGAAGCAACTGCCATCTAACCTCCACAACTCATTGAAAATACCAAAGTTCTGTGGTTGGAATAGTTGTTGAATTTCTTAAGGCTCCAACTACTTATAACGACTGCCTTAGATGTTGTTATATACCATTTAGGTAGCAAATAAGCACCGTGCCGTGGCCTGTGAGCGCTTATAACATCAGGGGCATCCCGGACAACACGGATATTATAGGACCCACTTGGAAAAACCACAGCACGGAGCTCGTTCAATAGCTCATTCTTGAGGGTGTGCATGATTAAGTTCCTTTTCGTACCGCACAGTGCGATTACAAAAATAGGCGTGAAAAATTCTTTAGAACGCAAACCATTGTACAGACAACAGACAGAATGCAACTTATAATTTCTTACAATAATGAACTATTAGATAAAATAAAATCAAAACAATTAGGTACTCTATGTTTTTTATTGTAACAGGTATTGGATATTATGAAAATATTTCATGATAATATGTTTTTAATATGTCTTAATATACTTTAATATCCTAAAACAGAAAACAAAATTTCTTAAGCCATTTTTGAATTATGATTATTCTGTATATCTAAGCATGATAATGAAAAAGTGGATAGCCGTTCTGGCCGGAACCTCTCAGGGATTACGTAATTAAAAGTTATCCAAATCTTTAAGACAAACATTGATAATATCATGGTGATTTCGCAAGGGAATTAGGTCGTTTAACTTTTTAATTTTAGATTATAGTAGCTGTAGCCCGCGGCTCCGACCTCGTGGACTTCTGATTCCGTTACCGCAGCTAACCTTCTCTGATAGCATGATATCCTATATCACAACAAATATAGATTGTTCAAAATCGATTGAGTAAATCCATAGATTGTCAAATACAACCACACAATTCACAAACTTACAAACTTTACCTCTTTGGAATAATATTGTATAGATAGCCTTTTCCAGTAACTTACGTTATTTATAATTATTCTGTACAATACATACGTAGACAATATTTTATTACACTTGCCCTTTTTATACAACTTAGGTGGCAGACAAGCACATGGCCTACCTGTTGGAAAGTGGTTGCAGTATCTTATGGATGTTTGCAGCGCCAAGGGTATCACACTCGTGCTGCCGACCCTCTTGAATGAAGAGAGGAGTGAAGGTTTAGAAGAGTTGTGCCGTCAGCGCAGTAGATGAAGCAGGGTTTCTAACCGGCCTTCCCACTGACAACACAAAAACTCTCCAGTGAGCCCTAACTACACTACCCACCGCCAGGAACACAACACAAGGTTATTATTAGCCGCGGTATTCTGTGGGGCAGAGGTATTGCCCCAGTCGGATGTTCCCTACTGAATTGGGACGAGAGATACCGTTATGTCTTACCTACTCTCCCCATACCACTCTGACGGAGCGTTTTATTTTATTTCTTAAACTAAAAAGTTAGTGAGCTGTAATTCACTAAACATCTGAAAATAGATGAATAGAGCTACCGTGGGCGTAACTTTAACGAAATTAGGTAATATCATTCTCACCTCGAATGTTCAGTAATTCGATAAGTGATTGGCATGTTTACCGTTAAATATTCTAGCGGTACCTGTTCAAAATGGCGGATAAAGATAATAGTCAGCTTAACAGGTAACATTTTGACGTTATTGACCAAATTTTGGGGAGAACTAAGAGAAGAGTAACAGAAACCAAAGGAACATAATCTTACTATTTTTCTAAGAAAATATTCTAGGCCGGGATATCCATCACTCATCTACGGTTTAGCCATTCTAACGATAGCAATGTAGCGTTCCTGAAGATACTTCGAGAAGAGGCGAAATTCTTCTTCTTCTGTCGAATCGACGGTATTTCCACTCCTATCATTGTGCCAGAATTAGTTATGAGTTATGCGTGGTGTAGTAATTTGTTTCATGGCAGAGCGCCGCTACTCATGGAGAGGCCCGAGCAAAGGTTTCGCTCTTCAGGAAGACTTACTACGTCCTATGTGTTAACCCAAAATAATCTGTAAATAGAAATGTGTTAAAGTATTTTTGTAGCTGATACAATAATTATAAATGAAAGCCCACCACATTTCAGAGGGATTCTAAAACTAAATATCATTTCCACATCGCTCCCTCAAAAATGACAATTATCATTTGTGTATTTCAGTAAAAGATGAAAGCAACCCTTCCCATCTACAGTTACCATAAATCACTGTGGTGTCAGAACGAGACAACAATAGGCTTGGCGCGGTCCGCGTTTTGAGCGCTTTTAATTAAAATGTTAAGAATTTGTATTCTGCATGCGGGCGCTTGATGCCCACTCTGCAAAGACCCCTCTTATTTAACGACAATCAAGGAGCCCAAAGAAATCCCAGAGCTCCTGCCTCCTGGCTATACCGATGTTAAAAAGAACACCTTTGTGTAAAAAGGTAATAACTCACACAAAGAATATGAGAGAAGTATCGCAACCGAAAATATGTTACATTTTTAATTCGTATACATATAAATATAACATGCTGTGTACGCAGTTAATTTGTGCGCAATCGGTTCGTTAGGTAAACGACTGGCTCACGTCTAATATGCCTATATATTTTTACCGATATTCAACCAAAAATACGATACTGTTTGCTTATTTATTTTAGGCATTTGTGAGTTGAATACTAAGTTGACACATACATAGAAAACATGAAAAATTTCTATATTTTCTGCTATGACAACCCATTTCGTTTCATTAGCTTCAAAACCATTTTTAGATACCGAGAACTAGGCATGAAATCAATAAAAGTATTTCCTGCCCACAATATGCACTCATGTGTTTCCCAACAAGTGAGCCGCGTCGATGCGAGACGTCATGAAATCGATGAAATAAACGATGGATATTGTTGAGAAACAATTGCAATAAATCTCGCGGTATGTGAAGCACAATTTCTCGGCGGCCGGTGGTGCGGTGGCGAAACTTTCGCAATATTGACGACTTCGACGGCTGCACAACGCTCAGCATATGAAACAGGAGATTAAAAAATAAACTATAAATATTGCTGATTTATTTCTACTTGACATTTTAGTATGTTTTTGTACTTTTTATGCGAATTTTTTGCGAATTGATAGCAAAAAGAAATTGTAACTTACAAAACCTTCCTGGTGTTTACAAAAATATTGTTAAAAACCAGGAATAAATTACGTTTTTCATAACAGGTTTTTCCCTGTCGTTATAAGGAAATAGGATGACACCATTTCAAGAAAACTTTTGCACAATATGTCATCTCTTAGATCGGCGTTGAGATGGCACCACCCGTATGTATGTCAACCAATTCATGTGAGTGCCCATTTCACAGTCAAATGCTAATGACGAAGAACTTGGGCGACTCGATTTAACTTTATTATGCCGAAATTGCTGAGGCTATATGTCTGTTATTTGCATGACATATAAAAAAGATTTTGAGTAATTTGATGATTGAATGATTTTCAGTCAATTTTTCGTTAATTACTAAAAAGCCCACAGCTTGATTACGCAAACTATAGTTGCGGCACGCTATGGCCGTTTTGACACGACTGTTTTTGCTCGTTTTCTCTTTTTTAGTGTGTAAAGTTTATTTTCTTGTGTGTCTGTCTCGCCATATTTTTCTTTAGTTATAATAATCATAATCATAATCATAATCATTTATTCATAACAATTTTTACATTGTGTTGAATGTCATATATAGCGAAGAAAGATAAAACAAAAATAAAAAATGCAAACAATAAATAAATTAAGAAGTATACAAGTCATTTTAAGGTTAAATTAGTCGTCTAGTCTCTTTGGTCACATTTAAAAAGTCAGCTAGGGAATAATAGCAGCCTTCCAACAAAAACTGCTTAAGTTTATATATAAATTCCCGTTTGTACAATAATATTTTTAAGTCATCGGGAAGCTTATTAAAAATTTTTACTGACATGTAACAAGTGCCATGTTTTACAATGTCAAGATGCGGAATACATTTAGTTTGGAAGTCTTTCCTTCTAGTGCTTTCCCTAAGTTTTCTTTCATCCTCTGTTTCATATTCATGAATATACTTAGAGAAGTTTTTTAAAAGAACAAGAACATACAACGATGGCACAGTGAGGATATTCAAGTCTCTAAAATATTGCCTACACGATTCTTGCTGACGGATACAGACGATGGTACGAATTGCTCGTTTTTGTAATACAAAGGCCTTATTTAAGATGTACTCATAACTGCCTCCCCAACACAAAATGCTGTATCTCAACCTGGACTCAATTAGTGCGAAATACACCCTCTTAAGTTGCGGTCTGTCGATAACATCTCTTAGGCTTCTTAAAACATAGCATGCTGAGCTTATGGACTGTTCTATGCTTTCAAGTTCGGGTTTCCAGTTAAGGTCACAGTCGACCCGTACCCCCAAGAACTTTACCACCTCCACGACATCAACATTCACGCCGTCCAAGGTACAATTTAGACGGTTCTTATTACTAGAAGTTGAGCGAAATAAAATTAAATTAGTTTTAGTCGCATTCAACTTGAGCCCATTAATAGTGAACCAGTTGTGAAACGCTTCTAAGGCTTCATTAACGCGAATGTTGAGCAAGTCAGCAGTATCTGCCGATATTACAGCGTTAGTGTCATCTGCAAAAACCACTAGCTTAGTGTGACCTGCTAACTTATTCTCTATATGTTTTATCATATCGTTTATAAATAAAATGAAAAATATTGGACCCAGTATTGATCCCTGGGGGACTCCTATATAATTGTTCTCAAATTTAGATCTGAATACCCGTTCACAAGATCCATTACTGGTTACATTTTCACGACTATGCATTACTTGTTTTAGTTCGACGAACATTTTTCTATTTTTAAAATACGACGTGAGAAGCTGCAAGGCTTTGCCTCTAACACCATAATGTTCTAATTTACATAGTAATAGTTTGTGGTTTACAGTATCAAAAGCAGAGCTTAAGTCCAGGAAGAGGCCGGCTACCCTCTTTCTAGAATTCAGTCCGCTTCTAACATCCCCAACCAGAGTATCAATCGCATCCTGAGTACCTACGCCAGTTTGAAACCCATATTGTCTGTGATTTAAGACTTTGTTTCGGTTCAAATGTGTTATGAGTCTACTCTTTATTAGTTTTTCGAAAATCTTGGATAATGTTGGCAACAAGGAAATAGGTCTATACATCTTAGGGTCTTTTTTGGAACCCTTTTTGTGAATAGGAATGACTTTGGATATTTTTAGTTGATCGGGAAAGATACCATCAGCCATGCAGCTATTATAAAAGTTTTGTATATTCGTCTAACAGTTCGTTGTCCAATATTAAGCGCACCAAAAAAGAGAAAACCAGCCAAAGAATTGTCCTAGAATATTTATATTTATAAACTACGTATGGTTTTAGATTGACACAGTCACTTACACTTCTATTATAAAAGTCAACGGGATCTAAAGGAATCTAAACAAATGTCATCTCCAAGTCAGTATTGTGTGTCGGGTTCGAGTATAGAGTGAGAACGCGGACGGTGGAAGTGGTGACGCGCATAAAAAGTGAGCGTGGAGGAGGGTAGACCGATACGAACTATTAGGAACTAGCTAGGCAGACTTTTTTTTATTTATAGCATGTCAATTCGACTTCACCTCGCCTGATGGTAAGCTGAAGGTATAGACTCAAGTCAAGAGGGTCACCATTACAAACACGTAGAGTATTACAATGGTGGCGCTCAACTTCACAGCCTCATCAGATGCTTTTTCACGCCCTCGGGACTGTAGGAAAAAGGAAACACGTGCGCTGGTAAGGAATTCCAAGACTTAATGGTGCGGCAGAAGAAAGACTCACCGAACCGCTTGGTTCTTGATGGGTCGCCAGTACTTGTCAGACTTGTCTTGTGGTGTGCTAGTGTTAGGAGGTCTCGTCTCGGCATAAATCAGGAATTCGCAGTAATATAGGTTCAATCTGTGAATAAATTTAAACAGCACTAATGGCACCTCCATACTATGCTGATCTTGGGAAGAAGGCCAACGATGTCTTCTCTAAGGGCTACCACTTTGGAGTATTCAAACTTGACCTCAAGACCAAGAGTGAAACTGGTGTAGAATTCAGCAGTGGTATCATCTCCAACCATGAAAGTGGCAAGGTTTTTGGTAGCCTACAATCTAAATATGCAGTGAAGGACCTTGGTCTTTCTTTTACTGAAAAATGGAATACAGACAACACACTTGCCACCGATATCACTATCCAGGACAAAATTGCTGCTGGTCTCAAAATAACCCTTGAGGGCACATTCGCACCACAAACAGGTTACAAAACAGGTAAGCTGAAGACTTCATACGCCAATGAGACTGTTGCTATCAACACCAACTTGGACTTGAACAGGGCCGGCCCTACCATTGATCTAGCTGGTGTGCTACACTTCCAAGGCTGGCTTGCTGGTGTACACACACAGTTTGACTCACAGAAATCTAAGTTCACCAAGAACAATGTTGCATTCGGCTATCTTACCAAGGATTTCAATCTCCACACCAATATTGACAATGGCAAGGAATTTGGTGGTTCTATTTACCAAAAGGTGAGCGAGAAGATCGACTGTGGAGTGAGCATGAAATGGACCTCTGGAACAGCTGACACACTGTTTGGTGTTGGCGCTAAGCTCGCACTGGATGCTGATGCCTCTCTCCATGCCAAGGTCAACAACAAATCCCTCATTGGTCTTGGATACCAACAGAAATTGCGCCCAGGAGTGGTGTTGACATTATCGGCTGCCATCGACGGCCAGAACTTCAATGCTGGTGGACACAAAGTCGGTGTCGCCCTCGAGTTGGAGCCCTAGATCCACAGAAGTGCAGCGGCTTTTAGTCATGTAGATAATACATAATGCAACATTGACTGTTATAATAATAACAGAAAAAGAAGCGTAACATAGCAAAATCAAATAATTAAACGGTGTCTTCAAGTGTCCTCTGTATAGTGTATTTGAGCGTTCAGAACGCAGCAATGTAATTGTCGTATCACCTACTTCATATCTTGTCACAAATGAAGTGACCGCGCCGTTCGTCATTACATATAATTTCTAATTCACACGGCGGTCGCGCTTTTTTCTCCTCGAATTGTTATTATTGTTCTCAAGTATTATGTATTAGCACGCAGCGTGATAAACATCCCCCTTTTGCTGTTTAACCATTGATTCAATAACGTCACCCATGCTAGATGTCTTGTAAATAAATAAGCACCTATGGTGTATTATCCTATTGATTGAATGGAAATAAAAAAACTTCCGTGATCACACTGCTTGTAACAACACCGAAATATCGGGTTAACACAAATTATCCAAATGACTTTTACAATAATGGTTTAAACTGCTACGTAAAAGATGAAGGTGCTAGTGGTTCATTTTATGACAAGCATGGAACAAATTACACACAATCACGAACTGGTTATTATTTAATATTATTGGTATTAGTACCAGTTTCAGCTAGAACTTGAGCAAAGTTAATATATTGGGCACGTGCACCGATGTCCTATTGATATTGTTCTAACAGAACTCGTAAACTTTTCCAATATTGGGATCGTGTCGAGTGCATGCAAACAAATTGCATCTGTCTACGTCCCAATTCGTCGCTTCGCTATGAAATTTCCATGTTTTTTTGGCTTAGCACCTTTGAAAATGCGACTTTGGAATTTTTATGAACTGTATTGAACACTTTTGTTATAATATCGAGTTTGCTATGATTTTTGAATTCTCTGCCTACCCCTATGGGAAACAGGCGTGAGTTTATGTATGTATGTATGTATGAAAACAAAGAAATGCTCTACATGTGTTTTTAAGTAAATTGGTTATCATAACAGTGATACAAAATTTGTGTCACCGCGTGGTACCCGGCAGAGTAGGATTTGGGCGACCCTAACACTTCTCATGCGGTATCGTACAAGGAGGTGAGGGCTACTCACTATTCACCAATCGGGCTGTATAACAACAGCCAGATTGGTGAATAGTGAGTATTAATACACCTCTGAGTACCTACCGTGGAGGGAAATAGGCATGAGCATAAGTATGTATATACTAACAATTTCAGACATACATATTATCTACCATAGATAACTAAGTATTGTAAACTAATGTGAATTAGAGAAAATAGAAGTTTCTTGAACGAAAGTGTATGACGAATCTATTATAAATAAACAATAATAAAATAATGCGTATGCTATCTGAAAATATTGTGTTGATTTTTTGTAGAAAAAAAGGAAGTATAATTTTCTAAAATAATTCATTTTTCATGTCATACAGGTAGGGAGAAAAGTAAGCCCTCATTAATTAAAACCAAATACAAGACAAAAAAGCCCTAAAACAACAAAGTCAAAATGAGAAAATAAATCCTTAAACAATACCACAAGTCCTTTCTGTGAAGTAATAATACCCTATCTACCTATTTAACGGCAACAAATCTGTAGTGGTTCCTTTTGTCTCATTTTCCCCTGTTTAACAACTAATTACGGACCTATATTCGTAAAATCCCTATTTTACATATTCTAAATACCACCTGTAGTTTTTTTTTTATAAAAGAAGGTTGTATCAAGGGGGATTTTGTGTAGATAAAGTCACTTTGTTACACTATCTATAATTTATTCGAACGACGACAGTTGCCCTGTCTCCCCTATTTCCCCTCTGTATGTTGTGTATATCGCCTAGTTAGAAGACATTTTATGGACCCCTGGTAATCCCCTGACATGACTGAGACTCACATATCTTGCAGATTCTGGAAATAGGGAGAAAAGAAAAATAAATAAATATTGAAAATACTCCTAGGATTGAATTATTTATTCGACGTTTCACTGAAGTAGTAAATAGGTATCAAACGCGTAAATTGTATTGCTGAGTGTATAAATAATGAATATGTTACCGGGTTCAGTTCGTTTCTTTTTATCATCTGTATCGTATATAGGTAACTAATGTCATAAAGCAGAAATAAGTATGAAATTAAAAAGTAACATTAACCGTTTATCTAATTTAGTTTCTTACCAACTTACATACAGTCGCGGATCATTTAAGCGGAGCGTGAAAAAGCATCTGATGAGGCCGTCAAGCTGATGGTGGCGCCATTCTAATACTGCACGTGTTTGTAATGGTGACCTTTTTACTTGAGACTTAGCCTGCACCTTACCATCAGGCGAGTGTAAGTCAAATTGACTTGTCCTGGCTTAAAAATAATATTAAAATGTAAATATAGTTGTGTAGTTGAAAGGCAGATAGGCTAGCTCTAATTCAAAATGTGGTGGACACGCGACCGATTTGAATAAATATTCGCCCGTATCTCAACACGTCCACTAAAAGCAATTGTTTCAATTAAACCAATAATATTATTTCATATGTAAATCTCACTTGGAAAGAGCCACCATGTTTGACGCTTTCATTACAATTCGATCATTGGCCGTGCGTCTGTCATGTATATTGATGAGTATAACTCTGATTGGTGGACCAGCCGCTTTTGTTCGCGAAATTAATTTAAACCAGTATCCACTCAGATATTTACTTTAATCTGGATAAAGAAAATCCTTATGGATTCATTTATTTGGCTAAGAATAGAAGACAAAAAATAAATAATCACGAAGACACGAAAATAATTGTAAGATGAGACCATCAATCAGCGTGGCGAGCGGGATTGGACAGAACACAAAAACATGGGCGAGTGACCGAACAATAGATGACGCTGACGATCCGTCGCACACAGTCCAAGATGGCCGCCGCCTTTTGGTGGGAACCACTGAAGCGAATAATTGACAAAGGATACAGTCTTTGTGAGCTTGGGCCAGCTCGTCTGTCTACCAAAATATTACGCACAAATATTACAAAATATGTAGATATTTTTCACGTTAGACACAATGTAATATTTTTCATCTGTACAGAAAAAAATAATGAAACGAAACTTTGAATAGAATTTCTTCACGCAATTAAGTATAATTTGCTTATTATTAAAATTGAATGGATTCACTGTTATATATAAACATTAAATTGCAATATCAATAGATTTAGAGCATTACATTTTATTCCTAATTAAATTATGGGGTCTAGCTGCATCAATATTAATCTCACAAGCCCATAACATCCTCATGACAGAAGGAATGAATCTATCTATACATAATATTACCTACCAAGTAATCCACTTCTAAGTAATTGTATTATTCTCTTGTACCTACTTTGCGCCAACCAGATTAGCCGTTAGTTTTTGTTAGTACATCGATCCGTTGATTGCATCATACCACTTCGTTACCCAACAAAAAAACGGTTTGTACATAAAATAAGGGTGGGTCCTGGCCACAAATTGGCTCCCCTAAAATTGGTGAATTACAGGCATTTCCCTTATTTAAGAATAAGTGCCGTAGGACCCTCGGCTATAGACTACAAAGAACATTATTCGTATGCAAGACGTCGAATGTGAATGCCTTATTTACAACATAATGGAAGTGAAAAATTTCATTTTGAACCATTTTTGATGTGGTGTTGGAATTTCGTACGACTAAAGGGCTTGTGGGCTTTATATTTTGAAATACTTGACAATATTTAAACAGTGCAAAGACCATTCCAAAATATTCTAACGTGAAAATGAAATTTAACTTCAACTTCTTCTTAAAAGTTTTGCATCAGAATCGCCGCAATTTCGCCAATGTCAAATATAAATTTAGTAAATGTAATATTGAAATTATTAAGGACGCCCACCAAGTCAGGTTTTTTGGAAGTTCTATCAGAAAGTTGGTCCCTTATGTCCACCCCCCACTTGATCAGGTAGTTGATCAGGACGTGTTGTTGGATTTTAGGGGCTGTGAAAATAATTACAACTTGTGGTGTATTCTAGTCGGCACAAGGAAAGTATAAATTATACCACGTAGTTTATAAATTGAGATAAAAATAAATACAGTTGGTGAACCTCTCAGACGATTCATGACCACGAGCTAGGAGTATATAATTAAGCGAACTAATATGCTTTAAATCTGAATTATCAGTTTGACATATTACAGTGCTACAAGACACATTTAGATACATTTAGAATTTATAAAAGTTAAAAGTTGAAAGTTGACATATAACTAAATAAAAAATAAAATTCTCAATCATATATACACGACGCTTGTCTGAACAGAACTATTCTTGCAATTTAATATTCAACCTAATATAGTTTGTATCGGAAAGTTATGATTCGACTCCAATATTTCGTTCTGGAACAAGAACTAACATAAAAACTTGATGGAATTGACGTTTAAGAAGTGTTTTCTAAAATCAATAAAGTTAGACTCAGAATCCTAGTTAGCGGCCGGTGGTGTAACTTTGTCTGTTAAATCTCAAAAACATTATGTAAGTCACACCGGCTATTCGCTGCGCAATAATTGGCAAAGTTTATGTCATAATTTCTTTATGAAATTTTCGTGCCAAATATCTTAATTAAGGGTTGAGGGACTTTCGCAATTATGCCAGACAGAACGCAGGTATGCTCAGGCAAGTTTAATGAATTGCCACAACTTGTCTCACAATTCATACTAAATTGTGTACACTCGTAATGTCAGTTTGACATTAGTTTTCTAAACTACCGTTAGTTGTGGTGCTATAACCGTTAAACTGCTCTTGATCACGCAGCTAGCATTATCATCAATTTAAAAATCGAAGGGAGGCGAACGAAACTTTCACGATTCACTTATACGCTTTGATTTGCTTATACGAAATATAGGAAATTATTAGCATTCGTCATGGGTAATTTAAGTTTAAAAAAGACCACCAACCGAGTCTAATTGCAGAACGTCAATTTCAGCATTGGATTATGAAGGACCTCCAGTTGGCAGTCACTTCACGAAATTTATCGAATTTCAGACTTTTCGTAGTTAGACTGAAAGTTGACCAAACTGAGTTAGAAATTCTCTGATCAGACGAAAAAGTGCAATCAAGAATAATAAATCGATCTCAGGCTCCAAGTAGAACACAACTGGGCAATCACTATGAGGCAGATAATGATGACGATTCGCTGTTTACATGTAGCAATGAGCTATTCGAATTTCATATCCTAGATCAAAATATACAGAATTCATTTATATGTTAGAACTGTTTCTTAATAGATATGGATATTTGATTCTTTGTATCCCTTCTTAAGTCGAACCTACTCGCGATAGAATCTGTATTGGTATTGCGTCACCCCACATTGTGTTATTTCGGCATTGTAAGCATACAAGGAACTCTGTCATAATGAAGTTTGGCCTGCCAACAACAGTGACATCTAGCTTATTTACGATCGTGTACAATAGCAATACACAACTGTCTATAATCATTTCTCGTATAAGATATTGTATAAGGGATAACGATTTATCAAAAATTATTTATAAAAGTGTTGATAACAAACTAGCGGTGAATAGGGATCCAAGGGTGAATAGGGACATAATGGTCACTGGAATATTTTACATAATTTCTTTTACTAGATCTCAAATAAGCCTCTTATCAGATATTTGATGATTCTGTTATTACAATGAATTAGTCCAAAATTACGATTAAAAGAAAATAACTACAGAATTTAGCTGACCATTTAATCCCTATTCACCCTTGGATCCCTATTCACCCCGTTTTACGGCAATTGCTAAAATCTTAGACATGAGATTATTTGGATAAACTACTATTTATAAGAGGTCGAGCTTAGTTAAACACGTTATCCCATGCCGCTGACTTACTTTTACCTGAGGCCCGCATCGAACATCATACTGAATACTCGCGTTTACTCTACGCTACCGATGATTCACGCTAATATGGTTGTTAATAGACTCGAAAAGAATTCACGTAAAGTAAATGACAATTGTTCCTTCAAAAGCCAATATTAACTAAACAATGGAAAAGTGGAGTATAGTATGGGTACCGATTTGCAGACTTGCTTGGACCGTCGTATTGTAATGGTTGGGTGTTGGAGGTAATGTGGGGCCCATAGGTCAACGTTTATGATATTATGTAATTAGATAATAAAGCTAATTGAAGTAAGGTAATCACAACATCGTTGATTCTAAGGCGAAACGAAGTTTGTCGGGTCATCTAGTATATAATAAATGTTTGTAAGCAGACTGAAGTTAGCTTGTAACTGTTCACAAAGCTATTCCGAACAGAGGCTAAGCCGCAGTAGGCCGGGACAAACTACCGCCGCAGCTACTACCCACAAAATAAACGTCGCGGCAATAGGAACCATTCTAACTAACTTCACCTGAAATTCTCAACTCCAAGTGCGATTAAAACCACGAACAAACATTCACCTAACAACTATGAGTCGAGCAGCCACCTTAAAATGAACTGCCAAGTTTCTACGTGTTCTAACAAAATATATGTTGTAGGGTGTTCGGTTGGAGGTCTACTTAATATAGTAACGATAGTCGGCCGACTTGCTAGAAGAGGCGCAAGTAATTGGCCACAATAACAAGTCCCGTTGCTACAATTTTTACATTTTGTTTTAATACTACTTTTACCTGTTTAATCTTAATCTAACATGACGTGTAATTATGTTCTACGATTTCTGAGACTGGGGGTATGTTTTTTAACTTGAGTTTTTCTTGTTACAGAAACGTGGTGTACAATCTCAGTTTAACAGACCTGACAGAGCAACGGCGTCTGGTCTGGTACTCACCAGAGAATGACGTCAAAATGTGTGTCGTCAAAGGGAAAGATGAGGTAAGTACAATTACCTTGGCTGTAAACTCGTCCGAAATAACCTAATCAATACGTTTCAATTCGAAGTTTCCTAATCACTTATAAAGGAAATAATCCTCATTCTACGTATGATGCCGCTACGCTGTAGTACGGCTACAGTCTCGTAGCAAGTTCTACGGGAAAAGTAAAGCTTAAACAAGGTTCATTCAATGTGAAATCCAATCAAAATGAAGTTAATTAAACCTCTTCAATACCTCAAAATAGTTAACCCAAGCTTTAGAAATGGTTGAGTATATGATTTTAAATAAAGAACAATGAAAGCGCGCGCTCAATACCAATGTTACCTGCCGCCATCTTGCGGCGAATAATTGAATTTGGAACGAGCCGGTCGCGTATGAAACGAGGCCTTATTCCGCTAAACGTCTCTCTACCGAATACCGGCAAATTAAAAAGCCAATCGAGTGGAAATTCGCGCCAGGCTTGCACGGGAAAGACGCCCCGGGAAGCTCGTATAACTTTATTTTAGTTCCAGTTAATGAGCGACTTCATTTCAGGATTACGGAATATGAATGTCAGAGCGAAGTGTATGGCCCATAACCTGTATAATATATGTACGAATGGGTATTAAGTGCTCAGCTATTTGATAGATCTTATCTGGTTTATACTGTGGGTAGTGTTGCCAATGCACAAAGAAAGGTTAGGTTTATATACTTTTTATTTGGAAAAAACTTGCTCTTTACTTGTTCAATTAATTTGATTCACAATGACTATTTGTAAGTCACTACTGTAACACAATCTAATATGTATGTATATAATACTCTAGTGCTATATGTACTGCTTAAGGTGTGTACGTTCAGTACCACTTTGAATTGCCATAAACTGCAGTAAATGGAACCTATTAACAATGCACTACCGTCTACACTATTTAATGAGCGTGTTTGTTTTACGATGGCCATATTTTACTGGTAAGTAAATTAAGGAGCTGTTGTTAGCCTGCTCCCTCCTTCAGTAAATACTGGTTTAGGGCTTTTACATATAATGATGTATAAACAAGTGATTACAAATAAGTTGTTATGTCAGAAAACAAACAACACTGACCTTGTTGTTAACTCAACGATAAAAATAGCTAAACAAATTTAAATTATTGACCAGGTACCTTAACTTCAAATCTTTATTAAATAATATGTAAATTAAATATGAAATATTTGTACTCTAGGTAATATAAAACTATTTAAACATTCATTCATTCTAATGTAAAAAAAACGTTGGTTATATTTTAGTGTAAATCAACGGTGGTAGGACGTGACGGTATTCCTCGTCCTAATTGAGCGGTCATAATGGGGAAGTACCTCCGCCTTACAGAATATCAAGGCCAATAATTTTGTAACGTACCAATCCTGAAATACGTTTGTAGTGACATGAATCTTTTGAATGGCTTCTGTGTGTTGCCACAACTTGTCAATGTCAGGGTGTTGTAAAAATATTTGTTTAAAAATTTTTATTGGACTAATAATATTTTAACCTTTTGTCCTCACTTATTCGCTATTAGGTAGGTACGTATCTTGAATACAGTATAGGTATCAGCTCTGTCCTAATCTAGCGGGTCTTGTACTTAGCCTAATTAATTCAGTACAGATTAGTTTACATGTTTACTGCATTAGTAAACTAATAGCCAAGTCACCTCACAACGGAGCGTGGGCGGTAAAACCATGTTTTCCTAACACAAAGGGTAGTTCAATCTATAAATTTATAACTATTTGAACATATCAGGGGCCTTATTATGCTAGGTTTCTTTTTTACCATTCCCTGTCAAGGGTTCCGAGTAGATAGGCATTTCTTAAAAGTACTTCATTTCAATTAGATTAGAAAAACTTTTGTATCCGCTTATTCTGGAATATCTTCTATTAATCTATATAAGTATATTCTACGATTTCAATGATTACAAAGACCTTCTTGTGAAGTTTGGAATTGATTTACGGACAAAGCTGTTGAGCTAGTTTAACTTCTCAGGGTTGAGGAGTCAGACATCATTCACTGAACCATGGAAACTAGGAGAAAGAGATTGAGCCTCGGGCTTCAGATTTCAATCTTTCGATGCTACCGAGTTTGGCGTTTGGGTTACATATATATTCTAAATTTCGTGAAAACTCTCTCTCTAACAATTACAGTGTAAAAGACTAACAAATGGAATAACTGTGTTTCGTTGATTACCTTACACACACTTACATACAGTTTCCATATTTGCATTATTAGTGGGATTTAAACTTTTGACCACGACTCCACCCTCGTAAATATAAATTATCGCGGTCGCGTACAAAGTCATGGGATTAACAGTAGCTCATGTTCTTCAGATCCCCAGCAAACTAGATAACAAACATATAGATGGGCTTCACTATATTAGTGTAGATTAGTTCGAGTTATACAATATACAGGTTAAACACAATTAATATGAGATTAAAATAGTCGCGTTAAATGTTTATATTTTTAATTGGTATATCGAGTTTTCCGGAAACGACTACCGTCTAACCTCTAAGCCCTTAGCAGAGAAGCCTGGGCCACGTCGTCCCATTGTTCAGTAGATGCAATGAATAACAATATTGACTACTATTTTATTCTCGAAAAATGATCATTTAACAATAATATAATGAACTGTTAAATTATTTTGCAATATATATTTTTTCGTAAAAACTGAGATACTAAGCAATCAAAATTAAAATTCGCAAGACCGGATTCGGACCGGACCGGACCGGTTGGTCAAGATTTCATGGTTACAAACTGTTGTACAATTACGAACAGTTAGTAAAGTATTCATCGCGGTTTCTACTAAAATATGCAGAGAAGCCGAACCTAAAGGAACTACTACCTAATTGCATCCAACGAAATCGCACAAAAGTCTTGTACTATTTAAGAATTCCCTTCAACTTCCCGAGCAAGAAGTTTCCAAACGTTTTATACATTCGTTTTATGTTTACAGTAACGAGTTTCGATTAATGTAACTGCTGCCATTAGGTCCTGCACTCGTTCCTATAAGTGGTTGCGAAATCTAATTGGAAACTACTAATTTCTTTTGGTAGAATTTCAGTCAGATAAGATAGGATCACTATCTAAAATTCTGCCAAGAGAAGCTATATTATCATATTAGCCACGGTCTTCTGTAAAAAAATAAAATGCAATGAACATGTAAAATGCTATAATTAAGTTGATTCAATAGTGTTTGTCCGACCGTTGATGAAGTTTGTATTGCTTGTCACGCTAATACTTGCTACACTGAAGTACAAACAATGTTACGTTCAAAGGCTATACAAGTATAAAGTCCAACAAAGAATATTTCCGCTTGGCAATCACCACCATAACTTCATATTAATAAATGAATTATTTTTATACATTTAGACTACTTTATTAACAACACAATGCCAATTACAAGCTTATTCTGGGAATTTCAAACTCCCAGAGTCAAGTTGTCAGAATATAGTAAAGGAGCTAGCAACTATAAAATAAACAGTAAGATTATTTTTCCGAAGAACGGTTCACCATCTGTAGTTTAGTGGAATTGTAATTTACTTATAAGTACAGAGAAAAAGAACAAAAACGAAGCAAGCTGATCTGAGTCGAACCCTTTATTACACACACAAAGTAGAGACATCACACATACAAAAAATTGCAAGAGTCATGTACAAAGACGAGGTTAACTATTATTAATGATAAAATAATGTCAGTTATCTCCTAGTGAAAATTTAAATATCAGAGGAGTAGGTATGGTATTGAAGGGGGGGGGGGTGAAGAGTACATTCTCTCTCTTCTACCCAAATCAAACAAAGTCGGTAACTTTACCTACTCCGTTAATTTATGTCACTTTTCAAAGCAATACCGAAGATTAATACCATTAACCTCATACATTTACTGTCTTGTACTATATTTAGCCTCAGATGTATGACTCAAATCAAGAATAGTGCCCGGAATTACCGTAGTAGTAGGCTCCACCATAGAGAGTGGAGTCTATTGCAGTATGTATGTATGGGACCAAACACAATGATCGTTGAACTGTGGATGTTAATGCACCTCTGCTTACCCCAGTAGGAAATAGGCGTGAACCAATGCGAATGATGCGGTTTGTTTCAATAGATAGGATGGTTAAAGAGGAAGGTTTATATGTATATAACATCATGCTACGACTAAAAGGTGCGGAGCAGGAATGAAAAATGTTGCACAAACGGGGTGACGCAGACGAAGTCGCGCGGGTCAGCTAGTTCAAAATATTAGTAAGATTAGTAGGATTAAAGGGTTTATCGTACTAATATAGGAGAGAAACTAGTAATTAAAAACTAACAGTACGGAAAAGTATTATCTTATAAATCCAAATTACTTTGTAGCATTACATAGAACTTGCATAAAAACGATTACTTTTACAATCTTATGCTAATACATAGTAACATTTAGTGGAAAACTTTTATGCTTACATTTAACTACCTTCAACACTAGAGGGCGGTACGGTCTCGTGGGGTTAATTAAAGAACAGCTTTAAAAATATAATATGCTACACTGAATCTAGGTCGGTGTACCACAAAAAAGCGGGTAGCATAGCTTTGAAGTAATAATAAAAGGTTTTAGGTATTTATTTTTAGTAGTATATTACCTACATCTTTAATTTTGCAATGTACTATTAAGATGACAAAGAAATATAGTAATAGTATACATAATATAACATAACATAAACTCACGCCTATATCCCCGAAGGGGTAGGCAGTGGTGCTAGCACCCACATTTCGCCAGTTTATGTTTAGGTCCCAATACCTATTGCCATTAACCGGGCACTTATAAACCTGCGATAAATACACACATAACTTCGAAAAGTATCCAAAAGTTATTGGTGTGTGGCATGGTAAAACCTGGGATCGCACCCGAGACCTCCGCTCAGCAGTTCATTACTCATACCACTAGGCTACCGCGGTACTAGGCGCCAGGCGGTGCGCATCATAAAATACTAAATCTTCTTTACACCTTGAAGACACTCATTTGAGTACCAGATGATCTTCTTTTCTGGATATAAAAAAAAATAGATATTAATTTCTGAGCAACAGCTAACTATTAGTTATAGAGGCATATTTTCAAATTACACTCTAAGAGCTACTATGTTTTGCAAGAGCGTTATCTACACTACATCCTACTACATCCAATTATACTTCGCAATATTTACGCAGCTCGCCGTCGCCTAATAAAAAGTCAAGGCACGTCCATCATGTCTAGACAGCATACAGTTCAGCATACACCTCCTAGTTACTGCTAAGAACAACCTACGATGGGTCTGCGCTATAAACCATACATCATATTTGTTACCAATATAATACTATCGTTCGTAGGTATTTTGATAAAATAAAACTATTTTAGTTTATCTCTATCTCGATTTATTTAGTGTTCTTTTACCATGACCCCGATATTTCGGTTGTTTTTCAGCAATAAATAATAAAATTAATACTAAATAATTTGATTAACTTTACATTGTAGTTTCAATTGACTTCCAAATTACCACCTTAGCTTTAAAAATTTTCATAAATGATGTAATATTTCAAACATTAATTTATTTATTTAGACTTTGTGCACAATTACAAAATAATTGTATAAAGGTGGACTTAATGCCATTGGCATTTTCTACCAGTCAACCTTAGGGTGATGCATAGATTTGTTAAGGTAGGTGCTCGAAGTGTTATGGCGAATTTCCACTCTCTCCTATCTGAATGTAGGTACTCTAAGGATAAGAAAAGTACTTATTTATCCAATTTTATATTGATCTCAATGTAAATCTGTTAGTGTTAAGCAACTTCTGAGCATGACTGTACGTCTTTCAGTTGATTGCTCGTAGCTCGTGCAACCGTCCTCGTTGTAAATTCATGCTTCAATTGCAAGCCGAGACTGGCCGATCGACGAGCACACAATTTTACTTTGTCCCGAACATCCAACGACGTGCATCGACTACCGCTACTTCCTAAACAGATTTGTGAGATGCCGTCTTGTAAGGATACAACTGACACATTGTAAATCAGATTATGCAAGTGTAAAGTAAGTAGATCTTATGCAAAATGCAAGTACCATTCGCGTTTAAGACTTTTCCAAACTCTTAAAGGAATTACAAAATAGTCCTTATTGCTATGACGACGTTAGTGACTTACATAGTTATATACATATGCTCACGCCCGTAATCAAAGAAGGGGTAGGCAGAGGTGTATTAAGCAACCACATTCCGCCAACTATGAGTTTATGTCCCACATAATAAAGAGCGAGCATATTACCGCCGATAGGGCACTTTGTAAAAAATTGGGTAGGTATGCCGAATATAAATTCCTAACCGAAAATGTTGCAACTAAATAAATATGAAGAAAAAATATTTTTGACCCAATTCCTTTCTATCGCCAGGAAATTAATTACGTGCTTAGCCGCACAAGCACTACCGAATTAACGTCTTGGAGAGTTTTGATGAAGGAGTTAGAGTATTCGATGGTCAAATTAGAGATCGCAGATGCTGGGTCCACTCAGTTTAAATTTTGATTTGTAATATAATCACACTCTAATCTTATGTCCAATCATTGATTTGTGTGTGACAATTTTTAATTTGCCCTTATAGAACCGAATCTTGTTCGAAAGCTCGATCAGCTCGATGGATGGTTGGAAATACGAACAGATACAGCGGTTGGACTTTGTAAGTGGTAACAGCTACTATACGACTATAGGGTCGCCACTTAGCTTCTTTAAAAATGAACATGTGCTAGCTAATATAGTGTCTATCGGCATAATCAAGTAGGTCATATATGCAAATACTTTAGTAGTTGTCACCTGCCTCCCTACTAAGCCAGGATGATAGATATAAAACACAATTGGGAAGATAGAAATAAGGTAGCATTCTCTTTAGAATGTTCTAATCATGATGGTGACAGATCGTTCATTTAAAAACATAACATAAGTGAAACTCACGCCTGTATCCCCGAAAGGGTAGACAGAGGTGCTTGCAGCCACATTTCGCCAGTTTATGTTTAGGTCCCAATGTAATAGGTGGCAAGCCTATTGCCATTAACCGGGCATTTATAAACCGGCGACAATTACACACATAACTTCGAATAGCATCGAAAAGTCATTGACGCGACTGGTTTAAAAAAGACATAGTTATTTTTCATATTTATTTGATATTTTCTAACAGTTTTTGGGTCCTTATTAGTTGTCGGAGGTGAAATAGTAACCCTAAGGTTGACTATCAGATAATGCCTTTGGCATTAAGTCCGCCTTTGTTCAATTACTGTGCATAAAGTTTAAAAATAAAAGATATGATACTGAATGCTGCGTGGATCCTGGCAAAGTAGAATTTGGTTCACCACATGTCTTCCCATGCGGTGACAGGGACAGGTCTGTTTAACATCAGACAGTAATATACAGCCCAGACTCAGCCGATCATGCATGGCTCGAGCCAACAATACAAATGATTGGTACAATATGGATATTAATTCACCTCTGCCTTTACCCTCGGAGGGAAAAAGCGTGATATATATGTATGTATATTATACTGAAATGATTTATTAGTTATGACACCCTATTTTTCTTACAAACAGATATCGTATATAAATCCACCCTCATCAATTACGTATTGTACGCTATACAATGGAGGGAGTAAGAGACATCAATAAAATCAGAGATATAGTGCCATGTATTCCAAGGTATCGTCTCCCTGTCTTACGCCCTCTATAACCCGAAACAAATAAATGTATAAACCCACATTTATATGAAAATCGGTAGTGGTAACCCTACAGGGTATTGCGGGATGCGTTACGTCTCTCGTCGGAGGGCGCTGCGTAATGGCACAGCTGACGGTCGCCGAGTGCGAACAACTGTTCACTATAGCCTTCAGAATCTACCGAGAGTCCTAATAGCTACGTAGCTACGTAACATGTACTACGTATTGAGGGACATAAACCTGAGGTAGTTTAATCATTATTTCTTAATATTGTAGTTGTTGTTCTTCAAAGTTACTGAACATTAATTTCCATACTAACTTTACATTTAATGCATTAATGTAATTAATTTTTAAAAAATTGTTGTGTTATAATTTTCAAAAGACCCAAAGACGGCGTGCGACGACCCAAGTCGGTTCGAGGCCGACATAACTTACCCAACTAGCTCCGGTGGGGGGTACCCGTACGGAGTTATCGTACCTTTAAAAAAGGTGCAAGAAAGTAGCTACTAAAAGCAGATAGCCCAAGTACCTACAGTACCTAGCTGTATTTTTGCTATAACATGGTTTCTAGTACCTAATGTAAATCGTTCGGAAATCGAAATTAAATCATCCGGATATTATCTAATCGGACACAACGTCGTCGCTATGTCGGCGTAGGACCTACTACAACCACATGTTGTCTTCCTACTTCCGTCCTATTACCGAGGAGAGAAACAGAGGAAGTGGTCATCAAATTCGAATTCAAAATAGCTACTGATAGGTAACATAGTAGCAGTTAGCCTTTATGGATGTGATAATTGTGGTTTTATATTTTATAACCGATCAAACTTTATTACTCCAATTATATAATATCTATTTAATTAAAAATTTCTACGTATATTATTGTCATTAATTTTGATTAATATAAGCTTTCATATAATCCATTCAAGATAGAAAACTAAAATACGTACGAGTATATGGTCAACAGGTTGATCTTTATTGAACAGAGCGTTACACAATTTCAGATACCAAGATCACTTGGTGGTCGGAATTTGACCAAAATATTGATCGAAATAAGGCCATATAATTTGACCACCGCATTTTAATAACCCTCACCCGATTTCTACTGCACGTAAGGAGATCAAATATACATTCAAAGCATCTGCATTGTGACACGAAATCTACGATATACTCGTATGGATCCTGGCGATACGTGGACACACTCTAAAAACAAACGAGAAGACGGCCCATTGCGTTTTTAACCCCCGATTAAAAAACGACGGGATTTTATAAATTTCAGTTTCACGTATCTGTGTGTGTGTGTGTGTGCGCGCGTTCGTATGAGTATGTGTACATAAAAAAGTATGAATTATTTATTCTTTGCTTTTTTGAGGTTTTCTTATATCACTGTTTTCTTATAATTTAGGCAATCATAAAGCGTATGTACAAAACCGAGTCCTGAATTCCGATTTATAATTATTACTGATGACAGATTATCATTAACAGTCTGTCAAATCTGTCAATGACAATCGAAATTCAGGACTAACCGCCTTTTGGAATGAAGTTCAATCTTAATGAGTGACTTAATCACCTTACTTACCCTATTGAACCTTAGTGACTTATTTACATGAATTAACCCACACCTGATATGTATCTGTTGTGTGATAATTCCCGTGACGTCATAACGTCTGTCGGATATTCAGCAATAACAGTATTAGGTGCAAGACGATAACTTAATCCGTACTAAGCTAACATAACAACTATTGTTTAGTAATTGGTAGTTACACTTGGATAACTTTGATCTCTATTCATATTAGCAGTATATTGGTGTACTTAAGGTAATTATACTTAATAATAATTCAATTACGGTATGGGCATATAATGCGCAATGCGGCTAAATTCGGGATCAGCCGCAGTGGGACGCTTGGATCTGAATCGGAGCGATACTCGTACTTTCGTTTAGGTATATTCTCAACTGGTTATTTTGAATTCGCTATCGAATTGTAGACGATTTTTATTTCGTATGTATGTGTCTGCTTGTGGTGTTAGTTTGTTTATTTTTTAGTTTAGTTTATTATATTTTATTATAGTTTATTATCCATCAATATTTAAATAAAACCATAATAGTTGATGTGTCACTAACCTTTAAATGTAGATAATATATGACAAGTAACCGTCTACCCCTGACTTCGCACGTGGCATACTTGGACGATATTTTCAAATGGAATTTGCGTGATTCCTTGTAATTTATGATTACTGATCTGCTAACGTAAGCAATAGCGTGACCGTCCTCGAAAAAATAACTATGCAACACAAAAGAATTTTATTATTCGAACCAGTAGTTCCTGAGATACAATCAATCTATCAGCATATAGTAGTTCACTGCCGGACATAGGTTTTTCTCAATATTTTGGAAGGCTTTGGAATATTGTTTTCACTAATGAAATAGAGTGGTGATATTCTTTCTCCGTCGCGTCGCCACACGACTAAAGCTCATTCAAATAATCAAACTCGTCCGCTTTATAATATTAGTATAGATATATGTAGGTACAGGTGTCTCATTTGAATTATGACAATTTGTCAAAATATGTGTCGGTAACGGTGTCGCAATTTCAATGGCTTTTGCCCACCTCTAAAAATTTCAAGGAAAAAATACTCAACGCTCAAACTATCACTTCAATAAACACATCTTATTGGGTGAATCTGGTAAATATTTTTCCCAAATATCTTCTTACGCCAAAATATATATAATATATACCAAAATATCATTACTCTTCGAATTCTTAATCCATGGAGAGTAACTAATCTAAACAAGGTCAATACACACCTTGGCATGTCAGTCCAGGCAGGTCCCCTAGCGCCTAGTAGATTCATGCCTACATCTGAAGGCCATGCATATGTAATCATAGCACCAAACATAGGTGGTATATTCTACTAGTAACTAGGAATGCATATTAGCCACAATATGGGCCAGACTTGATTACAGCGCTTCAATTAACCTAAGTACAAAGGTTCAGCTTAGATAAGCGGAAAACATATTGATGATCGATCGTAAACTACATACATACTTTATACAGTTTAGTATATAGTTATTTAACCAGTGAACCAGAAACTTTCCTGTTCTCTTACTCTCTATTGCGGCGCTATCTATCAGTTTGAATAAATAAATGTAAAATGCCGTTTTAATCGGTGCAGGTCAATCGGTTTTAGAAGGCCCTTTAAGAAGAATTACTTACATATTTTTAGAAAATGGCAGCAGTAAATGAAACAGTGATAAATGAACGACCATTGTGGCGTGGACATACTATGTGACGAGGTGAGAGTAATGTACTTAGTAAAGGTCCAAAGTATGAATGTAGAGGGTTTTAGTTCGGTCCAAGAAAAGATGGATGGATATATGAAAGAAGATATGGTAAAGAAGGGAGACTGAGGAAATGACGAATAACCGGTGTGAAGGAGAGTGACATGTTGCGCCGACTCCAATTAATTGCTACAAGGGCAGGAAAATGATGACTTTTAACAACGGCATAATAAAATTTTATTAATAATACAAGGGTTCACAGAATACCCCTCCTTCCCCTCCCCTTCCTAGCCTCCCCACCCCTTCCCAGCTCTCCCCCTTTCCCTTCAGGGTGGGCAGCGCGTGTGTGACACCCTTAGTGTTGCACACGTTCATAGGCCACGGTGGCTGCTTTCCATCAGGTGGGCCGTGTGCTTGTCTGCCACCTACGTAGTATAAAAAAAAAAAAAAATAATCTAACGAATTTTAAATCAGGATTCCACACCCACATTTATTTATAAGCACACAATTTGGTATTGTCGGTTTATCAATCGACTAGTCGTTACGAATAAAGAGTTACATTTCTATTTAGTGAATCTTCTATCAAAGCATCAAATATTTTGTCTTTCTAAAACCCGCGGTAAAAAAACCGCGATAGCCTAGCGGTATGGGTAATGGACTGCTGAAACGAGGTCTCGGGTTCGATCCCAGGTTTTACCATTGCACACACCAATGACTTTTCGATGCTTTTCGAAGTTATCTGTGTATTTATCGCAGGTTTATAAGCGCCCGGTTAATGGAAATAGGCTCACCACCAAATAGGTCACATTGGGACCTAAACATAAACTGGCGAAATGTGGGTACCAACCATTTCGGGGATATAGGCGTGAGTTTATGTTATGTTATGTTTAATTTACCTTTTTGTTTTTTATAGGAGAGCTGTCAGAACTACATCCGAGTCCTGGTTTCACTCGGTACGGGCAAGCTGCTGGTTTGCGGCACGAACAGCTTCAGGCCCTTCTGTAGGGAGTACAACGTGCAGCGAGACTCCTATCACATGGAGAAAGAGAAGTCTGGACAGGCAGTCTGTCCATATGACCCAGAGCACAACTCCACTGCTGTATATGCCGGTAAGAATTTAAAATAGATAGATAGATAGATAACTCTTTATTGTACGCCAAAAACAAAAAACAAAACAAAAGCTGTGGAATGAGCTCCCTGCCGTGGTTTTCCTAGGCGACTACAATATGGGGTTCTTCAAGAAGGGCATTAGAAGGTTTCTACAGGGTAGGCAGCACGTGTGTGACGCCTCTGGTGTTGCAAACGTCCATAGGCCACGGTAACCGCTTTCCATCAGGTGGGCCGTGTGCATGTCTGCCACCTAAGTGGTATAAAAAAAAATACAAGAAAACACCAAGGACAAGTAGTGACAGTTACAGTTGTTCTAATGTACAATGTGCCTTATCGCTGGAAGCGATCTCTTCCAGGCAACCTTATTGATAGTTTTTCCTTAGGTATAGTCGCCATGTGTATTAGCTGTCCAAAATGCCGACCATTTTAGTCGCCGTAGTTACCGGAGGAGTACAATTTGAACCACCCCAACCCTTCCCATGCAGTGTCGTAGAAAAGCGTCTAAGGATAGAACTGTTTTTTCAATATTAGACAGATATATACAGCCCAAATATCCTCTGATGCATAGCTCGATTCAACAATAGTGCTCAGAATGCGGCATTAGGCTCATATCCCATTACGTGAGATTGAATACAATGGTTGGTGAAATGTGGGTGTTAATTCACCTCTGCCTACCCCGGAAAGAAATAGGCGTCAGCATATGTAAAAATGTAAAATGGTTATACATCAAGTTTATTTATTGTTTGTCTGTATTATTTCTTATTTTGAATATCCGATATTTCGACGACATAATCCATTCATTATAATAAATATCTGGGTAGTGAATTTCTTTAAATGAATGGCAAACTTAATTTAAAATCATAAATTGGTGTGTTCATTGCGATTCACAATTTTTTTTAAATTTAACATTGATATAAGTATTTATTATTGTTAAATTTTAAAAAAAAAATTCAATATCATCTTATTTGCTTGCTATAACACGAACTTAGCCATATATAAAGAGAAGATATACCATGTTGAACTGCAAATTGTTGGTCAGCGTTTATTAGTACAAGTTTGTAATCCAATTTCGGCCGCAGAACGCTCACATTACTTATCCTGCGTCAGATACGAGTACATAAGCAAAATCCAGTCCGCCTGCATTACCCCGGTCACTAATGGGATCTGAAATCGCCATGTTACACTACAACTCCAATTACACAACGTATTATGTCCTGCCTTTTACATATATACATAGTTGTAGGAAAAAAGCGACAGATGTATTGTATGGATACATTTATCCATAGGCGTAAGTATTAATACACACATTTCGGTAACTATGATTTATAGGGAGGTTACTTTGAATATTTGGGGCATACATACATACATACATATACTCACGACGATAATCCCCTAAGGGGGGGGCAGAGGTGTATTAAACACCCACATTTCGCCAACTGTGATTTTCGGTCCCACGTAATAGGGGGCGAGCCTTTTGCCGCCAAGCGGGTACTTTGTATGAAAATTGGTATGCCGAAAATAAATTCCTAACCGAAAAATTGCAGCTAAATACCTACCTAAATTTGGAAAAAAAAAATTGACCCAATTCCTTGCTATGCGGTGTAAATGGCAAGGAAATTAATTACGTGCTTAGCCGCACAAGCAAGATCAATTAACGTCTTGGAGAGTATCAGACAGAATTTGGCGCATATATTCCGTTATCTAATTAAAATGGTAGTACAGTTCAGTATTCTTGAGGATATAGCTTTCTTTCTTCCTTTAAATAGTAAGTCCACCATCATTATGCAGGTATAAAAACTTCAGCGTACTTAATTGGAAGGCAAAGACTTGCAAAGGAAGGCAAAAACATACATATAATTATATGTATTGACTTAACGTATATAACGATAAGGGTCTCGACCACTATCTTCATTGCCCAAACCAATCTACATATATACAGGAACGGGACATGTTTAAAAGATCTTTTTTGCGTTCGTGTAGCCACTCTACACGTCGCGTCGCAAAAACGGCACACGTTCGTTTTACAGAGAAAGAACAAAGCACTGTCTTTTGTTCTAACAAAGCAAAGCAATACACTACATAATACAATTTAACGAAAAATGTATACACAAACCATAACTGTCACCTGTACACACACACACAGGCTAAAAATATTTGGCCTCTTTGTATCTCCTAGAAAGTGGGAAACTTGTGCAGTATATAGCATTTGTATTCAGTTATTACTTATAGCTAATATAATACCCAAACACCTGATGTCGCTATGATTTGAGGGGCGTTACCGGTTGCGATGCGCATATCGATTCTACAACGCCAACTACATTCGTAAAATGTTGTATACGAACTCCAAAAATCGTCTCAATAAGTATCTCGACAACAACACAAAAGCTTGTTATCAGTAAGAATACTTTTAACATTTTGCGCCGGAACCCTTTTGGTAACCGGGTCACATATTATGCTCAGGGAGTCCATGGTCGTTCCATTGTCAGGAAATTAGGAAAAAGGGAAAATCTTTTTCATAACGATTGAACCCACTTTCACAGTCTGCCGGCGTATAATAGACACTCATTGTTGCATTGAAAAGAGGCTGTTCAATGGCAGTACCAGTAGAGTATAACGTGATTCTTAAACATACACGTAGATATTATTTCTGTACGGTAGATGGCACGTGAATTAATTTTAATTTACTTCGTGTTAAATGAAAGACAATGGACTGCTTATAGATGTAGGCTGTGCTTATTTGCAATTTACATTTACAATTTACATTACTAAGGAGGAGGGTTAAGCAAAATAATGATCGATTTCAAAATTATGCTAGTCACGCCATTAGCTGTTTTTCACATTATTGCCAAATCATTTTGATCATTGTCATCTGTTTATGCATGCATGCATGGCCGGTTTTTTAAATATAGTTGTTTACTTTAGTCCCTGACGAAAACATAGCACAAGTAATGCTTATATAACACAACTTACACAATTTTCTCCTATTAATCTCCAAAAAGATCGCCCAAGAAGAAATTAGAATTCAAGTCTATTGTATGAATCTTGAACAGAATTCTTAGCCTTAGAACTTTGTGTACATGCCGTGTAGGTTATTCATCTTATTTTGTACATCCAATAGTACCGTATATATTATACCACCCACAACATGACAATAGGCTATTTTACGAGACGCTGTCACATCCCGAGTTTATAAGCTCGAAAATAGAAGACAATGCGTAGTATATTTCCGTACACAATAATACGGAACTTGTGTATAGATTACGGATCTGTTTGTAAACCGCAAAGTAAGGGTGGGCGGCCATCTTGGTTTGTGTTCAATGATTAAGTTATGGATAGTATTGAAAAACGGGAAGCTTGTTTTACAATAATATTTATGTATCTTTAGTGTACTTTCTGTTGATTATTTTAAAATATTCCATATTCGATCTACGAGATTCCTCATTTACCCCGTATTTTACTTCTTTTTCGCTTTGTATATAATTTTAAAGATTTTTTTACTATCTTATTCTATTTTCTCCCGTTTCACTTTTCTAAAGATTTGGACAGACAGATTAAATAGTTATTTGTGCAACAAGAGAGCAAAACAGTTTTTTGCTGCGAGTGCTGATTTTGAATCCTGAGCAAGCGAGGGATTCTAGGATTGAATCACGAGCGTAGCGAGTGATTCTACTGTAGAATCCTGAGCGTAGTGAGGGATTCAAATGCACGAGATGCAAATAATTTTGCTCGTATATACTTTTTTATATTTTAAATATATAATAATATAATATATTAGTTTCATTTATGTTTTAGTGAACAAGAAAACAAATAAAATAGAACTTGTTAACAGATCTATTTAATAAATAGACCTTAGCTCTAGACTAGACCCTTCTATGGGTATTAAGTATAGCTATACTTTTTATGTTACTTTTCTTCTGGCTATCGTAGTAACAGAAATCAGATGACCCTTTATTTTTGCCTTTTGTAACACTTCAGAATTTCAATTAGAATTACTAAAAGGCGAAAATGAGTTGTACTTGTCTCACAATGCCTTAAAGTAGTGAAGTATAAAGTAAAATAATAATGTTACACGTGATACGTGAGTGCTGTTATTTGAGCAAATACTCCGTCCGTAATATTCAACCTTTTTACATTTTTATAACATATATTTCTACATCTAAGAATTGACTTTCATTATTGTACTTAGCCCATTGTATATCGGACAAAACAAGTTGAAAAGGACAAGAGATTATCCCAAACAAACAATCGACTTTTCTGTAAAAATCCTTTGTGATGAAATACATCTACATCCAGGTTGTATACTTAAAGGCAGTATTGCAAAATTAATTTGAGAACAACAATGTACTTACTGACTGTAGCAAATTATTATTCTGTTATACATATTTAATATACTGAGTTAACTAACTTTACTGTGGACAGTACTTTACAGCGGCTAAGGACGTATTCTCGTTGTTAATATTAAAAAGGTTTGTCATTCTAGTAACATTTTAAGCCAGCAATGAAAGCTTGTATTTTGGAGTCCGAGGTTCGGTTCGGTTACTCTTTCTCATTTTATTGGCTTATATAGCAATTATACTAGCGACTGTTGTTTAACCTCCCAACCCCGAGAAGAAAGTCTACTCTAGAGCCTTTAGTCAATAGTTATACCGATTAGGAAATAAGATTAAAGTAGTGAACGCGACTGCTACGCAGAACGTGCGTGTTCGATTCCCGCTGAGTGCAAATATGATTATTTGCATTGGTCTGGGTGTTTCTCTCTATGTTTCTGAGTACCTAAGTATGTTTATCCGCATTCTAGAGCCCATAACACAAGATAGTTAGGCTATACTAGCTATGAGTCTAGGTGGCGTTGTTTGTGTGATGGTCCTAGAATATTTATTTATTTATTGTAAAGACAACATAACAAAATATAATAAAACCTTTGCTAGAAATAATTTACACATGTGCGTAACAAATTACCCATATAGAAGCACACGTTGTTTTAAATACCGCAATATTGCTAATCGATATTGCATAAGACCGTCATCTCTTACACAAAGTCCCCTAACGTAAACTGTTTCCTACAAGTGAGCACCATCAATTACCATCTATGTCCCTTTGTGCAATTTTCTTTGCATTAAAGCACCCCTCTTGCAAATTCGCACCCATTTATAACACGCAATACAAAATTGTGTAGCTTGCGTATGGTTACGTTAATTTCAATTTGAAAGTTTGAAAATAGAATCGGACAAGAGGGAGTTCAAATCTTGTTGTATAGAATTTCGTACGAATAATAAGTTTTCAATCATATTATATTTTTTTATTTCAAGGTATGCAAAATTGTAGTTTAGCGACATATTCCCCTTTACCTACCACAATCAAATGTAGATTGACTTTTTGGCCATCGCAGAAAACAGCATCAAAATTATTTTAGACTGGCAAAGACTCGAGGAGCAAGCCATATTGAAACAAAAATGTAAGTTAGTACTACGCTGCGGTGGAGGTCAAGTCAAAATAGTCTTAAACCTTATTAATCTTATCAGTACAGTATATAACTAGTGCATTTCATCATATATTATTCCCTGTTATTGACAACAATTAGCACACCAAGTTTATAACACTTAATAATTGTATGTTTGGCCGTTTAGGTAGTTTCAAAAACCTTTAAAGTAGTAGAATGAATTACTATTGAAATACATTTTATACCACTTCGGTAACATACAAGCACAGAGCCCACCTGATGGAAAGTGATTACCATGGCCTATGGACCTTTGTAACACCAAGGGAGTAAGACGCGTGCTGTTGACCCTGTATAGGGGCGGAGGGGGAAGGGTTGAAGGTTAAGAGAGTTCCTGAGCCGTCAGTGTAGAAGAAAAAGCAGGGTCTCATACCACCATAGAGCAGTGATAAACCCTCGGTCGTCCCACTGACAACACAAAACCTCTCCAGTGAGCTGTGGCTACCCTACTCAGGCTACTATTAGTTGCATTAACAGTCTTCACATTCATTCTGTCATCTCTTCTTCGAAGTAATCTTATCTTAATTTTCATTGGCTTTTTCAATAATCTTTTCCACATGAGAACACTTATTCAAAGGTGTAAATAATTCAGTACACCTAACCTTAATACAACATGAAGGTCGGTAATATAGTGCGTAACATGCGGCTTGGGCTTACGTGTTCAGAATATTAGATCTGTGGTCGTTAATTGGCCGAATGTGTCTGGTGTTTGGTGCGAACTGCTCGCCCTCTGACTAGTTAAGTGTTATTTCATTGATTTATACACAACTAGACTTTGTGAGGTAGTTGGATTAATTATATTAGTAAAAAACACACCCGTAATCCATCTTTCACTCAGTTCAAGATAGAAAGCTGAGAAAATTAAATATGGAACGTAAATTATGGATTTCTCAATTATGATTGAGAGTTTCCTACTTTTGAAGGTAAACTTTTTCTTCTTCATAACTTCCCAGTACCAAAACAATATCGTCTTGAGTTTATTATAGCATCAAAACAATGAGTATTTAACACAATAGTAGTCCGACGCAATTTTTTCCAATTGAACACGACCGTTGAGAGTCTGTGTCTACCAATAGACTGCAGCTTACGTACTATTGGGTTACATCAGCAAAATTACGACACGATTCGAATATATATATATATATATCTATTGCGAAGTAAGACCCAACGCTATCCAGTATACTGTACTCCCCTGGGCGTCTGTGCACTTAATTGGTTCAGATCAATAGGAGATAACTAACCATGTCCGCAGCACGTAATGCATCTATGGAGTACAGCCGGTCCAGTGTGACGGTGTGAACGAAAAAAATATATGTAAAGTGCACGCTGACATGTGTGTGACAGAGAAAAGTATACATAGATAGGGATGTATGAACCCATAAAGTTAGAGGTAGAGGAACAAAGTATGTATCTGAACACACAAAACTTAGGTGTAAAAAAGTGACTAGAATATATGAACCGTAAAACTTCTTTTCATAAACCTTCGCCGTCCCTTGGTGTTGCAAATCATCCTGGACCGTGCATTTGTCTACCACCTAAGTGATATAAAAAAAAAGCCTATCAACTTGTCAGAAATAACCGGCTGTCATAAAAATTGCTGATTGAAATTCATTTGACATTTTAAATTCGGTTAAAGTCGGTTTTTAAAACGCTCTAATAAATTAGATGAGTCTGTTGCTCTATTTACGCTAGTACCTAATAATAACTTTATGGAATGAATTGTGTAATTGTGGCCAAAATGTATATAGATATAAAATGTAGTCTGATGTGAATGAGCGAATTGCTGAATGTAAAAAAGTTCCTGGAACGTACGAAAGTTAGTCCCGCTTTTTATGTGAAATATAACAAACTGGGAACTGAGCTTTTGTTAAATTCAATTAATGTAAAACATTTATGCTTCTTTGTTTTTCACATTTATTGTCAACCGCCAAAACCAGAAAACAAGGTTTTTAATTGCTTACGCCTGTTTTAAAAATGGAATATATGAAATGACCTTTGTAAGATGGCTTTATGAAATAGTATGTTTATTCCTACGAATATAAAACTATAAATTTTTTAGACTTTTACGACATAACACGTCACGCACTAATTCGGGTTTTAGTACTGATTAAAGGTATTTTCAATAACAAAATTGATTTCTCCTTTAAACTATTATGCGATAAATAATCGTAAAATCATATTTTAGATTTTAATCTGAATAATGTCCGATCATTACCTAAACCCTCCGAGTCAAATTGCTTGTGTTATATAGTAGTAGATAGTAGTATCGTTACCATTAGGCTACCGACACATCATTGTATTCATCTTCTTAACGACGTTATCGTAAATTTATCTCCTGCCTATTCTAATATTTCTTATACGTCTTTATGTTATAACTTTCCAAAAATACCACACATGACTACTTTTACCAAACGGTTTGGACGGCGAAATTACAAGATAAGTTTCGCGAAGTTCGTATTATGACTTTTCTACGCTCAGCCTATAATTACATTTCAAAAATATGACGAAGTTTTTTCACTTCCCTTTACAAAGTAGATATTTCCCTTATGGCTTTCGTTAGACAGAAAATTACTTATAGTATTTACTGCTGTATCAAAAATCAAGCTTAGGATCATCATGTTCTATGGAGATTATTGTACAGGCCTTTACAGAATTAAATTCATGTGAAAAGTTAGGATATTAATTGCGTCTAAAATTACGAAAATACGCAAAACTCAAGGCATGTACCTACGAGAACATTCCTACAATTAATTAAATAAGACCGTGAACTATCAGTGCTAACTATCGTTGCTTTCAAAACTAAGATTGCGTCTAATAACTGATTTAATTTCTCCTTCAATTATGACAAACAACTTTATACAATGAAATAAGTACCTACTTATTTGTATTGTAATACGTAATGTATGTAAAATATTTCATTGAATACTTATCCAATTACAGATGGGGAGCTGTATTCGGGTACGGTGGCGGATTTCAGCGGCATGGAGCCAATCATTTATCGGGAACCGCTGCAGACCGAACCATACGATTCTATGACATTAAACGGTAAGTTCACGTTTCCCACCCATTAGTTAGAATGTTGAATTAGTTTTGAGGAATATGAAGAAGTTTCTAGAGGCCTTTTTACTTTAATGAAAATAGATTTTAAGGTGCGTCCAGTTTAGTGACATGAACAGTAAACCAGACAGTGTGGCTTCAAGACATGACGTTGAGTGTAGGTACTGCGATAGGCTTATTGAATGATTGATTCAAATTGTTTTAACTTATTGTTTTGCCTCTTTATCCGACATCCCATTCGAAATGACTAAAGCATCTTTCAGGTTATATTTAGGTTAACAACTTACTGAGTGTCCATTTTAGACCTCCGAACTTGTATCAAACTACCTGCAAGAGCATCAATTCATTTAAGTAGAAGTTAAGTACTATAAGATTGAACAAAGAAATGTTTTTTTCTGTTCAGTTAATAGTAAAGTCAAACAATAGTTATCAGACCAGACTACGGTCTGTCTTCACCAAAGGCAGATATTACCCTTGTATACATATAGGTACATGTATACATACCTATACATTGCATGTAATTGCAATATATGTTTGTATTATAAACACTATCAGACAAATAAACATACCGATTCAAAACTATATGTAAATATGCCTCTCTTCATAATTGATACATTGCATGTAATTACAATAAATATTTGTATTATAAACATCATCAGATAAACAAACATATGTAAATACGTCTCCCTTCATAATTGAACATAACGTGTTCCAGCAGGAACTCCTTGTCATCTGCGTGACGTTTGACGCGTCAACAATCGCTAAATCCGATTAGGATCGTATTAGACATTATCGACTTGCCAACAATGACATCACATCACTTTGCATAATTGATTAAACATGACATTAAAATTTAACTTTAAATTTTAATGTCATGTTTAACTTTAACTTTGTAATAATGGCGCAGAACTACACTTGATCAATTTCTATTTTATCTTACTCCACAGCTCCCGACTTCGTGAATTCTTTAGTACACGGCAACTTCGTGTATTTCTTCTTCCGAGAGACAGCTGTTGAATACATTAATTGTGGAAAGGTAAGACTTTTAATAAAATTTTAACTACATCTTTTAAATTTCCTTTTAATAATTCTGTGACCTAAATCTCCTGGATATAGGTAAGTAGATACATAAATAACTACTTACACTCGCCTCTCTTATATGCTTATTTGATTCAGACACGTACTCGTAAAGAAGATAGACGAAATGAGATTGACGGAACAGATTAATGAAGCCAAGGTGAATGAATAACAAGCTAGCCAAGATTTTTTTTTTAAAGTGTAATTAAGTACTTACACAAATTGAAAGTGAGGTGTGTCAGGATCTTAGTATGTGGAAACAATAAAATTGTGGTCTGTACTTATTCTCTCGTATACCGAACAGTTATTATAAAATGAAATGAAGCGTATCTTCGTCTGCTATGCACCGATAATGTACTCGTACGTCTATTGTAAGCAGCGACAATTTATAACCGCTCTCAAGGCACTACCGGTCGGAAATTCATTATCTACATGCAGCCTCTCGAAATTTGTAACTTCGTAGTTGCTAATTAAAATTGGAGCTTTAAGGAACCACCTAAACTTAATAACCCTATATACGTTGCAGACGACTATGGAAGATAATGAATTAGTTTATACGGATATGATAAATTAGATGTTTGTGAGAGCTAGACCTGTCATTCAACCGGGTTTCTTTGGAGTTGTTCTAGTTCTCGCTGTTTCGGAATGCGACTGGACAAGGATTTGTAGTCACCTGGGCATTTACAGTATTTGTATAGGTGCAGATGATTTTTCACTTGAGTTAGTAAAATTACAACAACTATCAAATAAAAAAGTTCCGTAAATTTTGCGACTGTAGTTTTCTCAATCTCTTGACAAATTCAATTTCAACGAATCAGCGACATCCGCCGTCTTTCGAAACTCGAGTTGCGGGCAACTCTAGTTCCGCATGTCCGATTCTACGCCATAAAATGTACAAAGTGCAAAATTCTAGTTTTGAAACACGACAATCCCAGGTTTCATGAGTTGTGTAGTAAGAAGGCTCTAACTCTAACCAGTTTAGCAAGTAAATTAGTTCATGCTGTTAAATATATATTAAACGGAAATCTCTTGGAACCAGGCTGTATACTCCCGCGTGGCTCGGGTGTGTCGCGACGACCGCGGTGGGCCGCACCGCTTCAAACAGCGATGGACCTCCTTCCTGAAGTCACGGCTCAACTGTTCCGTCGCCGGGGATTTCCCTTTCTACTTCAACGAAATACGTAAGTTGTCTTTTTACTATCACTGTTTCAGCTCTTATTTGATTAAATATTCTTTACACGCGTTGGACATCGTATAACATTTTGATGGAGTAATGGGTGTACGTCTTGACGGCTAATCTGTAGAGCCCTCAAGTAGATTAACGTAGTACATATATTCCGGGACTTTCTAATCTTTGCACTGAGATTTTGAACCTTAAAATATAACGTTTTCAAGTTACGTTTTTAATACTTACCGCGAACCTCTATTTTTGGTAACGTTCCACTTTTAATTTTAATGGGCCTCTTGCAATGTGCTCCATAGCTCTTTTCGTTCTCCAGTCTTTTGATACTTTTTCTAGATCAACATCAATACTTCTATTGTGAGTTAATATGAATTTACATTCACTATTATATTTATCGCCATTTAGGTACAATGTCGATTGTTTCCTTTTTGTAACCGATATTTCGGCACTGTTAAAAGTGCCATAATTACGGTGTGCTTACGACCGCGAGCTAGTTCCTATTGGGGCCAACCGTATCGGTCTACCCTCTTTCTCACTCGTAAATATCCTAATAAATGTAATAGTTAATTTGTGTCGATGTCAATCCAAAATCATACCCAGAATGTTCATATTCAAAAATCTGATTTTATTCGTGCAATTCTTTCAGAATCAACAACAGAACTAATAGAGGGTGTCTATGGAGGTCTAAACGCCCAACTGATGTACGGTACCTTCACAACACCGCCAAACAGTATATCAGGAAGTGCCGTCTGCGCATTCAGCATGCAGGATATCGCTGACACATTTGAAGGGACCTTCAAAGAACAAAACGCGATCAATTCGAATTGGTTGCCTGTAAATAGTGCTAAAGTAAGTATACTATTTAGTTAATATCAAGTACTGTTAACACTGATATTGGAAAAGGTTTCACCATCAGTCCAATGGACCATATTGGATACTGTCATAGACCAATAGACTTATTAATTCACCTATTTGTGAAGCCTAGTTAAAAGTCATTGACGTATAGAGTTCACTTACTTAGTATCTATAGTGTAATAGTGAACCTTTTTTTAACATAGCGTCGGTAGCTCCTTCTGTGTTTAGTTTTAATAAGTAGGTATATTTATATCAATTAGGATAGGCTAGTCCACTGCTGGACATACACTTCTCCCAATATGCGCCATTGTTGCCAACCGAGAACATAAAACACCGGTTCAAAACCTATATCTCATCAGTAATCTAATAAATTTCATATCTAATCTCATCAGTATTTGTCATGCTCAGAAGGTATTTATCGAATATTATAGTATCAATGTGTATACTTTTCAAGGTACCTGAACCTCGTCCGGGGACATGTCATAACGATTCAAGACAACTACCAGATCAAACACTTAACTTTATCAAGACTCATGCACTGATGGACGAATCAGTGCCAGCTTTCTTCGGGGAGCCTATTGTTATCAGAACTAGCTTTCAGTAAGTATTATATAGAATTATATTCAGTGAAATAACTCTGAGGATCAAATAGTATAAAAACTAATATTTTGTCATCTATTTCTAGCTATCGATTTACGCAGATAGCCGTAGATCCACAAGTAAAAACTCCTGGAGGAAAGGCATACGATGTCCTATTCATAGGGACTGGTAAGCATCCAACTTGTTTCAGAATTAAACGTATTCATTAATATTCCGATTATATAATGAAAATAATTATCATCTCTTTTACAGATAACGGCAAAATTATAAAAGCCATAAATGCAGTCTCTTACGATTCAAACAAACGAGCAGTTCCAGTCGTCATTGAAGAACTGCAGGCCTTCGCTGCAGGTTCACCCGTTCGGGCCCTCAGGGTAGCGAGAGCTGGCCGAGATGCCGCCAGGCTTATTGCTGTTTCTGATAGACAAGTACTAAGTCTGAGACTGCATAGGTGTTCCAGTGACAAGATCAGTTCTTGCAGGTAGCTACTCTTACTGACTTTGACATAACATAACATAAACTCACGCCTATATCCCCTAAGGGGTAGGCAGAGGTGCTAGCACCCACATTTCGCCAGTTTATGTGTAAAAGGTGGTGAGCCTATTGCCAATAACCGGGCACTTATAAATTTGCGATAAATACACACATAACTTCGAAAAGCATCGAAAAGTCATTAGTGTGTGCCATGGTAGAACCTGGGATCGAACCCGAGTCCTCGTCTCAGCAGTCCATTACCCATACCAAAAATTATTGCATATTAATAAAATTTCGATGCATTTACAGCGAATGCGTGGCGCTACAAGATCCCTACTGTGCATGGGATAAGCAAGCCGGTAGATGTCGTGCATTTTCCCATGGTGTGAGCCGATGGTTGGACGAAAACTCCTTTTACCAGAGCGTCAGCACTGGTAGTCATGCAGCTTGCCCTCATAGTAAGTACCTTCCTTACAAAAATAACTAGGGCATTATCAACGTGAAGGTCCTATAAAATTGATATTTATTCTACATTTTTGAATATTCGTAAGTCTTAAAATAATTCTATTCATTTAGGTAAAGATGCAGGCGCAGTTGGTGGTCTCAGTTCTGGTTTATATGATGATGCAAGAAGTGAAAATAAAGGCGAAGTCATTAACATCGTCCAAGACAAAGATGGCAAGGGAGGGGGCAACGGTAACGAAGGTAAGAACAGCGTAGTTGATACTTAGTTAATTACATAGTTTGATGAAATTAATACAACAAATAAAACAAAATATTTCCTTTAGGACCTGAAGTCCTTGCAGCAGATCCACCTCCAGCCGCATACTCTGTAGAAACCCTCGCACTAGCTGTAGCTGCTGGTGCTCTTGCTGCATTGGGAGCTGGTTTTGCTGCTGGATACATATGTGGCAGAAGATGTAAGAAGGACGAAGATGATAACATGCCTTATCCTGATACTGAATACGAATATTTTGAACAAAGACAGAATATCAATAGGTAAGAAATTTGACATAATAGTAATAAAGGTTTACTTATCGTCCTCTCAATAGTGTTGCCACACCAAAAAATACTCTAATACACTCAGTAATTCCAAAAATATTGGTGTACCTTGTCACCTATAGGGATCAAGTGTCCCCAGTTTCCCCTACTAATCTCATAATTATATAATATCTATTTATTTACAGGATTCAAGCAGAACCTAAGCTCCTTCAGCAAGTAGAAGAAGTAACGTACGCTGAACCAGTTCTAGCCCCGCAACCCAAACCAGCATCACCACGAGCTACTCTCCGAAAGCATCCCCCGTACCATCCCCATCACGAGACGTTGTTCCAGTTCCAGCCAGATGCGTACCGTCGTGATAACTTTGGAACTCTTCGCTCGCATCAGGTCAATGTCAGTTGTGATCCTTTTTACTCTTTTGCATGGCTTTCAGTATTTTTTTTCAGGTATCGAAACTTTTGTTCAGAAAGAATGTGTAATTGAATCCTAACGAATTACAATAAATTAACTGATGGATACATAAACAGCATCAAAGTGCTAGGTGACATCCAAAAATAAACAGAATATATACAGAATATATTAATCCGCGTCATTCGAATTCTGTTTATCTACCTGACAATTTATTTTACCTTCGGCACAATGACACATTGTGGACCTGTTCGTTTTCTCTCACATATTTACATTTAATCAAGTACTCAGTACTTAGCAATTACCTTTTTTTCGGTAATTTCATTTTTATGAGACTTCACCTATACCGTCATTTATAGTTTTACTTCATAGACGTAGACGTAGACATAGTGTCTAATATAAAGTTTACATACTTCTTAAATATTATCCGGTATTCGTATCCTATACCGACACCATGTGGTCCGTTTGCTGGTTACTGGTAGAAATAATTTTCTGCCAGTATATTTAAAGTATTATGATCATAATTTTGTTAAGTATTAAGACAAGCAACTGTCTAATAATTCTTTAAAATAAATACTGACAATACTTCTCTATGCACAATAACCCTTTTTCACGTATTTAATTGATTAGAAAGTTTTCATACAGCGAGTTCTACTAAAGATAATTCATATCACGTACTGCATCAACCATCCCTTTTTGCATGACTTTCTTCGGCATTTCATTATAATAATAATTTCATTATAATCTTACTCCACGTAATGCCTCTTCATATTCACAAATCATTTAATTCCCATTGCCTAAAGTTTCATTCTCATCGTAGTTGAATAATTGTGAGGTCACAGTAATTTATCATTTTCCACTTTATAAAATTTAGTTATTTATTAAAATTAAAGTGTAATAAAAATACTTAATATATCCCTAGATGTATGGTCGTTTTTTGAATTGAGAAATTGAAGTCGAGGCTCACCATGGACACATACATTGACTACATAGACTTGTGCCTACGTTGCACGTGGCGTTGATAGGACTCAACTTCAATTTCTAAATTAAGAAACTGATCATTAAACTTTAGCTTTACCTATTCTAACTTTAGCCTCATTAAAATTTTGTTCAAGTTGTATCACTAAATCATTCCAACTAGCTGCTAATCATTCACTCCATTCATTAACTCACGCACGCATTTCATTCATATCGGCATGTCAGTTAACACAGGAATATTCGGACCGCAGGGCGATGGGTACCGGCGCGGCAACGACAATGGCTTCTCGACCACGCGCTCAGTGAAGAAAGTGTACCTCTGAGAAACAAGCGGGGCGGACTCGCGCGACCAGATGCATCACCATAAACATAATACACACCATCACCACACTTTGGGTATGTTCACTCATTTATAATATACTTCCTTAAACTATGAATAAGCTATAATGATCTCAGTGACACGTCGGTCTGGTAGTAAGTAGAGTGTTCTACTGCGTCAATGATACGGGTTCGAGGCCCGCTTGGTGCAAATATTTGTATGCATTGGTCCTATCTATATATTATTTTTGCATTGATCTGGATGTTTCTTTATATAATATTCATAGTTACCTATGTATTTACAAGAAAAATCTGTTTATCCACAATCTAGAACCCATAACACAAGCTAGTTGTACTATGCTTACTATGGGTCTAGTTGGAGTTGTATAGAATATTGATTTATTATACTGATCGGTAAACATCTTGACAACATACACTAGCTGCGTAGAAAGCTTCTTTTCATGTAAAGGTGAATGAAACGTGTACGTAGAATAAAATTTCAGCTAGCTATGACAGATGATACAAATAATTCAGTGGCTGATTTTTCTTTGATCCCGGCTTATCAGACCTGAGTGCTGATTTTTCCGATTTAAACTTAAAACATGGTTGTTATCACAGTGTCTCAGCGCAGCAGTGGGTCAGGCACAGGCTCAGGCAGCGGCGGCGGCTCGTCGTCGTCGCCGTCCCCGCCGTCGTCGTCCCCATCGCCGTCGGGCGAGCGGCCGCCCACGCCGCCGCCGCCCGCGCCACAGCCCTGCGCGTACATCTACCGCAACTAACCGCCCCGCCTCGAGCCTCGTCGCCGTCTCCTCTGCCCGCCCCGCCCCGCAACACTAAACTCGAGCACTAGAGCCGCCCGTAATCTGTGTGCTCTAATGACTTTTTAAACTTTTTGACTTTCGAACGAGTGAAGTGATATAGACATTCCAAATTTGTAAATGTTATTGGGATTGTATTCGAACGACTGATAACTGTCGTTCGTTCAATTGGTGTTTTGTTATTGCTGAAGAGGAAGTAGTGACTCGTTATGAATACGACATAATAATCACATCTGTAAAATTGTAACTGGAAAGGTTAACGTGTTTTTGAAAACGCAATTTTGGAAGATCGATTCTGATCAGTTTGTAACTTGAGTAAAATAGATATATCTATGGATTATTAGTCACGAGAAAAATGTGATTGTAAGATTCTTCCAAGAAAATAAATATATACGTACAGGTGATTATCCACAGTCTAAATTTGACCCTATGGGAGGTCAAAAGATGTGTGACGAAAAAAATGTATTTTTTTTAAAAGACGGAACAAAATTATCGATTGATGTATGTAAGATGAATATGTAACAAATTGTAGATTGTTTAGAATATACATAGTTTACAAATAATTTAGGTGAAAATATAAGTTTTTGTTGGTAACATGTTAACGAATAGTTAATTTGAAAGTGTGATTGTCATTGCAGTTTTTGTAACATCCCTACTTCCGGTCGGTGTTGGTTAGGTACCTATGGATTGGAAAAGCTGCAATGGAGCACAAAACGCTTTTTACATACCTACCTACTACTTTAGCATTACATCATTAAATATAGGAAGGGTTCTCTTATTCTAAAATTCTAGTGTTACTGTAACTCGACAACACTGTTGATATCACCACAAAGTAAGGTTCACTTGTCAATGGCGGTCGTTCCAAGTTTGTACAATACAAAGTTTATATACTCGTAAGTGTGGTAATGTCAAGTTTTGCCCAGTTATATTAGTCTAAACGATGATTATAACATTATAGTTGAAACAATGACATTATGAAAACACAAAATATGATATAAATTATTATATTTACCATGTATAAAATGATATGTAAAGTTCTGATACTTACTCATTCATTAAAAAGTGCTTCTTATGGGTGTATTTAGATTACTAGGAGATCGTTTTGATAATTATTGGATAATGTTATAGATTTAGTGACTATGTACACATAGATACATTTAATAGTTAAGGAGGCACTGTGATGCCACAAGCCAATTTAGAATGTTGGTGCGCCATTTGTAAAGTTACAACTAGTAACGGTGATCATTATGTACATACATTCTGTGACACGACATCTCATTTTGTCTACTGTCGTTTCTAAAAAATAAATTTTCCAGAAATGTGGGCCAAAACGTTGATAAAACTCCTTTTCGAAAATGTTCTTGTTGCTATTTTTGTAAAACGCAAAGAAACCTAGAGTTTCTTTGTAAAAAATCGCTTTATCGATTCATTTCTAAACTAGCTAGCAATTATTTTTGTCCCCGAGAATATGTAGTGTTCAATTTCACCTTCGCTCATTGTTGACAATTGAATGTATGTAAAGAAATGTCAATTCTATTTGTAATGACTTAGTGCCTAAGTGTGTGTGGCAGGAATGTGATTTGTACATTACAATGATTCATTTTTTCTTTGGACTGATGGTAGTGACATTAGAGAGCCGATAGAGTAGCGATTGCAGTAGACAAGGCGTAAAGAACATTTAGATATTACCTCAGAACTCTGATCAGGTCTCCCCATCGGGTATTTACGAGTGAATTTGACAAACTTTGGCGAACGATTGTCAAATATTGAGAATATGACCCGAAAGGGAGTTTCAGACACTTGTTAGAGTAATTTGGTAGTAACAAACTTATAATTTTTATACACCATAACATAGGTAATAAAAGGCAGTATCGAAATCGCCTACATAATACTCATGACTAATTTCAATTTTATAATACCAAAGATGCCATGATTTTTAATGTAAATTATTTATTTAAAGTAGGGTTGCTATTAACATACCTATATTTCTTAATCAAGTTGTTATTTTGTATAAATATAACTGCCAATTTGTATCTAAACTTATTTTATAATTAACCAAAGTAACGCACAGATATTGTTTATTTTATAAATTAATCCATGCGATAATTAGATGCTATTACGGCAAGAATTGTTTGGAAATTGTTTACGGACCGCGAAAATGGCAAGCGATGTAACTTTTTACTTATAAGCTTGCAGTCCTTAGTACTTAGAACATTTATAAAGAATATTTCATGTTACAGATTTACTGTTATGACGTCATAAGAGTTATCGTATGTATAGTCCGTTCGTTATGCATTGACCCCGAGCGTCGCGCTCTTTATGGAGTCGTAGAGTCATAGTTAAGGTTGACACAGATAATGAAACCTTCATGGTTGCCATTTTCACAGTTTGTAATCGGGAAAAATTAAGTACACGTACATACGTAAGTGAGGCTAGTACTTGTAAATAGCAAGTTCTGTAATGTAATTAGTTTTGTCGAGTAACTAAACTAAGTATTAGAATATAAGCGCAAGAAATTTTTGAAGGTGAATTGTTAATAATTGTTTTTTTGTATTACCTAAAAAATAATATTGATGAAATGTACAATAACCATTTCTACGTTTAAATTACTGAATCACCTTTTTATACTCGTAATGTTAATTATAATCATAAAATGCCTAGAAAGTTTCTTGTATTAAGCGTAAAATATTGATTTATAATATATTGAGAATTATATAGATTGTATGGTACAGTAGTATATTATAGACCGCTTATTTTGTTTTGGAACTCGAAGCCTTAGTGTTAGAAATTGAAGACTTTTATTGAAATAAAGAACTAAGTAACTGTAATTACAGAGGAATGGATATAATAAGAGTGATCCAAACTTTTATTAAAAATATAATATTAAGAATATAGCTCGTTACGTCACGTTACTCTCAAACTATCCATCACATACCTACCCTTCTATACTTTATAGTATGTAAATATGAGAATTGAGTTTTGAACAAATTGGCCACTACTCTCTGAATCACAGACAATATTTTGATGCTGCTACTGTATGCCGGCCATTTGAAGAATACACTCATGAAATTAAAAAAATCAGGCCAATTTGAACGTAACTATATTCAACGGGAACAGTTGCCCTGTAGGCCTAAGTTCCTATAGGTAATATGCCGGTATATTTGGGCTATCGAATGGTAATAGAACTAGAATTTGTTCCGTATTATTTTCAGAATAAATTATGGTTGAAACCAAACCTCCAGCCAGCGGGATTTTTTTTGTTATGAATTTGATCACGCTGAAATGTAGTTCTATAATTAGGGCTATGCTATGTGAACACATAAAAGCCAAAACAGACATGGGTTTCATTCATGAAATACAGAAAATACACGTTAGAATAAAATTTAAAAAAAATAAAAATAATCTCCATTCAGCGGAAAAAAAAATATTTAAGTCGAAAACAATATTGAAATGCAAATCATTAATTAGTGCTAATCATATAAATCATATAAATAATATAAATCATAAAAATTATAACATTAAATTACATTTTTACCGCCACTGCGCCGCCGCCGTTTAACTGACTATATTATATTATTATATTATAAAGTTGTAGTCTGCTATAATACAAAAGCAAGTTCGAAAAGTGTAAGTAAAGGAATAGCACTAATTAATGATTTGCATTTCAATATTGTTTTCGACTTAAATAAAAATTTTTCCGCTGAATGGAGATTTTTTTTTTTTTAATTTTATTCTAACGTGTATTTTCTGTATTTCATGAATGAAACCCATGTCTGTTTTGGCTTTTATGTGTTCACATAGCATAGCCCTAATTATAGAACTACATTTCAGCGTGATCAAATTCATAACAAAAAAAAATCCCGCTGGCTGGAGGTTTGGTTTCAACCATAATTTATTCTGAAAATAATACGGAACAAATTCTAGTTCTATTACCATTCGATAGCCCAAATATACGGGCATATTACCTATATGAACTTAGGCCTACAGGGCAACTGTTCCCGTTGAATATAGTTACGTCCAATTTGACACTCACACTGCAATGACCGCAGGGCCTCTTTAGTAATACATTTTTTAGTTTCACTACGCGATATTTTTCACCTCAGAAATTGTTTTTCCAATTCTTATTTCAAAATTTTTCTAAGATTATTTGATTAAATTTTCAACTACCTTTTGATTTTTCTCTGTGAATACTTTCTTTATCACATTATGCTAGAATATAAAATCTTTTTATAGAATATCTAATCATAAGAAAATTTAGCTGTCTGTTGATACAATACAATGACGTAGATCCTACATTAATTACCAAAATAAAAATTAAATCAATATAACTCTAAAACAAAATCCTCTCAAAAGCATTTTGTGATAAAGAGAAATGAGACCTATATCGTGAAGTAACTATGGGAAGTGCCTAACTATATTACCTATTTTCACCAGTAGTAGTAACGGAAGTCCGTTAATCTCCCATAAATCGACCACAATCTCATTACCAGATAAAATGTTACGAGTTAGTTTTAATTAATCCTGTTTTGTCAGTATAATACCTACGCGAGACTAAAGGGGGCCACACACCAGCAATATTCATAACAAGAGATGTTATGAAGCATTTGCTACGTAAATGTTGGTAATTTTGCTGCTTTGATGTGAGGGCCCCTTAATATAGTTTAAAATTTACCGTTGACTTCCATGCTAAGTGATAGTGAGTTTCTAATAGTGTGCCTTTAGTATCGCATAGTAACAGCCCTATAGAAACTCTACCAACGAAATTGAAACGCCCTTTTTCATTTTTAAGCATTATGTCGTACAAGTTTACATTTATAATAGTCATAAAAGTATACATCATCATTTACACGAAAAATTACGTAATACCTACCTTTCTCAGATTCCAATTCACTATCTCTACCTGAATATAGTTTGGTAATATATAATTACACCTAAAATTATAAATTACCTATTCATTCAATACACTCATACAATATTTTCTAAGATCTTATGATTTGCTCTTTACTCCAGCAACACTACAAATACAAAATAGATCTTTGTTGTAAATTTAAACTATATGTTGTCTCTATCTACTATTATGTTGCGAAGACGAGATGATACATAGTTTAAACTTAGACCAGAGTTTAATATTAGTTTCTTTTAAGACATAGGTTTAAGTAGGGGTTTTATAATTAATAAAGCAAACGCAATTGCAGTGATAGAACTGTTACACCTTATTCGCTGCCCGTATTTATAGAGTGCAATTTTTTTTATAAACTAGGGACAAATAGATTGTAAAACATTGATTTGCAAAATATGAAATAGTCAGCTCTGCCATAGAGCAAGGTTTTATATTTTACTCTTCATTGTTTAAAATGTTATGATCATTTTCTCATTAAAATATTATTAATATTATGCTAAATATTTTAGCAAAGGATAAAATGTATTCCTTTTCTTTAGTAAATAAAATATTGAAACTCGATGTTTGTGTTTATTTTTTATCATATTGCTTATATTGCTATATTTTATGGTTATCTTGAATTGTAGGTACCTAAAGTTGACAATCAAATATTAAGATATCGCTACCTATTTACATCTGTGACAGTCTCGTCCATGGAGAATCATGATTCGGTCCTCCATGGTCTCGTCTCGACTACCGATCCTATACGGATAATTTGCGCTCTTGCATAATAGGTGTTCAAGTTAAAGCACATATAAATCTTTGTGTACCTATCTACTTAATATGGGATCGGGTAAATTTCAGATACTCTTTAAGATAATTATTATGCCCATGAAAAATAAAACTTTATTTATTGATTTAGATACTTAGTCAAGTTCAAAAATCCCGCCAAAACGCCTCGATGTCAGCCGAAAATATAAAGTACTTTTTGTAACTAACGGTTTCGTTTATTTAGTTGTATGCTGTATGAGTTAAAAATGGGTTAAGTTATATTTCATATCAAAATTCACCCAAACCCGTACGCATAGATTTATATCAAAGTGTACTATACATGTGGGAGACTTGATTCACTCCCTACGTCGGACATGATCCGCCCGGATATCAGCTATCGGATCAGGCTACGTGGGTAGCAAATGGCGCCCCCTACCGGGTTAGGGTAGATGCGTAGATTATGTAAACATCTCGTTTAATAAAATCAACTCTAAAAAATAGAACAAACAAAAGCTCACCAATTAAATATTTGTTTCATCTGCTGCTATTTGTAAAAGGGAGAGGGACGGATTATTGAAATGATGAGTGTCTTTCAGTGTTACCACATTATAAAATAGTCTCATATGGTTAGTAATTTAAAAATATTAGTCAAATCAAATCAAATCAAATCAAATATTATTTATTGTGAAAATGGGTTACAAAATGATGTTAAAAATGGTATAAAGCTTCTCCATTCTCCACCTCTAGGCATACAATAGGCAAAATTTTGTGTAATGTAGGTACTTAAATAACTAAACAAAATGTCTGAAATAAATTGAACAAATAAGGTACATGTCAACATAAGTGGGCTTCAAAAATGTATGGTTAATTAGTGTAACTTGTCTCCCATATGGATCAAGTTTCCTCAGTTTCCCCTATCAACATTTTAGTGGAATGCTCTTATGGAGTGCCTCAAGCCTGGACTTCATAATTATGAAACGCAATAATATAAATACACTCGTTTAATTTACACGCCGGCGCGCGCCTACATCCCACCCCGTGAAGAAGACGGTAGATACCTACGGTTGATGCAATAAGAACTAGCTCGGCAGTCGTCAATAGAACAATGGCGCTTGTAACATCGCCAAAATATCGGTTGCACCAACAAACGAACAAACACTGAATATTCCGATGATTTTTGTAGTGAAAGTACTTGAATACAATGTTTATATAAATGCGCTTACAGAAGGAGCTTTACCGCCACCTCTTAACAGTAGTATTATTATGTTAAGTATATTGTTAACTCGTGCGATTTCCGCAAAAGCGTTACTTTTCACTAGAAAATGTTACTTTTTATGTTACATTTCACTTCCACAATCTGCCAATGGCAACACTTAACTTTACATTGACAGATATCATCACATCTGACATCTGCCGTCAGGCTCAGAAGTCAGTGTCAGAATAAGTGCACATCAGCGCAGGCGAGTTGTTTCATGATTAATTTTATAAAAACTGGCAAAATTGCTGCTATCCTGCTGCAAAAGCCATATTGAAAAAAGAAGAAGAAGAGTTGTTTCATATCAAATCAAATCACAACAAACCAAAAAGTCAAATCAAATCAAATCATGTTGTTTTGTTTTGTTTAACTATGTCATTGAGTGAGATGAGAAGTCTAGTTTAATTTTTATCAAGATAATAACAGCGATCCAGTGGCAATAGAAATAGAAGCAGTTTACATATCTTATGGCGATCAGTGGATAATGTTCCATACACGTGTTTATTTTCTTTGACTAAAATGGAGAACAGCATACTTAGACAGTTTTCTTGTAATTATAAACAAATTATAGTAGATGAAATTGCCTTAGAAGGACTGGAAGGCATCACCTTTGATTTATTATGGAGACGCGTGGGAAAACGTCTGTCGGCGGGCATAACCGAGAAGATGAAAGCAAGATACTGGAAATTCATAATATCCCACAAAAGTTTAACATTCTATGAAATTCCAGAACCATATCCTCATATAGAAATTATTGATAGATTCACAATGATTGATGAAAGCTCTGGTCATCTATTAGAACCTGTAAGTATTTTGTAGATGTTTTGTAATTAGCTAATGTTTTTGGTGCTTTGTAATTGAAAATAATTTTATCGCCTTTTACCTTATTGTTTAAGATGCACTAAACAGAGTTAAGTGAAATTATTTATGTTGAAATCCCCATAGGGGACCTCACTCAGAACAGCAATGAATGGAGAGGTTTTGTGTTATCAGAGGGAAGATCGAGAAACACTTCTATGTCTTCTGCACTGACAACACAGAGACTCTCTTAACCTTCTCCCCTCCACCTTTTCCCCTTTTCTCTATATGGTCGGCAGCACGAATGTAAAGCTCCTGATGTTGCAAACATCCATAGGCCACAGTAACCACTTTCCATCAGGTGGGCCTTGGGGTTGTCTGCCACCTACGTGGTTTGCACATACCTATATAAAAATGAAGTTGTCATCTACAAATATAAAAATAATCATAATGCTTATGAATTGCAGGATGACTACCCTGATGGCCCTTATGAATACAACCCTATTGAGCAAGATTATGGATCAAGTCAATACTATCATACTAGAAAACCCATAACAACAATAAATAAACTTACCTATGAGGATGCCATGTTGAAGTATGGTGAGACACTGGTTGTAGTTGCAAGTATCGAAGATAGATGGCACGCGCTAGCTCCACACATGCCTATAACATATTTATATCAGATGCTACCTATTAATTTCTGCTTGTTGGAGTTGATCGGCAAGTCCAGAGATAATGTAAGTACATTTCTGTCATTTATAATACTCATACCTTAAATTGTCCATAGCAGTCTTGCAAAAAAATGCAGAATTGCCAAACAATTGTTCATTTGTGTATTATTGCACATTTTTCTGTGTAAATATGTGTAATATTTTGCTGTAACTATAACAGTTAAGGTAGAATACCCTAACTGTAATAGTTACAGCAAAACATTACCTATACCAGGTGGTAGGCAGTTGGTTGCTTTTTCATGTCCCGCTTGAAGCACCAGAACTTTGGGATGAAGGAAACATGTGTGCTGGCAGAGCATTCCAGAACTTTATAGTGTGACATAGAAAAGATTTGTAGAACCTCTTTATATCCTGATGGAATTGTTCGTACTACCCTACGTGCGTTGTCCTGTGTAGGAAAGGAGAGAGTGGTACCAGTTAGTGTGATATGTATTCAGTTTCTCATGAAATCTTTATTTTTTGCAGGGTCAAATGTCTGTAGGTAAAACAAACCTACACAAAATAATAAAAGATTCCAAGACATTGTTCTACAACAGGAAACATTTACAAGATTTAGATTTGGTTAAATTACAAAATATAACACAAGTCATCAAAGGCAAGGGTATCAAGTGTCTTCTTATAAGACTAAAGAGGTTCCATAAACCCGAAGTCCTAAGTATGCCTAAAGTGGGTGTGGTGCATGATGTCCTACAGTACTTGCTCAAAGCACCTGATTACTGTGAAAGAACTGAACTACTTGTAAAAAAAGGAGTTTTAACACAAAAACAAAATAGAAGATTGCAGAAAACCGTAAACATTTTTAGCTTTGTAAGTAATCCTTTTATTATACAACTAAAAATATGGCTCACAAATATGTTTGTAATATTAATTAAATACATCCAATGAACAGTCACAACTAATTCATATAATAATAGAGATAAATTTTAATAAACTTTCAGGAGGATAGATTAGTACCAATTCAACCTCCAAATATGAAATCGAAAAAAGGCAGACTCACTCAAAAACGAAGATATATGTGCTTGTCATCCAAAAGTGATGACTCTGATGCTTCTGATGAAGAAACTAACGAATCATCTGAGACATGTCAGTACAAAGTTGGCATCAGCTTAATGAGACAGGCTTATGAACAGTTCTTGGAAGCTGGTCTTCAAGGTCTGACTCAAGTACAGCTATCACATTTACTGGGTATTGAGTTCTACACAGCCAGGGCAATCTGCAGGATTTTTAGGGTTAGAAATATTGTTAGAGAGTACCTAGAAGATAAAGGCAAGCAGAGAATGGCAAGGTAATCTACAAATGTTTATGTACATCCATTATCTGTCTCCCTTCCCACTACTAGCAGAAATTAGTGGTACGAAGAATGAACAGCTACCAGCATTAGGCTGCGTTTCCACTGAGGCAGAGTGGAGCGGTGCGGAGAAATATTAACCAATAGCATTGCATTAAACTCAGCTCCTGCAGCTGAGCGGAGGTTTTTATGCAATCCGATTGGTTAATCTTTCTCCTCTACGCCCCGCTCCGCGTCAATGGAAACGCAGCCTTAGTTTAACACTGTTTCATACACTGTGCCATTCCATATTGCAGGTTCATTGCGGTTGTTGCCACCGAGAAAATGGACAAAAAATATGAAGAACAACGTATGAAATTCTTGGAACATTTAATTGTTAGCAAAATTGAAGCATACCATGCTGAAACAGCTCTGTCTTCGATAAGTGATGATATTCCACTGAAAAGAATAAAACTTGAAAAGGAAATGGAACAGGATAAACCTGCAACTGAAACTGAAGATCCTGACATAGAAATGACTCCAGGAGATGAAATCACTGAGATCAAAGTATTAGATGGGTTCGAAAACACAAAAACACTTGGTACTTTTAAAAAGAACCCTACATTAAGACAGCTAAAATTCGCAAATGGAGTGCTTAATGTTCTAAAAGAAAAACTTTGTGTATCTGGTTACATGACATTAAGCAATTTAGCTTCCAAAGAAGTTAATGAACCACCAATGGACACTAAAGCTCTAAAATCCTTCATACAGAAATTGGTCACTGATGGCCATATAAAAATGTATAAAATCAAGTGGCCTGGTCTGCAAAGATACTCAGTGCTAATCTGTGCTCATCATGTCAAAAAGACAGATCCAATTATACAAACCAAATACAAAGAGATTTGTATGAGAGCAGTTATCAATAAAAAAGTGAAGAAAGAAGTATTTGATAATCCAGAACCCGCTAAAGTAAGACGTTCCTACCCTCGATACATGAAAATTCAAAAGCTACATGAGTTTATCATTAATATGACTTATTTTGACATGGTCAGACCTGAATCACATTCCTTACCCCAAGGTTTTGTGTGTGTAATTGATTTATTCCCTGAGGCTACTGTTGAATTACTTATAAACAACCTGTGTACTTCAGCGGCCATCGAAATATACCAGATAATAAACGATAGCCACTTAGAGTTAAAACTGAAAGACACACCGCCATACATTTATAACATAATTATGAAATCAAAACTCATACAAAATTCAGTTCGTCTGAATTTAAAAGTGTTAGCAATGTTGGGTCTTATACAACTAGTTTCCCATCAAACAGCAGTGACTCATAAACCTGGAATGAGCACTTGTTCTAGTTTTTTGTTTTACGTGAATCGCAATGCCAAAATATTGGATACATCCGGCACCTGGCCCAGGAACAAACAGGATGTCAAAGAATTGACATTTAACTTCCAAACTCCTGGTGATGTTGCAAAATATTGGGCTGAAGTGTTTAATATAAGCACTGCTACTGAAGTAATCTTCCCTGGGCGAGGCCGAAAGTCCTTGCAGTCACCAGTGCGTCCAGCAGCTGATGTTGAAAAATACGACACTGGAGAACGATTTGGTGATGGTTTTGGACCTTGTGGCTTCGATTCTTGCTTTTACATGGAACTACCACGATTATGGCAAACCTTCTACTCTAGGGCGAATAAAAAAGTTATGATAAAGAAAAAACCGAAAACTCCAAAGTTTGAAGTAATCAAGAAACCCAAGGGGAAGCCACGAGCTAGGCGACCAAAGAAACATGTTATTGAAAGAACTTCAGCTTCTTCAACCCCCTTTAAACAGCGAAGAAGACCGGATGCTTCTGTCAAATTTTCTATGAGAGAAGATCTCATAATAACAATTTGTAAAGCTGCTATAACAATCATGAGTCCAAATTCACAGCCAGGAAGTTTAATCGTCAGAAACACCGTAATCAAAGATTTACTGGCCATCCATGATCCAAGAAAAACAAAAGGGATCTGTCATAGCAGAGCTTCAACCATCGACAGTAACATTACGTTAATTCATGAAAAGCAGTGCATAATCAACGAAATGAGACGCAGGCGAACGTTAGTTCAAAAGTATGAGGGCCTCTTGAAAAAGCTTAGGATTAAATATTCAACCAATATGTCAAAATTTATCAACAAGGCCAGGGTACCAATGTTAGAACTGATCTGGATCATACTCCAAGTTATGAAAAGTCCATCTTATACTAAGAGACTGCCATGTGTGGCGTTAAACCTGCAAGATTTTCATAACCACTTCACTATAACCACATCAACTGCAAACAAACTGTGTAACATATATAAAGTGTCTGAGAATTCACCTTTGAAAGAAGCAATTATGGTCACTGTAATGCAAACTATAGATGGTGAACTTAATCCTAACACAGCCAAAGAGGTGTATACAACTTTTAGAGCATATCCCGAGAGCGCGTTACGAACAGCTGTGGAACAATTACGAAAATGTTCTGCAATAGCAGCGAAAGAAAAACTATTTAACAATCAAATGCGTAAGCTCGATTTAGAAGACATAGCACAGTCCTCATATAAAATATCTGTATTCTACAAGCGTAGGTGGATATGTAGACTGAACGCGGAGTTTATAGAAAAATTGGCCGAAACCTTATTCTCAGTTCAAGCTGAAAAGGATATAAAAGGGTCAGCAGAAATTAATTGTGTTACTTGTGAGTTAGGTGCTTGTGGTTTAATGGAGATAGAATCCACAACGGTGCCTCTAATAACTGACGCAAATGGTATTTCTATTGGGTCAAGGGACGTGAGTGCACTGACGATAGATACGAAGTACAACCTGAAGACTGGGACAATGAGGTGGAAATTGAAAGGGAATGTTGAGGTCTCTGACATATATCAGGATACGGAATACAGCGAGAGTTTAGAACATCTTTCAAGGTGAGTTATGAAAAATTACTGTTGTTAATTATAAATGAGGTACCTTCATGGACATTCTGCGTTTAAGGAATGAATATTTCCTATGGTATCTATCTATCTATCTATCTATATATCTATCTATCTATCTTATGTTATTGGGGTACGTGCTCTGAAGCTTTCGCGATGTAGGCAACATTTATTAAAGTTTACTATAATAAATTATACACTGACGGACTCATAAACTGCATCAAAGTTCAGGTTTACTCTAAAAGGATTTTTTATAATAAGTATGCAAACTTTTTAGATTAAATTATATAAATATGGAAAGACTGACTCTTAATCTTAAAAAAAAATTAAATTTAAAAATAGAACTGCAGTAAAACAAATGAATATAGCCGGGAAAAGAAAATTTACTTGTAGTATCAGATTTGCGTGTTATTTATAGCAAAGTTTTAAATTGATTCTCATTGATTTTTTTTGTTTTGTCAATTGAATTATTGTTACCAGCACAATTGTTGGGTTAGTTTTTTAACACATCGAGAGTTTTTGAACCATAATATGGATACTTCGTCCGAACAAGCGGCACAAATTGTAGCATTGGTGCGGGAGGGCTTGGATCAACGAACGATTGGTAGAAATTTAAATTTAAACCAGTCTACGGTTTCTAGAATATACAGAAGGTTTGTAGAGACAGGTTCTTACAGGAGGAGACGTGGTACAGGCAGAACTCGAGCAACCACAGGTCGTGATGACCGATTTATTGTTATAACTTCCCTGCGAAATCGTTTCCTCACGTCAGTTAACATCAAAACCGAGCTTAATGAAGTGCGTGGAGTAAACGTGTGTGCACGAACAATAAGAAGAAGGTTAAAGGAAGCGGATATCACCCCTTTTAGACCAGCAAATGGTCCAAAGTTGTCTACAGCTCACAGACAAGCTCGCTTAAGATTTGCGCGTCATCACCTGAATTGGACAGAAGAGCAGTGGGCCTCTGTATTGTTCACGGACGAGTGTAGGACATGTTTATATGGTGCAGATGGTCGCAGAAGAGTCTATCGTCGACGTGGGGAGCGATATGCTCAAAGTTGCATTGAGGAGCGTGTTCCTTTTGGAGGCGGTTCATGTATGGTCTGGGGTGGCATATCGATGAACGGGCGAACAGAACTTGTGTTCATAGACATGGTCCGTCAAAACGGTAATAGAGGGGGTTTGATAGCACATCGCTACATAACAGAGATATTAGAAGATCACGTGGTGCCTTACATGGGATTCATAGGCGAAAATTTTACTTTAATGCAGGATAATGCCCGGCCGCATGCAGCTGCACAAGTTCAACATTATTGCGAAGAGGTTGGGATACGTACAATGAATTGGCCAGCACGCAGCCCGGATCTTAATCCCATCGAGCATGTTTGGGACAATTTAAAAAGAGCTGTATATGCGAGAAACCCTTCGCCCACGACAGTGGCAGCACTAAGAACAGCACTTTCAGAAGAATGGGACAATATTCCGCAAGATCTTTTAAAAACCCTTATAAAATCTATGCGGAACCGATTAGAATCCGTAATAAGGGCACGTGGGGGTAATACACCTTATTAAAACACAAATAAACCCTTGCATAAAGTTTGTGTCTATTGTTAAAACCAATTTTTTAATTAAACCAATTTTTCTTAAATTTCTGTTTATTCTTCAAAAAAAGTCTTAAGGTCCTTTCCAGTACATAAACTTAAACTTAAAGATATGACCCTACGCTGTTTTGAAGTTCACGAACCAATCTAGAGGTTTCAATTTAAATCTGTATAGAAAGTATGCATACTTGGTTAAAATATTTATTTCAAAGTCGTCTATTACTTTGATGCAGTTTATGAGTCCGTCAGTGTATATAAAAAACAACGGACCTGGCTAATCTTGGTAAAGAAAAACGGATATATATGTTCAAAACTAATCTCTTGTATTTGGTATTTTGCAGTTCTAATAGAGTACATGTGGAGGAAATCGAAAAGTTAACCCTGGATCAATATGATGAAATCATTTCATATTTGAAACAAAAAGAGGAGAAAGGTGCTACATTCGCTGAGCTAGAGGTAATTGTAATCATCCTTGTGTAAGTTTCTGTCGTATCCGAGGCCTTCGCCGAGTATGGATTCCCCTTAAATATGGAGTTGCTTCGGTATTGAGAGTTAATATCATTTAATCTCTCTGCTGCAGTTGTGATGGAATTTATATACTTAAACCGCGTTAAAGACTTAAGAGATGTGTTTTTAACGTTCCTAGCAGTAATCGCGTATGGTACTTACATAACATATTGCATAAAGAGTGTATTTTTGGAGACGGAATGCGAGACCCACTTCACTCTATTAGTATTAAAAATGTTTTTTTTTTACTTTTCAGATGATATTCAAATTTGAAATCAAAACACTGTCAGACAAGCTACTACATTTGGAATCGGAGAAAATCATCAAAAGAGTAGGATTCTATGAGAATGTGATAATATTAACTAAATATTTTACGTCATGGTCAACGAAGATTGGTGAACAATATATAATATGCACTCCTTGGCTGAAATTAGAGACAGGAATAATGCTTGACGTATTTTTACAATGGGCTGGTGTAACCATGAACGCTATATTTGAGAAACCTGGTTCTTCAATTGCTTTTATTGCAGATAAATTAGAATTTCTGACATACAGAGCTCTACAAGATATTTGCATATTTTTGCAAAAGAATAAATGTATTACATTAAAAGTTGTAAAAATGCCGATACCGGATTTGTTCTCAGATGAAGATATAGCACCACAATTTTATGATTTCACTCCCTTTTTCGCCCCAGAAGACATGTTAATATTCCCTTCCAAAAATTGTTTGACACAATATTCGTATGTAAAGAAAAGGATTCGGCAGATATTTGCCGACCAACTCAGTTTACGCAAATAAAATTATTTCTTGGTCACGTACCTATGTATTAGTACAATCTTGTGATATATTATTATAAGGAAACAGATTATTAACATCTTGACTTTATTTTTCTAATTCACATCCCACTTACTCTTATACTACCTTTGCGCATCTATTTCAATTTTGCCTATATAGGCACGGGTTTTGGACCGAAGTCGCGAGATAAAATATGATTGGTAGATTTGAGTTCGTCCACCGTCCGCGCAAAAACGCGTAGGTACTGTGTAATATAAAAACTCTAAAAAGCTGGATTCGAACCACAGCCATCTGTAATCACTGTAGTGTCTTAAGCCACTTAGCTATCAGTTAATTTACCAATCTTAAGTGAATTACTCACAGCAGTCGTAAAGAATAACACAGTTATGAAAACGAACATATTATTATACCTATCGTCATCTTTGTCTAACACGTCATATTTTGTTGTTCTGTCCTTTACGCTCTATAATGCGTCGCGTCGTGTAGACGCACGCACACATAAACGCGATGGCCCGAGACACCCGCACGCTAAACCATTTTGAGCTTTGATGTGCTAATGCACTTATGAGCTCTGACTGTACCTATAGATCGCATTTTAAGAGCATTTAGGGTTCAAAATTCGTGTCCATACCTAGAAGTCCTACTACTACCTATCAGCCGTCAGCTGAGGAGGTGGTGACGCGATGCTCGACAGCCCCTATCTGGGAGCAAGATAGGAACCGTTGTTCCCATACCCACCCATCTGAGGGGCTATCTCGAAACCGGAGATCCACCCCCGCCGTCTCCGTAAATCCAGCGTGTTATTATTTGACAACCTCCCCGGCGTGGCGATAGTGAACGCGACTGCTACCGATTCCCGCTCAGTGCAAATATTTGTGTGCATGAATATTGATATTTGCATTGGTCTGGGTGTTTCTATGTATAATATGTATGTATTTACAAAAAACAAGTATCTAAGTATGTTTACACGTACGCAATAACGAGTACGGTACTTTAAAAAAAAAATCTTAGACTCGGGAACTACACTCGCACCGATCCGATGCGCCGTATTGACTGGCCCGCCTTTGGCTGATTTGTGCAAAGTTATCAATAAAACGGTTCTTTGAAACTTCCCATCGAGTCTAGATGTTGTATCTGAACCGGTTACCGGTTTGTAGTATAAAACTATGTAGGTATTATACACCAGCACTATCTAAACTGTGCAAGCCCGATATTTTTACTATCAGACACCTTATGTATGTATATTTATCAAGTAATTATGATATTATCAACAATTTGCCGAGTTTTTTTATACAATATACCTACAAAACCCTCAACGAAGTACCAAGCTGAAGTAGCAGCGGGCTGGCCATATCTGCTGTCGGACCGATAACCGTTGGGGTAAACGAGTCCTTGAGTGGAGACTGCGAACCGGCAAACATAGTGCAGGGGCGCCCTGCAATTAGATGGAGCGACGATAAACGCAGAGTGGCTGGTGGGGAGTGGAGGGGGACAGCCAAAGACCGGGGTAAGTGGCGTGTCATGGGAGAGGCCTATGTCAAGTTGCTGGACTGCCGCGGGCTGATGATGATACAAAAGGCCTATACTCTGAATCCTGAAATAGTATAAGCTTATAAAAAAAACAATAATTCATTATGAACGCGTCAGTCTTTGAGTATTAGGTATTTAGGTACTCAAAAAAGAACACTATAGAAAATGTTTGTTTTAAGCCATTCCATTTATAGTTTGTTTAAAGTGTATGGAAATTAAATATTGAAAACTATAATGTACTTACTTATTTTAAATTTTAATCACATACAAAATCGATCGAATTCTGAAGTAAAGTTAGAGCCCACCGACCCTACCGTAGGTACCGATCGATTGTCATTTGTCCTTATTGTCTATGACAAATTTTATTTTTCTTATAGCAATGTTTTCAAAAGGGAGTGAGTGAAGTGAAGTAGGGCAATTCGCCATTTTTGCTTTTAGTGAAGGGAGATTTTATATTTGTCAGGCTGGAGAACGAAGAATATTTTGTAAAAAGTGTGTCATTAGATTTAATTTATAGTAGCAAAGACTTTATTTGAACAAAATCTTAGTATAATAGTGTGGTTTTATTTATTACTAACGTTTGTATGTAGTGCTACTTCCCCATCGTAAAATTTGCTCGTTGGTGTGTCGCTTTAGCTAATTCAATGGCTATGATATTGAAGTTTTAATCGAACGTGTCGCTTTGACGGTTTCCTCACGGGATAATATCGAGAAAGCGAGGCGACGCCTTTAGAAATGAGCAGGCCTCAGGGCGGACGCATTCAAGTCCCGGATGACCTTAGAGAAATCTTATTGGAGTTCACCATAAGTTATCTGCTGGAGCAGCCGGGTGACGTGATCAACTACGCGGTCGAGTTCTTCACAAGATTACAAAATAACAGGACGACGACCATAGTGAGGGGTCCAATCGCCGGCACACCCGATGAGTCCATAATATCTGACGAAGAAGGTACTACTCTTTCGCTATGAATCTTTCTCGATAACACTGTTACCGGTTGTCGACTAACTAAGGTGGGTCCAGTAGAAATTTTGCCAGTAGCTGCTAGGCTCCATCATTTCCTTATTATGAGTGCAAATCTACAATATTACTTCTTGGCGCCCACGACTTTTATTCATCAATAGTACATAAATATAGTTTTGAATGGTTAACTCAAGGTATTGAACTCCTCCACATCTATACTACAGATTAAAATGCTGTGAGGTAGAAGCTCATGTTTGAAATATAATCATACCCTTTGAGTAAATGGTTTTGTGTGGCATTTGTTTTGCAGTGTTTCTATGATGTGATGTTTTAGTGTAAAATCATACTTATGCTAATAATTTTAAAATTAATAACCACGATCATTAATAAAATATTCAATCACACCAATCAACATTCAGTAGGCAGGCCATAATTATTTTTCATTAGTTTAGTGTTGAGTATGTAGTATAAAATATTTAGTGATTTAGAATAATGCGTTCTTGGACATAACACAGTAGTAATTACACTCTCGGTTTGTGTGATAAGTTCAAAAAAATTAAAACATGCTACAGCCAACATCTATAATGATAACATTTTTGGCATACTGCCATTACAATTTCAATGGTATATTATTTTATTTGTGATAAATATTATAATACTTTACTGTTGCCAAGTGATAAATAATTAAGGAAGACATAATAATGTCTAGTAATACTTTCATCTGCATCTTCAAAGCTTTGCCTCATTGAAATATTAAAAAAAAAAATGCTAATGATCTGTGTAAAAGTTTAGAATGTCAACTGCAATACTGAAGGAGGGTTGATCAGATCATGATATCAATAACTACAGTATTTTGTTAATTGAATATAACTTAATGATGACTATTTTATTTTTAAAGTTATATTTATTAAGTAGTTCATGTTACACAGCAGATGAGTACTCAACTTATTAAATACATATTACTGATGTTTTGTTACAAAAACATGCATGTTGTGATATTGTCCCATTATGATATCTGACAATTTCTTTGAGCTTAGTACATGAATCTTGAAGTCATAATAAAATATAGAGATAATAATTATTAAAAATTAATTCAGTTGAACTAAATAAACAAATTAATCACTCAATCTATTACCATATCACAGCCCATGGCTAAACATAGGGCTTGCCCGATATTGGCGGGATTTGAACTACTGATTCCACGTGGGCCAGACAGGTACAGTGTTTTATTTCAAGTGTGCCTTCTCTCGCAGTGATATCATCGGAATATTCTTTCTGTTAATCACCTCTTATGTCACCTTTTTGATGAGATAGGGTGGTGATATTCTTAAAGCAATAGATTTCATAAAATCATAATAACTGAGATATCAAAGCTTGCAAGTAACGAGAATGAAGGTTTAGAGTTTAAGCGAACTTGTGAGTGAAGTTTTTGTGAATAGAATGTTTGAGTATACATAAATTTACCGTGTTTACTATACCCTGATTCTCTTTGTGTGTTTGTTTTTTAACGCTTTGAAGTTACATGATGATGAGATTGGCTTATTTTTCTATGTCTGCCATTGAGATTAACATTGTGAACCGAAACAGATGTCGGGAGTTTTACACGCGTGTTACGTAAAATTAGCTGAGCCTGTATAATGACAGGTAGTGGCACATTGAAATTGTTCAGGTGTTAAATGGACCTTGAGTTAAAGTTTGTGTAAAATATTTTCTTTTACATTGTTAGATGCATTGTTCTCCACAGCAGTTTGACGCGAACCAAGAACATTTACAGTGTCATCAACTTAATGATAGTTTATACTTTAGAATAATTTACCAAACAATTTTTTTTACAAACTCAAATTAAGCTGATCGGTTTTTTTCAGCAGTGAGGAAGTAATTAAAAAGCTATTGATAAAGTAAATTATTGTAATCAGCCTAAGTATTATATTAAATAATTTGCATAGCTTACTAGATTGACATATAAATTTAAATTGAATATGTTAAGGCAAGGTGCATCTGAAACATAGGGATAATTTCTGTGATTGCTCTTCCCAGTTAAATTGAATTGATGATGTGTGAGCACAACAATAGTTCACATCCTGGATGGGCATAATAGTGTACAGTTTTCTGTCAGACAGTGTGATAGAACATATACATGAACCAAGTGCATGTGTACAATCACTAGATGATTAAAGTTACTATCATGCTTAAGTATTCATTGGATAAACTAATAATAATGTGAAAAAACTACCATTAAATGTGTTTTGTTAATTTTTATTTGTCTATAAAATTGTAGGATAATATTTTGAAACCATTTTATGTAATGTAGGGCAGTGTTTGCGGTTTTAAGTCCCATAAGAGCATTGATTTTCCAAGCAGAAGTTTTTTATAGCTTGTTATTTGTTGTAGATGAAATTATTTCCTCATTTTCCTATGCAGAAAAGCAATGTATAAATTTATTAAAATCGAGAATATGTATTGGCGTATTATAGATAATGCGGTAAATTACAACTAATTGTCTGATTATAGGAACTCTCAACACAGTCATATTAAACCATATAACTGACCGCCATATAACTACACTTTCTCTCAACCAATTCTTTGAAAGAGAAATAGGCATCTTTATCTATCTTTTCCTTTGTAACATGTTATGAAAAACGTGGGATAATGACTAACTACAAAGTATATAAATTGTAGACGCATACGTATTGTGAGTCAGAAGAATTATAGCAATCCGAGATTAATTTTCGTGGCTTTTTAAGATTTATTGTTGGTAATTTTATTACCTTGCCGCATAACTATCTAAAATATAGAACACGCTACGCAATCGCCGTTACAAAATCTGGCAAAGAATTTGGAATTAGGGACAGAATCCCATTTTTGCAATTCACCTGCGTAATGTCCATATTTTCACATTAACCCACTCACTATTAGAAAACTACGTGCAATGAATTCAGAATTCGCGTCACACGTAATACGCATGTATTTGGGAAGATGCCCGTAATTCGGCAAACAACTTTGAATGTTTGTGTTTTAAATACATTAGGTTTGCTACACATGTGTCGACCAAATCATCAGTCGACGAATATACTTACGTCATATCCTACAAATAAGTTTCTAAAGTAAACTCTCCCATACATAACGTTATGAGAACAGATGCAACCAAAATACGTCAGATACGTTTACACATGTAAAACCTTCAGAATATGTACGGCTGTTAACACATTCATGTCCTAAGAAGTATATGGAATAGTAATACGTAACGTACATTATATTACTTATGTCATACATACGAGTAAGTAGTAAGATATCCTTGTGGAAACGTGCGTCGCGTCGGCAGTAGAACGGCTACGAATACGGACATGCAATGTAATAATTATTGCGGCCGTACACAGTACATCACACCGCTGTGAACTTTTGAAGGGTATCGGGAAGTGATATGCAATGTAACTTGTAAGCATCATTTTAAGTAGATTGGCAATAAAAACTTTTCTCAATATTTTAATTCTTAATTCTTTATTGCACGCACAAAGTACAGAGATAATACATAAATAATTGCAATAATCGTGTACAAAGGCGAGCTTAACTCACAATGAGTTCTCTACCAACAAACTATTGAGTATCAGAAGAAACAGTATACACACACCATCTTTACCTATCTTCTCGTAATTAAAAGATTATCTATTATATATCACTTAAGTGGGAGACACGCTCTTTAGTGGTAGATAAATGGGGTTTTCTTAGCGGTGAATGTCAAACTTGTCTTGATGGGGTTGAATTGGACTAGGTTTAGCGGCCTATATATACTTTATATATACTTTATTGAGTGTAGTCTTGATTTTAGACACAAATTGTTCGCGATAACTATCTTATCACCACAATTTTTGGGTAAAATGTAGTATTTGTATTTTAGGATTCATACAGAAAACTAGCTATCATGAAATTTAGAAAGTGTAAGACTAAGGGCGTGTGAAATTGCGTGCATTTTTAAAGACGGCGTGTGCTTTGGCCGTGCCGAAAACCAATATAACCACCTCCACCTGCGTTAGAGGGGGTGCCCTTGGGGATATCGTGTATACATTTCTATATAAAAGGGCATGTAGAGTTAAAAGCTTGCTCTCTATAAAATCTGCTGAATGTTTTAAAGTGCATGTTGAAGTTATTTCACATGAAAATGTTTTTGGTGTAATTACTATGGTGTTAGGATTTAAATATAAGATAGACCTATAGCAAAAGTTGTTGTAAATTTCATGATATCACTAAATTAGTTTTACTCGAGCCATTTGGCAAATCGTAAACCAATTTTAGCCAGACATTTATGGCGTCGGCCTTTAGATTTATCTGAATAGGGGGAATTGCTTTACACACAAAAAGCTGCAAACAATTTCACTGTTATTCTTGTTAACTGTGATGGTTTCATCCGCCATACTCAGTTGTACACGATGAGCCTGTAAACTTCACTGCCCAGGTTATTAAATACAAAAATAATAATACAAATCGCTCGTGTAGTTCCAGAGATAAGCGCGTTCAAATAAACCTAAAGGAATGCTATCAGTATTTTAACGCAAAAAATAATCGTTTTGGTGCAATGGCGCCATATGATATGAATCCGCCGCTATTTTTCCCTATATAAACCATATTATGTAAAATCATATACGAACATACTTTCAAGGGTATTGTGATCGGTCAAACGACAGTTTATACCCTTTTTATTTTTGATCGTAAATGTCATAGACTAGAACTTATAAGAGATGGAAAAATTGTATTTAGGGATAATTGAGACAGACTAAATGCAGTGCAATGAATTCGAAAATATCTATTCAAAAGTAGCTGTGCCCTGTGCCCAGAGCGATCCGGTGCAATCTGTGCATTTATAGCATCTTACTCGTGGACATCTCAAATAATCTTTCATACAAACTCCTTACAATAACGAACAGAAAAATATCAATGACTTGTTGCCGACATTCGGAAGTTACACGTTACGCGCACATTTTCTACGGTGTAGGTACTAAATGTATCAACTATGTGCCACGTCTATTTTCAATTCAGTGGTATTGGTACCACCATGTAAAAGGAAAAACTGTAACTGAATTCCACACATGGAAGATAATTAAATTATGTACCTACTGAATAATCTGCAATTGATTCTGTACAATTCATGATTGGAAATTAATTAACATGGAATAATGTTGAGACACTGAAATTATTGAAAGCAAAATATTATTTTCTAGTGTAATGGCAGTTCAGTTTGCATTTACATAATTAACTTTTCCGATTACGAGTTACCCAATAAAAAATAATTGCTAGGAACTGTGCATGTTGTCTTGGATTGCAGATCTTGTTGCGAATGTTTTTAATAATAATGTTTTTTATACGTATAGAGCCGCCTGTGGCGCGCTTCAACAACCGGCGTAAGTCAGTGTTTGCTGAGACTTACGACCCTGAAGAAGATGACTCGGACGAGGGCGCACCAGCCGTGTTCCCCAAGTCGGACGCACAACGCGCGCGGCTCGCTGAAGCTGTGCGTAGCATCTTGCTGTTCCGTTCGCTGGACGTACAGCAGATGCAGCAGGTAAGCTTATTACACCCGTATTTGCTGAATATTTGAGTATGGCCGTTATTAGATATACCACTCCACTACAATTATTTTAATCTTTCGCCTTCTATAAACGGTATTCCTTTGAACAGTCTAAATATATAGAATAGGTCAGTTAGGTTAACACTATGGGGCTTGAAGAAAATAATGATATATAACACTTCGTCATATCAGACCCAAGACGGCTTGCCATTTTAATCGGTTCGAGTCCGACATAACTGCCCCCCGCTAGCCGATGATGGAAAGGTATGCGTGTGTACTGCCTTCAAGATAGTCACTAATCTAAATCTTAACCAATCTACTTATTTTATGGTTAACCTATTTTATGTCAAAGTTCGAACCATCTGAAACATCTACTTAAATCGTACAAGTACTTTCTAACCTAGTAGTTCTTTGTGTATAGGTACTGGACGCTATGTTCGAAAAGCGCACTGAGCCCGGCGAGTACGTGATCAGACAGGGTGACGATGGAGACAATTTCTACGTCATCGAAAATGGCATTTTCGATGTACTCGTCATTGGAGACGATCGCCTTGAAAAGGTACGTTACAATACAAGTCACAATAATAAATAATTACCATACAATTTATTAGTTAGGCAAGGTTTATTTTTGTCTATAAACAGATAATCTACACGTTCGCAATACATTCGGACATGAAAACCATTTATTTTTTGTAATAAACCTAACAAAGTAATTATACCTACATGTTGCTCAATAGACTAACGGTTCAACATTTTCAACACTCCCTATGTTACCCGCTAACACGTTTGCGCAAGGGTCCGGCGTCCAATGAGGCTTGCAACAAACATTTATACAGCCAGCTAATGGGTACTTTTATTTCGTTAATCAACTGTGGTTGTTTCTTGGGAAGAGAACATAATATATGCCAAAACATTTCACTATTTATGTAGTGTTGAAACTTGAACGTCAGATTAGTTTAACATGCTTAAAGAGACTTAAATGGAAATATTGAAATATAATTTTACAAAACTTGAGTTCATCCCGCGCCGATGTCGGTAAGCACGATTTTTGCTCATTATCTCAGGTCCTACTGAACCGATTGCGATCAAATAAATGTAAGTGTAGTAATAATATAGATAAATGAATATGGCTTGACAAAATTCTATGCATTATTTTCTAGTGCGAATAGTCATAAATTTTAGTTTAACCGCCTTTACATGAATATTTTTACTTATTTTTATCAGAGCGAGTATAAGCCTAACCTTAGATCAGTAAAGGCACGAGTTATGGATTCAAATGTGCTTAAAATATGCTCATTACGTGTCGTACGTGTTTTGGGCTGTCTTATGGTGAATGAGCTTAAATCCACTAATAGTAGATTATATCCAAACAATTCGAGAAGGCGACTTAGTTCCAAGATCCGTGCCAATTGGTATAAATGGTTGACGAACGAGCTCCGAGACAGCCTGTTGTCATCACTACCATTATCGTATACCTCCAATACGTTATTCAATGTAATATTTTGTCACCTTACTAGTCACGCAAGTAAAGTTTATCTGGATCAAAAATTGTATATTTTGTCTCTTTTCCCTGCAATACACAAAAAGCTGTTTGCTTGACTTGTTTGAACTTAAACATTTTGACTTTTAACTAATATTAATCCATTCTTGAAGTTTTAGAATGTTATATACCTATTGTTAGGGTCAAAGTTTTGCAATGCTTATTTTGTCAAAAAGTTATCGACTACGTATTTCCTACAATATACGAGTATATCTATAAAATACCAACTTAAAAACTTCAAACCAAGCAAACTGCCAATTTTTTTTCATAAAGATCAAAAATATTTTTCCACCATATTGTAAAAAGAAGAATTCATGGTGCCAATATATTTATACCACGGTGTTAAATATAATACGTTAGTCAGAGATCTAAAAGTAACTGCAGATAATAAATATGTTAATGGTTCCTATCCGTCCCCTCGGGAAATACAAAGTAGGTACTGTTATATTTTGCATAAACTATATCACCAACGCGGCGCATTTTCTAAGCTTGTGACTTGAGTAGCTACAATTATTACTGTCTGATTTAAATGAACCTATGTACCTACTTATACAGAACGAATAATTTGTTTTTTTTGCAAATGAAATTTTCGGAAGATCACGAACATTTTATTATACAACCATTTAATTCTGTCTGTAAGGTTTTTTGACGTGGAATTAATAGTTTGTTTTATATGTCCGAAAATTGCCAATATGTGAGGTTTTCGCTATTTAAGTAGTTACAGGTACACATAATAAAAACATCTTCAAAATCAATAAAATTGGTATCTTTTTACTTTTTTGTACTTGAGTAGTCAAATTGACTTCACCTCTGATGGTGGTGCAGTACAAAACATGGTGGCCGCCGTTATACAGGTGTTGTCCCTGTAACGGCGGTCCCCACCCTGGCTGCCTCGACAGTGCACGCCCCGCTTGAAGGACCCGAGACTGTAGGATGAATGAAACACGTGTGCAGGCAGAGGTTTCCAGGACTTAATGCTGCGACATAGAGAAGAGTCGCCGAACCGCTTAGATGTTGATTCATCAATCAACTACTTTCCACGTGGCTAACCACTATATTTTGCTGGTACTCGTTATTATATAATTTTGCATTCGGATATTTCTGATTGCTAATCATACTGATTTGTGATGGTTTTGCATGCTGATATGCTATCAGCATGCAAAACCATCACAAATTACTATGTTAATACAAATGATTAATATTTCCAATTAATTGTACATATCTGTACAGTTACTATTAGAATGACTTTATTTACAATATGAAAATAACAGTTTGGGTGACAAGCCATTATTTAACATATTCGAAAGCCAAGTCTAATCATTAATCATGCATTAAATAGATTTGACAATATTCAATTATAATGTAACCTAGCTATTTAAATTGACATGGGACCTTTGTCCATCAAAGTTTGTCATCAAATTCCACGCAGGCGGAGTAGTGTTCAACACTGTCAACAACAAGTCTTTGTTGTAAAGAAATGATGAAGACAAGATGGAAAGACAAATGCATGTTAATTCATGTTAGCAGAATAAGTTTATTGCCGGTTCTAAAATCACATCTTTCCATCAGGTGGGCCGTGCGCTTGTCTGCCACCTAAGTGGTATAAAAAAAAAAAAAAAACATCTATAGTCGAAAAAAGACAAGGTCTCAGGTTCGATCCCAGGTTTTACCATGGCACACATCAATGATTCTTCGATGCTTTTCTGAATTGTGTGTGTATATATCGCAGGTTTATAAGTGTCTGGTTAATGGCAATAGGCTCGCCACCTATTACATTGGGACCTAAACATAAACGGACGAAGTGTGGGTGCTAGCACTTTTGCCTAATGCCTCGGGGAAATAGACGTGACTTTGTGTTATGTTTATGTTAAAATCTTCAATTTTGATGCAGGTGGTCCATACCTACGAAGGTTCTGGATCGTTTGGCGAGCTGGCTCTCATGTACAACATGCCCCGTGCGGCTTCAGTCCGCGCGCAGACGGCCGGTGCACTTTGGGCCATGGACCGCCATACTTTCCGACGTATCCTGCTCAAGAGCGCTTTCAAGAAGCGTAAGCTGTACGAAGATCTCCTTGAAAAAGTTCCGATGCTAAAGGCGCTTCAGGTAAGAGTTTAGTATTTTCAGGCATGACATCATTTTTAAATCTAGTCTCTAGCTCAACCGCAGCTCTTCAAAGCGGAAACGTGATGTGTGTTCGCTGAAGCGTAGTTAAACAAGTGCGCGCGCTAAGACAAAACGATTAGGGCTGCAGCGGTTAGTTACATTGTTTCCAGTTTAGCAAATATATAAATATGTATATTTTTTTTATTAAGGAAGAAACTGTATTCTTGGTCTAGGTGATATAGCCACTTTTTCGTATTTTAAAAACAGTTGGTTAAACTTACCTCAAATCATCCAAGTAGCTTTTGTGATAAATTTGTTCTGGTATTTTTTTACACTTCTTATTCGGCGTTCATAGTTTTGCTGCTTTTTTGTTTTGCTTCAATACTCCGTAGGTACGTACACTCATAAATACAGTAATATAATACTTTTTATACAAATACAAAACTATACAAAAATTGTGTATAAGAAACAATTATAACACAGGTACGAAATGATGTTGTGTTTTGAGAAATATTTTACAAGATTTATATGAAACCTGTATAGGGAATATATTTGTTTGTTGTTGTAAACAAGGTGTAATAAGGGGTTCGATGTTGACTGTATTCTCAATATGACCTTGTCGTGCGTCACACACCATCACGCTCCGGGAGTCATTTTATCACCAAATCTACAAATAATTAATGTTTATTGGATTATACCAAATAAGTATTGAATTGCCCTTGATTCCTACTTTAGAGATCAAGTTATTATCGAACAAGACAAACATGAAATGTTTTTCTCGACTTCTGTTGACTTCCTGACGAAAGCATTTCGTTATCCATCTAGAACTGTATCCTCAGTCTGGAAGTAGCCAAGTAGAAAATACCAATATTCTAGTATTTGTCTAAAGTAACCACATTCATCGAGTAAAATTTACTCAATTCGTTTAGTTTAATCTCATAAAATTTAAATAACTGCGCGATCTGATCATAATCGCAATTATTTTCGCTGAAGAAATCAGCCGCTATGCGATTTGTTTTAAACTGTATCTAACGTAAATTACCATACCAACCATTTAAATTCAAAACCTTTTTTTTTCACATAGCATGGTTTTTAGAAATTAGTTGTATTTACAATTGAGACGTCATGAAATGTCACAGAATAAGCAATACATCTCTAACTCAGTAACTGAAGCCTTTATATGTCAGATTAGATGGTTTATGAATTTCCTCAATACACGTCCAACCGGTTGTCCCAACAGACTAATAATGTAGGTCTGCGCAGTATAATTCACGTCGGAACGTTGCATCTAGAGCACGATTTCAATTACTGTGATTTCTAAACGTCAACTTGTAACTAGATAACATTAATCTTTCAATGTGTCAATTAAGTTGAAAGGTTAGAATTTGGAATTATGCTTTCTATTGTTGCCAAACATTCCAGTTTGTCATGCTTTGTCTTTTAACATACGTGGATATAGGCACGTCTCTTTTCCGTTAAGGGCCTAGATTGCCCAGGCGCGACGTCGATTTCGCGCGACCGCAGCGCCATTGTTTACTGAAACAACCCACGGGGTGGGTGAATGACCCAGGGAGCGCGATTTGCAAAATGTTTTGCGACAAACGTTGCACGTTGAGTAATTATTAAATTGTTATTGAAGTTGAATATTTACAGCATAACATAAATGTTGAATTATTGGAAATAAACGACTAACTATTTGTAAAATTTTCTAAGAGTAGTTTTTCGTTATAAAATGACCCTAATTACAAGATAAGAGTAGTTGAGACACAATTTTTATGTTTTTATATTTATAATAAACAATCAAGAGCAGATCCGGACTAACTTTTTTGTATTCTATATATCTATAAGTTTACTACCAAGTTTAATCTTATTTCGTAAAATATTCATTCAATAAAATAATTGCAAATTCAGTAGGAAGTACGGTTGAAATAACATCGAGCCTTTCCCCGCTAGTGTTTATCTCTACGCAAGGAAATGTGCTTATTGCGTAAAATCCAATACTTACTTTTTGTTCACGATCACCACGATATCTAAAAAATCTCCTAGGGTTTCACAAAAAATGACAATAAATGAAACAAAAGTATAAAATGATTCATATAATTTTATTAAAAGTAAGTAAAGAATAACAAATATGAGTCGCCATCTAAAAAGCGTGCTAGGGTTGTACAAAAATTTGTTAATAAATGAAACACAACTTTATAAATTATTAATATACTAATTAAAAATAATATACTAAGTAAGTAAACAATAACAAAATATGAGTTTAAAATTCTAATGTTTTTTCATTTCAACGATTAGGTACTGATCAAATTCTGATTTCTGCTAATTCAATACATAGTATAAAATAAAGTCGCGTTCTCTGTCCCTATGTCCCTTTGTATGCTTAAATCTTTAAAACTACACAACAAATTTCGATGAGGTCTTTTAATAGATAGAATGATTAAAGAAGAAGGTTTATATGTATATAACATCATGCTACAACCAACTGGTGCGGAGCAGAAGTGAAAAATGTTGCAAAAACGGGGTGACGCAGACGAAGGTGCGCGGGTCAGCTAGTTGAATATAAAATTAATTGCTATTGCAAAACCTATCAGAATGAAAATATTACCAGCTGCCTGATTCACGTAAAAAAACCGTAGCGTAGTGACTTAAAAATGTCACTTCGTTTTTTGTAAACTAAGCCCTTTTAACCGACTTAAAAAAAAGAAGATTCTCAATTCGCTGTATTTTTGAAACGATTTTGATGATTCTTTACCCCAGATAACTCTTCAAAATCGTATAGGAATTGTGGTAATAATTGAGCTATTTATGACAATCCAAGACTAGATAAGTAAGTGCGTTTAAAACAGAAAACCAAAAGGTGTTTACTAAGTTTCTAAGTTAACTTGTTAACTGTTAACTTTTGGACTGGCGTGTTTACGTGAATCAACCGGCTGGGTAGTTAAGTTACCTCAGTCTCTTTCAAAATCATTAGGCGTTCTCTCTCTTTCAAAACACGTAAAGCTCTTTCTTTCCTCTCTTTCATAGCCTCTATGATACTGGGCGCGTCACGAATGGGCATGCTTCGTGACTGCCGAGGATCAACTAATTCTGGAAGTAGGCAATCATAATAAAACCTAACTAATTTCATCTCCATTTTCTCCTTCCAAAATTTGTCGTCCTTTTCTATAATATAAACTTTCATAGGTACAGTAGCACCAAACCAGATGCCAAGCATGCAAACGTTTCTTTTAGTAATATTTACTTGTCCCTGAATTTGGAAATACCAGTTATGATTTTTATTTATGACATAACCCTTGGAAGTCCTGTCCTTAACCCAAAAGGTATGTTTGACCATTGCTTCATCAAGAGTCATGCCAGCTAAAGAATGTGGGCACTTAATTTCAATTAAACCGTTTGCATAAATGCCTTCTGGTGTAGTACCAAGAAATTCATATTGATCGTCGACGAACAAACCGCAACCTTGTGTACTAATATTCTCTTGAATTTCTAACTGTCTAATTGCGGTTTCTTCGTTTTCGATACCGTACCGTACAGCAGGCAAACTGGAGATATTACTACCATAAACGATTTTACCAACGAGAGCAGCACAACTTGTGCTCTCTCGTTTTTTACAAACTTCCCCGAATGATGATGAGGTTAGTAATTTTCTCCTTGTACTCATCCACTCCGCACTACTTCTTTGCAAATGGGTCGACCTTTCAAGCTCCTCTCTTTCAGCACAAGACAACTTTAAATCGGCTAAAAAAGATATCTTGGCTTTCTCATATAATTCTGAACTCAGATCAGGTTTTTCGCAGTTTGGTCCATAGTGAGCGTCGTTCGATACAGCGCTGTGGCCTTTTTTCAATCTTAATTTAGGTTTAGCAATGAAACGGTTTCTACGATTACAATTTTCCACTTTCGCGATCAAAGGATTAGGACTAGATTTAAATATGACTTCATGAGTTTTAGTATGAATCGATCCCGTATTAAAAGACACAACAGCAGCTGCGCATCGGCCCGCATAAAGAATAATTTACACGCTTACCCCCAACTAATTTGGCAATTACTCCGTTAAAACATTCAACTATATTACTTGTGCAATTATGAATTAAACTTCTAGAATGATATGACAGTCTTTTACTTAAAATTTCTACCGCGTCCATTAATCCGCATCCAAAAATTGCTGGAAGTAACCCAACAGGTTCTATTCGACGAGTATCAGGTCTACAGAAATACTCCTTGCAATGTTGGTGATTACCAAATACGTGTTGTGGACCATTTAGGATATCTTCACTAAGATTTTTTATTTTTTCTTCGAGTGACTGATTTTGATCCCCCCAATATTTAATCGCGCATTTTACACCCGTTCTTAAACGCAAATATCTTTCTTTTATGAATTTCCGTAATTCGCAAGGATACTTAGAGTCTTTCGACAGTTTCTCCAAGCTATTGCAGTAGTTTCGTAAAAGATGATTTTTGCATTCAATTTTCTCTACTATTAAATTATCGTACGGACGCGAATCTAATATTTTTTTATAAGTACTGGAATCGCCGTCTGCTACAAATTTATTATAAATTACACCGTGATCAACAACGGAACGTTTAAACCCCTCAACTATTATGGTCGATTCCATCGCGGTAGATGATCCTGAATAATTCTTGAAACAATGGTGTTCCGGGGGCTGACTATTGTTCTTTGCGGCTCGTGCACAGACTACGCAGTATTTATTTTTAACTCCAAAAAACAATACTTTATTAGTTTTAATGCCAATTATCGCAGCTGCGCCGGATAAGGCGGAAAAATTCTTACCATAAGATCTCTTGCTCCAACAACCGTCAACAGCAACAGATATTAATGGTGTACCATTTTTATCAACACTACCTATAGACACTGCGTACTCTGCTTCTTCCTTGACAGCTTCTGCCATGGAATGTGCTGCTGTCTTTTCCTACCAATCGCAAACCGTATTATTAATTTCATTGTATAATGAAGGTGACATGATTGGTAGGGCTACTGCGGCAGTTAATGTTTTTAACTGAGTGTAGCTCCCACCAGATGATATGATACCAGATACAATTTGATGATTCACTTCCATGCTATCTTCTTTCTTTTCAACCAAACATACAGTAAATTTCATATTACACATACTACATTTCATGGTGAGTTTTGAGTCCAGACCAACTTTTACTTCACCTATTATACTGAGGTAACTTAACTTACAATCCATTGGACCGTGTTCCCCTATGGCCTGAAGAGCTTTAAAAAAAAAAGAAACATCTGCTACTCTACGCCCAACTTCCAGTTCATCCACCTTTCCCTCTTGACCGTGTTCAATAACAAGTTCCTGTAAAGAAAGATCAAGGATTGATTGTTCAAAAAAAAAATTGAAAAAGAATGGGTCAAATTTCTTCAAACATAGTTAAGAACTCCCTAATCTTTGAAACACAACACTAGATCAAAATCTTGAACGTTTTATATAAATAAAGATAATAAAAAACTGGTTGTTCGTAAAGTCGGTTTAGGACAATAATTTTACGGGATAACGTCATATCATTTTTATCTAACATAATTCACCATTGTAATAAATTGAATTCACAGTCGAGACCCATTGAAATCGTCACAGGCTCGAAGATATTCCTGACTAGGTAAATATTCCTTTGGAAATAGGCCACGAAATACGCTATAATAATACAATGGTGTTTATTTTTATTAAATATTTTTGTTACTTAAGTAGTTCAATTCATTTTTTATTCTGTCGGGTTTTAAAATTTTTATTATGTTTATTTATTTATAGGTATGTCATAACTGATGAAGGCAAATTATAAAAGTGCAAAAGAATCCGAATTACGCAATAGGTATTGGTTTTTTATGACGTCACCTATGTCCTATGTCACTCGGACTTAGAAGACAATTCTAATGATACTAAAATCATCAAAATCGGTTCAATAATTTTGAACTTATCGTGCCACAGAGAAATATTGCTTATTATACATACATACATACGTACACCCTGAACGTAATAGGTATAGGTACTTCTTTTTTTAGGCAGTCAGTTTTTTAGGCAGTAATATTTTACAAAAAAAAATTCTTGATTCTGGCAAACTACGGGATTTGACCGTGATTTTTTTTTGAGAAAGTAGGTAATTGAGAACTATTTAGGTACTAAGGTGTTTGTCTCCTAATGAAAATAATAAAAATTGCAAGAAAAAAATCTATACGAGATTTTGTCTTCGCCCATCACTAAGTAGTTTGTTTATTTATGTAACAAGTCTACAAGAATTACGTATAACAACTTACCTCTATACAGCGCGTAGCAGTGTTGCTCTCAGCCTGAATGTTTTCTTTATTTTCCATACTGGAAATATTATTCATCAATATTATCAACTTTTTATTTATTTTGTAAATTTTGTACAACCCTAAGCCAGACCCCAGGCGCGTCGCCTTTGGCGGTAAGTATGTCGACAAAGCCGCGCGCCCGTGCTATTTCAGATAGGAAACATACCTACTTCCACAATCTAGACAATATGATGAACATGAAAACGAATAGTAATGTAATAAAATTTATTATTATTAATACCTACTTAGACATGATAATCGCACAAATAAAACTAGAATTTTTACAGGACACTCACAAATCTCGTAATTTTTTTCTAGATATTTGGGACAAGACTTACTGAAGTAGGCAAATAAATAAATAAGTAGGGAGGAACTTACATTTTATTCCGAGATCTTTTGACTTTCATATTTTTGTAATGCGTACTAAATTTTCTTTTTCCTGGCATGGCACTCAAATCAATCAGTCCACAGCTTACTATTATGTAGCAACTAGCAAGGTCCTGAGAAAAAAACCCTCGATTACCGACTACGCTTATGATATTGGCTTTATCATGTTGAAAAATCTATGTACCTATGTCGTGCAGAGAACTAGAAGATGATTGAAAGTCATACCCAGTCATACGCATACCCCGCCAGTTCCTCTCTCGAGAAAATAAAGTGGGCAGGGCTTTGATTGTTTCAAGCCTGAATTGATATCTACTTTACAAGGTTCATAAAATAACCTATTCAACAAAATATCTAAATAATTTTGCATTATTTACGATTTATATCTAGTTTCATCATGGTTTTCTTTCAGACATTCATTATATCGGTACTTACTGAAAGTAAATTAGTTATAAAAACGTTATACTTACAGTTTTTCACAATAAAACACAAATTCACAACACGTCACGTTGCTGGTGCATCCGACACGCGTGGTGTCACCTTGAACTATAAAAAGGCACTGGCGTTCAGTGGCGACGCGCATTACTAAATCGTAATATCGGGATGCTCGTGATTTTTCATACATTTTTCTATGGAGAATTTACGTAAAACATATCTAGATTTTAGGGCTTTAAAAGAGGAAGTCTTTGTTTGTAAAGGTACAAAAAAAAGTACATGAACAAATGTATTGGTTTCTTCAGTGTTCAAAAAGTCTTTCTTTTTATCAATTTGTGTTCATTTATTGGGTAATATTTGAAGAATACGAAGGCATGTTTTTGCATTTTTGTCAAATTTTGTGCGTTTGTTGACGTTTATTATATAATAACTATTAGGTTTTGAGGATTTAATATAAGACTAACATATATTTTGGTCTTTGATTGTAATATATACAAATTATCATTGATATCAATCATATCTAAATAAGTTAAATATGAAATATCGTAACACTCTTTTCGGTGATTTTCACGATCTGGGCCCTTAAGGTGGGCCGAGACCACACATTTCTCCACTTGTCTTCATGGTATACAGTTTTCGTTTCTTCTACTTTTATGATTATTTTTAAACATACTTACTAGTTGCGTGTACTCTTAACCTGGTCTTTTTTAGAATATTCGCTTCATCTGATTAATATACGTATGGCTACTCGACCCGTACGGAAAAATGAGATCATTATTTATTAATCTTACTAGCTGACCCGCGCAACTTCGTCTGCGTCACCCCGTTTTTGCAACATTTTTCATTCCTGCTCCGCACCTGTTTTGTTTTTTGTAGCGTGATGTTATATACATATAAACCTTCCTCTTTAACAATTCTATCTATTAAAACAAACCGCATCAAAATCCGTTGCATAGTTTGGAAGATTTAAGCATGCAAAGGGACAAGAAAAATAGGGACAGAGAACACGACTTTATTTTATACTATGTAGTGATTTAACCATAGTAGGAAGTAGTAAGGAACTACTTTCTTGCAAATCGTCACCTATCTTGTTCATGTAGATCTGGCAGTTAAGAATAAAATGTACGATCGTCCAAATGCGACCAAATCAACTGAGTTTGATTTTATTCGCATATTTATGTGCTGTTATCCCAATATTCAATAAAAAAACCTTATTTATATGCATACACACATACCCTTTTGCTGTGATGAATATCATTACAATACGAATTCGTAGCAATCTGTCCAGGTGCTGTTTTTTTTTATTGAAACACAAAACTGTAATCCAACTTATGTAGAATATATTTAATTTAGTAGTTTCTATAAGCAACCATTGCCTGCCTGCCATGCCATATTATCTACTTTTAAAATGATTATTATTTATTGTTGTAATATCAACCTGGCTGGATATATTTTATAGCTTAGGAATAAATATGAGTGCCTAAGTATTTATAGTTCGTGCCTAACGTACAGCCGAAGTAGGGCTAAACAACAAGTCGTTAAAAGCATTTTATTAAACCAATTTTCTCTGACACCGCAAGTTTTTTTCTCCTACTAATACTAGGCGTGGGAAGCCGCCATTGTTAATGTTTCCAAGACATCTGATAACAGGTATTTATTTAGCACTGACATACATCCTAACTATGAGGTTGTACTCCTTGAACTGTACAAGAACTGGACATACGTCTTATCTGTTATATTAATCATTCTCACAGTAACGTAAGTCTTAATTCATAAATGTAATGCATACAATAAAGCAAAGCACTGTATTAAGTTTGCCGCCTTTAGTATCTAATGATGTGTAATTAAGATGATTAAATCTGATGATGCCGTATTTTATGTGAAAATTGCAAAATGGCGGTGGAAATAATTTTGAGTTATATAATCACTCATCTATAACCCTGAATTCGTAATCATCACCGCACGAACAACTTACACCGAATGTGTGAATCGGCACTATAAATAATATTATTTGTAGTCGATTTGCAAGCTGACAATATTTATTTGCGTGCGAAGCGGCACTTGCGAAAAAGGTCTAGGCCATTGGCCTTCGTTCTATTTAGAGATGAAACATCGTACTTTCGTGTAGACGCGCGCAATCTCTCGTTTAGGGTGGACAAATAGTAGTTACGACCCCATAATTGTATTTACCAAAAGTTAAAATAGATTCGTTAAACTTATTAAAGGAAAAATAGTTATACATACGAGTATATCTCCCTACAAATATCGTATATGTACTTATTTTTATACAAATTGTAGTTATTTTAGCGAACTAGAAATTTTACAATAAAGCTGCAGTCAGGCTCTGCCGCCCACACTATAAAATCAATCGATCAAAACGGGTCACATAGGCTTGTTGATGAACATGAACTACTCGAGCGACCTGTCGAGATACACGAGTTACTTTCCTTTAAAGTGAAATGCGGCTATTAACTTAACTTCACTGGGATGCAGTTGACATTCTGAAAATGTCACAAAAAATCATACAATGTAGGTATATAAGCACTCATATTCCGACTATAGTAAAAACAAGTCAAGGTAATTTGGACGATAAGTACGACAAATCGGTGATGTTAAAAAAATGTATTTTTACTAAAGACTGTTTAAGACCAGCGCAACGAACAAAGGACTCAAAGTACTCAAACATAACTCTGTGTTACTAGTGCTAATTTACGGCATACAGAACTTACGTTTATAGGCGTGGCAGGTGCCATCGTGCACGCATGTGACTAGCGGTGTAGTTACCGGCATATATCTTGCTGCCAACGACAGCGCAATTTGTTTCTTACGCGCAGTAGGGCGGTTTTTAGATGTCTTCTGAAGATAACACGACGTGCTACGGTGGCAGAGAAGTTCAAAACTAATAATTCTAAATTACGTCAAACCAATCCGCGCGCCAATTTAATGTTTCTCTCGCGACTTGAAGTCCAAATATATGCCGGGAACTATGTATTTCAAAATTCAAATATTTCCTTTTACCTTGATGCTAGAAAATACAAGTTAATGCTTGTACAACACTTCCTCACGTGCGTCTATAGCGATTCTAGTTCGTCACATCTAACACGATGAGCAATACGCCTCTGACTGTCCACGAAAGTGTTGGAGAACTTTGTAGTGGTGAATGAAAATCTAGGTATTAAAATAGACTAGACTACAGAATATTAATTCTTTAAAGTTAACGCAGGCTTATCGATTTTTTGTTGTAGATTTTAATACAATATCATCTTGTAGTTAACATGCTTGGTAAATATACAAAACTAACTAATATTGAAGCTCATGAAAACATAAAAGATGTGGTTTATTAACTACATAAATCATTTTGATTTAATGTAAAACCGTTATTACATCTGTTTTCCTATTTTAATAATATTCAATGTTGTCCATACCCTGGTAATTTATATACTTTATCATCGCTCAAAAACGAAATTAAAACCACCACTACGAAGTAAACAACCTTTCGACTTAATAACCCAACCTTAGAAACATTGAAACGAGTCTGGCACGAGCCCTAACGCTTTCACATGAGCGGATTTGTTACCCAGTGTCCCGAAAATATTGCCTGACCACGCACAAACTGAACATATCAATCAATATGATACCGACTCCACCTTTCTTCATCGGATTTTTCATACTATAAATAGATGTATAGAATTAACGGAAATGTTAACAGGATTGATGGAATGAAACGATGGTAGTATATTTTATATTGCCTTTTTTATACCACTTAGGTGTCAGACAAGCACACGACCCACATGATGGGAAGCGGTCACTGTGGCCTATGGACGTTTGCAACACCAGGGGCGTCACAGTCGTGCTACCTACCCTGTAGAGACCTTCTAATTCTATTTTTGAAGAAACCAATATTGTAGTTTCTTACACCGTAAGGGAAACCGAGAGGGTATACTAATCAGTCTAAATTTTTGGTGTGACAATATTGCAGTTTCAAGATTTTTTCTTCTTTATAATTTAGATGAGACTATTTATGCTGATTTTATTACCAGTATACATGTATTTATATATTGTTACTAACTACGTATTCTACCGGTTATCAGAGTTCTTTGAAGAGAGTACACTCCGGTTTTTTCAGAATAGACACCTTTAGTGTTGGTTAGTTTTAAATCGTAGACACCCACTTTCCTTCACGTGCAGCAAATAGTAGAATTTACGCAGATACAGCGGAAACATAAATGTGTAATTGCAATTAAAAACAGCTGTTATTATTGCAATGCCTAAGATCAGAGGCCTTACCTTTTAAAAGTTTCAATGTTACTTTACTTCCAGTGTGAGATTTGGACCACAGCATCGGTAAGATGTGGTTGTGGTGTTATGGTCCTGGCGACCGTGCTGCATTCTGTTAAATTATTCCTCAGGATTTTTCACGGGATATTTGAGTAAATTTCGACAATAAGCATTAATGTCTACCAGATTGTTACAGCTGTTCCCAGCAATTGATAGTTTTCGGATACATAGTTTGATGATGATGATGATGATTATGATCGTTTTTGACTGTCTAAAAATAGCAGAACCAGCAAGCTATGCAAACATGTAACTTTCGCTTTTGTAAGCCATCAATAATAGATATAAAAGTAAAATAGTGTTCACTTCAAGTCAATTGTGAATGTAGGTCAGTATATCACTACGTGTTCAGAATTATTTATTAGTTGACTTGATTGCTTAGTGTAACGTCCTCGTCAATTACTAGGCTATAAGTACATGTTAATGTTCTGTGTACTTACCTATTCTAATAAGACATGACCTGCTAACTTTTAAATTATATTATGTATACTCATGATTTATTGTACAGTCAACGCCAAAAGTTGATTAACTCATAAATATTTAAAATCCTTCTTACATTGGAGTGAACGTGCCCACAGAGGTTTAGGTATATAGTTTTAGAATCCCCTAAGGGCAAAGTTCATATATTCCGCGGTTTATTTATAATTTTATAATCGGTTTAACAGTTGTGGTAATCAATAAATTACCATTTGTTAAGCTACTTATGGCGTTGACTGTACCTGATTGTTTATATTTCGTATAGATACATAACACACAATAAATCATTGATATCAAAACAAACAGTATAATGATGGAAATGTAATAAAACAAACACGCCTTAGATCATTCTAAAATTACTGAAATGACTAGGGCAAATCCACATGACAAAGCTTAGCAGTGATCCAGGATATTAGAAGATTAGTCGAGGAAGGATTTTATGACACCATTATGTCTGAGGATTACTTTGAGTTTTTAAATATGTATAGTATATGATATGGAATTTTAGAGGAACACCCAACTATTACGTATTAGGAATAAGTACACCTAAAAATATGCACTCTTAATAGTTTGCGGAACCACTGATGCGCGTGTAGAATTCGCCATTCACTATTTTCTTTTCAATGCCAACGTAAGCAATACAATGCTTCTTACATTTCTTGGGAAATGAGAGTGATTATTTACAAAAGCACACTTAATTTCTATTAATGCTCAAACATAAGGTGCATTGTTTTCAGTTTCTCAGAGTTCACATTTATTTACTTTTCTTTAGAAATTAGCAACACACACGTCCAAATTTTCTTTCTTCTTCTTTTGCGTTCTTCAGTCTTCGGAGTAAATTAAATCTATAGCTTGTCTAAGCCAAAATGACGCATCACATACATAAATCAAATTCATTAACTCTAAGGGGAGAAACTGCTTTTATATACCACCATAAATGTTGACTATATCTGGTACACATTTTGAACCTGGCAACATTTTGTACCATAGACAGATGCACCAAACCGTTGTTTAATGTTTTGGAGTGGAAAAACTATTTCTCAAAACGTAGCATGCTGGTTCAACCCGTAAAAATTATGCCTATTGTAAAGAAAGTGAGCCAACCATGTTTGTTTAAATATAGGCTTTATTTTTCCACACTTTGATCCAAATAAAATAAGATCAAATTGAACTGAATAAGCATAAATGAAGCATACTTGAATTGTAATGTATTAGGTAAGATAATTAATAATTAGAACACCGTATCATTAAAGAGCTATACTATCGTTTATATACCTAGATGTAAATACATTTTCGATCTATGAAGGGTCATCCACTCAAGTTGTGCCAATTTCATAGTCGCGACACCTTGCCAGCGATTTTGAAGAAATTTAAACGTAAACGCACTGGACCGTCGCGCTGCTGATACGCTTACGTTACGTGCATACGTTAGGTTGACGCCTGTTTGACAGCGAGACGAAAGGTTTACGGGTACGATCCCTTTCCGATCCCATATGTGTTTTGAGACCCTTAATCAACATACTTGAACCACTCTAGAAGTCATAACACCTTGAAGCATAGCTCTACCAAGCAACTTATCGATTGGTGCATGTACGTAGAAGTCTGTAGTTTACTATATAGTCGCAGTCGCAGTTTGAAGCATCGGTCCTGACTTATTTAAGCTATTTGAATATGAAATATATGTGAAATAAAACTGCGAACGTAATATCATTGAGTTAGACCACAAATTTAATAAACGCTTAAACTAATAAACGAACAGCCGTAGGGGAGGATAACTCGATGGAAATTATACAATTTACGCACGTAACTTGCGGCGTAAACAACTTTTTGCGTTAGTTTTGAAACGCTGAATGATCATCATTGGATTTGGATTTTTTTTGGACCTCGGTGGATTTCCTAATGGTTTCAATAAACCAGAGGTACTGCTCTTACTTAATTGGTCTGTCCCCTCCGATACTACTAGTTATTTAGAGACCCGATTATTGTCTAGCACCTCCAGAATTTGTAACATTACTTTTCAAAAATCACAATAGCTGTATAAATGTATTACTAATAATATTATAAATATCGAGATAGTAATGGCGGTCTCCCCGTGACCATGACTGCAAAAAACAACTGAAAAGTCCAGATAATGAGTAAATGGTGATGGAACAGGTGACTAGTATTATATAGCAAATCAAACATTTTTGAACTTTTCGCCCTAGAAAAATAGTGAGCAAAGAGAGTTTTATCAATTATAACTATCATTTACCTTAAAGTGGACCAATTATCTAATACGCTTCTAATCTCAATATTTAAGATGCAATTTGATGGATGCTCTCGGAGCATTAAACTTAAACGGGGGTTGAACTTTGAAGTACCCACCCATTGCTAATAATCCTCTTGGAAGCAAACCGATCTAAGCCGTCGACGAATAATAAATCCCATACATTCGCGACCTAGATTGCACTCATAATAGCTACAGATACCGTCGAGATTATTATTAATAAATATAAACCAATCGAAATTCATAAGAAGCAATTGAAAGAGAAGTGGGCGATAAAATCGTAAATAGTGTAATAATGTGCACAGTCACGTGATGTGTAGCGTACGTAACGCGATAATATTTTTATCAGTTAATACTGATTTGAACTAAGATTATAGTCCGGCCGATATCATCGCCCGACGTCCACCTTGATTCTTGATATAATTTGTGCCGCTACAGCACAAAATACAATCATTTATCTTGATAATTGTTTGGTAAAAATATAGATGCTGTAAATCGGTTATTGCATTGAATTTAGATTTTATTCTCGACTACTTATACCTTGTTAATACCTATCACTCAGTGAGACAGGAAAGGAACGTACTAATATATAACGAAGAAATACTTCAATTTAAAATTTAAACATTTCGTCAAAAAATTCTACGATAAGCCCATTTAGCACTTTATGCCAATCTGCCAATATGCCATTATTAAGACGCGGCGACGAATCTCGAATTACTGCGAGAATGACAGCAATCGCCCCAGGTAGTTGCCCATTACAATTTCAATTCGACAAAGTTACTTACTATATCAAACTATTATGAAATCAAAGCCTTTATTTTCCGATTACAGTAATCCATTTTGTTAGTAAGACTTAAAATTAAAGTTAGTAGGTATATTGTTATTTTTTAATTTAATTTAATTATTATTTTGTTTTTCTTTTCTTTATTATATTACTGTGTACATTTTGTACTGTATATTTAGAAAATTACGTGCTGCACCAATCTTGATTGATCAAGTCTAACGTGGTTTTCCATACATGGTGAAGAGACCCTTGAACCGGGGCTAAACGTACTTACGACGAATTCCATAACACTGCCTGCGATACGCACTAAATCACAAAGGGCTATTTATAAACTCTAATATGCGAAGTGATGCACGATGAAAATGACGTGATGTAGCTCTTAGATAAGAATCTATATAGTATAGTACAGATAGCCTAGGTATGGGTAATGGACTGCTGAGATAAGGTCTCGGGTTCGAACCCAGGTCTTACTATGGCACACACTAATGACTTTTCGATGATTTTCGAAGTTATTGTGTATTATGGCAATAGGCACGCCACCTATTACATTGGGACCTAAACATAAACTGGCGAAATGTGGATGCTAGCACCTCTGCCTACCCCTTCGGGGATATAAACGTGAGGTTATGTTATGTTATGTTACAGTATAGTATTATACAGGTCGAGACATTTTTTTTTCTTAAATGTCCCGACGATAGCAGCACCCTAAGGCCATCTAATTACTCATTCATTAGCATAGATGAATTAATTTTACCCTTATACCCCTTTTTAATTCAGCTAGGTTAATTAGTAATATGATGGGATATTTGAAAGAGAATTTTATTTATTGGTTTGTGCCTCAATCACGCAAGAACGGATGGATATGGACTGGAAATGGAGCAGGTTTTTATACCAGGAGTAGTCCCAATTTTTGTGAGTAGAATCGAGGTTTGAGTTTTGAATAATAATTAGTGATAATACAGTAAATTATGAAAAGATATGTCATGTACACTAGCCATCGATTTTAATATTCAGCGAAACATTAAATTCACCTTCGTGTGAGACTTAGCACCTGTCAACTAATACACATGTTGGCAATTGGCATTGTACATAATTTCTGTTGTCTGCGCGGGTTTGCCCGCAAGAAATAATGTTATGGTAGTCACTAGACAGAGACATTACAAATATTACAATACAATATGCGTCGTCTATTGGTGCAGTAATACTTGAACGTGTATTGTATGGCTACCATTAGCGCCCCGCAATCCACAGGAAGCTAAAGACAATAAAAAAGGAGCCTAATCCGCTTAGCAGATTTTGCGTGAAAAAGTAACAAATTAATATTAATGAGTACCAATTCTAAAAACAGTACCAATATCTCTACTCTCTCTCTCTCTATGCTATTAATAATTTTCCAGGCTTTTGGAAAATCTCAATGTTAAAACATATTAATGTCTGTAGTAATATTGAGCACTTAATGCTAAACTTCACGTGTCATGACATGATGCCTCCTTATTTTCTGCCTTGGTGGAAAATTTGCATAACGTACCAAACACGAATTAGAATTCAAAGTTATGGTCTATCTATTTGCCAAATTTCAGCTTCAGACGGGCTTAAATTATTGAATGACAAACAAACAAACACGATACATGACGACATACGGCATTCAAATCGATCATGCAAAGTAGTCCGATACTCATACAATGCAAAACGCGGTGTGACGCGTCTTTAGTAGGTACCTACCTAAGTTCCATCGGTCAGATTAGGTTACGGCTATAGTGACAAATAATATGACGTAATGATTGATAGGCAGACTTTATTCTACAGTAAGGTCAACGAGTCGTGATAAATTATGTAAACATGCTATCCTTTACTAAGGTACGTTAGAGAGTGAGCGAAGTATATCTATGTTTTTCTGTCACATGCAGTATAGTCAGAAGCGGTTGTCGTCATGCGAATTCTAGTAACATACCGACAAGGCACCCGAAAATAAACTTGTTACTCCATTTTAGTTTTTCATGATTTTGTAAATTTGGTCGCTAATTTCTGTTAATGTGTCTAGGTGTTACGGATTTTCAATATAAAAGATATTAAAAATCTGGCTGTTGAAGAATGAAAAGTTTTAATGTTTTTATTTAATCCGTCAATTGATAGACACCGCCGCCGGTAAGAAGCTGAGCGAAGACCAAAAGACACGGACCACTGTCCTGAGCATTCAGAAACACTGTTATTTTGAATGTAAAGGCACGGTAATACTATACATTATTACCGTGGTGAAGGGTTAAACATATCTAACAGTTCGCTTTACCATGTCTTAATGGTTTTTAAGCAATTACCGAAATATGTAAGTACCTAACATTTGAAAATTTGCAAAAACTGCAATGCGAGAATTCTTCAAAACAGTTCAAAACTTTTCAGCTTAACACGTGTCTCATTCCAGCAATAAAAACAAGTTTATCTTCTGGATTACCCCGTCATTTATAAGATAAACTACGCTCGTCTGAAAACGTTGAATACAGATAAACTCTATTATAAATTATTTAGAACATCTTTACAGTTCCCCAAAGCAAAATTATTCTAACGGTATAAATTTGATAGAAGACGTTTCAGTAACAGCTTACAACATTACATAAACACTTAAATAGCAGTCAGTTGTGAATAAAATTAGAGTATGCAGAAATGATTTAGCGATAAAATCGGTAATATCTACCTAATTCCAGTCATATCTGCTAGTATTGAGACTCCAAAGTCATCAATACTATCTACTAAGAGATATACAATCTTAAGCATAAAAAATAACATAAGAACTACACCAGGAACTATGTTTTTATCAAAAATAAACGTTTCGATGTCATTGCATTCCATAGTTGCCATCCAAGTATTCAGTGACGTGTTCGATATAAAAAAATATGACGTATTAATAAATTCGATAGCAATTCATGAACAGTGTGCAACGTCCGGCAAAGCAGCTGTTATCTTTACTCACTTGTCAGACAGTACTATAATATTATAATAGATGTATGTGTGTATTATGAATAGTTTTTGAGTACCATGTGTTGCTTGCTATCTTTAATGCCCAGTTAACAATATAAGAACAATTATTTATGTTTACTCTTTTAAAACCACTAGAGAAAATTTTATGGTAGGGAGGTACTAGCAAGATGGAGACTCGGTAAATTTAACACCAGGGATGTTCCCTTTCATCTCGAATGAGATGACACCGGGTCTGCTGGGGTGCGAGAGATATGTTTTGTATTACCTCGCCTTCGGCAACCGAAAACCTAAAGACGGCATGCGTTTTAGTTGGTTCGAGTCCTACATAATCACTTTCTGGCGCATTATGAAAAAAAATACGGAGGTACTACACGTAATGTGGTCTAAAGTACACTTACATATATGATGCTATCAAGTGCGATAGGCGAAGAATCGAGGAAGGTATCATTAGGTAGGTAAACATCCAATTGCTGAATAATATTTTGAGTGAAATATCCTGAAGCATAGAAGCGTTGTTGAGGGGAGTGGCGGTGTGCATGCGAGAGCTTTTCTCCCTATTTCCTCGAGAGTAATCGTGCATAAGCGTCACCCTTACTTCCTACCTCATTAGGCTTGCACACACTCTGACCCTACTTTCTACCTCAGACTATGAAATACTAGGTTTATTACCTAATCATTCTGTACTATGTACACTGAGACATCAAACACGCGTGTAAGGTCACACACTCTGGGTTACATTTGTGGAAAAATTTATAGGTACTTACATTACAGTTTTAAATTGCGATGTTAATGGTAATGGTCAATGAACCAAATAAATTGGTATGTTATTGGTATTGGCCCCTCAAAATAAAACCCTATACCAAGCTTTCTGGATGGCGACATTTAGGAGAGGTCTATGTCCGGCAGTGTGCTGAGATAGCTAATTGATTGAAGCTAGCAACACAAATTGTGTCTTCTACCTATTGTGTTATTGTGCCTTCAATAGTATAGTGAGTAATTCTGCTCCTTAACTGCATATTACGACTAATGACATGGGAAAATCATAGGGAAGTCGGCAGGGTGATGACATTGATAATATTACATATACAATTATTATCCAGAGTGATAATGGTGTAATTTGGAAATCAGAGATTGATCGCCATTTTTATCACTATTACAGTACAAAGGGAACTGAAAAATAAATAGTCAACAATGCAATTTTCATCATAACAATGGCAGAAATAGTAAGGCCTTACTGAAATGAATTATGTGAATCGAATTGATTTGTATTTATGAAACAATGCCTTTTCCTAAACGGAAATTTACACAAGTACAATAGTTATATTGTACAAAATTAATGGTTATATTTGAATAATATAAATGTGCAAATTCAGCTAAATGTAGTGAGTGAGCAAAAACCTAAGACATGTATAGAAAACATACAGAATAAGCGAAAAAATTGAAATTCACGGCTAATTGTTGATGCCGACATGCCGTGGCGCTACAGGCTACAGACCGTTTCAAATATTTTGATTATAAATAGTTTTGTACAGAAACACTTCTGTCTTTAGTTCGTTATAACATAAAAAGTGTGTATATTTATATGTTGATATTTGCTGCTAAAGTCAACACTCGGATACTGAAAAGTGTGTGTGAAAGTGTTTTCTGTAGTCAGAACTAAATGTGTCTGGTGGTGGTGTGGTCATTAACTTTTATATTCCCGTGAAAGATTTAAAACAACACATTTTCCTATACCATTTTCCCCCGTTCAGCGACTCTAAAAATGGTAATGGGCGAGAATGAGTGCTCAGTATAATTCTTTCCAATGGGTCTGGTCTGCTACTGAATATTGTTACTAGCTGTCAACAGAACACCTACCGCGCAAAATTCTAATACCATTTCCGTGGCTCACAGAACCAATCTTTCTGCAAAAGAGGTTTAAAAAGAACACAATAAAATAAATATGTCCGCAAATAATGATAAAAAGTTTGACTATACGATACAGCTACTATAGTATTTAGTGTTGATCTACGCTATCGGTTAAACGTCTGTGTGTACGGTATTGTAAATAAATCACACTCGGAAATTGCTTATCACGCTTTGCAAATTTAATTACCTAAAACAAATTAGAATATCAGTCATTAGCTTATTTATGATACTCATATCTAATTTTGCAGGTACTTATTATTTTTAGAAACATGCGTTGGAGCTCTATGGTTTTTTTTCCAGAAATCAGATAAGTACATAAGTGGCGATAAAATATATATTTTTAAATAAAAAAGGCATAGGCATGTTGATACCTTCGATGTAGGAAAACATTAAATTGTTTATTATGGTATTATTAATAATACGGTTCTGGACGTTACTTGATAGTGCTTGTGCGGCTAAGCACTTAATAATTTTTTTATTTACATAGTGCCCGATTACGTAATCGCGAGAATATAGCCGCCAATCGGGCACTATGTAAATAAAAAAATTATTAAGTGCTTAGCCGCACAAGCACTATCAAGTAACGTCCAGAACCGTATTATTAATAATACCATAATAAACAATTTAATGTTTTCCTACATCGAAGGTATCAACATGCCTATGCCTTTTTTATTTAAAAATATATATTTTATCGCCACTTATGTACTTATCTGATTTCTGGAAAAAAAACCATAGAGCTCCAACGCATGTTTCTAAAAATAATAAGTACCTGCAAAATTAGATATGAGTATCATAAATAAGCTAATGACTGATATTCTAATTTGTTTTAGGTAATTAAATTTGCAAAGCGTGATAAGCAATTTCCGAGTGTGATTTATTTACAATACCGTACACACAGACGTTTAACCGATAGCGTAGATCAACACTAAATACTATAGTAGCTGTATCGTATAGTCAAACTTTTTATCATTATTTGCGGACATATGTATTTTATTGTGTTCTTTTTAAACCTCTTTTGCAGAAAGATTGGTTCTGTGAGCCACGGAAATGGTATTAGAATTTTGCGCGGTAGGTGTTCTGTTGACAGCTAGTAACAATATTCAGTAGCAGACCAGACCCATTGGAAAGAATTATACTGAGCACTCATTCTCGCCCATTACCATTTTTAGAGTCGCTGAACGGGGGAAAATGGTATAGGAAAATGTGTTGTTTTAAATCTTTCACGGGAATATAAAAGTTAATGACCACACCACCACCAGACACATTTAGTTCTGACTACAGAAAACACTTTCACACACACTTTTCAGTATCCGAGTGTTGACTTTAGCAGCAAATATCAACATATAAATATACACACTTTTTATGTTATAACGAACTAAAGACAGAAGTGTTTCTGTACAAAACTATTTATAATCAAAATATTTGAAACGGTCTGTAGCCTGTAGCGCCACGGCATGTCGGCATCAACAATTAGCCGTGAATTTCAATTTTTTCGCTTATTCTGTATGTTTTCTATACATGTCTTAGGTTTTTGCTCACTCACTACATTTAGCTGAATTTGCACATTTATATTATTCAAATATAACCATTAATTTTGTACAATATAACTATTGTACTTGTGTAAATTTCCGTTTAGGAAAAGGCATTGTTTCATAAATACAAATCAATTCGATTCACATAATTCATTTCAGTAAGGCCTTACTATTTCTGCCATTGTTATGATGAAAATTGCATTGTTGACTATTTATTTTTCAGTTCCCTTTGTACTGTAATAGTGATAAAAATGGCGATCAATCTCTGATTTCCAAATTACACCATTATCACTCTGGATAATAATTGTATATGTAATATTATCAATGTCATCACCCTGCCGACTTCCCTATGATTTTCCCATGTCATTAGTCGTAATATGCAGTTAAGGAGCAGAATTACTCACTATACTATTGAAGGCACAATAACACAATAGGTAGAAGACACAATTTGTGTTGCTAGCTTCAATCAATTAGCTATCTCAGCACACTGCCGGACATAGACCTCTCCTAAATGTCGCCATCCAGAAAGCTTGGTATAGGGTTTTATTTTGAGGGGCCAATACCAATAACATACCAATTTATTTGGTTCATTGACCATTACCATTAACATCGCAATTTAAAACTGTAATGTAAGTACCTATAAATTTTTCCACAAATGTAACCCAGAGTGTGTGACCTTACACGCGTGTTTGATGTCTCAGTGTACATAGTACAGAATGATTAGGTAATAAACCTAGTATTTCATAGTCTGAGGTAGAAAGTAGGGTCAGAGTGTGTGCAAGCCTAATGAGGTAGGAAGTAAGGGTGACGCTTATGCACGATTACTCTCGAGGAAATAGGGAGAAAAGCTCTCGCATGCACACCGCCACTCCCCTCAACAACGCTTCTATGCTTCAGGATATTTCACTCAAAATATTATTCAGCAATTGGATGTTTACCTACCTAATGATACCTTCCTCGATTCTTCGCCTATCGCACTTGATAGCATCATATATGTAAGTGTACTTTAGACCACATTACGTGTAGTACCTCCGTATTTTTTTTCATAATGCGCCAGAAAGTGATTATGTAGGACTCGAACCAACTAAAACGCATGCCGTCTTTAGGTTTTCGGTTGCCGAAGGCGAGGTAATACAAAACATATCTCTCGCACCCCAGCAGACCCGGTGTCATCTCATTCGAGATGAAAGGGAACATCCCTGGTGTTAAATTTACCGAGTCTCCATCTTGCTAGTACCTCCCTACCATAAAATTTTCTCTAGTGGTTTTAAAAGAGTAAACATAAATAATTGTTCTTATATTGTTAACTGGGCATTAAAGATAGCAAGCAACACATGGTACTCAAAAACTATTCATAATACACACATACATCTATTATAATATTATAGTACTGTCTGACAAGTGAGTAAAGATAACAGCTGCTTTGCCGGACGTTGCACACTGTTCATGAATTGCTATCGAATTTATTAATACGTCATATTTTTTTATATCGAACACGTCACTGAATACTTGGATGGCAACTATGGAATGCAATGACATCGAAACGTTTATTTTTGATAAAAACATAGTTCCTGGTGTAGTTCTTATGTTATTTTTTATGCTTAAGATTGTATATCTCTTAGTAGATAGTATTGATGACTTTGGAGTCTCAATACTAGCAGATATGACTGGAATTAGGTAGATATTACCGATTTTATCGCTAAATCATTTCTGCATACTCTAATTTTATTCACAACTGACTGCTATTTAAGTGTTTATGTAATGTTGTAAGCTGTTACTGAAACGTCTTCTATCAAATTTATACCGTTAGAATAATTTTGCTTTGGGGAACTGTAAAGATGTTCTAAATAATTTATAATAGAGTTTATCTGTATTCAACGTTTTCAGACGAGCGTAGTTTATCTTATAAATGACGGGGTAATCCAGAAGATAAACTTGTTTTTATTGCTGGAATGAGACACGTGTTAAGCTGAAAAGTTTTGAACTGTTTTGAAGAATTCTCGCATTGCAGTTTTTGCAAATTTTCAAATGTTAGGTACTTACATATTTCGGTAATTGCTTAAAAACCATTAAGACATGGTAAAGCGAACTGTTAGATATGTTTAACCCTTCACCACGGTAATAATGTATAGTATTACCGTGCCTTTACATTCAAAATAACAGTGTTTCTGAATGCTCAGGACAGTGGTCCGTGTCTTTTGGTCTTCGCTCAGCTTCTTACCGGCGGCGGTGTCTATCAATTGACGGATTAAATAAAAACATTAAAACTTTTCATTCTTCAACAGCCAGATTTTTAATATCTTTTATATTGAAAATCCGTAACACCTAGACACATTAACAGAAATTAGCGACCAAATTTACAAAATCATGAAAAACTAAAATGGAGTAACAAGTTTATTTTCGGGTGCCTTGTCGGTATGTTACTAGAATTCGCATGACGACAACCGCTTCTGACTATACTGCATGTGACAGAAAAACATAGATATACTTCGCTCACTCTCTAACGTACCTTAGTAAAGGATAGCATGTTTACATAATTTATCACGACTCGTTGACCTTACTGTAGAATAAAGTCTGCCTATCAATCATTACGTCATATTATTTGTCACTATAGCCGTAACCTAATCTGACCGATGGAACTTAGGTAGGTACCTACTAAAGACGCGTCACACCGCGTTTTGCATTGTATGAGTATCGGACTACTTTGCATGATCGATTTGAATGCCGTATGTCGTCATGTATCGTGTTTGTTTGTTTGTCATTCAATAATTTAAGCCCGTCTGAAGCTGAAATTTGGCAAATAGATAGACCATAACTTTGAATTCTAATTCGTGTTTGGTACGTTATGCAAATTTTCCACCAAGGCAGAAAATAAGGAGGCATCATGTCATGACACGTGAAGTTTAGCATTAAGTGCTCAATATTACTACAGACATTAATATGTTTTAACATTGAGATTTTCCAAAAGCCTGGAAAATTATTAATAGCATAGAGAGAGAGAGAGTAGAGATATTGGTACTGTTTTTAGAATTGGTACTCATTAATATTAATTTGTTACTTTTTCACGCAAAATCTGCTAAGCGGATTAGGCTCCTTTTTTATTGTCTTTAGCTTCCTGTGGATTGCGGGGCGCTAATGGTAGCCATACAATACACGTTCAAGTATTACTGCACCAATAGACGACGCATATTGTATTGTAATATTTGTAATGTCTCTGTCTAGTGACTACCATAACATTATTTCTTGCGGGCAAACCCGCGCAGACAACAGAAATTATGTACAATGCCAATTGCCAACATGTGTATTAGTTGACAGGTGCTAAGTCTCACACGAAGGTGAATTTAATGTTTCGCTGAATATTAAAATCGATGGCTAGTGTACATGACATATCTTTTCATAATTTACTGTATTATCACTAATTATTATTCAAAACTCAAACCTCGATTCTACTCACAAAAATTGGGACTACTCCTGGTATAAAAACCTGCTCCATTTCCAGTCCATATCCATCCGTTCTTGCGTGATTGAGGCACAAACCAATAAATAAAATTCTCTTTCAAATATCCCATCATATTACTAATTAACCTAGCTGAATTAAAAAGGGGTATAAGGGTAAAATTAATTCATCTATGCTAATGAATGAGTAATTAGATGGCCTTAGGGTGCTGCTATCGTCTCCAGCCAGCCAGATAATAATTCTATGTACTCTACAACCTACGTATTCTATTTTAGACTTGCTGTGAACTTTAGCTCTGAAATGTGTCGATATAATTTACAGTACTATTTTATGATATGTTTATTTTGTGTTAGGTACATAAATCTTACTGTGTCTTCACATGAATTAATTGGATTACTTATGAAAACTATTTGTTTGTCAGACTGTACTTAAAATCTGGGCAATATTAACGATATCCTTACGTTGTTGCATGTTGAAACTGCTTTCGTTGCTATCTCTATTTATCTAAATTTTACATCGCAATACGTCTCTATAATTTAGGGCAAGGATAGTTCGACACGGGACCAAAGTTTGCCCTTATTCTTAGAGAGGTAGTAGGGAAACCTCATATATAACTCAAGAGTAAATAAATGAAAGTAAGCTTTGATATAAAAATGTAATTTTATGTCCATGTGCATGCACAGTGAAAATGACATACCGTAAACATAATTCAATCTATTAACCGCGCGTACCCTTGTATACCTTTGCAAGGCAATCCCAGAAACCCCGAGACATCTCAACTGCCTGTCAAATATCAATATCAATATTACCTTGTGTGTATTACCTATATCAAATCAAATCATTTTGTTACTCACTAAGACATGTTACAAATTCAAAACATGGAATCATGATCATTTATTATTACTTAGGTGTTCTTATAATATTGCATATTATTCGCAATGTCGGTCTTCTGATAGTGACCCATTATAACCGACCTTGAGGCTCAAGATCTTCCATTGATGGTCATGTCGGTCATACATACTGCAGGCTCACGTCGGCGGCGCTTTACGTGACTGTACTACCTAAATATGATATTTAGTAATTGGTAGCGTCTGTTTTCGCCTGCCTCTAATAGTATTACCACTGTAGGTACAGTTTTAATACATAGAAGATCCCGAAAATTGCGACCGTTTGAGTATTCTGTATTCGATCCCTAAAGGACATTTTTTGGTTTACCATGCTAACTTTTCGTTATTCCAGTTGACGACAATTTATACCAAATTATAACCGATAGCTCATTTTTGACCTAGTATGTAATCTTTGATAGACAGTGAGGCGGTCGTGACTTCAAATCCCGTCTTGATATTGAATTTCTTTACTTGTATTCACGAGTATTGATGATCTTATTATCTTTAAAAAAACATGAATTTACCTTCCGTACCTATACCTACCTACATCAGTACAATGATGTAGTTACGATCAGAAATACATTTTGCCGTAGCATCCGCGTATAAATATGCACTAAAAATTAATGTGTAATCACGTCACTGGTGTGTGTGACGTAATTGGTCATAATTATGTGTTGGTTGGTGACACTAATGACATTTATTCCACCATCTCTTGGTTTTATATTACTACCAGATAATCGTGCAGTCTTAAGTTCAACTTAGTTCTTTATCACCAATCCAATATCACAATAATTTGTGTATAAATACGTTCCAATAGCAATATTTTTGTATTGTTGCAGGCTTACGAGCGGGCTAACCTGGCGGATGCTCTTCTGCCGCGCACGCTGATCGACAACGAGCTGATCATCCGGCAGGGTGACACCGCCGACGGCATGTACTTCGTCGAGGATGGCGCCATCAGCATCCGCATCACGCGCGACGACGGCAATGAGCACGAGATCAAGCGCTTGGGTATGCTTGTCTATTTCTATTTTTGTAACATAAAAACTCAGAACTGGTAACCGAAATTACGATTACTGTTAACCTGTACAACAAGTTATCGTACAGAAGGTTCTTAAGCGGGGTTCACACATAGCGCGGGTGAGGGTCGGACGCGGGTCATTTTGTCATCCACCGCCGCTTACAGAATAAGGAAAAACAATACTATATGAAGAAAACGGCGATGGATGGCATAATGAACCGCGCCCGACCCGCCCCCGCCATATGTGTGAATCGCGCTTTACTGTAACAGAAAGAATTCCGAAATTTCACAAACCTCAATGATTTTATTTCAGTTTTTAAAGCTAGTAATCGAAGGTCACAACATGATGACCTTTAGTCATTTAAGTATATTGTGAGAGCAGAGACAGTGGTCTCTATCAGCACAAGCCAACCTCACCTATAAGCCGGTACACCTGTTGGTTTGGAGGATCAAACGATTGTCGCTCCTAAAAAAACCAAAATATACTAAATTGTTGATATTATATATTTATATATTATTATATATTTTTTGAATTGTTGATTGGGAAAGTTGACTCCAGGGCCCAGATTCCTAAGTGCAATCATTGGATGCATCCGGAATGGGCGCTCTGATATAGAAAAAGAAATGTCTATAACAAAACGTCGTCCCCACAGAGGCAGGAGGGTACTTCGGTGAGTTAGCGCTGGTCACCCACAAGCCGCGTGCCGCTTCCGCTTACGCCGTAGGACCCACTAAGGTGGCATGTAAGTATTCCTCTTCTTTCTAATATTCATTAAAAAATAATCAGACGGAGTAATAGAAAAAAAAATATTTAAAATTTTTTCAAAAATCGTTTCATTGTTTCTGATAGCCCGGTCAGTTGTAGAGGGCTCCAACGTCCTCCTATAAAGACTTAAAGGATAATTTCGAATTCTTTGGACGGGTCTAGTAGTCTCATGTGGTCAGAGCTTTCTCCCGGTGTGAATCCCGGTCACAGGGTTAACTCCCGTCTAGACATTCACTTTTTTCAATTTTAAATCGATTCACTTCCTTTCATTATATCCTCTACATACAAGTCGGTACGTAATATTTATAAGAACTGGAATTAATCGTCCTAATCTTTTCTTTGCCGACCCTATCGCTCTTAGCGTAATTTACGTCTTATGAACAAGGTATTCACATGGTTGCCGGTTATCTTGGATACATGCGCTTCTTTATCTCTTCCCACGAATGACTGTCTGACGTCGGGTTTCCACGGTGCGAATCAATCAATCGAGGTGTCAATTACTATGACAGGACGCATCTGTAGTATCATGGCCTTTCCTTGGTGCGTACGCCGGGAAATAGCGTCTGTAAAATAGCGAATCGTGGAAAGCAGCCCTAACTCAACTATGGTGTACGACTGTTTATAATTCGAAGTCTGAAACTCGCCCGACCAACGATGTTGTATGTCCGGTGTAATACACAGGATATATTATAACACCATTGGCCAAATGATGATAAGATAAGAATATTGCGCTTATTTGCTTATTATATGTGATTCTTTTTGTGATTTTGTATCAAATTTTCAAACACAATGTAAGTACATCGTTTAAAATCAAATCAAAATCCTTCATCACATATTAGCAGACCCGCGTAATTTCGTCTGCGTCACCCCGTTTTTGCAACATTTTTCATTCCTGTTCCGCACCTGTTGGTCGTAGCATGATGTTATATACATATAAACCTTCCTCTTTAACCATTCTATCTATTTAAAAAATCCGTTGCGTAGTTTTAAAGATTTAAGCATACAAAGTGACATAGGGACCGAAAACGCGTCTTCGTTTTATACTATGTAGTGATTTTAAATTGCATCCTATCCCTGACGACCTCATTTGGAAGTCCCTTCGAGCCTCGCTGCAGCGCTCTGCATCTATCACCATACATTAATTTCAGCGTTTTCCTGTTATTGTTCGCCACTTATAATACGGGCCCGTTCCCGATAAACGTCTAAACATGCCGTAATACTACCATAATAATAAACGACGATGATTTAATTTTAAACTGGCAAGGCCACAGCTTTTTATTTTAACACCGTTAATTTGTACCATTCTAAATATAACCGCGTAATAATACAACATTTTATGTCATGTGTGTGTGTTGCGAAAATGCTCTTTTTAAGAGCTCAGGGCCCAAGTCAAGCTCATCTGAAAATTGGTGATGCACCTATTGACTACCGAACGAGGGGTGAGAAAATGGCCCTCTCACACTTCTTGCACAATATCAATGTTTAAAATAAGACTTTATTGTTGATATGAGGGTACAAATAAGGGTAATGTACAGACTAACTGAAAATAAATTAGGGGGTCAAGGTATATATTAGGTCAAAAACAATATCTGATTTTGTATACAAGTTCATCTACCGTATCAAAATGTTTTATGATGTCTATCCACGAATTAATGCAGAGGATTTAGGAACAGAACTAGTCCCAAATGAATATGGATAGTATGCGGAATAGACGACATTGCGAGTAAAGAAGCCGTAAATCAAAGAAGAATGATATGTTCTCTAATCTCAAGGCAATGACAGATTGATACTTTCCTTCTTGTCTTCTTACTTCGTCTTCTTACGCTGCCGTATATTGCTTAATCAACGTTGAAAAATAATTCAGCCTATAGTTTCATAGTATAACTTTGTCTTATTCTAATTTTATTGTTTTAAGGTATGATTCCGTGGCCGACTACATACCGTAGCAGCAGATACAGCGTACCCTGATATATATATGTGAATGTGATAATATCGTTTATTTGTTTCAATTCATTGCGGTTTCTTAATATTGTCGTTTATTCGTATCAAAGTTTAACAAGTAATGCACTACATGTCATCTGACAGCACATTGTCCATAAAATAAAGGAATATCAGTCCCGTAATCCATTAATTGGTCTATATCTACACATTTGCATTTTTACACATACATTACTTATTAAACCTCGATATGGCTAAACGACCCTATAGTAAAACCACAAGGAAGACAGACTGTAAACAATATTATATTTAATTCAAGCCTATTTCACGGAACGCTGTATCTGCTACATGCCTCTGTAGTTGTCGTATGCGGTCGGCTACGGAATCATACCTTTATTTCGTTGCTCATGTATTTTGAAACTACTAAACAAGTTTTTATCTATTGCTAGAATTATAAATCTTCGTTAAAGTAATCAAATCAGCTAACCAAATTTTACACAGACAGTAGTGCCGATTCCTAGAATACTGTCCTATATTTAATATTTTAATAAAAAAAGCTGTTGTAATATTAGTCTGCCGAGATGAACGTTGTCCAAAGCAAGTCCTGGAATCGTGCCAATGTTGATAACTTATGACTCGGTATACAAAAACTGCATAAGCATATTGGACATTCTCTTACTGTGACGTAACGGATATTTATACACCGTTTGGGTAAACGTCACGCGTTTAATCTATGGTTGATAAACTAGCTAATACTCGTAGTTTCTGTACATATAGTTCAATAACAGTTCTGTGAACTGAAGGATCATACCACCGTTGTTTATATTGTCAAATCTTGCTAAATTGTTTTCTAACGGAACGGTTGCTTTACGATGTGGCATTAACTCAGTTTTTTCAGCAGTAATTTTGATACATTAGGGCCTCCGTGGCCCGTGGGTTTGATCCCCGCTCAGTGCAAGAAGTTGTATGCATGAATATGGCTGTTTGCACTGGTCTGGTCGTGCCTCAGAGGGCACGTTAAGCCGTCGGTCCCGGGTGCCATACGAACATCTATGGCAGTCGTCGATTGGTCGTTGGACCATTGGTTGTGGAGGTCATATGGCAGTCGCTTCACGGAAAATTCAGCCGCATCACAGTTAGACTGGAAAGCCAACCCCAACTAAGTTGGGAAAGGGTTCAGAGAATGACTAGGGGTACATATTATATTATTATATACTCTTAAATGAGCTATATTTTAGAAAAGTATGGCATGAATGGTGAAAACTATTTTGCCGATCCCGATTTTCATGTAAACAAAAACTGTATCATTGTATTAAAAGCAGTCGGATGGAAGATATCCATATCTCTTTTACGATTACGAAAAAATACCAAATATCTAAAGCTACACTTAATAATTCCAGTCCTGGACGTGGAGACTTTCGAACGCCTGCTGGGTCCGTGCATGGAGATCATGAAGCGCAACATAGATGACTACGAGGAGCAGCTCGTCAAGCTGTTCGGCGACAAGAGCAACCTCACCGACGTGCGATGAACGCGCCTCCCCGACAATCCGCGCGAACACTTGTTTCCCTTCCACACACCGTAATCTATCTGTTTTTTGTTCTGTTATACTAAACTTGTTTGTGAGGTCATGTTGGCATAACACATCCATTATTGTTATTCGGATTTAAAGTTTGAATAACTTGTTTTAGTTAATGGTAGTCAAATTACTTAGATTTGTTGATGTTACCCATATTTAAAATATAATATAATATCTGTGAAAATCGAAACAAAATTTATATCAATGTCATTTCAGCTGTACGTTTGTTATTTAGTTCTTTATGGATATATTTTTTTCTGAAAAAGTATTTTTATTATATATACTGAAAGAATTCCTATAAAATAACTTACAGGAATTTTGAAAATTAATGTGATGAGTGCATTCGGACAGCATAATCTCACAAAACTTAAGCCAGTTTACGCTAGTAAAGCTTGCTAAATAGCTTAGTAGCCTGGCATAATGTTTACGTTTAACCAACATTCAATTGTAAAAGTACAAGGTAGTTTCAATATTAGTGCCATTTCTATTTTAATTGAACTTGTTGTATCGTATTTAACAGATTACGCGTTGAATGGAAGGTGAAACGATACTACAAAACGGGCGCTCAATAATATTGCATTGATACAAATATACGCTTATTTTAGATAGATGAATAATGCCTTAGTAGCTAAGTATATATAAGGTACACACCGAACGGGTTAGCGAGACGCGCGCGTAGAAAACAAAATGTTGGTGGCTCTGTGGTTCTCTAGCATTTGGATTGTGTGAACGACTCTGAACGAACCCGAGAGACACCCTCTGTAGAGACATTGTGCTCATTTTATGTGCCATAATACGTAAAACAATGAGGAATATTCGCCGAGACTGTTTTGTTGCACAATTCTGTTTCTTATTATTTTTTCCTATAACAAAATTTCACGTCATATAAGCACCGTGTTACAAGCTTTGCATCGATTTGTTTTCTACGAATGCCGTCGTTACAAGATCGAGTGACCATCAGACGATAACAATAAAAGAATTTATGATTCGAGGGTAAAAGGCATTAGAGTTAAACTTTAACATATAAATGTTTTACGTAGTGAATGGTACAATGCAATACTATTCGGCACCCGACCACGTCTTATCTTGGGATATTCTCAATAGCTATCGCCATTTCTATTAACTTAAGATATTTCCACTGACACAGGCTTTTTTGAACGATAAAAAAATTATACACCGTGATTTTGTAGTCGTTTTGGACCCGAAAGGGGGTTATTCGGAATAATGCATGGTACCTTTTTGTGAGGTCCCAATTACTGTACTGGTTATAATAAAAACGTTGACATTAATGTAATCTTTGTCACTTGTCCCAGTTGAAAAGTTAGTAGCGCTCCGATAATTCATTGACAATTTTGAATGAATGTAATGTAGCGCGCGTATTTCGACTCGTGAATTGATGCCGCGCGCTCGTCGGTAAGGCGCCGCCCGCCGCGCCCCGTCCGCCGCGCGCCGGCGCCCCGAACTTCGCGAAACCATGACGAAACATGTGACTTGCTTGATAAGGGAACACTGACCGCAGAGAATTAAACTATGAAACTCATCTACTTTGAAATCAAGTCCTCCAATTTTTCCTTCATTCTTTATACGGGCTCAGGACTGTATTTCATTAGAATATTAAGTAGGTATTCGACGATTAAACTTTAAAATACTTAAACACAGTAACAACGGACTGCGAGTAGGTAGGTATTTCAGGCGTATTTAAAAAATTGGAGCTACATACGAGTATTTACAAAATAATCAACTTACATAGGTACCTATTTATAGTTTATTTACGTATCCCTGAGCCGAAGTAACTGCTCGATATGGAGTCCATTGCTTTCGATACACAAACGAGCACGTTTTAAGCTATTGTCTCTCAGTTTATTTTATGATGTGTCTCCGTCACTTTTCACTGTTCCGAAAGCGTCCACTATCGCACTACGTAAGTCATCACGAGATTCATATTCCTAGGTGTAAAGTAGTCGTTTTATATCTAACCACAAATAAAAATTCCTCGGTGGCCAAGACACGGGGCCACCAAGGCCTATTCAGCGTTCACCAAACTCTTGTCTAAATAGGTAATCACGCACTGCTCGAGCATAATGCGTCGACATCCATCGTGGTGGTAGGTGGGCATGTCTCGTAGGTACGCTGACGACACATTCTCCAGTAATTCCGATTTCACTGTACGTATGATATTCCATTACGAGATACGAACTTCCAGTTAAGATGGCCGGGTCCAGTTTACTTGGGAATCATTAGTACCGCGTTGCCGTAATCCAACCAGGTGCTCCGACTGGGATTATAACCGCCTAGCCTCTTCTAAATTGAAGCCAGCAACGGCTGTACAGCTGTACAGCTGCACCATTGCCAAGTACTTCCACATTAGAATATTCACGATAACGATACATTTTTGCAACTTGTCGCGTGCAAGTCTTTGACGTAATGGGCGTTCGTTGGCCCGCGTTGGCGCCTTGCGGGCGCGCAACTACGGCGGTGCGGCGGCGGCGGCGGCGCGCGGCTGCGTCGCGCTAGCTCGGTCTCCCTCGCTGAGAGGCATCTGATTGGCGGAGAATCGTGGCCGCGCGCGCTGATTGGTGGATGCTGTACCATCGCGCAGGCGCAGACGTCTCGTCTTTTGTTTACATACCGCATACGTAAAATCGTGAATGAAATCATAGTAGTAAAACGTAATTAGTGTATTACGTGAAAGTTAAGGGAGTTACCACGAGTTCTTATTTGCTGTCTACTGACGTTATCAATCTCGTCGTTTCTATGAAAAAAATATGTTTTGTTTTTCAAATTAGTACTTCCAGTTCATTATGTTATCGTAACTATACCCAAATTTCTTTTTTCCAAAACCACTACAAACTCACGTTGTATACCTATTAGATAAAGTATATAGCTGTATTTTATTTTTGTGATTAGATTAAATCTATCACTGTCTTTTTTAATTTATTTATTTGAGTTCGGTTAATGGTTTCGATATATGTATATGAAGAATGTAATGTGAGGATCAGTTTATTATCTGCCAAATTAAATAATAATGTATGTAATTGTTACATGATTTGTTGTGAATTTCCAAGTATCGTTCTGACAGCGCAATAGACGCATTAACGGCGAATTATGTTGCGAAGTGTCATACATGTACGTACATACATTATATACGAAACATTTCGTTTCTGAGGATATTTTAATTTACGTTTTGTTTCCTAGTGATTTTGTTAAGGGAAAGAAAAATCTTTTTATGTTAACTTTTAATTAATTTAGATTTTCTTTTCTGTTGTAGAGAGTTCCTATTGTTTTGTTTGCTCTTTAATGATTTTTACATTATAATAGATCTGAGGTGTTTTAACTTTGTAATACTTTTATAGTGAACACAACCCAATGAACAAATAGTAGTCGCATTGTTGATTTTATATGTCCCATTTTATGAGATCGCTGTATAAATTGTAATGGTTTGATTCAGTGGACACATGTTATGTACAAGCGGCACCGTAGTAGCGGTCGCGACAGTGGGGAGGGGGAGGGAAGCACTCCACGACCCTCAGGTAGATGTCCAGTATTATTTATATTAGAAACATCCCACGACCTTTGTTTGTGAATCCAGCCAAAGTAGGTGAATGCGTAAATATCATGTGTAGCGCTAAATATTTAAGTATATATTTACTATGTAGTTGTTAGTTTTCGTCATTTCTTATTGTAATTTAAATATTAGTAGATTAGGAAATTTTAATGGAATATAGTCAAATCCTGAGGGGTGAGATGTATCGTTTTTGACGCCATGTACAAATGTGTACAAAATGATTTCAGATGCCATAGATGTTATTTTATTGAATGAATATAATTTGTTACTTGTTTAGTTGTGAAGTAAACGTACCGTTGTCGAGTCTTCCGCCGTGTCCCGAGTGCGACACACGCATGTCGGCCTTCGCTTCGCTGCTTGTGACGAGCCACTACATGCTACATGCTATATATCCTAACTACTGGTTTGAGTTTCTTTGCAGTAGCTAATACATTCCCTTTGTTGCTTGTTGACGTTATCTTCTTAACATAGCTTTTATTTGTTAATCGAGTATGATTCGTGAGCCCGTCGAATTCCGATGGTTAATTTTCACTTGAAGTGCCTATTTCGTACAAGAACATCAACCAGGTTTACTCTCTTAGTACACTTTCTTACTAACAAATATAGTTAATCTCGTGTTTTAACTTTAACTGCCTTTTCTATGTGAAATTGTGAAACGTGTTGTGAGATAATCGTATTTATTGCAACAGTCGTGTAGTTACTACAGTTCAAAACATTCACTCTATTTTATTAGGATGATATACATCATTGAAATATCTTGTATATTTGAATGATGATATTACATGAAAAACATAAAATGCTCTGTTGGATATCGTAAGATGACTTTATGATCCACCGTTTACATTTGTAATAATTTAGGGTGTGTGAGGTTCGATTGATTCCCTACTGTAACTGTATACATACGTTATATCGGTGTACGTATAGCGTTGTTTGTTGCGTTGTACAGGTGAGGTGCGTCACGTGTTCACCGCCTGTGTGTCCCCAGTGTATCAACCCAGTAGTTAATAGTATCGTGCAATAATAATTAATAACTGTCCTTTATCTATGTCGTTTACATCAATATCATGTGTTAAATTTTATCTGTGTGAAATTTATTTATAGAATTTAATGAAATATACATAGAATAAGATGTATGTCGCTCTTGATACTGATGTTCGAAAACTCTACGCATCGGTATAGTAGGAAATACTAAATTAAACTACATACACCTGTACATTCAGTTTTTATTTATTTAAATTTACTCGACACAACATTATTACATAGATAGCACAAATGGTAGACGCGTGATTGGATAGGAGGTTTGAGTTCTGTTGTCTTCCGCGGGACGCACAGAAGTCGGCCGCTGTTGTTTCCAATGTCATTCGGAGCGCTACATATTCATCCTCTGGCATGCTGATGTAAAATTGGAATTCATTACGCTTAACCGTAGCGTGATTTTTATAAATTATACTAGTCATTGGTGTCTAATGTAGATTGTAACCTGACAGCACATTGAATGGAACATACTCCATGTCTCCACACTCACTTTAGGTGTAAGTCGTCATTCCTGTTCCATAATTGAAAGCATATCAGTGCGGCGATCGCCGACGCGTCTAATTAATATATTATGCACCACATGTGTACATCCGGTAGCCAGTTGAGAACTAGTACCGCTTTTCCCACGTCATGAGCTTACCCTGTACATTTATAAAAATTATGTATCGTAAAATGTTAGAAAACTGAATTATATTTGTTTGTAGATCTAATGTGGAGTTTTTTTTAATACACCCTACCTAATCCTCTATTCTGACGTTACCTTTGGAAAGTACGTATATCATTCGCACACTTTGTTTCCCTACGGATAACTTTATGGTGCAAATACACGTTAATGAAAATTGCACAAGCATATTGTAACGTGAGTCATACATGTGAGGAAACCCATCGCGTTTTATCAAAATGCAGTTTCGTGTCACTGCTGGGTCCTGAAGCACATGTCCCAATGGGGCTTGAGACCCTGATCCAGTTCAATGCCAAGAAGACTCAGGCATGTGCGTTTACGGCAAAGGTATCTTCCTTCCTTCCCCTTCCCACTCTTCAAAGCACCTGCTACTCGGACTGCAGGACAACCTCGAAATTCTCGGTATGGATGTTTTTTATTATTTAGGACTCGACAATTTGTCTTCACCCCGCCTGATGGTAAGCTTAAGGCAAACTGAATGTCTGTGCAAACTGAAAAGGTAACATATAAATACATCTTCAATTAATATCCACGAATCTGTCCAATACCGAAAAAGGGCGCCGGAGCAGCGGCGGTGTCTCTCTTATACAAGACACAAAGTGTTTCCTTCTTCCTTACACTCCTCACTAACGGTGCAGACCCACCATACCACTAGCCCTACCCCTGGTGGTAGGGCGGGTCCCAAACCATACCAAAGTGGGCCGCGAAAAAGCATCTGATGAGGCCGTCAAGCTGAGCGCCACCATTGTAACACTGTACGTGTTTGTAATTGTGATGACCCTCTTTACAGTTGCCTACGGCTTACCATCAGGCGAGGTGTAGCCAATTTGACGTGACATTAATAAAAAAGAAATTGACATGTCTTAGATAATTTAAAGAAATGTGATTTTGTTTGTTTTGCTTCAGCTGTAGGAGATAGAGTTTGGACTTCATGGGAAAAAACATGGAGCTCTATCTATAGGAGTGTTCTTTAAAATGGCAATCAATATCAAGATGTAGGAATAAATCTTCTCATTTCTCGACTCCTACCATGCAGTGTTACTATTGGAGCACCAAATGAGACAACTACAATAAGGTATAGTCTGACCTCGACTGCTGTGCTGCTCTCACGACAACGTGAAAGAAAGGGAACGCATGAATCGAAAGCGAGAGCGACGATACTCCGCGCGCACCACGGTAGCGGTACAGCAATCGTGATCAATGTAGGTATATTGAAATCAATCATTTTATTCTGGATTTATTAATTAAAAATAGAGGCTTTCATTTAAATTATATTCTACATTATAACATTTCCATCTCTGCTCTTTTCCTCTTGCGATGGTTGGCCACCATATTGGCAGTGGTAAGCACACTATCTCCTCTCTGTAACCAAGTGGCTAGTGCTTTCTCAGCACCAGCAGCATCGGCAGCTTGGTGCCGCTCACTCGCTGATAAGGGCTGGATGGCGCCTATTGAGTCTGTGGCTACACATGCGGACAACAATAATCTGAATCTTTGTCTAAATGTCTGGAACAAAAGAAATTCATTTTAACCATGTATAAAGTATTAGAGTAGGATACCCACAGCTCACTGGAGAGGTCGTGTAATGTCAGTAGGAAGGCTGAGGAACCCTTCTTTGTCTTCTGCGCGGACAGCACAGAGACTCTCTTAACCTTCTCCCTCAAACCCCTTTCCCTTCCCTCCACTTCTCTATATGGTCGGCAGCATGAATGTGAAATCCCTGGTGTTTATCTATTTATTTATTCAAAATTGTGCATGGTCTTCACAAGCTTCAACCCATACAACAATGCAGTACATATATACTTAGTTACCATAAATATTATTATTAGTATCTATATTATATTTTTACCATTAATCTTATATTTCTATATGTGTTGCAAATGTCCATATACCATGGTAAAATTCAAGCTGGGTGTATACTTCAGGCTACAATGCTTTCCCTTAGAGGTTGGAAGTCACATGGTAGTCACCTTTATAGGAAAATATGAAATGGAATGCCAACCCTGGGCTCCAGGGAAAAGATTCAAATGCAAGCAATATCCAAATATTGTAAAGATAATGGCCATGAAAAAATGTTTGTTGCGGCTATGATTTTTACTTTAGATAATCACTTTAACATTTCATACATCTGAACCCCTTGTGTATCAATTTGTATACATACATTAATAAGTGTAGCAGCAACTTCTCCTTTTATATCATGTTTAGCTACATAGCAGCCAAATTCATAGAAATGTTGACTTAATTTATGCATGTCCACAGTGCACGCATCTGCATTAAGAATTTCCCTATATGACTCTTTATATATTTTAGGTAACTCTACAGATACAAGTGGCGGTCTTCTAGAAAATAAAGATTCAGCTAGCCATAGCGGTATTTCCACATTTGTCCCGGCCTTTAAATCATTATCAGATGCTGATGGGTCCAGGAAGCCTAAAAAGTAATGAAAAATGATTAGTTGAACATGCCACTGTACATACAAACTTTTCAATTAAATGGTTGAGACAGTTGTTATACTTACCCATTTTAGGTAAATCATGTAAAAATTTACAAGGTATCTTCTCATTTGTAACCAGTATATCCGATATAGACAAGTAATTACTGGTTTCCATTATGAATAATAAAATTAGTATAACTTTTAACGTATCCCGATTATTAAAATTTTTCTATGGGAATTTATAGGACAGAGTATTGTTATATTATCTAATAAAATAGATCGTAGATTAGTTAGAACACGATATTAAAAATTAAAAAGTTTTTGTTTATTTTCATTGGTTTCAACTTCAACCGTATTTCAGTAATCACTACAATAATCAGCAATTACACACAACACAATCAGTTCAGTTCAGTCAGGTCAGCAAAGAAATAACATTTTGTTCTTATTCTTCTTCTTTCTTCTTATATTATAATGGTTTCTGCAACGGAATCGCGTTTTGTTATTCTGCATCTGTCTGACATTTTCTATTTCTGACAGACAGTAATTGACAGAGCCTTTGACATTGGCATACATTTCTTACTTGCCAAAGCCAAAATGGAAAAAACAATTGACAGAGTCTGGAACCTGGTCTTTGGGTCTTAGAGACTGGCACGTGGCTGGGTAACTTAAGTTCCTCTAAATATTATGAATATTGAGCCTTTTACACTGCTTTAAAACTATTATAGTTAGTAGTTTTCTCTGTCTACGCATGACTCTGAAAAAAAAAACATAATGTCACCTTCCTTAATTTTTAATTCTAGCAACTTTTAATTTGAGTTTGGTTTGGAGGGTGCTTTGATGCGGTTTTTGTGTACTAACTTTCTTTAAAATTGCAAAAAATTGCCGGATCGAAGAGGTTAACTTGGTGAATATTTGCATTTACCAAATTTGAATTATCTATTTAGGTTATATCGCGTAACGAAATATGTCTAAATTGTAACATTCTTCGATGCTGATAATGAGCTGACGCGACCAAAATATACCTATATAATATTTGATCTACGTAGCAAGCGGCAAAACCTGATTAAAATAAGTGAAGAATACGCCAACACAATGACGGGGTAAGTATTTCGAACATTGTTTATTGTTATTCTATACTAAATCAAGAAAACACAATACGACTTGATAATTCGCACATGCTATTTGTACCTGTGCTCAACTGCATTACATAGGCTGAATTATATTTATTTCAGCAAATCGTATCAGATTAAAGAGATGAAATCTATAGTGGATTATCTAACAGCAAACAAACTTTATGGTGAAGTCAGGGCAAGAAAGATGTGGATGGATTTTGCTAATACCCAGGTAAAATGGAAACCATCAAGTTTCTAAAGTTTACCGTGTAATTATTAGAGTTTCGAACGTAAACAATATTATTCATATTTATTATAGCTCACCACAAGGACCTGGCAAAGTTTAAAGGAAACATTCTTGAAGCGCATTCTTCCTGACATACACAATCCATACTACAACCTTAGTATTGAACAAATCAATAGCTTCCGTAGTGGGTGAGTATATATATGATTTTGGTCTCAGCTCTCAACCCGGCAAGAGTCGGCCTTACAAACTTTTAATGTGATATGGATCTCTTATAATGGTGACGACTACTTACTTTGATATGACAGCCTTAAATTGTGTTTATTCTTTCAGATATGATGTGGTTGATAGAAATAAAAATACTAACAAACTAGAAATTCATACAGTTAGTGATGACTCAAATGGTATGTAAAAGTGACCTACTATACATTCCATTATCTAATTTTCATTCAACTAAACTGCATTCGTATTTTATCCAAATTGTCATAAAACAGTTTAGTTTTGATTGATCCTGATCCCAATCAGTAGTGAATTCATATTCATAGGAAATTCTCATTGTACACTTATATTTCAGATCAAAATGAAAATAATACAGCACTGTCCAATAATGACTATGGAATTAAAGAGGAGATCCTGGCAGGTGAGAATATAAAATGTTCAAAGATACCTTCACGAAATAGATCTTCTGCAGATACAGTCATTGTCGAAACATGCTATGAAACGGCAGAAGATATTCAAAAGGATTTGGAGTCCCCAGGGGGTGATATAGAAACAAAATCACTTAGAGACTGCATAACTTATTCTGAACCACTGACACCGATGTTGCAAGAAGTACTGGATGACTTTCAGTCAGAACCAGAAAATGAGCCTGAACCATCTGATAGAGATACCCAAATGGAAGCATGTCAAAAAGTATCCGAATCAGACAACACTGATAAAGGTACTTCTACCGCTGTGGAAGAAAATGGTAAATTAGACCAAGATGCCAATGGGATTTTGGAAAAGGATACAGATACCGCAGTTACTTCAGTTGAAGACAAAAACCCCATACAAAACAGTGATGAACCAAAAGATAAACAAAGTAAAAACGCTCAACCCTCAGTATGTGAGGAAAAAGATGATGATGTTGTCTGTTTGGATGATTCATCTCCTACAGGTAAAGAAATTTCAGATCCAGTTATTACAGAAAAGCAAACTGATAATGAAACTCTTCAAATATCAAAAGAGCAACTGGCTGAAAATGTTGATATTTCCAGAACAAATAATTCTGAAGAAGTTACAGTAGTGCATGATTCAAACTCAGAAATTATAAATCCTTCAGTAGTTCTGAATCATTCTAATAACACCCCAGATGCATCCCTTCCTAATAACCCTGAAGCATTAAAGAAAAGAATATCAGATGAAAAAGATGATACAAAATCCTTTTCATCTGAAAATAAAACTGATAGTAAAATTTCAAGGAAAAGATCAAATTCAGAAGATACAATAAAAAATTCGCAAAATAAAAAAAAGAAACTATTTACAAAAAAAACTAAAGCTACTTCTGAAACTGAAAGCAAACGAGAAATTGAAACAATTGCTGAAGTTCATTCCAAAATTAGTGAGGATCATCCTATGGAAGTTGAGAGTATCACTAATAAAACAGATGAGCCACAGCAAAGTAAGCAAGATATTACAAATTCACCAGATACATCAGCAAAACCTTCAACAAGTATAGCCAATGATATAGACAAGATTCTTTTGACATCAGATAGTGATCACAGTGCTACATCAAAAAATAATTCAGATATAAAAAATCCTTGTTTGCAAAATGTGAGTCTCTTTGACGAACAATTTAAAAAAGCAAAGTATAATACATCAGAGTCCGAAACTGAGTCAAAGAAAAAGAGTACTGAAGTTATTGGTCATAAAGGTGAAGACGATAAAACTAATAATGCAGTAGATAAGCAAAAGGAAGTAGTGATGTTGAAATCACATACAGATACTGATACTGATGAAAGTACAACTCCTCCAAAGAAGAAGTTGCGGCCTGGAGTAATGTCGTCTAAAACTGACAGAGATAAAGCTTTAGGAAATATTTTTGGACTTTCTAGTGGTAAGTTATATATAGGCCATATGCTTGTATGCATTGTGAAGTCACAGCTTGATTTTATAAGTATTTTTATTTATTTATAAGGAGTACCACAGGTAATGCATGAAATGGTTTTAATAGAATTGTTACTGATTACTAACTTTATTGGTGACAGGTAGTAAAATAATTATATATGCTACTAGGGAGTTTGTTTGATTGATTTGCAAGGCATGTATCATAACTGATGATTATTGCATTTCAATGGTAAACATATATAAATAATAGCCCACTAGTATCAGGTACAGGGGCTAAGCTTCATTTAAATTTGATGGAATAAATGTACATTTGAAAATTTCACCTGTTATTGCTAAAGAGAGGCAGAAGAGATGTCATAATCATAATGTGTGATGCCCCTAGGGCAGCACGTGTGTGACGCCCCTGGTGTTGGGTGAACAGTCTGCTGGCGTATATTGAAGAACTGGGGTGGTTTGAATAAATTTACGCACCCTTACGCAAAAATCGCGCCGTGACGTAAAGTTGCGGAAATCGGCCAATGTCTGGCTTTAACCCAACTTAGACACTTTCAAATTTAGATTTCTTTTTATTGCTAAAAATGCATGCTAATAACCATATTCGAGATAAAATAGCTTTAATGAAAAATAAAGTATTTACTGTTAATAGTTTATCACTTCATCTACAGGTGCAGGAAATTCAAAACGCAGAAAGCAGCGTTTGTCAACACGCAGGAGAACAATATCACACAATAATAAGTCACAGTATGTATAAGTTTACTTTACATATACATTTATTTAAAATATTGTACATATCAAAATTTTATTTCTTCATTCAGAAATCATTTAATGTATCATATTATATTATTATCCAATAAATAATTTCCTTTTTTCTTCTCCAACGCAGAAAGAGGGTTGCTCAGAGGCTTACTACGTAACCTCTTTATGTAGGTGGTCAATAAATAAAGTTATCATACGAATACTTATAAAAGGTTGTACATTTTTGTGCAGAAATGGTGATTCTAATTCAAGTGAATGGGCGTCCGAACTAGATAGTGAAACTTACGTGTCGCCTCCTCGCGCCAGGAAAAATAGACCAACAAGGAAATATTTGTAAGTTATTATTGTTACATTTACTGAATTGAACCTTTCAGTTTTGGGATCTAGAGGACTCTGGGATCGGTAGACAGCAATGACGAAAGCTAAATGTATCATGAAATAAGCAGTCCTATAGCATATAGCAATAAGTACCATTAGGACAATATCTTAAAAATGAAATTCCCTTTTTTCAGGAAACCGAAATGTGGGAGAATTATTCCATTAGAAGAGGAAGGAGGTTTGTTTGTTATGTACGGCAAGAAAATATATCCACTGGTGAAAGATGGCAAACTAATCAAGAATTATCTTAATTATTTGCCTGACTGTGAGTACTATTTGGTTTTTTTTATCTATAAAGCTACCATAACTACCTAAAAGTTACAGTTGTAAGCGACACGATACCTATTTTATAACATGTAACCTTTTCATGTAACTTTCATTGATTTGTGAGAGGACGAACGCGGGGTGAGGCACGGAAGAGGGGTGTCGGTTCCTCATCGCGTCTCGCGCTCGCAGCGCCACCGGCAGTGCGTTGATAACTGACTAACCGCGTGTGTCCTCGTAGGAATCAATATACCTACCTCTATTCCAAAACTATCAAATAAAAGTAATTACCCCAAGTTCAGCTGGTTGTCCTTAGCGTACCGTCCTCTACAACCAACAGTAGAACCTCGATTATCCAGACTAATTGTTGTCGTTAGGCAATTGGGTAATCGAAAATTCGGATAGTTGAATTGTGGAAGAAAAACGGATTTTGTTCCTACTATATGTACCTATAAGTATATTTAATGATGAATACTGCACTAAATATACAATTTAATAAGTAATCAATAACTTCTACGAAATTTATAGCCGATTCGGAAGAAGATCAGAACTATTGGAAATTGAAATATGAGGAAGAGAAGAAAAAGGCAGCTGAGTTAAAAAAGTGAGTTCATTTTATTTACATAATATAATTACTAGCATAAATAGACTCACAGCCTCCTCCATTTTAAAATGTCAATGGCAGTTACTTGTGACTTATAGTATAGAAACATCGACGTCACTGCAATATCCCTTTCTATCACATGTTGATAATGGTTTAAAAAAAAAATACGGTTCGTATACTCTGTCACTTTCTCACGCCTTGGTTTTGTGTAAAGTTACGTATGTCACCGCACACTTTGTTCCTCTAATAATAAGTTTATGATTATAAGTTACTTGCTGTCATCCGCGGCTACATCAGTTATTATAGTTATATATATAATTTCACAGGTTATTGAAAAGGTCAAAGTATTCACACTCAAGGGCGTCTACTTCTTCGGCTGCTATGCCTCATAGTCCACAGCGGTCAGTATAATAATATTAATTGTAATAAGTTATAAAAAAGCTAAACTGGAGTATCTTAACATCTATAATGACGACCTCCGTGGCGTAGCGGTAGTGAACGCAACTGCTACGCAGGAGGTGCGGGTTCGATTCCCGCTCAGTGCAAATCTTTGTGTGGTTGAATATAAATATTTGCATTGGTCTGGGTGTTTCTATGTATAATATATATGTATTTACAAAAAAATGTATCTATGTATGTTTATCCGCATTCTAGAATCCGTAACACAAGCTAGTTAAACTATGCTTACCACGGGTCTAGGTGACGTTGTGTAGATTGTCCTAGAATATTTATTTATTTATTTATTTATAATCGTTTTTTATTTGTTTAGAGCTTCAAGAGCTTCAACAAGCAATTATAATCAACCGGAAGAAACGTCAAGTAATGTTGGTGAGTAATTCAAAACTTATATAGAGATTGTACAGTGATGAAAGCAATATGTTTTGCTACTAAATAATTTTATGTTTCAGGCAAAGAAATATGTGTAACAGAAACTAATGAGAAGAAACCTGAAGCAAAGGCCAACATATCTGAAAATATCAAAATTAAATTCGCCACTAACAATAATCAGGTAGCTTATCCTATATTCTATTTACACTACTATTATACAATGAAACTCAAAAATACTGTGCCAATTTCAAAAATTCTTTCACCATTGGAAAGCTACATTCGCCCTGAGTAACATAGGCTGTATTGCACTGCACGATAACCTACATCAACACAGGTGAAGACGTGGGCAACAGCTAGTAACGTATATATTAAAAAAAATGTGACGTATATGTAACCAAACGCTCTAATGTTATAGAAATAGGACGCGCTTGCACCACACTTACACTGAGTTTCCGGAAGGCTGATCAACGCTAAAATTAACTAATCACCTCATTATTACTCATTTAGTTTAATCCATGGCGATTGCACAACTATAGACTAGATAACATATGTATTAGCTGTTGCCTGTGCCTTGTAGTTATAAGCTAAACAGTTTTGAATAAATAAAAATCAATTTGGACGTATTTGTTCAGCTGTATAGGCGGTGATAATAACAGACAGCCGGATGCAATATTAATATGGTGGTAAAGACGACCTCCGTGGCGTGGCGCTAGTGAACGCGAATGCTACACAGGAGGCGCGGATTCGATTTCCGCTCAGTGTAAATATTTGTGTGCATGAATATGAATATTTGCATTGATTTGGGTATTTCTATGTATATACGAGGGGAGGTCCAAAAGTTCGTGGAATGACAGGGTTTTAAATAAAATAAAACAATAAATCTATTTTTCCTTTTCAATATAATCACCCTTAAGGTGAATACATTTATTAGATCTGTGAATTAATTTTTCTAAACCATCATAAAAATATTTTTTATCTTTTGCCTCAAAATGAGCCAAAATTGCCTCCTTGACCTCATTATCGTCGGAAAATTTCCTTCCCCTTAAGTCTTTTTTTAAATTGGGGAACAAATAAAAATCACTAGGGGCCAGATCTGGACTGTAGGGTGGGTGAACTAGTGATTCGAAGCCATGCTCATTCAGAGCAGCCATTGCCACTCGGCTCTTGTGAACCGGTGCATTGTCTTGCAAGAGCAACACTCCCTTGGTCAACTTTCCTCGTCGTTTTTCTTTGATAGCCTCCTTTAATTTCTCTAGTATCGTCGCGTAATATTAGCCGGTTATGGTCTTTCCCTTTTCTTTGTAATCAATCAATAGTATCCCGTCACAATCCCAAAAAACAGTTGCCATCAACTTTCCAGCCGACTCCGACACTTTGAATTTCTTTGGCGGTGGTGTTCCCTTTTTATGCTATTGCATGGACTCCTGTTTAGACTCAGGCTCAAAGTGATGAACCCATGTCTCATCTCCGGTAACAATCATAATAAAACAGGACCGGTAACAATAAAACAGGATCGTCTCTACACAACTCCAAATCTGTTTAGACGCATCGACGCGCTGCTGCTTCTGAAGCGGTGTGAGCATTCTCGGTACGCATCTTGCACTAACTTTTGTCATACCCAGATGGTCATGTAGGATTCGCAGAATGGTGGTATCTGATACTCCAACTAATGCAGATAATTGTTTCTTCTTCAAACGGGTGTCGTCCAGTACCAGATTTTCCACTTTTTCCACAATGTCTGAGGTGGTGGCCTCAACTGGCCTGCCTGAGCGGGGGTCATCTTCAATCGACTCCCGACCACGTTTAAAAAGACTATGCCATTTGTAAATCATTGATTTACTAGGGCACTGTTCCCCATAAACAGATTCCATTTCATTCAAAATGGTCTGAGCGTTTTTTCCCTGCTTGGTAAGGAATTTTATTACAGCACGGTGCTCAATTTTGTCCATAGTTTTCGTTTTCTTCCGGATTGACTTGTTTATCAGGCGAGTATTCGGGAACGAATGACGCTTTAGGGTTGAAACTCAGTTTATATACTAATTATGAGTCACTAAGGAGCATGACACTAAGGTAGCGCACCTATCCCCACTCCGACCCCTTCATTCCACGAACTTTTGGACCTCCCCTCGTATGTTTGTATTTAAAAATGTATCTAAGTATGTTTATCCGTATTCTAGAAGCCATAATACGAGTTTATGCTTACCTTGAGTTAGGTGGCGTTGTGTACATTGTCCTAAAATATTTACATATTTTTTTATTATCTGATTAGTAACAGATAACAAGTAATTAAAAATCTATTTCAGGAAGTCCATTTAGAAGGTGGTTGGCCACTGATCCAAAATGTGTTAGAGCATGTGGTGCATATATTTCACAAGGAACCACAGCCTGTTAGCCAGCCTAAGGCCGTCGTAGAACCACCGTGCTCAAGTGGAATATCAACACCTGTAATCATAACCGCCGTTCACGAACCAAACGTCGATCCAGGTAATTTATGGTTGCGGTTATCTCAATATTCACTCCCTTCCTAGCTATATCTTGACATACATCTTTATGTAGTAGATATTGAATAAAAACATATTGAAGGGATAACCTATAAGGTATGTGCACCAAAATGTTTTTTTCATCTCCAAACCCAACATACCTACCTCTATTTTATTAAAAGAGATTTACTATCAGGGTGAGAGCGTCAGAGCTCCCGTAAAAACCAAGATATACCAACCATCAATCAGCAGTTGCACTGGCATGCAGTTTAGTTTGACTTGGCCCAGTACGCCTTGCCCACCAAGTTTCTATTTATACGAGTAGTACAGTATTTTAACATGTAAGTTCGCAATCTTTACAGATGTTCATGAAAAGGTTAACAAAATAGAACACGAAATTTTTAAAGAAATAGAAGAGAGAGACAAACAAGAAGTAAATGAGCCAATCGGACTGGAAACTAACGTTACTAAAAGGTATAGCTAAAAGTAATAGTTACAACAAATCAATATCAATCTATTGCACCAGAAAAATTACCATTTTATTTGATTGTTTAGATACATACTTACAGACAGACAGATAACACAAAAAAAAACATTTTAGCACTAATTATGCTATAGCGCTAATATATTATAATGGAGTAATAAGAGCCCTACTATTATTACTCTATTATAATATATTAGCGCTAATCTATTATTATTACTCTATTATTTTTAGATTCTAATTAGTATCACATCATAAAATGTTTATATTTATTCAACCTTTCTTTTTTTTCACAGAAAGGTCGGCAGACCGCGAAAATCGTCGCAATCTTCAGCTTCACAAAGTCCTGCAAAAAAACCTAAACTGTCTGACCAAGCGGAAGTGAAGGAACCAAAAGTCAACGGAGAGAGAATAGAAGAGACTGGAAATGAAGTTAAAAGTGATGAATCAAAAACACTAAATGACGCCATTAATGATGACTCCAAAAAACAAAATGTTGCCGTCATTGATGAATCAAAACAAGTAAATGACGCTGCCATTGATGATTCCAAAAAACGAATACGAACTCCGCGGCGTAATTTAGATGGTACGGTCAGAAACATAATAAATTTTAATAAACATACGTCGTAGTATAGTATAGAGATGATATAGCAGAGTGAAACATCTTGGATATCTCCTTTCCTTCCTTTGGATGGATGGATCTCGGACTTAAAACCGCACGCGAGAGATGCTTTTTTTTTTTATCGTGCGCAAAATCCCCACGTATACCACCTCCACCAAAACCGATGGAGGTGATTATGTCGGACTCGAACCGACCAAAACGCACGCCGTCCATGGGTCCTTGATTGCCGGAGGTGAGAACGCGATAGAGATGCTGGGGGAAACGATTGCCTAACACATATTCCCTGGCAATGCCCACCCCTGGCCTATTTTAGTTAACTTTGATGTCAAGGTCTATTGTAGGGCTAAGTTAATAACGGCTTATAGAAAGTATTTCATCTATCTATTTGTTGTCCCACTGAGCTACAAGTACTTACTTGTATATTAACTAATCCAAGTATATTACAGATTCTCTGAAGAACAGTGATACTCCTACTGTTATGACCAGACGCTCAAAAATCAATACAAGCAAAACTAGCGTAGGAAACGAAGATGAAGAAATTCGATACATGTTCCCGCCAAAAAATACAAGACAGGCTGCAAAAACCTCCACAGATAAAATATCAAAACAGAAACCTCTAAAAAGGTAAAATGTTAATGTTAGTAAATAAAAGTAGACATGTATCAGCATAATTTAATAGGATATACATTGCGTCGCACTTAGGAGTTTCGTATGTTCTACTTGCTCGATTTATCAAAGTTTAAATATTTTTTTACATATCTGATTTTTACATCATGTGATATATCTAGACCCACTTAATCCTTATCCAAATTTATTAAACCACATAATTTTATCGCAACCTTATTGCATACAGTTTTAGTTTTCATTTTACATACAATCAAATGTGTTATATTTCTTTAAAACTATATTAGATAATCCCTGTAAAAAGTCTTTTAAATATTGTTTTATAACTATTCTATACTTCTCAAGTAAATTTTTAACTGTAAGTATTGCATTAATTGTGAATCAAAACATCAATGTAATAAAATTATGGATTTATGACTATTGGGTTATGTACAGTAAATTCATTATATTGACTATCCATTGATTAATATAGTGCGACACTAAAATTTCTGACAGTAAGTTGGGACAATTGTTTAGAATTAAGATTTTAAAAGTACAAGTGATGTACCCATAGTGAATTTAGGAAATCATGTTCAATGCAGTTGATTACTTCTGTACCGGCGTATTCAGTTGAATGAGCTGTGAACGAATGGGTTTTATATCTAACTATATCCACTTCTAGAGGGTAGTGTAACATTTACAACCATCTGTTTAATCAGATTGGAAGCTAGAAATATAAAACTAAAAATTCTACATGATGTAAGGTACTACAGCCAAAGCAGCACACAGCAAATCTATAAAAATAAAAAAATGAATCGCGAAATATGTCGCTAAGCTCAACACTCGAATATACTGGACTAATTCGAGTAATTCTTTTTTTTATTAATTCCTTGAACTCTACGGAACGTTTCATTGAGCAGCGGGAACGGGATCAGATGTTCACCCGTACGGAGCTACGGTTTGCCCGCAGCTAGTTATATATCAATCTCTTGGATAAAGTATTAAAGCATCATTTGTCGAAACTGAATATCCGGTTTGAGGTTTTTAATATTGAACATGATTTTATATATATATTCTGTTTGTCATAATCGCCCCTAATATTGTATGTAAATATCAAAAGCAGCAGTTAAAGAGCTAATATCCCAATATGTTTCTTTTTCATAAATATGAAATGTTGTTCTTACGAAACAGAATGGGAGCAGGTGAATATTTCAAATCAATAAACTTTAAAATTAAAAAATGTGTATTATTTCATGATTTTATAATTGTAGATGATATTGATTTAATAAATTGATTTGAATATTACGTTTATTAAAATCAATTTAATAAATCGCTGACAGTTTAAAAATGGTTTTTTATATTATAATATATTTATTAGGGTGAGTGCTTTCCAAATGTTTTACTTCGCGGTGTGTTTGTAAACCTGCTTCCATTGATACTGTGCATGTTTCATTTGCTTATTTATTTTTTATTTGCACTTTAGCTTCTGCTGATTTATTTTTTCTTCTCAATTTTGATGCACGTTATTTTTGCGTAATTGTTCCCGCTTCTTTAACCGCATTTATTGCCTTTTTTCCTAACAGCGCGTCCATAGCCCTGAAAATACCCTCTTCACCTGATACTGTTTGCTCAAATTCTTTGGAAAGTACTCAAGGCTACCAAGATACTGACCCCAGTCCTATGAAACCTGAATTCAGAAAGAAGAAAATGATAAACCTTTCTGAAAAGAAATCTAAGACTATTAGTCATGTACGTCGTAGTAATAGGAAAAAAACACAACCGTTTTCATATTATGATGCAGGTGGTTCTAGCAATCTGTCTCTTGATGTTTCTGGAAACAAAATTGTACGAGATGATTCTACTCTTAACTCAGATGTATACCGATCTGAATCCTATCACTTGCTCATGCCAGAATCTAAAAATACGTTCCAACAGCTAGAACCAATATACGAAACAAGCCCAGTGGACAGTAAAGTAGAATTTATTGAACATATTGATTCAACGCCCAAAAATGAAGTATTTTCTGTGCAATTGAGCACAATATCACGTAAATCTGGTCAAATCGATAGCGATTTTGGCAGTTCTAGTAATATATCTTTGCCTCTGTCTCCGGAATTGTCAGTTGTCGAGAGTTTGTCTGTTTCAAAAGAATTGCTTAATACTTGCGAAGGACCTACTATAAACGAAATGCAGTGTAATGAAGTTTCAATGGCACCGGCAACATGCAGTCAATATATGATTTCAGAAATTGATGTGTCCGTTCCTTTAATGCAACAGGAATGTGGTCTTGAAAGTTCCATCGTGGCACCCAGCGATAACATCAATAAACCGCACAATCTTGTCACAGAATCATTGGTGAAGAAAATAGGTACTATTAATATTACGGATCAAAGTAACGTATCAGATAATCTAGATGTCAAACTAAGAGACCTGTTCTTAGAAAGTGCTAAAAAAATGGCTGCCCATAATCAAATAAGCAACATGGACATAGACGAGACTAACATTGAGATTACAAAGAAGTCAAAAATTAAAAAGCGAAGTTCCACTCCTCGTAAACGAAAGAATTCTACAAAGTCCAAAAAGATACCTAAAGTACAAGACTTGGTCGAAGAAGAACATGTAGAATCTTTTGCTAAAGGGGGCAGGCAATCTTGTCCACCTGTCATTCAAACCTTAGTACCCGAAGAAGAAATGAATATTGCCAATCTCACTATTAATGAAAACGTGACTTCTAAAGGCCGAAAGAAAAAGGACATTATTAAAGTAAAAATACTTAGACCTAAAAGTAAAAAATCGCCAAATGACACTGTAAAATCTATACGCGACAGCAGTCACAAATCTACTTGTACCGACAGTGGGATTAACGATACAGAATCCGGTGTGTTTCTACGTGGAGATGAGAGTGTGGACCTCATACATAACCATTCGGAAACATGCCTGCATGCCAATGAGTGTATAGATAGCATTGAATTCGTTGAAAATTCTGTAAAATCATTAACCTTAAGCGATTCTATGCGGTCCATGAACGATATTTTATGGCAAGACCAGGAGCTCGGTGACGAGCAAAACATTATACCCGATTTTTTCTGTAACAATGCTCAAGATGTAAAAAGTTTTTATGGTAAGTATTCCTATCAATATTTAAGGATATCTAACAATAGGATTGATAACTTCGTCCTAATATTCACACCTTATGTCAGCGCTTACGGTAGTCCACAGACTATGATACCCGCGTTAATAAATATTAAAAATCATTGTATATTTTGTGTTCGGGAATCTTTTTTTAGCGCGGATGTCCCCTCGGATAACTGATTCTCCTGGAATCGGGTAATATCAGGTTACTCCGGACAACAACATCTTTCGTCAGAATCCTCGCATACTGGCGTCCACGGTAGACAGTCTCTGTTGGAACCCGTATTGGCCATCAGCTAGGTTCGACTCTACTCTAGACTGCTCGATGAGCCGCCTCGCCCCTGCTTGATCAATATTCTGTGACGGTACTTATTACATTTATAATTTATATTTACAGAATATAACAATCCAGATGACATAGAAAACTGTGACAGTGAGACGGTCTACCATAGTCCTTTAGGTACAGAATCTAGTCTCATAACTGAAGATCTTTCTGACGATCTCCCTCAGACGTTCACCAATCCTAATAAATGGTACCTACTTAGTGAAGACGAAACCACAAACACGAATACGGCAAATGTACGAGAACCTCCAGTCAGTGTTGCTAGTTTTGGGGCCAATCTTAAACAGATATTCCCAATCACTTGTGCTGTACCAGACTTATCTTCTATCACAGAAATGTCTGGAGATAATGATAATAGTAGAAAACAGACATTAGAGGGAGTTAGCAGTGATTTTAATTCCAAGAATTCTTTCAATTGAAACTTTTAATAAGTAAACGATTTTTATCAGCCTGGAGCTTGATAGAAAATATTGCAGAATTATTGTTATTTAAACATTAGTATGGTTTTAAACAAAGGCACGTGATGTTTTTAACTCACTTATGTTGAAATTAATTCAAACCATCTATTTACCGACATTTGATTACATCTTATGTGATCGTATGAAACGTCGGTAAATCAGTGGTAACAACATAATTATTGTACCTATTCAAATATGATTTTCCCATTATTGATTATTGAATTATTATTTTTATGAATTAGTATTTGAAGAATAAAATAAATGTGATATTATTTGTACTAAAATCATATCAACTATCATTTATTTGCAAAACAACCAAATCTTTCTAGCTCGATGCATATAGGTATCTAAAATATGAGCGGGCAGGGCTAACGTGAAGGATAAATAGGAAGAAGATACGAAACCACCTCTTGGTCGGTCGCCCGGTCGGTTTTAGATAGATTTTCTTCAGAAAATCTAATTATGATTACATAGTAGACAGAAAGTAGTTTTGGTATTATATCTACTACGGTCAACTTACGATATAGATGTAGGCGTTACCTGGCGGAAATCCATTACAAAAAGATATATATTGGGGGAGGGAGGAGAGCTCACCGCTCACCCGCGGTTTAACACTCCAACAATATATATTGGAATGTCAAACCACCCTCTTCAAAGTAAGTAAAACAAAAAATCTTACCAGAGAGGAGATGTTGTACCATGTGCAGTATTCCGCTAGTGCGAAGGACAAACCTCAACACGTGTTTCGCCTCTACACGAGGCATCTTCAGGAGCGCTCTCAAGTGAATGAGCTCTGAGCTCATTAGCTTGAGCTCTGAGCTCAGAGCGTAGTTTGGTGAGCGGTGGGGCCTCCTCCTTCCCCCAATATATATCTTTTTTTACGGTCAACTTGCAAGAGAATTATTTTCTATCTGACTTGAGTATTACTTGATTTACCGCTTTGTGGGATGACCCATCATCACTACATAGTATAAAATAAAGTCGCGTTTTCTGTCCCTTTGTATGCTTAAATCTTTAGAACTACGCAACGGATTTTGATGCGGTTTGTTTCAATAGATAGAATGGTTAAAGAGGAAGGTTTATATGTATATAACATCATGCTACGACTAACAGGTGCGGAGCAGGAATGAAAAATGTTGTAAAAACGGGGTGACGCAGACGAAGTCGCGCGGGTTAGCTAGTTTTTCTTATATAAAATATTATTAAAATACTAGCTGACCCGCGCGACTTCGTCTATTAAAAAGCAATGGCAGCATATACTGGCAACACCAGTGGACTTCGACATGATTTGATTTAGAATATAGACGTTATACTCTGTGGTTCAGCGAGCTCGTTTACTGCTCAAGGTTTTCGTTTTGACTTATTCAACTTGAAGTGCTTCTTAAGATGGCTTCTGCAGCAGAATCGCAGCAATTTCGCCAATGACCAGTAAGCGGTAAATGTAACTCTTGACTTGTTTACTAATTCTTAGTCTATGGGTATTGTTTTTGTCGGGGAAAACCTGGCAAAAACTAGGCTGTCATGTGTCACAACTGTCATCAATGGCAACAAATGTCAAGTCAAGATTGTTTTCTTTTAACTTGAGTACATTAGGAGCGCACCTTTCGATTGAATTATTTAATTCTATACAGTTATTCATAAAATGGTGTAATTTTCACGATGCCGAGACGTCTGCCTCTACGCATAAGCATAAGAGATTGCTTAGTTTTAGTTGTCCTGGTCATTTTTAATACAATTCATATCACTGACATGGGTAAGTCTCTGTACTATCTCCACTAAAAATGTATATTTATTTGTACATATCAATATTACACATGGTATTTGTTGCATTGTAGCCAATAATAATATGGATATCCAAAGCAAGGAGAATAAAATCAAGGATGATGTGAGCGACAAAGGCGTAAATTTCAGTGAGAATGAAGACTACTTGAAGAGTTGTCCTTCTGTTGACCAAGACATGACTGAATGCAGCACACTGCAGTATCCTTGTATAAATTGCGAACGTAGTATAGATTGCCAGTATGGAGGTTTCTACAACTATACTTGTACTGTGAAACCAAAAATTGTCTGTAATGTAAGTAAACTTGAAATAACATGAGACAATTGTAGTTCGTGTTTCATGACTATTTAAATATTCTATTTTTCTATTTCAGGGTACTAAGACATTTAACAGAACAGCAATATGCCGGTTCTGTTATCAGACTGAGAAATGGGAACATCGATGTGAGCAAAAAGCAAACTGTAATTCTTTGTCATCACCATTAAAATATTATTTGTAAGTTAAAGCCTGCTTAAAGTCTTACATTAGTCAATATATCAAATAAACATGTAGCAAAAGCTATGGGACCAAATTTTTTCAATGTATTGTTCTGTTAATTGTATGAGACACAATGTGTTGAATTTCATTACATCTCAATAAAAATCTTGTATTGTAGAGTCTTGGGAAGGGCAAAAATGTGGTTATGTTATGCACTGCTGTCTGTCATATAGAGGTAGTTGAGGAATGATATACCCTGTTCAGAGTTTAGGGTGTTATTATAATTTAAACTAAATTCCAATTTTAGTTTTAAAGTTTGTGTTAATAATGTATCTGCAGTGTAACCAAAAGAGAAGTGTTGCAATTTGATAGTCAAAACATAAGCGAATACTTCATTGTCATTTCATCAATCAAAAAGTGCCATGACTATCTATGTCAGTATTTATAAATAAGTGATAAGTTTTATCATTGTTTAGTAGGTACCCATGAAGGTAATATTTATCATCAATATAAAATTCTCTTCTTACAATAAAGATGAAGAAGAAAAAGGTTTGCATTGATATGCCACAGTAACTAATATGCTAATATTTGTATTTGCTTTATAGTACTTATAATTACATAATTCTTTACTTCTATTCCAGGACAAATTGCACAGTCTCTGATGACATTGTGTGCCTAGGAAAACGAAGGTTTCATAAGAAAATACGATGTTCATGGACTGCTGGCACCAGGTGGGGTACAGCACTCATTCTAGCACTGACACTCGGAGGATTTGGTGCAGATCGTTTCTACTTAGGCCACTGGCAAGAGGGTATAGGCAAACTCTTCAGTTTCGGGGGACTAGGAGTATGGACATTGGTAGATGCTTTACTGATTGGAATCCATCATTTAGGACCTGCAGATGGCTCACTTTATATTTAAATTTTATCTCATTATGTGTATGTAGTGTTGTAAGTTTCTTAATAATTTATTAAAATGTTATAGTGTAAAAAAACATCTGTTATTCCTTACCTGGCTGTGAGTAAGATTTTGTTATGACCTCATTATTATTATCATCATCGCCTTGCTTATGCAGGTGGCCGACCGAGCGGATCAGGGAGGTAAACCCTCTCGCTGAACCGACATAGAGACAGCAACAGTTGCGACGTGCGCTAGTATATTTGCGAATCTTTCGTTTTAATTCCTTTTTTTATTTTGTTTATATTTACTTATATATACTCAGACAAGCATGCGGCCTACTATGGACCACTATGGCAGCATGACCTATGGACGATTGCACATACCTACTTGCTGCCGACCATATAAAGAGGATGGGGAAAGGGGAAGACGGGGGAAGACAGAAGGCTAACAGAGTCTCTGTGCTGTCAGTGCAGAAGACAGAAGTATTTCTCGGTCTTTCCACTGACAACACAAAACCTGTCCAGTGAGCTCTGGCTACGCTACTCTCCGCCGGAAACACAACACAAGGTTATTATAAGCCGCGATATTCTGTAGGGCGGAGAGGTATTTCCCCAGTCACTCTGCTCAATTAGGACGGGAGATACCGTCATGTCCTACCTCTGTTGTATGTGATGTGACCTGTTGTTACGGTTTGTCTTCCATTTGTAGTCGAGTCTCTGGAGTTGACGGTGAGGACTATGAAAATGAAAATGAAAATGAAAATAATTTATTGCCAAAAAACACGAAGGTTACATTCATTGCCGGTGACCCCACACTAGGCAAGCCTGTCCTGTGGGTGCCGAATACGTTGGTACATTATGGGTAATACAAAGTGTTCGGTATATTTATGTTGCCGACATTATTTACAGTAGGTGTTACAGTAATGTTACAGTTTTACATATTTATATATATTAGATTTAGATTGGTACGGTATGAACTTACTATTTTAAATTTATGTAACACAGGTAGGTAATAATTAGGAAAATCTAAGTCTAATGTAGTGTAAGTAGTGTTGAGTGGTGTGGTGGAGTGAAGAGAAGTGTAGTGGAGTGTAGTGTAGTGTTGATATTGTGTGATATGTTATCAAAAATTTGTCCTGATATTGTTGTGTGATTTTTTTTTTTTACTGTAAATTATGTTCCCGAAGCTGAGTACATCGTTTTCAGACTAAGTGTACTATAAGGTCTTCTGTATCATCGTACGTAAGAGTGAGCAGCCATTGTATGGTAGTTAATTTAGCCTCCCTAACGGAACACAACTTTATGTCGCACCGCTTTACTATTTTGTTGTAAATGTGTAGGTCCATGTAGGGGCTGAACCGTCTAGCAAAACTGGTTTTAATGGTTGGTAAGGGTAACTTGTAAACGCGACGCTCAAGCAGTTTACTGTGTTCCTCGGTGTTAATAATTGTGCGATGAACTCTCAGTGTTGCTTTGAGGAAACACAGTTGACGCACAGTTAATACCTTACTTTCTCTGTAAAGCTCAGTTGTTGGGTACATGAAGGGTCTTCTGAGCATGGTTTTCAAAACACATCGTTGTGCTATTTCTGCCCGCATTATGAGGGTTTTATGTGCACTACCCCAGCAGATTACGCAGTAAGATAGGAGTGATTGTGTCAGGGCAAAATAAACTTGTTTTAAAACTGCTGGTGATGCAGAAGACCGTAGGAGTTTCATAATGTTAGCAGTTTTCCTTACTCGAGTTGATATTGAGTTTATGTGTGTTTCAAAGCTAAGGCGTTCGTCAAGCAGGATTCCAAGATACCTAATGGTGTCAGTTTTAAGAAGCTCTTCACAGCTGCAGCATGCCAGGTTCAAACACGTGTGTAATTTTATTTTCGGGTTTTGTTTTGGGGCTGATGCCGTGGTTTTGTGAAAACATACGTACTTGGTTTTCTTAGCATTTAATGTTAATAAGTTATGCTGCAACCATGTTGAGATCTGTGCCATTCCAGTTTCAGCCTTTGAGAACGCTTCAGCCCAAGATGAGCCCTCATAGATAATAACTGTGTCGTCGGCATAACAAATGATTTCTGCGTTCGCTCTTTCGTGTATATCATTCATATACATGATAAAAAGGGTCGGGCCCAAAATACTACCCTGAGGAACACCGAAATTAACAGTGAGAAGTCCACTATTTTGGCCTCCAACTTTGACACATTGCTTTCTGTTGGTCAGATAGGTCTTAAACCAGTTTAGAGCCAATCCTCTCACCCCAAAGTGATTTTCGAGTTTACGCAACAGGATTGGCGTCGAGACAGTATCAAAGGCTTTGGCTAGATCCAGGAAGATGCCTATGCTAGCTTTCTTGCTGTCAAGATGAGACGCTACAGTGGAAGTAAGTAAATTTATTGCATCCTCCGTGGATCTCCCCTGCCTGAAGCCAAACTGTCTGTCGGACAGCAATTTATTCGATTCAATGTACCGTACAAGTCTGTTGTTTACTATTTTCTCTAGAAGTTTAGAGAATACAGTCAGAAGAGATATTGGTCGGTAGTTTGCAATACAGTCTCTAGGCCCATCCTTATGAATCGGTGTAATAGATGCTGTCTTCCAAGCTTCGGGGAAGACACCCGATTGTAAACTGTGGTTCATAATTGCTGTAAGTGGTTGTAAGACTGTCTGCCGTATCTCCTTCAGCATTGTGTTAGTGATACCGTCTGCACCGGGCGCCTTGCCATTTGCCAAGGATAGTATGAGGGACTCAACTTCATGTTCGTCTGTCGGCTGTAGAAAGAAAGAGTCTTTGATGAGTTTATTTTTAACTTTATGTGACAAATTCTCCTGACTTTGCTTAAGTCGACCTAAAATATCGGCAGCTAGCTTTTCTCCGATAGTTGAGAAATATTTATTACATATGTCAAGAGAAGCTCTGTGATTAGTACTACCCTTCAGTGTTAAGAGTTCTTGTGGTTCTTTCTTAGTTTTTGACATGTGACATATAGATCTAATAGTTTTCCAGAGAGTTTTAGTGTTTTTTGTACTGTTGGATAGTTCTTGATTTTCGTATTCACTTTTGAGCTTTCGGAGCAGGTTATTGCAGAAATTTCTGTACCGTGAGTAAATTAGGCGTAGGAGTTGGTCATCAGGAAACTTTCGGGTGCGAAGGTGAAGACGGTCGCGATGTTCCATGCAACGAATTAATCCCGGAGTAATCCATGGCTTAATATTATATTTGGAATGACTAATTTTTGCTGTTCTGGAGTTTGAATTCACAATATGAGTTAGTCGGCTGCAGAAGGAATTCACCGCCTGGTTTATGTCTACGGTGTCAAGTAGGACAGTCCAATCCTCATTTTCAAGCTCTGTTTTTATTGTTTCCATGTCGTGTTTAAGGATGGTTCTGCTGCAGTTTATTTTATTATTTTTAGTAGTAACCAGTCCTAGCATTACTATGTAATGGTCGGTTAAATTAGAGCGGCACACTACGCCTGTAACGTCCTGGCTGGTGTTTACAAAAATATGATCCAGGCATCTCTCCTCTCTTGTAGGAATTGTTATTGCAGGCAACAGTCCATGTTCTGAGGTAAGACATTGATACTCTAGTTCCTGAGCAGTTTTTGCCATGAGCAAGTTTATGTTGATATCGCCTATCAAGATCAGTCTGGTGTGCCTGTTTGACTTACCTTTCAAAATAGAATCCAGGGACCTAAAGAAGTTATTGAAATTTGGGAATGATGGTGGGCGGTATACACCGAGGATTGTGATTCCGTTATCTAGTATCAGTTGTAGACAATTTGCATCCTGACATTCGGGTTCCGAGACACTGACGCTGAGGGTATCTTTCACGTATGCTACAACACCAGTATTTTGATTGATTTGTTTGTTTGTAAAATATGAGGTGTACGATGGTAAGTGAGGGATTACAGTGTTCTCATCTAGCCAGCATTCTGTGAGAACTATTACATCAAAGGAAGTTCTCATTCTGTGTAACGTCACCATAAAAGCGTTAAAATTTTTGTTTATACTCCGAATGTTGTATGAAATAATTTTAAAATTGTAATTATCAGGGAATGATTTACGACATTGTGCAGGCATATCTATTAAATGACAGTTTATACCAATCGAGTCCAATTGAGCTACTGTATAATCATTAGCCATGGTGAATGTTGTTATCAGGTATTTGCTTTTCGAGTGAATGAACAGTTTGATTGGAAAAACCTTTGCAAGATACAATGTCATAGGTATATGGTTTGATTATTATTTTTAGTTTTATAGTTATGTCGGAATAAGTTAGTTGCAAGTAACATTCTTTGGGGGACTTGCTAGACGGTGTTATTCTGTTGCACACAGTGTTTTTTGTGTAAGTGATTTTTGTATAATTTTGTGATAGTAACAGGTGTATGTTACGTGATTGCTTGTCATAGGTGTAAAACAATATGAGATAGTAGTAGTGTAATGTTATATAAAATTTTGAATACGCCATAAGAAAATGTAATATGCTATAATAATAATAATAATGCGCGATATAAGCAATTAACTCTAGGTTATAACATATACTTATTGTAGGGAACTTATTTGCCACCGTGGTCTTTGCAGACTCAGTTTTCGCAGGGAGTAGAGAATATACGCAGAAGGTCACTATGTGTACGGACAGGCAGGGATGGTTTGCCTTCCCGCTGCTTGACAAAAATGTTTCCCTGAGTGACCCAGCAAAAGGTATATCCGTGTTCCTTGGACTTCGCTCGTACCGCTCGAAAAAGCAATCTGTTTTCTTTCGTTAACCGCTCATTGTAATATATTCTCTGTGAGTTCCCGGATACGCCGGGGCCAAAATCAGTGGCAGTAACGTCTTTTCTGGATTTTGCTGCTTTTAATATTTCATCTCGTTTGTTACGTCGTAGGAGACGAACTACTATCGGTCTCGGGAACTTGGCACCGTCGTTTGAAGTAGCAGCAGATTTCACTCGAGGTCCAACTCTGGCCACCCAGTCAATATCACAGTCCTCCAGTCCGACTCCAACCTTCCTTGCGGCTAGAAGTGCAACATGATGAAGGCTTTCGTTGTTATTTTCTGGAATACCAGCTAGCTCCAGCTCGTTCCGCAGGTGGTGCTGCGCTTGGGTATTTAATTCTTGTTGAAGCTCCGACACTTGTACTCCTAACATCTTTGCCTCGCGGTCGCGAGTTTCAAGATGCTTGATGCGCGCATCATTAGATGTAACACTGTGGGTCAATTCTTCTAATTTCGAATGACAACTGGATAGTGACAACGTGGCATCCTCTAAACGTTGCTTGAGTGAAGAAATTTCCCGAGTCAGGCATCGAACTTCTTCTACCAGCTCTTTTACGTCGGTGTTTAGACCAGCATCCACATTGATTTCAGATTTCTTTCTCAAGGTTATGTTCTCATCCAAAGACATTTATGCACATTTATGCAGACGTCTACATAAAGATAATCCTTTGTAGTAGTAAGTAGATAGCCTGCTCTGTACGATTAGCTTAGTTAACTTTGTACGTTAGTATTAGATTTTGTTTACTTTCTGTTGTTATATTTTTTTTTTCAAACATACAGAGCAAATTGTCCAAAGGCGAACTTAATACCAAAGACATTATCTGACAGTCAACCTTAGGGTGATGCAGAGATACATTACATGTTATAGTAGAAGCTAACTTCACAGAGCAGGTTGTCGCGACGTATTCTTGACTACATCAAGGCGCCTCACGTTTCTATGTCGTATTTATACCTATTTTACCAGAGAAAATCTCGTATTTATATGTAAGCCCCTACATTTGCTAATTAACAGACGTGGCTTCGGTGCAGGTTTTATCAGGTTTGCGGGCCGATTTATCCAAATTGACCCCCCCCCCCTCCCTCTTATTTTTTTCCCACTGAAGCTAACCATGAGGTGGGTGATATCAGACTTAAATTGACACGGTCTTTACCACTACAATCTATGTAGCGGAATTTAAAATGCACATAGGATAACTACCTATCCTAGAGACCACGACCGGGCTTGGTCACCAACATAGCAAATCCGGATTTGTTTGCGAGGATCAAATACCTCTCTATCAGTCACTCCCATTAAAGTCAATATAAACCAAAGAAAACGAGGGATAAGGGGCTCCAGGATGAACTCTCAAGTGCTGATATTTGCGGCTTATGTTCTATCTAAGATATAAAATAGTTAATAAATTGCCGTTAACTTTTTTTAAACATAAATGTCATACATAATGAAATCGCATAAAAGTCTTCACTTTTTACACTCGATTATCTGCAGCTAAACAATGGACAATTAAATAAATTGTGAGTTCTACCAATTGACAACACGCAATCGAAAAGAACAGGCTTCGCGTGGTTTCATCTTCATTCAATAAGTGAGATTAGCAACTTACCTCTAAGGGTACAGTCGACGACAAAAGTGCTTAATAGTATCTAATTTCATTATAGATCACCTTAGCCCTTAATTTACTTTACCTTTCATAAAGCCTATTTTGAATTGTGATTGTTAGGTTCCGGGTTCGAATCCTAGCTAATACTTAGTGCTATTATATATCACACATATCAACGTAGTCCGTGAACACACTTCTAACACGTGCTATTAAGATTAGCTGGAGTGGTCATGGAGACCACTCCAGCTAATCTTAATTTCAGTTCGGAATCAAAATTTCAGTTCGGAATATTTTAAATTTCACCAATAACTACAATTCAAAGGTAGGTCCTTTGAATTGCAGTTATTGGTAAAATTTAAAATATTACCAATAACAATAACGTAGGAAGTTAATTAAAAGAAAATCGATTACCATCCTATTTACGCAGTGCATAAGCTCTTCAATCAGCCCATACTGATAAGTCCTTCATTCAGTTCTGCCAAAGCAAAGATAGGCACCTTTCCCCAATTATAAGAACCGAGATCTATCAAAATTACATTGCGTCATCACCCTTTACTCAATGACTTTCATTGAGTGAAACGTGTGAATCCAGTTTGCATGAACGAATTTCCACCGCAAAAACCAGCCTGTGATCATGGCTGCATTACACCTTTTAAATTGAATTCGGTTCTTATTATTTTGCTCGCTATAAATTAGGTATGTCCTTATATTTTCGCGGAATAGGTAATATAGGTAATTTAAGCTAATGTAAGTCGATAACCAAACCAATACATATACCTACAATAGGTCTATTATGTTTTCCAGGCACCTATTAAAATGATCATAATCAATTTAGTGAAACTCCGTATATTAGTCACGTGGCACGTTGGTCGTCGCGTATAATGTCTATGTGGAGAGGCTGTAGGTAAGTATAAAGCTGGCGTAGGGTGTGATAGGTATGTGAGGGAGGTGTCAGGCGGGCAGCGTTCGGCTGACGAGGCGGAGGCGCGAGCGTGCGCAGTGGGTTCGGCGCAAAGGACCTGCGCGCTCCGTCATTCGTTCGCGGGTCCACGCCGCGGCGCCATCTCGACCGGGCACTCGAGCTACTACCGTTCCGCTCGCCCCCCGAGCCACCCGCACGTCCGAGCCGCGCGCGTAGAGCCGGATCGTCGGCTGTTCGTGGGTTCCTGGTGTAGCTGGTCCGGAGACGCGTGCGCGAACGAGCGCGTGCGCGGCGCCCCTGCGCGCGACGACGGGCCGCGAGCATGCCAGGGGCACGGCGCTGCCGCGCGTAGCGAGCCAGGCCGTGCGCGCTATCGCCATGGGATGCGCCTCGTCCGCCGAGGAGCGCGCTGCCATCGCGCGCAGCAAGCAGATCGAGAAGAACCTTAAGGAGGATGGCATCCAGGCCGCCAAGGATATTAAACTGCTGCTCCTTGGTAATGGAGCTTTCCTCTATTTCTATCTAGATTACGAGATGCGCGCGCACATTAAGTCGAGCTCTATTGACTGAGTTCTAAGCCGGCACTCTCCGTCACTGGCATGTACATTCATTGACATTGTCTGCTTATCAGATGTCGATATATGTATGTATATTATGTAGAGCCATGAACTTTACAACTGGATCTCATAATAGTTTCCTCACTTCCGTCGTATATTTAGAACGTAGGTACGAACGTAACGTAAGTACGGAAGTACATATAAGCCACAAAGCAGGGCAGCTGATAGAAGACAATTTAAGCTATATACCTACTGTCTCACAGTTACTTAATGATTAGCCTTTCCTATATCACTAAGATGGCTTACAAATACATTAGGATATAAGTATAGGAACACTTGTAACACCAGCACCAATATCGATAGTTTATAGTAATACCAAAGTAAGATACGTGAAAGTAAAGTAAACAGTATAGAACCGAAAGTGGAAGACACAATCACAACAGTAGGTACAGACATGTACTTAACCTTTGTTAAATATTTTAATATAAGATTAAGTATAAATGGACAGCTAACTATGTTGTGATATTTGAATGTTGATTCCATTAACCATATTTTCACATCACAATAACTATTACCTAAGGTAGTATATAATGATATCTATAGGTCCTCGAACTCCTCGAAGTAAGTAACCTATCCGTTCGAGGGCTCAGGTGAAGGCGTCGGAATACGTATGCAACGCTGTTAAGATGTTGCTGATGAGTTCAGGCAAGAACACGATTAAGAAAATAATTGTTTTGCTCTGTGAACTCTTTTATTAGTAGGTACTTGATTACTTGACATAAATTACATCTACCGCTCTCATTTGGTCCTTAACCACATACCTATGAACATTATTATACGTACATTACAGAACGTACTGGAAACTGTGGTACAATTGTGTCTCAGTGTATGATACAGTTGCCATTGGAGCTCAAACTTAATCAACTAAGGTGACACATATCGTCAGAAGCTACTTAAGTTACGATATAGTGCGGAAGTCGTGACGATTTATCATCCTCTCTCCGGGTCTCCTCAGTACTACAGGCAATGTTGAATTTGTCAATGGGGTCTATATGCCGTATACCTACTTGTGACAATGTCGGCTATCGGCCTGCCATAATTAAGAAGACACTCTCTGACTGGGGTGAAGTAAATTTATTCAACATCATTCGTGCGTTAATCCCGGTCGCATCCGAAGCTGTCACCTTGCCATCTGGCCTCTACAACCTCTATAGGTGGTATGGAAAATTGCAGCTAGACCAGTTTGAGAACTTTTTAGCATTTATTCGCATTTGGTCGGATTCGCAAATGGTCGGATTCTCATTTCGTCGTATTTCAGTTGAGAAGAAAAGTGTTATCGAGTAATTAAATTAATTTATTAAAAATTAAAATTAACCTAATGTACATAAACGCTGCAAACAATCAATTGCGCTGATTTTATTGCTTATGCAGTCCGATATGATTGCTTGAATTTGAACATCTTTTTGAATGTCATTTGGACGACGTTTTTTCATTGAACAATGCAACTGAATACGTTTGAGCTTTGCATCATAAAAGGCAGCTTCTCTCTTAAGTAACGACAAAAATAAATGAAACGTTGGCTTTTTCGGAATCTTCTTATTAAGACGATTGTGCCATCCTTCAATCGCATTTGTGGTACGCTGTTTTTCACCAAAGCAGGTAAACGTATCACAAGTTATTTTTCTATCCAATATCTGACATTATCATTACATCCAATAACTGACCATAAGTGCGACAAGTTCAAAAGCAGTTATTTTACAATTAATGTTTATGTTATCATCAGTACTGAATCCGACGAAATGAGAATCCGACCATTTGCGAATCCGACCAAATGCGAATAAATGCTTTCCGAGGCACGGCTAGACCAATGCAAATAGCCATATTCATGCATACAAATATCTGCACTGAGCTGGGATCGAATCCCCGTCTCCTGCGTAACATTCGCGTTCACTATCTCCACGCCACAGAGGCTGTCGGTAAACTAAATATTATTAACATTTATGCCTTACCTGCTTGCCATAGAAGTACGTCACCACTGTCAACAGCACAGAACACTTATATCCTACAGCTTACCGCTTCCCAACAGAATCATCACCGGAAACACAAGTAGAAATTGTAGGAATTGGGCTTCCTGAAACCCTGCTGACGGTCTCTTAATAGACTAATTTTTCAGTGCAGCTATGGTAATAGTAAGCGATAACATAGTTACTTAAACTTTTAGGAATACCTGGTCCAGAACCGCCATGAGATGCAATTAGGCAAAACAGCAAATACCAATCGAGGCGAGAGCGCCCCGTAGAGGCTGTTCGGGGGCTTTGCTCGGGTTGCTTTGTGGAGAGCAGGCAAGGTGCGGGTTGCGGAGTTCGTTGGGTGACGGTGATAGGCGCGGTTGCCTGTCATACTAATGACCTCACCGGCACGGTGGAGCGAATATTTTTTTTTTTATTTATGGCACGTCAATCTGGCTTCGCCTCGCCTGATGATAAGCTGAAGGCAAAGTATCAGGAAAAAGGGTCACCATTACCAACACCTAGAGTGTTACAATGGTGGCGCTCGGCTTGACGGCCTTAGCCGACGGATCGAGAACTTTTTTGACAGGGGGTACTTTGATATGGGGCGATGTGGAACGTTTACTATTGCGTTATAGGGACGTTACTTGATTATTTTTTTAATAAAACGTGAAGGACAAGATTCCTCACATCACGGCTAGGTAGTGAAAAAATGTGATCGCTATGTGTACTGTTTACTGAGCTAGGTACCTATCTACATATATATCTATAATAATTACCTACACTTTATGTACTTATTACATATTTAGCTATTTATATTATAGATAGTGGTTGAAAAACAGAAATACAGTCTAGTCGCAGTTACGCTTAGACGTGAACCCACTTCTATCACAAGCCTGATTGAGTTTGGCTGAAGTGGTTAGAGAGAATATTAGTAATTTCAATAATAATATTATTATTATAAAATAATATTGTAAAAACCACAACCACCAAATTATTCCTAATATTATTATAAAAACCAGAATGTGTAATGAAGGAGTCTGTGGGTCTAGATACGCTACTAATATTAATGTCTATGGGCTGTTCATGCACGCCAAAGTGGCAGCTATGAAAAGAAACAGGAGAGGTTTACTTACTTATTGCAATCTCTTGCGCTGCACGAGACGTAGTGTTTGATCACAGAATGAACTTGGGCTTCTTCGTGTGCGAGCTTGGTGATCGTTCAGGGTGTCGCCCGCGATCTTGTAACGATTTCCGCTCTGATGGAGCATGGAGCTCATGACACGATAATACAACCCGCATCAGAGATGATTCTTAAATATTTCATTTTATCAGAGGCATGTAGCACTGCAATCGGGTTATAGGATTTTATTATAAGTAGATTAATATTATTATTTTAGACCGGATTTCACCAATAAAAATACGTTGAACTGAGTTTTCACGTGTTGAGTAAAATTTTTGGATAAAAATGGACTAACTCCATTGAACTAATGTGTAGTAATAACTCTATTTTAATTAAATTGAGGACGTTCCATTGGTAAAATTCACCCTTGTAAGTAATAAATATTTACCTGCGGTTATTCAAATCCCGATTTAATTCGCTCATTTGCAGGATTATACCTTGGTAATATTTAACTCAGAAGAACAATATTTTTCCTACGTTTTTAACACCGAAACTTACTTAATTATTATTAAAAATAGAGTTAACGATCATTATTTAAAGTTGCCGCTTTTTATTTTTATGCTATAAACGTATATAATTTTGTCTTTGACAAATCTTTGATTTTAGCGCATTGCTCTTGTTCTCTTTCGTGTGCCAATGTGCTTTCACGCATGTGTGAGCGAGTCCGAACGAAGATTTCCGAACGTAGCCGAACGTCAGTCGAGCGGGGCGCGGTCGCTGTCACGGAGTGGAGTTGGTGCTTGTCATCCGGCCGCCATTATCTCGTATTTAAACGGATTTATAAAATCAATTAAAGTTTGCATTGTCGTTGCGTGTTATTAGTGTTCGGTGTAGTACTAAAAACAAACAATAGTTGAATTGTGGCTGTTCATCTAACAATTTTGTGTTTGAAAGTCGAACGAACAGTGATAAGTGGTACTGTTAGGTTACTGTGAGTTGGGTGCTAACGTTGTGTATAGGGTGGCTCTGGTCACACCGGAGCGGCAAGACGCGTGTGGAGCGTATGCAGAGGGAGCGGTGAGAGCGCGCCCGGCTCAGGGGTCGGGGCGGCCGGCGGCCAAAAGCAGGGACAGCTGCCGACATGGGGTGCGCCCAGTCGGCCGAAGAGCGCGCGGCGGCTGCTCGCAGCAGGCAAATTGAGAGGAACCTGAAAGAGGATGGAATCCAGGCCTCCAAAGATATCAAGTTGCTGTTATTAGGTACGATATAGGTCCAGTATTTCGTCGCGACTCGCGACCGCACCCATGTTTCGAGACTCTTACAACGAACTTGGTGTTACCAATTGGAACCATAAGTCATTATATCTCCGGTGTGTGGCATCTTGACGCTTCGTATGTGCCCTACACGCTGGGTCCTTATTTTATCGACGAATCAAATGTTAGTAGCTTTCACTAATCATTATGCCGGTGTGTACGGTAGTTCCGTGCGCAAATGAAAGTTCCTATTTCATTTAGGAATCATTTGTATACGAACTCGTAACTGAGTCATACCCATTATGATGATGAATAAGTAGAACTCATAACTGAAATAATAGATTAGTAATGACTAATTAATAGACTAGTAATGTAGATTTGTTTGGCATATCTGAATACTCCTATTGGAATTTGTATGAAGAGAGATGTGCATGGAATTTATCTGTTGAGTCAAGAGTCTTGTAGAGATAGGTACATGATAACACTGAACATACTGCTGTAGCTCTAACTGTTATCATTATGTAGGTAATTATAATTATTGTAGTCTGTGGGTTACATAAAAAAAGTCAGAACATATTTTCTAACTAGAACATTTAACACATACTCATATTCCCATAAGAAAAGTAATATAACTATGTCAATGAACAAGAACATCCACACACAATATTTTTAATTCTTCAACTATACATTGTTGGCAAATTCCATTGTAATTCTTTTTCCTCCTATTTACACAGATGACCTTCAAACCTTGTACTTTGAAGTACAAAAGAAATAAACCTAACAACAGTAACAGTACAAAATAAATGTAAAGTACCAATTTAAAATATCCAAATAGTATTTGACTTTTCATATCAATACTTAAACATTGCCAAGGTTATAACTTAATCATATCACATTAAATTAGTTACACTGTAAGAAAAAAAAGACATGCAACATTGTCAGTAAACAATCAACTAGTTTTTAATGAATTTTGGGCACTGTAGACTGTACCTGTTGACACTAGTTTGAATGGTTGCCAACATTTTAGAGGAACAATGTCATTCAGTTACAACAAATTAGTACAATAACAGCTTTTAAAAATCAAAAGCGTATTTCCTTATTAGGACAATTTCTTTTGAAAATTGGTCCTAATTAGGAAATGCACTTTTAAATAATTATTTTAATGTTGATAAAAATTCCATAAGAACATTAACGTCTATCTGGCAATATATTAGTTCAAGATCATAATTATTGTCTATGAAATTATTAATCCAATAGAAGGTCAGGTTATGTCAATAAGATGGTCTTGCCTTTTAAACTGCTACCCTGATCTTGGCATTGATAAGAATATTGACACCAAACTGTTGATGTGTCATAAATCTGACATAAAATTCTACTACAGTCACCTCTGACTTACCTACGTGACGATCATTATGGATTTCTTGTTATAATCAATTTCAGAAAAGGCAGACTGCAGCCCATTAATATACCTTTTCCTACACACTCACTGAGTATTCCCTCCTGTTTATTAACCTGGACCTGAATTCCATTAGGTTAGATCAGACCAAAGTTGTTTTGGTGATCTTCATCACTTAATTACACACTTATTTTTTAATTCTCTTTCTAGCAAACTGGCTCTTGTATTTCTGAAAGAATTCATTTTCTGTTGTGGAAATACAGCAATGCATAAAGTCCTCTTGTAAACTATTTTGTAGATCTAACAGATCTATCAGGTCAAGCAACCTTCCATCCAAGAATGCTGGTAAATTAATTAGGTATACACTTTAATTTTATGTAAGTAATTAAGAAAAATTACTAGTAAGATGTTTTCTAGGTCTACACTAACAATAGGTGCTTATAATATCACATTTGCATAAAAAAATTCTAATGTTTGAATAAATCTAATTAATGATGTTCATGATTGTAGTGAAGTATAATCTATTTAAATAAATAGATATTACATGCACTTGTCCACTATATCAAAGAAGGGAGTGACTGAGAAAATGACTTGATAGGACTGTATGGCACAAAATGACATGTTGCGCCGACATCAAATAATTGGGGCAAGGGCAGGAAGTTGATGATGATATAACCTGCACTAATATAAAAACAGGAGATTTTAGTTGTCTGCACCTCAACTTCACTATCCTATATATATCCTAGTGGTAAAATGTAAGCCTATCCTCAATGAAAAAAGACAAAAAGAAAAGAAAATCCAAATTCACATGTGCATTTTTTAAATTGCATCAGCCATTGTATATGCAAGCATCCAGTTGAAACACTGAGAAATATGTTAAAGATCTGAAGGATGTTCATCTTATAAAATGTACTGATAAATACATTGGATGCAAATAAACATGATAAATACCCTGTTGATTCTTATAATAGTTGTACCAATGGCCTAGTTAATCTATAATTGTGCATAAAAAACAACTTTTCCTTTGGACTGGCCTGCTACTTACTACATATCACACAGACAAACAACTGTTGGGATGATATAACTTGAATTTATTTACCACTTCTGCACTGCGTTTGCGGTCAATTATATTATTGGTTTGAGTACAAGTGAATCTTTTGAGTACCTTAACTGCAAATTTAGGTATATCTGTTATCATATAATTTATGCTAGATGTTATGTACATAATTTATGAGGCTGAGTCCCTAATGGTGTGAAAGTGCTACAATAAAACATTTTGATGCATTTGATAAATAGATGTGCTTAAGTGCACAGTGAAATATTTAAATCATACTAGCAATTGAAATCCTTGCTTCACTTGGACAAGCATTCTTAAAAACTATTATAACTCGATTGCAGCTTCATCTATCAACATGAAAAAGTCAAAAACCTTATCTGAAGCCAGTTGTATATTTTATCAACATTTTAGTTCCGTAAATGCAGATCTTTTTTTGAATTATTGAAGCATCTACAATTTTATAATATGAAATATAGAAGGTGTATTTTAAAAATGTCTACAGTTCATGCCACTTGGCACTTACAATGTACACATTAAATGCCAAGTAGCAATTCAAATCTACATTCAAGTGTGTGAGTTTTATCATTAATAACAAAACCCATGAGAAAAATATGTCCTACATGACTGAGAAATTGTCTGATTGTTTAATACCACATCCTTCATGTTTTCAATATTTAATTATGCTCTATTCATTGCCAATTACTTAGATGTCCACTATGAGTCACCACACCACTGTTATTCCAATATTGCATTCAATAGCTATGGACATTCTGAACAATGCTATTTTTTCAAATATAAATATTTAATATTAAATACATTATGGCAAAGTTGGTCATGATTAATAAACTAAATCTTCTACTGAACTGAATCTTCCATCATTTAAATATTTGCACACTATAATGGTAGGATCTTAATGGGCCATTGTAATTATAAAATCCATCTTGTTTACTTGCATTCTAGCAAATAAAATATTTCATTTCATTTCATAAATTATTGATGATAGCAAATTTTGTTGAAAGAAACTATGGCTATAGTTTGAAAGTAATTCCTTCTATTTCACAAATATGTTATTAGCAACCCCACTATTGCCAGTATTATGTATCATATATAAACCACCTGAGTACCAAATTGTCAAGGGCAAGGTGTGAAAGTTATGTTGGAGTCACTTTTTCTAGTTTTATCATTTAATTTTAATAAAAAAGAAATCTTGACTTTCATAACTTCTTTTTGACTGAATAAAGTAAGTTATGATATAGTTAAATGAATAAATGTTCTAGGACAATCTACACAATGCCACTTAGATCCAGAGCTCAAATAGCTTGTGTTTTGGATTCCAGAATACAGATAGTTGGCAGGCAGAGTATTTTGGTACTTCAAAATAATAGTTGTTCGTATTTGTCTCTATATTATTATCATTTTTGGAGTATCTGGGCTATGGTTAAGTATTTTATTGGCAAATAATGTTTGCATTCATAAAAAGTGACATACCAATCATGTGTGACAAGTGTGTCAATTAGATATCTCGTTCAAGAAGTCAATTGATGTGTCACGCCAATGTCGTGCTGGTGGCATGCCGGCCGGCGTGAATGCTTGACCATGAACATCGTAAGAATAATAAGAAACACGAGCTTAGAATCGAATCCCCTTTGTACAGGTGTAAATTGCTGTTTCACTAACACTTACTTACCTTTTTTTCTTCCCTTTGCGTATCCAAAAACAAGATACCTATTAAAGGAAATGAAATTTGGTTTTCATTGTCAATCAATTGGGAACAATTTCGGACTTTGATTTTCGTAGAAAGAACTGAGTTAGCTCGAAAGAAAGGTAGAGTTGTATGGACGCGATCACGCGATACTTGTATCTCAAGTGCTATACCAATTGTTGCAATAAGCACCAATAAACAGAATTTTTATGACATGGCAAAATGTAACTAGTTATGGAGACAATTTTTGAACAGGAATAAATCCACATAAATTTCATTTGAATGCCGTTAAGTAGGTCAATCCAGTATTGAAAGAAAAGAAAATGACCAAGTAGCTGATTGATTTTCATGAACTATCATGTTTTATTGGTCTTGAAAACTTTGATGACGGCAATTCTTAGGATGTAGAGAAAATGGTACATTCACAGGTGACTTCCTCACATTTCACACGTCATGCATGACACTGAAATGCGTGACGCTCAGCCATGAATTAGTATCATGTGAGAAACAGGGTTTTGTTATACGTGAATCATGTCAATAAATTTCGTCATTACGTCACTTAGATCTTCGACCGTCTTCCTTAGATCTGCGACAATACACGCGTAATAGACCTGAATATTAGGTAAAAATATTCAACGATATACTTTACACAGCGCTGTTTAAATGGAAGCAAGCATAGATTAACTAGATTGTGGAATTCAAGTTTAAGTTCTTGGTATGGATTGTGGAATTTAATAAACATACATTTATTTTTAAATACATATACATGAATACATAGAAACGTTCAGGCAAATGTAAATACAATATATTCGCATATCAATATTTGCACTGAGCGTAGAACCCTCAATCTCTGATTCGTTCACTCTAGTTACGTCGGGGGTTAAAAAGTAATAAACGAATGTTCTGGTGACTAGTGTAGTACTAATAGATTACTAATAAATTACTTTTTGTACTACGAAAGTTGATAATTATGCGTCCAACTCATGAACAAATTAACTAACTAACCTAACGTATTGTTATCGGTTAATATCACAATCTATGTTATTTGAAAATAGTTTATTTATAACCGACGATTAGTGTTAATGTTTTCCATAATAATAATTAATAAATGCGTCAGTTTTCATTTCATTTTTATACGTAATGTAATTAAATGCGTCAGCTTTCGATTCGGGTGTATATTAGTTAAAAGAGTTACTATTAACTGTACGATTTCTCAACTATACATCTAGTCAACTCTACATCTTATGTTTCTGAATGAAATAAAGCTTCATTGAATAGGGATGTAACGTAAGTAGTGATCCTAGAGTAGCCGACCTCATAGAAATATTTACCACTGGTAAGCACATTAGCATTCATGAGTGAGCAAATATTGTAAGCATAACATTGAAGAGACCTTCGAACGGACATTATAGGCAGGTATTTTATCACCCATCTGAAGCTTGAACACGCGACGTCTGATGTTATCACGATGATAACGCAAAAAGGTATAGAAGTTAGAAGCAACACTCACCCTGTCATATCATTGATATAGAACTTTGATGCATTGTGGTTATTATTGATTTTTTGAAACGGTACTGTCCTTTAGCCGTAATATACTATTTACTATTTTCTTTTTACTGAATTTAGGTACTATCTACTACCTCAAGTAGCACTGACTACGCTATTCTTTAGTAGAAATACTATCAATACAGTTGTATCAGTTCTTTTTTATAGCATAGAGGACGTACTTGCTCTGCCTGGTGGTTCTAAAATCTAACTACTGTGAAAATCATACAACGCTACTGACTAGATCAATATTACGATCTTAAACTACCATATCATCCGATCCACATTCACAATGCAACTAGCCTATTTATTTATGTCATATCTCGTCATTGATAACATCGACTGAGCTTAAAAATTCTCTAAGCATTCACTATTTTGTAAATAATAATCTAACACGGCATTCACTGCTTTGGTAGTTGGGTGTTCGTGGGAATAGCTTCTTGGTGGCACGGAATTGTGTTTTCGTCTGCCTAACCTGCTTTATTGTGAAAGTTCTTTAAATATTGACATACTGTGAAGTAAGAATACGTTGAATGCAAATATGTACGTCTAATTATATAAAAAAAATGTTTGTTTGTCTCTGTACGTTTCGATACCATTCCATCAATTGCTATATTTTATTGGTATGCTGTTAATGAATATCTTAAAATGAATTATAATAAGTCAGTAATATTTGCAGGATGTCAGCTAGTTACATTGAAAGGTAAATATCCATAGTTATGAATGGCCGTCGCATTGCAATATAGTTGTCATGAGTGCACTGATATTGTGATAATAAGTGTATCATAGGTCAGAGATCGGCCATTCGCGCTGGTGAGCCAATTAAAGCCAACAAGGGTCATGTTACTTGGAACCTATATTTGACAGGATTCGTTTTGATACACCTACGTAGTTTTATCATTAAATTAGCCAATTAAAATTTCAATATGAAGAATATAAACGGGTTGTTGAATTATTTTTGGTGTTATGTAATCGTTACGATGACAAACCATCCTGGACATTCTGTAAAATGTACTCCTGGCGGTAATGTAGAGGTCTAGTTACTAGATCATATTTACTGACTTGTGCGTCTTAACAGCTTACCAAAATTCGGAGATCTGAACAAGGTGTTTTTCACACTGGAGCAGCGCTACCTTTTGTATAAGATGTAGATTGACTCCTGTCTGGAATACTGTTCTTGTCTCTGGGATATCTCTGTGTATAGTACTTATTAGGCGCTCTCGAGAAATTGTAGCGGTACACTGGACTAGTTGTTCGTATCATTGGGACTATTCGGGAATCTTGTGTTCACTAATAGCTTAGAATCGTATGTAGTTACGTAGCTTAGGTACGTTGCATTTTCGTAGTGTTTCACCTAAAACCGAAAATAAAATAATTCTAAGATTGAGTATTGTACACACATTGTACACCGCGGTAGCCTAGCGGTATGGGTAATGGACTGCTGAGACGAGGTCTCGAGTTCGATCCCAGGTTTACCATGGCACACACCAATGACTTTTCGATGCTTTTCGAAGTTATGTGTGTATTTATCGCAGGTTTATAAGTGCCTCGGAGAGCACGTTAAGCCGTCGGTCCCGGTTGTCATACAAACATCTATGGCAGTCGTTACGGGTAGTTGGAGCCCTCAAAAGTCCAACCAGCCTAACTTGGAACTTCGATATCGCCATTGGTCATTAGACCATTGGTTGTGGAGGTCAGATGGCAGTCGCTTCACGGAAAATATCGAAGTTCAGCCGCATCACAGTTAGACTGGAAAGCCGACCCCAACTGAGTTGGGAAAAAGGTTCAGGGAATGATGATTGAGTATTGTACACAAATAATCTTATCATTGTTACGTTTTACCTAAGTTCAACAAAGTAATGTTCATTTAAAAATCAATAATGTAAAACAGTGAATCACGTTAGTAAAGTCCGTATACACAAACTTAGCATAATTACCCTTACTTAACATGCACATTTTACAAACAATGAAATTGTTATCGATTAGACACTAAACCTTAGTGCATACGTTAGTAAAGTGCACAGTGAACAGTATAATATATTTTTCCATGCTATTTTCAGTTCTAAAACGAGATGTGCATATTGTGGACTCAAACAGTTTACGTTTAGGCGGGTAATTAAACGGTTTTTTATATCATCACATGTTTTATTGCGGTCGACGTGGTCAGTAGTTGGTACAAATGTAAACTTGATACAACACAGCAGTTACGTAACATAGATCTTATAACTTCACTCATTTAAGTATACATATAATTCGTTAAGATTATCTAGATTAGATTATATCATTCTATAATAAAATTATTAAAAATATAAAATACCAACCCGACCCGCGTAACTTCGTCTGCGTCATAAAAGATGTCCCCCGTTTTTACAACATTTTTAATTCCTGCTTTGCACTTTTTTTTGGTCATAGCATAATGTTATATACATATAACCCTTCCTCTTAAATCACTCATTGAAAGTAACCACACCAAAATCAGTCGCGTCGTCGTTTCAAAGATGTAAGCACTCATAGGGATATAGGGATAGAGAAAGCGACTTTGTTTTATACTATGTAAGGATAATACAGTGATATAGCTAAATACTAGAAAATAAATTGTAACCCTTGAAACCCCAGGGGCTCCAAATTTAATATATTATGTAGTCCTTTTTTCTATAATTAACAATTATCTTCACCCTACACAAAATAAAGCTACACTTCATTAGATCGAACTCTCATCACAATGCTTCGAGAACCTCCCTTGACAAATATCTGCATCACCCTAAGGTTGGCTGACAGAAAATGTCCTTGGCATTAAGTATTATTTTTTATACTATAAAAAATGCAAAAAGTTAAAATTAGTAAATAATCTATGCTCAAACAAAGTAACCATTTCTCCTATACATATCACACTGCAATCGCTTCCACGAAAGCCGTAAAACCAAACCAAAGACGAGAACAGAATAAGCAAACTTCGGAAATAAAGGTTTCGGATCGGATGCAACCGGAAGCAACGCGGAAATTATATTGATAATTGATAACGTACTAGAGTAACTGTTCAATTTTAATTCCGTTTTTAAAAGTCATAATCATAACACTAAAGTTTGCTGCAAAGTCGAAGCTATTAATTACTTATCTAACTCCATCGATCATGTATCGCTAGATCGCTTTGCTCGCAACCCTTTGGTTGCACTTATTTGGATTTAAAGCACAGTGGTATTTACGGCACTCTCCCCATTTGTTATACGTAGTGCAGCAATATGTCGCATAACCCATTACGGTTTTACGAGTTTGAGCGATTGACCTTAACTACTAATAATAGTGGGCAAATTTCTATTTCATGCTGCCCGTCTAGTATTCATTCGTACCTTTTTTTCCGTGCGCAAAATCCCCACGGATACCGCCACCTCCAAAGTCGGTGGAGGTGAGGTCGGTCGTGAGTAACAAAGGACTGACCATCAATGCCCCTGATTGGAAGTGTATGTGATTAAGACAATCCAACCACGAACACTAAATACTAGTCATGGTCAGATTAATTTACCAAATGTGACTGACAAGTCTCCTTCATGATAGATCGTAAATTAAATTCTTCAGTATTGTGAGACGGTAATTCACCTAATTAAAGGTGAAAATTTTGAGAAAATTCACATTTAAGAATCTGGAACATTAGGACTATCTCATGGGATTATCTTGTATGACTTTTTTTAAAAGGGGGCAGTCCTGAAGCCAAATCAAAATTAGAAGAAATGGTATGAGGACGCAACCGGGAACAACACTGGGATTACTTAGATGATGTTGATAATAATGTATTATGAACTATCAGTCTAAAGGTCTAATCTAAAGCGTTTAATTCTTGAGAGCACACACACATCCGTGCGTGTTATATAGCCTGAATTTCAGCCTCACCTGAGCGAGAAGTTTAACTTTTAGACATGATTTGGTTCTAGATCGCAAAATACATCATTTTGAGGCTGGCAATTTGTGATCTAAATCCAGAGGAAAATGAGCACAATTTTAAGTTAGACCATTTCATAAATGGTATTAATCTAGTCTAGAACTAAGAATATACTGAAAGAAAACAGATCTAATCGTTGCTGATTGCATCATGCATGACATGTGAATTATTTTTAATAATATTTTTTCTTTACAGGTGCCGGTGAATCGGGCAAATCCACGATAGTCAAGCAAATGAAGTAAGTACTTATTAGTTATTCTTATTACTATCTGATTTCTTAGTAATAACTATTATTATTCAATTATAATGACTTACGTGTGGTATTTTTAGAATACTGTACCTACCTTAATCAATCCGCGATTAAGTTATTATTAGCAGAATCTTCCTTAACATATCTACTTATTAGTAATACCAAATGTAGAATGACAGCTCTTTTAATATTTTTTTTAACTACATAGTAATAACACTTAGAGCGTAGTCAAGACATGGGTTGTATACGAAATGAGCTCCCGGTACGGTACAATCTTGGCATAAATTTAATCTCTAGTTATAGTTCAGAATTTTATGAAAAAAAAGAACATAATATAGTTGTATCTTAACACAGAGATTATTATCGTTATTTAGGTGTAAGTTAAAGTACGAATATTTCTCTTTGAGGACTTTCTGCACATACTATTTGGACATGTATAATGATTGATTTAATCGTATTATCTTAAACAATATTATTGTTTAGAGGTATACAACGACCAATTGCTCATTATCAGTCCTATCTATTACTTGTCAACAACTTTAAATTTCGTAGATAATATAAGATTGCCAGCTATACTAAATCTTGGTGTAATATATCAGATAATATTATCGCATTATTAATTAGTATATCAAATAATGCGATGGTTAATTTAAAGATTTGTATCAAATAATGTAGTCCAATGATGAAAATATGGGTTAAAGTTTGTTTGGAACATTTAAGAATAAACGTATTTATTATTCGTGATATATTATACATTCAAATCCAGGGGTCATTTCATAAATTATTTGTTAAAATGTTGTTATCAAATAACATGATGGTTTTCCCCAACGATTACAATATGGGATCTTCAAGAAGGGCATTAGAAGGTTTCTACAGGCAGCACGAGTGTGACGCCTCTGGTGTTGCACACGTCCATTGACCACGGTGACCGTTTCCTATCAGGTGGGCCGTGTGCTTGTCATGCCACATAATTTACTATTTACTCTATGATCAGTAAAAAATACCCAGGAAGTGATTTTGCTAAGTTTAGTATAAACGAACGATCACTTTTCCAACCAAATTAGCACTATGTAGGTACCATTCATATATATGGATAGTTCACGCTTTAATTAATTATCATGATATCATAAATAATGTAACCCTGGATTGCTAGTGAAATGTTTAATCACATTGTTTACTTAAATGAATCAACATTTCATGTCAATTCAATTTAAAAAGATATCTGTTATCAGTTATCACGTCACGACGAGTAATACTTACGCGTGCGCAAGATATCAATTATGTCTGTGACGCCGCCTGGTGACAAAACTTCTTCACGGCAGCTGCCAAATTGTTGTTCATGGTCAGTAAATGTGTGTAAACAAATAGTCACCACACACCTATATTCCCTATTCGCAGCTGGTTATATTATAATATACTTTCGTGACAATAAAATCAAACCTAACCCATAATCGGTATATAATAGAAAGCTTAAATAATCTTAATCCAACTATTAGTGATTCAATGTCTGTATGGTAGCAGCATGAAGGTTAGTACCTTCAGCTGTTGATATTACCGTACAATATTTCGTTGATATTGAGATCAATGTTTAGTTTCTGTTTACACACCCATGCTGGCAATGACGTCATTGCCCGCGTCCCGGATGCAACAAATCCGCGGAACGCCAGACGCGCAAAATCAAATTATTGACTTTTTTGTTTTGGAATCGTTAAGAAACGTTGAAATGGAACCTTTCACTTATTAATTTTATTTAATTACTATATTCATTCCCTGCAGGTTCTTACCTACTACGTGTTCCTAACGTGTTTCTAAGGTGTATACGTTCTTCTAATCCGAGTTCCAATCTGCCACAAGTTTCAAGAGATTATGTTAAGAAAACCAAGCTATTTTCAACAAAAGAAAGCATAAAACAGTTCAACAACAGCCAAATTATTTAGCGTGACTCATGGGATATATTCCCTTTCTGAATGACTTGCAACAATTAGTTTATCGAACTTTGTATCCATGTCCGCATGTGTACGGCAACTGGTGGCGTTATTAATTCCGCAAATTTTCTCGTAGAATGTCAACAAATTGTTCTTATGGATGTTTCCATTGTCGTGCGCGACGTAGGATACCATCTACTTATTATATCCATTTGTTTGTTTTCTCTGCAAAATGGATATACAAAAAAGGTGCTCATTGTCTTGGCCGTGTCGTAAGTGTCCTGTATGTAAGCTAAGCAATCTCTCTATACCCAACTTTTTGCAAGCTCTACTCTACAGAAAACCATTGTAACGCATTTGAACATTTGCATAGTGTTGTTGCTTATGCATGTTCTCTCCAAGTGCGATGCGATGTAGAATGTGATGCACTCTATACCATATTCAAGTGGCACGTGTGGTGTGGTGTTGCGTATTTTCATAGGTACTGATAACGGCGACCGGCGGCTAATCAGGCAGCCTGCGTATTTTTTAGCCATACTCCGGTGCTAGATTAGATCAACTCAACTAGCATTCCAGCTACCGTTTGAATTGAAACATGAATAATTGACATCGATGACTAATATAATGCGTCTAGATACAACATATTTTAATAACTCGTCCTATTAATTTAGCAAATATTTTGTACTAGGTGTTGCCCGCGTGAACTTTGAATCCCGTTCCCACTGTCGCACTTTTTCAAATTTATTCACCTTTTTAACCTCTGAAGCCAACCTCTGAGGCTCCCTACTGAATCATTACGGATAACGAATAAACATACTTAGATACTTTTTTTCTGTAAATACATACATATTATACTTACATAGAAACACCCCGACCAATGCAGATATTCTGACTTCAAAGTTCAAACTGATGATATATCAGAAAAGAAGTACGCGTAGAAAAGTACTCACTGCATTGGTCAAAGAGATGCAGATGTGTAAGTCATCATTGCCGTACTTCGGAGTTACATCATAACTATTGAATATCATTATCCTATTCGTTCATCTTCTGTCGATTTCCATCGTGGTGTTAGTCATTTGTTTCACAGCAGTGCCGCTACTCACGTTAAGGGCTCGAGCACAGATTTCGCTCTTCGGGCAGACTTACTACGTCCCCATCGCATACCGCCTACCATACCCTGTCCGTTAAAACTATTCATTTTCCGAAATTCTGTGCTTCAAAGATCAGGTACAGAAGTCATCGCTATATGGATTAAACTTACATATTGTTTTTGCCCCACAGAATTATCCACGAGAGTGGATTCACAAATGAAGACTTCAAACAGTACCGACCCGTGGTGTACAGCAACACGATTCAGTCGCTCGTCGCCATCTTGCGCGCCATGCCCAACCTCGGCATTACCTACGGCAATAGAGATCGAGAGGTAAGAAATATGATTTAATTTTCTCGTAGATCTCTTGAAAACATGTTTCATTATTTTTGTTATCATCTAATAGAACAATGACGTAATTAATGCACTATTCAATTAGGTACGTCATTGTATAAGGAGCATAGGGCGACGAAAACTCTAGAACGATTACCGTCCACCAGGGCCAAGCGATAATGGGTCATGCTAACCAGCGCCCTAGCAGAAGCTGACTCAGTCGAGTCATGTTACTCCCGTTTCCATATCCGCCTCGTTTAAGGGAGGGGAATTTAATTCCCATCAACCTAGCTATAGACGGTCGGAGTGTCAGGGACATCCTAACTAGGGGTAGATCTAATATAAAGGTTACAGGCAGAGGTGACGAAGCTGAGCTGTTTTGATCAGTTAAGTCTGACATACCCATTAAATCACTAACTTCAATAAGGTGAACATCGAGAGGATTTCTGGTTGTAAAAATCATTTCTTTATTGGTTTTGAAAACAAATATACTTTAAGAACTTACTGAAAAAATATACTTGCGTTTTTGACAATAAAATACATACTTAATTCTTGTTTCGGTTTTGGTTAAAAACTAGCATGAATGATATTCACTTCTCCAATGATTGGTAATTATACTTACATTAATGAGTTAGCCGCGGTAGCCTAGTGGTATGGGTAATGGCCTGCTGAGACGAGGTCTCGAGTTCGATCCCAGGTTTACCATGGCACACACCAATGACTTTTCGATGCTTTTCGAAGTTATGTGTGTATTTATCGCAGGTTTATAAGTGCCTCGGAGAGCACGTTAAGCCGTCGGTCCCGGTTGCCATACAAACATCTATGGCAGTCGTTACGGGTAGTTGGAGCCCTCAAAAGTCCAACCAGCCTAACTTGGAACTTCGATATCGCCATTGGTCATTAGACCATTGGTTCTGGAGGTCAGATGGCAGTCGCTTCACGGAAAATATCGAAGTTCAGCCGCATCACAGTTAGACTGGAAAGCCGACCCCAACTGAGTTGGGAAAAAGGTTCAGGGAATGATGATAATGAGTTATTACCCAAATGAATGTTATATTCAAAATTTCTTTACACACTCAAAGGTCATAGCTACGGATCATTATTTTATTACAAATCAAGAAATCAAAGCAGAGTTCCGTTTCGTAAACCATAAACCGCATCTATTCTATTACGTGTCAGCTATGTTCTATAAATGATGAGCGATCGTCTGTGAAAAATAATGTCTTATGGTATCGAAATATACATTGAGTATAAGTGCTTACAGTCTTCCGTTTGCCGCTAACGCTGATTACGAAGCAATTTGTGAATGAAACGAAAATATTATGCTACCTATCGGAGCACTTCGCTATCATGGATTCTTTTTGATGTTCGGTACTCCGCAGCAACCGTAATTAAATTAAATGACCATAGCGCTTTTGGTTTATACAATTATGTTTTGTTCACAGTATAATTGAATATAGATTCTGTTTTTTTTTTTCAAAAAATAAAAAATCGAAATGGAATATTTCAAAACAAATTAGATAGAATTTAAATTTATGACGATATCTTTCATTAGGTACATATAAGGTTCATTGTATGAAAATCAATACAATGTATTCGTTATTCATGAATGCTTCGTCGTATTTCCAGTTCGACTGCATAGTGCACTACAGCTTATTGCAATATTTCTTGGAAAGATTGTTCGAAAATAACCACAATTCTTTTGTGGAAGGTTCTGTTTCCTGAGTTAATATATTTTCAAAGGAAAATCTTGTTTATAGGAAACTTAACCTATTTTTGTGTGTACAAAACTATATTATGATGATCTGCATATTTAAAATCTACATTGATATTGTATAAGTGTCATGTTGTAAAAATCACATGTTTATTTATTTGAAATTTGAAATTTGCACACACAGAATAACATTGCAAAAATATATGTTCGTTGTAAGTTAACTAAATACGTTAAAATGTGTGTAACTGTTAAGTAGTTACATTATAGTTAAACGATAACATTATTCTTGTTTTGCGAATAGTGCAACTTGCAAAATATTCATAATCATGCTCTCCAAGACTTCATAGATATAATATGTGGACTTGTTTAACTTAAGGTTTTATTAGAGTAGTAAGATTTGTGTTAAAGAATGTTATGGATTTGATAGACAGCACATGGGTCCTTCTGTATGTAATATTGCAAAATATTAGTTATCAATTTAGTAAAGTCGCCCTGATTTTTTTGAGGATACACTACCGTGAACACTATGTATGTAGTGTGTTAATGAAAAATAAATTCACTATATAAAGATTCCACGAATTTCCATCATAACATTGATCGACCGCTTTATGGACATCGTAGGTATAGGAAATAGAACTATTGATTTTATACGTGCATTCAACTTACGCTGGTGGTTTCAACTAAAGTTCTGTTAGAAAATATAAAACCTTGATATTACTAGGGTTTTTGCCCGCCAATAATATTGGTCTCGGCGACCCTATATTATTCCTCTTGGAATCTAGCACAAATAAAACAATAACCGTTCTTGCATGAGCTATGTGCAACGGTAAATTAAAATAATAGAGATCTTTATTGTTTGATTTTTAAGTTTAATAATGTCTAGAGCACATTGCATCACATAACATGAAACGAATGAAACAGAAATAGCTACTTCTGAATTATTTGCTGAAACATTAAACGAATAACGATTTAAGCCCTGTCGTGGCAGCAACGACGTGCTAGAAATGATCATATAAATTTATTGATGTGATTTTACGAAGACATACATTTCTGCTTAATGCTGAATCGTTCATTTAATTCAAATCCAAGTCTTCGTATTCAGTCAAAGCTCGGGGTCCGCTGGCCTACCTACTAGTCGGTTTATGTTGTATTTTATAGAAGCAACACTATAGTTGGATACTTCCAAAACCCCGATAGGAAAAAACCTGTGCCACACCTTGTCCGCCAATCAAACGCGAGTACTGAATTTCAGTTCAAATTACCTTGGGCCGCAATGATCTTGGATGCTGATCTTGATCTGTACGTTCAGACTAAAGTGGTGCAGTTAATTCATAAATATTTCATATGTTTAGGTGAAATGAAAACATGTTATAATCTCGAAGGGATCCTTCATTGTCTACGACGTTATCATTAGAAGTACCTGTTTGGTATGGCAGATAAGATATGTTTGTTCCGTCCTCTCTATTATACAACAAGAATAATATGTGGCGTGCACAGAAATTCAGTTGAACTAAAATGAATAATTCAGAAGAATCCTATCGGCTAAAGCATAGAAACTTCAGTGTCCCCATGACATTGACTGCTGAAGAACAAACAGAATCAGCTTAAATAATAAAATAACAGCAAATAAATAGCGATAGAATTAATTAAAAATAGTCTTAAGTCAATGTTTGTGTCTGTTCTCTTTCGTAGCCGATTTGATCTCATCCATATCGCCGACAAATTACATAATACATTGGTTTTCTGTGACTTCTAGTCATCTGCGAGCTATACACAAACTTTAATCACACCAATCTCTGCAAGTCAGAAGTCAAGTTATGTACAAAAAATCGATCAGTTACTACCTACACATTTATTCCCAAAGTGACGCGTTTGCTTTCTATTATTCTTACATTCATGGTTTCGCATGTACGTAACTGAGATAGTACGATATCGCTACCGTGTAAATGACATTGGGGTGACACTCATGCACCTATCTCCTTATCACAATGGACGACATTAGTGGTCTCACATCATGACAGCTCTATCCGAAACTAAGTGTTAAAATGAAAAACACATGCTTTATATCAAGCGAGGTATCGGAGCGTTTTATTCCATTTTGAGAAATGATATCATCGTACGTAATATCTTCTTATTATCATATACTTTTCTATCAGTGTTATGGCTGAAATATGTATAAAAAATAACCCGGTTTTACCTTACAATGTCGTTGGACTAAATGCTTAATGGAAGCGGATGTATTTTAGCGAATATCTATTGTGTGTGTGTTAGTAACAATTGAGGTAAGGTGGGGTTGTGAATGGCCGCGCACTGGGCGCCCGTGCGGGCATCGCGACGCATGCGCCCTGCTAACGCTAAACCACCCGTCATAATTAGAACACATACATTTACAAACGTCTGCAGCCACGAACACCAGTCGTATGATTTATTCATTTAAAAGCATTTCATACCGCAATGCCGCTAAAATAAACTTTTATACGAATTCTGAGTTTCTTTTTGTGTAAATATTAACTAAAGAATCTGTCATAACGTTTTCTGCTACATACTTTGCTCAATCAACAAGCAGAAATCTCTTCGATTTGCCGGGAACAAAACAACGTTAATAAAATGATGATAGTCTTCTGAAACGTCTAGATTCCCATTGCTCTCAACGATACTTTCACATGGCAACTAATGTTTCGCGTAACGAAAGCGCACAGTTTTCCGAGACGGACTCGCTACATGGATTACTAATCGGATTAGCGTATGTTTCGTAGCTGCTGGGTCACTAAACTCTGATTGAGATGATACTGCTCTCCGACACGAATTGTTATGACGAAAAACATGCATCTATTGACTGTCATAGTGTAGCAATAAAGCTTAATAGTTGCATGAATATAACCAGCATCAAATGGAATTGTCTGCACGGGTGGCGCAATGTTTCAAGTGGTCCCTTCGCCAAGTGCCGACATATTGAGTGATATATAGATTCGATACTCACATTCAACATAAATTCGCACAAGGACTTCGAAAAATAACGGATATATGATATTAGATTACAATTTCAAAATACGTATCAGAACACCTAGTTATTTAACATTCTTCTTTCATAATTTCTATGTTAAAATTGCAATCATGCTTTGGTTTCTTGGTATTACTGACCATATTTTAAAATACTAACATTGTTCCCGCCAGTCCTAAGGTGTCGAGGTTCTTAAATATCAGCCGGCACTTTTATCTACTGACACCGGAATAATGTAATATGTGTCAAACTTATTAGGCACTAAAGCTATTCTGTGTTTAGACTGACCTGGTATTTCTCGTAAGGAATAATTTATTTTCTAGAAAATCGATAACGGTGGCCAGTTCAGTGAACGTTAATGAATTAAGAAACCCTTTGTCTAGACTAGACTTTTCTTGAGTTAATAATTCAATAGTTCTTAGGTCACTTATCTAGTTAGCGGACTTTTAGGAACAAAGTACCTACTTGCCTTTTCTATCCAATATTATCTCTAAATATATCTATTTAAAATTGTTTAAAAATACCTCGGTCACGCAATGGTTGTGTGAATGGGTTTTCCTATTAATAAATTCTTAGTACGAGCACTAGTATTGCAACACTAATCGCTCCTACACGCCCATTATTGTAAGTTCTGTACACAATATCAGGACTGTGTCCTATGAACACAGCGTATGATAACATTCGAATGATCCAGGAAAAACTATCTTGCAAACTTTTACCATTAAAATACAAATTCGTAACTAAAAAACGTGCCAAACTAAAGTGATTGTCATTACAAAATCTGCTTTTTTCTACGTAGTGGTTCGTCTTCGTCTCTCATCTTAATTTTGTATATACCGGTTGATTTTATAGTCGTTTCGGAAAAAAAGATTTTGGCCACAATTGATAGTAAAATCGTAAGGAAGTCCTAATTTGGCGAATTTTTTCAGAATTTTGGCGAATTTTTTTTTTTCAAAATTAAAACTTCCAGTCGATTTTGCTACCGAAACTGTGTGTGTGAAACAAAATATTCTTTTTCCGAAACAAGTATAAAATCACCATATACCTACAGTGAAATTGTGTTATTGCAATCGGTCGCCCAATTTTATTTATTTGTATAGATTGTAACAACTTACTATAATCACTTGTTCCAGAGCGATGGCAAGATGGTGTTTGACGTGATCCAGCGGATGGAGGACACCGAGCCGTTCAGCGAGGAATTACTAGCGGCAATGAAAAGGCTCTGGGCCGATTCTGGCGTCCAGGAATGTTTCGGTCGCTCCAACGAGTACCAGCTCAATGACTCCGCCAAATAGTGAGTTTTTATATAAATTAAACCTTTTAGTATAAGGAAAAATGAAAAAGACAGTTTTTATATATTATATTTATTGTAATAGATTAATCACAATAATGTGTACAGGTAGATAGGGTTTCTAAAAAAACACTCAATACGCTTATAGACTAAACCAAACTTTAAAATTTTGTTATTTATTAGGTACCACTTTGTCACCAGTAATTAATAGTTTTTCGCGAGTATTCAGTTGAATCTATCTCAGTATATGTTAATTATAATATACGATAGAATCTTACTTATTGACTTTTAGAATTTTGACTTCCATTCCTGTGATGTAGATTGAATCGTAGCGGCTCGTTTGGTACGTAGGTGGGCGTCACGCTGTACGTTAACTCGCCATACCGCCACGTCACGTCGTAACGGTGGAATATCTGAACGACATTACACATTACATTAGTCGTTAAATATATGAGTTTAATGGGTCACGTGAATGTAATGTCATGTAAATAATATAATATGTTTGAACTGATTTGATAAACATACCAACCAAACCAAACTACGAAAATAGAGGTAAACTGTAAAAATATTTCTCATTCAGACAACTAAGAATATATTTACTTATGTCGATTTGTCTTAGAATGGCGTGTTATAACACGGCATATATTACAACATGATTATGACACATTTCTACTTAGGCCGACATAATATATTTTTCTCCTTACGTGCGTGTCAAATCTTCCATCTTTGCTTTGCACACTAACTTTATGCGAATTATCTACCTGATAACTTAATATCTAGAAGAAGCTTCTTTATGGTGTACATTGAACCCTAAATTCGTCTAGCTTCTGCACTCAAAAATCATTTCCATCAGAAGTACTTAAGATCAGTTAATAGAACGAGTAATTAAAATATTGAATAGTACTATACGCACCTTAGCCAACAAAAGTTGCAGCTCAGCTTCCGCGAATCTCTTTCCTATACACATGCGCCGTCCAAAACCGAAGGGAAGAGAAGCGAATGGATGAATTCCCACTTCCTTCTGTTTGCGCCACACGGCGGCTGCCTCGCGATCGTGTCCCAAAGGACATTCCATTGCTTCGCTAACCTCATTGTTCCGCAGCCATCGTTCGGGCACGTACTGCTTAGGCGATGGGAAGTATCTATCCTCATTCGACATAATGTAGTGAGGAAAAACTACATGAGACTAAAATAAAATGAAATAGAACGTGAGTTACGTCGTCGTTCGTAACATATTATGAGAAAGATAAACAGTGTAATAACTTACTCCCTTCGGCACTTCGTAACCAGATATTACTGCATCAGACTGTATGCATCGTCCGTTCCCCAAAATTACGGGCTTAATCCTGTGAAAATAAACAACTCGCATGTAGTGTTAAAAATATCGTTATAAATACAGCTAACCGCCATATTTGTGATAAAGCCAAAGGAGTGTTACGATTTACTTAGATCGTTGTTTAAACTAGAATTCTCGTTACAATGCATGTATAGCACCTTGATAATAGTGAAACGAACCTTCTTTCTAGTTGGCGCCTTAACATTGTTCTTTTCCACGGGTTATCGACACGTTCCGCGTGCTTACCCAGCAATCCATTTTACCTTATAATTCGTAGAATGTAAGTGAATCACGTAATCATAGTCTATAATTCAATATGTCAGTAATGGATGGCCAATTTGTACCAATCAGTGCATAAAGTATTATGAACTTAACCGTTGTGTTTCAGTATTAAACACTCGATTATATGACTTGTGCTGCACTGGGTATTCAGAGTCTAAATTATATTATCAATTACTACTAATAGTCTACGAGTCAGGCAACGCAGGCCATGGGGCGAGCTATGCTTGGGGTTTTTTAAAGGATAGAATTCTAACTAGAATTCGAACTAAAGTTACCGACACCAGTACCATGTGTCAAAGGACAGAAGGCCACTTACTAAAGCAATCGAGTCCTTAAGTGGAGATCGCGAGAGGCAAACATAAGGTGGAATTTACGATCTGAAAAAATGTCTGGTGAATTATAGGGAGTAATGGCTCACATTTTGAAAGACCTAACGTCCAGTAGTGGACTGCAATAGGTTAATTGCTACACACATTAATATGCAGGAGCAGCACATATTTTTGTAAATATGTACATATTTAGTGCGACAACTATACATAAATAAGAATTCATGGCGTTAAAATATAAAGATGCACAGTTTATGAAACCATGAGAATACTCAATACACAGATCAGGTGCTAAAAGTAACCTGACTGACGGTGACCATTATTAGTCAAGTTACAAAAGACCGAAACCATGTATCATGTAAACATAAGAAGTAAAAGTTCTTTAGAAGTTGTTGCACTCTTTACAATAACCCTTACATTTGATTGATCGAGAAAAATAAGTTTTTAGTATGTCTCATAAAACAGTTCCGCGAATCAACATAATTAATGTAGAGCGCAAAAACCGCAAATTGCTAAGGATGATTAATATGTTCTACAAAGGATCGTAACCTTCAAATCAGTTGAAACGAGCATTCTGTTTGGTGTATGGCACAACATTGAACTTCATGTTCGATGATCCGCCAGTTATTTGAAAGTATCGAATGCACTCTTGTGTTTGCTATCGCCTGAATACTTTGACTTTGTAATGTAAATATTATGCAAACTACCTTAGCTGTCTGTTAGGCGGCTATTGGATAAGTATTCATGTTTACTCGTAACTATGGTGGATAAGAATTACCCAAAGTGCTTTTTGTATCCTTGTGATAAAACTTACCGCAACGATTCTTTTATACACGCTTTGAGATAAGGCAACTTCTCCAGATCCTTGCAATGCATTATTTTATCTCGAGGTAGGTTTTTGTCTAACTCCTTTTGTAATTTTCTTTGTACTCGTTTGTTATTAGCTAATAAATACATCGTACTCGCTGCGGCCGCTGCCGTTGTATCCACACCGACAAGAAGCAGATCCAAAGCCAATATAGTAGCTACTTTTTCTCCAGAAGTTTTAGCTATTTGTGAACAGATGCCCTTATCCGTTAATCTTTTTAAGCAGAGTGCTCTGAATGCATCTAGTGCTTCTACATATATTTTGTATGTAGGAGTAGAATATATCCTCCACAGTGGTGCAGAAAGCTCTAGTACAGGAACGCTATGAAAAAATCCGTGTATGCATCTAATTATTTCTTTGGCTTCAACATCGTTATCTTTTAAACACCCCAATCTAGTTCCCAACGCCCAGGCTCCCACCGCTAAAATAAAGAAATGTTTTGTTTAGGCAACAATATTGGTGCAAGTTTTATGTGCTCAAAAGCACAATAGAGTTCGCAGGTGTAGTCGTACGACAAGTAGCACTTACACTCAAGGGCCCATTTATACAGTTCCGTGAGAAAATCTTTTGGCAGTTCACGATTATCGTCAAGAACGCATTCTATTCTGGAAAGAAAGCTTAATGTGGTTATGGACGTATTTTTAAATACCTAAGGAATGACATTACTACACCTAAAGTTAGACGTTAATCCTGATTATGACTAATTTTAGCTAGCTCTAAATCAGAAGTAACTCAAACGAAACATTAAGTTTCTTGTTCAAGGCGGTTTGTTGTTCTCAACAATGAGTCAGTACCCGCTTAAAACAAATGCGCAGACGCACACCGTTGTTAAAAACGGGATGTGGTCATTAAACTGAGATTCCACACTCAAACCGCACTAGTTGCACGAAGTAGTAGACCACGAAATTGGCCTACGGTTTGTTAAGTTTTCAAGACTCACTAGTTCATATCGAGCCATTACCGCCGCTTTAACGTGAGCGACAAAAAGCAAATTTTACAGTAGGAGGTTTTTTTTAAATATTTCAAGGAATAGTTGTGCTATTGAAATGAAATTTACTACAGGGTCATATATTTTTTGACGGTTAATAATTATACCAGGAAAAAAATTAAAAATTTTGGAGATTTGAGTTATTTTTGGCGCCTACGATGATTTCGCTGTCACTGGAAAAAACATTTAGGCGTTTAAAATAAACTATTGATGGAGTGTAATTATTGGATTATTCTTATAAAACTTTACAACTCTTAAAGAGTTAAAAGCTATTTTGAACTTAGCGGGCAGTAAAGCTTTTTTTTTTATCTATGGCACGTCAATTTGACTTCACCTCGCCTGATGTTAAGCTGAAGGCAAAGTCTCATGAAAGAGGGTCACCATTGCAAACCCGTTCAGTGCTACAATGGTGGCGCTCAGCTTGACGGCCTCATCAGATGCTTTTTCACGCCCCGCTTAAAGGACCCGGGACTGTAGGAAGAAGGAAACACGTGCGCCGGCAAGGAATTCCAGGACTTAATGGTACGGCAGAGAAAAGACTCACCGAACCGCTTGGTTCTTGATGGAATATTCTGTACCGTATGCGAGTGACACCTAAGCCCTGCACGCGTTGTCCTGTGTAGGAAAGGGTAGGGTGGGATTCATTGGAAGAGCTCATCAGAACATTCACCATGGTAGAGACGTTAAAATACTGCCAGGGACACAACATCTCTACGCATCTGCAAAGGCTCGAGGGAATTTGTGACCTCAGGACTCCCAATAATGCGTACCGCACGTCGCTGCAACCTGTCGAGAGCATTTAATAAGTACTTTGCGGAGCCATCCCAGAGATGCGAGCAGTATTCCACGCAGGAGCGAATTTGTGTCTTATAAAGAAGACACCGCTGCTCCGGCGTGAAAAAACGTCTCACTCTGTTCAGGACTCCGAGTTTACGCGAAGCTGTTTTGATGATGCTCTCGATATAGTTCTTGTTGTTCAGTTTGCAGCGCACGTCCATACCGAGTATATTGAGGTTATCCTGTAATGGCAGTGGTGTGCTCTGAAGAGTGGGAGGAGGAAGGAAAGGAGATGTCTTTGCTGAAAACGCGCATGCCTGCGTCTTCTTGGCATTGAACTCGCCCAGGTTTTCAGATCCCCATTGGGAAACGTGATTGAGGATCCGGTCAAGCCTAGTGACAAGAAGTCGCCTCTTTTCCGCTATATCGGACTGCTTGGCCGCAGAATGTACGTGGTAACTCCCGTGTACAGTGCTATCGTCTGCATAGCAGTGGATGCTGCCGGTGGACAGCATGTCATTGATATGCAAAAGAAAGAGAGTGGGTGATAAGACGGACCCCTGCGGCACACCAGCATTTACCTGCAGAAACTCCGATGCTCGTCCATCACAGAGAACGCGAATACGGCGCCCCTGCAGGAAGCTAGCAACCCAATTGCACAGTCTCAGAGGCAGACCGAAGGCTGGTAGTTTGGAAAGAAGCGATTTGTGCCAGACTCTATCGAACGCTTTGGCGATGTCCAGGCTAATAGCCAGTGTCTCACCATGCTTGTCCATAGCCTCACCCCAAAGATGGGTAACGTACGCCAGAAGATCACCCGTTGACCGTTTCGGCCTGAAACCATATTGTCGGTCATTAATTAGGGAGTGATCCTCTAGGTGACGCATGAGCTGTGTGTTGATAAGGTGCTCGAAGACCTTGCACAGCACTGAGGTGACGGCTATGGGCCGATAGTTGGCTGGATCTGAGCGATTCCCTTCTTGGGAATCGGCTGTACATTCGCCTCCTTCCACGCCGTCGGCACTGTACCCGAAATGTAGGAAAATCGGTACAGCCGCGTGAGCATTGGAGATAACTCCGCTGCACATTTTTGAAGAACCACCGCTGGTATACCATCCGGACCACTGGCTTTCCGGACATCGAGTGACTGCAGTACTGCTCGGACATCGCGTTGCCTGATACGAATATCAGGCATTGCGTGGTCACTATTGGGTAGAGTCGGTGGCTGCATACCACAGTCGTCGATTCGGGAGTTGGCCGCAAAGAGATTAACCAGCAAATTTGCTTTCTCTTGCGGCTCATGTGCCAGGGATCACCATCAGGGTTACGCATGGGGGGCAGCGAAGGCTGGCAGAGTTGTTCCTTCTTCTTTTCACTATCTGTATAAGTCAAAGTCCGGAATGTAACGGACACGTTATGATCAGCTTGAGCTGGCTGTGAACTAGTACTAGGCTGCGGCTCCGTTTCATTTTGTGTAAATTCAGAGGGAAAAACTTGATGAGTGAAAGTCTTAAGATTAGTGTCTAATTGGGTTTTTTCTACTGCGCAATAGTGATCTAAATCCAGAATGGAGTATGAATCGTCACTATCAGAATCACTGAAAGCAACAAGACTTTTAATTTGGCTTCTTTCGGACTCTGATGACCACAAATGGGTATTTTATACACAGTTTATTATGAATACCTGAAGTAAAACTCATAAAACCACTTTAATAATAAAGTAAAACTGTTTCAAATTATTAATTATTATCAATTTTAACAATAAAACGGCGCAGAGAGACAATAGTTATTCAATAAGTTTCGACGGAATGAACTTGTTTCTACGTGTTTTGGGATTTTTTTTTGTAGTGAACGATACAATTGGCATGCACTATGTCGGTTGCGATAACAAGTAGAGTCGGTTGCGATATAATTTTCAGATTTTAAATGAACTTGCGATAAATATTCATACTGTCGCCTACGTTAATATTTAAAAAAATGTAATGGTTAAGATAAAATTAGCTTTTGCTATATGTCAAAAACTAATGAATTTAGGCGGGAAATGGCAATAGAGTAAGATCCGTTATGGTTTAAAATGTCGATTACGATAAAAAAAGGATTTTTGAAAAAATGTCGCTTACGATAAAGCGGCGGTAATGGCTCGATATGTATCATTATACATAGTTTTGAGGAGAGAGGATAAATGTACATAAATCAGAGTACTAAATGAACATAAATCAAAATGGGCCATAATTTATAGGATATTATTAATTAATATTATTGATAGTTCTGACCAAAAATGATCCTCACTAAATATATAAGTACATACCTGCTTATAAAATCGTTAGCCACAAGATCCAATTCTGGAACTGCGGCTCTGGCTGCTTCGGGAGCGATAAGTGCTTTAGATACTTTTGATCTAAATCTAGACCATGGCTCACCATGTCTACGGCAAAAATAATACATACATTTATTGAAACTAATAAGTTAATGATAAATCCAAAGAATATTATCTCCCTTACACTCCAATCAGTCCAGGTTCATCGCCAAAAAAGCTCTTTCGCAATTCTTGCTTATAATGACTGAGACATGGCGCTTTTGCTCTATGGGGCATTGAGTCTTCTCGTCTGTAGATCCTCGCAGTTTCTTCGGCAGAGAACGGAAACACTAAATCGGGGTGTCCAAACAACTTAGCCACTTTAGCTGCACCTCCAGCGCCAGCTAAGGCTCTCAGGAACCACAGTGATACATCCAAAGCACGTGTCCTCCAGGGATTCTTACCAACAACAAATCTCCAGGAGTTCCCAAGTACTGGCAGGGGCCTTGGGCCCGGCATATCGGTATAGCACCGCGCGTTGCTCATCGCGTCCGATTTATCAATGACCCAAGTTACAGCCCCTAAAACATAAGAGCGGGAGCAGTGGGGGCTAGCACTGTTGTTACGTTTTCAACGTCATAAATGTCGTAATGCTAAACATCCGTCGCGAGTAGGTACATTACACACACATGCGTGTAAACTGTGCAAAAGTACATTTTCTTGTGCTGCCCGCTTGCCTTATAATATACCGATAATTTGCAGAAGTCATGATAAAATAAAAACTTTTTGGTTTATAAATCTTATCGGTATATTGCACGCAAATGGTCTGTCATGAAATAGTGTAAGTGTTACACATGTGTATATTGCGCGTAAGTAAAATACATAAGCGTTATGACACCTATTAGCAGGTGCATGTTAGAAATGAAAATGCAAGTCATGATTTGACTAGGGTTTCTAACTAAACCGGCAACTATTTCGTAAACTGTTCTCTACATTTTGGACTTGTATGTGAAATACTACGTGTAAATGCTTTAATGAGGTAGCCACTGTTATTCTTCAGGTGTAAATTGAAGATCTTACAACAGTTACTAAGCGTGCTCATTTCAGTGCGTTCTATTCTATCTCATCCTCTCACCGTGACATGAAGTAAAATGGAATTAATAAGTACATGTACATACAATTTAAAAACAACATAGTTAATTAAAGCTTGTTCGATATTGTACACTATTGATTATTGATATTAATTCTACGTTTTGATAATAATGTGTGACTGTTAAATAGTGACGTCATATTTTCAATTAATCAATCCCTCGATGGAAGCAGGGAGCGCCCGCGCCGATTGATTCGTCCGGTCCCTGCTAGTACACGCATACGATTCTATTTGTTCTGTTCCGCAATCACACAATTAAAAATATTGTCTTTGTGTACGAAACACCGTCGTCTCACGTGTTTTTTTTTCTAATAAGAGTTAGATTTTGTAGAACACTATTAAAATAGATATTAGTTATAATTGATCCTAGTAGTTTTGCGATCGAAATGAGAATACGATTTGCATTACGCTTCGAAAAGGTTATGTCCATTCATAAGAAATCAGTAATCAGTACGCCAGTAACAAGATATGGATAGTCGTTTTATATTGTGTTGAATGGCAGTCGGCGGATGCCCTCATAACAGGACAAGGAACGCTTTGTAATCGAACGGTTCAACGTTCCTCTCTGTACGCTACGCACCAATCATGAGGAAAATCCCGAATAAGTACCTACATAGTACATAACGGCTAATCTGATCCTCATGTTGCTTTTTGTTTCTATAGGAAACAAATATTATTTTCCATATAAATACATAATGTATAATTATGTCCGTATCCCCGAATGAGAAGGTAGAATGAATACTATGGTCAACATAGTTATATTTCCTTTGTTTTATTAGAAATATGACTCACACGGAAGTATCATGGGTGTAAAAGTAATATCTCGAGGAGCCAGGGTGATATTAACTGACTGTACTGTAGCACTAGCATGAACTATCGAATTCGTAATGTAAAGTTTTCGAGAGAACGGAGCATTGTGATTGGCAGTCTGCCTCTTGTGAATTGGTGTGCGTGTGTAGCCCGCCAATCGCAATGCTCCGTTCTGTCGATACCTTTACATTACGATTTCGATAGTATTTCGTGCTAAGGTTACTTACTGGTGCTTGTATTCTTGCAACACAACAGGCATCATGCGCTATCAACCTTACCTCCAGGCGCTAAGGAGTGATATCTTGATCAACCCAAATGGAGAGGTCCATTATGCCCATTCTCCTTAAATTAGATAGTAGCATTATATTTTCACAAACATAATATTATATTATTGCTTTCTCAAGTAGATTACCTACGTCGTAAATATGGAGAAAGCGTCTTCTAGTAGTGCTCTATAAATATTACTAGCAATTAAAAACAACATCGTTGTTCACGAAAATTTCACGTTTGAAGTTTTAGTGGACCAATGTTTGTTACTTATTCACGCACAGAAAACGGTTGAACGGATTTATTATATAGAGATAAATAAAAATAGATAAATACATAGTATAATAAAGTAATTCCCACGCATTTTTACGTGGTTGGGTAAAAAAGGAAACTAACCAACAAACTATCAGATTTATGGTACAGTAAATTTTATTATCTTATAAACCTTTCAGTCACTAACTCTGTCATATTAACCGTAATCACATGTTCAATAACCGAAAAATTGTACCTTTTATGTGCCTGCATTACCGATACCTTGCGGAAATAATGATACAGCTAGTAATTTCTCAATTCAGCTGCCATTGTGACTTGATTCATGATTAACCTCAATCGTAACAATTACTTAAACTGCATGTCTTCATCATCTAGTAGGTATTGTAACGTTCCTCTTTATAATATTAGTGTAGATAGGATTTCTATAGAAACTTATTGATGTATTCTTTTTCTATGATAATAGTAAGAGTTTCATTAAAGTTTATATCTAGATAATAAGAATTAGATACTTACAATAATAACTCTACATAAGTGAATAGTATTATAGATCTCACAGGTGGGTTGAGTGAAACCTTGGTAAACATTAATGTTTTATTCAGAGTGCTGTCACTTAACGTCACGAAGCCCTACGATTGCTGTGGGTAGATAAGTATAATAATCTTATATCAATTTAACTGCGGCAAACTGTTTTCCTAATGTATACATTGTGGCGGTAAATGATTGGCCCAAAGTACCACCACCTATCACCTTGCGATTGTATCTCACCATCATTTTGTACAAGTCATTCAGGTCTGATTTCGATTTTAGCATTTGCAAGGGTGAGCGTCCACAAGTTGTTTTGGTAAACTTCTTTTTTTCGTGCGCGAAATCTTCACGGATGTGAGAGTCGTTGGCAAAACGTTATGTCTTATCATAAAATTAACATGAAAATGCAACGAGGAATAAAACTACTGTACCACACGTTTACTAACGAATTGTCAGCATATTGATTTCGATGGTTGTTAAGTAATTGTGATTTTTCATGAGTATGAACTACTGCAACCGCCGCCGCCCACGTCGCCTTAGGCGAGTGGTACGAGGAACTAGTGGCGACGGATTTATGCTCCGATCGCATGACGCTCGCTCTAATTCCGGAAGCACTTTACAGCGCCACCGGCTGCTCAGACCCTGAACTACGCCGTCCTAACACCTAATGAGCCGCCATCGCCGAATATTTGAGGGTAATGGGCACCAAGTGTATTTTATGGATATCGTCACAACATAGCAAGTACTTCAAAGCCCAGACTCAAAAACTTAAGACGACTCAAAGACGGTTACTATTATTATTTTTCTTCGATTTCATCATAAAATATTAGAATCTTGTAAAAGTTGTAATCCAGTTCTCACGTTGGAGCTATTCCTAACCAAATGTTTCGTGTTATGAACTTTATAAACAAACCGTAAGCCCAAACTAGGCGGCGATCCAGTTTTAAAATAGAAACGTTCAGAAATGGATTTGATGATGTTTAATCGCTTCTTAAAATGTTGTAATAATTTTAGATTAGGCTCTACTGTTGCTGCTAAAAATAAATGTTCTTCATCAGTTGGGCAATATTGGATGTTGACATGCATTTATTCGTGTGCAAATTTTGCGTGACGCGAACTCGTCATCGTGTCGTCGTCGTACGCCGGTTGTTGCGCGGGTGCGTCGGTCGTGGCGGTTCCAAAGCGCTTAGCTATCGAAAGGGCTCGGCGGCGTGGCGTGCGGCGGCGCGACGTTGTATTGATCGCCGGACCTGTTGCCGGGCGCCCTCGGCCTGCGCCCGACGCCCGCAACACCGAACCATACATGGATTTTATGCATTAGGTACCCGGTGTGCAATCGGCACAAGGATAGCATATCTCTATGTTGAATTTATTATCACATCATTCTATTCTGGTGTAGATAAAATACCTTGAACTGAAAATACGAAAATGAAATGATAAAGTATACAACTTCAATAAAGCCAATAGATGATATTGAACTTGATTTGTACCTGTCTTCAAATGTATGACCAATCTCATTATTATATAGATGAAACAAAATTCAAATTAGCGTAATAACTTATTAACAACGCGGCAACGGTACTGATCATACGATCTCCGCTAAATCAATACCTGAAAACGTTGTCATCTCATATCGATGTCTAGTACATACTGCCGGCGGCGTTCAATAGTGTAATGAGATGATTTCGGCTGCTCCAAATGTAATTCATCCTTGTTTACTGACCCAGTTAATGTTGACAGAGGCTTGACGTCAGCAGCGCCCAGGACTGGCGAAAAGCGCTAGTATCATAAACACTGGGCTTTACAACATTAACACATATGTATGTTGTTTACACACTTGGTGGCCTATCAACGATCCTCCAACCAGTTTTAGAGAACGTATATACATTAACATTATAATGTTAAATAAGATGGTGTGATTCGATTGTGGTCTTCTATTCTTTACGTGAGCATTGAATTTGAGACTGACTATAGAAAAGTTGCTACGAGAGATCGATAGAAGCATTAAATATTTATACACTTCTAGTTTTATACCTGCAGTGAATTTCTCGCATTGCGGCATATTGCAGGGGGTTTTAAGTACAGACAATCAAAGTAAATATGTGGCATTTCTAATATGCCTATTTTTGCATTATGTTCAAACATACAATACATTTCCATTTATAGTTAAGAGTATCGTAGATGTCCTTTGTGTTGGCACGTATCCAAATGTGCGAAATACTCCATTCACATCGAAACATAATATACCAATTCTCTAACAGCACGTTTAATATGGCCATGTATTGGGATGAAAGTTTTATGTTACATTATGGTTTATATATTACAGAATACATATTATTCTATCCAAAAAATCTATCAAATCTCTAATATTATGATAACACTAGTGTCAGAAACATTGCGAGTTACGTTAGGGACAACTAATTATCCGAGAAACTGACATGTTCTGTAATGTTACGTAAAAACCGCTTTTCGATTACCTACTTGATCATTCCACAGTTGCTTGTTATTACATGGCACATTTTTCTGACATACTTCTTCAATCACAAATTCAATAAGCATCTGAAATCAGGTCAGGAGAAATCACAACATGGTAATATCATTCCAGAAAACAGCTCAATTCTAAGCAAATATGCTCAAATACTTTCGCTTAGCTCGGTATCAACCCTTGCTTATTCTCTTCACTAAGTTTACTACATCTAAGTTCGGCTCTAGGTTTCTGGCACTTGGCCAACGGTGTCGTCTTCTACAATTTACACCGATTGGCCTGAAATTGCAATTGTTACTTATGAATAGTACTAAAAGTCGCGCGGAGGTATAGACCCAATTACATCAATCAGAAGTGTTGTAGTCTGGAAGTTTCACTTTTAACAAAATATTATGTCGAACTTTCCCGATATTAATTTTATGTGTCTTGGTTTTTATAAGAAAACAGTATTAAACTAGTAGTTGTTACAGTAACGTTTTTTCAATTCTATTTGGCACCATTCATTTATTCTTGTGTTTCCTGGCCTTGTTCTCACATAGATTTACCGGCTCATCGGACGCGTTCCTCTTATTGATCAGTTTCCTTAACGTAAATTAGACATATACATCCTAGTCCATTATTCATTGTAATAGTGTAGTAGTGTATTTATTGTAATAGACATCATATTACAATGAATTCACTCTCTTTGTTTAATTTTTTACTATTGAAAAGGACTAAGATCTAACAAAAAATATTGTTTCTGGTTCTAGCTGATTCTATCAAATCAATGAATAAACATTAGAGTCTGCTGGATATAGACGTCATAGACCTCCCCCAATGTGCGCCTTAACTTTCGATCCTGCGTCTGGTTGTTAATGAATGGTGATTGATCTTTATAACGCAATAGAATTCAACATGTGAGCAATGCCGAATGTCGACTTTAAATCATCAACTACTACGTGTACTTGCTAGAATTGAATGAGGAATGTTGCGTTTAGTTCTAACACGTTAACGCACCAAAAGCATCTTTCTCGTGCTGAAATGGTACGAATATATTTTTTGTGAAGTAGTCTTGAAAGGAGCGCTATTAAAATGGCAGACAGATATATCTCCTGTTAAAAAGTCGCCAGAATTCTTTCGACCGATAAACTCTAGTTTGGGTCAATCACTGCGTAATTTTCAATTCAAGAGTCCATCTCTAAAGTAACAAAGGTATTTCTATATCAAAAAGCTTGCGTGATATCCATACGATATCCATTCTTTTTTATTTACTTGCATGCAGGGAGTTACCGGTTTTGTGTTAAGATTTAGCAAAATGGCTAATTGTTACTTTAGTACTTTAGTCAGCCATATTTGATCCATTTCTAAATCAGCTTCAATAAAATGCCAATGTTTTCTATACATCATGTTATATTATAAATTCAATATAAGTTTATTCCACGATATAAACTAGTGTATCTAATTTCTCGTTGTTTTTCCATTCATTTAAGGCTAGATCTTGTTAGTTCAATGTCACGTTTCTTGGAACTGTTCAACGATGTCATTACAAACTGACTCACATCTACATCTCATAATCTGATTCATTGGCATTGATAATATACTTGTTCAATCTTACATTCCTCGTTGGTCCAGTCTCCACTGTAAAGGTCACTTATTACCCTGGAGTTACTTTACAGAATTTATAATCTCGCTCATCATCATCATCATCACCCTGCCCTTGTTCCAGTTAATTGGGGTCGGCGCAACATGACATTTTCCTACATACATTCCTATCAGATGTCATTTCCTGAATCATTACCTTCCTTGCCATATCTTCTCTCTGGGCCGATATCTGCTCCTAAAACCCTCTACTTTCATACTTAGACATTTTTTACAACATTACTATCATCTCTTCTCATTGTATGTCCAGACCACGAGAGATGTTGACTTTTAAATTGTTCATGCTTATTTATGATACGCCATACCTGATTTAATTAAGTTCATTATAGTACAAAGTACAATTAGATACAATTTGTGGTCACTCTCTTTATTCTTCTTTCCCTGTACTTTGTTTTACATTTATAGCAGGTGAACCGTGTCAATTCATTCAATTCAATTCAATTTATTTTATGGAAAACAATACCGATATCGACAATTCTGATCTAACATCAGGGCCATTGTGGTAAACAGTGTAGTAACTCGTGTCCTTTATATTAACTAAGCAAGCAGTCATAATGACTAAACTTTCGAGTCCCAAAGTGATCAATGATGACTTTACCGTGTAGTAAAGGCCGACGTAAAAATTCATTCGTTTAATTACAGATGGTACTGATCAAATAATGATACAAACAACACCAGATTTCACTTGTGGATAATAGGATACTACGATGCAATAGTTGAAATACTCGTACTAGGCATTCGATGCAGACGGCAGGCAGTTCAAACGATAGCATAAAACAAACCGTAATTTAAATTATATTTTATATAATCTGTTGTCTGTTATTATACTTACTTCATAAAATAAGAAATAAATAAAAATAAGCTATGGTACCATTTAAGAAACCGAAGATATTTTACAAGCTCACTTTACTTTTTAATGCCTGGAGCCAGTATGAAGGCTGTTTAATGATTCGTTTGTAATACTTAGGATCGCGTGTTGTCTGCGGTAAGAGAAGCTTGTTAATATGTATGCGACGACGACGTCGCTCGGCGCCGTTTAGCTATTGCAACTAGTGGCCGGCCGGATGTGTTTATATAGCTTGCTGAATAATTATCATTTAAGTTAGAACTGTTTATTGAACTTTGTGGGCTTTCCCATTAGTCATAAAGATTTTCAAATTCTTCAACGGAGGTTAAACAGGTGTTTATTTATCAACTATTCGCAGGAATCTGTGGTAATCACATTCTCTGAACCTTTTCCCAACTCAGCCGGCTTTTCAGTCTAACTGTGATGCGGTTGAACTTCTATATTTTCCGTGAAGCGACTACCAATGGCGATATCGAAGTTCCAAGTACCCGTAACGACTGCCATAGAGATGTGTATGGCAACCGGGACCGACCGCTTAACGTGCTCTCCGAGGCACGTCCAGAGCAGTGCAAACAGCCAATTCATTCGCGCGATAAAACAAAAACGATAAAAAATACAATATTACCATGTCGTTACTCCTTACGTTTTACGTCCCAATGTTCACCTACCTATTAGAAATCTAACTAAACCAATGACTCGTAATTAATGCAATTCGTATACATTGAATTTAATACTTGCCTAATGTGTACACAAATATTTTATTGTCAACACTTAAACAGTAGCTTGACTGGGTTCAGAGTGGAATGCATGATGCGCTTCACGTAGATACTGATGACTACAATTTTCCTGATTTTAATAATTGTTAATGCCTTGAGTTAATCTGTTTCGTTGATGGTATTTTAATTGTGCTCAGTTATGGGCCGCCCACAAGTGAATATACACTTCTATATGGAGCACTACAAAGAATGGTCTTGCGCTAAAATTAGCAAAAATTAGAAATCATTCAACCACTCCCTACTACCTTCACCAGAATGCCTGCAAAGAGCGCGCAAATTGACACTTCGTTGTACAAAACTCTCAGCTGACTAGTAGTAAAATTTAGTTTTTTGAGGACTAGCCAGTTATTATCGCTAGAGAAGTCTCAAGTTTCGAATTACTGTAGCACTACCTTCCAACGTAAAGACAATACATGTTCAAAAGGGAGTCAGGAGCAAAAATTTACCCCCGAACAGTCATAAAAGTAGAGTAATAAAAAACTTACGTGGTGAATAGTTTTATAATAGTCCTTTCAACCATTCCAATTACCGCATAAGGAAGTGATAAGTACCTACAAACAATCTTTACAATACTTAGCTATTTTGTAATTTCCCTACAACTACTCATTTGAAACTATAAAATACTTAATTACGCGTGATTGCTCATGTTTCAAACCATAAATGATATTCAACTGTCAAAAATAAAATTGGTGTTTTGTTTTTAACTACCATAATTACAGGTCACTTTTACGACTTACGAGTTAAGGTATGTTTACGTAGCTGATCGGTAACGACAACTGCAGATGCCTGCAGCAGATATAACGTACACTCAAATATGTTTGAATATGTTAATATTGTTTAAATTCCTTGCGGTTTCTCAATACGACCTTTTATACAATTAAAGATTAACAAGTAATGTATGTGAAAAAAATGAAACAAGATACAAACAAATGAACGGATAGCGAGATTGGCGTTCTTTTATTTCTTTGCACTATATATGTTAAACTTTGATCCGGATAAATAGCACCATTGAGAAACAGTAATGATTTGAAACTATAAACAATATGATCACGTCCATATCAATATCACGGTAAGCTATATCTGTCGCTGCGATCGGCTACGGAATCATACCTTTACATTACTGAAATTACTGAAAAGTTCTTGATTACTGTGATTTATGAACAGTATAAATCGGTTACGTCTGTTAAGTGGTTTTTAACTTTTAGAACTATAGTAAAGGGAGTTAATGTAGAACCTATATGGGCATGTAGATAAATATGTTTCAATACCCTGATGATGACTTCGAGTTTTTGTGTAGCGCTTATCAAATTATTTAACAATTTATACTCTATTGAAAATTCTTTAATGTGTGCATTCGACCGAAGTTGTTTGAGCCTCCTTGTATTCAAGTTATTGGCTCGTCTTATATGTATTCATTATTACATGAAATGTATTATATAAATAACACGTATTTCTAGTTTCGTTGTGATGTAATTAAGGAGAATCAGTTCACTTTCCTTTATTAATTGAGTTATTGAGTATTAATACATTTTTAGCTTTTTGTGTGCAAATAATCGCAATGCCCCCAAGGCACATATTTGATATATAGTAAAGTCTAAAGGCATTTAATTGCTCACTGAGAAATTCTAGTATGTATACCTCGGAGTCTCATAAATCTAAAACCTAACTCGCGAAAGAGGCCTTGGCATGCGGGGATTTTCGGGGATTGGTAGTCGAAGCACCCAGTGCTATCCTCAAAAGATACCCAAAAAGCAAGAACTGCGCAAATAGACCGCAATTTATACGCCCCGAGGTTATATAGTAATATTATATTCGTTCTAAAATTTATACAACTCTCGTGGAACCGATATGCTTCGCCTCGTTAATCGTGTGCATTAACACTTTATTTTCGAACACTCCAGAACAATAAATCATAAGTGCATCGTCGCGTTTGTTTATACAGCTAAGTAGTATTTTAACGGGCTTATATTATAATGTTTATATTTGCGTTATTTCAGTTTCCTGGATGATCTGGACCGGTTAGGTGCTAGAGACTACCAGCCCACCGAACAAGATATCTTAAGGACTAGAGTCAAAACCACTGGCATCGTCGAAGTGCACTTCTCCTTTAAAAACCTCAATTTCAAGTAAGTATCAGTCATATTTTTATATGTACTGTATGTATGTAAGAGGAGGTAGGACACGACGGTATATCCGTCCCAATCGAGCAGTCCGATTGGGGAAGTACCTCCACCCTATAGAATATCGCCGTTTAATAACCTTGTGTTGTGTTTTCGGTGATGAGTAGGGTAGCCAGAGTTCACTAGAGAGGTTTTGTGTTGGCCGTGGGAAAACCAAAGGCTTATCCTACATCTTTTGCACTGACGACACAGAATGTCTCTGTTCTTACAGGGGTTGCGGCACGAGTAACCATTTACCATCAGATGGGCCGCGTGTTTATCTGCGACCTAAGTTGTATAAAAAATGTACTTACTCGCTTTTTTATAGACTTGTTGCAAACTTGGAAGATATCGATTTTTTTTTGGATTAGAAAACACTAACTGTTCGCTTCTCTATCATCTAATTCTAAATTATTCAATTTAAAGAATTTATGAAAGAAAATTGATAATGGTCAAAGAAGTTTTTTTACTTTAAATATCTCACAACAAACGTATCTCATGGTTTTTATTCTGAACATTTCATTCAATTTTGTTCATTCATATCTTAAACATAACTTGAACATAAAACTCAGTTTAATGGTTAGAATGCTAGACAAATAAATTACATAACGACGACAATATACAATTATTTCTTTAGTTGTTTTAAAAATAAAATGTAATGTGTTTAATTACTATTTTATTGCACTTTCGCGCTATTATTGTTTTGGAATTCGTTTTTTGAAACAATGGGAAGAAAATTATATTGCGTTTCTGTTAGTTTAATTTAAACAAGTTGAAGAAAATAATAGAGCTCAATGAAATAATGTTTTTTCACATCAGAGAACTCTAAATTAGGAACTGTAGGTTATATGCGTTATTTATATATTACTAGCTACGTATCGGTTATCGCGCAGTGCAATATAGCCTTTTTTACTCAGTGTGAATGTAGCTTTTCAATGGTGAAAGATTTTTTTTTAAACTGGTACAATAGGTTTTGAGTTTATTCATTACAAACATACTCGCATGAACTGTGTTACCAACATAAACTGTTTAATATAACACCTTTGTACCAACATGTTAAACGAAAAAAAATTGATTATGATTATGACAAACATACACACACACAAAAAAGTAAAAAAAAAACACTTTATAATATTAGTGTAGATGAGTGCAAATCTATTTTAATTGGACAATGCCGCACTGGCCACTGCTGTCAAGGGCGAACTAATAAAATTTTCAAATTCATTGTTTCTTCCATTAATTTTAATTGATTTTTCATTTTAATAGGCTTCTGGATTCTAAATTGATCCTTTTATTGTTACTAGAAATAATATCAGGAACCTGGTTACTTTTTAGACACACTACATTTCCGTATATTTTAGGTATGTGTATATGCTTATACTGGGTGGCGCAAAAGTAAAGACCCTATTTGGTTCGGCTATAACATTTTTTCTAAATTAGAAAACTAGATTTAGGTTTTTTTAAATGTATATTTGTACCATTAAATTTCGTACCATTAGGATTTAAAGATGATGTCTTTTAAATGGTGACCTCCAGAGTTGATACACATTTGAGCCCTATTTATGACATTTTGCATAACTTGCCGTAACACTTCCTGCGATATGTTCGTTATTTCTTGACGAATGTTTTCTTTTAGAGCTGCGAGAGTCTGTGGCTTGTTCACATACACCCGAGATTTCAAAAAACCCCAAAGAAAGAAGTCTGGACTGGTCAGATGATCTTGCAGGCCAAGGCAAATCGCCAAAACGAGAGATAACTCGGCCTGGAAAAGCGTCCCTCACTAAGTCCATAGTGTCGCGCGCTGTGTGTGCCGTAGCGCCGTCTTGTTGAAACCAGATGTGCTCCAGCCCCAATTCGTCCAAACTGGGTATCAAAAACTCACGTAACATGGTTCTGTAGCGTTCTCCAGTGACAGTTATCGCATTGCCTCCAGCGTCTTCGAAAAAATAGGGTCCGATCACTCTGTCAACACAGATGCCACACCATACAGTAACTTTTAGTGGGTGTAGAGGTGTTTCTTGAATGATGCGCGGATTATCAGTGCCCCAGAACCGAGTATTCTGCTTATTGACATGCCCTGAGAGATGGAAATGCGCTTCGTCACTCATAACCAATTTTGAAGGAAAATCATCCTCTTCAAGGTTGAGGTTTATGACGCGCTGGCAGTAATCTAGACGAGCTCGGTGGTCAGCAGGCAGCAGCTGATGAGTCATTTGAGTTTTATACGGGAACATCTTTAAGTCTTTCACCAAAATACGCTGCAGGGTCCGTCTGGAAATGCCCAATTGCGTGGCACGTCGCCTCGTTGATGTTTCTGGACACTCTTCCACATCTTCGCGCACAGCATCGATATTTTCAGCTGAACGGCCTGTTCTTGGTCTCCCAGACTTAGGTCTATCCAATGTTGAGCCAGTTGCTTCAAGGCGTGTGGCAAAGCGTCGAATTGTGCGACCAATCGGTGCCGGACGGTGGGGAAATCGTCGACGAAATTCACGTTGTGTTCTTATCACTGATGAATTATTCCGTAAGAACATTGACACAATTATTCCACGTTCTTGGGGAGTAAAACGGTCCATATTTATTTTCAGTGTATTTTACATTTGTTCACTACACAATTTTCAACAACAGAATGACAGAAAATGTCATATAAAAAAAATATAGCCGAACCAAATAGGGTCTTTACTTTTGCGCCACCCAGTATAAGTATGTGTATACACTGTAGGCATCTATTGTTGATTACTATGATAATAGTCTTAATAAATAACTAGTCCTTCCTAATTCGAGGTTAAATGCCACTTAGTTTGTGCAGTGGTGCGCACCCTTGTCGCGTGACTTCCACTCGCACTCGGTCAATTTTGTTAAATGACAGGTTTCAGTGTATAATATTTTTTACACAGTGAGGATAACCTATATTAGGTGGAAACCATGGACCTGCAGTTAATTACCATGCCTAGTAAAAGTAGGTTACTAACAGAAGATATTTTAAATTGACAATGCCCTCTTTCATCCAAATTTAAATGGTTATGTATGGTGTTTTTGTGCAAAACATTGCATTTTGCTTTTATTTATGTATTTATATTTTATACCAATTCGGTGGTAAACAATCATACGGCCCACATATTGGAAACAGGTTACCATGGTCTATGGACGTTTGCAACACCGGGGGCGTCACATTCATGCTGCCGTCATATAGAGGGAGGGGGTAGAATAAGCGAGTTTTTGTGCATCTGTGTAGAAGACAAAAGGAGGTTTCTTGATGAAGATCAAGAAACCTCTCTAGTCACACTATAGTGACACAGAGTCTAGAAACACTGACAACACGAAACCTCTCTAGTGACCTCTGACTTCCTACTGACTGCCGGAAATACATCACAATGATATTTATTAGCCGCGGTATTCAGTAGGGCAGAGGTACTTCCCCAGTTGGACTGCTCAATTAGGACGGGCGATATCGTCATATCTTACCTCCGTTTTAGGATGTGTTAAACGACAGTACAATTTTATTTTATAAAAAACTGCACCACGTTGTCATATATTATATTCCTGAGAAATAGATATCTGTGTTCCACAAGTTTGCTAAGACAATTATTGCTTATAACGGGTTTTCAAGTCGAACCTAAAACGTATGGAAATAGAGTTTTAATAGTATGTAATGTACACTAGTTTGCCTATCGTAGCGAAAACTTACTATGCTCTGATTATCTCAAGTGATTAAAACTAACAACGAGTAGGTACATTGGCGTCAACAGCTATCGAGAAGGCATTGCGGTGTACCGCAAGATATGAGAATCTAGTCTTAAGTTTCAGCTACGTCCGAGCTACAATAGTACATACGTAATTTGAAAACAAGTGCTTATAACTGCTATCTTGGTCGAGAACTGTATGTTTATCAGATGTTTGCTAACGGAACAGCTTTGTACGACTTCTAGCGAAAGAAATAGAGGGTGGTCCAGCAGAATTAAAGGTCCAGGTTAGCAGAATTGAAACAGAAGTTCTTTTAACATTGTTAGTGCGGAAACTACACTGACGGACTCATAAACTGCATCAAAGTAATAGACGACTTTGAAATAAATATTTTAACCAAGTATGCATACTTTCTATACAAATTTAAATTGAAACCTCTAGATTGGTTCGTGAACTTTAAAACAGCGTAGGGTCATATCTTTAAGTTTAAGTTTATGTACTGGAAAGGACCTTAAGACTTTTTTTGAAGAAAAAACAGAAATTTAAGAAAAATTGGTTTAATTAAAAAATTGGTTTTAAGAATAGACACAAACTTTATGCAAGGGTTTATTTGTGTTTTAATAAGGTGTATTACCCCACGTGCCCTTATTACGGATGCTAATCGGTTCCGCATAGATTTTATAAGGGTTTTTAAAAGATCTTGCGGAAAATTGTCCAATTCTTCTGAAAGTGCTGTTCTTAGTGCTGCCACTGTCGTGGGCGAAGGGTTTCTCGCATATACAGCTCTTTTTAAATTGTCCCAAACATGCTTGATTTGTATTAAGATCCGGGCTGCGTGCTGGCCAATTCATTGTACGTATCCCAACCTCTTCGCAATAATGTTGAACTTGTGCAGCTGCATGCGGCCGGGCATTATCCTGCATTAAAGTAAAATTTTCGCCTATGAATCCCATGTAAGGCACCACGTGATCTTCTAATATCTCTGTTATGTAGCGATGTGCTGTCAAACCCCCTCTATTACCGTTTTGACGGACCATGTCTATGAACACAAGTTCTGTTCGCCCGTTCATCGATATGCCACCCCAGACCATACATGAACCGCCTCCAAAAGGAACACGCTCCTCAATGCAACTTTGAGCATATCGCTCCCCACGTCGACGATAGACTCTTCTGCGACCATCTGCACCATATAAACATGTCCTACACTCGTCCGTGAACAATACAGAGGCCCACTGCTCTTCTGTCCAATTCAGGTGATGACGCGCAAATCTTAAGCGAGCTTGTCTGTGAGCTGTAGACAACTTTGGACCATTTGCTGGTCTAAAAGGGGTGATATCCGCTTCCTTTAACCTTCTTCTTATTGTTCGTGCACACACGTTTACTCCACGCACTTCATTAAGCTCGGTTTTGATGTTAACTGACGTGAGGAAACGATTTCGCAGGGAAGTTATAACAATAAATCGGTCATCACGACCTGTGGTTGCTCGAGTTCTGCCTGTACCACGTCTCCTCCTGTAAGAACCTCTCTCTACAAACCTTCTGTATATTCTAGAAACCGTAGACTGGTTTAAATTTAAATTTCTACCAATCGTTCGTTGATCCAAGCCCTCCCGCACCAATGCTACAATTTGTGCCGCTTGTTCGGACGAAGTATCCATATTATGGTTCAAAAACTCTCGATGTGTTAAAAAACTAACCCAACAATTATGCTGGTAACAATAATTCAATTGACAAAACAAAAAAAATCAATGAGAATCAATTTAAAACTTTGCTATCAACGCAAATCTGATACTACAAGTAAATTTTCTTTTCCCGGCTATATTCATTTGTTTTACTGCAGTTCTATTTTTAAATTTAATTTTTTTTTAAGATTAAGAGCCAGTCTTTCCATATTTATATAATTTAATCTAAAAAGTTTGCATACTTATTATAAAAAATCCTTTTAGAGTAAACCTGAACTTTGATGCAGTTTATGAGTCCGTCAGTGTAGTTACATTACATACTATAGGTGCGGCACGTTCTCGCTCGTTTTCTGTTTTTTAGTGTGTGAAGTTTATTTTCTTCTGTGCCAGTCTAGCCATATTTCTCTTTAGTTATTCGTCTATCAGTTCGTTGTCCAATATTAAGCACACCAAAAAAGAGAAAATGACCATAACCAGTAAGTAATATCAAAACGGCCATCATAGCCACTATAGTAACTTGGATGATACTTAAGTGTTGCTATAATCTGACAGGTCCTGTGTTCCATCTTTTCAACAGAATAAATCCCCTTGTTGTTGGTAAAATATTAATCCAAAGTGTCACAATATTAATATGATTGTTATGTTCCCTTCCAGATTGTTCGACGTCGGCGGTCAGCGGTCTGAAAGAAAGAAATGGATCCATTGCTTCGAGGACGTGACCGCGATCATATTCTGTGTCGCCATGTCCGAGTACGATCAGGTGCTCCATGAGGATGAGACAACGGTACGTGATCTATACATATTAAAGATCAATATTTCCTCTAGCACACTGTCCCTACAAAGTATTGAGGCCTTCAAAGTAGGAAGCATCATTCTAGGGACTGTATCTGGGAACTTTACCTCGGCTTTCCTTCAAGAGAATAAATTAAAGTTGCGATCAAAATACAAAAGATTTGAATTCTGACCTAGATCTTTCTAAACAAATAAACGGCATCAAAATCCGTTCAGTACTTTCGCTGCCATAGCAAACTAGCTGAAACTATTTTTAGTAGAGATTAATTTGGCATAATTCATTTTTTTTTAATATCTCAAATATATTTTTACTAACTTACAATAGTAGCTAATGGCAATAGGCTCACCACCTATTACATTGGGACCTAAACATAAACTGGCAAAATGTTGGTGCTCGCACCTCTGCTTACCTCTTCGGGGATATAGGCGTGAGTTTATGTTATGTCATGTTACAATAGTAGTAGTAGTAAAAATGACCTTTTTACCACATCTAAAATGAAGGCAGTCTTTGATCAAACTATTGTACGTATTCCAGAACCGTATGCAGGAAAGTCTGAAGCTGTTTGACTCTATTTGCAACAATAAATGGTTTACGGATACCAGCATCATCCTGTTCCTCAACAAGAAGGATCTCTTTGAGGAGAAGATACGCAAGTCGCCGCTCACCATATGCTTTCAAGAATACACAGGTAAACTTAATATCAAATTACTATACTAAATCTGAGAACTATTTGGAATATTTTAATTATATACGCTTTTGCTATGTCGGTTATCCTTCCTTTTCACGTTATCACGAGGGTCTGTTTAAAATTAAGCCGTAAAGTATCTTACGGTCACGAATTAGGAAGAGATTTGTTCAATACTGAGCCATAACATATATTGTTTTAAAAGATGGAACAGTCAACTGTATTGTGTGATGTTATCGCACTGTATTAAATTGTTTACAACGTCTTCTAACAATAACTCCCTGCAGATTACATAACTATTATTACATATAGGACTTGTATTTCACAAGCGTGGGGGAGCCTTTACTTGTAGTATTCGTGTTACGCATTACCGTGTATGACTTATTCGAATGTTTTTTTTTTGCTGAATTTACCATTTCTTTGCACGCGCACACATTCACACGTCCTAGGCATTAACAAATAAGCAGGCTGGGTCGCATCGCAACGCAAGCATCCGTCTACCATACATGCGAGGACTAGCGAGACGGAATCTAGCTACCATTCAAAATGTATTGCAGGCCTATTTTTGCGTTGCAATACGAACCAACTCGGCTTTGATGGTGGACGATTAGCTTAACATACACTAAAGGCAGCAACTGTAACAATTATTGTTTGTGTATTGTAGGAGCGCAAGAGTACGGCGAGGCGGCCGCGTACATTCAGGCACAGTTCGAGGCGAAGAACAAATCCACCACCAAGGAGATCTACTGCCACATGACGTGCGCCACTGACACCAACAACATCCAGTTCGTGTTCGACGCCGTCACTGACGTCATCATCGCCAACAACCTCCGCGGCTGCGGCCTGTACTAGACCGCTCACCCACACACCCCGTGCGAATACGATCACAAAATTACTTATATTACTCCTACTACTATTATAAATCTATTTCACGCGATCAAATCTTATTGTAAACGTTTCTAATCGAAATGGTGGAAATCGAAAAGTGTTGTAATATTTAAAGCTGCATAAATATAATATATAAACAAATATATTGTGCTCGTAATATTACACCAATTTTTTGTTATCCATTTTCGATGAGACTTTACGATGCGATTTTTAATCTGAAGTAGAATGCGAACGACAGACGCGTGAACGATCGAACGATTCGGCGTCGGCGCGGGTGTGTACGTTTTGTGGTCGTAGTAGCCGGGCGGCCCCCGGCGCGGCCGACACATATCATGACGTCACGCCGCGCGTCGGGCCGCTCACGCCGCAGCTACGCGTATTATATAATTACTATATATTTTTATGGAAAGTAAGCTTACTGGATATACCGCCGATGTGCAGATATCGTGTGTCACTTGGCTTGGGGCATTGTGTATCATTTTTGACTGCTCCCGCCGATAGCGAGTGACTAGACCCCGAATACTGGTAGCGTTTCATTTCTCCTTGTAATATAAAACCGTAGTTTCTTTATCGTTCAGTGGCGCGGTCCGTCGACGCTCGACCGCGGGAATCGTTTTTGAATAGTATGAAATTAGAGATCTAATGTTGGATTCTAAATTTTGGTGCTAGGCATTGGTATAACGTTTAGTTGCACAAGTGGACGTCGGCGGTCTAGTTACGCTGCGGTGGGGCACCGGTTACAGTATGTGCTTATATACTCACTCTCTTACGGACCAAACACAGAAAGGAACCAATATTTAGTATGGAAATAAAACTCGGTAGTGAAATGCACGAGTACGTTCACAGGCCTACTTAACTGATTACAAAACATCATTCCATTATTAAGTATTATATCACTTATAATGAGAAATTATTTTTTTATAAACTTTTGAATGCACAACTGTATCCACTATATTAAGACGACATTGTGTTACGTACCTACGATCGTAATTAAGGTAAGACCGGTGTCAGCAATGTTTATTATTTAAGTGAAGCTTCCTTTTGCGCACAAGTTATTTATTCCATTATGAGCATTCTGTGTTACGCCATATTATGTACACGATACTGAATATTATATTTTGTGTTCATATTTTTCTATATTATTTTACAGTTATCCTTAAGGTGTAGCCAATTAAGATCTATTCTTGTATTCAATTATTACAATCATGATAGGTATTTATTTTATCTAGCGTACTTGTATTAAACGTCGTATGTGTAAACTTGTCATGATTCATTTTATATTTAAAGGTGATTAACCAACGTTTATGATCATATTAATCGTTCGTAATTATTTTGTGAGGAGTCTATATCGGTAAGGAGCTAGTGCGGTGTGGTCATTTTTATATAATAACTAAGCAGTTATGTACGTGTATTTACAACTAGTGATTTGTTCGTTGGGTTGACGGGAGCCAGCTCCTCAGCGCAAAGCCCCTCGTCTCTAGGTCGCGCTACAATCTGTTCGTGTAAGATATGTGAGTATATAAACTTTGTATACACTCGCGAATTGGCGTAATCAAACACTTATACATATATATTATACTATATAACATAATTTATTATTAATAATAAAAATAAAATCTTACTTTTAAGCATTAGGACAGTAACTGTATCAATAAACATTAATTAATAATGCAATTAGACAGTAACCTTTACTATTGTCATAGTTAGGTGATTTATTTTCATTTTACGTTTATGAGTATGTAAAAAGTGATTAAATGAAAATGTAACGCCTACATTGTGACCGCGCGGGCCATTCACCAGCAGCAGTGAGCCGTCGCCGCGAAGGGCCGGTCGCGCCCGGCGCGGGGAGCAAGACCAAAGATATTGTTAATTCACTGCGCCACAACATGAAACGTACAAGTTTTGTTTTGATATAGTGCTATTTGCTCGCATTAAAACTCTTTGAAATTGTGAAATAAATTAAATAAACGAACGTCGACGATCCCGTGATCGTGATCGTATGGTAGTGGCCCGCGGCTCGAGCGCCCGTCGCTCGCTTGTTGCTAGGTAGGTTTTTTACTGTTATGTAACAATATGTGTACGTAAAAACTAATAAAAATAATATTAGAGCAGTTCTACATTCAACCTACATATAAGTAAGCTACACGTTACATTTAAAGTTTTGTTTAATGGGTGAACGATGTCGGTACAAGCATTGGAACGTCAACGGCCCGGACGTGGCGAGAGGCGCGTCGGCGAGCGCGGGACCGCCCGAGAGTCCGGGGCCGCCGCTAGTGCCATCTTCACCAGCTTCAAGCGTCCGTAGTGAGGGCGGCCGCCTTCCCGCCGCTCGCCACCTTCGCGTATCGACCGACTAGGCGTCCTATGGCGTTCAACTCGAGTCGTCAGCGTTTCAATGTGTTCCTCCGCTGCGAAACATTTAACTTGTATGCTTATATTTCGAGTGAATGTGATGTAAATTTTGTACACTGCCGCATTGTTTATTCGCTCGAATCACATTTAGTTTATAAGATTTGAGACAATTATGTGAACGAATCGCACACGCCACCATGTAACCTGTTTGGTTGGAACGCGAATGAACGCACAAAGTATAGATGACGTACGTGCGACGGGCACTCGCGACCGTGACCGGACACACCTAGTGTGCCCGCGGGGGAACGCATCCGCGCCCCGAGGACCGGACTCGGCCGGACGTTACGTCACGTGGTATGTGCGTTTGGCTTCTTATTTGAAGACTGAATTGTTGCGGCTCAAATGTTCTCGCGCTTTATTAGATCCACAACTGGAGAAGTTACTGCAGAGTTTTTTTAAGGGAGTAGTTGTATTTAGTGTTCAGACCGAGACATCGTATGTCTCGTTGTAATGTGGTGTGGCGTAAGGAAATTTGAGGTCTACCCGTATCGTACATTCTACTGTTGGTATTAGCGAAATGAGCGACGTTCAGTTATAATTTGTAATATTAAAATGCTGAGTATTGTCGAGATGTTGTCTATCTAAAACAATATCACCATGCTTCATTCATATTTGCCAAAGTTAATACTAACCTCACTATTTATACCTACTGTATGTTCTTCGATAACTAAATTATGTCTGAGATTTGCGGTAAGGGCGGAGGCGTCGCCGGCGCGGCCCTTCGCCGATATAGTCGTATTAGTACTGATCAGAGTACAATGTTGAAAAATATCTTATTTAGAATTGATGAACATGTAAACATTAATTTCTAGCGCGTGCGAGGGATCGCTCGGAGTCGCGAGACGCGGCTCGCTGCTGAGAGGCGCCGAGCGATCTCGTCTATTGAACAAACGTTTAAGAAAGTAAAATTTTTAGTCACTAGTGGGTAATTTTTGAATGTGATTCAATCTTATCTTTATTTTTCTATATCAAGTGACATTAAACTTTGATTTCATTATTTTCCAACCTATTCTTTTGTATTGCATTTACTGAAAGCGATGTATTTAACCAACGATATAATAAACAATATTTTCTCTTATTTGTATCTTGTCTGCACTGGTATTTTTTATTGAATTTACTATAAATGTACTTTAAGTGTATAATTTTAAATAATTACTGAAAATGATTATATTCTAATTTTTATGTTCAAATAGATGCTTGTTTTATTTATTTCCTGTCTGAATACTGTAAATTCAAAAGGATGAATCTATTGTGCCCATGTAATGGGCCTGACAACTTATTTCTGATTATTTTGATTAATTTGTAAGTTGTTGCCTACATCCACTTTATACCATTGAGTGAAGATGGACTAAATGACGAGTGTACCTATTCAGTATAATCCTCAATCAACGCTTTATATCATCGCCGTCGTCGCACCGTTCGCCATAGACAGGGCACCAAGGAGAACTCGGAGCTCAGGGTTCGCCTTCCCGCTTTTCAACCTCCACACACGTCACCCAGTCAGCAAAGGTAAGATTTACCTTCGAGGACTGACTAGAGTGGCGTCATGAGTGACCCATCTAGTAAGTAGTAAAACCGAAAAACCTAAAGGAAAGCCAAAGTCAAAAGTTAAAACCAAAACCATAGGAACAAAAAATAAATGGAAGTGGTATGTAGTCGTACGTACAGTCAGCATCAGATAGATATGTGCTTCCAAAGTAGTCAAAATTATGTAAAGAATATAAATTCAATTTTATGTTCGCAGACATAGCATTCAAATAGTTGTAAGCATCCAGAGTGTTCAAAACATCTTCGATGTAAGTTGTCAATATTATGTTGGCTGTTACAGTGTTCATATTAATGTTGTCAAATAGGTCGTTTAATGGTATCTATGCATTCATACTAGTCAAAAATATCTTCACAATTAGGAAAGTCATCTTTAATATCCGTAGCTAGAGTGTATATTGGAATAAAATGTTAGTAATAAATATTTTGTTTCCCTTTTTCCTTGATTATCCATCCTGCTCATTTCGTGCATGACGTAATTGATATGTCTTTTGTTTATTAGAAATTTTGATTATTGGAAAGGAAACATAGTTTAGATAATGTTCTGACATCCCTAAATAGAATGGAATTTTCTTTGAAAAGGAAACTCTTTTAAGGAAAATGTCATAAATAACAAACTTTAATAAAATTATATTAATGTCACGGAATAATATGTCATGTTGTCTACTTGTATTACATTGCAAATTTAAATGAAATAGTTGTATTATTGTATATTATGTAGTATATATATTATGTATTATGTAGTATATATATTATGTAATATATATTATGTAATAACTGCGGTAGCCTAGTGGTATGGGTAATGGACTGCTGAGACGAGGTCTCGAGTTCGATCCCAGGTTTACCATGGCACACACCAATGACTTTTCGATGCTTTTCGAAGTTATGTGTGTATTTATCGCAGGTTTATAAGTGCCTCGGAGAGCACGTTAAGCCGTCGGTCCCGGTTGCCATACAAACATCTATGGCAGTCGTTACGGGTAGTTGGAGCCCTCAAAAGTCCAACCAGCCTAACTTGGAACTTCGATATCGCCATTGGTCATTAGACCATTGGTTGTGGAGGTCAGATGGCATTCGCTTCACGGAAAATATCGAAGTTCAGCCGTATCACAGTTAGACTGGAAAGCCGACCCCAACTGAGTTGGGAAAAAGGTTCAGGGAATGATGATGATGAGTTGTATTATTTTATTAAATTAGCATGCCTCCATATCATTTAGATGAGCAAACCAAGCATTGTATAATAAATTTACATCGGGAAAATGTTTCTGTTACTGACATAGCCGATGAACTTGGCATAAGCGGGAGTATTTTTTTATTACCAGGATTATTAAAATTATTATTTATTATTATATTTCATTTAGATTATTTCTTTTTTATTATACAGTATTATACCTATTTATACAGTCAGTGCAATAAATATGCCCCGAAATATTACTAGAAATGGGTAACGCAGCGATTTTTTGCGTTAATATAATAACGTTGACGTAGTTTATGTGAGTTCTTACTAGACTAGCTGTTGCACTAGTTTTAAGCCATCAGATTTTAAATATTCATTTAACACACCTGGTGAGCGAACTAACAATGCACTATGTGTGGCAGGCCTTAGTTTTGAGGAACATGACTCAAAAGGGGATTGTAGCCGGCCTTAATGACTTTTGGCTCTACGGTGCATAGATACCATTAAACGACCTATTTGACAACATTAATATGAACACTGTAACAGCTAACATAATATTGTCAACTTACAGCGAAGATGTTTTGAACACTCTGGATGCTTACAACTATTTGAATGCTATGTCTGCGAACATAAAATTGAATTTATATTCTTTACATAATTTTGACTACTTTGGAAGCACATATCTATCTGATGCTGACTGTACCTATGTCATTAGTTGGCGTATTTACGCTACGAAGGATAAATTCGACAATATGAAAGTTTTTGATAAGAATACCTCTGAACCTTTTCGTAAATACTCAAGCTTGTTCAATTCAAAGTATGAAACGCCATAAATACTTTTTATCTATTAATAAAGATAAAGATAAAGTAATATATATATATATAAAGGTGGTGCAAATATAGTTACTACTACCTTAAAAAGAGTATTTATTTATTTATTTAATTAATTGTAGTGTGTTTTCGTTTAGTAGTACGTATGATTTGAGCTAATATGACATTAAAGGTAGTATATAAATAGGTACGACCAAAAAAAAAACAATAATTTACTACTAGAGCACGGTATTATTAACGGTTATGTGTGTGAGTTTGGCGACATCGGTTCCGCTACTGAATTTATTGCGTCGCACTTCTGCTAGTTTTTTCTGATCTATGACCAAAACAAACTTTTACAGCAACAGCTATACTTTGTAAAATATAGCTTGGGTCTTATGATAGCTGTCAGTGAAATCCCGCACATGAAGTCTTGAATTTTCTATTACTGAATGTAGTAGCTGTCAATGTTATACTTTATGGGCTTGGTATCAAGCTAATTAGTGATGGGCGATGAATCATCGTGACCACATACTATGAACTATCCATATTTTGAATAAAGCTCAATTTAAAATTGAAATTAATATAAGAAATAATTTATTAGAATTTAATCTTATTGCTTAGGTATTTTAATATCATAATAATATTTATATTTCAATATACTTGATACTAAATAATATTGAGTAAATTAAATCCTACATTCAATCCATCAACGCCCTGAACCTGTTTTTGGATTTTGTAAGAAGACACGCCGCGTTTGGCTCTTGGGCCATGATATAGGCATAAGATACACGCGCCAACATCTTGTTTGATATGAACTTCCACTGATCCACTCCACTCATTCTCATCAGTACGAGTGCCGACGCCTTCTATGCTACGTATATTCTGTTCTCATTGCAATTGAATACATACATACAGTTAAATTAAACCTAATTATATGTAACATGCATCAATAATAGCTGGTAGTATCGATATTTTCATCGAATTTCGGACATCCCTATGAACCTCATTTTGACATCTGTCATAGGACCCAAGCTATATTTTACAAAGTATAGTATCAAGAGTATTCTTCATCCTAGGAGCAACAGTGTCATGTCATGTCGTGTATGGTCATAATCCTAATAGATCTTTTTGGCTCTTTGGCTCTATTTTAACCAAAGAGTATGAAAGATATTATAACATTTTTAACCATTTTCGTTTTATATATGTATATCTGTGGCACAGATGACAGAACACTTATATATTATATCTAATCTGTGGTTATAACCATTCTAACCTAAAAAAAATTGTTGTTTGCGTCTTCAAACATAGCAACAGTAAAATAACTGAAATTATGAAAGACGTGATAGATGTGATGGCTTTACAGAGCAGTCGTCGTGAACGGCGATTACCTGATTATCGTAGTGCTTCTGGTCACAGTCTGGCCACGAATTTTATTTTTGAGTGCGGTATAAAGCTTGGCTTGCAACCTGCGTCAGTGGCTACTGCCGCTATTTTTTACCATAAGTTCTTCAAAGAAGCTGATAAAAACGATTATGATTGTTATGTGATATGTACCGCTTGCTTATGTGCAGCGGGGAAGTCACGCGACGAACCTGTAAGACTCAGAGATGCAGTGAATGTTGCCCATAATTCTATCAACCGTGGTGCTGGACCTTTGGAACTGGGTGAAGAATACTGGTCATGGCGCGGTGCAGTTGCGCAGGCTGAGTTACTAGTGCTGCGGCTACTAGGCTTCAACCTGGATGCCCCATCTCCACACAGATATCTGCTACACTATTTACGCTCACTTCAAGAGTGGTTTCCACCGTCACAATGGCGCTCAGCTCCGGTGGCCCGTACTGCCATGTCGTTCTTGCAAGACTTTCATCATTCCCCATCAATATTAGATTATAGAGCACCTCACATAGCTGTTGCGTCTCTGACATTGGCATTACATGTTTTAGGAGTATCTGTACCTTTAGCGGCGACATTAGATGATGATGCTGCATGGTATTCGGTAAATATACATCAATAATTAATATTACAGTAAAACTGGGTGAATAGGGATAAAATGGTCAGCTAAAGTGAAACTTTGGTTAGTTAGGTAAGGTTGGTGGAAAGTTCAAAGATAAAGTTAAGTATAACAGGATTATTTGAAATCTAGTAAAAGAAATGATTTAAAAAATTCTATTGACCATTTCATCCCTGTTCACCCCGTTTTACTATAATTGTTTTTTATTAATACGCAAATTATATACAATTGAATGTTTGTTGCAGGTTTTCACTAAAGACTTACAAAAAGAAAAGAATTGGGAAATAATGGAAAAAATTATGCAAGTTTACAGCAGGGAACCAGAACCAATATAAAAATTATTAGAATTATATTATGAGGGCTGCTTATTAATAGTAAGCTCATAAAGTCATTGTTCTTGCATCTCTACTGTATTAAATAATTGACCTTGTGTGTGTGTGTAATTGTGATATAGCAAAGAAATGCGCAAATCCTTTAACAGTCATAATGTATTATAAACATGCCTATATTATTTCATAGTTTTAATATGTGGACAAATAGAATGTTTAAGTAATTTACAATTAGTTTCTGCTGTGCAATATCATTGCCCATATTATTGATATGTACTTATAGGATCTCTAAACTCAATAGCAGAGGTAACAGATAAGTTATGTTTATTATAAAACAGACACAATCATAATTAGGCATGCCGGTTTCTTTCAGAATATGCCATAAGAAAATCTTACTTTGACATTGGAATGTCTGTCACTCAATTGTGCTCTCATTTTCAGGGTCTATCACTCAAACCGCTGTAGAAATGTACAGGTACATATTATAATATGTTGTGTCTGGTATAGCCTAGCCTACTTTTTGTACCTGAGAGTTTGGAAAATAATGATGAATATACTTAGGTGAAGTCACAGAACACTATTAACCTGCAAAGTTGCCCTTTCAATAGGTAACAGTGTACCAGTATACCTCAGGGCACATATCTTGGGCCAAAGCCCGTAAGTAAGTTGGCGAGAGAGATAGGTCCTGAGGCGCACAGATGATATAATTTTTGATTGGTAACTTTGACTCATTCACAGTCGTAGCGTACCGCCCTGTGCTACGCTCAGAAGACAACTAAAAAAGCATGAGCATTTAAATGCCCTTCATGAAGCATAATAAGGTGTGCTTCTATGCGCTGGCGTAGTTTTCCCACTGACAAAAACTAAGTCTTGGCTTCCTTCTCTACTCCCTGCTTGAAACACAACACACGATTATTATTAGTCGCGGTATTTTGCATGCAGGGCATTGATGTATAAGGGAGTAGATAATATGTAGGGTATTTCCCCAGTCCGTCGCGTATCGTATTTTACTACATAAGTGTCTTTTAAACCGTTTTTTACTATGGTAAGGTAAGAACGTAACTGTCAAGTGTCAAGATTGTCAAGTAGTCTGTCAAATTTGAAATTGTGTCGATATGAGTCAGTCGAGTCAAGTTGCAACAAGTTTCAGAAGTTTTATTATAGTGAAGTGAACTATAGCTAGAGTATTGAATAAAACAATATTGTGAGTGTTATCTACAACCTAACTGAATTTGATTTAATTATATTTATCAAGCAATATGGATTCAGACGACGACATTGAAGAAACTAAGTCCTGGAAAGGTGTTCCCGCCACAATAATATGTATCAATGTTTACGATCAAAAGGATAACATTGCAGAAGTGGCTCATGCAGCTACTTGCCGAATGATCAGACAATGTTTACGGTTATCAGGGGCCAATTTTGTAGGTGTATGCCTTTACGGCACTGAAGTTACAAATTCAACAATACTAGGCATAAACAGTGTGGAAGAAGTATTTCCGCTAAAATTACCAACTTTAGATGATTACCGGCAACTACAAAACATTAATATTTCTTCTGTTAAACGGGCACAAGATTTGATATTATCAGAAGTCTTGTGGTACTGTAGCAGAGCATTTGCTAGTTGTAAAAAGCAGCTTTCATCTCGTAATATAATTTTGCTGTCAAAATTAGAAGTGCCTCCACTGCAATCAGACCAAAATCATGCTTTTAAACGTGTGATAGAACTATCAGATTCAAATATTGATATAAAGCTTATAAATATTTCTGAAGATGAATATGAGATTGATACATTTTACAATGATTTTTTGTATAACAAATCTAACAAGAAAGAAGAAGTTGTTTTACCAAAACCTGTCTGGGATAAAAAAGAAATTGAACAAATGCTGCACCAGCAGTCACATCGTCATCTAGCTGTAGCTCGGTTAAACTTTGAAATTGGTGAAGGGATAGCTATTGGTGTGGGAGTATATAGCCTTTTTAAAACTTATGGTCAATATATTAAGAAAACAGATTTGGACCGAGATACAAGTGCAATCCTTACAAGGGTTAACAAAACTACAAAAGTGGTAATCAAGGATGAATCTAATATGGATGTAGATGAAGAACAAGCAGAATCCACTGCAGTGCCTGTACTTAAATCTGAATTAGTCTTCTACAAAACATATGGTGGTGAGAGGGTTACATTCACTGATAATGAAATGAAAATACTAAAGAATCCATTTGGCCCACCCATGTTGAAACTTCTAGGATTTAAACCTGCCAGTATTATGTGTAAAGAAAAATGGTTCTTAAAACCTTGTTATTTCCTATTCCCAAATGAAAGTATGATTGAGGGATCATTTGTAGCTTTTAAAGCATTGCATAAGGCATGTATTGCAACAAATGTGGTGGCATTTTGTGTTCTATGTACCAGAGTTAACGCTAAACCTATCATTGTCGCTCTTTCTCCGTCGACTAAACCACTAGGTCTTGATGTGGATATAGGATTTGATATTATTAGAGTGCCTTTTGTAGAAAATGTTAGACAACTTCCAGGGGTTGATGAAGATGATGATGATGTAGAAATGTCAGATGCAAATGAGAAAAAAGCAACAATGAAGGGTATCTTAACAGGTTTGCAGTTTGATTACAAACCTGATATGTTCGAAAATCCAAAAGTACAAGCACAGTATAGAGCGATAGAAGCAATAGCTCTTGATGAAGATGATGATGGTGAGGAAGCATTCGTTGATACCACAAAACCGGATTCCAGCAGATTCCAAGATCTAAAAGATGATTTATTTCAAGAATTATTTGGACCTTTTGGACCAGTTGCAGTTAAGAAACCTGCAACATCTAGAGATGGTGGTCCAGCAAATAAAAAGCCAAAACAAGAAGTTGATGAGTCACTATTACAAACACGTCTGGATAATAACAAAGTAAAAGATTTTACTGTTGTCCAACTAAAAGATATTTTGTATTCCAGAAATTTATCAGATTTACCTGCTTTAAATGGTTTGAAAAAGAATGATCTTGTGGAATTAGTGTATAAGTATTGCAAATAATTTGTTAATGTTCCATTTTTATAATAATATATAAATATTTGTGTTGGAATTGTTTAATTTATATTTTTATTTGTGATCAACCTATCAACCATCATCATTGTCCTTAGAGTAACAACAAATTATCTTCCCTCCATCACCTCAGTTGCATTAAAACTAGCTATTTTGGCCCAGAGTGCACTTTCCTATTACTTATCTTGGTTTGGCCATCTTGCTTTTTACGAGAGCGACTTCTGTTAGATCGCAAAGCTCAAGAGGAAAAACGTCGTCGTCGTTAATCAGCAAATAAAGGGATCTATAATATAGTCATACAAGGTCTCTAAGGACGAATCAGGATGGCCCAAACTGAGTAGAAAGCTCAACGTGTCGTCGTTAATCAGCAAATAAAGGGATCTAATAATATAGCCATACAAGGTATATAAGGACGAATCAGGATGGTCCAAACTGAGTAGATAGCTTTTTTTTAACCATAACAGAGAATATAAAAATGAACAACAGTGAAAGTCGACCCCGAACTCCCGAGGTGAAAGCTTCGGATGCGACCGGGACTAACGCAAGGATGATGATGAATCGTTAACAGTGAAAGTATGAACATATGAACAACTCATGTTCGAAGAATAACGCCGCATAGCAAGAGGTCACTTCACACTCGTACCTAACTCGTAATTAGGAACCAGTAGTCACCTTACAATATAACATTGAATATTACAAACCGTTTATCAATCAAAGAATCAATTTCGTTCATTCAGTTAAGGCACTTATGAATGTCAAAATTTTACAATTACATTTCCTAAAAATATTATTATTATTATAATATAATAAATAAAATATATATACAACATATGTAAATAATTTGAAAATGATTCTTTCGTTGGTCCGGTAGGTAGTTATCTCTACTGAGATTGTGCTGCAGCACAATCAGCAACCAAGTAAATTAGCATCTCCATTTTGTAAAATAAATTCAATATAAATTTAATTTGAATTGAATTTAGTGGTGAAAAATAAAGTAGGTACCTACCTATATCATTTTTATTATTGTCGTCTACCGAGCACTTTTATCTGATCCCGTGCAGCTTCTGATGAAGTGATAACAAAATTTGCATATCTTGGAAATCGAAACCCGAGAATACCTACTGGAGAAGTACCTACTATGTTAAATGTAAATGATAATATAGCTTGGCTTGGCTTATTTTAAATTCGTCAAAATATCTAATTGAAATTCGATCATCATTCTATTAGTGAACGGATTGAAATCGAGGTTCCACATTTGAATGTCATGCTAATTATACCGGTGCAGTTAGAAAGTTCTAGCGCACCTAAATCAATGATCTCAATATTTCGTGTTGCAGGGATGAACCTTGTGTTTTTTTTATTTATTATAAAGATGTAGGATTAGGTACAAACTTGCGCTTCATTTATTCATCAATGTCATCATCATCATTGCTACTCTGTTTGCACACAAAACTTGCTCTCTAGAGACCAGGGTACCTACGCTTTTCTACTCTTTATCTTGATCTGACTTGTGGCTTTTACGGGGGCTAGTGTGAGCAGTCGTAAGAAGTAAACCTACCTACGACAGGTGTAGTCATCTGCTAGAAGCGAGATTGGCTTGGGCAACGAAGATTTTGTGACACCCTATGCACCCGTTTCAATTCGCTATGAAAATTAAAAAACGAAACAAATAAGCTAAACAAGAGGCAACCATCGCGTCAATTTATATGTATAGGAAGTGCTTGGACTATAAAAGCATTTGGCACACTGTAACTAGTTTAGTCGATTGATTATTTCTTAGTGATCGCGCTTCTCAGAAATGGAGTACCCTAGGCTGTGTCCAGCTCGGTGGCTATCAGACCAAAATTTTACCATGTGCGTACCTCCGCACGACTTTTTGTACCCATTTCAAGACATGCAGTCTAATTATTATAGACCTTGGAAGTGGTATAATCAAAGTATCTGTAAAGAGTTTGGTTCAACGATAGAAAATGAAAAAGGTAATTGTAAAATTACATTAGATGTTCAGCATTTCCGTCCAAATGAAATCAACGTGAAAGTAACTGATTATGAAATAATAGTTGAAGCAAGACATGAAGAGAGAGCGGATGCACACGGATTTATTACCAGACAATTTAAAAGGCGTTATGCTTTGCCAAATAACTGTCCATCCGAGAATGTTACGTCGACATTGTCTTCAGATGGTGTTTTAACGATCATTGCGGAGAAGATTTCCCCAATAAACCAAAAAGAAAAGATTGTACCTATCAAGATATGCGGTATAAGTCGAAAAACTCCGGTCGAAACCAAAATCCTTCCGGAAATAACGCAGAAAGAACATGTGAAGGATACGGAAGACATCCTCAATAAAAAAATAAACCAAAAAACATTCAAAGAGGGCCACAGCTCTTTACTGAAACAGGAAATATCAAAAGCTATTTCGGAGACCAATGGTACTTGTACTAAAGAGGTGGTCAAAGAATGTACTGATACCCAGAAAACCTCTGATAAAATTGATCCATTTAGCATTAGCAGTACATCAAACAAAATAGAGGAATCAATAGAAAAAACAATATTGGGACTGACGGCACTAACGGAACAGTTAGGGCAAAACAGGCCAGTTTCTACATCCACGATGTGTAACATGAAGACTGAATTAGAAATGGCTGGCATTAAAAGTGAGACGGAAATTGCTTCAGATATGTCTTGCACAAAAAGTGAAACAGAGATGTCTAGCACGAAAAGTGCAACAGAGATGACTGACACGAAAATTGCAACAGAGATGTGTAGTACTAAAATCGCAACAGATATGAATGGTGCAAAACGTGCATCAGAGCCGTCTACAGTAAAAAGTGTAGAGATAGCTGACACACAATGTGCATTACAGAAGTTTAATAGCACAAAAAGTACATCAGAGATACCGGAAGTGTCAGGCATCAAAAAGGCGTCTGAGATATTTGGTATAAAAAGTTTATCTGAGAACATTAGATCAGACGTGTGTGATAGGGGGGCATTGTCCAAAGCATTTGTGGAAGAAAGTTCTAAATCATTTAAGTCTTCCTCATCAATGTTAACTACTACGAGCGTCAGTGCAAATGCTGCAGAATGCGTTTTCAGTGACATCAAGAAGGAACTGAGGGAGGCAGCCGAAAATGTATAAATATTTGACTCCTTTATAATTTTTTATTACACATATTTATAACTAGCTGTTGCCCGCGGCTTCGCCCGCGTGGATGTTGGTTATCGCGACCAAACATACCATATTTATGTTCTTTCCCATGGTCTAGTCTACCCTTTCATCAACAGTCATCATTCTCTGAACCTTTTCCCAACTCTGTTGTGGTCGGTTTTCCAGTCTAACTGTGATGCGGCTGAACTTCGATATTTTCCGTGAAACGACTGCCATATGACCTCCACAACCGAATTCCGAATTCCAATATTGAAAACCCTTCGAGCTCCACAACCAATGGTTCAATGACCATGTCGATGGCGATATTGAAGTTCCAAGTTAAAGTGTTAAAGTGGTTGGACTGTTGAGGGCTCCAACTACCAGTCACGACTGCCATAGATGTTTATTATTTTTTTTATTTATGACACCTTTTGACTTCACCTCGACTGATGTTAAGCTGCAGGCAAAGTCTCATGAAAGTCGGTCATCATTGCAAACACGTACATACAGTGCTACAATAGTGGCGCTCAGCTTGACGGCCTCATCAGATGCTTTTTTACGCCCCGCTTAAAAGACCCGGGACTGTAGGATTTAGGAAACACGTACGGTAAGGAATTCCAAGACTTAATTGTGCGGCAGAGGAGACTCATTGAAACGCTTGGTTCTTGATGGAGTATTCTGCACCATATGCGGGTGACATCTAAGCCCTGCACGTGTTGTCCTGTGTAGGAAAGGAGAGGGCGGGAATAATTGGAAGAGTTCATCAGAACATTAACCATGGTAGAGACGGTAAAATACTGCCAGGGACTAACGCATCTCTACGCATCTGCAAAGGTTCGGACTGGACTCCCAATAATGCGGATCGCGCGCCGCTGCAACCTGTCGAGAGCATCTAATAAGTACTTTGCGAAGCCATCCCAGAGATGCGAGCAGTATTCCACGCAAGAACGAATTTGTGTCTTTTAAAGAAGACACCGCTGCTCCGGCGTGAAAAAACGTTTGTATGGCAACCGGGACCAACGGCTTAACGTGCTGTCCGAGGTACGACCAGACCAGTGCAAACAGTCATATTCATGCATACAACTTTTTGCACTGAGCGGGGATCGAACTCGTGCCCCGTGCGTAGCAGTCGCGTGCACTACCACCACACCACGGAGGTCCTTTCATCAACAGTATACACTATTATAGTATAGGTGTTGCCCGCGGCTTCACCAGCGTGGATGTAGGTGACCGCGACCAAAAATAAACATGTTGTCTGTGTTATGACAGCGTGCGATTTGCCGTCGACTTCACAGAAGAAGTGTGCAGGTTGCAAGTAGACTTGGGTAAGTACTGTGAGTACTGTGAGTAACGCGTAATATAACACGACTGTGTACTCGGTTGCTCTGTTGCATACAGTACCTACTCGCGATGTACTTCTTGGCGAGTGTTGTTCCTTTTGTCGTCGTTTGAGATGACGATCTTCTGGTGTAGAGTTTGCGGTGTCCTCGTCTAGCCTCCGGGTATGGGACCGCAGCTTGCTTCTGCTAGAGTGACAGGTGGCTTTACCCGTCCCTCCGGGCTCATAGGGGACGGATGTCATTCGCAGACTGTGCGTGTCCGGAGTCTTCTCCGAAGCCAAGCCGCTATCTCCTCAAGCATTATTTGCTCGTAGAAGGAGACGGCGCATAGTACCATAGCCGTGAGTAATGCAGCGAGCGAAAGAACTATGTGGAGCCCTAAGTCCTCGCTCGCATCACCCTCGTATTACACCTGAACATTTTCTTGTGGTATAAAGGTATTACAATCTTCTTCTGTCGAATTGACGGCATTTTTTAGTTGCCATTATAAGAAATACAATGATAATGCACTGCACTGACAGCACAGAAACTCTCTTAACCTTAACCCTCCTTTCCTTTCCACATGGTCGGCACGTGTGTGATACCTCTGGTGTTTCAAACGTTTTACCGTCTCTACCACGGTGAATGTTCTGATGAGATCGCCCAGTTGATCCTACCTTCATCTTTCCTACACAGAACAACACGTGCAGGGCTTAGATGTCACCCGCATAAGGTGCGGTGAACCAAGAACCAAGCGGTTCGGTGAGTGTTCCCTCTGCCGCATCAGTAAGTCTTGGAATTCCTTAGCAGCGCACGTGTTTCCTTCTTTCTACAGTCCCGGGTCCTTTAAGCTGGGCTTAAAAAAGCATCCGATGAGGCTGTCAAGGTGAGCGCCACTATTATAATACTCTACGTGTTTGTAATGGTAACCCTATTTCCGGAGACTTTGCCTTCAACTTACCATCAGGCGAATTGTAGTCAAATCACATCCATAGAATAGGCCGCGGTAACCACTGTCTATCAGGTGGGCCATGTGCTTTATTCCACCCAAGTGGTATAATTCTGTAAACAATGTAGGCAGGTCAGTTGAACAATGATGTCAAAGACAGTACCGACATCTATTTCACATTTCACAAATTATAAGTTGTTTAAAAAAAAATAATTGACAGGTCTTATATAGTCCCGTATGTAACGAAACCATACCTTGAATTTAAATCGATCTACGCCATCTATTGTTGCGCCATGTACTAAATAATTGAATAACAAATTTTAATTTCATGATTATTTACGTATTTTTTTTTACAAATATGTACGTAAAAATGAAGTTTTTTTATTCACATACTTGACTGGACGTAATAAGACATAAATATCATCTATAAGAATAAAACAGCGCCCTCTATATCTTTACTCATAATTTCCTTTAACATCATTAATGCTCACAACTCCGGTTCTATTGAACCGATTGCGATGAAACAAACGTAAGATTTTAAGTCTGACCAAGCCCCTTCTAACAAAAAAAACCGCATCAAAATCCGTTCAGTAGTTTTTGCGTCCATAGCGGACAAACAGACAAACAGACAAACAGACAAACAGACAAACAGACAGGAAATGAAAAAAAAATATTTTCGTGTTCAGTATCGTTCACTTAACATATCCCAAGTATTTTTTTTTTAATATCTCCAATGTACAGACACGACCGCTTTACAATTATATAATAGTATAGAAATCTCTACTCTTATTACAAAGTTGAAACTATTTCATTCAGTCAGCAATTATTGCTATTAAACTGATTTGCTTGAAATTAACTAATTAAAATAAAACTAGATTTACGCATTTTATTGTGACCTAAAGTGTACCCAGACTATTTTACTATCTGACTTGTTCTAGTATGTATTTTCATTATAATCAAAAATGTAGGTACCTGTGGAAAGGTTTTTACAAGTATTTCTATATTATACTTAATCACAATTATCAAGATGAGATCAACAAGGATATGAATTACCCAAAAAGGACAACTAACTAATCCACATCTTTTTACAGAAATTCAAAATTATCTACAAATAATTTAATATTTACACAGGTTGAAATAAAAACACATTTTGGGAAATTCTATCGCAATTCATTTGGTATCATTTAGATTTATCAATCAATAGAATCAGTCAAAAAGCAGTTGTATTTCAATGTGTCACATTCTCGTAAACATCAATATTATAACATCAAAAGAATTATTTGTACATATTGTTTTATATGTGATCGCATTAATTTTCGTTAATCTATTCAAATGTCATAGAGATCTGGTTAAAGTAACCAACTAATTAGACACTATTACAATGAATTAAACTGATTTTAGGTTGATATTAGTTACTTTATTATGATTTTTGTTTCTCTGTTAGATATTAAGTCTACAACAGATATGAATGAACAATTATAAATCTATGGCACTTCATCTAAACAAAAGCAACTGACAGCCATAGAGATTTGTATATAATCAGGAAAACGCTACATTACAATTACTTTTAAAATTAATAGTTATCAGTATTTTATGATTACAAACAATTTGTAAAATGACGATTTAGGTACAGCATAAATTCATAAGTTACAATAACATTTGATACATTTAACATGACTAAGTACTTTTAATTAAGTATATAAAATACAAAAAAATATTATTTACATTGTATTGAAATTAGTAATGCTATTATAATAGTAATTCTATCTACATTCAAGTTGATGATGGGGCTATCTGCTAGGCTTAGTCAATACTATACAATTAGTTTGTTCTAAATAGTTATTAATAATTTTTAGATTTATAATTTTTAAAATGCAATTTTGTTTTTAATTGTACAATTTTGATGAGTTTGCTGCACTGTGATCGCGATTGTCTTTTCATTTGTGTAACTGCCTTCATATTGGACAAAAGGAAGAGCAGGTTTCACCAACAACAGGAACCAAAATCAATTATAACTAAATTATTTTATCACATTTCACTTAATATCTTTCATTGAGTACGTACCCAGTTTATGATTTTAGATTGACATGGTCATTTACACATTCACTATTAAATTCATCGGGATATTTACCATGTTTGTCTATTTTGTTGAATAACCGATATTTCGGCGCTGTTGCAAGCGCCATGATCACGGTGTACTGATGACCGCCGAGCTAGTTGTTATTGAGGCCAACCGTATCGGTCTACCCTCTTTCTTACTCGTTTACTACGCGCGTCACCACTACCACTGTCCGCGTTCTCACATTGCACTCGATCACGACACACAACACTCACTGTATCGGCTCGCACGGTTTTTGGAGATGGCGTTTGTTTGGGTTTTGTGAACTTACGAATCACCGGGTGCCAGACACTCGCCAGTTGAAAACCATCTTCCCGGTTGAAGTTTTTGTGCTTTTTTATTTCAATAGCTTCCTTCACCATTCTGGGTATATAGTGGCGTTCAGTCGACAGAATCTGTGGGTTATGCAACTCGATCCAGTGATTCGTCCCTTCCTCCAATAGGTGTTGTGCGATAGCCGATTTCTGTGGCTCGTTGTTTTTGACCGCCCTGATGTGCTCCTTAATCCGGCTTGACACTGTCCGTTTGGTCTGGCCTATATAGGAGCTCCCACAGCTGCAGTCAACCTTGTAAACACCTGGATGTTCCAGTGGAAACCTGTCTTTGGGTGTGCGTAGGTACTGTGACAGCTTTTTGAAAGGAGTGAAGATAGTTTTTACTGCGAATTTGTTTAAAATATTTGCAACCTTATCTGTCACTCCCTTCACGTATGGTAAATACGCGGGTTGTCTTTCAACCTTATAATCCAGGCGTTTAGGTGATGGTGTGCTTCTCGGTGGTATGATCCGCTCCTTGTAACCGTTTCGCCGCAGAACGCCCCTTAAATGTGCAATTTCAGTACCTAAGTGTTCCTCGTCGCATAGACTGTATGCGCGGTTAGTAAGTGACGTCACTACAGAGTTCAGCTGACGCGGATGGTGATGCCCAGTGGCTCCAGTAGTAGCCAACATTTGGATGGAACACTTTGAAAGCCGTGCAATTGCCACTGCCCCTCGGGAGGTTAAACTATGGAAGAGGTACGTGGATGACGTGTTTTGTATAATGGAGGGTGACGAGAGTGTTGTAAAGGAGTACCTGGCACATCTCAACAGCATTCACGGGAAGATCCGGTTCACCTACGAGATGGAAAGGGAAAGAACGTTGGCGTTTCTGGATGTGAAGGTTGAGGTTAGAGAAGATGGTTCTCTGGGGCATACGGTGTATAGAAAGCCCACTCACACTGACCGATACTTGCACGCTGACTCGCATCACCATCCGCGTCAGCTGAACTCTGTAGTGACGTCACTTACTAACCGCGCATACAGTCTATGCGACGAGGAACACTTAGGTACTGAAATTGCACATTTAAGGGGCGTTCTGCGGCGAAACGGTTACAAGGAGCGGATCATACCACCGAGAAGCACACCATCACCTAAACGCCTGGATTATAAGGTTGAAAGACAACCTGCGTATTTACCATACGTGAAGGGAGTGACAGATAAGGTTGCAAATATTTTAAACAAATTCGCAGTAAAAACTATCTTCACTCCTTTCAAAAAGCTGTCACAGTACCTACGCACACCCAAAGACAGGTTTCCACTGGAACATCCAGGTGTTTACAAGGTTGACTGCAGCTGTGGGAGCTCCTATATAGGCCAGACCAAACGGACAGTGTCAAGCCGGATTAAGGAGCACATCAGGGCGGTCAAAAACAACGAGCCACAGAAATCGGCTATCGCACAACACCTATTGGAGGAAGGGACGAATCACTGGATCGAGTTGCATAACCCACAGATTCTGTCGACTGAACGCCACTATATACCCAGAATGGTGAAGGAAGCTATTGAAATAAAAAAGCACAAAAACTTCAACCGGGAAGATGGTTTTCAACTGGCGAGTGTCTGGCACCCGGTGATTCGTAAGTTCACAAAACCCAAACAAACGCCATCTCCAAAAACCGTGCGAGCCGATACAGTGAGTGTTGTGTGTCGTGATCGAGTGCAATGTGAGAACGCGGACAGTGGTAGTGGTGACGCGCGTAGTAAACGAGTAAGAAAGAGGGTAGACCGATACGGTTGGCCTCAATAACAACTAGCTCGGCGGTCATCAGTACACCGTGATCATGGCGCTTGCAACAGCGCCGAAATATCGGTTATTCAACAAAATAGACAAACATGGTAAATATCCCGATGAATTTAATAGTGAACGTACCCAGTTTAGTTCAATGTACTGGTACTGGTGAAATCCAGTCAAAGTCATAAGTTATTAACCTAAGATTATATTGAACTTATATTCTATTTAAGTCTGTTCATCACTATACTCCTGCACCTCATCAGTTATTTTAACACTAGCTAGAAGTTCAGCGGTGCAGCGGTAAGGATGTATTGACTGTTAACATCGGTCATTCTTCACAGAAGGGTTTAGATCATGGAAGTAAGCATGTGCCATTGCATCATCGGCAGGCATACGTAAAGCAGGATTGCAGGTCAGTAGACGAGCAAGGAGGTCTCTTCCTCGCGCTGGCAGACGTGGAACTACTTGAGCAAGCCCTAAGCTTGGTTGGTAGACAGGCAGTGGTTTGTAGTCAGGTAGTTGAGTCACACCTGGCCATGTATCTTCATTTGGTGTACCTATAATGATGAAAAATAAAGCTACTTAGTTTAAATCCTGTTAGGAAATGTCAATATTATAATATTGTTGATTTACAAATTGGTGCTACAGCTACATGTGAAATATACATCATGAAATATTAAAGAAAAAAGTATATTCCAATGTTCATTTCATGTGTTTGGTGTGTGCAGTAGCATTCACTACCACCACATCCACAGAGGTCATGTCAGTCATGTCTCATAAATAATGTTGTTGCCCAGATGTACTATTTTTATTACTTGTTTATTATATATGAACAACCAATATTTTGAGAGTAATACCAGGAATAATCACTACATAGTATAAAATAAAGTTGCTTTCTCTGTCCCTATATCCCTATGTAAGCTTAAACCTTCAAAACTACGCAACAGATTTTGATGGCATTTTTTAATAGATAGAGTGATTGAAGAGGAAGGTTTATTTGTATATAACATCATGCTACAACCAACTGGTACAGAGGGGAATGAAAAATGTTGTTAAACAGGGTGACACAGATGAAGTTGCGCTGGTCAGCTAGTGAAACATCTATGTGCTCTGATATACTTACCTAATTAATTTATAAGTAATAATAAATAAAATATTAGTATCTTACCAAGTAGTTTGAAGATTCTTTTTAATTGATCATCAACATCTGATCCTGGGAAAAGTGGCCTTCCAGAGTTTGCCAGCTCGGCAAAGATACATCCTGCTGACCACATGTCTATACTAGTAGTGTACAATTTGGCCCCGAAAAGGACATCAGGCGGTCGGTACCATAATGTGACTACTTCCGCCGAGTAACATTTTACGGGAATACCAAATGCTCTAGCCAATCCAAAATCTGCTAACTTTAATTCCCCGTTTTTATTGATTAGTAGATTTTGAGGTTTTAAATCTCGATGTAGAACGTTGTGACTGTGACAGAAGGCAAGTCCTCGGAGCAGCTGATACATGAATGATTTGACGACATCCAAATCTATCTCACCGTTCAAGCTGTCGAAATACTTCTTCAAATCTTGGTCGCAATGTTCGAACACGAGGGTTAATTTTTTTTCACTGTGTAAGACATCGTACAGGCGAACTATATTCTTATGTTTTAATTCTTTAAGTAAGCATATTTCACGTAAAGCCGACGACGGTACTCCCTCATCGTCGTCGTCTAATCTTACACGCTTAAGTGCCACTATTTCATGAGTCTCTTTATTCTTAGCTTTAAAAACTGTTCCGTACGTCCCCTCCCCAATCTTTTCTAATTTTTCATACTTCTGCATGATTTACTTTAACACAATAAACCCGCCGTAATTCTGAAAATCTGCGGAATATTCTGAAATGAAGTAATTTATGATAGTGAATTTTGACAGTTTGACACTTTGACATAAAAGACAAGACAAACCGACCATAGAGCCCATCGAGGTTTTTTTTTTATTTTAAGCATGGTGGGGTCGTCCTTATGTCAAGTCATATTTTGTATTGCCACACTCTCTTTATTGTAATGATTGCTGTTGAGGATGTTGACGATGATGGATGTTATAGTAAAACCAACTTTTTCGTGAAATGGCAAAAATAGGAACTACAGTTGTCTCGGTCAAATGCATACAATTCAAAGACAATTTAGCACGATCTGACATTATTGCAGGTACAGTGGCGGCTTCACTCAGTTCACAGATACCTTGGTTTTACTGTAGTTGTTGTCTTGTGTGTATATGAAAATTGGGCCATCAGTCTGGTACAGGTACAGCTCAGTACATACAGCCGTAATACAAAAAAAGACTTGATGCATCGGTCCTAGTCACCATGTCATAAAAAAGAGTTTTTAATCTTAATTATCATTCGTTCAATCGATTCACTTCCATTCATACTTCGATTCACTTTCTTCATTCACAATATAATAAGTCAAATCCGAAAAGTTGAATTGTCATTTAAATGTATTAAATATTTTGAAAAGTATTTCTTTTTAAATCTCTGTTATTTGTTTAAGGTTTAAGGTAAGATTTCTGATATTCTCTTTATTTACTGAGTCCAAATACATAAAACACATTATGTACTAACTGTGAGTAAGTAAGAAAACATTAAACTTAACTACGTATTAAAATATGATGATCTCAAATCACGAGCGCGTGTTTGTAGATGAGCGAGGGAGAAGGTACTTTGATTGACAAGTCTGAGAGCAGCTCGTTCGAGGACCTTGCGGCCGCGGCAGCTCATGAGATCGAAGAAGCTAAGCTTGCAGAGGCAGCTGCTGCTAACGAGAAATCAGATGACACAAAACCTGATGAATGGCATGATGTTCTTGGGTCAGGGGCTTTACTTAAAAAGGTTAGTAGGAACATGGGACTTTACCAGCTCAACTACAAAGCCAATTCCTGAGTGACATTGTTGTTATTGTTTTCAAAATAAATTTTAAATGTAATATTTAATTAATTCCTACATTTTGTTTTGCTTCCCCAGACGTAATATTTTTTTATTTTCTTGTCCAGTAAGACATATAAATTTTCGAAATGTAATGTTTTTTTGTAATAGCAATGTGAGGGTAATGGGATATTATTTATGAAGCAGTCTAATTTATTCATATGAGAAAGTTAAGTGTGCATAGTGTAATGTCATTCACAGATAATCAAAATTGGCGATGAATCAAAAGGATTGAGAGCCCACAGAAGTGATATTTGCAAAATTAGTTATGAGGTCAAAATTAAGGATACAGATGTTATTGTGGAAAAAAGGGATCAAGTTAAAATATATTTGGGAGATAATGAGGTAAGTTATTTGTTTCATTGTTAATGGTCCCACTTCATCATCATCATCATCATCGCCCTGCCCTTGTCTCAATGAATTGGGGTTGGCGCAACATGTCATTCCTGTCAGAGGTAATTTTTTCAGTCACTCTCTTCCTTGCCATATATCTTCTTTCACACAATCCATCCATCTTCTCTAAGGTCAACCTCTGCTCCTAAAATCCTTATAAACAATGTTATTTAACTGAAGACACTACAATGGCATTTACAAAAAACATCTAAAAGTATTTGCTTGTGTCTCTGGAACACAAGTTCAACGGTTTAGGTATTACACTGCTGCTACTTAAAGTAGTAAGAGCCGGCTACTTTTCATATACTGTTAAATACAATATAATTTGTAGAATTATCAGCTAAATGTATTGTTTCATTATTAGTCAGGTATTATTCTCTTTACGTTGTTTATTATGATAGCACATTTATATCTTATCTCTGTCGGCGATAGTGACAAAACTGTATTATGTATGACGTTACAGATTTGATTCCTTTAAGTCTAGGTTATATGTCTAATATGATGAGAGAGATCAAAAGCAAATGGACAAAATAGATAATAGAGGGGACTCCTTGATTCCAAACAAAGAGAGAAAGAGGAAGTCTTAGAAAATGTTGGTCTAACAACATTAAAAAGATAGCTGGAGCTATGGCCTATGGCTTAGATTAATAGTATCAAGAGCAGAGCTGGAAAGAGCTGAAGGAGCCCTTAGGTTCACAAGGATACACTGGATTCTCATAACTACCACTATTACTTTGTAACGATTTCATTAAAATCTAATGAAAAACACTTATAATTAAAATATGTCACATATTAACTTCTGCACCATTCTGGCTAGAAGTTGAAAAAGGGATAGGTTATAGAATAAATATTAATATTACTTGCGTAAATAGACCCACAGACTCCTCATTACTGCATAGCCGAATTCCAAATATCATTGACAGTGACTTGTTACTTCAGTGTAGAACATTGACGTCACTATTTATATCTCTACCGAAGTTGTCAACTTGGTTTATACCAATATATACCAATACAAAAAGTACTTAAAGATTATCACCTTTTTTTGTTAATAAGATACTTAGAAGTTAATAAACTTGGGGGTCAATGACATCATGAATGACTGCAATTAAATATCATTGACTTTTAAGCAATTACATCACTTCAGTTGTGTGCTCTAATGATATCTGTTTACTACTGGTACTCTAACACGATTCATGTTATTCTATTCTTCATAAACTCGCGAAGTTTAGATCCTTAATTACGATTATTATATTATCTTAATGTTTCTTCCGGACTAGCGAAGTCCGCTTACTATTTCTTCGTTTGGTTCGACACATAGGGCTTTTATGAGTACCATCTGATCTCTTAACCCCCAGAGAATGGTTTCGCCGGCGCCACATCCGTCAAGCAGCAGGTATAACGCCTTGTACTGCTTGGAAGTAAGGTTGGCTTATGTACCATAGATTTTACATCATCGAGGGGATTTCCCGTGCTGCGCGGTATGTGGATGGTACAATAATTAATTAATTAATTAATTAATGGTACAATTATTTCGTCCTGGAGATTTTGTACGGGCCCCAAAAAGCTTATAACTTTTAAAGTCGAAACTGATTTTTTTTCCACAAAAAGAATTGTCAATGAGACTAAAAACAATGCATTTTTATCATAATTATCATCCTTGCGTTTAGTCCTGTACGCACCCGCGACGTGCTCCTCGGAAGTCCAGGATCTGCTAATGCATGATGTTGCTTGGTTCTGTCGACTATATTGGGAGCGACTGTGCTTGGTTAGTGGCCAATCACTGAAAGTTGTTCAGGACACTGCATCGTACCTATAAGAAGTTTCTCATCTCTTTTCAGATCCTCCAAGGGTTGGACTTAGCTTTAACATTGATGTATAAAGGAGAAGAAAGTATTCTACAAATGAACCCACGCTTTGGTTATGGAGAAGTAGGGTTGAAGCCTGGCGAAAGTTTGGGTCAAGTTGGTGAACTCGACAGTCCAAAATATCAGGGGCCAGCTATTGGCCCAGATACCTGGTTAGAAGCTAGGGTGGAACTGCATGACTGGAATGAAGAACCGGAACAAGAAACGTTGCCAATTGCTGAACGAATGGAAATTGGGTAAGTTTTATGTCCATAATATTATCATTATTCCAGCGCCGTTGTTGCTGTGGAATCCGTAGTTAGCTTTCCATATCATATATTCTCTTTATCTAAGCGCGAAGCTTGATATTTTTTGAAAGCCTGTACCTTGTAGTCTTGGTTACGCGAACTTCTCCTTTTGGATTAGCTTTTATGGGAGCGTCTGGCCCTTATAATCCCAAGAGGGAATCGCATGAGCCTGGTACCTCAATCACCTCATGTTGGCTTATCACTTAAGTGACAAGCACACAGCCAACATAATGGAAAATTTACCATGGTGAAAATTCGATCTAGTATGGTATAAACGTACACACAGTAAACATAAAGTATACTTAAATAAATAAGTAAAAATACATACTTTAATAATATAGAATACATAATATATACCTACTTATAATCACATACATAAATACGTATGGAAAGATATTGGAAAGAGTTTTATTCTGCCTATGCTGTCTACTTAAGTGACAAGCATACGGCCAACCTAATGGAAAATTTACCATGGCCTATGGACGTTTGCAACACCAGGGACGTCACACTCGTGCTGCCGACACTGTAGAGGGAAGTTTTTTCTGGAGAGGAAAGTGTTAGAGCAGTAGCACTCGCATGAACTATCGAATTCGTAATGTAAAGGTTTCGAGAGAACGGAGGATTGTGATTGGCAGTCTACCTCTTGTGAACCTGTCTGCGTGTGTAGCCCTCCAATCGCAATGCTCCGTTCTGTCGATACCTTTACATTACGAATTCGATAGTATTTCGTGCTAAGGCTATTGACCGTAGATCAGCAGGTGTCATGTAAATCTGTAACGTGGAACAGAAGTCATATTGTTCTTTATAGCACTCACTGATATTGATATGATAGCAGTGTATTGTCCTTACTTAATTCGCGCTTGCATTGCGACAGTCTAATCTCATTAAGGTACCATTTTAAACGCCTCAGTACCTAGTTACTACCATTTTGATATATTATCATTAAGTACAGCAAAATTATCTATCTTTTTATTTTCGAGCGAAAATAATATCTCATATAGTCATATTATAGTACCTAAGTATAATACACTAGAGCCAACTAAAACCGCACGCAGTTTTGGGTCGTCAGATGCCGGGGTATAAGATTGTATATTTCTTGTACTTCGGCTGTCCCAGAGCCATCCCCTGTTTCGAGATACCCACCCCCGTCGGGTATCATATCATTTAAGAATCTTCGTGTGTCGTCGTTCAAGAGAATTTTACAAAATCACTCTAATTTATAATCTAGCGTACAAGTTTCGACGACGTATAAAGCGCCCTTGAATGTATGTATCTACATTACACTTCTGTTTGGCTTTGATATCGTAACCTTGACATATTAAATTTGAACGTTGACAAACGCTTGCTTTATTCTGATTAGGTACTTAATATTGGGGTCGGTGAATACGCTTATTCTATTTGATTTGACCGATTTCCATTAGGTATTTAATTTCGTGGATGTTAGAGGAGTTGCGCATTATCATCGCGCTTTTATCCGCACACCGTGCATACGCATGAAGCAGTGGACGGCCGAAGCCCAATATAAACCGACATCATAGAACCTCATCATAGAAATATAGTGTAATTTATTGGACTTGGTATAAACCATATGGTTTCCTCTCTGCCTCCGCCTCTGTGGTGTGGCGGTAGTGAACGCGACTGCTACGCAGGAGGCGAATGCATGAATATGGTTATTTGTGCTAGTTTGGTCGTGCCTCGATGAGCACGTTTAGCCGTCTGACCCGGTTCCATTCGAACATCTATGGCAGTCGTTACGGGTATTTGAAGCCCTCAAAAGTCCGACTAGTCTAACTACCTAAACAAGCCAATTTGGTTCTGGAGGTCCGATGACAGTAGCTTCACGCAAAATATCGAAGTTCAGCCGCATTATTAATGTCTCTGTCTACCCCAATGCGAACGAAGCGTGACTCGTATATAATGAAGTCCAATAGGAAAACACGGTGTTTGTAAACAAAACAAGATGTCCGACTTTCGTGACATCACTTCAAATGGCGCGATGCGAAAGAACGATAGGTCAATGAAATATACATTGTATCATATAATAATTCATATCCTTATTATTGATTTATTTTATCTAAAGATGTCGTAGGCCTCACGAGTTTTGCGAAGGCATCGATAACTTATCGTATTGATGTGACGTTTATTGATTAACGCTTTGTTTTAAAATACAATCCTTGTAAAATAATATACTGTAACATCTCCGTGGCCGTGTTTCGTGCGGGGGAATCCCCTTCGGGCCTCTATCATACTATTAATATAATAAATGCAATTATATTTTTTGAGATATTGCACAGCGTCATATAAGTTAATCAAACTAAGAGTAACTTGAAGTATGTGTTCTAGAAGGCAGATATAAGCAAACTCAACGTCATAAGTAGATCGCTCAGGTACATATCGTCTAAAATATTAACTTGACTATGCACTTGCAATTCGTCTGTTTCTTCGGGTGTTACAATTTTAAATCGAATAAGTACTAGTTCAACAAATGGAACACTGGCAATAAAAAAAAATTGCTTGAGTATCATAGTTGAGCAAACACCAAAATCGCTGCAAATATTCATATTTACAATGAGCAAGAATCGTGACCTCTAATTTTGAAGTCGAAGTCCTTTCGCCATCAATGTCAATTTAAATGAATGATTATTTGTTTTTAATATTTGTAGCGTCCGCCGGCGTGCCCGTGGCAACTGGTGGTACGGCCGCGGAGAGGCTCAACTAGCTGTTCAGTTGTACAGACGTGCACTAGACGTGCTCGATGAGTCTGAAGGTGGCATCACGGACCCCACACCCTCAGGGGATTTCCCTCCCACGTCGGAAGCCCTGCAGGCGCTGCTGGAAGAAAGGCTCAGAGTACACAACAACATGGCTGCTGCGCAGTTGAAGGCCGGTGCTTATGAAGCCGCGTTGCAGGTAATTACAAGCTAATATGTTTTTGACATTTCAGTGTTATTGCTTTCTAGAATAGTCAATCCAAAAATTATTGTTATAACCAAATGAAACCAAATGCAGCTCCGAAATTAATTAAACTAGGTTCTCGATAAAAAAAATTTAATGATAAAAAAATTATAACGGGTGAGGCGGAGGGGGATGGAGTAATGCTGACATTACTGGGGGTACCGTACAAGTTTCGTTGTACTGTACCCCCCAGTAGTGTCAGTGATAACACTCCAGTGATAATATGTAGTATTTAAAAAAGTGGAAGTAGAAAGATGAAATATATGTATATCATTAAAATAGTTGAGCCGTTGTTTAATTAAGTATTTGACAATTATTGTGTGGTTTGACAGAATAAATAAGAGTATCACATGCCCAAACTATGTACCTTGTGATAAATGGATTCTATTCAGTAGAGCAACTGCTTTTCGACGTGAAATACACGTCGAAAAGCAGTTGTTGCGTTGCATCAGTCTGTCTATATGCTAATGTCTGGTCCGAAATTTCTGTTAACGCTCTCTGCATTTTATTTTCCAGGCAGTAACAAGGGTCTTAAGCTGTCAACCCAAAAATGCGAAAGCGTTATACCGCAAATCACGCATATTGTCAGCAATGGGTCGCAACTCTGAGGCCTTGGAGGCAGCCCGGGCAGCCGCGGCCGCAGCCCCCGACGACTCCGGGACGAGGAAAGAGTTACAGCGATGCGAACAACGGGCGACCAGGGACCGCTCTGTCGAACGGAAATTAGCTAAACGGATGTTAGGCAATCCTGCGCAGCCGAAAGGTGGCTCACCTGATAAGAAACCTACTAGAGCTAAGGTTAGAGAATGAATGAAACTTTAGATCAAGTGTGCTAACTTTCTTTTTATAAAAAGTTTTGATATTACAAGTATAAAAAGTTTTTAAAATTAAAAAAAAAAAACTATATTGAGAAAAAGGCAATGGATGGTGAAAATGTATGTTATTGAATTGAACCCGTCCTAGGTAGGTGAAGTTCTCGTCAAATTAACTCAAGAGCAGGATCCTAGATGTCGCTTTTTCAGTTTTGCAGTTATTAGTTTGCTATTTTTTTCTGGGTTTTAGTTATTTCATACAGAAGATACATTCATTTAGTGCTTACAAAGAATAATTGAATATGTCCAGTTTGAAACCTACAATAATGAGTAATAATAAAATTTCTAATTATACTTATATTTGTGAATGGTTTCCTAGATGCTGATGTGGGGATCGCTACTGCTGAGTCTGATAGTGGGCGTGGCCAGCGTGCTCGTCTACCGGTACAAGATACAGGCGCATTGACCTCTGCCCGCACTACATAGTACTATAGAAGTTAGTATCATTCACGTTATTTTCGGTATGAGCTTCTTATTAGACTACTTTTTTTTAACATTTTTATTACATTTGACAAACCAGGGGGCCTAGACAAAATGCATTCGCTCCGAAGGTACATTCGCCATCGCTCTGTAAATGTATGGGAGTGACATTTGTTGTTGGAATGTCATCAATCGACTGGTTTGTGAAGGATGCACATTGAACTTTGAAAATAAGCAATTTTCCGTATAGCCTCGTTATAGTTCCGTAATAAAATGACAGATTAACAGCAAAGTGATAGTAAACTTAATGCCATAGTTTTTCTCCCCATTGACGGCCTGAATTAAAAAAAACAACTTATCCTACTGCCTGTGCCACAATGGCTACTTTCTTTTCATTTTATATTTTGTATATTTCGGTCAGATTTGAGATATTATACCATTATAAAAACCATATATTTTTGTCATTTGTTTAACTCGTAATCTATTTTTTTATGTACCTACATAAAGTGTATATTTATTCAATTGATTACATTCTATGTTCTGACTGACTCGCTCACTTCCAGATTGAGAATATTCCAATGGTGTAATTGGAGGGAAATGGTGCACACGCTACACAAGACCACGTCAGATGTTCGCTATAAAAGAAATTCTACGCTCTTGGCCGCCGCCGTTGGTCTTACCCTATGTATCTATAACGAGAGAATATATTATGTATAGTAACTGTTATTGCTGTAAATATTTACTTTATAAAAACATTTCTGAATTTAATATTTTTTATATTTATATAAAGTACGAGTTGTTTTTAATTCAACTGCAGGCTATATCGCCAGCTACAGCATGGTGGTGTAGACATAGACATAAATCTTCGCTTCTCTTCATTGGTCGAAGAGCAGCTAAGAAAGAGATTTGTCTAAGCCGCCATGCTGAGGCTGCAGCTTCTTGAGTAGTACATGTTTAGAACAAAGTTGGACAAGTAAGTTAAAATTCGTCACTGAAAATATTTGTGCTAGTTTTATAATCAACTTTTTACGCAAAGCTTCCAATGACCGTATTTAGACAACATTTGTAACTATTTTACTGTTAAATTTAGAAGTTTAGTTAGATGTAATCTATGCAATGGTATCAATTCTATTCTATTTTCACTGAACTGAAATCTAAAAATTTAAATTTCCTACTATTTCTTTTTCCTCCTTTCCGAACTCTTTTTTTTAAAACTTCAATAATTACAACTTGTAGTTGACCCCTAACCTGTATGTAAAAATTTAATTTTAATATTTTAGTTTAGTGAGAATTTACAATTAATCGATACCAATATTTATGTTATACTTTTTGTCTATGGCACTTGTACCTATCTAAATTGTGTGTATGTATGAAATATTTTTTGTTTAAAGTTAGTGCCAAAATATATTATTTACGTAGATATTTGTAATACAATATCATTTCTAAAGGACTTCCGATATTTAGTGGACAATATAAAAAACATAGTACATATTTTTTGACTCTTATATTTGCTAGCAAAGATGTGGGGAGTTCGGGTAAAATATATCAATCATTCCAACTTGTTCTGTAGATGAGTTGTTATTTCGGTGCCTTTCTCTCGCATTTAAACACTTAGATAATTTTATGATTGATGTACTTCAATTGCTGTTTCACCGTTCGACGATTACTCTAAAACTATTTATTAGATAAATCAGAGTTTTCTGTAATTATCTTCTAGAAATAGCTTATCGGTGGTGAAATGAAACGATTCAACCTCACAGGTAATTTATCAGTAGAAGTATTGTAGATCTTCATTTCCATTGGTCGAATTAAAAAGCACAGATTGATGTTAAATTAGGTTTATTTAGGATATTGGTTTGGTAAGGAGTTCTACTCCTATAGATTATCAAGTAAAAAATGAAAAAAAAATGTTGGTTCCAGTATACAGTAATAAAGAAAATTTATGAAAATATTTCATTGTCTAATTTATTGCCTTGCAGCCTAAATATCACATAACAAAAAGTACTTACTAATAACAATTATATCAATATATTACATAATAATAGAATATACAACAATCTAATCAATTGTTGAGACCGGCCTCAATATTGATGTGATATCGTCAGCGAAAATGAAATGTTAGAAATTAATGGCCGCCTCTGTATATTGTCAAAGTTTCACATAAATTTGATCCAAATCTTATGACTAACAAACATCCATGACACATATACTTAATTAATTATACAACTTCAAATCCTCGAACATGTACTAATATGAGAATTCGTGTACTATGCGTTTCAAATGAGTTGATAACTGTCATAATGACATTTTGATTCGCGTTGCTTTATTAACTAGCCTATGCCCGCGGCTCCGTGGCTGTCGGTTATCGCGACCTAAGTGACATGTGTGTGCTGTGCAACTTAAATTCTATATTACTAATCATAACTATGGTTCTACTTAACCGATTGCAATCAAACAAAAGATTTGAAACGCATAATGTAGTAGGTATATTTAGTACGCTAATCGTGAAATTATTCTAGAGAACAATCCTTTTCGCAAACGTTGAATTATATTGAATGCACAAACCTATTCTATGAGTATGCTAATACTCTGCCCAAAATTTACATTTCTGATCAGTCTTTCCTTTATTTCGTGAATGCAACCTTTGCGAAAACGTATTGTAGTAGCATAGCGGACTTGTAGACACATTACTACTGCTATAGGGTGCCATCAGCCCTACGAGTGATGGGTATTTTCCAAAGGGATGAATTGCTAGCACTGGTCCGTAGAGTGTCTAATATAGGTAGGTACTTTATCTACTTTAGCGAGTTGACGACAGCAAAAATAGGTAAAATCGAAAGGTGCATCCCGCGGCATTCGATCCGGGTGAACCACGGGAAAAAAAATTGCCTGTAGTCCACCTAGTTGGACAATGCGGGTGAACCACGGGCAATAAAGGATCTGAAGGCATGCAGTTTTAGTTGGTTCGAGTAATTACATATGCTTAACGTCTATCAATGGAATGTAGGACCAATGACTTATAATATACTACAGGCTACTAGACAAGCGGTTTGGAAGAGATATTGTGTTACGTTTCGGAGATGAGAGGGAATGAGGGACGAGGTACGGGACGCATAGACTAGATAATAAGAAAATAAATTATGGCGCCTGTACAGGAATAGCGAGACTGAAACTGAAGCAATGAGGAGCGTAGATTTTTTTTTATATCGCTCAAGTGACGTTATAAGTATATGGTATAGTAGCAGCAGAAGCGTCACTCTTGCACACTTGGTTATTTCGACATATACACAGATAATAATTATTAACTACTGGTAACACCAATCTACTAATTAATATTGTATACTAACTTATGCTCGCTGTTTCGCCCGCGTAGAGCTTTGACCCCATTACCGCTTTCCATGGAACCTATTCCCGTAGCCTTAGTGTTTTTCCAGCCTCTAATCTATCCATGTACCAAATGTTGCTCAAGACCCATTCAGCTGTTAGAGCAGGATAGAGTTACAAACATACAACCATTTTTATAAGTTTTTCACATTTATAATATAGTAGGATAATATCCTATCCTTACATTAATAAAAATACAAATTCATAATGACTTCTCATATCTTGAGTTAGTCACTTGGCAGTAAGGACTTTTGGACATTTTTATAACATTGCCATTTTTTGAATGCCTTATACACTATGCCAGGCGATTTATTTTTAGTACATTTAATTTCCACCAGAGGCTCACCATCGAATGCCTTGGTTCGCATTACTTTTATCTTAAAATGTCGTGTTTTCAGTTTTCGGAAAATCGTTTTCCGAAATTTAGATTTTTTAGATTTCGAAACATTCCTTTCGTATCATGGTTTCGCCCTATTCGTGCATGTTCTCGCTAGCCAGTTGGTAATGTGCGCTAGGACTTCTATTTGTGCGATAGTGCCTAGTGCTTGGACACTAAAAACGGTGGCTACGAAATCGTAGAGTAATTTTGGCGAGAACACCGTCCACACGAACAGGTGATGTCGGAATACTGTTGCTACGATGCAATATATGACTAGACCGTACACTCTGTGTAGGGCGAGAATGGTCGTAGCTCGCCATATTTGTTGTAAATACCTGAAATTAGAAGGGCTCTAGTTATTTTTTGGGGTAATATTTATATAAAGTAGTACCTTTCGCCCCTTCAAATTCTTATTTCATTCTTGTTTCACGGTGGTGAGTAGGGTAGCCAGAGCTTATTAAAGATGTTTTGTGTTGTCAGTTTAGGAAGACCGAGTAATCCTGCTTTGTCTTCTACACTGATAGCTCAGAACCTCTCTTAACTGTCACCCCTCCCCTCTCCCCTCTATATGGTCGGCAGCGGGACGGTGACACGGTAACCACTTTAAATCAGGTTGGTCGTGGGCCGTGAGCTACGAAGTATTCGTAAAAAAAAGTTATGGCCTATGTCGATGTTTTTTCAGATGTAATTTTGATGAACCAAGAAACAATGTTTCAATGGTCCTTGCGAAAGGTCCTCGTATAATGCTTACTGTTACGTATTATACATTTCGTTACCAATTTCGACGGATAAATTGAGACTTAGTGAACCGGGCTGAGGCTAAAGACTGGGATATTTTCTACAAATAATTCACTACCATGTAAGGTTTGGTCTGTGTGTGAATGTGCGCGCGCGCGCGCGTGTGTGTGTGTGTGTGTGTGTGTGTGTGTGTGTGTGTGTGTGTGCGTGTGCGTGTGATGTGTGTGTGCGTGTGTGTAGCTCGTGCAGGTAGCGTGTACTCACTCGTGCCAGGCGGTGGCGTGCGCGGCGAGCCCCGCGAAGAGCGCGGCGCCCGCCAGCGCCGGCCCCGCGTACGCGTGCAGACCCATGCGCGCCGCCACGCGCAGCGGGCAGTACTCGCGCAGCCCCACGTAGCCCGAGCCCAGGTCCACCGACGCCAGGCTGTTGGAGTTGCCCTGCACACACAGTCATAACTAATTAGATCAGACTCTGTGTGTGTAGTCCATTAAACGGCACTTATAGGACGTCAAGTTGCCCTACGCACACACAGTCATAACTAATTAGATCGGTCTCTGTGTAGGTCATTAAACGGCACTTATAGGACATAAAGGACTGTTTGTATAGCAAATGGATCGACACCGGTTTGATAGGTTTCGACCCCGAAATTAGAAAACTAAGCAGCAAGGAATCTAAGCACTACTCCTTATTGACGTTCAATGCAGCTTCTAAATGAATACCTAATATAATAAATATTCTAGGACATACTACGCAGCGCCATTTTGATCCAGAATAAGCAGAGCTTGTCATATGGGTTGTAGAATACAAATAAACTATATTATATTACAAAAAAAATTTATTCATCAGAATATGTCCTTTAAAACACATACCATACACAAAAACACGCAGATCAATATGAACCTGTGATCTTTGACTTAGCAATCGAATGCTCTACCATATACCATAGCTGCATAGTAAGTCATCGGTTTTTGACGTGGTTACTTTAGTTATTAACCGATCCCGTAAAGTAAACAATATCATATATTTCGAAGTAACATTTAGCCTCAACGAGCCTTAGCAAACAAAATGATAATGCTTACCTGATAAAAGAAGAACAGCATCCCAATCCACAAGTGAACTAACGTCCGACTAAGTACATCCACCGCCTCAGTCTTGTTCCCCGACTTCGAGTCCAACAACTTATGGTCCATACATTTCGAAGTCAATACACAAGTCACATAAATACTCGGCACCAAAATAACGTTGTGCGGCCTCATCAACAAAATTATTATCAACATCATATTGTTCAACATGAGGTGTGAAGCCGACCGAACCAGGTTCAATTTAACCGCCTCTACATTCCAAGGCTCATCCATTATAGGATCATAGAAATAATCTTCAGTTTTCGCTTTAGGTTTGTTATATACAAACTTTTTCGATTCTGGCGTTTGATTTTCTAATTGTTTAAAACAATTGTTTTTGAACACTCCTATATATGACAGAATTTCGAAGACAAACTGCATTGATAATATAATCCATAATACGTTGACTATGTTAACAGGGTCCCATGTTTTGATGTCTTCGATAGGGGACTCTAATGCATGGGTGGCAATTCGATAGCATAGAATGCAAGCGGTGGCGGCAATTGTGAAACATGTGTGTATATGTAGAATGTTATTCATGTGCCGTAGGTTGTATATACACACTACGAGTGTTGCTATTGAGCCTGAAAAGAAAAAAAATAGCATTAAGTACTTACATATTAGATGGTTCGGATACTTAGAGAAAATGAATGAATAATGACAGAACAGCGCGAACGAAAGGGCAACCCGACAAAAATCAATCTAGATATCTCGATAATATCGAGAAAACTAAATAAAAGATTAGGTACATATAAAGCCCCAATAGTACCTATCTGAAACCGGCGAGTATGTTTTTTTTAAATTATTTATGGCACGTCAGTTTGACTTCACATCGCCTGATAAGCTGAAGGCAAGGTCTCACGAAAGAGGATCACCATATTGGGGTTTCAGATGCGATCGGCGCTAACGCAAGGATAATGATAATGATAGGAGTGTTTTAAGCATATTTTTCGTGTGTTTATAAGATTGTATGAAAATCTCGCTATACTTGCCTATAACTAAATGAACTTGTAGGTAGGAGGCATTTTCTGGCGCGTTCAACCAGTCGGCCGTATCTGGTAGGAACAGCCATCGGTCACCTGTCTGGTTCATTGTTCTCAGATACCTGTAAACATTTTTAATGAATTAAATATGAATCTTTATTGCGAAGGAGTTGTTACCTCTTGTTTTCAGCAAGAAACAAGTTGTAAACATTGAAAAAAAAACTGGTTAAAGATTTGTCAATAACTCGTAGAAGAGCTGTAAGAACACAATCACTTGTTTTATACATGTATTGAGACTGTTTCAAACAAGTTTAAAACACATTTGCGTTCACACTGAAGTTTGCGACGTATTGCAACTTGTCAAATACATGTTTTAAATCTTGGACTAAACGAGGGGTTAGAAGTGTCTTAAATTTCAACTAACTTATAATGCCAGAGGGTAGTTGAAAGCTTAGGAACTATTTTTATCCAAATTAGGCATAGCTTACAATATTATGATTTTTAGAACACCGATAAATGTACATATTATACATAGAATACTAAACAAATGTATATACAGTGACGCAATTGCCAGACTAAGGTGGCAGGCCTAGAGGGCGACACCGTGGTCCCTATACGCGAAGCCCTAAAGAGATAGCCCCGTGTCTGCGAGTTATTTTCTTATTAAAAAACGAATTAGTTTATTTTATTAATGCTATCTATTTTATTTATGGTTAAATTAAACTTAAGTTATCAAAGGATTATAGATCTTAAGGTGTCCAGGAGCGTTTAGAGTTCAACGTACCTGCTACCATCTCACCCCCGGCAACTAAAGACCTAAAGACGGCGTGCGTTTTAGTCGGTACGAGTTTGACATACCCTCCCCAACCGGCGAGGGGGTGCCCATGGAGATACTTCGCACGATAAAAAAAAAGGGATGACCATCCTTTAACTAACGTTCTAAGGCGATTGAGTGAAAAAAAAAACAACTATTCAAACTTTCGCATTTCTTAATTAAAATCTATTAACTCACCTATGTAAAGCGATGAGCATCACCCATTTTGGTACAATACCAACACCAACTGTAGTCATTCTCTTCTCCAATTCCGGTTTATCCTGCACCTCAGTCGCACCCGTCCACTTTTTAGTCATATACATGATCACAATAACCAAAGTCTTCACTAACACGAAAAACATCAAGGTATTCCACAAAAAGTACCAAGTCATGTGCTCTTCTTCTATAAAACTCGTACCAAAGAACGAAATACTATGAAATATCGTTCCACCAATCAGTAAATAGTCTATAACATTGAGATGGTTCAGTGAACTCAAGTCTTTTATTTCCTCAATGCCAGTTTGTATGACGAAGTATGTTATTGTGAAGAAATGTACTATTGCTGTGAAAGGAAAGGCTGATTCGGGAGTGAATGCACATATTTGGCTCTTGGTTTCGGTTATGTAGCATAACAGGACGAGGACAGCGGTAAATATGAATAACATGACGGCAAGAGCTACCACTGATCCGTAGAAGTAATTGATGTGTTGGCGAGGGATTTTCTTGATGATACTGCGTCTGCAGTCAGGTTGTAAGGAGTATAGCGTGGTGCAAAGGAGTGCTGTGGCAATCTGTGAAGGTAAATAAATGTATTAATAGTATAGTATATGTAGCAACTTCGCCTGGAAGCTGGTATACATGTTGGGAGGGGTGGAAGGTCAACGACAGTCGCTCCCATAAATGGTGAAAAAGACAATCAAAAAGGTTGAGTAGTAAGAGGACGCTGGCTCCAATGTAAAAGCCTCATATTCTTCCTTTATATCAAAAAATCAGATTTATGAATTTAAAAAAAAATGCAAAACGGCTTATTATATACGATATTTTACGAATATGGTCATTTGAGAATATGATATAGGTACAACGATTAAGGGGTTGTAAGTACTATAAACTATCTTTATTTACAGTGAATAAGTATGCATACACGATACCTATAATAAAACACTAACACTATTAAGTGGCGGGCAAGGCTATTATCTATGCAGACGAAGTCGCGAGTACAACTAGTCTTGTTATGTAAAGATTCATTACCTTAGCAATAGATTAGCTAATTTGCCACGATCTAACAAGCCCGGCTAGCTCAGTCGGTAGAGCATGAGACTCTTAATCTCAGGGTCGTGGGTTCGAGCCCCACGTTGGGCGCAAACTCTTTTTGTAGTTTTTAACACTTTTTCGAGAAGTTTTGCAATACGCACATCTCTTTTTTAAGCATTCTTAGTTCTTTTTTAAACGTAATATCAATATTTTATATACACTTCACTTTTTTACTTTTTTTTATCCTCATATTTTTACTTTTCTTAACCTCATTTTTACTATGTTCTTTCACCTTTATGTAGGAAGAAAATTCAGTGTAATATTTGTGTATAGCTAGGAATTAATACATTATATTTATACTAAAATACGTACCAAGTACAACAGTACAATCGCAATCCCAATAGCGAATAAGTCGAAATTGGCGGTTGTCTCAGCGAGGTATTCGGCCATTTTCTCCAATGATTCTTCGTAGAATTCTTTGGAGATCTTAGCCGCGCTCTGTTGGCCCGTAGCTAAGAAGTGAGCGAACTGTTTTTCAGCGCGTTTGAATTGTTTGTAGAATTCTGTAAATAAAGAAAACACGTTTTATCTCGTAAACAAAATTTTTTTCAAAGGAGTAACTCGATTACCCGTACAAAGATAAACTTGATATGAAAACATATTTATAAAAAACACTTTTCCAAGGTATATTTATGGGGCTCGACGCCGTTCGTATAAGTCGATATATTTAAGTTGGTTTCGTACTACTCCAGTTTTTGTTATTATTATTTTTTATTACGATTTTTTTTATTATACTTATTAATATTAACCAAATTCATTGCCATCTAATCATTGTCAAGTACCAATAAAGTGCCAGGAGTTATTCTACTTCCAACGCCCTCCCAAAGCTCCCACCTTGGTGACTGGGGACTGCTACATCCAATCTTTTTATTTGGTATATCTTTTTTAATTGGTATTTCGATGGGATATATTCCGGGAGCAAAAATAAGTCTATGCCATTGTTCGACAGGGTTTGCCGATCGACAGGTGAAAACCTCTCCTCAGTAGGGTTAGAACTCGATGATCTTGATAGGGCCCCTTTTACTCTCAGGATAAGATTTCTTAAATGGCTTGCGTATATTTGATAAAACTAGGTTTTGATTGGGGTCTGAAAACATTTTATTAGCTTTTTACATACCTGTATCTGTAGGGAGCATCTGTTTCGAGTTGTGGTCGGCTATGACGTGTAGTAAGTACAGGTGCTGGCGGGTATCTTGTGGGAGTAAAGCGGGCAGGATGCGACCGACACTGTCCCCCGGAGGCGGCCCACCAAGTAGCCACGAGATCGACGGGGCCACGTCTACTTGAGCAACTGTCGGGCCTCGACCCTGCCTGTAACACAGTGATACACAGTTATTTAAACTTTCGTTGTCACTAACATTACTATTACAGTTTTACAATTATACACATATTAGGTTGTTACATATGAACTTGCCGGTTTGTTTGAAGAAATTGGAGGAAACCCAATTTTCAGTACTAAAATGTTTGCATTTTTTCAAGAATGACAAATCCAAATTTTATGTTTTTATTGTGTATGAATGAGCAATAAAAACAACATTTAATACAGAATTGAAAAATCTTGAAATAAACTTTCACACTAAATATAAATAATGGAAATAGCTATTAAAAAACAGGAATAACGAACATATGTAAGAAAATTTCAGCAATTTCATACGTAAAGACCTCTTATTTACAGTTACATGGTTAATCCTGCTGATTTAAGTATACGATATTTCGCCATTTCTGCAACCACCAAGAAGATATTTGACTCCTACTATCACAGTATTAGTTTCGATTGCATCCAAAACATGGACTTTAATTTATGTCGACTTTATCGGAAAGACAACTCGGAGAGAAAATTCTGCGCCAGAGAAAATCCTGAGTGTTAAATGTTCGGTCTCAAAATTACATTTTGACAGGTATCTAAACTATATTGCTCGGCAATTTGATTAACCCTGCACAAAGCGTATTTTTCGGTATCTATGGTGGTAACTACGGATGCGAAAGTGGACATGCGCCAATCAAAGAATCATAGATTATATCAAAGTATTGGTTGACCAGGTAAAACATACGGGTGTGGAGCCGCAAGTCACCCTAGGAGAAGCAGGTCGCGGCGGCAAAGTGCGCCTCCACATACCCGGAGACTAGACGAGGACACCGTGGTCCCTGTACCCGACGGGGGTCTTCTCGAAAGAGACGGCCCCGGGTCTGCCGCGGTGCGAGGGATATGTTGACTACTATCTCACCTCCTCCGGCAACAAGAGACGCAAAGATGGCGTGCGTTTTGGTCGGTTCGTGTCTGACATAACCTCTCCAACCGGCTCCAGCGGGGAAGGGGGGTATCCGTGGGGATTTTTCGCACGAAAAAAAAAGGTAAAACATACGGGTGTGGGCAAGCGAAGTCGGAACTGCGCGCCACGAGCAGAGGTACGAGCAACTCGCTGGCACTAGCGCCGCCGTGGCCGCCCGCGTCACGCATGCCGTGGTCGCCGCACACCAGGAGCACGCCACTACGGTCCTAGACACAGATTGACAACTTCAATATTGCGATACTTATAGTCCATTTGTTTATGTACTTAAAATAACGTAAACAATCTTAACGTGTCTATTTAATATATTTTGTTTAAAAATTCAGTATAAAAATACTTTTCTACTTAGTAATGTATTTTGTTGACTTAAAACCTGTGTCGAACCACTAATTCGTCATTTAGATAGTCTAGTTTATTTGTTTAACATGTGTTTTTATAAATGGTTGCACAAGATTGTTTACCTTTATTTAAGTACCTAAACAAATGAAGTATACCTAGGTGTATTATCTTTCAGTGACATTCAAAACGACTAACCCTGTTACTGGTTGGGAACAAATTTTCTATCGTTTCATAGGTGTTACTATGAATGTAATATTTTTTTCCCAACAAATAACAGTGCAAAATATTGGTGTATATTGTTGGGAAATAGGTGGCGTGTTCGAATTTCAATTACATTTTAGCTTTCTAAAACGGTCAAACGCTGTAGCATCTAGAGCTAGCACTTTAGAGGCTCTCCTCTTTTATGACATTATTTCCTTTCTTTTGATACTCCTTACGAAAAGTATTAAAAAAAAATTATTGTGTCGATTATTACTAGATTGTGAACATAGTATTCTATGCATCATCAATGAAACTAAACATATTCATGTATGTATTCATAGATTTTTCCGAAGCGTTTGACACTTTTGGACTTGAAAGGCAAGTATCAAAAATACAAAATCCTATATAAAAACAAAATGCATTAAGGGAATCACAGCAACAGTAGGGTTACCGCAAGGTTCAATATTGGGTCCATTGCAATTAGAGAGTATTGTAATGTTTAGAGTTAAATTTCGAATTACAAACTAAGATACCTTGATATCATGTATATATGAATACATTCAAATGAACTACGTTTGTCTTACCCATTGTTGCATAGCTGTAAAGATTTTCTTGACAACTGCATCCATTTCCAACAATTTGGGCTTTATCTTAGGACTTCTTGCACCTTCCAAATGCCCAATATGATCCAGTCCCAAGTAGTGCAGAACTAAGAAATCAAATGTAGGTTTCTTCTTCTCATCTGGCGTTAGTACTTTGTCTAGATGTCTTGTAACATTGTTATCTACCTGCAAACGATATGTAACAATATATAGTTTCCAACTAATAAACCATCTATTAAATTCCAACGTCTGTATAAAATGCAGACAATTTTTACAGTCAAATTTCTTTAACTATATTTTAAATTCCACGTACAGATATCGAGCGATTTGTTTCCACAAAACTTACCTCAGTATAATCAGTGACAAAGAACGAAGTGGTTCCGTCAAACTCAGTCCACAACCCTGGAAACAATCTGAGCCATGTATCGTCTCCATACATGACGGATTTGCGACCTCTGCTATGGGCGACGCGCAACACGCTGTCTCCGCGCACAGCTGGCGCCCCGAAGTTTAATGCTACATCAGCGAATGTTGATACACTGCCTGTCATCATAGCCTGGAATACCAATGGCTTAAGTTTAGCTATTGTGTGATGAGATTTTGTCATTATACATATTAATACGCAGAGTTGTCCTCGAATCTGTTTTAGTGTGCCCTCCACCAATAGCCATGCAACAATATTGTTGTTTTCGTACTATGCATATCGCCGAAATACATGCACTGGAACGCAAGAAACGTAACAGTAAGAAAGGGAAAATGTTTTAATAGCGTAATGGAATTTTAATTGCCAGGCTTCCGTGTGAGTATGCTTTTTATACCAGTTTTACTAAGTAGCAGTGAGATTGGACAAACATAAGGGCCTCTGCAACCAACAGGGACGATGTTGGCCGCAAATAGGGAGTGCGGTTCTACAAATCGGTTCGGGTCCAACAACGCCCCTGCTGGATCGGGGGCGTTTCCGGTGAGATATCAGCACGAAAAAAAGGATACTGTTGTGGGAGTATTTACCTACAAACCAGAAAATTATTACTGTAAAGAGTTTAATTTGTTCGTCAAGCTTAGAGAAAACCGTAAAACATTAAGTATCATGCACAATTTTCATGCTGCGCACACACTTATTGAAAGAATAACGAAAAAAGACTGGGTTTCGTGCGCAATCAAGTGACTGACCAACCCTACTCGGTTAAGGTGGGAACAAATTATCGGACGCGTCCGTAAGCCGCGGCTGATACAAGCTATCTGGGTAGTACAAATAAACGAAACTGTGCAAACTATCGGTCATAAGTCGCGGACGTGACCTTGAGCCGTCCTTGAGCGCACGGACGTCCGAATAGAATCTGGCCGGCTGGATATTAGACATCGTACACATTATTAAGCCGCGTCCGTCAGCCGCGGCTTACGGACGCGTCCGATAATTTGTTCCCACCTTTACTCTCGCTGAGACGTCCACAATGGCTTATTTGTGTTCGATTGTTAGCCATCGTTTGTAAAGACAAAGCACGCAAAGGCGTGTTTGGTACAAGTACGATAAGGACACGATAAGGTCCGTTAGGCCGCATTTTCACGAGACCGTTCCACGTCGGAACCATGCTTGGTAAACAGTGTCCGCTCATCAGTTTTGTATTTGAAATATTATGCAGTCTTTTCTACGAAGCTGGCACTAGTATCGGCTCATTGAGCAGTACCTACATCGTGAAACCGGAATATGTTGAAATCGTCACACAGAAAGGCGGCCTAATTTGCTTTAATTATGATTACTTAAAGAAGCATAACAATAGAATTGATTCTTACTAAAATTAGCTATCTGTAAGAGTACGATTGAGTCAAAAAGTGCACCGAACTAATTTACTAAGCCGTAACTTTAAACAAGAACGTTCACATCAGATGATACAACTCAAAAAAATTGGTTTTGTTTTGGGTCAGTTCTTTATTAATCATTTGAAATCTACTGAACTACTCACGTTACGATTGTGATTAGGCACGTTTCCAAGCAGAAAATACCTCAATCTAATTTACTGAAATTCTCTTTGATACCTATAGTTATAGCTAACAGGAAATCGTTAACATTCGTTAAGGTACCTTAAATTGATTTCGCAACAATCTCAATCTTGGAGACTAGGTACTCTGCTAATTAAATCACCTAGAGCCGCCCGTTCACAAGGTTTAAGGCCCGTTTTCGATGAGGTAAGTCAGAAATCGTTTAATAGGACGTCTATAGACGATACGCACGATTGAAATTATATTTACAGCGTGCAGTGGCTTAGAACTACTGGGACATGCAACACTATAATCTGAATGGGTTGTGTAACCGCAGTGGCGTGGTGTTAGTGCGTATGGCAGCTATTTCAGAGGTCGCCTGTGATTCCCGGTTGGTGACAATATTTGTATAAAGCATAATAAATAAGCAAGCAATAGCAAACACAAGACCAAAGAAAAAACTGTATTGTCTACATTGATCGGAGGATTAAAAAGTTAATGTTTTTTCTTTGTTCTATCACCAATCATAAGCACATAAGAACAGAATCAACCTAATAGGGATGATGACAAGGTCTTCTAATTGTACCAAATGTAAAAATATGCATGTGCATTAAAAATGTTACATAACTAAAACTGATACTATGACTTTTCATTATTTTTAATTTCCAAAGTAGATCGAAATGTAAACAATCACATTTATAACTTTTGAGATTACCTACCTACATATCAAATTTCAAATGACTTTTATTCTCTGAACACGTTTAACCGCAACACAGGCTAAATGCGATGTTCTCTTGCATTCCCTGTATTTCTAGGAAAGTAGCTAGTGACCCCCCTAATTGTTATTTTGATTACGAAAATTGCATGTGCAATTTGAGTACAATGCATGTAACCGTTAATAATTAATATAGATATTTGTACTACGCGCTAAGAAGGCATGACGTCACTCTTTTCTAGAGATTGTGTATAGAGCGTTTTCTTGTGGCACAAGAAATAAATTTTTGAAATCAAATATTTTGAAAACTATCATTGTTAGAAAAATTCATTGTAGCAGTTTATTATTATTATGTATAAAATAAAAATTTTAGACGTTATTTTTCAAGAATAAAAAGAAGTAGCCATCATCCCAATTCTACAAAGTGTAATAAATATACAAATTGTGACACTTGCAAATATATCCCGCCAGAAGTTTATCGTGCGCCTCCACTGTGCCTTTTCCTTCTTACGCTCGGGTGACTGTACACAACAAAATATTTTGTAAATCTAGCATTCAGATATTCACTATCTTATATATAAAATTCCCGTGTCACAATGTTCGTTCCCGTACTCCTCCGAAACGGCTTGACCGATTCTCATGAAATTTTGTAAGCATATTATTGAGTAGGTCTGAGAATTGGCCAACATCTATTTTTCATACCCTGAGTGATAAGGGTTGTTCACCCTTAAAATTTATAAGGCAAAACAATGTTTGCCGGGTCAGCTAGTAATAAATATAAATTTAAATAAAAACTATTAATAGTAATATTGACATTATTAGTTACTTTTCTTTGGTATTGTGGTTGATATTTTAGTATTATTATTGATTTAGATTGGAAAAAGTGAATGCACATGGCTGAACTCGGGACCATAAGCCTCATTTCTGTAACATTTAGAATCACTACGAATCAATTGTAGTTCGACGGTGACCTAAGAAATCGTGAGAAAGGTGCCTACCTACTCATGGAAATTGGTATAACTATAGGGGACAAATATATGTGACAATGATCTTGGGGCAATGGTTCAAATCAAGTTCCATCTTGGGCATTCAGTCTTTCCAATTTAAATCCATAGGATTTGTTAGCATACTAATTGCCTTATACTTTATTATATTGCAGTATTATTATTACACTAGTAATTTTAGTATTATTACAAACAGTATAATTTTAAAAAAAGCACTATTTATATAAAACTGATGAGGAATCTGAATAGAAAAAATAATAAGAACATTTAGGACAATTTAATTGATATTAAAATTGAAAATAATAATCTTTACTTGATATCAAGATTCGTGATCATTGTAAGATAAGCTAGTGGTAGATCATATCAATCAAACTATTTCAAAATACAAGTATTACTACATTTTTTAGATCTCACTATAGAACTTTAATTTTGCCATCTGATCTCCATAATACATTATGTTTTGGAGGTTAGATGGCAGTTGTTACATGAATAATATTAAATTTCTGCCATTTGGTAGTTAGATTGTAAGCTGGTCTGATGATAAGGTTTGAAATGGTGAATTAAAAGTGGTAATATAATTCTTGTATACCTTTATTCTAGGCATGGTGACAGTTGGCGGTTCGGCCACAGAAACATAGATACATGCCAATTTATTCTTTAGCAGCTGTCCAGAATATGGCATATACTCCTCGGTGAGGAAGTCATATCGCAGGCCATCTATCACCATCAACACTACTGTGTTTTCACCCGAATTGTATACTTGCTGGCCATCAATACTGTGGAATAAGACCATCAGGTACAAATTGTTAGCAGCCATGACAATAATAAATATTTACACTATAGACAGACAGACAGACAGTTGAGTGCATATCGGAGAATTGGAGGAATACTTTATTATGTTATATAGATATAGGGTGATAAAGAAGTATATTATTTTATTGTTTTATTATGAATAGTAATGTAATAATAAAATAAAAGTAGAAGGAATGGTGTGGTATGATGGTTGGTTTCTGCAACTCAATGTTATGGTGCAGTTTTTGCATTGTTTCTTCTTCTTTTATAATGAAAAAATAAGGGCTTGATTATGATAGTGATATCTTTAGAAAGAATACATAAAAGAAAAAAATTACAAGGATTGTCTCCTTGTAATTTTTCTATGACAAGCTCAGGTCCCACCTGATGGAAAGTCACTGTGGCTTTTGAATGTCACCAGAGGGGTCACACTTGTGCTGCTAACCCTGCAGAAACCTCTTTCTTGAAGAATCCCAGGCTTGACTATTTTTGTTGTTGTCTTCATTGAAATTCTATGAGATTTTCTTTACTGCTCTCGGAGTTCTTATTTCTAATAAATATTAAAGTAAATGACAATGAGCTTACCTAATACCGTCGATAAAATTAGGAAGATCGTCCAGGTGGGATAGTTTTCCTGAATGGTACTTCAATGGAAAAAATCCATACATGAAGATTACTAGAGATGCGAGGCTCATCACAAGTAGGGCCAAGCCGGCCCATCGATGACGTATTAACCGACGCATGGTGCTCCAACTCTATGCCGATATACACTTTAAAATTCACACAAAACACTGTTTGATTGATCGCTGATAGCTACTGGAAGACTTTCCGCTATATAGACACACACTTTCGCTTGTAGTATTCCATATTACGCGTACTCGTTGGTCCGCTGCAGGTAACCGCATTAAGTAATGAGAACAGGGTTAATTTCAGTTATTGCATGCGTAACTTATCATAATCGGCACGATAAGGATCCTTCAAGGAAGAGAAGTTGTAGAATAATATTACACTAATAATATGACAATATTTGGCAAATGAGTAACAAGAAACATAATTATTCAAGCAGCATATTTGTATCAGTAATTGGGGTCTACTATATTTATTTTATAAATTCCGCGGCGGTAAATATTTCCTACAAATCGACCAGATTGTGAGATCGAAAACAATCTATCAATAATATCTATGACACTAATGACAGTAAGTGTCAAACACAATAAAAGTTACGTCGTCCAGTGACAGCTGATAGCACAGAGTATATCCAGCAGATGACCGTAGAGAATTTTGGAAAATTATTTTTATCCTACTTAACTGTTGCTCGCGGCCACGTCGCCTGGATATCAGTAATTCTGTCTTTAGGCGAGAAAGGTGACTGACAGAGTCATCTAGTAAATCTATTATCTAGTAGATGCAGAGTCGACGACCACTGTTGTTCATATACCTACCTATAGTTGCGGCACGCTATGATGGTCGTCTGGTTTTGCTCGTTTTCTCTTTTTTGGTGTGTGAAGTTTATTTTCTACTGTGCCAGTCTCGGCATATTTTTCTTTTGTCTAACAGTTCGTTGTCCAATATTAAGCGCACCAACAAAGACCACCTTTTTTAATCTCAGTGTCGCAAATGTAGGCGTATAGAATTCTAATAATACTACTTAATAACTTTATAGTTTCCCTAATAATTGCATAAAGTGAATTCAAGTAGGTATCTACTTAAATCCTAAATGTTGTGCTGTAATATAATTTTAAGATCTACCTACCTATTGTACCACGTCTATGAGCAAATAAATTTCTTTCTTTCTTTACGAACATAAACAAAATTAAAACGTAAAAAGGTCCTAGGTAGGCCTATAGGTCGGTAGCTACTTAAATATATCTGTGTAGCGCGTCTAATCTACTTACACATTATCTACCTACTCTACTACAATCAGTCTACAATTTCCAGTCAATATTATTTGCCAGAGTTTGGGAAAAGTATAATAACTCTCACCAGTCTCAACACCCACAACGACCACTAGCCACAACCCACAACTTGTTGACATAAATCCATGCATGAGACATTTTCTAGACGATAAGCGTTATAGCATCATGAGTGTTCCTCACTTCTATTTATAACATTACAAACACTGTACTTATATATTATGTAGGAGTATTGAGATAAAAATGTCACAGACCAAAATTAGATTCTATATTTTGATGGCTGATGACGTAGCAGCATTAACTTGCGTGAGAAACTGACGAGATGGTTCCTTTTTAGACGTAACATACCTACAATGAGTAGGAATCTACTAGGTACCTACTATAGTTTTCTGTAGTGTAAACAGAAGCTAGTCAATAGGTAATCAAATTTATTAATTTTAGTATACATTTTACTGCCAAGCAGGACTCGCACTCACATTTTCGCTCTTTATGTCAGTAGTACCTACCATTCGCATCCACTATCTACCTACTAAATGTAGCTAATTAACTCAATTTATGGACTAAAACACCTGGACTCTGAGGTCAAGGTCTTGGATGAGATCAGGAATAAAACAAGAATGATAATAACACCTATGTAGTGAATGATGTGGTTTTCAAATGATGCACATGACATTTTAGATCTTGGAGTAGGTCATCGCTACTTAGATGAAGAACTATTCTGATGGAACTATGCTCCTATAGTAAGAAAAGAGAGTCGCAGAAGTATGGGTACCTACATATTGGAGAACGAATGAGACTTTTAACCCTCTACTTCATATGAGCCCATTTATGGTATGGCGATTTTATTGTTGTTTTATTTCCAAACAAATACTAATTAAGTCATTCCACATTGTTAAATCCATGTAATGGTTAAGTAGCAATAACAAAAAGCACTAAGCTGGTCTATGGTTTGATGACATTTCGAAAAAACGTTACTTTTGCGCGGGTAGTCAGTGAAACAAAAGACGACTGTCTGAGGGACATTTTTGAGCATCAAAAACAAAATCGAAACATAAGTATTTATAAAACGTATAATTTTATTTATAAAGTCAATACTTCCTTCTTTACCTATAAACAATTATTTTCTCACTTTTTAAATATTTACTATGGTTTTCATCCACTTTTATGTCAATACCATATATGGGCTCATATGCAGTACGACGAAAATACGTTTGGACATATATGGTATCGTATGCAGTCAAACAAAAAAAATCAAAGTAGAAAGGGAACATTTCATACTCGTAATATCTAATACAAACAGGAGTAATGTAATATTTTTATATTATTAGTCGTGGAATGTAACGAGAAGATTTCTTTTATCATTGTAGCATAGAAAAACTTTGCATTTTGAACATTTAGTGTATGTCTTCATAGAACATACGCGTTTTTTCAACCACATAGGCCAATGTCCAATATTGTCTGAAATGTCGCATGAGAGCGCTCCTGAAGATGCCTCGTGTAGAGGCGAAACACGTAGTGTCGAGGTTTCTCCTTCGCACTTGCGGAATATTGCACAATAAATTACAACATCTCTACTCTGGCAAGAAGTATTTTACCTGCTTTGAAGAGGGCGGTTTGACATTCCAATATATATTGTTATCGTTGTAGTGTTGAACCGTGGGTGAGTGGTGGACCCCCTCCCTCCCCCAATATATATATTAAAAAAAATATCATTTTACTCCTGTTTGTCTGATATATTACGAGTATGTAATGCTCCTTTTCTACTTTGTTATTTTTTTGTTTGACTGCATACGATACCATATATGACCGAGCGAGTTTTTGTCTAAGTGCATACGAGCCCATATATGGTATCGTAGTTTTTTTTGGACATTAAACTACTTTTTTATTTTTTTTCGATTAATTTGTCTTAATATTACTTAAATAAAGCAATATCCAAGAAGAAAAAAATTTTTTTTCGTCTCCTTAATAATTCATGCAGTAGAGGGTTAAGGAAAATAATAACCAAAATTGTTAGTGTAATCGTTAATTTTTCCAGCTAAAAAGATAACTATAACAGAGCTACTAAATACATTGGTGCAACATTTAGCCAAAACCATTAGAATCAATGTTACTGTTAGGTGCTGTTAAATTTGAGGGAATGTGTTGCACTAGTGTATTTAGTAGCTCTGTTATAAGTAGTTATCTTTTTGATGAAATTTGAAGTTAGGGCGTGGCTGGTTACAGTTACTGGTTACAGTAGCTTCAAGTTCAAATGGTACAACCTGTTTTATACCTAACCAGTAGGTACTTTAAGTGCACTGTTAATGTTAAAGTACGATCGTGCAACCCAGGCTACAGTGTCTACATTTAGATGTAAAAATATCATATTGTTCATGATAACGTCTGTCTGTTCTTCAATTCTAAATTCATTTTTTTACGAATTAACATTGTTTCGAAAATAAATAATGTTGATAACTGATAAAGTATGAAATGGGATTTCTACTTTTAATTTAACACGTTTAGAGATCATTTTTGCTGCTTGTGGACCTATTTATGGAATATTAAGGTACTATCTAACTGCCTATATGAATATCTACATTCAAACTATTGTAGGAAAATTCAAAAAATAGATAAATTGTAAGTTGGTACCTCCTTACTCTAGTTTTATGGAATACATTTGGGTAGGTACCTACAGTAGGTAACTATGGATTGTTAAGATAGAGCATTAAATTGACCATTAGGTATAATATCTAGTTATAGGACGTTACCTTCTTTTCATTACGTCAAGATTTACCCAAGATGCAAGGTTAAATAGAAGTTTGTTTGGTTCAAAAAATCAGTTTCACAATCGAGAGACCCTAGATTCGAATGCTGGAATGTACAAAAATAATCTGACAAGAGAAACTTAATACAACTATTTTGTAAGGAGTGTTAGTATTACAATAATTTTGTTTCCAATCTAGATCGACAAGTAAGATACAACAAGAAGAAATGATATTTGCAAAATAGTGAAAAATACAAGTAGGTACAGGTCGAGAGTTTAGTGTTTAAGGAGTCGTCATTAGAATCAAAAGGTCTTAAGTTCGAATTCTGACATGAACTGGTGCAATTAGATTAGCTAGAGGAATTAGCAGGTATATCTATAACCAATTTCGGCTACTATCACACTTGAAGAAAAATATATTGAATGGAAAATTTCCTCATTAGAATAATTAGGGGATACAAGCATGAATAATTAGCAGCATCTATCAATATTAATAACAGTCACATTCACGTGTCTTTAAAAAGTTAGGTATATGACTATAAACGTTACTGAGTAAATCCTCTAATGACCTTACATACTCATTGAGTAATGGTTGATGTAGAACATTCGCTCAAGTTCAAGGTAGATTCTCATGAATCAGTATGTGTGGGCTGCTGAAAATTCTATTTAAATCACATTTCAGAGCATAGATTCTGTAGTCTTGTGAGCAAAGCGGCGCGCGCCTGCAACGAACAAACAACACGCTAAGGTTATTGTTTTATTTATTTGTTTGTATTTTTTGTTTTATTCATCATTATTATCGAAGTGCAACAATAAATACGTTTCATTTCTTTTTCATTTACATCTAGAACATAAGTATCAATATGATTTTCTTGCGGTCTGTTCGTTTGTGAAGTTTTTGCGTTTGTGTTGTTGGTCTTTATTACTGATGTCTACTTTGTAATTATCCACCTCCACAAATATGTTTTGTGGTGCGAAAAGTAAAGTACCTAATCTAAATCTATGAAGTGTACTAAAGTACACTAGGTACAGTACTATTATTTACAGATATTTTACATTTTCTATTTGTTTGTTTGTTAAGTTTTTGCGCTTCAATTGTAGGTATCCGTCTTTATATTGATGATCTAAGGATACTTTGAAATTCTCCACCTCAACGAGTATGTTTTGCGGCGCGAAAAGTGTTAAGTAATATTAAATCTTAAAAGTGTAGTTTAAAATTATTAAATTTACATTTTTAGCATTTTATTAGCTACACCTTAATCAAATAGTCCTGAAATATTTCAAAATATTTTGATAAATTAAAACACCATGTAGATAGAAAATACCTAGTAAGGTAAACTCACTTACTTATCTGATATACGTGATAAATGCTTAAAAACTTCTGAAGAGTTAAATAAGTGAAACAAACGTTACGAAAAAGGAGTTGAAACTGTATCAGCTTTTATTATAAATATGACTAAGTAGTTTCAACTGTGATAAAGTAAGTTTTTGAAATATTCCTTATTCAGTCACGTTTATCACAGACTTGTGAAGTGATTACCATATAATTGGGAAAGTTGACAGAGATTTAATAATTAAGTAACTATACTTCCAAAAATTTATATGTAGACTGCTGTTCTTGTCGTTATTGTTATGTTAAAAAGAAAAAGTAATATTCCCAATAAAAATATTAAATTTTGATACAAATTTATTGACTGTAAAATTATAAATACCTAATATTTATTTTTATTTTTTTATAAAGGGTTAATTCACTGAGTGTGCCTAAATTATTAAAAAGGCCACCCTTTCTATACTACATTGATAGTCCCACAGGCCTGCCACAACCTTTACCCTACTTATTGTAATGAGGTGATGCAGAAATCGTACACCTATGTGTTCACATCTAAGCATCAATTATCATCAACAGTAAAGTTACATTTATTCCTTTACCACACGAGGGATATTTAAATATTTCTCCACTCTCTCGATTCCAGCTTTTCTTTTCTGATAAAATTGTTTTTCCATCTTCTAAGCCCGGATTCTTCAAGCGAGTCTTGGAAAATCATTTATCGTAGCCGTTTGTGTTTTTATATCGATGGCACTTGTTTTTTTAACTTCACCCAAGCGTAGTTTTTGATAGAATTTAGTTAAATAAAGGAATAAATCAAGATGTAAGTAAACTTACACGTGTCAAATATGATTCTGAATCCTACAGACTTGGTAATTATTACAAATCAAGTATTTCGGGCAGTTATCCTACCTATTCTTTATCGTACGGACGAAAGGTATGTGTTCTTCCTAGAAACTCGTGTGCTTTAAATGGAATATGGCATTAGAATCGGCTATTAATGACAAAACGGAGAATAGCTGGAAATAGTTTCTACTTAAACCACTGGATACGCCACTGATGGCATATACAAAAAAAAATCTTTTTGGGCCACGGTCCCATCCAGTGACATAAAAATTATGTTTTTATTTCCGTCTTGTGTATAAGCGGCCGTTTCTCGTAGTATATGCTGGAAAAGCCCCTTTTAAAAGGGGCGAGACGAAGCATTCTATTGAGTTAGTCAAGGTCGGGACCACTATTCTAGGGATAGCGTGTGGTAGCTGGCCACTATTGTTTGCCACAGCGTACTATTTGGTGAGTTAAATAGACGGATCAAATATAAGAAGACAATAATAACATGTTAATCAGATCACAAATATCTCAAGGTAGCGCTATACCCTATTTACATCAACACTCGATCTAATTTTACAAGATTACAAAACGATATATTCCGTCGCATAACTTTTAATACGTAAATATTTAGTTCACAGTGTTGCATCAGCAGATCTATATTTGTACACAGGTGATTCACATGGAATGGTTCCAGAAAATAGTTCCCAATCTGCAAGAATAAATGCGTTTGAATGTAAACAAACGCTGTAAATCTCAATCATATGTTGGTAAATTGTAAAATGCATGTTAGAACATAATCCAATGCAATGTTCTTGGTGTTTCTGCCAAGTTTTTCAATATGTTTTGCGCTTGGAAAAACTTTTATTAGACATTAATATTTTTACACTTTTTAGTTCAAATAACTAAGATACATACTTCATTTTTAGAAGTCCAAACTTCGCAATCGAAACTTCCATATAAAATATGATTATAAAATCGTCATTGTCAACTTTTCCACAATATTCTATTAGTGCCTTAGCAATTAGCTTTGTTCCCGTGTGTCCTGGTCCTGCCTCACGAGATGATTATGTGGTTGGACTTTCAAGGACTATTAAAAAGTTAAATAGGAATATGTTTTGTATTGAAACATGGACTCTGGATGGAAATTCTGTCGCAGATATTATGTGTCGGATTCAAACGTCAATCCAGAAAGCTTTGGATGCAACTGAGTTGGATGGCTGGCACCCGTATCATGATGAGAACATAACTCTGATTGACGTATTACAACAATAAAATCTTTTACGATGGAAATAATGTGAATGTAATCTCTGAAAATAACTGACATGAAAATATCCGCTGTTTATCTCGACTTGTAGAAACAACACGCTGTTGTTGATTTATTTCGGGAGAGACGTATTTTACGATCGCTTAGGCTGTTTGAGTATCGACAACTCTATGGTTTTGCTATTAGCGATTTGGTTTCGTTTACGACTTGACAGAGATATTGTAGAGTTATAATAGCGATTGCATCGTCTAAGGGTGTTTTCAGAGTCATACCAGATCGTCAGCGTTGACCGTCAACGCGAAGTGTTAAGCCATCAGTGTGATTTAAGAACGACTAGGATACGATCAAAGTGACTCTGGAAATAGCCTAATAGTGTTGCACTAAATTTAATTTTAATATTACGTTTCTAATCAAGTGCAAGATTTCATAGTGCTATGTGTGCACTCTCTCTCTCTCAAATCAGACCTTTTGATCTAGGTACTTCGTTAAACCAAAATCGGTTTAATATTTCCACAAAAGTCTCAAATCTGTTTAGCTGCAACATATTCGGTTAGTAATTTATTTTCGGCATACCTACCCATTTTCTTTTCAAAGTGCCTGATAGGCGGCAATAGGCTCGCCCTCTATTACGTGGGACCGATAGGTAATCATAGTTGTTGAAAAGTGGGTGTTGAATACACCTCTGCCTACGCCTTCGGGGATTACGGGTGTGAGAATATGTATGTATGTCATCATTCCCTGAACCTTTTTCCCAACTCAGTTGGGGTCGGCTTTCCAGTCTAACTGTGATGCGGATGAACTTCGATATTTTCCGTGAAGCGACTGCCATCTGACTTCCACAACCAATGGTCTAATGACCAATGGCGATATCGAAGTTCCAAGTTAGGCTGGTTGGACTTTTGAGGGCTCCAACTACCAGTAACGACTGCCATAGATGTTTGTATGGCAACCGGGACCGACGGCTTAACGTGCTCTCCGAGGCACTTATAAACCTGCGATAAATACACACATAACTTCGAAAAGCATCGAAAAGTCATTGGTGTGTGCCATGGTAAACCTGGGATCGAACTCGAGACCTCGTCTCAGCAGTCCATTACCCATACCACTAGGCTACCGCGGCTTCAGTTAGTGTAGAGCCATCAGTGTGATTTAAAAATGTTTTTACAAATTTATTTAGCTGCATCATTTTTTTTTCAAAGTGTCTAATTGACGGCAATAGGCTAGCCCCCTATTACGTGGGACCGAAATTCATAGTTGGCGAAATGTGGGTTTTTAATACACCTCTACTTACCCTTTCGGGGATTACGGGCGTGAGCATATGTATGTATGTTACCAATAATAAAATCTTTCTGTTCCAGATGTCGATAGTACCAATGATGTTCCGCGACTGGTGGGACGAGTGGGACAGGCCCTCCCGTCTGCTGGACCAGCACTTCGGCATGGGACTTAAGAGGGACGATCTACTCTCCTCCCTTTCTACACTTCCTTCCACCTCTCTTCTCAGAAACTCCTATTTCCGGCCCTGGAGAACTAACCTGCAGAGACAGGAGTCTGCGTCTACTATTAACTTAACGAAGGAAAAGTTCGAGGTAGGTATTAATTAGAGAATTAATTAAGTACCTATAAACTAACTGCGTACAGCGTAACCCGGAGGCTTCACCCTGGTGTAACTCAGATTTTCTTACAGATTTATGAGTCCGTTATTCCTGTAATTTAATAGCTATTTCCATTATTTATATTTGGTTTGAAAGTTGATTTCAAGATTTTACAACTCTGTAATTTTGTTTTTATTGACCGCTCATTAAATTAAATTCGATCTTTAAAAATAGTACTTCCTAAATGCTATCCCATTTTGATGATAAACGTATTACTTTTTTACAGCATTCACTTTTCAAAAATGTAATAACAGTTGCTGTTTGTTTAATGTTGTCTCATTCATACAAAAAATATCATAAATTTTGAATTGTCATTCCCAAAAAATGCAATACTGAAAATTGGGTTTGCTCCAATTCCTTCAAACAAAACAGCAATTTCATATGTAAATCCTAATATAAGACTACAGTAGCATATCGTTTTTCCTGGTTATGGTACGAAGATGAATAGTAAAGGCCTCATATTTCATTAATCAAGTAAGCTGTGTAGTTGTTCAATTAGTAGATATGTGTCACGGCGTGAAAAATTGTACGGTCATTAGATCTTTCTCACAATAGGGAATGCATCCTGTGATTCTATATAAAGAAACAGCTGTTTCTGAAGACATTAAATCGAATTATCGAAATTGTAATACATACTATTATTCAAAGCGATATGAGCATAAAGATTTTCTAGAGCATTTACATTCCCCAGATTCAAAAGGTCAAACCTAGATAGCCTGTGCAAAACGAATCTTGTAATGAACTATTGGTGACGTTGCCCCCTTAGAAATCACCAGCAGATAGAGCAGGCACCAAGCTCCAACATGTGAGCTGTAAGCCTATGGATGCCGATGGGATTGCCACTTAGATTAAAAAGAGATTCTGATAATTTTTATGATGGTTATAATTCAGTTTCGATTCCATATCTTACTCCTAATACACTTTTATCAGAAAGAAAATGGTGTTCGTATTTAACATTTAATTTATTTTCATAAATATCCATAAATTATCAAAATCAAGCTCCAGGTTCTCTTGCTTTGAATAAAATTCCAGTCCGACCTCGCAGAACTAATTATCTATAGAAAATATTGGAGTATTTAAAATGACCTTACATTTTTTGTTCTAGGTCATCTTGGACGTTCAGCAATTCGCTCCAGAAGAAATCACAGTCAAGGCATCGAACAACAGCGTACTCGTCGAAGGAAAACATGAGGAAAAGCAGGACGAGCATGGCTACATCTCCAGGCAGTTCACCCGCAGATACATCCTTCCCACCGGCTATGAGGTCGCTGACCTCGTCAGCACCCTCTCTTCCGACGGCGTGCTCACAGTCACAGCACCCAGAAGACCACCACCTAACTCCGGAGAACGCATCGTACCGATAACTAAAACTGGCCCAGCTAAACAACCGGAACTCTCCAAGCCAGAACAGTCCCAACCTCGGGAACAAACTGTACCTATCGTCACGTCCCCCTAAATAATCATTTGTCAATCACTTTTCATCCCCCTCCCCTTTCCTCTCATTGACGAGACATCGATGAATCGATGTTAAACGATCGAATCATGAATAGCATTTATTTTTAAGCGCCGTTGTTGGCCAATGACGAACTTGTCATTCGAAATGAACGAATTAGGTTTTTTATATTTGTATAAAAGAGAAATGCAATAGGAATCATTATTTGTTAAGTAATTTAAAATAAACGATAACATATATGTTATTTTATTACTTAGTACGCACTGTACCACAACCCCAGGGTTTCTCAAAGTTAGTCCAGATTAGACGTTCAAGAAGACGACCCTTTAAAGACTACATCTATAAAAAATGCCTTTAACTAGCTAAATAATATTTTGAAAAGTTATGAGATTTAAGGGTATATCATTCTGAATCAGAATTCCATGATGTGAGATCTAAAAATGCGACAAAAATCACTTTTTATCACCGCTATACATATTTTTTTTTAACTGACAATTGTTTTTCTATTATTATCCGTTGTGGAGATACATCAATCCATGAAGTTGGATGTCAAGACTGTTATGATAATTATTATCTGATTAGAAACCTTTATTCGAATGAAACACATAATAGTGCGAAAGATACTAGATTATTATGGTTTCTAATAGGAGAGGACGTAGTAAGCCTTCCCGTAGAGCGAAACCTATTCTCCGGCCCTTACTGTGAGTAGCGGCACTGCCGTGAAACAAATTACTACACCACAATGGCAACTCAAAATGCCGTCGATTCGATAGAAGAAGATAGGAACAATTGCTTCACCGATTTTTCGGCATGCAAATCTTGGCGAAACATTAAGGAACTACATCTGTCCGTAGCCTACGACTCTACGATCAACAGGAGTCTGTGGGGTAGCCTAGTTGGCCGTAGACTACAATTATTTGGGAAACGCTGTCTACACAATGGATAACACATAATAAAAGCTTCATTATGTACAGTAAAAGTCCTGATATGAGTTGAGTGAGTACCTTACTTAAATACCTTAGTAATAGGGTACAACTGCTGCATCGTATGTTAATGAAATTACTTACAGCCTAACTGTATTTATTCACGCCATCTTTGTTGACACCAGAGAATAATACAACAATAGCCTGCCATAGTGCTTTAACGATTTCAAAATCCGCTCGTGACCATAAAGTATGTTTTGACGAAATTGTCTGCCTACCAATAAAGACAGGTGTGGCGGTGGGACTGTTTACACTTATGTTTATAAATGACAGAACGCATTACTAAGAAACACTTAAGCCGACTAGGCTCGGTGCAAACCGCGAGCGTACATTAATGTTTAGCGAATGCACCAGCTCACAAAGAGCAACGAGAACCACCTACCACACTGAACTACAAATAATGAACAATAATTCCTTCACTAGTTAATGTAAAATAGAATGTGCGGTGTGAGTTTGATGTAAAAATGTCAAGTGTACTGACAAACATTCTATAATTCAGCGTGGCAACAGCCAGAGCAATAGGGGTTGAGTTTGACTAATTTAATTTAGCTGACGAGTCGTGCTCTTCAATAATATTGTTAGGTGATTTATCATTGGCACGGGGTGCGAGGTGGAGCGTGGAATTCCAATGTTTCACAAGCTAAATTTGTTAATAAGTAAGTACACAAAAAAGTTATATTTAATACTGTCTAAGTATGTATTTATAAGGAATTTTAGCGTCGTCGTGTAGCGAAGCACGGCTACGAGTGTTACATCTGAGGTAGCACGTTCGATTTCCGCTCAGTCTAAATATTAAGCATAAGCAAGCAATTTCATTTGCATTAGTTTAGATGGATTCTAGGGCCCCCTCCATTAAAAACATACCTATATGGTTCGGCTTTCCAGTCTAACTGTGATGCGGCTGAACTTCGATATTTTCCGTGAAACTCCATATCGATATCGATATGGAGCTTCACGAGAGAAGATATCGAAGTTCCAAGTTAGACTGGTTGGACTTTTGAGGGCTCCAACTACCCGTAACGACTGCCATAAATGTTTGTATGGCAACCGGGACCGACGGCTTAACGTGCTCTTCGAGGCACGACCAGACCAGTGCAAACAGCCATATTCATGCATACAACTTTTTGAACAGAACGGGGATCTACCCGCGCCCCGTACGTAGCCGTCGCGTGCACTACCGCCACGCCACGGCAACTGTCTGAATTTATTATTACTACAAGTTACATTTAATTTCAATTTAAACGATGCCGTCTTATAGTACCGAGGTATAATGCCGTTATCCATGCGTACGAATACTGGCAACATTTATTGTGATTCTCGTACTCTGCTAACTGCATTTAATAAAGGAAGGCATAGGGCACTACTACTAGATTACATAGTAGCAACAGCTATCCTCTACATTAGTGAAGGTCCACGGTCGATACTATCTTGCTGGGACAAGCAGTTGTTGCCGGAACTGAGATACTACAACACATAGCTCTCACGCCTCGGCAGATCTGGTCGAGAGAATGAGACATGTAACCCTCGAATGAAACAGATCGGTGGTGACCGTACAGATTCTCTACGGTTCTGTACTACAGAAGATAAAAATATTTGTCATATAAAATGCAAAAGTGCAGTGCTACCGCTATCTATATTACAGCTTTGTAACTAATCAGTAGGTAATCAGCTAAAACAGTGAGAACGCCATCTATGCTTTTTACTTTGAACTTTTTCATATATAGTTGTTGGTAAAGACGATAGACTGCGCTGGGATCTGAAGACCATTTAAAGACAGTTTTGGAACAACCTCCCACAACTTCATCCTTAAGGCGAGGTTGCAGTGAGACAAGTAGGTATTTTACGTCGCCTCAGTACCTCAGCCCCCGCAGCCGAATCGAGTGTAATCGAAGCAACGAGCGGGCAGCGCTGGCGGCGCGCAGGCGCGCGCCGTCGTATAGTATAACCCGGTACGCGAAAAGTTGAGACTCGCGTTTGTTACAAAAACTAAGAAACTTTGATGGAGTCCAAAAGCTGACAAAGGGTGACACCTAAGACCTGAACATATAGGTCATAGGCCACCGTGACCCTCTTCGCATCAGGTGGGCCGTATGCTTGTCTGCCACATAAGTGATATGAAAAAACATATTGTTCTGGATGAAGGGAGGGTGGGATTGATTGTAAGAATTCATCGGAATACTCACTTTAGGCTATGTGTACCTTTTTCACTTACATGAAAAAAAATCACTTAAATTTAACATACATATTTTTGTATTTTCATTTCATTGGAACACATGAACATACAGAAAAAATAAAAGCGTCTTCAAAAAACAAAACCTATTGAAAAGTGAAACAAATAAACACATTACAACTTCTTTGCGTCGCGCAGTCGGGTAAAAAAGACATTTTGTGCTGCCTACTGATCTGTTAGTAGATAGATAGTTAGTAGAATATGCACGCCGTCACATGCAATCCTAAAATCAAGTCAAGTTTCTTTCAACTTGACTGGCATTTTAGGGTTTAGGTTTAGGGAGACGCCCAAGATCGTGTGAAGTGGAAGAGGAAGAGCCGGAAGGCGGACCCTGAGCGAGTTCACCTTGGCCTTGGATGCAGTCAGGAAAATAAGTCTCTATGAGGATGGTGATGATGAAAACGCACAATTCAAAAATTTTCAAATATGATATTATACTCTCTGTTTGTAGCACTAGAGCCAGCCTCAACTAGATTGGATTGATGCTGATGTGAAGTGATCGAAAGAACATAGTTTTCTTTATTTTCTTTCTCTTCGTTCAAGACGGTGCTTCTAATAGGCATACCACGGATATGCCTTGGATCAACTAACTTCGGCAACAGACTCTTCATATAAAACTGAATTATTCGTTGTTCCATTTTATCGGTCCAGAACTGGTCATCTCTCTCTATATATTCTATATACACTGGTTCTGTTTGAGACACCCATAAACCAAAAATACACATTTTGCGCCCCGTCACATGCAACTGACCTTGGTAAAACCAATTACTATTTTTATTTATGGTAAATTGTTAAATTGGATTTTATTATTTTCTAGAGACTTTTCTAAACCATTTTTTGACGCAATCAAAGAGCACTTGACTTCGACAATTTTATCATTTCCAACAAGACCATCTGGAGTGGCTCCTATAAAAGGGTATTTGCGGTCAATAAAAAGTTCACACTGATCTATTTTTATGTTTTCCTGTTGTTCCATTTGCTGTATGGAATGTTTCTCGTTTTCGATGCCGTGAGCTACTGAAACCACTTGGTTTAGATTTTTTATATAGGATTATTTTTTACTAATGGTGCACTATCTATTGTAACTTTTCGTTTACAAATGGGACCGAAGTTTGAAGCTGTTGTTATTTTTTTTCTTAGTTCGAGCCATTTACTTGAATCTCTTTGTAAAATCGTTGATCGTTCAATACGATTCCTGTCTGCTGTTTCATCAGGTTTATGAGATATTTTTTTTTACAAGTTATATAATATTCAAATATGTCACAGATTTTAGTAAAACTACTAGTTACGTGGCAATTTGCAAACTAGAATTAGAAACGTCTACGGGCTGTTAAACACCAGCGGCTTTTCGTCTTCTCATTGCAGCACTGTAACATAAAATATGTATAATTATACTCAGCCGCGGTAGCCTAGTGACTAAGGCAATCTATTCAATAAAAAATAATAACTCCGACCAACTACTGACGTGAACCCATTTGTAATTTAGCTAAGAGTTAGGGGCTAAGAAGACTAGAGTTTAGAGTCATCAATAAAAGCCTACCAAAATTTTTAGAGCCATAGATATAGACTAGTTATTGTAATTTACACAAATTCAAATTTTTATATACCTACTGTACATTTTTTGTACAGTGGCACAAAAGAAAAAAATAAATAAACATAAATTAAAAAATAAATTAAATTGACAGCACAATTGTGCGAGCGAGAGAAAGTGATAAGCTCCGCCATTTTAGAATTCTTCCTTTAATGAACCGAGTTATACCCATTTTTTCAGCGAAACCGAATTTACGTAATAACGTGCGGGGGTGAAGCTCGCAGAAACAAACAGCACACGTCCTACCTTGAACGCGCCTCGGCGGGTACTGACTAGGCGTGAGGCATATTTATCGTCACAGATATATATAACAGGTATAACAAAATAACAAATAACAATTGTTCCTTCAATCTTACAATAGCAGTTATGGCAAATAACAGTCACTTACTATGGAACAGTTAAGTCACTGTATCATAGTCACAACCACAACTCACAAGTTGATCACAAGTAAGTAAGATGTCACAGTGATGCCTGCCTGCCTGTTATCTTATGCCTCTATCTTTGTCTCATCTAAACGTGGAAGCTAAAAAGAGATAGACCTGTTATTTTTTAAAACAGTCTATCGCTGTCCCGGTTGGAATACCGCGAATTATACAAGCTAAAGAGAGAAACACTTAGTATTTATAATTATACAAACGAAAAAGGTAAGTGGTGGAAAGAAACTTCGAAGAACTAACGTGAAATGTATCTTGGTTGTATCATAAGTTTGTGGTCTATTATATCTGTTACTGTAGCTTTTTTTGTGAAACTTTATGACCTGGTATCTAAGACTTTTAAGTACAGTCCTATTTTTGTATATATTCAGGCTGACAAAATAATTTAACTAGGTACATTTTATTATGTCTAGTTTTGATGTTTGCGTTGTATACGATAATAACCGATATATTTTTAACTTTATAATGCTGCAGCTCATAAAAACGTGAAAATGGTGAAAGTATGAAGGAAAGTTTTCAGTCATGATATTTAAGATCGTCAGTGTGGTAGGTACTTTGTGTAAACTCAAGTGAGTTTGCAGAAAGAATCACTTTTGCCTCAGTCGTGAGTCCCCCGGCGAGTGGCCCTGAAGTCAGTGAGAGATGAAGAGTGGACAATTTCTCTCCTTTTCTTTCATTGGTTAGGCTCGTCGCACCTATCACCGCTGGTATCACGATTGAGGCCTAAGCCTGACCGCACACGCATGGTGTTCCAATTTGGTTTAGATGAGATTTGAAAACCCGAATGCTTATATACAAACTGTTCAACAATCTAAATTCCTGAAAATCGTGCGGCTGCGGCCAGGCCATTAAACAGGTCATTAATCATTATCTTTATTCTCGTAGGCTCTGTTATTCTCGTAGGCTATACGAGACGAGACCAAAACAGGCTGTTATTTTTAGTAACAGATATTTGTCACTGTTATTTTAGTGTCACAGTAACAGATATAACAGATACCTCATTTCACCTGTTACGACTCATGACTAGTACTGACTCAACTGACTGACCGCTGCGAGCGCTCAAATGCAAAGATTTTGAGGATTTATAAATTTTAGAAAAAAATAATAATTGCTTGATAAAATATAATTTTACCAGTCGCTAGATATTTTTATGCTCTTTATAATGATATCAATCTCGGCATTATTTGATGATGGCGTCTTAGTGTAAAACGTGTTTGAAATATCGATTTGGAGCGTTTTAGACCCATGTTTGACGCTAATTTCTATCGAGGCAATTATCATGAATCGTGTTTCTGTTTTCACAGGACCCTAGAAGGTATAGTCTATTTTATGAATATGCTTTTTATTTAACGCAATTTGCTATATTACTTGATATCCAGACGTTTAAAAATTTTAAAAATTACTGCAACCTGGCCTTAACTAATTTTACAGTGCAGAATTGTTTCCTGTATGTGCAGATGTTAATTTGTTTTAAATAGTTTCCGTAATAGAACAACTTCGATTCTCATAGTAAAAAGTGGAAGATTACGGCACTGGAAAATTAGTACTCATAGGTATAATAATTTTGCTATAGCTTGTCTAAAACCAAGTGACGTGTCCCTCCGTTATTATACCATTTGGATGGCAGACAAGCATACGGCTCACCTGATGGTAAGTGGTTACTGTAGCCTATGGACGTTTGCAACACCAGAGGCGTCACACTCGTGCTGTCGACCCTGTATAGGAGAAAGTGGAGGTGGCGGAAGGGTTGAAAGTTCAGAGAGTTACTTACTGTGCTGTCACTAATGTGTATGTAGAAGACAAAGTAGGGTTTCATACAACCTCAGAGCAGTGTAAACTAAAGCCTGCGGTCTTCCCACTGATATCACAAAACCTCTCCAGAGAGGTCTGACTAACTTACTCACCGCCGGAACCACAACACAAGGTTATTATTAGTCGCTGTATTCTGCAGACGGTGGTACTTCACCAGTCGACTACTCAATACGGGAGATACCGATACCGATAACACAAACACGGAGAGGAAGAAGAATAGAATTCATTTGCAACGTTTAGTGTTTATCGTAGTGTGCTTGTTTGCTACCTCACTAGTTTAAAGTATTAAGAAGAAGTAAAAAGTATTCACTTTATAAAAAGTATTCAATGAGACAAAAAGTTTTCACTTCAAAGAGGTGTCATATGTGAATTATCACAATTTTATTTGATAAATACCTACTGGCCATATAGTATTTAACAACTATAACTTTTTATCTTCTACATTAATTACTATAACGTTTTATCCGATAGACGTCATAATGGTGATGTATTTTCCCTGATCTACCCCCAATTTTCCCCTCTCTAACCCAAAATTTTCTACGGCAGCACAATTCAACTAAAGAAAATTTCACTTAAGAAAAATACTGCTTCAAATCTATTGAATCATCATTCAAATTCTATATGACTAGTAGTAGTTAATCTATATATATAAAAATGAAACCCGTTTTCCGTTGTCACGACATAACATGAAAACGGCTTGACCGATTTGGCTCATTTTTTTTTGTAGTTTTCTAATACTCTGTACAAGGTTCTTACGGAAAAAATATAAAGAAAATCTCTCAGAAAGATTGAAAAATATACATTTAATTTTGCATCAAAGCTACGCTAAGGCGGTACGAAGTTCGCCGGGTCAGCTAGTATACAATATATCGGAATCATATTACCATAACCATAGCAGAACTATCATCTAAATGTATTCATTTAATCGACGAAATGTTAAAAAATACGAAAAAGGTTATTTTAATTCGATTTGAAAGAAAAAAAAACTGTATAATTTTTTATATTAGGCAAAAAACCTACGTCCTGCGTCGTCGTGGACATGATTAGCTGTTTTTCTCTTATGCTGTTGTTAATTTTGAAACCAAACGTTTTAGAAATATAGATAAGTAAGTAATTGTAGTACAGGGACCGTACAGGATTTGAAATTAGACTTGCAAACTGATCAATGGAGTACGCTGCGTTTTCTATAGCTTGTTGATAAGTATTTTTGTTTGAGTCGCAGTTTTATAATTTCAGTGAATCTCTGGTAAGTAGCAATTACAGGTGCTATTAATGGTTTAATGACCTGGGGCGGCAAGCAGAGTACCTGCCAAGTGCTACGCCTCATTTTGGTAGAGATAATTATGGCTTAATTAACGTTAAGCTTTAACAGGTATTCAATATTACTTTAACTACACTTACACACACACTTACATCTTCAAGCAATTACGCTATTCGGCTGACGCGGAGGTTATGAAGATGGCGTATCTAGCACTCTGCCAGTCCATATTGGCATATTGTATTGACTCGTGGGGAGGTGCCGCGCAAAGTCACCTTATGCTGGCCGAGCGTGCGCAAAGGGCCATTCTCAAGGTCTCTTATTTCAAACCCCGTCTCTTTCCAACCACGCAACTCTATGAGCTCTGTCAAGTACTCACGGTAAGACAACTGTTTGTTCTCTCCGTGATAGCCAGACAACACTCCCAAACAACGTACAATAGAGAATCCTCCCGTCGTAATCATCTGGTCGGTAGATCTATGCCCATACGCACGTCATTTATTCGTAGCTTTTTTGCTTTTCTTGGACCGTATCTCTATAACAGATTACACCATATCCTGACACTAAATGACCTCAATCTCTATAACTGTAAGCAGAGGGTTCATTCATGGCTACTTCAGCAAAATTATCGAACAACAGAAGATCTGCTTGAAGTGCCTTCATAGCGTAGTTATTTATTACAACCTCCCCTCCCACACACAGACACTCACTCACACTCACACACACACACACACACACATACACACACATCCTTTCTTATTTTTAATTATAAATATTTCTAATTTCAAATTTTTTATTCACAAAGTTTCTGTTTCTCCTATGGATTTATTCATATAAATAAACAATGTATAATGTCTGTACCTAAGTCTTTGAATTGTATCAGTTCGTGGGTTCCTGGTGACCTGTAATTCAGGTTTCTATTACCTACCACAGGCACCAGCGATCCACAATCCAATGTGCATACAGTAAATATCTTGTGTCATATTTTGTATTTATTGGTTTGTGGTGAGAAAATAAACAATATTTATTTAACTATTATTCGTAGTAAAGTAAGTTTTACTTATTCGAACAAACTTAAGGGTTCTAAGGCCCCTTATCCACGGCGACTTTTTGTAGCGCTGCTGTCGCGCGTTTACTGAACGTGCGACAGTATCGCTACTAACGCGTGTTACTTAAGCTAGCGACCGCTTCGCGATTGTATCGATACGGGTGCATGACAGCATCGCTTCAGCATTGCTTCAAAAAGTCGTCGTGGGCCAGAGGCCTAAAGAAGATCTAGGATATCTGTAAGTGTCAAAAAATTACATCCATCGACATGACCAAATGACTGGTCGCACGGTTGCCATGGATGACAATGCAAACTATCTATATAAATGAAAATGAATCCGGGAAAAATGTTGCTAAGCGCAAAACACGAAGACGGCTGGACCATTTCGAGTAGGTAATTTTTTTTTAAATTTGTTTCTTGAACTCTACGGAAGGTTTTATGGACCAGCGAAAGCGGGATCAAAAGTCCACGCGAGTGGGGCTGCGGGCAACAGTTGTTACTTAATATGAGTAAAAGAAAAAAGCCAGCTCTGTGTCACATTCATTGCAATATATATTTGAACCGTGATTAAGACTTTAAGTTTTCACAAAGCTCTGTTTATTCGCTACTAGTAACGAAATAAATTATTAGAAATTATATTATTATTCATGTACGGATTCTCGCACTCACACGTATACGATGCGGAATATTCTATCAAGAACCAAGCGATTCAGTGAGTTTTTCCTCTGCCGCACTATTAAATCTTGGAGTTCCTTACCAGCTCACGTGTTTCCTTCTTCCTACAGAGGGGCGTGAGCACCTGATGAGGCCGTCAAGCTGAGCGCCACTATTGTAACACTACGTGTTTGTAATGGTGACTCTCTTGCCTGAGACTTTGCCTTTAGCTTACCATCAGGCGGGGTGAAGTTAAGTTGACGTGCCCTCAATAAAATAAAAATCAGATAAAAAAGAGCAAGTTGATTAATTACAATATATCTACCACACTAGTTCCCATAGTATGTAGTATGTCTTCTATATTAGCAAAATTAAATGAACAATTTAACTAGATAGGAACACGTTAAATAAAACAACAAGTTCAATATTGTAGTAATGTAGTCCGGGGTGATAGATCTCGTAGTCATGGATCACTCCGACTAAACGGCGGGGGAGTCCACTCCGTCCGGTGAGGAACGGGAGGGATGGGTTCATCAATCAGCCTGGAGCGATTACAGTGGCGGTGGTCCAAGTTGTAAGATTCACATTACATTCTTGTAACAGGTCTCACTGTGGTTTAACTAAGATATCTAGGTACATTTATGTACGAAACAGCACGTTGATGATACAACTGCGAGAGAAGAAAAACTCTTAATAAAATCCTGTACCAAGGCGTCTGGCCTCCGTGAAAACAGTAGGCTAAAGCTTTTCAATATTGGGAGAGGCCTGTGTCCAGCGTTGGCTGGTGATAGGCTAATTGATTGATTGATATTTATGGAATTTTGGAATTGGAAATTGTCTTTTAGAAATAAATACTTCCTACCAATTATGATAAGTATTTTTTTTTAATTTTTCATACACTCTGCGATACCTGTATGAGACTTGAGATAACACGGCGTGCTCGGTTCAAGTTCGACATAATCTGTGGGGATTTCTGCACGCAAAAAGAAGTATTCATTTCTGACAATTTTACGCTTTGCTGATGATGATGTAGAAATTTTATTTGAGTTTCCCGTTTGTGTCCAAAGTTGTTTTTTTCTTGTCGTTGACTTTCATGGTGCAACTGGCATCTGACCTCACTACTCTATACAACTTTGAGGAACGGGGTGACTCTATTAGGAAATCCTATACCAGAATCTTCGTTGTTATTTAACAGATGGAGTTGTATTTGCCAATACGCGTGTTAACGGGGCAACAACGTTAATTGTATAACCTATATTCTTCACGCGCGGGCGTGTAAAATCATCTATTATAAGTAGTCAAGATATGGGCTTATAAAGCATGTCACGGTACGAGTAGGTCCACTGATATCTTGTAACTTCCACCGCACCTCACCGCTTGCACTGTTCGACAAGCGATTGATCTGCCGGTTGTATTAATTGTTCCTGTCTGTACCTATACCTACAGCCTTACACAACAGATGTAAGTGTTTGTATTGTGCTCCCGACTCGACTGCTTGAAAACGAAAGCTCTTACAAAGTTTAATTATTCTCATCTCATTTACTTAATTAAAATATATCATAATTGGAATACACCTTGAAGTCATTTGTTTGGCAAATAAGTTATATAACTTATGAACGGTTGTTTGAGCCTCCAACATTTGAAGTTCGTGCCAACTTCTCCTGCAAGCCGATATATTTACTGATTAATGAATGAGGGTCTAGTGCAAACTTTTTCCTTATGAAAGAGGAGTAGAGCGAGCGTACCTTCTTCTCTTGTAGCTACTTGAATGTTTGACTGTAATTGAATGGCTTGACTTGAATATTATTGCAATACATTGGTACTAGAAATAATGTTAAGGTTCATTCCCTAAATCCTTCTGCATTTTCAACTTTCTGTACGACATAATTACCTTTTTCGGCCTAAGTCAGCTTCAAATAAGTACTTAGTTGTCAGATCACTAACAAGATAATTGAAGGAATCAGAGATCTAAGAATCAACGGGATATTTACCATAGAAGTTTGCGTATGAGCGACTACGGATGTACTGGATATTCTGTTAATTCTTAGAAAATTTATACTAATGACAATATAAATCTATTATATACATAATCAGAGAGAGAGTTTATAAAACCCTCATCTTGCTTTTTAAAACTCTTTTTGTATAGGTACCTAGTGGTTTTAAGTAAATCAATAATGGGGAAACAATTATCCGCCTTCAACGTCTATGCTTACGACTACCACGAGCTATATTTTATTCAAGTTGACTTCGGTTCGGCTGCATTTGACTTCAGTACTAATCCTTCTTAAAGTACATAACTTATTTTGGTTACGTCAAACCTGTTTTCAGAAACCAAGGATACTAAACGTAGTGTTATCTCGCAGTTTGAAGTATAAAGTATCTGAAAGTACATTCATGCAGAATGTGGAGTGTTGTGGAGTCTTTTTGTATTTAGGTTTTTTATAGGGTTAATTAAGTGAATAACTGGACTCCATGTATTAAAATTAGGATGTAGTTGATTTAAATAATTCCGTGGAATATTCTAGATAAAATCGATATTCTTTATCAAATATATGTGGTTTTTCAATAAAGTGGATGGAAGACCTGCAAAGTAATATTTTTTGGGATGGGAAATTATATTAGAATCGCTTATGAGCAGCTTATTAAAGAGGTAAAGTCTTAAGGTTTTAGGAGTTTATCTCTAGATCTACTGGCCTGATTATGAAAATTCTTTTACCAATAGAAAGACACATTGTTTGTGAGTATTATCAGCCATGTATATGAAGTGGAAAATTGGAAAGATTCCAAGACCCATGGGTTGCGGGAACAGCATCAGAATTCGACGCGAGAGGAGTCGCGGGAAATAGCTAGACTAATATAAAATGATAATGGTCAGACAAAGTGCTGCAGGCTTTATCAAAAATGGGCTACTTTTTTGCCATACATTGAAATACTATTTTTGTTAGACTAGAAAGCCCACCCCAACTAAGATGGGAATATGCTCAGAGAATGATGATGATGATTGATGATTTTTGGTAGCTACCATGACTTTTAGTCCTTTAAATGGTATTATTGCGTGATTTCTCCTAATAAATGAGTTTAAAAAAAATGGTACCTACCAAAAAAAGTATTGTGAAAAACAGCCCAATTTTGTTAAAATAGTCAGTAGTATATTCTCTGAAATTCTGTATCTATATAATCACCCAAATTGGTCAAGTATGATTTTCTACACCTCGTAATAGGGGGGTCTATAGCTGGGTTGTATTTTTACTGTTAGATGCCGCCCCCTACTGAGTTGGGAAAAGGTTCAGAAAATGATGATGATGAATAGCTCTGTCTTTTGGTCTCTTTGGGGAAGATGGCTCAGCAGATGGCCCACGCAAAAGGGTAGATAACGCGTCTGCATGGTCAAAGGTGTCTGCTTCTGACAGTAAGTAGTCACCTTGTTTCTTTTTTTTTATTTATGGCACCTCGCCTGATGGTAAGCTGAAGACAAAGTCTTAGGAAACAGAGTCACCATTACAAACACGTACAGTGTTACAATGGTAGCACTCATTTTGACGGCCTCATTAGATGCTTTTCACGCGCCGCTTAAAGGACCCAGGAATATAGGAAGAAGGAAACAGGGATAGCTGGTGAGTGATTCCAAGTTCTTGATGGAATATTCTGCACCGTATGCGGGTGACATCTAAGCCCTGCACGTTTCGTTCTGTGTAGGAAGGGAAAGGGTGGGAGGTTTGACGCCTATGAGAGATTGAATGGCCTTATTCTAATCTACTAGGAATCAATACGGTTGAGAATTATTATCACATTATTTTATGAGACTTCCACTCGGTTCGAGCGCTTATTCATTTCGCACCCAAAGCGTGCTCTCCTACTTCTGTGGCTGACTTTAGCCCCAAAGTCAGTCACAACTGTTTGGCTCACTAATCGCAAGCCAAAAGCTTGGACTACAATTGCCTCTGTCAATTAACAGGTGTACTGTGCATGTGAGATTAGCTGAGTCTGAGGGTCTAGTTGAGGGCCTTTGCACCCCTTCCATTTTGTGAGAAGTGACGAGTCAGAGAGATCTATAACATAGTTTTCATACTAAAAAAGTGTCAAGGCACAATGTATGTAGGTATACATAAAAATGTATCTAAGTATGTTTATCCGCATTCTAGAATCCATAATACAAGCTAGTTTAGCTATGCTTTCCATGGATCTGGTTGGCGTTCTGTAGATGGTCCAAGCATATTTATTATTCGCTATATTTCCTTTTAGATCACAAAGTCCTCATATTTTTATAACTAAACATACCGAGATATACTTACATAGTATATTTATCTAAATAAAGACATCAACGCGATAGAGCTCCAATTACAAAATCAACTAAAATCAATATCTATCCTAGTTATCCATATGTATAGTTAATTACAGTGATTGAAGATTAACCCCTTTTAAAATATTCCACGAACCAATTAAAGAGAAAATTATTAGTAAATGAATGAATTGTCCATTAAACAGTCGAGCGAGTTCATTTGATCCATCAATCACGGCCACGATATAGCTACAAAACTAACACTAACAGGCTCATTAAGGTGCGCAAACGAAACTGCGATTAAGGCGCATTAATATCACGTTTCACTATCGCTATTAATCACAAAGAACGATCAATGCCGTGCGATTATTTTATAGCTTGAATAAAAACAATATAAGCGTCGCGGGCGGAGCGTACGAGCTGAAATATCAGTTTGATATCGCGAGGTTTGATTCGCCGTGACGCGGACGCCTTAAGGCGGGGCTTCGGATAGAGGGGCGACCGGCGGAATGGTTCGGCATATCATTCCGTGCGAGCTCACGCAACGCTCGTCTCGTTGAACTGCCGCTGACGGCCCGCGCCGCGAACCGTACCGAACCGTTGTATGTGAGACGCGAGTGTCCGACCACGTGCCTTTGTGGCTTATTCCTTGTACCGTGTACCAGTGAAGCCGCCAAGATTCGGGTGAAGAACCGTGAGCCGGTGCCGGCGTACGCCATGGCCGACGCCGACCGTGATTCGGACCTTGGAGACGACAGTCCCGTGGTGAGTTTGCTAACCTGACAACCCTTCACTAGTTTATTGATATCACCACGGCTCATGACAAGCTTTGTCTTTGGTCATACTATCGTCGATAGTATTCAAAAATAGGTTTCAATTTTAATCAGTAAAAACACTATTTTCAATTTAGTTCCTTATGTTACAATTATTGTACTCTTAGTATTAGGTGTTTGTTACTGCCTATGTTGTTGTGAATCTGTGAAATCAGGTGGTCAGTATTTAAACTATTTTTATATGTATATATGTATAAATATATAATGCGTTTGTTTTGACATACAATTCGGAAGATAGTTTGTAGACAAGCAATCTAGTTAGGACCTATCTATACATATGTTAGTCTGTGATCGGTTGTTATGAAAACCATGTACATAAATAAATTAACATGCAATTAATAGCTTTAGTGAGCTATAGATCGCATTGAAATGCATACTGGTGTTTATATCAATTTAATATAAGTAGGTAGGTTCCTAATACAGTTTATAAAAAGGATTTTGAAGGTGATTTAAATACACTAGGACCACTTATTTGAAGTTATACTAATGCCGAGACTTTATGGTATTTTTAAATTATGTTAGACACAGGCTAGAGTCCGAACCTATTTTCTACGATAGATAGCAAAACTTAAACAAAGTAAGGGATTAAAGTATAACAAAAAATCAAAACAGGTAAATGGGAGGAGGACAAGTACAAACTGTTGCCTCTTTTAAAATAATTTAAAATGAATGATAACAATAGCTGTTAGAATAGCATCGGGTACGAAGGAAGCAGACGTCTATACTTGTAAAGACGTGTACCTCTGTTGTACCCGGTGTTTATTGCCTATTGTTGTGCCTTATCTAAAAGCAATTATGTAGTATATGAATAAAAAATGAAAATTGGGTACACATCTGTAAGCTAAGTACTTGATTTTCATATTATATCATACTGTTTCATTTATTTATTTATAACAATGTATACCTATATTATGTACTCTTATAACAAAGTTTATGCAAGTTTAGAAAGATAAATTAAATAACATAATTAGTAGATAGATAAATTACTTACATGAATATGGATATAATAATTTTGCAAAATATTATTTTCTAAAATTTTATTTAATGAAAACTGAGAAACTATCTGTTTTATTAATAGAAATCAATCTAACATCATCCTTATGTAAATAACTGTAGGTTTTATTTATATTTCATTTAGATAATTGTTGAAAGATACTGGTTATAACTTGTTGTTTGTTTTTACAAACAAATTAGTGTAAAACAAATAATGTCATGTTATGTAAACTCAGTAGGTAGGTATAGTTAATATATGACAGACATAATAAATATTATATTCTAAATAAAAGTAGCTAACAGCCTATGTTTCTAAAAAAAATGGCGGTCTTTCATTTAAGTTTATTAGGGATTTCTTTGTGCATAGATAGGCAAATCTTTGTTATTGCATAGGTATTTCGCGGTATCTGTAGGTAGTATAATATATTGGGCTTAATATCCAAGCGTTTGTTTGTAATTAAATGATTAAATTTCCTCTCTGGTATAGATACCCTTACAATAAATGTAGTTTAACGTTATGAGTATAAAGTTTTAAATTTGGATTTTATCATGAATGAGTAAATTAGCTGCTCAAACAAAGTTTTACAGTAATCGATGACCAGTGGAAATAAATACAAACAGAACAAACAAGAAACATTTATTTTTATGATTTTTATTGTGTTCCGTTTAAATACAATTCAATTAGGAACCAATAACAATAAAACCCTAGGGGGTAGAACCCCGGCCCTTTGTAACGTGTATACGTGGCCGAGGTGCCGAGATCTGCCTCAGTTCTTGAGAATATCTCTTCGGGGTTCTATTAAAAGGAGGGGGAGGGGGGGGGGGTACTTGCGTCTCTGAGTCGCCTTTTAAACAATTATAACGTGGTCTTTATTCATTTAGAGTATCGCATTTAAAAAATTATAAAATGTAAGTCATATCTTCACACTTCTTTGAGTCAATTAGGGCACTGGATCAATTTTAATTATTTTAAGGCAATTTTAAGTCTATCAGCAACATTTTTTTTTATTTATGGCACGTCAACTTGACTTCACCTCGCCTGATGTTAAGCTGAAGGCAAAGTCTAATGAAATAGGGTCACCATTGCAAACACAGTGCTACAAAGGTGGCGCTCAGCTTGACGGCCTCATCAGATGCTTTTTCACGCCCCGCTTAAATGACCCGGGACATTTTATATTGCGTACATAAGTGTGCGTTGTACATTTCTTATGTTAACCTTCATTTTGTATTATATATTATCTTGTAATATGTATCACTGTTTTGTGTTCAATATAAATAAAATAAAATATGAAGTAAAGGCCTCGGATGAAATAAGGAATGAATGAAAATTAATGTTGATTACTTAATGACTTTAAACACTGGGATTTCTAGATATCGTAAAATTTCGGTAGTTTATGATTATTTTTATATTAAATATCGACCGTAATTGAACATAGACTGTAGTATACTCTCTATCTGTGGTTCCAAGCGTCCATAGACAACGGTAAACGTTTTGCTCAGGTAAGAAATGTCATTGCGCTTTCCTTAGCACCTACTAAAAAAAAAGGTGGATGCAAATTCTGAGACAGTGACGGTCTGCAATCTTCGCCCTTTTTTTGGTTACCTGCAGTAAATGAGTCTCGGTAGGATTAGTTGTTACGCGTTTTTTTAGAGTTCCGTGCTGGAAGTCGTTTAAAAATACTTAACAAACATAACATAAACTCACGCCTATATCCCCGAAGGGGTAGGCAGAGGTGCCAGGCACTTATAAACCCGCGATAAATACACACATATACATTTAATTTCGAAAAGCATTGAAAAGTCATTGGTGTGTGTCATGGTAAACCCTGGGATCAAACCCGAGACTCAGCAGTCCATTACCCATACCACTAGGCTACAGCAGTCGTCGGTAAAAATACTTGTAATATAATATTTTAGAACATTTACCAGTCTTATCTACGTCCGAGGTGAGTATTACCTAATTAGTCAGTTAAGGTTATTGAATGCGGGTAAACATACTTAGATAGAAGCATTAAACATATTTGTGAATACGTGTCTACATATTAGAAATGTGTCTGATATGGGTAAACTACCCCGAGTTGGGTATATGTTGGGGTACGTCTGTGATATCAAACGATTATATCTATACACCGAAAACAGCGTAAGGCAAATTAATACTTAAACATATTTGTATTGATTGGGAAAAGAATCGATGACTCCCAAGTAGCAGTCAAACGCTCTAGGCAACAAGAATTTAAATTTATTAAATTAAAAAAGAAAATTCCTATCTATACATTGCTACAGTGCCTCTCTTGCTACCTTCATGATGCCCGATTGATTTGATATTTGGTTCACACGTTTAGCTTGGATGAACTTAAAAAGTATTAAGTAGTGGGTAGTTGTTAATTTCACCATTATTTGAATTCCTATCTAAAGAATCGATTGTTTCCGAATCCAACTCTCACTTGACCATTTTTTTCATTTGGTAGGACGATACAGACATAATGTTATCTTAAAACGACGTAGAAGTGTTTTGTTGAACGCGTTTAACTGCTTTTTGGACATAATAATCTATAGAATTTTCCGGTTAAATCGTATGCTAATAGCGATACACACGTACAGTATTTATTCTTACCAACGAATCTGTGACATGAAGGATGGCACCATTCTTTCGATATTGTCAAAACTAATTGCAGACAGTGTACCGACTTTGGCCACTATTTGAATTTGTGGATACATCTAAACCCTGCCCTTGATTTGGGACGTCGGAAAAAGAGCGTCACTTTAGCCAAGATCGGCTTCCTTTTGGTATCGTAGAGCGTTCTCTCTGTCGCAATATCGGACTTAGTTTGATATACCTATATCATTATCTGTCTATAAAATGCTCATCAAGAGCCACTTCTTAAACACAATATAACACAATTAATATTTTTTCAATATAACTTTATTTTCATAGTGTGATTCGGACTTAGATTGTTGTCGTTCGTTTATATTTGTGTACTAAATTAAATAAATAAATGTGCACACATTATAGTAAGAGATACTGTTTGATTCATTTTAACCATATAGCACTATCCTGTGTATCGTAACGGACGTTTATACTATGCAAGTAAAGTAAGATTTAAATAATATTACTTGTAGAAGATAGTAGTAGTGCCTTAGAAGCTAGATTGACTAAATAAAACATTAGGTGAAGTCGTATAACATATTTCAACTTTGGAAGTTAAAGTAAGCTTCCAGCTTCCACGCCAGTCAGAATTTTAATCATGCATACTACAGAGGCGAGTATTGAAGAATTGTATTGCAGTTGTAGTATTGCCTCTGTAATACTACAACTACAACCTAGAACACAAGTGAATATTATAATGATTGTCCACGACTTTGCACTTACACAATAAAGAACCGATGTAACAAGCTTTTGTGGTATTTTGTTTTTTGTTAACAAAAGTTATTGTGTTGAAACGCCTGGTCGACATCTGGGGTTATACGACAATTGCACCTCACTATTGAGGCACATTTTTTGTACGGGTAATGTTATCTACAAGTTGGTACAAAAAATATTTTCTCTCTTTTTCAAGCATTTGCTAGTTGTTTGAGTTTGTCAAAAAGATCATTTATTTCGATTGTTAGAATATTATTGATAGATACGCAGATAATGTGGTACATGTATTATTTTAAGAAGTTTTATTCTTATTTCCTTTTCTACACGTGAAGACACCAGAAGTAACACTAAAGTAGCGCCATTTCGCATGCACGCCATGTTTTTGCACGCTTCGCTCGAGTCCTAGCGAAATTGTTAACTGCCTAACTATTTTAGTTTTACTTTAGACAAATTCAATTCAGTTCTATGCGCTACGTCTATGTTATTCTTTTAGTCTGAGTCGTTTCTTCACTGCAGTTTTCAAGGTGACCGAGCCGTCCTTCTTAAAAATTGCGTGAGGCATAAGGTTTGACCCTATTCGTGGGATATTTTAAATCCTTAACACCAATTTTGGGGGCAGGATTTAGCTGAGCGTAGGTCTGTGTCAGTACATATTCATTTCGGGTGATAGAGTTTTCAGTAGGTGACCTCATTTCTATCGTTTAGAAAGGGGAGTATTGTTACCGCCGTAGATAACGGGGCACTCAATCAAAGAATAAATCATTTTCGTTTATTTAGTTTAGGCACATAAAGAGCTCATATGAATGTCAAAAATGTACAATTTTATTTGTCAAAAATATAGAAACAAAGTAAAATAATCATATGAAAATAATTCTTTCTCTAGTTCCGTAGTTGTATCTACTGAGACATACTATCAAGAAACTCAGGTAGATTTATCGATAGCCTTTCTTTTATTTATTTTTTGAGAAAAAAAAATGTTTTTTTTGTAAGTATGACTAAGAGTAAGAGCTTACAATGACCATGAATTTTTTGTATCATTAAGATATTCCTCTACATTATAATTTTCATCAAGTCGTTGTATTTAGATCTAGATTTTATATTCATACCTTCTATTGGGTGATGGATGAGGCAACATCTTTCCACTGGCTACGACCATCATATACCTACGCCTTTCCATTCTTCTAAATAATTTTTTACTTTCATACATTGTCGCAGCTCATAACGCATATTAAATTCTCTACCATGCCTATGAAAATACAATTCTGCACAACAATATTTGCCTTTCGTTAGACAAATGCATGTTTGGCGACATCTAACTAACACGTGTGCGGCGGCTTTTACAAAATGGCGCCGTTATGATTATTAATAACGAATTCGGCTGCTATTCGGTTTCAAGTTTGTTTTATTACAGGACGAAGGACCCATCTGCGGCGGCTCTACGAAATTTGACTGCATGTTGTTTATTTAGCGTAACTGTTTTTGTTGATGTTCATAACTTGTGATTTGTAAATGAATGGCATTGATATTTTGGAGGCCATTTTTTTGGGGTTATTATATTAGTTTAGGGTTTCTATTCGAATAACGGCATTGATTTATATTATTTAACATTTTTACGACATAGGATTCATTGTAGAAGTTTTATTATTAAGGCTCGGCCCTATATAAAACGTTAGTAAATACCTAAAACCTATATCGGCTTGTTTTTTTATATAATAAGAACAATCTTCATAACGCCACACAGACTCATGGTAAGCATAGTTTAACTAACCTTCTTTTGTAAATTCGTTCCCATGTATAATATGTAGATATTATACATAGAAATGCACAGACTAATGAAAATATTCATATTCATACACACAAATATTTGCACTGAGTGGGAATAGAACCCGAAACTCCTACGTACTTTGGTGTTCACTACCGCTGCGCCACGGAGGTCGTCTTTTAGGTGAAGTTGGTTTATACCCGAAGGTTTTGCAGGGGGATACACCGACTTATTTATGTTATTAATAATCATTTAAATTAAGGAATATCTTCAATTAGAATACTTGACCAGAAGGTGGATTATTTGAGAAAAGTAGATATAAATTCAAACATACTTACGTTTCTGAGACGGATCTGAGAATTAATGAACGATCCGAGAATTCTAATGATCTAAAGTAACAAGATCTGAAGACTTTATTATCGCTTACCTGTATAACACATCATTAGCCGTTTATTTCTGTCTCAGAGTCCCGACACATATAATGCTTGCGTTTGACTCAATCATTTATTCAACGGTGTGTCGGGCTTTGGCGACAACTCACGGGAGGCCAGTACGCACGATTTATTATCCCCACTGGGCGAATAGAGGGCCACAAATTAATTAATCAAGCCTAGCTGTCAGTCAGTGCACAATCGCGGACTATACTTAGTTCAAATCCCGAACGCACACTTCCTTTTCCTGTCGACACCGCGACGTACCATTAATTGAAATAATTGGCGGGTTCACCCATTTTATTTTTTCGCGTTGACAACATCACTTGGCGGTTTGCATTAATTTTAATTATCTGTGCCCGTGGATATTTTATTCCTGTTATTCTTGGTATTGAAAATTGAAAATTTTGTTCTGTGATAGTTATTTTGGCGTCGTGATTCATGACTTGGTTTCTTCTCTCAGTATTTTTAAATGTGTAGTCACATTTAAAGTAGGAAATACAAGTACCATGTTAACACTATTATAGGTATATTAAACATTTGATTTTTTTAGCAATTAGTTCACCACCAACTAAGGTGTAACCCTCTTGATGAATTTTTGCCTATGCCTACGGCTTTACCCGCGTGGATATCAGTTATCGCCAGTTTTGATCATATCTCTTGTTGTACTTAACTGATTGCGACCAAATTTACGTAAGTTTTTATTTTAGTTAAATTCATCGAGTATCCAATATTCCCCCTTAGTATCAAATTAAAGCTATCAAATAGGTCCGTTAACGTTCTTAGTATATTTACCTTACTTATCAAGAAATAACTATAATACGAGTAGTTAATGATATTTTCAATGTTGGGGCTTTATCTATTCAATGATTCAGTATATGTCTTATCCATAGAGAGTAATTTAGTTACGTAACGTCTGAAATATTTGGCTTCTATTCAAATAACGCATTAAAGTACGTTTCAGTTCATTTAATATCTTTGTAATAATTACAAAAGTTTTGCCAGATTAATGATTTGCCAGTTACATTGTCAGTTAATTCGCCTACGTGTATGTTGTCATAATCCAAATTGTGAAGTAATTTGACCTATATTTACGACAAATAGTATTGCTATACATAAGTAGAAAACTATTTATGAGACACCAGCTCGCCAAATAATATGATGAAAAGGGAAAAACGTATATTCAAAAAATGTTGAATATATCATATTTATAAATATTATCTATTCTTATTTCCATTTGTATAGATTGTCAAAATTATATAACGCCCGAAATGTTAATACTCGTCTATCTTTTTGTGCATTTGTGCTACCCTCCAATTTTACAGGCAATATTGTATTGTACGAATGAAATATTTTAGAGAACTTCATCTTGAGGCGAGGCATACAATTGAACCAAACGTAAAACTTGACTAACTATCTAAATCCACATTACGTCATAGCACGTACCACAAATTGAGTCAAAATTGTACCACATGAGTTACCTACGTCTATTGATGTATTATACGTCTATCTCTATTACCTTTGTAATATTTTGACGGTTAAGTTTTTTGCTGACGTAACCCACTTGTTTCACAATGAGTTGTAGCACACACTTGGCAGGTGGAACGTCGAACGACGCTACCTGGTCGCGTGCGCACTGAGCGCCACAATAGGTAGGTGGGCAATTGGACAGATACCCTATCTCACCTACCTACTGCGGGTTGGAAAAAAGTTCACACGTTTTTTTTAGATCACTGGCACCGATTAAAATTCTAGTTCATGTTTAGTTCGAGTTTTGTGGCTTTGAGAACAAATCTATTTTTTAACGCCTATTTTCGTTTTTGAATTTGGTCACTTTAACATTCAAACTGAAGGTGATAACTATTAAAAATAAAAATAAAAAATTTAAGGGGTCTTTTAAGATATTACTTCAAGCGATTTTATATCTGCACTATTCCCGACGTTTCAGTTATTTCAATTTTGACCAGATCACTTCGCTATATCATTCATTCGCGAACCTTAATGTCAACGGGAGGTTTACTTACTTCTACGTAAATTAACATATTTATTGGCTAAGACAAAGAAAAATAAAAGTGTTTATTATTCAAAACATGTTTATTTTGTTTATAACCCAGATTATCTATTATGACAATTAGAAATTTAAATTTTAACTGCTCATATATAGAATTTTCATGACATCTCTCGGCCGTTTCATAATTAAATTAAGTGTTAGAGAAAATATGCGAAAGGTCATAAGTTCCATTCCAAGAAATTAGCAACTTAAACCGTATTGCAATGATGATAAGGTTCCTGGCAGAAGCAGCTTCATTTATGTATTTGCTAGTGTCTATTATTCTATTGTTCAACGTATCTTTATTCATAGTATTGTCTTCCTTTTGATTACCTATGCTTTTCACTTGACTATTAATACTAACACATTTACCTATATACATAATATGATGAAACCTTTGTATTTTTTATGCGAACCTGCATATCAAATCAATACTTTTCTTATATTCAGATATTTTGATTATTCGACACGAACGATCTTTTGTTGGAGATTTTAATTTGCATACAAATAAAATGGCTGACTCGACAAAAGAACCATTGTCACAGTTCTTTACACAGAAATCGAACTTGATCCTTTATCTCTCATTTATATTCAATATATCTGTTGTAAATAAACGCATTGACATTTAATATTTATAAAGGAAGGCTGCGTGGGATCGCGGGAGCCGTCACCCCGCCTCCCCGCCACCGCGGGTAACGCTTGCGACGTTCAATTATAATTATCTACCATCTGAGACGGATTCATATTGATATCGCCATACTACCTACCTACTTTCATCTCAACTCAGAGAAAAGCAAATGTCGTGTAGGTATAACTACTTCGTAAACCAAACTGCTGTTAACACTCAGACAATTGAATAATAATATGTATATGAGCATTGATTTGCACATTATTATTTTATTTCGCGTTTTCTTTGTCTCGATGTTATATAGTCAGAGAATTTTGCCTTCGTTTGTAGACTTTTACGACTACCTTATTCTCTCCCCGCCATCACAGAAATTGAATATTTATTATTATTTGTTTTTTATCTACACATTTTGTCTAAAAATAAATAAAATTCCTGAATTCAAAAACTGACTTTTAGATGGTATGACCAAAAGTGGCACAATATGTTATGATTTGTGCTATTTCTAATTCATTTTTATTTTCCTCATATAAATTTTATAGGTCTGGTAATTCCATTGTTTCTGTTCAATAATTCTAAGATTCAAGGAGTTGAAACTACTATAGCGGACTCACGACTCAATGAGCGTCATTATTATGTTGTAATAAATGAAATGACAAGACACCGTGTCCATGCGTTGGTATTTTCTTATAATACGACAAAACTTAACATAAATCAACAATTGTATTGAACACACAATTTCTATTGGCTACAATAACGGCATTTCTGTGAAAGAAAACACACTTTCCACATATGCGTATGCAACATTGTAAAAGGTGACGACCTAAGTAAGTAGTCACAATCAGCTACAATAGAGGCGTATTATACTAATAATAACCGTCCTATCTGCCTGTTATCTGATCGTGGTAGAGGTCCGCATCTCATTTTGACGTTCTCTTACGTATTCGTATATGATCCGTTGTCGTTATCGGTTTTTAGAAAACTTTATATTGTAACTAGTTGTCGTTTGTCTGGCAAAAGAAAATGAATAGGTTTATTGGATAGGTATATTTTCAGAAAAGTTGTACAATACCATTTCCAACGATTATATATGTAACTTTACTTTGGTGTACAATAAAGTATATATACTATTATTATTAAAAAAGAAAGATAGAAAGAAATAAATAAAGATGGTAGAGCGTTTGACTGCTGCGTTAAAACTAACGGACAGCGCACTTTCAATAATGTTGCAAAATATTTATAATTTTTATTCTCTCTTGCCAATTGATGGATGAGGCCGTCATTGAATTAAAGGTATACGGAGGATATTATATTTGAGACCGAAACTGAGGTCAAGTGAAAATACGTCAATGAACCAAAAACAATAGTTATGAAGTGCGTTAAACTTATGCATTTATAAATAAGTAACAGGCAATAGGAGGTGTAAGTTTAGTATTTAGGAGGACGATTGATTACATTTTTTTGAAGGATCACTTAACGAAGCAAAGAAAGTAAGAAATGAAACAAATAGTTTTAAATAGTCATGGAACTTGTAACAGAAGTATTCTTATATAACTGGACTTAAACAGTTAAGTAATTAAACATACCAGTCAAATATTATAGTTTATTTAAAATGATTTAAAATCAAGCAAAAGTAAAATTGATATAGAAGTAGCGAAAACAAATAAATAGAAAGTATAGTAAGTGTAAAAAATTTCTGCATACGGAAAAGACTCGGTAATTTTTTTAAATATGATATCTATGAGGACTCCGAGATTACAAAAACTACCATTGCATTTTCGGCTTTATGAAGGTAGACTTAAACTTCTAAATTAGAGTTATTGCATTTTTACATTCACTCTACATGATTCAACTTTAGACTTTAACTGCATAGAAGTAAAACTTAAAATTCAATGACTTTATTTGTAAACTCAAATTAATAGAATTATGCCCAGAGGGCTAACACTTGTAATAAAAAACTATTCAAAAATCATTCTCGATCTATGTCTATTTATTTGTTATAGTATGCATTTGCTGTATATGTTTATAAATTGTGCATTTGATATTTATTTTCTTTTCAATTCTTTTATATAAATTCCTAATTTATATCTTGTATTACGCCTAGTATGATAACTACGCCATATTTATTTTTTTATCACGTTACTGTCCAACCCCAGGTTGCCTGGAAGAGATATTAGGCCGCCCATTGTACTTACATACAATTTATTTGAGCGTGCATAGGAATACTTCTTTCACTTTACTGTATTTTTTTGGTGTACAAGAAAGAGTTATCTATCCATCTATCTGTCTATGGTATGGGTAATGGACTACTGAGACGAGGTCTCGGGGGTTTTACCATGGCACACACCAATGAAGTTATGTGTGTATTTATCGCAGATTTATAAGTGCCCGGTTAATGGTAATATGCTCCCCACCTATTACATTAGGACCTAAACATAAATTGGCGAAACGTGGGTGCTAGCACCTCTGCCTACCCCTTCGAAGATTAAGGCGTGAGTTTATGTTATGTTCATTTTGTATCTTGTATTTTGTATTACGCTTTTATCACGTTACTGTCCAACCCCAGGTTGCCTGGAAGAGATTGCTTCCAGTGATATAAGGCCGCCCATTCTAAATACAATTACTCTTAACTCTTTACTATATTTTTTATTGGTGTACAAGAAAGAGTTATCTATCTATCTATCTCTCTCGATTTTTCAGATGTTTTTCGACTCTTGGGAGATTAATAATATTTGATTGAAATTGATTTTTTATCATATTTATATGATTTATAAAATTGACTCTCTAATGAATACTTTATTACTTGTTAGCAGGTCTGTCTTATTACTCACTCTGTGTCTAAATATTTCAGTACCAGTCGGTTGCACTCGGGTCCGACAAGTATCGTGCGCTCGCTGTGTCACACGTCTCCATGCAGGTCAGCCTCCTCTAATATTTATTTTGATTATTTGGTTATGGATTAATAATGAGCAATATTGTATGATATTTGATTGCATAATGTTATTGTGTTAACAACTTGAATTTATATTTTAATGTAAAAACAACTGACGAGGCCGTCAATGTATGTATGTACGGAAAGCATCTATAATGGCGGCGCTATTCTCTGGACCGCACCCAAGCTAACCATCAGGTGTGGTACGGGTATTCGATGAAATATAAAAAAGTTAATAAAATAGTCAAAACAACCAAAAATTATTCAGTGATAGTTATACGATATTTGATAGACCGCTTATGGTAAATAGTTTTATGTGAGGGCTGCTCTGCTAGTAAGCGAGATTACGCCCTATGACGTAAAAGATAGCGTGGCTATTCATTTGGACGTCAGACGACGTCAGAGTGAGACCTATGAATGAATATTATTTGTTAATCTGTGTTATTTGTAAGTCTTGTAAACTTTATACATATTATTTAACATGGTAGTCATCATCATCATCATCCTTGCATTAATCAGGGCCGCATCCGAAGCCGAAGCCTCCGATCCGGAGTCTGCTTTTGCAGTTAACTGCGGCATGGCTAAATTTGGATGTTTTCCCTGAAGCAACTGCCATCTGGCCTACAAAATTTGTAGGTGATATCGAAGTAGTGCAGTTAGATCAAATTTACTTTTTAGGGTTCCTAGTTGGAAGTAGGTACTAACGCAGGACAATCGGGCCGATTAACGTCCTCTCTGAGACCATACAAGTGCAAATAGCAATATGATGCATTCAAAATATTGAGTGGGAATCTAAGGAAGGCCTTATAGATATTATTTTTTTTTTATTAAATTTATTTCAATATATTTCCCTTTTATTCTACTCTTAATGTAAATCCGCATGCTATCAAAGTTCAAAAAAAATACTATCAAATCTACTAATTGTACTATAATAGAATGAAATCTCATCATAAAACTTCGAGCACCTTGACAAATCTCTGCATCAACCTACCATGGGCATCTTCTACCAGTCAACCGACCGACGTAGAAGATGCCCATGGCATTAGTTCCACCTTTGTATAACTATTTTGTATTTGTGCAAAAAGTTTAAATAATTAAGTCATTAATTGGCCCTGTCCACAACAATCGCTATGTAATTAACAACATAATCGACAAACGCGACCCGTAGCAATTCTTGGCAAAACGTTATCGATCACTATATATTTTTCTATCAAGTATAAATTATACTATTACAATTCTCAATTATTTCAAATTCCTCCATTTGCTGCTAGTCTAAAATGACTTCTGTTTTACCGTTTGTAAAGTTCATTTTAAGTTGAAATATATTTTGTAGTTTCAATGTTTTGTATTTGAAATTCTTGTGATGTTGTGTGCGCGGGCGCCCGCATGCATTCAGAAACAATTTATTCCATAATACCTTCCCCATTGGTTAATATCGCATTCTTATTAATATCGTTGATTAACGATTTAAACTTATGTTGGTTAACGGTTTTGTGATCTGTAACGTATTTATCGAAATTCGGCGTTTTTTTATCATTTTGTTAAATATTTATAGTAATCATCATGGAACCATTTCCATTATCATGACGTCATATTTAAGTTTGGGTACTAGTACAATGCGAGTATTTTTTAAAGATTGGAATATCTAAATATCACATCAACTCTATTGATAATGTGTAATGGCTACCTCATTAACTTGATCATGGGTGAAAAACACAAGTGCCCGCGAGTTTATTTTTTAAATTTTCTGCTACATAGGTAGTAGACAGATCAGAGTTTTAGAACAATTAATACAAATATCTGTCTAATTAAATGCGCCAAAACTTTATATAGATGTTTTGGATTTCATAAAAATAACATTCAATACGTACGTTTTAACTTCACGAATATAATATATCAATGGAATGTCGGCAACTTTACAGAGTTAGTCGTCATTAGACCACGCATGTTTGTCGATCATTACAAGCATCTAATTTGCATCGCGCGCATCTGTTCTCAAGAGACAAATACCTAGATTGTAGAGCGGTGCAGTACTGGGCAAATTTTATTCAAATCTAGCCTCAGTGAAATTGTAAAGATTCAATTGCCCATTTGACTCGTCAACAAGCCTATCTAGCAAGCTTTCTTACTGCATTAAAATAGAATATTTTAATACTCAGTGCATAATTGTAAGCTTCTTGTATAGATCGTTATTCACCATTAACCTATAGACTGTTATGTGAATTAGAGTCTAGAGATGACCAATTTAACTGTTGTCTTTGTTTACTTGGAAAGTGTGTATATGTATAGTTGTCATGGAGGAATGAGGTAACATATATATTCTGTCCTCCATGATAATTGTCACATTAACGTTTGTTACTGACAAATTACGAATATGTTAATATTGCGTAGTTATTAATACTTATGTTTTGATGTGCTCACATCTATTTCTCTCCAGGGTAGGTAGAGATGAATTAACACCTATATTTCACCAATTAATGCAATCGGTAACACGAAAAACGGTGTGAGTGTATTGAAAAAGTGGTACCGTATCTCTTTAGTCGACTTTACATTATAAGTATTATGGTAGGTTAATAATTTAAAATTGGCTAAAACTTTAAATTTAAAATATACTTAACTTCGGCTAGGTAGGTACCTACATCCGCATGTTATGTGCAACTGCAAATATATTTCGGCTAAGATATTCAAATTTGATTATTCTTTATTTCGGTCATCAAAGAAATTGATATCATATTACAAATAGTTCCATAGAAATCGATGATTGTACTATTTACTGTGATACGGAATATACGTTAGTCATACAAATTTATTAAGACCGATACGCAAATAAAAGAATGCAAACATTGCTACCTAACGGGTCATAATGTTGCCAGCTATAATAATATCTCACTGAATCATTTTCTGTGACTATTTTAGAAATGTATGTCTAACTATTGTGCAACTTTATGACCTTTATGACATTTCCACTGGCAACGGTGCGCATTGTGCGGTATGAAAGGAGTTTCATCTCGCGCACGCCCAAGGTGTGGAATAAACTCTCTGCCATGGTTTGGCCAAGCGATTACAATATGGGATTCTTAAAGAAGGGCAATAGAAGAAGAGAGAAGCAGCACGAGTGTAACATACCTGGTGTTGCAAACGATACCCATACGATGTAAGGATTAAAAGAGATCTAATACGCTGTACTCCAAGACCTATTTTAGCCAGTTCATTGTTAATGAAAAGGGACTCACAAATAGTCATCCCATATCTTCAATCTTATTAATATTTTTACCAGATGAACTGAGGCAATTAGATTTTAGGGAAGCGCTCATATTCCTTCCTGAAGTAGGTACCAAAAAACCTAGTAACCATAAATAAGTATTGAACAGTTTAAGAGCAATTTAGAATCACCTATGACTCTCTTAAGATTCAATTTTCCCAATGACGATTTCTCAAGTATAATGGATCGAGGAAATCAATTAATAAAATCTGACGTACATATACAAATGAATGAATAACAAACGGTGTGTAGTTATGTAAGCCGACACCGAGGTATCAGCACTGGAGGGTCTTCCTGAAGTCATATGAACATTATAATCGCGTTCCGATATTGCGATCAGTGCACGCCTGTCCTTAATTAAAAAGTTGCCTATGCATGTCTTAGTGATCCGATTTTTTAAAGAAACTAATAGAATTCTACTAGAAACGATATGGAACATGTATTGGGAGAAGGAACAGTTTCCTAAGATAGAGGATACGGATACGGTTGTGTTGTTGTAGGTAGTCCCCGAGGTCAAATAAATTGAGATAAGAAAGAAACTACTTCAGAAAGTAATAATTTTTGATTTCACTTATAAAAACATCGTTCAAATTCGTTTTCCAATCACCCTTTTTATTAAACGATTTCAAAACTGTGAATGGTTCTAAATTCCTCGATTTTTAATGGTGACGTTGGTTCTATATATTTTTCAACAATGCCTGTGCTTTTAATGGTGTGTGGTGGAATTTTATGGTAACAAATGTCTGGCCATGCCGCCTTCACAAGGCCCCTGTAGGAGGTGAGCCAGTGCTAACTTGGCGTCGTGGAGAATGACATGCGTGTCAATGGAGTTACTATCATAGATGCGCAAGATCATGCGAATTAAAAGAGAAAAATTCAGAAAGGACCGACCAGGACACCAATTCCGAGCTGAATGCTTAAGATGCCACAAAAAGTAACGAAGGGATGATGATGACTGTGACTTGAATGGTGACCTTCCTTCTTGAGACTTTCCCTATAGCTTACTATCAGGTAATAAAACCTAACATATAAAATTACTAAGCAGTCGCAGGTGGTCTCCAATCAACATGCGTTTGCACATCACCAACATACGCTAATGAGCTTTTACATGGCTGATATGCGATATTAACGCAGAACGCGTAGAATGGCGAGGAGATGCAGTTTTGTTGTGGGCGGAGAGGGGATGATTGATACAGCCGCATGCGCAGACGCGGTCACGACCTGCGTGGAATATCCATTGGCCTTTACGTTGGAAAAATTAAACATAAAGCCTTAATCACTCTCATTATTAAATCTATACTAATATTATAAAGCTGAAAAGTTAATACACGAGTGAGATGAGAAAGACATTAGTATAAATTTGCTTCTTATTGTTCTTCTAGGTTTGTGAAGTCTGCCGAACTAGGGCAGTTAGTTGGACTATGCCCTCGCTCATCTCATACTGATAAGAGGCCTGTTACCAGTTATTGATATAAAGATATTTATCTATATTATTGTAATTTAATAGCAATACAAACTGATATTGCCCTTCAGTTACAGAATAGTTAATTATTTGAATTGCTTTAATAATATTGACATTGTCATTAATTTATATTCGTGATAATATTAATTAAAATTGATGGAAAAATCTACAGATGAGTAATAATGTACTAATTTATTGAAGTGTGTTTTTTTTTCAATGTTTTAGGACGTGCTACATATTGCTATCTACATCCAAAATAAGCATAGCTTCTGGCTTGTGTTATGGGTGTTAGGGATAGATATTGGCGGGGTCTATTCACCCTGTACCAAAGTTATACTCTCATTTACTAAAATATCGATATATATATATATATCTATTTAAAAGAAGTAAAAAGATTTGACCAATTAATTAATTTTGTTACATAAACACACTTATTTGTTTGCATTGCACTTTAATGACCTTCGAATTTTCTACAGTAAATAGATATGATATAATAAATAAATAATAAGTTTATCAAACTACATAAATTGGTGTAGCATCGCAATAATACTCCATTAGTCCGGGAAGCGAACTCTACAAAAATATTTATTAATACATCACTTGAAGTAAATCTATTGATTTCAATCACTGTTCCCTTCGCTGTATCAAGTTTATAAGGTAATTTGATCATGCTTGTACGTAAGGTAAGGTCGGATTATTGATTTGAGACAGCATGTTCAAATCAATATCTTTGACGTGTTAGCAGCACTCAGGCAGAATACTAGCAGAGTTGATAGGGCAGTCCATAAGAAGCAAAGCGGTACACAAATACCTGATACCTCTAGCAAAATACCAGTATAAAGGCAAATTAATGAATAGTGGATTATGACTTCAGCAAAAAAAGAATTCAATTTCGCTAAATGTTGAAGATTTAAGTAGTTTAAAAACATTCACTTCACAAATTAGTTTCAAAAAAACTGTGACGAGCGATGACGTTGCACGCAATGGTGTGTCAGTCACCGGTCGCCAACTGGTTCATAGTCCTTTCAAGGCCATTTCATTGAGTAGCACCATTCAACCATACGTATCAACTTCAATTAGCTGTATGACTGAAGTTTAACCGTACAGATCAGGTTCAGCAACTGGTTGAATGTCAATGTCTCTCTCATATGACGTAGCCAACGTTCTCAACAGGGCTACTTAAGACGATTCAACCACTGCATTTTGCGGTGGGCTGACAGAATATCTATCTGAATTATCAATTAGCCGATCGCAGTCCACTGCTGGACATATGTCTCTCATAATCTTTGGCTTTGGTCCACTATCCACGATGGCCAGACGGGTTGTTATAGGGTTTTGTTTTGAGTTTTCCTTCTCTTGCAATGATATGGTCTGTGTATTTTCCCGTTAATTGCCTCTTACGACACTCTTCGGATAAGTAATATTTTTACTCTGTCATTTGATACAATGTGAGTTTACGTCTATTTTATACAGTTCCTTTGTTACTTAAGTATATACTATAGGTATAGGTTTGACGTAATATAGCGTAAGTAGGTAAGTACATTTTTCATGTCGTTGACATATAATTTACTGAGGACGTAATAAAATACTTAACATGGTACTTGTACAGTTTTTTGTTCATAATCACTTAGTGATGAATCAAGTAAACAGCGTTAGGATTTAAGAGTGTTATGAATGATGATGAATTCATCTGTAAGTTAATGATGATAACCCCATTGTATCTAGATAGATTTAAACTGAAAATATACTGCGTAGTTATCACTTCTTTCTCTGAGGGTGAATATGTATAAAGCCAAGCTTAATCATACCACTAATGTTGAGAGAGAGTACTATTAAATGATATTCTATATTTACAAAAAGATACGTAATTCTAGATACTCTAGGATATTTTAGCTTCAGTGATACCTTAGTTTGTGTTTTCATAAAGTGGCAATACTAAATCTGAAAAACTTTGAAATTTATTGAAAACGCTCTGCGTATTTGCAGACAATCCATAATTTATCAATGTCGTGTACGATGTCATCTCAGGCATGTAACAAGAAATATAAGAAATTATGGTCGAAATAACTTTCGATAATAATTCATCTTCATCTCTCTGATATAATTCTAATTTTGTCTGACTGAACTACCCACCATGATTTCAGCTTGAAGATTGTCCCTTAAGAAACAGATGTGTTCTAATTAAATTTATTTTCTTTGATATTCCATCATCATTATCATCTTTCTGACCTCATCCAATATTTATTTGGGGTCGTCGCAACATGTATGCTTTTTCCATTCTTCTCTGGTTTCGGTCATCTCCACATTCACAGCTTTCCAGGCCATAGCATCTCTCACACAATCCACCCATCACCTTCTAGATCGTCCTATCCCCTTGTAGCCATTCACTTCCATGGTTAGTGCCTATTCTCCACTTGCTTGAGATCAGGATTTAATGGAAGTATCCATTATATCCTGATCTCAAGCAAGTACTGAAACGTGTCGAAATCTTATAAAATATTTTAAACTAAATCGTAACAAGTTTCCAATTATGTGATCATGACATACACCTTTAGTTCCGGATCGGTCGGAGTGCGAGGGATATGTTACCCACTATCTGAACTCCTGCAAACGGCGTGCATTTCAGTCGGTTCAATTCCAACGTAACCACTTTCACCAAATCCATGTGGATGATGCACGAAAAAAAATACACGTTCACTTCTTCATTCTTAATGAGGAAAAAGTTATTGTTGTTAATTATATTACTCGTCCTTAAAATTGTTACTCTACTATATTAATCCATAATCACGGTCGAGTGTTTTGATACCATACCTTGTTTCGTATTAGCAGTCGCACCTATGGCTTCCCTGAAGACGACTTGCTTGAAATCGGATAGGCAGATTGGAATCAATATTGATTAAAATTGTCACAAACACGGAAATATGTTTTTTGCTTACGACGAATGTTGAGGCAATGTGTACGTACTTCGTGAAAAACGTCACATGTATTTCTAAATTAGAAATAATATTGTACATAGGCGGACTTAATGCCAAGGGCGTTATCTAATAGTTAACCTTAGGGTGATGCATAGATACATTGAGGTAAATGTGGGTAGATGAATGAATTACAATTTGAATGATACTACTCTTATTTGAGTGCAATTTCATTCACGTTTATTTCTAAGTTTTCAATAAAAATAGAATGTTCTAAAGGCTTGTCATTTGCTATATGCTTTAGGCTTGAGTTTCGGGGGAAACCTAACGTAGCGTCGCGTCTTTTTCGGAATTTGTCCAATTTAGAAAAAAAAATGTACGATCGCTTAAGCGTCCATATTATAGTTAACAAGTAGGTCCATTCTAATACAAGCAACGTAGCTTAGCTAGCGGGAATAACTTTTTAAAATTGTGCAAAGCTTCTGCTAAACAAATATCTTGGGTCATATTACCTACTTAGAAGTAGGTATTGTTACTTGAATTTTGTACTTGTTCTGCCAAATTACATCCTTATCTCCGACAATGATTACAAACGTACTCGCTGCCGTCCAATTGACGCTTTCACATAAACTACTCACAAAAGAAGGCTTCCTTCGCATCAAATTAGGTGGTTTAATTATTTACTAGCAGTAAAACGTACTGTTAAAGCTTACAAAACATATCTTGACCTACCCTCACACTTGTTTTACTGCTGGGGTAAGACGTCGGAGGGGAAAATAAAGACTGTTTCGAGGATCAAATTAGGGTAGTCTTTTCTGGCACTAAAATGGTGTAGGAAATAAAAGTGATGCGAGGAGTAGTTTGCCAAGGCAGGTGTATTTTTCCTTTGGGGATAAATAATTCTTTCTTTAATTTTGTATAACACTATACATGTTTACACGGTAATACCATGTCTTTAAATTTTACGTGAAAAATGTTTTGTTGGGTATAATACACACACACAATATAATCACGCCTTTATCCCCGAACCGCGGTGGCTTAGTTTTATGGGTAATGGACTGCTAAGACCAGGACTCGGGTTCGATCCCAGGTTTTACCACGGCACACACCAATGACGTTTCGATGCTTTTATAAGTACCCGGTTAATGGCAATAGGCTCGCCAGCTATTACATTGGGACCAAAACATAAACCGGCGAAATGTGGGTGCTAGGGCCACCCCTTCGGGGATATAGGCGTCAGTTTATGTTATGTTATATTTATCCCCGGAGTGTTCAGCAGAGGTGAAATATCCACATTTCACCAAGAATTGTATGCGGTCCCATATAATAGGGGGAGCCTATTCCGGGCACTACTGTTGACTCGAGTCATGAATCTGAGGCTGAGTCAGGCTGTATATATCAGTCTGATGTTAAACAGCCCTATCCCTTAGTCGCCTTATACGAAACATGATGGAAAGAAAGGGGGAGGGCCTAATTCTACTCTGCTGGGAATCACGTAGTCATCGCAATCATACTCGTATCTTCAGAAAAAAAATACGAATGAAGCTGAGTAAGTCAGCAAACTGATAACTCAACCTGAAACAGCGGCAGAATTTTTGTTCCAAGCGGTTTATGTAGCAGAATACATGCTATTTGATTATAATTTTATAACTTACTAATCTTTGTACCTACGCATTACGCCGATAGATTTACGTCAATCCATTATTTATTGTGTGTGCCAAAATTTTCCGTGTCACATGTGTACATAATTTAAATAATAACTAAATAGAATCTAACACATTGAATGCCTATTTACTTATCGATTAATGTTAAAATCTACTAGCGCCATCTTTGGACAGTCTGTTTGACCTTAAACTCAAAAGCCAGGTTTTATGCGTTCTATTCAGCTGTGACTAAGAGCAATTCATCTTTGACAATTTTACGAGCGCGACGATTCACCAATGACGTTCACTTATAACTGCTGGTTACGCTCAATAAAAACGATCATTTATTGCGTTGATGCCGTGTTAGTTTTATTAGATGCATGTTTTAGTATTTTTGATGCGGATCAAGGGAATTTATTTACAAACATTGCTGAAAATTCTAGGAATTGCTTGTTATTCGGTCAAAATTTCATTCTATTGTTTCATTTTCACAATTTCAGTTAACTCTATCACGAAAGTTTTAATATTCAGTGAAGATTGATTTTTTTACTCTATAGCCATAGGCTAGTTTTGGGCAAAATTGGTTTTTAAATTTAGAACAGTTGGAAGGAGGGAAATTGGAGGTAAATATTCAATCTTTAAAAATGTTGAATAGAGATCAAAAGGTGAATAGAAATAAGATGGTCAGCTTATCTCTGTATTTATTTTCTATCTAGCGAAACTTTGAACCAGATAATTGTAACAACATAATCATCAAATAGGTATCTGATAACAGGCTTTGAAAGATGGTAAAATAAATTATTTAAGAAATTCTATTGACCATTTCATCTCTATCTACCCCTGGATCCCTATTCACCCCGTTTTACGGTAGTGCACGGTTGAAAACTTTTCTTGTATGGGACCTCACGAAGAATTTCACGGCTAAGTCAACTTGATCTGTCTTTTTTGACTTTGGCTTTGATGTAGACGTTCCAGTCACTCTCATAAAATCCGTTAGAGGTTAAAAAACTCCCATCAAGTTCAATATTTCTTCACGTGTACAAGTTTTTGTCGACAAAGGTCATATTGGTTATGTTGGCAAACTGTATTAGGTTGTTTACATAAATATTACAAAGGTACCGCTATCGTTTACGAATGGAACAAGACTGGGTGAAAAATCTTGTAGGCAAGTATTAGTTTGTTTTGTTGTGTTATTGTTCCCCGAGAGGGCCTTCGCTGGCCCTGAGTCAGCTAGAGACGGCCATTACCAACTCGCTGACTTCATCGGGGGTCGGGAGAGTATTCGTGGGAATTTCCGTATGGCAAGAAAAAAAAGATCGATTTCCAGTACTTTTTGTGTCAAGTAACTTGTTGTATCAGATTATATGATCTTGGTAGTTGTTAAATTACCGCAATTTATAATGAATTATAGTTTATTATGATTTACTAGCCCATCCATCGCATAATATTGCTATCGACCCCAAAGGATTGATATGGCTCTGTACACCTTGATTAAGTAGGTAGGTACAGTCGACAAAACAGATACGGTACCACTTCTTTATATAATGTTGTATGTAAATATGGTACCTTATCTTTTTTGTTAACTGTACCTACACACATCAAAAAAAGTTTGCGATCACTTTGAAAAACTGAAATCTTTTTTGTTTCTGTAGATTATATTATGAGTTTTTCTTCTTTTTAGATTCTTTATTTAAATAAAGAATTAGAACACAAAACAATGTACGTATATGATAATATAATTATGTAGTTACCTTAAATACTACGTACAGTCTGTCTATAAAGTCGTGAAATGAATATTTGAGGAACTAACATTAAACATGTGTGTGGCAACACCAAACATAAGTACATTAGCTGTCAATGCTATCGTCGAATTTCGTTTATGGAATAGTTTCTTCTCGTATTTTTTACTATTTTCATTAAACTGCAATAAATTGAGACCATACAATGCATAAAAATGAGCAAAGTAATTCGAAGTGGTGCGCGGGCAGTGATTTGTAAAGTTTTCCAGCGATGTTTCGCGGAGTACCAAGCTGGACAATTGTTGTGGGATATGGAGGATGTTTATGGGCTAACAGCATCTTTGGTGGGTATGTAATCGTGTTATTGTATGTTTTGAATCTGTCTGAAGTTACAAATTTACTGAATTTACGATTTAAAGACAAAACAAGACATTGTTTATGTTGCATATTGATGGGTTATTTTATAGGTTACTTTATAGTTCGATCAATTTTTTTGATACGAGGGTACAACTCAGTTTAATCTGGCTTCATAACAATAATTGGTTTCCATTCGGTAATTACTTATTAAGTTTTGTCTTTACTTTTTTAGGAAAATCAGAAAGTACAGTTAGGCGGATAGTTAACGAAGAAACGAACATCACCTTTATCAAAACATAGATGAATTAATTATTCGCTTTGGCGATGATAGCAGCAGTAGTGAAAGCAGCTGTACTGACGAAAGCGCTGCTGAAAGTGGCGACGAAACACACTTCAATATTGAATATTTGGAATCCGGAGAGTGATTAAATTGGATTTAATAAATAATTAAGTTTGAGTTTGAACTAATTTTATTTTGGATCTGGTTCAATAAATAATACAGAAACAAAATTATGACTATAATGTGTTTCATTTAACTCATTTCACTAAGAACAAACTGCTAGTATCAAAATCATTTTGGTCGTACTATATGGGGTTGCTACATGCATTCGGCAGCGCCCTCATTTAATTTCAAGACTTTATAGACAAACTGTAGTTAGTATTTTAATATGTAAATATATCACAAATGTAGTCTTTATGCTGTTAGTATTTCTTATTAGAAGCTAATCGCCAACGATATTATTTCCCATGTATTTACTTATTATGTTAGGTGTAACAATAATTACATTTTATGTATATAAAATATAATGTTTACCAAGTTCTGTGTTTACTTGCTAATTTCGTGCACACTGTGTAAAAACATAGTCGAAATAACTGTTGAGACGTTTACCAATCCTATAATATATTTACATATCCACTATAATTACATGTATCATGATTTAATTAGTCATGTTGTACATGTATAATATCACATTATAAATATGTATGTATGATTAAATCACACATAAAATATTTTCATTTATTTATATTGATTAAACAAATGTATCAAGAAAGTTTCATCTCGTTACACCGTAGGCGTCATGTTTTAGTACCGTTATGATTCGTTATTCTAATGTTTGCACAAGTTACTACGCATTTAATAACTTTACTCGAGTTGATGGAACGGTATTTTCCAGTCGATTTTCTTCTCAATGTTGAATCATCTTAAAACATTCTCGATATATATGAGATATGTACACCTAGGATGTTTGGGTTGCCTAGACGAGAATAACAATATAATACTGAATCTATATCCATACTAATATTATAAATGTTAACGTAAATCTGTTTGTTACGCTTTAATGCCTAACTATAACTAAACCATTGAGCGCAGGCGGAGTCGCGGGCATAAGCTAGTAATTTATATATTATTAATCTTTCATTCTCCTATTTTAAAACTAAAATAGTCTAATACCAATTTTCCGGCGAAGCCATCGACGCTACTGCATTTATTGTCAATTTCCTCCTACTCAAGTCAACTGTACCGTACCGTATCTATATTCCTTTGAACCTAGCAGTTGTACGATGAAATTGTATTAATTTCATTATACGCGTATTAAATGAAAAATAAAACAACTAGAACTCAAGAAAAATAGTTTTTGTGATTTGTGAATTCAATATTTCGTATTATAAATAAGTCTGAATACCAAATATTTAATGCGTGATTTTTAACGATGACGTATAGTTATGAATATAGTTTTATCGTAGGTGTTGAAGGGGTCCTAAGCTTAGGCTATTAAGTAGGTATTCTGTGGGTTACCATATTTAGTAGTAGTACACGTTATTGCAAGAATAATTACATCTACAAAGTGTTAAACAGCTAACGAAAAACGGATTAACTTTTTAAATCCATCTATAAAGCTTTTCATTATTTAATTTATATTTGGTCACCATAATCAAACCGCCTCAGCTATCAGGTTGTTTATAAACACTTGGGGAGCTGTAAACGGCGCGTGCGCAACACTTTGATCTCCCCTTCCTACAAATACAGCCACAAGGACGATTAATACGTTTTCTTTATTTGTTCTTTTATTCAACCACTTTTTAAAGAGATTTTAATTATTTAACTGGTCGCAGGAATCCTGTTTTTCTTTGTGTAGTTTATCGTAAGTATTTGGTATATCGTTTATATCGGTATTATTATATTTAATACGTATATAGTTGATCAAAATATTCATTAGATTACGCACCTATATTACTGCATAAATGATTGCATATGGTTTTTGAATTCATTTCTAATTTATTGTATAAATAGCTCCTATGTGTCTTTGTCAGAACTTGGCCAGCACTTCATATGACGTCGTTAGGACACCCCATTTGTATTTATGTAATGTCATGACTGACACCAAGGATTTGTGCCATATCTTACGGGGAAAGACTGTGGACTGTTTCAATAGATAAAAATTCAATTTCATCAATTTTTATTTAGTTATCGTATAGTATAGTAATCGTACAGAAATAAAAAATATTAATGTATTATAAACAAGAATGTCAACCGTTGCAAAATCTCGTTTTATGTCTCCGACAAAAAGAATAACTTTTATCCATTTTGAAGAAGAGATTCATCAGCCGTATACAAAAAGAAATAATATGTCGTAGTAACAAACAAACGCGACAAAAAGGTACGACCGCATTAAATATAATTAATTAACGTCGCACAAAAGAGCATTAAGCGATCTTCACAAAAGCCATTCAATGGCCGAATGTTTCTTTTCAAGTAGCTGTCTCTATAACCGCGCGGTGTTAGTGATGTGGCGCATGCGTAATCGACAAGATTAATCGTCCAATCACGGTCGACCATAAAAAATGCCTTTATAATTATTGAAGGTAACACTTTGGAGGTGACAATACAGACAATGCCACAGTATTTTTATAATTAAACAGTTTTTATAATATACTATATTAGCACTTCTGGTGTAGGTATTAAAAGATTTATTAATCAATCAATTAGCTTATTGCAGAAAACATAAGATCGGAGCCTGTTTTCAATAGTTCACTGCAACAGACATTTTGATTTAAAAAAATCTCATGTTCTTAAGTGGTTGTTGTTTTCAAAAATATTTACCTAGTGAATATAACAAATGTATAGCAAGATAGCAATCGGAAATTAATTTTGCTAGAGGTTTAAAGAATAAGAGGATAGTTAAATTATTTTAGCAAATTCCTAACTGAAATTGGAAACAGTAAACTTGGTGTTTTCAAAATATGTACATTAGATAAACACATTTATAATATATGTTGTGAAAAGATATACCTAATCTAAAACTACTAACATCTTATTAAGTTAGATTTTTATAAATCAGATGAAATTGACATAATAGTCACAAAATTGACAAACAAGATTGACCTCCCGTCAATTTGCACAGTTCGATACATCGTACAGATTCTCACGGGCATCACACGCCAGGTCTGTAGTTACTGCCTCAGCAGATGAACCGATTCTTAGAATAATGATGTGCATCGCAACCCTAATCATACGTTTCCTACACTTAAAGATTTCATATTCAAAGTCTAAAAACGAATACACTTATATAGTCATTTATTTGATATTATTAAATTTAATTGTTTCTAAACAAAAAGTGCGAAGGATATTTTTTTATTAATTACCAAATACTTAATGAAAAAACAAGGAATACATAAGTATTAAAAATGAATATATAAAATGAACGGAAAAATATTGGGTCGTTCTGATTCAGAGGTTAATACTAATGGCTTAATTTTTCATAAGAATACCTGTAACTATTAATACTTATAAATGGATATAAGTACTAGACGTTTTAAACCTAACTTGGAGTAAATAAATGTCACGATGCCACCTAATTCACCATGGTTTGACATTTTCAAGCCTAAACGACCGCCAACCAATGCATAGTATGAACGCTTTGGAGATAGATAGATAGATACATAGATAGATAGATATATATATATATATTTACTGCACACCAAAGAACAAAGTTAGCAGTAGGTACAGTAATAATTATATAATTATATAAAGTTTCTATTCTTTGGAGGTATTATTCGTTTTTACCACAGACTTCTTATATAACCTTATCGATTTTATCGTTCAATCGATGTTATGCTATAGATTAAATACTACATATATTTTAATCGTAATGTTTAGTTGATTTTAAGCAAACATTGATGACTATTCGAAGAAATTGAAGGCATATCAAATTCTAGGAATTTATCGATTATTTCATTTGTTATACAATCAGGTAAACATTTGATTATTCAATTTTATCGTAGTCATAATCTCTGTAATCATGTGAAACTTTTTATTAACAACGGAAGTTTAGTCTTAGACAAAAATAGACATTGCAGATAAAAATGTCTCATAAACATAAAGTGACAAGACTAGAGTTATAGAGGGTTATGTCCATGTCGAGTAGTATTGCCTCTGTTTAATTGCTGGCGTTTTGATTACAGATTACAGTAATTACGGAACTGTATCCCAAGACACGCGCTGCAGAGGGCGTTGTGTACGTGCACGCTACCGATATTACACAGTGTTATTTTATACAGTTTTAATAGACCATATTTGTAGCCAACAAATTATATTTATTTATAACTATTACTAAAGGTATAAAGAAGAATTGGGCTATTCACAATAACCGGTTTAGGTATATGAAGCCGTTATATTAGTGGGACTTCTGGATTTACTAACTCTTATAATTTGCTTATGAGTAATTTCATCGCGGCTAACTTTAAAATTTATTTCTAATTTAATTCTTCCGGGGACTGTAGAGAGTAACCATTCGGTGAAGGAAGACTACCAAACTGATGAAGGTCACATAACTTTACTTAAAACTGAGATCTCTATCGCTGATCTGATAAGTTTTAATATATCAATTATATCTATTGATAATAGCAATACATAGACATACAAAAACACCATTGCGTTCCAAACACTTCAAATATTTGAATTTAGAAAGCAATTATTAACGGAGTTTACTTCCCTTCGCGCTGCATGTAACTCAGCGTCGATCAAGTGAATTATATTTCCAGTTTATAATATCCAATATTATTTCCATAGCATTGGGAGGCACCGGTAGCGGATAATTAGAGGATAGGAGGCAGGTCGCGCGATAACTAGTCTTAATAACGTGAAATCGCACTCCACCGCTCATGCCGCCATCTTGAAATGAAGCAGCAATGGCGGGAAAGCTTGCAATTAGCTATAACCGGAGCACACCGCTTGATCATGGTATACCGAGCTTTGCCACACATTCTATCGAGACAAGAAACAATTATTTAGGTAACACTAACTTATTATTGTTTTAACTGCAGTATTAGGAGAAATTTACGCTACGTTGACATGGCATACTTACCTATAATTTTATCTTTCGATAATATTCATAGAAACAATAAAAATACACCCTTTTAAATAAATACTTCTTTAGGTGTGTTGTGCAGTATTCATAGCAAATTTTGAGTGAGGACAATATTTTGTTCTCGCATATGTTGCCTATCAGCATCACGCTTCGCATGACAATAAAAAGATAGTCATTAATTTCTATATTATGGCCAGTAGGTATTTCACAAATATAATTGTGGTAATTCACATAATATATGATACCTCTTTGAAGTGAACATTTTTTTAGTATAGTTGTAAACTGTTTAGTGAAGTAAATACCTACTAGTTATATACTTTTTATACAAATTTTATTTCATTTCAGTTCAGTCACAACTTTTTTCTTATGATTTATATTAGCATTACTATCCAACTCGATACACTATCTAACGAGTCTTTGGAATAATCGATTCCCACAACGATCCTTTTTAATCAAACCGTGGGATCAGTTGAATCGGATTGCCGGACTGACAGGCATCAATTTGAAGCTACGATCAGCTACCGTTCGGATCACCTCCGGCAATAATTTAGACACGCAATCTCGCCAGCTCTTTGACATAAATAGAATTGCATAACTAAGTATGTCCTAATTGTATATTTTTTACAATGATTACTTTTTACCATATTAACATTGTTAAATAATAAAAGTATCTTTTTCGCACCTATTTCAAAAACTTACGAGCAAACTTTTATAAATAAATTCAGACCACATTTTCTATCAGACATGACATTTGTCAAAAAAGGAATCATGTATCAGCTAAATAAAATACGTTTTAGTTTTTTTTAGAACAGGAGGGGTTAGATCATATTTTGTACAGATAAAAAAATGTGTATAGGGTTCACATAATGGAAGGCAGATACTATGACGTAAAAATACTTTCAACACTAGAGGTGTCTCTCGTTGCTGACCCTGCAGAAATGTGCTCCATTTTCCTCATTTTAATGCCCGTAAAAGAAAAAAGAGAGGAATTAGGCAAATTTGACGGAAAGTATATAAGACCCTAGGGACTTTCAAGGAGGTATAGGTACTTGTATAATAGCATCGTATATTACAGATTCAGTGAAAAACGACTTTCGCACTTTTGTGTAATATATTCTTTTGTCGGTTTGATAGCTCTACACTCGAATACGCTATCTGCACCCACGAATGCATGTAGGTGGTAGGTAGGTTTAAAAAAGTGTTGATTAAAATAGTGTAGCAACGAATGACAAAAAAAATTTTGAATTTCAGCAATAATTTGTAGACCAATTTCTATAAATTATATCAGAAACAGTTTTCGCATATAAATGTACCAAATTCTGTTATAACTTATAAGTTATCGCATAATTGAGATGATTATGCTCAAATGACTACTAAAATGTGGATCCATCGACAATTCAGCTCTGTTGTCGCCGCTGGCGCTCGTGACGACACGCGAATCTAACTCGCTGCGTCTGCGCAACTCTATTAAATAATTTGAACTTAATGCATTCCATAAAAACATTTAAAATTTTCTTTGGAGTGATGCGAAAATGATGTTAGTTTTTACGTCAATGCAATTGGACAGTAATTTATTTTCTATTTTTGAATTGGTGCCATTTTTAAATTCATTGTAATTATTTGAATTCGATAACATTTTATTTATTTTATTTATATTTGTTTCTTGTTTTATATAGTAGGTACACGGTAAATATAAAATATAGAATAGAGTATGTACGCACTTCATAAAAAATGACGGTGTGGTTTCAACTCAAACACAATATCACCAATTTCACTCATCATTCCCTGAACCTTTTTCCCAACTCAGTTGGGGTCGGCTTTCCAGTCTAACTGTGATGCGGCTGAACTTCGATATTTTCCGTGAAGCGACTGCCATCTGACCTCCACAACCAATGGTCTAATGACCAATGGCGATATCGAAGTTCCAAGTTAGGCTGGTTGTACTTTTGAGGGCTCCAACTACCCGTAACGACTACCATAGATGTTTGTATGGCAACCGGGACCGACGCGACGGCTTAACGTGCTCTCCGAGGCACTTATAAACCTGCGATAAATACACACATAACTTCGAAAAGCATCGAAAAGTCATTGGTGTGTGCCATGGTAAACCTGGGATCGAACTCGAGACCTCATCTCAGCAGTCCATTACCCATACCACTAGGCTACCGCGGCTGTTTTTCACTGTGTTTCACTATAAATTAAATTGAATGTCCAGTTAAGGGATAATAAATAGTCATATATTAAGCGTTTGTGAAGTACTATTCGTGCGTATTCAAGATTATATTAAGCAGATCTACGCTCGTACGAGATATGCATAATATAAAAGACGCTCGTATACATAACCAATAATGAACTTATGACGTGTGTTTAAAACGGCACTTAGTATATTAATTAGGAACAGGGTAGATACATAAAAGAGAACCTATTCATTACTATTATCATTATTTGCAATATTTCTGGTATCATTCACGCAATCACATTAGCAACTACAAATACGTTGCAGTTGGTTTATAGTATTGCTTTATGTAAGTACTCATGATTACGTTTTGAATTACTTAAGTAACCCTAAGGTGATATAAACGTCCATATATTATTTTCAATTCTATTGAGACAGGGAGCGTGCCTTCAGCTCCCGCCTTAATAACGTTCAAATTTAGAACAGCGAAGGGATGGGACATGTGTGTCGTAACGCGTTTGGCGAAATGTGATTACAGTCGGTAATTAACGAGCCGCTATTTATGGCGCTGCCTACGATATTATTTAAATATTCTCTTTTCATATTCTAAAAACGGCGTTCCTTACCGTCCGGGCTGTTTCGGAATCATACTCTTTTGTAATAATTATCATTGTATTCGTGAAAGTGTTTTACCGTTGGCCAACCGTGTCATGTCCGTTTTGTCCGGTCTCTTGAAATAAAGCACGCTTTCAATTGCAGACTAATTATTCCAACACGAGAAACTCATTCGGTGCCGTCAGTTTTTACGTGTAAAGAGATTAGTCCACTTAAATGACACTCACACTCAAAGAAGCATTGTGATGCGGACCGATAATGATGATACGTTAAGAAAAGTATTACATTCTGTCCATAATGGGCTGTTGAAAAGGAGTGTTTCTTATAAAATTTCATTTGGATTCAGCACTCGTCGCGTCGGTGTGTCACAGACTCTGCTTATGAATAAATTACGGTTGTACATTAATTTATTGATTGTTATTCAAATTGGGTTTCTCAATCGGAGGTTGGAGGTGATGTGTCTCGTCTCGGCTTTTTGTCTCCTGTGATGTTTTGAGGTTGAGTAGTGCTCGTTTGCCGCGACGGAAAATTGTTTTCAAATGCTCAACAGTGTTTGAATAGATACCTACTTGTGATATTATTGTGATTTACTATATCTGCGTCATTCCGCATTGATTTCTCATACGTATCTAATTTTAATGTATTCCTGTGTTGAGTGACAACTGGAAAATTTATCCAACCATTATTTTTCCGCATCTATGTCTAAGAGAATTCTATTGTAGTATTGGGTATTTTTAATGGCCTATTTTAGATTCTTATATGGATGGGACTACGAGATCATGGGACTCAATACAGTCTATTGTATGTTTTTGTTTGAGGATATAGTATAAGTATCTCAAGGAACTATTATTAAAAAAATATCGAAATGATGAATCATGAAAGGGTGGAAGGTTAAAGGTGACCCTTTAATAATACAAATTCAAATATAATTTTAAATTATAATCGTTCATTGTACGAAATTTGGTTGGTAGTGATAATGAACTGATTGAGTCTCATTAAATAGACTTGTGTGATATTGTTGATATAAATATGTACGTGATGTGACTTCATAAAAAATAAATAGTACTACAAATACAATAGTTTCACCTACATAATACAAAATAATATAGTAATAATTATATCCGCCATATTGGCGATTTGCGCGCGCGCCGTCGATTGGTTAACGTCTGAAAACCGATTCATCGTCTATACTGAGTTATTATTATTCGTGGCGTTATGGTGTTTCTAAGAATGTTCGTCGCCTGGACTGTTTGTAATGACAAAGGCACTTTTTATTATTTGATCGCTTGCTCGTTTCTGTTAATTGTTCCGGAGACGTGATTTTAATATATCATGCATGTTGACTGGTCTCTTTTATCGTATATGCAAATAAGCATCGATAGGCGTCGCGTCGTGGGCCAGCAGTCGGCGTGCGGTGCAGCGTGGCAGACTGCGCGAGCGCATGCAACTGCGAATGGCACATAAAACAGTCGTTTAGCGCTCGTTGCTTTGTTTTGGTGTACCTTTTTGTGTTGAATTGAATTAGGCGTTTGTTCGTCAAAGCTGAATGTGGAACTTTATTATATACCTATATGAGAAACAATGAAAGCATGACTATAGAGTTAATTTGAATATAAATGTATTAATGAACTTTTAGCGAAACGGATGTATTCACACTCAAATATTTTACTGCTACCTTACTACAGGTAGTGCGCCCTAGTAGTTAGTATTGAGCTCAGCAGCTTTAAGCTTGAGCATTATATTGTCAATCGAGAGGTTGCTGTTCAACTCTTATCTAGTAAGTCAGGACAGTTATCTAAGAACTGTCCCATGTGGAAAACCCAATAGTATTATGCTAATCTGAATTTTTTTTTTTTGTTTTCACTTAATCATTTTTAATGTGCAAGACCCAGTCGCACCCATATTTTATAAGAGTGGACCGAGAACTGTTCCCTGTGGAACACCCAATGATATTATGCAAGACAGAATAAAGTACGATGTTTTTGCGTGAGCATAATTCTTTTTATAACACTAAGATTTTTTCTAACTACATGAAATAGGTTGGTTATAAAAAAATAACTTGAATTAAATCAAGTTTTAGCCCAACCCTTAAATGACTCGCGTATTCCATACATTTGACTTGTTGAAAGTAACACCGGTGGTGGTCCCTTGTAACGATCGTCTACTAGCGTTCGAGGGTTATGTATGCATGTTATTATGTTAATGCTATCTTCATAACTTTTGATTTTTGTTTACCATTTATTAGATTGAGATTAAATCAATATTCAGTAGTCATTGTTCGGGCAAAATATTAATATTTGAATTTTAGAGTATTCCTCACAAAGGTTGTGAATTCAATTAGACTTACACATACCTATATATACAAGAATAAAAAAAAACATCGGGATAACAACCTCATGATAATAAAATTATGATGACCTCTATAAAATATCGGTAGATCTGCAAATATTTGTGCGTGTGTGAGTCTAGTTAAGTTATGTAGAATGTTCTGGAATATTACATTACTGAATACTCATTTCAGTGCAATAAATACATTTAGGTACCTACATAAAATAAATTATAAATGCATAATGCTTGCATACGTCTGTATGTTACTTCTATCATGATTTCCATATTCAATATCTCACCTTTGATTTTTGTATTTCGAATGATTTACAACCAATACAAAAATAATTATACACTTTTTCCCCTATCTTGCTATCTAGTGTTTTTTTTAGTTGCGGGTCAAAGTTCATCGAATTTCTCTGTGTAGATGTTATTAATGGCTTCATTCTAATTATTCAATTATATCTATCAAGGCTCTACTACAGTCTACCATATCATTTTACATAAATTTATTTAACTATATTAGAATACATATTTATTACTATACGATGTCTACTGTCATAGTTACACTTATTATTCAATTATTGACAAAGCCTCCGATACTGGATCCCTCCCAGCTCGCCAGAGGATCCTCAAGGGTCATCACTACCGTGTTACGGATCGCCCCCGCATGTTTACGCTCTTCACTGGACGGTTAATGTTGTCACATAATTGGCTCGCCGGAGGGCCAGAGGACCCACGTGTGGTCCGTAACAGTGGTAGCTTTGTTTGAAGACACTGAAGGATTTTACTCAAATATGTGGTACTACTAATTCAAGATTAGAATTTTGAACGGTATTTTGAGGTGATCAATGTTTATTTGTGTCGTCTGTTTGTTTCTACAGTAATGTATGTACAATAATGAAATCCGGTATCGTTAGTCGTATCATGACTTATAAATAATTACAAACATCCATACTTGTGATCACGCGTATTTCTCCGGGTTAGGCAGAGGTGAATTAACGCCCACATTTAACCAACCATTGTATTCGGTCGCCGGTCACTAAAAGATTACATTTATTGACTGTTTCAATAAATTAACTTGTTTCAATACAAATTACCTATTTTAAAAAGATAATTTATTGAACGTTGTTATAAAAGTTAAAGTTCGAATTAAAATAGTCTTTAAATACATTTAGTGTCATAAAACTAAATGAACGATTCTATAAAACTAAGAATATTCTGAGATGATTTTTCCTTACCTAAGTTTGTATTGTTAATTTTTAATTACCTTCCATCCAGTTTAACTGCGCTTTTACTGACTTAAGTACCAATTATAGAATTCCTCCTATGACGTATGTTATTAATGTCGCAATGATTGGGAGAGAGATCAGTGGTGTATTCCCCGAACAGTTGCTAATGTGCCGCGGCCACGCCTCTTCCTGTCTCACCCCCGGACACGTTGCGCGTGCGCCGATGCGATGACACTGCGCAGCTGAAGTTTGAGTGTATTTACATTGTATGTTTTGCAGGGTTGTAAGACTTGCCTGTTTTATTAATAGGCTGTGCATAAATTTATATTTATAATGTTTTTTTTACACTATCGAGTTTAGCATTTACCGGTCTGATATTATTCCACGATATTTTATTAACAGTTGATGGAAAAAATGCTCCCAATATTACGTTTCTATCGCATACACGTATCGTACGTTTTCAAATGATTTTTATAATAATTACCTATATAAAATGTTTGGACCGGCATCGGTCGATAAATAGATACTACAAAACATTGACGAAGCTTTCGGAGTTCCACTTTACAGAAATGAGGTCAATAATTAATAGTCGTAATAGAACTGATTTCTCGTCATTCAGGTTCTCATTATAGAACGAATATTACATTGAGTAATTGCCATTGAGTCATTGATTAATATTATTAATCTGACATTCATATCTGATTAAAGTCTGACAACTATGGTTCGATAAGTAACATTCTCAATGTTCATGAGAGCAATAGGCATCTATCGCTAGTTTATGCCATCATTTATTATAATAGATAAGTAATTTCAAATATGATATCATCAGTGCTAGATTTCTAACTAAGGAATGGTGACACTCAAATAGGCTTGTAGGTACTGCTTCCGTTTATATATAATAATAAATATTATAAACGAAAGCAGTAGGTACATATTATAAAAAATAATTTGACAAATATCAATCGGAGCGTCGTCGTCGTCGTTGTTTCAAATAAATGACGAAAGAGTCTTTTGATATCAATTAATAGTAAATACTGAACATTTTTTGCTTTTTAAAGTCTCTCTTAAGCTTTCGAGCTATGGATAAAAATAACCAAGTTTGACTAATGCATTTTTAAAAAACACAATTAAAGTAAACTCGTCCGTATCCAATTACTTTCTTCCACTTAGAATAGACTCGTCAGTTTCGGGGCGCGTAACCTCATATCAAATCGGATGACGTGTGCCTTCAAAGCTACTAGTTTACCTGTAAAGTATACTAAGTGCTATAGTGTTGTTCTAGGGACCAATGTTGACTTGCATCCGTGTGTGGTCCGAATGGATATACAGAATTCAAATCAGAATGATACAACGTAATTGCAAAGAAACTCTAATTTGGACCCTATGCTTATTGCGCAAGGTTTCATTTTCTTTGGTCCAATGTTGTGCTTATAACCGTGGCCTCTGAATATTTGGCTAAATAAGACAGTGTTGCCTTTGAAAAAAAAGAAGGATAATAGCGAAAGTGTTAAGTTGGTCTGGTTTGTTAACTTTTTGTAAACATAAATTGAATTTACTTTATTTTTAGACACGTATGACGTGTGCAGATATGCAAATTGTTTCAAATTGCGAGAGGATGTGCAGGTTTCACGGCAGACGTTGCGTGGGTGACCCATTGTATTCTGTGAAATACTGGCCCAGATGCTATTACGCATTCAATGTTGCCAACTTTAATTAGATCATTTAAATCGTCGTATGAAAAAGTGACATCACAGTAATTGTTTTATTTACCGCTATTAAATACCAAGAACACACTCACATTTCTTAATCGCAGTAGAATTAAATACAGTTGTTTAAATGTTATCATGTTGTTCATCAGCAACATAACGAATGTTCAAGTGAGTAAAGGGCCAATAAAACTCAAATAACTTTTTCTTCTATCAAAATGGCATTCGGCAGCCATTAATAAGATAATGACAGGCGAGTTTGACAGCTAGTTATCGCGCCATCTAGCGGGAACAGTTTAATATCGAGCGCGTTTCTCTACGTCAAAATATTATGATAGACGGTCACTTATTCGTTTTGATTTAGTGCCCCTCGCGTTGAGAACTGCATTGATATATCAATTATTTCAGGTATGCGCGTTTGGTATTTTTAAGACATGATCTTACTTTCATGTCATACAGTTCGAATTAAATCATCAATTACTGTGTTCATATGCGTATTTTAGTATTATCTGATGTGTATGAGTAATACTTGAATGTACGAAGGTAGATAGGAATAACAGCGAGAAAGAATCATAGTATAAGAGGTATTATGAAGAATTAATCAGACGCCAATGTTAGTGGTCGGTCGTGTATTGTTTGTAAATAGGGTGCGCGTGCGCAGCGGGGTGTGGCGTTTATTAGGAAGTGACAGTTTGAATCTGTGGTTCGAAATTGACATTGTCACCTCATATTCTGACGTTAGTATAAGAAAATTGGCAAAAAATGGGTCGTTCATATTAAAGGAATAAATTGATACAATCGTTAGATTTATCATAACGCATTCATATTACAAATATTATATTCAATAAATAACACAATGATGGGTGACAGATTGTTGGATTTCGATTACGATTCTTGCTGAGCGGATGTTTTTTGTCGACTTTTGGTTTTATTTGAATCGACGAGGTTTATTTGATCATGAAGGGTTCGTCGTTATTGATTTTAAAAATGCATGTTTGTTTTGATGGACTGACTCTTTACGAAGGTTCAAATAAAAATAATGAATGTGATACTGGTGTTTTTTATAGTGACCGATTTAAGATATGATTTTTTGTTTATTGATTGGAAAAAAATATTACAGTTAAGATGGACAGGTTAAAATTTCTTACGTGTAAAAAAATGGTAATTTTTTACTTTGTCCAATAATTTCTACAAATAAGTTTAGCACCTTATTGGCTACATATAGATGTTACGAGCACATATGAATTCACTTGATTCAAATAGAAGTAAATAATATAATGTTCATTCAAAATTTCTCCTCTAGCTGCCTGCCAAACTACAATCTACCACTGACTTTCATTAAGATAGTTGATTTTATGCTTAGGTTATCTACGTCACGTCGACAAAATCTCATTATGACAGTTATCACCTATTTGAAACGCAAAGTAGTTGTCATGTAAACCGTATTAAAATTATCAACAATTATGAGCTACAGTCTCCAAAACAAACCTAAGAACATATCCAGCATTCGAGTCCCATTTTGACAGATAAACAATGTCAGTGTGTGGGATAAGTGTCAATTCGCACTAGCGTACCCTCGAAGCGGTGATGGATAACCAAGCAGGTTCACATCCAACCTTTGATTTATGGTAACCACTATGAATTGTGCTGGCGATATGAGAAACGTTTTGTTTCCATTGAAAGATACTGATGTTTTAGTAATTTATTTTCATATGAACATAAAATAAACTTTTAATTAGTACCGTAAATAATTAACGTCAATTTCTTCAGAAGTGGAAGTACTATTCTTATCATTTGTCTGTCTCTTATTTTGGGCTGTTGCTTAAAATCAATTTTAAATTGAAACTGTTCCAAACTTATTCAGGTTTCACAAAGTACCTAACCCCAATTTATGGAACGTTCAGAACTTCTCAAAAGACTCCCATTGACTCTACTCGTTCCATCAAGAACCAAGCGGTTCGGTGAGTATACTGTACCAACGTGTTTGCAATGGTGACCCTCTTTCATGAGGCTTCGCTTTCAGCTTAACATCAGGCGAGGTGAAGTCAATTTGATGTGACATAAATAAAAAAAAAAAATCAACCATATTTGAAATTATAAATGCGATAATAACTCTGTGTCCTGCCTGTTTATATATCTGTTGTTACCCTTTAAAATGTATATCACTCAACCAATTTTTTGTTTATATTTGTCACAGAGATGCCTGAAGAACTTAAGGCAATGTTTCCACGCGAACAGAGCTGTAGCCTTAGCACGACATACTATCGAATTCGTAATGTAAAGGTATCGACAGAACGGAGCATTGCGATTGGCGGGCTACACACGCACACAGGTTCACAAGAGACAGACTGCCAATCACAATACTCCGATCTCTCGAAACCTTTACATTACGAATTCGACAGGAGTTCATGCTAGTGCTACAGCGTATGATATCTTTAGGTAATATACCGCAGTAGTATGAGGTACACATCTACAATGTAAAACATCCGTTTCACGAGACAACTGACCTACCTGCGGTCACAGCATTAGTTTCCTGAACGTTTACGATCGCCGCAAGCCTTAGGTAATTAAACAGTGTAGCGGTTAGGGCACGGCTTAACCATACTTTAACGATACACTTTACTGTCACAAACCCATTGTATGAATGCTATCTAGCGTTACCAGACAACTATGTAAATAGACAATGGAAATTTTAATGTTTAACACTATTAACTTTAACCCCAGTACTAGTGTTGGTGCTTGGTTACTGAAACTACTTAAGATTTCCAGAGCTCATCAGTATAGTACAACATTTATTGACCATAAATATTTGGTATAAGGATGGCAATTGCATCTATTTTCTAAGTACTATTAGAGAGTAAGAAAATATTTATTTATTTCATCTGCCACTGAATTTTTAATTCGATTACGCGGTAATGAAGTATTCTGTGGGTCTATTTACGCTAGGAATATATTAACGTCTATGATTTGTTTATAAACTTCCACTACTTAAACAGGGATAACTCTAATACAGACTGGACTGGCACAACAGCACAATCAATTGATAAAATGAACCTGTCACTAAACATAAAACATCAATGAAATAACATACGAATAACCCGAAACCAACAAAATAAAACTAGACACATGAAACCTTTGTTACAAAAGACATGCAATATGCAACAAATACGACAATGTGTGATAGTTTTATCAGTGTTAGGTACCTGTTATTGAAAAAGTATTAAAACAATATCCGCTGCGCATTGCAGTAATCGTGCAATTGTAATTTCTGGCAACATTGTAAGATCTTCGATTTCAATAAACAATAATATTTATAATAGCCTAGTAGTCAATAACTAAATTTAATTATTTAAGTTTCTCTATTTTATAGTAGAATTTAATAGCCTAATGACGTAAATATTAACAACATTTTATTTTGAGAAAGAGTTTACTATGTAGGTAAACAAATGATTGAAATTGTACGTACCTGAATGTTGAGCAGTGGTAAACATTTATAGTTAATTCTGTGGCAAATCACTGATTGTTATACAATACAGATTCAATGTCAAAGAAACCTAGTGATGAGAATTCGCAGTGCAGACTTGACCTATCTACTGATACGGTTCAATCCAGAATCGTTCATAAAGTTGGTAATGATATGCTATGCACTGTTGGGTACATACCTTTCTTGGCTGTAGTAGTATAGTAGATATGGTAATATGGTGCTGTGCCAGTACTTATAAATATTAATATATACCGCCTTTTTGCGTAGTAGCAGTCTATCGGAAGCAAAAGGCAGACGTCTTTGTTATTGATTCTTCTATGTTCTTGTAATGAACTAGTTACATATTATGTGGGTACAGTCATGGACAAATATTACTTGGCATTAAATATTTTTCGTAAACCTCTTTTACCTCAGACAACATGTCGATTTACAATTAAATATAAGCTTGACATTTCTCTGTTAAAATCATCCTTCTTTTAAAAAATTTCCTTCGTTTTTTTATGTCAAATTCTTAATATATATTAGTGGGTAGTTTGATTTTTATGTTTCCGAATTCCTTCAGCCCCACATTAGTCATTGAATGTCAAGTTAATCTGGTACAGGCTGCCTATAAAAGGAAAGCCTAACGTTTTCCACAAAGGATGTGACACAAGTCGGCCATCTTTTATTCAAATACTAAGAACGCCACATCCGTTTGGCGCCTCCATTGATGAACTTCAGTCAATAGATATTCCGCTAGCAAGCCAATCAAGTATTTATGAGTCATTGAAAATTAAACTTTACCACTTAGATGTTTAGGTCCTATATTGATATTGAATTTGTTATTAATTTGTTAATCGGTTTAAAATGTAAATTTGCTTACAGTTTACATATTAGGTACGTTTATTATTATATGTTTTACGGTTATTTAATTACCTCGTAAACATGTAAGAAGGGATTTCATCGCTGATAGCAACTGCAATGAAGTCGAATTAAACTGCATAATCAAGTTTTACTCTCTGAGCTTCTTTAAGTAAAGTGAATTTGATGGCATTTATTTTACTGGTAAAGCCATTCCAAAAGCAAGTAACGCGTTTGAAAAAAGAAGCATTAGTGATTGACGCATTATTTGAAAATGAGGATTAAGCGATCAAAAAATACGCAAATAAGAGATCGATCGCTGTTATAAAATATATCCAAAGCTCAGAAAAGGCACTGCACTTCGTTATTTCTTCTCACGGCTTTAACTTAACTTTAGTTCTAATAGTAAACTTGCAAGCAACACGCAAAACAAAAGTAATAAAGAACTCCTTTTTTCTGTCTTGGCGGTCTATTAACACTCACGCCATGGCTCTTCACGAGTTAATAAAATATTTGAAATCCATAACTTAAATTGATTATTCTGTAATTCTGTTAACAATGGCTACAAATTTCTAGTGTAAGGGTTGATTTAAGACCCTTTTACGTGTAGTTATAGCCCATAAGCACATCATGATAGGTAGATACTGTGTATATTATCTGTGGTCCAACCGTCACACATCTTAGGTAGCTGAAACTTTCCTCATCATCACAGGCGAAAACCGGCCCTGGGTCTCCAGCGAATCAATGACTATTCGTTTTTAAATTTATGAGTCAAGCCAAACATGTTGCGATTACAAAGACCTTTATACACGATGATGTCTGTTTGCCGCCTTACGGAATAAGTTAATAATGCAAATAAAGGTGAGCATCACAGTTTACCTGACATATTCACATTTCACACGGTTACAGATGCGTCAGAGAATGGAAAACGTCTAAATCAACGACAACGATGCGGTCCTGTGTCGTCTTCCGATGAAATCACGAGTAAAGGATCGCGCCAGTATATCGGTCCACTTAACGTCCGTCTCGCGTTCGATACGTCGGCAAACGACATTAAGTTTCCCCGAAGTGTCACCCGCCGGTCGCGGTCGGCGCGCCTACACACGCCACGCAATAAAAGCGATCGATTATTACCTATATGTGTGAAAAGCGGAAGGAATAGTCCGACGAGCCTCGGCTCCAGCCGCGCGTCCGTGTCGCTCGTGAGAACTGTCAATATTTGACCCCGGCCTATTACTATGCTTCGAAATTGTCTCAACGATTCCGATATTTTCCAATCACAAATGTTGTCTCAATAAGACTGTCTAATTCTGAGCGTACTCATCGGCTATCGGTCCATCTCAATCAAAGAATGACTATTCGTAAACATGTTCATTATCTCAATCGCAATGTTAAAGAACTCGTTTTTATTTGCGCTTTCTACGCATAAATAAATATGTATAAAGGTATATTACTGCGGAATCTGGCACGCGTCAATCAAACGGAACGTACATGAAACCCAACGATTTGTCACTGCACCGTTTTGAGGTATTCACAGTAACGGCCGCCATTTTCGTAACAATAATTAACAGATAGGCATCTTCGTGCGACCGCTTTCTAGTTTTTGTTTTCCAAAAATAATTATCATGACAATAACTGACGCGATCTCTTTCTACTTACCGCAGTTGCGGTATTTTGAATAAAATTAAGAGGCCAAATGATTTGGAATTCAATAGCATCAGTACGGTTGTAATGAGCTTCTAATAGAAACCAGTGGAACATGTGTTTACGTACCTGACGCTGAAAACTTATACAGGTTGAACATATCCGCTTGACTCTAAAATATGTTGTGAAGTGAATCGCTCGGTAAGTTCGCAACGACTCCATTCAACTCACAGCCGTCCGCTAAATAGTGGTGCTGAAAATATTTCAGAGTGGTATTTGAAGCGTTAAACAGCTGTTGAACGAGAGTTTAGCGCCGGCGGGCGGTGCACGGCAGTGGTGCGGGCAGCGGGCGCGTGCGTGTACGCGGTGAAGGTGCGCGCTCACGCCGCACTGCACAGCCGGCCGTCACGCCGTCAATGGCCTGGGTTATTTACCTCTCCTTATCACCTCTTGTTTTGCTCAAATACTCATCTCGTTACATTTGTCATCTGCAGCTTCCTAATATAACTATCACTCCATGCTTGCATTATGTGACAACGCATATATTTAATTATGCTGTCCTTACATAATATATTCAATAAACATATGATTATGTGTGATTTGGCTTGATAATTTTTCAAGGAAATTTAATTTTAAGATCACTATCAATGTTATTGATATGTTTGCTGTTTGCATTAGCAAAATCAAGCTTGTGCAATCCACAACACGTTCGAAATTGAATATAAATATTATCTTGAAGAAAAAAGTAAACTTTCTTGAAATGTTTGCGCAAGATATCGGACATCGAAGTGAAATAGAAGAAGCCCAAGCTATTGGAAGGGCTAACAATAAACGCATCAGAGGCCGATCGGCGATACAGGTCCTTGTGTCCACATTAGCATCTCGAGCCAGGAGTGTGTGCAAACATCGAGGGTCATCTGATGAAATGTTCAAAGGCTTTTAGTTCCCGAGAATTATTAAATGAAGCCCCAGGATCGTAATGTAAACACAGCGTGTTTGTTAAGCCAAGAACCTGTTGCTTTGTGGACGTTTGATGCGTGCTTCGACTTATTGGCGGTTATTTTATGTCTGCTAATGTTAATGCGAGTGCTGTAGTTAATGCAGCAACATTGTGACACGCCGCAGTTCCTACACTTAACTTACCTACGCGCTCTGTAGATACACCATCTTTGTTTGATTTTACCTGAATAATCTTTGCATGTATGTATTCATAAAATTTGTCAACAAACCAAGGAAATTCCAGTCATTTTACCAACGTCCAGCTCAATAAGAAACGCATTTGATTTATTTGTGCGAAGCATCTTGTACAGTCAACATGCCATATACTATTACGCAAACACGAAGGTAGATTTACCTTCGTCGTCAACAATACATGCTGAAATGAATGTTGCAACGAACTCTGCGAAACACCAGATATGTGTGGATATCTAGGCAAATACATGGAGGGATTATATCTAGGTAAACACGCAGGTAGCCATCCCGGGTGCTAACAGAGCTAATGTGTGGACAAAGCTCGTCGTGACGGCTCCTGCTAATAAATATTCCAGGGAGTGTGGATAAGCGAATATTACCATCACGTTGAACTCATAGCGGCTGCGTTGAGATTCTAATGAAGTTCTTTGTCCTTTATGTGACTCAGTACCGGTAACAGACTGTTAAACCAATATTAAGGCTATCAATGTAGTAAAAAATCTTTTGAATTAATCAATAAATTAGAATGAACAATCTAAGAGAAGTTATCCTTTTACATTTTAGTAAAAGTTGGAACTTCAAGGATTTAAATATTCTAATGTATTCTGAAAATTAATTATAATTGCCATTAAATGTCAACTTTATTAATTTATTTCTTTAATTTTAAGTAACTACATACCATTTACTTCAAAAATTAATTTATTTACACAATTTCTTTTATCGAGGTAAGATTTTTATGTGGAGACTGAAATTATTAGATCAGAGATATTTGATTTTAACGGTATTTAGTAACAATCTCTCTTTTTACTTCTGTATTTTATTTGTGTAATTAAAAAAGTTTAGTTCTTCTATGGACCATATTATATTGATATGTACATTTTGTCTCATATTTTGAAAACAATTATAACAGTATGTTACATTTCTCATCACTCATCAGTATCTATATTTAAATGTTTCTGTAACAACTTCTCATATATTTGCTGTTAGGATTGTCTTATGTTTATCGATCAGATTGACGTGTGTTCGATCAATTCACACTGTCATCAATGTTTTCACCTCGCACCACAGCGACGATATCTCCGCTTTAACAACTAAATGTTCAATATTTTATTATCGTTCGTATTTGTCTTACATGCCGACCAAACATGTTGAGCGCACACGACATCTTTCATTACAAGTTTCTATTTGATTTCGCCTCATAAAATCTACTCGCATAGACACGATTACGATTTCTATTACAAATATTACAATGTATAACGCAACTGAAAGTTTGTCATCTTATACAATTATCAGCAGTTTTTACTATAGCATAGAGTCTAATGTCATATGTCTATTCTTCTCAACGTCCATTGATAGGAGAATCTATAGTTTATTTATGAACTAGGTACTATAGTGGGGTTTTCATCAAAGAATATTTTGTTTTATCTAGATATTGGTAGCTGTAAATCGTTATCTATTTAAAACTTAATTTTCAAAGGCATAAGATAACTTTTAGTATCATCGGAGATGCAGAAAAAGGTGCTAATCAACGGTGTGTCCTCCTGCTTGTATCTCGGTATTGCTTCGAAGATTCTTCTGAGAACGGCACCGGATCCATTTCGTGTTTATTCGAATAATAAGCAAGTGGGTAGTTTAATGGTTCCTATGGATGAATTCTTTCACTTTCTGTTTCTTTGTTAAGGTCACGATTTAAAGTGTATCATGGTGAGTGTTTGTTTACATGTTACATAACAAATTGGGTGTAATATTCAATGTTACCGCTTTACTTTTATCAATGACTAAGCCGGTAGTATTTTACTCACTGAACTGCACGAGGTGTTAACGAGTAGTGAAATTTCGGTCGCTATTATTGACACCACATGGTACCTACCTTTCATCGGTGTACTAAATAAGTTACAGTTAATATTTTATTATAAAATCACGAGAGAGATCAACAAATCTCTTTAGCTGTTCTGATTCTGTTTGTAGTAACATTAGCGTGGTTTGCGCTAACGCTATCCTACTTATCGTAACGCACAAGTGTTGATTTTCTCATTTCGTCACACGATAATTATATATCAACATTCAAATGTTTATCTTGTTAGCTGAATTTGGTGAATCTGCGGCTTTTAAGGTAGACGAACTTAAAAGAAACACCTTAAGTGGCTCATTTTATTGATATAACGTTTAAATAAAATTGCGGTCACCTTAAAAAGTAATAAAAGGTAGAAGGAATCCAGTAGCAGTCTGGAACCATGAGAAAGAAAAGTCGAATGAAATGACAGGGTGTTTATAAGGGACGGGCGCGATTGATGTGATTATAGGGTTCCGTACGATGCGGTGATCAGTGTGGTTAAAATTATATTATCACTTCCTGATGAAAATAAGGTATCTATTTAACAGTGAAACTCCATGAGTGAATGAATTGAATTTGTTTTGAACGTGTTATCCTTTTTCGTATGCTTGTTTTGAAGGTTTTACCGCACTTGACGGTATGCTTTGAAGAAGAGAGAGAGAAATAGAGAAAGAGAAGTTAGAAAAGTAGAAATTCAGATTCATCATTTAAGATAGCTTTGGGTCGATAGTTGTCCAGAACAGAAAGAACTCCTTTCGAAATCTGTGGAATTGTTCTTGAGAAGGTAGAATTAAAAAAAATTGGTTAAGTGAAGAGAAGTGGCGAAAGTAGTCTGTTTGTTGCCTAAGATTTTACGCTTGAACAGATTTTATTGAAATTTGGTACAGAGGTATTTTGTCACTATAATCTACATCGATATAAGCGGAACCGCTGATCACAGCTAGTATATTATACTTTTAACGAATGCGTCTGGTACATAGATGCATTCGAAATTGTTCGACATACCTACATATTATTACATGAAAATATTATTCAGCGAGCATATTGAATGTTCATAAAAAGTCAACCACAGAAAAGAAACTTAGGGAAATATAGAGCACAATAAACTGAACTACATTAATTATTATTGAACACGGAACCCTAAGGTGGGCTGTTGGGGAGGCTTGCGTGTCGTTCCGACGCGAGCGTTTATCCGAACGAAACATTTCACCGATAATAACTCCACACAATATAATAATGCGAATAATAAATAAAAATGGAAATAAAATAATAATTTTAATGTCGTAATTGTGGGCCGGGGGCTGCTGCGGCGCAAAACGCGCTCATTTCGAACAACGTTTTGATTGCTTGCCACCACACTTGCATTATATTGATTCCGATGGAACTTTAAGCGCATCAATATTGAGACTGGTTTTGCATAGTCGGTACTTATTACTCGCTATGCCAAGATGCATTGCACAACCTGCCATTAATGCAAGGCATGGTGAATTTCCCTGAATCCGATATATATAACGGCATTAATTCAATTGTTGTAATACGTTAATTAAATAACTGTAACAAGGGCCTTTCGAGCGGAGTAAGAATGAGGTTTGTGTGATTCAAAGAAGGTACGTTTTATGTAATGTGGGTTATATATAAAGAAGGAAGTTTTCAGACGAGTCTCTAGAATTAAAAATTCGAATTCTGGGAATAGTAAAGACCTCTTATCGGAAAGCAACCAATTAATCAATTGGCCTATTGCAGTCCACTGCTGGACATAGGCCTCTCCCAATTTGAGCCACTGCTCCCGATCCTCCATCACATCCAGTCTGTCCCAGCCACCTTTTTAGGTCATCAGTCGATCTGGTTTAGGGGGTGTCGTTTGACTTTTCGCGGTCTCCACTCAAGGACTTGTTTGCTTCAGCGACCATCAGTTCTTTGGCAAATGTGCCTAGCCCACTACCACTTCAGCTTGGTAATTCTGCAAGCTATGTCTGTAACTTTAGTTCTTTGTCGAATGACCTCATCGGAATCATATTGGAAGTGTAATTCATAAAGTTATGATCTCTGATATATGCGCGCATGGTACTCAATTTTGAACCACAAATAATATTTATATTTTGTTTTTGTCCTACAATATTTTTTTTTAGCAAATGTTGTCAGCCTAAGGCACTATAGTGGTGACCATATGCTGTTCTTCGGTAACGTCATGAATATAACAATTACTGAATAAATTCACTCCTCCGGCAATCGAGCAACGGAAATAATATGAAATGTGTTTATTAGATGTGTGCAGCCGCAAGTAAACAATTGCAGATTAAATGTGATTCGAAGGTTAATACTACATAGTTTGTATTAATTATAGACAATACAATGTTCTAGTATCCCTTTGTGTACCGATGGAGTCACCTTCGGATAATTTACGCGAGATTACAATAATTATAATTATAAATACATACTTACAGATGATTTTAAACAAACAACGAACTGAAATTATGAACAAATGAACATTCTAAAGCAGGTTTAAAATATTATTGCTACGACCGACCGTTACATATTCGCTATGCTTATTTTTTCATGTGTAACTAAACTCCATTCTATATTACGGAGAGAATTATCTATGAGAAATTGTATGAACACTTTTATCACTGAAATGGACAACTAAAATAATATCCAATCATGTAATTAAATTCATACTTCTATGAAATTTATGTGTATGCAATACAGTAATTGGATATAAGCCACGTTCAATTAATGACTTGACTAATATTGAAGGTATGTATATAATAAAAGGGAAAAATCATTTAAGTAATGGACTCCATCTTCGTGTCCGGTGCAAATGCGAGGTAGCAGCATAGGTATTTCTGAATGACTTGAAAAAGCAACTTGCTAATTTATATAGTACCTAGGTAATAATATATTTTATACAATATTCTTCATGTTTACGTCAGCATTTGACGCCTTACGACATTCGCAAATAATTACTGGTTAAAATGACCAGTCTTCGTACACCTGCCACTTGAATATAATTTTAAAATAAGTCATATATGAAACGAAGCTATAATTATAATAACGTTATGCTGCAGTTGTAGGATTTATAACGAAATTGTGACTATATTTAACTCGCAAGTCAACGGTATAGGGCAATTGATTACCTGTTGCTAGGAATGAAGAAATAATGGCATAGCCTAGTAGCTGAATTATCCGATTCAAACGCCACATTTTATATTTATTAATTAGAATGTCAAGTATAATAAAAACTAAAATTCATTTTCTTTGTTTCAGTCTGCACGGTCCGAAGGAGAATCTTCAGGAGATCAATCTTGTGAGAGCTCTGATGAGGGCGTGGGGCGAGATGCCCCAGCTTCCCATCAAGCACACCAATCCCTCCAATCACATCAGTCGATGCAATCGCATCTGTCGTTGCAATCGCACGCAGGATTGCAATCAAATCAGCCCTTGCAGCATACACCACAAAATAATATAAACCACCATGTCCCAGGGCCACACCAACAGCTGAATAATCATGCGATAGCACATCAGCATCAGAGGAACTCACCCAGACCCTTAGAAAGGGAGCTAAAAGTAAGTAGACTGAGTGATAAATATATGAATGATAATATCACCTCTTAACGTCAGAGCCATTTACCCTTTTTTTTCGTGGATTATCCCTTTGGATAGCACCCCTGTCGACCTTTGGGGGTGGTTATGTCAGACTCAGACTGACTAAAACGAATAAAGTTCTGAATGTTTATTTATTCCAATTTAAATGTTTTACCTTTTCCTATGAAGAGCAATAATTTTAATACAGAAAGTTAGGTTTAGCATCTTTGTCCTCAATTGTAATTAGTTACTATCCACTACAACATGTTATCACATTTGCTATTGACTCACGATCTGCCTTTCCCTTTTTATATTACGTCCCCAGGAACTCAGCTCTCACCTTGGATGCGGTACAGCACTCCTGGTACTATACCACAGATATATCTGAATACTAGCTAATAAAAGTCGGTACATTAAAAGATTTAGTAACAGTTAGAAAACTGATAAATTTCTTCAACAGGTACGTGACGACTTCGAGTCATTAAAATCCTCGCTGCATCCGCATTTGTCATCACTGGCATCATTGGCCCAGGGTGCACCATTATCTACCCCAAGCAGTGTCTTTGGGGCCACAGGAGGTTTTCCGTATGCACCACCCGCATTCCTTGCGCCCGCGCCACCTCCGCCAGCCCAGCCTGCTGGCTCAGCGTCTTCCTCATCATCAGAAGGATCAGCAGCTGGATGGAGCTTCGAGGAACAATACAAGCAGGTCCGTCAGGTAAGTCGTTTTTCTTGTAGATGTAGATTTTAAGGTAAGAAGATTTTAATGTCTTCTGTATTAGTTCTGTTTTGTTTACGAAATTGTATATTATTTTATGCTTTACTTTTGGGATTTTTAAATTATGTTCAACAGTTGCTGTTCACCACGTTTTGTTTTGTTGCAAATGCTTCAATTTATATCCTATATCCTGTAGAAATTTATTTAACATCTTATCTTCTTTACCATCATCTGGTTCATTGAAACTTTTTAAATATCAAAAAATATCTTTGAATGAAATCGGTTTGTTTTTGTCCAAAATCATTGATGGTTTCAAAACCTATGCAGAAATTCCCACGCACAAAGCAGAACGAGTAAAATCAATAATAGTTTACATAACATCTAAATCGTAGCACTGCATAGTAAATTGTCACATACGTTCACTCCATAGCTGGAACAATCAAAGCAAATCGCGTCGACCCTCGCCACCCCAATACCTTGCTGAATTATTCAGACTGGCTACACATTACGTGTCTGTGTATCCAATAAAATGGATTCTCAAATCGTTATATAATGGCCGGTCTAACCCGTTCACTTTGTTACATATTTCATTGGTTTTGCGAAGGGTTGTCATAACAAGTGAGGGGTCATTCCGGCCCGGATGAATAATAATCACCAGTTGAGGGTTGGTAACTGTCATGTTTGTGACTTTATTGCGATTTGTGAGACGGTTTTTGTAGTAGGTAATAATATTATAATTTTAGAGGATTTGGTTGATACTTTACTCAAAAGTCGAGCCATGTTCTATAATAGTAATATACATCGTAGGTTTGTATAAATCAGATTTTTTCTTTAGTAAATATTATATAGTTATATAGGTAAAGTTGGTATAAATTGAGCTTTCAGCTTTCACTAAAAAATAAATTACTATTTGGGCTCTGATTAAAATCGAAAGGAAAACTGATCAGTATGGTTTTATGCTGGATCCTCACCAATGCATCAAACGCAAAGTAAAATTTGTTGATCGAGCGTGCTGTAATATACCGAGACCCACACGCTTGATTACTGACCTTATTCATGTATCACTTTATTGGTTACTATTATTGTTTTCACTGTAACGTCCATACTGATTTCATTGTTTTTATAGATTAGCTATCGATCATCTTCATTTGCATGGTGTAGACGCGGCATTATTTCTAACTTTTGGTCATTGCTGGCTTCTGATTAAGCATTGTATTTTTGTGATATTATGTATCCTAAAGGATTTCGTGTAACGTATTTCATATAGCATTTTAGGCTGCAAATTTCACGAAGTATAATATAATTTAGAGGTGCAGTTCTCATTAATTCCAGTTCCTTTACTAAGGTTAAAAAAGAATTTTAACAAGAGCAATTGCCAATTTTGCCTGATGTATTCTTGTATATTATTTTCACCTCACGATTTGACACTTAACAAGCTGTTAAGTATTCTATCAAAGGGAAGAAAGGTATAAAATTAACTTCCTTTACTGATCACGCCTGTATTGTATTGTGATTATTAATAGTAGGCTTGTAGACATTTACACAATACAGGACAAAGACTCGGTTCAGGGAAGTTTCTCCTTGTGGTTCAAAATTGGGAGCAAATTCTATCACCTGTAATTAGGATTGAAATCTTTCACTAATGAGGATATTATCAGCAGCGCATTCCCTCCAAATATCTACCTAATAAGTTTGGGTAAAAATATAAACAGTATTCAAACATACTTCGGTTTCTTGTTCAATAATGCAATGCCTTATTTATATGTATAACAAAAACTTATATTCTAAATTGACAACGACCTAACTTTAGACGGTTTGCTTTTGTTTTATGCGCTGTCTCACCAACCACTAAAACTATACTAGTTAATGGTAGTATTTTTCGTCTAAAACAACACAATTAGGACACATTTCAGTGGTTGTTCTAAAGAAGGTATGTAGTGTGCTCTGTCATCGCACCTTTATCAATAGCTTAAGTAGTGCTATAGTGACGAATATTGAGTTTCAATTATTTCAAGATTAGGCGTACTTCTTACATTTTATAATACTTTTATTTGCCAACCGACAATGACAACAACTGACAACTTTTAAACAACTAAGTACTATTTGGCCTACAAAATAATATCGCGTTTTAGTTTCCAGCAACGCCATCTATTGAGCACTCTTTAACTTATAAACACAAACATATGGCATCATCGCATCGACTCAGCCGCTTTTATCTTAAACCTTCGCTCGCGTGCTCAATGCGTTAACAAGAAACACTCAAAGGACACAAATTGATACCTTCAGTCCATTCGATATAAATATATGTGGAGTAATTTAGTTGTTAAATTAATGAACGGTATTAACAGGAATACAATAAAGTAGTTTTGTACATAAATATATTCACCCCGTTCTACCGCTGGAGTAGGCAGATACAAAGGCCCACCATATGTTCTGGCCTTAAATAATTCATTAGTTCGTCTACTGTTTTATAAACCATTCATCCAAGTCCCTCGAATTGTAATTCTTCTTCAAGTAAAAGTTCTCAACTGAATTTACTGAAAATAATGCATAGTGTATAAGCGGTACAAATTTTACCGAATTGAATTTTTAATCATTCACCCCAAACATTAAAAGGAAATTATTTGATTATAGCTGGAATAATGTCATAACTCACCATATCATACAATTTTTCGTGGAAGTTACCCTTTTGAATTTTTTTATGAATGTAACTAAAACAAAATCGACGACCCCGTAAATTGGCGAAAATAGGAACTAAGGTTGTCATAGTCAAATGCATACAGATCAAAGAGAATTTAACACAATTTAACATTATAGAAGGTACAGTGGCGGTTACGTACTTAGAGGGGCAAAATGTGCTAGTTACATACATATCTTTACACCATACCTACGTGTGAAAAAGTGACAAGAGTATATGAATCGTGCATAGTTTTTCTATAAACCTATCAACTTGTTAGATATAGCCAGTGGTTATAAAAAGTGCAACATTTGACATATTAATATATTAAATTCAGTAAAATATTGTTGAAAGTGTTTTTTCTTTCATATTGAATGTAAAGCTGGCGACACACCACACTCACTATGTCAGTTTTAGTTTTAGTCAGTTAGTTTAGTCAGTTTAGTAAGTGTTCAAAAATATATCGCGTGAAGTCCCGAAACTTATAAACACTATGAGTAAACGCCGCGATAGTTTAAAAGTTACATATTGTTGAAAGGCCTGAATTCTCTGTAACAATGGTTACAATACAATTGTCTTTCTTGGCAAGACCTAACCGAGAACCAAACCAGGTGTACCTAACATATGCGCAGAGAAAAATATTTCAAAAATAGTTATGTAGTAGTTAGCAATTTTGGATGTTCTCTGGTGTGAAAGTGGTTCCCAAACTTTTTTGGCCCTTAGAGCACTTACTATCGCCAAAGGAAAAGTCGGAAGTTTGTTGCGTATTCAGATATAAACTAAGCAACAAATCGTAATGTGTTTTTAAATGAGATCAACTATTATGAACCACCGTTTTCATCTAAGCAACTACCTATTAATGTTTTCACTGGCCTGTGTCTTTTGTGTACGTGTGTATGTATGTTTAAATGTGTACTGGGGGGTCAGTATAGACCACTTTGGGTATCATTGCCCTAAAGTGTGAGTATGAAGATTGGCACTCCATCTTACAATTTGCGACACAATACTGACTCCAAACAATAAAGGACAATGAAACTTGTACTCACAAAGCAACAAAGTTGACGTGTTAATGTTTTAAATGTTGACGTAGATGATATATTTCATAGGAACTGCGGTTTATTATTGGTATTTATTAGGTTTTAATGTATTCTTCCTTTGTGATGTGAAGATGCGATATTCATCTTACAATGTAAGACATCGTAATTGCAATTAATAAATGCAATGTTGTTCGATGAATAAAGTTACTGTCGAACGAAATTGATGGTGTTATTAATTTAAGAATGAAAATAAAAACTGAACATACTTGTGAACATGCGGTCTCTTAGAGGATTTAAGTGCCTGGAGGTGTGCTGTTGATTTATTTGTCAATGTTCGGACTTTTGTGGATAGTTCCTTTGTAAGTTGTAGTAATGTAGTCTTGACATAGGGAACCACAACCAGTCTATACTATCATCATATTAAATTTCATAGCTAGTAAGTAGGATACAATAGAATATATAATTTTATTGTACACTAGTAATTGATACATATAGGTTTTAACATTTTATTGAGTTTAATGAGTACAATGAGCGGTCGTATCGTATACTGCGGTCTCTCTAGGCTACCATTGAAGGAGTCTTTTCTTTTGAGTATCAGACACGTGTTGTACTTAGATACTATATTATTTTACTATACATGGTAAATATTCCGATATGTCTAATACTCGTAGTAATAAATTGATGCTATTTTATCATTATACACCAATCCCGAAGTTTTAGAACTACCTTCATTTCCTATGGTTACTGCAAAAACATTATAAATCAAGAATAGGTCCTGTAAGTAGGTTCTACGGCCCTGATCCGTGTAAAGCAAAACAAAAGAGCTATGCGATAAATCGCACGGCGATAATCGCATGCAACACGGGTGACGCGGTACGTTTGTCGTTTGCTAAACTATTTATTCTGTGGTTCGGTCCAGTTGCGACTGTCACGGTTGCTTTGTACGATTCCGATGTAAACGCTCCTTATTTAATATTTTATTGTTCTAGTTTTTGGATTAACGTACATTTTTATATCCGTGATGAATGTGGTTTATAATTAGTTATGTTCGCTGGTTGTTAGGCGGTTATATTTTACATTAAAAGTTGAACTTTGTTCATAAAACACTATTACTACTACTACTACTACTACTACTATTAGAGTGCTGAATTGCAAACGGTGAAATAGATATATAAATATTACTAGCTGTTGGTCGCGGCTCCGCCCGCGTGGACTTCTGATCCCGTTCCCGCTGCTCCATTCCGAGCATTTAGGGGGATGAAAAATAGATGTTGGCCGATTCTCATAGATACCGGATAAGCACAAAAAATTTCATCAAAATCGGTCAAGCCGTTTCGGAGGAGTATGGCAACGAAAACTGTGACACGAGAATTTTATATATTAGATAATTAAATAAATAAATAAATATTCTAGGACAATTTACACAACGCCATCTAGACCCATGGTAGGCTTGATTAGCTTGTGTTACGGGTTCTAGAACACCTACAACAAAGAATATAACTTTATCTGTCTGTTGGACTTAGATAATCTGGGAAATAGCTGGTCCGATTTCAACAAGACTTACACTGGAAGAATAATAAGCTTATTATGAGGTGTAAGCTACTTACATACATTACGAAAAGGTCAAGGTTCTGAACAAATATAGTTCAACTCTGATCTAAGTCGACGCAGACGAAGGAGAGGGCATACCCATGTATTACACATATTGCTCAATTTTTAAGTTGATACCGCGAGTCTCTGTCAAGATCCCATCACTTTCTTATTTGATCATTCCACTTTTGGTATAAAACCTGTCAAATTGTTGACACAGAGAGTGATGAATTTGTCGTTTCAATGAAATATTTGACAAAGTTTACTCTAACTGGACAAGACGCTCAGTAAATATGCTCAATTCATTCATAGCTCATTCATTTTCCAAAGACAAACTATTTTGATCAATGGAAGTGGAAGAGATTAGTAGAATTTCGTACCTGCTATTTAATTTATTCGTGATAATTAGATAGGTACTCGTGAAAGTTAAGCTGTTGTGTATATTTTGATGCTTTTATTCTAAGACAATCTACACCACTTTACCTAGACCCATGGTAACTAGCTTGTGTTATAAGTTCTAGAATGCGAATAAACATACTTAGATAAATATTTTTTTTGTATACATACATATTATACTTAGAAACACCTAGACAGCAAGTATTCATATTCATGTACCCAAATATTTGCACTGAGCGGGAATCGAACACGGACGTCCTGGGTGGCCGTCGCATTCACTATCGTCAAGCTTCAGATGTAGTAAGCGTCTATACATTTCAGAGAAGGTTGATGACAAAGTTGATAGTAGTAATGTATTCATCTATGAATGGGTCTTTCCTCTAGGTATATGTGATTGAACATACAAATATCGAAAAGTTTGCGCATGTAGTACTATATGGATCACTTAAAAAAGTTGCCTTTCTGCCAGGTCTAGAACTCTAAATAATAAATCTTATTATTTAGAGGTCTATGACCAGTCATAGTAGAATAAATTTATAGAATTGGTTCTTTATTTGAAATAGTCCATAAATTAGCCTGTCGCATGGACTCTCCTAATGTCGGGAGATTTTGTCCTACCGTTTAAAAGGGGGAAAGACGGGTTGGTACAGGGCTTTTTTTTGAGCTTTCCTTCTCTCACAGTGATATCATCTGCGTATTTTTCCGTTTCTCGTCTCTTACGATACCCTTCAGACGAGATGGGTTGTTGACATTCTTTCTCACATCACAAGGATATAAAACACATATTATTACAGAAAAACGCGTGCATGACATTTTAAAGATATAATAATATATTGAAATAAGTCGTTATTACAGACTATAAATACCTAAAGTTACTTACAAACTTTAGAGTAGTGAATAAATGCCACAGTGTTAAAGAAAAAGTGGTAGCATACATGCTAAGGTATAATTTAGGTCTTATACTTAGTAGGTTCATATTGCTTTGCCTTCCGTCAGTATAAACATTTATACATTTCCTAATGGTATGATTATCGCGCCCTCTTTAGGGCGTTGTCGTTGAATTAACAGTTATTTGTGCAAAAAAATGTGAAGTGAAGAAGTTTCTACCTTAAGTCGTATGTTTTAAGGTTTGAAATTAAACAGCTAAAAGTGTGCAAGTCCATAAACGGCGGCCATTTTAGAAACTACGCTGTTTTCCGACCCTAAATCATCGTCGCGAATTATTGTTGTTCCGTCCTTTTATTAGCCACTACTGTGTTGCTTACTCTGATAGTGCATTCATGGAGTAATTTTAAAGGCTTTAACAATGTATTCATTTATGAATGGGTTGGCATATTTTTAGAATTATTTTTTGTTTTGCAACTCCTATGGTTGAATATTTTCTTTATTTCTTTGAAGTCTACCATATCTATACACATATTTCAGAGTTAGTAAAAAGAGAAATACTCAAAAGTTTTAGTTTTCAGTCAAATTTCTAATCTTAATTAATAGATTTAGATTTTTTTTATATTTGAAATCTTCACATTCTTGACGATAATTTAGAAAAAAAGAAAGGTTAATGAAACTATGGTTGTCGCAATGATACAATAATACTATCAACGTCAAAAAGTAGACTAGTTTGTTTTAAGTTCATCATCTTACAAGCTTGAATAGATAGTGCCATGGTTAAGATCAAAAAGTATTAAATTCTTCGCACTTCTGATTCATATTAAGATACAAGTTCTCAGGACTTTATCTCGTTTCGTCAAACATCATTTCGTAATCCGATGTCAACCGTCTCTACCTCTTGATTTGTGTAGCTGTCTATTGTAATAGATACACTTGTTATATTCACATTCGAAATGATTGAATATTAAGTATTAGACACCGTTCAGAACCTACAACAAGACACTTTAATTAATTGAATATTGAAGTACATAAAACATAGTAAAGAATATGTCTTTATTATTAGTATTGTCAGTTTATCACGTAACTCTGGCGAAGGTGCGCGCACGTCGCACGAACATTAGTCAAGCTATGAAGCTACCCCCACCGGCGCCGCATGTTTATGCCCGACACGTTTGATTTTATATCATTTATCATACAAACAAATTAAATTAAATGTTGGTGCAAGTTTGCACACGACTCCTTATAAATTGATAGGGTTAAAGGCCGATTGAACGAAGAACGTGCATTTCTGCATAGTGAATGAATTTATTTATAAGCTGAATTTATTTATTTTGTGAATTTTTCCCGTAGAGAAGTGGTATATCATCGTCACTAGAATAGAAATCAAATGTACATATCTCTAGACTGAAATCCAACCACACGTGTGATCAACCACTTGTAAGGTAAAATTTCGAGGAAAAATTCACAATGGCGAAAGTGCAGCGATTCTATCGATGATTCACATCATCTATATAAAACAGTAAAAACCCCAATGAGGAGAAAATCCTCAAAGGTACGTAGATGTCACCAGCATCGAGCTTTGTGTCAATTCACTGTGTCTTTTTTTTGTTACGGTTCTATCAGAGACTAAAGAATATTCTTTCTCTATGGTTTGTGGTTCAACTCGTGAATTTCGTCTTACGCGCACAAATTTTGATTTGCAATAAAAAATTAATACACTTTTTCTAGTCAGTATACTTTTTTCTAGTAAGCGAATTTCTTTCTAAGTTTGTTTATTAGATATAGTGTAAATTATACTATTTTATGACCTAATTAACGAAGCTATACCGGAAAGTTCAAAATGTGCGTCCTTCCTTTTTTGTACGAGATTTGACAAACTACAGTCGACTTTGCGACATCTGGTTGGATAAAGAAACAGCTTCCCATTGTTTCATGGACTTGATAGCTAATAAGATTTGCTTGGGTGCGTGAGAGAGGTGATGCGGCCTGTCATTTGGGCTTAGACGAGAGCATAGCATAGCACGTTTGCAACAACTCTACCAACCTAGAAAATGGAGTACATTGCGATTAATGACTATATTCCTATGGAGTATTTGAAAACGTAAACAACATACCACACCCAAAGGTTTGGTAATCTGTAACCGTTTTTAAATACACGTGTCCTATTTGATTCGCCGTAAACCTTTTAAAGTGGCAGTAGGTTATGGGTGCGTTTTAAAACGTTACTTATATTTTTTTTACTAAACGATTAGCCAAGTGAGCCATCGGGCTGGCATTCGAATTTCGAGTGTTTCGAATATTTATTTCGTCTAGACGTCTTATCTAGTGGATGCTTTCGATACGTTTATCAGGGAACGAATGTTTTATACACTTGAAATTGGAATACGAACGAGCTTTTAAACTTTTTTTCTGCAGTTCGTGTTTTAGGCGTGTAACAGACAAGTTATTTAATTGTTTACTGATATGCTGGTATGTGTGTTTGCGTAAGTGTGGCATAAATAAACGTCTATATTATTGGAATTTCAATTATTTTACATATATTTGGTTGTTGATGATGTAGGGTATAATTAATAAATTATTAGATTAAATTAATCGAACACACAGCCGAGAAGGTTTATTTTTATTTTATTCAGTCATCTGAGTAATGCTCATTCAATTAATCAATCAATTAGTTCACTGCTAGACCTCTCTCAATGTTGAGGTTTTGGCCTACTGTGTCCATGCTGGCCATACGGGTTGGTACAGGACTTTTCTTCCAAGTTTTCCCTCTTCCGTAATGATATCGTCTGTGTTTTCCGTTAACCGTGAGTATTCTTTCCCCATCACCATACAGAAGACACTTATTCATGAAATTCAAAATATGTTTAACTTTAAAAATATAGTTTAAGACTTATGTCACTGTAGAAATAGCATGATATAAAATCTAGATGCAAATTTGCTGCCAATTAGGTTAATTTTAAAACCGTGTTAAATCATAATAAACTGCTGTTCTAACAGGAGTTTTGGTGTTATCGCAGTACTTTCTCATTACGTCACACAAACACACACATGAACAAACAAATTAGTCAAACATTAAAAAGCATTCGAGACTTCCGATCCTAATTAAGGTGTGTTCGAACTCGTTATATTGTTGTTTTTTCTTTAGATTTAGATGCGGCTATTATCGTTAAATAGGCGATTTGTCGTCGCAATTAGCCTTAAAATGTTCAGTTGTTCATAAATCGATGTGATTACGTCTATCAGCTCATTATCCGAGGGTATACTATTTACTTTATAACTATAACTACATTCCATTTCAAACGAATATTGAAGTTATGTACTTTTAACCTTTCGCCTTGCATGATATATGGTTTGCGAAATTCGGGTATTAACGCGATCATATGGTAAATAAAATAATTTATTCCTTGACGTTCCAGCTATATGCACTAGCCGTGGTCACAAGTTGATTTCGGTTAGTTTGCACTAACCGTGATGCTAAACGTTAAAATCGCGGGGCGCGCCCCCTGCGTAGTAGTCGAACTCTTTAACTGCGAATCAGATCCTGTCAAAAACCTTACCTATTAAACCTATAGCATCAATCTCAGACTTAAGTCGCAAGAAAAACAATGCCCTGGTACGCGTTGATTGTTTTGTTATAAACCAAGGTTGCCTAGAAGTGATCGCTTCCAAGGATAAGGCCACCCATTGTACATATTTAGAACAACTGTAACTTCACTACTTGTCCTTGATGTAAATTTTATGTTGTACAATAAATGGTTATCTATCTAATACATGATTGGTAGATTTGAGCTCCACCGCTGTTGCGCCCCGTACTATCCTCAAAAAATAGCCCATAAACCTGTGCTATGGGCATAGAGCTCATTTTGAGTCCTAAACTCGTGACTATACCTCTACTACTGATAAATTTAGCGGAGGCTACTACTTCCCTATCACTATCACTATCACTACATAGTATAAAATAAAGTCGCGTTCTCTGTCCCTATTTTTCTTGTCCCTTTGTATGCTTAAATCTTCAAAACTATGCAACGAATTTTGATGCGGTTTGTTTTAATAGATAGAATGGTTAAAGAGAAAGGTTTATATGTATATAACATCATGCTACAACCAACAGGTGCGGAGCAGGAATGAAAAATGTTTCAAAAACGGGGTGACGCAGACGAAGTTGCGCGGGTCAGCTAGTAGTAAAATATTTAACTCGTTATCTAAGAATTCAAAAGGAGCTGTCACTATTATATCCAACTAAATACAAGTAGTAACCGTAATAATATTAAATAGCCTCTTTCAACTCAACTTCATCTCCAAATCCAATGTAACCCGTTCCGACAATGACTTCATCTACTATTATCAATTGTTATTATAATACATGTTATGGTCATTAATATTAACTAAAAACGCCATAACCTTAATGTATTCAAAGACTACGTACCTACGTATCGTTACCGGCATATATCTTCCAAATCGTGGGGAAAACAAATCCCTACCACCGGATTGATTTGATATGATTGGTGAATTTGAGTTTCTCTGCCTAGCACCCCGTGTTATTCACCAAAGACACTTAAAAAACACGTACAGCGCTAAAGAGTACATTTTGTGATGAGACTGGAGTCCATATTTAGTCTTACGCAATTACCTATTGTAAATTGACGTCTTGGAAAATGTTGCAATGGTCGGAGTTCTTCTCCAATTCGAATTCAATGGTAAATTTAGCTGAAGTAGAATTATTTATCGTCATCATCATCATCATCCTTGTGTTAATTCCGGTCGCATTCGAAGCTGTTACTTTGTATGCCTCGGAGTCCCGGAGAACTTCGATATTTTCCGTGAAACGACTACCATATAAATTCCTAGGCACGATCAGACCAGTGCAAATGGTCATATTCATGCATACAAATATTTGCACTGAACGGGGATCGAAACCGTGCCTCCTGCGTAACAGACGCGTTTACTACCTTAGGTAAAATTATTGCTAATGTCAAAATTGAAAAGAAAATCTATTACTATTACAAGATATAGGCCGGTAACTATATCTAACTAAGTATCGATGTATCTGACTAGTAAGGGGACAATTACAACTATTACAAGTGATTTAGTAAAGCGTCGCGATTGGTCGATAGTCGATATTGAATGTCATTCACACAATAATGACATTTTAAAGAGACGACGTAGCTAATTGCTTTAAGTTATTGTCGTCTTATTTTTTTTAACTTAGATAAGTATGTATTGGTTTAGATTTTTTCCTTGTTCTTTCAATAATAACACAGATTACCTAATAGTTGGAATATTAAGTCGCATGTATAAGTAGTATAGTATGTATAAGTCGAATGTATAATAAGTCGTTTGCATGAATCATGCTCTAGAAATTTCAGAATAAATTATTTTTTTTACAATACGACTTAGTTCTTTCGGAAGCTGTTATCATGATTTATGAAATGATAGCTGTTGCCCGCGGCTCCGCCCGCGTGTGCCTATATCGGTTATCGCGAAATACAAAATAGCCTTTGTTACACATAAACTCACGCTTATATCCCTATATCTATAGCCTTGTTACTCAGGGTGAATGTAGTTTTTCAAAGGTGAAAGAATTTTTGAAATCGGTTCTGTAGGATTTTAGTTTATTCATTACAAACACACTCACATAACAATGAAAAAAATTTTTAGGTTTAAAAAATACACTTCAGTATGTACATATTTGTATCGACATTGTCTTGCACGTAAAAACAAAAATTAAAATAGAATACCAGTCTATTTATCAGTATACTAGAATCTATATTAATTTGGGTCTAAACGGCGCTGTAAATATTGCATAGCCTAGTTACCAACTAGATCTTTTTTTATTTACGTAGGCCCTTTATATATTTGTATATCTCTCAATAATATAGTAAGATAAATGTATGTCTGTAAATGGTGTATGTACAAATAAAGTGTAACTATCTATCTATTTAACACACCTCTGTTTACCTCTTTATAAATATTCAGGCATGTGTATACCAAGGTGCAATCAATACTATGTTATCATATATTTCTCTGATATTGTAGTGTCTGCGAGACGTAATCGTCTGATGCACCCCAGCTGACTGGTTATTTCTGAAGACGTGCATGGGGTACTCGGTCCAAGTGACGCGCTATGGGAGGCGAGCGTCCTAAGCAAATTGTAATGTCAATAAAAGGTATTGATTTATGTCGGGTAGATATAAATCAATTTCAATTAAAAAACGCGCAGGTACATAATAAGCTTAGCTTATAATGTGGGCTCTACAAGTAGAATGCGAAGAAATATTTTAAAACAAATAGCTCTTTTTCTTTCTTTTTTTTGTATATACTCAAATTATAGACAGACAGTAACATTGTTACAGGTTTTAATACCAATACCGATAGGCGTGATATTGCGAAGTTGATGGTCGAATTTAGTTAATGGTAGTTTAATGGTTGCATGTAAGTGACAATAAAAACGATGACAAATCTAAATTAAATGATAAGAACACCACTTTCTAACTATATAAATATTTGAATTACTTTTCGCTTAAATTTTTTTTGATTGCGATTTCTTTTCTTTCCCATAACTTTGTTTTCTATTGTAATCAGAGTAATTACCTAATGTTCAACCGTCTAAAACATTTGCAAACACTTTACATCAGGGGCTTATATACCTATATCGTTGTATTCTTGTAACTTGGACCAAGTCTATGATTGCCGAGTCGGGTCAGTGGGAGTGCTATCAATGTGCAACATGTCACATATGGCTATGCGGTGTATCATTTGATACCCATTTTATTCGCATATGCACAAATTAATGACTATCATTCTCTGTCATAATGATTCTGCAATAACTTATAAATTACGACAAAAGCAACTAATTTTAACCTAGCATCTGACGAAGCCGTCAACCATTGGGACATTTCTACAGTGGTGACATACTTACATAAGACTTTACTTTCAGCTTAACATCAGGTGAGGTGAAGTCATATCATCATCGTATCCTAAATAAAAATACTGAAATTCGGAGAAATTGTAAAATTACATTGTCTTCATGCGTTTCTTTAGGGTGTCATACTAAAAACAAGCTAATAGTATCAAAAATGTATACTAAAAATTTATAATAAGATGCAGAAGTTGTTATTATCTTCATTGTTTACTCGCTGATATCAATTTCAATTACTATTATATAATTAGTTTTTAAGTTATTGACAAGATTCGATTCCAAATCGATGTCGAAAAATACAAACCAACTCCAAATAGTAAGTAGCACGGGTACGTATCAAAGGTATTTTGGTATCAAATGATTACACCATCTGAAAGTTATTGGCTCTTCGTCACTCTGGTGAAATATCCAAACGATTGCGATAACCTGTCGATTGAATGGAATAATATTGATGGTAATTGATCCTTTGTTTTCGTTCTTATTAGTACTATATTGGCGTATAAGTTTAGAGTACAGCCTGATTTATTATTTGATATGATTCGTCGACTGATGGCTAGCAAAGATGTGTTAGAACGATGATTTTATGGCTTGTTAATTTGCGTTTCTTTATCTAGTTTGCCCATGTGTGCGTGTAATCATTTGTCTGATTTATGAGTATTTATTTATTCCAATATTAGCGTTTACGGTTTGAATATTTTCGTACGTTTGTGTTTTTCCTGAATCATCATGTTTTATTCATTTTCAAAGAATTCTTAGTGGCGTAGGTAATGCGGGTATGTGTTTTTATTGTTGTTATACATTATTTTATATCCGTTACAATAGATTTTTCTTTTACCATCAATTATATTACAAACTATGAGTCAGCTTTGATGTTGATATATGAAATAGTACCTATATATTTTTATACTGTTTACAATAGAAAAGGTACTTGGGTGTTATGACTTGCTGAACGCAAGGGAAAAAGGAAAAGAAGGGAACGAAATAACAAAATAAATGGCCCTGGTGAAAATGATCTATACATGGTTTTAAGTAATGAAGTTCATGCAAAAATATATGTAAATTAACATGTATATAAATACAAGTTTATTTACAAGTAATAGTTTAATGTTACCTACAATTTTTTTCCCTTGTTATAGCTTTTGTCATATATTGTAGAGTACAGGATAGTGCAGTATTTTGAATCTTCCCTTCACTAAAGTGGGTACTTCATCTTGAAAGTTCAAAGCTAATATGTATTACTACATAGAGACCGGGTTACATATTTCGATCACTAAATCATATCATAGTGTTTAAATGTTCGGGACTTCACGCGATATATTTTTGAAGACTTACTTTTGCCGACGTTTCGGATGCGTTGCAGCACCCGTAGTCACGACTTGACTGGCCTACGAGCGTCGCGCGGTGTGCAGGAAACATTTTTTGTGTGCCTACCCTCCATTACTTTCATATTGAATGTAAGGCTGGTGAAGTCCCGAACATTATAAACACTATGAGTAAACGCCGCGATAGTTTAAAAGTTACACTAAATCATATCGTTTATCATTCATATTCCCTGGTCAATTTCTTCTAAATCACCTCATCGGCAAATTTGTACCAATTTATCCAATATATTATATTATTTCTTGCCTGTCTTACAGTAATGTCGAAATAGTGGTGGCCATCGCAGACACGTGGTCCATATGTATCGAGTCAGAGCACATTAGCGTGTCGGGTATCCCGCCAGCATCGTTATGCTCATCGCTTAGCCGTGCTGATATTTATAGCGCGGATTGGATTCTGTTATCATCGTCTGCTCGTTTGATTGAAGAAGTTTCTCGTAAAGTGCTATTGTTTTGTTTCTTAGTGACATCGCTATCTAAATCTTCTCTTGAATCTGAACTATTATTAGTATTTTTGATGTATTGAAGGTAATAATTGTCTACCATTGTTATATAAGGAGACTAACTCAATATTCTAACTAAGGATTTGAAAGTAGATTATTGTCCTTGAAATTTACAGGTACACCTAGTAAATTACTTTTTTTTAAATATATCCCATAGTCTTGTTGCTTATTACCAATTTCTTCCTAACAACCTAAGGATAGAGCACTAAAGTAAGGTTTAGGGAAAGCGTAGGTAGTATTTTACGGAGTTTTGTGAAATCTGCCAACCAGTGTTTAACCAACAAAGTAGACCATGGCCTAAGAGTTTCATAGGTGATTAGAGACTCATTTTCAGCAATGAAGTCTTAGTAACTTTTCTTTTATTTCCTTTCTTTTATTTACCCGATGCATTTAAGAAACTGTTTTACAATATTACTCCAATATTAAGTGATGTTTATTTATCAAATAATAATCATATTACGAGTAAACATTTGTGTACATTTCGAATTTAGTCCAATATCCTATATTTACTCAGTAAGAAAAATTGGACTAGTTATTTATAGTAAAGTAGCATATATTACGTAAAAGTATTTCTTATTCAAATCAAATAACAATCCATCATGTATTCTATATGATACTTACAGCAATTCATCATCAACCACATCTTGCCACGCGCCTCTAAGTACATATCGTATTGCGAGAGGTAGCATACACGCGATCCACCCCTACAAGCCACACGTACAGGGGATGCCACAAATAGGCGATGTACAGACAGCGCTCGCGCACGGGACGATGCATCTGCCGATATAAATAGCACCCTCAGTAGTATCAAGGCCGCGGACTATAATATCGCGGGATTGGGATAAATAAGGATTAGATCTGTTGTGAAGTAGTTGGGGGAGTGAGTTATTTGAATTTAGAAGTTGTTCTTTTTTTGTGATCATAGAGTACCTAGAAGAAATATCACTATCACTATTATCATTCGATCTAATCGACTAACTACACGTCGACTTTGATTATCTGACTAGACTATGTAGTGGTAAAATGGCGTTTCTAATTAAATTACTAAGCGCTTTGAGGACTTTACGATATATTTTTAGAATATCATGATGTAACTTTAATTCTCTTCTCTTTTTACTTCTTCTAGATTTATGGTAGAAATAATATATTATCTAAAAATAATCTTCATATCTATTTAAATTGTTTACGTATATAACATGGTTACGTAGTAGTAAATCAAGGCAAAATTGACAGGTTGCAAAAAAAAAATGTAAGAAAACCAAAAACGATGATGGTCCATATCATTCAGAAATCTGAATAGGATTATTATAGATTTTGTTCAATTCTACGGACATAATCAATTTCTATGATTTCTTTGTCTAAAAATGTGAAGACATATTTATTATTTATATTACAACTTCCTTCACGTAAAACCCCTAAATCGATACGAACATTTGGTTAACAGTTTTTGCTCTAAACATTCCTATAAAATGTTTATCACCATGCACATGTGGCAGCAGCCCTCTTCACTGGAGATTATTCTAAAATTTCCAGATTGCCACCCCGGGCAAAAAATAAATAAATCCGAACACAAGCACAAAAAATGTCCCGAATCCTCGAGTAGATGATTACATTCCCCTTGAAATTTACAGTTATCGTGTATGAACCATTACAATGAGTTGAAGTTAGTCTGAAAGGCCTGTAAGGAATAGGAATCCAAAATTATATAACTACATCTTTCTGGAAAATATTTCTTCCGAAAATGAAGTTTGGAACTAAAATTGTGTCACTTACAAAAGTGTCTGAGGACTCACACAAAAAACAGCATATGAAAAAGTTAATTAATTACTCAAATCAAATTCCAATAATTTGATTCATCAAATTCCATTTTTGTTACACAAATAAAAAATACGTCCACAATAAATATCACACCTATACATAAATGACAGCCAAACAATACAAGTGACTAAGTTAAATCAATAAAATTAAAAAGTAAATCTATGATCAGATCACCCCGCATCGACAAGAAAAACTTCTTTATTTAAAACATCTCTATGTGTGCGTATAGTATTTTAATTGCTATATTGTAAGTGTGTGCGTTTCTCTGTTTATGTATGGTTATTTGCATGTGTTAGTGTAAGGGCGGGGGCGCAGCCGACCCGCGGGTTATCATTTCCTGTTCTTATTTTAAATTTTACAACATATTATTTTTTGCTCACGGGCGGGAAGCTAAAGCGTGTTTTATATCGTCGAGTACCTTCTCATCAATTGCATAACGGAATTACGACGTCTTATTGCATAACATTGAACAAAGAGTAAATGTTTTATCAATTTTTTTTTATATTTTGATATTAAATACTAGGTATGGGTACAGATATCTACCTTTTTTCTGTTCAGTAATATTTTCGGTACTTAAGTCATTTTTTTAAATCAAATTTATTATATTTCGTTTGAAAGTAACGCGATAATAAACTGAAACAATTAAAACAGTAGTATTAATTATTAAATTCTGAGCTACAGGTTGATTTTATTTTTTCATACGCTTGTCGGCGAGTCGATTCGGACGATAAAACGGCAAACAACAATAATTTTACTGTTTATACACGTAATTGTTTATTAGGGCGGGCTCGGGTGCACAGCTTTGTCGGCCGATACGTCAATATGATTTTATTGCGCACGATTCGATCCACCCTCGCCTATGTAGTGTGAGCGCACCTTTACGTACGTGTAACACGTCGCCTAACTTAACCGTACCAAGCTTTATGTGTTCGATTCATTGTTTTTGTTCAATAGCTTAAAATGAATGTCAAGCTCCAAGTATAAGTGAATCATTATTGAATATTCAATCCATTAGAACTTTTAAAAATAGTTCATTGTATTTATGATATATCTAGGTATGCAGCTTCTAATTGTATACTTAAATTGACATGTCCAATATTAAAAAAACCCGACCACTAACTTCTTATAACTGTTTACTACAAAGCGCGATATGGCCATCCAGATAGGTAGTTGTCAAAACTTATCAGCACCTAATAATTTCTGCGTTACATTCCAAATTCGAAATTTGAAAAGCCCGGAACCGCGTAGTATTTTTTTTTGTTTTAAACAATTTTTGTAACATAATGTGTAGAATATATAGAACTCAACGAATTTTATTTGACAAATAAATATATATTTTTACTTATTCGGTGTAAATTACACTGTAAAACTGTGTCCTTACATATTCTGAATTCGCTTTTGGTACATAGAGAAAGTGATTATATACGATCAAACGCTTTTCAGTCAATTACACTTCATGACTAGTTAAATACCTAATTATAACCTATAAAATTGTAACGAGGTGATTAACCAAAAAGTTTCTTTCTTGATAACCCTCAAATAACAAACACTAAACCTAATGATTCTCAGGAACCTAACAATGGATATGTCAAAACAAGGGTCCTTTGATCAGATCCTAATTAAACATGTTCTGGGAAATCACTTAATGAGTTGTACGTAAACAGCTGGATGCTGTTTCAAGACTTTAAACGGGCATTTGGGAAAAAGCAGGTGCTGGGCATCAAGTGAAAGGTTTCGAGATATATGGAAGTATCTTAAACTCGTGTGTAAACTCGTATGGTAAGGGAATTTCGAATCAATTTTGACTGAACGTTTGTTGTTTGTTTGCAGAATGTATTTACATAATATCGTGTTTTAAAAAATAAAGTTTATTTTGATTGGGAGACAGACACGGGATAAAGCTTATACTACAAAATATTAGATAAATACATTATTCATTATTATATTCACTTATTTATTTTATTATTTTATTTATTATATTTGGCCAATGGTAATTACCTATAGCAGGACGTTTTATATTTAATACACATCAATTTGACTTTACCTTGCTTGATGGTAAGCTGATGGCTAAGGAAATACATGATTGACAAAGAATTTTCACGGGTTCGTCTAAACTACCGCTACAACAAGTTGTCGTAATTATTACTAAAGGTGATCATGGACGGTCATTTACCACTCGGTACGTTTTAATATTTATCTCCATATAATGTTGCTACGAGTAGGTATTTGCTACGAGAAATTAACAAGTTAAAGGAATTTGGAAATATCTTCGAGTCGTTGAGATATATACATATATGCAAAAATATGCATAAAATATACATACGATATCACTGCGAGAGAAGGAAAACTCGAAATAAAACCCCGTAACCCGTCAACCGGCCAGAAGAACGAAAGAACAGAAACTGTAGGTCAAAGCCTCCCAACATTGGGAGACACCTATGTCCAGCAGTAAACTGGGATTAGCTAATGATTTGAGTCTAGTAATAATAAAAAATTGCCCGACGGAACCCCAAGTACCTACTTCAAAATCTTGTAACATCTACGATAGATGAGAAAGTGACTGTGAACCCATTGCGCTATCGGGTAATTTTGTATAACATAATAATAAAATCTCTAAAAAAAGATTGTTAAAGAGCTAAAGCGCTTCACCACGCTTGAATCGCTCAGCGCTCCGGATCGCGTCACAGTCACAACACTAGTGCGCTTGATTTGTTTAGACAGCGGCGATCACAAAGCGCGATCAGCCTGTAACGTTTCCTCTTTACGACCTGCCCAACTGTGTAACACTTTGTATAGATAACCATTGTTTTATCAATTTCAATAATTTATCACGCGCCGAGAACGGAACGCGTCAGTCGTCAACTTCATTCCTGATGTTCTGTAAACATTAATGCTACTGATTTCTGATGGGATTTTTAGTTGCATTACCTACCTTTAATTTTCGTTCGGAAATTAGGAATTTAATTTCGGCTTATCTACCCATTTTTTTTTTCAAAGTGGCCGCATGGTGACTATAGGCTCGCCCTCTATTACGTGGGATCGAAAATCATAGTTGGCAAAATGTGGGTATTTAATACACCTCTGCCCCCCTGAGTGTATACATACGTATGTGTTCCCATTGATTCCTCTCCCGCCGGCCGACTGTGGGAGTTTTTTTTTTTTATACTACGTAGGTGGCAGACAAGCACACGGCCCACCTGATGGAAAGCGGCCACCGTGGCCTATGAACATGTGCAACACTAAGGGTGTCACACACGCGCTGCCCACCCTGAAGGGAAAGGGGGAGAGCTGGGAAGGGGTGGGGAGGCAAGGAAGGGGAGGGGAAGGAGGGGTATAGTGAGCTCTGGCTACCCTACTTACCGGCGGGAACACAACACGATGGTTATTATGACCGCGGTCTTCTGTAGGGCGGAGGTACTTCCCCAGTTGGACAGCTCATTTCGGACGGGAGATACCGTCGTGTCCTACCTCCGTCAACAACGGGGAGTGGTTATCGGCATTGAATATACTGAAATACCCTCACGAGTGAAGACTCGGGTGAGGGCCGCAAGGTCGTTCTAAGGCATTATCTTAGCATCCCGTTTACCTTAGGCCCATCTCCGGTTTTGAAATGGCTGTTAGGGTATGGAAAGCAGTTGACATTATATTAGTAAACTGGTTTACTCTAGGGTACGTACAAATATGTACGTTTTACGAATATATATTATGTAATTTAATTAGAGTATTGTATAGAGTACGCCTTTTATTAGTATATACTTATTTGAAGTGAACTATGCACGTAGAACAGTCAGAGGCGCGCCACCACACCACCTAGGGAGTGTGCGAGTAACGACGGGCCATTAACTAGTTTATAGACGCTTTAAACACTACTTTAATTAAGTAACTTGGCTATTACGTTTATGGGTAGGCCGGGACGGACTTCTTGAGATTAGACTTGACTTGGCAGACTTATATTTTTTAACCGACTTAAAAAAAGGAGGAGGTTATAATATTTGTCAAAATAGAACGTTCATTCACGATGTTTAGATAAAATGTTAAAATGTTTCAAATAGCACACGCTTCGTTTCGAGATGAGAACTCATTCTATTATCCGATAAATCAGTAATTTAATGTTTCATTGTTCATTGATCGCTCATTGTTCTCTAATTACTCTCAATCACATTACAGTTTACCCCAGATCACCCAAACCTCAGACAAAATAACATATTCTAACAAATATTGAGCTATCACGGTTTTAATTATACACATCACGAAGGGTGAGTGGGGCAATCGGGGACTATTGACTATCGGGTGTTAATTAAAATCGTATGCGATAAATCTTCGCCCCGTGCGAAAATAGAAGTGTGCGAAGGTAATTACGGATGATACTCGAATTATCTGAGGGGTAAACGGAATATTTACTATAATTGGATTGCAAATAATCATTTGTTATTTCTATATCACGAAAGTGATGAAGATGATTGCCTATACAGCAATAGATAATTGGGATGTTGACTAGATTTGTTTCATTCTCGAAAAATTATCACCTTGCAATGATATAGTTAACTGAAATGATATAGTATGTCGAGCGCGGGTAGTTTTGCCATCCATCGCCGTTTTCTCAATATAGACCCGCGCCCGACCCGCACTCGCGCTATATGCGAATCGCGCTTCAGACTTTTTTTACAATATATAAGGTAAAGTCTGTACTTGGATATTATACCAGGAGTTTTTGTATTTTATACGTAAAAATGTTATCTTCAATACTAATTACGCGCCCCCGATTGGCTGAGTGATAATATAATTACCTGCTGATACAACTGTATGTTATCTGTTCCCATTGGCCCTACTTACCCGATATGATACATACACTTACACATAATAACAACAGTAATAAGAATGTTAATTACATGAGTATTTTCGAAGGAGATAAACCTTTGTGATTGCTCTAAGTATGTTTAAAATTAATATGCTTTAATTTTCTGTATGGCCGAGAACTTTCCTATGTCTGTTGCCCTACATTTGTGTGGTATGTGTACAGACGGCAGGGTACCTATAATTTTTAATAAGTGAAATAAAAGAACAATAGAGAAAGAAGTCACAGAGGGAACGTGACTCCACAGTAAATTAAAAATAACGAAACCATTTGCAATTTTAAAACATTTGTTTCGGATTATGGTCTGGAATCTTCGAATTCGATGAAATTTCTTTTGTAAATATCTTTTTGTTCACGTGGTGAATAAAAACTATAAGCCCCCGCTCGTCACCATTGTTTCATAGTTTCACAGACAATTTCTCAGAAATATGTCCAATAATGTGCTGTATCTATTCACTTCCTTTCCGATAATAAAATTCTTTGCCGGCTATTGTTTGTGAATACAAAAATTATATTTTAATCGTTATTTGAGGGATATTTTTTTTGCGAGATATACTGAGTTGAGTCAAGCCGGGTCCGTTCAATTGTAATTTTTATTGCTGTTAGAGATACCATTATTTTATGAATAATGCTTTTTGAGAGATAGTAAATCGTCTATGAGTTGTAAATTTTATGATATTTGAAATTGTTTTATACCTGAAGTTAAGTAATGGATAATATTGGGCTAAATGTGAAGTCTTTGTTATAATTTGTATCTATTTAATTTCTAAATTGATGTATATTATGCATTCTTCAATATTATAGTTTTACTCTTGTATTTTATCAAAAGACTGAAAAATATTGGAATAAGTCTCCTGAGTATTATGTTCAAAAGACAAATATGAAAAATAAATTTTTGTAAGTGGTGTACAATTATTCCACATAGATAAAGGCTTTACGATAGGATAAACAACGAAAATCTATATTACAGTTAACAATAACCTAGAATGCATTAAATCGTTTTATTATCAATGGAGATATTTATTCAAAATTATATATTTCTACATCTAATAGCAGTTAACAAGTTGTCCTTCTCCATACCATACGAGATGACGTCATTGGGCCGTTCGGGACCCTTTTCACAGGATTCTCGAAATAACTGCCGGGGAGGGATTCCCGCTAGGCGGAAATAATTCACAAAAAATCGGATTGTGCATCTGATTTACTAAATGTTCTCACTGAAATATTCGATAAACAATGTCTGGTCTTCTTGAACCAATACTTTATCAGTTGCTAAACTGACAAGATTACTGTTTTACTGAGAATTTATGTCAGAATTACTAATAGTAGAATTACTAGGCATATACATTGCAAGAAGTAAACGCAATTCCTTTTAGATAACACCGCAAGACATCAAAGTGCATGACTCCTTCCTTCAGATTGTATGTGATTGAAAATTTCTACAGCACGAGTGTAACGCCTTTGGTGTTGCAAACGTCTTTTGGTCACGGTGTTCTTCATACTCATGATCTCAACTAATCTTTTTTGCATCCAAAACTTGCACATTTTCTATCCATCCTTGGAATTGGTTTACGTTGGGTTTAACCTCGGTAGTGCTCCATACACACTTTAGATGTTATATTAAGTACTTGTGGTTTATAGTCGAAGTACTATCACGCGTTTTTCTGGCCATATAATGAACTATACACATGAAATATGTATGTCAATTAGAAGACTGGTTGCAATCGGCGGTCACTTATTTTAAGATATTTAGTTTTAGTTTTAATTGAAGATTATCAACTGTTTTATTTGCTTTGGTTGAATTATTTGGTTTTACTTGGAGAAACATGGTTACGTACATAGATGTTACATTTATTGTTTGTCCAGTACATTTCACCGTTTTAGCAGCATGTAAAATTTCTCTTAGTAGTTAGGTTATTAATAAGGTACTGTAGTCTGTAGATAAGTAGGTCTAACAGAGATTTAGTATTGCTAAAATATCACATGGTTTGTAATATGTTTTTATTAATTGAAATGAAACTACGATAGATAAAATTCTATACAAAATTAATTTAGACTTATATCAATGCATAGCTAACCCATTCAGAGATTAACGAACCTGTCACAACATGTTAACCCTGCAATTCCACCCGTATCAATTCTAGTGCCCGTATGAACAGATTCGCCCACTTTACCCCATTTATAAAGATATCAATAACAAGATAAACTACCCATGCAATATGACATTCTCAATAGTCGAAATTTAATTTATTATTTGTGAAATGACGAAATAATTTTCTGCCAAAATTGATAGGGTCCCTTCAACTGTGCAATTTTGGTAGGGTGGAATTATAGGATTTTTTTTTGCCTTTGGTCAGTTGTGGGCAAAAGGGATCAATTTATTGTATGAATATCAAGTTGGTTTCACATGTTTGTGCTCAGGGTTAAAGCGGGTTCGAACGCCTGAATGGCGGGTGCGATGGCAGATAGGGTTAATAAGCTCGAGAAAATGTAACCAAAATATTTTTGAGAGCTTTCAACTTTTTTTATATTACATGACAAGAACCTTCCGATACCCTCTTGAAGCTCCAAAATGACAGATAAATACAGTTCAGCTGCTGATTTCTTACCCTTTTATTTCTCTTTAGGCTAAGGCAGGGTATAAAGTCCAAGTTAATGTTGACACAGGTCTTAAGCCAAGGTAGTTAGTACCCGACTAGTATCCGTCGGTTAGGGTGAGACCCGACTGGCATACGGCACGTCAACAGCAAAACTGACATGTTCGTGCTGAAATATTCAAGGGTCAACTGTTGAATGTTGATGCATGAGTTATTGTTCTTCCAAATCTCGTATCTAAGTTTATGTTCGTAATGCGAGTACGTGTGTCGTTGACTGTTGTGTTTATTGGTTTTCAATAGGTATAACCGTTGGTGAATTACGATTCTGTTAACCCAAATGTTGTTTCAAAACATAAATACATATCTAAGAATCTCTTTGTACTTTTATGTGTTGTTTCGCTCACAATTCACGTACTAATTTAAAACAGTATCTTTCAATCATCGATGTTATATTATAAAACAAGACAAATACTCAGAATAGCCTTGCATATTGTATCCACGCGTTTGCTATTTATAATTACAACTTAAAAATTCTCCATCCGAAAAAGCTTAATTACTTTTCGGCTGTGAGCAAATATGTTGTATTTCGAATACAAGATAAAGGTTATAATCGTTTGTATGTTTGGTTATTGTTTAGTTTTGGTGAGCAGGTAGAATTTAAAATTCGTAGCGAGATCGTCTGGCGACAACCCCTGCGCCGCCAATGTCGATGGGGTGGGGTCTCCTTTCTCGCTCCGTCCCGCTCACACAGATCCGTTCCGCTTATCTCCGTCTCGCCTATTATTGTCATATCAAGATTCGAACATTGCATTTTGTTTCCAATTTTCAATTTAGTTTATATTGGAAGTTGGCAAGAGCAAGACGTCTGGCCTGCCGCCATCCTTCATTGTGCACGTGTTTATGTCGCGCGCTTGACTTATAACAATTTTGAATTGTTAGTTGTTGTGGATAATTCACTAAGTATTTTTGTTTTGAGTGAGTTATTGGACTTTAAAAAAGTTAATCAATGGAGTTCATGGATTTCTTCAACACGGTCATGGGAGACTATAATCAAAAGGTGGTTGAAGATCATCATCAGAACTCACACAGTGAGTCTTCAAAGACGGGAAACTTTTTCGAGACGGATAAAAAGAAGGTGAGTAGATTAATTTTGTTCTATTATAACATACACACAGATGTCATATTAATGATAAATGATAACGTTTGGTTTTTTAGGAGATAATAATCTTAACTGATGATTTATTTTGAATATTACCTTCAAGTGTTATTATTTTTAGCCAATGGCTTGATAACAAATTCTTTAGTGAAAATTGGGGAGGATAGTTAATCAAAGTGACATTTGTGATAGACATACCGACTTAATTACTGTCATGAACTATGATATTAGTGATACCTAGTTTACATGTTTATTTTAAGTTTGTTAAGAGTTTGATGTAGGTAGATTGGTAGTTTTCTAATTTTTGGACAGTTTGTTTTTATTGCAAATATTTATACAGGATGATAGGGAAACGCTCCCGAAGTTGAAAGCACCTGGCAGTATTCCGGGAATACCTACTATATATTGGCATAAAAATGATAATCGGAATTGGATAGAATGAATTACTTCTTAAGTAATAACATTTGAATTAGAATTCCAAAATAATTGACATCTATTAAGATAGTAATTTGGTCCTCTGAAGACGAAGTGTAGGGATAGGTGTACCTATCGTGGAACATCTACCCTTACTTAGGTTATGGTAATGTTTCGGCCCCACTTAGTACCTGATAGAAGGCAAGCCTATGACTGTCAAATGGCCATTTTGAACTTTGAACTTTGACAGATAAGTTCAGCTAAGCAAACTTATGAACATAAATGACCTACAAGTCAACATTTCCTTGGACTCGGACTCGAACACGGGACCTCGCACATAGCAAATCATACTTTACTATTTGGTACCGAAGCACCACCATGGTAATAGGTATACCCTAACCCTATCTAGGAGGTTAGCCGTATGTTTTGTTTTATTTTTAATTATTTTTGTTAAGCATGTTGTTTTAATGATAGTTAGTTAAATATAAGATTGCTTCATTAAACTTTAAGATTTCGGCACTTAATTTATAAATTGATTCTTATCATTTTTTCTCACTACTAATTTTATATCATTAAGATATCCTGGTGTACACAACTTTACAAATACTTTCAATGTATAATTTATTTTACAATATTAATGATTTTGTTTATACGAAAACCATAACGACCTAAAGAAACTAAAGTTAATTAAGGTTCAAAACCTTCAATAATGTGTTTAGGTCCATTAAAATAATATATGTACTTAGCATAATAATTATTAATCTAGCATAACAAACAATTAGCGATCATAAAATAAGATGAACATAAGTATAACTTGACAATGATTATACTACACTTGACAATTTCGATATGTAACTACGAAATGAATGTGAGATATTGTTATATTAATAGATATTATATATATGTTTGTTTATGCAACAATGATAGGTATATTCGGTATCGGTATTTAGACTACTCATTCACCTGTGCTCAAACTAAGCATAATTTATTAGTAAAATATTAGGCGACCCCGCCCGCGTGAATGTCGTTTATCGTGAGCAAGTATGGTACATATCCCCAAGCTCTAGTCTGTCTCTGTACCAAAGTTCGTCAAAATCGGTTCAGTATTTCCAGAGATTATCATATAAAACCTCATAAACTCTGCCTAATATTAAGTATAGATAACGTATCGTCCGAAATCGAATTGCAAAAAGTACCTAGCACATGTTTTTGTGACTCGGGTAGTTACAGTCTAATCCTATAACCTCCTTTTGGGCAGTAGATGCCATGGAGGCTGGTGGGATTGATTTCGACTTACCTATCAGTCTCATTGTGCTCACGAGGTGTGACGTCTAGACGGCTAAACGTGCGAAACTAGACGACTTCTAATTAAATCTTAATTAATTAAATCAGAAATCTTAAATCTTCACTAATTAAATCTTAAATCTTAATAATTTAATTTTAAATAATTAAATCTTAAATATTACTTAATAAATGTTTTAATCTTTATTAATTAATGCTTTAATCTTAATAATTATATCCTAATTAAATCTTAAATCTTAATTAATTGAATCTTAAATCTTAATCAATTAAATCTTAAATCTTGATCAATTAAATCTTAATAAAAATCTTACAGGAATAATGATGCTGATGAAACACTTGAGGATATTATTATCAGTTCTATCTTAATTTTTAAGTAGGTATTATACCAATGATAGGCATGTCAAAGAATGTAAGCGACTGCGGCAGTTAACAGGAATATCACTTTACTGTAATGTGTTAACGATGTTGTTTAGAACCTTATTTCTTTGAAAAGTCAATGTCGCTTGCAACCTTTTGATTTTCAACAGTCGATAACATACTGACAGATGTAACTATACCTAAAAGATTTACAATGTAAAGTTGCTGATAGCAATATTCCTTCTACAGTTTTATATTCGCACGTAAAGTTATTATTCAATATTTTTTACTACGTCATTTATGTTTCGAGAATATTGAGCTTAGGAACAACTTTGAATACTTGATCTGGCTTAAATAATATAAAACAAATTAGTAATAAAATAATGGAATGAAGCGTAAAAGATTTATATGAATATTAAATTGCTTAATAAAAACCGGTGAACTGTTTAAGGGACCTTTTTATGTGGAAGTTAATTATAGTTTTAATATAAAACGATACCAAATTAATAACTAGATGCGGACGGATTAAAAAATGGATCCGATATAAATTTGGATTATTTATGAGGCATTTAACAGCCGTATAATACCGTGTCATTATGACTTAAAACATTCCGTACCTACTTTTTTGAAAATCGAGTGTTGCACAATCACAAAATGTGTGTGTACTGAAAAGGATATCTCAATCTACTGTTTGAAAATGTATATTTTTAGTTACCAAAATTGTACCCTTTGGTGAAATTTGGATAAATGTTTACCCTATAAAAGATTACAGCTAAATAATAAACAAACTCGCGATCAGAGACTATAGCAAGAAAGAGATAAGGATGTACATTGAATACCGTACTTATTTTTCAATGTACAACATCTTTTTTGCGCCAGGATTACAACTTACCGGCAACTTACCAATACCAGGGGGTATGCGGTGAAGTATGCATAAATGTCAGAATTGAAGTTATACGGTATACTATACGATATTATGTCACGGGTGAATGTAGGATTGCCGAAATACAGGATGTAATCTACGAAGCGGGTGACAATAATAGTTCCTGTAGGCACCTGCAACTAATTTATTCCAGGTTTTTATGCTTATTTGTAAACATAATGTCTCCTAAAAGATACGTAAAGAGTATTACGAAGCTGATCATTTTCTTAGATGTTAGGTCTGCAGATGGACACGCATTTATGACACATTGATATGAATTATTTTAAAAACCTATTTCGTTATGTTTATGTCTAAATTTATACAAAAGAGTTTAGTAGTATCAAATTCTGATAATCACATCACATATGATTACATTATCTTATTTAGCTGACAGGAATTGTAATGTCCGGGGTGGTCAAATTCTCGAACTTCGTTTATTTTTAAGGTGCATCTTATTTTTATTACCGGATAATGCGTGAAACGGTTGATTTTATAACGACAACATATCTTAATGATCGGATTAGATCCCTTCTTCATCCTTATTTATTTATCTGTTCATATCACGTGGATTTTATTGGTCTAAAAGTTATATTTTTGAGTAATGGAGTTATTTCGGAGAACGAGATTAGAGATCTTGATGTTTCTGTACTTGTTTGGTTACTGGCAAACAGTTACTAGTTTGAAATCTAGGATAAAAATTCCAAAAAATCTACCTTTGTGCCAAATCTTGTCTTCATTGAGTCAACTATTTCATAAGCGAATCTTATAAGTCTTTGAAAATAACCAAAAATATAGGTTGATACACTTTAGATTTTAAAAAAGTGAATTGAGAGTTAATAAGAAATTTACTAAAACCTTTGAATTACCAGCCATCATTAATATAAAATTAACAGTAATTATTTCTACAGATGCTTGTATGTTAACAATAAATGTATTGTAAATATATATTCAGAGTCGGATGTCACTTGTATTTATATATCCAGTTAAACGATTGTTAAGCTTTGTAAGAAATTAGCATGTTGCCTCAGTATTGTGGTCATCCCCTCGCCTTCGCATGTGTGTGCACATCTATGTAGTTACACAACCAAGATGTTTGTGTGCGTTGCGCATTCAGTGTTACCATCTTCTTGCAACACTGTAAAGGGTAGATGTAAAAACTTGGTGAAAAAATCTTTATACAAATGCAATAACAGTTTGAACTTTCTTTATGTAGTTACTTATATTTTGTATTTACTTTTTTCTCTTGGATGGATTTCTGGGAATTCAGGGAACCATAAATATTGTCCAAACTTATCAAACTACGTGTTAATTTTTTATATCATACAGGCCATAGTCATTACCTAATACTAAGCGAGAATACTATATTTAAGAACTAGACTAATATTTTTAAAACTGGAAATTGGAAAAGAATCATTATTGAATAGAAACACATTCGACCAGCAGGGTTAGTAATCCAAAGGGGACAGTTTTTAAAAACCATTTAAACTCTTAATATTATTACAATTCGTAAAACCTTCCCATTGTACGTAAAATGTTTCCTACTTAAAAAATACAACAGAATTAAAATTAAAAGTGGCAGATCTAGCGCTGATAGTGCTGGCAACACTACTCACACTTGCACACCGAGAGCGTTGACCGACCGTTTGTTAGACTGTACACCTGCAAATACGCTGGACTCCATTCGCGGGACCAATAAATGCAAGTTTCCATGTATGTGTATTCATTAAGCACCTTCTACGGTGAAATCTTTGCTCTGTGAGCGTGTTAACATGCGATCCTTAAGTCTATGTGTTAATGTTGTACATACACTGTCTAGAACCTAACATAGTGCGGTGTATGTATTGGTTGAAATTTCGAATACAAGTCGGTGGGAGTTTTTCATTGATTTTATTGAGTAGAAAATAGTCTTATATAGATTTTGGACTGTATGTATGACGACCTCAAGAGCGTTCAACTACTGATGTAGGAGGTTGTGAGATCCATTTCTACTAAATATAACTATTTTCATTATTCAGAGTGTTTCTATTAGTAATTAAAGTCATAACTTCTTGTCGCAAATAGCCGAAAGGAACTGAACTAGTGACTATCAATGTAAAAATAAGTCCATGACTCTGCGAAACGTCATACAAACAGTTATTTACGTTACATACCAAACTGACAAGGTTGTCTCTATATTTTAAATGTGTAAAAATCACGTTAGTTTAGCTATATTTTATGTTCACTGTGTGGCGCGGTCCTTACACAACATGTAAGTATCAATGGCTGCGCAGACGCAAGTGTGCGCGTCACGAGTGCGCGCTAATGTCTCCGACACGCGTTGACCGCGCCGTGTTTAGAGTATTTCCCTAACAGGTGAAAATATAACTAGGGGAAAATTATTTGTTATTAATAGAAAATACAAAGTTACACTCACACTGATAAGTATATCCCTGAAGGGCTATGCAGAACTGTTTTAACTCTTACAATTTCAATTCAATTTCCTCAACTATTATTTTGGTCTAAAAGTTAAATTCTTACTTTTATATATCATCACGTTTCCAAATGGTTTAAAATAGAAAAAAGTTTTGTCTAATTTTCTATTATGAAAATATGTGTAGGTCTAATCCTGTGACGAAATTTTGACACAAATTACTTGTTTTCTGGAGTTGATAACAAATTTTCTGTTATGTTCTGTTTTGTAATAGATGTTAATTGAACCTTTTGATCTTAATACAAACACGAATCCTGCAGCATTCAGACTTTGCACGTCGGCATCGGTGCCCCGGATACTCTTTCCAATAGTTCCTTTTTTACTATTTGGTTTATCTAATGAAATTTTAAAGCATTTAGTCTGTTAACTTTTCCAATTGATTTAGACTTAAGACGGAACTTGAATCAGAAAAAGAAGGGTTCAAGTTCTATCTATGCATTTACTTTTCAGTATAAATCGATTTGACTAGTTTTTTTTGGCAGAATTGCGCAGAATAATCAGAGAGCAATGTTCAAAATTTATTTTCAAATCGTTTATTGTTTCAGATAGTTCGTACTTCCTAAGAGTATCCGTACAACGCTCTAACATCGTCCCCATAGTCGTAAAGGAGAATTTCAAATGCACAAGATGTGGTCGAGTAACCGAGTAGTCAAAGCTTTCGCCCCGGTAAGCGACTGCTCGCGGGTTCAAGTCCCATCGGGGGATTCATATTTTCCAATCTAAATCAATTTGGTTTATCTTTTGGGGGATTCCGCAACCCCGAAAGAAAGGCTAGCGTCAGAGCCTCCTCCGTCAATCACCAAAAGTCTACCGACTTGCGCTAAAATTGACAAGGACCTTTAATATATTTGTGGGGCTGAACCATCTAAGTTGATTGAACCTATAAAGTATGAACCCAGATGGTTATAGATAAACGGTGTTCGCCACGATACGTTTAATATCTCACATCAATCAATTTGACACGAAGTGAATACGATAGGTAATATAATTCTGCGAGGCCAATTAATCTTATGGTTATAGTATTAACTAATCTAGTACTATGGCAGTTACGGTCTTTACGTTTCTTGCGGGAACAAAGGCTAAATATTCCACAAGAGTTACATTGACTTACGTTAAAAGGACAATGTGTTTTATGTTGGATCCACTTGGTCAAAAGACTTAAGCGGATTTTAGGCTCTGAGATGAAAACTGTTGATGTATGTAAAATAGTAAATTCTCCCGTGCGACTCGGGTCGGGTCGACCCAGCTAGTTATATTCTCATACTAGTAGTTCACCAAATAGTAATTATTAAAAATATAATATTTAAATTAGTGTAAAGAAAACAATAGTCGCTGTAATTAGCAGGTGAAAATACACACAAATCCAGCTAGCCAAATAAAAGTTATATTTAGACTAGGGAAACGGCTCAAACGGCCAAGAAAAACTGTAATCGTAGGATGTTGTTTTACGCAAACATGAATGGGGTTTCACTCTTGAATAAACTAATTTATTTCTGTTGTGTTGACCATTTTATCTTATTCACATGGCGTAACAGAACTTGTGACATTCCGCAAATAAATACCACATTGAGTTTCGGGAAAATTTATTAATAATTTATTAATGATTAATAAGATTAAAGGTTGAAGAAGTGTTGAAATATTTACTTTCAACGGTTTGCATTTATTAACTGATTAATAATATTTTACAAAATTCATCATTTTTACCAAATCATAGGGTAATCATTAACAATTACCGTTTACTATTACATAACACTACAAATAAATTACACAATCAGTAACATGTAACACTTAATAAAGCTAACATTGTTAGTTTAAGTATTTTATTATAGTAGCATAGAAAAGAAAAATTACAATAATTCTAAACATAGTATTTTAAGTTAATACTCTCTTCTCAAAAGTTGGGAAAAGGTTCAGAGAATGATGATGACTCTCTTCTCAAATCTTCAGAAATCGATACCTAATACATAGCACAATACACAGTGATATGTACTATATATTAGTCGAGGGCTTATGTCCAAAGCTATAGAATATTGTCAGGGAATTATTCCGGGCAAGTAATCGCGTCATTGACAAAAACAATACGCGCCCACCAGCTTTGGTCATCAACGCATAGCGACGTAGATTATAGTACACTGGAATCGATACGATGCGAACACTTTGATGGTATATTGTTCGAAAATTCGTTACCTATATTAAAATAAATTATTTTAGTAAATAATGGCCTTCAAAGTTTTAGGTAGTTATATGAAACTATATAACTAATTTTTATTTCATTGAATCACAAATTTCATATTTAAAGTAATCCAACTTTTTATTCAAATCATTAAATTTGTACTCTTAAGGGAGTTAAAAGCTTTCTCGTGAGTTACTGAGGCGGGCTTCAAGCATATTATAGGTAGGTATGTAGATATAGTTTTAATAGGGCAAAATGCACGTTGTAGGTGCAGTGTTCCTCTAATACCCTTGAGACCCAAGCCAACCTCAGGCGGTGAACTTGGTAAACAACGGAAAAGACACTAGAACTTTTCTTTTAGGTTGAGAGGTCAGGCATCAAGGAGAACTAACAGACGTCGGGATCCAAAGTGCTAAGCTCTGAACCCTACTAGACAATAGCTAAGAGCTAAAGAGCATTTATAAATAAAAAAATAATAATTTTGAATTTATTAGATTTTCAATCAAAATTAATCAATTCAGGAAGACACTTCCATCAGCACTGCCTCTTGGTCCGTCTATAGACACGCGTACTTTGTGTACGCGATTACACGCCCTCTCTTTGATCTCCAATTAGATGAACATTTTGGGGTTCCGCATATTGCCCGCTATGATAGGGGAGATGATTGCTCGGAGATAAATACGTTAGGTGTTCGCCCGATTATACTGTGTGCTCATATGAACAGGGGTGTGAATTAGTTTCGCTACTGTGGCGAATTAGATCGGCGTAGACACCAATTTATTGTAAATGTCTACACATATTGTGTTCCGTAATGAATTGTTACCACATAGCTAAGATAATTGTTTAATTGAGCTTTCTAAATAACGTTTCATATAGGCCGCACTTTTTCGTTTCGTTATTTAAAAAGCTTTCGTTAGTTCAAAGTTCAATTCTGATGAGGACTTGACGTCCTCATCTGAGCGCCACCATTATGACACTTTACGTGTTTGTAATGGTGACCTCTTTCCTGAGACTGCTTTCAGCTTACCATCAGGCGAAGTGAAGTCCAATTGACATCTCTAGGTTAAAAAAAATCAATTGAGAGCAAGTGCAAGTGGTGCATGTTGTACAGCGCAGGCTTACTTTTGAGAGGTCAGACGGCAGTTATTCTCCCAAAACTCAATAGAGCAATAACAAATAAGCGAACGAGCTTCAAATACTTCGGATGTAACCAGGATATTCCTATATATAAATTATAATATTAAGGCTTTATCCATTTCTTCTCCAATATTAAAACAACACTTACTTCAATCCAAAAACCTGATAATTATGTTACTAACTACAAAAATAATCAATCTGAAATAATAACATCGTACTAGGGCGGGTGGCAACAACTTGGGCGGGGAAAATTAATCCATCAGGCCTCAAAGCTGTGTCCTGTGTATTGCGAGTCGCAATTATCCGGCAGGATTAAGCCACAGCCGGTTAGAGCCCATTATAACTGCTCCGGTCGAGCGTGAATTGGAATTTATTTAGTGTTTCTATGGAAGAAAAGTTTACTTATCTTTATAAATTAATGAATAAAAATTATGTTTTATAACATTATTATATTATATTTTATATTTTATTTTATAACATTACATATTAGTAAATTATCCGTTTTATTCCACAAACGAGCTGCTGTCAATTTAACGACCTAAATACAAAAATTAACAAAACATGTCTCATTCGTAAGGGTTATGATTAATAAAGTATATTCAAGCAACATAAAACGCGGGTAAAGAACATTGTATGTTAGTGAGTTTGTATGTTTGCGACGTCAATTGTATGTTTGCCTCTAGCTATTAGAGGACTAGACTAGCCCGGATTTGAGTAAAATTCAGAAGGATTTACCTTTTATATAGCCTTGTTTGTATCTCAAAAATATTGCCACAATGCTTCTTTTCATTGCCATTACCTTTTAAACTTCATTGAAAACAGAACATTGCCATTTACAAACATTTAGGGCGGCTAAAATCCAACTATCTAGTTAAAATCTATTACAAAATAAAGTGGAATTTCGTGAAAACATCTCAAAATGGAAACCGTTACAGAAACTCTTTCAGATCACTTTGACCGATAAATTGATGTTCTTAACCTAGTGTGGGATTTTTCTAAAGCTCTCCCCTGTGGTGTCTAAACTGGAAGAAAACGAAATTTGTTCCCAATTTTTTGGTCTTTTACAGAATGTTTTCTTTTCATTGGGGTAAAGTGAAATAATAAATTCTTATGAACAATTCAAAAGTATACACACATACATATACACTTAATGTTGAAATATTTTATTAAGTTCCATTAAATTCATTTCATTAATTTCTCTAAAATTAATTGGACGGAGTATTGAAAATAATGTTTAAAAATAATCGTTTATTGTTTCTGATAATAATATAGAAACAGTCATTATATTGATGGGTCAACATTTAATTAAAATTTTCATAATCCTTATAAAACAATTTTCGTATTCAAAGGACCAATTACATTATTTTATGTTTTATGAATTAAAAGAAGCAAGATTTTGGGCTCTGCCCTCTGACCAGTTTATAGACTTTTAAAAAAGTTCGAGCACAAATAAATAATTTGTTGATAAGAATACCTACTAAAGGCATAAAAGAGACCTAACATGATTATGAAGAATCAAAGAATCAATTTCGTTTATTCAGTTTAGACACAAAGAGCACTTTTGAATACAAAAAAATACAATTTTTTGTGTCAATAACCTTTATGTAAATAATAGTAATTAATCTTTTGCAAATAAATGATGATTTCATTAGTTCGGTAGTTGGAGAGTTCGCTACTGAGAAGATAACAGCGAGTATCTAATGTATTTAATTACATTACATGATCTAGAGCGTTAGATCCACCTTAGTAGTAGGTACATAAATTAGACAGAGATTGCGATGTTAATACAAAATTACTTATTCAACGGACTGTTGCCTCATCAAATTAATATTTCAAACCGCTATTAATGATTCAAAACACCAAGATGTATAACAGTTACATATTCAGGTGTAATTACACACGTGTGGGCAACGTAACCTATCAATCTAGGCAAGTGGTGGACGCTCAAATGAGCAGTAATTTATGGGTAAACATTGAGGATGGGAATCACTTAGCGCGTTCGACGAAGCCGCTATCAAAGCAACACCGATTGATGCTAATTCATCATGGAACTGAAGATATTATTTGGAAATGGAACTATTTATAGGAACGATTTAAAACCTTTGTCATCAGCTTTTAGCTACCGTGAAGTACATTTTAAACGGAACTTTTAACTCTCAATTCATTGGGGGGTGAACTAACCACACCTATAAGCCAGTGCCCTTGGGGATTGACAGACGAGACTTTCCTCTCGAAGTAGATTCATATTAAAATTAATTTTATTGCATAAAACGTGGTCAGGTGTCACGTACACTTGACCTAGTTTGAAGCAATAAAATAATTGAAAATATTGTTCTACTCATTTCACAGGTTCACTGCATGTAAAATATTTTAGGAGAATTCCCAATTATAATATTACTGATTCCATATATTCAAGTTATCAAAAGATTCAGTTTTATTTCGTGTTATTTCCTTCAGCGGTATAGTAAGGTTGAAAACAAAAATTTGATAGTATTTAGAAAAGTTACCACTATGCCCCAGCTCTATTAAATGTGACACAGTTAAAAACTATACTGAAAAATGTTGCCAAATACATACTAATGTCCATTTTAATGTTAGTCCAACAATGATATGTATAAAACCCCGTTATTTGACTCTATAGCAGTGGTCGTCCATTAGCTAAGACTAGTAGTAACACTTTGATTTCGACACTAGACATCGTGTATCAATTGAGGCATTGTTCTACGGCCAACGCCCTCTCCGTTACTCCATGTTTTACATATAATGCGTAATTTGTGTAAGTCATAGGCGAAAGCGTTTTCTGACAATCGAAACCTCTACAAACAATATTAACTTATGAAGTACACTGACCAAATACTTTAAAACGTTAATTAAAGTATTTGGTCAGTGTACTTCATAAGCTTATTTAATCGTTCATGCTATTTGTATTCAAAAGTAACAGTTGAATATTGAGATTACAGATTAAATTTAGTCGCGGTGTGTAGTTTTTAATACTGAAATAATCCTATTGAATTGAGGGAATATCTTAAAATATTAAATTTCAATAATTTACTGAACGGTACTTAAGTAACAGACAATTCAAATTACGTAAACATTGTCGGGACATTAAATTTTTAAATACTTTTAGGTATAAAACCTTATGCAATAGTACTTTAGTCGCCATAATTTCGCGAACTGTATGATTTTATTTTTTATCCTTACGGTCCCTAATCGCTGACTCGTGTGCTTTGCGTCAAACATCTGTAACGTTTGTTTACCTCATTACAGCTCCGGTTAAAACTGTGTTACACAGTATCACAATGGACACACCTGCGAGACTCTCTCTCGTACAACTTAATTATTCGCCGTTTTCAGTAAAGCTTTTACTGCCTCTTAACAAGATCTGTAACGAATCATCAACTTAACATAGCACTTGTATCTTGTGAAAGGGTTAAATATGTTTTCGTTTAGTGGAAAACAGAGACTGACTACTGTAGACCTTCCACCCTTGCTAATTCGAAAAGAATTTTCCCTGAAAAGCATGGTTTATATAGGGCATTGTCTAATGACCTTTGAAGTCAACGCTCATAGTTTGAAGTGATAATCTGTTTGTCTTCTATACCTATTAATGATACTGTTGCTGTTTTTAAACAGTAGTGGTATACTTTAGAGTTCAAACCATGGAATAAATATACACGTTCTATGGTGACAATTCAATTAGGTATGTGGCGCTTACTAATTCCTTGCTGGATGAAATTTTCTAGCCTGGGTAAATTATCCTAAACTATCCTATAATAATATTTGATGATAGGTATATACAGAATATATGATATTTAGAAATTAAACTGTCTCTCGTCTTTACATAATGCCTCTTGAACCCTAAATGATATCAAATCTGCCTCCAGTATATTTTATACAGCTATGTTCACAACAAAGCAAACCCTTCTTATCTAACCATTTGGCACTTATCAATATTTTATAATTTATTACAAACGGAAAACGATCATAATTACACCATTGAAGGTAATGGCAACCGATCGCTATATAGGTCGCTTTATCATAGTAGTAATATTTGCAAATACACGAAGACATTACGTGCGTTTTACTGCACTAGATTGCAGACTATACATTGTCGTTGCCAACTTTATGTTGTATTGAAAATCATTTTTTATATATTAACAATACAGAGTTGTATGTAGGCACTACATATTACAGAAGCTATTTAGGAAGAAGTTGCTACCTATTCTATAATATAGCGTTAAATTTAAAGTTAAGTAAGGCAAATGTTAGGTTTACCTACTGTTTGTAAGCAGGAAGAACCAAATATTTTAAGTACTTTATCGAGGTTATGGTTAATGCGCAATGCTTTTATGATTTGAACTATTCTATGAAAATCAATCAGAGACACACAAATCTCATCAACCTAATAGTAAATAACACTAATAAATTTATTGCTTAGCGATGTTTCCAAACCCAACGCAATCAAAGAACGAAACATTCAACAAAATATTGCTGAACTTATTTCATAAAATCCATATATTTAGGTGAATACAGCACGGCTAGATGCAAAAGCAGGCGTAAATAGATCCATATTGTATGTAATTCCGCACGTAAACTATCAAAAGCAATAAGTGTAAATCTTTAACATTACCATAAACGGTGGTACCATTATGTTTAGATACCCACCACAAGGTTTATTTATAAATGCATCCTTCTTAAATATTATTACCATTGAATTATTGCAAGCAATTTGAATTTGTCTCGCGGCAAGACTAAACGTACCTCAATGTACCAGCGAAGCTCTTCTCTATTATTTAGTGTGTAAAGCGACGTCAACACCTACAAGAAAATTGTATTCTTTGACGTTGTATGTCTATGAATCAGTTGTAAGAAAACGGAGGTGATATGAAACTAAGTTGTTTGAAATGAAATTTCGCTTTTGTTTTGTTTTGTGGTACATACTGATTTTGACTTGAGTATATTTTGATGAAGGTTAAATATCTCGGATTGAAAATTAAATAAAAGCTTTACTTTAGTACCTACTAGTCTATTGTTAGTTACTTTTTGTAATTTATATAGGTCAAGGTGCAGTCTCACAGCCTCTGTGGCATGGCCGTCAGTCCCGGTTGCCATACAAAGTTCTATGGCATTCGTTACAGGTAGTTAGAGCCCTCAAAAGTTCGACTAGCTCAGAACATCGATATCACCAATTTGGTTGTGGAGATCCGACGGCAGTTTCACGAAAAATATCTAAGTTCAGCCGCATCGTAGTTAGATTAGAAAGCTGACCTCAACTGAGTTTGGAATAGACATAGAGTAAAGGTGCAATCTCAGGAAAGAAGTTCACCATTATCGATAACAATTCTGCAATGTTGACCTATAGCTTGATAACGTCGTTAGATGCTTATATACGTCCCATTTCAAGATTATATAGAGTAGGAAATACAAGTGTGTATAAAGAATTTCAGCCCTAATAAAAGAGAAAACGGTAAAGAAAAGATATTTAACAAAATTCAAACCGCAAAAACAAATACCAACCATTCATGCGAACAGACATTAAATATTAAATGAGTTGCTTGATTGCATAATTAATATTTAAGATGCACAAGCGCTAGCAAGAATTGAACACTATAAAATGAGCTATGGATATTTTATAAGTAATAAAAATTCTTCATAAATTTATCCTTACGAACAATAGTCTATCAAAGTGGTCCCATGTCAATATCAAATGTTTCTAATATAAGCGTAATGGCAACACCTTGTGCCATTTATTGGCGGTTCAATGTAAGCTATTGATTTACAATATTTGAGTCATTTCAATACATGTGTTTACTTTTGTATATTATTTGTATTGTAATAAGAATTGGCATTGCATACTGCTAAAACTAATAATATGCTGTTAAAATCCCAAACAACTACGGAAGCAAAGAAGCAGGCATTGGACATGGAAATTATAATTTATGATTTCCTGAAACATGTCTACGGTTGCATAGAAATCAAGTAAACAAAGGAAAATTAGAACAAAACAATTTTTTTACATTTTGCTGCATATAACAGTACACTTATATTTATATATATTGTGATTGATTCAAAAGCACCTTGAGGTAAAGGTCAAATCGATAAAACTGTATGAATGGGGCTACGATAGTCGACAAGACATAGCTCAAGCATCTACTCATTGCTCGTTGTAAATCGGTCGTAAATACGCAATTTTATGCGCAACTATGTATGTGATGTTATAGCATCGATAGTTATTGATAATTCAATCGATGTGGAACATTGAGAATCGTTGCTTGTTCAGCGATTTTGTGATTTCCTGTTTCAACGACTAACGATGTAGTGACGACCTCCGTGGCTTGGCGGTAGTGAATGCGACTGCTAGGAGCCGCGGGATCGATCCCCGCTCAGTGTAAATATTTGTGTGCATGAATGTGAATATTAGCATTGGTCTAAGTTTTTGTATATATCATATTTGTTTATGCTACTTTCTTTTATACTATGTAGTGATTATTTATAATTGAAACTGTTTTATTCAAACTAGACGATAGGCCCGTTATATCATGGCATTTATCATTGCATAACTTTTCTTTATCACGCTTTTCCTTATGTTGATAGGCCATCAATATGGTTTATCAACTTTTATATACCTACTTCTTAATCCTCTTTTAACCCTCACTTTTAAATTGTTTTCTCTTGTGTTCAGAGGAACTGAATAAAACATAATTCTTTTCATCGCAGCTGTTACATACAACAGACATAATAGGTAATTCGATTTGATAGTCTAACATTGAACATCAGTTACCTATTTTGCATAATGCAATCATAATAATTTTATAGTTTCGCAAATACATAAAACTGTTAGTTTTATGCATTTGTCCTAATTAACATTTATATTAAGTTTGCAATGTATCAAACTGTCTATTATAATATAAAAGTTATTACAACATACATATCATAGGGCCTATTTAATGTTAAGCGAGTACCATGACTCAGGAACACTTAAGAGTATTTAATTGACGCAAAAAATAAAAGAACAACATATGGTGGTAATAGGATCGCATTCTATTCTATGCGGGTCTAGTCGAAATGTAGATATTAATTCCTTTCTGCCTACCCCTTTAGGGATGCGTCCTCCATAACACCTGATCCCACGCTTTCACAATCATGTATCTCTTCATATGAGGGTATAATATCGGTTCTTACATAAGTAACTATGTAAACTCTTATATTGATAGGATAGGATAGCTATTGTATCAAACTTCAGACCGCCTAAAAAAAGTAGACCACAAAATATGGTGAAAGAAAAAATCTTTTTTATAACAGTAACCGCGGTTCACTGGCGATGATGTTTTCAAAATATTTATTTATTTATTCAAGCGGAAGGGGAGAGTTCATAATTGGCAGTTTACAATAGAGATTACGGAGATTATCAGTCAGTTTTGTGATTCAAATACGACAGTCTGTGGGCGACAATACACGGGACCCTGTTATGATAATATTCCCGGTATTAACAATAATTTGTCGGGAACTACTCTAGTGGACGTTATACCCTTATAACATTGTCAGTGTTCGCGATAATTGGAATGCATAATGCAATGATCTTTCGTGTGAATTATTGGCTGACGCAATGACGGACGTTTTATTTAATGGATGGCCCAGATATATTAGTAATACGAGTATAAAATTGTAAATTGATGGATTTTGGAGAAACAGTTAAGTATATTGCATTACATGAAATCGCATGCATAAAATATTTCACGTGCCCGCATGCTTCCTTCTTCCTACAGAACCGGGTCCTTTAAACGGGGCGTGAAGCATCTGTTGATGGCGTCGAGGTGGTACCTCTTTCCTGAAACTTTGCCTTTAGTCGAGATGAAATTAAATTCTCAAATACACAAAAAGGAAAAAAAAAGATGATTACTCAATCACACTAGAACAGTTTAATACATCTTGATAAAATTCTGCACCGGGATAATACCTATATAATCAGCTTTTATCCTGTGAATAGGTGAATAGGTAGGTATAAAATTACTGGTAGAGCCGTGGGTATCAACCAGTGCATAATGTAACGATCTTTCGTGTGAATTATTGGCTGACGCAATTAGGAACGGTGTGGTTTATTGGTATTGAAGACATAAATAATATAATTATATTATATTTAATGGTCAACATGTCGACCAATGTTCTAAGGTGGTTTGAGGAAATATTTTTTTTTAGTTTTTGCCGCCTGGGGTACCACTAACATCTCCAAGGTCTTAGCCAACCTTTGGCCAGTTGACTATTTTTGTATTGAATTGTTCTTCACTCGATTGTATTTCATAAAGCAGTGATGACATCCCTGAATTAACTATTTTGCAATTGATTTTTAACTCTGAGTTTTTCAGCATGGAAATAAGTAACACGTGTAGTGACGTCAACGTCGGTGTCAATAGACTATCATGAGCGTTCGCGAGAGGGCTTGACTCTTAATAGCGGCAACAGGCGATCGCCTCGCACATCAATCTTCTCGATCGTCACTGTCGACTCGGACTCGCCCCCCGCGATTAATCACCCAGAACGTTTTCGATTAGCGCCGGATAGCACACACCGACTAAAAAACACGTTCCATTTATGAACGATCAACCGACCTCATTTGTTTTAGTTGGTTATGGGACATATTTGACCGCACGTTTGATACGTCATTTTAATTTTTTCAATAAATCGTTTTTATTTATATCGAACACTAAAGTTTAAATGTGCAATTATTGTACCTTAAATTATTCATCTATTTTTATTGTACCTATTTATTTGATAATAGTGAGAGACATGTTTCATATTTTGCATTATATTTTTCACTTAACACAATACACAATTTGTATTATATACGCTAAGATCAGTTTCGGGTGTTTGGGTTCTTTTTTAACCCATGAATATGTTTTCCGATTTCAACACAGAGGTTTTCCTAAGGGTCAATCTGATGTCAACAAAACATTTCATGCAACAAAAGTCTAACATTTAAAAATTGAGTACTCTTACTATCCATTAGTAACATTAATGCGGGCGCGCACATCCATAAACACATATTTTTGCACAACGTTTTTTAGTCTAATGAATATACAAAGGTGTTAGACGGAAACAGGAAGTGTCAAATGGCGTTTCGTTGTCTCTCCACGGCCCAGTTCTACGTAGAGTTAAGTGCGTCGATGTAATTGCTCGGCCAATGCAAATACGGTTGTTTGATCGTTGTTGCCGGCGCCGAGTGTTTCACAGCTCTGGGACACTTGCCCCAATGTGTAAACGGACTTAGCGTGATTATTTAACGGGCTTTTCTTTTGTTTGTGTATGATGTCAGTATCACGCTTTTGCGGTGCCGTGGGATGTCATGAGTCATTGGATTTCCAAAGCGGTTTTATTGCGAGGATATCCGTATCTTGAGTGTGATCGAGATAGGGTTCAAGAGGGGTTTTACTTAGTATATTATAGACGTGCTAAGGATGGAGTGGCAACAATAGGAGAGGACGACCTATGAGAAGATGAATGGATTGTGTAAAAGGTGAAAGGAAAGCAGTGAATGGGAAAGCATACATGTTGATGATGAGACGTACTAGAAGTTTAGGGTAGATTATGACAAGCATAGATTTGACTTATTTTCTAGTAATTTGATCAATTGTGGTTTTGTTCATCTTGTTGCATTTAATCATTAAGTATTCTGCGGAAATGATTTCATTCTCCTCTTTTCGTGAAATTAGAGGTTCATCCCTAATCAGTCTAATCACAGAAAAATATCAGTAACTAATTTCGGCCTGTTTTTCAGGCGCGGATCTATGAATGTTTATGAGCCAGAGCAATTTTACAACTGATTGAATCGTTTCAATTAATATTTGACTGCTTTGTTATAATTATTATCGCTATAAAACAATATATGAGAACGTAGTAATGTATCAAACTCTGCCAAGGTAAATGTATGTAGGTTGTAAGTAGGTAGGTCGCTTTAATAGTATTTGTTACAAGTACCTACCGGCTGTCGATTGGCACTCGACGTCGTTTGACGCTCCGGGCCAATCAAGCGTGAACATTTTATCTTCAATACCGGCTACTGATAGGGCAAAATTATCTCAATGTATTTAAATTGCGCTGTGCACTTAAATGGCGGATATTGTCGATTATAAGTCTTATCGTGGCTTCCATATGAGGTTGTACACTATATTATTAAATGTTTTGCGTTATATGAATAATTAGTTTCTGCTCGCGATTTGAATTTATATGTATCTTATGTGGTAATCTAATCTAAGATATGAACTATTTGTGTGCTAAATTTGGCACAAATCCGTTAAGCCGTTTTTGTAGTTGAATAATAAATAATCCTTTCATACAAACTTTCACATCTATGACACTAGTTAAACTGTATAATAATATAAAATGTAACTCCGATACTTATAATTTGGTTGGTGATAAACAATGAATCGCTTAGACGTTTGCAATACTGTGGTAAACCGATTACTTTGCTCGCATTTTCGTAACATTTCTCTTCACTCTAACTGCGTTGCGGCTGATCTTCGATATTGTATTTGAAGCGACTGGTATCTAACCGAGTAGGTTAGATACCAGTCGCTTCAAGTCAAGTCTACTTATAGGCGATACCAAACCAGTGCAAATAGCGATATATATGCACACATATATTTGCACTGAGCGGGGGTCAAACCCGCAGTCGCGTTCACTACCGCCACGCCACAAATACTGTTGACTAATCTAACCAAAAGATAATAACTATCTACAAAACTATGCAAGTAGTAATAGGTACTTTATCATTTGAACAGTTTGAATTTCTTAGTCCCGAAGAACATTATTATAATGATACTGCATTTTATAACTTCAATTAGATACTACTTAACTACTTACGAATTAAATAGCCTTTTAGAATGTTTACCTAACTAAATAATAATAAAGAGCTGTTTAATAATAGCACTTTAATAGTCAATTAAACATGCATATCTAAGGTATGGGAAATAGGACTGTGTAATGCAGTTCTTATGTTTTTGTTCCGTATGCGGGCACCGCACGTGGGCCATGCACTCGCGCACCGGTGAACATCACTTCCGAGGAATATTAATGCCTTTATTATTACTAATGTAACGTTTAGCATAATTGTGAGCTGTGAGACACTATTTTTTACTATGTTGTTTATGTTTTTTGATGTGATGCGGGAAGTATTTTTTTTTACTGTAATTTCATTTGATGACACAATGTCGTCGACCTATGCCAGAAAATTAATTTGGGTCCAAATATGATAAAACTCACCTTCGAGTTCTGGTTTTGAAGTGTAAGAGGTTCAATGTCATCTAAAGTTCTTTTTTTATTTAACTATTATACATAACAATTATGTCTCTAGTCTACCTATGGCCCGCCAAGGATATACCGGTGGCTACGTCACCCTCTAGGCAATTGATGGAGAAAAACAGCCGTGCGGATTTTTGTCGGTTCGAGTCTGACATAACCACCATCGCTGACTGCCGCGGGATACCTTACCTTTGGTTTATAAAACTGTTTCAAATAGTTGGTCTGTAACCTCGGTTAAGAGTATGTATTGACAATAATTGAATATAATGATTTTGATCCATCCGACCAAGATATGTATTTTAAATCCATACCTTTCTAATAATATGTTTTCCTTTTGTTACAGTTATACGAAATCAGTGATGATCCTCAAAGGAAAGAATTTCTTGACGATCTCTTCTCCTACATGCAAAAGAGAGGTAAGTTCATTTCTCACATATTTTACAATTTTAGGTTGCGTTTGTATACACGTCTGTAGCGTTTTTACAAACTGTTTTTATTACGTTACCAGAGATTGAATAAGTACCTACCTATCTGTAGAATTATAGCACTTTGTCAAATTGCCGATAATAAATTTTAGATTAATCATCATCATGTAATACTTCTACCTCATTTTAGTGACTGATCAGATGGCCACTGTATTTAAAGAAAATATTAAATCTAATTTGTTTTTTTGCCTGAACACAATAAATTCAGATTTGACAATTTGAAAAACAAACATTATGACATTCATGTATTAAAAGGTTTTAGTGTAGAATGTTCACGTTCATTTATGTGCAGTAATTCAAATTCAAATAATTTCAAATTAAACTGGGTATACAGTTGCCCACTACTTTGAATGTAATGTATTTGATTCTAAATCGACCTATTATCTCATAATTATGCAGTACCTACTGCATTCATTCAATCATTTCTTTAGATGAAATATTAGACGCTACCGCTACCGCTGCAGCCACCGCTCGATCCCTTTCTATAACCGCAGCCTTAACTTATTTTGATTAATCCTTTGTAACGATTGATACTCGTTGTCATTTATCACTACTCCAAAAGCTTCATTCACGATCATCGATCGAAATGATACGATACACAAATCTAGCCAGACATCTCTGTCGGAACAATTAATTTGTAAGCCGGGGTCAGGTTATTGTGGCGTTTAGATACAAATCAAATGCAGGGTAATATCAGTCATTGGTTGTATAAACGGTTTTATATTGTGGGATCGGTGATACGGTGATAAGATCTTGGGTGATGGACGAGGTTGGAACTTGAAGTCGAACTATGAGCTATTAATGAATCCAAGATATGAACGATAGAAAATTAATAGGAAGTATGTATTTTTAATCTTGATACATTTATACGTAGGAATATACTTATATGTTTGATTATTTCTAAGCGGCAAAGCCATACGTTTTGCAGCACGAGCTAATCAATCGTGATAAGAGTCCAATAAAAAAACGATCCAAATACAAATAGCATTATCGATAACGCGCGTAAGTGCATCATTGGTTTCAATAATAGAAGTAGAAAACGAATGTAGGAATTCGCTATGCAAGTCCTGATACAGATAATCATTATATTTTAAATATCATAATAGAAATAATTAAGCGGCCTATCTAATCGTCTGAACGCTTCGGGCGTCGAGATGTTGCGCGGGCGCGTGATTGATAACTTGACGGTTGTCTCACTCATTTTCTGTATTTTCATATTGTTATCCTTGTCTGGCATTAATTGATCTCTGTTGTAAATGGCGCCACGATTGTCGCTAGATAGATCATGTTGATATTCAACCGCATTGTTGTCAGTTAAATCAATGGTTATTGTGCAGTTGCAGTTGCCTTTGTTATTGACGTGTGGGACTTATGCAGCTTTATAACAAATTTAAGAAATCAATCAGTTGTCAATATTCTTTGTTTTTTTAACGTTATCGTAAGTACCATTTTTTATGGTCAAATTATTTTATGGTCGCAAATTCACTTCCTTAGTCTGTGCTGTTCTGTGATATAAAACATGGCCTTTTTTGTCAATATAGTCTAAATAAATAAATAATTTAGTCGTTACACTTCGTTAGTATTATCGATATTAATAAACCATTCAATTTAACATCTAGAATGTTTAAAATTCTGCACAGAAAAGAAATTAATTATGAGTGATAGTGGTGTGATGTTGAAATGTCGATGACATTCTCATTTTATAAGGGTATCGATTTTTTCTCTGATTATTGTTCTAAAGGTAGGACGGGATAAAAACTGGAATAACTTCATCAGGGGTAACGATCGCCCGCACTCCGCAGTTGTTTAACCCCTTTGCGTAATTGAAAGAAAATTTAGGATGTGTCTCACACTTACGTTTGATGCTGAATTTGTATGTCTAGCCAATAAATATTCGTTAAGATAATAAAAATTCTCTTAAACTACAGCTAAAGCAAAAAGTTGTTATATCTAAATCACAGTCTAAATCTAAATACTATTTAACTCCTACTCTCCATACATGCAGTAGGTACTAGAGTCATTTTTATCTTTGGGAGAGACAAGCACACACGGTCATGGAAATAAGTATACATCTTCAAAAGGAAAAGGGTAAACTTATTCATTGGCTGTGTGTACGTCAGCAATAAAATTATAAATTGACACCTAAAATATTTTGACAGAAGAGTTCCATTTAAGTATTTTTTTTATTTAAAAATATTACGCGCCAGTGTGCAGTGCACCTTGCTCACACGTTGAAGGTATCGCGGCACGATCAGCCACTCGCTTATCTGGTTCGAAATAAATTATTTTTCAATTTATCACTCGGCCAACTGACCAATAAACTTCTGGTTATTATTACGCGATGCGATAACAAGGAAAACTAATTGTATAAGACTGATTACAACTTATTGCTTATAAAGTTGATTTTTTATACCAATACCGGATGTTTTTTAAAATTAAATTACTAATAAATCTAAAACTATAGTAGATACAAGCATCATTCACGACCGTCCTAAGAACTATTAGGTCTTCCTTGTAAGATTTTTTTTTGACATTTGGTAACAATGTTTTGGGTCATCATGAGTTCGTTTTGATCAAATTCTTTGTAATGTAGTCAGTCCATCCTAACAAGATATGGTTACAATTTCTACTTTGCACAGAATATTAAGAATTTTTCTGATAGTCCCTCCGGATATTAAGCTACACATGCAGCTTGAGTTAGTAAAGATATCTCATATTTACTCTTCGACGTATCACAAATTGCAATAAACAATATTTTTTCTTTTTTATTTCACTTTCAAAGCAACAAATTGTTACAGCCGGAGGGAGCAAGCACGTAAACAGTGTTTAATAATTAGAATTAATTTATTCGACGTAGGTTAGCATGTGTGAGCCATCAAATGGACTGATCTCCTCGTATTAATAATGTGTTATCATTTATTATTGCTCGTGAGTAATGAAAGTTAGTCAGGCACGCCCCGTGCCTTCTCGTACTCTGTCTTCGTCTCAGTTTCGAAAAAAGAAATTAAAACTTTTTTATTCTTATCCGGCTCAGACTCGTTTAATTTAATGCCAGCGACAAACGTTTATGTAAATGGTAATCAAAGTGTTGTGCATTATACACGCCTAACGCAGTGGGTGTTCTAATTTGTAAACTAATCGATTACATACAGCTTTTTGTATCGATTTTAATACGAGTATATTTGCAAATCGATAGACTGGTTTGATTGGAGGAAAATTACGTACTTGGTAATTTGACAGCGATTGATGTATAAATGTTGTTGACGTGTATTTGATTTGTTTTGATAAGAGGATATCGTTGATCTCAATGTTAAAATTATTTGAAATAAGTAGGTAGGTACTATAGGTATTTCTCATAACCCAATGATGAGTAGACTCGTAATTAATGAAAATTTTATAGTAATTTGACAGTAATTGACGTATATTTTTCTGAATTTTTTTGATTTTTAATAAAATATAAATAAGTAGTATGTAGGTACTCGTCTGAAATTGATAGCTGTTGTTGAGTTCATTTAATACATAATTATTGAAATATTTAGAATTGGCAATAATATAATAATTATTAATTTATAATATGATTTATATTACGTTTAATTTGCGATTTACTCCCGGATCTCATACTCGTAATCAGGTTATCACGAATTGAATTTAATATTAAACTTCTGCAATATCGATTTACCAAATGTCAAATCTACCGGTTACATGTTATACGTCATGTAAACTGCGAATATTAATTCGAAATTTGAATTGATCGATGGCACTTAACCGATATAATCGTTTTGGGGTTATGATTTAATTTTCTCCTTTAAATATACAGACTGATACTGTTTCTGTTATCTATGATAATCTAATTTGTCTACTTATCTCTTATAATTATGATAGGAAGAAGCAAGGCTCGGTATAGTAGATGTAACCACGTGATCGCCTCGTTAGTGGCTGATTGATTGGACATCGGCGTCTGCTTGCCGTCACGCATATACAGGATGAATGAAGAGTATAAAACTAACATAAAATATGATTAAAATAAAAAAAAATATGTTTTTATTAGATTGCTTGCATTTAATTGACATACGGTTATTTATTAAAATTTTCGAATGTTGCGCACATCACTATTACTTCATTGACAAATTATCGATTTTAAATGCAATCTAAGACAAAAACTATGTAAATAAAGATAAGATAACAACAAAAGTGGGCTACGTTTTATCATATACATATTTTGATTGAAAATCATATCAATAATAGGTTGTTGCTATTAAATAGTACATGTTAATAACCACTTAACATATAATAATATCAGGTGTTGTATCAATATCGATAAGTTCAACAAAAACTGTATGGTGACATAAATTAATGTTCAATGATCGTTATCTGATATATGGAAGTGTTTTGTTAAGATCAAGTTGATATGTAATCTATTTTTTACATTTCTAAGTATTGACTGCAATGGCTATGATTCATTATTACAGGGTTAGTTTGATCAACTAATTGTCCATTTTTGTCAATCTTAATTACTTCTTCGATGCTATCCGGAACTTCGATATTTTGCGTGAAGCGACTGCCATCGGACCTCCACAACCAAATTGGCGATATCGAAGTTTTGCAGTTAGGCTAGTCGGACTTTTGAGGGCTCCAACTACCCGTTACGAAAGTGCAAATAGCCATATTCATGTATACAAATATTTGCACTGAGCGGGGATCGAACCCGCGCATCCTGCGTAGCAGTCGCGTTCACTACCGCCACGTCACAGAGGCTACTTATCATTGAAACTATTTATCAGTGATGTTATGCTATAATTTCTATAATTCTATGCTACTTCATAATATATGACCTGATTTGACATAATCTGAAAACTAATTTGACTTGACGAACAACTACCGGTATTCATAATACGCATTTAATACAAAGTTCTGTTCATACCAACATCATGTATCCATGCAAGCTATTGTTTCACTTGTTAATAGCGAATGGTATAACTAATAACATCTCATTCGGATTCATTCTCCGTGATTAATTATCTGTTTAATCGATATAAGATGTTATGCCAACAGCCTTCTCAAGTTTCTAACCATAACTTATCACTCGATATTGAATCTTAGGTGTACAGGTTAGAGTTCAATTTTATTTGAATGTCAATAGATTGTAGATTAGGTTAAAGAGTTGATCTATCAAATTTTTTTCGTCGCATTGAAGATAGCCTTTGTTGAAGTTTTAATTGGTGTCTTAAACATGTATACAGTTAATTCGATTTCGAGTATGGGTTTGCTCATTTGTTTTTGTCCGGTTAGTCTTAAACCGAGTGTTAATCTAAAGTTGATTGATTAGAAGCGACTTCGATGATGGGCGGAGATCTTATTACGTTTGGTTGATTGTGGATTTAATATGAATGGGAGAGCGTAATTTAGTTTTTGTTCATCGCGATGATTTGTTTTTGGGTTGTATTGATTGACTGAAGGTAATAGTTCTGTTTTTGTCAATGTGTGGAATAAAAAGTGTCGGTAGTTTAGTAGTTAAGGAGTCGTCTTTACCATCTTGCGGGTCTAGGTTCAAATCGTGACCATTGCAAGTTATTACGGTAGATAGGTTACTGACTGTCACAAAATTAGAAAATTGCGTACAGAAAATGGTGTCTAGTCGTTCACAGTCCTATATTGCTTGTACCCATTTTTTCACGTTGCACCAACTAGACTAAACTGAATAATTACCTGCGAAGATTATCTTGCTTAGGCGAGCCGATTAGCCGCAATCCGTGTAGCACTCAACGGTCGGATAAGTTGAAATGATTGTAGACATAATTGAAAAAAAAAATGACGAAGGAGGCTTTACTTGCAATTAAAAAGAAGCTTAAAATGTCTATTAAGGGCTTCTAAATTCAGAATTCCGTCACAGCATTTCTTTAGGCATGAGGAATGTATTTAATGAAAATAGTTTCCAAAAAGAAGGATATTTATACACCAGCGTTTTATATTATTGCCAAGTAGGTGTACTTAAGATTTACTTACTTAAGAACAGTACAAATTCTGGTTAATCCAAAACTTAAAAGATAAGCATAAAAGTCTAATAGGGGCTTCCAATTTTAAAATTCTGTCATATAGGCTGTTACACACTAGCATTTCCTCAAGAGTTTATTTGATAAAAAAAGTTTCCTAAAAGAAGTATATACACTATCGTCTAATACTCCTCTCAAGTAGATGTGCTCAACATATACTTAAGTACATTGCAAATTATGAGTAATCCAAAACATTTAATATTAAAACGCGAAGCTCTAAATCATTCACGCGTGTAATATTGAATAAAACAAGCTTGCCTGTCCATGGTTGTCGTCTGCTTTAAATAACCTAAGATGGATGATGTGGTACGATTAGAACAGGGGTGAAGATTGATGATGTGCAACTGACACCCGCAATCATTGTCACAGCTCGATATAGTACTAACTGTTTTAATTGAAATTGCTATAAATACATTTTTTTTTTCATTTGTATTTGTCTAATCTCATTAAAAAAATTGCTACGGACGTCGAGTTATCATAATAGCATGATACATGTATGCTACTGAGTAGTTGAAAACCTAGACCTAGACATAATGATAATAATGATTTACAGAAATATTCATAATTTTAGAAAATTGTTTTAAAATGTTTTCGATTACAGTATGATGGTATTGATACTTTACAATATAGGTATTGGTTTTGGTATTTTTTAATACGAGTATTACCGTATCTATGCTATAGTCTCAATATTAGTGGTGACCATAAACAACTACACGTTATTTGGTGGAACAGCGAAAAATAATCTCATAGCTCCCTATAGAGGCCTGCGGGCTCTAGAAGTTTTCGCCAAAGGTCCCGGTACCGATCGTGCCCTCATCACCAGACTTGTTCGCAATATAGTAGTGTTACGTCACAGTACATGGGTACACAACGGTCCTTAGAGTGACGGTCATCTCCCGCCAATAACGGGCTCTGATAGCGCACAGTCACGGTGGCACACCCGCATCACAGGGGGTGTAAGGGATGAGCTAACAGCGATCAATTAAACGTTTATTGAGGACCGTTCCAATGGTAGGATCCTATTGAATTGCTATCTAGTTAGGAAACAGATCTAAAATTGAGGAATTGCGAGTTAGAGTCAGACAGAACAATATAGATAGAAAGACGTGAAAGTGATGAGATATAAGAAATTATTATTAATAAGAAAAGTGCTGATGTTTTTTCATACTTTGAGTTTATCATCTGAATAAACGCATGCGTATTTATCTGCTTACGTTTCTCATACTTCAAAGTAGGCAGAGATAATAGCTAGCCACTCGCTTTTTTTTACACCCTATAATTTTTGTATCGCTATGTCTTATGAATTATACTGTACAGTAGTCAAGTATTCAAAAGCTTCGCTATCGAACCTTGTGTACGTTGAATGAATGACTGAGTAGAAAGAGATTGTAACTGTGTTGATATTGTGGAGATATTTGTACAATCCCGGGTCCTTAAAACAGTGCGTGAAAAAGTATTAATTGAAGCAACATCTTTAACCTGAAGACGTCATCTTTTTAGCATTAAATATCGTTCTTTACATAAAATAACGCCCTAAAACTAATGAATATAACTTCACTACTAAAATGTACGTGTTTGAAGGAAGCAAAGCCCCATTTGTAAGCTCGTGCATCAATCTTACATGGAAACCTATGCATTTGCTGATTGAGTTTGCACCAGAATCTCCACTATCCTCCTACACTAACCATGATAATAATTTCTGAATACATAATTTTTCTATGAACAAGTATTTAATCAAAAGTTATTGTCTATATTTATTTATACAGAATAATTATGTCTATGACATAAAGGTATGCGCTTTCCCAATCAGCCAACTTTCCCTTGTGTTCGTTCAATAATTATGCAATTTACACAACGACCAGTAGCAGCTACTGGTTTGTTTGTTCTCTCGTTCATCTCTCTAACGAGCCACTACTAAGATAAAACTCCGTATTCCGCGTTACGATCTCTTCAAGTGTTGTGACATCTATTTAAATTTCGAACAGAGCGTGTAACATTATTGTTTAATTTTCGAATTCCAAATGCCACTGTCTAGTGACGCGCCATTTTAGAATGTCAGAATAATTTATAGAAATATTAAGATCACATTCTTAATATAAACGTGGATCTAAAAACAACATTTTAATTAAAGAAATACAGACCTATCTCATTTCTTAGAATTTCTTTAAGATTATGATCGATTATTTTCGTCGTGTTTTCGGTACGTGGTGAAAAATGCTAGAGACATTATGTCGTCGCGCTCTGCGGCGTATCGGGATCAAACGCGTCGCCATCGCACACAGCTGCTTGATTCTTAAACAAATAAAAGTGGAATTAATCAACGCAACACTAGTGATGGAACCCAACATATTTTTCTTAAGCAAATGGCCACTTTTGTTCGTAAATTAACAAAAAACAAAATGTTTATATGATATTGTACCGATATTCAAAGTGTCATAACATCCGTATAGAGAACTCCTCTTCAATAATTTACATAAATTCTCTACGCTACTAGTAGTCTTCGGTGTTATTTATTTGATGATTCATATATTATTACAATGTCCCGTCACTAGCGGAGGCACGGACGAGCTGTTCCGCGAGTTTCCTGTAAAGCTGCGCGGGCGCAGATTCGATGATAATCTCGAGTCGAAACGCGGATTAATATATCAAAGTCGCGGAAAATCTGACATACACATTTTTAATTTAACCAAATCGTCCCGCCAACGTTTATCGCTCTATTAATAATTTTTATCGCATCCTAAACGTTTTCTTTTGTTTTTGCTTCTAATAAAACAATTTTATTAGTCTTTATGGCGACGCTTTGATCTCGTAAACGCAATATATCTGTTTCTATAACACATCCAAATGTTACTTTTTATGTTGGACACTGTCATTTGTAAGTTTTTATCGGGTACAAATTACAAAGTCTTAAGCGTCTCTCTTTATTTACGATCACTTAATGAACCGGTTTTCCTTCATAATGCTAATGTTTATTGTTTTACAAATTCTCTCATAAAAGCCGATCCGTCAGATTCCCAGACTTTAATATTTATTCTTCGGATGGTTGAATGAGTTCTGCTTGTATGTATTTCGAGTTCATTAATTAAAGTCACAGTGGGGCAAGGGTCGAGCTTGATGCAATGTTAAACATGGCATAACAAGAACTTTTACGGATTAACTGATTGTAATGTTAATTTAACTAATTGTAATGTCAATTGTAATCGACATGTCAAACTCTTCAATTCGTGTGTAAAAGAAACCGGTTTCCATCACTATAGAATAAATCATTTACGACATAATAAATAATAATAAAATTATTATCAAATTAAGAGAGTAACAAGAAAGTAAACGGTCATTTATTATAAATTCTTGTCTAAAAATCAACAGTTTCATCAGTAATACTCGAATAACATAATATTTTCCTGTAATAAATCTTTCAACTCGATCAATGTAACTCGTCGAATAGAATTTAGTGTTGTGCCACAGTCGACTAGATCACGAGACCACGATGCCTCGTCCCGTGGGCGTATCATATATCATCTCGCCAAAATAAATCACATAATCAAATGAAATAAAAGAAAACAATGTTAATGCATACTTTGATGACAAATACAGGAACTGAGTAATGTGTGTAAATGTTAGAAATGTCGACATTTTTTTTCTGACAATACATTGTTTTTGTCGCGAATTTCTGGAATTTTATTCACCATTAATATTAGTAGCCACTTACGTTTATGTGGAATTGATATTTATTGCTATCAGTAAAGAATTTTGTCATGGAAACAGTATTTTATACTTTCAAGCGAGATATTTAGCAAATCTTATGTACGGTGACATTATGACAGTGAATTCTAGAGAATCAAAATGAAAATTGTTGAGCAATGCATTCTATAGGCACTAGATCGGTTTCTTAGTTAGCTGTAATTACAAGTATGTCCCCGTAATACTTAACATTTGTTCAAGAACGTCTGTAGCTTAGTGGTTAAGCAGCCAGCCTTACCGTATGGTCAAGAGGTCCCGGTTCGAATCCTGGCCATTACAATACCGACGTGAATCCACTAAGATTCACTGAAGAGGTTAATGGGAATATTAATAATTTCGGTTACTAAGATTCTAAAAAATTAAAATAAGTACAAATCTGTAGGCACAATAAAAAAACAGACACATATTTATTATATGTATACCTATAGTTGCATGTATATGTAGGTACATAATTATGCACTTAAGTGATTAAGATGACAACAACACTATTTACATAAACATCTAGGTATATTCTTAAAATAACGTTCACTATACAAAAGGTCCTAATGTCCTGTTTCTGGCAAAAATAATTCCGTGCCCAAAATGTATTGTATTCGATACGAGCGCGTGTTTAATCGATTATGTTTAGGTATCGAATACCAACGTCGATGTTTGCGATTTAATTGACCTTTGTAATATGAATACTACGGGGTTTCGGTTTTTAACGCTTTAAAATTGGAATTCAAAAGTTGGGCAACTTTTAATTAATTTTGATAAACTATACTTACTATAAAGAAGTATAACCTTATTACTGTGGTTGTTTTAGGAGTATTTCAAAAATCCATGAAGATTATGTTCAAACAAGTTTCTAGAAAACACCTCTTGACTTAGCAGTACAAAGACGGGAGAATAACGATTTCTGCAAATGTGTTTAGTGTTAAATCGCTACTATGTGATAATAAATTGTATTTAGGCTTCTTTACAGTGCAGGCAGGAAGTCGTAACTCGATTTAATTTGAATACTGGACGAAATTCGATTACAGTTTCAATTTAACCCTTTCTTTTCAATTTAACCCTATAAAACAGAGCGATAAACGTAATCGAACATTTGTTTCCGAGAAGCACCTACCTATAGGTAATAAAAAAAGCTTATTCAGCTTGAGTAGGGGGAGTGTGACCGCATTATAATACTAAAACACGAGCCGACGTTTCTTTACTTGTATGAGCCTATTGTTGTCCGTCTGTCCATCCGCATCAAATACGCCCATAAATCATATTCGTCGTAAATTCGATACGAGTTACAATGAGAGATCTGTTCTTATTTGAATCTCAACGATTTTCGTGTGTGACAGTCTTTATAAAAAATAATTGCGTGAAAGCTTTCGAACCTTATGAGGATCTATTATTTCGTGTTTGGAACACAATACTTTCACCTAATAGTATTGATGACGACAATACAACGTGTATACTGTCTATATATACTTTTATATGTTCTTTAGACTTCTAACTACCAAAAATAAAAATAAAAACATTGGTAATTACGGCATATTATAGAGTTCAATCACAAATTGCACAGTAGCTATTGTTGCACGGTGGGCCCCACACATCATTGCATGTTTACGCGACAAGCACGTACGTTTTACTTTGTCGCCAGCGACATCTGCTCAACTCCGTTCACCACATATCGATAGAAGACACATCCCTATAACTGACCTCGTAGGGTCTAAAATCCAGTTGTATATGTCAAGAACCAAGAGACTAGTCTATCAAACGTGCGGTTAATTTTAATTCGTAACTTGTAAAAGGCCTTTTATAAACTCTATTTTCATTTCTATTTACATTGTTCGTAAGTCTGATCGATATATTGTTTGTTAATCGGATCGATATTAATATCGGTTGCTATATTAGCTTAATAACATCGAGCCGTAACGCGAAGGACTTCATCGGGGGTCTTGTAAAATGACCAATTTGTTATCTAACAAAAACAAATACGTGAGTGACCACCTACACATTACGAGAAATACAACAAAAGCAAAGTATATTTTAGATTAGTGTCATTAGAGTTTAAATTTGTACGGAGATGACTCATAAGTCGTACAAAAAAGTGATAAGTTCTTTGTAATCCTTCTGACGCCACGGAGGCTAACTTCAAGTTAATTGCTTCGGAATAGTTTTTTTAGGTAAATGTTTTATTATTGTATTCCATCTACCTGAATTTGTGGAGACAGTATCGTGCAATAGAAATGTAGACGTGAAAAAAAGTCGATAATTTGTCGCCTGACTCACGATTCAGCAATGTTATCGATACCGTGGAATGTTTTTATCGAATTCTGTTTGTTTTGGTTTGGTCTTGTGCTTAATTATGATATATATTGTACTTAAAGGGTATCTGCAACTGATAGTTTTGTTAAATTGTCGGTATGATAATGTATTTTTATAATAGGTTTTTAATATTGACATTGCTTATATTGTTATCTTGTAATATTTTGCTATCGTGCTTTAATTCTACTTCGAGAAGATTAAAAAAAATGGTGTAGGTACATATTACAGATATTTACATCGCCTCTTTTAATCAGCTGATTGTTGTCGATATGCAAAGTTTTTTTTAACTGGCGTCAGATCTCAGGTAGAACATTGTGTCTGCTCAAAGTTATTGATGTAGGCGAGTAATTCGTAACGTATTTGAATACAGAAGGGTGTGATTTTCATCCATCCATCTAGGAGTTGGACTGTAGAAGATGAGATTAATGTTCAAGTGCTAACAACATTACCCAGTGCCTTTAGTTTCTAGATAGTAAATAAATGAAATGTAAATCAATTAAATAAACTGCTATTTGTACTTCATGATACAAATAAAAAATAAAACTATCTGAATACGGGACAATTCACAATGCCATTTTATTGCTCAGCCATTTGTAAGAGTCGACGACGGTCAGCCGCCGGGTAATTCCACAATGAGAGCTTTTACTTAAGCCGACATACCCTATTGTTTCCTCTATGTTTCCCGACAAACATCCCAATTTCTTTTCAATGTACACAGCCCCTATAAAATAAAAAAGTTAAGAATAGAAATACTGGCCGCCAAAACTTTTTTTGGTATACGCATTTATACAGAGCTGTGTTATTTTCTGAGAATTTAAAACTGTTTCTTAAATTTTATAATTATGAATAATGAATTCGAATTTCAAAATCGACCGTTTATTTTTATTCGAACTTTTGTTTCCTAATGTCGGTACTTTCAGGGACTTCTCACATTGCAATCATTCTATGCTGTTTATATACAAAAAGAGGGTTTGAACTCTTTTCAACAAAACCATATACCAAGGAAATAAAATGAGATAAAAACGTATAATACACACTTCTATATTTCTGAAGAGTTAGGCTGGGGTCCACCCAAATTTTGCCAATGTTATAGTTTTTAGTTTATTATTGGATCGAGATAAATTTAATTATTTAGGTACTTTCTATTATTTCCTAAGAAAGATATCTATTGTTATAACAATTTCAAACTATTGCACATAATAGGTAAAAAAATTAATCTTGCCTAAATAAACTCGATACACTTTGCTTAAATAAATGAGTTTCAAGTTATTAAACGGCTGTGAGCCAACAAAGGACTATTCTGGTAATGTCAACACGCGTTTCCGTCGCAAACGAGGCATAAGGAAACAAATGAAGTAAAACAAATGATTTGCAACATTGTTAACGAATCATGAGACTATATGAAAATTGAATGTAATTGGAGTGTACTATTGGTTGTCGAATGAAATTCAAATGTAATCGAAACTGAATATTTTATAATCAATCTCTGACTCGTATTTTTTTAGAAATTCGCCATCTTATAGCATAGAAATTCGGTATGTAATAAAAAGTAAGTAAATATTTGTAAGGACTGAACATTATTAAATCGAATCGAACTAAATGTTAACAAAAAACTAAATCGCACATTTCATTAGCAACCATTTTTCAATCTTACGGAAAATTGACACAACTACATATTTTATGTCCTACCAACAAACAACCCTAATAAGAATTACCAGTATTTCACGATTGAAAAAAACATTTTAGTTCTTATAAGTATGTTCCGAGTACTTACGCACTGTACTCGTAACATTAGCTCGAGTAAGACGTTCTAATACCCAGCATGAACAACAAAATTCTAGTTAAATGATTCCAGCTACGGCGTAGCAGCGCGGTGTTGAGCCACTCGATTGATCGTGTAGCGGTGATTCCGCAGCAATTTGCCGATCGCTAGATGACGTTTCGCGGAAGCAAGAGTACCACGTCACGCGGCGCCCGCGCACCAGCCATTGGTATATAATTTATCGGCTATTTCGCTGTAATTGTACCCTTAGTGCCCTTCGTTAAATGGTTCCAGGGCTGCGTGTACCATAACATTGTATGAATGCCTATAATTTCATCTACAGCTCAATCGAATCTATATTCGTTTTTGTTTCCTTTGTTCTTTGGTCTATTGGTTCGGGTAGCGAGTTCATTGAATCAATTTTGCACTTGACTTCAGGTCGTTAGTGCCTTGGACTTTGGATCTTTTTAAAATTAATATACGGAATGTATTATTCTTGTAATTCCATATGATTTATTGCTGACATGGAAGAGGCTTGACCAATGTTGTGAATCGTAGAATTGCTAGCTAAAATTTTTTGTTCCATGTAATACATATTTAACCCATTTACAGTTTATTTTATACATAATTTATAACACACTTGTACTTCTCCACAATATTTCTCGTCTTGCCATTTACAGTCTACCATGTCTATTTGCAGATGTACGGCGAAGTTTTATTGCAAAAAGAAATTATCCGACGGGTTAAAGAGTAGGGGAGCGAGGGGCTTATTGTAACAATTTTCATGAAAACTAATATATCTTGAGATCCATTGATTAAATTGCTACTAAATAAAATTGGATGGATGCTGTAACTCTTCCTCTACCAAATCAAGTAAAAATAATACCATAACTATTGGTCATTATTTTACAATTATTTATTTTCTAGAAGAAGTGCGGTGTTACAACTTACCTCGTGTTCGGGGTAAGTTGTAACGTCTACCGGGGCAAGTAGTAACGACAAAAGTAATACCTCTAATCATTTATTCTTTGTTTATTTTTAACAAAATCGACATCTTTCTAAAGTAAGTATTATGTAATTCTTATCAAAAATCAAGTTAAATATACTCTTTAAGTAATATACATATAAAAATTAAGAAATTAACAGTTTTATTTAGTTAAACATTTCTTATAATTATCATGACAATTTTAAATCACAGTAAGTAATTAAATTATTTAAATCTAAGGTAAGGTTTCATTGTAATTCAATTCAGTCTTTATCTGAGTTACAATTAATACAAATAAAAGATAATGTCTCCTGTAACACATCCTACATGTCCCCACATCTTACAAATGATACACTCAACCCAATCTTCTTTATTTGAATCTGTGTAAGCTTCACCACATACCAGACAATACCACTCTTCTGATTTAGATTCTGAATCTGAACATAAAATATTTTTTTAACTGTCCACTACGGTTTCTTTTTTTTATTCACCTTTGCATTTTCCCTTTCCTTTACCTTTTACTTTAATTTTGCATTTCTGCGCATTAAATTTTGGAATAAGTCAGTACCAGTCATGTTATTTCGATCCCAAGAAGGAAAAATGTTTTTAGCATTAAGCTGCACACTGCATTGGTAAGCTAGCTAGTTCTTCTATAGGAAATAGTCCAAAATATATTTCGGCGCAATTGAGTAGGTAGGAAGCCATCTTACCTTCTTATTCCGCAGTAAACACTTGTCTAGGCTTAACATATCCAACTCTTAAACTTTCATTATTTTTCTTTTTCCTTATCTATAAAGAGAGACGTGACATAATCCGAAAGTCTGACTAGCTTTTCGAATACTGTAATTTCTTTCCAAAACTTCAGCTTCCGCTAACTCGTACACTCTTGGCTTTGTGTTACCCGCTCTGATTTTCTTTTGTACACCCTCATCCTTGGAGAAAGGAAAATAAAGTATCTACATCATAACTTGGGGCATGTTGTAACACGTTACAACAAGCCCCGGGATTTTGTTACAACTAACCCCATGGTATGATTTTTAATATTTATCAAGATAACTATTTAAATAATTTAGCAATCTTAAAAACTGTTACAGGTTATCAGAGATAGATAAATTTGAATGTAAATTAGATAAAAAAAGTTTGAAATTAGTCGATAATAATAACTCAAACCAAAATTTTACGACAGTACAATTTTATATTACCTGGCAAAAATGAAGCGCGTGCGCACTTCCGCTTACTGTGCAGGCCGGCGGGACCCTGGCTATGGCAACATGATGCAGCGCGGTTTATAGGTCAAATCGAGTCAAAGAAATACGTCAATAAAATTTAAGATCCCAGTGAAAAGAGCCTGTTACTACTTACCCCTGCTACAACAAGCCCCTCGCTCCCCTACTGTATGTCATATTCTGCAAACCTATTACTATCTCTTTCAAAAAGCTCATTAAATCATTGCCCCCTTGCTATAGGCAAGATTGACAAACCAACATTCATACATTCACTTTATAATATCAATAATTGGGTGGTTAAACCAGATATAACTGGATGATGGTGAGCGGTTCAAGAGCCAGTAGTCACGGTACTTAACTCTAAGTTAGCCGACACTGAAGCCGGTTCGTAGTTGTTGTCGCCAGCTTTCTATTTATCCTGATTGTTAGTATGCTTTATGACGTCTTTATAAAATAACCCTTTTTGATGTATTTGCAGCGGTTTTATAAGTAGATGAAAGCACGAGTAATTTTTACCCGCCGGCTTCAAACTCAAATGGTACAATTATAAGGATAAATTTTCTTACTAAAACAGGTAGGTGGACGGGCCAATACTTTATGGTTATTCCTCCTATTGAGATCGCAACCACTACCTAATTATAAAAACAAGTTAAGTGTCTTCGTACTGACATAATATTTTCATCATTCATTATCGTATCTACTCTCCATCTGTTTTTTCATTACATTCATCCTGAATGCCATGAAGTAATTTGTTGCCTTTTCTTTCATATCATCGTTCACACAATTCATCCATCTTCATATATTATTATCGCCCGGAAATATGTCACAACGATGGTAGAAAAATGCATGCTGAAAGCACGTATTTATGTGGTACAATCTCCACCATCTATTTCATAAAACATTCACGAGCAATCTCAACACAATCGTCGTGAATCAAGTGTATTGCGGGAAGTAATTGCGTAGTACTTAATTAAGATAATTGTCCAATTGTGGTGGCGATCGTAACTCTCTGATGGATGTGCATATCACACCTTGCCATCTTGATTTGTAACTTAAAAACTTTTTCTACATTGCCGACAGTATCATTTAGTCGCTGTTAGTTTATAACTCGTGTATTTTTTGGTAATTGCTTAAAATTTAGAACATCAATTATTCACGATTAATATTTTTTTATTTTCAAACGGTGTTTTTAGGATAACTCAGATTTGTGGGATTCAAGTCACCTCACCGGTAAGTCAAATGACTATAAAATAAATAAGTATTCTAAGACAATGGCGCTATTACAGGCGTTACATAAATACAACTTCTAATCACATATTCGTGATTCTTCAATCATACAAAAAAGTACTTATTTATAATTTTCAACGGGAGAAAATATTATCTACACAACTAGCACTCACTGACATCACAAAGCAACGAATCTAATATAAGTTTTATACCTACATCAAAAGTATCAGAATTAGATTCACAGACAAAGACTAAAACAGTTTTAAAATGAAATCAAGTTTATTATTTAAACAAAACATGATTTTATAAACTGTAGGAAAAACTAAGAATTGAAATAGTCCTATGTTGTAATGGTCTAATTCAAGATAAATGGAATAATGTGGAGGTCATACGTTTGGCTCTGAACTGCTTCATTGTGCGGCCTGTGTAATTTTATACTGACATATATTTTATTTCGCTTTAATGCATATTATTAACAGTCAGTAAGGAAACTAATTATAGTAAAATTCGACTACATACCTTAGTTTTGTTATTCGTAAAGTTTGGGAACTGAACTGAATTCATGATTCTTTTGAAAAATTTGATTTAGTGTAGTGACTTATTATGGTAATGAAATTGTATTTGAAACTCTTTTATTCTTTAAATCGGATTATGAGGAATGGATATCGTTTAAAAATCAGGATGATGACGTAGAGTAGTAGAATTTGTGGTTTTAAAATAAATAAGTATGAATTGTATGCGCAATTAAGGAGCTGTAGCGTTTCTTCACAAAATATATACATTATCTTGATATATATTTTTGATAATTATATACCTACTTTATTAAAAGGTACTGCATTAATAATGTCATTAAACGGAGAATACTAGGAAGCGCACGCACGAGCACGAGCTAATGAAAGTGACTGCTATCTGACCCTACTCTAGAGCATTTATATCAAATAAAATCACATAAATACGATTTTTATGTATCTTCCGAAGAATATTCGCATTCCTGTCTGGACACTAGTTCGATTTTCGCATCAAGTGTTTACACATTGACCTATTTTGATGTCAACAAACGTTAATTCTCTCCTGCCGCTGACTAGGATATAAATAAATCGGCCACGATTAGCGCGTACCTCATTAATCATTCAGTGTATAGTGTCAAAACACGTCCACGCACTCTCTGATCTTAGTACCATTCAAAAATTATACTTTCCAACCTCCTCTTGTATTATAACAGAAACTGTGGAAGCTAATTGCTTTTAAATTGTGTTTCTTTTATTTTTCTATTCATTTAAAGTAAGTAGGACACTTGAACTTTCTTATTTCAATTCAGTTTGTCACGTAAGATTAACTGTATTTGTCTCATGGTTATAATTAAGGCTGTTAATACCAGCCTAATGGTATCAACTTCCTTTATCTTTCTTGAATGACATTAGACATTATTTTATTAATCGTCAGCAGAATGAATGCAATCAGATTTCATTTAGATGTCACTGACCCTATCTCCTGTCCAAGGATCTCTTGTAACTATATATCAGATGTGTTGCAAAATAATTCTGTTGTTTCACTGCAGTCCGGTGGCTTCAAATTCTAAAGGACAATCTTAATGTTTCGTACTTCCTTTTCTCAATATAATTATATGTATATTATCAAAACTGGAATACAATAGCTCACATTTATTATTGGATTGTGGAAACGTGTTTGGCTCAGTTCCATCGTGTGGTTATTGTAAAATTTTCCTTGGTTTTATCAAAAATATTATGAAGTTATTACTTCAAATTGTTTATTGCCACAACAAATTTCAAGAACCATGACCGTGTGAGTGTGTATTAAGGTTATGAATTCATCACTTTGATTTCCTTTGTTGTCACCTTCGCTATGATTATTATGAGATTTCGTACAGGTTTATTTAATATCTCCATCTGGACATTAAACCACAACATCGGCCTCGTGCCAACATTCATAATAAGTACATTCGCTCTCAATTAAACCAGGGATAGGATAAAACAATTCGACATGTTTCACCAATCGCTTTATGTGTATCATTGTTCCAACATGATGTATAGCCGCTCTTTGATCAAAGGCGACTGCAGCCATTACATTTGTTTCGCGAGAATGATATTAATCAAACACATTTATTGCGGTCGCATTCAAAATTAACTGCCGTATGTTAAATGTAAGTTCTGAGAACTCTTGGCTATCAAATATTTCCTACAATAAACCAGTTGGGCCAGTATACTCCCCAGATTCTCATTCTTATGCCATCCTAACATAACAACTACAATAACATCCACGTAGAGCTTCTGGATTGCCGCCAATGTTTTATGGACATTCATTACGGTTAATATAATAATGTCATTCAGTTATAATAACATCTCGTCATTTAAACATTTGGTGCGCAGTAGAGTGAAGAATCAAACGATCACGCTTACCTATATTGTGTTATCATTAGTTGCGGTTGTTCTGTTGAAACAGATGCGATTTTTGCTTCTCCTACATTTGAATTAAAATAAGATGACAAAGAAGCAATCAAAGAATTCAGTCGACAAACAAGAAGACATGAAATCTCCCGCGACGTCTGTCAAATTAGCATCACAAACGAAAATAGCGTCATTCTAATTATTTTGATGACTCAACTGAAATACAATTAATCTTGCCGGTTCTGTGAACTGTCCAAGTGATGGACGGACGAAAATATCGTCGCATTTCGCGATAAATAAACTTGGGAGTCGAATATCGGATTTCGATTCCATCGGTGCTGCGTATCAAAGATTTTATACGCGTGTTCGATGGCAGGCAGCGGAGCGCAATGCCGGCGTGCGGCGCGCACCTCGCAGCACACACCAGTACACTGCTCACGTGTGTGCACAACCTGCCAAAATACTTACTAAATCAACCAACGAACATCATTAAATGCATCACAGAAAATATATTACACAACAAGGTAGAGTCCACCTACTCACTAAATTAAATAGCAGATCAAAGAAGCAAATTCCCATTATTCCGTCAACGTAATTTACCAACAAACTTCAATCTAATAAGATTGAATATGAAACTTTGTGCTATCTAGGCGCAACATTTCTCAGGCCGGAAATCAGCTGTCGTATCCCGATTCCTACTGGGAGATCGGCCAATGCGTCTGCAATTACATTAGATCGAGTTGGTTCCTAGACTCGTGATTGGTAACCGGAGACGATTCGTGTTCACCGGAACACTGTCTCAGTTAATTAGAATGCTTTGTAAGAATAGATTTGACATCAACTTTCGAATGTACGTCACTACATTGATTCACTTTTATGGATGCAATCAGTTTATTTGTTACATTGTTTACATTAAGTATAGGTGTCATAATAATAATTAAACACATGTATCTCAAAGCCCAGCGAAATAAAGTATTCCTTTCTTTCTAATTATAATAGTTTGGTTATTCAACTAAATAGTGTTACTGGTATCATATGTGTAGGTAAGTGTTGAGTAAGATTATTATATTCATCTATTATAGTTTTCGAACATTCATTCTTATTAAGTGGATATGCATAAATAACATCGGTTCATAATATTATATTGTAATTGTAACCTTTAACGAGTGTTGACAAAGCCGTTTCTATAGTAAAGTTTTATAGTTCGGCATCACGCGTTGGTACAGTCATTGCCGTGGCAGTTGACACAGTGGTTCATTGTGGACTGCGTGACGACATGACGCCTTGAGCATGACGCCCGTCTGAGCCGCGTCTAGCAACTCGTCATTCCGTCATCTCTATACTCATAAATCAACCGCTCCACAAATTGGAAACCCACTAAACAGTTGAACTGCTCGCGTTATAAAAACCCAAATAATAACTTCGGATCTAAATCTCATAAAAATATGATTTCGAGTAGGATTTTCACTTTTTAATCCCGTCGTGGTTTTACGATGTTGTAAAATTTGATTAATAACAGTTTTGTGGAGTCGGCCTGAGGTCGGACATTGTTGCATTGACCCATTTACAGAGCGTGATTGTGGTGTATTTTGGCGGTTCCACTCCAGACGAAACATGCCCGTGTGGTGGCAATGTAACATGACTCATTGTAATCAAGGTCTCCCTGTATTACGTTATTGTTTCAAATTAATTTGAACCGATGTAAAATAGTTTGATTGTTGTCAATATTGTGCTTTTCCGTACATTTAGTCTAAATAAATAATTTATTTCCATATTTTTATTACATTGTTGATGAAAAATTATTGTATACCACTTTTTAAGCGCCACCGCTTTAAACATAACTGTCGGAGATTTAGACATATCCTTTCGGACAAAATGCACAAGTGTGGGAAAGTGGCATTTGTGATCTTTCGTGTTGGTTCCTAAACTTCATAGAAATCTCTACTAAAGCCTCCACCACTTTACTGAGACAGCAATTATCTATAATCGTCATCATCAAAACTCTACGAAAGCATAATTCGACACTGGCAAAAATGAAAGGGGTAGGCTATTTTTTTATTGTATTTCATTTGATTTTAACATTGTTTCCGTAGAAATCTTTTAGAAAAAAAACATGGGTTGAAGTAACAATTTTTTGACTATAAATAGAAACACAGTAGGTACAATGGACAAGTAGTACTATGGAATCTCTAACGAATGGTTCACCGTATCTTCCTACTTAAAAAATTCTGGCAACCCTACTTACCACAAGAAGCACTGTTCTACTAACCGTTATTATAAGATTGCGAAAAACCTTGTCAACCGCATTTCGCTACACTTTACGAATTACAATTTCAAAGCACATCTATTGCTATAGTTCGCGTGGGCGAGACAATAAGTCATTACGTACAGGCAGACCCGTCAATCTATCTCCTGTCACTTAAATTTTAATATTTCTTTATTTTGTGAAGAATTTCCACAACATAGTGCGTCGCATCCGACGTTGTCGCGTTATTTCATCCGTCACATGATTGGAGACGTATCAGATTTAGCTCTTGACAATGAAGGGACGGCAGTTCTGCTTTTTAAACTTTTGTTTTCTATTTATAGATTTGATTCTGCGTTTGTATTTGTGGTACTTTATTTCGTAACGATCATTATTACATATATAATGAAATATTTTTCTTAAATTTATTGCGGATATTGCAATCATTCAATTATGATAATGATGAAATTATCATGATAACTAAAATGGCTAAATTAAAAGCATCGAAAGTCAATATACTGCTTTCCTGTTCAATTAATAATTTTCACACCAAGTACCTAATATTAAACTGATTTATTTCTATATATTTACATCATTTCCTTACATTGATAACAACTAAAGTAATGGAATGTCAGCCACATCTCGTTACGAATCGAATTTATTTATCGACACATATTTTATCGAGTTCGCCCCAAGGCCAGCCCGCGGGGGACTATAAAATCACACGGATAAATACGCATTCGATCGTCCCGTAATTAAAAACATAACTTATTAATAATCGTTTATTAACGCTTACGGCCTGAATAAGCATACGTCCTGTGCCACTGTCGTAGCACAGAAGATAAAATAAATTTACTCTATACCCAATCTTATTAACCGTGTTGTTTATCGCTTGTAACCTGTAAATACTGACGCGTAAACATTTAGTTTAATTTGATTTGTTCATTTAGTTATTTTTTGAAGTTCAATATTGTATTAAAGTTATTAAAAATAGCTCTGACCAAAACTAGAATTATTGTACTGTAATCAGAAATTAATAGTGGTCGCTTAGGGGTTAGGTCTTTTCTAGACTGTTACAGTCAAAATGTTTAATTGCACTTTCTCCGAGTGTACTGACTCTCGCCTTTATTATGAATAATAGTTGTTACTAATAAATTCTTACACTGTTCTAAGCAGTCCACATTACTGTAACGATACAATTGAATTTGTATTTGTAATTCGCAATTTTAATATTCACTATTTGCATCAAACTCAAATTCAAGTCAAGTGGTCAAAGTCGAATTATATTTCTTTATAACGATTAAACTATTTCTCTGTATGGCTTGACGTGAAGTGTGATTGTATGAGTCTGATCAGCATTTCATTTATTTTAACGCCTTTGAGAATGTCTAATAATAATATTCATCATCATTCATGTGTTAGTTCCGGATGCATTCGAAATTTTATCATACCACAATGTAAATTAAATAATATTAAAGTATTAATATGCTTTGCAAGGTTATTAAGATTAAAAGATGCCTTCTGAACGGAAACTACCCGTCTATCTTTATTTTTCTAAAAATGCTAGGAATAAACCTAGCTGTAAATAACTCTACATGTATTAATTTCCTAAAATCATTGTATTTTACATAAATTTTAGTGAAGTACACTAACATTAACTATAACAAGCGCGCAGAAAGCAAAGTGCCCTTTGCCCAAAACAACAATAGTCGCAAAGGCGAGAAGAGAACAATAAACCGGTTGATTTATTTTAATAAAGTAATTTATGGGCCCTTACAAATTGGCCTCGTGACGGCCGCCTTATCGAGTGGTGAGAATCGATAAAATCGTTGTCGATGAATCGATACATCGTTATTAATGACCCGCTTATTGTACTCGTTTAATGAGATAACATTTGTTTTGTATATACTTGTTAGTGAAGTACATAAATCGATTTTTTATAGAAGCTAAAATGATTGAAACCGTTCTGTCTTGCATAACGCAATTTGTAAAAGATTGCAGTTAATATAATCCATATTATAACAATAGTCACGAACTCCGTTATGTAATCTATGTTTCGTTTAAAACACCAAAACCTTAACATCAGCACAAAAAGATTCGTTCCATCAGCACCTACCCATAAAGCATTACCATCGATCCAAGATAACTCATCTCTTTTGCTCGTAAATTGAGAGAGTCCATAACTCGCGCGGCTTAATTACGAATAAATAAATAAATAATTGAATGTGAGCGGCCGGGGGCCTAATCGATCGTGTTTTAAGGTGTCGAAGGTGCTAACAAGGGGCTTGTTGCGCTCCGGAGCCCCGACAGGGCCCTGTTTTCTTTATACAACAACCCGCTACCCGAAAAGACTTTATTGTTATCACTTCAGGATCATTTAATTGGTTTACTGCTGTGTTTGATAATCCTAGTGATAAGAGTGCATACAAAGAAGTTCGTGTGTGTTCCGTGCTCAGATAGATATTTATAAATACTGACAATATTGAACATTTAATGTAACACTTGATTATTTTGATTTAGTTTAACACATTGGATATAGAATGTTACTCAATCGCTTAAAGATGTCTGGAATACGTGTTCCTGTAGGTTACAAGAACATTTAATCTCACTTAGAGCTGCGAACGGCTGCTAGTTTTATATAACGCAGTGTATAATAAATATCAAATGTTTTATTTCGATCTCATTTGAAGGCTCAATAGTCCAAATGTGCCAAATATGTGAACTACTTCATAACTGACGTTGACGTGGATTGACATGACCCATTAAACGCCGCTATATTTAAGAAGATCCTTCAAAGTCAACACTTTAATGTTATATCAATGTTGCATCTAATACAAATTTGATGTGACAAATAAATCTAGAAGGTGTGCGAGCTAATGGATGTAAAGAGGGTCAAAAGTCAATTCTGTGAAATTGAAACCATCTAAACTTAGCGCGCGGAAGCTGCGTTGATGCTTGTTCCCTTCATAGCATTTTTTTTTCCAAGACTATTGACGCGTATCCATTTCCTCGGCCCAGAATAGTAGCCACCTCCGTGTCTATAAAATAAAGAATATCACTCAGCGACTGTCCATTTATCCACTAGATATAAGGATGTCGCTGATTACCGGTCATTAGAAAGTAATTAGCCCATGGATCACTCACCGGTTGTCTCGGTTCGAAAATATATTTGATTCGGCCTTCTCTTGCGTTGGTTATTCGCGAAAAATTGGACAGCCTCGCTTGAAGGCGACCTACGCTAATTCGGTACATTAATATGTGTGGCGAAGATAAATAATTAAAATAACGTGTGTAAAATATGACGTTACCGTGCAAAATGTCGCATCTTTCAGTTGATGATGATTGTGTTCTAGAAATGAGCAATCAAGGATTTCTTTAGATGACTTTAATGACGTCAGTTGGTCAAAGTATGATTCAACTGAAGTTATAATATATAATTTCTCTATCTTTACGTAACGATTTTATTTTATGCAACACAGCTACAAATCACTCAAATGCCTACTTCTAAACTGAAGACGTAATCCGCGAACTCTCGATAGCATATCTGATTTCTCGAACTATTTAAAAGGGTGCTTTAAAATCCGGCTTCGCTCCTATAGTGACTGCTTGGCAAGAGAATAAGATCAATAATATATGTGTGACTATGATGCACAATGGCGTCGGACATGAATTCAAAATACGTAATATAGTAAATGTCAAATTGTTAGGTATTATTTTACTAAATTTCACTACATACATACCTTAAAATACTCTAAATGTATGTTATAATAACAAGTATATCGTCGAAAAATCATACCCTACAGACATAATATCTATACTTTGATCAAGGTATGATTAATCAACACCTATCATACTGCTACTTATACATTTCTGTATTCCATTATTAGATTATGATAAGCCAAGCTTGGTAGTTGCTGCAAGCCCCTCATAAATATGATAAAACAGAATGTATTATCACTACTTAATTCAAGATGATACATTAATCCTGATTACGTGTAGCAATGAATATTTGAACCAACAAGAACGAAAACAAAATCTAACTGTCACCAACCAAACTTTTCCGGAGTAAAATTTCTTAAATCACCATAATTCAAAGCATCCAGGTTCACCCGAAGGTGTGCTTGATGGATGAGTAGCTAAATTACCTCTGCCTCCCCCCTCCGTTACCTCACTAACGACTCGTTGGCCAAAAGCGATTATTTATAAACAGTGATGACAGGACTTCCGACATTATTACTGGTGATTAAGAAGCTCCTCGATTGAAATCTAGGTTTAGAATAGTCATCAGAAATATTTGTTACTGATAGAAATTGAAATGATGATTGTATAGAAGTGTATTTGTTTGAATTTATGTGACTGATGACAGGTAAAATCTACAACTAGAATACATTTAGTTCCTAACGCTTTTAATTTTTATATTGTACTACATGAATTTCGATAGATATCCATAATGGTACTGATACGCTATTTACAGAAATCAACTTTTGAACATTGTGACATTGTGACTTCTATCAGGTTTCTTCAGACTGTGGTCTCTGGCTGACTCATAGGTATAGGCATAGGTACGAGTTGTGGATCCAAAATGTGCTCAACTCTAAACGTGTTTTCGAGCTGTATAGGTTACCGCGGAGTGCAACGGTGGTAAATGAACTCAAATCTATCGATCATATATTATATCAAAACAATTCTCGTGGGCCAGGGCCTCGATTCTCTCACGACTTAGGTCCAAGATTCGTGCCGATAGGCATATGTTTAGAACATCATCATTATCTTACTTAATTTAATACTTCATTTCTTATTGTATATAAACATTTTTTTTAACATAGAGCTGAGAATTCTTAGCACTCTTCGAAAGAGTAAATATTTTTTGTTTATTTTGATCTTTACGCAACTATTTCGAGAATTTAAAAACCCTACCCAGTTGAAATGCCTTCATTGACATAACTTTACCGCAATTACTTTCCATAATTGGCTATATTTTCCGTCAAATATTGACAGTATTAGTTAATATCCGCCGATCGGGTAATCTAAAGGCCGGATACTGTTATCGGTACCCAGCGAGACTGTTCGCGTTCGCGCATTGAATTTGTGGCGCTCAAACAAAACGATTATGGAGTTGGGTACTGATGCACGTAGTCTTAGTGGGTCGCTGTACATTATCTCATATCCGCGAGTGCAATTATTGTGTACGTTTCCCACGGATAAGTCTGATGTTTCGGTCATTGAAAAAGATAAATTTGAGGCGTACTGTACCTGTACTGTTCTTTTAGATAACCTTACATCTACACTAATATTATAAAGAGGAAAATTTGTATTTACGTGTGTGTTTATGTTTGTAATGAATTTACTCATAAAATTACTAAGCCGATTCCTAAAATTATTTTACCATTGGGAAGTTACAAATGCAATTTATGGTTTTCCATTTCTGATATAAAAGTAAGATATTACGTTTTCTCGCTATATACGTGTGATTATGTTAAGCATATTAATAATAAATAGATTCTCCAGAAGGTAGTATCGTGAGACCGGTAGGCGTTACCGGCCCGCCCTGAGATCGCTGCCCGCCCTGCATGTTGGGCGGATCTATAAGGGGACAGCTTATTGCGTTATCATACGATTAATTTGATTGCTTGTATATAAGGGAGAGAAGTAGGTACTTAAACATTTGTACCTATTTACAGATGTTTTTTTTATGAAATAGTTATTAGTTAAAATACCAAAGGCTTTAGTCGATTCTAAACGTATCTGGACTTATTAAACACACCACAGATTCTAATACTTAAACAAGTAAAATAAAATCGATTTCAGAACATATTTTACAGCGCCACCATCTACACCCAAAGTTAGCAAAGAAAGTACAGTTCAATACTTTCCCTCTCATTAATAATATGGATGTAATATAATGCACTAATAAGTTAAGAGGGTGTAAGAAGAGTTATAGGATAATGTCAGAAAACAATTGAACTGCTAAATATCCACTGACATCCTATCTTAATGTAATCTTCAGTGGGTACCCACAGATGAAGTCGTGGGCCACTGCGGGTGGCATGAAGATATTAAAACCAGAATAAAGCCTTCACATCCGATTACTACACAAAGACCGTCGATCCATCTTAGATAGAAAAAGAATATCGAACTCTAATTCGATTATTATGTAAGAGTAGTTCAGTTCTTTTGCTAAGGAAATGAAATAGTTGCAGATCTTGATAGAAGTATGAATGTATTAGAATATGTATGTTTATTGAAATGAAACTATTTACGGATTCTAACGCGATATAATTGATATTATTTACTATTAGTCTCGCGTAAAATGTAGTTTAATTTCAATATGCGACATTCATGTGAATTTCAGAAAAAATGTAGATATTTGTTGCTTGTTTGGTCCATCATCACCATAATTTCAGCCATAGGACGTCCACTGCCTTATGGACCTCCAAGCCAATTTGTTAAAAAAATCATAAAACTGTTATTAGATACAGCTATTCAATAGTTTTATAATTTTTTACAATTTTTATAATTTTATAATTAAAAATATTGTGTTTTCTATCAGCTTAGTACGACGGTAAAGCAATAATTTTATTTTAAGGTCAAAGTATATAATGTAACTCCACTACAAAATATTTCTAACGAACCCTATTTTGATTTCGACATGTCAAAACTAACACTTATACAGCCACTTTTAGATAGTCAACTCTTATTTATTCATGAGAGAATCAATAATAATTGTCCTTTCTATAAACAGCACGATGTCACCCCATCTCTTCAACCTATTTATGTTAATGTAGCATTGTGGCTGACACTTCATTTGTTCTATCTGCCAAGCATGCCCATTGTCAAAATCCTGCCCTTTGACTCCATTGTATGTTTTTTGTGAACCAACACCGGATTATTTTATTTCCGTTATTTGTTCAATCTTTGTTGTCTCATGTTTATCATTATTAGTTTCATTCACTTTTCCTACAAGATTATACATCATATTTTTATGTTCATTGTAACTATTATAATTATTATTGCCGTTATTGTTTTATGGGCGTATTTCAGTTTTATGCTAGTTCAAGATGATTATTTATTTATTAAGCAATTATTGCCTCTGCACGACATTTCTTTCTTCCTTTTATTTTTCTTTTTTCTTTCTTTCATGAGACTGTGCCTTCAGCTTAACATCAGGCGAGGTGAAGTCAAATTGACATGCCATAAATAAAAAAAAAACACAAAAAAAACATATTTCATGTCAATGTTTTTCATTTAAATTTATCTCTGTAGAAATTTGGTTTTGAATATTTTAAATATCAAATCTGTTTATTAATATAAATACAATTGATTCCAGTTTAAAAATGGTATCCTCCATCTTTTTATGAACTATTAGTGACAGTATTCTAACAACACAAACCGAAGGTGTTGTTACCAAATCTGCTTGGTCATGACCGGGACGCCGTTCCATATTGTAATTTAAATTGTCATTCAAATTAACATCAAGAGGAGACAGTAAACGCGGTGGCACTCGAATGTTCGACACCTTCGTCTAGACACGTCCAAACACGACAGTTCTACGCATTCTATTGTCTACGTATTTAACTTTTAATATTTTCAGAAGTTATTGGGAAATAATCTGCTTTGAAAATAATAATCACCGTTCCAATTATTGTTCCTTGAAGGATCCCCATGGTTCTTATAAACTTCTTAAATACTAATAATTTATATACATTTACATCAATCATGCAACATCGTAAACAGAGATTAGCAACAATGTATAACAACAAAAGAAATGATATACAAAATTAAGGGTTTCCATCCCAGTGATATTTTACGATAGCCGTAAGCGACAAAGCGATGGCCATAAAGGTTACAATAGCCCGTAGAACTATTGCGTACAAAACCACCTGTAGGTAGTCTAAGTACTATATAGTTCAGTAATACAAGCAATGAAATATTTCATTTGATTGAATAATTTTATCACAATTTTTCTTAATGTTTTTCCAGTACGGCAAGTGTAATTAAAAAAGATCGCACAACATTGTAAGAGGGGCAACATACTCGTTTTGACGGTCAATCTTCTCCGCACTCATAAAAAGCAGAAACATGACTACGTTAATAATAAATTACATACATTTCAACCAGACGATACTACCAATTGGAAACAACAAATGCTAATAATTGCTTTCCACGTATGAAATGTTCGCAAGGGACGAAATGCGTTTCGCACCAAGCAAAATGAAACAATGCTTATAATCGATCATCTTAGAGAATTATTAGCAATTAAACCCGAGAGGCCGCTATAGCCGTCGCACATTGGCAATCTTTGTATCGATATCTGCCATATTACTCGTAATTTCCGCCATGGCTATTACTTTAAATCAACATTTTATTACTTACATTGTTATCAAATACATAAGAATATTTTCCATTAATTTAAATTCCACCTCCTATAAGTGGAATGGAATTGTTTCTGTAACAGTATTTTCGTTATTGTGTTGTATGTGCAATTTATTAGAATATGGTACTCATACAATATGTACGTATTGTTCGTATCTGTCGAGTCTCATAACGATGTCGGAACTGTGGCGGCGGATAGTTCAGGTTTACTGCTGTCGATAGTTGCCACCTTCGTTTGGAGGCTTCCATTGTTGCATTCATCGCAATGATCCAGCGTAGTCGCATCGTCGTCTTTCAGCCGCATCCGACATTTCCATTGTTGCAATTTTATTGCCGGTGTTACCGTCCGCGTGGAGATCGTAAACTACGCAACAGCGTTCGATACTATCGCCAGTGATCCCTGAAGCTGCACTGATGGGCGACCGCACCACGGGGCATTATCGCTCGCCTTCGCCACCGCAACCACGGCTTACATTCATTTCTAATAAATTGATAGGAGTGCGGGGCGAGGATCCCGCGCGCGCCATTGGTGGATCGTTCCCGGTCTTCGATACTTGGACCACGACTGTAAATCAACTTTACAACCTTTAATTACAGATATTTGCCGTCTCATGTGAGCGCATGGGATATCGGAGGGCCGCGCTCGCGAAAATATAGCATAATAATGGGTATTGACCCGTAATGGTTCGCCCGTAGGTACTATCGGCCCCTTTTGTCTTGATTGTTCGAGCGAGAGTATATTCTTTTCTGAATGATTGCCAATTACATCGAATGGCCTCCTGAATTCCACTGAGCCATGCAAAACTTCAATCTTCCCAGTTTTGATTTGCATTCGAATAAATGATTTATGTGTTATTAAGGTATCGGAATTGTAATAAATAAAGTAATATGGCGGTTATTCTGGTTGTTTGGTGGTTTCAAAACTTAGTAAAGGGTTGTGTACACTGATTTTGACTTTAAATAACTAGAATATGTAGGCAGTGTCAGTGAGTGGTTGTGTACTCACGGGGCGTGCAAGTGCCGCGGTACAGTAAGTATTGCCACAATGTTGCACCGGATAGGGCCGGCCGCCTCTGTTTTAATGTCTCTCAGACGGAATTACGCTGGATTGTTCTCAACTTTACTGCTCCCTTCATGATTGATCGTTGTATCCTCGGCCTTATGTCATTTTCGCGGCGTATCTCTTGGAATTTGCACTACAAGCAATAAATATTACATTGAGTTATGGTGATTTTGTGAAATTATAGCATATGACTCTTTAACTGTGCTCGTGTATTGTTGGTCTTAAAGTAAAAGGGGTAATAAGGGTGTTTTGATTTTGAATAAATAATTATTGGTTCATATTAAAGGAGAACTTATGTGGGTGTTGTGTTGAACCGAAGTGTGGAAATTAACACTAGAATGATCGTATTCTAAATTAAAACCCGACTCGCAGCCGCAATAAATTCTTCCGACCATAAACTTATAACGACGGTCTAAATAGAGGCTAGCTGTCATTTACGGCCTTAATACATGCTAAGAAATAAAATCAAACATGCACTTATGTGTTTGATCCATTTGTTACTATGGTAGGTGCCCATTTTTCTTTGTAGGTAGGTATGTATTACTATACGGTGTGTTTTCTTCTCATATCATTTTGAATTAGAATTTAGAGTATATTTATTTTCTGAACGTTATTTATTAAAACGTTTATTAATTAAAAACTTTTTTGAGCAAAAATACCCTCGAACAAGTCCATTACGTCATTTTTCGTTTTCTGTTTACCTAATGGCTGAAAAAAGATTGAAACACATGACAGGACGACTCATCTTGAAGTTTAATTACGATCCTAAATCCCATCATTGCCACTGGTAACCACTTACAATAACCATGCTATTTATTTACCACATTAGTAGTAAAAACTATAATTTCAATTTCGTCGAAACGTGAAACAATTTTCTGTTATGAAAGTACAATTAAACACGAATGAAGTCGACCGCTTGGAGTATTACCAGCATACGAATATAATTAAGATTGATCGAGACGTGAATCGAGTGGGGCGGTGCAATCAAACGCGAATTCGACCAATAGGAGGACATCGCCGGTGAACGGGCGGCGCTCATTGGTGCGACGCGGGGTAGTCGGCTCTAGGGCCTTGATACCACTCTCGATAAGCGGGAGCTGGCCAATGTCGATTCGATCGATTATCGCCTGTCTCGTTGCGCTCCATGATCGTTACGACTGCTGACTCTACACCTTACCATAGAAATTGTTTTTGTCAGTTATAGCGGGAAAGTTTGCAAGTATCTACTGCGAAAATGTTTCAAAATTAAAAAAGAAAAACTATCTTCAGATATACTGTTCAGTAATGTTGTATTTGTTAGTAAATGTGTAAAGTGGGTTGTTAGATAGATTTTCTCAAATCAATATTCAATTTTAAAATATCAGATTGGCGATTTTGAAGGAACTATAAGTATTTTCTATTGGTTTTCTTAAAGTGTTCTTAATTGGAGACATGGTTTTCATTATAATCGCACCTGAATGATGTTCACTTAAGATATTATGTAGGTTGTTTATTCTGCTTTATATTTATGACAGTATCTCTAGGTATAACGCTTTAATTTATGTTAAGCTGAGTATAGTGCCAGATGCGTCATATTAAAATACTTTTTAGTGTTGTCATCAACCAATATTTATGCTTATACCTAAATTAGTAATAAAATGTCAAATTAAATTTATTAGAACCGTGCGAAACCTTTAACTTAATTTTCGCCGTAAAACGGTGCAGAAATCAAAGTTGCAATCTGCAACACTTGAAACAGATTAGTCGGCTAATCGGCAGTTATTTACAATCCTTTATCAGCACTCGGGGGCGGTCGGCAATACGATTTACGACTTGCAAGAGTTGCCAGCACAAAAGAATTAGCCTTTCTAAGCGACATCGAGTGCCAATAAACATGGAGTGAGGTGCAAATATAATCGGGCAACACTGTAGCGGGTGTGACGGTGACGGCCCTCAATTTATTCTATACATATACCCATAAACGCATACACCCATAAAGTGTAATTCATAATACAAATTTAGCATAAGGTTTCGTAGGAAAAGCAATAATTTGTCACAATTGGGCACGATTAGATTGGCTCCGCCGGCGATTTGACATAGCTCGTAAATAATACTTCGGGCGGCCGAATTGAGTGAGCCGTCAGTGTGAGCGAGCAAGCGAGCTGTGTTGTGTGGGCCTTTTATAAATGGTACCGTCGTCGTATGCAAATAGCGCGCGCGCGCGCTCGGTGCGCTGGGCGCACGCGCATCGAATCGCGCGTTTTCCGCCGCACCGCACGGAATGCGTTTTGTGGAAATCGTTATTGGGGTGATTGCTTTCATAAACAATAGCTTTTGTCCACGGTTTCTTGTAAGCATAGCGTTATTCGGATAACGGGATTGTTCGCTGTTCGTGTGATAACGCTCGCGCTTTACGTAATCCCGTTTAAAAGGTGTTCGATGTTTGAAATCGTGCTTTATCTGTACCGCGTTCAATTGCTAGTAATTTGTTGTACGTATTTACGATATTCACATAATGCTCTGTAACCACTAGCTTTACTATAATTTCATCATAGCTAAGAAATCTGCAGAAAATGTGTTGCGATTTAAGTAGGTAAGTTAGTAAGTACTTTTTACATTGATGTCGAATTGAATTTAGCAATCTGTGACCATTACTCTTAGATCCTACCCCCGTTCAAGTAGTCTATAAAAAACTAAAAGGGACACAGGTCATGTTAATATGGGTGAAATAGTATCATAAAAGTTGCGATCAAGCGCATAGCAACTTAGTAGGGGGCAATAAAGGTTGTCAACGTGGTGTGAAGAGTGTGGGTGGCGAGTTAGGGTTACCAACTGATATTGTGTTATAAGGATGCCTTTTCAAATTATTTTTTTCGTCATAAAATACAAAGGCCAAGAAAACTGAATATTATATTTATCTATATTTGATGACCAATATATGTGATGTGGCTTTATAAGTATTTGTTTTTAGAAAGGATAGTATAAACTATAACAACAAAAACATGGAAACTTTATCCAACAAAGCAATCAAACTCGCTACCTTATGTATAGTATTCATAGTATCTAGGTATAATTATTCCATCCAAAATGTCAAATCTAGGATAAATGTGTATATTTTGAGAGATATGTCTAAATAAAATTTGGAGTATACAATATGAAGTCAAGACCTTACGATAGTTATCTCGTCTGGGCCATCCTAAACAAAGAGGCACATAATAGTTGTTGTTCTGGCACAGATACATACTTAACTAAAAAGTCGTTGTAAACACCGGTATTATCTTAATATTTTCTAAATATATTTTCCTTGTGAATGTTACAGTCAAATCTCTTAATCAGTAAAAAATAATCTTACCTAATCTTTAATCAGAGAATTATAGTTTAGGGAATATAAAAATTATTGGTCATTAAATAGTTTTCATTATCACTCCTAGTAAAAGCTATTAACTGCTGGACTACGAGTGAATTTTTTTAGTTATTAGTTGGTTAGAATATCATCATTCTCTGAACTTCAATATTTTCAGTGAAGCGACTGCCATCTGACCTTTGCAACCAATTAGCGATATCAAAGTAGATCGAAGATTTACCTGGTTAGAATGTAAATAGTAAAATTGGTTGCCTGTAAAGTCGGTATACGGGCGAAAGTTTTACGTGACAACGACTTTGAGTGGTAAGGACGCGTGCCTTTCACTTTTTATGTCTGTCTCTCTCGCTCTTAGGCGGGCTAACCATGCCCGAGTGGAAGGGACGCGTGCCTCTCACTCGCTCTCATTGTGAGCGCATAACGTGAGCGGAGCGTAACGCAGTTTCTTGAAGTGTCACCCGGCAAGCCAATTTATAAGACGTTGTCACGTCAAAAACATTTTGAAATACATGATGAATTGATAACTAATCGCTTTTTTATTAAGAAGTGAGCAAGCAAACTTGTGGTCACTGTATTTTTACTCAGACTCTCTATAAATTGTATATAAGTACTTATAATTGATTTCGATGGTTAAACATACTTTTAACTGATTAAGAATTTTGACTGCGACATAAGTCATCAACACAGTACTCACTTCACTCCGCAAACAAAACCATAAACGATTTAGCACACTTTATTACGAAATTTCATGTAAATTTTATACAATAAGCAGACACTTATTTAAGCAGAATACATTGGTAGCCTTGTTTAGTTCAATTCTGCGTCATCATGTTGTACCATTTACTTCAAACGTGGCAATTAATCTGAACGGGTGACGTAGCCACCCTTTGCTTACCCCTCTTCCGCCCTGGCTCACCCCCTCCTTCACCCGCGGCCCAGATAACCGGGGGAATGATTAAGTGCAGACAGGAAGACGGATTGACAAATAGTCGTTTAGGTATTTCGCTAATGTTTCGTTCTCATCAATAAACGATCGACGCTGTAGGTTTGTTCTTGCTTAGGGAATTCACGATTGGGGAACTTATTGTTGTTAGAAGGATGGTTTAACAACAAACCTTCTTATTTGGGGTAGGTACGTAAGAAATTGACTGCTGGCAAAAAGTACTCGAGTGCTGTTATTATTGCGTAATAAATTGGCAGCTACTGATTTGATTATGTTAAGTGAATTTTAGCTCTATCATGAAAATAGAGCTTAACGAAACACTGTTATATATAATTAAAATGAGCGTAGTGGAATAAGAAAACAAGTTATTTAATTAATGCTGGACTTAACAAAACACATTTTTTTCACCGATCGATGTGTAGATAACTTAAGTAAGTAAGTACCCGGCAGAATGTTTCTTTTTAGCTTTATTTGTGTTCATATTATTACTTAAAAAAATTACGAAGTTACCTAAGCATTTACATTTAAATTTCGCTTTTCGTTATGGCGAAATATATCAAACTGGGAACAGACTGCATTAGATTCGACGGGCTCGAGCCGAGACAGCTTGTAACTCGATATGGCCTTACCGAAATGACTTTGCAAATGTAACGAATTGTTTGCAGCAATTATTCACGCGCATGTTGATTGATTGTCGTCCGCTTTCTAAATAATTTCTAATAACATGTAATTAATGTACTACTTTCAAAATAAATCCAGTGTTAGCGTTTGTGTAAGTATCTGTAATGTTAAAATGTATTAATATATGAAATCGAAATTAGTCTAATTCACAGTGGATGTTTGTTTAATATAAAATTCAATAAAAAGTCATAAGGTATGGCGGTGCTAGAGAAAATAATTGCTTTAATATGTAGCTTATTTTAACAGATTAACTAATATATACAAAATGCACCAAACTATGACACCGGTTTGCACTTTGGAAAATGAGCATTAGGTTAAAATATTGATTATTAAACACAATAAACGTACTTTGAATATTAAGGAAAATGTTCAGGGGCCCTAGACAAGTATAATATTCAATGTATGGGAATGAAACGTATTTTGACGTTAATGACATGCGTGAACGAATGTCAATTCCATACATTGATCAATCTTTTCTATTCCATTCTACTAAACGATTGCCACTTGTCTAGAGCCCCAGGGGTGCTTAGGAAAAGGAAAACGATTTAATACCACGGCACATACATACAACAGACACAGTCATTGAATCTGTATGTTATACTGTTTAATATAAAATATGTAAACATCTCAAACCCTGACAGCCGCTATTAGCGTGGCTAAGTAGCTCGCAGTTCCTTATAGCGAGCACGATCCAGATTCGTCACGTCATCTAACACAAGTTAACAGTCAAATTACAGTAAATCAAATAGTGGCAAAACTGGCAAACAAGCCTGTAGAACAAACGACCAGCTTCCGCGGCCACACGGGCTGTGCTAAATCCGGGCTACTAATACTGCGCGTGCGTCGTAAAGCCGCGATCTGACGCGCTAGCGCAACGCGTAAATCATCGATCGTGCGATGCGATGCGATTTACTACGCTTGACGAGCCTTGTTGCCAGCTAGTGCGCATGTGTTACTAGATCTTCATTCTACTTCAATATTATTGAGTAATATTTTGTTCTTAACCGACTGCGAAGAAGTTTAAAAGGGAGGGTTATATATCTAATCTGAACAAAAAAGATAATCTCCTAACTCTTCTGGGTAAGCTAAATTGCTTACGTTAAGGGTTTGCGTCGGTAGTGAAATGGTCAGAATTCGAGCCCGGTACATCTCGATTAGACTCCTTAACCACTAAGCTAGTACACTTATATCTGCAATAAAATATGCAATAAAACTAGATAATAGTGCAATTATTTTACATCACAATTAACTAAAACACTTTGGTATTACTTATTTGTACTGAAAGTGGCTACTCTAATACAGATAAACGTGTTCTCTTCGTTATAAACTCTAATGAAGAGGAGAAAATTATGATAATAAAATTACCAGTCCTTTATAGTTTATACAATAAAACAGGTTGAAAGCTGTCCATTCACGGACGACATCTAGCCCTGTTTCAGCCTGTTTAATCTTATATAGTCGTAGTTGGCAATGTCCGATTTTACGAGCCTTACCAAGTGCGTACTAAAGGATTTTACAACATGCAATAGTGGGCAAATGTTCTGACCGCTTCTACTCGGAGCTATCTAACGTGATTAACATGTTTCCTTGTGTTGGTTTATGGCCTATACGCCTGTACTTATGACATATATTTGAAGATTATATATTTCCGATTTTGAATCTTCCATAGAGCAACTACAGAGTTTTTATTGCAGGAAGGCAAGTTGACGCGTAACGAAACTTTTTATTTGTAATAATTTAAAGCATTATCTATGGTTATTATTGAATACTACATTCTAATGTGCTTATACTGTTTAGATACCTAAGCTCCAGCATTTTAGAATTCTGGCAATAAATAAAATTATTGAAACAAATGGTCTAATAAAAATAGTTTTACCTAAATCTTTTATTTATATGACTGCGTAACATTGTTATGAACGCTGCGAATAGACGCGATATATTTGGTATTATTTACTTTAAGCCCGTCGGGCTTAATCGCGATATAATATATAAAGTGGTTTCATTGCAATATGTGACATACGCGTGAACCGCAGATAATATGTTTTTAATTTTTAAGTTTAACTGCAAAACGGCCGAACTCAATAACTGAACTCTGTTTTCTTTTGTTACAGGAACACCAATAAACAGATTGCCAATAATGGCCAAGTCTGTCCTAGACTTGTATGAACTGTATAACCTGGTGATTGCCCGCGGCGGTCTCGTCGAGGTGATTAACAAGAAGCTCTGGCAAGAAATTATCAAGGGGTTGAGACTGCCTTCGTCAATCACATCAGCGGCTTTCACACTACGGACACAGTAAGTAGCAAGTTTATTTTTTGATTATTAGGAAGATATTAGGAATGTCTAATACAAATCATTCTTATCATCTGCCCACTCTTTGGTACATTTCTATTCACTCCACTCGCCTCCTTACTAATACAAATAATTGGTAAATTTCATTTTTAAAAATCGAATCCAATTCAGGATTGTGGCTCTCTAGAAAGCATAGTTTAACAAATGATCTACCATAATTCATAAAATGAAATAGTTCTTTTTTCACTGTACTACATAGATGATATGTTTGACAACCCGGGATGGGTTTTGATAGCTTAGTGGTTGTAGTATTCCTTCCTAAGAATCCTATTTTCAAATATTATACCATATATAATGTGCAAGAACACATTGTTTTGATATTTCGAAAGTACTAATTCCAGTAAGCGAATATATTCGACCGACGACTTTCACTATTCAGGTCGAATCCATATAGGCTTCAATACCGATAACCATACTTATCTAGAGCCTAATCTACAAAAGAAATAATATATCTGTGTGGTCTTAAATACTCAGGAGCTCCATATTGGAGACTGCTTTGTATCTAACCTTATTCAAATTCTCACGGGGAGAAGACAAAGACTATTCTACAATAGCGTACGTGAACCGCCGACGACAATATGACAACTTAATAATTAATAACCTCTAACTCATCTCGGACGATATAATTTCTCATTTATCTTTTGAGTTCCTTAACCTCTGCCTTTGTAAACTGTAAAGGCGGTTTAGAGGGATACAAAATGTATACCCGTTACGCACGATTGGATCATTTTAAATGCACCTTCTATAGGCAGCGGCACTTATAACGTGTTGACGTTATGTATGCTGCTGGTGACGTTAATTTTCATAATGTAAGAAGTGATTTTGTAACTAAATATTTCTGTTTTCAAGTACTTATTGAGGCAGACGTTGTTTTGTGTGCCAATGGGTATTGTGACTTTTAGAAAGTTCAATGTAAGTGAAATGTAACGTACCTATTGTTAGCGTTTTACTGTATCAGACTGAAGATACCGTAAGAAATTTATTAAATTAATTTAGGTTTAAAAATAGACGCTGTCATTTTTTTTCATGGGAATGTCATTTCTTCATTTAACTGCGAATTTTTAGGATCAAAATGTCTAGCGTCTGTAATAATTTCCTGAGTAATTTCCACTGAAATCCGTATAACCGCTTCAGTGTTAGCCTTCTAAGTGTATTACGCAATTAATACATATAATTAAATGTAACTTAATAAGTATAGAGAAAGAATAATTCGAATAATAGAGAAAATATGCACCAGTACTGAAATAAAAATTGTGCATTCACTTAGTAATTCCACATTAGCCATATTTCCTACAGTTATATCTAGACAATAGTTTATTTTCAACGTGGCAAACAGACAGATATCTAGTGACACTCATAAAATTACTCTAACCGCACTGACGAATGTCCGTCGTATATATAGATTCGAGTGACAGTTTTAAAGGTGGATTTTTATGACGCGTAGCGTCGGCGACTCGCGCTTATTGTGTTACGCATTAAATATGTGATCACTTAATATGACATATGGTAAGGTACCCATACAATACAACCATATAAAATTGACACATTACAGAATGGGATTAAAAATGTAATGGCACGTATTATATTTGAAGGATAGACTTTTGATAATAATTGGGCTTGAAATATGATTTAGTGGCGGTCGTGTCTCCGTCAGAGCTGTAAAGATATTATTAGATTCGTTAAAAGGATTCAATGGTGACACTGACATTGAAATGTTATGATTTATTTCCTAGTTGATAGGTACGGAGATTATTTTGAATTATAATAGAGAGTTACAAACTGTTTCGTTTTTGTGGATGCCGCTTTACTAGTTTGTGTCCTATAAAGCACATCAAATACCAAATTTCTGTACAGTTTAACTCCTTGTAAAGCCTTGGGAATATTCTGTTAAATTCAATTAGGTAATTAATTGATGTATCTAATTGATTGTAATGTGAGCTTCCAGTTTGAAATGCATATAATTTGCGATAGTCATAATGTTCGTTTGAATTTTCATATTTTCATAAATTTCATTTCATAATAAGTAGTTAATACTTAATCACTCAAAGATTTCCGTGCTCGTAATTGTCTGCTACGATTTGTGGGCTTCTATTCTATATATATATATATAGTCGCTTTTCGAGTTTCATTTTAATTGATTTTACAACTGCTAGTTTCTAACCTAATCATTTATGTCCCGTACCTAATGTTTTCGTGTTCTTGTTACTTTCATGTTTGGTGAGATACCTATTTGACTATTTTTGCTATAATTTTTCGCCCTGCTATTTGTAAAGGAAAAACAACAGTTAATATACTTATTACATATCCAACAACCTCCATTTCCTTCTGATTAATTTTGTATTTATTTTCATTAATTGGTATTTCACTTGTGCGTTCCAACAAATTTGTCTATTAAAATTTTAACGCTTTTGATTTCAATAGTCTTGTCAATCGCTCTATATAGGAATCTACGTTCTGTAGCGACAAACATTTTCTGGGACTTTCATTACTGGGAGTGTCATTTTCGTTGATTTTGATGTACAGGAGTTACAGTTAGGGAAGAGTTAGTTCCAATTAGAATAAGTATCTAATTCTATTTTCAAATCATAAATATATACTTCCAGGTATATGAAATACTTGTACGACTATGAGTGTGAGAAGAAGAATCTATCGACACGGAGTGAACTGGACGCCGCTATTGAGGGCAACAAACGTGAAGGAAGACGCGCCTCGGGACAGTATGACGCACAAGCAGCATTAGCGATGGTGAGTAGACCGCTGATATATTTTTTAAATTTATTTGGAAATTGGCAAAAGAGAATATCCAGCCGGGACTTGAAATCGTGACCCCAAACTACGGGACCACGTGTACATATTCACTTTTTCCAATTTCAAATTTTTTCATGTTATAAATCACTACATCATATAATTTTCTTAACATAGATGCCTCAATTCCAGCCGCCCCTAAACCGCGGCGTGCCTGCTTCACTAGCACAACTCACCCAACACATGCAGCCTCTTTCCCTATCGCTCGGAGGAGTGGCATCACGCCTACCCCAGATGCCGCCACACCCGCCGCATCTTACACCACATGAACTCGAGTATAGGGTACGGGAGTACATGAAAGTGCTCCACCAACAGAAAGAACTGATGAGGAATGGTAAGTTATTTCACATTTTCAATACTTGCGTTGTATGTTGACATATATAACCCCGCCTTATGGATGGATGCTTGGGTGCGATCAGAATCCAGAGAATGAAGGCCGTCACTATAGATGTTATCTCCAGATTGGCGGTTCCTACTTTGACGACCTCGTCGTATAGTATTCTATACAGCTACATAAGTCAAATTGTTTGTGTTACTCATGTCTGCAGTGGTCAGATATCGAGCTCAGGACTACTCGTCGTAATAAAAACTCCTTAACCACCAAGTTACCGAAGCTTGAAAGTACATATTCCAAACCACGTTTATATACAGACGCAATCACTATAACAAACAGGTTTACTCTATCACAATTTCATAGTGCGTAGGGCGTGGAAAAGCGGATTAAGGGCTTGTACACAAAACTGCAATGCGACGCAGTGCGATGCAAATCTACGAAAAAAAGTATCGAAATAACTGTTTTGCGAACTCGCACCGCAACGCATCGCAGTTCCGTGTACAAGCACTAAGTAATGTTACCCAAATAGAACTATGTTATTTGACGAGTCGATTTCTTCATCAGCTTTTTGTCGTGCAGGATCGGAATCACCGCCGAACATGAATGGTCCAGCGCCTACCATGTCCCCGCGTGACGCAGCCGCTCTCAATGCATTTGACATGTCTCGCCTCACTCTCTGGTCAATTTACAATAATAACAATATCAACAACAGCAGTCCACAGCCTGAAATTGAACCACAACGGTGAGTACCTACCTTAACATACTACTCGTACCTCAGTTACTTCCTCCAATGAATTAGCAGTAAAATCTATGACGTGACGATAATTACACATTTCATTGGGCAAAGCAACTAACTACTAACTCACCTATAGTGTGGTCCTATGGGGGCTGATAGGTACTAACCCTATCACTATTTTCTTAGTAAGGCATAGTTCCGACAACCGGTAAATGGCATGCATTTGCAAATAAAATTTGACCGGTTGTCAAAGCTGATTTTTGTTGGTTTTGTGTGGTTCGATTCCAACAACCATACGATTATCCTCTTGGTAGAGCATTGAAAATTTACACCGTATATAAACAATTGTATTATCTTCTTTACCCACCTGTTATTCTTATATCTATATATTAAGAAGAAAAAGATATAATGCTGTACAATATCTAAAGCTACCTACAGTAAATTTGGTTAATCAAGTTCAAATCTTGAGACCGAAAATTGAATTGAAATTGATCATTTGTGAAGAATGTACGAAATTATTGTTACTCAGTATATGCAGAAAGACAATCTTATAATTATGATCGGGCTACCACTTGACAATGCAATGTAGGTAGTCGACCTCTTTATTGGAAGTTCGGCAATTTTTGACTTTATTAAAAGATTCGGTTCGTACCTACTTCTATTGTTTATTTTATGGTTGGGGGTGCCATGGCCAATTAACTAATAATAAATTATTGTTAACCCCATCCCGGGCTCAAAGCGAATCTCTCGTGACGTTTTTGAAAATATTTGCCAGTCGCATACCATAGTGATGTCTTTCTGCGGGTCCCATATCATTAGTTAAAAGTTAAAGTAAGAGAGTTAACAAGCGAACTTGCATAACTCACAGTGAAGCGTTAAACCTCAGCGAGAGCCCGAACTCTAGCACATCTGGGGGCAAACGCGAGGCCTGCAGATCACCGCCGCCTCCTGCCAAACGCCGCACTCCACGGCCCGCTTCGCCCCGTGCCTCGCCACCATCACCAACTTTGTCAACTCCGCTGTCACGTGCCAACCGACTTGATTCTGCATCACCGTCGCAATCTCACAATGGACCCACAACCAACGGAGTTAATGGGGCAGCTTTCAAGATTACTACCAGAGGTAAGTTTACAAAATACTGTTAAGGAACATTTAATATAGGTAACCCTATCTTTGGGGTTTAAGTCATGTCCCTCAACTGATTAACGAATAGGGTTCTGCAGGGTTCTTTTCTCTTAGAGGTACAACATGCTTGCGGGTACCCGCATAACCGCTGCTATATCGATAGGTGCCCGCACGGCTCCCGCATCGCATGCGTTTTCATTCAAAAGTAGAGCAAATGCGAGTCTTAGATTCTATTTCTATTATTCAGATAGTAACCTGGTTTTAAATACTTTGTTAATTGAAAGGATAATTGGAATAATTCAGCTTGTCTTTAGTATATATAGGTACAATGTATAAATAAACTATTATAGACTTGCCTATATAAGGAAACACAACACACAGTCATTATATTCCTTCACCTATAACTACGTAATGCTATGATTTGCAGTCACGATGAACGCAACTAATAAATTGTTCTCTCACAGGTGATGCCAGCACAGGCGACCAGCAGTTGGTAGTGTCAATAGAGTTGAATGGTGTCACATACGAAGGTGTACTCTTCCCCACCAATAATTCACAGAACGGACACAGGCAAATGGTCTCCTAAACTCACATGATCACAATCCGTAGATTAGTTATATTATTATTATTATTTAAGAGTGTTTGCGGTTTCAGGCGGCGAATACTGACTGTTGATTAATAAAAATATTTAAAATTTTAAAATTAGTGCAATTTTTTTTATTCAGTGGGATTTTCGAGTTTGTTTTTATAAATCCTTCACGGTACTGTTTATGCTCAGTTGAATTATCGCTTTAAACAAATTGGCGGTTTGTCTATGTTTTTGAAATAATTTAGGCATTTTGAAATGCTTCACTTTTTAAAAATGATAGATGTACTTGGATGTATATCTTCACACTCTAATCTCTATTCCATTTCTCGTTGCTTTTATTTTTAAAACATAGGCAGTCAATTTTGTTACCTACTGTGTATTTTTTAATTGATAAATATAACTCGATGCTGTATGTGAAAAGCAAATACAAGATGCAACATTAATGAGATTAAACAGTATTGTGCTCTAGAGGTTGCGTATACGAAATTGTAAAGACCTCCAGTCTTACTAATAAAAAAAAACCTATTACCTATGTGCACCGACCTATTCTTTTTATTAGTAAAACTGTCAGACATAATAACTCTATAAACACCATTGCAAGTTGAGCATTTATTGTTTTTTTTTTATTTTTTATGGAAGTTTAAGTACTAGCTGTTTGAAATCGCATACATTCAGAATTTGAAAATTGAATTAAAAATTTGCAATAAGTACAAAATTTTACTATACTGATCATTCAATAAAGATTTCAATGACTTTTATGTTTCAATAGATGAGTCTCAGTACCTTATCGCTACATTTACACCTCAGTGTATTTTGAGCAGTAGTAGTCTACTGCTCAAAATACACTTTGATCAAGATTGGTATAATTAACGTTTTTCGGCGTTCAGACACTGCAAGGAGGACGATGAAACGATGAAACACATACTGTGCGAGTGTCACGCCCTAGAATGACAACGGTTTAATCTTCTCGGCTACCCTAAACCAGAGGTTTACTAAAGGTTACCTGGCAGAAATCGCTTAAAGCGATAAGACCACCCATTGTACTGCTTGCGCATAGTCTTATAGATTTTATTGTGCATTTTTACTGGGTGTACAATAAAATATATAATAAATAAATAAAATACTTACATCTACAATTAAGAGAAATAGCCTCCCTAATTGAGAAGGCTGTATCTCTACAAAAGCATGAGGCCAAGTACCTATTACGTAAAAGAAAACTCTTATCTAAATCAGTATGCAACATACTTTTATCACATAGTTTAAAAATATAATTTCTAAGAAATATTTTTTTGATGACGGACAAGCGCACAGCCCACCTAATGGAAAATGGCTACCGTGGCCTATGGACGTTAGCAACACCAGGCGTGTCACACTCGTGGGGGGGAGGCAGTGAGAAGAGGCCGGGGAAAGGGATGAAGGTTATGAAAATTTCTGTGCTGTCAGTGTAGAAAGACAAAGCAGGGTTTCATACCATTACATAGTGGTGGTATGAAACTTTGTTTAGTCCTCTACACTTAAGCCAACACACAACTTAAAGCCCTCGGTTTTCCTACTGACAACACAAAACTTTCAAATGCCTACGTCACCGTCGATTTGAATTATAATTCTTCTTGACAGCGGCAAGTGAAATTGCACAATTGTCAAAAATTGCTAACAATTTTCTTGTACTGACTGGCTCGTCTAGTGAAATTATTAGTTAAGTAGTTACTTTTTCTATTTTATTCAAGGTAATCATTGTTCTCATTTTAAATTCCGTCACTGCCTAAAGAACGAATATTTATTTTTGAATAAAAAATAAAATTGTTTCTGCTTTTTCTTCTTTGAATGATTATGTATAATGATTGTATTACAATTTTTATGTCACTATCAAACGACATTTTATGTAAATATAGATTTTAGTTGGTATTTTAATTTATGACACATATGAATGTCTGATTTGTGTTTGTGTATTCATGGCACGAATATGTATGTTACATTACTATACTAATTTATACACCTACGATAGTAGAACTGCGGTAACAAATTGAAAAATGCAAAATTGCTGCCTTAAAAAAGTTAACTACTATTGGGTAGTTAATCCTGTAATTATACTTTGTGCTAAAACCTATTATTCCAGTGTTGTCGCCTTCTAAGCCTTCGTGGTAATAGGTACTGTATTAGTACGAGTATATGTAATAAGTGTTATTTTAAAACCCATTTGACCGATATGCATTCAAGCATATGACTATGGGCTTATTACAAAAAATATTATATTTTTATACCACTTAGGTGGTAGACAAGCATGCGGCCCACCTGGTTTTATTTGTATGGTGGTGTTAATTTAGCAGAAAAAATGGTGATATACAATTTTGCTTCTTCATGAAGTTCAAATTTAATATAAACTGTTGGTAATTTTTATTAAATAATTCAGTTACACTGCAATATTAGCGTTAATTAAACAATTCTACTTAAATGTGGAAGTTCAAAACTTTCATAAAACTCGTTCAATGCTGTAATTTATAAACCTATAATCAACTACTATCTATACCAATCTGTTTAAAAAAATAGAATCAGACTTCGTGAGTGAGGTGGACACGTGGATGCCTCACCATAGATAAATGATGGCCTATGTTCAAGAAAGCTAACTAAATTGAATAAAAATTAAAAAGTAACCTTCAATATACTTTTGGCAATTTGTATTTAATGTATAATATATTATGTATATTTTAGGAAAACTGATAAAATATTTAGAATGTCACAATCAACAATATTTAAAAATGACTCATAAGACCTGGAGCATATTTATTATTAATTTGCTGTCAAAAATTGTTGTGCTATTTATTATATACTGACTCGTCTCGTATACATACAGGTTATTGTATAAAATATAGAATTCTTTGACTTAATTGACAGTGGCTATGAAATTACGTCTCCTAACTCATAATATATGAAAAGTGTTAAAATCAGCACTAAGAATACATATTTCATGTATCGATTTTATGTAATTACTAGGTTCAACTCTAGTTATTGAGTATACTAAGGCCCGTTCGTATTAATAAATCATTCTACTGAGATCGAACTTGACTTCATCTGCCTTTAAGTTAGGTAGAAAAAGATGTATACATTTTAGAACGATTTCACAATATTGAAAAGATGGAGGAACTGTTGTTTCTATTAACTGCAAATTTGTCAATTTTTGAAATCAAGAATCTCAGTAGACATTCACGATTTAGTAATACGGGCCTAAGTCTAGTCATCGATCTAAAATGTTCATGTAAAGATGTTCAAGTTTTGGATTCCGAATTCACAAAAAAGATTGTGAATAAAAATGTATTAAGTCTATAACGACATACCTACCCACACATTGCACAGAATATCCTCAGGTGCCACTTCAGATTTGCACTCGTCAAAAAAGGTAAAGTAGCGTAACCTAAATATTATGTGCCTGTGTTTTGTATATTATTGTACATAGATAATTATTGTTTTAAGTAGTGACCTTGATCGTACACCGTTTCCGAACGTTTGTGATTTATCGTTTCAAAGGTGTATATCACTTTTTATGATAACTAAATTGTATTGTCTTTAAAGAAAAAAAAAATACAAATTTGGTGTAAAAGCTTTTTTCTTTGTAATTCTTTTAGTTTTCTACAAAGAAAAAAGGTGACGACTAGCTTATTAACTCTTTATTCTTTGTCCGTTATTCGTCAAATAATGGACATTAAAATGTGTAGTTTATTTTGAGTATTGATGAAAACTATGTAAAGTAAATTTCGGATCATAGCCTTTTAATATAATATCACCATTTAGAATCACAAATTGCCATTTCCTTAGATTTAATGCATACATGTAAGTAATTTAAGTTACTTCAGAAATATTATATGTCTGGTTCGTAATTTGGCGTTTGAAAAATAATGACAGGTTTTACATATTTTTTTGTATGGATTGTAATAAATTTGTATCATTTAGTGCAATAAGCTAATTTCCAAATTTAAAAAAAAAATAAAAAAAATCTTAATTTAGCATTGTTGTAAAAATACTACAATTGTTTTTTTTGTAAATGACTGATTTTATGTTTAATAACTTTAGTTAATTTAATGTACCTATTATTACAGAACTTATTGTGTAAAATTTAATTAACTATTATAATTCTATTTCAATAACTTCTATGGATATTGTTAGACAAGCTGTTTAGAAAAAAAAGTTATGTGATTCTGTGGAGAGGTGGGAATGGGGTTAGGGATGGGGGTCGCAGAGACTAAATTAATCAGGGGACTACCATGAAACATCTGGTGCTTGGGGTCATACGTAACTCCAACGAATGACGAGACTTTTGACCATGTAGGCAAAACGAAGTCACTTCACTTTTCTTACGGTAGGGCTTATGCCAAACTGAAGTGTCACATACCTCATTATTAGAGGTAGGTATCGGGATATTTATCATCTATTCACTAGTACCGGTACGTCGTAGTGCTGAAGGGTTTATATGAAAACGCCACCATATTAATCCGAGTATAAGATCAGAGCACAGAGACGATACCTACCGTTGCGGAGAGTGATGAAATGTAACATCTTCGAAGCTCTTTACCAATGTAATGGAGGATGTCGTTAAGCTTCTGGAATGGAGAAAAGTTTATTTTAATGGCGAATACATCACTCACCTGCGGTTGGGCGGGGCATATAGCAAGAAGAACAGAGAGCCATTGTAGTCGAAAGGTTCTCAAATGGAGATCACGTCGGTAAACGAGGAGGATGGCCTGGCCTGAAAGTCAGAGTCGCGGGTATCCGTTAGATGCAGACCACCTGCAACCGGTCGGATTGAAGGTCGATGGGGGAGGCCTTTCCTATGGCTGAAATGATGATGATGACAATGATCACCATTCTCCATGGCGATAATCTCGTGAAAGTCGAAAAAGATAATCATATAAAATATTTGGTCTTCGCTCACGAGGTTATCGACATGTGGAATGTTGATTCAGCAATTATTTTGCCGATGTCCTTTGCCAAGAGCGAGGCAAGAACAATTCTAGAGTTGTTGGTCGCGGCTTGGCAGTAAGCGCTTCTCCTCAACACTACTCATTCATGGTGAGGAGGTTACACTCTCTGGAGCCGTAACCACCAGTAGCTTGCTCCCTGTACCCGATGCCGTTCGGTTGTGGTACCACTTTTTATATTTTTAAATATATAAATATATATATAATATATATGAATATATTTAAAAATGTAACTCATTTGTTTATTACAACAAATGGAAATGTTAATGGCCATGAAAATTAAAAATAACTACATTGTGTCACATACCGTCTTGGAATCCGATTTCGGAAGGACTGCATAGAACCGGTAGCCTCAAACTTTGATATTTCCCAACTCCGGATGTTTCATGGAGGTCTACCTACAGTTTATACATTTTGGCGCCTTTCTTGTTTAAAGCATTACGATTTTTTGTAGCTGACATCCAAATACACAGCTACAAAAATTGCGCATTGTCGATGGTAATTTAGGTAATCTGTGGCAGTACGTAGTATTGTCTATTTACAGTTTTGTACCTTATGACAGTATACATAGAAGTGATTGTTGTATGTCAAGTATCTAGTGGTAGATGTTAGTACATTCCTGATGATGTACAATAATTATTAAGAACATAAACAATATGATAATCAGGCCTACTTATATATGGTAGTGAGGCCAAGAGATTCCGCAGTCGCGAGTCTTATAGAACCAAAAATTTTTGTGTATTGACATAATTATACACTAATTAAATAATTATGTATTATCAAATTGAGTTTTATTATTTGTGAACAAATAATATTTATTATTAAGTGATACCATTATGCTATGGTTATGATGGATGGTTTTGGCTGGGAACGGAGCGAGTCACGGATATCTGTGGAGCAAGTCTTAATAAGTAGATAATATGTTTTCTACTCTACAGTAAGAACTATCTAAGTCCAAAGGTGCTTATCACAGGTAGCTAGTAATAAAGGTTCTAGAATGCGCATAGCATAAACTAACTAACATTTTCTTCATAATATATAGGTAAGTACTAATTATTGCCCTGAGCGGTAGTCGAACTCGAACCCCCAACCACCGATGATGTAGCAAGTAGTTGGACATGGACACACCATAGGTTGTCTTAGTGCATAAAAACGCGGCCACTCGCCTTTGCGGTCACGGCAGAGCTGACCTGCCGTAAAGGTTGGTATAGTAGATACACGCGGAACTGGAGTTTCGTATAGTCCGAGAACTGTTTTGAGTCGATAATCTATAATTTTAGATTACCTCAAACGTTTACATAAAATGTCTTACAGCTCTTGGACTCAAAACCGCATCTAGGCGCGTGTTGGCGGACAAATTCGATGAGACAAATCTTCTACCGTGACACCACGCATGGCAGCGTTTTTCCGGGCCCTGCCGCGCGGTGCGTGAGTCAATCGTCTATCAAAGTACAACTACAACTAAGATAACATTTTCGAAATCTATATTGAGAAAAGTAACCATTGGTTTACATGGCTTTTGAATTAAAAGATGCCTAATGGCTTTAATACAGACATGTTCACAAATCCGCATTATAGAATTAACAGAAAAACATAAAATTGCTTTTTACGACATCTATTTATTGCACTAAACATTATTAGTTCAACTTACTACTACTACTATTACAGTTAACTAGCGACCTCTACTAGATAAGTAATAAACTTCTACGTAAGACTGATATTTACGCATTTGTGTAGTTCTTACGTTCCACGATAGATGGCAGCAAACCCGTAATTTATTTATAAATGGATGAAAAAGTTCAACTTTGTCTATGAATTGTTTAGGCACCTTTTTTCTTTTTTCTGTGTCTCGTTCAATCGCAACGGCCTTTGCCCCAAGAACGATCCGGAACGGGAGTCACCGCCATGGTCGTGGAGGCACGACCAAGGCGGCAGCAAATTTCCACGATCAACCTCTTTGTCTCCGACCCTCAACTGATGGGCAGTTGGGAGTCTCCACAGCAATGGCCACAAAATAATACTGTGGCTCCATTGCGGCGTATTTCGCCTTTTACTTGCTCGTCGTTTCTTCAGGTGCGATTCAGATGCGTGCCGCAGTCTTGCTAACCCATGTGGCGTCCCATGCCAGGCATTTGCCGTTTTTCCACGGCACCAAAGTCAGACCATCAGGTCGCTTCCCGTCCGATCCGCTGAGACTCGGGTCTCCAGCATGCATGGAACGTTCGCCATATAATAATTATTATTAAAGCTATTAACTGACATTGTGATCCTGACTATAAATTACAGGAGTAGGTAATGGTTGCATGGTATATTTATTATTTCTTAATGTTTGCGCACTCGGGGTTTTTTATATATTTTTATTAGGTATAGCTAACCTTTCATTGAAACTAGTAACCTCGACCATTGATCAGATATTTTACGTTGAAGTTGCCCCCAAAGCTTGTTATTATCTATCGACATTTTCATAATGAGAGGGTTTAGTGCAACCATCCACCTAACTCTATTTCATACACATTACTTATTATTTCTATATTTCCTCCTCTATTTCATATACTACTATACTTACTCATTATCATTTTCCCAAACACGTTACCCATTACCTGTAGCTTTAAGGGGTGACTGAGCATTTGTGTTTGTGTGACAAATGGGCTGTCGCTACGCGCGATGGCGACGTACGTTGGGGTACTGACCTGTTTATGTCGAGTATGCGTTATGACCTGATTATGTCATACTTAATATAGTGCCTGCTGTTAGGAGTGAAGATTTGAAAACAAATGAATGTAGATATTCCATGTTTAAATGACTTCTAGCAGCCTGTGTAATAAGGTGATACAATCAAAAATCAACGTCTTCTATATCTATTTTTCTTTATTTTTCTTATGGCAAGCGCATAGAGACATAGCTCGCAGAATAACTAAGCTGAAGTAGCAGTGGGCTGGTCACATCTGCTAGAGGACCAATGGTCGCTGGAGCATACGAGTCCTCGAGTGGAGACCGCGAGAAGGTAAACGGACGGTAGGACGCCCTTTAGCTAGATGGCCTGAAAAGGACTGATGACCTGAAAAAGGCGGCTGGGACCTACTGCATGCGGAAGGCACTCTGCCTTCTATAGGGAGCAGTCTATAGGGAGCAGTGGCGCACATTGGGAGATGCCTATGTCCAGTAGGTAGTGGACTGCAATAGGCTAATTGGTTGATTGATTGAAGCGTTGCCGAAACAGGTCGACAATTCTGCTTAAGTCAAATGTGCGATGGAGATTTCGAGTGCTGTCCAAATAGGGGAAAAAAGTGCTTAACAATATTGGACTGGTTGAGAATCCTCTCGGAGTTAGTAAACCAATGTCCTCGTGAATTGAGTGATACTGCTTGCATTAATGTCAAATCGTGCTAAATTGTCTTTGATTTCTAGGCATTTGACAGTGACAGACGTAGTTCCAATTTTCGCCATTGGACGAAAACAAATCTTCTATGGCGCAGGCATTGAGATCGCCAAGAAACACACAAAAAAAAAAGATGAAAACAGTGTTACTGTAGTAACAGCTTTAACTTACTTACCAAATAGAAAAAATCAGTGGCAGTTACTTTTTATTATAAAAAAATATGTGACTGTAATATTTAATTCTTTACTGTAATATCTAGATTGGCCATGTACCGTACATCGCAAAATGATAATATTCAAAATATCAAAAATGTGCGGGTAGATGAAAAATCGTCAATCTCTTGACGATGGAAGGCGTTACTTACTGAGCCAGTCAGACTGTGACCACGGCCCGTGTGCGGTGTAACCTGCTCGAAACGTCAAAATTAAAAGGTATATTTTATTGTTATACTAACTGACCCGCGCGACTTCGTCTGCGTCACCCCGTTTTTGCAACATTTTTCATTCCTGCTCCGGACCTGTTAGTCGTAGCATGATGTTATATACATATAAACCTTCCTCTTTAACCATTCTATTCATTGAAATAAACCGCATCAAAATCCGTTGCGTAGTTCTAAAGATTTAAGCATAGAAAGGGACAAGAAAAATAGGGACAGAAAACGCGACTTTATTATTTTTTATACTATGTAGTGATAGTGATTAATACAAAGGTCACGTTATTATCTGTCATCATTACTTTAAGGGCCTGCATAATAATTGTGTTTAAAATAGTGACCATCTGTAGACCATGACACGTACAGTTAGCTCCAAAAGTTCCTGAATACCTTAAGATTCTCTATATAATCCTTTAACCAAAAGTAACATAGATAGCGTTAATAAAATAAACTAGGTGTGTTGCTTCTATTAAAAAAATAAGTGAACTCATGTAAGTAGTTGCCTAAACTTAATTATATTAATAAATAGATCTATTATCCAGTAGCTTCTATGACTAGTAGTTGTGTAGTGGTCATCACTTCATTTCAATTTTAGTTTCAAATTATCTAGGAACTTTTTTGAGGCTCACTGTACAATGTACATACATCCGTATTTGCCGGTATTGCCAATGTTAACTCTAACGGTCGATTTCCATTTGAGATCTCCAACTGTATTTCGTAAATTGATATTAATAAAACCGTTTCTTGGTTTTAATATATTTCATAAATGATCGTTACATAGATTACCGATCCCTTTTTCCAATCGATCTTTGAGAGGGTGGATCGACACTTTTAGATCGCTGTTTGCGTAAATCATGACAATAAGTTGTGTGTTGATGCAAATATCTTTGTTGCTGATGCTATAATTATTTTTATACATGCTTACATGGAAAAACAAAAAAAATCAGACGGGATATACCTATGTTCTGTGTCTGAAATTATTTTAGGTATTTATTATGTGTATCAAACTGCCCCTAATCTTTACTACTATATTTTTCTACACCGTATAGTTACCTGTACGACACCTCATTTGCGATAAGGCCGCCAATTTTATGTATTGAACTGTACCGCTGATATATTATATTACTTGTCAGTTTTTGCAATTTTCACGAAGAGTTTTCACTAAAATGTTTAGGTATTGCGGCTGACTGTCATACTGAATTTCGAAGTTCAAAATGCTAAATGTAATGCGAAATTCTCTCTCGTCAGAAAATTTGCCTGTCTTACGGTGCCTGTCGTCTTTGATCCCCATGCCTCGCTATGAGCGTCTAACGCTCATGGCGGCGTTTGTTCATAGGTAGGTATATCAGTAATATTTTATTCATATAATTCCTTGAAAATCACTTTATCTACTGCAAGTACAATAATACCCTGAGTGAAATCATTATGATTATTTTTATTCGTTTAAGTTCAGAATGTCTAGTTTCCATAGTATCCAGAAAGTGAAGAACATCCGTCAAGACTTGGATATTTTTGGAATTGCACATTATAAACCTAGAACAAGTACGACACCTCATTTGCGATAAGGCCGCCAATTTTATGTATTGAACTGTACCGCTGATATATTATATTACTTGTCAGTTTTTGCAATTTTCACGAAGAGTTTTCACTAAAATGTTTAGGTATTGCGGCTGACTGTCATACTGAATTTCGAAGTTCAAAATGCTAAATGTAATGCGAAATTCTCTCTCGCCAGAAAATTTGCCTGTCTTACGGTGCCTGTCGTCTTTGATCCCCATGCCCCGCTATGAGCGACTTACACTCATGGCGGCGTTTGTTCATATATCAGTAATATGTTATTCATATAATTCCTTGAAAACCACTTTATCTACTGCAAGTACAAAAATACCCTGAGTGAAATCATTATGATTATTTTTATTCGTTTAAGTTCAGAATAATTTTTCAAAATTCGAAAAGTTTCAAATTTTTTTTATACCACTTAGGTGGCAGACAAGCACACGGCCCACCTGATGGAAAGCGGTCACCGTGGCCTATGGACGTTTGCAACACCAGACGTCACACACGTGCTGCCTACCCTGTAGAAACCTTCTAATGCCCTTCTTGAAGAACCCCATATTGTAGTCGCCTGGGAAAACCACGGCAGGGAGCTCATTCCACAGCTTGAGCGGATAAAAATTTCCAGAAAGTGCAAAACATCCGTCAAGACTTGGATATTTTTGGAATTGCACATTATAAACCTAGAACAACAAAATTCACCGTGACATGAAACCGCAGGCAACAGCTAGTTAATACCTATCTAATTTTAATTCGCGCGTTCCGCATAGCGTATCGATCGAATCCATTGTGATAATTTTCTTGCCAAACATTCGCTTAGCATGTACGTGTGATATTTCAAACAGATTCCTACCATTGGAAGCCGTGCAGTTGAATAGGTTCTATTTGGTAATTATTTGCAGTATTCTCTACTGATCTGGCGTTTGTATCTGATCTAAGTTTATATGTTTCCTTCTTCCTATTAATAGGGTTTCATTTTTACCTATTGGTATGGCATTTTTATCGCACAATAAAGTAGAAAACTCTACATCAGTGAATATTTAAACTAGCATATAAGTACATATACCTACTAACCACTTGTTACATACGACATACAAGCAATATTTTTTATTTGTGGCACGTGAATTTGGCTTCACCTCACCTTATGTGAAGCCAAATTCTTAAATGGTGGCGCTCAGTTTGACGGCCTCATCAGTTGCTTTTTCACGCCCCGTTTTAAGAACCCGGGACTTTAGAAATAAGGAATTTCCATTTTTTGCCTATTTTCTCCCCACTTTCCAATGTCCCTTATTTCCCTAATTTTCGTGCATTTTTGTCCGTCATTTTTAGTGTTGTCTCCCTTTAGTACATCTTACCCAATTGTGGTCATGAAAACGGAAATTATTATCGATATTAGCGCCAATTAATCTATCTACCGGATCTATTGAGATTTATAATTATTGCTCTGCTCCCTTGGATGGTAGCGTGATGATACATAGCCTATGTTACTACCTGATATTGTAGCTTTAGATTAGTGAAAGACTTATTAAAATCGGTCCAGTTGTTTCGGAGCTTATTCGTTACAAACAAAAAAACAAATCTTTCCTATTTATAGTAGGTACCTATTAGTGTTGATAGGTACATCAAACACAACGATGCAATTTGTTATATTTCTGTGAAAATAGCTAGCTCGTGCAAGTATATCGATGTTCATATCGTCGTTCGGCATTCATTACCGCGAATGTAAATTTCGGTCACTTTTCAGGAGAGGCAAAAAATCTATTTAAATGAAAAATATGGATTATTATGCAGTATTTAGTTAATATTGTGTATTATGAATGCCTCAATTTGTTGCAAATTGTAGAAAATAAGATAATAGGATGCTACATTTACATTTATGACACATTAGCGGTATTAACCTTATAGATTTAGTCAAAAGTGTTACAATCGCGGTTTCTGATTGGTAAATTTAGTCATTTTAAGGTGGTATTCGCTGTTTTGACTGAAATTATATGAAATAAAAAAAACTCATTAAATTGGAATTGTCCTTCCGTTTATCAAAAATTTATGAGTAAAATATTACATAAAAATATTAAATATTATAACTTAACGTCTATCATAGATGGGAATGGGATATCTACAGCAACATCAGCATTAACGTCAGTAGCATTGGGTAAATCTGAGGTTCTGCAATCATCATAGTGTGGCGGTGTACTTTCAAGGCCTGATGTTAGAAGAAATAAATTTCCCGAACCTTGTTCTGGGTTTAGACAATCTTCTAAAATCGGTGGTATGGGTTCTGGGATATTGTCAGTATTAGTGCTCAAATCATCGTGACGTAAGGCAGAGGGTGGTTCTGCTGTGGCATCGTTACAACCGGGTAAGGATTCTAGGAAAGATTGAGAAAAACTTGGATCACCGGAGACGTAGTTTTCAAGATTTTCTAACTCTGGTAAATGTTCTTGATTAGAATATGACGGTAAATAATAATCGGCAACGTCACTATTAAAGTCCTCGTCCACGCGTACATTTCGTTTTAGGGGTCTTGAAACAGTGGCGGTTGAAACAGGTAGGTCCAACATAGACAGTAATTTGTGGGTTCGTGGATTTTTTAGACGGGCCCTATCTAACAACCTACTAAATCCCATTTCCCTTATAAATTCCTCATCTGAAGAAGATTAGGTCAGATTTTCCATGTTTCTATAGCAAATGATTATTATTTTACCGTCCCGTACCGTAAAGCAGTATTTTACCGTCTCTACCATGGTGAATGTTCTGATGAGCTCTTCCAATGATTAATTGGAAGAGCTCATCAGAACATTCACCCTCCCCTTTCCTACACAGGACAACACGTGCAGGGTTTAGGTGTCACTCGCATACGGTACAGAATATTCCATTAAGAACCAAGCGGTTCGGTGAGTCTTTTCTCCGCCGCACCATCAAGTCCTGGAATTCCTTACCGGCGCACGTGTTTCCTTCTTCCTACAGTCCCGGGTCCTTTAAGCGGGGCGTGAAAAAGCATCTGATGAAGCCGTCAAGCTGAGCGCCACCATTATAGCACTGACCATGTTTGCAATGGTGACCCTCTTTCATGAGACTTTGCCTTCAGCTTAACATCAGGCGAGGTGAAGTCAAATTGACGTGCCATAAATAAACAAAAATAATAATAATAATAATTAGATACTTAAATATTACCTAAAGTATCGAAATACCCTCAGAAGCAGTTCACCGCAAATGTAAAAGCCGCGAAGGTACAATACTAGAAACAGAAAATGGTCAAATTCAAAACCGCGATTGTTGCATCGAGTATTTAAGTCCATATTACGGAATTGTTATTGTAATGTAGTAAAAAACAAAACTACCTCATAAATCTACATACTTTAAAGCATCTAAAACTCATAATTTTATTGAAAAAGTAACGAAATATCGTATAAAAAACTTACATTCAAACTTGGCACGCACCTTACTCCTTCGGCGACTATGGCGGCACCGGCGCGATCGCGGTAATGCACGAGCGAGACAGACATTGTCACGTTCGCGGTAATACTTAAAGCACATTTAATTGATATTGCGGGCCTTTTTGGCCATAATTTATATACACGATTGCGTATTTGATTGAGTATTATAGAATAGACAAATAAAAAAAAAAAGTATTTTTTTCACATTCGCGGTAATGAATGCCGATCGACGATATGTGATTTTACTTTAAACATGACTCTTGAAATGATTGGTAGCCGCTTCTCGTATTGCAAGGGGAGAATATAACTTATATCTACATTTACGAGAACGTAATACGTCATATATTACGGAAGCAGCGAGTATATACGTACCTACTACGTGCAGTGTGATTTTAAAGATTTTCTGCTATTAATTAATAAGTAAGAGAAAAGTGTATGGTCCCTAACCAAGATTTTTGAACCCCAAACATCATCTGCCTCTGACTGAGGAACTAGCCCCTGGTATAGACTTTTCTTTTCTGATTGAGTTTGAAATAAACCAAATAAAATGTTAATGATGATATATATAGATGATAGGAATGATAGATTTAAGACCAAAGACAAAAGTACGAGTAACTTATGACTGCTGTGATATTTTCTTGTAAGTACCCACATAATCTGTAGATAATAGTAGTAATGTAACAAAATTATAATGACAATTTTCTAAATCAATTAGTACGAATATGCTAACTGCTCAAATTAACATCCCAAAAATGGTTGTATAGGAGAATTGTCTTAGTGGTAAGAGCGTTCCTCCTGTAAGGGAAAGATCGTGGGTTCGAATCCCGTCGAAGCATTGACTTTTGCCGATCTAAATTTGATAATGTAACAAATTTGTTAAAGTTACGAACTTCTATGTTAATAAACATAAAACAAATACCACCGAAATGTGAATATCGTCCTATTCTTGAAGTAGGCAGGAAAAGTTGTCGCTGCTCCCCAAAGAACACCTGTAGCTACCCATCGCACATAAGATAAACGACCTTTAAGGATGAGAATATCATTGTACGAACATATTCTCTGAATACAGGACAGGGAGGAATTTGTCTGACGTTTGCCATACAAAGAATCAAGGAAATGTCCAGGACGGGTTTTGAATTTTTAACTAAACATTTTATTAACAAGATTAAAAATTTGCCTAGTCACTAAAATATCATTTTCAGTTCGAAGGCAAACCCTGAACGGATAAAACGTTTTCATTAGATTTATTTTTTCATGTGGATTTTGGCTCCAGGACACTTTGCCACTAAGTAGTGAGTTTGCTTCTTGCTTTGCCTTTGCTTCCATAGGGCCATAGTTTCTCTTACAAAAACAAAACTCCTTTAAAGCCATTACGAGCGTAACTTCCAGTGAACACTACCTAACTATTATATTTATTTGCGCCTATAATAGTCGTATCATTAAAACCATCTTACCGTAAGTAAATATTAAAGAGAAGAAAAAGTTCCAGTAGTGTTCGCACACGTGGCTACACTCAACAAACCACTATTAGGATTACCATATTAATGAAACAAGAGTATTAAAAGTCTTCTATAGTTAGTGGTTATGTAAACAATTTTGCTTGGGCGGTGGCGAGGTGATAGGGCGGGCGGGGAACCATGGAGCTGCCAGTCGTCATGAATCCGCCAGAGCAGGTGCACGCCGCGCGCTGTCTTACTTAGCACCCACCGATAATCGCGACTCGCCGATCTTCTAACCTAACTAACCTAGTAGAGCTTCCTCGTCCCCCTTGGAGTGCCTACCTCAGGCCACACAAGGGTTTCTTCATCACCGCGTATAGTTCTTTTTAAACGGTAGTGATTTTGAAAAATTTGACTTCACGTGAAACTCGCAATTGTGTTGTTTATTTGTGATGTGTGTGATATAGGTAAGTTTAATTATATTAGTTTTTTCTTTCATTTCTTTGTAGTATGTTATCGTAGTCAGCTGATTGTACTCGCATGTTTATTTTTTTATTGCCCGAATGATTAGCTGTCTAGTTTTTTGGTTGTGTTTTTAAATATCGAATATTTAATACGCAACGCAGTTTGATAATTCTGTAGCGTGACGAATATTTTAAATGTGTCGAGATTCTTGTTATAATCTCTCAAAGACAATTTTGAACGAATTTTCGGAACGTTCATAATCCTACCATAATTAATCTCGTCATTTACCTAACATTGTTATATTAGACGGATACTAGAGTGTTGTATTATATTTAACTTGTTATTTATAATATATTTAAAATGAAACAACCTATAAAGTCGTCTCTTATCAGTAAGTATGATAATTTATTACAATGTGTGGTATACAGATATCTTTGTCTCTAAACACCGGTATTAGCGAACAGTATATAATTCTCTGTGTACATAACATTTTTAAATGAAAACACGGTTGTCAATTTTATATCTTATAAATATATTTATTTTATATATGTCATCATCATAACGTTATCGTTGTTCCCATTTTCATCCAAGGCATTTACCTTGTCGTCAGTTTCCGTTTACATATTATTCTTTGGCTTGTGTGGCTTTTATGGGAGCAACTGATTCCTAACTTTTGAAGGAAAACCTGCGCCAGAGTTAAATAATAATAATAATAAGGTTAATAATGACATGATGGTTTCTATCGCATCTTGTTGTGTTATTTTATAGTTTATACTGTTGCTGAAAACCAATAAAAACGTCGGGAACATAGTGTAACAATTAAACGTGGTGATCCACGCACGAAGTTCACTATAATCTTTTTATTTAAGATAACAAGGGTCATATCTTTTTAGTTTTACATTGATATTTCAATGAAAATCTGTGTTAGTAACGTTATTTAATTAATGCCGTAAGAGTGAAGCGTAATTGATAGATTCATCAATCCACTTGCAGCTTGATAAATCTACCAAAGGCAGGTCCATCCATCCTCTCCTAAGATCCTACTAATATGAACTATCGATAGTAGTTAAAACTCAAAAAGGTAAAACATACACAATATCATTCTGACTCTTTGTCTTTTCTTTGACCCTCTTTAAGTAATTTAGGGTCGGTAGTTGACGCAACTGGAGTTGCTAGCGACCATAGGCCACGCCGACAACTTTCCAATAGGTGGGTCATGTGCTTATCTGTCACCTAAGTGGTAAAAACATCCTATAACCTGACCCAAGTACTGGGTAATTGAATGCAATCCATATCTCACAGGCAGTTCCCTAGATGAACGCGAAGTAAACTCTTCAGTTTTATTATCTACAATATTTTAATCTCAATTAACCAATGACTGCGATGCTTTTCGAAGTTATGTGTGTATTTATCGCAGGTTTATAAGTGCCCGGTTGATGGCAATAGGCTCGCTATCTATTACATTGGGACCTAAATATACACTGGCGAAATGTGGGTGCTTGCACCTCTGCCTACCCCTTCGGGGATATAGGCGTGATAGTATAAAAAAAAAAAAATTAATCTCACGTTTTGGGTGGACATTTTCTACAGGCCCTGCTATCTTTTAGAGCCCATCTTACCTGCATGTCGATGCACCTGCTAAATACTGAGCGAGATTCTAGTGCTCTTTCTTTTTGAGCTTGGTAGGTCGAGCGGCAGTCGCTCCGGAACACTGAATAATGATCAAAATTGTTAATGGTAGCCCGAGTCTATAAGAGAGACTCTATAACAGAGTCTAAAATCTTTTGACGCACCTTGAAATTCACTGTAAAGATGTCATCAACATACTATTTTTTTATACTGATGTTGACGTTATATAATATCAATTTATTGCCTTGCCGAGTGAGAACATGGCTTATTTTGACAATTTCCGGCTATCAAAATTCGATGCCCAACACTTTGTCTGAACCGGAAATTGAATCTCTGACCTCACGATCGTCCACAAACAAGCGTTAACGTGATAACTTATAATACCTACATATAGTCGTGCTTGTGAGTCTTTACGCCCAATGGGGTATAGCTCCGAGCATACTTCTTGGACCCAAATCCCGACAGAAACGAGACTCTGGGCGCGGGGATTGTTTTGTTATAATCAATGATTGATGGATGAGCTCCTCCGTCGCTACCCCTAAAAGATACCTAAAAAAGCGGTGCATACAGTAAAGCACATTTTGAGTTCCAGATATAAGCCGCGAGGAATAAGTAGTATATGCGACTGGGATTTACGCAAGGATGAAGAAAAACTAATGTTAAAAATGATTACAATGACATTGTTATTTCTAGAAAACTGCAATGCGAAAATACCGTATATGATCCGAGTTTAAATTTTAACCATTATATTATAACTTAGCAGAATTGACCACCAGGACAAGCGTATGTTTATAATAAAAAACTTGTTATTGTTCTCACAATATCTTTATTTTGATAAAGCTATGTTTGTAAACATTTCACCACTTATTTGTTTTAATCTTAGTACTCTTTTAATGAAAACAGTACTTAATTAATTTTTAAAACATTAACAGGTTATTACAAAAACTTACACTTTGTAGCCCTGAGGCCCTCATCTATTCTATCTAGAGCCCTCTAACCCTGAAAGCAAAGCCTACGTAATATGCTAAAGCCTCACCCATCAAACAGCATGTATACATTGCCATATAACCAAAGGCTGATGACATTAAACCAATTGATTGTATGGTTGTTGTGGTAGGCATTTTCACCTTTTATCCTTACGGATCTCTACGAACGAGAAGGGGTGGGTATGACGAACTCGAACAGACTTCAACACGGCCACACGACTGTCGGGACTATCAGTTGCCGAGGGTGAGATAACCTCTCTATCCCTTACGCCCCAAAAGACCCAAGGCCTCCTCGAGAGACCGCTACACCCCACGATAAGTGAGGGTGTTAATTCTCCCCTACAGTCCCCCACAAGAGGAAAGATATCTTCTGTGAAAGATTGCTCTCCATATCTTTATTCTATCATAACGGCATATTATTTCTGTAAATGGTTCCTCGGCATCTGGTAGTCCTTATCATCTGGAATACACCTTAGCTTCTTACCATCGAGCAAGGTGTAATGAATTGACAGGCGGTAAATAAAAAAAAAATATGTGTGGTGATAAGAAGTCTTAAGAAACAGAGTAATTACCTTTTAAAAGAACACTATTTGGGATTCAATGACGTATGTTTATAACCGACAAAACATTATCAGTGCGTTACTCTACTTCAATTTATCTTTAAAATATTTAAAGTCGAGACGTATGTGTGGAATGTAGAACGTTTAACCAGCGCTCGTATCTTATTCTGACGCCGAATGCTGGCTAAATGCACACCTAAAATGTTTTACCCCTGAGTTGGGTAGCCTGTCCAACAAAAAATAAATAGATCGTCATTTGTAGATTTTGTTGGATTGGTACGTTTTATTTTAATTAGTAAACTTTATGCGTCATAGGTACGAAGTACACTTATACCTTGGGGATTCCCTATTACTCAGTGATTTGTATTGAAATTATTGAACTTTTTGTTTGTTGTTTCCCTAAAAAATTACGCTCGTAGAAAATTTAAGGTGAGAAAAGAATTCAACTTCGCGTTGTCGTTTATAATCCTATCTGACGTTTATCGGATGCTGCAAAGTGATAAATACATTTAAAGTCATTTAATTCTATGTTGCCAGTAATATAAGTTAGGTGTTTGACAAATAAAATTATAATAATTTACATGTCTTCAAAGTGAACATTTTTTTCAGTCACTATAAACATTTTTCTGAACTAAATAGTTAAAATTTTTGTATAGACTGTTTTTACTTGAGGTAGCTTACACGAATTGTCACCACATTTTTTTTTCTCGTCGTAAAGAGACTCCAGAAGTCCCTATATTAGAGAATAGTAGGTAGGTACTACAGTAAAGAAATGAAAGTAATATCTTCCCTGAAGGTATTTGCGTTTCATTCAACTATACAAATCTCAACCGAACATAAATATTATACACCTGTCTCTCTTTAATTGTTGACTTAGAGATAACAAAAGAAATCTCTGCAATGTAAGTACTAAGTACTTATATAAAAGATTCACAGTGTACCTACATCATTTTAGGTCAACAACCCTTCTCTTTATTTGGAAAGGATTCCTTGCAAAGGCACTTTCTGTTGAACTGAGTTAATATAAAACACGATTTATTTTTCTGCTGACTTTAATTTATTTGCCAGACAAAATAGAGTCGCTAGCTTTAAAGCGAGTAACTAGGTATTATTTTTTACTATGTTACAAAAAGTCAAAGAACGCTACGGAGCTCACTCGTTCTAAGACTTGTGACTTAATTGGTATTCAGATAGAGTTGACAGTCAACCATTACGTATAATGGTATCCCGCCATATACGTATCTTAGATTAAACCTAACTGGCGACAGAAACGAGGTTTTGGGGCATGTGAATTGTATGGACATTATCAATGATTGGTGGATTTGATTGTGTACCGACGTGGACCCTTTGGTGGTGTGTGGTTCTGTAATTTGGATAAATAAATAAATAAATAAAAAACCCATAAAGTCCCATTGAACCCCACTGAAAAATGTATTAACCGTGCTATTTCAAAACTATTTGTGTGGATTCATTTTATATGATATCCTAAACCCTGGTATAGAGATTTGAAATCCTGCACGTTATGAGATGAAACTTAACTTAATGAAGTTTGACACTTAGCTGGATAGACGTAGCGCGCCTTTTAGCTAGATGGGGGAGGAGGGGGAGGCTAAATGGGGACACAATGGTCCCAAGGCCCGGATAAGGCCAACTCGAAGGATCCCATGGCCATCCCTAGGTGAATCGGATGCGAGGTATATGTTACTTACTATCTCACCTCCGAAAACCAAAGAGACCGCGTGCGTTATAGTCGGTTCGAGTTCCACATAATCCAATCTCAACGGCTCCAGTGAGAATAAAATTTGTGGGGATATTGCGCACGGAATAGAAAGTAGTGAACTTTCGCGATAGCAATTATTAGTGTCACACAGCCAGTATATCATATAAACAAGTCATTAGTTTTATCCAGAAAAATATATTACGGATAAAACTGTGTACGTAAACAACACTGTATTCAAGTAACGTGCCGCCTATCAAATATCAACCTTATTATAATAACAATAAGTCTCGAACAATACGTTCCTGGAAATTCATTAGCAATTTTCCGCCCAATCACGTACGATATATGAAAGTATAGAAGGACAATGTCAATGACCCTATCCATCAATCATTCAGTTTGACAAATAACTTTCACGAGACCGAATGACCTTAGTAACAGGAAAGTACGGTTCGAACGGGTTCCAATAGAATAAGTTTTCCCGAGGGCCAAAGAAAAGGACGTACTTACCTACTCTGCAAAATGAGTCACACATATTTTTTCGCATACCTTTTGTAAACTTTTCTCGATGTGTACGAATCAATAAATAATTGAATTTAAGTCTCACCCCCCTGTTTCGGTTGTTGAGCTGGCTGATGCATTCTGAGATGGTTAATGTATCCGATTTTATATATATAGTGACTACGGGAAAATTTGAAGCGATGAATGTTTTTTACTCAATTACGCCAAAACGACTCTGCAAATCTGGATGCAATTTAGCACAGAGGCAGATATTTTTACACAGGATATAGTGTTTTATAAACACCTTTGGGGCCCATACTAATTTAATCCGCGGGCAAATTCGTGCACCTGCTAAATATATCACGGTTGTTTGTCACGTTTTCTTCTCGAGATAGAACCAAATAGCTATCGCTCCTGGAAAAGTTAACATACCATACAAAAAGGAGTCGAGAATGAGAAATTACTAAGTAGTATTTTTTTTATTTAAATATTTTTGTGCTCAAACTCACAAAGAAAGAATACAACTGAATCATTGAAATGATGAATGGTCAAGTCATAGTCAAGTTGGAAATTTATAGACAGCCAACGTATCAAAACTGCACTCTTTACTACTCGTGTCACCGGCATTAATAGTAGAGTTATAATCTATGTAATTAAAGCCACTTGTTCATTGATATTCAATATTTTTAATTAATTTGACAGGATTCGAAATATGAATAAAATAACCGTCCTTTTTAACCCTTTAGAACATGTGATACTTTCAATTTATCATTTCAAAAATGACAATTGAAATCCACTAATTAATTCCAGCCAATCCATTCGGATTAAGCACCTAATGGAATTTTCCAATTAATCTAAATATAGGCGTTAATAAAAAGGTGTGTAACATCAATGTGTGTTCCTTGTAATGGTCATCATTATGTTTGTTATTTCAATTTTTCGTACATTTTGCATGTACAAATATTTAGCATGGATATATAGATTTAAAATAAGTAAGTTCTTTGTCTTCTACACTAACAGCACAGAGACTCTCTTAACCTTCTCCCCTTCCCCTTTTCCCTTTACTCTTCCCCATCCTCTCTATATGGTCGGCAGCACGAATGTGACGCCCCTGGTGTTGCAAACGTTCATAGGCCACAGTAACCACTTTCCATCAGGTGGGCCGCGTACTTATCTACCACCTAAGTGGTTTAAAAAAAGAAAGTACTTATTTAAATGTACTTATACTTTTTTAATTTGAGTATCTAGTTTAAATACTAATAACAGGATCAAAACATTATTTTATTTCTAGCACAGTTCAAAATCAAACCTTAAATCGGTTGGTCTTGTTTTTACATACGTATATATAAATGCGATATCTTCGACGATTGTGAATCAATATTAATGACCCTTTTTTATTCAATAGAGTTTATTGAATAGACTGTATTTCAAGAGTTGTCCTATTCCAATTTGATGAGAATTCTGCGCTCAACGGCGAAAAAATGGGTAATGAAATTTCGTAAACCTTTATAGTGATATTAGATCTTCGCCAAAGCCTGTTAAAATTGAGTTTCCATTTTTGAAACAATTATATTACTTAAGTCACTTACCTAAGCCAGTATTTACAAGGCAATATTGTAGCACACTATGTTGCACAACAAATACAGTCAGTCCACGCTTGATCAATTTTAATAATCGATCAAACAAATAAGAGGGTGATAAGGTGTGTAACAGCTGGTAACAAATCGCGTGTCGCGCAACGTTGCCAAACTTTTTGAGCATCATTCGTTGTTAATTAAATGTTGCCTAGTGGATAGCACATTTGTAATATGAATTAGAGGCTGGTTGGGCTCGGCTTGTTTTGGTTTGACTCATTCATCGGGCGATATGTGCTGATTGGGCTGCAATACTTAGATATTACTGTTGAAGGGTACAGGCGGCCATCGCTTTACGGAAAGTATAAGGTTGAACCGCGACACAATTTGACCAGAAAAAGCGGACTCAGGACTTCGAGGTGACAGATACAAATGCACCGAGATTAAGGCAAGGATGATGAAACTCACGCCTATATCCCCAAGGGGGTAGGCAGAGGTGCTAGCACCCACATTGCCCCAGTTTATGTTTAGGTCCCAAGGTGGCGAGCCTATTGCCATTAACCGGGTACTTATAAACCTGCGATAAATACATACATAACTTCGAAAAGCAAAGCATCATTGGTGTGTGCCATGGTAAAACCTGGATCGAACCCGAGACCTCGTCTCAGCAGTTCATTACTCATACCACTAGGCTACCACGGCTGTTTCTAATAATAACATAAAATAATATTAGCAACCGGAATTACTAATACTTTCTCTAACGCCTACAGCTGTGTTAGGAGAGGGTTTACGTCTACCACTACCGATACTTTTTTAAATTACTTAAAAGGACTACCTAAATACATTTCTTTCAATACAATTATTTAAAAGCAATTAGTTATTTTACTGCACACCAGATTAGGACGAGCAGGATGAATGGGGACTAAAATAGTATCAGTATTTGGCTAGTACCCAAAACGCATGTTGCATTACCACGCTGTTGTCAGATCTGCGTTATCAATGTCAACAACTCATTGTATACGGCTAACAACCCTAATGTGGGAAAGCGTATTAATTGTAAGGAATCAATACTGTGAAATTTCTTCACACAATTTTCTTGTGCTATTAATTTTGCGGGAACTGAATCGTTCGAAATTTGACGCACGAATTTTTGCCAGTTCCTTTAGTTATATGTATACCGGTTGATATTATTGTGGTTTCGGAAAAAAAGATTTTGGCCACAATTTCGATAGTATAATCGTAAGGACGTAAATTAGGACTTATTTGACAAAAAAATCTTTTTTTTTTACACGTCCCATACATTTTTTGTTCACCTGCACATTATTTCCGTACATAAAGTATTAGTAAACTTCCGGTCGATTTTGCTACCGAAACTGTGTGTGAAACAAAATATTCTTTTCCGAAACCACTATAAAATCACCGTGTATAACTATCGCACTCGTGAGTAAGTAAAGGATTTCTTTGGCAGATTACAGTATTGGTAACAAAATTATTATCGGACAAATATTATGAAAATTTCCATATAACGTAGAACCGTGGAGAAAGGTCGTGCGGTTTTGGCCTCAAGGATTATGTTTTACAAAAAATTAAGGGGATAGTAAAAAAATATTCCTAATCTTGGTGCGTGACTGGTATCTATCAAAATGACAGTGATATATTATTATATGTAAATGTGGAAAAGCAACAAAATACGTGATGAAAAGGGGAAATTGTTGTTTTTGTCACAGAAATAATTAGGAAGGGATTAACAAAAAATACTGTAGGAACTGGCAGTAGTTATGCGTCCCCTGCATATTTATCGCAGCTCCGCCCGCGTGGACTTTTGATCCCGTTCCCGCTGCTCCATTCAAAGTATTTTCATATTTATTCAAAAATGTTCTCTGGACTTTCACAAATAATTGAAGACTAAAAAAAAAAACTGCTCTCGAGTTTTAGCGAGACTAACGAACAGCAATTTTCATTTTTATATTTAAAATAGATGTAAAAAGATATGTTCACCTGTATTCCATTCCTATTATATTACATTGTGGTAACATACTGAGTTAGATATTAATTTGCCCTCTCGGAAATCGTACCCCAGACCAAGTCAGGTCAATTGCATTCGTATTAAATAACAACATGGGCGCCATCGATCGCTAGTCCTCACCCATAACGGTAACATCGTTAGTGAAGTTAATAAAAAATCAGCTTTTAGCACATATTACTTCCTTAACAATTTTAAATCTAAACTGAAAACCAAAAAGCTTCAACCGACAGCGACAATAGACAGTAAAGTCGCTGTGCTGTATATTATTTTTGATATCATTAAGGGTCTTTTCTCTTTGATGCCTCGATGTAACATAAGATATTTTATCTTCTAACTGTCGATATGGAGAAGTCTAGTTACATCTGAAAGTAAATACATACGTATGTAGTTATTGTGGAGAGCAAACACGATCGAGGTCGTACTAACTATTTCGTCATGTAGATATGTTGACATGTGATGAATAATATTTGTGCTGTGGACTATGGTATACTCTGTAGAATAACTGTTCAGTGTGTTCGAAATTCAAAAATATAAAGGAATGTTTAGTAACTCTGTAGCTATGGCCATTGCAATTTAGCAAATAGGTCAGTAGGCCTACTATTATTCTTAAAACAGGTCAATAATGGAACAACTGTCACACTGAATTAATGACTTTGTACTCCTATATAAATATATTTATAGTATTACAAACTTTACAAAGTACATTGCGGTTCAATTATATTATCTGTTTTAGAGTTCATAGCACGGACCCAGGGCCCGTATCATGAAGGTCGTTCACATGGCATGTATCCTATATACCTAGGCAGATTTGCGTACTTACATTGTTTTTATTTACATAATTTAAAACTATGTAAATATAATATTATTTAAAAAATTCCAAATTTTTGCGCCTAAATAAAAAAGAAACATGTATACTAATCACAAAATAAAAGGCCCGTTTTGGCATATGCCCACTTGGCATAACTAGTGATGTAACAAAACGACTCGGTACTCGATACTCACGATTAATCGAATCCAGTTTGCATGGGGATTTGATCGATTTGAATATGTATATAAAGTATATTGATTATTGGTTTAAAGTTCTGATTAGAAAATTAGCTTAATCTTTGATATTGTAGGTATTATAAAATGATACAGTATTATGAAAGGTCAATTTGCTTTTATTTCATATTTTTGTTATAATAACATTCACTCAATCACAAAAACAACAGGAATATCAAGATCAACAAGAATCTGGTTGTAGAAATTTGATGGCACGAATTTGTCAAAAATTTTGACCGGGTGGATGACCACCATGCACATATGCGGAAAAGCCTTCATAGTAATACAACCTCGGTTGCATTGCGTTCAGGGGTTTGCAAGTGCATAGCCGGGCAGAGGTGTTCCCCACTGGTCCCATTTGTGTGGTTTGTACCACACAAATGGTACCAGTGGGGATGGCGCGAGGCGACCCGCCAAACAGGGAGACCCGTAGAAACGGTGGTGCCATGGCTGTACAGTGTACAAGTTAAATCTATGTGTGCCTTTACCGGAGCATTTGCAGTTTTCGAATTCGGTAGATATTCGAAGAGTCGAGTTGTCTTGGCATCTCCGGTATGGGAGATACCGAGACAACTCGAATATCTAAGTCGAAAATAATCCAAAAATCAACAAAACCAAACGTAACGGGCGCACAGTCAACAAGACGGGCGAACACACGCGTATACCTTTTGGTCAAAGACACGTCATTCTATAAAAATCTTTGCTGCTATTATTTACTGCTTTAAGCTCCAAGCTCATAATTTGCAGTAAATGATCACTAGTTACACAGTAAAGTTCAGTAATTAATTTAGGTCTAAACACTAGTCTAAATAAATAAAAATCGGGCTTATCTTACTCGATATTTTTTTCCTTAATTGATTATTAATAGTCTGTGGACAACGTAATAAAAATCGTTATGCACAGCACTAAGCCGAGTGGGCGGTACCTGTCTATGAAAAATGTAATAACCTTCATAACATTTTGATTGGTAAAAAACTGAGAACTTCATGGGCGCGAACTGTCAAAACGGGCCTTTTATTTTGTGATAACTATAAATATTCAAAAGTCAATTTGAATATCTGCAGTCTGTTGTTCTGAAATTTAAATATTCAATTTGCAAACTGAGTATATCTTGAATAATTAAGTATTCAATCATACGTACCTATTGAACTAAATAATACCAGTTGAGAACTTTAAAAGGGTAACATAATGGAATAAACGCTTTTTGAAATAATAGGGTAGATAATTAAAATGTATTGATTCAAAATTAGAACCAACTCATTTGTTGTGAAAATTAATTTTATATTTTGTAAATATGTGTGTGTGATTATTGTAAATGTAATTTTTTTCAAATTTATTTCATAATTGTAGCTGCTCGCATCATTAACATTGCCCGAAAAGTTATAGCTGTCTATAATAATTTATCGAATTCCAGCGTCTTATTCCAAAATCGCAAGTCGCAATATCAAATTGATTTCCACCTCACTCATAAAGCGCGATACAATTTTTTTTAATACGATTAGAAGTCAGTCTGGTTGAAAAAACATAGCACAAATCGTACATAATGTACTAAATATTCATAATAAAACTAAGATACACTCAAGCACTTGATACTGATTGCCTCGGTTTGGATACTTTTTAATTCAATGGTGACCCTCTTTCATGAGACTTTGCCTTCAGCTTAACATCAGGCGAGGTGAAGACAAATTGACGTGCCATAAATAAAAAAAAAAAAACTTGTTCTCACTCTGGTGTATTTCCTCTACACCTTTCAGCAATATGTTATAGCACGAGAGCAAACATATAGGCAGCTTAAAAATCTGTTTCGGCACTAGTAGCACCACCATTAGTTATAATCGCTGTTTGATAAGCGGTCGTTATCGCAGCGATAAATAATGATAAGAGGGAACACTTAGAAAGTTATCTTGGGTCATACAGTCTTAAAATAGTTGAGCAATTTGTGACGCGAAGTATGACGGGTGAGGGGATATGTCTGGACATCACACGATAGAAGCTAAATATATTCACAATTTACGATTGTAAAAAATTTTAAGACGTCGAACTCTATATCAAATTTTTCACACAAAAGTTTGACTGTATGTTTTTAGTTAAGTTCCTGAATTTGACGTCACTATTAGTTTCATCTCAGGCGGGACGTAGCTAACCTTTTATTCCACCTAGGTGGCAGACAAAAAGTGGTTACCATGGTCTATGGATGTTTGCAATACCAGGGGCATCACACTCGTGCTACCGGCCTTATAGCAAACTTCTAATACACTTTTTGAAAAGGTGATGTAAGAGGTAAAAGACTTTCTATGCCGCCAGCGCAGGAGACCACAGAACTACATTGTATCTTTATTCCGTGTAGGAGACACATTGGTCTTTTCATTGACAGATAAATACTCTCCAGTGAGCTCTAACTTTGCTACTTTTACAATTTTACTTCGTCTAGTCTTCAGAACCTCTCGTAATGAGTTTTTCGTTTCTGGATGCTTCTAAAACTTTTACTCCACTGCGTGATCTCTATTTTCTCATTATTGCTTCTTCACTTCGCGGGAAGTCCACATGTCTGTCAGTGGGAGCATTAGCACGCAGTCAACTCTAACGACTTTTGAATATTCCATCAAAAACCAAGCAGTTCCATGATCAAAAAAGTCTTCATTACCAGTACACGAGTTACCTTCTTCACCATTGTAGGTGTTTATAATGGCGACCCTCTTTCCTGAGACTTTACCTTCAGCTTACCAAATATTATAAGATCAATCCTGTATATACGAATCAAAATTTCAATTAAAGCAAATGCAAAAAAAGCAAAGAAGAATAATTTATTGTCCCTAATCCAACTGAGCCTTCCTAGTCACCCTGTACACAATAGTTGGTAACAGGTGCACCGGTTTCTCAACCAAGGCAATTACTAAATCGATACAAACTTTACCGCTGGCATTTATTTCTTGAATTTATTTTTAAAATTTTTTGCAGCTATCTTAGTAGCTAGAATATTTTTTTCAATTATTTAAAAATCCTTCATTGTCTCCGATTCGTTATTTGGCTCTAGGATGTATAGGAATCTTTTTTGCATGTGAAACCCACCAATTACTTTACAAATATTAACGGAACGTCAAAATGCGTCACTTTGCAACGAGATCCTGTCCTACGAAGACTCCGGCAGGAAAATCAGTAGAATTTTTGGCCTATTTAAAAAAAACACTTCTGTTGTTTCTTCCTAATCTAATTACGAGTATTATAGCCAATTACCTGGCTACAGGTGTACCACTTTAATAAGTCGCATCGGTAAAATTCGTTTGCGCAGAAGAGAGCAAGCTTACGCCGATTAGTTACGATTGCTAACGCTGTTGAAACGCCGACTTTATTGCATTACGTTAAGATTGAAAATGCAATAAATTCAGAGAGTAGTGCTATCTCGCTCATTGTAGGTGTACACTTGTTAGCAAATAAAGTGCACCAATAATTTTAAGTTCTATTTTTTATATTACGAAACATTTTTTACAAGTTACAGTTTATTTACAGTTTATAAAATGAATATCTTATAATGTGTTATAATGTAATGTAACGAAAAATATATAATGCCGTGCTTCATAACGAAATGTTAATTATGATCAAGCTATTATTGAACCAATTCATCTTGTGAGGGTTTATAGAACAGTAATTGTTTTTTTAGGATCTTCTTTTCTAATATCTACCGAATCGAACTTTTTTTCTTGCATTGATAAACATTTTTTTTCGTCAAAGCAAATTCTCACACGAATTAGTGCCGCCACCAAGGTATTCCTTTCTTTGGGATTCTGAAAGTCGGTCTGGCACTAGTTTATGGCTCCGTTGCAAACGATTATTTTTCGTTAATCATTGTCGAAACTGTTTTTCTTGAGACTCCTGTAGTGCGTGTTGTATGTACGGTCCATCACTGCTTGAAAATGACCCATAGTCGGTAAATACTTTGTCCTTTGATTTAATTAATTCATTTAGCATGAATTGATGCACATTATATACAATTCCCCTACTCTAGCCTTTTAAAGATCTATCTATTTTAAGTAAAGACATAATATGTAAAAATGTTCACCTTTTTTGTCTCGCAAGTGTACGGTGCGGTGAAAAGACGTATATTCCACTAGCAGTACAATTCGCGACTGACGCGGTACCGCGCAGCAACCAATTACAGAGGGCCACGTTCCCGCGTCAATGATGAGCGTTGTGATTGGTTAATATTGTTTCGCGCGTATCAAAAATGAGACTTCTGCGCAGGTACATCGGCGTAACTTATAAACGTGGTACTACTATACATACCTTGGATTATAACATTGAAAAAAATACTTTTGGTATGTGAGTACCTGTGCACCTGCCTATCTTATTATATATATAAGCGTGATGTTTATGTATTCTAGAATATTAGAAGAAGTGAGTTTGATAACCCCCTAGACTTATATTATGAGTAATGGATGTTTTATCTTTAGAGCAGTAATGTGTTTAGTGCTCTGACGTTCGTTGAATGACGGTTGAAACAAGATTATTTTTATATACTCAGACCTGTGTATTCGGACAGTGTAGGTAGAGGTATATCGTTAGATATATTTCACAAGGTGTTTTAAGCCTTATTCGCGGCCAACATGGCGTAGAGGTTGGTTTAACCCCAAAATCCTGGATACCCAATGGTCCCTTGAATTTGTACGCTACGTTCACTCGTCTCCTCAATTATTTGAGGTTCACACTCGTCCCCAGGTGGTGGGGCCCCATTCCGGCATACAAGTAATATCATCAATCAACATCACCATCAATTAGCATATCGTAGTCCACTGTTAGGTCCAATATTGGCAGACTTTGACCTTTGCTGTTTCCACGCTGATTAAATGGGTTGGTACAGAATTTGCAATGATATCGTTTGCGTTTTCACTTAGTCGCCTCTTACAACACCCTTCGGATATGATACCCCTTGGATATGCTATAAGTATTCTTTTTATATCACTACACGCATAAGTGTAATCAGCACTCATTCAATATTTAATTGTAGGTGAGTTACGGTTATTTGCACGCAGATGCGGTATTCCCTTATGAAAATTTCCAGTATTCGCCATCGGTACAATATATAACTTACCCCCATTCTATTATAAATGCAGATGACCATGAATATGTTAGGATGTTCCTTTAAAGTATCTTGTAAATCTTACGCTGTGGTAATTCTTATTAAATTCGTAATTATCTAAGGTTACATTCATTTATTACCTTATTGAGATAATGAAGAAGCCGCGGTAGCCTAGTGGTATGGGTAATGGACTGCTGAGACGAAGTCGAGGTTTACCATGGCACACACCAATGACTTTTCGATGCTTTTCGAAGTTATGTGTGTATTTATCGCAGGTTCATAAGTGCCTCGGAGAGCACGTTAAGCCGTCGGTCCCGGTTGCCATACAAACATCTATGGCAGTCGTTACGGGTAGTTGGAGCCCTCAAAAGTCCAACCAGCCTAACTTGGAACTTCGATATCGCCATTGGTCATTAGACCATTGGTTGTGGAGGTCAGATGGCAGTCGCTTCACGGAAAATATCGAAGTTCAGCCGCATCACAGTTAGACTGGAAAGCCGACCCCAACTGAGTTGGGAAAAAGGTTCAGGGAATGATGATGATGAGATAATGAAATAAGGGAGATGGTTCATAATAACAAATGATGGTAGGCCTTACAGTACCGGGATCCCTATTTAAATGGGACTCATCGAGCTGTCTAATATGTACTGATATTCTAGGGACGAACTTCAAGCTTACCAGTACCACGATGTTGTATTATGCGGCACCCAGTAAGGTCGTGATCCAGATTGAGACAGAAGAAGTATAAACCCTATATAGTTCCATCCAACTCCCCATGGTAGCGATGTGAATAGCGGTATTGGATCATCATTATCCTTGCGGTAATCTTGGTCGCATCCGAATTTGTTACCTCGGAGTTCAGAGTTCGCTTTTTCCGGTCTAACTGCATTGCGACTGTAATCTGGTCCTCACTACCTATAGGCATGTTGATTGGCATTTTAGGGCTCCAACTAAAGTAAATTGGAAAGTGGGGAGATTGAGAAATAATAAAACAGGGAAAAAAAATAAAAGTAGAGAACTGGAAAAGTAATATAGACAAGCTATAAGAGAATCGAGTAGAGTCGTACAACGCGATAATCGACATCCACGCGGGTAGAGCCGCGGGCAACAACTATAATATATATTTGCACCCAGCAGGGTTCGAACGCTCGTCTCCTGCGAAGCTGTCGCTTTCACTACCGCCACGCCACAGAGCCTCTCAACGGTATTGGATCGCGATATTTATTGACTGTCTAATTCCCGCCATACTTACAAACGTGCACGCACGCACCGTCAGTAATACATTATAATTAACACATGCACTGCACCCATACTTATACATATAATTCAGTCGATCTTGTTATACACTTGAGCATTTATAGCTAATCGAAAATACTCTCACTTACGATGCTCTTGCGTCATGTAAATAACTTTCGCTGAACGTTTCAGGGCATGCACTTACGCAATTGCAGCTGTTTTCTTTTACCGGGTCCCCACTTACGTAGTAACATTTTACCGAGACACTTTTTTTTTTTGATCTGCAAATCTTTTTTATTTAATTTTTATTTAATAACTAGCTGTTGCCAGCGGCTTCGCCCCCGTGGACTTCTAATCCCGTTCCCACTGCTTGGACTTCTGATCCCGTTCCCGCTGCTCCATAAAAACCTTCCGTAGAGTTCAAGGAACAAATATAAAAAAGAACTACTCGAATTGGTCCAGCCGTTTTTGAGTTATGCGCTTACCAACATATTTCGCGATTCATTTTTATATATAAGTTTAATTTGTAAACTTATGTATAATTATGTAGATATTGATTAACTTAAATATTACAAAATTGTAACTGTTTGTTCATTTATTCAAGAAGTATTAATTGTTGGTTTGACATATTAAAATTCTCAAAAGCTTTTATCATGATTAGATTACAGCAAGTTATGATCTGCAATAATATAAATGGAAAATGATAAAAACAAACGATATTTGTAAAGTTGGACTTAATCTTGAAAGTACATGCCAACCATGAACAAGAAATTGTCGGCAAGCGTGCCTTTTTTACACAGTGCGAAAAATTCCCACATATACCATCCACCGGAGCCGGTAGGGTAGGTTATGTCGAACTCGAACCGACTAAAACGTACGCCGTCTTTGGGTCTTTAGTTGCTGGAGGTGAGGTGGTAGCCCACATATCTCTCGCACCCCGGTGGACCCGGGGCCCTCTCTTCCGAGATGACCCCCGTCGGGTGTAGAGACCACGGTGACCCCGTCTAACGGTCAGACGGTCGCACAAAAATTCCATCGAAAATAATCCGAAATAACTTCATATATATTAATAAGTTTCTTTCTGAAGATTATGTAAACTAAGGATTTCAAACTATATTTTTCTTCAAAGATACACCAACGTAATACTCTATTACCAGTCAACACCAATATTCATTAATAAAAGAATACACAAACAGACATAATCTTCGACACACAGCGTTTCTTTTCATTATTCTATTTTCCTCGATACTCGCCAATATTTACTTCTAAAGGCCAGTATACACGAGCGAATATTACGAACAGAAGTTATGTGTATATATTTTTATTAATATTTAATTTTGAATCATATTCTAGAAACATTTTAAACGTAGAATAAAGGCTAAGAAAAAGAGAAGACACTAGTTAGTTAGTGTCTTTGTTTTATCTTTAGTTAAGATAGTTTGCTGTTTAATAATTTAACTTTCGAGTGATACGTAGGTAAATCAAACAATTGTGTTACCAAATAAATAAATAAAATTAATATCAAATAAATAAGCCTGGTGTGGCAACATTTATGTTGGAACTGGCAGGAATAATTTGACAGAACTAACGAGTTGTTTTTGTTTTTTTTTGAGTGTCAGACTTATTCAGTTTTTTTGGTGATTGTTGACCTTTCTAACAATTTATAAAAGATATTACGAAGAGTAACAGAGAAAAGGTTGTTTCAAGCGAGGCTAGGTAGATAGGACAAGATGGTATCTCTCGTCCTATTTTAGCAGTTTAACTGGGGAAGTACCTCCACCCTACAGAATACCGCGCCTCATAATAACCGAACCTTGTGTTGTTTCCGGCGGTAAATAGGATAGCCAGAGCTCTCAGTTATCAGTGGGAAGACCGAAAAATCCTTCTTTGTCTTCTGCACTGACAGCATAATAGCCTCTCTTAACTTTCTCCCCTCTCCCTTTCGCCTTCCCCCTCTTCTCTATACACTACTACTTTTTAATTACCAGAGAAACTGCAGGGGCTGATTTGGAACGTATATACTTCAATTTATATGGAATAATACAAATACCCAACCATACAAAAAAGCAAAGTTATTGACGTTTTTAAAATCTCACAAAACGTGCATACACGAAGAGACACCATTTTATTTACGCGCGATGTGTGGATAATAGTAATGTGTAAATAGGACAGGTATACCAATCATATCAATGAACTTTTAAACTTTCATCGTAAAAATGCCGAACAGTGCCGGAAATGACCGACAATGCACGAGCAGGACGACAACGAGCGATTGCGATGCGAAGCTGTCTTCAAGGTCAAATACAAGTACGATTTTATTGTACCTATGGTTAAATAGTTAACATGCTCATCTTACGAGTTTGATTCTAGTGACAGTATTTTTTTAATAGCGTTTTAACACAAGTTTGGCTCAACTGAGTAAAACCGTAGTAAGCGGAGTGACTTTTAGCGTAATTCACTAATTTTAAATTTTCAACTGGCAGGTAGGTTCTAAAGAACATGTATTTAATACGTGCAAGACTTACCACTACAAGTACTTTAGTTGTTGCTCGAAATGTCCTCCGTCATTTTGGATGCACAAACGAGCCCGCTTTAACAAATTCGATTTTAAACTGAGCAGAATGTCTCTTTGTTGCCGGATTTCATTGAAGGCGTCAATTTTCCTTTGTTGGAGGTCCTCACGGGTGTTGGGTTCACTGACATACACTCGACGTTTCACTTCACTCCACATGAAAAAGTCCATTGGCGTCAGATCCGGGGACCGAGCGGGCCACGGCCACGCGACCGAAGCCCCTCGTCCAATCCACCTGCCTTCGAATTGCGTATTCAGGTAGTCTCTTACTGCGATGTGGTAGTGGGGCGGAGCACCATCTTGTTGGAACCAGAGGTCTCGCAAGCTTGCGAGTGGGATATCATCCAACATGGTTGATACCATAGTTCTCAACAGGTCCAAATAGGTTTCGCCCGTTAGACGTCCCTCGATGAAGTAGCCCCGGCCTTGTGCGTGCGTCGGTACATGGAATGAGCCGTGATCATACAGACGTTGGTAGACACTCAACATCGTGGAGTAATTTGGCTGTCGGGCACTCGGGTAGAGATCACGATACATCCGTAAAGCGGCACTCACATTTTCACCGGATAAAAAATAAGTACGTAACATTAATGCGTATTCGCGATTGGTAAATTGGTACGCCATTTCGATAATGTCGATAGTATTGTTTAGGATGCGTGCGCGGATCGAGACGTCATAACCGGAACTGCATTTATGATTTAAATTTTATTAACATCAAAGAGATGCCGCCGACTTTGCGGCACGAGTAGCGCGGTGCGGTACGTGGGGGGGAGGGGACCATCGCACGCGCCGCCCGGTACTGGACCCCGCGTTCAAGGACATAATCGCAGTCGTAGAATGAATGAACTTTACCTACTAGTAGAAAGAGAGAAAGCGCGTGTTTATCATTTTCTTTGCGTGATTTTGTTTTCGTGAATTAGTAGCGCCTACGTCATATTCTATTCAGTAAAATTTTGTACATCGTGAACATGTATTAGGTGGTTTTAAGGAAAAAATTGACATACATACTTTATTCTTTTTTTATATCATGGATGGGTTTAGTATCGAATACCTATCACTTCGCCGAAATTTTTCTGGTAATTAAAAAATAGTACTGTATATTAGGGAGGCCCTGGTGTTGCAAACGTCCATAGGCCACGGTAACCACTTTCCATCAGGTGGGACGCGTTTGGCCACCTAAGTAGTATAAAAAAGAAGAAAGACATTTAATACACAATTGATAACACACTCCTTCCGTCACTGTCCGTCCATCACTGTCAACGTGACCCTTTGAGAATGACGCAAGGCGAAACCGGTTAGGTACAATAATAAATACACTGGAGAAGTACAAGTGTGTTATCAATTATGTCTAACAATAAGTGCCACCAAGTGCCATCAATCAACAGTATAAAAAAGAGATTCAACTTAAGGTATATTTTTCTCCGGAAAATGGAATACAAAAAATGATTTTGCTAATATCACAAGAATGTTCGACTACCATAATGCTACGTCGAAAGTTGCAGGTTAATTTCCCACATTACAAAAGTCAAAATGACGTGCTATCTATCTAGCGATGATATCTAACTAAAAAAACATAGTGTGTGTACACACCCTTAACACATTAGTATGTTAGACGCTGTGTGCATTATGTTATGTTCAATATATGTTTGATTTAGCTCATCGGAGCGATGCAATATAGGAGGCGTCTACTGCACAGTGTTATCTTATCTGTCAGTGCAGACGCTCACATCTGACTATTTCTTTTTTTTTCTATATTGTCTGACACGCGGCTTCGAGAATCTTGATTGGAAATTGCACTTTATTGTAATATATCTTAAGGTTCGAGTTTCGTACGTTGCTTATGTATATCTTTTAAATTAAGAGCTAGTAGATAAGTTCTGGTGTTTATGTTAGTTCATGTCTTAGATGGATGATGTGTGTTTTCTTCGTACCGCAAGTCACAGAAAAAAAAAAAAGAGGGTATAAGTAGTAAGCCAAACATTATTTTCTACTTGGGGTTAGTTTATGTTCTGAATGTTTTAATAGGACTTCATATACATACGCATTATAGGAGGCGTTAGTAGCTTAGTGGTTAATGAGCCGGCCTTACGATCGAGAAGTCCCGGGTTCGAATCCTGGCCATTACATTACCGACGTGAACCCACTACTAACAAGTCATTGAGCTGAAATTAGACCTCTGAGAGAAAATATTAGTAAGTAATTTCGGTCGCTAATATTTAAAAAAATGCCGGGATGCCGGAACAAATGATACTAAACCTATGAAAAGAACTGTAAGCACAGAATAAATAATAGGACTACGTACCATCAGGTGCTATAGAGCAGAGGAGAGATCTACGTTCAGTAGTGAACTGTAATAGGATAATTGATGGAATTATGGAAATAAAAACTTTCCATAGATTTCTTTTTGTATTTAGAACGCGTCAACTTGATTTCACCTCGTCTAATGTTGAGCTGAAAGCTAAGTCTCAGGAAAGAGGGCACCATTACAAACACGCACACTGTAACATTGGTGGCGCTCAGCTTGACGGTCACATCAGATGCTTTTTCACGCTCCGTTTAAAGGACCCGGGACTGTAGGAAGAAGGAAACTCGTGAGCTGGTAAGGCATTCTAAAACTTAATGGGGTGGCAAAGGTAATACTCACCGAACCGCTTGATTTTCCATGGAATACTCTGCACCGTATGCGGATGACATTTAAGCCGTGCACGTGTTGTCCTGGGTAGGAAGGGAGAGGGTGGGGAGAGAACTTCTGGAACCATAAAACAAAATATTTGCCAAATCGTTCTAGAGTTTATTGCTTAGCAATAAACAGTGTTTTAATCATACTCTTAAAAAATATAAATTAAGTAGGATCATGCAATCAAGTTTCCATAATTATATCATAACATAAACTCACGCCTATATCCCCGAAGGGGTAGGCAGAGGTGCTAGCACCCACATTTCGCCAGTTTATGTTTAGGTCCCAATGTAATAGGTGGCGAGCCTATTGCCATTAACCGGGCACTTATAAACCTGCGATAATTACACACATAACTTCGAAAAGCATCGAAAAGTCATTGGTGTGCGCAATGGTAAAACCTGGGATCGAACCCGAGACCTCGTCTCAGCAGTCCCTTACCCATACCACTAGGCTACCGCGGTTTTCTTTCATAATTATATATAGTTACATAACTTACATTACGGTGTCGATGTCGTAAAAATCTAGATAACTACCAAACCAATATAAATAACATTGATTTTTTTATCTAAGCTAATGTATATTTGTTTAACAGTATATCTATGATAACATTTGTTATTCGATCGTGTCTGTTGAGATAGGTTTATTTAAGATATTAGTGCCGTCGGATGACGGGGACACACACTCACACACACACACACACACACACACTACTTGTAACGTAGTAAAAATAGGAATAAAAGAAGCTATTGAGAAACCGCAATAAATGAAAAAAAAAAACCGACCAAAATATTTCAAACATAGCTAAGAACACTCCCGAATAATTCAGCTTTCAAACAAAAAAACTACATCGAAATCGGTTCATCTGTTCGGTGGCTACGATACACACGCACACACACACATACACAGACACGTCAAACTTATAACACCCCGTCGTTTTTACGTCGGGGGTTGAAAACAATAAACAATTATCATATTCAAGTCTATTTCACGGTACGCGTTGCGTCTGCTGCTGCAGTCTGCGGTTGTTTTCGACTTCAAACCCTTTACAAATTTGAGTTATTTACTTAAATGAGTAGTTATTCGAAGCGTGTTTAAAAAAATAAACTCTGGTGAATAAAAAATCAATCCCTGTAACCATTGCAAATATTTTATATTAGGCGCTATATCCCACTGGCACTGGTTGAATAGTTTATAGGCGTCAGTTTATTTACTCGTGTGGTATTTCTACTAACTACTTACGGTAATAAATTGTAATTGGCGATGTTGTTTCAATGAATAAGATATAGTAGGCGCTTTTATACCAAGTATTTTATTCATATAAATCTGTATATATTCATGCATCGGCAAATAGAGAGTTCTAGGTATACATGTTTTCACTTCACTTATTCATTTCATAAATATGTTAGTTTGTGTTGTTGGTTGTATCTCGAAAGTCAAATGGAACTATTTTTAATATTCATATTCAAAATGTAATATTCAAAATTCATTTATTCTGTATAAAAAATTAAGTCTGAGTGTGAGTGCAAAATAAAAACGTCAAAATTAATAGTACATTAAGGTACGAGTGTGTATAGTTGGTGATATTGGCAATCACCGCTATAAGACAGCCGAAATTGGTAATCACCAATACACACGTGTGTCATACGACGTTTTTCAATACACTTGTAAGGAAAATAATACTGAAAATAACTATAACGTAAACGCAGTCATTGAAAAAGAAAATGGCGATCAGCCATAGACTAAAAGAATGAGGTCTCCTTCTCCACCAAAAAAAAGAAACCAGTAAAAATAGGGACCTTGAAGTTTTTACAGAGAAAGTAAAAGTTATAATTTGAGTGATGTTTTGTTTATTAAACATGTAGGTACGTGCCATTAGGGAGCTTATTTTAAAAGCGTATACAATTACCCTTTAAAGAATTTTAAATTTTGTGGAGTCTACTATCACAGACTACAAGATTAATTTTGTAAAACTGTACACGGAAGTATTTTTTTTAGTTAGTTGATAAGACTGTCATCTCTCTTTTTTTGCTTGGTGTTTGTCATTGATCAATCGAGGTTATAATTGATCTTAAATTTATTATAAATTGAAATGTCTTATAATCCTATTATTTGCTTAAAACTATAGTAAAATTTAAAATATTCTGTCACTCAAAATTATCGTTGCTAATATATGTAATAATGAACGTAATATCTGAATGGATTTCGGACAAATCAATTAATAATCCCTGTAATAAGTACCTAAATATTGATTTTGATAATTTTGGTTTCACCCAAATCATTATGCATAGGCACACAACTAAATTTAATTATTCCAAATAAATAACGTCAATCTGTCAAAATAGTAAAATGTTGACCATCAAAGATAGATACCCACCGGACATGACTGACCGATATTAAAACGAAGGTCCATTTAAAGTAATTAATAATTCACATATAACCTCTGTCAACTGGTGACAGCGGATTTAGGCGCCATTGTGCTCAACCACAGGTAAACGAATCTACTAGAATATCCTTTAGAATTAATTTCGGAATAAGTGTTGAATCTAATTATCTGTTAATTATGCAGGTAGGGTGGTTCCGTTACATCTACACCGTTCCTTACCCTTACGAGTTCGTATCGATTTATTTAGAAGGAGTAGTAACTTTTCAGAATTAGAATTTTACTTTGACATATTCATGGTTTAGTCTGTATTTGGACCTACCTAGAGATATGCACTAAACCAGAACCATACCTAATTTATTGCTTATTGGTAGAAATAACACAGTACCTAATTTAAATTCATTTATTCTTTACCACCGTTGCGTAACACCTAAAATATTATGAATTAAATCCGTAATTTAGGTATTTTGCACTGAATTTTTGGTTTGTGAATTTCTAATCCAATTGCAGAAATATAAAAAGTAAATCAAGTAAGTGGTTACTGTTAGGTTTACGTTCAATTTATTCATCATGGTTGTTATTATATTCAGCGTTAATAAATAATATTGATAGCTAATGTCATGTCTATTGGTTGGTATGGCTAATTTATTTTCTAAGTACCACACCTTTGCTACCCACTAACTTTCCTACGTGGGCCGATTCAATAGTGTTACATATAATGTGTGAATGATTTCAGTCGTTTTCTATCAAAAGATTAACTGGTATTTTGATACGGGCAAACCATTGCTTTATAGATTCGCAAGTGGAGATCTCATAATGGTATAAAGTTTCACAGATTGCCCACATACCTAAAATTAAAAATCTTTATTAAATAATCAAATATATTTGTTATCTTTATTAAAAAAACAGTAACGTATTACTGTTATACACTGTTTCAAATTCCTCAATCCGTGGTGTTCAAAGAATTTGATAACCCCTTACCTGCATCATTAACTTGTCATTTATTTTATGTATTTGGGCAAACAAATACTTACACAATTTTCTTAATTTATATCATTTGAGGTAGCCACCGCAGCACTTTACGTTTTTAAATGAAGTATGCAAAATGGGAGTGAATAAAAATTACATAATACCTATGGCGATTGCTCCACAGACCAGAGCACTCGCAAAATACATCAAATACTCATATAAACATTTATAGATAGCTAGCTATGCACTTAATCTCTTACTCTTACTCTTACTTCTGAATTATCCCGAAGCGCATGCGGCAGGGGTGCATTACGAACCCCCACATTCAATTCAGCACCAAGGTTCCACAGTGTTATTGCGCAAAGAGGTACCTACCAACATAGAAATACTTAGAACGGGCCTAATCCCGAATGGGTCAAACAATGCACGTGCGTAATCCAGAATCGGTTATATAATGAATGGGCCCCTTCAAGTATGGGCTAAATCGCGAATGGACCATATTGCAAACGAGCTATATCGCGATTGATAAGATTTTATAAATAGGCCTTAAAAAGAAAGGGAATAAACCGTCAATATCCATTTTGTTTTATACGTATTGTTGCGATTGAGCAATACCTCAGCCTCAAGATAAATAGAAACCATTGAGATAGAAACAAACACTAAACAACTTCCAACGTCATGAAAAGTCTCGACAAAAAGGTTATGACCTCAATATTGTAATCGGTTCTGAACCAAATCTTCAACTCTAATGTGACCAGATATTATGCTAATTTAATAAATTCATAGCACGTCCACGGTTAAGACTGTCGATAAAACGTAATCAGATTAATTTATTCAGAGGAAAGTAATTATGGGATCTTAATCCAATGAAGGCCTCAACAAATATCTTTCGTTTAAATTGTATTCGTAAAATTTATTTAATTAATTACATTATATTGAAGTTATTTGAGAGAACAGAATAAAGTTCATACTCATTTCATTCGTACGTATGTATGTAAATTGATTACGATCGTACAGTTAGTTATCAATTAAACTATTGCAGTCCACTGCTGGACATAGGCCTCTCCTAATATTGGGAGCCTTTTTTAGCCTAATGTTTCCATGCTGACCAGTTAAGTTGGTACAGGGTTTTATTTTTATTTTTATTAACACTGGTTCCCAGGTCAACTCAAGGGACTATTCTAGAGTATTCGTAGATTAGCAGCTATGACGAGAACCGTACTCAACATACTAGTAGCATTTAGAATGGGTCTTCATTTTTGGTTTCCCACTTCACCAAAGTTTCTCATCAGGTTTGATGGATTTAGGCTATAATCTGATCGCGCCCGGTAAAGTTTTGCGCGCACTTTAAAATTTTCAGAGTTTTGTGTGAGTGTTTATCAAGCTTTTTCCGTTTTCACGAAGTTCAAAGAATTTTAAAAAGCGATTTTATGTTGGTAGTAATACTAGTAAGTAAATATTTTATTTTGTTAAACATGATTATTTTTTGTATGATGTATGATGATTTGAGGCGGTGCAGTGCTAAAATCTAGTTGGTGGACACTATGCATTTTGATGCATACTGTCTTCACTGTCTTCTAGATTTGAATTGAAAATAATATTATCTGATACTTACACTTTTCAATCAGCCAATCGTATCTATCGTCGTGCTATCGTTGTCCACTGTTTTCAATTTGCGCCATTGCTCCGAATCCTCCACCTCGCGCACCCAGTCCGTCAGTTGCTAGTCCATCTGACTTGTCTCAACTTCCTTTTAATATATTCTTGCGGTCTCCACTTCAGTACTCGTTTGCTTCAGCGGCCATCGATCCTTCGACAGATGTGGCCAGCCCACTGCCACTTCAGCTTAATTATTCTTCGAGCTATATCGGCGACTTCAGCTCTTACGCAAATACATTATTACCTAGTCCAATAGGTCTGCACATCTACGATGTATCCCCAAATAGATGTAATCTGTAGTTCAAGGATGCCCGATATACGTACAATTATAGTCTCTCTCATAAACAAAGACCTGAACTTTGTTTGTGTGGGTTCAATGGAAAAGTACGCACGCAGTGTTCCCCGCTGATTCATTCATCGATCTTTGTTATAATATACTGGAATTGATTTCGTACGAACGGGGCGTTGTGCTCAATATTAGACGTTACTCACAGAATTTTGTTCAAATTGAAAGTGGTTGCCGTGGACGTTTGCAACATAGGGGTAATAAGGGGTATCACATTCGTGCTGTCAAACATATAAAGGGGAGGGGCGACGGGGTAGGAGAGGGTGTTGAGTTCAAGCGAGTTTCTGTAATGTCAGTGTAGAATACAAAGAAGGGTTTCTCGGTCTTCCCATGGACAATACAAATTGTCTCCAGTGAGCTCTGGTTACCCTACTCACCCAGGAAAAGCAAGGTTATTTTAACCGTGGTGTTCTGTAGGGCGGAGGTACTTCCTCAATCCGTCTGCTCAATTAGGACAGGAGATACCGTCATGCACCCGTTGAAATTCCTTCGTGGTTATTATGAATTGTTTTTTAATTACATACGTTATTGAATCTCTTATTTACCTAGTAGATAATTACAGATAAATTTCAAGGATAATAATATAATTATTTATTAATTGTTATCAGACATAATTTATAACATAATTTTTATTTTATTTCTGTATTTATATTATAAATAGTATAGGTGTGTAAATATTTTGTATATAGTTATTAATATTCTGTATATAAATTATGTATTATTGATTTGTATTTGTATTTATTTACTAATTTTCCAACATTAACAAATAAGATCTGTACACTTCTCGCGTAACGAATTTCGTATAAATTTTGCTTAGGGAGAGCCTAAGCAGAAAATACAATACAATTCTCTTACCAATTCATTGTTTCTCTTAGAAGTGATTTAAATCTGAAACTGTACTAACTCAAACTGTCCATGCTCCATTTAGGAAGTTATTTTAGTTGAACTAACATTTTGGAACCCTTTCCATGGCGGTTCATTTAATTAATTGCAATCGTTTATGGAGGGTTCGCTTTTATATAACATGTATATACATTTATATTGGTCTATTGTTTAATACAGTAGTTGGAATTTAAATTAAGTGGTTGTGGCGTAATGAAGACCGACTGACGATTTCCTTTCTCAATCCACGAAACTCTAGCCTAGACTTAAAAGAAAAATACTTATTTCACTTTCTACCAGCTGCAAAAGTTTTTTCCGTTGTTATACTAACATATTTGCTTAGTAAATAACGCAATAATATTTTATTTTCATGTTTTAATGGGAATCTTTTGTCAGGAACCAATCTACGAAATATGCTATTTGCTATCGACAGATTCTGAGCTTGAATCTCATTATTGTACACAATTGAAGTCGTCTTACATTCTCAGCATGGTGGAGCGATATATACAATACATGTCTCTTTGTTTCTCTTCTACTTCATTCGAAGAGAAATGAATATATTATTATATTAGGCTGCGCATCCTGACAGGTATTAGCTTCATTGGAAGATGATTACATATTGCTGGTGTTGGACAATATAAATATACGGCATACACATTTTTACAAAGTGCCCGATTAGCGGCAATAGGCTCGCCCCCTAGTACGTGGGACCATGTGGGTGATTAATACACCTCTGCCTACTCCTTAGGGGATTTCGGGCGAACGAGCATAAGTTTGTATGTTATAGTATAAAACATAAACTTTCTGGATTTGGATGGAAATCATCAATGTGATAAGAATAAATTTTGTATAAATATGAATCATAGTCTGACGAACTCGTTCGTATGAGTCGTTTCACTGTCTATCAATAGCCAATACGTATAAATAACAATTTATATAAATACTAACTGCGGTGCCTTGTCGTCACCACAAAGCTACGAGTATCACTTTAAAAACAACTAAATTGCTCAATAAAGTTATTTTATTGTTGTCGGAAATATAAACCACAAGTCTTACGATAATTCGTAAATAATGTTATCACTACTAACCAGGTTCATTGATAGTGGTTTATTAACCATAACTTACTGAAAAATTGATAACAATTGTGCACTCAATGAGATATGACCGTCCATTGTTAGCAATAAAGAACTATAAAATTGAAAGGTGTAATAAAATGCTTATTTCCTCGTTTTATCTTCTGTCCGTTTTAGTGAAACATATTGAACAGTATTGTTATATTATCGTCAATATAATATTATATTATGTGTCAATAAAAATAAAAACCAATTACACCTGATGTTTGTCCGCAAATCACTTTGCTGACTGATTTATTTTATACTGTGTTAGTAAATTTTATTATTTTCAAGACAACGTTGATATGCAGGATTTTTTTAAGTCCACGCTTAAGATTCTATGAAATTGTACCGAGGTAATCATACCGATTTCACGGTACACTGCTGATCATAATTAATTGTACAAAATAATTTCTTAAATTATTTCGTATATGGTTACCTATCTGGTCTATGATATTGATCACAGTTTGAACATTAAACATTCCAATTTTAAATCATATTTTTTGTAAACGACAGAAATGGAATCCTCGACATTTATCTGGCCGTTTATGAAAATGCCAAAGGTTAATATCAACATCTTATTTCAGCGAACCTTAAGCATTCTATGCACAATCCTAGGTATAGGTATACAATTATGGTTCATGATATAAGGGTCCACAGGCCTTTGTTCATTCAGTCTCTTAAGCTAAGTGATTGCCAAGTACTCAGTCCTGGGACTTGTGGACGTTTCTTGTTAATATACTATCCTAGGTTGGCTAGCCGTATGTCAATATTTTGGGTTGCGACTCTTGTGAAGTCCCTTTGTGTCGTTCAAGTTTTATGATATTACTTAATACTTATTCCTATTTATTTAGAATATGTGTGCATGAATAGTTGTTAACCAAAGATCTACACTGAAGAATATGGCGTGAAATTACAGAATAATAAATTATATACATATACATAGTTTGTCATATTAGTTAGTGAAAGATATTTCAAATACGCAATTCCGTCAGAGGCCAGTTTTGTGAAAAGAAACTTTTTCTGACCAGTGCATTGAAGCAATTTTACTTGATAAAGTTCCTAAATCAATTAGCCTATTGTAATTCACTGCTAATACGGGCCTCTTCCAATATGTGTCAGTGCTCCTAATCTGCCGTGTTTCGCATCCAATCGGTCTATTTGGCTAGAGAGCGTACCAACTTCCATTTGCCTTCTCGCAGTCTCCTCTCCCGGGCTGGTTTCGTCCAGCAGCCCTCGGACCTTCGACGGATGTGGCTGTTGCACTTCAGCCTGCTTATTCTGCTAGCTATATCGGTAGCTTTAGTTTTGTGCCGAATTACTTCATTACGAATATTATTCTCCAAAGATACTCCAAGCATAACTCGCGCCATGGTAGTTTTCGTTTCTACATCCAAATCAATTAGTGTACACATTCTCGCCAGGGATACCTACAAAATTTACATGAAATGACATAACATAACATAAATTCACGCCTATATCTCGAAGGGGTAGGCAGAGGTGCTAGCACCCACATTTCGCCAGTTTAAGTTTAGGTCCCAATGTAATAGGTGGCGAGCCTATTACCATTAACCGGGCACTTATAAACCTGCGATATACACACATTACTTCGAAAACTCTCTCAGTAACTCAAAATAGCAAAACAAATAATTGTGAAACAGTTCTACGATTTACACTTCAAAAGATTTAGTAGACTATCGTAAGTCTGTAGTGGCAGCCATATTTATTAATTGGAGGCCGGGAAGGGGCCGTGATAACCCAATTGAAACGTGAGAATTTCACTTCAGTTACAGCCGGCCGGAGACTGAAATATAGTTAAGTTAATAAATCCAATTTTGTTCTAAACGCGGGCTATGATTTCCCTAGGAACTAATATAGGCTTCGGTATTTCTAGCCCTAGTTTGTGGTATACCCTCGTATGGATGTATGTTGCTACTAAGTAATGTGAACTTTTGAAGGATGAAACTACTAGCTACCACTAGATCTTTTTTTAAAAAAAAAGATATCAGTCGGTCATTGCATTGAAATTATTTCGCCATTTTCATTTACCTTTTAGTATACCTATCCCCTTTTTAACTATTTTAAATTTTAAAATTCGTAGTTAGATAATGTCAGCCGCCCGTAATTTAAGTTTTAAGCTAGTTGATAAGTGTAGTTTATGTTTATTCATTATTAAATTTTGTTCCTAAAATCAATTTGGTACTGGTTTCAAAAACTGTGAGAAGCCCGGTTTCGGGACAATAATGAATTTTCTTAATCGGTAACGAGTTTCGAAAACAGATTGTTTATTCTTATTTGGAAATCAGTTTCAGAAGAAGAAATATTATTCTTAATAAGAAACTAGTTTCGAAACTTGGTTACGTACGTGGTGCAGTAGTGCAGTAGTGTTTGAAAACATCAATACAAGAAAGAAAAAACATTTTATTTCAAAAATAAACTTTTATCATTTTGACGGGATGATGTAAAAATAACCTTTTTGTTATTTTTCTATTATGCTCAAGATTAAAATAAATAAATCACATTTTACTTTACACGCTTTAGAACGGTTTAGAAAATACCGCGGTAACCCAGTGGTATGGGTAATGGACTGCTGAGACGAGGTCTCGGGTTCGATCCCAGGTTTACCATGGCACTCACCAATGACTGCGATGCTTTTCGAAGTTATGTGTGTATTTATCGCAGGTTTATAAGTGCCCGGTGCCCGGTGCCCGCAGGTTTGTAAGTGGCAATAGGCTCGCCACCTATTACATTGGGACCAAAATATAAAACTGGCGAAATGTGGGTGCTAGCTAGCCTTCGGAGATATAGGCGTGATATTATAGATAGAAAATACCAAATGTCTTGTGATATTGAGTTTTTGCACTAAGTACACTAAGTACTACCTACTAAGGTGGGTATACATTAGACCCGTCAATATATCGTAATATATCAACTAAGTCTGAAAGTTCATTAACTGATCTTTACAAAAACAATGATTGACATAGACATGTATCCGTGATGCAAAACATAGGGATTATACACGAGGCGATGAAGCTCTCGGCCGACACTTGACCCAATTCTGATAAAGATAATGTATACGCGTGGGTATGCTCTTATTTTTGTAAAATAAGATGAGACGTGACGAAGCGGTCGATGACTGCAACTCTGAAAATGTTGTATAACACCTACATTTAACACTCATGCGGTTGGTTCGAATGTTATAATTATAAGTATTATAAGATCATGCATATTCTCGATGACCTCTGTGGCGCTGCGTTAGTGAACGCGACTGTTACGCAGGAGGTGCGGGTGCAAATATTTGTGTGCATGAATATGAATATTTGCATCGGTCTGGTTGTTTCTATGTATAATATGTGTATACAGGGTGTAAGGGGAGCACTCCCGAAACCGAAGACCCCTTGTAGTACTCATAGTACACAAAATATTGGCATGAAAAACAATTACTGCAAACCATATTTTTTTAAAACCTCACTGCCAAAAAACGAGTTCATGTTTTTTCAAGAATTTTTTGTTTCAATCAGTTTTACTAACACGATGGAGTGTGAATAACGCAAGTCAAAGTGCCAATATATTGTGTACCATGAGTACCACCAGGGGCCTTCGGCTTCGGGAGTGTTCCACCTACACCCTGTACTGAAAAAAAATATGTTATCGTTATGAAAAAGCATCTGATGAGGCCGTCAAGCTGAGTGCTACCATTGTAAGCACTGAACGTGTTTGCAATGGTGACCCTCTTTCATGAGACTTTGCCTTCAGCTTAACATCAGGCGAGTTGAAGTCAAATTGACGTGCCATAAATAAAAAAAAATCGTTGGGATTTTTAAACTGAGGGTGAGTGGCGGGTTCCTCTGCCTTCCCCAATATATTTACTCGGATAAATAGCAGCCTCTTATCTATAATCTGTTCGCTTAACAATAATAAAATACACCTTTATATTTACAACCAGGCAGGCTCAAAATAAACACGTAGTAATCTATAGTCTTGTACGAGTATGTGTGTTGTCGAGCGAAGTGTCATTAGACAAAAGAGGGAGGATTTCCTCGACATGCATTGTGGTCGGCAAACACTCGGACACGGTTTGATACTAGAAATGTGATGGGTGTTCTAATTGAAATATATGCGTATGATGGCGAGGGCTAGGATATCTAGACAACATATATATGACAAGATAGGTATTTATCCACTACAATAATCATCATTTTCTGAACTTTTCCCAAATTAGTTGGGGTCGGCTTTCCAATCTAACTGTGATGCAGCTGATATACACAAAAGTGGAGCTACTGGCAATAGCTAGTTAGATTTCAATATTGTACGAGTATAAAACTAGTTCGTGTGTACTTTTGAAATGTTTCTTAAATCACATCAACATGTATAAAATTAACCACAGCATCACAGTAAATTACAAGTAGATAATTAAAATGACTATAAATCCATCATCCATAATGCCGAAACACATAATGGATATGTTAAAAGATATTATTTCAAACACAACTATTTTTATTCTGAATTTATGACGAAATATGACGCAAATCGTCACACTGTCTCAAACTTGCAACATAAATTTTAAAGCACGTTTACGCTAGACGAGACGAGCATGGACGGAGCCATCCTAGGCATCGTAATTAATGGCCGCCTCAAGTATTTTATATACAATATCGATCGCGAAATACCCACGGATACCACCGCCGCCGAAGTCGGAGAGAGTGGTTATGTCGAAGTCGAACCGACTACAACACACACCGTCTTCGGGTCTTCGGTTGCCGGAGGTGAGATAATAATAATCTTTTGAGATGGACTCCTTTCCCTTGTGTGGGATTCATGGTGTCCCCATCTAGTCCTAGGTATGAGGAGGCGCATTTTGCGCCGCCGCCGCGGCCTGCTTCTGCTAGAGTGACAGATGGCTCAACCCGTCACCCCTAGGCCCGCGCTTATAGAGGACAGAGGTCATTCTGTGACATCCGACATTAGAGTCGCCTCCTTTCATCACTATCTGTGCGGGCCCGGAGTATTCTCCGGACTCACTCTGCCGCTTTCTTCTCGAGCTTTACTAGCTCACAGAAGCAAGCTGTGGCAGCTTTAGTGCTGGGCAACCTACAATATTGTGGAACATACTTTTCTTATTTTACTTCGCTTTGTATGTACTCATCCAAAAGCTGACAATTGGTGAAAGACAGTCAGACACAAGCCAAGTGCTCGCTTAAAGCATGTCAGTCGGTCCACGTTAAGACAAATTCATAATGACAGGCAGGGTGCCTATCGTAATGCTCCGATTTCTCGATGCTTTTACATTACGAATTCGGTAGATTTTCGTTCTACGAGCACTGCTTGTACGCAATTTATGCTGTTTTCGTCTAGTGTAGATGCACTTTAAGCTACATTATTTACTATTTATATTAGTTCGCCACCTGTCTGACATATCTATTGCCTGTAAAGTCAGATTTGCTTTTGATGTTATATTTAAATGAATAATTGCACTTTTGAGGCTAGAACTTGTTTATTTTATTTTATTGCAGAACTGTCGTTGCTGTCTGGCAAAACTTTTAATATTATTTGCCTTGCTTAATTTCATTGGTTTTAGGTTTATTTTCCAAATTTTATACGAATAACGGTGGAAAATTCTTTGTAAGGATGACATGATGTTTTCATGTATAAATATATACCTAAGATTTTTTTAAATTCGTATAAATCTTGTCAAGTTTAAATTTTATTTGCGTTATAAATATTGGGTTATTTATTTCCATTGTGTTCTTCGCACATTGTTTCACAATAAAACAATTGGAGCAAGAGTTATTAATGGTATTCAGTATATGTTTTTCCTATAGAGTTGAACACGTCATCAAGAATAAAAAATAAAAATCTCTTTATTTATTTATGGCTATTGATTGAAGCTCATAAATATTTACGAAGTACAAATGTGCACGATAATGTCTGCATTAATGAAATCTTGTGACGCAGTCTCTAACGCCCACCTTCAGACAGGCTTCACTTCACTTGATACTTAGTTAGCATCGTCATAAATATTATTTAGGTCTTCTTTCTTTGCAAACTTTAGTGGCAACTTGTAGAGGGCTTGACATAATAGACTATTTCGTTATCGAATCCACTACAATTGCAAAATCTGAGGATGGGGTTTCCAGAGATTTTTTTCTCTGTCGAAGAACTGGTTGCTTTCCCCATTACTACCTATATGAATGATTACGTGAAGTAGTGTTGTTTTTTTACACCACTTAGGTGGCAGACAATCACACGGCCAACCAGATGAAAAGGGTTACCATGGCCTATTGACGTTTGCAACACCAGGGGTGTTACATTCGGGCTGCTGACTATATAGAGAAGGGGGACAAAGAGTTTCTCTTCTTCCCACTGATAATACAAAACCTCTTCACTAACACAACACGGAGTTAATATTAGCCGCGGTATTCTGTAGGGCGGAGGTACTTTCTCAGTCGGACTGCTCAAATATGACGGGAGATACTGTCAGGTCCTACCTCCGATATCGGTTCCCACTAAATTTAAGAGCTACGCTTTTGTCGGTGGACTAATCGACATTTCTCCCTTTCCTCCGCTATATTATTATTTATTATTTCAAAACATATTCAGCCAGTTCAGCTCATTTGTGAGGACAAAAGATTCAAATCTTTTGTTATTTAAGAATATTTACTACGTTACGCTAGACGACTATTGTTACCAGACTTACGTAACTTTTGCATCTTATAAACGAGTATAAAATGCAAAGGTTAGCGTTATATAAGGATATTTCAGTATGTAGTTATGAAACTTCCAACTCACTGCACGTTTTCCAGGAATCTATATCGGCTAAAAGCATTTTCCCCCGGTTTCGTCGTTATTCTAAACTAGTTATACCTGGCAAACCGATAGCGACTTTCAGGAACCCGATGCGGTTAAATAACTACTGGTGTTTGTATTTGGAATAATGAACGTTTATGGTGTTCTATAATTTAAAAATAATTTTTTGCACTCAAGTTTTTTACTTCACGGGCACTTATCTACTTGTATAGTCACCTGCAATAATATGTATACGTTCTAGAACTTTTTCACATTAAACTTGTCGAATTTTACCGTTTCATGTCATAATGTTGACTTGTCATTTATTATTGTGACAAGGTTCCAAAGTGTATACATATTATTGCAGGTGACATTTGATACACGAGATTACATTATAACCTAATCAATCAACAATAATGATTAATTATTAAGCATTTCGGAATATCATTATTACCTAACTATCATTAACCATTAATCATTAATCATTAAAAATCATTAGAATATTTAATTTCACCGCAAAACCTACGTATCTACACCTTGTGTTACGAATGGTAATCATCTCATGCTTATCGAAACAAGTATTTTGAGGGTTTTTATAAAACTTCACGTTAAAAACCTAAAACCGAAACGTAAGCTCACATTGGCAACAAAACTTTCACTCTCGGTAAATACAAAACTAACAAAGCCTACGACTTTGTTTAGGATTAAAAGAGTTAAGTACCTATATTATGAATTCTGTGGTAAAAACCATTTAATAAGTAGCTTTGAACAGTCTTTGATAATAAATATCTCACAATAACGATTGATATTTAAAAAATATATGAATTCGAACATAAACATAAAGAAATCTATTCATGCAAATATATGTTTTTAATCTTAGACTCTGCAACAAGCCTCTACAACGCAGCATGAAATATTGCTCCTACTTTTGATACAAGTTTGACGTATTAGGTAGGTATATAGGACTACATCCCATGACATGCACACATTGACAGTGCAGTATGAAAAGTCACAAAAAAAAGTAACACTGCCATTTTAAATTCGGTTATGCGGTAATGAAGGAATCTGTGGGTCTATTTACGTTAGTAATATTAATATCTATTGTGTAAACAGTATATTACTACAGTCAAAGCATTTTAGAGGACATAGGGGTAGCGAAAGATTTGATAAATTAAATTTGAATTTAACTATTGCCGTCGCACTGGCCACGTGCAACGTAAGTAGATTGCGATAAGGATAACCGCAGCTCAGAACAGCATTTATTTTCTTTAGCATATATTTTTTTAATTTGTACAGCGCTGAAAAAAAAAACAACGTCTACATTCAATCTTTTTCTCATGTATGACAAAAAAAATGGTTTTAGAGGCATTATTCAGATAGAAAACAAGGAAGTTCCTATGTATGGTATAACGGGGCCACTTCATGTTGTTTTCTAGGAAACCTTAATCCTGTAAACTGAAGTTTAGGCGCCAGTCTTACACACAACTCCATACAATAATCTACTAATATTTATGTATTGACTGCGGTAACCGTTCAATCTTTATAGTGCTAATAAAACCACCCAAACGATAACACTCAATCAGAAGTTTTAGGAAACAAATGGTGGGTGTAGTTTAGAGAATTTGATAACTCATCGAACTAATTAGACTATCGTAAAAACGTTCTCAGTAATGAAGCAATCACTTTATCATCGAAGTGTTTATATAATTTTTCTTAGGATAGTATATTTTAGTGGTACAGTCAAATCCACTTATAATGACATTGTAAGGTAGTAACAAATACGTCATGTTAACTGATGAAGTCATAAAAAGAATATTCTTAAAACATTAAGTAAAAAAAGTTACAATGACATTATTTATCTTTTCCCTCAGAAAATACCTAGTCTTTATAAATAATGTGGGTCGCTATAACGAGATATTATTTTGTAAAATAGCCACCAAACATATCAAGCGGTACTCAAACGTCGTGTCGTCGGGTAACCCGTGACTCTTCCGAACACTGCGATAGGATGTTTGAATCTGATTATAAAACAGGAAGTCATTATAAGCGATATGTGAATCTTGCCGACTAATCGATGTCATTATATCTGACTTAGTTATAAAATATATAAAAACCAAACAAAGCCGTGTGATTACGTTATGATAAGTGGTCGGTCTTGGAATCGTAATAAACGAATTCTACTACAGTTAAATTGTAAAATGCAACATTTTGCGTTGGATTCAGATCTTTACCTGCCTAATCTTTACTTTCAAACGATCAAATGAATCTGACTGAAATATAGTACAGGGGTTCAATATAGTAGCTACACTGGATAAAGTGAATATTTAATAGGTTCCCATGAGTCAAGGACGTGATCGGATTTCGGATGGAGCTGGGGGGCTCGTACTAATTATCAATTACATAAAGACTTGTTTTCATTTAACCGGTTATCCAAGATGTATCTGCGTGGAACGCTTCCCCTTACCTACCTGTAATATACTTCACAAGCTTACGGATACAGTAGTGAAGTCTCGAAAACTGCAAGCGTGTTCTTTCTGTGCCGCCTTTGTACCCCATTCAATTTCACTTAGGGATCTTTTCTCACATAAAACGGTTTGATGATGGTTCATAGAGGGCTTGGTGGGATGATAGCACTTAGGATCTGTCATCTGGCAATATTTTATTTTACATTTTGTAGCCGTTGTCCGCGGCTCACGTATTATGTTTATTTCGTCTTTCTGGACGAACCAATGTTTTCCTTCATTCTAACGCTAAGTAGATGTTTATTGATTTAAAATATATAAAGCTTTAACCGTACAGTTTCATAATAAATATTATAATATAAGCACTTTCTTCAAGGCTAGGGTTCGTATAACTGCGGTAGCCTAGTGGTATGGGTAATGGACTGCTGAGACGAGGTCTCGGGTTCGATCCTAGGTTTGCCAATGAATTTTCGATGCTTTACGAAGTTATGTGTGTACTTATTGCAGGTTTATGCAAATGGTAATAGGCTCGTCACCTATTACATTGGGACCTAAACATAAACTGGTGAAATGTGGGTGCTAGCACCTCTGTCTACCCCTTTGGGGATATAGGCGTGAGTTTATGTTTATGTATGTATGTTATATTTATGTAGGGTTCAACTGATATTCCGATTTAATTGTTCAATTTACCGATTTATTTACATTCTAATAGCTGATGTTGTTAGTATAAATATAAATTGTTTCAAAATTTCTTAAAATAGCAAACCTATTTTATGAAATTTCTTTCTATCTTCCTAAATACCTAGGTATTTATAAAAATGCAGGTATGTTTTCATCTTCTTGTCATTGTGCGTGTCCACAGTCGAAAAAACCTTTCATCTCTCCACTGTATACTCCAATAAAATGTTTTATAATGTTTAAAACTGTTTTATAAAATTAAATTTACGTACTTACGTTGCTTTGTGTATGCCCGCAAAACTACAGTATAAAAAAAGAAAAAAAGGCATTGCAACGTATACCGTGCATAAGCTATTTAAAAATATATATATACAGGTAAATTATTCAGGTACGGATAGCATTGCGTATGAAATATTGTTGTTTGGTAAACAAACTCCTGACTGGGATTTATTTTACCCTTGGGCCTTGGTACGAAAGTTTGTTTTTTATTCATTTAGATTGGTGTGCTTTTCGTTTTATGTTTTCAATTCCTACCTGATTTCCATGTTGAATTCAATGAAATTTTTTAGAGTAAGTACTGCGTTTAAAAATAAAATGTCGTCCTTTTCTTGTCCTTTTAACGGATTATATTATGGATTCCTGCAGTGTAAAAGTCAGTTCCTTAAGCGAGGCGTGAAAAAGCGACGTGAAGATGAAAACGTCGAAAGTGAAAATAGCGGAATTTTGTGGCAAATATCCGCCATTTTCATGTTTCATAATTTGGTAAAAAGTACCCAGCGGCACTCACGTTTCAAGGATAAATATTGATATAAATCCGGTTTATTCTTATTATTGCTATTCTTAATCAAAAATGTTTCAGCCGTTTAGTAGTTATGAAACTAAATAACAACTGCCTAAAAATAAGTTATAATAAATTTTAACAGTCTCATAAAGTCAATTCTTCAGGTAATAAACTATTGTACAACAAAGAGTTTTATATGCATTGTATATTTAAATTTAAAACCAGTGACCTAGAAATAAAAAGAGGATTTGCTCCTCTTAAAATGTTTTATTTGGTACATTGTAGGTAAAACATAGTATGCATGATAAGATCTGAAAAGATTTACAACGTGAACCGCAATGACAAGACCTTTGGCCTCGAGTTATTATGCGGAGAAATACAACTACTAGTGCTATTAGGTATTTCTTCTATTTTCATAAGTGCGCGGCGTTGAAAAGGCACCGCGGTAGGCTAGTGGTAAGGGCAATGGACTGCTGAGACGAGGTCCCGGGTTCGATCAAAGGTTTTACCATGGCACACACCAATGTATTTTCGATGCTTTTTGAAGATGTGTGTGTATTTATCGCATGTTTATAAGTGCCCGGTTAATGGCCATAGGCTCGCCACCTATTACATTGAGACCTAAACATAAACGGGCCAAATGTGGATGCTAGCACCTTTGCCTACCTCTTCGGGGATATAGGCGTGTGATTATGTTATGTAACGTTAATGCCGATCGCTTTCGAAGCTTTCACCTCGAAGTACCTACTAAAACTGCTTTTTTCAATCTAACTGCATGTTTGACTTTAATATTTTCCGTGAAGCGGCTACCATCTGACCTCTAATATTAGTATTATTATTTGTCTGTTGTTAAATTTTGGACTACCACTTCATGAACAATATGCAAAGGAATTTTCTCACATACCGAAATAAACTAATCGACTATGTGTGTAAGGTGACACACACATAACCATTAATAATACCGTGCATTACTGGTAAATAATTGCTTTGATTGGTCGTACCTATTTATATACTACCTTTAATGCCACATTAGCTCAAATCATACGTATTTATTATTTATTATTAAACGGAAACACACTACTCTTTTTGTGGTAGTAACCATATTTGTACCACCTTCTTTAAACCTTTTTTTGAAATAGCGATTACTTTGCTATAGATAAAAAGTACTTATGGCGTTTCATACTTTGCTTGAATATTTACGAAAAAGTTTAGACGTATTCTTAACAAGCTTGAATATTTATGAAAAAGTTTAAACGTATTCTTATCAAAAAGGTCCATTATTGTCGAATTTATCCTTCGTTGCGTAAATACGCCAACCAATGAAACGCATTCACCGACGATATACCACTTCCACAAGATTTTTGTTTTCCATGGTTATAATTATTACCAAAGCACCGGCCTGAAAGTAAAACATATAATATAATAGCTGTAGGTATGGCTGTTTACGTCCGCAGTTTATAAATTAACAAAAATGTATGCATTTTAACGAATACAACATGATATAATAAAATACACGCGAAAAGAAGATTCAAAAGCGAAACAATTTAAATTGAAATGTTTGTTTCATTTTTTTTCTGAGTATTTCAGACAGGTAAAAGTGCTTTAATATTGGACTGAAGAATAAAAGCACCCTTTGTAAGAGCGTTTGGTGTTAATTAGTTTTTGTATTGTTTCAGTTTAGTACATTTAGTTAGTAGTTTGTCTGTAGTTTATTTAAAAGTAAATTGCACATAAATAAGTGACGTGGCTTTGAAAATGTTGATACAAAAGTTTACCTTTGACTTTGTTCAAATAATTTAAAACGAGGCAAATGCACCAGATTACATAATATTACTGGACAGTATTTTTAATAACAAACATTTTCGTGACAAGAACTGAGTACTATAATTTTTTTCAATTTTGTAATAAGTAGCCAGCGGTACTCACGCTAAAAAGATTATTATTCTTAATCAAAAATGTTTCAGCCGTTTAATAGTTATGAAGGACGGGTAAACATCTATACATCTATACAAATAAATACAATTAGAGTATCTGTTTGTGATATTAAAATAACCGCTTTCTACTACATGCATATGAATGAATATACGGTACACATACCAAAATATGTATATGTCTGTCTGTCTGTCTGTTTGTTTGTTCAGGCTAATCTCTGAAATGGTTGGATTGATTTGGACGGGACTTTCACTGGCAGATAGCTTATGTAATAAGGAGTAATCTAAGCTACTTTTATTTAAAAAAAAATATTTTTATTACATTCCACGCGGATGAAGTCGCGGGCACTGCTAATACCTAATATAATACGAGTTTTACACTCCATTTTTGGTTCCACCGCAGTCTGGAATTGAAAACACTCTTCCAAAAGTAATCGGTTCATTTGAGTGTCCCTACTCATAACTCATCAAGTATTCTCGGCACGTACTCATGTTTGTATGTAATGTTGACGTACAATTTGCACTTATGTCGTCTTTGGGTACAAGGATTAAAATGAATCGGAATTAGATGAATTCATAAGGTATGACGTCACCCTTTTAATCACGTCAGATTAAAAGGGTGACGTTATATCTTATGATTTATCCAACAATCTCCTACCTCCTTTTGTGGTTCCAAAGAATACTGCGCCAGAAACAGATGTTGACACTAGATGTTGTTTAATTGAACTGGCGTTGTACTTATTTAATAGTGATATATGTTTTTCTATATTCTTTTGTAACGTCATCCTTTATCCATTAATTCAATGTCAACCAGAATCAGGACTGCGTACCGAAACTTTTTTTAAATTTATATGCAAAGATACTTACCTTCGCTTTCTTTACTTTTTAATATTCAGTTCAGGGCATGTACCAGATCCATATAAAGATACGGAACGCGGCACTTTCTACCCAAAACGTTCCGTACGCTCAGCACTAACAATATGCTTGCTTGCCCCGAGTTCATCAGATAACCAAATTATTCAGATGTTTACATACCACCTTCACCTGAAAATCGTTCATCATTATTCAGTGTAAACATAATTTTACGACTTCAGAATAAATATTGAGAACAGTTGCGTATGTTTGATAACACCTTGAGACGTCTGTCCATAGACGGTATTTTAGGTCGCCTTTTGTGGGTAGTTGTAAGTAGAATAATGTCTTTTGTAACAAAGAAATAAAAGTCAAGTGCTTTATAAAAGGGTATCATTAAAATGTTCACCAAAATATTTTTTAAACCAGTTGTACCTAGTTAGGAAATTACATCTATATTTAACATAATTATTAGTGTATTTAAGTAATCTGTTCTCGTGAACTAATTACGACGTGAAGCGTCTATCCCATAATAAACAATGTAGCCACCACAAAAAAATTTCCACCATTTATTTTAATTATTACCTGTCAAGTGTAACAAATTATTCAATTGAAATATTATGTAAATCTACTTCACATTTTTAGATGTAAGGTAACAGAATGTATTTTAGTTGTTTCACGTTAAACAATACGTTGGCAATTCATTGTTAGCTCGGTATATTGTTTTATTTTGTAAATGTTTTGCGGCAGGTATTGTCGCCATCTTGCTGATATGCATGTAACGCGGGAAAATTTGACAGGTGAATCGGATTAATGTAATCCTTGGATTAACATTGCATGGTATAGCTTGTGTTAACTGAAGTAACGCCTCAACACACTACCATCTGTATAACAACAGTAAAAACGCAAATTTATAAACTTGATCGTTAATATAATTTACTTGTGTGAGTGAGAGAGTTGGTGGAGACCTGATTTAGATTTAGACAAGCTTTATGGTCTAGTTACTTCCCACCACCAATCATATAATCAGCTAATCGCGGGGCACTACTAAATATTGGGCTATCCCAATGAAGGGAGGCTGCGGTCTACAGTTTCCACACTGCTTAGACGGATTGGTACAAGGTTTTATTTCGAAATTTCTTTCTCTCGCAGTGATATCTCAGTCGTAGTCTTTCCTCTGCCGCACCATTAAGTCTTGCAATTTCTTGCCGGCTCACGTGATTCCTTCTTCCTACAGTCCCGGTCCTTTAAGCGGGGCGTGAAAAAGCATCTGATGAGGCCGTCAACCGCGAGTTTGTAATGATGACCCTCTTTCCTGAAACTTTGTCTTCAGCCTGCCATCAGGTGATGTGAAGTCAAATTGTCGTGCCCTGATAAAAAAAATATCGTCTGCGTATGGTTTCCCTTAGTTGCATCGGATGAGGTGGGGGTAGTGATATTCTTTCTCCATCACCACACAGACATACATTAATAGGAGCTCTGAATCCGTGCCTCAGGATACCCTCGTTATTTTGATGACAATACGATTTCTATGATATTCGAAAAGGAAGAAGGCAAACTGTTCTTAATTAGCTAATTCATTCAATTTCTACTGATTTTCTCCTTTCATGCAGTTATCCATATTTTTCGTTCAAAATGTGATTCATTTCTCAAGCACTGGCAGGTTTCCAATTAAAAAATATTCGAATGAATACACAGATCCACAGTTGATTTAAGTGATCAAACAAAATATCGTTTTTAGTCTTTCAGCTATGAGAAATCGATTCGATTCTCTGCCGACTTTCATAAAATGGTTGAATGTGTGTTTTTTTTCTTATCACTATTTTATTTCTTCTCCATCCTAACGTTAATCCTAATAACTTCCTAGTCGGTTATATTTTTTCGTGTGATAGGTTTGCTTCCTTTTTTGTACACATTGTATGTTGTATGTTGATATTTGTTTATTTATTGTACACTAGCTGACTGGGACAACTTCGTCTGCGTCACTATGTCGATCGTCTTTGCAACATTTTTAGTAGCGTCTCGCATAACCTTCCTTCTGGAACCTTCTAGAAAAAACCGCATTATCAAAATCCGTTGCAGTATACGCTTTGAGCCATAGATACCTAATTTATTGGCCTGTTTGGTTTAAATTTAGGTTTTTTTTGTGAATTTCTGTAAGTAGTCAAGGCACAAAAATACTATTTTTGATTAACCCTTTGTTGTTTGTTACAGGTACGTTGAACACTTTTCACGTCGCATTGGCGACTCCACGACCCGTCACGCGTTACGAATGACACGATTGAAGTCCGCACCGTGTGATGCCAGGGCACGAATACAGGCCAACTGTGTCATACATTCACCATTCTCTTGTTGTTAGTACAATACAGTACACATTGGTAGAAGGCATTTTGAAGATATTTAGTATATGGATGATACGATCATCATAACAGCGTTAGTCCTAGTTGCGTCCAAAACTTGTACTTTGAAGCCCAAGGTCCGCTCTTCTACCCATCCACTGAACACGTTTTCTCTTTTGACTATTATGACAACAATTGGACTTACATAAATATTTAAAAGATAAAAACAATTATATTAAAAATACATAAATACGTTTAATTGTGTGAGTGTTTTACCTACTTAAGTATATACACATAATATATTACATATAATTATGTAAAAGAAGTTTACATAGAAGAAAAAAAAAGAAGAATTATACATAGAAGTCATCGGTGACAGCATAATCTTTATTTTTTTATTTCCTCGCTAATAACCTCACTAGACATTAAAACATCGACGTTAACATCATCTATAAAAAAATATTAACGTCAGAACATTAATAAATGGAACCGTTAATGTAAACAAAATATATTTAATAACTTCCGCCATTAATATTTCATGAAACATTAACGTTTCTTCGATAATTATTACTTAATATTGATCTGATGATATTCAGCACTATAGATGGAATGCGATCGCTGTACCGCTCCCATAGAGCACAGCGGGGCGAGAGGAGTATCGATCGTGCTTGCTCGCTCTTGACTCATGCTCTTTCTTTACGTTTCACACCAGAATGGTATAAATCAAATCAAATCAAATCAAATCAAAAATCATTTATTCTGCATAGACACAATATTTTATCAAATGCAAATGGACCACCGGTTCGAAACGCGGCCCCGACCTGAGCAGACTCCGGCAAGAAACTCAGCGGGCTTTTCTTTTTTTTGGTCTATTTACAATAATTTACTTAGTCTAGATACAAAATTTAACTGAGTAGCAAGTTGAGTGAACAGCTCATTTCCAGGCTTGTTTATCATCCAAATAATCCTGGATTTTATAATAAGCTTGCACAGCAGTCATATCAGTCTATAGAGAGATCGATATTAAGTAATAATTATCGAAGAAAAGTTAATGAGTCGTTAAACATAAATGACGGTACCTACATAGCCCAATAACCTACTTATATTAATAACTCCTTGCTGTTTACCTGCCACCGCAAGATTATCTCAGATTATGATGCTGTTTATCTATCACACTTTCAACCACTACAATATATAATGTAGTACACAAGGCTAACTGTGAACACGATAATCTCTGCCTTATGATCATGAGTGTACGATACAATATAGCTTGATAATTGTAGAAAAAGTACTGCATAAACATTTTCCCGAAATTCATTTTACGAACGAACGTTTACACAACATAGATATAGGTAGGTACTGTTACTAGAAGTGGCTTAAGGCGTACAGTATAATGACGCAAATTGACGTTTTAATTCTATACTTGTATGTAGACGACTATTACTAATAGTAGGTGGGGAAAGATTGGGTGGACTCACATGGGGACTATATGACCACCAATATACTGATATAAGGACTTAAACTTAGACTAAAAGTTGGTGTAATGCAGATCATTATCATTAGTCCATAATTTTTTGCAAGTGTCAAATTAATTCATTTTTCAGAGCAATATGTACGGTACCTTTATACCCTGGGAAGTTAAATTATATTTTAACCAAAAACCTCTCGCACAAATTCGAATTAATAGTGTCTTTCACAACCAGACAACAAAGGGTTGGGTGTTGTTCATTTTTCGAACAGACATTCAATATTCATCACACGTGGTAGGTACATTACGTAGGTATCATGTAAAAGAGAGATTTTATTTGGTCTTGCACTGCTGGAAAATATATAAAATTAAATGATATTTTAGATCATTTCAGTCATAGGACGTTCACTGCTGAACAAACGCCTCTCCTCCGACTTTTAATCCGACCGGTTAGAGGTGGTCTGCATACATCGATTACCCACGATTTATGACACGACTCTGTCGTCCAGCCATCTCGCAGTAGGCCAATATGCCGTATACCAATATACCCCAGCTGTACCTGAGGGCCTAGTCAAAATGCATTCGTTACGAATCTACATTCGTCATCGCTCTATAAATGTATGTGAGTAACATATGTTGTCGAATGTCATGTGCTCCGATTCCGACAGCAAGTGTCATTCCCATACATTTTCAAAGCGATGATGAATGTAGCTTAGGAGTGAATGCATTTTGGCTAGGCCCTCTGGTCTCCTTTCGAGGACCTTTCGACTCCAACAGCGATCTGTTCTTCTTGCTATTGTGCCTCGCCCACTGCCACTTCAGATTACTAACCCGTCGGGCTATGTCGGCAACTTTCGAATTACAATGAAATCGCTTTTGAACTGTAATCTTCGAATGTTGATTTATATTAAATCAGGCATAACATAGGTATACTGACCAATTACTTAGACTCATTACAATAACGTTATGTGGGCGTTGTTTTGGTAAAGTTCTTAACCTTAAGAATTACTCCTACATAGCCTGTCTATATTACCTGGGGCATAATTCAAATTTCGTATCCACGTGTGTAGTGCGATTTGACTGCCCCAACAATGTAGGTTCATCTCTTTCGGCTAGAGAAGTTGGTGGTAATACCAACGGTGTCAGGCTATACAGGCATACCAAAGATAAGTCAAAGCAAGCTGATTCAAAGTGTAATCTTTCGATTCATCTCACACTAACGCTACGGTGATGACTTATTTTTTTTGTGGTACCTATACCTTTTCGTTCATAAAACCCATTACCTCATATCGAATTATCCTGGAACAACTCGATTGTTTCAGCGCATTCGATTTATTTTTTCATTCTTCTATCACTTCCAGTCCATCTGTACTCGTTGCTCGGCAACAATTATCTTTAAAATCATTATTAAGGTTATCTTACAAATTACAACTTTATTACGGTACTTGAGAGTTCCTTTTTGAGTGTACGTTATTGCATATTGGCATGTACTTGAATGTCGTCATACGAGTTTACAATTATTGTGATATGGGTGGTGAAGGATTATGTTATGATATGGTGATGAAAATGCATCAACAAGTTGTGGATATAGAAACTTATTTAAACTTGTGCGGTGTATTGCAAGTTAGTTTTAACAACATTCTTCCACTCTTCTTATTCGTTTAAACTTCATTCAGCAAAAATATTGGGGCACATTACATAATTTTCTTCGATTCATTGGATTTCGTGTCAATTCTTATATTTCGTCGGTCCAGAATTCAGCACCAGCCACGACGTTTTCATTCACATTATTTTACACGAGTCTTCGGTAGTACACGTGAAGGGACATATTGGACCACAGAACAAAGTGTGTAATGGACTGGGATTGAGCCCCACAACCGGAGAGTACCTACTTGCAACCGGTCTATAGCCCCATTTCAATCTTCACAGCGATAATTATATTATACTAGCTGACCCGCGGAACTTCGTCTGCGTCACCCCGTTTTTGCAACATTTTTCACTTCTACCCTGCACCAGTTGGTTATAGCATGATGTAACATACATAAACCTTCCTCTTTCACTCTATCTATTTAAAAAAATCGCATCAAAATCCGTTGCGTAGTTTCAAAGATACAGCAAGCAGCGATACAGAGAAAGCGACATTTTACTTATACTATGTAGTGATAGTGAAGATTGTGTTGTAACTATTCCACCAATATCTTAACGTGCACTGGTAGATACATTTTTACAAAATAAGGTACTAAGCTTCATTCAGTAACGGAGTCTCAGTAACAAATAATAAGATACATTTTTGTTTCACCCCTTCAACAGTTCGATCGAAATGCATACTTACGAATTCAGATCTAAATCTCTCAATGCCAATCAAATAGTCGAATAGTCCGGGTTCAGATAACGGCTATAATGAAAGATCATTCCATTGTACGTAGCCCTTCTAATTAATACTTCTTTGTCTCTGACAGTGATCGGCGGAATCGGAAACGCCATGCAATTTGGTACCGATGAAGAAATAAATAGAAGAAATTGTGAGATACTTCGTTCATTATTCGCGTTCGCCCTTTGGTCGAGATCAGACAATAAGTCATTCTTGAAAATATGAAAAAATGTAGTGAAAAAACCGTTCATAACTATTTACATATAGTCGAAGTGATTCAATCCGTCTATGTAGTCCTAAGGTTGCCTGGAAGAGATCGCTTCTAGCGATAAGGCCGCCAATTATACATACAATTATTCACGTATATATACAGGTATGTTTTGTAATTATAATTTTACATTTTTCTTTACAATAAATACTTATTAATCTATCTATGTAGTTACAATTTTTATTAGATTTAAAACCACTTCATTATAAATTGAAAAGACTACCCCTGTGGTATTTATTTAAAGAATATTAGCAACCGAAATTACTTGTGTTCCCTTTAACCAGTCCAATTAAGCTCGATGGCTGTGTTATGAGTGGATTCACGTTGGTAGTTCAATAGCCAAGATCTCTCGATCGTCAGGTCGATTCCTTAAGCACTAAGCTGCCGACGCTATCGCGATATATTAGATATTACCTTTAGTCTGACGTTTCAGCAACTTTTCAGCAGCAATGTTCGCGAACTCCCTAAGGATGGTAATTATAACATAGTTCGAAGTGCATATTATCTCAAAGTACTCGAACTATAATTAATTGCTGATGTTCCTAACTCCATTTTCGCAGAATCAGCTCTGGTTCGTTAAGTCTTTATTATTTTGTCTTCTCTTTAGTTTAAGTATATGAAAAACTGGATCCTAGGCTAGAGATACACACTCCAACCATCTTCTCAAATAAAATTCGGATGGTTTTTTTTTTTCAGGAGGATACATACCTACCTACCTATCAAAAATAACAAACTGTCATAGAGCACCAAAGAAAACTTTGAACGCAATGAGGAATTAGACGTTATAATAGTGAACTAAAGCTTCTAAGCTTCGTTTTTTAAGTGTTTACGTACTATTCTCAATATAAAAAAAACTATTTTCGACTTTTTTCTATTCTATAGTCCAAATAACAATAAAACTACTAACAGTCTAGTCTGCCTGTCAGGTGCAAATAATCGTAAAAACCGTGACATATTACGAAATAAATAACTCATTTATATGCATAACGTTTGTCCAAATACCTTTTATCATTACAAAAATAAGACAAATTTGTCGCACGTGCAAAATGGAACAAATGTTTTTAGTTACGGTGCTACTGGAATATTATGTTCCACTAGCTTTAAAACTTGGCAAATGAGAATATGTGTATTTTAGTCATCTGTTATTTTTATTAAACGTAACGAATGTTAATATTTCTCACATAAACGCTTACCTAATGAATACTAGCAGGTCTAGAACTGCTTTACAGCATTCAAATAAAGAACTATTTTCAAATAAATCAAAGTTTAGAGTATTTGGTGAAAATATACAGAGAGGTAAGCTTGGTTATCTCAAGATGGTGAAAGAAATATCTCAGCTATATGCTTACTGCAAAAATTCACTATCATCATCCTCTGACTCTTTTCCAATCCAAGTTGGGGTCGGCTTTCCAGTCTCACTGCGACTCGAATGACAATATTTTCCATGAAGCAAATATTCAAAAAGCAGATATTTGTCCTTCACAATGCACTAGCGATATCGAAGTTCTGTAATTGGACAACTTTCGAACTTTTTAGTTCTCAAACTACCCGTAGTTACGGCAATAGATATTCGTATGACAACCGATTGAAGGTGCCTAAATATTGATTTTTATCAGGGTACGTCAATTCAACTTCACATCACCTGATGGATGAAGGCAAAGCCTCAGGAAAGAAGGTCATCATTATAAACTCGCGGTTGACGGCCTCATCAGATGCTTTTTCACAACCCGCGTAAAGGACCTGGGACTGTAGGAAGAAGGGAATATGTGAGCCGATAAGGAATTCCAAGATTTAATGGCGCGGCAAAGGAAAGCCTCCCGGACGACATAGTCAAAGTTGCGGGTACTCGTTGAATGCAGACCGCCTCCAACTGGATGGTTTGTAGGTTTATGGAGGGGCCTATGTTCAGCAGTGACCGCATCCTATGGCTGAAATGATGAATAACGTTTTATAATTTCATTAAATTAAGAACGCAGTTAAGTGTTTGCAAATCAACTAATGGGTTTCAGTTGACAAATTGCGCCAAACGACGGATATTCTGCTTCAAATTAATTGCGCTGTAAAATATTACAGTTACGCTGTGAATAATAAATATTCTGACTCCTTTTAATGTTTCCGTGTGACTGTTTTGCGTTATTTAAATTATTGCACCTCGTCATCATTGACCTCATAGTGATATCTATTGCATTTCCAATCGGAAAATACTATACACTTTCAATTATAACTGCGCAAGCCTAGAATTGTGCATAAACACGTGAATAAAATTTGCACAAGTTTCTTCCAATACACGTTGCAATATATTTGGGCAAGTCTAAATTTGCGCAAGTCCATCCCAAAGAAAATATTACACCAAAGTTTCGTCCCTTATTTAGCAGGCGTTGGAGGATGTTGATGGTTTTTTTAAATATTATTTCTGTATTAATGAATTGTATGTGAGTAAGGGTCCTACATGCGCATGACTTAGGTGTGACAGAGACAGCAGGTCACCCCATCTAGGTGGGAAGAAAATAATAAAGTAATTGTTAACAGTTATAACGTATTGTGCCGTTAATTGAGTTCTGAGCGATATCAATGACTGTTCGAGACAAGAGGCCGATAGACTCATCTTATAATATTGTTGATATATTAGGTACTTTCTGTTCACCACTTTACTTATATTTTATTTTTATACTAGCTGATAAAGTGACTTGGCCGGTTAATCAAAATAATTTACTAAAAGAATTTGTACAGTTCCTGGGCAATTTCGAAAGAAAATTTTATGTAGGTAGCGATGCAACTACACAACTAATAGTCTTTGAAACCACTGGATAATACATCTACTTTTCAATGTAATTAAGTTTAGGATACTACTTGCATGAGTTTACTTATTACCTTATAAAGAAACAAGACACCGATCAATTTATTAACACTATCTATGTTACTTTTGATTAAATCAGATTCATGCTGTCTAAGGATTTATGGATCTCAAGGTGTCCAGGAACTTTTAGAGCCCCCTGTAAGGTACAGTGGGCCCCCACCCTGACGGCCTCAAAAGTTGTTGCAAAACTGGGTGGCTGTCATAAAAGTACATATTTAAATTTCTCTAGTTACGCCAGTAATAATAACTCTATGATTATGTTAGTTTTTTTTAAGTCTAAAGCTAAAGTTAGTAGCGTGAAGTTCAGCAACTTTGAAATTATCACCGATATTTTGAAGTCATCCCTATACCACCATCAATTTCCACTACCCTAACACAAAATTAAGTAAACACATTACGTCACTGTTGCAGATAATCCAACGCTATCTCACTCAACAGCCTAACACAGACTAACGTTGTTGTCGAGGTTATCAACCCGAAAGAAAATCACTCAATAGGGTGAGCTCTACCTGTTGAGTTTGGCTGCCGGCCAAACTCCATGAGCTACGAATATTCGGTCAAGCCTCGTATTTCGTACTACAGTTACTACTTACAGACGTTTATTAGACAGGTGGACGATGCAATAAAGAACTTTTACATAACATACATAACATAAACTCACGCCTATATCCCCGAAGGGGTAAGCAGAGGTGCCAGCACTCATTTCGTCAGTTTATGTTTAGGTCCCAGAGTAATAGGTGGCGAGCCTATTGCCATTAACCGGGTACTCGAGTTCTGGTCTCAGCAGTCCATTACCCATATAACTAGGCTACCGTGGTTTTTGTGAGCACAAATATTTTAAGCAGTGAGTTATGTGCTTAAAAGGTTAATAGCTTGATGGTTACGAAGTCGGGATTACTATCGAGAAATCTCAGGTTCCAATGTTGGCCCTCTATTGTAGTGAACCCAATCTTAATACAACGACCTTGTTGAAACCTTCTAATGCCCTTCTTGAAAAACATGAAGGGGATAGTACATTCAAGTTATTTCAATTGTTCTTCCATTAATTATATTTGAATGAGATCAACTGTACTTGTACTCTGTAATTTGTGCACAATGCATAACACTCCTTTCATTTGCTTGTACTATCCGAATATAACAACTACAAGTGAATCAAAGGGATTCGTAATACTAATGACAAAGGTAATTGGAAAATTGTCAGGAAAATAAAATGCAATATTATCCAGTGCCTCACCTGAAGCAAATTGGAAGTCATTTGTTATTCCCTTTCCATTGGTAACGGTCGAAATACAATACGGTAGGAATACAATAAAAATAAGGTTTCATTACGTTTCGCACATTATTTTTTGAAGACTATCATGAACATTATAATATAGGTAGTGATTATTGACTTTGATTGCATCCACTGCAAAACATTATACTACTACAAAAAATAATATCGACAGATATAAAATAGATGTCATTCGTCATCATTTCAGCTATAGGACGTCCACTGAACATGGGCCTTCTTCATCGACTCCCAATCCGACCGGTTGCAAGCATCCACTGGGTACCCGCGACTTCGAATAAATAAATAAATAAATAATTTATTTCTCACCTTCCACCTCGCATCGTCCATCTCGCAGGGGGCCGTTGTCGTACGCCTTGTCTACCAGTACGTGGTCTCCATTCGACAATATTTCAGCTCCAACGGCCATCTGTTCTTCTTACTACGTGCTCATATAGACGTAGAAACAAGTATCCTGATAATTTCACGTTTTACTTTGATTTACTTACTGTGGCTGGCGTTTAACACCCAAAGTCAAGTAGAAACTCTACGTCATAACTTGATCAGCGATTCAACAAGTTTATTGGCTCCTAGACAAGGCCGGCTTGAGACCCAAAGATTTAAGCAGGCCCCTGCACCCATATGGTAAATAAAATTATAGAGAATTATCTAAATAAACGTATAAATATAATATTAAAGAAATCTAAATAAACTCTAAAGTGTTTATTTACGAGTTTCTCGATGCTCGTGCGGACGTACGCGATAGATGTTTTGCTTATGTTGTTTGATACTGGTGATTGTGTATACACATTTATGGTATGCTGGAAGTATACGTATGTCGGTTTATGCGAAATTTTATATATAAGTTTGTGAGAAACTGAAAACTTTTCATTTACTTTTGGTGTATAAGACATTTTTGAAAACCACTACATAAACGACGTTATATCGAAACATTTAAAAAAAATAAAATAAATAAATAAAATATTCTGAATAACTGAGAATCTTCCTCAATTTGGAAGTCGGTTAAGAATATAAAAATCTAAAACAACGTTGGTTTTCCAAACACGGACACCGATTAGTATTTATTGGAAATTTTCAAAAGTAAATATTTGAATTGAAATGAAATTACTACTTGAGGGTATATTATCTCAAAGCGTTAGCTGTTACCTTAATATATTTTCAGTAACTTTTGATGAATTGTCTTACTAAATGGCAATATCTCAACTCCTGACATCTTTTCATAGATTTTCATAAGAAAAAAAAATCCACACTAACATACTAAAAATAACATAATATTTCCAACAGCTTTACGACGCAAAACAGTAACTACTACTCCGCAATAAATGTGAATCTCACATCATTTCTTTCGCTCTGATATCAAACAATTGTTTCTAATGTTTTCCATACTTGTTTACAAAAATAAATCATGAAAACCTGTTTATGTTTAATAATTTTTCTACGTCTATTCTGAGCTCGCCAAATAACAATGAACTCATTTCTAAAACTTCAAATACTACGAATCACTGTGTAATCACGTTTATAAGCGCTACAATTATTTTGTAATCCTGAATTAGCATGATTCAGGTTGGTTCGGAGAATTCTCGTGTTTACGAGGTAATGCATAATATTCGGCTGTTTTATTACGTACCTACGTTAAGCTTTGCGTTTGATGAATATATTTACTCGTATTTTATCTATAGTACCTACTATAATTAAGTACTTGAATGACATTGAACAATCCTTTTTATATATTTCTTAGGTAAGAAGGTAGAAGCTTTTTTTAAAGTAAGAAGGAAACTAACAAAGAAGTTATTGCTTCTAAAAGACGCACTGAATTTTTTTCGAACACTGAAGAATTTTACTTGAACAATTTTATAAGGCAACCTATTCATTTAATAAAAACTGAAATTTTGCTAAGAATGTTTTTTTTTGCTTACATGATTTATAAGTATGATTGTGATTCATTTTTATATGAATGAACCTTTCTAGATGGGGATTGATGCATGTGCTGGAGATATTTAAATGAATTTGTATTTAAAAAATTATATATAGAACACAATTAATCTTTTCGACTATAATAAATATAACACTTGAAAGCAGGTCTTACACCAGCGGCCTATATTTCAAAGAGACAACTAGGTTAACACTGCATACCCTACTCAAATCAAATGAGTTATATGTGCAGATAAGTAGGTACATAATTATTATATATAAGTCCTTTAATTTATTATATGGAAGTGTCCTTTAATCTATTAAAGTTCATGTAATTGCATCACGCACTAATTAGAAAAAATATATTAAATATACATACTTTACTACATACATGCTACAAAATAATAATTTCCGCAGCACTCTACTCTGTAAAAGTCTATGCAAGTCACTGCTACATAAATGACAGCTAAGAACGAGTATAAAGGTTGGCACGATCTGGACCTCCTCTAATAGAGAAAGAAACAAAGATAAATTGTTCAGCTGACAACAACACCTTCTAATTAACTCTAAAGTCTCGTCGGTGAACCAGGAACAACACCTTTCAACTGCTATTTTTAGACCAGTGGAAGTTTTTCGATAATGCATGCGTTTGAGAAAGATGATATAAGTTACATTAAATCCAACTATTTCTATTCTATTTTTCATAGTATGGCGTGTAGTATCGATGTAGATAATCTGCCAATGTCAATCGTGCGCTGGAAATTCGTGTTTTCAGTCGGCACATAACAGAATATATTAAACAATTGTCAATTTGACGTTTTGGGAGTTATGACGTTTTTGGTGTTAGTATTTAGGTACAATCTATACAATCAGATATTTTATTAGTGTTTTAGAATCTAATATTGATGCGACGAATAAACGATATCAGGGTTGTAAGTAACTGCAGTAAATCCAACTTTTTCGTGAACAGAGTGAGGCCGCCACTATACTTTCAATAATGTCAAATTATTTTTAATGGTCTTTACACACATATAATCACAGTTGTAGCACCATATTTGAGACAGATAAGTTTGTTAAGCCGTTCGTATACGAGCACTTCGAATGCAGTCCATGGAAAAGTTTCATAAACTACAATAAAACTATTTTCAACTACCCTGGTATCGTAATATAGTGTTAGTGGAATAGTTTATAGGCAGACGAACTTTCGGCAGATATTCGAGTAGTTAATATTTGAAATATGAAAGTTTGAGAGAGTGGATGGATGAATGTTCGTAATGTGATGTCATAAAACAAGAACTGAACGCACCTGAATGATTTTTGGCACAGGAATATCGACATATAGAAATAAATTGGGCTATAACTACGTTTACAATACTAATGGCATCAGCTAGGCTCCGGATTGATGGATCAGTCATTCAGTCTGGCCAAATAATCATATGGAAGAAAGAAAGAGAATAACTGCAGCACATAATCCAAGAAATTATAAACCAAAAACCTTATGAATATTAAGTATCTTATAAAATATGCATAATACAATATAGAAGTAGGCGCTACATGTTGGAAATCCATTTCAAGAAAATATATATTAAGATAGGGGAATTATTTGCCGGTCTATATCTGCTCTGTGGTTTGTCAAAGAAATAGAATTTAATAGTTATGGAACCGTTGTACTTTTAGATAAGTTAGGTATATATTTTTTAGCTCTTCAAAATAACTCAATTAACTTTCATGCCAATTCCAATTTACACAGTTTAACTTTTCCTGGAACAACACGAGTTTTAGATACGGCGTTTTGGGGGCATCAAATTTATAGTGATAGCTTTTGTGAAAGAACAATGGCAACCTCCCATACATGATTTTATTTGAGACTAAAATGACGCGTCTTCAAATAAAAAAAATACTGTTTAATACGGCGTGATCACCTGTGCTAGTACGTACTTGATTTTCACTCTGAGAAGGCCGAGGATAATAGATATTCACGATTGACTATTTTGTAGGTTATATCTTTAGACCACTTTTTAATGGCCTATAGATGTGTTTTGATGAATTACGTACCTACGTAATCTTTTATATATGTACTTACGTAGGTATATGAATACACCCACATTTCACCAACATGATTTTCATGTGCGAATACATACCTATAGGTAGTTAGGTACCTATTTTAAGTGCCTATGTTGGTAGGTAAATTCATAAATTATTTTTATTATACATACGTAGTAGAGAGGTAGATTCTATTTCTTACTTGCCTATTTTAATTTAACTACTTGATGAATTCTAAATTATAAATTAGGTAACGTAGGTAAATAACCAGCAACGACCATCCCACACGCTTAGATTTCAGAAAGAGAGGCATCGAACAATATTCTACTGAATCATTCTAGTTCATTCATTGAACCTTTTCCCAACGCAGTTGGCGTCGGCTTTCCAGTCTAAATTGTGATGCGGCTGAACTTCGATATTTGTCATGAAGCGACTGCCATCTGACCTTCACAACCAATAGCGATATTGAAGTTTCAAGTTAGACTGGTTGGACTTTTGAGGGCTCCAACTACCCGTAACGACTGCCATAGATGTTTGTAAGGCAACCGGGACCGACGGCTTAACTTGCTCTCCGAGGCACGACCAGACCAGTGCAAACAGCCGTATAACTTATTGCATTGAGCGGGGATCGAACCCGCGCCTCGTGCGTAGCAGTCGCGTGTACACTACCGCCACGCCATTTCATCATTCTAGTAGGTATATAGTTAAAAAATTATATATTTTAGGGTGAAAAAATAAATAAAACAAGATTATTTCATAATTATGTTTATTTATCGTCTTCTCTAATGATAATGGCATCTAGGAATTCTGCCGGTGCTGAAATATTTTGTTGACGTCTGGCCATCCCAGTGTTGTGTGTGACAGTGTGACGACTAACCAAACGGTTGCAACAATATGCCAAAATATTGCTTTTTGCTAACGTGGCGTGACTTTATTTTGCCTCTTATTAACGTCGTCACGCCAGATCGTCTAAGGTTATATTGAGTAGGATCCATGTGTTCACTACACACTTCAATTCTGCAGCCTCCATGGAAACGTATACGCTCGCCATAATATGAGCGTGCTTGTCTTATTTGGTATGTTCCCAAAGCAAACAATTAAATCCCTAGTGTTAGGAAGTACAAAATATTATTTTCATCAGCTGTCATGTTTACTAGATGGGATGACCTTCTGTTCATGTTTATGAGCTGGATCATGTGTGCCAGGTTATTATCTAAATGCATGCATTCTCGTATAATTTCTAATATCTCATTTGCATAAACATTGTCTTGAAAGTGAACACTGTGGAAAATGGAATGTGGTACTATTGCAGTTAGGGAAAACACAGTGATTATTTGAGGTGGGCGCTCTTCTGTAGTCAGGTAATGCTATTCTTTGAATTGCCACAGGTTGAGGATTCTCTTGTGGTACTGCCGTTGATTCCTCTACTGAAATATTACTGCTACCAGGTAATGGTCTAGTATCATCAGTAGGTAATGGTCTAGTATCAATATGGGTCAAATGATACTAGATCATCAATATGGGTGATACAGCATACTTCTCTTTGAGTATGTAACCAGCATGGGTGGCACACACAATCAGATGCTGCTATCTGAAAATAAAGAAAACCATTTTAATTTCTTTAACATCACTAATGAGGATGAATAAAAATGAATAAATAAATAATTCTTAATTGCATACGGTTTCATCGGAGTTCATTAAAACCAGTTTGGGTTGTCAACAGTCATTTAGTCAAAATAGCTAGATAGATAAAACTGTAATACTAGGTGAGGGTTGGTGTAATCAAGACCGAGTAGTGAGTGATCTGTACAACTGTTAATGGTTGGTCAAGAACTTTGACTCAGGCTGTCAAATGGTTGACAATCTCAATATAGAATAAATACATACTAAACCACATTATATTTCAAAGAAAGCCCCTGATTCTAAAGCAACTAGAAGAAGATACAACCATGTCTTAATTTTTGTTAAAAATATAATATAACCAACCTGTCTTGGTGCTATTCTGCTTCCCATAATATTAATCATGGACTGCTGCAGTTCAGATGGATTGTCCCTCATACATAATCTTCATCAGTAATCTGAAAACCAAGGCATTGTATTGGGAAATTAATTTCTAAAGGTTTCAATGTGACATGATGGTTTACACATATAGCATGGTATAACTCATTTGCATGTTTTTGGGATCACTCAACTAGTTTCTAATGTAAACGGAATGTAATGTAGTTAATAAAACTCAATACTCACGATTAGAGGAAACATCCAGCTGCAAAGTAAAGTGATAACAAAGTTCCAAGGCTTGATATCGGCGCAGTGTGTTGACGCATATATTGCAATTGATGCATAAAATGCGGGTTGGCCTACCACGTCCTCCTATCTTGGCGGTAGCAAACAACAAGTTTCAAAGCAACGAGATCAACAGAATAAGGCTAGATCGGAATCCAATATACCAACAGCACAGTCAGTCGGGTAAGTATCAGAATCAGAGTCCTTAGGCATGCAGGGGTCACAAATATGAAAGATCAGAGTCCATAATAAGCAGTCCGGGTCACAATTTATTCAACTTCAACGGTAAAGATACATGATCGAAAACACTTCACAACAAAACAGTGCAAATGTCTGACTGAGTCTCCAATGTTGCCATTGTCATAATATTTTTTATTGCTTTAGATATGGGCCTTTAAGAGCTTTTGAACGGTGTGTTATGTTTATTGTTTACTTGATTATTTGTATTTTCATTATAAAAACTCATTAAGGTTAAAAAATATACATTTAAAAATATATTACTAACTAAAAATACTTTATTGAATCAGTTCTTACAATTATAAACCTGAAAAAAATTACAAAAACACACTTTACTGCATAGTATATTTTTTACTACTCGTAAAGAAAATGGTAACATTTAATTGGTAAGGAAATTAAATAGTCAATTAAGCTCATAATAATTTTCTTTCTTTTCCTCGGCTTTTAATAACTTAGACGATACTTCCATAAAACGTAAATATTTACTAGAATGGATTTCCTATTAAAGACATTTTAAGACGCTCAAATTTTAGTCAAATAAGAATTCGCCATTGTTCTTTATCCCTACGTTTCAAATTCAAATTCTAAAATTAAACGGCACTAACAATACGTACCTATAATAGGTTAGTTTAGTAACTAGCCCAACCACTACAATAATTCGGTTCAATAGCAAATTGATTGAATTAACAGCTCATTCTCAAGTTTGTTTATCATGTAAATAATCTTGGATTTTATAATAACCTTTTGGCATAATATTCTTTTGATTACGTTATTGTGTTAATATTAATTGTAGTGTTAATTAGGCAGCTTATTAAAATACATATACAATTACCCTGGATAGAGAATTAAAAATTAAGAATTAAATTGTTTTTGTGTCTAGTATTTATGTTACGTAGGGATGCCGGCGCCAGTACGAAATACTATCGAATTTGTAATGTAAAGGTATAGACAGAACGGAGCATTGCGATTGGCGGGCTACACACGCACACAGGTTCACAAGAAGCAGACTGCCAATCACAATGCTCCATTCTCTCGAAACCTTCACATTACGAATTCGATAGGAGCTCATGCTAGTGCTACTGCTATCTATTTAGTACAAATACAGCCATGGATACATGGGCAAGAAAAAGTACGTAGAACATGTGTACGCTAGAGGTAGAAGACAACTTTAGTAAGCAACTGAACACCACTTCCCAACAACGTGATTTCCTGTGACACAATTCGTAAACAGTTCTCTTGCCCTCTTTACATACCAAACAGAGTTCCATTGGAAAAAAAACACGGAATGTTTTCATCGAAGCACCTTGATCTGCTGCCAAAATAACCACTACTCGCAATTGTTTGTAGTTCTTTGTAGTACACTGTTCCACTACCGTACCGGCACTAAAACTTTGTTATATTGAAAGGAATAATGTATAACGTAAAGTGGAAAGCTTAGTCTTTATCCGCGGCGTGTCAGTCCGTAACATTAAATTATAAGTACACTTAGCAAAGTGTGTGGCACACGAGACAAAACTTAAATGTGAGAGAGTCATCTGTGGCTCTATATGAACTATGAAACGATATTTCATAAACTTATCAACTTGTCAAAATAGCCGTTTTTTATAAAAAGTAAAGATTTAACTGCCATTAACATCGGTAACGTTTCAACATAGATATTAATATTACTGTGGAAACTGTTGCTTTATTTACGTTAGTGAATACTTTAAGGCATGTTAAGACCTTTTCTTTCCAATGTTTTTTCTATGTTCGATAGGATAGAAAAATGAAATACGTATCTTTATTCCGTGTTCGATAGGCTCGCGTTTAGCGCGATAGGATCTTACCTGTTGGTAAGTAATGAAGTGGTCGATGGTGGAGCACGCTTGCCTAGAAGTAACCTATTCAATCTAGTATTGAAGATATTAAGTTAAAGCTATCCGGAAACACTAATTGAAACTAATATCAATCACTCTAGCCTGTAGCGTCTCGAAGCTGTAAAAATCAAACGGAAACGCAAAGTCACGCAATCATAACTACAAGTTCGTTCTTCAAATTCAGTTTAGTACAGAACCCTCAGAGCGCGCGCCCAACTCGCATTTGTTCGCTTCTTTATAATTGGGAACAGTCTAAAACCTTTTATAAAACTCACTGTTTTCCATTTGCAATCCAAAATTACAGGAATGACATCAAATAAACGGTTGTTTTCTTTTTAAGCAATGCGAAAACAACAGAATGTAATGTATATTTGTGCGCTCTTTAAAAAAGGTTCGTACCTATTTCAGTGAAATTTTGACGCGTTTGTTTTGAATTTAAAGTAGATAAAAATGTATACCGGTGCCTATACTTTACGTAAGCACATATATCATAATATACCTACCTACTTTAATACGGTATATATATTCTCTCAATACTCTCAATTATGCGCCTACGGAGTCTTTCTCTGCAACACCATTGGTTGACTGGTAGAGAATGCCTGTGGCATTAAGTCTGCCTGTATACTTGTGCAAAAAATCTTTAAAATAAACAAATAAAAAAGTCAACTTCTTAGGCTATAGCCTAACTACACTAGCCTATTGTATACTATTGACACATTACATATATAACGTAATACAGGAACGTACCAAATCTTTTTACGATTTTCGATCCCAATTTGATATTTCCTGATTTGTAAATTCCACAGTGCCCTAAATAATAAAAAGGTCAACAACAATTATCACTCACCATAAGCCGTAACAAGTTATTATTTTCATAGCTATACGTATTTGGTGACAATCTCGCTGGCGCTGTCGGCTCAGAGACACATTTTCGTTCGAAACGAGCTTATTTTCCCCTTGGGCTACAAAGGGGGCCTTTATGGAAAGTCGTCGGTTAAAACATAACTGCTATGTTTTGAATATACTTATGTTTGACTCAATTCGTTCCAGCGCCATGCGTTGTGACGATAACGGAAAATAAATAATAATAAGACATGTATTTTGACGGAATATTTTTGGCGTGGTAATGTGTGACTTTATCCATTTTTATATTAACAGGTGAAGAATTTTACATTTTTTTTATATTTACAGGGAGTTAGGCAAACGCTCCCAAAACCGAAGGCACATGGTACACTACTGTTATAAAAATATTACGATTTTTTGCAATTATTTTTCGTTATTTTATAGGTAGCATTTAAATTGCATTATTGTTTCATTTAGCTTTGCTAACAGGATTGAGAGGGAAAAACACTAGTTAAACAGTATAAAAAAAGAAAAAATACGGATTCGTAATATTTTTACACCAATATGTATTATACCAGGAGTACTACAAGGGGCCTTCGACTTCGCGAAGTTCTCCCTAACATCCTATACCAGATACTTAATTCTTAATTTTTCATCGCCCACGTAAAGTACAGAAGTTATACAAAAATGCAAGAGTCGTATACAAAGGCGACCTTCACTCAATTCTCTTTCAGTAAATCTTTGAGTATCAGAGGTGTAGGTATAGTATGAATGGGGTGTGAAGTGTTTATATCATTTCATATCATAAGCAATCATAAATCGTATCTAAGCAAGTACATATGAAAAGTGTGTTTATAATAAGCTGCCTAGTACCGTCCAGACTTCAGTCTAGCCTCTGACTATTCAGCAGGGTAGGTAACTAATGCCACATGATGGACTATGAGAAAATATACATCACTGCCTACCCCGTACAATCGTCATCATCATCATCATTTCAGCCACAAGACGTCCACTGCTGAACATAGGCCTCCCCCATCGACCTCCAATCCGACCGGTTGGAGGCGGTCTGCATCCAATGGGTACCCGCGACTTTGACTATAATACAATACAAGGAGTAAAAAAGATTGTTTCTGTGGAACCTATCAAATTTTTAAACTAAAGTTTCCTGACGCAATAACCAGATCATCTGGCTCATATTTTCAGGTATATTTGTCAGTTCCGTGTCAAGGTTCACATAAATTCATGTCCAGACAGCATGTTGGAAGAAAATTATGTAAACAACAGTTTTTTACAGTAAATATTATTTATCTTCTTGTCAGTTCAAATTCAAACCCAACACAAGGTTCCTCTGACGTTTAGAAACTACGTGTACATAGTACTTAAATGAATATATTATTAGTTTTAACGATGGCTGAGAATATTGCAGGCGTCAAATTTCTGATTATGGATACTATCTACTACTATCTATGACGCAAAAATTATGAATATTTTTTTAATATTCGGTGTGTTTATTGACTATTCCCCACCCGATGGTGACGACATGAAGTTTAGATGATTGGAAGGTAGGACAGGACTGTATCTCCTGTCTTAAATGAGCAGTCCGACTGGGGAAGTACCTCCTCCCTACATAATACAAAATGTCGGCAGCATGAATGTAACGTCGCTGGTAGGGTAAATATCGACCACGGTGACCACTTTCTATTAGGTGTACTTGTCTGTTACCTATGTCGTAGAAAAGAGGGACCACCATTTGAGATATAGAGATCGCCAAATTGGTGGTTCTCACTTTGATGGCCATCTTGAAGCTCATGGCCAGCTTAATCCATAATCCCGTCCGTCAATTATCAGCTGTATCAATTCAACTGCGGTAGCCTAGTGCAATGGGTTATGGACGTTATGTTGAGACGAGGTCTCGGGTTTGATTCCAGGTTTTACCATTGCACACACCGATGACTTTTCGATGCTTTTCGAAGCTATGTGTGTATTTATGGCATGTATATAAGTGCCCGGTTAATGGTAATAGGCTCGCCACCTTGAGATTGCCACATGAGGACCTAAACATAAACTAGTTAAATGTGAGTGCTAGCACCTCTGCATACCCCTTCGGGGATATAGGCGTGAATATATGTTATGTCATGTTATGTTTATTAAAATCCATTTATTATGACTGTGCTGCTTATCTGCATATGGCTGTGTATATTTTTTTCCCATGACTTGCGGTTTATTATCGGTTAGATGAAACAATTACATACTGCCATACCTTATTTCAGCCATAATGCATCTTACCACCGTAATAGTGCCACATACATAATTATAAAGAGTCTACTACTACTTATTGTTCTATTAAAGAAACTGTCTCGAAACTAGGTCACTTACCACTTATAACACAATCCCAAGTTAAAAGAATAGTCCAATGTTAGACCCTTGTCAGAATATATGAGAGTGCGGTCGAGTTACATTGACAAGTAATATAAAGACTATGATATATAATAATATATTTCCATAACAGTGTGTTTGTGGACGTCTCACATATTCCAAGAGACAGTATCGTGACGGATGACGATTCAATTATGCCTGTAACAATGATGATAGTGAGTGTAAAATGTATGATAACAAGTATTTGGTATACATAGTTTCAGTGTTAGGCTCATGTATGAAGTAATAGCGTTTCAAGTTTGATAATAGTCTGAGATCTTATTTTTATAACATACCCATACTGAGGAATTAGTGAATAAATATAGATATAATACTGTGTGTGATAGTAGGACTGAATTTCGCTAATAAACATTCCTCCGACTAATTCACCTTTTTAAACAACAAAAAAACTACATTGAAATTCGTGAATGACACACACACACACACACACACACACACACACACACACACACACACACACACACACACACACACACACACACACACACACACACACACACACACACACACACATACACACGCACACACAAACAAACAGAGCGACGAGTCAAACGTATAATAGTCTAACGCCCATCGTTTTTACATCGGTAGTTAAAATTTAAAATGGCTTCAGGAATAAAAGAACATTCGTCGTTTTAATAAGAAAGGGTTCCTACGAATAAATCATGACAAGTAATTCCTATTAAAATCATTTAATTCAAGGGGTTGAAATCGAAGAATTAATGAATTTTCAAAGTCTTAGAGTTAAATTATTCAGTAATGGGCCGAATGCTATTTGTGAAAGAACAAATTTACCGCAACGAGGCCCTTATTCAGACCCTTTGTTTGGAGCTTCTATTGTAGTCATCACCAATTATAACTACAAAATAATTTCCATTTAATTCATGTATTGTAGGTAACCCTCTGTTCATTTATCCTTGAGCTAGAGTTAAATCACAACATTGGAACTCTCTTTGATTAAGGATGGATTAAGACGTTTGTAAGCTCTCGATAACAAACATCCAATCAACCAACCACATTCACAAACATAAACCTTTATAATACTATCTAATAGGATATATCTATTGTAAGTTGGCTGAATATTCTGCGTTAGTTGTCTATGAATATGTATAAAACATTTTTTTCCTTATGACTTGGGACACCCGAACATATAGACAAACTTGTTATATTCTCACTAACTTCAGTCGGGAGATTATTGTTTATAGTTCCTCCGTTCCAACTATGTTCGGAAGTCTAAATTGATAAACTATACCATGATACAATATTAAGTGACGAAGGCTTGTTCCGTGAATACATTTTCCAGTTAGTTTGTGGTAATCATTTTGTAATTTATCAGCAAACATAAAATAACGCGCGGGACCGCGGTAACCAAGTGGTCCATTGTATTGGGAATGCATCTAGCCTCCCTATTTGGGCCATTGTGCGTGGTAACCAAGTGGTATGGGTAATGGACTGCTGAGACGATGTCTCGGGTTCGATCCCAGGTTTTCCCATGGCATATTTCCGAGAAGCGACTGCCATATGACCTCCACAACCAATGGTCTAATAACCAATGGTCGTTCACTGATCACTGATGCGGATATGTACTAAAAATGTCATGGTCAGGCTTAAAATCTGTTGTATGTTGGAAGTTGAGGTGAACCGAAGATATGACCAAGAATGAAAATATATATTATATGTATAACAACCGCTATCCACGCGCCAACAGGCTACTTGTACTTAATTATACAATCATCATCATCTCCCTACCCTTGTTCTTATAAATTGAGATCGGCGCAACATGCCATTCTCCTCCGCACATTCCTGTCAGGTGTCATTTCCTCAGTCACTCTCTTTTTTGCCTTATCTTCTTTCACACTATCCATCCATCTTTTCCAGGTTTGATCTCTGCTCCTGAAGCCCTTTACATGCATACTTTGTACTTTGTTATTTTTTATTTGGACACGTCTATTTGACTTCACCTCTTCTGAGGATCGCCATTACAAACACGTACAGTTTTATAACTTAACTATATATATTACACAGAAAGCAATAATAACGTTATTTAATCTACTCTTTATTTTTCTTGAAATCGAATCAATATTACAAACTTGTTATTTATTATTCGAAGTAATCGTGTAGCTTTGAAATACTATTTGAACGCAATAAATAAGTAGAGTTTTCTAACAATTGTTTCTAACAACTTTCTCTAATAATGTTACAACAGCAAATATTTCAAAGGTTTTCTATTGAATATAGCAGTGGTTGCATGCAATTCATGTTGATAGACCAGTGCATATTTTATGTGCTAACATTCCGTTGTTTCAACCTGTGTGGTTTTTATATTTGATTGTAGCTGGATAGAAAAAATATTACCTACCTACTCCGTGTTTTGTTTGTTGACATCGATTAAACTTTGTCTCGGCACTTAAATTTTCATTACTACCTACATAGTATAAAACAAAGTCGCGTTCTCTTTCCCTAAATCCCTATGTCCTTATATCCCTTTGTATGCTTAAATCTTTAAAACCACACAACGGATTTTGATGCGGTTTTCTTTAAAAGATAGAGTGATTGAAGAGGAAGGTTTATATGTTTAAAACATCATGCTACATCCAACTGGTGTGGAGCAGAAGTAAAAAATATAGCAAAAACGGGGTGACGCAGACGAAGTTGCGCGGGTCAGCTAGTGTATCTATAAAATTACTCAGCAATATAACGAACTAATATTTATAGACTTTACTTAAATATGTAGTTTATTAAACTAATTTTCAGAGTATATTTTAATTTATCTTGCGCTTTAAAAGATTTTTAAAATTAAACGGTTTTCTTGTCGAGAAATGATGGTAATCGAGCTTCATAGCGGAGCAAACTCATTTAGTAGGTATGAATTGTTAAAAGAAATTTTTCATTTTTCACATACTACGTAGTTTCATTAACGTCTGCTGAAAGCAAAGAGATGCTTTACTAGAGTGGATTTGTAATTATATTTTAAAGAACTTTGCTTCTCACAGAGATGTTTTGTAATATAATATAGTTGAACTTATTCTTTATAAACTATGGCTATGAACGTGTTTGCAATGGTGACCCTCTTTCATGGGACTTTGCCTTCAGCTTAACATCAGGCGAGGTGAAGTCAAATTGACGTACCATAGATAAAAAAAAAAATGGCTCTAGTTAAACTTTTAGTGCACAAGTCAAATTAATGTAACTAGATGGAACTACACCAATAAAAGGACACAAAAAACCTGTTTTTAAAAAGACGAAAAAAGTAATAGATGAGACATTCATGAATTAAGTACGAGGTCCATGCCAGAGGAATATAATAAGTTAACCCTTTGGTAAAAGTTAGTCAAGCAATAACCATATTAAGCTTAGCAATTTTTTTAAGTGGAAAAATAGTAAAAAATAACATAATCAAGTTATAAACAAAAATACTGATTTAAACAAACAATAAAAAATACTGCCTCCACTGCTAATCGCATTCATTTTTTTATGTTGGTTAAAATGGATAAGCTGTTTGCGGACAGACCGTCTACACCAAGCCGAGGTCACGAATCGGTACATATTTTCCATTTTATTTAGTTCAACATCCCCATTCAATTTCCTTTGTGTTGGGGACTAAATAATATTTCTTGAGGGAATGGCAAAAATGTCGAATAAGCAGTTTTGCAAAATGCTGGTAATATTGACGAAAATCTTATAGCGAAGCGCTTTGCTGGTGGCATGAAGGGTGCAAACTTCAAGAGCGTTTGAAGGTTTTGTAAACTACCTTTTAACCGTGACTTTTCTTGTTAGTTCACATTTCGAACTTTTCTTCTGATAACAGAAGGTTAATTTTTTCATTATGTACTCTTCTTACTTCTCTTAATCTTCTTCTAATATAATAATCGTAATCTTATTACATTTTAATCTAGTTAGTCAGTAGACCCAGTTATTATGTAGGATGACAGATTTTAGGGTATCTTTTAAGACCTAAGGTAGGGTACCTACTAGTAACCAATAATATGTATTCCCGTTGAACCCCGACCTAAGTTATATTAGTCTCTTCTGTGAAGTAAAAATACTTGTGTTAGGAGTAGATTCATATCGGTATTCGGCCAGGATTGGAACACGGTACGTCACGGTAGTTCTCTATTTCTGACTAGTTCCAGTTTCAATTTGTTGTATTGAACTGGCTAGATTTTTTTATAAAATAGACACAGACACACATTTTGGTTATTTGCGGCCGACCTTCGAACAATTATATTCTATCTCTAAGTTATAGTACCTTTTACTGCATAGATTAATATATACATACTTTTTACTGTATTAAAACAATTGAAGAATGAATAGTTTTCGGTTGAGTAGTTGCGCCTTAAAAGTGTAATAAACAAACAACGAAAACTTTTAATGATCTTTTTTTATCTAAATTTTTATTGCAAAAATAAATTATTTACATTTTAATTCAAAACAAAACCATTTTTAGAAGAAAATTCAATATTTTGGATTTAAATAAAGCTCTGTAGTATTTTCTTGTTTACAGCTTCCATCTGAAGTTTTATTTCGTTTCCTTCCACGTTCAGACTCATAGAGCTTTCTACTGAATAATGTCTTGTGTTCAATTAATAGCCAGACATGCACACGGTCCACCTGATGGAAAGTGATTACCGTTGCCGTGTGCAACCTTACCGTACAGAGTTCTCTCCCGTATGGCACTCGGGCGTTGGCTCCGAAGCATCCGTGCCCAATGATTAACTGCGTCATCCGATACGAGAAGCTACCGTGCGGTCTCTCTAGCCAATCCCCCCATGATGGATCTTACCGTCGTTGTTACTACGGCGTGTCCTATTGCGTAGGGATGAACTACCGGCTTACGGCGAGCAGACCGATAAAAATAAACTAAAAAATCAAATGACAATTGTTTATTATAATTTATGAATGCATTGTTCATTTCCAGAGAGCCCACTAAGTAGTAAATATTCTCATTAAAAAATAAAAAAATTAAATATTTATCATAAACTAATTTTAAAGATCAAATAATGATTGTCTAATCTTAAAACTGACTGTATATCAGCTGAACACAAACTACCGAAGTCTTTTATAGTCATTAGATTCAAGAGAAATTAAAAAAATATACCGGTCTATCTCTTGAATAGAAAACTACCCACACATTTTCTATGTAGACGAACATGAACTTCAAAACTGGCTTCTATTAAGCTTGGCGTGTTCACCACAGCGAAATAAATAGCTACTTCTTTTAATGTATAAATAAATCCCTACTGTGACTTACCAACCAAAAAGTTATTATTAGGTAATATTTTGATAAACATTGATATTATTATATTTCGACCCATCATTCTTCGATTATAATTAACCAGGTAGTCCCTTATATCTACTTTGAATGAAGCGTCTCATATAATTATGACCGAACTTCACTTGCGAAGTTCGTTTGATCACTTATTTTATCTGATAAAACTAAAAGACCAAGAGTTTATGATAGCTACACACATTACAATATGATTGCGCAAATTGAGGTTTGTTAGAGGATATTTTGCGCTAATTTCATCAATGTGTGTTTACACAAGCCTGAGCTTGCGCAATTATGCTAGAACGTGTATGGCTTCAGATAGATAAACAATTAAGCACCCAAGTGTGTATAATAATCTATACGTATATGAATAGTATATGCTTTGCGATGTTGGCTAAATGAATAAATTAGAGTAAGCTCTCTACTATGACATTGATGACTGAACTATTCATGTACCCACCTACTATGAGTTATGTAAATTAATGCAATTATAATTAATTTATGAATGTTATGATATATCATCTATGTGCATATTTTGAGTGTAATTTCGAAGTTACACACAGACTTTCAATAACATTAGGTATACTGTTAATGATTACCCAGCCTCGACTGGGAGGCTCTAGAGTCTTATCCGTTAATTAGCTCGTGTACCGCTAGGACTAGGGTAGTGGGGACCTCTACAGTGCGCTACACCCAAAATCGTCATCATCGTTTCAGCTATAGGACGTCCACTGCTAAACATATGCCTCCAACATCGACCTTGAAGGCGGTCTGCATCCAACGGGTACCGGACACAGTCTAACACCCCGTACCCCCTCCCTTGATATTTTATTTTTCCATTTATATAAGGATTTTATATTCCTGAGAGCATCTCAATTCCATCGTACCCTATGATGTATATATACAGGTAGATAATAAGTACTTGCTAAAATAACAACGACTATCCCTTGTGGGGACCAAATAACCCAAACATGCTCATAACCACTTCACATTGAGATATTGACAGGATCCTCCCTCAATATCAAACCAAATTTAATTCTCATTTACCGGACTATAATAATACAAATCACATGTATCTTTTACAAATTCAGAAAACATAAACTAAAGATAAACATGTTATATAGTAGTAGCCTAGTGATATATTTCATGACAGTAAATTAATTACTACCAAATCATACATTAAAACGAAACAAATTTAATTATGTAGGTATATTACACCGTAATTAATTGAAAATCTGACTGTTGGCCGAAACAAAGGTTTCATTTACAATAACAATGTTGAATAAAAGTTCATTTTCATTATAACCTTTAACAAAGTTGCTTGATTAATATTGCTTCTGTTGTCACCGTTTACTGACTTGATGGAATTAATTATGGGATTTTATTAAACTTAATAACTCCGAGTCACGACTTTGTGCGAATGTGTTGGGTGGAAATGAATAATTCAAAAAATAACAAAATCCAATTACAACAAATTCAACTCACAAGCGTCCGCTCCTTGTGTAGTGACTAAGAAGCTGGCATTATGATCGATAAGTCCCGGGTTCGAATACATTCCATCACTCTACCGACGTGGATTTACACCTAACACAAGCATTGCAGCTTAGCCCACAGGCCTGGGGGTGACAGGGGGAGCCACCTGTCACTCTAGCAGAAGCGAGCCGCGACAGTGGCACCCAATGCGCGCTCTCCCCATACCCAGGACCTAGACGGGGTCACCGTGGACCCACATGCGAAGGACTATAATCATGGCGATCTATAATTTAGACGAAAAGTCTCCTTTCCGCGAAAAGTTTACAGAAAAAAATCATCAATCATAAAATGTTCCAAATGTTATCGTACACAGTATATTTTGCGTAAAATGTATATTAAGGTATAGGATTGTGTGTACATGATATTATAAACATTAGTTAGTTTAATAATATTCACTTTAGATATTCCTCTTGAACAAGCTGTCGAATAGATTGTTTAATGAAAATTAAACTCAGCCAATTTAGATGACAACAACCTCAGAAATAAAGTTATTCCTCTATTAAGCTTCTTATAAAAACAGAGCTGAACCATTGATCACAAATGCTGTTAATTTTCTTGTTGGAGTCTCTGCAGTCTCTATAATACCTATATGTACGTTGTTTATTAGTTGTATGTACTCATCATCATCATCATCATCATCCTTGCCCATCTTGCAGTGACAACCGCATCCGTAGGTTTCAAAGTCCGGGCTTTATTTTGTTGTTTCTCAGTTATACTAGAGCGTTTAATATGGTCTATGCAGATAATTTTCAACATTAACTCTGACTTTCAAACATCCAAATTAATTTATACTCCTTATTAAACTATAAAACCTAAGAGTTAACCTAAAAAATAAGAATTTACTTATTTTATCGGGATGCACAGATAATTTCAGTTTTTTAACACAAAATATCTATAGTCATAATTTCAGTTATCTGTTAATTAGAATAATCTACTGTATTTAAGTTCATAGTTTGTTTGAAATAATAAAAAACTGATCCTAAACAAACAAGCGAAATTGTATGAAAAGTTACGAAAGAATTAAAAATTAATAACATTGTTGTTACAAGAAAGATCAAAGAGAAACAGAAGAAAAAATACCCCAATTACGCTCATAAAATTATTCCTGTGTTAACTGAAACAACGGAGATAAATTACATGTGTACACAAACTTTTTGCTGAAAATATTCATCTTGGGATCATGAAAATCTTTGTAAATAAATCCAGTACATTTTTTTGTACCGCGCTCTTTAACAAGTCGATGACGTAACTATTTTTTTTGGTATCCCCACCGGAACCGGTTGGGTACATTATGTCGGACTATAACCGACTAAAACGCACGACGTCTTTGTGTGTTTAGTTGTCGGAAGTGAGGTAGTAGCCAACATGTCCCTTGAAACCAAGATGAACCCCGTCGGCGATCACGTGATTACTCGATACGATACTCTAAGGTCCGCATTTCTGAATCTTACTCAGTCCTGAATCTCGAATTATAACTACATCTGAGAACAAATTGTCATTAATACCGATTAATCTATCCAATCTGTCAATGAAAATCGATATTCAGGATTGATTATCGTTCTGGAATACATGGACATGTATATTATTGTAGTACTTAGACAAGTATCGATTCGTTGCTATGCGGTGAAAATTGCAAGGAGATTATTATATATTAACGTCTTGGAGAGTATGAGAATACTTGGCAAACTATTACGTTTATTACATTGGTGGGGTTAAATGCCACTCTGATATATAAACAAAAATAACTGACTTCTCGCTAAAATCGCGAGAGTAACGACAATTTGCGTAGTCACCACCTACTTATAAAGATTATAACACGATTGATGTAGAGAAAAAGGTGGAGAAGTTAAAATAGAAAAGAAGGTAAAGGAGGAAGGTGTTGTCTTTATCACTCCTACAGTGTACAAAATTCAGCATAGTATCACTCCGCGACGGCAGGGCAAAGTGCGCCTCCCCATATCCGAGGGCTAAATAGGGACACCATGATTCCCTCATTAGGGGAAGGGGGTCATCTCAAAGAGTTGTCCCCTGGTCTGCCGGGGTGCAAGAGATATGTCTTGTATAATCTCACCTCCGGCAATCAAACACCCATAGACGGGTGCGTTTCAGTCGGTTCGAGTCCGACATAATCACCTCCACCGACTATGGTGGGGGGTACCCGTGGTGATTTTGCACACGGAAAAAAGCATAGTATCACTTGAAGTCGATCGTAAATATAAGGGTTTTATTTATCAAATCAAAACAGACTATTCATTGTGGTGTTGTGTGTAAAATATATGCATGTTTTAACCGTCTGGATGAATGGTAGAATCAAGAATGATATAACCACAATATAGCTAGCTATCTGTGCTTTGTAATGTCGCCTGCTTTGATTAGAATTTCTGCTCTCCTCCAATAGTTAGTGTTATAAGCATTTATGGTTACTAAAACATACTACCTATCTACCTATTCTAATATAATTGTAAAAAGTTTATGTTTGTCCGCGATAGACACAAAAACTACTGAACGAATTTCGATGCGGTTTTTTGTTGGAAGGGGTTTGGTACAACTTAATATCTTACGTTTGTTTGATTGCAATCGGTTAAGTAGAACCAGAGTATTGATTGGTAATATAGAATTTAAGTTGCACAGATGGCGCTTAGGTCACGATAACCATGCGGGGGGAGTCGCGGGCATAGGCTAGTTGTAAAAAAAAGTACAGGTAGTCCTTATAATTTGAGAGTGACGGGTATATTGTAAATATACAACTCATATATACAACTAGGTATAGTACCGCCTCGTTATATTCTATCATAATAATGTAATACTCGCATTACCTATGTAATGTGTGAGTGAGCCCCTTTCTGTAATATGAAGATCATCTCGCAGAATTTCTCAGAGCACAAACTATTTTAGTTGATACAGAAAACTTGCTTTACTTAAATAAGTATTGTCTTGTGTTCCATAATTAATTTTACCATGTTTTGTACAATTTCTTATGAAAATTTGTCATTTCGTTTACATAATATTTAACGAAACACACACACAGGCAACCTCCGTGGCGTGGCGGTAGTAAACGCGACTGCTATACAGGAGGCGCGGGTTCGATCCCCGCTCAGTGCAATTTTGTATTTGTATGCATGAATATGGCTTTTTGCAATGGTCTGTCGTGCCTCGGAGAGTACGTTGAGCCGTCGGTCCCGGTTGCGATACGAACATCTATGGCAGTTGTTACGGGTAGTTAGAACCCTCAAAAGTCCTACTAGCCTAATCACAGATATCCGATGGCAGTCGCTTCACGAAACATATCGAATTTCAACCGCAGCTTATTCAATAAAATAGGCTCAGGGAATGATGATTGTTTAAGAAAAAAGTATCTGTATAAGTACATTATTATACTGGCCAAGAACTACAATATTTTTTATTTTTATTTTTTTTATCGTGCGCAAAATCCCCACGGATACCACCTCCACCAAAACCGATGGAGGTGATTGTGTCGGACTCGAACCGACCAAAACGCACGCCGTCCATGGGTCCTTGATTGCCGGAGGTGAGATTATACAAGACATATCTCTTGCACCCCGGCAGACCCGGGGACATCTCTGTTGAGATGACCCTCTTCCCCCAATGTGGGGACCATGGTGTCCCCATCTAGCCCCTGGGGAGAACTACAATACTGAAATGAAAATTATATAAGTTAACGGAAAATATAATAAAAGATAACAGCAAAAGATGAAAAGGTAGATTATACTGTGAAATGGAAAAATTTAATTAACAAATTGTCTAACCCAGTTAAGGCCGGACAGCGGCATTATAGCAAGTATTAAGTCAAACAAAACGAAATAAAAAACAATGGAAAAGATTTTAACAACGAGAACCGTAAAGGTGCATCCATAATGACTGTTTCGTTCCCAACATTTTAATAGAAGATCGATCATCAGTACTTACCATCCTCCTATAATCAAAGAATTAGTATCATTTTATTCTATCATAGTATCATTTAGTATAGTATTAGTATCACTCGACAGATTTAGTAGCGGAACCGATGTTGCCAAACTTACACAAATACAATGTTGCAATAGTAATAATCTCTCTCTCGCACTCGCTCTCTCTCTCTCTCTCTCTCTCTCTCTCTCTGTCTCTCGATATCTCTCTTTCTCTCGGGTTAATATAGTAGGCAACAGAACGATACCACTTTTACCAACGTACGGTATGATCCCATTCCATGTTAAGTTTGTTCTCTTGCTCTCCACGTCCGTCCTACTGTGATAGCTTACCTACTTATACTATCCTGCACTATGAAAAGTGAAAGTGGTCACCTCCAAGAAAGAATATCGAGTCGTATAACAGTAATATAGGAGGTAAAATTCCAATCGAACCTGGGACCCAGGCCAATTTCTTAACCAAGTCACCGTACAATTATTGAACTTAAAGCGCTGGCAACGGACTTATTTATAAGATTATAGACTCATCCAATTGAATTTCAATGAAGTTGGTTGTTACTTTCATGTAAACCTTATCTTTCTTCTAAAAAAATAATGCTTGGTGTTTACTTATGCAGCTATTATGACTTTAGGACATAGGGGTGCCTCTCGTTGGGCGCCACTTTTACTTCAAATAATAATAATTATACATACTTGAACTCTAATCAGAACATTTGCGTATTTAAACTTAAATCTTTCAAAGATCTGATAGTAGATACAAAATTAACTCTTTTTATTGTACTTTATTATATCTTACCTTGAGGAAATAAGAGTACACTTTAGCATGACGAAAAATCAATGAGGCGAACAAGCATTGATATGCAACCAGCATTGTGTACCACTGCAAATGATCTGATAAAATAGCGCAGACTTGCGGCAGCACAGGCAGATACACAGCCATAGCTGTAAGTAGATATCTTGGAACCTCGTTACTGAGAGGTAAGTCAAGCTTACTATCTAGACAAGATATCGTCAGCTTGTTTTTCCCTTAATAGCTATAGTGGGGAGCGCTTGATACCTATAGTGGGGAAAAGAGATACCAAAATGACAATACAATAATGATTACCCCAAAAACTTACCCAACATCTAAGAAAGATTAATAGCACTTTACTGTACAAAATTTAAGTACTCACGTAGTTAGTACAATTTACGATAACGAATGACGTAAGTGGATATATGCGTGTGCGCAATTGCGTGAGCGCGGACGTCACGGAACAGGATTAATTCGATATTAATGTTTTAGGGATTTGCATTTAAACATAATTACTTGTAGATGTCGTTCGTATTATTATATTGTGTGGATACAAAGTTGTCGTATCTAACAGAAGTGATAAAAAACGTTCTCCAAAACATACATATCATGAAATAGTATAGGAGTTATTGTAATAGTCTCATCTCTGATGCATCAAAAACACTATTAGGAAAACGAAAAGAACAATAAAAAAAACCTCTTCAGTTTTTTTATTGTTCTTTTTCCCGTACGCAAAATTTCCATAGATGCAACCCCCACTGAACCCGGTGAGAGCGATTTTGTCAGACTTGTACTAATTAAAACACACACCGTCTTCGGGTCTTCTATCGCTGGAGGTGAGATATTCCTCGTACTCCGACCGACCCAGTACCATCTAAAGAGATAGCCCCATTCGGGTGTGGATATCCGCGACCACGGTATCACCTTCGAGCGCTCAGATCCACATCTAGCGTAAATGTGAAGAGTTTGATCAATTCACTTCAGTTAGAGAGGTACAGTCAGAGCTCATAAGTGCTTTAGCATATCAAGGCTCAAAATGGTTTAGCGTGCGGCCGGCGCGCTTATATGTCTGTGTAATGTTACTATGCAATACGAGGCGACGCTGGCTTGTCTTAAAAGAAAAAGGTCACAAGTAGCGTTAGAATGTTGACGCTATAGTTGCGTAGGATTGCTACTGCACTTTTGAGCTCTACTGTACATAGCTGTTGCTCTTATGCATTAACATAATAGTACCATTTTTCCTGTCACACACCATAACGAAGATCCTCCGTACAACCCTTATCGTAGGTGTCGTATTTACGAGTGCAATTGAGTACTTCACTAAAGATAAACCACTCACGTTTTTATTACTATTAACCAACGTGTTCCCCAGCCTTTTCACCTCAAATGGGCTAATCGATCTCAGTTAATGGACAACTTATCGTCTTAATTGTCTTTTACAGCTGGCGAAGATAGCTGGCTAACTGTAAACGTTTACTTTTTTATTGCCCTTTTAAAAGAATGGTCGTGTTAAATACTTTTTAAATATAGTTATAATTGAATCGCTATTGTTATATTACACGTTCGTTGTACGAAAATACCCATATATTGCATTGGTAGTATGCGTGTATTTTGTCTCCTAACCCTACATTATTATCTTTGCGTCAATTCTCGTCGCATCCGATGCCTTTATCTCAAAGCCCGGGGATAGTTTGCTTGTTTAGCTTATTTGGATATTTATGTTAGCGACTGCTGCTGTCCTCCCAAGCCTGACTGGAAAGCCCGCGCCATGTTCGCGTCCGCTGATCAGCAGGTGCACTGACTTGGAGGTGAGGTTGGATTGGACCCCAAAGATCTAGTCGAGGCCTCAAAGCACCAACCTCGTACGTAAATACGTAGGATACCTTATGTCAGAGCCATGCCTGTCAATACACCGGTGTACGCGCTTGCTATATAATCTATACATACTGATCACACATATCAGAGCAATGCGCGGATGAATGGCAATCCTTCACTTGTATTTCGTATTCATAGAGTTCTTTCAGCGAAAAACTTGGCATATTTATACAAAGAACTGGATAGTTACGGACTTAAGGGTTCAAATCTGTAAATAAAATAAAGCAAGCGGACCTGTGTAGGACTATAGCATTATACAAAACTTAGAGTGTAGGTATTCGAATGCGTTTTTAAACTTAAATTAAACAAGCACTATGTACGTACCAAACGGTCCCTACTGTAATGTAACACAATGTGTTATGTTAAGTGATATGGTAGACAATACGAGATAATTCCTATTATCTCGTATTGTCTACCATATGATATGATTGGGGTGAAGTTGATTCCTATCAACTTCACCCCAATCGTATCACAATATGTACTTTTATATGTGCATTACACTTTTTTCAATCTATTTTGAAATATCAAATTTAGATAGAAGAAAGTGAATGCTTCGACGGGATTCGAACCCGCGATCCTTCCTTTTTGAAAAAATCAAGGAGTACTAGACTGGCATGAAAGCGCATACCCAACAATCTTAGATGATATCTTCAAGAAGGGCATTAGAAGGTTTCTACAGGGTAGGCAGCACGAGTGTGACGTCTATGATATTGCAAACATCCATAGGCAAGTCACGCTAACCACTTTCCTTCAGGTGGACCGTGTCCTGGTTTGCCACCAAAGGGATATTAAAAAACCTAACAAATGCCTTAACTCGCAAGCACTGAAAAAACTCCCAATACGCAGAACGCACGCGGCAATAATATGTATCTTATGTTTACACCACCTACTCGCTACCCAATATACCATATTAATGATTTAAGAAAAAATCACTTTGATTCTAAATACGGTTTCGGGACGACTGCGAATATGATGATGGAAAGTTTGATTATTTGCCTATTCGTTAAAATTTATGAGAAAAATATTACTTGTGTGCGTTTTGCGTCATAGGCATAAACTAAACAATATCTAGTAGAAAACATCATACGCTTAAATAGAAGATCAAAATAAAAAAAATAAACCCGTTAATATTCTTTAGGTTTGTGATTTTATTTGCCATTGCCTGAATCTACTATCAACTTGCTTCAGACTTCTTAGATGCTTACATTGCAAACAGTAACTCAATTAGGTACATTTGGACTAGGTAAATAACTAAGAGATGTTCCCGGGTCTGCCGGGGTGCAAGAGATATGTATTGTATAATCTCACCACCGGCAATCAAAGCCCCATAAACGGCGTGCGTTTGTGTCAGTTCGAGTCCGTAATAATCACTTTGGTGGAGGCGGTGTTTGTGGGAATTTTGCGCACAAATGAAAAGGTAAATAAGTTATTAAATATTAATAAAGTCCATATTCATACCACATTAAATTTCTACGTAAATTGATTAAGTAAATGAAATAAAATTTAATTACGTACGTAATTAATTCAGGACCACTGCGTTTAATTCGTTTAACTTTTCTTTGCTCACTTGTAGGAGACTAAGGAGACACTTGAAATGAATTATGGTTTGATTTTTTTGCACTGAATTGTTTTATAAGTACACCATTTACTCAGGGGTAATTTTTCTTTATTATCTAATCATATTAATCTTGTAGGTAGATATATCTCCAACTAAGTAAGTGGAGGTATGTTTGCTTCCATGTTTCGCAATTCCGAGAGATTTTCATAAAATAATCACTGCAAATAACAAAGTTCAGTTAATTTATTACAGTAAATCAAAGTGATTGTTACATGCTACAATGATATTAATGTAAATTGCGCTTTCAGAATCTACATTCAATAAAGCATTCTACAGAATTTCGTTGGCGATCGGTGTAGGAACATGAATTTCTTCCATCTCTTGTGGAATTCAATTTCCTTTTGAGTTATCGTCTCAATAAGGATATTACCATATCTAATGACTCAAATAACGTTAGCAGAAGATACCTATTCAACGTTATTTGGCTGCTATTGAAAAATCAATTGATTTTTATATCTTTTACTGACGCTTATAAAAAGTGGCCCAGACTTTTTAGAAGCGTATTTTTTCATCTAGGCTTTACCTATTGGGGCTATAAATGTAAAAGCATAAAAAACCGCGGTAGCCTAGTGGTATGGGTTATGGACTGCTGAGACGAGGTCTCGGGTTCGATCCCAGGTTTACCATGGCACACACCAATGACTGCGATGCTTTTCGAAGTTATGTGTGTATTTATCGCAGGTTTATAAGTGCCCGGATAATGGCAATAGGTGCGCCACCTATTACATTGGGACCTAAATATAAACTGGCGAAATGTGAGTGCTAGCACCTCTGCCTACCTTTTCGGGGATATAGGCGTGATATTATTAAAAAAAATTATTACTTTGTGAACATATTAAAGTAAATATATTCTGTTGAAATTGAAGATACGTAGGTAGGTTCTTTGGAGGATAAAATTAGCGGCGAGATCAATGGACTAAGAACAGCTGACGTTCAGAAAATGGTGGCTAGGACTGATTGAATGCGGAAGATTGGGAGCAAAGACGCACATTAAGGTGAGGCCTGTGTCTAGCAGTGGACTGCGACCGAGTGATTGAGGAGCCTACCGCAGTTATTAACCTGAAGAATGATCAAAGAAATGTATACGCGAATTTCTAATGCTCAAGTAGCTCTGTGGCTCAGTGGTTAGAGCATTTCCCTGTTACGGATAAAATAATCACTATTTTCGTTCTAAATTAATAAGTTTTAAGTCAGTTAATTTTTTTCCAAAAATGCCACCGTAAACGGGTTAATTCAACCACCGTGTACCTTCTTAAAGACGTGAAATTCCTTTCCCGTTTTCCCCTAATAATATCTTCCTTCGAATGCCATTACTTTCAGGAAACATATTTTAATTAGACTCGCAAATTCTTCGTATTCCAGTAAGGAAGGTGAATTTATTGTTTGTTAAACATAGACCGGTGCCGGTGTAATGTGGAGAGTTATTAATTTCATTCGTCGAAAAGCTTTCGACTTTGAGTTTAAGAAGGAATGATTTTATATTACAAAAGGCATTTTATATGTTACATGTTGAATTTAATACTCTTTGGTATTGTTATGTGTGCTTTGTGACGTACATTCCACAGCTATACAGGGGGTGCGGGTTCGATTCCTGCTTATTGCAAATATTTGTATACATGAATATGAAAATTTGCATTGGTTTGAGTGTATCTCCGTATAATATAATGTATTTATTCAAAAAGCATTCTAGAACCATTAACAGCACCTAGTTAAACTATGCTTATATTGGGTCGAGATGACCGTGCGCAAAATCCCCACGGATACCAATGCCCCCTTCTGGATCCGATGCACGTACCTAATCCCCAAAGTACTCGTGCTTGATATACACTTGAATTGAAATACATAATTTATACATATAAATTATATACACTTGAATTGATTTTTTTATTATGAAGGTGATAGAGGGATTCAAAATCGACACTCCAGCAAAGGCAATAGAATTGTCGATTCGAATTCACCCATATTTGCTTCAGACTGACAAAGTCGGAGCACGGCTAACAGATTAAGCGAACTGAATTACCCAAATGTTTGCTATGCACTATTTAGCCACTAATTTACTTCGCATGCGAAGTAATTGTTTGCCGACGCACCTATTGTTGCCTAAGCTGAGTATAACTTTTACCAACCGACTTTTATAGGTGTCCTACCTAGGGTACACAGTATTCTGAATGTCAAACACCTATAACTATGTCAATGGTAGAACTCAACTTAACTATTATAATACAGTCGTGTATTCTTGGTCTAATAACATATTTAACATACATGCAACTACGACATATCTCTGCTTCATCACCGGCTGGTAATGTGCCCAGAAGTTGATGGGAATATTGCCAGCGCAAACAAAATATTTTGATTTATTTTCATTGTTTTTTTATCATAATATATCACTATTGTAAGCGTAGGTGGCACTGCAATAGGGTTTGAGTATTTTTTATTTTAGTCAATCAAGCTATCGATTGGCCTATCGTTGTGTGATCGTGTTGGCAGTCCACTGTTGAACATAGGCCTCTCTCGATGTTGGGAGGCTTTGGCACAAAGTTTTATTTTGAGATTTCTCTCTCACAGTGATATTGTCTGCATTTTCCCTTTTTTGCCTCTTACAACATCCTTCTAATGGGATGGGGTGATGTTATTCTTTCACCGCTACACACGGTTCTTCATTTTTTTACGGTACATTTAGGTATTTTTTAATTTAATTTTATCATCGGTACGGGTCTTGAATCTAAGTCGTAGGCGAGCAACATCATTAGTACTCACCAATGGTACTACTGACGTAAAGGGGAAGGTTCATTTGGTTGGTAGATTTGAGGTGAACACCACCGTTGCACCTCGCGCTGTCCTCAAAAGTCAAACGTATAGGTAAGATCTTTTTGAGAACGGACGGATACCATATTGAGCACATTTTGGGTAACGTATGTTACTTAAAATTATCGTTGTAATATAAACATTCCTAGGCCAATATTGGAGCACGTTGAACCAATGTATGCAACAGGCTTTACGTAATATTGGTTCATAATAACGTAATGTAAGGCAGGTAATAATGAATTCACACCCCTTAATTCCCAAATAGTTATAATTAAAGTGAACACTGTTGTTTAGATTAGGCATAGTTCATTGTGTTTACGTTTGGTTTAAGTAGGTAAGCAATATAATACAGTAGTATCTATTATCGGTACAATCTTGTATTAAAATCGGCAGTAAATAGTGTGAGTAAATGTTACTATTAAGGTCTGTTTTAATAAGAATAAAACAGTTCAGTTTCATTGCTATAAAGGTAAGGTGCATTGCAATGGATTATAGTTACCTTTAAACTTCTGTAATAAAAAGGACGAGGCGAAAAGGCGAATACATCATTCACCTTCGTTTTGCCGACGATATTCTGGTCAGTACAGGATCTCTGCAGAATCTTTGCATAATACTTGAAGGCCTCAATCGAGTCTCTCAACAGGTGGGACTAAACATGAATTTGGGTAGAACGCAGTTTATGACGAATACCCATTTTCTAAGGTTCATTTCAGTATTAGTTGGAGGCGTTGTGGACAAGTACGTGTATCTTGGACTAAGCTGGGACAACTACTTTACTATGAGCTTGTCAATGGAGATAGCAGCCTCTAGGTAGTGACAATCTATGTCTGTCTTTACCGGTCTTTACATACTTCACGAGTTTCCTCTACTGTCACGTCTGACGCCGATTTTTATCTATCATTGTTACACCAACCGTCACATCAAACCTTTCTTTAAATTTCAGGTTCAGCAATATTAATATAAAAAACATTGCTATTAATATGAGTACATATATCCATAATAAATATTCCTAAATATAAGCTTTTACCCGTTCGTTCTCAAAGGGATCTCTATCCTGCGCTCCTAAGCTGTACATATTTCCGACATTCCCCCAATAATTACCGAGAAATATAGAACATTCCACGATATCGGATCATTTTTCGAGTATTAAAAATGTAGATATGATATTTCTTTTTATACCACTTACATGGCAGACAAGCACCAGCCCCACCTGATGGATAGTGGTCACCCTGGCTAATATACGTTTGCAACATCAAGAACGTTACACTCGTGCTGCCTATCCGGTAAAAACCTTTTAATGCCCTTCTTGAAGAACCCCATATTGTAGGCGTTTAGTACGGTCGACTGTTTCGATCGAACTAATATTGTCGACAGTTTATGTGATATTACTACTCGTAGCTGGTCCCAAGACTACGCGGTGCTGATTTATTGAAAACGTTTATGGCACAACGGTTGAGCCTTTGACTGTTCATTCAGAAGTTCCGGTCTCCCTCCTACTCAGTGCATATATTTTCTTGTTTAGTTTCCTTCTTCCTACAGTCCCGGGTCCTTTAAGCGGGGCGTGAAAAAGCATCTAACGAGGCCGTCAAGCTGAGCGCCACCATTGTAGCACTGCACATGTTTGCAATGGTGACCCTCTTTCATGAGACTTTGCCTTCAGCTTAACATCAGGCGAGGTGAAGTCAAATTGACGTGCCATAAATAAAAAAAAAATTATACCATGAATATGAATATTTGCTTGTCACATATTCGTGCATTCAAATATATGCAATTCGCACCATGTCGTCAAATTAATTCAAACCACGTGTTTTTCCACTTTGTTTTTACACTCTCGAAGGTACAAAACACGGTCATTTATCTTGCTTCTCGTATCTGTGTCAATACTATCTAGAGCTTTCGCACGTGCTTTACTGTTGTTCGAGCTTTTTTGTAGGTAATTGACAAACATCTTTCACTGCATATATCTACTTGGCAATCACTCTGTCATTGATTTATTCCACGTACCAATACCTAATCTTACACAAAAGAATTAAAGTTTCCGTTTTGATTTCGTTTATATTTACTTTAGATATCCTTCTCTAAAGAATTCCCCATAAACCGCGGTAGCCACTTTTCATCAGGTGGGTCGTGTGCGTACCACACAATACCAAAACCTTTATCTGTGAAATCTTGGGATTGAGAGCTGGAATGACAGTCGCTCATAGAAAGTAGTAGGGAGGTATCCGTTAAACCAATAGCAAGGAAAACAGTAAGCGGACTCCGGGCCGCTCCTTTTTTTCAATATTAAAACCAGTCGAACCCTGATGTTAAGGATTCTGCCGCTAGAATCGCTACTCGCTACTCGCTACTATGAATGAGAACTACATAAGTCTCTGCGTGACATAACTCTTAACACCATGTGCAATGTCGCGTCACCACAATTCAAGCCCTAATTTAAGTATTTGCGTCAACTGTAGATGTCATCAAAGGTCTTATGACGCATTGAAGCATATGACGCATGGAAACATTCTGTTTTAGGAGGAGGTACAAAGAAAATTCTTCAGGTTGTCAATAAACGCTTTCATGCGAGTTCTTCTACTTCTGTCGAGTTCACGACATTATAATAGTTGCAATCGTGGTGTAGAAAGACATTCATTCAGGTAATTCATCGTTGAGGAAGAAGGAGGATGAACATAAATGTAATAAAACAATAAATAACTAAATCTGTATTCGTAAACGGTGCCTATGTATATGTGTTACTCGGGAGCGTTTTTATGTAGATTTGCTCAATTTCTGTGTATATTTAATAATTATGATGCATCGTGGAAGAATGAGGGTCGGAAACTTTGGCGCATAATGGGAAAGGCCTGAAATACCTCGATACGCCTCGCCTAATTTGAAATAGTACAGTGTACTGGACTGGCTCAGTACAAAAATGAGGCGGCTCTTACAAACTCGTGTCCTTTTCAACACTACTGTCTTATCTAACACTATGATGTAAATAAACCTAACAACTGAATATCCATATGTCAATCTCAAATTAGTAGTTCGAGACATTTTAGTTTAGTAATGGCACCAATAGAATTAGCATCACTATCAGTATACAGTCATTGATATACAAAAAAGCAGGCCAACCTAGATACACAGTCTCGAACAAAAGTATCTAGCATTTGAATCTGTCCGCAATCACATATAAAGTAGTTGTACCTAGTTATGGTATAAACATATTTTTTTTACAAATTCAACCTTATGAACATGACTTGAAGCTGAATGAACACGAGCGATGCGTGACTACTTAGCGCTCATTTTATGCGGACAGTTTTGACACCCTGACTCTGCATCTTCGGTATTTCGTATAAATCAATGTATACAGTACACTATCGTCATTACAATTCGACCTATCTAGACGTTCAACTTGCTAAACTTTAAAAACAATGCGTACTTTAACTCTTACTACTAAGTAACTAAGTTGTTTCTCGGTAATTAGTGAGCCACTTGGAACAAAGACGAACATTCAAGTTTAATTAAAAAACTTATTTCTAAGAGCATGAATAGCCTTAAGTTGGAAATTATTGTGCGATCTATAACTTCAATATGTACCTACGAGCTATATTCTTCTTTATCGAAACTAACAGTTAATTTAATATTTGGTAAATATTACCTTTTTAAGAAGGAGTCTGTGTTAGAATCTACCCAATATTGCTTAATATTTTAATCTCCGCTGTAAAAAAGAATAAAACGATAAACTGAAACTTGGGCTTTTCATTATGTTTAGTTCTCAAAATAAGTCAAATTATAAACAATCAAATTGAGTTCAACTTAAAAACGTATGATTTAGATTGACATGGTCATTTACATATTCACTGTTAAATCGATCGGGATATGTTACACCGTGTACATCAGTACACCGTGATCATGGCGCTTGCAACAGCTCCAAAATATCGGTTACGCGAAGAAATCAACAAATATGGTAAATATCCCGATCAATTTAACAGCAAATTCAAAAGTTATAAATTCTTTATTAAATTTCAATAAGATCCATACACATGTGAATGTAATACCGACCGAGATAAATGCGATATGCTCTTCAGCGTCATACGTGCAGTACACGCTAAGAAGACATGACCTCACTTTTTCTAACGATTTTTAAAGACCGTCTTACTTTAGCTCAAGAAATTTAATTTTTAAAATCAAATATCTTTAAAACTATTACTTGTAAGAAAATTTCACTTGAGCAGTTCATTATATTATATTGCTATAGACTGATTATTTTTCGAGAGTAAAAAAGTAGTTTTCTTTCCTATTAATATCACCTGCCGACAGATTTGACATATTAATTTATAGTTATGTAAAGAATTGAGAAATTTAGCAAGCTTTCGGTTAGTTTTATCTAGGCGATTATAGGGGCGACTACAGTTTGATTTCTCAATCAAGCCGGCTTGGTAACCAATGTACAAACCTGTTGATTGGTGATGGTTGAGTAGACTTGGTCGTGGGACCTCGGTTTGGGTTAAATAGTATCTCTGTGGTCTTTTGAGCCCTCTATACCTACTAGTAAAAATATCGGTATCTAAATATAAATGCTCCGATGATGATAATACTTTGCGGACTTAAGTAATATTTCCAACAGTGTATCTTTCACCATTGTCTCGATAAAAGTTGCTTTGTAACTTTGTTCTTTATAAGTATCTTAAAGACTTACTATTGGAGATTTTTCCTTCAAGTATTCAAAATTTCTTTTTCCTTTTATTATCGGCTGTAGTCTCGTGGAAAATTTTATTTATCTTCCGTCTTTGAACAGCGGACAATAAATTAAACACTTGCGGAAAATAAATTGCTAAATAAAACAAAACTTAGTATAAACGAAGTATAATTAGTTGACAGTAGATTCGATAAGATCATTTCATTCAGGATTATTCTTTGGTTGAAAAACATTATCGTGACGTTAGAATTACTCGCGGCACCACCTGCGTGTTATTCTAAACTCATTGCCGAAACCTTTTCCAAGGATAAAAGTATCTAATGTGTTTAAATTGAACTCAGTACCAAAATTGAGCCAAATCTCGTCAGCATTTTGGACATGATTGAGTCAGAAATATCTTCACATTCTTATATCTGCCAGTCACATACACGCACGCACACACTCACAAAGATAAAACTCAAAACATGTACCTATGTAATAATCCAAAATTGAACTGAAACGACAGAATAAAGACTTGTGTTAAAATAATGGAGTAGGTAATGATGGTAAAAATTAACATAAACTTTTCTTTGTTTCAGATGAAATAATGTTATCATGGTTCAGTGATAGTGTCAGTGCCAAAGTGTAGTGCCAACATGGGTTGTACCCCGAGCATGCTTCTAGATCACAAAAGTCGTCGCCGGGATAGCTCCGGCTCCCAAGAAGCTGCCTTAGCCAAGGTCGCTCCGACTCCTGTCTGCAATAAAGCTGTCCAAGCAGCCAAAGCCCCAAGAGCCTCCGTGGAATCTGATGGCTTTAGCATTCAGCTGTCTAGTAAGAAGGACAGCTATGTCTCGCAGATGGGAAATAATTTCGCGACGCAGCTTCATATTAAAAGGATATCTGGTGAGTTTAATAACAGTTAAATAACATGCAGTCGTTGGTGGAAGTCTGAGATATTTACGTTAAGGTGAAACCACGCTTGATTATGTATTGATCGTTTTTTTCGACTACACATGACGAAAATGAGAACTCATTCGTCTATTTGCTATCTTCGAATGCATAAACGTATACTTACGTCCACTAGTCAGTTATTTAATACATAGTTTGATGTGTTGCCATTTTTATCGTGTGAAATTTCCCTCGGATACCTCCCCGCTTGAGCCGGTTAGGCAGGTTATAATATCCAATACACTCCACACACATTTCAGATCTTTTTGACACAACGCTGAGATGATGACGATGACTATGATGATGAAGTCGTCTAGTTTATGGAGGACCGAATATATATGATTAAATGACGGAGATATCACTGTAGGATTTCTCTTAACAAAAACGCGTCGTCAGATGCGGGTGAGAACATCAAATTATACCTCGTCTCCCGTGCGTTTATCCTCTCAGTCTTAACCCCTACCACTTTTAAGAAATCCATCTTTAGGAAAAGAAAAATCAGTTAAAAACCTGGATATGCAATTGTCATTGTAGTTTGACCACTCGCCTTTAAGCGCTACAAAGAAGTCTAGAATAATCTACAAAGTGCATAATGGAAGGAAAGAAGTTAATGTTTCTTTTTTAAATCAACTGGTGGTCGTGTCATCACAACTCTAGTTTGCGTGCCCCCATGTGCCACAAGTTGTTACGTCCACACGAAGCATCACGTCTTGATGCCACGCTGTCCTGTTCGCTATTCATGTCACAAATTTGGACGCACATTTAGACATCTACTGTCCGCTAGATGATTCTATTAAGAAATTCTTTTTCTAAAAATGAAAAAAAAATAACAGAAAACTCTTTCATGAGACTTTGCCTTTAGCTTAACATCCGGCGAGGTGAAGTCAAATTGACGTGCCATAAATAAAAACAATACAAAATAAAAATGACATACCACTAGTATTTTGAACGTGTCTACACTCAGCGGGATCCCCTGTCTGGGAGACTTATGAATGATGCAGAGAAAATTAAAAGTATAGAATTTGAAAGCTAGTAAGTGGGTAGAATACAAAATAATTTTTTATACTAGATGTACGAATAGGCAATTTAAGTAAAATTACAGTCGTAAATAGTTTAAATGTTATCAATTTAGTGTAAAAGTTACAAAAAAATGTCCCTGAGAGAAAAAGTCCGCTGACTGGAGGTTTCATTTCAGCTTGATTGTGGCTGAAGTAAGGACGCTAGAAGTATGTTTTTTGTTTTGTTAAACAGAACAAACACAGAACTAAAAGTAAATAAAAAACCAACCAAATAACAATTTATAGTTCCCCAGACTTAATTTTGATAAAAATCCCGCTGGCTGGAGGTCGGTTAGAAAAGTTTATATTTCCGTTCATTATACGGAACAAATTCTGTTTTCAGCATAATTCAGTAGAACAAATCCAGAACTAATTCTCTGCATCATTCATAAGTCTCCCAGACAGGGGATCCCGCTGAGTGTAGACACGTGTATTTTGATTGCTTTCTTGATCAATTTTTGCAACCTATCACCACACACTATATAGTGGAAGAGTGTTAAAACGAGTTTTAAATGCAAAATGTGACGTCAGAGTCTATATTACGCCCCTTTTTGACGTCACTTATTAGTTCTAATGTCATATCATTGGGCTGGGATGTGTTTTTATGTGAAAATTAAGAATGTAAAAATCGTTTCGACCATTAGACACAATTGAAGGCTCAAGACCGAATTGCCCTTGCAACCATATATAACAACCACTGATATTCTCCAAGACGTTAATTGGTAGTGCTTGTGCGGCTAAGCACGTAATTAATTTCCTTTCGATTACACTGGATAACAAGAAATCGGGTCAATTTTTTTTCTAAATTTATTCAGCAACTACATTTTCGGTTAGGAATTTATTTTCGGCATACCCATTCTTTTTCAAAGTGCCCGATTGACGGCAATAGGCTCGCCCCCTATTACGTGGTACCGAACGTTAGTTGGCGAAATGTGGGTGCTTAATTCACCTCAGCCTACTCCTTCGGTCATTACGGGCCTGAGCAAATGTATGTATTCTTATGTTTCATACTTTTTGTACAGTATTTTTATTTAATGCCCTATAGAACACCGCAGCCAATGTGTTTGCCAACATACCCTACTTTTATTGTATTTCGTGTGCTCTTTGCCAAATATTTCCTCATATCATTTTTAAAATGTTACTGTGACTTTATAAATTGCATTTGATTATCACCATATCAGTATATCGAATCCATTATTTTGTAAATGTGAAATTGGAATGATAATTTTATTTCTTGTAAACAATTGTATGCATTACATTTAATTATTGTTGTATTAACTGTTATTATGTAATTGATATTAATTGTTTTTAAACAATATTTACTTACTTGAAATCAATTTGGATTATCAATTTTAAGGTATCGTATCGCAAAAGGAATAAATGGAGCACTTATAGTATTAAATGTTGTTCGTCTGTCTGTCTGTCTATCTGTCTATCTATCAAGAAATGCTTTGACGCATCAAGTTATCTGGTTAGCGAAACCAAGAGATATTGCAATTTGTGCAACATAAGTTCTTGGCTAAAGTTTGGTACATAACCCTCAGAGTACAAGCCCCGTTTTTGTGTATTTTGTTTATTTAGGACACGTCAATTTGACTTGACCGATATGTTTGTGTAACAATTTAGATGAAAAATATTAATTAGACTTTAAAAACTAAAACATAACTACAGATACCAATCCCACCGGACTAACGTATACTTACTTCATGATTTGATTACAACACAGATAAATCTTATCTTATTAACGAGTGAGTCTGTTGAGAAATCAGTGCAGAAGAAAAAGGAACGTTTATTGGTCTTCCAATGACAATGTAAATCCTCTCCAGTATTTCATGGCAGTGGCGGCTTGGCGCCGAAAGGTGCTCGAATTGAGATCACGTACTGGTACACAAGGCGTAGGACCACTGAGATGGACAGATGACATAGTCAAAGTCGCGGGTACCCATATTCTACTAGCCGAATTGGAGCTCGATGGAGAAGGTCTATCTTCACAAGTAGATGTCCTATGGCTGAAATGATGATGATGATGCTATATTTCTTAGATAGTCCAACAGCAGCTAAGTAGGACTCCAAAATACAAATAAAATACTATTAAAATTGAACAGACATGAATTTTAATTCAATTTTCAACATTCCATGCTTTATCTTCCATGATTATGTATATTCATAATACCGGACATGTATCCTGACATTGCTGTATTATAATGCGTGTTATAATTATTTGTCGCCATTGATATGTACGGATTCGCCTGTACTGTTATATGCGATTTCCCCTTTACTGATACCTGCGGATTCACGTTTATTGATGACAGCGGCTCTGCCTGTATTGATATTTGCGGTCTTGTCTTTACTAATTGTGGTTTTGTTCCAATTATGCCTTGTTTATATAAGAAAATTTGATCTAGGATTAATCTTAAAGTGTTATCGGCAGTATCAGCAGTTATACCATAGTCTCTCCAACCGGGAATCAACCAATATTTTATGGGCTTTTGTGTTGACATGGGAGGTGGAAAAGTAACCCACATGTAACAAAATATCCCTCTTTCTTGCACAACATAAAGGAGAAGCTAAAATGAAAAATATTTAATTTGTAAACAGAGTGAAATTATAGTTAATTATATCAAAGATAATATTTTGTTGTTTAATACAATACTATATTTTCCGTATTGTATGCATCAATATACAGGAAACAAAAAAAATAAAACAACAGCAATACAAAAGTGACAGTACAATGGGTGGGCATATCGCTAGGTGCGATATAAAAAAAAAACTTCTAGGACAATCTACACAGCGCCATCTAAACCCATAATAAGCATGGGTTAAACTAGTTCGTCCTAAAATGCGGATGTGCCAACTCAAATACTTATTTTAAGTACATACATATCCAGATCAATGCAAATAAACATATTTATGCATAACAAGTTAGCACAAAGATGGTATACAATGTGTTATTCCAGACTAATATACCCCTGCTCCAAATTTCAGCCGTTAGGGTGTGATTGAATAAAAAAACATCTAAATATCCTCACAAACTTTCCTATTTATAATATTAAACAAGATGTCTGCTAAAGAGATTCTATTATTTTTATTGATACTATCGATTGATGCCATAAAAATATGAGTTGTTATAATATGCGCATAAATATTTGCACTAAGCTAGAATTCAACCTGCTACATCTGAGCTGTGAGGACTTCTGATATGTGAAATGTGAAATCTAATTTAGTACGTATATTTTTACTCACACAAATGTATAATAACTCCTTCATTACTTAGTTCTTGAAGTCCAGAAAGTTCAGTTGCTTGGCACTGTGATTGGAGAAAACCGATCCTGGCTAGAAGGAAGATAATTTCTTAGTTCTCAACAATGAATGAAAATAAAATTATCAATCACGAATACACCCAAGAGTGGCCCTAATTGAGTGTTCGTTATGTTCACACGATAATTTATAATTTGTGTTACTATACCATGCAAATTAGAAAACCACCATTTTCAGACGTATTAATTACCAGAGAGTTATCACTAAAATCTAATTGAAGTAGGTACTTATATTATTATAGGAGAATACGTTATTGCCAAATAATAGTTCTACTTATATATTGTAATATAAAATTTCTTAGAACAATAGAGAAGTCACGTCTTTTGTCAATGGATTAACAACCTAGGTACTCAACACACTCAACCCACTTTTCAATTTTTTTACATGCAATCGGGATCAACGGTGATACGATGATGATGTTGAGTTCATCTGTAGGACGACCTTCGAGAAGTTCATGTTATTTTTCACTACTTTTGTCTCATACTCTTTGTATAGTAGTTTTACTTGGCATGGTTTGGTTGTATTTTGTGTTCTCTTTACGAAATAGTTTTGAAAAAGCACCACAACCATACTGTTCGTCAAATCGTACGTGAAATCGAACATAATCTCTGTAACAGTTATCTGTTGATTGACGATATGTTGAAGTAATGAGATTGCCGTATGAAACTGCCATACGTCCATTCACCTTGAAAACCAGAAGAATAATCCCATACCTTTACAGCGTGGAGTTAGACGCGGATGTTACATCCCCTAAATTGTTTATCACTGCATTGCATTGCTGTATTCAAGCCTGGATTGGGTCAGAAAAATAACTGGTGGATACATCACACATCTTCAGTTCGCCGACGATATTGTCATGGTTGCAGAATTCCTAGTGCTGCACAGTCTAAGTGGAGTCTCTTCGGAAGATAGATTTGCACGTTGGGAGAGGATTATGTCCAGCAGTGGACAGCCACAGTCAAATTGATTACCAAATAGTTCCTCATATATTCGTCTATACTTTCATATAATTGTGAAAAGCTTATGTTTGTCCGCGATGAACACAAAAACTACTGAACGGATTTCAATGCGGTTTTTTGTTTGAAGGGGTCCAACTTAAAATGCTACGTTCGTTTCATTGCAATCAATTATGTAAAACCAGAGTTATGATAGATAGAAATTAAGTTCTAGTCTAGTTTAAGTTCTATAGAATTTAAGTTACACAGATGGTGCGTATATGTATCTAACACCCACATTTCGCCAACCATGACTTTCGGTCCCACTTAACAGGGGGCGAGCCTATTGTCACCCATCGGGCACTTTGTAAAAAATGGGTATGCCGAAAATAAATTCCTAACCAAAATTGTTGCAGCTAAAGGAAATAAAAGTTTTTGACCTGATTCCTTGCTATGAGGTGTCAATTGCAAAGAAAACAATTACGTGCTTAGCCGCACAAGCACTAACAATTAACGTCTTGGAGTTTATCAGACGAGTAAAAGACGAGAGTAAAACTTTTTAACCTTCCATAATTTAATTGTATCCATCATATTCGGTTAATTAACTAATTGACCACTTATGTTGATGCTCTTAGATTATTATAAGCTGATGCTGTGATAATAAATTAAACTGTATTTTGTGCATGATAGTTGGATTTTTCAGTGTTTGGTGGTTGTTTTTCTACACAAATGTAAGTTTGTTCAGAAATAAATGTCTTATGTCTTATGCACCAGTTACATGTCTTATAAATCCTGGTTTAAAATGATTTTGTTGATAATGTGATTCACCTGTGCTGATAACAGCGGATTCGCATGTACTGTTAACTATTGGATCCACCAGTAGGTACTGATAACTGCGGCTTTATATCTGACACTTATGGTTTCTCTTGTACTGATATGTACGGATTCGTCTCTGCTGTTGTTTATGGTTTCGTCTCCACTGCTATGTACTGTGGCTTCTCTTGTGGCTAAAACAGTTGAGTCTCTTCTGGTTTGTATACATGCACCTGTTGTGATATGTACGGCGTTGTCTACACTGATATGTACTGGGTCATCTCGTGTGGTTTATACAGTTTTGTCTCTTCTGGTTTGTACACTTTCATTTCCTTTGACTTGTACGGTGTCGTCTTCACTGTTTCGGCCAACACGATCTTGGAGGTGAAAAAGTGAAATATCAATAATTTATATATACAGGTTGGAATTTAATAACTCTACGTAGTCGGTAAGCATTAGGGTGCTTACTAGATACCAGAGAAACCAGTTGTACTGCACGGAAATACTTCTCTATTAAAAAATCCACCTGTACCTAACGATATTTGCGGATTCGTCTGTAGTGAATTTGTATTTACTGTTACTTGCGGTTTCGTCTTTGCTGGTAATTACGTTTTGTTTCAATTATGCCCTGTTTAAATGCCATGATTTCATCTAGGCTGAATCTTCAACTGTTATCACTAGTATCAGCAGTTATACCATAATCTCGCTAACCGGAAATCTACCAATATTTTATGGTGTTAGCCATGGGGGTGGAAAAGTAAGCCGCATGTAACCAAATACCCTTCTTCTTTCTTCTTCTTATTTCTTGCAAAACAAAATAAAATTTTGTTATTTTTAAATCAATACAATTTTTTTTTGTATTGTATACCAAATGCATCAGTATTCTGAAAACAAAAAAATAAAAACAACAGCAATACAAAAGTGGCAGTACAATAGACTGTCGCATCGCTAGGCACGATTTCTTATACACAACCTCAATGGATATGGCTGTTTGCTCTGGTCTATTCATGCCTCGGAGAGTACGTTAAGCCTTCGGTCCATGTTGCCATACAAACATCTGTCAAAGGCAGTCGTTACGGGTAGTTGAAGACCTCAAAAGTCCAACCAGTCTAACTTTGAACTTCGATATCGCCATTGGTCATTGGACCATTGGTTGTGGTTGACCTCCACATGGAATGGAAGTCATTTCACGGAAAATATCGAAGTTCAGCCGCATCACAGTTAGACTGAAAAGCCGACCCCAACTGAGTTGGGAAAAGGTTCAGAGAATGAGCAGTGGGCGGGGACACAGCTAGAAGAACAGATGGCCGTTAGAGCCGAATGGTTCTCGAATGGAGACCACTTACTGGTAGACGAGGCGCTGAACGATCCCCGCGAGATGGATGGACGACATAGACAAGTCGCGTGTACCCGTTGCCTGCAGACCAGAACCCTACTGGCCGAATTGGAGGTCGATGGGGGAGGTCTATGTTCAGCAGTGGATCTCCATGGCTGAGAAGATGATGATGATGCATTTCTAAGCTAATCCAACAGCACCTAAGCAGGACTTTAAAATACAAATAAAATAATATTCAAATTGAACAAAATTTCATTTTAATTAATAAAAACATTCTATACTTTTATCTGCATCCATAATATCCTGTCAATAAACCGGTCACTTGTCCCATTATATCTGGATTACAATTATTATTTGCCATTTATGTTCGGATTCGCCTGTACTGTTATATTCGATTTCCCCTTTATTGATATCTGCGGATCCACGTTTATTGACAGCGGCTCTGCTTGTATTGATATTTGCGGTTTCGTGTTTACTAATTGCGGTTTTGTTCCAATTATGCCTTGTTTAAATAACATAATTTGATCTCGGATGAATCTTAAAGTGTTATCGCTAGTATTAGCAGTTATACCATAGTCTCTCCAACCGGGAATCAACCAATATTTTATGGGCTTTTGTGTTGGTCTTGGGGGTGGTAAAGTAAGCCACATGCTACAAAATATCCTTCTTTCTTGCAAAACATAAAGGAGAAGCTAAAATGAAAAATATTTAATTTGTTTACAGAGTAAAATTGTAGTAAAATTATAATTATATCAATGATAAAATATTGTTGTTTAATACAATATTTTCTGTATTGTACTCCATATGCATCAATATACAGAAAACAAAAAAATATAAACAACAGCAATACAAGAGTGACAGTGTACAATCGGCGGTCATATCGTTAGGCGCGATTTCTTCCAGACAACTCAATGCACATGAGTGCAAAGGAATGGTGTATGGGCAGTTCTAGGACCAAACTGATCACAGTCATGATGAAATAATGATATCCTAGTGGTTTAAATGGCGCTGTGTAGATTGTCCTAGAAGTTTTTTATTTATATGATATCATTAAGCATGGGTTAAACTAGTTCATCCTAGAATGCGGATGTGCCAACTCAGATACTTATTTTAAGTACATACATACCCAGATCAATGCAAATAGCCATATTTATGCATAACAGTTTTGCACAAAAATGGTATAACACATTGTTGTTATTCCAGACTAATTTACCCTTGTTCCAAATTTGAGCCGTTGCTTGGGCCATGATTGAATAACAAACATTTAAATATTGAGGATATTTCAAACCTTCATAGTTAAGCAAGATGTCGGACAAAGATACCATTCTTTTGATTAAAACCATCGACTGATGCGACAAAAATACAAGTTGTTATAAAATGCGTATAAATATTTGCGCTAAGCTGGAATTGAACCATCGACCTCTGAGCGGTGAGGACTTCTGACCTGTGAGCGGGTGGGTATGTTTTATATTACACCTTTGTTTAATTTCAAAATACAGAAATAAATCTTATTCATAACGTATATTTCTACTCACACAAATATAATAATAACTCCTTCATTTATTAGTTCTTGAAGAACAGGAAGTTCAGTTGCTTCGCACTTTGATTTAATAAAAACCGATCCTGGCTCGGAGGCAGATGAGTTTTTAGTTCTTAACAATGAATGAAAATGAAATTATCAATTATATATATCTGTTACGTTCATACGATAATTTATAATTTGTGTTATTAAACCATGCAAATTAGAAAACTCATCATGTTCAGACGTTTTAATTTACAGAGAGTTAACATTAAAATCTAATTGAAGTACTTATAAAATTATAGGAGAATACGTTATTGCAAAATAATGGTTATATAGTGTGATATAAAATTTCTAGGAACAATAGAGAGAAGTCACGTCTTTTGTTAATGGTTCAACAACCTACTTAACACACTCAACACACTTTTCAATTTTTTTTACATGCAACCGTGACCAACGGTGATACGAGAATGATGTTGAGTTCATCTGTAGGACGACCTTCGAGAAATTCATGTTATTTTTCACTACTTTTGGTATGTCATACTTTGGGTAGTAGTTTTACTTGGCATGGTTTGGTTGTATTTTGTGTTCTCTTTAACAAATAGTTTTGAAAAGGCACCACAACCATACTGTTCCCCAAATCGGGGATCGGGGATCGTGGGCAGCGAATGCTACGCACGGGGCGCGGATTCGATCCCCGCGCAATGCATAACCTTGTATGCAAGAATATGGCTGTTTGCACTGGTTTGGTCGTGCCTCGGAGAGCACGTTAAACCGTCGGTCCCAGTTGCCATACAAACATCTATGGCAGTCGTTACGGGTAACTTTGAACTTCGATATCGCTATTGGTCATTGAACCATTGGTTGTGGAGGTTAGTGGCAGTCATTTCACGGAAAATATCGATGTTCGACCGCATCACAGTTAGACTGGAAAGCCGACCCCAACTGAATTACACACACACAGCTAGGAGAACAGATGGCCGTTAGAGCCGAAAGGTTCTCGAATGGAGAAATAATATTAAAATTGAACAAACATTCATTTTAATTAAAAATATTGACATTCTATACTATTATCTGCATCCATGTTATCCGGTCAATAAACCGGCCACGTGTTCCGTTATTCCTGGATTACAATATTATGTGCTAGTTATGTTCGGATTCGCCTGTATCGTTAAATGCGATTTCCCCTTTACTGATATCTGCGGATTCACGTTTATTGATGACAGCGGCTCTGCCTGTATTGATACTTGCGGTTTCGTGTTTACTAATTGTGGTTTTGTTCCAATTATGCCTTGTTTAAATAACATAATTTGATCTAGGATGGATCTTAAAGTGTTATCGCTAGTATTAGCAGTTATACCATAGTCTCTCCAACCGGGAATCAACCAATATTTTATGGGCTTTTGTGTTGGCCTTGTAGGTGGAACAGTAAGCCACATGCTACAAAATATCCTTCTTTCTTGCAAAACATAAATAAGAAGCTAAAATGAAACATATTTAATTTATAAACAGAGTAAAATTATAGCAAATTATATCAATGATGAAATTTTGTTGTTTAATACAATACAATATTTTCTGTATTGTACACCATATGCATCAATATACAGAAAACAAAAAATGAAAAACAACAGCATTACAAACGTGACAGTGATATACAATCGGCGGTCATATCGTTAGGCGCGATGTCTTCTAGACAACCTCAATGCACATGAGTGCAAAGGAATGGTGTGTGAGCAGTTATAGGACCATTAATCGCAGTCATAATGAAATGATGATATCATATAAATAAAAAACTTCTAGGACAATCTACACAGCGCAAATGGGATAGTTCATCCTAGAAGGCAGATGTGCCACTTCATATATTTTTTAAAAGTACATACATACCCAGATCAATGCAAATAGACTTATTTTTGCATAACAGTTTTGCACAAAAATGGTACAACACATTGTTGTTATTCCAGACTAACTAGGGCCGTGATTGAATAACAAACATCTAAATATCCTCACAAGCTTTTATATTTATAATATTAAACAAGATGTCTGTTATTGAGATTCTATTCTTTTTATTGACACTATCGATTGATGCCATAAAAATATAAGTTATTATAAAATGCGCATAAATATTTGCACTAAACTAGAATTCAACCTGCTACCTCTGAGCGGTAAGAGATTCAGTCCTATTGATTAGCTAGACGTTTTGACATTAATTTCTTATGAACCGGACGCAGACTTCTGACCTGTGAAATGTGAAATGTGAAATCTAATTTAGTACGTATATTTTTACTCACACAAATATATAATAACTCCTTCATTACTTAGTTCTTGAAGGCCAGAAAGTTCAGTTGGTTGACACTGGCTAGAAGGAAGGTAATTTCTTAGTTCTCAACAATGAATGAAAAAAAAATTATCAAACACGAATACACCAAAGAGTAGTCTTAATTGAGTGTTTGTTACGTTCACACGATAATTTATAATTTGTGTTATTATACCATGCAAATTAGAAAACTACCATTTTCAGGCATATTAATTTCCAGAGAGTTATCACTAAAATCTAATTGAAGTACTTATTTTAGTACAGGAGAATATGTTATTGCCAAATAATGGTTTTATATTGTGATATAAAATTTCTTAGAACAATAGAGAGAAGTCACGTATTTTGTTAATGGTTCAACAACCTACTCAACACACTTTTTAATTTTTTTTACATGCAACCGGGACTAACGTTGATACGATGATGATGTTGAGTTCATCTGTAGGACGACCTTCGAGAAATTCATGTTATTTTTCACTACTTTTGTCTCATACTTTTTGTATAGTAGTTTTACTTGCCATGGTCTATTGCCATGGTTGTATTTTGTGTTCTCTTTACCAAATAGTTTTAAAAAGGCACCACAACCATACTATTCGCCAAATCGTACGTGTAATCAAACATAATCTCTGTAACAGTTACATGTTGATTGACGATATGTTGAAGTAATGAGATTACCGTATGAAACTGCCTTAAATATGTCCATTCATCTTGAAAACCAGAAGAAGAATCCCATACCTTTGCAGCGTGGAGTTAGACGCGGATGTACGAAATACTTATCTTTCTTGTAAAAACTAAAGAACCTGTAAATGAGATAAATAATTTATATACAGGTTGGAATTTGTTAACTCTACGTGGTCGGCAAGCACCCTAAATACTAGAGAAACCAGTTTTACTGCACGGAAATATTTCTCTACTAAAAATTCCACCTGTACCTACCTATATTTGCGGATTCGTCTGTACTTGATGTTAATGAATTCGTATTTACTGTTACTTGCGGTTTCGTCTTTGCTGGTTATTACGTTTTGTTCCAATTAATTATTAGTTCCCTGTTTAAATGCCATAATTTGATCTATGATGAATCTTCAACTGTTATCAGTAGTATCAGCAGTTATACCATAGTCTCGCCAATCAGAAATCAACCAATATTTTATGGGTTATGGTGTTAACCATGGAGATGTAAAAGTAAGCCGCATGTAACCAAATACCCTTCTTTCTTGTTAACAAAATAAAATTTTGTTACTTTTATTTCAATGCAAAATTTTTGTATTGTATCATACCAAATGCATCAGTTTTCCGAAAACAAATAAATAAAAACAATAGCAATATAAAAGTGGCAGTACAATAGACTGTCGCATCGCTAGGCGCAATTTCTTACACACAAGCTCAATGGATATTGGACATATGTACGAAGGAATGGTGTATGGACAGTTATAGGAGCACAGATTTTAGTTATAATGCAATAATGAAATGATCTGTTAGATCTTCCAATGACAATATAAATCCTCTCCACTTTTTCTTCGCAGTAGCAGTGAGCGGTGACTGCTACGCACGGGACGCGGGTTCAATCCCCGCTCAGTGCAAAAAGTTGCATGCATGAATATGGCTGTTTGCACTGGTCTGGTTGTGCGTCGGAGAGCACGTTAAGCCATCGCGTCGGTCCCGGTTGCCATACAAACATCTATGGCAGTCGTTACGGGAAGTTGTAGCGCTCAAAAGTCTGATCAGTCTAACTTAGAACTTCAATATCGCCATTGGTCATTGGACCATTGGTTGTGGAGGTCAGATGGCAGTCGCCTCACGGAAAATATCAAAGTTCAGTTAGACTGGAAAGCCGACCCCAACAGAGTTGGGCAAAGGTTCAGAGAATGAGCAGTGTGCGGGGACACACCGCTAGAAGAACAGATGGCTGTTAGAGCCGAGAAGAAGACGAGAAAAGAAGAGAAAGAAGACGATAGGCGCTGAACGACCCTCGTGACATGAACGGAAGACATAATCAAGTCGTGTGTACCCGTTGCCTGCAGACCAGCAGCCTACTAGCCGAATTGGAGGTCGATGGGGGGAGGTATATGTTCAGCAGTGGATCTCCTATGGCTGAAAAGATGATGGTGATAAAATTCCTAGCTAGTCCAACAACAGTTAAACAGGACATTAAAATACAAGTAAAATAATATAAAAATTTAACAAAATTTCATTTTAATTAAAAAAATAACATTCTATACTTTTATCTGCATCCATAATATCCGGTCAATAAACCGGCCACGTGTCCCATTATTCCTGGATTACAATTATTATGAGCTATTAATGCGCGCATTCGCCTGTACTGTTATATGCGATTTCGCGTTTACTGTTATGTTCGGATTCACGCTTAATCCTGACAGCGGCTCTGTTTGTATTGATATTTGCGGTTTCGTGTTTACTAATTGCGGTTTTGTTCCAATTATGCCTTGTTTAAATAACATAATTTGATCTAGGATGGATCTTAAAGTGTTATCGCTAGTATTCGCATTTATACCATAGTCTCTCCAACCGGGAATCAACCAATATTTTATGGGCTTTTGTGTTGGCCTTGGAGGTGGAACAGCAAGCCACATGCTACAAAATATCCTTCTTTCTTGCAAAACATAAAGGAGAAGCTAAAATGAAAAATATTTAATTTGTTTACAGAGTAAAATTTTAGTAAAATTATAATTATATCAATGATAAAATTTTGTTGTTTAATACAATAAAATATTTTCTGTATTGTACACCATATGCATCAATATACAGAAAACAAAAAAACAACAGTACAATCGGCGGTCATATCGTTAGGCGCGATTTCTTCTAGACAACCTCAATGCATATGAGTGCAAAGGAATGGTGTATGCGCAATTATAGGACCAAACTGATCACAGTCATGATGAAATAATGATATCATATAGCTAAATAAAAAAACTCCTAGGACAATCTACACAGCGCCATCTAAACCCATAGTAAGCATGGGTTAAACTAGTTCATTCTAGAATGCGGATGTGCCAACTCAGATACTTATTTTAAGTACATACATACCCAGATCAATGCAAATAGACATATTATTTATGCATAACAGTTTTGCATAAAAATAATATAACACATTGTTGTTATTCCAGACTAATTTACCCTTGTTCCAAATTTGAGCCGTTGGGCCATGATTGAATAACAAACATTTAAATATTGAGGATATTTCAAACTTTCATATTTAAGCAAGATGTCGGACAAAGATTTCATTCTTTTGATTAAAACCATCGACTGATGCCATAAAAATACAAGTTGTTATAAAATGCGTATAAATATTTGCGCTAAGCTAGAATTCAAACAGCGACCTCTGAGCGGTGAGGACTTCTGACCTGTGAGCGGGTATGTTTTACATTTCATCTTTGTTTAATTAAAAAATAAGAAAAAAATCTTATTCATTACATTACGTATGTTTCTACTCACACAAATATATAATAACTCCTTCATTTCTTAGTTCTTGAAGGCCAGGAAGTTCAGTTGCTCCGATCCTGGCTCGAAGGCAGATGATTTCTTAGTTCTCAACAATGAATGAAAATGAAACTATCAATCACGAATACACCCAAGAGCGGCTTTAATTGAATATTTGTTACGTTCATACGATAATTTATAATTTGTGTTATTAAACCATGCAAATTAGAAAACTCATATGTTCAGGAGTATTAATTTACAGAGAGCTAACACTAAAATCTAATTGAAGTACTTATATTATAATCGGGGAATACATACGTTATTGCCAAATAATGGTTCTATATTGTGATATAAAATACTTTTCAATTTTTTTTACATGCAACCGGGACCAACGGTAATACGATGATGATGTTGAGTTCATCTGTAGGACGACCTTCGAGAAATTCATGTTATTTTTCACTACTTTTGTCTCATACTTTTTGTATAGTAGTTTTACTTGGCATGGTCTATTGCCATGGTTGTATTTTGTGTTCTCTTTACCAAATAGTTTTGAAAAGGCACCACAACCATACTGTTCGCCAAATCGTACGTGTAATCGAACATAATTTCTGTAGTAGTTACGTGTTGATTGACGATATATTGAAGTAATGAGATTCTCGTATGAAACTGCTATAATTATGACTATTCACCTCGAAAACCAGAAGAGGAATCCCATAGGTACCTTTGCAGCGTGGAGTTAGACGCGGATGTTACATCCCCTAAATTGTTTATTACTACGTTGGATTGTTGTATTCAAGCCTGGATTGGGTGTACACAACCTCAATGGACATTGGACATATTATTATGTACGAAGGAATGGTGAATGGACAGTTATAGGAGCACAGATTTAAGTTATAATGCAATAATGAAATGAAATGAATTGTTAGATCTTCCACTGACAATATAAATCCTCTCCACTTTTTCTTGGCAGTAGCAGTGGGCGGCGACTGCTACGCACGGGGCGCGGGTTCAAGGTCTATTTTCAGCAGTGGGGATCTCCTATGGCTAAAAAAATGATGGTGATACATTTTCTAGCTAGTCCAACAGCAGCTAAGCAGGACTTTAAAATACAAATAAAATAATATGAAAATTGAACATACTTTCATTTTAATTAAAAAAAATACATTCTATACTATTATCTCCATCCATTATTCCTGGATTACAATTATTATGAGCTATTTATGTTCGGATTCGCCTGTACTGTTATATGCGATTCCCCCTTTACTGATATCTGCGGGTCCACCTTTATTGATGACAGCGGCTCTGCCTGTATTGATATTTGCGGTTTCATGTTTACTAATTGCGGTTTTGTTCCAATTTTGCCTTGTTTAAATAACATAATTTGATCTAGGATAGATCTTAAAGTGTTATCGCTAGTATTAGCTGTTATACCATAGTCTCTCCAACCGGGAATCAACCAATATTTTATGGGCCTTTGTGTTGGCCTTGGAGTTGGAACAGTAAGCCACATGCTACAAAATATCCTTCTTTCTTGCAAAACATAAATAAGAAGCTAAAATGAAAAATATTTAATTTGTACAGAGTGGAAGTGAAGTAAATTATAGCAATGATAAAATTTTGTAATTTATTACAATACAGTATTTTCTGTATTGTACTTCATATCTATCAATATACAGAAAACAAAAAAATAAAAAAACAACAGCAATACAAAAGTGACAGTACAATCGGCGGTCATATCGTTAGGCGCGATTTCTTCCAGACAACCTCAATGCACATGAGTGCAAAGGAATGGTGTATGGGCAGTTATAGGACCACTGATGACAGTAATAATGAAATAATGATATCATATATATAAAAAAACTTCTAGGACAATCTTGCGGATGTGCCGACTACTCGGATACTTATTTAAGTACATACCCAGATTAATGCAAATAGATATATTTCTGTATAACGATTTTTCACAAAGATGGCATAACACATTGTTGTTATTCCAGACTAATATACCCTTGTTCCAAATTTCAGCCGTGGGGCCATGATTGAATCACAAACATTTAAATATTGAGGATATTTCAAACTTCCATATTTGTCTGATAGTGATAGATGCAAGTTGTCTGATAGAGATTTTATTCTTTTGATTAAAACCATCGATTGATGCCATAAAAATACAAGTTGTTATAAAATGCGTATAAATATTTGCGCTAAGCTAGAATTCAACCTGCTACCTCTGAGCGGTGAGGACTTCTGACCTGTGAGCGGATATGTTTTACATTTCATCTTTGTTAAATTTAAAAATAGAGAAATATCTTATTCATGACGTATATTTCTACTCACACAAATATATAATAACTCCTTCATTTCTAAGTTCTTGAAGAACAGGAAGTTCAGTTGCTTCGCACTTTGATTTAATAAAAACCGATCCTGGCTCGGAGGTAGATGATTTCTTAGTTCCCAACAATTAATGAAAATGAAATTATCAATCACGAATACATCCAAGAGTGGCTTTAATTGAATATTTGTTACGTTCATACGATAATTTATAATTTATGTTACTAAACCATGCAAATTAGAAAACTCATCATGTTCTGGCGTACCTATAATTTTACAGAGCGTCATCACTAAAATCTTATTGAGGTATTTTATGAATGGAAAATTTGTTATTGATAAATTATGGATCTATATTGCAATAAAAAATATCTTATCCCAATCCGTATGGGATTGGTATTGGTCTAAGGTATTTACATCAGGCGGTGTGGAAACTCTCAACCTCAGGAGGGACTTTGCGTCACTGTGTGTGTTTTACAGCCTGTATAATCGTTTGTGTTCCAAAGATTTTTTCGACATGATGCCTACATCTATTTTTTATCATCACACCGCACGCCATAGGCAGGAAGTCCATCCTTACACTTTACGACCGGAAACGGTGCGCATTATGCATGCAGACAAGAATCCTTCTGGCCGAATTGGAGGTAGATGGGGGAGGTCTATGTTCAGGAGTGAATGACCTATAGCTGCAATGACAATGATGATACATTCCCTAGCTAGTCCAATAGCAAGCTAAGTAAGACTAAAAAAACAAATAAAATAATATTAAAATTAAACAAACATTTATTTTAAATATTGTTTTACATTCTATATATATATATTTAACATATCCAGATATCATGAATATTTATCTGCATCCATAATATCTGGTCAATATACTGGCCACGTGTCCCATTACTCCTGGATTTTAATTATAAGGCGTCTTTATGAGGTATTTATGTACGGATTTGCCTGTACTGTTATATCCGAAGTTCCATCTATTTTTATATTCGGATTCACATTTATAGTTGACAGCAGCTCCGCCTGTATTGGTTTCGTTTTTATTAATTGCGGTCTTGTTCCAATTATGCCTTGTTTAAATAACATAATTTTATCTAGCATTAATCTTATAGTGTTATCGCTAGTATCAGCAGTTATACCATAGTCTCTCCAACCGGGAACCAACCAATATTTTATTGGCTTTTGTGTTGGCATTGGAGGTGGAAAAGTAACCCACATGTAACAAAATACCCTTCTTTCTTGCAAAACATAAAGGAGAAGCTATAAATGAAAAATATTTAATTTATAAACAGATGGAAATTATAGTAAATTATATCAAAGATGACATTTTGTTGTTGAATACAATACAATATTTTCTGTATTGTACACCCAATGCATCAAATACAGAAAACAAAAAAAAACGCAGTACAAAAGTGGCAGTAAAATCGGCGGTCATATCGTTTGGCGCGATTTCTGCCAGATAACGGTAGAGCAGTTATAGGAGTTCGGTTATAATGAAACAATGAAATGATATTTGAAAAATTCTAGGATAATCTGCACAGCGCCTTTTAGACCCATAGTCAGCATAGCTAAACTAGTTTGTGTTATGGGTCCTAGAATGCGGATGTGTATACTCAGCTACTTTTTTTAAGTACATACACATAGATCAATGCAAAAACATATTCATGCATAAAAAAATGCACAAAGATGGTTATACTACCCCACAGTAGGTGAGTTATACGGTTATATACAATGTGTTATTTCAGCCTAATTAAAAGCCCTACTCCAAATTTCAGCCGTTATTGAATAACAAAAATTTAAATATTGAGGATATTTCAAACGTTCATATTTATAATATTAAACAAGATGTTTGTTAAAGAGATTTAATTCTTATGATTGATGTCATAAAAACAAGTTGTTATAAAATTGCTACTGCAAATATTTATACGCATTTAACCTGCTTCTAGAATTCAACCTGCTACCTCTGAGCGGTGAGGAGTTCTGACCTATGAGAGAGTATGTGTTACATTTTTCATCATTGTATAATTAATTTAAAAAAAAAGAAAAAATCTAATTCAATACGTATATTTCTACTCACACAAATATATAATAACTCCTTCATTTCTTAGTTCTTGAAGGCAGGAAGTTCAATGGCTTCGCACTTAGGTTTCATAAAACCGTCCCTTCCTCGGAGGAAGGTAAATTCTTAGTTCTCAACAATGAATGAGAAAGAAATGATCAATCACGAATACACGCAAAAGTTAGTTAGTTAATTGATTGTTTGTTGCGTTCACACGATAATTTATAATTTGTTGTAATAACACAAACTATTACCATGCAAATTATTAAGGCGTATTAATTTACAGAGCGTCATCAATAAAATGTAATTGAGGTATTTTTTATATACCTACTACTTAGGTAGCCGGCCCACCTGATGGAAAGTGGTTACCGTGGTCTATGGACGTTTGCAACACCAGGGGCATCACATTCGTGCTGCCAACCATATATAGAAGAGGGGGTAAGTGGAATGGGGGGGGGTAGATCCAGTGATCTACGCATTATTATAAGATAATTCGTTATTGCCAATTAATGGGGCGTGGTTTCATTTGCACGATTGGCTATCACCATCAATGGTGCAAATGAAGCTGATCTTCATTTACATAAAATATCTCAGAACAATAGATAGAAGTCATTTAATTCGTTAATGGTTCAATAACCTACTTAGCACCCATACACGTTTCAATTTTTTTTTTCACATACAACCGGGACTAACGTTGATACGATGATGATGTTGAGTTCATCTGTAGGACGACCTTTGAGAAATTCATGTTCTCTTTACCAACTTTTGTCTCATACTTTTTATATAGTAGTTTTACTTGGCATGGTTCGGTTGTATTTGGTTGTCTTTCGTATTTTCTTTTGCGCATAGTTTTGAAAAGGCTCCACAATCATACTATTCGACAAATACAACACACACAAATTCACATTGTCATTTATACAAACCTTATAAGAGACAACGAGAAATTTACCATGTTTGTTTGCGTACGAGTTCATAATTTATAATATACTAGCTGACCCGGCGAACTTCGTACCGCCTCTACGCTAAGGCGGTACGAAGTTCGCCTTTGATGTATATTTTTCAATCTTTCTGAGAGATTTTCTTTATATTTTTTTGCTTTTCCTTGTACAGAGTATTAGAAAACTACAAAAAAAAATCAGCCAAATCAATTAAGCCGTTTTCATGTTATGTCATGACAACGGAAAACGGGTTTCATTTTTATATATATAGATTCATTTATAGGAAGAATTTCAGTCACAATTACCAATGTAACCACCATCTTACCACCCCGGTATAACCAGTATGGTAAGCTATAGCTGCTAATTTGACGAAAAAAATATGTATTTACTCACACAAATATATAATAACTCCTTCATTCCTTAGTTCTAAACATCAAGTGATGATTTCTAAGTTCTATAACTGAATGAATTGAACAAACATTCTCGAATACACCCCGTTACTCTTAATAGAGTGTTAGTTACGTTCAATCAATGATAATTAATAATTTTGTTATTAATTTAAACCATGTATCAATTTTATAGAGCGCCATCGCTAAAATGAAATATTTCATGAGAGAATGCGTTATTATTAAATAATTACGAGCGAAAAGCGAACAAGATTCACCGATTTGATATGGTGGCTAATTTTGTTTTTGGTCATATCTTGGTCTGTGGGTGTGTCAGCTATTATGACAACTAATCATTATATTAAACTAAATTATATTAAGTGAAATTTTTTCAAGTGAACGTTATTATATCAACTGTTACACACCAGTGTCAACTCCGGTCTAGAGGACTCTTAACCGATTTCACCAAATTTAAATAACGGCTGAAGTTTTTGAATAAACCGGACAGAATCATGTGATTAGATGACGGAAATGTAACAGTAAGATTTCTCTTTACAAAATGCGTGGTCAGATGCGGGTGTTAGGGAGAATCGCGGGGATCTTGCAACCTTTCACCATTCATTTCATCGTGGAAGGTGGTTAACATGATTTTATGCAAAAAATTTCACGTAAAACAGATCCGATCCCAAACACATGACACTAGAACTGATGAGTGACGTCAGCGCCTAAACTTCATCCCTTTTTGGGGTAACGTCAACCGTCCGACTCAGTTAAGTCTTATAACTCAATTGCCTTTGCAACAACTCCACTTATCTTTATTGTTAAATAGAAAAATGATGAAAAAGTGTATTGTTACGTTATTTATCGCGCTATTTAGGATACTGATGAGGGGCGACGGTTGAAGTTTATGAGTTTCTGTGTTATCAGTGCAGAAGACAGAGGAAACTTTCTCGGCCTTTCCACTAACAATATAAATCCTCTCTAGTATTTATTAGCCGTGGCTGCTTGGAGCCGAAAGGTTCTCGAATGGATGCCACGCACTGGTAGACGAGGCGTAGCATGGCACCCGCGAGATGGACGGACGTCATAGTCAAAGTCTATGATGATATATTTTCTAGCTAGTCCAACAGCAGCTTAATAGGACTCTAAAATATAAATAAAATAATATTAAAATTGAACAAACATTCATTATAATTCAATTTTTAATTTATATGCTTTTATCTGCATCCATTATAGCCGGTCAATATACCGGCCACGTGTCCTACTATTCCTGGATTACATTCATTTTGATAATAATACGGATTCGCCTGTACTGTTATATACGGATTGCCCTCTACTGATATCTGCGGATTCGCCTGTAATGATATTTGCGGATTCGTCTGCACTGTTACTTGCGGATTCGTCTGTACTGATATTTGCGGATTCGTCTGTACTGATATTTGCGGATTTGTCTGTACTGATATTTGCGAATTCGTATCTACTGTTGCTTGGGGTCTCGTCTGTACTGGTAATTGCGGTTTTGTTCCAATTATACCTTGTTTAAATGACATAATTTGATCTAGGATGAATCTTAAAGTGTTATCGCTAGTATCAGCAGTTATACCGTAGTCTCTCCAACCGGGAATCAACCAATATTTTATGGGCTTTCGTGTTGGCCTTGGAGTTGGAAAAGTGAGCCACATGCAACAAAATACACATCTATCTTGCAAAACATAAAGGAGAACCTAAAAATGAAAAATATTCAATTTATAAACAGAGTGAAATTATAATTAATTATATCAAAGATAATATTTTGTTATTTAATACAATATAATATTTTCTTTATTGTACACCAAATACATCAATATAAAAACAAAAAGAACCGCAATACAGAAGTGTCAGTACAATTGGTGGTCATATCGATAGGCGCGATCTCTTCCTGACAACCTTAATGGACATGTATATGCATACATATAAATTTTTACACAAAGATTGTATATAATGTGTTATTCTAGATTAATTTACCCCTGATCCAAAATTCAGCAGTTAGAGCAGGATTGAAAAACTAACATCTGAATATTCTCATAAACTTTCATATTTATATTATCAAACAAGATATCTGTTATGGACATTTTATTCTTTTGATTGAAATAATAAGACAAGTTGTTATAAAATGCGCATAAATATTTGCAGGAAGCTAGAATTCAACCTGCGACCTATGAGCAGTGAGGACTTCTGACCTTTGAGCGGGTATGTTTTACATTACACCTTTGTTTAATATAAAAAAGATGAAAAAATCTCATTCAGTACGTATATTTCTACTCACACAAATATATAATAACTCCTTCATTACTTAGTTCTTGAAGGTCAGGAAGTTCAGTTGCTTCGCACTTTGATTAAACGAAAACCGACCCAGGCTCGAAGAAAGGTAATTTCTTAATTCTCAACAATAAATGAAAACGAAATGATCAACAACGAATACATCAAGAGTGTCTTTAATTGAATATTTGTAAAGTTCACACTTAAATTTGTGTTATTAAACCATGCAAATTAAAAAACCCACTATATTCAGGCGTATTAATTTACAGAGCGTCATCGCTTAAATCTAATTGAGGTGTTATATTATAGGAGTGTTGTGTATCCCGTGGTGAGTAGGGTAGCCAGAGCTCGCTGGAGAGGTTTAGTGTTATCAGTGGGAAGAACGAAAACCCTTATTTGTTTTCTGCACTGACAGTACAGAGACTCCCTTAACCTTTTCCCTTCCCCCCTCCCCTACCACCTTCTTTTCTATATGATGAGCAGAATGAATGAGGCGCCCCTGGTGTTGCAAATGTCCATAGGCCACGGTAACCACTTTTCATCAGGTGAGCCGCGTGCTTGTCTGCCACTTAAGTGAAATAAAAAAATACGTTATTGCCAAATAATGGTTCTATATTGTAATAAAAATATCTCAGAACTATAGAAAGAAGACAGTCATGACATTTGTTTATGGTTCATAAAGCTGCTCAATACACTCCACACACTTTTAAATTTTTTCGGTATGCAATCGGGACCATGATACGATGATGATATTGAGTTCATCTGTATGTAAGACGACCTTCGAGAAATTCTTATTATCTTTCACTACAGCTTATGTTTCATTACTTGATACATACGTAGTTGATACATACATCAGTAGTTTTACTTGATCTGGTTTGGTCGTATTTTATGTTATCTTTAATTTAGTTTAGAAAAGGCACCACAACCATACTGTTCGGTAAATCGTACCAGAGATCGAAAAGAATCACTGCAGTAGTTTCGTGTTGGTCGACGATTTACCGAAGTAATGCGATGCCAGTATGAAACTGCCACATGTCCATCCACCTTGAAAAGCAGAAGAGGAATCCCAAGCTTTGGTGGCGTAGAGTTAGAAGCGGATGTTACATCTCCTAAATTATTCATCAATGCATTGGATTGCTGTGTTCTAGCCTGGATTGGATTAAACTGAGATCAAACATAACCGGTGAATACATCACACATCTTCAGTTCGACAACGACATTGTCATTATTGCAGAGTCCTCGGAGAAGCTGGGTGAAGTGCTGCACGCCTGAATGGAGGCTGTTTACACGTTGGTCTTATTTTGAACTTGGACAAAAACAAGGTCTATGTGTCATGTCACATATGGACCGATTGATGTCGAAGGGTCGACACTCGAAGTTGTAGAACTCGCTAGAAGTATCCAGCTAGGCTGGGTAAACTACGCTGTATTTTCTCGTCACTCCTACTGAAATACCTTAAAATGAAAAGTGCGTCCGGCTAATTATGACCTATGGTGTTGAAACGTAAAAATTGAATGCCACGCAGTAGGCTGTGGAGTCTTTTCGGAAGATATTTAATTGCACGTTGGGAGAGGCTTATATCCAGCAGTGGACAGCCACAGTCAAATTGATTACAAAATAGTTCCTGATATTTAAACTTTAAGTTTACTAGATTTTGTATGATTTTAGATTGAAATTGACATTAACTTTTAACAGACAACCATAGATTACCATGTTTGTTTGCGTATGAGTTATTCGTATATGGGTATCGGCGCTGGCTAGTGCCAGTTGTAGCTTGTAACTGGCTTGTGCCAGTTGTATTTATAGGGAGAATTTCATTCATGTCGTAATTATTTCTCGTGTAGAATGCTTAAGTTTGAATAAAATAACGTCAAAATTTAACTAAAGTTTATTTTACTTAAAAGTTTTTACCCTTATATAATTTTAATTGCATCCATTATATCCGGTTAATGCACCAGCTACGTGTCCTATTAACCCTGGTTTACAATTATTTTGTTGATTATGTGACTGTACTAATATGTGCGGATTCGCCTGTACAGTTAACTGCGAATTCGTTTGTACTGCTAACTGCGGATTCGCCTCTACTGCTAACTGTGGATTCGCCTGTACTGTTAAATGCGGATTCAAATATAGTCCTGCCGTCGTATTATTCGCCTGTAGTGATATCTGCGGATTCTCTTGTACTAATAACTGCGGATTCGCGTGTACTGCTGACTGCGGATTCACGTTTACTGATGACTGCGGATTCGCCTGAAATGATAAATGTGGATCCACCTGTGCTGATAACTGCGGATTTATGTCTGACACTTGTGGTTTCTCCTGTACTGATATGTACGGATTCGTCTCTACTGGTATATATGGCTTCGTCTCCACTGCAATGTACTGTGACATCGCTTGTGGCTTATACAGTTGAATCTCTTCTGGTTTGTATACATACACCTGTTGTGATATGTACGGAATTGTCTCCATTGATATGTAATGTGTCATCTCGTGTGGCTTATACAGTTTTAACTCTTCTGGTTTGTACACTTTCATTTCTTGTGATATGTACGGTTTCATCTGTACTGTTATGTATTGTTGCATCGGTTGTGGCTTGTACAGTTTTATTTCTTCTGGTTTATACACTTTCATTGCTTGTGAAATGTATGGTTTCGTCTCTATTGTTACGTGCTGTTGCATCTCTTGTGGCTTATATAGCTTAAACTCTTCTGGTTTATATACTTTTGTCTCTTGGGATATATACGGATTCGACTCCATTGTTAAGTACTGTTGCACCTCTTGTGGCTTGTACAGTTTCAACTTTTCCGGTTCGTAAAATTTCATCTCTTGTGACGGTTTGGTTTCTTTGATTAGTTGAACAATTTTTTTAATAGCACCATCTGAATTATCTGGATTCTGACACTCATACCAATTGTTTAAAGGACAGTAAAGGCCGTGTTTAAAGGCAACAATCTGTTCTAGGATGAGTCTTAAATCGTCATCGCTTGTATCAGCAGTTATACCGTACTCTTTCCAACCGGGAATCAACCAATATTTTATGGGCTGCGGTGTTGGCCTTGATGGTGGAAAAGTGATATACCTGTAGCTAAATACTCTTCTTCCTTGCAAAAAATATAGAAGAACCTGTAAATGAGAGATATTTAATTTATATGCCGGGTGGAATTTGTTAACGCTACGTGGTCGGTAAGCACCCTGAATACTAGAGAAATCAGTTTTACTGAACGGAAATATTACTTCAATAAATAAAGAAGAAATCTATATTCAATTATTTTTAAATAGGTTAGCTTACCATACCCGTACCAACAAAATACAAAACATAACATCCTTGCATTTTATGCTGATTAAATATCTCGCTAACAAACATTTAGAGCAAACTCTTGAAGCGGAACTTTTAAATTCTATTTGATTAAATAAAGTACTTTTACTCATAGGTCCATTAGATATCATGTCAACAAGCCCCTCGCTAGCTAGCAGAGGTGATTAAAAATGCATTGTATATGTATGTATGTAATGTATGTATGTATGTATGTATATTAGTATGCATGTATGTGTCTGTTTTATTTACTCAATTGTATAAGTATAATTAATTGCTCATTCAGACAAAATAACATCACGATATTCTCTAAATACAATTTTATCTAAAATAAACTATAAACTAGTCATGTACTCGTATGTTTGTTTGTATGTATGTTTTTAAGAGTTTATGTATATGTAATTTATACTGTATGTATTTATATGTATATGTATGAAATCTAGGAATTATATACAAATTCTAGGAAATGTACAATTCCTAGTGAATTGAATATAATTTCATTATCGTATTAGGAAATGTATAAAAATATTTATTTGTATAAATATACGCGAGACTCTTGTTTTGCAGACAGAAATTTCATTTGGTATAACTTTGTTTGATATAACGTTTATGTAATCAAATCTATATGTATCGAAATATTGACAGTTAAATTATTAGTTTTAACGTTCGATAATAAAAAACACATATTAACACCCCGACTCATAGTACCCCGACTCGGATAGGTTAGGTTAGAAGGCTATGGCTGAGCTGCGGAGCTGCGCCCCACCTTAGCCTTTGTGGTTATTTTTTTAGAACCCCGCTATTCCCGCGTACCCATTGATGTCTTTAATGTTTTACATTTCCGATTGCTATTTAGGAAATATGTCTAATATATTTATTTTACACATTTCCGAGCGATTTTAGGAATTGCATACATTTCCTAGAAATTGTATGAAATGACGGATTACATACATTTCTATTAACATATATATTATTGTTACTGGAATTAGCGCGTTCAACAAAACAAACAAACAAACATACTATACTTTATATTAGTAGTATAGATATGGTGTCTAATGACACTTTTGTTTTGGGACAACATGTGAAACTTAACGGTGTCTCAAAAACTTACCAATTATCCGTAGAGTTCAAGGTGAGGAGGTCAAAACTACAGCATCAAACTTACTTACTATATTAGCTCAGAATAGTTGTTTGATAATATCGCTCGCCAGGGGGTTCATCAGCACCCATTACAACCTAAAACGGTGGGCACTGTGCGGTACACTCAAACTGTGGAATGAACACCCTGCTAGTTTTTTCTAGCGACTACAATATGGGGTACTTTTTTTTTATACTACGTAGGTGGCAGACAAGCACACCGCCCACCTGATGGAAAGCGGCCACCGTGGCCTATGAACGTGTGCAATACTAAGGGTGTTACACACGCGCTGCCCATCCTGAAGGGAAAGGCGGAAAGCTGGGAAGGGGTGGGGAGGCTAGGAAGGGGAGGGGAAGGAGGGGTATAGTGAGCTCTGGCTACCCTACTTACCGGCGGGAACACAACACGATGGTTATTATGACCGCGGTCTTCTGTAGGGCGGAGGTACTTCCCCAGTTGGACAGCTCATTTCGGACGGGAGATACCGTCGTGTCCTACCTCCGTACTTCAATCAAGAGGGGCGTTAGATGATTTCATAAGAAATGTTGTTCGAAAATTTATGTAAACTTGTGGAATAATAAAGAGCTGTAATCGGTAATGATGGTCACTATTGTTTAGACCGCATTGTAGTTCACCATACTGCTTATAGCGGGGTCTGTAAATTTGATGAGCTAATGTATTTACTCACACAAATATATAATAATTCTTTCATTTCTTAGTTCTTAACAGCAGGTGATGATTTCTTAGTTCTATAACTGAATGAATTGAACAAACATTCTCGAATACACCCCGTTACCCTTAATAGAGTGTTAGTTACGTTCAGTCACGAAAATTCATAATTTTGTTATTAATGTGAAGTAGTAAACCCGCCATATTCAGATGTATAAATTTTACAGAGCGACAACGCTAAAATGTAATATTTCATGGGATGGGTTTTTATCAAATAATTATTCTTTTTTGACTGACCGGGCGTAAAGCTAGAGCTACTAGACTAGCCGCTTCGACAAGGTGGCTAATTTTGGTTTTGGCTGTATCTTTGTTTGTGTGTGTGTCAGCTCCGGTCTAGAGGACAAATTTCTTACTTAATCGATTTTCACCAAACTTGGCACATATGGACTTTGAAGAAACACAAATTTTGTTTTAATTTTTTTTTGTTAAATAGGAGAATGACAGAAAAGTGTGTTGTTGTGATATTTATCGCGCTATTTAGGATCCTGATGATTTTTGACTCAAACAGCTGGCTAGAGAGGCCACAAGGTAGCGTTGTCCATTTCTTGTAGATTTTTTTTAAAATGGGGACTAAACATTCGTCACATGATGTCGAAGGAATTCAGTTTGGAACCCCAGAATATTACCGTATCTTCTTCGCCTAATATTGCCTCAAATTGTACCTAATGTTCTAAAATATGCAACTTGGCTTTATTTGCCTTTTTTTGTTTTTGCTATTAGTATTTAATAATCACCGCATCAGTATATCGAATCAATTATTTCATAGATGTGAAATTATAATTAGAATTTTACTGGTAACTATACATTAAGTACATACACGTACATTAAATTGTTGAATTCATTGATATTTTATTAACGAAATTGTTTTTTTTTTTGTAACTATTATCTGCTCGATATAAATTTGACTAATAATTTTGTTCAGGCATTAACCTTATTGTATTGTACCGCAGTTTGCAAAAAAAATTAATGGCGTTGTCCATTTGCATGTCTACTTCTCTGTCAAGGAATGCGTGGAAGTATCAAGTTGACATTCAACAGGTTCAATGTGAAAAATAATCGAAAGATTTTGCATTTTGTGTAACATATATTCATCGCTTCATCCAGCTTTATACAAAACTCTTAGTGCATGAGCCCGATTCGCGTTTAACCGGGTTTCTTTTATAAAAAGAATATTAATAACCGAAATTCGGGGCTACCGGTACCTATGTTTTGGAACTATTCTCAAAACCTGAGATATACTTTAAGCAGAACACTTCCTGATAATGCTGAGTCTAAATAAATGGTAGTTCGCTTTAACATCACAGCGTCTAATTTTGGAACACGAGGTCCGGAGGATTCCTACTAAAAATGACACCGATAAATATGTATTATGATATTGAGTTGCGATACCTATTCATTAATTCTGTTAAAAACAAAATTTTAGTGTTCACAATAGAACCATTATAGTAGCCGCCGGCGTGGAGTCATTAAGCAGTCCAACTAAGGAAGTATCTCCGCCCTACAAAATACCGAAAGAGATTTTGTATTGTTAGTGGGAAGACCGAGAAACCTCTTCTTTGTCTTCTGCACTGACAGTACAGAGACTCTCTTAACCTTCTCTCCTCCCCCTCCTCCCCTTTCCCCCGTCTTCTCTAACTCTGCCACCAAGTGGTATAAAAAAGAGTCATTGTAATCAAACAAACGTGTCTTCTTAAGATTTCAGTGACTAAGACTATTGAAGCAAAAAAAACACTTCAAAATTCGTTCGGTAGTTTTACGTCTATTGCGGACAAACACACTAATAGATTAGCAAAACGAAACAAAAATTTTCGTGTTCAGATTTATAACACAACATAACGCAAGTTAAATATCTTCTATATACAGACATGACTATACAATTATAATTATAATAGTACATACACATATAGATACAAGTTACCATAATACCTATACATTCCACTAATATTACAGTCTGAAGCGCTAATCGCAAGATAGGCTCATTATTATGTTTAACATCTAAGAAACCTACGTAGGTGTTAGATTACGCTTTGAGCTCCGGTTAATGTGACTAATTAACGGAATTGATTATACGTTGAATGGCTTTCGTTACTGAGTCTGAGACTTCCTCCAAGGCTCTTGGATCATGCGATGATATCTATTGTTCAATGTAGGTATAACTCGGACAAAGTAGTTATCCGTGTCGTGACGTAGAAAGAATAAAACCACCCCCTCTGATCCGAGAATATCGCAAAAGGTGACTAACAGAAAACGCAGACGATATCACTGCGCGAGAAGGAAATCTGGCCAAAGTGGAAACACTAGGAAAGCCTCCCGACATTGAGGAAGGCCTGTAGTACCTACATAGGCCCCTCTCAATTTCGTATCAATGTTGTAGCATTGGACTGCAATAGGTTAATTGATTGATTGGGTGCTGTGGCGTAGATTAGGAGTAGACTATATTTATCAGTTGACTACTGTTTGCCGTATTGGTGCATATGGTCCCGTCATCTCTGCCCGTGGTTGTCGTAGAAGGTGACTAAAGTATAGGGCTATTCTATTCTCTATTTGATAGTAAACATGTCGACAGCAAACATCGATGACAACGTGCTCGCTTGACGGGAAAAGGTTCGTCCCCTATTTTGTACGTAGGACCGTACGTTAGCGAAATGTAGATAGAACATAACTGCATCTCCCGTTCTAATTGAACAGTCCGACCGACTGGGGTAGTACCTCCGCCCTGCAGAATATCGCGGCTGATAATAACCCTTGTGTTGTGTTTCCAGCGGTGAGTAGAGTAGCCAGAGCTTACTAAAGACGTTTTGTGTTGTCAGTGGGAAGACCAAGAAACCCTTTTTTATCTTCTGCACTAACAGCACAAATACTACCTTAACCTTCTCCCCTTCCCCTTCCCTTCCTGTTCCCCTTCTTCTCTATAAATGACGCCCATGGTGTTGTAAACGTCCAAAGGCCGTGGAAATCACTTTCCATCAGGTAGGCCGCAAGCTTGTCTGGCACATAAGTGGTATTAAAAAAAACTTTAGACGAAATGGGAAGTGTATGTGAATTATAGGTACGTGTATACGAGTACTGCAGCTATTGTAGGTTACCGTAGTCTATTGTATATTGTACATTTGACTAGTTGGTATTTTTTTAAAGTTAGATCTTAAACGGCATAAATGAAAGTTATGATTATATTCACAAAAAGTAAATGTCTACATAGTAGGCACATAATCTATTATAAGTTCATGAACTCCGTAAGGGCATGACATTGTTTGGGCAAATTCCGCATTCCTACAAGGAAAGACAGCTCATGAAAATCCCGAGCGCCCTCAGGGCCGAAAAGTAAATGTTGTATATCTAACATTATCATTTAAGGATATATAATAATTATTTACCACGCTATAAAACTGAATATGTAATGAAATTCAAAAGTAATTAGTACTCAAATCGATTTACTTATTCAACATATTTGTATATCTTGTTCAGCAACTAAATATTAAATCGGAAGAAGAGAATGCTCCAACGGGACTTGAACCTGCGATTATTATTACAGGGGTAATGCTCTGACCATGCAAATCATGTCAACCTAAAACCTATATAACCGTCTTATGAATGCCATACACGCTAGGGCTTGCCTGTCGGTTATGCATGTACTGTACACTTGAACAGTTAAAACGTGGCTAAATGATAACAGAGTAGATTTGCATTTTGCAAGGTTGGCCAATATAAGTCAGTCAGCTCAGTCTTAGGATGAGTGACATAACAAATGAGACCCTCCAGGTCATGTATTAGAGAGCACGTAAACTGTTGGTAGCAGTATGAACATCTACGGTATTGTGGGTAGGTGGAGGCCTAAGAACTACAGAAACTCAACATCCCTTGTGGGTTATGGAGGTCAGTCTAATCGCTTCACGTATTTACAGTTCAGACGTTTCGTAGTTAGACTAAGAATTGACCACAAGAAAAATGGTTGGGTGGATTATGACTATAGAGAATGTATTAGGTATGTAGTTGAAATATCTACTTTTTAATTCCAAGATAAAGATCAATAACAAATTAGATAACGAAATCGATTAAATCCTTAATAGGTCTCACAAATCACTTCATCCCCTCTGAGAATATTATTAAGGGCATGATTTTGCGGTTCATATAATTTAGATTACACAAAATAATTTAACATTATTTTGAATTTATGAACCGTAAAATTGTTTGAAGGCGTTATTTACGCTAAAAGGCTACAATATCGCTTTAAGAGAGCAGAAGTTGGAAGATGGATACCTTTTGTACTTTGGTAGGTATAAAAGGGGAACCATGGCGGTAGTGCACGCGACTGCTATGCAGGAGACTCGGGTTCGATGCCCGCTCAGTGCAAATATTTGTATGCATGAATATGAGTATCTGCATTGGTCTGGGTATTTCTATGTATAATGTTTATGTATTTAAATAAAAATGTATCTAAGTATATGAACCCGTAACACAAGTTAGCTAAGCTATGCTTAGCATGGGTCTAGGTGGCGTAATACATAATATTAATTACATCTTTCATAAATAATACATTAATAATTATTTATTATTATTATTTAATACATTCATAAAAAAAACTAAATATATTTAAAAATATAAAAAATTGTAGCCCACCGGTATCGGGTACAGAGACCAATCTACCGGTAGTTAGGGCTCCAGAGAGAGGAACCTCCTCACAATGCATGCCGTGTCGAGGAGAACCGCCTTTTACATCAGGCCCTTGACCCATTTGCCTTACGAAAGCCTCTTAAGGTGTTGGTCGAGGCTCTTGGCAATCAGCCCATGGGCTGATACGACTATCGGGACAATGATTGCTGAATCAACATTCCACTTGTCAACAACCTCAAGCCAGATCCAAATATTTTATTTGTTAATCCTTTTCGGCTTTCATGAGGTTTTCGTCATGAGGAATGGTGACATCAACAATCATTGCAAGGCAAGAAGCAAGAAGCCAACGACTCGTAAACTCCAATTAAATAATGAACTTAATAGTATGCATTTCATTTGCAGACTCAACCGTAACTGGTACTATTATTTTACAGCCCACCACTCTACGAATAATGTTATACTACGGTAGCTTCCCAAATTGGTTCAGTGCATACCTCCTTCGGGTCATATGTCAAAGGACATGACAATTAAACCGAATGAGACGGCTCCGAGACGACATTATTACTCAATGAATGAGTGACAGTTCGCAACTGATAGAACGGCCATCAACAATAGGACTTACTAATCAATACAAATTGAAAAATCTCTCTAAGTGGTGAAGCACTTCCACATGTTTTCGAAACGATCCAAGGTCCCCCAACACGATTTCGCATGAATTATTAAAAGCTAAGAACACTCCCGACTAATTCAGCTTTCAAACAAAAAAAAACTACATAGAAATCGGTTCGCCCGTTCGGGAGCTACGATACCATAGACACACACACACACACACCGTCGTTTTTCACGTCAGGGGTTAAATATAGAGAAATAAAACGGTGCATTATAGAATTATTCTTTGCAAGCATGACTGGCAAATTTTACTCAGCAAATAAAGACCGTAGAGGTAGTCAGTGGTGTAATAACCCACATTTCGCTAACTATGATTCTAAGGCCCACGTTTTAGGTGTTACCGTCATGCAGACTTGGATGCAGAATAATCCTTAGTCATCTAGTAAGAAATGAAGTGGCCTAGAAGAACACGACATACATATCACGCAAATAAAAAAATACTCAATGTCATATCGATCGTGACATGTAAATGGTTTTCTTGAGGTACCTAGCCGTGTGTTGTCGGCTAGCACAACCGGTGTAGTGACGTTGCAGTTGCATGCATTGTAAACAGATCTGTGAATAGACTGGACTGTAACAGTACGATTTGATGGTTTATACTCTAAAAATGTTTCCGATGAAAACCCTTTCACAACAACCTGCTCAAACTTATTTTAGGCCCCTTTGGACATTTTTCGTAACAGTTGTTCCTTCTGTCAGTAACATGGAATATTTCATAAAAAAACGTGAATTGTAAATATTTTATCCATGCAAAACATCTTTAAGTGCCACAGTATGCATGACTAAGGAATAGGTATTTCCATTCTTGACACACGATCCATCCATCTAAATACCGCTGATGGATAGCAATATGTTTGTCATAATGTTGACATTTTCCAATTTAAATTAATAAGGAAACGTTATCAACCATTCTTTGAAAATGACTGTAAGATAAACGAGACTTCTGAAGATGGAAGATGAAAATCTTTTAATTCGTACAGCTCCTATTACAGGACCTTGGATCGTTTCGAAAACATGTGGGAGTGCTTGACCAGTGAGAGGTCCCCCGACACGACAACGCATGTTATTTTTTTGAGGTATTTTTACGGGGGTTTTTAATTTTTTTAAATCCATGTTTTTTTTAAGGTTTGTACCTACTACTAGGATTGAATACATGGTACTGTACATAATTGTAAGTTTTATGAAATAATAAAGGTATTTTAAAACTGAAAAAAAATACTAGCATGTATCATAACTACGTATTGTATATCTATTCAGCAGGTAAGTATTACATAGTTATATCTACTGGCTGTGCCGATAACTTCTTGGCCAGTAATGAATGTAAGATTTTTTATAGTTGTAGATGATCTTTACAATTAACACAGATAGGAAACAAAATTCATTACCTGATTCATTTAGGTTCTGCGCCCCTACATTGGGTATTTCAAGTCATTCATGAGCCACCCACGTACAGCAAGTCATATTTTGGTCTAAACAGTCTGCAAAGTCAACTATGTATGAATAAAATTTCTCGCTTACCTGATTATTCAATGTTAAGTTTGGAGGTATTTACATAATCGCCATGACAGGTCATAAGATACCACTCAATAGGGTTCGCCAGGATCTTAATTTAGTGTAGGTGTTGTCGAATGATCAATAATGGTAAACTAAGCAACGCTAAAATTATATTATATAAATAAAATGTTCCAGAACAATTTTATTTACACCACGCCACCTAGACCATGGAAAACATCGCTTAACTAGCTAATGCTGTTTAACATATTTAGATATTTTTGTAAATGCATACATTCACCAAGACTAATGCAAATATTGATGCACAGAAATATGTATATTGAGCGGGAATCAAACACGTGCCTTCACCATGCCACAGATGTTGTCGATTATTATTGTCGATACCGGAATAGGATTTGATCTTGGACCTTAGTAAAATACGTGACTTTTTTGCATTTTTCTCTTGTAGCGGTAAAATTGTATTATTTTTAGATTCAGAAATAATTGTAAAGCTTTTAAGGTAAAACTTTATCAGCTGACGTAGTCTAAATAAAGCCGTAAATTCACCATCCGTTTTTATGTACTATTTAATCTGATTGATCTTAAGTAAGGTGACTGTTGAGTAATGGATGCGATCAGGTGCAATGATGTACTCAAAATATACCAAAGCTGTTGACCGGGATTTATGTTTGAAGTCAATATTATATCGTAGTATTTATTACTCAGCAGTTTATTCCCTGTATTGTGTGGGATTCTACCCAGATCCTCGCAAACAGGCTACGCACGTTTCAGATTATCAATGTGTAGGCATTTCTTGTTAGTAAGAGAAATCAATTTGTAACCAACACAAACAAAACCATAAAAAAGTTGATTATCCGACTCAGCAAAAACAGGTCGTCTTACAAAGCAACTGATATTTTATTACATTGTGAATAATAACTACAAGACCTACGGTTTACACAAGCACTTTTTTATATGCAATATTATTTGAAATGAAGTAAAAATCAAATATTATAATTATTATAAACACAAACAAACAACATCTACTCCTAATGGGACAGGTTTTCAGAGCGCTTCTAGCCATCATACGTCACAGTTTGGCGAGAGAATGTAGCATGTAAATCATTTGTATACTAATAATGAATAAATCAACAAAAAAGAGGTATAACTTGTGTGAAATACCATCTGATGAGACCACCTTTGTAACACTATGTAAGTGTTTGTAATAGTGATTCTCTTTCCTGAGACTCTGTCTTCAGCTTACCATCAGGCGAAGTGAAGTCAAATTGACATGTGCTAAGACATGTGATAACATGCAACATACGGTTTAGTCTGTTTAGCTATGAATTTATATGTTTTCTCATATTCATCTTAGCGTTGTCCCAGAAGTATTCGAAGCGTTCACCTCATAGGTATTTAACCCTTGTTTCGATATGAAAGATACGCCCGTCAATTCCGTCAAGTATAGTGTAAGTCTTCGCACGGTATTATAAATATTATATCTAGGATTCAGTAGGTATTGATCCTTTTCAACCATAATACAGACATAAACGATCGATCGATAGTATATTGAGTTGGCTTATAACCGTAAGAAATAATTCCAATTTAAAAAAATAAAAGTAACCTGTATATTGTCTACAAAGTAAAATAATAATGTACTAAAAGATGTATTTCTATTATCCTCTATCTAATTTAAAAAGGTCTTTACGTAAGACATGGCCTATTAACTTTGTGACGTTCTTGCTAAGCCTCATTAGATCATTGCGTGACAAGAGTTGCAATCTCAAGACGAACGTCAGCATTCCGAAATATCATTTTTATTTTCTTTGTTGCATTAAATGTTTTTTAAAAATATTTTCAGCGTTTGTATTTTGATTAATGTTTTTACCCGGCTCACCTGATGGAGACCGTGGCCTATGGACGTTTGCAACACCAGGGACGTCACATTCCTGCTGCAGACCAGCCAGCATATCAGTTTGATCTCGTTGACTTGGTACACAAATCATCGAGAATACACGAAGTATTCAAAATATCCAATGTTTGTTTGATCGAGCGTTCAACGCATTGCATACTTATTACTTATTAATTCTATCGAAATATCAATATAGCTACTGAATACTTTCACATTCATACATTTTAATACTTTGTGTGAATTGCAATTACACCGAAAAACTAATAAGGTCATGTTGTTTTTTTATATTTTTGCAATCACATTAAGGGATAATTTTACCAGTTTTCATTTAGTGGCGCAGTTTCATCCCATGTACGCTATAGCTGTGGGATAAACTCCCTGATGTGGTTTTTGCAACCGCTTACAATATGGGGTTCTTCAAGAATAGCATAGGACGGTTCCTGCCCGGCAGGGTCGCAAGGTAACCGTGTGCTGTTCTGTCCACCTAAGTGGTATAAAAATTGGTAATGTAATCTTCATAGGTATAATCATAGCTTGTGATGTTTGTAATTGTTACTATGTGAGATGGGAAAAACCAATATTAGCCGAAAGATGCTCTGAATTCGTCATAGCAATATCGACATCACAACTAATGCGAGGCCTACGGTGAATAGGTACATGTAAATTAGAGCTGGCTGCTGTCACCGTGCGTCATCGCACTGATAACGATAATGGCTGATAACATTGTTTGAAGGTTCAACTCCCCCCCTTTCTTTTGAGAATAACCCATAATATAATAGGAATAGGGCATAAAATTATGTAAAGGATCGTTTTTAGCAAGTACTTGATTTTTTTACGTTACTATAAAATTGTAACCAAGTACCTATCATTGACAGCATCCTTAGTATTTTGAAGTACCTAATTAATAAGGTGGTTCTGTAACCACCTTATTAATTACTTGACACACAGACGTGCAATTGCCAGCAACTTAAAATAATAAAACCTCTCCATTGAGCTCTGAAATCACACGGTTTTTAAAGATGCCGTTTGTTTGGGTTTTGTGAACTTACAAAACACCGGATGCCAGACACTCGCCAGTTGACACCCATCTTCCCGGTTCCGCCAAGAAACCAAGAAACATACACACACACACAAACATAAATATCCCGTCGAATTATCAGTGAATTTATAAATGACCATGTCAATCTAAAATCCTACATTGCAACTACCGAATTTGGAGAGTAAGAGCATCAGTTAAGAGTAGTTCTAGTACTCAGCACTTTATTGTTTTCACTAATATTCATTTCTTTTTAGGAACTTAATTTCACCTGTAATTCTTACCGCAATTAAAATATAACACCTGCACCCATTAAAGCTGAACGTAGGTAATTGATCGTGGTCAATTTGGCCACGTTCGGCTTTAGGATTTGAACCCAGTACTTCCCGATCGTAAGGCTGGTTGTATCCACAAACGATGTTCAAACATTTGAATGCGAGATTTTTTTTTATCAAGGACATACCAATTTGACTTCACCTCACCTGCTGGTGAGCTGAAAGCAGAGCTCACTGGAGAGGTTTTGTTTTGTTAGTGGGAAGATCGAGAAACCCTTCTTTGTCTTTTACACTGACAGCACAGAGCACAGAGGCCTTCACCCTTCCCCCCTCTATCCCTTCCCTTCTATTCCCTATATGGTCGGCAGCACAAATTAAGTTAATTAATTAAGAATAATTGATGGTAAATAATTAAATAAAAAAGGTAAAAACTATAAGACAGCCTCCGTGGCGTAGCGGTAGTGCACGCGACTGCTACGCACGGGGCGCGGGTTCGATCCCCGCTCAGTGCAAATAGTTGTATGCATGAATATGGCTGTTTGCACTGGTCTGGTCGTGCCTTGGAGAGCACGTTAAGCCGTCGGTCCCGGTTGCCATACAAACATCTATGGCAGTCGTTACGGGTAGTTGGAGCCCTCAAAAGTCCAAACAGTCTAACTTGGAACTTCGATATCGCCATTGGTCATTGGACCATTGGTTGTGGAGGTCAGATGGCAGTCGCTTCACGTAAAATATCGAAGTTCAGCCGCATCACAGTTAGACTGAAAAGCCGACCCCAACTGAGTTGGGAAAAGGTTCAGAAAATGAGAAAATGATGAATGGTAAATAATTAACTCGAATACCGTAAAAACAAAACAACTTGGGACTGTGGTAGTGTTATGTCCGCTCAATACGTTGGCGAACACAGTGATGAACAGATTGACTTGCCAAATACTGTTAGTGAACGTGTAGAGCAGGTATTGGCCATCCTTGCCATGTGTTGGCCATCGCGTCTCTATACCAATGTGTAGAGCGGACATAGTTCGATTCATTCAGGTAGTATGAGTATTCAGTGAAATAATATGCGGTAAGCGCCTGACCGCTTGAAGAAGCAAGGTGAGGAATCAGTATGATACTTCACGATTCATGTGAAATTACATGGTGATCTAGGTCCGTTCGTAACGCCAAAAGTATCACCTGTATAAATTTATATTCCTAGCATAAATAGATCAATCTGACAAATTGATAGATTTATAAAAAATCGTGCACACATCGTCTACACTAAACTCTCTTAGTATTGTTAACTAAATACCTTAACGGTTACTCGTGTCGCGTGTAACCATCTGATGATATTAGAGGAAGGAAAAGAGAAGAATGAAGAAAGATATTTCCTTAAAGGAAAAGGTAATACCACTCTGACAGAGTCTGGTTTTCGCATTACGGTTTTCATGATGATACTTAATATGAGTACAGATTGTTGAAACCTATCCAATGGACGCTATTCTTTATACAGGGTGTTAGAGAAAGCTCCTGAAATAGAAAACAGAGGATATCTACACTACTGATCAGTTTAACAAAATTGGGCTACATTTTTGATAGGAATACTTTTTTTGGTAGGTCTGGTCGTGCCTCAGAGAGCACGTTAAGCCTTCGGTCCCGGTTGCCATACAAACATCTATGGCAGTCGTTACGGGTAGTTGAAGTCCTTAAAAGTCCAACCAGTCTGACTTGGAACTTTAATATCGCCATTGGTCATTAGACCATTGGTTGTGGAGGTCAATCAGGAAGTCGCTTCACGGAAAATATTAGGTAGTACAGCCGCAACACAGTTAGCCTGGAAAGCCGGCCCCAACCGAGTTGGGAAAAGGTTCAGAGAATGATGATGACTCTTTTTGGTAGGTACCTACCATGATTTTTAAACCTATTAAATAATATTATTATTATAAAAGGGTTTGAAAATCATGGTGAAGGTACCATGATTTTTCATGATATTAAAGTATTGCGATAAAAAACAAAGCTGTCCAATTTAGTTATAATGGTCAGTAGCCCTGTTTTCGTTTTTGGGATTGTTCCCCTCTCACTCTGTATAAGACACGGCTTCATCTCGTCTGATGGTATGCTGAAGGTAAAGTCTCAGGAAAGAGGGTCACCATTACAAACACATACAATGTTAGAATGGTAGCGCACAGCTTGATGGCGTCCTGAGAGGCGTATTTATAGTATGACTCGCTTAAAGGATCCGGGCCTGTAGGAAGAAGGTAATATGGTTACCAGCTTCGAGCTTTATTTTTTGAGACTGAAAACAAGTGTTATTATTATAATGTATGCTTATTAGCCTGTAGATTTATAGCTTTTCTTCACTTTTATGTAATAAAATAGAATGTCAGTTACCATAATATTAATCAAATTATATGGAGCAGTTATCTTGTTGAGACAATATTTATTTCACACAAATAATCGTTTTCAATTCTTGTTATTTGAATTTTTCGTTCACGTTTTAGATATTGTGTTATCAAATGAATCACGTGCTAGTGTTAGTGTAATTTAGAGCTGAAGTCACGCCTTTGTATTGAGAATATTCTTCTTCTGCCTTTGCCACACTATAAGCACCGAATTTTTCTTTGAGAATATCCTTCTTCCGCCTTCAATCGGGGTTTCCTGAAGTGGAACGTGAAACACCATCTGATTAGGCGGTCATCCTGAGGTTTTAAAGGTTCACAGTGTAAATACACTTTAAACTAACTTTGCGAGGTTTTTGGGCCATCTTTTGAGTAATACACGGGGTGCAACGGTGGTGGTTCAAATCTACCAAAGTAATAGATCATATCAAAGCCAACGCCTCTGTTCTCTCGCGACTTCGGCCTAAGATCCGCGCCCATAGACGAATATAACACAATATTCAAATTATACTTCAATAAGTGCAACTGCACTTACGTGCTTATCAATATTTATTTCCCTAATCTTGAACAATGTAAAAAATAAAGTTAATTAAAACACATAAATACCATGGTTGATAATATTCCTAACAAATAAATGACGTCATATGACAGAAGCAACGTCACAAAGGCAACGTATAAGGTAATTTTTAAACAATAGAACAACTATGAAGCAAATTATAGAGACGTGATTACAATCCATTGCTCGATAATTTTTAACCGATAAATCGTTACGATACTTAGACAAATATGACCTTGGCGACCACGTGAACGACGTAAATATACGAATGTTTATCTCCCTGCTAACTACAGTCTAACACGATGCTGTAATATTAAAAATGGTGTGTAATATATCATCACACGAGGAATCTCTCGTAGTTTACGCGTGGTCGCCGACTGCGCTCACGCTTATCAGTCGACCTCCGATACCGTGCATGCGAAGCCGCCACACCAACGCTCAATAATTAAATAAAATCATACAGTACGCACAAAAAATCGTGAATATACTTATCACTCATACTGACATATGAGCTATGTGGGAAAATATTAGTGTCAAACTAGTGTTTTTATTTACGATGAGTTCATTTATTAATTTAATTATTAAACCTAGCAAGAACATATTTAACCATCGAGTAAATAAGGTAAATGAGAAAATAAATTTAACCGCTTAATATATAGTTCCAGCCAGTGGTTTGAACTTTTAAAGTTATTTAATAAACGTGAAGTTGAAATGAAAATGTGCTTAATGTGTATAACTAATTACGATGAAAAGTGTATCGTACAGTAGCGTAAGCGTTTTGTTATAGCTACTTTGCTTAGTAAAAACAATGACCATATTGTTTACAGCTATATATCGTGTTTCAGTAAACGATAACGCATTGCCTAGTCAATGATATTCAATGCGTGTGCAACTTAGTAAATAGTTTACCCTGTGTGTGACTTGAACGTATTCAAGAAATAATTTAAATTTAAATTAAAAAAATACATCGATATAAGTCATGCACGTCACTAGTGCTGTAATTAATGTTTTAATTTGACATAGACTCTTGAAGGGAGTTGTCGTGGTTACAGAACTGTGCAATAATTGGTTCAAATTATTGTCTTTATGTCAGTGAAGAATGTAAGAAACGATGGACTCTTTGTGACTGATGTTATGTGCTTGTGTGGATAGTAAACATAATGATGGAAGTCGATACAGACGAAACAGGTAAGGCTTTTTTCTATGAAATTATTCTTGTACTTGTTTGATAGCTAAAAAAGTATCACGTCACACAAACAAAGTCCGTGATTTGACCTCTCATACGTAATAACAGCTTCCTATCTATTACTGTAGAACTATATGAATAAAATACTAGGTTCTTCATGGGCTAGTATTAATACAGTTACAAAAATATCATTTTATAAAGTAGTAGGTTACAGTCTTGAGAATTTTGAGCAATTTCTTCAATATATACAGGGTGTAAGAGAAACACTCCCAAAAGCCCCTGGCAGTAGGTACTCCTGGTACACAACATATTGGCATGAAAAAAATTACGGAAAATCTTTTTTTTTTTTCGAATTTTATTTTTTATTTTTTTGATAATATTAATTTGCAGATATGGTTTTTTATATAAATTTGTTTCATTCTTATGTTAAAACAATACTGAAGAGTAGGTCAGTATTACTATAAATTGTAAGAAAAGTATCAATAAGATTAAAATATTAGTACATATCTGATAATATTATGATTATATACAATGTGAGTATTTACTATTAATGCATTAGAGATTATAACTATGACGTAGGGGTACTATCGGGCAAATTAAAACTTCTTCAGTTATCGGTGTACGTAAGTAAACGTGTTTGTCACCACGTGGAGGTTGGATAGTTGGCGAGTTTATAAGGAAACACCATAATTATATAACAATATTATGTAGTTAAGTATTTTGTATCATTGAAGGAGGCCTTTACTCTCAAATAGAGCGATTCACGCTTATATAACAAATGGAAAAAAAACATGAATTAAACATGGTACAAGGTACCTAATATATAAAAAAAAATATAATAAATGTATGAAAGGAAAATCAACCAATCAGAGTAAACAAAATAGTACAATAATAAAAAAAAATATGATTATGCAATAAAAAGTTAATAATCTAATAACATAATAATTACAATGCATGATAGATACTGATATAATATAGAAATAGCTAATTTTATGTTATATAAAGCAAAAGGCTCTTTTATTTGTTATATTGTATTATATGTATTATTTATATTGCTTGCTTTTAGTAAGACAAATTGTAGCTTTGAAAACAGACAATCGTCTTAACTAGTCGCGAAAACGACTTTTCTATCGAGATACATACCAAAACCACAGTAGGTAGGTATAGTACGTAATGTATGCGTATAACGTTCTTACAGATGACTGGTCTCTCGGGCACCAATTAAATCAGTTTATTTAGTATTATCATATTATGAGGATCTTACATAAAATACCATTATCATATCGGGATATAAATAACTTTAAACGTGCTATTACAGGCTCTAGATAGATTCTGGAATTGTATTCAGTTTCTGTGATAAATGTCAGTTCTGAGCGAAAAAATACATACATCAGTATATTTTATATTAGTAGAATAGATCGTGCCTCAGAGAGCACGTTCGACCGTCGATGATTTTGCCATGCAAATATTCGTTACGGGTAGTTGGAGCTGTAAAAATTCATATAACTACAACTAATTCAACTACTATCACTACTGGTCTAACTCCCGAACTTCCATATCGGCAATGGATTATAGAGGTAGGGCACCCTGTAATAACGGCGGGAATATCCATCATGGGAAGTTGGCTATAGAGGCCACACGGTTGCTTTTCTTACCGGCTGACGAAGGTGATTACCGGGCACGGGTACTTTGGAGATTACCTGTGTCGAATTCAGATGGAGCCAACGTTCGGTTGTCATTACTATGATGTGAGCAAGGACTCGGGGCTGTATACCGTTACCGGGTGCCCGGTGCGGGAAATGCCGAGGCTTGTTATAGAGACATAGATGTAGAAGTTCTCTCGGTCGCCGCCTTGCTCACCGCGATGGTACGATGAGCGAACACTTGTTCTGCCACCACCTTCTACCGTGCGTTTTAGTCGGTTTGAGGCCGACATAACCTCCTCAACTGACTCCAGCTTGGGAAATATAGCAATTAATCTACATTCCAATAAAATATATTATACACACACACATTCGGTACGTAGTAAACCCACCCATGAGATCACAATTCCTTTGCTTGAACTTGGCTTGACACGCTAACGCGTGTCTAGATAAGCAACATATTTACAATGCAATATTCATACCTATGCTAAAATGTCCCCGTCGGATCGCGCTAGGAGGGGTAGACCCAAGAAGTGCCGGCTTGACTCCGCGTAAATAGCCTCACCACCAGAGATGCCTAAGGCAGTGCGAAATGGAGAAGTAAAAGTCCGAAATTGGGTCCCAGACTCCGAGCTAGAGGCATACGCACATTACCGGGATTGACTCAATGACAAATATAATGATTACAAGAAATACGAAAGAATGTGTATGTTGAATTTATGTCTGGAGCTATTAAATTGAAACCTTAGAACCTACATGTATTCATAAAGGCGACATTTCATATGAATATAGTGATAGTATTATGAAGTTTGGTAAATTAATAACTAAACTAAAACGGGTTGATTTAACCTATCGGATCGGATAATAATTGATCATTGCCTCTTTTGGCATAGCAGAGTTATGTTACGATAAGTTCGTTATAAACATTACAGTCACATTGCATAAACTGTGGCCAATTTTATAAATCAGTTGGCAACACCAAACACGATTATTTATTAGCCGACGGTAGAGAGTACAGAACATGGAACAGATGCAATGAGCTATGCAGTGAACATTCTTCTATATAGTCTTCTCACTTTTAGTTCACATTCAAACATACGATCATTTTCACAAACTTTCACGTTTACAATATACGTCCATATGCTTACGACTATTTACCTTCAGAATTGTCAGAAGTGAAAACACCTACGTTTCACTATTCGTCCTATTAGGTCCCACTATTACCATATGCCAGGGAATTTTGTACACTCGAGCCATACATCTGAGGCTGAGTCTAAGATTAGTAGGATAGGATAGGATAAAACATACTGGCGTTACGACGCCTGACGCGGAAAATCTGCTACGGTATTTGCGTCTAGTTTGGCGTAGGCCGTAGGCCACAAAAAAAGTGTATTGCGTATGTTTACGTGACATCAATCAATAGCGACATTCAGAATATACACGATTAATAAATAAACGGCTTATATTTTTTTGTTATAATGTATAAAAACCTTTTTTTCTCTGTCAATACTGTGTGCCTACGTCAATGCGTTCATTATCATCCTTATAGCGAAACTGTTCAAATTTTGCACTTTGGAGTGACTGCCGACCTGACCTCCTAACCCTTTTTTAATCGTACGGAAATCCCCACGAAAATCCACTCACCGAAAGGAGCGCGGTTGGTTATAACAGATTCAGTTTCAGTTACAGTATCAGTAACAGTCTGAGTTGATTTCGCTCGTCGCGGGCTGTGCGGACCCGGAGTCTACACTGGATCTGACCGGGGGGCCTAGACAAAATGCATTCACTCCAAAGCTACATTCGTCATCGCTCTGAAAATGTATGGGAGTGACATTGTCGGAATCGGATCACATGACATTCCGACAACAAATGTCACTCCCATACATTTTCAGCAGAGCGATGATGAATGTAGATTCGAAACGAATGCATTTTGACTAGGCCCTCTAACCTCTTAACGACGCTCAGACCGACTAACAGGACCCATTAACCTGGGCTGGTTATTAACTAAAGGTTATTTTTATCATACGCTGGTATGACATAAGAAATAGCCAATCATATGACGTCGACTTCCTCCAAACTGTTCATCACGGCAGATGTTCGCTGTCACGATTGGATAATGAACATGCTTCCGCACTAAAACATTTTATTATATTTCATTATTCGATAATCTGCACGTGCGCTGGGGGCCGCGTCTACTGTCTTAACTGTCATAATAGCAGCAGTATCACTATGTAATTTATGTTTTTTAGGATCCTGTAGGTAACTCAGAAGGAAGAAAATGGAACCTTAATATGATCATTCCGTGGTCTATCTGTCGGTCGTTGAAAAGTTAAAATTGATATGAAATATGTATGACAACTTGAACGTCTGAAAATAGTATTCCCAAGTAAAAATTACGATCATATTGCAGTTCATTAGAGTATTAGTCAGTGAGTTAGAACTATGAAATTTGACAAGAAATAAATCTTAAAGAATGAGTTAAGCGGAACGTTTATAACTATTGTAAAAAATAACAAAAATTGAATTCTGAGTCCTCGAGTGGAGACCGCTAGAAGCCAAACGGAAGGTAGGACGCCCGCTAGCCAGGTGGACTGATGACCTGAAAAGGGTAGCTGGACAGACTGGATGCGGAAGGCGGAGAATAGGAAGCACATTGAAAGCACATAAAATATAAAAATCAGTTAATTAATCAATTGATTTTTATATTTTTATAATTACTTATTTCAAACAATAAAGTCAAGCTATCAAGTACTACTGCTGAACATAGAATTGCGATATTAGGATCAGATTTCTTACTCAGTTTGCATTGTTCATTATGTCTACAATAGCTCCAAATATACCTGTTTTGGAAACCTTTTCGCTTATCGCCGTTATAACCAAACGCATTATGGGCAAAAATCAATAATATCTGTTTACCCGCATCATTAGATAACGGTATTTAGGCTGTATTTTTCTATGTAGATACATGTCACAGTAAAAAGATTTTGCTTAGAACGATTTTTTGCTTAGTAACAATTTATTCCAATTTCATCTTTTGATGAAAGCAATACCAAAATCAAATCAAAAGCATTCCAACCACGAGAGAAAGGCCTAGCTACGAGTATTTCAGAGCCGCGTTCGTAAAAGATTTCCTTAGAACCCAAAAGTCTTGGAAGGAACCTACAAACATCCCAATTTATTCAAAACATATTCACAAAAATAAATAATGATCGCGTTCCATGATATCATTATCGTGTTAATTCCCGTCATTATTGCAAATAATCTGTGTCTGCGCATTAAACGTATTTAAAAAAGTAACGATTACAAATTCGGTATTTTTTTTTCGGAAATCTTGTCGGTTTGTCTGTTTATTCATGGAAAATCATCGTCTCGTAAATATATATTTAGGAATCTGCGCCATCGTTCGTTGCTCTAGTCGAAGTGAAAATGAAACGAATGAAATGCTTACATTCAGCGAAATAATTCAGTTCAAACATCAAGTTATTTGCCTTTTGCTGCTAGAAATTGCACATTGAAATGTATATAAGAGTTAACAAACCATAATTATGCAATATAGTGTCATAGATCGTATGGCTCATAGTAACAGACTTGCAAAGGCTTGACTTAGTACATACGTATACCTAGAGAAAACACGTTCTAACTACGAACTGGTTTTTACTGTAACATGCTGTATAACATTATCTACACCATGCGTTCGCTACTGACCCGATGTTATCTATACAGCGTCGTGTATACTAGACAGTAATATTGTCGCTATCGTATCTATTATTAAACCCACATAACACACGTATCGCAAAAGTGCTTACAGCCAACGGTATCTATTTAATACTGAATTGGGCGAAAATACCAGCGTCATATTACACTCATGATATGTATAGGCTATAATATAACTTCTATGTATTAGACTGGATGTACGAAAAAAACAGCCTTAGTTCTTGGTAATTGAATTCAAATATTATTTTTTCTATTTTGTACAAAATCCACGGATACCACACCTGTCAGAATCTGCGGAGGTGCTTATGTCGGAAACACATCGTTTTTGATTACCGAAAGTAAGATAATCAAGACATATATCTGGCACCCAGGCGAGGTCATCTCTTTCGAGTATCGCGGAGTCCCCATCTAGTCCCCGAGTATAAGGAGGGATGATTTGCGCCGCCGCCGCATGCTTCTGCTAGGCCCACGCGCATAGGGGATGTAGTTCAAACTATGACTTCCGACGACGAGTCGCCTCCGATCAACGAACCTGCAACTCTTTCCAATAGTTATCATATAAAACTTAATAAATTATTATTAATCTCTGCGTTTTGTACCCCTTCCTCTCTCTATTAATCCTGGTCGCATCCTAGGCTTTCACCTCAGATTCTAGGTTCCGCTTTTTCTTAGCTATCTACATTTTGTGAAGTTTGGTATCTAAGTCAACTAGGTTTTTTGTACCTATAGGCGCGAGTTGTGAATCCAAAATGTGATCAAGACCCGCTCACTATACGCGCAGTATGATTTTTTGGGCTAAGTATCATCCTCACGGGGTGCAACGGTGGTGGACCAACTCAAATCTAACAATCACAGATTATATATATCTCTCTCTCGCGCTAGAATCTAGAATCCGTGCTAATAGGATACGAATAAACGTATATTATTTTGTGTGACAGCCTCCGTGGCGTGGCGTTCGCACACGCGACTGCTACGCACGGGGCGCGGGTTCGAACCCCGCTCAGTGCAAAAAGTTGTATGCATGAATATGGCTGTTTGCACTGGTCTGGTCGTGCTTTGGAGAGCACGTTAAGCCGTCGGTCCCGGTTGCCATACAAACATCTACGGCAGTCGTTACGGGTAGTTGGAGTCCTCAAAAGTCCAACCAGTCAAACTTGGAACTTCGATATCGCCATTGGTCATTATACCATTGGTTGTGGAGGTCAGAATACTTAATTTATCACCCAAAAGTCTAGGTATTTGATTGACTATAAGAAATTTCCTTCTATGTTCTAATATACCGTTTAGTCGAGCCCGGACTACGGATAAGTAAGTAGTAGGCTAGCAATACGGACTCTAGAATTGTCATAAAACTAATGGGGTTAGTTATCTCAGATTGTGTTGATAGTGTTTCAATTTATATCTACCTCATTCACAATATCGTTCACAACACTTGGAAATGCCTATGAATAAATGAATGAAACCTCTATTGACAGCTCTTGAAACAAAGAAGTTATTCCCATTCATTTCCAGTTCGAATACAACTCTTAATTACGAGTTTCGGTACAAATGTTAGATTAAATTGGATATTCCAAGTAATTTACACTTTCCTGGCAGACAGCCCCAATAGCGTTTGCTTTTAGGAATCAAAGTATAAATAGACTAGTAACGTGGCTTACACCCACCTTTTAGTGTATTTATAGAACAAATAAACCAACCAAACAACATAAAACAACCAAGAATGAGGTTACGCAAGTCGAATGGTCCGCCTAAAGCGAAATAGGCCTTTATAGCTATGTATAAAACTACAGAGTCTAAGTAAATGAACGTAATAAAAGGAATAATATCAAACCGCTTTGGGCTACCTTACCCTTCTCTCACGCCAGCTATTCTGCATAGATACATTGAAACATAGAGCCTTAAAGATCACACATGGGGATAAACAATCTCTGAGAAGGATTTTATGTTATTATATTCCATGCTAAAGGCCGTTCATGCAATCATAATTCCCTTAGCCCACAACCAGTTTTGCAACTTACTGTTAATATTAAAAAAATGCAGACTGCGATTGTTGTTGTATTGATTGTAGGTGTTTTCTTATGATATTGCTGTATATACAGAATTTATAAATGTATAATACAAAGAAGACTGGTTTGTGATTACTCCAGCTCCTTCTCTGGTATGGGCCCCTTCTTGGCATTTATGGAAGTGACCATCACCAGATATACAGTGCCCGTTTTTTTTGTTTTTGTGGTGTCCAAAATCCCCACGGATTCACGGATACCACCTCCACCAAAACCGGTGGACGTGATTATGTCGGACTCGAACCGACCAAAACGCACGCCGTCCATGGGTCCTTGATTGCCGGAGGTGAAATTATACAAGACATATCTCTCGCATGTTAATCAGTGCACCGAGTGCGGAAAGCTATCAAATTCGTAACGTAAACGTATAGAGAGAGTGGAGAATCCTGACAGGAGAAAATGAAAAAAAAAAAAATAATAGGCAGTGTGCCTACTGTGAATACGATATGTGATACTCTGTTCTCGATACCTTTACGTTACGAATTCAATGTTGTGCTCCGGGCACAGTCGATCTGTGTGCTATGCTCATGCACCCTATCAGCTACTATAAAACACAAAGTTTTAATATATATTTGTGATCAACACTTACTGAAGATGTCTTAATTATGAAAGTGCATTCTTTTTTTTACACAACTAATAGTACAAGCTTCACTATCACTACATAGTATAAAATAAAATCGCGTTCTCTGTCCCTATTTTTCTTGTCCCTTTGTATGCTTAAATCTTCAAAACTATGCAACGGATTTTGATGCGGTTTGTTTTAATAGATAGAATGGTTAAAGAGGAAGGTTTGTATGTATATAACATCAGGCTACAACAAACAGGAGCGGAGCAGGAATGAAAAATGTTGCAAAAACGGGGTGACGCAGACGAAGTTGCGCAGGTCAGCTAGTATATGATAAGTTCATTACAGCAGTTGTTTAATTTAAAACAAAAATACATAACTTCCAATATAAGAAAAAGTCCGCAAACAGCAGACCTTCGTCAATAAGACAGCACGATTTTTCTGCCCATATTATAGCAACAAGTTAGAACGGTTGGCTGTTATAAAACTGGAATCACTCTGGCTTTGACAGGTAAAAAGGTATTAGCAACGACGTATAAAATTGCGGCTCAAAAGAAAAAATGAAATATATTTTTGTCAGCTAAGTCTATATTTTGTCATCAAATATTAGTTTTCAAAATAATAAATGTACTGTTAAATAAAATACCAAAGAATCAAAGAGTCAATTTCGTTTATTCAGTTTAGGCACACAAAGAGCACTTATGAATGTCAAAGTTTTACAATTATGTATGTACCTACATTTGTCAAAAATATTTAATTTATAATAAATAAAATACTTAGTTATTAAATCATTTGAAAATTATTCTTTCGCCGAGTCGATAGTTAAATCTACTGAGATTTACAAATTGATTACGGTGTCCTTTATTTACTTTTTAATAAATAGTTCTGTTTATTTATAATAAGTAGGTGCAAGAGCAAGAGATTAGTATGCCCATGCATTTTTATCATCAAGATATTCGTCTACTTTATGACTTTTTTTTTTGTTAAACATCTTTTGCCAATCGATACTTACAAAAATGTAGTTGTGATTCGCACATTTCGTATTTTAATTATAGATAAGCAATAAAAGTACAGTGGAACTTCGATATTGCCATTGGTCATCGAACCATTGGTTGTGGAGGTCAGATGGCAGTCGCTTCACGCAAAATATCTAAATTCAGCCGCATCACAATTAGCCGACCCCAACTTAGTTGGGACAAGGTTCAGAGTATGATGATGAAGCAAAAAAGGTACAGCAACGTATATTCCACTGCTTCGGAAAAACATATTTAGACATGTTTTCACCGGTAAAAAATACATGTTATTTTACAAAACATTGAGACCGCAACAAATAAATCGGTATCATTATTTCATGATATGCAAAAGCATAAAAGCATATAAATATTTGCATAGGATGGTAATCAAACCAACGATTTCGACGTAACAATCAAACCCTTTACTCACTTCTCTCTCTCACGCCCTCTCCCTCTCTTTTTCTCTTTCTGTCTTTCTCTCCCTCTCTCTATCTCCCTGTCTAATAGCACTGTATTACTAAATGGTTACCCGTATATTTCCGGACGCCACGTCGTGACAAACCTCGCAAATAAATTTACAAATTCAGGCGTCAGTTTTACTCAACCACAACTGGCAGCCATCTAGCAGAATTTACCAACTAATTGCCACTTGATTGGCGTAAAACATCTGAAGTCACACTTACAATTGATTTTAGAGTAATAGTAGCATGCCTTCTTTGATCTATAGCTGTTTCTAATGTAAGGCATTGTCCACACTGCGTATCTAATCTATACGTTTTTAAATGACAAGGTGAGCGACTGTGTGTATTGTTTCATATTTTTGACAGTTGACTACAAATTTTAGTTAGTTACATGGGAACAATTATGTTATAATGATATTCATAATTCTTATTTAATTTTAGTATTTCAAATCTTTAGCGCAATATTTAGACTTTACAATATCTGTTTTAAACTTCTTCATAAATTCAGTAGGAAAATCGCCGGCATGGTTAGTAACATTCGAAAAGCTAAGATCAACAATGGCCGCTGAAACAATACCTAGTACCTGGTCACTCACTAAACTAAAAACCTGAATTGAACAATACCCTAATGAATGATTGACAGTTTTGACAATACAAAATATTTCTTTGCATCTTTAACTCCATAATATGCTTATCTTATGCTTTTCTATGTAATATACTCGTAGAGACAAGGAAATATGGAAGATCTTTAATATAAAGCTGTTTTATTTCGTAGCAATATAAAGGTTAGGTTTACTGTTATTGTTTATTTTAACCTTGATTTTTTAAAACACAAATGTGAATCCCAAATTCTACTGTGAAGATCATACTTAAGTCAAGCTATTTAACATCGTGCCAAAATCCATGCCTAATCTGATAGTATATGATAGGATTAACACTAGTGAAACAATCAAATATATATCCAGTACATAAAACAAAGCCAGTTTTAAGTAATTTAGTGTCGGACACGTTCACTACGATCGCTGCAAACTGATCAATTATCATAATCCGTCCATTTGTGTTAATTAGTGTTAATCACAATATGAATCTACATGAATGTATGGAGAATCATGACATATTGCGCTGACCCCAAATAATTGATGCAAACAAATAATGACGTTACTCGCATTGTAGTTGACTGATTTGAATAAATCTTTTGTACTTTTGCCCCATAAAATCCAACCACACGTCCTGATCGACTACATAAACTAGTCGGGGGCGGACAGACGGAAACTGGCGTGGCTAACGTGGCTCTGGTAGAATTTCTTGAAAAACTTGAAATTGGTGTCTCGCCATTAATAATATAATCTTATACATATTACATTCACCAAATTTGCTTGACATTAAAGAAATTGTAGCGATTCTGCTGCAGAAGTCATCTTAAGAAGAAGTTGAAGTTGGTCTGAATATTTTTAGTTGTCAATTGTCATTGATTGCAAATATTATGCGCTTTGAACACATTGATTCAAAGTGCAAGCATTATTATAGAAGTGTGAACAGCTTGACTATTCTCTGAAAGTTTGTAGACTAGGTGTAAATAGTAATAAATAAATTTAGTAAAGTAGCCTTCAGGGTACAGTTACTTAGTCATTAAAAATCATAAGTGAATCTTATTCGTTCGTATATTGAAGAAACTTGAGAGCCTAACAAGTTTCCATTGCTTCAATTGTATGAGCAAAGGAAACATGTTTCAACGAAAATCAACAATGGTGAAACATAATGATGATAATTCTAACAATCAAGTAATAATTACTGTTTTTCCTTCAAACAGTTTATTAAAGATTTATAAATAGGTACCTAATAGGATTCAAGCATATTTATTTAATTGAAGTAATCATGTTCACTTAAATTCAGTCAACAGCGACGAGGTTGTCTAAAATACTAAACTACCCATATCGATATTTAATTAAACTTCTGTCACTTCTTCTGTCATTACTCGTTAGAGTCAACGACCAGAGCATAATTAAGTATATATTATAATAATGAACTTGGCTCTTTCAACATGTTATATATGTTTTTGATGGGATACTACACTACACTTTTAAAACGCTGAACTGGGAGCATCATTAGGATTTTACTACGTCCTCGTATGCATTTTCATCTGTTCTCTGGCCTTTAATTCTGCCTGACTTTCAAGACAAACCACATTCTTAAGGTGCACGAATATTTCACCTGGTTAAAATCGGTTCAATGGCTTTTGAATTATAATGAAAATACAGACAGGTAAATAGATAAAAATACTATATTTACGTTGGTATTATGATAACAATGTTTGTGTAAAATATGATTCCTTAGAGGAATGTTTACCGGTAGTGACGCGTTCAGTCGTTTGACCGACTTCTAAACTGAACTGGTTCCAATTTATAAAATCTGTTACGCCATTTGAGCCAAGACTTAATACTAATGTGGTATTGGCGTCAGCTATAACTGAACATGATATTGGGTATATTTTTAACCTCATTCAACATTAAGTTCACCATATTATCTTATACATAATTACATCCTTACAGCTGTTACATCCTTTTTGTAGAGGCATTGGTAACAAAAATATTCTGTCTGTTAATATAAATCCGCTTCCATCCCCAATGGTGCTCTGATGGCTGCAAATGAGTTCTGGTTGTACGTAAAGTTGAGAGCCTACTAACGATAAGTAAATGCATTGCAAAAAATCAAATATTCAGCTGAGTTTCATTAAATATTATGTGGTCAGATAAATATTAATATCTAATAACATTATTCTTTTTATCATGCCCTCGATGCTTTAACTAAACGAAGGTTAACATCGTTGGCGTAAACTAGGTAAATTTCGTCCTAAATTACATAATTTAAAATATTATCAACTCCTATAGCATAGCATTCCTAACCAAAATTAAATTTAAATAAACACTTTGTCTATAACACAAGAAGTATTATAGTAAATAAAGGTAATTTGTCGGTACTACGAGGTGAGAAGAAAAACAAAGGATCTGATAACTGTAAACAAATTAAACGAATTGTGGAATGCCTGATAGAAATAGAGCGGCAGAGATGGAACGGCGCCAAATGTCACCTAGACGTTATAGTACCAGGGTTGTCACGATCACGTTGTCAAAAATCATAAGCATATCGATTATGTGGAGAAATAACGCACTTTATATGCCTTTATTTGTCCATATAACCGGTATGCTTATTGAATTGTTAAGATAAATTGAGGCGAACTTCAGCTTACAATTAGATGAGTTGAAATCACAATACAAACGTGTTCTATAATATGAAAAAAAGTGTTATGAAACATTTGCTTACCTGAAAATTTTGTAGTAAAAACACCGTAACGGATTCGCTGTGATAATCAATCCCATTGGAGCCAAAATTAGCGTCGCGAATTGGAAATTTTGGTGGTGGTAAAATTTCCAATTCGCGACGCCCGGACTAGCCCTTTTTGCGTGGTTTAAATTGTTTTATACTTTATTTTATTCAGATTACTTTTTAAGATTAAATATTACACGTGACAACCCTATATCATCAATGCCTTGTTTGTGATGACAATGTACTGACATGTTGTCCATATGACAACACCAATTTAAGCCCATTACAGTTGATTTATATAGCAATCATTAAACCTGATTACTAGTATCGACTTGTTTCATTGTATCGCAAATCAAACTAATTAATATCATAAACTACTAGGTACAACTTTGTACTAGTAAATGATGTAGTAGTCGTGATGGAAAACGAAGCATCTATCATGCTATCCTACTTCCTATTTAATATATATTATGTCCATCATTCTCTGAGCCCATTCCCAACTCAGTTGGGGTCGACTTTCTAGTGTAACTAAGATGCGACTGAACTTCGATATTTTCCGTAGAACGACTGCCATCGGACCTCCACAACCCAATGGGCGATATTGAAGATCTGTAGTTAGGCTAGTCGGACTTTTAAGGGCTCCAATTACCCGTAACATTTAATATGTATAAATATGAAGGTTTATGAAAATATTTGGATAGTGATTTTTAGATTATATTTGAATTGTTAAATTTAATTATTCACGCTGTAACGGCTGCACGAATATGGCTGAATATTGATACAGGGATAGTCCATAGTTTGGAAGACATTTTTTGGAAACACATTTCGCCAACTATATGTATTCAGTCCCACGTAATCGTTATCGTGGCTATTGCCGTCTAGCGGGTATTTCATAATTAAATGTACGTTTACCTGAATGGACATCAGGTCTTTTCTGAATACCACTTAAATGGTAGTGCAGTAGACAAATTGATCTTCTCACTGACTGCAGAAAATCTCTCTAGTGGATTCTCTCTGCCGGGAATTATTATTAGCCGTGGTATTCTCTAAGTCTCTAACCCGTAGTCGCTTTTGACACTCACGGGAAGAGATAGGGTGACCGATTGCACTTATTCGGAACCAACACGGGTATTTTACTCTTATCCAATCCCTTGAGGTTTTCAATCCGATATTAAATTTGTCCATTACAAGGAACCTTCATCCGTGTGGTGGCTGCAAAAGAATAACAGCACCCATCTCTACCGATGGGTCCATAAGAAGTGACTAGCGAAAAAATATGCAGACAATATCACAGGAGAGAAGGAACTCAAAATAAAGCTGTACCAACTCGTATGGCCAGCGTAGCAAAAGTAGGCCTATTAACATCGGAAGAGGCATATGTCCAGCAGTGGACTGCGATAGGCTAATTGATTGACGAAACCTTTTTAGGGACAAAATCAAACAACTTTTAACAACATTACTCATAATTTGAAAAGGTATGAAAGCTTACAAATAACTCATAAAAGTTTGAGTTGCCCAAAAGTTTTGGGTAAAATTTATAAATTATCGTTAAGGGCTAAATCATCTGTTGTATGTATAGAAAATGTAGTACCTAATTTTTTTGGTAGCTTAAAGGCTATAGATTTGGCCTTACGACTGATAAGGGATCCCGGGTTCGAATCTTAGCCATTACATTCCCGACGTGAACCCACTTCTACGACAAGTCCTTGAGCTTAGTTGAATGGGTTAGAGGGAATATTAGTAATTTCGGTTGCTAATATTCTTTACAAAAAAGAATTATTTACAAAAAGGAATCATTATATCGTCATCAATTTTATTATTTTGCCCCCACCAAGGTTTACAGAACCCAAACTAAAACCACCTGCAAGCCAAAAGAGGGGCCTCATCGAGGTCGCAATCCTACCTCTGACTCCAAGTAACCATCCATCCACAAAGTTGGAAGTATTCAACCTCAAGGTTTGGAGGTCTGACGATAGTCACTCAAGCTCAAGCAAACAAGAATTATTTACACTTATTATATTATATAAGACTAGCCGATAAGTCCTGGCTTCGCCGTTGGCATATTTTGAAACCCCATGATACGCTCCTTTGAGCCAGTAATTTTTAGTTTCTAAAACAATGTATAAGATTCTACCAGCTTTGTTAACACTTACGATTAGGTACTGCTTTGTTCCCTCAAAGTACAGTGAGATGATACCTTCCTCGATAAACTGGCTATTCAACACAAAAACAATATTTCAGCTCGTACCTGTTGTTCCTGAGATTAGCGCGTTCAAACAAACAAACTCTTCAGCTTTATAATTTAAATGATGATAAAGTGTACATTGGATTTATTACATTAGATTGGTTAGTAGTGAAAATACTTTTTATATTTATTTCATAATACCTACTATGCGTGTATATGATCATCCGAGGCTTCGCCCGACTCAGTTGTGGTCGGTTTTTCAGTCTATCTACGAAATATTAATAATTTACGCCAGATTAATATACAAAAGACAGCTTAATCGTTGACGACGATTTCTTCGAGGTAACCTTATGATGAACAGGAAAGTACAAAAAAATCATTATAGCGTGAAACCTTTCACTACCGATGATCCGAACCCATTGCTAACTCCGGCATTTCAGTTAGGTTGAAGGATAAAGTTATCCTTGGAGAAACAAAGTGTGTGAGTGACATACATCTTTAAAAGTGACAGAATATACGAACCGTGAACCGTTTTTTATAAACCATTATGAACTTTGATAGAAATAAATTGCAGTGACATCAATGTTTCTACATTAAAAGTCACAAAGCACTGCCAGTGACATTTTAAATTACATACGGCAATGAAGGAGTCCGGGGGTCTGTTTACTCTAATAATATTAGTCTACCTATGGGTTAAAGGAACAAGAGTCAAGACACCTAGCGTTCTTATAGTAATTGACGGTCGCAGAGAGTCCGTAATTCATAAGATTGCTGGCAGATTGCCTTTTTCGTCGGCACGGAAATTTTAATAAATCAGGACGAGATTCAGCTTGCTCAGTTGGCAGATAATTTCGATAAAATTGGTGCCGCCGCGGCGTTAATTCTCGTCTCCTGTCTATTCACTTTTCAATTTATAGGAAAAAGAATTTGCCTTCAATTGTAAGGTACTTGATAATTTGTCCGTGACTGTTTAACAAATAGTTATTTATGAAATAACATTCACACAATCTGAGTCAACGCAACATTCATAAAATAACTATTAATTTAAACGGTCGCTCAGACTGTTAGGTATCCTACTTTCATGATTATTCTACACTAGTTGATCCGTGCAACTTCGTCTGCATCCAAATAAGACAGCTTAGACACGAGTACCTACTAGTATTGTAGTAGAGTAAATAACACGCTAAAGCCACTAAGATCTAAGACAATGGCATCAATTGTGCGACGACTTCACCACCCGTAACAAAAGCATTGTTTACTCCTACGTTAGGGTGTCATAAGCTTTCATATTGTCTGCTGTACATATCACCAGTTATAATACGTATCAACTGAAATCGCAATGCCTACAACTACAATCAATACTTGGATTAGTTCGTTATAAAGGTATATGTATTTGTTGAACTAATACCACGGCGTATAAATTATAGTTAGGTACACTATGTTACATTTAATTTATAAATGATTTTACAGTTTTTATCGTATAAACTAATTATTAAATAAAACTCAAAATAAAATAACAAATATACAAAATAAAGAGTGAAATTAAAACTCGTTGTGGGATTTCTCCGCATCGCATGCTATTTGTGGTAAGCGTTCCCAGAAGGCTTATAAAGTTAAATGTTCTTTCTTTCAACCTGCTGAATAGGAAGCAGTAAATGTGAAGTTCAACCTATCAATAAAATTTAGTAATATCAGGCGCACACATATATTGCATACCCAAATCAGATCAATATGTGTGTACTTTCATTTATCAAAGTAGGTACGTAACATATGTAGTTTAATTTCTATTGAAGTACAAATCAGATAAATTATACATACTTTACTACATACATACTACGTAAAGTACATAATATAACTTCTGATTGGGATAAGGTATGCCGTCAGTGTCTATTTGTCTCTAGGGAATGTACGTCCCTATATAACATCTAACCTTAAATCTGAAATGTAGTCCAATCTAATCATTTATTTTACCAAATGCATTTTTTTACCTCGGGAACGTTAATTTGTCTTCACCTCGCCTGATGGTAAGCTGTAGGCAAAGTCGCAGGAAAGAGAGTCACCATTACAAACACGTACAGTGTTACGGCGGCCTCATCAAACGCTTTTTCACGCCCCGCTTAAAGGACCCGGGACTGCAGGAAAAAGAAAACACGTGAGCTGGTAAGGCATTCCCAACATTGGGGGAGGGCTATGTCCAGCAGTAGACAGTGACAAGCTGATTGATTGATTGACTTTCAAATTTTTTTTCATTTTTTTATACCTAATAGAAGTAAATTTAATTAGCGAATGTTTATTTCAAAGATTAAGAATTAGATCTATGTACCTACGTTCATAAACTTTTAAAAAGTTGTTTCAATTCAAACTTTTGAAACTTTACAAAGGATTAATTTAGCATCAGAACTAGTTGTTCCGTATTCCTGTAGGAAAATAAACACAGAAGGCGTCCTACGGCCATTGGAAATGTAAATGAAGTTCATTCAGGTACGATTTGCGTTGCGCCGTAATGGCTGAACCCATTTGAATAATAAATGCAGTCATTTCTTTGACAACGTTGGCCATAGTTATTTAGAGGTGATCTTTTATGTTACTTGTTGGGAATATTTAAAGTAGTTATGATTAAATGTTTTGAAAGAGACAAGGGTACAGTGTTAGCGAGTGCAGTTATTGTGCAAGAGGTTATGGATTTGAAACCCGAGTCTGACAAAGTTATAGAATAAAATATTTCTGTCTGGAATCGTACAGTTGTATACATATTTCTGGTTTCATATTTGTAACACTGTGGGGATAAATTCACCTGCAACGATGAAACATACATATGGATAAATTTAATTATGTTAAAACTTGGTAGATTATACTAATCACGTCTTTAAATATTTAAGGAGGGCGCTGACCCATGGGTACTAGGAATGATCTTGGAATGGCTTCGAAATTAATCATAAATAAATTATATGAATTGGCAATGCATTTAAATATTTCTTAATTAGCCTCCACTTACAAGTATAGCTCTTGTATACATCTTTTATACCTCGACTTATCTGCATGCTAGGTATCAGGAATAAAGATTATTTTTGAATAAAGTTTAAGAGGTTTTGTACGGCTACGATACGAATTGTTAAAATACAAGCAGTGCTCAAAGAATTCTTGTTTTTAATTGATAACATAGCAAAGGGGCACCTGCATGGATTCATATTACACATTCATAGAAAATATCAATGTACCTACAGCATAAGCTCTAAGGTCGCACATACCGCTTGCTTCAGTTTTGTAGAGCGAACGCTTATAAGCTAGAGAGTTGTGTTAGTTTTTTGTCAAATATATACAGTTTTAACGTAATTGAGTATCATACAAAGAAACATTTTTGATATATATATATATATTATTAGTTAAACTTCTAATGTTAAGAGTATAAATCACACCTTATTACTTGCCTATTTTTGTGACACCCACATGCTCAGAACAATAAAAACAGTCACTGCCTTTTGATCTGTGTTGTAAGCTTATATCATCATACTAATGGATATTTGTTACTCAATCATACAAAAACTGCTGAACTAATACTCATAGTCTAAAATTGCAGAGAGGCTACTTTTAATCCAGGTACTTAAGTGCCTGTGGGTTGCGAGTATGATATCAATATTTCAGTATAGCAGAAGCATGTAGAACAGCTTACATACAAGCTTTATAACCTTTCCATTGAATCAAAAAAATGCACAAAAACACATCAGCGAATACTATCCATTAGCGCAAATAAAATAATAATTTGATTTCATTGCTGACAGCAATTTGTAAGCCACTGACATCTAATCCATTTACAAAGATCATTATCAAGCGACAGACTGTTTATTTCTGTTTATGCTGAATTACCCACCGCTGACAGTTTATTTTTATTTTATTCTTCATGTACACATATATTATATTTATACAAGATAGTGAGACGAGATTCTGATGTACAAAGGCGAGCTTAACTCAAAGTTGAGTTTTCTTCCAGACAGTTCAATTTTTGGCCGTCAGCCACATTTAACCTTCCTATATCCATGTTAATGGTGAAAAGCGCTAACGTACTGTTGATGACAATGATAGTATACCATACATTTTTTGAACCTAAATATAAGTATCTAATACTGACGGAGCCCAGACACCGAAGTGTAAGCTTTAAATGCGACCGGGACTAACGGAAGGATGATGATGATGATTGAAGTTTCTAACACATATTATATCAAATAATTTAACATAAGTACTTGGAAGAGTTCAACGATAGTAAAAAAATATTTAATACAATTCTCGTATCACGGTGTCAACGCTAAAATAACAATAATTCATAGAAGACGTTATTGTTAAAAAAATATATAAATAATAGGTATATAAAATTCTCCAACCACAGTATTCGTAGCAAACATCTCCGAAATGGCTAGACCAATTTTTATGAAAATTTTTATGTATAGGTATTTGGTAGGTCAGAGCAAAATTCGACTCGATCGTAAACTATTTTTAAGCCCCTAATAAGTAGGTATAACTTATAACAGTACTATGTTATAACTTATTAGGGGCTTAAAAAATAGTTTACGAGTTTATAATGGTAACATAATGGACGCGTGAATCATACTTAGTATTTATAATAAAGGTGTCTCATCAAGGTATTAGGGGACCGAGACCTTGACAATGATGAAGAGTTTTCATAAAATAAAATTAAAATGTTGCACGCAGCACTGATTTGTAGTTCCATCCAGGAAGGACACAGTGTTATACCGCCAAAGATCTAGGGATAGCATAGTCTTTTAGAGTAATTAAAAATCTACGAACTATTGTTTTGCATATTATCTAATTAGGTCAAAATACTTATCATTTTATAAATAATACATCAATGAATGGCACATATCCCCATAAAATACTATTAAGCTAAACGTCTACCAGTCGGGCCGGGTTGGGCCGCATTGCAATGCGTAAATCCGCCTGACATATAAATACAAATTCAACGGCCCGAGTGGTGGACGCCTAGCTACAGTCACCTCGCAGACTCTTGGAATTCGAGGTCTTCTTTCTAGTTTTTACTTCTCCACTTCGCAAGTTCTTGGTCAATCATGGTAGCGATACCATTGGTTCCTAGGCAGTTTCGAAATGTGTAAGTACGTTGTTGGTCTGGCAGACCAGCACTGTCATACGAAGGTCAAATTCAGCAGAACACTGAAAATAATACCACTCACCTTTCGTTTTATGTTTTTATCAAGTTGAATGAATCATTGAAATTAGAATAAATACATGTACTGTGATTGGGGATTGTAGTTCACTGTTTTGCGATTTCTTTTTCCTTTTGTGGCTGCCCTTTGATTAGCAATGATTGTCAGTTGATTGAACTAGAACAAATTGCCTTTGTCTCGAGTAAAACCAATTAATTGCTTCTATTTAAAAATTACTCCACTAATGTGTTGATTTTTCTGGACAAATTAATCTTTGGCAGATGTGACCACATCATATTATAAGAGTTCTCAGCAATTTTCATTTATATATAGCTTATAAAAACGGTACCAAACTTTGTTTGAATTTATTTATTCTTATATTGCATGCTATTGCCTGTTAATCAAAGAATAATTGACTATTTTATTTTCCAGGTAAGAATCAAAAGTCTCCATAACAACTCTCCCACCGGTCTGTAAGTAAATCGCAAAACTTATGATAATATTATTACTAAGAACTAGTTTGGACGCAAGATCCAAACCCATGGTACGAATTTTCGTTCAATGCAATCACTGCAATTTTAATTGCAATGAATTCACTAAATAAAAAACTCCATTGAATCATCTCACAATTAATCATCAAACTACAGACGTCTCATAATTACCTAGTAAATACTTATTATCTAAAGCCGACGCTTAAATTTGACCCCGCGCACACGCAGTTGCCTCCTGCCACCCATCATTGAACACAAATTGCAGTTACGTCTATTTTCTTATCACCTTTACGTCAGATCGCATGATAACAGGCAGCTGTCTTAGTACGGAATGTTTTTTAGTTTATGTACAATCAGAGACAATCGTGGTACGTTATTCTTGTTCTTGAGAAATGAAGTGATCATGGCGAAGCGAAAACTGGGAATTTGGATGGGTGAGTGTATGTTTTGATGTTTTTATTTATTGTATGTGATATATACCTATGTTAGCTTGTTCATCTAGTTGTAATATTATTCTAAGAGGATTTAATAATGAAAATAAATATAGTGTGCGTATTAACCAGATTACTTTTAGAAGAACGGAATCATTTTTCTTTTACTATTACATAAAATATATTTCTAATACTATTACAATAATAAATAGCATATAGGGATACCTCGATGTGTGTTATTGTGCCTCTACTCAAACCTTCGGAATATAAACCAACATTACCTGCAGAGATGCAAGCCGATATTAAGATTTTAAACATTTAAAAGATGTGTAGTGAACGCGACCGCAACGTAGGATGTGCGCAGTTTCGACACCCGATCAATGCAAATATTTGTATGCATGAATATGACTATTTCAATTGGTCTGGGCTTATTATTTATTTATTTTTTAATTTATTTGATAATGACAGCCATTCAACCCGTATGTGTTTATATTGGATGTAACTGTGTGAGTGTGTGTGTATTGTATGAGTGTTTCTGTAACTCGATTACTGTTTCCATATGAATATCTAAGACATTCGTTACGTGTAGTTGAAGCCCTAAAACGTCTAACTAGCTTAACTACAAAACTTTGAAATCATTAATGAGTTGTGGAGGTCAGATGGCAGACGCTTTACGATTGAAGTTTGAAGTTCAGCCGTATTTAGTTAGCCTAGAAAGCCTATTCCAACTGTTCTGGTAAAAGACTCAGAGAATGATGATAAGTTTCCATATACAATTATAATTCTTATTTACATTGATTCAGTAATATTTGCATACTATTACGCACATTGGAATTAATTTCGTTTACATTATGCATTATCGTTAATTATGTTTATTTATACTGTCTGCGTTCCCTTAACTTATACATTATAATACCTATATGATTATATGCCATTAAGTAGCATACTATGCAAACTCCTGGTTTCAGGTGGCTCCACCTGTTACCCTCACCCTCCTTATGAAAGACGGAGGTCATTCTGCGACCTTCTCCAACGTCCGAGAAAATCTCCCAATCCAGGGCTCAATTGTTTGTGTCGTAATCGCTAATGCCGTATTGGTGGTGTGGCGATAGCGCTTACGCCGCGCCGTCCAAATATAGACATATTTTATCTGTCCGTTGAAATTATTAAAAAGAAAATCTAATCTGACATCTAGAGATTTAAAATATCTATTGCGTTTTAAATATTGGCTACTTGTGTTTGTCAACTGATTCGAGAACACACGAAATTTACTTAGATCAAAACTTGATATCTACAACAAACGCCATTATCTAATAAATAATCTAATATTGTTAGATACAATTTTATCAATTTCTTCTATAGTACGAGTACGAGACCTTTAAAAATAAAACGCAATATAACATCGATAGAATGATATATAACGTAATATCTAACAAATTGTTATTATGTTAGATACAAATATAGTATGTTGAATGTCCGTGCAAATTCAGCCGAATCTATTCATTCAAATTTAGATCGCAAAAAGAGAATGCGTCGATGGGGCTCGAATCCGTGATCTTTCCCTTACAGGGGGAATGCTCTAACCACTGAGCCGCTGATTTGAAATAAAAAAACATACTAATTACTTTTAATATTGCATTACATAATTATGTTTAATTGTGCTTAAACATTGATTCTGAGTTAACTACTCAACTGTGGACAGACTGAATGAAGTAAAAGAGAAAAAGCCGAAAAGCGGATCCCGGACTCCGAGGTGAAAGCGTCGGATGCAACCCGGACTAATGCAAGGATGGCGATGATGATGATGACGATTGATCGTGAGGTAAATAGGTTTTTATGACAGACTTTGAACAGTATTGTTAATCGTTGGTTACTCTAGCTTTTTATGCTTTTTGAGTATCTGATACAATGCCTAAATATCGGATACTCGAAAAATATCCAGTTGAGTGATATATTACTAACAAGAACTGTACTTGTAAGAACTGTACACTTACGAGTATTAATCATGAACACACTATACCCATACTAATACCAATGGCTTTGCCTGTTTCATATCATTTATCAACGCGAGATCCCGGATTAAAATAAGGGGATGATCCTATTTAAATTAGAATGATGATAGTTAGATGACTATGCAATTTGCTTCTCTCGAGGTAGTGGAACTTTATTAACATAATAACTAATCCATGTGATTACAGCGGCTTGGGCAAGATGATTACAATAAAAGCCTCCAATTCAGTTGGAGGATTTTCTTATTACTACAAGCCCGATGACTAGATGATGAGCGTCGAAATCACGGGGGAATGCTAAACGGCACTCATCATTCCCTGAACCTTTTTCCCAACTCAGTTGGGGTCGGCTTTCCAGTCTAACTGTGATGCGGCTGAACTTCGATATTTTCCGTGAAGCGACTGCCATCTGACCTCCACAACCAATGGTCAAATGACCAATGGCGATATCGAAGTTCCAAGTTAGGCTGGTTGGACTTTTGAGGGCTCCAACTACCCGTAACGACTGCCATAGATGTTTGTATGGCAACCGGGACCGACGGCTTAACGTGCTCTCCGAGGCACTTATAAACCTGCGATAAATACACACATAACTTCGAAAAGCATCGAAAAGTCATTGGTGTGTGCCATGGTAAACCTGGGATCGAACTCGAGACCTCGTCTCAGCAGTCCATTACCCATACCACTAGGCTACCGCGGCTAAACGGCACTAAATGCATTTATTTTTCAAAGAGATAAAGAAATCATACTTGTTACACATATTGAGAACTCACTTGTACTTTTCCACAGTATTTTTATTGTTTAATAGACCTGACCGGTTTCGCCTTACGGCATCCTCAGAGGTTTACGATGACATCACCTCTGAGGATGCCGTAAGGCGAAACCGGTCAGGTCTATTAAACAATAAAAATACTGTGGAAAAGTACAAGTGAGTTCTCAATATGTGTAACAACAAATTCCACCAAGTGCCATCAATCAACAGTATAAATAAATCATACTTGTACTTCTTGAGCTGGAGGAAGAAGAATTTAATATGGGGCGAGATTTATGTTTGAGATGAAATATGTGGGTCAAACGCGGATATTTATATGTGAGGTAAAACTTGTAGGGCGAATGCGGAGATTAGTGTGTGAGGTAAAACTTGTGAAGTGAATGTGTAAATTTGTGTGCGAGGTGGTGAAACTTATGGGGCGAATGCGAAAAAACAGTCAGCCTTCCTTTTTGTGATTCAATCACAAAATTTTTCAAAAGCAGTCGTCAGATTATGCTGACGATTAACGGATAAACTAAGCGTCCTATTTAAAGGACACTGTGTGGTGATATGAAAAGTGCTAAGTATAACTAATTTATATATCCAACTAGATATATTGTGGAACGGCATTGACCTATTTTCTATGATGGACCTATACACAGTAATTATGTAATATATAAACAGGAAATTTTATGCAATATACACAACAATTGTGTCCAATTCAGCAATTTTATTACACACTACAGCCGCAGGATACTCCACGTAATTTCTTATATTCATTGGTCAAACAATCGCAACGCCATAGACCAAATCTTGAAACCTTTTACAGGAGTAAGTATAAGCTATTCCTGTAATAGTTTTTAAATGCGCTCAAGTCTACATTCACTTTGACACAAGTGAGGTTTAAAGTATAATTCAATTCATGTTCTTTGTTATTCTTAGCGGTCCCAACCGTTAAATCCTCCAGCTCTGCAGCCCAGTACAGGGCTGCCAATTGTGTCAAAATGTTGTTGAAAGTTTAGAATTCAAATTCAAAGCAATTTCCTCTAAAAACGTGTAGATAATTTATTTAGAATATTTTCGAGTGCAATTCCTTACCTGAACTCAAAGACCATACCGCTACCAACAACACAAACCAGTTACATCAGTAGTTAGTTATCCATACTGACTGCAAATATATTGCCCATGTACATAGCTGTACAGAAAGCGTTTTAGGTCCCTCTGAGGGTTGTGTGGTTAGGAAATGATAGGCCTCGCGTTATTGGTTGATCAGTCTTATTAAGAATGCTTGATCCGTACAGTGCTCATGTTTGTCACAATTGTAAGTACTATTAGCGACTAATGCGATCAAGGATCAATTCATTTATACCATTAACTCTGGTAAACAAACTGATATTAGGGAAATAGTTTTAATAACAAAAGTCTCCTTGATATTGCAACTTTGCTATCAACATGTTCTGCTTTCAATTGAAAGAACTCTCTCACAGACTTTTTAAATAGACAGGAAACGATACGAAGCCTGTTTGCTTCAAGAATACAATCGTTGACAGCCCTATTCGACGTCACAATCTGATATTGAAATAAAGCTACGTCTCGTATAAAATGCATTCAAATGCAATATTGAGAAGTCTGTGTCTTCTTCGAATGTTGTGAAATCATATTTACTGCATGTTGAAAACTGTACGTGCCTGTAATATAATAACCAAAGCGTATCGTATGATACTCGTATATGGGTTTATGGATTCTTAATAAGATCTTCGGGGTTCAAACTCCCCCCACCGAAGAGGTCGGCGGATGAGGTTCTGGTGCAGATTTCCCTCTCGACTTTAATGAATCCAGGGTTCGGTTGTCTAAGCCTCGGATGTACCTAACCGCGATACTAAAATCTTGAGAATAATAAATAAATATTTTACTGTACACTATACCCAAACTAAACATAACTAGTCGTTATGAGTTCCAGAACACATATAAACATACTTGGATATTAGTCTGTTTTGCAAATAATTACATAATTTATGGTATAGTATTTACCTTAAATTTTTATTAATTAAGAATGCATTCAGATCAATGCAAGTGTATAAATATACAATAAACGAGAATCAAACCCCGAATTATCCCAGTAGTTGATTGCGCTACCGTTACATCACAGAGGACTCTTATAAATGTCTTCATATAAATTCTCTACAAAAAAAAACAAACTGTGAAATTGTCTATTGGCACATTCCGTGCGAGATAATTCGAGTGAATCATTCCATAACCCATTTTACACGTCGTGAATATAAATAGGTGCCTACGGGCAATGTAGGTATTTTTATTGAAGCTGTAAGAAATATGCGGTATTTTGGTGATCATATTTATAAGTATAACACACGTGCACACTCTTAAGTATACCTCATTATTGAGTCTATACAAATAAATAAAACTGAAGTTTTGTAACATATCAATAACAGTTTTTAACTGAGATAGGACTGGAGGGTGTCCCTCGACCTAATTGAGCAGGCCAACGGGGGAACAGGACACTTCAATTTAACTTCGCCTGATGGTAAAGTAAAAGCAAAATCTCAGAAAAGAGGGTCACTATTACAAATAGATACAACGGTGGCGCTCCGCTTGACGGCCTCATCAGATGCTTTTTCACGCCCCACTTAAAGGACCCGGAAAGAGAGACTTCTGTAGGAAGGAGAAAACATGTGAGCCGGTAAGAAATTCCAAGACTTAATGGTGCCCCAAAGGAAAGAGTCACCGAACCGCTTGATTCTTGATGGAATATTTTGAACCATATACGGAGTGACATCTAAGCTACATTTAAGCCCTGCACGTGTTGTCCTGTGTAGGAAAGGAGAGATTGGGTCTAATTGGAAGAGCTCATCAGAACATTCACCATGGTAGAGACGGTAAAATACTGCCAAGGACGCAACATCTCTACGCATCTGCAAAGGCTCCAGGGGGTTCGTGACCTCAGGTTTACCAATAATGCAGACGGCACGTGTCGCTACAACCTGTCGAGAGCATGTAGTAAGTACTTTGCGGAGTCATCCCAGAGATGCAAGGAGTATTCCGCGCAGATGCGGATTAGTGTATTCTACAAAAGATACTGCTGATTAGAATAAAACACTAAATTTTAAACTTAATTTCTGTATATTTTCTGCACATAATATTAAACCACAGCTTACAAATAAACTTTCTCTATAATAAATTCTCAGTTACAATTCAAAATCCTCGCATACGGCGTATCGCATTATACCTAACCCCAAGAGACTTAATTAAAACATAATATATCATAGCGGGTGATATATACGCTCCTGCCTAACATATCAGGTTATAAAACACGTAATGATAATACTTCTAGCTGTACAGGAAGCCCTTAAATTGGAACATCGTATTTTAGGTACGGTCTCTTAACTTCGGTGTAATAAATATGTCCCATGTGCCTTCAGACACGTTTTCTTTCAGCACTTTAAGTTACAGGGGACGAGACGCATTGGTCGTAAAGTTTATTTAGGACCACAGGTATTTATATTTGTAAGAAAACATACCGATATTAACGTTATAATAAAGTAATAAGAACATCAGGCCTACTCAAGAGAAAATTTCTGGAAAAATATTCTATAAACTAATCATAGCAAAATCATTTTCATAATTGCACTACTTTGGAACCCTGCTTACCATCAAGCGAGATGTAGTAAATTTGATGACTTGATTATTAAAAAAGTAAATTTAATGCTTATAAAAAATTATACTTAAAAAACTACTAATTACCTACTACATTAGATGTTCGTATGACAACCGAGACTGATGGCTTAACTTGCTCTCCGAGGCACGATCAAATCAGCGCATATAGCATATTCATGCAGACAATTTTCAACTCCGGTGTAGCAATCGGGTTCACTACCCTCACGCCACAGAAGCCGTCAGAATTATAGCACTACCTATATACTGCGTCAAACTCGAAGTTAAAACGAGTGCAAGAAACACAAAAGATCATTTATTTAAGTACCTTTTCCGTACTCTTAAGTCTAGGAATTCCTTACCAGTTCACGTGCTTACTTCCTTTTTCGGTCCCGGGTCCTTTAAGGCGTGAATCTGATGAGGCCGTCAAACTCAGCGCCGCTATTTTAACATTGTACGTGTTTGTAATGATGATGATTCCTGAGACTTGAAATTCGGCAGCCATCAGATGAGGTGAAGTCGAATTGACGTGTTACTTATAAAAGTAAACCTACTAATCTGTTAGAAGTTGGTTTAACCCGTAGGGAAACCAATACCCTAATTGATTGCATCATAGTACAGAAGACACAGCAAACAGGTAAGCAGCGATTACTAAAATGAATAAGTAATTCTGTAATTCTCGACCGTATTAGGCTGAGGTACACAAATTCGTTAACCACATTTTCCCATATACATTAGGTCGGTGTCCAAACTTGTCAGCCGCATTAGATTTAACCGGATTTGTTATCCTAATTAACAGTACTCCACTACTAACAGCTGTCTCCACAACTTTGTTATCAACGAATTTAGTTAGTTAACTTATATTCTATTATCTTACTCCGCTACTAATTCTTGACTAAATCTAACAATGTTCAGTCGGTGTCAAAAGTTCTGTATCTATTGAACTCGAATTTTGACACGATATAGGTAAAGCCTGGGGTCTAGTCTCCTACTCCGTCTATTGATCTGGCTTATCTTAACAGGAGCGACAGCGCTTTTCACCGATAAATAAATAATAAATGTATATGAAGTCATCGCCACCATGTATTGTTAAGACAACAGTATGACGCCCCTGCGGTCTATAATTTCTTAAGCAATCATCAATATTATTGTAAGTGTGTAGAGTCCAATGTGAAATTCCAAAATATATCTTGCAAAACCAATTAGACCTGTGATCGTCATTTACTAACAGAAAACCTGCTTATATGATTATTTACGGAATAACAAACATAAAAACCCTACTTAATACCATTAACTTCACCTTAAATGTAAATAAAAAATATATTTGCAATGAATGTCAACTATATTTAGTTGCAATTGCTCGCGTGCTGGTATGTCTACACTAAAATTACGCAACACTAATCGAAGGTAACTCGTACTGACAGAATTAAATGATTAAGCTAAAAGCAGTATATGCGTAGCCCACTCACTGCACCGATATCTCGATATGGACATGACCACCTCATTAAACTGATAGTCTCTGTTGGTTGCCCTAAATTCTGAAAGGTATCGATCGGATCAGTGATTAATATGTTTAGAACGACTTGAAAGAATAGCTTTAAGATTAATCTTGTAGCTATGACATTAAGGTAGGGCTCAATTGCACCGATTAACTATAACCGTAGTTAGTAGTGAATATTTATTTATTTTTGTGTGGCTAAGTGGCTACACCTAGTTCTAACCGGCTGAAACTAGCTGCAGCCGCACTTCGGGTATTAGCCTTACCATATATATATTAAAATATAGGTACTAAAATAGTATAGGTAATTACTTACCCTAACTGGCTAATTCAGAACCAGGGGCATTAAGGCCATAGACTTGAAGTTAGACAGGTTACACTGTAATCTAAGGGGGTAATATATACACGGTGATTTTATAGTGGTTTTGGAAAAAGAATATCTTGTTTCACACACAGTTTCGGAAGCAAAATCGACTGGAAGTTTTAATTTTGAAAAGAAAAAAAAATTACTTTTTGTATGGCAATAATGTGCAGGTGAACAGAAAAATGTATGGGACGTGTAAAAAAAAATTTTTTTCGCCAAATTAGGACTTCCTTACGATTTTACTATCCAAATTGTGGCCAAAATCATTTTTTCCAAAACCACTATAAAATCAACCGGTATATATATATATACAGTATATATATATATGTATGTATATATGTATGTATATATATATATATATATATATATATATATAAGTGGGCTTTAAAAGTCACTCTACGATCTATAATCCTTTGACAGCCTAAGTCTAATTTCACCAAAAGTGGCATATATAGTGTTAATAAAAAAACTAGAGCAATGTCTTGTGTTTTCATAATAAAATAAGTAAACTCATGAAAGTAGTACTCTAAACTTAATCACATTAATAATTATATCTATTATCCAGTAGCTTGTAAAACTAATAGCTGTTTTGTAATGTCATCGCTCCCCACAATTTTGGTTTCATTTTGTCCAGGAACTATGTAGCCCGTTTTAAAATGTTTTTTTGTGCCCGTTTTAAAATGTTTTTGTAGACGGTTTCAAAATGTAAAAGAATGAATCAGAGATTGAAAATTTATATGAAACGGTTGAACTTAAATTCAATATTAAAGCTTATGAAATTTCATCTTTGTATCCTGGATGGGATGTGCAGTAATCGGAATAAATTAGGTTGCCTATAGACTTTCTTCACTTTTTTTTTCGAACTCTTGCCTAGAAGGAACGGCTTGTCAATAATAATAAAACCACACATCGTTTATTTTTAAGTTAAAATTCCTGATAACATAGTGCAACTGGACGTAGTTCAAAAACTAAAAGATTAATCAAAAGCAATATGGAAATCATCAATTATACTAACCGATGTAAAATATGAACGATAAACATTATTTATTATAGTTGTAATACGTTTAAAAATATTACAAATTCTGAATGATTTAGATATAATTTTAGATATGACTTTTAAATCAACAAAATGGATGTGTAATATGCTTGCTACTTAAAGATTGACTCAGTCATTTTGAAATAAAAGGTAAGATCATCATACAAACGGCAGTAAGTAGATACTATCATATTATGTCCTATTTCGATCACACTGGCAAGTAAGTAATCCTGTTCTTAACATACAGCTTTTATTTAATCACATACATTCATGGGCAGTTGTTAAAAAAACAACTGTTAGACATGCAAATAATCTCTTCAGAAAAATACGCAGCAATATGCCCTAGAATATTTGATATTATAAGAATAATAAATTTATATGATATACAAGTCTCTGTTAATATAATTCATCTTACGATATAAACTTTACATTTGCAGAAGACCATCTTGAGATCAATTTAGAATCTCGATGATTACTTCGCGATCTACATTTCAAGTCAAAGGCTAGATTGCACTGAACTTAATCAAAGTTTAACTTCAACCTTATCACAGCCACTGGAAACTTTGAAAATTTGATACTAACTCGTTGTAAAATTATTTGCTGATATAAAAAGTTTGAACTGCCTTAAATCTGTTTGTAGTACGACTGGATTTAACAGCGACGGAGCAGATTTATAAATTGCCCTGTTCTAATGAAATTTTACTTTACTTCATAGCAATTTATGGTGGAAAGGAGAAACTTCAAGACTTGTCTTTAATATTTTGGTCAGTGTATCCACTCGTTCCTCTCGGTTCTATGCCATCACTTAGAACTTCATCAGAAGTTCACCAAGTTACTAAAACCGTTAGTAACTTTAACCTAAAAGGGAAGTATTACGCATATTAATGAAATTGGTCTACACGTAGGTACGTATAGTTCTATCTAGCTAAATTGTTTTCAACTCATCAACTTGCCTGTCAAGACAAAAACCTAATCTATTAGTGTACCGCCACACCCACGAAAGTGACGTCAGAAGACAATTAGCGCCTTGTCGTAATGTAAAAGTAATAAGCAAATTGAGATAATAATATAAAAGTAAAGAGAAATTATTATTCTCTTGAAAGGAATTGTGCCTTGGTTAAGAGCAGTTTTATGACTGAAATTAATATCAATATTCGTGATAACATCAACAATGAGATCGATATTACTTATGATGATGATAAATACTTGAAGTTTCCTCAGGCTAAAGAAAAATTCTACAAAAATAGGGGACATTCTCTTCTGACCATAGTATGGATAAAATGACCTGCCAAACAGTACTCAAAGACATGGATACTATAATTATGTTTATTGGAAAAGAGAACTATAGTGATCATGACATAATTATGTTATCTTTGAACTGTTAACTATTTGACCGTACTATAAAATATATAAATAAATTTTAGGATAAAGAGAAAAAAAAAAGACCTCTATGTTTGTTTTTGTGCTTTCACTGAGTATGTTAATAAATTTTACTCTTCATATTATAGAAGAATTCGCCATCAATATTAGGTGTATTATTTTTAATTGAGGGTGAGATAAATAATATAATAATAAAACGTCCAATAGATTAATTACCGGCTACTAGAGACACGGTTATGGTTAGTAGCCTTAAGCATTTTAATATAAGTGTCAAGTTATAGACAGTAATTAAGTTAGTGAATAGTTTCTGGCGCAACGCGGCTGTTGTGAACAACTTTGTATAGTTTAACTGGCTTTAGAAGTCTCTATAAGGGCATGACTACCTTTTGCTATTTAATTGATCTTATCATGGTTTTACGAGCTTCTTACTTATTACAGAGATTATTAAATGGCGCAATATTAATCAGATTAATGAGATTGATTCCCTAGATTATTTTACAAGAATTCAAAATATTTTATCTGTGCTTAAACCTTGCTGGCTTTTTTATTCCAGTACATCTATTTATATTCATCCTTCTTTACATTTACCCACTATTTACTACTAGTAATTATATCCACTGTGGAAATGTAAGTATATGATAGTCACGCCTCTTTCCCATTGAAGTAAGTGAATACCACATGTTTCCACTTGTTACATTATGTGACCATTTGCTTCGTCTTCTTCTACTTTAATATTATTTTCATGTATGCTCACCGGGCCGGCGCGGGGACATAGGTACACCTATTTCCATTCAACCCATGCCTTGATAATTCAAAATAATTATCACCTGTATAGAAAACATTCTTAAGGCGGAAACACACTATAGAAACATGACACTAAGCGATGTGTCTTTGTTCGACGCTAGTCCCACTTTGGAATTTCAGTGTGATTCTGGTCTATAAAAGATAATACAATTTGATTCGACACATAGTTACTTCTGATCGCATCGCGTTATAATAATGTGCAATCTCCACCTTCACGCGAATTTTATTAAGTCCAAGTAATTTATGGCGTATTCAAAAAATAAAATTGACAGTCAAAAACTTCAAAGATTTTCTAGACCACTACCATAACTTTCTTTGCAAGTATATTTTATGAAGGAACGCTTGAAGACTAGTAATAAAACAGAATGTAATTTCCCGAGATCATTACCTCTTTATGGATAAATGAAGCCCATCTGTAATGGTGAGCCATTAGGTATAAAGGTCAGTCTATTCTTAGACAGAGGTATATCATCAAATGTCGAACCATACGTAGTCTCACAAACGTTGACATTAATTCCTGCTACTTACGTATTTATATAGTTCTGACGTCATATTGTCGTGCTACGTACTTATTAGAACGTTAACATTGTGGAATGTCGGTATAAACATCGTAACATAATAATAATTTAAGTAATGTATTACGTTACAGCAATATTGTTGAGCACTCTGACCATATATGGCTATACATACATAGTATTGCTAGCAAACTGCATCGCAAAAACGGCTAGAAATATGCGTTATGTGAAAGCTAATGTCAATTTTGTTCTATAAACCCTCAGTGAGTACATATCAAGCAATGTATAAGTAGTGTAAGGAAAATATTGAAAAAATTCAACAGTTTGTGACAGGTATGACATAAATGCCAGACACAAAAACAATCTTGAACTCTGTGATAGCAGACTCCAAAAAAAATTATGATTCTTTGCAGGGCAACTGTATATGCTTTTTGTAACAAGCTTCCTAATGAAATTAGGGATTTACTGCTAAAAAATAAAAAATGTAACTAAAAGTAAATTATACCAAAATTATATCGTTGATATATCAATGACGGGATCCAAATCGTGAAAGTGTATTGTCAAGTCCCGTTTTGTCATAATTGTGTGTGAAAATCGTGTAAGTTTAAATTAACATATAGAAATGAGCTGCTCACTCAACTTGCTGCTCAAACTAATTATTGTATCTAGACTAAGTAAATGTTTGTAAGTATTCAAAAAAAAAGCCTGCGGAGTTTCTTTCTTTTCAAGCTAGGGCTACGTTCCAAACCGGTGATCCATTTGCTGAACTAACCTTCAATATATTTATAAGTTTGATGTTTTGTTACGTTACGGAATAAATGTTTTTATATTTTCAATTTTTAAATATATATCAACTTGTATCAATGCAGTATAGTAATCATCACTGTGTCTATAGAGTTCATATATATTGTAAGGTTAAACAATACGGGTAATTTGTCATTAGTAATCATCATGAGTTGATGGCGCTCAATCCCTAGACAGAATAAATCACTGGAGAGCGCGGAGTCCGCCTCCAACCTCTATTGTCCCGTCAGAAAGTCTTCCCCCTTGGCATGACCTTCCCTGAATCCGGTGGAAGTCCCTAAATAGGATTTGAACATAAATCGGTTGAAGCAAATGAATCATCTTTTTTAAATGTAGGATCCTAACTGATCAACGTTGCCTTGTCCTCTTTGAGACCAAATGAAGACAAATCGACTTCAAATTTTTACACATGTACCAATTACGGTACAAACCGGTATCAAAAGTATAAATTAACCAATACTGATGAACTTAACCTGAGGCAAAATACTTCAATTACATGCAAGTCGTTGCAAAGTAATTATATATTTAACTAGTAACTCGTCCCCGTAATACACACGTAAGTTTCTTTAGAACAAATCTGTTTTATTTCTAAGCGACACGAGACTTATTTTTCTAATATAAAAAGTAACGTATGTTATGCCTTATAATGTCTGCTATAGGAAAGTCAAAGTTTTATCATAATCGACATAACCATTTCAGGGATAAATAACTCTGACTGGCGTAACATTTAAAAATAATTCGTTTATAAAACCTAATATTTTCTGTTTATACTAATACTACTTATGAATACAAACGAACAGACATTTTTTATTTATATAGACGATACTTGCAAGTCGCAACTGGCATATTTAAACTGGCTACATCTTGTTAGCATTACACATAGCTTATATTGAGGACTTATAATCGCTATTCAAATCAACATCGCACTCTAATTCTGTCATTAGTTAATACGATTACTTGATTAAAATATTATAGGCTTAACTACCATTAGTTAAGCCTATATAATATGTTTGGCTAGCATGCTGGCATTAAATTATATAGTTTTTTTATTTGAAAACTGAATCGTTGAATAGATGTAATGTTTAAAAGCTTTCTGATTTAATTTCGTATTGAAATCCTTAGGACTTTTAAAATTGAATATACGTACATGTCACTCTGAGTGGTAACAAACAATAACAATAGTTTGTAGAATGCTCAATTTATTGCCATTTTCATCTATAATGTCGTCACCGTCAATCTGTATAATTCAAGTATTTTATAGTATATATGAGCAATATCATGAATAGTATACTCCATTACAAATTTTACTTGTACAATGCCTAGGTATTGTATAGAATGTCTCTGTTGTTTCACCAGCAATGTGTGATCCAAATAAATCTTGGTCTATAATCATGAATGTTAACTAGCCTGCATATGTAATCTAACATTACAAGACAAAATGAGGAATAATTAAAACCTGAATATTATCATTGTATTTTTTTGTAGACCGCGTTTAGTTGTTAATATTTTCAGGCATTAAAGTTAATGCCCTAATAATAGATGACATTTAAATTACGTAAGAGTTAACTTTCTTCTGTCTTCTGACACATGTACTTTTAACATGATATTGTAATTTAACACACATGAAATGCACAACATATTCGCATTGTTTTCTATATCGGACAATCGTTCTCGTGATGTAGGCATTAGCAGAGCAAGTCGACTGTGTGTCTATAGTGTGATAGTGATAAGTGCTAGCCTTGTGCTAATTTTGTGTATTATTTATTACTTATTTCGCGAGCTACTGTGACATACACACGTAATATGCGAACGGGACATGGTACAACGGTTTATTATGCATCTTATTTAAATAAAATTGGTTTTTTTTTTTTTTTTTTTTTTTTTTTTATCTATGGCACGTCAATTTGACTTTACCTCGCCTGATGTTAAGCTGAAGGCAAAGTCCCATGAAAGAGGGTCACCATTGCAAACACGTACAGTGCTACAATGGTGGCGCTCAGCTTGACGGCCTCATCAGATGCTTTTTCACGCCCCGCTTAAAGGACCCGGGACTGTAGGAAGAAGGAAACACGTGCGCCGGCAAGGAATTCCAGGACTTAATGGTACGGCAGAGAAAAGACTCACCGAACCGCTTGGTTCTTGATGGAATATTCTGTACCGTATGCGAGTGACACCTAAGCCCTGCACGCGTTGTCCTGTGTAGGAAAGGGGAGGGTGGGATTAGTTGGAAGAGCTCATCAGAACATTCACCATGGTAGAGACGGTAAAATACTGCCAAGGACGCAACATCTCTACGCATCTGCAAAGGCTCGAGGGACTCTGTGACCTCAGGACTCCCAATAATGCGGACCGCACGTCGCTGCAACCTGTCGAGAGCATCTAATAAGTACTTTGCGGAGCCATCCCAGAGATGCGAGCAGTATTCCACGCAGGAGCGAATTTGTGTCTTATAAAGAAGACACCGCTGCTCCGGCGTGAAAAAACGTCTCACTCTGTTCAGGACTCCGAGTTTACGCGAAGCTGTTTTGATGATGCTCTCGATATAGTTCTTGTTGTTCAGTTTGCAGCGCACGTCCATACCGAGTATATTGAGGTTATCCTGTAATGGCAGTGGTGTGCTCTGAAGAGTGGGAGGAGGAAGGAAAGGAGATGTCTTTGCTGAAAACGCGCATGCCTGCGTCTTCTTGGCATTGAACTCGACCAGGTTCTCAGATCCCCATTGGGAAACGTGATTGAGGATCCGGTCAAGCCCAGTGACAAGAAGTCGCCTCTTTTCCGCTATATCGGACTGCTTGGCCGCAGAATGTCCGTGGTAGCTCCCGTGTACAGTGCTATCGTCTGCATAGCAGTGGATGCTGCCGGTGGACAGCATGTCATTGATATGCAGAAGAAAGAGAGTGGGTGATAAGACGGACCCCTGCGGCACACCAGCATTTACCTGCAGGAACTCCGATGCTCGTCCATCACAGAGAACGCGAATACGGCGCCCCTGCAGGAAGCTAGCAACCCAATTGCACAGTCTAAGAGGCAGACCGAAGGCTGGTAGTTTGGAAAGAAGCGATTTGTGCCAGACTCTATCGAACGCTTTGGCGATGTCTAGGCTAATAGCCAGTGACTCACCATGCTTGTCCATAGCCTCACCCCAAAGATGGGTAACATACGCCAGAAGATCACCCGTTGACCGTTTCGGCCTAAAACCATATTGTCGGTCATTAATTAGGGAGTGATCCTCTAGGTGACGCATGAGCTGTGTGTTGATAAGGTGCTCGAAGACCTTGCACAGCACTGAGGTGACGGCTATGGGCCGATAGTTGGCTGGGTCTGAGCGATCTCCCTTCTTGGGAATCGGCTGTACATTCGCCTCTTTCCACGCCGTCGGCACTGTACCCGAAATGTAGGAAAGTCGGTACAGCCGCGTGAGTATTGGAGACAACTCCGCTGCACATTTTTGAAGAACCACCGCTGGTATACCATCCGGACCACTGGCTTTCCGGACATCGAGTGACTGCAGTACTGCTCGGACATCGCGTTGCCTGATACGAATATCAGGCATTGCGTGGTCACTATTGGGTAGAGTCGGTGGCTGCATACCACAGTCGTCGATTCGGGAGTTGGCCGCAAAGAGATTAACCAGCAAATTTGCTTTCTCTTGCGGCTCATGTGCCAGAGATCCATCAGGGTTACGCAGGGGGGGCAGCGAAGGCTGGCAGAAGTTAGCTTGCACGGCTTTGGCCAGTCGCCAGTAGCCACGGCTGCCCGTGGGATGCGCTACTAGTTCTTGACCAACCCGTGTTATGCGCTGAGCATCAGCTCTGACAAAAGCCCTCTTGCAGACCCTAGTGGCTTTGTTGTACGCTGCCTTAAAGTACCCGATGTTGGAATCGTGCGTAGCGCGCGCCCTTACCCAAGCGCGATACGCAGACTGTTTATGCTGAACAGCCTCTGCGCATTCGCGCCCAAACCAAGGGCGCACTCCGCGGGCACCGGTGACATCAGTGTATGGGATATAGTACTCCATACCCAGACTGATCTCACCGACGACAGCAGTTGCACTATCCGATGGGTCCTTACCTTCAAAGCAGCGCTCAACCCACGGGATGGACGCAAAATAGTCACGCAGTCCATCCCAGTCAGCCGACGAGTAGTGCCAGAGACGCCGTTTTCCCTGCACTGGTCGTGAGGGCGCTATGATAGGCACCTTGGAACAGACCAGACAATGGTCGGAGTTGCCCAAAGCGGCTCGCACCGAGACATTGTACTGGTCTGGGTGGCTCGTCAGCTGAAGGTCTAGCAAGGAGGGTGCTAGGCCCGGCCCCCTTGGTATCCTAGTGACCTCGTGTACCAGTTGGGTCAGGCCGTGAGCCAGAGCAAACGCGTGGGCGGCTCTTCCCGCATGGTCTGTTTTGGAGGAGCCCAACCAGATTTCATGGTGGGCGTTAAAGTCCCCCAAAAATACCATTTCAGCGTTTGGAAACCGCTCCTGCGCATCATCTGCCGCCTGACTCAGATATTCAAAGAGTCGAGTTGTCTCGGCATCTCCAGTATGGGAACGGTAAAGGCACACATAGATTTGACTAGTACAGCCATGGTCTACGTGTACCCACAGGACAGAAAAGGATGGGTCCTCAAGGCAGCGCAAACGGCGACAACAAACATCCGCCCTAACAAACACGCATACCCCGGCTTTGGCACGGAAATTTTCCTCTAGAACATAGCCGGGGTAGAGCAGGTAGGTCGTGTCGTCAGGGCGGCATATTTGTGTCTCCGTCAGAAAGAGCATGGCTGGTTTCGCCGTCTCAAGATGTTGGTGGACGGCGTTGAGGTTTGCATGGAGCCCACAGATGTTAGTGGACTCCACCTCAAAAAGCGAGCTAGTGGGAACATGAAGAGCCGCTGTGTTGCCATAATCTCTAATATGCACTGCCATGGTAGAGGGTAAGAGAAGGCGTGAAAAAAGAGGTGATTGTCGTCGCAGCACCGCGTGACAAAGCGCGGGAGATTGGTTTTATCTGTGATTGTGAGGCATGGTGAGAGCCGATGCGCCGAACGGAAGGGCCCCCGTACCCCCCCGAATATGGTCGCCGGGGTCCCGTCCGGTCACCAACCGGCACGACGAACCATATCGGGATTATGCGCGGCCTGGTGAGGCAGCCTCCCAGGGTGGTTAGCCCCAGTTGGGCCCCTGTACTATGCCGCGGGCGGCCAGCGGCACCACCGTTTCTACGGGTCTCCCTGCTCGGCGGGTCGCCCCGCGCCATACCCACCAGACTACGCCAAGACCCACTGGTCCCACTAATGCTGCGACTACCACCACCTCTGCCCGGCTATGCACTTGCTGACCCCTGAACGCAATCCAACCGAGGTTGGATTACTATGGAGGGTTTTCCGCACATGTGCACGGTGGTACCCACCCGGTCGAAATTTATGACAAATTTGTGCCATCAAATTTCTACCACCAGTAAAACTACTAGAGAAGTATAGTACTAGAGAACACCTGTTGATAGATGAACTAGGCTCTATCGCTGGATCACCAATAGGTTTGGGAGGTCATACGGCATATCCACTATCCTAATAAGTAGTAATATTATAAATAGTAAGTATCTACATACTACTATTTGAGTTATATAATATAATTCTAACGGAATTTTTTGTTAGTGTGCAAAATCCCCATGGATACCACCTCTATAACCGGAGCCGGTGAGAGTGGTTATGTCGGACTCGAAACGACTAAAACGCACGTTGTCGTTGGGTCTTCGGTTAATGGATTTGAGATAGTAGATAATATATCACTCGCACACCGGCCGACGCAAAGCCACTACGATATGGCCCTCTTCGGGTGTGAGCACCACGATGTGTCTAGCCCCCGTATATGAGGAACCGCGGTCTGCTTCTGCTAAGATGAAAATAATAGTCAGCCGTCACCTAAGAAAAGATTAGTTTCCACCAGGTGGGCCATGTGCTTCTCTGTCACCTAAGGGTCTGTCACCATATAAATATCGATTTAGTTGTCAAAATAAAAATTCAAAATTGAACAATAATTTTACCGCTAAACGGAACTTATGAAATGTCAATATCAATGAAATATTTTATAATTTAGTGAGCAAATGGACCACCACCGGTTCGACACAGAAAAAAAAATACTCCAGCAAGAAACTGAGCGAGCTTTTTTTATCTAGTAGTTAGTACCTAGTATTTTTACTACAACAGCCAAACACAACTTTACTTTCGCATTGATGATGTACAGTATGGATTATAAGGCTACGATTTTGTAATCCCACATTTGCCATGTTCTCTTTATATTCCAGTCAATTAGGGTTGCGGAACTATATATTTACATTCGCTTTGAAAGCTAAATACGCTTAAACTTCCGCATAATTTACTGTTGTATTATCATATCATAGGGTTCTTGAATCATAAATCAACCATAGAAATGACGAATTGGATTTATGTATTACGTGATAACAAATGACCCGTATGTATTCTAGTCGGCCTGGATATGGAACATGCTAGTTTTGAATATTGAATATTCTGATGATAGAACTGGCACGACTCACTCTTTTCAATACCTAACAAACAAGACGTATATGTATTCTTCTTTCAAACAGTAAGGCTGATCTTACTGAACGAAAATACACCAAAATAATAACAAATAATTATTCCAATTCAATTTAAAATCAAAAATCATTTATTCTGTATAGGTCAATAAAAGGAACTCACAAAACGTCGAAATAAATTAAGTATATTATAGGTTAGTTCAGCAAATGGACCACCTGTTCGAAACCAGGCCTCTGCCTGAGAAGATTCCGACAAGAAACTCCGCGGGCTTTTTTGGTCTATTTACAAACATATCTATTATAACAGCCCTATTATATTTTTAATGCCGGCAATTTACTTTTGATACTGTTCAGTGTGGTTTCATTTTCCCACAGTCTTCCCCAGCGTCTTTGCTACGTTCTTTCTACTTACTCTGGATCCTATTGTACCTATAAAAGTAGGTACAGTAGTGTAAGATTTCATAATAAGCATAAATGAGAGATAATCAAATTAAGAAGATATTTACTAAAGGTGAAAAAAAATAATTTATTACCCCTGTTGTAGGTCGTTAAGTCGTTTAGTAATTAAACATTACGCAAATACCAGCAGTTCAAAAAGCTGGGGCACTGACATTAAGCCTCGTTAAATTTTAAATAAGGCATAATATGTACTGTGAGAAATTAAGAAAGTGTTTTTGTAAGGAATATAAGTTGATCTCAGAGGATTTCAAAGTTTAATATTCTTAATGAAATATTTAGTAGTGTCTACACACAAAATTTTGTTCAAAAACCATTCCAGCTACAAACTTGCGAGTAATTTATAATTTAAATAGACAGATGAGGTTAGAAGGTTAAGGCGGCTAACAGTTATTAGAGCTTCGGATTTAACTAACGTATTGTTAATCCAACGAGTATGTTATATTATACCCTAAAACTCATAAAAAAGTTTTCAAGTATCATTCACTATTAAGTCTCAACCTAATTTTTATAGAACCATGAATATTTGTTCACTTAAAGTAGTTTTCGTAACTCAATTTCGAAACTTTGTCAGTCACATAAATTAAAGGGCATACAAAGTAAAACATAACTGTCTCCACAATACCTGTGCATTTCAACTTTGAAATTAACCGCCTGCTTCTGACTGACGTTCGCGGGAATAGACTACAGGCCCGTGCTGAAAAAATTATGGGTCATTTGAACCACCAGGTGACCTATTTACAACGATATAAGAGCATATAATAATAAGATTTAGCACTATGCCGTCACTTGTAAGCTGTCCAACTGAGTGCAGGTGAGAATTCGAAAGTACAGGTAGAGTGAGTACATTTTGGTCACATATTTTTGTACGGCATTCTTACCACCGATAGATCCATGAAAAATAATGAGAAAACGCGCTGTGCCGTAAAAAAATGGTGCGCCACAAAGTCGGAATTTTTTTTTATTTTCCGACAATTACCAGGGTAAATTTGGTCATTTGACTTTGTACGGCATCTGTGTCATACTATTTCAATACTGCTTCTAATCCATTATCCCGCAACGCCGTACAAAAATCATGCGACAAGGGGAAAAAATCGAGGGTTGCAATCCCCTCTCTTTCCGTGGTCCAGGGGGTGGTTTGACACAACATGAAATAAATTTATTCTGAAAGTATTTTATGCATAGATAATATTTTTTCATATGCCGTACATTTTTGTTGGTCCACAGGGAAAAAAAAACTGAAAAAGAAAAAATCAAAAAGAAAAAATCCATATAACGAAATGTAAGGTGAAATTTTTTTTATACGGCATTTAGTTCAATTGTACTGATTTTCATAGTCTTTTCGTGATTCTACGTTCCTAGTTAGAAACCATGTTAAATGTGGGTTTATATACTATCGATTTATACCAAAATATAAACATGTTGTCATATCACTGATAATTCCAAAATACAACATATTCTTGAGAAGTACTCATGACACTGAAGTTAGCAGACACCTGTAAAATTTAAGCTTTTATTTCAGAAATGAATAAGTGGAAAAAAAAATATTTAAAAATTTTGTACTTACAGTTTTTGAATTATGTAGATGTGCAATTTTTTTTTTTTCATTTTTTAAAAATAATTTTTTCAATTAAAAAAATCATAAAAATTGTTACATGTCTACTAATTTCAGTATCATAAGTACTCGCACATTTTCGGAGCAGCGACGTTCTGTTACGACGTTTAGCATTTGTAGGGAATATCGTATTTTATTCGGATGTACTCGGCTTGGACCCGAGTAAGGTGTTTGCGCTCGCTCACACATAGTTCGATTAGTATGTGTGTACTGTTCGCTTCGGAGTCGACGCGGAGATTGAAAACAGCTGTTGTTTACGTGTAGTGTTGCGAGCACTCCGATCATGTCTGACCTCGTGGAGAATGAAAACTCTAGTGAAAGTGAAAGAAATGTTCAAGAAAAAGAGCCAGAACGTGTTTGTTTTATTTGTGATTTGCCAGGTGATCCTATTGATAACCGGATAAAATGTCTGTCAAGCGCAATTTTAAAAAATTGCATCGAAGCAATTGAGGTTAGGAGTAAGCAACAGTCTAACACCCCCAGAAGATCCATGGATGTTGCTTCAATTCAATTGCCCAAAGATCTTGAGGAAAAAGGATACCATCAAAAGTGTTATAAACAATTAACAAACTTATCCGGCAAACGAAAAATAGAAGAAATTGTTGATCCCGACGCCAACGAGAATAATCCAAGGTATTAATTTTTATTTATTATAAGTTGCCAAAAATATCTAGTTCATCATATTTATATCTTTGTATTTTCGATAATTAATAGTAGCAATTGTTTCATATAATCTGACAATAAATATCATCTAAAATATACACGAATAATAGCGTTGATTTCGGAGTATGAGGACGTTCGATGGTCGAGTATTGTGTTTATAATTAATAACAATTAAATAAAAAAAATTGTTATTAAAAAAAAAAATTTCTAATCTTATAAAAATGAAATTAAAAAAAAATTTGATATTTTGATTTTTCAATCTTTTTTTTAATTTTTCAAGTTACCGGTATCAGTATAATTTATTCCGAAAATTTAAACAAATCTCAAAAGTTATTTATAGATAGAAAATATTATTATAGATAGAAAAAAAGTTTTAAATAATTTTTTGTCTAACTTTTTTTTTTCTAAAACTCTCATAAAACTCTTATAAAAATCTCATAATAGTGAATTTTTTTCAATCAATATTTTTAAACAGGAATTACAAAAAATACTTTATTGACAGTTATATTTGAAAAATTTTTGTTGTTGTTCTATTATTAACTAAAGTTACATGTATTGTGACAATCTTACTATGACTAACCAAAATAATAATTTTTTTCAGCGGAAATAACGAAGAACCTGAAGAGCACGTATCTTTTGAACATGGTCCAACTGCTTGTGTATTTTGTGCGCAAGTACGCAAACGACATAACCGCCAGCTCATAGTATGTAGCTTTGCTGAAGCGAAAAAAAATTACGAAACATTTCGTATTATTATAGATTTAGCTACTGCAAAATATGATTTAGCGATTTTACAAAGGATTGACCAATGTCAAGAGATGTCAGTACCCATACCATATCATAGGGTTTGTAAAACTCAATATTTGAATAACTCTAGGCAAAAAAAAAAAAATACTGATTGGCACTTAAGGAGACAGAAACACGAGCGAGCTCGTAAGAATCTGTTAACATTTATTCAGGAAGAAATTGTCGAAAATATGCGCATTTTCCAATATTCCTTCTTGCTCAATTTATTCAGACAATTTTTATTGGAAGAGTATGATAATCAGAAGTTACCTAAGTGTTTTGACACGTCCAATATACAGAGTGAAATTTTAGAACATTTCAAGGACGCTGTCATCTTTATTAACAATCGTGGATGCAAACGCGTTGTCTCTGCTAGTGCAACTCTAGAAAATATTGATATGACGTACGTGAATGAAGAAAACACCATCAATTCTTCAGCGTTATTCCTGCGCAAGATTGTTCTAGGAGTTGAAAAAAATCAAATCAATGATAATGTAACTGCGCCAAAACTCATCAAAGGTGAATGTGAAATTCCATATGCTCTATTACGTTTTTATAGTCTTTTGTTAACTGGAGGTGATGTGGATAAAATAAAAGACCCAAAAATGTTGGTCTTAGCCAAGTCTTATGCTTCTGATGTTATCTATACTATTCACAGAGGAAGAGTTAAGACATCCAAACATATAACTCTTGGAATAACAGTCAAAAGTTTGAGTAGTAGTGAAAAGCTTCTACGCCTCTTACATTCCTACGGACATTGCATTTCGTACACGAAAGTATTAGAATTGGAGACGGAAGCAACCTATACTATATCGGAAGCAGAGAAGGTATGCCCTGCAGGTATGGTATTGCAACCATCTCTCAATAGTGGTTTTGCTTTCGATAATTTTGATCGATATGTAGAAACATGTGATGGTAAAGACACTATGCACGATACCGTTGGAATTTCGTTTCAAGATCATGCTCCACGAGTTGACATATCTTCTGAGGAAAGTAACGATGGTATTGGAAGTGACCAGCCTCGTAGAAAACGATTCCGCAGACACTACGAAGCCGATACTCTCGTTATACTACCACTTACAGAAACTCCAAAGTTTGTAGGCACTCTCCAATTGCCAGCAAACGTTAATGCACCTACTAATTTAGAAGAAGCTAAAAGGTTAGATAGAGTATGGATGATAAGCCATGCTTTGAATATACCTACACCAATGTGGGTAGGATTTAACGCTCTAATTGCCAATGACAAGAATATTACTCAAGATATATTTTATTTAACCCCTATCAATGAATCACCTACCAAAGATTACGTGGTACATGAAACTATGATGCGGAGTATCAAAGGTGCTGAAGAATGCCAACAACAGTACGCGCAGGTACATTATGATTTGGCCATAGCTAGTAAATCGTTGAAAATACAAAATTCTGAGCTGAGAAGAAATGAGGACTCAACATTGAAACGCATTTTTGTTCACTTGGGACCTTTCCACATAGCAATGTCGCAGTTCAAAGCGATTGGTAAATACATTGAAAATTGTGGTTTATCGGAAATTTTAATTGATTCTGGTTTATTGGCAAGCGGATCTGTAAACTCATTTCTTATGGGGAAGCACTTCAACAGATGTAAACGCTTACATCCTCTTATGTCTGTTGCTATTGAAAGAATGCATTTTAAATTTTTCACAGAGAAAGAAAATGTAATAGTAAGCGATGAGTGTTTACACTTCTTGAAATCTTTTCAAAATAGGAAAGGTGAAGATATTAGCGGAAAATTAGTTACATACCCTACAGTAGATAATGTTGATGTTATAAATATATTATCTAAATATGAAGACTTCCGTAGAAAAACGTTAAGTGGTGATCATGGAAGTACACCGAAGTTCTATCTTACTTATGTTGAAATGGTTAACAACTACTTTCTTTTCGACCGAAGTATTCGCACAGGTGATATCGATTTGTACAAATATACTCTGCCACTCATTACCAATCTGTTTTTTGTCTTCAATCATCAAAACTATGCCAGGTACCTCACTTTATACCATTGCAACTTGGAAAATGTGGAACAATCGCATCCTGGATTGAATGTCGTAGTAGGCATAAAAAGAACTAATAAGCCTTTTTCTAAGCGAGAAGTAGACTTTACTGTTGAAAGTACGATCAACGCTGATGCTGCTAAACGATCAACTGGCATTGCATGTATGAAGAACTCAATATCTGCTCGACAAAGGTGGAGCAAAAGCCATGCTCTACGAACGGAAATTATCTCTCACGTATTCGCTGAAGTGCTAATGAAAAAAAGAGAAGAGTTTACTAATGATTTGAGGAAAAGCAAAATAGAAAAAAGTCAACTACAAATACAACAGTTTGAAGACAGTATTAACAATCGTTTGAATCCATTTTCATCTTCATTAAAAGATAACTTGTTATACAATATTAGTAATGGACAGTCTGCAAGTCATGAAGTCCATGAATTTCTAATGAATGTTGTGGAAATTGGAGAAGAGCAGAGGAAAAAATTTTTAGAACAATGTGCATCAAATCCACATCGATTTGAGCAATCTATCCAGAGAAATGTTATTCATACTTTCAAAGTCAAGAAAATAGTGAAACGTCAAGGTGGAAAGGTGACAGAGGTTAAACTACACAGGGATTTATTTGGAAGATTGTTAGGTATATCTCTACAACAAAATGTTGACATTGAAAAGGTTCTGGAGTACCCTCTGACCCCTGTTCCACTATCATTATGTCATATGGATGGAACCATCAATAAAACAGATAAATCAAAGCTGGTAAAACCTTTGATAGATAGAGAAAATATTGTTGAGAGTATTCCTAAAGAATTGGATGTCGTGATTATTGATGGATTTTTTTATCTCTATACTCTTCGAGACATACCTTCTACCTTTGGCGCTATAAGTTATAATTTGCTCCGTAATCTAACAAATCACGTGGCTACGGAAATCCACGTGATCTTTGATACTTACCCAACACCAAGCATAAAAGATTACGAGCATTCTATACGAGATAATTTAAGAAATGATGATTTCGTTATCGAAGGACCTCAAACGAAACGTCCGGCAAATTTCATAGCCGAATTAAAGAACATTAAATTCAAGCAAGCATTTGTCCAGTTTCTCGTCAATGATTGGTCGACTCAAGACAAAGCTACGTTGATTAAGCCTACACAGAAAGTGTTTCTAAATTATCAGCTGTGTCAATCTTACAGAAAAGTGGCAGAATCTGTCGTTAGAGAAGTATCTGAAAAGTATACCTGCAGTGCTCACGAAGAAGCTGATACAAAAATAGTGTATCATGTTTGCGCTGTTGGGTCAAATACAAACATTTTGATTAAGTGTTCCGATACAGATATTCTCGTAATATTATTATCTAATATGAAACAAATCCTAGTAAATGTGGGCGAGAATCAGTTCAATGTCGATCGCAAAATATGGATGCAACTCGGAACCGGTAACCACGTGAAAAACATTGACGTTTGTGCTGTGTACAGAGACTTGGGCGAAAATCTCTGTTCTTCGTTGGCTGCATTCCATGCTTTTACGGGATGCGACTTCAATCCCGCATTTTATAGGAAGGGTAAAAACAGACCCTTCAAAGTATTGGAGAAATCAGAGAAGTTCCAAGACGCATTTATTAAAATGGGGCATAATACGTTTATTGCAGATCCACTACTCATGGAACAAACTTTCAATGTTCTGCAAGAATATACATGCGTTTTATACAACGTAAAAGCAAGAAAAACAGTCAACGAAGCAAGGTGTATCATATTTGAAAGGATTTATACTCCGAAAAGAAGTAATGAAGCTTTCAAAAAGACAGCTATGAAATTGGAAGCAACGTCGTTTCCCCCTTGTTTCCGGGAGTTGAAGCAACATCTGAAGAGAAGTACCTACATAGCACAGATTTGGTGTAATGCCTACAAACAAGTACCGTCGACCTTGTTTCCAATAAACTATGGATGGGTTGTTAATGACGGCCGGTACGATTTCGATTGGTTTCACGGCGAGGAATGCCCCCAAAAAGTCTGTGACATAACGGAACCGGATGAGGAATCAGACGTAGAAGATGATGACGTCATAGGTAAATAAATAAATAAATCTTTACATCTTTAATTTGTACGTAAGACTTTGATTTTGACAAATACATATTTATGTTTCAGAAAATAATAGAGAAGATAATTCGGACGTCGATAACGACGTTGATTCCGATAACAACTCAGCAACTGATTCCGATACTGAATAATTTAAAGAAAAACCATATTTTTTATTATCATCATTAAATTTATCGAATTTTTCTAAAAATGACCATTTTTTTTATTATTATCATTAAATATATCGAATATTTCTAAAAAATGATTGTTTTATTTATTCACATCATTACAATGAAACAAATCAATTATATGTATGTATCCATAATGTTTGAAGTATATATTAAACCAAAAAGTATATAAAACTGTTGATACTGGGATTGACAGTTTCAATTCTTGGACATAATATACACACCGTTTCAGTTCAGTTAGACGTCATAGTGATTTTATCATATTATCAATTGTTCTCTTCAAAAATATGTTAATCCCGTACTGTATCAGATGGCCATAAAGTACCCTTAAAATTGTAGCGTCATTTTCATCAGCCTAGAAGATATGGTCTGCATAAAAATGTACGGCATCATTTTTTCCTAATTTATCTATGTTAATACTATTTAAAACAAGGGATAAAATGTAGAAGACTGCTATATTTCATTAATCTATGATATTTAAATTTTTACAATAATTTGCAAAATTTCAGTTTTTGTATTTCTTTATAATTTTTTTCAGAACGGTTTCTTTTGAACGGCAATACTATATAACAATTGTATTTTACAATATCATGTTAAAAAAAAAGTTCCCGTACAGGATCAAATGACTTTACAGCTCTATAAATCAAGGATACGATGAAATTAAGATAATTATTGATATACATTCAAATGAACAATCATTTTTTGACGGCATTATTTTTAATAGTACTTTTGAGTGCTAGGTAATGTTTTGGAACCAAAGCCGTACTTTTTCAAATCACCTCCTGGACCACGGAAAGAGAGGGGATTGCAACCCTCGATTTTTTCCCCTTGTCGCATGATTTTTGTACGGCGTTGCGGAATAATGGATTAGAAGCAGTATTGAAATAGTATGACACAGATGCCGTACAAAGTCAAATGACCAAATTTACCCTGGTAATTGTCGGAAAATAAAAAAAAATTCCGACTTTGTGGCGCACCATTTTTTTACGGCACAGCGCGTTTTCTCATTATTTTTCATGGATCTATCGGTGGTAAGAATGCCGTACAAAAATATGTGACCAAAATGTACTCACTCTACCTGTACTTTCGAATTCTCACCTGCACTCAGTTGGACAGCTTACAAGTGACGGCATAGTGCTAAATCTTATTATTATATGCTCTTATATCGTTGTAAATAGGTCACCTGGTGGTTCAAATGACCCATAATTTTTTCAGCATGGGCCTGTAGTCTAGAAGTCTTAATTAAACCCACTGGAAATTCTAATTAGTCTCTTATTTCACAAAGTGCATTATACGAGACGTTCTGAGCATGACAACCGAAATGGCAACCGAGTAGTGATATTAATATTTTGATTTGATTTTAGGTACTTGTCACAGTCGATAACACACTCTACTCCTGGTGAAATACATTATTAAATCAGTTATGGGAAGTCTGTGTCCAAACATGATTATCGAGCATGACGGTCGAATAAATATATAAATGAAAAACGTACGTAAAGTCTGTTTCCAGAACCTTCTTTCAAACTTTTCTTTTCTAAACTAGGTATATTTAAAAGTCTTCACTGGAAAGTAACGAATATAAAATAAATAATTACTCACTCATTCATGTTAAACGCGTACGTATATTTCGGCTATTTTTTTTTTTTTAAAGAGATAAATAATCTGTTTAACTTAGAGGAAATGTGATCTTGATGTGTATTGAGCTACATTGCAAATTGCGACAGGTGTTCACCTATCCAGCAGTGTTGATTGAATAATTGAAATCTGATACGAGGTTTCAATTTGAAGCGACGAGCATGATGCCTTACCACGGCGATTACGTTGCAAGCGAAAGCGCGATGTACAATTGGTAACAGAAATTTTAGAATTTTTCTTTATCCCAATAATGCATTTTATGCGAAAAAGATTGAATAGATAAGGAGAAAATGGGATAAAGGCATAGAGAAGATTAAACAATGTAAGTGCAGTTTTCAAATGATATATTAAAATTATTCTTCATTTGATATTATGTATTTAATATATCCTTGGTCTACCTTGCTGATGTATGAAAACTTAATCCATCAATAGTCTGTTGCAGTCCCTGGCTGGACATAGGTCTCTTCCAATATCGGGAGGTTATGGCCTACGGTTTCCACGCTGCCCAGATGAGTTGGTACAGGGTGTTGTTTTGGGTTTTCCTTCTCTCGCAGTAATATCGTCTGCGTATTTTTCCGTAGTCGCCTCTTCCCTTCGGTTGAAATGGAGTGGTGATACTTGTATTCTGCCTCCGTTACCACGCTGATAACTATCACAGATTATCACTGACTCCTGATGCCAGCAATTTAGTTTAGTGTTGTAAAATTCTGCAAATACACGTCAGTGAAGTTTGCAAAAGTATCTTCCAATACACGTTACAATTTATTTGTGCAAGCCTAAATTTGCGCAAGTATATTTTATGGCTAGGATAAAAATTAATAGGATTATTTATTGTTATGCTAGTCATACAATATGCTATTAAAAAGAATTATTAATCCATTTAATTTTTATGATTGTTGCTCAAGCAAGATTTTCATCTACCAGCCGACACTCGTTACCGATACGTCCCGTTAGTTAGCTATATAATAGATTATAAATATATTGCAGACATCCACATCCACCTTTTGCGCTTCTTTATCCACTACGCGTTCAACTATAATATATTACCTACATTATTTTAACTCACTAGCTATTCCGAAATCCGCAGACATGAAAAATTGCTGCAGGATTTTAGTCTGTTCGAACCAAAGCACCCTCTGCGCTCAATCAAAACAGACATCTACTTATTAACAAAAATTTGTAACCACATTTCCATCTTCAAATAAATCAATTGTGTGTCGCCCAATAATTAGAGCAATATAAACAGGGCCAAGGTTGGGAAATTTGATCATGGCGAAACGAGAGAGCAGATCTATTAAACGCACCACAAACCTATATATCAATGTAGGGTATAGTATGTATTAAGTTAAACAGAGTTTAGAGGCAAAAGGAATATTTAGGACCCATCAAGACTACAACACATACAAAAAAAATGCGCCTCTTCATGTTCGAGGGATAGACTGGGACATTGTGGTCTACACCTGAAGGGGTTGTCTCGAAAGAAATGGCCGGGGTCTGCCGGGGTGCGAGGGATATGTTGGTTACAATCTCACCTCCAGCAACTAAGGACCCAAAGACGGCGTGCGTTTTAGTCAGTTCGAGTCCGACATAACCTTTCTCATCGGCTCCGGTAGGATTGGTATAGGTGCGGATTTCTTTATCATATCATTAACTACTTCCGTTGTCATGACAGCAAGGAGAAGTAGTATCGAAGGGAAGTAGAGAATCAAGTAGAGTCGTAGAACGCAAATATCGAAATCCACGCGGGTGGAGTAGCAGGCAACAGCTAGTTTATTATAATACTACAAAACGAATACATCTTAGTTTTAAAAGAGTATCAACTTCAATTCCAATTATTGAGGTTGCCGTTCAATTTGTGCATCCATCTTTTCTTGCAGTATTCGCGTTATCGACTAATGAGACCAATTTGTAATTTTTGCTCGCTCAGTGTACCTATCTCTGTAACTTTGCAATTAAGTATCTCAGAATCGAGAAAAGCAATAATATTAGCACTCTGAATGGTTTGCTCTGAAATCATCGAAGCAATACTTTTTTGTTTTTTATAACACTAAGGCGGCAGACAAGCATACGGCCCACGTAATAAAAGTGGTTACCGTGGCATATGGACGTTTGCAACACCAGGAGTGTCACAGTGTGCTGACGCTTTAGAGAAATTTAAGAGACTTTCTGGGCTTTCAGTGCAGAAGACAAAATAGAGTTTTATTCCATCACAGAGCAGTATTAACTAAGCCCTCCGTTTTCCCACACAAAACCTCTCCAGTAAGCTCTGGACACCAGTTACTTTAGGTTATTATTAGCCGTGGTATTCTGTAGGACGGAGGTACTTCCCCGGTCGAAAATTACATTGTTTTCAGTTTACCTGACTTTTTTATTTCCAATCTCATGATGACTATTACAGAATACCTACCTATTACAGAGTACCTACTGATGAGTTAACTATATTTATTGCCCGTTTACCCCAGTCGTTGGGTAGTTTACCTGAAAAGTCTTCCGGCTAATTTATCGAAATAATTTCGATTGATAAGTATTTAGGAATATTATTATAGTTTAGTGATGACATCCGTGTGGTGAGAGAGTACTTACCACCCTATCTCATCCAAAGGCAAGTACGCAGACGATATCTCTATGAGAGAAGGAAAGCTCAAAATAAAACCGTGTACCAACCCTTCTAGCCAGTGTGTGAATCGTAGGCCAAAGCCTCCCAACATTGATTTAGAGTAGTGAACTGCAATAAGGTAATTGGTTTTTTAATTATAGCTTAGGGGTTAAAAATTGGTCTCGCAGTCGAGAGGTCCCGAGTTCTATTCCTGTACACAAAACAGTGTATAGATATTATATCGATGTTAAATCTTCTTCTGTCGAATCGACGGCACTTTTGAGTAACCATCTTGCTGTAGTAATATGTCTCACGGCATCGCCGCTATTCACGGAGGATTTGCTCTACGGGAATGCTTACTACGGTACGTATTTGTATGTGTGTTACATCAAGACACATTCATAATATACTATATCTATAATGAGTGCACATACGGTTCATCGATCATATGCATTGAACTGGTTTGAACAATAGGCGACTAAACGGACTTGTTGCGGCTTGTAATGACAATCGCAATTCTATATGGACTACTAGTTACAGAGATATACGTGAATTAGACTGGATGTGACATAGTCCAGTTATCTTATTTATGAAATGAGCCTACAAAAATAATAAATTGCTATGATAACATTTGAAGTCCTATCAACTATTTGATAGTCAACATAATTTCAAATGTTAAATGTATTTATTAATTAGCAGATATTTCATTATTTTACTTCCTCTTCACCGGACCGAAGGAGTTAGACACGTCCGCCTAACTTTTACTGGTACCTATAACTGTGCATCTGCATAGCAATGGAAGCAGTCATCGGACAACATGTCAGACAGTACTACTCTTAATAGGGAAGACATATTTTTTATCGTGTGCAAATTTCCCGCGAATACCACTTCCACCGAAGCCGGTGGACGCGGTGGCTCCAACTCCTCTCTCACATCGCAGTGATGACACTTGGACGTTGGTTTCTATAGAGCCGATGCAGGTAATCCCTCAAGCACCCATGCCGGGTGGGTCAACTCACCTGCGTCAGCCGGCACGATACGCTACCGTGTGTCCTCTCTAGCCAGTCCCCCATGGTAGGTCTTACCGCCGCTACTACAGCGTACCCTGAATAGGTTCCAATACGTAGGTTGCAGGAACGGCATTTGAATTCTACGGAGTAGCAGGCAGCCGTTAATACTTAATTTAAAAAGAGTTATAGCAATGTTAATAAAACGTATATTCTAATTTGCATAAGCTTCAGCATATTAATTGAACACTACCCAATTTACATATTATACTCTTTATACTAAAACTCGACAACAAATAAGTTGATGAATTTCTGTAATCCCCAAATGGTGATGTTAGATTATTATATAACAGCTATTGCCCGCGGCTCTGCCCGTTTATGTCCTATAGGAACGCCTTCCAAGGTTGAAAGTGAGAAAGAAAAAAAGAAAGAAAGAGAATATGCTTTATTTATCCTTTTACAGCACAAACATTTCTACACACGGAAAGAATACATAATATTTATTTCATATATTATTTCATAAATTATGTCGAGCACATCTATGCTGCACCAGGAAAAAAGGAGCCAGTTCAGCGGAATGCCGGGCAACAAGTACGTGGCGCTGATTTTCAACTGACTCCTCGAGGAACCACGTACAGGCTTATTACACATAGTATCACAGGCGACTTTTATCCCATCCCAAGAAGGTTTTTATTTCGAGTCTTCCTTCTCTCGCAGGAATATCGTCTGCCTAGTTTCCCGTGTGTTGCCTCTTACAACACTCCGCTCTTTGGACGATATGGGGTGGTGGTATTCTTTCTCCATCACCATACTCATATATACGGGATCAAAATCTCACACGTATGCCGTATGTAGTCACGTACCACAACTAGTAATTTATAAAGCAAATTAAATAATAAAGGAAAACCTAAAAGGCCTAAACCCAGCACAAAGCTCTGAGTCTTAAAGACCCATGAATAATAATTTAGACCACGTGAACCGATTCACGATTCATTTTCTTCATCGTATGAATAGAAGCTGCTTAACTAGCATGCAGCCCGCCATTTTCCAAGTTAATTTCTCGAAGCTAACACAGCCAGGTAATGCATTTTACTTTATGCATGCATAGACGCCGGCCGGTTACTCGGCAACTCTTGCAATAACGGAGAATAAGCTTCCTATTGTAGTTAAATGTTATTTTTATAACCAACGTAGCTGATTGTTTCCTGGCAAATAAAATGCAAAGGTCACGGTTTATAATGGGTCATGTAAGGTATCTGAATTTCTGTTTACTTACACTCGTAGATAAACTCATAGAAGTACTTATTACATGAGATTGGAAAATTAAGAGCAGTAGTACCGATCGTCCTTAGTTGTGCTGATTAAGAGGCAAGTAGTTGTAGGTTAACTTGTGCCTCGAATATCGTGGAGGGGCCCATGGAACCCTAGTATTTTATTTGTTTCACAAGTCAAATGTACAAAAATAACGTCAATGCCTAAAGTGAAAACGTTTACGCCTAAAGTAAAATATAATTAACACAAAACGATTACAAAAAATTGTAAGCTAATTTCTTTGCATATATATTAAAGTTCAAATACCAGGTTCATTAAATATAATGGCAGTGGTAAGTTCTCTATTGATTATACAGCCATTGTAAGGTGTGTTTTTAGGTGCCACGTGAATTAAGAAACATTTCGATTAGTGGAACGATGTACCATTGCATGTGAAAGTTGTTTAGACTTACTAGGGCAAAATAGACAAACATACCGCCTTCTCATAAATAAAATGATAGCAGTTACATAATTGCTAGCATAGAACATTTTAAATAAAAAAAATCGATTTATATATATGACTGACAACAAAACGCTAGATTAAGGTGTAAAATACTTTCTATTTAAGATACGACTGTTTATAAACTGTTAAAATTCAAATGTTATGGGTAGTCATTGTATTTTTAAAGATCACAGTGTAACGAACTCGACAAACAGATTTGAGAACCGCACAACACATTTTCAAAAAATAGAATGGAATTTTTTTTTTATATTTCGAATAACCTATCTTATAAATCAAAAAACTAGATACGATATACCGGTCTCTATTTAAAATGGTGCTTACCATATCTACAGCTTTATAACCACAAAATCACGAACATATAAAATACATTCGTGTGGGAACTTTCGGTTACTAGCCGCCGAAGCAAGCGTGGTGATTATGTCAGACTCGAACCGACTAAGATCCTAAGATCCATATCTAATAAAAAGATTAATAGCTATGTAAAGGTAAATAGCTGTAATTAGGTACAAAGTTTGGAATCGAGACGGCTACTACATCATTTGTTACTTCTTGTACATTTGCAATAGAGAATAAAATTTGCAAGGACAATGTCTACAAGACAAGATAAACTATCGTAATTATCAACAATAACCATCAAATTAATAGTTCTATCAAACATGCTATTCGCACTATATCCCTTCCAGTGTGTTAATACTCAGACCACATTCGTCCTACATTCACCCCCCTTCTCCGATCAACTGTCTCGACTTGACGGCCATTACCTAACCGACCGCTTGTGCGCTCTACAAACTCCACACCACGACACCACAACAACCAAAGCCTTATCAAAATATTGTCAGATCTTATGCCAAAGTAATACGGTCGAAAATATAACACAATCATAACGGAGTAAAATAAAATTAATGTGGTTTCATCTACTCCACTCGCTGTTTATACTCCTCGCCTATCGATGTTCGTCATAATAATTAATTCGATATTTGAACGCGGCAAAGTGCTGTCATTGATTTTGGCCAGTGTTTTGCATGTTTTGTGTTTACGAAAAGTTTATATATTTTAGTTCTTATTGGTTATAGAACACTGTGAATGTTTTATACGAAAAATGTGTTGTAAATAATGTTAGTTCAGAGTTTAACCTACAGATTGTGTAAAATAGTGATATTTATAATATGGTGATATAGTGTGTAAAGATGTTGGCTGGCGAGGAAGCTAGTGTGGAGTTGGTACAACGGTGGCTTCAGAGGCGTGATAGTGATGACAACGACACAGGTTACTATTATTTTTGAATTATTTGAATGTTTTAACAATATTCTGAACTCTTTACCATTCGTTTACAAGCACCTAGCTCCAAGTACCAAGTTATCGCTGCATCATCTAAAAGCTGACTAAGAGAAAATGTCGATGGCGTTTGTACACGCACAGTTATAGGAAAAGTGTGAGAGTTTAAATTATTTAAATTATTTTGAATCATTCCCGAGGCACACTTATTGTCATATTTAGATTTAACATTAACTTATCACAAGTATAGTCAAATATCTTTAAGAAAAGATACGTCAACAGTGATATACCAAAGGCATTAAAGTAACTATCTTATTATATTTTCAAAACTATATAGGTTATAACCTTTAAAAATGATTTGCATAAAGAACACCTTCGTCTATTCGTTATTTGAATTGAATTTGGAAGTGGTTAACATAATTTAGCAAAAAAGCAGATGTTTATAGCTTAGAAATAAAACTGTTTTGAACGAGTTCTATTGATATTTTATGTTTTCATTACGAACCTACACAGTTTTCGGTAGTTACTTTGTCTCCTTAAAAAACAAACAAATCCTGAGAACTAATGTAAATGATAAAATGATCTTACGTAAATATTACACACAATACATCGTGATATCCGTGGCAAAAATTAAATGTGTAATGTTAAATAATGTATGTATGTACTATGTATCATCATCATCATCATCCACCCGCGGCAGTGTTCTGCTGGACATAGGCCTCTCCCATGACACGCCACTTACTTACATGTCATGTACTATGTATAATGTAATGTAATTTTACTATGAAGCTTGTGAATGGTCGATGATTGTTTAATATTAGTAAATAATAATAGGTATATCATGTCTATCACTTATTATAAATAATAATTATAATAACACGCGTATAATGTTCACGGATGTTATTATCTATAATGTTTATTGTATGTATTGTGTGAGTTAACAACTTAGAGTATAATATAAGATATCTTAGATTTATTTTGAATCTGGTTAAGCATGTCCACTGTGAAAAATATGAGTCCGTATTTTGACATTTATTATGCATAAAACTTAGCTGTGAAACATTATTATACCAACCCAGCCAATTCAATACCGATTTGGGAATATTTTTTGACATTATCTGTTACAAATATGATTCAACGTCATTATCTACTCCAATATTATAAAGAGGAAAATTTGTATTTTTGTATGTGTACTTATATGTTTGTAAAGAATAATCTCAAAAACTGCTAAGCCGATTTCAAAAAATCTTTCACCATTAGAAAGCTACATTCACCCTGAGTAACATAGGCTACGAGTATATTGCACTGCGCGATAGCCGACATCCACGCGAGCGCGAGCGTAGCCGCGGGCACTAGCTGGTTGTATATAATTCAATCACCAATCCCCGACGTTTGGTCTTATAATTTCATGTATAAGGTTATTAATTTACCATCGAAAAAGCATACGTTGGGATGAAAAACTTTTTGCCTCGAAATGTCGAATTCTATAAAACATTTTCAAAAATTCTGAATTCGTGAGCGAAGCTAAAAGATAGCACATACCAATTTCGTAATAAGAATTTTACAGCCATTTCAGATTTAATCTCAGGAAACTGGAACGTCGAGGCGATAATTTGCTCAACAGTTAAATTACAAAAATTGTGAGACTGCAAATTTCTTGGCTAGCAAAAGAGCTGTTATTCAGCAGTTTCAGCTATGTACCTAATTCCATTTTTTATTAAAATTGTCAGAAACTTCAAATTAACCAAAACTATTTTCATTAAAATTTACGCAAGCACGAAATTGTACGCCTCTCATTAGAAGCACGAGTGTTTATTATGGTTTTCAATGTATAATCTGTCAGTCAATCGAACTGTCAACTGTTCGATTCCCTATTTTGGGAATTGATCAAATTTATACGAACTAAATTCAGTTCCTCATACTTTTTTAGCAGTTTAATCTCTACCATCACTCTCTACTTTCCGTGAAGCGACTGCCATCTGACCTCCACAACCAATGGTCCAATCACCAATAGCGATATAGAAGTTCCAAGTTAGACTGGATGAACTTTTGAGGGCTCCAACTACCCGTAACGACTGCCATAGACGTTTATATGGCAACCGGGACAGACTGCTTAACTTGCTCTCCAAGGCACGCTGTTTAATCTCTACCAATCCCAAATATAATAATAATATGTCTTTATTGTACATTAAGGAGATAATAATATGTATAATACTTATGGACATACATTTGAATAGGTACATACAATTTGAGGTCTTATCGCTCTGTGACATTCTCTTAGAGACAACCATGGAACAAAGGTATTAGGGGAAAAAATATTTAGTATTTAGTATTGGTACCTTAGTGGTATTAAATTAATACAAGCCATTGAGCTTAGCTGGAAGGGTTAAAGGAAATATTCGTAATTTCAGTTGCTAATATTCTTCACAAAAATAAATAAATTTGAAAGATGTAAACGATTTATAATAAAAAACGTCGACAAACGCGAACTATACTATCTTTATAAGTAACGTAACTAACCGATTTAAAGGTAATTTAAACAGTCTGGTTAATAGTATTAACTAAACTACCTAAATGAACTTTTTTTCTTATAAATTCACTTTGCAAAGGAGTGCAGCAGGAATGCAGTACATGGTTAATAAACATGCTAACAGTTACACGGACTTTCGTTTGCATGTATCGTGACAGAGACGAATGGCGATAGTGCAATACTGGCATGCCCTATAGAATAGAGATTTGAATCTGATTGGTATCGACTTACTGTAGTTAAATGGCAGCATACTAAGCAGTAATACTGGTGCCTAAGGCCGTAGTCTTCGACTAGCGACAATAAAATTTTGCTTCGAAAACCAGCAAACTATTTCAGTTGCGGACGTTTTGCTCTTAGGGCATTTTATATAGCGGTTAATATGACATTAAGAACGTTTAGCTTCGAAGACCTTCTGCTCAACACTGGAAATACCTACGGGTTCAGACTTACTACTTACGTTTTTATAAATATTTTAGGACAATTTATACAATGCCACCTAGACCCATGGTATATACTTTTATTAACTTGTGTTATGGGTTCTAGAATGCGGATAAACATACTTAGATTTAATTATTTTAGTTACACAATTTATTTTCAATTATTTACTATCACAAACAATTTTAAAATTGTGTAGGATACATAGAAGAAGATAGTAGTAGATACATTATACATAGAAACACCAGGAAAAATGTAAAATATTTATATTCATGCACACACATCACAGCCACGCCACAGTATTGGTCCCTAATTTAGACATTTTAATGCTATATAGGTAGGAATTAATATTACCGCTACGCAGGAGGCGCGGGTTGTATCCCCGCTCGGTGTAAATATTTATATGCATGAATTTATGATTATTTGCACTAGCTTGATCGGTCCCGATTATCATACGAACATCTATAATAGGGGAAACTGGGGACACTTCATCCCTATGGGAGACAAGGTACACCAATATTTTTTGAATTACTAAGTGTAGGTATTAGAGTATTTTTTAGTGTGGCAACACTAAGTTAACATTATTACCCTTAGTGTTACCACATTAAAAATAGTCTAATACGCTTAGTAATTCCAAAAATATTGGTGTACCTTGTCTCCCATAGGGATCAAGTGTCCCCAGTTTCCCCTATAGTTGACATTGACGTTTTTTAAGTGCCGTTTAATGGTCTATACAGAATAAATATATTTTTGAATTTTGAGTCACTCACTAAGGAGACCCAAGACCAAAGAAGCCAAGCACACACAGCAAATTGCCAAGAAAAGTGTTAATGACAAAAAGCACTTGCTGCGTAAATGTAGGTTAACTTGCTGCTTAGGAGTGAGGCCTCCCTAACACTGCATTAACTGGCCATTACACTACCGACGTGAACCCGCTCTTAATACAAGCTATTGAGCTTAGCTGGAGGGAATATTAGTATATAGTATAGGGAATAAAGAAAAAAAACACATCTGATGAGGCCGTCAAGCTGAGCGCCACCATTGTAGCACTGTACGTGTTTGCAATGGTGGCCCTCTTTCATGAGACTTTGCCTTCAGCTTAACATCAGGCAAGGTGAAATCAAATTGACGTGTCATAAATAAAACAATTGCAGTTACAAATATTTAAAAAAAAATTACCAATCCTTGAGTAACGATTGATTATATATCCTATATCTTAGATATTACGCCACGGCCACTTTAGACGTAATAGTAATTTATTATAGTCAACAGCTCTGTATTATAGAAGCATAGTGAATAATAAATCTTCGCCGCTTTTATCTTATGAGACAGCCTATCTAGCTGCGGAATGGCTTGCACTTTATAACCTATCTTTCACCTACGGCTCTGCTCGTGACAGTTATTTATTATAAAGTTTTGTTTTTGATATGATTGATACACGGGTTCAGTAACTTCAGTATATAGGAATATGCTTTTCCAAAGATGAATGTCAAAGTGTGACTTGGACTTAGGCTATTTCGCACACGTGAACACCATGAACGGTATTTTATACCACTCGGTGGAAGACAAGCACATAACCCACCTGATGGAAAGTGGTTAATGTGGCCTATGAACGTTTGCAACACCAGGGGTGTTACATTTGTGCTGCCGTACAGATATGAGGGGAAAGGGAGAGTCAGTGCAGAAGACTAAGTAGGGTTTCTCGGTCTTCCCACAGACAATACTAAAGCTCTCCAGAGAGCTCTGTCTGCCCTACTCACCGCCGAAAACATAACACAAGGTTATTATTAGCCGCGGTATTCTGTAGGGCGGAGGTACTTCCCCAGTCGGATTGCTCAATTAAGATTCGAAATTCTGTCTTTTAAGGAAAGCACGAAGTGCAACGGTGATGACGCGCCAGGACCTCGTTTCTCTTGCGACTTAGGTCCAAAATACGCGCCGATAGGTATACCGAAGAATATATTGGATATTACCTGTACATCATTTTCGTAGCAATTTCTTTATTGTGTCTTGAAACCCAGCTTGAAAACCAACTATCTAATTATTAATTGGTACTTATGTCATCATATACTTTTCTGGGAGTGACTGCCGTCTGAGCTCCAAACCCTGAAAGAATAACCGACTGTTGATTAGTATGCGCACCGACTTACAGGTTACACTCTCCATGACAATGAGACATTGGTTCAAATGTCATCCATATTATCACATTAGATGACGTCATAATATATTATTTACTTTGGTTGTTTGTTTGTTGCAGGCAGTTCGAGCGGGTCGCCGGGTGCGCGCGCCGGCCGCCGCTCGTCGCTTGCGCTCACGCCTGAGGATGAACCACTAGTTGATATCGCCGTAAGTACTGTCTATCATCTACTGTCTATCATCATCCTAATTAACATATATGTATATACATATTTTAACGCCTATTTCCCTCTGGAATTAGCTGAGGTGAATTAAATAACATAAACTCACGCCTATATCCCCGAAGAGGTAGGCGCCAGTTTATGTTTAGCCTATTGCCCGGGCACTTATAAACCTGCGATAAATACACACATAACTTCGAAAAGCATCGAAAAGTCATTGGCGTGTGCCATGGTAAAACCTGGGATCGAACCCGAGACTTCGTCTCAGCAGTCCATGACCCATACCACTAGGCTACCGCGGTTTGCTACAGAGATGAATTAACACCAACATATCACCAACCATTGTATTCGATCCCACATAACAAGGAATGAGCCTATTGCCGTAATCCGAGCATTATTGATTCGAATCATGCATCAGAGGCTGAGACTGGACTATATATATTTGTCTGATGTTAAACAGCCTTATCCCTTTGTAACCATGTTACGACACCGCACGAAAAGAAATGTGGTGACTCAGAATCTACTCTGCCGGAATCCTTTAAGTAAAACTATTTGCTTATCATCCAAAAGGAAAACTTTACAAACGGACTTGCAAAACTTTAAAATTGCTGTGCCTTTTAATTCTGTAAGTAAACTACGTTCATTAAAAGCAATGTAGTCGGACAGTCGAGACAGTTCGAGTCATACAATGAAACCCAAGTTGTTCATCCAACGTTTTGTTAAATATTCGCTGAAGCATTAACCGAAGCTCCTAAAGTTCTTAATTAACTATTCACCGCTTAGTTCATAATCCTACTGATATTATAAGCGTGAATGTTTGTAAAGATGTTTGGATGTTTGTTATGTTCAAACGATGAGGATCTGGTTAACTTAATAAGGGTTCTGACCCTGTATTAATTTAGCCAGAAATAAAATGAAAATATATTCGTCAGACACACGGTGAAGATAGGATGATATTTTTTTTCAGTGTAGATACGAGTAGTACAGCATATTTCGCCTACAGCAAACGAATTGCTACATTTCTTGTTATTATTCAAATCAAATCAAATCAAATCAAAAATCATTTATTCTGCATAAACCAGTAAACGGCACTTACAAAAAGTCAATATCAACAATATTTTATCAAATGCAAATGGACCACCGGTTCGAAACGTGGCCCCGACCTGAGAAGACTCCGGCAAGAAACTCAGCGGGCTTTTCTTTTTTTTTGGTCTATTTACAAAAGTTTACTTAGTCTAGATACAAAATTTAGCTGAGTAGCAAGTGGAGTGAACAGCTCATTTCCAGGCTTGTTTATCATCCAAATAATCCTGGATTTCATAATAAGCTTTTGACATAACTAATTCCAAATCCCTAATTTCATTAGGGAGCTTATTAAAAAAGCGTATACAATTACCCTGAAAAGAATATTATATTATAAATATTAACATAAAAATATTTCATTGGTTACATTCCATTACTTATTATACCCACACAATTTACACAGTCACACACAGTGAATAAAACGAAATACTAGATAAAATCATTATCCCGGTCTCGATCACACAGGTTGTTACCTCTAAAGTTATTTCTATAATGTCTAGCTACAAAAACTTAATGGTAAGGGTTTTCACGATGCCATTTTCTTAGTTCTGTATAACTGATCTAATATCTAGTATACAAAGAAGTCATTACTACTTAAGTCCCATTTTTGAATTATTACCCCAATTTAGAAGGAAATAATTCAATACAATTCAAATAATTCATTTAAATTGAGTCTACACGTCGAGCTAGAGAGGCAACCAGAATGTATGGCATGATATTCAACTATGGTTGGAATTAACGCGATTATAGCAAAGTTATGTACATAACTTTGAACTGCACATTCTCCCAATAACTTGATATAATCGACGCGAGATCTTACACGAGAATTTTGCTATTAAAGCTAACGGATTATTTACACAAATTGTTGTGTTGAGTCGCGAATGAAATCGCGATTCGATACCATTTTTATTTTTAATATTGGAGAATTTGACTTCACCTCACCTGATGGTAAGCTGAAGGCAAAGGCAAAGTCTCAGGAGAAAGAGTCACCATTACAGTCATGTACAATTTTTCAACGGATTGACGGCCTCATCAGATGCTCTTTAGGATGCTCTGCTTAAAGGACCCGGGATTGTAGGAAGAAAAAAACACGTGAACTGGTAAGGACTTCCTAAGTCTTAATGGGGCGGCAAAGGAAAGACTGACAAAACCGCTTGGCCATCATTCAACAGAATATATAACATAAAAATTTATCTGAAAGCTCAGACTTGATGACCATACGGGAAAGCACTGAGCCGAGGGAAAATATTGGGTAGTTAAACGGTTTGAACATACCCTGCATTCATTAATGCCAGTAAAGAGAAAGACTAAAAATTTTATCTTTTAAAATTGTTCGTAATTATCAGTGCGCAAAGTCAGTGAACTCCGATAAAGACATGTCGGCATCTATGGTTTATTGGTTTGCTAAAAACGTGTTGTTTTATTTTAAATTATGAAACCATTCATAAAGCTTCCTACAACAGAGTGGAACTCCATGTCTGAGTCTGTGTTTCCGGGAAACTACTGAAACTAGAACCTATGAATCAACAAGTCTCGAATCAATAGGTTTGTTTCTACTAGGTCAAATGTGATCCTATTAATGATAAAAAATGCGTCTTGAAAAGCTGAGAATGAGCTATTTCATTCTATCCCTTTGTCATTATTGCTTTTATCAGACAGATAAATAGGGACAATGACTACTTTTTAATACTTTTGAAAAATAACCAATTTTTAATATTATAATGAATCGCTAAAGTATAATTTCCTACCAACTAATAGTTTTAAAGACCTTTAATTTTGAAAATTCAATTTTTTTGCCGTAGGAAACGCTCCATATATGTGTGTCATAACTTCTTAGCGGGTAGTGCAAATGCGTGGAGTGCAAGAGAATATCGCATTTTCTCAATCCGTGTTGCGTTTATTTGAAGTTTAATAAGGAATCTAAAAAAATATTAATTAGGACTTAAATCTCATTACTTATATTTAGACCTAGTTTGGACACTGTAATTGGTTTTACAATGTATATTTTTACAGTAAGAATTAAGATAAAATTGGGTAGAATCTGACGACCTTGTCATCATCCTATTGTATTGTTACGAATGTCACCACTCATGACGTAAGCCGTCAATGATTGAAGCGTTTGATAATTTCGACTAGAATCTTAACAACCACGCTGGCCTAATGCGTGATGCGATGGTCTGCCGTTCAAAACGATGACGGTTCGAGCCTCACATGTACATAATGGGTTTTTGTGATTTTTAATAATTCTAGAAAATTTATTTGGTAAGTAAGGTGGAGAATTCTTGATTTAAAATCGTAAAATTTATAAAGTACTAGCAAGTGATAGAATATTCTCGAAGATGAGCCCAAGTTCTGAAATTGAACTCCTCAAATGGAATGAACTAGAATAATTGTAAATAAAGAGAATCGAAATTACGATCGTAATGACGATCGAAAAGACTAGCGAAATTAGGATTTCCAGAAGATTCTGCATGGTATATAAACAGCACCGGGAGCGCAAAAAGGGCAGTTAAGTCTCAGTGGTTGAAGTGGAAACAAGAAGAAGAAGAAGAAGAAGAAGTAAAGTGAAAAGTGCAAGTAATAGTGCTAATAAAAGTGTCAGTGAAAGTGCTAGTGGTGCATGTGCAATATCTGCATGTGTTGTACACGCTCAGTGAACGTAGCCGCTCTAGAGACTGTGTAAAGACAGAGCAGTGCAGTACAGTCCTTTAAGTGCGTACGAGTGCCTCGGACAATAGACTGTGTGTACACTTAAGACTGTTGGTGATTTGAATAAAGTGTAAAATCGCTCGAGTTAGTTTACTTCCAATCCCGAAACCCGCTTCCCGTTACAGTATCAACTACAATCAACCTTGAGAGATTGATTGTAGTTGATACAATTGTGTCATAAAAATCGATCATAACAAGGTATTTTAATCGATTTACCAACACATTCGTACCTAAGCAATGCAAGCAACATGATCTGAAAGAAACCAAATAGAAATCCTGCGATACCTAACCTATAGATTTTAATGAACATTCATACCACTTAGCATACGAAGCAAGATCCAAATATGAATGTTCTCATTTAGGAATTTTTAATTTGCAATAACGATTTAAAAGATTGAATTGATGATTGAATTCGGCGCCGTGCCAATCTGGAGGGTCAAGGTTGATTTCCGCAGATGACATACTTACATTTCAGTTTGAATTACACTATAAAAAATAATAGTACTATATTACGACATAAGTAAAGGCATGATTCTGTGGCCGACCGCATACAATGCGGACCGCATACAATGATGTACCCGGCGTGATACAGCGTACCATAAAATACTCTTTAATACGATAATAGATATTGATTAATATTTTAATACTTTGCGGCTTGTCAATGGGATATTTACCCATATGGAAGTAAAACAAGTAAACAAATAATTATGTGAGAGTATGAAAATATGTAGATATAAATAAATAAATGCATTGCGGGATTGACATTATTTCATTTACATGGATAATATGTGCGGTCGGATGACGTGTCGTGCATAACTTATTAATTTTGATATGGATGAACGGCAGCACCCCAGAAACTACAACTTCCTACCTTACCATACCTTAAGTGGAGTGTTTGACTTCTAAATAAGAGGTCACGAATTCGATTTCTGCTAAGATGGTACAAATATTTGATTACACAAATATGTCTGCATCTGCATCAAATCATCAAGTGCAGTCGAATCAATCAATAGATAATGATCATGTTGGTTTGACCTTAGTCTTGCTGTACCCTCACTCAGATTCGATTTGATCCAAAGTAATACAAAATTTATTAGGTAATGATATCTAAAACTACTTATATCTCTATCCTTGAGTACTATATATACTCTTCGACCCTATTTCATTCAACCTTTGCCTACGTCCATCGCAGCGATATTTAGTCAGAAGGTTCTCTTCTGTAAATTATACGCTGTAACTGCTTTGCATAGGTAATGTTACTTTGCGAATTAATCGAAATGTTTACGCTTTACCATACAAGACCGGTGGCACCTAGAACTAACCTGACTGACCACTACTATTGCGAAAGATCAAAGTTGTAGATACACATGCTGCATTCACAAATTCCTACAAGTGCATGTTACCTAATATAAACACGCATCAATAGCTCTCAGTAGGTGTAGTAATTGTATATCGTACACCACCTAATCTCTAATACGTGAATCAATATTACTTATTTCAGGTATGTACCGTACGTTACGTACCCTTACCGATATTACAACACAAAACGTAAACTATAAATGAAGTTTAAAACATAGTTACAGTTATATTATTGTTAGAATGAATGAGACTCCTTCTTTTTTTAGCTTTCGTATTGAAAGCAAGGCTAGAAAAATAGACTTGTTACACAATAACATCTAACAACACATGGGAAGAGAAGAACTAACTATGAGAAGAGATGATAGCAATATTGTAAAAAAGGTGCACAGTATGAATGTAGAGCGCTTTAGAAGGCGAAGTCGGTCCAAGAAAAGATGGATGGATTGTGTGAAAGAAGATATGGCAAAGAAAGGAGTGACTGAGGAAATGACATCTAACAAGAATGTACGGAGGAGAATGACATGTTGCCCCGACCCCAATGAGCTGAGACAAGGGCAAAGAGACGATGATGATTTAACACCACAACTGCAGTAGGTAAAATAATATTTTTTTCTTTTAGTAATTTATAATATTTTATCTTCAATAAAACAGATCTTAACTAACACACAATAAGAATTCATAAAATATTGTAAAATGCTTTAGATATAACTAACTAAATATAATCAGTGCAGTCGTAATCGACAAACTCTTATCAAATGAATCATACAAAACAATAATTGTTAATATCTTAGTACGATTTCAAACTCGGACTAAGATAGACACAAATGTTGGAAAAAGTGAACAAAATATAAGTGACTGTTAAATCAGTGTTAAGTTAAATATTCTTTAAAAAGTGGCAATGTTGAGTAAGAAAAATCAAGATTTGTCTCCAATTTTGTAAGGACAATCTACGCATATGAAATTTATGAACGAATTTAATCCTTTTCGTCTGCTTTGTGAAGCATTTTTATGTCGATGAGGCGATATAAATGCATTGGCGGTATTTTTTTAAGAAAATGAAGCAATGACCATATTTGAAGATATCGGCATCCATTATAATCATCATTATCACGACAGTTTTATCTTCACAATCAATAATTTGAATTCGGCGTTGATTTTAATTGGAACGGATTTGTTATTCAAACGATATGAATGAAGAAAATACTTCCAACATAGAATAATGGCAAAGAGGACGTTCCATTTTTTCCATATTAAATTAACATAATAGCATTCAATATGGACGAAAACACGGAACAAGGAACAAAAAATGAATCACCAACTACTAAAAGTAAAGACTTGGGCTGTTGGGCACGTTTTAAAAACATTTTCTCAGATAGAGGTTTTGATTTAGAGTATGAATATGCCCAGCGCAATCCCAGACCTATTAATTTGTTAGGAGAGGATCAAGAAATAGAAGAGTATAAAAGAATAACCGAAAACAAATTGTCAGTTGAGAAGGATAAAGAAAGAAGACTTTCCAACTATTCGGATAGTGTGGATGGTGAATTAAGTGGTGTGATTAATTTTTATGAACAGTTTGCGATTTTGTGCGATGATACGAAAGAAGAAACTGCAGATGTGTGGAGAAAGTCAGTCAGACATCGGGTCTCTGCAAGACCTAGTGCTCTTTTAACGAATATATCTGAAGAAGGAGATGGGGACCTAGATGATATAGAAGTGGTAAGTGAAACCAATTCCAACTTCAATTGTTAATATAATAAGTAAATTTTTGCATAAAACATGGTCAGGTACAGGTACAATTAATAACTCAGCAAATCTGACAGAAATTTCCGCATGCAACATTTATAACATATATGTAACAGTTATGAAGTCTAAGAATTTAAATAAGTTAACAATCACAAAATTAAATTCAAACAAACATGTCAAAAGATAAAAGAAACTTAATAATAAAATATCAATTAGGTGAATACATAATATGTCATTAGTGCTTGAAAAATAAGAGTCAATAATATTACAAGTTTATAGTAAAATAAAATAGTATAAAACGTAATAACCTCAATAAATTTCAAATAACTTAATCAGTTGGATACTTATAAACTATACGTGGATACTTGCTTTGCTTACATGTATCGACAGCCACAAATCTAAACAATTTAAAATATTAGGAAATTTTAAACATTGCTTGCATTTGCGAAAGGTTTACAATTGAAACCGATAATTTATGTATAGTTTGAGGGAGATACTTGAAGCAAAGATGGTGCTAAAACTATTTCATTGGGTATCTATGTAATAAAATGTACCACTCAGCTCTCTATAGTAGCAGTTACACTTACGACTCACAACAAAAGTTGTACTATCGAAATAATAAAACATAGTACCTAGAAGTATATAAAGATATAATTATCATGATTATCGAAGTACAGAAACAAATCACTACATACTATTATTTATCTGCTTAATCACGTAGGTACTACTCGTATTTATAATAACAAAACAAGACAAGGCTAACTTTGGCTCTACTAGACTGTTTATTATTTCTAGGTTTAAAAAGATTACATCTAATTCTATATCTATTTGTAACTAAAAGCAAGATATCAAACAATTACATGCCAGTCCTTGACACATTTAATGCCACAAACTGATAATCTTAAAAGGTTTACTAGAAAAAATATGATAATAGGTGCTATGTGCTATAAATATCTGTGCCATAGAGCAAACAATTAAGGTGTAAAAAAACATTTGATGGTCGTGAAGTTACCGCACTCCACTTGGAACCTCTACTAATTGTTAACCATTTTCGAAACACTGAGACTACAAAAACCGTCATTGAAATTTCGGGTTTATCACATACACTTAAAGTTCAAAATTATATGAAAAGGAGTTCATTGCTTTGTTTCATTCGCTTTACACGAAGCCATTTAATTTTAGACATTGATTGAGTAGCAATAAAGTCTATAATTCAATGATGTTTTATTGTAACCCAGTGGTTCTACGATGTTTAAGTATTAGTAGAATCAGGGCCTTGATGGTAAGCATTGGTGCAGGCCAAAGAATAGTGGTCGCCTTCTTAGATGTTTTCCTAGATTATATGGATGAAACTTAATTCCCAAGTACCTTTATACAGTATTACATCTGATGCTTTAAACTTACCTACTTATGACATTAGCTGTATATATTGATATACGAAAAACCAGCCCAACCTACCATGATTTAAAGCTCTTTTTACAATGTGCGTGTATGAATATGAGCGATGCGAGATTATATGAAATGAGCGCTCAACTCGAAATTGAGCGCTCAGTTTTGACATCCTGACTTTGCTGGGTTTTTTTGTATATCAATGTCTGTATAATGATTTTTTATTGAATAGAGATCCAATCGGGACGCGACAATTTGCCTGCCTTCTTACGTATTAGTCAGAATGTTATTAACGTATATTAGATATATTACGAACTATATACCAAGTTTCGTTGAAGTAAAAAGACGTGTGTGTACGTAACTGGTATCGTACAAGGACGAATTTTATTTAGTTAGTAACTACTTACGTAGCTCTGGTTTCGTAGACGGCCGAAGGGTATTAATCACCCTGTGCAGAACCTACTGAAAAATCACACTGATCACACAGCTATTAATTGAGAGATCGTCATGCAGTGGTGATATCCATCCATCCTCCCTCCCTCCATCCATCCAAGATTATTAGCATACAAATCACTAGCGGTTGACACACCCAAGAATTAGATGAACTTACATAAGCGGTCACTGACTTGGCTCTCGTAAGTGAAACCGAAACTAGTCCGTAATATTTTAATGAGTATCAAAAGAAAACTGGTTTTAATAAATTATAAATTTATAAGTGACAAATTAAGCTGTCAATATTAGAATCGATTTGATCAGATAGTAGGCGACAACGCCTTTGCCAAATGATTGTGCAAAAAATTAAATGTGACTTTCCCTGTGATAGGATTGAATACATTGCGATATGATTTGACACGTCGTAATTGGTTACACTTTTTAAAATAAATGTCCAATAGTCATATGGGTTTGGTAACTACTATTTGCTGACTTATCTTACATGCTTCAAGACCTTCCTCTACTGTCACTAAACAGCCAGTTTTGAGTGTTTGTTACATGCTTCACATACAAGTTATAGTTTTTGCTGTCGGTTCTCTTCTTCTACATAAAAGAGAACCTGGAAACATCTGATAGGCGGTTAAGCTAAGCGTCACCATTCTAGAACTTATGGTGACCTTCTATCCTGCTGTCAGCTTACATTAGGGCGAGGTGAAGTGAAATTGACGTGTCCAATTTTTTTTTTTGAAACATTTATGATATCTTACGACTACTACTACTGCGATTACGATGAGAAACGATAAAGTACTATCTTATTCAATGCAAATACTTGATGCTCAAATACTTAATACCTAATTGAAATATAAAAAAAACGACTAACTATTCTAAACTCGCCAATAAATTAAGATTTCAAGGGAATATTAAGTTGAAATTGGCACCAAGTTACTTCGTGCTAGAGTATGCAATGAATATTTACTATGTGAGCAATTGAATGTAAACTTAGGCATCTGTAATTGGCAATGCGCCAATAATCACTCCATCTCATTCGAAGGATGTCGAAAGAGGCGACTAATGGGAAACGCAGACGATATCACCACGAGATAATGACTACGAGAAATAAGAGCGTAGGCTAAAGGCCACATTGATAGAGGCCTATCTATGTTAGGATATATAGATAGGACTATCCTGCAACGGACTGCATGGGATAGTCCTATCTATAGCGGGATACGTTTACTTCTTCTTAGTAGTTTTGCTCTTGACAGAGCGATCGTGGTGACGTCAGTGTTAGAGGCGGACACAGCTTTTCTCACAATCTCCCGACACCTCTCTCTGTTCCCAGACTGTCTGGCGCAGTGTGACACGCCGTTTCCCACTGTAAATTTAACCTGATCAATCTAGTGAACTGCTGCGCAATCCGGTTCCCTCATCTTTTCCATGTTCTATATAGTTGTTATAACGTCTACAGCAACACGGTCGATGAAAATACACTCCTTGATAAACCATTAAGTCTTAGAATTTCTTGCCAGCTCACGTGTTTCCTTCTTCCTACAGTCCCGTGTCCTTTAAGCGGGCGTGAAAAAGCATCTAATGAGGCCGTCAAGCTGAGTTCCACCATTGTAACACTTTACGTGTTTGTAATGGTGACCCTCGTTCCTGAGACTTCGCCTTGAGCTTACCGTCAGGCGAGGTGAAGTCAAATTGACGTGTCATAAATAAAAAAAAACTTAATCTAACTCAGTTTACACAACGAATTAATTCCAATGACTTTAGTAGAACTATAAAAATATTAATTTCGATTTTCAAGCAGTATTCACGTAATATAATTGGTAAACATAAACCTTCAATTAGGATAAAACGTTTGTCAAAACAGATATAATATTATAGTTATTCGGGTTGTTCATTCACCAATTGATGACATGATTACTGTGTAATAAGCTTATGTCTAAACTTTGTACGCTTTCCTTCACAACGGTCACGTTTTGCCAATGATAAACTGACAGCCAATATTCAATTACTATCAACACAATAGAAATGGACCAAGCCTCTTTGGTAAGGCTATACAAAAGGTGAATGCGAATGTGGGGCTACGTTTACACTACAATAGAAGGTAGACCAATCCGCAGCTTGCCGTATATGGCCAATTGTCTCTAACTAGCTGTATTGAATTTGCATTTATCGATTTTTATTGAGACTTTTGTCCGATACTTTTTTATTTTTAGGTTGATACTGATTTCTCATTCGTTCCTATTTACATCACTTAAAGTTCATCCATTATGAGTAAAAGCTATCTAACCATACCTACATATGTATACATATAGCTTAAACTTTGATTCCGCGATTCAAAAAATATTACACTTTTTAGTTGGATTATGAACTGCTAATTCCTCTGTAAGAAATTGGTCGAGGGTTCAAGCCCTGTCTAGACATTCACTTTATCAACTTTAAATCAATGAAAAAATGAAGTCTATTTAATTAAGGTATTGAAAACACTTAACTTTACTCCGTTATATACCTACCTATGTCTGTGCAGTTCAATATTTTTACTGAACTGCTAACTTCGTCCTTTGGTGTACAATAAAAAATTATCTTTCTATGTATCTATCTATCTACCTACGCCGAAATCAGCGAGGATGGTCATGTCGAACTCGAACCAACTAAAACCGCACAATTGTCTTGTACCATCAGTTGCCAAGGGTGAAGTAACCTCTGGCATATTCCTTACACCTCTACTGACCCAAGGAGGATCTACCTACCTACGGCTAAATTATTAAAATTCAGAACATTAGCAAGATTCGTCGATTCATTTGGATCTCACGACGCAGTAACGCAAACTATCGATACCGGATGATCATATCACGGGGGCAAGTCCGAAGGTAACCATTCGTAAAACTTAACCTTATTCCTAAAATATTTATCAGGTAATCTTATCAACCACGGTGTTGTTGAAGCGACACAAGCGTTTTTGAACACTCATTCATAATTATCTCAATAATCATCTTAACTCATCCATCCATGCGTTGATCGGCCCGATAAGAATCCGTTTGATGTTTCAATTAAATTTGCTAAATATTATTAGTATTTCTAGGAACGTTGTCGTTGTAATTATGAAAGTGACGTAAAACGAACGTTCTTACGTCGTTCTGTGAAGTCGACCACGATAAGCCTCATCAGTTCTCTTTGACTAAACCACCTCAGCAATTTTCTTGTTTCGCTTAGAAAAACAATATTCCTTAAAACATAAGTCCTCTGAAGTATCTGTTTTCTCCTGTTCTATTTATTCCATTCCTTACTAAAATTATGCTGATTTTATGTCATACCCTTGTCATTCATTAATGTAGGGAGCTACTTAGTAGTGGAAATTCGGTGGACGTTCTGTGGATTTTTTTTTTTAGAGAATAGAATATTCAAAGTATGAGATTGATCCGTATGTTGACGGTTATGAAGTTTAAGACAGTCTTCAACAAATTTATGTAGTGTAATTTATTTACGATTATTATTTATCATCATAAATTTTATTTGGTTTATTAACGAATTAGTGCAGCATCTGAATAAAATACTATGACTTATTTTAGTGTAGTCAATATAATAATGTCTATGAATTAAAAACTATATAACATTTCAATATGTCAATGCTTCTTTTGATCCGTTGGATCAAGTCAAGACTTATTAAGTAAAAATAACAGACAACAATAGTTTGAACAATAACATATCAAACGTCTAAGTTATCATATAATTCCATATTAAGCTACGATAATAGGATAAATGTCAAAAGTAGACCGTTAACACCGACAGACCAACCAAAGTTGTTATCACGAGTGTCGAAACCTATCACAGTGTTAGAATAATGACTTCCGCGAATGGCAGTCAGCGCCTGATGACGCGATATTCACAAAATATGATACTCTATCGTTGATAGCTAGTTCATTGAAAATTTACATATGGCGTTACAGTAGCGTAAAATTCGATACACTACTATTTTACCAATAGGTATCTAGCAGCCGAGATATTATGATTACAAAGCCTTCAAAAACCTTCCTAACATAACATAGTATAAACTCACGCCTGTATCCCCGAAGGGGTAAGCAGAGGTGCTAGCACCCACAATTCGCCAGTTTATATTTAGGTCCCAATGGGCCTATTGCTATTAACTGGGCACTTATAAACCTACGATAAATACACACATAACTTCGAAAAGCATCGAAAAGTCATTGGTGTGTGCCATGGTAAAACTTGGTATCGAACACGAGACCTCGTCAAAGCAGTTCTTTACCCATACCACTAGGGTACCGTGGTATCCTATGACAATGTACAGTCATCTGCAATAATATGTACCTATACGTTTTAGAACGTTTTCACATTAAACTTGTCGAATTTTACTGTTTCATGTCATAATGTTGACTTGTCATTTATTATTGTGACAAGGTTCCAAAGTGTATACATATTATTGCAATTGACCGTACTATGACGATTTAGGTTACTTTTCAGAAGTCAATTGTCACTGTGAAATGGTGGTCGTCTCATTGTCAGCTTCTACAGACCACAATTTGTTTAGGCTACCGAACTCCTCAAAGCTTTGCGCATCTTACTCGGAATACTTTGGATTGACCGAATAACATGTCCCAAAATGGAGCATAAATTTGACCCTAAACAGGTGGTTCAGTACGTAGGTACATATATGTATTATAAATGTTGTTATACACAACGATAAACCAATACGCATGACCAACTAGACTTCAACTACGCAACGATAAGATTGTCATATTATCTTAGATTATTTACATTGATAGTATAATGTAGATAAGTAGGTACCGAGATAATAATATAAGGTTGAATGATTACATTTTAATACTATACCCCCATATGTTTACAAGTTACAAAACTTGTGATAATTCTCGGTAACAATATATTTTCTATGAGCTCCGTTTATACAAAGACATCTCAAGAACTCTCAGAGTTATCTCAGAGATATGTCCCTGGGTCTACCGAGGTGCGAGAGATATGTCTTGTATTATCTCACCTCCGGCAATCAAAGACCCATAGGCGGCGGGTGTTACAGTCTGTTCGTGGTTTCAGTCATGACTGAGCGGTATGAACGGAACCCACATACGCTCAGATTGAACTCCTGCTGTGGTTTTCTCAAGCGCTTAAAATATGGGGATCGTCAGAAAGAACATTAGAAGGTTCTTTCAGGGTTGATGGCGCGAGTGTGATGCCTGTGGTATTGTACACAATGAACACGTCAATGGGCCACTGTAACTACTTTCCACCAGGTGGTCCCTGTGTTTGTCTGCCACTAGTTGTATAAAAAATATCTGCTTAGATATTTGATCAATAAACCAACATGCATAAAACTAATAGACTTCAAAATTCTCCTAAAATTGTGGTAGGTTTAAAACTTGGTGTAATTACTAAATTATTATTTAGATAATGGATTGTTCCTTGTAGATTGTTATTTGTGTAAATTACTTTAATTTGACAATAACGATGGCGCCAACTTATCGAAACAAGCTTGTGGCTTACGTGACGTCTACGTTGTCAATTAATCACAGCGAGGTCTATTAGAACGGTTTTTAAATTCTGCAATCGTTAGCTTTAGGGGTTAGTCGGATACAAGATAATCTTATACATGAGTGAGTTTAATACTTTATAATTAACTAGCTGACACACGCAACTTCGTCTTCGTCACCCCATTTTTGCAACATTTTTCACTTCTGCTCCGAACCAGTTGGTTGTAGCATGTTTTTATATACATATAAACCTTCCTCTTCAATCACTCTATCTATTAAAAAACCGCATCAAAATCCGTTGTGTAGTTTTAAAGACTTAAGCATACAAAGGGGCATAAGGACATATGGATATAGGGATAGAGAACGCGACTTTGTTATATACTATGTAGTGATAGTAAGAAAATAAATCGTGAAGTTTCAGACTTTCCTATACCTAATACAAAACATATAGTATCTTATATAGTATCTTGATAAACCGACAGAGTAGGTATATTGATCACGTGTTCAGATACAAAACAATAAACCCAGTCAGCTGCAACCAATTATGATGGTCAAAATACAGATGACGAGGTGATTTAGCCGTTGAAGAAAGTCATATTTAAGGATGTTAGGGAGTGGACCGACATGCCTCCGTTGAACAATTATTCTAATTTGCAATTGATAGAGAAATACAAGAACATCGATATCACCATTGGTCATTGGACCATTGATTGTGGAGGGCAGATGGCAATCGGCGGAAAAAAGTTCAGAGAATGATGAGAGCAATACTAGAACTTATACTATTAAACCAAACGGGTAATTGAAATTTTCAACAAAACTTCCACATAATCAGAACAGATTATTATTATCTACGAAATGTATTCACTTTAGTCCCACCTAAAATGTAGGTAGGTACTATTACGTACCGTATTAACATGCCCATGTAACTGAAGTACCAATTACTTCAGTGACGTGTCCTAAATTGCTTGCGAATGGCGGGCTTAGTCCGCCATGTATGTTTATATACAGGGAAAAGGGAGTTGATTCAGGCTGACACTTCAGCATAGCACAATATATAGTTGTATCACTATGAATCCACTATGGCTCCACCCGCGTGGTTATCGTTTATCGCGCAGTGTTGTAAATAGCGCTCTATTCAACTCTACTCGATTCTCTAATCGCCTCTTTATTTTATGTTTGTATAAAATTTACAGCTATTACAATGAGATTATATCTAAAACTTTAATTTTTTTGATTCGATTCTCTACTCGCCTCTCCACTTGATTCTACTCGCTCGTCTTCTCCTACTTCACCCTTCTCTGTTTTCCATTTTTAGAATAGTTTAAAACTGACTCGCGGTAATTCACGACTCCACCCGCATGTAATGTATTATGTCGGTGAATGCGATCAAACACAAACCTCTCAACAGCCAATAGCGTAGCAACATTGTAATAGGTACACATGATCACTTTTAGACTTACATTTACAATAATAGTCTTCATCGGAATTCGTACATGACCTACGCAATGACGTACATACACCATGTATAAGTAGATACAATATGCAGATAGAATGTTTGAGAAAATATTCTTGACTATAGTGCCATACCACTTCAATTTTCTGAAGTGAAAACTTCTTCAAGGGCGCTGTGCAGTTTAGAAATAAAATTTAGATCGCAGAAAATTTTGGTTGAGGAATAAATTTCGAGCTCGCTTTGTTATCAAATGGACTGATGACGGCGACGACCTGAAAATGGCTGCTGGGATAGATTAAATGCGGAGAATGGAGGGTCGGGAGCAATGGCGCATATTGTGAGAGGCCTATATCCAACAGTGGACTACAATAGGCTCTTTAATTAATTGATTGATTATTTTTCAACTAACATAACGTCACACAAGCAAGGATAAAAAGAAAATATGTTCTTTAAATTCTATATGGCCAGCAGGCATTTGAAGTGAGAACTTTAATGTCACGATGAAGACTGTTTTATGAAGCAAATACTGTATAGCCAAACTGGTTTCAGTTCAAGTCAGCACTAACACGGTGCAATTTTTTTAATAAAAATAATAATATTAATAGCGTTTATTTCAGGCAACCAAGACCCATAGAATTAAATTAAATATAAAACAAGAACACAAATTAAACAAACCATAACAAATAATGTGAAGAATATGAACAATTTTTACATTTTACATATTTATTTCTTTTCATTGGGTAGCCCATGTGAAATTTGACCGCAACTCTTCATATAAGTGCAATCGATTCTGTTCGCAATCATGTTCAGGATATTGTTGGGGCTACCCCAAACCCTGCTCACTAGCGATGCCCCCTTTTTGCGTATAGTTGCATAAAAACAATCTATACCTATGTGCATCCGCGAACATCCCCGATGCGCTACAGAATCGGGGCAGCCCCATCAAGACCCGGAACGCGTGGTTATACTGTACACGAAGGGCGCTGTACGATATAAATACTTACACTTTATATTTCCGATGTAACCAATACAAGTGTATTAAGAGCAGTCATATTTCACCAAGTAGGTATATTTCTTTCCTAACAAAGAGGCTCGGAGCTCTCTTTGTTATATCTCAACTGAGCACTTTTCTGAATTGTATGTTTCTATTGAGAATTTTTTAACAAAAAATCTCGTAACTTATTATTACCTAAGCAACGGTTTTATGGGACCTTGTTTATATTTTAGTTTTATGTAATTATGTATTAGTAAAGATACAGTATAATAATGATAATAGCACTGCACACCAATAGTCTCTGCACCTGGTGGACATCTCTGGGTGTATCATATTGTGCACTCGAGGATGGTATCCGCCAAGTGTGTTTCCCTAGCATATTAAACTCTCTTAAAAGGGCCTCTACATCTTGGCTTCGGGTCTTCCAAAGACCCGGGCCCGAGAGTTACGGAATAGAGAAATAATAATAACAATAATAAATCCGGCCATTACACCCGACTTCTCTTGAAAAACTACCGCAATAGCTACCGATATACCGGCAGTCAATAGATACAAATAAATTAGTTTTAGTAAAAGCATCTTTAGACACATGAATTTACAGTGTGTAAACACTAGTTCTCATCGTAATTTGTATATTACTGACGTGGTGACGTATACACACCGGCCATTAATTAGTCAATCATTGTGACGTAAGCAAAATGTTTGAAAAATTCCCCTTAGTAAAATACTGCAAGATGTCATAGATAAATTACCGAACAGAAATAAATAATGTACTTAATTGATTGTAGGCTAGATTGATTTTACCATTGACTTCTATGCAGGTATAGCAAAAAAAAGTTAAATTTCCGCGATTGCGAATAATAGTGGTCAATCCACACTACCAAATATTTTGTTCTGTAACAGCCAGTCAAAATAAACAGTAGTTATTGAAATTACTTACCGATATATATCGAACAAAAGCCTTCTTTAGTATAAAGTACGGTCAAGAAGCGACTACAGTCACCGCAAGTACAAGCATCGTATCGGTATTTAGATTCAATGGTTTGTGTATTTCATTACATCCAACTTTTTACCTATAATTTGTTCGATTCTTGATAGAATGTAGAAGAAAACTATTAATCTTTATCGATATAATTGCTAAGTTTTATGCCAGAGAGGTATCTATGAGTAACCTTTCTGGCATGATTTTCTCTATTGAAAAGTCTCCACAGTTTGGATGAAAAAGTAAAACCTACTAAAAGTACTAAATTACTTAATCTACAGAGTAATTAAGGCGACAAAAATATCGATAAAGATAATCTATTTAAGAAAGTAGGCAGATACTTTCAAATATCAAAATAAATCACTATAATATGAGTTCCACAGGTTCCACTAGTCTATATAATTATATTGCTTGTGCCAGTCACTATTAAATGCAATTGGGCTCAAACGTTGAGCAATAAAAGTATATAACATCGTTAGTGATGGCAATATTATAAAGTGCTGCCTGAAAATGAATGGACTTTCATTATTCCCGAGTGTACTGGAAACGGTTTCTAGTTCAACAAGTATTGATTTTACTGCAGTGTAACTTGCAATACCCGATATGTCAATGTTTGGTAGGTATTATTTTAAAATATTTAATTACACCAACCGCTATTTAAGTTTGTGACAGCCAAAATTGGATATTGTGCTGAATAGTTAAAAAACGTACGAGAATGTTAAATAGAGGTTTGTTTGTATGGTTTGCTAAGATGAACCGAAGAGTCAAAAAAATAAAATAAGCCTTGTTGTATAAACTAAATTGATGGAAAAATATTGTATTCGGTCGTTACATAGGTATGAAATTGCCGTTTTGTTTGAAGAAATTGGAGGAAACTCAATTTTCAGCACTAACATTTTAGCATTTTTTTAGGAAGTATGAATGGGACAACATTACGCAAACAGTAACTTTTATTACATTTTTGAAAAGTGACAGGTGTAATAAAGTAATACGAAGTTTATCATCAACTGGATAGCATTTAGGAAGTACTGTTTTTGAAGATCGAATTTAATTTATCAAGCGGTCAATAAAAACAAAATATAATACAGAGTTGTAAAATCTTGAAATCAACTTTCAAACAAAATATAAATATTGGAAATGGCTATTAAATTATAGGAATTACGAACGCACGAATCTGTAAGAAAGTTTACCTATTATCATTTCGGAACAATCAATTTCATATTTGAGACTTTATTTTTATGATATGTCTTATAGTGTTAATTAGTGTTATGGTAGCCACACACATTACAGTACCTATACTTACGCAAGTTCAGTCTAGCACTAGTACTGTAAAGTGTGTTGGAAAATACTTGCACGAACAGTACACGTTCTAAAATACATTCCAATTTTCAATTTGAATTTTGTGCAAACTTACGTTTACCGAAATTTCGTGTGTGCCAGCTGCCAGCTGGTTACATGCACCTAGATGCTCGCTTTGACTAAAACAATACTTGTACAAGCACACTTGTGCAGTCTTTGCGCACTTGGTAATAACATGTATTTGTGCAAGTCTAAACTTGCGCAAGTAAATCACTACGTGTAAGGCTGCCATTAGCTAGAATAGTGATCAAAGTCTACACTTTTATCTCGGTTGGATACGATGTTTACGAACACGGCTACGACGCGACGTCAGTAAACCACAAGTCAACATCATCCTCATTTACACAATCATCAATGAATTGATATCTGTGACGTAGGAAGCTCGAAGATAACTGTTTCTATAACGATGCTTTCCCACTACGTGTTACGTCAATGCCATTGAGGCTGAATTCTGAATATTCATAATATATCTAAACAGTATATTGATTGATTCGTGTAGCGGATATCTTTGTAGGATTTGGAAAGTATGATATCATTAAATCCCTAAGGTAAGAAAAAGTATTTAGCTGCTGTTCGGTTGTATCGGTATTGTTTGTTTGTTTGTGTGTGCTTATGATCAGTAATAGAAATGTATTTAAGTCATATTCAGAACATTATTTTTCAAATTTTTCTTAGATTAGTAGGTATAATTATGTGTATGTTTACTTTTTTTCTCTCCAGCAAATTCAATTTTGTTTCATCCAAGCTGCTGTTACTCATTTAAGCATGATGTAACGCCTTAAAAGGCTATGCATTAAACTAAATATTACGTTTGCATGTTTAAGATATATAACTGGTAGTCTTATTAAATAAATAAGTAAAAGTACCATGCAGCCATGTTTAGCGATATTTATATCTACTAAACTTAATCAATTTCGAGTCCAGCCATATTCATAGCCCATTACACTATTCTGATTCCATATCTGACAAATTTGTAAAACAAAGATTAAAGTTATCGTTACCTGTAGATAACTCATTTTATTTTCTAGTAATGACTAATGAGTAATGACCTAGTTTATATTTATTACAAAGAATCAAATACACATCAAACAGTCAAGTCTACCATCGTGGCGGAAATATCCTTCAGCGAACACATTTTGTTATTTACCTCTTGTATCTACTGCTTGTGACATTTACATCGTCAACCGCAACCTTTTCCTGTGATATATTATTGTTTTGTTAGAGTGGCATCCGACCACGGCCCCATATCCGGGGGCTAGATGGGAACACCATGGTTCCAACATTAAGGGAAGGGGGTCATCTCAAAGAGGTATCCCGGGTCTGCCATGGTGCGAGAAATGTCTTGTATTATCTCACTTCCGGCAATCAAAGACCCATAGATGACGTAAGTATTAATCGGTTCCACATAATCATTCTTTACTTTTCACGTTTTTTAAGAAATAAATTACCTAGACAACCAAATTGAGCTATTAAAATACAAGTAAACTTAGACCTATAATCATTGAAAGTCTAAATTAAAGGACACACCATTTTAATTGAAGTATGTCAACAGATTGCTCTATTTAATTCACTTTCGAATAGTCCAATACCAATTGGAGCACCTCTCATAGACTTAATGGCACCTCCGACCTCCGTTAGTGAACCAAAAGCCTGGAAACTAATTCACGGCGAAATAAATCAGTAAAGCTCACGTTCTGTGGCATTCATTCACACCGCATTGAATGCCGGAATAAAACGTAATAATGCTTTAGGAATTGTAATTTATTTGGTAACACATGATGGAAATAAATTAAGAGAACGCAGTTTAGATTCATTGGCTTACATTTTGTTAAAAATCAATAGATATACATCGATATTTATGTATCATAAATATCATTTTCCGAATCTTTAGAACACCATATTTAATATTTTTAGATATATGTTTTTATTTTTATGTAAGTAACGTGATAAAGCAAATACCTTCGACTGTCGTATTCTTTTTAATAAACATTGTGTGATGGTGGTGTCTCTTTATCTTTGACGTTGATGACTACTGACTACTCTGGCGATTTGATTTTCGACTACTTCCCTAGTATAATAATTAAAGTTGGCCACTCGCAGGCAAAAATAACTTGATCACTTGTTGAACAAATAAATATCTATTTGTAATTTGCTCGCCTCGCAGCCGAATCTGTCCCTGTTTCACGTACGCACATAGAGTAAGATTAATGTCGTCGATGTAAATCTTTCAATAGACAAATATCAAACAAACTAATATTGGCTGAGGCTTTATTTTATTTGTGAAAGCGTTTTCGTATACCTTTGTGTATATTTTGTCCGGAAAAAGTAATAAACGATGGTTTAATGTGTTTGGGCTTTTGTTTGTGTACTCTTATGGTGTGATTCCGTTGTTTTCTAAGCTCGGGAAACGGACGTCCTGTAAAAAATAACTTTGTACTCCAGTATCTAAATATTTTGTACGCGAGATGTCTAGTAGAATCTCATCTCCGGCAATCAAAGACCCATGGACGGCGTGCGTTTTGGTCGGTTCGAGTCCGGTATCCGTGGGGATTTGGCGCACGATAAAAAAAGTATCTAAATAATTTCATTTTAGAAAGCGTGGATGACTTTTCATTGCGATTAGATAATTTAATAAATACCTCCAGAGATTAAGCTCGAAAAAAGACAACATCCAAAATGGGGTTTGAATCTGCGATCAATCTCTCACACGGCAAACGCACTGCTCTGACCGACTTCATGATTCCTTTCCTACATAGCTAAATGCTATACTTTCGTTTGTGTTTCGTATAGGCCCAATGTGTCAGATTTCTCATGGCTCGGTTCTCAGTTATATTGACTCTTTCAATTTACTTCTGATAAATTACGATGTGGGTTCCAAGTCAGTCAGTAATATATTTTATAATTTTAAAACCGGTAGTACTATTGGTCCTGGTGGGAGTTGCATTTGGAAATAAAAACCAACAAAATCTCAAGATAACAGACATTTATAAGACATTTGTGTCTGACAATATTAGTGTAATATTAACCAAAAATAAATACAACATAAGGATGTAAGTATGTGCTTGTGTAAATTCATCTAGGTGATAACGTATCTGACGTCACGAAAACGTGTGTAGTTACTGGGATTACAGATTTAGATCACAATCACGGAGACCTTCAATATGACTTACTGAAATCGAGTACCTAATCACCTACTCTACAAGATTGGTAATGATTTAAGTTACGAATAATATTCTTGCCTTCGTTTTACGACTAAAGACCTTATATATTATCTAAGATAGCTTGATATGATACAATCTAGTTCTAACTAAAAAACTTATTTTCTTTTAATCAGATGGAAGTTATGACGAAAAGTTTTTATCATTGCGTCACAGATTAAAATCATATAAGTGAGGTCTCGGAAATCAAAACTAATACCAGATTAAGCTTCATTAACATTGCGGTGTTAGTTAGTCCGCTCTTCTACTTTTTCTCTTCAATTTGGATTAGCTTTGATGGGAGTGACTGCCTGATCCCGAGTAGGGGTACTCCGAGAGCAGAGACTGCACCAGTGGCGAAGAGTCTCTATAGCTCAATTCCCACTGGTTTCCTAATAGGTACATCGCGTGGCTTCCCTTCCGAAAATTCTCACTCTACGCCATGAACTACACAAAGGTCGTACGTCATCTTTGCTCCCATATTTATTTGCAGGATCCAATAAATACACTCAAGACAGTCAAACTTACTAGTTTACAATGAAATATTAGTCCTATAATTACATTAAAAATATTTGCTTGCATGCTTTGCAAAATTTTGGCTTGCACAAATACATTGTGTGTTGGAATAAACTTGTACAAGTTTATTATCGCACATTTGCACAAGCCTAGACTTGTGCAGTTATACTTGAACGTGTATGTCTACCAGTACCTATTTGTTTTTCTAACTGTCACATTGTGTTTTATTATTACGTTTGGTTAGTATTTGACCAGCGAGTGAGTTACAGTTTGAGATTTCTCATTCTGAGAAATTCTTTACCAGATGTGTTTCATAAAAACATTGTGGCATGCGTATTTTCTTTTGCATCCCAAATGTATAGGCAACTACGTACGTAGTTGCCTATACATTTGGGGTTTGGGTAGGTCCATGCTTTGAAAATTTAAATTTAGAATAATTTATCGATAACACGTAAGACTAGATTTTTAATTACACCTGAAGGCTGTGACGTACATTACAATGGAGACAAATAGACTCAGCATTCCATAATGATTACATAATTACACTACGTCCAGTATGGTACTTTGAACTTTGAATCGAATAAATAACACCATTGGGAAGCCGCAATGAATTAACAATACAATATTATCACGTATCTACATATTTATATCACGGTACACTGTAAATGCTACTGTGGTCTGGGATCGACTACGCATAACTTTTATAGTTTGATAAATCAAAACTTATGCCTAGCATGTACCCCCTAGACCGAAAGCGAATTCAACACTCCGTGCACACTTTACTATTTAATATTTCTATCGACCTTGATCAGGTCATTCGAACCCACAATATCATGTACTGTCGTCAATGGTTATATGTAGCCTTAGCATGAAATACTATCGAATTCGTAATGTAAAGATATCGCCAGAATGGAGCATTGCGATTGGCGGGCTACACACGCACACAGGTTCACAAGAGGCAGACTGCCAATCACAATGCTCCGTTCTCTCGAAACCTTCACATTACGAATTTGATAGGAGTTCATGCTAGTGCTAATGTTCAGGCTTTATACAGGATGTAAGGGGAACACTCCGGAAGGTGTGTACTTATAATCCTTTGTCATCAGCCGATTTTACTACCACCGTACCTGCTCAGCTGACATGTCAAACTGAAGCACCAAATGACAAGCGCTCAACTTCAATAGTCACTCTCACGATAGTATTATGACAGCATATACGACGTAATCGTGACGCAAAAATCGATATAATCTAAAGTGATTTATCAAAGAGCTGCCTTGACTTCAATCCATACATAACCTCCAATTATTCTACGATAGTGTCACGTATTCTGAAAATCAAATATCAATACATCAGTGTTATCCGGCAATCCGCAAGTTAAATTGTAAGGAACATACGTATGCTTTAAAGATAATATAGAAACATTCAAATATCATTGCAATAACTTACTATCAGATCTGATTTTAAAATTGCATATATCGTACTATGAAAGTCGTACTCAAAGCAGTATTTTAGTATATAGGTTTTTGAGCTACTAGGACTTCATACTGCCCCGTCATAATTGGATTGAACCTATACTAGAATATACTATAGCCCGCGAATTAGTCCTGGGGCTCTACCACTACCTTTTATAAGTAATATTATTTCAATATTTCTTTACTACCATAAGATTCGAACTGTCAGCGTCCGCCACAGAATATCAGTGTTATTCAAATGAGTCCAACAGTATTTCTGAGTGGAGTACCTAGATAACTTTTTTGTTTAATTTCTTAGAATTTGAAATTGTCATACAAGCTACCGTAGGTACATAAATATCGATGGACAACAACGTGTCAAGTCCGAATCACCATTTGAAAGTAAAGTAACATGGAAGTCATATTACTTTTGACAGGTGGTGATAGGGCCCCTGATAAGTGTAATGCTCTAACAACATGCCAAACATACGTTTATTTACTGTAACAAAGCATACCTACGGATTATACAGCAATAAAATATCCGAATTTGACATATTTATCACTTAATCACTAATCTATAACAATTGAAGAAAATTTTCAATCAATGTTAATCCTATCGTTAATTACGCTTAATAATTTTCAAGTTTTAATACAATCTAGCCTGACATTCGGTTACTTTATTTAGTGATGTACATATTTTATTCAAATATAGTATAAATTAAAAAAAAACTTCTAATTGCACTCAAATAGCAAACAGCAAGCATACAGTAAATTGTCAAGAAAAATGCTTCTTGACCAGAAATGTCAAAAACATGCTGCTTTGATGTCTAAAGGGGGGGTCATGAAGTCCATACAATATATAAAAATAATAATAATAATTATATAATGAATATTACGGCGGTAGCCTAGTGGTATGGGTAATGGACTGCTGAGACGAGGTTTCGAGTTCGATCCCAGGTTTACCATGGCACACACCAATGACTTTTCGATGCTTTTCGAAGTTATGTGTGTATATATCGCAGGTTTATAAGTGCCCGGTTAATGACAATAGGCTCGCCACCTATTACATTGGGACCTAAACATAAACTGGCGAAATGTGGGTGCTAGCACCTCTGCCTACCCCTTCGGGGATAAAGGCGTGAGTTATGAATATTCAAAATTAAACTCCTAACATACAGATCAGTTCTATACTAATACTCCCTTCTAACACAAGCACGATGGCAGCATGTAATGTTACAAATTTCCGTTTAAATAATCTATTAGACTTGAAAATACTTAATACGTAACCACAGAATAGAAAACAGTAACTACTGACGTAATACAACTCTAATACTAAGGCTTAAAATTCAATAATAAAACTGTATAAAATATGAACGAAACAGTACAGGGATTTAATGGTACACAAACAATATTATAACGACAAGCAATTAGTCGACATTTTATGGGACAATGTCATCGCCAACAAATTGTTACATCAGCCACACCGCACCGCCCTACTTTACCAAATGGAAATACTGACTTTTTCTAACGAGCTTCAGGTAACAACAGTTTTGGTATTCGTATCATGTTTGTACAATGTAATAGATTAAAAAGTGTGGATTCAAAACAAATGTAGTCTATGTAAAAAGTAAAAACTCGTTACAGGGTATTTTTGACGGGTTAAATTCGTAAGTCTGAAAATGAATCGAAAAGATTCAAATAATTCGAATGTAGGTATATACTGCGATAATTTCAAATATTTCGAGTACGAATTTAACATTTTTTAACTTTTAAAAAATTAGACGCTCCTTTTTCAGGCAGCCACGTTAAAATACAATTTGCTTCGCTTAGCTTAATGTTATGAAGGTCCTTGAGTTAAGAGCAACAATGTACAGAATGTATGTATACAAATTTCATTCGGTTCTTTTATTTTCTCGAGCGACGGTCACGGGATATTTAACAATATTCTTTGGTGGATATTAACCATGACTGATACTTTGAATAATACACGTTACTATTTTGAATAATAATTTTGCAAAACAAAACCGTACTTATTTATATTCAAAACCATAACAAAATATATCTTCGTGGTTTGAGTTTAATATCAATCAATTATCCTATCGCCAATTAGCCTGTCTCCTGCTGCACATTTGTCTCTTTCGATATTGATTTTGACCTACTGTTTCCTCACTGGTCAGGCGGGTTGGAATAGGGCTTTATTTCGAGTTTTCCTTCTCTCGCAGACATTCCATCAAAAAACAAGCGGTTCCGTGAGACTTTCCTCTTTGCGTCTTGTCTTCTATACAGTCTTGGAATTCCTTACCAACTCACGTGTTTCCTTGGTCCTACAGTCCGGGGTCCTTTAAGGAGGGTATAAAAAAGCATCTGATGTAACCATCAAACTGAGTCATCATTGTGTTCATAAACTGAACGTGTTTGTAATAGTGACCCGCTGTCTTGAGACTTTGCCTTCAGCTTACCATCAGGCGAGGTAAACTCAAATTAACGTGTCCTAAATAAAAAAAAAATCTTCGTACTATAAAAGCATTTAAGTATATTTTACTAAATATATTTTAGCATCAATCCAACTGAGTCTATTTTCACATGTATCAAATCACACGTAAGTAGTTTTATAATCTCGCCACACACACAATCACAACTGATTTTTGTTCTAAACCATTTGAAATTCGTGATTAACATTCAAATTGCATTGCATTTCGATTATGGAACTTGTCAAGGCTCATGTTAAATTGAATGCTCATTATTGTTTCCTATATTTCTGTGACAGTTCGCAGGTGAATTGAAAATGCGATGCTAATAAGGAAAATAGTCGTTACAGATTAATTTACATTTCGAACGGTTCTTACTCGAGGTAGATACAAGGGTTTTTAGGGTTAATTACATTCAAAATATACAGGGGTTGAGTTTCTGTTAGTAGTAGATGTCGTAATATTTTGTATTGTCTCGACTGCGTATTCCAAAGAGGTTGGTAGAGTAATTTTTGTAAAAAAAATGTGCAGTCGTTTAGAAGTCATGCGCGTGCATACATTTCAGCGATGCGTTATTATTAAATAGGGTAATCAGTTTCAAAAAATTGGGTCACTTTATAATTGCTATACTTATTTTGGTGAGTACCCCCTAAATGGTTTTATTGCGTTAATCATGCTGATAATCGGTAAAAATCATGGTATCTATCATTTATAAAGGCCTGGTTAATGGCAATATGCTCGCCACCTATTACATTGGGACCTAAACATAAATTGGCGAAATGTGGATGCTAACACCTCTGCCCATCCCTTCGGGGATATAGGCGTGAGTTTATGTTATGTTATATATCAAAAAAAAAAGTTCGATAAAAAAGTAGCCCAATTTTTTTAAATGATCAGCAGCGTACTCTGTTTTCGTTTTCGGGAGCGTTCCCCCAACACTCTTTAATACTTAGATAAGATTTAGGGATTAAAATATTTAATGAATGTATAGATAAATAGGTATAGCTACGTATATTTCTTAATTAAGTAATAGTACCTAAATAACGAATTCATAATATTATATTCTTAAGTATTCCAATACCTACCAGTTTTATCAACTTTATCAATACATACGATTATCAACAACTGTTTTCACAATAAGTACTTCCTAGTGATACGTATTGAATGTGTAGGTAGTAAGTATGTGTTATATTTATTTGTTAAGGAAGTATTTGTCAGAAGATAAATATATATGACGAGAGGTGTGGTTTATAATTAAAATCCAACGATCTTACCTATAACTTTCGGAAAAAACTATCGTAATCACTTTTAGCCATAATCAATGCTAAGTATAAAATTTTAAAATATATACAATAAGAAATATATGCCTTTCAAAGTTATATGTGTATTTATCGCAGGTTTATAAGTGCCTGGTTAATGACAATAGGCTCGTCCCTTATTTTTTTTTAAACTGGCGAAATGTGGGTGCTAGCACCTACGTACATACATATAGATATAGGCGTGAATTTGCTATGTTTAAATATATAACAGATTTTTGTGTGCGATCTTAATGACGCAAAACACACGTCACTAATGATGTTGGCAGACTTGACAACGTGTGGCTGTGTGTGCAGATTTTCTTCTTCTCTAGGTTCTTATATAGATCCTGTAAATGTAACAGACATGGCACGTACACACTTATTTTTGCTAGTGATTCATGTATGCCCTCATTAGATACCCGAAGTATAATATAAGTTGTAAAGCTTACGAGCAAAAGACACTATAACGAGATCAGCGTGTTTACCAAAAAATCATAAAAAACGTCAATAATTGAACGGCTCTCACACTACCAACTACATAAATAACTTTGTAATCCCATACTAATATATAGCATTACAAAGTTCATGGTATGGACCCTGAACTCAAGTTTTAAAATCGACGTGCAACAGTCCCATTTGCACCAGAGTGCCTTGTTATTATTTCGTCAGGGGAATACGGGAGGGCCGCGTAGTTTTATAAGATTCTCACTTACACATTTAGTTTGTGAAAGACTCACAAAAGCTCTCTGCGGTATGATATTCCTCGACTTGTTGTAGTTTCTAAAACTATTTTCTCGAATAGTTTCAAGAATTGATACTCATACTATAGCGTATGATCAAACCATAGTGCGATGCTGACACCTGCATCTTATAAAGACATCATATAAAGATATATTATAAAGACTCTCAAGTAGAATGAATCCAGTCCAGACGCCTAGACGCCTAGGGAATCCAGTTGTCTAGATAAGACGTCTGGACGACTGAATTTCCTGGGCGTCTTCTGGTACATTACATAATAGTCGTGCTCAAAATCTCTTTTTATTGAAATTTTTTCGATTCGATTTAAAATGAAAAAAAGTGATTGTCTAAACGGGACTTGAACTCGCCATTGCAGGGGGTATGCTCTCACCATTTGAGCTACTAGATCATGTCTAGACCATTCGAAATTCTCCTTCACGTCTTAAGGCTCGAGGTAAGCTTGCAAAGTTTGTTTAAAAGTATGTAAGTTTTGTATTTACTGATGCCGATGATGGAACCAATAACCTCTATGATAATACACAAGGTGGAAAACCGATATAAAAAACGGGTACCAAATTAATGACGAATCAGAGATCAAAACATTTAAATCATTGACAATATGCCCTATGTGCCCGGCCCTATGTATTTAATAAGTATATTATTTGAAATTCAATAATTAGATGTTTTAAGATAACATTATGAGATTTGTAAGTACCCATTATAATCAAAATTTGAATACGACAATCATTAATCACAATTCAGCAGATCTAATTTATAAACAGCCAGTGTAATTACTATTCGATGGCATAATTTAGGGGTTGATACACAAGCCTTGTGACAACATTCAAGCTAAGGGAAGGGATCTTTAATTAAGTATACGACACTAGCCGAATATAAACTAAATGAACCAAAGGGATGTTTACGATAGTTTGTAAAGCCATCAGTACCTACCTTGAGCCGTAAAAGGTTACTTCACAAATATTTAATTCTTTCCTATAGTGGTTTTATTTCATTCTCAAAAATTCTAAGTAATGTTAATTATCTTTTCTGAGTTAAGCGAAAAGTATTTCACTTTGAGAGATATTTATACCTAAACATAGTCATATTATTTTACGTTCGTTTTGAGAAAGGTTTTGAGTGTTACCAAGTTATATAAAAATGGTTTGATACGAGCACCCAGCACAATTAAATATTCGTAAACTTGATATAACAAGTTTAGAAAGTTTTAATGAACTTAATTAATTTCTTCCGTATTTCTTGCAAGTGTCTATTTAATGTTGGAAAGTGTCTATTTAATGTTGTTCTAAATCAAATCTGAAGTTAAATATTGAATCAATTGGCATTTTAATTGCCAATTGTCCATTTTAGGTTTTAAAAAATTGAGAATTTATGTATGTACAGTAAGCTGCAAAATTGCATGGATAGCTTAAGATCGATAATCCTATGAACTTTCAAACCCCAGTTTATAAATAAATAAACTAGATGGCGCCAGTGGTTTTACTAGCTACTACATACTACTAATAAGCTTATGCGTATTAGAAGTAGGTAAGTAGTAGCAAAAATTATTTGGTTAACTTAGAACAAGGATAATACAAATGGGAATGATGTTAGCGAACGAACAAACTAGCAAGTCACCGCGTTTAAGCAGCTATTAAATAAACTGAACTACCCACGTAGTTCATTTAATTATAAATTAAGTTCATCCTCTAAGATTAAAACATTACGTTAAACTAAAAAAATCTAGTAATATCCTATTTCAATGCATGGTTCATTTGTGTTTGTATAAATTGGTAATATAGAAAAAGAAGTTAGTTTTTCTTACATTTAAAAAGTAGCGCGGCGCCATCTAGTATATATTTGTGATATATACAGATATATTTGTGAAACATTTTACTTCGTCAACAGATGGGGTTAAAGACCGTTGCAAACGATTTAGTTTTTGTAATGTCCATGCACTTTTGCAGCCTACTGTACATCCACTTCATTCACTTCAACTGCCTACCGGATATATTTAGTTTCTCATTAGTAAAGATTGCAATTGAATTTTAGTTTTAAAATTGTTGGCACGTTACAGTACGTAACGTGTATGTAGCTGTTGTCATAGTATGGAGGTATGGTATGAGATTAGATGAGAGTAACACTAGGTACTCTAATGGTGACTCTAGAGGGGTTCATAGAGATCTCTAACAATAATGAAAAGCCCAAATAATAATAGATGGATCGTATGAGAGAAGACAATATAGTTTAGTAGTTTTTAATTACTATATCTGATTGTTTGTATTATTGGGACTCCACCAAGCACCTCGCCTGCAAACTCGTGCACATGATAATAAATGTAATCGGTCTGGGGTCGGCTTTTCCCTCGGAGTTCAAATGTCAGACGGTTTTCGTGCCCATAAAAGTCGTATACCTAAGCCGAACCGAAAGAAAGATAAAAAGTAAGTGGATCCCAGCCTAGATCCCGATACGTAAACCTCAGATACAAATGATTTGATGAATAATTTCACCACTTGTACACAATTTTTAAAGCCATGACAATTCTTCTATAGCTAGGTACAGAGGAAGCCGGTTGTAGCGGCGAGCCGGTCTAAGTCGCCGCTAACTTTGATTACGTTCGCCTAGTTTGTATGTACTCTTAGAAACTGGTAACAAAAAGAAGCAAGCAAATGAATGTTTAAGCAATGAAAGTATTGTCTGCCATCTGTAAGGATTCTCTCTTATTATTTAGAAGTAACGAGATCAAATTCAAAGGAACATCGAAAGACTAAATTGTAAGGCTCTTGAAAATGACGACAAAGAGAATGATAACAACTTTTAAGGCTACAGACGATTATGAAACCAGTAATTGAATTTTCAGACCGTATCGACCGCCTCGGCATATTACGCTGAGTAAAAATTACTAATATATCCTATGAAGAAATCTATGACTTGATTGCCGAGATACCTAGGGAGTCCAATAATTCTACTATAACAACCATGCAACGACAGATTATAAGTGGTGCGTAACCCTTCCAAGCGGACTAGTCATCCTGCAAGTCAATGCGCCTGATCATTGGTGAATGAGGCTGTGCCGTAGATTTTCTCCTTGGGGTTGCCGTATCAGCTGTCCATCATTTTATAGATATATTGTTCTTCTTTTTTATTTATAAGCGAGGACTAAGCAGACACCAAGCTCTAAGGTAAAGTCTCGGATAGTCATTAATATAAATAGTTGAACGATACAACAACTCGTAAAATCTGTGAAAATAAATACTACAGGCACCAACATTCAATTTATTAAAACAATCGATCATTGGGAGAATCTATTATCTGTGAGCAAATTTATTACTCGTATTCGTTATAACTTAATCCCAACTTAATCCTTACTTAAAATTCATCTATTAATCATCCAAGTGTCAGTTTATTCCTTCCTTTGAAATTCAGCGCTTCAAAACTAAATAGACCACGGTTTCACCGCTATTAGTGACAACCCAGTAAGGAGCGGTGAAAATAATTATACAGAAATGTACAAGTATGAAAATTAAATATGTCGAGACGTGATGAGCGGAGCGGCGCGGGCAATTAAACGTACGGCCGAGTAAAACGATGCAGAGCTATGTAATACTAGTAAATATTAGCAAATAGCAAAACATTTTACTGTGACTTAATGTTTTTAGTTTTAGATAATTATGTCACTTATTGTTTCCTGCAGAAGTTATGAGGTATAATTCGTAAACTGAGTTGAAATAACAAAGAAGGTTATGTTTTTGGATCATGTTAGGGATATGAAAAGTGAAGAACGGGAAATAGAATATTTAGGAAAAGGCATGAAAGGACCGGTAACACAAATTGTTCACGGAAATCATACATACTACCAACAAGTACCAAATGACCGGTAAACCGTAGAATGTAGGTGGTCAATTTCTTTCACTTATGCCTCTATGTTATTATTTTCAATCATATGTATATCTCTATGTCTGTGCTTGTGTATATTATATAAATCATTTATTAAATTAAACCGGTATCGAATCTGGGAAAATGTACTCTACTGTGTTTGGTGGCCGCTCCACTCGCTATGCCCACTCCGTTCGTTACACAGCACACCGCTAGGCAGAACGTCGTGGCTGTGCCGTAATAGTAACTGACAGCTAATGACCGCATCCTTAATGGAAAGGAAGACTTCTGAAACATTCAACGTTTTATTGACGTTTCAAAGTTGGCAAATTATTTCTCATCTTCCGTAAACAATAACATTTATCGCAAAGTTTCTGTTTTGGTCACGGTGCTATTTTGTTTCTCTTAACCATAATTATATTAATTTAATTCGGATTAATTTAATGTAAATGTTTGTGAAGATGTTTGGATGTTTGTTCCTGCGTTGTGGGGCAGGTGCTCGTGCAAACTAATAATGTAATAATAAAATCCCAGGATGTAAATGAATTCTAGACAGTCTCTTTCTACGGGGAAAGTCTCAGCCTACCAGTTGTTTGGATGTCCCCATAAGACCTTCTAAGCTAAGACAACCTTGCCTATGAGCAGGAGATTAAGAAACAAAACTCTAGTGCAGGGTATCGTCCCGTCTCTAAGGGAGGTCAGACATCAGTCGCTCACATAAAATAGTAGTTTTTTTTTTTATTAATGGCACGTCAATTTGACTTCACCTCATTAAGCTGAAGGCAAAGTCTCCTGAAAGAGGGTCAGTTTTGCAAACACGTTCAGTGCTACAATGGTGGCGCTCAGCTTGACGGCCTCATCAGATGCTTTTTCACGCCCTGCTTAAAGGACCCGGGACTGTAGGAAGAAGGAAACACGTGCCCCGGCAAGGAATTACAGGACTTAATGGTGCGGCAGAGAAAAGACTCACCGAACCGCTTGGTTCTTGATGGTTCTTACACACTTGACGAGCTTCCTATACTGTCTTTATTTTTTCGTGCAAGTCACCGGTATCGAGTGCCTTAGAATATGCCTCTGCCTTATATAAAATTCACACATACACTGTGAAATTTTACCCTCACAGCACTCCGTGTTTCAACCATATTGCCGAGTGTTCAACCATTAGCAAACACATACTTGTAACAATATTAACCGCGGAAATTCACAATTACCTTGAGAGAGTCCCACTCAGACCACACACATAATTAATTAAGTTTTTAGCAGCCTTAGAATATATTTGTTCATTAACGTTTAGACTGCATTTAAAACATTAAAAGTAACTGTGGATATTCCGTGGAATAGTTCGTAGTTGGGTTATTTTTGTTGAAAAGTTTTAGTTTTAAAATAAAGAGCTGTGCGATTTTGAATATTATTTTTATTATTCGTGCCGTAGTCAAATAAATCTTTCTTCTTGATATTTTTTTTCGGTCACAGCAAAAATACATAAATAGATAATCAGAAGATAAATAAATATAAATAGCAACCGAATAAAGTTATACGCACCTGAGCAGTAAATCATACATCTTTACATGTGAAACCGTATCCTTTTTTCAATGTCAATTTGACTTCACCTCACCAGATGTTAAGTTGAAGGCAAAGTCTCTTGAAAGAGGGTCACCATTCCAAACACGTACAGTGCTCACAGACGGCCTCATTAGATGCTTTTCACACCCCGCTTAAAGGACCCGGGCTTCCTACAAAGAAGGAAACACCGCTTGGTTCTAAAACTGTATACTTATCACCTTAGGTGTGCACTTACCTTAAAAGTGATTAACTATTACTCCTCAGGCTATAACATCCTAACATATATTAAGAATTAAGCTGAGTACTCACTATCATTACTTTACGAACGTAATCCATACCTACAGATTAATCACTCAAATGTCAATTCGTTCCTTCCTTTTAATCAAGAGCCTCAAGTTAATGGTGGCAGGTAGCTAATGACTGCGTTATAATGAAAACGGATGCCACTAAAGTGCTCGTCGGCCTTTCATTAACATTTCATAGCACATTTAAATAGAGAAGGATTAAATATAAGTATAATGATAATGAACTAATTTTGTTTAACTATTTGTTGAATACACAATGTCTTGTTCAAACGATTGGGTTTTTGAAGCGAAAAAGATATTATCTCATGCCGTTCGGGGTTTATAAAATTACATTATATAAATGTGGTTTATATGAAAGACTATTGTTTAATTTTGTTCGTTAATCCACATTGCCAACCCGCAGTTGACCGAAAATTAATTTAAAAAATATGATTTTTACAAAAAGTATTTTTGTGACTCTTAACAAGTTTTCTGTTGTTAAATGCGCTCTGTTACAAGCTTGCTTATCGTCACACTGTTTCTGTTAAGGTTTCTTAGCACTGTTCATCGTTAAATCTTGCCGGTAGAAATATTCAAACCTATGCTTTGCAGAATGAAATAATTTCAAGTATATTTTCTCTAACGACATATGTCTCAGTAACCGTAAACATATACTACATCTCAACTAAAGCTACGCGGAACAGGCATACCCAGCTAACTTTAACTCTTGCAACTCTTAACTCTCCCACCAAGCTGTCTCATACGAAATCCCGACGTCTCTCGGAATAAGATAACATTAAACCAACTATACAATACCCAAACGCTACCATACCATACCAGAATTTTACGGTACAGTTGAACCTATACAACTAACTGGATTACAAAGTATGTTTCCTGTTCCTAATCTTATTTCAATTTGGGTCAGCTTTCTCTGAAATCTCTGAACTTTGATATTTTTCGTAAAGCGATTGCCATCAGCCCTCAATAACCCACTAGCGATCTTGAAGTTCTGTAGTTATCCCGGGTTGATGAACTTCTTAGGGCTCCAAACTTGAATAATTATTTTCTCCATGGTTCACATTATAAATGCGTACACATACAATGAAACAAAAAATACATTAGTGGGAAAAGAGATAGAGGCCGATATCTCCGTCGGACTCCATATAATATTATGCAGTGTTATGTCAAACACCCATGGCCAGGATACTGCACATACTAACAATTTGTAAACTACAAGTACCCGTAGTAATGGAACTAAACATTGTTATACGCCTTCATTCCTGCAACTTAGACGCGTGAAGATTACCCAAGGGATTTCTAAGGATAGATGGAAGGCTAACTTTATTACTATTTGCAATAATTTTATACTTCATGATAACGTAATAAAGATGTTGCTTCTTGGTAAAGGAAAATGTTAACTTATTTTAAATTTTAACTCATTGTATTCTGTGTTAAAAATCAATTTAGTTTCCAAGATAAGGCATTTTAAGGTGACAGGTCGCGACCGGCTCGCACTAGGTGCCTTGCACGTCACGTTAATCCTCTCAATAAATTTACCTTACCGCTGTCTGACCTTTCCCTAGAAATATCAAAAACTACTGGCCCAAATTGGACATTGTGTTGACATAAATAAAGCAGTAACGATTACCTTATTGCCTATAAACTTCTTTGATAAAAACAAAAATAATTTTTGAATTTGAACCATTCACCTAAGATTTCTACTGAAACGTAAGTATGCAAAACTAACGTCTCACGTGTTCAGCGAGCCTGTTAGTGAGTCTAGATTTTTTTGTAAACTTCGTGCGAACAATTTAATGTATGTATGTAATAACAATAATAAAAACTTTGCTGTTACTTTCAATTGCTATTACAGACCTAATAACATTTATCATTGTCTGAGGAATGCGTTTTTTATAACTATTTAAAACTGGAATGCAATAGAGCAACTCGCTACTGAGAACTGTAAAAAGAAGGTATTTTCTAGTTTCGGAACTATTTAGTTAGTAAATAAAAATAGTAACTAAAATTAAATCTTATGAATCACATTAAGATTCCTCTAAAAAATTTGATGTTACATTATATTACTATTAATCATTCAGAATATATTTGTCCATTTTTTGGTATTACTTACAAATAGAAAATTAAACATTCAGATTTCTACATTTATGTCATTGAAATCTATTCAAATTGCGATCAAACGGTTTGATTGATTAGTTCAAAATATCCAGGCATTGAGGTAAAACGCCTGTAGACGCCCACGCTAGATATTAGGCTAGTATTATAAACACGTCCACTGACGTCCTTGGACTTGCGGTTGTTTGGGTCGCGGGTCGCGTCCTAACCGCTTAAATGCGGGTGTTGGCAAATTTGGCGTTCATAGAATTTTGTACGTGTGAAGATGATTAAGCTCAGTTGGTAATTAATTACTTCATTCATTAGCACGTGACATGCATACTTTGGATATTCTACTCTCTCTAATCTACTATTATATGAGTTTTAATACATACATATAACCAAATCGTTTTCCACTTGATATAACTAGAAACCAAACTTAACCCTCTTCTTGCAATCGTAGTCCGAGATTTGATGTGAATTCAAAAAAATACACAAAACATGCAAACGTCTATAGACGCCTTCTCGTCTTGTCTTGTCAGCTTCCTCGCTTCTCTTCACTGTGACGTCCACGTTTAGTCATGAATCATTATTCTGCGGTGTGAACTGACAATTATACCTTCCTCCTACAGAATGGGAGAGAAAGGAACCTTTTTCCGTCTGCACACGTTATTCATTACAAAAGGCAAACAATACAACCACCATATCAAATGAAAATTATGAAAGTGATTTAAGTTTACATACCTATAAAAAGATTTCCCTTTTCGTACCTTATTTAGCATTTCAATGAAGAGGGTGACTTTAATGAAATGGCGGGTTCGTGAAATTAAACAAGTTCACTGATAATAAAAGCTTTGTAAACATTTACGCCCTTTCAACGTGATGTTGAGTGTGTAGATGTGTATCGGCTAGTAAATATAATAATAATAATATCATCATAATATTATAATAGTAGATCTGGCAGACCCCACCAAGAAATTACGCTATATTATTACGCTAAGAAGTTACGCTATGGGTATCCACCCATAAAGCGTAACGGGGTAACAGATTCTCTTCATCATCATTATCATCCTACCGTTAGTCTCGGTCGCATCCAAAGCCTTCGCTTCGGAGTCCGGGGTCCGCTTTCCGGCTTTTTCTCTTCCACTTCGCTCGGTTTTGGTTAGCAGATTCTCTTGTTGTCTTTATTTTTAAGGGCTTGTGGTTATTATTAAACATGTCAGCCCCATCATGAAAAAGTTAATCTCCTAACTGAGAGAATTACATCAGACTAATCCTTACGCTTGTAGCGATACCATATGTATCCAGCAAAGTTATCGTACTGATAAAATATTATGTACTACTTCCCCGTGACAACCTTTGTTACATCGTCGGGATGTGGCCCGCTAAGCATGATGCCTAGTCAGAGGAATCTCCCTTTGTTTTTAAAGAACATCACACCTCAGTCCTTCACACTCTTTTATATTGAACTCTTACACTGCTAACAGATCATCATTCTTTGAACCTTTTCGCAACTCAGTTGGGGTCGGCCTTCCAGTCTAACTGTGATGCGACTGAACTTCGATATTTTACGTGATGCGACTGCCAGATGACCAATGGCGAAATCGAAGTTCCAAGATAGACTGGTTGGACTTTTTGAGGGCTCCAACTACCCGTAACGACTGCCATAGATGTTTGTAAGGCAACCGGGACCGACGGCTTAACGTGCTCTCCGAGGCACGACCAAATCCTTGCAAACAGCCATATTCATGCATACAACTTTTTGCACTGAGCGGGGATCGAACCCGCCCCCCATGCGTAGCAGTTGCGTGCACTACCGCCACGCCACGGAGGCTGTGCTAACAGATATTAGTTTTAATTATTATATAGTTAATATATGTTACATTGAAGTATCTCTCTTTGCAGAACAGGTCGCCGCCGCCCGCGCAAATCCCTTCTGCCATGTTCTATGCGCCACCGGAGCCGCTAGAGGTAAGAATTTTTATATACCTACATTTCGCATACATCCTACAATTAATCACTTACCTAATTAATCATCTTAGTGTTTTTCCCGGTTGCATTAGCCTTATAATATAGTAACTACTGTCAGATTAAGCTCGAGAGGCAAGCCTGCGCCAAAGCCTCATCTGTCAATCAACCAGCTTGCAGGTGAGACTGACTCTGAAGGACAAATTTGTATTTTCGCCTTTTTTCTATTAATAGTCCCTCTCAACCCTCCAGCTAAGTAAAATACCTTGTATTTGGAGTATGTTAACTTTGTCGGTATTGTTATAAACTTCGGACTACTCGATCGTAAGACAAAATCTTTAATATAACATATTGAAGTAGTCGTTACATGGTGGAAATCTGCAGGAGAGTTGTAGGTCCCCCCCCCTCCTCCCCCTATAATGTATTCACTTCACTTCATGTACATCACATAGAACTCAAAGAGTAAATGTAACTGTAAACTATGATTGAGTGAGTAAACTGTAATTGAGTAAGCCACAATGGAAATTAATTGCACTTAAATTTTCAGCGTGGTTTACTTTCGATGCAAAATCGTTCGTATCACATCAGTTTCAGTAAAAAAGTTACAACAGTGAAATGGTATTATTACACCGCTGATTGAAACGTTATTTTCAGAATCGTAACGAATCGTAGACCTTTATTTATTTGATTCTGTTCTAAAACATCATCAAAACGCGTGATTTCAATTCGACCAAAAGAAAAGCTTAAAATTCTTTGTTATTCTAATGTCTGATCTGTTATAACAAAATTTACTTTTTCATGAGATAACCTTACATGAGGTTCAATTTTCTTGTTAATGAGATTTAAAGACCACGAAATTTTAAAAGTTTCAGTATTAAAATCTATAGAAGTTTTAAAAACGTAATTTGAAGAAATCAGGCCCGATGAATTGGAATGTATTTTATTTACGACCCAAAAAGCGAGGTCGTTTTAGTCCTCTCCCATCGATCTTGTCCCTCGAGGTATTACTGATTTAATAAGAATCAGTAAAATTGGGTCACAATTGGTAGAAATATCCACAAAACCAAATCAATCGCATTTATAAAGTTCCTCTTTTTTAAAGAAAGGAAATAGTGGTGGCAACTTTGTGAAAAATTATTTTTAAAATCCAGAAAATTTTAGTGTTATGAGTATTATACTAATTTTTATTAGTCCCTTAACAGATAGAAGAAAAAGGTTGCGAAGGTCAAACCGATTGCTATGGTGCGATTATGATCAGTGAATATGAGGGGCACTGCTGGCTAAAATGCAACCTTAACTGTCTTTCCCTATATCCATCCATTTGTTGCCCGCTAGGTTGGCAAAATCATCAGCAAATCGTTTCTTTGTACTCCCGACATGTCTTTTTCCTAGGGTCTTCTCTATTTTGCCGCTTGTACGATTCATCTCTTATTCTTTACTCTACATATTGTGTCCAGCTCATTGCCATTTTTGCTTCGAAGCGTACACAACAAAACTGCAGCAATATTCAAATATGCGTAAGCTAACATCATATTTCTTGTCACCAGTTGCTATGCGTGTTTCCGGAGCGTACATCACGCGTTTGCGCAGCAGCGTGTGCGGCAGCGGCGCGCGCGGGCGGCGAAGCACGCTCAGTGCGAAGCGCACACGATGCTCTTGATGCTCTCCGACGGGACTCAGACATACGACAACCTCACGTCATCGTCGTAGATGCAAGACAACCGATGTTGCTTGACGCGTCATTACTCGCAAGGTTAGTATTTGAAATTAATCAATTAGCCTATCGCAGTCCATTGTTGCACATCGTCCTTTCCCAATGTTGGGAGGCTAGCCTACTGTTTCCACGCTGCGCTGACCAGACGGATTGGTTAAGGGTTTTTATTTCGAGGTCTACTGGTTAATGAGTAATTCTTCCGGAATGAAGCTAGTGACCGACCAGACTCTTAGCCTATAATCGATATATAAAACTGCTTCTTTCTGCATAATATACATCTATTGAAAAATTCTATATTAAACAAATGGTTTATTTGTCGCTTAAGAAAATTTGGAACCACTTAGTATGCTAACTGTTCAAAACAATTTAGATCGGATAAAATGGCTATCGCCACAAGATGGTTGTACAGGAGAATTTGGAACGCTTTGCTGCAGCGGCAAGAGCTTTTCCCCTTGGGAGCATTCACTTTTTCCGATCTAAATCTACTTGTTGACACATAGAATACTGGGAAATATTCAAATAAAACTTACACAACATAACATAACATTAATACACGCCTATATCCCCGAAGGGGTAGGCAGAGGAGCTAGCACCCATATTTCGCCATTTATGTTTAAGTCCCAATGTAGGTGGCGAGCCCATACCACTAGGTTACCACGGTACCATAAAACTTTCAATTGGGAATTATTAGGACATTTTTTTCGAAATAAATTCTCAATTACCCCCGGTGAGGGTAAAGTCGACGGGGGATAGTGGAAATAATGCTTTACTAGAAGCAAATGCATCAATAACTTATTCGTTAAAGAGTGGGCCTCACAAGGTAACAGGAAACTTGCCCCAATCTTACACTTGAACAGTTCCTTTGTTAAACTTCAAAGTAGTGTAATAAAAAACTTTACGAGACTAAAAAAACTTTCTTTTCACGGTTCACATTGACGAAAGTAGTCTAACATGAACTTTCAACTTTATCATGTACTAGCCGTTGCCCACGGTTCCGCCCGTTTTGAATACCGATTGCCTTACCGTGACTCTTTGATATTCCAGAATATAATTTATATCTGTATCCAAATTAATCCCAACTGTCAGTAGTAGCACTGGTAGGTACTATCGGGTAGTACAGATAACAGGAATCCGTTCAGCATCTTACACTCGAAAATGGCAAATAAATCTGGACATCTGAAAACCCAGCCATACATTTGCAAATTCATTCATATGCCATCCACTCTATGAAAATGGCAAAAAAATCTGGACATCTGAAAACCTAGGTATACATTCGTCAACAAATTCATTCATACTTCCATCAACTCTATGAAAATGGCAAATAAATCTGGACATCTGAAAACTTAGCCATACATTCGTCTACAAAATCATTTATACTTCCATCTACTCTATTAGATCAGTGATTAAGGAGTTGGCTGATTTAAAATCGAGAGGTTCCGAGCTCGGTCAGACACATTCAGAATTGAATGCCTCGCTCTCGCAGTCTTTCGCTCAATCATAATGGCCTTCTGCCAAAGAAAATAAGCTTTAATCCTTATTTGAAACGTTTGGTTTAAAAGGAAACATTTTATCACGCAATTATATATATATCACGTAAATAACAAAGAAAGAAAAGATAGAATGCAACCACGCTTCAATAAGCAAAGTAATACATATAACATGAATGTACTTCCATTCCCACATTGCAATGTACCTATATGTGGAGAGTCAACAATTTGTGACGGTCCATTCACGTGAAATTGAACATGCCTCGCCGTATTCAGTATGTTACAAATTGAAATATACCCTATATTATGTAAAACCAACCTGTGAATCTTGTTTACTTTGTAAATGTATATTCTACTAAACAAATAAACAAAATTGCAGGTCCATTTGTAACGTTGCGGTCCATATTGACTCACCTAAAGTTCTTTATCCGAAATTGTTCTTCCTAACGATTTGTAGTCCGAATGATCACTCCTCCTAAAATTTTTCATCCTAAAGTTTTTATTCATACTATTTGTAGTGCTACCATCGATGTTCATAACACTCATGTTTCCGAAAATTGTTATCAATAAAATCGTTAACATACAATATTAAAGCTACTACTGTTTTTTATCCTAACGTTTTTATCCCTAAACATAATTACCATAATATTGTCACTCAAACTTAGAAAGAAACATTTATCTACCAAATGTAATAAAAATATATGTCGGTAGAATTATATTTTATTTATAGTTTTAGTAAGTTTTTTGTTATTTGTTGTTACATACTTATTACTATTAATTAGAAAACTGTTTAGAATGATTAAAGGTTGTTTCACTGATTTTTTGGCTTAAATGAATGAAAATCATAAAATATGACTGATTTACGGTTATGTTTATGACCTTTTTCGTTTTCGATTCGTTTCTGGCACTTCGCCGGCCGCTACCGCGGCACGCTCGCTTCGCTCGCTCGGCTCGTGCGTTGTGTGGTCACAATTCTAACCTAACCTAAACCAACAACTATAAATATGACCGCTTCGTTTCTGGAACTTGGCTGAAAGACCGCAGCGAGATTGTACGTGTAAATAACTAAAACTGTAAAAGTTACGCAAAATCAATGTAAATAATACTGATTATTATTAGGTAATAAAAATAAATCTAAACAAAAAAGGTATGACTTTCAATAATAGTGTAAAAGATGGTTATGTTGACAAAATATAGGAAAAGAATTAATAGTATAATAGATGTTTATTGCTACCGACATTATGAAGTTGAATGATTTGGAATTAAAACATTAGAGACAGAGTACTTAGGAATTGTGATTGTTAGGATGATAATTGTTAGGAAGAACATTTTCGGAGTTCCAATTTTCGGAGTTGAAAATTTAGGTGAACTTTGGCGCACCCGTAACGTTGAATGTATTTTATTGAATGTATGTGAATGTAAATAGCTGCGCCGATTTCGCCACAGATTGAATAAAATAAAGCCAAAAGAGTGCTCCTCTTTTGACTTTATTGTGGACAATACAATTTAACAAAAATTAAAGAAATTCAAAAGTTACAGTAGTAGTTTCAAAATTGTAATTAATTAATGTTGAAAAATAAAACATAATTGGACATTTGAACTGAGATGTTTTGCATTACGATTGAAATACCTATTCGAAATTTAAATCAAAACTTATCATCTATTACACACACCATATCATAAATCATTATTATAAACAGGAAAACGTATAGGTATCACGCTACAAATACATATCCAAAACGCAATAAATTATCGCTATGTATCCAAACAGAATGTTGACAAAGTATGAGATACCTACATCCAATTTATATCCGATAGCAAATATTTTTGTGTATTTTCCTGTATACATTCCAAGAGTATTAAAATATACATCATAATATTAATATTCTACGGAAATGATTAGCGTTGATGAAACAATTATTTATATAATATCTTCTTTCCTCAATTTGCTTTCGTATACTTAATCTATCGTTGTTTTACATTCCAAATTCAAAATATATTCCCGCCTCACCCAAGAATTATGACAGTTTTAGTTCTAAACAGTTTGTCTAATGTAGCAGACATAAATCTCTTTAGCAAAATAAAAACCATATTTTGCCAACCAAAAGTCCACTTCAAAAAGACTAAGCCGACAGCCACACGTTCAAAATAACATTTTATTATAATCTGCTCTTTCTGTTCTTCTCTTGTCTTCTTCTCGTCGCCAAGATCCCATGATTTGTAATACAGCCACTTCCAAACTATGCATCTTTAAATCTGATAGTTTGGTTGAAGAATTGGAGCCCTATCTGCTGGGTTCTACAAAATATATAGGTCTTCTTCTATCGACTCATTTTTGAGTTGCTACGGAGAGGGCCCGATCATAGGTTTCGTTCTTCCTTACTATATCCCCTACAATATATAGGTATTAGTATATGTGAGCTATAGGTGATTATATCGAAACATTTTGCGTGCACCAAGGCCTCGTTTTTCTCACGACTTAGGCACCATTTATATATAAACTATGGGAGATGAATCTGGCTGAAATATATTACAAGAATACATTACAGTCTGGAATAATATATAGACAATCCAGGGAATGAGTTCCTATAACTAGCAAAAACAGGGTTAAAATTGCACCCGAGTGAATCCGACAAATAAAATATATCTGTTCAAACAAATTCAATATCTACTGTATGTGTTTATGAATTGCGGGACTTCACGCGATATATTTTTTTTGAACACTTACTTTTGTCGACGTTCAAAAAAAATATATCGCGTGAAGTCCCGCAATTCATAAACACTATGAGTAAACGCCGCGATAGTTTAAAAATTACATCTACTGTATGTTAATGTAGGAGATATTAAATTAGTAACACGACGAATACTCGCTATTTGACAAACTTTTTCGACATATTACTGACATAGGATGGCATTCACACCAATCTATATCATGAATAAAATTCGTCAACAAAATGGACGCATTTTCGTCGATACGTTTAGTGTTCATATGAATTTGCCGCCAAATTATTTTGGCAGTGATCTATTTCCAATATCCATGACGTGTCCATATAACTCAGTTGATCAAAGCATTGCCTCTGTAAGTGACTGATCAGTAGCCTAAGCATGAACTCCTATCGAATTCGTTATGTACAGGTATCGACAGAACAGAGCATTGCGATTGGCGGGCTACACATGCACACAGGTTCACAAGAGGCAGACTGCCAATCACAATGCTCCGTTCTCTCGAAACCTTTACATTACGAATTCGATAGGAGTTCATGCTAATGCTACAGGTATTCAAGTTGTCTTGGCATTTACTTGTTCCAATCGAAAACGATAAGAATACTAATAATATACTTACTGCTTTAAAATGAAATCTATTCTCTGGCATCTGTCATTTGATATATTTGAGTTTGTTAGCCCGAAAAGACATACCCTACATCTTCATATATAAACAAAGAAATATATTTTAGAACGGATGCGTAGGTTTGTCAACAGGCAAAAAGTATTCTGATAAACGGAGCCTCGCCCCAGGCCACAGGCCGTGACGGTACGAAATGTAATTTTAGTCGACCTACTGCACCTTGTCCCTTTTTCGCCAATATAGCAATCGTGTGGGTTTTCGATATATTTTACCTACCTACACTAAGAAAAATATATCATAATGGGTTTCCGATGTAGGTATTATGTGCTCATTAAGATTCTTAGGAACCGATGAGCCATCTCCTACGAGCTTATACAACAATGTTTGATGATGGACCATTGGCTTTCGTTCAGGGTTGTGGAATTAGAGAGTAGTGACTTCCATAAAAGCCAAAATTACCCATCGTGGAAAGGCGGAGTGGGATAGCTGAACCTGGAGGTCAGTTTCGTTGGCTGTCAAAATCAAATTAAATGTCAAGAACGATCACGATTTAAATAAATGAGAACTAATTCTCGTAATAATAATAGTTTATTGATTAATTTTATTCTCATACTTCATAATTCATAATATTTATTCTGTGGATCGTAGGTTAGTCATAAAGGTCTAATCAAGCTATATTACGTACGCTATGTCCTACCACATGTGGTTTACAGATTTTTTATATTTAGATATTTATTTTAGATTTATTTTATTATACCAAATTAAAATTAAAATAAAAAAAAATATTTTATTTAATGTTAAAATGAATCACGATGTCAATGTTAGTTCTTGAGATTTGTATTAGGAAATACCGTTTATACATTTGGAAGAACGAGATGGTATAGAAACTGAATTTTAACCGCCTTATATATTACCAGAATTAGGCAAACGGGTTCTAAGATGTAAGTTCTACCTATATGCTTAACTAGCGCTCAGATATATAGAACAAAATGAGTGTCTTAGTTCTTATAACATTTCAAAAAAATACCTTTTAAAATAAAAATAAAAAATTACTTTTCCCTTACTTCCGTGTTAAAAATCTGCGTTCATATTTTTCCTGTAGCAAAATATTCAGTTCATAGCTTGGAAGGTACTTCGCGACTATTAAGTGGATATTTGTAATAATAATACGATAATTATTGCTAATGAGTTTATTGTTTGAGCATGTCATTGAGTTAATTGGAAAAGTACAGGTTTAATTATTTTCATCTCTTATGTTAGAGATACATTTGTTTTTATAACATACTAGTTGCGCGCCCTGACTTCGGACCGGTGACTTGAGAACCCGTGGACTTTCCTTTTTTTATTATTGTCTCGAACTCCAGATTTTTTAAACTGATCGACAATGCATACCACCCCATCATCTTTGCATCGAGGTGTTTACCTTGGTATCGGGGGTCCCCTAACGAATCACCGCTCCCCATGTTATAAAAACATATTTTTATAATACAATTTACATCTTTTCAAAACTTTCTTTCACCAGACTAAAAGCAAACATTGTTCTCTACCGCTGGTTTGCAATTAGAACTTTTGAGTATGACATGATAAATTGCTTATTGCTTGTTACCTATTAAGTCTACTCGCTAAGATTATCGTTGATGAAATAATTGACTTGTTTTCTATGCAACATCGTTCTTCTCCTAAGTATTCAGTATTAATACCGACCTATTTCACACTTCGTAACCCAATATCATAGTCAATATGGGAAATAAAAGCTTTTTTATGTGTATTCTCGGTACTGTATACACACATTTCGACACATAAGATTCGCATTAACGTCACCAATGCATTATCCCTTTTAGAACTGGAGTAGAAAGGAACGCTGAAATCCAATTGGGGATCGAAATGTTTTAGCTATATCTTTTTGAATATTTTGTGCAAATTATGTCGTAATAAAATAATTGCAATAACTGCCAGTGTTGCTAAGATATCATTGTGCTATTGTTAATTAAAGAACGCATGACAACCTTATTATCCACATTCTTCATGTCGTGTACAAATAGAACCTACTCAAACATATTAAGCCCTTTACCCGGATTACGGGTGGAACATCAAACATCCAACAAAATCTCATTCAACCTCCCGATGTAAAGATGAATATTCGATAAAAATATATAATAGTATTTACATAATGGAACTATGTATATTTATGAAATGATTCCTGGTTTTTTCTAGTGCTAAAATAGACTAAAATAAATAAGTATACTCGTACATATTCACTCGGAATTGAGGATGTCGCGAAACACGTTGCGGATTTTCCGCCTCGAACCGCCTTAGATGTTATCTTCTACATAAGTGAAAATGAATCGCAAAATTTGCTGCTTAAGTTGGATTCGAATATTTGTTTTTTATTTATTTCTTGAACTCTAAGGAAGGTTTTTATAGAGCAGTGGGAACGGAATCAGAAGTCCACGTGGGCGGAGCACTGGGCAACAGCTAGTTAGATAATATGAATGACTAAAAAATGGGCACACTATGCAAAAGTCGGCGTGTTTGTAAAGTTGTTTTAATGATAGAGAAACAGTACCAAGATCTCCTTAACGTCTTACTTTATTTTGAGAGTGAAAATCTCAATTTTATCCAATGCTTAAGGATAAGTGAAAAAACCTTTTAGCGCAGCTGTTGATATGAAAAATTAATCCCCGCAGTTAGTGCCACTGACGGAATCCCTCATAAATATTAATGTAAATTGCAAATGCTTTGAGTGTTACTAGTGTGATATTTTTATCATCTAAAGAAATAATTTATTATTTATGTAGCTTGTTGAGAAATGGAAATCTTTTTGTCATTACTGTGCTCCTGTCCTTGACGAGGAAATACTGTTATCCACTCACTGAGTCCATTAACCGATTTCACTCTGAAGTCACAATTTCCAGAAATAAACCTTCTTTATAATATGAATGAACTATATGTGTGTATGTGTGCCAACTATATCAAAATATCCGTTGTAAATATAATTTAAGAGAATTTATCGGAGAAAGTGATGAAACGAGGATTTATAAATACTTATTTCAATTTCGATGTTTTCCTGTGGGATTTTCTTAATCCTCTCAAAAATAAAAATGGATGCATATTCCATATACTTACCTCATTAATTAATCAGCTTATCGCAGTCCGCTACTGGAACCTCATAGTGAATGGCTATAATAGGAGATCGGACAGTAATCAGATTAAAATTAAAACGTACTTAGATAAAATAAATATATTGAGCGATTGACAAATTTATCGAATAATAATTTAATATAATTCACTTAATGATTTTTAAATGAAGAAATATTTGTTTTTTCATTTAAAATCTTTTTAATCTGTACTAAAACACTAATCGTCGACGTCATACGTGACCAATTACTGACTGCACTGTTGTAAGCAATCATTGACTGCACCACAAACACAGTTGACGTCACGCGCTCTCAGTTGGCGTGGCATTTCGGAGCGATTTTATAACAAAAAATTTTAAAACATGATTTTGAATAGCTAAGAGTAGTAAATAAATGGTTTTAATTTTCATAGGAACATTAATTCCGAAAATTTCCTGAAAATCTTTTCGATCCCTATTACCGCACTCAACAAAAGTATGTTAACCAAAGTAGCTGACAAGTCATACTATACAATACGACTTCAAAGTCATTAAAAGGGTCCTAATGTCCACGTACCTATGCCTATAGTCTCCAGAGATTCTGCTCGCCGCAATTTACGCAGCGGTTCCCCAGAGAATTACACAAATAATGGAAAAAGATCCCAAGTGCTTAAACACTTTAACCATTCTAGCTTTTGCCAGTCGTTTAGGTCAAATTGGAGAAAATGTTTTCATGGGTGTATATAGTGTAACTTTAGGATTGGATTGTACCTATTAGGAAGGTTGAATATTACAGTCATGAAAGTGCTATTAGCGACAATGTCGGCTTGAGGCAGTAAGGCATCCGACCCTTCAGTTTCTTTTTTCCGAATCACTTTTAAGAAAATATACTGGGAGATGGAGGAACCAGCCATTAACTCACCATTCACCCACAGTTTAACAATCTATCTATATCTAATCTAAGAAGTTAATGTTTTAGTGTGAAAATAGTGATCTGAACTAAGATTTAGAATTAGAAAGTTACATCCGTTACATGGCAGAAATCTATTTAATATTCATAACACGACTGACTGTCTATATTTATTTCACCGATTGTTTAAAAATACCGAAAGTTCAAATTACCAAAAGTGCCATATATCATAAATTACATTTCTAGGTGATCCGCGCGAGAGTCGCGGTAGCCTAATGGTATGGGTAATGGACTGCTGAGACGAGGTCTCGAGTTCGATCCCAGGTTTACCATGGCACACACCAATGACTTTTCGATGCTTTTTGAAGTTATGTGTGTATTTATCGCAGGTTTATAAGTGCCTCGGAGAGCACGTTAAGCCGTCGGTCCCGGTTGCCATACAAACATCTATGGCGGTCGTTACGGGTAGTTGGAGCCCTCAAAAGTCCAACCAAGCCTAACTTGGAACTTCGATATCGCCATTGGTCACTAGACCATTGGTTGTGGAGGTCAGATGGCAGTCGCTTCACGGAAAATATCGAAGTTCAGCCGCATCACAGTTAGACTGGAAAGCCGACCCCTACTGAGTTGGGAAAAAAGGTTCAGGGAATGACATTTCTAGGTGATTTTTTTTTGGGTGGATTACCAAAATAACCACGCAGTTCAAAGTGAGATCCACTCCATTCTCGCCTTAGGCTTCTACCCTTATGTCATCAAGTCAAATTGCGCATGGTGGACACTGTGCGCCTCAGCATAGAGAGTTAATTAAATACGAGAAGGGCATGGTGGAAATTAAATAATATGAATCGCAGATTCGATAAAAAAATCTAACTATGGGAATTTCAAACTTCGGACATTTTGAACATTTGAGAATTTGAAATTATGTCGATGTATGTACACACGTTCTAAAATAAAAACTTCGATATTTCGTACTTCAGAATTTTGAACTTCGAGATTTTGATACATAACCATAAAATAGGGTACCTACACAAAAAAATTTACTTAAAACTATTTGTCGTTCAAAATCTCTAGAGATACAAGCGTAACACTATAGGGTTTTGTGGTTTACCAGAATATTACCTGAGTAAGGAATGCGTATAGAATTCTGTAAGGGTTGGATGGGTTCATTCCATTCAAACAGTTGTTTACACTATATTAGAGGTTTCTACTTCATTTAAGGAATTAACAGTGTGAATTTTCAGCAGCGTACGAATAGACTAACTAACTATATTAACTATACCTAGGTGTGGTTACCGTGGTTCGGACGGTGCCTGTTTTAAATCCAGGTAGCTCTGGGGTTCGGTTATCAGTTAATTGAATCTGGGTTAAATAATCTGAAAAGAATTCATCATTGAATATCGATAGATTGGTTTTAATGAGATATTATACCGTATGTAATTATCACACCGCAGCATACCGCGGCAGCTTAGTGGTATGGGTAATGTTCGATCCCAGGTTTAACATGGCACACACCAGTGACTTTTCGATGCTTTTCGAAGTTATGTGTGTATTTGTCGCAGGTTTATAAGTGCCCGGTTAGTGGCAAATTTGGCGAAATGTGGGTGCTAGCACCTCTGCCTACCCCTTCGGGTATAAAAGCGTGAGTTTATGTTATGTATTATCATTAATTATAAAGTTTGTGAAGATATTTGGATACTTCTGTGCTGAACAGATCTGACTGAATTTTTCAATAGACTGGATTAACATATTCTATGCTTTTTATCCCTGATGTTGGCCTTTGTGGCGTAACAATCGTGAACGTGACTGCTACGCAGTGGGCGCGGGTTCGATTCGCGCTCAATATAAATATTTGTATGCATTAATTTGACTATTTGCATTGGTCTGGTCGTACCTCGGAGAGCACGTTAAGTTTCAGTCTCGGTTGTCATACGAACATCTATGGTAGTTGGAGCCCTAAAAACTGCGACTAGTCTCCCTACAAAACTTCGATCTCCGTTCGAACTTCGACCGCTAATTGGATATGGAGGTCAGATGGTAATCGCTTCATGGAAGATACCGAAGTTCAGCCGCATCTTAGTTAGACTAGAAAGCTGACCTCAACCTAGTTGGGAAATAGTTCAGAGGATGAGAGAATGGTTACGGAATCAAACGGATCAGTATTCAAAGGAGTTGAAGCTGCGAATTTTGAGTGTCGGTATAACTCATACATACATACATACATACAAATGTTCACGCTTATTCCGTGGTAGGCAGAGATAAAATAACATCCACATTTCACAAGCCTTTGTATTCAGCACCATGCAGTAGAGGGAGAGCCTATTGCCGTATTCCGGACACTATTATTGATTCAAGCCGTGATCTGATGAAACTGGGCAGTATATATCTGTCTGTTGTTAAATAGCCCTATCTCTTAATCGCCTTGTATGACACCGCGGAAGAGATAAGAAACCAGTTAAGGTTTCCGTCAAATTTAACAGTAACAGTAACATTGATTCTAATGGTATGGCTAAATGTGTTGCACCAGTGTGTTTAGTAGCTCTGTTATTGTTATTTTTTTTATAGAATTTGACGTTTGAGCGTGGCCGGGTATAGTTAGCGTCAAGTTATGACGTGATTTTAACAATTGTCAAATGGTGCAACGTGTTTGGTATCTGATCGGTACTTTAACTGCACTGTTAATGTTAAAGTACGATCGTGCAACCCAGACATATAACACTTTCAAACCAGTAACCCAAAATTATACACTCCAAGTGCAGCAAACTCACTGTTAGTTTAATCGTGTAGATTGACATACTTATAAATAAATAAATAAATATTCTAGGACAATCTACACAACGTCACCTAGACCCATGGTAAGCATAGTTTAACTAGCTTGTGTTACGGGTTCTAGAATGCGGATAAACATACATAGATACATTTTTTTTTGTAAATACATACATATTATACATAGAAACACCCAGACCAATGCAGATATTCATATTCAAGCACACAAATATTTGCACTGAGCGGGAATCGAACCCGCGCCTCCTGCGTAGCAGTCGCGTTCACTACCGCTACGCCACGGAGGTCGTCAATGTTATGTTATGCACCGATGTTAAATGACAACCTCATGTGGAGTAACCAGAGGAGTGCCGTATCGAGTTTACATGCCAACTAGAGTTCCAGCTGTGAGGTATGAGACTTAATTTGCACTTTAAATTGATAGATAGATGACTATCTTGTAAGCGATATCTACTAATCATAGCTTTAAGTCCCAATACTAACCATAACGACATTTAATTTTAATTTGTACGCCATGTATGTGGTAGGACATAGTGCACCTACAATCATTATTTTAAGATCTCTGTAATACCTATGTTACACAATTAAGTAAATAAATAAATAAATAACTATTATTTGAACACTAAAGGAAAAACGTTAGCAGTACAGTAATAAGGATAAAGCTACGTGTACAATTAGGTGGTCTTCTCATTGTAGGTACATGCAACTTTACCATTTCTTCCAGGCAACCTTAGGATGGACAGAAAAATTGTAAGATAGATAATATAAATACATTAGTTCAATCTACAACTTGCCCTATTGTGAGTGTTGTTGGTACCTCTATCAATTATACCATCCGGCCTCCTATATAAGTGGGAATACTTACAATAGTTTGTAGAATAGGATATAATGGTCAATGTTTGGGTTGGACATACATTTACCACTATCATAAACGTCGAAATACTTGTCAATCACATTGACCTTTCTAATATATTCTTCAAACGATGACCAACGAATAACCCCTCTGTTTGTGAACGAAATTTGTAGAGGGAGGCCTATCAGTTCAGCCTTCCTATAGCGATTGAGTAGGTAACAAACATCCACCCAAATTTTCGCAAAGTTAGAAATGAATGAATTGAAATTATAAATCAATAAATCTTACCAAAATGTTCATTTACTTATTAAACAACTCAAAACACAATCCCCAACTAGATTATCAATTCATAATTGAAATTGCATAAGCACTCACCAACTCACGAGTTGATCGACTTAACGGACTTTGAAAGTTCTCTCTGCGGACCAACTTGCGTGAATTATTGCTTTCACATTGATTCAATTTATCAAATCACTTTGAAAACTGTTGGCATTGGCTGTTAAAGTAGTTATTGGTTAATGTTACGAAGTTTGCTTTGCTATGAGAACTTGATCGAATTGCCGTCTGCAAAGTGAATGGGAAGCGATTCCATTATTTTCCATTAAGACTAATGAGTGCTCGAGAAGCACTCTTTCGAACTCTGTAGCGAGCGAGCTAATACCCTTTGGATAAGCTAGTCCTTTACCTACAAAAGCATAGTACTACTACTCATTGTGTTGTAATATTCAGTAGTGGATTGTATACAGTTCTTCAAGGAACATTTTGCCACTAATGTGTACTGGTGCTTCTGCACAAGACTGCTGTCATGTGCAGTAACATCTAAATAATATACTGATATCTCTGATTTTATTAAACAATAAATATCCAGAAAACATTCTTAGGTTGATTTGGTTTGATAGGTTGGAATCAAAATACAATATTTATTGTTCTTTGAGTTTTTTGACTACGTGCAGGTATACAATCGGAGTTGTACAATGTGTTTGAAAACTCACTGTTCGGTCTATTTATTTATCTATCTGTGCGTAGGCATTATTACATACATAGAAACATATAGTCACAAGTCCCTACCATTAAGGAAGGCAATGACAACACCTTCCCACTTGCTACAATACTGTTATACAGCAATATTGCGGCGCATTAATGTCCCAAAATAGCTCAAAGACCAAAATTCCCAAAATTATTTATCTTCCCCAGACGCATTGTATGAATCCTGAGTAGCCCTCAACTGTTTATTTCTTTCTATACTTTTAAAACGGCACTCTACTCGGTTTCGATTGATCTCCTGTAGTACAAAGTGTAGAGGGGCTGTAATCTGCAATGATGGACATTCTTTCAAACACTGATATGTAAATAAATCTTACGGTTTTCTGTGATCTTGTTACTGTAAGAAAAAATGTATCATCTCTTAAAAATAATGGTCATTTGAAGTGGTCAAGGTAACTGCTTACGACCGTTTATTGTAGCGATGAAACAAACGGTTCGTAGTATAGGTACAGTGGGCCTCAAAAGTTCATGGACCCCTTAAGATATATAATCGTATGACAGTTTAAATCAATTTAACCAGAAGTGACATAGATAGCGTTAATAAAATAAAGCAGATCGATGTATTAATCCTTTATAAGAAAATAACTAAACTCATGCAAGTAGTATCCTCAACTTATTTTCTTTTATTTACGGCACGTCAATTTGACTTCACCATGTTAAGCTGAAGGCAAAGTTTCATGAAAGAGGGTCACCATTGCGAACACGTACAGTGCTACAATGGTGGCGCTCAGCTTGACGGCCTCATCAGATCTACCTATTAATGTACCGGGTCCTTTAGGCGGAGCGTGAAAAAGTCACGCTCCGCCTAAAGGACCCGGTACATTAATAGGTAGATCTCTTATCTAGTAGCTTCCAAGACTAGTTGTTGGGTAGTGAAGTCACTTCATACAACTCTGGTTTCGAATTGTCCAAGAACTTTTGAGGTCCACTATACAACAGTATGTATATTAACTAATATTATGTACTTACAATCAATTGTTTCTGTCGCTAAATGACACTGGGTAACAAACTAGCTAAAAAGCGAGGTTATTCTTAAGGTTGACGTAAAGAATGCCTTCAATTCAATGAACAGAGATATCTTGTTGACCCAAACTAAATTAGAAAACCCCAAAATTTCTAATTTTCTTTGGCAATGTTACAGATACCTATCTAAATTATTATACAAGGATAACCTTTTGGATTCTCATGTTAGTTATAATTATAATTTTTTAAATGATTAGTTTATAACTATATAATTCATCTGGGACTAATTAAAACAAATCATTCGGTTAGGTTGGCTACAATTTAAGAGAGTAAATAATAGCCACTGAAGAGATCCATATAACAGACAACAACATGTCTTGGATTAGGTTTCTCCGTAAATTTAATTGTAACCCGACAGTAACCTTATTAAATACAATAAGTTTTGCACTTAGCCTACGATACTACGTTCAGAACCCGACACTAATACCTACACAAGAAAATCCTCTTGGTTGTAATAAATACAGCTTTACATCTAGGCATGAATTTTCGGCCCTGTGTTCGCATCTAGAGTCGGCAATCAACTAGTCCCTTCTACGTAAGGCCTAAAATTATGTTCACGAAATTGCTGTTCATTATTAGGTACAATATTACGGAAATGGCTGATAGGCACCTGTGACTTGGAACCCAATGATATTAGTAACAACTTACCCTCACTGGTTCACATACATGCAACTCAATACCCATGTTCATCTACATACCCATACTCGATACCCACAATTCAAATTTATAATAACTTGTTTTTTCTGTTCCTATCTTAGATATCTTCTTTGTACTTTTTTTTGCGGCCCTCAATGTTGTACTATGATAGCCTGTGTTATATCCTATAAATATTGAATAACCACTGACGATCTTAATACACTGTAAAACTTGAATGAGTTTTTGTGGCATTTTGTTTACCTTTTATGTACGTAGGTACTTTCTGTTGATAAATATATATAAGAACTAAGTACATAAAGTAGGTACATACGAGTACAAATAAATCAAACTCACAATACTAGGAACAGCGTGAGTTGTCTAGAAAACCATACCTAAACCACAGCGCTATCCACTTGGTGAAAAGGGAGAGTTTTTAAATAAATTTTGTTTGCATTGCACAGAGCGGAACTTTTCCTATTCATTCGTATTATGAAACGAAAACTTCCCTTCCCAATCCTTATGTGGATTTTTCAATGACAATTTCACATATCATTAGCGGGTAAACACAAACTTTGGCTTAAAAAGTTAATATTTACTGATGTTTTTCAATCACAAATATATCTATTACGGTGACACAAGTGTAGTGTTGTAAACGTCCATATGCCACGGTGACCGCATTCCATTAGGTGATTCGTGTGCTTGTCTGCCACCTAAGTGATATAAAAAATGAGAAAATGTTATTGAACGCTATGCGTTGTGTGCTACTGTTTCATTGAATTTCCGTTAAATATGATTGTGAAACTTTACACAACCGTATAATTTTCATTAGATAATAATTAAATTAATTAATAGAACATTAATAAACATGTAAACGCAAAATTGCAGCATAGTATAGTGAGTATTTATTGTAACGTGAATACTATATATAAAATCCTTAGGTACTCCACACTACGAATTTAAACCTCATCATCATTCTCTGAACCATTTCCTAACTCAGTTGGGGTCGACTTTTCAGTCTAACTGTGATGCGGCTGAACTTCGATACTGTCCGTGAAGTGACTGCCATCTGACGTCCACAACCAATGGTCCAATGACCAATGCCGATATCGAAGTTCCAAATTAGATTGGTTGGACTTTTGAGGGCTCCATCTACCCGCAACGACTGCCAAAGATGTTTGTATGGCAACCGGGACCGACGGATTAACGTGCGCACAACCAGAGCAGTGCAAACAGCCATATTCATGCATACAACTTTTTGCACTGAGCGGGGATCGAACCCGCGCCCCGTGCGTAGCAGTCGCGTGCACTACTGCCACGCCACAGAGGCTACATCATTAAGGATATTTACATGAGAAATATCCTCTATTTTTTTTTCTAAAGACAACATTTTAAAACGATTGGCTCACACTTGAAGACATAAACCAAGTGAACTCAATAAAGGCGCCTTGGCAGTTCAAGTACTCATCCAACGCTGTGTACCATCGCAACAAGATAAGTACAAGCTGTTGACTGCTATCTAATGAAACAGGTGTCTCGGCATCTGAACTGTTTACAAGGCGGGGAACTTCAATGGATATTTTTTATACCACTTATATGGCAGACAAGCATACGAGCCACCTGATGAGATGTGGTAACCGTGGCCTATTGACGTTTGCAACACCAGTGGCGTCCCACTGGTGCCGCCGACCCTATATAGCGATGCGAGGAGGGTGGAGGATAAGAGAGTTTCTGTGCTGTCAGCGCAGAAGATAAAGTACGGTTTTATACTATCGCATAGCAATATTAAATTAAGCCTCGATCTTCCCACTTCCCACAGCACAAAACCTTTCTAGTGAGCCTAGTTCCAGAAACAGAACACAAGGTTATTATTAGCCGCGGTATTCTGTAGGGCTGAGGTACTTACTCAGATGGACTGCTCCATTAGGACGGGACATACTATCATGTCCTACCTCCATCTTCTATATAACTAAGCAAACTACGGAATATATAATAAAGTTCGGTATACGAAAGGCAGCGAACGGAAACCTGTTGCTAGAACTGAATTTGATCACTGAAAATCCGTTTAGTTTTCATGGCATTCAACGAAATCTATGGAGTAAAATGTGTTTTCACCTACAGTATTATTTGCAAATACTGTGGCCTTTTCATCTCTGTGACACGCAGCTCCTGCTACTGTATTTACTTGCTATAATTATATTTACGGAGGCAAAGAAAACATTATGAAGAATTTTATCATGCTCAGTCCCGAGAAGATTTATTTGACTAGCATTTTATTTAACTCTCCAAATTGTATGACGAAAAATTAAAAGTTATATTCAAAACCGCACAGCTCTTTATTTTACAACTGAAACTTTTCAACAAAACAAACTCAACTACGAACTATCCACGAAATATCTACAGCTACTTTTTATGTTTTTAATAATTAAGTTGTGTTCTGAGTCTGCTACTCTCCAAGAAGTTGATTGTTAGTAGTTGTGCGACAAAGCACTTAATTAATTTCCTGGCGATTTGTAAACTTGTGAATCGGGTCAAAAATTCTTTTCCAAATTTATTTAACTGCATCATATTCGGTTAGGAACTTATTTCTAGCATACCCATTTTTTTACCAAGTACCCGATTGGCGGCTTTATGCGCGCTCCCTATTACGTGGGACCGAAAATCATATTTAGTGAAATGTGGGTGTTTAATACACCTCTGTCTACCCCTTCGGGGATTACGGGTGTTAGCATATGTATATATGTATGTGTTCAGAGTGGGACTCTCTCAAGGTAATTGAGGAATTCCGCGGTTGACATTGTTACGAGTAATTATATGTTTGCGAATGGTTGAACACGTGGCAATACACTTAAACCACGGAGTACTGAGAGACTTAAATTTCACATAAATACGTGTGAATTTTATTTAAGACAGAGACCTATTTTATAGCACTAGATACCGGTGACTTGTATAAAAAAATAATCACAGTAGAGCACGTGAAGTGTGTAATGTGTAAGAACAGAAACTGACGGAGGACGGTTGTGTCTGCATATTCCGCAATGTAAAAGTAGTATATATAAATAAATCAGGACAATCTACACAACGTGATGTGACAGAGAATTAATATCACAACTCCTATTTCATCCGAAGGGAGAGGGGCGACAAACGAAAAAAATACCCAGACGATAGTACCTTGAGAAAGGGAAAACTAAACAAAAGCAATGCAATGCATATGCATATAAATATTTACACTGAATGGAACCGGCGCCTCCTGCGAAACGGCCAAATCTGCTACCGGGTCTGCCGGGGTGCGAGGCATATGTTGTCTACTACCTCACCTCCGGCAACTAAAGACCCAAAGACGGCGCGCGTTTTGGTCGATTCGAGTCTGACATAACCTTCCCAACCGGCTCCGGCGGGGGAAGTATCAGTGGGGATTTTTCGCACGATAAAAAAAACCGCATCCGCTACCACCAAGCCACAAAGGAGAAGGGTGGTAGACCCTTCTTATAACCGGCCTTTTCTATATCTTTTCATTTGGCTTCAAATTACTATATTGTACTGAACATTGTACCTATGTTTATATTTAAGAAAATAAATAAATAATTTGGTGGTTTAATTTAGAAGTGAGCTTATAACAATTTATCTTGTCCTAAAACAAAATCCTAATATAAAATTTTACTCAAATAAACGCTACCAGCGGCTTACCTTGTTTCCTCGGATTATAATAAGTAGCAAAATTCAAATTTCACGACACGGGTGGATTTTGTTATATTTTCACCACCTAATTAGAAAGTACTGACAGTTATTGGTTTTATGAGTATTTTCTCTTTTTATGTTAATTGTACCTGACTAAGTGAATCCGAGACCATTAAGCCACCTTCTTCTAATGATTTGGGATGCGTTTCGATTCGGTGACTCTTTCCTCTGCTGCACCAATAAGTCTTGGAATTCCTTACGTGAGACCGAAAATCATAGTTGGAGAAATGTGGTTGTATAATACACCTCTGCCTACCCCGTCAGGGATAATGGGCGTGAACATATGTATATATGTATGTATTCTAGCTTAGTGCAAATATTTCTATAAATAAATATGTCTATTTCCGTCATTTTCTGAGTCTTTTCCCAAATGAGTTGGTGTCGTCGGCTATCCGAATGCCACATTATGGTCTTATAATGGTGCATGAATGAAGGGCAGTCAGAGTGCCTTGTGTTAGGCTCACGTTGCTTAAATATATTCCCACTCAGTGTGTAAGATAGTACGCCATCTTTGCATACCAATTTTGTAATACCCATATATACCTTCGCCGAAGGCTGTACTATAACTGCAGGTGCACCAAATCAATCATAATATGCTATATCCGGGTCAGCTACATACAGTGAGAGATCCGTGCCGATATTGTTTGTCATTTCAGTGGTATATCGATAAAAATATAGGTACTTGTAGACAATCGAAGCTCCGTTCAATATTCAAACGTACAAAGCGCATTATATTCGCTACAGTAGATTTTAAGGATATCTTCAATATTCAGACCGGCCTAGCTGGCGGACATGATTTCCATGTGATGTAGCATTTGTGAACCTAGATCTATTCTACAAATAATAAATTGAAGGACTAGAGATACTAGAAGTACTAGATATATATTATATAAAGAACGACTGTGTTGTTTAACATCAGACAGATCCTATACAGCCCAGGCTCAGCTTCAGATGCTTTGCTTGAGTTAATAGTGCCCGGAATATGCATTTTATATACAACCGATTACAATGATTGGTATTTAGCGTAATAGCCAGGATTCAAACACGTAACTTAATACACATAAAGTTCGAAATATTTCACAGTTCATTACAACAAAACTACTTTGCTTCTTTGGCATTTTTAGACGCATTTATTTGCAGGACTTTTATCGACATGTCAGTCCTATGATAACAAATTACATGATTTACAAACTAATCTTAACTGCAGTACAATACTACTTTACCAATTACTTCCACACATCTCATAAACACACTTTGCAGTTTTTGAGTGAGGTGTAAATAAGATAACAGTTAGGTGTTGTTTCAATTACATACTTACTATCATTGATTTTGTCGTGAAGTCAAGTTCATTATTTGTAATGTACCTACTTAGATTATTTTTCTATTATCTAGGTATCGAATTTAGTAGATACAATATTCGTGTATGGTATTAAAATATAACTCTGAATAATGTGAACTACCGTCGAGGCCTATTTACAGAAAGGCGTAGATCAACTTTAATATTTACATTAAGTAGATTGTAATCCCTAAGCGATCATTCCATTTTTTACCTATAAAAGACTATTTGATGTAAGTATACTTATTAATGTATAAGTATGCATAGGATTATGCTCTTATATTTAATTTGGATTAGCTGTTTAGTACCAGTAATTTATCAAATATATTTAATATAATTTATTCAACATCTTTTTCTGTTACTTTCTGTCACCTCAAAGTCCGGAGTCCGCATTTTTCCATTCTAATTGCGCTGCGGTTGAACCTCGATATTTTTCCGTAAAGTGTCTGCCATCTAGCCTCCACAACTTCCTATAGGCGATATTCAGACCAGTTGTTTAATAATTTATTAATCCTACTGATATTATGAAACGTGAAAATTTGTGTAGATGTTTGTTGTTTATTCATGCTTTACTCCAACTGCCCAACAGATCGTGCTGCTACAGGAATAGATTATTATCTGGAATAAATATAGGTTACTTTTTATCCCTGGAATAGTTTTCCAGGGTTGTGCGAACGGAATTTGAATTCTAAGTAGACGATAATAAAAAACACAAGACGAACATAAGGATAATGTTGTCGGAGCTCGACCTATAATTTTCATCTCAAAATGTGGCAAGCGTCTCCAACGCCTAATAATATAAATTTTTGTTTGTTACAGAGCAATAAGGGGAACGAAGAACACTCAACATATAATTCTCATAGCAGTCGTAAAGAAAAGGTATGTTATTGAAAACATGTCAATTTAGCTCATTATATTTTATTCGGTGAATTTTTTCTTTCATGTCAATTTTCATAACATGTAACTTACACGTTACAGTTTTCTTTGACATGTTAGCGATATGGCGGTTTTACTTTCGTTTCATTTGACTTTAAGAAATGTTTGTAAACTGAAATAAATTAGGTAGATTAATAGTTTCAACATAATAATGAATAGGTAAGTTTTTAAAACACGTGAGCGTCCATGTAGTGTGGATATGGATGTAACTTACCAACTTAGTTCCTTCCATTACGGAAATAAGAAAAATAACTAAGTTTATTCGCGTTATGCGCGTTTGAAGGTGCTGTGAAACTTCTTTAACTTAGATATTGCATTTGAATTTTCTTGCAAATTGCAGTTGAAAATTGAGTGCGGTTTGTCTGCGTTCTCTATTTGCGTCTCCATAACACAGTTTAAATTTTTGGACTGTGTTGTAGCTGTAGCTCTCACATATTATTTTATGAGACGGTGTTGTGTACCATTTTTTCTTATTTACATTCATAAACAAAGTAATGAGATGGTTATCTCATTTTATAATTATTTGTAACATTTTCGGTGATGTTTTTGTCCTATTGACCGATTTATCAATATTTATATTTAACGTAATATTTAATAAGTTTGCATCAGCTGGTATTATTTTTATACGTATGTTTGACCATATCGCCCTTGAAAAGGCTACTTCGGCCTACATAAGTGAGCAGTTAAAAATAACCATCAAAGTCATTTAGGCTATGCTATATAGAAATTGTGAAAAGTTAAACGCAAAGTTACATTAAATAGCCTACAGTTAAAGTACACTTTACTCAAATCTTATTATCAAAATAGCATCGAATTAGCCGTCAACCAGAATCTGGCGTCCTACCGCCACCTCCGAAAGTATTAGGTATTTATTTTCAATTTTACTTTCGGACTCTGACCAAGATAAGTAAAAATTCTACCAAATGAAACAAATAAATGTATCCACTTCAGTAAGAGATACCTACTGTTTCACCAATTTTAAAATAAGTTAAAATTGGTGAAACAGTAGGTATCTCTGGAAGCAAAATTAGAGTGAAATAATATTACTTATAAGAGGTAGTGGTAAAGCTATATGGCATCCTGGTCGCTACATGACATTAATGTCATAAAATGCTACATGTTCTGAGAAACCACTCAATCTAAAATGACAAATATTTTTTGCCAAGTAAACCGCACACCATCAAATAGAAATAAATTCTAACCCTTACGAAGGTAACGGTAATGTGTATGAGGATATAGGGGTCGTAATAAAATATGTTTACGTTCTAGGGAAAGAGCTACGGAACGGTCGCATTGAGTAGTACGTAAAAAGTATGGCATGACTTTTAGTGTTGTCGCAGGAACATATTACAATACATTAAGTTATGTGTATCGGGGTAGATCCAGTTGTTGTGATGAGGGTTCAGAGGTCAGCCTTTCGAGAATATTGAAACAAAAATACTTAGAGTGCACAGTTTCTCCAAAGTTTCTCTAAGGTCGGCAGCACGAGTGTAACTACCTGTACTAATTGTAACCAATGGAGTTGCACACATAAACTCATCTGCTAGTCAATAATTAAGAACGGACGAAGATTAGAATTTTGTCACGGGATTTGGAGGTCAAATGGCAGTCGCTTCTAAAAAAATCTCTAAAAAGTTATCATTACAAGTGGGAGATCGTTATGACGATGATGACGTCTGAAGATTATTCTGAACCTCATCTTGTTGCAATATTATTATATTATGAATGGAACTATTTCTATCCAAGACCTTTCCAGGAAAAGCTAATAAACTGATCTAACATTAATCTTCCCAACATTCATTGTTGAGAGGTAATACGCCGGTAATAATAAAATTAATATGTGCTGTATTACTGCAAAGTTAGAAGAAAAATACTTTCGCCGAAAATGTAATAAATAGTTGAAAGAACACTGTTTCCTAAGATACAGATTCTGGTCAAGTTTGGGAACCAGTATCTACTCAATTTGTATTGAATAATAGCACAGTATCATTTGTTAAAACATGGTAAGAATCAACTTATTTAAAAATGAGTCAAATAAATTATTGTTGTTATTATTAGAATCCGACGTGAACTTGGTCATAGACATATTTACTATGACAAACATGTCTGCAGTATCACGAATCTTTCCACGGTATGTGTTCCGAGTGATGAAGCACACATCTTTAAAATCTCACACCGTGGAAAGGCGGATATTTACGGGTGAAGATGCGAACATATTCTTCAAACCATACTGAGTTTGACGATTACTTAAAAAACTTTCCCTTAGTACAGATAAGTTGCAAATTTTCAAAGTTAGCCAACTCTTGTTGGAAATTTGAAAACTTGACAGAGAGCATCGATGAAGCGTTCTATCCATCGTGTGAACTTATCTAAGTTCATACAATAGCATGTTGGTAATTAAATTTCTTTCAAAATATTGTAATTAGGTTTTAAGATAAGAAAACGTTTGTGTGCTAAAATTTAAAATAAATATTCAAAATGCGACCAATTAAAAGCATCGACCAACAGTTTAGACGATTTCCGTTCTCAACTCACGAAATTCTACCCACCAGATGAAAGAATCATAATTATTTTGTTTTCCACCCCCTGGAAACGTTCTTTCCGAGAAAGAAAGGGTTAGAGATACCCTTCAACAACAAAAACATATTTTCGGATAGTTCCTACCTAGAGGTCTTCAAAACTAGAGTTAATAGTTACTTCTAGGCAAGCGAGTTTCACCGACGACCACAACATCACTTTTCAACAGGTGTGGTTAATCGCGTTCGTTGTTATTTCGTTGTCTATCGAACATAATGTTTTTTATTTACTATGAGTAATTGATGGAAACCTGAAGTTCTAATTTATAAAGTGGAAATTTGAACTTAAATTTAAAATTTAAGTTTACATTTCCACTTACATTATGTACCTGTTATTTTATTAACCGACTTTCTTTTGAATTTCAATTGGATTCGTTATTTTTTCACATATAAATACAATCCATACAAAAAAGACCTCGGGTAAAAGCCAAGTAGGTACAGTCAGAGCTCATAAGTGCATTAGCACATCAAGGCTCAAAATGGTTTAGCGTGCGGCCGGCGCGCTTATATGTGTGTGTAATGTTACTATGCAATACGAGGCGACGCTGGCTTGTCTTAAAAGAAAAAGGTCACAAGTAGCGTTAGAATGTTGACGCTATAGTTGCGTAGGATTGCTACTGCACTTTTGAGTTCTACTGTACATTACACGTAGCCAATACAACAAATTCTTCAAGTCATACTCAAAAACTTACCACATCGTCATCACCCTTCAAATGGTGCCATTATAAAAATCTGTAAGACACATGCAAGGAAATATATGTCATGGTTATAGGTACTTAATACTGGTACCCTCACCTTTGAGCTCACCGCAGTGACTTGAATGTGTGCAGACTATGCCTTATCTTTATCTGCGGGACGTATAACCTCATGACATTAAACTTTAGAGCTCATATTTCTAAAATTATTTAGAAATATGAAGCAGCTGGCGTCTTGTCTCTTAGTTCTTGCAGTTTAATGCGTTTTGTTTCAACAGTTACGTTTGGAAGTGTTGTAAAAATTCTCGTTTATCATTTATGATAGTTATTAATTCTACCACCTACTTCGTCATTAATATAAGTTAATTTACTACTGTAGTAAATATAACGACCTCTCCTATGGTTGGTTGCTTGTTTTAATTCCCCGTATAATTATTTGTTAAAAAAGTACTTGAAAAAGTAATCAAAAACCGGTCTATCTAAATTCTAATTTCCATGCTGTTCATTGGATTATGCGTGATTGAGTAACAAATATCTTCACAATGACATTTATGTTATTCAGTAGGATTAAACTTTTGATATTTTGAAGCGTAAAGTTGTTGCGTGGTCCAGGTTATAGGTAGTTTGCAGAAAGGACGAAAAAAAAAACATTAATTATCTTACGAATTCTAAGATTCATAATATAATTATATTGTATAGAAATATACGTAATTATTTAATTACAACCGCATTTAAAACATTTATTTAAATGGTAATTATAAGAAAACGAAATCTCCAGTTAATATTAATCTCGATTAACTTAATTTCTGAACCCCTTGTTAAGTAAAGTTTAGTCAAGATGTACGCTAATAAAAGATTTAAATTTGGTCTGCAAGCGAACTTAAAGCGATATTATAATTTTTGATATCATTTACAACCATAATTCTCAAGCTTTTATCTTTGTTCAAACACGACAAAGCCAAAGTTAGTACAATTACTAACCTGAGTGGTTAACAATTGACACAACAATTCGAATGAATAAGCATTTTGGTTACATATAAGTAACCAAATGCCAATTTCGGTTGCATCCACAGTACTAGTAGTACTAGACTTCACAGTTCAGAGTAGCTTTTGTACATCTTCTGTACCTAATTTGGTTTGCCTGACATTTACATAGCGGCTACGCCAAAACAAGCCTATCAATCAGTAGTATATACATCTGACTTGCAGGTAAGGTTAGTGTATTTGACTTTAACCGAGCGAGCGAAGTGAGGAAGAGTTTTGATAAGGTAGCGCATCAAGGGGCGCATTTCTTAGCTGAATTTCACTAAAAACTTTGCACACTTTGCTTTAAAACACAATTTCTGTCAAGAGCTTTTTAGATAGGAGGAAACTGGGGGAAATGCCACGTTATTTATGAACAAATCTCGATTATTTTTTATGACAATATCAAGGACATGATTCTTCACAGTTTGTTATGGAAAATTATACTCAAGAGGTCTTCCAATCGCATAACTATTTGTTGACAAAAAACTCATAAGATCGCTATAAGAAATCCGTTAACATTAATTTTCTTTTCATCATCAAACAGTATTTTCGTCCATATGGTTTCCCTAAAATACTGATACCAAAAAACACAATCATTACGCAAGTTTCCCGGAAAAACCAGCTTATAAATTGTTCCTCTGAACTCGTTTGAATTTCGAAGAAATTTAAAAATAAAATGATATTATTTATTATAGGTCGTAGGGCAAAGAGGTTGACAGGATGAGATCCTTGTCTATTTCCCAGAAATGTCATACGGATAAATAAAGAAATCGGAAGTGGGTGGTGGAACGACGTATAATAGAATTACATCTATCGGATCCTTTGTTTCATTTTTGTATGCTTTTAGAAAATTATTTACTTGGATATATTCACATAAATATTTACTTTTCAATGGTTTGTTTGGTTAGGTTGTTTGAGGTTCACTTGTGTACAGATATGTTTAGCCATGAGGGATGTGTCATTAAATAGAAAATTATATATACTTGTCTATAAACAACTGTATTGTGCTTGCAATCATGAAAATATATTAAACGAGTAATACTCTCAGTGCCTTAATTACTTGTGCGCCCTAATACTTGTGCTATAAATTGTAATGAATAAATAAACCTAAGTCCAATGATTGACAACAGATTAAAGTTAAAATTATAAGTTAAGTTGATCGTGTCAGGTTGCAAATTAAAATGCCATGAATTGCCAATACATAATTAGTAGGTTAACCTCTCACAAAGAAATATTATGTGGCAAGAAGTATGTCTGCCATATCCGGCGCTTAATGTAAGTCTTGACTAATTTATTCACTTGCTTAGATAAATTGTATATTAACTAAATGTATAAATATAAATATAATATGCCTGTAATAATCCTGGTGATTTAGATATCACAGAAAGCATAGTTACTTTATTTCTACAGTATTGCAATTGTTAAACTACAACACAATATTATTTATACTGTTGATTGATGGCACTTGGTGAAACTTATTATTATACATAGTACAACATTAGTACATAGTAAGTACAAATGTGTTTCAATAATGTATACACAATACCATAATTAAAAAACTAAAATTAAATTAAATGCACACTCTTTAATAAGATCAACAAGATGTATCAATACTATGGTCGAATTCAGGCGCTATTTAGAGCCATTTGTTTGGGATTGTGAAATGCCCATAGTCAACGATTGCTGTAAAACGTACTTCACCGGTGTCACAAATTCCATTCAAACGTACACGAAGACTGGCATGGATGAAGATAGCTACCGTAGCATATTCATCTCCGTAAAACGCAGCTTTGGCTTGTATCGCTCAGAACCGATCACATTTATGGCCCGTTTAACCTTTTAATATAGCTTATAAATTGATAGCTCTCAATATAGCCATTAGCATGCCGGTCCACGAAAAATTACAAACTTTAGACAAGTCATTAAACCGTAGCGTACCCAAGTTACCGTTAATTAATTTATGAAGGTCAAGAGGCGATTACTTAATAAGCGTGAGTAATGAGGCACGTCACATGAATTTGGAAGCCTTAACTTAACCATTAACTTAACCTCTTGACAGGAATATCAAATGCTACAAGAGGTCTTTCATTTAGCATATTCAAGAGTATTTTTACAAGTATTCTGCTATAGATATATAATCAGGACAGTTACTTCAGGTACACCTTGTAAAAGGAGACGCACACGTACAAACCTGTGGTTCCAAATTACCCGTGGCTCTCTCCTCGTGGGATGCTGATTCAAGGTCCACGACCCAAAGAAATATAACATACCTACGATAAAAAGATGCTACACTATTTTATGCTATAATCTAAGTCCTTGGGCTGAATTTCGTCTAAATTCTAACGTTCTGGCACAATTAATGGTAGTTTACCAAACATGAGCCTATACTTTATTGTCCTAGTGACAGCCCTAGGGGTGGGAGTTGTCTCGCTCGACACCTTGCTCACGGTGATGGTACGATGCGCGAGTGCTTGGGCAGCCGCCGCCTCCTTCTGCGAGCAAGTAATGCTCGAAAAGGAGGAGGCGGAGCGGGTCCGGAGAAGACTCCGGGCCCGCACTGCCCGCGATGAGCGGAGGCGACTCGGACGTCGGAGGTCGCAAAATGACCTCCGTCCCCCATGAGCGCGGGCCTGGGGGTGACGGGTGGAGCCGCCGGTCACCCTAGCAAAAGCAGGCCACGGCGATGGCCTAAAATGCCACCCCATACCCAGGGGCTAGATGGGGACGCCAAGGTCCCCGCATTGGGGGAGGAGGGTCATCTCAACAGAGATGTCCCCGGGTCTGCCGGGGTGCGAGAGATATGTCTTGTATAATCTCACCTCCGGCAATCAAGGACCCATGGTCAGCGTGCGTTTTGGTCGGTTCGAGTCCGACATAATCACCTCCATCGGTTTTGGTGGAGGTGATATCCGTGGGGATTTAAAAAAAAAAAAAAAAAACAAAAAAGCTTTTTTTATTTTCGTATTTCATAATACTTAGTCAATTAAACTTTGCAGACCACTGTTAGATATTGGCCTCTCCTAATATGCGACATAGTAACGCAATCTACTACCGGATCTTTCTCATCCAATCGACCCCAGGCGCTAGCCTTCGAATTAATCGTTCAGCTTGCTGGGGACCTTGCGTTTGCAGATCCAAAGACAAACTCATTAACATATTAGTAAATAGCAAACCAAACAATTAATTTCTATTGAAACGTTCTTATAAACAAAGTGCTTAGAATTGAAGACTTCACCCAAAGTTTTGTCCACAAGTCAACAAAGCAGATACAAGTTATACGATATAATACATAGCAATTTCACTGATGTTGTTAGAAATGTGCCACAAGTGTGCTCAGAAACTTCCCTACCCTGGGTCGGTAGAAGTTCAGTTGACAAATAAATGGCGGACAATTTAGAGGACTAATAAGTTTCTGTTGTTTTACTGCGGCTAACTTAATATTTCGTTACGTGCCATGAAACGAGAACAGAGTGAAAGTTGTGTCAAGATATATTTTTAGAGGGAAAGTGGTTTGGCTCTCCTCTGTGCGTAATGTTTGAGAGTTATTGGAGTTATTGACAATTTCAGAGAAATTTTATGATTCAATGAAATTTTGAAGAACAATGCGAACTTTTTCAATTCGATTTTAAAATTGAGAAAAGTGAATGTCAAGATGGGACTTGAACCCGCGACTAGTCTTACTACAGACTACATAAGCTACTAGACCCATTAGAAATTTTCCTTTACGTCTTAGGGGCGAGATTGGAGCTATTTATTGATAATCCTACTAACTAACGGAAAAGAATGAGTAAAGGACTGGTCGCGGGTTCAAATGCTGTCTACATATTTACTTTTTCCAATTTAAATCTAGTTTTTATGATGTTTATACTAAGATAATGTGTTTTAGTCAGTTCGATTAAATTAGATGGTATAGTATGTGTGTTGTGTCAGTAGAGTGTTTGGCTGCTGGATTTTCTGCCATAGATGTTCGTATGGCAACCAACGACTTAGCTCTCCGAGGCACGACCAGACCATTGCAAATAAACATATTCATAGCAAGCATATTCAAGCATACAAATTTTCCACCGCGCCTGCTGCGTAGCAGTTGCTTTCACTACCGCCACGCCACAGAGGCACTTCTCATTAATATTGTTACATGGTTCTACGTAGCTATAAAATTAAAATGTTTGTTTATGATTTAACATTAAATGGTATAATATAAGCAACTCGAACTAGACGTGTGTTTGTGAGACTATTTGAGGCTTAATTTTAATACGTATACGTGCTTTACGGATTTGTCCCATGATTCAGATTGTAATCTCCGAACTGACGTTCGCCTGTAACCCCGGATATTATGTCATAAGAAGGATAAATTGAGATCAATGTCATTATTTTCCTTCTGTTATAGAGGGAAATATATCCTGTAATGTCGCGTCAAATCCTTCTTCCTCGTAATAAATCGTTAACATAGAAATAATTTTGTAAGTTATGTTGAGGGGTTCTGTTGCGATTTATTTTATCTTCGTATTATACTACGCGTACACGTTGCAATCCTAGTTGGTATCCTTTTTGTAATGAGGACATGTCAGTTGATAATGTTTTATAAAAAAAACGTTTGTCGGTTTATACCTACTCTATGACTTTCTCACACCTAGGTTTCGTGTATACACACTTTGTTCCGCTAAAGAAAATACACATTTTCAACTTCAACTATAATGTAACATGTCCTAAAATAAGTTAAAAAATTATTATTCTCCGAAAACAGTAAGGCTTACTATGCATTTCTGTCAGTAAATCCTACATGGTCTCAAAAAATAAAATGCTATAAAAAAATTAATGTAAGTATTTAATATAAAAGTATCTAGAGAGATATTCAAAATTCAAAAATCATTTATTCCGTATAGATCACTGAACGGCACTTACAAAACTTTAATATCACCAATTTTCATAAGTTAATGAAGTAAATGAACCTCCAGCTCGAAACGCGGCCCCGGCCTGAGAAGATTCGGCGAATCTTTTTTTTCGGTCAAACATTTACTTAGTCCAGATACTGTAATTTGCTTAAGTAGCAAATTGAGTGAACAGCTCATTTCCTAGCTTGTTTATCATTCAAATATACTTTTTTAAATATATTGATACGGAAATCCCAGATTCCATTCGGGAGTACCCTAAGAAGAATCTGAATTTTTTTGTCTACTATCACAGACATCGAGATTATTTTTGTGTCTGGTATTTACGTTATGCCTATCACAAACTCTATTTTTCCTAACACACATCAAGTTTTCTAATATATATTGTGAGGCTGCGGTAAAAATGTTTATTTCCTTTTTATCTCGGATGGAGGCTCTTGGGCTTAATTATACCAAATCCGCTGAGTTACCCCAAAGTAGGATTCCGTAGCTCATAATGGTATGAAAATGACATTATTTATAGTTTTCAATATACAAGCAAAAATCCCCCTCCCACCCGCGGGCTAACGTATAACTCTCAGTATGTTCATGTAGAGACCTTAGGGAATAACTGTCCCAATTTTCAAAACTACGCAAAATATTCCCTCTGATCGCCAATTATTAACATAATTTTCCCGTACTAACAGATTTTATATATCTTATTCTCAAAGGGGCCTGAAAAGAGAGATAAGTGGGTAAGGCCGCACGGATAACCGAGTCTAACCGAAACTAACCAATTAGTGAACCTAAAAATAGCCGGCCACCACTTTCTGCTGACGGCAGCCACTTAAATGTTTCAGTTTATTTATTAATGTTACCCTTAAAACCCCGAATCTAAAACGTACATTTGAAATATAAGTACTTATATATGTAGAGAACTCTAGTGATACGCTATTAGTGCCAATATGGGATGTATCTGTTCTACGAAGATCTTTAGACCCCAAACCAAAACCTGGATGTCAGTACGTACGTCCGAGCACTAAACATCATCATTCTCTGAACCTTTACCCAAATCAGTTGGGATCGGCTTTTCAGCCTAACTGTGCGGTTGAACTTCGATATTTTCCGTGAAGCGGCTACCATCTGACCTCCAAACCAATGATCCAATGACCAATGGCGATATAGAAGTTCCAAGTTAGACTGGTTGGACTTTTGAGGGCACTAAACATTGCATTTAAATTAAACTACCTATTTACTTAACGATGCGGAACTAAATTAGAGAAATGTTTTAATTAAAACGTTTGGTATTCGTTTGTGTTTGTATACGAGTATCATGATGTGTCTAACCCATTCCTCTGTTACCCATTTCAAAGGGGTGAACTAAAGTGCGGTTGGAGTAGGGCTTACCACAAGGTTTATGTCGAGATTACATTCACGTGAGCGGGCATAAAACACGCATTGGAAATTATTTTATCGAACTTCATACTTTGTCTTCGTTCGGGATAGTAATTGATAGTTAGTTAGTTAGTTATAGATAGATATTTTAGTGATATTAGGTCGTTACATATGACATTGTAGTTTTGTTTGTTGCAATTGAAGGAAACCCAATTTTCAGTACTAACATTTTTGCATCTTTTTTTAAGAATGAGAAATCCAAAATCATATTTTTTTTTATGAATGAGACAACATTAAGCAAACAGCAACTTTTTTTACATTTTTGAAAAGTGACTGCTGTAAAAATGTAATACGGAATTTATAATCAAAATGGATGGCATTTAGGAAGTACTGTTTTTGAAGATCAAATTTAATTTAAATCAACGTTCAAACCAAATATAAATAATGGAAATAGCTTTCAAACAAGAAAAACTACATCGAAATCGGTTGATTCGTTTGGGAGCTACGATGCCACAGATACACGCACACACACACACCTCACTTGAAACTTATAACGCCCCGTCGTTTCTACGTTAGGGGTTAAAAACTAAACAAACGAAAGTAATTCCTTAGAAGGTATAACTTCTTTACCATTTTTCAACCGTGCAATGTATTCAAATAGGATGGGGACCTCAAGGGTTGCGCCTCGAGTGCTCTGCGGCTTACCGTAGCCTTTTCAATAGAAACTGAAGATATTGTGAACATATGCAGGGTAGGAATACTTATATACAATTCAATATTTATACAAGTTACACAGAACTTATTCTGTGGAAACTCGTATGAAATGAAAAGAACTAGGTCATACTTCACTATTACCAATTTATTCTTAATTATTACTATTAGTGGCTCAGTGAATAATCAAAACTAAATTGATAGAGATCTATGAACGGATATTTACGATTATTTATTAAGGTATTAAACTCTGTTAAACGTAGAGTGATGATAACCTCTGACATAACCTCCCCAATCGCGGCGGAAAAAAGTCATCGAAATCTGATATAATACTTGTCTAAGAATACCACAGACAACCTTTGGCACTCATATTGGACTGTCAGATGCCAGTAATTTATACAAAAATTGGTATTCTGTCAAATCAGATGTTTATTGTGCGCATACAAAATGGGGTAAGTTATGTGGAAAATATTCTCGAAAGGAAATAGAAGCTGAAATGATAAAATCATTCGATTTCCCCAAGCAACTGTTTATTTTATGCTCGTTCAGTTGTTTCTCATACATTCCAATTGTAAGAATTTATTACACATTCATTGCCTCAATATTTAACAGTTTGATTGAATACTAACATTTTAAAGTTAACCGGTTTGCATATTCAGATGTGCTTATCTCAAGAACATTAGCCCGATTTTAAAGATTTAAGATTTTGGAAGACTTTGGAGGGTTTCCATCGAAACTAGTGTTTTTCCAGTATTATATTATTAGTAGTATTATTATTGCTGTCTCTTACTGTACCCTTCCGATGAGATGAGGTGGTGATATTCTTTCTCCGCCATCACACATGGCATATTAAATTATATGAATTAGTTTACAATACAAAACTTAATAGATAAACTTATAAAACGTATGAAAATGCCAATCCGGTTGTAGGGGCAAGTCTATAAAACGACCATTAGGACTGTCCTTTTGTACGGCCGTGAAGGGAATAAGAAAAGGCTGTATTGGAGGTGCGAAGTTATGCTTCCGCGGTTGCCCACCAATACATGTTCGCGACATCGCAGATAAAAAGCAAGAGCATCACCTTTGCCTCTCGCCTTCATTGTTGCGGTCACGTCTTGCTAAAGCCGCCGGGCTACGTGGTTAACAAATACCCAGCAGTAGCGTACCCGTGATGTAAGGGGTAGGGGGCCCAAGAAGCCCTGGCTTGACGTCGTGGTAGGCTACATGCGTGCCAATGGTCTCACTACCATGGACGCCCAAGATCATGCGAAGTGGAGAAGGAGAAGCCGGACCGTGAATTCTGAGTTCACCGTCGGATATTATCAGGATTAGATATACAGCTACTGTATAAAGTGAATTAGATGGATAATCAGAGACTGCTCATTGAAGCATTTAGCAATAATAATAACAATAGTAACATAGTCAATCAAGCTCAAGCCATTCATACAAGATTGTAGAACCAGAAACACGAGTAGCACAAAGCCTTTGTACACTAAATCTATCGTAACACCAATTAATTAACAGTTTACCAAACAAGGTTATATCCAAAATATCTCAAAGTTTGTGTTAGAATCCTTTGATATTCTTTTTAAGTCTAATGAAATTTGTTCATAAAACTGTTAAGAAATCTACAAAGGAAAAAATATTAAAAGAAAGTTGAAGTGAAATCGTTATTTTGTCAGTTTTGTAGACTACGAAATTCGATGCCAACATCGTTAATATCTCGGATGTCGGATACACTACTAAACCAGCTCCTGTTTCCTGGGTGAGGTGGATATAAATTTTGTCTTTTAATATAAGTTGCAAACTAGACAAATGGGTTTTGTAAAGGTATACTCCAAAGGTTTTCGAATAGAGACCACGTACTGGTAGACGATGCGTAGGGCCCTCCGCGAGATGGATAGATGACATACTAGTCAGAGTCGCGGGTACCCGTTGGATGCAGATTGCCTCCAACCGGTCGGATTGGAAGGCGATGGGAGAGGACTAGTTCAGCAGTGGACATCTTATGGCTGAAATGATGGTGATGATAATGATGAAGAGTATAGTCGAAGCAACTATTTCGTTAAATGAAGGTGTGCACCATCGTCTTTTCAAAACTAATATATTGTACTAAATTGACTTTGGTGAACAATAAAACAGTTCCTAATATTTGTCAGTGTGAATGGTAGTTCCGATTTCAGCCATTTCACATCTACATAATATCCGGAATAACATCAAATCATTTGAAAAGCATACATATGACGCAATCCAATTAACGGTGGAATTAATTAAAAACCTAATCTGACACCTGGTGATGTCAGCTCTGACATTTGACATGCGTTGCGTTATAAACTTGTCTTGATTTGATTCGAAATTGAAATCAAAACTTGATATGATCTAATTGAGGGTGTAATCAATCCTGTTATGACCAATTTTTTTATATAACAGCAGGTATAAAACCTTTCGGGGTTGGTATCCTTGGGAATTTCGCGCACGATAAATTTAAATGCTAGGATTAAACTGTTAAACGTATAAATGACCCAAGCTAAGCAGAAACCGGATCAACACTTTACTCTAACAATAAAAACAAACGATATTAAACAACACCTAATCAGACAGAAACCTCAAGAGACTCCAGCTAAAAGCATTTAAAACTAACACTTTGTCGATCTACACTCTACCAGGGTAATGACCATATAAATAATGTCCTCTGGGACCTGGGACCGGTATTAAACAGAGTATACAATGAATTGTAGTTAGTGGATAAAGAGACATGTATGTGACAGAATGAGAGGACGGAAAAGGCGACACAATTTAATCGTAAGCTGGTTATATTGAGTCTGCCACCGTCAGCTAAAAGGATTTTTACTATGAAGAAACCTTGAATTGATTTCGTTTTGCCGCTAATCTTGTTGATAAAGTCTTTTGTGATAGAGAAATTGACACTGTTGAAACTGATTTGAGTCTCAAAGGTATTTATTCTTTTTTTCTAATTTTATTCTTTATTTTGATGACATTTTTAGTCATGTATGCAATTTTCAAGTTATGCTTTTGTTTTATATTAGTGTGATAAAAACTGTTTCAAAACAGATTTACTTTTCGAGGAAATCGAGAACGTCTTAGAATATTATAAGATTGTGATATGTATATGAGTGAAACCGTTCCTTCAAGTTAAATAACTCAGGGTATCAAAATATGGATGCAAAAGTATGCCTTACCTTTCACACCCATATTTTCACACCAGCTTAAATATAAAACCAATAAGTAGATCATTACATTTAAGAGGGTTCCATTATTACTACTAAACGAGAAATAATATTCACAGTATTGAAAGCCACAAATATAAAGTGGTTGGAATAAGATTTAACATTATTTGAATCAATTTGGTTCAGATTTGGTTTAAAGAAAACAAGCCCAACCAAAACCTTCGGAGCCAAGTCAACCTATGCAAGTCGGTACACCTGCGTCTTCCTTTTCTTTCGTGCCGATGACATACCGTTAGTAATTTTTTATTTGACCAGTGTGCTTGATTCCGTTCTAAGAGGAGCTAATGAGTTTCTTCATTGTGCACATGTATTGGCAGACATCACACTCCAGCAGATGGCACCAACATCTAGCCTGTCTATGTACCACTCAGGCCCATACGTAATGTCAATAAAAATATTTAATAAAATACCGCAAACAATAAAGGACTCCGAAAGCGAGCATTCATTTAGAAACAAACTACAAAAGTATCTATTAGAAAAATGTTACTATTCCTTGCAGGAATTTTTTGATGACAAGCATGTTTAAGACAAGATTAGTAATAATTCTACCTACTGCATGCTTTGGTAGATATTATAACCTATTGACATGTTAACCTAAAAATTATATGTAACTCAACCATCATCCATATTATTTTAAACCTATTTGCAAGTTGATTTTATTTTGTTTGATTTTTAATTTTGATTCTATTTTGTTTGATTTTACTTGACTTTATTTTATTTTATTACATCTACCTATACTTAATTTGTAATTCCACCTGATTATAACTGTAGCATGAGAATTTTGACATCCTTAACTAATTTAAAATTTGACAAATTCTTTTGACTATTTCCGACTACCTTTTGAATTAAATTCCTAACTATCCTGATTAATGTTAATGTTATATCCAATTATATTCGCTTTATTATTTTCTTATTAAATTAATTAATTCAATTAATACATTACAATTAACCTATTTTATGTAATTTGCTGTGCCCAAACAGGGCGACATGTTGAAACCCATAATTATATTTATGTAATATCTGTACAACACATGATGCAAATAAATACTTTGACTTTGACTTTGACTTTGGGAACAGTACAGCGCTCGCATTCAAAGTATAATGCATAAGGTTCTAAAAGCTCTTGTGGATAAGTGAAGAAATTGAGTTTTATTACAATACACAATAAGTAAGTAGGTAGGTATAAGATAGAAGAGAAGATAAATAAATAAATAAACTCACCAAGCGCTTCAAAATTATATTTCGCTCCAAATAACGTGAATTGAATTTGCAAGTAAGTAAGGCATATTCTTTTTACTTACAATTTTGACTAGATACTGAAGAACTAAAGATAAATTTCTGAATTGTATAACTTCGTATAAATCTGATATAAAAATGGATGAGTTGTATGTAAGGATGGTATGGCCATGTTCAACGGCGATCACCTAGCTACGTGGGTAACAAATCTTTGGCCATACCGCCTACGCCGGTACTCGATGGGAGGGTTAGACCCAAGAAATGCCGGCTTGGCGTCATAGAGGATGACATGTGTGCCAATGGAATTACCTTTACCATCATATGGATGCGCAAGACCGTGCGAAGTGGAAGAGAAAAAGCCGTAAAGCGAACCCCGGCCTCCAAGGTGAAAGCTTTAGATTCGACCGGGACTAACACAAGGAATCATCATGATGGTAGGATGATGATGATGATGATGATGAAATATGATGTAAAAATATTGAATGTGCTTTCAAGGCTTAAACGATGTACAAGTGATACTAGTAGATACACATCACGCTTCGTGCAATGATTTTCATGTTCAGTTACATGTATCCAATCAAAAATAAATCATCCCCTGTACAGTTTATCGCACAAAAATACGTTTTTATGCGTCGTGAAAAGCCATAACGTGTTACTTGTTGTGCGTCAGGAGTTTTATGTGATAAATAATAACTTTTTGATGTGGGCAGTAGGCCATTGGCTTTATGTCGCATTAAAAATCAGGATCGTAAAGCAGTACGCCATATTACAGTGATTCCGATAATAGATTGGGATGCAGTAAGCGTTTAATAAAAAGAACTATATTGGGTATTTTATTGGTGTATAAATAAAAGATAAATGGGGTTTTCGTGGTTGGTTATTACGTTATATTAGAAATTCTCACCTGTTCGCAGCGTGTTTATGATTTTGTCACCGAGTTTGGCTATTAATTTTTTATATAGTCTTCTTCTTCTGTCAAATCGACAGCGTTTCCACTCCTGAGTTCTGTATTCCTAGTGTGCTACCACTTGGATTGTATCTTCGGAGGTGCCCAAAAGATTCGCTGGTGTACAGGAATATGGACATGCAGCACACTAAACCAGGTGAGTCATGGTCTGCAGAGCAACTCCACTCTAGACCGGATCTCCTTGCTTCGGCCTGCGTTCGAAGTCTGGTTAGGAACTTCCACCTGATCCAGGGAAAGGCATGCTCATAAGGAAGACTTTCCGACAGCGGAGCCAAAGGGATCGGAGGCGGATACCGCGCTCTCCAGTGATTTACCCTGGCCAGGGAGGGATCGCCATCTACGGGAGCAACACATTCCCCAAAATTTTTGCGGATTTTCAGCCTTTTTGGCACGTGATGGTGCCCATGCATGGGATGTCGATGATCCAGTTATATAGTTATTTAAGGTCATCAACTGTGATTGTTCTACTTTTTTAGTTTCGGAAATCTTTAATCATATAGGTCTAGTAATCATATAAGTCTTTATGTAAAAGGTTTAACACAATAATGATTTCGTCTTTTCGGTAAAGCCAAAAAAAATCAGACTTTTACAGGCTCCACAAAATTAGTTTCAGCTTCAATGTAAACTTTTAAGTGTTTATTAATCAGAGTTTGATGAACAAATTTTAAAGTACGAAGGAATTTTTATTCTAAATTTTTAAATTGTAAAAAGTTAGCACTCAGGACGAGACTCAGTCATTAAACAGTTCTAATAGGATGAAATCAGGAAAACTATAAACTTTTATTTATACAAAACTATATTGCGTGCCAAGGAAATACTGCGGACGTTTTTTTTTATCTTGCGCGAAATCACCACAGATACCACCTCTGCCAAAATACTGTGGACTGACAATCAATTATTTAACACGCATTTTGATGAATATGAAAGTTGATATTATTATTATTATTCTTCACATTAGCGTTAAGCCCATTCGCATGCGATCCTCTTACATCGTAGTCTGGGGTCCAGTTTCCCCAGTCTAACTGCGGAGTTAACTTGCTGGCTAGGTATACATATAAAAAAATATTAGTCTTGGCAACCACTCTTACTATTTGAAGGAAATTAGCATTTAAAATAAGGTTTTCCTTTTTAAATACCTACTACTATATGACTTAGGTATTTTTGGCTAATATACAATTTTACACGATATTTTCATGAAAACTTCTTATGAGTTCCATATAATGCAATCTCATAAATGAGGGATGACGTCAATAACATGGAAACCATAGACACATAGACACTGTCACAATCCACTTAAGATTCTACTTTTGAAATCTAAAATAAAATAAAAGTGACTAACATTGTTATAAACAAATTAGGCAACGAAAACACTTTCATGATTACATTGAGCCAAATAAAAGCTTACAATTTTACAACCTCACAATGTTGAACACGGCTCGTAAACCACCTCGCCGTTACAGTCCAGTTAAAATTACGATTTAATATCGGTAAATTGCTTCCGAGGGGCACGTTGCCCGTTGCTTCCGAAGCGTCCTTGTGCAATGTGCTACCAATGAAAAAATATTAATTCATCATCCATCCTTCGTGAAATCTATAGTATCGTAAGCTATAATGCTTTTGATTTATACGGGTTTTATAAATGTTTTACATTTTTGCGACGCTTCGACGTACTAATTTCATTGAGAGTGTATATATATTGTTCAAGAAGTATTATGTTAAAATGTTAAAATTATAAAAGGACATGTAGATAATTTATTTATGGGACAATAAACAGTTACACGTTAGATACGTTGTTTAAGAAAAATTCATCAAGTATTCAGTGAACGTAGAACCAATGCAATGCCTTGTTTCTAAACGTAAGTAGTGGTTACTTACATTTAGAAGCAAGGCGCAATATCGGTGGCATATACCATTCATCCAATGTCGCAAACGGCAAAATTGGCTGTCTGCAGCTCTGCGCCACTGTATACACACGAACCAACCAACTTGGTCCTACGTCAGCGGTCAATTTTGGATGTTCCGATGGCTACTACCAACTCTAAGTAAAAGGCGTTTTGTTTAGAAGCGCTTCTAGCTTCAGTAAACTTCCATGGCAACTTGACATAGAGTCGTGTAGCACTAGTGTCCGACAATTAGGCGACGATTGGCGGAGTATTACTTTGGTAGTGGAGGTACATGTTTAAAGAGTTTTTTTGTGGCACTCATTGTGCGATCATTGTAGTTAATGGTTTATATAGTATTGTAATTCTTGTTTGTTTAGGTATCGATAATATGTTGAGGTTAAATGTAAGGAGGCTTGTCAATTACGATTTGAAAATATTGTTTGTTTTTGTTTTTTGTATCGTAAGACAACATAATTCCTTTATATATGTTTTACATTATAATTTTTTAATACTATTGCTTTTATTGCGTTCGATTTGAAGTAAATGCTAAAGGCCGCATTACTCTTCAACCACTGACAAGCTTTAAAACCAACAAATTAAACGTGGTACATAAAAAAGCTATAAATCCGATGCAATATTCTGTACTCGATCCATCCTTTTAATGAAGCTATCCCTTTTACTGGCTATAAAGATCTCATCGACCCCGTCATCGTCTAAAATGTTTTACTCCTGTCAATATGCAACATTTTACAATGAATCACAATTAGTCTTAGTAGCAGCATGCTCTATTTTGTACCGATGATTAGATGTTATACCATCCTAATTTCGTTTTATAGCTACAACTTACAATTCTCTCGAACACGCTATAAATTTTGCAGCCACTTTTCAGCTTGCCCTTGGCAACCCTTAGCCGAAACCTTTGTAAGGATATAGTCGTATTGAAGGCGAACCTTGTGGACCTAATACAAAGAATCTAATAAACATACAACATCGTCGTGGATATTTGCCAAGAATTCGTAAGTTTGCGCAACACGTTGTCTAGTTATAGTTGGACGTTGCCAGGTTGCACGAGGTTAGACTAGTGATGCATATTAATGTGACTTGGGCCTGACTTTTGGATTCTCCTTCGTTTCTAGTCGTGAAAAGCGGGAGTAACTACTTTTGTAAATACGCATATATCATATATACAAACACCCAGACAATATTCATATTCATGCACACAATTATTTGAACTGAGTGGGAATCGAACTCGCGCCACCTGCGTCGCGATTACTGCCGCTACGGCACCTGATAGAAATATATACATCAAAATATAATCAAGAAAAGTACATAAAAAAACTCCGAAACACATCCGTGACTTCCGGGAATTCTCAAATTACTCACAATATTATATTCGGTAAAATGATTTCTATGTGTAATATTCCCGTAAGCCTTTGACAAAATTCCTCAAAGGATTGCTAATTAAGTATACACGACACTAAAGACTTTCACAAATTCTGGCATGTTATTAAAATAGTGCGCTTTTGATGTTGAAATTTGGCTGACTACAATTATTTGAAAAATAATATTCAAAGATATTCTCTAAAATATGAACAAAGTAAGATAAATATTTAATGTTCTAATATGTAATAATTGCATCCGACGCATTCAACTTGGAGCCATGGGTCTCAGTTACTTCTCCTTTTTTATCCGAAGCAACTGCCGTCTGACCTCTCAACTTTAAAAGAAAAGTTTATATCAGAGCTTCGTCTCAAATTAGCAGATATTCCGGCTTGCAAGGCTAGTTTGAGAGATAAAAGTGAAGTGATTTATTGGTTTTGTTATCAAAGTATTAGAAACAAAACGATAATGTTATAGAAGCAATATTATTTATTAATAATGTTATATAAACATGAAAGTTTTTTAATATCCTTATAATTATATGCCCTACTTCACATTTGTCCAATTACATAATGCCAAAGTATTTCAAAGGAAATTACTTGGGTAAGATTCATTGGATAAGGTTTGTACGATGTGTGTATTTGTTGTTAACAAAACTTATCCTCATCGGAAATTTGAAAATAATAAGAAATACTTAGATACTTGGAAAGTATTATAGTATTAGCTTCTGCCCGCGACATCGCCTGCGGTATTTTCCTTGTATAACCATTTTTTTGTATGGGGCCAGCATTTTTGTATGGGACCATATATTATATCTTCACAGGGGACAGTTTCATTAGCAACTTCATTTCTAGCAATACTGGAATGTGCATAATATTAATTCAATAACCTTTTAGTTATTAACAAGAACCATTAAAAGGTAAAAAAAAATAATATCAATGATTTCTATATCTGACTAAAATATTACAAAAGCCCAGAACATGTCGTTATGAAACACTGTGACAATATTTTTCACGTTTATTGCCTTCACAAAACAATAATAAAAGCTTAATAAATTATAAAATGTTATTGAAATAAAACACAAACTGGCTTGCTTAAAAAAAGACAATTCGAGGCACCCGTTCCACGAAATAGACTCTTTTTATTGTCCGTACCATATGGCATTATAATTTGTGTAGTAACCTATCGCTACTCGCTGCCCACTACTGTAAGTACATAAGCCTTTCTCAATGTTGAGAGGCTTCGACCAACTGTTTCTACTCTGGCCAAACAAGTTGGTACCTACAGGATTTTATATGAGTATTATGAGTTTTCCTTCTCTCGCAGTGATATTATCTACGTATTTGTCGCCTCTTACGACACCCTTTGAATGAGATGGGACAATTTATATTATCCGTACAATTACAATCCTTTGCTATGTATACAAGAATTCTTGATAAAAGATTGCATGCATCGCTTTCTTTTCAATTTCATCTGTATGCTGCTGATCAATTAGTAGTCTTTCGTGATGCCAATTTTTTTGTTACTTGCAACCAGTCTCGTAGAAGTCATTGTTTTCGAGGCATTATTTAAAACCGACATAATTACCTTGCAGTATTATATCTAGAGAACAATCAAAGTTCATAAGTAATCAAAATTTGTATTTAGTATGTAGTCCGTATTAGAGCGATCTTATCCATTACCATTTGATCCCAGTGGATGACTCCACTGGCGAGTTCAAGTACACTTATTTCTCCACTTAAACCCATCATGATTCAGGACAATGAACGTCAAATAATGGGTTCTAAGATACTCAAATATTCGCTAGGAACCTTTATGGAATGCAAATATTTTGCCTGCGGCCTTACCCGTACCCGTATATGACATGTACAATATTTATATAAATAAACTATTTACAATAAAAACATATTATATTAGTTTTGAAATGTTATTCCAAAAGCTTACAATCACAATCGTCTCGTCAAAATCAGTTTGATTATTTAACAGTTAACTTAACATATTGAACGATTTTTCAATCATCTTGAAATACTGTTTTTTTCGATTACTCTGTCCAATTCATTTTAATTATATTACAATTTTTTTTCACAATATATTTCATTTATTTAAAATTGGAAAAAGTGAATGTCTAGACGGGACTTGAAACCGCGACCAGTCTCTTAGAGGTAGAATGCTCTCACCACATAAGCTACTAGACGACATCTAGTACCTATATTCGAAATTCTCCTTTACGTTTTTGGGGGCGATGTTGAAGTCATTTACCGATAACAGCTGGAAACAATGACAGCATATAGGAGAATTTGAAAAAGTTACCATGTTAATCAAAAAATATAGTTAAAGTTAAGTAAACAGTTAATATGAATAGTTTTAACCTGCACTAGTCCTAAACTAACTCAATAGGGACCTACACCAGCGAAAATAATTACACTCAAATTCAACTAAACGTTCGCTCAACATAATTGGCATTCCTGTCTCTCATTTTTATTCAAAGCATCACTGATTTCGTCGGTTAACTATATTAATGTAAAATAACTTCTTATCAGTAAAACCATTAACATTATTCGATACAGGAGCAAGAAAGTGTGTAGTGTAGCATAAAGTTGACGGGGGCAGGTTTTCCAGCTCATTGGTTGGAAAGCGAGCAAAAACCCTGTCAAAGATTGTTCGCGGTGGCTAAGCGCTTTAGATGTTCCGCTGACCCTTGACTGTATTACTAGATGAAGGCTTCTGTAGAAATATTTGAGCAAAAAGGACTTTTAGGTTATAATTTTCGTATATGATAAAGAAAGCATTGTATTTCTGTAATCGTTTGGAAGGTATGTTACCTTGATGCTGTGTCTTATGTGACTTTAGGACGGATACGACAGAAGCCTGCGATTCAATTCGCGTATAGGTAATATGAGAACTCATCATGAAATGCCGAATTCCCTTAACCCATAGGTACGAATAAGAAAAAGGTACCAACAATAAAATATAATGTCTTTGTTCCAAATTTCATCCAGACGTTGTCATCAATAGTATCTAATAAAAAACTAATATCCACTCATCCAAACTTTCACATCAGGTATTATAGTAGTAGATTGCCACTAAGTGTTTTATTTTTTTATTTCTTTATTCTTATAGTTGCTCAAAGTCCATCGTCCTACCTACGGATGCAAACCTCACCGGGGTCGGTGAGAGACGTTATGTCGAACTCGAACCGACTAAAACGCGATGTCGAATCGAGATGACCCCCTTCGGATGCATATTTATAACATATCATAACATGAACTCATACCTATATCCCCGAAGGGGTAGGCAGAGGGTGGCGAGCCTATTACCATTCACCGGGCACTTATAAACCTGTGATAAATACACACATAACTTCGAAAAGCATCGAAAAGTCATTGATGTGTACCATGGTAAAACCTGGGATCGAACCCGAGATTTTATATGTGCCGTTGATTATTTAACCAAAGGCTATAAATTTTGTAAACACAATAAAACTAAAATATAATGGAAGAAAAGGCACACATTCCAAACTGTTTGTACGGAATATATAAGTACCTACGAACAGAAATGGTTCTGAGATTAGACACTAAGATAATACCATAACATTTTGATACCATCAGATAATAGATGTCGTAAACAAAATAAATGTACTGTTCCGTCAGTGTGGCGACATAACGAACCGCAGGGTGTCTCATCGCAATCAGAGGGAATAGACGGCAAAATAAAACGGCTCTTTTTACGAGTGTTTTCAGACAGATTATGCACATTTGTTACACTGATGATTCCTCGATCGATCATAAAAATGCCTTTCACCACACAGTCTTAATTTCATTTGTTTGGAAACTAGGGAATTTTCACTGAGGAATAGAAATCGTTTTATTTATTTAAACTTCGTTGGAACATTTTTGGTCAATGTAATTTTTAATCAATGTACCTGCTTTATTATGTGAGTATGTACGTAACAACTGCAGTCACACAGTCAACAGTTAATTATGGGTCATTAGAGTACGCGTAAATCATATGCACTTCACATCGCATTAGGTCGCGTTCATGTCCGAATCATGGTCGTCATGTCCCCATTAGCATTTAGTCTTGAGTATTAATACACATCAAACAATTCAAACTCTAGCAATCTCCATGTTCCATACAGTTAGTATCAATTTCAGTTCAATTTATAGTACCTTTCTGATACTAAGAAAATTGAGACCAGAATGAATGACAGTAGGTTGAAGATTCTAATGAAGTTATGTGAAACCTGAGATTGTCACAAAGTTTGAAAATATCCACTTACACTGATCTCAAATCTTTTTAAATGTCATAAAATTGGGAATGTGTTAGTAAACAGATTAACGAAAGTTTTTAAATTAGCAATTCTGCAGAATTTGGTTGCCATTTTTATTCAATTAGAATAAATAATTGGATTAAACGTTTGGCGTCAAATCAATATTGATCTATAACATAAAATTACCTTACAGATGTAAACTCATGAAATTACAGGATTAAAGAGTATTACCGAAGATTCGCATTACAGTAATCCTGAGCATATTAACAATACGTACCGTACCTTCACGAGTTAGTTTTTGTTTCTCTAGTAGGTAATTAATAGTGGTATAATAGTGGTAATCACCCATTTGGTGATTTCCAATTTCGTGATTACGTTCAAACGTTGGACTTTAGAACCCGAGCTTCGTTTAATATTTTTGATCTCTGAACCCTGCGAGGAAAGCCTGCATCAAAGCCTAACCCATTGTTTAGTAGATGAACCGATTTGCAGATGAAGTTACATCCAAGTAACAATAGATATAGATATCTAACTATAATTTTTCTTCACGAAGATTAAGCGCTTTATGCAAATTATAATACAGTTGTATCGCTGAAACATGTGCGTACAAATCCGAGCAATTTGTTTTGATAAACAGAGCCGACAGTGACAAAAGGCGGCTGATCTATGTCCATTAGGTTCTGCTGCTGTGACACAATTCGGGTCCGTCTGATTGTACTCACGAGACGTCCGACACCCTCTTAACGGCACAAACCAAGACCCATAACATAATAGTCAGTAGTTGAACTATGTCTCGTCCTCGAATTTGCTTCATACATATTGGCATTGAATACCAACTATGGACTGGTCGAGCAATTTCAACGAAAGTGATACTGATATGTAAGATAGCAAATAAAAATAGCAAATGAAATATATACTAAGTTTAGTAGTCATAAAAAATACTATTCTATATTTTGAAATTATACATTTTTAAAACAGTTGAACCCTTGAAGGAATGATAGAACTATAATTATGAAATCAATTTTAATTCAGAATTTCACAAACGTTTTGAAAGAAAAATATAAATCTTCAAACAAATATCAAAAATCAATAATTTCACTGATAACAGGACATAATATCATTACGTAGTTAATGACAGTATGATAAATAAGTAATACGCACATGTTTTATATAAGTACATCGACCAAACCGCGGTCCCAATTCTAGGAACTTTAATAACTGATTAAATGTTCTGTACCTAGACTACCGTATAGTTACTTCGATATGTACCATCCGATTTGGACCCGGACAATGTAACAAGATAATATTGTTGAGAACTTTAGACGGGGCTATTCAGAAATACTTAGAATAGGGCTTCTGTTGATAGAATTCTGAAGCACTTTAGTAGTTAAAGACAAACTTCGGTAATAAAATATTATACAAATTACTTTGTGAGTATGTTGCATCAGCTAGTAATAGTTAATAGATGCCTAGATATCATTTTGAACTTCATGGTCGTTTTAATACCACTTACTTGTAACAATGATCTCAATGGTTACTTTTTATGTATTTCAGTCCATACAGTTACAGTATAAAGAAATAAAATTCAAAATTCAAAGTCCTTTAATCTGTAAAGACTACTAAACAGCACTTACAAATCGTCAATATCAATAATATAAGTTAGTTAGCAAATGACGCACCGGTTCGAAACGCGACCCCAGCCATAGAAAGAAGACTGGCGAACTATTCTTTTATTTTGGTCTCTTGATTGGATATTTCCAAGCAATAAGTTGAAATAGTTTTATTACAATCGAATGCAGGGATTGAAAATGGATGCAATATAATATTCCATTGTTGTCATTGTTATTGGTTTGTTTTTATATACTTACCATGATTATTTAAATTGGGGTAAGAAATTTAAACGGGTTATTCTTCGAAACTATTTAACTATTATTCGAATATCTGACGTCGGTCAACGACTTTATGAATTACTGAAACCCAAAAAAAAACGCTGATGCATAACATTTTACCCAAAACTTTTTGTCAAAACAATTGAGGGCAGATACTTTTTATACTGATTTCGAGCTTTGACGAATGCAATTCATAGTTCTGACTGAGCATTAACTTTACTGTTCTGAACACAAAGTTGCAATCGTGAGTACCTTTAAAGCGTTTAGTGAATAGAACTGAAATAGGTGATGGGTTGAAGTGAATTTTTGATAAATCCATTAACATATTTAAGTTAGCTGTACAAGTTTATAACGTTGGTTTCTTTGTTCACAGTACTTACCTGAAGGACGACTTTGCAATTCTTCCCTATCTCGATGCGGGCTTCCACCGAGTAAGTTTATTCATTACATCTTTTACTTTTGCAGGCTTCTAAACTAGGTACTTAATTTTAGCCAAACATTACACAAAACATTAGTAGACTGAAGGACCGTGTTTTATGTAAAAATAACTTTTTATAGACCTCAGAAAACAAACAAGAAATTACAATTTATTTTTAAGTAGACACAAATAATAAAGGACCACGTTTTAAAAGCACTCGTTCTATATAGCTCCGTTCATGATGAATCGTTCCTGGATATTGGATATTCTTTACGCTTTAATAAATAAAATAACATTTTGTGTCTGACAATGAAACCCTATTATTTATTATGAAAATGTAATCTCCGTAGAAACATTTTATAAAAATGATCTTTTAATGCCGAGTTATCAACTGTTCTTGTTCGTTTTTGTTTAAATATTATTCATTTTCATACAAAACCCGTCAAAGAGCAAATATACGTAACACAGTAGGTTTTACGTGATGTTATTACTTACGTGGGTACTCGATTCATATATACTACGTATTTGAAGACCATCTACTGAGTACATACTTGCAGGAGAGATTGGTTTGGGCCCCAGAGACTTTACGTGTGAGACCTCAAATACCCAACTTCACGGTACGCTTAGTATTTGATTGATATTGATTTTGCTTTGTTTAAGAAAGTCAAATCAAATCAAATCAAATTTATTTGCATAAAAACACGGTATAGTTAAAAGTTCAAGGTTTACAATGATCTGATCAAGCAATTTTAAACATAAGCTAAAAGGATTCTTTTTAGAAAATATGGTTTAAATGTTTCTGATAGTAACCCCTCCTCACTATCGACTTGGAGTTCACTTCACCACTCTGCGCCATTTCAAGCTACCTACACAAAGTCGAATGTAGTTTGTAGCTACCTACCCTAATGTATTTTGTGACTGCCTTAGATTATTGAACTGAATGTACTTAACTAATTTGCTTGATGTGGAATCGGTTGCATTTTTTACAAACCTCAGTGGTTTTTTAAATGCAGTATGTATAAACAATGTTTGTAACGATTTTGTAATATGGTAATAATAAATAAATAAATGAAAATAATGTCTGTTTTGACAGTGGTGTGTAAGCACGCAAATATTATTTTCTATATACATCTTTGCTTGTCAACCATTCATATAATCTTTTAGTAATCTAGTGCTTAGTGCTTTGAGAAAAATTGGTATTTTATTGACATTCATGCAATCCAATTGAAATTTTCGTACACACAAAAAAAGGCAACATAGAAAGGCAATTTGGTGGACTTTTTGAATATCACTCAGCACTCTGGCTTCGTGAATTTTTGACTACTTTAAATAGACATGCTGCCACACAAGTAACTATTCTTTAGAAAATACTGCATAGGCTTGTACCAAAATCGTCCAAAATATATTCAAAGCGGTGAAGTCCGTATCATATACTCCTCAACTCCTCACACCGGCAACAAACACAAGAGTAGCGTCGCACTTGTCTGAACCCCTCGTGCTGAAACAAAGCGCTCAAGTAGGAGCACACTCCACAGCGCACCTTTTAGTAATGAGGTTCGAAGGAATTTTCTTTGGCCTCTCTTCTGTCTTACATCTTGAAATTTAGTACTGGAATACAAATTAGATACTAATTTAATATCATGTAAACTTATCGCTCTATTAAGTTGGGAGCTATTACGGTTTCACTCCGAATTCTAAAAGCACTCCTCCACAGGTCTGCAAAACATAATATTATAACTTTGAAGCTATGACCTTTTGTTGACAACTCTGTTATAGCAATTATAGCTCTGAAGATTTTATTTAGATTCGTTCGTCAGTCGGCAGTTCACAACATACAGCGCAAACCGTGTTGACGTTTCCAAAACGACTGTAGTTTTAACTGTTATATCATGTTTATCTTATTCATTTTGAAAATAAAACTGGTGGTTTTATTTCTATGCACTAAAATAAAAAATATATGAAGAAGGTCGTCGGCTAGACCAATTTGTTTTACAGCTTTCAAGAATATAAGCGATCGTGACCAGGCTCAGTGTCAATCATCCTAACACAGCCGGCTACTCTCAGGATTGAAAAAAAGAATATCCAATTCTTTGTTTCCGATTTTGAAACTTTCGAAAAAATAGCTTATAATAGACTCGTATTTCGAAAAAATATTATATGTTTGTACCTATTTTTCCAAAGATATTTCAGCCACATTCTTTCAATCTTTGAACGTAATTGAGTAACACTCATCCTAAAAACTTTCAAATCTTATCTTACTTTATACAAATATTTAGACTTTTTATTCAGTCACACTATAGCAATTAATCAGTTCTTGCTGATATTTGTCGAAGAGATGAATTTTAACCATTGAATAGGTTCCCATAGGCAGCAGGAACGGGATCATAATTCCATGCGCCTAACAAACTAGTTCATGATATAAGATAGGATCCTTGTATTATCAGGTGATGGTGGAAACTGTGAGTGCCACGGCTTGGTGTGCGGAAGTGCTGCAGTCCCGTGCTGCTGGGGCCACTTCGCGAGCACATGTAGCTGCGGTTGCTGCGCTGGCCGCCGCTGCCGACCGCTGTCGTGACCTCGTCGCCGTTACTGATGATCAGCAGAGAATACTTGTAAGTAGCTTTAGAACAAAGATTGGATAGTGGAAAGCAGAGGATCAGGTGCAATGGTGAACATTGAGAGAGAGGCCTGTGTAACACTCATCACAACCACAGCCAAAATTCATCAGTCGCCAAATAAAAACCAAACACGAGTACCTACTAAACTCGTTTGAAATAACTTTCTCTACAGTGCTGTGCTTTAAGCTGAACTTGCCCCGTTGGATAGCAATGTCCATACTTTTTCCAAGGTACGAGGGGGAGCGAGAGTCATTAGTTTTGTCCCTCACTCTGCGCTTACTAAATTCTTACTATCGCACCCCAACTATTGTCTCAATCGAACATATTATTTAGACAGAAACACCTAATTGATGCATACTTACAAATATTTGCACCTAGTAAGAAACGAGATAGAACAGAACCGTATTCTTACTTAGCAACACGCTACCTTACCACTACGCCCAAGAGGTTGTAAAATAATTCATTCTAATTTGTCTTCAACCAGCTAGCGAATAAATCCTGGTGTCGCGTCCTCGGCTGGCGCCTCGACGACGGCCCTAAGCAACTAGCAGAGACCGCTGGCGGCGAAGCCCTACGGCAAGCAACGAGTGGCGCGAGAGAGTGGGAGGCTCCAGTGATGCTACGGCGCAGGGCTGGCCCTGATCCGATATTGCTGCCGTGCCGGGGTGCTGCCATAGGACTAACTAAGTTTGTATAGTATTTCTCTATAAACAAACTTGCTATGAATCAAATTGATGACGATTTCTTTCGCGTGAAATTTTTTAAAAGAAGTATGCATATTACTATAATCAAATACTTTATTTTGTTTGTATTTTTTTAAATAAAAAATAAATATAAATATTACATTTCTAACTGCGGCAAAAACAGCACCGTGACATGATCGTGATATTACACTCGTCACAGAAATAGTTAAACTGGTATTGTTTGTTCATGGATTCAAAGAACTTATCATAAACATTGAATACATTTTCCTATTCCTAATGTTCCAGGCACACTTCACACATAGTATTTGTATGCGAGCCGACTAACGCGATAGAAAGCGAGCGTGGTCGAGGCTCTCTGCATTCCATCAGGCGAGGCTCGCTCGACGTTCGTTCAGTCGCGTCTGACGGTTTACGTCGCACCTCACTGGCTAAGCTACAGGGATTACCACTTGAAGCTCCCATCACTAAGGTAATTTTCATCTCTTGTGCAATTGACGTGGCTGAAACTATGGTAGACTTACCTATTCAAGAGTGAACCTATTGACCATACGGTAAATTAGCTTGCACATGTCGACTTTATCGATCGTTCTACAAGAACGACTTCATGGAAGTAATTCGAAATGCTGCATGGTGATAAAATGCTATGTCCTTCGTTTATGTTTCTGGGTACCAGAAGAATAATAACCGCAGGGCGGACCGCTCTCTTAAAGCCCTCAAATTACAAAATTCTTACTTTTAAACCTTATTAACAACATTACTCTCGTCTTTTGACAGTAGCTCATTTCTCATTAGCTCTTATTGCATAAAAACAAAAATTCTACCAACTGTTTAGTTAGCTTAATAAGGTAATATTAGCAAAGTTTCTAACATAATAGATTCTCATTTGCACTTTTCGTCTAAACTGAATATGTTTATTTTCCCCTAGGCGTAGAATTTGTCATTTAGATATTTTAGGTAGACTCGTAAGTGACTAAGGCACTATAATAAAATATAAAATTTTTTGTAGTAATAACTTCCTGCTACTAGTAAGCTATTGCTACACCACCATCACAACTGTTAAAAACCCCCCTAGATTCTAACGAACTGTCATAATTTACAAACTTTAATAACATAGTTTAGCTATCTTGTGAACTGCATAGCTGATTGATCGACCACCTAAACAGTAGGCGCCTCCTTTTAATTGTTTTCATATACCTACGAACTTTTCATCCCAAAAATATACCTATAGTCGTGTAAAGAGATATGATATTATTAGATTTATTTACCGCTTGAACTTGGAGTTAAACGTATGGGGAAGTAAATCGTCTCAAATAAAGAATAGCTTCATGCTTTTTATTGTTTTGTGCTGTTGGTTAAGTGAGAGCAACAGAATCCCATCAAGAAAGAGAGAAGGAGGCGCTATCAGTAACACGCCTATAATATGGTTTTGTCTATTCTGTGATAAGTAACAGCGCAACACTTTTGTTATAATAAAATATACATAATATTAATTTCTTTGTAAAGGTGATATCTCTACTATCAGCGGCTACTGAGGGTGCTCCTCCATCAACAGTTGCCTGCATAGAGAGAGCCGTCGACATGCTACGAACTTCAGAGCTTTACTCCCCACAGATGAGGGATGAACCCAAACTTAGGGTCGAAGACCCCATCGCCACAGATCTCATTGGAGCACTCCTATCGGTGAGTGAACTACAATTTGTAATAATTGCAATAAGCTTACCCAGATTCAGTCACATATTGTATCTAATTCAATTGTTTGTACTGTTACCGTACCAGAACACGCCGCACCAACCCAACACATATCCAGATATAATAATCTAATTCGATGTTGTGCACACGTCATTATTTATATGGATGATGTTTTGATATCTCAATGCCTACGATTTGTGATTTACTTTTGATTTTAAACATGTTATCTATATCTTACTATAAATATTAGATAGACCACAATTTTATCCCAATTATGCATGCAATGTTGTTTATATTTACTAACCTTGGTATTTATTTGTTTACGATCCTGTTCGGCCCGGGGAAGAGGGAGCAAGCGAACGCAAATCTTATTTTTATGGTAGGAGGTTTGGAATTAAAACGTCTATCTATGACTATATCTTTCGATACATAGACTACTTAGATAGTACATGGTTCTTTGTCATTCATGCTTTCGTCTACTGTTACAGAGGGCTCATTTTCTGTACCTGATTGTGTAGTCTCCTATCACAATTCTGTAGTGCAACTATTCATAATATACATAACGCTAGACAGATACGTATGTATCCATGAATGCATATTCTATAGGTAGAGTTGTGTGCTAATTACTATTGAATTTAAAATGAGCCCTGGGTACTGTAATTTCCGTCTTTGACTCAGTGCTATTCAGAACATTTCACTTTATGGTGTTTCGTCCAATTTCTTAACAACTGCTCGACTAATGTGTTTACTCTTACATTATATACATCTCATAATTTATGACATTAATTTAGAACAAAGAATCTCACAATTCAACATAATTTTAAATTGAATTTTTACTAACAAAGTAACAGAATTACAACACTAAAATCATCTAAATTTTATGAAGGTAAGGCAATTGGGCTCACAATCAGAATTTCACATGAATTTGCAAGTACAATAAATAATTTGAAAATAATTTCGAAATCTATATTTGATATTTCAATCCGTTGAGGCATGTTGGTTTTATGAGTAAATATAATTAAATAATTTTAGAGCATGTTTGCAAACGAGTAGATATATGTACTTGTTATTATAAATTTAAAAATTATACAATGAATTTAAAAAAGCTATAGATTTTTTTGCAGTATTGGTTTATGAATGAAATTTTATTGAACATAAATGTTTAATATTTGATTGCAGCAAGGACCTACCAACGTCCTTTCGTCCCGTCGAAGCAGCAACGACTCGACCGTCGTAAGGGGGCAGACAAATAGAACCAACATCAAACACAAGGTAAGGGATATCTCTCCAAAACAGTATAAAACGGTATTGAAGACTTGTAACTCTTAAAATATAAAAATAAATGAAATAAAATTTTTTTTTGTACTATAGTACCAATTTTAAGTTTAGAATATTACAATAATCATACATATCACACGAAATTACTTTATTAATGTATCATTTTATCCAAATAATTTTAAAATCACCAATGACTTCAAAAATTCTCTTATATTTTCCAGTTATTATCATATCTCTGCTACACTAGGTTTATAGTCGCTACCTTAATATATTTTCGGATATTTCTCGGCGGCACACCTTAATCTGGCGAAGAGTTTACACTTCAATGATTTACTTCAGACGCGAATACCTATCGTCTACACAATATACCTATTATTCACCTACGTGAAATGTTACGAGAAATGAGATAAGCGTAATGGAATATTACAATGAGAGTCATGTCACCCGTCGACGTCATTACGTTTTAAATATAGACTAAACTTAATACATTATTGGGCTCAATATTCTGTTCCATTTTTTATAAGTACCTATTTGCATAAAATTCTAGATCATTTGTGAAGCATATTACTATTTCTATATTATTAAAAGCTTCTTTAATTTCTTACATCATCAACACCTTCGCAGCGATTGTCCAGCTGTGTCCAAAGTTTGCACTTTGTAGCCCGAAGTTCGTTTATTATTTTGAGCCGTTAGGCGTAATCACAATCTGACCTTATTGACGTGACTGACTTTAATACCCGGGTTTCGCTAACCATATCATGCAACGCTATAGTTTAAAAGTGAGAATGTATATTTTGTTTTGTACTTTCAGACATCTGGCCAAGTACGTGAGCTCCTCGATACAGCTCTCAGTTGGGACTTCGAGATCTTCCGTCTAGAGGAGATGACGCGCAACCGGCCGCTTGCCCATCTCGGCTTGGCACTTATGGGCGGTCGGTTCGATGTCTGTGCGACGCTCGAGTGTGAAGACCGAACTCTCCTACACTGGCTCACCACCATCGAAACCAACTACCATGCTGTTAATACGTATCATAATTCCACACATGCGGCGGATGTGCTTCAGGTAGAGTACTTTTGGTGGTAGTTTTATGTAAGGCTTTTGATTCGTTAAACCTTATAAGACAACCTCGTAAATTTATTACTGTCACTGCACTGAAAAAAAAACGTATATTTTGATTGTTTGTGTACACCAAACTTGTTGTATGACGTACACAATATTGTAGACATTGATGTTCGCATGATGGAGATGAATACGGTCTCATTATGAGAATGCCACAAGGATCAGTGTCAGGCCCCTTATCTATCTTACATAAATATCTGACAAAATGTATTATTTTATTTTATCATTATCACAGCCATAATTGTACTTTCAATCTCCTAATCTTCTTTGACGTATGATTTCCGATTTCCCTTCCGACTATCATACCCGAAAGAAAAACCTGCTCCAAAGCCTCGGTCATTACTCAACTGGTAAAATTGGCTCTGAAGATCTTGGTGGTGCGATACCTCCAGTGTGTAATATATATTTTAAATTTATTTAACACTATTTACAGGCAGTCGGGTACTTCCTGGAGAAGGATCGCTTGAAGACGTTCCTGGAACCTCTAGAGGCGGCTGCAGCGCTGATAGCTGCCGCGGCTCACGATGTAGACCACCCGGGGACGTCGTCCGCGTTTCTATGCAATGCGCGGCATCCGCTCGCCGTGTTGTACAATGATATCTGTGTACTAGAGTCACACCACGCAGCGCTAACTTTCAAGCTTACACTTAGTAAGTTGTTATTTTTCAACAGTATCATTGTTAAGTCAGTCATCTCTGTGTTAAGTCGTAATCATAGTTCATTATAGTACGCGTCACACTCAGTTATTTCTATTTATACTTTTATATAATTTTAGGGTGGTCGTATCTGTTTATTGGGGACATTAAATAAAAATACGTGGATTAAAAGTTTTTGAAATTCTGGTCTGCTGATGGACGTAAAAACTAATGAAGGATATAGATGCAGATTGTTTTTCTTACGGATGTCTGACCGCAATCGTGAGTTAGATGCTCATCTAATCTTCTCATTTTGTATTAAAAACTGAACTCTTTTTTTCCCCATAGATGACGACCGGGTGAATATATTCAAGAATCTCGACCGCGAGACGTACAAGCAGGTGCGGCACAACGTCATCGACATGATCCTCGCCACGGAGATGACAAAGCACTTCGAGCACCTCGCCAAGTTCGTTAACGTCTTCTATGCCAAGTCCAGTGGCAGTAAGGACGATGGCATGCACACTGACGTAAGATAGCCTTTTTTGCCGTGTTTTTACGTTCCACGTACGTTTCCATTCATAGTTGCAGTCAAAGCAGTTTAATATATTATATTCAGAAGATTTGATTCAAATAAGGAATACAATTGCTGGCTTGGCAAGATCCCTTGTGTGATATCTGAATCTGTAAAAGTAATATTGAACATAATATGTCTCTAACAGAAAAAAAATCTAATTATTGAGTAGGTATATATAACAGAAAATATTCAGAGATAAAATACCTACCTACCAATTTCTGGCAAGATACTATATAGGAAGTATGGTCTGTCAAAACAAAACCTTCAATCTCCTTTTATATCTAGGCTTTCCTAAATTTTAGAATACGTGGTAGGTATACCTATAATCACATTTTTACCAAATCGAGCCCCGATTACTATGTGTGTTTCAGGAACCATATGCACTGGACACGACAGCGCTTTCACTGCCTGAGAACGTCATTTTAGTGAAGAGAATGATGATCAAATGCGCCGACGTGTCCAACGCGTCGCGGCCGCAGAAGTTCGCCTTCGAGTGGGCTAGAAGGTAACTTTTACCTAGATATTAATGTATTGTTCGTTATATTACTGCATAGTTTAGTTAAACTGGATTACTGAATTATCAGGGTGAAGGAAATTTTCAGTTGTATATATTCATCATCTAAGTCTTTTCTCAACTCCTTTACATAACCATCCTAAAAGTGAACTTAAAATATGCTAATCTTCTCAGTTACTACTTAGTCCTCTATAAAAATATCTTCTTCGAGTTACCGCCCATCAATAACACTCGTTCTATTAGTTTGACCTACCTGGGCCTCGATTCACTAACTGTCAACCATAGTCATAGCACTGATATTACAAAAAGTGTCATTCAATTTTAGACTCTACCTCTACACGGATAAAGTCCTAAGTTACATGACTTTAAGTAGAGTAAGTGATACGATGTAATAAACTATTTTTCATTTAATTTTGAGCTTTAACTGTATGTAGATAAAGCCGAAAATTCCATGGCTATTTTCGTAATCTCAGTCGTGTGACTATGGTTAACAGTTAGTAGAATCAGGGTCCTGGTGTAATGAGGTTAAGTTGGGCGATTGATTTCTCCCCCTTTATAAAAATACCTATATATTATTATTATATTACAGAATCGCGGAAGAGTACTTCCTGCAGACTGACGAGGAGAAGGCGAAGGAGTTGCCGGTGGTGATGCCGATGTTCGACCGCGCCACGTGCTCCATCCCGCGCTCTCAGATCGGCTTTATCGACTTCATCATCATGGACATGATGGAGGCCTGGGCTGGTGAGCGAGGTTTTCCTAACATACTTTATTGAAACGTACAGGCTGTACACTAAAAACGACGGCCCTCCTCTTAAAAATGGGATCCCAAAATAATTGTGACCGAAACCTTCTTTTTCTAAATGGCTCCTGTAAATAAATCGCCGCAATTTTACCAATTTCAAATAACGGAACAGTCAGTCATTTAATGTCATGCAATAAATTATGTTTTAAGTCACTTGAATTTTTAAGATGAATTTAACTCAAATTCCATTATTCAATCGAAATAAAATGGCCTATCTCATATTCCAGCCTTCATCGATATGCCAGAGCTCGTAAACCACGCACAGAATAATCTCGCCCGCTGGAAGGAACTCGACGACGCCGGAGTCACCACAGTAGAAGACGTAAAGCGGGCGCAACGACACTCCGTCATCCATGCGCCTCGCATCACACAACCTCCTACCACAACCCCTAGCACCACTACTGAGGAGTAGGACAAAACTCGATAAAGGTAACCCTTCAAGGACCTTCAAGTATTGAGCCACGGAATAGACGTTACTTAAGTGTTAAGGAAGACCCTACAAGGAACTTGGAGTCAGACATACTTACTTCGTGCAGAATATCGTCCCTTGACGACGTTTTATATCAGGACAAGAACGGGTTATGACTATTAAGGTAGCAAAGGGACGATGTCTACGCTGAGTTACATTAGCAAAGGAACAAATTTCGGAGTAACAGAGTTGTGATGGTACCCGCTTGGCGGTGTTCATCCGATTTGGGAACACGTTTCGAGAGATTATTGTATTCGCTTTTGAATGATGCAAAGGTCTTGTGAGCGCGTGGCGTTTGGATGTCAACGTAATAAGTCTGAAACGGATCATTGGCACGCAATGCCTGACGGATGTGTCCGATAATACGCTTATTTTATACTTATTATATCCGTGTTAGTGTGGGTATCATTGAAATTATAATTGTTGATATCTACTTTTTAAGTAGTTGTATTTATTAGATAATATTGAATCAAAATATTTACTATATATGAATGTATCAATGGATTTTTATTAATATTGAAATATCCACAGATGGCATGCTTTTTTGGTATCGTTATTGTGCCTGCTAATTAAACGCAGACGCAAAATGTTACATTTTAAATTGTATGAAAATAATTCTTGCGCGAGTCCTATGGGACATAAAAGATGTTGAAACTTATGCTAATATATAAATATATATATATATTTATAATTTATTCACATGCCGTTTGTGGAAATCATTAGAATATTGGCATAAATAAAAACTGAAATGTTGTATTCAAGTTGCCATATACACGGGTAGATATCATAGTTCATTACATAATTAATATACATAATATATACCTAATGTTGTATAATCAAAGTGTCCGTGATACAAGTGCCATATTAACGATTGGCCATGTTTCATTCATTGAGCGGTGTCGAAGACCAGTTCGCACTGCATCCCATGACATACCATACCATTTAGTTACTTTAACAATTTATAATTCGTAGTGCGTAAGGACCTTTGTTTCAGCATTGATGTAACAATAAAAACAAATACTTGGAATTCTGAAAGGGATCTAATAAAATTGAGGAGATTTACAATTCGAAAAGCGAAGAACTTGAGTATGATTCAATAGGAATGAAAATGATTACAACTTCGTTACTCACTGCCAATTTGATCGTAATAAAGCTGAATTCAAATGTGCAAAGTTACATAAAGACCTCAATGATGTTTTCAGAAAGTTCGTGGTGTTAACGAAAATTAGAAGATTCTTTCCAGTTAAATTAGAATCAGTAGTTGGGTATTATTATATAGGTAATTCAGAAATTGTCTGCTAATAGGATATCACTTTGTGCAAGATCAGGGATTCCAAAATATGGATACAATATAGGGAATTTAGCTATGCAAAAAAGTATCTCAAAACATGTCACAAATCTAATAATTATGCAAAAACATATCTCAAAAATATGTCACAATTTTGCAAAAAAAAAGTATTGCATACATCTTTGTACTTAACAAAGGAATTTTAGTATGAGAGAGGAGAGTTTTTTATTATAACAGATAATGGTTAATGTTTATCAATTTTTGTAGGTTAAAATAGTGATCAAAGTCTGGAGTTTTTGCAGAAACTATTTCATGTGCTTTCTCTTATAAGGTTAATTGTTGACATCCAGGTAGAGTAGGTAAATGTTTTCCTAACATGGGACTGGTGCAGGCACGGGTCCCGTTCTCTCATTTCTCGTCTTATTCTTACAGTATGATTAAAGGACTTAATTTATAATTGCACAGATTTCTAAACTCATAATTAGAATAGTCAGAAAATAATAACGTTAGGAAAAGTTTTCATCAGTTTTGTTAACAATTTTGTAGGTATCTTGATTTTATTTTACATCAATGCTGTTCAGTGCATTCTTACGATAGATTTGAATGTGAAATCTAGTAGAATAACCAATTCCAGTTGTAGATAAACCCCATGAACATTATTATGCCGTTATATGTTTCTAGAATTTCATCAATCCTTCAAGAGTAATTCTAACTTTCCATATTGTCGTACCATACGGTCCATGTATACACTTGAGCTTTCAAAATAATTTCTATTTTTATAAGAAACTTTTTGTAGTGTGCATTTTCGGCCCCAATCATATCAAAATTCCAAATTTTTCGAATAATTTTTATGCAACTGTTATTCAGTCAGATAACGGTTACATCGTAGACACTTTCGTTTCATTCCTGGGGAATATTTTATAACATTTTATACTTAACAATTATAAATGTTAATGTTATTTATTAATAAATTAGGACACTTGAATATTTCTTTTAAAAAAGTAATTTATTGTACGTATTGGAATAAGGTCTAACAATTATATTATATGTAATAGCGATTATTGTGTATTCGTCTATATGACGCTGGTATTTAAGTACTGTACTAGTTGATAATACATTGAAACATAGGCGTAGCTACCATTCATTTGTGGAGAAGTTGAGGAGCTTAATTTTTTTAAAGGGTACATTGAACCCCAGACCCTATGCAAACGCTTTGTGACATAATATCTTTTGTCACATAATTTACCTACTCCAATTAGGACCATAAAGCCATGTCAATAAGGCTGCAATTTAAATAAATCCTATTAAAACTTAAAAAGAAGTAGCACAAAAAAACAAAGCTGATTAAATTCTAAGCAGTTATTACTGTTCCAATTTCAAAGTTTTTTTTTTAATTATAAGCTATGTACCTAATTTGTTTGTAAAGAGTTTGCATACAAGGGAGTTTTTGACATCATTGCCAACTTTTCGTCCCAGATTCCACTATAGCTACGCCCATGCGATTCAAATATACGCTTTCTCGTGCTCAATGTCAATACATAGCGGTCTAATGTTAATCATATACATACCTACTTCAACATTTGTGAACTTTATACCTATCATGTAATTACATTTTGCTATGTCTATTATATCGGTTAGGTCGCGGTGTTCAATCTCATATTCTATTATAAATGTACCTACCTAATACGAAAACCAAAACGTAATTTTTCATACTAACAAAATCTAACGATCAATTTAGTTTTTTTTTTCATAGTTAGCTCAATTTAATTAGATTGTAATTATTGAAATTGAGAATTGTCTCAGTTACCAATATTTTATTTATCTGCGGTTATGTTACGTAGTTAGTTAAACAAGACCTAATCCAATGATTTCTGTTAATGTTGAGTTTACTTATAAGAAAGTGTTTTGCGAAAATAACTTTTAAGATAAGGGGGGCTGGTCCCCATATTTAAATGAAATAATGTGGAGAATAGTTACATTGTTGTGAATTTTATATGCGGTGACATGTGTGCTATGCATAACTTGTATAAGTACCAATTAATTAATGTTAATGTAAATGAATAATTGAATAAACTCTTCACAAAGAAGTTGAGGACTATCATCGTTTAATTTAATTTAATCTTACAACCCTTACTGATAAGTATAAAGATGAATTTCAGAGGTGAAAAATCGGATACGAGTAGGGCTCTACACTGAAAATTATCACGAGAATCAAGGACAAAAGTAACTTACCACCTCAACATGAAATATAAAGGATTATTAAACTACTTTAGACTACATCGGTTTATTCATATGTTCCAGTATACAAGGCACAGTCAACACTAAAAACTCATGCAACAACATCTTCATCATTGCATCCATAACATGTCCACAGCTGAACATAGGTATCTCCCATCCGACCGGAACGAAGCGGTCTGCATCCAACGAGCACCTGCGACTATGTCGTCCGACCGACCATCTCGAGAACCATGTATGCAACAGAATTAGAAAATAAGTCCACAAAAAGATTTCAAAGAAAAAAACGAATTTGTCCATAAAACATTTTATTATAAACAATAATTATTTAAAAAACACTTTATATAACTTAATACAATTGCAACATTGCGGTATTATAAATGCAATATCTTTACACTGCTCGCATTCACTTGACGGTTTTCTCCACCGCACACGTTATTTATAACAAAAAGTGATTATACCTCTTGCCATTTACGAGTACGCACTTCTTCGTAGAGAACTTTATCTGTATACATGCTTTGTGCAGTTAATAAGAAATTAAAAAAGAAAAGAATTTTTCGAATTAAGAATATTTCTTTACTGAACCGTATGTAGGTTTTAATTTTAATATACCACAGAACATATATTTCAGATTCATATAACATAGAGGTATAGGCACGAGTTGTGAACCCAAAATGTGCCTAAAACGTGCTCTATACGCGCATTATGTATTTTTTGGCTGTCTATTGAGGAAAGCACAGGGGATAAAACAATGGTGGACGAGTTCAAATCTCCATTCATAGATTATATTAAAACAATCCGCGCACGCCAGCACCTCGTGTGTCACGCAACTTAAGTCAAGTCCGTGCAATAAAGCGACCTTTAAAGGAGTAACTGGTGGCATAACCTAACCCAAAGGTACTACAGCATCGTGGCACAGAAAATCCGAAACAAAACATACGGAATTATAGAAATATTCGAAATTCAAACACATGTTTAACAGACTTCTAAAAAGGAGGCTCTCGATTCGGAGGTTTATATCTTTTTTTTAATACATACATTGTTTATGCATGACGTAATGAACATGTATACAAATATAGATTGGCACCCATTCGTAAATTACAAAAACTACAACAATATAGTAACAGTAAATAATATATTATTTTGAGACAATAACCAAAGTTCTGTACAATATTATTTATTTGAAGTTCCATCGTAACCGTAGTTTTATTAAATCTAATTTTATGTATACAAAACCATTTATTTGTTAGAAATCTGGAATGGAGTCTGTTTCGTACATGTAACAATAAATCAAAATAATATCGACAGTATAGTAGTATCTTAGTATATTTATGTGCATTATAAAGTGTGGCTGAGTGACACCAAACGTACGATAGGTACCTACATATTTGCAAGAGAATTGCGCAGCGATTCGTTATTGGCCGAGATGTAATCTCGTAATTCAAATATAAGTTTAGATCTTCATTCTCCTTCAGTTATTGTAAAATAAGAACTAGGTACACTTTAATCCGTTATGTGCTTTGGTAATCAGTAGGCTGAACATTGTAAAAAATTGTCAAACGAACATGCTCCAATGAACTTGCGGCTGAATTGAAGTAAATATTTGAACACTTAATATATATTCTTTAAAAATAAATAAGGTGTTTTTTCAGTAATGTTTACGTTTAAATATGTTATAGTTTCAGTAATAATCAATAAAATTAGGATAAGTATGTCCCAATTCATAATTTGGCGTATTACAAATTTCAATTATTCACCGACTTTACCGAGTCGCTGCACAATCTTTATATACATTCACACGTACGAAATGAAAATATACAAGTAATATGACATATAGAAAAATTATTTCAGTAAATCAAAATAATAGCCGTACAACTTAAGTGGGGCACGAAGAAAATATATGTTGCATTACTTTATTTTTATCAAAAGCTGACGTTTCATATGACCATTTATGAACTAAATATATTTAGTGTCACCCTGTACATGAAATTAATTTTGTGGGCGTGGTCTCGAGTATCTAAAAACCGGATATTAATGTTATTTTTAGAATTTTTCAGACCAATACACTAAACTCAAGGCCACAAGTGGGAAAGTATTACAGTATGTGTATTCTTGCGCAAACTTCTCCAACTGAACACATTCACTATCACCGCATATTGAATTTAGCATTTTTTTACAAATAGTTCCCTTCCCATTTTCGTTTTATAAAAGATAAGTACTACATACCTTAGACAGCCAACATGACTCTAAAAAGTTCAATGTATTTAAAAACGTTCAGCCATTGTAAGATAAATTCGGCGTGTATAGTTACGTCAGGTACAACAACGCGCCATGTTACAATTTTACACTTTGTAATATTTATCTAACATACAACAATGTTCAAGTCCAATATACATAGAATCATAATTCGATGCCCATTACTATTTTATTTACAAAGGCAATTTTCCTGACTGTTCCAGCCCACGGGCTGGACAATCAGTACTCGAGAACCGTACGGCGACCAAAGGGCGGCAAAAATTCTGCTTTTGCGTTGCGACGTCGCAACGGAACAGAGGCTTTACACTAAGTGACATTCTATTGGCGAAAATACCAGATCGCTTAGTGAAGTATAGGATTGATATAAATCTGTAATATGACTACAAAAAATTAATGTTGTATTATTAAAATCACCACAGTGTCAAGTGATACATGGCTAGCAAATTAAAAACGATTCACTTCGACGCGATTCCATCAATAAAATGTCACTTTGCCTAGACAAAGTAACAATCGTTTTGTAGAATAGAATAGTGATAAATTTGATTGACATTCATTCACTCGTGTCATAAACGTCAAAATATGTGTCAACCTCATACATTGAACATTCTATTCTATTCCATTCTACAAAACGATAGCCACTTGTTTAGGGTCCCAGATAATTCTTGGAAATTCATGAAAAATTATACTGAATGGATTAATGTCGACGCAACGCAAACGCTCAAGTGAAGCCTAACCCTTATTTGTAGAACCGTAGGAGAGTTATATTTGGAACTATTACCACAATATATCTTAACGTTTAGCGATGTGTCCGTAGTCTAATATGGTTTAAGTAATTTACAATAAACGAATACTATCGTCGCTTAAGTTCTAACACGCGGAAGTAAAAACAGGTGATAAACAACAGCTTTATTATTTTCGGTGAAATCTTATGGAGAACTAATTAAGATGCTATGTGTAATTAAAGTGAGATAGGTGGCTGTTTTATGTGCCACACATAATACAGACATTAGTGATGTATTCATTTTTAAGTACCTATCTACCTTCCCTGATTTTCATATTTGATGAGGTCAAACGATGCTTCTATCGATTTCCTATCAATTGATGTAAATATCGTAATTTCAAACAAATTTGGCGAAAGCTGTATTAGAACTTAAGCTTTAAAAAATATAATATATCAATACACTATATTTTATTTTATTGAACAACGAATCATGATTATGAACACCAAAAAACGGACAAATATAATTATTATCTACCAACTTTGTAATTGGTTATTTCTTTTAAATAAATGTTTTTTTTTTCTTTATAATTTTTTTATGTTTCATTTACAGTATAACCATACATACAATAGGTACATAAAAATTTGGTGAATTGGTGTAAACTCAAATTATGTAAATTCATTTGAATAAATTTAATCAAACTTCATTGAATTTATGCAAAATGAAAGGGCCGTCAAAAAGAAATGACTTATAAATATTTAACTAACATACAAAATCCCTGTTCCATCGTACAAAGCCACTTTTAAATAAATAATAACCCCTGATATTGAATAAAAATATGAAAGATTACCCCACTGAAAACATATTCATGTAAAGAAAGAAAGCGCCGACAGAAATCGCTAAGAAAATACCACTTATTGTAACAATGAAACAGGAATTCTAAGAATCACCACCTTGAATAAAACCTTTAAATTATATACATTTCTATGCAAAGGTCTAAACGACACCTCATTTCTCAATTTTAAAAGGAGTTGTCCTCTCTGGTATCTTAATGTCGCTAAAGATAAACAGAGATCTATAATCTGTACAGCATACCAACATGTGAATATATACGTGTAAATATTAGCAATGAAATTTATTACCGTAAACACTCCTATGTACTACTAGACAAGCTGTTTAAAACAATAATTGTGTCGGTTCTTGGGGGAGTAAGCGACGCAGAGACTAGAAAAATAATAAATGAATTTTGACACTTATACAATAATAAAATGCCTTTTTGTAATGTCCCCTATATTACAACTAATAATGATGCACGTGGTCTTTCGCGATACCGATTTTTCTGCTCCAATCAGTCGAGTAGTATTCATAGAAGTAATTGGCCATAAACAGTAAATATTCATCACCTGACTTATGTCGAGGTGGCGCCATCTATGTGTGAGACCGGATACACTCTTATGGGTTGTTAGCGCGCCGCTAGATGGCAATAGGTTTACCTTTGCACTGTTCTACGACGTAGCTGGTGAACCGTTTCAAGAATTTGGGGTACTCGCGCTTGTAGACGGCTCTGAGCACGCCAGCGGGGGCCCAACCGCCTGGGTTCACTGTAAGAAAATAAATAGTTTCTTTAAGAATTTATGATCACACTATTAGTCACTAAATATTATTATCTTGTATATAACGCGACTACGCGGGTCGCACCAATCTGCACATACGAACGCGTGATGAAACACTTGAATTTTAAATACGAGTCCTAAATGACAATCGTGCAAACACCCAATGGTCGCATCGGATAAGCAATGATCACTTAGTCATAAAAAAAAATTGAGTTTGTTTTTTTTTTCAAATGAAATAAGTAATATTTATAGTTTCTTGGTTTATTACACTTGTACATACAAATTGAGTAGTGCATTAATTCGTAGTAACTAGTATATTTGTATAAATATAATTTATTTATGTGTGTATATTATAGTTTTATACAGTTCAACCCCAAATATATATTATGTAATGGTGGTATAACAAACCTGTACTACAGTAAGCGATGCTGGTAGTGACGTTATCTCTGGTGGGTTGCTCTCCGGCCGGGTAAGTGGTGTGGCACGCGAGGCACACAGTGACAAATAGACGGATACATGCGCCCGTGTTCGCCTGGAAATACGAAAAACTCATACATTAAACAAGGTGAATTGGTAGACACTGCTTGATGTATATTTGGTTATATTTCAGTATAAATTGTTCCTTGAAGGTCTGACTAGTTTAACTGTGGAACTTCGATATCACCAATTGGATGTAGCATTCACACATATACATCGTCGTCATATACACATTTTGGGTCCAAGATATCTTTTTTTTTTATCGTGCGAAAAATCCCTACCGGAGCCGGTTAGGTAGGTTATGTCGGACTCGAACCGACTAAAACGCACGCCGTCTTTGGGTCTTCAGTTGCCGGAGGTGAGGTTGTAGCCAACATATCCCTCGCACCCCGGCAGACCCGGGGCCTTCTCTTCGAGATGACCCCCGTCGGGTGTAGGGACCACGGTGTCCCCAACTAGCCCCCGGGTATGGGGAGGCGCATTATGCGCCGCCGCCACGGCCTGCTTCTGCTAGGGTGACACCCCCGGGTCCAAGATATCTGCCGGTAGTTATAGTAGGTACTCACCGGGTATTCAACATTGGTAGTGGAATGGTTAGTAGTGGCGTATGTGTTCTCACTACTCTGCCGCACGTGGGACCAGAACAACGCGTCTCGCTGGGACGCCGGCCAGATGCGCTTAAACGTCTGATGGAACACGAGCGTGTCGGACGAGATCTCCTCCACTATCGTCATAGTTTCTAGTGTCGCTGGAACATACAAAAGTCAAATTAGTTATCGTTCTAACATTTCAGATCTGTGTAGTAACCGGTAGAGCGAACCCTATACCCAGGGGCTAGATGGGGACACCATGGTCCCCACATTAGGGGAAGAGGGTCATCTCAAAAGAGATGTCTCCGGGTCTGCCAGGATGCGAGAGATATGTCTAGTATAATCTCACCTCTGGCAATCAAGAACCCATGGACGGCGTGCGTTTTGGTCGTTTCGAGTCCGACATTATCACCTCCACCTATTCCGCTAGAGGTGGTATCCGTGGGGATTTTGCGCACGATAAAAGGGAGGGTATAATTTACAATTGTATTTGATTTGATTCAATTTGATTATTCTTAGCTTCGGTCTAGACGGCGCTATGGATATACTATATTATAGTAATTATTATTATTATGCTTTGGTAAGAACGGCGGCGTTAGAACTGACTTGTTACATTACACTTATACTTGAACTCTGAGATCTAACAGAAAAACGAAACAATAAAACAATAGGGTTACACAAAGGTAGCCTAGGTGTCGACAACAACGTAAAATTACGCAAATAAAAAAGAATTATAAAACTAATGTTTGGTTTTAAATTGCTGTAAAATTATTAAGTAACGTATTCTTTTGAAAGTTTTTCTTTGTGTGATAATGATATTGTGCACTATTAGACTATTATAAATAATAAGGAACTTCGATATCGCCATTGGTCATTAGACCATTGGTTGTGGAGGTCAGATGGCAGTCGCTTCACGGAAAATATCGAAGTTCAGCCGCATCACAGTTAGACTGGAAAGCCGACCCCAACTGAGTTGGGAAAAAGGTTCAGGGAATGATGATGATGAGACTATTATAAGTAATAATTGCGATGACCTTTCCAGCTTAGTAAATCTAAAAGTCAATAGGTAACCGTCCTCAAAACCTTTAATAGGATAACTAGTACACAATATATATTGACCTTCTTTGACACACAGGTTATTCTTACGAAAAGCGCTTTCATTATAGTTCCATTATGAACAACAGAATGGAGACTACCATGGACGCGCAAGAATCTTGGCGATCATCCAAGTGGAGAAGGAAAAGCAGGTAGGCGAACTCTTGAGCTCCGAGTTTACCACGGCCTAAGATGCAATCAGGAAAACACATCTACATGATGATGATGATGATGATCAAATGCTTTCAATAAATTTCCATTATCCAGCAGAATGATCGCTTAATCCATTTAGTCCTTGTGGATAAAAGGAAGCTATGCTAGGGGATTTCAGCACGCTATGTGACGCGGCAGACGGTTTGTCAGAATCGGTTTAAAATCTACTATATTATTTTAAGTCACTTTATAAGGACCTATTATTATCTTAATGCTAACGTCTACACCACGTCCTTGATATTTGAAGAGAATATACACACCAGGCGTGTAATATGGGGTATTAGGGAGATTCGAAACTTCAAGATCAAATAATTTACACTACCAATAACAATTTACCTTATTTATTGTTGAAGGTACCTCCTTTGTTAGTTTGTTTATTGTGATCTTTTATCTTAGCTAAGGAGGGAAGTGGACTTATAACATTTCCTACATCTCTAATGTAACTGAATACGAAAGTAGCCATGTTAACCACTTTCCATGGGCTGAGTGCATGTCTGCCACATAAGTGGTACAAAAAAGTAGACCCTAAAAGTTTGTTAAATATAGTTTAACCTAACCTGTAGCCTTAGCACGAAATGCTATCGAATTGTATGTAAAGGTTCGACAGAACGGGGCATTGCGATTGGCAGGCTACACACGCACACAGGTTCACGAGAGGCAGACTGCCAATCACAATGCTCCGTTCTCTCGAAACCTTTACATCACGAATTCGATAGGAGTTCATGTTAGTGCTACTGGAACTCATCAAGGGCTCGGTGTTTTTGTGGTATAAAATCTTCATCATCATCATCATCATTTCAGTCACAAGACGTCCACAAAATATTAGATATAAATTGTTAAACTACTCACTTTCCCACTCGTATCTGTATCGTGGATTGAAGAAGTAGTGGCACATCTCACGCGCAGTCACGCCGCGTACTTTGTGCATGGCCTTTAGCGGGTCTGTCACCATGCCATCCACCTCCATCTCTCTGCGAAAACGTATAACCATACAAACATACGTTCATATACGGGGTGTGAGGGTAACGCTCCCGAAGCCGAAGGCCCCTGGTAATACTCATGGTACACAACACATTGGTATGAAAAAAAATTACGGCAATTAAAAAAATTTAAAAATGAAAAAAAATTGCGTTGCCGTAATTTTTTTTACTGCCAATATGTTGTGTACCATGAGTACTTCGGCTTCGGGAGCGTTCCCCTTACACCCTGTATATCTATCATACACCATAATATGATAACTATTCTAGAGGCAGACATGTAACAAAAGGTACAATTCACGAGAAAAAATGTTGATAAATGAATTTGTTTATATATAAAAAACAGGCGTTAATGTCTTTTTAATGGACAAAATGAATAGAGATTTACAATAGACAAATATAAATGAACCGCGACCTTAATAACCTTAACTTTTTTTTTAAACTTTAACTGCTTTTTACATACACAAAGACTTTTAACAATTTTTTCGAACTTACTCCGTTGGCCGTCCATAAGGTCAGACCGTAGAAATTATATCTCAAACCTAAAGCTTATTATAGACTAGCAGACATTAACTCCATGGAAAACATGCGTCCCACTTTGGGGTTGGGACAAGGAGTGTGAGGGGTTAACTAGATAAATAGAACAGCACCTAAAATTCAAGTTCTCACCTTCGGTACATCCTCATGTCTCCTTCCTCGGCGAACAATTGCCAGCCTATTTCACCACCGACGCCTTCAAATGCCGCTTGGATCTGTTGTGTTGAGATCTTGTCGATCTGTAAGCAGTTTTTTGTTTTTATACCAAACGTGGATGATGTTCCGGTTTAGACTGTCTATACGAAGCCGAAGCGGACATACATCATGAACCATAAACGCACTTTGAGTTTTAAAGTGCAACTTCTGAATTTCAAATGATGACGTTTTACAAACATTTGTGATAAATTAATTGCCGCTCATTCTAAGACGCATCGGAGCGAACAATTAATAAGTGATGACGCATGTAAAATGCAATATATATAATATATATATGACTTATATATGAAAATTGATAGGCCATTATGAATAATCACGCACAGTTGAAATGTTTCTTCATATGGTTATTAGGCCGTCACCTTTGTTATCAGGTTGAAATTAAGCAAGTTTAATGACACCGTTAACCTAGAATTCTTCTAGCCACACGTTTGTTATCTAGCAGCTTGTGTACGGGCAAAACGAGATAGTTATAACCCTGTCTTACCTCTGACCAGAGAGGGTGCAGTGTGAGACGATTGTCAATGGCTGGTGGGGGCAGTTCCACCTGGTCGCGCGTGTCCACCGACGGAGGCACGACCCTGGCGCAACGCTCCTCCTCCATCTTGTCGAAGCCTGTTTCCACAGCATCGTAAAACTCGTCGTCTCGTAGTGTGGAATGAGGACCCTCCTGTGGACAATAACATTTTTTATATAAGTAAATTGCTTTATGTTTATTATATAAATTGCGTAATACCAAAACCAACTGCAATCTGAACACGAAGATTATTCTCAAATTCAAATTCATTTATTTGCTTCTCAAGTAGCTACTTGCTTAGACTACAACGCAGCCTCATGAGAAAATATCATGTTTCGAACAAAATTGAAGTGTCCACGTCAAAATACAAAAACAGTACTTAGGTAATGAGCTACGAAACATAAAGTAGGTAACTATGTACAATATCCAAAACGTGCATGTATAAAGGTGGTTATAGGCTTATACACCAAGATCTTGGATACCCGAGAATGTCTTTGCTCTAGGGTTCAGTCAAAATAAATTAAATCATGGAAAGGTGGAGTATAGGAGAACGTACCTCTTACAACAAAGGGCAAGCTTTCGGATATAGGTAACCGGGATCGGCGCTCGGATGATGAGAAATGTAAATAACATTGATGAAATATAAAAGGTTGATAACCCTGTCTAAATAAATACTTAGTTGTTCGAAAGTCATGTATTGTAAAATGAATAGAAAACGTCAAAGATAGTTTTATTAGTACGTTAGTGTTACCTATCATACACACGGGTATTGTTCTGAGTGATAACGCAAAAATAGGTGTTGGGTTTTATATTATGCTCAAAGCCGTGAGTGTAATACGATAGTCTACCTGTCTAGGCGGTCTGAAATAGGTCGTTTTGTTAACGTTAACAGAGCGACGCGGTATCCAAGCGAATATAATTTACTTTTACGACTATGTTAAATTATGCTAGACGAAAACTGTCCTAAGTTCTAGTGGTTTAACCCAATTATCTAGCATGAGCTGTACATTACAATGACAGGTATGATGCTATATAAGTTAAAACCATCAATGCGGGTCTAGTCCAATAAGTACTTACCTATTCTTGCGCATTTAGTGCGTTTGTTTTTATATTTGAATCAGCACACTAACACACGGTGTCTCTTGGTTCATTGTTACTACTAATAACAGTTCCATGACAAAACTACTATTACGGACGTAAGCAAGTAATGTGGTTAGGAAATCAGAAGGAAAACACTCCCATGTAAATCTTAACAACAGTTACGTAAATCTTAATAACTTTTATAAATCAACTAGCTGACCCGGCACACGTTGTTTTGTCTTATAAGTTATTTTACTTAGGAGTATGAAAAATATATAGTAGCCGAATCTCAGACCTACTGAATACGCATATAAAATTTGGTAAAAATCGTTAAAGCCGTTTCGGAAGAGTACGGTAACTAACATTGTGACATGGAAATTTTATATATTAGAGATATAGCAACTTGGCAACCCTTTTTGAACGGATCAATGTGTGATATGATATATACGTGTATATACTATGGTGTCGGTAAAATATGGAATACCTTGTTGACAGTTGAAAAGCAAAAGGTCGTAAGCGACATCTCTCATAACAAAATCTTTGTGCTGTGTGTAATGTCTAATACTCTGATAATCTACTACTCCGATGTTCCAATAGTCAATAAGTATTGTCACACATTGAAATAAACAAACTACTCGTAAATGTATTTTGGTGGATTGCGACTATTGCGAGAGACAATTACTTAGTATTACTGGTAGCTAACCAGTAAAAGTGATATGTGGTGCATAACTATTAGTTACGATAGTGAACCTTGTCTGTCACGACAAGGGCACGCACTTTACGAAACAGGAAAGCAGATTGGCGCGTAACGAAGAAGTATTGCGTGTTTGTTCGTTAGTGTCTGCTTAGCGTCTTCGAATACCAAATAGGCACATACCAAACGTAAATCACTTTTCAGAATGGAATAAATTTCTGTAAACAGTACGTGAGCATAATCCTTTAAAATTGTACCTGTCATCACATTAGAATTTGACATTTGCGTTACTTAATAGGGGTGTTGGTTGGGACACTATCAAAACCTATAAAATCCAAGGCAATCTCACTTCCAAGCCAGTCATCATTCCCTGAACCTTTTCCCAACTCAGTTGGGGTCGGCTTTCCAGTCTAACTGTGATGCGGCTGAACTTCGATATTTTCCGTGAAGCGACTGCCATCTGACCTCCACAACCAATGGTCATTGACCAATGGCGATATCGAAGTTCAAAGTTAGGCTGGTTGGACTTTTGAGGGCTCCAACTACCCGTAACGACTGCCATAGATGTTTGTATGGCAACCGGGACCGACGGCTTAACGTGCTCTCCGAGGCACTTATAAACCTGCGATAAATACACACATAACTTCGAAAAGCATCGAAAAGTCATTGGTGTGTGCCATGGTAAACCTGGGATCGAACTCGAGACCTCGTCTCAGCAGTCCATTACCCATACCACTAGGCTACCGCGGCTTCACTTCCAAGCCAGTATACAGGTTAATTGAGAGACCAATCAAATATCAAAGAACTGGGCTCCGGGCTTCAAAGAGCGAACAAGTGAGCTTGGTCCTGTACTAATGATAAATCCACTTCCCTCGGTAAACTGGTAAATAATTGGCCATTTACTTAAAGATTACACCACAGACACAATTATTAAGAGTCCTGAAATTCTAGGTGCCTTGATCTACATAAGCATTTCCAATTATTATTGGAATCAGTAACGCCTACATACACTAAAGACTAATATAATATACAAGCATACGATGTGATATAATGAACAGTTATACACAGGTTATGCAACTGTGACGTAGCCAACAAGTAATCATACAGTAATTTAATGTGTGTATAACTGTAACAGCGCAAAGAAGGAAGGTGAGCATTTCATAACGTTTAAACGTATCCTAATCTTATTACATGTTATAACTAGGTAACGCACATAGCTCACTCCGTTTACCTGCTTTAAACGTACTTTAGATGTGATACTATAAGTTTAATCGAGGCATTCTCTTTAGTGCACTCCTTTGGTGTGCTAAGGGTTGGAGCAATTCAAAGCAGGTAGTTTTATAGTGTCTTTACCTAACCACACATAAATATAGAAGCTATTTCTAACCTTGAACAGAAGTTTTTAATTTCGTAAACCTTTGACATAAGTTCGACACGTTTAATTAAAAACTTATATGTCGTTTCTTGTCTATGTGTAAAACTTACTTACTTAGTAACAGTAAGTAAGTAAGTTTTCCTGATTACTGTAAATATCAAATAACTCCCAACTATATACGTTACCACATTTACATACAATGTTATATGAAAAAGTGGTACCGTATCTCTTTTGTCGACTGTACCTATATGAAAAATTTAATTCATTTCCTTTTGTTTTAGTAGATTACAGAAAATAATAATTTGGTGTCTAAATCGCCTCTGGTGAAAAATTCATAACAATATCTTCCACACTTAAAACTTCACACTTTCCACGTTTTTAAAACTTTTCTGATCGGAAGTACTGTCCCCTAAAAATATTTAATATTCATCACGCACTGATACATGCTGTTACTGGACAATATATTTTTAGAACCTTTCTAATTGTACTCAACATAAATCGAACATAAATCAAAACGTGTGGTCATCGTCGCCCCATCGCCTGGGGAAAATCTACTGGCGCAATGTAGGTTACGTCAATTTGTCTATGACCCATATATGAGACAATGGGTAGGGTGATAGGCTTTCATTCGAGGCCCTAATTGCCAGTTGTTAATTGGGGCATGTTGTTCATTAAAATACACAGCTTTATTGACCGAGCGAGCGAAGCGAGGAAGAGACTCCGTTCGAAAATGTAGTCGATTGTGCTTTCGTCCGTATCTGTCCTGTGGGTATGTCAGTTACGGTCTACGGGGTTCATTTCAAAAGGTCAAACTTGACATACGTATGCGTTGAGTTAAAACACAATTTTTGTCGAGAGCCTTTCGTGATAGGATGTGAAATGGAGATGAAAAGTTTGCTTTCACGTCATGAATGGATATATTGGTCACTTTCGCGGAACAAAGATGCTATCACCTAAAAGTGCAGCAAAGGGTGCTCCCGAGGTCTACTACTGTTCACAGAACTAGGTACTAGTTATTCTTGGAAACATAATCATACCTCGCCTATTTTGCTATAAAAATATATATAAATATTTCTTCATGTATTGCATATTACTTAGTGGTAAAATCTGCATGCAATTAAGACATTAACTCCATATTAATTTTGAATTTATAATAATAATAGTAGTAAGATTTGTACAGAATACTCAGTAGGTATATATATATTCGCACTTTACTCAGAAATCGGATACATTTATCAGTTACTGTAATGTGTTATATTAGTATATTACACAGTCTATATTTACTCTGTATCAAAGCAAATGACACATTTTAATGACGAACGTCAGTTTATGATGCACAAATAAGTAATGCGATAAGCTTTACAGAGTAAATAGACTCTGTACCTAATGGGAAAACCAAGCAGAAAATTTACTGTACATACAGTGGGCTCCAAAAGGTCCTGGACACCTTAAGATCTATAATCCATTGACAGCTTAAGTGTAATTTAATTAAAAGTAACATAGATAGCATTAATAAAATAAACTATCAGTCTTTAAAAAAAATAGGTGGTAAACTAATGTAATTAGTAGCCTAAACTTAATTACATTAATAAGTAGATCTATTTTATCCAAAACCGCGGTAGCGTAGTGGTATGGGTAATGGACTGCTGAGACGATGTCTCGGGTTCGATCCCAGGTTTACCATGGCACACACCAATGACTGCGATGCTTTTCGAAGTTATGTGTGTATTTATCGCTGGTTTATAAGTGCCCGGTTAATGGCAAAAGGCTCGCCACCTATTACATTGGGACCTAAATATAATAACTGGCGAAATGTGGGTGCTAGCACCTCTGCCTACCCCTTCGGAGATATAGGCGTGATACTATAAAAAAAATTATCCAAAAACTTTTAAGATTAGTAGTTGTATAGGGACATCACTGCATACCTTTTTTTTTCATTGTACAGAAACATTTGTAGCACACTGTACATAGTACCTGTGCACTTGCTAAACGGATGAGGCATGGCTCAGACTTTACTCTTGTGTTAGAGAGGTCTTTGACGTCAATCGTACCCGGAAAAATCGATTTTTAGTCAAAAATAGTGAGCAGAGCCCAGGCTCTTTAGATACAACTAGGAAATCACCAAGAGGATGACAATTTACATATAAACAATTGCTTTTTCAACAAATGCAATTATTAATTTATCATGTTATGAAAAATGTAGTAATGTATTTGAATTAGAAGCCACGCAACTAACTTACTGAAACTATTCGAATCAATTGTTATAACTCAAACCAAGTTATGTATTAATTAACAATTAAATACCACAACGTGAGATTACTGAAATTCTAGCTGAAGGGCATCGCGGCCCCGCCCGAGGACGCTCCATTAGCTAAGTGACGTCACCACGGCACTCCCCTTGCCATAGATGTACAGCCGCAGTAGATATAGACAATGCCATAGTTCCTGCACGTAATGATGTTTATTTCTGGACTGTATTCCGGTACCCGATATACTTTCAGTAGGAGGATTTATTTCGAGGAAAATGCTACCAAGAAAGAAAGGTTTAATATCCACAGTGAAATTGTAGGAGATTAATAAAATTGTCTGATATAAGAGCGTAATATGAAGTTGATATTGTTTTAGCTTAGTAACTAGCAGCGGTATAATTAATTTATGATACGTTAATAAACTTCGAACGATAATTCAGTTGTCTCAGTAGTCTACCACAACTTGGATAATTTGTGTTCAAATTAAATGAAAAACAAAATAGATAAAGTGATAAAATAAAATTCGTAAAAAACCTATGGAAACCCGCAAAAAAATTGATAGAATAGCTAAGAACCATCTGTAAAGCGGATTGCATATCGAGCCAAATTAAATATCCATCGGTGCACTACTTTTGGAGTTTTTGCACACAAACCAACCTGACATTTTTAGGCTGATGTGATGGCTACTTATTTAAAATAACATAAATGAATCATTCATCATTACAATGCGTGCTTTAGGCCATTTATTTTACAAGCGTAAGGTTTATTTTATGGTGGCGTTGGCACGCAACCTCTCCATCACTTTCGCATATCTTCATATTACCCGTGACTTGCATTTATTGGTATTATATTTCCAACTGTTAAACTATGCACTTTAATGAAATGACCTTTTTATATAGTAATGTAATCGCTTTCTTCATAATCACCTATATGTTTTTGGTCTATTGAATATCATGTAGTTGTATGATCATTACCATTAACTACTACAATTATATTATTGTCAATAATAATTGTCTAATGTAGTAAACTATTTTTATAGTATAGATAATTGCTAGTTGCTACCAACAATACAAAATATTGTACTTAGATTTAGTTTACTTGTGTTTTTATTGTTATCATTTACATTTGGGTGCCATGCCATTATCATTAACATGGTATTGTTGGCTACCTCCGTTAGATTTACGTGATCAGGAATTGAAGCCCTCAGTAGACGCAGCACGAGGCATGCGACTACTCTCAGTAGCAAATTTCCAAAGTGAAGCTGTGACGAGCCGCTAATAAATCATTAATTCAATGCCTTCTCTCCATCAAATCTGAGTACTATTATTATTGACAAAGTTGTTTTACTTGTATAAGGCAATGTGTAACAAGAGTTCATCACTTCACATTACTTTAAATTGCTTCAAGAATCGTAGAAAAGCTCAAAAATCAATAGTTACATGGAGACAGCAGAATTATAAACGTCTATTCAAATCCAAGGTCGAAATATTACCTCAACGCCGAGGCAGCTGTAATATACTCACAATACTTCTTTGTTTTTGGGATATAGCGAGAGAATTAGCACATCAAAGGAGATTGTGACGTCACACGAACATAATACTCTTGTGGGTAATTATCGTCACTCTAAATGGTTACTGCCTGAACTCACGAAAAAGTTCAGCCTTCGCATAATGGCTTTGTTATATTAGCAATATCATAAAGCCCTTAGGATCCACAATGTTGGCTGCAGTTGGTAGCTTATGATAAATATCCAGTGTTTAGATATAAATCGGCACGGTAATACCAGCTATTACCGTGGTATAGATTCGCTTCATGAATCACAACATATTAATGCATTTTTACTTTAACTGTGTATCCGTTGGTCACATTATGAGCTACGTTTTATCAACCAAGTTTCAATAGTTCTTTCGGAAAACTCTGTTTAGGTCATGGACGTCACGGCCGAAAAATATTCTTTTCTCAGTCACGGTTCAGAATTCTAGATCAGAGAAGATCCATGACATGAATATACACTTAGTTAAATCAACGAATTAACATAATAAGGTTAGAATAATAAACTTAGCAACAGATGTGGGACAGTGGTCTGATTTAATTTCCAAATAGCTATTAGCTGAAAACTGAAAAACCTAATTTATTTAACAGAACATACACAAAATCTCATACTTACTTCCATGTCAATGTTACACTAATAAATGTTGTTGCTGAAATCTGGTCGATAAACAACCAGTATATAAGTAAATAATAGTTTCCCATACGGTGTCAATCAAAGTGAAGCCATCAAAAGAGTAATCAATTATACTTGAATAAATGGATGTATGATTTTAGATTGACATGGTCATTTACATATTCACTGTTCAATTCATCGGGATATTTGAATACATGGATATTAATACATTACAAAGATATAGAAACAATAAAATACAAAGTCCTAAAGATGCCGACATAGCTCGCTGAATAAGTAAGCTTAAGAGGCAGTGGGCTGGCCACTTTTTTTCGAAGGACCAATGGCAGCTGGAGCAAACAAGTCTTGGGGAGAAGACCGCGACAAGGCATACGGAAGGTGGGACCACACCTCCTAGTCGGATGGACCGACGACCTGATAAACGCGGCTAGGACAGACTGGATACGGAGGGTGGAAGATCGGGGGCAATGGCGCCCATTGCAGGCCTATGGCCAACAATGAACTGCAATAGGCTAATTGATTAATTGATTGATTGATATAGATTTTATATATGCATGGGCAGCTAGCAATGATTGTTACCAAAATAACTAATTCACGGAGTGTTTCTTAGCAATGTAATTTTTACATGAACATCATCATGTCAGCGTTACTCCCATCACATTCAATTGAAAGATATCCCATTTCTATAATAGTAAAGATATTATTGTTTACTTATAGAAACATTACAAGATTTTAGTTATCTCTATTGATCAAGCTTTACAATAATTACAAAATAAGCTAACAAAACCTTGTTCCCAATTGAAATGGCAATACATATTTATAAATGAAAATTACCCGACATGAACTAAATTTCATGTTGAAATGCTTTTGAACGTCGACCTCAGCACTTACGATGGAAAAAGGGTCATGACGATAACAGCAAATGAGCTAACTGAGCAAACAGTCGTACTGGATCGTTAAGGCAATGGCAATGTAATCACAACAATTGTTTAAAATTGGTAACGCGCCGTTTCAAGCTAATTAAGGTTACAGTTTCTGCTCTTTCTGGTATTTTTATGATATTTCAGTCCCTGTTGCATCTAAAACGCGTAATATGGAACCTCACCGCTCCTATTCTTTCTTTTGTGGATTAGTTTCTCTACGTGAGAGTAATGCAGAGCTGTGAGTGAGTATAGCTGTACTTACTAAAATCGTTCATGAGTCAGGACTCAATATAACCAAACGGTTGGTAAACGTACGAGAATTATAAATGGTACCTCAATGGGAGTGAAACACAACAGCAATCGACGCGAATGCTATAAAGCCAGAGTAACTGGAAACAATAAACCCGGATGAATTAAGAAACAAACATCGTTTACGGTTGCAAAATTAGCATTCAAAGAAAATAAATAAATTAGAGTTCACTTTCGCATCAAGAACTCAAAGCAAACATTTCGTCCGGTTATTTTCACAATACACGCAAAATGACTTGCTTTAATGCTTCATGATAGTAAAGGAAGCTGGTGAAGGGTGTGAGGAAAGAAGTATGAAACAGAAGAAGCAGATGCGAAACAGACACAGCGGTCGATCGTGAACGCGTGAGAGAGAGAGAGAGAGCCAAAAGGTAATCTTCTATTTAATTTGTATCTCCTGTAGATGCTCTTCTAGTACGGGATAGGTCAATAAATCCTCATGTTGGATATCAGTAACCAAGAGGTGAAACTAAACTAGTAGTGGAAAATAAAATACTAAGTAGAAAGTAGTTTCTGTACCCGTTTGTTGCCTTTAGTACCATAACCACTTATATACACATGACTGAATATAAATATAGACATGGGTTTGTAGATAAAAAACTATTTAGGATGGATAATTATTGTACACTAACCTTCAATATAATCGAAGTTCACACTCAAACACAATCGATTTATAGACTGGATACAACGAACAGTGTTTAACAATGTGTAACATTAGTTGAAAATGAATATCTAACTAAAATCACCGTATCTCTGGCAAGGTCATGGAAATAACCGATAGGATGAGCTCGGAATGTAAATAAACGGTAGTGTTTCATATTTTATTAGTTCTATAAAGTTTAGTTTGAGCAATATATTGAAAAAATGTGATCCGTGTGGTGGTGGAAAATGGATACTCACCACGCCATCTCAAGCGGAAAAAATTATCTACGCAAACTATACCTCTGCTAGAGATAGAAAAAATTAAACAAATCCCTGTACCAACCCGTTTAGCCAGCATAGTCATAGTAGGCCAACAGTCTCCGCAGTCAAGAAAAAATGACCCCAGTTAAGATCGGGAGAGATGGCGCACATTGAGGTACACCTACTATTTGTACCTATGTTTGGCAGGGGACTGTGATAGGCTAATTGATTGAAATAATGTAAAATATGTCGTGAACAAGATAATCGAGGGAAAAAGTTTTGAATTTGCGATGCTTTGAACATTAACCACATGAAAAAGATCTTAATTATTACAATGGAATTTGATATCACATCAAAGATCTTTGTACTGTAGGATGTAGGAAATTGACTTGTTTAGTACCTAAACGTTCCTTAACAAGACAATTTTCGTGAAATAAAGGATTCCATATACTCGTATTTTCGGTATAGTACCTACATAAACATAATTAATACAAGCAAGATGTGTCTTGTATTGTGTTTTGCTTGTGCGTTGCGATGGTGACGCAGACAGAAGTTAGTTCTCAACTTAGTCATGTCCTATTTAGCCTTTTTTCAATAAGACAAACACGTCATGTTTTGTTTTTAAAATAGTTACTATTGTTTACTACACATTTGTATGAATCGCACATAAGAACATAGTAATCCGTTTAAATGTTGCTGAGCATTCATTATCTACATGTTCATTGTTCATGCACAGCATACTTAATGGAAAGTGGGAGTTTATAAGTACAGTACAAACTGCAAATATTTTTAGTTTATTGTATGCATGTAATTGCAATACTTATGTAAAATAATAAAATTTTCAAATATCAGTTTGTTATATTGGATTACCTTTAATTTAAATTCCGTTGCAATCATTTAGAAAAAGTATAATTCGAAATTGTTGTTGCTTCGTACTTAGCTAGTCAACAACCTGGTTTAAGGGAATTTACTTTTCGACAACCGCCCGTGCGTGACCAAATCGCGGCATTGTGAGTAAGAGTTCAATAAAAAAAAGGTTAAGTTCCTTGAAATATTAAACACTTGAAGCTCTACAACGCTACACCAATGTAAAATCCAATCACGAAAGCTTTTAACGCCCATTCACCCTCAATTCATTGAAAATAACACAATGAAAAATTTACGCCCCACTTTGAGTTTCATGTAAGTGTAACGATTCTGAAACTTATGTTTGAGTATTCACCTAGGGATGCCCTAGTATTAATCAAGTATTAATTGATATAAATTTTACATTAGATGAAATAGTGAACGAAGTGCTAAAATCTATGCATAGCGTATTTCTGAAGCAGCTCAGTAAACAATATTAGTAAAAAAAAACACTCCGTCTTTCCCGCATAAAATACGTAAACATCTCACGTTCACCTCTATAGGCGTCATCCTAATTAGGAATCACTCGACACACTAACAGTCCTTCGCCCTACAGAAAAGCACAGTTCGTCTTTCTAGACACAACTCATAATCTCACGCGGCTCACCTCTATTGGCGTGGTCCGAATTAGGAGCCACTCGACTACGGAAGTACTTACACCCTACAAAAAATCACAGTTACACAACATCTGCATAGTGTTGTTTTTATTGGTGAGCAAGACCGCTAGAGCTATTTTAGGATGGGTCAGTAACGTGCAAGTATTAACGCTCTACGAATAGTTACATATACGCAGTGGTAACAGTTTATCACGTTAATAGTCAATCCACCATTTAATATTACTACTACGATTATGCGTATAGGCATGCATGCCTCTTTCATTCCTTTCTCAAACTTGTTACTACATTTTTTACCACACCACTACGTTTTCAAAGCTAAATTTAGGTACTCAGTTTTGCTATATTTAGTAGAAGTGAAATAATTTTGAAATGATATTAGGTGGGGCAATAAAATTATATACTTCTGCAAACTATTGTTGCTAGGCGAAATGTGGGTGCTAGCACCTCTATCTAACCCTTCGGGGATAAAGGCGTGAGTTTATGTTATGTTATCGTTATTTTACACTTTACACCTTGCCAATAAATCGCATAAAGTTGACAATACGTGATGGGTTATTTAGCGAATACCTAACTTTAACATAATAACACGTAAGCATGGATACACTATCAATATTTTATTTTTACTAATACATTTTTATCTAAGGAACATTTTGAATTATAAGTAGAATACATCACTTAAAATCAACTATATACAATTACTTATAACATAGGCTTGTGCGAGACAGGTTGTGTGAAACCTAAACACAATAACAGGTAGTTGAAAGAAACCTACACTCGTACAATAAAAAGTAATGTTTATTATAAAGGAAAAAAGGGCTACGGCCTCAGAATAAATATTAGTACTACGGCTAAAACCTGAACGCAAAACATACTATTGATAAGAAACTATTAAAGTGTAGGTTACCGGCATCTCACCGACAGACTTGCATAAATGATTTAATGATAATAGAGGAAGGTCGTAAAATGAAATGAAATGAATCGTTATTTGCGAGAAACATGTTTTCACGGTTCAATTATAATTTACCAGAGATCCAGACAGTACAGCATGTTTCACCTTTTTTGGTGTGCAAATGTACATAATATTAATCATTAAAATTAAGTTCAATTTAAATGGTGGGTTTTTGCAAACTTTGTATAACATGTTGTCTACACACAAATCAATCAATTACATTTACAGTATTGTTGCTGTCAAGCCAAATGAATTCTATTAATAAATAGAACATAAGTGTGTAAAGTGAAGATAGAAGTAGTTAGGTCTCTGCCTACCCCGTACGCAAAAGGTGTGAGTTATATATAAAAATAGTGTTTTGATAACTTTGTAGTTAAAATGTATGTTTAATCCTACGTTCTTCGTTTAGAAACGTCCTGACAAGAATCGCAATAAATGACACCTACAGCGCTATCAGGTAATATCTCTAGACCTACGTTAAAACTAACATAACATCTTTAACTTGTTTTTATTGCGTTAATTATTTCATACTACCTAAAAGATACTATAGTAGATACTATAATATATATATTAAGACGCCATCTCATGGCCCACGGGCCGCGACTCATGGAAAGCCGGTGTTACAAAGATAATCCTGAAGTATAAAATTTTGTTTATACTAGAGGTTATACTAGAGGTTGAATCAAATTTTCGCTATATATATCTATACTAATATTATAAAGAGGAAAGATTTGTACCTATTTTTGTATGTTTGTAATGAATAGGCTCAAAAAGTACTGTGCCGATTTAAACAATTCTTTCACCTCTAAAAGGCTACAATATCTAGGAGTAACATAGGCTATATATCATCACGCTACCATACAAGGGAGCGGAGTAATAATCATAAATCTCAATTGATCCGGTAAATTTCTATACATTGGCGCTAATATCGCTAACAATTTCCGTTGTCATGACAGCAAGGAAAAGTAGTATAGAGAGGCAAGTAGCGAATCGAGTAGAGTCGTACAACGCGATAATCGACATCCACGCGGGCGGAGCCGCGGGCAACAGCTAGTTTGTATATAATTCGCTATAATAACGTTACGATCAGTCTTTATTAACTAATTAGCAATATTGCAATTTTTAATAGATACTGTATGTATGTAGGGTAAAAGCCGGATAGTTGCGCCACTTTTCAACAAAGCTATATAATTAAGAAATATGTGCTTAATAAGAATATTGCAAGGTGTATATCAAATTATAGGTCTTTGAGCTACTATAGAAGCCTATTGTTAAGAACATAGTTATTATAGGTTTTGAGTAAAACCTGTTTTATTTGACCTCTCAAAGAGAGGATAGTTGCCCACTCTAGCGGATAGTTGCCTAACGTAAATAATACTTGAGAGGATACTTGCCTCATGCGGGGATAGACGCCTCACAATGACTTTTGATGAAAAACAAATTCATATCGATTTACTCAACCAGTCTTTATTATTTATTGCAATCTTTTATTAAGTTCTAATCAACGTTATACAAAATATAACAAAAATAGCCAAAAATTATACCCTGTATCCCGTGGAATCCCGTACATTCGCGATATTTAGTTGATTCCTTTTTTTTATCCAACTCTTGGAATGCAAGCCCTAAACTTTCCTCTGTACAGCTTATGTGACGCGGCACCAAGCTGGCTTTACGCTGATACTTACGAGGCATTTTGCTCACCTAAAAAGTTAATTAATTATTAATTTTATTTTATTAACGGGTAGAATGAACTCTGGGGTTACGTACGTCCATAGGCCACGGCAACCTCTTTCCATTAGGTGCATATCTGCCACTTTAAGTGGTATAAAAATAAAAATAATAAATAATCTCAAAAAAGTACTAACACGGGTGGGCCTAGAACACACGACCTAAATACTTATTGTATTCTAGCTAAGTTACAGCCACAATGAACAAAAAAACACAAATAGAAAATATTTGCCTTTGTTCGTGAACGAATTTATAGTTGCGAAGAGTTGCCCCCAGAGCAACTATCCGCACAAGTTTTTAGGGCAACTATCCTTTTTGATACGGATACTTGCCCTTTTCATTTGCGAAATAAATAATAATTATTTTACAAAAATATGTAATAAACTTTGCAATGTAAAGCCTAATGCACGCAAAGAAATAAAAGGTGGATTGAAACCACAATTAGTAATAAAAATATTCAACAGAAATAACTTACCAATATAAGTTCGAGACCTGTCGAAGCTTCACCGCGGAATATTTTCGCTTGCACGAGTGAAACGCTTGCATCTATGGTGACGGTTAACGTGGCCCTGAGGTCTATGGGAGGTGTACTTACAACTATAGTAAAACGCTAATGCCACTTACATCCGTAACATAGTGTATTCGAAACCGTGGCAAGTATCCCACTGGCGCAACTATCCGGCTTTTACCCTATGTATGTATGTATGTATGTATGTATGTATCTTTATGTGTGAGAACGTGGCACAGTATATGAACCGTGCAACGTATTTGTATAAACTTGTCAACTTATCAGAAATATGCGGGTATCATAAAAGTGCATATCTAAATACCTAATTCATTTTATATTTTAAATTAGGTATCGCGGTAATGAGGAGACCGTTGCTCTATTTACGCTAGTGATAGTAAGTTTATACTGTATTCGTATGTGCTATAGATAAAGTTAAAGCGCAGCTGGCACATTCAATAACCCATTGTCCTATAACAAGTACTGGGTAAAGCGGTGTTCATTGACATAGGCGTCATGCCAGATGGTTGTACGCATGTAAGGGTGCCTCGCCTCCACTGATAAATAATAATAAGTACTTGAAACGAAAAGTCATGTAGATACTATATTAATATTGCTATTCTCACGCCTGTACTTAAAAACTATGTAACCAGAAGAAAGAAAGACGTCAACATTTTTGAGCGCTTATTTTTTATCCTGAATTCCTGTGATTAAATAAGTAATTATTTCGACACTCGTGACCCAGATGTAGTTAATATTTGTGATTGTTTATAATGACTTACAAACAAATATTGAGAACATTATCATTTTGAATTTTAGGTACGTGTAGGAAGAGTCAGATCAGTAAATAGATCCTAAAATCCTTTTTGAGTGACAATACTTTGTTATATAACCACCTTATTTCATAAGTGTTAACCCTGAAGCATCCGTTATACTACTCACTACCTTAAGATACCTCTATAGATTGAGCAGGCTGTTAATTTTATAATTTTCTGTTTGAAAATGATATCTTATTTTTAATTAAGTAACTGTGAATATTACAGGATGGAGCACAAATCGCTGAACGCCATTAATGTGGTTTTATTTATATCCTTTAATATTTAATATTAAAATTATATCTCTGTGGCGTGGCGGTAGTGAAAGAGACTGCTACACAGGAGGCGCAGGTTCGATCCCCAGTCAGTGCAATATTTGTATGCATGAATATGGCTATTTGCACTGGTCTGGTCGTGTCTTGGAGAATACCATAAGCCGTTGGTCCCGGTTGCCATACGAACATCTATGGCAGTCGTTACGGGTAGTTGGAGCCCTCATAAGTCCGACTAGCCTAACTACAGAACTTTGATATCGCCAATTTGGTTGTGGAGTCCAATGGCACTCGCTTCACGGAAAATATCGAAGTTCAGCCGCATCTTAGTTAGAATAGAAAACAAACCCAACTGAGTTGGAAATACACAAACACCAAATTCGTACTATGTTAAATACGAAACTAACAAACCTAAAACAAACTGATTCCAATTTTCTTCAAGTCGAAGTATTTACGTGCCTACCTATCAGATATCTCTCTAATATCTCCATAATTGACTCGACATTGGCGAAACATGAGTACATGATTTAGTCACAACTTAATCCTATCAATTTAATTAACGAAGTCTTTCAAGTAGTAATCCCTGTAACCTTCACAAACGTTGTAAGGATTCAGATTAGTCCTACAAGAAAATCCCTAAATCACTTTACTTATCGATCAGCGCATTTTATGGTTAGAATAATACTTCTCTCCAGCCGGGGAGTGAGGTCAGCAGTATAGTGAGGGAAATGCCAGAGGCTACCTTACCATCGGCAACTAATGGCCCGAGACGACTGAACGGTTTCGTCGATTGAATTTGATATAAAGAAAAGTACTCTTCTCTCAACACCAAGTAAATTAGTGATGTTATTGGCAATGACAAACGAATAGTGTGCGATTATTAACTAATTGATCAGTCTGGGATATCATTTGAGTATCTACTCTTAGTTATATATGGACGAATAAAGGAAAACTTGGTTCATTCATCCATATATTATCAATACTATGCATTCCTAATAATTATGTCTGATGCTGTCGGAATCTCGAAAATATGCTTAATAGACATAACTATTAAGCATATTTTCACGCAATCAGAATTTAGAGTAGAGATCAAAAATTCATAATCTGAACAAGATTCATTTCGAGAGGCAGCAATACTTTGCAATAAAGAGTTTTCCACTCAGAAGTAGTCCAGTTCATTTAAATTCAAGAAAATACAGTTTCCGAAAAAAGTGCTGAGCCAGCTCCATCTATTAATTAGCTGATGTCTAGACACTCGACTTGTTATTTTAGGGAGTTGCGCAATATATCTTTGATAAATATTATGTACTTATTGATCTACTATCTAGATCAAGTAACGAATTAGTGATTCTAGAAATTATACAAAAGGAAGGACCGTTCCATTAATGGAATAATAGCAGAACCTTCGTCAAAAAATTCTTTCATTACGAGAGATTTGAGAGAAACTGAAAGAAGTATACGGTTTTTATTTGTAATATTAGGTACGACGTTATATTATTATCTCTCGGGGTCTCTGTCACGGTAACGTTATCTTAACCGGGTCTCTGCTCTCGACCGCAATCTTACATAAAGAGTGATCATGTGATCACTATAATGTTCGCTACTTATTTAGCGATCAAGTGTTATATGACCTGTTATAACATTTTCGACAAATAGACGGAATAAACTTATATCTTTACCATCTTTACGTCGAACACAAGTACTTACTTTTCACGTGTACTGGATAGGTACATATTTAATTACATATTAGATGATGATGATGACCTTTATTTCACATACTTATTGTTATCTTTCATACCATTAGTTTTTGTAGAATACCACCGGCGGAATCAGTCAGAAGGAAAATTTTTCGGTGCAAATAAAGAAAACTTCAGCGAAAAATTTATCAGATAGCCTGATTGTAAGCAGTTTATCCAAGCCATCTAGTATTTTTTATGATCGAAGTAACGATCACGATTAGGTACCGGATCAGGGAACCTGTGTACCTATATTATAACCGGTTCTAATTTACTCACAGGCGTCTGTAGAATAGTTGACCTAATGTGATGAGACGACGTATAAGAGGAAAGTATGGAAGAGTTGTTAGAATGGAGTTGAATGTCGCGTTGACTATAAATAAATTAGGTGCGGATAATGATGAACGACATCCATTTCTTACCCTCGATGAGCTGACACAGAAAAAGTGTAAACAATACTTAAACAAGACCGACATCGTACAAACTTAATAGCTGAGAGGTAAGATTATTGTAAAAATAACTGTGTTGTTACATAAGTAAGTATCAAGGTATAATAAGCAGTGCCAACTAGTTTAACACTTAAAGCAGGTTTGACGGATCACGAAACAGCTGATGTATCAACTTCGCTTTTATTTTATAAACAAAAAGTAAATAAGCAAAATAGGTCGTTGTTTAGAAATCAGAAAAAGAAATCCGCAACGTGTTAAAGTTATTACATAGTTAATCACAGAGAATGCTTCATATTTATTGTGAAATAACGAGAAAGAAGTTGCGGTCAAATTGCAGAAGGTTATTATCAGTTACTTCAACTTACGATATTGGTTGTTAATATGTGCGAGTCGTTATTCATAATAATTCGTGTCAGGTTATATTGCATGTGCGAAAAATTATTATGTAACCATATTTAACCGAATGAACAAAGATTAATATAACACATTTGAAGAAAGTAAACTTAGTAAATAAAATGTATTGCTTTCACTTCACCAAAAGGTATAGCATAGGATACCAAATATAAAAAAGTCGCCTCGTAACTGCGTTGATCCCGAATCGACGTCAGAGGGGGCGTAATCTGATAAACGGATGTATATGGTCATAAATGACGTCATACGTTAAGGGGTAAGGAGAGGGCCAACGTATCGTAAAATCGTGTGAGATGAAAACGTGACGTCACATGTAAAAGTCTAAGTAATTAAATTGCTATTTCAACTCTACGAAAAATGTTAAATATTAAACCATTTTTAATTCTATTGAAAAAATGTATCCTAATATTTGTAGTATGTTGCAGTGAGCGTTTTTCTAGCCCTACGTAATTTATTAGTCAAGCAGGCTTTTACCACTCCTTGCTTTGGATGTCAAAAATGACATAGGCAAATGGGTAGTTTTGCCTATTAGATATCTCTAAAAAATGCAGTATGACGCGCTAAGAAAATTTTTCAATGTAATTGATGACGATTGTTAGTAGTAAGTAGAGCAGTGTTGACACAGCGAAAATTTCTACCAATCGATGTGTCAGTGTCATCTGTAAGAGTGAGTAATTGCTATGTCAGTCATCATGTCATAAGGAAATGGAGTACACTCGTATACACGACAATATAGTGACCGTACTATGTTTGGCAGAAGAAGCATGAATTATTTATTAAACCTGACCAGTTTCGCGACAGGGCATGTTCTAGGTGTCTAGTGTCGATAATGGATCAAATTGGAAACAGCATATCTGTAATCATCAGGTATGATCTATAGCTTCATAGTAAAACAAGGTTAAAGTTTTGTCACGGATACCCACGCAAATAACCAGGGAGGCCTTGGTTACAACCTGGAAGGACGTTAACGATGGTGATAATGATGATAAGGATCTCTACACCACATTAGAAACTTCTTGTCTTTAATGGGTAACATTGTCAGGTATCATTCACGATCACTCTTCAATGAAGTCAAAGCAACAAAACATTGACGAAAGTAATTTCTAAGTATGCGCTATATGTATAGTACTAATAAAATGTAGTCTTGTAAAAGAAAGTGCCCTTGACGTTATAACTTGCATGTTTGCAATTTTGTTGCATATTTTATTCGTTTCGCATGAATAAGCAGTAATTCGTTCTACTAATTAAACGAAGAGCAATTTTTTTTTTTAAATATTGCATATTTTAAAGTAAAATCATTATTTTACCCTTTATTTCAAAATGAACCAGACGGGTTAAGGTAATTTTCGATTTCACTACTACTACTGAAAGGGGTACCTACATCTCAAAAAACCACGCAAATTATTGTTAAAGCAAATACAAATACAAAAAGAGGGACAGTTCATTTGTTACAGGGCTGCAAGAAATTCGAAAACATCACTACATAGTATAAAATAAAGTCGCGATCTCTGTCCCTATTTTTCTTGTCCCTTTGTATGCTTAAATCTTCAAAACTATGCAACGTATTTAGATGCGATTTGTTTTAATAGAGAGAATGGTTAAAGAGGAAGGTTTATGTGTATATAACATCATGCTACAACAAACAGGTGCGGAGCAGGAATGAAAAATGTTGCAATAACGGGGTGACGCAGACGAAGTTGCGCGGGTCAGATCAAATCAAATAAATATCAAATTCTTTCAAAGAATAAAGATCAAATTTTGGGAACCCTTTCACAGTAATACATTGGACAGCTGAATCAACAACGCTTACCTGTCGCTGAAACTTCTTGAAAATTTTAAACTTCATTATCAACTTTGAGATTCACTTGAACACAATGTAAACATCACTCAATCAAAACTATTTTTGTTTGCGAGGCTAGAGATAAAACACAGGGTTTACTAAAATAGCGGCAAAATGTAAAAGTAAATAAACAAACTGAAAAGCGGCGTCGGTGGTACGGACGTGCGATCGCGTGGGCGCCCGCGCGAGCAATGCGAAGATTGTGAACCGAATGTGAATGATGTTCGAATGAAATTTTTAGAAAATAAACGGCAATAAAACATTCCTTATATACGAGTACTATCCAGGCGTAAATGTGGTTAGTTGACTACATTTCACTTCCATAAAAACTTGGAAATTAACTTCGTAGATAGCTATCACTGTCATGGCCTATGTAATCAGAAACCTATTAGAGGTATAGGTATAGGCACGAGTTGTGAACCCAAAATGTGCTCTATATGCGCAGTACGCGTTTTTGGGTTGTCTTTACAGGTGGTGAACGAGCTCAAATCTCACAATCATAGTTTATATCATAACAACCCATGCACGCCAGAGCCTCATTTCTCTCGTCTGAGGTCCAATATCTGTGCCGACAGGTGTAAATCTCTAATTGATAAATAGACTGACAGGTTATATACGAGTTACCCGGCAACTGTGTTAAGATCTGGTAAAATTACTAGTTAACTGCCTAGAGTGAAAGTTTTAACACTTATAATAGATTAAGATATAAAATTAGACATGGCGGACATTATAAGAAAATATATTGGGGGAGGGAGAGGAAGTCACCACTCACCCGTTAATGAGTGCTATCGATAGCGGTCCTGAAGATGTAGAAGCAAAACAACATTCTGTAAGTGCAAAGAAAAAACCTCGACACAGGTTTTTTCTTCGCACTTACAGAATATTGCACATACCACAACATCTCTCCTTGGGTAAGAAGTCTTTAATGGCTTTGAGGGGTGCGGTATGTAGGTATGACATTCATTTCTATGACAATTAATAATATTTTGTTATTGCTATCGTTGGGATTGTTAATCCGTGGGTGAGTGGTGGGTAACCCTCTCTCCCCAATATTAGGTCGTTACATGTCATATTAAAATGCCGTTTTGTTTGAAGAAATTGGAGTAAACGCAATTTTCAGTACTAACATTTTTGCATTTTTTGTAGGAATGACAAATCCAAATTTTATGATTTTTTTTGTGTATGAATGAGACAACATAAAGTAAACAGCAACTTTTGTTACATTTTTGAAAAGTGACAAGTGTAAAAAAGTAATACGAAATTTATCATCAAAATAGATAGCATTTAGGAAGTGCTGTTTTTGAAGATCGAATTTAATTTATTAAGCGGCCAATAAATGTAATACAGAGTTGTAACATCTTGAAAACAACTTTTAAAGAACGAGTACGAGGGGCTGCTGTGTGGAGTCCCTAGCTAGTCCCTCGTGATGGTCTTACCGGCGCTACTACAGCCTATAGCGTGCCCTAAGATTTAGGTATTATTTACATTTTAACCTGACGCGGCGTTGCAGGGTCGAACTAATGTGAGCACCTTTAGATCTATTAAAATTCGATCCTGGAAACATAATCATTGATCATGTTTCTGAGTGTCATTCAAGATGTTACTCATTAAACTTCTCCGAAATCTTTCTATTTTGTGTAATCTCCATTTCCATCATCCATTTTTATCGTAAATAATATTTCAAGGTCTCACTTGATTTCTGAGATCATCGGAATGATGCATGAAGCTGAAAATGATGTGTTGATATTCTTATAAATTATGGCTCATGAACACAAATTCTTTATACATACATCGTTGAGCCCTCTGACGACCTCGCCGTAGAGCACAACCTAGAACTGACGCTTGGTGAATTGTACTGTAGTTCTACTTAATTGTAGGCTGTCAACTACGTCGTGTTCGTCGTAGAGCTCGACGTTGTATGTTTAGAGAATTGCATAGCTGCACTTCAAGGATGTTAGTGTTAGTTCTATTCTGTGCTCGTCGTCGGGTTCCTCAACGAGCTAGACCATGTACCTATATCAAAAAAATGGCTTTTTTATGTCAGATCTTTCGCCCAAAACCACCTACAAGACCCCAAGCTATCAAATAGCAGCCGCGAGACGATTTTCCTGTAACTTCAATTTGAATATGGATACCTCCGTTCAATTCAAAAGCGCGCTGCAGTAGCAATTATATGGAGGAGCTCTTTCATTCATACTTATTTTTGCTAATCTATATTTAGCAGGCGCTAAGTATAATTTTAACATCCAGATTAATGTATAAACACCAGTCGGATGTCGTTTTACTGTAACAAGAATGAGGTCCCAACATTGTTAGGCAATCAATTTATACTTGGGTTACAATCACAGTTTTTTAATTTTTACCTAAATTTTGAATGACTTGTGTAGTTGTTACAATGTATCATAGTCGTAAGGGTTGTTTAGCTTTTTCCTAATATTTTTTTAAGTTTACATGCACCTTATGCTAATCAAGATAGATATTAACGCTATCAAATGGAACTCTATTTTTGAACAAATTAATAAATCATAAGAATAATGATAATTATATGCATGAATAGTCATAATATCATAAGCTAAAAAAATCGGTTTCTAAACTTATCATTAGTATTCAGTAAACAGTCGTTCAGTCGTCGCACTATGGTCCGAAAGGGTCATTTGCTGATCAAAAATCTATAACTTTGTAAATATTAAAGATAAAATTCTGTAATTTGGCATAGATATGGACCAGAATATGCTTCGTAAGTGAACATTAAATTGAACATGAACTAGTGCTAGCTCACGGGTTTACCCGCGCTTCATTATAAAAAATGGTAAAAATAGACATAAATATTTTTCTTTCGCATGTTTTAAGAAGTGTTTTCTTTTGAAAGGTAAACAGGAATACGCGTAATAAATATAATAAAAAATATAACTTATAAAATACATCACTACATAGTAAAAACAAAGTCGCGTTCTCTGTCCCTATTTTTCATGTCCTTATATCCCTTTGTGTGCTCAAATCTTTTAAACTGCGCAACGGATTTTGATGCGGTTTTTTTAATAGATAGAATAGTTAAAGAGGAAGGTTTATATGTATATAACATCATGCTACGACCCACAGGTGCGGAGCAGGAATTAAAAATGTTGCAAAAACGGGGTGACGCAGACGAAGTTGCGCGGGTCATTTTTAAAACTACACAACGGATTTTGATGCGGTTTTATTAATTGATAGAATGGTTAAAGAGGAATATTATATTTATATGTATACTATACTAGCTGTTACCCGCGGCTCCGCCCGAGTGGACTTCTGATCCCGTTCCCGCTGCTCCGCTGGGTATGAAAAATAGATGTTGGCCGATTCTCAGACCTACTCAATATGCTCACAAAATTTCATGGGAATCGGTCAAGCTGTCTCGGAGGAGTATGGCAACGAAAACTGTGACACGAGAATTTTATATATTATGACCAACAGATGCGGAGCAGGAATGAAAAATGATGCAAAACAGGGTGACGCAGACGAAGTGTCAGCTAGTAATAAAAAAAAACAATTTTATTTTTATTTACTGTGCGAAAGTGAATAATTTTCTCTGTTCACATAACAGTGACATAATTAGTTGGTATATGGTAATCAACATAGATAATTAAGTATATTGCATGTAGAAAAACTACATGCAATATATTTAATCATATTAAACAACATCGTGATCGGAGATGAGCTGATTGACTTTCAGAAGTTGTAAAATCCATATTGTATCTGGATCCAAATCCCTGACATTTTTTCGTACGTTTCACGAATACTCGTTATACAAGGATCCGAAGTATATAGTGTATGCATCATTAGTAGTCTATCTGGAGCATTTTCTCGCATGATGTAGCCTAAATTTTTATAGTATTTATTACAATATTCCTGCGCAATTGTTTTTGAAAGTAACAATGGTCGTTATGTTTTCTTCCGACATTTGATAATGGTAGCGATCACGATGCACACTGCCCTCATTTGCCACCTTGTAATAGATCCTTTGGTTTTTCTAGGACACGTTTAAAAAACTATATCAATACCTAAAACCTACAAAACAATCATTTACCACCATAACCATAAAAATCGCATAAATGATATCGATTACACTCCCTTGATAATGGTTATTTAAATATCTTAAGTACTACAATATACGTCATATCTCGAAAAGCCGCAAAATGCCGCAGCTAGTTTTTACCAGCCCATTTAGGTAACTATATTATGCATGGTATAATATAAAATATAAATTTTAGGGAATTTTAGGTAACTGCTAAAAGCTTCGTCGAAGAAGCTTTTTCTCAAAACTTATGCGGTAACGGAATTTTACGCCAAAATTTAATTTTCATAATCTTTTCTAAATCTCCACAAAATACCCTTTCTAGACATGTATCACACTAAATAGGTTTTGGTACAAATTATACTCTAAATTCAACTTTGAATGTTGAACTTTTTGCATCGACTTATTTACGAAATTTCAGAATGTTGATTTCAAACGAAAATTACTTATTTTATACTAGGCTAAACGTTTTAAATCTATGTTATTATTAAAATATAACTTCTTAAGTAAAAACTAAAAATAAAAACATGTGGAATTGCCAACTTTTGAAAAAAGTAATTATGAGCAGCTCTTGTTCTACGTCGTTCCATAGTGCGTCGGTTCAATTATATTATCGAATTAAAATTATACGAAACATTAGACATTATAAAAATACAAAACGTTGTTCAAAATGCACTAGGTACCTATGTAAGTAGTTAGTAGTAGTAGTAGTTCCTCACATGACAAAGTCCAGTTGTGCTCCTATAAGCACTATAATAACGAAATACTTCACTCCAAATTGCATTTATAAATCATCATATTGTAACGGGAAGCGGGTTTCGGGATTGGAAGTAAACAACCTCGAGCGATTTTTACACTTTATTCAAGCCACCAACTCACAACAGTCTTTAGCGTATACACAGTCTATTGTCCGAGGCACTCGTACACACTTAGAGGACTGTACTGCAACGCACTGTCTTTACACACAGTCTCTAGAACGTCCACGTTCACTGAGCGTTTTTAGTTCACAGCACATGCAGTATTGCACATGCACCACTAGCACTTTCACTTGTACTTTTCACTTTACTTCTTCTTCTTGTTTCCACTTCAACCACTGAGACTGAACTCCCCTTTTGGCGCTCCTGGTGCTGTTTATATACCATGCAGAATCTTCTGGAAATCCTAATTTCGCTAGTCTTTTCGTTCGTCATTACGATCGTAATTTCGATTCTCTTTATTTACAATTATTCTAGTTGACATTGTCAAACGCTTCAATCATTGACGGCTTACGTCATGAGTGGTGACATTCGTAACACTGCCCCCTCCTAAGACATGCTCGTCCCGAGCATCGTTAGAACCGTAGTAACGAGCCAGTCTGTCAACGTGAACCACTTTAGCGGAGCTTCTTGGCGTCTTTTGGATTCTATAAGTGACATCATTAATTCTTGTTATCACTTTGTAAGGTCCTTCCCAACTTGGCTGAAGTTTCGGTGATAATCCTTGCTTCCGTACCGGGTTATGAAGCCATACTGACGACCCTTCCTCAAAACACCTTAAATTGGCACTTCTGTCATAACGTGTTTTCATTCGTTCACTGGCTTGTAAATTTGCTTCTCTCATATATCTGTGAACTTTATCCATTTTTCTCCTTAAGTCATCAGCGTAATCTGTTATTGAGTTAGGTGAATCAGGAGGGCACCCCGTGAGGAGTTCTGCCGGTAGCCGTAGTTCTCTGCCAAAATTTGCATGAGCTGGAGTTATACAAGTGCTTTCGTGAACCGCTGTACGATACGACAACAGAAATAGTGGAAGATACTCGTCCCAATTCCTCTGATGCGAATCGACTATCTTCGCCAAATGCTGCTCCAAAGTTCTATTAAAGCGTTCCACCATACCATCTGACTGCGGCCGATAAGGTGTCGTCCGCGTCTTATGAATTTTCAACATTTTGCAAACTTCTTGAAATACTTGCGATTCAAAGTTTCGTCCTTGATCACTGTGAATTTCAAGGGGTAATCCGAATCGACAAAAGACCTCATTCACCAGTATAGTCGCAACCGTAAGAGCTTCTTGATTCGGTATTGCGAACACCTCCGGCCACTTAGTGAAGTAATCCATCACTACCAATATGTAACGATTGCCATTCATTGATATAGGAAAAGGTCCGGCTATGTCTAAAGCTATCCTTTCCCAGGGAGCTCCGACATTATACAATTGCATCCTAGCTCGACTTCGTGTTTGTGGACCTTTAACAGATGAACATGGTACACATTTTCTACACCAATCTTGGACGTCTTCCTTACAGTGTAACCAATAAAAATGTTCTCGTATTTTTAATAAAGTTTTTCTAACTCCAAGATGTCCACCTGACACTCCATCATGAAAAGCTCTAAGTATTTCCGTCACTTTTGCTTTTGGTACAATAATTTGTATATGTGTACCATTTCCAGACACACTCTCCCATTTTCGGCATAGTAAGCCATCATGAAGTATCAAGCTATTCCATAAAGCCCAATAACTTTTAGTTGCAGAGCTCAAACCAGCAACTTCATTCCAAGCTGGACGAGGAGAGGAACTCGTTAACCATTCCAGAATCGGCTTTAAGTCGTTATCTTCCGCTTGTGAATTTCGCATGGCGTCATTATCCCAGCTTTCATTAAGAGAATCTGTTCTTATGACTCGTATAATTGTGTCTTCTTTTCCCTCTTGTCTTTCACAATGTTTACAGTCATCGGCACAAGGTCGGCGAGACAAAGCATCAGCATTTTTATGTGAGCCACCACTTCGATGTTCTATTTCGAAGTCGAACTCTTGTAATTGCTCGATCCACCGTGCGACTTGACCTTCTGGATTTTTGAACTGTAGAAGCCACCTCAACGCCGAATGGTCCGTCCTAATAAGAAATTTGCGTCCTAGTAGGTATTTCTTGAAATGTTGTAACGTTTTTACTACGGCCAGAAGCTCCCTCCGCGTTACACAATAGTTTCGTTCAGGTTTTGATAGCGTTTTACTGAAGTAAGCTATAACAACCTCTTGATTTTCCTTCCTCTGTGACAGTGTTCCACCGATGCCTAGGTTACTGGCGTCCGTATCTACAACAAACTCGTTTCTTCCGTCAGGGTAACCCAATATAGGTGCTTCACAAAGGCGTTCCTTAAGTTTTTCAAAAGCTTTCTCACATTCTTGATCCCAAACGAAAGTTCGCTTCTCTTCTGTTAGTCTGTGTAGTGGCTTCGCGATATCGGAAAAGTTCTTCACAAAACGACGATAATAAGAGCAGAGCCCCATAAAGGCTCGCACCTGTGTTTTGTCCTTCGGCGCCGGCCACTCTTTTACGGCAGAGACTTTGGCGGGGTCTGTTTCTACTCCATTTTCAGAGATGACGTGTCCCAAATAATTGACCTGCCTCTTGAAAAAGCTGCATTTTTTTAAATTCAGTTTTAAGCCTGCTCCCTTAATTTTGCTGAGCACGCTTTCCAACTTCTTAAGATGATCATCGAAATCTCGCCCCACTATGATAACATCATCAAGATACACCAGACATGCTTCTCCTATTAATCCCGCAAGGACTCGCTCCATCAGCCTTTCGAAGGTCGCAGGTGCGTTGCATAAACCAAAGGCCATAACCTTGAACTGCCAGAGTCCTTTCCCAGTAGAGAATGCAGTCTTCTCTTTATCCTTGGAATCCATTTCCACCTGCCAGTATCCACTTTTCAGGTCCAATGTAGAAAACCATTTCATTCCACTCAGGGTGTCTAGTGTGTCGTCTATTCTCGGTAACGGATAACAGTCCTTCTTCGTAATGTCATTCAGTCGGCGATAATCGATGCAAAACCTGGTTGTACCGTCCTTTTTCTTAACTAAGACAACTGGAGAGCACCAAGGGCTAGATGAAGGTTCTATTACTCCATTTTCTTCCATTTCTTTTATCAGACCTTGAACTTCTTCTTCTTTGGCAAACGGTATTCGTCGAGGGCGTTGGCGGATTGGTTGTGCAACTCCAGTATTTATTTGATGTTTTACTAACCCAGTCTTTCCGATATCTTTGTCACCCTCAGAGAAAATGTCACTGAAATGTCTCAACAAATTCTTTGCCTTGACTAACTCTATAGCACTCATATCTTCCTTACAGTCGACAAAGATTTTACCGACATCTATTTTTCCTTCAGAGACCTTCGTCTTCTCTTGGCAACTTCTTAACCACTCTATTTCTTCACCTACTCCAATAAGGGTACCTCTTTTTAAGATCTGCGTATCACTGCTCAAATTAAGCACTGGTACCAACATGTTTTTAGACATCCCGACTACCGTTCTAGCTGGTATCCATGAGTTATCTCCTTCTATCTTTTCAATAACTAAACAACGTCGGCAACTTTTCCGTGGATCTTTATTCATTGTAACTGGTACAAGTGACTGAGTTCTTGGTGGTAGTTCGGTATCTCGAAGGCAGTAGATTTTACCTCCAACACCTCCCTTTATAGGCACCTCTGTTGTTCCACATTTAATGACTCCGTTTACGATATCAATTTTGCACTGATGATTTTTCATAAAGTCCAAACCGATTATGCAGTCATCTACTATATCAGCTACTACAACTTCTTGCCAAAAGAGTTTATCGCCCATCTTAATTGCCACTACCCGTTCTCCTTTAACAGGTATACGTTGACCGGTAGCTGTAGTTAAATGTATAGTTTCTGTCTGGTTCTTTATCTTTCCACAGTCCTTCAAAATCCGTAACCCAACTACCGTACGCGATGCTCCAGTATCCACAGTTAATTGACATGCAATTCCGTTTATTCTTCCACTGACAGTTAGACTATTTCCATCCGTGCTTTGATAAATCTTGACTTTTGGGGCTTCACGACTTCCGGCCAACGTCCACCCCTTAAACTTGGCCGGAATTAGTTTTCCGCCGTCTCCGATGCTTGTATTCCTGCGTCGGTCCTCAACGTCGTACGGTTCGGACAAGCATTCCTGAGATGACCTCTTTCCCCACATTGATAACAGCGCAGTGCAAACCGATTATGCAGTCATCTACTATATCAGCTACTACAACTTCTTGCCAAAAGAGTTTATCGCCCATCTTAATTGCCACTACCCGTTCTCCTTTAACAGGTATACGTTGACCGGTAGCTGTAGTTAAATGTATAGTTTCTGTCTGGTTCTTTATCTTTCCACAGTCCTTCAAAATCCGTAACCCAACTACCGTACGCGATGCTCCAGTATCCAAAGTTAATTGACATGCAATTCCGTTTATTCTTCCACTGACAGTTAGACTATTTCCATCCGTGCTTTGATAAATCTTGACTTTTGGGGCTTCACGACTTCCGGCCAACGTCCACCCCTTAAACTTGGCCGGAATTAGTTTTCCGCCGTCTCCGATGCTTGTATTCCTGCGTCGGTCCTCAACGTCGTACGGTTCGGACAAGCATTCCTGAGATGACCTCTTTCCCCACATTGATAACAGCGGGGAGCGAAGTTCCTTCGTCCATTTTCTTGCTCGGATGTCACTACTCTTCGCAGGCGTCCACTCCCAGTTTCACCACGGACGGCTTCTACTTCAAGTGCGTGTGCCACAGCTTCTTTGACTTCCGGATGATGGGCCAAACGTACTGCGGCTCTTACTTCCTTATCACGTATTCCATCGACGAAGGTTTGTAGCAGCATCCTCTCAATGAACGTCGTAGGAGAGGACTGATATGCCTTCCTCACAAGCTTCTCTACTTCTAAAGCCCATTGTTGCAATGTCTCTGTAGGCTTTTGTACCCTGTCCCGAAGCTGTGCTCGGAATACATGCTCCAGGTGTGCATCGCCGTACCTTGACTCTAAGGCATCAAGGAGCTCTTGATAAGAAGCCTCAGTCTCTATGGCCTCTAACACTGTTGCTGCTTGGTCTCTCAGGGCTAAGGTGAGTCCAGTCCTCGCTTGTTCTTCATTCCAGCCGTTTAACTGTACTACAGCTTGAAACTGTCGCTTATATGCATTCCAGGACGATGTTCCGTCGTATGGAGGCACCTTGAAGCTTCCTCCCGAAGAGACTACGGCAACCGGTGCAGTTGTGCCTGAAGCCTTGATTTTACGTAGATCGCCCTCAACTGTTGAGATGCGCGCTTGATGGTCCGCTATTATGCTTTCATGGCTTTCTACCGTTTTCTGCACCTCCTCCACTTTCTTAATAGTCTCCGTGACTACTGAGAGTACTCGGTCTCCCATCGCTTGTAGTTGCTCCTCCTGGCGGCGCGCTTGTTCCTCCTGGCGGCGTGCTTGCTCCTCCTGTATGGCGCGCAGTTGTTCCTCCTGGCGGCGCGCTTGTTCCTCCTGACGGCGTGCTTGCTCCTCCTGACGGCGTGCTTGCTCCTCCTGGAGGCGCGTTTGCTCTTCCTGGCGGCGCGTTTGCTCTTCCTGCATAGCGCGCAGTTGCTCCTCCTGGCGGCGCGCCTGCTCCTCTTGCATTGCGCGCAGTTGTTGGAAGAGTGCACTTATGTCCATCGGCCAAGGTGCACTTAGAGGTTCCTGAGTAGCTGAACCATGTGCGGGGACAGCAGAGGGTCCTTCGCCAGCATCACGCCGATCACTAGGGCCTTCGACATGTGAGACCGCTGGGTCGGGTTCACCTTGTTCCCGTCCCGTAGTTCTGGACCGTGTGTTGGGTCGCTCTGGATGGTCTCTTGGTGTGAACGGCATCGTTTCTTCCAATCCCACTTCTGACACCAATGTAACGGGAAGCGGGTTTCGGGATTGGAAGTAAACAACCTCGAGCGATTTTTACACTTTATTCAAGCCACCAACTCACAACAGTCTTTAGCGTATACACAGTCTATTGTCCGAGGCACTCGTACACACTTAGAGGACTGTACTGCAACGCACTGTCTTTACACACAGTCTCTAGAACGTCCACGTTCACTGAGCGTTTTTAGTTCACAGCACATGCAGTATTGCACATGCACCACTAGCACTTTCACTTGTACTTTTCACTTTACTTCTTCTTCTTGTTTCCACTTCAACCACTGAGACTGAACTCCCCTTTTGGCGCTCCTGGTGCTGTTTATATACCATGCAGAATCTTCTGGAAATCCTAATTTCGCTAGTCTTTTCGTTCGTCATTACGATCGTAATTTCGATTCTCTTTATTTACAATTATTCTAGTTGACATTGTCAAACGCTTCAATCATTGACGGCTTACGTCATGAGTGGTGACATTCGTAACAATATAAACATTTTTTCCTGATTGTAACTGAGGGCAAGTTGAACTTGGAGCTCAGGGTCCGTCTCCCTGCATTTCCTCCTCCATTTTGGAGACCATTGGCACACATACCCTACATACCCAGGACAGTAACCCTAAATACGTACATAGATATACATAAATAAATAGAATCCACTTAAGTAAAGGAATTTATTGATACGATAATAGTAATTATAAACAAATCATTGCGTTTTTAAAGCCCCGTTTACTTAATTTCTTTCCAATCACTTGGTAGGAGGTACCTGCGAAGCGTTATGTGTAAAAATCGGTTAAATGCGAGGACTCGAGTATGAAGGATTCCGTACCATTATCAGTTTTTCATTTACTTATCATTAAATTTCAACTTTCTAGCTATCAACAGAAACCGACGGACAATGAAATCATAGCAACATGATTCCGTATTAACCTATTGGGTAAGGGAACTCTAAAAAGAAATAATTAACTTACCTCGTGATCTGGTCCCGGCTTCGAAGCTAACCGCACTTCTGTCAGCTGATTTTTTAAAGCCCTGTAACAATAAACACAACAATAGTAAAGCAATCTCTACAGGCCCCTTATGATGTATATCTATATTGACCCATCGCCGGCGTACACGCACATGGTACAGGTGGTTCTTGACACACACACAAAATTATTTAAGAAGCTAGATTAAGCCAAAGTATCAACACCTACTGAAAAAGTAGTCTCAAAATTTTATTTTCAGCTTATTTACACTTGTGTAGAAAACATCGATATCGACATCCCGACACGCCACATTGTATGTCCGGGCATGCTCTTACCCGGTATGAGTATGATGATTTGGAAGGTGTGGGGTACTTGGATATTTCACAACGAAAAGTCTTTGGAATAGTTTATGGTACAGTGAAGAGTACGACAATCTTTTTACGGCTCCAATCCCAATTGCATTCATAGCTTATACTTAGTTCTCCTATTTCACCTTTGAAAATATGTTTTGTTTGAACATTTACGGGCGCAACTTCCATCTGACCACGCCCAGCCTTTTGAGCAATATAGCAATTTTAAAAGAAAACTTGGACCAGTCCCAACAGTCACTAGGTATATCGGTTTTGCGTAGTTCAAGTCCAAGTGAATTATCTGTTGTATTTAAGGGATACGTCTATCGAGATGAATATGTGCTCGGTCAAATTAAAACCATATTAAGAATATAACATTTCGTTCAAAAATATCTAACTAAATCCTCAAAGCCGCATTAGACAGGACTAGCAGATAGATAGACAGACGAGAGAATTACTTGCGGTGCTAGCGCATATTAAGGTGTAATATAGATAAAGGTGAACAAAATTTCGGAGCCAGAGTCCCCTAACCTGGGATTCAAAATCCGGATTGCACAGATCGAGGCTCTGATGCAGGCTTTATCCTCAGTGTTGGGAGATAAGAAAGCCGTCGCAAGCAACCCATCAAAAAAAATAAGCCGACCTCGAAATGGTATGTGTGTAGGTATAGGTACCAATTGTGGAGAACTCATAACATATGGTGTTGAGGCCATGCCCGAATCTACTCATCATAATAACATCAAAACAATCCTCTTGGTTCAGGGTCTCGTTTCTCTCGCGAATTTTGTCCAAGATCCGATACGTACATACTTTGGACGCGACTGGGTAATCGTTGGGTGGATGTTGGTGCCTTTATAATATTGGTATGGATTTGAACTAATACTAACATATAGAGTTCCTCAGCCTGCCTGGCCTGCTTCTCGCGACGTCGCAGTAGGTCGGCGCAGTGTTGTAACGTCATCAAGGTGGCGCCACTGGTAGCTCGGAACGACGCACTCGTCGCACGGACTTCTCCGGCATGGAGTCGCAGGTCGCTTCCTGGATCAAAATGTGACAATTACAAAAAAAGAGAGGTGAAAAATCTTTATTTTTCTATTATCGTAGGTAACATTTTTTATTGTCTCTGTGGTATGGCAGCAGTGAACGCAACTGTTACGCCGCAATTGATTTCCGCTCAGTGTAAAAACTTGTATGGATGAATAAGGCTATTTGCACTGGTCTGGATGCGCCTCGGAGAGCGCGTTCAGATGTCACCCTTAGTTGTCATACGAATATCTGTTCGTTATGGGTATTTGGAACCCTAAAAAGTTCGACTATCTACAAGACTAACAGAGCTTCGATATCTCCAATTGGTTGTGGAGGTCAAATGGCAATCGCTTCATGGAAAATATCAAACTTCAGCCGCATCTAAGTTTGATTAGATTGCCAAACCCAACCGAGTTGCGAAAAGGCTCACATAATAACGACGGTTAATTTTAAAAATTCAGTATGTTAATTTTATTCTTTTGTGTACTATTCCTACTCCTAATTCTACTTCCGCCTATGTATTACAATATCATGAATGTGTGTATATGTCACGATCTAGAAGTCTGGAATAACCTATATTATATTATTTTTATCCCTGAAGTAGTTTTCCATTGGTTGCGGGAATTTGACCAAAATGAACGTTCGTAAAATAAACGTAAAAACGTTTGGAAATCTGGTCAAATTCAGAAACTCACGGAGACGTCCCATTATCATCATAATCATCGTCATCATCGTCGTCATCATCATCATCATCATCAGTCTCACTAACTTGCGTCACGATCGTAGCATACCATGTTATCGCACAAGAGTTTCATTAATTCTACAGTTATTGCTCCTCCTATCATGACTGCTTGATGATTACATCAAGCATTCAGAACACAATTCATTTGAAGATTTACAGCCGGCGCATGCCATACAGCCATAAAATTAATTTAAAAGCTATCCAGAAAATTAGCAGCGTCTAGCAATTATCTACATGTGAAGTCACCTCTACTTTGGTTATTAGACAAGGAAAGGTCGAAACTGATTTTGGAATAGACATTTCTAGCAAGAGAATTGGCCTTTTGATCTCAAATTGACTAAGCAAGCGTTAAAAAGAATAGACTATAACTAATATTATATAATCGATTTAGATCCGAAAAACAGAATACTCGGACTCCAACCATCGCCACAAGATGGTTGTAGTGAATTCGAATACTCAAGTAAGTTATTTCTTAATTTTACATGTCTCTCAAAACCGAGTAGATGGTTTGACTGGGGGGAGGTGCCTACGTAGCTCAGTGGTTAAAGCATTCCCCCTGTAAGGGACTGGTCCCGGGTTTGAGTCCCTTCGGAGCATACACTTTTTCTCATCTAAACTGATTTGAACAATTAGCATACTAATTGCTTTAAAATTTCAATATTACTAAAAATTTTCAAAATTTAGCATTTCCCAGTTATCTTTTTCATTCTATTCCTGATATTAAATTCTGTTCTTTTGATAACCTATTCTTCGAAACTTTATACTTTCTTGCACACATAAGCGCCCTTGGTGCTACATAAAAATCAACATATCAACTAACCATCAGCAAGTTTCACGGCATCGATCGCTTGATCAGCGTCTTCGATGATCTGAGGGTAAGCCGAGACGCACATGTCGAAGTACTGCTGCAACTGCGCCGTCTGCTTTGATAAAAACTCGTTGTATGTGTCGAGTTCAGCGATCTTCTCCGCCAGGCGCCTTGATGTACGCCCTTTGAATTGAAAAAACAAAGCCGTTAACAAAAATTGTGTTCAAAAGATAATAGCGTTGGATAGGGCTTGCATTTTGAGATTGGGCATTCGATCTTATTTAATACGTGCTTTAACGTCGTATATACCCTGCTCGTCCAAGCTTCCCACGGGCAATTTTCCAAAAACCCTTAGGGAACTAAAATATAAAATGTGTATCCTCATCTATATGGGCTTTACACTCACGTCTTTCTCCCTTAAGGATAGGCCCGAATAAAGGGTGTAACGAAAGAAGTAGGTGGCTCTCTGTTGTTTCTGTATAAGCTTCAAGTAGATTGTGAGAGCCAGGGCGATTTTCAATCCTTTCATATTTATCTGATTTTCTTATTTAGACACTATATGTATATAGTGTCTAAATAAGATAGATATAAGAGATATTTCCATTTATCACGTCTAATATGTGTCCAACAAAGCATTGGCCATGTTGACAGTGTTTATAAGCTATGGTAAACGTTTATCATCAAAAGTGCTGAGTGCTTGCTTGTTAAATTAAATCTTCATTAATATGGAGGTAGGACACGACGGTATTACCCGTCCTAATTGAGCTGTCCGACTGGGGAAGTACCTCCGTACTACAGAATACCGCGCCTTGTGTTGTATTCCCGGCAGTGAGTAGGGTAGCTAGCTCACTGGAGAGGTTTTGTGTTGTCAGTGGGAATACCGAGGGCTTACGTTTATACTGGTCTGTGGTGGTATGTAAACCTGCTTTATCTTCTACACACACAGAAATTCTCATCAACAACGCTTCCCCCCCTTTCACCCTCCCCTTTACAGGGTTAGCAGCAAGAGTGTGACGCCCCTGGTGTTGCAAACGTCTATATACCACGGTAACCACTTTCCATCAGGCCGTGACCTTGTTTGCCACCTAAGTGGTATAAAAATAATAATTTTTATTTTGTTGAATATATTATTACTCGAACCTTGTCATACTAATTCAACCTAAACTAACAGTCGTCAGAATTCAATAGAAGCAATTATCTTTTGTAATTAACGATATAACTGAGACTAATAGACACATTAACATTTTAAAATTATTGTAGGCGTATTGTTCGGCCATTTTGTATTGACGAGACGATGTCGAAAGTATTTTTCTAGATCATAGGCTCTTGTCATTCCTGACGATCGCGTTGGTTAAGTACTTCACCTGGGGAGCGGAGGGGCAGGCTACGACATAGGTCCTTAGTATAAACTACTGCCACTAAACTACTGTCTGTAAGTGGTATACATCTTACCACTTACAGACAAGACAACATCTTGCCAATGGTCATTAAAATAATATCTATTTGTGTAAAACACGCCCATTACGAGTAGATATTTTGGAATATATACCATGTTTGTTGATTTTATGAAGCAACCTATAATTCGGCGGTAGGCTGAGGTACTAGCACCCACATTTTGCCAGTTTATGTTTAGGTCCCAATGTTATAGGTGGCGAGCCTATTGCCATTAACCGAGCACTTATAAACCTGCGATAAATACACAGATAACTTCGAAAAGCATCGAAAAGTCATTGATGTGTGCCATGGTAAACCTGGGATCGAACTCGAGACCTCGTCTCAGCAGTCCATTACCCATACCACTAGGCTACCGCGGTTCTTTCCTTGCATTCGATCCCACGTAATAGGGGGTCAGTCTATTGACACTTGACATGCGCTATTGTTAACTCGAGCCATGCATATGAGGATTCGTTAAATGAAAATGACTATCCATATACTAGAACTTTGACTAGACCCAAAGCACAGTGCTGTTATATGACCTAAATATCTTTACCTTTAAAATTTGGTCCTTATATTTTATGAAGTTGTCGCAAGTTTACACATAGATATGAATATTGAATTAAACACGTTTTTATTCATCGGTGAAATCCACACTTACGTCTATAACATGTAATTAAATATTACCAGTCATGTGTTAATTGATTAAGAAAGCGGGGTGAGGGCAACGCATAAAAATGTAAATTACATACACATTAATTAAAAAGGCGTTTAAGTGCTTTTCGCAGTCAGGTTTTTTGTCATTAAAATACAGCAACCATACCTTAGCGTATTTTTCTGTACTATTGGTTACCTATTAAAAGATCTATTAGAATAGATAATATTTTAGAACCTGATTATACGGCGCCTTACAGCATTGCGGGGTGCGAGGGATATGTTGGCTACTATCTCACTTCTGGCAACTAATGACCCAAAGACGGCGTGCGTTTTAGTCGGTTCGAGTCGCCGATATAACCTGATTGATGGTGACCCGCATAACGTAAATATTTACGTTATGTACTAATACAGCAGATACAACTGAGATAGGCTTTTGGACCTCGCAGATCATGATCATGTACCATATACTACCAGTGCTTACTTCCACAACGACTTGCAGTTAAACAAAATGTTTCATTATATATAATGAAAAAAATAATATGATTTTGATTATTACTTAATATTTCTTAGTCATCACACAGATCTTTTCAAGACCAAACATTGTCGTGCGGGTGACGAGACCGCAGAATGTAACCGCAACACCATATAGAGGAATAACTACTGCCGACGAGTACCATGGTACGTACAGTTGACCTACACCTTATAATATGTTATGCAAACATATATTATGTTTTTATAATTTCTATCAACATCATTTGCGTTATGTATACCTACTGAAATTTTGTTCAAATAATGCGTCTACACCCTTAAGTGTTACCTGCATGTTATTCATAGAAGTGTTCTATCGAATTTAAGATTTTTGTAATGAAATTTTAAAGCAACTTATGCATTATTGTGGCTTATGTAGTCGAAGTTTGACTCTCAACTCACTCGCCTAAGCAAGCTCACCAGCGATTTAGTAAATGCCATAGTATAGCACTACAGTTATACTTTCATATATTCTCTCCAAGACGTTAACTGGTAGTGCATGTGCGGTTAAGCATGTAATTAATTTCCTTGCGATTTACACCGAATAGCAAGGAATCGTGTCAATTTTTATTCCAAATTTATTTAGCTGCAACATTTTCAGTTAGAAATTTATTTTCGGCATACCAATTTTTAGTACAAAGTGCCCGATTGGTGGCAATAGGCTCGCCCCTTGTTACGTGGGATCGAAAATTATAGTTGGCGAAATGTGGGTGTTTCATACACTTCGGGGATTACGAGCGTGAGCCGGGTATATGTATGTATGCTACAGTACCGAATCAGTTTTGAGATGCAGCAACAACATGTAGAAACTTGCGAATATGGTGCAGGAAGTATCGATACAGTCACCGATGTTAAAAGTATCATGAGTGTACTTGAGTCGTAAGTATTGTATCTGATAATGCAATCTATAGGTAGGTACGTAATTTATAGAACAACGTTGTATATTCCGCAAAACGACAACAATCTAGAAATGATTATGCATGTTGAATGTTATAGTCAAACGTCAATCATATTGAACTACGTATAATAATTAACTCGAATTCGTATTACCAAAGCTAATGCTTTTCTTCACACGTGAGAAAAAAGAAAATTATGGTACCCTAGCCGTTGCCCGCGTGCAATTCGTTACGATTGAGTAACAGACATCCAACAATTTTCATAAACTTCACATTTATAATATCAGTATTCGTAACATATGAGAGCCCGGGTAATGGACTGCACCCCATACTCCGGCGCTAGATGGGGACACCATGGTCATTAGGGGAAGAGGGTCATCTCAAAAGAGATGTAACCGAGTCTGCCGGGGTGCTATATGTCTTGTATAATCTCACCTCCGGCGATCAAGGACCCATGGACAGCGTGCGTTTTAGTTTTAGTATCCGTGGAGATTTTGCGCATGATAAAAAAAAGGGGTAATGGACGGTAGAAATAAGGGTTTGGTAGTCGGTAGTGTCAAATTGATGCTATGAGTTGCTATGCGAGTAAAGTAAGTTTAGTAAAACATTAACCATGAGAGCCAGTTGATTGCAAGGAAGTCGCTGAGCCATGTCTCCGCAAGCCACCTCCATTGGAACTGCTATCTGAACTCGTGCCGTAACCTGATTCCACCTGCGAATGAATACATAAACATTTGATTATTTTAGAAACTATATTTTTTTATTAGTTAGTTACGATAAAGCGATTAGTCATTTGTGTGCGTTATTTTTCCTTAAAACAGTACGTACACATGAAATATTATATCCTTACAATTTTATGGAAATTATGTTCATATTTTATTTCTACACGTTCTTATGCTACCTCAGCTATTACAATAATAAGGGCTATGAGTATAAATATGAGGTTCCCAGTAACGGGCCTTTCCTGCCTAGATTACCCGTTACGAACGACGTCATAACCGACCCAGTAAGAACACAGGTAAAAGTAAATCCTTAGCAGTAGCTATTTCTTCATCTGTGGTAGTAGGTACCTACCTACATGCCACGTAGTCATAGGCTTATAATGATAAAAGACAATATTATACAATTCCAACATGGTAGGAACACTTCAAACGGCTTATCCGTTATGAATATTGCTGATAATATGTATTGCGCACGCAATTTAATTCCACAATTATAAATTAAACTATAAAGCGGACAAGTTCAATGTCAATCCAGCATTTGGTAAAAACCTTTACAAGTGTACCTAATCACAAAAATAAATGAAGACAGTAGTACAATGGATATTTTGGCAGTGATCTATGGTTTGATTAAAAGATTAACCATTTGAATTTCGAATTTTACTTCAACTGGATACCACCTAACAAAGCTATACTTAGGGATTCTTGGAGTATAGTCTTATCAATATAACCGACTCTTAAATATCGTCAAGAGACTAACCAAAAAGTTGTTAATTTTTTCGACGCATTGAATATGCTATCTATTCATGCTAACTGAATGCCAGACGGGACTTGCTCCAGCGATCAGTCGCTTCAGGGTGCTCTGACCAACTAAGCTACCAGGCCATGCCTAAAGCATTTTAAAGTTCCCTTTACGTTTCTATTCTTGTACAGCTAAGTAGCAGTATGCATTGCAGTATGCAAATGTGTGTCAACATTTTTGTCATAAACACGACAATACCATTAAAACCTAAAGTATACTCTTAATAAATATTGATCACTTGTACAGACGTTCATTATTATATTTTGTGAAAACCACCTGCAGCTATTTATCACCCTCTGAGAGCATGACAAATTGGTCATGTCTCCGATAATCTACCTATCACCAGGATAAACGATATACTAACGGTAGACATAGCTTAACTAGCAGTGGTAAATGTTCTAGAGTGCGGATATACATTCTTAAATACATAATTATACACTACTAGCTGTTGCCCGCGGCTCCGCCCGCGTGGATGTCGATTATCGCGTTGTACGACTCTACTCGATTCACTACTTGCCTCTCTATACTACTTTTCCTTGCTGTCATGACAACGGAAATTGTTAGCGATATTAGCGCCAATGTATAGAAATTTACCGGATCAATTGAGATTTATGATTATTACTCCGCTCCCTTGTATGGTAGCGTGATGATATATAGCCTATGTTACTCCTAGATATTGTAGCCTTTTAGAGGTGAAAGAATTGTTTAAATCGGCCAAGTACTTTTTGAGCCTATTCATTACAAACATACAAACATACAAAAATAGGTACAAATCTTTCCTCTTTATAATATTAGTATAGATACATAGAAACTTCCATACCAATGCAAATAGAAATCCCGTTAGCGCCTCCTGTGTAGTAGTCCCGTTCACTACTGTCACTACACTGAGGCCGTCAAATTCTGGCTATGGTATTCGGTATCGGATGACGATTTACCCTTCCGGTCAACACTTTGCATTCTGAGCGATTTATCGAAAGCGTGAAATTTGAGCCAGAGGATTTGTAAGAGTTACTGCAGACATCGAGGGATATGACAGAACTCTTTCCCAAGTTCCGTCTTTCTTCACACTTTTTTAATTTTTTTTCATTCTGTCCCCTAGAAAGGTCAAGAGCCTCTCTTAGCGACCAGTACGCAATAGCAAGCATGCATGGCAAGCTTTACTTATTGTGTAGGAAGAGACATGGTATAGATAGAGTTATTGGCAAAAGAATCGTAGTGTAGCAACGAGCTATGTACCATTGTGATGATGGCCTACATTTGCGTATTACAACGCGTAGGCCATGCACCAGGGTCACTGTGTCCTAAGGTAAATCCTAAGATAAGGGCGAGAGAATGCCACGTGATGCTGACCAACGGGGCTATAGCTAGTTTGCTATTATAACACAGAAAGGTGTAGCCCTTTTTTTTTTTTAATCGTGCGCAAAATCCCCACGGATACCACCACCAAAACCGCAAAGGTGTCGCCCTAAGGAATTTGATAATGAACAAATATAAATAAACCCTATTAATTTATACTCATTCAGTTTGATCATTCCATTTTTCCATACATCACATCATTCAATTCTGTAACAAGCATATTTTTGTTTCTTAAACTATAATCACTACATAGTATAAAATAAAGTCGCGTTTTCTGTCCCTATTTTTCTTGTCCCTTTGTATGCTTAAATCTTTAGAACTACGCAACGGATTTTGATGCGGTTTGCTTCAATAGATAGAATGGTTAAAGAGGAAGGTTTATATGTATATAACATCATGCTACGACTAACAAGTGCGGAGCAGGAATGAAAAATGTTGCAAAAACGGGGTGACGCAGACGAAGTCGCGCGGGTCATCTAGTATACATACAATACAATCATTAGGTACATTGACAACACTCGAATACACTAAGGACAAGGAAACTGGGAACTAATTAGTCTGCTAATTCATACTTATTTCCTTTTAATTTCCTGTTATTAAAAATAAAATATTTACGTACACGTGCACTAAAGCTATTGTATTATTCAATTTCCTTATTTGAAACCAGTATTATCTAAACATATAGATATAAAGCAATAACAAAGTATGAAACGTCTTTTCACATCCGATTCGCTAGGAGAGTTCTTGTTTGTTTTTTCTGACGAATGCGCGGAAACTACATAATTTTATTTACTAGACGTTGTACGTCGCGACGTCAGCTTGCACGTCTGGATGAGCATAGGTGGCAAAATACGAACAATTAAAAAAAAAGTTGCCGAAATTTTGTTACAAACTAATATGTTTTACTAACACTTGTGAGTACAAAGAAGTAAGCAGTCACACTTCGTCAACCGTATTTTCGGCTACAAGAAGGAATTTTTCGATCACACACGAAACTTATCTTCACACTTACAAAAATTAAACGGACTGATGTAATTATTTTTTTGCTTTCTAATCGTTAATTGTCGATAGTGCGAGTCTTCGAGTTTGTTTGAGTTTTAATCAATCACCTAAAACGGATGGAGGACAAGAACATGCCATTCATAGCATAGGCTCCCCTGTTACAACCATGTCTTATTTTAACTAGAGGGGCCACGAAACAGAGTCACAGGTACCAATTAATCGTATAATAGAAGATAACTCGAGTGAAACTTTATCAGAAATGCTAGTCATCGAGCTGATATTATGCATTATCGTTCACACAAAATTGATAACAAACAATAAATAGCCTTACAGTAGAATAACTTGTTGGTGATTCATGAAAAAAGGACGCAAATTATTTGGTGTAAGTACCAATTGATGGCCTAAATTGATGTATGTTTCATGCCATTGAGCCTTGACATTTAGTCGTGTTATATGAAGGTCACATTCAATTTATCAGCCTTCGTCTATATTTTGTTTGAAACATAATTATGTAGATATGTGACAACTGTTAAACATATTATGCAACCCTGGCCGTTGGTATAGAGGTCGTTGATCATACCTTTTTTGAAATTATGTATATTTGGGTCGTCAAATTACCGCACCCCGCCTGATACAAATCCTCTCCAGTGAGCTCTGGCTAACCTACTCAACGCCGGAAACAACAAGGTTATTATTAGCCGCGGTACTCTATAGGGTGGAGGTACTTCCCCGGTCGCACTGCTCAATTAGGACGGGGAATACCGTCATGTTCTACCTCCATTCAAAAAAAAAGCCCACTCTATAATTTTTACAACCACAACCAAATCTAGAACGTTTTTAGGGGTTGCTTCGAAAATGATGAGACAATTCTTGCAACGTAAGTTCAGTAAGAAAGGAATGCCAATAGGAAATGTGCTACATATACCCATCACCGCTGTGTTCTTGGTTACTTCACAATGTAGTACACTACGTGAATATTTAAATGGCTGTTGCCCGTTACTACACCCGCCCGCATGTATGTTGGTTATTTGGTCCAAACATAGCCTATGTCCTTTCCCAAAGTCTCTTTCATTACACAAGACTTTGACAACATTAACACAAATAAATAACAATACGACACGGGTTCACTAAAATTCGTGAATTTACGGCAAAAACCGACGTAATTTTATAGGTACAATCAAACTAGCAAGGACCTATATAATATAATAGGTTTTAAATTGCCAAACAGGTTAGGCAATAATAATTACCAATACCAAACAAAAATAAATGAAATAATAATTATTATCTTACGTCAGTGCTCCGTTTTTTCGGACCGACTACTGCAATCTGTCGTATATGTGATTCTGGTCCCTGAATTGAGAAGCACAGCAAAATTACCAACTTGAAGATTTAAGTTTCGCACATAATAAGTAAATAATACCATTTGGGATATCCTACACCACCTTAGACCCAAATTAAGTCTAAGTTGCATTATGGGTTCTAGAACACAGATTAACTGAAAGCATTATACCCATAAGGGGAGAGCTTGTTACCAGTAACCGGGCACTGTTTCTGGTCACTGTAGTGACAACAGTTTGCCATCTACTTCTAGCACCTCACGAGCTTCCTCTACTGTCATTAAAACTATTGTCAGCCATTATCAAACCACAGAACACGAAAAATGCCATTTCATTTCAGATTTTAAGGATATACAGCTAAAGTCTAAAATCAAATGACAGTTTGTAGTTCAAGTGAAAGAATGTAATGAACTCTTATGTTTTATATAAGCCTTTACGACTATAGAAATAATGCTGAAAATTTTACGGGTTTTTTACAGTGTCTGTGGTTTGTCATAAGTTAATAACATTATCAGAATCGGGGTCTCTACATAACTGGTAAAATTATCAAATATGGATGAGGATAGAAATACAGTATGTAATAAAGCAATATTATATTTATTATTACGATAATAAGCAATATGTTATTCAAGGACATTTTATAAACTCTATTATCAAAAGTAGCATTAAAATACTGCTATGTAGTGAATAAATTTGTGCAATAATTTCCATTTCATTTTAGTATTTTTGCAGTATATTTAAGACTATTTTGCAATTTCCCTACTTTCAAGAATATTGGAGGACCATTCTTCAATTCATATAGTTGTTGCAAATTAGTGGACTGTCTACATTCTACTAAATTATTCCATACTATAGAATCAGTGAAGCATTTTGCCTTTTCTGAGATAATTTATAAGTTGTATATGTATGGATGTTTGTATGCCACAGATATCTGCTTTTAATTAATTCTAATTCTGAGTTACTTGTTTGAAATAGTACTTTTTCGTATAAATAATAGGGTTACATCATAAATATAATGTCAAATATTAATAAAGAAACATCAAAACCACTTCTTTTTGTTTAAAAATAAAAAGGCAATTATATAAAACTCTGAGATAGGAGATTTGTTCATAATAAACATAAAGTTTTAATTAAAACATTCAAATTATACAATAAGCAACAACCAAGTATCTTTCAAATATCATTAAAATCTGAAAACATCAAATGTCATTAACTATTTATTCCCACCATTGTTTACATTTATATCTTGTTATGCAATCTGCCAATTGATAGATTTTTTTGGTCATTATTTTAGTAAATCTCTTGGAAATTGCCTCTGTAAATTAATTCCTATTTAAGTTCAGTTATTCTCATAAAAATGCAGTTGGATCTCACGAGGATAATCTATAGCTTTTTGCACATAGATAATAGATAATAGATTAAATGTCTTATAATCAACATGAGGAGTGTATTTACAGAATAAACATTTTATAACGCAACACAAGTAATATAATCACAGAATGGATATGAATGTTAGATAATAACCTGCTCGTACACACATCCATAATAAGCTACAGTCTACACATACATTCAGTAATTTGAGTATTATAACTATGTATTTCACAGATTATAAAACAACATTTTTCATAGATTATGATACATGCTCGGTTAATGTATATGTATTGTGTATATCTGTTAGGATGTTCAATAAATTGTGATAAATCAAAATAATTTGTTTGTCTAACTTATATTGTCTACTTATGTATAATGTTGTCTAATGTATGATTTTAGATTGTTGCTTCATAAAATCAACAAACATGGTAAATATCCTGAAATTTTTAACAGTGAATATGTTGTCTAGTTTGATATGAGCAGAAGGTTGTGTAAGTTAGTTGCTTTGTCGAAAAAATCTAACTGAAGTCGTAGACTGGAAGCCAACTTGGTAAAGGCTTGGAGGATGATGATTTTTTTCATTAAGGTTTTTATATACAGACTGCCAATTGCAACCACAAGTCCATAAGATACCTTATTAATTGCAAATTGAAAAAGGTGTCTGCTTTTACTACTTCAATTATTAGTATTTAGAGCTATCGGAATATTTACCATGTATTATTTGGAGTTAACATACATGGTAAATATCCTGATAGATCTAATAGTAATGTGAGTGAATATGATAGGTTAAATAACTTTCATCATATCAGAGAGATCATTACAAATTTGAAATTACAATAATAAGATTAGGCCCCAATCCTACTAATTGTCAACTATTGTCCAGTCACTAAGATTTTGAACCTTTCTGCTATGCCATTAAAGTCTAAAATTTAATGACATCCTGTAGAATGAATAGAATGATATATTGAACTCTACTCATTTAATTTTAAAATTTACTGCTATGTTATTAAAGTCTAAAATTAAATGGCATCCTGTAGAGTGAATGAAACAATATATTGAACCCTTTTCATTTAATTTTGAACTTTAGATCTAGATAAAGCTGAAAATTCAATGGCAGTTTTTGTAAGCCCAATAAATTGTGATAGTTAACAATAAGAATCAGGGTCCAGGTTGCAACTGATGTCACAGATAATTTGTAAATCTGCTCATTAGGATTTGTAGCTGTATAGACATAATCTTAGAATAGATAAACAATAATGATGTTTAGTGACAAAAGCAAATATATATTGCAATATCATACAATACTATTTAATTTATGTGAAATTAAGAGCAATGAAGTGATATATTGAAATATAATCGAAGTTGAATATTGCACTGTGGCACAAAGTATACTACTAGATAACAAAAATCTGTTGAAATATATTTTTTTATAAATAAGTTCTCCTTCCTCAATTTGTAACCAAATTATTGATATAGCATAATCATGTAAACTCACTTTAAAAGATTCCAGAACATCAATCCATTGTTGCTTTTCTTCAGGACTAGTGGCTCTTAAATACCAGACACAGTCGTTAACCGACACATCGAACCTGCAGTCATCAAACTCGTGAGGCTGCAATGTATACAAAGTAATAAACAAACAAGGTCAAATGACAGAAATGGAATAATAGATCACATGAATATTTTACTTCACCAAAACCGATAAAGCGTTAAGATAAAAAAAAATAATTAGACGCAACAAGGGCAAATAAATCTTATGTGCGCGAACACTAGTTTTTAGTTTTTACCTACTCACCTTGACTTTGGCTTTTTTTAGGCATAAGGCACCTCGGCATCCAAGATTACTCTCCAACTCACTCTTGTAGTATGATAAAGTGGAATCTTTTAAAACTATAAACCTGTCCTGCCAACCGTGAATATAATTTGTCCATTTACTCAAGTATCCGCGAAGTTCAGGATTTCCGCCATCCTCTAAATCCGAGTTGTCGCTTACTGTTGTATTTTCCTCTGTCATATTTAGTGTAATAAGTATCTATTGATTACATTAAATTGTACACAAAACAAACAAAAATTAAAATAATAATTATCAAAAACTCGTTAGACGGAAATATACACAACGAAATTGTTGCTGTTTTTTGACATTTAACTCCGATATCACAGATAATCTAGAGACGGAGGCATCCATTGGACCACAGAGTAATTATTCAAACCTATTCGAAAGCCCGATCTTAGATAAACGAAATCGAATTTCACATACACATTAAGTATAGGTTGGATTTATTAACCGATCTTAAATAAACTTAGCACACCTGGGAGCAACCATTGACGTCTGACCCATGACGTCCAACCTGAGATCGAACCCGAGACCTCGTTTCAGCAGTCCATTACCCATATTCCTAGGCCACCATGGTATATTAGTATACCATAATTATTATTAATTTGTATTATATAAGATAGAGAAAACGCACACGTTCATGTAAATGCAGCGCGGTGGAAAATTTCGTTTGCGATCGTGTAACTGAGTTGGCAGAGATGCTATTAAAATTATTAATATAGGGAGAGGCGAGAGGAGGACACGTGGATAATGTATCACCATCTGCCATGCTAACTACTTAAAAACTGAGATAAAGAACTATCGAAGCCATGAATACTCTTTTATAAGCCAAAGTTAACCGGTTGCACGTTATATTATGGAACTAACATTACTGGTTTCAGAACGTGTGTTCTTTGACGTTTAAAATAACTCGAAAACCATTTCCGGAATTAGAATCCATGCGTATTGATTTTATGTATACTCTCGATTTTCATTGGTGAATATACGTTAACCGCCAAAACACCCAGGCACCGGCCAATAGGGCCACGCCATTCTACAAATAACGCGCTATATCCGTTCAAGATGGCCGACAAAACTATGCCTATTTTTGTTCCATCAGAAAAACCCGTGAAAGTAGTTAAGTGGAAAGTAAAACAAGGTGTTTTTGTTTCGCAAGGTCAAATATTATTTTTATACAATGATTCGTCAGGCTCTGGAACCGAATTAAAGAAATTCAAAGCACTTCGGGCTGGTACTATCTCATCGATCAAGGTGAAGGAAGGAGACATTGCAGAGCCTCGGTAAGTGACGTCACTCTGTAAATGCGCCGTAAAATAATATTAATAACTTATAATCCATCATTATCATCAAACCAAGATCAAAAGTGCATTATTTGTAAAGAATTGACACTTATGTAGTCCCTATTGCAATTGCATTATTTGCGCGGCAAATACGAGTGCAACGCTATCTTCCCGCCTAAACACTAAGCTTTATGAATTACTGTATACCTCATGATTAGCAATGTCAACAGTAATATTATGTATAAATATGCATATTCATTGTGATAGCAATTTATTCAAGCTTTCAAATTTTTTTTACTACTAATCCCTACTTACCTACTACATAGTTTTAAATATTAAACTTGTTTTGGTTACATTTGATCAGGGAGGCTATAGCTGAGTTAGAAGAATGTCGGCACCCGACGGTGATGAAAGAGATGTGTGCAGAGTGCGGCGCCGACCTGCGGACCGACGAAGTAACCAGCCGCGACGTTGCAATTGTTCCCATGGTGCACTCTGTACCTGAACTAAAGGTATACTTACTTACCTACTACATAATACATAAAAGCTAACTACATGATGCATACTTCTTAGCTATAAGTACTTTACTTACCAATTAAGTTCTAATAAGTAGGTAGAGAACAAAAATTTTTCTTATAATTCACTTATAAGAAAAGTTTTTGTTATCTACCTTCTAGTATACCTACTTAGCCTATTTATTCATGAAATATGGCATGAACCTCTATCATGGTAAAATACTACTACTATTTTACTACTATTTTACTCCTAGGTTATATCATAACTATACAATATATTTATAACATGATTACCTGAAGCCTAGCTGTGACTATTATCATTGTAATAAAATTATTCTCACTGTTATCAAATAATTAGAATGTGTTTCAAGTGTTTCAACATTAAAATTATGATGGTTTTCTATTCTGGTTGGAAATATTGATAAGCATAATTTCTAATCAGTTTTACCTGGATTAGATACAAGTTATAATTCTTCATAACTTATAACTTCACTTAAAATCCAGATAGCAAATACCCTTCTGAAGACTTTCTTTTTTGAAGCTTTGAAAGAAAGACAGATACGAGGGTTACATTTTATAAATCTATTGAACTTATACTATTAGGTTTCTGGATGATTCAACATCAAAGATGGGAATTTGCCAAAGTATAGGGACTGGTCTTCTCTTCATTGACATGGGAGATAGAACTAGTTGCAGGTTCTATTCTCATTCTGGGTGTGAACTTTTCCAAATCGAATTGATCGGAACTAATTTGATTCTAATTGATCATTTTAAATAAAACAAATGTATGTATTGTAATTTGTAACATATATCGCCTTATAATTACATTTTATTTAATTATGAAGATTATTAAAGATGCAAATGCTGCATTATAAAAGGCTGTAGGTACATTAAATTGAGAATATTATAAACCTACATGCTTATAATATTTTCAAAAAGAACATATTCTGCTATAACAAGCCTTTCGAAAACAGTAACATATATTTCTGTTTTGTTTATTTACAGGTGTCTGAAGAGCTGGCTCAGAAACTAGGCCGAGAAGATGCTGAACGTCTTTTGAAGGATAGGAAGCTAGTCCTGCTTGTGGATTTAGATCAAACTTTGGTTCACACCACTAATGACAATATACCACCTAATTTAAAGGTAAGGTATTTCTTAAGAAAATAGTTTGCCTTTTCTTCAAGTTTGAATTAAATATTATATGTACCTATTTCACTTAGCTCTGAATTCAACATAAGTTCTATTCTTCTTGAACAGTGCATTTTAATTTAAAAACTCAGTTTATTCTTTCTTAAAAATGTAGGTACTTCTTAAGTTTTAAATCTGTGCAATAATTATGTAATTTGAGATGGACCGTATGTGCGCAAAAGATGTAGGTATAGAACTAGCGCGTGATACCGCCAAAAGTGATAATAAAGTAGCGACATTTCGCTCGAACTTATCTTCGCCGCACGTACCTACGCTTCGCACGAGTGCAGACGAAACTTTAGTATTACCTTAGGCGGCCTCACTCGCTAGTACAAAGGCTCCGTCTATTTTATTCTTTTAGTTTAGGTGCACGATTATTTCAAGAATGGCTACAATTTTTTTCCTTTACGTACATGACGAATTTTACTAGAATTAGGTACCTACTGCAATCCACTATTTTTATAACTTAATGTTTCACTTTTGATTTAAATATTGTATATGTAACTAATTATGTCTATTTATTATTCAGGGAGTTCTTCACTTCTTTTTGCGGGGTCCCGGCTGCCCTGGTCGTTGGTGTCACACACGCCTACGGCCCCGCACTAAAGAATTTCTTGACTCTGCTGCTCAAAATTATGAACTACATGTGTGTACCTTTGGAGCGAGACAGTATGCGCATGCAATAGCTGACTTACTTGACCCAGAAAAAAAGTACTTCTCACATAGGATTTTGTCCAGGGACGAGTGTTTTGACGCTAGAACAAAGGCAGCCAATCTTAAGTGAGTATATGCTTATAATGTTTTTCTACAACAAATCAATTCTGGAATGGTCGCGAATAAGAATTATAATTTTCAGATAAAGTGTACTTTATTGTTATGCCTTTACCTTTGTTGTCTGGCTGCCTGTATCTTGTATGTTAGGGGCAAAATAAGTAGGAAATATTTATATATAATATACATATAACAATAACTGTAGCTGCAGCTTCCCTTATCCTTAATGACCTGCTCTATTCAATTTCACCTTGAAGGTTTTGCCTTACATCTGTAGCAACCATTAGTGAGCGTAGCTTGAAGTTTAATACTCAATTTGTTCTTTTGAACTCCGGAAAACTACTAATGATTGCTCTGAGAAATTAAGATAGAAAAAAATCTTGAATATTTAATTTTGTATTAACACAATGCTATTCAAACATCGGCCTTGACTTTTATTACTACCTACTTATGTGACATGTATTATTAACTTTGCAGGGCATTATTTCCATGCGGGGATAACATGGTGTGCATAATTGACGACCGTGAAGACGTATGGCGACATGCAACCAATTTGATTCATGTTAGGCCTTATTCATTTTTTCAATCTACTGGAGATATAAATGCACCACCTCCACCAGGTAATGTTCCATTTACATATAAGTATTGAAGTAATTACATTTGTGTCTTCCTTTAAAAATGAAATTGGTGAATTTAACTTCATGTTATATGGAAATCTCCACATGCCTCGACAAACTAAATTTAATTAAACCTATACAAAATCTCTTTGTTAAAAGCTGATCAGTGATTAGGCACAATATTAGTTGCCGTTTATTAACTAAATCACTACAAATATGTATTTTGTTATTTAATTTACAGAAAACGACAAAACTAAAATACCTAGTAGCATCAATGGTGCTCCACTATTGAATCAAATGCCCACATTGGATGCCGAGCCTGAACAAAAAGAAACTGCAAAGAACAAAGAAAGTAAAGACGAGGGTGGTAATGGAAAAATATTACCCAGTGATGTGAAAAGCAATAAAGAAGAAGAAAAAAAGAGTGAGGAAGCTGATCAGGAGAGTGATGAAAGAATAGCTCAGGACCCTGCAGAGACAAAGTGGACTGAAACTGCTGATGGACAAATAGAGGTGGAGGATCCGGACGACTACTTAATTTATTTGGAAGATATACTTAAAAGAATACATAAGTAAGTAATAATATTATGAGACAATTCTAGAGTGAAGTCTCAGGAAAAAGAGTCACCATTACAGACACCTGTAATGTAAAAAAAAACATTTCCCTTGCTGAGACTTTTAAGGGGAGTATAAACTCCACCAAGCCAACCTCACTTTCACCTATTGATTAAAAGACGAGTATTTGGTCAAACAGCAGCTACTGCAATAAAATTTGTATCATCCAAACCAAAAGCGGACCATGGGGTCTAATGTGTAATCCTCAGATGAAACCTAGAACATCACTAAGATGATCATGATTTTTCCCTACTTCATCCTACTGTATAAAACAACTGTTGAGGCCCTTAAAGTTGTGTTTGTAATAAGCCTGCAAACTGTTAAAAATGTGAGTTTTAAGCTAATATTTTCATTTTGCAGACATTTTTATGATCTCTACGATAGAATGGGCAAGAACCAAATTCCTGACTTGAAGTGTGTAATACCTGAAGTGAAGAGTGAAGTTCTAGCTGGCACAAGCTTAGTATTCAGTGGATTAGTTCCAACTCATCAAAGGTTGGAGACATCCAGAGCGTATCAAGTGGCTAGAAGTTTAGGGGCTGAAGTGACGCAAGATTATACTGACAAGACAACACATTTGGTTGCAGTAAGAACAGGTAAATTTTATTTTTACGGTTAAAGTCGTTATATTAGAAATTTTCAACTGTCCATGAAGTACAAGTATACCGTGAAATTTAACACAGGGGATGCAAGCAGAGTTGCAAATTAATTGTTTAAAAAGACAATATTATTTGCTATTACATTGTCTCATACTTCTACCTTCCACAGGAACAGCGAAAGTGAATGCAAGTCGACGTATGGTGGATGGGAAATTGAACAAATTGCATGTAGTGACCCCGGACTGGATGTGGACTTGCGCTGAGAGATGGGAGCGAGTTGATGAGAGGTTATATCCTCTACAAAGGGGTGGACAGGTAAAGTGACTTAATCTAATTCAGAATTTATGTCCTTAATTCCTTCAAAGTGTGCTATAAACCGACACGGCACACTTCGGGGCCGTGTTGGCGCGCAATCGGGTTATTGTCAAATCGTCCAGTACATGTCATGCATCCTGAACATCAGAACCTGCAAGAATATTATTCCAATCTTTGTGACTTTCATAGTGAATTAGATCGTTAACATCTGTCAGACTACTAGCATTATGTAGTCATAAAATATCACTTACTGTGGTGGTGGATATATAAATTTTGATTTATTTGTTATATATATAAGACAGTCCACCAATTAATTTACTATTAGACAACTAAGTAAGTAAGATTGCAATATTATAGCAAGAGATGAGCAGTAAGTCACCTGAACTCTTCAAATAGCTATGTTGTGTGTGTGCAGAGCAGTTCGCGGCGACCGCCGGCGCACTGCAGCAGCCCGCCGCCTGCGCCCCCGCCAATCGCGGCGCAGCGCAAGCGCACGCCTTCCGGTCGCTTCATGGACACCATCAACCCATTGCTATCTTTCTCCACCGACGACATCGCTGACATGGACAGAGAGGTACCCACTCGTAGATCACACACTGATCTTCGTAATGAATGACGTTCACTCTGTCTCTGTTATAATACTATAATAAATTGGTGTTTAAATTTTGTCTAAGAGATGGACTCATTGTAACATACTTTTATGAAAATAAACTATTATTATTATTATTATAACCGTTGGAAGAAGTTAAAGCCTGTCTAGCCTACTGTTAACCTGTTGTGTATGAAACTCACCAATCGCTATGCTTCGCTCTCTCGATATATTTATATTATCAGTTCGATAGGATTTCGTGCTACAGGCATTGTTGCGGGCTGTCTAGCCAATCTTCTAGCGCTTCCGGTAAAGTCGATATATCGTTTAAAACCAATCAGTAGATTAGAAATAATCAGATTCTAACAAAATGGATGATGACATAAAACGCACAAAAGTAAAATTATGAAAAATGGATGTGGTATTATCATTGTGCAAACCATTTTCCAACTCAAGGGTCTGCTTGCAATAAACTATAGAACTGCCCAACTTCGATACTTTCCGTGAAGTGGCTGCCAGTCTTGCCTCGACTGGCGGTATCGATATTCCAAAGTTTTATCTGACTGTGGGACTTTTTAGTGCTCCCGCTACTCGCAGCAAGTGCCACAAGTTCGTTGGGTAACAGTAACCGATGCGCCGGCTCTTCTCTTCTTCTTTCATTGCGTTAATAATTATAATGATCACCCCTCATAAGACCGAATAACAAAATTTTATTTAAAGAAATGGTAAATTGAGCATGATATAAATTGTATTCTGTTATAAAATGCTTGATATTCATTACATACATTTTGTCAATGTAGTTTTTATGAATAACCATGTACGGTTCCTTTTCTCTGAAGCTTACTGTACTATAAAGCAATTTTTTATTAATAGGTAGAAGACATATTCAACGAGTCAGATGAAAGCTCTTCAGATGACGAGAAAGTAGGAGATGACGATTTGGACGATGAGGAGAATCCTCCTGAAGATAGACTAATATCTGCAAGCGCAGAAAATAGTTTACAAGATAGGTATTGTTATTCATTGTATTTTGTAATTCTCTATGAAATGGGTTTTTAATTGTATAGAAAGTTTAAAAGAAAAACTGTACTTCAATTTCAGACTACAAGATTCACAGGAAGTTGAAGGCACAAATGATTCAGACCCCGGTAAGTACTATCAAAATCATCTCCAAAAATATTTCGTGAAGTGACACATCATCATTCTCTCACTTTTTCGTAACACAAATAAGGACGGCTTATGAAGAAGTTAGACTAGAGTGAAATCGTGACGTGGCTGAACTATATATTTTCCCTGAAGCGCATGCAATCTGACTACATCTACTAGTTCCAATGGCGGAGAACCAATTTGCGATATCAAATTTCCGTAGACTAGCCGAACTTTTTAAGGGTCGAGCTTCCCGCGACGACGGTTTTCGTATGGCAACCGGGACCGATGTGGTCTCCGAGGCATTACCAGACCAATAGAAGTATCCAATTCAAATGCAAATTGAACCTCCTTGGATATCAGTCGCATTGCTACTACCGCCACGCTACAGAGACTGTAGAAACATGTATTGTGTATGTATTGTAAATATTTTTCTCGAAATATCAAAAATGTTATTCCCTTTTACAGACGAAGAGCCACGGCCTCGTAAGCGACCACGAAAATCGCCACCATCGGATGAAGAACCGCCGGATGATGATGATAGTTCATGGAACTTGATGGGCGCGGCCCTTGAAAAAGAACTACTTGCGCAGGACTGATACTACGGACACAAGCAATCTTTACAAATTATGTGCCTATGGCAAAATAACACACTCCTTTTGTCTAATCTGTGTTTAATTTCTATTTTCTATTGGTACATCTTCAAGGTGTATTTTCATTGATCATAAGGGAAACTGGATGTTTCTCTTATCGCCTTGGTCCATCAAAAACACTTCAGTAGCTAACTATATTTCACCTAAATGTATGAAAAACCTCGGTAGTCTAGTGGTATGGATAATGGGCTGCTGAGACGAGGTCTTGAGTTCGATCCCAGGTTTCACCATGGCACACACCAATGACTTTTCCATGCTTTTCGAAGTTATGTGTATTTATCGCAGTTTATAAGTGCCCAGTTAATGGCAATAGGCTCGCCACCTAATACATTAGGACTTCAACATAAACTGGCGAAATGTGGGTGCTAGCACCTCCGCCTACCCCTTCGGGGATAAAGGCGTGATATTATGTTATGTTATGATCAGCGCTTCCGACAGTCGAATCAGCGGCGTTAGGGTACGGGTGCATTAGCGACGGGTTGCTTCTATACCTTCAGAGATTAGTGGCACTACGCACACGCGCATCACGTCGTGGCGCACGTCACAGGTGAGTTGAAGTTGAGGCCGAAGAAGCGCAGTGGTGTCTTGAGCTCGCGCCACGAATACATGTCCAAATCAACATCATCACTATTTTGTTTCTTACGTCGACGTGTTACAAAATTATGAAGATCATTATTGATCTGTTGATCATTATTGCGTTTAGTATTAAAAAGATACATTTTTGACATTCATGTCACGCCAAAAGGTTTTGACTCTATAGATAGAAATTAAAAAAAAATTGTCACTTGCTGTCCTGCCTGTCACTAGTTCACTACACACTACTGTCAAATACTGTCAATAGTGTCAATTCTCTACTATATATATTAATCTATGGTGTCAATTGTCGACTTATTTGCTGTATGGATATTTTTTAATAATTATTAAACATTTTTCATAGTACCTAGGTATTTGCGACAAAAATGGCTAAAAACTTAGGCGAAGCAGCAAAAAAATTTTTACTACTGGGTCATTGTGTTCCTACATTAAAACAGAATGCTGCTAAAATTAGAGTCAAGAGGTTAGAATTGGACGAAAACTTGCTAATGGTTTGTACATAATACCGGTCACTAAACATTTATTGCATAATACACATTTTAATTCATTGCATAATTATGTTTCTCAGTATTTCAGAAAGGATGAGTTCTATTATTGTCATGATCCTCGACAAATCTGCAAAGTCGGCGATGTTGTTCTCATACAAGCATTACCACAAAAGCTTACTAAACTTATCACTCATGAAGTTAAAGAAGTAGTTTACGATTTTGGCGACATAACTGACCCCGTTACAGGTAAAAAGGTAGCTAAGGAAAGATACAGAGAAGACATTGATAGAGAATCTGATTTATATGGAAAACTACAGTCTTCCTTTAACTATAATAAGGCACCACCAAGAGGCTGGCAAGAGGGTAAAAAAGACTTCACATCAAAACCCACATATACAAAGTTCCATGTTTTTGACAAAAATGATCCCTATGCTATTTAAGGAGACTAGTTTAGTTTAGTAGGTAATTGTTGTGTATTGTGATTATAAATTAGTAATAAAGTGAATATAGTCATGCCAGTCTTTTACTGTTTTCAATTTATTCAAATTAATGAGCTCTTGGCGTATATAGGTACCTTAGGGAGACTGGAAGTGGTTGGCTAAGGATCAGGTGCTCATGCTATAGTAACAAACTGTGTGTGGTACATAAGTACTACTGCTCAAAGCTACAGTTTGGGAATACACAAGTATCAGTATAAAAAAAGAAACAATTACTGTAAAATAATATAAATTTATTCGATAAAAATGTCAGGGAGTACATCACATCCCAAATATAACTCATTATATTTTCAATAACATTATTTACCAACAGCCTACAAGTTTTTCGAAGCTAAATTTACTTGTACTCTACAAATGTAAATAAAAAATATCACAAAGTACAGCCCAGCACCATTATAACAAATCATTTTAGAAGTATTTAAGCTGGAACCAACTTAGTGATAGGTTTTACAACAGTTACTAAAGCCGCTATGGAAGATACTGCTCCCAATGCTCCAACTGTACTAGGGCTTAGTTTAGTTAATCCTAGTGCAGTAAGTGGAATGAATATATCACAAGAGTTCTTCAATGTGTCAATAAAAACATCATTATGACAAGACACAAACATATACAAGTATTTCATCCCACCAATCCAATCATAATTTTTTAATGAAGTGTTCATTAATTCTGATGGCTTTAGATATTTTGTTTTATGTAATTCTAACAGATGAAGGATTTCATACAAGTCCCTTGCCAGGTTTGCTATAATTGACAAAAGCCAAAATTTATTTGCAGTGCGGTTCCATTTTTCTGAGTCAGTCTTGAGAAAACCACTTTTTGTAAGCCACACAATGTGATCTGCATACAGGAATAAACCAGTAGCTAATTTGCTGATAGTCAATGTCAATCGTAGAATTGGATCCTCAATGTGCATACTATTTAAGGCAGCATAACATGTGTCTATGCATCTTCCAAGCCTTAGTACTGAAAATAAATAATCTATGAGTATAAATTTGTATACCTACATTTGACCATGTGGTCAAATTCAGTGGTCATCTTTTCAAAACATTTATTGCAATCAATTCAATTAGGGAGAAAAACTCAACTTACTTTTTCTGAATGAGCTCAAAGTAAGTTCCAAGTTTTTAATTCGATCAATAGAATATTTGTTAGCATGTCTTTTTTCCAATTGATGCCAGATTAAACGACTTGTATATTGTATAAGCCTGTAACACATTGATCATTTAAAAATTCATTTATATTCTATATTCTAAGACAATCTACACAACGCCACCTAGACCCATGGTAAGTATAGCTTAACTAGCTTGTGTTAAGAGTTCGGTTCTGGTATGCGGATAAACATACTTCAATACATTTTAATTTTTGTGTTTCTTTTCATAGTTTAACATTCAAATTACTCAACACTGGCAAATACTCCACAATTGAGTCATATTGAAAAGAAACAAATTGCTTTATAATGTTTAACTACTCACATTATGATACAGGTTTAGTGTTGTAATGATGTGATTAGTAGTCTATATAAATTACAAATGCAGTTATTAAAACAATATTCATACCTTGCTAATTTGTCCCTTCCATTAGATTGGTTATTGACTTTTATAACTAAATCCATTATGGTTGCACTTTACAGCATAAAGTATTTTATTTTATTCTTGGGGCATTGTAGTAGTTATCAGCAACATAATGTTCTTATTACCTGGATTAAGATAACACATTATGGCGTCTAGCGCTTGCTTATTACTAGTACTTATTACAAAAGCATTTTTAATTTTTATCAGCATATTTATAAAGCATTGAACTTTGCACTACATCAATAATATTTACAAATAAGTCTTCACACATACCTATATAGAGTGCTTATATTATTTCATCCTAGGTAATTCTACGTATAGTGTAATCCTGTGTAAATTCTCAAATAATTACAATATTTTCACGTCGGTACAATATTTTGATGCTATTTACAATATTTGCAAACCATCACATATTATCACTTATAAAAAAAAAAGATACATGTCTTATAATTACCACAGAATACTTATATACAATTTGATACAAATTACGTACCACAGGTAATACAATACATACAATAAAAACTCTCCATAGAGTATATGAAACTCTCTACTATAGATATAATAATGATAGTAATGTAGTAATGTTTACAGATAGTATTATTTTATCGTTGAGGGATGATGTACTTGTCCTATATTATTATGAATTTGGTCACAGCAATTTGTAGGTATCTATCTCTAAATCAATACTGAGAATACATGAATTGGGAAAAAAGGATATCGGAAAGTTTTATTCATTTAGTTATTGAACATAGGAAATAAGTTTATATGTAAAAAATTGAATTGTCTTCAACCGGAAATTGAAAAGAATTAGAATATTTCACAGACTTGTAATACAAGTGAATGTTTGAAGCTCGCTGTTGGTAATTATTGCTATTAATGTTCTTTTATCCAATCACACACGAACGGCCGGCCGTCAACTATGTCTTGATTGTCTTGTCATTCATTATTGGCTTTTGGCTTGGCGAGCTCCTATATCTCATATCTCATTATTTATATAAAGCATAGAGTCAGAGAGTAAAGTAAGGGGGCGGGCTCATAGGGGATTGAATGAAAAAGCACAGTAATATAATATAAGTAATCTGTGGTAATAACGCGAGCCGGGTGCCAACTGCCAGGCAAGCGATGAGAAGTGGACAGGCGAGTTAAAATATGGCTGGTCGGTCTCGGTCGGCCATATTGCATTTTCTCGGTGATGCGTGATCGCTACATAGTGATTCAGCAATCGGTTTTTAATGTTTAACTGGTGTGAATTTTGGATTAATTGACTATTTTGTGCGTGAGGAACGTGTACAGTGAACTGAATAAGTGATTTGAGTCACTATTTTCGTTGTGGTAAGACAAAAAACAGTATTGTGCGTTGTGGTGATTCTGGAAGGAAGCGACATTTTGAAGTGACGTGTAATGTTGTGCATTTCAGATAGTGGTTCGTCGAACTGAGCTTTCATGATTGGATTACCGCGTAGCGATAGAGATAGAGATCGAATAACGGTGAAAATTCGTAACATGAAGAGGAGTTCTTCGCGGGACAGTATGCCACGATCGAAAAGGACACGCAGTAGCATAGGTCGGTATGACGACAGCTCTGATGAGCGCGTCACTCCAGAGAGAGTTCGTCGCCGTGTTCGGTCGCCGAGCCCCCGCGGTCGGTACGTGTCACCGCACCGCGATGATTATGTGCGCTCACGTGATGTTAGGGAAGATTCTGTACGTCCTTATTACAAGGTATTATGTGTAAGTGCGTTACACCCTAAAGCGTCGGATGATATTGTTAAAGATACCCTGTACAGGGAGTACAAAAAATTTGGTGACTTCAGTATTAAAATTTCTCATGAATTAGATGAGAGGGTTGCATACGTTTGCTTCAGGAGTGCAGAAGATGCAAGAGACGCCAAACATGCTAAACCGCGTATAATTTTGTATGATAAAGTTGCTATAGTTGACCCTGTGTATGAACCTGTACGTGCTGAGTACAGGAGTAGACCGAGGAGCATTACGCCACCTGATTATGATCGTCCTTATTCCTATGCCTGGTCACCAGTACCTGAAAGACGTAGACCACCTCCTGATGATAGAGCTTATGGTATCCCGCCGACAGTTCCGCCACACCATAGAGAGTTTCGGCCACCAATGCATGAATATCCAATGGCAGGGCCTCATGGTCCACCAATGCACCATAGACCACCCATGCATCATCCACCCCATCCTCATTACATGCCTCGTCCATATATGCCGCGACCTCATCATCCACCATTTGAGAAACTTGAAAACAAAAAAGACAAATTTCCCAATTACTTACACCATGTCCAGCCTGAGGATGATCCACTAGCTACTAGGACTCTATTTGCAGGAAACTTAGAAATCAACATATCTGATGAAGAGCTCCGTCGTATTTTTGGTCGTTATGGAATTGTAGAAGACATAGACATTAAACGTCCACCTCCAGGCACTGGTAATGCATTCGCCTTTGTCCGTTATCAAACATTGGATATGGCTCATAGAGCTAAAGTAGAACTTTCTGGCCAATATATTGGTAAATTCCAGTGTAAAATAGGGTATGGTAAAGCCACACCAACTACCCGTATTTGGGTCGGTGGTTTGGGGCCGTGGACATCAGTGGCTCAACTGGAGAGGGAATTTGATAGATTTGGGGCCATTAAAAAAATTGAATATGCTAAAGGAGAACCACATGCTTACATTTTGTATGACTCAATAGATGCAGCTCAGGCTGCTGTAAAGGAGATGAGAGGCTTCCCTCTTGGGGGTCCAGAGAGACGTCTCCGTATTGATTTTGCTGATGTTGGAACTGGGGGTCCATTCAGGCCTAAGACATTTGCACCACCTGTTGGTGAAGATGGTAGACCTGTGGAAGGGTATGAAGGGTATGAGGGTTGGGATGAAAGTTATGCTTATGGTACTCCAGGATATAGAGGTCGAGGTGGTCATCGTGGTAGAGGGCGAGGTATGTACAGAGGTGCATATCATGGTACAGGGGACTATCGCGAGGAAGAATGGAGGCGTGCTCCTGCCGATGCAGAGTATGAAGGAAGGGCCCGTCGCTCTGGATCGCGGGAGCCAGGTGTCGATCGTTCTCGTTCTCGATCACCACGCCGCCGGTCACCAGATAGTGACTCAGATGGATCCCCACGTCGCAGTGGTGGTATGCTGTCTTCTGCTAGAACACTCCCTGAAGTTGTGCGCAAAGCTACTACCATATGGAATGGGGCATTAATCCTGAAAAACTCCTTATTTCCTACAAAGTTCCACTTGACTGATGGAGATTCTGAAATCATTGACAGCCTAATGAAGGATGAAGATGGCAAGAATCAGCTGAGAATTACACAAAGGCTGCGACTCGATCAGCCCAAATTAGATGATGTTCAGAAGCGTATTGCCACATCTAGCTCGCATGCTATTTTCTTGGGAGTAGCAGGTTCAACTGCATCAATTACAAATGAAGATGCTAGTATTCAGACTAGGCCCATGAGGAATTTAGTTTCATACCTAAAACAGAAAGAGGCAGCTGGAGTCATTTCTCTCTTGAACAAAGAGACTGAAGCTACTGGTGTGTTATATTCTTTCCCACCTTGTGAGTTCTCCACAGAACTCCTAAAGAGGACATGTCACAACCTTACCGAGGAGAGCTTGAAAGAGGACCATTTGGTGATTGTTGTGGTGCGGGGGGGCTCTGCATAGTAAGATAATTGATTTTGCCCACCCTAAGTGTGCATAATTAGTCTAAGTTCTTTATATAGGTCCTTGTCTACTGATGAAAACATTGTTATGTATACTTGTGATGTGTAGTGATGTGAGGTGTTTGTAAACTTGTTAGTGCAATGTTCACTTTACATGTGCAAGTGCTGTGTTAACTCACACTTGTAGTGAAAGCAATAATATTTTTATTGCTAATATGTAGAAATAGTTTTTGCTAGAACATAGCAATACTTTTTTTAAATTTACTTAAAGTGTATATTTAAAATGATAATGGTTATTAGTGTATGGTTAGTTAGGTGATGTGTAGTGTAAGTGTGTGGACCTGCAAATAGAATATTTCATCTTATGATGTAGTTTTTTTAAACCTTGTGAGTTGTGATGAATCACCTTGTGCAGTTGTTGATACAACAGTGTCTAGTTTGTGGTGTTCTGTGCCTCAGAGAAAAGTTATCTCTAGAGTGAAAGTTCAATGACCTGGGTCACTATTCAAATTTTGTGAAAAAGCTTCAAACCTAAATCATTCAGTGAAGCCCTGTGATAGTGTTGTTGTGGTTGACAAAAATGACAATAAAACTGGTTTTACAAAAGTGTAGGTAAACAGCTGAATAGTGTTCAAAAGTCAGGGTTTACATATTAGTGAAATATGTTTAGTGGAATACTTTTATTATGCAACAAGGTTCTGCCAATTGGTAAGTTTTTTATGGTGCAGTCAAGTTCTGATTCCCTGCTTCTGAAGCCTTGGTCCCAGCTCAATGTGATTCCCATTAGTTTTACCCTGATATATTTAAAATTATGCATCATGGGTATAAGTTTTTTTTAGTATACATATTATATCAATTTTATTAGTTACCTAACAGTGTGTTGTGTCACTAATACTGAGACCCAATATAATGGAAGTATTAAACTTCAAAGATCATTCATACCAAGGTAGGTCTTACCTTCTTTGGTATCTTAGAGTAAAAGAAGATAATTCCATATCAAAGATATTCACCACCAATTGCCATGTAACATCTTTGATGTTTGAACCATGTTTGAACCTATCACAAATCCAACTTTAGAATATAGAATATCATTTAGCTTTCAATAAATATTTTCAAAATATGGTGTAGGTATAGGTAATTAAAAATCAGAGTTTACAGTTCTCGAAAATAAATGAAATGGAGTACTGGGACACTGTTTAAAATAATAAAATATTTGGTTGATGTGTTGTTGATCAGGTAGTCTTTGCAACATTAACAATCTGCTGTCTTGAGTACCTTGTGTTATTTAAATTTATTTATTGGTAAATATAGGCTTAATGCTGCTCAATTAATGCCTATTGGATATAAGGCTTTGAGAGTGGAGTTATTGGGGTCAGCATCAGAATGCCCAGATGCTATTTTTTTTAATGTATTATCTTTAGTTCTTCAAATCGATTGCAGACTTTCCCGCCAGAGTACTTATTTACTCAAAGCAATATGTGAGTAGGTATACTATGGTAAGTAATTTACTGCTTATTACGTCTTTAAAGTAGACAGAGGTTACTAATCAAAGTAATCAATGAGCATTACTAGATGTCGTGAAATCTCCACGGATATCTCCCCACCCTACTTTCTTTCGCCGGCCGACAGGGTTATGTCGGACTTGAATCGACTAAAATAAGTCTTCAAACAAGATTAGAGTAAGGTGACCCGTGAAGCATTTCTCTCGCACGCCGCCCTGACCTGCTTCTCTTAGGGCGACAGACCTGGTAAGCCTACTTTCATGGAAGACGAAGCTCGTTGAGCGACCTCAGACGCCTCGGTCGCCTTCTTTACAGACACCGTATCGATACGGGCACTAAACAAAACCCAGTAGCATTACCAGATTACCACACCAATGCTGGACTGCGTACACAGCTGCCGTCGAATACGCGACCGTACGAGTATTGCACCGAGGCAGCAGGTAAAGAAAGTAATGATTAAGATACTCCAGGTATATACCCTCAAACGTGGGGAACTCGGTCCCGAGTTCTTCCAGGTTACTCATTAATGACCGAGATCTGGATGAAGATCGTGTTGGACTGCGGTATCCAGAAATACAATTCCATCTACTAAACCCTTGGTAATATTTTGTTATTTCCTACCTTATTCACTTTACACACTGGATACGGAGGGCAGAGGGTCGGGAGAAGCCTATGTCCAGTAGTGAACTGTAGTAGGCTAATAATTTTATAATAATGGTGTTTAGATTCAGCTGCCACTTTTCGCTTCGCAAAGAGGCTTACACTACAGCCCTTGAGACTCAACTCAACTTGAGTCTTGGTCTCTCGCCTTGTTTGAGAAAATATCAGAACTAGGTTTTTAATTAAACTTACACTAAGTTTGAAAATATTTTAATCCTGATTTTTTTAGAAGAATACTTTAAACAGTTGAAACATATGAAGGTGGTAACTTACATCTGATTAAAAAAAGTATTCGAGTTACTTTTAAATTTTGAATTGAAGCTTAGATATCCCAGCTCTCCCCTTTTCCCTTCAGGGTGGGCAGCGCGTGTGTGACACCCTTAGTGTTGCACACGTTCATAGGCCACGGTGGCCGCTTTCCATCAAGTGGGCCGTGAGCTTGTCTGCCACTTACGTAGTATAAAAAAAATAAAAAAAGAGATTATCGGTACGGTACTTAATGAGTAGGTACCTACTAACTACTAATTCAATTCGCTTGCCTCCGAACTTGTAGGTAAGTAGTGATGCTAAGTAGATGGAACTAACTTGTAAATTTTATATTCCCTTTATTTCTAGATTTAAAACTACCGTCTTCGGCGATTCTGGGCCTGGATCCTTTAGAGGTTGTGGTACTGAGTAGTGATATAGTGAAAAGTGATACGGTGCTGTACTTAAAATATCTTTATTTCTAATAAATATATATAACTAACTTAATTTTACGTATTTTTATGTTAAACACCCGAAACTATTCTTCTTCTGACTAAGGACGTAGGGGAAACTGGGGACACTTGATCCCTATGGGAGACAAACAATATATATTTTTTGAATTTTATTACTAAGTGTATTAGAGTATTTTTTAGTGTGGCAACACTAAGTAAACATTATTACCCTTAGTGTTACCACATTAAAAATAGTCTAATACGCTTAGTAATTCCAAAAATATTGGTGTACCTTGTCTCCCATAGGGATCAAGTGTCCCCAGTTTCCCTTATACATGCAGATTTGAAGGTTTGTATGGAATACTAATTATTACATAGGTAGGCATTATATTAATGAATAATTCATATTATAATTTCAACGTTTTAATTAGAGTTATTCATTAAAATAATACCATGATATCAACATCATTTCAATAAATATATAATTAACTTTTTATGTAATTACCATTGCACATTTTGATAAATGAAATTATTTGATCATATTGCGAGCGACTATCGCTAGCCTCGCAATCTCTTGAAGTAAGCCTGCTCTACCGCTGTCTATCAATCAGAAGGTATACCAACATACAGAACATAATATTGTGCTGGGGCCATGCAGACTTTGGTGGAACCCTATAACACGGTACAGTTAATGAATCTGCAGAGAAACCAAAACGATTAGTACCACTTTGGATCTAATCAATTCAAGTAAAACGTCCAGTAGGTAATTTAAGCATTTATGTTATGGAACTGTTTGTGGGAAATCTGGGGGGTTTAGACGTAAAGGATCTGTGATGTAGAGAAAGCCTAAGGCAGCCATCAAAATGGCGTATATCCAGCGTAAGCGTTTGATGAACGTATACCCAGCGCATACGCCGCGCCGCGTCAAGCAAGCGTTCTATCGACGTTCGAGCGTTTCATCGACATTACTGCGTGTACTGGAACATATGAGTAGGTACTCATATGTTCCAGTATATACGTTCATCGAATCGTAGCGTTTATCCAGTGTATACCTTCATCGAACGCATACGCTGGATAAACGCCAGTGTGAAGGCAGTCTAAAGTTAAACGCATGGTAAAATAAGCATAAAAAATACAAACAAGACTGTCATCGTTCAGGATACTGCTCTTGTGCTCTATGACCCTTACTCATTATTGACAAAATCTAAAAAAATGTGTGAGGCGGTGTGAATTTATTTCACAAAAACTTTTTGTTAATAACTAGACATATTGGCGTCTCGATATTAATAATTTTGTATTACATTTACCACTTACTGGTCATTGAATAATTGCGGCGATTCTGCTGTAGAAGTTGAAAACCTTTTCGTGCTAATTGTTTGAGCCAAGTTTGAGCAGAAATAATGGAGAAGAAAGACGAAGATAGTGTCGTTGGTATGTAATAATGTACATCATACTAATACGTTGAATCGGTTGAATTATTAGGTAGTAGGTACCTACGTAGGGCAATACCTACCTATCTACCACCTACTAACAGTATGATAATCTTCTTGTTCAGATACAAATCATTCAGCGGGTCTGTCGTCTCAGATCGATCCGAACAGTTCCAAACTTATGTTCTATGCTCGAAAGGCTCTTCAAGACCGCCAAAGCGAGTCTGATTATGACGAATATCTTATGGCTATGAAACGAGTTCATCGACATCATTCTGACAATCGAGACACTCGCGAGGGCTCGCGTGAAATATCGTCGCCTAGAGAGCGTTATAGGAGACAATCACAGAAACGGGAGTCGTATGTATTAGTAGTATTAGGATAATAATACAGTAATATATTAGTAAAATATTATAATATTAATGTAATATAAAAGTAGGTAGGTACCGGGAGCTCACATCATCATCATTCTCTGAGCCTATTCCCAACTCAGTTGGGGTCGGCTTTCTAGTCTCACTAGCATGCGGTTGAACTTTGATGATTTCCGTGAAGCGACTGCCATCGGACCTCCACAACCGAATTGGCGATATCGAAGTCCTGTAGTTAGGCTATTCGGACTTTTGAGGGCTCCAACTACCCGTAACGATTGCCATAAATGTTCGTATGGCAACCGGGACCGAGCGACGACGGCTTCTCCGAGGCACGACTAAACGAGTGCAAACCACATATTGGTGAAGTATATAATTATGTATGTATACTCTTTGTTTGGACTGGTCATATAGCTGACACATGGCATTTGCAAGCCAGTCCTTACGTATGGCTAGCCCATACACGCAACCCTATCTACCTCTGACATCCCTCACGCCCCGGCTGATCCAAGTCATAGAAGGTTCCCTTGAGTGTGGGACTACGGTGTCCATCTTTTTCTCGAACAGGGATAGGCGCCATTCGCGCCGCCGCCTTGACATTTATTGTTTTCCGTGTGACTCCACCAGTCGCCTTCAGAGCCGCGCTCATGGTTCTCAATGAAAGACTCGTGTGAAGAAATACCATCTGGCTTTAGTCGGTTCGATTCTGACACGCTCGCACATCCTATAATGATTTCTTAAACCACTAATAATGGAGCAAGATCGATCCTAGCTATAAGTTCTAAGTAGTAGGTACCTACGTAAGTATGCGAACTGAAATCTTTTATACAGAGTCGACGTGAAAGTGGTTCACAGTTCGGCGCAGGAGACTATTCGAATTGGCGTCATAGCATCCATGGTTCCTGATGAAATCATCTGCGAATGCCAAGATTACTCTATTCGGACTTATGAGACTGCGCTGATGTTTATCGATATAACTGGTTGGTTTTTAGAATTTAAGTATACCTAGGTATGGTTTTGTAAATGACCAGATTTAGAGCTTTATGATGCTAGAGGTGCTACATCTTCATAATTTGAGCACCAATCCTGGTCGAATTCTTTTTTCAAATATATCCGTTCTTGACGATGGTGTTCTAATTCTATTGACTGCACACTGGTGGGCCGCATTGGCCGTACCGTGGTGCGATCCAGAAGATGCGGCCCACCAATTCAGATACTGTTTACCTTACAACACTAGGTACCTACTTGCCATTTGGTTTATTTTAATTGGCTGACCTTCGATATTTTCCGTGAAGCGTTGAAGTACTACAGTTGTTAGACCAGTTGTTGGATTCCAATTATCCGTAACGACTGCTATACCTAGATGTTCTTATGACATCCGGGACCGACGCCTAAACATTCTCTCCGAGGCACGACCAGACCAGTGTAAATTTAGGCATACAAATATTTGCCTTAGACAAGTAAGCTATCCCTACCTACTAAGTTTGTTTCCTACTGTATCTGCAACCTGGTAGGTTGGTAGGTGCGGGTACGTAACACAAGTAAAATTCAATGCTTATAGGTTTTACGAATTTATGTGAAAGATATACAACTTCCGCCGGCCGTGGTGGGCCATCAAAACTAACTCAAGTCCTAAACACGTACATCGGAGCCATGGTTCAAGAAATACTAACCCATAACGGGGACGTCCTGAAGTTCTCTGGTGACGCGTTCTTATCTATGTGGAAGAAAACCCCGCAATTGACAATGCAGGATATCGTTCATAATGCCATAGATTGTGGTCTGATCATACAAAAGAATTATGGAACTTTTGACACAGACACAGGTGTAATTCTTAAAGGTAATTATTATTTATTTATTCTGCCTCATTAGTCTCTCTAACCACCAAAATCTCCATTGCCTAAGCCAAACTCGCAAGGTAACCGATACATCTGCTGATTGAGAGTCGAGACTCTGGTCAGACGGCAGGTGCTCCCGTAAAGCCGCATAAGTCAAAAACCAAGGAGACCCTGGACTCCGTTTCCGTACTGTTGATTCCACTGCTAAGTTCCACTAAGTGGTCCAACAGGATTTTGGAATACTGGACCCATTTAGGTTGTGTAAAAATCTACTAATTGTAAGCCATTCTCAAAATACTGAGATTATGTACAAAAACTACTTTATCCTCATATACTAAAAGCTCAGAATTAAATGAAAAAGAGTTCATACCATCCTTTCTTTCACTTTACACGATGCCATTTAATCTCAGACTTTAAAAACATAGCCGTAAAGTCAAAAATTCAACGGCATCATGTAAAGTGAACGAAACGATATTATGAATAACGGACAGTAAATGAAAAAGAGTACATAACATGTCTCTACCCTATGTAATTGTGGCGATACCACATGTACCCAGCGCCATCTAGCGACAGCAAGAGTAACTACTACGTCACTACGGATCCTGCATCGCGAAAATGAAGTTCTCGCGCTGGTATGTACAACATGTATATATATGTTGTAAAACAACAACGACAACAACCCAACGACAACCGTAGGGCCGTGGCCAAGCGTGATCACTTTGCCTGGTCGCAGGATCCTCCCTTTGTGTTGGAGGGACATCACATCATGTTCCTCCACATAATCTTTATTGGAACAATGAAACTATACCTACTGAACAAATTCTTTATACAGTCAAAGTTGCAATCTCAGCTGGCCGATCTCACTTCGCTATAATTGGTGGCGAAAACCAAACACAGTCGAGCTACGTAATAGTGGGGCAGCCAGTGTGGGATGTAAAGATGGCGCAATACATGACCACTGCAGGAGATGTATTGACTTCGGCGAGTGCTCTGAAGTATGTCAACGAGGCTGAATATTGTACGCAGCCTTGTGGTGATGGACGACATACCAAGGTATAATAGTTATAGCATTCCTTATTCTGGATTATGCGGAGTCTACATTTACGCAACATTTTATCGTGAACGTGACGTGTCAGAAGTGCGTGCCCGTTGCGTATTCAGCTGCGTGCTATCTACGTGATAGCTGCGCTTAAATGAAGCCGTGCATCCATCTACTGGTGGCCGTGCCACAAGTTGTTACGTCACACTCAACGTCATGTCTTGATGTCACGCTGTTAGGTCCGCTGTTCATGTCATAAATCTGCACACACCTTTATTCTATACACCACCTTGGGGTCACCTGATCCGTGGGTTCCTTACTTTTAATTAATAGCTACTTACTTAATAATTCCATGGTCTCCTTAAATAAGCTGTTGGCTTGGATTTTCAAATGTTTTGCAGTTAGGTACCTATGTTAGATTTACAAGGTCATTACTATAAACTTAATAAGAATCAACGTGATATTTTATGAATAGTTTGTAAATAGACCAAACAATTTCCACAACACAGATTCTTATAAAGTATAAATTAGGAGTGACTACCGTCTGACCTCTCAGTCTAAGTTACGGTTAGTGGCCAACCACTGACAGAGTTGTTCAGGACGCCCATATGGTCCTTGCGTCTAGACATAACGAGTATTTGACAGCCGGGATCGACTTTTAACAAGTTCTTCGCAGTACAGAAACTCAGATGTGCTTACCACCCATCCAAATGGCAACCGCGCCTAAGCAGTTTAACCCACTGATCGTTTATCTAACAGTTAGCGCACCAGGGGCTCTATACAAAATGCATTTGTTCCGAATCTACATTCGTCATCGCTCTGAAAATGTATGGCAGTGACATTTGTTGTCGAATGTTCAGAGCAACATTTTCAGAGCGATGACGAATGTAGATTCGGAACGAATTCATTTCGGCTAGAGCCCCAGATGTGCTTACCACCCATCCAAATGGAAACCGCGCCTAAGTAGTTTAACCCACTGATCGTTTACCTAAGGCGCTGCGCAAACGTAGGCACTTTTGTTGCCGACACGGCACACCGCCACAGGAAACCGTAGTTGCTGTGTCGCGTATCGACAATCGGACACAGTTGCCGGTTTCCTGTCACCGACACGGCACACCACAATAAACTGTAGCTGTAGTTGCCAGCCGAATGTCGAATGCACCTCCTTCGTTTACGCAGCTCAGTACTATTGTAGGAAATTTGTGAATGTTGCTTGTGTCTTCAACTTACGACTTTTAGTTTCCAGTTACCGACACCGAACACTTTTTGATCGTCCTGAATATAGTGTTAAGTGGAAGCAACTGGACTCACGTATGCGCAGGGAGTTGAATGATTTCATACTTGTTCTATAGAATTTAAATATTCATTGGTAGCTTGTATCTGACACAAGAAACAAAAGTGTCTACGTTTGCGCAGCGCCTAACAGTTAGCGCACCTGGACACGAACTTCTTCTTAACCTGATGTACGAGTTCAATTTCAATATACTTAACTTAAATGTTTATCATAGGTCTTGGGCGTTGGTACATCCTGGAAAAGAGTTGAAAAATTGTCTGTAAGTGAAGCTAAAGGTAAGTAAACACATTAGTATTTTCTTATTTCTGTTCATACATGCATACATACATACATACATATGCTCACGCCCGTAATCCCCGGAGGGGTAGGCAGAGGTGTTTTAATCATACACATTTCGCCAACTACTTATATGATTTTCGGTCCGGCGTAATAGGGGGCGAGTCTATTGCCGCCAAAATCATAGTTGGCGGAAAGTGGGTGTTTAATACACCTCTGCCTTTCCCTTCAGGAATTACGGGCGTGAGCATATGTATGTATGTATGTACCTATACTACCTACTTACTATGTTCTACTGAGGTGAGAGTAGACCAAATTTGGAGTTACCTACATAACTTCCCAGCAAATCTAATTACCAGTACAGTGAATTTTGCAGAAAAGCAAGGGGGGTAGGGGCGGGGGGCAAGTTCACTCAAAAATCTAGGAGATTTTTGTCTTGGATTTGGATATGAATTTCGGATGAAATATGTAGATTAACAAATCTCATAGTAATCTTAGAAAACAATATCTATTCACAGAGTCAGAGGCATCACGATCTGGAAAAGGATGGGGGCCTAACATCCCTAGTGAATTACAGTATAAAGAATTTTCACGTAAGCATAGCTTCCCACATTTCATCACTTGAATAAAAAAGTAGACCTTCGAATCTACTTTTACTTAACACGAAACAACATTGACTGTCACAATCAGTGGACACCTAAAAGCGTTGGTAGTTAAGTGATTAAGGAGTCAGGTTCACGATCGATATATCCCGGGTTCGCTGGCGATTACACAACCGACGTGAGCACAAGCAAGTGACTCCTAGCACAAGCAATTAGCATCACTGAATGGTTAACGGGAATATAATATATTAGTAACTAGCAAACCCGGCGAACTCTGTTTCGCCACCAGATGGCTTCGTTTTATGTCATGTAACATTTCGTTTGGTGATTAAAGTCGTTTTTTGCGATGCATTATCTTATCACGATTAACAATACCATAGTAAAGTGTAATTTAGTTTTTATTATACTATATACATATTATTACATATATATGACTTGTGTTAGTTCTGTAGAGTATTACATTATAGTTCGCCCAGCCGTGATGTCAGCACTCCGCAATGACCTCTTGCCATCCCTTCGCCGCTTCATGCCGACTCCGGTGCTTCTCGCGGTGGACAACGATGAGACAATGGACTTTCTGACAGAGATTCGTCATGTTGTGGTCGTATTCCTCAACATTATTACGAGGACTGTAACCACGGATGTATTACTTAACGTGGTTAACACCGCTTATAAATGTGTTCTGAGGTTTGTTACTCGTTTTGTCGCATGTTTTTTTTTTTTTTATACTACGTAGGTGGCAGACAAGCACACGGCCCACCTGATGGAAAGCGGCCACCGTGGCCTATGAACGTGTGCAACACTAAGGGTGTAACACGTGCTGCCCACCCTGAAGGGAAAGGGGGAGAGCTGGGAAAGGCTGGGGAGGCTAGGAAGGGGAGGGGAGGGAGGGGTATAGTGAGCTCTGGCTACCCTACTTACCGGCGGGAACACAACACGGTGGTTATTATGACCGCGGTCTTCTGTAGGGCGGAGGTACTTCCCCAGTTGGACAGCTCATTTCGGACGGGAGATACCGTCGTGTCCTACCTCCGTAAGGCACAGTTACGGCACAGCTGTGTAATTCTTTGTGTATACGACGTCGAGCTCAACGCTGCGACAGCCAGATTATCATTGGTTGACCTGGATGACGTCACGGGAGAATGAAGATCAACGTCAATCTCTATCAAGCTTATTAAAGGACTGCTCGATGCTGTATGCTTAGAGAATTGCACTGCAGGTCTAAATGGCAATCATTGAGTCGTGGAAGGTGAACCTGGTACTGGTACATAGTACCTACTGTCGTATACACTTCCTGCCATTTATCAATGACATACCTACGTACTGTTTAACCAATCCTCTAGTAGGTTACGTTACGTCTGTCCCAAATTGCGAACCAAATTCCTTCGCCGTCCACATTTAGGTAATCTGTTCCCAGTTCCCATTTTCAGATCGTCCATTCATCTTGATCATCACCTTCCGCTTCTACTAGTATCTATTATAGACTGTAAAGTGCCTGATTAATTTACTTACCTTTCAGTGTAACATCTAAGGCCCATGGTTATGTTAACAAAGTGTCAATGTTTGATAAAGACATGATGTTTTTAATTGTGTTCGGCCTAAGGGGCCTGAAGCACGAAAGTGAAGCTCAGAATGCTATTTTATGTGCTTACGAGTTGGTGGAGAAACTAGGCGATGAAAGTATTCTTAGTGTTTCGATTGGGGTTACTTCAGGTCAGTTACTGTGAACAATAGAATAACTACTTAGTTAAGAAATCATTGCTAAGTACATCAGTGAATAATGCGAACGCCCGACGCTCCCATATATGTTGGGGTCGGCTATCATTCAAACTATGAAACTTTGATGTGTGATCAGTTAGTCAAATGCCTGATGATATTACTGTTAACTTTTTTACTCTACAATACTGAATACTACTAAATACTTTAGACACGCTTAGTGGCTGACAGTTTTTTTTTATTTTGTTTGTTTGTTTTCAATTTTTTAAATTTTTTAAGGTATCACTTACTGCGGTGTAGTTGGCCATTGTTTGCGCAGGGAATACACAGTAATTGGCCCTGCAGTAAATAAGGTAACATACATAATTAATTATGAATTATGAATCATCAGCATCCTTCCGGTGATTCCCTGTCGTATCCGAAGCTGTCACCTCGAAGTTCGGCGTTTGCTTACTGCCATTGATTTTTGGTTTCATTGACTTAAAGTTCAAAATTAAATACTTTAGCAGCTCTTAGAAGCTCTTGAGTTTAGCAGCATAGCAGTAAGGTCTAAAATTCAATAGCATTTTTTGACATCTCAGCTGTTTGACAAGTAATATAATTAGGGTCTAGGTATGTTACCTAGACTACAATTACTTGTCGAACAACTGGGATTAAAATAAGTGCTATTGAATTTTAGACCTTACTGCCTTCCCTTCCCTTAAAAAAGCAGTTTCTTCCATAATAATTCTGACGATATGTTTTTAAATAGGAATAGGTACCTACCCACAGGAATAAGTTGTTGTGATGATAGGGACCAAATGGGGTTAATATTCACGCAGGCGGAGTCGCGTGCCACAACTATTTCTTTCCGGGTGAGAAAGTTAGTTGTAGATAGGTATTGTCCTTAGTCCTTAGTAATTAATTGTAGGCTGCAAGATTAATGGTAGCGTACCATGACATGGTCTCATGTGACAAGGAGACCTTCTTAAGAAGCAAGCTGGCCCAGGAGTACTTTCGACAACTGGAACAAAAAACTTTGAAAGGAATTGCCAAACCTGGACCTGTTTATCAGTTTAGTAAAGTGGGGTGAGCATTTCATTCATTTATTATAAATACCTAAATTATAGTAGGTATATATGAAAAAGAAAATAAAAGATAACGATAACCTACCTGAGTTTCTTGCTGGTCTCTTCTCAGTAGAGTTAACTGCCGAACCAGTCAAAGAATCATTTTCAAATGATTTGTTTACTATTTAATTTATCTACTAACTATATAAAAATAAGTCGGGTTTTCCTTCCTGACGCTATAACTCCAGAACGTACGAACCGATTTCCACGGTTTTGCATTCGTTGGAAAGGTCTCGGGCTCCGTGAGGTTTATAGCAAAGAAAATTCAGGAAAAATTTCAACAGAAAAGCGGGAAAAACATTTTTCACATCTGGTGGCGAAACGGAGTTCGCCGGGTTTGCTAGTTAGATATAAATTATAATATTTTTGACAACAGTAATTGTAAGCTTTGACATTCATAAGTGCTCTTTATGTGTCTAAACTGAATAAACGAAATTGATTCTTTGAGTCTTTGATTAGTCAAAATTTAATAATCTTAATGTCTTCAGAATTTATCTGTAGTGCCGTAATATGCCGTAAGCGTCGCTTGCTAAGTGATTAAGGAGTCAGCCTTACGATTGAGAGGTCCTGGGTTCGAATCCTGGCCATTACACTACAGACGTGAGCCTACACCTACCACAGTCATTGAGCTTAGCTAGAGGGGTTAGAGGGAATATTAGTAATTTCAGTTGCTAATATCTCTTGGTATTATAAATCAAAATTAGAATTTGTGTGCATATTCAGTGAACAAAATACAAAATTATCTACATAAATGATAGTACATAGTATCGTTATTAGCTGGCTTAACTATCTAAAGAAGATACACGTAATTGTAATGAATTAGATTGGCACTTAAGTAATGATCGGTCGTCTCATCGCGTCCTCATTATGATAAATCACACCTAACGTGGTATTTTTTCTTTGAAAATAATATCCCGTCCCTTCCCCGGTCGGACTGCTCAAAAAGGATCTGATAGGCCATTAAGGTGATAACACACATGCGTGTTTGTAATAGTGACCGTCTTCCCTGGGAACCTCTTCTTCTCTACAGCTTTCCATCAAGCAAGGTGAAGTCAAATTGACGTGTCAAAAAAAATATTGAATTCGTTATTAATAAGTAGGTACTCCGTACTAGGTAGGCACCTCCTCAGTTTATTTTCTTTTGAATAACTTCTGTTGCCACTTCAGATGGCCAGAACGAGTGCTAGGCTGGCGACATCCTATCTTGGACCGAAGTGAAGAGCTGAAACGATTCAAGTTAATTCTGCAAAATGCTATTGAGCAGCAACATCGGACATTCACGAGATACCGCGACCACAAATACGCTGTCGCTTATACCGTTAGTATAAATCGTACATTACCGATATAGCGATTCCCTGGTTTCGTTCAAAAGGATCGGACAAATTTTCAGAAAGTACCTACTCACTTTTAAACTTTCGCGTTGCATGATATATGATGAGCGAAAGCCGGGTGTTACCGCGATCATATGGTATAAATACAATAAGTAATTTACCTTTTGATTTGCTTGACGTTTCGGCCAGGTTGCACTAGCCGTGGTCTCAAGCTTACTAGAGAATAGTGAAAACGCATACTCCAGTTACCACGTTAAATCAACAGGTACCTAAATTATTGTATTTCCGATATGATCCCTTTTCAGAAAGTTTTTAATTGAATGTTCATAAATATTTGTTTCCACAAAAAATGAAAGTTAATTTATTTATAACTTTTTAGACCTGCACTGAAAATCATATTTTAATATTGTTTGTTTCAAAATTCCTCCAAAACGCAAGATTCATCGGAGAGCAGCCGGTAACATTTCACACATTTCACTGTGTTCAGCCACGTATTGATATAGCATGCCTATACCTATACCAGTGTAGACCTAACATGCTCAAAATGCGCTATATACGCGTAGTAGGTACCTACGCCTTTTTGGTCTATGTTTTGAGGATAGCACGGGGTGCAATGCAACGGTGATGAACGAGCTCAAATCTACCAATTATCGATTTATATAAGACAAAATACACACGTCCCAGGGTTTAGTTTCTCTCGCGACTTCCAAGATGTGTGTCGATAGGTAGGTATACATTTTCTTAATAAAAAGAACGTAGGGATGCAGTCAATGATTGCCCACATAATTATGACGTTCCGCACTGTGATTGGTGTTTCAGTAGGTAAAGTACAGATTAAAAATACTGTTGCCTCATCGCATAAATAGATGAATATAATTCGTACACAAATTTATTTGAACTAAGAACGTTTCAAATTTTAACCTGATTACTGTCCGATTCTTCTTTCAAATCGTAAGGTACTAACAAGGTTCTCCTAATTACAGGGACAAAAGTTTGTTGGTACAACACGATTACTCGAAGAAAGTTTAGCAATGGTCCCTGATACCATATTTAAAAAGAAAGTTATATTAAAGGAAACGGAATCGGTTAGTACTTACTTTGTTTCATAATGCTTTGCCGTAATTTTTTTTCATGCCAATATGTTGTGTACCAGGAGTATTGCCAGGGGCATTCGGCTTCGGGAGTGTTTCCTTTAGACCCTGTATACCTACTTCATTTTTATACTACTCGTACCTACTTACCTACATTCTTGCACTCCCCCGCACATTACTCAGTGCAAATATTTGTACGCATGAATATGGCTATTTGCATTGGTCTGGTCGTACCTCGGAGATCACGTTAAGCCGTCTGCCCCATACGAACATCTATGGCAGTCGATACGGGTAGTTGGAGCCCTCAAAAGTCCGACTAGCCTAACTATAGAACTTCGATATCGTCAATTTATTTGTCGAGGTCTGATGGCAGTCGCTTCACGGAAAATATTGAAGTTCAGTTACATCTTAGTTGGACTAGAAAGCCGACCCAAACTGAGTTGGGAATAGGCCCAGTGAGTGATGATGACCTACATACTCACATTCTTATATACTCACTTCATTTTATACTCATACCTACTTACATTCGTTATCATTATTTTCAGACTCCATATTTTCTGATTCGATCTATGATGGCTGTGAAATGTAAGAGGACCAGTTGCGCTTCTGACATTAATTTCTCTCGAAATATTAGAGAAGAGAATGAGCTTATGCTAAAACATTGGTAATTTGTTCATAAATATCATTTGTTAACGTATGCTCTACCCACTCACAGCACAAAAACTCTCCAATGATACCTGGCCAGCCAGATATCATTACAATACATGGTTATTACCTATTAGACGCGGTATTCTGTAGAGCGGAGGTACTTCCCCGGTCGGACTGCTCAATTGGGTAGGGACATGCCGACGCGTCCTACCTCCATTATGTTATATTCAATGTAGACTGCTATGTGTACAGCGCCCTAGTCAGCTAATTTTAGTTTAGCTCACATAGCTGTCACAGTTTATCGTACTGGAGTGCAGACCGACTGCAAAACATGCAAGCTAAGTTAACTATGGAAGTCGTTACGGGTAGTTGAAACCCTAAAAAGTTCAACAATTGGTTTAAATGCAGTACTTCGATATCGCCAATAGGTTGTGGAGGCCAGTCAGATGGCAGTCGATTCACGGAAAATATCGAAGTTTAACCGCGACGCACAGTTAGACTGGCAAAAGCGCACCCAGACTCCTAGGACAGCTTCGAAAGCAACCGGGATTAAAGTAACGATGACGATGCTGAGTTAAATACATTTGTAGTTGGTTGTATGACAGTCGTTCAACTATTTACTTGTTTTAAGTGTTTATGGTACCTAGTAACAGGTACTGATGCGGTTCGGGCCAGACTTTGCTTTAAAGGTTGCGAGGTCGCGACAATTGCTTTCGTAAAAGTGAACAAATTAATAAAAATCGCTAAGAAGATGATGATGAAATTCTAATAAAGCCACGGTTATTACACTGACGGACTCATAAACTGCATCACAGTTCAGGTTTACTCTAAAAGGATTTTTTATAATAAGTATGCAAACTTTTTAGATTAAATTATATAAATATGGAAAGACTGGCTCTTAATCTTAAAAAAAATTAAATTTAAAAATAGAACTGCAGTAAAACAAATGAATATAGCCGGGAAAAGAAAATTTACTTGTAGTATCAGATTTGCGTGTTATTTATAGCAAAGTTTTAAATTGATTCTCATTGATTTTTTTTTGTTTTGTCAATTGAATTATTGTTACCAGCATAATTGTTGGGTTAGTTTTTTAACACATCGAGAGTTTTTGAACCATAATATGGATACTTCGTCCGAACAAGCGGCACAAATTGTAGCATTGGTGCGGGAGGGCTTGGATCAACGAACGATTGGTAGAAATTTAAATTTAAACCAGTCTACGGTTTCTAGAATATACAGAAGGTTTGTAGAGACAGGTTCTTACAGGAGGAGACGTGGTACAGGCAGAACTCGAGCAACCACAGGTCGTGATGACCGATTTATTGTTATAACTTCCCTGCGAAATCGTTTCCTCACGTCAGTTAACATCAAAACCGAGCTTAATGAAGTGCGTGGAGTAAACGTGTGTGCACGAACAATAAGAAGAAGGTTAAAGGAAGCGGATATCACCCCTTTTAGACCAGCAAATGGTCCAAAGTTGTCTACAGCTCACAGACAAGCTCGCTTAAAATTTGCGCGTCATCACCTGAATTGGACAGAAGAGCAGTGGGCCTCTGTATTGTTCACGGACGAGTGTAGGACATGTTTATATGGTGCAGATGGTCGCAGAAGAGTCTATCGTCGACGTGGGGAGCGATATGCTCAAAGTTGCATTGAGGAGCGTGTTCCTTTTGGAGGCGGTTCATGTATGGTCTGGGGTGGCATATCGATGAACGGGCGAACAGAACTTGTGTTCATAGACATGGTCCGTCAAAACGGTAATAGAGGGGGTTTGACAGCACATCGCTACATAACAGAGATATTAGAAGATCACGTGGTGCCTTACATGGGATTCATAGGCGAAAATTTTACTTTAATGCAGGATAATGCCCGGCCGCATGCAGCTGCACAAGTTCAACATTATTGCGAAGAGGTTGGGATACGTACAATGAATTGGCCAGAACGCAGCCCGGATCTTAATCCCATCGAGCATGTTTGGGACAATTTAAAAAGAGCTGTATATGCGAGAAACCCTTCGCCCACGACAGTGGCAGCACTAAGAACAGCACTTTCAGAAGAATGGGACAATATTCCGCAAGATCTTTTAAAAACCCTTATAAAATCTATGCGGAACCGATTAGAATCCGTAATAAGGACACGTGGGGGTAATACACCTTATTAAAACACAAATAAACCCTTGCATAAAGTTTGTGTCTATTGTTAAAACCAATTTTTTTATTAAACCAATTTTTCTTAAATTTCTGTATTTTCTTCAAAAAAGTCTTAAGGTCCTTTCCAGTACATAATCTTAAACTTAAAGATATGACCCTACGCTGTTTTAAAGTTCACGAACCAATCTAGAGGTTTCAATTTAAATCTGTATAGAAAGTATGCATACTTGGTTAAAATATTTATTTCAAAGTCGTCTATTACTTTGATGCAGTTTATGAGTCCGTCAGTGTATTTAACTATATTTACGCAACAATTTCTTTTCTTATTAGTTTGTATACAATGGAAACCACGCCCGCACAGTTACACGCAATAAATGTTATATTTAACTGCCGTTTTCCGCTGCCTGACAACTTTCAGCCCTCCGGCGATTTCCTGTCGGAATTAGCAGTGAAGAGTGTCTTGCGACAAATCTGCATAAAGGTATGGAGATCAATGCTCGTAGCACGAAAATCCTATAGAATTCGTAATGTGAAGGTATACGTTTGGCGGCCAAGACGCAACTTCACAGTAGGTACTTCAGGCAGTTTGTCTTATCGTTCCTAATCCGTAGTAGGTAGGTACCATTATGCATTTACAATACAAATTCGATAACTCACAGAATGTCAGAATAAGGACACTTTGGTCAGCGAGGGTGGTTATGTCGGATTCAAACCGATCAAAACCGCACGGCCGTCTTTGGCCATCAATTGTCGTGGGTGAGGTAGCCTCTCGCATATTCCTCACGCCCTGGCTGACCTAGGGCCAGCGAAGGCCCTCTCGATTCCCGAAGCATCCATGCCCAGATATCACCTATGCTAGCCGGCACGAGAGGGCCCGGTGAGGCCTTTATAGCCAGACGTTTGACCATCCATGATAGGTCTTACCGTCGCTATCACGGCGCCCTGCGCTTGGTTGCCCAAGTCGTAATTTCCACAGAACAAGTGCACTGAAGCGGCAATAGGTTGGATCCCACGTGCGATGTCCACCGAAAAACCGATGGCCGATAGAACAAAGGAATTTTTTTTTTTTTTTAGACTATTTATACTGTTGATTGATGGCACTTGGTGGAATTTGTTGTTACACATATTGAGAACTCACTTGTACTTTTCCACAGTATTTTTATTTTTTATTTTTTATTTTTTAATAGACCTGACCGGTTTCGCCTTACGGCATCCTTGTATGTCATCGTAAACCTTTGAGGATGCCGTAAGGCGAAACCGGTCAGGTCTATTAAAAAATAAAAAATAAAAAATAAAAATACTGTGGAAAAGTACAAGTGAGTTCTCAATATGTGTAACAAGGGAATTGAAACCTTGAATTGCCTTACGCTGGTAAAACTTAGCTGGGACTGGGATAGGCTGCGGCAGTGGCGTAGCTAGGTAACCAAGGGCCCTGGGGCAAGGTAAGATGCTATGAAACTGATTAGGTTACAAATATGAACTAGGTACAAATACTTTAAAAATGCTACTTAAGCTTTTTTGTGCACTGCAGGGCAGGTAATAAAAATATTGAATAGTTACAACATAAATTACAATTACTACTTAACTAGTGTAGGTTTGGCTTATAAAATAGAGAAGGGGTAATACAAGGGGAATAGACTAGGGTTTCTTAGATAAATGTCGGTCCCACCAACTGACTTAATAACAATTATTATTTACTCGCTTTAGTTTTTGCAAAAGTATCAATGACTTCGTTTAAATCTAGGCTTGATGCGGTTTTGCTTTTAACCTCCGACGTAAAAACAACGGGGTGTTATAAGCTTCACGTGTCTGTGTGTGTGTGTGTGTGGCATCGTAGCTCCCGAACGGCTGAACCGATTTCGATGTAGTTTATTTTGTTTGAAAGCTGAATTAGTCGGGAGTGTTATTAGCTAGGTTTGATGAAAATTGATCCGAGATGGTCGCCGCTACAAAATGACTGACTACATATTTTTACACAAGTCCTTCAATATGGAGGTCTAATGAAAGGGCTTGACGAGTAGAATGCGATTCACTATGACAAATTTCAAATCTAAGACGGCCGCCACCAACAAAAAGCGAATTACCTTGTGTAGTATCAAATGAAAGATCTTGACAAGGAGGAACATTTAAAAAGTATAAAATATAAATTAAATTAAAAGTTTAGAAAACCCCGACACAAAAAATACCTTCAAAAAGTAAAAATTGAAAAATTAATGCGTTGTCGTCTCGGGGGCCCTTGGATCGTTTCAAAAACACGTAGGAGTGCATTACTAGTTACAAATGAGTTCGCGTTTTACGAAAAACACGCGTTTATTGCTTCTTAATTTTATTAGACAGCTCGTCAGAAAATGATTCTGATTTTGAATTTGATGCACGTCTAGCTTCATTGACTAAAACGCCAAAAATTTGGATAGAACGCCATATAGGTAAGACTTAAAAAGGACCGAGGCTAATTTAATATCTTCCATGATTTATCCGTCTATTCCACCTAGTTACAAATAGCCAACTAGAAGTAATAGGTTTTGACCATAATGACATTATTTACCAGTGCTTTTGCTACTGGCTAGGAATATTTAAGAAATGCAGGAAAATAAATAATGTCATTACCTAAAGTTGAGAATTGCTTGTGCATGTTTTGTCTGAATTGTCATAGCTTCTAGAGTCTAGACTATGAAAACAACATGCATCCAATTTTCGACCGTTAGGTCATTATTTTTTTTAAATATAATGCCATATCTATATGATTGTCTATCAATATATTTGTATACGCAGATAATAAGCTCACCATCTGTCCATATATGTCAGTGCTCACAAATACTCTACGATAAAATATAGGTATCTTATCTGCGTAGTGTGTGGTAGCTCATACAATTTATATAGAGAGCGATATTGAAAGATATCTGCTCAGATACAGATATCTTACTGTATCTGCGTAATGTGTGACACCCTTAACTTTTGAATTTCTCTCAACTGAGTGGTCATGATTAAAGTAGGGTTGCATCCAATTTCCAAAAGTTCAGTTCGATCGAGATTTCTGGTAAGGATTCGAGGGCCCCCTGAGCTTGGGGGCCCCGGGGCACTGCCCCGCCTAGCCCCTTGGTAGCTACGCCACTGGGCTGCGGTAAGGCCTATGGCCAGCAATGACAATACATTCATATTAGACTAATTGATGGCTGATTAGTTTAACTACAGAATAATGCAAAGAACTAGTTACTCCATTCCACACCGGTAGACTGGTACTTACTGGATTTACAAAATACTAAATTTGAATTGGAAATTTGCTGCTAATCTCTGACTCATATAGTCAATTGCCTAAATTGGCGATGTGAGCCGTTTGACCTCCTCCCGATTAGGGCCATGTCAATTTAGGTTTTACTTTAATTTATCTTGGCGTGTTCCAGTGGACCTTTTCTGGGTTAGTTCTTAGTTTTTTAAACGGTTTTGAACCCCCTACGTAAATATATACGATGGGGTGTTATAAGTTTAACGAGTCTGCCGTAGCTTCCGAATGGATGAACCGACTTCGATCGATGTAGTTTTTTTTGTTTGAAAGCTGAATCAGTCGGGAGCATTCTTAGCTAAGTCTCTCAAGAGGATGTCAAACGAAAGAGCTTGACTAGCAGAATATGATACACTACGACAAATTTCAAATTTAAGGTGGCTGACACGACCAAATAGTGAATTAGGTAATTTTAAATGTATAAAATAAATATATAATAAATAAAAATTGAATAATACACAAAAAATACATGCAGGCCTTAAAAAATAAATAATTCATATCAAACATATAAAAGCTTACCATCAGGCGAGGTGAAGTCAAATCGACGTGCCATAAATAAAAAAAAATGCGTCGTCGTGTTGGGGGACCTTGGATCGTTTCGTAAAAACATATGGGAGCATTCACTAGTTAGAGGTGCCTCGACACGAGGAGGGGTTTTTTATTTCGTTTGGCCAGCTTTTTGATACGTCAAAGTAAGTACCTACCAGTAACTGAAATTTAGTCCCCTCCCTGGTTGACTGATTGATGTGATATTTGGTACCACTGCCTACAAGCCCTTAATTCGAAAATATGTCTATTCTCTACAGAACTTCGCCAGTTTATATGTGATTGGGATTGACAACGCACAGTACATAGACGATGAATCATGGCGTATATTACTGATTCTGCTCGATACCCAGATGATCTTCATAGTTATGGCTATCAGCAACGCGGAAAGTATATCTTGTAAGATTTCTTTGTTCACTTTCAATTCGAATGATTTTTAAGTAGTTATGACCGCCTGATATGACCGCGGTATGATTTTTAAGTAGTGTAGTACTCAATGAACTGTATTAAATTCTATAAATGATGTATTAATTACTGGTGTCCGTACTGGCGCCGTCTGATACTCTCCAAGACGTTAATTGAATCGTTATTACAATAACCACCTAAGCGACCAAAATTCCAAAAATGTTGTTTTGTTGGTACTGTTCACTTCTGAGGTGAATACATCGTTTAGTGCAGAAATAACCAATGTTCCATATCGCCGATGCTATAAAGTTGACAAAAACGCATTTAGGTAGTTTCTGAAATAAACGATTCAATTGGTAGTGCTGGTGCAGCTAAGTATGTAATTAATTTCCTTATTTACCTACGCCGCATAGCAAGAAATCGGGCCAAATATTTTTTTCCAAATTAATTTAGCTGCAACATTTTCGGTTAGGAATTTATTATCGGCATACCCATTTTTTTACAAAGTGCCCTATTAGCGATAATATGCTGGCCCCCTATTGCGTGGGACCGTAAATCATAGTTGGCGAAATGTGCCTCTGCCTACCCCTTCCGGGATTACGGACATGAGCATATGTATGTACTTATATGTATGTATGTAATTACTGGTGTAATTCTACTTTGATGGTTGCTGTTCAGCGAATACTCTTTTGGAATAATGTTGCATGATATGAAGAGCTCAACGATGCGTGATTGTGAAGCTCCCACGTATTACATTATATTACATTATTACAAACAAGAAATATTTTTCTTTTACAGTAGTTGCTCAAAATAGTCTAAAAAATCACATGATAGTGACTATACCATTGAAGGGAATCAGTCGGTCTTACCATGCAGCTTTAGCCTGTCAACTACTTGATGTGCAAGCCATACCTGCTGATCTGGAAAAGTAATTATCACAGTTTACGAGTTTCCTTCCAATCGACGAAGACGTCCTTATTTCGAACTTTCTTCATATATCGCATTCTAAAATGGATAACAGTTCATTTTAGATGGTGTATTTTTTCCCGGTTGCCATACAAACATCTATCGCAGTCGTTACGGGTAGTTGGAGCCCCCAAAAGTCCAACTAGTCTAACTTGGAACAACGATATCGCCATTGGTTTAATTAGACCTGTGGTTGTGGAGGAAATGTTCAGAGAATGATGGTGTATTTTTAGGAGAATGTCACTGGTAACCTTTTTTCATGAAGGTACCTTTTTATATGCCTTTGGAGAATTCTACAGCCCATTCTAATATTTGAGAGACAGTCAAATAGAAATTCCCATTTGAATATTGTATAGGACGTTATCCAAATCACAAATTGGCAGAACAACAGCGGTTGCCAGTTGCCATCAAAGTCATTTTTATTAAGTATTTCATCTTGCTTGCGTCTACCTGGTCGCGGCGGGAATGTAATCAACGGAGAATGGGAATGGAGTAATTTATATTTCTTTACATAATATTCGCCGAGCACAATCTGCACAACAACGAAGTCAGTTGTATGGTGGAGTAGGTATTATAGAAATATAACAGTTACACTGCTCTCTGAAACACACACACTAAAGTATCTATCTATCTATCTATCAGACACGTTGTTATTATTCTATTTCAGGGTCATTGAAAGCGCCAGTGAAGGTCTGCCCGGTTGGATTCAGAATTTTGTCATATCCTTAGTTCAACGGGAAGCACTAAGTATTGTTACATTAAGTAGGGTCGAAGCTCGCACTTTAGGTGCCATAACGCCATCCCCAACATTGCTTCAAAAATCCCCTGATCTCCAGCACAGCGACGACCCCTTAGTGAAAGGAGGTAGTTCTTTGGTAGGTGCAGTATTCTGTTTATTTTGTAACTTACTAGCTGACCCGCGCAACTTTGTCTGCGTCACCCCGTTTTTGCAACATTTTTCATTCCTGCTCCGCACCTGTTTGTTGTAGCATGATGTTATATACATATAAACCTTCCTCTTTAACCATTCTGTCTATTAAAACAAACCGCATCAAAATGCGTTGCATGGTTTTGAAGATTTAAGCATACAAAAGGACAAGAAAAATAGGGACAGAGAACGCAACTTTAATTTATACTATGTAGTGATAGTGATAGTGATGATTAGAAGTACCTACTCGTGAGAGATAAGACCCTAAAACTAGTTAATTTCGACCTCTGTCGTTCTAAATAAGGCTAAAACCATCGATAAGTCCAAGAACACTCTTGCTTGAAGATAAGGGCCTATTCCTGGTTGCACCCCATGCTTGTACTTTGCAGCCCGGGGTACTCTGACTTCTGTATCATTGATTTATTTTGGATTCTGCGACTACCGTCTAACATTTTGAGGGGAAAGTCTGCGCCAGAGTTTCTTCTTTCAATCAGCAGCTATACTAGCTCACAAGTGATATTGGCTTCAGCCCTGAAGATCTGACAACCTGAATACTGTAAAACATTTAGGTGTACCACTTCTTCTTCTTCTTCACCCTTGCGTTAGTCCCGGTCGCATCTGAACCTTCACCTCGGAGACCAGTATCCGTTTTGTCCAGTCTACCTTTTGAGCTGCACTAATTAGTTGATTAAAATGATCGCCTATACTCTGTCTAATTTAGGATGATAATTTTGACAGTTCACGTCTATGAAGTAACGTATTTTTTATTTACAAATTTATACTACTACAATTATCATAACTCATAGACAAGTACCGCCCACTTATCGTAGTGAAGCGTCTTTCAAGAATATAGCATAATTGACTGTAGACAAACGAATTGAATAAATCGAACTTATGTTAATGTATTAAAATGATTAAGTACTTATCTACTTAAATTTTTTGTAATATAAATAGCTTAGTTTAATACAAAACATAAATATTATACCATAAATATCCGTAACGTAGCTGTAGGTACAGTCAGAGCTCATAAGTGCATTAGCACATCAAGGCTCAAAATGGTTTAGCGTGCGGCCGGCGCGCTTATATGTGTGTGTAATGTTACTATGCAATACGAGGCGACGCTGGCTTGTCTTAAAAGAAAAAGGTCACATGTAGCGTTAGAATGTTGACGCTATAGTTGCGTAGGATTGCTACTGCACTTTTGAGTTCTACTGTACAGTGCGGTTAGGTAACGATGCGGTGCACCTCTTCGCTGCAGTGTCATCTTAATTATACAAATATTTATAACATTATATTTCCCTAATTACCCACGATAATAAACAATAAACGATTTCAAGTTTTTGTAACGATCGATTTCATATTCTATGGAAACGATAATCGAATATCGAATATTTTCATTTACGATTACACTGTATGGGGTTCCCTACATAGAACTGTCAAAATTATCATCCTATATTAGACAAAGTATAAGTCTACTCTCATTTCAGAGTAATCAGTACAGCCGTAGTGGAAGTACGATGAGCGCGAACAAACCGGATGATTTCGGACAGGAAATTATACAGATGGCCGTCCTTCCTGAATCTTATACCTTTGACAATATGAATGTGGACATAACCATGGATTGTAATTATTATTCGTTTTGTTATCCACGTACAGGCAGCACCAAAAGTCGATGAACAGAATCAACTTAACAAAACACCAGACCTGTTCACAATAAAATGCCATAAGTTATAGTCGCAACTAGGAAACAAAATAGCCTGTACACAAGAAATTTACAAAAGTCGTTAGACACGAGTATTTCAGTTTGTTAAGTTGATTCTGTTCATCGACTTTTGGTGCTGACTGTACTTATCTTATGAAATTTGACAGAAGAGCCGCTGATTCCATCCCCAACCTGAAAATGCCTTGAGAAACATATCTAGCTCAGGAACGGTGACGCAAAATATACACTGACCAAATTATTGAGATCGGTATTAAAAAAAATTCTGAAACACTCGGAAACCGGTGATCTCTCTTGTAACATTTGATGACAGTAGAAAAAACCCCCCGTTCCCAACCGACCACCTGAGTTGACCACCTGGTTACTCAATTAGAAATAAATGTTCCTAACCACCCACTTTGTGCATCTGGTGGGTCAGTTAATAACAAAATATACCAACCGACCACCTGTGACTGTATAAAAGGCTGGAAAATCTCGTGAAATATATAAGGATCGAAGAAGATAGCGAGTTCTTGTCTGTGCCTACCCCTGAGGAAAATAGGCGTGAGCATAATTTTTTTTTTTTTTTTTTTTTTTTTTATCTATGGCACGTCAATTTGACTTCACCTCGCCTGATGTTAAGCTGAAGGCAAAGTCCCATGAAAGAGGGTCACCATTGCAAACACGTTCAGTGCTGCAATGGTGGCGCTCAGCTTGACGGCCTCATCAGATGCTTTTTCACGCCCCGCTTAAAGGACCCGGGACTGTAGGAAGAAGGAAACACGTGCGCCGGCAAGGAATTCCAGGACTTAATGGTACGGCAGAGAAAAGACTCACCGAACCGCTTGGTTCTTGATGGAATATTCTGTACCGTATGCGAGTGACACCTAAGCCCTGCACGCGTTGTCCTGTGTAGGAAAGGGGAGGGTGGGATTAGTTGGAAGAGCTCATCAGAACATTCACCATGGTAGAGACGGTAAAATACTGCCAAGGACGCAACATCTCTACGCATCTGCAAAGGCTCGAGGGACTCTGTGACCTCAGGACTCCCAATAATGCGGACCGCACGTCGCTGCAACCTGTCGAGAGCATCTAATAAGTACTTTGCGGAGCCATCCCAGAGATGCGAGCAGTATTCCACGCAGGAGCGAATTTGTGTCTTATAAAGAAGACACCGCTGCTCCGGCGTGAAAAAACGTCTCACTCTGTTCAGGACTCCGAGTTTACGCGAAGCTGTTTTGATGATGCTCTCGATATAGTTCTTGTTGTTCAGTTTGCAGCGCACGTCCATACCGAGTATATTGAGGTTATCCTGTAATGGCAGTGGTGTGCTCTGAAGAGTGGGAGGAGGAAGGAAAGGAGATGTCTTTGCTGAAAACGCGCATGCCTGCGTCTTCTTGGCATTGAACTCGACCAGGTTCTCAGATCCCCATTGGGAAACGTGATTGAGGATCCGGTCAAGCCCAGTGACAAGAAGTCGCCTCTTTTCCGCTATATCGGACTGCTTGGCCGCAGAATGTCCGTGGTAGCTCCCGTGTACAGTGCTATCGTCTGCATAGCAGTGGATGCTGCCGGTGGACAGCATGTCATTGATATGCAGAAGAAAGAGAGTGGGTGATAAGACGGACCCCTGCGGCACACCAGCATTTACCTGCAGGAACTCCGATGCTCGTCCATCACAGAGAACGCGAATACGGCGCCCCTGCAGGAAGCTAGCAACCCAATTGCACAGTCTAAGAGGCAGACCGAAGGCTGGTAGTTTGGAAAGAAGCGATTTGTGCCAGACTCTATCGAACGCTTTGGCGATGTCTAGGCTAATAGCCAGTGACTCACCATGCTTGTCCATAGCCTCACCCCAAAGATGGGTAACATACGCCAGAAGATCCCCCGTTGACCGTTTCGGCCTAAAACCATATTGTCGGTCATTAATTAGGGAGTGAAATAATATGTAGGTAGTAAGTATAGCGAAATTTACTTCGTCTTCATCACGTTCTTGTTTGTACCCTTTTAGCTATAATATTGAAAATATACGATTCGTTGAATCCTTTTGAGAAGATGTTGTTGAAATGCGGTTCAGTTCTTGGAGATGTGTTCTCGAGAAGAATGCTGCTACATTTACTTCAAAGTAACTCACCTAAGAAATTTGCTGAGGGTAGGTACCTCTCATGACGAGGTCAGTCCGAAATGAGCTAGAGTCTGGGGGCCATGGATAGAGTCGATATCTTTATAGCTAAAGCTAAACTCACCTGCAAGTTCATAAACCTGCTAATAGACGATTGGGTCGGAGTTTTCTCTTGGAATTGGGAGGTCAGACGGCAGTCGCTCACATAAGCTAAAGGAGACAAAGGAGTTAAGAGGTAAAGCAAATGGTTGAGTTGAAAGCCTCAGTTGCAAACGGAAAACAAACTAGGATGATGGTGATGACCCTCAAGATTTGGAACTGTTGGCGGGACCTAACATGTAATTAGGTTATATACCTACATATTCTCAAAACCATCAACATTACACTTCCACTGATCTTACTGTGTTTTTTTATTTTATTTTAATATTTCATGTTTAAAGCGGTGGCCAAACTGTTCTCAATAAGAGTGTTGGAATGCGAAGGCGGTGACTTCACACGCGATACTTCTTTAGTGTTAGTGCACCCTGCGCCCGCGCTACCTGACCCGAAGCCTCCTTATTGCGCGTGTTTAGGCACCAGGCGACTACGTAAGCATGAATCAAAAATAATTTCCTTCCTAGGGTGGATCCGGAGTCCCTCGCATTAAAGTACCAATACGGAACACCGTATGGTTTTAGCCCGTTCGATTCACAACTATTCGTTCGCTAGAAATTTCAACACTAGACCCGGTGAGGTTTTATTCGAGGGGGTTCACAAATGGCAAAATCCTGATGCACGGATAGGCCTGATGTTACAATGTTCTCCTCACAAAAATACACGAATTGCGGTCTTGCAATTGTATTGGTGATTCTAACACTTTGCCTAATAGGCAGCTAGAGAAGACTTGGAGTAAAATTATTTAACATTTTATTTCATTTTCTAATAATTCTTGGTCTTTGTTATACATATTACTTATATTATTACAGCTAGCTGTCGACATCTGCCGATGTATGCGTTTTGTGGTTACATGAAGTTTCGTCATACGCTATTCAGAACAACCACTTACGAACTGTTGACTGAGATACAGAAAGTAAGTTTACCATCCTTTCCATACCATCCATACCATACTTTCAAAAGAATGTCATCACTTGCAGATGTAATTTACTTGTTGTAGTTTCAGTTAGACTGCATTAACTACCTTTCCCCTGTGAACATTCGTTTAACTAAACAGAGATTTTACATTTTACTCAATTCATTCACACCTACCGACAGGCTAGTAACACGTGAGGTTGACTGGGCCCTGTAGAATCTGTACCCTATTAAAGTCTATAAGTAGTGTTGTATTCAGTGGCTAACTATAGTTAAAATGTTTTTTGTCCTAACAGCACGACTTCCATTTACGTGCTTTGTTGTATCTGGAGCGCTACACGAGGCGCTGCGTCAGCTGTGGTACCGGCTGCTTCGATAAACTGCTTGGACTGCGATGTTTTAGTGTATGACATCTATTACAATTCCTCATGTAATTAGCGGATTGCATCAGAGACTTTGAACTCGGAGCTCAAAGTGCACTTTGCCTCCTCTATCCGTTTTTATAACCTTTCCAAGTCTAATCCAAAAAACGTGTAAGCCTGTGCCAGAGTGTATCTAACAACTTGGTTAGGGCCCGTAAGATCTGTAAGGGGGTGTATATTTTATGTGGTGGATTATATCATTAAACTTGGACCGTTTTATAACTATATTCCTAGTGAGATAGTAATGAATCGTTTTCGTATAACTATGTCCCCGTATATGATTTATCTCTAGAGATATGATTATAATACGGTTATAACTATCTTACTGCGACAGATACACCACTTCAAATCTATCGCTTTCAGGAATTCGGCTTCAATGATCTATCACAATCATCAGAAATTGTAATAAATTCGACATCTACTGTACAAAATTCCCGATCGTTTTAGCTGAATTTATTAAGTCATTTTTAGTTAAATGTCTCATTAGGGTCTCGTGGAAGAGAATGAAGATTTGAAGCGTACCCGGCGCCAAATATGCGAACTAAGTGCGGAAGCAAAAATGCTTGGAGAGGATAATGATACAACATCAGAGTACTCCGTAAGTTGGCATCCTTAGCTGCTTTTTCACTATAATAAACATCGGCAAATATACCGGCTAAAACGGGGTGTATAGAGATCGAAGGGTGAATAGGAATAAAAGAGACGTTTTACGACCAGGGGACATTTTGCGAAAGAGACATTTTGCGCCTGAGCCATTCTTTCAAGCGATAATTTGGACTTTGAATTGAATTGTAATAACAGAATTAGTTAAAATTTTGTAAAAGAAATTATTTAAAACATTCCAATGACCATTTTATTTCTATCCACCCCTGGATTTCTATACACAAATGAGCGTGACTTTCGTCTATTTTATAATCCATTGAAAAATTTTTATACCTAGGGTTCAAAATTAGGAGAATGAAATTTTATTTCAGATACCTGGAGACATGAGTTATCAATTGTTGGAAACGGATGGAACTCTGATAAACCGTATTTTAGGAAGAGGAGGTACCTATTATACTCGTAATTAATATGTCTTGTAAGGTCGATATCGATACCAGTTTGATCTGCCCATTTACGTAACGAATTGATCTGGCGTTCAGTATATTAGATACTCCATGGGCTGCATGATAGATTAGATGGTAGTAGTGGAATGGAATGTTGTAAAGTATATGGGACTGCACCAAAAGGGCACCCCTCCTGTTTAACGGACCAGGGTCTGACGCAGGATTTCCTCTCGGAGTTTAGGGTGAGACGCTATGTAGGTACCTATTGGTTAGGTATTTTAAAATATTTTCGTTGGTTTCCACAGAACAAAGTCTGTCTCCGAAATTGGAAAAGCAATACCAAGAAGTTAAACGCGTTCGTTCTTTCTCCTCCTTAGACTTGGAGAACTGCGAATGTCTCTCCATTTTACAGCATGTTTATTCCCAACTTATTGACCATTGCAAAGGAGCAGGTAAATGTTATGACACTATAATTATTGAAATGAAATGGCGGAAATACGTTACAACCTAACAATCTTGTCTCAATACTATTTAATCCTACAGTTAGGCATTGGTGCAGCTTGGGATTTCCCGAATAAAGTCCGCTGCCCAACTGGCCAAATTTACAGGAAGCTTTACAAATCAATATTTTCGATGATAATTTCAGCTGTACCACTCCTATAGACCTCGCGGCGTGGCGGGGGTGAGGTAAAGACAGAGAAAAAACAGCATGAGATGTGAGCGAGCGAGACAGCTCCTTAAGTGTTGACAGATAGTGGCGAACTGACCAAATTAATTTGACGTCGATACTTCCCCCGCTACGCCCGCCGCACGCACCTAAGGCATTGCAACCCTCGTGGTTCGACTTTAATAACATGATATGGCATGATATTAAATATTTACTTCATCTGGATTTAAATCGCACTATGACGGTAACGGAGAAAGAATATCATAGGCGGAAGGATGTCGTAAAATGCGACTAGCGGAAATATTCGCAGACGTTATCACTGCGAGAGAAGAAAAACTCGTGAGGGTGAAAACAGTTGGCCAACGTCTTCCAACATTGAAAAAGGCCTGTATCCAGCGGTGGACTGCTATGTTAATGATTGATTGATGATTGCAATCTAATTTAAAATTGTTGTCTTTATTCCAGGTGCATATGATAAATTATTCCAAGCTTACTTAGAATATGCCGATTTATGTATCACTATAGACGTGAACATTCCTCAAGGTGTACGTTTGCTGTCTGAAGTTGAAGACTGTATAAAGGTTTGAAATCTTTCACCCTTAGTAGGTACACGTGAGAGTCGCGGCCTACGAGTACCTACGAAGCGTTTTTCATACCACTTAGTTGGCAGATAAACACACGGCCCACCTGATGGAAAGTGGCCACCGTGGCCTATGGACTTTTGCAACACCAGGGGCGTTACACTCGAACTGCCTACCCTGTAAAAACCTTTCTTGAAGAATCCCATATTTTAGTCGCTTGGAAAAACCACAGCAATAACTTCGAAAAGTATCGAAACATCATTGGTGTGCCATGGTAAAACCTGAGATCGAACCCGAGACCTCGTCGAAGCAGTTCATTACCCATACCACTAGGCACTAGCAAATACGTAAAAAGCAGATTATTTCCACAGTACTAAACCACAAAACTTGTACGAAGCTGCGCAAAGTGAGATACATAGTGTTAACAGACAACTTAATTTTTTTTTCATAATTATATTTCGTTTACCTACGACTTTGAGTGAAGGTAGTTCTATCGCCTATAGAGCTATCACATTCCTTTGCCATTCCTATGGTAACAAAATGTTGATAGCTATCTTGGGTATAAATTGCGGGCTCTCATTGGGTTCCTATCGATGTTGTTCGCTTACTATAATTCAGACCCCGGCCCCTTGCACTTCTTCCTATTCACCGTCACATGAACACATAGGTACCTATGTTTTATCAATCTACTTTCGTCCATCCTCTCAGAACTACCTACAGCTGTATTATGCGCTCCTAGAATATTTTCTCGTGCCATACTCGTTAGGCAGTTACCTACGTGATGATCACCTCTGCAGAATTAATAGTATGAGGATAACAGGAATTTCTAAGAGATAGCAGGTACACCTCTACCCGAACTAAATGGCTCACTAGTCCGGTGACATTTCATCACCGAACTACTGAGACTAAAAAGTCTCATTAGTCTAATAACCGGACTAAATCAACGAACTCGATTCTTTTTATAGGAAGACAAGTTTTGCCGAACAGATAAGTCGCTCAATAAATGGGTACGTGATTTTCACCTCGCATCAGTGATGTCACTGCGTGGCGTCTGCATGTTGGAGGCCGGAGATTTGAGCGAGGCCAGGAAACAGTTGTTTCGAGCTTTGGAGTTATATTGCGTTCCATTTCCAACAACCAGGTAATTAGTGTAATAATATCACTGCGAGAGAAGGAAAACTAAATAAAATCCAGTAGTAAGTCGTCTGGCCAGCGTGGAAACTGGAATCAGTAGGCCAAAGCCTCTCAACATCAGGATAGACCTATGTCGATCAGTGGACTGCGATAGATGGATTCATTGATACTTGGAATGATTTTTGAGTGGCCCCCATCTATAGATTGAAAAGTGAATAGCATAGCGTCAGAATTTCAATAGAGAAGGTTCTTAAAGTGTGTAACTTTGTAAGGTATGGACAGGAGCTGATGGCAGGCTGTTCTATCTGCCTACCGCCGAAAGAAAAAGGTGTATACCTAAAGGTATCTATATCTAGGTATGAACATGAAATTAAAGCACACTTTTCAGATGCGGGCGAAGTATGCACAATATGAGTCAATCCGTTAGACAATTGATGGCTCTGTATGTCGTACCGAACTTATATATAGGCGTATACAGCGGTACCACCGGACACTTTTATGATGACATCGCCACGACCTTGAGTAGATTGTACATGTTGTTCACGGTAAGCTTTCCTCTTAAGGATGTCACTCATGTAGATAGCCACGGTAAATAAATACCTAAGAGGTAGTGTCCCGAATCTATCGATTGTGTGCTACCACAGAACAGAAAACTATTTTCTGTTCCATGTGTGCCACAATACTAATTCTGTGTACCAAGTTCTAACAATCCTGTAAAGATGTACAACATAATTAAGCAAAGCAATATAGTTAACTAACATCCAGTTTTAAGTCCGTCCAACATCACTGCTAAAGTAATATGCGATGCGACATCACATCATAAGACGGACAAGGAACTAACTAACAAACTGTCTCGTCTTCATCCGAGCACCAGTTTCACTCTCTCTGCTCCTCCTTTATTGGTTTGTTTGAGAGCGACTACTGTTTGACCTTTGAACCTCGAGAGGAAAGCTTGTGCCCAGTGTGTCGGGGATCTTGGTGAATATACACCCACCAATGCTAGGATGGAGAAGTCCCAAAACTCATTGCAGTCGTGTGGCCTAATTTATAAGTAGGTATGCCTCTAATGAGTAGGGGGTCTAATGAGATGCGGGTGCTACCGTCGGGGGTCTTGGTGAATATACAATACACCCACCAAAAATAGGTGGGAGGAGTCCAAGTACTCGTTGGAATCTTGTGGCCTATTTTATAAGTACCTATAGATATGCCTCTTATGGGGTGGGATAAAACATTCAGAGATGTGGTAGGTATTGTGGTGATTGTGTAATGATTTGTTTTTCTTCTCGTTTATGTAGGAATGTAAAGAAGAAGCCAACGCCACCTTGGCTGCGAAATGGTCTTTGAACTATGCTTTACGTAGCAACTCCAACCTACGAGTGTTGTGCACAAGCTATGCCAATATGATCTCCGTGTACACACAGAAGCAAAAAGTAAAGTGATTTCAACGATAAGTTTTCAGATTCAGGTCCAAGTTATTGGGATTTTGTGCCGATAATAATCGTGTAGAGGGCCTATCTCTTTCTCACCTGCGGAGAGGAGCTGCCGTCTCCGTTGCCCAGGGTGTACTGCGAGGAGGTTCCCAACCAAGCACCGAGCACGTAGCGGATCTTTGAGCCAAAAAGGCTAGCTAAGCGATAAGCGAGATTGTGTTGTGAGAGACAAAACTGACATATTGATAAGATATTCATATTAAATAGCAGTAGGCGAATAGATTAAACGGAATTTAGATTTAATATAAATCTTAAACTTCTTCAGTGACTTACACCTCAATATACCTATAGACGACCGACAAAAGGTTAATTAGAACGGCAGGTCCTCCCGTAAAAACCCCAAAATATACTCTGTTACTGCTAAAAGTTTGCTGGGGAGGTTAGCTTGCGTGCCAACGATTTTAGTCATTCAGTTGATTTAACTTTGTGATAAATACTCGTTGTTATGCATAATTTATTAGAATGTTTGATTTTAGTATGCAATGTGCACGAAAATGGAAAACCGAGCGATAGAGAACTGTCGTCGCAAACGAGGACAACTCGATGTTACCGAAGTGGAGTCGGTCTGCTTCTTGTACACCAGCATATTTCTCTTTTAGTTAGTTATTTAACCTATTTGTATTTTTTTTACATCATGCCAGTAACTATATTTTGCAGGTGCTTCTGTTTTGTATGTTTGATGGCAATTGGTTAAATAGAACTGAATCGCGTCACTAAATATCTAATCTAATAATACATTGTATTTTTTTGCACAATAGGACAGCCTCGTCCCTGCTCAGTGCAAAAAGCTGTATGCATGAATATGACTGGTTGCACTGGTCTGGTCGTGCCTCGGAGAGCACAAAGCCGTCGGTCCCGGTGGCCATACTAACATCTATGGCAGTCGTTACGGGTAGTTGGAGCCCTCAAAAGTTCACTCAGTCTAACTTGTAACTTCGATATCGCCCTTGGTCATTGAATCATTGGTTGTTGTGGAGGTCAGATAGCAGTCGCTTCACGTAAAATATCGAAGTTCAGCCGCATCACAGTTGGACTGGAAAGCCGACCCCAACTGAGTTGGAAATAGGTTCAGAGAATGATGAGCTACTTACTTAATTTACTATGATTTTAGCGTAGAATGGTCTAAAAAAATAGAGAGCCTCGAATTTGGCCTGGCCGTGATGCACATGATGCCCAGCGTACACAGTGCCCAAACGCGACAGGTGCTCGTCCTATGGATGCTGAAGTTGTTGCTGTGCGACCAGAGAATCGGGGACATGGTCGCTATCATGAGAGAGTTCCTTTACCTAACTGATACGACGGATTTGTGTTGTAAGATAGCCTTAAGGCCCCTCGCGCACGGCGACTTTTTGTAGCTATGCTGTCGCGCGATAATGAACGTGCGACAGCACTAAAGCACTAAAGCACTAACGCGTGTTACTATATACTAAGCTCGCGACCGCTTCGCGACTGTATCGATACGGATGCACGACAGCATCGCTGCAAAAAGTGGTCGTGGGCGAGGGGCCTAATTGCCTCAATTATTCGTATTTCAAGGATAGTAATTCAGTAGATATATGTAGTTAACGGTAAATCATGCACCAACGTCAAAAAGTTGACGACACCATGTTAACAGGTACAGATAAATCAAAAGACCTCGATAACTATGTCTTCTTGGCTGTAAAAGGTCCTTCCCAACCATTAAAGAGTGCGTTTTTTCGTACGAAATTCCCTTCATGGCTAGATAAGTGCTTTTGGACTGACTTGGTACTTAGTCCTTGGAATGCATTTTTACTATTTATGTGCCAAAAGTGCACCCCTTCTAGAATACCAAAAAGCTATGCCAAAATGGCAAAATAACAAATGTGATGTCTTTGCAGCACAATGCTGGTACTATTACTACGCGCTTGTGATCCTCCTCGATACTGGTTACTGTGTGGAATCGATAGACTCATGCGAGAAGTTCTACATCAAGAAGGGCGACGCTCTTTTGAGGAGTAAGACTGTGGAGGCCGCTTGGAATTTCTTTGTTGCTATGTGGCTTGTGTAAGACGTTTTGTTGGTTTTTACATAATGTTCCTTGACAACGACCACCAATTTATGAACTTTTTATGACTGTGTGTTTGAGACAACAAGATCTCTGAATGGATAATATCTGCTCACTAACGATAGTCACTACTGTGAAAGCAAATATGCAAAAGAGAAGGAACGGTAGGAGATGGGACCCCAAGTTCCAACATATTCTAAAGCGTAACCGTAATTGGAATTGCCGTTGTGGATAATAAAGAGCAATAGGTTTATTTATTTGCTGTTGTAGAACAATAAGAATTGGCGCTTGGGAAAGATCGATTTTATGGGAAGACAAAATTCTACAGCTGGTTGGCAAGAAGTATGAGAAAAACGAATACAACGCGATGATGTTTTCCAAACTTATTGAAGGTCTTCTTATAATGCTGGTGAATGAAGTAAGTGTAGAATATATATGGGAATGAACGTAACTACAGATGAAGTAGATACCTTTTTTCATGTGGAAATCCCCAAGGATACCTACCTACTCAAATACCAGGGAGAAGGGTCTCAAATGCCAGGGTATAAGGTATTAACCCAATAAAATAATGTCCTCACTCACACCCTCTCACTTTACAGACATGGCATGTCAATCTATAAGTATATCTATACGTAGCTACTCATTTGCCTGTCTCTTTACATACATATGCATATAGTACCTACCTACTTACAAGCTAAATATATCTTTATTAGATGGATAACCGAAATATAAAGAAGATACTTGTAATCCAGAAGGCTCTCAAACCATTGTTTCTAGAAATGAATCAGTCATGCGTTCATGCTTCTTTGTATCGACCTAAGTAAGTAACATTTTAGTATTTGTCGGGGTCCGGTTCTGTAAGTCATTCTTCGCGCCTAATATTCATTTATTTATGTAGGTGGCGACGTGCAAGCGATAACTTGCCAAGCACACCATCATCATAAAGTACTTGCCTTTTATATATTTTCTTTCTACTTTTCTTCTAATAAGCAATATTAATAAAGTTCACCTGGGAGGTATAAACGAAACAATAGATACAAGACACTCAAGACAACGCTATCGCATGCTTATAGCTCAGATGTTATTCTCATTTCAGGTATTATCTGATGGTAGCTTATTACAACTACATAAAAGGAAACAAACATAAAGCTTACAACTATTTGAACAAGGCGCGAGATTTAGCTAAACAATACTCGCATAACGTCGAACTGATTTGGATTGAACATACGCGCAATGTTAGTACCTACATATCTACTTTTATATTGTTATATTACGCAGTTAATTGCCAGACTTCTATTATGTATGTTGCATTTTGTAGTGAATTTGATCCTGTTTCTGATCGGTAGTCCCTGATTTACATAAAAATGTGAGCGCACTTTGATGTAGGTACTCAGGATTTGTCTTTTCTCGCACTCAATTCGGCCTTAAATTTTGAGTATTAGTGCCTTCAATTAACCGCTATGCCGTCTCCGCCGTTGCCGTCCTCTCTCATGTAGGCCAATGAGATTATGCACAATGTCGGACAATTGTCCAATTTAAACACGATTTCGGGTCATTCGAAGCGGTAGGAATTGATATTTTGATTTTATACGTAGGTACGATACGCCTACGCGTATGGTAATCGTAATACTCAGATAATAATGTATCTAGGTTTTCTCTAAAGGTCGTGAATATGGATGTATATGTACCAATATGTATATTGGATAAACATATTTGTTAGTTAAATACTCTCAAATTTAAATTATGATGATTGTAACAATTACGCATTTTGCTCTAAATAGTTTTACAGAGTTAAAGGTATCAGACATGACCTAGTGAATGAAATACATAGTTAAATTTGCAGCATTGGCGAGGTAGTTTGAATCCGAAGTTCAGGAATTATTGGTGTGAACATGTCGAACCAGATAACTTGCTGGATTATAGAGATTTTAATGCGCAAAAAGGAAAATGCATAGTACCCTACACTTTGCCCGTTCCATTAATTCTGGACAAATAATGCCGATGTTGGCAACATCGAATGTGAAATGTTATTAAAAAAGGGTGTAAGGGAAACACTTCCGAAGCCTGGTATACTACATATTAGCATAAAAAATTACGATTTGGCATTTTTCAATTAGCTTAATGTATATTTTTTTTTGTTTAGCTAAGGACACCAATTCCAGGTTCGATAAGTATTTAGCTGTATTACCTAAGCCTAAGCTACCATAATAAATTACCCATATTAGATTTTTATAACGCGCCGAGATTGATATTTATGTTATAAAATGTATAATTTTTAAGTTTAGTTAAGCATCGGAATTCCGTATTGGGAAGGTAGGTACAGTGGGCCTCAAAAGTTCCTGGACACCTTAAGATCTACAAATCCATTGACAACTTAAGTCTGATTTAACCGAAAGTAACATAGAGAACGTTATTAAAACATACTAGATCGACGTCTTGTTTCTTTTCAAGAAAATAAGTATCATATAAGTAGTAGGCTACCTTATTAAACTTAAGTAGATCTATTATACAGTTAGTTTAACTAGTAGTTGTGTAGTGGCATCACTACATACAAATTTAGTTTCGAATTGTCCAGGAACTATTGTATCTCACTGTACCTAACCTACTTTGCTGTATTATGCCTAAATATGGCATTTTGAAATTAATTATTTATAAGAGATTTTTATTAAGTTACCATAATTGATGTTTATGTTGATTGTCGTGTAATGTGTTTAGTTAGGTCTATAAGCATTATGTTAAGTTCATTACAAAATAAACTATAATACACAAGGATAGTAATATTTTTTCATTTAAACCAAAAATAAATTCGAGTTTCGCCCGCATTGCGACGACAGAGACCAGATATCCCTGTGACGGAAAAAGAATATTACCAGCCCATCTCATCTGAAGGGTGTCGGAAGAGGCAACAAACGGAAAAATTCACAAGGGTTGGTACAGGCGGGATACCAGGTTATGGGCATATGTACATCCAAAAATAGGCCAAGAGGCGTAAATCCAGCAGTGGACTGCGATAAGCTAATAGATTTACCATTTGAAAAAGGAACGCCTGAGGTTTAATAATATTAAAATGTCCATAGTATCAAAATGTCTATTTATTGAAAATGATAAATTTATGATCCTGTATGAAAATTTGCGTTTCATTCGTTCATTGTATCCAGTTCAATTACAAAAGAACAAACTTGAAAACATAGAAAGAGTAACAATAAACATAATTTGTATTTTAATATTATAATAAAAAAAAAACAAAACAATTTATTACAAATTTCATTTTCGTGCTTTAACACATATTTTGGCACTAAAATTTTACAACTGGCCCATTACGCCAATGCCAGCCTCATATCAAATCCAATTTGCAGTATTTTAAAATGTACTGTACAGCCATTTATTACCAACTATTTACTAGGGTTTTTAACACGAAACAATTTTATACACTTAACCATTTACAGTGGAATGAACATAATATAAATCTGTACCTATACACACAGGTAAACGACCACTAGACAAATATTATATTTTACAGCGAAATAAAATAATATTTATACATATTTTCACATGCTAAGTATCACTTGCGTGTGCGCCAATGTTGGCTACAACAAAAACGTCGTGAAACCACCGCCAATTTTAAACGACGCACGTCGACGCATCGCATCGTCATCGTGGCATGGTGCAAATTGGCAGTACTGTACTGTGGCGATAACACAGTACCCTGCCGTATAAACAGCCCAGGTTGTGGAATAGCTAGCCCAGAGCTAAGGAGTCAGCTAGTTTACCTCTAGACTCGTGCTAAACATGTCTGGCTTCATCTATACCCAGGGGCATGCATTGCATTGAGACAAATAGACACTGAATACCCTACCCGAAACATTAGTTACAGCGCAATTATGTATGTGTAAAGTACATAAAATTCATTAAGATGCAATTTTATGTAACGTGTCGTTTCACATTGACGCGCCGCGTCGGTTATGTGGTTGCTGAGCTTTAAGATGGAGATGAAGTAACAAGTTGCAAGTAGGTCATAAGCCCGCACAGCGAGTCTTCTCTGCATTAATTTCTTTCTGGCGGTTATTTTAATGTGCATACTGAACCATAACATGTACACATGGCAAATAAAATTCCATCAGATATTTGCCCATTAAAAGTAATTTGCTTTGATGTATCTATTTTTTTTCCAGAGTTTGTTGATTGACAAATTAATCGCAAACAGGTGTTGTATCTCCTTGACCTAATATTCATTTTATGCTATACCTAGTTATAAAAGGTTTCGCGGTGCGACGAGGATTTGTTGTCTTGATGCCCAGCTGTACTGCAGAAATTAAGTGTGAAAGGAGGATATGTCCTTTGGGTACAAAAACTAACAACCTTGCATAAGATAATATTTCTTTTTCACATGATTAACAAATGTGAGATAACCTTCTCTTTTATACATAAATACATACATGTTAAAGGTCAAATACAGATCAATTTAAACAATTCAATAGCCTTTGTTATTCATTAATGGAAGAAATTATAACAGAGTTTACCTTTACCTTTAATAAATTTATTTTTATTAACACTTAATATAAAGTGAATGGAAAGTTATTTAAAATAATACTACAAAGAACATCGATACAGTATTGTAACGAATTATAATCTTTCGAGTTAGTTATGACTAAGCTTCATAATATCTTGATACTTTAAACACTACTCTTAGTAAAGATTGGGTGAGAAAATAATAAAAAACAGTTTATAAATTAGGTACATACCCAAAATCTTGATCCTAGACATCTTGATCTTAACATTGGATAATTCTATTCAGCGCAATAATATGCCAATTTAACTTCCAAAACTATGTAGGTACACATTCACTATCAAAATTTCTCTTTCTCTCTCCACTTTAATGGACCCATCCTTTTAGGATAACTTATAATTAAAAAAATATATTCTAGTCTACATGTGCCATTATACAAAATGTTATTATTACAATATCACCCAATCGGTTTGGAAAAAAAACATAGTTAACAGCCTTATTGTCATATCTCAGATATCCATTTTATTCTTCGCTTTTAGCCACTCTATGAAAGTAAAAAGTCTTTTAAGCACTTTGGCAAAGGTAATGACTTTATTGAACCATTGTTCACATACTGTAGTATTGCATCACGGCATACACTTTGTAGAGTTTTCACTGAAACCAATGATACAGAGATTAGTTTTATGTTTCAATAAAAAATTAACAAAATGAATTACTAGCACACACACACTCACATAATAATGTACCTATATTGTTATGGGTAATTGGAGACCTCAAAAGTCTGACTAACCTAACTACAGAACTTCGATATCACCAATTTGGTTGTGGAGGTCCGATGGCAGTCGCTTCACGGAAAATATTGAAGTTCAGTTGCATCTTAAGTTAGACTAGAAAGATGACCCCAACTGAGTTGGGAACAGACTCAGAGAATGATTAATTATCAGGTGTAAGATTTCATGCCATAACCTTTGCTCTCGTTGGTATTATGTGTTCTATTAAAAGAATGAATCAGAATTATAATTTTGCTATTAGAGTATATGATATTCTAAGCATTAGATTTTATTAAACTGAGTAGTTAGTATTCATTGTTATCTTCAGTAATTGGTTTCTACTCAGGAAAAATAAATCAGTTATTATAATGAAATATATAATAAGAATCAACCCTCGCTAAGCTTTGCCATAGTCGGGTAATACATTGATATGAATTGTATTAGATGTCTCTTTTGAGTATGTTTTAGCTTATTAATTATGACATAGCATGAAAGTATATATCTATATAAATAAAATGAATTGTGAAATTTGTGGCTATGAAATTCACATGAGTGGAGTTGCGGGCAACAGCTAGTATGATTATAAAATAAAGTTATAGTATACCTCCATATAGTTGAACAATCTTAACTTGTTTTGTAGTGCCATAAACATCAACAACTGCATGCAGTGGTCCCCTTGTGTAAGGAATAGCTTTAGTGCAAGGTCCCTGATCTTCACCATTTATTATGAAGTGCATTTCTGCCAGATCTGGTTCATCCCTGTTAGCTTTTATACATGGTACAAACATAACACCAATTCGACTACCAGCATCCATAGGTAATATACCTTGAGGAGTGCCATTCTGTGATAAAGTCTGTGGTCTAAGAACCATTTTAGATATATTACCACGTGGAGTTTTCACAATGTGCCCGTCTCCTAGGACAGACACCCGAGGCTCACTTTCACGTCTGCCACTAGCCACTTGATTAACAAGTTCTACTAAAACATTGTTTTGTGACTTCGAAATAGGGAAAATCCATGACATGCCCGTATTCGCAAGGTCCGGTAATGCATATTGTGGCAATCCTTTATTACCCAGAGCAGCTGTCTGAGGATCGAGCAGGGTCAATCCTAATCGCATATGACCACTCCAGCCTCGCTCAGTTTTTTCAATTTCTACTAAAAATATCTCCCCAGGCAAAAGGGGTTTCTCGCTAAATGTCAATCCATGGGCGAAACTAGCTTTTCTGTATGCTACTGTGTTTTCTTCAAATAAAATAATATTAGATCCGTGATAATGGTGAAACCGAGACAACATATTTACAAGCACATTTGAACTTTACGACAACAAATTGATGTCAACATTTAGGAAAGTTCCACTTATGAACGGTTTAGTATTAGTAATATTCCTTTTGTTATTATTTTATAACAAAAAATTAAACAAAATGCGAACAAGCGATTCGACGTTAATCCGTCGTCGATCGCTTTTGACTTGACAGATGAGGTCACAAGAGTGACCACTCTAAATATTGACATTTTTTTCTACTAAATGTGTGGAAATGGGATATCGAATCGAATGTCTAAAGCTTACTCAAAGAGCTTACACATTCGTTTTTAACTTACAGAAAACTCTATTAAACTACAAACTTATTGGAAGCGGAAAAAACAAATACAGTTGCCTAATATACGAACGGGTTTGATATTATTCTAGGCGCAATATATTAGGACAAGGCCTTATAACATTTTTCTCTTTTATCTTTTAAAATATACCGATTTAGGAAGAATAGGAAGTATTCGATCTCCATCTCTCCGAAAATGGAGGGTAGTTAGAAAAGAGTTTTAGTAAATAAAACGAAAATATGTGATTTTTAGTATTAACGGTACATTGTGATATAATTATGTAACCTTGCGAATAAAATGAAAAATATTAAATCTGTTAGGACTTGGGAAGGGCGCGCTTTGTTTTATCTTTATTGTGTTTTGTTGTGTATGTTTTATTATGAGTAAAGAAACGTAAAAAAATGTAAACAAAAATGTCGCTTTCCGGTAAAATCATCAGAAATTTGTTACAGTTCAATTTCAGAAAGAATATAATAAATAGCAGAGCAAGGACCTGTTCGTATATATTATTACAACCGGAATATTTAGCTAAATTTTACCAGCCGTCACCATTTGTCGTCAAGAGGTTATTTTCAACAAAGCTCGTTCGCAGGTAAGGCGGTTGTTCAACATTTTTCATGTAATATGTAATAAATTTATTAAATGTGCATCTAATCAAATTCAATAATCAACTAAAATTTACTGCATATATTTTATAACTCTTTTTTTTATTACATAAATATTTCTAACCCAGTTTTGATCACCACTATGCAGTGCTTGCAGTAGTGGCAGTGCAACTAAACGCAAGTTATACATTAAAATTCTGCCGCGTCAAGCAAGATAGAGAGAGTTATGTGTGTTATGTTATAAATAATATGCCGGATTAAAGTAAACGCAGCTGTAGTGTTCAACTTGGTTTTATAAAACTTACACGTATTTCGTTATTTTTAACACCGGTTTACAGTATTCTGATAGTTTCTTCCGAGTTCTTACAAATAAATTAGGGTGAGTTCTCTATAAACACTTAAAAAGAAAGAAAAAGTATAAAAAGATGCAAGTAAATAATTTTCAATGAGATCAGATGTTTTGTGCCTTGAGTATATGCATTTTTATGACACAAGAGATGCTTTAGAACTGGAGAATGTTTTGTACAGACACAAAGGGCTTTTATAGAATTGTTATGTTTACTGACACTATATTAGATCTAAAGTAAAGTGATTGTTAAAAAAAGGCATAGTTCATAGAACCTTTGGCCAAAAACTTATGTAAATAATAATTTTATTGATATCTATGTTTTATCTGCTTGTTTCTACATCAACTGTTTACATATGTTGTTAAGATACTGTTTATTGTGAAATATTGAATCAGTTCATTCACATTTGTAATAAGTGTTATAGCACACAAACAGTCTATAATAATTTGGTACAAAATTGTGTAGTTACATGTTTATCGATCACTAATTCAAAAATAATTTATTCGGTATAGACAATTAAAATGGAACTTGCAAGTCATCAAAAAAAAAATTAAAGTATGTAACACAATTCAGTAGCAGGTATTAGTGTTCTAGTGTACATAGGTGTATGATTTAAATACTTCCTAGGATGTTGCAAAAATTAAATTTGAAATAATATAATAAACTATAGTAAAAAATCTATTAATGACTCAAATCAAAGATACAGATCATTCTGCCATATTGTATAGATAATATTATTGCAACATTGAGATGCATCGCTTCTACTTCACATGCATGTCATCTATATTATGTTGGATAAGTGAGTTATTGCCATACTGTTACCCATAACATATTTTATGTCTACATGTACTTGGAGTGAAGTTATCCTTAAACTCCAAAATTGCTGTTTAACCTGAATAGTAATATCTGTCGGCATTAAAATGCTGCCAATACTCATACTGCCATTATTTGTCCATTTGCAATGATTAAGACAAAATACCACTGTAAACTGTCTCCTCCGGTATCAGGATCCTTGGTGTCAATATCTCCAGAGACATACAGTACTGTAGTCACTTGGATGACAAGGTTAAGCTGGCATCAAAGAAACTTGGGAGTGCTTAACAGGATGAAGCAGTTCTTCACTGTGGGATATAGATTCCTCCTATATTAAATAAGATATAGGTTTGGCCTCACATGGGTACTGCTGTCTCCTTTTTGCCATGGCTACATACCAGCTTGACCCCTTCGACACTGTTCAAAGACGGGCGCTGAGTATCGTCGACGATCCCATACTCCCAAGAAGTGTTGAACCTCCCAATCTTAGGAGGGACTTTGCCTGAGAAAAATTGTTCGCCAGGATACCCATGTCTACTTTCTATCATCGCACCGCTCGCCACAGACAGTTCATCCTCATACATTACGACGGGAAACTGTGCATACTGTGCGGTATGAAAGGTGCTTCATCCCGCGCACGCTCCTTTTGTGGAATGATGTCCCTGCTGTGGTTTTTCCAAGCGACTACAATATGGGGTTCTTCAAGAAGGGTTCTTTGAAGATTTCTACAGAGTCAGTACTTCAGCAGCACGAGTGTGACGCCTCTGGCCTCTGGTGTTGTAAACGTGTGTAGGCCACTGTGACCACTTTCTATCAGGTGGGCGGTGTGATTGTCTGCACCTGATTAAAAAAACTTCTAAAATTTATTGGAATTTTCAGTGTCTATGGTTTGACAGTGCTTGACAAAGACAATTAGCAGAATCATGGTCCTGGGTAACTGCAAGTAAATAATCGGCAGTAGGTTTTAGTCACGACCTGGATATCGACTTATTCCGATTTAAATTAAAAGGAAAACTAGGTGTATACTAATTGCTTCAAAATGTTATTCAAGGAATTCTGAACTAAAAGTTATAGAATAAATTAAATTATAGACCTTGCAAAATTACAAAAATCGCGATTTTTATCTATTTCGTAAAATATGAATCATCTACTAATTACCTTTTGTATGGAAACTCCCACACGCTTCATCTCACCGGAGCTAACGATGAGGTGGGAGTGTGCGACTAAAACTGCTCATTGTTGTAGTAACTATTTATTAATCTATGCCGTTGTCTCGTAACATCGGGCTTTGTCGGAATCTGATGTGCTCTAGAAAGGATATCCCAGAGGCCATAGCTGGCTTTGACCTTGACTACCAGTATGGACAAAAAATTTCCTCCAAAATATGATGCGCGCAGAAATGCGACGCTCCGCTACCCTTTTTAGAAAGGTCTTGATCAGATTAAATATTTGTTACGTTTGTTTATTATCAAATGGTAAAAAAAAAGAACCGGAGATATGACCAAAAGTTGCGAAAACCGACATTCTTGAGAGTGGAGTCGGCGGACATCAGGTAGTAATAAATAAATTGAAAATCATAGAGGCTGAAACTCTGGCCAGAAGGAAAATGTGTGTCAAACATCAAACTGAGTAATGACAGAAACAACAATACGATTATAAATAATAAAATATAGCTATTTATTGACTAATGAAATAACATAATAGCTGCTTCTCGGTACCTATTTGATGGAGTTCAGAGGATATTGTAATCATTATTAGTTATTGGTTCACTCTTTGAACATCGACTGCTATAATGGGAAAGTTAGTATCAAATATCGTAGAGTGTTGTTTGGAGAAGTAAAGTGATAATAAATTTTTACTCTATCTTTTGTTCACCTGCTTTTTTTCGTGCGAAAAATCCCTAGGGACCTCCCCCCGCCAAAGCTGTTTTGGGAGGTTATGTCGGACTCGAATGGACTAAAACGCGCCGTCTCTGGGTTCTTAGTTGCCGGAGGTGAGAGAATAGGCAACATATCTGCACCCTGCAGACCTAGGGCCATCTTTATTGATATGACCCCCTTCGGGTGTAGGGACAATGTGTTCCCGTCTAGCCCCTGGGTATGGGGAGGAGCATGTTGCGCCACCGCCGCCCGCGGCCTGCTCCTGTTAGAGAGACGGCTCAATTTAGTTGACACCTGAGACAAGCACCTATTTTTTTATAAATTTGGTTAATCGTAAACATATGGTTTGCCGTAAAAGTCAATAGGCATCGTTACTTTGTTTACAAATTATAAGACGGACGTTCGTATGGTGAATTATCGTAATTAATTCATTCCAATTAGTTTTCTTTAGTACAATATCGCCCAATTCAACATGGTCTAGCAACCTTGTGCAATATTGACTTTTTGAAAGCTGATAAGCGAGTGATAGACTAATGTCATGGTATTCTCAAATTACCTGCACACATTGCGTTTTTAGCGTTACAAATCATCGTAGGAATGTAGAGGCTAGGTGGAAATTTGATAATTGATTACTGAATTCTTGTGATTTTTTATCTGCGTAGGTATATATGAGTATGTGTTTATTTATTTATTTATACACATCAACAGTATACATATTGAGATTACATAGTTTGGCATGCGTTAATATGTTTGTTTGCGTTTTTGATGTGTTACTTACAAACGAATAAAATTTTACATAAGTTCCATCAAAAAGAAATTGAGGGTAGTTCGTGGCGACAAAGGGCGGCATCAACCATGCACGATGCACGGTTATCAGACCTTGTAGGTCACGGGCTAGTTTTTTCATTTAATTGCGCCATTGAGGATATATAATAAAATAACGGTAGATGTGTTATCGCCAAAATAGAAAGACAGACGAATAGGAAAGACATTCAGTGTGAAGCTAGCTTAACTTTCTAAAGTGTTGTCGCACCGAGAGACTTATTGATTACTTCAGTGCTCTATCTAGTTTAAGCCTGACATTACGTGGAATTGACGTGTCCGCCGGCTCCACGATGGGCATTAGAATGTTTATATTGTTGACATGTTTTGTTATCTATTGTTCTAGCCAAGTTAAAGCCATGGGTGCCTTGAGTCCTCTCGATCCGTCTTCCTATTCACGACCTGGTAAGTTTTTAAACTTGTTATCCGGACTAATTTTCTTCGCAAGTAACTTGTAAAAATCTTAATGATTTCATGCTACTTTCCGAATGTTTTGTTGAAAGCGTATGGTTATCTTTTAGATAATTGAGTAGATAGATTTACTGGGTTATTTTACATTATATTTTAAATTTTTTGAGAGCTTTTCTTCATGCCTTCAAAGTCAAAAAATCTTGCATATCAATTTTATTTGATCACGGTTGACAATCCGATAAATCGCAATATCGCGTACTGATTTTCAAATAATCGAGTGATCATGTAAGGAATTTGACTACATACTTGGTAATTGTTAAAGGATCTAACTAGAGTAAACTTTCACTTTCATAAGCAAAAGGAGAAGGCGCTTTTTAATTAACACTGAAAAACTTCTATCTGTAGGATAGCTGTACAGAACCTAGAATTAATTATTTTATATTATTTTTTTTGATCTGCAATAGGTAAATTAACAGCTGTACGTCGATATTGTGATGTGCCTATATTTTGGCACACGATTTACGGTTACTACTCATTTTTAAAACGAATTACAATATATCGTTACGTTTTTTTTGCTTATAATTTTGTAGTCTCTTTGCTGCTGGAGCCGTTACCTGAATAATTTTACGGACAACGAACCTGTAACGTTTCAATAAAAATGCATCTTTGATATGAAATTGCCAGAATTTTCTTACAGATTCATGAGTTCGTTATTCCTGTAATTTAATAGCTATTTCCACAACTCTGTATTAAATTTTGTTTTTATTGGCCGCTTGATAAATGAAGTTCGATCTTCAAATACAGGACCTACTTCCTGAATGCTATTCATTTTGATGATACATACTTATTTGTTTGTTATAGTTGTCACTTTTAAAAATGTATTAAAAGTTGCTGTTTGCAGTCTAAACAAACATAAAATATAATTTGGAGTTGCCATTCCTAAAAAATGCATAATTGAAAATTGGGTTCCCTCCAATTTCTTCAAACAAAACGGCAATTCCATATGTAACTACCAATATTATGCGCTTGGTTCGATTTCAAATTATCACATTCGTAAGATTGGTAGTGACAAATCTGAATTTGGAAAATTGCCTTTGGAAAACCATCTTGTGAAAGTTGATGCGAAAATCGTTAAAGTCTCGTAATGGCACCAAACAGCGCACAGACTACAAAGGCTGGCAACTACTGCACTAATGAAATAAGGATCGTGGGAAAATGAAATTTGAAACTCTAAAAGAGTACTCAAACTAATTTTGGTTAAGTTTTTAGTTATATGGTAGCATATTTCAGTGCTTGCCTAGACAAAAAAACCGTAGGACTATATTAAAGGTTAAAATGATTCTACGGGCCTTCTGGGCTGTAATACGCTAAGGTTTTGCTTAACCTTTTGTATTATAAGAACCTTTTGTATTATAAAAAAAAGGTTAAGATTTTGCCTAACCTTTTTCGTTTTGTATTATATATTACCATATTATTTCCTTATAGAACTGGCGGTTATTAAACACATAACATTGGCCTTAAATGTTGACTTCGAAAAGCGGGTCCTGAACGGTGAAGCAACGTTATCCTTCGATATATTGGCAGAAATCGATAATCTGGTAAGACTTTTAATTGTGCGTAATATTCTATTCCAAGAGAAAAAAAATTGTTGCACCAATATCCCCGATGGGAAAATAATCCATAGGTTTTTATTAAAATTTGGCACCTAATGTAATTGTTATAAGAGTTATTTTTGTATCGTGTGTAGATGTTTATGAGATGAATAGGTACTTTTATCTACACATTATAAATGACATATCGATATCGCGTGTCGCGATATGTCAATCGCTTTATTGTAGTTAGTGATCTTTGAAATTATCTCGTGTGGGGCCTGTCATTTAATAATCTTCAAGAATGACGAGATACAAAAGTTTTTCACTCAAACAGCGTTGACAGGGTTAAAGTTTACTTTGATAAAGAAGATTAGACCATAGTGCTGGTGCCGATTACGTAAAACATCTCACTGAACTATTTCTATAAAATTGTTTCAATTTCGAAAGTTCATTCTATTTGGTATCTAGAATAGTTCAAGCAACCATCACATTGACCTTATCTAATGTTCTCACTACCATATATGGCGTAGATCACTCGAAGTGTAAAAGGGAAAGCACTAAAGTTAACCGTTGCCTCCGAGGTGAAGGCCTAAGAGGTAAACGGGACACAACACAACGCTAAGACGATGATAATGAAATCGTCCAAGCGGGCTTTGACCACATCAACGCATCTTTTTAGTTACGATCAAATCAATCCAGCGTATTTCAATTAGATTACGCCATCCTCACAATCCTCATAGTCAGAAAATAATATTTGCAATAGTTAACTTATATAGTATCGAACGACGAACTGCTTCTTCATTTGACGAAAAGGTTTCAACTCTTTTAAACGTCGCGAAGTGCCACTGTAAAGGGTCACTATAAAAGGTAACTGTTTCATTCATCAACAACAATGTTAAACAATATACTCGTTACCCTCGCATTCCAAAATTTCAAGGAAACGAAATTATTTGAAATATATAGTAACCGTGGACTGGTGAATACTCCGCTTTACAAACTCCGAATTAAATTTAACAGCGACATCTTCCGTGTTCAGTTTTTTACGATCGAAAATCACCATGAATACCATCTCAGAGGTTAAATAGCCTAAGTGTAATCTAAGGAATATACTAAAACTACCGCAGTATCTATACTAGTTGTCAGCAGTGAGCCCTAGAGGGTTTTTAGAGTAGAAGAAATATGGGCTGAATTTAACTACTATCACTATATGTTGTTATCAGTACTTTTCCTTTTCAGATACTGGACAGTAGCAATCTCAAAATACATTCTATAGAGACGGAGGACGGCTCACAACTGCAGTACAAATTGGGTGAACATGTTCCTAACTACGGTTCCAAGTTGACTATTCTATTGCCGAAACAAGCTAATATTGACGACAAGTAAGTAGGACATTAATATTTGGTATATTTTACCTGGTCTTCAGGTTTTCAGGTTTACCTGGGATATTAGACGAGTGGCAATCGTTTTGTAGCATGGAATAGAATAGACTGGGGGTTTAGCCAAAATGCATTCGTTCCGAATCTACATTCGTCATCGGTCTGACAATGTATGGGAGTGACATTTGTTGTCGAATGTCATGTGATCCGATTCCGAAATCCGAATGTAGATTCGGAACGAATGCATTTTGGCTAGGCCCCCTGATTAATGTATAGGTTTGACATTCGATCACGCCTGTCATAAATGTCATAAACGTCCGAATATGTCCCAAATATTGTAACAGTTTTATATTTCGAAATTTGCGACCTTGTCTTTAACTTTTGAATCGTACCGTTGTCGTAAATAATTACTTTTTACTCAAAGTTTGTATTAAACGAAATTGTTGCTATATTTGTGACTACTGTCGATACCGGTAAATTGATCACGTATTATTGCAAAAATTTGTGTGTTAGCAGGCATATATAGAACATTATAAATTGTTTTGTTAACCTCACGAACATGTAAATGTAGGGCGCAATAACTTTTACTAAGATTTATAGTTTACTAGCTGATGCCCACGGCTTCGCCCGCGTGGAATTTTGTTCCCGTTCCCGCAACCCTTGGGAACCTTTTCCCAGGATAAAAAGTAGCCTATGTGTTATTCCAGGTTCTAATCTACCCCTGTACCAAATTTCAACCAAATCAGTCCAGCCGTTTATGCGTGAAAGAGGAACAAACATCCATCCATACATCCATCCAAACAAACTTTCGCCTTTATAATATTAGTAGGATAACAAAGACACCAAACATTGGTTCATTTAGCATTGGTTCAGTCTACGTGCTTTTCCTAAGAATATCTGCTAGTAACCGAAACCCTCCAGTTAAACTAAATTACTTGTGTTTGGAGTGGGTTCATGTCGTCTGTAGTACGGAACCTTTCGGTCAAAACGCCGACTTACTAAGCTGCTGCTCGACGATAAATGAATTAGAGGCCACGGTTAAACTTTTATAACCATACTCAGCGTATCATGGCACCTATGTCCTAGATAATGTCTTGAAATGTATGAATGTGTATTCATTTCCTAAAAAACTTTCGTTTTTTATTGTATATGTCTAATACTCCTCCGCGTAAAGCAGTTGCGTCCCCGATAGGTTGCTGGTGCTGCAGACTGTTTGGGCATAGAGTATTAAAACTTAACAGTTGCGTAAGTATCTTATTATTCATGAAAATTTTAATATTTTAGTATAGGCATGACTTGTAATCCATGAACCTACCGCGTGATAGAAATTTGTAAACGAACCTCTTTTCTTTTATTTGAAAACAGAACAGACTCTTTGACCCGTTTTATTGAAATAAAAACGCAAGACAAGGCCACCGCTAACCCTCTTATGAAAACATCCACTATTTTTTTCCCACTTTCTCTGCTGTACAACGGATATATGTACCACCCTGTTGGCCCGGAAGTTGAGATTAAAGAGAATTGGCCACTTGGAGTTGAGAAAGAAACCTGTCATTGTCATGGACTAAAGGTTTACCACCCGTCATGCAGCACGTGGAAACTGAAGAACTTCAAAATGGTATCTACGAGTAGGTCTGTGCCCTTAGCACGAAAAACTAATGAATTCGTCATTTAAAGTTCGTATCGAGAGAGCTGGGCATTACGATAGGATTTCCTTCTGTGAACCGCTCTTTTACATTACGAATTCAATAATTTTTCGTGCTACGGGCACGCCTTTTTTGAATCTCGCTATTCGGCAACCGCTTTGCTTATGGAGTGAAAGTCAAGCAAGAACCATGTGATTCTACTAGTGATATAGTAGCTCTACACCTTTAAAATTGAACATTGAATGCCAAATGGATTATCGGCAACTTGAATACTTAACTTTCTGTTCAAGTTTCCGTTATGAATGGTAAGTATTATTATAAAGAAGGTAGAAGAAGCCCAATATATTACAGTACTACCTACTGTAATATATTGGGCTTCTTCTACCTTCTATCTCCCGTTCCAATTAAGCAGTCCGACTGAGAAACTACCACCGCCCTACAGAATACCGCGATTAATAATAACTTTGTGATGTGTTTTTGACGGTGATTATGAGTTTTGTGTTGCCCGTGAGAATACAGAGAAACCCTTCTTTGTCTTCTGCACTGACAGCACAAGATGCTCCTAAACTTCTCCCTCTCCCTTCCTCCTGTAAGAAATATGTGCTGAGCTTCCACAAATAACACGTTCTATTCACCTGCATCTATTATGGAACTCAATTACCTCAAATAAAATCTGCGTCCATAATATTAACCACTCGTTCAACACTGTGTTCATGCAAAAGTCTTCATATAATACAAACACCATCGGTGGCGTTTGTACTATTGATAATAGCCATCGCAAACGTGGTTATGAGGTTTTAATCCATTCCTGCCATGAAACGCTTTCGTGCAAGAATTCAGAAGAACATGGTATCCATGTTAAGAGTATTCTTTGTTTAAAAATTTTCTGAACTTGTTTTCATATGCATATTGCTTCTATATCAGTAGTAAATCAGGAGGTTTAGCTTACAGTAACGACTCACACTTAATAAGTGGATGTATCGGTTGCTGTATCGCGCCTTTTTTGTGTAGCGTTGTTCAAGTAACCTATACCTAAACAGTACAGTACAGTACAGTCATACAGAGTATGTGATTGATTGTGACTTTAGCATTAGTAATTTAGTCTTACTTGATTCGACAACTGTCTCTTAATATTCGAATCTGTCGGTAATACTTAATTATAGAGATATATTTCCTATCGTAGCAATAGCTTCTTAATAACTTTTTGATCTACTACTGGTATAGAGCCTTATGTCATGTTATAATTGCCCTGATCATTTATTTGTAGCCCTAACGCGGTACACTTTCATTATCTTGTATTGCAACGGTCGAGAGCGGCGTTGCATTGTATAACACTTTCAATTCCTTCGCAGTTGTATATTAACTTGTGGTTAAGCTTTGTCTAATTTCTACTTGTATTGTTCACTCTTCTCATATTCTATTTCCACTATGAAGGTAAAAAAATATATGCAATGATATGGATGCTTTAAGGATGGAGTTAAATGGCTTTCTAAATTAATGAAACAACAAACTTTTCACAACTGCCGAATAAATAGTGTCTTGTTTTGTGAGTTACTGACCAATTACGGAGATCCTGTCATTCATACGGTGCCACACTGTGTTACTGTTGTAATATTTCCGGAAAAATATGAATAAATGGTTTATATTGCCAACAGGATTAAAATTAAAATAAAATATACGACGGATCCATCAGCATCAGCATTGCAATGGTTGGACGCGGCACAGACTTCTGGAAAGAAACATCCCTATATGTTCAGCCAATGTCAAGTAAGTTGTTTTTATTTAATTAGGTAACCATATAACCGTTAAGTACATCTATGGCAGTCGTTACGGGTAGTTGGAGCCCTCAAAAGTCCAACCAGCCTAACTTGGAACTTCGATATCGCCATTGGTCATTAGACCATTGGTTGTGGAGGTCAGATGGCAGTCGCTTCACGGAAAATATCGAAGTTCAGCCGCATCACAGTTGGACTGGAAAGCCGACCCCAACTGAGTTGGGAAAAAAGGTTCAGGGAATGATGATGACGTTGCCATACAACCGTTAAGCCACGGAGTTAAGCTACGGAGAGCTCGTTAAGCCGTCGATCCCGGTTGGCCATACGAACATCTAGGGCCTAGATGTTTGTATGGCTGAATTCTAGGCAGTCGTTACGGGTACTTGAGCCCGCCGACCCCAACAGAGTTGGGAATAGGCTCAGAGAATGATGAACCTAGATGCCAAAGTACTTCTATTCTTTCGTAGACCATTTTATGCATACCTAGATTCTACTAAACCGTTGTAGTACGATATACGTGATTGTTTTTCTGAATCATGTAGTAGTATCGGCATCAATTATTCCAAAGTGCCTAACCCCGTAATCAAATTGATCACAGCAATGGCACATGATATCCCCGTACTACCTAGTTCCATTGTATTAAAACGCCCTACGAAAAATAACGAAGTTCAGACGCATCTTAGACAAAAAAGCCGACCCCAACAGAGTTGGGAATAGGCTCAGAGAATGATGATGAGTGGAAAGTGGTGTGTACCTCGACTTAATCCTCTACAATCTAAATCTATAATTTTGTAGCCCATCCACGCTCGTTCGATCCTACCGTGCCAAGACACACCTGCTGTCAAGTTCACATATGATGCGGAGGTGACTGCCCCTGAAGAGTTCACAGTTCTCATGAGCGCCCTGAGGAGCGAGGCAAGGAACAGCAAGACCATCTACAGGCAACCCATGCCGCTGCCTTCGTATCTGGTTGCTATAGCAGTCGGTGTTTTGGAGTCTCGACCGCTTGGACCCAGGTGAGATTGATCATCATCATCATCATCATCATCATTTTGTACCAGCCCTTGTCCGAATTTATTTCGAGTCGATGCAAGTTTCGGTTAAGAGCTTTTTACTTGCTTTGATAATTAGTGCTATCATTGGGATTGTTAAACAGTGGATAATAATAATATAATAATATAATATATCATTTATTAGTTCTCTCACATAAAACATTACAAGGACAACACTTAAATTACGTACATTTAATTTCAAGTTTATCTATGTGAGAGACTGGTATCAGTACTAGGATTCCCTGTATGACAGATTACCAGCCTCTCCAATCTCTGAACATGTGGCATCAGGTAAGAACCTGGATGGTTGAGTGGTGGGTTCGTCTACCTCGGCCAATATATTTTCTTGTAATGAATTTCCGCCATGTAACGCCTACTTCAATATCCACTCTTTCAATGTCCTCTTTCACGTAATTCATTTATCTTTTATGAAGATGCACCTAAAGGTCTCATCAATCAATCATCGCCTTAGCGTTATTTTTTGCATTCGCGGCTTTCACCTCATTGCCCAAGGTTCCATTGCACTACTTCCCTTCCGTTAATTTCGGTATATGCTTTAACGGCTGACTGTCGTTTGTTCTCCAAACACCGGGCGAATAACCTACGCCAGAGATTCTTCCACCGCACGGTTGGTTTGACCGCGAAAGCCTTATACAGACCCTGACTAAAATCTGATATAGAAATAGGGAATGTAGTCTGGGTAACGTATAGCCTACTTCTTTTTATCCCAGGAATTGTAGGAACATAGTGCAACCCCACGGGGATACGGGATCCTAATTTATTTGAATACCTCGTTAATAGGAAATAGAATTCGAATTATTAAAAAAATATCTAGGGACATTATTTAGAATTTTTTTATATAGTTAAAAAATATTTTGTATTTTTTAAAGTAAAAATTTATTCCGTATAGATCTTAAATTATGAATTGTATAAGAAAAATAAAAGTTTACTTATCTACTCTTCATTATAATGTTTTGTTTGAGTAATCTAGTAGAGCAAACATGTAATGTAACTCATCTGAATATTTCTGAAATTTGGCCTCTATTTGTGTAGTTTCATTTTAGTTTGACTTTCAAATTATTATCGAGTCGATTGTCACACTGTTCTTTTGTGTTTATAATATGTCTATATTTGTTTTAATTTTTCTTCAAATAATAACAAATGGAATCACATTCACGAATTCCTTTAAAATTTGTAGATCAAAAGTATGGTCGGAAAAAGAAGAGATCGAGCGTAGTGCGTGGGAGTTCGCTGATACAGAAAAGTATCTCCAAGCAGCGGAAAAATTGTGCGGCCCCTACGAGTGGACGGAGTACGACCTACTGGTGCTACCGCCCTCTTTCCCATACGGAGGTATGGAGAACCCCTGCCTCACCTTCGTGACTCCTACACTGCTGGTCAGTATCTCGTCCACTGACGTCACACGCTAGTAAATATATCTACTGTGACGTCACAGCTAGGAAATGTGTCTACTGTGACGTCACTTGCTAGTAAATATGTCAATTCAATTCAATTTACTGTGACGTCACTCGCTAGTAAATATGTGTACTGTGACGTCACTCGCTAGTAAATATGTGTACTGTGACGTCACTCGCTAGTAAATATGTGTATTGTGACGTCACTCGCTAGTAAATATGTGTACTGTGACGTCACTCGCTAGTAAATATGTGTACTGTGACGTCACTCGCTGGTAAACATGTGTACTGTCACGGGACACGCTATTAAATCTTTCTACTGTGACTTCACGCGCTAATAAATGTACCTACTGTGATAGACTAAAGCAATAAATATGTCAAAGACATGGTTAAACCACTGTATATGCGTGCACTAGTGACTTTTTGTTACTGTGATTCGGGTCTCGGGCCGTGGTCTTTCGTCGATATTTGTGTAGCGGATCTTGTAAAATTTATATTAGTATAGTGTAGCGGATCTAATAAAATTGAACAAATTAAATAAATAAATTGTCCACTACAGTCAGAGATACTGTTTTGTACATTTTAAGTATATTATCCGGACCGATTCGCTAAGGCGGCTGCAGACGGTCCGAATCATACTATGAAAGTGAAGTAAAATTGAAGTATTGTTACTTTTAAAGAGGTTTTTATTATATCAGTTATTAATAGAAATATTGCCAATACTAAAAAATAGTAATGACTAACTTCTCGTGGGTTCGTCTAGCAACACTGAATAATTTCAAATATTCAGGTAAACCCACACCTACAATTTTTTTTTTCTTTGATTCTTTCCAGGCTGGTGATAGAAGTCAGGCAGACGTCATAGTACACGAAATCATGCACAGTTGGACTGGCAACTTGGTGACGAACAGGAACTTCGAGCATTTCTGGCTAAACGAGGGCTTCACTGTCTACCTGGAGAGGAAAGTGGCTGCCTCCCTCATTAACGACACTGCCGAGGCCAAAAAGAGCCGTGATTTCCACAGTTTGTTAGGTCTACAAGAGTTGAACGAAGCGGTGAGTACTATTAACATATTGGTCTATGGTATTAAAACTTTACTTTGACTCAGGGAAATTAAAGTCTGGTTAAGTTCGATCTTCTTTGTGGATCGGTATTGACTTCACGGTAATCTATCACTTCTTATTGTATTGTTTTCGTGTTGTGATCTTTATAGTATTTGGTTTATCGTCTGGGTGGATTTCTAATGTGTATTCTTCAGTCTCTTATTGTATCTTATTAAATACTACATTATCTGTGAATGAACATGAAATCTACTTGTATTCAATCATTCATCTCATTCGTTCTCCCTTCATCTCAATGTTACCCTAGAGTGAATATCACCATTAAACTATTTCTGCTTTGGGAATTCATTTAATTCGCTTTAATTTTTTTTTGCTTGACTCATGCACGTACACGCGCTCGCTTAAGTAGCACTACATTTCACAAATCAGGACATATATCTCATAAATTGCAGGTCGAAGTTTTGGGCGAATCAGATCCTCTCACGAAACTCGTGGTCGACTTAGAAGGGGTCCACCCAGACGATTCCTTCTCTCGTGTACCTTACGAGAAGGGTTCCCTCTTCCTGCGGTACTTGGAAGACTTAGCGGGAGGACCGGGTGAGTTCTCACTCTTAATAATTAAATTTATTTTAGGTGAATGATGAACTGGGAGCTAAGAATCCACTAACTAAATTGGTCGTGCAACTTGCGAGTATGCACCCCGATGACGCATTTTCTACTGTTCCTTATGAGAAAGGATCGTTATTCTTGAGATATTTGGAAGATCAGCTAGGAGGGTCCGGTAAGATACAATAATATCATCATCATCTTAGATCCCCAGCCCTTACCCTGGAGCCTAGGGTGCGTTTTCCTCCGCCATTTATTTGTACTTATTTTGACTATTTCGCGAGTGACTGTCGTCTGATCTCAACCCTCGCATGTATCCCTGCGCCAGTCTGCGCCAGCCCTAGCCAACCCAGCCCTAGTGATATCGTCTGCATATTTTTCCAGTTTGGCACCACTTACGACGCATATTCCGTTGTGGACTAAGTTGTGGGCTAAAATATCAAGAATTTTTTTTAACCTCCTGTATATCTATCAGAGTGCCTTTTTCATAATATTTGTTATCTTCCAGAGGTATTCGACGATTTTCTCCGTTCATACCTGACGAAGTTCAGAAAACAGTCGTTGGACACGGATCAGTTTAAAGGATACTTGCTGGAGTATTTCAAGGACAGCGATAAGTTGAAGAATGTCGATTGGGACGCGTGGTTGAACACGAGTGGCATGCCTCCTGTCATTCCTGAGTAAGTTAATATTTTATAGAGTACTAGCTGACCCGCGCAACTTCGTCTGCGTCACCCCGTTTTTGCAACATTTTTCACTTCTGCTCCGCACCAGTTGGTTGTAGCATGATGTTATATACATATAAACCTTCCTCTTCAATCACTCTATCTATTAAAAAAACCGCATCAATATCCGTTGCATAGTTTTGAAGATTTAAGCATACAAAGGGATATAGGGACAGAGAACGCGATTTTGTTTTATACTATGTAGTGATTGCAAATGTCCTTTTTTGCACTGAGCAAATAAAGTAAAGTTTGGCGGTTGCGTAAACCAAGAGAAACAATCTGTTTCTTAGGCCGATCTAACATTAGGTAATTATAAAAAACTGCAATTTTGTCATTGCAATGCAATTCCACTAATCCCGCGGAATCTGTCATCTTGCCGAAACTGTTTGATTTGCAGATAGGTTCTTGAGATGTGATAAATCGAGTTTCGCTTGAGTTGTTTGATGTAAGAAGGGCCTTTATTATTGTGTTATTATTATTGATAAATATAACTTCAAATTTAAACATATTTAATATGTTTTATACATAACATAACATAACATAAACTTACGCCTTGTTTAGGTCCCAATGTAACAGGTGGCGAGCCTATTGCCATTAACCGGGCACTTATAAACCTGCGATAAATACACACAACTTCCAAAAGCAAATAGGTCATTGGTGTGTGTCATATTAAACCTGGGATCAAACTGGAGACCCATACCACTAGGCTACCGCAGTTCTTTTATATATGTTTTATATTTAATAAATAATATAAATTTTGTCATTTCAGCTATGACACAACAATGACCAAGGAGATTGTGGCTCTTATAGCTAAACTCGATAAACCAGACGTGACGTTCTCGTACGACGACGTGAAGAACTTCACCCCACATCAGATGATACACTTCCTGCAGCAGCTGGTCGAGAGGCCGCCTCTGTCACTCGAACATCTGCGTACTCTTGGGAGGGAATACAGAGTTAACAACAGCAAGAACACAGAGATTTTATATAGGTTAGTGTACCTATTGTTATAACCTACGGAGCTGGTACATCTGCTGAGGTTTCTGATGAGGTTAGGTGGTCAGATGGCAGTCGGTGTCGTAATAGTCTAAATAAATGAAATTATAAATATTTGGGACCCCGGGGTCCAAAGTGAATTTCTGATTATGTACTGTTTACCTATGTGAACAAATAAATAAATAAAAAAATGATGACATTGGAGTACTTGATTTTCTTCAAACTCGATTGACCAAGATTAACCCAGCGTAAATATATATAGATTACAGCAAAAGTTGCTGAACATTAATTTCTTTACTTATTTTACAAAACACGAAACTGATCAAATTGATCTTTATTACACCAATCACGTGTTAATCTAAACATTTTCAACATTTTATAGAATTAGTAATACGTAGTTTAAACAGTTAAAGTAGTAATAAATAAATAAATAATAAATAAATATTCTAGGATATTTGCACTGAGCGGGAATCAAACCCGCACCTCCTGCGTAGCAGTCGCGTTCACCACCGCCACACCACGGAGGCTGTCAAAATATTCCCATAAATTTTTACCAGGTCTCATTATTTTTTGTATCTTTCGCAGATGGTTCAGATTGTGTGTCAAAAGCAAAGACGAAGGCAAGCTCAATGAAATATACAATTTCCTTAACACTATAGGCCGCATGAAGTACGTCCGACCGTTGTACAGAGATCTGTACGCGTGGGAAGATGTCCGCGACAGCGCGATCGATAACTTTCTCAAAAATGAGAAGAATATGATGCATGTGTCTGCATACACACTGAGAAAGGATCTCCATCTCACAGTGTAGGGAATATTTTACATGAATGTAACATAGTGTAACTATAATTTATACGCCATAATATTGATTGAATAAATAATTATGTTATGATGTTTTGTATGTGTTTTTGTTACCAGTGGTTTGATTGTTCGGTAGCGAATTAGAAAATCAGGAGAATTAATGTTCCACATGACCAAAAATCGAATCAAACTCGTCACGTGGCGTTCTTGGGGTTCATTACGAGAGGAAATTGTAGAAGAGCGGGCCCTAGGCACAGATAAGGTAAAATTTACTACCTAAACAGATATGCCCATACCATAGATAAGTGTAAGTACTCAGTACAAGAGCTACAATAACTCTACAATAACAGCTATAGGCAAAGTCATGGGTTATGGAGTCGATATGTATTTTTTCTTTCTTTTATACCATTTAAGGGCAGACAAGCATACGGTCCACCTGATGGAAAGTGGTCTTCGTGGCCTATGGATGGAGTCTTTCCTCTGCCGCACCATTAAGTCTTGGAATTCTTCTTCTTCTTACATTCCCGGGTCCTTTAAGCGACAGTACGTGTTTTTGGGCTGTCTTTTGAGGATAGCACGGGGTGGAACGGTGGTGAAGAAGCTTAAATCTACCAATCATAGATTATATGAAACATTCCGCGCCTTAGTTTACGCAGCACGACTTCACACAAATCTAGCTACCTCTACCTGCGTTCTCGGAGATTAGACTTTAGATTAAACCGTGACGTCACGCACTTTATATGCTCCAGCCGGTTTTATATATCATATAATATATCACCACCAATTGGTGATGATATATTATTCGTATCAGCATAAAACAGTTTCACGAGTAGGTATTGGAGTGTGGGACCACACCAAGATCTTTAAGGTCATGCTCACCTCACGGTACAATTACTGAATTATCAACGAGGTTAAATCAGGGTTTTCTGTCGATATTGTGAGGTCAGACTGCTTAAAAGCTGTAGGTATATATCATCCGGAAGGGGAAAGAGTGAATGATTACGAAGATGATTTATTGAAATGTTAAAGCATAAAGACAGAATTTTTTATATTAGGTACTTAGACAAGCACACGGCCCACATGATATAAAGTGGTCACCGTAGTCTATGGACGTTTGCAATACCAGAGGTATCACATCACCTTCGTAGTTACTGCCGGCTCCTTGGAAACCTTCTAATGTCCTTAAAGAACTCCATATTGGAGTCAGAAAAACCACCTAGGGAGTTCATTCCGCAGCTTGAGGGTGTGCGAATTGAAGTTCTTTTTGCACCGCACAGGGCGCATTCATGATGTAGATCAGTGCTCAGAGCATTTTCATTTGTAAGAGAGTGGTCGCGGTTCGAGTTTCCCGTTTCTCAATCACGTTTTCCAATGGGGATCTGAGAACCTGGTCGAGTTCAATGCCAAGAAGACGCAGGCATGCGCGTTTTCAGCAAAGACATCTCCTTTCCTTCCTCCTCCCACTCTTCAGAGCACACCACTGCCATTACAGGATAACCTCAATATACTCGGTATGGACGTGCGCTGCAAACTGAACAACAAGAACTATATCGAGAGCATCATCAAAACAGCTTCGCGTAAACTCGGAGTCCTGAACAGAGTGAGACGTTTTTTCACGCCGGAGCAGCGGTGTCTTCTTTATAAGACACAAATTCGCTCCTGCGTGGAATACTGCTCGCATCTCTGGGATGGCTCCGCAAAGTACTTATTAGATGCTCTCGACAGGTTGCAGCGACGTGCGGTTCGCATTATTGGGAGTCCTGAGGTCACAAAGTCCCTCGAGCCTTTGCAGATGCGTAGAGATGTTGCGTCCTTGGCAGTATTTTACCGTCTCTACCATGGTGAATGTTTGATGAGCTCTTCCAATTAATCCCACCCTCCCTTTCCTACACAGGACAACGCGTGCAGGGCTTAGGTGTCACTCGCATACGGTACAGAATATTCCATCAAGAACCAAGCGGTTCGGTGAGTCTTTTCTCTGCCGTACCATTAAATCCTGGAATTCCTTGCCGGCGCACGTGTTTCCTTCTTCCTACGTCCCGGGTCCTTTAAGCGGGGCGTGAAAAAGCATCTGATGAGGCCGTCAAGCTGAGCGCCACCATTGTAGCACTGAACGTGTTTGCTATGGTGACCCTCTTTCATGGGACTTTGCCTTCAGCTTAACATCAGGCGAGGTGAAGTCAAATTGACGTGCCATAGATAAAAAAAAAAGAGTCCCGTCTGAGCATGTCCGAGTGTGGTGTGGTCGCCGCCGTAATCGGCGTGACGCGGATCTTGAACATAAATCGCGAGAGAAACGAGGTCTTGGCGCGCGCAGATTCTTTTGATTAAATCTATGTTTAGTGGATCTCGTCCATCACCGTTGTACCTCGTGCTATCCTCTCATCCTTAGATGTCACCCGTAACCGGGTGCGGAATATTCTAAGAACCAAGCGGTTCGCTGAGTATTTCCTCTGCTGCACCATTAAGTTTTGGAATTCTTTATCAGCTCACGTGTTTCCATCTACCTACAGTCCCGGGTCCTTCAAGCGGAGCGTGAAAAATCATCTGATGGATGAGGCCGTCAAACTAAGCGCCACCATTGTAACTCTCTACGTGTTTGTAACGCTGACCCTCTTTCCTGAGGTGGGATGAAGTCAAATTGACGTCCTACCCTAAATAAAAATCAGCAGAAAAACGAGTACTGTGCGTATAGAGCTCGTTTTGAGTTAAACTGAGCGCTCAATGGTAACATCTCATCAATGGCTCATCATAACATTGTAGATGCTTGTAATGGTGACCCTCATTCCTGATACTGTCTTTAGCTTATTATCCAGGCAAGGTAAAAGAAATTGACGAGTCCTTAATAAAAATGGTCCACAACTCATGCCTAAACCTTTTTACTTTTAAGAGTTATTGTCGCTCTTGTATGAGCGTGATGTATCTGGGTTTCGATTCTATTAATTGTCAACCATTGTCAACGAACTGTGATTACAAAACTGCCATTTAATTTTGGACTCTACTATTAGACTGTTAAAAGTTCAAAATTAAATGGCATTATGTAGAGTGATTGTAACTATGTAATAAACTCGTTTTCATTTCATTTTGAACTTTAACTGTGTTGCAGTAGAGTCCAAAATTAAATGGCAGTTTTTGTGACCACAGTCGTGTGACTATGGTATAGAATTAGTAGAATCGAGGTCCTGTTGTATGGTAACTTTTATCTATACGTGCTCAGGGCTCAAAAACGCGTGTAGAGCGCAGTTTCAGCACATTTTGTTTGTATTTTGACTGTATTTTGTTAGTCATAAACACGAAGTACCTAACGTGTACCTAAGCGAGAGAAAATTAGTTAGAGTGAATGACGGTGGATTTATTCATAGCATTTTATTCCTAGTTATTTTATTCTTTCCCCGAACCATCAAAGCGTGAAGGTGTATACCGGATAACAATGGCTCCGTCGGTGGTAAACAACATAAATCATTCGTCTTCCGACAAAGGGTTGAGGGATTTTGCTCAAAATACCTATTGACGGATTAAAGGACACTTGAGTAGTCTATTGTGTTCCTACAAAGCACTTTGGACTGTAACTCGAGTTGATGACCTTTCAGTTGATGAGCATTCAGATTTTTGAATTAGACGTGGGTGTCTAGTAAATTAGTTTTGGCCAGCGGTTATGCTCACTTGAAATATTTTAACCGATTCGTGGCAAAGGTATGCAAATCCCCGCGTTTTTACAAAGGTTTAATACATATATTATACATACACGTGAAATATATAATATATACACATATATTATGTATTTCACATGTTGCCATATGTCAAAGCCTTTCAGTGTGAGCGAAACTGTGTTTTAAACTTGCTTGAGACGTTCTCAAAACATGTATAAAACAAGTAATTGTGCTCTGAGAAGACTTCTACAATTACTTGTTTCTTGGTGAATAGGACGGGTATGTATGATGCCCCTTAATACCACGTCTACATATACGTAACATTTCGCCGTGACCGTGTCAGTATTGCATATCCTTCGCGTTTTCAGCTGCCTGATAACTGAGTTTAAATGAAACCATTACTCTGCTGCTAGCCGTGTCACAACTCTACTGTCATTAGTATGAGCACATAGTAATGAGCTCTAGTTTGTGTATCCATGTGCCACAATTTTGTTTCATCCACACTCAACGTCATGTTTAGATGACGCGCTGTCCGGTCTGCTGTTCATGTCACAAATCTGGATGCACCTTAAGCGACAGATGACACAGTGTCCACGCTACAGACGTATTTCACAAAAACCAGTAGCGTGACTGTGATTTCACCAAATGATCTGTTGTTAGCAGTTGGCTACGAATTTGAACCATTGTATACGACGAAATGTGGAAAAAAAAAATTCTCAGCAACAGCGAAGAACATTTTTATATAAAATGTTGCGATTAAGTCATTAGCTTACATATATGTATAGCGTAATCAGTTTTTAGCTTTGTTTTAATTTAAACTGGCATTGATAGATTGGTTACGTCGACATTGGTCACGTCAAAGCTAGAAGCGTTTTAAAGTGAGCAATATAGACGGAGATGCTTCTTTCTTATTCTTAGCACCTTTTCACAATTAAAAATGCAATGGCAATAGTAGCTCCCAATACTACCAACTGTACTTTACCGTCTATTTAATTATTGCACTCTTGGAACTCCTCCTAATGTTGTTTAAAACAAACCGTCTATATCGAAGTTTGACACAAAGTTGTCCCTATACGGTCATCCAGACTAGACTGTTAGTTGCTAACTAGCTCGTACTTTGGGGCAGTAACTTCTATCCCGTACCTATACCAACTAATGTACTAAATACTTATTTATTGGTGGAAGTTCTACTATTACGTTACATTATATATCTACCTGCGTTCTACAACTACTATCTACTACTATCATGACGGCAAAGTGCAGTGCTTGCTCTGACACTCTTTCTTAGGTTCTACATCACCTACATTCCAGCGTTGTACCCAGCTACATTCGAGGATATCACCTCGTAACACCTGGTAATTAGATTTTTAGATAATACGAATTTTATGGGAACCGCTGATTTAATCGAAATTAATAAACTAAAGAACACACCGGTCATTAACTTGCTTAAATCTTTAGGCAGTTTTGAGGTATTTATATTTATCCTCTAAAAGAAAAGGTTCGTTTTGTTTGTAAGCGATAAACTCTGAAACCGATGAACCGATATTAATAAGTTCTTCTTTCCCTATCAGTGAGCTATTGTTTAAATCTGAGAGTATCTAGAACTCCAGATTCGGAAGTTCAAGCCTTGAGTATTCGGCATTCCAAGTTTGAGTTCAAAAATCATATCACTATCGATAAAGAAACTATACACTTCTGGTATAAGTACTTGGCCAAAGTTGAGCCATAAATGATTAAGTCAGTTAACTTACGTAGGTAGGTACTTGCTTATAGTTGGGAAGTTACAGCTGCTATTTGAGATTCTCTGTGGGTAAGATATTACATTTGACAGATTGCATTATTTTTAATCCTTGATTGATGCTACATAAGATTATTATTTCCTTAGACTTACTTACTTACTACTTAGATTTACTTATTTTCCTATAAAGAAAAAAGATATCGATCTAGTTTATTTTGTTAACACTATATAATGTTTCTTTTGGTTAAATTAAATTAGACTTAGGCCGTCAAAGGATTATAGATCTTTAGGTGTCCAGGAACTATTGTAACTAGTCCATTGTAGACTTCATGTTATGTCCACTGAAAACTAAGATTAAAGTTTGGAGATGGTTTGCTACGAGTATGACTCGTCGTTGCGATAAAGTTATCCGAAATCTTTTAAGGATACATATGGTTAAGTGAAATATGTACCTATCTTTACACAAAACCAAGGCGTGAGAAAGTGACAGAATATATGAATCGTGAAACGCTTTTTTATAATCCAAGATGATAACTTCGATCGAAATATATGCAGTGACGTCAATTTCTCTACGTTAAAAGTCAGTCATTGCCACTGAAATCATATTACAGTAAGGTCCCGCTGTAGTTTAGAATATTGTCTTTTCAATAAACCTTATATCCTATCTTGTAAAGGTTCAATCATTGATTTCAAGGATAACAAACAATTGTACTTGAGTAGCATTCCTGTGACATTTTAGACCATAACCCAAAACGTTAAGTCCCATAATTGAACGAAACCTCCCAACTACGTTTTCCCCTCGACTCTCCGCAGTGACGTCACAAAATCAGCCAATGAGCAACGAGAACTTGTATCGCGATATTGAAATTTTCTTTCGTTGTAACATATATACCAGTGAACGAATCAATATCCTGGGGGGTCCGTTGCTACAGAGGAAGCCGGTTGTGGCGGCGAGCCGGTCTAAGTCGCCGCTAACTTCGATTACGTTCGCCTAGTTTGTAAGTTCGTACTTGTACTATAAACCTTAGAAACTGGTAACAAAAAGAAGCAAGCAAATGAATGTTTAAGCAATGAAAGCATATTCAGAAGAAAAACGAGAGTTAAATCTCACCACCACTCTACAGCAACTTTGACTCCTTTTTGCCATTTCATTTGGTTCCCTTTATTGTATTTCTTAATAAAATTGTGTTAAATTTTTACATTGGATCCGCTTTTTATATTTACAGTAAAAGTAAGTTCTTGTATGATTTTAACACAAAATTGTGACGGAACGAGACTTAAATCGTAACCTAAGTAAATGTTTGTGCATTTACCCCGACGTTTCGAGACCATAATTATATGTAGGTATGCTAATATTATTATGCATCTGAATCTGAATATCCTAATATGATTCTTCTTGAAAATTCTTCTGTTCATTTATTTATCCTCTTAAAACACCTATCTTTACAGGTTTATTGACAATGCACTATTGTTATACACAATCTATTTAACTATAGTAACTACTTATATTTAACACTATTATTGTGAATTCACACGTATCATCTAATTAAGTCCTCTTGAACGAGTAGAACGATTTTGATGAAATTTTGTTTGTTAGTATACTTCAATGGGTTCATGAATAGTTTGAAAACATAATTGGACCCGGTAGGTGGCGCTGTTGTTTTTCTACTTCATTAGGTAGAATACTTGATGGATTCATCAATGCTGGGTTTAAATTATTGTGCTTTAAATTTCGACAATAGATCTATACCCAAAGGGTGTGACGGGAACGTTCCCGAAAACGAAAATAGGGGATACTATGTATTAGCCATTTTAAAGAAATTGTGGTACTATTATTTTGATTGCAATACTTTTTATTGTTAGGTAACAATAAAAAGTATTGCGATACCTTGCTATGCGGTGTAAATCGCAAGGAAATTAATTACGTAATACCAATTAACGTCTTGGAGAGTATCAGACCTACGCTAATAAAAGGGTTTTTTAAACATCATGGTATGTATCTACCAATAAAGTATTGCAATAAAAAAGTAGCCCGATTTTATTAAACTGGTTAGTAGAAGGTACACCTTATTTACGTTTTCGGGAGGGTTCCCCAAACAACCCGTAGGTATAGTTGATGTTATAAGCATTTATTAAGACAGATTATTTGGAAATTTCACTCCTAAAGAAGTAAAACCAAGGATGAATAATTGTATGGAAGTCAGTCAGAGCTTTTTACCTTTTTGCTTCTGTTTATAAATTACCATTTTTTTATTTTTTTTTTTAAAACAAGTCAATTTGACTTTCGTCCGTCAGTGCACAGATACACTGGTACTTTATAAAGGGGTTATATTCTAGTAGTTAATGCTAATGAAACTGGAGAGATGGTTCCCTTCAGATATAAGTTGATTTAATATAGCTAAGATTGAACGATAGAATGATGGAACGAGAACATTTGTACCGAAAGCCAATGTGGGATAAATCCTACTAACTGACCTCGCTCTACTTGTGTAAAAATTTATGTCATGGCTATAGGTACAGTCAATGACAAAAGTTAACTGACTCAATAATATTTATGTTACCTTTTGCAATATTCATATATTATAATATTGCATTTTGCATTTGTCCTCAGTCAATGTATAAGTAGTTTCAGAATCCCCGGCGGACTCTTAATTTATTTCATGTTTTGTTTATTATTTTATGATGAGTTTAATAGATTTTAATAGAGTATAATAGATTTGACTTACTTGACTTAAGGTCCTTTGTCCCCTAGCTGGGGCAGAGGGCGTCCACAGTGAGTTTCTATCCCGTACGGTCTTGAGCTTCGCGTTTGACTTCGCTCCAGGTTTTTCCAATGGCTTTCGCTTCGTCAATGATAGTCCGCCGCCAGGTCTGTTTTGGGCGACCACGTTTGCGCTTTCCTTGGGGATTCCAGTCTAGGGCTTGCCTCGGTATGTGGTTTGGATCCCTTCGGAGAGTGTGGCCTATCAAACTCCATTTACGGCGTTTGATCTGCTGGTCGATCTGGACTTCACCACAACGTTCCCAAAGCTGCTCGTTGGAATTTTTTTCTGGCCAGTAAATACCCAGGATTCTGCGAAGACATCGGTTGACGAAGACCTGGAGCTTATGCGAGATGTCCTTTGTGACCTTCCATGTCTCACACCCGTACAGTAATACGGATTTCACGTTGGACCGGAATATTTTGAGTTTAACTCTCCGAGTCAATTTCCGTGATTCCCATACGGGTCTAAGCTGCGCAAAAGTTGCTCGTGCCTTGGCTATCCGCGAAGTGATAGCCAAGGCACAAGCATTATAATAGATTTGGTGGTAAATAAATTAGAAATTGCTATTTCTGGTTGACATTGACTGTACCTACACTCAACCTCAGAAATTACTCTACCTTCATAAAAGATGTTTACATGGAAATCAAATTCATAATTAATGTACAAATAATTTATAACTTTTAGAGTTATAAATTTAAATAATAATATGTAAATAATGAAACAATATCAAATAAGTCGAGATAGAAACTGTTAAAAAATATTTATATTAAAAAATGTACCTAAGTATTAAGACTTAACGTCAGCCACCATCAATATTCAACAACTTTTATGAAATATTAAATAAAAGTTATTTCATGAAAAGTTTTAGAGCGGTAAGGTTATCGGTAACTTGGAAATTGTTAATTTAATACTGATGGCGACTGTACTAGGTAGACATCTTACAAGATAAATTGCCAAAACGTCTTCGGTGAGCGGATAAACGTCGTGGATGGAATCTTTGCTGCTCCGACGTTGAAAAAAATCAGGTAAAAGTTTATGTCTTTTTATAACAGAACGGATTGTGGACGTGGAAAAATAGATCGATACTTTTTTTGGGCGCGAAAAATCCCCACGTGTACCACCAAAGTCGGTGGAGGTGATTATTTCGACTCGAACTGACTAAAATGCACAACGTCTATTGGGTCTTTGATTGCCGGAGGTGAGATTATACAAGACATATCTATTTGTTATGAACCATTTCCCTAACGTGTGTTCTATGGTGTCCCCATCTAGTTCCCAGATATGGGGAGGCGCACTTTGCGCCGCTGTCGCGTCCTGCTTCTGCTAGGGTGACAGGCAGCTCTACCAGTCACCCCCAGGCCCGCGCTCTTGGAGGACGGAGGTCATTCTGCGACCTCCGACATCCGAGTCGCCTACAAAATACACAGATCGATTCTGATAACTACTTAGCGTAAAATTCGGTCACCGGACTAAATCACCGAGCTAGTGAGTCAGAGCCGATTTGGCTTTTTAACTCTTCAGTGGTGTATGTTCACGTTTTAATAGTACGAAGAATTTCGGGATTTTCAAATATTTTCCATTGGCCCTCATTTATCATTTCATAGTAACGGAACGAGGTCATCTCCTCCAGCTGAGGTCATTCTCAGGAGGAAGTCGGATGTGCGTAAGTCGTTCCCACAAAAGACAATCAAACCAAATTATGGAAAGAAATAAGAGTGGAGCTGTCTTATTTAGCTTATAAAGAACTGATTTCTTTCAATTTGCATATTTACACGTGTAGGTAAATGATAAGACACGCCTATCCTGACAGTGAAAACTAAATATAACTGGGGATCAAAGCAAACAGAAATAATTTAAGTTCCAGTCTTCTAATAAATTAAACATAAGTCCCGGGGCTTGTTAAAAAAGTAAATTTACAAAACATTTGAGAAGAGACCATAAAAACAAAAACAAACAAATAACACATTACATTATACACTTGCGCTTCTGAAGAAACATAACAGATGAAAGTTTTGATTGCGATAAGAATGAGAGTAATATGATATAAATTGCGCTCGCGGTAGCCCTGAACGAGCAGCCCTGGGTAAGGCATCAAACACAGCTGGATAGTAAATGTTTGTGGCGCCTGTCAGCACTGTCTGTGTCCTATTCTATGAGCGAAACGCGACTATTGTACCCTACCCAGATATTGATTTGGCAGGCTGCCGAGACGTCTATTCTGACGATCGTCTTAATTCAATTTCGCAAACAACGAGATTTAATAACTCTATAATGATAATTAAGTTGTGGGTTGTTTGTATAAAGTTATCCGTAGAAGAATAAAGCGCGCGAGTGACATACGTATCTTATGAGACAGTGACAGAGTATATGAATGGAAGCTTTTTTTTTATAAACCAAGTTAATTTTGACAGAAATATATATTGCAGTGACGTCAATGTTTGGAGTGTGTCTCATTTGTGATATAGTGCAGACAAGTTTGTCATAGTACATGCATTCGAGTCCAAGTCCGCATCCATGAAATCTTGGCAAGTCGGTGTTGAAGAACGTTTATTGTTCTTGCGGACAAATATTGCACTGAGCAGAAATCGAAAACCTGCTACTGTACTTATACTCTGTCAAAATGTTGGGGTTATAATCCCAGTGGTTTAAGGGTTTAGATCAGTAAGCCGCGACAAGTAATTCATATATAGTGTACGGGTTTTGTTACTATGATCTCCGCTTACGCTCCTACTATGTTCCACAACCTCGACCAACATATATAAATATTGTTGGTATTGTGTTTAGTGTGAGCCGCGCTGCTGGGTCATAAACATAGCAATAAATTATGGAGCTAACCCCCACCGTCTCATTGTCGTCGTAATGGACTGTTCGCTTCCATACTACGTTAAAGAGATACTTCATAATGTCTTCGTTTAGAGTTATCAAATTAGCCATATAGGTTTGTAGTGTTAAAATACACAAATGAATGGCTTGCGGATTGAAGTAAAGTATGTGATGAGGCCGTCAAGCTGAGTGCCACCATTGTAACATTTAACGTGTTTGTAATGGTGACCATCGTTCCTGAGACTTCACCTTGAGCTTACCATCAAGTTGAAGTCAAATTAACGTGTCCTAAATAAAAAATATATTAGTACACATATAAAGATTGATGCTAGGTAGGAACAGTTCGTTAGAGTAGTTAGAACTTAGAAGAGTAGGCGAAATTAGCTTACTTAGGTTTAGGCATGGAAAACTTTCACACACAAGGGGCTCCAACATCACCTGCCAGTGGCTATGTTACCTAGTATACCTGCTGATTGAAGCACAAAGCTTTGACACAGACTGTCCTCTCCAGGCTGAAAGATTAGACGTCATTTGTTTCTTTAATAGCCAATACGTCAAATAAATATTCAAAGCTTCAAAGTGGACACTTTGATGGCAACGGCGACAACGAAGCAAAGTAAGGCGTTACATGAATTTCACTCAAGTCGACTAAAACACATCCGAAGTACAAGAAGGTAAATGCTTTCGTATGTGTTTCGTTCTGACCCTAAGTTTCAGATGATAACCCCCTTTTTTATCGTGCGAAAACTACCCACGGATACCACCCCACCTTCCATCAGAGCCGGTTGAAGAGATTATGTTGGACTTGAACCCTCTTTGGGTCCTTAGTTGCCGGAGGTGAGATAGTAGCCAACATATCCCTCGATCCTCAGCAGGTCCGGGGTCTTCTCTATCGAAATTACCCCCTTTATTATCTGGCATTAAACAAAAAAATAGAGAATTATTGCAAAAACCATTTCTTTCGTACCAACCTTCCCATAAAAACAAATGACTTGCGTTATGAACTAATCAGAGCTTGAAAGCAAAAAATAGAAAGATTAATTAAAAAACACGCCGGGATAAATTGGCCGTGCCTAAAGATAATGGTAGCATTAGAGTTAAAGCAAAAAAAGATGAATCTTCGTCTACATTTGAGGATAGTCATAAATTAAGGGTGCGATTAGGCTTCGCGCCACATTTCAGCCGTCAAGATAAGGCACCGCCATAATTATCTTTGGTAAAGGCTAAAGGTTACGTTACATCTATTTTGGGGAAACGAATCGGAAAAATTTACTTTCATGAGATTTATGTTGCGTGTCTGAGATATTTTACCGCTTATTTTTTATGCATGGATTTCTTTTTTATGGAAATACAGTAAAGTCATGTTAGTGAAGGTAAAATATTAACAAAGGTGAACTTAACTCTTTTGAGTTTTCCACAGACCTTTCTGCTATAGAGGCAGATAACATAAAAACAATTCTACAGAGTAGAAAACAAAGCTACTCCTCTGCAGTATTATAGTAGCCAAAGAAATCCAACTTTCAGGTAATCTTTTAAGTGTATTCAAAAGACTAGCTTAAAGTTAGATTACTACTTTGAATTTTGATTACTATCTTACCGAAATTCGAATTTATTATCCAACTTCATTCTAAGTCATTCAGAATTTTGGAGCGCAATATTATCTCATGAGGTCTGGTGCAAATTGTTCTTCGGTCGAAACACAGATCGACAGATGGCAGTTGGGTCCGTAAAAGTCAAGATAAGTGGCATCAGGAAGAATTGGTAAAAGATTTGATTTGAGTTACTCAGTATAGTTTAAAAAGTAAAAGTAGTATTGTAGAGTTGTAGCACACGCGGCCTACGGTAGTGCTACGACGCTACGAAGGCATAAATTCGTAGCAAGCCACTCGTTAGAGCTTTTTTACCGAAGGCGTAGAATCTACTAGTTTATCCTTTGAGATTGTTATTCTATTAACGTGTATTGAACTGCACCACAGTTTTCAAAGCCGGTCCACTTCTAAAAAGAGCTTCATTCGTCAAATAGCAGGATACTCGTCAGTTATCAAATATTCATTTAAATCTCATTAACTATCACAATTGTACGATGATATCGCATTATCAATTGTGTCGTGTGTATTGTGACGGCTGTTAAAGCAATCTTTTTTTACTTAATATTTTAAACTAAAGTATCAATTTTTTTGGTGACTATAGTTGAAGTTTTTTATTAAAAAGTAGAAGGATAGAAGTAGGTGAATTTTTTCTCTATCTACCTCAGAGTACAATTGGCGTGAATATATTAAGTATTATACAACAAATTTCTTGATTCGAAACTCGATTCTCAACAAACACAGAACTGACGATGATACGAGTACCTACATAAAAATTAAGTCATAATTAATTAGAGTACTCAAAACATCTCTCTCTTCTCCTTTTATTAATTGCTTTTGTTTTGTGTGTGACCTGAAGTTCCTGAGAAAAATCCTGTACCATAATATCACAGTACATCTGCTGAAAGAGAAATACGAATACCATCTTGCAAGTAGATTAGTTTGGGCTTCAACGATAGGGTAAGGTCTCATACACCCCTCGAATATTCATTAAGCCACACTTTTGCATTGACACAATAACCTAACCACATATACGAGGGTCTTTAAGGAAGTAATAAGTTCCCCTAATTCAGCAACATATTAACATAACTACTTCATGTTATCTGCAAACGTAATAGCGGTCAAAGGGTTGGTTCAATTGCCAATTAACCGTGCTTAGATTAATGCTCACTGTTAAAGCGGATTTGATCGAATATTATTAACCCTAAAATAGAATGATCAATGTATCGAATAGCTGAAGTTATATTCCGTTTTCGAACTTGTTAAGTACATTTATATAAAATGAATAATTCTGTAACTGTATTCTACTATATAGTAGGTGACAAAAATATATGTTAAAGCAACATTAGCTCTACAAAGGTTAGATGGATCTTCCCAAACTGCAACCAGGTGAGATATTGGTCAAACACGAGCCTATCGAACATAAAAAAACAATGCAAGTGCAAAAAGTTCGTTTGAGAATCAAACAAATAGTCGGGTCTTTTTTTTACCGCAACATAAACTCTTGGAACGTTTTGTCAGTTCACATTATTTCCTTCCTCCTACACTAAGTCCTACAGTTCTGGGTACTTTAGGCGGAGCGTGAAAAAGATCTGTCGTGGCCGTTGAAATAGGGACGCCAATTCTAGGAAAAACATCAATAATGGTTGTATCTAAGCAGATGGTGAGGAAAGTGAAGGTCGTTTGATGACCCAAATATTAAAAAAAACCTCAATTACTACCCCAGTGAATTTGCTTTGAAATAGTAAAATTGTTTTCTTCTCGGGATTACGAGGTAAGGCAACAGTGGCTCTGTTACGATATGATGTACGGGTACAGGTACGACACGGTTTACGAGCCCCAGGGCTCTTCAGAAGTTTAGATGGAGGCACCGTGGTCCCTACATCCGTAGGCGGTCATCTCGAAAGAGAGGGTCCCGGGTCTGCCGGAGTGCGAGAGATATGTTCGCTACTATCTCACCTCTGACAACTAGGGACCCAAACGGAGCATTTTAGTCGGTTCGACATAACCCTCTCACCAACTCCGGTGGGATTGGAATTCGTGGGGATTTCGCGCACAATAAAAAATGGCTCTTCAGAAGCGGTCGCGTAAATGCCAAGACGATGACAGGACTAATGTCAGTTACTGTGAACACCGGTATTCTTAACTAGAATTTAATTTACATTTTACGTTATTCCATGCCTGTGATCCCGTTTTAGTTTTAATGCTTAAAACGAAATTTTACTTCACTGTTATACTTAGTGGGGTAAAAGTGTATGCTATTCATTTTTCATTTTAAAGCAACATAATACTAAGTGTAGTAACGTCACAGTGACGACATTGTTGACAATAGAGAGTGGGGCTCTACGTCCGCGCTCGGTAGACTATTGACGCATCTGCGAGGTACCACTTAAATGTTCTACACTTCACTTCTTTTTAAAACATTAGTCAAGTATGCTTTTTATTCAGATGTGAAGATTTACACACACTGGGATATTATAAATATAACTAGTATTGTATAAAACATAATTATTTCGTAAGTATTTATACAAAGTCCGACATAACCGCCCCGGTGGCCGGCGCCGGGGAGGTTATTTACAAAAAATTACTCAGTTGACTTCTAATATTTCAACCCTACCATTATTTGATCCTGTGTTAAATTTGATCGAGCTGAATGACTGTTGGATTGGTTCTATGTACTAGTACACGCAGTAATTCGTAGAAAGGGTAATTATCATTTAATGTATCCCAAACCACAATGCGTTCTAATGGAGGAGAGAAGAACACCTACCTATAGTATTTCATTGTTGATGGAATGATTGAAATTCGATTCTGTATGGTTAGACACACATAATATACATATATGAACATATTCATATACATACATGAACCGTTTGTCTTGTAAGCCTTACCACGTAATACAGTGTAGGCCATACACAAATCTCTTACGGTCACTTCACATTTCCACTACTGTTCCTCTACGTAATGAATCACTCAGTTAAGCTAAGGACTCCGTTGCATCTGTGTGCCTATCAAAGTAACTACAATCAATTATGTACTTACTTCTCTCTGAGCGACAATCTCGGTTTACGAGTTTTCTAAATTCGGTTTATTTGGGATTATTCCGCGAGAGCCGGACGTCTGATGTTTCGTCCACCTGCACCAACCAGCAGGTGTACCTACTTGCTGATGAGGTAGGCTTAGGTTTAGCTTAGCGCTTGGTTCTTGCTATTTAACTTATAGGCACAAAAGGAACCTATTTTCTTACCTTGTTACTTCTAGCTTCGGCTTTTTGGTTTTGTGTTAAATGAGTCTGTCCCTCGAAAAACCCTTTTATCTTCAATAAATTAGCTTATGAAAGTCCACTGTTGGACGTACGCATCTCCCAATTTTGGCAGGCTTTAGTGTACTGTTACAACGCTGCTGGCCAGAAACAGTCTGATAGTACTATGTAGATACCAAAAAAACAGGACGGTCCTATCTATGATAAGTCAAAACTAGCTTTAAAGAAAAGGTTCACAAGCGTTTGTTACGCAATTATGTCGACACAGACGGAGAGGTCAAAACCCTTTCCATGTATCCTGATTTACGCGAGGTCCCTTGAGCATTGATGCTGTAAAACTAGCAGTGCAGAAAATAACATTATGTTGTTCTAAGGGACAAACGTGTTCGTAGCCGACTGCCTACAGCAGCAACAGATTTTTATGTTTCTACTAGCCTAGTACTATTAGTCTAGGCTGTCGGTTATCGCGACCTAAACGCCATCTGTGCAACTTAAGTTCTATATTACTAATAGGAGAACTCTGGTTCTACTTAACCGATTGCAATCAAACAAACGTAAGATTTTATGTTGAACCAAACTCCGTTCAGTTGTTTTTTGCATCCATCGCGGACAAACACAAACTTTTTATAATTATGTAATAGTATAGATAGATAGATGAAATACGGTGATGCAATGTCGTTAGCTAGAAATACATAGATATTTGTTATTTACTGAAAGAAAGCAGGAATTTCTATTCAGCGCACGATTGACATTGGCAGAATTGTCAACATCGACATCACACGACATATTGTTAAAAAATAGAATAGAATTCAAAAAAAACAAGTGCAGCCGGGTGTGAACACGTTTAAAACAAATTCAGGACATGAGTTGAACTTACGATAGTCTTCTAAAGGGAAATATTCGCCAATTGAGTATCTAATTTAAGCGGAAGGAAATTTTAACGTAATTAGGTACGAGTATTCATTGATAGACGTATTTTAGATTGTTTCTGTAAATAATTATTAACATTTCCAGCATGTGTTTTCTCATAATGAAATAAAAATATCGTAATTAAATGCAATTTATTGTATTTTTCATTAACCTAGGCCTAACTTAAAATATTTCTACACAAGAATAACTTTATATTATGAACGAGAGCTCTGTTCTGTTGAACTGTTGATGACAAAGAAAGCAGAGCAGTAGAAGGCAGTGTTTAGTTTAAAAATATATTTATAATTAATATTTATTTTAATGTAACTTATGTTTAAATTCATTATCACATTAAAGCACAACGTACACTAACCTGCAATAATATGTATACTTTTTAGAACTTTTTCACATTAAACTTGTCAAATTTTACCGTTTTATGTCATTATGTTGACTTGCCATTTATTATTGTGACAAGGTTCCAAAGTGTATACATATTAATGCAGGTGACCGTACCTATGTGTCTATTATCTATCTAGTGCGTAGGATTCCCAAGGCCAGCTGTAAGTATTATGTGTTTTCAGAAATTTCGGAAGGTTTTGTTTGATTTTTGTGAGATTCTGTTTCTATTTCTTCTTTGGTATCTTTGGGCTCTTCACAACAGGTTTCTGAAAAATAGGACCAGTTGCATTACTATGGAATAATGACAGAGTATTTATCTGAGGTGTGCAGGGTCCTATCAACATTTTTAGGACCATGTCAACGTTACCTGCTAGTTGGTGCATCTATAGTACACAGAAGACAAGTTTTCGCGCCAGTTTTCTTCTCGGGATTAAAAGGTCAAACGGTAGTCTTTACAAGAAAAACATACCAATAAAATATAATATAGTACCTACTTATGAGCGGACTGTAAGTATTTTTAAAGTCAAAACTAATGATTGCAAATTCTCACCATTAAAATCTGCGTAATTCCAAGGTTGAACATCAGTTGAAATCATGAATAGAAATACGGCGTCGGTGACGATACTAAATACAGCTATTATAATGAACATTATCCTCCACTGTACCACATTCGTCTGCAAATACAACACAAATATTATCAAAATCATTTAGGATTTTAGTGGACAGCATATTACATTGAATTGTGATTTTTCGTGTATGTTCCAAATCTCCTCAAACGTAGAGCTCCACAACTTTACTAACAACTATCATCCATCATCGTCATCATTATCATCATCATCAACAATCCTTCCAACTAGATTATAGTGAATTAATAAATACAAAATAATACTTGACATGAAAGTCCTAGTTATCATGTCATAAAATCCAAAATAAAAAATTAGTATTGGCTTTGAGTCATCACGGTGAAGCAGTATTATATATAACTAGCTGTTGCCCGCGGCTCCACCCGCGTGGACTTCTGATCCCGTTCCCGCTGCTCTTTGTTCACCTTTTAAGCCTTGTCTGGACTTCCACGAATTAGCCAAATCAGTCAAGCCGTTTTCATGTTATGTCGTGACAACGGAAAACGGGTTTCATTTTTATATATATAGATGTAATATAAGTACATTCAGTAGAGTTACACCTACCGTATCAGTGACAACGTATGAAACGATGACAGGTAACGATAGCACAAACACCATTGAAATAGTGGCACTTGTCGCCATCAGGGTGCCACTGAAATTAGGTGCTAGGTCTATATGATTCACCTGCAATTGAATAAAAATTAAACAACCACACTTAATTGTAAAACAATTTGTTTGAGGAATTGATTTGATGAGTGAAGGCGATACCATTGAAATTGACAAAATTAATTTTAAGAAGGAGAATTTTCAAGAAATTATATTTGTTCTACGAGAAATAAATCTAGTGATTTGTTTATACTCTGTATGATGTGATGATTAACAAAAGTCAGTCAGCAGTCTTTAGGGACTGCCGGTAGAAGTGAACTAAATCCTTTTTTACTTTTTATATATATGTGTATACTGATATGCCTGTTTAAGAGGTATAAAAAACAAATTAGTAATGTCGGGGGTCTTTTATATTTTTATTTTGATTTTATACTTTTTAAATTGATATCCTTATTGACGAACCTATCCTATTTGATACCCATATTGACGAACTCGTAATTTGCTATTTGGTGGTGGCGGCCATTTTGGATTTGAAATTTGTTATAGTGTATCGTATTCTACTAGTCAAGCTCTTTTATTTGACATCCACATTGAGACTTATCTAACTTTTAATTTAATTCTTTAAACAAAAAGTTTTCTCTTCAAAATGGTGTTAGGTGCATAATAATTGTTAACATTTGTCAATAAGCACATCAGTAGTAGGTACTAGTTGTAAAAATGTTAACCAGTTTTCAAATGACCAGTTTCTTCTCTCCAAATTTATTACAGTAAGTAAATACTTAGTTCTTTTTTTGTCAAAGTTACTTATAGAAATTTTCGCTTAAAAAAATCTAAAATATATACTTACCATCCATCCAGCATGCACCGCTACGTGAGTGGCCATGGCGATGACTAGGCACGTGACAGCTATAGCGTTGTTACTTGTGTACGATGCGCCTATAAGTGCTACTGCGAGACCAACTTGAGCTGCAATTCAATATTTTAAAGAATAAGGAATAAGGAATTTTGTTTAGTTTTTCACTGATGAATGACCCTCCTCTAACCTAGGAGCCAGGATGGGGTCGACACAAAGGATCCAATAGGGAAGTGTCCGCGAAAGCTCCAGTACACGCACCCCAATACCATAAGATAATATAAGATAAGATAAGATAAATGATGACTTTACAGATTTCTTAAAAGTAGATTCTTAATTTGAGAACTCTGTTCCGTGAAGTTAAGTAATTTGGAAAATAGGTACTAAAAAGTTACAGTTATCTTGTGCGCTGCAATTTTTCTAACAAACACATTTCTTTCTTTCTGTTTATCTTTGTAATTTCATTGGAACTTCGTTTTATACAACGCAACCTAGACCCATGATAAGCGTAGCTAAACTATACTTTGTAAAATATAGCATGGGTCCTATGACAGCTGTCAAAATGAGGTTCATAGGGATGTCCGAAATTCGATGAAAATATCGATACTACCAGCTATTATTGATGCATGTTACATATAATTAGGTTTAGTTTAATTGTATGTATGTATTTAATTGTAATGAGAACGGAATATACTTAGCATACAAGGCGTCTTCACTCGTACTGATGAGAATGAGTGGAGTGGATCAGTGGAAGTTCATATCAAACAAGATGTTGGCGCGTGTATCTTATGCCTATATCATGGCCCAAGAGCCAAACGCGGCGTGTCTTCTTAAAAAATCCAAAAACAGGTTCAGGGCGTTGATGGATTGAATGTAGAATGTTATTTACTCAATATTATTTAGGATCAAGTATATTGAAATATAAACATTATTATGATACTAAAATACCTAAGCAATAAGATTAAATTCTAATTATTTTTTTCTTATATTAATTTCAATTTTAAATTAAGCTTTATTCAAAATATGGATATTTCATATTATGAGGTCACGATGATTCATCGCCCATCACTAATTAGCTCGGTATGCCCATAAAGTATGACATTTACAGCTACTACATTCAATAATAGAAAATTCAAAACTTCATGTGCGGGATTTCACTGACAGCTGTCATAGGACCCAAGCTACATTTTACAAAGTATAGCTTGTGTTATGGGTTTAAGAATGCGGATAAACATACTATACTAATCACAAAATAAAAGGCCCGTTTTGGCATATGCCTACATGGCATAACTAGTGATGTAACAAAACAACTCGGTACTCGATACTCACGATTAATTTTGATTAGAAAATTAGCTTAATCTTTGATGTTGTAGGTATTATAGAATGATACAGTATTATGTAAGGTCAATTTGCTTTTATTTCATATTTTTGTTATAATAACATTCACTCAATCACAAAAACAACAGGAATATCAAGAACAACAAGAATCTGGTTGTAGAAATTTAATGGCACGAATTTGTCAAAAATTTCGACCGGGTGGATGACCACCATGCACATATGCGGAAAAGCCTTCATAGTAATCCAACCTCGGTTGCATTTTGTTCAGGGGTTTACAAGTGCATAGCCGGGCAGAGGTGGTGGTACAAATGGGACCAGTGGGGACGGCGCGAGGCGACCCGCCAAACAGGGAGACCCGTAGAAACGGTGGTGCTATGGATGTACAGTGTACAAGTCAAATCTATGTGTGCCTTTACCGGAGCATTGGCAGTATTCGAATTCGGTAGACACAATCACAAATTAATCCAAAAATCAACAAAACCAAACGTAACTTCACAAGACGGGCGAACACACGCGTATGCCTCTTGGTCAAAGACACGTCATTCTATAAAAGTCTATGCTGCCATTATTTACAGCTCTAAGCTCCAAGCTCATAATTTTCAGTAAAAGATCACTAGTTACACAGTGAAGTTCAGTAATTAATTTCGGTCTAAACACTAGTTTAAATAAATAAAAATCGGGATTATCTTACTCGATATTTTTTTCCTTAATTGATTATGTTGTCTGTGGACAACGTAATAAAAAATCGTTATGCACAGCACTAAGCCGAGTGGGCGGTACCTGTCTATGAAAAATGTAGTAACCTTCATAACTTTTTGATTGGTAAAAAACTGAGAACTTCATGGGCGCGAACTGTCAAAACGGGCCTTTTATTTTGTGATAACTATAAGTTAATTTTGTTATCTAAATAAATTCAGATTATACATAGAAGTATTCAGACCAATGCAAATATTCGTATTTGCACTGTGCGGGATTCGATCCCATACGTAGCCATCGGCTACACTAACGCCTTAACTTCATTATATTCATATATGATAATCTACTAAAGCTTCCAAATAAGTTTAATTTTGGCCTGTTGTGATTTACTTGAATGATTTTGATCTACTTACCAATAGTATTGAATATTCTTCTTGCATTCGTTAAGCTAATATATTTCTTATTGTACAAATAGTCTGATAACCAACCAAATCCAATGGATGTGAAGAAGCTGGCTATATACGGTAAGGAAGACAATAACCCGCTCTGAAACATAAATACACATAGGTACTTACTACAGTAGAGTTAGATGCCAATCGCGGATCCATTTTGAATTAAGCCCTATTTCTTTCTTCATATAAATCTGGGCTGACTGGAACCTTGGACCATAGCGACTTGCAGCTGTAGTAGTACTATCTTGGCAACGAAATTATCGTCATTTGATCCATCATCATCATCTATGCGTAATAAGTAGAAACGAGGTTTACTTCAGTAAATTAACCTGGACCTCGATTCCCCAACCCTGATTTTGTTAGCTTGTACCTATCGGGTAGGTGAGCCTCAATGTACAATAAATACTCTAGGCCACATAAATACTCTATGATATTCTCTATTTACATCTGTTATCTATTGGTATATTTTACGCGCCAAAAAAACACACGATCTGACACGAACACACATTTTTTTCTTCGTATTTTCTATTGAGTAATTATAATATTATTATTATATAATTGAAATTAATACAAGGAAGGATATAAAAGGATTGAATATAATAATATATAAGGATTAATTGTCATGGGCATGTAAGTAACGATTGTTATCCGTTATATGTAGTTATGTAGATACTAGATGAATTGGTCAAAGAAATGGAATAAATGCATTCGTTTGTGGTATGATGGAAGAATTCTTATTAATTACTTATTGATTAAACCTTGTCCCGAAGTGTAGCTAATAGTTTATATAAACACTTACATTTTTTATGTTAATTCCAAGAATATTATGTATATAGGAAGGTACTTGATTGAAAAAGAATATAAAACTGAAGTTACTCCCACACTGCGCTATGAACAAGCCCCACAGCGGTTTTGATGTAACCATAGCACGCCAAGGTGTTTTCAATTTTCCTTCAACAACCTGAAACATGATAATGGACTTTAATACCCTGTTACAAATTAAAAAATCATTTGTTCCATGTAGTTTCACGTTATATTTCTTACACCTAAATAGCTCAGAGGTAGATTATAATATGTGCTACTTTTTATCATGTGATAGATTCCTGTGTTTCATGGGAACGCAATGAATTAACAGCAACAGCCTGGCGGTAGTGAAAGCGACGCAGGAGGCGCGGGCTCGATCCTCGCTCAGTGCAAAAATGAGTATTTTTGTGTTGGCCTTATATTTGTTAAGCCGTCGGTTCCGGTTGTGATACAAACATCTATGATAGTCGTTACGGGTAGCTGGAGCGCAAAAAAAGTCTAATAACTGGTCGAACTGCAGTACTTCGGTATCGCCTGTGTCTATAGATTGTGGAGGTCAGGTGGTAGTCACTTCACGGAAAATATCGAAGTTCAGCCGTGGCGCAGTTAGACTGGAAAAAGTGTGTGAGGCCGAACTTAGAGGTGATAGCTTCGGACGCATCCGGGATTAACGCAAGAATAATGATGAGGTTCTTGTGAGGTAGAGGAACAGGATAAGAATATGTAGCAATAGTAAGTCTAAAAAAATTACTTTCTGAACGATTCTTCCTTGCAGCAACTATGAGTTACTTACAGGAGATACCGAATTTATTTAATGTGAAGAGCTTTCTGAACTACAAAAGTTAATGTTGTGTATATAATTCAATTAAAAAAATAATACCCTAGAATTTCCATCTTTAGATGGTCCTATTATATATTTCCTCTCTTTATCACTGATCGACTTGTGGTCCATTGGAGATGCAGCTCCGAATACGGTGAGCACCGTGAAGCAAAGGAATGATATCACTCCATAGGCATAGAAAGTCGATGGCCAACCCCATTTACTTTCCGCAAGGAAACCTGCCATTTGGTATGCTACCACGGTCCCCACTAAAGTTCCTGTAAACCAAAACACAACAATATTTTATATTGGGTTCTTATTGGAACTGTGCTTATTCACCAGAGTGCGAGTGCATCAATTTGCCTGAACAATATATTCCATTAGTTCACGCCAACTGTAGGAAAGCTTTTCATATTTACTTATGACATTTTTTATGTAAAATTTAAAATAAATGAATGTTATTGAAAAAAAACTTCACTTCCTCTATTGGGGAATAAATCGAAAAATTTTGATCCTAATAAAAAAATATGAGAACCAAAATTGTAGGAAATTTTATTGTTAAAAATTATTGAATTAGACATTTTTATGCACAATTGAAAATAAACGTTTTATTCAGTAAACTAAAATTCAAGATGGAGGATAGAAACAAGATTTGTTTGATTGTGTCTTTTTTACTGCACATGACGGAATTGAGGCTGCCTGTGACCTCTCTAAGAAAAAAAAACTACCAGGTACCTACTAGGATTTTTATCCAGGCCAAATCTTAATTCGACTTCATACGATTAATTTACATAATTAGTATTGATATAGTGGCCCATAGTGGCAAATAGACGGTTCATTGTTCTACAATGCACACGCCTGTTATCTCATGCGACTCTTTAAACTGTCAACCTGTTATAGCATAATTAATACAATAATTGATTAAGAATTTTATATAGAACACGTTTTGTGTTTGAACAGACATTTGATATAACAATAATTACGTCAAATTAACATCAAATAAAGATAAAACAAAAATAAGTCATATCTAAATTCAATGTAAGAAGGGAAAACACACTATTAAATAAATGTTTAGACGTTTGTAGATAAGGAGTGACACACCTGCAGTTCATTTACACATTTCTTATATATTTCATAATGTATGAGAAATGTGTAAACAATAAACAGATACTTAGCGTAATTGGGTTAATAATTTGATTAATTATCGTTAGTACAATCACGAGTCCTTTAAGCGGGGCGGGAAAACGTATTCTGATGAGGCCGTCAAGCTGAGCGCCGCCATTGTAGCACTGAACGTGTTTGCAATGTTGACCCTCTTTCATTAAACTTTGCCTTCAGCTTAACATCAGACGAGGTGAAGTCAAATTGACGTGCCATAAATAAAAAAAAAACAAAATATTATCCCTAAAAATATAAAAGTGGAAAATGTATTTCTCTGGAACGCCTATGTAAAATAACTTATTGATTTATTATTCCAGTTCTTGATTAGCATACAGTGAACCAGCGTAGGTAGGTGTTTGCGTTGATAGCTTTGTGGTTAAGGAATCGGCCTTACGATCTAGAGCTTTCTGGTTCGAATTCTGGCCATTACAATTTCGACGTGAACCTACTCCTAACACTAGCACTAGAACAACAGGGCTTAGGTGTCACTCGCATACGGTACAGAATATTCCATCAAGAACCAAGCGGTTCGGTGAGTCTTTTCTCTGCCGCACCATTAAATCTTGGAATTCTTTACCGGCGCACGTGTTTCCTTCTTCCTACAGTCCCGAGTCCTTAAAGCGGGGCGTGAAAAAGCATCTGATGGGACCGTCAAACTGAGCGCCACCATTGTAGCACTGTACGTGTTTGCAATGGTGACCCTCTTTTATGAGATTTTGCTTTTAGCTTAACATCAGGCGAGGTGAAGTCAAATTGACGTGTCATAAATAAAAAAAACGAGCAATTAAATTTCACTGAAGGAATACTACTGATTTCGGTAACAAATATTCCTAAAAAAATTAAAGTAGTCTTTTCAAAGATACCTGTGTAAACATAGCTGCTAAGGCTGGCGAGTTCATTCACTGACGCCCATTTTGCTAGCAGAGACTGAACACATGGGTATGTTCCTGATTGAGAAAGACCTTGTATGATCCGACAAGCGCATACAGCCTTCCAACCTCCCTGTAAAATATTAGTAAATTGAAACAGATCTGTAACTAAAATGTATAGTACATAAATATTAGAATTCAGCCGATTTCGAAATCTGCTCAATGTCAATATTATTTGTGTGCCCTAGAATATCTGTGCTGTCGATCATGGAACTGTAAGTAAAGTTCTAATACGAAAGGCTGAACTTCGATATTTTCCGTTAACCGGACCTCCGGACCTCCACAACCAAATTGGCGATATTGAAGTTCTGTAGTTAGACAATTCGCACTTTTGAAGGCTCCAAGTACCCGTAACGACTGCCATAGATGTTCGTATGGCAACCGGGACCGAAGGTTTAACGTGCTCTCCAAGGCATGACCAGACCAGTGTATATAGTTATATTCATGGATACAAATATTTGCACTGAGCAGGGATCGAAACCTCGCCTCCTGCGTAGCAGTCGCGTTCACTACCGCCACGCCACAGAAAGAAAGTTAGTAGTAAACTATCTTATTGTATTATAGATAATTACCCATATAGTCAACCAAGGTGTGATGACTGACATGATTGAGTTTATGAATAGGGCGATCTGTAGTGGCAGCTTCCCACCATAACGTTGAACTACCAACCCCATGGGGAACATCATCATAGAATAACCTAAGAAAAAGGAGTTCAGAACCATCTCTTGAACTGATTTCGGCCATTGGAATGTCTGAAAAGTATTACAGAAATAGGATTAACATATCGAACTATACTATAATATATATTATATTATATAACTATATATTGTCAGATAGGGATCCATATCCCGTAACAAGACTGACAATGGGAATAGCAGCTGGTTCATAAGTAAATTACTAACATTTATTACTACTAAATATATTGTGCGTGTGTGAATATTACGTAACCAACTTTAAGAGATCTGGAAATAAAAATGGCAATATTATTATTATTATTTAACTATTATTGAATTTATAATATATAAAACTGAATTGAATAATTAATTGAATTGAAATATTAATTGAATTGAATATATAAAACTTGTATAGTTTTCAATGGTGCAAACGGTACATATCAGTTCCATTTTTTATTTTATAATATCACGCCTATATGGCCGAAGGGGTAGGCAGAGGTGCTAGGACCCACATTTCGCCAGTTTATATTTAGGTCCCAATGTAATAGGTGGCGAGCCTATTGCCATTAAACGAAACCTCGTCTGAATCATTCGAAATTCGCCTCCCACTATCGCCCCCAAAAATGGTTGTATAGGAGAATTTGATTTGAACAGTCAGCATACTAATTGTTTTTAAAATATATAATATAATAGGTGGCGAGCCTATTGCCATTAACCGGGCACTTATAAACCTGCGATAAATACACACATAACTTCGAAAAGCATCGCAGTCATTGGTGTGTGCCATGGTAAACCTGGGATCGAACCCGAGACCTCGTCTCAGCAGTCCATTACCCATACCACAAGGCTACCGCGGTTTTTTCAGTTCCATTTGCACTATTGAATTGATGGTGCTGGCCAATGGTGCAAATGAGACCATTCCAATTTTAGCTGATCTGGAGGGAGTCAATTTTGGTTATATATATTTGGTTATAAAAATATTTTAAAAAGCAATTAATTTGCGAAATCTATTTTAAGTACTTACGGTATGAAAATTAGTGGTGATATTCTTGGATGGAACTTTTTCAACCGCACTTTGATTGCCTAACGTAATATTATTCACTAATTCATCTTCTGCTAAATTATTTAGGGCTTTCTCAGTATCATTTCCTTTTGTTATATTTAATACTCCAGATACAGTTGTATTATCTTTGCGGTTTTCTGTCATAGCTACGATGCTAACACCCATATGTCCTCTGCCCATTATGTTGACCGTAAGGCATAAAAGAATTATAGCTAGCTGAATGTGTCGGACGCCGAAGCCATATTTCGGTGGTACATCTTCTTTTACTAAAATATAAACAGACCAATTGTAATGAATGTAATGAATATTCATAATCATGCATGCAAACATTCGCACTGAACGGGAATCGAACACGGTTCCACTGTTAAGCAATCGAACGTTTTACTGCTACACCACAGATGCTGTCAAAAAAGGATTGCTCTCATTATGAACAATATGAGATGTATAATTTAGTAGGTACTAAAATAAGATTCAGATAAATAAACTGATATCTGATGTTTGTGTTCCTCATTATCATAATATGTATTGAGTAAATTATGGTATGAATAAACAAGAAATATATTCAAATTTATATATAAAAATTTTCACGCCTTTAAATTCACCCACCATATTGACCCCACATTTTCGACTTCGACTCATAGGAGCTGGTAATAATACCGTCAATCTTGTCAATTGGAGTACAGCCCTTAAGGTACGTCCAGATTTGTGACATTGACAGCGGACCGGACAGCATAACATCAAGACAATGTCTTGAACTTGGGGCACATGAGCACAAAATCTAGAGTTGTGCTGACGCGGCCACCAGTCGATCGATGGTTTCATTTAAGCTCGTCTATCTCGCAGCTGAATACGCGACGGACACGCACTTCTGACCCGGTCACGGTAAAATCTAACGTAAATGTAGACGCGCCATTTGTCGCTTCCTATGAGACCCACGGGAAGAGTTTGCGTGGCCTTAGTCTACTACATCGGGAATCAATTTATGATTGAATAACAAATGTATCTCTGCATCACCCTAAGGTTGACTGTCAGATAATGCCTTTGGCATTAAGTCCGCCATTGTACTGTGTCTAAAGTTAGAAAATAAAATAAATAAATCAATAAATATGCATAATCAACCAACAACAAGTACCTAATCTATTACTCTATCTACTTGTTGCAGTATTTCGAACGGCACTCCACCGTTCCATATTTTTACTTATGTGGTTTCTAGTTTCTACCACGACCAATATGGGCGATTACCTCCTAATCTCCGGAGGAAAATATGCACTAGAGCCTTGTCCCGGGGCTCGTTCTTCAATTAATTATGCTATTGTAGTTCACTACTGGACATATGCCTCTCTCAATGTGCGCCGTTACTCCCGATCCTCCATCACCATGCATGAAAGTGAGGATGGATTGGATAGGGCACTGATGCGATGGGATTAATTAAAACTACCACAAATGTATCAATTTCGATAAATAAAACATTTTTTTTAATTACTAATTCTAAGAGCTTACCTGATGCAATTTCTTGTACTGGAACTTTTTGATATTCATGTTGCACTGATTTCTCAGTATGACTCATTGTCACTTTTATTAATTATTACTTGTTTTGATATGCAGTCGCAGGAGTGAAGTATGGTGACGGAATAAACAATACTTACTGTGTTGTGTATTCTTGGTTAGTTGTGTCATTATCATTATAGACTATAATAATCGTACAACTCAGATAGTTCACGAAAAATAATTAATTAATAAATAAATATCCTTGGACAAATTTCTCATCGTTATCTAAACGCAAGCTATATTTGTAGCACGCTATGATGGCCGTTTTGATACGACTGGTGCTAAACCAGTCTTATCAAAACGGCCATCATAGCGTTTTCTCTTTTTTTATGTGTCAAGTTTATTTGCTTCTGTGTCAGTCTCACCATATTTTTCTCTAGTTATTCGTCTAACAGTTCGTTTCTCCAATATTAAGCGCAACAAAAAAAAACGAGCAAAACGGTTCGTGTCAAAACGGCCATAATACCGTGCCGCAACTATAAATATAGCTTGGGTTGTAGAACGCAGACTAATATATTTAGATAGAATTTAATTTGGTAAATCCAACGGAATGCAAATAGACGCAGATACTTGACCTAAGCCTCATTCGTCGATTAGCAGATTTAAATAGGTACGGGCGTACATACAAGTAATGTTGACTTCCGTACCTATCTTTTGCGGGCCCGTGTATAAGTGATTCATGGAAGAGAATATAGTGCTTCCAACGGTTCACACAGTAAGTTGCGGCTTATGATACACGGCACTTTGGTTTAGTGTGATGAAAGCCCCACATATCCGCGGTGCATCCTTGAGTTGAGTGACATGCAGAAGGTACCTTTTTCCTGCTTGAACAAAAGAAATCCTTGAAGATCTTGTCGAGGCCTATATACCTAATTTAAAAATCAGAGTTTATTTTTAAATACTATTAGTAAAACTGATAAGATATTGATGAAACAGTCTCTAGAAAGCAGATATCTTTATTCAAAGGAAATACACACCTGTGGTTGCTCCCATTTCACTATTCTATCTGATGGTCGTGCCAAGTAACCGGGTTCGTGAAGCGTAACTTTATTTATAACGTATTGATACAATAAATAACCACCTTACATATTACACATGACCTTTTTTGTATGGGTTATCGATTTGATTGCGGCAGAAATTTTAAATGCCATCTTTATTCCGTTTTCTGTTAGGGTGACACGCGGTTCCATATCATCCCTAGGCTTGTGCTCATAGAGGATAGAGGTTATCTGATATCTGATTAGTGATTAACCGAATAGCACCTATCATAATTTTTGGTAGGTGCTATTCATGTGCGTGAAATAAGCATTTAATGAGGCCGTCAAGCTGAGTGCCATCATTGTAACACTGTTTGTAATGGTGACCCTCTTTCCTGGAACTTTGCCTTCAGCTTACCATCAGGAGTAACGAAGTCAAATTGACGTGACCTGAATAATAATTTTTTTTTTTTTTTTTTTTTTTTTTTATAGTATCACGCCTATATCCCCGAAGGGGTAGGCAGAGGTGCTAGCACCCACATTTCGCCAGTTTTTATATTTAGGTCCCAATGTAATAGGTGGCGAGCCTATTGCCATTAACCGGGCACTTATAAACCTGCGATAAATACACACATAACTTCGAAAAGCATCGCAGTCATTGGTGTGTGCCATAGTAAACCTGGGATCGAACCCGAGACCTCGTCTCAGCAGTCCATTACCCATACCACTAGGCTACCGCGGTAGGTTGAGTACACTCACACAAACGGCCTGCCAATTGGAAAATTTTGTGGTTACCGTGGCCTATGGACATTTGCAACACACTCGTGCTGCCGAATGTGTAGAAGAGAGGGCGGAGAAGGGGTGAAGGTTAAAAGAGTTCCTGTGCTGTCAAGCTTAAAAATCAGGGATTCTCGGTCTTCCCACTGACAACACAAAACCTCTGTAGTTATATATATCTAGTTATATATCATCATTCTCCGAACCTTTTCCCAACTCAGTTGGGGTCGGCTTTTTAGTCTATCTGTGATGCGACTGAACTTCGACAACCAATGGTCCAATGACCAATGGCGATATCAAAGTAGGTATATCTAGTTATATATATAAATATAATAAATAAATAAATAAATAATATACAAGAATAGGCTGCAATCTGGCTTTGTTACACCAAGTTTAAATAATTGGGGCAAAGACAGGCAGGTGTTCAGATCTTGGTCTAGGTCTTGGTCTTGGTTATGTATGATTAAAAGTTTTGATAGGTAATCGATATCCGTGTGGGCTCCCCCGACATCAGCAAGTAGGTAATAAATGCACTGAACTAAATTTCAATTAGATTGTCCCATCTACCGTATATTCATTATCTTGATTTGAATAGTTGGTTATCTTAACTAAATATTATAATACGTTATATCAGTGACACGTTCCTAATTTGTCTTCAGTTTGAGTGTATTTATGAGATATTTTTGAGCGGCATCTCCTTGTGCCTTAATTTATCTATATATTTAGCAGAAGATTGCTTCTGGTCTTGTTTTTATCGTACAACTCAGCAGTGCTTTCTCACCACCGTTTACTTACTCTGTATTGTCTTTAAACTCCCAATATTAAGAGGACAGCCTATGCTAGAACCGTGTTCGTCCGGGGCATGATTTGTGTTGATACACCCCAGTGGGGTTTTGGATATACCCCAAGCAAGTGATGTAAAAGCAAGTAAGTAAAAAACCGCGATAGCCTAGTGGTATGGGTGATGGACTGCTGAGACGAGGTCTCGGGTTCAATTGCAGTTTTTACCATGGCACACACTTTTCGAGGTTATGTGTGTATTTATCGCAGGTTTATAATTGCCCGGTTAATGGCAATAGGCTAGCCACCTATTATATTGGGACCTAAATATAGACTGGCGAAATGTGGGTGCTAGCACCTCTGCCTACCCCTTTGGGGAGTTAGGCGTGAGTTTATGTTATGTTATGTTATGTTATGTTATGTTATGTAAATAATACAGTGTAATCACGTTTTTCTGTGGTAAGTAGGAAGGTAGTGCTCAAGTTTGATAGCTATAAAATTTAATTTTGAAATTACGTTATGGCTTATTGTATCATGATCATTGCCACATTTTGACCTGATAGCGTTAAAAGCTGTCACCTATGAGTCGGGGTAGACTTTGGTTCTGACTCTGGTGGTAAAGGTAAAAACGTTTAATTTTCTTAATTATATTTGCGAGTATTCTGTCGAAGACCTGTAACTAGTGGCTTGGGCAGACTGGATACAGAAGGCGAAACATCAGGATTGGAATAAGCTAATTGGTTGATATTTATTATCAAGAGCATAGCATCATGAAACATCCATGGCTTTCTTTCTGGCCTCTTCATCTCTGTTGTCTTCTTTAGCGTCGATGTGATTCGAGGACTCCTGCATCTCTTTGTTGCAAGATTCTGTAAAAAATATTGTGAATATTGTAGTGTAGTAGAGTGTGATTGACCCGGTTGCATATTAAGCCTCAGAGTCCAGGATTCGCTTTTTCGCCGTCTAGGCATATGGTCTACCTGATGAAAAGAGGTTATGGTATATCCTGATCCAAGGTCCTTCTTGAAGCCATAATGTAGTCGCTTGGAGCAACCACAGTAGTGAGATTATGCCACCATAAGAGCGTGAATTTGCACTGCATTTCACTGCATTTTCAACGCTACTTGCTAGCATGAATTCACTGTTTGTAACGAGTAGTGCGACGATAAAACGTGTTTTATATCTAATTATGTGCTTATTTATGTATATTGCTTAGGAATGTCAACAATTATTTCAAAATGAGTACCATTCCGATTCGCATAGTTCCACGGCTGAACAGCAGTAGACATTAGTACCAGAAAAATAACATTAGTCATAATGGACACCCCCGCAGCTATGAAGAACATTGTGCGCCACTGAATAATATTTTTCTGGAACAAACATTTCTATGATAGAGATAAGTCCTTAAAGGTGTTTTTGAGACCTCATCAAGACATCTGGCACAATCCAACCGCAGTAATCACTATATGATCTAACGCTGAGAGGACAGAAACCCACTCCTCAGAACCATTTTAGGTCTAACTACGAGTCCAGAGCTTTACTTCAATGTTTTCCGTGAAGCGACTGCCATCTGTCCTTCTAGACTAGTTAGTGAACTTCTTAGGGCTCCAACTACTCGTAACGACTCCTATAGACATGGATATTCAAATGACAACGGGGACCGACGGCTTACCGTGGTCTCCGAGGCAAGACCAGTACAATGTAAATAACCATATTCATGCATATAAATATTTGCAAAGAATCTCTAAACATAAATAGATTTAAACATTTTAAGATTGAAGAGTACCGGTGAAGGTTAGTATCTGGGATTGGACTTGTATGAATTTAAATCGACTCGTATGAAGAAGGTTAAAAATTGAGCTGTACATACCATATCAGTGATTATATACGAAACAATAACCGGTGTCAAAACGACTATTACATTTGCAATAGTGTTGCCAATTGCCAATAAAGTACCGCTAAAATTTGGAGCTAGATCAATGTAGTTGACCTGCAATTAAAAAAAATAATATGATAATTATAATGATAATAATCATTCTTTACATTAAGTAACGGTAATTAATATTAATAACAACATTACGAGGAGCTGTCACGATTGGAGGGGGCCATTTCGAAACTTGAGCTGGCCCTGGGTCAGCCAGGGTTCGAGGAATATGTCTCAAGCAATTTTACAGTCAAGAATCTAAAGACTCTAGATAGCGTGTAGTTTATTCGGTTAGAGTTCTACAAATTCTATCCCAATCAGGAAATTCATCCTCACACATTACGACCAGAAGCGGCGCGCTCGGTTCGAAAGGAATGAGCTCCTCGCCGTGTTTTCTCAAATCAAACAATATGGGGTCTTTAAGAAGGATATTAGAAGGTTTTTACAGGTCGGCAGCACGAGTCTGACGCCCCTGGCATTGCAAACGTAGGCGATGGAAACCGCATAAAAGGAAATAAAACCTCTGAGTAAGAAATCGGGCTCTAAAGGATTATGGCCACCATTCATCAACGGGAAGTAATGTCATTAACTTAATTAAATAATATTTGCCAGTAATTATGTGAGGAGTAAGGTGAAAAGTGTACCTACCATCCATCCAGTTATGTTCCCACTGCCTGCAGCCATGGCGGTGACGAGACACGTCATCACTATAATAGAATTGCTAGTGTAAGACGTCAGAAGCAGACATACAACCAAACCGCAACTTGCTGCAAAATAGTATAAGTAATAGTTTAATTCCATCGTTGTCTGTTAACTGATGATAATCAATTTGAAATAACGGTAAAACTGATTTACTATTATTCTAATCTTTAGTCTCATTTAAATCAGTCAGAAACTAATCGACTGAAGGTAAGTATTTCTTAGTAATTTGATCAGTGTTTGATACTCCTAGAATTATTATTTTTGTTTCCATTAAAAAAACTTACCGATGGAATTGGATATTCTTCTAGTATTGCTTTTACTAACAATTTTACGGTTCGTGCAATAATCTGCTAGCCATCCAAATAGCAAATTAGTGAAGATGCTAGCTATGTAAGGCAGGGATGACAGCAAACCACTCTGAAACCATAAAAATAAAAAATACTTGTAATGTTTTGTATGTTTAATTTGCATGCATGTATTTATGAGCTCGGAGTCAATGGTCCAGTTTTCAGAGAGCCTTTGCAGATGCGTAGAGATGTTGCGTCCCTGGCAGTATTTTACCGTCTCTACCATGGTGAATGTTCTGATGAGCTCTTCCAATTAATCCCACCCTCCCCTTTCCTACACAGGACAACGCGTGCAGGGCTTAGGTGTCACTCGCATACGGTACAGAATATTCCATCAAGAACCAAGCGGTTCGGTGAGTCTTTTCTCTGCCGTAGGTACCATTAAGTCCTGGAATTCCTTGCCGGCGCACGTGTTTCCTTCTTCCTACAGTCCCGGGTCCTTTAAGCGGGGTGTGAAAAAGCATCTGATGAGGCCGTCAAGCTGAGCGCCACCATCGTAGCACTGAACGGGTTTGCAATGGTGACCCTCTTTCATGAGACTTTTCCTTCAGCTTAACAACAGGCGAGGTGAAGTCAAATTGACGTGCCATAGATAAAGAAAAAAAAAAACAAAAATGAGGTAGTGATAGCATTATAATATGATATCACATAATATGTCATCCTTAACGACGCAAAGCCAGCTTGCCATTCTTAGGTCTACCCCAACTATCGGGGCTCAGCGCGGGTGCCACTGTCAGACATTTGTCACCCACGAAGCCGTTGCCACAAAACGTACTTTGTATTAAATATAAAGAAATAATTTGGTATGGTACTTACGTTTCTGACATTAATATTGAGAGTATAATGAATGTAAGTAGCTACTTGATTATTGAAAAACACGAAGGCGGCATTAGAGCCGACGTGTGTAGCTATTGTGCCCCATAATGGTATTGAGGTGAAGATTGCACGCCAAGGTGTTTTAAGTTTCTGTAAGTCAAACAATTGCTGCAGTGAACTGTCTATAAAGTAAATGTATATTGATATAGTGTTTGATATATTATATAGTGTATCTGTATATTAAATCCCTATATTTTTAGGGTTACTTTGTATTGTATTATGAGTCAAATATAAGAGTGATTTCTTATGGTTAACTTTAAAGGTCTTCCCGTAATGAATTATGAGGAATAGTGTAAAGTACGCACTCAAGCCGTTATGTTTTGAGTGTGTACTTTTCGCTATTCCTTGCGTCATTGGATTTTAAAAATTATTTCAATTACCAATATTTATAAATAAAATGGAATTCAAGATTGAAAACACACTTACACTTCTCCACTGTATTTATTAATGTACCTAATCGGTTTCGCCTTGCAGCAAAAAAGTAAATAAATAGAATTCTCTAATATGGAACAAATATCTACTCTAGTTAAACTATTGATTGTGCTACCAATAAGCAACAAGTACTTGGAAATAGTAACACGGAAAGCTTAAGGATCTTTCCTTAAGCTTTAAATAGTAAAAGTTCATACAATATTTTAAATACTCTTATACAATATTTTAAATACTCTCACCTTGCCCTCGCCATCATTAGCTGCTCCAACAATGTAATTTCTTTCATCGTCCGTAATAGATTTGTGCTCTACAGGGTTAGCTGATGCAAATATGGTGAGTAAAATGAAACACAACAAGCAAATCCCTCCGATAGCGTAGAAGGTTGATGGCCAACCCCACTTACTAGCGCCTAAAAATCCTGCCAGCTGATAGGCAATTACGGTACCAACAGTAAGTCCTGCAAAAGGGTTAATAAATAATCTTGAAGATGTTTGAGCACACTCAGTTTTGAATATAATCAAGATCGTGTATTAGCAAGGTCAAAGTCAAGATCAAGGTACAAGATCAAAATTAAAACGCACATTAATAAAAAAAATACTATGCCATTGGCATTTGAATGAATTGGCATTTAGAATATGGGGTTCAATCTCTAGTTTTTCCATTCTATTTAAATTTGGGTGCCTTTATTTGAGTGTAATATGTAAATCCAGCAACAAAACTAAAATGACAATAACCGCAGTATAAAAGAAAATATATAGATATTATATAATTCTAACGGACAATGTCCCTACCCCATTGGCGTGTAACCTAATTACATGGAAAATTAGCATTGTATTGTACTCTTGTTACATACATAAACATTGTTCCAAAGAATTTCCTATTCTACGGTGTCACACGAAATATTTTTCAATTTGTTGTCTATTCGTTTTGTTTCAAGGTTTTTTAGTCTGCGATCATTTTGTTCAAGAATGTTTAAATTGCGAACGATAATATACCCACTAATACATATAGTAAGTTAACCAGACACCATTTGATAGAATTTTAAAATAACTATTTTGAAAATAGAAACCGCGATAGCCTAGTGGTATGGGTAATGGACTGCTGAAACGAGGTCTCGAGTTTGATCCCAGCTTACCATGTAGTTAAGTGTGTATTTATCGCAGGTTTATAAGTGCCCAGTTAATGGCAATAAGCTCGCCACCTATCACATTGGGACCAAAACATAAACTGGCGGAATGTGGGTGCTAGCACCTCTGCTTACCCCTTCGGGGATATAGGCGTGATATTATAAAAAAAATATGAAAGTGGAGGAAGTTTGTCTTACTAGTTTCTACTAAACTACGTGCACATAATTTTCAATTGTACAGCATCTATATCAGTTCATTTCTGCATCTACACAGTGCTATCGTAAATTATTCATAGTGGATTATCTATGTTCCTGTCCTGTCCACAAATCAAATACATAAATCATTGTCACCATAACTTCATGTTAGCCTCCCAAATGCCCAATCTAACAAGGGTATCCATAATATTAATAATAAATATACCTAGAAGTAAAGTAGGTTAATTGCAGAATTCAATTATGTGAATACAGTTCCTACCTGTATGAACACAAGAACCCAGAGATGCACGCTCATTTGCCGGCACCCACTTTGCTAGTAAGTTTTGAATAGCAGGATATGTGCCCGCTTGGGACAAACCCTGTAGGAGTCGACAACAACATACGCCTTTCCAATCACCCTGTAAAAGAAGTTTATTATTTAGTCAGTGTTTAGTTAGGTTTATTTGAATTTTATATAAAGTAATAACGAATTAGTGTATATGCCCCCAATACTTGGAGCCAAAGTCAAGGGATTGCAGACTAGTGTGCACCTGGAAGCAGAAAGCTTCCGATTGTCGGTAAAAGCTGTCACGAAAGGTTTCCTGTCGGGGTTAAGGACAAACATCATTTGCTCCCGTAAAGCTAAAACTATATTATAGATAAGAGGAGCAGGAGAATGGCCCCTGAGCTGCAAAAATGTAAACGGATGAAGAAAAATGAATGATGAATTTAACGACCCTTAATGGCATAGCGGAGAGCGTTTGACTGTTACGTCGGAGGTCGTGGGTTCTATTCTCTCTCAGTGTAAATTTTGGATGCAAAAAGTTGTATGTATTTAAAAAATGTATACTATCCGGATTCTAGATAATACAAGTATTTAACCTGTGCTTATTTTCGTATCAAATAGCGTCGTCGTGTAGAATATCCAAGAATAACAATTATTAATTATATTAATTAATAGGCTCTTACCCACAAAGTCAACCAAGGCGTCATAATAGACACGATACCGTTGACAAAGAGTGCGATCTGGAGTGGAAGTTTACCGCCCCAGCGTTGGCACACCAGACCCATTGGAATCATCATAATCATGTACCCTAGAAAGAAGGCGTTCAGCACCATCTCTTGGACTGACTTTGACCAATTCCATGTCTGAAAGTAAATTAACACGATCTTACTTATGATACGATAATATACTGTAGCACTAGCATGAACTCTTCTCGAATTCGTAATGTTAAGGTTTCGAGAGAACGGCACATTGTGATTGGCAGTCTGCCTCTTGTGAACCTGTGTGCGTGTGTAGCCCGCCAATCGCAATGCTCCTTTCTGTCGATACCTTTACATTACGAATTCGATAGTATTTTGTGATAAGGCTACTGAACAAGATTAGTACCATGAACAACGTAAAATGCAAACACGGCACGGAGTATTAATGAAACGTTAATGTGCGAATGTCACACCCAAGGAAGAAAATGAATGGGTACCTATCCTTGAGAAGGGCTACCCCTAACCAGACGTTACATGGAACTACAGTTAAGAGTAATTAATCAATCAATTAGCCTCTCGCAGTCCAATGCTGGACATAGACCTTTTCTAATGTACATAATTGATAATACACTTGTACTTCTCCACTGTATTTATTAATGTACCTAACCGGTTTCGCCTTGCGGCATTTACACTTAGTGTAAAGGTAAAGGTAAAAAAGTAAAGGTAAATTATCAATTATGTATAAAAGTGAGCTCCACCAAGTGCCATCAATCAACAGTATAAATAATCTCTCCTAATGTTTTCTTACATTGGGAGACTGTTTGTTGACCTACAGTGAATACGCTACAGGAGTTCGTTTCGAGCGTTCTCCTCGCTTCTTACCCTTCGTATGAGATGAGGTGGTAAGTATTTCTCTCTCTGCCAATACACGGATGAAGTTATGAGAAATAGCCAAGGTAATTGAGAAGACTATCCCTCATCAGATATAGGGGCCAGATTGGGCTCGATACAAAGAATCCAACTGGGTCGAAGTGTCTGTGAAAGCTCCAGAACACACACCCCAAATCCAAGATAAGGTCACCTAACATGATAAGAACGGCCTAATTTCTTCTAATCATTATTATTTATTATCTATCCATGTCGGGGCAAGTGGTGTCATAATTTGCGGATAATAGTCAACATACTTTTGGTGAGAGATTTACCAATTTGGGTTTACATTTAATGACAAAACAAATAAAATTTTGCTTAATATTTTGGATTTCATCTGCATAAATTCCTATTTCGCATATCGATTGTGTAACGGCCAGTATTCGAAAATTAAAAATGAAGACCTCATTCGGTCTCGACCTTAATTTTCGAACTGATTTTTTATTTTATTTTTAATGTCCTGTAAGTGCTGTTTACACTAATAAACCACTAAATAGTTACCAGATTATACTTACAGTATACATTTGCGTGTCATTACCTAAGAAAACGTTTTCAGCGCTGTCGTTTGCTGCATTGACGTCATTTATTTCTGTTAGGTTATAATTTGATTGATTTTGAAGGGCTGTGGTAATATTAAGTTCTAGACTATTAGTCATAGCCACAATTGTTACGCCCATGTGCAGTCTTCCAATTATATTAGCGGTCAGACACAAGAGAAATATAACTAGTTGGACATGTCTGACGCCGTATCCATATTTACGCGATCCATCTTCTTTTTCTGTAAAATAAGCAAATAGGCATCTCTGCGTCTCTGTCTATTGTACTATAGACTAATATTTACCGCCTTTTAAAGGGAAAAATTAAGACCGTTTATAGAATGCCTGCTGCGGAAATCGGTTAACATGACTACAAATAAGTAACCTTGATGATTGGAGAGAAATGAAGAATCGAAATATAAAAGAAATAAAAAATTAGAAGAAAAAGGAAGAAGAAAAGAAAGAAAATGGTTTTTATTGCGTAGGCACACATAATACAAAAACACAATAAAAAAGCAATGAAATGCCAACAAGATGATAAGCAGGTAATACTAGTATACCCACCTAATCACCCAGGCGGCAACCACATATAAATGTACCTAAGTGGCAACCTAACAGGACTGACTTGAATGTCATTAGTAATCACATTCTTATAGTCAAGTTATATACGATTTTTTTAAGTACTGTAGAAAATTTGATCAGTTGATTGGAATTCGATACTAAACTATCCATCCATGAAGTTACATAAGAAAAAAAAATACAATATTAGCCCTAAAATTACCTAATATTGGTTCACAACGTAGAACTCAGCAGTATTCATTCCGTTTGATTGAGTTATTCCAAGTTCCGTAGGTAGGTACCTAGTAGGTAGGTATCTATATATATATCATTAAATAAGGGACTTAGACCTTAAAACGATGCATCATAATATTCGTCGTCATGGTATTTTATTCATTGATATGATATTTACTCGTGTGAGGTCAAGAACTTATGCACGTATTTTGAGATTTTAAAAACGTTAATATCTTTGTTTTTTTTTTGTATTTACATATGAATAGGTGTATACGTTCCATTTTAACTCGTGAAGTTTCTCTGATAATTAAAAAATTAGTGATGCATAAGTACTTCTTAAATGTTTTCCGTTCCCGCAACTAATGGGAACCTTTTCACAGAACAAAATATAACATTTAAAGTTTTAATTTATATCTGTACTGAATTTCAATCAAATCCGTTATTTTATTATTAAACCGTTAGAGCGTAAGTGAATCACAAACATCCAAAAGAATCAGACAATCAGATATTTTCACACGTTTACTTGAATTTAGTAGTTGCTAGAGTAGTTGCTGGTTGCATTGACTTTCACCTCAGCGTCTGCTTTCTACTCCACTATATTAGAGAATATCAAGAATATCAAATTCTCTGTCAATGTTATGATCAAACCGGAAAAATGTTCATTTTTCCTCGATTTTTGTTAAAATTATAAACCCAACTATGAAGTAATCTTAGATAAAACTTTGATATTAAATCCTCATTATCGTTAAAAGGTAACATTTAAAAGTACGAGGGCTTCCTTTTCCCGTGTAGAAATCCCCACAATGACCCCCTCGCCCACATTAAAGCGGGTGGTGATGTCGGACTCGAACCGACCAAAATCGCACGACCGTTTCGGGTCATCAGTTGCCGCCCCGTCTACCGTAAGGCAGCCGAAGGCCCTCGCGGGTGTGGGACTGCGGTAACTATATCTTCCCCCGGATAGGATGGAGCGTGCAACCCAGGGCGTCGTATTGTTTTTGATACCTACCGTTCGGGATACCAATCAGATCTTAATCGGGGACCAGCAGGTGAGTTACAAACGACCTCAACACCCTATACATTTAATAGGTAATAAATAAAGTAAGTACTTAGATAACTCCACGATGTTTAATAGATTTAATACATTGTGCATTTAAAGTAGGTGAAGTATGCTGGAAAACCATGTGTCGTGGTTAAACGTAAAACTAGATAAATCCAGTAAACAATAAATACATATTCATATAATTGCAAAAATACTACTATGCAACTACGTCAATGTTCAATATTATTACACGTTATTTTATGATACAATAAGTACCTATTACAATATGATGCAACCAATTGCAGCTAAACAAGTTATTACATTATAATTATCATGCTTCTGCCATTAGCAAACTATTATCCTTTACGATTATGCCCATCGCGCAACCTTAACTAACTTCCATGAAAGGATTTGAACTACTTTATATACTGTACGTAGTACGTATTGACAATAATTATGTATAATATATATTACAAAATTTAGACCACAGATTCAACCAACCTACTTTTAGGATAAAAAGTAACCACAGAAAGAAAAACACATATTTTTCCATTCTCACTTCCATTTTTAATATCACTTTGGTGGCAGACAAGTACAAGGGTTACCTGATGGGAAGCGGATACCGTGGACCATGGATGTGTGCAACTCAAGGGGTGTCACACTCGGTCTTCATAAACTTTCACATTATACTTACATAATTTGAGATTCATTCAACATACCTGGAGGGGTTGCAGATGGCAAGGTGATCCGTTTTATGATCATTATTGTAACACTACAATGATTATTTAATAATTCTAGTCACTCTGACCTAATATATTCACCAACTTGTATATAAACAACTACTACCAAAATACGTCCGACAGTGAACCGGTTTCGTGAAGGAGTGATGCCACAAGACTTCCTTATAAGAATGTTTTTATGTTTTAACATTTCGGTGATCGATAATTCTAATTTGAGCGCAATACACATGTGTAGTCACCAAACGTGCTTCTAAGATAATGCGTATATTTTAATTATTCTATCATTAATAGCGCTAATAGTGAAGCTAATGATGATTGGTAATGGTTTTCCAAATTATTATTATGTCGTACTACCTAGACATGGGCTTTATCACTACCTCTTAAAAGTAATATTATTTCAATCTTATTTTATTTCCATAGTGAGATTCATATTATAGGAACCTATGGTCAAATTGTAGTGGATATTTGTCCAACTTGTTAGAATATTACACTTGTCCTACTTAAGATACAGTATACAAATATCGATGGACGACAACGGTCCGATGCTGAATCACAATATGAAAGTAAAGTAATATCTAAATAATATTATTTTTAAGAGGAGATCGTGAGACCCCTGGAAAAGAGTGTAGAAATTCAGCTGCAATCAAGTGGATTATAACGAGTTTGTTTACCGAGTAATCGTGCTTCTCTGACATTTGAAGTATAGAAAAACCTGGTTGAGGAACTTTAAACTTTGACATTGGACCTGGTGGATGAACTTCTACTAATTGTCAACCTTTATCAAGTCACTAAGATTCGTAAATTAAATGGCTTCGTGCAGAGCGAATAAAACGACAAAATTATCTCTTATTTTCATTTAATTTTGAACTTATGGTGATAAAGCCGCATTCAATGGCATATCTTGCAATTCTAGTAGTTTAACAATGGTTAAAAATTATTAGAATCGGGGTTCAGACTGGCTGCATTGTGGGTGAATTAGACTGTACATATTATCACGTTTTTCACGTTTCACTATTGCCTTTATTGTTTTACGTGTTGTTTTTTATGTAGGATACGTCAATAGGAATTCAACTTGCCGCAAACCTTCCCGAAGAGCGAAACTTATGCTCGGCCCCTCTCCGTGAGTAGTGGCGCTGCCGTGAAGCAAATTACTACACCACGACGGCCACTTAAAACCAATTCTGTGACTCTGATAGAAGTGGAAATTCGACTCGACATAAGAAGACCTCGTTTAATAGTAAGCTGCAGGCAAAGTGTCCACCATTACAAAAACAAACTATGGTAGTGGTGTTGCATTGTATTGAACTCTGAATTGTCGATCTAGTATGCAAGTTTTATGAAAAAAATAATATCTGGTTACCTGAGTGGTCACAAAAAATTTATATATTGTCAAAAGCGAATTATTATTCTTCAAATTTTTATTTTGAAGCCGAATTATTTAAATACGACTATGTACTTTTGGACTCACGTGTCGACAAATTGTTAGCATCATTTTCTTAAATTAGGTACGGTTCTGGTATATACCTTTCGCTACTTCTACTTTTATTATAATTTTAATATAATATCGCCGGATGTACTAACTATCCGATCTTCTTTAGGACGTCCTCGATCTGTATTCGTAAGCCCAGTTCGACTTTTACCGGTTGGCTCATGCGTCCTCGCCTCATAAATCTAAATAACCATTAAAAATATACATACATTAGGTTGCAAATATTTTTATAGGCTTTATGTATATTTCTTCGTTGATTTACAAGGACATTCAGCTAATAGGTCGTTTTGAGAACGGTCGTTTTGCTATTAGGTCGAATTGCTTCTAGGCCCTTGTGATACGGATGGTATTTTTTAATTTTAAGTCCAAAGATATTCATATGATACCGGACCGGGATATATTTTAATGGGATAGATGGTATTTTATATCTATTCCAGTTAAAGGTAGGAAAACACATTCGTTTTTAATTTCTATTTACAAGCATTCACAATCAGGAGTACAACATCATAGCACTTCCATGGTCTTTTTATCAGTCTTTGATTCTTCTTGTCTGTCTTCGTCGGAAGGTTCTGTAAAGATTAGAGTGTTTTTATATTCTCGTGCTTGCATAACGTCATTGTATATTTATTTATTTAATCGGAAATACTTAACATAGTATAAGATATATTTTTTGAAATAAAGTACGTGATTTTTTAAAAAATAAATTATTAAGAACCCAAATTATTCATCCATATTCTCCAGCTGTACAAAATTGTTTGCATGTGTATCAGTGGGTTATCCCAAGACTTTCATAAAGTTTTGGTTGCGTGAACTCATAAACTTCGAGTTAGTTCTAACCTCCAATTAGGGGATTATTTATAGCACTCCTGTATCAAGAAAAAAAAAACAAATATGTTGCAATAATTTGAGTACCATTCCAATCAGGATAGTTCCAAGGTTGAACATCTGTAGACATCAGTACAGTAAAAAATGCATTAGTTATAATGGACACCCCAGCCGTAATGAAGAACATTATGCGCCACTGAATAACATTCGTCTGGAATAAAAAGAATATTATAGAGATATTGAATTGTAATATACAGGGTGTAAGGGGAACGCTCCCGAAGCCGAAGGCCCCTGGTAGGACTCCTGGTACACCACAAATTGGTATTTTTACCGTTTAACTAGCGTTATTCACTGCTGTCACTTTTCCCCTTACACCCTGTATAAATATTATATAAAGTCAAGTTCGTTTCTTGTAACCTCAGTGATTTGACCATGGTTGATAATTAGCAGAATCGGGGCTTTGGTGCAGGTTTTACTTTAAACTTTGGGAAAACTAGACGGTAGTTGCTTTCATGAAGACCGTATAAGTGAAATCTAAGGGCGGAGAAGCAGTAAGTAGACCCTAGGCTCCGAGGCCAGACTCAAATGCAATTGGGAAAAATGCTAATTGATTAATATTTGCTCAAACTGAGTTAAATGCATATATAAAGAATATACTCTTATGAATCTATCATGTCAGTATATCTATTAGATTGCTGGAGACCTATACCTAGATTTATATCTCGACCTTTGGCTTTACAGTTATTGTCAATATATTACTTTTTGGGTAGTTGAATTGAATTGATCTTATACGTACCACATCAGTTACTACATATGAGATCGTAATAGGTGTTAAAACAATTAATAAATTGCTGAGGGTGTTGCCAGTTGCTAATATAGTACTGGCAAAATTCGGCGCTAGATCGATGTAGTTAACCTGCAAATTAAGAAAGAATACATTAGATTACGATACTATATAGCATTTATACACAACATTTATACATATTTACAGTAATTTAGTAATAATTTACATTACACATTATCTCATTAATTTTATATGTACTTATGTACATTTATTCATAATAAAATAAAACGATTTATATATTTAAAGTATATACACGTTACTATGTTATCAATTATATAATATACAAATTACTGTGTCTGTGACCTCAATTTATGGACCGATTCTAATCTTGAGAAGACTTTTATTTTCGGTTCATTTTGATCCTTCAAAATAAGTTTCCTTATTGTATCAACTTTTTGTACTGGCCAAGGAACTCATTTGTACTGTGTTTACTATTTTTCATCATTTGTTGACTCACCCAACTGCCCCTACTTTACCAAATATTGAGGAACTAGTACGCTATTATGTACCTTTTCTGTGGTGGTGGCAGTACGCCTTTCATACGATGTACCACAGTTACTATCCTTTGAATACCTTATTCACATTTTTCTTCGCTCAAGAACAAATTACACAAGTAAGTACCTATATGAACTCTGAAACTTATTTTACAGATATACGAGTCTCTCAATCCTAACATTACATTCAGTTAATCTTGTTAAAATATTTCTGATAATATCGTAACGAGAGTAAGAAATAAGATAATTTAGAAATAATTTAATAGGAAAAGGTAGCCTACCATCCATCCAGTTGTGGTCCCCATATTAGCAGCCATGGCAATGACAAGACACGTCGTCACGATAGCGATATTATTTGTGTATGATGTTAAAATTAGACACACCACCATTCCACAACTTGCTGCAAAATAGTGGTAAAACAATTGAGTTTCAGTATTCATTATAACTACTATCTTTACATTGAAATAATAACGAAACAAATTCAAGTTCCAAAATAACGGAAACAAAATTCTTAGATCTGCTCTGCTAATCATAATATAGGTATAAAACTTACCAATTGAGTTGGATATTCTTCTGGTGTTGTTTTTACTAATAATGTTATGGTTTGTACAATAATCTGCTAGCCATCCAAATAAAACAGTGGTAAAGGTACTAGCTATATAAGGCAACGACGAAAGGAGACCACTCTAAGACATAAAGTAAACAACACAAATATTAGTAAACTAAACAAATTCAGAGATATCACTAACAGTGGAAGGTGCAAAGTAATTAGATTTAGGAAATGTTATCAGAGTTACAATTTATTGAGAGTAAAATTCAAGTAAGAATAATTTGATACTTACATTTCTCACATCAATATCGAGAGTATAATGAATATAGGTAGGCACTTGGTTGAAGAAGAAAACAAATGCTGCATTGGAACCGATGTGTGTAGCTATAGTGCCCCACAATGGTTTTGACGTGAGGATTGCTCTCCAAGGTGTTTTTAGTTTCTGTAAGTTAAATGATAACAATTCATTAACTGTATTATATCCTCTAGGTATACCCTTGCAACTAGTGGTAGTTTTGGCATATCATTGAATTTTTGCTCTAGTTTATGCCTGCGGCTCTTATCTTGTGGATATCAGTTATCGCCTCTCTCGGTTATATTGATATAAAGCATTAGTTAAGGCACTACTTAGCATTATACGTAATCACATTTTAAAATCAATATCTAGTAAAATTTCCCAACGACTAATTTGACATTAATTTGAATTTGAAATTAAAAATACATTTTTCGTGAGAAGTTATTTTGAAAGTTTTAGGAAACTTACTTTGGAATTACCCCTGTTAGCTGCTCCCATAATATAATTTCTTTCCTTATCGCTAATAGATTTGTGGTCAAGAGGGGTTGCTGCACCAAATGTAGTGAGTATAACGAAGGATGACAAGCATATCACTCCAACAGCGTAGAAGGTTGATGGCCAACCCCATTTGCTAGCACCCAGAATACCTGCTAGCTGATAGGCTACTATTGTGCCAACAGTAAGTCCTATGAAACAGAAAAATGGGAAAACGTTAATTATCATTTACTAGAGATTTTACGTATTCTAACTGTTTCAAATGAATCGAAAGTGAATGATCTGATAGGTCTCAAACCCGTGATCTTTCTTGTACCGCGTCTTGGCTTTCAAAATTTTCCTATACAGCCATCTTGGGGCGATGGTGTATATTCGTATGTACAGCAGTGAACTACTTTAGACTAATTGATTATTTGATTGATAATAATTAGAATGTTATCACTTATTTAGGAATAGATTTTTTCAGCTCTTTGTCTGCTATACTCAGTCAAATTTCACCTCATCAAATACATAATCCCACTTCGAAGACTGAACCCAGAAACGTAACAAGATAATTAGACTTCAGACTTTAGAGCAAATCAGATGTATAAGGCATTTAAGGCAATAAATGATTCACAATACTGGAAGACTCTGAATTATATAAATTATGTTACACTTAGAGTTTACACCTGTATGAACACAAGAACCCAGAGTAGCACGTTCATCTTCAGGCACCCATTTTGCTATGAGATTTTGAATGCTAGGGTACGTGCCAGCTTGCGATAGACCCTGTATGAGCCGACAGCAACAGATGCCTTTCCAATCTCCCTAAAAACAACAGACAGACATTTATTCATAGACCTAAATACTCTAAAGGTCATTTTGGAGTCAAACACTTTTACATCATGAATGATAGCGATTAATTTACATCAAATATAACAAATTTAGGTACTAGTTGCTAATAATAATTGGATAATTTACCCATGAAGACACCCAAGGTGTTATAATAGACACGATTCCGTTAATGAAGAGAGCAATCTGCAGCGAGAATTTACCGCCGTAACGTTGGCACACCATTCCCATGGGGAACATCATGATTACGTATCCAAGAAAGAAAGCTCCTAACACCATCTCTTGGGTTGATTTAGGCCAATGCCATATCTGAAAATATCATATCATTTTATTAGAAAATTTTGGGGATAGTGATAGTCGTAGCGTAGTAGATAGATATCAATTATTTTATTTTGTTCTACTGAAGTTTTTTTGATAACAGCTGAACCGAAATCGAACATCGTAATATGACAAGAGATTATTTTACATATTATTCAATTATCTTCTCGTCTGTCCAATTATATTTCACAATTTGGTGCACTCATACTAACTACGAAAGGAAGGATGATCGATGTTCTGGGGTAAATGAGTCCATAATAGGAGACTGCGAGAAGATAAACGGAAGGTAGGACGCCCTAGGGGGCGCCAGATGGACTGGTGATCTGAAAAAGGAACGGACTGGATGTGGATGAGGTAGATCGAGAGTAATTGCGCACATTAAGAGATGCCTATGTACAGCAGGACTACAACAGGCTAATTGATTAATTGAAATATAGTAACTGCGTAGGCTTTATAAACATACTTTGAAATCTTGGGTACTATTTTCTAGTAATACATTTTCAGTAATCTTGTTTGTTCTTTCAATCCAATCTAATTCCGTTTCTGTGAGGTTATGTTTTTGAAGAGTTCTGTTGAATAATTCCGTTTCTGTTAGGTTATGAGTTTGAAGACTTCTGTTGCTATTGTTTGTTGGATGCAGCGTCGAATTGGTAGTGATTATGCTTTCTTTTGGAGTATTAGTCATAGCTACAATGGTTACTCCCATGTGCCCTCTTCCTATTATATTAACCATAAGACACATGAGAAAAATGACCACTTGAACATGTCTAACACCGTATCCATATTTAGGTGAATCTTCTTCTTTTTCTGTAATTGAAATTAAGCTTGTATTAATATTTCCTAATTGCGTATTGTAAGAGAAGGAATTACGAGTATATTATTTAGTGATCGCTTTAGCTTGATGACATATGTCTCTAGTCTTGCCACCTCCACCGGGTCTTGATGATGCTGACGATATGCGTGTCAATGTATCAGGGATTCCCAAGACTGTGAACTCCAAGTTGCAAAAGTCATGAGCTTTCAACTTGAAAATTCAGTATGACAGTTACCGGATGTAATTGGAATTTAACACTGAGATAATGAATATGAGGTATATAGTTAACTTACCAGCATTTTTTTCCGTTATAGGCACTGTCTTATAATGATATTCTGATAAAATTTTTGTTTCATTCATTTTTAAAATATATAAGTTATACGCTCATCAGGCAAACGTGATATTTTTTAAATGAATAGTAGCGCAACAAAACATTATCTGGAAAGACAATGTAAGCTATAAGCAAGTAGACTTTCTATGATAAAGAACATGAAATATTTGCATTTGATAGACGTAACATTACTATACAATATCGTACTAATATTATAAATGCGAAGAATCATGAAAATGTTTGAGTGTTTGTCATTCAAACACGCTGGAACAGTTGAATGAATCTTGATTCTTTGATTCTTGAGGTACATAGCATTTCTATCCCTTTATTATGTTCCCATCAATCAATAAATACGTTATTGTTATTGTTAATACAATAGGCTAACGTTGCCCACTGCTTTACATGAGCCCCACTGCTTCTTATCCTCCACCTTCCGCACCCAGCCGCCTTTCATTGCGAATTTTATCCTTTAGACAGACTCCAAGCATAGCTCGGTCTATGGGCCATTACGTGTTATTATCATGAGTTACGGAAATAGAATCGAAACTCCATCAGAATGCAGCCGCGGGCAATAGCTAGTAAAACTAACTGCCTACATCCTAGCCTTTCGACCTACTAATTCTCACACGATACATACATTATGTCGTTTAATGATACATTTGCACAAATATCTGAGTGTTACTATTACGAGTAGTACGCTTAACATAAATTATTCAATTGATGTGCCTTCTATGTCTTTACTTATTTCTTCTTGTTTAATCAATCAATTAGCTTAGCGCAGTGCACTGTTGGCCATAGGTCTATGCCTATGTAGGTATGCTTTGGTCCACTGGCCATACGGATTGGTACAGGGTTCTATTTCCAGTTTTACTTCTGTCGCAGAAGTTGTGTTCAAGCGAGAAATAATATTTTAATCAAGGTTGGTATTTAGTTTAAACGTATGTCGCAGCTAAATTACATTAGCTATATGTTTCTGAAACATGTCATTTTTCTTACTTTGCTTTCTTCAGCTCCCACAAATGACCACAAACAGGGACTTGTTTCGTTTAGTTATAAAGTCGTGAAAATATGTAAAATCAATCAAAATAATATCTATGTTTTATAGGGAGCAGTGGCGCACATTAGGAGCCTTTATGTGCAGAGGACTGCGATAGGCTAATTGGTTGACGCTGTTTGACGCGTGTTGTTAACGCTGCTTTAATTAGTTATTCAGAAATTTGAAAACTGACTGAAACCTAAAGTCAAGACCTTTGGTTGATTGGTAGAGAATGCCTACGGCATTAAGTCCGCCTATGTACTTGTGCATGAAGTTCAATAAATAAATAAATAAATAATTTCACGAGCCTAGTATCAACTAAGAAATTTTGTGGCACGTTACGTTGCGCAAGTTTTGCAACGTTGCCGATCTTGTAGAGCAATATAGGTATGTCTTGCGAGTCAAATGTTTAGATTCAAGGTTTGATTTCGAATTTGCAATGAGAATTTCAACTTATGAATTTAATTGCAATATGAATATGTTCATGCAATTGAATCCCTGAACAAACCAATTTACGTCCGTCCTAGTTTCAGCCTATTGTGTGTATATTTACTATATATAACGATTCACACTTCACACGTTGATGACTACTTTTATTATGATAAGGATTAAATTAGGAGTCACACTGAAATATATATATTTAATTTAGATAAAGTAATGTGAAAAGATAGCATATGAATGCTATTTCTACTAGTGTTTGGAGATACGCTGTCTTGAAATAATGTTCAATACTCATAGTAATACTTACAGCAAAATGTATGTATTCTCCATGAGCTGTCCGTGTCTCTGCCGCGTGTAATTCTGATTTTGTTTCCTACTACCAATAAAATCCTATTACACGTACCAAAGTAAGTTTGTCTATGTTTGTCTGACCAGGTAAAGGCCTAGGGTAGGCAGCACGAGTTTAGTGCCCCTGGTGTTGTATACGTGACCACTTTTCAGCAGTAAGTGGTATAAAAAAGTAACCTATTATGTTATGTCACATTATTTATCCGTCCCAGTACCACAGTTTAGCGATTTTCCAGCACCAGCTCGAATAATTTTCATTAGTTCCTCTCCCGGTAGCCTAGTGATAAGGGTAATGGACTGCTGAGACGAGGTCTCGGGTTCGATCCCAGGTTTTACCATGGCACACACCAATGACTTTTGGATGCTTTTCGAAGTTATGGGTGGGTATTTATCGCAGGTTTATAAGTGCCCGGTCAATGGCAATAGGCTCGCCACTTATTATATATATAAAAACAATCTGTATGCTGACTGAATTCTCCTATATAACCATTTTTGGGGCGATAGTGGGAGGAGAATTTCGAATGATTCAGACGAGGCTTCGTGCTTTAGCTGTCAGAGCGATCCCCGTATAAGGCAGAGACCGCGGGTTCGAATTGCGTCGAAGCATTCACTGTTTCCTATCTAAATTTGATTGAATCAGCATACTAAGTGCTTTTTGGGCGGAGTTATCAAAAATACAATGTTTAAAAATGATGTAACGTCATTCGTTGTGCCGATAGTTCGTATGATTGTTAGTAGATAGCTCCCACCATCGCCCCAAAGATGGTGGATGGCGGCTATAGGAGAATTATTAATAATTCAGGCGAGGCTTCGCGGCTTAGCGGTTCCAATCCCGTCGAGACATTCCCTTTTCCTATCTAAATTTGATTTGTAACTTGACAAACTTTCATATAAATGTATTATTAAATGAATAAATGCAGTGCTTTGAAATAAAACCAATATCAACTGATTTTATCGCGATTTATTTTTGTATGATTTAAACTAAGCTACTTCGTCATGCCCTCGATGAGATGATGTCCAGGGAGACAGAAGATTTGTGAGGTTAATTTTGTTTTGTTGTCAGGTCAATAGTTATACGGCTTTCTTCTTCTTCGGCACTCGATTCTGTAAACGTAACATCTTAAAAATAAAAATAAAAACTATAGTCCATTTGTTTAGGTACTTAAAAAACGTAAACAATCTTGGTACCTATGTCTTTTAAATAAGTTTTGTTCAGAAACTCAGTATAAAAATAATTTTCTGCTTAGAAACGTATTATAAAAACTAAATATCGGTATCGAACCACTAGTAAGTCAGTTAGTTAGCTTAGTTTATTTGTTTAACATGTGTTTTAATAAAAAGTTGCCACTACATTGTTCACCTGTTTTTAAAAACCTACCAAACCAAATGGAGTACCTATAAAAAAACAATGTCTGTATTGGCTGACTATGTACTACTATTTTAAAATATGAATACATGTAGCGAAAAGAAACCGGTGTCGTCTTTTGTACTTTGTTTTGATTTGACTTTTACGGGAGCAACTGCCGTCTGACCCTCGACGCAAGAGAAAAATTGGCACCAGACGTCACTTAGTTTAGGATTGTCACGATCAGTGGGGTCAAATAAAACCTAATCATGTTTCTCTACTTACATAGATCAATGCTTTTATTACCTTTTTGACAACCATCGTTCCAGGGCTGAATATCTGTAGATACCAGTACAATAAATATTATATTAGCAACAATGGACATTGCTGCAACTATAAAATACAATATACGCCACTGTATTATATTTGTCTGTAATGAAAAAGGATTAAAAGCAAGATATAATTTCATATCGCAAGAAGTGAACAATTTGTTGCAGTTCTATTTATTATTTACTAGCTGTTGACCGGGGCGTCGATAATCGCGTTGTACGACTCTACTCGATTCTCTACTTGCCTTTCTATACTTCTCCTTGCTGCTATGATTACGGAAATAGTTAGCATTACTAGCGCCAATGTACAGAAATCTACCGGATCTATTGAGATTTATGATTATTGCTCTGCTTGTATGGTAGCGTGATGATAAACAGCCCATGTTACTCCTGGATATTGTACCTTTATATAGGTGAAAAAATTATTGAAATCAGGCCAGTACTTTCGGAGCCTATTCGTACAAACAAAACAAACAAAAAACAAATCTTTCCTCTTTATAATATTAGTGTAGATAGTACAATTCAATTCAATGGCTAGCAATATCAAAATCCATTCCCATCATTCAAATACAACAAAACCATTAGAAAAACAAATATTATTTTATATGGCAATAGTTACCATATCAGTGACCACATAGGATACGATGACAGGTAGTGTCAGGACAAAGGTGCCCGATAGAGTTCCACCCATTGATGTCAGGGTACCGCTGAAATTTGGTGCTAAATCGATGAAATTAATCTGCAAAGAAGATGAGAGTTAAAACATAATTACTCGTTCTTAATTACTGCTCTAAAGGCTAGTAGTTATTCACAGTTATTTGACAGAGGTAAGACATGACGACATCTCCCGTTTTGGTATGTTGAGCAATCCGACTGGGGAAGTACCTCCGCCCTTCTTCTTCTTCTTCGAGTCAATGGCTCTGATAGATCCGGTTTTATTAAATGTTGTTGTTATTACCTCCGCCCTATGGAAGGCTAATAATAACCTTATGTTGTGTTTCCGGCGGTAAATCAGAGCCAAAGCTCACTGGAGTGGTTTTGTGTTGTCAGTGGGAAGACCGAGAAACTCTTCTTTGTCTTCAGCACTGACAGTACAGCGACTCTTTTAACCTTCTCTTCTTCCCTCCTTCCCCTTCCCCCCTTCTCTATATTCTCTATTGCCTGCAGGAACGTGATACCCCTGGTGTTGTAAACGTCCATAGGCCACATTAAGCAATTTCCATCAGGTGATATATCGTCGCCCGTGATTTAGAATGTTATAAAAACTTTTCAGTTTTTATTCCGCCATAAAATATCAATTAAGACTCAATATTAGAAAACAATGATTACCAGCCATCCAACATTTGTACCCATATTCACAGCCATAGCCATGATAAGGCATGTGATCACGATTGCAACATTATTTGTGTACGATGTTAGAATTAAACAAAAAGCCATGCCGAAAGTTCCTGAAAATATCAACAATTTCATTAAACTTTTTATCAAGAGTGTTTATGAAGAAATATTATTCACTTTAAGCCCTCTAGTTAAGCTAAATTGATTGTGTTAAGAGTGAGTTCAGGTCGGTACCTAACGACCAGGTTTGAATCTAGGACCTCTCCATCGTAAAGTCTACTCTTTCATCACGAAGCTACCGACGCTTCTACTATATTTTACATTATTCATATTAGGCATATACCAGTATTTTCATTTTCTTCATTCTTTTTATCCTATTAATACCAATAACCTCATTATATTCTTCTTCATTCATGTAATGAATTTCTTCTTTATGGTAATTAATTTTTTAAAAAATTGTCGGACTAATGTACTACGCAATCATTTTTCATTCATTTGTGGCACGTCATTTTGACTTCACCTAGCCTGATGTTAAGCTGAAGGCAAAGTGTCATGAAAGAGGGTCACCATTGCAACCACGTACAGTGCTACAATGGTGGCGCTCAGCTTGACGGCCTCATCAGATGTTTTTTCACACCCCGCTTAAAGGACCCGGGACTGTAGGAAGAAGGAAACACGTGCGCCGGTAAGAAATTCCAAGACTTAATGGTGCAGCAGAGGAAAGACTCACCAAACCGCTTGGTGCTTGATGGAATATTCTGCACCGAATGCGGGTGACATCGCCATAATGGCTCTGCTACTCTGTCTTATTTCATCTTGTCTTTTCTTATAAACTTACCAACTGAATTAAAAATTCTTCTAGCGTTGATTTTGCTTATAATGTTTTTGTTAGTACAGTAATCTGATAACAAACCAAATAAGATTGTACTGAAAAAACTGGCGACGTAGGGCAAAGAGGTCAGCAAACCATTCTGAAATATAAACGAAACAATGGGGTTAATTCATCACATCATCATCATTATCAGCCCGCGGCAGTCCACTGCTGGACATAGGGATCTCCCATGACACGCCACTTAGCCTGATCTTCGACTGTCGCCCTTCACTACCAGTTACTATGCGTATACCGTCGCTCCATCTAGTCACAGGGCGCCCGACACTACGTTTGCCGGTTCGCGGTCTCCACTCAAGGACTCGTCTACCCCAACGGTTATCGGTCCTACGGCAGATATGGCCATTCCACTACCACTTCAGCTTGCTAATTCCTTGAGTTATGTCGATAACTTTAGTTCTCTGCCTACTTACTTCGTTCCGAATTCAATCACTCAGAGATTCTGATATAACACTCAGAGAAATGTATTGTGTAATTTGTTGAATAGATAAATAGATTATAAATGAATTAAAATTAGTGCTACCTGGCCGAAACGTCAAATTAAAAGGTAATTTATTGTATTCACCATATGATCCTGTTAATACCCGGGTTTCACTAACCATATAATATGCAACGCGAAAGTTTAAAAGTGACCACTTAAATAATATTATGTAACTACACATCTATTTTTTAATATGTTAAATTAACAAAAATAAGTGAACCAACCGGCTTACATTAGGGGGACATGTAATTATCAAGTAAGGAATACCTATACCTTCTTAGCCGATCTTAATTCTGCATTGTGGTACCGATAGTCTTACATGGTCTCTTAATCATACTTTTCATTCTTTTAAAAATCCTTTTTACCCTTAGATTATGATCTTTGAAGAGCATTAGAAAGTGTTGACACCTTGGAACCTCGATATCGCCATTGGACCATTGGTTGTGGAGGTCAGTCTGTACTGCAAGTCGCTTCACGGAAAACAACTAAGTTCAGCTGCATCACAGTTAGACTGGAAAGCCAACCCCAGCTGAGTTGGGAAAAGGTTCAGAGAATGATGATGGAAAGTGTTGACAGGGTAGGCACTACGAATGTGTTGTTGCACACGTTCATAAGCCACAGTAAGCATTGCCCATCAGATGTCACCTAAATAAAAAACAGAAACCATTAATTTAGATTATAATATTTTAATAAACTTACGTTTCTGATGTTAATGTGCAGATGATGATGAAGGTAGGTAGGTACTTGGTTATAAAATAACACAAATATAAAAACGGTGCCCAACTCTGCTATGATTGTGCCCCACAATGGTGTGCTCCTGAATATTTCTCTCCAAGGCGTTTCAAGTTTTTGCTAAAGAAGTAGACACCATGTTAGGAATTACAGTAGAAAAAAAACATTGAATAGTCTATTCAAGGGTGAATAAGTAGAGTGAATTAAAAATAGATTTTCTCTCGACAAGCAGTTGCTTTTTATAAATAGCAAGGAACAATTTAGTTCATTTCCAACGAAATATAACCTAAAAACCTTTCTCAACGTTTATACTCGTATGTGTCATTTTTTTTCTTGATTTATTCTGTACCCAAACCGTAACTAAAGTAAATTATTGAAGGGGGTCATCTCGAAAGAGAGAGCCGTGGGTCTGCCGGAGTGGGAGGGATATGAGGCAACGACGGCGTGCGTTTTAGTCGGTTCAAGTTCGACATAACTTCTCTCACTGGTGCGATTGGTATCCGTAACTACTCTAAATTGAAATAAAATCCAAATATCTACTTTCTTCAATTGCCTCATACTCGTACCTATCAAAAACTAAGCTACGGACGGAGGTACGACATGACGGTATTTCCCGTTTTAATTGAGCAGTCCGACTGGGGAAATACCTCCGCCCTACGAAATACCGCGGCTAATAATAACCTTGTGTTGTGTTGCCGGCGGTGAATAATAGTAGCCAGAGCTCACTGGAGAGGTTTTGTGTTGTCAGTGGGAAGACCGAGAAACCCTTCTTTATCTTCTACACTGACAGCACCGATACTCTCTTTACCTTCTCCCCTTCCCCTTCCACCCTCTTCTCTATATGGTTGACAGTACGAATGTGACGTCCCTTGGTGTTGCAAACGTCCATAGGTCACGGTAACCACTTTCCATCAGGTATGGGCCGCGTGCTCATCTGCCACCTAAACGGTATAAAAAAAGTTAATGTTACCTTGCTCTCGCCACCCACGGCTACTCCCAAGATGTAATTTCTTTCTTCGTCAGTAATGGATTTGTGTTCTATAGGATTCGCAGATCCCCATATAGTGAGAACTAGGTAACACAATATACTGAGCGTTCCAACAGCGTAGAAAATAGATGGCCAACCCCAGTCACTAGCTCCTAGGAAACCAGCTAGTTGAAAGCTGATCACGGAACCGATTTGTAATCCTATCGGTCATAAAGAGTAAAAATTTATAAATGTTAGTAATCAGATGTTATTTGATATATATTGTAAGTCACAAATCAGAAGAATTTCCGAATTAATATGAAAAAATCATGGTTGTTATCGTATATATTACATAAACAAATTAGGCCTGAATGTCTGATTTGTTTATGTACTTAATATATTTATTTTATAAAGAATTTTAAAATGAGAGAGAATTTTCAAACGTCTATAAATATCGTAAATCAGATACTCTCAAAATCCTCGTGCAATGCTTATTTTAAATGATTAACTAACCACTTAAAATACCAAATCTCATCAAAATCGATTTTGCAGTTTAGGCCTATAAGTGTAAAAAACAGACTTTTGCATTAATATTAGTATGTAGTACAGTTTACCTGTGTGAACATAACTACTCAAAGTAGCACTTTCTTCAGCAGCCGCCCATTTACCCAATAAACCCTGTATACTAGGGTAAGTACCCGCCTGGCAAAGACCTTGCACGATCCGACAGCAACTTATAGCTTTCCAACCTCCCTGAAAGAATGAAAGAAATGAAGACATTTTTTTGGTTACTTACAATACAAAAAATGGTGGATGTAGCTTAGGCGTTTTGTAAATCGAAACTTGAAACTGGTCAGTTCAATATATATATAGAATCGAACCACTTATGCCGTTTCATCGGTTCAAGTATATTTATTTTTGAACCAGATCGTTTTTGTTTCACGGCATTATCAGGTTTTTAATTTAAATAATAATATAAGCAACCGAAATTACTGATAGCCCCTCTAACCCCTCCAGCTAATCTCCATATCTTTTGTTAGGAAGTGGGTTCACGTTAGTGATATAACGGCCGGGATTTGAACTCGGAACCTCCCGATCGTTAAGTCGTCACCATAACCACTAAGACAGACGCTTAACATATCAGCCATTTATGTCAGTTGGGTTCGATGTTAGTATTTTTTAAATTTGGATAAGCTCAAATTTTAAATACGAATAATCATAATATAATTACTGATCTTACCCATTCAGTTAACCAAGGTGTTATAATAGATACAATCCCAGTGATAAGGAGGGATATCTGCAATGGAAGCTTATCACCATAACGCTGGCATACTACACCCATAGGAAACATCAGGATCAAATATCCAAGTGCAAAAGCGTACAGTACCATCTCTTGAATTGATTTTGACCATCTGAAAGTCTAAAACGTTACTCAATAAAATATTTTTTACTCTATTTAAATGATTATGTACTGGTAAAGAAGTAACTATATTTGTGACCTTAACTGAACTTAGGTACTTTGTATTTCTGTGTATTGTTTACAGAAATTTCAGTTTCTATTCTTATGTAGTCTGGCTTTAAATTCATAGTCACATTATTGTTCGTGGTATCGTTTACGATCTTTATATCGTAAAAAAAAAATTACTCTATTTAAATAATTATATGTACTGATAAAGAACTAAATATATTGTAAACTTAACTGAACTTACTTTGTATTTCTGTGTATTGTTTACAGAAATTTCAGTTTCTATTCTTATGTAGTCTGGTTTTAAATTCATAGTCACATTATTATTCGTAGTATCGTTAACGATCTTTATATCGTTATTTCTTTTAACATGCATTGTGCCCAAAATTGCTATATTATCACCAGTATCACTTGTCATAGCTATAATAGTAACTCCCAAATGCCCTCTTCCTATGATAATAGTCGTTAGGCAGAGGAGAAATATTGCTAGTTGGACATGTCTAACACCGTATCCATATTTAGATGGTCCATCTTCTGTAACGATGACATTTGCTTTACTTTATAAGCACTTATTATGTAAAGTTATATCAAAAATAGTAAAATAAATATCACTTCGGATTCTTTACTTCATTGTACTTGACGACTTACGTATATTTTTTTCATTTATATGCACTTTAGTATATTCGGGTTCATCGTATTTTACCATTTTATTAATTCAACAATCCGTTCCACTTATAGAAATCCTACTATGCAACATACAAAACGATTTGCAGGCTGCGCTATAATTAAATTTAGAGCCAAATATTGAATTAGCAAAAATGTAGTGCTTATCTACGTTATTATTATCATTATGAAATATTTACTTCTGAAAGATACTGAAACCTATATTTGTGAACTGTTATCAAAAACATAATATGACATGAGTTAGAAATTCAAATATGAGATAGACTCGAACGATAATAGCGACAAGTAAATTAAGACGCGACAACTGTTAGGGCAACTGGACGAGACGGTCGATCACGGGTGTCGCCATTTTTAGGGTTCCAAGGTTACAACTACCCGTTTTCACGGCCATAAATGTTCGTAAGACAACAGGGCCCGACAGCTTAACTGGCTGTCCGAGGTAGGAGCAGACTAATTCAAATAGCCATATTCATGCATAAAAAAATATTTGCACTGAGCGGGGATTGAAACGGCGTCCTCTGCGTAGTGGGCGCTTTCAGTACCACTATGCCTCAGAGTCTGTCCAGATGAATAATAGAGCGACGTAATTTTGATGGACAAATGGATAACGTGTCAATCTTCACTTGATGCTGCAGCGAATTTTGTGAAGTTAGTGGTAATTCAGAATCTTAATTTTTTTTATTTGTATGTACTGTGAACAGAATGTATATAAGAAAATGAAACTGTTTGGCCGTGTCTGATCAGTTTATAGGCGGTTGGGTGAATTTCAATCTTTGATTTCAGTTCGTGATTGGTACTTACATTGGTTTTTCCTGAAGCGATGGCCATTCCATCACCCAACCCTTTAAGGAAAGTATGCACCAGGATTTCATCGATTATTTAACATTTTTTTATATTTAGGTCGTCAAATTGACTGCCTGATGGTAAGCAGGGATACAGTCCAAAACATGGTGGCCGCCGGTACAGTAGATCAATATATCTATAATATAGGTATGTAATAACATACATATCTTAATACTACTGTTAAAAAAATGTTGTAAAATACACACTGTAAAATAATATTACTTTTTTTGCATTTAAATTTTCTCGAAATGAGAAATATAATGTATAGACGTCCGCACATAGCGCCGGTTGGCGTGTGGATAAAAATGGATAGCTCTAAACATCCCAACGGCTATCCTCAAGGGTTATTCTCACGGTTATGTCACTGTCATTTGTGTCACTTTCATATTCCCCGAGGTTTACTTAAAATGTTACTGACATTGATTGATTATTATACATTATTGTAGGATTTTACCTTCTCAAATATTACAAATACCTATTATAAAATATAAGAGTGTAGTGTATAAAGTACCTGTCACAAAAAGTAGAATCATCTATATGAATAGCGGGTAAAATGTTACACTATAAAGAACCAGTTGATGGATGTTGATGGCTTTTGCGATGTCAATTTATTTTTAGCAATTATCCTGCTACCGTACGCGTAAAAGCAAGGTTGCAAGCTTTGACACTAAATTGCACGTAGATTATGATCATCTCCCTTGATTTTTAATGTTGAAAATTTCACAGAACTAATTGTATTTTTATGAATTCCGTGATAAATTCATGAATGTAGTTTATTTGAGAATGAGATCAACAATGAGGTCAAGTGCTCACCCTGTGTGATAACACTTTGTATATAAGTTAACAATTTTTATAGTGACATACACTTCTAGTGCATCTTCATAGTATTAACTCACTCTGTGATAAATTATTCTGATTATAGTGAAAGTAAATATTGTTTACAATGACGTTCAAAGTAAGTTCTATTAGTATTCTTCCAACTACTTAACCCTAAGATATATGATATAATAGATAAGTGGCAATTCGTTGGTAGTCGTTCTGTACAATGGAATAGGATAATGATGTTCAATGTATGGGACTGACACGTACTTTGACGTTTATGACATTGATGACAAGCGTGAACGAATGTCAATCATAAACATTGGTCTCTCTATTCTAATCCATTCTACGAAATGATGGCCACTTGCATAGACTCCCAGGGCTGTAATCTGTTCCAATCTTAAGAAGGTAAACCTAAACTAAGTATAGTTTTGTTTACCAATCAAACGGTGTGTACTTATTTGAAAATAAGGTTTGTTTATCATACACCTAATCAGATCTGATTCATAGTCTTTTCTTGTAGATGGGAAGAGATTATTGTTTCTTTTTAAGTTGGAAAAAGTGACTGTCTAAACGGCATTTGAACCCGCAACCAGTCTCTTGCAGGGAGAATGCTCTGACCACTTGACTTCGTCTAGAGTTTTCAAAATTCTCCTTTAGTCTTAGGAGGCGACGTTGGAGCCATCTACCGACAATCTTATGCAATATCGGGACCAATTGGGTGGAGGAGTTATAAACAAATGTTTTGAAATGATTGCAAAATCAATCTTTCTTTCTAATGATTCGGAAGATTGTCGATAGATGGCTCCAACGTCGCCACCTAAGACGTAAAGTAAAGTGTTATGTAGTCCAAAATAAGTGGTCGTAACATTCTCCTTGTATGCGAGTGATCGCATATTCATGTCCCGTCTAGACATACCTAACTAGATTATTGCATAAAAAATAAATCTTATTTTTTTTCCAGATTACGTGCTTCATGCTAGCCTTAGCAGTGATTGTTCATAGTAAGTCAACACTTTTTAATTGTTATTAGTTATATTATTTGGTCTGTTTACAAAGATGTACAAAATACTTTTCGAAAAGTATTTAAATACAAAATGCAAATACTTTTTTAATATAGTATTTCAAATGCAAGATACAAAATACTTTTGCCTTTTGTATTTAAATACTAAATACAAAATATGTATTTTCAAAATACTTTATTGAAATAAAATACTTTTGGTAATTTTCTTTATTAAAGATTTTAAAATCACAAGCTCTTCAAAAAGAGCATCTGACATGTTGCATCTGTGTGGACGCATAATCGTACCGGTTTTTTATAAATATATTTTTCTATTTATGTATTTTTTTTTTATTTATGTCACGTCAATTTGACTTCACCTCGCCTGATGTTAAGCTGAAGTAAAGGCAAAGTCTCATGAAAGAGGGTCACCATTGCAAACACGTTCAATTTGTCGTATATACATTCATAATCACTTAAATACGAATCATTAAAAAACGTCTCATTGCCTACACGGCATATTGTTTAAATACAATTTGTTTTGGCATTTTTTTAAAGACATTTCGAGCGAACAACACAGAAATAATTAAATAGCTGCCAACATAGCAAAACGTAACAGTAACTTTGAGGATTGTCAAAAGGGGTCCCTTATATATTATTGGTCAGGTTTTATGTGCATTTCATTTCATCTGTCATTTTGCGCATAGACTTTCAAAGTTGCTGCGCCACTAGTGGGCATTTTTTGTTTTTACTGAATCGCGGAATGCTTTAGAAAAATGAAGCTAAGAATAAAAAAGTATTTTGTATTTTACAAACCATTTCACAAATACAAAATACGTCTCGAATAGTATTTCAAATAAAATACAAAATACTTTTTTAAAAAAGTACTTAAGTACAAAATCCAAAATACGTATTTTGTATTTTGTATTTGTATTTTAAATACAAGTATTTCAAATATGTCACAACTCTGCAAATTGGTACCCTTGTTTTCACTTGACCGCACAATTTTTACATGCCTTCGGACCGGGTAAACATTCTTCAGTTAATATAATCTTGTTTGCAATTTGTTCAAGTGTTTATTAATTTAATTTTGAACGTGATGCTGAGTGATTAGAGCAGAATTTATATATATATTAAAAACCAGCGTGGAATTAGGGTTTAACAAAATATGAACCAGAAAGGAAATAAATACATTGGTAGTTTACACGAGCAAACAGTGAAAACAAAAATTTTGATGAGAGTGAAATCAAAGAAATTAAATTTTTCATCTGTGAATTTGTTCGGTGGGATGAAATAATGCGAAATTGTATTATGGGATAAAGAAATTAATAATTCTAATGGTAAAATATTTTAACTGAAAACAATCGTAACCAATGTTATTTATAATATACCAAGTACACAACTTGTGGCGGTCTCAATTAGTTCTAGTAGAAGTCACTAGATGTCACTCTAATGTTGACATCGATTTGAATTTAGTGCACTATTGATTTTTGTAGTATAAATCTTCATAGCGCAACTATTTACTGAAGATTTCCGTGGAAGTCACTCATATTGCATGTCGTCACTTCGGCTAGTCTGTAAATAGTTAGGCATAGATTAATATTTACATACTTAGTTAGGTATACCATCATCAATCAAACGCGAAAATCGTGGAAACATACTTAATCATGGGATCGTGGAGTTCCTAACATAATGTACCAACGGGTAAATTTTGCAAAATACATTTTCACCTTGTCACGCCTATATCCCCGTAGGCAGAGGTGCTAGCACCCACATTTCGCCAGTTATATTTAGGTTCCAAGGTAATAGGTGGCGAGCCTATTGCTATTACCCGGGCACTTATAATATTATAATAACTTATAATAATTATAGAAGATATAGGTATAATAAATATAGTCTCGTTGCATAGTTTTGATCATAAGTATAACACTCTCGATGTGTTTAAAAATAGAAGTTACATCATATTTCTCGTGGAAATTTTTCTGATACGGTCACTATTCTCATAACTTATCATTTGAGTCCATTTGATAACAAAAATATTCCTTTTGTTGTTGTTTAAATTTTGTCGTCATTCAAATCAGTTGTGGTAAACAATATCAAAGGACATTTGTTTATTAAACATGTCGGGTGAATATTACTTTAAATGATATTACATTTATTCTGTAAAACAATAGTTTATAATAATATGTGTACATTCGGGTCAATATGCGGGGTGTTAGAGGAACGCTCCCAAAAACGAAACCTACTACTGATCAGTTTGCCAAAATTGGGCAGAATAAAAAACTTTTTATGGTAGGTACCTACGTTTTAACTCTTTAAATAGTATTTTTGTGTGAATTACGCTAATAAAAGGCTTTAAAAATTATGGTACCTACAAAATTTTTTGGTCACGTTTCTGACCAAAAAATGTAGCCCAATTTTGTTAAAATTGTCAGTAGGATCCCCTGTTTTCGTGTCCTTAACACCATGTATAATATAATGTTAATAGTGCAGTTTTTTTGTAATAGTCTTGAATAATTATAAAAATTAAATTATAAAAATATCCTTTACCAGGTGCCCCGTACGGTAATCAAGGTCAGGGAGCTGCTGGTGGCTACGGGCCTGGGCAAGGAGGTTCTGGCCAAGGTGGGTTTGGTGTATAATTATTATTTATAATAAATAATCTATATTTCATACTGCTATAGTCCACAATATATGGTATAAGTACCACTGTGTTCTGATGGTTCCGTAGGATAGTAATTTTTTTGTTTGTACAACTTTGAATCCTACTACTGCCTACTGTGACTACTGCCAACTGAGCTACCTGGACAGGTCCTTTTTTGTGAAAAATCCCCACGGATACCCCTCTTCTCCACCGGGTGCGGTTGGAGAGGTTACGTAGGACTCGAACCGTCCAAAACGCACGCCATCTTTGGGTCTTTAGTTGCCGGAGGTGAGATAGTAGTCAACATATCCCTCGCACCCCGGCAGATCCGGGGCCGTCTCTTTCAAGATGACCCCCGTTGGGTGTAGGGACCACGGTGTCCCCGTCTAGTCCCCGGGTATGGGGAGGTACCTGGACAGGTCCTGGTTAGTTAAATTTCTCCTGAGTATTGTCTTAAAGTGATTGGTTGGTGTGAATCGTTGGAACCATCTACGGATAATTCTTACGACCTAACCTCAACCATGAATTTTAGAAGTGAGAAATTAATGTTGCTTCTGAGAATCTCTATGGGCAAGCGGATATGAGGAGGAATGTTAACCTCATATCCGCTTGCCCACACTCTCTTCTCCTTCTTCTAATAAAGGCTCTGGCTACACTACAGGTGTACCGTACATTTTGGATGGTGGAATTTAGCATACCTAGATGATAACTGTTACAAAATTTCTTTAACTGTCTTATTTACTTTGTCAGGTTACCCATCCGCTGCTTACTATAATCAAGGTCAGGGAGGTCCAGGGAGCTTCGGACCTGGGCAGTCAGGATTTGCTCCAGGTCAAGCTGGTCTTGGAGGTCCCGGAGTAGTTGGGCCTGGTCAAGGAGGATACCAACCTATCATACCTACATTTGGTCCTATGCGACCAGGTGGTGGAGGTTCTTTCCCAGGTCAAGGAGGTCAGGGTGGATATAAGGAATATGGATACTAGACATGAACATTTTCGTAATAACATTCAGAATTTTTCATTTACTTTTTACTTATGTAATTAAATTTTAAATTCTATTTCTTTTATTTGAATTCAGTACCCAAAAACTACATATTTATCATCACTATTATCATTATTATCATTATCATCATCATCATCATCATCATCGACGTCATCGTCATCATCATCACCATCATCGTCATCATCATAATAAAATAAGATCCCTGAACTGAATTTATTTTCATCAAAATATTATATTATTAATTCAATAAAATGTATTACCTAAGGGGCTTCTCCATATCAGTCAATGTAATTTGTAAACGCGAATAGAATCAAAGGTATTGGCGTTAATCACAAGGGTCCATACACAATAATGGATGGATCGTATACCTACTAAACACAAAGAGCAATAATGCATTGTCATTCTAATGGATCGTCGCACATGCGATAATAATCTAGTTGAGTTAAACCTTCGCGAAATTGATAATATACATAGTCTGATGAGCTTTAGCCATAATCACTATCGAATTATATTCCATTAAACTTAATAGGATTGAAAATGGATTGTATTGAAGTGGTCAACTTAAGTACTTAAAATAGAGTTACTTCTTAGCAAACTATACCTTAATTGTTTTGTGGTTTGAGTTATTCGTTATTCTATATAATTACTAGCTGATAATTAAGAGATTTTTTAGAAGCAACTTTTTATAATTAAAAGCGAAAAATAGTTTACCACTTTGCCTTCAGCTTACCATCAGGTGGGGTGAATTCAAATTGACGTACTCTAAACATAAAACAAACCAAGGTATGCGCAAAGATTTTCGTAAGAAACGGTCATTTCCGAAGGAGTATGCAGACAAACATCGTAACATGAGAGTTAGATTTTTTTTGTATTGCAATATGTCTTAGGAGATTATTAATCGAAACACACTTAATTGATTTATTTAAATGATAAGAGAGTCACATGCACTCATCGCACTGATTTCATTCACTCTTCCTTCCCTGTATGTATATTTTATTTTTATATTTATGTACTTATATAATAATGAGTATTTTTTTGAATAATTAATTCTAAAATTACATCCACAGCTTTGTATGAGGATAAACTTCAAGTCGTAAAAAACGACCCGACAAGAGGAAATAATAGCTAACAATGAAACTGATGATGTCAATTTATTGTCATACAATTAACAATAAGGAAAGCCTTCAGGAGTTGCCAAGATGTGGGCAACTACTACATTTAGATTGCCTTGCATTATTACGAACCAGTTCACATACGCGAATCTGTTGTTCAATTTGTTTTTCTTACAAACTTTTTGATAGTTTTGTTACACTTAGACAAATAGGAGTTCTTAGTTTAACCTCAAAGAACTTGTATTTTGAGGATTTGTTTGTATTTTCATTATATATTCTGAAATTGCTAACTCGTGGGATCTCCAACTTGAAAGTTTACTTAACATAACATAACATAAACTCACGCCTGTATCCTTAAAGGGGTAGGCAGAGGTGCTAGTAACCACATTTCGCCAGTTTATGTTTAGGTCCGGTCCCAACGTAATAGGTGGCGAGCATATTGCCATTAATCGGGCACTTATAAGTCTGCGATAAATACACACATAACTTCGAAAAGCATCGAAAAGTCATTGGTGTGTGCCATGGTGAAACCTGCGGTGGAACCCAAGACTTGAAAATTAAAGCAGGGAAAAATACAAGTGCGGGTTCTGGCAACAGCCCTAGGGGTGGGAGTTGTCTCGCTCGCCACCTTGCTCACGGTGATGGTACGATGCGCGAGTGCTTGGGCAGCCGCCGCCTCCTTCTGCGAGCAAGTAATGCTCGAAAAGGAGGAGGCGGAGCGGGTTCGGAGAAGACTCCGGGCCCGCACTGCCCGCGATGAGCGGAGGCGACTCGGACGTCGGAGGTCGCAAAATGACCTCCGTCCCCCATGAGCGCGGGCCTGGGGGTGACGGGTGGAGTCGCCGGTCACCCTAGCAGAAGCAGGCCACGGCGATGGCGCAAATGCCACCCCATACCCAGGGGCTAGATGGGGACACCATGGTCCCCACATTAGGGGAAGAGGGTCATCTCAACAGAGATGTCCCCGGGTCTGCCGGGGTGCGAGAGATATGTCTTGTATAATCTCACCTCCGGCAATCAAGAACCCATAGACGGCGTGCGTTTTGGTCGGTTCGAGTCCGACATAATCACCTCCATCGGTTTTGGTGGAGGTGGTATCCGTGGGGATTTTGCGCACGATAAAAAAAAAAAAAGGGAAAATACAAGTACTGTAACGTTCGTTCAACTGCGCGAAGAAATATAACCATGAATATATTATAAAATAACACTTTTGAATCACTTGAAATTTAAAAAGGGAATTAAAAGAAGAATACAACTCGGAATAATTTCAAATTCAGATTTAATATTTTGGGCTAACTGCCTTCATAAAAACTTTTTGAGAAAAGCCAGTTGTAAATTAATGAGAATTAAAAGGAACTGAAGCAGAAGAGGACTGCATTCGCAGGCGTCGCTTGCAGGCGGGCAGTTGAAATGAAATAAGGACATTATCCGAGTTAAACCTGATTCACTAAAGCTTTCATTTGGCTAGGGGATTGCTTTTTTACCAAACGAAACTGAATACGGATAGAATGGCTTAAGGTAGAATAAGGAAATTACACGAACTTGTCACTTAGATGATTTTTGAAGGAATAGTTACCAAGTTAAAACTAATCGATTGATAAGGACATGACGGTATCTCCCGTCCTAATTGAGCAGTCCGACTGGGGAAATACCTCCACCCTATAGAGTACCGCGACTAATAATAAACCTTGTGATGTGTTTCCTAGGGTGAGTAGAGTAGCCAGACCTCACTGGAGAGATTTTGTGTTGTCTGTGGGTTCGCTCTTCGGGAAGGCTTACTACGCCCCTCCAAAGTAGGAAGTAAGTACTCAAGATATTTCATTTCATTTCAGCGAAGTTTTCATGGTAGTTACATAATTTTATAAATTTTAAAGTAAGTGACACTGGTGTGGAACGTGTTTATAAGCACTTATGAGCCATAACTGTCTGTGTTAGTCACCTCAGTCGTGTAAAAGACGAGAAAATGTTGTTAAAAGGATCTCTGCGACTTTTAGTATACACATATGGTAGAAGTACAAAACGATTGGGTAATTTGGTATGAAGGGGAACGTCTTGACTGAAAGTTATAAGCATAAAGTTATTAGTAATACTTAGAGCGACAAAGTGGGTGAATGACATACATTATGCCTAACAATTTGAAAAGGATGTCAATTCAACCGAGGATTTTTTTTTAATTGTTTTTTATTTATCAATTTGACTCATGAAATATTTTGCGGATGAGCTGTCACTGTATAAGTCAAAAAACATAAGTGTAAAATGCGACAGTGTGTCATGTATGTTTGTCTTGTTCAGTGTATGTCTTGTTATAAACGTTATATATATATATATAATATATATATATATCTATATATATATATATATATATATATATATATATATATATAATATCTATATATCTATATATATATATATATATATATATATATATATATATAATATCTATATATCTATATATATATATATATATATATATATATAACGTTTATAACAAGACATACACTAAAAACAATTAAAAAAAATCCTCCCATCTCCATCCTATATATATATATATATATATATATAGATATATATATATATATATATATATATATATATATATATATATATATATATATATTATGTATAACCGCCGGCTATCATAAAAAATGCATATTTGAATTCATTTCATGTTTCATTTTTTCGATGAAACGTTTTCGATACAGCGGTCATCGATGTGGTAACTATCGATATTATGAACTACGCCCGTAATGGGGAGGACACTGTTGCTCTATTTACGCTAGTAATAGTAACTTTATGGTTATGACTGTCTTCAAGTCGAAGTCGAAGTCAAAAAAATAAAGAAACATTATTCATCATATTTGGATCCATTTATTCTGGTTTCAGTTTTTCATAAATTCGTAATATTTATAAATATTTAGTATCCACGATCCTTATATCCACCTTGTCCTCCTTGTCCGGGGAAACCACCTCCGAACCCACTTTGACCAGGTCCAAATCCACCGGCAGCACCTGCACCTTGGTTACCAGATCCACTGTATGGAGAACCTGGGAAAAAAGTAAAAAATAAGTAAATTAAGTATGTAGGTAGGGATTTATTGTAGATACCTGGGTTTCAGAAAAAAGTTTATATTTTGTGAGTCGATAAAATAAAAAATAAGACGTCTATTGTTGACTTGCAAAAAAAATTATGAAGTACAAATAATAATGTTATAAATAGGAAAACCACATCCTTTGCCATAGTAAGAGTAATGCAAGTCAGCACGATCTATACAACTTGACAAAGAGAGCAGCTTCCACTCCACAACTAGTGGAAAACCCTAGTGTATAAGATCTGTTATCACTACATAGTATAAAATTTATCCCTTTGTACGCTTAAATCTTTAAAACTACGCAACGGATTTTGATGCGGTTTTTAATAGATAGAATGGTTAAAGAGGAAGGTTTATATGTATATAACATCATGCTACAACCAACAGGTGCGGAGTCGGAATGAAAAGTGTTACAAAAACGGGGTAACGCAGACGAAGTTGCGCGGGTCAGCTAGTTTAGTATATAAGACATTGTATTGCTATTGTTATATCAATTAGAGCGGTAAAACCTAACTGTGGTATTTCATTTATCTCCGCAATAATGTCTATAAAATGTTTATTCAAAATCAAAGTACCTACATAATACCTTTTGGGAAATTAATTAATTAATATGGTCTAAAGGTAGACATTCGCGTTCACCAATTTACTTCAAAAGAAAATAGTAGCAACGTAGGGCTATTTTGTTTCAAATCCCCTTTCTTTTAAATAAATAAATGCTTTAGATTTGAAATAACCACACAGAATAAAATCTATAGGCGGTTGGGTCAGTTTATGTCGCCTCTCCTGAGGATCAAATAGTGAGGGAAAATTTCGCACTCTTGGCAAAGGCTTCATAACCGAGAAAGTTGAAGCTACATAAATTTAGGAAAAAAATTGACCCGATTCCTTGCTATGCGGTGTAAATCGTAAGAAAATCAATTACGTGCTTAGCAGCACAAGCACTACCAGTTGACGTCTTGTAGAGTATCGAGAGTTTCATATTTTCAAATAAATAATATGCTTATTACCTATATGTAGGTATTAACTGTACTGTTATGTATGTAACTGGAGGGTTCGTGCATTGCAGACATTGAAAAACAAACTCGGATTTTGTTATAATTATCGATACTGAACACATTCTTTGTACATAGTCTTCTTGTGTATTTTGTCTGTTTGACCGCGTAGGACGCAAAAATTACTGTACATATTTTTACATAGTTTTTTGTTTGGATATCAAAACAAAGGAAAATCTTAAGTTTGTTTGATCGCAATCGGTTGAGCAGAACAACCACCGGCGGGAGGCTACTATAATATATCTGGGGTGGCGGTACATTTGTAGCTAGAATTCACAGTAGGCACAAAGTTTATACCTACATAACATCTTGCTATCCTCTTTATTAAGGTCCTAATCCTTCGGATAGACTTCAATACGTTGTTCCTACATTGTCATTAGTTCCAAACTTTAACTTACCTTGACTAGCTCCTCCTTGACCAACAGCTTCCTGACCACGATCACCGTGACCATATGGACTACCTGAAAAATAAATAAAAATATGGGCATTTAATTTTGTAAGGCTTACTTTTACTTTTCTCTAACCCTGTACTAACTTTCAGTCATACTCATTCAGCCTTTTGAACAATTGGCTAAGAAATATCCATCGGTCTAATTATTATACTATTTACCATTCACGTACGTGGCAGTTAAGCCTTTCTATACACTCTATTACTAAGTACAATAAGAAATAAATGACTCACCGTATACAATCACAGCCAGGGCTAAGACCAAGCAAGCAATCTGAAATTTCGTGAACATTAGATAGGTACTTTTCCAACCAGAAAATATTTAGTCAAGTGCCAATCGAACTCATAAAAGGCACATACAAGATAGAATTAGGCAATTTAGGATTAGGAGTTGGGATATAGAAATCGGCGAGGACGATCCAGAGGTCTCAGGTTCATATTACCACTAATAACTTACTTTGATCGCCATTTTGTAGGAATAATTCTATCAACGAATATTAAAACAATTGTGCTGTAAGTGCATGCAACCAATGAAGTCATTCCCTTATATACAAAATGTTATCTAACTAAAGGGGTGAGCATTTGACCTAGGATAAACAAACAAAATTTATCTTTATACACAATCATCCTCAAAATAAATAGTTCCGTCAATTTCGGTATTTATTGTCAACATGTGCCCCCGGGGCCCTTTTTTGAGCCAACTTCGACTGCAAGCTTTTACAACTACACCTACTGCTCTAGTATTTACAAAAAAAAAATTGGGCAATCTAGAAATCGGGAAAGATAATACCACCCGTACGGCTGGTTTGATTACCCCATATTGTAGTCACTTAGAAATACTACAGTAGGGAGTTTTTAAGTAGTATATCGGCATTTTAGAATCAATAGCCATAACGATTTATTAGAACAACAATAAGCAATGCTTGCTTTGGGTCTAGCTTTGTATAGTGATATTTGTTTTTATATATACATATGGAACCGAATATTATACTCTCCGAACATTGTGCTGTGCCCGACAGGGTCCGTAATTGTAACCTAATTGAACATGAGCATCTGTACTACATTATGGAATGCAATAAATGTATTGAGTATTGAGATAACACTGTGCTGTGTAGAATATCCTAGAACATTTATAAATTACTGATTACGTCATTCGCCGTATAAACACTTTAGTACATGTTATCTGCCCTAAATAAAAAAAAACTAAAGTATGCACAAAGATTTTAGTAAGAATCGATCAGGTCATGAGACATGGTAACATGAGAGTTAGATTTTTTTATTGCAATGTATCTGAGTAATAATAGTAATATTTAGAGCGACTACGTGTGCGAGTGACGTACAAATATTTTCAAAAAACTTAGGTGTAAGAAAGTGTGTTTTAGTCGGTTCGAGTCCGATATAACCTCTTTTACCTACTCTGGTGAGATTGTAAACCGTAGTGATTACGCGCACGATTCAAAAAAAGTTGTAAGTAAGTGGCAGAGTGTGTGAACCGTGAAACGTTTTCTTTTTATAAATCTATCAAGTACTTAACTGATTATAATATAGACACCATATGTCATAGAAAGTACATATTTATATTCATTTCACCTTTTAAATTCGTTAACGGGGAAAGAGGAGCCTCGCTCCATTTATGATAGTAGTAATAACTTTATGGTTATGAGTAAGTTGGCAGTCTTCAAGTCTAGAGTAAATATGTATTGTCTAAAATATATATTAATAATATATATTAATAATATTAATTTAAGTCTTTATTGTTTAACTTTCTCATTTTAGTTTTAATTTTATTACAATAATTAGTTTAGTGTATTTTCTATATAGTTATTAATAGATTTGTAAATATTTTCATAGTTAAACTAAGATAACAATTAATAATTTGTCATAGATAAATAAATACACCCTATCTCTTAAATAAATATTGTCTAAATACGTACAAGTGTTCCATTTTCAACTATATCACTACTTTACCAACAGGTGAGACAGAAGTTAATGAGAGAAATAAAAGGAATAAAACTTACGTGCTGTACGACAATTTTCTAGTTTTCTCGGGCCGCTTTTTGTATAATAAACTCCACAGAAATTTGAATATAATTATACTCACTCACCAAGTCCTTGAGTAAGAAAAATAACTATAATTATTTACACACACACACACACACACACACACACACACACACACACACACACACACACACACACACACACACACACACACACACACACACACACACACACACACACACAAACACACACACACACACACACACACACAACACGCACGCACAAACACACATACACACATGCAAGCACCCCCGCACCTGCGCACACGCAAGCGCACCCGTGCACGCGCACTCTCGCACAAACATACTCATATTTTTGGATTACTCCACAAGCACCAGTATAATTATTATTTTTATTATTTTGTCTTTTCATATGAAATCATTTATTATTGTAGTTTATATTAATTATCCCAAGTAGGGCAAAAACACAAACCTATGTAATGATTTCGGTGGGAATCGGCGCTGTAAGCCGAGATACAGGCCTGTCCTAGTTCGGCTACAGATGCTACCTATCACTACATAGTATAAAATAAAGTCACTTTCTCTGTCCCTATGTCCCTTTGTATGCTTAATTCTTTAAAACTATGCAACGGATTTTGATGCGGTTCTTTTAATAGATAGAGTTATTAAAGAGGAAGGTTTATATCTATATAACATCATGCTACAACCAACTGTTGCGAAGCAGAAGTGAAATATGTTGCTAAACGGGGTGACGCAGACGAAGTTGCGCGGGTCAGCTAGTACTTAATACTTAATTTTAGTCTATACTGATCTGTGCACAACTTAAAATTAAGTTTCACTTGTGAAATAATGATAATAAACAAATAAATTATTCAACATGTATCCATTTATTCTGGTTAAAGTTCTTACAATATTCATAAATATCTAGTTTCCATGTTCCTTATCCTCCACCTTGGCCTCCTTGTCCACGGAAACCTCCTCCCCCGCCTTGACCGGCTTCAAAGACGGTGGCAGCACATACACCTCGGGATAGATATAATATGAGGAAGCTGGAAAAAATAGGTGGGTATTTATTGATAACGTCTTGGTATCTCAAAAGAAAGTTTATATTTAAGAAATAATAAAATGAAAAATAAGATGTCTATGGCTGATTTCTATAAGGAGATTATGAAGTTTCTTATTTAGTTACAAAATGTTACATGAATATTTGAAATCACAGAGTTATAAAGCCAGGGTGTTATGGATATGAAATTTCGGTTACGGATTGGATACGGATATAAGAATGATTATTATACCGGATACGGATACGGATATGATATTATTTCGGAGTATCCGTTAGTTTTGGATAATTTCGGTTACGGATATTAAAATTTTAAGGATTTCAAAAGTAAAATACAAATACTTAGGTAATAAAAAACATCTTTCTATCCTTAGACAACACTAACACAACACTAACAGAACTAGACTTCAACGCCTTTAAGAATGTGGGAAACATTCCCAAAGGTTCTAAACTATAAACTAAACTTTGACTTACTCTGAGTAGATCCTTCTTGTGCAACGGCTTCCTGACCTTGATTAGGGTAACCTGGAAACAAAATAAAAATATGGGCATTCAATTTTGTAAGGCTCGCTTACTTTTCGTAATCTAACACACATACACACTTAATACACACAAATTCCAGCCAGAACCATTTGTACAATTAAGTTACAAATATCCATCGGTCTAAATATTATTCTGTATACCATTTACGTATGTGGCAGTTAAGCCTTTTTATACACTTTATACTAAGTACAATATGAAATAAATGACTCACCGTATACAATCACAGCCAGGGCTAAGACCAAGCAAGCAATCTGAAATTTTATGAACATTAGATACTTTTATAACCATAAAATATAAAATAATAGATATGTACTTGGTCAAATGGCAATCGAACCCATACAAGCCACATACAGGGTAGAAGTTAGGAATTTACGATTAGGAGTTGGATATAGAAATCGGCGAGGACGATCCTGACGGTCTCAGGTTCGTATTAGTACTTATAACTTACTTTGAGCGACATTCTGTTGAATAATTCTATCAACGAATACTAAAACAATTGTGTTACAACCAATGACGTCATTCCCTTATATACATAATGTTATCTATAGGGGGTGAGCATTTGACCTAAGGTAAATAAACAAAACTTATCTTCCTACACAATCATCATCGAAATAAAATATTAGTTCCATCAATTTCAGTATTTATCGTCAACAACCTACGGTTAAGGTGCGGTACGGTAAATTTGGTCTCTAGAACGCCATATAGAAACAAACATACATACATACATACATACATACATACATACATACATACATACATACATACATACATACATAGACTGATAAACACATTACTCTCCTTTGCGTCACGCAGTTGGTTAAATAGGAGTTCTTAGTTTAACCTCAAAGAACTTGTATTTTGAGGATTTGTTTGTAATTTCATTATAGATATCCTGTAGGCCTAGCATGGCGCGAAGACAAAAGTCCCCGGGGAGTGGAGAAAAATTTGTCTTTCCCTCCTTCTCTCTCCCTTTAGCTAGCATGGCGTCGAGGAGAGACTAGTTTGTCACCGGGGAGAACGTTTGTCCACTCAATGCTACCAATATACGAAAAAGTATTATTCGACCAAATTGATAAAACCTAGCAACGTGCATATTTTATAAGTGCAACATTGACTTTTTAAATTGTCGGTGTTACTTTAATTTCATATAATGTAGATATAGCTAAGTTAGTAAGTAGGTATTATTACTTTGTAATGGGATGTATTGTGTTACGTAATGTGTCGTAATAATATAGGATTATATGTTTGGATTTTTTATACAACTTAGGTGGCAGACGAGCACACGGCCCACCTGTTGGAAAATGGTTACTATAGCCTATCGATGTTTGTAATGCCTAGGGTGTCACACTCATACTGCTGACCGCTGTAGGGGGGGGTCCCACTATGACCGGTTGTAGAGTCCATATATAAATACATATATACATACATATACATATATATGTATGTATGTATATGTATGTATATATATATATATATATATATATATACATGTATGTATATAAATATATATATATATATATATATATATATATATACATGTATGTATATATATATATATATATATATATACATACATATACATACATAAATATACATACATACAAATATTAATACCTACTCTATTACTGGATTTTAAATATTGAAGGTCTAAATTATTTGAGAATAATATTTAAATCCCCCCTTCCCCATATATATACATATATATATTATTAAAATTTTAATTCATTAATTAATTAATCAAATTCGATGTATTTATTTTTCGGTTACGATTTTTGTCCCCACCTCAATAGTTCGGAGACTAATATCTCTCTATAATCTGTCAAAAAGAGACATATCTTGTCCACTTTACGGCCGCCGTGCTAAGCAAGTGGAGAAAAAGTCCCTTGTCTACGTCACAGCGAGGGACATAAGTTATCTCCTTCGACGCCATACTAGCAATTAGGGACAAACGCGTTTGTCCCCGTCAATTTGACATAAGCGGTGGAGAGAGATATTTGTCCCGCGCCCGTGTTAGGCCAGCTGAAATTGCGAACTCGTGGGATCTCCAACTTAAAACTACCGAAATCTAATGTTTTTACTTGCGTTAAGCAATGTCACATTCTAGAAGGGCCCAGTTGACGGCAATAGCCATATCACCACATTTTAGCACTTTTTTTTTTCTAGTTCAAGAGAGCGAACATACAGAAACATAAGTACCTATATTATAAAATCAGATTTTTGAATAACTTGAAATTTAAAAAAGTCATGCAATAATGCAGGCTTGCCTGGAAGAGATCGCTTCTAGCGATAAGGCCGTCCATTGTACATGCAATTATTATTCACGTGATCTATCAATCAATAAAAATGTACTGACATTTTTACGAGTACTCATATCTGTCTATAGGAATTGTAAAAATTAAATATTAAAAAAAACGCGACCAAAAATACCTCAAAAAGTAAAAAATCAAAAATTCAAGCCTGGTCGTGTCGGCGGACCTCTAACTGGTATAGCACCCCCACATGTTTTCGTAACGATCCAGAGTCACACGACAACGCTTGAATTCTTTATTTTTTACTTTTTTAAGGTATTTTTGGTCGAGGTTTTTTTAAACTTTTATACTTTTTAAGTTGACCTAGTCATGCCCTTTCATTTAATACTTACCGATATTAACGAACTAGTTAATGAAAAAGTAATGCACTATTTGGAGGTGGCGGCCATCTTGAATTTGTTTGTCATAGTGTATCGTATTCTACTAGTCAAGTCCTTTTACATACACTCTAGATACACCAATTTAATATATTTGTGTCTTTTCTGTTCTTTCCTGTCCATCCAAAGGTTGCCTGGAAGAGATCGCCGTTGGCGATAAGGCCGCCCATTGTACATTCTGCTATACTTATGTCCGTAGTGTAAATGTTTATTTTATTGTGTACAATAAAGAGTTATCTATCTATCTATCTAACGAGGTATGGAGACTTGCTCTATTTATGCTAGTAATAATAACTTTATGGTTTTGAGTAACTTGGTAGTCTTCAAGTCTAGAGTAAATATGTATAATTGTTTAAATACCTACACGTGTTCCATTTTTAACTATATCACCACTTTACCAACGGGTGAGACAGAAGATAATGAGAGAAATAAAATAAAGAAACATTATTCATTATGTATCCATTTATTTAAATAAAATATAATAAAAAATAAAATAAAATAAAATCATTTATTAGCAAAGGGACAGACATAGTTACATAGCCGGTGGCCCCACACTAGGTCTAAGCCTGTCCTGCGGGTTCCTGTTACAATCCTGGTTAACAATTTTATATACTATGGTTCGGTTTACACTGTCATTGGTAGCAGTTTCTGGTTTCAGTTCTTATAATATTCATAAATATCTAGGATCCATGTTCCTTATCGTCCAACTTGGCCTCCTTTTCCGCAACTTCCTCGGAACTCAACTTGACCGGCTCCAAAAGGGGCGGCAGCACCAGCACCTTGGTTATGATATAACATGGAGCAGCTGGGAAAAAAATAGGTAGGTATTTGTTGATAACTTCTTGGTGTCTCAGAAGAAAATTTATATTTAAGAGACGATAAAATGAAAAATAAGATGTTTATGGCTGATTTTTATAAGGAAGTTCAAAATTTTTTGTTCATTTACAAATGTTAGATCATGTCATGTCAATGTTAGTACAAATAATGATGTTACAAATCAGAAAATCATGTCCCATAGTAGGAATAAAGTCAGCAAGATTCATTCAACATGACAAGCAGAGCAGTTGCCGGTCTACAACCAGTATCTAAGATCTGTTATTTAGTATGTAGTAAATAACCCACTACATAACTGATTATAACGCGTACAACTTTACAAAATTTCTTCTAGGTGGTCCAGCCATTCTGACATCAAAATAGCTGGCCACTTTACATTTGATAGTTTTCCCTTTTTAGCGAGGTACCAAATATTTTATGTCAGGTATCAACCAAATACGTACTAAAACTTGGTATTGTTCAAACTTGGTCCAGCCATCCTGACCCTCACAATAGGTTAATTTTATTAATAAATCAAAATATAAAGTATATTTTATTTTAAAATAACATCGTCTTAATGTAGACCTTCGGGTTCACGCCATTCATTTCAAAAGAAAATTTGCAACGTATAAGTCCTTTTAAATGCCTCAAAGAAGTCGGTTTACTATTATACACTTTAGATTTGTATTATGTTTTAGATTTGAGATAACACCACAGATAAACTTCAACGCCTTGTTTCCACATTTCCAAAGGTTCTAAGCTATAAACTAAACTTGACTTACTTTGATTAGTTCCTTCTTGTGCAACGACTTCCTGTCCTTGATTAGCGTCACCTATAGGGCTACCTGGAAACAAAATAAAAATATGGGAATTTAATTTTGTGACGCTCGCTAACTTTTTCAAATCTAACTATGTACTAAATTTGAGCCAAAACCATTTGAAGAATTGAGTACCTGACAAATATCCAAAGGTCTAATTATTATTCCATATACCATTTACGAACGTGGCAGTTAAGCCTTTTTATACATCGCTATTACTAAGTACAATATGAAATAAGTGACTCACCGTATACAATCACAGCCAGGGCTAAGACCAAGCAAGCAATCTGAAATTTTATGAACATTAGATAGGTACTTTTATAACTATGAAACATATAATAATATATATGTATTTGGTCAAATGCCAATCGAACCCACACAAGCCAATTAGGAGTTGGATATAGAAATCGGCGAGGACGATCGTGAGGTCTCAGGTTCGTATTAGTACTTTTAACTTACTTTAAGCGCCATTCTGTAGAATAATTCTATCAACGAATACTAAAACAATTGTGCTAAAACCAATGACGTCATTCCCTTATATACATAATTTTATCTGAAGGGGTGAGCATTTGACCTAAGGTAAATAAACAAAACTTATCTTCATACTCAATCATCATCGTAAAATAGTTCCGTTAATTTCAGTATTTATCGTCAAAAACCTACGGTTAGTGTGCACACAATTTGGAATATTTTTAGGGCCCTATTGACATCTGCGAGGTTCTTTTTTGAGCCAACATTGACTGCAACCTGTTGCAACTGCACCTGCTGCTCTAGTGTACCCACGTTTTAGGCGTTTGAGGTGCTCCCAAGCCTCACCCCAATATGGACTTAGCTCGCAAAGTGCCACCCCATACCCAGGGGCTAGATGGGGACACCATGAGAAGAGGGTCATAGTAAAAGTGATGTCGCCGGGTCTGCCGAGAGAGATATGTCTTGTATAATCTCACCTCCGGTAAGGACCCATGGCCGGCGTGCGTTTTAATCGGTTCGAGTCCGACATAATCACCTCCACTGGTTTTGGTGGAGGCGGTATCCGTGGGGATTTTGCACACGATAAAAAAAGTGTGGACTAGCTGGTGGAATAAAGTGGAATTCCATTCCATTATTTAAGCCGTCATCCTTAAAACCTTCTAGCTCTTGAGCTGATCTACGTAGCTCCCTTTCTGCGCATCGTAGATTGGTCCCATTTTACATGCTAGGTGCAAGAAAGTGTGTTTTACTCGGTTCGAGTTCGACATAACCTCTTTTACCCACTCCGTTGATATTGGTATCCGTGGTGATATCACGCATGAAAAAAAAAGAGGTGTAAGAAAGTGACAGAGTGTATTAAGCGTGAAACTTTTTTTATAAACCTATTACTTAACTGATACATAACCACCAAATGTCATTAAAAGTGCATTTTTAAACTAATTTCACATTTTAAATTCGGTATTTCGCAGACGACTCAAGTGGCTCCCAATTCGACTTCGCAGGAATGCTCATATTCTAACATTATTGTACAATGTCCTGTTTAATTCCGCTACTCCTGTTTACCTCAAAGATCGTTTCCAGTTCCTCGATGACACACATACAGGATCCCTACGGTCATTCAAAAATTAGAAGCTTAAGATGCCAATGGATTCGACGGACTATACCGACAAATCCTTCACTATAAAGGCTGTTCGTTTATGGAATGCATTACCATTGGATGTGAATGTGAATGGATATTGAATATTGTTCAAAACAATGATGAAAGCTGTTACTTAACATCTTGCACATAGCAAGATCTGTCGTGTTTTCTCCATATCATTTATGTGTTGATATCTACTTATCTTCAGTCCATGGTATATGTTTGCCAGATATGTGTTATGTGTTATATGGCATATGTTTTATCAGAACTCTTTTTATTTTTTTCTTTCTCTTCTTTACTCCACTTTAAATAACTTATTGTACATAGACCAAATTCATGTTACATTTGAACTACACCGCTTTAATATACTTGTGTCTTTCCTGTACATCCTTGGGTTGCCTGGCAGAGATCGCCGTTGGCGATAAGGCCGCCCATTGTACATTCTGCTATATGCTTATGTCCGTAGGTAAATGTTTATTTTATTGTGTACAATAAAGAGTTATCTATCTATTTATCTATCCAACGAGGTAATGAGGAGACTTAAGGAGACGGCGGAACGAGTTCGGAGAAGACTCCGGACCCGCACAGCCCGCGACGAGCGGAGGCGACTCGGACGTCGGAGGTCGCAGAATGACCTCCGTCCTCCATGAGCGCGCGCCTGGGGTTGACGGGTGGAGCCGCCTGTCACTCTAGCAGAAGCACGTCGTGGCGGCGGCGCAAAATGCGCCTCCCCATACTCGGGGGCTAGTTGGGGACACCGTGGTCCCTACACCCGACGGGGGTCATCTCAAAGAGAAGGCCCCGGGTCTGCCGGGGTGCGAGGGATATGTTGACTACTACTTCACCTCCGGCAACTGAAGACCCAAAGACGGCGTGCGTTTTGGTAGTCTTCAAGTCTAGAGTAAATATGTATTGTTTAAATACCTACACGTGTTCCATTCTCAACTACATCACTACTTTACCAACGGGTGAGACAGAAGTTAAACTAGAGGAATAAAATAAAGAAACATTATTCATCATGTATCCATTTATTCTGGTTTCAGTTCTTACAATATTCATAAATATCTAGGATTCACGTTCCTTATCCTCCTTGGCCTCCTTTTCCGCAACTTCCTCCGAACTCAACTTGACCGGCTCTATAAGGGGCGGCAGCACCTGCACCTTGGGTATGATATAATATGGATTAGCTGAAAAAAAAAATAGGTAGATATTTATTGATAACTTCGTGGTGTCTCAGAAGAAAGTTTATATTCAAGAGATGATAAAATGAAAAATAAGATGATTATGGCTGATTTCTATAAGGATGAGATAAAGTGGCGTAGCGGTAGTGAACGCGACTGATACGCAGGAGGCGCGGGTTCGATTCCCGCTCAGTGCAAATATTTGTGTGCTTGAATATGAATATCTGCATTGGTCTGGGTGTTTATATGTATAATATGTATGTATTTACAAAAAAAAAAATGTATCTATGTATGTTTATCCGCATTCTAGAACCCGTAACACAAGCTAGTTAAACTATGCTTACCACGGGTCTAGGTGACGTTGTGAAGATTATCCTAGAATATTATTATTATATTATTATTATCCTAGAATATTATAATATTATTATAAAAAAAAAAGTTTTTTGTTTAGTTACAAATGTAGATCATTATTTGAAGTCACAGAGTTATAAAGTACAAATAATGGTGTTATGAATCAGGAAATCACGTTCTCTACTATAGTAGGAATAATGCAAGTTAGCACGATTCACACAACGTGACAAACAGAACAGTTCCCACTCCACAATCAGTGGAAGAGCCTCGAATCTAAGATCTGTTATATAGTAAATGACTATTGTATTGCTATTGCTATATCAATCACAGTGGTAAAGCCGTACCTCCACAATAATGTCTATAAAGAAATGTTTATCAATAATCAAAGCATACTTTTAGAAATTATTAGTTAAAAATAATATCGTCTTAACCTTCGCGTTCCCGCCATTCATTTTAAAAGAAAATTCGCAACGTATACGTACTTTTAAATGACTCAAAGAAGTCGGTTTATTGTTATATACTTTAGATTTGTATTATAATTAATGTATTACAGGTTAACCCCGAGGCCAGAGAAAATTTCACACACACATTAGGCAGAGGCTTGGCTTGCTTATCATCCTAAACGACGTCAAGCCTGTATTTCTTGAGCGTAGGCTGTAGGGGTAACCCTACTGCCGGGACCCAGTGAGGGCGCTATTGCTAGGTGTTTGTTATGCACATAGCCTGGTGTCATGCATTTAGGCAGTCTCTTCAACCAATGAAAATTTACTTTTTAGGCAGCCTTTACGAGTATAATAGGTCCTTACATATTATGAAATTGCCGAAATTTTCTCACAGATTCACGAGTTCGTTATTCCTGTAATTTAATAGCTATTTCTATTATTTATATTTTGTTTGAAAGTATATATATTTAAAGTAAGATTTTACAACTCTGTATTAAATTTTGTTATCCTTCGGATAGACTTCAACGCCTTGTTCTCAAGGGTTCAACCCAAAGGTTCTAAACTATAAACTAAACTTTGACTTACTTTGAGTAGATCCTCCTTCTACAACGGCTTCCTGACCTTGATTAGGGTAACCTGAAAACAAAAATATGGGCATTTAATTTTGTAGTAAAATCTAACCCTGTGCTAAATTTCAGTCAGAACCATTTGAACAATTCAGTAACAAATATCTTTCGGTCATTATTATTTTTATTTTTTTTTATCTATGGCACGTCAATTTGACTTCAACTCGCCTGATGTTAAGCTGAAGGCAAAGTCTCATGAAAGAGGGTCACCATTGCAAACACGTTCACTGCTACAATGGTGGCGCTCAGCTTGACGGCCTCATCAGATGCTTTTGCACGCCCCGCTTAAAGGACCCGGGACTGTAGGAAGAAGGAAACACAGGAATTCCAGGACTTAATGGTGCGGCAGAGAAAAGACTCACCGAACCGCTTGGTTCTTGGTGTTGTCCTGTATAGGAAAGGGGAGGGTGGGATTAATTGGAAGAGCTCATCAGAACATTCACCATGGTTGAGACGGTAAAATACTGCCAGGGACGTAACATCTCTACGCATCCATACGCAAAGGCTCGAGGTCTTCTCGAGGAGTCTAAATATTATTCTATATACCATTAACGTACGTTGCAGTTAAGTCTTTTAATACACTTCTATTACTAAGTACAATATGAAATAAATGACTCACCGTATACAATCACAGCCAGGGCTAAGACCAAGCAAGCAATCTGAAATTTCATGAACATTAGATAGGTACTTTTATAACCATAAAACATAATATAATAATATATCTATTATAATAGATCTAATCTAATAGATATAATAGAATAATAATTATTAGTCAAACGCCATAATTGGACACACACAAGGTAGAAGTTGGGAATTTGGGATTAGGAGTTGGGATATATAAATCTGGTAGGCCTGAGGTCTCAGGTTTGTATTACTACTTATAACTTACTTTTAGCGCCATTCTGCAGAATAATTCTATGAATTTCTATCAAATACTAAAACAATTGTGCTAAAACCAATGACGTCATTCCCTTTTATACATAATGTTATCTAAAGGGGTGAGCATTTGACCTAGGGTAAATAAACAAAATTTATCTTCATACACAATCATCCTCAAAATAGTTTGTTAGGTATAGTTCCGTTAATTTGGGTGTTTACTTTTTTAGATTCATAATAATGTCATTTATTTTACGAAAACTAAATCCGGGCAACCTCAGAAATCAGAAAGGATAATATCGCCCGCCCGGCTGGTTTGCTCTCGATTTTTATACATACGTCTTTTTCACAGCACCGAAATACTTTTTTTATAGCACTTAGGTGGTAGACAAGCACACGGCCCATTTGGTGAATAGTGGTCACCGTAGTCTATGGGCGTTTGCAACACCAGAGGCGTCACACTTGAAAAACCCCATATTGTAGTTGCTTGGAATAACCCCAGGTACCTACGTTTCTAAGTACTGTATAAGTATATTCGATGATCTAAGTATGTAGGTAAATCGGATCGGCTTTAGGATACATAATGCCGTCGCTGGTTTATTATTAGATCAAGAATATAAGCAATACTTGCTTTGGGTGTATATAGCGCTGTGCTGTGTAGAATATCCTAGAATAGTACTTATGATTACGTCATTTCGCACATAAAAACAATGAGTACATTATGTTATCACGCGAAAGTTAAAAAATTACTGAGTAAACAACACGTGACAAACGAATTCTAATAAGCTGTTATCATAAACGATATGGGTTGTGGTTGGGGGTTAGCTGTTACCGATATAAATCACGTTCTCATCTCTTTAGAACGCGTGGTAGGATTTTAGGGGGCTTATGAGGTAAAATAGAATAGAGTAGAGTAAATTAGAGTAGAGAGTACATAAATAAGAACTTGTCAAAGAGAAGTAAAGGCAAACGTGCATAAGAACAATATCTTGGCAATAGCATGTCTTCCAGTTAGATTCCATTTCGGGGAGGGAAAGAGGGACTATACAGGGATTTTCAGTTTGTGAATTTTAGTCAGTTCAAGTTCGACATAACCTCCCCAGTCCCCAGTACAGGGCGGGGGAAAGATTTGTCGCACGATATAAAGTGTTAGATGCCTATTGTAGCATTAATTTTAAGAAACGTCAAACGTTCAAAAACTAGTCGTTCTGAAAAGACAGACAAATACTTGTTCAGAATAATGTCATTATACACGTTTATATACCTATCAGCATTCTTTTTGATTTTGATGGATGTTTTTTAGAAATGTTTCAATTATGCTTACAAACCGCCGTAGGTACCTGTCTCTCGTACTTGGTCTTAGTGAGTACCTATTATTGATGGCGGTTGATTCCCTGGGTTTTGAAGACTGGTATCAAAAGTGTTCATATAGGATTTTTAGCAGCTGGAAATGAAGAAAAACTATTCAGATGATGCCAATAGAAAAATCGAAAAACAAATAAGAAGTACGAGTATCAATATATATCGAGTATCAATAAGCGGCGGTAGCTTAGTGGTTAAGGTGTCGGCCTTACGATCGAGAGGTCCCGGGTTCGATTCCTGGCCATTACACTACCGACGTGAACCCACTCCTAACACAAGTCATTGAGCTTAGCTGGAGGGGTTAAAGGGAATATTAGTAACTTCGGTTGCTAAAAAAAAAAAATATAGGTTTCTGTATTTTCAGGGAAATGCATAAATAAAAGTACTCAATTAAAAAACACTACATTTCTTAAAGAGTTCGGTAGCAAAGTAAGCTCAAATAAATGTCGGCATTTGTTCTATCGCGTTGTTAGCACAAAACTATGCACGAGTGAACAAAGTATTTTCACTCTAAATCTCCACTATAACCTGATCTCTCTTTCCCCGTAGATTACTGAAATAAGGGGTGAAGTTTAACTGATCGAGTTTCAGTTGGTCTAGTATTCTGTTTGAAAGACGTTTGACTGACGTTAGGTGAACTAATTTAAATAAATGTTTTATGGTGTTAAGGTACGACCAGGTTTATGACATGAACAGCGGAACGGCATCATGACATAACGTTGAGTGTGGACGTAACAACTTGTGACACAAGGGCACACAGACTAGAGTTGTGCTGACACGGCCACCAGTCGATCGATGGTTTTATTTAAGCTCAGATCTCACGGAGCTGAATACGCGACGAACACGCACTTCTGACATGGTCACGGTAAAATGTTATGTAAATATAGACGCGGCTTTACGAGGTCGTATTATTGTCTTAGCTTTGAATTGCCTTGATTGTAGACTTCGTCTCAGCAGTCCATTACCCATACCACTAGGCTACCGCGGTTTCTAAAGTATTCTAAAGAAAATATCTTCAAATATTGGTGAAGATAATGTTATTTCGCTTGTTAATATTTCGGGGTCTTCTAAAGCGATAAGGTTTTAGATTACACAATTTACTGTGTAATGTCTTGCTCTAATGAAACAATTATGGAGCGCTTCTGCTATTTTTGCAAAATTAATATTAAAGTGAAATGAATACCTAACCAGAGCTTTTACTAAATTAATACTGTGCTTGTTTAATAACTAATATTTATAATACTTTGCGAGCTACTGATTTTTTTTGTAAATAGGTACTTAAATAAAATAAAAAATAAAACTACGGATACGTTTGCAGTTTTTTACATGTTATTTTAAAGAATTTAAAACGTTCTAGCAATACCTTTGGGGACCAAATCTACTTTACGTGAAGGTCGGTGTAGCTACTAAACAACGGATGAGACTTTTACGTAGGTTTTTTTCTCGGGGTTGGGAGGTTAGCTATGTCAATTAAATATATATAATTAGACTTCAGGCCGTAAAGTGTAGATTTTTGGCGCCACTGAAATATAACAGGATATACCTATAAAACATGCCAATTTGGCTCGTACCATTAGGTACATTAAAAATACTATTAGTATTTTCTTGAAAAAAGAAATCTGTAGTTCTTTTCTTGAAAAAATATATATTCCTCGCCTTCGCTTTCGGGGAATAATACCATTAAAAAAACAAAAAGAGGCTGTCATAATAAAACACATGATTTTATACAACAAATAAATATATATTTTCCATTAAGTTCCATGTATAAATTTTAAAATTACCTTTTTAAATAACATTCATGACAACAATATCTCAATAAGTTATTTTACAATATTTTGGAAGTTGAAAACTTTAAATCACAATGTTTCTATAATTTATGTAATAGTTAAGTTACAATTTCCTCCATTTCTATATAATAAATAATCAAATTCATGATGTATATCGGTATATGGTATAAGTAAGTACTTTCGACTACACAATAAGTTTGCCTTTTCTAATTTATTTACATAAAGATGGTCGGGTGCGGCGAGTTCGTTACATTAAAAACTTTACTTAGTTATAAAGAAAATTGTTCACTTGTCAAAGACTATACTAAACAAACATCAAATATGGTCCACATGAAATTTTAACTTACAATAAAGCATTTACAACACCGTAACTACACCTATGTAATTAATAAATTTATAAACGTAAAGATCATAATAACAGAATATTATATTAAATAGATAATGAAGAAGGCAGAGAATACACTATAACTTATTGATAACCACATACAACGATTACATAAATGAGTATATAACCGATATATACCTACTAAAATCTTCGGAGCCTTAGCAGTTAATTCACCCAATAAGACTTTCTTCTTTGGATTGGGTAGTCGAACTTACCGTGAAAGTCAAGACTAGCTAAATAAACTCTGGAGAAGGAGAAAATAGAGAAAGGTAGTGGGTCCCAGAGCCCAAATAGCAAGCTTTGGATGCAAGTAGATCAAGTAAAAATCTTACACAATCCGGGTACAACAAAATTATTAAAAAATACATTCTCTACCTTTTTCATATTATTACAGAATAGTATATTTATAGTTAACATACAAAACACTCAATAATGTCTTTTAAAAATGTTGTACAGTCGCCAACACAGTTGATATCGTCTACTAAAACGTCATTGTAATAAGTAGCACAAATATAAAAAATATTGTAAAGCGTGTATAATGTATAATGCATCCGCTATTATGAGTAGAAGTTTCTGCTACAGTGGTTTTAATTAAAATAAAATGGTGTGATGGAGTGATATGTCAATAGGTCACTCAACGAATTTTGAAAAGATCAGTTTTAACTAAATTTATATAAAATTGTTCAAAATATTTCATTGTACTCGAAACATACATCTCAAGGATACATTCAAGGAAGGACATTTGGTACAAGATTCTGCTGAAAGTCTAGTTACAAATAAATTCCGGTTTCGGTGCAGTACGACGGACTTAGAATTGCATTCCATTAATTCCATTTACCAGCCACGTGTTTCCTTTTTGCTCTCTCTACAGCCCTCTGATGTGGTCGTTAAACTAAGGGTAACATTATGAGTTTTGACTCTTATTCCTTATATTTTATTAAACATTAAAAAAACAATCTGTAAATCACACCACCATCTTTGCACTCAGCAAAGAACATGTTTATAATTTATTTATATTTATTTATTGACCTTGGACAATAATGAGTACTAACTGCCGACTCCTAATAGCGGAGCTCATAACGATGGGATAAAGCTGTTGTTGCTGTGTTTTGACGATTGTAAATAAATTATATTATATAAGAATGTTAGCCACCGTTCTATGGACATTACTATTACTTATTTAGCGGCTAGGTTATTAAAAAGCGTATACTTGTTTAAAAATTGCTCTAAAAAAGTGTTGTATTCAAAGGTCTGTGAGCAATATATTATATCTTTAGTAAATATTAGGATTGGCTTAAGGTTGTGCGTTATTTTCGTTAAATAAATTATATTCCGAGTATATAATATATATTGTAGATGAACTCTATGAAATAAATATTACTTCCTTCACATTAAGGACTTATTAAAATATTATAATTACGACGCTTACAAAACGAGGGGAGGGTATTCAAAAAGTTACTAGAGTAATACCTGTCTCGGGCATTTGTCCAGTTAATAACACGTAAAATAGCACTGTTAATATTTTTGTAGTCTATACATTTTAGCGTATGTGTCCTGGGTTCGAATCCTGGCCTACACTATCGACGTGGACGTACTTACTAATACAAGCCATTGAGCTTAGTTTGAGGGATTAGAGGTAAAATTTGTAATTTCAGTTGCCAAAATTGTCTTTTATTTTAATTCTTATTTTTCATACTTTAGGTCCTGAAGTGTCAATAACTTGATGGATGGTTGCCTACGACAGGTTTTACCCTAATCAACATCTTTGCTTTGGAATTTCTAATCCACAAAAAATGATCAAATTTAGATATTATTCCTAAAATATTAAAAATTTTGATAGATATAAAATTGTAGGACAACAATAACGTGAGCTAACTATTAATTATACATCCACTTAAATAAATATATGGAAGTACCTTATGCACCTAAACATCAAACAAGGACTCAAAGCCCATAAAATATAAATTCAAAATTAATTATATTCAATTCTAATCTATATTTATACATTTAATGTAATATAATTATATCGAAGTAAAATATACATATAGTCATGGAAAAATAAAAATTTATAACAATTTGAAAGGTAACATAATATATTTTCTTATAGAATCATTTCCAGAAAGCAATGGTTTCATACAAAATACATATGTATATCTATAATAATAAAACATTTCATGTAAAAATATCCGGTACATATGAATGTATAATAATTATTAAGGAACAATTGGCACATTAGAAATACAGAACGATTAAGCAAATGTAAATATGGCGTATCATCGTAATATTAACAAATTACAAGCTACAAGTACATAAACCGTAATAGTATTATAATACGCTATAGGACTGTTCATTATAATGTTGGTATCATCACCAAATATTAACACATTGGAATAAACTAGATAAACATTGAATAACATCGACATATACGACACCAAAATATTCAACTAAACGTATGAATAAAAATATTTCAATACTGAAACACTTTTATAAAGAACAATACCTGCATCAGTCTAACTGCGGGAGTTGACGCTGTGCCCAGTGACACCATCACAAGGATGTAATTCCAGCTCATTATAAAAAGCACATAAATTACCTAAAGTTTTATATTTTTAAATAACTATAGTACTAGCTAGAACATCGCTTGTTATATACGCGATGTGAATCTTGTCACCCGTACTACTGCGAAATTACTCTTACCTGATTTTGTAAGATTTATTGCACTAGTTAGTAAGTTACAATATCATCATTTATCTATTTATTTTAAATAAATAAATGTCATATATGATAGGCATGACAAGTCAATATACGAATTAGTACGGGCGACAAGAAAAGTGTAATTAGCTAAACGATGACCCTGTGTCAGTCGTGGACTGCGACCGAGGAGCTCGTGGCGTCCATCGGGAACAATTTCTATCTACGAGATTTAGAATCTACGCTCTACGCACGTAGTCGACTTAGGCATTGCCTACCTACCAACACCGAAAAAGACGGCGCTAACCTACTTACCTAGTCGAAGTAATTAATATGATTCATTTAGAAAGTTGGCAGTTACAGTTCGGTACTTGGAAAAATGAGAAGGAGGAGAAGATGAGGAGAATTTACAGAGGAGAGAAGTGACGCCCGAGCTAGAGAGATGCGGGGGGGCGAGACGACACGCGTCGCGGCCAACGGCGCAGCGCACGCAGCGCGCGGTACGGGGACGCGCAAGGGGCGCGGCGCCGGCGCCGGCGGGGCGCGCGGGAAGGCACGAGGGGGGGCGGGGAGGCGCGACGCCGACTGCGGCGCAGCAGGCCGGCCGGCGCCGCCGCGCGCAGTCAGAGCGGGAAGCAGCGCGCCGAACGTCGCGGCTCGGACGCCCCGCGTCGGCGCCGACCGCCTGCCGCGCCGCGCACGCTGGCCGCGTCTCCTTCGCTACAGCTGCCGCGCGGTCCTCCGCCCCAGAGCCGCTCCGGCTCGATTGGCTCGAGTTTGTGCATCGAGGGTCTACTCGAGAGGAGCACGCTTCCACCGGCGGGTGTCGATGAGGCGCGCTCGGGTGACTCTCGATCGATATCGATACGGCCGAGTCGCAGCGCCAGTGCGTACTCGGCTCGCTCGATAACGCTCGCCGCCTCTTCTTCCACGACTGTGGTATCCGCGATGGTAGTGTCGGCGACGGTAGAATCAGCGGCACCTGAATCGGCACGGGGTGAAGAATCCTCAGGTGCAGTAAGCGAAATACGCGTGCCACTCGATGACGGCGAAGCATCGGCGATGCGGCGCTGCGGTGTCACGAACACAGAGTCGGAGGCCCAGCTCCGAGACTCTGAGTTCTGGCGCAGTGTCTCGTCAACACTTCGTTGGGACGTGCGTCTACTATTACGCGGACTCTCGTCATCGATGGCGCGAAAATCGAGCGCGCTCAAGTCTACTGGACCGGCGCGACGCCGAGATCCATCTCGGCGAAATGATGGCCGGTGAGAGGAGAAAGCCGCGTCGTACAATTCACAGAGACTGGTGCGATCCGAGTGGGGCTCCTCGTAAAGAGTGAGGTTTCGCGTTTCGGTCGCATCAGACGGAGTATCATCACGATTCGAGGTAACTTCGCTCCGTTCAGAAATATCGAATGTAAAGCGTGCCTCGAAACGGTCTGGACTCAGAAGAGGAGCGGAACGAGAGCAATCATCTAGTTCTTGCGCGTTTGCATCAGGATCAAGTGGTAGCGGGCGCAGTGCAGTACGGCGCGGGGATGCATCCTCTGAATCCGTAGAGCGTTCAGAACGCTGTGCATTGCATAAGTAGCGCTTGCTGAGCACCGGTTGCGACCCGAGTGGCAGCCGTCGGCAACAAGTGCGCTCATGCCGCACGTCCGAACCGCTGCTGCCAGTCGATTTGGAGTGCGCAGGCCGACGTCGGCGGTCATCCTCGCGTCCGTACAAGGAAGTAAAATCTTCCGAGCAGAACTTCTCAAACAGTTCTTGCGAGCTGAGCCTCGTTGATCCGGTAGCATTGTAAAATGCCTCCGTCGGCGAGCGTTCACTACGCTCGTAGAGCGCGCTTGAGCTAGCTCGTTTTGATTTATCCATGAGACCGAACTTGTATATCCTAGGTAAACGACGGTCAAATACGCCCTGAGAATGGGCACGAGCGGGGCCACGCGGAGGTGGCGGCGCTTCGGCGATAGCGCGGTCCGATGATCCCGCGCGAGTGGCGGGGACAACGCGTTCACGCGCCTTTAAGGGGGAGGTGGCGAACTCCGGTTCGTACTCGTCTTCTTCGGCTTCGGCGGACGGCCCGGAACGTTCGAGCGAGCTACGCACGCAGTCACACTCATCGTGCTCGTCACTGACGTCACCTTCGTCGAAGGACGGTGCACGCGGACCGCGGCCAAATACTCGACGTCGCTCATCTGCAGCGGCAGCGTCTTCGTCCTCGAGACGAAATGAGCGGCGCAGCGGCGGACGGTCGCGGCGCGGACGGCGCGGCGCTTCCACGGCCACGGTGGATGCGTGTGGCAGTGTAGGGCGGGCACTAGCGGGCAGCAGACGGTCGAGAGAAAGCCCGCGCCGCGGCCGCAGGGCACGCTGCTGCTGGCGCTTGGCATCGCGCGGTTCCGCAGCGGGGCTTGTCTCCTCGGGCGTGGTGGGAAGTGCCGCGCCGCGACCGAACTCGATGAACCAGAGTTCGTCCTTAAGTTCGCACTCTCACTTCTTTTCATTCATGTCCTTATTTAAATAATGAAGCACGTAGTGGAGGACGAGATCATAGCAGTACTTGTATTCGGTCTGTGGACAATATGTATGAATTATAAGGTGCTTTCCATTAATTTTTATTTGAGTGTATGAATTTAAGCATATTTCGACAAGTGTTGGTATCTTTTGTTTCAGGGACTGTGACCAATGAGCGACCTTGGCACTAAAAAAAATGTAAGTGGAATAAGTCCTGTGATAGTGAAGGAATGTGTACGACTGTGTCCAAAGTTAATGAATCAGTGTAGAGCCTTTATGATACGTACCATGTTCTCGACAAGCTGTGGTCGGTGTCGTCGAACAGTCTTTACTGCTTGGAATACGTCCACTTCTCCGTGTTGGATTACTTGTTCTATACAGGCGTTGGCCGCGCAGTACACTCCAGCACGACTTCGACCATCACTATAGCAAAAAAACTCATTTCTCCTTAAAATGCTCTTTCATGATGCAATTGAGAGGAACAGATCAAAGACAGAATTACTAAAATTAATTACTTTTTTAGCTCTGGAACAGCAATGTCTTTTATATAAAACACAAATTTCATTTCTGCGTAGAATACTGTTCTTGCATCTATATTGGCTCCCTACAGCATCTATTAATTACTCTCAATATAATACAGTGCAGTGGTTAGTTGTATCACGCATGAGGAAAAAGCATTTGGAAAATTGTTTGTGTTGTCCGTAACACAGACGCTTTTCCAGAAAAGTACAAACAACAGAAACACTTTTTCGAAAGAAAATGAATGTTATAATCGTATTATAACTAAACTACTACTAACTATCACACGATAGTTAATAATTGATATTTTCACTCATTTGAAAAATGAAAAAATATTCCATTTTCAAAGATATCGAGATATCGTCATTCCATTTTACTACATTCAGCAGTAGGGTACATATAACAACGCATCTATGGCAAAAGTACTAAGTCACCTGTGTAATCCGCTGTATATAACCCGTTATGGTTGAACGTGTTTGCAGTGGTGACCCTCTTTCATGAGACTTTGCCTTCAGCTTAACATCAGGCGAGGTGAAGTCAAATTGACGTGCCATAAATAAAAAAAAGTACTTACGGTGAAACCACACAGACAGGTCCGTAGTCGGTGCGCTGCCGCCATCTCTCAACCATGTTCATGAGCTCGACCAGGGAATTAGTGGAGGAAGGCACTTTGTGACCCATAGGCCAACATGTCAGTTGGAACAGTTGCACTGTCTTCGTGGGAGCCTTCACGCCAGCCATCAATTCGGTCAGTGAGATGATCTAGAGGACAAAAAACAAAGTGCTACAAACATCTCCATAGCTATAAAATCTCACACAGGTACAACAAACAGTAATATAGCACGAGACACATACAGCAAGCTAGAACACGTCCGGTTTGAGTGCACTCCTATAATGCACCGTTTCATATATTTGCTGCTTCAATTTACTTGTAATTGAATTGGTTGCGGGTCCCAACAGTTTAATTTCCTCTGGAACTTGCCGAGCGGTAGGCAAGACTTTGTGTGATAGTTCAAACGATTTCTTAGTTCTAATTACTGAATATAGTTGGGGTACAGTCTCTAGACTGTGTATCGCAAGTTGTAGTCTAATGACATAAGTTATTACGCATTTTATATTTAGTATAAATAAATATCATTGTCAAATAATTATCATTGAAAGAGAAACGTTACCTTCTTATTGATTCTAAATATCCAGGTCTTGATGTTGGTGTAATGGTTATGAGAAACGTGATCTATCGTGAATACTGGTCCGTATTTCTTAGAATGTCGACCTTCAGGCCAGAATGGTGGAAATTGTTGCTGAAAAATTATAAAAATTGGTTTATTTATCTACCTATAACTACGCAATAAATTCGAGGCAATTAACTGAATTTATAGAACATAGCCATAGTTTGTAATTTTGTTATTTGAAATACACTAAGCCGTCTTTCCACGACCTGCGATTTTATAGACGCATGCGGGATTTCACGAATCAATCCCCGTGAAAGCCCGCGAAATCTCGCACCGTGGAAACCCGGCGTTAGGTATATTATGACGGTTCTTCAATATGTTGAAAAAAAGTCTTACAGAATTCTTCGGTGGCACGCATAGTACAACTACCGCCGCACATTCGTAATCGTACACCAGTGACCAGAACTCTCCTTGTGTTTTCACCAAAGGCCATTCAGTTACAATGTATTCACGTGGTTTCGTGTACCCCTATAAAAATATCATAAATTTATTATATAAGGCAAGGAATGAAAGTAATGTGGTGAGTACGAATAATTAATATAGAGGATTTTCTGCTGTCAGTGGGGAAGGCCCATTTGTATATCGCGCTGACGACACAGTACCTCTCTCAACCTTCACACTAGGGGCTGAAAGTCAAGAGATCTCCTGTGGCCCCAACAACCTTTTCAAAAAGGACATTAGAAGGTTTCTATTGGGTCGGCAGCACGAGTGAGAACGTCCACAGGCCACAGTAGCCACTTCCCATTATGTGAGCCGTGTGCTTGTGGCAGAAATGGTTTAAAAAGATTAGAAACAGAGGTCCAAGAAAAGGCGGATGAATTGCATAAAAGTTGTTATAATATGATAGAAAGAAGAAAGTGACGGAGGGGATGATATTACTTTAGGAAAGCTGACTCAACATGATGGGGAAGCGTATGTACAATTCATATAACTTACATCTACAAACACAGCATTGATGTAGTCTGTGAAACTGTTTCCTTGGAAAGATGTCAAATATGGACGAAAATTGTCAGCTGTAACAATAATTGGTATATTAGTTACATCTCCGACTATAACATATGTAACATGGACAGAAACAACACAAAATGGATAACAACACATGAAGTTTTTTTATCATTTATCATTATATTATCATATCATATTTTATCATATCATTTTATTTAAACATATTCGAAAAATTATTAAATTATTAACTCTAGATATTTTGAAGTTTGCAAAATATTTCCATTTGTAAATCAGTTTCTTCACTTACGTGGAACAACCAATACATCTCGATTTTTCTCCCTATTGTCACCTCTGTGTCCTCCAGCACAGTCTCCTATCGTGAACCGTGGAGTTTGCTTACAAATCTGCTGGTACTCTTTCTGATATTCATTGAGCTTCGTCACGGGATCCCTTTGAGACTTCTGCTTCAATCTTTGCGATAGCTCTGATACTGGGAACCACGACACTCCGCACACTACATGTTCTTCTAGAGTATCATAGACGAATTTGTATTGTTCCTGCAGAGACATTTCACACACAATGATATTGCTCAAAAGTTGTATTAATGCATACAACTTTCTGAGTAATATCGTAATATTTAAAAATATTTCAAAATATTCGAATTATCGGGATATGTTATATATTACGAGTGTCAGATTGTTATTACTACTTCAACTTTTATGTTATTTTAAATAAAAAGTGATCACTTGAGAAAAATATTTTACCTCGTTCTCTATAAGGCCTTTCCTCGATTGTCTGAGTTTCTTCAAAAATCCAAAAACATCAAAACAATCTTCTTCTTCGGCTAGCTCGAGATTTGCGTCAACAGCGAGATATACTCCAGACCTGCCTCCACCATCACTGCGATAAAATAGGATATTTAAGTACACTGAAATCTGATAACAGATTTTTCCTTTATTTTACTTTATTGCCACATATAAATCATAGTCTTATAAGCTATAAATATTTTATTAAAAAGTGGAATATTAATGTACTGTAAAATAAACTTGCAGTAAACTTTTATGGACATTAATGGCAATAACAGAATTAAGGTTTTAGAAATCTTTTTAAGTTTTCTTATGTATTTTCAGTTCTGTAGCAACACAGGTAAAAGATTCTTCCTCTGTTTAAAACTACTGGTTTTGTTGTAACGACCCTAAGTTAGCCTGATTGCTTATCTTAGGACTGAGTTCACGGAAACGTGGTTCTAGGTGGCATACAAACCCGGATATCTTCTAAGCCAACCGGGTAAGCAAGTTAAGATTAACTATAAAGTCTAAGTTTATGAAAGTTTAAGATCCTATAATCCATGTCGTCATTCTAATTCTCCTCTTCTTGTAACAGGTACGAGAATTTCTACCATTGGGCGCCGAAATACTGTACCATAATTATTGCAACTTCGGTGGCAAGTCTAAAACTGGATTGCATATTCAAGAAATCTACTTACTTGCAATGCACAACCATTGGCCCAGCAGCCGGGTTCGTAGCAAGTCTTCTGCCAACCACGGCACGTACCCTTCGCCGGAATTCCAAGAGCGCATTGCTGAACGGACACGTGTGCGAGTGCCACTGAGTGTAGTGAAACTGTAAAATGAAGCGCTCCTCCACAACAACCTGCAAATGAATATTATTAAAACGAGGATACTATTTACTAATAAGATAATTTATAATAAGAACACAACAGTTATGTTCACAAAATTTCAACGTAATCGATGACATATAAGTATATTATAGAGATAATAGGATTCAGGCAGGTATGTCTGTATAGTGTGTGTGTGCGTGCATGCGTGCTTGCGTGCGTGCGTGTGTTCGTGCGTGTGCGTGTGTGTTTGTGTGTGAGGTTGTGTCAAATATATCATATCTGTACCTATGTGTGTTATAAAAAAGCAAGCCAGATTCTAGGACTAGCGTGGGTAGAGAGATGTATAAAGGCAAGAGTAAAGAAATGAAAACTTACACTTTTTTCACTTTTATATAGCCTGAAGGTGCGTATGTGGAAGTTGGCGAGCTCCTCCTCCTGAACGATGCCTACGCTGATGTCACCGTATGTCTCATCCTTGTCTTTGTTCGGAGGCCAGTATTGGACGCACATTACCTATTACATTAAAAAACAATTACTTAAATGCCTAACTGTTTTTATTGGATGGTAGTTATGATGTTAAATTATTTATGACTTAATAAATAAATTAGTAGACTTCATTTCTTTAAAGGAATTTTAAAAACCCCTTTTTCCGCTCCGACCAACGAAACTGAACAATTCGTTGTTCCGATCGGAACTCAGTGTGTGTTTTTGTGCATAGCCAACCAACTACTCGAGTAAACCATATTAAAGTAATATAGGGCTTCATATAAAATTCCTAACGGAACAAGGAAACAAAACAAGGATATGTATGTTACTATTTTATTTTTTAGAAAAACACATTCATGAATATACGTACTACTACAGTACTCTAGATGTTGTATTTCACACAGTAGGTACGTCACATAAAAACCGATAGATCACCTACAAAGTGCATTTGGCTCTATTGTAATACACACTGCTGTCATGACAATGATAAATGATAGTCGTAGGCGTGACCTTTTTTACGATATGTGTTGCCTACTCTTATATAAAGTGATTTTAAAGAACATAGTACCAATCCTATACGTCTTTGTACAAATAATGTTTCGTCGCAGATGAATTTGCTACGAAACGCATCAAATACTATTTTGAGCAACAGTAATATTTTTAAAGAGATAATAGTAATTGATTGCTTAATATATTTTGTTTTTCCTACTATTTGTATTTTTTTACTGATAGTTATTTAGATCCGTGCAATTGTTTTTCTTAAATACGTATAGTTTCTTCCAAAACACAAGTAAATTAAAATTTCGCGGTAAAATGTTACGTAAATGTAGACACGGCATAACAGCTCTTTAATACCCTGGCCAGATGTTGAGCGGTCTTGTACAGGTAAATTCAGGTTGTTAAGCAAACAAGTGGTGAGGGAATTGGACGCTCATTGTTTGATCGTTTTACGATTTGTCGAGGCATCACGCCTCAAGGGACCCAACTTGGCTGTACTTTGAGAGCTTAGGATTGAGTTTTGTCAAGGTATTATGTATATACCGCTATCGGATTAAGGTTCTAGTTTATTGTACATTTATTGTGATGTTAACTTTGTGCTTAATTATCACATAATCTATATATATAAAAATGAAACCCGTTTTCCGTTATCACGACATAACATGAAAACGGCTTGACCGATTTGGCTAATTTTGGTCTTGAATTATTTGTGGAAATCCAGACAAGGTTTAAAAGGTGAACAAAGAGCAGCGGGAACGGGATCAGAAGTCCACGCGGGCGGAGCCGCGGGCAACAGCTAGTTAACAATAGTAATGGTGACAAGAAAAAGTAGATCAAAATATACCTAAGCAATCAAACTGAGCCTAAATATATAAATTTTCAAATTAGGTACTTCCTAAATTTTAAATTACTTTACTGAACTATACCTACGCGTGTAAACGCAACACAGATATATTATTCTCAACGCGATACTCTCTAGCGCTGCATACATTTGCACTACGCGCTTCGAAAGCATGACGTCGCGCTTATTTAACGATTTTGTAAGTAGAGTTTTTGAGCGGGATATCAATGAAAACAATATGAATATTTCTCATTCTCTGCACCTATTCCCAACTCTGTTGGGGTTGGCTTTATAGTCTAACTAAGATGCGGCTGAACATCGATATTTTTCGTGAAGCGACTGCCATCGGATCTCCACAACCAAATTGGCGATATTGAAGTTCTGTAGTTAGGCTATTTGCAAGTATGAGGGCTCCAACTACCCGTAACGACTGCCTTAGATGTTCGTATGGCAACTGGGACCGACGGTTTATCGTGCAGTCATCGGAACCTCCTCTACCATATAGATATTTATCACCTACATAATAGAAGAAATAAGAAAAATGATGCTAATCATATTTGGACATATAAGAAAACTATTTTCTGGAAAACTAATATTCATTCACATGTAGATAATATATCAATCAGATAATAGCTGACCCCAATGCGTATGGCTAGCGGAATATAAAAGGAAAAACTGAATCATTGACAGGTATATATATTGTTTGTGTTTAGGTTTATTGATACCAAGGAAGGAAGGTAATGGAATTGATGATACAGCGATTTATCTTATTATATTTATGACTATTCAATCTAAATAATGTATGTACAATGGACTACAAAAGTTCCTGGACACCTTAAAATCTATATATTCCTTTGATAACCTAAGTCTAATTTAACAAAAAAAAGAAAAAGAGTTTCTGCGCTGTCAGTGTAAAAGACAAAGCAAAGTTTCTTGGTCTTCCTACTGACAACACAGACCTCCTGACACCTCTCCAGTGAGCTCTGCTTGCTACACTTGTACATAATATATTCTTTCATCATTTGTACTTAGAACTTATCCTCTCCGTTACGTCCCAACTTGTCATGTTCTATGTCCCCTAATTCACCTATATTTTTTGGATCGACCTCTGTCACAATAACCACTTATATTCATGCCTTGCACTATCATAACAATAGCTATTACTCTCATCCATTTATGTTAATATGATTACTTTAAATTGCGCTTAAACACATCATCGTAAAAAATCTCTCTCAAAAGACCTCCGTTGTTGCACTACAAATTCTGATTGTAACTTTATACCCTAATCGCTATTAACCTTAATTAACAAAAACGTTTAGAAAGTAATCATTGAAGAATTGTTAGTAAAATAATCAACAAAAAGTGGCCTTTAAATTAGTTTATACTTTATAACTATCAAAGCTATTCTTGCCCACATTTGCCTTTGTTTCATCCTTAATTTGTAAGAAAATACAAAAAACCCAGCTCACTTCAATAATGTTATTTAAGAAAACTTTCTACCTCACGACCTAAATAAAGAATTTAAGTCAAAGCAGTTTTGTGATTACTATATTTTATTCAGTGGAAGAGAAATAAGAAAAAATGTTGTTACTTGTACTAAGATTGACGCCAGCGGATTATTCGCGCCTGTGTATGTTGGCTGTTCAGATCAGCTGATTCTATTTATCTATCTACCTATGGGCGTAACAAACGTCAATACAGATTACACATTCATCATCGTAACCACAGAACAGAAAACCTAGATAATAATAACAATAATTTTGTAAAATCACATTTAAATACATATTGAACATATCAAAGTGCAACTTTAAATAAGATCAAAGTTGCATACGTAACAAGATTTATCCCTACATTTTATAACGCCCGTCTATCATTTGAAAAAGGAATGCAAATAGTTGGAGCGCATAAAATATCAGGAGGCAAACTTGAGCGCGCGCCGTAGGTTTAAGTTACATGTTGTTGATAAACTTTGGAAGGTATCTTAAACTTGTTGGAAATTATTTTGTATCTAACATGTTTACAAAAACTTTTGGCAAACTTATTTAACGTTGTACTTCTTGTTGTGTTTTTTAGCTCATTTTACTGTACCTAATTACATACAAACCAGATATTGGGCAAGAGGTAGGTACATAAAATAATTTCTATTAAATTCTATTTCTTTTTCTTCTCATTTTTATCCGTTCCAAGTTCAACTCTGTTATCGGGATGCTTTTGAGGAAGTATATATTTCTGGCTCTCTGACTATATAATTATGTGTATATCTCTGGCTCTATAGATATCAGAACGCTGAAAGTGGTAACCACGTCCCCGTTATCGGGAATTGTGGAAGAGCTGAATAATTTATTTGGTTCATAAAGTACAAGCATAAAAATAGAAATGCTGATAAATTGACCTTTTAACTAGACTATTTTAAGTTTTAAATTTTTTTCAGACTTGGATCACTAACAGTCACATATCGTAATTTTATATTTGTTTACGAAATAAAGCTTCAGGCTACTTAATGTGTTATAGCTAAGTTTACCTACCTCGTTTATTACTGTATCATGCATGTGTACAATCTATTCAGTCATCATAGTAGTTTCATCAAAAGCCTTTATTAATTCGTATAGATTGTGATATTTGGAATTAATAAAAATGCAACAATTTACTTCATTATAGTGGGAGAACCGAATATATAGCAAAGGAGCAAAGGAGAATGGTATGTATGAACGACGTATTTAAGTTCCAATAAAATAAAATATTTATTTTATGAAGACAAATGTATGTTATTATTGAATTATTATGTTTTAAATATATCTACTTCTAAATTTGTCTTTTAATTAGCTGTGCCTCACAGTAAGTTTTACCCATAGGCTGAGAATATTCAAAGTATCAAAAATGTTGTTCAAGCGATTAGTACTATAGATAGGTAGGTACACTGGGCTTCAAAAGTTCCTGGACACCTTGAGATCTATAATGCTTCGACAGCCTCAGTGTAATTTAATCATAAGTAAAATACATAGCGTTAATAAAATAAACTATCGAGGTCTCGTTTCTTTATAAAAAAATAAGTAAACTCATACCAGTAGTAGACTAAACATTTATGTACTTTGATGAAAATAACTTACTTTGATGAAATCGAAGGTCTTCGTAAGCATGACAATGGCAGCTGCCCGCTCCTGCCAGATCATGCGCCAGAAGTCCACCACCGTGTCTTCTGTTGGACCCTGGGTTACTATGTACGCATTTGGTTTTAATATACTCTGTGGACAAAATATGTTTTATTAATACCGAAATAAAAATATTACACATGACATGCGTATGCGTAACTCTCTAGAAATGTACTCAAGTATTAGATACATTTTTTTTGTAAATACATAGCTATATATTGTACATAGAAACATCTAGATCAATATAAAATAGAGATATTTATACATATAAATATTTGTACTGAGCGGAAGTCGAATACGCCACCTCTGACTTAGCAATAGAACCTTTACTGCTACGTCATTCTCGCTGGGCTCCTTCTCAGTGGGCATTTATATATGTCTGTATATAGAATCATACATATTTTGTTAAAATAAATAAAAAAACAACTAAAATATACAGTAGTAATCCGACTCACATCGTTTAGTGGCAAATTTATTTGCCGTAAATGACCCCTTTAGTAAAGTATTTTTAATATAAGACATATGCGTACGTAAGGATGTTCGTAATATCTCGTAACTAGCGACAACAGCTCGGCGGCTGTGTAGGATAATAAATGTAACTTTTATGAGCATATAAAGCTTAATGATCCTCATCTGGTCACCCAGTATGAAATCTGAGGATATTAAATACACTCTCTATATACACGTATGTTTTTATGTTTTTGAATTAGACCTTACGGTCTACGTATAAAAAAGATCTTTAATAAAAGTTACAGAAAATGTTGTAAAGTCTTGGGTGAAAGAGGCTGGCAATGTCGTTGAAGTTAAACTCAACCTCAATTACCAGCCAGTACACTTACTGATTAATGCCCGACGCTCTGTAGCCTTAGCACGAAATACTATTGAATTCGTAATGTAAAGGTATCGACAGAACAGAGCATTGCGATTGGCGGACTACACACGTACACAGGTTCACAAGAGGCAGACTGCCAATCACATTGCTCCGTTCTCTCGAAACCTTTATAAAACGAATTCGATAGGAGTTCATGCTAGTGCTACTGGTGTAGTTTTTTACATTTGGTCAGACTGCGGTCTCATCAATCCGTGGGGATTTTGCGCACGATAGAAATAAAAAAAAGACTGCGGTCGCATCGGTAAACAAGCATTAAACGCCATCATGAAAAGGATTAGAATAATGAACACCGCGTTTAATAGCTGATTTGGTCGTGACTGGTTCTAAGTGAATTAGATTGAAATAAAAGTGGTTTTTCTTTTGGAAGATTCTCACTAGATACATATATCTAGTGAGAATCTTCCAAAAGAAAAACCACTTTTATGTCAAGTTCTGGTGATACTGCTCAAACTCATAAGTTTGAGCAGTATCACCAGAACTTCTTAAAGCTAGCAGCTTATTATCTTAAGTTTATACGGTAGGGGTTTGTCATCTGACACATGATAGGCGAAGCTGCACTAGAGCATCCTGCAATAATCAGTATATACCGACCAGCTGGTCAGTTTGACCTGGATTTCTGGGTCATAAGTATTTTGTTCTGGTCTGGTCTGGTCACACACACACACAACCCTGGTTGGGAGTACTTCTGTCAGCTTAGAAGCATAAATCACAGTGATACTCATAATAATTTTTCATTATTCATCTTTGTCAGAAAATTGATCAAATTGGACACTTCTCGAGCAATCCTATCCCTATGTCCATTATTTTCCTTTGTCAGAAAATTGGTCGATATCACGAAATCTTTGAGACGTTTTCAATTGAGCACAATATCTACTTCGAGTGAAGGCTCGTTCTCTTGATTTGGACCTTTTCAAACGTCTACGCACATTGCGCTGGCAATTCGTGCAGTCGTTACGTGTCGACGTGACCGAATTCAAGATGGCGGAAACTTTTTTAAATGGTGATTTCGTGACTTAGTTTTTTATGCACGGTACTGAATATGTTGTGTTATTTGTTACTATTTCAATCTGAACTTAGATAACGATAAAAGCTATATACAAATGGAATGTGGAAGTCTGGAATGTGGGCTCCAGGATCCTTGGCGAAAGCATTTAGATGCAACTAGGATTAATAACAGAACTCTCCTCTCAATCGAAATCACCAATCAAGTTTCTGCATATCCTCCCCAATTCCCTTTTGTTCTAAAAGATAGTCTTATAGTAAGTGGAGGCCATTATTTGTGACAGTGACAGAAACTAAAAATTGGTTAAAATTAAATGTATACTCACATCTATGTAGGAAGCATTAATATAGTCGGAGTCAGGCTCTCGGTCCACAGTTTCTAGCACCACTCGGTTATAGTCATCTGCGAACAAATAAACGTTTAGTAAAGCGGCACTTAGGCGATCAATACACAGATAGAGTCATCACTGTAAGGTCTACGGTTACCACCTATGTCAAAGCCGGTGAAGGTGATTATGTCGGACTCGAACCGAATAAAACACACGCCGTCAAAGACCCATATCTTTGAATGCCGGAGGTGAGATAATACATACACATATTTATCGCACCCCGATAGACCCGGGTCATCTCTTTTGAAATGGTCCCCTCCTCTTAATATGGCACATATGGTGGCCCCTACCTAGGCTCTGGGTATGAGAGGGCGCGATTCTCCCACCCGTCACCCCCAGGCTCGGGCTCATGGAGAACGGAGGTCATTCTGGGATATGTGTACTATGACTCTATAACTAGTTTGTTTGATAGAAGACGATTATATTACTAGGTAATCGATTACTCTCACTTTAATTTGAACTCAATGGTGGTTGTCGTTACAAAATGTCATACCAATATAAATAAAATCCGAAAAAAAAAGTTGAAAATGTCGGTCGATAATAAAGTAGTACTCTTTACACTTATTCTTAATAATTAATTTAGAATAGAACCTTGTCCGTTTATATAGATTATTGGCTCTAATTCATTAAAATGGATAAATAATTATCCACATATTTGCTCGTTCTACGGCGATTTCTTTGCTAAATCTTGAAGCGAGATTCAATCATCAGCTACTGAAAGTTAAGCCAATTTTCCATTCAACAATAAACAGGCTCATAAAAAGTGTCTAGTTTACGGTTTCTATTCTATCACGTACGACTGAAAAACATGGTTGATAAACTGACGACGGAAAAAATACAGGAAAACAAAAATATGTCTCCTTCTTCCGGAATAAACAGACTGTGATGTAAGTTTTATATTTGTTTATATAAACATGCGACTTTTTATAGAATTCTCTGCCAAGCAACCAACCAATGTTGTTACCGAAACAATACGATGCTTTCTCGACTAAGCCACAGTCGCGGTAACGATACTTTTGTACTAGCAACTTGTGTCTCCGAACTTCCTTTCAAGCCTTTGTGCTTGACGACAAATTGCTGATAAGATATAGATTGAATGCTATAAGCAATTCTACCGGTGTATAATCAGATAACTGGGTCGCAGCAACGGCTGATGCTTTATATAGAATGGTTGATTGCAGCTCGTCTATAAGCGAACGAAAACTAGCGATAGATCTGCTTTAAAGTAGTATTTGGTTACGTATCTTTCTAGAAGTATTCATTTTAAAATATACTCGTAGAATAAATTCAACATTGTTCAATCAATGTCTCTATAGCATAGATCACGCGTTTGATAAATAAAACAACTGAACTTTAGTCTTGAAAGGTCAACAGAGAAAATGTTCTAATCGGTTATTTGCCGTGGCGTAGCGGTAGTGAACGCGACTGCTACGCAGGAGGCGTCGGTTCGATTCCCGCTCAGTGCAAATATTTGTGTGCTTGAATATGAATATCTGTATTGGTCTGGGTGTTTCTGTGTATAATATGTGTGTATTTATAAATGTGTATATATGTATGTTTATCCGCATTCTAGAACCCGTAACACAAACTAGTTAAACTATGATTACCATGGGTCTAGGTGATGTTGTGTAGATTGTCCTAGTCCTAGAATATTTTGTTAACGTTCCAAATTGTTACCCTTTTTTTCTACAAATTAAATAATTTTATAAAAGTATACGTTTCTTTTCATAATAATTGAGTTATTCTATCAAGCCAATTCACAGTTGAACTGATGGAGTGAAAGCCATGATATACCTATTAAAGTTCGGCATTCGAGAACGACTTCAGTCAACTTCGAATGGATTCTGATCTAAGTTTAATGTGCTAAGCCACAACGAAAGCCGTTAAAAAGATTTTACTTTTATAGCACGCTTTATATGGAGGCATCAAATAAAACGCTGTGGCAATTGCTACGAAATGGTTATAAGGCTGGTCGTACACTTGCGGTTTGTACAATCAACAGCGAATGTTACTAGACTCTTAACAAAACCAAAAGCTATATTTACTTTTAAATACAATAATAAATAATGATATTGTGTGTACCTACCTAACAATCTTCGCGTGGTTATCGGTGCATCTGTTAAACAACGCATGGAGGCTTTCCTTTTGGGGTTCAGAGGTCAGTTTGGGATTAACTCACAGAAAAGCTCACATATCATTTAAATACATTCAGCGAACTCAGGACTTCAAAGCATAAACCTTATTAGTATGTTCATGTAATGATAAACGGTAGTCGATGTATATTACAGTTAAATGGAATTGGCTAATTGATCGGTTAAAGCTATTTTCGGCTGGCTGTATTTTAATGACCGAAAACAACATTTTCAATGATTTTGGGCACCTAATACTCAAATCAGTGAAACTCCTTAAAGGAACGCTATTAACTACACTTTTGAGAAGCAAGACGGGATAGCCGATTTACAAGTATTTATTTAGTTATATAAACATATTATGGGTTATTTTTTTGAATCTTTTCATATAAAAAAGAGTGTGATGGAGAAAACAGTTTATACCTATAATATGCCTACAGTTCTCTTTTTATTAATTTCATTCATTTACTTATTTATTTATTTATTAACATTAGTATAAATTTTTGCTAACACCTATATTTGTATTCCAATAATATGATTGGAATATACTTAATTAATAAAATGATAATTCCAAATAAAATCATTATAAAACAGAATTGTCTTTTATTTATAAGAATTTATTCCTTTTATTATTGTTTCACAGATATTGTGACTTTTCAGATTGTGAGAATGAAAATCAACATAAAATATATTGTTGAAACTTTAATTTAATGGAGTATAGGTACCTACATGTAAAATCGACGTACATACCAGATGGTTTTAACGGCTCTTAAAATATATAAAGTTGTAGAGATGCAATGTGCGAATATTACTGAACATCTTACTAAACGTCTGAACTCATTCTGATGAAACATCGTAATATTTATTTGAATGTTTGTTTAGATTACAAGTTTCCTTTGGTGGCGCTACCTTTAGGAAGTTTTGGAATACCTCTAATGACCTCTACGATTTTACTTTGCGGTCTGAATTTCTTTTTTGAATATAAGGCCTACTTGGGAGCAAAAATATGACTCTGCTTATCATTTCAGAGAATTAAAAGCGTGAGCTTTTCGGTACATATTACAAAAAAATTTAGAAGCCAAAAGCTCTTTCACATTATTAAAAGTATCTGCCCGATGGTCAAAATATTCATAAATATTCAACAGGTAGCATGAACTGAATCCATTACATAGAGTGATGTTTCAAGTTATACATACATACATGTTATATTTATTTAAATTAAGCTAACTGATCCTTGCCAATTTTTTTATTAGTGTACTTATTTACAGTTGTGCTCACGACTTAATTTGCGTGGAATTAATCAATTAATCCATTTGCCTATTGCAGTCTACTGTTGGACAGGGGCCTCTCCCAATGTGCACCACTGCTGCCCATCCTCCGCCCTCCGAATCTAGTATGTCCCAGCCGTCTTCATCAGGTCATCGGCCCATCTGGCTTGGGACCACCCGCCCTACCTTCCTTTTGGTTTCTCTAGTGGAATACAAGGATATAATTTCTTAGCGCAGGACTGTGAAAATACGATGCTTTCTCGACTAAGCCACAGTCGCGGTAACAACACTTTTGTACTAGCAACTTGTGTCTCTGAACTTCCTTTTAAGCCTTTGTGCTTAACGACAAATTGCTGACAAGATATACCTAGATTGAATGCTATAAGCAATTCTACCGGTGTCTAATCAGATAACTGGGTCGAAGCAACGGCTGATGCTTTATATAGAATGGTTGATTGCAGCTCGTCTACAAGCGAACGAAAACTAGCGATAAATCTGCATTAAAGTGGTATTTGGTAACGTATCTTTATAGAAGTATTCATTTTAAAATATACTCGTAGAATAAATTCAACATTCTTCAATCAATGTCTCTAATGCATAGGTCACGCGTTTGATAAATAAACAATTGAACTTTAGTCTTGAAAAGTCAACATAGAAAAATGTTCCTATCAGTTATTTGACGACCACCGTGGCGTAGCGGTAGTGAACGCGACTGCTACGCAGGAGGCGCGGTTTCGATTCCTGCTCAGTGCAAATATTTGTGTGCTTAAATATGAATATCTGTATTGGTCTGGGCGTTTCTATGTTTAATATGTGTGTATTAAAAAATGTGTATCTAAAATTATATCTATGCATGTTTATCCGCATTCTAGAATCCGTAACACAAGCTAGTTAAACTATGCTTACCATAGGTCTAGGTGATGTTGTGTAGATTGTCCTAGTCCTAGAATATTCTCTCAACGTTTCAAATTGTTACGAGTTTTTTTTACAAATTAAATAATTTTATAGAAGAATACGTTTCTTTTCAAAATAATTGAGTTATTCTATCAAGCCAATCCACAGTTGAACTGATGGAGTGAAAGCCATGATATACCTATTAAAGTTCGGTATTCGAGAACGACTTCAGTCAACTTCGAATGGATTCTGATCTAAGTTTAATGTGCTAAGCCACAACGAAAGCCGTTAAAAAGATTTTACTTTTATAGCACGCTTTATATGGAGGCATCAAATAAAACGCTATGGCAATTGCCACGAAATGGTTATAAGGCTGGTCGTACACTTGCGGTTTGTACAATCACCAGCAAATGTTACTGGACTCTTAATAAAACAAAAAACGATCTATACTTTTAAATACATCATCTGTTAAACAGCGGCTTTCCTTTTGAGGTTCAGAGGTCAGTTGGGATTCACTCACAGTGAATTCTTCAATGATTACGGGAATCAAATACTTAAATCAGTGAAACTCCTTATTGAAGCGCTATTAAATACACTTTTAAGAAACAAGACGGGATTATTATTATTATTTATTTTATTATTTAAACCTATTATGGGTTAAATTTTTGGAAACTTTGACATATTAGAGAAAAGAGTGAGTGGAATGAAGAAAACAGTTTACACCGGCAATATGCCTACAGTTTTTTTTGAGCGCCTAGCTAAAACCGAAGTTATACATTGGACACACACCATTTATAAATAGTTTTAACTACTCTATAGATATATATCATACTCTCAGTCCCCACGAGTCTCTGGGTAAGTGGGCAAAATGTTCTAAAATTAAAATAGATACTATATTTGAATGGTCGTTTAGACATACAAGTTTCCTTTGTTGGCGCTACCTTTAGGAAGTTTTGGAGTACCTCTAATGATCTCTATGATTTTACTTTGTTGACTGTAAGTATTTCTTATTTGGATATAAGGCCTACTTATAGGAGCAACGTTTCAGAGAATTAAAAGCGTGAGCTTATGGGTACATAATACAAAAAAATTTAGAAACCAAAAGCTCTTTCACATTATTGAAAGTATCTGCCCAATGGTCAAAATATTCATAAATATTCAACAGGTAGCATGAACTGAATCCATTACATAGAGTGATGTTCCAAGTTATAAATACACACATGTTATATTTTATTTAAAATAATCTAACTCATCCTTACTAATTTTTTTATTAGTGTACTTATTTACAGTGGTGCTCACGACTACTCTGCGTGAAAGTAATCAATCAATCAATTTGCCTATTGCAGTTCACCGCTGGACAAGGGCCTCTCCCAGTTTGCTGCACTACTCCCGATCCTCCGCCCTCCGAATCTAGGCTGTTCCAGCCGACTTTTTAGGTCATCGGTCCATCTGGCTTGGTCCCTTCCTTCCATTTGACTTATCTACTAGTGTACATGGTTTCGTTGTTTAAAAATCATTTATCGAAGTTGATTTAAAAATGCCCCATATAATGTAGTCAGTTACGAAAGTACATACATACTTACATACATACATAAAATCTTGCCTGTTTCCCGTAGGGGTTGGCAGAGATGAAAAAAAAGGAAAATTTTAAATACTAGTGAACTTCCTTGACTAATTTGATCGAATGTGTAAAGTTACTTTCTTTGATCAATTTAAATTTTATATTATTTTATTATTCTCTGTTATTGGCCATAATATTCTGAGGGTTAAGGTATACTGTGTATAAATTTGAATTTGGTAAGTGACTTTTGTGGGTGACTGGAGATGTACTGCATACAAAAATATTATAAATAATACTTACAAGGTATGACTTTTTGATTCTGGTTTTTATGTGAATTAGTTTTCTTCGTCGCGTGTCGACACGAGTGCGTCTCCACTTTGACCGCCGTCTGGAACAGAATAATTTATGATTATTTATATAAAAAGAGCTGACGGAGTACGCGATTCAACCAATATTTTCAGAACCCGACCCACGCCGAGATGGGTCCTAAAGCCAGCACATATCGCGAGGAGCGGAATCGACTCGGGTGTCGGAAGTCTCAAAATGACCGATATCCAATTTCAGGGTCGAAAAAAACATTACACACTAGCCGATTGATTGCCGAGGCGGAAGTTACTCATTTGTAGTTAGAGGAGTCAGATGATAGTCACTCCCGTAAAAGTACAGATGATATGCCACATCAAGAGGAGAAGATGACGGAGAGCGAATCTTCAACTTCCAAGTTTTGAACGTTGGAATGATGGCAATGATAATTTAGACGTAGCCCATTTCAAAATCATAAGATACGAATGTTACCTCTATATATGGCAACAATACATAATTTTGTTCCTACAGGAATTTTCTTAGATTAGAGTCTAATACAATGAAGAGAGAGAGAATCTCACTCATTCAGTGTTCCGATGAAGTTTACAAAAGTTACAGTGATATATTTGTACTTTTAAAGCTGGCTACATACCAAAGCCACCGACGCCGCCGGCTACAGAAAGTAGCGACGAATAATTTTGCTGGCGGCCCGACAGTTGCGGGATGTAATTGCCGAGCGCAGTGCAGAAATTTCGCGTGAATGTTGACTTTCTTTTCTTAGTATTTTTTTCGTTATTTGAGTATGAGTAATATACGTTTAAGTACGTTTTCTGACCACTACTGCACAAAATACACTTTGAGTAAGATTGGTATAATGAACGACGCAAAATGCAGACACTACAAGGAGGACGATGAAATTTTGATATTTGTTCTTTTTCTTTGTTCCATTTTTTTTCCGTAGGTACCAGTCGCGAAGCATGATAATTTTCAGAAGGCAATATGTTCGAAAAATTCTCATCTCTTCTAAAAAAACCATTTTGGCCGTTCTGATCTACCACAGTTTCCTTTTACAAAGCAAACCGCATTTGCTTGAGAGTGCTCCTAAAGATGCCTCGTGTAGAGGCGAAACACGTGTCGAGGTTTAAGTCCTTCGCACTAGCGGAATACTGCACAAGGTACTACATCTCCTCTCTGGTAAGATTTTTTGTTTTTTCTTACTTTGAAGAGGATGGTTTGACATTCCAATAGGTATATATTGTTGGAGTGTTGAACCACGGGTGAGCGCCTACATCTATATTGTATCTTAAACCGCTAGGTATCACAGCGATCACGAAAACCTTGATATAAACCTCACTGTATTTTATTACATAACGCAAATATTATTACAATAACCAATAATAAAAAGTATTCCCAAAGTTCGCTAATGTTTCAGTTATTACTTATAACAGCAGTTGAAAAATGAGGTTATCCGTTGCGCACCAAATACAGTTGCACAAGTAGGTCGCATCAGGGGCGCGATTTCAGAAAAACTATAAACGCGTTTTTAAAACGTGTAACTTGAAAACTTACGAAAACATATAAGATGATATAACTTGCAAATGTGAAAGTATTAAATCAAATAAAAAATCATTTATTCTGTATATACCAGGAAACGGAACTTACAAAACGTCAATATCAACAAAAATTTTTAGATAGAGATGATAGATATGAGAAGATGTTTGTTATTCAATTACCCTCTAACGGCTGAATGGATCTGATTAAAATATAAAGTTAGTATTACTAGCGTAAATAGAGCAACAGTCTCCTTTGTACTGCGTTACCGTATTTTAAATGTCAAATGAATTTAAATATTCACTTTTTATTTCAGGGGTTATTTCTGACAAGAATATAAAAAAAACTTTACGGTTCATATACTCTGTGTTTCTCACTACTACAGTAGGGTTAAATTGATTGATTCTTAGATTCTTCTTTGTTAGGATATGTGTGTTACTCGCACCCTTTGTCCCTCTAAGTATAACTAATAACTTTACGGGATGAAAAGTGTGAGGTCAGATTATAGTCAATAACAAAGGGTACTTTTATTTTAGGAATAGTTTTTCAATAGATTGAAGGTTCTCTTTCTGACATTAGCACATTGAGTAAGTATTTTATAACACTTTTATTTGTGATCGAATTCAAATCACGTGTTTTGGAAACGTGGTGTCACTTAATCGGTCTCTAGGTCAAGTTAACCTAAATATTTTATGTCCAGCGCATTCGGCAGTCAGGCGCCAACCTGTCCCTCTTCATTGCTTAATGTTATCTTTATATACTATTAATGTAGTAAACAAGCATAATTAATATATTATGGTCATGCTGAGTGTTATACCTGATGATAGCATAACAAAAGAGAAGGGAATGTTTGGTAGTATTAGTACTTTTAGGTCAAATTTCCCTATAGGAAAATCTTAATCTTTTCTTGGAGAAATACTCTCTCCCTCCCCTCTACGGGGACGGCAGCATGAGTGTGATGTTGTGAGCATCTAAAGGCCACGGTAAAACCTTTCCATCGGGTGGGCCGTGTGTTTATCTTCCACCAAAGTGGTAAAAAAAGCCACTATTCACTACCATACATAAGCGTATGGACGAGCATATTCGTAAGTATTTAAAACGTGATAAAGCAAATAATAGCGAGAAATATCCGTTACATACATACGAACGAGAAACGAGCTCCATGAAGAAATAATATTTCTTTTTAAAAATCGATCCAGAGATTAACTTGTGAAACTGCATTAGGTCATAACTTTATAATCTTTTTCGTAAAACTTTTCAACTACGATTCAATTTACTTCAGATAGTTTATTGTGTAAGTTTCGAGGCTTGGCTCTTATAATTTTTACTTCAAGTTTCAAAGTCTTTAAGTTTATTTATTGGTTAGAGTTGGTGTTATATTAAAATTATAATGGACTTTTAAGTCTACCTGGGACTCGCCTACCTTCCGGCGATTAAATGTCTTAAAATGAAATATTTCCTATTAATATTGGCACTTTGGGATAGAAAGTACTCATAAAAATTAATGGTAAAAAAGTGACTACTTTCTGAGTTTTATTATCATAAATATATATTTGCCGTATTTTCATCTTTGTTCTAAAAATTCCATTAATATAAACGACCGTATATATTTACTTTTTTTTTGCAAGTACCTATGTCGAAATATGCATTTGAGACCTATCTATATTGTGATGCAAAAATAATGGGTATAACGGTTTTTTTAAATAAATAAATGTATTGGATTTTGTTTGATTTTATTGGATTATATTTCATTTTTCATGATTCTATTGCAATTTTAATGTGTTATAATATTCCTTATATTATAATTTGAAGTGTAATTTTGATTTCTAATGCTAGTTTTTAAGTTACATTGCTACCAACCCAGATACGGATACTGTCATCTGACATAAATAATATGATTTGATTTGAATGTACCATCGCGAAGATAATTGTATTTTCGCGTAAGTCATTATTATCATCGTTTCCGCAAGACGGCGATACAATATATATATTGATTGACGATACTAGATTCTATGCACGTGATTAACATAATAATTGTGCAAAATCCAATGAATAGTTCTTAATATCTCATTAAATCCGCAGACTATTAATAAGATAAGAGAAGAAGAGAAGAAACATAAACAGTCAAATTTAATATTTATTCAGCACGTCGAAATTATAGACCCAAACTTTAACAAAGAACACATCATTAAATTTTTTAAGTTTTTTCCGAGATAACAGTATGGTTGAAGTACTATAATACAAAGTAATGCTACAATCCGCTTATATTCTTGGAAATTAGAGTTTCAAATTACAATTTATTTTGTTCAGCAATTTTTAAAGTATGTCTACTCCAGCAGACTATTCACTTTGATGTTGTCTCGAAATTCCTCAATTTCATCATGGTTGTTTTCAGTGTTGTTTTAAATTAAAGTGGCATTATCTGCTTTAACTTCAAAATCTTTTTATGTTGAATTTACAATAATTTCATCTTAATAACTGCAAGTTATTGCAAGGAACTTATTATACATGTTTAATAGACAATTGAACTTTTCCAAGGTATTACATTCCCGAATCCCAAGCTATTATATTCATAACTCCAATTTAACTTCAACGTTTATGCACATAACAATATAATATTAATACAGCGGTACTGTTTATTCCTCGAATGAATAAATCTTCTGGTCTATTGGAACATTTTAGAGCAATAAATAATAATACGGAATAAAATAAATATTTTAAATATTTCAGTGAATCAGTACGATGAGAAAAAATAATCGAATAGTGTAGGTTCACGAGAGTTAATGAGAAATGCTCATTGAAATTTATTTTTACATCCAGGTACCATATTTTTTCAGAAAATTTGACATGCACTTTGAAAAAAATATACAAATTCCTACACAGGACAACACGTGCAGGGCTTAGAAACCACCTTCATACGGTACAGGCTATATCTTTCCTCTGCCGCACAATTAAGTCTTGGAATTCCTTACCGGTGCACGTGTTTCCTTCTTCCTACAGTCCCGGGTCCTTTAATCGGGTCGTGAAAAGGCATGTGATGAGGCCGTCAAGCTGAGTGCTACCGTTGTAGCACTGTATGTGTTTGCAATGGTGACCCTCTTTTATGAGACTTTGCTTCAGCTTAACATCAGGCGAAGTAAAGTCAAATTGATGTGCCATAAAAAAAATTGTAATGGTAACGCCTAAATCTATATCGTAACACACTTTGAATTATAATACTCGTATTTAATGGTACTGAAGATAAAAAATATCTGTCTTAGTGCAAAACCAAAAGGTACTTGTATCTACAATTGAATCCAATAAGTCACTGTGATTGCGTATTCGGTCACTGCCACTAATCTTCCTTAAGTATTGCTGTGGGTGTAGTGATGAACGATCTTTCGGAATTAATGTATTATTGGAATTGGATGATTCAATACTACATTAACTGTAATATATAGGTGTAGAAATTACATTTCTGTTTTATTTATTTAATACTAATGATAACGGTTATAAACCGAGCACAATAATTAAAAATGAGATGGACAAAAACGGTGACATTATGGCATGGACCACTAAGTAAACGTCGCAGAGCTAGATCTTATGCGAGATGGGAAAATGACATCAGAAGAAGACGGACCACAATGGAGACCAATAGCACAGAAAAGAGAGAAATAGCAATCCTTGAAAGAGCCTTCACCTAAGAACGAGTCCTAAATATACAATATATTGAAATTATTGATTAAAGCGGGGAGTGGATAACGTTAGTAAAACGGTAAAAAAATAAACCAAAACGGTTTTTTATTATGTCAATATGTAATGTACCAGGAGTACCTACTATCACGTATTCGGTTTCGGGAGAGTTTCCCTAAGACTCTGTATTACTTATATTATATTCTTAGGTTCAATTTATGGAGAATCATATTTGTAGGTACTTACTTGGAATTCTAGTTTATATAGTACAGGATATTTTCTTCTCTGGTCACACAGTTTCGGAAAGTTCTTCAGTTCCACCGGCCGGTCCGGTATCGTCTCCGATATGGAACCATCCTCGTCAGCTGCAGAACATACAATGTTAATACATACATGTTCATAGATAGTAAATATTATTTTAGAAAGTTCTAGAATATTTTGGAAATTTTCGTAACTTAATAATTAATCAGTAGGTTTCGATTTTATTTTGTGCATCGATGGATATAGATAAATGTTACGGCAAATGAAGTAAGTTCCTATTTAATATAGAAATACCAAAGTAATCTAGAACTTTCTATTACAATTTATAATACAGATATTAAGACAAGATTATTATTTTGTTAATTTTCCTGGACACATTTCTTTACAAAGAAGCACATAGTCAATGTCAGCCTGCATGGATTATACACTGTCTTTGCAAGTTTTATACAATGTGTATCTATCTATAAAACATTTTATTATGTTAACGACACTATAATATCCTGGGACTGGCAACTATGTATTGGTTTATTTCAAAATTACTGCGAAGCAAGTATGTAATGCGGTTTCTCGTTGAACTCATACATATTAATATATTACTATGCATGATGTTCAATACATCGTTTCCCATCCTCTAGTTCTTATTGATCTAGTAGATATCTAAGTATATTCTCAAAAACAGGGTTTCTCAAACTTATGAATAAAGTGGTACTCGTTCATTCATTTTGTGAGTGAACATTTATAAGAATCAACTTAGTGGTTTGAGAATGAACGAAAGGTAAATAAGCTTTTACTACATTAGATTGAAGCACCGAGTATTGTTTTTGTTTTGCTATATAAACATCAATTCTATTATTGATTTATGCCATTTCATACAATTATGCGAAAACCAATTGGCGTATACTTCGTGGTACGCATACCCCCACTTTGAGAAGCCCTGTTTTAAGTGAAGCATGTTGTAACTAGTGGGTGCGATTATCTATCTAAGTGTTAATGTTATATACCCAAGCCACACCACTATTGGTTAATTACTTGGCGCCAATTACTGTTAAGTTATTATTACCATATTTCAAAAACATAGACATATTTATAATGTTATTGGAAGAGGTTATATAAAAGTGTCTTCAAGCAATTTCAGTGCAGACTGTCCAAATTGTTTTTATTAATACCACATAGAAGTACCATATATTATAATTATATTAATAGTCCCCAGTTTTAGCCACTATATAAATGAGTTCTAACGTTGTATAAATTTATGCTTATTTATTCGTATTTATGCTTTTCCATTTTTAGAATTAAGTACCATAAATTGTTACCAAGTATGTTGTCAGCAGAAATTTCAACCAATAAATTGCGCCAAATGAATAGAAGATTTATAACGAATTCGGGGTGAATGGCAGTGAATTGTACTTACTTAAGTGAGCAAAAAGTGAACAGAGAAATGAAAGATGTAGCAAATGATACTATGTAGGTATAGATGTATCTACAGTTAGAAGAGCGAAGAAAAATCTCCACTTAGCAAATTATAACTGAGTTGATGTAGAATAATAAGTTCAATGACCTATACGATCTTGTCGAAGCTCTCTTGTTTGATTACTCTGCAAAATGTTATTCCCTTAACGACGTCGAGAGATGTTATAGTTAGCTAGGTTTTATTGTTTTTGAGAATGAACAGAAACAATCTTCGTTTTTATATTGAGTGTCGTATTTGCGGCTGTTTCTACGATTCCCTTGTGATTATTTCTAGGATTCCGTTGTGATTTACCTTGAACATTTAAGATTTCGTTGATTTTCGGATGAATGCCAAAATCACAATTGAACAAACTTGAACTTGAACAAAAGGCTTGCCAATTGGGAAAGATAATGCCTACACTAATTTTAAGCCAACTTTAATTATTAATAAAATATTGACACAATGTTGTAGAGAATCACTTCTGAAAAACGAAATAAAATGATATTAAAGTAGGAGTTACATGGCAGAAATCTTGTATATTATGGGGAAATAATTATGATATATAAATTTAATATATAGGGAGATATATGATATATACATTTTGAAGAAATTAATTTCTTATATAAATTAATTAATGAATTGAGATACCTTTCCATAAAGCGTAGTTATCTGACAAATTGTCTTTTAATCGAGAAAATTACTGTCTCAGCGATCTAAGATAAAGTACGTCACCCTCCGCCATCTTGCGCATCTATTACCTACTTGATCGTGTTTTATCAGCTCCATCATGACGTCAGCCTTTCCCTGCTAAATCCATTGCTGTTATGATCCTTCAAAGCCGTTAATCCAATTGTATTTCGAAATTTAAATTTATAAGATCAAGGGTGAATGTTCCTTTGTTCAATTTTACTGATTTTGGGTAAGAATTTGAATACACACTATTCAATTTTCAAAATTTTAATATTACAGTATTTTCGTTATTATATATGTACCTAAAATCACATATTCTGACTCAAACCGTTGAATATTATTACTCGTAAATGTAATTTGGACAGTAGGTTTCTTTTACGACGTAACCACATGCTAACAAGGGGTGAAAAGGGTGTAACAGAGGTTGTATGAAAATGATCACTGAGAATTATTATGTGGCTGTAAACATGCTGTTATTCTGTGAAATTTCGGCTCTAACAGAAGTTTTTACGCTTATCGGTACTATACTATAAAATCGTAGGTACCTAACGACGATGGTATTTTTTTAATTTGCTACACAGCTTTCTTCTAGCTAACATTCACAACAATAATTGTTACAATATCATACAATACCGTGTTCGGGTAAGTTGGAGCCCATAAGACATTTTATTTTAATTTCTGTCCTTTTATTCCTATTTACTTTAAAAATAAAACGTACATGACGTGATTTTTCTTCAATTTGTGTGGAAACCGCAGTACTACCGAATTATGTAAACCACAATAAAGTACAATATGTAATTTGGTTGGTAAAATGTACAGAGGTATCCATATAAATTCACAATTAAATTTGAGGTAGAATCACCTTAGGTACTTTATTTCTTTCACAGTATTTTTAAAATCAGTCCTATGTGACACAGAGACCGTATGCCATAGACCTCCTAGAAAGGTCTTGGCCACTATTACTATCGACCTTGACCCTTTTTAAGATAGCATCCGATCTCGCCTTTTCAGAACGAGTTACGAGCATGTTATTTATTTTGACCCGTAAACAAGTGATGAGCTGCTCACTCTGCCTTTAGGGGCCACCAGGGTTATAATTTATAGAGGGTTTTTGGGGCAACCTCAGAAATCGGGAAGGATATACCGTCCGCACGGCTGGTTTGCTTTCGATTTTTGTATAGACGTTTTTTTCACGGCGCTAAAATACTTTTTAATACTCTTTTGGTGGCAGATAAGCACACGGCCCACCTAATGGAAAGTGTTACCGTGGCTTATGAAAGTAGCAACGCCAAAGGCGTCACATTCGTGTAGCCGAATATTTTTTTTGGACAGATTGTTTAAATATTCTACATCATTCTACATATATGCTATACTTCTGTAACGTCAACATATACATATTATATACTAGTATAAATATTTGCACAGAGCGGGAATCGAACCCGCACCCCCTGCGCATTATTCAAACGTTCTACCGTTACGCCATAGAGGCCCTTTATATTCATTGACTGAACTTTTTTAAAACATCAGACACCTAGGTAGATAGAGCTGTGGTGGCGACTTGATAATATTTAGGGATTAAATTACTTTATTAAAAATTTACTTGGAAGGAATACGGTTCCATATGAAAGAAGGAAAGAAAGAAAAGAATTTCTTATCCTTGATGCTTTTTTGGTGTACAATAAAGAGTAATCTAATAATCTATCTATTATAATGATCTATTATAATGAGTAATCTATCTATTATATTATTTATTAAACACACATAAAACAAAGAGAGCACCGGAGACAATGATGTAACGGTCTAATTTGAAGTTATTGTAAAATAACCACGAAAACATCAGTCCGTTAGTACTACTTTGTTGAAAAATAAAGTAAATGTTTTATTTTCTTGTTGAACTGCGGAGCCAGTACTGTAGGTATTACGAAATTCCTCATCACCCAAGTTTCAACTTTGTAAAGTAATTTGAAAAAGGAGTAGCATTTAAACTTGTGTAATTCTTTTTGTTTATATACCGTTCGCAGATGACTCGGCAAAAAGAAAACAAAGAAAAAGAATTTCACTATTCTTTCTTAAATGACTTTGAAAATTCAAGGATAATTTATCTTAAGCCTTAGCTCGCGATTGATATGCCTAATGGTATTCTAAACAATTACTTAAACATGTTATGTAAATAGTTGTTAGGTATATTATACGGTATTCTCTAATGTATTAAGCAACGCTAGGCGAAATAAAACAAAATCTATTTGGAACACTTCACGGAACTGAAAAAATAAAGAATATAAGATTTAAAATAGAGTAAAAGATTTATCTGGTTTGGAAGTCTAATCACATATACCTAAACGTTCGTGGTTGGTGGAAGGAGGGGCCATAATTTATGTTAAATACAGATCCTTGAAAATGCGAGATGTAAAAACTTTTAGCCTAATTAAGACATAAATTATGACCTGCTGACTCATTGATGAGCTCTACGGCCACTGTATTTAGAATTTTCGAGAAGAAGGTCATTGACCTTTTAATTTACATTACACAAATGTATGTTTCTTAGTTTGATCGTGATAAAACTTCTGTATCTCTGTTCTTCTGCATTCTGGACACACCTGGGAAGGTTTCTGCCAACAAACTGTTAAACAGTGTGGCAGAAGAAAATTTTGTAAATTTCCATTAAAAGAAAACAAAATGATATAAGAAAGTGTCAGATATAGAACAGATTTTTAATACGAGAATTGACCTTCTGGAAGGTGACGATGCAATATTGTTCAATCACACCAGAAACATGTAATTATGGTCCTTGCAGTCTTCTACAGTCCAATGTGTCGCTTTTGGAAAATAGCAATAGTGTTTAATTTCCAAGAAATAGTTCATTTTAGTAGATGCCTATGAATTAATGCAATGCAATTTCGTATATAACGGCAAAGAAAGTAATGTGAGAGATGAATATTTTATATTTCCCTGCGAAAATGGCCTCTGTTCACAGGTGCTAATGTATGTGTGAATTATTCCTAAGTCGCGCTTAAGGAAAAAAATGGGGAAAAATTCTTTTTCTTTGTATTAAAGGCGGTTCTGAAATAAGCAAATATGTAATTACGTAATTTTGTTTGTTGTCCCATAAGTATTATTATTAACCTTATTTTATGGTTGAGTCATATACTCAGGACTATATACAGTTATATTTTCATAAGTTGTGAAGATTTATTTTATATAGTAACTGTACAAATATTACTCAGCAATTTAAGAAGAATAAATATCGGGACAAAAACAACGATAACATATTTTATAGAACTCCATTTTAAGTATTCTTGCAATAATGCAGTTCGTTAAAACTCTGTGTAATATCAACATACTCATACATAATTATACATAAGTGAGTGTGAGATAACTTTAATATCTGAAATATAGTTCAAATAAATTAGGATGATTTGTTCCGATTTTTCTCTAACCTTTATAAAAACATCACTGAACTGAAAATGCTATAAAAACATAATTTTCATATCTTGGTAAAAAATCTCTACAAAAGGTTTATTTCCTGACTTTTTTTCGTATAGATGCATAGATGTAATAAATCACCATAAAAATACCCCAACGCGGAACGATTGCGAACAAGATTATCGCCGTCCCAGCCCAAAGCTTCTGACAATGTATTCTATAGCTGCGTATCAATATAAGAATCTAATGTATTTGAGAAATCGGATACAGGATGTATCAGTTCCGTATTTTTGCGTTAAAAGGTACCCTACTTAATTCCATTAACGCCGTGTCTCTTTTACGTGCGTTAGAGCCAAAAGATTGCGTTTGGCGTCATTTGGACGGCTTCCAACAACATATACCATTTCATTGACGGCAGATATGAGTAGTTGCGGCGATATGTGGCCCACGTGGCACTTTTTAGTGTCACGACTTTCATTGATACTGTGAGCAATAAATACGATGGACGTATTTGGTAATGATATTAATATAGAATTTGGCAGCATCATAATGGGCCAAAAAAGTCCGCGTAGTTCCACAGTATTGCTGTTTTACTTTTTTTTTACGAATCGTTTTGTACATAGGTTGTCAGTTACGAGGTAACTGCCGAGCCTAGGGCTCTGCTGGGAAATGCTATCACGATTAAACAGTCGTATTGCCATATAACTAAGGCTGTGCTTTCGCCTCTACTGCTCCGTCATATAAGACGTACCTACTAAAATAATGTGACCTGTTATGACCATATCGTGATTAATGAAAATGTTAGTTCACGGTTCATGGTTCCAAATTTAATTATTCACAAGATAAACTGCTAACTTCACTAGGTATATCTAACAGTACTTTATCCGCTCTCTAAATTACTTTGCTCTTATTAGAGAACTTGAGTGAAGTATTTGCTGAGGCTTCGTGAAACCATAGCAGTGATTACTTTCTCGCATAATTGGAATGCTTTGAAAAGGTTTTCCTGATCGTTTGATTTTGATCTATTATTAAAGTACCATTACACACACTCTGAGCCTTTTCCTAAATCGATTGGGGTCAGTTTTCTAGTCTAACTGTGGTCCATTACCATCTGAACTCCACAACCAATTGACAATATCGAAGTTCTGTAGTTAGACTAGTTAGACTGGTCGGATTTTTGAGGGTTAAACTATCTGTAACGACTGCTACAGTGTTTGTATAGCTGCTGGAACCGATGGCTTAACATGCTCTCCAAAGCAAGACTATTATTCTGGTCGTATTCCGGAGAGCACATAGTCATAGTCATGCATACAAATATTTGTACGGGGCGGGAATCGAACTCTACCTACGTAGCAGCCGCGTTCACTACCACCACACCACAGAAACTGTTATCTACCACTAATGTACATTAAATAGAAAGTGTAGATACTAAAAATTTATCCATTTACATTAATTAATTAATTAAAATTAATTCAATAACATTTGATTTATGTGGACTGGAATCCCGAACCCATACAACAGTCGCTTTCATTAGTAAATCTCTCGTAATAAACGTGTTTAAACGGGTATATACCACAATTGAAACACCCCTATCAACCAATATCACTCAAAAGGATTCAGATAAAATGGGGTTTCTAGTTAATCATAAGGGTAGACAAGAAGATAACATGCATTAGTATATCGCGATTGAATACATCAGAATAAAGTTCATTCCTTCGAGTTCGTTACTGAAAATGAGCCGACTGTCCCAATTTTCAATTTAAGAAGTTCGAATTAGAACGTTCCATTACGCACAGTTAAACTTGTTGTGGTTTAGAACTAACGTATGAAATTTGTAGTCATTTTAAGTTAATGCGGACCCTAAACTTCGGGATCACCGTAGCCTGAGGATGATGATGGATAATTATATAATATAATAGTTCGCATAAACCTGCCGGTTGGTTTCAAATTACTTTTACAAAGACATAATCTTTGATGAATTGTAAATCTTACTTAATCTATAAATATGAAGGCTTGTTAATATTTCTAACGTTTGAAAATTTTCTTTCAATCAGCTCAAACGGTTCATTTTGCCAATTTGTTACATAGCCAGTAATTTGTTATGTAAACAATCAATTAGTCTATCGCAGTCTACTGCCGCGCATAGACCCCTCCCAATGTTGAGGGTTTTAGGTAGTTGGGTTGGTACAGGGTTTTATTCCAATTTTACCTTCTCTCGCCACTGCGACGATATCACTATATTGTCTACGTTTTCCGTCAGTTGCCTCTTACGCGCACTTCGGACAGGGTAGTAAGTATTATTTCTCTATCACCATATAGATAAAACATGCTACTTTTTATTCCTGGAAGAGACTCTCATAAGTGACGGGAATAAACAGCGAAGTTATATAAATCATTTAAAAAATTTAATTATGGTGCAATGTTATTCAAATCAGATGCGAAGAACCGTTCAATTCGTGTTTCGTTCAAACAATAGACTAGCTTGAACATTCCACGGAATCTGCATTCGATCTTTGACAACAATTTAGTTGGTGCCGAGATCATAGATACAACATACTCCAATTACGATGCCCTATGCAGTGCTCTGATCAACGTTGCTATCGAAAGTCTTGGACAAACAAGCGAACGTGCTGTCACCGCTAATGACTTACAACTTTAGTTGCCTTTCCTTGGGTAGGCTTTGATTGATTCTGTTCCATAACTTTGTTGAAGGTTGATATCTAATTGTATTTGACGTTGGTACTGTCGTTATAAGACAGATTTTTATATGAATTTTGTTATCTACACTAATATTATAAAGAGGTAATGTTTCAGTGTTGTGAATTGTGAGGTTGTTGAGGGGAATCTCTGGATCACCTAAACACATTTTGAAAATTGTTTTATCAATAGAAATCCACTTTGTTTGTGAATTCATAGGTTTATGTCATCACGTTGTTGGAGAGAGTTAGCAGCGGGAAGGGGATAAGAAGAAGATAATATAAAGTTGAAAGGTTCATAAACCTGGTTATTTAGGCCAATTGTGTTGTTGAATCTTTAAATGTTATTATGAATAATCAGTTTTAGAAGAGACTCTGTCTCGCTGTGTCAGTTTCACCGCCAGTACGATGGTGTATAATCAAAGAAATTATTGTTTGATAAGATGCCCATGGCTACGGTCTACTGATATTCCGGTAGGGAAATTATCCTTATATACAAATATTGACTCAAAAACACCTAAGAAACAATGTCGACTAGAAGCCGTCATAAAGCTACGGGATTATAGACTTCATAACTAGGGCATAGTTGAACACAAAAATTTTTGAACTACCATCAAAATAATATTTAAATTCTGAAATAAAAGTGAAGCAACCTACAAAACCAACGTTACATTGTGAAATTTAAAATTGGAATGGAATTTATATGATATGGAACTTTAAAACTGGAACTCTCACACTGCGATTGGTAAGTCTCAGGGGAAGAACTGTGGGGGAAATGGCGGCCAACACCCGACATAGCAAGACACGCGACACATGTAACATCCGACGTGTCGCCGCTAGACAGCAGTCGAGAATATTGCGACAGGGAAGGAAGCCACTGACTGCATATTGATATGGTATATAAAAACATGTTTTTCTTTGATTGAAATTGATGATAACGAGTCTTTAGTGCTACTAACATATGTTTCAAGTGTATGTGCATATAAAATCTGTGAATTAATACATATTCATAGCTTTGAATACAAGTGAACAAGAATGGTAAAATAAAGTATTCATACAGATCACATTCATGTATGAATATTTAGGATTTCCTTTAGTCACCCGTAATAAAAACACCCATTTTTTATATAACATGTACCTACCAGGAATAAAGGTACCTAAACATTTTGCATGCGCATTCTAAAACCGATATTAGGTACAATCTGGTAGAATCATAGCTTTTTCTTTATACCTACGGCTTATAAACTGGTTGCATTGCATCCAAAGCTTGAACTACTTAGTCTGGAACTTATTCTTTTATTTCTGCTGCCCATAATTTGGTTTTACGGGAGTGATATTATTTTACATAATTAATTTAAAAACGAAAATAAATACATTGTTATTTATACATCACTTTAGCTCTTAAACATGGCCACTAACAATATTCTTGAGACCAAAAACGAACTCATCTGTAAGTCATAGGTACATCAATATAACATGTGAATAACAATAAAATCAAAACAAATGGTAGTGATAAAAGACATTATAAGTTGAATTAGTGTAGGTAAATCACGTCAACCAAGTACAAATCGATAATGAAGTGTAAAGCATAATGTAGATTCCGTACAGATTTTAACCAGTGCGCCACTGTGGTAACGTCGGATTATTGGATCGAGGCCAAACTAAAACTGAATAATCCATGACAAAAATTATAATTTATGGCCAAAAGAGTTTTACTTTTTCACGAATCCTGTAAAAAAAATTGTGGTGGAATACTCCTGGGTTCAGACAATGTATCCCAGAGTTGACGAATAAATAGGAGTGAATATAAAAATACAACATCGTGTTAGGAAAAGAAAAACAAAATTTTGTACTTTCATATAAAAATATTGTATAAACAGGCAGCTCTTTGAAGCGTAAGTACAATTATATATAATTCTTTGAGAAGCAGAGAGCATGCTTTTACTGTCGCGTTACGTTTTCTGTATTATACGATATTCTTAAGCCTTGTGTGCCAAAGTTACGTCTTGTAACTGTCAAAAGCTCTTCCCCTTTTACTTGAGATTAAATACAAAGATTGGTAGAAACTAGAAAGTGGACCGTTTATTAATCGCCGCTTAACCCTTTTCAGGTGTTAGTATATTAAGTTCTTACACCGAATAACGGTTTTATACTGGTTAATAAATTACTCATGCTAACATAGATTAATAGAAACTGATTTATGAAATATAAATCTGATACAACCAGTTTATTGCTGCAATTAATAACGTTATTAGTGTTCACGTTGTGAAAGCATGTTATAAATTTTATTGCCACAAAATACGAGTAATGGCCATGCTGAGACATAATTATTATAATCCATCAGTTTGATTTTACAATTATTTGTACACCTCAGAACAGGGTTAAGTAAATGATAATCATTTCAAAAAATTCATCTAGTAATTCATTATCTAGCTTTGTCTCCTGTTTCAAATTTGAAATTCAAAATTTATTCCCCTTCATCCGAATCGAGGCACTAGTAAATTTTGTTTAACGAGAAGTAATGTCCATATGCGTCATGAATTTATTTTTCCTTTCCTATTCTTAAGAAATTTCGTACATAACATAACATTATTACGTATTAGTAGGAGTTCTAATAACATTTTTAGTAGCAACTTAAGTGCTCACGACAATAATTAAATAATAATTTGACCATGGTTCTCATAAAAAATATAACTCACAATTATGTAAGTATTTTGTCGTGTTCCAAACAAATTCGGCGACCATATTTTTTGGCGATAAAAATAAGCCATAGATGGTAGTCCTAATATTATTAAATGGTACTCTAAATCAAGTGTATAATAGTGCATATTGAGAGTTACTCCATATTAGATAACATATAATGTGATAATACTTTTACCAATTTTTGTAGCCTAGTATGGTCACGATACTTACCAAGTTACTTTGACATCTCATAGCAGGCGTGCTACTTAGCAATTTTTGTGCTCTACAGCCTGTCTAATAAATAGTACAAAGAAGTTATTAGCTGGAAACGTTTCAAAATTCAAATTGAAAGAATCGATTTATTTAGATAAATTTACGCTGTAAATACATTCATTTTGTGAATATTTCTTTCAGTTTGAGGCGTGCTGATTATAATAACCTATTTTTAAATGATAAATATGTTACAGTGATTAAGTACACAATAGGTACAGATTTTATCTACAAACAACAAAATGGAAGCATTAGTGCTGCTATTCTAGCGATTATAAGCTTTGGCTCTTTTGGATTTATGGAAATAAAGTACCATCTCACTCAGGTTCTAAAAGAAGAATCTAAATTGAAAAATTTCAAAGATAAACTACGGGCTGATTGAGTGAAATGACAACTTCTCCGACCCAAAGTAAACCTAAAGCCTTCTAAACACAAATATTTCGTTCAAAACCTTTAACTTACTCGTCGGTTTAAACGTGACTCCTTCTGAAATAACAAAATTGTTCGTTAATCCTTGGGAACAGCTATGTGTTTTGCCCTCACGATTATTGTTTTTTTTTTGTACTAGATCACTTTTGTGAGTGCCTAATGCTATAGAATTATCTATATCATTAATAGAATGGGTAGGTATGCTAAAATCTAGATACTAAGTGTATTTAAAGTTCCTACTACTAATTCTATTAGTTTCAATAAAATAAACAATGCAGTCTCATTCCAAGGATGATAAGTGGATCTTTAAACCAATGTACAAAAATATTTTTTGTAACTCTATTTTTTATTAAGTCTTTTGTGAATCCAGGTATGGCATTCTTTATTCAAAGGTAAATCCCGGTTCTACCCAAAATTTACATTTTGAGCCGTGGGTTTGTTCTCATGCTAATTCTTTCATTATTAGGTTTATTTTGATTTTTACGTCAATCAACGGAATGGAACGTTTCAGATCTTTGACGGCTTGCCGGTGAAGTTAATTTAAGTCCTTAAGATTGTAGTCAGGCCCTGAACTGGATGTAAGTATAATATTATTAACATTAACCTTATTATTAAGACTTGGCATCCACTTATCGCCGCTTGGACCTACTTTTATCTATCCCTGTTCTATACACGAGGGCTCTATTTCTACAAAGTTTACCCACAAAGTTCCCACTATAGTAGTATACGAGTGTGTTGCCGCATAGTTTTCTCGCTATTGCAGTTGTTGTTTTCACTTACCTGTATTTACAATCAGCACGTACATGAAACAAAAAAGAAATATTTTAGTTATTTGTTATTTCTAAAATGAGGTAGTATCTTCACATTATTACCAATGACGTCATGCATTACTTCGGGTCACATATTACATAATAGGACTTTGCGTTACCGCTGTCAGTGCAGATACCGCAGCCAATACTCCATACGGGCCGTTTGTCAGATTTCAAATGCTATTTTCCTTTAAAAGTAAAGTTAAATGGTGCAAATATCTAATGTTGAAAATTGTATCCGCCACTCGGCTAGGACGGTTGCCTATGTTGGACTGGAATCGACTAAAACCAAACGACGCCGTCTCGGTTTTCATTTACATATTTTGTTAGAAATGAGACCTTTCTTTAAGTTTCCAAAAATCAGTTATTATTAGCAATATTGTCGAATTGCAGTACACAGAGCACAAATAGTGTGTTTTTTTCAAAATCATTAGATAAATTTATTGATGCAGTTTTGGTTTTCATCATAACTGAACTCTAAACTTCTTTAAATACTTTAATATTCCTCATAGTTGGTCATCCACAGACAATTGAATTTATCCTGTATGCAGGAAAGTAGGTATCAAAAATATGACATGAAATGCACGAAATCAATTATTTTTTAAATATTTCGCAACGTAAGTGATTGTTGACTGTTGATTATTTACTTCCCAATAATAACTTTTAGAAAACTTTATCGGGAGCGCTGGAGATGAAAATTAGTAGGTTCATTAATGATGATTGATTGAACGTGATGTGCCAAGAAAGTTGAAGAGAGTCAGCAAATTGTTGTTTTTTAACTGATGAAGCTTTGTCTTCTTAGATTAATTTGTAACATCACTATTTTCATAGAGGTAGCTACATTAATAGGTATTTAATAATTGGTTTAAGAGTCATTACATTGAGATATTATTACACAAAAAAATTACGACTTCAATAATAAAAGATGCACCAAAATTACTGACAAATTATTGATTTGATCGGTGCAAAGACGGTGCCTAGTTTGACAGGCAATAGTATAGTTGATTATATCATACTAACTCAGGTATATTTTGAGAACCTCACTGTGTAACAAAAGGTTAAATAAAGATGTATTAAGAATTGCCCATAACTGGCTGCATGGTCACCCTACATCTTAGAACGAAACCAAATCAAAGTTTCTGTAACCACACACTGAAATGTTTTTGTTTACTTTTTTCTTATTTTGATTTCACGGTCCCTGTGAAATCAACTTTAAGGTACTCATTTACATAACCTTTGTAGAATATTTTTGCGGTGAGCAGGGTCTCGAGATTTTATTTGCAGAGCGTTGGTTAAATAAAATCTTTTCAGTAGTCGGATACTAGGGTGACTACCTCATTTAAACTTAATTGGGATAATTTAAGGATTGACAAGAATGGCCCTAAGTTCTGAATTCGATTTTTCTGAGAACAGTTGTACGGACCATCTGTCGAATCTGCAAATCTGTTTATACAACTGTCTTCATATAAACCGAAGTTCAGAACTGACTGCCTTTCTAAACTATGGGTCTATGATAATAGCGATGCCATAAAATTAGGAGTATAGATCTTAATTCTGATCTTTAATTTTTTATTCAAACAGTGCACCGGTTCCATGATTATTAATTAATTTCAATATCATAATCTGGACGCGAGTTTATTGCTGTATTTAGTACAGATATACAGACTCCATCAAATTTCTTGCAAGAGTAAGGAGTTTTTGCAGAGTAGGGGTATGTATTTTGCAGTTCGGGGTCACTCTCCTACTCTTTCTATTAATTTGGTTTATTTAGTTGGTCTTCATAATACTGTCTGACGTCCCAGCAGTCCCAACTCTGAGAGGAACGCCTATCTAATGTTGGCTTGGGTATCGAAGATCTTGGCAGAGCCATTGTTTCACCTAGAGAATCAAATCTTGAGAATAATGTCTTCGTAGACAAACTGAGGATCAATTCCTCTTTTTAGATAGTCATAGCTACTTAATTCTCTTTTACCCCTTCACCTCTCTTATCTACAGGGTCAGCAGCACGAGTATAACGCTCCAGGTGTTAGAAACGTCCATAGTCCACGGTAACCTAAAACTCTGAGTACATTCAAGCCCACTCTCATTTATTATAACAAAAAGGTGAGCTGTACTGAAATAACAATTATTTCCATTGCGTTTTCAAATCTTGGAATTTGATGCGGGTGTTTTTTGCGGACAGCGCGCCACTGTGGCGCCGAGCTCGACCCCCTTGAACCTACTTTGCGAATGGTATAATTCACAAGCTTTTAAGAGGTTGGAAAGCTAAAGAAAATTTTGAATATCTGAAACAATTACCTGTGCTTGATTTACGAAAGTGCAGTTATGTAGATTATGTTATCATTAAGTGCTTGTCAAATGACCTGGGATGGGATAGTTATGAAACTACTAAATATGGGCAAAAATACGTTAAGCTGTATCTCTCTTACATAGATGTATAGTACATATTATATGAACACACAATACTATTTGCACTTAACGTAGGTACTACAAGGACTTAAAATATTTGAAAGATTTGAAGTAAAAACGACATTAAAAGGAAAATTACTAAAATATACATGAAGTGCCAAATTATCCTGAATTTTTACTATCATCACTATTATTCTCTAAACCTTTTCCCAACACGGTTAGGGTCGACTTTCTAGTCCAACTAAGATTTTCACTATCATAATATTTAGTTATTTTTATATTACAGAGTAACGTACCTGAATTAAGAAGAAGAATTATATATGTACTTGGCTTTAACCATTAATTTTCCTATTTTCTTATCTTCTTCTCTTCTTTTTCCTCTTTCCTATCGTCTTTGCCTTCTGTTACGATACATGTCTCATAAATAATGAAACAAATAAAGTGCAAAATTCGATTGTACATTCAGATTTATTAATTGTATTGCATTGATTCTTTGCCAATATGTTGTAGAGCCAGAACGTTATGGTAATATCTTCTAAGAATGATATTGATAATGGTCACTATTACTAAAGATTCAAGACTTGACATTGAGGCAAAGAAACGCTTTGCTCTTCTTTACAAATACATGGTAACTTTAAATTGAATCACAAAATCTCAAGAGAGACGCTTTAGGAACCTTTCTACTCGTAGATATATTAATATATTATATAATTGTATTTATCGTATAGATAATTATCGTCTATTCAAAGTAATACCGTCAAGGTCATTTTCAGTAAAACATGTTGCAAAAACGTTATTCGCTTGTACTTGTACCACACCCAAAGTATTCTCCCGACGAGCTTCCCGGTGCCTCCCCGAATAAACACCCAGTTACCATGTAAATAGCGATTTTACGTACAAGCTGATATACTAAACGGAAAATAGGGAGGTTACCGTGTACACACATTTTACAATAATTTCTCTGGACACTTTACGTAACTGAGAAAATTAAACATAATAAATGTATCCATGACTGTAAAATTAGAAAAAGTTAAGTAAAATATTTTAGTACTAACGGTTTTGTCAAATATTTTGAGTTTTTATTTACAAATCTGAATCAAATTATCTGTGGGTACAAAATATAAATGTATTATATGCATATCTTAAACAACAAAATAGTTTAATTCCCATTTAAAATATAAACATAATTCGGGTCACCCTATATCTTCCTATAAAGTGACTAATAGATAGGGCTGTTTAACATCACCCAGATTTACAACTCAGACTCAGCCTTACACGCATGGCTCGAGTCCACAATAGTGTCCGGAATACGGCAATAGGCTCACACTCTATTTGTGGGTCCGAATACAGTTGGTGTAATGTAGGTGATAATTCACATGTGCCTACTCCGTAAATAGGCGTGAGCATATATGTATGTAGCTGTGTAATATAAGATAATCACTGTGGATAAAAACTGCAAATAAATTGATATGAAAAAGTATTATTTTATATTTTATCTAGGAGAATGTGTTTATCTACAACACTTACTGAAATTCGTTTACTTATATTATGTATTTAAATACTGGATAATTACAATGTTAATTAATTTTTTTCAATACATGAAATTGTTTATAATATTTTTTTTAGCAAGCACTTATGTCGTCTAAAAATAAACTTACAAATACGTAAAAAAGTGTTAGAACAGAAGAAAATCTTTTTTCTTCAAAATGGTGTCACATGAGACTTATCACAATTGTATTTATCAAATACCCACATTGACCACAAGTAGAGATATAAACCATATCTTTGTATAGTCGTGTGGCATACGATAAACGCCAGTATGGGCAAAGCCGTTACGTGTTGTTAACATGTTACGAGTTACCTTAAAATGTTACGAGTTTTCGCGATATAGTTTTTCCTCATCCTAAATTTGCTACGAACAAAATTTTCTATGAAAAGTGCACAAAGCTGTCGAATAAGTTCTTCCTCTCTAAACTTAAGAACTGCGTTCTCGTTGGTAAAGTAATCGCTATTCTTCCCTGTCCCCCGCCATTCCCTTGACCTAAAGAAATTATACTTCAAAAATCTTGAGGGTTTAATTTTTTATAGACAAGTGTAAAATGGAAAGAGAAAGAAAACGAACTATGCAATTTATTGTGGATACATATACATATAAATTATATCATAGCAACGTAAGTATCACCTTAATAAACACATCACGTATTGCTTAGAAATAACAATTGTAATAAAATAACTAATGGAGAGGAGGTTCCTATGGTCTACCCTTTTAGTAGGTAGGCTACATCCATTATCACATTCTGAAAGTACCTCCAAACACGCAATAAGATAAATGTTACCTATAAACCTCTTAGGAACTTGTGTTTATTTTTTCATCTACCGAAAATTACTTGGTTTGATAAAGCAATTTAACAGTGTGCAATGATTTTTTTTTTCTAGCTACACTGAGGCTACGCTGACCCCTTGCCACTAATGCCAACGTCAGTAAATTCCCTTTGCAAGTTTATAATCGTAAAATTGATAATAACGGTGTGGAAGTTATGATTGGATACACAAACTTGAATTCTCTTTACAAACTAGACGGTTTTATGAGAAACAAGAAACTTCTGAAGTATTTAAATTATAACTTTCAGTATTTATTACAGAAGGCGAGACAAGTGCGGATCGAAATTGTACAAGAAGATTAGAAAAAAAAAGAATCAATCAAATTTTGAGAGTTCAAAAGCGTTACATGCGTTATGGCAGACGCGCCTTCATACTAATATGTCTTAATAATGTTTACTTTTACCGTTTTACCCTTACATGGAACACATTTCTCCTTAATTTAAACTCGAGTGTGGCAACAGAGGGCGATGCAATCTGCTACCAATTCACCAATATGCGAGCAGCATTGAGTGAGAAGGTTCTCATTAAGAAAATTGCGAGGTTAGGTGCAAATTTTGTAGAAAACGGATGAAGTTAACTAAATGTTCAACTAAATATCAGCTCATTGCCACAAAGTAATGAATTTTAATTCAAGTGCCGAGGTTTGAATTCTTAAGTCAAAGTTATTTTATAATTATTTAGTCAGTTTTGTAAGCTTTGATGGTATTATACTCGCGCCTCATCCTTCGAGATTAGTCCAGTAAGCACATGTAGTACCGCATATGTGTCACCACCCTGCACTATTTGAGAGTTACAATTTTTTTTTTTTTTTGTGGGTACCTCCTGTATGTTACCTTTGTCCTGCGTGTCGCCCGTTCGTCATTCGCATTTTAGTGCTCAACCACTCAACACTCATACAGTGTCGCGCAGTTCTCACAACTTATTTTAGTGTTACCTCGTTACTATGCCAAAACATAAGCGTTCTCACTCGCGTGAAAAAAATATAGAATATTATGAAAAGAAAATTAGGAAGTTAAGGCAACGAGAAATTCGTGAACAGCAAGTCAGTGAGTCTAGACAAACGTCGGATTATGAGGAAGTTATGGATTCTCAGGATATCTCTGCAGGTAAGGTATCTTTCTTCCAACTATCCTTTATAAGTGTTTTATTTGTGATCTGTACATACCTATGTACAGTTAAAAATATGCAACCTGGACAGTCATTGGGGCTGATCCGACGCATCAAAATTTATGCAACCTGAACGGTCATTGGGGCCGATTCAAAGCATTGAATCACGGTTGGCGTTCCTACCACTGGGGTTTGAAACCTAACCTTACTGAATTAAAAATTTAGACCTACCTACAAAAAGAATAATTTTGCAGCTACTCCAGTGCTACGACCAGATGATTGGTTGTTGCCATGGCCCCAAAACGAGACGGTAACGGAGCCACAGCCTTGTGGAAAAGAACTTCAACCTGATTTTAGTATCGAAGAACCACAACTTGAACCCAATCAAGAAGAAAGTCGACCGGTGCCTAATTGTACCGAACCACAGCCAGGATCAAGCTGTGAGCCGGTAGGTGATAATCCCGAATGCGATTTAGACATAGCTATCTACGGTGAAGAACCTGAAAATAGAGATAAACTTGGTCCTGAAATTCATAGTAAATTAGCTAAACGCTTAATACACATGGCAAAAGAAGGTGTAAGCAAAGAAGACCGAACAAAGTTACTATTGAAATACCCATTACCAGCTAATATAGTCCAGCTTGATGCTCCTCAATTGAATATGGAGATAAAAGCAGCCTTACTTGAAGCTGCTGTTAAACGCGATAGGGGCATTGAAATCAAACAAAAAGAAATGTCAAGCGCTATCGCCTGCCTAGCAGGAATTATTAATGACCAAATAAGATGTAAGACTAAAAACGAGGTTTTGGAACTAAAACTATTCGATATGGCCCAAATTTTATGTGACCTTCAACACGCAGACTCGATTACAAGAAGAAATTTTGTTCTCTTTACATTGAAAAATGATATGAAAGAACATTTAAAAAATACTTCTATAGATACCTATCTTTTTGGCGAAAATCTAGCTGAAACCTTAAAAGCAGCAAAAGCTGTACATAAGTCTGGAGTAGAACTAAAGGCCGATACAATCAATAGATCGACCAATAATACGCTTAAAGGATCATCTCAGAGGTCTTTAAACCGCAAGGCTCCCTCCCAGGCACACAGGCTGCCTGTGGGGACGGCGCCACAAGCGCCCCGGAGCCGCGAGCCTGCAGCATCGCGCGCGCCTCACCCGCTAGCGCGCTCGCGCTATCTACAGCAGCAGCACGCGCGCTCATCGAAGATGTCGTCGCAAGTACATCAGGGGACCTATCAACGGCGCCGCTATTAGATGGACAAATAGTTAAGTATGCTGGTCGCTTATCACACTTCTTACAACAATGGTCGGCTGTCACAGACGACCAGACAATTCTATCCTGGGTTGAAGGATATAAAATAATTTTTACGTCTCCTGTAATACAACATACACTACCCACGAGACCAGTGTATTCGAATAATGAAAGAAATCATTATTTAGAAGCTATAAATAATCTTCTTAGTATAGGCGCTATTTCAGAATGTTCGCCGTGTAAAGGTCAATTTATTTCAAGTATTTTCTTGGTGCCGAAACCTAATGGTAAAACACGATTTATATAAAATTTAAAGAGTTTGAATAAATTCATTAAGACTGATCATTTCAAATTAGAAGACCTAAGGACTGCTCTAAAACTTGTTACAAGGAACTGTAAGATGGCGTCCCTTGACCTCAAGGACGCATATTTTCTTATTCCAATAAATAAGGACTCCAGAAAATACCTTAGATTTTATTTTGAAGATAAGTTATATCAGTTCAATGTGTTACCATTTGGTCTATCTACCGCTCCATATGTTTTTACTAAAATAACCAAACCTATTGTGAAACTTTTACGATCTGCGGGATTCACATCTACCCTATACTTAGATGACTGGTTTTTTGTTTGGAAAATCTCATTCACAATGCTTGGAAAATATTAATTTCACACGAAAATTACTAATTGCACTTGGTTTTATCGTAAATAACGAAAAAAGTGTTCCTATTCCTTCCACTAAATGTAAATTTCTAGGTATGATAATAGACTCCTCAAAAATGGAAATTAGTCTACCCTCAGATAAAAGACTGAAGGTCAAATCGCAAATCGAAAAGTTCTTACAATTAAAACGTTGCAAGGTTAGGACTTTTGCACAGCTGTTAGGTTTATTGACATCATGCTGCCAAGCCATAGAATATGGATGGCTACATACCAAAGAGATGGAGCGGTGGAAATATATCAACTTGAAAGATCACGATGACTACGACCGATATATGAACCTATCTGAGTCAATACGTCCAGATTTATATTGGTGGTTGGATAATATAAAATATTCCGTGCATCGAATTCGTTCTGATGACTTCCAAGCTGAGATATTTTCTGACGCCTCAACTACGGGATGGGGAGCTACCTGTGATGGGGAAACCGCAAGCGGACAATGGTCAAACACTGAGAAACAGAAGCATATTAATTATTTAGAGCTTCTTGCTGCATTTATAGCACTAAAAATATTTGCGCAGAATTTGAATAATTGTCAAATCCTGTTACGTATTGATAATTCAACAGCTATATCCTATATCAATAGAATGGGTGGTATACAGTACCCTCATTTAACACAAGTAACTCGTGACATTTGGAATTGGTGTGAAAGTAAAAACCTTTTTATAGTAGCATCATATATACGTTCTAGCGATAATATGATCGCGGACTTTGAATCACGTAGGGCGCATCCAGATATTGAATTTGAACTATCAAGCTGGGCTTTCGATTCAATTGTATATTCTTTCGGTCTGCCAGAAATAGATCTATTCGCAAGTCGTATTAATAAAAAATGTGATAAATACATTTCGTGGCATCGCGATCCAGACGCCATTGCAGTAGACGCTTTTACAATATCCTGGTCCAATTACAAATTCTACGCATTCCCACCTTTTGCAATGATATTAAAAACACTTCAAAAAATTGTAACAGATGTAGCAACTGGAATCGTAATAGTCCCCCTTTGGCCAACCCAGCCATGGTACCCTGTTTTTAAATCACTCGTTGTTTCGGAGATTATAACATTTCCTCCTAATAGCAATGCATTTTTGTCTCATTCCAGCTACCGTCGGATACTCGATACGACTACCCTGGTGGCAGGTATATTATCCGGAATGCTCTCTCAAGGAGAAGCATACCAACATCTGCTTTAGACATTATGTTAGCTTCTTTATCAGCTAACTCCCTAAAACAATACGATGTTTATTTAAAAAAGTGGTGGTATTTTTGCAAACATAATACGGTCAATGTATACGAAGCGTCTATTCCTAACGTAATATATTTTTTAACAGATCTTTTCCAAAAAGGATCTCAATATGGTACTCTTAACTCTTGTAAATCTGCTCTTTCATTATTATTAGGACCAAATTTATTTAATGATGATCGGCTAAAAAGATTTCTAAAAGGCGTATATCGTTTAAAACCCCCAACACCCAAATATTCCTCCACTTGGGATACCAACCTCGTATTGGACAAAATAAAAACATGGTACCCAAATGATGACCTAACACTAGAAAGACTTACTATGAAAACAATCACTTTATTAGCGCTTACAACCGCTCATCGACTCCAGACACTTTCCAAAATTAAAGTTAGTAATATTAAACGAGCACAACAGCACATCGTTATTCCCATAATTGATTTAATTAAAAATTCACGTCCAGGGGTAGAACAGACTCTAATCCATTTACCACTCTTCATGGAAAACCCAGCAATCTGTCCAGCTACAACTATCTTAACATACGTAGATCGCACCTCAAGAGTACGCACCTCAGATAATTTATTTATCGCATTCAGAAAACCACACAACCCTGTAAGTTCACAGTCACTGGGTAGATGGGTTAAGCGTACTCTCAGTCAGTGTGACGTAGACACCAGTGTGTTTAGCGCACACAGCACTCGGCACGCCGCCTCATCGCGGGCACTTTCGCTCGGTGTCAGTGTTGATATTATCCGAAAAACGGCGGGTTGGAGCAAAAACTCCACCACCTTTGCCAAATTCTATCAAAGGGCAATAATCAATGATAGGGATAACACTGCCTTAGCTGATTCAATACTACAGTGTAATGAATGATTTTTATTTGATCTGTTCTTATTAATACTAATAATAATAACAATAAATGATTGTACCTAAATAAATAGCAATTTCATTTTTAGAACATCATTGATGCCATTCCCATAACAGTAATGGCTCTCAAAGTCTACATGTGCTTACTGGACTAATCTCGAAGGATGAGGCGCGAGTATAATTGATGATTAAACGAACTTACCTGTAAGTGAAGTTCTATCATAATTATACGAAGCGCCGAATCCGAAGAGATTAGTCCAGTAAGCACATGTAGTACCGCATATGTGTCACCACCCTGCACTATTTGAGAGTTACAATTTCTTTTTTTTTTTTTTTTTTGTGGGTACCTCCTGTATGTTACCTTTGTCCTGCGTGTCGCCCGTTCGTCATTCGCATTTTAGTGCTCAACCACTCAACACTCATACAGTGTCGCGCAGTTCTCACAACTTATTTTAGTGTTACCTCGTTACTATGCCAAAACATAAGCGTTCTCACTCGCGTGAAAAATATATAGAATATTATGAAAAGAAAATTAGGAAGTTAAGGCAACGAGAAATTTGTGAACAGCAAGTCAGTGAGTCTAGACAAACGTCGGATTATGAGGAAGTTATGGATACTCAGGATATCTCTGCAGGTAAGGTATTTTTTTCCAACTATCCTATATAAGTGTTTTATTTGTGATCTGTACATACCTATGTACAGTTAAAAATATGCAACCTGGACAGTCATTGGGGCTGATCCGACGCATCAAAATTTATGCAACCTGAACGGTCATTGGGGCCGATTCAAAGCATTGAATCACGGTTGGCGTTCCTACCACTGGGGTTTGAAACCTAACCTTATTGAATTAAAAATTTAGACCTACCTACAAAAAGAATATAATTTTGCAGCTACTCCAGTGCTACGACCAGATGATTGGTTGTTGCCATGGCCCCAAAACGAGACGGTAACGGAGCCACAGCCTTGCGGAAAAGAACTTCAACCTGATTTTAGTATTGAAGAACCACAACTTGAACCCAACCAAGAAGAAAGTCGACCTGTGCCTAATTGTACCGAACCACAGCCAGGATCAAGCTGTGAGCCGGTAGGTGATAATCCCGAATGCGATTTAGACATAGCTATCTACGGTGAAGAACCTGAAAATAGAGATAAACTTGGTCCTGAAATTCATAGTAAATTAGCTAAACGCTTAATACACATGGCAAAAGAAGGTGTAAGCAAAAAAGACCGAACAAAGTTACTATTGAAATACCCATTACCAGCTAATATAGTCCAGCTTGATGCTCCTCAATTGAATATGGAGATAAAAGCAGCCTTACTTGAAGCTGCTGTTAAACGCGATAGGGGCATTGAAATCAAACAAAAAGAAATGTCAAGCGCTATCGCCTGCCTAGCAGGAATTATTAATGACCAAATAAAAATGTAAGACTAAAAACGAGGTTTTGGAACTAAAACTATTCGATATGGCCCAAATTTTATGTGACCTTCAACACGCAGACTCGATTACAAGAAGAAATTTTGTTTGAACATTTAAAAAATACTTCTATAGATACCTATCTTTTTGGCGAAAATCTAGCTGAAACCTTAAAAGCAGCAAAAGCTGTAAATAAGTCTGGAGTAGAACTAAAGGCCGATACAATCAATAGATCGACCAATAATACGCTTAAAGGATCATCTCAGAGGTCTTTAAACCGCAAGGCTCCCTCCCAGGCACACAGGCTGCCTGTGGGGACGGCGCCACAAGCGCCCCGGAGCCGCGAGCCTGCAGCATCGCGCGCGCCTCACCCGCTAGCGCGCTCGCGCTATCTACAGCAGCAGCACGCTCGCTCATCGAAGATGTCGTCGCAAGTACATCAGGGGACCTATCAACGGCGCCGCTATTAGATGGACAAATAGTTAAGTATGCTGGTCGCTTATCACACTTCTTACAACAATGGTCGGCTGTCACAGACGACCAGACAATTCTATCCTGGGTCGAAGGATATAAAATAATTTTTACGTCTCCTGTATTACAACATACACTACCCACGAGACCAGTGTATTCGAATAATGAAAGAAATCATTATTTAGAAGCTATAAATAATCTTCTTAGTATAGGCGCTATTTCAGAATGTTCGCCGTGTAAAGGTCAATTTATTTCAAGTATTTTCTTGGTGCCGAAACCTAATGGTAAAACACGATTTATATTAAATTTAAAGAGTCTGAATAAATTCATTAAGACTGATCACTTCAAATTAGAAGACCTAAGGACTGCTCTAAAACTTGTTACAAGGAACTGTAAGATGGCGTCCCTTGACCTCAAGGACGCATACTTTCTTATTCCAATAAATAAGGACTCCAAAAAATACCTTAGATTTTATTTTGAAGATAAGTTATATCAGTTCAATGTTTTACCATTTGGTCTATCTACCGCTCCATATGTTTTTACTAAAATAACCAAACCTATTGTGAAACTTTTACGATCTGCGGGATTCACATCTACCCTATACTTAGATGACTGGTTTTTGTTTGGAAAATCTCATTCACAATGTTTGGAAAATATTAATTTCACACGAAAATTACTAATTGCACTTGGTTTTATCGTAAATAACGAAAAAAGTGTTCCTATTCCTTCCACTAAATGTAAATTTCTAGGTATGATAATAGACTCCTCAAAAATGAAAATTAGTCTACCCTCAGATAAAAGACTGAAGGTCAAATCGCAAATCGAAAAGTTCTTACAATTAAAACGTTGCAAGGTTAGGACTTTTGCACAGCTGTTAGGTTTATTGACATCATGCTGCCAAGCCATAGAATATGGATGGCTACATACCAAAGAGATGGAGCGGTGGAAATATATCAACTTGAAAGATCACGATGACTACGACCGATATATGAACCTATCTGAGTCAATACGTCCAGATTTATATTGGTGGTTGGATAATATAAAATATTCCGTGCATCGAATTCGTTCTGATGACTTCCAAGCTGAGATATTTTCTGACGCCTCAACTACGGGATGGGGAGCTACCTGTGATGGGGAAACCGCAAGCGGACAATGGTCAAACACTGAGAAACAGAAGCATATTAATTATTTAGAGCTTCTTGCTGCATTTATAGCACTAAAAATATTTGCGCAGAATTTGAATAATTGTCAAATCCTGTTGCGTATTGATAATTCAACAGCTATATCCTATATCAATAGAATGGGTGGTATACAGTACCCTCATTTAACACAAGTAACTCGTGACATTTGGAATTGGTGTGAAAGTTAAAACCTTTTTATAGTAGCATCATATATACGTTCTAGCGATAATATGATCGCGGACTTTGAATCACGTAGGGCGCATCCAGATATTGAATTTGAACTATCAAGCTGGGCTTTCGATTCAATTGTATATTCTTTCGGTCTGCCAGAAATAGATCTATTCGCAAGTCGTATTAATAAAAAATGTGATAAATACATTTCGTGGCATCGCGATCCAGACGCCATTGCAGTAGACGCTTTTACAATATCCTGGTCCAATTACAAATTCTACGCATTCCCACCTTTTGCAATGATATTAAAAACACTTCAAAAAATTGTAACAGATGTAGCAACTGGAATCGTAATAGTCCCCCTTTGGCCAACCCAGCCATGGTACCCTGTTTTTAAATCACTCGTTGTTTCGGAGATTATAACATTTCCTCCTAATAGCAATGCATTTTTGTCTCATTCCAGCTACCGTCGGATACTCGATACGACTACCCTGGTGGCAGGTATATTATCCGGAATGCTCTCTCAAGGAGAAGCATACCAACATCTGCTTTAGACATTATGTTAGCTTCTTTATCAGCTAACTCCCTAAAACAATACGATGTTTATTTAAAAAAGTGGTGGTATTTTTGCAAACATAATACGGTCAATGTATACGAAGCGTCTATTCCTAACGTAATATATTTTTTAACAGATCTTTTCCAAAAAGGATCTCAATATGGTACTCTTAACTCTTGTAAATCTGCTCTTTCATTATTATTAGGACCAAATTTATTAAATGATGATCGGCTAAAAAGATTTCTAAAAGGCGTATATCGTTTAAAACCCCCAACACCCAAATATTCCTCCACTTGGGATACCAACCTCGTATTGGACAAAATAAAAACATGGTACCCAAATGATGACCTAACACTAGAAAGACTTACTATGAAAACAATCACTTTATTAGCGCTTACAACCGCTCATCGACTCCAGACACTTTCCAAAATTAAAGTTAGTAATATTAAACGAGCACAACAGCACATCGTTATTCCCATAATTGATTTAATTAAAAATTCACGTCCAGGGGTAGAACAGCCTCTAATCCATTTACCATTCTTCATGGAAAACCCAGCAATCTGTCCAGCTACAACTATCTTAACATACGTAGATCGCACCTCAAGAGTACGCACCTCAGATAATTTATTTATCGCATTCAGAAAACCACACAACCCTGTAAGTTCACAGTCACTGGGTAGATGGGTTAAGCGTACTCTCAGTCAGTGTGACGTAGACACCAGTGTGTTTAGCGCACACAGTACTCGGCACGCCGCCTCATCGCGGGCACTTTCGCTCGGTGTCAGTGTTGATATTATCCGAAAAACGGCGGGTTGGAGCAAAAACTCCACCACCTTTGCCAAATTCTATCAAAGGGCAATAATCAATGATAGGGATAACACTGCCTTAGCTGATTCAATACTACAGTGTAATGAATGATTTTTATTTGATCTGTTCTTATTAATACTAATAATAATAACAATAAATGATTGTACCTAAATAAATAGCAATTTCATTTTTAGAACATCATTGATGCCATTCCCATAACAGTAAGGGCTCTCAAAGTCTACATGTGCTTACTGGACTAATCTCGAAGGATGAGGCGCGAGTATAATTGATGATTAAACGAACTTACCTGTAAGTGAAGTTCTATCATAATTATACGAAGCGCCGAATCCGAAGAGATTAGTACATCCCACCCTCCCAGTGCCAAAGACACTAAAGACCCTGAACATTAGGAAATGCCATCAATGAAAAGTGTTAAGTTAGCCACACTCTGAACTAAATGACGAACGGGCGACACGCAGGACAAAGGTAACATACAGGAGGTACCCACAAAAAAAAAAAAAAATTGTAACTCTCAAATAGTGCAGGGTGGTGACACATATGCGGTACTACATGTGCTTACTGGACTAATCTCTTCGGATTCGGCGCTTCGTATAATTATGATAGAACTTCACTTACAGGTAAGTTCGTTTAATCATCAATTATAAAATTGTAAAGACGACGTAGGTAATTTGTATAATACAAAGCCATTTAATTTCAGGAAGCCATTTCTTACATCATTTCAAATTAGTTATGAATATTAAGTATCTAAGCTTATTGGTTGTGGCCTGTTTAATTTTTATCATTGATTCGAGTATTTTTCCATTTAAATGTTGATATAAATGAATTGTTTAGGAAGAGATATCTGACTTGCATGTAACAATAGCGAAATTTGGAATAAAATGTAACTAAATTAGAAACTTCGTTTACGTGAACCAATGGTGTTCTCGTTGACTACTGAAAATCTTTTCAAGAAATCATGACAAACATTTCCTTTGTATATACGGCGGAAAGTGGGGAAGTAAAGATACAACTGGGGCATGCAAGGAGGTGGATGTTGTCCTTAAAATGCTGCCAACCACGCTAGTATCGTCGAAAGACTCTTTGATGTGATGTCTAAATCAAATGTAGGTAGTGGCTAAATTTCATTGGCTTTTTTGTATCATGAAGTTGTGAGGGTGATGAAAAATTTTTAGCTACGTTTACACAAGTTAAATTAGTTTTTACATCGAATAGATGAATGAATTTATATGAATAGTATTTTTCGAGGAATGATGACAACTAAGGGATATTTTTGAGCTGTTATTTTGTAGTAAACATTGTAGGAAATAAGTGTGCTGGTCAAGACCCAGTCTTCATGGTCATGTGACAAAGATCAAATAATAAATAGGATACTAAGGCCGGGACTGCACCAAAGTGGAGATGTGTGCTATGTGCTGCGTGCTGTGCGAAAAACAGAGGTTTTTCAGCTCGGCAGACTCCACCAAAGCAGAGAGGTGTGCGGTGTGCTTACATGGCGCTATAAAAATATTCCACATCTCCATAGTGATCTCCACTGAAGCTAAGCGGAGAGAAGATGTATCAATAACGTATTACTATTAGTTGTTTAAAAACACCTCCTCTCCGCTCGTCTCGTCTCTGCTTTGGTGAAGTCCCGGCCTAAGCCTGCCTATAAATATAATAACCCTATCGCTACCTATTGTTGGACATAGGGCTCACCCAATGTTGGGAGGTCTTAGCCTACTGTTTCCACGCTGGTCAGACGGGTTGGTTTTATTTCGAGTTTTCCTTCTACCGCAGCGATTTTGTCCTTGTATTTTTCCGTTTATTACCTCTTACGACACCTGTCGGATTAGATGGAGTGGATTTATTTTCTTTGACACCACATGGATGAAAAATTTTTGTAAAAGCAGATTATTTACGACAAAATATTCTAACGTACCTAAACTTGTACAATTAGAGCAAAGTCACGTGAAGATATTGCGCTATATAGGGTACATTTAAATTCAATCTGATAACTTGATTTTTAATTTAATCCGATAACATTGTATCAAATTATGACAAGCAATATAAATGTAATAATGTATTGGCGAGTAGTTAATTAACTGTTCCGCGATTCGACTATGTAACCAAAAATTACAAGACAATTATTATCTTAATACAACATTAGATACTGGCACATTTTAACGGAATGTTTGTGCTCATATAATCACGTCTTGAGGTGTAATTTGCACAATTCCTTCGCAACGGAGGCTCTTTGCGAGTAATTAATTGCGTTCTGGGTACAAAGGTATTGCAATGTGGTTTAATTTGAAATGTGCTTCTGTACTGATTAATGGTTATGATGATTATTCAATGAAATATGAAGCAACGATAACAAGAATAATTTTAATATAAATACCTATACAATTTTAATTGAATTACAATTCAATATTGGTTATAAATAATATGTATCAAGTTGAAACACAAGTGTACAAACACTCACACAGTTACACCCAAGATAAACACATACGGGTTTAAAAGGAGTTATTATTATGTAATACCTACTGATTTCCTAAGTAAACAAATGAATAACAAAGAAAAATGAATGCACTTTTCTAATGAGGTTTTAGGTAAAAGCACAAAGAAAACAAGCAACGCGAACGAGTAGGTATAATTAAAATCGGCCAAGTGCGATACAGAAGTTGATAACAGAAGATACAGTTATTGCCTACAATCCCGGGGTGCATAACACTAAAAATCGACCCACTCATTCCGTCTCTACAGTAGTACAAAGAAACAAACGCCGGCGGAGTAGCATACATGAGGATAATGAAAATCTAAACAAGAAAATCTAAACCTGTTTTATACCTGAAAAAGTACTGTTCAGGTATAAAACAGGTTGCACCATATGACAATTGTTAAAACTGTTGATGCTAACTGTAACCGGCCACGGTCAAACGTCAAATTCTATTAAAGAGATAACTTTAACCGAACTACTAAACACACTAGTTCAACACATTTTAGCCAAACCATTAGAATTAATGTGACTGTTACTGTTAAATTTGACGGTGACCTTAACTTTAACAAGAAGGTGGTGCAACTAAACCTAAGAGTAGTAATAAGAGTGATATATACTATATTATTCCATTGAACACACTCGGACGGACAGTACTGTCTCAAAGATTGTGGGTACGGAGATAGTACTTATTATACTTCATACATTGCCTATGGGTGTAGTGTCACAGCACATGATGCGTTTTACTATTGTGTTTTACTATGTATTTTACCTTTATTTTTATTATTTGATGTGACAGTGCAGCACGGTTTGTATTGAGATAGGACATCTATGGGCGTAGTATGCGTTTCTACATGCAAAATGTGAACGTGTGTGCAGATACTTTTTGTGAACAGATTTTCCATTGTATGATTAGATTAGACAGATAGATTGACATGGTTAAATCTATCAGGATATTTACCATGTTTGTTGATTTCATTTAGCAACTGATATTTCGGCACTATTGCAAGCGCCATGATGAATGCCGAGCTGAATGCCCATATTCCTGGTACAATCACAACATGGTAAATATCCCGATAGATTTAACAGTGAAAAGGTTTTTCTTATGTATCCTCCATATGTAGTGACAGTAGAAAGTCTCAATTTTTTCTCTGACGACAGTACAACATGCTATTCCATGCGATTGCGTAGAAACTCGTGCTTCTAAAGGCGTACAGATTTTATTATAATAGAAACTCGAACGTCGACGGGTGTACTGTCGTAGTACTTTAACTATCTTGACGGCTATAGGCGGTACTGTCCATGAACGTGTTAATCCATCTTCTTCTGTCAAGTCGACAGCATTTCCACAGTTAAATTCTGTATTCCTAGTACGCTGCCACTTGGATTGCATTTTCAGAGGCCCCCATAAGGTCCTTCGGTGTACAGGAATATGGGCCTACAGTACAGTCCTACAAATTTAATCCGCAAAGGCACTAACATCATATACCTATACATATCAGCTGTCACGATTCATATTAGTTATTACCGGCCATGGAGGAATAAAGTAAATATAATATTCTGTCCTCCGTGTTACCGGCAAACATGGCATACTATACGTTATTGGTTAATCAACTGGTAATAACATCTAATAGAATAAACCTCCCAATACTCATAAAGAGTAACGACATCAGCAATCGAATGTAGTGTAGTGTAAGAAATATGTTTAGTGAATAGGTTTGTATAGATTTGTTTTTATCTATCTATAATATCTATTATAATTATAGTGAAGGGCTCGTGTCTGCTCACCGGAGACATAAAAAATACTTGTGTTATGTCTTATTAATAGTGTAGTTCACTAGAGCTTGAGCGCCTACATGAATAGAACCTAGTACCGTTCACGAAGGGTACCTATATGTGTATACAGACTTCTGACATATTTTTTTAAATTTTGCAATTCGTGTAAGTTTGTCCACGATGGACCAAAAAAGCACAGTCGTCCTTGGTCATCAGTTACCACACGCCCCGGTTAACCCAGGGCCTTCGATGGCCATCTCGGAAGTAGATGTACTATACGGTAAATAAACGGTGCATCTCTAATTAAGTACTAAGATGTAAATGAACTGGCACTTTACACAAGTGTACAGTGACGTCATTAGCCATTAATCACGCTGTGTACACTGTCGCGTGTAACTTGACTCCGATTACAGCTAGAGGCATTGTTTTGTAACGGTAGCAAGTTGACAATTAGCGAACTGTAACTTTGTGATTATTTAATTAAATACAAGAAAGTTTAATGTTTAAGTTTGTTATTTATCAAGTTTAAATATAATCGTCAACACATTTTTTGACACACTTGTACTTCTCCACGATATTTATTACTGTACCTATCCGATTTCGCCTTGCGGCATTTTCAAAGGTTTATATTGACAATTATGAACATTGTAATTCCTAAACATAGTACTAAAATTAAGTATACCAGCACAAATATTTACCCCAGATTTGGGGAGAAATACAAGAGTATTATAAATATTGTATAACAATAAGTTCCACCAAGTCTGTTCATGAACTCTTGGAGATGATAATCTGACAGATTATTTTAAGAAGATATCTCCAAGAAATGATAATAAACAAAATATTACATAGTGTATACATTCGTAAATTCAGACGGACCTTGTAATGTTATATGTAGATACTATTAATCACGATAGAAGAAATAGATATAAGAAGTGCAGAGGCTTAATGTCGTAAAAAAACGAAGACTACCCGGTCTCCAAGAAATCGTATTCTGGGCTACGATGGGTAAGATGAGGATAAATAATCAATGTGCCGATATAATATGTTCATTAGCATTCTAGAACGCATAACATAACATTGTAGTAGCTTGGGTCTGTTAAAGTAATCTGTGGCGCTGTGCAGAACGTGGCAGGATATTTATGTATAAAATTCATTAAACCCTAAAATATGTGAATGTATCGGGAACAGTGTCAGTAATAAAATAAGTCGCAATAATTTGCTATATGATCCGTAAAAATTTGTTTTATTTCAATGTCCGTCATAACATCAGAGTACCGTAACATTTTCCGAAGGCTTTTTTCATTACACGATCAACTTAACCGACAAATGAAGTGTTAAGGAATTATATTTGGGAACGGTGTTTTGATTGAACGAGGGTTTAGTTACGCGCATGCGCTGACGTCTTGTAGAGTCGCGTAGCAACAAGTGGTCGAGTGCTGTAAGTTAAGTGTGCCTACAAGGTATGAAAGCAACCTCGAAAGGGTCGAAGCACACATGTTGCTTATAACGTCAGCTACCGATGGTTTCATTTGATTTAATTGCGAACAAGTAGAACAACTGTGTTATTGATTTTTGTAACGCGTTACAGAAAGGTGCATAATATGCCTGTACTGACCAAAGTCCAAATAGTAAAAAAAGATATTCAAAAAATATAAAATTTCTTTATTAGTTATAGGTATGTGGTGACCCTTAAATATGACTACTCCTTTCTGTAACACGCTATATACGGTATAGAGCGAATTTCAATAAGAAAAGGAATTGCTATATGAGCACACTTGGCTTGAACAAATTGACTTTAATGTGACTAAGAGCGGAAAGTCAAAAGTCGCCAAAACGCACAATGATAGGCCGCCGATGTTAAAAATAGCTTGTATGCTTTGATCTTTATGTATCCAAATAAAACGGGAGACAAAATTTTGAAACTTATGAAGATTATATTATTGGATAACTGAGTAGTTACATTGCGAGGTTTCGTAATACTTACGGTTTAGGATGAGTGACCATTCTCAATTGATCCTGAGATGGTTCCTGCGACCTAACCTTCAACTTATCATCGCGAGGTGAAGTTAACTTGACTCCACATAAAATATGCCCCGTGTCTAAGAGAGCACATTAATGCCAACTGAATTGGTAAAAGGCTTGAAGATGATTTCGTAAAATATTTCCCAATTCATACTTTCACTGTTAGTAAGAATAATGAAATTAAAACAATTGCACTTCAAGAGTACCGATAGAACGTGGTCAGAGGTAGGTATCTCAGAGGTATTTACACGTGAATTGTCAAAAACAGTACCCAACCCCGTCTTGAAAAATTTAAAGAATTTTTCTCTACAACAAAAACACAAAGTTGTTTTTATGGATTTAAAAATGTCCCTAATTCTAATCCAATAGTGTCGTGTGTTTGTTCCGTTATCGAAGCATGCGAGGTCGCAATAACAATTTTATAGCGGAATCCTATTTATGACAGTGTATTCACGAACATTCCCAATTTTATTAGTTCTACTGCAGGTGGCTCAATAACCACGTATCTATTTATACATCAAAGGTGGCAGGTTCAATTAAAAAATGTTTTGCCAAGAATTATATTTATTATTAATATAGATAGGGCAGATCAAAAGTAATACTCAGTTATGCTACGTAATACATTTTCATTTCTTGAGTAAGTACTTTACCACAGCCTCTTTATAGCCTCTGTGGCGCGGCGGTAGTGAACGCGACTGCTACGCAGGAAGTGCGGGTTCGATCCCCGCTATTTATGGCTATTTGCACTGATCTGGTTGTGCCTCGGAGAGCACGTTAAGCAGTCGGTCCCGGTTGCCATACGAACATCTATGGGAGTCGTCACGGGTAGTTGGAACCCCCTATTACGTGGGACCGAAAATCATAGTTGGCGAAATGATTAATACACCTCTGCCTACCCCTTCGGGGACTACGAGCGTGAGCATATGTATGTATGTATGTATGTAAGATGTTTAGGATTCAAATACGGTTGAACGGCTGACCGGCTCTAGCTCAAATGTGATACAAAGAGAAATTATAGTCTAGGATAATACACAGTCTATCCCTGAAATAGATCAAGAACAAGTTTAGAAATCCACGCGAGTGGAGCCACAAGCACAAGCAACAGATACTGTAAAAAATTTACTCATTCTCTGGGCCTTTTTCCCAACTCAGTTGGGGTCGGCTTTCTTGTCTAACTAAAATGCGGCTGAACTTCGGATTTTTTCGTGAAGCGACTGCCATCGGACCTCCACAACGAAATTGGCGATATCGAAGTTCTGTAATTAGGTTAGGCGGACTTCTGAGGTCCATTTCCAATCACTGACAGGCACGAAGTAATTCGGTAACTGAGCAATCGAGCCTATTGCCACCAATCGGACACTTTGTAACAAATAGGTATTCCGAAAATAAATTTCTAAACAAAAATGTTGCAGCTTAATAAATTTAGAAAAAAATTACCCAGTTTCCTGCTATGCAGTGTAAATCGCAAGGAAATTAATTACGTGCTTAGCCGCACAAGGACTACTAATTAATGTTATGGAGAGTACCAGACGACATCTTTCATTTCTATAGTATTATTAGGAAGTAGGGTAGGATAAAAACAAACCTAATCCACTCCTAATGTTGACAATACTTAATGAAATTGTCTTGCATTCTACAGATCCAATTATAGAGGAAATATATAGCTTATTTTGGAACATTTCCAATCTACGAAGCTATTTAGAAGTTCCAATTAACCTGAATCCAATAATCTAAAACACACAACTTCAATCGGAATTCGTAATGAACCTGAATATCTTCAATTAGGACATTTGGACAACCACAAACAGGGGGCGTTTTTAAATTTCAAATGAAAATAATCGCAATAAAGCCGATTAGGCATGCGTCCCCTTGGAGAAAAAAAAGCCTACAAAATATTGTATTTGAGTACGGGAAGGGATGGAAAGTTCAGAATAAATTGGCAGTGTACGATAAGTCGCCTCAGTGATTTTAATGGCGTGTATTGAAACTTTTCTTATATATTTTACTTTGAAAAATGTAATAAATTCAGCATATTATGAATAAGCTTTTGATAAAGAATATGGGCAAACAGCCGGGGCAAAAATATTGCGATGAAATTTAAGCTCTGTGTAGGTAGGTACACATTCATTTATAACATCGACAGTTTATTTATAATCCTTTGATCGGAACAGCTGCCACGAAAAGTCAATTTAATTTTATTTTTCATAGATATTATAATACGACGTTATAATTTCTCTCCTAGGTGAATGAATCAACACACACTTTCACCAACCATTGTATTAGTTCTTACTCTGCACCACCTTCGGTTGCCTGATAGAGAATGACTTATGGCATTAAGTCCGCCTATGTACTTGTGCATTAAGTTTCATAAATATAAAAAAAGTGCGTTCGGCACGGTTCTTGGTCCACCAATTCAAGGTCGCGTGCGTACTATAGATAGAACTATGCTCGGTATTTCTAAAATTTGTTTTAAATTATTCCATCAATAGTCAGCATTGTTTCGATGTTACGTTCAAAAGTAAAATTCAATATGAACGTAATTTGACTGTATCTATAGAACGATCAGCGTAAAAAGTACTTACTGAATACTTATACTTATTGAATCCCCAACCTAATGTATGGTGATTGTTCTTGAAGAGACAGGTACAGGTATTGTTGCGAGGTAAGCGCTTGTTAAAATCCAAATGGAGTCTCAGTAAAATGTTTCTGTAATTGATATGCGTTATCACGCTCAATAATGGAAAATAAAATATTGTTTACGAATGATATTCACGTGAAGCCACATATTATGGAACAGGGTTTTAAAGAAAGTAGGTTAAGTAGGTAAGTTTAGTATGTTTTTAATTTTCATTTTTTTAATATGCGGATAAATGATGATAGTTTAGCTGCAGTGCAGTAGTGGTTACTTTTTGATCAAAACTTATTTAACCTTCATTTTATCTTTATTTTTTTTCTCGTAACATCGGTAATAGATATTCATTTCTTAATTTAAATACGACACGAGTTTCAGCTTTTGTTTTGATCATGATGTAGTTTAACAAGCAATCAGACGAACAAACATTCAATCGTTCAAATATCCATGGACTAGACCGACAGACGTGTAAAAGTAACTATGTTAATATCAAGAATCAAAGAATCAATTTCGTTTATTCACTTTAGGCACATAAAGAGCACTTATGAATGTCACATCATATACTATTAGACAATGATAACAACGAAATCTATTAAATTTTCAGTAGGCTGCAACAATACATTGTTCCTAACAATACTTTATTTCAAAGAAAATTATACCACAAACTGCTTTTAAACACTGTAGATTGCATATTATTTTCGCATACATTTAAATAATTGCAGTTTTCACCACAAAGTTGGATAAACAAGCGTTTGAGGAGCTTCAGTGCGTTACTAAGTGAAATTATCTTGTCTAGCACTGCCTGCAGCTGTTGAACTGTTTCAGACTTTATAAACAACAGCTGACTAACAAAGAGAATTTAGATAAAATTAAGGAGGTATACCTATTATTTCATACATTAAAATAAGAGAAATTTTCGAAGTTGTTAGGACTTTAGATATTGTTAGACTAACTTAGGCTACAACGAATCCACACGTTTCTTGGGGAACTTTGTTCATGTAGAACTCATAGTAGAGTTCATGGTAGAACTTTGGAAGCAAAGCTTTGGGTCTGCACAAAATACAAACGAAAGACGTAGTAATTGGACAGTATACCTCCGTACCTTCGTCAGTAGGTTTTAGGCCGAACATAGTGCCTCGAGGGGTCTTTTGACAGTATCGAAGCCTCAGCACACAATAATAAAGAAATGTTACCAGAAAAAATAATTATTTATACACATAACATAACATAAACTCACGCCTATATCCCCGAAGGGGTAGGCAGATGTGCTAGCACCCACATTTCGCCAGTTTATGTTTAGGTCCCAATGTAGGTGGCGAGCCTATTGCCATTAACCAGGCACTTATAAACCTGCGATAAATACACACTTCGAACTTCGAAAAGCATCGAGAAGTCATTGGTGTGTGCCATAGTAAAACCTGGGATCGAACCCGAGAACTCGTCTCAGCAGTCCAGTACCCATACCACTAGGCTACCGCGGTTGTTCTAATTATTTTTAATAAGTCACCCATATCGATTCCTCTGGTTCTATTTTGGTGACTTATTGGAGAGGTTTTGTGTTGTCAGTGGGAAGACCGAGGGCCTACATTGCAACCACCCTGTATTGGTATGAAACCTTGCTTTGTTTTCTGCAAAGCTACTACAGCTGAACAGAAACTCTTAACGTTTAACCCTCCCTCATCTTCCCTCTATAGGGTCAGCAGCACGATTGTGATCTCCCTGGTGATGAATACGTGCATGGGCCACAGTAACCTTTTTCCAGGGTCGTGTGCTTGTCTGCCTAGTAAAAAATCGATTTAGTGACTTAAACATGAAAACCTAATAGACAGTTACTCTCACATTTATAACATTAGTATGGATGATGTGATGACAGTACATCCATTAAGCCTCCTTCACTTTGATCGTTAATACTCGACTAAAAGCCTTATTTTCTTTTCTATTACTGCTATAAGAGGGTCCTGACGTGCGTACGTGAGCCCAAAGTTGGTCTTTCAATACAAAACTACTTAGCGATTAACGTCTCGCGAATGTATTAACCTATCAACACTTCAAAGCCAGATTGGGGTTCAAACGTCGATTGCGGTCACAGTGACCTTTGGAATTGGATCCTATAGACATTAGTCCTTGACCTCCCATTTTGTAATAAATGAGAAACTAATACACCTCATTTACAATAGAATTACAGGTTTCTCGACAGTTTATTACTTGTATTTAGTTGATGGAATCTTTATAGTCATTTGTAGTGATGAATGAAAGATAGATTATATCATTGTATATTTATAAATTTCAACGTTATGCAGGTAATGATTTCATAAATTTTTGAAGTTATAATGTTTGTAGAATAATATAATCTGAATTGTGCTCAAGTCCGTTGAGCTATTTCTACGTGAAAGGTGGCAAACATACAAAATTTATTCAACTAACTAATATTAGTACAACGTAAAGAAAAAGCTTAAAACATCAGTGCTCTTAAACCCAAACAGATAACTTCTGCCAGGTAACGTATTCACCTAGTGTAATATCTGGCTGGTAGCTCGGAGCTGGCGGAAGGCGTCCGACCGGTAGGTTCCGGCGAGGCACCGCCAATTAAACTGGTTTGTACCAACGAATTCCAGTTTCCACTGACTTGAAGCGGAATAATCTTTTTTTTTTTTTTTTTTTTATAGTATCACGCCTATATCCCCGAAGGGGTAGGCAGAGGTGCTAGCACCCACATTTCGCCAGTTTATATTTAGGTCCCAATGTAATAGGTGGCGAGCCTATTGCCATTAACCGGGCACTTATAAAACCTGCGATAAATACACACATAACTTCGAAAAGCATCGTAGTCATTGGTGTGTGCCATGGTAAACCTGGGATCGAACCCGAGACCTCGTCTCAGCAGTCCATTACCCATACCACTAGGCTACCGCGGTCTGAATCTGAATGCGAATATTCAAGCACCTTTTATTAATATTGCGGTTTTAAAACTAAATGAGCCTCTGTAGGTACTATTACCTATTCTACACGATATTGTCGCAAGTATGCGTGAATATTACCTACCTAAAAATTTTAATTAATCCATTTTTAATGAACATCACTATATGCATCGAGATGAAATCCATAAAACGTTATCTTATTTCAATTGATTGCTCTATCTGTAAATGATGTGAGAAAAATGATAAGAACATAATGTTCTAGATGTGCGCAAGCAATTCTACGAGTAATATGCAGAGCTACGGCATTAATACTAGGATATTGTGGTTATAAAAGAGCTTTAACTTCATTGCTCTATGGGTGGCAATGTTCGAGCCGCGAATATGAGTCTCTCCGCCTTACGGAGGCTGTTGGTTGAATAGATGTGTATACTGATATGCAATGCGTGCAGCACTATGAGCAGGCGTGTTTATTTGGTGTATTTATATGAGACAACCTCCATAGCGTGGCGGTAGTGCACGCGACTGCTACGCAGCCCGCAGGAGGTGCGGGTTCGATTCCCGTTCAGTGCAAATATTTGTGTGCATAAATAAAAATATCTGCATTGGTCTGGGTGTTTCTCTGTATAATATGTATGTATGTATGAAAAAATTGATATAAGTATGTTTATCCGCATTCTAGAACCCGTAACATAAGCTAGTTAAGCTAGGCTTACCAATGGGTCTAGGTGGCATTGTGTAGCTTGTCCTAGAACATTTATTTATTATTTGTATTTATTTATTTCTATGAGTATAATAACAAATATTTAATTAACCAGTCTACGATTTTATTGCAATGAATTGTTGTTTTTGAAGCCATCTCCTAAATATTGAACTCCGACGCATCACGCTGTAATCATCAATGACAAGATTCAAGGTAGTTCGTAAGAGCATAGAATTAAGTACGTATATAATTTTAGTAATCAGGTTTGAAGAGACTCTGTACTATGCGAGTAAAGTGGTTGAAAAGACTCCATTCTTCCAATAAATATACCTACTTGTAGGGGCTGAGTCAAGTATCGATAAAAGCACCCGAAAATTTAGACATTTTCAAAGTCACAATCTATTTCAAACAAGCGTTGGCTGGGAAGCGTTCATTCGTGTAATTGTAGGCGGGTATAGGGTAGTCAACGAGTCTGAAACGTGGCTTAGTGAACTGTAAGAACCGATTGTTGAAAAATTATGCTTAAAACCAAATGGTAATGTGGTTGGAAATCTTTGACTATATACAACTGTATAGACACATCATTACTTTAAAAATGCATTGTAGCGGTTAGAGCCCAAGCCAACTTCATCTGGAAGTCAGTGCACCTAACGGGTGTGACTCTAATGCTCGGGAGGTCCATAGGGTTATGATTATCAAATCCATAGGAGAAACAACCAAAAGAATGCTGGCCCCAGTCGTTAAATAAAACTTTGGCAACGTTAGCGTAGCGCATTCAGCACCTTACCCTCGGTTTGAGTTCTACAACTACTTTATAATATATACTAGATCCGCCGGGTTGGGGTGAAGGCGGGGTTCTTATCCCTGGAGATTTTTGACGTTTATTGAAAAAGCTTGCCTCCAAACATGCTGGAATAAGATTTCATTTATTTTCTCGTCATAGTTTATCTAGTTTGCATCTCCAGAAACAGTTTTATCGTGATGTAAACTCCTTTCATCCATCGTTAGTTCTGAAGTTCAAAGTATGCCTTCACTTAACTTCGGCTTGTAACTGTTTATTCGCACTTGATCGTATTTGTATTCCATTGTTCTGAAGGCTTTGTTTCGGAAACTGTTGAAAACTTTATCCAAGTTTGGCAGGATTGATTAAAAGTAAGCAAAGGAAATATCGGTAGATAAACGACTCACTTTTTGATGAGATTTATTTTAGTATGGTCTAGTTCTCATTGTGATGTTATAGGAAAGTGAATTATATATTGACTTTAAAAAAGAAGTATTACCCTTATATTTGTAGTGAAATAGATCTTTGTACTAGTGATATTGAAGTTGAGAAACTGATACGTAATTGTGTCAATTCTAAAACATCACACAAAAGGATGTCCCCGGGTCTGCGGGGTGCGAGAAATATGTCTTGTATAATCTCACCTCCGGCAATCAGAGACCCATGGACGGCGTGCGTTTTGGTTGGTTCGAGTCCGACATAGTCGCCTCCACCAGTTTTAACAGATGTGGTATCCGGGGAATTTTGCGCACGATAAAAAAAATGTAATCATTTTGCAATCGAAATTATTTTCTATCAAATGCTAAAGACAGGTCAGAAGACAGTATAGACAAAAAGGACCTCTGAAGTGCTTGCTTATTCTAAAAGACAGTATCTTCATCACTTGGTATATGCATGTGTGTGCTAAACGTCAAGGTTATGCGCGGTCACCACATCATATCAACAAAACGTGCACGTTGGTCGACACACCCCTATGGGATTGGATAGCGGAAGTGGTCACCAAAGTTTATTAGTGGATAATAGAGTTCCGGGTGGGATACAGCAATTGGCGACCCGCGAATAAATTTATAGTAGCGGTGGGTTTACCCGCCGAGCCGTTACCTCGGGGCATCTATCTATACTATTATATAATTTTAAAAAGTTTATGTTTGTCCGCGATGGATGCAAAAACTACTGAACGGATTTCGATACGGTTTTCTTGGAATTGGATTGGACAAACATAAACTTTTTACATAACTATCGTAAGATTCAATATTGCAACGCGCGTTGCAATACCAAAATGCTTACGTAGTCGTGCGTTTTGCAGACCTATAAAAGAGGAACAATTCCACTAATGTTTTATTTTTCAAACATCCCAATAATCGGGCAATAGAAAAATATAAATCCTTTCACACTCTTATCGAGGGAAACAGGAAATCCCATCACGGGAACAGATTCAAGGCCATGCTCAAACCTCTCTCCCTACCTCCTCTATTTCCCGTATTCTATTTTTCCCGACACCGCACTGCTATTACCGTTATCCTTGCGATAGATACAGCCGGAAATATGGAACGAAACTATTGTATTGAGTATTCCTCCACTATATTATAATACTCAAGGTATGTCCCCGTTTTATGAGACCCTTCTTTGGAATTGGACAGTGGGAAATATAAATACGTCATATCGATAACGTTCGAGTGCTAAGGCAGAGGTCACGGGTTCGATTTCTAATTTACAAGAAAATTCACTGTTATTCATTTCTCTTATTTCTTTCTGTGAGCGTCTGTACTTCTGCCTTCATGCTAATCTGTCCTTCTGCTAATCTGGGATTTTGCTTTTCCGCGGTTTTGCGAATCTGTCCTTCTGCTACAGAGACTTTCTGCTCAGTAAAATATTTATCCTTGTTCGAATATTGAAAAAAAAATTTTTGCTTTGGGTTTGGATTACTCTATACACCCGGTACCTACATCTAATTTGAATTTGCTTTTAATACATACATAATACATGTTGCGAGAGTAACTTTGTCCTGTAATGGTTTCACGCTTTTATACTTAAACACAAATATGGATTAGGCTAAAGCTTGCCGGGAAAGGCTATGGTTTGCTATAGACTATGGTTTGGTCGAGGTAACCGACATACACGTGAAGCCATGATCAGTTTTCTCTATAGATAGATAGATAACTCTTTAATGTACACCAAAAGACAAAGTTAACAGTACAGTGTAAGAGGTATAAAGTTATATATAAAATGGACGTGTATGTGTGGACTGAGAGCCCATTTTTATTTTTGCATATTTTTGCAGTTAAACTAACAATATTCCTTAGTAAAAGATGTGGAAATATTTGTAAAATGAATATTAGAGTTTGTAAAGACCTCATTCAAAAGATATATCGCTTTAAGTTGGTCCCTCAGTTCACACACGTAAGCTCTCAAATCTAGATATATAATGAGTTCACCAACAAATTTTGGTTATAGACTCTTAGTAAAACATGAATAAACATCTATACAACATTAAAAAACGTAATGTGAATAGATAATAAAAAATTACAAACGTTTACATGTGGTCCCTGAGGGACCACATCTATTTACTCAAAATAATAGAATATAACACTAACATTAAACATAATTCATAAGCCAATCGTTAGTAAAAAATGGAAGTAAACTTATAAAACTAAAGAAAGATCACAAATAGTGGTAAAAATTGTAAATTTTACGTTTTTGTTGGTGGTCCCTCAGTTCACACATTATGCAAATGCTAATTGCTAAAATATAATTAAATACAACGATTACAAACATGTGGAGCCTTTCAGTGCTTAGTAAAAATCTTATATTATCGATCTGTATTTATTTTGTCACTGGTTTTATTGTTATTTTAACAAAAATGTACAAATTAGGTTTCCCATACTAATAGGGTGTCCATGCAGTCAAGAGTTTCAAGAACTATCATACATATTAGGTTTCAAAGTACTTGCATAGTAGTAAAGTGTGAGATAAAGATGAACAGTTGTTGTAGTATGTGAGTAGTTCAGAATTTTTATTTATATGCGGAGTAAAGTTTTTGTTTTGTATGTGAATACTTGTGTCTCCAACTTTTACAATCAAAATATGCGACTGCGGTTAAAAAGATCCATATAACCATATAGCAGGTGGTGTCCATTTGTAAATCATAAACCGAATGGCTAAACCAGTTATCGAAACGAATGAGAACAAAATTTAGGTACTAAAAGTTGCCGCCAATTCTTAAGCTAATTCTCCTAAATTTTGAGATAGTCGAAATAGAATTGCCATTTCACCTCAAACTCGGATATAGTTAAACAGTAATTCCGTAAATATAATTTTAATTTCGAAACGTTGGCAGAGAATAACAGTTTTTTAACAATTTCCGAGTGTGAGGTGAAATCGCGATTTTATTTATCCATCATAAAAATTCGGAAATTTGGTCTCAGTTTTGATTGTCTTTGTCTAAAACCTTATTTATATGTTTATGGTCTAAGCTCCGACATTCAGAAACTTGACAATTTTAAACCGACATTATAATATTACATTATCTGTCATATTTCTAAACTTCGTAATTTGGTAGCATAACTTTCAGCGACTGTTTTTTAAAACTAATTTAACTGCCATGGGTATTGGTCTTTTAAGCCTAAGCAACTATGGTGTAAATCCATTACCTGTACCTACAGCGTCGCTCTTAATAAAAATATATATTTAAATAATTAATTACGGAGCACTTGGAGACACTGGTAGTTTAGACTTTTTATTTATTTATGGACGTAAAACTGTCAGCTTGTTGCTTGTCGTGATATTGCTCAGTTACGCGTATTAATTTTCATTATTTGTGTTTTCCCTGGTGCATTTACTTACGAGTCCAATTAATTGTAGCATTGTTTCACCTATTTTCTTATTTCTAAGTAGTGGGTATGGATTTGTTATTTAAATTACTGTTTGCCCTGTTGTTTATCTGGTAAGTACATACTTGATACAAAATACAATTTGATAATTATCTAATTTCGTGTGGGACGCCAGCGTGCTTGGGACGAGGGCATTGCTGGAAGGCTTAGGGAGCAATTGTTGGAGGGTGCTTCGGGTGCTAATCTGGCCAGGCTCCGAGCAGTGTCACAGCCTGAATCAGGGGCATGGTTGCACGCGCTGCCTTCACCTCACCTGGGCACTTTGTTGGATGACAATTCGTTGCGGGTGGCGGTGGCCCTCCGCCTGGGCTGCAGGTTGTGTGAACCCCATAGATGCACCTGCGGTTCCATGGAGGCGGGCGACGGCCATCACGCACTGAGTTGTCGTAGAAGTATGGGTAGGTTTCCGCGCCACCATGCTCTCAACGACATACTTCGGAGAGCCTTTGTGTCGGCGGATATCCCATGCCTATTAGAACCACCTGGCCTCGGCAGATCCGACGGTAAAAGGCCGGACGGTATGACTCTGGTGCCATGGAAAAATGGTAAGTGCCTACTGTGGGATGCCACGTGTGTCAGCACGGTTGCGCCCAGTCACCTGAGCCGTACTGTCCGGTCTCCGGCAGCAGCTGCCGAGGACGCAGCGGATAAAAAACGGGAGAAATATGCAGCGTTGACAGAGCAATACATGTTCGCTCCCTTTGCGGTCGAGGCAATGGGTAGTTGGGGTACCGATGCCAAAAATCTTGTGAGCGAATTAGGGCGCAGGTTGAGGGACAAAACCGGTGACTCCCGCTCCGGCCCGTACCTGGCGCAACGGTTGGCCATAGCTATTCAACGGGGCAATGCCGCCAGCGTCATGGGCACCTTTGCGCCAGGTACGATGAGGGGCGGGTTAATGGATTAGACTTCATTGACTTTATAATTGTGTATAATTATGTAAAAATCAATTTGATACTTATTTCGTGTTAATAGGTATAATAACTTGCAATAATATATATGTTGTATTGTGCAGTGATAAAGGTTCTGCGGGTCGACCACCAAATGTCCCTTATGAACGCCAAGAAGAAATTTTTTTGAAATATGCCAAATGCTTGGAAGATCCGAATATTAAATACAACGATAAAATATTTACAGTAATGGCCCAAGACCTCGACTATAAAATGTCTCCCATCGTTTTATTTTTATCATTTAAACGGCAACAAAAAAAATTTTTGGCAACAAATTACCATCTATTTACTAATGACGAAACTTTACCATCAGCATCGTGTAACAGTCCAACATTTTCGGATTTAGGAAACACTAACAAAAAAATTATTACAAAAACCTTTTCTTTTTATCTGGACATATATGACTGGAAGAAAATACAACCACTGATGGGGATTAAAAAGAGGACTGGCTCATCATCCTACAGAAGTTATATAACATTACCAAAATACAAATGGAGCTGTATGTTAAAAGAAAAAATATGGTTAAATTCAAAATTACCCTGTACATTAACTTTTAAAAAACGTTATATTCGTGATAATTATATACACTTATTTGGTAAGTGCTCCCAGTGCAGTGCACAGATTTTTGTAAGTAGTGATACTACTACTGAAAGACTTTTCAAAATTGAGTGTAGAATTGATAATTTTGATGAATTATATGAACACGAAAAAAATATCAAATCAAAATTAACACCGTATAGGAGACGACAACTGGCTAAAGAATTACAAGATAAACCATCAGTATTGGTCAGAAACATTTTGGCTTCGAAATTAATTACCAATGATAATATAAGTTCACCAATACTCCCTTCATCTGCAGCTTTTCGAAAAATTAAATCTGACGGTAGAAAGGAACCTTTGCCCCATTCTGATCAAATTTTATCATTGTTAATGATGTCGAAATCCAACGATGACGATAAAAAAGAAATTCGAGAAATGTGTGTTTTTCCAAATTTTCGTTTATTGTTTTGGTCTGATAATCAAATCCAATATTATAATACCTATCAGGCAAAATTTGGTTCACCATTTTGTTTCTATTCACCCATTGATCTATATTCACCCCGTTTTACTCGATATGTTATCATATCGGTGTACTGAAAAAGCACAAGTAATACTGGGTCTTCTTAAGTTCAGCAAAAACTAACAAGATGGATATAGCACTGATGGCCTGCGAAGTGAACCGTACCACCTGGAGTCAATTACTAGATCCAAATATTGCATCTGTACCTTGATCCGAACATTACAGAGATCGGGTGGATCTTACCGAAGCGTCACGTCATGGGTGTCAATAAATGAACAGTACTTTTCCTAAAGTGTGGACACCCCATACCGGGCTTAGTATGAAAATCAATAAAAATACTTATAGTGACTAAAGCAATAAAAAACCAGTGACAAAATAAATACAGATCGATAATATAAGACTTTTACTAAGCACTGAAAGGCTCCACATGTTTGTAATCGTTGTATTTAATTATATTTTAGCAATTAGCATTTGCATAATGTGTGAACTGAGGGACCACCAACAAAAACGTAAAATTTACAATTTTTACCGCTATTTGTGATCTTTCTTTAGTTTTATAAGTTTCCTTCCATTTTTTACTAACGATTGGCTTATGAATTATGTTTAATGTTCGTGTTATATTCTATTATTTTGAGTAAATAGATGTGGTCCCTCAGGGACCACATGTAAACGTTTGTAATTTTTTATTATCTATTCACATTACGTTTTTTAATGTTGTATAGATGTTTATTCATGTTTTACTAAGAGTCTATAACCAAAATTTGTTGGTGAACTCATTATATATCTAGATTTGAGAGCTTACGTGTGTGAACTGAGGGACCAACTTAAAGCGATATATCTTTTGAATGAGGTCTTTACAAACTCTAATATTCATTTTACAAATATTTCCACATCTTTTACTAAGGAATATTGTTAGTTTAGCTGCAAAAATATGCAAAAAAAAAATGGGCTCTCAGTCCACACATACACAAATGGACGACCTTTTCACCAATGGCGATCTCTTCCACGAAGTCTTTAATAATCATAGTTTTCATGCAAGTGGTCTTTATTTTATATAATAAAATTTGAAAATTGTTTGAATTGAGAATTGTGATGACGTAACTGTCACTTGCATTCCCGCGACTTACTGTCATACACATAACAGGATTAGTTAGGTAACCATTCGTCGTCAGTGGCGCGCGTCACCCAAATCTGAATTGACAGCTCTCAGCTCAGTCGACCAAGTGGACTGACAGCCATTTTGTCATATTTATAATAATGGTTATTGTTACACGCAATGGTAGTACTTTCATCATCTGTAGTAATTTCATACCCAGAGCAGTCCATACTCTGTACAGTATTATAACATTTTTACATACTTTTGAGGCTCCTACCTGAATTTCACGCATTATGAAACTGGCCAAGATCACCTTCATGATCTATTTTAGACAGTTTTGTAACAATAGAATGGAATTTTTTAAAAACAAATGTGTAATTTTTTTGGTATAGAATTAGTGATATTAACAAAAGAAATAAAGAAAATCCTTTGATTATATAGTTAAAGAGAAAAACAATAAATTCTAGTGACCCTTTCACCACAATACACATCCAACAACTTTGAAATCTAACCTCGATTCGTTTCAGTCATGCTACGTAATGGAGTTATCTATAAATGTCAACACTACACCGTACGAAACGGGATATCCAGAAAATGGATTCGCTCTAACAAATGGGAGACTTTATTAGATTTCGGTTGCCCAACCCCGCAGCCACTATCAGGCGGAACATAAAAATTATTGATAATCTATCAATCTCAATAGAAGTAGGCACGAATGACAACTACCCGCCCAACAAATATAAATATATATTTGGCGGATGATTCGTTTGCGGTTTTGAAAGCAAAGACGTGTGTACCAATTAGAGGCCCCAATTAGTCCCACCCTCTCCTTCTCTACACAGGACAAGACTTGTAGGGTTTAGTTGTCATCTGCATTCGGTGCAGAATATTCCATTAAGAACCAAGCGGTTCCATAAGTCTTTACTTTCCACACTATTAATTCCTTCTTTACGTGTTTCCTTCTTCTTATAGTGCCGGATTTTTTTTAGCGGGGCGTGAAAATGCACCATAGTATTTGATTCGTTAGGTGCTTACCTAACGAGGCCTGAAGACTTCATATTTTATTGGTTAAGGATGGATGAATGGATGGATGGATTTTACTGGATGGAAGGAAGGATGACCTTAACTATGTAAAGTAATATCTATGAAACTTTTACAAAAAACATCCTTACTAGAAAAAGCTACACTTAAACTCCACTACTACTCTATAAATCTATTTTCTGGTCGTAAGTAGGGTCACTAGTGTTCATTGAAAAGGGTAGGGTCGGTCGGTAACCCTTGAGCGACACCTCCAGATTATAGATATCGGTAACCACATCATGCCAGTCATACATTTAATGACCAATTTTGTTGGTACCGGTAGTTCATTGGCCATTACTCACTTTGCAACAAATTACGGATAAATTTCATAATATATGTGAATCTATTACCTTCACAGATGACTTTATAATATGAAAGTGAGAGGAAATAACTGGGTGTAATTGACACATTAAAAAATAAATTTTAAAGCAATTACTTCGCAAATTTTTCAAAGGTAGATTTGTAAATTTAAATCGGAAATTGACATCTAAATGGGTCTAGAACAGCAAAAAAGCTCTGTCTAGAGGGAACACTGCAACCAAAATAGTGAGCTAAGTAATACGTCCCAGGTTAGCCGAAATTCTCCTATACACACGTCTGAAGGAGAGTTGAAGCAATATATTAGTATCCAAAAACCACATTTTTGCTATAAAAAGCTGGTCTTGTAAGGAAAATAGAACGAAAACAAAGTACTTCTATAACATCTGTCATAACAACACGTTATATTTTGATAGCTTTGAAATAACCTAACTACTCAATTTAATTTGAGTACATAGTCAATTCACTTTTGCCTTGAACACAACTAGTGTAAGTTCTGTATTTTATGTGAGAAGAAAATATAAAGAAGGAAAAGATTCCCCAGTTTACTCTTGAATTTTATAGTAGCAATATTACAAACGAGTATTCCTTTTAGAAACCGCAGTCCGCTGAGGGCGTGCCTGTCTGTGCCAATGAACTTGATGTGAAAACATTTCTTCAAGTCAACTGTTTTGATGTGTGCGGGTTGAGAAACAACGGCTTTTTCTATTTATAAATTAAATGAAAACCCGCAACTAGACTGGCAACTGTTGTATCAAATTATGTGAGTTTTCTGTAGCGCAGGTATATCGCCCGGTTTCAACTGTGCGAGGTTTTACGCATGCGGACACAGACACGGCCGCATTTACTTTGATAAACGTGTATGCTGTCATCATCATCATCATCATCATCATCATTCTATCGTTAGTCCCGGTCGCATCCGAAGCCTTCGCCTCGGAGTCTGGGGTCCGCTTACGGGGATAAACGTGTATGCTGTATCAGGAACAATCTTCTTTCCACGGTACATGGTTCGCGAAATCTCACACGCGTTACACATGTTGCACCTTGGAAAAGTGGCTTAACTATGAAATTTATATTCGTATGAACTTTAAATTTTTATTTTTATTTTATACATTATTTTGTTCGCGATTGATGAATTATCACTACATAATATTGAAAAAATCATAATACATATTCGACTTAAACAATTCAATTAACAACTATTGTTTCTTTATCCTTGTAATTCTTAGCATACCTATTAATTTTTCATAATGTAGCTTTGCTATATTCGGGATAGCCAGGTGTCCTAAATTGCAAGTAAGGCTGACTTGATCTTCGATGACAATGTATGTGAGGGTGTAATTACAAATTACAGCCTCATATACACCATCACATGTATAGCTGTATACTTATTTCCTTGGCCCTGTGTGCACAATACTTTTGCTCGTTAGACTGTCATCAAACACATTCATAATTGATATATCGACATTTGTTCTCGTCGAGCTTCTCGTTTATTGGAAATCAAATTATAATCTCGTACCTTTCACATTGATGAAACATTATTATTAAAATGTCCATCATAATTGTGAATTTCATTTATAGATTTAATTCGATGCAGATATTTAATGTTTCAAATTGATAACAGGAATGGTTGGGCTTGTTCAAAATGAAAGATACAAATAATATGGGCTATTTTTCCTATGCACATTAAATTTGATGTCGCTTTTCATTCACCTTTTAACCGTCGATATGTTAGTGTGTCCGTCTCTATGCTCGAAAAGTATGCAACTCGGAACTACCATACAACTAAATTATGTCTATGATTTGTCGAATATTAAAGTACAAAAAATTATTTGAATTTATTTTAACATTCATGCCGTAGAAAAAAGAATTCTTTATATGTTACTTCCTGCCGTTTTATCAATTTACCAACTTGTCCGTTTATCGAAAAGCACTTTCAACGACCTTTTTATGATTTTAATACCACATAAAAGTGAAGAGAGGTCCACAACTACCAATATCATTATATACGAAGCGAGAAACGACCCCTAGACAAACGGATTATGGGCCCAACACAACCATCGCCTATACCCAATAAAGTCCCATAACTTTTCATTCTAAAAATAAAATATCAGGAAAATGTGAAAAGGTCACAATGTTAAATATTTTCTTAAAAAAAGGTTTGATCTTTTGTAACGAAGTGTGTCCCTCGTTTTGTTTTTGATGAAGTTAATAGGATTAACTTTGTTTTTAAATAAAACGGTTAACGATTTGTTTGTTTTCATTGACACCTTTTTTATTGCAGAGCTATAGTACGCAATTTATTGTAAAACGTAGCAAGTGTCAATATAAAAGAAACAATATAAACATAAATTTATAAACGCTTATTCTTTAATACCACTTAGGTCCCGGGGTTAGCAATTATTGATATTACGTTTGTATTGTATCGCAATTGAATTAGACAAATTAGTCAAATGGTAGTAATGGCCGCTTACCGTAAGTGCGTAGTGTACATAGTCTTCTAACAGTGATAGAAAAATAAAAATAAAGCGTATAAATATGATTTTACTATTGAGTAAGAATATGAATGAAGGTCAAAATGCAGTTACAATTCTACACGTACCGCGATCTCCACAAGCTCTTCGCAGAACAAAATGAAGTAGGGCTGTAAGATTAACATTATCCAAATGATTATAGTAACCACATTGATAGATTCAAATTATATAAAATAAAAATTCGCTTCTTACCAAAAAGTGTACAACAGTTTTATACTGTGACCCCACACTAGGCAAAGCCTGTCCTGAAACATTGTTTGCTATCAAAAGAGTGATTCCCGGTACAAGAAGTAGTCGCTTACAGTAGGTTCATAGCGCTGCATAGTCATGCAAAGTATTATTGCAAGTATTTATTTTCCCGATTAGAAATTCTCGGTAGCACTAATTTCAATAGTAGAATCCCGATATTGTTCTTCTACTAACAGTAATAAATTACCAGCCTAATCGTACTCTTGGCATCCGTTTCTTCTAATAACAAACATGAACGCAGCACTGAACAACGCAGGTATATCCAGTTCCAGCAAATAAATAAACCTACGTCATAGTACATGAGTCTTGACCTAGCCGGGCCAACAGCCTGTGGAACTATTTCTGTAGTTTATTGTTAGAAATGGGAGATACGGAAAACGTATTTTATAAAATGGTCCGTACAGTAGCACTAGCATGAACTCCTATCGAATTCGTAATGTAAAGGTTTCGAAAGAACGGAGCATTGTGATTGGCAGTCTCCCTCTTGTGAACCTGTGTGCGTGTGTAGCCCGCCAATAGCAATGCTCCGTTCCGTCGATAGCTTTACATTACGAATTCGATAGTATTTCGTGCTAAGGCTACATAAATGCAAGAGAGTCACCTTCGCTAGTGTGGCCACGTTATGAGCGACGGCATGGGTAACAAATGTCTGGCAATGATGCCTCAGCCGTCACACCATTGGGAAGGATAGACCAAAGAAGTGCTGGCTTGACGGACTCGAAAATAACATCACGATATTGCCTTTGGTACTTGTATCATTACCATGGAGACTTAAGACGGAAGACTTAAAAGTGGAAGAGCCAGCTAGTAAACGGATCTCGGACCCCGAAGTGAGAGTCTCAGATGTGACCGGAACTAACCAGAAGATGATGATGATGATGAATGATACGTATTAGTTCATGTCCCGTCTCGGCATTCACTTTTTCCAATTTCAAGTAGTGTTAGTAGAATTGTCGGTAGATGACTGTCGTCATCCTTATGACAGCGCGTTCTCCTTGTAAGGAACTGGGCGGGGGTTGAAGTCCCGTCTGGACATATTTTTTTCCAATTTTCAATCAAGTTATGGGTACAACAGTTGCCGTACAGCGAATACATAACTGATTTTTACAATTCAATCATCATTATGTTTGTCTCTTGTTTGTTTCACCCTCTAAATCAAAAAGAAGTCTTCCGTTAGAACCTTTTTCATTAGTCTACAAGTATACTGGCTGGCAGGTAAGATCGACTTAGGCCACGGGGACCTTGGTGGGTAAATCCCGGTTTCATTAAAGATCGTAAACAACTATGACTTTTTATAAGCTTAGTTGTAGGAAACGCAGTGAAACTGTTTGAATATAAAATTAAAATTATCATTTTCTCTATCTATCTATCTATACTATCACGCCTATATCCCCGAAAGGGTAGGCAGAGGTGCTAGCACCCACAGTTCGCCAGTGAATATTTAGGTCCCAATGTAATAGGGGGCGAGCCTATTGCCAATAACCGGGCACTTATAAACCTGCGATAAATACACACTTCTTTTCATTTTCTTTTGTTTTTTTTTACCCGACTGCGCGACGCAAAGGTGGGTATTGTGTTTATTTTATGTTCCTATTCTTATTTAATATTTTTAATATTTAGAGTTTGATATGAAAATGCATAAGATTGGCTAACCTTTGTTATCATGAATCATTAATAACTCTATATTGATGAAATATTTTATCAAATAGAACTGTTAAATAAAATCATATGATGTACTAGGCTTATAAATAAATAAAATCAGAACCTGTTAAATGATCAGATTTATAAATATGAAAGTATCAATGTTATAACTGTATCAATTGCCATAATCAATTAATACTATTTAAATTGTTTTACGTTTATTGCATTTTATAAGCTTTGTTGTAGGAAACGCAGTGAAACTATTTGAATATGAAATTGAAACTGTTTTACGTGGTTAGCTAACTAACAAATGAACTTCGCAAATAGTTCAAATTTTATTTGAAGCACTGTTTTCAGAAAATTCAATAAGTTTGTGCAAACCAGTGTGAAAGTATGACGCGACACGCAGAGCACGAGTTGCGATGTCAAAACTTTCCACAATAGCTTCCTGGAATTTAGTTTTGATTCTGTTTATTAATTAAATTCGTGAATTGAATCTAAAGCTTAGGTACGTTGTTTGAATTTAGTATTAATTATTACTATTGGAATAATTTATCATGTTATAGTATTTCTAGTAATGAAAATAATTAAATAAAACTGACCATGAAATTAAAAATAATTATATGCTCATATTTAATTTGAACGCAGAACAGAATTTACGTGAAAAAGCATTCGTAACAGACCGACTACGACTGCTACATTTAGACGTTTTTATTTTCAAGGAGCTGTCAAAGAGAATATTTTCAGCGCACATGTTATCTATATTAGTGACAAAATAATGGCGTTTATAGAAATAGGGACACGTTGACACGATTAAATACTGAACTGGTGTTTTGTATCCCTTTGATCATAAATATCTTTTTTTTTTTGTGATTTTAGAGTTTTATAAGTGTTTAGAGAGTGAAGTGGTATTAATGTTGGTGGGCCCTATACACCAAATATAGGGCCCCAGTAACCCATACATTTATATGCTGATTGAAGAACGAGACTCTGGTGCAGTGTTTTTCCTCGGAGTTGGAGTGCCTGACGGCAGCCACTCTTGTAAATGTAAAAATAAATAAATCCTTAACAAAAGCAGAAGGTGAGCGAAATAAATGGTCTTCAAAACCAAAAAGACACTAAAAAGTGAACATCACTATTCTAATGAAATATTATTTATTACTCAAAGAGTAATAGGTGTCAGTATAATATACATATTATTATAAAATCGGTTCATAGACTGAAAGATACAAACCAATATAGTACCTTCTCCTTTTTGAAGGCAGTAAATAAAAGATAAAATACCAAATTATTTGAAGACTACGCACCCTAGAAAATTGTTAAATTCATTTGATGTTAACGATGAAAAATATTTCACGGAGCTTGGCAATAAACCAGTCTTTATTCAGCTATACATTGTTGCGAAGTTTACGACAATTTATCATTCAACTCTAGATATTAATCTTTGTGATCGTGATAACCGATCAAAATCATACTTGGAGGTAAGATTTTTAATTATTTAACGTAGTCCGTCGGTCCGTCCGTCCATCTTCAGTTTTGGTTTGTATACCTATTGGCATGAATCTTTAACCAAAGTCACAAGTCCACCATTGTTGCACAGCGTGCTACTCTCAATATATAGCCCGAAAGTGCGCACCGTGCGCATTGTTCGCATTTTCAGCACATTTTAGGTCCATAATTCATGCTTATACCTATATGTGAAGTTAAATAAACTAAAACCAAATCTAGATGCGGTATCTATATCTTGGGGCCAAAGCAACATCTTCAGGGTTCAAAACTAGCTTCAGCGGTAATCCGCAACATCTATGGACTAACGAACCAAGCTCTGGGGCAGAGTCTCCTATTGGAGTTGAATCGTGTGAATAGCAGGCTGATTTCTCTGCCTATCCCAGAGGGAATAAGGCCTGAGTATGTATATGCACGATATATTAGATTCGCCTGATTGTTCAATTTCATTAGAACGTATTAACGACCATTGTATGGTCGTTGGAATGTTTGGTACATTTCAACGACCATAACGTATCATAATTTGTATGCAAATCAATATTAATGTTTCAGATACCTATCAATCGCGTAGCAAAGATAATAACTACAGGTACCTTGAATACCAAGACCTAGCTCTAATGACAGCTATTTCAAACATAGTCGTTAGCAAAATAAAATAAAATAAATTAATACTCTTCAAGAAGTTTCAACTAGTGTAATCTCAATATTATAGGTATACAACGCAATTTCTACTGTAACAGTAAATGTTTATGAGTGAAAATACCTCAATATATGCATCTAAAATGAAACACGTTATACAGATCTGCAAATAGAATTTGAATTTCACCGTTCCCCGCCTTATCTTTATTGTTCTAGCACTTGAAGCTTGCGCTCAAAGGCGGATGTATCGCAGCGGAAAATACGCTGTGCATGTTGTGCTATTTTTAAAATGCTTATTCGAATTTATATATAGACAGTATAGTGCAGATTACGCTGCTTATAGGTACTAGAAGATTATCATAAAATGGTAGAAATAGTACGTTTATTCAAACACCATTTCTATTTCAGGTAAGGTACAAAGAAGTAGAGGAAACTTGAACAAAAATATTGGGTTACATTTAACGTTTTACTATCGTAATAATTTTATTTAAAACAAAATAATCTCAAGCAATTTGTAACAATATTTAATTATGTAAATTCAGTCCGTTGTCTACACGTATAAAATACAGAGTCCTGAATACATTACACGTTAAATAGTGAAAAGAGCCGAGCTGTAATTTATTCGGTTGGTTGACGTTATACATCGTAATCGTATTTACACTCAGTGTAACTGTTCACACTAGACTCAAAAGATCGTCTATTCTATTCTGAACAAATACACATGTTCTGAGTTTGACTTTTATTACCCTTCAGTCATTTTAGAAATAAATGTAGAAAAGGTAATAGAATAAGATGGATTGCTATCTACTTATTTTTGGAGGTTAAATAACGGGATTACATCGTCCAAAATGATAAGCGGACTATGTTTACACGTTTATAGTACCTACATATGTAATGGATTATCAAAAATTCAATTATTACAAATGCTGCAAGCAGACAAAAGTAATAATAAAATGCAATAGAACAATACAATAATTGCCTGCGTTCTGGGGTGGTCTTTATTTTCATTGTGCTTATCAACTCACTAAATATCAATTTCTTGCTTTATCACACAAAATAAGGTAATAGTAAGTTTTATAATAAAACTTTATTCGTGTACCGATGATCCACTGAATTTTATATACTTTTAAATGTAATGTTAGTTACCTTAGTGATGAATAAGATAAGAGAAAAATAAAAATAATACCTAATAATAAACTGTAAAATTCTGTTGACGTTTCAATTATCTTTCTATTATATATATAAATATTAATTATGTTTGAGACCCATAACTTCTCTACGTTCTTAATCAATAGCCGAAACATGAAAATATTGTTCTAGATTTTAGTTAACAGCGAGAACAGCGTAAATTTATTTCGTCTCTTGTTAAAGTTAATTTCGATTTCACTCTACATTTTTCATTGTTTGTGTCAAGTCGGCATATTATTATGTCAACTGGACTTACTCGTTACTCATTTTTATTTCTGACTTGTAAAACAAATAGTGGATACTGCAATATACCTACCTACAAAGACATACCTACAAAAGCGTAGATAATACAATATATGTTGTTTATATGTATGATACCTGCATGCGGTTGCGTTAAAATCACAAGCAAAGCGCTCACCGCACGTCGAATAACAACCGTGTTTCATATTATGTTTCAAACCGATCTCAAAGCGTCAGAGTAAATAGTGGGTATTTTATCACAATACAGTGTTATACATTGTTTAGTCATGAAAATATGATGAAAACCACATAGTGAAAGTCGCGAATTCATATGTCAAATTGACTTCTGTATGTAGTTAGCATCTACCTACTATGTGTGGTTAGCGCAATCCGGGTATTAACGCGATAATATGGTAAATAAATAATTTACCTTTCGATTTGCTTGACGTTTCGGCCAGGTTGCACTTGAAGACGACTTGCCCCTTGGCCGTTTGCCCATTGAGGTCACATTATTCGATAGACGTTTTGACTAGTGGACTAACTCATTTAAAAGACATTCAGCTTCGAGGACGTTCAAATCTTAACCGCTCTAGCCGTGGTCACAATCTGACAGACTTGTGACAGACTTTATGACTGACATCATGCAACACGAAAGTTTAAAGGTGAATATCTACTATGTGTTTTAAAATGATGCTGTTGAATCGAAGTTCATTCGCATCGCAGTTAAACTGGAAAGCCGACCACAACTGAGTTGGGAAAAGGTCCAGAGAATGAGAAGGAGGGTAGGGTTATCCATACCACTTATCATACTATGTTTGTATTATTTTTTCAAATGCTGTGCTTATACTGGCCTCATCAAACAAATAATCTGTGATAGTAAGACAGTTTTGCAAAGTCAATTCAAGAGAACAGTCTGCACAGTATAGCTGTACCACAGATACGTGACAGTCCATTATCCAGTGAAGGAAATAGTACTGGTTATAGTCGCGCACATCTATAGGAAATTGCCGTACATTACGATTTTGTTTTCCAGACATCACGTAAAGACTTCTTGTAAACAAAATCACCGCGAAAATAGAAACTCACGTTCACATGGACGTGTAGAACTATGTTTACAAATATTCATATTTATGAAAAACTTCGTTTGTATCGTAGCTTTAGTTTATCCATCCCGTGTTCCTGACCTTTAAGGTAGTCATTGAATTCCATCGTTTGGGAATTCAAATATGGAAGACGTCCATTTCATTAGCGTACATTTATCTCTTTCACAGAAAGATTTTTAGAAGAGGTACATTCCATTTGGATCGTTGCCGTTGGACTTATCGTCAATGGTTACCATTCCCCTTTTGTTTTATAAATTCAATATCAAGTGTCATCTTGACATAGGTATTTTATACAATCCTCATAGTTATCCTTAGAGGAACAAAGTGTGCGAGTGACATACGTTATCTTCACCTAAAACCTAGGCGAGAAACATTTTATATTAAACCTTTTTCAATTGTAACAGTACTATATAGATACTGCAGTGACGTCAGTGTTTCTAAACTACAAGTCACTACCACTGACATTTGAAATTCAGTATTGCGGTAATGAAGGAGTGTGTGTGGCTTCATTTATAAGTACTGATATTGATGTCTATGTTATAACCACGAGTAGTCAGTGAGTTGTAGAGGATTGGTACCTATATTTCCGTGCCAAACCAATCATGTGGAGGCTACTGTCGCTTCCAGATCTGACTGTACAGTCATACTAGACTCTAGTCTGTTCAAATATGCTCTTGAGATGCAAAGGCCTACTCTATTAGCGTAGAGGATTAAATACGAGGTTCAAAACGTTTCGTGGATAGATTGAAAGCCGACTCTGATTGAGTTGGAAATTGACTCGGTGGATGAGAAAAATAACTCACTATTGATTTGTTTGTCAATCAATCAATCAATCAATCAATCGATAGTCTAAACTTCAGACAGTTTATAAGTTTGCTGGGTATAGGCCTATAATATGACTACGTTGATTTCATAAAGATACTCGTATTTTGTATTTCGACAGTCACACACAACGATTCATCGTAACATAAATAGTTACAGGGTCACGTCATTCGCCATTCATCCTGTACTTCTAAATATTTTTCTTTCAACGGAATTTTTTTCAAGAAAACGCAAATAAAATGGTATTTAGGTGTCAAAATAATTTATAAAATTTGTTTTTAATTTGTGATAATGAATTCAGGGCTGGCAACTGATGAGTATTTGATTAATTAGGAAAAAAAATCTATTGGAAGAGGACATTTAGGGTGTTATTTATATTATTAACTAATCCCACTGGGGTAATCCATATTTTGAAACTTTTTGTTCCTATAGCTAATAAAACTTTTTGGCTATATTTATTATTTCACATAGTAAGAAATGCTTCTTTACAAGGGTTCCTTTACAATGCCTCAAAAGGATAAAATGGAAACTTGGGTCTCCACTCTTTTTTTATGCTCACACATCTCCGCCAAAGTAGGTGGAGGTGATTATATCGGACTCAAACCGACTAAAACACACGCCGTGTATGGGTTTGATTGCCGGAGGTGAGATTATACAAGGCATATCTCTCGCACCCCGCCAGACTCGAGGCGATCTCTTTTAGATGACCCCTTTTCCTTAATTTGAGAACCATGGTGTACTTATCCCCCGAATATGGGGAGACGCACTTGGATTTTTTAGAATCTCTTAGAAACAGTGAGAAACAGTAGGAAGGTGGTGATATTAACAAAAACAAACAATACCCTCGTACCAGACAAACATGAACCTTATGTCATTAGCCATAATGTTGAATACACTTGTCATGACTGTTATTTTAGAAGAAATTGTTTATGTTTTCAAGACATTTAAGAAATAGATCAAGTATCTCGGATCTTCGTAGTTATTTTGTCATGTGAAAAGGCAATACTATAATCCTAATCCTAATCCAATTTAATTACCTACAAAAAAAATGGAGGTGTTTCTTGAAAGATCTTCGTACTTCATAGATTTAAGTGACAAGAGCGAGTGAGTGAGAGGAGTGGATAATGTGGCAGATTAATAACACTAATGGTGGTTTCTCCGTTGCGTCTACAATGGGCAATTTTGAGTTCGCGGTTCACTTGTTGTTTTTGATTTGATTTGGCAGTTTTTTTGGGAGCAAATGCCGTGTGACCTCCCAAGAAGAAAACCTGTGAGCTCGTGCACTGGCTAGTAACAGATGAGATTGACTTGGATTTCAAAAGTGTTGGTAGGGACACTTAATTTTTTCTGTCGTACACATCAATCAATCAATTAGTCTATTGCAGTCCACAGCTGGACATAGGCATTATTACGATGAGTGGTCAAGGAATTTCTGATACGGTATGGAATTTCCTTTCTTGGTTACACCCAGTTTACCCGTAACGGAATATTTTATGGTTTTAGTCGGCTCAAGTCTAATATTACCATTTCACTGAATGTATGAACTACCATTAGATATTGCATATTAAATCACTTCTTTTTATCATTATTTGCATACAACGTAATAATTTAGAACATTTTCCGTTTTTAATTTATCAATGTACCTACTGCTGCATTTCGCTTCTGCTCTGCACCAGTTGTTTGTAGCATGATGTTATTATACATATAAACCTTCCTCTTCAATCATTCTATCTATTAAGAAAATCGCATCAAAATCCGCTGCGTGGTTTTAAAGATTTAAGCATACAAAGGGACATAGGAATATAGGGACAGAGAACGCGACTTTGTTTTATACTAAACACTTATAATTAACGTACTCACCCAGAGGAATGAGCCCACTGTTGAGCATCGACAACTTAATGCTGTTCGGGATGGACACCAAACTTGTGGACCCTGTGTTCCTATAGTCCTTCTTCTTTGGTTTTTTCTCCAAGTCATATCTTGGCGTAGACCGTGAGCGGTGTTTCCGTTGGCTGGTCGCCACCGAAGTACCGCGCTGTCCCGTTCGCGTCGACATTATCTGGCTGACTGAGTGATTCCTCCCAATATATTCAGTCGGATATGAGCGGAAGTATCTGGCTCAATTAATAGCGCACCGTCATTTTATACAGAAGAACTTCACACACAAACACTAGATATATTTTTCTTTAGTTATTGTGGTATAAAAATATGACAATTATATTGACGGAAACTAAAAATAAATCTATCTATTTATAAGCGTAATTTTTATATTTTTTATTTGTATCAAAACATTTACTAGAACATGGCATTAGGTATTATTACTAAAATGGCGGTCTATGAAAGTTGATGACACTTTTGGTATCATAAAGGCTTTTTCATTGCGTTTGGATCTGGTCAGCTGGTTAGTCGTCGCCTGGAACAAACGAAAAAGATGCATGTAAGTAAATTATAACGTTAGGCAGGTAATATTGGGTTGAATTTTTGGGGTTAGTTGGTCAGACGACAGTTGTTGCTATAAAAGATGCATATACTATGAAATATAAAGGAGGAGAATGAGTATCTGGACCCTGTACTCCACATGAAATCCTTTACTCTAAAATGATGATGTTAAATGTCGTGTGGAAATATGTAGCAGTAACTGGTAAATATTTCAAATTTGGGCTTGTTAAAACAAACCGATTAACCACGTATTCTAATTTCACTAAAATAAAATAACGATATTGAAAGCACTCAGTATTGTCGACATAGGATTATATGGATTCAAGATCAAAATTATACAATCCCACGTCATCTTTTTGGTCTAATATCCATTTTCAGTTCAATCAATTTCGATCGAAATTCCGTTTGTCGTAATTCAATATTGTAACGTAACAAATTCGGTCTCACAGAAATCAAATTTTCATGTCATAAATTACATTTTATCATAAAAGCTTAAAAATACGTATAGGAACCTATGGAAGGGTTAAAAAGCAGTCAATCGATATACCAGACTATAAATTAATCCCTGTGTCAAATATATCAGCGGTATCTGTTTACTTATCTGAACTTAATTGAATAATAACCATTCAAACCGACCAATAACATTTAATCTTTATAGATGTTATAAAGAATAAATCTTTCACAAATTTTCCCTTTCATAATATTGCTAATATTATGAAAGTGAAAATTTGTTGTAGGAGTATTCTCAAAATAACTGGTGAATAATAATAAAACGCCATAGTATCTGACCGCATAATCATTTCGTTACATTTATGGAATATAATCGAATAACGAACGACACCAGAATAATAATTCTAAGGAAGGAATTCTATTTTTGCGAATATTTTCAGTCTTTCTTATCTCTATTAAAAAGAAAACCATATCTCTAGTGAAAGCGTGCCTACCATCTGCCCAAGTATTTTCATCATAATAACTTTTCAAGTTTCGTGTTCCATGAAATATATAAAGTTATTACATTGTAAGACTTGTACTTCCACGAAGGGCCGTAGACATAGAAAACGACTTTACTTGCAGATGTACTTATTATATGACAGGACAGACTCTGTTGCGTGGTGATATTGAACGCAACCTACGCAGGGGGCGCGGGTTCGATCGCCGCTCAGTGAAAATATGTGTATTTTTTTTATTTATAGCACGTCAATTTGACTTCACCTCGCCTGATGTTAAGCTGAAGGCAAAGTCTCATGAAAGAGGGTCACCATTGCAAACACATTCAGTGCTACAATGGTGGTGCTCAGCTTGACGGCCTTATCAGATGCTTTTTCACGCCCCGCTAAAAGAACCCGGTACTGTAGGAAGAAGGAAACGTGAATATGGCTATTTACATTGATCTGATGGTACCTACCTCAGAGAGCACGTTAAGAAGTCGTCGGCCCCGGTTGTCGTACAAACATCAATGGCAGCCGTTACGGGTAGTTGTAGCCCTAAAAAGTTCAATAACTGGTCTGCTTCGATATTACCATTGTTTTATAGAGGTGATATGGCAGTCAATTCACACGTAAAATTTAATTTCAGTCAGACCCGCAATCAGACAGGTAAAGAGGGATCCTTCAGCGGTGAAATCTTCGGATACTACTGGTATAACCGTTAGGATTAAGAAGATTCTTATTACACAGCTATCATAGAATACATTTTAAAGTCCAAGTCATCAAAGTGTATGGATAGTTTGATTATTTGCCAATTTGGATATACGTATAAGGTATAGCTACCTATAAATGTAAGTAGTTAGAGAGCATCTGGTGCATTAAATACATTCCTTTAGAATGACGCATGGGCCAGTTGAAGAAATACTCGTTCATTCATATTATTTTGTGTACGTGAGAATTGAATTATGTAGGAAAACCTACTGACGGAAACGGATGACGACTATTTTTTTATTCTAATAATAGTGATAATGATGTTTATAATGAATGAATAAACAGAAATTTTCTTACAGCGTATAGTTTTAGAGATATTTCATTTTCAAAATTCAATATCTCGAATCACCCGAACGCTATATTTATACAAAATCGGTACCTAGAGAAGCATGGCTTCATGCTTTCGTGTGGAAATGCATGGGGTACAAGAGTAAATCGCATTTATCTTAATCAGTGTTTTATTTACATGTGTATGATTCTTAATCAGTGTTTTATTTACATGTCTAAAAGTTATTTGAAATTTAATAAATAATCTGAAAAGTTATAAATTTGAACTCAATTTGATTGTTTACACTTTGACCTACTATAGGAACTAAGGAACGTTCGTGGTTTCTGTTTACATTTTATTTATTTATTTATTTTCACTTTTTTTCAGTAAAAACTGAGACTTTAGCAGTACCTATTGGGTAGAATCGGTAACTATTATTATAGGCTAATTGATTTATTATGTTATCACTTATGAGAAACTCGAACTTTATTAGTTTATCAAAATCTATAAATTGAAGTGTTTTAGCAACTTTTATTTAATCATTATCTTTCAAATTGTCTCTCTTCCCTACAAATACAAACACCGAGATCAATACATCCCAATCTCACCGCTGTATTGAAGTAAAACTAATCACAAGGGGTCACTTGAAGGTTAATTACTTTCAAGTTTGCGCACGATTTGTGACCCCGAAGGCTTAGTTAACATATAAATTACTTGTTTCAATCTAGACAGCTTAAAATAGATAGTGATGTTACTGGTTGCTGTCATTTCTGGAATACAGGCTTTGTTTTTTTTGCGTATGACTTCGGTTTCTAACGTTAATGAATTTAACTATAATATGAATTAGATACAGAATACAATATATTTAGATGATGCCGAAAGTAATGAAAATAACTTACTAGATTGACCAAAGAATATTTTCTTAGTATACATCTTAAATTCTCTGAACCTACACCCCTCTCCCCTTTGTCCACCCTCCCCCCACCCCATAAGTGGTATGAAAAAAAAACAAGGTACGAAACTTGGTGTCTTAATAATTTGGCTTTGGCTATAACAGTACAAACAAACGGAAAGAGAGACATGTACAACGTTAGTATCCTGTATACCTACATATTCACGTGTAGGTATTTACTAAAAGCCGTTATTTTAATATTAAGAGCAAACTTTCCAATTGTCATAATAGAATGTGTACAATAAAAAATAATATTATGTGAAGAGATATATGTGAACAATAATAAATTTGAATGTTTTTCATCCGCAATATAGTTGTGGTCTTTTATCGATTATTTCCCTAGTACCAAACGTGTTTGCAAACTGACAGCTTTCCTCAGTTCTGTGTCACTACAGTGCAGAATATCGCACAGGTCACTGAAATTCAGTCCCAAATTACACTTGTGACTCGACCAACAACTGATTTGCGTTGACACGTGACACAAAATGCACTTTGAATGTAACGTCAATTACATGAATGAGAAAACGTAATTCATGCATAATGTGTAATGTATTCATGTTATGTTACTTATTAACTTTTCTCATATTAATTATTGTTATACTTACAAACGTTCCAATAAGTAGCAGTGAAAATAGAGACAGTAATAATGATAAATAATGATTAACCTGACCACTAACTTTTTAAAGCTGTTATACAGCACAGATTAAAGAATAATAATACGTATAAACCTAGTACTATTATTTAATCTTTGCTGCCACCTATATAGGGTTAGTGAAATTTCGAGGCATAAATATGCCATGTTTTCCTAATCTATTTAAAATTGGAAAAAGTGTATACTCAGACGAAATGCTCTGACCACAAAGCTACTGGACATCATCAGAGTATTCTCCCTGTAAGGGACTGGTCGTGGGTTGAGTCCTACATTCGACCTACATAGATTTCATAATTCATAAAATAAATACAGTTCCAACTTCGAAATTCAAAATTCTTTTCTCGGTTATCCCCGAACTGTAACAATTTTTGCTAACGAGTTATAGCCTAGCCCAGATTATTATGATAATGTTGTGGAATGCGATATAGAATGCGTTATACTTGACATCAATCTGTTAAAATAAAATGATACGTCACAAATACACAGAGATGTACATTTTAAATTCTATAATCTCCACAAATATCGCTCTGAATACTCTTGGAAACGTAAATATTCACGAGAAATGGGAAAGAAAGTTGATTACCGAGTGCATGACAAAACTTTTCGGTTCTCAGTCACTACTCCAATAATAAATCGATTCAAGGAATCGTCGTTTGGAAATGGTTGAATTTCGAAGCGGTGACGTGTAACGCGCACACGTGTTTGTGAATGAATTTGTAAATGGAATATTTTAATTTTCTAATTTTAAATTTCATATGTTTTATGAATGGCAAACTGTTTTAGTAGCGCTGTTGATTATTCAAAAACATAGGTACGTAGTTCGGTAACTGCTGAAAAATTGGCAAGAATACATTTGACGTACGAGAGAAATAATTTCATTCAAGATAATTTGAGTAGGTATGTATTTAACATTTTTAGTGTAAAAATAGTTCATATTTCACTCATGAAATCATCATCTACAGTCTTTTACGTACGTACGTACACAAGACAACAACGATAGCCTGTCTGGTGATATAAGTATTATACAGATCTTTATATTGATTTTGGCAAGCAGAAAAGGTCACCAGTATGTTCTACATATATGTGTGTGTAACAATAACTCGTTTCCTCACTCACACACACCTACACACTTGCAAATTACAATTGATTCAAAACCATTCGTATTTATTTATCTTCAATCATCAGTTTACAATTTCTTCAATAATAAGAATAACTCATAAAATTCTTATTACTAGTATATGAACGTGGTTTTTGACATTATATTAGTAAGCCTTTGTGACCCCGGGGTTTACAGATACGCTTTTGAAAAGTTTAAATATCGTAAGGTTTTGAGTTCGATTCCCGGTCGAATTTTACTTTTTGAACTTTTAATATTTGTATATCTTTATGTTAATTACTTACCTATTAAGGGAATGTTTAGGTAACATCACAAAAGTATCTTGATATTTTAGTTATAATTTTATAGCAACTTAAATCAGTAGTATTTTTATTATTACTGAGCGAGTATTGTTGCACACACATGATTGCATGAATGTTTCTCGTATGTATTGGAATTTATGCTACCCTCATTCTCATGATTAAAATAACATGATAATTTTAATTTTATCTGTCAACAATTGGATTCGTTGTGCTTTCCACACGGTTAATAACACCTTTTTTATTTATAAAAATGAATCAACAACTTACAACTATTATGAGAGCGCATATTATTACTTTGCATGAGTAAAATATTTCAATACATGAAATATCTCGAAAATTGAACATATCGGTAAGTAGTATTTTCTGCAATTTATTATTATGAAAGTTATTTGATTTTATAATCCTGGATAATCTATTATTTCTTCCAAAACTAATAATGAACAAAAATATATGAGTAGATAAATTTTACAGAATTTTAACAAGGAATTTTATTACTTTTTTTTCATTATAGAGGGAAGCTGTGCAGCGGTGGGTGCGCCGATATGGCGATTCAGGCACCATAGACCGTCTTCAGCCTGGCCCCAAAGTCTTTGCCTACACCGATGCGTGTTCTTTGCATAAAGAGGTGGTGGAAAAACATATAGGTAGAAAACCCCTTTATGTCCACCCGTGTTATGACCACCAAATACCATGTTACATCGCAAACAGTAAGGAACCATCTTCGGGCGGCTGGGATCAAATGTCGCAGACCGGCAAGAAAAATTTTGATGTCGGATCTTCATCGTCGAAGTAGGTTAAGTTTTGCCAGGGACTATTTAAATTTTGACTGGTGCAACAATATAGTAATATTTAGTGACGAAAAATGTTTTAAATCAGACAAGGATGGACGCAAAATTTTATGGAGAAAAGCAGGTGAGCGATATTGCCAAAAAATATTCTACCGTGCAGGTCTAGTGGTCATATTACTTTAGGGTACTGGGGTTGGATGTCCTCGATGGGTCCTGGTGGGTTGGTTGAAGTAGGTGCTCTTATTATTATTATCTCTGTTTAATTACATTGTAAGTCTGTATTTTAGTGGCTTCAATTATACTTAGGTATATATACTCCGGTATAGATAACTTGGAATAATTAAAACCTATATACTTATACCTATATACCTATTATATACTATATACTTATACCTATATACTTACTATCTAATATACAGGCAAATTTAAGCAAATAAATGACTATTATTACTATTTATAATAAAAGTTGGAATATGTTGCGCCATTTCTTCGCACTAGTGCCTAGGAACTAAAAGATGTAGGTAATTATGTGGCATCATTTTGAGAAATAAAGAAATTGAACTGTAAATAAGTGAGTGATGTTATTGTTAACGAAATGAGAAGTTATTATATTTGCATATAGTATAATTTCTAAACGTTAACATGGTGATTCACTACACTTTAGTTACTGAAAGTTAATTAGTTTACCTGCGTCCATACTTGTCTGATTTAAACATCCAGAAGGATAATATTGAATAACCTATTCATTATAAAAGAATGTTTAATGTATAAACCTAAACGTATTGCACTCGGCTACGCCCGCTTGGATTTCAATCATCCCGCACAATAGTATATGACTATTCTTAGGTCTACTAAATACTATTTAGCAAAAATGTTTATCAAAATGTGTTTAACTGTTTAGAATTAGTTTAGTTACAAACATTGTGACTTGAGATTTTTTAGATACTTATAAATATATATATAATATATAGTTCTACGACGCAACACAACTAAATTATTTATTTACTGAACAATCTTATTTTATAATTATATCATTGAAACAATGATGTTGTTTTATTTTCCATATTATTTTTGAGATTACGGAACACTTAGTATAAAAGTCGACTGTATGGTTCTTTAATATCACAAACAAAATAAAGAACTAAAATAAAACTATTAATTAATCAAACCGCCTATATCAATATAGCTGCGGTTCGAACTCGCAACCTTCGCATTGACATAACGCCTATAATACCACTCAACTACGTGAGCCTATGCTGTATTGGTGAAATTTACCTTCTCATTCGATGGCAGGCAAATCACTCACTAACACATATTCAATCGTTCACAATTCACTGGCACACATAAACGTAATACACTAATACGCCTGTAACGATGACGCACACATATGTGACTTCAAAGAAATGAGTTATTGTTATTGATATTGACTGTTCTCACACATATGTAAAACATACGGGTGCTTCTTCCACTTGACTCAAATCATAAATAGATTGTATTAGATGGTTAGGCTATCATTTTTGCTTTGTGTACTTAGTGCATAGTTTGAAAATAAAAAACATCTATTTATTAGAAATATATTATTTTTGAAATATGCAGCACTTAATTTAAAAAGTTAATGTCTCTGCTACTAACCTAGCTATACCTACATGATTTCGTAGAACTTAGTTTTTAGATGAGTAAAGTCTTATCGGTCAATCAGGTGTAGGTACTTTACAGTAATATGAGCTTAAGCAGGCCTCAAAGATCTTAGATTTCGAATGTAAAACGGTAGTCGCTCCCGTAGAATCAAAATAAAATAGATATAAACGATAGAAGCAGGTAGAATACAATCTAAATCAGAGGCTCGAGTAATGGAAAAATATTTAAGATTACTGAAATAAATATAAGGAAAATGAGATATTTTTATTGGCAAGACCTACACTTCAAATGATTCATTATTAGCAACACTATCCACACTATTAATATGGCCACAACAATAATATTTAGCATCAAGAGCGTAGTAATGCCAGGAAATGACGTCACTCAGTAAAGCGCGAATGAGTGGGTGAGAGTTTACATGTGTGGGTGTGGAATTCCGACGAGACATAAAACTTTTATTATTTTCCAATAACAAAATAATTATTATGAGCTTGGTGATATAAATAGACTGACTGCATGAAAGTTTATGAAACGTTTTAGTACCATTTTATATTATTATCTTTTCTTGAACTGACTGACTTTAAATAGACTCCGTGATTTTGATAAAAACTACTATTAATGCATTTTTCTTGGTTTATTTAGTGGCTTATAATCCAAGGAAAACGAAAATACAAAAAGAAAATAACACTAACAATTTGTTGTGTACACAAATCTAGTAACATGGAATTTTCCACTTATTTAAAGCCAATTGCTATTATCAAACGAGCAACTTTTTGTGGCGGTCAAAAAAGAAAATCCCGCTATAGCCTATATAAAGACAGTCTACCAATCTTCGTTGTCTCTGAGTTGCGTTCCCTTCCCTCATCCTCACCTCAACCCCGAACCGCTACACAGCCTATAATAGCTAAGTCTAGTATATCTAGACGGAATTATTCTTATATTTTTATAAATACCAGATTAAAGGAGTCGACAGTGAACTGAATAGCATCGCTAAGCTCCTGTTCTCTCTCAGCGGAAAACGTGAGCTGTTTACACGACCAAGTAAATTATATTACAGCATACTTTTATCTCGAATATGTTATGAATATCTAATAGTGGGCTGTATAGTGTCTCCTCTGTTACTGATTCAAATATGGAACATGAATGCGAAAATGTTGCAAGTAAATTATTTTAGTTACACCGTAGGGAGTGTTACGATGTGGAAATAATTATATGTGTTCTCTATATTATTCGACATATTACACAACGATAAAGGCACTTTTTCAAATATTACATTGTTGTTACTCAACTCGCTGTAACGACAGAATGAATCTGGCTAAAATTTGATACAACGGTATGTTATACTTAATCTGGAATAATACATATGCTACTTTTCATCTGGAATTGAAGCAAGATCAACAGAAATAATATACGCAATGCAATAACTTAATGTTGTTAAGTTTGTTCTCCGTGTTGCAAGTGACCAAATTGCTGTGTAGGTTTATACCTAATACGCAACTACAAATACCTTTAAACCGTTTTAAATGATTCGGAAGGAAGTAGCTGACCGATAGTGAAAGATGAAACACAATCCGTTGCTTAATTTCTAAACATACATAAGGTCGTTAATAATAAAAATATTGATAGCAAAGAGGCTCGGGTCAGACGGTTGGGTCAGATACCGAAAGACTTGTCTTTGTTTTATATTATGACGTATATATAAAAAGGTAATAAAAACAAGAGAGACTGTCATTTTCTACCTGAGATAACAAAATAAAATTGTAAATAAAATGTTTTTATAATTTTGTATTATACAAACAAGCCACATCTAAAACCATTACCCTATATATTGTTAACCATTAATAACAGCAGCACGAGCCGTGAAGGAAGAAATCATAAATTTTGGCGGACGAACGGTACGGGACCAGCGACCGTCGCCTCGCATTATGTCAAACATAAACAGATTTTCTATTCGTCACAGTTCAAAAATACAACAGTGATTCATGAAAAATGATAATATACTATATGATCAAACGAACTTCTAAGTGAAGTTCGATCATTATTATATGAGTCGCTTCATTCGAAGATATAAATATATTAACTAGGTAGTCCTTTTAACTTACTGGCAACATCGCACGTTCTTTAGAGATTCTCGATTATCGAAAAACTATTCGATTTTATTCATCGAATGGCAACCCTACTACTCTAGGTCAATCACTCGTCATTATTTTTAGAGACCTTTCCAAAACAATACTTCATAAGGGTAGTAACATAGTAGTTATCTATGGGTGGGTTTTGGGTAATTATATCTTCGAATGAAGCGACTCATATAATAATGATCGAACTTCACTTAGAAGTTCGTTTGATCATATATTATATTTCGTCGCTTCATTCTTCAGATATAAATATATTAACTAGGTAGATATTTAGAGAAAAAGAAGTATTGTTTTGTTTTTCTATAGGGAGTATCTGATAATGTTTATAAAATAAAAATCAGAAATTTGCCAAGGTTAAGTATGTATTACTTTTATAATGTAATTCACAGAATCAGTAACATTATTTATCTAAATAACTTAATTATGTAACTTAATGTATAGAGAACATAATATTGTGTTTCTTTTTTATTCATATAACTTTCCTTACAATTAATTTTAAATGGATAGATAAATTAATCAGTCTCATTAAAGAATACGGATCTGGCAAATTGACAATCATTTGTATTATTAATGGGCCTGTTATAAAAACGGGCAAATGCTGTGGACGTGGTGGTCCAGCCAGCTGTTTTCATGATCACATCTACGCTAAGTCCTGCGGAGCTTGCGGCGGACGTGGCCGCGTGTCTTGTGCTATGTGCGCTAAAAATGCGGGTATTTACGCCGCTTTCTGACAATACCGTTTTGATCCACCTGCTAATTGACTGAGCTACAGCCGGTCGGTGAGGTTTTCTGATTGTTAATAAGAGATTGCCGGTATTTTCAGTTCTTAAATCTTTTGTTACGGTAATATAATCACTCAGGACTGAAGCTGGGCAAATGTTACGATTTTCCCAGAAATACGGTAAAGATAATACCGGTTGATTGCGATTGATTGCAGATGTTTTAATCGTGTCTGTTATGGAAATCTTAATACAAGTTTGTTCTAATGAAATATTTTCGAGTTTTATTAGCGAAATAGTTTGAACTCTTTGTGCAGTACACAGAGCTAGAAGAATGACTAACTTTTTAGTAATTTTATCCAGAGTTAAATTTAAGTTTGGTTGCCAATTAGATATATAGTTAAGTACTACTTGAGGGTCCCAAGTGGAAATATATTTAGGGTAATTTGGCTTTATTTTATATGCGCCTTTCAGCAGACGCTTGACAGAGATATCAGAGCTGATTGTATCGCCTAGAAAGAGGCACAATGCCGAGCGGTGACTATTGAGAGTTCCATATGAGCACCCTTTGTTAAACTGCTCGGTTAAAAAAGATAATACTAACGAAATATTATCATGGAATACATCCACTTTATGGGCTGAACAGAATAGCCACCACAGATTTAGTGTTACACTGTACTGCTTAATGGTGTTATCGGATAAAGACGCCAGCATTAAATGCAATGATGTGTGTGGGACGCCTCGGCGCATGAACGCCGCCCGCAGAGCTTCGCGGCACCCAGGGTAAGGTTGGTGTGCAGGGGGTGATGTTCCCTGAAATTAGATTGTAGCAGAGACTTACTGGGATTGAAAAAATGTATACTAGATGCTAGTATATCTTGTAGCAACGGAAACCATGGTTGAGATGGCCAATAGGGGAAAACAAAAATACCTGATGCTTCGTCATCGATGATTTTTCGTAAGCATTTTAAAATCATACAAAATGGTGGGAAAGCGTAAAAATAATAAGCACTCCAATTAATTGTAAACGCATCTACGGCAAGAGCGTCTGGGTCTTGTTTCCAGGACATGTATACGTCACATTTGGTATTGCTACGAGAGGCGAAGAGGTCTATTTCTGGCATTCCGAAATATTGTACTATTTCCAAAAAAACTTCATTTGAGAGTTCCCATTCGGTATCTGGGTTTACTTTCCTAGATTCTATATCCGCGCGATTTTCTTTGGTATTGACATATGAGGCGAATAACCAAATATTGCGCCTCTCGCACCACTGCCAAATGTTTCTCGCTAAATTATTTAAATGTGGGAATTGAATTCCTCCCATTCTATTTATATAGCTTAGAGCTGTGGTGTTATCAATGCGTAGCAATATTGCACAGTTAGATTCATCGTTTGCAAAACTTTTTAGTCCAAGAAATGCGGCTTGCAACTCTAGATAATTGATATGGTACTTTTTTTCTTCTAACTTCCATTGACCGTTAATTTTCCTATCACCACAGACGGCGCCCCAACCTGTTAGAGAAGCATCTGTAAATATTTCATGTGTGTAAACAACCTTCTTTAGGCAACGAGAAGTCACAAAAATGTTTTCACTCCACCAATTAAGGTCGTTCAAAATAACCTTAGATAAGTAAATTTTAGCGTTATAGTTATTGTTATGTTCTTGTAAGGCGAGAAATTTTTCTCTTTCCAGAATTTTGGTATACAAGAATCCATATTTAGATGCAGGGCATGCCGCGATGAGGACACCAATTAATTTTGCGAGTTCGCGAATGGTACACCGCGGTATATTTTTAAATTTTCCTACTAACTGTGCAATATTGTTGCGTTTTTCTAAAGGTAGAGACATGGTTAGTTCTTTTGTATTATAAACAAAACCTAAAAATTTCTTAGTTTGTTCAGGTTGCAATGAACTTTTGTCATAATTTACGACAAACCCTAGTCTGTTTAATAAGTTAAGTGTTACGTTTACATTATTTATGCATTCATCAAGATCATTTCCTACACACAATATATCATCGAGGAATACGACTGATTTGTGTCCCTGACTTCTGAGGTAAGTTAGAACTTCCTTCATAATTTTGGTAAAAACTCTAGGCGCTACGGATAGGCCATAAGGCATTGCAGTAAATTCATAGGTAATTGGAGTCTGTGAATTTTTACCATGAAATTCGAACCTTAGATATTTTCGGTCTGTTGGGGCAATTGGTACTGATAGGTAGGCTTCCTTCAAATCAATGGTGGCCAAAAAACCACCCTGAGGAATTAATTTAGAGGCCGTCCTATAATCTTCCATTTTAAAATGAGTGACTGAAATAAACCTATTTAAAGATTTAAGGTTCAATATGAATCTTTTTCCACCATTTGATTTAGGGGCCAAAAATATCTTGGATACGAATTGGTCATTACTTGGAGTACAAGGTTTTACCGCTCCTAACTGTACAAGATTTTTGATAGCAGTGGACATTTCGCGACTGTCTTCGTCATTTAATTTCGAGCTTGGTACTATCGCTTGAGATACTTGGTCACGAAAAGGAATTGTAAAACCTTGTCTGATCCATAACAAAACGACACTATTATTAGTTATATTCTGCCAAACATTATAAAAATAAGTTAGCTTGCCGGCATGTACCTGCACTATTGCTGAGTGTTGGCAAGGTTCTTGGACTGGTTGGAGCTCCTCGAGGACCTTTGAGCTATTGGAGCTTGATATGTTCGGCGAGTCACTGTTGACGTTGGCCTCCTCTGACCTCCTCGCCCCCCCCTGTTCGACGGGTATCGAGGAGGTCCCGTCCAGTTTCCCTGGTGTGTGGAGCGGCTGGTGGATGGCTGGGGTTTTTGAGTGGTCGCTTTCCGTATTTGTAAGCCCTGTCTCTGAATAGCTTTACAAGCTTTTATTTTTTCGCCCAGCGAAATGCCAAATAGGGTGTCGTCTCGTTCAATATTCTGAACGGCATGGAGAATGTTTTTCTCTATGCTTGGTATAATGAGTTTAACTCTATCTTTTGTAAAAGAGTGGTGTAAGTCAGATAATAAACGACAGCCGTCACTCAAGCACTTCAGCGCTTGAGTCTTATTATCAGATTTCAACAAAATGTCCATACCTCTGTTTATTGCTGTTGTACCTGCGCCGAGTGTTTGTTGAAAGCCAGCGAATTTTTTGTCGCGGCCTCTGACAGTCTCCGAGACGGCGGCTGACATCTCCGCATTCAGTTTCGGCGCTTGTAATAGAGTACAGTTCACTGGAATGATGTACTCTTTAGTAAGATTATCTTTATCAATCTTTGGTAATCCTTTTTTCAAAAGTGGGGTCCATAAACTGGCTAGGCTATCGTGAATACGTTCACCGAAATCCGGCGTGTCCGAAGTAGACGCGCCAAGAGCCATGAGTAGATCAGGGTCTAGTTCTGGTTCTGGTTCCAGTTGGCACTCCGTAGTAGGAACGTTCGTGATTTGCACATTTTCCAATGGTTCTACGTGCTCTGAAGACGTGGTGCCTAACAGCGGTGGTTCCGCTAACGGCGTCTGAGTAAATACCTCATCTGGTTGGTTATCGAGCACAGCTATCGATGGTGCTGGTGATCCATCGAATATATTCATATCTGGTTCAGCACGAACCGTTCCTAGAAAGGAAAGCCGCTATGAGCATAATTTGAATTATAAGAATTAATAAAAATCTTGTGGGTATTTCGAAACTATAATTTAATAATTTCGTCAGCACTAATGGCTCAGTATGTCTAGTAGTGCTACGGTGGGCTGATTGATTGATTGATTGGCTCATTATTATGAATACAGTAACAATGACAATTATCATAATATTTCGTAGGTACCTCGCGGTTACCCCCGTTCTCAGAAAAGATGCACGTTCGATCCCGATTGAGTATAACACTACATGATGTAATGTTCGTAGGTAACTCACGGTTATCTACGTAATCGCAATTGACCCGCAGTCAATCCCGATGAGTACCTACACTTCGTATTGTAATGTTCGTAGGTAACTCGCAGTTATCTACGTAATCGTAATTGACCCGCAGTCAATTCCGATGAGTACACTTCGTATTGTAATGTTCGTAGGTAACTCGCAGTTATCTACGTAATCGCAATTGACCCGCAGTCAATCCCGATGAGTACACTTCGTATTGTAATGTTCGTAGGTAACTCGCAGTTATCTACGTAATCGCAATTGACCCGCAGTCAATCCCGATGAGTACACTTCATATTGTAATGTTCGTAGGTAATTTGCAGTTATCTACGTAATCGCAATTGACCCGCAGTCAATCCCGATTGTATACACTCTCTTACCTTCAAAATTTTCGTCCTCAGATGAATCCAATGGGCGTCGTACTCGACGCCGTCTATTCTCCTGTTCTTCTAATTTCTTAATTTTGCGTTTATAACGTTGTAATTTTTCTAATGCACTTCGTTTCGGCATTTTGGAGAAGCGTGTGTGCCTGTTGCCGCACGATAAAAGAATGACGAGTGATTGACCTAGAGTAGTAGGGTTGCCATTCGATGAATAAAATCGAATAGTTTTTCGATAATCGAGAATCTCTAAAGAACGTGCGATGTTGCCAGTAAGTTAAAAGGACTACCTAGTTAATATATTTATATCTGAAGAATGAAGCGACGAAATATAATTGCCAATAAAATATGAATTAAGATTGACAAGCTGATATTGTGATGAGAATGCTGATTATGACAATATAATTATATTTTACCGCGGTAGCCTAGTGGTATTGGTAACGGACTGCTGAGACGAGGTCTCGGGTTCGATCCCAGGTTTACCATGGCACACACCTATTACTGAGATGCTTTTCGAAGTTATATATACCTTATATATAATATAGTTATATATAGTTATATATATCAAGCAGGTTTATAAGTGCCCGGTTAATGGCAATAGGCTCGCCACCTATTACATTGGGACCTAAAATATAAACTGGGAAAATGTGGGTGCTAGCACCTCTGAAAAAAAAAATATACTAAGCGGTCCCCGGACTCCGAGGTGAAAATTTCGGATGCGACCAGGACTAACAGGGTTGGCAGCACACGTATGACACCCTTGGAGTTGCACACGTGACCGTGGACCGTATGTTTGTCAGTCACCTAAGTAGTATAAAAAATAATTTCTTAGTTTGCGATTTTCAGCCAAAAGCAACGCCTAGTTGCATCTTGGTTCAAAATTATGTCTTATAATAACTCGGGACCCTAAGATATTATTTCTGACTGGTATGTCTGCTTCTTTCTTATTTTCATTACCTTAACCCGCAGTATTTATATTTTAACAAAAACTGTTATACCCCAGAAGAAATTATAATAAAATCTAAACAAAACCACAAAGCGTTTACGCTTTGGGTGGAGTGGTTTACCACTCATCCATCTTTATGAGAACTACAATGGGAATACAAAAAGAAATCATTTCTGATTGACGTGCTGCTTGTTGAATGAACGAGTGAATGAGTAAACAGTTGACTGAGTCATGCTCGTTATTGAATGATCCGGATGAGTTCCCTCAAGGGCGGCTGTTCTTAGGAAATAAATCATGTTTATGGAGAATCATATTGATGAATTGTTGTACGATTCTTGGTCAGTCAAACTCGATTTTTTTTTCAATTACTGATAGTGTTAAATGATACAATATGTAATATAGCAAAAAGCAATACATGATTGAAAAAATAAACATTGCAAATATTTTCTAATTTAAAAATGATATTCTTTAGTTTGGCTCACAAAAAGTGACCGATAAATTATTTTAAATAGAACTCAATAACGACATCTTCAAACAGTAGAAACACGAAAAAATATCTGATACTAAACGTTTTATGACAGTCATTGAATAAAAATGCCAAACGATTTCATAATTCAGGAACGCTAAATAATGGGACATCAAATCTAAATACTTCAGACTACGACTTCAGACCAACATCATAAATTAGACAAGGACATCTTAGCAAAATCTTGTCCTTTCATCTTAGAAGACTACCGTAACTAATGCAATGAGCTTATCCTTAAAACAGAGCCTTTGAAAAAACTACTGAATGTAATCCAAGCGAACAATAAAGAACTACAATGGATCTGGGATACAGAATGGAAGCTTCTTTGATCCAATTTTGTTCATTGTATCAGAAGCCAAGGGATAATCTTTTGCGCGACACTAATATTATTACGGTACAATTTTTTTGTGCGAATATCATAGTTTTAGTTAAAATGAAAGAGACAGAAATTCAAACTATGTTACTCGCGTTTGGGGCAGGTGGTAACTGGTTAACGGGAATTTGAGACTTGCAATATTAGAAAAAAAGGGAATGGGAACATTTAAAGACAACCTCTAGCATTCTCACAAGCCGTACTGTCTATATAATGGGTGGTATTGTTCTAGACAACCTAAAAGAAGTACATATAGCTCTATATTTCTTCATTTCTGACTGCTATTGTCTCAATTATTTGGCATCTGAACTTTACTCCATCATTTCTAGCATGTTTTTTGCTTACTCCTTATCGTTAATCTGATTTAGGCGGACTCCTGTTCCCAGTATACCTAGCATACCAATAATTATCTTAAAATTCAGATTTATAAAACCTGTCTTCTAATTTAAATGTTAATTCTTTTGGACGAGCTTAAATTCTATCAACGATTTTGCGCGTCATTCACTAATAAAACAGATACAATTAGGAATAATTATAGCTGAAATTAGAGACGATTCAGAGACGTATTTGAAAAAGATTTAACTGAAATTAGCTGAGATGCAAACGCTTAACGAGACTGCAGATAATAATTTATCAAGATCCGAAACCCAGATTACGCTCTGGCGTTTAGTAGTCGGATTTTTAAATACCACGTTCGGTCATTCATTATAGGATTCTGACGACTTTGACGTTATGAATTGGATCGTTAAGCAGGATTGCTTTATAACTTTTAAAGGTACAGAAATGGTTTCTTATTTTAACCCCCGATGTAAATGTTGATATAAGTTTGACGTGCCTGTGTGGATATGTATGTGTGTGTGTGTGTGTGTGCGTGTGTTATACCTGTGGCATCGTAGCTCCCAAGAATGGATGAACTGATTTCGATGTATACTTTTTTTTTAAAGGTGAATTAGTCGGAAGGGATTTTATCTGTGTTTGGTGAGTTGAATAGATCACTTCGAAGAGTATACACTTAATTTTTTATCAATAAATAAAAAAGTCCCCAACATAATGCATTTTTTTCTGTCCGGGGTTTTTAAATTTTTGATTCATATTATCGGTACCTAAATGAGTAGTATGCATTCATGGAGCGGTAGCAAATGAAGGTAATATTGAAAGATTTATTATGACATCTTGTGAAGTGTCGAGTGTCGTATAGATATAGGCACGAGTCGTGAACCCAAAATGTGCGCAGAAGTTTATAACGCAGGGATGGTATGTGTACAAATCATAAAATTGAATTACTTGATCTCGTGAAACGCCCATAAGAGTACCTATGCGTTATTCTACAATCATACGCCGTAAGTGAAAGATAATCCTCACATTTACATCTTTATCGCTGTATCTAAATGTCGTCTGATGAACGGTCTGGAATAATCAGGCATTTGCAGTATTTTTCAACATCTACTAGTATAATCATCAAATTGTGATGACCTATTTCTTTTGGTCTATGAATCGCATGTAGGTAACTAACGATTTTCAATTACACTATTGATTCTAGAGCAATCTCAACAGTTTAAGTCATAATAAATGCGATAATCACTGCACTAAAGTGAGTAGTTTGAGTACCTTTACCTAGCATAATCACTGTGAAGTAACGCCTCCAGCCGAGATTAAAATCGAGATTGACTTTGGAACACAATTTGATGTGAAATCACGGTGTCATTCCGTAAAGGGGTCTTTATCTGTAATGAATTTTGTGAGCCGGGAAACGGGATCGACTTATTAATATTGTGAGTGAAAAGTGAATTGCATTAATTGCGCTATGAATTTTGAACATTTGTTTTGTAGAGGACTATTTATTACACATAGTTTTATAGTTATTCCATTGCCAATTAACCCTCCGAGATGTTTTTTAATCTAATAAATTGTTATACCCCGACTATAACCCTATTTTGGAGATAGATATACGAGTGCATATACTGGCATCACTGCCCAATTCTGGCATCTGGCATCTGCATAAATCCTGATCGGGATAAAAAGAAGCTTAAGTTACTCAGGGATTATGTACCATTCTAGTCGTGAAGGAAGTTTTGAAAAACGTACATTATTATTTGTGTATGTTCATGAAAAATATAGAAACTCCTACTATGAAATCTTTCCCTTACAATATTAGTGTAGATATTGACTTCACACGGAACTGCATTAGACTTGCACATTAGTTTCTGAGTATGTTTCCTGCCGTCTCAGTTCTCGTAACAATTTAAACACGATTTTGCACTGTGAGTGCAAAGTGCATTTTGCACTATTAAAGTATGAGGTAATACTATTATGATTATATCTATCTATTGACTAGGAAACGAACTGTCTCCAACGTTTCCCACGTTAGAGACAGTTAGTGAAAAATGTTTAAATCAATTTATCTCCTTTTGACTTGGTCAATCTATGTTTTTACGGAAGCAACTGTGACTACACACATTAACTACTTCACCGACTATAATTAACAAAGACACATTACCTTTTATACAAAAAAAATACAGTTCCTTACAAAGTGAAAATAAATAAAACTTCTTATAGGTTGAATAAAGTAAAGCAATTCTATCACACGAGTACATAATAAAAGAAAAAGAAGGTTAATATTTCTAGACAGGGGCTACTTCAATATCACTGCTTCCCTTCGTCACGTAGAGACGGCTGACGGTGTAGACGAAAATATGTGAATATGAGACTGTTATGTTCTTACATTATAGTTGTATTACGTATGTGGCTAGAATATTGTATGAATTCTCGGTAAACTACTTACGGCTGCCTCGGTAGCATGTAGTGTAGCAGTAAATTCGACTGCTATGCATGAGGTTTCGGATTAAATTTTTGGGATACTTAAGTAACAAAAACGTAATTCTAAGCAGAACTATAATTTTTACGAAACAAGGGTTACGAAAACTAGTGAAACGATAAAGAATCATGTTGGTTACTGTACAACCAGACGAAGAATTTCATAAAAATAACAAGTTTAAGTTTACTGCAAATTAATAAAGACATTGTACTAAGGTTAGTATTACATTCTTAATCTAATAGTTTTATTTACTATTTTATTCATTATTAATTATAATACATATAAAATTTTTAATAACAAAATATGGTATATTACATTAACACAATTTTATATAAATTAAATTAAATACATTTTTTTTTTTGCTACAAATTTTGGTCAATTTGCGCCCCTCGACCGAATGTGCCCATTAGGCTGGCAGCATTTCCCCTCTGCACGGCCAGAGAAATATTTTGTATTAAATATTGGCCCGAACGCGGATCCCGACCCTCTCTCCGCAGTCGGACCCCCAAGTCAGCCACAAACCTCCTGGCCTCCCTGCCCCATGGGCCCGCTGTCTCCATCGCGAACGGGACGAAGTCGTACCCTGCAGCTTCTAGGGCGGCGTACTTGTTGTGTTTGAGCTGGGCCGCAGTCTCGGCTCCGGCGCCGGCCACCCTCTGAGTAGTCGCGAGGTGACACGACGCGAAGGTACACACACACGTAGCGTCCCAGATCAAACAACGACCTCTCTGCCATGGTACGAGTGTGAGCCCGTCGGGTCGCTTCCCGTCGGTACGCGACAGGCCAGGAGGCTCCAGAACGCAGGGGATACCCGCGGAAATAAGCGCCCTTCGCAAGATATCATTTATTGCATGGTGTCGGGGCCTTCGCCCGGCACTTCGGGTGCAGCTAAGGCCGTGCAGGCCGGTTGCTTCCACCTTTGCACCACAGATGCAGGTGTGGGGTTCGCAAATGGCACAGCCAAGTCGGAGACCGACAGCCACCCTGAGGGAGTCATCGTCAAGCAGCGTGCCCAAGTTAGGGGATGGTAGGGCACGCAGCCAGGCACCTGACTCTGGCTCACAGGCGGCGTTAAGGCGTGCCGACTCGACCTCTGATGCTCCGTCACGTAGACGAGCGAAGATGCACGCCCCGGATATGCTATCCCAACCTCTCTGCTCAAACGGTTTTGCGGGTGGACCAGATTCAGGGTATAGCCTCGTCCAGATCTCATGGGCCTCTCTGAAATATGGTATGTCCATGACGGCACTCACGCGCGACAACAAACAACCGACCAAACGCGAGGCTCCATGGGAGGACGCGAGGAACGCAATCGGGCCACACTCCTGCAAGCGACGCACTCCCAGCCCCCCAAATCGGATCGGAAGGCTGGCCTGACACCACTGACGCTCATTGAGGTTGATATTAAGCGTCTCCTCAATGATGCGTTTGAGCTCCTCATCAAAGCGATGGACTTCGCCCGGGAACTCCCACGTTGGTGCTGTCCGCATGACGTATGTCAACCTAGGCATCCCGAAACACGACCTCAACAACGACAAGGATACGTGAGCTGGGAGGTGGCGGAAGTGCCCTGCCAGTGACGTCAGGACCCTAGTCCGGGCGGCCAGGTCGCCGGGCACACCCTCCGGAAAAATAGGCGAGCCCAGAAGAGAAAGCGACTCCCGGTTGATGATTCTGAGTCCGGGAATAAGGGACGTGAAACCCTTGATCGACTCCTCCGTCATTGGGCCGCATGGGAAGAGCTCGCATTTTGCAGAATTTATTTCCAGGCCCAAATCCTGCAAGGCGGGGAAAAGCGTCGCAACATCCCGCAGGACTACATCGGGATCGCCACCTATGGTCCCGTCGTCCAAGTACCATACATTGAGGGGGCTTTGTAAGGACTGTACGGCTTTATGAATGGTCATGCTGAAAATAAGTGGACCCAGTGGGTCTCCCTGTTGCGCACCCACCTGTGACCAAATCGCCTCACCACAGTAAGAAAGCGAACTTGGGGAGGCGTAGCACTGGCGAAGGAAAGGAAAAATTGACGGAGTCAGTTCTCTGACCTCCGCCAGTAGCGCTCCTCTATCAACGCTATTGAAAGCGTTGCGAATATCTAATTTTAAAAGGACGTCCCTACTTCCCTCGCGCATGACAAAAGCTCGGACCGCGTGGATAGCTGACTCGCAGCCAAAGGGTGTGCCAAAGCCCAACTGATGAGGATGTAGATAAGGGGCCATTGTGACCCGGACCGCCCTGCAGCAAAGTTTCGCCACCAGCCTCCGGAAGGTGCTGCCCACCGCGATCGGTCTGATACCGCCATCCTTCTTTTGGAGGGCAAAAAGAGATCCCCCGTACAGGTAAGGGCAAATATCTTCGCTCAGTTTTCCCTGCAGAAGAAAATTGCAGAGCCGCGTGAGGGACTCCATTAGTTTCCGGCTGTTGTCTCCCGCAGACGGAGAGGTCAGCTCCCTAAGGTGGTCAGGACGTAAACCATCCATGCCAGCCGCCGATCCGCGAGGGAAAGAACTGAGCACATTCGATACGTCCTCGACGCTAACCGTCAAAATAGGTGCGGAATCGTTGACGTGCACAGGTGGAATATTCGGCGGTTGGACGGGTGCGGGATGCTTTTCCCTCAGGGACGAAAGAGTATCGGCTCCATCCGGAGCAAATGAGCAGTCAGAGACGAGAAGACGAGCCGCGCCACGCAGGTCCCCCTCATAGACTTTGGCCTGAACAGACCTATAAAAAGAAGATGGCCTTTGGGGGCACGAATCCGTAGGCAAAAATAATTGGTCGTTTTTCATAATATATTCCTTTACCCTAGTAGTAAGCGAACGACCATCCCCCGCCTCCGGCAGTCTCAAGGCCGTGAATGCGAAAGACAGCAAGGACGCCCAGTCAGGAGCCCCATTAGAGCTAAGACAACGCTCAATCAGGAGGGATAACCTCTCAGCCGCCAAATGTCTCGCCCCCTTCGGCACGTGCCTGAGAACCCGGATTTTTGACCTAAGGGTGGGCAAGTCACTTAAACAGGGCCAACTAGGCTCCGATTGCAAGATGATGGACGCAGCCGCCGCTGTCGGACGTGTGGGCTCCACGGACGCGCTCGCTCCATCAACAACTATGGTCGACCCTTGCCCCGTCAAGGGCACCCCTACGCTCTTATGCATCCTGCCAATATGCACCCTAAGGCCGTGGGGGAGGGAAAAAAGCTTAGCCGAGCCCGGGCAATGTGGACAAGGGGAGCGCGGGGCACTCGCCATGGCGGCACTGAAAGATATAGGTAGCAAATAAATTTTACAATGTCTTAAGTAGCAAATAACTTTACGATGTTTACAATGCAAGCATGAATTACATCCCCTCTAGCAACATCCCCGTTATGACAAGCAATCATTTAATAACACATAAACCCCTAATTTCAGCCTTTCCAGTATACATCCAGCAATAATAATAAAAAAGAAAAAAAAAATATAATAATAATACCGAAGATAATATTACTTTTAGATTAGATTACATTACAGTTCAAAACATATAATTACTACAAAACATATAATCCTCCAGCGATAAGTCAAACAATAACAAAATTAAATGAGAAAAACAATACATAATACAGTTCAGATCAAAAATAAACTATCAAAAAAAAAAAAAAAAAAAAAACTATAACTAAAATTATAATAATAAAATCGTAATATGTCAATAATAACCATGTCAAAACAAATGTCACTTGATTCAATAGCATGTATGTAGTCAAAAATATGTGGCAAATGTGAAGCGGTTATTTGAACAATGACGACGACGACACGACGGGCACGACTTTTATCAGGTCACAATTCTGCGGGACACCGCGCAGCATAAAAGCGGTCTTTAAATGTTCAGTTTTAATTTTATATTGTCTATGGTCACACTGATTGTCGATGGTAAGGTGATTTTTATTTTGATAAGTAGGTACATAGGTATAAAGTTCGGTCTGACAAAGACCTCGCAATGAAACAATTTCAAGACGATCCAGCTTCTTCAGTTTAACAGTCACACCCAACTACATCACCCTGTTGTCGCAGCCGACACCATAAAACCTCTTTAGGAACTCCTCTCCTCTATCACTTTTGACACATTACAATGAGGAAAGCCTGATAAAAGTTTTCTTTCGCGTTTCAAATCGTACGCCTTTCACACACACCACACTTTTGCGAACAATATATATTGTTTATCAAGCACTCCGTACACCATTGTTGATATGAATGAGACGTCAACTTTAAAGTTACAACCTTTAAATCAATAAAAGTACGGGGCTTATGTTTACATCGGCCTAGTGTTGCCAGGAATTTTTCTAATCTAGTCTTGTACTAAAGAATTTTATGTGAAAACCTTACTTATAAACGAATTCTGGAGGATCTACATTCTCTACATATCCGATCATTGTATTATACATTATTTAGGCGGAACCGCGAAGAATCACGAAAAGCAATCGCGTTAGTACGCACAAGTGGGCTATATTTCTTAATACAGGACCTCTAGGGAAATACACGCAATATCGTAGCATGTAAACCCTTTGTGATAAAAGAACTAATTTATGATTATTGATTGTTGTGTTCCGATTTATTGTATACCATGTTAACATCAAACCAAGTTGCGCACATAAGCAAATTTACGACGATTGTTTTCGGATTAGTCGGTCAAGTAGTCATAATTTGATAGAATGCACGGGTGAGTGGATGTCTTGATCTATGCAATATGTCATTGCTAGTACATAAACAGATCACACTCGGATTTATCAAGCGACTAGTCGAGCGCAAGGTTCGCAAACATGTCATAGCTCCCGAAACAATGATTTTTTACTGGTTTTACATGGAGTGATTTAGATAAGCTATAACTACAGTACTCAGTGGTACTTGGTATGTAGTAGGTATAATTGTACTCTGCTCAAGGATCATTATCGTTAGCCTTCGACATTAATAGCGCCAAGTCAGTTAACCTCTCCGCTAATAGACCGTACACAGAATATAATCAACCCAGTAATCAACATTTACGTCACAAACAGAGAGTGATTAAAGCATAATTATTAGCAATTAAACCAGATTATATAGAGATAAAAATATAGTCCCTAATCTATATGTTGTATTCGCAGTCTTAGCATTTTCAATACTAGAGGTACTTTTTACTAAATTATTGTACAGTGCTATTTAAACCTTAGTAAGCTCAGCTTATTTAGCTTTTAATAGATTCAGAATGAAGATAAAAGATTAATTACTTTTTGTGAGGTTTATCAGGCCAGTTATTAAGTGAGGATGGCTTTTAGAACCCAAAGATCTTTGTGGGGCCTCCAAACACCCACTACATAATATGAATAGGATTAAAACTATAAAATGAATTACGATAAGCAATGTACATCGAGTTTAATTAAATGTTTACGTCACCAACAGATAGTGATTAAATCTGTGATGACGTATTACTTAAGAGATTAAATACAGATAAAAATGTGTAATATGGTGGAAAATTTTGCTTTTACGCGTAAGCTATATTTATTTATTTTAATTCTTATGATCCGTTTTCGAAATATAAAAGACACGAAGATATTCTAATAACGCGATATTAACGGCCTTGTTGAAGCAGATTATAGCATATGCCAGGATTTTAATTTTATTTTTTATACTACTTAGGTGGCAGGATAACCACACGGTACATCTGATGGAAAGTGGTAACCATGGCCTATGGACGTTTGCAACACCAGGGGCGCTACACTCGCTAAAACATACAGTTATGTAGCTCTCAACACGAAAATTAGGCAGCGCGCCTAATTTTCGTGTTGAGAGCTACATAACTGTATGTTTTTTTAGAATCCATTATATAGATGTACCGTGATGTACTAAGTACTATAGACATTTGCAAACATTGTCTTATCTATCTATCAAAATTCTGAATATTAATACTCAGAAATCTTTTTTTTGTATAGACCATTAAACGGATCTTACAAAACGTCAAAACCATTAATATACTATAGGTTAGTGAGCAAATGGACCATCGCACCGGTTTGAAACGCGGCCCTGGCCTGAGAAGACTGGCTTTATTTTTTGGTCTACTTACAAATATATTTCTCATCCAAGGATTCTACTAAGCACAGAAAACGGCTAGCCATTACACTTGCTAAAACTGAACGAGACCCAACAACGGGCTGTTCTCTCGTGACGGGAGGGTCAGACAGGACTAAACAGTCACTCTCGAAGAGAATTTTTGCGAACTCTGGTGGATATAGTAGGTATCTGCATCTCTTGTCAACAGATTTGTTCTGGTGATGACGCTTTATGGCATTATCCAGATGATGATCTTCCTAGATGTCGTCCTCGATATTCAATTGTAAGCGTTGGTACCTTAACCATTAGTCCTCTGGACTGTCACCCCCTGCGTTTGAATCCTGATCATTACGAATACACTGCTGTGAACATAAGGGGCTCTTAGTAAATGTAAATTAAAAGGGGTCATCTTGACAGAAATGGCCCCGGGTCCACCGGGGTACGAGGTATATTTCGTCTACTATCTCACCTTCGGCAACTAAAGACCCAAGACTGCATGAGTTTTAGTCGGTTCGAATTTGACATTACCTCCCCAACCGGCCCAGACGGGGGGTACCCGCGGTGGGAGAGATATATTGTGTACTATCTTACCTTCAACAACTAAAGACCCAAAGACTGTGTGCGTTTTAGTCGGTTCAAATTTGACATTACCTCTCCCACCGGCTCCGGCGGGGAGTATCCGTGGGGATTTATTGCACGATAAAAAAACCATTGGTCATACCGGTTAGAAGCACTCCATACAATTATTGTCGCATTAAAATAGTCAAGAGCTGACTCCACTTCTAGTACCTAGTACTACATAGCTATATACAGGAATTAGTAAACCCAACAACCCAATTACTTAACAAGCAATTTAGTTTAATGTAAACTCAAAACTAACCAAACTGTCAAACAAATTTCCCCGTTTTTAGTAGAACATTGTTGGTACTGTGCTGCCTGTAGCAATTAGTAAGCAATTTTCAAGAATACTAACATAATCAAAACTAAGTTGTAAAAGCGGCCTGTCACTTAAATGAGTACAAGGTTTGTGGTTTAGTCACCAATACTGTTGTGTAATACAATATAATTTTATAATAATATAGACAAAATCTCGTTAGCTTTAAATACCTTGACTTCAAAGAGAAACAAGCACAAAGATATCCAATTAGCTTCGTAGGGCGGCCACGAGAATGAATATAAAAAAAACAAGGCTTCGTTTCGACGGAACTTTGAGTAAGAGGATGCGGAAAAACTATGTTAGTCGGTTGAAAGCCAAAAGTTACACCAAAAATTTTCATTCAGTACAATTTGATTGCCATTAAAAAGGGCACTCTGAATTCATTAAAAGAATGCACTCTAGGTAATTACGTGTATAATAACTGAAAGGTTCATTCATTATCTTCCTTTACTGTTTTTAACCTTGTATACAAACCCATGGGCTTATAGAACTTGCATCTTTCCGTTTTAATATGACAAATAATAATAATAAATAGCGGCCAAGGGTCAAATGCCGAAGGCTGTGCTCCTTGATACGGAGCCCATCGTGAGAAAGTTCCTAACCCCCTGTAGCTTGGTCCCTGTACCCGATGCCGGTGGGTCTCTACTTTTTATATCTAGGAATATATTTTCTTCAATAATATATATTTAAAAATGTAATTTGTAAGTTTTATAAAATTACTAAAGAGGATAATTCATAAATATTCTAGGACAATCTACACAACGCCACTTAAACCCATGGTACGCATAGCTTATCTAGCTTGAGGGTTCTAGAATGCGTTTAAATATGTTTTTTGTAAATACGTATATAATTATTATACTTAAATGATACAGACAAATGCAAATATTCATTTTCATGCACGCAAATACATATTTTCACTGAGCCGGACTCATACCGGCACTTGTACTCGATAAACTACGAGTTCATTAGTTTATAAGTTTATTTCATAATATCGGGTGACGTTTAGGACCGTCGCCGTAGCTCTTCCGATTGAAACTTAACTTTAAATGCATATTGAATAAAATATTCCTAACTGCTGGGTTTTTGCCAGAAACTTCGGAATCGCCACATTACAAAAAAAAACTCTGCCGCTGTTACCGGTAACATGTGTCGCGCAACAACACATAATGGCTAGGTATGTGACTTAATAAAAAAAGTACATTTTTATTGACTAATTAAAAAGCATTTTCACAAATGAATACGCTTCTGACCACAATAAACTAAATGAATAAATTAGTCATATTTACACCATAAAATTAACTACAGCACGGCTCATTACACTCGTAATAGGTTGTCAACACACCCAAGTCGTTAGTCAAAACATCAAAGTACTCCTGTAATCATTATACACGCACGAAACAACATTCAGGGGTCAAGAATTCCATTAAGCTTGTACTTGCAACATCGCTGTAAAGGGTACATTTTTTTCCCGTCCGTGTCGGTGCGGTCGCTCAGTTGCGTTTTACTTTAATATTAAAAGGCCCTGAGATAATTGAAATCCTCCACGCCTACCCACTGAAGGGGATAATGAAGCTGTACGTTACTCTGGCTCACCCTCTAAAAGGCTTAGGTTAGTCTTTCCGTCTTATTAATTGAAAATTGCCTTTTGAAAATGAATATAAAATAATTGAATATTTAAAATCAATGTGTACAAATTCATGAAAAGAAAATTAATCCTTTGTTCGCTTTAAGCAATATTACTGGATGAATTAATTAAACGGTGATTTTGATTTGAGCTTGCTTGTGTGGTGTTTTGTTTTTGTTAGTTCTACTTGTAAAGTAATTGTGTTTCAGTTTTGTTCCTTCTAGGTACGTCATTCATAACATAGTTCTTATGTATAAGTTTTAAACATATTGACATTACAGGCCAGAAGTTGTGAGACTGAACTGGTAGCGGGTACACACGCTCACCAAATGAATGAAGTTCCTTTTTTGAATGTGTAAGTTAAAGTCTTTGTTCTGCTAGGGTGCTACACTTAAATATGTTTAAAGGCGACTGCTCTGTAAGAGGCGCGGGTTCGATCTATTGTATAGCGGGTGCAAATATTTGTTTGCATAAGTATGGCTATTTGCATTGGTCTGGTCGTGTCACGGAGAGCATGTTTAATCGGCCCCGGTTGACTTACGAACAACTATGGCACATTACGGGTAGTTGTAGGCCGATAAAGTCTAAAAACTGATCTAACTGCAGTTCTTCGATATCTCCTAAGCCAATCGACAACCTATTGGCTTAGGCGATATCAAAGTTGGGAGTCGCTTCACGGAAAATATTGAAATTCAGGAGCGACGCAGTTACACTGGAAAAAAGCTGATCCCGGACTCTAGGTGACAGCTTTGGATGCAATCGGGATTAGCTCAAGGATATTTAAAAGGATTTCATCCGTCTTTATCCATAAATTTCAAAAACTTTACCATGGACTCTTGATATTCAGGGACCCGTCTGTGGTCTCTTGCGACATACTTCGAAAACGGTACGGTAGGTTTGTGTCAAACTGTTGAGAGCTTCTGAGTTTAAAGTAATGAGTTTGCGCATTTCACACTGGCACCTACACCGCACCCTTCATTCAGTTAGTGTTACTGTAATGTACTTGCATAGACTCATAACTGTATATAGGCGAAGAGGTAGGCAGAAGTGTACCTTTAAATGCTCTTTAAATATTTCTAATTTTGAGCGAATGATATTGTATATTTTAAAGGTCGGTAAGAAATAAAATAAAGTAAATAACAAAATTCGTACAATCCCATTTCACGTTCGTCTTCAATTCCTGTTCATGGGGTAGCCATCATTAGACCAAATATTATCGAGAATTTTGAAATGCCACCTTTTCAACGCAGCAAATTACTCAGTTCACATGGTTCACTGAACACACGTACAAAAAAAATGGGACAAACTGGAATCTCACCTTTTTTAAATTCTATTTTTTACTTTTTAATATGTTATATGGAATCAAAAACTTACATAAATTGCACGAAAAATGATTTATTGAATTTACTTATAGATTCAAGGCAGACCGTTGGGCTCACCCGGTTCATGCGATCTTGTCCTCGGCCCTATTCATGTCATGCAGTGAAAAAACTGTACGTACGGCAGCCGAGGGTTGAACAAGTCAAGTAATTTATTACTAAAACGTTTTCGCATACACCAAAAGTAATATGACGACATTTTACTTAATATTGTTCGCAAAAAAATCTGCTGTATTCAATAAATGGCATGAATGGAAGAGGAATATAAATTGCAGATATGGTTGGCTTACGGTTTAATAAACTGTGTTTTTATCTGTGTTCTTTCTTACAGTATTGATGAATTTGACTTAATTATTTGAAGAAAAATGGAGAAAGGAACGAACCATTATTCTTTAAAAAGTAAAATGAGTAGATTGTTTATCATAAAATGTGGATATAGTACCATCTTACGACTTGAAAGCTCAAAGCTCTCGTTAAGTGGTTAACTGGTGGTGGTTTAACGGTCACGTCAGAGCTTACGGGTTCGATTACCACTCATTGCATACTAGTGTTACTGTTACGCATTTATCCTGCTAACAAGTACGAAGCCGTAGCAAGGCCTAAACCCTGCTATAATAAATCCAAAGTAACTTAACGGTACGATAGGTAATGTCAAGCAATTTCTATGGCAATTTACGATTATACAGTTGATAAATCTAGTACTTACGTGGCCGCGGTAGCCTAGTGGTATGGGTAATGGACTGCTGAGACGAGGTCTAGAGTTCGATCCCAGGTTTACCATGGCACACACCAATGACTTTTCGATGCTTTTCGATGCTTTTCGAAGTTATGTGTGTATTTATCGCAGGTTTATAAGTGCCTCGGAGAGCACGTTAAGCCGTCGGTCCCGGTTGCCATACAAACATCTATGGCAGTCGTTACGGGTAGTTGGAGCCCTCAAAAGTTCAACCAGCCTAACTTGGAACTTCGATAACGCCATTGGTCATTAGACCATTGGTTGTGGAGGTCAGATGGCAGTCGCTTCACGGAAAATATCGAAGTTCAGTCGCATCACAGTTAGACTGGAAAGCCGACCCCAACTGAGTTGGGAAAAAAGGTTCAGCAGGTTGTGCACACAAAATGTTTACAGCAGTCGCATTCACTACTGCTACGCCACAGAGGTTTTACTGAGCTACCTCTCGTTAAAAAAGTTTGAATTCAAAAATCCATCAAAGAAGATGGGAAATATTGTTTCATCTTCCATTTCAATTAAAACTGAACAGTGGTACGTATTAGAGTAAAACTCATTGGACATCGGTGGTCGGACATACTGCGCAAGGTCTATGGCCAAGGGAATGAAGATTGAACATGTGGAATTACTCTACTGTTAGGTTAGGGATACACAGAGAAATCGCACCTTTAGGAAATGATAAATAATGTTTAACCTTTGATAGAATTAAATTCAAGTATCTATAAATAATAAATATAATAAAGGCTTTTAAAGCTATCTAATAAAATACTTTGATCAATTACATTAAATTAAAATGCAAATGAGGAATATAAATGGGATCGCTATGAAGAGACTCATTTTCAGCAATTAGTCTCCACAAAGTTATCCATCTAATTTAACATTGTTTCATATTGGCTCAATTTTAATATAATAAAATACATTATAAGTTTATAACAAATTTTAAGTGGTATAACTTCTGCAAGTAGTGCTTAAATTTTTGTGTCAATACGAAAATAAAGTCACTACAACAGTCTGTTTTATTTTATACGTTTTTATTCAATAAAGGAGAGTTTAGTTGCATGTCTCACGTCACATACATGTCATACATGACGAATTATATCATTGTTAAGATAAAATATAATATGCAGTGTGTAGTTATTTACAGGTTTTAGCTATTTCAGTTTCTTGACATTTTGTACCCGTATGATCAATACATCCTGTAGGAAAGGATCTGTTTCTTTCTGAGTTGATTGATGATCAGATTAGAAACTAAAGAAATGTAAACAGTCTTTTTTAGTCTCAATCATTCAATCGTGTTAGTCCCGATCACATATGAGACTACCTTGCCTCTTGTCTCAGAGTTTGGAGTCAGTTTTCCGCCCTTTACTTCTCCACTTTGCAAGGTATATTTTCTTATCTCAATGTGCAATATAAACACCTAATACATATAATATATATAACTTACCGGCACCGAAATTTCACGTGCGACTAAATTTGATTAAATATGTTAATATTTATAAGTGAAATTGAACCTTGGTGAAGGTTATTACTCTTGCCATTCAAAATATAGCAACATGTTATAAATATTTTAATAAACTCTTAATCTTTGCGGATATTATTTCAATTACTTCAATATTCAAGCAATTTGTATTATGAATAAAACTTACAAATTGGTTCAGTGTACAACTACCTCAATACTACTAGATTGAAGCTTTTTGATGGATTATAAGAGAAAAGTCCCGCATCGCTGCCCACGGAAATTAGTTTTCCCAACTTACACTCATATGTACTGTCAATGTGTAGGTATATAAGTTAGTGTTTGTGTAAAATACACTCACATTATACTGATCTACAGCATGCGAATGTGTGTATGTGTTTGGATTGATTGCAATAATAGAACATCTGACATTGACAACGACTGGAAGAATATTTCATGTAATTCATGTAAGTCGATAATATCCGAACACAACAGTAATTAGGGCACAATTGTCACATATTTTGTTTATACCTTGGTACTCCTGATTCAACTACTTTTTATCTAGATTTGGCTGGCCCTTTTGCGGGAACGACTGTTGACCTTTCTAACCCAATGCCTCGTCCTTTAATCAGCTGATGTAATGACTACCAGGTGTATTTAGTTTGGACCTCTAATCTTGGTACAACCCGCATACAGTCATACACTCGTCCCGTCTTTTTGGACAATTTAGAAATGATTTGCACCAGTTACGGTAAGATAACCTGACCATTTTTTTGTTTGCAAAGAATTATTATTTGTGATTCAGGATACAATATTGAATGTTTTGATCGTTCAATCACCATCAATCTGATGAATATGCCCAATCGAAATTATAGTCAATGGCGTACTTGATAAATGAGTTTACTCTTTTTTGTTTTATGAGAGTTTTATGTCTTTTATTATTGATGTATTATTTATTGTTATAGTAGTATATAGTTCTGGTGGTATATATTTATAGCTAGAGTAGTTAACAGCTATCGTGGTATATATGTTTTTCATGATAATATATCACATGTTATTATGAAAAATTTAACGTTACGTTAATTAATAATTTAATTTGATTATTTATCAATTTATCAAACTAGCTTCATTTTGTAATAGTATAACAACCAATAATAATAATAATGAAAGTCTTTAGATTATGAATACTTTGTCAATACTGATCACTTAAAAAAATATTTAACATACTGTACACGCTACGTACGCTGTACTGTACTATACGTGTGCGTTTGTCGTGATTCCCCGTCCCGCTTGCCGTTGTCACGTCAATGTAGCCGCCATTTCCTTTGTGGTGCAAATGAACGATAAATAGAACATTGTAAATGTTTGCACGCACATTGTACAAAGCTTGGAGCAAATGTTTGGAATGACCAGCTTTCCTGTCAGATCGTTTATAAAAATTTGCCATTAAAGGTCATACAGGTTCTTATATTTGTATTAATCATCTAAGTCTTGCTTTGCTTTTTTTTGTAAAGGTGCAAAATATATAACAAATATGTTTTTGTATTTTTTCAATTTGATATAAATATTATACTATATTGCACCCCGAATTCTATCATTATATTTAGTTTGTCAAGCACTGAACGTTCCATGTTTAAATCTATATTTGATTGAGAACTGATACCATATATCCAATGAGACTACGGTGACTACGGGCAAATACTATTTGATATGCAACAACGTTGTAGTTTGAAAACGGAACAAGAAAGTGTTTCAAATCTGTATTTAATCTGAAATGTGTCCTGTTACGCCTTTTGGCGGAGGGGACGGGCGGATCAAGGAACTTTAAATCAATAGATGGTGTTAAAACTTGTTTATATGGAAGCTACTGTTTACAAAAGTGACGTTATTGAAATACTAATCGCCTCACTTGTATTAAAAAATACAAATGACGTTATTGATATTGATAATCATGTCACGTGTATTATAGGTAATATTTCCATATCTTTTACTAAGGACTATTGTTAGTTTAACTGCAAAAATCCGCAAAAATAAAAATGGACTCGATGAATGGAATGAGTTCACACGTACACGTGTGGCTAACGTGGCTCTGAAAGTTTTTCTTGAAAACCTTGACATTGGCGTCTCACCATTAATAATTTTGTACGTTACCACTTGACATTAGCGAGATTGTGGTGAATCTGCTTGCAAAAGAAGCCATCTTAAGAAAAAAAAAAGAATGTGATTTTTACTACTAATCATGTCACTTATCACTTGTTATTTTGGAGCAGCAAACGATGATTTAGACATATTTATCTTTTCGAATTTGCAGATCGAAGAAAAAAATTACGCCAACATGTCGCCAGACTGCAGAGCAACATTCAAGCTAAATGTATAAAGCTGATCGCGTTGAATTATGTGGAGTTGTATATTGAAGCATACCAGTAATAAGATAATCTTCATTTTATATTTCATTCGTACGATCGACGCGACAGTAAACGCCTTAATCGCATGATTATCCTTTGTGACGTATTGATACAAATATTTGCATAAATTCTGTATTTTTAAAGGTCATATCAATATGACTTCCTTTGCCGTACTGTAATTCTTTTTATTCCTTACCAGTTCACGTGTTTCCTTTTTCTAAGAGCCCCATGTCCTTTATGTGAGGGGTAAAAAAGCATCTGATGAGGCCGTCAAACTGAGTGCCACCATTGTAACACTGTACGAATATGCAAGACATTGCCTACACTTACAGGTTTCTACACTGCCTACAGGTCTTCCAATAGGTGTATGGAAGACACGTTCAATGTTACAATGGTAGCACTCAGCTTGACGCATTCATCAGTGGAATTTTCACGCCCGCATTTTGGTTTTATGTAAAGATAAATAGATACCTATATGACTTGCTCAGTTTATTCCTCTAAGTATTACTAATAAATTTATGGAATAGTATCTGGCTTTTGATTTGGTATGTCAGAAACAATTTCAATTTCTCTATCATACCTGTAACTGGCAGTTTGATAGTACGCAGTAAAACAATTCACATCGGTTAAAGACTAAAACCGTATCTCAGGTTTTAACTACTCTTAAAAGATATGAAGCATGCCATTGCGAAATTCACAAACATTGCGGTCTCAATAATAACTTGTAAATACAAAGGAACAGATATTCAATCTTGGAGATAGGTAATAATTGTGTATCACCTCTGTTATAGAATACATAAAAGGATACGATTGAAAGCAGTCAAATACAATACAATCGCGGAACAACCACGACAGACGCAATACCAGATAGGAGAAGCCAAAGAAACAATAACTGACAATCTCATCTGGATTACTTGCCTCATCGGTGCTTGTTTTGATATGAAAAACAAGGTTCATAAGCCAGCCACCTCGTAGATGTGTAAACAGGAATACTGATATTGCGAAACTTTTTTAATGAAAGGATTCAATGGAGGATTTAAATTAAGATTTGATTTGTTCGTGTTTTACATTTATATGATGTTGCTAGAGCAATTGTGGCTTATGCTGAGTCTACATTTACGTAACATTTTACCATGACTGTGTCAGAAGCGCGTGTTAGTTCGATGACGTGGATGTACGTAGCTGCGTGATAGCTGAGCTTAAATGAAACCATTGATCAACTCGTGGCCCTGTTAACTCTAGTTTGTGCTGACCCGGCCACGTGTTGTTCCGTCCACACTCAACGTCATGTCTTGTACCAATGCCACGCAATCCGATCCGTTGCCCATGTCACAAATGTGGACCCAGCTTTACGTTGTCATTTAGAAACATTGCTGCTATTTGACTTGTTCTGAGCCGGGTATTCACTCAGCAGCCGCTTCCGTGAACGCGTGGGACAATAGTCTCCGGATACCAAAGTAGAGAGTTAGTTAGCATGCTCCTGGGATTAGCGCCGGGGTAAAAAAGTATTACCGTCTAACCTCTCAACCTCTAGAGGAAAACCTACATCAAAGTTTTGCTCGGTAATCAGGTAGAGAACAGAATTAAAGTTAAGCTTAGCTTATGACCAGAAAACCTTTGTGTCGAAAGCTTGATATAGGTACTCCTAATGATTTATCATGTTCACCAACCATTTAAATCGGAATTAATTTAGACATTATTCTTACAGTGATTAAGTTTCGAATCGTTCAAAATAAAAGATGTTCACTTATGCCTTTAATGTATAAAGTAAGTTCGATGTTAAATATATATTCAAATACGGATATGGAGGCAGCAGTGCGGAATAACGGTGCTGACGTAATGAGATTCGGTTCAAGCGAGCGTGGTACGTAAAGCTACATATTATAAAGGTTTACTATTGACATCAGTCACACCACTAAACTTAGAAATAAAATATGAAAGAGGCATATTTACAACATGCATCGTGCGACGCGAGGCGCGAGGTGGGTCGAGGTAGTGCAGTTTATCAGAGCACTCCCCCTAAAAGGGACTGGTTTTTTTTTTTTTTATCTATGGCACGTCAATTTGACTTCACCTCGCCTGATGAAGGCAAAGTCCCATGAAAGAGGGTCACCATTGCAAACACGTTCAGTGCTACAATGGTGGCGCTCAGCTTGACGGCCTCATCAGATGCTTTTTCACGCCCCGCTTAAAGGACCCGGGACTGTAGGAAGAAGGAAACACGTGCGCCGGCAAGGAATTCCAGGTCCTGGTCACTGGTTTATCTTTCATCTGAGCAATCACTATTTCCAATAGCAATCGCAGTCTCTCGATATAGTTCTTGTGGTTCAATTTGCTGCGAACATTCATACCAAGTATATTGAGGTTATCCTACAGGGGCAGGAGCGTGCTCTGAAGAGTGGGAATGGGGAAGGAAAGAAGATGCCTACTGCAAACGCTCATGCCTGCTACTTCTTGGCATTGAACTATATTATATGTACTTGTTGCCAGCACAGTTTCAATGAAAAAATACGTCTCAGGACATATAATACTTGTTTTGTTTTGTGCAGTATTGTTCAAGATTTCTATCAAACAATTTCTTAATGAAAACGAATGCTTAGTATCCCTCAGCATAGTTCCCTATTCTTTCAAAACCAATCTAGAAAATATATTCGAAGCCTAGCTGACTTATTTCAACAACAAACAAATCGTTCGTACATGTATAGTTTTCTACATATATAAACTGTAAGCGTGAGTGTTCAGATAAAATCGCCGAGTCGACCCAAAACCACAACCCGCCCACATCACATATTGCTTAAGCACAAAAACATGAATATTGTAACAACGATCTTCACTTTCACTACGATAATATTATGTTTAGAACCTTTTTCAAGGACTACTCTTCCCGAGTAGGTACACTTAATAACACAAGTAGCTTAACGAATTTCAAATTTACGTTTGATTTCCAATACATTTTAATTTTAATATAATTTGTATCGAAGCGTTTTATTTAATATGATTGTGTAATGTTTATTATATATTGTTCATCATCATCATCACCCTTGTGTTAATCCGAGTCGCATCTGAATCTTTCACCTCAGAGACCGAGGTCCACTCTTTTTTAGTTTAACTACGCCGTCAACCGGAACTGATGGCTTAATGTGCTCTCCACGGCACGACCTAATCAATGCAAATAGCCATAATTATGCATACACAACGACCCCACCCATATGGTAAGCATAGCTCAAATAGCTTGTGTTATGGATTCTAGAATACACATAAACATACAGAGATGCATATTTTTTGTAAATACATACATAATATTATACATAAAAACACCCAGACCAATGTAACACACAAAAACAATGTGCACAAAAATATTTGCACCAAACTGGAAACGAAGCCACCTGCGTAGCAGTCTCGGTCATCTTAGCTCTTAATTTAAGCCTTGGACTCTGAGGATTATCTATAAAACTCCTTAAATATCAATTTATTGCTAACTACATTATTCCAATTGAAGAAAAGGTTTGTGATTATTTAATGTTAATCAACTTTTGTCATCGTCAGTACCTACCCATAGTTTTTCAAATTATACTTCTTTCCATTTCTAGTACAACTGAAGATAATTTAGTTTACTGCAACATAAAGAAAATTTGTCCCGCGAACAAATGGTAATGCAGTCCTGCTAGATTGTGCAATATTTTCATCTGGTGTCTTGAAATTTTATGTAAATAAATAACGTATTATTTGTCTTGCAAACTGGACTGAACAGGATCTAAAATATTGCAAAGGATTTTTAATATATTGCAGTCACGATCTAGATATTTACATACATGTGCTCATGCCTATTTATCTTTTTGGGTAGATAGAGACAACAGCAAATCTTTTGCTTCTCTCCTTACATTTTTTTCATACCAGTTAGGTAGTAAATAAGCACACGGCCTACCTGTTGGAAAGGGTTTTCCGCGGCATATGGACCTTTGCAACACCAGAGGCGTCACACCCATTATTTTATCGTCGTCTGAGTTCGAATCCCGACCACTAAGTACACTACCAACGTGAACTCAAGCTTTTTCACCTAGATATTCTTTCTGCATTCTTTTCTTCATTTTTTCTTTTTTTCTTTCTTATTTCTTTAAAACACAATTTTTTATAATGGTTCGTTGAAGAAATCGCATGAGTTCGGATACTATTGTGATACGAAGTTCCATTTGAAGTTCGAGTTATAGTGATATTGATATGTGCTTATGTTATGTTTTGATCCCTGAAAGGATTGGCAAAGATGTAATAGCACCCACATTTTGCCAAACTTGCACCATCTATAGGTGTAGAGCGTACTGTCGTAAAGAGGGTACTTTATCACCACGACGTGATTTAAATTTACTGTCTGATGTAAAAACCCTAGACCTAAGTCACTCACATTCCAAATCATCAAAATCATCAAAAATGATTTACAACAATATAATAAAAATTCAAATTTCGCAGACTTTGTACAAATAAAACGAATTAATTCACCGGAGGACGTCTCACTCCTGACAAGTACGTGCTAACCCATATTACATTTAAATTCAAAGCTTCCAATGACATCAAAATTACACAAAACTAATTACACAAATTACTTTGGATGTAAATGGCTTATGTCACCTGTAATTTTAGACTTCGCATAAATGTATTAGCGATATAGTGAGAAAACGTGTTACCTATAGATACTTAAGTACCTCAGAGGAAGTAGTAAGTAAGTATATATATATAATCACAGCTTCGGTTGTAACAAGTACGTTCATCCACTTTCTAGAACCCATAATTATTACAAAGTTGTTAAGCAATGCATACTTCAGGTTTAGGTAGCGCTATGTAGAATGTCTTAATATAAATCATTGAAAATGATTCTTTCGCTGGTTCAGAATCCAGCATATAGAAAGCCATACAACAAAATGGACGAACGACCCAAAAGGGAATGACTGGATGCCAGTCTGAGGATACTGTCCAAGGCGGGCCCTAGTGACCAAGGCGGGCCCTAGTGACAGCCCTAGGGGTGGGAGTTGTCTCGCTCGCCACCTTGCTCACGGCGATGGTACGATGCGCGAGTGCTTGGGCAGCCGCCGCCTCCTTCTGCGAGCAAGTTATGCTCGAAAAGGAGGAGGCGGAGCGGGTCCGGAGAAGGCTCCGGGCCCGCACTGCCCGCGATGAGCGGAGGCGACTCGGACGTCGGAGGTCGCAGAATGACCTCCGTCCCCCATGAGCGCGGGCCTGGGGGTGACGGGTGAAGCCGCCTGTCACCCTAGCAGAAGCAGGCCACGGCGATGGCACATAATGCCACACCATACCCAGGGGCTAGATGGGGACGCCATGGTCCCCACTTTTAGGGAAGAGGGTCATCTCAACAGAGATGTCCCCGGGTCTGCCGGGGTGCGAGAGATATGTCTTGTATAATCTCACCTCCGGCAATCGAGGACCCATGGACGGCGTGCGTTTTGGTCGGTTCGAGTCCGACATAATCACCTCCATCGGTTTTGGTGGGGGTGGTATCCGTGGGGATTTTGCGCACGATAAAAAAAAAAAAAAAGTCTGAGGATACTATGACATACGGACCTTGGGAAAGACCAGTGCGTTTTGCTATAGGCTTATTGATTGATAGAATAACTGGATGGCAATAATTCTAATATTCTTAACAACTCAATTCTGGTTGAAAATCTTACATAAAAACTTCATACAAGTATTTCATAACATAATATCGCCTATAAACTTTTTCGATGAATAACCAAATTTCATCCATCTATCTATATATGTAGACGGGTGATAAATTATGTGGGAGCTACATATCGACCTGTCGGTGGATGACTGCTGCGATAAACGGATAACACTGTTACATATTCACTATTGAAACTCGTCTGCGCTCTGAAGCGGAAACATGATTGAAAACCGAACCATATATAAGTATAAAAGAGTGTACGGTGGCAACTATTAACTTTATTATACAGTGATTCGGTTAACTCGACTTCACGCTATTTCAAAAGCAGTGAAACATTCTTTTTTGAATATCATAAAGATACTGGTGGACTTAAAAGTAGCCGAAAGGTCGGTTTAATGTAAATAAAACAAAATGACTGTCGATATTTTTATTAAATAAAAAAATAATGGCCTTGTGGTGTTTCGATAGTGAACGCGACTGCTATCATTATTCGTATCCACGAAGTAAGTATGTATTTCCGCGTTCTAGAAAAAATCTAGAAGCCATGCTTATCATGGGTCTGGGCGGCGTTGTGTAGATTGATCTAGAATATTTATTATCCTCAGTAACAGTAGAATTTACTACCTTAGGTCACTTTAGGTTCTCAAAAAATCTAATAACAGTAGAAAAATATGATTTTTTGAATACGATACATATGTAATTTACATTATTGTCTAACGATTCCTGCTACACAGGTAATGTGATGGCGATGACTCAAGCGTACGATATCTTAATCAACAAGCATTAATTCGTAGCGTAATCAATCAATGTACTAACGAAGAACGCGAAATGTGACGTCACGTGGCAGTAATCCGTGTAAATCCGCAGATGTCGGCTCATAGAACACGAGACGTCACTAAGATTGCTTCGTTGACGTTCGCATTTCGTTCTCACTCTCGGTATTCAACCACACGTCCTGATTGACTACCTGATCTCGTGGGGGGCGGACACACGGAAATAAGTTTACAGGAGTAGCTAACGTGGCTCTGGAAGATTTTCTTGAAAACCTTGACATTGGTGTCTCGCCATTAATGATTTTGTATTACATTTACATTGACATTGGCGAAATTGCGGCGAATTTGCTTGCAGAAGAAGCCATTTTAAGAAGAAGTAGAAGAAGTCTTCAGAATACTCATATATTCCGATTGAAACAAACTTAAGTTACCTACTTGCAAATCACTACCCTACACAAACTATTAAATAGATAATATTATTCTGAAAGTTTAATAGCAACAATAATGTAAATAATTTTGTCTACAAATTAATTTGATTCGATTGTAGGTAGTATAAGATATTCATAGAGATAGGAGAGTAACGCAACTTAAATTATAACATACATATTAAATAGATCCCTAAGTCCTAAATACAAACCTAAACTTAACTGTGCGTTAGGAAAGGAACTTCATCGCACGCTCAACCTGTGGAATAAACTCCTAAGTGATGACAAGATGGGGTTCTTCAAGATAGGCATCATAAAGATTTTTGCAGAGTCAGTCAGAGATGTTCATAGTATTACTCATACTCGGGGTAAAGTAGATAATTACAGGTACCTTTTCATATAAAATTGTATGTCAAGGTGTATACTTAACTACTTTGCTGCCTGAATACACATAGGTCTTTTTATCTCTGTGGTATTTAGGAACAACAATATTATCTGTCCTTACAGATACTCGTACCTACGTCTATCTACGATATAAGAAGAATAATAAATATTTGAAGAATTTACAAAAGCTTTTTAAAAATAAAATATTCAAGTATTATAACTTTATCCCTCAAGTTAGGTAAAAGATATAGGGCACAGCTGTATCACTGTCGAAACCGGAACCATCTAACTTTTAAAGTAGCTCATCCCTGTAGAAGTTATCAGCTAAAATAACTTTGTTTTGTGTTTCCGCAATGAGAGTCTGAAACTCTATAATGTAATTCTGTTTTCCAATTACATGCGTGCTTAATGAGTCTGTGTAAGGTAACGCTAATTACTACGATACAATATACCTATACATAAACCAAACATAATATATTTCAGTATGTTGCATATATGCTTCTATCCTACAATTAATATAAAGGATCTTTTCCAAGGTTGCCGCCCATTGTACATAATTACAACTGTAACTTGTGTTTGACTACCTCCGCGGCGAGGTGGTAGTGAACGCGACTGCTACGCAGGAAGCGTGGGTTCGATTCCCACTCAGTGGACATATTTTTGTGCATAAGTACGAATATTTAATTAGAACGGATTTATTACAAAGTACGAGTATACTTGTCTTATATTCATTAAATCACAAATAAAAATAATAATTAGTAACTAAAATACTTATTGAGTAAAAATATTTTTTTTAATTTATCATCATCATCATCATCATTCTTGCCGTAGTCCCGGTCGCATCTGAAGCTTTCACCTCGGAGTCTGGGCTCCGCTATTACAAATATTTTTTTAAAGCAATTAAACAAATTAAAATTTAATATATGTACAAAAATTTAAAAAAGGGGGTTGAAGTTAAGGTTTAACAATTCAGAAAAACAAATCCTCCCCAACAATGAGGACTGGTAACCCACTCAAGCCCAGGTGACGTTGTTTAGTATATATATAATACTATAATACTTAGATATATTATTATTATAATACTTACTACAGTATTAATAAACATTATATATCCAAATTCCAATTGATCTTCGCAAATTATGCAAAATAATGGTTTACAAATCCATTCGTGGCAAAAAAAACAAGACATTTACAAAAATGTCACTCTCACAAACAAAATAAATGAATAAGCTTGATTTTTTTCCTTGTGTTACGAGCTTTTGAATTGAAATAACTTCATCTTATTACATTGTACGGCGACTTAAAGAAATATTTCAAAATCTTTTTAGCTTTGTTGTTGTAGAACTGAGTTGTCATTTAGACTGAATAAATTTTCTTAGATCAAATCACTGTGGATATTTTGACGTAATGGAAGATTTTATAAATTTCATAACATTAGGTATATTGTAAATAGCTTACATTTAAAATGCGAGTGGATTATTTTATTTCTTTGAGCATTACTGAAAATAACTGCTTTCATGGACTAGTTGAATTAAATTCTTTAGAATGGTATGAATCCGTGATGTTATATCCGTTAATATACTCAAGTTTTTAATTATAAATGATAAATACAAAAATACATAGCAAACATTTCAACTGCGTTTTCTAAAATCGTACAGTGTACTGGACACCTTAATATCTAAGATACACCTATCTTAAGATACACCTAGAAAATAATAATATTAATGTTTTATTTAATAAGTATTAAGTATTAATTGTTTGAGAGAATAAAAATATTTTTTATTTATTTTATTTTTTATTTTTTTTATTTATTATTATTATTATTTTATTATATTATCTATAATGCTTTAACAATCTAAGTCTAATTGAATCAAAAATAAAATAAATAGATTTAATAAAATGAACCTGATCGATTGCATGTTTCTTTTTCAGAATATATGTAATTAATGCAAGTAGTAATCTAAACTTTATTACATTCATAAGCTAATCTATTATTCAGTACTAACTTTCAAAGATATGTAGTCGCATCACTTCATACAATTTTAGTTTCAAACTGTCCAGAATTTTGGAACCCTCTGTATATAATACGCCAGCAATTTCGTTATTAATGTGTATTCAGTTTTATTGATAAATCTGTTCAGTTCACAACCCGTCATCATTTATTCAATCAACATCAATTGTTAATTTAATTACGTGTTATAAACTGTTGGGTCAATATAGGGTGTGTGGTGACAAACCGTATATCTACAGTAATAAATACAACCTCTAGCTACCTCATAAATAACGCACGTGACGCCTTTGGTGTTGCAAATAATCCTATATATGCTATAACTACTTTCTCTGATTTCTTTATCTAGTGTTTTGCAATGGATGTAGTTAAAAAAATACAATAAAATAGTTTCTTACTATTTATACTGTTGATTGATGGCACTTGGTGGAATTTGTTGTTACACATATTGAGAACTCACTTGTACTTTTCCACAGTATTTTTATTTCTTAATAGACCTGACCGGTTTCGCCTTATGGCATCCTCAAAGGTTGCCTGCCGCAATGTCTATAAGGGAATAGGCTTGTATGTCATTGTAAACCTTTGAGGATGCCGTAAGGCGAAACCGGTCAGGTCTATTAAGAAATAAAAATACTGTGGAAAAGTATAAGTGAGTTCTCAATATGTGTAGTTTCTTACTGATTAGTGATTTATTTTGAGCGACATAAGTAAACAAAACGTCGAAAAATTATTGAAGAAACACTAGATATATTCGTCAATCCGAAATTATAGAAACTACGTAGGTACTACTAGTACTAAATGAACTCTTTTTATGTCACTTAGGAGGCAGACTGATGGAAAGTGTTTACTTGTGCTATAGACCCTATAGGAACCTTCCTATGCCTATCACGAAAAGCTGTAAAGGAGTTTAGCGTGGTTTCATACTTTAAGTTTTTACTTTACATACGCACATACTTCACATCCACACATACAGTATCATATTTCATTTCATTATGATTCTCTCCGAATACAAATTGAGCATCAAGTAAATTTATACATATCTAACTTCATACGCTAAGGTAAGATAAGCTGATTCATGTACAAACCAAAAAAATTAAACGCAATGGACTTGGATTCAATGTCACACATAATAAACAAAGTCTCTAGAACGTATGTATTATTCGGCGGTCTTTCAACGTAATACCCATATTGTTCACACGAATGGTTTTCCTTATAGTAAACGTATATCGCGATATACAGTTCGCAGTTTTTTTCTTTTATGATGTATGAAGTTTATTTTCTTCTGTACCAGTCTCGCCAAAAGACAAAGACCAAATGTGGGTAATTGGAAATACCCGCGCGACACGAACAAGGTGATGTTTTGATTTTCGACGCTTCCGTTTTCTCGAGACCATGGATGTAACATCACGTCCGAAACGTCGGGGTAAATACATTAACGTTTTCTTATAGTTTCACGATTAAGTCCCATTCTTTCATAATTAAATCTAAACGCAGTCCTAGAACCCGAAATTTACAGATCCTTGTCTAAGCATGATCAAAGTATATTGTCCTTGCAGTATAGTAATAACTTTTTTTTTATACAACTTAGGTCGCAGACAAGCACGCGGCCCACCTGATGGTAAGTGGTTACCGTGGCCTATGGGCGAGTGTAACACCAGAGGAATAACACTCGTGCAGCAACCCCTGTAAGAACAGAGACATTCTGTGTCGTCAGTGCAAAAGATAACTCCATATAATTAACAACCATTAAGAGATAAATGTTACAAAAAGTTCGAATAATCAACGAAGTAAGAATAAACAAACTCCCAATACCGCGATATGAAATCAGGAGTGTTCTTGTGGCTGCTTCCGGACAGGGGCAAGATTTATGTGAACCCACGTTTAAAAGAACGCGCCAGATTGCGTTATAAATAAGACCGAGATGAAACACCTGGGTTATTGCCCTTCCGATTGATCGATGTCCCTCACTGTATAACGTGCTGAGCATCAACGTTATATTGATTAATGTTTGCGTTAATTTCTAGCTGATTCCAAAGGAAAAAATGGGTGTTTTCGCTTTCAACCCATTTTTTTATCCTACGAATATATTTTTGTATTTCAACCCAGATCACCCAAATTGAAAATTCATACCGATATAATGATGATGTTGGAATTTAAAGATAATATTTCACATTGAAATAATATAAAGCTGACTATCGAAGCTAAACTATTTTCAACTGATTCCATAGCGATTTGTTTGGGATGGTTTTTTTTTTCAATTCTACTGATAATATCAATACATATTTTTTCTTTCTGCTTTGGTCGTTTGCAATCTTTTAAGTAGAAGTAGCAAGTTTGACAAATGAAATGACCATAACCGACATCTACGTGGGTGGAGCCGCGCGCATCAGCTAATAAAAGAAGCAGATACAATCACATGTCTAATTTAAAATATATCTATTGTCTACATATAAAGTTTATCCACAATATGAAATGCATTTCGGATTTTTTTTAATATCACGCCATATCCCCGAAGGGGTAGGCAGAGGTGCTAGCACCCACATTTCGCCAGTTTATGTTTAGGTCCCAATGTAATAAGTGGCGAGCCTATATTGCCATTAATCGGGCACTTATAAACCTGCAATAAATACATACGTAACTTCGAAAAGCATCGAAAAGTCATTGGTGTGTGCCATGGTAAAACCTGGGATCGAACCCTTGACCTTGTCTCAGCAGTCCATTACCCATACCACTAGAGTACCGCGGTCGGTTTTTCTGCTCGGATTTTCCTTGAGTTTTATCGTTATATATTTTATTTGCATGCCTGAATTAAAGTGTTGCAAATTTTGGCATATCATCTACTTTATTGTCAACTGAATATATTGGTATGGGATATGTTAAGTAAACTATGAATATTGTTATCGAGTTATCCCGTTTAATTATATCTGATAATAAATTTTCACAATATGTGCAAAATAAATATGGAATAAACAATTTCATGTCAGTTCATTTCTTGGCAGTAACACCGTTATTTACGTAAGTTGATTTCAAATGAAGAACCATTGAGATAGTTTGTCATCCCATCATATACTTACACGCAATCAAAAGAAGACCGACTTAATAGAAGGTGGATGACCTTTCATAAAGTGGGTCACTTGAGTGTGTATTTCCGTATGTGAATTCATATTATGTATTGTATTTCGTACTTGTATTAGTAATTTACTTTTATATAGTTACATTTAGGTACCTTTTGTCACTAAAATAACTATGTAGTATAGGGGGTTTAGTAGCTTAGCAAGCACCGTCTATTTAATATTTATAATATCGTCCTAAAATACGAGTAGTAATATATTTTTTATTTTTATTTATTTACAATACAATGATAAGCAAGGGTTTATTTATATACTATTATTATACTATATATACTATTATTATATAATCATTTTTGTATTGACATCTCCTACAATTATTTTTAAAGTGAAAGTTTGTGAAAATGTTTGAATGTTTCTTCGTCATTTCCACTCAAACTGGCGAATGATCCGCTAGTTAATAACATTATGTAATTGCAGAAAATCTGTGTAAATTAATAGTTAAATATTAAATGTATTGAAAATTTTCATAACAGCACTTAAGTACATTTGAACTCTAAGCAAATATATCAGTAATATATTTCAACGACAATAGCAGCCTAACAGCCTACCGACGCAGAACCACATTGTCTCGCCGGAAAACGTTGCTTTACATGTCTTCCGGACCCGAGGCAAATGGGCGGGGCAAGGCAACGCTACCAGACGTCGCCCTTCTTAGCTCAGGAGTTATGATGTACGAGAATTTACGTATTTTTAAATTAAGTAGCGTGAAAGATAAAAGTAAAAATTTGGTCGAATAAGAATGATTTATTTGAATTGAAAAGTCGTTTCGATCCGTTAAGGCCGTTTTGAGTGAATAAAAATCAAGGAACTCGTGTCATTGTCACCTAACGCTTGAGATGTCACCTTGCTGGTCTCTTCTCAGGAGATTTAACTACCGAACCAGCGAGAGAATCATTTTCAAATGCTTTATTTACTAAGTATTTTATTTATTATAAATTATAATATTTTTTGACAAATGTAGGTACATAATTATTGTAAAACTTTGACATTCATAAGTGCTCTTTATGTGCCTCAACTGAATAAACGAAATTGATTCTTTGATTCTTCTTCTTTGAATGCGTTACGTCACGTCAAAAGCCACAACGATACAACTCAAAAGTGATTTTTTTAACTTCCATGAGCAGTCCCCAAAGACTGCCACGTAGGTTTTTGCATGAAAAAGTCTATTTGTATTGGTTTGGATGTTTCTATCCTACTTCCTACTAATATTATAAATATATCTATTGATGAAAATGTTTATTACTCAATCAGACTAAAAGGGTTGAACGGATCTGGCAGAATATTGGTAGGTACAGGGGGTTAGGTGGTTTTTATTTAGTAAATATGTATTTTGTAAACTAGATGTTGGCCGCGCCTCCGGGGAATTTGTCCGTTATCGCATCTCACGGGAACATATGACAGATATAGAGGTTTGAGCAATGATTAATCATATAAAAATCTTCACGAACTTTCAATAAGTAGAATGCCAAAAGTATGGGGATAGAATTTAAAAATGAAAATATACTAAAACTTTAATTTTAAACGTGCAATATTATTAAGTTTCAAATTTCCATGAAAGTTTAGATACATTAGCAAATTACTTATTGATGAGATATAAACGGTTGTTTATATTTATGTTAAACTTTGCTTTGTAGCAAATTGTTTATCGAAACTATGTTTTTTATGGTTAATGTATTACTCATATTCATATACTTTTATAGCTGCTTTGAGATACGCAAATTAAAAAATAGATAAATATTTAGCAATTTTTAAAAGAACCTTATAATAAAACAGGACTCGAATAATTGTACGATTGAGCGAAGCGAGCGAGAATTTCCTTCTAGTGAGATGGTAGATTTTGCTTTGGTCTATATCTCTGTCTATGGGTATGTCAGTTCCGGTCTAAAGGGCATACTTTCGTAACCTATTTTTACCAATCTGGGCACTCGGGGTCTTTGATTGAAACACAACTTTTGTAGAGACCCAAAAACAAAAGGTGCTCGTGAGATCTACTATTCATAAAACTACTAATATGTAATAATTTTTAAGGCAATTAATGATCCCATCGTCACCGCAAGATGGTTATTTAGCAGAATTTCGAATGCTTCAGAAGTGGCACCGTGGCTCAGCTGTTCGGCAATTCCCTCTGTAAAGGAAAGATCGTAAGTTCGGGTCCTGTAGGACCATTCACCTGTTCCAATCTAAATTTGTTACAGGGATAACGATGATGATGATTCTCGAGCTCTTTTCAGATCTAGAATATACATTTACTCTTTTCTTTCTATACGTTTGTACATTTGGGATCACATGACTTTCACTCTTAACATAAAATTGGATACCAAACGTGCAAGATAACTACAGACTTTTTGTCTTGGCCGTGTGTGACAGGAATATAACTATCTCATAAAAATGTGAAGAGTACTCATAATTGGCTTTCGCTGAAAGATCGTAAAACTAAGCTAACACCCCTAAGTTCGGTAAAAGGCTTAAGAATTACATTCACAGGAAAACTAAAGCCTCCAACTTTTACTAGTTAGGTCATTGCTGCCAACTTATTACCTTGTGCGACTGAATATTGTTTCTTAAAGAAGTCTTAAATAAAAGAAGTTGGTTCATTAATACTGCGAATTCATTAATACTTTCTATGGACTTCTGTAGTTACATTTGAACACAGATTTTTTGTTAAAGAAATCTACTATTGGATTAGATTTTAAAATATTCCGCTCAAAACAACAAATATACAGTAGTTATTATGAACTTTAAGCGTTCAACTATAAAGTCACTAAAAGCATAGTTATAATTTTAACTAATTGGCAAGATGCCCATTGTGACCACAGCGTCATTGTTAGACGTTTATATTGTTACATATAATAGTGTACATACATCATATACATACATATATTAACGTCTGTAAAATTCTAAACAGGTAGACTAAAGTGATTACACCGACTATGACATTTGACTATCCACTTAATTGGTTACGAGCATATTGCCGTCAAACTGTTTACTGTCGAATGTAGGATAGCCCTATCGCGTAGACGCCTTGCACGACATTAACGGAAGATCACTCAGATACACAGATATTCGGTATATGACGATGTAACACTTTTTACTGGAAAATTAACTAAAAATGTCAACTGCCATAGAATGCCTCTATTTTCAATCCTCCACCGCGCCTCTCGAGTACGAGAATAGAATATAATAAAATAGAATATTTATTTATTTGCATAGAATGTGGGTATTACATGAGGTGTTACATTTTAACACCTCTCTTTAACGAGTACACTGTCATATGTTTCTAAAGAATACGAAGAATTGCCATTACTATTAAGTAACTCTCTCCCTCGACTCCAGCTCGTGTGGGCGACGCGTCTAAGTTCAAATTCATAACTTTCTTAAAAATTTGCAATGAAGCCTTCCTAAGAGTGAGAATTCTTCATCAAAAGAACAATATCATTTGTGACACATGAATAATTCCGTAAGTGGTTCTGTGTACCAATTTTCTTTATGTAAGCTGAAATAGAGTGAAGTAATATGAAGGAAAGGTAATATTTTCAGGAAAAATATTACCGTACTTTCACTCAGCTCTCTTTCTCTATAAGCGACCTGAGACTGTTTTTCTTTTAATACCTGTGAGTGCGAAAAAAAAAGTGGATATATACGTATACGTGTCTTTGGTCACGTGATCGAAATCTTGCGAAGTGGAGGAGATAATACTGGAAAGCAGTCCCTTATACGCTATAAATGTCCCTCTAATGAACTTCAGAGACGATATTTCACACCCTATTCAAAGAACTTGAGCATCCATAAGGACGACAACACACATGTGTTGGTAAAGACTGCCGAATCTTTATTGCATGGTATAGGAAAGAAGAAGTTATGTCCAGATGAGTACATGTATTACATAATCTGCAATATTTTGTCATATTTTCTCCTATAAAAAGATCAACGTCTGACATCTCGCTTCAAAGTAGGATATCCGAATATTTCAAAATACCCCCCTGAGATTCGGTCACGAACATTTATATTTCATGAGGAAACTTTGATACTGCGTACTTTTGCAGAATAATTTTACATTATTTATGTTTTACGAATTTCTTATATTTCTACGAGTAGGACAACATAGGAGAAGTCAGTGCTCACTGCAAGATTACTATTCTTTTCATATCTGAGATCGGTAAAACTATTTTACACTTAAATTATTCAATACTGAATTTATGAGTAATATATTTGCTTAGTCGGTAAAAGTTATAGTAGTAATAAGCAGCGAGGGTAGCAAGCGTAGCAAACCTACGACAGCGTAGCGAGCGTAGCAAGCGTAGCAGATGTAGCTTTAATTAGGCGAACTTGCTACGTATTTTAACTTACTGAAAATAAATTACAAATTTCATGAAATAGTGAATTTGCATGCACTTGTACTTGTTCTAAATTAGGTCATTGATGTCTAATTTTAGTGAAATGTGAAGGTTAGGCGGTAGACATTTCACGATATACATCGAAGTTCGGCCGTTTCATAGTTAGACTGATGGCCGACCTCGATTAAATTATGACAAGGCTTAAGATTGATTTTTTGTCGTCAATTAAAATAAAAAACACCTCACCTTCCATAATGTTATACAACTATCTATCAGTAACATTACAAACAACATTCACAAACCTCACAAGTATCGTGCCACAATCGACAAAAGTTAACATCACTTTCTTTCCTCATATTAACCCACTTAATGGCAACTTTTACAGCGGCTCGGCCCAATTACCCATCGTTTCTTCCGCCCGAGTGACTCGCGGGGAATTAGCGAGCAGTCGTTGGGTTGGAATCGGTACAATAGCTCTGTCGGTGGACGATTATTGTTCACATAAAGAATCCAGTTCGATATTCGTATTTTAAATGGTAATTTGAGTTGGAGATATCACAAAATAAAAGTAGCAATAAGTACAGTCAGCCACAAAATTTTTTAGCATTATACATTTTTATCACGCTAATACTATAAACGGGCATACTTCAGGTTTACGTTGAATCATCTACGGTTTTGAAATGGCACCCTCGGATGCGGGAATCACAATATCCACATCGATCCCCAGAAAGAGTAAAGCGCCGTCATTAGGGTGATAAATAGCCCACCCCTTGCCTGATCTTCATTGTGTTTTCTGATCGTCAGAGCGACATCGAAAGTCACTACTGTACCGCTCTCAATTCGGTTAGAATTTGCCGTCCCCGATGGCCAAGGAACAATTATAGTAAGAAATAAATATTCTAGGACAATTTACACAACGATACCTAGACCCACGGTAAGCATAGCTTAACTAACTTGTGTTACGGGTTTTAGGATGCGGCTAAACATACATATATAATTTGTTTTGTAAATACATTACATGATTTTGTACTAATAAATAATATTGAACGTCATGATAGGAAAAACTGAAATAATGTTGCATAATTACCTATTAGTGTACCGAAAATCTATGAAGTTCTGAATGCCTTCTATTTGCTGCATCCAAAACCCATCTCCTTACCCTGAAACAAAATAAAAAGTCCATTAATCATCAAAGTTTCATTGTAAATACATTCCCATCAACGCCGACATACTTCAAATAACTTTAAGTCGATCAAATAAAGATACTTATTCGAAAAAGTCGTTATAAATAAAGGAACCGATTTAAATGAAGCCGAAACCATTGAAATTTGAACAAATTAAAATTCATAATGAAGCGGACGATAGAGATCAGTGGTGCACATTGAGAGAGGCCTATGTCCAACAGTGGTTAATTGTTTGAAGTTTTCAACTTTGTCAAAAATTTACTTGGGTGTCGACAGTCAATTCTTCTGTTATCATTATATTAATAACATAAATAGAGGCCTATTTCGATTAGATTAATATAATATGTACCTGTATCTTTTTTTACTGTAAGTAAGACAAAGTTACGTGTAGTTCTGTCAAACTCGAATAGTCTAAAGTTTTTGAAACAACACTTAACTATTATTACTTCTTACTTGTATTAGTGGTTACAGCCAAATATATTCTTAATTTGGATTTAACTACTAATATTAATAAATTTAATTTGATTTCACTAATTTGCATTCAACTTATCTAGTTTTAAACATAAAATAATAAGTATTTGATGGAAATAAAATAAGGAAATGTTTCATAGGTATATAATTAGTGTAGGCAATGTTAAGTTTATTTTAATGCCTTCATCAAACTACAGATAAAATGATCGTTATAAAATATCTCAATGTCATTTCTTGTAAATAACCAACTAATTCTGTCTTTTTCTTTATTATGCGAATGCTATTGAAAACTCATTTTATCCATTATTGGTCAAAACTCAATAAGAGAAGTGAGGGTAGTTTAATCGGGTTCGCGGGGCTATCGAGCTCTCCTCAAGAGCGGATGGAGGCCGTTCGTCAATGGCTACGGCTCAATGAACTCGTTATTGCTTTGTAGGATAACCGCCTCTTGTTTTATGTACGAAGGCTTCAGGTAAATATATGGTACGATATATTGTACATTAATTGCGAGAGAGATTGTTGTAGTCCGTACGATTCATGGTTACAATGACTTCTATGTAAGGTATTGGCTTTATAGACCGGAAGTTAATGACACAAATTTCTAGGTAATTTTTACAGCATGGTTAATATCAAGAGGTATCAATAAATTTTTCAAGTTACATACCTTGCTTTCCTCCTAAAGGAAGCATAGCAAATATTGTAACTAACACTATCCCAAAAACCACACAAGTACATCTCGTCCCGCTAAAAAATACACCTTTATGGCGCGATTTGTGTGCACACATTAAGGCCGGTACCAGTGCTATGACCATCATTTTCCTGTTTGTCATGAGGTAATTAGACAGCAGTCTCTCCTAAACAAATGATTATTCAGGGTGAATCTAGTAGTTTTTGAGTTTATTCATTACAAACATACATACACAAAATACATTTTTTTCTCTTGTCTGTGCAGATAGCATTGTATATGCAATGTTGATGCTAAAATTTAAACACTCTCTTATTAGTGGGTATTAAAATAGCATAATGATGAACATCCCGTATAAATATTAGGAAAACGTTATGTAGAACAAGCTTGTATCACACCTCACGGTAACAACATAGAGCTTTGCCTTCATGAACAATTCAGGCTATGTTACATCTCATTTACTCAGCCTCGGTAGCTACATCATTTATTATTTCTTAGAGATTTCAGAGCTTCTTGATTAGTAATCTAGAATCTAGATTACTAACAATATAACCTTAAATAGATGTAGACGTATTCGCCAACAATGTTCAATTACCTATGTATAATTTATTTTTGTTTATTATGTAAATACTATGTACTAGATTTGTAGTAGGTATTATAAAATACTGAGCAAACATTATGATGTCAATACTATCTAAGACATCGAACCCCGGAAAGACATCAATGGTTAGGTAGAGACCTAACCATGTTGTTAGAGAGTGGAACAGACTACCAGTAGATGTTATTTTGGCACCTACTGTTCCTTCAAAAACAGAATTGATGAAATGTTCAGGTCACACAACACATAGCTCAAAAGCTGCTAGCAGTTATACTTATATAATAAATAATGTAATGTAATAAACAATGTAATGTAATGTAATAAACAATGACAATAGCTGGTGAGGAGAACTAGAGAGTTTCGAAACTCCTATTAAAGCCTTGGGGGTCAAGCAAAAAGAAAATTATGGCAACTTCGTACGTTGAGGTTTTTTTAGTGAAGCTCTGCTTATTGCCACGATTTACTTCGTTTATACTAATACTAATACAGACCTAACAAACGATTACTAAATAGAAAAGTATGTTAACAATGAAGTAGAAAGTTTTAACGTGAACCTAAAGCCAATAGGGAATTGTACAAAGGTGAAAATGTAATGCAAACTGATGATAACAAACATTGACTTCGCAACCTAATACGGTCTGTTTATTTATTTACTGATAATTCCATGTTCGAAACTTGGTAAATAGTTACCTGCTTTGCTTCACGTGTTGACGAACAAAATGGATTCGGGCGTCTATATACAGCTTATACGTGGATAAGGAAAAAATTGTCTTTAATCAAATCTTTATAAAAAGGTTGTATATAACCACTTTTGAAAAATTTGTAAGTGGGAAAATCTGAAGAGTTTTTAATTAATCAGTATATTTGTATGTAAAAATAATAGAAGTTCATCATCAATAAGGGAGGAAGAGTAAGAGTTGTGGGTGTTTTGAAAACTTTGCAAAAGTTCGATCTCCACACAGAACAAAAATTTGTGTGATCCACAAATAGTTGTTCTGAGTCTGGGTGTACTTTGTGTCCGTTAGTTATATGTTTGTAAAGTCCCCCACGATACAGGGCTTGTTGCTTAGTGCGAGAGTTGTCTTTTTAACAAAAAATAAACAATATCACAGGATTCATGAGATCACTATCTGTAGGTATTTCATACATTTTTCTTCTCTAAAAATCAGGTACAATAAAAATACCATTGCAGATTTATAATATTAATCTGCAGTAATGCTGAGAAAGGAACTGTCAAAATTCAGATTGAAACTTAGGTTAAAATTATAGTTTAAATATATATTCCAAAGGTCAATTAAATGTTTCATTATGTCTCCAAGCTTTTGACGGATACACATTCGAATTTTAATCAAATAGTATATTTTAATTTAGAAACCTGACATTTTATTAATTTTTAGATTCATTTCACTGTATTTACATTTTCAATGTCCACTGGACTAAAAGAACAATCATCTTCTTGTCTAAAATATATTGACAAATTCAAGACCACGTAACAACAACGGGCTGGTTTATGGGGTCGTTAATAAACTTGTTCGTCAATATTCGGTCGGTTGTCATGCAAATATCCTCCTCATCGGTATTCCCTTTGTGGAGCAACGTCGCTAAGCCACTTGTTAAATGCATGCACTTCATTTGAAAATTTAATCGCCGGCCAGAGGAGGCCAATGAAATAAGGTTGAGTAAGAAAATTTTAATAACAAAAGCATAAAGTTATTTTCTTTTGGCCTGATCTGAATTTGTAATGTCGTAGCAAGCGTTTGACTAAGGATTTACACGGTTATATTAAATGAACTGACAAATATTACAGTAAGAGGTCAGTGCGGCTGTTTTCGGGCATTGTTTTGTGTTTTTGTGAATATGAATAACTGTAGTTCTACCTTATCCCCCTTTAGATATCGACTACTAAGTAATAATGTGTTTTGGTTTTGATATCCTTAAGTTTTCTGGATTACCTAAGCTTAACTTGGAACATCTATCACTACATAACAATAGCAATATCTATAAAGTGAGTTTATATCACTTCTACGAGCACAAACAAGTACGCAAACGAATAAAGTTACAGATGTTTATAGTAATATTAAACATCAATGGGAACGTTCGAATCATCCTAAAATTTACCTTCATAACAATTTTGCTAATCTCAAGCTAAAATATCTCACCAAAACTGTTAGATGCAACTTCGAAGTCAACAAAATCGATTCGACAGAGCATAAAATACGAGTGCTAATTAACTTGGGACTCTCATTAAATTGCACGTTTCGGGCGAAAACTTGCAATAAGAATTAAGGAGTGAATGTTGTCGGTTTGTCAGTGTCTTGCTGTTAATGACACAAAGACTCACGACGGGGGCATTTTGTAATATATGTTCTTTTGTCTTTTGGACAGTATTGTACTAAGGCATAATAATCTTTGTTTGTAATATTCACGACTACGGACATTGTGACCACCGGTTTGGAACACGGCCTCGGTCTGAATAGACTCCGGCAAGAATATTAGCGGACTTTTCTTTTTTTTATTTATTTACAAATATTTACTTAGTCTAGATACAGTAATTTGCTTGAGTAGCAAATTGGGTGAACAGCTCATTGCCAGGCTTGTTGTGGCATGACCATAGACGATGCAATCAACATCATCGCAAACCAAGCGAATCATTAATTTTTTTTATACAACTTAGGTCGCAGTCAAGCACGCGGTCCACCTCATGGTAAGTGGTTACCGTGGCCTATGGACGAGTGTAACACCAGAGGAATAATACTCCTGCCGCAACGCCTGTAAGAATAGAGACATTCTGAGTCGTCAGCGCAAAAGATGTAGGATAAGCCTTTGGTTCATTTATTTTTCATACATAAAAGAACTCAAATTTTTAACCCCTGTGTATATCCCCTTTTTCCTGCAGTCCCGGGTTCTTTAAGTCATAGCTCTAATACATTTTTATTGTAACGGAATTCACAAAATCAAAATGAAATTTATTTTGGCAGTGGTTTCAATTTATCGGTATATGCGACCTTCCAGGGTACTCAATGATCTCTGTCCACCTCCTCTTCAATGAGCCCTCGACCGATTCAAGTAGCATTGGAGTGTGGAGTGAAATTCTATGGGCAACCGTTGAAATTCTGACCAGTATTTTCCAATAACATCCAAATTAAATAACGTTGTATAGAATGATAAAAATTAAGCTATGGTTGCTTCGATGGTGCAACGGTGGCAAATTCTATTGCTTGTGATCATAAATTTAATGCTTATGTATAAATTAGAGATTTCGGACATTGCTGGTTGAAAAGACTGCGTGTTTACCCTATTCTAAAAGAGATTATAAGTAAAGTGTTTCACTAAGGACTAAAGAACCTAAATCACGCCTGTTGGAAGTTTATTAGCTCACCTTGTATTGTCACAGCTTGGCCACAATAATCAAGCTTAAATTTCGCATACATTTTATGGAAAATTATTCATAACATTGCATTCTGAAAAATATGTAGCATATAATCTTTATGTACCAAAATATACAAAATTTGTGCTAGCGCAATCCTTAAAATCACAGCCGGGATTTACACATTTTGGGACTATGACATTCCGGGATATGGACGTTATGCAATCTGTGCACATTTTGGGAATTGTACATTCTGAACCTAAACGATGGATATAGAAGTTATATAGTAGATTTCCATTATAAGAAAATATATTATGGGTGGGAGAGGGACGATTTAATACCTAATCCCAACGATAGCTTAATACCTCTGTAGTGTCCCTGAAGATGTCTCGGGAAACACATGTCGAGATATATTCTTCGCGAAAGCAGAATACTCTACATGCGGAATATTTTACTGTTGCTATAGTCCGTGATTGATGGTAAAATTGATCATTCCTAATTCCTACGAAATGAAAAGCTTTATTCTAAGTTCAAAAACAACAACGCGCGTGACCCGACACCCACTTTGTTTGTTTTATTTTTTTCATTATACTCCTCGTTACGTAGGCCGTGAGTAGCTATAATATTTGCGAAGAAAATTACTTCACTGATTTTATCAATTGACATGGCAACGATGAGGTTTTGCCGCGTGAATCAATAGTATGACGTCAATATTATTTTCATCAGAAGTAAGTACAGTGATAGATACTAATGCCTTTTAGTATAATGAAGTATGAAATAGGTAGGAACTATTCTAAATTAATTTGCAGATGGAGCGGAGTGATTATAGTTATAATAACTATCATTTTTAGAAAAATATAATTTCAGATAAACATGGAAATACGATTAGACTATCTATATACATGACTGTATACAGCAACTATCTGTATACTGACTGTGTACAACAAACGGAGGTAGGACTCGACGGTATCTCTCGTCCGAAATGAGCTGTCCAACTGGGGAAGTACCTCCGCCCTACAGAAGACCGCGGTCATAATAACCATCGTGTTGTGTTCCCGCCGGTAAGTAGGGTAGCCAGAGCTCACTATACCCCTCCTTCCCCTCCCCGTCCTAGCCTCCCCACCCCTTCCCAGCTCTCCCCCTTTCCCTTCAGGGTGGGCAGCGCGTGTGTGACACCCTTAGTGTTGCACACGTTCATAGGCCACGGTGGCCGCTTTCCATCAGGTGGGCCGTGTGCTTGTCTGCCACCTACGTAGTATAAAAAAAAAACTATCTATTGTTATATGAACGAATGAATGAATGAATATCACTTTATTGTATTGTTTCACACTTTATTACATATATACCGTAAAATGGAGTGAATAGGGATCGAAGGGTGGATAGGGATAAAATGGTCAGCTAAATTCTGTAGTTATTTTCTTTCAAGCGAAACTTTGAACTAGTTCATTGTGATCACAGAATCATCAAATATCTGGTATTGTGCTCAGTTAAAAATTTGTAAAAGAAATTATTTAAAATATTATTGACCATTTTATCCTTGTCCACCCTTCGATCCCTATTCACCCCATTTTACGCGGTAGTTGTAGTAGGTACTTTTTCAATAAGACTAATTATATTTCTATTTATCAACAATTTATAGTTTGAATATACATATTTTTGGTTAACATTCCGTGTCGAGGTTCACTAAATAAGATTAGTTGAACCTCGTGTCAGTCATTTATAAGAAATAAAACATGGTATAAAATCTGTTGTAATTTACTAACGAATTGAGCTCCCACGAAAATGTCTGTTCGATATTAGTTAATAAATATTCATACTATGTATCGATAGAAACGGTTCAGTGGCCCGTTTATGAATTTGCGAGGTTAGCCATACGATCGCTATCAAGACTAACCGATCAAAATCTACATGATTTAGCTGTATTGTAATACTGTAGTGACCGCAGGGTTAATAATGAACGATTGTGTTTATCGCGAACATAAATATTATACTACACGTTCACGATCCGCTAGCTGTTACTGGATGGTGAATCATATATTTAATAAAGATGATGATGATGGGATTACTTAATGTTAATAATTTATAAATGATAATTACACAATAGGCAGCAAAGTACACAGTAAGCCTGGAGTCTTTCCTCAATATTTCATACGCGCCCATAGACTTATACAAGTAGGTTAGAATATGTTTGACCTCAAAGCGATAGGTCATCATTCTCAGCCTCCGAGCCTCTTTATTTCGCTTGCTGGCCAGTAACAGAAAACAAGTGCCAATGAAAAAGAACTACAGGAGATAAGGAAGAGGACGGATGACACCTTCAATTCAGAAACGATATACTTGAATTGAAGGTACTTAGGGATAGATAGAGTAATTAATCAATAAGTCTATCTAAGTAAACTGGACATAGGCTTGGTTTGGCACAAGGTTTAATTCAAAATTTTCATTCTCTCGATAGAGAAAAAAAATGTCAAAATTGGCCGACAGCATCTATCTCGACGAGAATAAAACTCAAGGCAAAAGCTAGTAAGTATACCACAATATTCAAGTACGAGTATTCCCAAAAGGTGCTAAAGTTATTGTTATGATATGAGTACCTACAGGTCGACTCGTTCCGATTTTCTCGTTATTATGAGCGTCACGACCGCAATATCGTTATCTAAGTTGGTCTCGAGAGTAATACAACAAAGAACAAAAGAAATTCGAGGAATCAGGAGAGATCTCTGGACTATTATGTATTAGCTTTTGTATACTTAATTAAATTGTTATTATCAAGATCTTTCATTACGTTTCACATAATTTTGAATTTCCCAAGAATGTCTTAAATCATTTTGAGATTAAATTCTATGAAAAATAGATGATAAGTTATTTTTTGTTAGCAATGTAATAATTAAACAACTATATATTTCATCTATAAACATTTCATGTCGCATTTTTGTGGTAATGACAATTTGATATTATGGACGTATATAAACATTTTTTTATAAAGATTATCACAGATTTTTCAAGAGTAAGGACTTCTTCTTTTTAAACAACAGAAAATGAACCCACCCTCAAATAAATAATTTACGTTCCCTTTCAATGGTGTCACTAACTATTAACTCAATATTTTTTAAAACCTGTAACAAAATATTGGTTAAAATAAATTCTAACTGCAAATTGAAGCGTTCATAGGAATAGCGCGAAAAATAACACTAGAAAAAGCACCGATTCACTCGATGTTTTTAAATATAATTTTTAAAACTGTGTTATTCTGTTATATTTAGCGATATAAATTGTGATTCTACAAAAATGTAAACCGGAAGGAAACCAAATCCATTCAAAATAAATTTTTAAATCCTAACGTCAAATTGATGTGCCTGTGCGAGGCTACAAAAACATTTTTGCATTGCTGGTACTGACATTGCAGCACGAGTTCTGTTGCCCGTGTCACCAAAGTGAATTTTGTATGCAACTCCTATATTTTAAATTGATGCATATTTGATAGCCTTCATGCCTTCATAAGGCTTGTGTATACTGAGTTTCTCTGCAAGTAACTAAAAGGGGGAGGAAATTGCTTTAAGAGAATATTTACGACGTGTGTGGAACAAGCAACTTGTTTGTTTTATCATACTGTATGAGGCTATGCTATTTGACGATGTCAATGTATTTATTACGAACTGGATATTACTGACCTACTTACTATATTCTTCGTACTATGTCATACTAGATCATAATTATATATCATAAGAAATGTATATAAAATATTTTTGTTTCACGTCAAAGAAAACGCGACGCGGCCTGTTCTGTGTTAATACTTAGATTAAGTATTTCCCAGAAAAGATTTCAACACTGAAGCTTCGAATTTATTTTGCTAAAGTGGTGCACAGATATAAAATAAATCATCCAAATAGGTTAAATTGTCCAGTAGTTTAACACTTAGCAATTCAATTGATCAAATTCATTATCATCATTTCAGCCATAGGGTCCTTGCGAAGGACCGTTCTACTCCTCGTCTACCAGTAAGAGGCCTCCAGTCGAGAACCTGTCAGCTCCAACGGCCATTTGTTCTTCTTGCTTTATGTGTAAACTATATATTACTACAAATTCTTCTTAATTCAAAAATTCAAACTTCGAAGTAAACGCAAAATATTTCAGCGAAGGTTTGCTAGGACAAGATTAAGGGATTCAACGGAGCGGTTCAAACCGGTTGTTTATTTTATGAGGCTTACACACCCGCCAGGTATTTAATGTCTTTGTTCAATGCTATGCGTGCTCGCAAGGGTTGCTCGTATTGTGAGCTGGTGAACTGTACATAAATGGGCACGTTGTGGCGGTAACAGGGTGTAAAGTGGTAAGTCGTATGTTCTTGAGGGAGGACATTGTGTTAAGTAGACGCGTAATTTATATTACGTACCTACATAAATATCTCTATGTCATTTGATATAAGGATGTCAGTTATAAAAATTTGTTATTTAATAGGTACTTCTACGAGAAAAATACAAATAGTTAAGTAGAGAACTCATTACTGTATATAAAAATGGTCTTGTTAAATAGTTTTATAATATTGTGAATCTACACACAAGCGATAGCTACCTATCAAGAAACGTACACTCGAAGTTGCGGATTAAAGTTTCAGTCAGTCGGTACCATGAAACGTGTTTAACCCGGAATCGGGTCTGAAGCCAGCACGTGACATTTTGTTCAAACTTAACCCACCCAAAGAAATCTTAAAGTTAATGTGACGATGCGATGTGTGATGTGTGTAACTTGAACGAATGAGGTAAATTGTATAAGTTTACCTCTTTCGTTCAAGAAATGTGCAGGTTTGAAGTTTATTTCATTACGGTCAATATAACTTCACCTCATCTGATTATAAGATAAAGAAATGAAGTCTTAGGAATGCATGCGTATTACTACTATACATATTATATCAATATTGATACAATGGTGGCCCTCAGTTAGACGACCTCAAAAGATGATTTTTTCCCGACCGACTTTAAGCTCCGGAGATTGAAAAAAAGAATCAATCACATATGCTGCTAAAGTATTTCAAGTCTTCATGGTGCGACGAACTTCGTCCTAGTGTGATCCTAAATAAAACTGGAAGCACTGTCTAAAGTCCGGAAAAGAGAGAGAGTGACTAATTGGAAGAGTTCGTCGAAACATGCGACAGGGGGTCAAATATAATGGATAATTTTGCTTTGTCTAAGTATAATTTATGTTCACAAGGTCCATAATTTACAACTACATATACATAATTCACTGTTAAAAATACACCATTATAATCAACATTTTAAGTGCTATTTTGATGAAACATTTAACATCTTTTTATGATACTGTCTCTGGCCGTACCTACCAACAAAAAGCCGAAGTGAAAGTGAATGGTTTACAAAAAGTTACTTAAAAAGGCACTGACAAAGCTCTGAGAAGGTTTCCACATTTTATGACTCTCTGAGCTTATCAAAAGGAGTTTCAACAAAATTCTAGAGAATTCATGATCTGTCGCGGCTTGTCACAACATTATCTAACACTTAACGAAAACTTTGCTCATGAACACTCAACTCGAAAGTTAAGACGATTTCGTTAGTGTTTTATTTAGTTAATTAGTTACTACTCATTTTATACTTATACTATGAGCTAAATATGCTAACCAAATATTACCTATTTCGTGAGAAACCCCACTCTATTGTTATGTTTAATACAATATACATACGACATGTTTAAATTAAAAAAAAACGTGTTGATTCACCAAAATCTCAGAACAGATAATATACTAATTTCTATTAAGAAATTAGGAAATATTTTTGAATTCGGAAGAAGTACCTACTGGCTGCTGCCTGCTTGGAATATAGCTAAATTTAAATAACGAACTTAAAATCCCGGCATTTTAATTTAATTGTCTGTGGAATTCATTTCGTAATGTATTCAACAATGGCTGTTGTAACATTGTGTCATTTAAAATTAAATTATTTCAGTGATGAATTTATTGTTACTGAAGAAATAATAGTAGTAAATTTTAACGACAAATTTCTCGCTATATCTATCCCTATCTATCTCTAGGTACTTGTGAAGCTAGGTAGGTACGAAGTAAATAATTGTTCTATTAAATACACCAAACAATTATCAATTATATGTTCATTTTTTATTTTTAATAATATTTTACTATTTTTTCAATAATTTCAACAAGAATAAATCAGTCTTTGACTTACTGAAGCTTATTATCACAGCTGTATTATATGCTAAGAACCAAGATGAGAATCAAACCAAGTATTTATATTCAAAGGCTGTTTGAAGATTGAATGAATTATCCGGCAGATAGTCTAGAGTAGGTACTAACCCTCACAAAACGTTGAGCACTTTCTGAACAAGGTGCCTGACCACAATTTTCTGAACATAAAAGTAAGTACTTCGTACCTTTATATCCACAAAGCAAACTTGGGTATGTAAAACTTTGTCGAGTTTGCTGTTTGTCGTTGCCATGTTCACCAAAATAAGAAACTTGTATAATCACTTGTAATTTGTATTTCTTTATTTTTACATTCGTATGAAAAGGGTTTACATGATATAACTTTATAATTACGTGCCACGCCCATGTGGCTTACCTGTTCTCTTACAGTAGTGTAATGGACGCCACGCTGTGTTGTCCGACTAAAATAATATTAAGAATGTTACCATAAACATCCCCCCCTTTTAAGACAAATAATTCAAACAATTTTCATCTCATTAATCAACTTAATATCTTCACACCTCTGAACTATTAATAAAATCTTCAAACCTTATTGGTCTTTTAATTCGTCGCCCACTACGTGTTATTATCACATTACTAGGTCCCAAACTAGTTGGTAAGCTATTGTTTGCTACCTCTTTCTGACCTATCGAACCCTGCAGTGCGACATCAGTACTTGGTACATTGATCAAAGATTGCTCAGATACCTCAGGAGCATTATTGACAGACTCCACATGCGTTTGAATAAAGCCCTCGTTACACTCCTGACTACTCTGAATAGACTGAGGCTCAATACAGGTTGTATTATTTTCAACAGATCGAATATCTGGTCCATTGTCACTTAGTAATCTAGTATTTGTGTTATTATTCTTAATAGTTACATCAGCTTTACTATTACAATCAAAATTCAGTTTAATATACTTTCGGTTTCTCCTATACCTATTACCTGCCTCATCCTCCACTATATAGGATCGAGGTTCATCACATTTAATTACAATCATTCCTTTACTCCAGTTTGAATCTAATGTTTTCTTAAAGTATACTCTCTCATTAACACTTAATTCTGCAAGTGGCTTTGATTGTTTGTCATAATTTTTCTTTACCGATTTCACATGTCTAAGGTACTTATCATCATAACATGAAATTTTAGGTAATAACTCTCTCTTGGGAATTGGCAACAGTGAATTTAAGTTTCTAGAAAACAACAGCTGAGCAGGAGAAGGCATATATGTTTTAGGAGTATTTCTATAATTCAATAAACCTAGATATGGATCTGATTGATCTTCTTTACATTTTTTAAATATGTTTTTAAATATCTTTACACCACTTTCACTTTGTCCATTTGATTGTGAATGCTTTGGACTTGATTTGACATGTTCAAACCCGTAAGAATCAGCAAATAACTTAAAATTTTCTGAAGTAAATTGTGTACCACAGTCAGAGATTACAACAGCAGGTATGCCATGCCTGGCAAACACTGACTTACAATTCATAACAACACAGTCACTTGACAAATTGTCAAGTTTACACACTTCAATATATTTGGAGTAATAGTCCATAAAGATAAGAAAGTCCTTGTTTTCAAGGGAACATAAATCAATACCTACTTTGTACCAAGGAATTTTCTCTATACAATGGTTAATAAGTGGCTCTTTCTGTAAATTTGTATTGTATTTTGCACATGGTTCACATTGTCTAACAAATAGTTCTAGGTCTCTATTCAGATCAGGCCAGAAAATACATGCTCTTGCCCTAAGTTTACAAGTACTAAGCCCTACATGACCCTGATGAATATTTTTCAACATTTCCATTTTGAGGGACTCTGGTATTACAATTAGGTTACTTTTTAATATGATGCCATCTAATACACTCAACTCATCTCTAAAGGTCCAATAGTTTCTTAAGTTCTTGTCTACATCACTAATATTGTTAGGCCAGCCATCTTTTATGTGTACTATGAGATTTTGAAGCACTTTATCTGATTCAGTTTCATTTCTGATTTTCTTTAACATGATAACGGATACAGGTAAACTATCTCTATGTAATTTTACATGGCAAATAATATTTTCATGAAGCTGTTTTATTTTAGGCTCTACCACATCAGTACAACTTCAAGACAAAGTATCAGCAATAAAAAGCAATCTGCCTGGTTTGTATTTGACATCTAAATTGTACCCTTGAACTGCTAACATCATTCTTTGTAGTCTTGCTGGTACTTTATATAAAGGTTTCTTAAACAAAGTTTCCAATGGTTTATGATCAGTTTCTACATGAGTCCTACGACCATAAACATATTGATGCATTTTATAACACCCAAAAACTATTGCTAACATTTCCTTTTCTAATTGACAATAATTTTGTTCTGTAGGATTAAGTGATCGTGACCCAAATGCTATTGGCTTTCCATTTTGTAAAACAACTGCTCCCATGGCTGTTGCTGAACTATCTACCGATAACACAATATCTTGATTAGTATCAAAGAAAGCTAAACATGGGCTACTACATAACGCTTTTTTCAACAGGTCGACTGATTTGTCTTGGTTGCTGTCCCAGGTGAACACAGTGTCTTTTTTCATTAACATACGCAGTGGTTCTATAATTTTCGAGTAGTTTGGAATGAAGCGAGAAAGATAATTGCACATCCCTAAAAATCTTTCCAAATCTTTCTTACATTTTGGTTGTTCCATATTCATTACTGCCTGCACTTTGCTAGGGTCTGGAGATACACCATTTGCTGTAAACTTATGCCCCAAAAACAACAGCTCTGATACAAAAAATTTACATTTAGACTCATTAAATTTAATACCCCTTTTTAATGCAATACTCAGCACTTGTTCTACTCTCTCATTTAACTGTTCTATTGACTGGGCATAAATACATAAATCATCAACATATGGAATTACTCCTTCAACATTTTCAAACATTTGATTTATTATCCTACTAAATTCCTCTGGGGCTGAGCTGATCCCAAATGGTAGCCTTTTAAACCTATATCTGCCAAATGGTGTTATGAAGGTACATAAATCTGAGCTTTCCTCATTTAAATTTAGCATCCAAAACCCATTTGAGGCATCCAGTAAGGCAAATACCTTAGCATTTTGCATCTTGCTTTTAATTTCATCCAGAGTAGGTAACTGATATTTAGGTTGTATAATGTATTTATTTAAAGCCCTTGGATCAATGCAAAGTCTCAACTTCCCATTTGGCTTACGCACAGGAACTAAATTGTTAACCCATTTTGTAGGCTTGTTTACCTTTTCAATTACACCTAATTTTTCCATTCTAGCTAGCTCCTCACGCATTTCAGGCAGCAATGAAAATGGAACCCGTCTTGCAGCTTGTATAGTTGGAACTGCTTCACTGCTCAGTTGGATGTTCACCGTTCCAGGAATGCAACCAAGAGTTCCGTCAAACAGCTCACTGTAATTCGTTTTTAAACTATTAATTAAACTAGTGGATCTGTCCTTCTCACATGTCACATTATGTATGTTTACAAGATTAGTGTTCGGCGATATGAAATTGTAGACTAAACATGTTCTACACCCAAGCAGGGTTGGAATATTTCCTTGTATTACAATAAACTTAACCATATATTTTTTTTCATTAGGATGTATTAATTCTAACCAACAAGTTCCTCTAACGGGTATACATTTCCCATCAAGTTGTATAATTTTTTTTTCACAAGGTAAAATGTCTGACTCTTTTATTTTAAGTTGATTACATACCTCACTACCGATTACATTACAGGCCGCTCCTGTGTCCATTTTTATATTTAATTTCATATTCTTAACAGTAAATTCTTGAATAATTTCATTGCCAACATATCCAATGAAAAAATCACCATCCCCATCTTCCTCATCACTTTTCCTCTCTTCAATCACATTTATTTGCTTTCTAACATTCTTATTCTTGTTGCTGCGACACACTTTAGTGAAGTGGTTTTGTTTTTCACAACTGAAACATGTTTTACCGTAGGCAGGACACTGATTTACTTTGTGATTGGAACCACAGTTACGACAGTTTTTTATCAGTTTTGTAGACTTCTTATTTATGTATAACACCTCACTTGGGTTGACATCCTTATTTTGTTCACCTTTTCCTTGAATATATCTACTGGAGGCCTCCGCACTGAGCAGGTATTTCATGACATAGTCAATTGTGAGTTTAGTATCATCTTCTGCCATGAGTTTACTTTTCAATCCGTTGTATTTTGAGTCTAAGCCCGCAATTATCTTTGACACAGTTAGACTCTCCCTTAGGTCTCCAAACTCACATGAATTACCGAGGTTAATGACTCTTTGAAAAAAATCTTCCAATCTCGTATTATTCTGAGTTAATGTAAAGAATTCGTCACGTTGAATTGTAAGGCTCTTCCTGGGCGCAAAATACTTTTGAAATTTTTCACTAACTTGGTCAAATGTTTCATCTCCACCGCAGTTAAACGAATTATAAATTCTTATACCCTGATCGCCTATGTAATTTAGCAGAATATTTATTTTTCTTTTGTCCTTAGCTTCATCTAATCCAGTAGCTGACAAGTATATTTCGAGTCTTTGTTGGAATGAATTGAAATTTTCAACAAGATTACCTTCAAATTCCATCCCGCGAAGAGGTGGGCTGCACGCACCTGACACCATGTTTGTCGTTGCCATGTTCATCAAAATAAGAAACTTGTATAATCACTTGTAACTTGTATTTCTTTATTTTTACATTCGTATGAAAAGGGTTTACATGATATAACTTTATAATTACGTGCCACGCCCATGTGGCTTACCTGTTCTCTTACAGTAGTGTAATGGACGCCACGCTGTGTTGTCCGACTAAAATAATATTAAGAATGTTACCATAAACATTTGCCTTCAGTATTTTATGCCCTCGTGATTATCAAATATAATTATCTCTACTTTTGATTATAACTGTGGTTGTGCACCAACATAAGAGCCTGTTGACCTGCGCCAGATCTTCATCTGTCAGCAGCTGCAACGACTTGCAGGTGAACCCCGATGGATATTGTGAAGTCCCACATACCACATACAATATTTTCAGAACCATATACATACATATAAACTCACGCCTATATCCCCGAAGGGGTAGGCAGAGGTGCTAGCCCCACATTTCGCCAGTTTATGTTTAGGTCCCCATGTAATAAGTGGCGAGTCTATTGCCATTAACCGAGCACTTATAAACCTGCGATAAATACACGCATAACTTCGAAAAGCATCGAAAAGTCATATGGTAAAACCTGGGATCAAACCCGAGACCTTGTTTTAGCAGTCCATTATCCGTACTAGGCTACCGCGTACCGGTCGGAATCAAATTTTCCTCATAAAACTCATTTTGCAACTGATTTGAGGAGATATACCTGTTTTTGTACGGTTTTCGCCCAAAAATCATTTTGAACTTACTGAACTAAAGATGTTTTCCAGACGATGATAAACTTCTTCTTCAACTTTTCCACTGTATTGCCAAGAACCCGACAAACAGTTATGTAATCAGTTGGATACCTCATACATACTAATATTGTATACCAAAAGTTTAGTCACTAGTAAGGTAGAAAATTATTATTAGTAAATGATATAATGAGTAAGCCGCGGTAGCCTAGTGGTATGGGTAATGGACTGCTGAGACGAGGTCTCGAGTTCGATCCCAGGTTTACCATGGCACACACCAATGACTTTTCGATGCTTTTCGAAGTTATGTGTGTATTTATCGCAGGTTTATAAGTGCCTCGGAGAGCACGTTAAACCGTCGGTCCCGGTTGCCATACAAACATATATGGCAGTCGTTACGGGTAGTTGGAGCCCTCAAAAGTCCAACCAGCCTAACTTGGAACTTCGATATCGCCATTGGTCATTAGACCATTGGTTGTAGAGGTCAGATGGCAGTCGCTTCACGGAAAATATCGAAGTTCAGCCGCATCACAGTTAGACTGGAAAGCCGACCCCAACTGAGTTGGGAAAAAGGTTCAGGGAATGATGATGATAAATGATATAACTGTTTGTGGGCTTCTTGGCAATATTCAGTTCTACGTACACAATTGCGAAAAAAGATACATACGACATAAAATCATGTTTTAAAAATTATAATCTTAGATAATAGATGGCGCTTTATTGGAACAAACAAAAAGTAGTGAACAAATTTAGATTTTTGTAGCGGTGTTTTTTTAAAGGTCTTGGTCACACTTAAAATCTTATCTACACAAGTATTATAAAGAGGAAACATTTGTATTTTCTGTGTATGTTTATAATGAACAAACTGGAAAACTACTGCGCCGAGTTCAAAAATTACTTCAACGTTGGAAGGCTACATTCACTCTTAGTAACATAGGCTATATTGCACGACAACTGACAAAGGCGGCGCCGCGGGCAACAGCTAGTGTTTGATATGACGAATGGTCGCGATAAGCGGCATCCATAGGAATGGGCTAGTTTTTAATAAAAACGTGATAAATATCTACTAAGAGCTACGCAGTCTTCACTACGATAAATGATGCACGCCTTGACAGCACAATCACCCACGCCTGTTACTTTATACCCAGTGGGGTAGACAGAGATGTATTATACACCCACATTATATTCTATTTTTGTTTAGACGTAATGAGGACGGAGGGGCTATAATCACCTGTGAATATGTTACGAAAAGAAATATGTAAACATACTGACTGTTAACGAAAAGATTACAACCAATTAGATAGTAGGCTGTACCCATTAATTTATATCTTGTTTTGATTTGTTCAGTACCATCGGTTTTATTATTTTAAATTTTTATGGCACGTCAATTTGACTTCACCTCGTTTGATGTTAACCTGAAGGATCATGAAAGAGGGTCACCATTGTAAGCTCGTTCAGTGCTACAATGGTGGCGCTCAGCTTGACGGCCTCATCAGAGAGAGAGAGATTTGCTTCCCGCTTCAGCCACGATGTTTGGCCTCATGTAATAGGGGGCGAACCTATTACCGTCAAAAGGGTACATTAACATGATTACTTTCGGATGGAGAACGGTTCTATTCGGTAATCACCTGCACTGATTACCATGTGAAGAGAGGTAATACTTCACCAGGAACCAACATACTAAATAAAATTACAGATCTCGAATGAAAAGTTGACAGTGTTCTTAACAGTTCCATGAAAAGATAGCTGCGATGAAACGAACCTCAACCTCATACTACGTTTGCATTATGTTAACAGTTACCCAAAAATATATTTTACTGCCTTTATTTGTATAAAGATTTTCATGTTGTGCCCGTAACCCACGAGGGATTCGGCTCAAACGACCTTGCTCGATTTATTCATAACAAACCTTCGAATCATATAAAACACTAGCTGTTCCCCGCGGTTTCACCCTCGCTGCTAAGCACCTGTTGGTCGTAGCGTGATGTTATATAGCCTATAGCCTTCCTCAAGAAATGGACTATCCAACACTAAAAGAATTTTCCAATTCCAATTAGTAGTCCCTGAGATTAGCGCGTTCAAACAAACAAACAAACTCTTCAGCTTTATAATATTAGTATAGATAATAAAATGTTACAGATATTTTTTATTGTGAACGCATTGTGAATTTACTAAGCTTATTCAGTAAAGTACGAATAGGTATACTTGCGATCAAATGATGTGAGAAAGATATCTGATAGTGAATACAACACTGTAGATATGTTTTGAAGTCCTTTGATTTCTTTATTCAATTGAAGCAACGAACGCTTACAACACCTGTGTCGCTGGATAGGAAGAGGAGAATAGGATTTTAATCAATAGCAGTGTATAGAACCTATGATAAACTGAAAAGCCTGCTTTCAGCTGGAGCTGCCTTGGATTGGTCGGCCTTTTCGGAGTGGATGCCTTCTGATATCACTTAAATTTAAAGAAACTTAAATGAAACTTAAAATTGAAATATTGACGATGGCTTCAATGTCGCCCTTAAGGAAAGTTTCGAATGGTTTAGATGGTGTAGTAGTTCAAATGGTCAGAGCATTCTCCCTATAAGATACTAATTGCGGGTTCAAGCCCCGTCTAAACTTTGCTTTTCCAATTTTAAATCTATGTACAACTTTTTACATCTATATTAATTTTTTAAATCCAACTTTGAATCCTACCAAAACGATGACTTTTGCAATTTTTTTTTAATATCATCAATCAAATTATGATTGATAGGTTTCAATAAACGTTTCTCAGTGCGGTAATAAAAAAATGGAGACTTAACCCATCAACGCATCTACTTAATAACCATTACACGTCCAAAGATTGCACGTCTCGCCTTGGCATGCAGCAATAAAGTCAGAGACATAAGGGGAGAAAAGATTAATTTATCTACGAGCTATTTATTATTATCCCCGCCATAAACGTCCCCATTTGGGGGTATTAACATCCAGGCGCGTCGGCCATGTAAGGTCACCAGTCGGCACGGAATTAAGATACCCAATATATCGAACCTAAGACGTGATGATATAATAAGGTAATCTTGACTAAGTATGAGGGAGTTTTGTGTATTATAAAAAAACTTCAACTCTTTAATTGCAATTACGGTCAAAATGTGAAATGATGATAATATAATTTAGGTATATGTTTTAGTATATGAGGATAGGAGTAGATGATGGGCTGTGATCTCTGCTAACTCGAAGGGAAATGGGCGTGAACATTATGTTAGAAATATGGTTAAATTAAGTAACTATATGATAATAATGCATTCTGTAGATACCTACATACTAACCTACTTTTTATTGATATATTTTAAAGATAATATATATTTTTGCGGAGTAGACTTTAATTTCCTTTGAAATACAAATACAATCGTAAATTATGTACAATAATTTTCTACAACATGGTTTTTAACAACAGCGCGAGTTTATAACAATTTGTCGTGAATTTTCGTCACAAAAGCGCCCACCAAGCGGAAGCGAAGGAGTTATGGACTTTACTGTACTTTGTTGAATTTAATTATTAGTTGAGAACCAATCCAAAATCAAGCGAAGTATTTAATTCTTCACAAGTTCAACGTTAAAAGTAGAAAAATTAGCAATTTATTCATAAAATACAGCTTATGCTAGATATACAAAAAGTAGAACAGTTCCCGTGAGGATACTCGGAGACTTTTGCACTATCGAAAAAGGTTTTTTACGAGAATACTTATGCAGAAAATTGTAACACTTTGAAATGCTAAAGCCTCAACAATTGTTGAAAATATACTTATGCAGCCTTTTGAATATGAGAGGATTTTCTTGTCAAGATGTAATAAAAATAGAGATGACATATTTTATCCTACCAATAAAAGAAATAAAATGCTAACTTGGAACTTCGATATCGCCATTGGTCATTGGACCATTGGTTGTGGAGGTCAGATGGCAGCCGCATCACAGTTAGATTGGAAAGCCGATCCCAACTGAGTTGGGAAAAGGTTCAGAGAATGAATATACTGAGAACATTCAGGTGGCAAGTATCTATCAGTACTAAGGAGTACTGATATTATTTACAACCTTATTAAGTGGTCCTTAGCAGTACCTACCACCAATGTCAGTTAGACTTTGGAACTATCCAACCAACATCCCTCCAATCAGTTTTATTAATAAGACAACCATACGAAAATTGTTTAAGCCATTGAGTTCCCCTCTCCCCTCCCTTCCCCAATATATATTTTCTTGTAATGAATTTTCGCCATGTAACGCCTACTTCTAATATCGTGTTTTCAGTTTTACTTACATGTTTTGGTTTAAGACTTTCCTGTAACCTTTCCATTACTCCCAACAAACGCGGTTGAAGTTTGTAAAACTTCCACAACACAAGTAGGTAATGTGTTCTTGTACATATCATGTAGATATAACCGTGATACAACGTATTACACCCGGATTAAGGGTTGATTGCACGTGAACCCTTTAGAACCCTTATGCTAATTCAATTGAACCTGTTATAATTGGTACAAAGCGTGTTGAAACTTATAACAGTAAGTGGTTCAGAACCACTACAGAATTTATATTTTAAACTTATAAAAACACATGCTTAATATTGTATGGAACCTATGTACGGTACGAGTGGAGACCGCGTACCGGTAAACGAAGCGTGGGACGGCCAACTGCGAGGTGGACGGACCACATAGTCAAAGTCTCGGGTCCAACCGGTCGGATTGGAGGTCGATGGGGGAGGCCTCTGTTTAGCAGTGGACGTCGGCTAAAATGATGATGATACGGCACTACGAGATATTTTAATAAATAAAAAAATCATACAATATAATTCAATTGAACTCGACTTCGCCAGGAAATAAATTAGTAATGAGATATACAAAATTATGTTTAATTTTTAGCTAAAAATCACCACAAATCATAAACAATCCACTTTTGATTCGATGCAGATAATTCCTGAAGTACCCAGAGATCACCTGCGTCATTTGGTACGACAGGCTACCGTGTGGCCCCTCTGGCCCGTCCTTCATGATGGGTTTTATTACCACCTCTAATACCTATACTGTACGGTGGTAGCCCAAGTCTTTGTTTCCACTCAGCTAACAACCCGGATCTCTCCGAGCTCGAGTTAATGTCCCCGCTCCCGGACTTTTGTTAGTTGATTTTGCCTTGACTACGTTTTTATAACCTAAGGGACGTCTTAGATTTATACGCCTTAGATTTAACTTATTTATGGTCAACTCTATAAAATCTTTAATGTTTAAAAGGAATTTCAACACCGCCATCATAAAAAAGGTAATTCCCCTGTTGACTGTACACTCACTACCGGAACATATTTACAGAGATATCTAGTGACTTTGAACTTACGTCAGTTGGAGTTAATGTTCAAAGTAAAACATTTTAGATTCTCAAGCAAGTTGGTCGCAGAAGAAGATGGAGGCAGTCTGAGCGCGACTATGGGTAGCTCATCATCTGATGAGCAACATCTCAACGCCTTCCTTAAATCAAGTTACGTAGCTCATCATCTGATGAGCTACGTAACTTGATTTAAGGAAGGCTTTGAGATGTTAAAACTTTCAAAATATTTTGTAATTAGATCGAGTGTCGACAAACCCATAATTTAAAGCCTAATACTAGAATTATTAGCTGATGTAGTATTAACTTTGCCCGGGGTTGTGTTCCTTTATGGTCATATAAAATTGTATCTTTTAGGACTTTTATGCATCATTGTTGTAACTGTAGTACCCAATAAAACTGACATTAAGGGCTGTGTTATATATTTATTGCCTTTTAGTGCTATATTTTCATTTCATAAATTTATTTTTAGCTTTTTATACATTGTGTATCACATAGCAAACTAAAGGTTTCTCATTTAGGGCCCTGTATTATAGGCCTCATCTCTTCATAGAGCTGAGTGGCAAAATATTTTCGATGAGGTGGGCCGTTTGCTTGTCTGCCACCTAAGTGATATAAATAAAGGCTATTTCTGTAGAAAATTGTGTTATATTTGATGTCTAAACATCAAATAACACAATATATGAAAATGACCATTTCGAAAATGTATGCATCTTTGCCGCGTTTTTGCAGCTCTGGTTCTAATCATTGTCATCTTCGCGTTAGTACCAGCATTCTATAAATAAAAAACAGCGCTCAAAAGTGTAGCAGAAAACGTTATTGCTAAGCGATAATACGCTTATTGCTGACAACTGGAGGCTTTTTGGGATTAAAAGATAAAAAATATGATTACAATTACGTTGAAAGGATGATGAACTTGAAGTGTTCTTTTAAAATATGTTTCCTTAATAGTATTTTCAACCACAAGCAACTCTGTCGTCCTATTAATTTGCATACTCGTAAAGTCGCACTCCAGTTTCATGTGTCTTCTTTAAAGTAATCAAATATATTGCTGGCTACAAGCAGCTTTTTAAGTAGTTTTACCTAAATAATTCATTAGAGGCTTGCGTATTGAAGATACTCACGGCCGTAGTTTGTAAACTCGAACGACCAGTTTGAGCGGTGGGAATACAGAAATATTTTCGTACTATCTTAAATATCACGTACTTTCTGTCATGCTACTTGGGTAAAGTTAGTTAAGGAGGTCGTGGCTAAATGCAAAACTGCGTAGTTGAACAGTTCCTCTTTACGAAGGGAGTCGGTCGGTCCCGATTGTCATACGAACATATACGATAATCATTATGTGTCATTAGTGTCCTAAAAAGTTTGACAATTGAACTAACTACAGAGGTTAAAAAAGTGCCAGTAGGTTGTAGAGGTAAGACAGTAGTACTTTCACGTAAAATATTGAAGGTTTCCATTTTACAGTTAGACTGGAACAGCGGACTAATGTCTATAAGGAGAAGTAACGAATCCGACTGCGTGGACTTAGAACTGTTTTTTATGCATGTTAATGGAATTCAAATCAATAATTTTTTAGAGGGCAAGTAGGACATCATTGTACTACTATCGTTAAGTAGTTTGTTTATTATTATTAACGGTTGGAATTTTGGCTACATCCTGTTTAGAAATAGCCCACATACAAATTAAAATAATCCGTACGATTTATATAAACATAGTGATTTGGAAAATAAACAAAATGATGAATTTAACTCGTGAATGTTTTTCTGAGATGCATTTACTATTGTTTATCATTGGGTGGGATGCAGTTAATTTCACTACCTGAATATAAAAAAAAACGGTTTGAGGAAACTGAATTTTCACATTTAATTCAATAGAATTGAATGAGTTAAATGTATCAACGTAGTTTGAACTTCACTGCATACATAGCATAAAAAAGTCGCAACGGATTTTTATGAAGTTTCTTTAATAAGTAGAGTGATTCAAGAGGAAGGTTAATATGTATACAAATCATGCTACGACCAGTAGGTGCCGAGCAGGAATTAAAAATGTTGTAGAAACGGAGTGACGCAGACCAAGTTCCGCGGGTCAGCTTGTTTATTTATAAATTTAAAAACCATTACCTTAAACGTAATGATAATCATAAACTATATCAGTTTAACACAAATCAAATAGTAAGTCAATATAGTATTATAGTATCATATACTATAGCTGTTGCCAGCGGCTCCACCCGCGTGGACTTCTGATCCCGTTCCCGCTGCTCCATAAAAACCTTTCAAAGAGTTTAACGAACAAATAAAAAAAAGAGTTACTCGAATTGGTCCAGCGGTCCTCAAGTTATGAGCTTACCAACATATTTCGCGATTCATTTATATAATACTAGATGACCCGCGCGACAACAAACCGCATCAAAATCCGTTGTGTAGTTCTAAAGATTTAAGCATACAAAAGGGACAAGAAAAATAGGGACAGAGAACGCGACTTTATTTTATACTATGTAGTGATATATAGTCTATTTAGCCTACGTAAACAGAATATGATGAGTATAAGAAATAATATTGCGGATGTCGAGTACCTTGCATACTTCAGTTTCCGTATTATTGATGCCTTGTTATTAAAAAAATATCAATATTATTATGAGTATATTTATCTATTGTAGGACGTAGACCTTTCGTAGCAGCTTTTTATATTCATACTTTTGATTTATATTTTCGTTATGATAAATTCATTCGATCATTTGTAGACGTTAAGCGCTTACAACTGAACTTCATAAGCCGATCTAGTCCGTTAAGATACCATACATACATACATAACATAAACTCACGCCTATATCCCCGTAGGGGTAGGCAAAGGTGCTAGCACCCACAATTCGCCAGTTTATGTTTAGGTTCCAATGTAATAGGTGGCGAGCCTATTGCCATTCACCGGGCACTTATAAACCTGCGATAAATACACACATAACTTCGAAAAGCATCAAAAAGTTATTAGTGTGTGCCATGGTGAAACCTAGGATCAAACCCGAGACCTCGTCTCAGCAGTTCATTACCTACCGTGGTTGTTACATACTATAGGTACAACCAGAAAGAAATATGCACAACTGGGGATGTAAAACTCTCATCTAACAAAATATCTGCAGCCACGCTTCTTTCAAATTCAGACTCCCTTCTTTCAAGTTTAGTATATCAATATAACTTTAATTCAATATAACTTGAGTAAACCTGAATCAACAGTGACCCACGTTATCTGAACACTGGCAAGCTAAAACCTCTTAGAGCCGCAACGAATTGAATCCAAATTGAATTACAAGAGGATATTGTACCAAGCCAGAACTATATCGATATATACATAACTACATATTAAGTTAGAAATTTATATTATTAATCTACTAGCTACTCCTTGACATGTTATTTTTATGATTTTAGATTGACATGGTCATTTACACATTCACTATTAAATTCATCGGGATATTTACCATGTTTGTCTATTTTGTTGAATAACCGATATTTCGGCGCTGTTGCAAGCGCCATGATCACGGTGTACTGATGACCGCCGAGCTAGTTGTTATTGAGGCCAACCGTATCGGTCTACCCTCTTTCTTACTCGTTTACTACGCGCGTCACCACTACCACTGTCCGCGTTCTCACATTGCACTCGATCACGACACACAACACTCACTGTATCGGCTCGCACGGTTTTTGGAGATGGCGTTTGTTTGGGTTTTGTGAACTTACGAATCACCGGGTGCCAGACACTCGCCAGTTGAAAACCATCTTCCCGGTTGAAGTTTTTGTGCTTTTTTATTTCAATAGCTTCCTTCACCATTCTGGGTATATAGTGGCGTTCAGTCGACAGAATCTGTGGGTTATGCAACTCGATCCAGTGATTCGTCCCTTCCTCCAATAGGTGTTGTGCGATAGCCGATTTCTGTGGCTCGTTGTTTTTGACCGCCCTGATGTGCTCCTTAATCCGGCTTGACACTGTCCGTTTGGTCTGGCCTATATAGGAGCTCCCACAGCTGCAGTCAACCTTGTAAACACCTGGATGGTCCAGTGGAAACCTGTCTTTGGGTGTGCGTAGGTACTGTGACAGCTTTTTGAAAGGAGTGAAGATAGTTTTTACTGCGAATTTGTTTAAAATATTTGCAACCTTATCTGTCACTCCCTTCACGTATGGTAAATACGCGGGTTGTCTTTCAACCTTATAATCCAGGCGTTTAGGTGATGGTGTGCTTCTCGGTGGTATGATCCGCTCCTTGTAACCGTTTCTCCGCAGAACGCCCCTTAAATGTGCAATTTCAGTACCTAAGTGTTCCTCGTCGCATAGACTGTATGCGCGGTTAGTAAGTGACGTCACTACAGAGTTCAGCTGACGCGGATGGTGATGCGAGTCAGCGTGCAAGTATCGGTCAGTGTGAGTGGGCTTTCTATACACCGTATGCCCCAGAGAACCATCTTCTCTAACCTTCTTCTGGATGTGAAGGTTGAGGTTGAGGTTCAAATTCGCAGTAAAAACTATCTTCACTCCTTTCAAAAAGCTGTCACAGTACCTACGCACACCCAAAGACAGGTTTCCACTGGACCATCCAGGTGTTTACAAGGTTGACTGCAGCTGTGGGAGCTCCTATATAGGCCAGACCAAACGGACAGTGTCAAGCCGGATTAAGGAGCACATCAGGGCGGTCAAAAACAACGAGCCACAGAAATCGGCTATCGCACAACACCTATTGGAGGAAGGGACGAATCACTGGATCGAGTTGCATAACCCACAGATTCTGTCGACTGAACGCCACTATATACCCAGAATGGTGAAGGAAGCTATTGAAATAAAAAAGCACAAAAACTTCAACCGGGAAGATGGTTTTCAACTGGCGAGTGTCTGGCACCCGGTGATTCGTAAGTTCACAAAACCCAAACAAACGCCATCTCCAAAAACCGTGCGAGCCGATACAGTGAGTGTTGTGTGTCGTGATCGAGTGCAATGTGAGAACGCGGACAGTGGTAGTGGTGACGCGCGTAGTAAACGAGTAAGAAAGAGGGTAGACCGATACGGTTGGCCTCAATAACAACTAGCTCGGCGGTCATCAGTACACCGTGATCATGGCGCTTGCAACAGCGCCGAAATATCGGGTATTCAACAAAATAGACAAACATGGTAAATATCCCGATGAATTTAATAGTGAATGTTATTTTTAATATACTAAGCCTTAGTTGCACGATCTTACTTTGACCGTGACAAAGCTGGTTGACCGGTACGGTCAGGTATAAAACGTCATAGCCTTGGTTGTAACTATGACCAGCCACGCTCAAACGTCAAATTCTGTCAAAAACATAGCTACAAAATCATGGAAAACAAAAATAAGTGGAAGCGGCATGTAGTCGGTGCACGCGTGTCATGTTAGCGTATTTATGCTACGAAGGATAAATTCGATAATATGAACGTTTTTGATAAGAATACGTCTAAACTTTTTCGTAATTATTCAAGTTTTTTCAATTCAAAGTATGAAATGCCATAAATACTTTTTTCACTACGGCAGCTCAAACAAGTAAGTTTTGCTGCGTAACAACGGTGTGCAAAATGCGATTTTGCCCGCTGCGTGAGACAAAGTAACTTTTTAATATATATTTTTTATTTTTTCTATAAACAGTGCCAACCATAGATTTTAAAAAGAATTGTTCCGCGATGAACTTTCCAACTACATAATCTGCACTCTATTCCTTGGCCGTCCTTTAGAAAGTTCTTTAAAATATGAAGGTCCAATTTCGAAATTCTAAATTTGAAAGGTATTTGTAAAACGAATAACCATGTTTTTTATTTAAATTATTTAATATTTTAATGTATTATAACATAACATACACTCACGCCTATATCCCGGAAAGGGTAGGCAGAAAAAATAAATAATTTACTAGTAGAGCACGGTATTATTAACGGTTATGTGTGTGAGTTTGGCGACATCGGTTCCGCTACTGCAGCTATAGCGTCGCACTTCTACTAGTTTTTCTGTTCTGTGTACTAACCATAGAGTTAACCAAACTATTACTATCAAACTGTTAAATTTGACGGTGACCGTTGTTTTTGACCATGACCATGACAGATAGTTCGTGCAACTAAGCCTAACTAGTGTTAATCCAATGTTCAAAATTCAACCGAAATCATTATTGAAAATGAAGAATCCGTTGATGAACAGAAATTTTAATACGTCAAAGAATCATGTAGTAAGTAGCGCTATGTTAAGTGATTTTGCAGTTACGGAAATTCCCTTTATCTTTTTCAATCTCTGTCCATCATTACGTTTTCCCTTCCTTGGGGCCGCAAGGGGAAACGTTTGGAGGCCACAATTGATGCACGCTAACAGGTGAATCGTGTGCTTGTTTCTTTATAAAATCCTTGACTCCCCTGTGCTGAGGTTTTTGTTTATATTGTTACGAATGTCACCACTCATGACGTAAGCCGTCAATGATTGAAGCATTTGATAATTTCGACTAGAAACTTGACGACCACGCTGGCCCGATGCGTAGAGCTATGGGCTGCTGTGCAAGAGGTTGACGGTTCGAGCCTCGCATGTACATAAATGGGTTTTTGTGATTTTTAATATTTCTAGAAATTTATTTGGTAAGTAAGGTGGAGAATTCTTGATTTAAATCCTAAAATTTATAAAGTACTAGCAAGTGATAGAATATTCTCGAAGATGAGCCCAAGTTCTGAAATTGAACTCCTCAAATGGAATGAACTAGAATAATTGTAAATAAAGAGAGTCGAAATTACGATCGTAATGACGATCGAAAAGACTAGCGAAATTAGGATTTCCAGAAGATTCTGCATGGTATATAAACAGCACCGGGAGCGCCAAAAGGGCAGTTAAGTCTCAGTGATTGAAGTGGAAACAAGAAGAAGAAGAAGTAAAGTGAAAAGTGCAAGTAATAGTGCAAGTGAAAGTGCTAGTGGTGCATGTGCAATAACTGCATGTGCTGTGAACTATAGACGCTCAGTGAACGTAGACGTTCTAGAGACTGTGCGTGAAGACAGTGCGGTGCAGTGCAGTCCTCTAAGTGTGTACGAGTGCCTCAGACAATAGACTGTGTGTACGCTTAAAGACTGTTGGTGGTTTGAATAAAGTGTAAAATCGCTCGAGGTTGTTTACTTCCAATCCCGTAACCCGCTCCCCGTTACATTGGTGTCAGAAGTGGGATTGGAAGAAACGATGCCGTTCACACCAAGAGACCATCCAGAGCGACCCAACACACGGTCCAAAACTACGGGACGGGAACAAGGTGAACCCGACCCAGCGGTCTTACATGTCGAAGGCCCTAGTGATCGGCGTGATGCTGGCGAAGGACCCTCTGCTGTCCCCGCACATGGTTCAGCTACTCAGGAACCTCTAAGTGCACCTTCGCCGATGGACATAAGTGCACTCTTCCAACAACTGCGCGCAATGCAAGAGGAACAAGCGCGCCGCCAGGAGGAGCAAGCGCGCCGCCAGGAGGAGCAAGCGCGCCGTCAAGAGGAGCAGGCGCGCCGCCAGGAGGAGCAACTGCGCGCTATGCAGGAAGAGCAAGCACGCCGCCAGGAGGAGCAAACGCGCCGCCAGGAAGAGCAAACGCGCCTCCAGGAGGAGCAAGCACGCCGTCAGGAGGAACAAGCGCGCCGCTAGGAGGAACAACTGCGCGCCATACAGGAGGAGCAGGCACTCCGCCAGGAGGAGCAAGCGCGCCGCCAGGAGGAGCAACTACGAGCGATGGTAGACCGAGTTCTCTCAGTAGTCACGGAGACCATTAAGAAAGTGGAGGAGGTGCAGAAAACGGTAGAAAGTCATGAAAGCATGCTGGTGGACCTTCAAGCACGCATCTCAACAGTTGAGGGTGAACTGCGAAAAATCAAGGCTGCAGGCACAACAGCACCGGTTGCCGTAGTCTCTTCAAGAGAAGGTTTCAAGGTGCCTCCATACGACGGAACATCGTCCTGGAATGCATATAAGAGACAGTTTCAAGCTATAGTGAAACTAAACGGCTGGAGTGAAGAACAAGCGAGGACTGGCCTCATCTTAGCCCTGAGAAACCAAGCAGCAACGGTGTTAGAGGCCATAGAGATTGAGGCTTCTTATCAAGAGCTCCTTGATGCTTTAGAGTCAAGGTACGGAGATGCACATTTGGAGCATGTATTTCGAGTCCAGTTTCGGGACAGGGTACAAAAGCCTACAGAGACATTGCAACAATGGGCTTTAGAAGTAGAGAAGCTTGTGAGGAAGGCATATCAGTCCTCTCCTGCGACGTTCATTGAGAGGATGCTGCTACAAACCTTCGTCGATGGAATACGTGATAAGGAAGTAAGAACCGCTGTACGTTTGGCCCATCATCCGGAAGTCAAAGAAGCTGTGGCACACGCACTTGAAGTAGAGGCCGTCCGTGGTGAATATGAGAGTGGGCGCCTGCGAAGGGTAATGACATCCGAGCAAGAAAATGGACGGAGGAACTTCGCTCCCCGCTGTTATCAATGTAGGACAAGAGGTCATCTCAGGAATGCTTGTCCGAACCGTATGAATACAAGCGTCGGAGACGGCGGAAAACTAATTCCGGCCAAGTTTAAGGGGTGGACATTAGCCGGTAGTCGGGAAGCCTCAAAAGTTAAAATCTATCAAAGCACAAATGGAAATAGTCTAACTGTCAGTGGAAGAGTAAACGGAAATGAATGTCAATTAACTTTGGATACTGGAGCATCGCGTACGGTAGTTGGGTTACGGATTTTGAAGGACTATGGAAAGATGAAGAACCAGACTGAAACTATACATTTAACTACAGCTACCGGTCAACGTAAACCTGTTAAAGGAGAACGGGTAGTGGCAATTAAGATGGGCGATAAACTCTTTTGGCAGAAAGTTGTAGTAGCTGATATAGTAGATGACTGCATAATCGGTTTGGACTTTATGAAAAATAATCAGTGCGAAATTGATATCGTAAACGGAGTCATTAAATGTGGAACAACAAAGGTGCCTATGGAGGGAAAAGAAGACACAATTATACGAGTCATAAGAACAGATTACGCTGATGAGTTAAGGAGAAAAATGGATAAAGTTCACAGATATATGAAAGAAGCAAATTTACAAACCTGTGAACGAATGAAAACACGTTATGACAAAAGTGCCAATTTAAGGTGTTTTGAGGAAGGGTCGTCAGTATGGCTTCATAACCCGGTACGGAAGCAAGGATTATCACCGAAACTTCAGCCAAGTTGGGAAGGACCTTACAAAGTGATAACAAGAATTAATGATGTCACTTATAGAATCCAAAAGACGCCAAGAAGCTCCGCTAAAGTGGTTCACGTCGACAGACTGGCTCGTTACTACGGTTCTAACGATGCTCGGGACGAGCATGTCTTAGGAGGGGGCAGTGTTACGAATGTCACCACTCATGACGTAAGCCGTCAATGATTGAAGCATTTGATAATTTCGACTAGAAACTTGACGACCACGCTGGCCCGATGCGTAGAGCTATGGGCTGCTGTGCAAGAGGTTGACGGTTCGAGCCTCGCATGTACATAAATGGGTTTTTGTGATTTTTAATATTTCTAGAAATTTATTTGGTAAGTAAGGTGGAGAATTCTTGATTTAAATCCTAAAATTTATAAAGTACTAGCAAGTGATAGAATATTCTCGAAGATGAGCCCAAGTTCTGAAATTGAACTCCTCAAATGGAATGAACTAGAATAATTGTAAATAAAGAGAGTCGAAATTACGATCGTAATGACGATCGAAAAGACTAGCGAAATTAGGATTTCCAGAAGATTCTGCATGGTATATAAACAGCACCGGGAGCGCCAAAAGGGCAGTTAAGTCTCAGTGATTGAAGTGGAAACAAGAAGAAGAAGAAGTAAAGTGAAAAGTGCAAGTAATAGTGCAAGTGAAAGTGCTAGTGGTGCATGTGCAATAACTGCATGTGCTGTGAACTATAGACGCTCAGTGAACGTAGACGTTCTAGAGACTGTGCGTGAAGACAGTGCGGTGCAGTGCAGTCCTCTAAGTGTGTACGAGTGCCTCAGACAATAGACTGTGTGTACGCTTAAAGACTGTTGGTGGTTTGAATAAAGTGTAAAATCGCTCGAGGTTGTTTACTTCCAATCCCGAAACCCGCTCCCCGTTACAATATATCCACTTCATCAATTTCATCGAATATTATGTCTTCAATCCCTAAAAGGTCATGACTATTAGGTCGCTAGTAATCCGTTAAATCATTCTTTTTTTTTCAATTCTGAACAGTCTGCCAATTCTTGGCTACCCGCTTTCCCAATAAATTGTATTATACCATTCGAGGGTTATCACGAATCGTCTCGAACGCAGGTTTGATGACTTCCAGCCGCCCGAACAAGCCGGTTTCCGAAAAGGTTATAGTACCGTAGACCACATTCATACGCTGCGGCGGGTCATACAGAAGACTCAGGAGTATAACTTGCCACTATGTTTAGCGTTTGTGGACTACGAGAAAGCCTTTGATTCGATCGAGACATGGGCAGTGCTACAATCTCTCCAGCGGTGTCATATAGACTACCGATACATCGAAGTGCTGAAGTGTTTGTATAAAAACGCCACCATGTCAGTCCGAGTACAAGATCAGAGCACAACGGCGATACTGTTGCAGAGGGGAGTGAGACAAGGAGATGTAATATCTCCGAAGCTCTTCACCAATGCAATGGAGGATGCCTTTAAGCTACTGGAATGGAAAGGTCTTGGCATTAATGTTAATGGCGAATACATCACTCACCTTCGTTTTGCCGACGATATCGTGCTCATGGCAGAATCGCTGGAGGATCTAAACACAATGCTCGACGACCTCAACCGAGTCTCTCAACAGGTGGGCCTCAAGATGAATATGGACAGGACCCAGGTTATGGCGAATGCTCATATTCTAAGGCCCTCCCCAGTGTCAGTTGAAGGCTCGACCCTCGAAGTTGTAGACAAGTACGTCTACCTTGGACAGATGGTCCGATTAGACGGATCAAACTTCGAGGCGGAGGTCAATCGTCGAATCCAACTCGGCTGGGCAGCGTTCGGGAAGTTACACAGCGTCTTCTCGTCCAAAATACCTCAGTGCTTAAAGACAAAAGTCTTTAATCAGTGCGTGTTGCCAGTGATGACCTATGGCGCCGAGACGTGGACCCTCACTATGGGCCTCATAAGAAAGCTCAAGGTCGCACAGCGAGCTATGGAAAGGGCTATGCTCGGAATCTCTCTGCTAGATCGAATCAGAAATGAGGAGATCCGCAGACGAACGAAAGTGGTCGACATAGCCTACAGGGTTAGCAAGCTGAAGTGGCAGTGGGCGGGGCACGTAGCAAGAAGAACAGATGGCCGTTGGAGCCAAAAGGTTCTTGAATGGAGACCGCGTACCGGTAGACGAAGCGTGGGACGGCCTCCTGCGAGATGGGCGGACGACATAGTCAAAGTCGCGGGTACCCATTGGATGCAGACCGCCTCCAACCGGTCGGATTGGAGGTCGATGGGGGAGGCCTATGTTCAGCAGTGGACGTCTTGTGGCTGAAATGATGATACCATTTGAAAGGTTTGAAGTTGCGCTATTAAGGGGAGTTTAAAAATATTGTACGATATTTTTTCAATAATCAAATGGATTTGATCAACAGAAATATTAGAAATGCGATAGGATGGGTAAATGTTTGTGTAAATATTTCAGGGCATCGCACTCAGTGATTATATAATTCCTACATACAACGAACGAACTGAGTACTTTTTCGTATTCATTTAGCTAACTTTTGGATTTAGCTAACCGTAATGTAGCACTAGTAGTGCAGGAAAAACGAGACGTGTCTGAATTTTGCCTAAATAGTTACGATGCGTTCGTGGAATATTTAAGTACCTTTTTGGACAGGTATATATTATTTCTTATATTATTTAAGCTCCGGCAACCGAGGAGCCGGCATAACCACTCTCACCGGTGCCGGCGGTGTGGTATCCGTTGTAATTTTGCGCACGTTATAAAAAAGATATAATATAATTCCTGGGCCGTCTTTTACTATACTTAATAATTGTATTCCCAAATCTGAATATTAGTTCTATTTTTTAAATGCTTTGATTCCCTGCTGCGATGAGAGTGTCCCTATGGAGACAGGAGTTGCCACCACCCTCTGACTTCCTACCTCCCCAAGAGAAACTAGCTCCCGGGCACAGCCTCCCATGGCCGGTATAACGATCTCTCAACCAGATGGTCGATGATGGCCATGGGAGGCCAGATGCGCATACTGGTCGGTCGGTCGAGGCAGAATCTATGCAGGTGGGGAATGCGAGACCCGGGCTTAACCGTATGTGACGGTGCCCCCGTGCAGTCCATGACGCACTTATTTCCGTGCCCCTTATGCTCTGCCTCCTGCACTAAAGATAACCTGAATGGAGCAACTGACAGTGCGGTCGACATGGCAATGTTTTATACTGGAATGGCCTAAGCATGGGTGCATTGACACGAAAGAAGAAGAAGAAAAATACGGCGACTGATTTGGTATAAATACGTCTCCACGCTCCTCCTGATTGCGTTTTATTATGTATTTACTAACCATATTATTTTGTTTGAGAATTAGGGAGGAAACTCCACAGCTAGATAATTGCTACCTCCTCACTCTTCGTTTCCCTATCAATATGTTAATTAAGCAATGTTTCAATTAAGCCTCAAACAATATTATGTACCTCTGTGAAATGCGTATGCATTGTCTTAGGAACTACCTTATGTATGGTTCAGTACCTCATGAATATAATTTAGTACTATATACACCAAGGGACGTGCCAATATTTGTTGACGTTATCTGCTTAGATGATTGTAAACTGAATTACTGATATAGGAACCCTTTTTAACCTACTCTCAATAAATTACAGAAGCGAAGTCTCACGACTAAAATTCCTGCTCAAGATCCATATTTGACACCGTGTTAAAATAAAATAAAATTTTCGCAGGTATTCCAGTACAATACCAGACTATGAGACAAAGCTACTAGCTGAATGTTCTGAAGAGCTCTTCCAATTAGCCCCACCCTCTCCTTTCCTACACAAGACAACACGTGCAGGGCTAAGATGTCACCGACATACGGTGCGGAATATTCCATCAACAACCAAGCGGTTTGGTGAGTCTTCCATCTGCCGCACCATTAAGTCCTGGAATTCCTTACCAACTCACGTGTTACCTTCTTCCTATAGTCCCAGGTCCAGATCGTCAGGCTTAGCGCCACTAAACAGCGTACGTGTTTGCAATGGTTACCCTCTTTCCTGACACTTTGCCTTCAGCTTACCATCAGACGATGTGAAGTCAAATTGACGTAAGAAAAAAACAATGAATATAAAATCGTAAGTAACTAAGTCCCAGCACATAACTGACCCAGTGCGGTCAAGGAATGCGTTTGTTTGTTAGAATTTCAGAGTCCTTACTTTACCTACCTACGTCACGAACCTATATTTAACTTTATCCTCATTTCCTGCCGCCTTTACCTCTGTATGTGGTACCTATTCTATCCTTTTAATATTTTCATACCTTTTATCTCACTGTGGAAAATAGTCTTCATACCATAAGGTAAGTAGTAAGTAAGTATGGACGGGTTATACGTATTAACCCTTGTTAATACGTATAACCGGACATACTCAACTATCAGTAGTTTGACATTCTATTATTTACCTCAAAAGTATATTTCATGATATTACACTTTAAGGAATGAAGTTAACTTTAGAACTTTTTTTCTTATTATTAATTAGACATCATTAAATGGGAAGTGAAGAGCAAAGGGTTCTGCGCTGTTCCCGTTGAAGTTTGTAGCTCGCCCGGAGCTATTCTGTGTAAATGTTCACGGAACTATGCCGCAAATTTACTTTCGCATCCCACAATACTCGTCTCATACGTATAGGGTCCTCATAAAGGCTTCAGTGTATTTGCACTCTGATTTATTCAGAGTAATAGGTGTCAGTAAGCGCTGGTTCTATCAAGATATGTAGGGTTAATATGCAAGCATACCTTGTTAATAGTTTAAAGGCTGTAATTTATGTATCAAAATATAATTAAAAAATGTAAGGAAATATGAAAAGTAATTTAAATAAAGAGGAATACTATTAAAAAAAATGGTTATATTAGAAACTGTTTATAATTTTTTGTATTCATTATGAATGGTGGTAATAATATAAAATGGTGGTATAATTTTTTGGAAATAACTTCTTATAAATGTGTTCCGTTACTATCGGTACTGCGCGGTCAGTAAGGTTTACTATTGTATATAATCATAATCATAACAACATAAAACATCCATTGGATCAGATCAGGACTATACGGTGAATTCTTAGAGAAATAGATAGATAAATAGATAACTGTCTATTGTACACCAAAGACAAGTGGTTGCAGTTACAGTTATTCTAATATGTACAATGGGTGGGCGAGATCATGTTTGGGAAATTTGTTGGACGACGGACAATGCATCATTAGTGTATGGGCTGCAACAATCCTGGAAAGTTCTAGAACGCTAGTGTAAAAAGACCTAGATAGTTGCCACATTTATCGCGTAATGGAAACCTCTCAATCGTAAGACTAACGACACTACCATGACAACCTGTCGTGTACCGTACATCTTGACCTCGAGCATGAGTCGACTTGGTCTGAATCATATTTACCTTACATCGAATATACCGGTTGATTTTATACCTAGTGGTTTTGGAAAAAAAGATTTTAGCCACAATTTCGATAGTAAAATCGTAAGGAAGTCCTAATTTGGCGAAAAAAAATTTTTTTTTTTTACACGTCCCATACATTTTTCTGTTCACCTGCACATTATTGCCATACATAAAGTAATTTTTTTTGTTTTTCAAAATTAAAACTTCCAGTCGATTTTGCTACCGAAACTGTGTGTGAAACAAAATATTCTTTATCCAAAACCACTATAAAATCACCGTGTACCTATATATTATTTTAACTATTTAAAATAAACCTGTAAAATAAACCATGGCCTTAACTCCAAAGTGCCAATTCCGTTACACATTCGTAAACATTGAATGTTGAGTAAAAGTTCAACTAAAAGCATACTTACAAAGGTATGAAAAATTACTCCAACGAAAATTGTTTGATATTCCTGTCCAACGATTTCATATTTGAAACGAGCGACAGTCATAAATGTCAAAAGTATTTCAAACATGATTTACGAAGGCACTAGAGAGTTGAGGATGCTACATAATGTAAGTACCTACACTAATAGAAATATGGAAAAAATTCTGCTCAAAAGTCAAAACAAATGAAGTTTTACTTCATATCTTAGTATCACGATTAAGAGGCTCTAGATTCGAAGTTTTCCAGGATTTAGATTACGTCTCAAACATAGTACAATTATCATCCATCTATGTGTGAGTGACTTTTGGGCGTTAAGTGCTTTGGGGTCCCATCAAGATCCTCGGTGCCCAATCAACTCCATCTGCAAGCCAGTGCACCTTCTAGCTAAGGCCGAGGCCCTGCCGTGGGCTTTCTTCTCCGAGTTTGGAGGACAAAGGACAGTTAGACGCTTAAATGAAAGTTCAAATAGCCACAATTCAAAAACAATGACAAAGTTTGGAAGTATAAAACACACTGAAGGATTTATTAAATCTTTTAATTAAAGTAGATATTCACGTACCTACTCAATAATAAATGAATGCCAGCCTCAATATCGTACCTTATTCAGACGGCAAAATAGCCTAGTTGAAACAGAATTCAGTTTGGCAATAGATTACCAATGGAATATTATGTTTGAACAATCAGTTCAGTCTACAATTCTAATTTCTGTATTTACTAAGACAATCGACTTCGTATATCTCAAGCCTTTATTGCAAATATTATTGAACCTTCAGAGGATTAAGCTATAGGTATTATCTTCGATGTTATATAAGTGATACTAAAAGTATTTCCAAATTAAGAAATAACATTATTGAATTTAGTTAACAACTCACACCGATTTCAATCTATTTCAAAGCTAGGAAGCTTTTATTCGTTATTTGAGGACAAATATTACGTCACGTTCTCTCTAACTGTAAGTATATATATGGTAGTGGAGTGACAAGGACGGCGCTGGGCTTACAAATGTCGTTAATCACTTAAAGCGTTTTACAAGGCTGCTAGCGACAGCTAGATGTTACTGGAAAATGTCCGGCTGCTAGCCACACGGCAGTGTGTTCATCTATCAGCTTTTGTAGACTGTGCAATTTAAACGCGGTCAGAAATTACGTAAGGATGACGAGACACATATAGTAGGGACGGGAAAAGAAAAATAGACAAGATTTAGTCAAAGTTGAGGTTTTTTGTATTGTAAGAATCACATTACTTGAAAAATAGTAATATTACGTGGTCCAAAATACCTCAGTGCTTGAAGACAAACGTCTTTTATCAGTGCGTGTTACCAGTGATGTGATGACTTATGGCGCTGAGACGTGGACCCGTACTATGGGCCTCACAAGAGAGCTCAAGGTCACACAGCGAGCTATGGAAAGTAGTTTGCTTCATGTTAAAGAATTATGAGAATGAAATATGCATTTTTACAGGTAATATCTTCAATGGGGTGCAGACGTATTACACATTTATCTTTCGTCTCATAAAATTTAGCTGTCAACTAGTACTTTTGAATATACATACATACTTACACAATATTCACACCTGTAAATTCCTGAAGTGATAAAGATAAAGGTGTATAAGTATAAGCAAACACTTTAATGAAATTAATTATGTTTAATTGTACCTTAAATTGACTGCAAGACAGCTATTCTGAGTCCACTAGTTCACAATTAAAAATATATACCTAAATGTAGTCACCTTAAAAACTATATACAAATATCATGTCAATACACATAAAAGAAAATATAAAGTTAGTTTTGATGACTATGTTTACAATTCGGAAGTCACCTTGACTTGACCTTTGAAACCTACCGCTCATCCTGATTAGACCCATGCAAAATATTAAATTCTGTAGTCCTGCGGTTCCAAGGTTAAGTAATAAGAATGATTTGATGATGGGTTTTTTTAGAACATTATGTGGAGATCGAAAATTTATTAAAACATTTCTAAAGCAACCTTCATCAAACAAGATGAAAATCACGACATGAAAGACACTTATCATAATCTTTATAATTCCAGGATTTATTTATGATATTTGTGAGCCCTTGCTGACACAACCATATTAATGATATCTGAGTACATTTGCTTTCCCGATAAAATTAACGTCAAGTAATTTTAGACTTACTGAATGACAGTAATAATGAAAAATGAAGTGAAATATTATAATAGCATAACTACATTAACATACTTTTCAACTCAGAAAAGCGAGCTGGTACCCCGGGGAAACAATTCATATTCCACGTCCCGCAAAACTTGGAACAGAATCCCGTTACGAAAACTTACCCAAACACAAACAAAAATGACTGGCGTATTCATAATATTAGCATAATATTTAGTTCATAATATGCAGTAGCTTAACAACCTTATACACTTCCTCTAGGAGATAGAGACATTTACTTTTTAATACTGTTTGCGGATGACGTTTAATACTAGTGTCAGGGGTGGCACACACTCGGGTCGCCAATATTAATGACTAAAGTCACTCAGACTCACTGAAATTATTCTTACTAAAGCGTATCCGAAAGAGAGGAAGAGGTAGGCCAAGAGGAACATTTATGGCACAGATAAAGGAAAGGACACAAGTTGTGTCGTATCAGGAGGTCAAGGGGTTGGCGGGGGACAGAGAGGAGTGGCGATTACTCCACCGAAAAGACATGATCACCGCACAATAAGTATCTGGTGCTACACACGTCCATAGGCCACGATGATCACTTAATTTCCATCAGGAGGTAGTGTGGTTGTATGCCACCAACATGTTATTTATATACTTATTATTATTTAATTTTTTGTCGAGATTTAAAAGTAATAAAATAGAAAAATAAAAAAATTACGTTAAACGTTTTCTTAGATAGAATAAAATATTCTCCATAAAGTATAGGTACCTACACATGCCAACCCTAGGTGCAACTGCCGCTAGTAGCAACGTTGTGACCTAATTAGATCTGTCTTTTTGAACACAATATTGCAATATTCCTACTCTTAATTAAAAAGGCAGGTGCTGTATACTATAGTATAAATTTTAATTTCATTAATATATGCTTTTTATTGCATTGATTACCTCATTCAAGTAGAACCACCACCATTAAAATTTGCTTTACATAACTAAAAATATTTCCAAACAATCTTCTGATAGATAAATATCATCTATTCCTTGAAACATGGTATGTTACAAACGTGTCCTAAACTTAAATTAATTTTGATCGAGAAAATGTATTTATTTTAGTAAGTTTATTCACATTCTGAAAGACACATACGTAATACAAGTTAGTTAAGTTATGCACACTTTGGTTCTACAAAGCGCTGTGTAGAATGTTCTAGAATATCATTTACTTGTTGATTAATTAGAAACAACTGCAGTCACCCGATTACGGTAGTATCAAGATTGCTATTATGAAAATGGGCTTTGTTCTAGTAGAATCACCATTGTGTAGTTAAGATATAGAATTAGGCATTACGTGACGGAAATCCATTATAAGAAAATATATTTGGAGAAGGGAGAGGAACCCACCGACGAATCTCAAACTCGACACGTGTTTCGCCTCAACACGAGGCGTCTTTATTTATGCGGGGGACACTTCAGTGTTTGGAGTTTTTAGACATATTAAAAACTTTTTGATAGAATAATATTAAGAATGTAATATAAGACATAATTGATCGTCATTACTACATAGTATAAAACAAAGTCGCGATCTCTGTCCCTATGTCCATTTGTACGCCTAAATCTTTAAAACTACGCAACGTATTTTGATGCGGTTTTTTAATAGATAGAATGGTTTAAGAGGAAGGTTTATATGTATATAACATCATGCTACGACCAACAGGTGCGGAGTAAGAATAAAAAATGTTGCAAAAACGGGGTGACGCAGACGAAGTTGCGCGGGTCAGCTAGTTAAGAATAAAATATAGATACTAAGAATAATAATTAAAGTATTATGTACTGCATTGTTGTTTTAGAGGTGAAAACAATGCACGATTTGTAATAAATAAATAAATCTTCAGGAGCACTATAGAGTTCGAGTAAATGCCTCGTGTTGAGGCAAAACACGTGTCGTTGTTTGTTCTTCGCGCTTGCGGAATATTGCACATACGATCTACTTGGGGTATGAAGTCTTTTTACTTGCTTTGAGGGCTGCTTTGGCATTCTGCCTCCCCTAATATACCAATTTTCCCATTGTCTAGTTCCATTATAGAACTACAGGGATTACCCCCCAGTAGTTCCACTAACATTATGTGACATATGATGTGGGTAGCATTGTTCACAACATTATGAAGCTGTTTATATAACATATAAAACCTCTTTGAAAGCTCTATGTATTCTCATGATTCCATTACTTTCCATTGTTCCAACAAACTCAATTTTCGTTGGGTTGTCAAACGTACCAGTCCACCATCAGTGTACTCGCAATAAAGATTTTGACGGGCTAACTTTGTACTCACAATTTTATACTTCCTGTGTGAGTGGTTCAGTCTGTTCACAAACAAACAAAATTATGTATGTTATTACTTGCATCTAGGTTCGGCTTTGTGTAACTCATATTTGCTGGTAAATTGAATTGCATTCAGTTTGCTTTCATTCTTTTTTTATAAAGACAAGGTAGTTTATGATTTAGGAAAACTTTGGAAATTGAATTGAAGGAAAGTTGGGCCTTGGCTGTCATTAATCGGTATGAAAAGCATTCTATTCATAGTTATTCAGGCTACAAACTATCTAAAAGGCAAATTTCAACCCGATTCGTTTTGCGAAATTGTCTAGAAAACATTCAAATATTAAAAAAAACTTCCGTATTACAAATATTGGTACTTGTTAGGACATCGTTGACTTGTAGTCTATGAAGTTATAGATTAAATAGACATGTCGTGAACACTGAACTGCAAACAATATGCATCCAGCACATTGTTAATTCTATTGTTCACTGCAATTTCAAATTCTATACGGGAATGTCGACATGTGAATTGTTATTTAAACTAGGTGGTAGTGCTGATAATTATGGAACACGAACAGTTTAAATTGCTTCAATCGTTTAATTAAGTGTGTAAACTTCGTTACTGTGATCTGACACAATTATTAAGAACTGTCCATGGAAATATTAAATATGGACAGTTCTTAATAATGATCAACGTGTAATAAAACTGAGATTTTTTTTATCTATGGCACGTCGATTTGACTTCACCTCGCCTGATGTTAAGCTGAAGGTAAAGTCTCATGAAAGAGGGTCACCATTGCAAACACGTTCAGTGCTACAATGGTGCTCAGCTTGACGGCCTCATAAGATGCTTTTTCACGCCCCGCTTAAAGGACCCGGGACTGTAGGAAGAAGGAAGGAGATGACATTATCACTACCAGAAATGTTATATGTATCTACTAGATTTCATGCATTTTTTGTACAAAATCTGAAAATAATAATATTTTTTCTTATATGTGTAACATATACATTGCTCACGTTCGTTCGTATGTCCTCCAAGGAATAGACGGAAGTTCTTCAAACACACTAACTCAAGGAGTTTGTAGTAACATCACGTTCTAATATTATTAATATTTCTATATGAATTACAAAATTTAAGTTTAATAATTTTTTTGACGATATTTCACGAAACGAGCTAAGGTTCTTTTGCAATTCGCCCGAAATTTGGTGTGAGACAGTTCACTATGCACTTACACTAGCGTGATTGCTACATTTTTTTTAAATGTTCCATTTTGATCAATTTCAGCATTCAAAAATAGAACGGCTGATATACTTGGTGATATCAGACGCTTCACTCTTTCACTTTCACTCGGGTGTTTGTTCCTTTTTTTTCTCAAATAATCCTATAATATTACCTGTAATAGCTGATTTCAGACGTTCACTTTTTGTTCAATTTTGATAGAATTAAGACGGGTTTGAATTGGAATAGAATATTTTTTTTTGTTTCAATATGTCGTTAGATGACATTAGACTGCCGAAAGTAAGCCAATCCGAAACTTGGATCTAAAGCTTAGTAAATTCAATTGGCATTAATGATTTATGTTCAGATGAAGAACACACAGAATCTTGTGGCCTCCTGCTTGACCCCCGACCTTTAGCCTTAATTAAATGTTAGAGGTTAGTTATCAATACCAAAATAAACACGATACTTGAAGGAAATCCGTTTAAATACCCCTCGCTTATACTTGCCAACCGACTACGTCTTATTCAAACTTTCAGATTGCTTAATTAAAATCAAATGTCTTATACATTAAGAAACGATGTGATCGTTCAGAATTGCTAATAGAGAGTTAAGAGAAGATTAGAGCATTCACTTTTCCAATAGAAGTTGATTTGAAGCAGCAAAACCAATCGCTTTAAAATTTATTACGAATAATTTCGTTAAAAGAAAAACTTAATTAGAAGCATTACGAATCTAATAGCTCCCCTAGACACGTGGCATTCGTCGTCGTTTTTTGAAATAAAATAGAGTAGAAAATAAAATGCTCAATTTATGGGATTGACATGTATTTTGACGGTAATGACGCTTATGACAGTCGTCAAATTAATATCATTAACGCCAAAATAAATGTTAATCCCATACATTGGATATTCTATTCTATTCCATGAAACAACGACCAAAGAATTGCCAATTGTCTGAGGAGTAGACCCAGTCCAATATTGTAGCACGTACAACATTACCGAAATATCGGTAACTAAACACAATACGGTAAAAAATATACCCCGTTTCCATTTTATCGAAGAATAAAATGTGTTTGACATTAGCAAAGCTTAATTGATTGCTTCTTAAAATGTTTATAAGGTACATACGCCTAAGAAGGCCCTGCTCCTAAGATGGCCCACTTCTAAAATTTTATGCTTTTATACATTCGAATGAGTTTAAATTTCGCGCTCATATTTGGATTGGGCCAAAGACAAAACTGCAACTTTATTTAAATGGAAGGGAGCGGCCATCTTTGCAATGGTTGACAGTTTGTCCGTAACTTACCACATGAGTGACGTTTTATAACCTCTTCTTCACAAACTTTTTAATAATTCTATAGAAAAACGGCCAGTTTTCTTATTTATTTTTAAATACAATGTGACTTAGATTCGTGGAAATTACGTAGAAGGTAAGTGTCTTAAGTATTCTTTGTTAGTTTTAATTTAATGGAAAAAGTCGTTATTGTCTGGTAAAGTCTCTAAGATAGCCCACTATACGGATTCCCAAGAAGGCCCGGGCCTTATTAGGATTATGCGATTTCGTAGTTTCTTTGAAAATGAGTTATTTTGAACATATTTTAAAGTTAGATAAGTGCTAATTCCTGTCAAGCCGAGTAAAAGGAAAGTACGAGTACCTAAATAAGCAGGGGCCTGACTACCTTTTACTCTACATTTCAAATTGAGAGTTCTCTTATATTTAGTGGGTTAAGTTGGAATTTATAATCATTTTAATTTACCTTATCACCGCATCTTGTCGCCGCGCTACGTCACGATGTCATCATGTGACCGACACGCGCCAGTAGCACGTAACAGTAATTATAGTAGTAGGTAGTTGTAAAATTCACGATATCATCACGATTGCATCATGTGCACACATTTAACAGTCTTTTGCATGGCTTAAGAATTTAAAATATTAATTTATTTTCAGTTAACAAAAAATGGAAACAAGTAATAAAAAGCGACGTGGTGTATGGACTGAACAGCAACTTAAATCTGCAATTGAGGCTATAAAACACGGTCGTATGTCACAAAGAAAGGCAGCAGCTACCTTTAATATCCCACGACGAACTATTCGAAATCACCTTATATCTGGCAGTGAAGAAAAGAGAACTGGCCGATCAACTACTCTAACTGATGCCCAAGAAAAAGATTTAGCAAGACGGATAATTCGACTTGCTCAAGTAGGCGTCCCGTTAACGCGCAAGATTGTGAGAAAGCAAGCCTACTTATTTTGTCAAGCCAATGAAATACCAAATACTTTCAATGACGTTAAATGCATAGCAGGTAGAAAATGGCTCTCTAATTTTTTAAAACGAAACCCTGAAATTTCAGTTCGCAAAGCACAGTTTATGAACTCTGCAAGGGCTCAAAAATTGAACAAGTACATTGTGCAACAGCATTTCACGGCTATAAAAAATATATATGATGAGTTAGACATTCCTCGGCATCCAGAACGTTTATATAATATAGATGAAAAGGGCTGTCGGTTGACATTGCACCACCAGCAACATGTTCTTGCACAAAAAGGCAGTAAAAGAGTTCATTTTATCGCACAGGAGCATGCTGAAAACGTCACCATTGCTATGTGTGTCAATGCTTCAGGTAATTCAGTACCACCAATGATAATATTTAAAGGTAAAAGGCTAAGACCAGAATTTAATGATAATTTGCCTGATGGTACTATAGTCAAAATGGCGCCAAAAGGTAGCATGACTACTGAATTATTTATAGATTTCATCCATCATCTTGGCAACTACAAGTCGCCTGGAAAATGTTTGCTAGTTTTTGATGGAGCTGCTTCGCATTTGGATGCTAGGATTGTGGATGCCGCAGACGAAAACCAAATCGTATTATATTGCCTACCCTCAAATACCACCCATGAGTTACAACCATTAGATAAATCAGTGAACAAATCGTACGAACATCATTGGGATGAAGAAGTCTTGTTGTACGCCTATCGTCACCCAGATCGTAAACTCACGAAGGCAAGGTTTAACAAAATTTTCTCTAAGGTATGGCCTAAGTGTGTAACTCAAGATAATATAAAAAATGGGTTTAGAGCTACTGGACTCCATCCCTATAATCCAAATGCGATTCCCGAGGAGGCTTTTGCACCTTCCATTCTTACTAATAGACCTGCTCTTGATGAAACCGCTTCTAACTCAGTCGCTTCAGCAGCTTTAGAACAGTCCGTGGTTAATGATTCAGATACAGATTGTGAAGAAAGCTTTTGTTTGTCACCGTCAATAATAAATAAAGAAAATGTTGATTTTGACTGTTGCTCTGAACCTAGAACTTTGCTGCATCTGCCTCAGCCTTTGTCTAGATATTCATCCTCACCTTCACCTACTCCTGGGGCACAGAAACATTCACCAACTTACGCCTATAGGAAATTGGTTGAATACAGTTCCTCCACCGAATCTACTACTATTGATATTATAGAACAATCTACAGTAACAGACTTGAATGTATGTAATAGAGAGTCACAATTTCAATCTCCAATTCCCAGCACTTCTGGGTTAGGACAGAATTTCGTACAAAGACCAGTCATAAATTCTTCCACATCAGACGAAGATGATGAAAATATTGACATAAACGTATTACAAAAATACTTTCAATATCCTGCCAGGAGGAGTAAAATTTATATGTCATCAGAATCAGAAGAATCAAAACTGGATCCATCTGATGGAATACCAGCGTGCACAGAAGCAAATACACGTCAAACCCAAATAGAAGATCACCAGTCTGAAGATTCAGACAATGTGCCACTATTAGATTTGAAAAAAACTATTAAGAAAACACAAAAGAGGTCTCCATTTCACGAACTTATACCTACACCTAACTTTGCAGTAGTAAAGAATAAACCAAGACGAAAAGCAATTAATTATATTGGTCAAAAGGTGACTAAGGATATTTGATAGTGTTAAAGAAAAAAAAGAAAAGAAAACGGTTACAGCAATATCGAAGCCAAAAAGAATTGTAAACCGAAGAAAGAACAAAAATAATACAGGCAAGACGAAAGTGGATAAGAAGAAGTTGAGAGAAAAGAAGATAAAACATAAGAAAGTTAATGTTAAAAAAAGTTCACAATCAAAGATTATGGCTGAAAATTGGTATTGCTCAGCTTGTAAAACTGAAGCAGTGAGGGCTATGCGAAAATGCATTAGTTGTTTATTGTGGTACCACGAAGAATGTGTGGGATTAACTAAAAAAGACTTAGAGGATTTCATATGTCCAGAATGCAACTAAAAATCCTATTGCGCTTTATTTTACATTTTTATTTTGTTTTTTTTTCATTACCCTAATAGGGCCCACCGAAATTGCGGACAAAAATATTTGATTATAATTTAGTTTTTTTTATTGTTCTTACCAATAATTATTGTTAGAATAATGTCACAAAGGTATTTTTTATTGTTTTTCTTCGGAGATTTTTGTTTTTTAGGTAAATTAAGTTTTTGTATGCCTAAGATGGCCCATCGTACAATTAATGACCAAAAATACTATTTTAACAGACTAATTACTTAAGAATCTCATATGTTAAGTTAAGTTTTACATATTTACTTATGTTTTGTTTTGATAGCGTTTATAAACGATTTAACTAATATAGGGCTATGTTAAGTACCCATGTTCCTAAAAAAGCCCACTTTGGAGGTTTTTAAAACCAGTTGTTTCCTAATTAAAGTTTTATCAAACATGTTGATCTGTATGTTGATTATATTCAGAAATAAATGAGTAATATGGAAATTAAGTTGGTTTTCATAAATTATTTCATTTCTTTTATTTCTTTCAATTTAGCAAAAAAAGGGCCTTAAAAGGCGCATGTACCTTATATCGCTTGAAACAGTATTACACCCCTAAAGAACTCCTAAAAACACGTTGACTTGAAAACTATAAACTAAGTTTGTTAATAAATCAGTGCTCAAATCTTGATTATGGAGTGCTCGTTTCTTAACGAGGGAATTCCACTTTGGCTAATTTAGTTAATTGCTAACTAGTTGAACGTTTGTTTTAGTTCATTAACTAATTAAAACACGAATTCGAAAAAATACCGCCTAAGAATTTCTGTTCCTAAGCGTATGAGAGGTCTTAATAAAAGGTAACAAGGTTAATTAATAGGGAGTCAAGTTTGAAGTTTCTGTTTTGAAATGGTGGCCATTGCGACTTGAATGGCGAGGTAATAGTAATAATAATAATAAATAGCAATAAGGTAATAGTAATAATAACTGCTGAGTTATGGATCATTCGATTACCGATCAATGCAACAAGGCTTGGATGCATGAATATTGTGCGTTGGTCTGCGTATTTTTATGTCCATAATATGTCCATGTCTGATACTTTCTAAGACGTTAATTGGTATCTGGTGCTTGTGCGGCTAAGCACGTAATTAATTTTCTTGCGATTTACACCGCCTAGCAAGAAATCAGGTAATTTTTTCCAGATAGCAGCTGCTACCTTCTTGGTAACGAATTTATTTTTGGCATATCCATTTTTTGTAAAAAGTGCCCGATTGGCGGCAATAGGCTCACTCCCTATTACGTGAGAATGAAGGTCATAGTTGGCGAAATGAGGGTGTTTATTACACTTCTACCTACCATAGCTAGCATATCATGAAAATAACTCGGGACAGTAAAATCATCATTATGTAATAATATCCAATGAAATATTATTAGCGCCGGTGGATTCTTTATGGATTTATTAAGGCAAGTAAACTCTACAAATTCATAACTAGGAGTACTATAATGTATAACTTTGTATTCTATAGTGCACTAAACTACACTTTGCACTCTTCTATTCACCAACAGAGACATTTTCATTTTCTGTGAGTCATTCATCATTCCCTGAACCTTTTCCCAACTCAGTTGGGGTCCAACTAGGCTAAGTTTGACATGCAACATCAAAGTTTTTCAAGCTGGGTCATGTCGGTTAGCAGATCCCCATATATCTATGAAATTATTTTTGGATATTCGATTAAATTGGTAATTACCAATTAAGTACGAAAGGTTTAAATCTGAAAACTTTTATCTACAAAGAATAATTCTTTGCGGTTCAGGATAAAACATTGAGTGCTTTGGTCGTTCAATCACCATCAATCTGATAGATATACCCAAACCAAATTGAACCAATGTCATATTTTGATTAATGTGTTTACTCTTTTTTTGTTTTTGTGAATACAGAATTACACACCACCCTATTGTCATTGTCCTTACTAAGTCACGAGTCTTACTGGCCAGTCGACAGATAAAGATGTGAATCACTTACCTTGAAAGCTTATATTTTTAAATAGCAAAAGGAGGGTTCCTTTTCATTTTAATCAAATTTCAAAAACCTATAAGTACGCTTCAGAAAAATGCTGACAGTTTTATGCCATAGATCTTAAGGTATTATGAATTATTTATAACGGACGTTTTGCTTTTCAATAATAAAGATTCATTGAAACCGTTTTCGTAATTCGGTTTTATGACTCTTCTATTATGAAAATAATATTCAAGAGAAACATTTCTTAGAATAGCTATCTGTATTCTTAATCGTTCATTCAACTCATTTAATAGACTTTGGAAGATACTGAAACAAATGATTACACCTTTTTGTACTATTGATTAAAATAATTTTATATCAATACAATTTTATACCAGTGAAGCGGAGGGAAACCGAATAGCTTTTCAGTAAATTTGGTACCAAAGGCTAACAATTTATAAGTACTTAGAAAGTGTTGTTTTTTACTACAAGGACACGAACCAAAAAGAAAGAAGGAATAAAACGCGAAATAAATGCGTATAGGTTGCTAGTAAAAAGTATTCTCAATAAATTTCAACCGAAAAGACTTTAACCAAAGTTACGACGAGTGTGAAAGCCTACGTAATGTGCAATGTGCGAGTGTGTTTGCAAGGCAACAGATGTTTCAAATAGTTTTAAGCGCGAAAACTCTTCAACTGCGTTGTTTATTGAGTGCTGGTCTACAAAAATAAAAGATTACATAAATTTGACATGAAGCATGTGTTCTCTAGCTATTTTTTTAGTTCATCTTAGTTGACGTTTATTTCGTTATGAGTTTATGACTACTGATTTGAGCAAGATGTTATAATAGGAAAGTTTAAGTAAATATTTTCGTAGTAACCTTTTATATTTGGTGTTATTAGAGGATAAGTGTAGTATATTTTAAATTTTGTTATAAATAAGTACTTGAAATGTGTTAAAATAATATGTTACATAAATGTGCGTAAAATAGGGACAGATAAGATTAATTGGCCAAGGTTTTGTATTTCATAGTTTTTAAAGCAATTTTTTTGTCTTTTTTCTTCACATGTAAATGTGTGTAAAGTTATTTGTTATGGTTAATTGTTTTTGTGGTATTTTTTAGGACTAAAACAGTAAAGATTTCCGCGCTTACTTTGCCTTATTATATATTTGTGTTTTTAACAGACTGAAAAGCAGTGGAAATATTATTTTGAGCAAGCATCTTCATTGCAAGCTTGCGAAGGGTAGTGTAATTGCCCAGGTACGTGTTGGATTTGCCGATATGAGGTTGCGGTTTCCAACACTATTGAGTACAACCAACCAGGAGCCATTCCTAACAAAATTATAGATTGTTTGCAGATTAATGTGGTATTTTCAATAACCTGTTCGCTCTTTAAGAGGCGACCTCCCTGATCAATTTTAGTAAAAATGGTCATCATAATCATAATGCCATGCTAATCTGTACTTTTGGGGTATTCGCAAATCTATCATACAGAGTTAGCAATATATACTTAATTGCAGTCCAGCAAAAAAATTGCTATCCATGTAGTGATGGAGAAAGAATACAAGTATCACCACCACATCTCATCCAAAGGGTGTCGTAGAAGTCGACTAACGAAAAAATACGCAGACGATATCGCAGCAAGAAGGTAAACTCGTAATAAAACTATGTACTAAGCCTCTTGACAATAGGAGCGGCGTATGTCCAGCAGTGGACTGGACTGCGACAGGCTAATTGTTTGATTAAAGCAATAAGAGAGGAGAGGACAGGACGTAGTAAGCTAGGGGGCTTCCCGAAGAGCGAAACCTATGCTCGGGCGCTCGCTGCCTTGAAACAAATTACTACACCACGATGGCAACTCGAGGGAATGTCGTTGACTTGACAGAAGAAGAAGCGAGTCTCATTCTGATATTCTGGAATTTGGAAAAAAAAATGTCATGATGATGCAAATGAAAGAATGCTGAAGGTCACCTACGGCATTCTTTAGATGGAACAATGAAATGAAATTTATCATTTATTATTCTAAATCAAACACTGGCCACTACGGTTTCAGTTTCCAATTTCGAATCACAATCACAAATAGTATCTACCCATAACTCAGTGGTAACTGCAGCGAAACCGCGATAGTTTCAAATGATTCTTTACATTGACAAATGTGAAACAGCATTAGCCGCCATTTTGTAGCTGTACAGTGTACACCCAGTAAATTGTCAGAACCCGTTACAAATTGGTTTTGGGCTAACGTATATAACTGCCAACCTAGTTGTCCACAAATGAGAAGACTAAATTGTGAAACCAAATAGTATTCGTTTAAACCGCAAACCCTGGAAACGGTTTGAAGAGAATTCGTTTGCGTGAAAAGAGTACTTTGTTTGATTGAGTTAGTTTATTACTTTCTATTTGATAAATACTATCCGTTTATTTGGACCGAACGCGTCTCATGGTTATAACAGATTTTTTTCTTCTTTTTTTGTTTGAGAATTCGGTTTGCAATTACTTTGGTTATACATTTTTAGTACAGTTTATCTGAATACCAAAGCTCAGCTCCGTTCGATATGTTCGTGAGAATGAATAACAAACAAACCTTCATTTCATGTGTATAATATCAGTGACGTAAGGTAGTAATGTTTATAAAATCGAATATGTCATGTCAATGTGATGTTTGATATTCGAGCTTCAAACATAAAATACGATCGGCGTAGACGAATATTTTCCTTTTCAAAGTAAATAATTAGAAATATTGGCAAATTATTTTAGTTTATAGATCGTGCGCCTCAAATAGAAGGACGAATTAATCACGGTTGAATATCTTAGTAATATTCGTTATTACTACGTCGGTTATTCAGTGGTGGTCAGTAAGGTGTCAGCCTGGTACCTATCAATTACTACCATTGTACTACCAACCAACCTACTCCTAACACAAGCCATTGAGCTTAGCTGGAGGGTTTTTTTAATCTCGGTTGCTAATATTTTATATAAAAAATATCATACAAGCCGAATTATATAAAAAGGAATGTTTTATCTCTATACATTTTATAGAATCTAGCTAGATTCTATAAAATTCTTATATGGTGCGTCAATTTGGCTGGTGCCCTTTATATTTAAACACACCGTAATGTAGATCCTATTCGTGATTAAAAATGTCTTCACTCTTCAACATCGCTCCTCACAACAAGGATGATTATTTAGATGTAATCAAACTTCAAATAATAACGTGCTGAAATGCTAAAACAGATAATTATAATTCGTAACATTTTCCTCATAAAATTAGTACCTACCCGAACTAATTTAAGATTGCTTACGCTCGACTTGGGCGAAAAATAATCAGTGAAAGTTCTTATCTTTATTCATAACTTACCGACTGCAGCTAAGGAGCGCTTATATCTTGTTTACAGCATCTCATACATGTGAATAACTTAATTGGACAAAAGGTCTGCCAGAAGGTCTGTTCAAATAAATTAATCAAATTGGATGTGTCATCCTAATGAACGTACACAACCGAAGCTTATCTTTATCTTGACTAAGGTCGTTATCCCGCCAAAGACGAATAGTAAGTTACAAACGATGAAAGTTGCGGCAATGAAGGGATATGATAATAAATAATAAATAAATATTCTAGGACAATCTACACAACGCCATCTAGACCTATGGCAAGCATAGCTTAACTGGCTTGTGTTATGGGTTCTAGAATGCGGATAAACATACTTAGATTTTTTTTATGTAAATACGTACATATTATATATAGAAACACCCAGACCAATGCATATTTTTTTTATTTAAAAGAATATTAGCAACCGAAGTTACTAATATTCCCTTTAACCCCGCCAGCTAAGCTCAAAGACTTGTGTTAGGAGTGGGTTCACGTCGGTAGTGTAATGGCCAGGATTCGAACCTGGGACCTCTCGATCGTAAGGCCGACCCCTTAACCACTAAGCCACCGCCACTTTCATGCATACAAATATTTGCACTGAGCAGGAATCGAACCCGCTCCTTCTGCGTAGCAGTCGCGTACACTACCGCCACGCTACGGAGGTCGTCATATTTTTATAGTTAACCTATAAGATTTGACTGAGAGATAAGCATAGTATTATTAGTTTCACCGACTCTGGTATTCGCGGTTAATCGCGTGGTGACGGACAAGAAATATTCACCACACCCACCTCGTCATCGAATGGTGTAATAACACTAACAGAATATGCAGACAATATCACTGCGGGAAGAGGGTCATCTCAACAGAGATGTCCCCGGGTCTGCCGGGGTGCGAGAGATATGTCTTGTATAATCTCACCTCCGGCAATCAAGGACCCATGGACGGCGTGCGTTTTGGTCGGTTCGAGTCCGACATAATCACCTCCATCGGTTTTGGTGGAGGTGGTATCCGTGGGGATTTTGCGCACGATAAAAAAAAAAAAAAAAAGACAATATCACTGCGAGACAAGGAAAACTTGTATTAAAACCCTGGACATACCCGTCGGGCCAGCGTAGAAAGATTAGGCAAAAGCCTCCTAATATTGCAGTCCAGCAGTGGATTGCGATAAACTAATTCAATGCTTGATAACTTTATCGTGATTATTTATACATCTTGATTGGTAGAATTTAACAACAACTAGATTCTATATTTTTATACCCTATCCGTTTTCAGTTCCATCGATCACCTTTATTGTTGCAATTAGTAGCTAGAAGTTTCTTCCATTAGTGCAATATTCTGTGAAGAGGTAAACTTAGTCACCAATATGATTGATATTCTTAGTTTTAAGGGTAGAATAAGTTTATAACAACTGTAACCTTTCTCATGTTGCCTGAAATAAATGATTATTATTATTATTTTCTTTATTTCATTTATATACATATAGATTATATTTTTAAATACATAAAAAAGAACAAAATTAAACATATTTAAAAATATAAAAAATAGTAGCCCACCGGTATCGGGCACAGGGACCAAGCTACCGGAGGTTAGGGCTCCAGAGAGAGGAACCTCCTCACAATACGTGCCGTGTCGAGGAGTACTGCCTTCTGCATCAAGCCCTTGACCCAACTGCCTAACGCGAGCCTCTTGAGATGTTGGTCGAGGCTCTTGGCAATCAGTCCGTGAACCGATACGACAATCGGCACAATAATTGCTGAATCAACATCCCACATGTCGACAACCTCGTGAGCCAAGTCCAAATATTTTATTTGTTTATCTTTTTCGGCTTTCACGAGATTATCGTCATGGGGAATGGTAATATCAACAATTATTGCGAGACGCTCTGATCGGTCAATCACCACTATATCAGGCTTATTGGCTACAATAGTCCTGTCAGTGATGATTGATCGATCCCAGTACAATGTGGCACGGCCATTTTCAAGAACTGGGTCGGGCACATATCTGTAATACGGCACCTCCAAATCTACAAGATTGTACTTCAGAGCAAGTTGCTGATGAACGATCCTGGCCACTTGGTTGTGTCTATGCAAATACTCACCGTTGACAAGACGAGAACAACCAGAAACAATATGCCTGAGGGATTCTCCGGGACGATGACATGCCCGACAGATGTCAACCGTACCATCCTTCAGGATGAATCTCCGATAGTTGTTCGTCATTACAACTTCGTCAGTAATTGCACAGACAAAACCTTCAGTTTCTCCAAAAAGGTCACCGAATCGTAACCAGGATACCGATGCTGTTAAATCTATATCGGGCCCATATAAAGCCCGATAAAATCGTCCATGCAGCTCCTTGCTCCTCCATACCTCCTTGCGATCATCAATGCTGAGTATTGCAGGTTTGCGCCAGTTCTCTTTCGCAAGAGCGAACGGTGTAAGCCCATGGTCCACAGTTACTACATCTCGATGCACATCCACGTCAACATTGAGAAAGTATTCTCTAAGATTGCATATCTCACGGTTGTGTAGAGTCTTAATGTTTAAAAAACCACGACCCCCACACTTCCGCGGGATATACAATCTCATTACTGAAGAACGTGGATGGTGCATTCGATATGAAGTAAGCAGTGTACGGACTCTTCTATCCAGGGCGTCCAGTTCAGTCTGAGTCCATCTGAGTATACCAAAGGAGTAGATAAGGACGGGTATGACCCAATCATTGTAGGCTCGCACCTTGTTACCGCCTGACAAAAGACTTTTCAGTACTTTTTTCAGGCGGCCAAAGAAGCGTTCCCCCAAGGACTGTTTCATACCCGACTCATTAATGCCTAACCCCTGTGACATACCCAGATACTTGTAGGTATCGTTTGCAGTAAGGGATCTAAGTTTTGTGGAATCTGAAAGTTCTATTCCTTCAGATTCCACAATTCTACCTCTTTTCACATGCATGACCGCACATTTGTCCACACCAAACTCCATCCTGATGGAGTTACTAAAAGTTTCAGTTACCTTAAGTAACGCCATCAGATGGAGGTCGTTGGGGGCAAATAATTTGAGATCATCCATATAAAAGAGGTGTGAAATAACCTGACCACCTCTCCGCAAACAATAGCCTAACCCTGAATCCTCTAATATAGTACTTAGAGGATTCAGAGCCAGACAGAACCACAAGGGACTCAAACTGTCACCCTGAAATATACCCCGCTCAATCTTTACAAGTTCACCATCATCCCGAATGTGTCGACACCCTGGATAGCAAAGCACCGTTTTCCATTGCCCCATACATGCCTTCAAGAAGGTGCAAAGAGTCGCATCAATTTTGTACAACTCAAGCACCCTCATGAGCCATGTATGCGGCACGGAGTCATATGCTTTTTTATAATCTATCCAGCATGTCGCCAAATCCTTTCGATTACGGCGAACCTGCTGATTGATGGCCATGTCAATAATAAGGAGCTCTTTAGTGCCACGAGCCCCACTTCTACATCCATTCTGAGAGTAGAAGAGAATAGAATTTTCAATAATATGACTAGTTATTTTAATTCTCAGAATAGATGTAAGAAGTTTGTAAACTGTAGGCAGACATGTGATCGGCCTATAGTTCTTGGGGTCCATGGCACTACCAGACTTAAAGAGCAGGTGGGTGACACCTGTAGTCATAAAACTTGGAAGCGATCCTGATTCTAAAGCTGACTGGAATTGAAAAGCCAAACATGCGTGTGAACTTCGGAGCCATTTTAACCAAAAGTTGTGTAGTCCGTCCGGTCCGGCAGCTTTCCAATTCGGTAACGAACGGACTACACAAGCAATGTCATCTTCTGTGATTGACACAGGCTCCATTGTTGGTATCGCTTCACACAAATGTTTGACTTTTTGCATCCAATCACCCTCTGTGTGAGTGACGGGAACCGACCAAATGTTGCGCCAAAACGTGTTTGTGGCAGCAACATCCGGCAAGCACGCGTCACCCACAAGATCAGGCCGCTCCCAATTTCTATACACCCACCTTTCGACCCTTTGGAATGTGCAATTCAGTGTATATCGGTCACATCTTTTTTTATATCGCTTTATCCGGTTTGCCCATGCATAAACTTTCTGCTTCAGGAAGTCGATGCGCTCTGTGACTCGGAATTCATAATCATAAGGACTGATGTCAGTACCCGAAAATGCCCGATTCACAAAGCGCATGACTTTCGGGCGTGTGTTGCCCGACCTGAAGCAGATAAGCTTGCCAATGAATACCCTGGCCTCAGTGATACGACGCTCAATTCTACACTGCCACATTGGCTTTCCAAAACTTGGTCGAGTAGCGGTCTTACTTTCTGGGAATTTAATACCAGCTACTCGACATGCTGCAATGGCTGCACAGTATAAAATTGAGTGTGTATCAGTGAGATTTTCACTATTATCTAAATAAATAGGTAATAGTGAATCCAAGGCACACACTAGCGCTATATTACGTTTATGTACAGGCAAACGCGGTAAGCGAGGTCTAATATTATAGTTCATGTACCGATAATCACGAATGGCACACTCCAAGGCATTCCTTATTTGATCATTGTACTGAGTACTTACGGAAAAAGCAACATTATCCAACTCATCATCAACATGGTCATGATGTTATTATTATTATTATTATAAAAGTTATTGTGCAAAAAACGATGAAAGAATAGGTTTTTGAAACAATAAATTTGACACTGAATTACTTGAACGGTTACTTTTTTAAAGAGTTTAATATTTACACACTAGTACATTTGTCATATTTATAAATGAACCAAAAGTACCGGTAGGCGATCATTACAAATCCTGGGTCATGTAAGCAGTTAGAACCAATATTACTAGCTACAATTATAATCACATGGAATCACAAATTGGTAACAAGGAAGGAAAGTTTTCGCGTCCCTCACATGTAAGTAGTTTAATGTGACATAAGCTGGGCTTGTAATTCAAAATCGGTCGTTCAGGGGCCATCAGTTAATTGGAAGCTGTCGAGGATTACGCCCCGTTCTGATTAGGACAAATGGGTGCGCCATTGTGAATTGCGGGCACTTTGTAAATTTAACTGGAGGTGTCAGCGATAAATACGAATATTTAGATTTAAATTTTTGTAGTAATTTATTTCTCAATGAACCGACTTCAACAGTAAATCATTTCGCTAATAATACTTTCTCTTCTGTTATATGTGTGGTGATGAAAAAGAATACCTACTTACCATCCCATCTTACCTGAAGAGTTTTCTAAGACGCGACAATCGGAAAATGTATTGCATGCATGCAAGCTCCCAAGCCGTCAAGCCGTCTCGCTTGCCTGGAAACAGTTGGCCCAACTTTGGAAGAGGCCTATATCCAGTAGTGGACTCACACATTACGATCGGATACAGTGCGCACTGTGCGGTATGAAAGGAGCTTCATCCCGCGCCCACTCAAACCACTTTCCATTAGTTACTTATAGTATATTAGTAGTGGTGGGCCGTGTTTTTCTGTGCCGCCTACGTAATATAAAAAAAAAGTTTCCAACAAAATATGACCAACGAACTGTCAATTATATAAGGGGCAATTTATTAATACTTGTATTAAGGGCCCAGATCGTGAAAATCACCGAAAAGAGTGTTACGATATTTCATATTTAACTTATTTAGATATGATTGATATCAATGATAATTTGTATATATTACAATCAAAGACCAAAATATATGTTAGTCTTATATTAAATCCTTAAAACCTAATAATTGCTATATAATAAACGTCAACAAACGCACAAAATTTGACAAAAATGCAAAAACATGCCTTCGTATTCTTCAAATATTACCCAATAAATCAACACAAATTGATAAAAAGAAACACTTTTTGAACACTGAAGAAACCAATACTTAAACCTATGTACTTTTTTTTGTACCTTTACAAACAAAGACTTCCTCTTTTAAAGCCCTACAATCTAGATATGTTCTACGTAAATTCTCCATAGAAAAATGTATGAAAAATCACGCGCATCCCGATATTATGATTTAGTAACCCGCATCGCTACTGATCGGTAGGGATGTGGGGAATGCAAAAAAGTATCGATATATATTGTATCGATATTAAAAAAATATAGCAATATCGATATTGATATTTTTATAAAAAAATATCGATATATCGATATATCGCTATGATTTGCCAAAAAATAATGGCAGTCTGAATACTAATTTTATTTTTATATACATAAATATTATAAATATAACCGGTTTTCTATAAATGTCTAAGCCTGCCTAATAGAATGCCCACTGCGCAGCCAGTAATTGAAATATGAAATGTTATCAATAAACATAATTCAAAATTCAAAATTTAAAAAATATTTATTCTGTATAGACCATTAAACGGCATTACAAAATTTGTCAATATCAACAATAGTTTTTAAATCAGTGAGCAAATAGACCATCTGTTCGAATCGAGCCCCGGCCTGAGAAGACTCCGGCAAGAAACTCAGCGGGCTTTAATATAAATAAATGGTGGTTACAAAAAAAAACCACGAAGGCTAGCGCAGGAGCTCCGTTTCCACCGTCGCGTCGCGAGAGGTTAGATGTAAGCTCAAGGTAATGTTTTTATAACGATTTAGATATAGAAAAAGATTCATAGAAATTTTTCAAATACAGCCGTAAATGTATTTGTTTCAAACAGCAGGCATTCTATATAAAAGCATACGTTGCCTAGAAGTTTTAGTTGAAAAGCTTTCCTTTCAGGACTTTTATATCATAATAAATATCGTTTTTTATACCTTTTCGATACCTGAAATTTAATATCGATACATCGATGTATCGAAGAATTAAATATCGCTGAAAAATATCGATGTTTAGAAAAAATAATATCGATATATCGATGTATCGATATATTTTCAACAAGCCTACTGATCGGCAGTACGTTTTTATGGTTCAAGGTGACACCACGCGTGTCGGATGCGCCAGCAATATTACGTGTTGTGAATTTGTGTTTTTTGTGAAAAACTGTAAGTATAACATTTTTATAACTAATTCACTTTTAGTAAGTAGGAAGTACCGATATAATGAATGTCTGGAAGAAAACCATGATGGAACTAGATATAAATCGTAAAAAATACAAAATTATTTAGATAGGTACGTAGTTTGTTGAGGAGGTTATTTTATGAACCTTGTAAAGTAGGTATAAATACCGAGGAAAAAAATTACGAGATTTGTGTGAAAGTGTCATTTAAAAATTCTAGTTTTATTTGAGTGCTTTATCATGTCTAAGTACTAATAATAATATATTCGCATTTGTTGTTGTTGTTGCATGTAAATATTGGTTTGTATTATAAGTAATAAAGTCGATTTCTATAGGAATATTCTCATAATAATTAATTTTATTACATAATATAATTAAATATTCGTTTTCATGTTCATCATATTGTCTAAATATCAGATTGTGGAAGTAGGTATGTTTCCTATCTGAAATAGCATGGGCGTACATACTTCGCTGCCGTCAAAGACGCGCGCGGCGCGACGCGCCTAGAGTCTGGTTTAGGGTTGTACAAAAATTACAAAATAAATAAAAGTGGATACTATTGATGATTAATATTTCCAGTATTGAAAATAAAGAAAACCTTCAGGCCGAGACTCCGAGCAACACTGCTACGCGCTGTATAGAGGTAAGTTGTTATACGTAATTAGACTTGTTACATAAACAAACAAACTACCTAGTTAGTGATGGGCGAAGACAAAATCTCAGTACCTATAGATTTTTTTCTTGCAATATTTATTATTTTCATTGGGAGACACAAACGAACTACCTAGTTAGTGATGGGCGAAGACAAAATCTCAGTACCTATAGATTTTTTCTTGCAATATTTATTATTTTCATTGGGAGACACAAACGAACTACCTAGTTAGTGATGGGCGAAGACAAAATCTCAGTACCTATAGATTTTTTTCTTGCAATATTTATTATTTTCATTGGGAGACACAAACGAACTACCTAGTTAGTGATGGGCGAAGACAAAATCTCAGTACCTATAGATTTTTTTCTTGCAATATTTATTATTTTCATTGGGAGACACAAACGAACTACCTAGTTAGTGATGGGCGAAGACAAAATCTCAGTACCTATAGATTTTTTTCTTGCAATATTTATTATTTTCATTGGGAGACACAAACGAACTACCTAGTTAGTGATGGGCGAAGACAAAATCTCAGTACCTATAGATTTTTTTCTTGCAATATTTATTATTTTCATTGGGAGACACAAACGAACTACCTAGTTAGTGATGGGCGAAGACAAAATCTCAGTACCTATAGATTTTTTTCTTGCAATATTTATTATTTTCATTGGGTGACAAAACACATTAGTACCTAAATAGTTCTCAATTGCTTTCTCAAAAGAAAATTCTCGTTAAAATCCCATATTTTATGTATGTAGGTATAATAAATAATATTTATTTAACCGATTTTGATGATTTTAGAATCATTAGAATTGTCTTCTAAGCCCGAGTGACATAGAGTAGGTGACGTCATAAAAAACCAACACCGCGTTACCGTATCGTAAAGGAAATTTATAATATATGTAGTCAGATTTATTTATTTTTTGACGTGATAACGTCTTATAAATCGATGAACAAAGGCAACATGCACGAAAAAGTGTCACATTATGTCACGTTAGGGTCAAGCAAGAGCATGGAACAAGCGATGGAGAATAATATTATAATGTTATCCCGTAAAATTATTATCCTAAACCGATTTTACATTTTATATAAAACGTTTATGTTTTTGATCTATGTGTTTCAAAGATGTATTCTAAGGGACTTCTTAGCTATGTTTGAAGAAATTTGGCCCATTCTTTATTTATTATTTTTTATAAAAAAAACAATCAAGCCATTATCTTTCTTTACAGGAACTAGTAATTGAAAACCGTCAAGAAGGAAAGGTGGTAGAAGTGGAAGTTGGGCGTAGAGTAGCAGATATTTCTTTTTTTTTAAAGCTGTTCAGGCCATAGGGGACCGCGGTCCAATGGATTGTATCCTCAGTATAATAGGTGAAGTAAAAGTTGGTCGGGACTCAAAACTCATCATGAAATGTATGTGTAATTAGTATGTGTAATATGAAATTTACTGTGCGTTTGGTTGAAAGGAAGAAGATAGCATGGAAGTGAATCATCAAATTGTATCTGGTATCATATCATCTGGTGCGAGCTACTTTCAGTTAAAAACATTAACTGCCCTACCAATTATGTCACCTTCATTATATAATGAAATTTATAATACGGTTTGCGATTGATGGGAAAAGACAGGAGCACAATCCATGGCAGAAGCTGTCAAGGAAGAAGCAGAGTAAGCAGTGTCAGTGTCAAATTTTGGAAGGAGAAAATGGAGATGAAATTAGTTTGGTTTTATTACGATTGACTACTTCCAGAATTAGTTGATCCTCGGCAGTCACGAAGCGAATTCGTGACGCGCCCAGTTCCAGTATCATAGAGGCTACGAAAGAGAGGAAAGAAAGAACTTTACGTGTTTTGAAAGAGAAGGACGCCTAAGGATTTTGAAATAGACTGAGGTAACTTAACTACCCAGCCGGTCGATTCACGTGCATCCAAAAGTTGTTTTAACTTAGAAATCGCCTTATGGTTTTCTGTTTTAAACGCACTTACTTATCTAGTCTTGGATTGTCATAAATCAATTACTGTACAATTCTTATACAATTTTGAAGAGTTACCTGGTGTAAAGAATCATCAAAATCGGTTTAAAAATACAGCGAATTGAGAATCTTCCTCTTTTTTTAAGTCGGTTAAAAGGGTTTGTTTGCAAAAAAACAAAGTGACATTTTGAAGTCACCACGCTACGGTTTTTATTACGTGAATCGGGCATCTGGTAACATTTTCATTCTGATAGGTTTTACAATAGCAATTGATTTTATAATCAAATTAGCAGAAATCAGAATTTATTCAGTAATTTATTTAAACAACTTTAAACATTAGAATTTTGAACTCATATTTTGTTATTGTTTACTTACTTTTAATTTGTATATTAATAATTTATAAACTTGTTTTACAAATTTTTGCACAACCCTAGCACGCTTGGCGACTCATATTTGTTATTGTTTACCTACTTTTAAATTATATGAATCATTTTTATACTTGTGTTTCATTTATTGATATTTTTTTGTAAAACCCTAGGAGATTTTTAAGATATCAAGGTGATCGTAAACAAATAGTAAGTAATTATTTGAGTTTATCCAATAGGCACATATCCTTGCGTATAGATAAACAGTAGCGAGGAAAGGCTCGATGTTATTTCGACCGTACTTGCTACTGAATTTGCAATTATGTTATTGAATGAATATTTTACGAAATAAGAATAAACTGTGGTAGAAAAATTACAAATAAATACATAGTTGGAATTTTAGGTAAGTAGAATACAAAAAGGTGGCTCTCTCTGGGTCATTCACCCGCCCTGGTCGGTTGTTTCAGTAAACAGTAGCGCTGCGGTCGCGCGAAATCGATGTTGCGTCTGGGCAATCTGGGCCCTTAATACTCGTAGTCAATTGGGATACGTGTTCGTTTCGTCGATGAACAGTTCACAGTATAGGAACAGGCCCGCCAGTACAAATGTATCATAATTTGTAGACAATAATTTTAATGATATTATATTTCCGTATACCTATAACCCGTCTGATACTCTCCAAAACGTTTGGTAGTGTTTGTGCGACTAAGCACGAAAAAATTATTTAGCTGCAACATTTTCGGTTAGGAATTTATTTTCGGCAGCCGATTGCCGACAATATGCTCGCCCCTCATCACGTGGGACCGAAAATCATAGTTGGCAAATGTGGGTGTTTATTACACCTCTGGCTATCCCTTCGGGGATTACGGGCGTGAGCATATGTGTGTATGTACTTAATGTTGTACATATACAAAAATTATGTAATTGAACTTGGTATTAGTTTGTCATAACATAAAATTTCTCAGAAAGTTTGGAACTGAAGTCTTCGGTATTCTAAGAAATTTGCGAATGTCAATCTATTGTATTAGGAACTTTGCTTCCCTATATCCCTAAATTGTGTACAGTATGATGAAATAATTATATTATGACGCGGTTACGTACAGTCACAAGTGATTATCCGCTCTGTGCCTCCATCAAGACATGTTACTGAATTATTATTATGAAGGCCACGTCGCCACTATCCAACTTCATAACTATATTATAACTAAAATATAATTCAAACATAGTGGAGTTATACAATATACAATAGCAAACAGTGCGGTCTTTCACGACTGGTAGAGTCACAATATCACTATGTATTCTTGTTACTTTTTCTTAGTACTCGTGTGTAGTTATAAAACCACGGTATCCAATATAATTATATTGAGAAGCAGAATAATTTTATGCACCTGCAAACCTTTTTAGAAATAAAATAAATAACATGAAATAATAAAGAAAAAAGTGCTCTTGCTAAGAGCACTTTTTTCTTTATTATTTCATGTTTTGTTGTATTTTATTTTATGATTATTTCGGACTCGAACCGAACAAAACGCATGCAAACGTCTATGGGTCTTTGATTGTCAGAGGTGAGATTATACAATACATATATGTAGTACTACCGGGTTTCTTCGGCTTCGGAAGTGTTTCTCTTACACCCTGTAAATTTACATATATATAAATATATATATTAACTATTTGAGTAGTGTGCTGTCATTAGTCTGGTCATAATTTTAGACCAATACGTCTGCAGTAGTTTTATTTCTAGATTCTACAAATAAACATACATTTCCTAGGATGTTTTTCGCATACCTATAGTTGCGCTATAGCAAAGTATTAAATAACTCTTTGATTAATTACTCTCTAATTCTAGGTTTACTAATAGTATGAATAGCTCCAGGTATCGCACGGTTGTCTGGTGCTTTGATGTGAAATCACCTTAATGCACATTTAGCTGGATGATTGCATCTGGGTTCAGAAGCCTTTCATGTTCTGCTATAAGATGCTGACGCGTGGTCTAACCGATTTAGATATGCTTATGAATTTAATCATCACAGTTAGAATATGTATGTATATGAAATGATATTAAGTTGATAAAGAAGGCTGGTAATATTTCACAAGCATTTCATTAATTCCGTTTCATCAAACGTCCGGTTTTTAAAATCGGCAAAAGGAAGGCCACCAATTGTGATTTTGTATAAAGATAAGTCAATAAAAATATAATCTTAAATCAATAAATTAAAAATAAATGAAGAAATAAGCCCTTCTCTTCCTGTGATTGCGGATAAAGAGATAATAGAACCATAGCTAAGATGATGATTTTACCGAACATCATCTAATGAACTCAAATCAAGAACTCCACGATCATAGGAAAACATAAGTGCAAAAGTCTGTCCAGACAATTTTAGTTATAAAAGAAGGTAGTTATTTAACACAAAGTAAGTTAATGCTCACTAAATTGCGTAAAGTTTTGAGTAATCCAACCAGAACAATGGCCATTGAGTGTGTATTCATCCTTAATAGAGGCTTTTGATGATACGAATTTCAAGTTGTGCCGGGTTCAACTAAACAAAGGTCTTGTGATCATGTTGTCTTTTTCAGACATATGCGAAACGTGTGTATTTTTAATCGAATTCTAAAAGGAGATCATGAGTTGGACATATAAAATTTATTGCATTTTTTTCATACCACTTAGGTGGTAGGCCAGCACACGGCCCACCTGTTGGAAAGCGGTCACCGCGGCCTATGGAACTTTGCAACACTAGGGGCGTTATACCTACTCGTGCTGCCTACCCTGTAGAAACCATCTAATGCCCTTCTTGAAGAGCCCCATATTATAGTCGCTTTTGAATAATATATTCAGTACATATTTAAATTTCAATCATAGGACTATACAGTCATAATGAGTGCTCACAATAAACGACAATGTGCTAATGTGAGCATTCCTTCTTATGCCGAAAAAGCTTCTTTCAATAATTTTCTGAAGATATCAAAGTAGCTCATAATGTTCAATAAGCGAATTCGACCCTAATTTGAAGTATTTTCGTCGGCATAACTGAAACCGGATAGTCTAATCAACATTGAAAGAAAAAGGTCGAGAACCACCAATCATTAAGTCAAATTACAGGCTTCTCCAGAAGCCGTGATTGAGATTTTGCTTTGATTAAATCGGTTGATCTTTCCCGCCACTTTCTGGACTGGGATAATCATCGAATTTCGTATAATACAAAACCTTTGTATATTTTTAGAATCCTTTTGTTATTTGATGACTGAAGTATCCAAATTGGCTTCATTATTAAGACAAAGCATCGTAAGTATAGTAGCATTCCTTCCATGTTCAGAGAATTTTGGCGTCTTAACAGTTTCATTTTTATTTAATAGCACTTCATCTAGCCTATAAAATACGCTATTGTACTAAAAAGTTTGAAGGTCGCGCAATATAAGTATACTATTTCTCGCCCCAGTCCCGTAAACCCCGGAATTTTATAGTAGGACAGAAATACATGTGATGGAAAAGTATTTTAATCTTTAATGATAGAACAGTATGTGCTGATCACTGCCTTAAAAGATGTGTGTAGAAAAGGTATAGTATAAAGGATAGACTTAGTAGGTATATGTTGACTCTTACTCAAAACTCCATAGTATGATATAAACAAATAATATACCTAATTTTATAATTCATACTGGAATTATTATACCGATTCAAAATAGAAAAAGCCATAACTTAAATGAATGCATCTATTACAAATGTCATTATGCTCTTAACAACAATGTCACGTAGAAAACATCAGTTTCAATTTGCGTTCAGGATTAACTCGTTCACAGATATTTTATTTACACCTACGCGGACAATGTCAACCATCAAAAAATTCGAACATAAAAAGTTATCCAACATAACCAATGTGAGAGTAATCACTACATAGTATAAAATAAAGTCGCGTTCTCTGTCCCTATTTTTCTTGTCCCTTTGTATGCTTAAATCTTTAGAACTACGCAACGGATTTTGATGCGGTTTGTTTCAATAGATAGAATGGTTAAAGAGGAAGGTTTATATGTATATAACATCATGCTACAACAAACAGGTGCGGAGCAGGAATGAAAAATGTTGCAAAAACGGGGTGACGCAGACGAAGTTGCGCGGGTCAGCTAGTATGTTACAAATTGTTGAAGGACCGATGGCCGCTGGAACCAACGAGTCATTGATGGACACAGCCAGAATGTAAACGGAAGGTATGCCATAGCCAAATAGACTGAAAAAGGCCACTGGGACAGAGTGCAGAGGGCGGAGGATAGGAAGAGGCCTATAGCCAACAGTAGACTGCAATAGGCTAATTGATTGATTATCTTGTGTCGTATTAGCAACGGAAGGTAATAGGTCCCTAGCCAAAAGGACTGACGAATTGAAAAAGGCGACTGGGACATACTGGATGTGGAGGCTGGAGGATCATAAGAGGTCATTAGGAGAGGCCTATAGCCAACAGTAGACTGCAATAGGCTAATAGATGGACTGATTGTGTTGTGCCAGGAATAAAAATCTCAGAATAACATAACATAACATGAACTCACGCCTATATCCCAGGGTAGGCAGAGGTGCTAGCACCTACATTCCGCCAGTTTATGTTTAAGTCCCAATGTAATAGGTGGCGAGCCTATTGCCATTAACCGGGCACTTATAAACCTGCGATAAATATACACATAACTTCGAAAAGCATCGAAAAGTCATTGGTGTGTGCCATAGTAACACCTGGAATCGACCCGAGACCTCGTCTCAGCAGTCCATTACTCATACCTCTAGGCTATATATCTCAGATAAGCATAATAAATTGTGAAATGTCGATGATCAGAACATTCACCATGGTAGACTCTCAATCCGAGCGATCTCAATATATTTTCTCCTTTCCATGTCACTTAAAGTTTTATTATTCTGGATACGTTATATCAACGATTATGTCAATCTACATATAAACACTGTAAGCTTAACATACAATATGTTTCGGCAAACATTATCTAGAGTGACAGCTTGTTATCAAGAGCGTAATGGGTATTTCAAGTAGCCGAAATTACACATAGATAAGTAAATTATCGATCTAATATAAAATGTTTGCCAATATCCAATATCCTCTGTGGCAATCTCTGTGTGGGTAGAGAACGCGACTGCTATGGAGGAGTCTCGCGTTCGATTCCCGCTCAGAGTAAATATTTGTGTGCATTAATTTGAATGGTTACCTTGGTTTCGGTGTTTCTATGTGTATGTATTTTCAAAAAAAATGTATCTAAGTATGTTTATCCGCCTTCTAAGAGTCATAACACAAGATAGTTAAGCTATGCCTGGCGTTGTGTAGATGGTTCTATAATACTTATTAATACATTTCTTATTTATTATCGTATGCAATTATTTATGTCGGCACATTTTGCATTAGGTATGTTTACATTTCAGAACCCAGTGAAATTTCCAAGTACGGAACTTATGAACAGACTATCTTGGAGAGAAAAAAATCATTATTTTCATAATCATTCGCAGAGCCTATTCCCAACTCAGATGGGTTCGGCTTTATAGTCTAACTAAGATGCGGCTGAACTTCGATATTTTCCGTGAAGCGTCTGCCATTGAACCTAAGACTCCGAAAGAGAGTGAAGCGTTAGTGTATGTATATTACGGAATAGATGTTGTAGGTATTTTATAATATATCCTATAGACATTTGTTATTTGACGTTTATCGCCGTTTAGAAAATCATAAAACAACTTACTAATTTAATGCAATGCAATGTAACAAATAACGAATGCAATGTATGTTTGCAAGAATGTTGACTTTAGAAGTTGGAAATCGTTACTCAGAACGAGAAACGTCAGTACAATTTTATAATTTTGCAACCGAATACTGTGGAAAAAGATTTGAAAAATGGAATCAAAATTCTAAATCATTTATTTTTTAGACCATTTAACGACACTTACAAGACGCTTAAAATAACAATATATTATTATAGGTTAGTTTAAATGACCCATTTTTACTGGAGGAAGATAGCTTTTTATTATTTTTATTTGTCTTATTTTTCCTTACTCAGTAATTTTATGCAAAAAGCAAGTATTCATCCAAAAAGTTGTCATACTTGATTGTCATTATATTGAATCATGTTAAAACTTAGTTATAAAATACTGTAATAATAAAAAAATATGTTAGGGATTAAAATTTAACTGACAAAATTTGTTAAGTGCACGTAAGTAGCAATAGTACCTATATTTCAAGTAAATAAAGGCGTTTAGAAAACGCGACCCAGCCTGAGAAGACTCCAGTAAGAAATTTGGCGGGCTTTTCTTTTTTTTTTGTCTATTTACAAATATTCAGGTACTTAGTTTAGGTACAACAAGTAATATTAAGTGCCCGGTTAATGGCAATAGGCTCGCCACCTATTACATTGGGACCTAAACATAAACCGGCGAAATGTGGGTGCTAGCACCTCTGCCTACCCCTTCGGGGATAAAGGCGTGAGTTTATGTTGTTATGTTAGATACAATACGACAATTTACTTGAGTAACAATTTGAGTGAGCAGTAAAATAAAAATAAACAGAAATATCCAGGCAAATGCAAATTCATGCGTAGGTACAAACATTTCCACTGATCGTAATTCGACTTCATGACGTCAGCGGTAGTAATTGGAGATTCTACGGCTACGTTGCTGACGTCGTCGTCGTGAATCACGATATGACAAAACTAATACGAAGGAGGACCCAGATGGAGCAATTGTCCAACGAATATCCTTATCCGTACACTTAGCACGACTTCACAAACTAAGTATACTAAGCGTCCTATCTAAACCTTCCTACCTAGTTTGAGCAAATTCGAATCAATCGAAGTTCTGCCGATTTCCGATTTTGAACGTTGTTTGAAATTGATTCTTTGAGTGATTTTTTGATACTCGTACATAGCTCATTTATTAGCAAGCTGTTATGATATTCTATCAACATTTATCGCACGAGAAATTTATTACTCGTGAATTGCTACTTTTCTTTTCATTCATCACTCGATAACACAAGTATGCGTATTTTATTTGTAAAATACTTACAATAATACTCCGTGAATATTGGCGTGGGTTATGCGTAAGTTAAGTACAGTAGTACCACGTTGATAAGTTACACCGATGTACCTGCGCAGAAGTCTCATTTTCGAAACGCGCGAAACAATATTAACCAATCACAACGCTCATCATTGACGCGGGAACGTGGCCTTCTGTAATTGGTTGCCGCCTGCGCGCCAAGTTCGATGCCCGCAGCATCGCGGTACCGCGTCAGTCGCGAATTGTACTGCTAGTGGAATATACGTCTTTTCACCGCAACGTACACTTCGAGACAAAAAACGTGAACATTTTTACATATTATATCTTTACTTAAAAGAGATAGATTTTTTTAAAAGGCCAGAGTAGGGGAATTGTATATAATGGGCATCAATTAATGCAAAATGAATTATTTAAATCAAAAGACAAAGTATTTACCTACTATGGATCATTTTCAAGCAGTGATGGACCGTACTTACAGCACGCGCTACAGGAGTCTCAAGAAAAAAAAATTCGACAATAATTAACGAAAAATAATCGTTCGCAACGGAGCTATAAACTAGTGCCAGACCGACTTTCAGAATCCCAAAGAAAGGAATACCTTGGTGGCGGCTCTAATTCGTGTAAATTTGCTTTGACGAAAAAAAATGTTCATCAATTCAAGAAAAAAGTTCGATTCGGTAGATATTAGGTACGTTAAATCAAATGGTAGCGCCATTCATCATAAAAAGCAATTGCTGTTCTATAAACCCTCACAGGATGAATTGGTTCATTAATAGGTTGATCATAATTAACATTTCGTTATTAAACACGGCAATTTTTTCGTTACATTATACGATATTCATTTTATAAACTGATGTTTTATAAAAAATGTTTCATAATATAAAAAATATAAAATAAAATCATTGGTACACTTTATTTGCTAACAAGTGTACACCTACAATGAGCGAGATAGCACTACTCTCTGAATTTATTGCATTTTTAATCTTAACGTAATGCAATAAAGTCGGCGTTTCAACAGCGTTAGCAATCGTAACTAATCGGCGTAAGCTTGCTCTCTTCTGCGCAGACGAATTTTACCGATGCGACTTATTAAAGTGGTACACCTGTACTAGCTTATAAAATTATCCATGACTGTGTGGCGACATCAGTGACGTGGTGGTAGTGAAAGCGACTGCTACGCAGGTGTCAATAGAGCTTGTGTGCACAAATAAGAATAATCTCTAGATGTGTAATATGTTTTATACAAAAAAATGTATTCAAGTACGTTTATCCACATTCTAGAACTACCATCCTTACCATGGGATTGGGTGACGTTGTGTAGATTGGCCTAGAATATTTATTTCCTTTTTCACAGACTTATCTATTGCCTTGCGAATCTGGCTGTAAAATGAGAAGCTGTAAACTCGATCGAGAAACTGTAAATTCTTAAGTATTACCTACTTTTTACCTTATGTAAACTAAGGAGACTAAACCGTAAAGCTTTAAATATACTCAGTATTTGTGCTACTAGTATTACTTCAGACATGGTTATTTCATAGGTATTTTTTCGTTTTCCATAAATTCATTTGCACTAATTTCGTTTGCCATAATCATCCCCGGTCATAATATTTACTTGCACTATTATCATTTATACTAATAACGTTTGACATAACAACTCAACAGTCATAACGTTTATTTGCCATAATATGACTTTCTATAACAACATATATCATAATAATTAGTTTCCATAAGTAACACATCTCATAATCGACTCTTGACATAATCAAAATTTGATATAATTATGAAAAAAATACATAATATTGTTAGGTCAAAATAAATTATAGTTAACACCCCGACTCAGTGCAATCCGACTCGGATCCCAGAAGTAGGAGCCCGGGAAGCGGGCTCCGTCGAGCTTATTTAGTAGACGTCATATGAGGTTTAGTTTCGGGTTTAATTGTGAATAAAAAATCTGTGTCGTATAATTGACATTATTGAAAACGAAAGTTATGGCAAATACATTTATGGATTTTAATTATTATGACACTTGATCGATTATGACCAATGAAATTAGTGAAAGTGATTTTATGTCATTTCACGATTATGGCAACTGAAACGTTATTTCTAATGAAATTATGGCAACTACCAGTATGGCATATAAAATTATGGCAAACATTAGTAAACCTATTTCATACCTAAATAACAAATATCTATAAATTCTTCCGGGATTGATTGGATGCCACTGTGTCGAACTTTGTGGTTTGGATCGATTACATATTTGTATTATTCGTAGATAAATTGTGTGGAATCTGCGGCTATAATTAACTAAATATACCTATACATTTGAGGCATATGTTCAGCAGTGGAATGTAATAGGCTATTCGATTGATTGATTTATATTTAAATTCGTGTATATTTGCTTTCGACAATTAAAATCATGTTAATCTATACCTACCTATCTACATCAGCACTCATATTCTAAAGAGGAAAAAATTATGTTCTTGTGCGTGTGTGTCTGATTGTAATGAATAAACTCAAAAACTACTGCACTGATTTCAAAAGTTCATTCACTATTGAACAGCTATATTCACCCTGAGTAACATAGGCTATATTGCACTATGCGTTAACCGACATCCACGCGGGTGGACCTGCGGGCAACAGCTAGTACTTGATATTGTAACGCTATAGGCGACTTAAAATTATATTATCTACCAAGAAATTAACGCTATATTGGTAGGTATTGTAGGGGCAATACTAGAATCTCATGATCGTCTAAAATTTAGACCTCAAATGGTATATAAAGTAACCTCATTTCAAAAGTAGGTATAATATTTATCATGAACACGTTGATTCCTATTAAGATTATATTGTGAATCAAAAATTCAACTAGACACCACGCAATAAGGTCTCAGAAAGTTGTTACATTCTTAATTTGAACAATGGTTCTCTAATTTATTTCAAATCATTGTACTTTTATCTTCACGTTTTATAGCTTCAGATAAAGGTACCTACTTATGTAGCTACGGTTTGTAGACCTTAATTTAATAAAGTTTCCTTAGATAAATCGGTTGCTAAAGAATTTATACGGCAAATATATCCATTGAAATAAAAACAAAAGCTTGGTACTATATTGCGCATTAGTTACGGCCTTTTACTAAGACCACAACCATCCGACACAACTAATATCCGCCAGTGATCAGATTCTAACACCGCAAATAGGTATATTGGTGTTTGTTCTGTCCCACTTTTACCTTACAATTCAATGATATAATAAATCGAAAGATTTGAAAGGTACCACTGGAAAATCGTACTAATATTATAAACGTGAAAGTTTGTAAGTATGTATGGATGGATGTTTGTTACTGTTTCACGTAAAAACTACTGAATGGATTTCAATGAAATTTTGCCATAATACAGCTTATTTATCAGAATATCACATAGGCTACAATTTATAAAGATATTGTATGAATTGTCCTAAATATGACATACACGCGGGTGGAGTCGCGGGCAACAGCAAGTATTTTATTATTCTTATTCATTCATTAGACAATATTCTACTGCTACGAGTACATCGAAGACCACGGCCATGGCCGACGCCATTTATTTAATCTGTGAATTTTTCTTAATCATGTATTTGAGTATGTCAGTAAGCCCTATATTATAATTATAAACCGTTAAAGCTTTCTGTTGTTTCTCCAACCAATGTGGCCAAAGTACAGTATCAAATTAAATACAAAGTAAGTCATAAATAAAATTTGCTTCATTAAAAAGTAAATAACACATATTCAACCCGATATGTGTGGGATAAATATGTTAAAGTGTGATTAAGTGCAAAAGTTGCACACTTATATGATTGTAACGAGAAATTAATCGGGTTATACCAATATTTTTTTCCGTACGCAAAATCCTCACGGATATTGCCTCCACGCACGTCGTCGGTGGAGGTAATTATGTTGGACTCGAACCGACCTAAGCACACACCGTCCATGGGTCTTTCATTGCCGGAGGTGAAATTATACAAGACATATCTGTCGCATCGCGGCAGACCTGGGGACATCTCTTTGAGGTGACCCTCTTGCCCTAATTTGGGTATCATGGTGTTCCCATCTAGCCCCCGGAGGAGGGCGGAGGCGCAATTTGCGCCGCGGGCCCAACCTTGCAACTGACCTTACACAAGCCACAAAACTGAGATACAATTTATATTAATTTGTAGGCAAGCTTGCTGAAACAAATTATGATATACGCACAGGAAATGTACCCGCACAAACATTATTGTCGATTTACAGCACTTCTTAATGTTTGCAGATAATTACTACTGAAATCTAAATAAGGAATAATTTATGAAATACATTTGGACGGAACGATAAATATGTAATAAATTTTAAACTAAACATCCACATTGCCGTCATACATTCCTGTCCATAATGTCTAATTTCAGAACTTTTATAATGTGCAAATTACATTAACGCCTGCTCGTGATAATATTATGTTTAACGTAATTGAAATTACAAATGGCAGACTAGAGGTTTGCCAACATTTTTTGACCCCGAGGAATTGCGCCGTGCCGTTTCTGGTGTTAATATCTACAGCTCTCTTGAAATCTCTACATGTCAAATACATCGGTCAAATCTAGAGATACGAAGTCTTTTAAACGCATATCATAATCTTTCCTCTTCATACCTGAATGTATAGTATAAACATGAGAATAAAAATAGCTAAACTTTACGATCTTGTAATGGCTTCAAACAAGCGTACACGTCTTCATCTTTCATTACGGTGTGTAGGACCGAGAGCGAACATTAACTGTGAATAAAACAAGGTGTCTGAACCTTGACATAAATATATCGCTCTTGTTTTCATACAACTTTCAGAATACGTTTACGAATCGTTCTGCCGAGCTAATACAAATAAATCTCACGGTCCGATACATTAATGAAAATCCTCTCACGCTATTTTCGTAAGATATTCTGAAGCTGAGTACGATGTCGACGTATGAGAAAAAATCATATGTCAGCTGCGAGTCACAATGACCAAAATACTGACAACGACTCAAGGTTGAACGTTCGTCTAAAATGGCCGTAAGCTCGACGGATGATTGAGATAAGTCGGTGCGAAAGTTTCCTCTGAGGTATGTGGTACTCACTGGGCGCGACGACCGATGAGCGGCTAGCGGAGACTCACTAACACTATACGGGGCAACACTTCACTATCAGTGGGTCAACGGTTATGTGTACCAGTGGAGAGTTAGTGGCGTGTAAAATTAGCGCGGCAGGGCACTGAGCAGCGATGCGTTGTCGCTGAGCGAGCGGCGGGCGGCGACTGGGGCGTCTCGCCGGCGCCCGCCTAGCCGCCGCCGCCCGCCCCGCGTCTTATCACACGAATAAAATTTATTTAATGGATAACCGGCCCGATGATGGGATGCCCATTGAAAATTTCACGTTTTACGATGCTTTTATTAATGACTTAAATGGTATTTGGCATTTTCTTACCGGTTCGTTGCACATTTACGATTATCGAAGACGTTTTAACGTTATATAAAGAAATTGTTAATATTAAATCATGTGTACGCTCGTTTATGGAAGATTGGTAGAGATGTAGTGAAAGTAGGTCAGATGGCTTAGTCCTCAGAAGAGTCTTAGTGTGCATGCATACATGCAAAGTATCTTTCTAGCATGTTTGGTACTGAATAGTTAAGCGGGAGCGAGTGTGTTTAGATTTCGATTGTATCGATGCTGTTGCTATGTGGAGCTTATATTTAAATGAACTTGGCTGAAGGTGTTTGTGCTCAAATCGAAAGTAGATCAGAAAGTATTAATCGCAAAGTTTATTGATATATTTGAATTTGATGGGAGTTCGTGAGTTCGATTTCCGTTCGTGCATTTTTTTGTATTACTAAATTACATGTTTATTCAAATTGAACTAATTATCTCCATTATAAAATGTATAATTCTATATATTCATATTTACAATTGTACATAGGTTTAACCGTAATTAAATAGATAATAGTAAGTATTAAATATTATCTTTACCTTTATTAATCACTAATTGATTCGCGTAACTTCGTCCGGGTCACTCGATAGTCGTCTCCTAACGTTTTTGCAACATTCTTCAATGCTGCTCTACGTGGATTTCATCCTGAAGTCACCTCAAGCTGTGAAAGGAACTCCCTGACGAGGCAATTCTTCTTCACGCACATAAGAAGGTTTCGGCAGCACGAGTTGGATGCTCCTGGTTTTGAAAACGTCCATAGACTTAAATTCACCATGGCCAGCTTTTCATCGCGTGGACTGTGTGCTTCTCTGCCCCCAAAGTGGTATAAAAAACCCGTTAATCGTAGCATGATCTTGGTCGCAGAATAGCCTCCGTGCCCCATGAGCCTGGGGGTGACGGATGGAGCCGCCTGTCACCCTAGCAGAAGTAGGCCACGGCGGCAGCGCAAAGTGCCACCCCATACCCAGGGGCAAGATAGTGACACCATATGGTCCTCATATTAGGTGAAGAGGGTCATCTCTAAAGAGATGTTCATTTATATTTCTGTGTGAGTTCTGTAGGACCTTCTGCATAAGCCAGACCAAACCTACCGTGTCAAACTGGACAGTCAATAACAATAAGTTACAGAAATTTACTATCGCTCTACATCAGTTAGAGGTAAAGACGAATCACTGAATTGACCTGTACATATTACCCCCAAATTCTCTCGTCAGAACGCCACTCAATACCCAGAATGGTAAAATAAGTTAGTGAAATTTAAAAAGCACAAAAATTTCAACCGTGCATGTGGGTTTCAACTGGGGAATGTCTGGCACCCGGTGATTCGTAAGTTCACAAAACTCAAACAAACGGCATCCCTAAAAAGCGGGAAGGGACTTTGTTTTATACTTCGTATTGATTTATCAGTATCGTAAGTAAATAAGGACGTTTTTAAATTCAAGAAGTCAATTCAAAGCCATAGATACAGTATAGCCCAGTATTGAGCAACAAGTTGTAAATTTAGTTGAATAGCGGACCTCCTTCCTCCGGTAACTGCCTACTTGTACATTTAGGTACTGAAGTAATGAGAACTTAGAATCAGCGTCTCGACGCACCAAACTATGTACCTTCATATAAAGAGGACGCTTTTTGATTGCAACTTAATTATGGGAACTATCTCTATGTTACACCACTTAAATCATATTTGAATCAAAGGGTTTCAAACACCGTAGTTTAAATTCAAATACTTTTTTCTGCTATCTTTATGACTAAAGTCACCGATATGACGAGAATTTTATTTGTCACTTGAATCTACGTAATGGTAACGTAGTCCAATAATACAATGAGATTTGCTGAGACATTAGAAGAACTTTGTAATGTGTGCAAGGACAGAAGCTGATGGTGGGTGGTTGCCATTGCCTGTCGAAGAGAGGAACGTGAATATTGTATAGATATATTATTATGTATTGACCAAATATAGTAACGTTATTTTAGAGTAACCAAGCGTTCCTACAACTAACTAAAATACGAACATAATGAATGGTCTCATAAGGACGATAGAGAGATAGTACAAGCAGAAGCACAAATTAATAGATAGGATCAATGACTTCGGGCGACATCGATTTCCTGCATCTAACAACGCTCATCGTCGTAATAATGTTAAGGCATGCTTTTATTAAATTAAGATGTTCTATAATATCGAAATATAATGCGATTTCATATGAGAACATCACGTTACTTCATATTATATGAACAACAGTGGCGAAGGGTAAAACCGATGCAAAAAGGTAGGTGAAGGTAGATGGTTTTTGCAACCAAATGTTTAGAGCAACATGTCAGTTTTGTTTGATGATATAACCGTGTCATTCTTATCTACTTATGGCAAGGTTTTTTAATAAAGTAATAACCGCTTCACGTATATTTCACTTAAATGGTACAACAGCTTTTTCCGTCCAATGATCAACTTGTTTATTCCTTTTTTATAAAATATGTCTAACATATACCTATCCACTTATAATACGCGAATAATCCTCAACGTGTCAAATTCGCACACTTTACATCAAAACGAAAAGTGAAATATACCAGGAAATGTTCACACACTAATATTCCGCCACATAAAATAAAATATAAATTAGGCGGTTGAACGCAACTCAACAAGCCGTTAAGAAAACTGGAATCGCACAAAACTGCCTCGTCAGAATCTTTGGCGGTTGGCGATAGGATTGACCATCTGTAGAATGCTAACATTCATTTTAGAGTGTGAATCATTCTGGTCCCCGATGAGCGCGGGTCTGGGGGTGATGGGTGGAGCCGCCTGTCACTCTAGCAAAGGCTGGCCGTGGCCGTGGGCCGCAATGTGCGATACCCCATACCTAAGGGCTAGACCGGGACATCGCCGTCCCCTATACTCTCACCTCCGGCAACTAAAGACCCAAAGTCGGCGTGCGTTTTAGTCGGTTTGAGTCCGACATAACCTCTCTCATCGGTTCCGGTGGGATTGGTATCCGTGAAAAAAAATAAGGCTTGCGGTATAAAAAGATAGAAAGAAACATTCATTTTTATAACCTTCGATAGTTTATAAGTACATTGTAGATACAAACAACGTACCATTAACCCCTGAAGCATGTACCCACCTATGTCTATAATAATAATGCCCCTCCTTAAGTAGGTACTCTACGTGGCTCCCACGGAGTGCGGAATCGTCATAACAGTGAGATGATATTCGTGTAATTCTGTCAAGTGCTAACATTTGTTGATATCACAATGAAATATCGCCTGAAGCATATTTCTCTGTCATATTAATAAGAAAAATGGTCGGTTTTGTCTTTGGTAAAAGCGCTGTTATGTAATAAATGTGAGATAATTATGCTTATAATTAGTGTGTGATAAGAATAATTTAATCGTTTATAGAAGTATTTGCAATAGGAAATATTTTTGAAAACCTGGTAAGTAATTAAGTTTAACTTCTAATTTTCGCAATTGCAGGTTTATCAGTGCCCCGTTAATGGCAATAGGCGCACCACCTCTTACAGTGGGACCAAAACATATACCTAAACTGGCCAAATGTGGGTGCTAGCACCTCTGCCTACCCCTTCGGGGATATAGGCGTGAGTTTATGTTGTTGTTATAATGTTGTCTAATTATGCTATCGTTTTGTATGTAGTGTAGTGACATTAGAATTATAATTTACTATTTTTTAACGAATATTAGTAACTGTTGCCGTAAACAATAGTAATGACATGCCTATCTATATTGTAGTTATTAAAAAACTATACGGCGACCAAATTGTGTAATTAACATGCCTCTGTTTATCCCTTTCAGGGTGAACAAGGGTGGCTGAAGTGAGATATAAGATGATACCTTATAACATCATCCATCTAAAAATAAACCTTCGATCCGATGTTGAAAGTTCCGGCGCCTCACAAAAAGTATGATAAACAACCCTTTCACCCCCTCCCACCTTCCCCTTTTTCTAATACATCGTTATACTGTTATCGGAGCTACGTTGTTTAGATGTTCAATATAAGATATTCAAATATAACAAGCTTATGATGTGTATAAAGTTTCATATCGCAGCCTCAACATTCATTTTACGAACTTTTATTTTACTTGTTAATGCTGTATGTTACTTGTAGTTTGTGAGTGAATGGGACCTACTAAGGTATTTCGGGTTATGCTAACCTCACTGGCAAGTCAGCATACTAGCTGACTGACAAACGTGACTTAGGTTAGGTTTTTCTATAGGGATTAATGGTTAGGCAACAGTCGCTGTAATGCAAATTGATACCATGGAATACTGTATTTTTATGATACCGAAATACCTATAACCAGAAGGCCTCAACGACTAGGAATTTCCTGCAAATAGTCACACATAGTACACTAATCTTACTAGCGTCCTTCTGCCTACACCTATCTACAGAAGGTATTCGACTTTTGCTTTGGCACGTTGTATTGCATCCGGTTGAGATTAGTTTGCTTCGATTTCCTGAAGCGTTCTTAACACTTGCTTATAGAATACTCTAAGAAATCAAAGAAGGTTTTGAGGGTGACCTAGTACATGATCTGCTAACTATGCAATACTTCAGGCTCGAAATACTTTATGGGTTGAACATTTTAAAGTCGGTTTCCAGGCAGGGGGCAATTTCAACTACTTAGGTAAATTCCATAATTTGTTCTTATCTATATGGGAGACCTTATTAAACAGTATAAATATCAGTATTAAAAATATTGTGATCATTCCATACACCTTTCTTTGCCCTCATTTTTAGCGTGTATAAAGCTTTCCGCCTTCTCAGTTTCAGGATCTGCTTGGAGGTAATGAAGAGGTGGATATAGACTTGAACTGACAAAAGCTATACTGTCTGTCTTTGCTTCTATACCTAAAATTTTAATCAAGGGTTCGATTACCACTTGACACTGTTAATAAAATTATCTAAATATGTTTATACACATGAGCGAGAATCGAGCCCGCGACCCCTTCGAAACAGTCGAGCTCTCTACCGTTAGGTACACCACAGAGGCCGTATTCCCATTCACCCTGTTAAATATTTGGCATACCTGTACACCGTTTTGTAAGTACCTACCTACATTACATTACAGTTGGTAAACCATAGCTAAGTAGAATATTATCTTACAATATTAACGAGCTTGAGAGTATTGACATCTGTCAACGCGCTTTAGGTAACTCAGATATTTACAAATTGTCCTTTAATGGAACTTTCCTTAATGTTTATTAATTATTTTCGGTGTAAGACAAATTACTCTGTTATTACTTACCTCCAAGGGAATTTCGATCCTTCAGAGAATGTTCAGAAATGCAGGGAAAACATATTGCCGCTTTAAAATTTATAAACTGAACTTTGATTTGAATATAGGTATTATATGGCACAATTTTCCTAACAGTATTTTCTTTTAATACTTCTTCTTATAATCTTTAGTAGATAAAAAAAGAAAAATTCATCGCAAATTTATAATACGTTACGGAAAATATTATTATGTATTTATCTTGCGTTAAGTTTGTGGCTAATTTTCTACTTTGAGCCTTAATGTATATTTGCCCGAGGCTCTATTATCCTTTAGTACCTATTGTCCCTACTGACCCCATTAACCATTCCACAAGAACCTACCCAGTTTTGGGATAACACGTATTCAATAGGTAATCACTATCACAGATCAACAAGATCTGTGATAGTGATTATCTATGATCATATTGACCTATTATATAAAATATCAATCAATCATTTAGCCTATATTGTAGTTCACTGCTGGTCATAGTCTCTCCCGATGTGCGGCACGGATCCTGATAGCCCTCCAGATTCAGTCGGTCCCAGTCGTCTTTTTCTGGTCGTTGGTACCTATGGCTAGAAAAATCTATTATGACAGATTATACTCTGCACATGATTAACAAACTAAATAAAAAACATATAGAACATATTAAACAAACTACGAAAATGATTTCTGCTGATTTCCATCTTTTGCTCTCGAGAAAACTGCACCAAAGCTCAAACACTGTGGACAAATGGCAAAATTGATACAAGCTGCAGCAAATTTAAATTTTCTTACTAAAATAAAACATGAATTTTCAATCCGGCAATGCTTAATACCTGTGAATGGATCTTATAATTTTCATTTTCTGGCACTTTAGAGTTCGAACTTTACTTTTCCAATCTTTCTTTTTGTGATTTGTTTTACCTTGACTGTTATGAGGGTAACTGTGCGATTGAATTGAGCCTCTAAAATTCTTACAATTTTTTCACTTATTTTTCTGGTAGTCCTTTCCCGTAGGTAGGTTTATCAGTGAATTTAACCAAACAATTTTAAGTCTAATAACATTACTCTTCTTCCCATATTTCATGTGCCATACTGTTTTATTTTACAAAAACATCTTACGTAAAATACAGTCAAGTAAACCTTTCATCTAATTTACCTAGGAACGTGACATTAATCACAATCTAATCATACAAAAACAACACACAAATCAGTAGACCATAAAATCACGTTCGTAGAAACGTACCGAAGTATCTGGCAGTTTGTAGCTACAATTGGGCCTGAATAAAATACGTAACACTTTGTTAGGCATAAATCCGATGAAAATAAATCCAAAAAAGCTACTAAAAGGCCTACTGCGGTGGTCTAAGGCCGCTCGAGATTTCCATGGGCTTCCCTAATGTTTACCTAAGTCTACGTTCTAGGAACTATCTAACTTCTACCGGCTACGAGGCCTGACTTTCACCTTTGAGGACTCTGCTCGCGCTTGACTGCCGTTGCTGACGCTCTTCCCCGCTGCGATTGCCAGCCCTTGGACCAGACCTGGGTGACTAAATCGATGGTATATCGACACCTGCCTAAGCCAGTACATTCCGTCTCGTTATTTGAGGCGACCGAGATCGGGTGGAAGTTGACATTATATGGACAATAAGGACTATCGTTAATTCTACAATTATAGTTTCACTGATCATCCGCTACCTCCCTATCTGCGAACGAAGAAATTCGTTTTAATAAGGCATCCTCCTCCTTCAGCCTACGCCTGGGCCACGTATACTAATCAGCACCGTCTTGCAGTTGAAGTTGATAAAGTCCCAAAGATCTTGGAGGGATTAAAAAACACCTGTTCGTTCGTGTTTCGTGTGAGCCTGAAGTATGACATGTACATTATATGGTAGCCCCCAGTTAGGGAAGTAACATAACAAATGTTAATGGAAGTCATAAATAGGCTTTAACATGGTTCACTCGATTGCTTCTTAGCATGTATTATCATTAATAGTTTATATTATAATCGTTGCTGAGACATCAGCTCACTAATTATCGCGACATCTCAAGGTCGTTCCTATATTTACATATGTAATTTTTAATTATGAATATGAAAACGACCGCAAGATCTCACTATTTATATGAGTATACCTACATAACATACCTCAGTAAAATATAATCAATTTGAAAGCACAGAGATTACCTTAGGTCTAAAAAAATAAATTCTGTACTACTATACTAGTAGTACCTACTTTGGCAGACGAAAATTATGTATCTAGGATATTGTTACTAACACTAGATTATTGTAAATAACACGTTATGGACCCCGGTCCGAATGAAAAATTGTTGATTATTAATAATAATAAAAATACATTTTTATGGAAAAATTAACCTAGTCCGTAATAGGTACCTATATGTCAATATATAAAACCAATAAATACTTATTAATATATTTCATGCAGTGTTATGTACATGTATTATTCTTTCTACTTTTTTCTTTTTAAAACATATCGAAGAATGTGTATGTACTCTTGTACATATTAGCTTAATTCTGAAAAGTCACGCAAAGTAATGTATCAGATCACTATGTGACGTACATCTTGTTAAATCTTGCTATTGATTTGTCCGAACAATTTAGGTGATCTGTGCTTGTTCTTCATTTAACGTGAATTCATGATACGTAGGCCCGTCGGTTGATTGGCTTTCTCGTGATTTCCACTTAAGACTCAAGGACTACTAAATATAAAAACAAATTAAAAACATTAAAGTTGCCTTGAATACCTTAAATAAACGAATTTGGATAAATTAAAAAAGAACAATGTATCTTCTGTATAGACTAGGTATAATCCCGTAATAATACATATTTTGATCACAGGAATGGGAACCCTGTTAGTAATAAAACAAAGGAAGACATAGGACGTCATACATGCCGCTCTTCTGTAATTTTTAATGCCTAAGTTGTAAAATTTTAATGAAGAACGGACCATGCGTTGTAGTACCTACTGTGGAGCATACCAGTCCCTATAACGTTCACCCACTGACTCGTAAAATGAGGAATTTATACGGTGACCCTAAAGGCTAATAGGTAATAAGTACTTAAATTACCAAATCCCTAATGAACCGGGTTCATTTCGGGCTCGTATCGTTGATTAATACTGTGAAGTTGCCGTTGGGTTTGCGGGTTAAAAATCTTCGTGAACTGTTCCAAGTACTAAAAATTCCAGAACCCTAATTTTTGAAAGCATTTTAGTTAAAGCAATGCGAAAGCTTTATAAACCGGTCAACTTATTTATGCAAGTTTTTAACAAACATACATATTTTAGATTTAATTATTTATGACTTTCAAATCGATTCTTAAATTGTAGTTTAAGATTTTCTCAAACACTGTTCTATCAGTCTATAGACTGTTCATACATCATTGATTATATTTGCATACACGGTGCTTGAAAGCAATTAGGTACAGAAGCTTAGAATTAAGTTTCTTACCTACCTCAAAGGAGGTCGCCCCTCTAAAGTTCTAATCATAAAAGTGTATTATAAGGGAGTGCAGTTTAATGTGAATCCCTCTTTTTCTACGGCTGGGCAGTCTTTCGGTTTTCGGTACATTACGAAGCTTCAATCCTTTAACCTTCCAATTTTAACCTGAATGCTATTTTAATTTTTAATCTGCAACCTACTATTGACTTTTTAAAATCAACCTGACCCAATCACAACCTTTCAGTAGGTACTGTAACATATTATCTCATTTGGGATAATTTCTCTTGAGAAAGTCAGTGTCACTTGCATCCTTTTAGCTTTCAACTGTCGATATAAACAAAAACAAAAACATAAATTCGTCAAGTAATTTCAACCCGTTTTCCCCCTCTCACTAAATAGTAGCGAACCTCGTCTCATGGTTCCACTTACTTGGAATTCAGAGCATGATAGCCCTCAAAATTACTCACTAATGGAACATTTAAATGCAAGGACTACGAGCCCACAACCCGCAGACATTCCCCTTGTGAGGACTTATAGACTGTGTTTAACTAAGTTTTTAGGAAGGTACTTAAGTACACCATGGTAGCTTTTTCTATATTCGAAATAAGAAGAGGTCGTATCTCAGTAGATATGAAATCATTTGTAATTAGTTTTGATCATATATATATAGGTATACTATTTATTTAGGTATACACTGCGAATTTGATGGTTTATTTTGTTATACCGTTGTATCATCATAAAATACGAGTGAAAAGTTAATACCTATTTCACATATTTTCTTCCACTTACCATAACGTTATTATGAAAATCTTGTCATGTATAAGGAAGCCTGCACCATAGCCTATCGTCCATCGGTAGGTATATAAGTTGCTTCGAAGATCTTGGTGGGACAGTGACTTGGTATGATAGAACTCTAAATAATGAGACAATCCAATCTGTATACTGGTACACATGTGTTATGTCCACGATAAGGCAAAGTAATGAATAAAAAGTACTGAATAGAATTTCAAAAAACGTTTGCCATATTTCCTTGATAGGTATAGGTACGGGGTACTTGAGATCATCCATTGAAAAATCTAATGGAATGCGACAGCGCATTTACACAAGCAGAAATTATAGGAATCTATATAAATTACCAGTGTACAATAAAAAGTATTCTTTTCCATTCTATAAAGCAATGGTAATGTTTTTAATTCAATTTAGAATTGGAATAGTAAATATCTAGACAGCACTTGAACCTGCGACTAGTCTCGTGCAGGGAGAAAGCTCTGACCACCTGCTCTACTAGAACCTCACCCTGTAACTGTCTCTGAAACTGATCGCTGGTTTAAATTCCGTCTACATAATCACTTTTTCCAATTTTAAAGTCAGCACATTAAATGACTTAAAATTCCATTAAACAATCAGAAGAAGAACACACGTCATTGTGTTATTATTTGCCTTTATTTAAATAGCACCACGCAACAGGCTCTAATTTCGTGAAACCAAGTTTATTAAACAATTTATAAGCGTTGAAATTATCTGTCACACAAAATGCTAAAACAGGTTTCCCCTTTTTAATTAAGACATTACTAATTAACCGTACCACAAGCTCCGCGTAACCTTTTCGTCGATAATCTTCAATAGTATGAAGATGCAGTAATTCACCAGATTCGTTGTAAAAAACCCATGATACCAATTTGTTGTCTTCGAATAGCCCATAACCAAATTTTGCGTCGATAAGTAAACTAAAGTACCATTTTGAAGTAGAGTAGCGGTGAGGCCACGTCGTATCAACTAGTTCCAGATATTCTGATGTAATTGGGCCAAAGGATGTGCCCTGTGGAAGCCTAGAAATTAAACAAATAACATTAATATAATTATGATAAAAAGAGACTTTTGATCGTGAAACTATAAGTAAATGTTGATATGTTGTAAGTAAATATTGGTCTCGAGAGCACATAAGTCCGTTCGAAACCATGGGCGTAACGTTCTATCATAATTATGTATGAAAATCGTGCAAGTTTCAACATAAAACTTTAAACATAATTACGTCGAAGGAAGGGTATATCATATTTCGCAGTAATTAATTTTTGAACTTTTTTATTGTGCGCATAATCGTCAAGGATACCACCCCCACCAAAGCCGGTGGAGGTGGTTATGTTGGACTCGAACCGACCAAAACGCACGCCGACTCTGGATCTTTGAAAGCCGGTTGTTGGATAATACAAGACATATCTCTATACATAATCTTATATACTAGGTGTTCCAAGTTGTGTAAAGTAATAATATTCACTGTTCAGTGTCAATGGTCTACCTACGTGCATCTTATTGCAAATTATGTATAGGAATAATCGATAACGCTTCAGAGAGTCTGTGTGGCGTATCGGTGACGAACGCGACTGCTACGCAGGAGGCACGGGTTCGATCCCTGCTCAGTACAAATATTTGTAGGTATGCATGAATATGGCTATTTGCGCTGGTCTGGTCATGTCTCGGAGAGTACGTTAAGCCGTCGGTTCCGGTTGCAGTCGTTACGGGTAGTTGGATTGGAGCCCTCAAAAGTCCGACTAGCCTATCTACAGATATTGCCAATTTGGTTGCAGCAGTTGATAGCAGTCGCTTCACGGCATCACGGCACATATCGAAGTTCAACTGCATTTTAGTTAGACTAGAAAGCAGACCCCAACTGAGTTGTGAAAATAGGCGCAGAGAATGATGAATTGATAACGTTTCATTTATATCATTTCTTACTGTAGCGAAATTCCCAACCTTCATTTAGTCATCTTAGGAATGACAAGAATAGCCTTAACCTTACCTAGAATGCCTAAATGAGGATTTAAATACCAAGTACTTACTTAATATCATCTACAATTTCTGCTTTATCAAATATAAACTTTTCTACTGGCAGTAAATCCACTTTAACCTGATGTCCCAGCACCCTTCGTAGAACCTCTATCACGTGGTATTGACTAAACGGCAAAATAATTGATTTCTGCCAATTGATTATTTTAGTTCTTCTTAAGGCGTCTTCAAGTTTCTCCGTGTCCTCTTGAGGACATTGAATTATTATTTCATAAAGTTGATCCTGAAAAAAGTTTAACATTTTGTCTTGTAAAATATTGAATTTGATTAGAGGATCTACGTACATACATACCAACTTATATAGATTCATGTTTAAAGATTTCTAAAGGGATGGAACGTTCCATGATGAAATTTTATGAGAAGTAAAAGCAAAACCAAAAGGAAATATTAGAGCGAGTAAGGTCATTTCAATTCTTCAGTCTACTTGTGTTTTAAATACTCATATTTTACGAAACAATATTATAACCTAATTGGTTTCCCTGTGGACAGTTTTAAGGCACTTAAACTAAAATTATAGATAAGAATCCAACCTTGATATATTTAGGTGTATAGGATAAATATGAAAGTTAACGGTTAGAAGGTAAGAAGCAGACCTAAGAAAAGATAGATAAACTAAAGTTAACGGTTAGAAGGTGAGAAGCAGAGCTAAGAAGAGATAGATGAACTAACGTGAAACATGATAGGGTCTGGCAAGAATAGTATTTGACCCGTAAAGACATACCTTTATATTAACAGCAACCATTCCATTCCAAATGTCACCGAAAGGACAATACACTTTAAAACCGTAATCTAAACTATTTCGGATTAAATCTCCCTGAATGTCCAGAACCATGTACCCACAGATACCTCGGGGCCAGTCAACCTTGAAAACATTCTTCAATTCACTCCACCTTTCTAAAGGCATGAATACTAGCGGTTCTTCAGACATTTTAAGAAAAATGTGACCAAAACACACAAGAATTTGTCAAACGATGTCGGTGTGACTGTGAATATACCGACTATCATTGATAATAATGTTACCAAATATGTGGATTATAGCCTATCAGTACATTTATTATATGTTGAATTGTTGATATTATATAATTAACGTTGATATCAGAATATTTAATTTTATGATACTTCAGAATGAATTAAGATGATAATATATTAGTATAGGTATAGGCACGAGCTTTTGTACCACTTTTATTTATTTATTTACACTTTATGCACGTTGTACATAGGCGGACTTAATGCCATAGGCATTCTCTACCAGTCCACCATAGGGCGGTGCAGTACTTTTCACTTTCATCAGATCACTTTGTCTTTTTGGTGGGCTGTGTGCTTGTCTGTCACCTAACAGACAAGCACACAGTCTTTCTGTACGGAAAAGGTCACAATGGCCTATGGATGTTTGCAACACCAGAGGTGTCACCTTCTATCGCTCTTTCTGAAAAACACCATATTAAAGTCGCTTATACTTTATTTGTTTTTTTATACACTCAGGTTGGAGACCCAAAATGGCTCTCTTATGAGTATAACACGGAGTGCCACCGTGATGAATAAGTTAAAATCTACCATTCACAATTATTATATCAAAACATCCCAGCAGGTACTAGTTTTATTTTTTTTTATCATACAAAACACAAATAATATTAAATGTAGTACACCAAAAACCAAGACTCTCTCGCGACTTGGTCCAAGATCCATGCCGATAGGTATATTTACTTGTTGAATGTATCTAAATTTATCTCTGGTATCGTTATCTGGTACTAACATGGCGTATTCCAAATAAGTTATATAATATTCTCATTATCTATGTAAGTCATATTTACAGCGGTAGGTCGGTACCCTTAAAGTCTTAATAAGATATTCGATCCAAACCAGCCTCCAGCCAGGTTGGTACATCTGCTGATTGACCGTCGAAGCTCTGGCACGGGTTTTCCCCTCATAGTGAGGTCTGAAGAAAGTCAATCTTATAAAAGCCAAGATTAATCAATTGACAAAAGATTAACCTAATATAAATCGTGTTGAATCCTTTACAGACAGTTTTATTTCAATTTGCAATATTTGGAAAGTCTCTCGATAATTCTCTGTGATAGTCTATTTGCCCACTGAATAGAATACCCTGACTACAAAATGTGGATTTCAATAAAATCGCGCATTTATCGGGTTGACTGAGTTCATGATACTGGTTTACAAGTATTCAGGCTTAGATTTGTGTCAATAGAGATAAATTTGTGAAAATAGAGTTTGTTAGTATATATTATAGATAGTATTGCTTTATAAACTTATCATTGAATCTATTTTTTTATAAATTACCTGTATCGTATTGCCCATGTTGTATTGTAATGGAAATGGAATTTTCATGAATTAAATTATAACTGTATATCACAATAATTACCTACCTATCGTACTTACACACACCTACCTTGCTTCCATCTCAACTTTTTCTTATTGCTCGTTAAGGTCGTAGCATGATATTAAAATAGTCTAAAAACTTCCTCAAGTACCAACTAGACAATACATTTTTCAGATCGCACATAGATACGCATTTAAGGGAATAAACTAAAGAACAAGATGTTCTTTGGCATTATTGTAGAAGGCACTATTTTTAACCATTGTGTCAAATGAACTTAAAATAATACATAACATACACACTGAGACAAAATGTCATTCATGGACGTTAATAGCACACGTAAGAATATGAATTTGCAGTTATGATTTCGTTTTCTGTAGGTACTAAATGATATTTTTTCATTAAAAGATATAGCTTTGATAGCATATTATTGATTGTAACCTGATAATAATAAACATAAAGATAGGCTATAATCAGTATTCTTAAGAAATTACACACTGATCACGTTTCATAAATGCCAGTGTGTTTTAATCGTGTTATAGTTATAAACTATTGTAATGTCTGAAGAACCGTTGGTTTACATGCCGTTGGAAAGGTGGAGTGAATTGCAGAATGTTTTCAAGTTTGACTGGCCCCGATGTGTCTCTGGGTACTTGGCTCTAGAGAATCAAAGAAGTTTGATTCAAAATAGTTTGGATTATGGTTTTAAGGTGTACTGTCCCTTCGGTGATGTGTGGAATGGAATGGTCGCTGTTAATGATAAGGTATGTCTTGAATTAAAGAATAATAATAATCCCTATCATGTTACCTACCATGTGTGTATCCCTAGCATATTAAATTCTCTTAGAAAGGGCCTCTACGTTTTGACTTCGGCCCGACGCACGCCTTCCAAAGACCTAGGAGTTCATAGTCCGGAGAATTACGGAAACAATAGAAGAACAGTAGGATATTTACAATAATACTTAAAATGTAAGTATTTATAATAAGAAAACAATAGTAAATGGTTAATTGAACTTTATCTCTCGAAAATGATTTAACGTATAAAACGCATTGCAAACAAAAGTTGTAGGGGATTTTAATCTTCTACAATATTTTATTCGCCATGGTTCAGTCGGTAAACAAATGAGTGAAGGTTGTTCTATAGTGGAATCCTATATTGTTATATGGTTGTAGTGTTTCAAATAATAAGAACAATTTTCAGTTTTTCTTTAGTTTAGAAGTTAGTAATAGTTATGGGATATTTAAAAAATCCCTCTCAAAAGGTTTTTTTTTTAAATAAGCAGAAAAGTATTTTCATACTGAGTGTTTGAACAAAACATACCTAACGACTAAAAAGACACACAAAGATTATTTGCGTTTATTTAAGTACCTAAACAAAATGGACTCTTATTATTATTATTTAATTGCGGCAATCGGCTTCAAAACTATCACAATTGATTTTGAAATTTGATTATAATTTATCTTTGAACATACTTTTCAGTAAGCAGTCTTCAGTGACTCACAATTCATTATGTACCTGTATTTTGTTTTTCAAGAATATTTTATCTGTAGGTACTAACATTATTGCAGGACCAGTTTTATGAAATCATAATTCAATGCCCTCGAGATGATACAGAGAAGCTTGAAGACGCCTTAAGAAGAACCAAAATAATTAACTGGCAGAGAGATGTCATTGTGCCGTTTGCTAGAAACGAAATCATAGAGTGTGTCAGAAGGGTAGTTGGGTACCACGTTAAAACGAATTTCATAAATGTAGAAAAATTTGTACTTAATGAACAAGTAATATTTGATGACATTAAGTAAGTACCTACTTACAAGTTTAACATTTTATTTTATATGATATGAAACCACATTTAAATTTGCTTGTTCATCAGTCAAGATTACTTTGGTCGGGGTGTTTATCTTGATGATCTGATTAGTATCCATCTTGGATATCGCCATTGGTCATTGGACCATTGGTTGTGGAGGTCAGATGGCAGTTGCTTCACGGAAAATATGGAAGTTCAGCCGCATCACAGTTAGACTGGAAAGCCGACCCCAACTGAGTTGGGAAAAAGGTTCAGAGAATGATGAACTGATTAGTGTCCATATATATACGCAATGACTACATTATATTATGTTTACATAATGTACTGAAAATTATGAAAAACAATTAGTATGCGGACTGTTCAAATCAAATCAAATTTAGATACGAAAAAGTGAATGCTCCAACGGGATTCGAACCCGCGATCTATCCCTTACAGGGGGAACTCTCTGACCACTAAAAGCATTAAAAAATAAATATAATGATCCAGATACTTTTTCAAGTTCAAACCAAATCAAATTACTAAGAAATAGATTTTGTTTTCCATAAGTTTAGAGTGTGGAATTACTTGAACAAGTTGTACAATTTACTACTAACAAAATATGAATAAATAAATAGAGAACATAATGACAACGCTCATGTTATTATTATGATATTCTTACTATTCCAGGCTACCACCGGGTATATCCTTTGGACCAGTTACTTTGGAACATCTGGAACTGGTTGAGTCAACATGGCCTCATCGTTACTCTGCATCGTTATGGTACTTTAGATTACTTATCAATGCAAACTTTGGTTATGGTCTATACGAAGGCAATGAATTAGTGACGTGGATATTTTTTTGTGAAGATGGTGAATTGAAACACCTGTACACCGTCCAAAATCATCGAAGGAAAGGTTATGCAGAACTAATTGTGAAGTTAGTTAGTAATATCTTAAATAAAGAGGGTAAATATGCATTAGCATTTTGTGTGACAGATAATTTTAATTCTATTGAGTTGTTTAATAAACTTGGTTTTACAAAATCGGAATCTGTTACATGGTGCTTCCTAAAAAATAACGAGTGATAAAATGATTACTGTTTTTTATTCCATTTATGGGTAACACATATAATATATATGTATAAGACGTAAATTATACAGAAATCGCCTTAGGCAATTAATTAATCAATGCAGCGTAATCGCAGAGCAAAAGCGCATCGATACGTAGGATTTTGCTTTTATTATGGCTTATAACTTTTGACTCTTGCCTTGTTTCATTTATAGCACAAGAAAAATTACCTTGTGAAATATGGCCTGTGATTATTAACATAGAAAATAGTTTGGTTAGGTACTGGTACATGAAAATCAGTTACGACATTACCAACTTATTCTAATTTTTAATCGACAAGTAATTTCTTCTGTACAGAGTATATAATCCTCATCTATGTATATGTGATAAGTAGCTTAATTGATCGGAAAACTGAATCAGTGGTAGCAAATAACTGGAAAACGAACATGCAACTTTTTAATTACTGAATCTGACAGTACAAGAAACAGTGCATTATGATATATGAAAGAATAACTCAACATTTACGCAGAATTTTCTCTGATATAACTCGCATCACAGAAAATATCTAAAGAAACCTCCTTAAGAAATTGTCACTGGGGCGGCGGTATTTTGTCCAAGGACTGTACTCGCCATCCTTTTTCGCGATAAGTTACATGCGCGATGTGTGGTCTTGTGTTGGTAACAAAAAGGTTAGCACAAAATAAAATGATGCCTACATTTTTATGTAGCAATTTTACATTTTTCATAATCAATGTTCTCATTGTAGTCAGTAATACATGATAACGCACACACTGAGATAAAATGACATTCATAAATGTAATTAGCACGAATTTAAAGCCCTCAATTCAATTTATGTAATAAATCGTCTTTTTATAAGCGTCTTGATAGCATTGTAGATTGTAGTATATATAATCAACCTGCAGATAGACTATAGTCAGTATATTTAAAAACAGGCTCACTGACAACGGCTAACAAATGCTTGTGTGTTTTGATCATGTCTGAAGAACCGCTGGTATACATGCCGATGGAAAGGTGGAGTGAATTGCAAAATATTTTCAAGGTCGACTGGCCCCGATTTATCTCTGGGTACATGATTCTGGAGAATCAGAGAAGTTTGATACAAAATGGTTTCGATTATGGTTTTAAAGTTTACTGTCCCTTCGGGGACGCAGGGAATGGAATGGTGGCTGTTAATGAAAAGGTATGTCTTCACTTGTACCGTATATTTCTACATCTGTTTGATAAATAATAGATTTAGACATATTATTTAATAAGTTATCTAGATTTTAATCGGCGTCAATACAATCAGTTTGTGTTTGAAATTTTATAACAATTATCTTTGAATGTACTTTTTAATAAGCCGTTATTCATTAAGTCCAGTAGTTTTGAGCCGTAATCCTTGTCGTTCTTTTTTTAATTTTACTTATTTACAACATTGTTGAGCCGCACGGCATCTGCAACCAGATTCTTCTGATTCTTAACCATTGTCAAACTATCGATATCATACAAAATGACATTAATTTTAGACTGTACTTCTATGATAATAAAGTCTATAATTAAATGGAGTGTTATAGAGTGAATTCAAGGGCAGTATTTGTGAGGTTTCATAATTAGTAGAATCGGGGTACTGACTGTTGATCCATTAAGCCCTAAATTGGAATAAGCCGGATTACTCATTTATTGGAAACTAAAATCTCAATACCTACATAACACTGATGAATGAAGCTAGACGGTAACCAATGTTTCTCATTTTACTGCACCAAATTTGACATCATAAAACATCCATGCAAATAATAATATATAATTTATGCCAACATTATTCCAGGATCAATTTTATGAAATCGTAATTCAATGCCCTGGAGACGACACCAAGACGCTTGAACATGCCTTAAGAACAACTAAAATAGTGAACTGGCAGAGGGAAGTCATTGTACCATTTGTTCAGTACTATGTAATAGAGTGTATTAAAAGGGCTCTAGGACACCACATTAACGTAGATTTAATACCAGTAGAAACGTTCATACTTAAAGAACCAGTAATATATGATGATATTAAGTAAGTACGTAATATTTAAGTACTAATTAATCCAAGTCGTAACAGATACAACTGAGAATATTTTTTCCATGCCTAACTTCCGTGAAAACATTTTTATTTAGTTATTCTGGGATCAAATTGATAGCACCTTACCCGTGCTATTATAGTCCAAAAAAGTTTTATCGAAAGACTTTGGTATAAAAAATAAATAATTTTAACTAGTTTTAGCAACTTGTATCCGATAAAACCGTTATAACAGTGGTCAAAGTTCGTTTAGGTCACACATATCGCATAAGAATGGTTTCTACTCGTACTAGAAGATTCTTTGCAAACTCTGTTTTAAATATTTGTAATGATTTAACATGAATGAAACATAAAATATGATGCTCTTTGGTTCCAATTATCTCCATGAGATGTCATGTTTAATTTCAAATTAGTTATAAAAGTGATTATGCCTTCCTTACATTTGATGTTTTAATGTTATTTACAGCACTGTAATTTTCTTAAATTTCAGGCTCCCGCCTGGCATATCTTTTGGTTCAATTTCATTAGAACATCTAGAACAAGTCGAATCGACATGGCCTCACCGTCACGCTACATCACAATGGTACTTTCGATTACTGATCAACGCGAAATATGGTTATGGTCTATTCGAAGCCAACAAATTGATCACATGGGTGTTTTTTAACGAAGCTGGTGAATTAAAACACCTATACACAGTGAACAATCATCGACGGAAAGGATACGGCGAACTAATTGTCAAGTTAACTTGTAATATCTTAAATAAAGAGGGCAAACCTGGGTTGGCATTTTGTGTTACGAGTAATGTTAATAGTTGTAAATTGTTTAAGAAAGTTGGATTTACAAAATCGTATCCTGTTGCGTGGTTCTATGTAAATAAAAGCGATTAATGAGGTCATTACTTAAAGTTTTTCATTATTTTTAAGTACTAAAATAAGTGCTTTAATTAATATCAGTCAAGAATACAAAATAAAAATACACAGAGTACATTCCCGTATCGCTCCCGGGCGGCGCGGCACAAAGCGTGTTCCTGGCCGCATTACCTCTTCTTCTCGAGGTTGTAAGGAAACCATCTTCGTCTTTCATCCAGAAAAGCTAACATACCAACCAAAAAAAAAACAAATACCGAATTGAGCTAATAGCTATGAAGAAGATGATGAGAGATTTTATCTAGTCTTCCACATGGAGACAATACCAATACAGAATAAATAATAGTGATATTTAGTCATATGAATAAGTAATATAAATAAAATCAGAATACACTTAAGTATGTGTCTTGATAGCATTATTGATTGTAAAAATATTCATATTAAAATAACATAAAGCCCGTGTGTTGTCTCAATCGTATCACTGAGTACTATGTGAGTTCGTTAGTTCTATTTTAAAACGAATATCTATTCACACATCATGCAATAACCACAATCTTTAACAGTTCACGACGTTGAATTGATAAATGAAAATTAGTAAGAGTGTAGTATATGAGAGTAGTGTATATAGTAAATGTGAGATAATATTGTAGTCGAAGTATTAACATTAATTAATTATGTGTTAAGCAGTATAATATAGTTGAGTACAGGTTATGTCTCTTCGGTGTATTTATAAACCGGTACGCTGAGAACGTTTGACAAATGCTCGTGTACGTATGAGTATTTTGGTCGTATCTTATATTGTAATGTCTGAAGAACCACTAGTGTTCATGCCGTTGGAAAGGTGGAGTGAATTGCAGAATTTTTTCAAAGCGGACTGGCCCCGAGGTATCTCTGGGTACATGGTTTTGGAGAATCAGAGAAGTCTGATCCAAAATGATTTTGATTACGGTTTTAAAGTATATTGTCCTTTAGGTGACGCGTGGAATGGAATGGTCGCTGTTAACGAAAAGGTATGTTATTATTTCATCTACATCTTTTTTCTTTATCCATTATTAAAACTTATTTTAGGTATTGAATCTTAATTTATTAATTTAAACACTAGACTAGTAATATAGTCTACTGTTTAAATCAATATATTTACATTCAATAATTACTCCTACAATTTCTTACTATTTATCAAGATACATGTAAATCTTTTTCTTTTTCTCTTGTGTCAAGGTAATTTTTTTTTGGCTATGAACTCCAAAGATCAATTTCTTACCGCGAGGGGGTCATTTTCGCTCTTTAACATTTGAAATTGTTTGTAAGTTCGAACAACAAGTCATAATGTTATGATTATGACTTGTTCTTTTTGTTGTTTTTCAGATTTTTAGTGTCACATTCTGTTTATCAGGTCTGACTTACTGTCATTAGCTCATAAACGTCTTAATTAAGCGCCTTAATTAATTGTAACACTGTATACCTAATATGGCTAAGGATAGATTAGATACCTATTGATTCTGAAGATTGAATCGTTGCTTGGATGCAAAGCCGTCATTATTTTTATTCTAGGATCAAATTTATGAAATTATTATTCAATGTCCTCAAAACAACACAGAGAAGCTCGAATACGCCATAGGAAGAACCAAGATAGTCAACTGGCAGAGAGAAGTCACTATACCATTTGCTCAATATCATGTTATAGAGTGTCTCCAAAGAGCTCTGGGACACGGTGTCAAAGTAGATTTACTGCCAGCAGTAACGTTTTTAATGAATGAACCAATATTTTCTGACCATATTAAGTAAGTAGGTATCTATTTGAAAATTTCGAATTCTAATAAATGTTTTCTTTAATTCTTTATTTAAAATTTTAGGCTGCCACCTGGAGTGTCCTTTGGTCCGGTTTCATTAGAACATCTGGAATTAATCCAATCAACGTGGCCTTACCACCACGGCGCATCGTATTGGTACTTTAGATTGCTCATCAATGCGAAATGCGGTTATGGTCTATTCGAAGCAAACCAGTTGTTGACATGGGTTTTTCTTAATGACACTGGTGAAATAAAGCACCTATACACAGTCGAAAAACATCGACAAAAAGGTTACGCAGAACTAATTGTGAAGTTAATTTGCAATATCTTAAATAAACAGGGCAAACCTGGGTTAGCATTTTGTCGTACAGATAATGTAAATAGTTGTAAATTATTTAAGAAAGTTGGGTTTATAAAATCATTCCCTGCTGCGTGGTGTTACTTAAATAAAGGCGAATAATAATCAACAATTACTGCTTTTTATTTACTACGAATAGATAATAGTGTGTACCATGTACCGATGAAAGGGATCGTATCAAAATCTTCGGTCCTTCAACCAATCTTACGCCATTGTTGTGGTACCTATAATATACACTCGCAAACATTGGAATATTATCATGTTGCGCGTTCAAACCTACGAAGCGAAACAAAAAAGTCTCCGTAATAGGTATTTTAAAACTGCCCGCGTCGAACCGGTATGATACGAGTATTAGGTACACTCGCAGTCCGTAATGAGTGCACTAACAATATTTACACATTTTTATTATCTATGATGCTTCGTTTATCATTTATGAAATGGTTGTACTTCGACAACTAACTATGGTTACATTAGTCTTAGTTACTTTAGATACTACGTTTAGTTTTCCTGTTGAATGTTTCAATCCAAATAAAATGTCAATGACTCATGTAAAAGAATGAAACAGTGTTTATCGTGCTATGCGATGAGATGCTTGTGTGAGATTATTTTACGCGAGTGTTTATAATGTCTGGTCAAGATCCGTTAGTGCCTATACCTGTGGAGAGATTTGATGAACTTCAGAATGCCTTCAAAGCTGATTGGCCTAGAGGTATAAATGGATATGCGGCTTTAGAAATACAGAAACAGTGGGTGGAACAAGGCATTGAGTATGACTTCAGAGTTTATTGCCCTTATGGTGACGTAAACAGTGGAATGGTCGCAGTTAATATAAAAGTGAGTACATCTTTTGCATTTTATAAAAGGTATTAATAAAACCAGATACCGGATGATGAAATTATCTGATGTTATGTTAGTTAAATTTTATTAGTGTTAGTAACAATAAATGGATATGAAGTAATTTATAAACGCAAAGGAAACCTTTACGTTAGAATCTCCTATTGGATTAAATTTAAGGTTATACGCTAGTCTGTCAATAAAATAATATCATACTTTTGTAATTTCCTTGGAATAATGTTATTAGGAACACAATTTCTAAACATACCTACTTCACACCCAATGCTAGCCATTGCTCCCAATTCTTCACCTCCTCCGTATTCAATCTGTCCAGAATGTTTTCATATATTTATCATTAAATTATAATTCTAGTAAAATAGCCGAAACAAGATTGACAAGGTAAATAATAAACAGTGTTATATTATAGTGATAAATCATAATTGTTGCAGGATTCTTTTTACGAAATAATAATCCAATGTCCTAAGAATGATACAGAGAAACTTGCAGATGCATTGAAAAGAACAAAAGTTATAGATTGGAACAGAGAAGTAGTGGTGCCGTACGCGCCACGTAACGTGATTGAGTGCCTTCAGAACGCCGTGCAGGATATCGGTGTGGAGCTGGACGAACATAGGGGCTTAGAAACGTTCATGTTGGAAGAATACATATTTGAAAATGTGAGGTAGGTATGGTTTCTAATGTACGCCATTGATACCAATCGACGGCCTTAGGCATCCCGTCAACTGAACGGGTCCTATTGCGATGGAGACTGCTAAAAAGCAAACGAAAGGAGGGCCACTCCCTAACAAGATAGTAGGTACACATCAACAAACAATAATGACAGCATTAATTTTCCGCGAAGCGCCTGCCATTTGACCGCCACAATCCATTGGCGATATCGAAGCATTGCAGTTAGGCTAGTTGTTGTTACTTTATATGGGTTCGGCTACCTGCATCAACTGTCAAAAAATTTTGTATGCCAACAGGGACTGACTGACGGCTTTACGTGCCGTCCGAGACACACCCAGAGCAATACTATTTGCATAAATGCCTAATGATATTATTTATGAATAAAACACACACAAATATTTGTACTGAGTGGAGATCAAACCCGTGCAGAAACTGCGTAGCGGTCGCGTTCACTACTGTTACGTCACAGAGCCTGTCGTATGAGAGGATATATTTGTTTAAAAAGAAACGTACATGGGTAAATAAACGTAAATAGTTAGATGAACTTTTTTTTGTTTAGAAATTGACATCGGCTCCTGCTGGAAATCGAGAAATTCCGTATAATTTCGTAAGAATTTTTATAAAATCGAAAGCAGTGTCAATATTTACACGAACTCTCTTAGAAACGTATCAAGCCTATAATATATAGCGTAAGGTTATTTATTATTATAGTATAATTGAATGTTCTTATTCTCGTGGACTAATTTAGTTTTATTTATTCACAGTCTACCTCAAGGCGTCACCTTTGGCCCTGTCACTTTGGAACACCTCGACTTGGTTGACTCAACATGGCCAAATCGTTATGATAATTCGGCATGGCATTTTAAGCTACTTATTAACACGAAATCCGGGTTTGGTCTTTTCTTGAATAATACTCTAATATCTTGGGTTTTCATAAAAGAAGTTGGTCCATTGCAGCATCTGTACACAATAGAAGAACAAAGGAGAAAAGGCTACGCAGAATTACTATTAAAACTAGCAAGTAAAATATGGTTGCAAGAGGGGAAACCAGTATTTGCATTTTGTTTTAAAGATAATATTAATGCTTGTAAATTTTATAGAAAGCTTGGCTTTGTCCAAGCAGAACAGGTCGCTTGGTGTTACTTAAATAAAAATAGTTAAACGTTGCAAGTGAGTTTTCATTTCATCTGCAAACTATACAATTCGTCGGTAGCGAGTCGACCATACAATAGGGAGGTCCCGGGTTGTAATCCTACTTACCATTGACGTAGTCTCACTTCTAGCTTAGTTGGAAGTATTAGAATTTTTTAGTATAAGTAGGTATGTGGTAGAAACGCCGTATGAAATATTGATGGTAACTCCCTAAACATAAAACTAGTCTCAATTGACTGATTTTTTACTGAAAATAAAACAATTGAACACGTAATACAAGTTACCTATTGACCACCAGCTAATTGCCACTATGATGATAAAATAGAAAAGTGATTATTCTACCATCTTCTGAGCGTAAAATCTTTGAGGATTCCACTAGAGTAACAGATACTGTTTTTTTTTAATCATATAACACTGGTATACTTTATCCTGACGGTCCGAATCGCACTATGGAAGTGAAGTAAGATTGAAATATTATTATTTTTGGAGGTGGCCTTAGTACCCCTGACCAATGTTTTGTCAGCTTAATAAAAGTACAATCGTTTGTCAGATTTATTTTTTGATAATCATACGTCACACGACGGAAACTACTTAACACGTTGAAAATTCATCGACTAAAACGTCCAATTACGTCCTTGAACATAATATCATAATTAATTTATCCTACTAATTGTTACATGCCTTGTTCCTACTTCAGTAAACTTTCACGCCCCATTTCAACAACTAAAAGGTTGTTTTACGAGTAGGTAAACCATAATTCATCTTCACTCAAATCTCTTGTCATGTAAGTCAATAATTGTATTGAGTTTCATACTAATAATCGAAAGTTAAATTTATACCTATGAATAATTGGTACCACGGTGGACAGAATATAATTATAATATAATGATTATATTGGTACATTTTCAAAAATATACATAAAATACTTATTTGTACCTACTCTAATTTGCTCTAATGAAATACGTAGGCGTCTCTGATCTACCAATTTATCATGACAACGCTCGTTCATATAACTACGATACCACACACCTATATTCTTTTGAACTTTTACCTCCCTCACGTATTTCTGGAACATAAATAAGAATCAATTCTCCTAATTTATATTTCAGAAATAAGGAAAAATATTTAATGAGGCAATAGATACCTACTTCTATTTAAATATTTATAACATCCACATTTTGGCCTAATAAACATAGGTACTTTGAAGTAGGTTTATAATTGTTATTAAGTAAACTCCTGCGCAAATATTATAGCAAATAGAAATTACACACGGTGCGATTGTCAAAATGATGCAGAGATTAGAGATCCTCATGGAGGGCAGAATATACTCGTTTAAGCTTGTTTTAGTTCTCCATGGAGAGAAGTATAGTATCCGCATGATGTCAAATACTAGTGACAAATAAAAATGTCCTTAGATAGCAAAAAGCTGTAATAATTAACTAATAAATTAAATATACTAATATTATAAAGAGGAACGATTTGCTTTTTTTTTTGCTTGCATAACAGCAAGGAGAAGTAGTATAGAGAGGCAAGTATCCGACATACACGCGGGTCAAGCCGCGGGCAACAGCTAGTACAAAATGAAACTGAAGGTTTTAATGCGCTTCTGTCAAGTCCTTCAAGGATTTATATAACTACTTATCTTTTATAGTCACATACGACTTACATTGTTCTAGAAACTAACGATAAGAATGGCTTTAGCGATCAATTTCTCTTTATTATCTTTGTTATGTGCGCCACAATATTTGTACAGTATAGTTGTAAACCTTATTTGCATAAGTGTATGGTTATGTATGTAAATTATACTTTGGAGAAGAGTTACAGCGTTATTACTCACTCAAAGACAATTAATTGCCAATGCAGCTGTTTTTTGAAGATGATGTTTTTTTTGTTCTACTTTTGGGCTTTACGTCATTTTATGTCGATTTACATCATTTTTTTATATTCTTACTTATTGGTTTACTTGCCTAACATTGTCTATTTGAGTTGTCACCTTTTTATACCATTTAGATTGCAGACAAGTCACCATGGTCTTTGGTCTATAAATGCTTAGCTTACCCTCATTCGTGTAAATAAATGATTAGTATAATTTATTAGCTTGCAATGTCAATAAAGACTAGTGCCTATATAATATTTACGCCAAATTACACATAACAAGTATTAGCAAGCAAATAACTCTAAGTAGGTATGCAAATTATTTTCTTAAGATAATATCTATGTAGGTAATTAGAGAAAGATAAATTCATAAAGTAATTAGTTGATTCTAGCTATCACAGTAAACAACTTGTCTGTTCACGTAACAAATTACATGCATGACAACCAAAACAATGGACTCATGACTTGAAAATGACGGCTGGAACCAACTGGATGCGAAGTGGAGGATCGGAGTCAAAGACACATTGGAAGAGATGATAGATTGCCTATGTCCGGTAGTGGACTGCAATAGGCTAATCGATTGATTTGATTGTAGTGTATAGGTATCGAAGTAAAACTTGAGATTAATCAATGCAAAATTTATAGTGTTGTGTGTTATTAAATTACGTGAATTTAGATTATACAAATAGAAACGCTGTAAAACTTCAAAAGAACCATAACTTCAGCTTACCATCGTAGAGTTATTCTAAAATCATATTGACGTGTCGTATATAAAAAACTATTCACAACGACGAATTTATTGTGTGAGTAAATATAGGTATATTATAAATGTTATCACTTTTATTTCTCCTCCATATTCTCTTTCAAGTTTGTTGCATTCCACTGCTTGATATAGACAAGAAGACGAATGCTTTGGTCCAAATTAGGAGAGGTATGGCAAACAGAATCGTTACGGATCCAGTAGTGTATTGCGATAGAAAACTAGTTTATAATAAAATTAAGTCAAAATTTGAACGGAAATGAATTGCATAACTAAGAGACATCAACGCGACGAGTGACCCAAAATTTCTAATAATAACAATAATGGTGGTTCCTTTATATGATTGATGCTGCCATTTAGCTTATTATTGTAGTAGTTAACAGTTTATTTTCATTAATGTGACCGTTTGTTTTAGAGTAATGTATTCATTTTTTATTAATATCGATGTGAAATCGAGGACAGATTTACTACCTCATGAAGTGACTTCATGAGGTAGTAAATCTGTCCTCGATTTTCAGTAGCATAATTTTATTGATGTATTGTAGAGTATACTAGTTATAAGTATGACTAATCATTGTGTCAGAAGATATTTAATAATTATAGTGATACTCTATTCACATAAGTAGTTGTAATATCCACACATCATCATATTCCTTTAATTGATAAGATTTAACTGATATGACGGTATAAGTAATTCGACTGGGGTAATTCCGCCCTACAGAATACCCCGGTTAATAATAACCTTGTGTTGTGTTCCGGCGAGTAGGGTAGCCAGAGGTTACTGGAGAGGTATTATGTTATCAGTAGGCAGTAGCACTGATAGCTGAGAAACTCGGTTAACGCTCATAGCGGAGGTGTCAAATATACGCAGACGATGTCACTGCGAGAGAAGGAAAGCTCGAAATAAAACCCCATACCAACCCATCTGGCTAGCGTGGAAACAGTAGGCTAAATAAAGCCCACCTTTGGGACAGGCCAGTGTCCAGCAATGGATTGCAATAAGCTAATTGTTCGATCGATTGAGTGTCGGTCGACGTCTAAAGCCTTCTTAGTCTTGTCCGTCAATCGGAAGTGCTCCGGCTAACAGGTTTATTGAGCTCATAAATTTTCATCCATGATGGTACCTAAACATTCTACAATTGCTCTGAAATGCGTAAATACTACCGCATTTAGAAGCAGGTAAAGATCCTTAATCAATAGGAAATACAATCGTTTGTATTAGTTCTAAATAACACCTAAAGGAGACAGAAATGATTTCATACAATCTTGGGCCCAGGGTGTAAGAATATGAAAGTGGTGTCAATTAATAGCTTATATATATTATCAACCTTTTACTGAATATTCTGCGGATTTTGTCAGTCTGAGAACAGAGATATAAGAGATTATGTAAAAGTGACATTATGTTACAATCTTTAACCAACAGCTGATTCCTGAAGTGCAAAATGTGTTCTTTTGCACTCATAATTATTATATTTACTAGAAAATGTTTGAAAAATCATATGAACTTCAAGCTATAGGTAGGTAACAGGTGAAAAGATAGGGAAAGGATGTCTAAAATAAAATAAAAAATCATTTAATATAGTGTTTTATTCGCCTTATAATATAATTAAAATGTCGTCTAGAATATGAGCCCAGCAGCCTATAGGTCGTTTCCCTACAATACAATTCAGTACCAGTAACGGATTACTATAGCCTCCCTTCTTCTACGAGAGCCGTCGACTAAAATATTAATAAAATAAGTTTTATTAATCTTCAGCTACATTAAACAATACATAATTAACTGTTCCGTATTAGGGTAATAAAACATTGTTTGATAAATAAATAATTCTTTGCCATAACTGTAAAGAATCTCCATAGGCCTTCTAAATATATATGTATGTATTTTACACCTGCCAGGATGGTAGCTGGTTAGATGAGGTTATATTTACTCAAAGACTGAGGTGCAAGCCATTGCCGGATCACTGACAGAATTGTTTCATCGTGTAAGGGTGGGGTCTACCCAGTGAATTGCAATGAGCAGTGGATATCCCACAATTCACACAGAAATCCATAGTTTCAATAATATCCAATTCACAAGCCGGCGGTAAAATCCAAAATAACAATCAAAATTAAATCAAGTCAAACGTGTGAGCGATCTTTGGTGTCCAACGTAGCATAAGGTAGGCAGGGTCAGAATCCGTAAAATACAAAGCAGTAGTCGTAAAAAATTACAAATAATCGGGAAAGCAATCAAAACGCATTGGAAAATACGAAACTAGAGATGAAGTGAATATATTAATATTAGTTAAAAGATTACTTTCAAGATTCAGGTATTAGTAATCCGACCGACTATGATATGGTAATATTGCTGATATCAGTAATATTTCAGATCTTGTTTACTATCTGACATGGTCGTGTAATATCATTCTGTTTTACATTGGTGAATATTAGTCTATGGAATGGATTAGTGTGTGATGTATTCGCTCGGATCGTATTAACTTCGTTGCTGATTGGTTGCTGACTGAGAATAAATATTCATTACTTGGTACCATTTTTATAAACAATAATTTGAAACTTGCCATCGCAAACCATGTTGGTTAGACTATTCTTATACACAGACATAACTTGTATTCTAAGTATCAAGCAAGTCTTATATTGGAAGCCGAGGGCAACAGCTACTAGAAACTAATTTACTTACTTACAAAAAGAAACACAACTGGTCCTAACCTACCTATATCTGTATTTAAAATATAAGAAAAATGTGCCACCGACTTCAAGTAGGTACTGTAACTATGTTTGTTATTATTATTATTCCAGTCCTCAATCACGATGTGTTAAAGTATGCTGTACCTACTATCATACATAAATCAAAATCATTATTAAAAATATATCAATCTTTCATATCTTCAGCGATAATAATAGGTACCTACCTAATCAGTCTATTCAGCGCAAGAAGATTGACCTATATTTATTAGTGCAATAATATGTCAATATTAATACGATCATAGATCACCGCGGTATTTGACGATTGGTTGTCGGTAAAATATTACTAATATTCAAATATTAGTTAAGATATTATAATATCATGAAACTAATATATTAAGATTAGCTAATACCAACGAATATCGGTACTAACCCATCTCTACACGAAACGAATGAGCAAACAAAACGGCAACTGTCAGTGTCAATGCTATTATTATATTTTTATTTTTTTACTGTCATGCCAGTGACAGCCTAAAAATATAAGAGAGATTTGAATCGATATTAAATCGATTATCTTTAATATTGGTTTTTCAGTAATTAATTGATATTTGGTTTAATAATATGACTGTAATTATATGCACTATATTGCATGTAAGTATATTATAGTGCATTTTATTACTTTGAATTAATTATTTACTGCAAATGTGTAATCGATTACTTAATCGATAATCTACCGAAAACTATTTTCTCATATTTCTCCGCTTCCAGACTGAGAATTGAGGTGATTTTTCATATTCTAAGACACAAAAATATGACTGATTTTTTAGATCATATCTCAACTTATTCCATTTTGGGCCCACCGATTTCCGTCTCCTTTACTAGAAGACAGCGCACATATCCCGACCAATTTATCTAAACCGAGTTCTCGTAAATACAGTCCGTCAGTTTTATGATACAATCTGCAAAGTCGCACAGCAACGGGCGCTGGCTGGCAATAAAACACAGTCTTGTTACCTTGTCCTCTGTTGTTGCTTGTTGCCACTGGGAAGCAACAAAGTCAGGCTTTCATGTGCAAATCGCACATAAAAGTAAATACGCCGCTTTATCGGGAACAAACAGGAGAAAATAAATCTTTACTGTTCCATTCTCTTAACATCGCTGTGTCTTGGGGCTTAATAAATTCTGTTGACTTAAGTACATGTTTCATGTTGGGATATGTATTAAACATTTCACGACCAATTTCATGGGAATAAGACTGTTATAAATGTCTATATCATTTGTGAGATGACTAATGCAAAGCCTACCGACTATTTGTTTATTAAATACTACATAGGTATTCTTCATGTACCTATATCTTGTACGACAGACGAGATTACGACCAAATATTATCCTGAATAATAATCCTATCGACTCATATGATTGAATAGCGAGTGTTTGCTTTTTAATTTTAGTCCCGGGCGAGCCAAGCGAATTTTAGAGTTTTTTGAATGTAGCTCTGTTCTTTTAATAAAAGAATGTCTCCTTCAGAAGCCAACTTAAGGATTTAAGGTAATTTCCTTCCAGCAACTTAATGTGTTGATAAATTTATAAAAAAAAGTTTCACTGTGCAAATACTCAGTCACATTCTCATATCTAGGTTTTGTGTAAAGATATTGTGTTACTCGCACACTTCATCCCTCATAATATTAAGAATAACGTCAACGACTGCAATACTTTATAATTATTTCAACATTGAATTGAAACATTACAAACGTACCTTATGAATGTTACCTATTTTCTCACAGCGTGAAATATGTATTCCGTTTTATTATGAATTAGTTCGCACGCACCTGCAGATACATAATTATGTACAGACAGACGATACAAAAAACGTATCATTTTAATTACATGGGATTGCGAACTGACAGTATCAGACAACTGATATGATGATCATAAAAAATAATACATTGACATGTATATTGACTGCTTACATTGACTATGTGTAATATGGTGTATGGAGCCCTACCAAGTTCTTTAAAACTTGAGCCAAGCCTCATACACTTGCTGTTCATATAATTGATAAAGCCCTGGCACAGGATTTTCAGAAGTTTGAGAGGACAGCAGATCTCGGAGTCTATTCTTATACCTTTGTCTCCATGGTTTGGCTAAGTTTTGCTTAGACGGCTGCCTTTTAACCTTCCAACCTAGGATTAAAACCTACGCCAGAGCTTTATTCGTTAATAAGCAAGTATACCTGCTAGTAGAAGCTAATAAAGGCAACATGTAGACATCTACACTAATATCACAAAGAGGAAAAATTTGGTTGGAGGGGGAAGGGAGGAAGGGGAGAAGGTTAAGATTGTCTCTGTGCTGTCAGTGCCGAAGACAATGAAGGGTTTCTCGGTCTTCCCACTGACAACACAAAACCTCTCCAGTGAACGCTGGTTAACCTAATCATCGCCGAAAACACAACACTAGGTTATTCTTAACCGCGTTATTGTGTAGGGCGGATCTACTTTCTCAGTCGGACTTCTCAATTAGGACGAGAGATACCGTCATATCCTACCTTAGTTCAAAATAGAGATCAACGTTACGTTTTGCCGAACTCTCTTTTTAATGTAGGGTAGGGTAAGTTTTTAGACAGGATTTGTTCCAGACTTTTTATAAAATGTACAAGAGTAAAAATGCAAACGATCTCCATATCACAAAATATTACGTGCTGAAAAATACAATATGTTATATGTAAAAACTGCACGCTGTTAATTTTTAATCAGCACTGTTTTGTACAGATAATAGTCTCGCTACACACTGTTACTGAAAATAATCCTCGTGAATAATGCAAAATTATTATTTGCTACTTACTCGTATTATTATTTGCTACTTACTCGTAGGTGTCATTTTGTCCGTTCGGAAAAAACTGTGAAAATTATTTGTATCTTTCACAGTAACTAAATATATAATATGTCATCATCAACTACTTAGATCGAAATAAGTGAATGCTTCGACATGATTCGAACGACATTCGAAACTGACTTCTTCCGATCTAAAGGAGACGGAAATCGGTGGGCCCAAAATGGAATAAGTTGAGATATGATCTAAAAAATCAGTCATATTTTTGTGTCTTAGAATATGAAAAATCACCTCAATTCTCAGTCTGGAAGCGGAGAAATATGAGAAAATAGTTTTCGGTAGATTATCGATTAAGTAATCGATTACACATTTGCAGTAAATAATTAATTCAAAGTAATAAAATGCACTATAATATACTTACATGCAATATAGTGCATATAATTACAGTCATATTATTAAACCAAATATCAATTAATTACTGAAAAACCAATATTAAAGATAATCGATTTAATATCGATTCAAATCTCTCTTATATTTTTAGGCTGTCACTGGCATGACAGTAAAAAAATAAAAATATAATAATAGCATTGACACTGACAGTTGCCGTTTTGTTTGCTCATTCGTTTCGTGTAGAGATGGGTTAGTACCGATATTCGTTGGTATTAGCTAATCTTAATATATTAGTTTCATGATATTATAATATCTTAACTAATATTTGAATATTAGTAATATTTTACCGACAACCAATCGTCAAATACCGCGGTGATCTATGATCGTATTAATATTGACATATTATTGCACTAATAAATATAGGTCAATCTTCTTGCGCTGAATAGACTGATTAGGTAGGTACCTATTATTATCGCTGAAGATATGAAAGATTGATATATTTTTAATAATGATTTTGATTTATGTATGATAGTAGGTACAGCATACTTTAACACATCGTGATTGAGGACTGGAATAATAATAATAACAAACATAGTTACAGTACCTACTTGAAGTCGGTGGCACATTTTTCTTATATTTTAAATACAGATATAGGTAGGTTAGGACCAGTTGTGTTTCTTTTTGTAAGTAAGTAAATTAGTTTCTAGTAGCTGTTGCCCTCGGCTTCCAATATAAGACTTGCTTGATACTTAGAATACAAGTTATGTCTGTGTATAAGAATAGTCTAACCAACATGGTTTGCGATGGCAAGTTTCAAATTATTGTTTATAAAAATGGTACCAAGTAATGAATATTTATTCTCAGTCAGCAACCAATCAGCAACGAAGTTAATACGATCCGAGCGAATACATCACACACTAATCCATTCCATAGACTAATATTCACCAATGTAAAACAGAATGATATTACACGACCATGTCAGATAGTAAACAAGATCTGAAATATTACTGATATCAGCAATATTACCATATCATAGTCGGTCGGATTACTAATACCTGAATCTTGAAAGTAATCTTTTAACTAATATTAATATATTCACTTCATCTCTAGTTTCGTATTTTCCAATGCGTTTTGATTGCTTTCCCGATTATTTGTAATTTTTTACGACTACTGCTTTGTATTTTACGGATTCTGACCCTGCCTACCTTATGCTACGTTGGACACCAAAGATCGCTCACACGTTTGACTTGATTTAATTTTGATTGTTATTTTGGATTTTACCGCCGGCTTGTGAATTGGATATTATTGAAACTATGGATTTCTGTGTGAATTGTGGGATATCCACTGCTCATTGCAATTCACTGGGTAGACCCCACCCTTACACGATGAAACAATTCTGTCAGTGATCCGGCAATGGCTTGCACCTCAGTCTTTGAGTAAATATAACCTCATCTAACCAGCTACCATCCTGGCAGGTGTAAAATACATACATATATATTTAGAAGGCCTATGGAGATTCTTTACAGTTATGGCAAAGAATTATTTATTTATCAAACAATGTTTTATTACCCTAATACGGAACAGTTAATTATGTATTGTTTAATGTAGCTGAAGATTAATAAAACTTATTTTATTAATATTTTAGTCGACGGCTCTCGTAGAAGAAGGGAGGCTATAGTAATCCGTTACTGGTACTGAATTGTATTGTAGGGAAACGACCTATAGGCTGCTGGGCTCATATTCTAGACGACATTTTAATTATATTATAAGGCGAATAAAACACTATATTAAATGATTTTTTATTTTATTTTAGACATCCTTTCCCTATCTTTTCACCTGTTACCTACCTATAGCTTGAAGTTCATATGATTTTTCAAACATTTTCTAGTAAATATAATAATTATGAGTGCAAAAGAACACATTTTGCACTTCAGGAATCAGCTGTTGGTTAAAGATTGTAACATAATGTCACTTTTACATAATCTCTTATATCTCTGTTCTCAGACTGACAAAATCCGCAGAATATTCAGTAAAAGGTTGATAATATATATAAGCTATTAATTGACACCACTTTCATATTCTTACACCCTGGGCCCAAGATTGTATGAAATCATTTCTGTCTCCTTTGATTTGCGCAGTTATAGCATACTAATTGCTTTGCATTAGAAAATTTTCATCTTCGTCTTATTAACAAGTCTAATCTGACTTTTTACGTCAAAAGGAATTGTAATCATACCAACACTACCTAAATACTTATCATTCAAGACCCTGCAGCCCAAGTGCATTCCTATAGTTCTATATATCTTCCAAAACTGGTTGACGTCAGTAGGACAGAGTAAATGACACAATAGTTATGTCTCTCTATGACCCCATTATTGGAGATATAAGTTGACATAATGCCATTATATTTATGTGTATGACATTACGTTTAACGTAACACAGCGGGCTACCCATTGGTTGCATGGCAGTTTATTGAATATTTATCTTCTTCATGTAATGTAGCTTCACGAGCGGAGTTATCCAATTGCATTGTAGCATCTTAGTTGTTAATAGTTATCATTTGTGAGGGCATAAATATAAAACTGTAGACGCACGTGTTTCCTTCTTCCTCCAGTCCCGGGTCCTTTAAGCGGGGCGTGAAAAAGCATCTGGGGGCCTAAAAAGGCCACTAACGACGAATCGTATCCGCATTGAAATACGAAGCGGATTTAATTTCGTAAAATGGTCACACACAGCGCGATTCGCCGCGCGATTCGTTTTTGGCAATTCGCCTTTTTGACAAGTTTCTATACAAAATCGTAAAATGGCTCCCAAATACGAATCGCCTTAAATGTCAAATGGCAGTATTGAAAGACGCAACTCCCACATTGCGTCTAACAATTCGTCGATCGTTGTGACTTGTTTTGCTTGACTCAATTGATTGAAATTAAATAGATATAGCTTAAATATGGCTGATATATTTCTTTAAGACAATTTATCGCAACATGCAATAGCCCAAGACGACTTCACTCACCAAAACGGACACTATACTTCATCGTAACGTATTTAGTGTTCCTTGTTATTACTTACAGAATTATGAACATGAACAAAGTAATGAATTAATACGAAAAAAATATCTCAATTGAATTGAATTATTTTTTTATTTTAGCGTCATCTAGCGATTAATCATGAAACTCATATCACTTGCTCATAAATTGACACTCGTTGACAAAGCACAGTTTATTACCAGTTAATAAAATATTATGCTAAAATATATATTTATGGTATAAAATAGTTCTTAAAGTCTATTTTTTTATATAATATGAATAAATTCTTATCTACACGCTTTTATAAGTCTTTATAAGTATTATTAAAATAACCGGAAAGTTACCGGTGTATTGTTAAACGGTGTATTTTTAAACTTGCAACATTTCATCTTAATCCGAATCCTCCGACGAACCGCATTGTAGACGAATCGTCGTTAATGTGTTTCATTTTATGACAGTCGGCGAATCGTAAAGCGTTTCGTCGGACGAACTGGAAGACGCACTGCAATCCGATTCGTCTCATGAAGTGGCCTTTTTAGGCCCCCTGATGAGGCCGTCAAGCTGAGCGCCACCATTGCAGTAGTGTATACGTGTTTGCAATGGTGACCCTCTTTTATGAGACTTTGCCTTCAGCTTAACATGAGGCGTGGTGAAATCCGTGTAACCAAATTGACGTGCCCTAAATAGAAATTCAATTTCAATCCACCAGCAATGGTATGAAATATCTCGTTTGTGAAACTTATAACGTTCATTGGACAACGTTAACATTAATTTGCGTTTTATAAATCTGACAAAAAAATAAGTTAGGAATAACGCATAACTAGAACTACTTTTTGTTTAAATTTAAAACGCACATTAGAAACATGACTTTAAAATTACGTAATTTTATCTTCATTCTTATTTTATACTATATTCATGATAAATAAACGAAAAATACAATATGAGTTTTGAGGAATAATTAGTATGCTAACTTTTTCTTTTAATTTAAATAGAATAAAGTCGACAACCAACGAAGGTACAGTAATATAATAATAAAATGTTTTAAGATTTTCGTAATATACCTATGTCATTGTTTTCGTTTCTTAAGTCACTCTAAGATATTCGTACATTCGTCTAAGCTATTTTGCTCCTAAAAGAATCCCGTACTTTCCAATTAATATTCACAAACCAATACTAATGAACATAGATATAGTTGGACTTGCTAGTTCAGAATTCGTTAAAAAAAATAAAAGGGAACGTTATGCTCGAGGTCAAACCTATAACGTTTTTATTATATTTCTCACCAGTGTTTATTTCCCCCTTACTAGTAAGTGCAGACATGTTGTGCCATCCCTTTACGACTCCATATATTGCTTCTAACTCTTGGTATTTTTATATCCGGATCCCTATATAACATATTATATGTAATTACTTAGCGAATTTTATAAAACTGTAACGTTTATTTTGTCGACATTGAGTCAGTAAATACTGTTTTCCTACAAGCTACAAGCTAAGATAGGTACTTAAGTAGTATTGACTTTTTACTATAGGTACCTACTTTTTTTAGATTGGCGACGTGATCAAATAGATTCGAATGCTTCAGACGTGGGTTTGTGACTCAGTGGTTAGGGCATTCCCCCTGTAAGAGAAAGATTGCAGGTTCGAGTCACAATTAGGTTTTCCGATCTAAATTTGATTTGAATAAGAGGGCTGTTTCTCTGTGTACCTAGCAGTACCTAAAATTACCAACGTAGTTCTAATTGTGAAATAGTGTACTCTAGGTAGGTATTCGTTAGCTTAGGGAGTGACTAGACTGAAAGCCGACTTCAACCTAGTCGAAAAAAGATAATCTTGGAGAAAAGATTTGAAGAAACTTCATTATCTTGGAACCCGAGGTTACTTTACTACTTATTCTTCCACTTCAGATAATCTGCAGCTCAAGACGACAAGTGATTGTGACGTTGGATGTGTACACCTACTTTATTGCGCTTTATTCTCATACTAAAACTTAAAAGTAGTCGTAAAGGTCCACATTTACTTCTCCATAATTATGGGGGTACGGTTCACTTGGTTTAACAAGCTGTACATAAGTAACATTTCAGGGACCCTTCTATATTGCCAGTTATGAATACGGAAGTGTGTTTATATTGTTTTTATTACCTGATGTTCTCAACATGGACGTATTATAGTAAAATTATGCAGTTAGCATGATTATTATAGTGTATTCGGCTTCACGACACAACACTTATAACTGTACTCCCCACGGGCGGAGTTACGGGCATCAATTAGTACTTTACAATATTGAAATGAAATGAAATATTCCCATAACAATTAGTACCTACCTATGCTAAGTGTGCTAATCAAATTTAAATCGGAAAAAGTGAATGCTTCGACGGATTCGAATCCGCTATCTTTCCCTTACCTTAGCGGGAACGCTCTGACCGCTAAGTCACGAGGTCACGTCTGAAGCATTTGAAATTCTCCTACACAACCATATTTGGGATGGTAAGAGCCATCTCCCGATAGTTCGTATGATCGAAGCAATCACTTTTTCTATCACTTGGTCTAAATTTGATCCTGTTTTCCTGTGAACCACATCATATTATATGCATATTTTTAATAAAAGTAACGCAGGGTAAAGCTCTCTGTATTAACATTTTACAGCGCTTTAGTAAAATCCAATATCGGTAGATGTATTCTCGTGTGTTGACACCTGCCGATAGGTGTGTAAGCGGTGAAACGTTTAATTTACTTTATATTAACCTAGATATTAAACAGAGAATTCTGTTTGCCATAGCTATGTTCGATGATTAAATAAAATATAATGAGAGCACCCTCAAATATGGATTTTAATGAAGAACTGTTGAAATATGAACTTGTGCTTACGCGGAGGGATTTTTCAACTAAATAAGTTAATTTTAATTATACGGAATGTATCGTTCAGTGTAACAAATTATAAGTTATTATTCGATTATATTTATATAAAAAAAAAATTGGTTGCCTGTAAAGTCGGTATACGGGCGAAAGTTTTACGTGACAACGACTTTGAGTGGTAAAATAATTTTAATGTGAATATTCATTCGTATAGTAGGAAGAAGGATGAAATATGTCTGTCTCTCTCGCTCTTAGGCGGGCTAACCATGCCCGAGTGGAAGGGACGCGTGCCTCTCACTCGCTCTCATTGTGAGCGCATAACGTGAGCGGAGCGTAACGCAGTTTCTTGAAGTGTCACCCGGCAAGCCAATTTATAAGACGTTGTCACGTCAAAAACAATGGTAGGTGTAGCAAAAGAAAGATGAGGAGATCATAGTCATGACTTTCAATGTACGGGTAGAAGTGACGAATTCAACGACTAGCCTTGAACTGTAGTATGTAATATTATAAAATTCAAATCAGAATCGGAAACAAATCATTATCGAAAAAGATTCGATCGAAAACTTTTCACTTCTAATTTTGCACGCTACGGAGAAATTCCGAACATCACAAAACTTATACCCCTTTACTGATTGATTTGGGACCATTGCGAGTGTTTAAATATCCTAATTCCCTATAACTAATTCCCCTTTACTTATAAGGTTGAAAGTGTTAGAACCCAAGATCTCGCGACTACGTAAGCTCTCCACGAGACCAGCAATCCATGTAGTAATATCACACAGTCATAATTACTTCTGTTTGTTCAACATACCTTTATTGGCACAGCGGTATTGTTTTTCAGTACATTCACATGACAATCAGCACCGAACAGTTTTTGTCCCATGTTACATTGCTGATCGTTAAGTAACTACTGTATTTATCGTTTACGTTGTCATTGTTAAGTACTCTGATAGAATTATTATCGTTGGTAGTACTGATACTATAAAATATAATGCGAAATTGAAGTTAAAGAACAACTTTAATTTCGCATTATATTTTTTTATTTATTGTAAAGTGCATACATCATCATACCATTTACAACTGAATTTTTTTCGTGGAAATCCCCACATGTGCACCAAATCGCTACGGTTCGGTATGCATGTCTCCTTTCCGATGGAGAAGACATGGCTAGACATTTTTTACCCACGTAATCTGCCTGTAACCGCTACTCTACTCTCCTACAGCTCGTCCGTGCTATCACGGATAAAAATTGAGACCAATATTACACGCTGTTACAGAACGAACATTCGAGATTTAAAATATATCAAACTAAATTATGAATTTAGAAATACATAATGTAAATGGAAAATTTACAAAGTATATGAGGGACTTCCGTCTCTCTTCTGGTCTCTTCTCCTTCGGGTCCACCGGAACTAACGCAAGGATGATGATGATGATGACTACTACCGAGCAACCGAAGCCTCCACCTCGCAGTCCGGGGTCGGCTTTCCAGCTTTTTATCTTCCACTCCGCATGGTCTTGCGCATCCTTGATGTTAAGCCTATTAGCTCACATGTCTGCCTTCACGACGTCAAGCCACCACTTTTTGGGTCTACCCCTCCTACCGGCGTGAGGTTATTATTATATTTTATAACTTAGTACATATTATAAGTAAGCTAGGTGTGTAAGTTTTTTTTTTTCAATAATATGAGTAGCAAGAATGCTAGAACACACCAGAAATTTATTCTATTCCCAATAAACCACTCCAGATGCTGCCAGTTAGCTATTTAGCATAGTATTACGTTCATTGTGTCCAAAGACTACGGTCCCACAGGACATCGTTGACAGTTCGTTCGCTATTAGTTTTGAATATAGACTAAACAGTAGATTCTTTTATAAGTTTTTATAAATTATTTTTATATACAATAACATAACATAACATAAACTCACGCCTATATCCCTGAAGGGGTAGACAGAGGTGCTACCACCCACTTTTCGCGAGTTTATATTTAGGTCCAAATGTAATAGGTGGTGGCGAGCCTATTGCCATTACCGGGCACATATAAACCTACGATAAATACACACATAACTTCGAAAAGCATCGAGAAGTCATTGGTGTGTGCCATGGTAAAATCTGGGATCGAACCCGAGACCTCGTCTCAGCAGTCCATTACCTATACCCCTAGGCTGCCGTAGAGTATATACAATATACAATAAACGCAATTTTAATCGACAATCTTCTATCTATCTATATTTATATTCGATCTCTTATTTATCATCTTCGCGTTAGCCCTATTCGTGTCCAAGGCCCTAGTCCTTACAGTACGGAATTCATTTTAAAAATATGTATCAGAGTCTTCAATATAACCGGTTTTTTATTCAGGAAAATATTTACCCTATTAACCCTATCCTATTTCTTACGACATTTATTTTTAGTACGGTACTATTGAAGTGTAAGTTCGACTAATTGCTCCCCATGGTAACCTATTGAAATATCGAATTTCTGTTACCCGAATCTTAAAATCCCGAAAACGGTTGGTAGAACTTTTAAAAGACAGATGTAATGAATGACAACTTTCTATAATTCCGTTTTTCATTTCCCAGATGAATCAATTTCCAGGTGCACTAAAACCAAAGAACAATGGGTAATTTTGTATGGAACCCGTACCCACTTTGTAGCATTTTAGACTAGGTGTAATTTAGAAGAGGCCTAATTGAGTAACTCGAAAATAAGTGAACGAATGAATGAATGAATGAAAGACCGAAGTTATGATAACTTCTTTGTAACATTTTTAATTGCCAATAATCGCACTTTTTCTGCTTTTTGGACTAAATAAATAGGTAACCAGTCATTTTTTCTGTCTTAAGAGAGCGATATAGCTTCCTATCGTTGGTTTTTGGTACAGAAAAAATATTAAATAAGAACTATCAATCTTAAATAGCACAGTTTTATTAAATTGTATTGTTACTTTCAATGATTATAATCATCCCAGGCACTTGCCGGACCTACGATGTTATCTAGGTGCCTGCCAACACCTAAGTACCATATTATGCTAATAGTATGGGCACAAGCACCTAGAGTTCTCATACCCGTCATGCAGGAGCAATAATAGGCTTCGATGGCTTCTCTGCCCTGGACATTAACCTTGATTGAAATATATGTGTAATATATTTTATTTGACACGTGCCTCGATAATATGCGGCCTCTAATGAACGAGCAGTTTTCGGTTACTAGCCCATGCTGGGACATTCTAGGGCTACGGCTCGAAGATACCTCAATATTATATATACCATCTCCACCTCGCCAATGCTCGGCAAATCAAATCAAATCAATCAAATCTCCATCAATATTATATACCGCGTTCACCTTCCATTTTTTTGAAGCAGATGAGTAATAATTATAATACAATCGTTAAGTAATACACTGAAGTCCGTTGTGAAAGCCGAGGTTGTAAATAAAAGTAAGAATAAAATAAACTAAGATATGCGCGAGCGCTCAAAATCAGTTCCTATCAGGTACTAACTACTGACGACACACCGACGCTAGCACAAAATAGTTCGAACTACCCACCTAATCGATAAAATCAAAAAAAAATTGAACGTGCGTGGGTCGATTTTACTAAGGATTTTCGGTATTTTCAACATCAAATATCTTTTTTCCTACATAAGTTACAAAGTTGCTCCAATACAAAAAATATCTACGTTTTCAAAGACCTTTCGAATGGTACCAATTTCAACTTGCTACAAACTGGGTACGTTCTGACCCATGTCCTTTTCAAATAGTATTTTTTTGTTTTCCATAGTGTCATAATCCAAATATAGTTATACCAGATTCTCAGAATATTTTTTTTTGTTTCCCATCGTACCATTTTCCAAATAAACTTTTACCAAATTTTTATAATCTTTTTATTTGGTTCCCATACAATCGTTTTCCATCTAAACTATGTACAGGTATAGTAAAAGTCAGTAAATTTATACGATTCATTTATTAGGTGGGTACCTACAGCAAGTAATTTAGAAATATTAATTGCCTATTACAGATAGGTTTAAGTGTCAAATTCGACTCAGCAGGTTAGGTTAGGTTAGAACTGTGACCCCCGTACGAGCCGAGCGAGCGAAGCGAGCGTGCCGCGGCAGCGGCCGGCGAGTGCTAGCTACCTTGTAATTTTTCCATTGGATTCATTTTTAAAAATCTGGATATTGTTTGTCTGGATATCAATAAACTGCATTTCAAAAATTTGTGTTTTAAAAATTCGGCTTTCGTGCATATGGATTACGGTCATCTGAATTTTGTGCATTTAGATTTCGTGTGTCTGGAATTCGTTCGTCTGGATTATAAATCGTCGTACAAATGAATAAATAGGAAAATGAAATTCGGAGTTGCGATTATATGGCAAATAAAACTTCGGAATTTGGAAAACCGGGTTTATGAATAAATGGGCAAACGTTTTCTGGATTATGATATTCGGAATATTAAAATTCGGGATTAAGATAGGTAACCGCTCCCCATATTATTAACCGGTAATAATGAAGTGCAAGCTGAACTAATTTCTCTCTACATTATTAACCAAAGGGAGTCTACGCATTATTATGTAGTAACTTAGTAGTCCGTGGTAGGGGTTTGGTGGTCGGAGTGGTAGAGCAGTAGCCGCAATCACGGTTGGAACGTGGTTCAGAGAGTAGTGTACCACGATTTGTGTCAGTGTTGATATTCCAGTACCTCTATTGTACCATATTTAAGTGATATTTGACTTGGATATTAGCTAGTGCAAGTGTCTGGATGATCAACTGAAATGTGGAGTCTGGTGATCTTTTGTGAGTTGCTGTATTTTATTCTGATACAATAAACTAGCGTGGTATGCGTTACGATTCCTCCTAATTATTTCTTTTCTCTTCTTAAACGGGAGCAAAACATATAAAAAACTTTTAATGAATCATCTTAATCGTAAGAAGGGTATTGAATACATAAAATACAAGTAAAAATGTAGAGAAATTTTACTACATACTAATTTGAACTTCTTTTACTTGATTTATTACTTTTACAAACATTGGTAGCTTAGTGGTTAAAAAGTAAACCTTATGATGAGAGGTCCAGTGTTCCTGCCTACCAACATAAACCGCGAACAGAAGCAATTTACGAAAAATTTGGTCACTAACATTATTTTAACAAATTATATAGGTAGATAATGAAGTAAATTGTCCTTCATACAAACAGTACCCCTTTTTCGTGCGAACATCCCCACGGTTACCACCCTCGTCGACCATAAGGAGTGTTAGTATTGGACTTCAATTCGGCTCTCAAACAAACTTTTACTTAACATTTTTAAGCTCGTATACCTAGTATTCAAACTTACATTAATGGGATGCTGAAATTTAATATGGTTCCTGAAGTTTATTATTTTGCGATTGCAATATATGTTGCGTGTATATTGGAGCAGAAATATTGTTATTAATTTCACTAAACGTCTAAAATGGGTGGGAGTGCGCTCGTCTATTTACTTATACCTACTACAGAAATGCAATAACAAGTTGTGAATATTATTACAACTAAATCTTATGATATAATTCTTCTTTCGTGAGAATATAATGCAATTTTTCACCCCAGCCGCTCATAGTACAATTTGCTCATGTGGTAGTACTTTTTGGTATATGAATATCGTTTAAAACTTGGTAAATTTAAAGTAATTGGAGATAAAGGTATTGCAATTCTACACTAATATTATAAAGAGGAAAGATTTGTTTTTTTGTTAGTCTGTTTGTAACGAATTGGTTCCAAATCTACTTGACCAATGCCTATATTTCTTTCACCTATAAAATCTAGGAGTAACATAGGCTATATATCAACACGCTGCCATCCAAGGTAAAGGAGCAATAATCATAAATCTCAATAGATTCGTAGGTTTCTAAATATTGACGCTAATATCGCTAACTATTTCCGTTGGACACCAGGGAGAAGTAGTACACAGAGAGGCAAGCCTTCATTCCTTTCATTCATTTCAGCCACAAGACGTCCACTGCTGAACATAGGCCTCTCTAGTAAATGATAAATTAGTTTGATCACCTTGGGATCAAAGTTAGTTTACGTTCGTAATTACTAATGTTTTTTCGTCAATTGGTACTTACAAAATATAAAAGTTGCATAATATAAAGTAATGTTGTAATTATCACTTTTAAAGGTATTTACATAAAAGTAACAAAAGCATAACGCTTTTCGCGCGAAAGCCTTTCCATATATCAAGAAAACACACACGTACAGACTTGCATAGAAAAATATCTCTTTTTCGAATACTTTGAAATCGAATTTAAAAATTTCAATGAACCCACGCCTTAAAGTAACCCACGTTAATGCGACTTACGTTAGTACGAAAATATACATCGATATGTACCTATACATAATTTTGAATCTTTGCCACAGCGTTGAACGCTAGTACAAATGTATGCTAAATCGATAGGTAATATGGTTCAGGAAAACAAGTCTTCATGCTAACGATGGAGAAGCTTAACAATTGTAATAGTAATCAGCCCTTGACCTTAGATACTACTAGTAGCGTAAGGTATTAGTAATTATTTGAAGAAAGGGCCCTCGAGTAGGTAGTACAGAATATTCCGAATTACCTAATAAATATTTTGTGATGGTTTGCGGAACATTTTTTCGAACAGATTGCTGTTATAGGGTCTTTGAATATAATTATTGTCGTGTCATAATGTTATTCAATAATAAGAATTAATGTAATGCTATCATTGTCATTAATCAGTCAATTAATTATAATTAAATTTTGATACGCTGTCATGTTATGGGTTATGTAAAACGGTCGCTTCAGACTTTATAGTAGTAGGTAGGTGTATTATATAACCAATCTGTGTTAACGAAACGCCCTTAATCTCCATTTGTATGCACAAAATTAAGCAAGGTTTGTTTACACCGAGCCTATCGGAATAAAATTTCTTGGAACTGAAAAGGTACAACAGATCTACATTTCAGAGTAGGTACTTATCGTATTTTTAATTTTGAAGAAATGATTTTCTTGACTCCCAAACTCAATTCCGACAAGTCTTACGATTAGTTTCATAAACAGTCAAGAATGGAAATTTTGTATAAAATATAATGATTTGTAATATTTTAAATAAGCTGCAATATAATGCAAGTACTTATATACAACTCATAATAGGTACAACGGGGACTAGGGACTCTACACTAAACGTGTTAATTTTTCTCAATGACGTAAACCATCGTAATATATTACAGTTCATATTATTACCATCGTTAGATACTTATACACCATATTGCAGGTTTTATAATACTCTTTACGGCCTCAACGTCCTTGCGCGGTGAAGTCTGTCGAACTAATAAAATTATCTAATATTTTCTACATACGATCATATCAATACCCATTGTTGGCCTAAATAGGCAATTTTATCTCATAATTGCTTGTGTCTGGCTAATTTCGTTGCAATTAATTCTGGTGACGCGAGCATTGAGGTCAATCGTCTAATAAAGAAGCCATAGTTCTTGCGGTTTTATGGCCAGTATTGTATGTTCACATTAATCTAATGCGGATGATTTTTGAACGCGTCTGCGAATTTATTCTAAAGACTGCTGATTCGGTATTGGCATAAAATACCGTTCTTCTAGTAGGTATGTATTGGATAGGAACTATCCTTGTTTCCCCTTTTTTTCAGTAATAAATTAAAAAAAGAGAAACACCTCATACAAACGGTACTTTCGTAATGACTACCGTCTGCTGGTCTGTCCATATATCTATAATAAATTACTATGGACAACAGTGATAGCCAATCCTCGTACTAATTATACTTTTTAATGAAATTTTGAGGCTATAATATGCAAACTTTTTAAATCGATTTAAAATAAGGAAAGGTGAATGACCAGATGGAACTTGAACCCCGGGACCAATTTCTTAGAGGTTGAAGGTTCTAGACCACGTCTAGAATATTTGAAATTCGAAGAGAATATGGAATGCTCTAGACAGGAAGTCTAGATTCTAGAGCGACGTTGGCGCCATCTACCGAAAATCCTATAAGCTATCGAACTGTGTGATCGTATGACTATAAGAAGTTTTTTCACATTTTCTTATGCACTTGCAGCCTGCAGTGTAACGATAACCAAACTTAAATTATGTTCTTTATTGCAAGTAACACCTACAAAATGCAAGTATATACCTACAGCTACACACAATGAGATGTCATAATAATTTTACACGTTACAAGTCATCTATTGTTAATGTAAGTACAACTGGTTATTATATCGAGAGAACAAAGTACTAGTTTTTACAGCACAGTCAGATTATAATAGGTTTTAGATTCAATAGCTCCACTTTTTCAGCTTGTAAATTGTAGGTATTAGAAAAGGGTTCCTTTGTGAATTTATTACAAGCGATATAAAAACATAATTCTGAAACATCCAATGCTCAAACTAGAACGTACGGAAGCAGAAAAACAGGCGTCAAATTCCACTCCACTCATCACATTAGTGTTCATTGTTTTTGTGTTATTTGCTATTCTTACTTTTCATCTAGCAGAAATAAAATTCGGGTAAAACTGAGGGACGAAGAAGAAATACTTCGGTTGCAGTAACTATTTAGCACTGTTTAATATTTCAAACAAAAAGAAATAATTGTTTAGAGCCTTCACGAATCGTGACCACAAACCGCAAACAACTAAGTATAGTATTTCTGTGCTACATAAATTATGATAGTTGTTCAGATTTTGAATATTCATTCATTATAGTAATTTATATGATAATTTTCATTGCAAAATTAAATTGACTGATAAGTACTTACACTTTTTGATTATGAATATGCAAAAACTTTCATCAAAATGAACAAACAATGCCGACTACTGCATTCATTTATAATAATGAACATTTCTGCTGCTACTGAAGACCCAATTTTGACCTTCCTGGTAGAAAACTCTGGGGTAACTACTACGCTGAAGGCGTGATGGAATTGATAATAATATTATGTAGGTAATGTACATTCGAAATATCTTTAGGTTTCATGTCACCAATTGTCTAATTGGGTGTACGATTCATGGTAGGCGTACTTACCTATTTATTATCTAAGTAGTCACGCGATGATGGGACAGTTAATATGCCCTGAAAGGCCAATCTTATGGAACGTTATGGGGCGCAAACACGCTGTATACAAAAATCGAGATTATCTCAATGGGAGATTCTGCTAGAAAACCAAAAATAATGTTGGCCTAATGGCTCCTTGAAGTCAAAATGAAGATATCGTGGTCGGATGCACTCTACATGGACTAACTAAAAATTTTGATTGCCATTGTTAAATAATTAGGTACTTATATTAAATAGAAAATATTATTAAAGTATATGGAATTCGGAAATAAAATTCAATTTATTAGATCTCATCTCTCTTATTGCAGATATAACGGAGCTTACGCGTTAGTAGGTACTTGTAACAAACTAATGATCTGTATAATTCAAGGAACAAATTGCTTTTCCAAGAGCAATACAATTTTCCAAAATTGTGAATCTCGTATCTTTCTTCTATTTTTTATATTTTTCATAAAGATGAAGCTCTCAGAGAATTATAAAATCATTGACATAATCTACGACAGAAGTAGTCTAATCAAAACATAAAATCACCCATAGTCGTCAAAAAAATTTTCTCATCACCCGCTGAACTCTACACCTAAAATTAGACCAAATAGGTAAAGATTACCTAACATTCTATTTATAGAGTAGTAAGGCAATCTTTACTAAATTGCCTAATATTCTATTAATAATAATTTATATTAACAACTTTCTACTAGAGGAATGCAACGAAGACGCACCGCCTAGTGGACATTGGGTCAATTTATTATAATAAATTCCTAAACTTAGACCCTTTGAAACTAAGACCCTTGTTACATAAGTAAGCTTTGTCTATTATGTTCTGTACAATGTGACATACATAAATGACTGTTGAGTTAAACTCTATGTGATGAATACATTACTGAATGATTAATGGAGTAGATGTTGTAAGAATAATTTGATCAAATGCTTAATTTGACATCGAACTTATGGTTCTTCCGAATGTGGATAGTTGTTTCATTATGTATATGACCCGGCCTGAATGTCACTCCGGTACAAAACTGGGGTAGAAATAAGTCTTGTAGGTAATTTGTTAATAAATTAACGTTCACACTGATTTTTAGTTCACTGGATTACAGCTTAGTACTTAAGTACTTAATTTCCAGTTGTAATCTGTATTCACTTTCGCTTATTCTTTGAAATAGTTACACTTATCCATAATTTTTATGTTTAATGAAATAAGACCTTTTATATATCAAATTATCAACTAATCAATTGACATATTAAAATACGAATCTTTAGCCAAGATCGCAAATTACCTAATGTATCTACCAATATCAGGGTCCTAAGTAGGTAATGTGTGTAATGACAAGTTTAGTGCAATCATTCGTGAACTAATGACTCATATATAGTAAGTACTTAAATATTAAATAAGTATTATAAAATAGATAAATGATGACATGGTATCATGAATAAAATTAGATATACGCAATGTGGTGATGCATTTACGTAATAAGCTGCACTCGACCATTGGAAACTGTAGAATAAATTACTACAAATCTACTAAACAATATAAATTACGTATGAATACATCTGAGACTGGCTGGAGCGGGACAGTCCATTGGTCACATACAGACATTATGGTCGCCGACCTCCGGAATGGAGATGGCACCTGAAGAAGAACAAGAAAGAATGAATACTTCATAATATATAAAATATATATATATATACAACGAGCAGTTTTCTAGTAGGTATTTATAGCGTTCCTCAAGACGCGCTAGATGGCGCAGCCGGCACTTTTGGTTAGAAGAGTGTGGTTTGACATCTAGTAGTGGTCCCTATATTATGAAAAAAATTCTTACTACTTTTTCAGCTGACGACCAGCTTTGTCCACATCCAATCTTAAAGTCTTAATCCATTTATTTCGTAGTGTGCCTAATATTTTGTGGAATAAAATGTATTCCTTGTTACCACAAGTATGAACAGCACACCGTGACCGCATAATTGAATATTAGTTACGTATTACTGAATTATTATTACTGAATATATACTAAGATTATTGTATATATTGTTGTACAAACTAATGGAAATAGATTTCCCTACTAATGCAATTCAGTTCAGGGTACTACTTGCATGAGTTTACTTATTTTATTATAAAGAAACTAGATAAGGATCTACTTTATTTTATTTAACGCTGTCTATGTTACTTTTGGTTAAATTGACTTAAGCTGTCAAAGATTTTAGACCTTAAAATGTCCAGGAACTATTGAGGGCCTCTGTACATTGTGGTTATTCAAAAAGAAAATCTGCCCTAATGAATATCTTTGTAACAATCAATGGTGTAGGTAACAAACTGTTTGAGATTAAGATATTCTTCATAGTCTACTTATTCTTACGTAATTTGATAGTCAACGTCATAAGAAACGATGAAAACTATCTCCATATATTTTAGCTGGCAAAACCTTTGTGGATAAAACTGTTTGCAAAGTTGTATTTAAAACATATGACCACTATCAAATTCCGCATAATATGTAGTGGTCTCGTCGGAGCGTAGCGACAGGGGGACCACGAGTCCGGAGGGGAAATATCTCTGACATTTTATGTTAATGTTTTCACGGTTCAGAGTCCAGTCATCATCCCAAAATATTGCTTTAATTTACTTATACGTCACATTTAACAGGTTTCTTTTCTACATAGTAATATCAATAGCAGACTAATTTCCCAGGAAGTAAATTTGCATACTGCGTTATTATCCAGTCAATAGTAATTGTATTTTTTTCTCATGCAGGAATATGAAAAAACTGTAGTTTATTTGAAGTATATTATGTACTTATGCATATACTTATAATCAGATAACTTATTGTAGTGAGTGGCATTTTCTGCCCTATATTTGTCTATGTTTGTAACCACCAAAACTTTCCATTCCAGTTATAATATTCAATGCTAGAAGTTCTGGTTTTAAATTTCCAATTTAAACATGCTCTTTCGTGTTCAGATGTATTTAATTCATTAGTGTTCATTTCATCTGACAGAGATAGTCCTATGCGGATACCCGACGACTTGGGTGAGAAACTAGAGAGGATTGTAATTCAAATGCTTTTGTCTGAAACCACTCAACTTAATTGAATTTTGAAATTGGCTTGGCAAACTGAAAAAAAACGCTGTCACTATCACCGTGCCAACTATAACTTCATTATTTTAAATTGATCGTAGATCATAGGGATAAATATCATTTCTCTCTATTTTTTTAATCTTTGCCTACCTGCCAAGCATATATCCGTATCATTTAAACACTATTGATGTTTTACGAATTATCTTTTACAAATTCGCTTAGCACGGTGGGCACTGACCCATAAAATACAGACTTGCGCCTAGTTTAGTAGTGAGAGTTTTTGATACTAGCACATATAATTTTTGTGTATAAATAAATAAATGAAAATTATAAATATACTATGTACCAAAATGATCAAAAGTAAGCATTAAATTTATAAAATTACTTTTCTTTTACAGTATGTCTCTCCATAACTTGGGTTGAAGCTCAAAATGGTAGAGGAAATGATAAAGGATCAAGGCAAGATCCAAACGGCCACGGGTGGAATATTAGACTGGCAGTTCCTGGTGAACCCGGTAATGATTACCCCACCCTCAGCGCAATACCACGGACGAAATTCTCGTGCGCCGGTAAAGAGCCAGGTAATATAGAACATTTATTATATTTTTTTCATATAAACCCGCTTGTTCTTGTACCTACCGTGAAGTTGAAATCCGTAACCACTTGATACTTTTTTTTTATCGTGCGCAAAATCCTCACGGATATGTATCACCACAGCCAAAGTTAGTGGAGGTGACTATGTCGGACTCGCACTGACTAAAACGCACACCGCGCGCCGTGTATGGGTCTTTTATTGCCGGAGATGAGACTATGCAAGACTTATCTCTCGCACCCCGGCAGATCTATTTGAGATGACTCCCTTCCCCTAATGTAGGAACGACCCTTATCTATGCCTATCTAAACCTCTTGATACCTGGGGCCTTACTGCCACCACCTCTTAACAATAATAATATTTTAATCTAACTTTATTTGGACTCGGATCGTTGTCGTTCATCTATATTTCCGTACTTTAACTTGTAACTACTATATAAACACTAGTATCTTGAGTATCCCGACGGACGCTGACGGTCCGAATCACATTATTAAAATCAAGTAAGATTGAAATAATATTACCTACCTTTAAGAGGTGGTAGTAAGTCCCTTGAACTACGAATCGCTACCATTTTGTAAAAAAAAATCTATAGATATAGGTAAAAATATGCAAAAATTCTTCAATTAAATTCGGGAAGTACAACATTTTTACTGATTTTAATACTGTAGAATTACACTATTTTGACATGACGATACACTGACAAACCTGTATAAATATGTATGAACATTTATAAAAATAGTCACAAAAGTAATTATCTCATTTCAGGATACTATGCTGATGAAGAAACAAACTGTCAAGCATTTCGCGTCTGCACTATTGGATCCACATATGGATTCCAGTCATTTCTCTGTCCAAATGGAACTCTCTTTAACCAAGCAGTATTTGTATGCGACTGGTGGATGAACGTGAAATGTGAAAATACTCAACAGTTCATCAATATTAATAAGAATAAATTTGAAAACCTGAAATTAGGACCAGAACTTATGAAAGATATTAAGAAAATGCTTACACATCCTATGCGTAATCCTTATGATAAAAGTCTTATGAAAAACAGTCAAATTGTTATGCAAGACTATAAAGCACCTAATGGGCAATTGTTTCCTAATGGTGCGCTTTTATCTGGTCCAGAACGTGTTCCTAATAATATTCATGTTTCAGCAAAACCAATACAACAAAATTTAGTTCAAAGCAATCAAAACGATTTCATATACTCTGCTTCAACGGCCAATCCACAGTACTTAGCAAATCCAGCCCCAGCAAATCACTTAAACTCACTACAAAAAAGTGAAGACTTCTTTCAAAAACAAAGACAGAGCAAACAATACACTCGTAATAGCAGACTTCTAAGCAAACAAGATTCAGATCAGAATAATAACCTCATTCCCAATAGCCAAATAGGCCGATTTGCACAAAGTTCTAAATCAAACCTAAACAATAATGTTATCTCTCAATCTCCACAAGCACAAACAAGCACTTCACAAAACAATCGACGAGGACAAACGAAAAGACAGCGGTTACAAAACAATGATAAAAGAAGAATACCTCAGGCGAATAACGAAAAACCAACTGCTTTTACAGACTCATTCTCAGAAACACAAAATATTCAAAACACAAAGTCAAACCAAGACAATAATGACGATTATACTCCTCCCGGCTTACCAAAGTTTTCAAGTGAAATTAAAGGTAAAGTTGGGAAGGAGTTGAAAGATAATTTGGTAAGTAGAATTAGAGACATTCCAACAACAGTCGTCACAAAAACATTTAGTACGATTCTTCAGGAATCAAAAGCTGCAATACCTAAGTCTCAAGTTACAATTAAAACTTGGATAATAAAACCAAACCATAAGAAAACTAAAACAAGTAGACAAATAGCCGACCCAACACCATATAATTATCCAAGGCCTTCTTTTCCTTCTCCACCTCCCACAGAAAAACTTATTGATAATACAACACCGAATATTTATACTTCTTCTCAATCGGAAAATATAATATTAACTGAAACTGATTCCGTAGAACCTTACATTTATAATAAGCCAACGATAGCTGCAAAACAAATTCAGACTGCAGAATTAGAAACTACCCCTATCCTCGTGACTCCGACATTGAATCCAACGAGTCCCACATTTTTATCATCTTCACCTTTAATTTTGCCGGCAACGCCGTCAGTTCCAACAAAATTATCCCGATATTACCTTACACCAGCCCCTTTTACAGTAACTAACAGATTATATTTGCCTCCTCCACGAGATTCAGCAACTTTACCTCGTCTATACTTATCACCAAATGCACTACCACAACCAATATACTACCAAAGTGCTCAGTTAAAGGCCAATCCTGATATTTCCTCAATAATCACACCTTTTCAGGATTATGTGAATCAATCATCATTTTCTTTAGCTAAAAACTCTCGTAATAATTTAACTTTCACTGATATATTAACTAGAGAAAAACTAGACAATACGGTAAATGATATAGTCAAAGATACCAATAATGTTTTGCAAACAGCATCTCCTCCAGTATATAATAATTATCGCCAGGATTTTCCTAAGTCCCTTGATATTCGCCAAAATGACTACACATCAACAAAAGCTTGGACAGATAGCGGTGAAAGCTTAACATCTCAACCACCATTACAAAGTACCACTACATTTTATAAAAGTTCACAGTTGATAGCAACACCGGCTAGAAGTTTAGTACCGCCTGATCCAAGTGTTCCTTACCAAGATGCTAACCCGCTCTCTAGATTGCCATATTATAAAGAATCTGGATTACTCAACACAATAGAGAGAACAGTTTCTATAAAAATTACAATACCGGAACATATTGCAATGTATTTATTCAAAAATCAGAGTGAAGCTGATTTTGATAAATTAGAAATTTTAAACACTGATAGTAGTAACTATTTGGTATTAAGTAACAATAACAAAAATTCACTTAGCAATAAAAATATTTTCAATTTTATTCCTATTGCCAAACTTTCTGAAAATAATAATATACAAAACATTTCTACTTCACAGGCACTCGTCTACTCATTTTTTAGTGACTCTATCAACCTAGGGAGAGAATACCGTAACCTTGCTGAGCAAGAAGTACTAACATCTACAGCAACACCCACTCCAGCACAATTTCAAAACCTGAATAACCAACAAATCTCTGATATTACGAATAAAATATCTAATTTGACATCATCACAATTTTCAAGTAATCATTTTTATAATATTGATAGAAACGCAAACCTAATTTCTGCTCAGCCTACATATACTGATCAACCTATTCCATTTACAGGAAACTTAAAATTCTCTACTCAACACAAAGCACGACAAATACAAAGTTCACGTTATAATGGTATTCCTTCACAACCAACTCAAAGTAAAACGAATTCTGCCCAACTCAAGCAACAAAGCGTTCAAAGTATCACCAATCCCAATGAAATATACAGTGGCCAACTTTATCGATGGCCCGTTCCTGAGGTAACAAATAAAATATACAATAGACCAATTTCTGAAAACCTAATTAATTCTAACACTTTACAATACCACACTTCACCAATGTTAACTTTGCAGCGCAACAGTAATCAAAATAATGCAGCGGATAATGTGAAGCAATCAAGTCCTGAAGTGGAATTTATTAAAGCAGAAATTATAAATTTGGGATCAGAACCCTCTTATGAACCCGAACAAATTACTAGCACAGAAAAACTTACTAACTTACTGAATGATGAAAATGGAATATCAGCACACGTAGAAGACAAGATTGTAGGTACTATACCACACCCGCTTGAAGAAAATAAGTTAGTAACATATAGGAAGGATCGATCTTACTACCTATACACTAAACTAGACGACAACCCAACTAACGAGAACGTTCCCACGAGTACACAAACCAATACGATTACACAACAAAACGATCAGCAAATGCCAATCAACAACACACCAGACGATTCTACTTTCCAGCTAATACCGTCCGTAAATTATGAATTACAAGATGAGAAAGAACAACAGCAAATTCTTGATGCTTTCCAAATAGACGAGTTTGGTGCTCCTAGAGACATAACTAAAGCAACGAGTACTACAGAAAAGAATAATGACGAAGAAATAATGACTACTAGTGTAGGTTATTCTGTAGATCATTCCACAGCAGCTAGGCGATCTGACCGTTTAACGGTAGACCCTATTTACTCAGGACCTTCTTCTTATAAAGCTCCACAGTCATCAATAGGTAGTTTAGAAAAAAGTCAAGGTATGCAAAGTAATTTCAATGCTCGACTAGAAGATTTTGATAGTAATAATGAAAGTGGATATCCTAAGCAAAGGCCAGCGCGCCGGTTTATTTATTAAAATTATTTCAAAAAATAAAATTTATTTCCGAGTAAATAACAAAAATCTGTATTAAACTCTGTTTTGAAGTAGTTACGATTCTTAACTATTCTGTACTAATTTAACATATTATCCGGCAGTTCGTTTATATTAATATGAAAAGATTGATATATGGATTTTAAATTAGTAAAATCACTGGAACTACCGCTAATATTACAGCGCTACTCAATGTAACATCAGTGATTCAGTTGATCAAATATTATGGCAATTTTGTTTAAAAACGAACTCGGTATGCTCTTGCATTACAAAACATTTCTTTGCATATTTATTTTCTATGAGATATAATATTATTCAGACTAATACATATAAAAAAGTGTACAAAGTTCGGATGAATTGAGTAAATTAGAATATTTGCCTTCTAATTTTATTAATGGTCAACAAGGGAAAGGTCTGTTAAACCGGTACCTACCTATCTACATTGTTTTTCCAGGGCAGTCAGTAAACACTTACAACTGTGGCTCATAGCTGGGTTAGCAGTTATTAAAATGCGTGTATAAATGAAATCCTTTATGATAAATCTCTGAAACAATCTGTAGCGGAACTCATTACCTACAAAATATCTAGTACATAATGTAAATAGAATCTAGCTTTACCTAAGTAAGTATTTTGCCTATCAACTATTATTAGTAGGTATAGGTAGTTTTGTATTTTTTGTAGACTATAAAGTAAAACCAAAAACAGTATAAGATTTAGATACTTATCGTGTATTGTAGATTATAAGATAGGTATGGTTATTAAGAAGTAAGTAAGTGTTAAGATGATATCGTATTACTATAGGTAAGATACGATTTTATTACAATGTGTGATATACCTAAGTACCTACCTAATTCTAATAAAATAAAGAAATTACAGAATATTTTAGTTGATTTTCTTAGAAGCTTGAAAAGCCCCTTACAACACCTTTACCTACACCCAGAAACAACACAACAGGCCCTGTTGTTCTACTTCTGGGTGTAGGTAGCCGGTAGGCACATAGCCATTAATGGAACAGACTCTAGGCGACCCCTAAGTAACCAAGAGGAATTGGCAGCTCTCGAAGGAGGCTACTGCTGACCTCCCTGCACACTTCTATATTAAAACCATCGTTTCCTCTTACATGTTCACTGTACTAGAAGGAACGTGCCTGCTTGATTTGGTATGTTCCTAAAGAAACCAATATTAGTTCACCATCGGAAAGCTGTGGAAAATCGTTAAGGTTATCGTCATGTACGGTGATAGCTTCGTAATTAGCTCGACGCCTATTATAATTATTCCTAATAATAAAATCAGCTAATTCGTTTTCTACATTCATATACCTATCTATTTCTTGTATTATTTCCACAGCGTCTACACGATCAACTATAGGAGGATGAAACTTATTTAAAAGGGCAGCAGCCACCTCAAAATCTTTCATAAAACTTTCACTGGCTACATTGAAATTATTTTGCCATAATAATTCAAAATCGCGTTTAAATCTGCCGTTGACAATTTCAACCACCCAACGGCATATGGTGACTGCTCTTGATTTATTTGCCTCGCTAGTTGATAGCTATGTTTCACCCTCCTCTAACGAAGCAACGGAGGTAGGACACGACGGTATCTCCCGTCCGAAATGAGCTGTCCAACTGGGGAAGTACCTCCGCCCTACAGAAGACCGCGGTCATAATAACCATCGTGTTGTGTTACCGCCGGTGAGTAGGGTAGCCAGAGCTCACTGTACCCCTCCTTCCCCTCCCCTTCCTAGCCTCCCCACCCCTTCTCAGCTCTCCCCCTTTCCCTTCAGGGTGGGCAGCGCGTGTGTGACAACCTTAGTGTTGCACACGTTCATAGGCCACGGTGGCCGCTTTCCATCAGGTGGGCCGTGTGCTTGTCTGCCACCTAAGTAGTATAAAAAAAAAAAAAAAAAAAAAGCAGGCACGTACGTTCCATTCAAATTTTACCAATCAAATCTTCCCAAGGGGCCCCGACTGTGAGTATTGTATGAATTTGAAACTACTGTGCTTGTTTCTTTCTTTTCAGTTTTTATTTAAGTTAACTTTTTCAAGTAATTTTTTAAATTAGTTTTTAGCAGCATAGCAGTCGGGTTTTTCTTTAAATTATTTTTTTTATTTCAAAATGAAGTAGTCCAGTATCTACAACTTATTTTAAGGACATCATGTCCTGAATATGTTCAGCTGTAAAAGATTGAACATAATTAGATCTCAAGCTGTCTAAAAAATCCCATGCTTCTATAACCAAATGTTGATCACAAAGACGGTTATTTTCGGGGATGTAATATTTATATTGATGAAGCAACATTTTCCTAGTCGTAAGTGGAACCTTGTACCTCTCTGTTCTCTGACATCCTTCTATGAAGCACCTACGTTCATTTTCTATAGCTCTCATGTAATCTGGCAAAACAATAGTAGGTTCCGGTTGGTTGCTTCCAATGCTTTCATTCGGAGACGTACTAGGAGATCTTCCTAGTTGCAGTGGTTGTATATCTTGGTTTTGTTGGGATGAAGTTGATGGGCGTGAGGTGCGGCCGCGTGAGGTGCGGCCTCCTCCAGCCCTGTCTGCTGCCACCCAACAAGTATGACATATTTCACTTGCTGCTTGTATCTGCAACAAACATAAAATCATATTAATTAATAAATAACAGATATAACCCAAGAAAATAGATGGTGAAAAAATGTTTTCACTTGATGTGAAATAGTTTTACTTTGATTGGGTTGCAGACTTGCAGTATACAAAGTAACAGACACATACAATATTATGATGTCTCAGTGAACCATAGGGTGAAAACCGGAAGCGATCACCGAATGGTTAGAGGCACATTGAATGTTAATGTTAAGCAGTTAAAGATCCAAGAGCCAAGCTAACCCGACACTACACCGAGGATATCCCGGACGCACAATGGCCCAAAAAGGGAGGCTAGGTGCGGAAAAAGGAGCCCCAATACGATCCCGGACATCAGCCTGTACGAGATCTTACTTCAAGTATGACTACCAGCCGCCGAAAAGGTTACAGTACCATAGACCACATTCATATGTTGCGGCCAAGTCATACAGAAGACTCAGGAGTATAACTTGCCACTGTTTAATGTTTAATGTTTGTGGACTACGAGAAAGCCTTTGATTCGATCGAGACATCGGCAGTGCTACAATCTCTCCAGTCGTGTCATATAGACTACCGTTACAACGAAGTGCTGAAGTGTTTGTATAACGCCACCATGTCAGTCCGAGTAGCAAGAATAACAGATGGCCGTTGGAGCTGAAACATTCTCGAATGAAGACCGCGTACTGGTAAAAAAATATCTGTTTCAATACTTAGACCTGTCCCGTAACATTGTCATCATCATCATCATTTCAACTATGAGATGTCTGCAGACTGCTGAACATCGACCTCCAATCCAACCAGTTGGAGGCAGTCTGCATCCAACAGGTACCCTCGACTTTGGCTATGTCGTCTGTCCACCTTGCAGGGGGCCGTCCCATGCTTCAGGCAGATATTTTTTAACCTGCAGCGAACCTGAATCTTATTTAACTTACAGTTCGAGGTATAATCCACTTTTGTATAACATTATAAATTCTTGATTCACGGGTTGTATTAGTATGAAGTAGGTGACGGGTTCGCGATGCAAGAGAGCGTCCGCAGCGGAGACAAATTTTACGGTGGCCTAGTGGTCTTCTTTGGTCATCGACATGTGGGCTTTGAGCCAAGTCCCAGCATGCTTGACAAACACAGTCACTACTGCATACCTAAAAATGGAACATTTTTATTAATCTTCTGCTATATAAACAATACATAAATTAACTGTTGTGTATTACGGTAATAATTAATTTATTATTATTATTATTATTTAGTAGCAGGCAGGCAGTTGAGACAACTGTTAGTTGCCTGTATCCAGTTATCCATTGTTGGTTTTTTTTTTTTATCAGTTGTAAGTTTATCCAGTTTGTTTTTAAATTGGTTTGTAGATTTAGCATTTACAACATCTTCTGGCAATTTGTTCCAAGCCTGATAAATACATAATTCTTTGCCATACCTAACTGTAAACAATCTCCATAGGCCTTGTAATTATATTATGTATTTTAAACCTACCAGGATGGTAGCTGGTTAGATATTCACTTACAAACTGAGGTGCAAGCCATCGACGAAACACCGACAGAATCATTTCATCGTGTAACGGTCGTCGGCCCAGTGCATTGCAGTGACCTAACAATATCCCACAATTCACACAGCGATCCATAGTCAATAATATTCAATCCACAAGCCGGCGGTAAAATGCAAAATAACAATTCCAAGTTAGGCGTATGAGCGATCTTCGGTGTCCAAGGTGAAAGCAAGGGTCGTACAAGGTAGGCAGGGTCAGAATCCGTAAAATACAAAGCAGTGGTCGTAAAAAATGACGAATAATCGGGCAAGCACTCGAAACGCATAGGAAAATACGAAACAAGTGAGCTAACAGAAACAAACGGTCGGCAACTGTCTAGGGTCAATGTCAGTCAGCTGTCATGTGAGTGACATAGACCCATCATAGACCAAAAATATAAGAGAGATTTGAATTCATTTGGCAAAATTGCGGCTATTCTGCTGCAGAAGCCATTTTAAGAAAAGAAGGAGGAAGGAGTATTAATCGACAATCATTAGTTCTTAGTCAGATAATAATATTTATATTTATTTATTTATCGCAATAAATGTCATTATAATATACGCAACAATTTTATTTCCGAACGGATCACAGAATAAGCGGGAAAATCAAATTCCTGTCATATCGGTTCTCTCTCTGAACAGTGTAATGTAAACTTCAACTTTAACATCAGTTCCCATAGTAACAAAATATTGTTGTAATTTCGTTGTTACTTTTACTTCTTATAAACCGAATAACCATTTATCGATTATTTCCAAGATTTGTGAATATAATTGCTATTTAAGTAAGTGTGTATTTTCAGGAAATGGATTGATCTTAGATTTTCTACAAATACTTAGGTAAGGTTCGATTTTGATGTAAATTTTATTGTTGAAAGTGTTCACCAAGTGCCTTCGTTCTCCTTTCTTTATGGTACCTATATCTAAGTTCTAATAATCATAGTAACAAACTAATTATTGAATAAAATAATTAATATCATCAACACTTTTCATGAAGCTAAAATATTCAGACAATATTAGTACCCATAGAAGTACCTATTTGATAAAGAATGACTAAAATAAATTGAACAGCCTTGTAGCAACTCAATTTATTTTAGTCATTCTTTGTACTAGTTTAAACCAACAAAATTCATTATCAATGTGTTTACACCAATGTCAAGTAAATAGCAAAGCTTTTGTTAAGTACATAAATCTATTTTCGTTTCTGGCGCCCTGAACACTGTCGGCATATCTGTGCTTGATCACAATGGCTAATCTTTGCACCAGGTATTTGCCGTAGTGAGAGTCACCAGTTTATTCTTCTCTTTATATATACATACAACAAGTTTCTTCACTTCTATGCCCCAACTGTCCATCGCCTCCACTACAATTGGCATCACGATTCAGTACTTAATCAATATTATATATTTATTTTACAGTCACTACATAAGTTGAACTGTTTTTCAACTATGTCTGATACTGAAGTGTCACCGTTAGACGAAGTTGATAATATAGACATATACACTGATGCAAGAGTTCAGTGGTTCAAGGACCGTATCCTGGCTTATTGCGGCATGCAAAATGAGAGTCTATTTTACAACATGTTGGCAGAAGGGGATAATAGAAAAAAGTTTATTTATTTCTTAACGTCTCCTATGAAGTCTTATGAACAAAACTTGAATAAAAAAACCTTCTATGTTACTAAAATTATTTTTGATGAGCTTATATATGAAGATCATGAGTTTACAGAATGGAGTAAGTAAATTAATTTAAATTGGAGTACCTATTTTTCTTTTTTACTATTCTAATAATTAAATTATTTTCATTAGGCTAAGAAAACACTGTTCTGCTTTCATCATTAGTATATACAGTACAGACACAATATATTTTTCTACCAGTGGCAAAGGGTGGAAACTTACTTTGACCTAGTTTGCCATGCACCAATTGCACCATATGACCAATTGGGAAGCCTGTAGAAATGGGATTATAGGGACCTCTTGTCACTGTTCATCTACTCATGGTCTAATTTAGGCAATAGGACCTAGTGATTAGTATGAATGGTACCTAATAAAAAAAGAAAATAGTTTAAATATAATGACTGAATATCATCTAAGTATACCTACCTACTATATGTATAAATATCTGTTTGCACATTGAACTTAAATTGATTATAACATGAAAATTTAGTTTAATAAAACAGGTTTTCACTGGTCTAATTTAACCTAGCAATATGACTTATTTCCAAGTACTGAAACTTTTTCTCTAGGTTTTTTAGAACATCTGCTAAGAATACTTTCACAATGCTATAATTTTTGCCAGGTAAGATTTATAGAGAACTGGAAGATTTTTCTTCTTACAGACATCATCCTTGAAATTACTCATCTCAACATTTTAAACATTAGGTATGCAGTTACATTCAGTTTTATTTTTCTATGTGTGGTGTTTGAATAATTTAATTATACTACCTACTGTTTGCAATAAAATATAGGATTCCAATAGGCTAATTGATGGATTGATTGACTGTTTCATAATGATATTTGTCACTAATGTTAGTATTTTTTAAAATTGGTAGTAATAGTCTTATTAGAAACTGAAATCACAAAAATAATGAGACTAAAGTTTGTTTATACCTACATTTCATACTAATATATAAAATTGAAGTCTATGTTTGTTCTTACTAATATTGAAAATGTAAATGTTTGTGATGATGTTTGTATGTTTATACCGATGTCGGGATATAGAACATATAGGTAAGCTACTTTTATGCCGGAGGTTCCCACGGGATGTTGGAACGGGATCAGATTTTCACGCGGGCGTTGCCACGGGCATCAATCAATTTCATCAATCTCGACGTGTTTCACTTAGTAATCTGATGAATGGCAGGACAGATTTTGAGGGGATTTTGACTAGTAAATAGTTGAAGCAAAATGTATTGCCAGTTACTATTGCCTACCATATTATAAAAATAGGTACCTAAATAATTGATAACTTTTGTTATGAATGCGTTTGTACCTACGTATAATGAATACCTACTTCAGTACTAAACGAATATCCCGCCCCTGATCGCTTTCGGAACTACTTATAGCAGCAATTAATAAGCTTATCGCAGCACACTATTGGACATAGGCCTCTCTCAATGTTGGGACGCTTAGGTATGCTGTTTCCATGCTGGCAAGATGGGTTGGTATAAGGTGTTATTTCGAGTATTGGTTCTTTCACAATGATGTCGTCTCCGTTTTAATCACCTCTTACCACACAGATGATAAATACCTACGTTATCTTATCAGGAATCATACCTCCCCCACCGCCGCCCCCGCCAAAACCACCTAAAGGCAAAAAGGGAAAAGGAAAGAAAAGCCCAGAACCTGCGGAACCAGAGCCAGCGGTCGATTCTAAGAGTAGTAAGAGCCTCAAAAACGTGAAAAGCGCAAAGAGTGTGAAAAGTATGAAAAGTCTCAAAGGTAATCATATCAAATGAATAATCTTGTTTAATCTACCTAACTGTACCTACCTACCTTTTTTTTTGGTTCGAAATCCCTACAAATACACCAGATACGACATAAACCACCCCAGCCAACGGTCGGTTAGTAGGACTTGACCCGACAAAATCCCCACACCATCTCAGGGAATGCGGGGATGTAAGTTGGCTCAATAAAGCTTTTCCATCGTTTCCTGACGTAGGTACCTACACTCGTACAGCCGACCCTGTAAAAATCTCCTAACCTTTTGAATGGCCCATGCTCCGTCCGCGAGTGTTATATGCTGGATCCACATTCCCATAACATTTTACTGTGACTGTATGAGAAGCGCGTGTCATTCCGATAGTGTGGACGTTAGATGCGTGTCAGCGGAGCTTAAAGAAAACATCGATTGACTCGTGGTGTCAGTTTGTACTAATGCGAGTTGTTTCGTCCACACTCAAAGTGTACCGATCCGGTCCGTTATTTATACCACAAATATGAACCCGCCTTTTCACAGGTCGATGGTAGGTATACCTACCATCGACGTGTGTGACTCGTGGTGTCAGTTTGTACTAATGCGAGTTGTTTCGTCCACACTCAAAGTGTACCGATCCGGTCCGTTATTTATACCACAAATATGAACCCGCCTTTTCACACGTCGATGGTAGGTATACCTACCTACCGTTGTTACACCGCTCGTTAAAATACTCAGGTAATTAGTAACCACGCGTTAGATCATATGCTATCTGATCATCGAAGCAAAATGACTATGCCCCAAATAAACTTGTTCTCATGACCTATGACCTATGAATGTCCTTATGATCAAGATAGTAGGTGCAATTCAATTAAATTTATTTTTTATTTTCTTGACATTTTTATTATTTTTCACAGATGTCTCAGGAGATCAAGCTGGTACGTAATTTTCAATTATCTTGTCAACGTTCTTCTCACACCTGATTCTGCTAAAGTTTTTAATTTAATAGGTATGTAAATAATTTAATGAGTATTTTGATGTTATTTTCTGGATTTGAAGAAGGGGAAATAGAGACAGCTGCAAGCGCAGTAAAAGTATCAGAAGAAGAAATGGGCCAAATGAGTGGATATGATTTTTCATTTGATAAGTCGGAAGCACTCGTTATTCCAGAAGACAAATATTATTTTCCACCGCGTAAGTATCTATTATATAATGTTAGTAATTAAAACTGTGGTCATATTTTTATTAGCCAGATAATGAGCAAGGAAATTGCTATTTTCCCTATGCAATTCTTTTAATGAGAAAATTAGAAAATTAGTAAAACGTATGGATCTTCTCGGGAAAGGCTACCCTAAACCAAAGGATTACATGCAACTATAATTAAGGGGAATTGCCGACGTACTTAATTCTCTCCTCAAACGTAGGGGCCAAATTAGGCTCGACACAAAGGATCCAACTGAGTTTCAAGTGCCTGCGAAGGTTCCAAAGCAACGCACCCCAAATATATTAAAAGAGAAAAACTACCAACTTAAAAAAACAAAAAAAAATCATCAACCTCAAATACCGAGAGGAAATCCTGCTTCAGAGCAGAGAGAGAGAGAGACCTACTGACACCTGTTGATTTGCGAGTGAAGTAGGCTGAATGATCATACTTCTTTAGTAATGAAACTGTTTTGTTAAAAATATAAATAACTTTTATAGCACCTGAAGAAATCGATCCTGAAGTTGATGGAACTTTGGAATACTACACAATTATCGTAAGAATATGATTTAACTTTATTAGTAATAGTGTTGTAGTTTGGACCACGATCAATGAATAGTAAGTAGGTATATATGTAGTTATACAGGCTTTATGTATCCAAAGGTGTGTGCTGTTCTCCTTGATAGTGTGAACTTACCTTTACAAGATTGCTTACACTGCATCTTACGTTGGTAGATGGCGTCTTGTATTTATATTTATTTATTTATTTATTTACACCTAGATTGAGCTTTTGAACCATTTAAACTTAAGCTGTGTTGATTGTCGGCGCACCCCAATTCTATCATATTAATTTATTATCCCCTGGGAATAAAGAGAGAACAAAGGATTTATGTATATGAGAATACGCAACTATGTGATAGGTTAATTTCTACCAGTGCAAACTTACATCAACTCGAGTGTCATAGAGTGAGCCGTGACAGCCCGTTACGGCTTAGATACTCTATGACACACGACTTGATCTCAGTTCATATCATTGGTGAAATCTTCTCTCAGTCGAGTTGCTTATTCGTTTACCTTATTTATCTCCACTCGAAGGATTAAAGATAAGTAAGTACCTAAGTAGTTTTGTTATCGAATCTTGAAAGCTTGTAACTTTACCTGTTAACCTTCCAGCTTCCATCTTCTCTATCCTCAACCTCTCACCTTCACTATTTTCTTTTGATTGATTATTGGTTTGCATTATTTTTTCACGACTTATTTCGGTTTTCGAAATTAAATTGATTGATTAATGACAACTAAATTAATAGTACTTAAGTACGATGTATATCTTCACGTAGTTTGTGTGTTTGCTTAGAGTTTCAAACAAAAATTAGATACCTAAGGCGTTTCATTTTACCCTACAGCGATCTCTTCCCCGAGTGGTCCAATCCCCAAAACTGCTCGCAATCTTCGGAGCCTTCACTGCTGCAGTATCGCACCGCACGCGTCGGTACTTCTACTTCGTACGGCAGACACAGGACGAAATCCCTTTGGGAGATACTCCCGCGATTACTAAGCTCAAAATGTCTGACTACGTTCTGTCTGGCCTGATTATGGGAAAGATGCTCATAACAATGGGTCTACAGTTACGAGAGGTAAGACCACTTACCAGACTCACTTTTATTGCAAATACTTTTAAACCATAAAGTTTATATACTGTGGTAGTGAAAAAAAATTTCCTCATTACCGCGCGTTACCGAATTTAAAATGTCAATGTAAGTGACTTGTGACTTTTAGTATAGAGACATTTACGTCACCTATTTCTGTCAAAGTTTATAAAGTTCCTCATTACCGCGCGTTACCGAATTTAAAATGTCAATGTAAGTGACTTGTGACTTTTAGTATAGAGACATTTACGTCACCTATTTCTGTCAAAGTTAATAAAAAATGTTAGGTAAGGTTTATAAAAAATCGTTTCGTTCCGATTACAAATCTCAGTGTAATCTGTGTACAAAATACCATACGAATGGACCCCCCCCCCCCTTTGAAGTCAGTTAAAAATCTTACTCATCTTTGTTTTTTTTCTTTACAGTCGTTCATACCTCTATTTGAGAAACAGTTTCGTGAGGTAACGTTATCGAATATGGGTTCAAGCCATGCAATGCTGTCTCGACAAGTATCTTACGCTGGTGCACATCATAATGTGGAGGAGACTGGTTCTCAGGTACGTGAAACTCTTCATACATTGATTGATTTTGTGAGTCAAAGAAATTAAAATAAGCTGCCCTACACGCGATTATTTTCGGCAAAACTTTCGCGGGAAAAACAGTCATGTGACCTTAGCCTTATGCAGATTTTTTTTTCAGGTCAACTATCTTCGACCTTCTGATTATAGAAGAATGTCTAATATAGCAAGAGAGGAAAATGCTGAAAGAAGGTATTACGACATTTCCAATAAACTTGTAGATAGGTACATACAATTGTAAATTAAAATCTGTGATAATTATAATACTTAACATATTTAAATTTTTTAGAATGAAAAATATGCACCATCAGCCGCGTTTGTCTCAAAAGGGTCAACCTCACAAAACTCATGAATCGGTTTGTATAACTTATTTTACTAAAATAATAAATGAGAAAATTCTGTGGGCATTGGGCATATATTTGAGCATTATGGAACTATGGAAGTACTAGATCTTACATACTTTTCCCGCCTGTTTTACGCCCTTTTGCACTTCACTTACTGCATTTACCTTTTATTGTAGCTTTTAATTTCAAGATATAGCTAAAAATTTTATCAATCAATTTACATACCACCTTAAATACCATAATACCATTTCAAAATACAATAAATTTCGTCAATTCGAAAAGTCAGTCCCTGATCGTTCGCGGTGTAAAAGTGTTCATCACACTTGCCGTGTTTTATAATAAGTATTCAAGATTAGTAAATCTGCATCTAGGTAATGTAAAAAAATTAACACGTATTTAAAGATGTATTAAAGACGTATTAAAAGATACCACACGATTGTTTACCTTTATTTAAGTACCTAAACAAATGGAGTATAGGTTGCCATCTTTGTATCACATCATTTTATTGCTATGTTAACAGGATAGGCCAGGATCACCTACGTCACTAGAAGAAGCTGGTAAGAAATCTACCGCCGAGGAAGTAACGTCGGACATAAAAGAGCTCGTCGGGATTGTAGATTGGTTTGTACATTTTTACATTACCTCTAGAGTAAATCTGAGTCTGTTTATGAGTAGGTGAAACGGGAATACGTTCCCATGAGGCGTAAGACGACGTCAGTATTTTACGCATGTAATAGATAGTCATTCCATATTCACGAAACGGTCACGTAATTTTATTATGAAGTGGAATTTATTCTCTGAATAAATAAGAGAATAATTATGCAATATTTATCATAAAGATGAATTTTATCTAAGTATAGCGACAATACACTTCAGTTCCTAGCAGAAATTTGAGATAAATAATTATGATCTTTTCATATTACGTATTTTACTTACCTACATCTAAAAATAAAATAAACAACATATTAGCTTAAGTTCTAATTTAAAACGTAGTATTAATAAAGTTCGAGGGATGGCGCAGTAAGTTATGGTAATAACTCATTACCTGCTGCTGATTCATTTGCAGAGGCGGGTTCATTTTGTATTCTGCTATAGTTTTTTTTTATTTTTCGTATGGAAATCCTCACTAATAACACCCCCTTTCAGCCATCGAGAGTGATTATGTTGTACTCAAAACGACTAAAATCGCACGCCGTCACGGGTCCCAATTACCGGGTGTAAATTAACCCAATAAAGCATTTCTCGCACCTTGACTTTGGGCCATCTACTTACGGCTTTAAGATGACACCATAGAACCGGGAAGGGTACGCATTGCCTAACCATCCTGGCGGGTTCGTTAGGATTACAGGTGGCCGTACCTGTCCACGCGACATGCTTGCGCTCGGAAAACCAACTCGCCCCTCTCCTGCTCTCCAAACCACTGCGATGATGATAGCATGCTGGAATTATTGATTAACAAACATCCAAATTATCGCATGTACGAGTTACGAGTATAACATCATGCTCACGGTGTATTAAACACCCATATTTCGCCAACTATGATTTTCGGTCCCACGTAATAGGGGGCGAGCCTATTGCCGTGAATCGGGCACTTTTAAAAGAAATGGAAAATAAATTCCTAACAGAAAATGTTGTAGCAAAATAAATATGTAAAAAAAAGCGAGCTGATTCCTTGCTATGCGGTGTAAATCGCAAGGAAATTAAACGTGCTTAGCCGCACAAGCAGAGTATCAGACAGTAAAACATCAGTATAGATAAAACATAGTTACAATTCCATAGGACGATAGAACACATAGAAGGTGAGATCCAGTTACCGATGCCAAACATCCCAATGCTACAAGAGGAACACCGCGGCATGGTAGAGATTGTCGACCCAGACGTGATTAAGCAGCTAGAAGAAGCTGTCATGATGTGGCAGATTCATATTGATGCTATTATAGCTGCTTGTTTGGGCAAGGTACGTACTTCATTCAATCAATCAATTAGCCTATTGCAATTCATTGAACATAGACCTATCTTGATGTTGGGAGACTTTGAACAGTATGAACTGGTTTCACCGATGCCGCTGGTCAGAAGGGTTGGTATAGGGTTCCATTTCGAGATTTCCTTCTGACTGCGTTTTTTATCATTATTCGCTTCTTATGCTATGCTCCGGATGAGATGCTGTGTTGATATTCTTTTTCCTCCACCACACGTACCTATTTGCACTCAACTTAATTTTATTTTTCTTGGTTTACCTAGAACAATAAAATTTAGTTGCGTGCTACTTATAATAATCCTAGTTAAAAGAACACGATTTTCACTCAGTCGCTTTGTTTAGGTCCTTAATTGTGTTGGAGCACAGCGAGCACGATAGGAGGTGGTTCATTATTTGCATAGGTGCATCACAGTCACAACCCACCCTCTCCATCCAAACAACCCCAATTCTCATCCAAGTTTGCCCTGTAGCAGTCAATCTGGGAACTTAATCTATTAACGGACTTCCCCTGCAGTTCATGCCCGGGTGGAAGTTTTTCGGCGGGCGTGCTTTTACAATTAACCAATTTTATCATGTCCTTCCTGTCTTTGCCAATTTTTTCGTTGCTACAAGATGATTGAAATAATGGAGACAGTGACCTATTATTCGAGCTATATTATTCTGATACATTGTTACATTGGCAGACACGTGATGGCGACGGCCCAGTTGCAGAATACAGATATTGGCGTGAGCGAGACGCTGAGCTATCTTTATTAGTGGAGCAATTAAAGCAGCCTATGGTTGTGAAAATACTTTACTTATTGAAGAAAGTTCGTTCGACGTATCTTGAGGTTTGTATTGATATCAATGAATCGATCAGTCTATCGCAGTCCACAGCTGAACTTATTCTCTCTCTATGTTGGGAACCATGTTCCAAAACACCTTACAATATATTTGTGCAAACCAAAATTTGGGCAAGCATATTGTGATGTAGCCACACATGGCTACCATTAGAAAATGTGGATATACAACACACTCAATAATAATTTACTATACGAACATTGTTAATTGTACCTACAAGATTCATAAATCGATTATCGGACATCCTAATAAAATTTTCTAATAATTTTTCACAGGGTTTCAAAAATAACAAGGAACGACTAATAGAGCAATACAATATGGCAAGCGATAACTTGAAGTTCCTTAGCACTCTAATGCGATTCTTTACTGTAAGTATTGTCTGTCTTATTTTTTTTTTTTTTTTTTTTTTTTATAATATCACGCCTGTATCCTCGAAGGGGTAGGCAGAGGTGCTAGCACCCACATTTCGCCAGTTTATGTTTAGGTCCCAATGTAATAGGTGGCGAGCCTATTGCCATTAACCGGGCACTTATAGACCTGCGATAAATACACACATAACTTCGAAAAGCATCGAGTCATTGGTGTGTGCCATGGTAAAACCTGGGATCGAACCCGAGACCTCGTCTCAGCAGTCCATTACCCATACCACTAGGCTACCGCGGTTGTCTGTCTTAATACTAACTTAGTACTGTAGTTAATTAATTAAGATACATACATATGTATATTCTTAGCATAAACGATACACACAATGCTTTTATACTTATATACTCATTCCTGATCTTTTTGACTGATTTCATTTCTCTTTATACTATATTCTACATATACTACATTCTATATTCTATAAAGAGTAGGTATATACGTCTTTGCTCTCTTTAATTCAATAAAAAATAAGCTAAAATATCACCTCAATAAGTAATTATCTGATGTACAATTTTCATCCAAATTTTATAAGAAATAAGGCATGCTATTGCCCACTTTCTTTCAGAACTGAGATTCAATTAATTGTTAACGATGAGATTATAAATAACTCCCATTGAGTTTTAGACTTAATGGAATACAGCCAAAGTACAAAATTAAATGAAAAGGAGTCCATTACATTATTTCATTCACTCTAAACGATAGCATTAATTGATTTTAGACTTTAACAATAGAGTAGTAAAGTCTTAAATTCAATGGCGTTTTTTGTAAACGTCTTTTTTGATTTGACAATGTTTGACAATTAGTAGTCGATTATTTCAGCCTGCGCAATTTCACAGAACCTGGTAAAATTGAATAACAAACCCTTTTTCATCATAGGTCATAGAAGGTGATGCGCCATTAACACAAGTGATAGAGATCCTGCCGGAACTGATGGAAAGTATTTATATGATGTGGGTGCTGTCTAAAGGGTACAGGACAGATGAAACTATGGTGCCGCTCATGTGTCGGGTCTCTTGGGCGTTGTCTGATAAACTTGAGAAGAACCTCAACGTCCATAAGCTGTTTGAGTAAGTTTAAACAGTGGAAGATTTTTCATATTTTTTTTTATTTGTGTAATGAATTTTATTTACCTATGATAACTAACTTGCTGTGCTACCGATATTTGTTGACCTTATATTTAATGTTTTAATTTTCCAAAATAAAAGTGGCGAATGATTCACTTTATAAATTATCAGATATCTACTGTAAAAATATCATCAAAATCAACCATGCTACTTCGGACCAGATTATTCTTCTTCATACATGCGTTCATCCCAGTCGCACCCAAAGCTTGCACGCCCTAGAGTCTGCGCTTTTCCAGTCTTACTGCAGGTTGTGGCTGAGCTTCGACAATTTCTGTGAAGCGACTGCCATCTGATCTTCGGACCAGACCATTATTCAGAACAAATAGAAATACTCTTAAAGACAGATGTCGACATTACGAGAGATGTCCATTGTTGTGTTACATTCTGGATACTACATGGTTACTGGGTGGTGCATAATATGGACATATGAACATAATATGGTGGACAGTTTATCATGTGATGTTTTAGTAAACCAAATGAGGTAGTTCTGGCATTAGCACGCGCTGGCCAAAAGATAATGCAGATGTGGCACGACCTTTACAAAGAAACGCGAAGACAAATCGAGCTCTGTGGCAAGGGCGCTCGCTGGGAGTTCAATCAGCCATTATTGTTTACTACAACAGATTATATTGGATCCGTTGGCAAAGACCTGGGTGATATAGTGCAGGTAAGAAATGCACTTAGCAATTTGTATTTATCATGCGAAAAATTCCCCCGCTGGGCCGGTTGGGGAGGTTGTGTTGGACTCGAACCTATTAAAATGTATGCTGTCTTTGGATCCTTAGTGCCGGAGGGAAAGGCTGCTCTGTCCCACTTGAAGGCGGGGACGAAATTAAGAAAATAATTTATTAATTTGTATAATATTAATTGGGACGAGGGCAGGAAGACGATGATGATGATGATTAATTCACTGAGATTTTTGCAGGTACTCATAGACTTTGAGCGTATCTTCGGCCTCGAACTCCAATCGATTATAAGCGATCCATCTCAGATCGATGACGTGCGCAAACGTGTAAAAAACCTTGTCTTCCCAATACGAACTATTGACTTCAGCGTATTCGTATTCGACAATAAGGAGAATTGGGATGTTATTATGGGAGATTTTTGGCGCGAAGTAAAATACTTAGAAGCAGAAGCTACAAATTATATAAATGCTAGCTTCGGCAATTTGAGGTAATTACACATGTTTACGTATAAATTGTATGATTAAAATGATGCAATGACAGTTTAACACGATTAAACGCTGCCTGCCAAAATACTGGCTTCGGTCATCATCATCCTTGCGTTCATTACTGCAATTAGACCAGCTGTTAGGTTTTTAGGACTCCTAACTACCAGTAACGTCTGCCATAGATATTCTTATGACAACCGGGACCGACCGCATGCAGACAAATATTTGTACTGATCGGACATCGAACCCGCGCCTCTTGCATAGAGTCGCATTCAATACCACCACCTCGCAGAAGCTGTTAAAATACAGACTTCAGTTAAGTTTTTACCACCTTAATAGACAAATATATCAACCATATTGATGTCAAACGAAATTTTAGATCATCAGAAGAAGCGCTTACAGTGCTGTTGAAATTTCTGGAATTTGATACGCGAGAGTCGATTCGGCGCCAACTGGCCACGAAGTTCGACCTCGTCATGAGACAGTTCATGAAGGAGATCACTGCTATTGATGATAAATTCACCGTAAGTGTCTTCGATTTAGTTTACACTCTTTCATTTTATGCGTGTACTTGGCAAATAAAAGCAAGATAAATATATAAGGATAACTATATCTATATTTCTAACTTGCCCGCGTCAATTCCGCAATATTCGTAAAAAACAATAACCCGATTGCAAAGCGCCTATTTATACCTTTGTGCAAGTACGTGTAACAAATTGACAAAGTATTATCGGAATCGGACGTGCGGTACGATATGCAGCGTATCAAATACGAACGAACGAATTTATTTAACAGTCAATAGAAATTCCTGATTGGTAGTGGTATACTTAACTCTATCTAAATAATATGAAAATGAATGAATGCTCTACAAAGATATTTACCTATATTTCTAGTCTCATTTCTCTGAGCCTATTTCGAACTCAGTTGGGGTCAGGTTTCTAGTCTAAGACGCGGCTGAACTTCGATATTTTCCGTGAAGTGACTGCCATCGGGCCTCCGCAACCAAAATGGCCATATCATAGTTCTGTTTTTAGGCTAGTCGGACTTTTTGAGGACTCCAGTTACCCGTAATGAGTGCCATAGGTGTGCGTATGGCAACTGGAACCGACTGCTTAACGTGCTTTCTAAGGCACTTATATTTCTAAAGTGTATTTATTTGTAGCGTCAACGTAAAAACCCTCCGTTACTCCGCAACCATCCACCCGTTGCTGGTGCCATTTACTGGGCAAGAGCACTTTTCAACAAGATGAAACAACCAATCATGAGGTTCCAGAAAGTAAGTGTCTTTTATCTCGTTTTACTTCATCGTCTACCTGCACTTATCTCAACACAATATCATATATTTACTTAAGTTAACGCGCACAATAAAAAAAATCAAGTAAAAATAGATCAATCTTATCATTCTATTCCATCCTTACCTGTCAGACGTCATCCCTTAGATCCTCTTCTCTTAGTTTCTCTTTTACGCAATTAATTCATCTTTTATTAGACTTCCTAAAGCACTCTACAGTCACACTTTCAACTCTTCTCATAACGTTACTCTCCTCTCCCTCGTTTTCATACTGCTGCTCACTCCTCATATATTTTTCACTTTTGGTGTAAATTTAGGTGCCAGAACTAAACGACTGTGAACAAAAGAAGGAAGCATTTCTGCAATATAAGGCGTCATCGAAAATGATCAAAGAGTATGAAGAAGCGAAATATAAAGAGTGGGTGCAGGGCGCTTCTGACTTCGTCGACAAGATGATGAAGAAGAATGTGCTTAAAGTCGAATTTAAGAAGGAAACTGGTACGAGTTGTTGTTGGTTATTTGGAGTGTATTTGACTTCAAAAACGATACCAATACCAGAGTATAGAAATTGATTAAATCTAATATTTTATTATAGTTTCAAAATACATGTGTTAAAATCAACTAAACAAGTCCTAATGAGTCCTTATCTACCATTTTTTACATGCAAGGTCCCCCTTGGTTCTTACAGCATCGTTAAGCTAATTTAATATCTCACTGTTGACAACATTTACTTGTGAAGCCGGTAGGTATGCCAAAGAAAATACTTCTGAGACCAACCTAACAATTTTGATGTCTATGTGAAATGACAATGCAATCACCAAATACGTTAGCATTACTCCTGACCGATCTCTTTCAACTTATTTATTACTTTGACGCATCATGCTTATAATGTGTACCTATTTCAGAGGAGGCAAAGCCAGCAGCCAAAGGTATGCAGCTAACAGCTGCTGGTCGTGCTAAGAAGAAGGCCTCTATGACATCGCTCTGCCCCATCGATATTGTCAATAAAGAGATTGCAGATAAACGACGGAGGGACAAAGCTCGTGAGTGTCAGTCCATCAATTAGCCTGTTGTAGTCCATTGCTGGCCATAGGCTTCTCCTAATGGCATTTAGAAGGTTTTTCTTCTATTGCCAAGTTAACCAGACGGATTGCCATTGGAAAACTAGAGTATTAACTTAGTGACTAGGTATATAATAATAATGGTTTTGGTACATATTGTTTTCAGTTGTTGAACTATGTGTGTTCTTTATACAAAAAGAGCTCCGTAAGGGTCACCCCGCTGCTTGATGCGGGGCAATGTACTATTTTTTTTTAAATCTATATTCAACAATTTGAGTGGAATATGTAAGAAGTTCATAAATTTAATTCAAAATTGAACCAAAACACTTTCTACTTACCTATGCACCAGCTTACCATAGACGTTAGTAGATACACATTAAAATTATAATTAGAAATTAAGATAGTCATAATAATTTTTTTTAATAACTTTTTGGGACAGTCAGAATCATGAGGCTCGGCCTATAGACGGTTATATAAGAAATATTTCGGTATTATCCATGTAAATGTCTAAAGTTAGAAACAAACTCACATCACCATAAATTCATTCTAACTTTTATATTGCGCGAATTAGGTCCTCGTTCTACAACAAACAACGTCTGTAAAATATTTTATCTTCTCCCCATTTCCGACGGAGTTTTTCTCATTTAATAGTCAAAAAAAGTATTTATTTGCTAAATACGAAAGCTAAATACAAGGCTATCCCGTCTATTTCGTACTCGGGATTCGGGACTTCGTATTTCCATGAAGTGTATAAGGCCTATAGTACTATTATATAAGTTTTGTAAATTGTTATTTGGTTTATACCCTTTCGCCCTGAATAAAATTAATAAATTATCTTTCTCACGATCGCAAACATTTACATAAGAACGGTTAATACAATTTTTTATTGAATTTTTGTCAAAATACTGCCAACTGCATTTTTAATTTCACATTATAAGAGCAACCCTTTTACTGCCTACTAGGCATGTTTTCAGTCTTTAGTAGGCCTATCATAAACTCTTAAACAGTTGACCTCTTTTTTTCTTACTAACTAGCTTTCATACTAACTGCAAAAATAACTTTGTAGTCTCATAAACATAGCATGACAATTTGCAGTTGGTGTTATGACAACCGTTAAGTATATTATTGACCTGTTTTAAGAGTCCATGGTACGGTATAGGTACCGTCTACTGCCTGGTAGATTATTATTGGTAGTAGGTAGGCCTACTACCGATTATAATCTTCCATGTTGCAACCTAATATTACGTTTCTGGACTGAGAAATTAGACCTAAGACTGAAAACCGTAGAGCCGGTAGCTCTGGAAAATTCCTTTTAGCTTCGTTTTATTATAAACACCATTATATATAAGGTCACACCATTTTCGCTCCGGGTTAGATACAGGTAACATGCTGACCTTTTATGCAAAACTGCCGACGCGTTCTCGTCGCTTTTTTATTTATTATGAAATTGGTTTCAGTGATGTTGATGAGAATACCGGGTCAGCATTACGAGAATGTCAGATCACCTAGCTCAGTGTCTCTACTAGCTAAGGAAGGACTGGTATGTCATCAATTTTTATTATATTTAAAAGTATTTTAGCATGATGAGTGCCATAGTAATAATCTTTAAATCTTAAAGTTAATCATTTCTAGCCCTGACTAAATCTGTAGAGAAGAGACGCGGGTTCCATTCTCGCACATTTCAAATATTTGTGTGCATGAATATGAATGTTTGCATTAGTCTGGGTGTTTCTAGGTATAATATGTGTATGTATTTAGAAAAAATGTATCAAAATATGTTTATCCGCATTCTAGAACTCGTAACACAAGCTAGTTAAGCTATGCTTACCATGGCTCTAGGTGGCGTTGTATAGGTTTTTACTAATTAAAAAAAAGTTAGCTTGACATTTTTCATAGCGCGATGCAGGCATGTTTTTTGATTCACTTGTTTGTCGGATCCCCGTTTAGCTTCGCCTATGATCACACGATATATTTTGTATCACCACACTACATAAAGATTTACTAAACTAGTTCTTTTTTTCCTATAGACCGACGTCACATGGCGGGACCTGACAGTACATAAGCTAATGCAGGAGTACGATCTGGAGTTCCATCCAAACTTTGATAAAGATATATTCCTGGTTATACAAGAAGCTGAACTCATGGAGCAACTTGGTTAGTGTAGTGATGTGAGAGGCAGTTTAGAACAGACGCAGTAAAAAATTGTTTGAGGAAGGAAGCCCAGTCTAGGCCTTTTGCCTTGCCGTAGTTTAAAAAGATTTTGATTAGCGAAATATAGGGTTAGAAAATAAATCTAATAAGTCAAAACTGTCTTACTCTCCCCATTATTATGCAACTAGTTCGTTTGTTACAAAATGTAGTAAAATAATACTGACTATAGAACATTAATTTGTGATAAAGAAAAAAATTGTAAAATGTGAGCGTCCTTAATTACCGAGTTACCGAATTTAAAATGTCAGTGGCAGTGAATGATGACTTTTAGTATAGAAACATTAACGTCATGCAATACCTATTTCTATCAAAGTTGATAATAAAAAAAAATGTTTCATGGCCCATATATTCTGTCATTTTCTCACGACTGTGTTTTGTGTAAAGATGCATATGTGGTTGGAAATGAACGATTGTGTCCCACGATATGATAACACCCCACTGTATTCTCAATATTCCTTAATTTTTTTTTGCCAATGCTCAAGAATTATATAACTTTTACATGATCGAAGATTAGTAAAGTCTTATAAATCTCGTTTTTAAACAGGTTTTGGCTTACCAGCAAATATCCGTGACGTAGCACTACAGAAATCCCGTTTATACTATGAGCTAGAAGCACTCTCGGAGGTCATAGCTAAGTACAACGTAAGCGCTCAAGCGCTCAGTCCCTCAGAGACACATCTCATGAAGCGCCATCTACTGGATATGGAGAGGCATATACTACCTGGACTCACCAGGGTTACGTGGACTGCACTCGGCATCGGAGAGTATATCAAAGATATCACTAAAGGTAAAGAATGAAGGGCCTTTGTGACGTAGAAGTAGTCTTCAATTGCTAAGACGGAGGTTGCGAGCACGATTCAAAGCATAAAATTTTGTATGCATGAATAATATTAGGATATATTTTGCATTGGTGTGTATCTCGAGCTCTATTTATTTTGGATCTAGAGAGATCTGACTAAATTAGGTCCCAGCTAGAATAATACTCTATTTATAAACAAACACGATTGTTTTTGCGAACTAAAGACCCAAGGACGTGTTGTATCGGTTCGAGTCCGACATAACCTCCCCAACCGGCTCCGGCGGGGGAGGTATCCGTAGAGATTTTTCGCACGATAAAAAAAGTGTAGTGACGACAGAGGCAGTTTAGAATAAACGCAGTTTTAATGAATATTCAGTTTATAAATAAACACGATCGAGTCATATTTCAGTTTAGACTGAAGTGTACACGGTATTCGTAGGTACATGATTTTTATTCATGGCAATAAGAAGTCGTTATAGGAAGAGTTTAGTATTATTATAACTTATTATTATCATCTCAGGCGAGAATTCCTTACGAGCGGTATACAAACAGTTAAAAATGGTGGAAAAAGAAGTCCAGTTCCTCTTGGATCAGCTGGAAGCGTTTGATTTATTTCCCGTTCTACGACCCCAAAATTACTTAGATCCCATAACTGGCGAGCCAGATCCAGAATGGTTGTACCCTTGCAAGGTAAGGACGTAAAATAGTCGAAAACCTTTAATTCTGCCGATTCTATGTGAACATATGAACTTCAGTAGGTATTTTTAAGGTAACTTACCTGTCATATACTTACAAAGACATCTTACAACTTTGGTCTACTCCTGATGAGGACTGTGAAGTCTGTGTCATGTTTTTAAGAGTCTCTTTTCCGAGGGTTAGTCGAAAATTTCAATAGGTGACAGAACACACACTAAGAAATCGTAATGGTCCTACTGTACCGATTAATAGATGCGCGTATGTTTGTAAGAAACTAAAAATTTTACCGTGCCCGTAGCACGAAAAACTATCGAATTCGTAAAGGTATCGAGAGAGCGGAGCATTTTTTTGTACTACAGTTTATTGAAAATAAATTGACGGCTTACTACATGTCATTAAAAATAATTGAAGTTGACGGCTTCACCCATACACAGTAGGCAGGCTCCATATCGTAAAGCTCCGCTCTTTCGATTACAAAATCGATAGGTTTTTGTGCTAAGGGTACTGTTCTTATCACATACACTCTAAACAGTACAGTGCGATTGTAACAATTTCGCGCAGCCTGTATTTACTACATTTTAACAGGGTTAATATTTTCTGCAGGCATACTTTGTTGAAATTGAAAACGAGCGCATAGAGCGGATTGCGAGTCTCGCCCGTATTTACGAGCGTATCGGTCCGATCCTAATGAAACTAGAGTACCTAATCTTGGGCACCAGTACGGGCCGCTGCGAAGTTATGACCACCTACTACGCCTTTTGGGAGCAGAGAATATTCACGTGCCTTGTCAAGTTAGTGATTCAGTTTATAATATACAACTATACCCATCATCACGGACCTTGGACCTAAGTCGCGAGAGGAACAAGGTCCCGGTGTGCGCGGATTGTTTTGATACAATCTATGATTGATGAATTTGAGCTCGTTCACCAACATTGGAAGCCGTGCTATCCTCAAAAGACGCTATCCATAAACGCGTATCGAGAGCGTATTTCGAGAAATTCTTGGGTGGCACCACAAGCCTCATGAGACTTTGCCTTCAGCTTAACATCAGGCGAGGTGAAGTCAAATTGACGTGCCATAAATAATAATAAAAAATCTGGTGCCTTGTGGTGCCACACTGGTGCCTATGCCTGTAGCTAAGTATTATAGCTAGAGAATTGTGCAGTGCTAATTGTATCATCGACCAGTAAACAATAATATTTCATACTCTGTAAACTAATACAGGTTAGTGCTGGAGAACCTTCAAGATTTCCAACAGATGCTTAGCGAAAAGATGCCCATGTTCCAAGTTGATGCGGTGCTTGTACCGCCAGATATTACAATGAGGCCCACGCAATCTGAAGTGTGTAATATCCTCGGATATAACGTTAAGCACTTCCTTAATAGGTAAGGCGAGATGTTGTGATTTTGATAATTATCTGAATATATTCGCCTGACTTTCGGTCCTGAGTATACGTACTTAACACTCAGGACTGAATCCCCATAAACGTTTTATGTCGAGAATCAGTGCGTCGTGTTTCTCGCATCCTAAAACGTCCATATAATGAATCGGAAACCTAGATACTCAAATCGCCTTTAAACTGTTAACTTTAATCTGCTAATTACTCGGGTTTCCACGATGCGAGGTGTTACAGATGCTTAGCATTTCAACGCTCCTAATTAGCGTTTTCTTTAAAACTTAAACGCAGAAACCAAATGGGCAAAATTTTGCCAAAGTTTTTTATACTGTACTAACAACCTTTTAGATTTACCGCCTTCCCCCGTTGGATGAAGAAAACTTGCCTCCCTTGCGCACCACAAACCATCGTTGAAGCTACCGGCAGTGAGTTCTATGTGTTCTCGTACTTCGAGGACATTCTGCGAGTTACTGCTATTAACGATATCACGATGCTCATACAGGACACCATCTACAGGCTCACTCTGGACATCAACTCTTATATCCAAAAGTATGTTTATAACACAAGTAATTAAATAGTCTGCAGTATATAGTGAAATGTATTTCTGGTAGTCGTACAGAACTCCTGAGACTTACATAATAAATATGCGGAGATATCCTAGTTTCCATATGTGTGTTTATGGATGTCTGGCTTAAATTCTCGAAATGAAGAAAAAAAAATTATATACTAGTTCAGTTTGGTGCTACTCAGATTTTTTTGGTAGTCAAATACGTAACAAATATCAAAGCAAAACTGATATTTACCGCCAGTTGCGAAATATTTTTTTTGATGGTTGTGACTTTTGCGCCACCGCAAGTGAAGAATATCGATAGTAGAATAAAGATAGTGTGTGATATAAAGATGATGTTGTAAAGTGATGATGTAAAGTGCTTAAGTTCGACTCTGTCAAATCGAAAGGTTAATTTCAATCCCTAATAAAACTACATTAGCCGTTATAGTCCATAATTATTGAATCTCGAATTTAACTCTTTTGTACATTTTTAGGTGGCTTAAATACCAGCATCTCTGGGCATTCGACAAAAATCTATCTTGCGAAAAGTACATTCAAAAGTACGAACAAATATTTAAATACGATGAGAAGTTTTTCTTTTTTGAGGATATCATTTCTGATTTGGACAAGCATGTTAAATTTGTAGACGTGGGCGCTATCAGAGTCAATCTTAGACCTATCATACAGCAAATTCAGGGCCATGCGCAGGAGTGGAAAAATATTTTGGGACATTGTATCCTAACCAAGACTAGAATGAACATGCATGAATTGAAAAATCAAGTTGAGGTGAGTTTTGAATTACTCGAAATACGAAATGTCATTGTGAAGTAAACGTCTAATGGGAAGCGGTTATCTTTGTCAATAAATAAGATGAAGTACAAGAAAATTCTAGTAAAAGGAATACATAACAATTACAAGTAAGTAGTTAATATAGTACAGTATCAATAATAACTTCAAATAGTACAATTTGTGAATTGTACTCGCAAAAAGTACTACAAATGTGTAATTGTTATGTATTCTTTTTATTAGAATTTTTCGTACTATTCTATTTTTATATTATTTCGTATTTCTTGACCCGTTAGGATTAAAAAAAAATATCTTACGTTTTTTTATGTAAAGACCGTTTGTAAATGGGTACACCTCATATAGTAGAACTTTTTAAGTAATAATTTTATATTGCATAACAACTAATAGCATAAACCTCTTTTCGCAGAATATCGTTTGGCATAAACTCATTTTGCATACATTGAAACCCATAATTTTGTAAGTCAGAATCATCTGTACGCATAATTTTTGTATGCATAATAATCACAATGTATAATCATCACATCGCAGAAAGTTCAAAACCAGATTCATCTTTTGGTATATATTTCTTATCCATAACTATTTAAAAGTAGAACCATCATTTCGCATAATTTTTACAGCAAGAATCATCTTTTATGATTATTGCAACATTTATGTATGTTATAAAGTTGATTTAATGATAATTATTTGGTTTTTATATCCTTGCCTATGAGAGCATGCTCGTTTCTGGCATAAGAGGTCACTGTTCTAACCTAACCTAACCTAACCTATCCGAGTCGGTGTACTCTGTGTCGGGGTGTTAACAACTATCTATTCTTCGCCGGCCGCTACCGCGGCACGCTCGCTTCGCTCGCTCGGCTCGCGCTGTTGGGGTCACAGTTCTAACCTAACCTAACCTATCCGAGTCGGGGTACTCTGTGTCGGGGTGTAAGCAACTATGTATTCTGGCGCTTCGCCGGCCGCTGCCGCGGCACGCTCGCTTCGCTCGCTCGGCTCGCGCTGTTGGGGTCACAGTTCTAACCTAACCTAACCTATCCGAGTCGGGGTACTCTGTGTCGGTGTGTAAACAACTATCTATTATAACCTACCCATTTTTAAAGAAGAAAGTAACCCAATCTATATTATTCTAATTGAAATTCTATGCTTTTTATAGTATGCCTAGTCAAATTATGCCAAATAATCTCTACTCTAAATGAACGTTATGCTAAATGAAGTTATACAAAATTTTAACTATGCCAAAGGTAATTATGCCAAAAAAAATTCTACTATCTTAAATGTATGCCATTCTAAATTCGGTCATAAGCACATTAAGCCTAAAAATATTTATGTGAAATATTTTTTATGCCTAATAAATGATCGATTAAAGAAGTTTCTGCGAAGTGAGTTATCCCAAATAGGTTTCGGAGTATCAAGTTTCTACCAAATAGACGGCACCCTTTGTAAATACGTGAACATTTAGCATCTTCTATTGCTGACTATTGGAACATAATAAGTTGTCCAAACTGTGCTATATACATTCTAACAATAATATCGTTGCACCCAGTCGCTTCGTACTACAGTGAACATGAACATCAAAGGGTTGGAAGACTTCAAGCTTGTAATGGCCACCATTACTCAGGTGCAACAGCTCGTTATCACGGCGGAGGTCAAGTACCGCAATATGCAGGAGTTGTTTCACATGCTTAGGCAGCATGGTATTGAGGTAATCTGAAGGCTAATTCTGCTAATTTATGAGTATCAAGATTCGATTGACTGTCAGAATCAAATTAAATATCTGAAAAATCATCCTATTTCGATTGAAAGACGGTCAATTCTCTTAATAATAAAATTCATTAATTTTGTCCTGATGTTGTTTCTTGACAAGTGTAACACGAACGAATTGAAAGTGAATTTAAAGTACTTTAAAATTGCTAGAATCAGGGTGGTCTTTTAATCGTTACTAAAATAAAGCTACTAACTCATTCACTAGTTCCCCAAGTGTGGGATCAGGTACTTGTGGCACAGTCCCTAACTAGCAGTGGACTTTTATGAAAATTCTAATCAGCTTCACTTTTTATGTTACCTATAGATATTTTTAGCTTTCCAATCTGTATACCTTAATCTATACTTCCTTGGCATCTAGATATCACTGTGGAATGCCTCAGCTAGAATATTTTTTTAATAACATTTATTTCACTAGTAATTGTCTGTAGCTTACTAGTTAAGGAATCGCCCTTTGGAATCGGATGGCCGAATTTGGTTCGACGTGAATCCACTCCTTGTACAAGTATTTTAGCTTATATTAGCGAAACTACATAGTGATTTCGTTTACAAATGTTCTTAAATAAATATACATGGTAACAAATCAAGTATCCTCCGATAACACCTTAAGGCAGGTCCTAAATACTTTCCTCGGTATGCAGGTTGACGACGACGACCTAACATTCGTCGTAGGTCTACAGACATCCTGGGGTAATTTACAACAGACTTGTCTCTTCCGTGGCAACACTTTAGAAGAAACTAAAGAAAAGTTCTCCTCCTTAAACGTGGTGGAGATAGCCAACTTCTTAAAGGAGCTGGATGACTTTGTGGAGAAATTTGACCTTGAGGGTCCTGCCACAGTTGGTGAAGATATGGATAGGGGATCGCTATTGATGGAGGTAAGGAATATAATTATATAGGTTAGCCAGGAAAATGGTATTATTATTTACACAATATAGGGTAGATTAAGCAGTCCCATAGTAATCACTAATCTAATGCCCATCATCCCTATTGACAAACAAATAATTAAATATACTTACGAATATGCATCGTTCAATTTTTCTAAGCAATAATCAGCGTGCCGTATGCTCCAGCTAAAGCCCACATATACCTAGAGATAACTACGTTATTATTAAAATGTAAATAAACTTTACACATTAGGAATACAGCAAATACTTCGACGAATTAGAAGCCCGGAAGAAAATACTCCAGGCCGCTGAGCAACTCTTCGACAACCCACTCGCAGACTTCTCTAACTTCAACCGCGCAAAGACGGACTTTAACGCAATGGAGCAAGTGTACAAGATATACAAAGCCCAGAAGAATGCTAGACAGCTTTGGGCGAAGACCTTGTGGGTCAATCTAAATCCTCAAGCCCTCGTTGATGGAATCGAGCAGTTCTTCAAAGAATACAGGTCAGTTGATAAACGAATGTGGTTCAGCTTAGATTTGATAGGTAGGTTTTGTTTTGGGTTCCAAAGAGAGTGCTTAAGGGTTACCACTCAGCATTGTGCCATACTGATACTGTGCCCGCTACTCGCAGTACTCGAACCAATACTTCGGATAAAAATTCTATGTTCTATCTTAGTCTTAACCTGTGTACAAGATTTGCCAAAGCTATCTGACCGATGCGACTTGGTGAGGTATTTGTGAAGGGCGACTAAACACACGGCAAAATACGATCCGCATAAACTCGTTGTAATGGTAGTTTAAAAATAAAAATACGTACTTAATTAATATTTGAATTACGGTTTATACACAAGTTATACTAGCTACAAATAAAGATATAAAATTTTCTATACTTAAATCTGTAACTTGCTTTCAAAATCATTATTCGTCCGTGTAGACAGCAGAAATACTTAGTTAATGATTGAATCCTGTTTGTAATTCTCTAGAAAATTGCCCAAAGCAGTGCGTCTTGCTCCCACTGGTATGATGCTAGACACAAAGATGAAGCAGTTCAAGAATGTGGTGCCTCTCATGGTGTCGCTTAAGAATGAGGCTATGCGCGAACGCCATTGGAAGGAACTCATGCATAAAACTGGTGAGTATTTATTACTTGTTTTGTCTAAAGACCTTTAGCTTATAATTACTTTACATAAATAGCTATTTAGGTAAGGAAACTACGTCTGGGACTAGAGCACGCGATAATGAAAACAGTAATATTCAGACCGCGAATAGATGATATCAAGAAATAATAGTACATATCGTGGCTGTAGTTTGAGAATAGGTATCAAGCAATGTATAGTAAAGTTGAGTATTCTGAACATTTTGTTCTGAATAGTTTGTATTTCTGCTAATAGGTCAGGACTTCGACATGTCACCCGAACGGTTCACGTTGGAAAACATGTTCGCCATGGAATTGCACAAATACCAGGAGGTAGCTGAGACCATCGTTAATTTTGCTATCAAGGTAAGCAAAGGACAGTGTCCAACATGTATAAGCCCTTGGCCTGATATGGACATACAATAATTGGGCAAATATGATACAGGTTTGGTAGTTCATATTAGTAAGAAATAAAATAACAACATATGGTTGTATCAGAATTCATCATTTATATTATATATTGACCATAGCATTTAGTCAATTTTTGTTCATTTAAGATTACTTGTATTCATTATTTCTTTATTATTGGGATACATAAGTTATTAAAACATTATTCAGGAATTAGGCAGGTGGATTTACATTATCTTGGTACCGTGCCCAGCTCAAAAACCAAATGATTGTCATGACAAGAGCACAGCAACTTACTTAGGTACTATTCTTCGTCCGACAATACAATAACAGCAGTAAACATATTACATAGCACTTGCGGTGTAATCTATTGCCCTATAACAGATGCCAACTCTTGCAAACGGAGGACATGTCTTCGTCTTTGGAAAAAGTTGATGCCACTATTCACACATTGTCTCATCGTGGGATCTGTTCCCATATTCGTGCCAGAATTATCGTTATGAACGGGTTCAAAGTCGGCAGGCTCGCCAGGCTCGGTGATGAAAGATTTATCCGGGTTCATTTTCCAATGAAAAATAAAATCAGTTTTCACGAGAAATAGAATAATGTAAACACAAATCAAGATGACAAACGAATGACATTTTTATAACGGATTTCTTTCCAGTTGCCTTTACAAACACAAACTTAATCGATTAAAAATAAATTCGGCTTTGAATCGCGTAGAAACAGTTTTAGCTTCATTATTATAAAACAATGATCAAAGATGAGACCATATTAAAAGATTGTTATTATGTACTACTTTTTCGTATCTATATCGACTATTACACAATAAATATCTCCAATATCATGTACGATGAACATTGGCGGTATTAAAAAACATTATATATTAACGATACTGAACTTTTTTTAAGAAAAAAAGCTTCTAGCGATCAAATACTTCTAAATAATAATACTTCTAGTGATCCCTATCGCTTGAAAACCGGTGATATAAGCAAAATATTGATATCAATGCCGAACGAATGTCTAGAATGGCTATTTTATATTTTAGTTATATCTTATTATGTCCTGGCAACTGTTTATTTACTCAAGTAATATTTATTTTTACATTCACTATTTAGTTTTAGTTGAAAGTAGAGAATATCTATATAAATATACCTACTTACTTGTACATTAAGTCTAATAAATAAATAAATAAGCTCATTATTAACCGAGTATAATACATGATTACTGACTTATCTCTACGTTTTCGTAGTCGTTTTTAAAAATCTTATGTTTGACCGTTGAGTAGAACCGACTTCCACTCCGGCGCGGAAGGCTATTATAATATGAAAATCCTTCACATCAAATCGAATCACTTCACGTTCGCATTCGAGTCACATTCGACGCGTATTCAATATCATTTAGTTTATGTATCTTTTTTTAAGTATCAATTAGTCATAGGTTTCAAATCAATACTTATATCAAGTCAACCTATCAATTCCTTATGAAACTCTGGTGTCCCATACATTACTCTGTATCGATATATTCATATGTCTCAAATAAAAAAATCGATTATGTTCTTTATTATAACTGGCAACATTTTAGCATTGGGGAAAAGAGAAAGATGGTTCCAAGAGTATAGAAATATATATTTCAGTGAGCTAATAGAGTAAATACTAATTATTTAAAGATATATCTTGATACTCCAAGAATTCATGGTTAGTTCGGTAAAAATTAAATATGATTATCGATCAATAGCTACATTTGCCTACATCGTGTCCATGGAAGGCCAGTTTTGGATATAGGTAGTCCTTTATTTATTTTAGATTCTTTTAAACGACACAGACCCAATGCCGTGCGGATTTAGTCGGTGCGAGTCTGTCATACCGGAACTAACTATGAGTTACATCGGGTGAGATGAAACCCGAGCGATTATTGCACTCAAAATCAGTTCATTTAACATCATACCAAATAGTTGGAGGGTCACGTACCTACTAACAAATGACGCATAGCAAATGAAGCCACTTAATAATAACCCCTCCAATTAAGTTAAATATCTCATGTTAATAGTGGATTCACATCGTTACTGTAATGGCTAGGAGGCCATCTCGACGACCTTCCTTGGGTCAGCCGGAGCGTGAGAAATATGCCAGAGGGTACCTCACTTTCGGCAACTGACCCGAAATTCAGTCGGTAAGAATCCGCAATAACCTCGCCGGTTTCATTTCGAATGGTTATGTCGAACTACAAAAAAAATTCGAACCCATGACCTCTCGAGCACAAGACTGACTCCTGAACCATTTAAGGGGTCGCTAAAAATTCAAAATATCTCGTTTTAGGAGTTGGCAATCGAACGTGGAGTCAAGGAGGTTCAAGATAACTGGGCTAATATAAGCTTCACAGTAGCTCGTCACTGGAACCGTGGTGAAGACCGCGGCTACACTCTCAACCCCTGTGACGAGATTACCGTTAAGTTAGATGACGATGCCATGACGTTACAGAGCATGGCGGCTTCACAGTAACTATACTCTACTATATTAGTATTGGCATTTGACATTGCAGTATTAATAGCATAAATACCGGTTGATTTTATAGTGGTTTTGGAAAAAAAGATTTTGGCCACAATTTCGATAGTAAAATCGTAAGGAAGTCTTAATTTGGCGAAAAAAAATTTTTTTTTTTACACGTCCCATACATTTTTGTGTTCACCTGCACATTATTGCCATACAAAAAGTATTTTTTTTTTCTTTTCGAAATTAAAACTTCCTGTCGATTTTGCTACCGAAACTGTGTGTGAAACAAAATATTCTTTTTCCAAAACCACTATAAAATCACCGTGTATACTCATACGGCCTTTATTTACTGCGTTACCGAATTTAAAATGTCAGTGACAGTGACTTGTGACTTTTAGCGTAGAAACATGAGGGTCACTGCAATATTTTTGTCAAAGTTGATAATGGTTTATAAAAAAACGTTTCATGGTTCGTATATTCTGTAACTTTCTCATGCCTATATTTGTGTACTCACAAACTTGTTCCTCTAAGGATAATTTTATGGTCTCAGAGCGCATGCTAAGCCGTCGATCCTGGTTGCCGTTGATCCTGGCTGCCGATGGATATCTGTAGCATTCGCTACGGATACTTGAAATCCGCAGTAGTCCGACTTGGAAGGCCTTAGCCCTACTACCTACACTACTTAGCCCTAACCTTACTACAAACTTAGAGCTGATCGGAATACATTCACCAAAAATGTCTGAAATTCGAAAATTGAGCAGTAGCCTTCACATTCATTTCCTCAAATTAAAATACCAGTCATAAGTCTAGTTACACATATTGAGAACTCACTTGTACTTTTCCACAGTATTTTTATTTTTTATGTTTTAATAGACCTGACCGGTTTCGCCTTACGGCATCCTCAAAGGTTTTGCCGATCAAAAGATTCAAGTGGTTCAAAAGAATGCCGTGCCGTGAGGTGTAACAACAAATTCCACCAAGTGCCATCAATCAACAGTATAAATAGTAATAAGTCTAGTTTTTGGTGACAATTTATTATACGTACTGTTAGTACTACAGCCATTGAAATTGCCAATAACTGATACAATGGCCGCTTGTAGTGGCAAGGAAAAATTATTAATAAAATACATTTTTTCAGGTTTATTGGACCTTTCCTGTCTATAGTGCACAAATGGGAAAAGACGTTATCTCTCATGTCAGAAGTAATAGAAGAGTGGATGGCGACACAACGAAAGTGGCTCTACTTAGAAGGCATTTTTGTAGGAGGAGATATTCGTGTTCAGTTACCCGACGAGGCTAAGAAGTTTGATGATATAGATAAATCTTTTAGGAAGGTAATTATTTATATTTTAACCTTCCGTTTTTAACTAGTTAAGGTAGTTAAATTCCAGTTCTCGAATCTTATATGGCACACTATGGAGCCTTTTCCACTATGCCAGCCAAATAATAAACCGTGAAATTCCCGCTTGGGCTCTTCTTTTTTGGGTTAGACGCGATTCCCCCCGAGATTAGTTTTCTAAAATAACGTTTTATCAAGTGATTTTACACCAAAAAATTTGGGGGTACCTAATCATCTATTAGGCACGATTACCACCAAATTCAAAAATAGTGTTAGTGCAATTAAACACACTATTTTCGAATATAACTGCGTTTACATTTATTGACTACCGTTTATTTAGTGTTACGACTTTTTTGATGTTTTCGTGTTTTCGTTATTAATAATACTGTACTTTTACTTCATGTTCAGATAATGCTGGATACAGCGAAAAGACTCAATGCAGTGGATTGCTGCACTATAAGTGGCAGATTAGAGGAGTTCATCAACTTAGGCCTTGGGCTACAGAAGTAAGCTTTTTTGTACCTAGTATGACTTGGTTATGATTGCTTTATGGATTAGTTTATACAACAAAAACAGTACATCGCTGGTAATCACTGTCAAACACTGGCAATCGCTGCCACGCGTTGTCCAGACGAATTCATAAATTAAATAATTTTTAAAAATTGTAATGTTTTACAGGTGTCAGAAATCGCTAAACGACTACTTGGATTCGAAGAGGCGTATATTCCCGCGGTTCTTCTTCATATCGACGGATGAGCTGCTATCTATACTCGGCAGTAGTGAGTGCTCTTGTGTGCAAGAACACATGATCAAAGTAAGATATCGTCATTTCATAAAGGAACTTTTTTTTCTCAAACCTGACAATACCTCTTTTTCAAATTTTAGGTAAAAGAAGATTATAGTAAGATGATATGAGGTATATTATCTCTATAGGTAGTAATGGGCGACCTTGAGGCGTAACAGAAGAGATTTCAACTTCTATGTTGGAGGTCATGGGTGATTCGCACTTAGTGCACATATTTGTATTTATGATTTTGTTTTGTTTAAAAACAAACAATTAATTCTAGATAACTCGATACCCACTGTAACACAGACTAACATAAATATCGATTCAAACGTTTGTGCCTTTTCAGATGTTCGACAATATACGTGCTTTGGATTTGTTTGTCGACCATACAAATCGTCCCGTCGCCGCTAAAATGATATCCGCAGAAAACGAGGTAACTAATTTTGATATTTTAGACCTTATGAACTTGAAGGCTAAATAGATGTGATATACTTCCAAATTTTACCATATATTTTAAGCCCGTATTCTAGAATACCATTCAGCTGAATCTCGATTTATCTGAGGGTTAGATTCACCATGTCCACTAAGATCCATTACAAAAATCCATTGATGGATCTTTTTACACTTTTATGTCCACTTTAATCCTCGATCCTAGAATATTTACAAAATGGATTTTTTAGAACCAACGTGTGTATTAAAATCTATTATAAAGCCACATGTACAGTAACCATTTTCAATAAATGAACAAATAATATAAATAATAAAGTTTATATTCAACAAATTTGAACTAAGTAGGTATCTATAACCTCTATACTTATTTGTTTTTTTTTATTTTTTTTTTTATTTAATATTCTAGGACAATCTACACGTCACCTAGACCCACGGTAAGCATAGTTTAACTAGCTTGTGTTACGGGTTCTAGAATGCGGATAAACATACATAGATACATTTTTTTTTGTAAATAGGTACATACATATTATACATAGGAACACCCAGACCAATGCAGATATTCATATTCAAGCACACAAATATTTGCACTGAGCGGGAATCGAACCCGCACCTCCCGCGAAGCAGTCGCATTCACTACCGCTACGCCACGGAGGTCATCATAATTATTATAACAAAACAAAAAATAATCCTTGTCTCAGATAAGGGAAATCAGTGCTGAGACATAAAGAGCTGTAATGCTGAAGTTTATTTATTTTTTTCCAGATAGTCCATAGCACTGCACACTGCTTGTATGTCGTCTTCTTATGATATTTAAATCCGTCATATAATATCCCTTTTTTATTTTTAATATATTGAAAATCGGATGGTTCCATGACGAAAAATGAAAATAAATAATTATTATGTTTTGTTGCAATGACCTATGACAATTTTATTGACAGCGACAATACCACGGAGGACCGAACTATATAGATGACGGAGATGTAACAGTTAGATTTCTCTATACAAAAATGCGTGGCCAGTTGCGGGTGTGAAGGGAGACGCGCGGGGACATGTAATCACACCCCTCCACCCGCGTGTTTGTACCCCTCTGTTTAAACCCCTCCTACTTTCAAGAAATCCATCTACCAGAACATAGCGAAACTGGAAACAAACGTGACATGCAATTTTCATTGTAGTTTGACTACTGGCCACTAAGCGCTACAAAGAATTCTAGAACTATCTATGTTATTAATGTTTATTTCCTTAAACTTATCTCGGAGGAAGATTCTTGGGCCCAAATTATAAATTACTTGCTCAGCCCATTTTTGAAGAATAAATATTGCATTTAGAAGTAAATATAGAAGTGGTCTCGCTATAATAATAAACAACACTTATTTTAAATAGGGGTATTGTTTTTGAAAATTGGAACATCTGTTGGTATAAGGGCAAATCATTTAGTTTCTCTACATGGTTTAGTCATAGCCCGGTAGATGGCCTATTTAACTTTATTTAAAATTTAAAATTTCAGTTAAATTAACTATTTATAAATAAAACGACATTTTTGAAATCATTAATGAACTAAGACAAAATGATTGTGGTGAAAATTTCACAGTATGCATTGAGTATTATTACAACTACGATACATGAAAGACAAGATTACTTACATCTATTCTCCACTAGATGGTTCTATTAGGGTATTTTTTTTATAAAAATTAAAATATAAATCCAGGGGACTTACAGATGAAATGTTACACCATCAGTATGTTTAGACAGTTTGACACCTGTACAATTTTTACACCCTGACACCACACACTTCATGACGGAACACGATGAAAACTATTTTATTTTGCAATTTTTTTAAGAAAAATGACATCCGTACCCAATGCCGTGACACGAGAACTGATGAGTGACGTCAGAGCCTAAACTTCGTCCCTTTCTAACATTACCCCGCCCGTTCGACTCGACTGAAATCTTATGACTCAATTGCCTTTGCAACAACTCCGCTTACTTCAATTCTCCATGGAGAATACATAGTTGTTTGAATGATTCAGCCAGTGAAGTTAAAGTTGATAAAGAAAATTGCATGTGTCACCGCTTTACTTTTATAATAGATTTTAATACACACGTTGGTTCTAAAAAATCCATTTTGTAAATATTCCAGGATCGAGGATTAAAGTGGACATAAAAGTGTAAAAAGATCCATCAATGGATTTTTGTAATGGATCTTAGTGGACGTGGTGGTTAGATTGTATAGACTATCTGTTAATCTGTCTATGCAATATGTTCTCAGGTAAATCAGGTTCAGCTGGCACAGTGGTATTCTAGAATATTATATAAATCCATGGAAAAATGTCATGTCACATTACTTGTCAAAATTCTAAACTAATGAAGCGATTTAAATAAATTTGGCATGCTGTGTGTAGTAATATCCAACTGGAGAGATGAAAAGAAATTCTAAAAATAAAGTTCTGAAAATCACAATGCATAGCTAATACCCATATTATGGGTTTCATCTGTAGATCATGGAGTTCCGTAACGTGGTCTACACTGAGGGTCGAGTCGAAGACTGGATGAACCTGGTGCTCATCGAAATGCGGAGCTCTAATAAGTTTTTGTCCAAGAAGGCTATATTCTACTACGGTAGGAACTGGAAAGTTCCCAGGTATGTGAATATTGAAAATTTTAATTATGTAGTTAAACTTTGTAGAACATTAAAAGATGATGATAAAAATAAGAATGTTGGTGTATACCTTACATCCCACTATGAGTCTACTTAAATGCATGATGTCGTGTCCAATATAACTAATAAAATTATATTGTTGAGAAACAAAGACATTCAAAGTCATATGTCATTGTTTGTACCCACACTTGTGTTAAATACCCCACTTAAAGAAGGGCATGTCGCCGGTTACCTATTTCCACCAGGACCCCAATCCTATTAATTGTCAACCATTGTGAAACCACTGAGATTACAAAAACTGACATTGAATTTTAAACTTTACGGATATGCTGTTAAAGTCTAAAATTAAATGGCATCTTTCAGGGCGAATGAATTGCTGTGATGAACTCTTTTCATTTCCTTTTGAACTTTAAATTTATGTAGATAAAAACGAAAGTTCAATGGCAGTATTTGTAATCTCAGTGGTATCACAATGGTTAACAATTAGTAGAATCGGGGTCCAGGTAGTCTGTGTGTTCGTCTGTCACCTAGTTGCTATAAAATCAGCGTTTTGTAAACTCCACGTATTCTCATATTAAAATGTACCTACTCGTATAATCACAGTAGTGGTCCTACTTGTCTACAGAACTGATTGGATAATGGAGTACATAGGTATGGTGTGCTTAGTTGCGAACGGTGTATGGTGGACGGCTGAAACCGAAGAGACATTCAAACGTATTAAAAAAGGGAATAAACGGGCTATGAAGGAACATTTAGCGCAACAAAACGAACAACTCGATGGACTAGTTGTTAAAGTCAGGCTGGGTAAGTTGGTATTTTTTTAGTTGGAATATTTTACAATAAATACACATTATCAGCATCGAAAATCGAAAAAAATCCCTGAGCATCATCCCTAAAAACGTTGCGATATGTCGAAGCGTAGTTTCCGACAGTGCCGATGAATCATTTTTCTTGCCGATGAATGTGCCTGACTCCTACTCCAGTAGGAACCATCTAGTTATCAATATTACTAGGTAGTTAATAAAAGAGTCTGCAAGTACACCCACGGACTCTTTTATTATCCCATAACGGAATTTAAAACTTCAATGACAACAACTTGTAATTTTTGGTAAGTATAGAAACATTGACGCCACTGCAATATCTATTTCTGTCAAAGTTGATAATGGTTTATAAAAAACTACACTTATATATATATATATATATATATATATATATATACACACACTTTCTCACGCCTAGGTTTTGTGCAACTTGTAATAAACTTCTGTGCATCGTCGCATTCCTTTATTCCTGCCCATTTCAGACTATAACATGATCAATCTCTCTACCAAAATTCATCAAGACCCACCATTAAACCGTTTTCTTGTTCAAAATTATTTTTGTGTTGCAGACCTTTCACCAAATGACCGTCTAAAATTCCGCACGATAACGACAATCGACGTGCACGCGCGCGATATCATCGAAGGGTTCGTACGCGACAACGTGACCGAAGCGAGTGAGTTTGAGTGGGAGAGCCAACTGAGATTCTACTGGTTAAAGAAGGAAGACGCTCTTTGGGCCCGACAGTGCACAGGTAATTTTTTCTTTATACCGACTTGCAACGTCTAATTAGTTACATTTATTAACATTCACATTGGTGATGCAACATATATATACCGCCATATTTCAAAAACTCAAAATGTGGTCCAAATACGCAGTACGCGCGTTATGGCCTGCCGTTTGAGTCTCAAATGCATGAATCATAGATTAATATCAAAACAAGCCGATTTGTGTTGAAAATATGAGGCATGGACTATACCTTGGGCCTCAAGGGCCTCCGGCAAAACAACGAACGAGACTCTAACGGAGACTTGACTTTCCTCTCATGGTATACCGACGAATTATTGTGTCCGTTTATCCTATAAATTTTAATCGTAAAACATCCAGTACGGGTATTGAAGACGTGAGTGTGCTGAGCTACTTGGATAACTGAAAATTTCTTCTACATACATCTTGGCGATGTTAGAGCCATCTATCACATATTTACTGACGAACTTACAGCTGATTACGTAATTTAATTAGCATATCGCTGATAGAAAACACTAACCCTGGTTCAACCCGATACTAATATCGTTTTAAACCTCATACAATGATAACTCTTTGTAGGATTATTTGAGTACGGTTACGAGTACATGGGACTAAACGGGCGATTGGTCATCACTCCGCTAACTGACCGTATCTACCTCACTATCACTCAAGCGCTCACAATGCAGCTGGGAGGAGCGCCCGCTGGTAAATATACATCACTTAGTTATAATGTTAATACAAACTTGCAATTTGGGTAGACAGAGACAAAGTACATATTTCCACTTGCTGAAACGCTTGTCGCTTCTTGCGGTTAGCATGCATGTGGAGATTTTTTTTGAATATGCTATTCAATATGCTACAAGCAATTAATTGTTTCAGTCAAATAAATAAAGTTTTATTCTCACTACATAATTCCTCGGTATTTAGACTTATTATTATGACGACCTCCGTGGCGTGGCAGTAGTGAACGCGACTGCTACGCAGGAGGTGCGGGTTCGATTCCCGCTCAGTGCAAATATTTGTGTGTACGAAATATGAATAATTGCATTGGTCTGGGTGTTTCTATGTATAATATGTATGTATTTACAAAAAAAATGTAATTAAATATGTTTATCCTCATTCTAGAACCCGTAACACAAGCTAGTTAAGCTATGCTTACCACGGGTCTAGGTGACGTTGTGTAGATTGTCCTAGAATATTTATTTATTATTATTTATTATGAAAGATATTTTCTATAGGTCCCGCTGGAACAGGCAAAACGGAAACAACCAAAGATCTGGCAAAATGCCTTGGACTCCTCTGCGTTGTCACAAACTGCGGGGAGGGTATGGACTTCCGCGCAGTGGGTCAAATCCTGGCCGGCTTGTGCCAATGCGGGGCTTGGGGCTGCTTCGACGAGTTCAATAGAATAGACGTATCTGTGTTATCTGTCATATCCACGCAACTGCAGTGTATTAGAAGCGCTCTGCTCATGAAGCTCAAGCGGTTTACAGTAAGTACCTACTGTCATATTTTCCGAGGTCAGTGGTAAACAGTGAAAAATTTTGAAGATGGAATCCGGTGGAAAGGAACTTAACCTCGTTCTAGTTTGTCAAGCACCAAGCGATCTACTGGGAAGCCGGCAGAATATATTTATTTATTTATAACCAGCACGAGCATCGAATGTCATTAACAATCTGTCAAATCATTCAATGAAAATCAAGATTCAGAACTGAGTGTCGATCTATAATACGAGCATTAAACTACTAAATTAGTAACACAGTGTAAGAATCAGGTTCTGAGGAAGAACATGGAGGCTTGTGGCAAACAATGTGTGCACAGGTACACCAATCAAAAATGGTCTCAGGCTTTTAGGGAATAACACACACGTAAATACTTACACACATTCACATACCTAGTAATTTTGATAAATTTTGTGTTTGCTCTCTAGTTTGAAGGTCAAGAAATTGCCATGGACTCTAAGGTGGGCATCTTCATCACGATGAACCCAGGTTATGCTGGGCGAACAGAACTGCCGGAATCTGTGAAGGCGCTGTTTCGTCCTGTCATGTGCATTCTGCCGGATCTAGAGATGATTTGCATGATCTCACTTTTCTCCGACGGATTTCTTACTGCCAAGGTAAACGAACTATTATATCAACTCTACATACCTTTCTTTTCTTCCGTGCTATATAGACTAGTAACTTTTTAGCCACACATGTTTCCTTCTTTCTACAATATTGGATCTTTTAAGGTTTAAATTTCTACCTAGGTGCTGGCCAAGAAAATGACAGTGCTATACAAAGTGGCCCGTGAACAGCTATCGAAGCAATCCCACTATGACTGGGGGCTTCGGGCTCTAACCGCTGTGCTACGTATGGCGGGCAAACTGCGTAGGGACTCCCCGGGACTCAGTGAGATTATGGTGCTGATGCGAGCTCTCAGGTTGGGAATCTTTTGTACCTGGCAATTTTTTTATATATAGGACACGCCAATATGACTTCAACTCGCCTGATGGTATGCTGAAGGCAAAATCTCAGAAAAGAAGGTCATCGTTACAGATATTAACAATGTAACAGACATTACAGATGTAACAATTCTAAGGAAATTAGTATGATATAAAAAAGTACGACATCATAATTTTAATTTTCAAATAAGGTTGTAAGTAAGTAAGTAAGTATGACTACTGTTACCACTTTTTTTCTCTGTCATGATTTAATAAGCTTTAGTTAAAAAGTAATTTATTTTACTACAAGAAATTATCTAATTACAATGAATATTTATAAAATACTTCAATTTCAAGTCTACAATTCTCAATTAACAGGGACATGAACTACCCTAAATTCGTATTTGAGGACGTGCCTCTCTTCCTGGGGCAGATCAAGGACCTGTTCCCTGGGCTGGAGTGTCCCCGTGTTGGGTACCCCGATTTTAATGCCATGGTTGTTGAAGTGCTGACGAGTGATGGATATATAGTGCTGCCTCATCAGGTGGGTCTATATAATACTGATAATCCGGACTAACTTTATATAACGAAAATACATATTATTGTGTAATATTGTTTCTGCAGGTGGACAAAATAGTACAGTTATACGAAACAATGATGACTCGACACTGTAGTATGTTAGTTGGACCTACTGGTGGTGGCAAGACAGTCATCCTAGGGGCGCTAGTTAAATCGCAGACTAATATGGGACTACCTACAAAACTCACTATAATAAACCCTAAGGTACGGTATATACACTGTGAATAGAACTAGAGTCCTAGAGTAACATTTATGATCTTAGACAAACGATCCTGCATCGCGCTATAAAAGTTACACAATGCCAATGAAATATAATACATAAAGTGCTGAATTGCGCAATTTTAATAAATTTAAGGAATAAATAGACAATTTATTACTATCTTCATCTACTACATGTTGTCTATTTATGTTAAGGACTTTTTTAATAGGTACTTCAGACTTTATGAAGCTGATTTTTCATAGAGGAATAGAGGAATATTGCGAATGTACTTTAAATGCGTACTTAAATTTTAATTTTCTTGATCATTCCTGAGATTCTATTTGTTGTGGTATATTGCAGGCATGTTCGGTTATTGAATTATACGGTATTTTGGATCCTGTAACCAGAGATTGGACGGATGGCCTATATTCCAAGATATTTCGTGAAATGAATAGGTAAGCATGAATAAATGAAAATTTAAATCTGAAAATACTTTTTCATTATTGATGACTCACTTGTACTTCTCCACTGTATTTATTGCTGTACATTCTCAAAGGTTTACACTGATAGTTGTGACTGTGACAGTAGTAACTGTCAGTGTAGATACAGTAATAAATACTGTGGAAAAGTATGTTTTCAACGATGTATAACAATAAGTTCCCCCAAGTGCCATCAATCAATAATAAAAATAATCTAAGGTCTTCAGCTCGATTTTTCGAAAGGATTCATATAAAAATATTAAAACCTAATTTGATGTCCACGTCCACGATATCGCGGGTACAGCTAGTTTTATTATATATTTATTTTTCTTGTTATTATTACTTTTCTTCAACGACATTTTGTTTTTAGACCAGCAGAACAGAATGAACGTCGCTACTCTCTCTTCGACGGTGACGTAGACGCCCTATGGATAGAGAACATGAACTCTGTCATGGACGACAACAAGCTGCTCACCTTAGCCAACGGAGAGAGAATTCGTCTCGCACCATATTGTTCTCTATTGTTCGAAGTTGGTGACCTCAATTATGCGTCACCAGCGACCGTGTCCAGAGCTGGAATGGTGTACGTAGATCCCAAGAACTTGGGCTACGAACCTTACTGGGAAATGTATGTATGAACAATATCTATTTTTGAAAGTGTATTTTTATTATACCACTTAAGTGACAGACAAGCTCAAGGTCCCCCTGATGAGAAAAAGTTGCCACAGCCTATGGACACATGCAATACCGGGTTATCACACTTTAGGTACCGACCTTGTAAGAACCATGTCTTCTGTGGTATGTCTTCTAAATTTCGTATCGGCATGTCCGGTCCGCTAATTTTACTTTCCTCAGCCTGATGGTAAGATGAAGTGAAGTCGAGAAAATAATGCATTTTTTTTTTCATTTTTTCACCCTTCAAATCTTACTTAAACAACTGACTGTTTGTGACTGGGTAAGGCAACTAATCACGGAGAGGGTCCGGCCATAAGTTTCGCTCTTCGAGAAGCCTTACTACGTTCCCTCAATTTGCTTCTTAAACTAACAGACAAATAGACCCGAGTCAAATCCGACATCGAATCAGTATTGATGACATGATTATTTTGCACTCTTAATTGTATCATGTCATACTCTTGTGGTCCAGGTGGCTTCGCGCCCGTACCAATGAAGAGGAACGTGAACAACTTGCCGGACTATTCGACCACTACGTAGCTGGTGCTATAAACTATATCGTGTTTGGGTTGTTCGGTCTACAACAACAGACGCCGCTCAAGACCATTGTTCCTCAAACTCCACTGAACCTGGTGAGCAGTAGACCAACATTTGCTTTTATTATGTCATTATAATAAACAAGACTATATAAGGAACAGCGTGATATGAATATTGTGATATGTTAGGAAATATATTAACTATTTTTTTAAAATTCGTTTCACAAAGCTGAATACAACCAGTAATACATCTTATATATCAGTTTACAAAAGACATAACGTGAGTGTATTCTACTTCATGCGAACACAGCATACAATGTAAGGCTATGTTATGTTTAGAACACCAGAGACATACATGTTTAAGGCCAGGTTGCAGTAGTTTTTAAAATTTTTAAACGTCTGTATATCAAGTAATATAGCAAATTGCGCTAAATAAAAAGCATATTCATAAAATAGACTATACCTTCTAGGGTCCTGTGAAAACAGAAACACGATTCATGATAATTGCCTCGATAGAAATTAGCGTCAAACATGGGTCTAAAACGCTCCAAATCGATATTTCAAACACGTTTTACACTAAGACGCCATCATCAAATAATGCCGAGATTGATATCATTATAAAGAGCATAAAAATATCTAGCGACTGGTAAAATTATATTTTATCAAGCCATTATTATTTTTTTCAAAAACTTATAAAACTTCAAAATCTTTGCATTTGAGCACTCGCAGCGGTCAGTCAGTTGAGTCAGTACCCGCCGAGGCGTGTTCGAGGTAGGACGTGTGCTGTTTGTTTCTGCGAGCTTCACCCCCGCACGTTATTACGTATAAATCGGTTTCGCTGAAAAAATGGGTATAACTCGGTTCATAAAAGGAAGAATTCTAAAATGGCGGAGCTTATCACTTTCTCTCGCTCGCACAATTGTGCTGTCAATTTAATTTAATAATATTTTATTTTTGTCTATTTATTTTTTTCTTTTGTGCCACTGTACAAAAAATGTACAGTAGGTATATAAAAATTTGAATTTGGTGTACAATAACTAGTCTATATCTATGGCTCTAAAAATTTTGGTAGGCTTTTATTGATGACTGCTCTAGTCTTCTTAGCCCCTAACTCTTAGCTAAATTACAAGTGGGTTCACGTCAGTGCAAATTGCCACGTAACTATCAGTACTTTTACTAAAATCTGTGACATATTTGAATATTATTAAACTTGTAAAAAAAATTATCTCATTAACCTGATGAAACTTACAGCAGACAGGAATCGTATTGAACGATCAACGATTTTAGAAAGAGATTAAAGTAAATGGCTCGAACTAAGAAAAAAAATAACAACAGCTTCAAACTTCGATCCCATTTTTAAACGGAAAGTTACAATAGATAGTGCACCAATAGTAAAAAATAATCCTTCCATACAGCAAATGGAACAACAGAAAAACATAAAAATTGATCAGTGTGGACTTTTTATTGACCGCAAATACCCTTTTTTTGGAGCCACTCCAGATGGTCTTGTTGGAAATGATAAAATTGTCGAAGTCAAGTGCTCTTTGATTGCGTCAAAAAATGGTTTAGAAAAATCTCTAGAAAATAATAAAATCCAACTTAACAATTTACCATAAATAAAAATAGTACCTAATTGGTTTTACCAAATTCAAGGTCAGTTGCATATGACGGGGCGCAAAATGTGTATTTTTGGTTTATGGATGTCTCAAACAGAACCAGTGTATATAGAATATAATATAGAGAGAGATGACCAGTTCTGGACCGATAAAATGGAACAACGAATAATTCAGTTTTATAAGAAGAGTCTGCTGCCGGAGTTAGTTGATCCAAGGCATATCCGTGGTATGCCTATTAGAAACATCGTCTTGAACGAAAAGAAAGAAAATAAAGGAAACCATGTTCCTTCGATCACTTCACATCAGCATCAATCCAATCTAGTTGAGGCTGGCTCTAGTGCTACAAACAGAGAGTATAATATCATATTTGAAAATGTTTGAATTGTGCGTTTTCATCATCACCATCCTCATAGAGACTTATTTTCCTGACTGCATCCAAGGCCAAGGGGAACTCGGAGCTCAGGGTCCTCTTCCTCTTCCACTTCACACGATCTTGGGCGTCTCCCTAAACCTAAACCCTAAAATGCCAGTCAAGTTGAAAGAAACTTGACTTGATGATGGGATTGCATGTGACGGCGTGCATTTTCTACTAACGATCTATCTACTAACAGATCAGGCAGCACAAAATGTCTTTATTACCCGACTGCGCGACGCAAAGAAGTGGTAATGTGTTTATTTATGTTTCACTTTTCAATAGGTTTTGTTTTTTGAAGACGCTTTTATTTTTTCTGTATGTTCATATGTTCCAATGAAATGAAAATACAAAAATATGTACCTATGTTAAATTTAAGTGATTTTTTTTCTCTACCTATACAATGAAAAACTATAACATTATGTGCCCGAATCTAACCTACTGCTTTTACGATATACGTACCGTGGCGTAGTGACACCCTAGCTTGGTGACGTCACAGACACGAGTACTCTAAAATAGCACTACAATCTCGCACGCGACTTCATGTATGTTTATTTTATATAATTTAAAACAGTGTTGCTACACAGTATATACCTACACATATAAGCGAAAAAGGTACACATAGCCTATAGTGAGTATTCCGATGAACTCTTAAAATCAATCCCACCCTCTCTTTATCCAGAACAACATGTTTTTGGTGTCTATGACCTATGACCTAAGTATATGTTCAGGTCTTAGGTGTCACCCTTTGTCAGCTTTTGGACTCCATCCCAGTTTCTTAGTTTTTGTAACAAACGCGAGTCTCAAGTTTTCGCGTACCGGGTTATACTATACGACGGCGCGCGCCTGCGCGCCGCCCGCGCTGCCCGCTCGTTGCGTCGTACACTCGATTCGGCTGCGGGGACTGAGGTAGTGAGGCGATGTAAAATACCTACTTGTCTCACTGCAACCTCGCCTTAATATTTCACTATGTAGGAATGAGTACGTGAAAGAGGAATATAAAAAATGTGAATGCTACGGTTGCTTCTCTGTTATCAGCTTACTCTTACTCTGATTGTAAAGAAATTTTGTGCTGTCGTGTTTAATGATATTGTTATAATCTTTTATCCGTAGGTGGTACAGCTATGCTACATGATAAGTGGTCTGCTGCCAAACAGGGAAGAATTGGAAGAGATTGACAGAACTGTCGTCGAATGCGTCTTTATGGTGGTATGTTAAATATATTTATATTTCCATTTAATATACTCCTGTATGTCCTCAAAGAGATAATGTGACGTGCAGTCCATGGCATATTATTTGGATTCGTGTTCCTATGTCGTACGCGTACCTCCTGCACTGAAGACACTCTAAGTAAAACCATTGCCAGCGCGGTGGAGACATCAGAATTTTATTCACAAACACACAATTAAACCAAACGGTGTTAAACATTGACACGACAAAAGAAGGAGAAAATTTACTTGTTCTTCGTCTGTTGAGCTGACGGCATTTCCACTCCTATCAGAGCGACAGAATTGGTTCTAAGTTGCCATCGTGGTGTAGTAATTGGTTTCACAGCAGCACCGCTAGTCACGGAGAGGGCCCGAACATAGGTTTCGCTCCTCGGGAAGGCTTACTACGTCCCCTCCATTTGCTTGTTAAATTACGGATAAACGGAACCATTGACATGCCGCAATACATCACGGTATGCTGTATGTGCTGCTGCCGTCTGCGGTCGGTTACGGAATCATACCTTTAGGGTTAAACAAGAAATTTACTCGTACGAAGTTTATTATATTTGTGTATAAGTGTACTTATCGCAGGTTTATAAGTGCCTCGGAGAGCACGTTAAGCCGTCGTCGGTCCCGGTTGCCATACAAACATCTATGGCAGTCGTTACGGGTAGTTGGAGCCCTCAAAAGTTCAACCAGCCTAACTTGGAACTTCGATATCGCCATTGGTCACTAGACCATTGGTTTTGGAGGTCAGATGGCAGTCGCTTCACGGAAAATATCGAAGTTCAGCCGCATCACAGTTAGACTGGAAAGCCGACCCCAACTGAGTTGGGAAAAAGGTTCAGGGAATGATTAATGAAGTTTATTATATTCTTGATGAAAAGGTAAAGCCTATAGCAAATAAAATTAAAAATTAAAATAAAATTAAGCAAAGCGCTTAAATTTCCAACATAAATAAAATGAATAATATAAGTATTTTTAATAAATAGCAATAAATATATTTTACTGTTAGTTTATATTATCAGATTAATTGATACCACATGTCGTTGCGTAAGATTACTTTCAAGGCAACGCTATCTTCGTACGTGTGTAGAATTATTTATAACGTTCACCTTTATTTATGTCTTGGTGACGTATTTTAAACTATTCGTTCAACGGGGGCGTAGCTCAGATGGTAGAGCGCTCGCTTAGCATGCGAGAGGTACCGGGATCGATACCCGGCGCCTCCAAGTATATTATTCTTTTGCTAGGTACTTTTTATTTTCATGTATAATTTTATTTAAAATATAATATATTAAAATCAACTCTTTGTTGGTTGCAACGTTATGTCATATCGTCCATCTCATTCCATTGCGATTTACTAAATTATGAGGGTTTTGTCTTCCCTTGGAGGAAAAAGGCGGAATTAGGTATGTATGTATGGAATGTAATAAATTACAAGTTTTTAAACGAGCTTAGCCTATTTTATATTAGGAATTCAAAAGATTTTTTTTTGTTGTAGTCAATGTACAACAGCCTGGGTGCTGCAATAGTAGACCGTGGCCGCTTAGACTTCGACAACTACGTTAAGAAAGCTTGCCCAATGATGTTGGTAGACGACAACCCTGAGAAGAAAGCCACTACAAGTAAGAATTTCACCAAATGTTTTATTTAATAGTTTGAGTAAACCTCTCTAAAGTGTTCAATGCAAACTTCAAATCCATCTTTAAGTACATTTGTTATTATTTTTTATATTATTTCCTATTTTTACTGTGGACGCCGTTGACCGGGCCGGTGATCTACGCGTTGTCTTTACCCAGGCTTATATCATCATCAGGCTGTGTTAACTTCAGTCGCATCTGAGGCCTTGCCTTGCTGCCTAAGCACACATCACATACCCTGAAAAATAAATAACTCGCAATTATAGATGGATTGCATAAAAGATTTATTTATTTTTATTTATTTAACACACACGGACAGACACTACCTTTACAGGGGACCCCTAATACGGTAGTGCCGTAACCTAAACTTAACACAATATTAATCTTAACCTAAATACAATTTAATTATATTCCGATAATTGACAATACACGGCCCTTGTGAATTCACTCAGATTACATGTAAATAAATCGACTCGCTGATAGAAGATGAGGGTAGGAGTAACTGAGGAGTTGACATCTGAAAGGAAGTTATAAAATATAATTACATTATGTACTCCAACTCCATATTTATTACGATAGAATGCAGATAATGATGATGACATTAAATTCTTTCCAACGCAGAACACTTTCCAATGGGCTTCGAAACGTTATACGAATACTGCTTAGAACTGGAATCTAAAACCTGGGAAGCATGGGAATGGCTCGTCCCGCCTTACGAACATGACCGTGATATGAAGTTCCCATCGATACTGGTGCCCACCGTCGATACACTTCGACTCACTTGGCTGATAAAAATCATGGAGAGTGTAAGCTTATTAATTACTTGTATTTTTTTGTTTTTCGAACATTTATAGTAGAAGTATATGAAGGAGGACCTCTACCTCTTGTTCGCATTTTCTCAACCGTTTCTGTAATTGGCCAAATAATGAAAGGCGGCCAAATAATGCATTTCACTCGCACATCGGCTGATCGTGAAGGGGAGGGGAAATTATCGCTCTACTTCTGTTGTTAAATAAATTTTGGGTAACCAGAAAATCTTTCCTTTTTGTTCATTATTACATTGTAATAGTTTATAGTTTCACTTGAAAGAAAATAACTGCAACATATCTGACTTTTTATATAATTATCACATGATCTCTATACACCCCGTTTCAAAATACGAGATTTTAGGCACAGATCGAAAGTGAAATCGTCTAGAAGTATTAGTTTGACGTATAACAAATTGATTTATACGCCCCATACATTCTTATTTTCGCCTGTACATCATTTTCATACAATAGTGTAAAATAACTTGTTTTTTTAGGCCAGATAAAACTTCCAGACAATTTTGCTATCGAAACTGTACCCCTGTTTCGAAACGACATGCAAATCCCCTTGTATTATTTATGAGGTATAGTAATTTATTTATTTTAGAAAGGTCGTGATCTAATATAATTCTGCTTATCAGGTCGAACGTCCAGTTCTATTAGTTGGAGAAACTGGAACATCTAAAACAGCAATTATCACTAACTATCTACGTGGACTACCAGCTGAAAAATATGTGAGTGTTAAACTATACCAATTTCATGACAAAACAACTTATTTAATTATTACTACGATACTATATACTAGTGTGATGAACCCTGAGCCATCTATGGTTTTGAGATGGCCCCATCCTACCCAACCCTGAAAAATTGGAAAGTGCGTCGCTCGTTCGCTGTCCTGATTCTATTGGGGGTGGCGGGTGGCATCAGTCACCCGCCACCTGCGCCCGGTGAATCAGTCTTTTCCCCGTGCGGTAATCCCCACAGATACCTACCGCCGAATGCAGTGAGGGTGGTTATGTCGGACTCGAACCTACGAAAACCGCAACATCATCTTGGGCCACCAGTAGGCGAGGGTGTGGCATGTCTCTCACGCCTCGACTGACCCAGGGCCAATGAAGGCCCTCACGGGGTCTGCCATCTCTTCACCCTGCCCTCTCCTAAAGGAGGCTTCCGAGAGTCTCCCTTGCGTGAGAAAGGCGCTACCGTCTCCGTTGTCCTGGGTGCACCGTAACATGTACTAGCCTAACTTCTTTTATTTCTAGTTAATTCAGCCCATGAACTTCTCATCTCGAACTTCGTCTATGGATGTACAACGTAATCTCGAGTCTGTAATCGAGAAGAGAACCAAAGACACGTTTGGTCCGCCCGTCGGCAAGAAAATGCTTGTCTTCATCGATGACATGAACATGCCTATCGTAAGTATTTTTTATACTTACTTTATTATAATTATATTATTTTTGAGAATATATACATATTATTGAAATTGACGTTTTGTACGTTCCGTTTAGTGGTCTATATAGAATAAATGATAAAATTTGAATTTAAATTTACACCTAATGAATTTACACATTACAACTTCGATATCACAACCGCGTATTTTACAATGAAGATTCGAATTGAAATTATTAGTGCTGTAAAGATTTATTGCCCTTTAACTTCTTACTATCATATTTTATAACTAATCTTTCATTCTATCATTGATTTAAAAGTTAATCAAAATAAAATAGATCGTTGGAGGCGCCGGGTATCGATCCCGGTACCTCTCGCATGCTAAGCGAGCGCTCTACCATCTGAGCTACGCCCCCGTTATTTGAAATAACCAAACAAATGATTATAAAACAACAATTTTAAAACAAACTGGCTCAGCTAAATAACAATGCCTTGGGCAATTACGAAACGATTATTGCGAAGGTCAACTTGCAGTCAAATCTAGGTCTGTCTGTAAATACATTTGCTTTCGAAATAAAATGCTACGCTCAGCATTTGATAATATAATGTATTGATTTTCTTACGGAATAGATTTATACCTGAGGAGATGGTCTGGGAGAGATTTAGGTCAGCATGATCGCTCACACTAAGACTGACCTGTCAAACATTGCGAACACTTAACACTCAGTCACAAACACCTCGACGTGAGGTATATACTAATTGCTGGTACTTTGTCATGGGTTGTAATACTGTAGGGCTATCTAATGGAGAACAGCCCTATATGGCTAGAAACCATGCAGCAAGTGCTAACTAAAAAAAAAACTTCAAAACAATGTATAACAGTACATCTTATGAAGCAAATATTACTAAACTATGCTGTGACAATACTGACACGCTACTGTCATCCCAAGGTTGCCTGGAAGAGATCGTTTCCAGCTATACGGCCGCCCATTGTACATTAGAACAACTGTGACTCTCATAACTAGTCTTTGATGTCATTTTTGTTTCTGATGTACATTATCTATCTATCTATCTTCTTTGAAACAACATTGTGTTATAAATGGATAGGTCATGCAGGGGGCTAGATGGGGACACCGTGGTCCCTACACCCGACGGGGGTCATCTCGAAGAGAAGGCCAATGCACAAAAGTCTCTTACTGTGCAACCCAGGTAGCTATCTAAAACTTGCATTTATTTTAGGTGGATACATATGGCACGCAACAGCCTATAGCTCTACTTAAGCTACTGTTCGAGAGAAAAGGTTTCTACGACAGGGGCAAGGACCTCAACTGGAAGAATTTGAAAGATATTGGCTTCTTGGCTGCTATGGGTAAAGCTGGTGGTGGTAGAAATGACGTAAGTAACTTCAAGTTTAAATAAAATATTCATTATCTGAGTTAAGGTATGGTTCTGTAGCCGACCGCTACGACGAAACTGCAGACGCATGCAGCAGATACAGCGTAATGTGATATGGTATATGCTAATATTGGTTATTGATTTAATTCATTGTGGCTTCTTAATTGGGCCGTTTATTCACATCTAGGTTTAACAAGTAACGTATGTGCAATAATTAAAATGTTTAGATAGAGACAAATGTGTGGATTGCGGGCCTGATAATCTTTATTTCTATGGACAATGTGTGCGGTCGATTGAGGTGTTATACATTACTTGTTGTATTTTGATATGGATAAATGACCCTATTGAGAAGCTGCAATAAATTAAAACAACCAATGATATTATCACATTAATATGATCTATATCACGGTACGCTATATCTGCGTTTACGTTCTACGGTCGGCTACGAAATCATACCTTTAGAAATAACATTATTCTATAAGTGTCTATAAGCAACATTCTAAGGCACGCACCTATATTATGTAGGCACTATTATTACACAATAGATATTCTGCTCTATATCGGTCATTGTAGCTTGCTAAATTATTTCCAACAGGTGGACCCTCGCTTCATCTCAATGTTTTCGGTATACAATCTCCAGTTTCCAGCAGAGTCAACACTGAGACATATCTATATGTCGATTTTGGAGGGCCACTTCGAAGTATTCCCCGACGAAATACGAGAAAGCGTCGACAAGATCGTACTGTTGACACTAGAATTATATAAGGTTAGTTTTTGCATGTCCTGCCAGAAGGCGAATAATTCCTGTGTATTTACAAAAAGAAGTAATTGGAGGCGCCGGGTATCGATCCCGGTACCTCTCGCATGCTAAGCGAGCGCTCTACCATCTGAGCTACGCCCCCACTATATCAATAGCATTTAAACAGCGTACATATTATACAATGACCTTAATATAATCATATTACTTTCACTCAAGAAATATAACTGACTAGTCGGCACGTACGCTCGAAGGCAACCTGTACAATACTTATCTATACATATATAATAAAACATTTATCTGATAAATTATATCCATTAGCGTTCTCAACATATTTGTAAAGAAAAGAAGGCTACATACATCTTCCATCGAGAGGTTTATAGAAGTGTATAAACAAATATATTTAGGCAACAAAACGTCAATTCTCGTAATATAAGGCCATTCAAAATTTAGTCTCGATTTAATATTAATCTCGCACACCTAAAAAACATACACGATGTTAATGTTTGATTATAAAAATTGTATTGAAAACCGCTTTTGACAAAATTAAATCGGGACCGATTTTTGAATATATATTACATATTACTATTATTGACCCTCCGAACACTTTTCTAGTCAATACACTACTGTTACATTACAATCACATGTTTCCAGATAATCATATCTGACCTACCTCCGACTCCAGCCAAGTTCCATTACATCTTCAACTTGCGAGACTTGTCGCGAGTAGCGGCGGGTATGTGCCTCACCCACCCCAACTACTTCAGTGACAAGCGATGCATCGTGCGCTGTTGGCGGAATGAGTTCACACGGGTTATATGCGACAGGCTTATCAATGTGCAGGTACAATCAGTCACATGTCATCATCATCATCATCCTATGAGACACTAAAAACAAAGTTATGTCTAAAAACTTTTAAAAAAATCCTGGAATATTTGGATGATAACCAAGCCTGGAAATGAGCTGTTCACTCAACTTGTGTAACAATCCCACCCTCCCCTTTCCTACACAGGACAACGCGTGCAGGGCTTAGGTGTCACTCGCATACGGTACAGAATATTCCATCAAGAACCAAGCGGTTCGGTGAGTCTTTTCTCTGCCGTACCATTAAGTCCTGGAATTCCTTGCCGGCGCACGTGTTTCCTTCTTCCTACAGTCCCGGGTCCTTTAAGCGGGGCGTGAAAAAGCATCTGATGAGGCCGTCAAGCTGAGCGCCACCATTGTAGCACTGAACGTGTTTGCAATGGTGACCCTCTTTCATGGGACTTTGCCTTCAGCTTAACATCAGGCGAGGTGAAGTCAAATTGACGTGCCATAGATAAAAAAAAAAAAAAAAAATCTTGCTACTCAAGCAAATTTCTGTATCTAGACTAAGTAATGATTGTAAATTGACCAAAAAAAAGAAAAGTCTTCTCAGGCCGGGGCCGCATTTCGTATTGGTGGTCCATTTGCTCACTAATTTATAAAATATTGTCGATATTGATGATTTGTAAGTGCCGTTTTATGGTCTATACAGAATGAATTATTTTTGAATTTTGAACTTTAGAACTTAGTTACTGGCGGATTTTCAGTCAAACTGCGAAGCCCATTTCGGTATTATCCGTAATGCGACTGCTGTATGACCATGACAACCCATTGGCAATATTGAAGTTCTTTGAACTTTTAGTTGTCCAACTACTCATGACGATGGGACGTGCTTACCGTGGCACGAAGGGGTTTCAGTTTCTTGAGAATGGTTAACCATACTAAAACCTATCTGACTAGTGTCCGATGACGCTTATAGGAGACCATAGCTTATCATACAAAAATCACAATAATGGCAAAAATATTTATTGAAGGATAATGAGCTGATGCGCGGCCATATACGGGAACAAACATTGAAATTCTTCCCTGAAGACGAGCCTGTTGTTCTGGAAGAGATCGTGGTTACTGAGGAAGATATGAAGGAGGAAGAGGAACTTGATGGTACTTCACAAGATCGTAAACTAAACAGCACGGCACTATACAGCACTGCACTGCACTGCACTGTACAGCACTGCACTAATGCACTATACTGTACAGCACTGCACTGTACCACACATACAAATATTTTCAATAGTGGTTTAGTATTTCCTCTCTTTGTCGCACATTAAAGGACTTACGCGGTGTCCTGCGTGAGCGACGAATACGACGCGACTCGACGCAACACGATGCGGCGTAATGCGACGCGATGCTACACGCGACAAATGTCCTACGTGATTTTGGTCATAACTTCGCAAATCATGGAGAAGTACAGTACAATTTTGCTCGAGAGTTCATATTTAAAGTACACACTTTTAAAAAAAATATCGAAAAAGGCAGAGAAAAAAAACAAATATAATATTTTTACAAAGAAACACGTTTTTCAACCATTTTACGAACGAAAACGAACTACAGTTCGCAGTATCGCGTCTGGTCGCGCTCAAAACAAGTACGCGTTACGTCGCGTCTCGTTGCAGAGTGTCACATAGGTCGCAAGTAGGATAGGCCGTCGCTCACGCAGGACACCGCGTTAAATTTCACTACCTACATAACATTTCGCTCTTACATTCCCGGGTTATTTATGTGGAGTTAGGATCGACTGGAATATAAAAAAAAACCATCTGACCTTCACGCCCTTGTTACCAACCAGCGAAATGTAGTCAATTGACGGACTCTCTCTCTCTAAATTTAAGAGCTATGCTCTTGTCGGTGGAGTAATCGCCACTTCTCTCTGTCTCCCGCCAAGCCCTTGACCTCCTGATACGACACAACTTGTATCTTTTCCTTTATTTGTGCCATAAAAGTTCCTCTTGGCCTACCTCTTCCTCTCTTTGCTTCTACTTTCCCTTCTAAGATCTTTGTTAGAAACAAGTCGTGTCTCATCAGATATAAAAAAAGGTTACTACTGCGATTTTCTGGATGGTAAAAGTTGATATCCTGTAATTAGTCATCATCCTCTAAGTCTTTTCCCACACATTTAGGGTCGGGTTTCCAGCATAACTGCGACATGACTGAACTTCAATATCTTTCATGAAAAGACTTCCATTTGCTTTTTATGAAGTGAGGTAGGAAGTACAGAAGTAGCTATATCCGTCCCAATCGAGTAGTCCGACTGGGGAAGTACCTCCACCCTACAGAAATTCGCCGTTTAATAACCTTGTGTTGTGTTTTCGGTGGTGAGTAGGGTAGCCAGAGCTCACTAGAGAGGTTTTGTGTTATCCGAGGGAAAACCAAAGATGTAGGATAAGCTACATCTTTTGCGCTGACGACACAGAATGTCTCGGTTCTTACAGGGGTTGCGGCACGAGTGTTATTCCTCTAGTGTTACACTCGCCCATAGGCCACGGTAACCACTTACCATCAGGTGGGCCGCGTGCTTGTCTGCGACCTAAGTTGTATAAAAAAAGTGATCATTTAACATGCTCTCTGAACCTGTTTAATATTACAGAGTTCGGTGACCCGATAGAGAAACCGAAACCAGCTGAGGCTGCTCCGGCCGCTGAAATTGAAGTCGTGGAGGAAGAGGAGGTTGAAATGGAGAAAGAGTTAACGGTTAGTAGGCGACTAGACTAGACTATACTGTTTACTACAACTTTGGTACACTTTCTCGACGTGTAAAACCGCTATGAATTCCCCCCCCCCTCTCCCCTCCCACATGGTCGGCATGAACGCCCTGTTGTTGAAAACGTCCTTAGACCACCGTAACCACTTCCCATCTTTTTGGCAGTGTCAGCCCCCTAAGTGATATAAAAAAACACTGACTTAGCTACTTACCTTCAAATCAGAAACTCGATCATAAATATTGAACACCTCAAAACTATACATAGGTTATGTTAACTCTAATACTGAACAGGGTGCGCGGTGTGTATTTCTATATCTTTAAAGACTAATCGATATATTTGGTGACACTGTGACAGATCAACCAAATTTGGCGGGAGAATTTTAAGTACCAAGAATATATTTACCATTGACAAATATTATTTTGTTACAGCTCGAAGAGTACGTTTTCCGTGATCCTATGTTGTTTGGTGACTTCCGCAACGCGTTGGACGAGGAAGAAATCAGATATTACGAGGACCTGCTCGATTATGAAGCTGTCTATTTTCTGTTCCAAGAGGTTCGCTACCATACTATACACCTTTGAGCAACATAGCAACATAACGACGTTTTTGAGTTGCCATTGTGTGGCACACTGTTTTTTTTATATCTTCAAAATATGTATTTTTTTTGTAATCTACTATATAAAAATAAGTCGGGTTTTCCTTCCTGACGCTATACCTCCAGAACGCACGAACCGATTTCCACGGTTTTGCATTCGTTGGAAAGGTCTCGGGCTCCGTGAGGTTTATAGCAAAGAAAATTCAGGAAATGTTACATAAAATGAAGCCATCTGGTGGCGAAACGGAGTTCGCCGGGTTTGCTAATAATATTTAAAAATGTACCAAATATGAAAAGCAATGTAAATAGAGACTAGTATTCATAATTATAAATACATGTATAATGTTGTAGATTCTGGACGAGTACAACGAACGTATGACCAAGATGTCTGTGGTGTTGTTCGAGGACTGCCTAGAACATTTGACGAGGACGCAGCGCATCCTCCGCATGGACCGCGGTAACGCCATGATCATCGGAGTAGGTGGTTCTGGCAAGAAATCCATCTGTCGATTGGCTGCCTTCGCTGCTGGTGAGTATTAAACACATATGGTACGACAAAAAACTCGTACCGCGGTAGCCTAGTGGTATGGGTAATGGACTGCTGAAACGAGGTCTCGGGTTCGATCCCAGGTTTTATCATGTCACACACCAATGACTGCTATGCTTTTCGAAGTTATGTGTGTATTTATCGCAGGTTTATAAGTGCCCGGTTAATGGCAATAGGCTCGCCACCTATTACATTGGAAGCTAGCACTGCCTACCCCTTCGGGGATATAGGCGTGATATTAAAAAAAAACTAGTTAAATTCAATGACTGGCCTTAGGGTCGTCTGTTCTACGTTTTCCTTTAGAAATATTTTTCTTTGTAGTAAATTTGCTTTATATTTTTATATTAAAGGTTGCGATATGTTCGAAATAACCATAACACGCAACTACAACGAGAACTCCTTCAAGGATGACATGAAGCGGCTGTATAACGCCCTCGGCTGTGACAATAAGAAGAACGTCTTTCTATTCACTGCAGCTCAGGTAAGTACCCTTTGAATTTCATATTTCACCACTTGATTGACCATTCTAGAATTCAAAATTACACACTTATTTGTACTCTAAATATCTCTGGCCAAGGACAACAGTTCTGTTTCTTGTCTTGTCACAACAATGGCACCTCATTCAACAGTTTTACGATAGAGTTTCAATCGACCGAATTAGCCCTTCGCAGTCCACAGCTGAACATAGGCTTCTCCCAATGTGCGCCATTGCTCCTGACAGCATCTCTCCTTCCCGCAACCTGTCTGTCCCAACCATCTTTTTCAGATCGTCCGTTCAGCTGACGAGTGGGCAGCTTTTGTTGTAGCTTTTGTCCATGGCCATCGGTCTTTATCGCCACTACAACTTGTACTATTGCTGTACTATAATATTATAAATTACATGTATTCTTTCCAGATTATCGAGGAAGGTTTTCTGGAGTTTATAAATAACATCTTAATGATCGGTATGATCCCTGCGCTGTTCGGCGACGATGAAAAGGACGCTATTATTAACACTGTCCGCAATGCCAGTCAGGAAGCCGGATATGGAGTGGCCAAGTTTGTTTTGTTTTAGATTTACGACTGAAAATCATTGCATTTTGACTTCAACGTTAAAATTATTCTATCAATATTCATCATCATCATGAAGGCGGATTTTTTAATTTGCACCCAATGCCCGGCCGAACTTGAGCTTAGGGCCCGCCTTCCAGCTTACTAAAAACATTAGTAGTCTCATAATTGACGACTTCCGTATCGTGAAAGTATTTGCATTGCACATGTGTGTACATCATTAACAAAATGAATGTAAAAGTTATTTATGCTCCTTTTAGTACTCATATTGCAAGCAATCTTTTTACTGGTAATTGATGAAACATATTGCAAATTCACTTGTAGTTTTCCACAATTTTTATTTTAAAATATGTTATTACGAGTATTGCACTTCGCCTCTCCCTTAATAGATCTACAGACGTAAATATAAGTATTTTAAGTTTATACTCGTATGTATACTTGTAATTTGAAAATGTCTATTTTCTTAACTTTACAGGGATGCTGTGTGGAACTTCTTCTGCAATAGATGCTCCGATAACCTTCATGTCGTATTATCTATGTCGCCCAGTGGCGATATTTTGAGGAATAGGTTTGTATTTAATTGTAATTTAATACTATTATAGTATAACTAGCTGTTCCCCGCGGTTTCACCCTCGCTGCTAAGCACCTGTTGGTCGTAGCGTGATGTTATATAGCCTATAGCCTTCCTCAAGAAATGGACTATCCAACACTAAAAGAATTTTCCAATTCCAATTAGTAGTCCCTGAGATTAGCGCGTTCAAACAAACAAACAAACAAACTCTTCAGCTTTATAATATTAGTATAGATTTATTTTTATTTATACTGATTGATTGCACTTGGTGCAACTTATTGTTATATTATTATTGATAAATGATTAACACACTTGTACTTCTCCACGATATTTATTATTGTATCTAACCGGTTTCGTCTTGCGGCATTCTCAAGCGTTTGCATTGATAGTTATGAACATTCCAATTCCTAAACATTACCCCAATTAGGAATGCCGCAAGGCGTAACCGTTCAATAATGCAAGTGCGTTATTAATAATATATACTAATATAGTCTTTTGTTCCTAGTATAAGTGTATATTTTTTTTAGTCTCACGAGCTTTGGTAGTACTGTAATTAAATAAACAAATAGGTATATTCCATTCTAGCCTACAGCTGTATGCACTGGTTTTTCAGGCAGGGTACGCTATGATAGGTAGACGAGAATTTTCAAGTGCGTACCTTACAATCGTGGGCGTATATTCCATAGTGACAAATCATATGAATTGTATCTACTTCACTATTACGTATTAAGTAAAGTATATCTTTAACTGATTTATAATATATATTCTTTTCGCCTATAGATGTAGAAGTTTCCCTGGTTTGGTGAACAACACGACCATAGACTGGCAGTTCCCGTGGCCCAAGCAAGCGCTGTTGGCTGTTGCTAATGTCTTTCTAGCTGACGTAAGTATGAGAAACTATTCTGTAAGTTAAATTCTAATTCATTTCGTTTAGTTTGTGGATAGATATTATGGGTTACTATGTTTATCAGCATTATAGAACCCATGTTACAAACTGTTATGTATTGATGGCGCTGTGTAATATATCCAGTGTTCGTTTATTGATTTTTTTTCACATAGTGATGCTTTATAGCTCAGTCTTCATAAATCCCAAACGGCAATAAGTGAATGATTAGACCCTTTTATTATTACTTCCAACGAAGATATCCATGCCCACGATATATATTGTTGAGTGGATATAATTTCGCTTTTTTATTATGTATACGACCTAGGTGGCAGTTGCAAATCTATAAGGGAAACTGGGGACACTTGATCCCTATGGGAGACAAGGTACACCAATATTTTTGGAATTACTTAGTGTATTAGACTATTTTTAATGTGGTAACACTAAGGGTAATAATGTTTACTTAGTGTTGCCACACTAAAAAATACTCTAATACACTTAGTAATTCAAAAAATATTGGTGTACCTTGTCTCCCATAGGGATCAAGTGTCCCCAGTTTCCCCTACTTCTTATTGGTAATTTCGTCCATTTCCCAATGACCTCCCTCGGTGAGTATGTGAGATACCCGGCATTCACAGCGTTCTATCAAACCTACTTGTTATCCTGAAGAGTTTACCCAAACACAGTTACTACCTTAACTTACAGGTACAAAAGATTCCCGAAGAGTTTCGTCCAATAATAGTGGAACATGTTGTCCATGTACACATGTCCATCGCGTATTACTCCCTTGAGTTTCTGCTGCGGCTGCGAAGGAATAACTTCGTCACACCCAAGCATTACATGGATTATTTGACGAATTATCTCTCACTGCTAAACGAGAAAGACGCCTTTATTACTGCGCAGGTATGTTGCAAATTATTACCCCAATAGATAAATAAATTATACAACCTCTGTGGCGTGGCGGTAGTGAACGCGATGCAGGAGGCGTGGGTTCGATCCCCGCTCAGTGCAATTATTTGAATTTTTGATTATTCCCATTATTTTTTGAATATGGCTATTTGCACTGGTCTGGTCGTGCCTCGGAGAGCACGTTAAACCGTCGGTTCCGGTTGTCATATAAGCATCTATGTCAGTCGTTATGGGTAATTCGAACCCTAAAAATTCTCTTCCTCCTCTTTCCTAGAGAAAAGTGAGTTTATTTATTAGTAAAACTGTTTCAATAATTCTCCTTCTAAGTAGTAGTTCTCCTATAAAGTAGTCACAAAGGCAATCATTAAATTTATCCAGTGTGAGCGTCTGATAGGCGGCCTAGCCAAGATCGCAGAGGCAAATGTGCAACTGGATGACTTGAATGCAAAGCTCGCCGTGCAGAAGGTCATCGTTGCGGAGCAGACCAAAGAGTGCGAGGTGCTGCTCAAGGAGATTTCCACAGGTATGTAACCTATAGTTGTCACAAAATAAAAGGCCCGTTTTGACAGTTCGCGCCCATGAAGTTCTCAATTTTTTACCAATTGAAATGTTATAAAGGTAATTACATTTTTCATGGACAGATCCCGCCCACTCGGCTTAGTGCTGTCCATAACGATTTTTATTACGTTGTCCACAGACTATTAATAATCAGTTAAGGAAAAAAGATATCGAATAAGATATGATTTTCAAGCCTGATTTTTATTTATTTAAACTAGTGTTTAGATCAAAATTAATTATTGAACTTCACGGTGTAGTTATCTTTTACTTAAAATTATGAGCTTGGAACTTAAAGCAGTAAATAATGGCCGCATAGATTTGGCTTCAACGCGGAAAGTCAGATACGTGAAATGGCAGATAAGCATATGAAAATACTCGGAATGGAGCAGCGGGAATGGGATCAGAAGTCCACGCGGGCGGAGACGCGGGCAACAACTAGTATATTATAGTCTCTTCTTCTATTCCTATGATATAAAACATAACTTGGTAGGTGCTCGACCTTAAAATCATTTTTATTGCGGCAATTTTAAAACAGCATCTACCTTTTCATCATGAGCTGATTGTGTTCAACTGTGTTTACCTGACGAATTTCATTAGACGCTCCTATACACCCTACCTGTAACCCTCATTTCAACAAATTATAAAACAAAGCGTAAAACAATAGGAGTGCAATATAACTAAATAAAAAAATAAACGTGGACCAAATCTAATCCAACTCTTCTTCAAAACATTCTCACTCACACAAAGTACCATACGACTTTCACAGAGAAATCAATGCAACTTTAACAACTTTTTGTTTTTAACTTTAGCAACGGACGCAGCTGTTGCAAAGCAAACGGTAGCATCGATCAAATCGGTGGAGATCACGGAGCAGAGCGCGGTGATCAGCGAGGAGAAAGGTGAGGCCGAGGAGGCATTGCAAGCCGCCATGCCCGCGCTAGAGGCCGCGCGGCTGGCGCTCGCCGACCTCGACAAGAATGACATCACTGAGATCCGGTCCTTCGCCACCCCGCCAGAGGCTGTACAGGTAAAGCAGGCTCAACAGCAAACTGTAGTTTTGAAAGTCGAAGGAGATGCAGCAAAACGCAATGATCAGTGAGAGGGGAGGGTTTAACGGGTCTAGTTCATAATATCGAAAGTCACTACATCGATGGTCGCTACATCGAAGACGTTCCATCGATGGTACGCTACATCGACAGCACCCCAAATCGATGGTACGCTACATCGACAGCACCCCAAATCGATGGTACGCTACATCGACAGCACCCCAAATCGATGGTACACTACATCGTCAGTACACTAAAACGACGGTACGCTACATCGACCGTACAGCAAATCGATAGTATGCTACGTCGACTAATAAAACACTGAATTTTTATAAGGTTATAATCACAATTTGTTAAATCTGTAAATTGCTTGATTTTGATGTAACCTGTCCAACGATAGATGGCACTACTAGTCTGCAAAGACTCGAACAAAGGCATGCATCTTAATTAATTCTCTAATTATAATTTAAACTAATGATATTTTCCTTCTATCCTTCATTCGCATTTATAACTACTTAATTATTTCTGCATAAATATTATTGAGTCATAATAATTATCGTTTAATGTAGGTAGTTCATACATACAAAGTAATTTTATTGTACCTTTTGCCTTACACAAGATTTTTCATACTACCTTCATGAGTTTGTAAAATTGTTTTTGAATTTCAAAAACAATTTTACTAGTGTTTTATTAGTCGACGTAGCATACTATCGATTTGCTGTACGGTCGATGTAGCGTACCGTCGTTTTAGTGTACTGACGATGTAGTGTACCATCGATTTGGGGTGCTGTCGATGTAGCGTACCATCGATTTGAAGTACTATCGATACATTGACCCGTCGATGGAACGTCTTCGATGTAGCGACCATCGATGTAGTGACTTTCGATATTATGAACTAGACCCGGGTAGGACACGACGGTATCTCCCGTCCGAAATGAGCTGTCCAACTGGGGAAGTACCTCCGCCCTACAGAAGACCGCGGTCATAATAACCATCGTGTTGTGTTCCCGCCGGTAAGTAGGGTAGCCAGAGCTCACTATACCCCTCATTCCCCCCCCTTCCTAGCCTCCCCACCCCTTCCCAGCTCTCCCCCTTTCCCTTCAGGGTGGGCAGCGCGTGTGTGACACCCTTAGTGTTGCACACGTTCATAGGCCACGGTGGCCGCTTTCCATCAGGTGGGCCGTGTGCTTGTCTGCCACCTACGTAGTATAAAAAAATAAAAAAGCAGGCGCTCAAGAGCAACTGTAGCTTTGATAGTCGAAGGAGATGCAGCAAAACGCAATGATCAGATTGCTGTGTAGCATCTTAGCAAACACAGAGAGGGGGTGCTATACTTTGATTTCTCTGTGAATATCGTATGGTCCTTTTGTGAGTGAGGATGTGGTGAAGAAAAATTGGATTAGATTTTTTCCACGTTTATTTTTTATTTAGTTATTTTGCACTCTTATTGTTTTACGCTTTGATTGTTAATTTGTTAGATTACGATCACACGGTTTTCTAGTAGCTATTCCAAAACTAACCCTAACAATAATATAGTAATATTTATATTCGTTACTCATATTTCGTAGGTCGTATGCGAATGCGTAGTTATTATCCGCGGCATAAAAGACGTGAGCTGGAAGGGTGCCAAGGGTATGATGGCGGATCCCAACTTCTTGCGCAACCTGCAGGAGATGAACTGCGATCTTATAACGCAAAAGCAGGTCAAAGACGTGAAAGCTCACATGAAGAAGAGTAAGAAACTCGACACTATGCAGCAGATCAGTAAAGCAGGGTAAGATATTATAAAGAATGACAGGTTTAAATACAATTCAAATACTCTGGCACGACAGTAGGACTCGCATGACACAGCAAATAACTATATCATAATTGTATTTTATTTACTTTGGTATGGATAATGGACTGCACGCACCGCGGTAGCCCAGTGGTATAGATAATAGTCTAGTTAAGCTCGTTTTCTCTTTTTTGGCGTGTTTCATATTGAAAAACAAACTGTTAGACGAATAACTAAACAAAAATACTTAACAATTAGGAGAAAACCTGCAAAACGAGTCGTGTCAAAACGGTCATTATAGCGTGCCACAGCTATAATCGAGTATTAATATTATCATCAACTATACCAATGTGTTGAATCGATGTCGTAGCTACTCAGTTATTCATTATACCTTACATAGGTTTATACCTTTTAAAAGTCATTAAAATCGTTTGTCGGTATGCATCAAAAGCCTAGGTACTGTATTCAATTTAGTCTGCCTTCCTGCAATATAGGCAGAGGCAACAAACGTCTATTTACTTGTCATCAATCTTTTATAAACTAAAACTATTTATTTTCCAGCTACGGCTTACTGAAATTCGTAACCGCCGTGCTAGGCTACTGCGCGGTATATAAAGAAGTGAAACCAAAGAAAGACAAGGTGGAAGCATTAGAGAAAGAATACACTGAAGCTGTCAACTATTTGGCATCGTTGAACCGCGAGATTGGTCGATTGCAGAGAACTCTAGACGCTTTGAACAACAAATACGATACAGCAATGCTCAGACGACAAGAGCTACAAGAAGAAACGGATATTATGATGCGACGGTTAATTGCCGCTGATAAACTTATGTCGGGGTTGTCGAGCGAACAGGCACGCTGGAAAATAGACTTAGCACAATTATATGTAGAACAATCTAGACTGATTGGGAACTGTTTGCTCTCAGCGTCGTTCCTAAGTTACAGTGGGCCATTTTCGTTCTCCTTCAGACAAACTATGATATACGAAGATTGGTTGGGTGATGTGCTTGAAAAGGGTATCCCGTTGACTACCCCTTTCACGGTTGAAAGGAATTTGACTAATGAGGTTGAGATTAGCGGGTGAGTGCTACCTTTTTGATTTTCATTTTAACTAAATGTAAAAAAGTTAGTCAATGGTAATTTTAGCGGTTTCACACTTCTTTTGATTATCTTTATGGCGGGCCTGTCGGTAGAGCGTTCGCCTGCTACCTTTGAGCCACCCACCAAGGGTACGATTCCTACTACCATTTATATATGGTTATATATTTAGAACTCTAAAAGACATATTCATGGTTTATTAGAGTTCTTAATAGGTCCGGGTGCCTCTAGTTACATATTATACAAAATTTAAATAAATTTACTACTGTATCAGAATCTAATGTAACTAATATCATAACATATGTTAAGAATTTGTGAACTTTTGTTTTAATATCTATATATAAAAATGAAACCCGTTTTCCGTTGTCACGACATAACATGAAAACAGCTTGACCGATTTGGCTGTTTTTTTTGTAGTTTTCTAATACTCTGTACAAGGTTCTTACGAAAAAAAATATAAAGAAAATCTCTCAGAAAGATTGAAAAATATACATCAAAGCTACGCTAAGGCGGTACGAAGTTCGCCGGGTCAGCTAGTTATAGTAATATAAATAAAGTACGTGTATTACAGCTGGAACTCCGAAGGTCTCCCTCCTGATGAACTATCAGTGCAAAATGGTATTTTGACGACCCGAGCCTCGCGGTTTCCACTCTGTATAGACCCGCAGACACAAGCGCTTACTTGGATCAAGAAAAAAGAGGCCAAAAATAATCTCAAGGTTAGTGTTAGCCCGTTCGTTCTTTCAAAGCAGAGTTACGTCAACTTGAATTTCGAACAATCCGCGGAATCTGCCATCTTATATAGATACTTTTGTAGAGCTACTGATTGGTTGTTAAGACATCAAACTTGAGTTGCGAACGCAGTTGCTTAATTTTAGGAACAGGCTTAACATTCAAAAGTTGATAGGTATTAAGAGTTCAGCAGGTAGTACCGAAATAAAACCCGTCACGTCGTCAGTCACGCACCTAATCCATGAAAATTATGTCCAATGTACAACAACGACCTTCTTTTCCTTAGCCTTCTTCCCATTATCTGGGGTCGGCTCTCCTTGTCTGCCTTCTCCGTCTCTCCCTATCCTTCTCTGCTTCGGCGTGCATGTCGAATTCCTTCAGGTCCCCCTGCACTATCGTCAACCAAGTGGCGGGAGGCCTTCCGCGGCGTCGCTTCGTCGTCGGTAGGTTTAGGGCTACTCGTACCTACATGTACAACAACGACCACTTTACAATAAATATACAATAGTATAGTTTTAAATATATGCATTGGTTTATCACTGTGCGGCTTTATATTTATCATATTGCCAGTTGCTGCAAAGGCTACCATTTTTGCAGGTACTGTCGTTCAATGATCCTCAATTTCTGCGTCAATTGGAAATGGCTATCAAATACGGCATGCCCGTTCTGTTCCAAGATGTTAACGAGTACATAGATCCCGTTGTTGATAATGTTCTGGAAAAGAATATCAAAGGTGAGAAGTGTTTAGCGAAAGTAGAGACGTAAGAGATCCTTGAGAATAGACTAGACAGTTCCATATCGTTGAGTGTACAAGTTACATTAAAAAAGAACTCGATTCTGAGTCGGTTATTCCGTACCCCTCGTTTTCACCAAGGTTCAAAACATGTATTTGACAAGTTGCAACATGTCACAGTGAGTTCAATGTGAATGCAAATGTGTTTTAAACTTGTTTACAACTTGTTTGAGAAAGTCTCAATACATGTATAAAACAAGTTATTGTGTTCTGACAAGTCTAGTACAAGTTTTTGACAATCTTCAACCAATTTTGTATCAAACATGTTTACAACTTGTTTCTTTGGCGAAAGCGATGAGTTAGAAGGTCAGCTTTATTGTGATTTATTGTGCTATATTGTTCAACATTGCTCTAAGGGCCGCTTTCCACAATCCGCTATTTGTGCGCAAGTTTGCGGACTACCCACCTTGGAAAGTGTGAAAATTTAAATCCAGCGTAAGAGCACGTGACGGTCTATAAACGCATTATAATTCTATGTAATATTTCTCACAGTGGAAAGTGGCCGCACCTTCGTGATACTGGGTAGCAGTGAGGTGGACTATGACCCTAATTTCCGTATGTACCTGACGACTAAGCTAGCCAACCCCCAGTTCAACCCCGCTGCCTACGCAAAGGCTGTGGTCATCAATTACACCGTCACATTGAAGGTATTTTATTTAGTTTACTTGCATTTCATTTAATTGTTCAAAAAGGTAACGCATGCTTGTCATATTATATCTTGTTAAATAATATATTTATATATAATATATAAGCATACAACCAATAAGCGCTATTTTATTAGTATATTCATAAATCAAATTTGAAATATACATTAATGCAGAAAGCAGTACGGAGCCTCTAGTTATTTCAGCAATTGAAGAATATCCAAAATAAAATAACCCTGAAAAGTGTATTCTAATAAGGTATACAAGTTCAAATTCTTCCAGTATGCTTAAGAGACCAAAAGAAAAAAAAACAAAGCCCATGTCGCAGAACATTCTGATAAAAATTCGAACTGTATCATTCGTTTTTTTTTAATTACTGTATAACTCGTATCAATAGGTTAAATAAATCAATTACACAATTTTGATGCCAGGGCTTGGAAGACCAACTTCTATCGGTGGTAGTGCGCGCCGAACGTTCAGATTTAGAAGAACAGCGTGAGAGTCTCATCATTGAGACGAGCGCTAACAAGAGTTTGCTGTCGGGACTCGAAGACTCGCTGTTGAGAGAACTGGCTACTTCTACCGGCAACATGCTGGACAACGTTGAGCTTGTTAACACTTTGGAGAATACCAAATCAAAGGCTGGTGAGGTAAGAGAAGCTACTTAGGGGAAACTGGGGACACTTGATCCCTATGGGAGACAAGGTACACCAATATTTTTAGAATTACTAAGCGTATTAGAGTATTTTTTTGTGTGGTAACGCTAAGTAAACATTATTAACCTTAGTGACACCACATTAAAAATAGTCTAATACGCTTAGTAATTCTAAAAATATTGGTGTACCTTGTCTCCCATATGAATCAAGTGTCCCCAGTTTCCCCTACATGTTTTTATTTCTTTTTTAATATATGTAATCAATTTGGATTGCTAAGTTCAATTATTGCACGTTCAAAGAGAGCACTCACGTCGGTACAGTACGGCAGGCTACACACAATATCAGCATTTGGTACACACACAGCAAATTGTAAAAAAAAACAATATCAAGATGCATTTGCTGTGTAAATGTAGGTAAATTTTCTGCCTAATGCATTTACTGCTTAGGTGTGTGGCCCCCTAACAAAACCCGGCTCAAGTTCCATCTCTTAATAATTTCCTTCTATATTCTTTTTCTCACTCATCTATCTCACTCCTTGCTCGTTGTCATTCCTCAATAACCTTACATACTCTACTCATCCTTCTCTGTTTTCTGACTCTTGCCATATGCCATTCCTCTTCCTCTTTATATTTTTTCTGCACGCATATTTGTTCGGTACGTTAAAAACTTAAACTATTCTTATTGTTTCAAGGTTATGGAGAAACTGCATCTAGCAGAAATAACTACAAAGGACATCGAGATCTTTCGAGACGGATACCGCCCAGTGGCTAAGCGCGGCTCTATTCTATTCTTCGTGCTGTCGGATATGGCTAGCGTTAACAGCATGTATCAGTACTCGCTCTCTTCCTACCTGGATGTAAGTATATCCTGAATCCATCATTCTTCATGATGCTTCATTAACCCTTGAAGCGCGATTAGCGCTTTAGAGACTAAAGCGCAAGTCACACATAGCAAGGGGTGGGGTCAGGCGCGGGTCATTTGACACATCATTTGATCATTTTTTGGTCGCCGTTTACTGAATAAAGTAAAAAAAAAACTGAATTAAGAAAACGGCGATGAATGGTATAGCGACACGCGCCCGCGCTTTGTGGGAATCACAATTTAGTCTCCGGTTGTTAGATTGTGCTAAAATTAATTTGTTGATCCTTAAACTAGTCTTCCCTTAAAAGTTTCTCATAAATGTTGAGTATATGTCTCTCTCTTTTTGAAATGCCTACTTAATCCGATTTAGCAATGTACACATATCATCGTTGCTAACATAATTATAACGTTTCAAAATAACAAACAATATTATACTTAACTAAATATAGTTGCAAAAGAATTTTCATGATCTATATTGTAAAAGGTTTATCAGTAGGTATATAAAAGTTTAATTAGCTTATCGTCAATGATGGTATCTTTTTAATTTTTTGAAAAAAAAAAATATTATTTGCCCATAAATCTCTCCAGAATATGTCGAATTCCAATCAATAAGCAAACAGTAGTACTATTAAGATATTTTAATTTACAGGTATTCGCTTTCTCACTGCGCAAGGCAATGCCAAATGTTATTCTAAACAGACGTCTCCGTAATATCATAGACATGCTCACTAAAAATGTATACGACTATGGATGTACAGGTAAACACATATAAGATTAATTTTCTGGGGTAGAAAAGGGTCTTATTTCCTGCAAATCTGGATCTTGAAAGTAGTTGTGGATATCTTTCACACATTGGTACCCTTACGGGCAAAGGGGGAACGAATCAGGATGATACTATACCCATATTCACTAACGATTTGGCGATTGAACCTGTGGTAAAACCTGTGAGAAAATATTTCGCAAATAATATTGAAATAAGTTATAAAATCTACTAACCCATGACTCAACATCTCCACGTAATCTCCAGACACAGAGACGTGTCTTGAATCTGATTGCGATAACATCGCTTTGTAGAAGAGATAAATCGTATTTCAATAGGAAAAAAAAAATCTCAAATGACAGTAAATTAAATTAAAGTAAAGTATAGTCGTATATAAGGATATGGCGATGAAACTAAAAACTTTGCTTTCCTTAGAGGAATATAGACGTGCGGAGATATGTAATAGATATTTAATATTGACGTTGATTTTTCGTCAGGTATATTCGAACGCCACAAGCTACTGTACTCTTTCCAAATGGATATAAAATTAGAACAAAGTGAAGACCGAGTTTCGCAAGCGCAGCTCGATTTCTTCATCAAAGGCAACGTGTCTTTAGAAAAGTCAGCGCGCGCCTCTCCCGCCTCATGGATACCTGCTCAGGTCATCTTTTAAACATAACATTATAGTACCTAAGGACGTGCAGGGCCCTACCACTCTCACCTGCTAAAGAATAAGTACCTAGATAATACCGAAACTTTATTATTTTTCTGTTCATATTACTGTTCTTCAAAAATTTGAAGAAAATTGAATGTAGTATCGCCATCTAGGCACATGGTTATAACATGAGCTATATAGTTAAGCTTAGCATAGCTTAACTATATAGCTTATGTTATTTTGTGGGTATTATAATTTGCTGTTCATATTACTGTTCTTCAAACATATTTAAGAAAATTGAATGTAGGAAGTACACATGGTTATAACATGAGCTATATAGTCAAGCTAAGCATAGCTTCACTATATCTTTATGTTATTTTGTGGGTGTTATAATTTGTATTCGTCTACAGGGTTGGCAAGACATAATGAAGTTAAGCTTGGATTTCGAACCATTTGCAGCTCTCCCAGATCGAATTTCAAGGAATTTGTCAGACTGGCAAGAGGTGAGATTAATTTATATAATATTTATAATCATTTTGTAAAATTTTGCGCCATTCATGTTAGGTGTTATAAATTTTCCTGCTTATCTGAGCCCAAATGGCGCGCTCTACCACCTCGCTGAAACACACAAGCAAATCATATTGGGAGCAAATCAAATCACTTAGATTCATGAAATTATTGACATTTCTATTGTCTTTGCGTAGGCGATGCAGGTATCATTTCCGCATAGACAAGCTATATTAAGCTACCTACAACGTGTTCAGCATTTTTATGCCTCAATTATCATATGAAAAAAAGAGTGTAAGTACATTGTATCTAATTGTGTCCCTAGTGGTTCGACAGCGACACTCCGGAGTCTCTAGAGATACCGGACGGGTATCGCGAGGTCTTACAGCCTTTCGAGATCTTGATGCTATTGCGATGTTTCCGAGTGGACCGCATTTACCGCGCGCTCACTGACTACATCACCGTTACTATGGGAGAAGAGTATATCACCCCGCCCGTCATCAGGTATAAGCCGATTATTATATTAATAGTGCGTGCGTGTAAGCGAGCATGCGTTCGTGTGTGCGTGCGTGCGAATGAGCGAGCGTGCGTTCGTGTGTGCGTGCGAGCGTGTGAGCGAGCGTGCGTTCGTGTGTGCGTGCTTGCGTGTGAGCGAGCGTGCGTTCGTGTGTGCGTGCTTGCATGTGAGCGAGCGTGCGTTCGTGTGTGCGTACGTGCGTGTGTGTGTGTATGTGTGTGTCAGTATGTTTGTAATGAATAAACTCAAAAACTACTGTATCGATTTCAAAAATTCTTTCACCATTGGAAAGCTATATTCATCCTGAGTAACGTAAGCTATACTGCACTGATGAAAAACGACATACACATTCACGTTACTCAGAGCGAGGTGACCACTAAACACTATAATTATATTTATGATGAACTCCATTCCACCATTGAGCATTCAATGTTAATTTAATTGACACTACAAACCTCACATTTTCAGCTTGGACATGATATTCGAACAAACCACACCGTTCACACCAGTAGTGTTCATTCTGAGTCCCGGTTCAGATCCTACGGCTGATCTGATGAAATTGGCAGACAGGTGTGGTTTCGGTGGCGGGAAATTCAAGTATTTATCGCTTGGTCAAGGACAGGAGGGGGTAAGAACTTTTGTTTAATAGTATAGATTACTGAATATTGCCTTCATAGCGTCGGTAACTTAGTGATTAAGCGTTCGAATCATATCCTGGCCATTACACGTAGACGGGTTAGAGGGAATATTAGTAATTCCGATTGCTAATATTCTTAAAAAAAGGAAATGTGATTAAAGTTTCACTTAGGGTCAATTCCCACTGAAATAGCAGCGCCCGGTAGCGTTTTTTTAGGCTGAGCTATTTATAACTTGGCCCAAGAGTCTCCCTTCTATTTGTAGTAATAGTGTTTGTAACACTATTACTTTAACTTTATCAAACTATACTTTTTATCGATAATATTTTGCTATTTCGAGACAACTAGTTTGAGGCCTCCGATGTAAGGTGTAGTTATAAAATAGAGTATTATACCAGTCCATCAAAAGGAGACAACCTTTTATTGTAGTAGATATCGCAGTCTGCAACAAATCCTCCTGAATGAACTACGTTAAATTCTATAATATGTATTAATTACTTGTGTACAACAAAGTTCTATTCTATTCTATTTTATTATTCAATACATCATTAACATATTTGTACAGGCGGCACTTGCTTTATTGGAAGGCGCAATATCCCACGGCCAATGGTTAATCCTGCAGAACTGCCACTTACTGCTATCGTTCCTGCGGGAATTAGAGAAGCAGCTCGAACTTATGGTGAAGCCGCACCCCGAGTACCGGCTCTGGCTCACTACCGACCCCACGCCTACGTTCCCTATAGGAATATTACAGAGATCGCTCAAAGGTTAGTAGTTTATTTTTATATATCGAACACCCCGCTAGACATTATAGCTTGTCTAAAGGAGCGTCCAGATTTGTGACATAAACAGCGGACCGGACAGCGTGACAACTAGACATGACTTTGAAAATAGACGTAACAACTTTTGGCTCATGGACACACAAACTAGAGTTGTACTTACAAGGCCACCAGTCGATCGATGATTTTATTTAAGTTCAGATAACACGCAGCTGAAGACACGGTCACGCTAAAATGTTACGTTAATATAGACACGGCATAAGAACAAATGACACGCCCCGACGCCGCTCTTACGCTACACAAGAAAATTATTGACGATGAAGTTCATGACGTACGAATAATCTCAACGAACCTCCTAGCGACATCTATAAAAATGAAGCGCTGAACAAACTTTGATTACTACATTATTGCTCATAGTTTCGATTCTACTCAACCGATTGCTATCAAACAAACAATATTTCAAACCTGATCAAACTCTTTATAAAAAAAATCGCATTAAAATAAGTTCAGTATTTTTCGGTCAAACAGACAAACGAAAAAACAGACAGGAATGAAAATAAATCTTTTTGTGTTCAGTGTTGTTAATATAACTTAACCCAAGTATGTTTTTCCTGTAATAACACAAATAATGTGTCTTTTAATTCTCAGTCTCAAACAAACAGATACAGCTACTTTATACCTATTTGTATTTAACAGTAGATAGAGATAGTAGAGAAGTAGAGGAGATATTAGTAGAATTGTTCGCTATTTTCCAGTGGTGACAGAACCTCCAAACGGTCTGAAGCTAAACTTACGCAACACGTACTTCAAGATGCGCGCTCATGCGTTAGAAGAGTGCATACACCCGCGATTTAAGCAACTCATATACGTACTCGCTTTCTTTCATGCAGTCGTGCAGGTAAGGCATAATAAATATAAAATTATTTATCTTATCATAGTTGGCTAAATGTGGGTGTTTAATAAGCCCGCTGAGTTCCTTACCGGAGTCTTCTCAGGCTGGGACCGCGTTTCAAACCGGTGCGGTGGTCCATTTGCTCACTAATTTATAAAATATTGTTGATATTGACGTTTTGTGAGTTCCGTTTAATGGTCTATAAAAATAAATGATTTTTGAATTTTGGAATTTCTGCCTATCCCTACGGGTGTAAGCATAATATGTATGTACCTATGGTAAAATAATATCCTTCATTAAAATGTAGGCCCTGGCTGGCTCAGTATTTCCTCTCAAGGTTAGGAGGTCAGACGGCATTCTCTCCCGAAAAAGTCAACATACCAATCACTAAATAATAACAGACCTCGGGCCAATCACTAAATAGTAACTTTGGAAGTTACTATAAACTTTCAAGTCATGATGATTTCTGGAATCCTTGACAAATGTTAAAACAGTGACAAAACAAAATTATTAGACTGCATTTTGCTGAACCCTATTTCGTAATCAATTTCCATCGATTAATCTTCCAGGCCACTGTTGGATATAGGCCTCTCCCAATGTATAGAGGCTTTGGCCTACTGTGTCCACACTGGTCTAAAGAATTGGTACAAGGTTTTATTTCGATTTTTCTTCTCTCGCACCGCCGCGGTAGCCTAGTGGTATGGGTAATGGACTGCTGAGACGAGGTCTCGGGTTCGATCCCAGGATACCATGGCACACACCAATTACATTTCGATGCTTTTCGAAGTTATGTGTGTGTTTATCGCAGGTTTATAAAGTGCCCGGTTAGTGGCAATAGGCTCGCCTAAACATAAACTGGCGAAATGTGGGTGCTAGCACCTCTGCCTACCTCTTCGGGGATATAGGCGTGAGTTGATGTTTATGATGTATGTTTCTCTCGCATTAGCATCATCTGCATATTTTTCCGTTTGTCCCCACTAAGACATCCTGAGGAGGAGATTGGGTGGAATATGTTATTTTTTCTCTGTCACCACGTTAATACGTTGCAGGAACGTCGCAAGTACGACAAGATCGGATGGAATATATCGTACGACTTCAGCGAGTCGGACTTCACCGTGTGTATGCTAATCTTGCAGTGCTACCTTGACCGCTGCTATGCTGCCAAGGGACCCATACCTTGGGCCACGCTCAAGTATCTCTTTGGAGAGGTATGTATTGTCGTAACCTTATTTGTATATGTATTTAAATGTATGAAAAACCCTTAAAAGGATCTTTATATGGACTGAGTTTGTAGTTATTTTGTAGAGAAAGTTTTTCGCACTGTCGCACAGTTGCGATAGCTTTCGTCTGGAAACATTATCAAAAAATAAATTGTAATGCTCGGAAATAACTACACTTTATGATGACTTTTTTAAAGTTGATACTTCCAGATAGTGCCTATAAAAGCAGCCGGTGTAAAAAGCATTTTTATACCGCTAAAATGGCAGACAAGCGTTCGGCCCACTTGATGGAAAGTGGTTACTTATTACCATGACCACGCCAGGGGTGTCACGCTGACCATGTAGAGGGGACGGGTGAAGGGGTGGAATATTTGCTTACATCCACTAGTACTTAATATATAGGTTGATAACCTAATACCTACATGTTCAAAAAGTGTACAAGGTCAAGTCAACTTATGCAATAACATAATAAGGAATAACATCATGGAGGCGTTCCGACTCAAAAGACGGATTTTCGACAGAATTTCGTTCCACTGTAGAGATGGCCATATATTGCCACTACCTATATAGAGTTTACCTTCATCAAGCAATAGTGACCGAGCACTTGTTATCTTTTATGGATATAGCCTTTTAACCTTTGCATGTTTAGATACTACTTAGCTATCGTATTTAATTACATATATACCGTAGAGAATTTATCATAGCTATCGTTCTACATACGCGCTCTACCAACATGTCAACAAGACTTATTAGGTAATCAATGTTTACAAATAGTTAGGCAACAGGCGAGATTTCTCGAATAATCTACAACATAAACAAACTCTCAATACGCCCCTAACAATGTATCTAATTCTTTCTATGTGCCACTTTTTCTTTGGTTGCAAATTCAGTTCAACGTCTATTTAGATTGGAAAAAGTAAATGCTAAAAACGGGACTTGAACCTACGACCAGTCCCTTACAGGGGGTATTGAACTTGACAAGGGGAAAGAACTATGTGAGTCACGTCTGAACATTCAAAATTGTCCTATACGTGAGGATCCAAGTAGCAAAGTAATATATAAACAGCAAACTAATGGCTTTAAATTTTCATTATTTTGACTTGACTTAGATGGAAAGGTGATAGTGGTGATGAGGCGACGGGAAACGAACCCGCGATCATTCTCTTACAAGGGGAACGGTTTAACCGTTGGGGTTATTCTTAGCAACAATTAATTTCAGATCGAGAATTTCGGTAAGAGAACTAATATGAATAGCCTAATAAACAGTAATCCGATTTTCGGAACTTAAAACAACCTTATCTGCTGGTCAGTACTGCTACCGTATAATAGGCAAATCTCTAGAACTAGCACAGTTTGGAAATTTTGGAAGCAATGGGCACTCTCTACGATGATTATGACAGTGGCCGCTAAGTGTTCAAAATTAGAAACAAAAACGTTTTATTTATTATTGCAGTTTATTTACGCAGTCGCTGCAAGAAGCGTGGATGACTTGTATTAGTAGCTAATTGGAATGTTTGTAGTAAGAAAGTTAGTTTTACCCTTCTAGACTCACACTGATAATGACTTACTTCTGTTTACGGCATTATTCATGTGGTATTATGTCTGTTGATAAAACTTAAAGCTACAGGAAATGTTTTATTCTTCAAATTTTATATAATCTTTATATAAATCTAATATCCATGATGCTGGTAGCCTTGGCCTGAGCTTCCATATCCGCTAGAGCCACCATAGCCTCCTTGACCACCACCATATCCGCCTCCTTGACCACCACCAAATCCACTATCAGAGCCATGACCGCTGTGACCACCGTGACCGCTATGACCACCGTGTTCGCTATGACCACCGTGACCACCACTGTGACCACCGCCGAATCCACTATCAGAGCCATGATCGCTGTGACCACTGTGACCGCTGTGACCACCATGACCACCACTGTGACCACCGCCGAATCCACCATCTTCATGGTGACCTCCGAAACCTCCCTGACCACCGTAACCGCCGTCTTGTCCACCCTGACTGCCACCACCGTATCCACCCTGGCTGCCACCACCGTATCCGCCCTGGCTGCCACCACCGTATCCGCCCTGATTGCTACCACCGCCGTAGCCGCCGCCACCGTAACCGCCGCGGCCTGTATAGAAAAAATCATAATTTGTTTAATTGAGAAATAGCAACACGAGTCTCACAGCTCCGACGTGCACCACCACTGTAACCACTTTCTATCTGAAGAGCCGTGAGCTTGTCTGCCACCTAAGTGGTATAAAAAATAACATTCCGTAATTGTCATTTCTTATTTTGCTACCTAGTTACCTAGACGTAGTTATGGTATTGTTTAGTTCATTGTTATGTCGGGTAGACACTGGAAGAGATGTTACTATAAAAATAACATATAATTAAATTAATTAGCTATTTCTAAACAGTAATAGTTAATGTGCTCAAGACCCATCATCTGTCCATTGCTAATGTTCTTCGTCAGTGTAAAGTCAGTCAGAAATTAGTGGATATATCTACATCTGAAGAGCTAGTCGTTAAACAATATTATTTTCGCCAAATATTAGCCGCTAAAGGAAATGTATTTTTGTACTGACACTTTTTTAAATAAAATCGGAAGGAAAAATACTTAACACATAATTATATAAAAATAATATTCAGATAAACAATTAGGTAATTTAAGTAGGTACTACTCACCGTAGCAGACAGCCACCAGCGCCAGTACTACGACAGCAATCTGATGAAAATAAAAAAAATATATATGCTTTATGCCAGCAAACAAGAACAATAAGAAATAATTTCTGACCACGAATTGACATCAATTTCTAAGCGCAAATGTTCTTTGAGCAGGCTCAAAGAACAATAAGTACAAGTAGTAAGAATGCTAGTAGTAGTAAGAAACGCCATCTTACTACTTTCCATAATTAGTTTAATTACACCTTTTAAGTAAGGGACTGCGACTTCTCCCTCGCACTCCTGCTCTAACTCAAGGTCTATATTTGCTTATTAAGAGGCAACAGTCGTCTAATTAACAATTTTGAGAAGAAATCCTGCTCCAAAACTCCATACTTTTCATCAGCAAGTATACCGGCTCCTCAGCGAAAGGTGCAACTTTTCACAAAGGAAGCCAGTAGAAAAAAAAACTTTCTTCGATCTAGTTTATCATGCATTATTCGACCCGGCAAGAATCGAGTTATGAGGGATCCCTCGCCACTTCACACAGGAGTTGGCTTAAGCCCTGAAGAACTTAGTTTCCACTGCATAGTCTCATACGCAACTGATATCACATTAGGCAAAGAAAAAGAAACAAAATACTCACCTTAAGACTCATTTTTTCTTAATTAAATATAGAAGTATAGGTATCACCATCAAATAATATACTCGTATACGCTGATCAAACATGTACACAAGTTTATATACACATTGTTATCATGTATTTCTGTGCATCTGACCCGACCCTATAAAGTACTTCTCAACAACACTGATTGTATTTGAAAATAATAACAAAATTGTTGTTAATAGACATTCACTGATTCCAGCTACTTTGTGTTTACATCCAAGTTCTAAGGAAAGTTTTGAACATGACTTACAATAGCTGTAGTATGTCTAGAAAGTAACTTGTAGACGGTAGAACCACAGAATAGGTAGAAATTTGAAATACTTTCCAGAATATTCAGAAATGTTTAGAACAAGCACAATGTCTCTAATAGATTAGGTACCTACTTATCTAGTAATTATACCAACAGCTACTTACTACTACTCCACTCAGCTGTTAAGAGTGTGAATGAACAACATCACAAACTTTCACATTTATTATATTAGTAGGATACCGGATAGGTTAAAATATCCGTAACTTAAATAAAATTCTTCTAATTACAGGTGATGTATGGTGGACGAGTCATAGATGACTTCGACCGGCGCGTAGTTAAAACTTACATGGAGGAGTACTTCGGAGAATTCCTGTTCGACAAGTTTCAACCGTTCCACTTCTACCGTGACTCCACCTTCGACTACGTCATACCTCCAGACGGCGAAAGAGATGAATATTTCGGTATGTTCACCTCTTGGGCAAAGACGGATGTATAATGGGTCCAAAAGTTCTTGGACACCTTAAGATCTATAATCCTTTGACAGCTAACTCTAATTTAACCAAAGTAACATAATTAGCGTTAGTATAAACTATCGATGTCTTGTTTTTTATAAGAAAATAAGTAAAGGCATGCAAGTAGCATTCTAAACTTAATTACATACAACGTAGATCTATCCAAGTTGTGTAGTAACATCACTTCATTTATTTATTTTTTCAAATTATCCGAGAACTTTTGTAGCCCACTGTACACGTCGGCCCTCTTTTAAACAAAGTGAAAATCTTTTAGCGATAACGCCAGTGGAAAAGTTCAGTAAAGTATGGATTGATTGTCTCACTTTGTAACTCTAAATAAATGATAATGAATCATAATTATTATGTAGTCGTATGTGTCACGTGATGCATTGTTGACGAATAGAAAAGCCCTGGATGTGTATATTAGATTCTTCATACGAATGCCTACGATCAATCAATGAATTAACCTATAGCAGTCTACTGCTGGACATGCGACCCTATTAGTGTGCTCCACTGCTCCCGATTCTCCGCCTTCCGCATTCAGTCTATCCCAGCCACCTTTTCTAGGGCATCAGTCTATCTAAGCTATTTTGGCCTTTCTTGATTCGGAGGTATTGGCCTACACATACCAAGGTTGCGGCTTGCGGGATACCTAAGCCCAAATATGCAAAATTGTTTCATGGGGCTGTTCCACTTATCCCTACCACGTTGTTGCCCCTCCCGTTGGAGAAAAGTGGATTTTTTATCCACTCTTCCCTACCACACCGTCACTGGTTGGGACGAGTGGAATTACATTTCCACTTGTCATACACCTGTGTTTAAAAGCTAAAGTTAATCTATGAATAGGAATAGTGATGTACTACATTCGTACGTTATACGAAGATGAACAAACAAGATGAAGACTCCATGAACAATGTCCCTAATATATTTTATAGTTAGAGCACATTAAAAAACGGTGGAATCCATGAGCTTTTTTTCTCAATATGTATTTTTAATGATGTTAGAATTTTGTTTCCACAATATACGAAGTGAGCCAATAGCCCCGATTTTGGGACGTCCCTTTTTTCTCATTTTGCTTTTCATTTATTTTAATATAAATTATATTTAAATTTTATTACTATCATTTTCAGAATACCTGGATATATTGCCGCTGGCAAACTCGCCGGAAGTGTTCGGCCTTCATCCAAACGCTGAGATCGGCTACTTCAGCCAGGCTGTGCGGATGATGTGGGGACACCTCATAGAGCTGCAGCCACAAACCAGTATGTATAAGTGAACTCCTAACAATATATTCCACGTAATATAAAGGGGGAGGGGGAGGCATCATTATTTGGTTCTGCGTGAGAATACTGATTCGATGGCATATGACTATATACAACTATATAGACACAGTATTGCTAAAAAAACTGTATCGCAAAAAAACAGGTAGATATACGCGGTATGTGTGAGTAAGCTAACGTTAATTTTGTTTCATAAACTGTCAATGTTTGTATGTATATAAGTGTGTCCGCTTGAACCAAAGTAGTAGATAACTATTTTTTATACTTAGTATAGAGTTTGTATATAGTGTAAAACTTTACACTTGTTTGTTTATTGGCGAAATTAAAATGTTTAATACACCTGTGCCTACCTCTTAGGGAGTTTACTAGCGTGTATATATTATTTGTGTCGTGTTGATCCGTCACGAATGTGACAAAAATATAATATTGGATATACAATAATTATTTATTACAAAATTTCTTTTCACGCCGCTTTAGTACCAACATCAGGAAGTAAGCCATTCAATCATTTCTTAGCGAGCTACTATAATATGTTTGTTTGCTTTTTTAAACAGGTATTGATAAAATTATATTTTTCCCATATATCAGAGTTATTAAAAAAGAAAAGTGTTTTTGTTGTACTCTTTGCCTCTGCTGCAGAAGCTAAGTCCACAACATAAAATTACCCACTGATTGAATATTTCGTAGTGTGTGTTTCACTTATTCTCTTTATCCGTTATGTTAATAATTTTGTCTAAATTATGTATTTGAATATGTTAAGATTTAAACTAATTATTGAAATTCATTGGTTTCGCTGCTAGAAGGAAAGGGTAAGTTACAAATAAAATTAACATTCATTGTAAGTCTTAAAACCTATGAAATGATTCTATCTTCTTCTAATATATAAAATTCTCGTGTCACAGTTTTCGTTGCCATACTCCTCCGAAACGGCTTGACCGATTCTCATGAAATTTTGTGAGCATATTGAGTAGGTAGGTAGGAGAATCGGTCAACATCTATTTTTCATACCTCTAAATGCTCGGAATGGAGCGGGAACGGGATCAGAAATCCACGCGGGCGGAGTCGCGGGCAACAACTAGTAAGTGTATAAACTGTCTTCCCACGTTTAACTCTATTAAATCATAATTTTTATTCCAGTTCAAGTTAGGAATAGGGATAGGCCTCTGAAACGGCATGACCTATGTTTATGATTTACTTTTTTTGGATATTTGGTAGGTCGAGTCGGCTAAGCTACTTTGACTACCGCTACTTTTGGTCACGAGAACCGACACTAAAGCAGGTAGACAACTTCACAAGCATCTAGTAAAACATATATTATATTTGGTAGGTGAGGGTGGTGGCGCTATGTCCCGCGAGGAGTTCATCGACGTGGCCGCGGTGGATATAATCGCAAAGTTGCCGCACGAATTCGAGATCTGGCGCGTGCGCAAACAATTCGAGATGAATATCACACCAACACTTGTCGTGCTGCTGCAGGAGTTAGAGAGGTAAAACGTACATACATGTTATCACGCCTGATTTTCTCCAGGGCAGGGCAGAAGCGACAACCCGCCATCTGCTTCTATTTTAAATACTACCATCAACCGTTCATACAAGCTCGCCGCCGGTTTCAAGTACCTACTTCTGACTTATCCTTTTTGTTCCATTGAAAATATTATTAGCTTGGACAGTGTATGTTTGTTAAATCATATTGTATCTTTTTATAAATATAAGTTGGCGAAATATAGGTGTTTAATACACCTCTGCCCACCACTTCGGAGATTACGGGCGTGAGCATATGTAAGTATGTATATCAATAATTACCTTGAATAAAACTAAAGAACAGATGGCCGTTGAAGCCGGAAAGATCTCGAATGAAGTTCATCTTGGACATACGACATAGTCAAAGTCGCAGGTACCCGTTGGATGCAGACCTCCTCCGGCGGTCGGATTGGGGGTCGATGGGGGAGTCCTATGTTCAGCAGTGGACATCCTATGACTGAACAGAACAGGCGGGTGAGATCACTATGCGTGAGACTCCAAGTTTGACGCCTAGGTGGCGTGAAAAGTTTTATTTGGGTATTCCTCAGTTTTAAGTATACTTCATATAGTTTCCGGCATATATCTTGACCCTTCGGCGCAAAAGAATCGATAATTTGGATTGAATCCCTCTACCGCTGCAACACCCTGTGCTATCCTCAAAAGAAACAACGCGTATTGCCGATATACTTAGAACACATTTTAAGCTATAGATACTGACTTAACAGTAACTATACCTACAAACCCTTCAGGGATAGGTAAATAGGTGTTCGAAAGAAGAAGATCAATAGTTTATACTATTTATGAATCATATCATTATTATTCTTGTTCCAGATTCAACCGTCTCGTAAAACGTATGGGCTCAACACTGTCAATGCTCCGTAAAGCTTTAGCCGGTGAGATCGGTATGGACGCTATCTTAGACAACGTGTCGTACAGTCTGTTCAACGGGCAACTGCCACAAGTGTGGCGTTCGCTGGCCCCCGCCACTTGCAAGGGGTTAGGCGGCTGGATGGACCACTTCATCGCTAGGACCAACCAGTATACGGATTGGGTACGTCATTTTTATGATTGAACTAGCAAACCCGGCGAACTCCGTTTCGCCATGTGAAAAATGATTTTCCCGCTTTTCTATTAAATTTTTTCCTGAATTTTCTTTGCTATAAACCTCACGGAGCCCGAGACCTTTCCAACGAATGCAAAACCGTGGAAATCGGTTCGTGCGTTCTGGAGTTATAGCATCAGGAAGGAAAACCCGACTTATTTTTATATAGTAGATAATTTTGTCTAGTAGTAGAAACGTCAATTGTTTCATGAACTTAATCGTCTATATGAATAAATAAATATTGTAAGACAATCTACATAACGCCACCTAGACCCATGGTAAGCATTGCTTAACTAGCTTGTGTTATGGGATCTAGAATGCTAAGATTTTTTGTAAATACATACATATTATACATAGAAACATCCAGCCCAATGCATATTCATGTACACAAATATTTGTACTGAGCTAGAATCGAACCCGCGCCTCCTGCGTAGCAGTCGCGTGCACTACCGCTATGCCACAGAGGTCGTCAATATAATTTGCTTGTGTAAAATATAAGTGGCAGGCCGCGTCATCGGAACTTAAACAAGCTATAATAATAATTAAACTAATCCACCACTTCAATACCTAATTCCGCATATAATAAAATTACCTTATAATTGAACAGGCAACAATAGAAGAGCCAGTAGTGATCTGGCTATCAGGATTGCACATTCCGGAATCGTACCTCATCGCACACGTGCAAATAGCGTGCCGTCTGTACACGTGGCCACTCGACCGCTCCACGCAGTTCACGAAAGTCACCAAATGGACCAACCCTGACGAAATAGAAGAACGGCCTGTCACTGTAAGTATTGATATGTAGGTGGTATATAGTGATAATTCTAAAATAAAAATCTTTAGGGTAAACTAGACATTATTTCCCCAGATCTGGGGAATTTTTTTGGGCTGGTATACCTACTTAATTTTAGTACTACCCACATTTGAAAAATTATTATTTAACAAGTGTAATGTTTAGGAATTAGAAGGCTCATAACTGTCAATGTAAACCTTTGAGAATGCCGCAGGGCGAAACCGATTAGGTACAATAATAAATACAGTGGAGAAGTACAAGTGTGTTATCAATATTAATCATGTATGACATAAAAAGCATTATAATTTGACCTTTTTTTTATTCGCATTATTTACTCATCATTATCAGTAAAGCTAAATGAAACGATAATTTCATAAAAGAACATCTTTTGTATTATTGTACAATGTACACAATATTTCGTCGTAATCCAAGCTACTTAGGCGGACCCCGGATTCCGAAGCGAAGGCCTTAGATGCAACCGGACCGCAAAGATGATGATAGTGATCCCATGTCCTATTTGAGTAGTCCGACTGGGGAAGTACCTCCGCCCTGCAGAATACCGCGACTAATAACAACTTTGTGTAGTGTTTGCTTTGCGACGGTGAGTTAGAGTAGTCAGAGCTCACTGGAGAGGCTTTGTGTTGTCAGTGGGAAGACTGAGAAACCCTGCTTTATCTTCTGCACTGACAGCATAGAAACTCTTAAACCTCACCCTCCCTCCTCCCCTTTCCCCTCTCTACTTGGACGGCAGCACGAGTGTGACACCACTGGTGTTGCAACCGTCCATACAAAGGTCACGGTAACCACTTTCCATCACGTGGGTCGTGTGCTTGTGTATCAATGTGGTATAAAAATATATTCTTACCCTTAATATTATCGTATCATTAATATTCCAGGGTTGTTATGTGCGAGGTCTATACTTAGAAGGCTGCCGGTGGGATCTCGAAGAAGGCTGCCTAAGGCGCTCTCATCCGAAAATACTGGTCACGGAACTACCCATCATGTATATTATACCTATTGAGTTCCATAAGCTTAAGTTACAGGTATGTGTTTTTGTGTATTAATTAAATAAGACTGTTAGAATTTCTCGCCGCGTGATTCCTGGCATAGTAGAATTTGGGCAACCCCGCTCTACCCATACTGTGTCGTACAAGGCAACTAAGGGCTAGGGCTATTTATTATGAGACAAATATATACAGCGCAGACTCAGCCTTAGATGTATGATGTATACTCGAGTCAACAATATTATCTGAAATACGGCAATAATAGACTCACCCCATATATCGTGGGAATACAATGCTTGGTATATTGTGTTAATTTACCTTTGCCTGATTAACAGGCAAAGTTTGAACGGCAGGCTCCCCTCTGGACACTCTATACTAAGTCCCTAAGTCAAGATACGCAAATCAATAAGTATTTTTTCTATAAAGTTTTTGATCACACTTGGAATCTTACGTATGTTTGATCGCAATTTGGTTGAGTAGAACCGTCAGTATGACAAAAATCACAATAACCGGCATCCAACCAGTTAGGGAAGCGGGTATTTTAGCTAGTTCGTAAATGAAACAAACATTATAAATAACATCACCATTAAAATAATTACTTCTTTGAATCAACTCTTATCTACCTAAAAAGTTGTTACACGAAATCGTGAGATAAACGGAAGACGCACGTTGATATGTGACCTTACCTACCGCCGATAACCTAGTTATTGTGGCAGAGTTCGACATATAATTGGAGATACCATTCGTTATGAGAGATATTCTAAGAATGAACAATTAAATTATACCTACATAAGAGTTGGGCAGCGTACAGTAAAGCGGGGTGAATAGGGATCCAGAGGTGAATAGGGATAAAATGGTCATCTAAATTCTGTAGTTATTTTCTTTCAAGCGAAATTTCGGACTAGTTTATTGTAATAACAGAACCATCAAATATCTTGAAAAACCTGTTATTTGAAATCTAGTAAAATAAATTATTTAAAATATTCCATTCGACCATTTTGTCCCTATTTACACCGTTTTACTGTACCTATCATTATAGCTATAGGTGCAGGCTGTTCTGTAGTATGACTCGGATCACACTGACGAACGTTCCATGATTATTGTTGACGCAAAAACTCACTATTAAATTTAACGATAAATGTATTTACCATGCTTGTTGATTTATTGATGTAACTGATATTTTGTCCCTCTTACAAGCGCCATGATCATAGTATACTGATGAACGCCAAACTAGTTATTAATGGGCCCACCATATAGGTCTACCCTCTTTCTCACTCTACAAACGCGGATTGTGGTAGTCCACAGTCCGCGTTCTCCCGCTGTACTCGTTCGAGACACACAACACTCACTATCGACTCGCACGGTTTTTGGAGACGTTTATTTGGCTTTGTCCATGTTATGTCATGGCCATGTCACTCGGAAATCAATCTTCCGAAAACTGCTCAACGCGTCTAAGAAGCTTTCTGAAAAGAGCAGCCCGAAATGAATCATTGTTAGTAATTATAATTATTTTGTATTCTTCCAGAACACACTCCGTACACCAGTGTATACAACATCACAGCGCCGAAACGCGATGGGGGTAGGCCTCGTGTTTGAGTCAGATCTGTGGACAGCCGAACATATCAGCCATTGGATCTTACAAGGCGTTTGTCTCACTTTAAATACTGACTAAACATCAAGATACTAGTCGCCGTTATAAACTCTTTTCTAAGTACTGTACGACTAGACTGATTAATTGGTATTACTATTGTTATTGGTGCGAGTACGGAGTTGCTGGAGCTCGCTGCATGTCTATATACCTGTACACCGGAGGACGTCATGAGCGACTCCTAAAAAGCAATCTAGGTGGCAACGTACTGGGAATACAGAATTTAGAAATAGAACTGATGTCGATTGGACAGATTAGTTGAACATAGGTATTGTACGATCTTTAAGTTTGGGACATGCAGCAAGGGCAAGCCTTTTCAAGATTTGTAAAATGGATCAATTTCGAATACACGTCCCTAAGAAAAGAGATGAGCAAATGCTCCATCGCTTTCCTACTGGATAGCAACCCAAAACACGATCGCTTATAAGCGCGTATTAGTGGCGATGCCGATCCTAACAACACGTTTGTTCTCAACTAATATGACACGATAATCTTATGAGATTTATCTTGGCTAAAATAGTGACCAATGTTGTTTTCGGGTGGTACAGTGATTACGGTCAGTCTATAACTTACTTCGTATAATGAATGACTAATTCTGACAAATTTATCAACCTGAGGTGAATTTTACTGATAAACGCACATGGCCCACCCTGCAGGATGATTAAATTTCTTTTTCTAGTCATTTTAGGTATCTCTAGTCATTTATTATTACAGTATTGTGTATTGATCTCATTTTAAGGTTTGTACTTAGATGTTAATATTTTAAATAAAGGCTAAAGTATTTTTTATCCATTTTATTTAAATTTTACGTAATTTATAAAGATTAAAAAAAACATATTGATTAGACCAGATGAGAAAGACAAAAGTCAATATCGACATTTGCCTGTGTTATATATTATTTTTAACTAACTTCTTAGAGCAAATAAATAGCTAAGAAGCATAATATAAATAGTGTACCTATTACAAAATATGATCATTGTGTTTGCGGTCTATTATACCTAATTTTAGATTGGCCTCATCTTTTACATGTAGGTATAATGATTTTTAATAAATACTTCCTATGGTCTTGACGCAGAATTGTCAATATTAGTCAAACATAATATTTACTTAGCCTTAGTTGCACGATCTTACTTTGACCGTGACAAAGCCGTTGACCGTGGTCAACGTACCGGTCAGGTATAAAACGTCATAGCCTTGGTTGTAACTATGACCAGCCACGCTCAAACGTCAAATTCTGTCAAAAACAGAGCTACAAAAATCATGGAAAACAAAAATAAGTGGAAGCGGCATGTAGTCGGTGCACGCGTGTCATTGGTTGACGTATTTATGCTACGAAGGATAAATTCGATAATATGAACGTTTTTGATAAGAATACGTCTAAATTTTTTCGTAAATATTCAAGCTTTTTCAATTCAAAGTATGAAATGCCATAAACACTTTTTTCACTACGGCAGCTCAAACAAGTAAGTTTTACTGCATAACAACAGTGTGCAAAATGCGATTTTGCCCACTGCGTGAGACAAAGTAACTTTTTGATATATATTTTTTATTTTTTCTATAAACAGTGCCAACCATAGATTTTAAAAAGAATTGTTCCGCGATGAACTTTCCAACTACATAATCTGCACTCTATTCCTTGGCCGTCCTTTAGAAAGTTCTTTAAAATATGAAGGTCCAATTTCGAAATTCTAAATTTGAAAGGTATTTGTAAAACGAATAACCATGTTTTTTATTTAAATTATTTAATATTTTAATATATTATAACATAACATAAACTCACGCCTATATCCCGGAAAGGGTAGGCAAAAAAAAACAATTATTTACTAGTAGAGCACGGTATTATTAACGGTTATGTGTGTGAGTTTGGCGACATCGGTTCCGCTACTGCAGCTATCGCGTCGCAGTTCTACTAGTTTTTCTGTTCTGTGTACTAAACATAGAGTTAACCAAACCATTTCTATCAAACTGTTAAATTTGACGGTGACCGTGACTTTGACGATGACCATGACAGATAGTTCGTGCAACTAAGCCTTAGTTGCACGATCTTACTTTGACCGTGACAAAGCTGGTCAACGTACCGGTCAGGTATAAAACGTCATAGCCTTGGTTGTAACTATAACCAGCCACGCTCAAACGTCAAATTCTGTCAAAAACAGAGCTACAAAAATCATGGAAAACAAAAATAAGTGGAAGCGGCATGTAGTCGGTGCACGCGTGTCATTGGTTGACGTATTTATGCTACGAAGGATAAATTCGATAATATGAACGCTTTTGATAAGAATACGTCTAAACTTTTTCGTAAATATTCAAGCTTTTTCAATTCAAAGTATGAAATGCCATAAATACTTTTTTCACTACGGCAGCTCAAACAAGTAAGTTTTACTGCATAACAACAGTGTGCAAAATGCGATTTTGCCCACTGCGTGAGACAAAGTAACTTTTTAATATATATTTTTTATTTTTTCTATAAACAGTGCCAACCACAGATTTTAAAAAGAATTGTTCCGCGATGAACTTTCCAACTACATAATCTGCACCTTGGCCGTCCTTTAGAAAGTTCTTTAAAATATGAAGGTCCAATTTCGAAATTCTAAATTTGAAAGGTATTTGTAAAACGAATAACCATGTTTTTTATTTAAATTATTTAATATTTTAATATATTATAACATAACATAAACTCACGCCTATATCCCGGAAAGGGTAGGCAAAAAAAAACAATTATTTACTAGTAGAGCACGGTATTATTAACGGTTATGTGTGTGAGTTTGGCGACATCGGTTCCGCTACTGCAGCTATCGCGTCGCAGTTCTACTAGTTTTTCTGTTCTGTGTACTAAACATAGAGTTAACCAAACCATTTCTATCAAACTGTTAAATTTGACGGTGACCGTGACTTTGACGATGACCATGACAGATAGTTCGTGCAACTAAGCCTTACTTAGTAAAACACATGAGGAACCAAACATGTTGACAATAATAATTCGATATTATAATTTATGCATCCAAGTATAAGTATTAGGTAGGTCACCTAAAACTTTGAATCCTGCTCAGTGCAAAATATTTATATGCATAAAAATAATGTTATACCTCACACTGGTCCCGTTGTTACTCGGCAAGCATGTTAAGCTGTTTGTCTCATTGTCATATGAACATGTTGGGCAGTCATTATACACGGGATATGGGTGAAATGGCCCACACAGAAGGGTTGATCACCCATCTGGCAGTAGTATTGGTAGTAGTAGGTAGGCAACCAGTGGCTAAAGCATAATATGGAATTAGGAATGGAGAGATCACAGCTTCTGACCCTGCCCACTACACTTCCGATGTGAAAGTGTTATTTTTCAAGCATTGTGTGCTAAACATGAGTGTCTTCATGAATAATGTGCCAACCTTATTCATATTTGTTAATTTATTTTTGATTTAGCTTTTACTTGTGGTAAACAAAGATTATAAAATGATGAGTCCAAGAAATCTGACAATCGCTGCCATTTCACCCAGCCCTTGTTGAACATGAATTGTTTGGTTTTCTCTGTGCCAACATAATGTGGATCCTGAAACGGATAAAAAAAGGTTTTTAAGATCTAATCTCAATTCATTTATACCACTTAAGTGACAGACAAGCACACAGCCCACTCAATGGAAAGTGGTTAATGGATGTGGAAATTACAATGAGTAATGGATGTGTGTAACACTAGAGCATTAAAATCATGCTGTCATAACTAAGATACAGAAATTTTGTAATTTATAGTGGGTGTACTCTTGGGTGCATGACCTAGGAGAATCTGATTGGGCAGCACATCAGGGCAATTTGACAGAGGGACAACCTTAGTCAGCCAAAAGGGACATTAGAAAATATTTACTTTAAATATTCTACTTACTACAATTAATAAGCTAGCATCATTCTGTCCAATATGAATGCCCATAATCCCTTTGGAGGCACAGTCCACATCACCTCCCATCATAACTGGACTGCCAAACTTGTCAAAATGATTCACCAGAGCATCCACTATAGTGTTCAGCTGATCCCCTTTGTTCACATGGATAATCTTGCATGGAATGTCATATAGCTTGTCTATAACTAGGCATACCTGTGACAAAATACTGTAAGTAAACATCATGTATAACATAAATATTATAATTAAGGACATAAAGTTTGTACTATAAGATGTTACACATAAATGGCAAAAGGTACCTTGTATTTGAAGTTTTCATAGTATAGATAACAGACTCACCTCAAAACTACCTATCCATTGCCTTGATCCTGAAAATGATTGAGGTTTATCTTCAAGTTGTACCAATATATCTTGGACTTCTCTTATAGAAGGAATATTTATATCACAGTTTTGATTATCATTTATCCAGGAGCATATGGTTTGTAAGGTTCTATAACCGCAACCCCAGCCCTGCACAAAAATGAAAACATAACCTCAAAAAATAAATTACACAATAATACAAAGGAGAAGAATTTGATTTTGAAGCTTACTCTATCATCGAAGCCATCACACATATAATGATAGTATTCATAGTTTCCAGAAACTAAGTAAGTTTTTCCAGTTTTCTTTTCAGTGCCAGCTGTTTCGTGAATATTTGTCAACAATGCTGACATTTTTACTAGGCTTGTTGAAAAAATATCGATACATCGATATATCGATATTATTTTTTCTAAAAATCGATATTTTTGAGCGATATTTAATTCTTCGATACATCGATGTATCGATATTAAATTCCAGGTATCGAAAACGTATAAAAAACGATATTTATTTTGATAAAAAAGTCCTGAAAGGAAAGCTTTTCAACTAACACTTTTAGGCAACGTATGCTTTTATATAGAATGCCTGCTGTTGCAACGGCAATGTTTGAAATAAATACATTTACGTTTGTATTTGCGAATAGCTTTGCGGAAATCCAATTTCTACATCGTTATATAAATATTACCTTGAGCTTACCTCTAACCTAATCTATCCAAGCCAAATTACGCGGTGTGGACACTGCGCCTCAATTTGGATAGATATAGATTAGAAAGCGAAGGTGGAAACGGAACTCCTGCATTAAGAGAAGAAAGAAAGAAGAAGAAAGAAAACACACTTTATTTTTTTCTCTTCTACAGCACAAACATGCGTAAAATAAATAACAATATTATAAGGCATCAAATAAATAACAATAATAAAAATACATCAATATACATAATATCAGTCAAAAAATACAAAATAAAAATGCATCAAATAAATACCCAGTATACCTACCTACAGTTAATTTAAATCAATAAAATAATAAGTGCACATTTATGCTGCACAAGCATTAGCCTTCGTGGTAGTTTTTTTTGTAACCATCATTTATTTATATTAAAGCCCGCTATGTTTCTTGCCGGATTCTTCTCAGGCCGGGGCCGCGATTCGAACCGGCGGTGGTCCATTTGCTCACTAATTTATAAAATATTGTTATTATTGACAAATTTTGTAATGCCGTTTGGTTTATACAGAATAAATGATTTTTTTAATTTTTTACTTTGAATTATGTTTCTTGATAAGATTTCATACATTACTGGCTGTGCAATGGGCATTCTATATATTGCTTAGACATTTATAGAAAACCGGTTTATACACATTGCCGGTAATATATATACGTATATAAAAATAAAATTTATATTTAGAGTGCCATTATTCTCTGGCAAATCATAGCGATATATCGATATATCGATATTTTATTATAAAAATATCAATATGGATATTGATATATTTTTTAATATCGATATAAATATATATCGATACTTTATTCCATTTCCGACATCCCTAATTTTTACTTCAATGTTGCTATTGTAATTTTAGTGCTGTAATTTTCTTTATATTATTATATTTTTTATTTTATTGAGTAAGAACTTGTATGTTATTTTATTCACAGTTGAATACTAGCTTGTTGAGTTCATGCAATAGGTACTAATTTATTCCTACCTGGAACAGACACGGTTGAATTTATTGGTTGTGATTTCAGAACGTACCCAAAAAGTTATATCGATAGCCGAATCGAATAACACAGAGTAAGTAATATACTGCCTCGTATAAGCGGGTGCATTAAAGAAAGGTTTTATAAATGGCGGCTTGTACTTGCGTTGACATATAGTACAGCTAGCATATAAAATTTCAAATATTTTTTTTTTCATTTGAAAAATAATAAAAGCAAGACCGGGTCGTAATAATTTCTAACTAGCTGCGGCCGGCGGCTTCACCCGCGACACGTGACGGCATCTATTTTTGTTTTCATCGGAAACAGTACCTACTTTTACACATAGAGTCCTTTTAAACGCACATTTCGACGGTCCCTACGTAAATAAAGACATGTCAAAAACCGAGGTTTACAGGAGAGCGTAATTTGTGTTCAAACCGCTCTAGAAATAATTCTATGTACAATCATAAATACTTTTTTTCTACAATGTTTTATTAGCTTTAGGAACTTTATAATGGCATTTATACATATTTTCTTTTCTTACATTTTCTTGGAAAAACTGATAGATGACTGTTTCTACGTTAAGATTAAAATCAAAGCATGTCAGACATGTCTATGATACCTTTTTATACGCAGGAAAGAAGAAAACAGTGTCTAAAATAAAATTTAAATAAAATGTTTTATGAGAACGTAAGAATTATGTTATTGTTTTCAAACGGATAGGTTAAAATCGTCAGATCGCCACCCATGGATATAAAAAATACATCAATGGAGACATATCGCTATATACGCGGTTTCATTCATTGTGGGTAGGACAATAGTTCTTGAAATGTAAACAAAGACATGTTCTAAGATAAAATTATCAGGATTGTATTTTATTAACTAAACAAGGTTTATAATTGAAAATTATTTATTGTTAAGTAAAAATCTTCTTATCATCTAAATAATAAGTACCTACTTGTAGCCTCATCGAGCTGTGTGTTGATAAGGTGCTCGAAAACCTTGCACAGTACTGAGGTGACGGCTATGGGTCGATAGTTGGCTGGGTTTGAGCGATCTCCCTTCTTGGAAATCTACATTCCGTACATTCGCCTCTTTCCACGCCATCGACACTGTACCCGAATTGTAGGAGAGTCGGTACAGTCCCCTTCGGCCGCCATCGCGTCGCGTGAGCATTAGAGACAACTCCACTGCACATTTTTGAAGAACCACCACTGGTATACCATCCGGACCACAGGCTTTCCGGACATCAAGTGACTGCAGTACTGCTCGGACATCGCGTTGCCTGATACGGATATCAGGCATTGCGTGGTTACTATTGGGTAGAGTCGGTGACTGCATACCACAGTCGTCGATTCAGGAGTTGGCCGCAAAGAGATTAACCAGAAGTTAGCTTGCACGGCTTTGGCCAGTCGCCAGGAGGCACGGCTGCCCGTGGGATGCGCCACTAGTTCTTGACCAACCCGTGCTATGCGCTGGCATCCGCTCTGACGTAAGCCCTCTTGCAGACCCTAGTGGCTTTTTTGTACGCTGCCTTAAAGTACCCTATGTTGGAATCGTGCGTAGCGCGCGCCTTTACCTAAGCGAGATACGCAGACTGTTTATGATGAACAGCCTCTGCGCATTCGCGCCCGAACCAAGGGCGCCCTCCGCGGGTACCAGTGACATCAGTGTATGGAATATAGTACTCCATACCCAGGCTGATCTCACCGACGACAGCAGTTGCACTATCCGATGGGTCCTTACGTTCAAAGCAGCGCTCAACCCACGGGATGGACGCAAAATAGTTACGCAGTCACGCACACAGTCGCAGTCAGTCCGCTGACGAGTAGTGCCAGAGATGCCGATTTCCCTGCACTGGTCGTGAGGGCGCTATGATAGGCACCTTGAAACAGACCAGACAATGATCTGAGTTGCCCAAAGCGGCTCGCACCGAAACATTGTACTGGTCTGGGTGGCTTGTCAGCTGAAGGTCTAGCAAAGAGGGTGCTTTGCCCGACCCTCTTGGTATCCTAGTGACCTCGTGTACCAGTTGGGTCAGGCCGTGAGCCAGAGCAATCGCGTGGGCGGCTCTTCCCGCATGGTCTGTTTTGGAGGAGCTCAACCAGATCTCGTGGTGGGCGTTAAAGTCCCCCAAAAATACCAATTCAGCGTTCGAAAACCGCTCCTGCGCAGATATTCAAAGAGTAGAGTTATCTCGGCATCTCCAGTATGGGAACGGTAAAGGCACACATAGATTTGACTCGTACAGCCATGGTCTACGTATAACTAAAACACACACCAATAAATGTAAACTGCGTCAAAACATTAATTTATTTCACCACGCGATCGAACAAGACGTTAAGTCAAACATAACCGCGTGGTTCCGAGTGGCGCACATTTTAAAACACCGCGTACAAAACTATATGTATAGATATCCGCATCTACGACACTTATTCGTTGTAATTGTAATACTTGTTCCCTTATACGATTTGTAAATGAAGTGAAATACATCATATTTAGAAAAAAAAAATATGTAGATATGTGCATATGGACAATCTAAAGCGAATAAGCAATTAAAAAAAAAATGCTGTTTTCGACATGTCTTTATGTACGTAGGGACCGTCGATTTAGTCCTTTCATCCTGAAAAAGGAACGTATATCACATTCTATAAGGAGGATCATGGAAGATCATGATGTTGGTTAAAATAAAGAACTAACATTATTATGAACAACGGTCTTGTTTATTTTTTTTTTAACTGAAAAAAAAAATGAAATTTTGTATGCTAGGTGTATTATCTGTCAACGCAAGTACAAGCTGACATTTAAGAATCCTTTCTTTTATGCATCGCATCAAGAGCACAGAGCGTGGAAGAAAATAAAGATCAATATTTTTTTTGTGTTGACGGTACGCGCGTGAGTGAGTATAGACAGTACTAGTGTGCGAGCGAGAGGAAGTGATAACGTCCGCCATTTATAAAACCTTTCTTTAATGAACCAAGTTATAAGAGTATGTTACACATTATTACGTGGTCTGAAACGCTCACATTTTACTCCTTTGTCGTTTTACTGTGTCCAAAGCAAGCTGCTAAACGGTGCACTAGTCTTGTCCTCCACCACCCGGTGGTGCTGGTCCACCGGGTAGGTATTGGAGGAATATGTGCTTTGAGCATTTAACAATTCAAAGCTAAATTCTTAATACCTAGTTATAATGTTATTGATGAGCAACTACTTAATATTTTATGTATAAAGTAACGCCGTGCACGCCAACTTTCTATAATATTGTTCATACTCCGCTTTTTGTTGTCTTGTCTCTAGATGAGATGCCTCAAATGAGGGTTACCTACTCGCAGTGTGGCTCTGGATTTACTCTCAACATTATAGCCCGCCTACTCAACTGTGCTGCTGTATTATGTACCTACATATGTATGTCAATACCTAGGTACCTACTCATGTACACAAAAAGGAGGTTATAAACGGAAATTTTTTCGAACAAAAGGTGCTGATGGTAAACTCTCCTTTTCGGGGTTCTGCTAGGAAGAGGGTGAGGATAGGACGGGGCCATATTAAAAGCGTATGCGGCCCAAGGTCAACCAGGGAGTGAAATTGTGTTTGCACTTGTTCTATAATTCATCTTTGTATGAGTACCTACCTACTGTGTACTGTGTACTTTTTCTGGATAATAAACAATTTATTATTATTAAAAAAAAAAGAAATAAGTAGGTAAAAGCCTTATTGGGTAACTTTAGGTACACTCCGGTAGGTACTTAATTGAGATTAACTACACGCCGCCGTGCGGTTTTAGTCGTTCCGAGTCCTACATAATCAACCCCGATGACTGATGGGGGTGAAATCCGTCAGCATTTCTGTACGAAAGAAAGAACAATGCAGGTAGAGTAGGTAGGTACCTACAGGAGCAAGCACATAATTTTACCTACCTATAAATATAGGTAAATATTGATAAAATCAAAATGTAGTAGTCAGTAGGTCCGTAGGTAAGTAGTTAGCAGAATTTGTAGAGGAAAAAACTTCAATAAGTATTGTATTGCGTCGTTACCTAATGTTTATACGAATTACTTAAACTTATAATATTTGGATAGGCCAACAGGTTATCATCGACGATGTCTATATATATAAGTCAGGGAACTTGATATTTTAGGAACAATCGCTCTTCCGTTTCGTGTGTCTTTGGTCACTTGTGAAATTTTACATAATATATAATGAAGGCTGTTTTGGTAAGTGTGCAAAATTGTGCCTTTATTTGAACCTGCAACCCTGTAGGAGGTACTTTTTGCGGTAGCAGGCAGCCGCACTTGTCGACTCCACTCCTGAGCTCGAAGAACCAGCCCGCCTCTTGCCTACTGTGCTTTCTGCTAGTCAGAGAGATATGTGAAAAGCCTCCGAGCAGTAATCTACAGAGCTGTTTTCGCGTTAGTATAATAAAACGCTTGCAACATCTTATGCCACGTCTACATTTACGTAACATTTTACCATGGCCGTGTCATAAGTCCGTGTCCGACACGTATCAGCTGCGTGATTGCTGAGCTTAAATGAAACTATCGATCGACTAGTGGCCGTGTCAACAAAACTCTGGTTTGTGTGTCTATGTGCCACAAGTTGTTACGTACACACTCAACGTCATGTCTTGATGCCACGCTGTTCGGTCCGCTGTTCATGTCACAAATCTGGACGCACCTTTAGATCATCGGCATCGGCATTATATGGCGTATGGCGTAGGTAGTATTTAGCTTACCTAAACCTGTTACCTGTTGTACTGTAGGATATAGCCTACAGTACAACAGTATATTTGGTTCGGACATACCTATAAATAGTAAAATAACCGAGGTAAATGGTTTTGGTTAGAGGACTCGGGCCTTGTAACTACAACTAGTTTGAATTAACATATACCTAGATACAGTACATGGCTTCACGCTCTTAAGGTAGGTATTGTCGAATCATTTCAACTATGAGTATCTACCTAAGTGGCAGGACTTAGAGCGATTATAATAAAAAGAAATATAATTTGTAAAATGTACCAAAGAGAACACAATTCCTTGATTTAAGAGATATTATAATACCTAATGGATTCATTTGAAAAAAATGTTTTGATTAAGTAGGTGCTTGCTTAAAAATTCAACAAAAAGTTTATTGTTTTTCCTCTTGCAGATTATGTTGGTGTTGGCGCTTTTCGCCACAGCGTATTGCGGTAAGTGTAGATCTATGGATAATGTGAACATAATACGGACTATGTGTACCTACCTAAATATATTCTATGCTATGCTTAAGTAGGTACAGAATGCCTAAAACGTGTAGGCAATGAATGAAATATTTACAAGCACATCAATAGTATTTATAAAAATGAAAAACAACGAGGGCTTAATAGGCGGGAGCGGTGCGGAGTGGAACTCCCGTATTATGCTACATCTATAGGTAATTAGGTTCTTTGTTCTAATATAATTTTAGTATAAATTATTACTTAAATATCACACTTAGGTACCAACTTACTTAATATTTAGGACGCGTACACATAGAACGTCTGTTTTACCGGTCCGTTTAAACGTATATGGTAATTAGCGTATGTAGTTGTATGGACTAGTTCACATAGAATACAGTATTCCGGATCCAGTAAATAAATCACACACACAACGGAAATACTAATCCGTTTTATCGGTGCGAAACCGCGCGAGGCTTGCCGCACACACAGCCGCCATTTGCCGGTTTCATTCCTAGAGTAACATACTTTGAAGAACTAAAGTCCGGTAGCGGCGGATCTGTTGAAATGGATCCTGTAAATGCTGTGTGAAGTTTACATCCAGTAGCGACGGATAAGTTGAAGAGGATCCTGTAAAATCGGACGTTCTATGTGTACGCGCCCTTAGATGTACATTCCAGATAAAAAACGAAAAGAAAACCACTAGGTAAACTGTGATATTAATATCCTATCCTAAGAAGGAGTATCCTAAACTTAATTACATTAATAAGTAAGTAGATATATTAGCCAGTATCTTCTAAGGCTAGTAGTTGTGTAGTGGCATCACTTCATACAATTTTAGTTTCAAACTGTCCAGGAACTTTTGAAGCCCACTGTTCATATATTAAGTACCTATCTGTTATGTCTTAATAAAACTAGCGGGAATTAATTAATCCGGGTTTTATTGCAACGTAGACCAACACGTATTAACAGCCGTAAAAGAGAGCGAGCACCTCTCGCTCTTCAGATACGTTCGGATACACAATCTGCGTTCGGATACAACACTACACTCTCCGCACCTAATTGTTGCGCTGTTACTCTGATACATTAATAAATAACTAATAAAACTAGCATATGACACTTATCTATTGAACTCACTGAATTATCATTCATTTATTTAGGTGGTCAGGAGGTCAAGCCTGAGTACGTACAAACCGGTGAGTATTTTATGTTTTATATTAAGACTTCTCAATAAGTGAATATACACACTATATACATATAGAAGTATATACATTTACCCACTCATTGATCTGTTATAAATCGGTGCCTTAATCGAATGGATTAGTTTCTATCATCATGAGAAAATGATTTTCTCACGTAAATACTTAGGCAAGAACAAAAACAGTAATTTTGGCAACATTTTGAGGGTTTCCAATTTCCATGGACTCCGTTTTCTGATCCTGACTGCATGGATCTGGCAACATTTAAAGTTTCCTCATAATAACAAACAAACATAATAAAATTCGTTGGTATTGGTGTTTTAATCGTACAACAAACATAAAAAATATACCGATCGAATTGGGAACCTCCTTCTTTTCGAAATTGAATAAATTGGGTACAATAAAATTTGCTTCATGTTCCTTACATAACTTTCGAAGCTTTCGAGCTGAAATAAAGAATCCATAAGTGCATTATATTTACATAATAAAATATTTTTCCAGATCCCGGCACTAATCCCGAATACGTGCAGTCTGGTATGTATCTTTTGTGTTCCTAGTTAGTACGAGTTATCGATAATTAAAACTCTAAATGCAATACATATTTATGTTACTATCTATACTTATTACTCATATTATTTATATTTTTCCAGATCCCAGCACTAATCCCGAATACGTGCAGTCTGGTATGTATCTTATTATTTTCTTTTGAGTTCCTAGTTAGTACGAGGTATCGATAAATAAAACTAAAAATATGCAATAAATATTGTCACTACCTGTACGCACTTATTACTCATATTATTAATATTTTCCAGATCCCAGCACTAATCCCGAATACGTGCAGTCTGGTATGTATTTTATTATTTTCTTTTAAATTCCTAGTTAATACGAGTGATAAATATTTAGGTACTTACCTGCCTATTTATTATCGTCTACTCCCACCTGTTCTGTTGATTAGTTCTGTTGGCAGAACTACTATTAGGTTCCAAAACAATGTGCATTTATGATAAAACATAAATATGACGCCACGAAAATCAGATTTAAGAGATCATATTTAAGGTAGAGCTATTTGAAACATAGGTACATTCGAAATTGAAGAGTAAAAATTTTAAAAATAGAAAAAATCCTACATCATTCAACTTTGTCACTTAAGTAAATTGGAACTCATTGGAAAGTCAGTAGGAATCGGGTTATAGAGACTTCTCGCCACTGTTGCACAATTGCGATAATTAACTATTCATTTATCATCATCTGATGCGAGTAAAATATATAATCTATTTCATGTACTGATACTACACGATATCAAAACCTTTGAATGTGTTTCTGCGTTAAACTAAAAGTCGATTTTTTATGGCCACTACGTCGACACACTATAGACGTTTCAAACCGGGCATTAGGTGCGTCCTTAGTTTCCACAGGACCATGGACGGGAAATAGGACAATATAACATAAACTCACGCCTATATTCCTGAAGGGGTAGGCACAGGTGCTAGCACCCACATTTCGCCAGTTTATGTTTAGGTCCCAATGTAATAGGCGAGCCTATTGTCATTAACCGGGCACTTGTATACCTGCGATAAATACACACGTAAATTCGAAAAGCATCAAAAAGTCATTGGTATGTGCCATGGTTAAATCTAGGATCGAACCAGAGACCTCGTCTCAGCAGTCCATTACCCATACCTACTTGGCTACCGCGGTTGTTTGGTTGTTGGGACATAAGAATAATTTTTAGGAATAGGCCCCGTCCGTCATAATTGTGTATGACATGTATGTTTAGATCAACATCTAGGTATAGACTTATAAGTAATATATTGTTCTAATAATTTTAGATCCCAACATTGACCCCGCGTACGTAATACCTGGCCAAGGTCGCTGTAAGTATTTGTCTATTACCAACTACATTCTTTTTCACTTATTCTTATTTGCTAAAAACTAAAACATTTATTTTTCTACAGCATAAAGCAAACAAATCTGTGGGGAATACGTCCAACTTGACTACAGTAAGTATATTTAAATTATACCTGCCTAACTTATCTATACCATAAGTAATTTTTTTTTGTATAAGATAGATAGATATATAGATAGATAGACCTACGTATATGGCATTCTAAGTAATAAGGTTATTAATATTTAGAGTTCTATGGAAGAATAGGTAGGATAATACCTACCTATTCTTCCTATTCCACCTAGTGGTAATGTTAATGCATTTAATCCGTTTGTTTCTTGTAAAGCCAGTGTTAAAAGTAGATGATGATTGTCACAGACTTAGAATACTAGTCTATTCTTTATTTTAAGTCTGTGGACGATTGTACAGATTACAAACAAAGAAATCCATGAGGTTTTGGCGGGAACGCGAAAAGTGTCATAGCGCTGCTGTGTTTTATTTTCTAAATTTGGTGTTCATTCGAGTTTTTATGTGTAAAAATGGTGGAGTTTTAGACATAACGGCTTGGACAAAGCACACAAGTGTAGGAGAGTGGAATATTGTAGTGAATTTTTCGTGCTGATGTCAAAATCTCCCTAAGAAAAGCTTCTAGTAAAGTCTCCACTACTTTACTAGGGCAACTATTATCCGCCATCGTCATCATCATCATCATCATTATCATCATCATCATCATCATCATCATCAACAATCATTCCAACAATACTTATGACAAAATATAAGAAAATTCCCAACTCGACACTGGCAAGATTGTCCCCTAAATTGGGTTGACGTGTTGCCATCTAAGAAAAGAAGAAAAAGAAGAACAAAGATATTCATTGTTACAAAATGTTCATTCCAAATTTAAAAATAGTCATTAGAATTCGCTAGACGCTACATAGTCAAACGTAATTTTCAATAATAATAATATTATTTTCTAATTTTAAACGCATAGTATTAATTTTAAACGTATTCTGCGATATTATATCGTTATTTTTTGTTTCAGACTACGCACACGGTTTAAATGGACTGTTGAAACTATCGGCACAGTTACCTAATCTATAAGTCATTCATTTGAAATAAAGTAATTTCTAGAATATTCTTTATATTTCGTTTTATTAAAGGGTAATTTCACGCATGCCTCATTTTTTGCTAATTTCGGTGGTATTTTTCAATCATAGGTTTACCGAGGAAAAAATTTAATGGTGTTCTTTTAGAACACATTAGTATTCTAGATATTTAGAAGGAAACAAATAACTGCATTTGTTATAAAAATAGAACAACCACCGAAATTGTCAACCCACCGAAATTGCAAGATCACACCGAAATTATAAATTGTGATATATTTATCTAAACAATATGTACTAACGGCTTGGATGCATGATGCAGATGCTACATCATGCTGCCAAAGGCAATTTTGCTTTTGTCGTCCGTCCATCTCGCAGGAGGCCGTCCCACGCTTCGTCTACCGGTACGCGGTCTCCATTCAAGAACCTTTCGGCTCCAATGGCCATCTGTTCTTCTTGCTACGTGCCCCGCCCACTGCCACTTCAGCTTACTAACCCTGTAGGCTATGTCGACCACTTTCGTTCGTCTGCGGATCTCCTCATTTCTGATTCGATCCAGCAGAGAGATTCCGAGCCTAGCCTAGATTATAGCCCTTTCCATAGCTCGCTGTGCGACCTTGAGCTTTCTTATGAGGCCCATAGTGAGGGTCCACGTCTCGGCGCCATAGGTCATCACGGGCAAGACGCACTGATTAAAGACTTTTGTCTTTAAGCACTGAGGTATTTTGGACGAGAAGACGCTGTGTAACTTCCCGAACGCTGCCCAGCCGAGTTGGATTCGACGATTGACCTCCGCCTCGAAGTTTGATCCGTCTAATCGGACCATCTGTCCAAGGTAGACGTACTTGTCTACAACTTCGAGGGTCGGGCCTTCAACTGACACTGGGGAGGGCCTTAGAATATGAGCATTCGCCATAACCTAGGTCTTGTCCATATTCATCTTGAGGCCCACCTGTTGAGAGACTCGGTTGAGGTCGTCGAGCATTGTGTTAAGATCCTCCAGCGATCCTGCCCTGAGCACGATATCGTCGGCAAAACGAAGGTGAGTGATGTATTCGCCATTAACATTAATGCCAAGACCTTTCCATTCCAGTAGCTTAAAGGCATCCTCCATTGCATTGGTGAAGAGCTTCGGGGATATTGCATCTCCTTATCTCACTCCCCTCTGCAACAGTATCGCCGCTGTGCTCTGATCTTGTACTCGGACTGACATGGTGGCGTTTTTATACAAACACTTCAGCACTTCGATGTACCGGTAGTCTATATGACACCGCTGGAGAGATTGTAGCACTGCCCATGTCTCGATCGAATCAAAGGCTTTCTCGTAGTCCACAAACGCTAGACATAGTGGCAAGTTATACTCCTGAGTCTTCTGTATGACTTGCCGCAGCGTATGAATGTGGTCTACGGTACTATAACCTTTTCGGAAACCGGCTTGTTCGGGCGGCTGGAAGTCATCAAACCTGCGTTCGAGACGATTCGTGATAACCCTCGAAAACAGCCTATAAACATGGCTCAGAAGCGAGATGGGTCTGTAGTTCTTAAGAGAGGCTTTGTCACCTTTCTTGAAGAACAAGACTTCTACGCTTCTGTTCCATGCTTCCGGCGTAGTACCTTCGAATAAGACGGAGTTGAAGAGCTTCTGAAGGACTTTAAGTATCGGTGTTCCACCCGCTTTCAGAAGTTCCGAAGTGATTCCGTCTTCTCCTGGTGCCTTGTTATTTTTAAGCTGCTTGAGGGCCACCCTAATCTCGTACAGGCTGATGTCCGGGATATCCTCGGTGTAGTGTCGGGTTAGCTTGGCTCTTGGATCTTTAACCGTATCAGTAGCAGGCTTAGTGACTGAGGTATAAAGCTGTCCATTAAACCCCTCGATCCCCCTCAAAACATCTCCCTTAGTCGACACGACACTGCCGTCCTTCCTCTTTAGTTTTGTCAACTGGCTCTGCCCAATAGACAAGTCTCTTGCGAACACTTTGGAGCCTTTATTTCGCTCAATCGTTTCTTTAATACATTGAGTATTAAAGGCACAGATGTCGTGTCGCAAAGACTGCTGGATACGTCTATTGAGCTGCCGATGTGCTTCAGCGTCATTGGTAGACTGCAGCCTCATAGAGCGTCGTTTGGCCATGAGTTTGAGGGTGTGATCGGTGAGCTTCTGTGGTCTATCTCTTCGACGGGGCCTGAAGAATTTGGAGCCCACTGAATGGACAGCTTCAACCAACCTGTTATTTATCTCGTCCACTGTACTGCATTCTTCTAGGCAAGAGAAGCGATTCGAAAGTTCGAGTTGAAAGCTCTCGGGGTACTGTATATGGGAAGCTCTAGGTCGGAGCGTAGACCTCATCAGACGGGATCTCTCCAGTTTAACATTAATATTCAATGTGCCTCTAACCATTAGGTGATCACTTCCGGTTTTCACCCCATGGATCACCGAGACATCATTGAATATCCGTCTATGCATCGTCATGATGAAGTCAATCTCATTTTCGGTACGACCACCGGGGCCCATCCAGGTCCATTTCCTGTGGGGTGGTTTTTGAAGAAAGAGTTCATCATAAAGAGTCGCTCTTTCTCAAGAAAGTCGGCCAGCCTCCAACCCCTTCGGTTACGCCTCCCATACCCATATTGCCCCACTCTCAGTAGTAATAGTAAATACGTTAATTATAACAAAAAAATGAGTAATTTTATTATTTATTACCTTGTGAGTAAATATCTTACCAAAGATATGGAAACTCATAGCCATTTTAGTATTGATGCAATATAGGTGGCAATAAATCTACCACCGAAACCACCGATATTGCACCACCGAAGTTAGAAACATCAAGAAAAAATGAAATTAAACAAAACTCAGTGATGCATTCGTCACGTGAAATGTATGATTGCTGAGGGTACCTAACAACACACAACATACTCGCAAATCGTAATGTTAAAACCAAATATTCATTCATACAGTAACCCACCGTGATTGTAAAATTTCGTACTCCCTCTTAGAAATAAGAAGGTACTTACGTATTAGCGGGAAAACTGGGCAGAATCGGACATGCCATTACTGCGTAAACGCAAGAGCATAACTGGAACTCCGCGTGCGTAAGAAGATAGATCGTTTAAATTGACGTGTATACGTTGTATAAGGGTTTAAAAAAAACACACCGAAATTGCACTTTAGGCGCGGACGTTCCTTATCGACATTGTCACGATGTCTGCGTTATAATAGAAGTAATGAAAGCAGTAAATATGGTTGCTTCCTATATTAATTAACATAATAATCTTAATTTAAGTACTAAATTTGCAATCATAGCGGACTTAAAGAGGTAAATGCGCTTAAAAGTGCATCGCGGACACGCCACCGTTATTGGAATCTAGCATGTTTTAATTTTTTTTTAATTTTATGTTTAAGAGAAATGTATTTTCAGTAGTGACTTCATATAAGCTAGTGTTTGTATTACATGAAAAAAAATAGAGTGGTCATAGATAAACGTTTTACATAGTGATTTCATGCGAAGAAACTCTAAAAATGCGGTCGGTGAAATTACCCTAAAGTCTTTTGATTATACCTACCTTTCTGCATCGGACAGTAACTAAACTATAAAGAGCCCACATGATGCCGCTGGACTCTCACTCTATTACATGGAACTGAAAATCATAGTTCTTGAAATGAAGGTGTATACCTCTGCCTACCCCTTCCCTACCATAAAGTAATAAATCTACCATAAATGCGATTAGAATAGACCTTCGTGGCATAGCGTTAGTGAACGCGACTGCTACGCAGGAGGCGCGGGTTCGATTCCCGCTCAGTGCAAATATTTGTGTGCTTGAATACGAATATCTGCAGTGGTCTAGGCGTTCTATAAAAAAAAATGTACGTTTGTCCGCATTGTAGAACCCTTAACACAAGCTAGTTAAGCTATGCTTACCATGAGTCTAGGTGACGTTGTGTAGATTGTTCTAGAATATTTATTATTTATTATTATTATTCAGAATATTAATAAAAATTATTATTATTACGAGTGTCATCTCACTCTCAAATGGTCAAAGCAGAATCAGTGTATCTGATTTTTATCTATTACTTATGAGTAGATACGCCAACCAACCCCTCTGGCCAGCATGAAAATAGTAAGCCAGAGTCTCCCAACATTGGGAGAGACCTATGTCCAGCAGTGGACTGCGATAGACTAATTGAGAGATACGCCAGTATACTTATGTACTAAACTTATAATCAAACTAGCTGACCCGCGCAACTTCATCTGCGTTTTATAGCGTCAACAACACGTGGTAATTATGCTGTTAAAATGTAGCTTATATGACACGTTCGTAGATTTACCATAGCAGCGCCATCTATTGATTACCTACTCAACCCGTCGAAAGGTATCGACTCTGTTAGAATCATTTGGAGTTAACAGATAATTGTGACTGTCAAATAATAACAGACAAATAATTAGCAATAAATTAAAATTGCGACTATAATTTGAGATTTAAACCATCCTATCTCTCAAGTTGGATCGAACTGCACATGGTGTGCGAATTTTATTATAATCGGTTAAGTGGTTTAGGAGTCCATTGAGGACAAACATTGTGACACGAGATTTATATAATTATATTAAGATGACTTGTAAGGGCTGACACTATTTTAAATAAGTGTGTAACATCTATAGATATAGGAGATCACTTCCTCCGATAAGGCAACCAATTAGACATTAGATTGATGTAAATTCCTTGGTGTACTACAATAAAGACCTCCGTGGTGTGACGGTAGTGAACGTAACTGCTACGCATGAGGTGCGGGTTCAATTTCCGCTCAATGCAAATATTTGTGTGCTTGAATATGAATATTTGCATTGGTCTGGGTGTTTCTATTTATAATATGTATGTATTTTCAAAAACAAGTATCTAAGTATGATTTCCGAATGAATAAGAGGGCTAGACTCATCAAAAGGTATCTATTAGTTTAATCTGGTGGTGCAAGATTATAACCAGTGCTAGAACCGGTTTCGACGGTACGCGGCATCCCATGAAGTCGATTCTGAAAATGCAGGCTTACTCCTTATAGTGACGGGGGTCATCTTAAAAGAGACGGCCCCGGGTCTGCCGGGGTGCGAGGGATATGTTGACTACTATCTCACCCCCGGCAACTAAAGACCCAAAGATGGCGTGCGTTTTGGTCGGTTCGAGTCCGACATAACCTCTCCAACCGCCCTCGGCGGAGAAGGGGGGTAACCGTGGGGACTTTTCGCACGAAAAAAAAGGCTTACTCCTTATAGTAAGATCATTAAGAATTATAAGCGGTTGCGATCTCATCGTTATTTCGATTATTATTATTTTCATCTCATTTATCTGAGACGAAACCTACAAACGATGTGCGCACGATTTGTTTGAAGTTAAGAGGTTCAAGGACTTGTCGTACAGTGTGTGTAACCGACTTATTCAGTAGGTATTTTGTGTTTAGGTACTTCAAAAATGTACCTAGTGACAAGTCTTTCATATAATCCGTGTTATAATAGTATTATAACACGGCTACTTCGTCTGCGTCACCCCGTTATTGCAACATTTTTCTTTCCTGTGTTATACACTCTGTCTATTAAAAATACCGCTTCAAAATCCGTTGCGTAGTTTTAAAGATTTAAGCATACATAGAGACAGAAAAAGCGACTTTGTTTTATACTATGTAGTGATCTTGTCGAATGATATGAGCTGATCCCGCGTTGGCAAGCCAGTACGACTTGCCAATGCTTCTTGTAATTGCTTTGAAGTTGAATAGTCAAGACTTTTCAGGATGTAAGAGATACCGCGGCATCGTGTCTTAGTAGATTTCTACTTACAACAAAAATATCGTTCGAAAGCAAAAAGGCTTACAGTAAGTATAAACTCTCACTGTGACATGGCGGTAGTGAATGTAACTGCTACGCAGGAGGTCCCCGCTCATTGCAATTATTTGTTTGTATGCATGAATATGAATGGTGTACCTATTGCGAGGCCTATGACCAGCAGTGGACGTAGGCCTCGATTGATTGATGCAATGATGGTTGAACTAACCCATACCTAAGTGCTGAGAAAGAACAAATGTACGAAATAAATAAAACCCTATACTTTGCAAGATCCCACGGGATTGCTAGGTCATAATATCCAAAAATTAAACCAAAATATCAGGGTCAATGTTATTGCGACGCAAAGTGCGCCTACCTGTATCCGAGGCTATATGGGGACACCATGTTATCCACTTTAGGGGAAAGGGGTCATCTGAAAGGGATGCCCTGAGTCTGCCGGGATGCGAGAGTCATGCCTTGTATTATTATCTCACCTCCGGCAATCAAAGACCCATAGAGGGCGCGGCATACTAATATACCTAATTATATTATCAGTCTTCAACACAAGGTCCTATGTTATGTTACTGAAAATTGACCTTAGTTCTCAATACTTTGTTTGATGCATTTATTGTACGTATTTTTTATGTTCTAAGCAAATATGTAAATAAAATTGAAGTAGGTACTTTTTGGTTGCAAAATAAAACGGTTTTAATATTGTTAACCTTTTGTCTGTCTTTCTGTCTGTTTCGGAGTAATCCTCACTATATCTGGGCCGATTTGGACAGGACTTTTATTGCAGATAACTGATGTAACACTTTCGGCGTAACTTAGACTGCCTATTTTTATTTTATAAAAATATATAGAGTCCCGCGCATAGAACTAAAATCTAGATTTAAGTCCACGCGAACGAGTCGCGTACACAGGCAATGTATAAATTAACTATCCAGCTGACAACAAAAGGTAATTGAACCACACAGATTGCACAAAACGGAGACGAGTGCGTCATAATTTTTTGGAAAAGATGAAATAAATAATTTTTGTGATTACCCATAAGCACTAGTGCTAAGTAATTAGTAGAATTCGTAGAAAAATATCTGTATTGCGTAGTGTCGACGATGTTTATTATATTCACGATTATTTGGTTAGGCCGACAGGTTATCGCCGATGGTATGTCTCTATATAAGATGGATCTTAGTAATTTTTGGACATTCGCTCTTCCGTTTTGTACTTCTTCAGTCATCTGTGATATTTTAATATAAAATGAAGACATTTTTGGTAAGTTTACCATTTATTAATAATGACATTATTTACTCAATTACGTTGTACGGTAATAAAACTATTCAGGATCAATTTTCCTGTTTAGTGCAAAGGTTTTTTATACATGAATATTTTATAAAAAACAATATTATCTAAATTAGGACTACACCCCATAAACCTTACCATAGAAATAATTGAGATGCAGACGATCGAAATATAAAAAGATGTTGTATGCTAGGATTTTATATAGTACCTAGGTGGAAACATGTTGTCTCCGCTTACTCTTGTACCCCTCAAGAGGTTTCATTGCCTCGAATTCCCAATGTCTTTATAACTCAGTTTTGTAGCACTTATTGAAGGTTAGTTTACCTAAAAGAGAGACAAATAGGTATTTGACTTTAATGACCTTTAAACTATTGACTTTGACACTGCACTTCTGAAAATTTTATTACGTAAGACTACTACTATACAGCTTTACGTCTGTTTGGTTGGCACACTTAGGTACCTATATCAGTATCACCATTCTTTATACCTTGAAGTGGTGTTTCAGTTTTTAACACTGTGTACTTAGGAGTTCCTTGGCAGTTTGATAAAAACGAAAACATTAAAAAATTAAAATTCTTTATTTATAAAGATCCTAGTTTATATATTGTTGGAGCTGCCCAGTAAGTAGTCATGGACACTTGTGATGGGAATGGCTCGCTCTTCCTGCGTAACATATTCTTGGATTTATTAAAAGTTATAACTTGACAGATGTGGAGTCAGTATGTGAATACTAATTTATATGTAATACACATATAAATTAGTATTCACATATTTATCTATTGTTATTGATTTTATATATATATGTATGTATGTTTATTGTATGTGTTGGTGGGTGTGTGTGTGCGTTTGCGTATGCATGATTGTGTGAATAGGTCTTTCTTGAAAAAGTTGGTAGGGTTACGGTTTGGCCTATTCCCTGTAGTCTTCCTCGTTTGATATTCGTGCGTTATCGGGTAGGTTGCTAGTTCAACAGAATGATAATAGCTATGTGACTACGAGACTCGTTGATATTGATACAAAGGGTGTCCTTGACCTTGTCTTATTAGATTGGTGTTGACCAAGTAAATACCTATTAAGTATAGACATACATTTTTTATTACTTTAGCTATAATGTAGTTACGTATTAGGCATTGTACCTAGTGTATAGGTACAAAGAACAAGTCATTAATTTTGTTTAAACTCATTAGTTGAAATATTCATTCTTGTTATGAGTAAATTTATAACGGGGAGTCAGAAGGCTTATATTCCATTTGTTTAGGTACCTACTTAAATAAAGGTAAAAAATATTGTGAATAGGTACTTCTTATGAAAATACAACATGTTAAAATAAATAATGATTATGATTATGATTATGATAAAAAAATACACTGGGCTAACTAACTGACTAACTATAGTGGTTCGTTACCGGTTTTTGGTCTTTACAATGCGTTTCTAAGCAGAAAAATATTTTTATACCGAATATTAAAACAAGGCATATTAAAGAGACACCCCAAGATTGTTTACATTTATATAAGTACCTAAACAAATGAACTATAGGTATGATTGTTCTGTTGGGTGCATATGACTGTAACTACCAACCTATACTTTATGAGCCAAGTCAACCTAAACTTCAAGTTGGTACACCCGCTAATAACCCCTAACATAACGTTTATGCAACATACAACATACCAACATAAACTCACGCCTTTATCCCCGAAGGGGTAGGCTGAGGTGCTAGCCCCCACATTTCGCCCATTTATGTTTAGGTCCCAATGTAATAGGTGGCTAGGTGTAACCTCGAAAAGCATCGAAAAGTCATTGGTGTGTGGCCATGGTAAACCTGGGATCGAACCCGAGACCTCGTCTTTGCAGTCCATTACTACCCACTGGTATGGCCACTAGGCTACCGCGGTTTATACCGAGGTTTGAAACATGTATTGTCAAGTTGCTATCTTTCGTATCTAAACTTCAGTGTGAACGCAAATACTTTTAAGTTTTTACCTTGTTTAAAACTGGTTTGAGATCGTATCAATGTATAAAACAAGTAATTGTGTTCTGACAGATCTTCTGCTAGTTTTTAACGAATCTTTAACCAGTTTTGTATCAAGCATTTAGGTACAACTGGTTTCTAGTTGTAACCGAGGGTGTGAAACGAGACATCAGACGGTCGTCGATTCCACCAAAGAAAAATTTGCAAAACTGGCACATTGCTATTTTCACTCCAATCTGAAAACGTGTGATACAACTGGAAAGATTAGATTTTTTTAATTAAGTTTATTTAAGTTTAAGTTAATCGCTTAAATCTCTAGATGTGCTGATGGAGAAAGAATATCACCACAGCATCTCATCCAAAAGGCATTGTGAGAGGCGACAAACGGAAAAGGACGTTAATCATCACTACATAGTATAAAACAAAGTCGCTTTCTCTGTCCCTATTTCCATATGTATGCTTAAATCTTCAAAACTACGTAACGAATTTTGATGCAGTTTTTTAATAGATAGAATGGTTAAAGAGGAAGGTTTATATGTATATGTGGACTGCAAAAGGCAGCAGATAGCCTATTATAGGCAAATTGCTTAATTGAAATCCCTAGGATAATAATAAAGAAAAATGCAAAAGTCAAAATTAATTATGATTATTCATTTTACAGGTTGTAGTGTTGGCAGTCTTCGTCGTAGTGAGCGCTGATCGAGGTAAATATCCTGTCCTTCCTCCCTTTTATGAGTTTAGGTGGTGAAGAACCCGCCGAATTTAGGGGAAGAGGTCATCTCAAAGAGATGTCCCCGTGCCTGCCGGGGTGTTAGAGATATATCTTATATAATCTCACCTCCAGCAATCAAAGACTAAATGGACGTGCGTATTAGTCGGTTCGAGTCCGACATAATCACATTCACCGACTTTGGTTGAGGTGGTAGCCGTGGGGATTTAGCGAATGGAAAAAAGGTGTTAGTGAACCCATATTTATGGATAATTTAATTTTGCATAAGTACTCTGACCTTGAAAGTTTTTTGGGAGTTTTAAGATTTGTTATCATTAGATATAAACAACCATAATTACTTACATATTTATTTTTATAGTTATACTTTATTACAAACCAATTATTTATAGGTATAATGCGTTTCAAATGAGAAGATAATCGCGATCGCGGCAACGTCACTCCGTACTCGTCAAAATTGTACAGCTAACTTCGAAATTTCCATGTCGGATAGATTCAAACGTGTATAGTAACGACGAGTGACAACTACTTAATGTTTATTTTCTTGTCATTAAGTACATAACATTTTTTTTAATACTAATTATAATATTTTTCTTTATTAATAAATGAAGCTGAAGTTAGCAACGGGAACCAAAATGTCGTTCTGACAGTTATCAACTCATTTGAAATGCATAGTATGGTGAATATTTATTTATGCCTAATTTATTTGTTTCAGTGCATGTTGTAGACAATAATCCTGATCCAGGTAAGACATTAGACTTTTTATCACCAAGTTCAGTTTCTTGTCTCATAAGCCTATTGACTTGCCAATTGAGAACTTACTTACTTAGAGACCAAAAAAAAGAAAAGCCCGCTGAGTTTCTTGCCGGAGTCTTCTCAGGTCGGGGCGAACCGGTGGTCCATTTGCATTTGATAAAATATTGTTGATGTTGACGTTTTGTAAGTGCCGTTTACTGGTCTATGCAGAATAAATGATTTTTGATTAGATTTGATTTGATTTGACTTAAATGTAATGTAGAAGTAATGAGTTTTTATGTATTATTTTGTGTCCTACATGAAAAATACAAATTTATATTTTTTATTTTGATTTAATTTCATATTTTCTTTTATAATTTCAGTACATGTAGTGGACAACAACAATGGAGGTAAGTTAATGATCTTCTAACTATATATTTACTTTAACTACACTTCTGAAAAATTAACGTAAGCTTTATAACATCTAACCTATACATTTGACGACCTCCATGGCGTAGCGGTAGTAAACGCGACTGCTTCGTAGGAGGTGCGAGGTCGATTCCCGCTCAGTGCAAATATTTGTGTGCTTGAATATGAATATCTGCACTGGTTTGGGTGTTTCTATGTATAATAATGTATGTATTTACAACAAAAAATGTATCTATGTATATTTATCCGCATTCTAGAACCCGTAACACAAGCTAGTTAAACTATGCTTACCACGGTTTTAGGTGACGTTGTGTAGATTGTCCTAGAATAGACAGTTTCAACTGTTGATTATTCATTGTTATAATTATTGATTTTGGTCTAATTTAATATTTTCTTTTATAATTTCAGTACATGTAGTTGACAACAACGGTGCTGCAAGTAAGTTTACATATGTTTGCTAACTTTTCATTTTATATGTCCAAGTGATACCTGCAAACGGCAAAGGAGCTATGTTTAAACCTTTCCATACATAAGAGGTCTTTACATATGAAACTAGCAAACCCGGCGAACTCCGTTTCGCCACCAGATGGCTATAAAAAATGATTTTCCCGCTTTTCTGTAGAAATTTATTCTGAATTTTCTTTGCTATAAACCTCACGGAGCCCGAGACTTTTCCAACGAATGCAAAACCGTGGAAATCGATTCGTGCGTTCTGGAGTTATAGCGTCAGGAAGGAAAACCCGACTTATTTTTATATAGTAGATTGCCGAAATTTATATTTCCATTATTTATATTTTGTTTGAAAGTTGATTTCAAGACTTTACAACAGGCCGCTTGATAAATTTAATCGATCTTCAAAAACAGTACCGCCTTAATGTTATCTCATTCATACACAAAAAAATCATACAATTTGGAATTGTCATTCCTAAAAAATGCTAACACTGAAAAATGGGTTTCATCCAATTTCTTCAAACAAAATGGCAAATTCATATGTGACGACGACCTAATATTTATATAAAAAGGTATAGGTATACTTATCTCATTTGTCGACTGTACCTAGTGGGTTCGATTCTCGCTCAGTGCAATTATTTGTGTCTATAAATATGAATATTTGCGATGCGTTGGGTGTTTCTATGTATCTAAGTATGTTTATCTGCATTCTAGAACCCATAACATAAGCTAGTTAAGTTATGGTTACTATGACGATGACATAGAGTTGATTGTCCTAGAATGTTTGTTTATTTATTATTATTATTAATATTGTTCTCAGTACCTATTTACTGGCGGAGGTTATTCTAATACGTGCTATGTTTTGTTACAGATCTCGTCCCCAACCGTGAGTATACAGAAGTTATTTAATTAACATTATTATACACCCTTCCACTCCGACTATTGATTTGAATTTTATGAGAGCAACTGCATCATAAAGGCATCCATACACTTTGGAGTATAATTGTGGAGTGTTGGAAGATACTTGTGCAAACAAGAACGTGTATTTGTGCAAGCCTACACTTTAACAATTATATGTGACCGTGCATGTCTATCATACACTGATGGGAAACCCTGCACCAAAGCCTCGTCTATCAATCAACAGGCCAAATACCGGCTGTAGGTGAGATTGGCCCGGAGGTCAAAAATCTTTGTACCTTTTACAGCTAATGTATACCAAGTGCCCGCTGGGAGTTTTGGCGGGAACGCGAAAAGTGTCATAGCGCTGCAGTGTTTTATTTTCAAAATTTGGTGTGCATTCGAGTTTTTATGTGTAAAAATGGTGGAGTTTTAGACATAACCGCTTGGACAAAGCACACAAGTGTAGGAGAGTGGAATATTGTAGTGAATTGTGATTTTTCGTGTTGATGTCAAAATTTCCCTAAGAAAAGCGTCTAGTAAAGTCTCCACTACTTTACTAGGGCAACTATCATCCGTCATCGTCACCATTATCATCATTATCATCATCCTCATCATCATCATCAACAATCATTCTAGTTATAGTCATCACAAAATAAAACGAAATTCCCAACTCGACACTGGCAAGATTGTCCCCAAAATTGGGTTGATATGTTGCCATCTAAGAAAAAAAGAAGAAGAAGAAGTGCCCGCTGTAAATGGGGATTCCCCCCTATGCGTGTAGTAGCATCACATGTATTTCGGGAGAATCCTTGTGATTTTAGTCGGTTCGCTACCGACCTAGCCACTTCACCCGAGCCACAGTGATGTGATACCAGGGGGATCTTCACTCGTAAAGACATTTGAATATAATGAAATCGTAATAATAACTAACATTATATTTTTCAGCTGACTCATTTTTCTATGGAGGCAATCAAAACATAGGCGGTAAGAATATTTTTAAAATCCTATATATCCATCTTCTCAATGCCCTTCTCGCAATTACTTGGGGCCGGCGTAACATGTGATACTCCTCCATATTCCTATCAGATATCACTTCCTCAGTCACCCTCTTCTTTACCACATTTTCTTTTACACAAGCCATCTATTTGCTCCTAAAACCCTCTCTCTAATATTCATGTTTTCATCCTTTTTTACAATAGCACTATCATCTCTGGTCATAGTATGTCCATACCACGACACTTTCCTTAAACTCATATGTCTATAATATTAAAATAGTAGTACTTAACCGTGAACCGTAAATTTCCATTAGTTCCTCTAAGACCATTAGGTATGTGCCTACTTATACCTACCGTCATAATTATATTATATATCTTGGGCCAAAATGTGATCTATATGCGGGTAAAGAGGTAAAACAAATCCGTACCATAGTAATTATCATCATTGTTGGCGAAATGTGGGTATGTTTTCGTGGAGGGCACTATCTATAATCAACAAATTATCAGTAAAATATTACCCTAGACTCACTACTTAAATGGGAATACAACATTACATACCTATATTTCTTATTCCTAATTTCGTTTCCAAGTATTCTCTTAAAATAATTGTAATATGAAATAAAATATGTGTTACCAATAAATAAAGAAGAATTTATTATGTTTGCATGAAAATTTAAAAAAAAAAAATTGCAGGTTATGCCACACCTGACATTAGTCCCGCGTATGTACAGCCTGCTGGTGGTGAGTACCTATATTTATATTTTTAGTCTGCTGCTAAATAGTAATAATAAGTTTTTTATAGCACAATAAGTGCATAATTAAATCTATCTATATTAGTATAGTTCCCCGAAATATACAGGGTGTAAGGGGAACACTCCCCAAGGCCCCTGGTAGTACTCATGGTAGGTACACAACATATTGACTCTAAAAAAATTACGGCAACGTTTTTTTTTCACTTTTCAATTTTATTTTTTTAAACTAAACTTGCGTTATTCATCCATCCTGTTAGTAAACGATGGAGAGTAAACAATCAAATTTAAAAAAAAAATGATTTGTCGAAATTTTTTTTATTACCATGGGCCTTCGGCTTCGGGAGTGTTCCCCTTACATCCTGTATAAAAACTAGTTGCAAGTATCTATCAAAAATGTAACGACAATTAAAATAAACACCTGACATAATTAGTTACATTTTATAACTTTTTATTTGAAAATCACTGCTAGATATATTTCTTACCCAAAAAGAAAGAATAAGGTACATGCGCCTTTTAAGGCCCTTTTTTTGCTAAATTGAAAGAAATAAAAGAAATGAAATAATTTATGAAAACCAACTTAATTTCCATATTACTCATTTATTTCTGAATATAATCAACATACAGATCAACATGTTTGATAAAACTTTAATTAGGAAACAACTGGTTTTAAAAACCTCCAAAGTGGGCTTTTTTAGGAACATGGGTACTTAACATAGCCCTATATTAGTTAAATCGTTTATAAACGCTATCAAAACAAAACATAAGTAAATATGTAAAACTTAACTTAACATATGAGATTCTTAAGTAATTAGTCTGTTAAAATAGTATTTTTGGTCATTAATTGTACGATGGGCCATCTTAGGCATACAAAAACTTAATTTACCTAAAAAACAAAAATCTCCGAAGAAAAACAATAAAAAATACCTTTGTGACATTATTCTAACAATAATTATTAGTAAGAACAATAAAAAAAACTAAATTATAATCAAATATTTTTGTCCGCAATTTCGGTGGGCCCTATTAGGGTAATGAAAAAAAAACAAAATAAAAATGTAAAATAAAGCGCAATAGGATTTTTAGTTGCATTCTGGACATATGAAATCCTCTAAGTCTTTTTTAGTTAATCCCACACATTCTTCGTGGTACCACAATAAACAACTAATGCATTTTCGCATAGCCCTCACTGCTTCAGTTTTACAAGCTGAGCAATACCAATTTTCAGCCATAATCTTTGATTGTGAACTTTTTTTAACATTAACTTTCTTATGTTTTATCTTCTTTTCTCTCAACTTCTTCTTATCCACTTTCGTCTTGCCTGTATTATTTTTGTTCTTTCTTCGGTTTACAATTCTTTTTGGCTTCGATATTGCTGTAACCGTTTTCTTTTCTTTTTTTTCTTTAACACTATCAAATAAGTCCTTAGTCACCTTTTGACCAATATAATTAATTGCTTTTCGTCTTGGTTTATTCTTTACTACTGCAAAGTTAGGTGTAGGTATAAGTTCGTGAAATGGAGACCTCTTTTGTGTTTTCTTAATAGTTTTTTTCAAATCTAATAGTGGCACATTGTCTGAATCTTCAGACTGGTGATCTTCTATTTGGGTTTGACGTGTATTTGCTTCTGTGCACGCTGGTATTCCATCAGATGGATCCAGTTTTGATTCTTCTGATTCTGATGACGTATAAATTTTACTCCTCCTGGCAGGATATTGAAAGTATTTTTGTAATACGTTTATGTCAATATTTTCATCATCTTCGTCTGATGTGGAAGAATTTATGACTGGTCTTTGTACGAAATTCTGTCCTAACCCAGAAGTGCTGGGAATTGGAGATTGAAATTGTGACTCTCTATTACATACATTCAAGTCTGTTACTGTAGATTGTTCTATAATATCAATAGTAGTAGATTCGGTGGAGGAACTGTATTCAACCAATTTCCTATAGGCGTAAGTTGGTGAATGTTTCTGTGCCCCAGGAGTAGGTGAAGGTGAGGATGAATATCTAGACAAAGGCTGAGGCAGATGCAGCAAAGTTCTAGGTTCAGAGCAACAGTCAAAATCAACATTTTCTTTATTTATTATTGACGGTGACAAACAAAAGCTTTCTTCACAATCTGTATCTGAATCATTAACCACGGACTGTTCTAAAGCTGCTGAAGCGACTGAGTTAGAAGCGGTTTCATCAAGAGCAGGTCTATTAGTAAGAATGGAAGGTGCAAAAGCCTCCTCGGGAATCGCATTTGGATTATAGGGATGGAGTCCAGTAGCTCTAAACCCATTTTTTATATTATCTTGAGTTACACACTTAGGCCATACCTTAGAGAAAATTTTGTTAAACCTTGCCTTCGTGAGTTTACGATCTGGGTGACGATAGGCGTACAACAAGACTTCTTCATCCCAATGATGTTCGTACGATTTGTTCACTGATTTATCTAATGGTTGTAACTCATGGGTGGTATTTGAGGGTAGGCAATATAATACGATTTGGTTTTCGTCTGCGGCATCCACAATCCTAGCATCCAAATGCGAAGCAGCTCCATCAAAAACTAGCAAACATTTTCCAGGCGACTTGTAGTTGCCAAGATGATGGATGAAATCTATAAATAATTCAGTAGTCATGCTACCTTTTGGCGCCATTTTGACTATAGTACCATCAGGCAAATTATCATTAAATTCTGGTCTTAGCCTTTTACCTTTAAATATTATCATTGGTGGTACTGAATTACCTGAAGCATTGACACACATAGCAATGGTGACGTTTTCAGCATGCTCCTGTGCGATAAAATGAACTCTTTTACTGCCTTTTTGTGCAAGAACATGTTGCTGGTGGTGCAATGTCAACCGACAGCCCTTTTCATCTATATTATATAAACGTTCTGGATGCCGAGGAATGTCTAACTCATCATATATATTTTTTATAGCCGTGAAATGCTGTTGCACAATGTACTTGTTCAATTTTTGAGCCCTTGCAGAGTTCATAAACTGTGCTTTGCGAACTGAAATTTCAGGGTTTCGTTTTAAAAAATTAGAGAGCCATTTTCTACCTGCTATGCATTTAACGTCATTGAAAGTATTTGGTATTTCATTGGCTTGACAAAATAAGTAGGCTTGCTTTCTCACAATCTTGCGCGTTAACGGGACGCCTACTTGAGCAAGTCGAATTATCCGTCTTGCTAAATCTTTTTCTTGGGCATCAGTTAGAGTAGTTGATCGGCCAGTTCTCTTTTCTTCACTGCCAGATATAAGGTGATTTCGAATAGTTCGTCGTGGGATATTAAAGGTAGCTGCTGCCTTTCTTTGTGACATACGACCGTGTTTTATAGCCTCAATTGCAGATTTAAGTTGCTGTTCAGTCCATACACCACGTCGCTTTTTATTACTTGTTTCCATTTTTTGTTAACTGAAAATAAATTAATATTTTAAATTCATAAGCCATGCAAAAGACTGTTAAATGTGTGCACATGATGCAATCGTGATGATATCGTGAATTTTACAACTACCTACTACTATAATTACTGTTACGTGCTACTGGCGCGTGTCGGTCACATGATGACATCGTGACGTAGCGCGGCGACAAGATGCGGTGATAAGGTAAATTAAAATGATTATAAATTCCAACTTAACCCACTAAATATAAGAGAACTCTCAATTTGAAATGTAGAGTAAAAGGTAGTCAGGCCCCTGCTTATTTAGGTACTCGTACTTTCCTTTTACTCGGCTTGACAGGAATTAGCACTTATCTAACTTTAAAATATGTTCAAAATAACTCATTTTCAAAGAAACTACGAAATCGCATAATCCTAATAAGGCCCGGGCCTTCTTGGGAATCCGTATAGTGGGCTATCTTAGAGACTTTACCAGACAATAACGACTTTTTTCATTAAATTAAAACTAACAAAGAATACTTAAGACACTTACCTTCTACGTAATTTCCACGAATCTAAGTCACATTGTATTTAAAAATAAATAAGAAAACTGGCCGTTTTTCTATAGAATTATTAAAAAGTTTGTGAAGAAGAGGTTATAAAACGTCACTCATGTGGTAAGTTACGGACAAACTGTCAACCATTGCAAAGATGGCCGCTCCCTTCCATTTAAATAAAGTTGCAGTTTTGTCTTTGGCCCAATCCAAATATGAGCGCGAAATTTAAACTCATTCGAATGTATAAAAGCATAAAATTTTAGAAGTGGGCCATCTTAGGAGCAGGGCCTTCTTAGGCGTATGTACCTTATTCTGTATTTAAGATTACTACCAGGTTGTATTTATTACTAAAACAAAAAATAATTTAGAATAAGATATTGAAAATGATCACTCTGATGTCCGCTTTTGGTTTTATGATTATTGTTACTTTTTTTAGGTTACCAAACTCCTGACATTAGTCCCGCATATGTACAGCCCGGTGGTGGTAAGTATCTTTGAATTTACTTTTAAGTCCACCTTGCAATAATCCCTCTTTTTATGTCTACTTCACTCCCTTCTCTTCTCTTCCTCTCTCACTCCTGTTTTTCCGTTAATTCTCTCATATCCGAACTCTTTTTCATATGATATTTACTAACTAAAAATGTTCCCTACAAAAAAATTACAATTTGTAATTTGAACAGATACTATAATAGTTCCACATTCAGTACAATCTCATGATACCACATATATAAACTCATTCGAATTTATGTAGCATCATATAGTATAATAAAGTAGCGTATATTTATGGACGTTTAGACAAGCCTACATGTAAATATTTTTTCTTTTTTTAGGTAACCGACCAGCCTACGTAGACCCCAGTTGGGGTAAGTATTTTCACTGTTTTATTTGGTATCATCAACTCAAGTGAGGTTTTCTGCTAACGGTCTTGAACTTCTGTTCATGGAGCTAATATAACTCAATAATAAGTAGAATAGAGCTATAGGTATTAGCGATCGAGATACTGGCTAAGATCGGCTTGCTTCGATATTGTAAAGTTCGTTCGTTCCTTGTAACTAGCTAAAACAGCTTATCATTATAAAGTTTTAACTGCTTTAAAAGATATCAACCTTTGGACCTGTGATGTAGAATAGAAAGAACTTTACACAAAACTGACGTACCTAAGAAGTTCCTGAAAGTAAAGACCGACTCGTACTAAATCAAATAAGTATGGAGCCTTTTATTTTATGCATATTTTCTAATAATTTTTATTTCATTTCAGCACGTGGCGGCCATTGAAAATTCTTCGCACACGAAACTTTAAAAAAAGTTACTAATTCATTCATTAAAGTAATTTAAGTATATATAATGTTGTGTTTTTGTTACTTTCCTTTTACACGATATTCGTAATTAGGTGCAATATGAATAATGAACCTTTTCTAACTATTATTATAATGTGGACCTTATTAGGCGTACATATTATGAATAGCTGGTACTCGCGGTCCCTCGCGCGCGTTGGCTATTGCTACCAAAAAAGTGTACATAATATGTCATATCAACAAAATCATTTCAGTATATCCAGTGATTACACACTGCAACCTCGAAACTTTACCCATTTATAATGTAAGTATAGATATACCTACCGAGTCGAGTGCATAATTATAAACTTAGGTAGGCATCTTCTTCTTCTACCTGACCAATTCCTGAACAAAGTTCGGATTCGGGACACAATATGCTAGATCCTCTATAAGTATCTACCTGCTGCATTTTATTGATTACATTCTTCAAAAGTATTTAACTCATTTACAATCAAACTTTCACTTCTATTATTTTCATCTAAAACAAATGGATCGAAAAGTAAGAAATAGACTTATGGTATATATAGAGTCCCGCCGCCGCCGGTGTAAATATCTGCTAAGTAGCATACGAGACTCTAGGGCTATTGGTGTTAAGAAATCGAACCGCAGTCACTTACTTACTTTAACTCTTCGACCGGGATAAAGGTTCTTCTTCTATATAATAGTTTAACAATGAAAATGTTTATTTGATTATTTCGTTTAATAATTATTACAAAAATTATGACTTTAATAAATATTTTGATGTTGTCTGGTTGTTTTCATTTGTTCGTTAGGTTTTTTAAAAGAGCACTGTGAGTGCTTATTGAATTTAAAAAATATTGGACATTTTGGGAATTGGACAATTTGGGATTTGGAAATTATGAGTTTATTGAACAATAGGGGAATAGGACATTTTGAAACCGCTTGACATTATGAGAATTGGACATTCTAAACCTGAGCGATCATGATGAAGCTCTAATTGATTCAAATTATATAATATTTTATAGTATATCGCCTCTTTGCTTCTATAATGTGACATATCCGAAATTTCGTTTTTTTATTTATTTGATAATTAAAACCGCCGTGATCGATTTTATTTTCTCAAAAAACGTGGTATTTTTTACGCGGTAAATAGCGAATCTGTGGGCGAAAGAGATAGCGTCATTGTGTCAGATCACAATATGGCACTGTCTCTTACTGCATCAAGAATTTTTGCGAGAACGTAACATAACAGTAACCACTACGCACTTACAGAGGAAGGAGCTCTTGATTTTCTGCGAAAACGTGACATAACGTGTTTATCACGTTTTGATTGTAAAGATAAGTCTTAATTCAATTATGATTTTAAATTTTATAATGTGATATATGGATGTGACACATTATTACTGAAAAATAGTGTGGAATGTTAATTGTTATATACCGTACATGTCACATTGCTGTCGAAAGTATGAATGTTTTATTTGGAGTTAACTTAGGATGTAACGTTGTAGGTGATGAAACTTTTTCCAAATTAAAATTCAAGTGATGGATAATTATAGATGTTTCGTTTTTGAACAAAAACAAATGTATTTATTTAGGAATATTCTAATATAGTCCGTTGTAAATACTAAAAGTAGTAGCCGTTGGTACTTAAATTTTTCAGATGGAATCTAGATGTAAGACAAGTGACAAGTGAATATCATACTTTTTACTATTTGCCGTATCTTAGTTTAATAAGAAACTACTTATCTTAGCAAATATTTAAAATAATAAAACTTATTTTTAGAAAACGACTCTTCATTAAGCGTAGCGGGGGTGATTTTATAAAAATATAGGCTGCTACGAAAACTGATTATTAATATTTGCGCCAAATAATACCAAGACTATCTCTGATTACTGTGTAAGATCATTATTGATTTTTAATTTTGTTATTTTGTCTTAACTTAAAAGTAGATTTATTCTAATTTGATTACCTACTTATTTCCAAAGGACTATTTTGTATTCATGTTTTGACTAAGTCTAGTCCGTTACATTTGTATTACAATATTGGTTGGTTAAGTATTTTTTTTAATTTTGTATTTTGTTTGAAATTGCTAACACTTATGATGCTATTGTCAAGCCCTCTTTAAAAAGTAGGAAGTGTCCAGGTCTCCCTAACACCGCGACGCGTACAATGAAGCAAAGCGCGCCACTAAGAAAGCTGTAGCCAGAGCCAGACGAGACCACTTACAACCTCTCTATGATAAGTTGGAATCGCCTGAGGGGCGCAAGCTTATCTATTAGTTGGCGCGTTCCAGGGTCAAAGCGGCACAGGATATAATTGTCGCGGAGAAAAACAGAACGAAGAATACGCCACTGCACTGTCTGTTTGTAGACATGCAGAAGGATTTTGACTGTGTTCCTCACGCGGTGATCTGGTGGGTACTGCGGATTCTAGAGTTCTATATTGACACTATCCGAAAAATGTACTACAATTCCGGTCCAGACCGCTGTTGGCGACCCAAACCCCCTCCCCATCAACCTCGGGGTACACCAAGGATCTGTTCTTAGCCCGTATCTGCTCAGCGTGGTGGTAGACGCTCTGTCGGATAGCATCAGAAACTCATATGAGCAGCCCCCGTGGGTGTTCATGTATGCTGATGACATCGCCCTGGTGGATTCGCATCTCGCATCCGGGGCCGCCTCCATTTCCATGACATTGCAGACAAAATGCAGGAGAGTCGCCTTCGCTGGTACGGCCATGTTCAGCGACGACCACCCGGCTACGTGGGTAACAGATGTCTGGCCATGACACCTCCACCGGGTCCCGGTAGGAGGAATAGACCCAAGCAGTGCTGGCTTGGCGTCGTAGAGGATGACATGCGTGCCAATGGACTCACCACCATGGATGCGCCAGACCGTGCGAAGTGGATGAGAAAAAGCCGGAAAGCAGACCCCGGACGCCGAGGCGAAGGCTTCGAATACGACCGGGACTAACGCAAGGATGATGATGATGAATGTTATAATTGTTAGATTTTTAGAAACTATTGCTGCCGAAGACTGATTGTTTTTAGGTATAACTATTTTATATTAACCTAAATATGCTGTAATATAGAAGTCAAATGCGATTTTCATTAGGCCTACCAATTGTGATTATTTATAGTATTAATTTGTTTAAATTTTTATAGAATTAATTATTAAGTGTGGTTGTAGTTTCCCTCTTTCTAATAAAAAAATATTCTCGAAACCAAAAGTTTTTATTTCAACAATGATTGTTTGTGGCAAAACTCAGTGTCATAAGAAACGTAATATCATCAACAACGTGACGACTCAGGTTGTAACACTCATAATACTCACTATTTGCAAGAAAAACGTGATATATGTTCCCCTTTTTTTAAATTGATGCTAAATCCACGTTAAAATTTCAAATTGCCAGGGTTTTAAGAACTACTCCGATAGTTTATTTACTATATCAAATAATAAATTAAGGATCGACAGTAAAAAAGTTATTAGTTTTGTCACAGTTTTATTTTGTAAGTTTAAATCACTCTCCTGTAAAATCACAGTTTTCGAGATAACACATTATAGAAGCAAAGAGGCGATATGTTTACCTGGGACAGGTTTTACAGATCGGTAGGAAAACCTGCAAAAGTCAGAAGAATCCAATACCTTTAGGCAGAATTTGGCAAATTACATCAGCTTTTCTCCTTGCAATGCCTGATAACCAGACACTAAGTCACAATTATTTCAGTCGTAAAAACAACTCCATTCACACACAACACACGCTCAAACTATGGAATGAGCTCCCTGCCGTGGTTTTTCCAATCGACCATAATACACATACAATAAGTGGTTCTTCAAGAATAACACTAGGTTTCTACAGGAGAGGCAGCTGGTATTGCAAACGTACGTAGGCCACAGTGACCACTTTTCATCAGGTGGACCGTGTGCTTGTCTGCCACCTAAGTGGTATAAAAAATAAATTTTTTAATAAGTATTTTACTAAAACTGATGAAAGAATTACAGCAACTGAACACAGGATAGAATACCGCCTAATTTTTGGTACCGACAAAACTATTTGCATCACGTTTTGTAATTAGCAGAATTTGAAGGGGAAAAACATTTGTATGTATTGTGTTGCGGCGCTGCTGTTTGCTCAAATTATGACTATTTGAATAAGCCTACAGGTTATGGCCATCATCTCTATGTACCTATATAATACTGAGAGTATATTTTTGTTGCACAATCGCCTTTTTGTTTGGTAGTTATACGGTTGTCTTATATATTTTATTAAAAATGAAAATGTTTTCGGTAAGTGCGAACTTTTATTGATGTGTAAATTTAGGTGGGAAACTGTATCAATGCGTTATATCTGTATTAGTTTAATTTATTAGGTAGACTTCTATTCATTTGATTTTTTAACAACTTGTGGTACAATTAAAACAATGTAGCCTTTACACATCGACCGATTCAGATAAGAACTCGGGCATAGTACAACAAATAATTAAATTAAAAGTGTACTATCTAACTTCATTTGATACACTTATGTAATGAGTACCTACCTATAAATTTACTTTTTACTTATTTGTCAGACTGACGCTTTGGATTTCTAACTATTACTAGCGTAAATAGACCTAGACTCCTTCATTACCGCGTAACCGAAATTAAAATGTCAGCGGTAGTGACTTGTGACTTTCAGTGTAGAGACATTAACGTCACTGCGTTATCAAAGAATCAAATCAAATCAAATCAAATCAAATATTATTTATTGTGAAAATGGGTTACAAAATGATGTTAAAAATGGTATAAAGCTTCTCCATTCTCCACCTCTAGGCATACAATAGGCAAAATTTTGTGTAATGTAGGTACTTAAATAACTAAACAAAATGTCTGAAATAAATTGAACAAATAAGGTACATGTCAACATAAGTGGGCTTCAAAAATGTATGGCTGCTCATAATCTAATATCATTATACAATATAATCATAATCAACTGAGGCTATTTGTCTTTGTCTTCCAAAAATTCAGTCACGCTATAATAGGTTTTGTCCAACAGAAATAACTTCAGCTCATGTTTAAATTTATCCAAAACTCTTATATCTAAAATAGTCTTAGGTAGGCTATTGTAAATCCTAGGTGCCATACAGAAAACACTCATGTCCATTAGTGTACTTTTATGTTGATGACAACAAATTTTATGATTATGGCGCTTACTTGTATAGCGCTCAAATAAATCTAAATTGGCTCTAATAAACACTACTATTTCATAAATATACAAACATGGCATAGTTAAAATATTCAGAGTCTTAAAGTGAGGCCTACAGCTATCTGTTTGTTGGAGACTGCACATTGCCCTTATACATCTTTTCTGTGATTTGAACACTTGCTCTTTTTCAGTGCAGTTACCCCAAAAAATAATACCATATCTCAGTATCGATCCCACGTAACCGTGATAAGCCGCCAGTACAGCCGGTTGGTTTAACTTTTTTGTCAACATGTAAAGCGCATATGATTGTGAATTTAATTTCGAGCACAAGATCTCTACATGCTTCTTCCAATTCAAATTTGTATCTAAAGTCAGGCCTAAGAATTTAATTGTTTCTACTTCATGGATCGGTTTACCTTCATAGGTAATGTCAATATTTGTGTCAATTAAAGGAGTTCTATTTTTAAATGTCATTAAATGCGTCTTACTTAAATTAATTTTTAAATTGTTTGAAGTCAACCATTGTATTATATCATTTAGTGTATTATATATGTCCGATTCAAGAAGTGTCTTATCTTTGCCCGTAAATATAACGGTGCTGTCGTCAGCGAACAAAACAGTGGGATGCTTTGTTATATTTGGTAAATCATTTATGTAAATGTTGAATAATAGTGGCCCCAATACACTGCCCTGAGGGATACCACTATTAGTTACTCTATATTCGGACAAAAAATTTATTTCAGTTTTTGAATTTGGACATATGCGCGTTATTTGTGTACATTGTTTTCTGTTACAGAGGTAAGATGCTATCAGATGCAATGCATTACCTCTGATTCCATATGTACTCAATTTATTTAGTAGAATGTCGTGGTCCACACAATCAAAAGCCTTTGTGAGGTCCATATATAGTGCACACACGGGTACCTTTTTATCCACACAGTCCGTTGCGATTTTTAAAAAGTTATAGCTAGCTAGGTTTATACACTTGTTCTTTCTGAAACCAGCCTGCTCCTTTGCGAACAGATCATATTTTTCAAGAAAAGTGTAAATTCTATCATGAATGACCTTCTCAAAGATTTTACTGATGGTCGGTATCAGAGCAATTGGCCTATAACAATTCATAGAATGTGGATCATCTTTTTTAAATAATGGTTTAATTATTGTGAATTTTAATTTGTCAGGAAAAATTCCAAAAAAAATGCACTGATTTATTATATGACTCAACACACCACATATTTCATTAGAGACTTGCTTTAAGATCAATGTCGATATTTCATCATAACCAGTACTGTTACAATTTTTTAAATTTAATATAATTGTACGTATTTCACTTGGTGAGGTTGGACTCATAAATAAAGAATTCGTAATATTATTTAATGAACAAGGAGGGTTATTAGGCGACTTAGATTCACTTACTTGGTCTATGAAAAAATTGTTGAATGACTCGGCTATCTGGACTGGTTCATTGATAATAGATGATTCATTTACTTTAATAAATTCTATTTCATTTTTAGGCACATTAAGTCCCTTGTCATTAATAAGCTTCCACGTGGCTTTGCATTTATTTTCAGCTTTACGAATATAGTGATCATTTTGTGCTTTTTTTGTGAGTTTTATAATACGGTTAAGCCTAGAAGACAACGCGTTAAATTCTTTCTTATTTTTTTCTGTGCGTTCTTTTCTGTACTGCCATAAAAGTTGCCTTTTACGTTGACAGCATTTTCTAATACCTTTTGTGATCCACCTTGGTTGTCTTTGGGTCTTAATTTTAATTCTAATTATAGGAAAACACAGGTGGTAAAATAAAAGAAAAGTGTCATAGAAACTGTTAAAAGCTATTATAGGGTCACGCTCTACAAAACATTCGCTAAAAGTCAATGCGTTAATACACTCCTTGAATTTGCTAACATTATCTTTTTGAATGTTGCGTTTTTCAATGTACCAGTGTTTGATAGAGACATTGGCATAGACTGGACATGTAAATAGTTGCGCTGTGTGGTCCGATAGTGCAAATTCAATAACTCCCGTTTTACATCTCGGAACATTATATATGAAATTATCGAGACATTTACCGCTGACTGGACGCGTAGGTTGCTTAACTGCTAATTTTAAATTATAACTTGTTAATAAATTAATGAAATCTGTGGATTCTCTAGTTTTCTCAAGTGTATTGATGTTAAAATCGCCGCATAGCACCACTTTGTATTTATTGCGACAGTACTTAGACAGTAGGGATTCAAATTTATTAAAAAATATATCATAGTGCTCCCTAGACGTTTTGAATCAGTATCAAAGAATCAATTTCATTTATTCAGTTTAGGCACATAAAGAGCACTTAGCACTTATGAATGTCAAAGTTTTACAATAATTATATACACTTCTGTCAAAAATATTATAATTTATAATAAATAAAATACTTAGTAAATAAATCATTTGAAAATGATTCTTTCGCTGGTTCGGTAGTTAAATCTCCTGAGAAGCGACCAGCAAGAAAATCAGGTAGATTATCGTTATCCTTTATTTTCTGTTTATTTATAATATTAATAATTATGGGTGCAAGAGCAAGAGATTATTACGACCATGCATTTTTATCATTAAGATATTCGTCTACTTTATAATAACTTTTTTTCATTAAACATCTTTTTACCTCTATTTTAAACTTATTAAATGGCAGGTCAGCCAAATCCTGAGGAATTTTATTATATATTTTATTCATTTGCCCACAAACGAATTACCAACTGACTTTATGTAGCCTTAGTTTTGGCGTACACTTCTGTCAACTTGATTTAAAAAAAGGTTTTCACGGATCATAATACTCTGTCACTTTCTTATGCCTAGGTTTTTTGTAAACATACGTATGTCACTCGCACACTTCGTTCCTCTAGGGATAACTTTATGGTTTCTAATACACTGCGCCCACAATAACGCATATTTAACCCGAGTTTTGTTGCCATCTAAATAGCTTATTGTCCCAATATTTGCATTGAAAGTGCATTACCATCAATTTAAATGAATTTATAATTTCTATACGTTTTATAAGGAACATGACAATTTCCTCAATCAAACATTTCTCAAAAAATTTAGATTTCTTAATGTTACAGATTGTGATGATGTCACTTTTTGTCATGGCGAATGCTGATAGTGGTAAGTCTCGAAATAGATTGTAAATTGATCGCACAATTTCTTTAAACTATTTCGTTTTATTTCCCATTTTTGCCATACGACTCCTTGGAAGGCGATACGAATAGTTGAACTAAAAATTCCGACAACAGTGCCCTTAGCACGAAAAACTATCGAATTCGTAATGCTAAGGGCACTGTCGATATAGTCGGTTGTAATAGAGGTCTGATGGCAATAGCTTCATGGAATCGAAGTTTGGTCGCTTCAGTTAGATTTTCTACCGTCAATCGGAGACCGCAACTGAATTGGGAAAAGGCTCGGAGACGTCGCTCAAACTAATTTAAGTCTTAAACTACCAAATGCTAATTGTAGATAATATACCTACTTCCAGGGCCCTTTCTCTCTCTCCACTCGCTTGGTATGTTTTTTTGCAGTTTACAAAACTACAATTACTATTTTTTATTATTTCAGTACACGTTGTGGACAACAACTATCCTAATAACGGCGGTAAGTTTAATTTATTTTTATTAATTATTTATATATGCACCTATATCAAAAATAACACAAATACCCCACCGCACAATGTAATAAAGTCATTAACTGCGTGCGCCACCATTGTAGCACTGAACGTGTTTGCAATGGTGACCCTCTTTCATGGGACTTTGCCTTCAGCTTAACATCAGGCGAGGTAAAGTCAAATTGACGTGCCGTAGATAAAAAAAAAAAAATAAAAAAAAAAAAATTAACGTTTTTAGAATCTCAAAATGTGCGCATTAGTTGTTGGCCCCATGTTTCTAAAGGTATTATTCCGTAGCCGACGACACACGATAACTGCAGACGACGTGTCGACACGACACAAACCATTACGCACGATGGGGAAATATCATATCAATAAATGCAGTACGATGAATGATGATGACAGAGAGAGAATGATCATGATTTATATATTAACCCCGACATTTCGAACGTAACGTATAAATAAATATTCTGCCATAATTATTCTACAACTATTCTTTTATTATTTCAGTACATGTTGTGGACAACAATTTCCCTAATGGGGGTGGTGAGTTTATTTTAAAATTATATGTTTATGGTATGTGGCTGCCCTTACTCGATCCCAACGCGCATTGGTAGTCTACCGCGAGTTGAAGCTAATTTTATTTTCTGTTATTAAATGAATGATAAATTAGAATAATTCGTATGGGAACGTAATAAAATTATTACAATTTTCAGGTTATCAAACACCCGGTACTGGTCCCGCATACGTACAGCCCGGTGGCGGTGAGTATCTTTGTAATTTTTTAAGTTCACCGTTAATTTAATGTCTGTACTCATTCACATTCCTTTTTTTTAACTTGAGAAATATTCTGGAAAATCACCAAACCACGAGTTAAAACTACGATTATTATCTACTTATTTATGAAAATAATACATGTTAAATTAGAAGAATTTGAATAGGAACGTAAATAAAATTATTATAATTTTTAGGTTATCAAACACCTGGAATCGGTCCCGCATACGTACAGCCCGGCGGCGGTGAGTGTCTTTGTATTTTCTTTTAGGTCCACTGTTAATTCAATGTTTGTATATTTATAAGCTAAAAGTTATAAAATCTTTTATAAAAGAATTACTGTTTTTTCCCCCAAAGTCACACAAGTTAAGTTTAAAATTAAATTTTTCCTAGGTTTTCAAACTCCTGACATTAGTCCGGTGTATGTACAGCCCGGCGCGCCGTTACTGCCACCATTACTGCCACCGCCGCGGCGGTGGCAGTAATGGTGGTGAGTACTTTTGCATTTTCTTTACATTTTCAGAGATGTACATAACGAATCATCCGAAATCGACGACGCTTCTTCCTCCAAACACACAATACATGTTAAACAAAGCTTATACTGGTTATACATTTTAGTTTGCTTTTTTAGGTTACCAATCTCCTGATATTAGTCCCGTATACGTACAGCCCGGCGGCGGCACCAACGGCGGTGAGTTACTTTGTATTTTCTTTTACATTTTCAAAGATACACGTATTCGAAATCAACGATGTGCAGGATTAAAAGGCTAACATTTTGTAGTGTGTAGGTACTCTCGTTCTGTTTTAGATACTTAACTGGGCTATTGAAAATTGATTGATAAAATTACTTCCTTTCATAATACACACAAAGTAGATACCTACCTACTTCCCTAAATAAATCTTGAAGCATACTTAAAATATTTTAAATTGTATTTTCAGTACATGTTGTGGACAACAATAGCGGCGGTAAGTTTAAATTAATTATTTTTAACTTTAAAGTAATTATTAAGTAGGGATACCTAAAAACGGCAACAATGGTTTGTCTATTTCCATATAAAAATGACAGATAAAGACACTGTAGATGAATTATGTAGATAGAAGATATACCTAGCTAGATATTTTCATACCGTTTAACACTTTAACCAGCGTTTTTCACTCTCCATCTTGTTAGTAGGTAAAGCTAAATGAACTCGCATTATGGTATGGTACTATTTGTTTTTTTTGTAGTGCGTTTTTTTATTAAATTATAGTACCTAGCATTTAACTTTATTGATACAATGGATTCTGTATCCTTCTACGTAAATATGTACCTACGTGATGTAGGTACGAGAAAAATATCTAAGTGAAAGATTCCGGCAACAAAAGGGTTGAAGAACATAAATGAAATATAATTAGAAATACAGCTGTTAAAGATAATAAACATTTACCTATAATACCATAATTATCATTGATTTATTAAGAACGCGTTGCCACAGTTTGGCCTTTTTAACCTAAGGTCCTTAAAATTGTGCGTAGAAGTCAATTGAATGATTAAATTTCGTATACGTAATACGTCCACCTCTGTAAGTTAGTTTTCGCACCACAAAATAAAGTTATTAGATTATATTATTGATGAAAATATTTGTGTTTGAATAACTGTTAACAGAGAGGCATTAACAGCTATTCCAAGCAATTAGAGTAACCGACGTAAATTTCCGGTTTAATACTTGAACAACTGTTCAAGAAAATCACTTTAGTTATGAATAAAGTTCACACACAAAATCAACATAATTAAAGTCAACTTCACAATACTTATTCCAAAACTCCAATTTAAAATTTGTGGTTAAGTCATCATCTATAATAATCAAACTATTATGTATGAAAACTTGATTTAAATATTGTTTTGTTTAGTATTCAATATTTATTATTATAATTTGATTACGTCCAAATAGTTAATTGGATAACTATCCTTTATTTTGGATTATTTTAAGTGAGATTCAATTGTTTTGCCAAATAATTGCACACGTGAATTTAGATCGGAAAAAGTCTGCTCCGACGGGACTCAAACGCGCGATCTTTCCCTTACGTGGAGATGTTCTAACCATCACGTTCACGGACTCACGGAGCCACATCTTGAACATTCAAACTATACAACCTAATCTAAGGGAAAGATTGTGGAATTCACTTTTTCCGATCGTAATTCATTTGCAACAGTTAGTACTCATAATAATTGCTTTAAAAGTTCATTACATGAATTGCACACAAGTGTATGTGTGTACTGAGAGCCCACTACTAAATATTTACACGTTACACTTAATTTTTGCACACAACATACAAAATTAATTTACAACCAGGTAACCTTATTATTTACAGATCAGTCAGCTGTAAACTTCCCACGAAAAATACAGGATTTCGTATGGTATCATTAGACGCGACTTCGCTCTAGAGGTTAATTCTCGTTATAAACATCTGTTTAAAACTCAGTCAACATTCCAAATATACAAAAACAAAACAAAAATGTTATTTCCAACTAAAGACCCAAACACTTTCGATCGATTTTACACCCGGTAAAAAAAGTCAAGATTCAAATAACGAAAACGATCATGAAGTCAACGTTCTTTATTGAAAATTGTGTTTCGAGAATACAGTTTTTGACATTTGGAAGATAGAGACTGAATTTTAAACAGATTTTTATTACAAGAATTGGTCTTTTGTCTTTCTTTGTAACACTCAAAACTTACACAGACACAAAACATTAATTCCTACTTAATTTGGTAGTTAGTGTTATGATATTGTATACAAATTGACGGTTATTGCAATTTTTAATTTTATTCTTTTAGGTTTCCAATCACCATCTACTAATCCCCAGTACGTACAGCACTGTAAGTATTGTTATGTTTTCTCCTATTACTAACTGTAAATAGTGGTTTCACTCACTTCGCTCGGTTTTATTCTATTTTTTAGTCCTCCTACTCTTAAGGGTCATTGGTAGTTTAATGTTAAATAGCCCATAACCATCCAAAAAAGGAACCAAACTGTGGCATAAACACTAAAAATTAATGTTTCAATTGCACCGATAATTTCAGCAGGTTTATAAATGCCTGGTTAATGGCAATAGGCTCGCCACTTATTACATTGGGACCTAAAACATAAACTGGCGAAATGTGGGTGCTAGCACCTCTGTCTACCTTTCGTAGATATAGACGTGAGGTTATGTTATGTTACCTATGTTCAAGCGAACTCTACAGCTTTATTATATTTTTTTTATAGTATCCCTCCTCTTGTGGGTGCTATAAGTCACTAGTCTCGATTATATTTTTCTGTTATTTAACTTATCCGAAATATAGAACTATTTAGCCGGCCTTATCTTCTTTTTCAAAGAGTCTCCTGCCTTTAGTCACCACTCTCGATTTTATTAACTTATAATTTGTAAGTCCTTAATAGGTACATTTCTTTCATAGAGTCTTCTGTTTATTGCGTGGTGGTGGTAGTCACTAGTCTCGTTTTCATTTATTTATTATTTATCCTGAAGTTATAAATAGTTTACGGTTATGCCAATCGAGTGTTAAAAATAACTAAACAACTGGCGATTTAACCTGTTACCTCATAATCAGCGCTTGCAACAGTGTCGTTGAATTGGTGTTCCGTTCACATTTAATTTATGTATTCCTTGATTTCAGATCAACAACATCCCTACCTTCGTAACCAGTGACCATGTCAACGCATTTTATATAAATAAAATTTAAGTAGACGTTATGTTTTCTTTTCATTACTCCCATTCTGACTGTCATGAGTAAACACGAAAATTATTTACTCAAAGCGAGATAGTTTGCCACAGTAGTGATGTTGATAAGGTCGTCCGATTCTTCCCAATATTGTTTAATGAAATAATAAATGTATACTGAAATAGTAAGTATTGCAAATTATTATATGTACCTAAATATTGCTTAGCTAAATTGAAATTAGATATAACTTAATTTTTTCTAGTTCCCAAAGTACTTAGATCAAAATATAAACTATTATATTCAAATTCACATTCAAATTAACTTTATTTGCAAGAATATGCTACAAAAGGTGAGCACGTTACAATAAATAATACAATGCATATTTCTACATATACTCCGCTATATGCGGCGTGTAAATTATTGTTCATCAATACCTACTACAATTTTCGTTTATTCAATGATGATAATGTAAATGTCAATGTAAATAAATCATGTCAATGTAAACAATAAAAAAGAATGTAAAATCAAATGCAATTTCCATTGCAAATGCAAGCAATGTCAACAGGATAGTAATGTCACCAATATCGATTAATCAAACCAAATAAATTAGGTATATCAATGTAATAAATATAAACTTAAATAAAATGTGAATAGAATTATTATTACAAATTCAGGGGTTGTTCTATTAGTACCTATTACATAAACATAGATGCAATTCTATAAAAGTGTAGGTATGTTCTGTGGCGTGGCAGTAATTCATACGACTGCTACACAGGAGGCGCGGGTTCGATTCCCACGCAGTGTAAATATTTGTATACATGAATATGTTTATTTACATTGTTCTGGTGTTTTTGTACCCCAGAGAGCCAAAAAAGTTGACTAGTCAAAGGCTTAGACACTCTTGCTAGTAGTAGTAGTAACTCAAAAGAGTAACGCAAAAATGTAACATAACAGTCATAGCGAGTGCTACATAACGGTGCACTTGTAGGTCTACACTTACCTATAAGCTGCGTTGCCGACTATGCACGAGTTGTGGACTCAAAAGACTCGTCTTTTGAGGACAGTATATTCGCGGGAGAGCTCAAATCTATCAATCATAGATTTTCTCGCGACCTAGGTCAAAATCCGCACCGATAAGTATACAATAGACAGGTATCAGACGAAACATATTGCAATAGTTTGGAATTAACGACATAAAACCTATATTGTATTGTGTTTAATTCATGATATTTGAACATGCCATCCATCGCCGACGGCTGTCTTTTTTTAATACCACTTACTTAAGTGGCAGACCAGCTCACGACCGGAAAATGGTTCTGATGCCCTGGTTGAAGTACCCCATATGGAAAAACTACAGCAGAGCTAAACAGAGAGCTAAAATGTAATGTTGGCATACAGGGTGTAAGGGGAACGCTCCTGAAGCCGAAGGCCCCTGGTAGTACTCATGGTACACAACCACAAAAAAAATTACGGCAACTCATTTTTATTTTTATTTTTCAATTTTTTTTATAAACTTGCCTTATTCACTCTCGATCGTGTTAGCATAACTGAATGGTACAAAAATTTCATGAAAAAACATGAACTCTCAGCTTCGGGAGCGTTTTCCTTACACCCTGTATAGTATATCTAAATTTTACCTTTTGAAGCTTTGATTTTGGTTGCGGATATTTTTTTGTAATTTATGAAAAGGAAACGTGTTAAGTACTTAGAGCATTTGATAGAAAATATCTCGTTTCTAAACGACAATAAATATAATCTTATGAACCAAATACCAATGACAGGTTAATCTTATCATCGCCAAAGTAAAAGAGAATCAATGTTTTATTCGGAGTCAAACACCCAGCTGATTCAGAATTATATTTTTTGCGTGTTGTGTCTAAGTGATAAAATAGTTAGTAAAGTTAACCTTCAAAATGAAGTGCTTTTTTCTATTACAGCTTGTGACATTGGTGCTTTTCGCTTTTTCGGAAGCTGACAGCGGTAAGGTTTAAGTTTAGTTTGGAATCAGACGCCGACCGTGTGTGACCTTTTACATTTGCAGTGCGTCGGAGGGGGTTATTCTTAAAAAAATAACAGAAACAATTAGATAAAATTATACCAATGAGACAATTTCTTATAAGTTTCTGAGAATGACCTGCTTCTTTGCTCCAACGCAACGCAAAGTCACAAGTGAAGCTTCACCTTAAAAGTATCAAAGGACATGGGTCAGAACGTACCCAGTTTGTAGCAAGTTGAAATTGGTACCATTCGAAAGGTCTTTGAAAACGTAGATATTTTTTGTATTGGAGCAACTTTGTAACTTATGTAGGAAAAAAGATATTTGATGTTGAAAATACCGAAAATCCTTAGTAAAATCGACCCACGCACGTTCAATTTTTTTTTGATTTTATCGATTAGGTGGGTAGTTCGAACTATTTTGTGCTAGCGTCGGTGTGTCGTCAGTAGTTAGTACCTGATAGGAACTGATTTTGAGCGCTCGCGCATATCTTAGTTTATTTTATTCTTACTTTTATTTACAACCTCGGCTTTCACAACGGACTTCAGTGTATTACTTAACGATTGGATTATTATTATTACTCATCTGCTTCAAAAAAATGGAAGGTGAACGCGGTATATAATATTGATGGAGATTTGATTGATTTGATTTGATTTGCCGAGCATTGGCGAGGTGGAGATGGTATATATAATATTGAGGTATCTTCGAGCCGTAGCCCTAGAATGTCGCAGCATGGGCTAGTAACCGAAAACTGCTCGTTCATTAGAGGCCGCATATTATCGAGGCACGTGTCGAATAAAATATATTACACATATATTTCAATCAAGGTTAATGTCCAGGGCAGAGAAGCCATCGAAGCCTATTATTGCTCCTGCATGACGGGTATGAGAACTCTAGGTGCTTGTGCCCATACTATTAGCATAATATGGTACTTAGGTGTTGGCAGGCACCTAGATAACTCCACACGGTAGCCTCTCGTACCGGCTGACGCAGGTGATCACCGGGCACGGGTGCTTCGGGGATTACCTGCGTCGGATCCAGAAGGAGCCAACGTCCGAGTGCCATCACTGTGATGCGAGCGAGGACTCGGGGCTGCACACGCTGACCGAGTGCCCGGCGTGGGAGACGCCAAGGCGGGTCCTAGCAACAGCCCTAGGGGTGGGAGTTGTCTCGCTCGCCACTTTGCTCACGGTGATGGTACGATGCGCGAGTGCTTGGGCAGCCGCCGCCTCCTTCTGCGAGCAAGTAATGCTCGAAAAGGAGGAGGCGGAGCGGGTTCGGAGAAGACTCCGGGCCCGCACTGCCCGCGATGAGCGGAGGCGACTCGGACGTCGGAGGTCGCAAAATGACCTCCGTCCCCCATGAGCGCGGGCCTGGGGGTGACGGGTGGAGCCGCCGGTCACCCTAGCAGAAGCAGGCCACGGCGATGGCGCAAATGCCACCCCATACCCAGGGGCTAGATGGGGACACCATGGTCTCCACATTAGGGGAAGAGGGTCATCTCAACAGAGATGTCCCCGGGTCTGCCGGGGTGCGAGAGATATGTCTTGTATAATCTCACCTCCGGCAATCAAGGACCCATGGACGGCGTGCGTTTTGGTCGGTTCGAGTCCGACATAATCACCTCCATCGGTTTTGGTGGAGGTGGTATCCGTGGGGATTTTGCGCACGATAAAAAAAAAAAAAAAAAAAAAAAAAAAAAAAAAAAAAAAAAAAAAGGCACCTAGATAACTTCGTAGGTCCGGCAAGTGCCTGGGATGATTATAATCATTGAAAGTAACAATACAATTTAATAAAACTGTGCTATTTAAGATTGATAGTTCTTATTTAATATTTTTTCTGTACCAAAAACCAACGATAGGAAGCTATATCGCTCTCTTAAGACAGAAAAAATGACTGGTTACCTATTTATTTAGTCCAAAAAGCAGAAAAAGTGCGATTATTGGCAATTGAAAATGTTACAAAGAAGTTATCATAACTTCGGTCTTTCATTCATTCATTCATTCGTTCACTTATTTTCGAGTTACTCAATTAGGCCTCTTCTAAATTACACCTAGTCTAAAATGCTACAAAGTGGGTACGGGTTCCATACAAAATTACCCATTGTTCTTTAACCTTTCTTTATAGGTACCTAAATATGTAACTCTAATTCGTATGTTTCTGTGCAAGTTCGACATCCTATTTTACTTTGTCATTTTATTTTATATGTTTGGGTTATTTTATACTTTTAGGCCATAACAATTCAATGTTTACAACCATTTTTTATTTCAAAATTTCAGCACAAATTGTGGACTACAATCCCCCTAGTAATGGAGGTAAGATTCCCGATATTATTTTTTGCTTTTCAAATACTGAGTACTACACTGTAACACTATTCGATATTTCATTAAAATGTGGTATTAGCTGAGCTTGCAAACAATGCAAACACTTAAAACTACGGACTTCTTCACTGTTCTGTGCTTAAAATCGAAGAACAGATTAAATGTAAAAGGTTTAAATTTTTATAATATCAACTTAATACCAACCGATTTGAACTGAGCTTTCATTTAATAAATAATTGATTTTTATTTAATTACAGTGCATGTTGTAGATAAGAACCCTCCTGTTGATGACGGTAAGTTGAAGAAGACGAGACCAATCTTGAATAAATTAGCTGTTAGTTAATTAGTGTAGAGGGCTTTACAACCAGAGGTCGGCCCAAAAAAAGATGGATGGACCGTGTGAAAGATGATATGGCAAGGAAGGGAGTTACTGAGGAAATGACATCCGATAGGAATGTGTGGAAGAGAATGACAATGTACGCCGACCCCAAATAATTGGGACAAGGGCAGGAAGATGATGAATTAGCTGTTAGTTATGTAGTTGTAAACACAAAGTAACTAATACTTTATTTGTCTGTATACAGTACACGTTGTAGACAACAACCCTCCTGTAGATGAAGGTAAGTTCACATTGAGCTAAATTTATTATTATTCAAATTCCATTAAAATTTGTTATTCTGCTTATCGTTTTTAAGTTTTAGTTTTTTTTTATAATATCACGCCTATATCCCCGAAGGAGTAGGCAGAGGTGCTAGCACCCCCATTTCGCCAGTTTATATTTTGGTCCCAATGTAATAGGTGGCGAGCCTATTGCCATTAACCGGGCACTTATAAACCTGCAATAAATACACACATAACTTCGAAAAGCATCGCAGTCATTAGTGTGTGCCTTGGTAAACCTGGGATCGTACCCGAGACATCGTCTCAGCAGCCCATTACCCATACCTATAGGCTACCTCGGTTAGTTTTTATGTTTTAGTTTATTTAGTGGATATAAACTAATGTACAGGAGTAACTACTGCATGACCAATTCTGAGTATAAACATATACACATAATTAGCTGTCATTTAAGTAGCAAGAAACACAAAACAACTAAACTTTGAAGTACTAATACTTTATTTTTCTTTATACAGTACACGTTGTAGACAACGACCCTCCTGTAGATGACGGTAAGTTCACGTTGAGCTAAATTTATTATTATTTAAATTCCATTAATATTTGTTACCCAGGTTCTGTACTCATTTTCGTCAGACATTTTTACGAAGTCCATTTCTGCAACGCTAATATGCAATTTTATCGAATAACCCGTTTGCATCCAAGTTGTTTTCAGTCATCAGTAGACTATTGGGTACGAGAGCGACCATTGTCGGACTAGTTTTAAATAAACATATACAAAAATATTCAGCTAGAAACAAAAGCTGACTAAATATTGATCTATTAATATTGTTTTTTTTTTCATTTACACAGTACATGTTGTGGACAACAACCCTCCCGTTGATGAAGGTAAGTTCACATTAACACAATATGAGTTTTTCAATTTTGTTAATAATAATTATTCTCCTGATTAAACCTATTAATTTGTACAACATTCAATCAATGGTACTTTTGATTGAATAATTCGAATGCATCCGATGTGTTTTCCATTATGAGATCAAAGTCCACTAGTCGCTTTTATGTTTTAGCTTATTTAGTCGATATAAGGTAAGGTACGGAAGTGACTACCGTCTGATCAATCCTAAATAAACATATATTAAGTACATAATTAGCTGACATTTTCGTAGCAAGAAACACAAAGTAACTAAACCTTGAAGTACTAATACTTTGTTTTTCTTATGTAGTACACGTTGTAGACAACGACCCTCCTGTAGATGACGGTAAGTTCACATTGAGCTAAATTTATTATTATTTAAATTTCATTAATATTTGTTCTGTACTCATTTTCGTCAGACATTTTTACGAAGTTCATTTCTGCAACGCTAACATGCAATTTTATCGAAAATAACCCGGTTGTATCCGAGTTGTTTTAAGTCATCAGTAGATTATTGGGTACGAGAGCGACCACTGTCGGACTAGTTCTAAATAAACATATACATAAATATTCAGCTGGAAGCAAAAGCTTACTAAATATTGATCTATTAATATTGTTTTTTTATTATCATTTCCACAGTACACGTTGTAGACAACGACCCTCCTGCAGATGACGGTAAGATCACATTAAGCTAAATGATTTATTATACAAATTCATCAACATTTGTTACCCAGGTTTTGTACTCATTTTCGTCAGACGTCAGAATAACCCAGTTGCATCCGAGGTGTTTTCCATTATCAGGTTGGAGCCCAGAATCCTTTTAGCTTATTTTGGCTATTCGGTACAAGAATGACTACTATCTGACCAATCCTTAATGAATACATACGTAAATATTCCGCTAGAAACACAAAGGTAACTGAACACTAATATTGATATCATCTTCCTTTACTCAGTACATGTGGTAGACAACGACCCTCCTGCTGATGATGGTAAGTTCGCAATTACATTATAGAAGTTTTTCAAATTTAATAATAAAAATTCATTATTCTTCTGACGAATTCCATTAATTTGTACAACGTTAAATCAACGGGACTTTTCATTGAATAACCCGGTTGCATCCGACGTGTTTTCTGTTATGAGGTCGAATTCGTAATCCACTAGTCGCTTTTATGTTTTAGCTTATTTAGTCGATATAAGGTAAGGTACGGGAGTGACTACCATCTGATCAATCCTAAGTAAACATATATACATAGTTAGCTGACATTTACGTTGGTAGAAACACAAAATAACTAAACCTTGAAGTACTAATACTATGTTTTTCTTTATGCAGTACACGTTGTAGACAACGACCCTCCTGTAGATGATGGTGAGTTCACATTGAGCTAAATTTATTATTATTTAAATTTCATTAATATTTGTTACCCAGGTTCTGTACTCATTATCGTCAGACATTTTTGCAAAGTCCATTTCTATAAACGTGCAATTTTATCGAATAACCCAACTGGGTTATTCGATAAAATGCAACTGCATCCGAGGTGTTTTCCGTCATCAGGTTGGAGCCCAGAATCCTTTTAGCTTATTTTGGCTATTCGGTACAAGAAAGAATGAAATACTATCTGACCAATCCTTAATGAATACATACGTAAATATTCTGCTAGAAACACAAAGGTAACTGAACACTAATATTGATATCATCTTCCTTTCCACAGTACATGTGGTGGACAACGACCCTCCTGCTGATGATGGTAAGTTCGCAATTACATTATAGAAGTTTTTCAAATTTAATAATAAAAATTAATTATTCTTCTGACGAATTCCATTAATTTGTACAACGTTAAATCAACGGGACTTTTCATTGAATAACCCGGTTGCATCCGACGTGTTTTCTGTTATGAGGTCGAATTCGTAATCCACTAGTCGCTTTTATGTTTTAGCTTATTTAGTCGATATAAGGTAAGGTACGGGAGTGACTACCATCTGATCAATCCTAAGTAAACATATATACATAGTTAGCTGACATTTACGTTGGTAGAGACACAAAATAACTAAACCTTGAAGTACTAATACTTTGTTTTCCTTTATGCAGTACACGTTGTAGACAACGACCCTCCTGTAGATGACGGTAAGTTCACATTGAGCTAAATTTATTATTATTTAAATTCCATTAATATTTGTTACCCAGGTTCTGTACTCATTTTCGTCAGACATTTTTGCAAAGTCAATTTCTATAAACGTGCAATTTTATTGAATAACCCAGTTGCATCCGAGGTGTTTTCCGTCATAAGGTTTGAGCCCAGAATCCTTTTAACTTATTTAGGCTATTCGGTACGAGAACGGCTACTATCTGACAAGTCCTTAATGAACATATTATTACATGAATATTAAGTTTTTAACTAAATACAATTTTAACTAAATCTGTTCATTTTGGTTTCATCTTCCTTTCCACAGTACATGTTGTGGACAACGACCCTCCTGCTGATGATGGTAAGTTCGCAATTACACAATAGAAGTTTTTCAAATTTAATAATAACAATTAATTTTTCTCCTGACGAATCCTATTAATTTGTACAACATTCATTCAACGAGACTTTTCATTGAATAGCCCGGTTGCATCCGTCGTGTTTTCCGTTATGAGGTTGAAGTTTGGTATCCGTTTGCATCTCCTCTAAGTTTAACTTATTTTGGTTATTTAATAGTACCTAAGCTAATAAGCTACGGTTCGAGAATCCGGTAAATCCTGAGTAAACATAATTATGCATAATTAGTAATAGTCTGTATTACTAAACTAATATTTAAACAAAATTAACTAAAGCTTGAAGTATTAATCGTTATATTTTTTTAACAGTACACGTTGTGGACAACAACCCTCCTAGTGATGGAGGTAAGTCATTGGAATAATTAATTTCACTTTTTTTTCTATGGACTTTATCACGATTTATATTGTTTCATTTGGTATAAATTCCCAATTGAGCAGGCCGACTGGGGAAGTACCTCAGCCCTACAGATTATCGCGGCTAATAATAACCATTAGTTGTGTTCCAGCTAACCAATTTGTTATAGAAGATCTCTCAACTTACAACCTACCCTAGTCCCTCTTCAAGAAGGGCTTTAAAAGGTTTCTATGGGGGCGGTTTAGATTATTATTATTCAATAAGGCTCTGCTTAACACATCTGGCTGAAATTTGGTACAGGAATAGATCTGGAATAGCACATAGCCGATGGATTGGAGAAACGGAATCAAAATTCTAAATTAAGTTTTTGGGAAGATTGCATCTGAGTTAAGCTAACTTCATTCTTCAGTGACGTTATATATTAACCTGTAATTGCGCACACAAAAGATATCGCGCAGATCCTACTTTTGTACCAGGTCTTGAACTGTTCAACTTGTTCAACTGTTCAGTTTGAGCACTTAGGAAATGGACTCACAAATTTGCTCAAGAAATATGATGTTCCAACTAGTTTTGGAGTAAGTCAAGAGTACGTAAACCACGTTTTGGTATCAGAAATACACGTAGGTATAACGCACGTATTCGTATTTTTTTTTTCAGGTTTTGAAATCCCCGACATCAGTCCTGAATTCGTACAACCTGAACAGCCTGGCAGACCTATACGTGAGTATCTAATAAGGAGGATTTTTCGATAACCATATTACAAGAAAAGGATGTAGAGACACTACCCAGGATGTACGAGAATCTCTACACGATGCAATGCAACGGCAGCATCTCGCTCTCGTTGCCGCTTACGACGAATGCCGGCTGATTGCGTCGTTATAACATAAACTCATAAATGCTAGAGTACGAGTTCCTAGTTAGAACGAGTTATCGATAAATAAAACTCTATTTATGCAATACGCAACATAAAGTTACTACCTACAGTTATTACTCATATGAACTCATAAACTCATAATATAAACTCACGCCTATCTCCCCGAAGGGGTAGGCAGAGGTGCTAGCACCCACATTTCACCAGTTTATGTTTAGGTCCCAATGTAATAGGTGGCGAGAATATTGCCATTAACCGGGCACGTATATACCTACCTGCGATAAATACACACAAAATTTCGAAAAGCATGGTGAAGTCATTGGTGTGTGCCTAAAACCTGGGATCGAACCTGAGACCTCGTCTCAGCAGTCCATTACCCATACCACTAGGCTATTGCTCGTAGTTATCTCTTTTCATATACCTTATTGCATGTACAATCTACCTTCAGTCCGACATACGAGTCGTATTGGGAAGTAGCGGTGAGGGATTATTTACGTTGACGCTATATTCTCAGCTAAATCTTTCTTTTATTTGTTTCAGCCCCTACCAGACCCTATGCGTGACGCACAACGTTGGACATCATGTTTTATTGACATAAATGGAAGACCTACTCTACGTAGTCAATTTTTATTGTAAACGAAGTAATAAACTTTAAGATTACTTTTATTTAATATCCTATTACTGTAATTATTCCACATTTATACTACCTATCTGTCCTATCTATAACCCTAACTATAAACCTACACTTGAAATTAATTACTTGACCTTATTGTGATTTTGATGATAAAAATGTGTGAAAAAAAAAATTTCAAGTCACAAAGATTCAAATTTTATTAAATTTTTGTAGTCATGTTATAGATTTATGTCAGTCCCATACTTTTACTAAGCAATTCCACTGGCGTTTTCTCCAATAGAATGGCACTTTGTCTAGAGAGAGAGAGTAGAGAACCCCTGTAGAGAACTATAACGTGATACTTTCCACGTGTGTGAATTTCCACCTAATAGATGGTACAGTGGGGAGCAGGCAAGGGACGAATTTTCGTATACTTTCGTACAAGAAAACCCATTCTTTCTTCCTTTATATCACCATGTGTCAATTGAGTACCCACACGGTTTATATTGGTTCAGCCTGTGGTTCAGCTATAAAAGTTACTGGCAAGCTAAGAGTGAATATAAATTTTAAAGTCAGTTTGTTTTCTGTTACTCTATCATCCAAAACGATTAGATCGATTTGATTGAAATTTTATACACAGGTAGAATGTCTACAACAGAGAATCGGATACACGTTCCAGTCACAGAAGCGAATTAGTATTCACGGCTAGGCTATGTGTAGATATAGAATAGTGATTTATTATATTAATAGTTTATTATCATTATTATTATCTGCTCTGCCAAAAATATGCCAAAAAATAGAATTTTAAATACTAAAGTTCAAGGTTAGTGTACCTAATAGATTATGTTATTATACGCCGAGTGGTTCCCAGCGAGAGATTGGAGAGTCGGTATAATTAGGGCCACCCCATCTCCAACCATGTGGTGTCTTAAGGTGCGTCCAGATTTGTGACAATCACAGCGGACCGGACAGCATGGCATCAGGTATGATGTAGAGTGTGGACGCAACAACTTGTGGCACATTGGCATACAAACTAGAATTGTGCTGTTACGGCCACCAGTAAATCGTTGGTTTAATTTAAGCTCAGCTATAACGCAGTTGAATTCACAACAGACACGCACTTCTGACACGGTCACCGTAAAATGTTACGTAAATGTAGATATGTAGACGTGGCATTGCAAGTCCACTAAGAGGCATGGCTGTTTAAGATCAGACAGATATTACAGATATACTCGTATACAGCTCAGATTCAGCCTTAGACGCATAGTTCGAGTCAACAATAGAAGGCTTTTACCTGCAAAAGGTTATAGGTATAACAAATTACTAACACACATTGTACGGTCAGAGACTTAACATACACATAAACTCACGCCTATATCCCCTACGGGATAGGCAGAGGTGCTAGCACCCACACTTCGCCAGTTTATGTTTAGGTCCCAATGTAATAGGTGACGAGCCTATAACCATTAACCGGGCACTTATACTTAATATGGAAAGTAAATAAAGATAATTAATTTAAACGGTATAAAAAATAGGCTTGGGGAGCGGTTCCCTAATAGCCTGTATAGTATTTAAAGCGTATTCTAGTCATAGTGCCTTATCTATAATCTATAGGTATTAAAATCATGAAGATACTTGAGCGAGCTTGAGCGGAAATCAGACAGAGATAAGATAAACTATTAAGATGAGACAAACAGATTATAATCAATATGTCATAATAATCAGTTTTAGATTCAACTTCCTGTACCACACCAAAAAGAATTTCAATGAAATTAATTACTATAAGTACTATTTTTTGTGATAAACGTAAATAGATATTCTGAAGAAACACTTTGATAATATTAACGACGCATAAAGGAGTATTTGCACTTAAAATCCGGTTAAAATATTTTTGGCTGTTTTCCTTAACCGATGTCGCATACACGTTTCTATTTCAATTTCAATTAATATGAACTGATGGTGCTGGTCTGATGATGGAGTCGGAAGGTGGACAACACTCTTGTGTGCGACGACATTGTGTGGCGTAAAGGTAGAGGAGCTAGTTAACGGTAAGACGATTCTCTCTCAGTGCAAATATTTAAATTTGGGCGGTTTTGCCGTTGATCTGTGACGTATTTATGAAGAAAAGAGTACCTATCTATGTATCTTGATCCACATTTCTAGAACTCGTATGCGAAAGTTCTTATTTACCTGGTTAATAGCTTAGTAAATACTCAGACTATAAAAGCTCAACAAATCAATAAAATTGAAAACTGTTGCACGCCAATAAGCAGATTCACTAAAAGTAGTAACCAAAAGTTTAAAACACTCTTGAGGCCTTGAACCTTTTTTATATTCATAAAAAGCATTGTCCGAAAATCTCTTCGAGTAAGTTCCCAGTACGTAATATGGCTGTATGAATTCCCGCCAGATACTCTCAGAAAAAAGAGCATTAAAAAAATATTTGAATCAATGAATGTTCCTTATTTAAAATTATACTCAATAACCGGCCTAAGCTCTAATGTGCCAGTGATGATTTAATGTGTAAAGAGTATCTATTTAACTTCTTATGGTATGTCCCCTCGTACATACATCCTATAGACTTGCAGACATTGACAGTTTATGAAACATAATTGACTATAGCTTACGAGTACACACATATAGTGTGTTAGCATTTCTAACCGTTTTTTGGGATGTAGTTTTTTATCGAATTAGCAATAGGTACTGTGTAAGAGTAAATAAAATAATTAAATTGTATTAAGTAGCAGATAAACAAAACATTTCAGGATAACCCTATCAATATACTAAATAGTTAAAAGAATCGTTTTCTCAGAAATGTACCTACGTGGTGGAATTTTGTTTTGTTTTTAATATCAATTGAAATTACTACTCAGTTTATATGGGAAAAACCACAATGGCTTTTCCCATTAATAATGTCGATTTATGCTACCGGTTATATTACTTCTAATGGAAAAAGCATACTTCTCTTCTGAATAGTAGGTAGGTAAGAGAAGAGTTATTCTATGCAAAATATACAAAGATATTTTTAATTTGATATAGGGTAATCCATCCAATCGTTAGCACTACTCCAATTATTGGCACTTTAGAGTTTAGTACAAAAAAATAAGGAAACCATAGATTATTCAAGTTTAGTATGCCTTAAAAAATAAAACAGTATTATTGATATCTTCTGTGCCAATAATAGGATTTTCTATAGTCTTTCGGATTTAAGTATAAAATTGTTATTTAATACTATTCAATCACATAAAAATGATTATAAAAACAAAGATTAGAGCATTTTCTTTAATTCTATGATATGTTTTGTCTAGTAGCTTTTGTAAATAAGATTTTATGGTAGTTTCATTTTAGACCGACAAGAAGTTCATCCTTAAAGTGCCAACAATTGGGTGGTTTACCCTATACGCGTACACGTCAGAGCGTGGGGTCGCTAATTTATTCTTATTGTTTTGTTAGCATTACGAGAGAATTTCCAACCATGAAAAGAGTCGCGCCGTCCGCAGGGCGGTCTAAGGGCTTGTACACAAAACTGCAATGCGACGCGATGCGATGCGAATCAACGAAAAAATCTATCGAAATAACTGTTTTGCGAACTCGCATCGCAACGCATCGCAGTTCTGTGTACAAGCCCTAAACCATGTTAGGCTGCAAGGAGTGCGAGGAGCAAATAAAACTTTTTTTTTTTCAATAGTAGTTAATTTTTCTTTTGGAGCCTTTAGTACGACCAAATTATGCCCGGGGATTTATAAAATTCAAAGAAAAGATCTGTGTTGTATTGCCTCAATATTTCTCTATAACTTAATCTTCACAATATTTGGACAGGCGGACACGTTATCGCCGGTACACAGTGGATCTGTTTTTATGTACAGACGGTCATGAGTTTGAAAGTTAGAATTCCATCGAGACATTTAAATATAGACTTAATGAAAAATATCCTTTGATGATTCGTTCACTTGGATTGAATGGATGAATTTCAAAACATCTGGAAATCCAAAGCTGGAAAATGACCATTTCATTGGCATGATTTATCACATTCACGATACGATTTTAGAAGATGTTTACTCCATTTGGATCCGTTGGACGTATCGTCAATGGCTACCCTAAGTATAACGACTGGCTAAACGCAATAAGGGTAATAATTACTTACTGAAATAACTTTTAGAAACATAACAAAGCGTATTAATGGATCCAGGAGGTACTATTATACAAAGACACATAGGATCTACATGTAATGCTTTACATAAAAAAGAGAAATAATACAACTAATCTTACATGAATAATTTAATCTACTCGCAAAAAGTAAAAAGTATATACCTATATACCTGTTGCTTAAAAAGAAATGAAATTCTGTTTTTAAGTTTAGGTTCACCAGTACACAGACGGAAACACTGTGCGGTGTCGCTCTATAAAAGGCTGGGTACTTGATATGTTTTGGCAATCGCTATTCCGGTTTGAACTAGTACAATCATCTGTGATATTTTATAAGAAAATAAAATGAAGTTGTTATTGGTAAGTACGTACTTTTAAGCCATCTGTACACTTTCTTCCGAATTAGGGACACTACAATATAAACACACATTATTATTGATAAAAAATAATGATTTTGCTACATGTTGTATGTGTGTATGACTGTTATTATTTAGTGATTGACACAATTATTAATAATATTATGTCAATATTGCATCTTCAAATTTTTTGCTACCTATTTTATTGTTTTGAACTCAAGTAGAGTTCATAGTAGAGAAGAGTAGAGTATTTAAATATTTTTATACCAAATTAAGATAGTGGGATATAATATCCCAGACAATAATTGTCTATGTACAGTCAACAAAACAAATACGGTACGACATTTACGTAAAAACGTATCTCTTTTGTCGTCTGTACCTACCTACTACGAGTAGTATGTGAGTTACGAAAATTATTGGTACAAAGAATTTCCTTGAGTTTGTTGTCCTTTTAGTTTTTATGTAGACTAAGTAAATATATCAATATCTAAGATTTAACACGGACATGCTATGTTAATATTTGACAAGCATTAACACATATCTTCTAGAGATAATATGTACCTACTAGCCTCGTATATATAACATACCTAACAATAACATACCTATGGGTTCGTCAGTATCTAAAAATAATTATAGCTTTTGACCTCTTGTATAATCTAAACAAAACATTAGTCGGATTCCGATACAGAGATTTTAGGTAGAAGGTATTTATTTAGTACATACCTACCTACTTATATCAGAAATATGATAATTAATTCATATTATTAAATATTTGAATTCAATTACAAAAACAAAAAAATAGAAAAGCAAAGTATCCAAAAAAAATTACCGGCTCCGCTCATCTGCTAGAGTCTTCTCCGAATTTGTTCCGCCAAAACGAATAGCACCCCTATTACATCCTCTGAGAGTTGAATTTTTTTTAAAACATCGATACGTCTTCATTCATTACTAAACTCCTTCGTTACTGGACACTTCTAATAAAAATAGACTAAGTACCAATTTTTTTATTTAGATTATGCGTTTCCTTATTTCGTCTTATGATATAGTTAGAGTCGCTGCATGGAGGCCGCTTCCAACCGGTCGGATTGTGGGTCGATGGGGGAGGCCTATGTTCAGCATTGGACGTCCTATGACTGAATGAATCGATCAATCAATAGAAACAAGCAAGGAACATGTACCTAATAGTATAATACCTACAATGTACTAATAGATTGGTTAAGAATGAATGCCAGTTTGCCAAAGAAAGTGATAAATGTAACAATTGCCTATGAGATAACCGACAAGTCACCAAGGAAAGTAAAATATCGACTGTCACCTTATCTCCTAGATAAAAAAAACATCTATTCTTTATTTCCGGGTCCAATGAACGTATATCACAGTTACGTGAAATATTTGGTTCAAATATTATATTACTATATACAATAGGTATAATAATTTAAAACAATCATCATCATCATCATAATCATTTCAGCCACAAGACGTTCACTGCTGAACATAGGCCTCCCCCATCGACCTCCAATCCGACCGGTTGGAGGCGGTCTGCATCCAATGGGTACCCGTGACTTTGACTATGTCGTCCGTCCACCTCACAGTAGGCCAACCCACGCTTCGTCTACCGGTACGCGGTCTCCATTCAAGAACCTTTCGGCTTCAATGGCCATCTGTTCTTCTTGCTACGTGCCCCGCCTACTGCCACTTCAGCATGCTAGTTACCCTGTTAGCCTACAGGGTAACTAGCATGCTGCTGTCGACCACTTTCATTCATCTGCGGATCTCCTCATTTCTGATTCGATCTAGCAGTTTTAAACAAATAAAGTAATATTTTGTTTTCTCTTTCAGGTTGTCGCTTTGGCACTTTTTGCCGCAGTGAATGCTGGCAAAGGTAAGAATACTGTTTCCTTAGTTACAAACAAGTTAAGTTACAAAAAAATGTTTCTTCTTCTTTGACGTTAATACCGCAATTATAAATGAATCGAGTCGACGGCATTTTCACTCCTGCCAACGTGGCAAAATGGAGTTGCTTTCTTCTTGATGTAACTAGTAATTTGTTTCACGGCAAAGCCGCTACTCGCGAAGAAGGCCGGAGCATGGGTTTACGATGATAATTTTGATAACTCACGCCTATATTAAAAGTGCAAAAAGTGTAATTAACACCAATATTCTACATAATTATTATTTAAGCAATGTCCATTGTGTAAAGAACCATAGTCCGCGCCAGTGACCTTTTTATCACTCAAAAATTTTCAAACTATCTACATAAGTAGATGTATGTTAAGAGTTAAGTACATTATAGGAGATATACCTATTTATGTGTTTATCTTGTTTGTTTTAGTACAAGTTGTTGACATCAATCCTGTTGACAAAGGTATGTCTACATTATTTATTTAACCTATAAATTATGCCCCCTTAACATGAACATGTGTGTAACATACACATGTTCAGTCGCAGAGAGTCGAGATATACCTATATACCTATGTGTTTATCTTGTTTGTTTTAGTACAAGTTGTTGACATCAATCCTGTTGACAAAGGTATGTCTACATTATTTATTTAACCTTTAAATTATGCCTCGTTAACATGAACATGTTCAGTCGCAGAGAGTCGGGATATAATATACCTAATTACCTATTTATGTGTTTATCTTGTTTGTTTTAGTAAAAGTTGTTGACATCAATCCTGTTGACAAAGGTATGTCTACATTATATATTTAACTTAAAAATTATGCCCCGTTAACATGAACATGTGTGTAACATACACAAGTCGAAAAAACACACACAGACACACACACGCACGCGCACACACACACACACACACACACACACACGCACGCGCGCACACACACACAGACACACACACACACAAACACTCACACATGCGAGTTTTATCATTCGTACCTACTTACACATCATGCTCTATAGAAAATTTAAAATATTTTGGCGCTTAGTATGCGTTTCAAAATAATGCCATTTACTCGTACTTATAACAATCTATTTTGTTTTTCACAGTGCAAGTTGTGGACCTGCCTAAAGATTCATGTAAGCTATTATATTTATTTTTACCATGTAATACAACATTAATAAAAAGCATTATTCATCTGTCTGATCTTCCAAAACAAATTCAAATTGTATTGACAACATAATTAGGTTTTCATTTTAAACAATTTTCCGCTTGCAAATCACACATAAACCTCGAGTAGGTACTATGCCAATGGATTTACAATTCTTTTCAAGCCCAACAAATTTAAAACTGTGGCAACAGGACGTACTACAGCCATTTTTTGTGTTAGAAACCCCTTTGACCGCCATGGTAACCAGTGTCTCGTAAACAGTTGAAATCGAAGTCTTTTAGGTTTCCAACGGTTATTTAAAATGAAGAATAACCGTTGGCCCACTAATGTTCAGATATTGATTATAATAAAAATCAGCTGTAATCCGTCCCTCAGTAACAATTTTTATTTCTTTGAGGAATATTTTTCTAAATCCTCCGCATTCCACATCCGGTTCAGTGACTAAACTGCTGTCTAGTTCAATGGCGCATTCTAGGAGAGGCCTATGTCCAGTAGTGGACTGCAATAGGCAAATTGATTGATTGATATTGATTTTAATTAAACTCGTGTACAACTGTGTTTTTTGTGTCACTGTGGTTAGTCAACCAACCGTGAGTAAATAGTACCTAATGAATTTCATCCACGTCACACATCTCTGGTCAATATATTCAATCATGTCTACATGTATATAAATAAGTCTGAATGTTACTTTACGTGTCACTTACCTATACCTACCATCTCATTCATTTAATTGCAATCATCATAAACTTCCGCCCCTTTCTCCATTTTTATTGAGGGCCACGCAACGTGCCATGCCGTTCTACCTAAGATATCTATACTAATATTATAAAGAGGAAAGATTTGTACAAACAAAGTAGTTCGGAGGAGACTAGTTTCGGAGCCTATTCGTTACAAACATACAAATGTTTGTAACGAATAGGCTCCGAAACTACCGGACCGATTTCAATAATTTTTTCACCTCTAAAAAGCTACAATATCTAGTAGTAACATAGGCTATATATCATCACGCTACCATTCAAGGGAGCGGAGTAATAATCATGAATCTCAATCGATCCGGTAAATTTATATACATTGGCGCTAATATCGGGCTGCTCCACAGCAAGGAACAATAATTAGAGAGGCAAGTAGAGAATCGAGTAGAGTCGTACGCGATAATCGACATCCACGTGGGCGGAGCAGCGGGCAACAGCTAGTTTATGATAAATGAGGTCTCTTCATTAACTCCCTTATTTGCCGTATCCTATTTCAGGCCTTCCATCTTTTCTTGGTCCTGTCGTGCGCACATCAAGCAAAAAAATGTGTTTATTAAAAAGTGGTGTTGCAATGCATGTCAGGCATGATTTATAAATACAGGGATCATATTTTGTTATTTAGAATACAAATGACTGCAGTTCTTTATGGTTTGCTTCAAAATTGATGTGCTGCATAAGTCATTTGTTACCTTTTTGTATTTAATTACTTTTTATTTTTGCAGTGCCCGGGGCTACTGACAAACCAAGTAAGAATATTAAGTTTTATTTTTAATAGTTAATCATGTATTAAAAAATAAGTACTTACCTACATTTTGGTTCCGTCGATGTAAAATAATAAAAAAAAAATATTGTAGTGTTCATGAAATTTTTCATTTATTTCGTCTAACAATTCTAGTCTAACAAGATAAACTAGTTTAACATAATTAATTATTTTTATTTTTTTAGATTATGAAAAGCCGAGTATTGATCCAGAATATGTACAGCCACAGCCCTGTGATGCACGCAACCCCAAATGTAAATATATTGAATGTATACATTGTGTAATATAATAACGCATCAATATTAGTATCGACATGAGGGCGCCAATTCCGGTTGCCATATATATACAAAGCTTGAACGTCTCTCCGACGTCCACTCTCTTAAGATCAACTTCTATCCTTATGCATGCTTCGGTTTATACTCTTACGGAAGCGACTGCTATTGAAATCTCTGACCTATTCTAATCAAACGAAACCCCAGCCAATCCCCAATCCAGCAGCCTCCGTAAAGAAAGCTAGAGCCTCGTCTGTCTATCAGTGGGTTTACTAGCTAGCAGGGAAGATTGCATTGACCCCGAAGTTCTTGATGATCCATAGATCTTCCGCACGATAAAAACGGTATGGGATGCTATTTTACGTGCGGGAATCCCCGCAAATAATTGTAAAGAAGAGTAAAATAAAAGAAGACCGCGTGTGGAACTCTCTCATTCCGGGCAGTCTCCATGTTTGTGACACCGCTGACAAAGTGCAGGAGAGTCGACTTCTTCGCTCGTACGGTCATTTGCTGTGGCGACCGCTTGGCTACATGGGTAATAAAAACCGCCCCCGCCGGGTAGGAGGGGCAAACCCAAAAAGCTGCTGACTTGGCGTCATGGAGGATAGTAGTCACACATCATGAATGCGAAAGACCGTGCAAAGTGGAAAGCTAAAAGTTTCGTTTACAACCGGACTAACGTAAAGATATAAAAAGTACAGTAGAAGAAAAAGGTAGCCTGTAAGGATGTCGTAGAGGCCATTCTGATATCTTGTACCTAGCAATAATATGCATGATATGACATTTTGAAAGTTTAATTACTTTAACCCTAATTTACTAACCCATTATTTCTTTTACTTTTTAGGTTATCAGAGGCCCAGCATTGATCCCGAATATGTACAACCCAGCAATAATGATTTCCCCAGTCGTAAGTATATGTTAATCTTTAGACACATTGCCTCATTGCCTTGTTTCTTGAAGCGTTTAAGGCTTGACGTTCTATTTATTTAGCTCTATAGTAAATTTTCTTTAGAAAAAATATCACAACTGCTTAAACCGATCGAGGCACATAAAATCGTTATTGCCCTAGACTAATTAATATCAGAATAATATGTATTATGTTGCGGAACCTCATTTAGGTACAACACATGGAATTTAGCTGAAAAATTAATTACTGTATTAGATTATATAGATAACACACTTGTACTTCTCCACGGTTAAACAAAATGTAAACCATTGAACATACCGTAAAGGAAAATCGGTTAGCTACAATAAAAAATATATCGTGGAGTGAAGTACAAGTGTGTTTTCAATAAATATATAAAAATAAATTCCATGTGCCATCAACTAACAGTATAAATAATAATTTACTGTACTTATAAGTACCTACATAGTGTTCGAAAATTTCCGTAAAAAGTTTTCTAGACAAATAGTTCAAATACCCCATCTGACAGATTTATAAAAGCTGATGTTTTTTTACTTTTTTTTTTCATTTCAGACTTATATCGTGAGTGAACACTGCGGCTGAATTTAAAATAGTTCATTCTTAATTTTATTAAAAAATTTAAGTACCTACATATTGTTTTTTTTTTGTCTTATATTAATTTAGGAAAAGAAATCTGATAAAACAAATAATACAGTATATATTTAAATGTGATTTATTTCTAATAAACTGCTGATTTTCGATCATTTGAGGTGTTCAATTGCCGTTACGTGCGTAGGGTTTAACTGAAAAAAAAACAATGATTTGGTTAGTGGATTATATGGTTGTTGGTATATATGGTGGTAGAGATATGGTTAGCGAGGTCAGTGGATTTGGGTGGTTCTTCATCAGGAAATAACTAAATTTGCTAGAAAATTCTATGCATAATTTGGGTCTAGAAAGTCCAGACCTAAGTTAAACATGGCTAAACTAGCTTGTGTTACGGGTACTTAAATGTGGATACCTATGTATTGTACATACTTAGATATTTTTTTGTAAATAGGTACATGCAATACATTCACCCAGACCAATGCAAACATACACCCAGACCAATGCAAACATACACCGTGACGATCTAGTACAACTAGAACGATATGACTTGGTTCTTTGTAATAAAATAAGTAAAATCACGAAAGTCCTAAATTACATTAATAAGTAAATCTATTGTACAGTAGATGAGTACTTGTGTGGTGGCATCTCTTCATTCAAGTTTAGGTTTAAATTGTTCTGGAAACTTTTGGGGCGTACATAAGTATGATACGTACATTTCGAAGGTATGATAACACCAGGCGGTACGATTGCAGGTACGATAGCTGGGTTTTGAGTTCCTGAAAGAAATAATTCTTATTTAATTGTAATAAAATACAGTGCAATATTTATATGAACGCACCTCAAAATTACGAATTCTTGATGTATATAGTTTTTTTTTTTGCAATTCCTTTGAATTTATTTTTTTTGTGAAAAATCTCTTTATGAAGAACTTTTAACTATTCAAAAAAACAAGAAAAAGTAAAAAGACAAAGTAGTGTACAAAAATCGTACAAGCCGACTGGTAGGGCTTTGTAACATCAGACAGATAAACAGCCCAGATTCAACGTCAGATTCATGGCTCGAGTCAACAATAGTACCCGGAATACGGCAATAGGTTCACCTCCTATAGTCCTATTACGTGTGATCGTATACAATAGTGAAATGCGGGTGTTAATTCACCTCTGCCTGCCCGTAGGGAAATAGGTGTGAGAATATGTATGTATGTACAAATATCTAATAATATATATTCAACTATCAAAGAATAGTATAAATACTTACCTTTATTTATCATATTTTGCTAACCCAAACCTCTATATAACTATTTTAAGACATACCTTCTGTTATAACAAACCTCAGCTTAACGATTAATTTGATATAACGAATATCTCCTTGTTCCCTTCAGATTTGTTATTTCGAGGTGCATTATGCTACTCTTTACTTTTTATTATTAATATTATTATATTAAGTATAAATCACATCCTATCACGAGAAATTATAAGTATTAACTATACTTACCATCCACAATGGTTACTGGGTCAACTGAAAAAGAAAATACTAGTTATACAATGCTGTTACGGTTCTGCTCTGAAAATACGAATTTACTGAAACATTTGCACAAAATACTGGTTACTTTAGGCAATGCAGCACATTAACTGCGAGTAGATTGCAAACGTGCTACTCAAAATACTGTTCTATCAAAACGTTCTGTACTTTACTACCTATAGCTTAGGGAGAACTTATTTAAACAGTACTTTACAGTACTTACAACATCAGCCAATAGTATTATTCTGAGTGACATCGACTTTCAAACGCAGTCATAACTTGGAAAACATTAGTGCAATTGATTAAGTACAGATGTCTCGTGCAAATCTAGACCAACGATGTATCTCCTTTTACGAACGCGCGTCGTTACGGAACAGTTTGTCACTCAGAATAAGGGGGTCTCTTTCAATAAATACCAGTGAAAATATTTCAATACCAGTGGTATAGCCGCTATACAGGGTGAATTTTCAATTGCGAGTAGATGGAATTCGAAACTATGAGGAATAGCGAGTTCAAGGAAATTAGACCTATTCTGATGAAAACTACATAGATTTACATCTATCAATCAGTTACATAGGTTAACCGCTGGACAAAGGTCTCTTCCAATACGCGCCATTACTCCCCAATCGGCATCATTGGGTTTAAATTAATAGTCGATGTCTGTAATATGACTATAAAATGCTGGTTATCGAAAACTTTTAAGTGGCCTTCATTATGTTATATGAATTTATTTAATCTCATCTTTAGCTGTAAGTTTGACGAAAATGTTAAAATAAAATATTTATTTACAAAACAAAACATTCAATTTCACAATTTCAGTAAATGAGTACGTTTGCACACCGAGGAAGGGAAAAATTCTTAAAAGAACTCACCGCCGTTCTTAGGTACTTCTGCAACTTTTACTGAAATAATAATAAAAAACCATTTAAAATATACCTAACGTGTTATAACAATAATAATAATAATAAATACTCTAGGACAATCTACACAACGTCACCTAAACCCAAGGTAAGCATAGTTTAAATAGCTAACTAGCCAATGCAAATATTCGTATTCAAGCACACAAATATTTGCACTGAGCGGAAATCGAACCCACACCTCCTACGTAGCAGTCGCGTTCACTACCGCCACGCCACGGAGGTTGTCGAAAGTATAATATTAATAAATTAAATAAATCAATGCCTTTCGCAATGTTGGGTGGCTTTGGGCATTTTTTTCCACTTCGTCTGGGGTAGGTACAAAGTATTTCTTGAGATTTTCTTCTCTCGCAGTGATATCGTCTGCGTTTTCTGTTAGTCGATTTTACGAACCATTCGGATGAGTTTTTTTTTTTTATACTACGTAGGTGACAGACAAGCACACGGCGCACCTGATGGAAAGCGGCCACCGTGGCCTATAAACGTGTGCAACACTAAGGGTGTCACACACGCGCTGGTCACCCTGAAGGGAAAGGGGGAGAGCTGGGAAGGGGTGGGGAGGCTAGGAAGGGGAGGGGAAGGAGGGGTACAGTGAGCTCTGGCTACCCTACTTACCGGCGGGAACACAACACGATGGTTATTATGACCGCGGTCTTCTGTAGGGCGGAGGTACTTCCCCAGTTGGACAGCTCATTCCGGACGGGAAATACCGTCGTGTCCTACCTCCGTATGAGATCAGATGAGATGAATATTCTCCATCACCAAACGGTTAATAAATGGTGAACTATAAATTCATGGGGATTTTATTGTTCTGTTCTGATCTTTATACTGATGTAATATGTATTAGTAAAAAAACTTACCACTTACCAGAAAACGAAAAGAGAAATTTAGCGTCAGGAGAAGTGTTATCACTCACTAGTACTGCAATAAAAAATTAATTTGGATATATTTAATTATTCGTGGTAACTTTGTTGTTAGTTTACTAAGACTGGGTTACCTACCCTGGTCGGGTTCCCCGGTAACAAAACTCACTGAAACAAATAAATAAAACTTACTTAATTAAATTGTTTTTATTAACTTCCGACCGCGATCAAGACCGCGGTAGCTTAGTGATATGGGTAATGGACTGCTGAGACGACGTCTCGGGTTCGATTCCAGGTTTAACTATGGCACACGCCAATGACATTTCGATGCTTTTTGAAATTATGTGTGTATTTATCGCAGGTTTATATGTGTCCGGTTAATGGCAATAGGCTCGCCACCATTAGGATCTAAACATAAACTGCCGAAATGTGGGTGCTAGCACCTCTGCCTACCCCTTCAGGGATACAGGCGTTAGATTATGTTATATTTTATGTTAACTAAAATAAAAATTAAATGAAAAATTAAAAACTCTTTACACTATAAAATCTAAAATATAAAAATGAATAAACTAAAACTAAAAAATTAAACTCCGTGCTCAGTGCTGCACCATTTAGAGGTATTTTTGTGTCCGGGTTTTTTAAATTTTTAATCTAATCCCAAACGCGTCAACTTTCACAAACCTAATTATATATGAAATAAATAAATAAATAAATAAAAATAATTGTTAACTACTTATTTCATGACAAATATTATTTATTGAAAGGTTTTTTAAGGCTTATGTACCTACCGCCTTTAGCGTTCGCCATAGCGACAAGCACCAACGATAGTACCTGAAAAATTAAACGTTTAGGGTTAAATTTCAGAACGAGCGAGGACGAAAACTAAAAAAGTAAAGAAAGCACCAAAAAAATCCAGAGAGTAAAGCGAAGATTAAAAAAAAATTTAACAATAATTTCCTATCCCAAAAATGTATTTGAACTTACCAAAACAGTCCTCATGTTATAAATACACTAGCACTGTCACACGAAATGTGGAAAAGGTTACAAGCACATATGAAATTGATTGTAATATTGAATAAGCTTTAGAAAGTTCGCTTTATATAAGGCAACAAAATATATGATTAATTTATGTAATCGAGCACATAAATTAATCATAGATTGTGTAGACAATACCATATAGTTATTAACGATAATAAATTAATTAAATGTATCAGTATTACATAGAATAAGTGGAAGTTCGAAAGCTTTTCGTAATACTGGCCATATATTATATTATATCAATGATATGTATAACCTATATTACTTTAGATTATGTAACGATGATAATTCTATATATTTTGTTTGCAATTTTGTTGGGGTAATATATTTTCACTTTTTGTGTGGGTTTATCCGACCTACTTACATAAATCCGATTCTACTAATTGCCAAACATTTCTAAAAGGAAATTACGCAGGAAATACCATAGAGTTTTAGATTTTACTGCTATGCTGTTAAACTCTAAAATGGCATCGTGTTGAGTGAAGGAAACGATGAAATGAATGCTTTTCCATTTTCAAATAATTTACAATGGTTTGACAATGGTTAACAATTAGTACTTAGTGGAATTGGGGTCCAGATTGATTATATTTATGGTGACCGAGAAGGGTGTCTTAAAATGCGACAAACGGAATACGCGGACTATATCACTGTGAGAGAAGGAAAACTCGACAAAGCTCTGTATCAATTCCATCAGGTCAGTGTGGAAACAGTAGCCAACGTATCCCAACATTGGATTAATGTTTCTAGAAATACCTTTTTTAAAAAAATGATAAAATGAACCTGAAGATGATTTTAAAATACCTATTCAACGACACCCCACTTGACAAAGTTCATCGACTTTTCTTTTTTTCATTTTGACAATATGGCGTCTGGTTGTTGCTGTGGTGAATTTTGATTACTGTCATGTCTTTAGTGACACTTGCAAGGTTAAGACGAATCGATTGACGTAAGAATTATCAAAATCGGCTTATGTCTCTAAACCGCCACATAGAAACAAACATACATACATACATAGTCTGATAAACACAATACCCTCCTATGCGTCGCGCAGTTGGGTAAAAAGTGAGTGTCGTCTTTAAAAAGAGGGTAGTTCTAAGGAATAGGGTAATCCATTCGACAGCAAACATACAGCCCAAAACCAAATACCGCTTGACAGCAATACAACCCGCATACGTGAAAAATGTGGGTGTATAAACCCTCTAAAAAGTTTAATAAAACCTCTGCCTATAAATAAATAAATATTCTAGGACAATCTACACAACGTCAGCTAGACCCATGGTAAGCATAGCTTAACTAGCTTGTGTTACGGGTTCTAGAATGCGGATAAACATACTTAAATACATTTTTTTTTGTAAATACATACATATTTACAAAAACTTCTTCTATGTATAATATGTATGTATTTACAAAAAAAAAAAGTATCTAAGTATGTTTATCCGCATTCTAGAACCCATAACACAAGCTAGTTAAACTATGCTTACCATGGGTCTAGGTAGCGTTGTGTAGATTGTCCTAGAATATTTAATTAATTTAATTTAATATTATACATAGAAACACCCAGACCAATGCAGATATTCACGTTTCATGCACACAAATATTTGCACTGTGCGGGAATCGAACCCGCACCTCCTGCGTAGCAGTCGCGTTCACTACCGCCACGCCAAAGAGGCCTATTAAAAGGAATAAAATTTTACAGGCGTATCGGAGTGTCGAACATCGCTTATCGGCTACCGAATGGAAATCACTATCATAGAAAGAAATCAAGAAAATTTATATTATATTATCTTCGTTACAATCTTGTCATCATGTCAATATCGTAATCACATAGTAGTAAAACATTGTAAGGGATTATTTCCATCTTAAGAAAAATTTACTTGAAGTTCATAATGTGACGGCAGTTTTGACACGTACATCATCAATCAATGAATTAGTCTATCACAGTCCACTACATGCGTACAGTAGCCTTAGCACGAAATACTATCGAATTCGTAATGTAAAAGTATCGACAGAACGGAGCATTGCAATTGGCGGGCTACACACGCACACAGGTTCACAAGAGGCAGACTGCCAATCAATGCTCCGTTCTCTCGAAACCTTTACAATACGAATTCGATAGGAGTTCCTGCTAGTGCTACAGGACACAGGTCTCTCTCAATGTTGGGGGGATTTGGACTGCTGTTTCCACGCTGACCAGATGGGTTTGTACAGTGTTTTATTTTAGGTTTTCCTTTCTCTCGCAATGATATCGTCTGCGTACTTTTCCACTTGATGCATCTTACGACATCCTTCGTGATGATGATCATATTCAATATCAGCTTATTCGTCGTGGCATTCCGCTTTTCGCTAATAATTTAGGTATATCTGCTCATATTAAATAAGTTGCATATAAAAAAAAAAAACAATGTCCTTTCACTAGCCGAATTACACTTAATATTATAGTAATGGAAAACCTGTCATTAGCCTTACTTTCTGTTTAAAATTTATGTATTTACTAACTTTATCGCTGTTGGTTTTCGAAATAAATAAATAAATAAATAAATAATGAAATAAAATAAAGATTTAAAAAAAATCCTTCAGATGAGATGTTGTGGTGATATTCTTTCTTCGTCCCCACACGGGTATATAATGAAACAAACAACTTTCAATAAAGACTTTAATTTCAATTCAACGTTATATATTTCACAACTGGAAGCATGACCGCATATTGTATTCACTAACGCTGATGGAGATAGGGGTTGTTATCTGAAAAAAAAAATTAAGTACATCAAACGAAATTATAACAATGAGAGCAAGAAGCGTTATGTTCCCGCCGGTAAGTAGGGTAGCCAGAGCTCACTATACCCCTTCTTCCCCTCCCCTTCCAAGCCTCCCCACCCCTTCCCAGCTCTCCCCATTTCCCTTCAGGGTGGGCAGCGCGTGTGTGACACCCTTAGTGTTGCACACGTTCATAGGCCACGGTGGCCGCTTTCCATCAGGTGGGCCGTGTGCTTGTCTGCCACCTACGTAGTAAAAAAAAAAAAAGCGTTTGTGTTCATGCCAGGACGTAAGACGAGATAGCATCTTATGCAAGTTGAACTATTATTTCTTCCAAGAATGAATAAAAGGTACTGCAATTAAAAGTAGTAATACTTACAGTATTTACCATAGTTTGGTTTTCGTAAAGCTGCGGCTGAAAAAAAGTAATAACTTAATTAAATATGTAAATAATTTACGCTGTAACACACAGCACAAAGATATGTATTTGTACAGTTTGCTATACATTTTCACTTTCATGATAATAGGAGCTGTACATCCGGCTCGAAGGACCATGTACTGGTACATTTACAGATATGTTTACAGACTTCCTTTATAATATAGACATGGATGTGTAATATTATATAATGTTTGTGTGATATAGGTATTAAAAATAACTTACGACGCTGACCGCGGTTCACTGGTGCCCTATCTGAAAATATCAGAAAGACACAATCAGAATTGGATTTACAGGGCCCCACAAATATCTTTGGGGTCCAAGTTTATTGCGGCTACTCAATGGTGCAATTATTCCTTACTTTTCGATGTTTATTTATTTATTTATTTATGTTTAAAAAGTAAGGCGCGACACATCATTTGACTGCACATATTGTCCAATAGAAATATAGGAATAATAATAATAATAATGTAATGTCAGCCCCGCAATCCGTTCATTTTTCTTTATCTACGCATTTTAATTTTTTCACATAACTACATTATTTGTTATACCTAGATATGGGTGTCCCTTTCATAAGTCACAAGAATTAAATCAATTAACCCATTTCACGGTATGCTGTATCTGGTGCATGCGTCTGCATTTGTCGTATGCGGTCGGCTACGGAATCATATCTTTAGTCGCCTTTTACGACACTCGCCTGTAATAATGGGATAGTTCAGGGTGGCCTTAAAAATAGTTAATGGTATTTTACTCACTAGCAGGTTGTGGCCTGTTCAAGTCTTGTCCTGTAATAAAAAGGAAGCTCCCTGCCGTGGTTTTCCCAGGGGACTACAATATGGGGTTCTTCAAGAAGGGCATTAGAAGGTTTCTACAGGGTAGGCAGCACGTGGGTGACGCCTCTGGTGTTGCAAACGTCCATAGGCCACGGTGACCGCTTTCCATCAGGTGGGCCGTGTGCTTGTCTGCCACCTAAGTGGTATATAAAAAAAAAATATCTAGTTAAACAATATCGAAGTAGATTCAGCTTATCAAACGTAACGAGGCTCTGACACAGACTTGCCTTGACCTTGACCTTAGAGTTGGGCTTCAGGAGGTCAGATGTAAAACGCTTCCATAAAAGTCATTTAAGTAAATCTAAAAGAGGTAGAGGGAATAAGTGGACCCTGGGCTCCGCGTTAAATGTACCGCAAACTACATTTAGGTTGACAACGCTAAAAGTAAGATTTTTGACGGAGGTAGGACACGACGGTAACTCCCATCCGAAATGAGCTGTCCAACTGGGGAAGTACCTCCGCCCTACAGAAGACCGCGGTCATAATAACCATCGTGTTGTGTTCCCGCCGGTAAGTAGGGTAGCCAGAGCTCAGTATACCCCTCCTTCCCCTCCCCTTCCTAGTCTCCCCACCCCTTCCCAGCTCTCCCCCTTTCCCTTCAGGGTGGGCAGCGCGTGTGTGACACCCTTAGTGTTGCACACGTATATAGGCCACGGTGGCCGCTTTCCATCAAGTGGGCCGTGTGCTTGACTGCCACCTACGTGTTATAAAAAAAAAAAAAAAGATGATGATTAAAAATATGCTTACCACGACCGCCTTGGTAATAGAAGGCATCAGCTGAAAATAAAAATTAAATATAGATTTATAAAATTTAACAGTTTAATCAATGAAAATAGATGTATTGTGTGATTTTCCACAAATGACTATGAAAATACACTTACACAGTAGCTCCTTTAAAAAGAGAGAGAGACGTTTACATCCACCCGGACTTGGACGAAGTGAGAAAATCGTGTATAGCGAACCCTCACGGACTATCAATATAGTAAGCGTTAATACGCAAGGGACAATTCCCTTGACTTCTTAATGACCTACCCTCGTGTATATAAGATTGTAACATAAAATCGAGGGTAAAGCTTAAACTCATACAACATTTTCTGAATGTAATGTAGATGGGTGAAGATTTGTTTTGTTTTATTTTTGACTAGCTGACCCGCGCGACTACGTCTGCGTCACCCCGTTTTTGCAACATTTTTCATTCCTGCTCCGCACCTGTTAGTCGTAGCATGATGTTATATACATATAAACCTTTCTCTTTAACCATTCTATCTATTGAAACAACCGCATCAAAATCCGTTGCGTAGTTCTAAAGATTTAAGCATACAAAGGGACAAGAAAAATAGGGACAGAGAACGTGACTTTATTTTATACTATGTAGTGATAGTGATTTGCTAAGTAGTATTATATTCTAGTGTATGACAACTTACTACATGAAGTTAAATAAGCACAGGTATACTCGTACGGTCACCTGCAATAATATGTATACATTGTGGAACCTTGTCACAATAACATGACAAGTCAACATTATGACATGAAACGGTAAAATTCGACAAGTTTAATGTGAAGAAGTTCTAAAACGTATACATATTATTGCAGGTGACTGTACAAACCTGAGTGATTTGTTGTTTCTATGATTGTTCTATTATAATGACTGTGTTTTGTATTGTTTGAATAATATAATAGGATGGTACTTCTTCATAGGTAGCCGTTTTAATTCCGTCTAAATGATGGATTAACTTACGTTTATGGACCACTGCAACAAAAGAAAATAGATGAGTAACTAGTACAAATTTTAATAAAATATACCAAACTTTACTGTACCACTATAGAGAAACGAAACTACTGGTACATTTTGTAGTTTATATTTACAGTAAGTACTTATCAAAGCCTTTTAGGTTAGGTATATTAGGGACAGTCAACGACAAAAGTACCTTCGCAAATTCGAATTTCTTGATTACTGTGGCTCTTAAACTATAATGAACAGAACAGGTTCGGTTCAGGAGATGTCGGCTGAAAGCACGCCGTCACCGCCCTAAAATTGCCGGAGGTGAGATAATAGCCAATTGCTCGCACCCTGGTCGACCCCAACCTTCGGGTGTGGGAACCTCGATTACCCATTTAGCCCTCGGCAGACGCGCTTTGCGTCACGTTTGTAATTTTTAGTTTGTACTTTAATCTCAATCAACTTGTGTTGTAGACTGTACCTATCAATACTAGAAAGAGAGAGAAAGATGGGGTAGTTATAATGTAATAAACCTACTACTTACGATTTTGATTCGGGCGATGATGGTTGACGTTTCCATGAACATAGGCTGTAAATAATAATAAAATTTATTATTTTATTATTTACTACGAGTGTATGTAGAGGAGCCCGTGGCGTGGTGAGTATATGTAAAGGTATAAAATAATATTTTTTTATCGAAACCAGTTTCGAATTCAGAATGTTTTTTCTTTTAGCGAAACCAATTTCGAAAGAAGAAATATTATTCTTATTTCGAAACTAGTTTCGAAACTTGGTTTCGTACATGGCCGAAGGGACATAAGGAGGTACATAAGTTAACACATAAGAGATGGGGCAATGAATGAAATGGCTTGCAAGTCTCTATGGTGGTTCATCAATCTGGTCTCACACATAGACACAACATAGACTATAACCGACGTCCACGCGTGTGTGGCCGCGGGCAACAGCTAGATTATTAATAAATACTTGACCTTCGCAAGGGTGGGTGACCGCTAGTGTGATTGTAAACACATTTTTCATTATTTGCTCAATTTATTAGTCCTAATCACGCAAAGTAAGTGTAAATAGACCAAACACATGGAGCCAAATATCAAAGTTGACATACTGTGATGTTTTTTAACAACAGCTTAATGAAATTTTTGAGAAAATGACATAATATCAATGTCTCAAAACTCTCAAACTCTTTTAAGCCGATTTAAAATTGGAAAAAGTGAACATCTAGATGGCACTAAACCTTTGACCATTCTCTTTCAGGAAGAATACTCTGACTCATGACCACTTGAGGTACAAGGCAATGTCTAGACCATTCTAAATTCTTCACCTCATAGGGGCCCCATTTAGACGTGATTGTCTAGATGACGTGAAGGAGAATTTTCCGATTTTAAATTGATCGCGACGAATTTTATATTATGCCGTGCATGTCGTATATAAGAATTAGGGTTCACCCGTCCTTATCTCATCCCCCTTCCAGCAAAAGAATTAAATTAACCTCGCTGAATCTTTGTAAGAAAGGGACAATAATAATATATATACCTATAATTACTTTACTGCATCAAGTAAGTGGAATTTTTCTGTCTTATTTATACACTCAATGAGTTCCTAATTGTAATAATAATAATTAAAACATGAGGTTTGGTGTTTATAACTAGCCTATGTTACTTACGTGCTGGGTCTGCCAAGACGAATGTAATAGTTGCTAATATAAAGATCTGAAAAGAAAACAATTAAGTATATTATTCAATACCCTCGTAGAAAAGTACTTAGTACGTTTTCTACCTACGTGGCAGGAGCGTGCGTTTTATAGGGACAAATAGACACTGTAGGTATACCTTACCCGAACTCGAAATTAATGCATGCGCCTGCTGGGTAACATGGATGTATGGGTCACAAATGACTGAAGATGACGACTTCGCGGGACTCTGGTAGGTTAGATCTAAGAAGAACTTGATTTGACTTTGTTAAAGACGATGTGTACCAAAATGGTATCCCAGTACTGTGATGCCGATGAATTAATGTCGGTAAGTGGACACCCGCACATCGAGGGGAGAGCCTCATGTGTTAGTGGAACTAACGCTAGGAAGATGAAATATTTCTTTGAAAAGGACGGTTTTTTTTAAAGCGAGTAAGGTTTAAAGGCGATTTTCATATATTAGATACAATTATAAAGTTATTAGGGATACCTAGAGGGACAAACTGTGCGAGTGAAAAACCTACGTGCCATGTAGAGTGTAGAGCCGTGAAACGTTTTTTAGAAATGTTAGAACAACTTTTTAAAAATAATTGGCTGTCATAAAAATTGCACATTTAGGTAAATTCATTTGATATTTTTTAATAACTTACCAAAACATATTTCATTTTGTATAGTTATTATTATTTATCACAGACGACTGTAAACTTTGGAAATAGTTGCAAAATTGAAAATTTTAATGGAAATTAGCTTTAAATAGAACTAAAAAGAATAACTTTATGAAATAATGGAGTAATTTATGCTTTTATTTCGTACAAAAACTGTTTAGGTGTGACAGTTTCCTCTTGTTAGATGTTCGACATAGTGACGTGAATAGTTGATCCAGGAATTGTTTTCGTAACAAATAGGCATTTGGGCACTTATTACAAAAAATGGGTATGCTGAAAATAAGTTCGTAACCGAAAATGTAGCAGCTAAATAAATTAGGAAAGAAAATTAAGATTTATAATTTAAGAAAAACATTTCTGTCCATTTTTATTATTTATTTTCTGGCCAACGCAAGCATGGCAAGGTGTAAACCACAATAATGTTAGTGGAATGCATTACTAAGTAATCAAATTGCAGTTTGTTGAATTTCTCGATGAAAGTTTCAAGGCGTTTCAAGTTTGTAGGTAAACTCTAATTCAATGTAAAAGAAGTTGAAAAATAGTATATATAAATAAGTAAGTACTTGAATATAATAATTATCATGCAGTCACCAAGTGTGAACCAAATAAACTGTTTATAGTTACGGAAGATGTAGGTACTGAAAAATCTCTTAGTAGGCGGAAACAAATAACTGTGCCTAACGAAAGGTCGTCAATCTTTGAAAGATAAGATAAGATCAAACATGTACTTATTGTGGCAGACAACATCCTTTATGAATAATATTTTTTATCATCATATATCATGAAGTGCAACAATCCTCGCTTTCTATGCTAGTCCAGCCATATCATCACCCCATTTCAGATTGATTACAATCGTTTTTCTTAAATATTCATAGAATATTACGTGGGACCGAAAATCAATCAAGCACGATTTGCAATGTACTATCATTTTCATAATTTTATTAAGTAAATCTTACTTAATTTTAGTATTTAACTAGAGAATTATTAACTTGGTTCTTTTTCTTTAAAGTTTAAAACTCTGTAAAGTTGGTAACAATGCAGTGACATGTATTTTATTTTAATAAACAGCAAAAACGTGCTTTACCTATTATTAATTCAAGGCTAACTATTCGACATTGTGAAGTTTAAACAATAACTCCAATAAAATGTCTATAGGAAATAACCAAAACATTCGATACGATAATTAGACAATGAAGAAAATATTCATGAGTTCGAATGACAGTCCTCTAAAGTGGATTAGACAAAGATCGTAACCAACGATAATAGACGGGTCTATAACTTACAGTAAACAACAGCTTTTAATTTTATTACAAGACCACTATTAATGGTGGCGTGGCAGTATCATAGCAGAAGTTTTTAGTGAAGTTTTGAGGCATTAATATGCTTATTTCTTCAAATTGATTTAAAATAGCCCCCTAACACATAAAGGCTTTGTTTCCTCAAAGGATAACTCTACGGTTCAAGTAGAAAATAGCTGTATGTTATCATCACATATATAAATATTTCTTTGCATTTGCAAATATAACCTAGATTTCCACTAATAATTATATGCACACTTTCACTATGCACACTTTCACTTCAAGTAAGTAAATTTAGGTACAAATTGTTCAGGATATTCATCTTTAGACCTTCACTAGACCCCGATTCTAATAATTGGCAACCATTGTCAAACCACAAATTTTTGGCTTTCCTACTATGCTGTTAAATATAAGTATAAGTAGAATGAATAAAATAATATAATGGCTCAAAGTCTGAAAATGAAGTCTACAAATTAACGGCATTTTTTATAATCTCAATGACTTGACAATGCTTTACAGTTAGTAGATTAGGTGTCCAGGGCCTCGATTCTACTAATTGTCAACCATTGTCAATTAGTAGAATCATTAGACAATTTTGTTGTGTTGTTTGTATTGGGATTAAGCTAGTTACACTGTCGTATTAGGCAAATGGGGAGAGGACATAGTAAGCCTTCCCGAAGAGTGAAACCTATGCTCGTGAGAGCCTATCTTCGTGAGTAACGGCACTTTGGAGTACCTAACTCAAAAATGCTATCGATTCGACAGAAGAATGAGGCAAATACCCTGTATATTAGCGTTGGTATGGTAGCGTTAAGGGAAATAAATAACAGCGGTCACAGGACACACATCTACCCTCTCCATTCAAATGCAATCAAGACTTATTCAACTCATCCCTACATAAGTAGATAAGTACGTGCAATTACAAGTAATTGCACGTACTTTATTTTGCACGTAATTAAATTACAAGTAATGCTTGTAGTATGAAATTAACCTCTTTACCTTATTGTTTTGTGGATAGATTACGTCTTGATTACTTGAAAGACTAGTTAGTCACTTTATAAGTTTTTGTAGAGTAGGTATTTATGTAACAAAATTTAATATACAGGCATGTTGATATGTTAATAATTCGAGATCCACTGTCAGCGGTCCAATGAAGCGTGCCATTCGTTTCTATATAATTAGGTTATTTTCTTTTTTTATTTTACATTTCTGTTTTACATCATACCGTATAATTGTCTAACCTACTTTGTAATGTACTTATGTAGTACCTACTCTTTGCTGTTGTCTTTTCATTGTTTTTATGTAATATCAACAAGTACAGTAAAACGGGGTGATTAGGGATGCAGGGGTGAATAGGAATAAAGAATAAAGAAAGTCAAGTTTTTGAGTTTGTGACGTTGTAGGGAGTAATTTCTTGATTTACTAAACCAATTTCGAAAATTCTTTTACCAATAGAATGGATTATTATTTGTGATTACCTATATATTATCACTCTAAAACTAGGCAACAGCTATTATAAATAAAAATTCGTAAAATTGTAAACATGACACAATGATTTGGTGCTGAATGGTAAAAGATCTAATAATAAACTTGTAACTTCACATTTCGGCAAGATATCATTCAGTATTTTAGGTTCTCTCAGTAGGTTTCATTGAATTTAATAATTTTATAAATTAAATTAACATAAATATAAAGTAGTCTGTTCTATTTTAAGCTGCTTTCAGAAGAGTTAGGTATAGCTTTTTTTAAATATTCGGGCATTGCAAGACAATTTAAAATAAGAAATGAAAAGTCGATGCAATATGTAAGTTTGAATAAAAAATATTTTTGTATAATAGGTATATGATGTATAATAATGTCTATTAAATAATTTATTATGTCATTATTTCGCGCGGTCCATGCGGTTTATGTCTTCGGTTCAGGTGTAGATTTTACTTTCCGTTGCGGAGCCCTGAAAACATAAAATTAAAAATTATTTTTCGAAAATTTGAGATTCGAAACTAAAGAAATGGTTTAGTACTTACTTAATCAATTTCTTTAGTTCCGAATCGAATGTTTTATGCACGATTTTGTGCAAAAAATGGGCTTGAAATTTACTAGGCATTTATGCACAAAACTGGGGCCCGCTTTCGTGCGTGCACGAGCGCAGCTGACGACCTCTCGCCATCATCATCAAAATTATTTTTGACCTAGCGGTATTCCCTATTCTTTGGTGTTGTCTGATAGGGTGAGTGAGTCCAACCTACTGATAATAAACAGTCACATTCAAATAATACTATTTTCATAGTACTATACCTATTGCTCTACAAACCCGAAGCAAGTCGAACGTGTCGGATTCTCACTGTTCTTCCCGATAACGTGGGAAATCAAAACCTGATTATTGTATCGTAGTACCCATCTGTAATGTACTTACATGCCTGCGGTAAAGGTTGAGATGGTCCGTAAGGTCTATTCGGAGCGTATGCGGGTTGAATGCCTGTGAACACAAATTAATATAAATTAGACTAAAAACTACTAAATTAGACTGTAGTGTAGGTATGCAATGCATCTCTTCTTAAAGGCAAACATAGAAGATTACGAAAATCTTGGCCACTTTGCTTAGCTAAGATAAAACTTAACTTTATTGTTCATTATTATACAGGGCGTATTTTATTGTATAAGTACAGGTTGACATTATATGTGGATGTTCGTAACAAAATCCGACAAATCCGACCATAAATATCTATACAGTTGACGTGCCAAAAAGACGCACTAGACCATAGAGTTTATATTACTGTAAATTCAAATTCATTTTGCCTCATCTAGGAACCTTGCCTCCTCAATTTTTATTCTGAATAATCATCGTAACAAACATAGAAGCCATTGTATTACAACTTCTAATTGTAATATAGAGTAGTAATACTATCCTGTAGTATTATTTCATTTTGTTCTTTATTTACCAATTAGATAGATACCTACCCTTTAATGACGTGATTGACAATTTTCACGTTAGTAGTAAGAACAAATATTGGATCGAAATAATAAAATACTCTTAATACTCACTAGCAATTTGTTGTCCACCGCCAACTGTAATAAAACAGATAGTTTGTTGAACAGATAGTTTGTTGTAACCATTCTATGATAAAGTTGGTTATGGTGGGAGTCAAGATTGGATCCAGATTACTCTTCTACATTCGAGCATGAATCCAGCTTGCATCTTTATCTTACACTTTGACCGTATTGGATCATTTGCAAACAAAGGATCCAATAACGTCGAAAGGATCCAATAGGGTCTTCATGTATAAGTACATATATTTGCACTGAGTGCGGTTCGAACCCACACTTCCTGCGTAGCAGTCGCATTCACTACCGCTACGCCACAGAGTCTGTTTTTTAATAAAGATGACATAATTAATTTTACTTACACTGAGGTCTGTTACCGCCAGCTGTAAAAAGAAAACAATTGTATTATTATAATGATTCTAGTTTAAGTCTCAAACAGGCAAATTATATAGTACATAATTAAACAGGTGGTAACACATTATTACTTATTTCAGACAATAGTAAAAAAACAACGACTCTAAGGAAAAAATCTTTTTAACACTATTACCCAAAAATAAGTACAATATTAACAAGGTTCAATGAATGTGTGTTCTTTATTCTATTTATTTAGATGCCATATAATGTATTTACGTCATGTATTCTAGAGTTGAAAGCGTACTTAATAAATTAATTTTTTTGCCGTACCTATTCTTGTTTTTTATCTATATCTACATTTACACTAATTTTATAAAGAGGAAAAATTTGTATTTTTGTATGTTTACAATGAATAAACTCAAAACCTACTGAGCCTACGCGTGCGGAGCGGCGCGGCGTATTGAGCTAAACAGCAAAAAATAAAAATCAAGAGGGTATAATAAAATGATACATTTATAATTTTACTTACGTTGTGGTCTGTAACCGCCAGCTGTAAAAAAAACAAATTTAAGTGAACCATTATTATGTCTTTCACAATCATACATTGTTCCAGGTTGCAGTCTAGTACCTACACTTGTACTTTTCTTTTTACATTTATCTTACACCTACGGCATTTATGAAAGCTACTGTTGCTGACCTCCCAACCCCAAGAGCAAAGCCTGCTTCAGATACTCATTGCTTAGCCAGCAGGCGTATCGACCGTTTTAAAATCTCACACGGGAAAATGAGAATCAAAGAAAACCAAATGATACATTTATAATTTTACTTACAAGGGGGTCTGTAACCACCGGCTGTAAAGAAAAAGTAAATCTAAAAAAATAAAATAAAATATAGATAATTAAAAATTAATTTCTGTATTAATTTTTGGGAAAATTAATTCCTATTTTAACACTTACGATACGGAGCTGATGGCTGGTAGAAGAATGAGTCAGCTGAAAAAAAAAAAAACTTTATTAGGTTTATTGTACTAACTGATTGTTACCCGGGGCTTGGCAATCCGTGGTAACATATTCTAAAGATAAGAAGCAAACTTATAACGTATATGTTTAGTACATAAGCTACATTTTATTTTAGGAATGTCTGACTATGGATTAGTTAGTAAATCACGCGGGAAGAGTCCCAATCAACATGGTTACATATTATACATACATAATTTTATAATTGTAGTACTAACTACATATTATACATATACGAAAATACTATAGTATTGTGACTGAAGTAGGAAATATACAAAATGGCACTCTAATTAAGCTTGAGTATTAGATACAGTGTGGAAAATTTGGTGATACTTACGATTGTTGACTAAATTAACTGTAACAAAAAAAGTACAGGTCAGTATTCACAACATACAATAAAATTTATCTAGGTAGCCTTGAAAGATTTTTCAAATTAAATTTTATTAGGAATATTGTCAAAAACAAAACAACAACGCCTCCTCATATATCAATTTAAGTATCAGTCAGTTCTAAAACGAAAAGCTTTCGCGCTGGGTCTTGATTTGATTGAATCAAGCGGCCATAACTAACCTAGGTGTGCCATTAACTAGCTAATATTGAAAAAAATTCCGTGTCACATGTACAACACATATAGTCCTAATTCAACATATTTAAATTTAATTAATAACAATTTGATACGTACCTCTTTGAGGATCTGCCATAGCGAGAGCGATGGATACCAACACAAGGACCTGGAAAACAGAACACTATTTAAAACTTTGATGACACTTCTGATACAAATTCGCAAATGAGGTATGACAGAAAAATATTGATCTGATTGATTATGTTAGTATCATAACTTATGATTCATAAGATAAGATTAGAGTTGTATCTGTCTCTCTGTTTACTTTTCCTGAAATTATCTGTGGTATGTGTATTTATTTGTTTTGTAATTGTACTGTTTTATACACACTAATGTATCACCACACAATAGACGATAGACCTCGAATGGTACTGACGTGTTATATATTATAGTATTTTTATTTTATAGTATTTAGTATTTTGTCCTACATTATGCGAAAACAAGACATATTTAACATAACATAAACTCACGCCGATATCACCGAAGGGGTAGGCAGAGGTGCTAGCACCCACATTTCCACAGTTTATGTTTAAGTCCCAATGCCATTAACCGGTCACTTATAAACCTGCGATAAATACACACATAACTTCGAAAAGCATCAAAAAGTCATTGGTGTGTGCCATGGTAAAACCTTGGATCGAACCCGAGACCTCGTCTCAGCAGTCCATTACCCATACCACTAGTCTATCGCAGTTTTTTAACTCCGGTAAGGCTAGTGATCAAAGAAACCCGGTTCCTGAGAATTTCTGGTGTAGAGCCGAACCTCAAATAAGCAATTATTTAGCGAGGAGTTTGGCATACCTTCCAGACGGTCACCCTTAGCTGTCATTATCATGACGGTTGATAGAATACGTAATCGTTTTACATCCTATATTATTATTTTATTATAGACTGCGAGTCTTTTTGCATTTTCATTATTCATTAGACCTCATCATCATTCATCATTGGTCATTAGACCATTGGTTGTGAAGGTCAGAAGGCAGTCGCTTCACGGAAAATATCGAAGTTCAGCCGCATCACAGTTAGACTGGAAAGCCGACCCCAACTGAGTTGGGATAAAGGTTCAGGGAATGATGATATAGACTGCGAGTTCAATGCTATATTAAGGCAAACATGCTATTTAAATATCTATTAATGTACTTCTACTTTGCGCAGAGGCATTTGTGTAGCTATTTCCATAACGAACTAACTGTTACAAAACTGTGATGGAAAATGTATTTGAAATCCAAAATACTGTCTTATCTATTATAATAAATAATACCTGCCGATTACAATCATTATCGGTAGGTACGTATCTCGGAAAATATGTTACGGTTGATAGTAAATTCATGAAGTCAGACTTGTTTGGGTAACTAGCAACACCTAGCTTATTAGCGATATAGGGTAATCCATCCAATCGTTGGCACTACTCCAATTATTGGCACTTTAGAGTTTAGTACAAAAAAATAAGGAAACCATACATTATTCAAGTTTAGTATGCCTTAAAAAATAAAATAGTATTATTTTTCTGTTGGGAATTGGCAACACTGTTCCAATACCCATTATGGCGATTTAGAAACATCAGCTGACATTTTGTGCTAGTGATTTGGAGCTGCATTTTGGTTTTTTCTTAAGGTGAGAGCTTTAATAATCATTGTATATCACAGGTTTTAGGCTCATTGATATGTTCGAAATCATTTTATATACTTAATTACACCTCTAATTAGTAGATTCAAAGATTATTTCTTTAATATTTTAATCATATTTTATTTATTTCATGTGCCAACATTTGGAACAATAAATTTATCAAAATCCTTTTATTGGCATCAGTGCCAATATTAGGATTTTTACGAATCTTATCGACAAGCGAGTTTATGCTCTATTTGAAGTGGTTTTAAATTAAATTATTGTTTGCCCTTGAGTATTTTTTATTTAATAGCAATTTCCAAATGTTGGCCCATAGTGCCAATAGTAAAAGCTAATTATTAGTAGTAGTGCCCATAATAGAATATGGAGTGCTAATTCTATGTTTGTTATTTGTAGGTATAGAGTAGGTACGCCGTACGCCGAAAATTAAACACCGTGCTGTAATAAAATTCCCTACCAAGCAGGGAAAAAACGCTCAGACCATTTTGAAACCACCATTCTGCGAATCCTACATGACCATCTGGGTATGTAAAAGTTAGTGCAAGATGGGTACCGAGAATGCTCACGCCGCTTCAGAAGCAGTAGCGCGTCGACGCGTCTAAACAGTTTTTGGAGTTGTGTGGAGACGATCCTGCACCGATTTTGAAGCGCATTGTTACCGGAGATGAGACATGGGTTCATCACTTTGAGCCTGAGTCTAAACAGGAGTCCATGCAATGGCATAAAAAGCGAACACCACCGCCAAAGAAATTCAAAGTGTCGGAGTCGGCTGGAAAGTTGATGGCAACTGTTTTTTGGGATTGTGACGGGATACTATTGATTGATTACAAAGAAAAGGGAAAGACCATAACCGGCGAATATTACGCGACGATACTAGAGAAATTAAAGAAGGCTATTAAAGAAAAACGACGAGGAAAGTTGACCAAGGGAGTGTTGCTCTTGCAAGACAATGCACCGTTCACAAGAGCCGAGTGGCAATGGCTGCTCTGAATGAGCATGGCTTCGAATCACTAGTTCACCCACCCTACAGTCCAGATTTGGCCCCTAGTGATTTTTATTTGTTCCCCAATTTAAAAAAAGACTTAAGGGGAAGGAAATTTTCCGTCGAAAATGAGGTCAAGGAGGCAATTTTGACTCATTGTAAGCAAAAGGTAAAAAATATTTTTATGATGGTTTAGAAAAATTAATTCACAGATCTAATAAATGTATTCACCTTAAGGGTGATTATATTGAAAAGGAAAAATAGATTTATTGTTTTATTTTATTTAAAACCCTGTCATTCCACGAACTTTTGGACCTCTCCTTGTAGCTAACAAAAAGTTAAGCATTACTGAAATTGAGAAGATGTTAACCGATGATTAAGATTGGTTAAAATGTTAGTTTTTAAGATTTACGACTGCGAACTATCTAGATAAAATACAAAGATAGGTAGGGAGATTATTAAGTTAAGTAGAAACTTAATCAGACTGATTAATATATTAAAGTTAAAATATCTCAATTTAAGTATTGATAAAGTGAAATTACCAAAACGAATACCTAGAATAAGAAAACGTGATTGTTAGTACCTATACATTTATTTTTGATATTTTTATGAAACTTTATGGTACCTATATAACATCCCTAAATAAAAACAGAACATATAAACAGTGTTTTAATTATATCCTAAGTAGGTACCTATACCAAGGTAGGCAAATTTTATGTTTTTAATCATAGGTTTCCTAGGCTTTAACGACGTGCCAATAATTAGACGAGTAAATGCCAATAATTGATATCTTCTGTGCCAATAATAGGATTTACTATAGTCTTTCGGATTTAAGTATAAAATTGTTATTTATTACTATTCAATCACATAAAAATGATTATAAAAACAAAGATTAAAGCATTTTCTTTAATTCTATGATATGTTTTGTCTAGTAGCTTTTGTAAATAAGATTTTATGGTAGTTTCATTTTAGACCGACACGAAGTTCACCCTTAAAGTGCCAACAATTGGGCGGTTTACCCTATATTAATATTCTATTCTATTCTAGGACAATCTACACAACGCCACCTAGACCTAGCATAGCTTAACTAGCTTGTGTTACGGGTTCTAGAATGAAATGAATGAATCGAACCCGCGCATCCTGCGTAACAGTCGCGTATTAATATACTGAATTCTCATGTGCTCCTAGTTTTTTTTTAATACAACTTAGGTCGCAGACAAGCACGCGGCCCATCTGATGGTAAGTGGTTACCGTGGCCTATGGAGTGTAACACCAGAGGAATAACACTCGTGCTGCAACTCCTTTAAGAACAGAGACATTCTGTTTGGTCAGCGTAAAAGATGTAGGATAAGTCTTTAGTTTTCTCACTGACAACACAAAACCTCTCTAGTAAGCTCTGGCTACCCTACTCACCACCGAAAACACAACACAAGGTTATTAAACGGCGATATTCTGTAGGGTGGAGGTACTTCCCCAGTCGGACTGCTCGATTGGGACGGATATACCGTCGTGTCCTACCTCCTTGAAAGTAATTGAGGTTCGTCGTCTTTTCTTATGATTACTAAAATTGATTAGTAATTATTAATCTAATTGCTTTCATATTCCAAATATTACATTACTAAATAGTCATACTATACTTTCCTAGTATGTTAAAAACATTATTACCAGTAGGTACATTTAATTGATGACTTCTACTTCTTACTACAAACTACTGACTGATATAAGTACATATTTCATTTCTCACTATCGGTTGGCTTATGAGGGAACCCTTTACCATAAGTTGCCAACAGAACACATTTATTAATGTATCATTCCTGAATTAAACCTGAGTACCTAAATGTATGAAAATACCAAGAAAAATTGCAACTTAAAGGTAAAATATTAGTAAATAATGTATTTTACCAAAACACACTTCATTTTGTATCACTAAACAACACTAATGACTGTAAACTAAAGACTCCGTCGTATGATTGTTGTATATTTATCTTAAGTTAACTTTATATAGCTCGACAACGAGTATCACGTCCAGACAAAGTAAATATTGTGAGCGATTGCGGATATGCCTAATAAAAAAAGGTTACCGTTCAAAATCCAAGGAAAGTAGTAGTTCATCATAAGCAGTTTACAGTAACACCAAAATTAACGTTCTAACTAGACCTATATTCACGTTTTATTAATTGATACCTTCTCACAAATTGAATTGTGTATATATTGCACAACGAATACGAGCAAATTACTATGAGCCATATGGTGAATGAATCATTGTAAACGGAAGACTTGCCTTTTTGTTATCATTTCGTAGGACTTTAAGCCACATCATTCCAAAAACTTCTATTTTATGGTGCACGGCTTAACGTGCTCTCCGAGGCACGGCCAGACCAGTGCAACTAGCCATATTCATGCATACAAATATTTGCTCTGAGCGGAGATCGAACTCAAGCCTCCTGCGTAGCAGTCGCATTCCCCACCGCCACGCCACAGCGGCTGTCATAGGACACTATATCAATATATATTACTAGTATACTCATAGACATAACTCCATTCCTTCTATTTAGCTACCCAAGAGGCAATCGCTTATACTCGTAAGCGCGTCGTAGTAGGTACTCGTAGCGGTGCGGTGCAGATATTTAAATTCTCGATTTTGAATAGTATCACAATGTTAAGAACTTCATAGAATCACCAAAAAAGTAGTTCTTTAATGATCTGCAAATAAATAGTACCTACTTATTTGTAGACAGACAATGTTTACAGTAAACATGAGTCGGGTAATCCCAGAGGCCCGTAAAAACAGATGTTGTTTTCATCATTGTAATTATTATTTGAATGAAAATTATAATAGCGAGTTCCAAGACTTTTCTCAATACTTATTTTTGTTTGATTAGAGAAATAATGTAGTGCAGTAGTTTTCTGGGAATAATAATGTGTTTTTCATCCATCTAGGAATAAGATTTTTAATTACTTCTTCTTCTTCTTTTACTTCCTTATTCTATTATTAGCCTGTGGCTCCATACGCGTAGACATCATTTATATTTCCTATAATTCTGGTTATTTACCTAATAATAATATAATGTTATAAATCCATCTCATAAACCAAGATACTCACTTTTAGTCTACATAGAGCTGGGTACAATATTCCAGAGTTTTAATATTAGAGTCTTGCACTCTTCCCGCGTGGAAACTTCAACTAATGTAGTAGCGGAGCGTTTGCAAGTTGTAGGTCACGTATTCGATACCCGCTCTATACAAACACGATCCCGTGAATCAATTCCCGAAATAAAAGTAAGCTATGCGTTTTCAACATTATAATCTATCTTAGTACTAGTTCGTAACCAGATCTGTTCAGACGTTCTAATGTGATTTAGTACCAAACATCTATCCATGCACTGCTGTTGCCCGAGGATCCGTCCACCAGGGCCCTGATTCCTCCGAGTGTCATCACTGTGATGCGAGTGAGGACTCGGGGGCGCACACGCTGACCGGGTGCCCGTCGTGGGAGATGCCAACGCGGGTCCTAGTGGCGGCTCTCGGAGTGCGAGTTCTTTCGCTCGCCACTTTGCTCACGGTAATGGTACGATGCGCGAGCGCTTGAGCTGCCGCCGCCTCCTTCAGCGAGCAAGTAATGCTCGAGAAGAAGACGGCGGAACAGGCTCGGAGAAGACTCCGGAGCCGCTCAGCCTGTGATGAGCGGAGGCGACTCGGACGTCGGAGGTTGCAGAATGACCTCCGTCCTTCATAAGCGCAGGCCTGGGGGTGACAGGTGGAGCCGCCTGTCACCCTAGCAGAAGCAGGCCGCGACCTTAAATTCTAAAATCTAATTGTATTTTTTGTAATTATTAGTGGTTTGACAGTGGTTGACAATTAGTACATACAGGACTCAGAATGTCGGTTATTGCGATTCAGAGTAGCTACTCTGTTAGTTAGTCTTATGTTACGGACAGATAAAGATAATTACCTACTTGCGTATTTGTAATAAATTAGCATTGATACTAATATCACAGTTCGCCGACGCATCTTAGTTAGAATAATAAAAATTAAATAAAAAACTTCAAAAACCCCCGACACTAAAAATACCTCCAAAAAGTAAAAAAAAAATCATGCGTTGTGTCGGGGGATAATTTAAAAAAAATGAGTGGCGAGAATTCTGTTGTTGAAATTTAGAAGATTGAGATTAGACCTGACTGAATTTTGAACAGGGTTTTATTACGAATATGTGCATAAAAAAGTTGAGTAACGCTAGTATTATAACATATACTTAAGATAGTGGTTAGATTAGTAATATTAAATGTGTATAGTGTACAAGTTAATTTATAAACTCTCAGCATATGCTAATTGCTACAATTATTATTATTGAAGCCTATTATTATTGAGAACTACGTAGATCAGCCTTCACTAAGACCTGCACTCAGCAGAAGCTATTTATTAATTAACCTAGATATTATACTTGTGTCTATATTATATATATTATACTTGTATGTCTGATTAGGGATTAATGTAAATTATGAATAAATTATAATAAATTATAATTATGAACCGGACGCTAAAGAAGCACACAGAAGATTGTTATATATAAAATATATTCTGACTCCTCGAAGCCTAGCAATAATAAGAAACCTAGCTTATCTGGAGAGGTTAACGGAAATACTCAAGGTTGGCTGGAAGGTATTCGTTTGTACTTCTTTAATTGCAATCTGCAATAAGGCTGCCCATTGCACTTTAGAAACTTTTGGAGTTCACTGTACATTAGACTAATTGTAACTCTCACTACCACTGTATTTGAAGTAAATATCTTGTTGTATTGTATAATAAAGTGGTATCTTCTATCTATCTATACTCGACTATTTTCAAAAAGGAAATACACCTAATACTCTATGTCTAACTTTGGTATAATATCATTCTTATACATTAAGAATGATATTATTATTATCTATGCTAGTATAGAAAGAGAGTAAGAACAGTCACAATAATAAGTCACAAAAGAGGTTGGTAAACAAAACTCAAAATAGTAAATAATATAAACTTTAATATTGAATTACTTATAATTTCAGACGGATGGACGGTTTACATGGAGTAGATTTTCGTTGGTCACCAGTGGAGCTTGTTTTCACCCACGAGCATCTGTAAAGAAGGAACAAATAAATAAATATTTTCATATCACATAATCTATTTCACTACCCAAGTAGAGGTCTGCCGCAGTGAATGTCTGTTCTTTGGAACAATATCTGTGCCCTAAGGGCCGAGACGGGAACCAGGGTCAGTATTCACAAGTATTAAAAACAGTTACCGTACACACAGTACAGGTACCTACTCAAAATCGGCTGGTTAGTATGAAAGTATAACGACAATATAGGAAGCACGTGAAGTATGTATAGATAAAAGCAAATGGCGGGCTGTTATCTTGTCTCTGCCTACCCCGAAGGGAAATAGACGTTTGACGTGTAGGTCATTTTTTCTACAAACCCTAAACGCTTCAGTATACAGTTACAATTTTATATGTTATTTCGTTACGACCTATGGCATTGGAGTAGTACTCTATGTAGAGCACAGCTCACTATAATGATAATGTAAAATTTAATAAATAAAATTCTTTTATTGCCATAAAATTTAATTACAAATATGCTCATATACAGTAGCCCCCACACTGGGCTAGCCTGTCCTGTGGGTACCTAATCCGATTGATCTTACAAACTTTTACAACACTGTCACAAAAGGTGCGTCCAGATTTGTGACATGAACAGCGAACCAGACAGCGTGACATCAAAACATGACGTTGAGTGTAGTCATAACAACTTGTGGCACATGGGCACACAAACTAGAGTTGTACTGACACGGCCACCGATCGATCGATGGTTTCATTTAATTTCAACTATCACGCGACTTACACGCACTTCTGACACGGTCACGGTAAAATGTTAGGTAAATGTAGACGCAGCAAAAGATTCAGAATAAAATTAGTTTGTATACTAATGTGCTTGTATACATAAGGTTGTACACACATAAAATAAATATACTTGGTATGGGTGAATTTCTCAAACGTAAAAATGAGGCGGCGGCACTGAAAATCATACCTTAAAGTTAAGATACGGCAAATCTTTTTTTTGTGTAAGAAAGCAATTAATTATCTTATTAAAGTCATACACATTAAGTTATAAGAAATTATTTTAATAAATATTAAAAAAAATATTTTCCACATAAAATATAAGTTTGGTGGCGCGTCCACAACCTGTTTTATAAAGAAAAATCACATCCCAATCAACACACCGTCAGTTTACAGGATATACCTAATTTTATTTTAATTCTGTATTAGCTTTTCTACCCCCTGAGTATTTAAGTTGAGTATTTAGTGCTATATTTTATCTTATAAAAAATGTATAAGGTCCGTCCGCGATAAGTTGCAAATTTTGGTGTCCAAAATAAAATCATACCGTGAATCGTACTGAAAATAGTTACTGGGACGTTACTATCTTCGTTCGAATCATTTAGTTATGTGCTATCACGCACCAGTCCCAGTGGTGTACCAGCTTGCTCCGATTTCCCGCTAAGAACGAAAGTAATACTCTCGTAAGCCCTCGGACAAAATTTCTATAATTTTTGTGTTGATGATTTAAAACGTTTTAAGCTCGTTATTTGTTTAAATACATAATGTATAGCGTAAGGGTCCGGTATTTGTTTAAAATAATAGTAATGTAAATATAATATTCTGAATAGTATTTTGTCAAATCCACTTATAAGACACAATTCTAATTTTGGTGGCCTAATTTTGGTGATTTTGGTGGTGTTTGACTAATCACCAAAATTGCTTAGTTACACCAAAGTTAGATTTATCTCTCTTGATAAAGGGCTATTTTAGCAATTCTATGTTTATTTTCATTAAATTAATGTAGAAAAAGAATTCTGCTCGAAACAGGATTCGAATCTGCGTCTACCGGAATACTGTTCCGGTGCATCTGCCGCAAAACACGTGCGCTGGCAGAGCATACCAGGACTCAATGGTGCGACGTAGAAAAGAGTCACCGAACCACTTGGTTCTTGATGGAATTGTTTGTACCGTATGTGGGTGACATCTAAGTCCTGCGTGCTTTGTCCTGTGTAGGATGGGAGAGGGTGGGACCAGTTGGAAGAGCTCACCAGGACACTCACCATGGTACAGCCGATAGAGTACTGCCAATGAGGCTACATCTCTTCGTAGTTGTAGAGGTTCGAGACTTTTGGTGTCCTCGGGACTATCTATGATTCGGATTGCACGCCGCTGCAGTCTATCGAGAGCGTCTAGTAGATACTGTGCGGAGCCATCCCAGAGATGAGAACAGTATTCCACGCAATAACGAACCTGTATCTTGTACAGAAGACATCGCTGCTCCGGCGGAGCCCCATTGGGAAATGTGATCCAGGTCTCGGTCGAGCTCAGAGACAAGTTGCCTTCTCTGCTCCTCAATGTCAGCTCGCTTGGCCGCGGGTTGTCCGAAATCTTCATAGCAGTGGATGCTGCCTATATAGAGTAAGCCGGGAGCTTGGATAGAAGCGAACTGTGCCAGACCCTATCGAAAGCTTTGGCGATATCAAGACTGATGGCCAGTGACTCGCCCCGCTTGTCTATAGCCTCACCCCAGAGATGTGTGACGTACGCCAGAAGATCACCCGTTGAACGTTTCGGCCTGAATCCGTACTGATGGTCGTTAATTATGGAGTGATCCTCTAGATAACGTATGAGTTGTACGTTGATGATCTGCTTAACACCTTGCAAATGTATAAGGTTACAGCTATGGGTCGAAAGTTTCCGGGTTCAGAGCAGTCCCCCTTCTTGGGGACTCGTTGAACCTGCTTCCTTTCAAACCCGCGGGGCCGATCCTGAGCAATAAAAGAGGCGATACAGCCGTGTTAGCGCTGGAGACAACTCAGCTGCGCATTTTCTCAAGACCACCGCTGGAATACCGTTGGGGCCACTGGCTTTCCGGACGTCGAGTCTGCAGTATGATACGAACGTCACGTTGCCTGATAAGAATATCAGGCATTGAGTGGCCACAGCTGATAATGATTGGCAGCTGCACACCCCAGTCATCGAGGCCGGGAGTTGGCCGCGAAGAGATTAGCCAGCACGTTTACTTGCTCTTGCGGCTGGTGAGCAAGTGATCCAAGAGCGTCAGCGCGTTCTCGTCTAAACCAGGTTCGAGTTCTACGGGCACTGGCAGTATCAGAGCCATACCCAGCCCGATTTCATCAATAATGACGGAGGCACAATCCGATGGGTCCTTGTCGGCAAAGCAGAAACTGACTACCTTAAGAATCATCATTCTCTGAACCTTTGTCCCAACTCAGTTGGGGTCGGCTTTCCAGTCTAACTGTGATAGGGCTGAACTTCGATATTTTCCATGAAGCGACTGCCATCAGACCTCCACAACCAATGGTCCAATGACCAATGGCGATATCGAAGTGCCAAATTAGACTAGTTGGACTTTTGAGGGCTCCAACTACCCGTAATGACTGCCATAAATGTTTGTATGGCAACCGGGACCAACGGCTTAACGTGCTCTCCGAGGCACAACCAGACCAGTGCAAACAGCCATATTCATGCATACAATTTTATGCGCTGAGCGGGGATCGCGCACAATGCATAGCAGTCGCGTGCACTACCGCCACGCCACGGAGGCTGTCCCTTAAGAATCTCCATCGAAAATATCTAGACTCTGGAAACCCGGCTATTAGTTATGTACTCGTAGCATTCACCAGATTACGACCCCTTTTGGATTGTACAACCTAGCTCACAGTCTCCTGACACATGCTTGTGCAAACTGCATGCTAACAAGGACTTAATTAGTTTTATCTTTGAAAAATAATAAGATAATTAAAGAAAATTCCACCTCAGAAGTTCTTCATAATGTCACTCATCTAATTTTGGTGTTAACATACCAATTTTGGTGTAATGACAATTTAGGTGTCGATAATATTTTTGTAATTTTCGGGTTTAATTAGACTTTTCTGGCTTTTCAAGCAACTATTATACGTATTCTACCTGATTATAGAATAATATTATCTATATATATAGTAACAAAAAAAAACACCAAAATTAGGTAAAATTTCGTAGATGTTGAAATTCACCCGTATACTTACAGGGTCTGTTGTTCACGTATTCGGGTCCAATGCCTGTAAACAGAATACACTTTATATGATGGATACATTCACCTACATATAAATACATTTGTTTTATTCGAGATAGTGTATCATATTTCCTGTGGTTCTATAGTGTCCAAGTCATCCACAACTGCAAGTACTGACTTGCTCATGGACGGACGAAGTTCTGGTGCAGGCTTTTCTCTCGGGTTTGAAGGATCAGATAGCGGTCAAACAAATCATGGAAATAAGAGAATGGATCCCGAACTACAAGGAGCAAGTTTTTGATGCAATTGCAATACATAGTAATTTAAAAATATTTTATTTAATTTTGTACTCACTGACAGGTACGTTGCCAGCTGAAACAAAACACAATAGAGTTATTATATTTACTATTTATTATGGTGTTGATATGATTTGAACAAAATTCACAGTTTCACGGAAAGTTTAAAACCAATGTAAGACAGAAATACTCGTATCTGACTAAAACAACTCATTTTACTAGTAACAGGAGAATAGTGACATACAATTTTTTTTGTTTGGTTCTATTAAGTACATTGTTATCTTTTTTATTTACAAGCTACAATCAACATCCGTATGGAAATAAAATTATTATTATGAGTCAACTATTTATAATTAATTATATCTTGATACTTACGTCTTGGTCGATATCCGCCAGCTGCGAAGAAATTAAAATTTATGTTAGTAAATGCATTGACAGATTATATTAACACTATCATTTTTTTTAAAAGAAGAAGGAGAAGACCGAATTCTACTTACGATTTTGTTGAATAGTTGGTTGGTTGAAGCCGTAGTCAGCTGAAAACGAAATGTTTTAATTATTTAACTTGTTATATATTCGTATTTCATCTACTAATTTACTCCGATTCCACTAATTGTTGACAATTCAAACAACTGAGATTACCAAAACTGCTACTGAATTTTTGTCTTTATCGCCATGGGTTTAAAGTTCTAAATTAAATGCAAAAGTGTTCATTACATCGTTACATTTACACTACATGTCATCTAATTTTAGACTTTAACTACACAGTAATAACGTCGAAAACTTGATGGCATTTGACAATTAGTAGAATCGGAGCCCTTTGGAAAAACGGTGTTGGTGTAATTTTCTTGTTTACATATTAGTTTTTCTGTGTTAACCGGTTATATCAAAGATTGATAAGTCAAAGGGTGTATTTATGAAACAATAATAGGCTAAGCTCCCTGTATAGAGCGTTCTTCATCGAGCTGAATATTATAACATATCACTGGTTAGTTAATAAACAAATTCCATACTAATCGAAGTATGAAAGTCTATAGAATATGCAAAAGTTAGGTTGACTATTTTGCTTCTCGTTACAACTCTTGGGTTGACGTCACAACTGTCATTGGCACAGTTCTTCCGTATCGCCTTGTTGAAGATGACATTGAATCTACATAGTTAATATTGATACAGAAAAGTTTACTTACGGACTATATTAACTGCAACAAAAAAGAAATAGGTTATTAATCACATCATGTACCTACTTACTACAAATGAAAACTGAGATGAACTCCTAACACTGATTATAGATTACAAATTATAATTTTTTTTTTTCATGATATTTTGGAGGAACGGGATGTGATGTCCCTCCAACACAAAGGGAGGATCCTCCGACCAGGCAAGGTGATCGCGCCTGGCGGGCCGCAGCCCTTAACGGTTGTCGTTGGGTTGTTGTATATATACTGTACTAGCGAGAGAACTTCATTTTCGCGATGCAGGATCGTTGTGACGTAGTAGTGACGTCGTAGTTAGTTACGTAGTAGTTACTCGTGCTGTCGCTGGATGGCGCTGGGTACATGTGGTATCGCCACATCACTCCCCTCCAAGATCGGAGGTTGATTGTGTTGAGTCAGCTGTCTTCTTAGCTCTCTTGAGGCGAGGCGAATCCTCGGTGAGTTGAGGTGAGTCCTCGGCAGTGTCGGGGCGAATGCTGCGTAGACGGGAGAGGTGTTCTCTTCGTGGACCGTAAGTGCAGTGTACTGTGCGCCTTAGATGTAGGCGTGGCCGAAGGTAACCAGGCTGCAGCGGTCGCTGCATGCTATGGTAAGCCTTGTAATGGCCGAAGTGCTGGATGGCGAAGACGCTTATGCGGAAGAAGTGAATTGGATGGTGGCGATGAGAATGCTGCTGTTATTGCTCAGCGAAGGTTACGTGTTTGGATCACGTCGGGGTCACCAATTTGGAGGAACGGGATGTGATGTCCCTCCAACACAAAGGGAGGATCCTCCGACCAGGCAAGGTGATCGCGCCTGGCGGGCCGCAGCCCTTGATGGTTGTCGTTGGGTTGTTGTATATATACTGTACTAGCGAGAGAACTTCATTTTCGCGATGCAGGATCGTTGTGACGTAGTAGTGACGTCGTAGTTAGTTACGTAGTAGTTACTCGTGCTGTCGCTGGATGGCGCTGGGTACATGTGGTATCGCCACAATATCAATACATTGATGCGGAGGAATTTCACGACGCTTTTTTGTTTAACTTTCTCATTTTAGTTTTAATTTTATTACAATAATTAGTTTATTAGTATAGGTGTGTATGTATTTTCTATATAGTTAATAAATATCTATATCTAAATATTACCAGTGTCAAGAGAGTTACGTTTTCTGTAGTTATTTCAAGTAGTTACTTATAAATTCATACATATTCGTCCATATATTGACGTTATCTTACTCCGGTGTAGAATCCTTTTTTAGGAATCGAACTCTTTTTTGGGACACAGAGCCCCCATGGGTTTTCTCTCATTGGAGCTACGATATTTTACTAGTCTTTTTTTATTAGCCTAAATTCTCAATAAAACGATCCCAAGGCGGTTACAGTGAATACTGGTTAGTATGACGGAACTGCCTAATAATAAGGCTTGCTCTCGGTAATTATTGTTTATGCAAACTATTGTTAAATGATAAATTAAATATTCTATAATAAATACTTACGTCGTTGCGGTGATGCCATGGCGAAGACGGCGACGAACGCCAACATGAAAAACTGAAAGACAAACAAAATACATGAGACCCTAAGTTTTCCGGTGACTATTAATAAGTTACCAAAACGTCGGGAAACTCTCATAGATAAACAAGTCTATACTATAGGTGTGTAAATATTTTGTATATAGTTATTAATATTCTGTATATAAATTATGAATGAAGTACAGGCTAATAGGTGATAAGAGAATAAAGAATAACATAACAAGTCTTAAAACTTTAAAGTAGAGGTCCGATGGCTGTCGCTTCACGGAAAAAATTGAAGCTCAGCCGCATCTTAGTTAAACTAGAAAGCCGACCCCAATTTAGTTGGGAATAGACTCAGAGAATTATGATGATGACACCAATCTTAAAACCCTATACACTGGCCAGATGAGTTGGTAGAGGGTTATTTCGAGTTTCGAAGTCATGGTATTTTTCAATAGGAAACATGATAACTATATCATTTATAGTGTTGATTGATGGCACTTTGTGTAACTGATTGCTATACATAATTTTATAACACACTTGTAGGTACTTCTCTACTGTATTTATTAGTGTAACTAGCCGTAACACACATACATTTTATATACATACATACTTTTTTGTAATTATATTTTACTAAAATAAAAATTTATAATAGTTATATAATACTTACTTCTATAGTTATAATATGAACCTAATTGAAATTTACTGCATGTGTGTTGTGAAGAAACGAGATAATAATATTGCCGTATGCCAATCTACCAGGAATTGAGTTTAACTTTAAACTAAAGCTTAAACTTAATTCATCTATATTTTGCACACCGAACACGGTGAAACATGCTGCACTAATCAAAATAATGTCAACCTATTACCATTGTTATACCATGTTTCTTGCAAATAAAAATTTTCATTTTTTATTTTCATTTTCACGGTAATAAATAAAGTGGAGAAGTACAAGTATGTCATCAATTATGTCTATCACCATAAATAGAATATATATTTTTTCTTATCGTGCGCTAATTGCCAACGGTTACCACCTTAACTAAAGTCGGATGAGGTGATTATATCGGACTTGAACCGACTAAAACGTACGTCGTCTATGGGTTGCTGGAGGTGAGATAATTTAAGAAAGATCTCTTGCACAACCACAATATATTCTGATACTCAGTGGATCAGTTATAGTATAGAACCTATAGTATAAGGCATAACTCGGTTTGCTTTGATCCTTTTCCCTTATAGTTACTAAATTAGAATCGATATTCTATATCTAGGTAATGAAAAGGGAGAAGTAAATTTCTTGACTTACCAAAACACACTTCATTGTATTATAAGCACAGAACACAAAAAGACTGTACCGAAACTGCTGAATTAGATATTATGATTGCCAAATAATAAAATCGTGCCTTTATATAGCAAAACAATGTCTCGTTGTGATTTACTTAGTAGATAAATATTCTTAGTCATCGCGGCGTTCAAAAAGCAGGTAATGGTAACCTTTCACAATCACGAAACAATATAACAATATATTTATATGGAGAGAATTCTTCTTCTGTTGAATCAACGGCATTTTTGGGTTGCTGTCGTGGTGTAGTAATTTGTTTCACGGCAGCGCCGTTACTCACGGAGAGGGCCCGAGCATAGGATTCGCTCTTCAGGAAGGTTTACTACGTTCCCTCCCTGACGAGAATAATAGTAAGTAATTTTTAAAATAATAACAAAGTGACTACTATTTTTTTTCGTGCAACAAATGCCCTCGGTGGTGTTGGTGCGAATGGTTATATCGGACTCGAACCATCTAAGATGCTGGGGATAAGATAGTAAGCAACATATCTATCCCTCGCACCCCGGCCGACAGAGGACCATTTTTTCCTGTCGATGGATTGGTGACTACTTGAGCTTGGTAGAAAACGGAAGGACTGTTCATACCGTCGATGATAACCAGAGTTTCTGAACTAGTTCCCTACGAGAAACCAAATCGAAAGAAGAAGTGGGAATAAGTGGACTACGAATCCTGAGGTCGGAGGTGAAGGAACAACACTGACATGACACTGATAATGAATATGTTCTTTCTTTATGATATCAAATCTTATTATGGTAACTAATAATAAGAAACTGATTGTGAAATATCATTTAATACATATAAGTAGGTAGATTTTATCTGTACTGTATTTACTGATAACTTAAGAGGACAAAAACACTTAACTATTCAGAAAGTCTGTAATTTTTTATTAGTTATTATTTTTCCTTTGGAAGTGAACGAATTTCGTGATTTTGAATAATCCTTTTATTATAATTTGAACATGAAAAACGAGCAATGAAGCTATGTAAACAGTATAATGAAGTAATGTTTGAGGCAAACATGGCAAAGGCGCTCGAGACTTCTTTACACAATGTTAGACAACCGCAAATACCTACTCAATTTATATTTTTTGCTGAAGTACCTACTTATTACCAAATTAAGTGAATAGTCGTTTATACGTCGTTTGTATAGGTATAGGCACAAGTTGCCGACCCAAAATGTGCTCTATATGCACAGTACGCTTCTTTGGGCTGTTGTTTGAGGATAGCATAAAGTGCAACAGTGGTGGACGAGCTGAAATGTACTCAATATTAGAACTATGCGTGCGCACCTGAGCCTCTTGCCTCTTATTCACCTCTTATTCTTATTCACCTTTGCATACAAATTTATATGCAAAGCATATACATATAATATGTACTTATATACTTTGTCGAAAGTTAACTTTTTCTCAAAGGATTCGTGTTTTAACAATTATACGACGTTATGGTAAACCCCCCGCTGGAGTCGGATGGAGAGGTTATGTTCGACTCGAACTGACTAAAATGCACGCCGTCTTTGGGTCTTTAGTTGCCGGACGTGAGATAGTTGCCAACATATCTTTCGCACCCCAGCATGGTAAACCCTCTGATAAACTTAGCTGTTGAAAACAGACTCTCTACAAATTGCTGTACCTATCACCATAGGCGCTATGCCGAAAGATAGATTAAAGGCTTTAGTCGCTGAGTACCTAAAACGCAGTCTGTCAATTTCGCGTTTTGTCTATACATAACAAGAGATCGTCATAGTCCCTCATTTACAACAAGAAACAACTTGTAAACAAGTTTAGAACCAATGATATTTAAGTACCTCTCTTTATTTAAGTACCTCTTTTTTACTATAACATCATTGTTTAAAACACATTAGCGTTCAGACTAAAGTTTGCGATATAATGCAACTGGTCAAATACATGTTTTAAACCTTGGTGTAAACGAGGGGGTAGCAGTGACTAGCTGTTTGTCGCGTGGAAATCTGATCCCGATCCCTCTGTATCGTCAAGACACTAAGATCTTATTGGAGTCTAAACAAAATTAAAAATCCCGCACTCATGTGGGACGGAGGTCATTCTGCGACCTCCGACGTCCGAGTCGCCTTCGCTGTTCCCACAAAACGTGACCGTCAACGAAGCCTCTCTTGCGGTACAATCTCGTGACGCATTTACGCGTAATTAGGGATATTATAGTGTATGTAAGTATATATTGTATATATATGTATTTGCCTATATATATTCTATATAGTTGCGTAATATGTATTGTATACTCGTATATATATTTGTACAGTAGGTATATGTGTTTACGGTATTTGTATATGTGTATATATTTCATATCAGTATCTGTTATATATATGTAACTAGATGATGATATACCTACCTAATGGTTTACCTGAGTACGGTATAATGTGTACTCTCTATAATGCACCTACTGAGTCCTTCTGTGCACCACCTTTGGTTGACTGATAGAGAATGCCGTATAGCATTAAGTCCGCCTATGTACTTGTGCATGAAATTTTATAAATAAAAAAGAAAAAGAAATTGATACTGGCGAGGTGATGGAAAATAAAAAGCGTGTAAATATGGGGGTCAATTTTAGTTATCAAACATTTGTGAAGAAGGCACTTTTGTCGAACGCCTTTGCTACGGCTCTTAAATTATGCAAGATGGTCGCGAAGGCGTGACTCCCGATCACACAAAGGGCTTTCTTACGAATCAGCCACTTCTTCGTCTCCCATTCAGGCTTCAAGCTTACAGCATCTACATCTGAAAACATTCGGAAGATAACTATATAAAATATATTACGAGATTATCGTGTAATTTCTGGTGAAGTATGATATAATACCCATACCTAGGGTGTCGTATAAAGGGATATTTAAAAAAAATCCAAGTTATGCAAGAAATCAGTTTAGATTAAATAGCTTCTGTTAAAGGCTCAAGATAAACATACTATTATACATCTAGGACAATGCATATAGATATAATAATCTTTCAATTTTTGTACAAAGCGGGGATCGAACCCTCGTAGAACGTAGGTACGACTGGCGCGCAGCGTAGCAGTCGCGCTACGCTACGCTCCATACGTTACTGTGTATCTTTTTTTATACATGTATTTTAATTCTGGCAGCATTATGGGAGTACCACTGTATTTCTCTTTTCAAAATCTCCCAAAATTTTCATTTTATTAAATCACAATAGGTACGGTACACACCTTTATCTATGATGCCTTGTAATTCAGTTCCTAGAGTCACTGTTGGTTCCCCAACAATTTCACAACGCGTTGTTTCAGGTCCAAGTACGAAGTACTCTTTCTCATTCACAGTTTTTAAATTCGCGCTGTACTCTGACGATCCGAGGACAACTGTGGGAGAAAAATTATTAACCAAAATGAAGGTAAAAATGATAAAAAAATTGGACCTACAGTTAGTTTATTATTTTGTTTAAAATATTTATTAAATAACCTTTAGTGTTAACCAAGTGGTCCGTAACGTGACAAAGGGTGCGATCGAGTGACGTACGTATTTAACACAAAACCTAAGCGTGAGAAAGTGACAGAATATATAAACCGTGGAAGGTCTTTTTTTATAAACTAAGTTGATAACTTGGACAGAAATATATACGCAGTGATGTCAATGTTTCAATACTAAAAGCTATTACTAGTCACAAGTCACTGCCGCTGACATTTAACTATATTCCGTTACGCAGGAATGAGGGAGTCTGTTAAATAATGAATCTGGATGAATCTAATTTATCTAATACCTAAACACTAGAGAATAGGTAATGACTATGAGAAATTAATCTAGTTCAGAGCCACTTTTTTTATCAGCATTGACTGTTAATTTTATTATTGGCGTAGAGAAACAAGATGTTTTAATACTGGTATTAATATAGGTCGTGAAATTGATCGCACAAATCTCCGCCTGTCCGCGTCCACTAGCGTTCCTCATGTGAGTTTCTGATGCTGCCCGACAAAACGTCTTTTACCAAGCTAGACAGGAGTGGACTAAGAATGGATTCTTGGTAAAAAAAATTGTAGTGAATTTCCACATTAACACTTTAACATCATCAGTGATCGAACTAGGGATCGAACCGGATGGAATGGGGTTACCTCGATGCGGAGGGCACGGAGGGTGCTACAAATGATAGGTCGTCTCCTTTCGTGTCCGCTGTGACTCTGTGACCCAATTCTGGCACAACTGTGGATCTGAACAAGTAGACTGTGAAGACCGTCAGTGCTGGCGCATTTTTAGCTGGGCGCATTATGTAATAGCAGTAAAAGCTATAGACGACTGGAAGAAGTGGAATCGAAGCCGTGCATTTTCCACCACCTGCCGGGTGGGGGACCGTTATATCGGACTCGAACCGACTCAAACCGCGTGCCGTCTCTGGTCTTTAGATGCCGGTGTGAAAGCTATAAAGCAACAGGAACCGTGGTATCTAGACACGAGTGTGATCGGACTCTATGTTTGTAGGATTCATTAATGAAGCAAATTGGGATGGTAATACTTACTTGCGTCAGCAAAATAATCTCCATTAAAAGTTTTCTGAGATTTTGTTAACGTAACTTCAATGTTACCGACGATTGAAATAACAACTTTCATTTTCAGTAGCCCCAAGAACTTTTCAGTATCTAGTCTGAAAAAATGAGCAAATATTATCAAAATGATAAGCAAATTCAGATGAATGCGATGCAATTAGTGTTATCCAAACTTTATTGTTTGTGTTATAATGACAATAAGATAAATATTTTTAATCTGTCACTCTCACATAAACCTACATATTTGTACTCGTTTGCAACAAGTATCTTAGTATAGTTTAGATGCGAAAATAACGACAACACGAAAACATTGTCAAAATTAAAAGTACTGGAATAGTATTTTAAAAAGTATTATCGCTTCTTAAGTTCGCCGCCGACCGACCGCATTTGAAAAGCAGTTATAGGCAGTGTACCGTGAAATAAGCTAGATTTGTGTTTTAATTCCTTGCGGTTAGGACACGCAAAGAATTAAAACAGTACAATGGAACCGTTTAGCCATATATAGGTTTATGAAGTAAAAACTGCACTATACCTACAAGGTGTAAGAGGAACACTCCAGAAGATTAAGGCCCCTGTTAGTACTCTTGGTACACAACATATTGACATTAGAAAAAAATACATATAATATTATATAGGTTTAGCTTACGAACTTGAAGTCAGATATCTCCAAGTTCTTCAGTCCGGTAATGTTGACATTCTTGAACTGCAAGTTTAATCCCAAATCATCATTCGTAATTATCTCTGTTGATGGAATAATCAAAGGGTCTATCTGCTTGATGCCCAATTGTGGGTAGCCACCATAAGTTTTTGATAAAAACGTTTGAGTTGCATCCCTTAAGCACTTGATGTCATCATGATTACACGGTTTAAAAAGTGCTTCTGAAAAAAAATTGCTCTAATTTAATAATAAATATATTAAGAAATATAATTTTATATAATTATAATTACATTGATCTAAATTTGTTAACTCGATGTGTAGGTACATCGATTTTTGTGATTTATGTGTACTTAGGTATGTGTTTATGTGATTAACAGTTAGAATTAAAAAATAACCTGTTAACTCTAAAACATCCGAAGTGAAAGCCTTGAATGCCACCAGAAGCACCACTCAGATGATAATTAAATTACCAAGTCGGAACTTATCTTAATCCTTCTTATAAAACATTTATTTTAGAATTAAACTTTACTTCTGAAATGAATAAAACTTGTCTAAAATAATACATACCTCCTCTCACGCAAGTGAATACAAATGTAAGAAGCAATAAATTTCTTAAAGCCATCTTTTCGGACGTTTAAACCACAAGATTAGCTGCTACCAACTGATATTAACACCTATTTAATATGTTCCTATATACATAAATAAACAGTAAGTAAAAACAAATGTTTGATAGCAAGGGTCACATTTTATCAAGCGCATGAACGCGTTGTTCGCCCAATAATATTGATTACGGTGTCTTGAATTATGAATAATTCAAGTCACTCAGGCATTCTGATGTAATTACTAAATGAAAGACCTACGCTACACGTGTAGGTACCTACATAATCAGTTTAGTTAAGCAATAACTAATTCAGTGTCGTGAAACAAATCACTTCACTACACAGCAACTAAAAAATGCCGTCATTCGACAGAAGAAGAACTGAAATATCGCAAATTCATGTTTCACCTGTTATGAAATAGACCTCTAGAATTAAAACAAATAATAACTTTAAAACATAACTGGTTCGGGCACGAAAAGAAGATGGACACGGACAGTTGTGCTTATCTAGAAAGTTGTTATTGTAATTAAGTCAACAAATGCAAGGTATCAATATTATATTTGTCTCTAATAGGTTAACACTAGAATAATAATCACATTATCATTAGGTAGGTAGGTGTACTAATGAAATATTTTGTAGTAGATTCGGACAGGGGCAAATTGAAGTGTGAAGATGTGAAAGGAGGCGGTAGAGAATAGCGCCTTGAAGTGCATAGATCGAGTATATTATGGTAATAAACTCCATAGATCCTACACGAGTCCGAATAGGCGATGAGTTGGTCGAGCGAGCACAGGGACCAGGTTTAGTAGGTAGATAAGATTTTTCTCTATATGACTGTTGACATTCACACGCTGATCGAGTACCCGGCGTGGAAGACGCCAAGACTGATCCTAGTGGTGGCCCTAGGAGTATTGCCTTGCTCACGACGAAGGTACAATGCGCGAGCGCTTGGGCATGATTCCATGGATGGACCATAGTTACCAAATTAGGTGAAGTAGTCATCTCAAAGAGATTTGTCAGATTTCCCATTATGTGGCTCCAGTTCCGAAAAAATTGTCCAACACGCCACGGGACGCTATGCCACACGCGATACATTACGTCACGTATCTCTGTAGTGTAAAGTTCATTATTGAAATGAAGTGACTCTGTTAAGGAAGCATCCTATACAAATTCAATCCTATCCAAAAATGTATTAAATTTTTGCTATAGGTAGTCAATAAAATTTCATTATTTAGGTATTATTTGTTTTATTTTATGCGACGCGAGAGTTCATAATATAACGTCGCGACGTTACATGAACTCTTTATCACTTGTTATGTGTACGTACAAACGTATCTACATTGTATTTATCTTTGCATTATCAAAGATGACATTTAGACATTTCCCGGTCGTGCACCGTTTATTGCCTAGATTCACTAAGTGATGCTGGGTTTCCCATTTTGTTTGGAATCATACTTAGGTACTACTTTAGGGGAGGTGGTGTAGTAAGCCTTCCCGAAGAGCAAAACCTATGCTCGGGCCCTCTCCGTGAGTAGCGGCGCTGTCGTGAAACAAATTACTACACCACGATGGCAACTAGAAAATGCCGTCGATTCGATAGAAGAAGAACTACTTTATCTGACCTCCGTCCTCGCCGCCACCGACCGGCTAACGCGGCGCCTCGAAAGAGAGGACCCCAGGTCTACCGAAGTGCGAGGTATATGTTGGCTAATATCTCACCTCTGGCAACTAAAGACCCAAAAAGTGCGTGCGTTTTAGTCAGTTCGAAAAATAACGGTGACAAAAAAATAAAAAGGTACTTACCTACTGCTTTATCCATCAATATACTACTTGGATCTATCGAGCCTTACCAAAATCTTTGGGGTGCATTCTGATTAGCGTATGAGCAGTGCATGGGAGTCCACACGCTTAAAAACAAAACTAAAAAAGAAAAAGAAAATCTCGGTCCAAGAGTATCGCGCGGCACGGCTAGTGCATTTATGTAATTGCCTACAACTGCAAGAATAGAATATTTTTTGTTCAATATTCGAGAAACAAAGTTTTATAATTATCCTACCTATTTATCTTTGTTCACCATTACCTACCTACCATCTAATCGGTGAAGATAAATTCTATAATTATTTAATAACGGTTTATTAAAGGAATCAATCCATAACAATGCGATAATTATTGCCCGTTCCTCTTATCCTAGAATAACACGATTGTTCTAACATTGTTTTTTTTTATCATAATTGCTATTAGCGACAGTAATTAATTCCATGATTCACATCCATCTCATTCACATATCTACTTAGAAAGCGAATATATAAGCCCACGAAGCCTCTAAAAAGGTAGTCATTTATAAACTGTTCTATAGTGATATAGAAAATGGGTCGAGTTGTGGTAAGCCTTAAATTTTTAATACGTATACACCCTAAGGGGAACACTAGCGAAGCCGAAGGTCCCTGGTAGTAAGTACTCCTGGTATACTACATTTATTGGCATTAAAAAATTACGTATAGGATTTTCTTTATTTCTTTTTTTTATGCCGTTTAACTAGCGTTATTCACTCTTCATCGTGTTAGTAAAGATAAATGAAACTACAATTTCATGAAAAATACATGACCTCGCATTATGACGCGATTTTTTTTTGAGTGCCCTTTTTTATCGTTTCATTTAGCTTTACTGATACGATGGAGTAGTAATGCGAAAGGAGTTAAAAAAAATTATGAAATCATAAGTTTTATGCCAATATAAGTGTACCAGGAGTAGGTACTACTAGGGGTCTTCGGCTTCGGGAGTGTTATACTTACAGCCTGTATATCTATTCAAATATTGATATTTTATGAGAGCCCCACCCAAACCTTTTAGAGTCAAGCCAACCACCTGCAAACCAGACACCTTCAGATTGACGAACGATTGTTTTGGCTCAGCGACTCTTTTCTTTGACGCTGTTTTCTTAAAGATATTGCTTACTTAAGCACGTGTGCTCTAAAAGAAAATAGCGACAAAGAAAAGAGTCGCTGAGCCGAAACATTTGTTCGTCAATCTATGTTTACCATGGGTTTAGGTGGCATTGTGTAGATTGTAAAAAAAAATTTGTTTACAAGTTGTGTAAATTGTCATTGATAATTGCTAGAAAATTTCCATTACATCTATCAAGAGGCAGTCGTTACGAGCAGTTGAAACTACAAAAAAGGTCTAAACTGCAGAACTTCGATATCACCAATGGATTGTGACGATCCAATGGTAGGTCTCTTCAAGGAAAATTTCCAATTTCAGTAGCTTCGCAGTTAGAATGAAAAAAAGTGGACCGCAGACTCTGAATAATGACTAATTGATGATAATGAGGAGATAAATTCATTACCGTGGTTTTTCATTGCTTACAGATATTTGCCTGTTTGCTACTCTTCGTAACTGTGGCGGTATGCCTCGAGATGCCACCCAACATAAAGCCCCCTGCAGATTTGCCCAAGGACCCCCAAGGTCTTCTGCCGCCCGGCCGTCCCATGCCCCCTGGCTCGGCTCCAGGAAAAGACGGTAGTCCAATACCAAAACCTGATATGAAGCCTGACGTGAAGAATTAACAAGGAACCCGAAAATACGAATCAATTGCAGAATAAATTATACCTTAATAAGAAGTAATAGAGTTTATATTGTGTTTGTTAGAAGCATAATAAAATCAGTTGCAGCTGTTTCTTTTATGTTTATTCAATTCCATATATACTCGTGCCTTTTACCTTCTGGGGTAGAGGCAGCAGTCCACCTCCTGTTCTCCAATACTTCAAGTACCTACTTCCTCTACTATCATTAAACCTTTCATACAAGTCCATTCTTTTATCAATACGTTTATTGTTACTTTCTTCTGGTTTTCCTTTTACTTTCCTTTTTTTCTTGTATTGAACTGCTTTTTTATTTTATTTTTTATTAAATATAAATAGTCTACATTTGAAAAACTTACAGCTGGACATTAATTCAAAGTCTTTAAATAGTATTCACGGATAACAATCAAAAGAACAGTCAACTATAAATCTTACAAAGGGTAGTGTCTTTAGTTGTGCCTGTTGCCAGCATACGTAATACTAAAATACATACAACACTGTACCAATTGCACGGACGCATTACTTGCAATACATGACAGAATATTGAATCAATAAGCATAAGCTTAACCCTAAAAAGTTACCCTTATTTTGTAGTACTGATAAGATAACCAAAAGCCTCATAGGCGTAAAATTTTGAAAACTGATTTTATTACAAATTAAATTGTTCATCACTTTTTTCAATTGATCCATTACTGGCGAGTAAATAAAACAAAACTATATGCTATTATATTTTTTACCTTTTAAGGACGTGTATCCATGGCCGTAAAATGAATAATATAAAATTTTTTTTTAACCTGATTTATAAAACTTTAGAGAAAGACAAAATACACTTTACGGGCTTTTTATACCACTTACGTAGCAGACAAGCACATGGTTCACCTGGTGAAAAGTGGTAAGCGTAGCTACTAGTTTGCAACACCAAAGGCGTCTTACTCGTGCTACCGACCATGTAGAGAGGAGGAGGGAGGGGAATGGTGAAGGGTAAGAGAGTTTCTGCCAGTGCAGTAAAGAGAGTTTTCTCGATCTTCCCACTGAGAACACAAAACTTCTCCAAGAGCTCTGCCTACCCTACTTACCGCCGGAAACACAACACAAGGTTATTATTAGCCGCGGTATTCTGTAGGGCGAAAGTATCCAGAATGTCTTTATACATGACTTCTCAAACGTACCCATTGTATTAATATCATGTATACAATAAAGAATAAAATAAATAAATGCTTACCTAATCGAACTGCTCAATTTGGACGATGGATTCATGTCATGTCATGTCCTATCTCTCTCAAAAGGTATTTTCTTCTAAGAGGTATTTCTATTAGGATATATATTAGATAAAAATGCGATTTTCGACCTACGTCATTTCTGAAACTATTGATTTTTCACGCGATTTTTTTTAAAATATAGCGCTATATTTTATGGCGATTGTTTATCTTTCTAGGTTTTAAATTAAGTTACTCCTGACAGTTTTATTTGGCCACCTTAACCTCAACGGTGGGTTAATGCCAACAAATTTTCTCTAGGCGTCATATGGACGGAGTGCTTTTAAAGTTTTATCTTGATCGTCTTCGTATTTCGTATTAGGATTATTTTAAAAATAACACCTACATTAAAAAACACGATGCTCAATATTGCTGAGACATTACAGCATTGTACGCAAGTATTCACTAAGCTCAGAGTTCACTTTGACTTCAGATGCAATCAGGAAAACACATCTACATGATGATGATGATGATGATGATAAATGAAGGTTAGGTTGCCATTCCTCATTTTAACTAAACCTCTTGGCAATCCGACAGACATAAATTAGGTTTACTACATAGTAATTAGTAAGTAATGATATTCAAATAGAGCGGCATCGGTCTGCTTAGCATTGTTAATTTGATGTTAATAATTTTCAGTGCAGTATAAAAGTGCTTGCACTTTTGCGATACACACTAATTACAGTTTACAGTTCAATTTGGTAACTTCGAAGCAGGAGGAACGTACAACAATGTCTCCATTTACAGTAAGATACGATATTATTTCTACTAATTATGATTAAGTAAAAGGTGGCTGGGACAGACTGGATGCGAAGGGCGGATCATCTGGAGCAATGGCACATATTGGGAGAGGCCTATTTCCAACAGTGCACCCCAAAAAGGCTAATTGAATAATTAATTGATAAATTAATACAAACAGCCAAAGAGATGAAGTATACGCATTTAAACGTGAAGTTCATGTAGCTACTGAAATCGAAACACCTACCTACAATAAAATTCAATCATTTTCTTCCAGATTTTCTTCGTCATCGCTGTGGCGCATGAAATTGTTGGTGAGTTTAATTTCTTTTTTGGGAGATAACTACTACTACTACTAATGCTACTACCGCTGTATTGACGATTTAGCGCTAATAAATTCTTGTATAATGTTGACTTGCATCACAGGTTACATACTTCTTCTCATTTTACTTACAAAACATATAGCTACTACAAAATAAGTGAAGTCAACTGAACAACTCCGAAATATACTCGTAGTTTACTGGAGTTCGGGACCAGAGGAATCACATTTAAAAACTTTTTGCAACTTTTTGTATGAACTTCGGAGTTTCAGAGTATAAAATTCAAAATACAATTTTTTACAGGAAAAGTGGCAGATTCTCGGGGCTCCCAGTCCGCTATCATCTCATCGGTGTATGCTGGCGGTTATGAAAGTAAGGGTCTTGGAGGCTCTGGTTACATTAGCGGTCACGGTGGTCCAATTATCGGCTCAAGCGCAGCGCTTAACAATGCTGCTGCCGCAGGTGCCGCTCATCTTAGCGCTATCCAGAATGCCCAGGCTGTCCATGCCTCTCAAATAGCTAACTCCGCTGCTGCCGCTATTCAAGGTGCCCGTGAAACTGAGGCTGCAGCTCGCGCTGGTCATGCTAATGCTATCAATAACGCTGCCGCTCTCGATGCAACCCGCGTTGCCAATATACGAAGAGCCCAGGCCGCTGCTTGGGAAAACGCAAGGGCCGCTGAGGCTGCAAGACGGGCGGCTGCTGCCAGCGCCTCCGAAGTAGCTCGCGCCGCTGAGGCAGAACGCTTAGCCAACGCAGCTCGCGTGCAAGCGATCGCAATTGCCAACGCCCGTGCTGTGGAAGCTGCCCAAATCGCTAATGCTGCTCGTGCTCAGGCTGCCGAAGTAGCCAGGAGCGCTGCTCAAGCGCAAGCAATCGCCGATGCCGCCGCCAAAAATGCACATGATGGTGCTCTACTCCTCGGACATGGTGGTGCTTTTGTTGGGGCCCCAGTGGCACTTATAGCTGGTGGTCTTGGAGGATATGGCGGACTTGGATGGGGTGGACACGGATATGCCGATAGTTATCGCTACAAAGTTGTGGGATATGGTGGCGATAAGTGGTCTCACTAGACTACAGATCCATTGATGATATTGTCCTTTACGAAATTTCAATATGATTATAACGGTTAGCGGCCATTTGAGATTTTAGACTGATATACTGTAAACATTGCAATATTTACATTACATTGTATCTCGTAAATAAAGTTTAATAAACAATGAACTTTCTTTAAGTTTAACCTCAATCAATCCATCAATGAAATAACCGATTGCAGTCCACTGCTGGACATAGGCCTCTCCTAATGTGCGCCAATACTCTCGATCCTCCGCCCTCCGTATCCAGTCAGTCCCGCCCGCCTTTTTCAGTTCATCAGTTCACAAGTTTAATGTACCTAATAAAAATTAATCTGAGGTTTTAAAATATAAATTAATTGTTTTTAAATCCTCGACCCTAAAAGTAAAAAATAAACACTTTATGCGTTGTCGTGTCGGGGGACCTCTAACTGGTAAAGTAATCCCACATTTTTTTGAAACGATCCAAAGTCCCCCGACAGGATAACGACGCATGAATATTGCTCAAATATAATTTTCATGATTAACAAAACCCGGCTATTAATACGATTATATGGTACCTATGGTGGTTTCGGCCAAGTTGCACTGGAAGTAGTCGTAGTCACAGGGAAAAGTTAAAGTGAATTATTGCACACCTATTCGGGCCGGAATCTGCAGAATCACCTTGTGATAATATGAAAATGTAAAGTTTACAGCTCGCCCAGTCAATCCACGAGCATTTTTATCAAGTAGGTATAGAAACACATTGGTACAAGTTCCTAATAGGATTTTGATACAAAGTAATCTTTTAATACCGATTTGCAACGAATGTTTAAGAGGATTTCTCAGAAAACGCTTTTTTTTAATCCATGGAACAAAAAAATATAATTATTTACCATATTCTACAACTTCATACGTTGCACCAATCATTAAGATAATCTAAAAGAGATTTAATATTTTATTTTGGTCTTTCAATAAATGTGATTCATTTTAGAATTAGTCTTTTCCTTCAATCGAGCACCACTCCAGGTTATTATACCTAAAGCCTGAACCTTGGAACCTAGTACCTACTCTTCTAGTAGTCATACCAGAACCAAAGGCACATTCGGTGAAGCAGTGCATCACTTCAATTGTTAACCTTAATCACACAATTTCGGCTTTATTTAAATGATCTTAAAGTTCAAATAAAAAATAGTTTCATCGACCCTACACAATGCAAATAAATTTTGAGAGGGTAATACATGCCCATCATTCAATAGAATTGGTATCTCATCTTACCGTAAGTGCTCAAACTGAACAATAAATTTCGCATCCGGAACAGCCTCAATGTCCGTGGCATTACATACAAAATGCAGGAGAGTCGCCTTCGCTTTTACGGCCATGTTCAGCGGCGACCACCCGGCTATGGGTAGCAAATGTCTGGCCATGCCGACTCCACCGAGTTCCGGTAGGAGGGGTAGACCCAAGAAGTGCTGGCTTGGCGTTTTGGACGATGACATGCGTGCCAATGGGCTCACCACCATGGATGCGCAAGACCGTGCGAAATAAAAGAGAAAAAGTCGGAAAGTGGACCCCAGACTCCGAGGTGAAAGCTTCAGATGCGACCGGGACTAACGTTAGAATGATGATGATGATGATGCTCAAATTGAACTATAAAATGTAATTAGTTTGTATCGTAAAGTGCCAAGCACTTTCACACTACACCGAATATTGTTACAATCAAATGAACCATGCTAAGCAGACCGATGCCGATCTGGTTGACTATCATTAGGTAGGTACGTACATGAAGACAACTTAATCAATATGCGTTGATTGGTAAGAAGTATCAGACCATGTCGAATTCACATATTAAGTTACTTTGATAGTGGAAGTTAAGAATTTCAAATTTTATTATTATTGGAGATGAAATAATCATTTTCAATAAAATTATAACAATCGTTTATTTGCCACAAAATTTTTGAACATTGGCTTGTATAATTACAATTTTCGATATAAAAACTACGAAAAGGGTACCTAGGTCATCATGCATTGGTTGACTTTTTTATTATTGTTGATTTTTATTGTGAGGAATTTTTATTTATGTATCATAATTTGAAGGATGTGGCATGAATTTGTAACTAGAGACAGGGACAGGGGGCTGATTTTGATCATTTATAAGGTGGTTAAAATTGTACGAATATCAAAAAATGATAAGTCATAATACTTTCAAGAAAAAACAACGTCAACGTAACACTTTGGTCGAAGTAAATTTTATTATTTTTATAATGATAACTATTACGAAAAATGTCCCTCTCTCTATGCACTTTTCACTGCACTCGTTGTCGTTTTTGACATTTAATTTGACGTTAACCACTAGCGTGCATAGCGTTTTTAAACAGGGTTAACATTTTACAGTGCAGAGTGCTTACCTATCAATCGCAGACGCGCATTACATAGAGACAAATACATACTGTATAAACTACCCAAATCAGATAAATTATTATATACTATGCTTTGCTATGTATATATTATAATTATGTATGTATGTTATGTCCATGTAATGTAGCTGATTTGGATAGATTATAATATGTTATCAGTATCTACTCATATATTTCTCTATAGAATGCACGCCACTCATTTTGACAGCCAATCGAATCGAATATGTATAATTATAAATTAACAGAATTAGGCCACAACCCTATCACCACGGCGATACTCTAATCCACATGTCAAACAGCATATCACCCAGATTACATTAGGCATAATAAACAAATGAATAATGGATATGAAAAAAAAAGTAGTTGTTGTATCCACATTGCGTGTCATTAATATGCATTTGAACAATTTTGTGTACAAATCGATTAATGTATAATCAAATATAATGTATGGCTATATAGGGAGTTAGGTAAACGCTTTTGAAAGCAAAAACAGCGGATCGTACTGTCCATTTTAAGAAAATTGGCAACATTTTTTTGTAATACTTTTTTCGGTAGGTACCGTGAGTTTTAAAACCCTTTTCTTGGCATACTTCACGTAATACTACTATTTGCAGGTTTTAAAATTGGTCAGTAGTGTAGCTGATGTAAGAAAGGGACATTTTGAGAAAGGAACATTTCGGGAAGGAGGCATTTTGGGAAATGGACGTTTCGGTAAAGGGACATTCTGGGAAATGGACATTATGGGGAAGAGACATTTCGGGAAAGGGGTTATTTGAAACCTAGGGACATTTTAGGAAAGGGAAATTCTGAGTCTGAGCCCACTAAAATCATCGCAAAAGATACATACCTATTTAGGATTTGTCTGTTTAGTCCAAATAATATTTGGTAAGTAGTAATAACTAATTTAGTGCAAGAACGATGATTTTATTTGCCTGCTGGGTCAAGCGGGACCATGACGTCCGTGTCGCCCACAGTTAGTTACACAAATAAAACGTGAGACGAAAATTTATGGTATGGCTATCAACACGTTTTCTTTGACCATGCTACGTTTTACCATAGACAAAAAATATTAATAACATATATTAATATTTAACAAATGTATTGCAATCAGTAAATCGAGAATCTTGGCCTCGAATCTACTAATTGTCAAACATTGTCAAACTACTGAGATTACCAAAAATGTCATTTAATGTTGGACTCTACCCATACACTCGTAAAGTTCAAAAGTAAATGTTATTGTGAAATGATATAATATATTTAATGTTGAACTTTAGGAGCCGAAAACAAAATGGTAGTTTTTGTGATCTCAGTCGTGTGACTGTCGTTAAATATTAGTAGAATCGGGATCCTGGTTAGTTGAAGGGACTTTCATTGAAATCCAATATGTCCTTTGTGGTCAATGAATAAAACGTGTTAATTTTGAACTTGGGTATAATTTCACAGGTATCAAATAGTTTTTTGTTATTGCTACTCAATTCGGATGCTTCCTCGTGGACCTCGGTACACCCGTGGTGTGTAGACAATCCTAGAAAGAAAAATAAGTTATTAATATTATATCTGCCTAATATTATACCTATCTGCATATGTATGGCTGCTCCTGGTTATCTTAATATTTCAATGTATTTTAGTCTAGAACCCATAAGCTGTACGTCAATCCACACGTACATTTTGGTTGTATCCAGCTATTATTTTTATCACTACGGGTGGGACGCCTCTGGTGTTGCAAACGTCCATAAACCACGGTGACCACATTCCATCAAGGCCATGTGCTTGTCTCCCAACTAAGTAGTATAAGTACTTTAAATAAAAACATGGTGACCCTATCCAGATTCTTGAGTCCAAATCTACTTCGCCTTAAATACAAACAGTTCAGCTAAGGCAGGAGGTCAGACAGCTGAAATTGTATGTAGTATAACGGACCCTGTACGTACAACCGTAGATAGGAGTCGTCGATGGTAGGCTCTAATATAACTTACTCGTAACCACAGCGTGATATTGAAGGTGCACCGCACCCAGCGCTTCTAAAAAATCTGCGAGGAACCCTTTCATAGTTCGTGACCTGTTTGCAGACAAACAATACAATTAAATTTATGAATGTAACATAAAATTGCATCATTAAATAATATAAAAACACAACGCCAGTAATCGTTTACATAACCAAAAATGGCACCAAAAATGCCCATTTCTTTAAATGTTCATATTTTAAAATGTTATCTGTCAATTTGGTCACTTATTCTGAGTTACATTACAAACCATTCTTTTTTTAAATCGGCGTCTTTGATTCCTTGACTATGTATTTTTTTTAAACTACTAGGGAAGAATACTTACCATAGAGCCTAGCTCAGCATAAGGCGATGCATCCAGCTTGTCTTCAACGATGCCGGAGCCCAGCCTTGATAAGAGTCTCCCATAGGACACCAGACCATTGGCTACAGAGTGTGTGCTGTCGTAAGTGAGCTTTTGTAGTGCCTCGGCTATAAAAATAAACGTAATAACATTAATATTGTGTGGGGCTATTGTCGTCAAGCAGACACATTGATCTGAACTTGTGCTGCTCTCGAGAACTTGTTGACAGAAAATTTAAATGTGCATATGAGAAGTACCCCAGTAAATGAACCCTTAAGACGATTTTAAACTTAGAAAATTATTAGGAACGAATCAAAGTGATTGTTTCATAATAATCATATTCTTAGCTGTTCAAATTTATAATTATACTTATAGGTAAAATGTCATTAACAGGCGCAATTAATAAGATAATTGAAATTTTATGTAAAATAACCTAAAATCATCCACTAAATAAACTGCAAAATCCAATGTATGAACATTTATGATTCCAGTGGATTAACTAATAGCATCTAATATAAATTGGCTAATTTATTAATGTTATGCGTTACTTATACGATCTATTAATTAATTAATAATTACGTAGTTAATAATTAAATAGTTAATTAATTAAACTGGTAATCAATTAAACTGTTAATTTATTTTTTATTAATTTACTGTATTAATGTACTTTAAAAATATATTAAAACATAATAGAAATGCACTTTCAGATATAATAGGAATGCACACTTACATTAGGAATGTACTTTCAGGTCGAAAGGTCAAAGAGCGTAAGATTAATGCTAAACGCCAAATTATTACTAAATTAGTAATAGTTCATTCATTGGTTTTCGGTTTAAACAAACAAGAACATTCATTCATCCATTAACCGGGATATCTTAACTTTCTGATCCCGTTAACAACCCCATATTTAAATAGAACTCATGAAATTATAAACAATCACTGTAACCATATTCGAAGCAAAAAAACAATTGAATTGATACCAACCTGTAAGTCCCGTGCCCACTGCGAGGATATTACCAGTCTGAGCAGATGCTTGCACTAAAGATGAAGCTTTAGCCTTAATCACATCCGCCGTTACCGAGGCGATATCTGACAAGACATTATACACTGCTGTCACCTTATCTGACAGCGAACAATTTGCTGGATGAGTGACAAATGCGAGGCACAAGATCTGCGGAAGAAGCAGGAGTATGTCTTAGTGATAGAAAGTTTTAGAGAAGAAAGAAAGAAATTACTGAACACACGTACATAACTTATACAGGATGTTAAAGGGGGTATGGGCACATCACATATTGGTATAAAAAAATATGATTTGGTCATTTGTGAGTTGATGTTTTTTTATTAAATTACTTTTTCATTACTCTTTGCTAAGATATTGGGAAGAAAGTAATGCTAATTAACAAATATAAAAGAGATTTTAAACACCAAACCGTCTTTTTTATGGCAATATGTAGTGTACCCGGAGAACTAATTAGAGAAATGCTCCCGAAGTCGATGGCTCTTTTGAATTTAATTTATTATTAACAGGTACTACCATCATCTTCGGGAGCGTTTTCCTAACACTCTGTATAGAAAACTATATGATGAGGCAGCAAATATAAGCAGAACCACAGATTAGATAATAGTTGTAGAACCTACCGATAAAAATAGAATTTTGGGCACCATGTTCAAATATTGTATAGGAGTATTGAAAACTACGAAACTACTCGTAACAATAATATTTATGTTGACTGAACTCGGCCAACAGTAAATTTAACATTTTATACCAAAAATCTACAAATGTAACTAGATGATTAGGGAATGAGTCCAGATCATTAGGATGTGTTAATTTAGAAATTAATAAAAATGCCATTACGCAAAATATGGTGACAACGGTGATGTAAGGCATCAATCACATTTATCGCAATTTAAAAAGGTTCTACCGCAGTCTATTGCAATAATGAATCATACCATACCCTAATATACTTATTATCATTATCATTGCGTCAAGCCCGATCGCATCCACGTCCTTTACATCGGAGTCCGGGGTTCGCTTTCAGACCACCACTTTACTTCTCCATTTTGCACGGTCTTGGACATTTCTGATAATGAGACCATTTACACGCATGTCACCCTCCACGGCCAAGTATTACCAGCCAATAATACTTCCCGAATACCCCTCCTACCAGTACCCGCTATGGTCGCTTTTGCCAGACATTTATCACCCAAGTAACCTGGCGGTTTCTGCAAAACCTAACCGTAATAGCGAAGACGACTCTATTGGATTTTATCTGCAATATCACAGACATTGAGGCTACCTGGGTTACAACTTATATTTATACATGTATTGTATCCTACATATATTTATTGTCTACAGTTCTTGGATCGCTGGAGATGACTTCTTGAGTACGTGAAGTCCTTCCTGTGATGTCGATTTAGATAGACGGACCACTGATGAAATATTTTTTATGGATAATATAAGATCCTTAATACGACTATCGTAATAATAAACAGCTAGGATTTATGGTTTTTGAAAAATCTAATGATGCTGTTTTAAGTTCCATCAAAATAAGACTTGTGACTTCTTTGAGTTATTTCATTATTCTTTATAGTTTCGAATTTAGCCATCCAAACCCTATTCAAAAATTCACTCAGTTAATAATAAATACTTCATTAATTTATTTCAGTATCATGAAACATTAATCATTGTTTTTTTTAAATCATTTTGCAGAGCGAGGATGTACGATTATCGAACCTTTTTTTTATGCAACTTAGTTGGCAGACAAGCACACGGCCCACCTGTCGGAAAGTGGTTACTGTGGCCTATGGATGTTAGCGACACCAAGGGCGTCACACTCGGGTCGTGTAGAGGGGAGGGGTGAGGAAGGGGTTGGGGAGGTTGGGGCAACGTTAAGACAATAAATAAATACTTTTCGTTAACTATTTTGGTGTTCTAGGAATAAAAATAAATAAATACACAATTGCAATTTTTGACAACTTTTATCACATGATAATAATGTATGTCCATAATGAATGCATCAGAGATTGCTTGAAACAGTTTAGAGTATAGGTTCAGTGACAAACCACTGAGGTTACAAAAACTACCGTTGAATTTTCGGCTTTATCAACATAACTTACATTTCAAAATTAAAACTAAACCAGTTCATTACATCGTTTCGTTTACTCTACACGGTGTCATTTAATTTAAGATTTTAACTGCATATCTGTAAAGTCTAAAATTCCCGGTTCTTCTACAAGTGAACCCCGATTCTACTAATTGTCAACCATTGTCCGATTGACAATTAGTAGAATCGGGGCCCTCATAATTTATCGCAGCAGAATTTTTGAATACTTAATTTTTAATAAACTTAACCTATTGCATTTTACTAAAATACTAAAATACAACAAAATAAAATTGCCGGTAAAGGTTGTATTCCTCAGAATATCTGCATATTTAAGGCATGGTAGTCGTGGTGGTGATCTTTATAGTGACTGGCATATTTTCTAGGAATTCCATATCTCCCTACTTTCTTCTCTGCATTCGCTAAAATCAAAAAAGGCCCTTGATTATACTTATAATTATATCAACCATTCTCAAACCACTGATTGCAAAAAAGGTCTTAAAATAATATCTTGCACAGAGTGAATAAATCAATATACCTATTGAACTTTTTTTCATTTAAATTTAAACTTTTATGCGTATATCAACACAGTCTTAAGTTCAATTTCTTGTAATCTCAGTGGTTTGACAGTGGTTGACAATTAATAGGATCCAGGTTATAAACGTTATACAATGAAAATTGTTGGGTGTATAGCGCTTGCCAATTTCTTTAACCAGGTGACAGTCATATTATTTATGAATCTAAGGATAAGTATATGAACCTGAAAAGATGCAACAGGTTATGGGGACAGGATCAGCATTCTACCCTGATGGAGCCATAGACAACAATTATATTTCATAAACGTAAACGTTTAACTACTCTGGAAGGGCATCAAAGAGTAAAGGTATGGTTCCGCAGTCGATGACATACGACAACTCCAGACGATATGTGTCGTTGCGTCAATCATCACATCGTCTGCTGCATGTGTCTGCAGTATTAATGTCGTCGGCTACGCAATCATACCTTTAGTCTCATCACGAGACACCAAACTCAATCTTTTTCCTAAACATTTACATGGTCAAATTGACTGAACTCCACCTGATGGTAAGCTAGATACAGTAAAGAAGTAAACTTGCACTGTACTTATTTGATTGAAGATCCACTTAGCACCGTGTCCAAAATCTGTTCTGACTAATTTATCAATTCGTTTGATGAGATATTTAGTTTTCGTTTTTAACCAAAATTCTGCCGTATGCCGCAATTTGACTGGAATTTCAAAAGAATGCGCTGATTGGTGGAGCATGGTGCAGCAAACAACCTGGAAAATTCAGAAGTTTTAGACTTACGATGATAAGTTAAGTCTGAAAATGGTATGCGGTCTCATAAAGAATGGAGAGACATTTCGAAATATATGGAGCCAAAGCCCATTTCACATTAAAAAGCTTAAAAACCTGCAATGGAGAACAAGAAGGTTATATCGACGTCCCCGAGGAATAAACCTGTATTGTACTATTACTGGGTTATTACTGTTATTGCATTTTCGGTATCTATGGGTCGGAATACACCTATGCAATTTTTTTCAAATTTTTCTAGCGATAATATCCAACTATTTACCCTATGACACCTTTGTTCTTCGGAAAAGTGTTAATTTTTATGTACGAGAAGAATATCATAATACATTATTACAAATTCATTTGTGTGGCTACATTTCGGTAAAGTAATATTACTGCAAAATATTTTCTATTAATTACTGGTTAAAGCGATTACAGGTTTATTCTCGTGATTTATGAGACTGACATTTTCGGTAATACTCAGTTACAGTAATCATTTGGGATCGTGATATAGGTATTGGCGTTAACTGCTTCGCATTTCGAGGAAACATTGCAACCTGAAAGCTCCCCTGTAATGAATAACACTTATTATAGGTACCACAACTGAGCAATAGTTGTCAAAATAAGCAACCTGATGTTAGAACTGAATTAATACAACATTCAGTACCTTCCACTTCCCTAAATGAAAATGAATATACTAGAAAATGTAAAACTAATGAAGGTCTATGGTCTAGCAAGAGAAAAAAATTACTGAAATATCCATAAAAGTCTATAGGACCTGTAGGTAATTGTAAATTGAACTGTGGTAGCAAATTTACCTCTTCAGATAGACAAGATAATTATATTTGATAAATTTTATAAACTAGCTGATCGAAAACAGCAATAGATATACTTTGCTAAACATACTAAAACAGAAAACATCAAACGAATGACTCTACAACGAAAAAGTAATCGCACACAGACTATTAAATATTTATTTTCTTCAAGAGATGTGGATGTTTTGGTTTGTAAGAAGTTTTTTTCTAAATACTTTACAAATTAATGAACAAATGGTATACACAGCAATAGTAAAATTTAAAACAGACGACCGCGTTACAGACTTAAGAGGTAAGCACAATAATAGACCTGTTGATTTGGATTCAACGATTGACCTCCACCTCGAAGTTTGATCCGTCTAACCGGACCATCTGTCCAAGGTAGACGTAGACTGACACTGGGGAGGGCCTTATGAGCATTCGCCATAACCTGGGTCTTGTCCATATTCATCTTGAGGCCCACCTGTTAAGAGACTCGGTTGAGGTCGTAGAGCATTGGGTTAAGATCCTCCAGCGATCCTGCCATGAGCACGATATCTTCGGCAAAACGAAGGTGAGTAATGTATTCGCCATTAATATTAATGCCAAGACCTTTCCATTCCAGTAGCTTAAAGGCATCCTCCATTGCATTGGTGAAGAGCTTCGGGGATATTACATCTCCTTGACTCACTCCCCTCTGCAACAGTATCGCCGCTGTGCTCTGATCTTGTACTCGGACTGACATGGTGGCGTTTTTATACAAACACTTCAGCACTTCGATGTACCGGTAGTCTATATGACATTGCTGAAGAGATTGTAGCACTGCCCATGTCCCGATCGAGTCAAAGGCTTTCTCGTAGTCCACAAACGCTAAACATAGAGGCAAGTTATACTCCTGAGTCTTCTGTATGACTTGCCGCAGCGTATGAATGTGGTCTACGGTACTATAACCTTTTCGGAAACCGGCTTGTTCGGGCGACTGAAAGTCATCAACCTCGAAAACAGCTTATAAACATGGCTCAGAAGCGAGATGGGTCTATAGTTCTTAAGAGAGGCTTTGTCACCTTTCTTGAAGAACAAGATCACCACGCTTCTGTTCCATGCTTCCGGCGTAGTACCTTCGAATAAGGCAGAGTTGAAGAGCTTCTGAAGGACTTTAAGTATCGGTGTTCCACCTGCTTTCAGAAGTTCCGAAGTGATTCCGTCTTCTCCTGGTGCCTTGTTATTTTTAAGCTGCTTCAACTGGCTCTGCCCAATAGACAAGTCTTTTCAAGACAAGCCTGAAGAATTTGGAGCCCACTGAATGGACAGCTTCAACCAACCTGTTATTTATCTCGTCCACTGTACTGCATTCTTCTAGGCAAGAGAAGCGATTCGAAAGTTCGAGTTGAAAGCTCTCGGGGTACTGTTTATGGGAAGCTCTAGGTCGGAGCGTAGAGAGAACAAGATAATAATGATGATAACAATGAACTTAGTGATTGAGTACTGCGTTTGATGTTTTTATTTTTTTATATTACAATTGTGATCTCATTATGGATATTTTGCCCATTTTAAACAATATTTTTTAAATTTTATGAATTTTCTTTAATTTTCCCTTAGAGGTACCGATAACAAATTTATTTACGAAATCTGGTTACAACGATTACATTAAAATATAATTACCCGAAAGATCTACAATATACCAGTTTCTATAATTTACCATTATAAGGTTATTAAAATGTTTACCGTAATAAGTCGGTAACTGAACATTACATTTACTTACTAATGAACATATACATCGTTGGAGAACTCCGTAAAGTAGTGTTATGTCTATGATTTTTAAGAAATTATTTTTATATTACAAGAATAATTCGGTAAGTAGACGTTGCTGGAATATTATTGATAGTTCATGGTGGTAATATATCAATACCCTAAAAACTGTTAGAAATTATTTTCGGTAATTTGAACTTTGGTGAATATCTAATTCTGTGTTTAATCAATAGTTACAAGCCTAACTGTGATCTATTTGGGCAAAAATTAGCTTTCCCGGCGTATTAAAATGTTATCATAATTGTCTTTTATAGAAAAGTTAGAAGCGAAAAACACTAAATCTTTTCTCCTGTAAAATTTGATTATTGCGATTACCGGTTTATTCCTCGGGGACGTCGATATTATTGTATATAGTTGTTGACCTCTGTGGCGTGGCGGTAGTGAACGCGACTGCTACGATTACTCCGATTCCCACTTAGTGCAAAAAAAAATTGTTGCATGAATATATCTATTCGCATTGGCCTAGGTGTTCTTATGTATCATATGGATGTATTTACAATAAAAAACTAAATACTTATCATACTAGAACCCATAACACAAGCTAGTATATGCTACATCCATAATTGACGTTAAGCAGATTGCCGTAGAATATTTAATGTACTTACTTATATATCAATTATCCACAGTCAACATTCAGTTCTCGAACTTTTTAATACATATTTCGATTTAAATTATTTAAAAACACTTACCACACTTAGACTTAATATTGTCCCTTCCAACTTCATCCTAAGATATCACTAAGTATTACTAGTTTGTAATCAAGACGACAGTTCCGTACTGCTTTATATTACAATGGCCATTGTAGCACCATACATATTGAGTCATTGCTATAGTGTGCGATGATACTTAATAACATAGGTTAAGTTAACAATGAAGTAATTGTAGAAATATTTATTTTCAGTAAGTAAGTACCTACTACTAAACGTTGCCGTCTCGCTGGATATAGGATGAAAGGATAGCATCCTGTATATTTAGTAGTAATTGCTACGCAGGAAGCGCGGGTTCGATTCCTATTCAGTGAAAATATTTATATACATGAATAATAGCTATTTGGACTGGTCTAGACTGGTCTTATCAGCACGTTAAACCGTCGTTCCCAATTGTTATTCGAAACTCTATGGCAGTTGCACATGAAACTGCAATACTATCGATATCGCCAATATGTTGAGATGTCGGTTCACGAAAAATATCGATATTTAGCCGCATCGCAGTAAGTCTTCGAGGTGACAGTTGTGTGTGTTTTTTCTTATATTCATACTGTGGTGATTCGAATGCAACTGGAATTAACACAAGGATGTTGACAGTGATGACTGGACAACAGAATACCAAAGTACTTTAACGCAATTTAATAGGTAAGAAACTATTATATATTAGACACACTTCTAATAAGGCTGCCTTCACACTGGAGTATATCCAGCGTAGGCGTTCAATGACCGTATGCGTAGCGCAGACGCCGTGACAATCCGACGTGGCGTCTCTGCTGGAACATATTATGAGTACACTGCAGTAGTGTCGAGCGTTCTATCGACGTTCGAGCGTTTCATAGACTTTACTGCAGCGCAGCGTACTCATTTGTTCCAGTAAAGAAGCCGCGCAGACGCGACGCAAGTGTTGCGTTATCGCGACGTCAGCGCTGGTTATACGTTCATCGAACGTCTACTATGGACAAACGCCAGTGTAAAGGCAGTCTATCTCTACGAGTGAGACTATAGATCACGTAGTTACTTATAATTGAAAATAACATAACCGTGTTATTTTATAGTAACTTCATAACAATTAATAAATACTAATACAATAAGCTAAGCAATAAATAAAGTGACTCATTATTTATAATAAATAGGGTGGATGATGGGTACAGTCTATAATGGTCATTGTACTGGGAAACAGTACTGTATTCTGGTCTTCTTACCTAATGAATATTATGTGTGCTCAGAGCTGTGAATATTTAAAACGTAGAGAAGTGTACCTACTTCAAGATGGAGTTACAACATGTTACTATACTGGTAAGTGTTCTTAGGCCGGTTGTGCTCGGATGCGACTGGGAACAACTCTGAGATGATGATGATGACAATGATGAATGATTGCTGTAGTAAAGTAGTGGAAACTTTACTAGAGGCTTCTATGGCATTTTGGAACCAAAACGAAAAATCACAATTCACAGCACTATAAGTACATAATTATATCTATACTTATGCATTTTTCCATGCCGTTAGCCTAAAACTCCACTATTTTTATACATACCTAAGTAGGTAACTCGAATTTACTGCGGTGAGTTCGTTTAAAGTGTTAGTGCGAAAAATCTCCAATTAGGTACTTGTATTCCATTATGTGATACAGTGTTGTCAGATTAAAATAAAATCACGAGTCCGATAATCACCTCCGCCGGTTTTGGGGAGGGGGGGGGGGGGGGGGTGCTATGTATGAGTTCATTGTTTCGAGAGTGTTAGTTAAATTATCTTAGTATTCATGTATTTATTACACACAATTTATCTTTAATTGGGTATTTGAAAAATACAACAATAAAATATGAAATGTTTTTTTAAGATACAAATAAACTATGAAAATGTATTCCACTGATAGATGAATTGTAAATGTTTTATTTTTTTGAAATAGATAAAATTGTATAATTAAATAAATATAATTGTAATACGTAAAAAAAATCTACATGTTGCAAGATACAAAAGATTTGTCAAATACCCAATTATATTATGAGAGGGATGTTGACAAAGTAGTCCGATTCTGCCCAATACTACTTACCTAATATCTTAGTTTTTAGCGACAAAATAGGCATTGTAAAAAAAATGTTGCTTATCTAAACTTTTCATTAATATGTTATTTAAAGTTTACCATTTGATTCCTTATTAAATTACAAATTACTTGTATTAAGAATAATACGATTAATGTAAACGAAACGAACGGAATTGGTTTTTCGGAAATCTAATAATGAGGTTTTAAGTTTCATCCAAATCGGGTTTCGTGACTCCTTTGAGCATTTTTCGCTATTCCTTATAGTTCAAAAATTCATCCCGTATTATATAGGTATTCGATGTTTCAAGCGCCTCGCAAGATAAAATTATTCAAAATAATCTTTGAAAATTATTCAAAATAATTTTTAAAAATATATCTTTGAAACTATTTATGGTTTGCTTTCTACTCTTTTCTCTCGAAAAGTGATCAAAATAGTCGACATCCGTATTGTACCATCAGTAAGTAATCTAGACGGAGTAGAATTGGCCTGAATCTCTTAGTGGGCCCCAAACGCCCATTGAATATATATTTTTATGTATAAGTACCTATAGATTAGACAACCGCCTTCCTAAGGAAGCCCTCCTTTTCAATGTTTGCGCTCCGTATCCGCAGTACCGTGGGTCAGCTATGTTCGCTACTTTCACACCATCAGCAACTGAAGACCCATAGACGGCGTGCATACCAGACCCATAGTCGGTTCGAGTCCGACATAACCTCTCAACGGGTCCGGTAGGATTGAATAGGTGCGCGGGGAATTTCGCACACAGAATAAAAGGAGTATAGAAAACATATAAAGCATCTCTTTATTTTTCAGATTATAATTTGCATCATTGTACAACCAACACGCTCTTCAGAAACCCTAGTAAACTTGCCAAGACAAACAATTGTCGCACTGGTGAAGGACAAACCGGGATACGCGTTTGATAAAATAGATACAATAGTTAATTCTAAATTAGGTAAAGATGTGACTAATTGGGTTTTTCAATATAAATCAAAATATATTAAAGCCATATTCGAGTTTCTTAAGTTATATGTAGATGAAAAATAATTTAGAAATATCTAGTAGTTAAAGTACAATAGTTTGTTTATATCATTTATTGTTTTGTATTTATTTATTTATTGTAATTGTATTTATAATTTATTTATTTTCACAGTATTGTGAGCTACGGAATTGTACTTTACCTAAGGTCAAAATCTTTCATCCTGTATATCTTATATGTCAAATCAAAATCAAAATCAAAAATAATTTATGCTGCATAGACCAGTAAATGGCACTTACAAAAAGTCAATGTCAACAATATTTTATCAAATGCAAATGGACCACCGGTTCGAAACACGGCCCCGACCTGAGAACACTCCGGCAAGAAACTCATATGTGTTGTAACCATAGGATATACACAGCATTTTTTGCTGCACCTAAGTCCATAATGTATGTACGGATAAATACTTCAAAATTATCATGAGATTGTGATAAGCATAATGTAAACACCAGATACAAATACAGTCTTGTAGTCTGTGATAGACTGCAATTTTTTTTACATAGGTATAATCCGACACAACCTCACCTGCCGGCTGGGAAGTATTCGAGGGAATTGTCGCACTATAAATAAAAAGTAACTGTTTACGCTATTACCAAACTCCATAATTACCTAAGTTGGAAATCTGTCGTCAGTTAAGGTTTGTAATCAAAACAACAAAAATGTTCATGTATCCATTTTATTGAATAAGTGTCGCTAAACTCCGAGGACTGCTGAAAGACAGTGTACAACTGTATTTATATTATATGCAAAATAGCGACATGTGGAGTACCGAATATTTTTGGTAGAATAAAATTTTTGGAAATGCAAATTATTACATTTATCTATTCATTGAATTAATGTATAAGTGAATTATATGAAATAAGTAAAATAAAACAAATATTAGCTTTGAGTGTTTTTGTATCATGTCTACTGTAAAACCGAGTTTTTGTATTTTTCTTTTTAAAACTAGTCTACTGGTCTACTGGTAAACTGGCTACTTGTACAATCAAATTGCAGCAACTGATACATGAACATGCTGTATTTATTTAATTTGTCCAGGCAAAATGAATATTTGCATTTTAAATCATCAAAGGTCACGGGGTCACTCAAGGCAGCATCTTCGGGCCTTTCCAATTTTAATGCGAATTACAAAAAACCGCAAATATTTGCCTATTTACTTTGCAGTTGTCTCTCACAAATCATAACTTAGATGATTGTACCAAGCTAATCGGACATACCGAATCGATGTACCTACATTGGAAACAGTGAATGTTCAAGAGGGGACTTGAACCCGCGCGGCCAGTTCCTTACCAGGTTGATTCTGTTTATATAAAAAAAAATACAACATGTTGTGTTATGTTCTGCAATATAATTAAAAATCTTTCGTCTTTTTTGTAACATGGTCTAAGTAATATTAATATCCTACTTTTATTACATGATATCACATAAATGAGACTAAACTAGACCTAAAATACTTTGTAAGAGGTAAAAAGATTACGAAGATTGTTTCACTAAATTGTATTAGAGTTATCAAGCATTTGTACAAATATCTTGATACATAGACACTGGTACCGATTCTGATGCTATATAACTTTGTGATAAAAATTATCACTTGTTCGAATGCTAAATGAACATTTAAGAAAAATAATTCAATGCGAAATAGAATCGGTAACACGAATTAAATGTCTAAAGAACTCTTGAAGTGTAATTCAGTGTTCTGTACAATTCTTTCAATAATTCCTAAGCAAATGCATTCATGCTTAACAGTAGCTCATTTTTTCGCAATGACGAAGGTTCCCCTTGGTCCTGGATATACTCGTGGCGTATTGATGATTCTGTGAAGTAAAGATTGTATTAAATTTAGAAAAAATATAATGAACTCCAAGTTCACGCTACATTTCAACTCAAACAATGTATTAGCCCATTAAAATTCACTGCTAGGCTTCTCCAAATTTGATATTTCTACTTATGTAGTCTTCAAATCGAAATTAAATGATAACTACTTATAATGGAAATTTATGTATGTTGATTAACCTTTTAAACATAAAACCTTTTTTAAAGAAATGTCCTTGTTGGAATTTGTGCGGACAATAATAAGTCATCTTAGTAGCTTTAGATTTTTCTGAAGCTTGGTGCACTTTTTAGCTGCAATAATGATAAGAAGCAACAGTATCTACTCTGACTACACAATTAAAGAACTTTTATAATGATGTGGATAATATCTTAAACTATATTGATGATAAATACTCACTCATAAATAACAGGCTCTCTTCTAGCAATACCTTCCTTAAAATTGACCAATTTCTTGCCGCGGTATGCTCTGGCTTTAGAGCCCTTCTTAAGTGTCTTCCACAATAAAGGTGGATTATCGTAAATGTGTTTGGAAGGACTAATTTTAAACTGTTCAACCTCCTGTAACAAGGAATAACGTTTATTGAAACCAACAAGTCACAGTCGGAGGTAAAATTATCGCTTAGGCTGACGCCAAACGAGCGTATTTTTTCAGTATTCAACAACCAGCAAATTTGCCACGCCACTACTCTATATATAAGCAGGAGAGGGGCAGATAAGCAATATGAGAAGGAAAAGTAAGGAAGCCTCAGGCTCCAAAATGCAAGATTTTGATGAAACTTGTATTGAGACGATACCTAATACTGACGTGCAGTTTAAAATATAGTCGTTATACTAATTATCAATTTATAAAACCTACCTGATCACAAGGAACCACGTTCACAGGACACGGCTCATAGTCATATTCCAACCTACTTTGAGGGTTATTGTTAGGAGTATCCCCGGTGATCGTGTTGCCTGCCTTAGCTATACTATTACCAATAGCATACAACCCATTGGCCACCGCGCCTTTAAATGAAGATGCTGCTTTACCAAGCTCACTGACTGTAAGAATTAATTTAATACTTAATTAATATAATTTATTTAATAAATTTAAAAGATAATTATATAAATATGAGAAAAATAATACTTAATTGATAAATATGGATGTGTGGTGGACGAGAATGGATAGAATAAGGAATGAGTACATTAGAAGAAATTTGAAAGTGGCACCAGTAAATGAATATCTGAGAAGAGATGGTAGTAATGTTGAAAAAAAGGGCCAAAGTATGAATGAGCTTTAGGAGCAGAGGTCGGCTCAAGAAAAGATGTATGATTTGTGTGAAAGAAGATATGACAACGAAGTATGGAGTAGAATGGCATGTTTAATTTGCCGACCTCAATTAATTTGTTCAACTGCGTAGCTGTTGTGTTCACTACCACCACGCCACAGAGAATAACTAATCCTACTTTCTATCCTAATAATATTAAATGTGTGACAGTTTAAAAGAATGTTTGAATATTCGGATGGATTGCAGGAACGAGATCTAAATTCCAAAGGCGAAGCAGTGGGAATCAGCTAGTCAATAAATAATTTTGTTCTTGATAAAATTTCTTACCTTCAATCCCCGTACCCATAGTCAAAATAGACGCCAAATCGGCTGTAGCCCTTCCAAAAGCTTTGGTTTTATCAATTATCATACTTGGCAATATGGTCCAAAGACCCCCAATAGCGTTTGACAGTCCACTCATATCTCCGCACGCAGGTTGAATGCAGATAGTGAGGCATGCGAGCTGTAAAAAGACAAGTGTTAAACAGAGTTCTTGACGTCCAAAAATAAACACAGTTATTGTCCTTCTTATCAAATAAAATATCTTAGGAGGTCCTCACACCAAAGTAGTAAATGTACCAAAACATCTACCTACGGTATGTACAGCATTTGCTGCCCCCTTAGGCCCTTCTCACATTAGCCAACTCAAAAAGTTACGGGCAACAACTCGAATTTCGTGTCCTAAACTCCAATCAACTCTCAAAAAGAGTCGACAAGAGTCGAAAAAGCGGATGCCGTGAAATGGAGGAAATTAAATTTGCCAAGAAATTAAAAAAAAAACAGTGGCGTACATAAAAGTACAGTGGCGTTATATACGACCCCCGCCCACTCCGGAAATTGAGTTTTTGTGACAACGAAACTGGACATTTTTTCTAGTTACTTACTGATGTAAGTAGGGCCTTATTGTTACTTCTTCCCTATTCCCGAAAAAGCGAATCACAAGCCCGGTGTGGCGGTACCGTAGCTGACTAACGCTCTTGGAGTCAAAACTACTTTAGACGTTTGATGTTGAATGTTTGTTGTTTATTATACTAATAATAAATACGTTTAAGGCAACTCACCGTTAATACTACCAATTTTAAATTCATGTTGTCACATGTACTTGCACTGGCACTTCCACAGTAATATAATAAAAGACAACTGAACCAGGTACCCAAATGTACTACCTATTATATGGCCAGTTATTGCTAAACTTCTAAGGTGTTTAGCAAACGACTCTGAATCATTAAAGCTTCATAAAACTACAATCTATAATGTACACCAAATACGTAAGTAATGACGTTACGCATTTCTGAATTATTTAGGTAATTGTACTGAATAAATAGGAATGTTACCCTATTAGATGGATAGTTATAGCAATAAATGTCTAATGGTACAAAAATGCAGCATATCAGGCGCATTCTTATCTTATCATATATTGTTCCTGTGGATCTATTTCAACTTAGGTACAAGATGCTAACAGACAAAAGGACTAAAAATGAAGCCAAAACCTAAAGAAAAGTGTCTAATCGCAATTGTACCGTTCTTTGTTCTTTACCCTCCTGGACAAAAAATGACAATTCGTCGTCGTCATTTCGTAGAATGGAATAGAAAAGAATGTTCAATCAATGTATGGGATTTATATTCGTTCACGTCTGTCATAAGCGTCAAAAATACGTGTCAATCTTACGGGATGAAATAGAATAGAATGTTTAATGCATACATTCTATGAAGCCGATTGGTAGATTAGTGAATGGAATCGCCAATCTACAAAACTGCGACCATAAATTGCCACTTGTCTCCGGGGGCTGTAGATCAATTTCTACTGGCTAACGACTGAAAGATGAGGTAAGAAAGTGGTAACCATAGCCTATGGATGTTTGTAACACCAAAGGCATCACACTCGTGATGCGAAGCAAGTAGATGAGAGGAGGGAAGGGGGAGTTTCTGTGCTATCAGTGCAGAAGACAAACAAAGTTTCTAAGAAGATAAAGCAAATCTGAATGTAAATGTCACAGTTTTACCTATACCACAGATCATCGCCAACAGAGATTGGAGTTCGATACGCTCTGTATATGTTATTATTTTAATGCCAATAATTCCTGAGATTGGAGTGCTATACAATCTGTCTATGTTATTATTTTAATACATTTAATACCTGAGTATGGAGTTCTGTACGATCTGTCTATGTTTTTATTTTAATAACTTTAAATACCTGGGATTGGAGTTCTATCCAATCTGTCTATGTTATTATTTTAATACATTTAATACCTGAGATTGGAGTTCTGAGTACAGAGTACTGAATCTGTCTATGTTATTATTTTATTAATTTTTAAATATCTGTGGTTGAAGTTCTATACGATCTGTCTATGTTATTATTTTTATACCTTTAATACCTGAGATTGGAGTTCTATACGATCTGTCTATGATTTTTTTATTTTAATGCCTTTAATACCTGAAGTGCAGATATTTAATGGAGAAGAAAGGACATAAATAATTCCAAATGTGTTTCTACACAGCCATATCACATACAGTAAAAGTTTGTTTATGTAAAGAATTATGCCACACACTCATTCTGACCGTTTAAGCGCCGAAGTAGGTCAGTCATGAAACTCTCAGGTATATGCTAATAGTTCCCTAACTGTTGTCAAACAAAAAATATGTAGAGTAGTCTTCTTTTTCTTCCGAAAATAATTATAATCATTTCTTATGGACAAAGTTTTTAGGTTTAACATTTATATTGAAATTGAAACAAGTAATAGATTCATTTGTAAATTTTGAATGATAAGATGTATCTAATAGTAATAATAAAACAATAAATAAATATTCTAGGACAATCTACACAACGCCACCTAGCTAAGCATATCTTAACTAGCCTATGTATGGATAAACCTACTTAGCCACGTTTTTTTTGTAAATACTATATTATACTTTGAAACACACCAACCAATGCAAATATTCATATTTATGCACACAAATATTTGCACTGAGCGGGATAAGAAACAGCGCCTCCTGTGTAGAAGTCCAGTGTAGATGTGTTGTGTGTGATGTCCAATGTCTGCATACTCACCTACCTATTATAGTAATTCAATTCATGTCAAGTACCTTTTTTTACGTGCGCAAGTCCCCGCGGATACCGCCTCTAAGTCGGTGCAAGTAATTATGTCGGAATCGAACCAACTAAGACGCACGCCGTCTATGGGTCTTTGATTGCTGGAGGTGAGATTATACGAGACATATCTCTCGCCATGTCTAAGTTCCTACGTTCTTTTGGAGTTTAAAAACCAGTTTCTTTAAATCGCTTTGGAAATGTTTGTACATGTTTTGTACAATGCACGTCGCACTGTCTAGAATCGATTCTTCTTCAAACAAATGCATCAAAATTGTCAATACTCGGGCGGAAACAGACATCTCGATTATTTATTTAATCTATCAACCATTTATGGAAATCACTACATAAAACCAGTTGGTTTATAAAATGATAATACATAGGTAGTTTCGGCCATTATACCAGTTTTTTTATCCTCCACATTACGAAACAAAAATGTACCCAGCAGACAGCCTCTGTGGCGTAGCGGTAGTGAACGGGAATGCCATGCAAGAGCCGCGATTCCCACTCAGTGCAAATATTTGGGTGCATGAATATAATAAATATAACATAACATAACAATTTACATCTTATTCCAATTTAACTCCGTTTGTAACTTGCTAGTTGTTGCCCGCTGCTCAACCCACGTAGACTTCTGATCCTGTACCCACTGATCCATAAAATACTTCGTTAGAGCTCACTTAATAAAAAAAATACTCGCATTGGTCCAGTCGTCTTCAAATTTTGCGCTTAGTAACATATTTTTCGATTCCTTTTTACTATTTTTATTTATATAGAAAGATTTGTCCTCATTGAGTCATCATCTCTTCATTTTCTAAACGCTTGAAAGACTGAACACATACCTAAGATGGGTACTTTACAAATACCTATTCAGAATCAGGGTGTAATACCTGGATTAATTAATATTGAAGTCGCTAAATATGGTAATTCCCTAGCTCGGATGTTGTAATTCAAAAAGGTACAAATTTACTTAGAAAACATAGAAAATATAAGATAAATATCAATAAAACTAAATTCACTGAACGAGAACGTATAATTAAGATCGACGGCGGCGTCGGCAGACAACATCTGGCGAAGAGTCACGACATTATAATTACAAGTAACAAACCTGTTACACCGTAACCAGTTCATCTGTATTTCTGCATTTGTTTTAAATTTTAGATATTTCCTATCTTTAACAATAATATATAAAAACAATAGTGATATAACACATTCGACCAAGTAAATGTAACTTGTGTAATCGTAAGAGGTACCCACAGGACAGGCTTGCCTAGTGTGGGGCCAATGGACACTGTTAAAAAACTGTACTCTTATTGACAAGCTGGAAGCTTGAAGCTTATTGGAAGCTGGAAAGCCGACCCCAACTGAGTTGGGAAAAAAGGTTCAAGGAATGATGACTCTTATTGACAATAAATATTTTCTATTTTATTTTCTATTTCTGTTCCCAAAGGATACATTTTGATTATATTAAAGTAGATAAATCTTGACTCAACATATCGGTAATATGCCACAAACACAACAACTGCTTAGAACAGTTTCTAAACAGGTTGTCTCATAAAAACCCTGGTATTCTCAAACGCCAACATTTTTTCTCAAATCATGGTTTTCCCTGAGGTGAGGTCCAAGACCCCTCATATAATTAAGCAATTACCTAATCAACAAACCGTTCATTTTCAAACTCGGTGATGATTGATTCGTGGCACAACATTTGCGATATGGCCATATATACCTACCAACTTTTACTATTGTAGGTATATCACGAAAAATTACTTTACGATTAAAATTAATTATACTAGCTGTACTGTGCCTTATTACTGCGTATATAGTTGTGTTTAATATTTACTTAGACTTTACAAATAGTTACAAATAAAGTAAGACCGCAAATAACTTATACTTTTAGTAGTGTATTTAGAATCATACAAGATAGAATTTTTATAAAATATTTCGACTCAATCGTTTTCGTGTGATATTTTCGTTTGAGTGCAAATAAGTACGTATAAATATGAAACTCAAGTTCAAGGAATTTTACTTGAACGTTTAGTTATAATATACTTCAGTTATTGAATCTCCCCAAGCAGGATAGTGTCAATAGTATACAATTATGGATAATTTGAAACGTTATTTGCTAAAGGTAAGTCAATTGATATCAATATTATTAGTATAGATTGACTGAAACCAACAGTTCGTTGAATCGTTGAAAACAACAAAATACAACAAAATGTTTGAAAGGACTCCCATAAAGAGGTCAAAAACATACATTTTTTTTGTACAGAGATAAGTACCTATGAACTCGCAGTGTTAAATAGGATTAAAAAGAGCACTAGATAACATATAATCCAATAAATCGTCGACATTGGTTGAGTAGGTATATTTATCCTCAATTCTAACGTAATAATAATATTTACTCCGTGAATCATAGGTTAAATATAAAAGTCTTACAAGCTATGTTATATGTTCGCTATACGCCTACCACATACGGTGTACAGATTAATAAAAAAAAATTTATAAGGCTTTTATCAAACAGCAATAAATAATGTCATATTAAGCAACTACATTATCATACCAGTATATAAAATTAAAAAAATGATGAATTCAAAATTTACACAGATGTCAATTAATATTAGATATCAATACATTTATTATTAAGTACTATATTCAACCCTACAGACATACAAGCATAAAGATTAAGGTGTAATTGTTTATGTTTCAGATCCTTCTAACCGCTATGCTAATCATTTTATTAACCGGTACAATAGATGCTAAAAAAAGTAAAAGGCATTCTCGACCTATCGTATTCAGGACACATGTTCAAGAGCAAACTGGAAATCAGCACACTAAGATGAAAAGGAGTATTTACAATAAAAATTGGGACAATTATGGACAATACAACCTTCCTCCGTACTTGGTGTTTAGCAAAAAACTAGGTGCTTATTACCCCTACTATAAGTATCCACAAAACAATTTGAGAAGAAATATGAAGAACAGCTACAAGCAGTCTAGTGCAAGTAATCATTATAGCACTCTACAGACTAACTTTGGACAGCGGAACGTAAAATAATGTAGAGATTTATTAGGTATGTTTATGGTAACTTATGATGATGAAATTACTCGACAGTTTTGTGATAAAGTGTACATAAATTAAGTGTAATTAAATATTCAGTGTGCAAGGGAAACATTCCCGAAGCTGGAGGCCTCTGGTACCTAATACTCCTGGTATACTACATATTGTCATAAAAAATACGGTTTGGAACTCCTTTTAATTTAATCTTATTATGTTAGTAAAGTTAAATGAAATAAAAATTTCATGATATAACATTTAATCAGCTTGCCTTATGGCGCCACTTTTTTTTGCGGTGACGTTTTTAGGACATTATTGTTTCATTTAGTTTTACTGCTACGATGGCGATGGAGAGTAAATAATGCAAATAAAAAAAAGATTTAATAAATATTGGCAAATCGTAATTTTTTTTATCGACTCGAGTACTAACTACCAGGGGCCTCCGGCATCGGGAGTGTTTCCCTTTCACTCTGTATAAGAAAATAAGGGTCTGTGCAGACAGGGAGGACGCTCCTCTTTGTCTGAGGAAGTATCGACTTTAAATTTATTGAAATAAACGAAACTTTGAGCAGAAAAGAACTGTGGCACAACCAGTGATGTAATAAAAAAATACGACAAGTAGCTTATTTTATTTAATCCCTGTAACACAATTATAACATTCATTTATCATTCATTCATAACATTTAATTTAAAATGAACTAAGATTATCGGTTAAAATCGAAAAACGTATGGGATGATGGCAATGAGTAAGACGATCAGCACAAGCTGCTAATATAATTTATCACTACTAATTGTAGTAAGTAATAATAAGTCAATACAATTTAGTCAATAAATTAAAAAAATATTACAAATCGAATAACCCACCCCTGATCGCTCCTGGTGCAAAGGTGCCCATCGCACTTGCCGCATTTTGCGATTGCCAGCCTCTGAACCAGGAACAATCCGGAGCGGAAGTCACCAGTGGCCTCTATGAGCCTCTGCCAAATCGCCTTCACAAGGCTTTTGGGTTCTTTGCTCTAGCTTCCAAAGGTTTCCACCGCTATTCGCACGAAGTGGTACTGCTGCACCAACACAGCGTACTTGAGTTTCTTCCTCGAACTGGCGTTATCAGCGGCGGCCGCCGGGGCCGACTACTAATTTAGTTCTGAAATAAATTTCCCAGCCCTCGAGACAGTGGGAATTCGTGTGTCATCATTTTGTGGAACATGCCAGAGTAGAAACTTCACTATCACTATCACTACATAGTATAAAATAAAGTCGCGTTTTCTGTCCCTATTTTTCTTGTCCCTTTGTATGCTTAAATTTTTAGAACTACGCAACTGATTTTGATGCGGTTTGTTTCAATAGATAGAATGGTTAAAGAGGAAGGTTTATATGTATATAACATCATGCTACGACTAACAGGTGCGGAGCAGGAATGAAAAATGTTGCAAAAACGGGGTGACGCAGACGAAGTCGCGCGGGTCAGCTAGTAACTCATATTTCGCATTTACAATTCACAATAAAACTAGCAAAGACTATTTAGGGGCTCTTGTCCCTAACTGTTTTGTGTCTCACTACGGCAACGGATATATAGTTATTAATAAATGTTTAAAGAACATAGCGCTTAACGGGTTTCCTGTTTGATTTTAGAGCCCCACTGGGGAAATACCCTACAAAAAACAGTATGAAGGTCGACCAAGTCATACGCGTGTAAATCTCAACGAGGAACTTTTGTGGAAATGCCAGGACGGCCAATTCTACTATATATCAATCATTTAAAAAAACCGCGGTAGCCTAGTGGTATGGGTTTGGACTGCTGAGACGAGGTCTCATGTTCAATCCCGGGTTTACCATGGCACACACCAATGACTTTACGATGCTTTTCAAAGTCATGTGTGTTTTTATCACAGGTTTATAAGTGCCCGGTTAATGGCAATAGGCTCGCCACCTATTACATTGGGACCTAAACATAAACTGGCGAAATGTGGGTGCTAGCACCTCTGCCTACCCCTTCACGGATACAGGCGTGACTTTATCACTATCACTATCACTACATAGTATAAAATAAAGTCGCGTTTTCTGTCCCTATTTTTCTTGTCCCTGTGTATGCTTAAATCTTTAGAACTACGCAATGGATTTTGATGCGGTTTGTTTCAATAGATAGAATGGTTAAAGAGGAAGGTTTATATGTATATAACATCATGCTACGACTAACAGGTGCGGAGCAGGAATGAAAAGTGTTGCAAAAACGGGGTGACACAGACCAAGTCACGCGGGTCAGCTAGTGTATTATATAGTTTACTAGCTGACCCGCGCAACTTCGTCTGCGTCACCGAATGAACGACGAATGTATGAAGAAATTTTTGACAATACTCTTCTTCGAGCACCAATGGCAATAGTATCCAAAACTGTAGTTGCAACCAGGAGCAACGTTAAAGATGATGATGATGATTTATTAGTTTACAAAGTAAAAGACAATAAAGATCATAAAATACTTGTATACTTGAATATTATGAGAAAAGCTTGTCGTAAGAACCAGTCTCATCCTTTAATTCTTCTTACATTTTGTAACCGGTATTGTTTGTTGACTATTCTATGTTGCGGTCATAATCAAAAACCTTGTTATGGTGATTTCCTACACGATCAAAAACCGATCAAAAAAATTCTGCACGAGTATCATATTAGGTATAACGAACGAACAGTAAAAAACATGTTTGTTTTCAAAAATACGTTAAGTAAGTATAATATTCTGTGTTTTGTTGAATAATATTCTATGTGGATGCTAGGGTTCGCTAGTCAAGTCCGTTTACAATTTATTTAAAGACCTCCAATGCAGGTTGTTTCACATACTCTTGTAGCTGACCTAAAACATGCTGATGGTTTTAGAATTTTTAGTAAATTACACCAATTTTATACTTCTTTAATGTTTATGCCCACAGTACAATGCTAACAAACCAACACATTTAAGACCCAACCTCATTGCTGGTGAACACTGGTTGCAAGGTGATGGTCTGATCGGCTGCATGCTTTTTTTTCAAAGTCAGACAACGAATTAAAAACCAAAAAGCCCTAAAGTGCGAGTTTTAGACGCAACTGAAAAATCTTTGTATAAATAATAATGATCTACTAGTATAATACAGCTTTCAAACAAAAAAAACTACATCGAAATCGAGTCATCCGTTCGGGAGCACGATGCCACAGACAGACACACACACAGTCACGTGAAATTTTAACACCCCGTCGTTTTTACGTCGGGGGTTTAAAAAATACGAGTACAACGTTGTAACTCTGGTAAAAGTGCCGGCAAAAATCTTGAACAAAAGTTAAAAAGTTTGCACGTAGACTGCAGCACAGACCCATCAAAAAGCCAAATCAACCAATGCGAGATGTTAAGTTCGTGATTGGTTTAATACTCGCCCCGTAAATCTATCAAAGTGACCTAAAAAGCACGTAGGTGCTTACATAGAAAAGTCGCGTGCCGGTCTTTATTCTAGGTATTTATTTAAAAGACTGATTTGGAACAGTTCTGCATTTTGTTATAAAATCAACGTCATGGGGGGTCGCAAGAGACGGTTTACGAACGCGTGTTTGAACCCTATAGGGGAAAGTGGGGGAGATTCGTACACCGGGAACATTCATACAACGGCCATAACTGGAATACGCATCATGGTGGCGCCTTCGTATTAGTGTATGTGGTGCCCACACACACGCATAATATAACCGCGGAGTGGCTCACCAGTGCAGCCGCTGGCTTCGATGTGACAGGATATTACGTGTTTTCGCTTTGCATAAGTAATTTTTCGATGCAACTTCGAACTTGTTTATATTCTATAAGTTTTGCTGCCATTACTAAACTAATTCTTTGTGGTGTTTGAATATATACTTAAGTTCATTATTTTTACATTTGCTTGAACATAATCTTAGCAGCTATTTTTATTTTCAATATATAATCGAATTTTTTGATTGGGGTAGCTTCGTACAGGAATGAACGGGGTAGGTTCGTACTATATGAATGTACTGAGCGTAAGAAATGCAATCCGCATTTACGAGACTACTAGTAAATTCGGATTTGTCCGGGTTCGTCCTAGTTTAAACAGTGTCCAGGCGGGGTTTTTACTATAGTCTGGAGAAACCTAGTGTCCGGGCGGGGTTTTTATTGTAGTCCCAGTGAAACCTACTAAATATTTTGAATATAATGTAGTCAGATTTTACAATACAAGTATAATGATCTTACTATTAAATACTTAGCACCCCAGGTTGTTTCTACGAAATTTAGATCTCAATATACGTTACATTTTCTATAAATAGCACATGTACGAAGCTACCCCGTGGGTGGGGTGCATTCAGACGATTTACTTTTATTTTTTTAATCGTCATAGCTTGGCCACGGTTCTTTCTATGAACAAGTCGTCTAAGGGAACATTGTAGGCAAATATATAAGCAATCGACCAATGCTCAAATTGTTATCAAATAGCGTTTAGTTTTTCTGCTATAGAGCTCAAAGTGAAAAGTGTACGAATCTACCCCACTTTCCCCTACGAGTATATAAGTACTAGCCAAACGAGCAAGGACATTAGTCTTTGAGGATACACTGGCGGATGGTGTGATATTAAGTTTGATTACAAGATGAGCCGGTTTATTGTGAGTATTTTGTGATCTTACTATACGTAATAATTTCAATTGCAAATAGTTGAGTTTATATTCAAACTCCTTCTCATGCTAGTGAACAGAGAGTGGAAATTCCATTTGGATAGGAATTACCTGATAAAGAAAATTATGGTCTGGATTCTGATTCTACTAATTGTTAACTATTGTCAAACCACCGATATAATAAAAACTGTCATTGAAATTAGGCTTTACTATTATGCGGTTAAAGTCTAAAATGAACTTACATCTTGCAGAGTGAATAAAACGTAATGCACTTTTAATAATTTCATTTTCAACTTTAAGTGTATGAGTTAAAGTTAAAGTTTTTGTAATCGCTGTGGTTTCAAATGGTTTCAATTAGTAGAATCGGGATCCTGATGGTTAAAATGTCTAACTTGGATTTGCGATGAGAAGTTATTTTGTATTCCCAGCCTTAATATTACCATTGTAGATTTCCTGATTTAATATAAGAGGAATCCCTTTCACACTTCCCGCAACAGACACCTGACTGAACCAAAGCAAGATCACTTATAAGCACGTCTCGGCAGTCACACTGACCTGCCATCTGAATCGATTACTATTAACAAAGAAGGAAATTTACTATGTCTTAGGAAATGATGAAAGTGATCACTATACGATCTGGGACTAACAAACTCTAGGTACATAGTAGGTAGGTAGATAACTTCGAAAAGCATCGAAAAGTCATTGGTGTATGCTATTGTAAAACCTGGGATCGAACCCGAGACCTCGTCTCAGCAGTCCATTACCCATGCCACTAGGCTACCGCGACTTTACTTTATAAACTAATAAAATAGTAGCAGCTAACTAGCTAACAGCAAGTGATTCATAAAGAATTTAAGAGTGCGAGTGAGATTAAGTAAATCAAGCGAGACTATTTTTTTACTTGTAAACTGGTTAAACGACAGCTAAAAATAAGGAAAACTTTGTAAATTTGACATATTAGCATATTCTTTAGGAACGAAGCATGTTCGGCTAGAAAAAGAAGTTACGATTGTGTTATAAAAATCGAAACTTTTGCTGAGGATATATTTTAACTAGATGTGCACCGCGGTTTTATCCGCCGTACTCAGTTTTATTATACCTCGTCCGCCTTTATTTACCACATTTTGCTTGGCTTATAAAAGTTTAAAAATATTATATAATATAATGCCTATGCCATAGAATGCATCATTATATGTATGATTTTAGATTGACATGGTCATTTACGAATTCACTATTAAATCGATCGGGATATTTACCATGTTTGTTAATTGTGATCATGGCGCTTGCAACAGCGCCGAAATATCGGTTACGCGAAGAAATTAACAAACATGGTAAATATCCCGATCGATTTAATAGTGAATGCATCATTATAGTTTAGCAGTCATTCATTAAAAACTGGGCTATAAACCACAATAATAATTTTTGGAATCATACAGGTGTTTTCAGAGGTTAGCACGTTCAAACAAACAAACTAACTCTCCGTCATCAACTCCTCTCTTAAATACCTCTATTACTTTATTTAAATTGCATGTGACAGGTTAGTTGTGAGAAACTGCTCAGGGAAGTCAAAAAGTACCTAACTATCTACCAACTCCTAAACCTCGCCACTTGGCTAGCTTCATTCTCAGTTGCATTATGCAACTGAGATTGAAGCTGGCTTTATATGCAACTTGCATATAAAGCCAGTGGGCCTAGCCAAAATGCATTCGTTCCGAATCTACATTCGTCATCGCTCTGAAAATGTATGGGAATGACATTTGTTATCGAAATGTCATGTGATCCAATCCCGACAACAAATGTCACTCCCATACATTTTCGGAGCGATGACGAATGTAGATTCGGAACGAATGCATTTTGGCTAGATCCACGGTCATAATCCAACAAATGTCATCCCCGTCCATCTGACAGTAACAAATTAATTTAATTTTCTTTTTTTTAACCTGTACCATCACTCCGCCTAACCGGCGGCGTGGAAACAGTAGGTAGGCCAAAGCGTCTCAGCATGGGTAGAGGCCTATGTCTAACAGTAGACTGATTGATTGCTTTTATATTGTTAAAATTATTTGTATGTGTATTTTACAGATCCTCGGCTTGGCGCTCGTCGTAGTGATGGCGTCTCAAGGTACCTACTATCAATTTATTTTAGTACTAACTAGTTGGTATAAACAGCTTGAAATACCTTTTTTTATAAATCGATAAAAATTTGGAAAAGATGAATGTCTAGGCAGGACTTGAACTTGGCGAGAAATGGGTGAGGTAATAAAAAATAAGGTTTAACACAAACACACAAACAAACAAACATACCAACGAACAAACAAACATCCTCTCACCCCAAACACATATAAATACCACCTCCTTTCCGTCGTGGGTAAAAAATGATGAATGAAAAATCGTTCACAGTTTCCGATAGTTCGTAGAATTGTCGGTAGATGGCTCCAATCTCCAATGTCACCCCCTAAGACTGCCTTCACACTAGCGTTCAACCAGCGTTAGCGTTCGATGAACGTATGCGCAGCGCAGAAAGCGTCGCGGTGTGCTGCAACATATGAGTAGGTACGCTGCCATAGCGTCGCACGTCGGGCGTTCAATTAACTACAGAGGAAACGTTCATATGTTCCAACAGAAATGCGCTACGCATACGTTCATCGAACGCCTACGTTGGATAAACGCTTACGTTGGATAAACGCTAGTGTGAAGGCAGTCTAAAACGTGAAGTAGAATTACCATGAAGTGGGCCATGTGGTCAAAGCATTCTCAGAGGTCCTAGTATGAGATTAGTCGCGGGGTGAAAGTCCCGTCAAGACATTCAATCTATTTTAAACCGATTTTAAAAGTTAGCATATCAAAAGTAGTAAGAACATTTAATGAAGCAATATTTCATTAAATATTCTTACTACTTTTCTATGTTCTTAACATAGCAAGTCTTGTGCACTAAAACAATTTAATTTAACACACCTACTTAGGTACCTAGTTTTGTTAATGGTTTTATAGTAAGTAAGTGTGAGTATATGTTGTGACTGTGAGGAAAGTTGAAAGTAAAGTGTATAAGTAAATAAATAAAGTAGCAACCAACATGTACTTACCTAAATAATCAACGATTAATTAGGTTATAAAAATCGCTAGATCCGGGATAACTCACAACTAGAAGAAACGTAGCAGGTACAAACTGTGTTCTCTGTTTTCCTCAAGGCCGAAGAAATTTTTTTTTTTTTTTTTTTTTTTTATCTATGGCACGTCAATTTGACTTCACCTCGCCTGATGTTAAGCTGAAGGCAAAGTCCCATGAAAGAGGGTCACCATTGCAAACACGTTCAGTGCTACAATGGTGGCGCTCAGCTTGACGGCCTCATCAGATGCTTTTTCACGCCCCGCTTAAAGGACCCGGGACTGTAGGAAGAAGGAAACACGTGCGCCGGCAAGGAATTCCAGGACTTAATGGTACGGCAGAGAAAAGACTGCAACAATTCAATCCAACGATACCGAATGATAATTACTTTAACACAGGCTACTTGTAGCCTACCTAGGAAAGTAACTGATTATTCATTTCAATGCTATTTAAAAAAAAAAAATATATTATAAAAATATTAATATATTATTTATTAATATATTATTACTAAAAAATGTACAATATATGTAACCGTTTATAAGTAACAAATATTGATAATTTATTTTGTTGATGATAATAATATAACAATATGTCTGATATGCACAGTAGGTAGGTACTTACCGCTATCGATATCAAAAAACATGGTAGTTACTTAAATATCCCGATGAGTGTTATATGTAGGTACTTTTAATACTTAACGCTATTTAATTCGTTATACAATGAAATATAACACGAGTGCTAATATAACTTATGTATTCACAGCTTCCAGTCATCCAGGTTACAGTGGCGGCTATGGAAATCCCGGCGGCTATGGTGGTTATAACGGCTACGGAGGGTATGGAAGTCATGGCGGACAGGGTGGATACGGAGAACATGGTGGACACGGAGGACATGGAGGACATGGAGGTCACGGCGGACACGGTGGACATGGTGGACACGGAGGACATGGAGAATATGGTGGACATGGAGGACACGGTGGAAACAAAGGTCACCATGGATACGAAGGTCACGATAGCTATGAAGGTTATGGCAGCGAAGAACACAGCCACGACCATCACGATCACGATGACTATGGTGATGACGACGATGATGACCACAGTGGAGAACTCTTCTTCATCAGCCATGGAAATAAACATAAACATAAGAATCAGCAGAAGGAAGAGAAGAATGAAGCAGCTTACATTGGCCAACAAGGTGCTGTAGGTACTCAACAAGATACACCCAATTCAGGCAGCAGTCAAACTGTGATAGGAGGCGGAGGGAATGTATTCTCAAATACCGAGGGGGGGCTTAATGGGGCAAACCATCATAGTCATAGCCATGGATATAAACATGAAGAAAAACAAGAAAAAGAAGAGACTCAACAAAACGGCGAATCTCAAGCTATATTTGGTCAACTTGGGGCTTTAAGTACTACACCAGGTACATTTAATTTAGGGAGTAGTCAAATCGTGACAGGAAGTGGCCACCTGGGATCTTCAAATAGCGAGGGTGGGTTTGCTAGCCAAGATATTTACGGTCATGGCCATGGATTTGAACATATAGAAAAGATTGAAGAACAGAAAAAGGAAGATGGCAAACAAAACAGCGATCTTCTGAGTATTTTTGGTCAACAAGAGGTTGTGAATACAGAACAGGGTACATCTAGTTTTAATAACATTGCAACTTTTACAGGAACTAGTCATAAATATGAAGGGAAGATTGAACAGAAAAAGGAGGAAGATAATCAACAACCAACAAATAGCGATCTTCTGGCTATATTTGGTCAACAAGGGACTTTAAGTACTGCACCAAGTACAGCCACTACAGATAACCATCAAATTACAGAAGAAAGCAGCCACATCAAAACGTCAAGTGGTAGTTGGACTACTGGTGAAGACCTTTACAGTCATGGCTATAAATCCGAAGATAAGATTAGCCAAAAAAGAGAGGAGGACAAACATAACAGCGATCTTCAAGCTATTTTGTCCCACCTCGTCCCTGTAAATAAAAAACAGAGTACATCCGGTTTTGATAGTAGTCAAACTGCAACAGGAAGTGACCAAGCCGGATTTTCAAGTACCCAGAGTTCAGTCAGCAATGGTCAAGACCAAAGTAGTAACTACCAAAAACCTGCATACTCTGGTGGTTACGGTGGTAGTGGCGGTTACGGTGGCAATGGCGGTTACGGCGGTAGTGGCGTCTATGGCGGTAGTAACTACGGTGGCTACAATGGACATAAATATAAAGAAAATATTGGACAGAAAAAAGAGGATCTTAAACCAGTCGTCATTATTAAACAAGAGGGTATCAAAATCGAAGAAGGTTCATTAAATTCTGATAGTAATCAATCTTCAACAGGAACTGGCGTATTCGAAATCGCAAGTAAGAATGAGAAGAAAAAAGAGGACAGCAAACCAGTCATTAGTATTATACAAGAAACTGTCAAAAATGAACAAGGTTCATTAAATTTTGGCAGTAGTCTAACTGCAACAGGCAACGGTCAGTGGGGGACATTAAGTAAGAATGACAAGAAAAAAGAGGAAACACAGAGTACAGTTAGCACTCAGAGCCACAAAATACACACGTACACTGGTGGTTACGGTGCCGGTGGCAGTAGTGACTACGGCGGTAGTGGCGGGTACGGCGGTAGTGGCGGGTACGGCGGTAGTGGTGGATACGGTGGATATCATGGACAAAAGCCCAAAGAAAATGTTGAACACAAAAAGGATGAAATCAAACCAGTCGTCGGTATTCAAAAAGAAACTATTGGTACTAACCAAGGTACATTCGATTTTGGTACCCATCAATCTGCGGTAGGAAGCGGCCAGTTCGATTTTGCAAATAAGAATGATCAGAACAACGAAGGAAACAAAAAGGAGGCTGTTAGTACCCAAAATTACAATGTGGGTATTACTCAAACAGGGACAGGAAGTGGACAAGTAGGATTTTCAAGCACCCAGAGTACGATTAGCAGTAATAGTAACCAAAAACCTTCGCAATCTGGTACTTGCGGCTACTGTGCTTATTCCGACCACGGCCTCAAACACAAAGGAAATATTGATCAGAAAACGGAGGAAATCAAACCGGTTATCGGTATTCAAAATGAAGCTGTTGGTACTAACCAAGGTACATTCGATTTTGGTACCCATCAATCTGCGGTAGGAAGCGGCCAGTTCGATTTTACAAATAAGAATGAACAGAACAACGAAGGAAACAAAAAGGAGGCTGTTAGTACTCAAAATTACAATTTGGGTATTACTCAAACAGGGACAGGAAGTGGTCAAGGAGGATTTTCAAGCACCCAGAGTACGCTTGGCAGTAATAGTAACCAAAAACCTGTGCACTCTGAACAGATAAAGGGGGACAGCAAACCAGCCATTAGTATTATACAAGAAACTGTCAAAACTGAACAAGGTTCATTAAATTTTGGCAGTATACTAACTGCAACAGGCAACGGTCAGTGGGGGACCTTAAGTAAGAATGACAAGAATAAGGAGGAAAGTATTTCAGAAAAATTGGTTCATGTCAATACTCCAACCACTACAGGACATGGTCACTATGGTCAGCCTGGACTCTCAGTTACACAGAGTACAGTTAGCACTCAAAGCCACAAAATACACACGTACACTGGTGGTTACGGTGCCGGTGGCAGTAGTGGCGGGTACGGCGGTAGTGGCGGGTACGGCGGTAGTGGTGGGTACGGCGGAATTGGTGGATACGCTGGATATCATGGACAAAAGCCCAAAGAAAATGTTCAACACAAAAAGGATGAAATCCAACCAGTCGTCGGTATTCAAAAAGAAACTGTTGGTACTAACCAAGGTACATTCGATTTTGGTACCCATCAATCTGCGGTAGGAAGCGGCCAGTTCGATTTTGCAAATAAGAATGATCAGAACAACGAAGGAAACAAAAAGGAGGCTGTTAGTACTCAAAATTACAATTTGGGTATTACTCAAACAGGGACAGGAAGTGGACAAGTAGGATTTTCAAGCACCCAGAGTACGCTTAGCAGTAATAGTAACCAAAAACCTTCGCAATCTGGTACTTGCGGCTACTGTGCTCATTCCGACCACGGCCTCAAACACAAAGGAAATATTGATCAGAAAACGGCGGAAATCAAACCAGTTACCGGTATTCAAAATGAAGCTGTTGGTACGAACAAAGGTACATTAAATTTTGGCACCATTCAATCTTCAGAGGGAAGCGATCAGTTCGGGTACACGAATAAAAATGAACAGAAAAATGTAGAAAACAAGAATGAGGCAGTTAGTACTCAAAATTACAATTTGGGTATTACTCAAACAGGGACAGGAAGTGGACAAGCAGGATTTTCCAGCACTCAGAGTACGCTTAGCAGTGTTAAAGGTGAAAGCCACGAACATAAAAGTACCTACCAAAAGCCTGTGCATCTTGGAGGTTATGGCGGTAGTGGTGGATATGGCGGCAGTGGTGGATATGGCGGTAGTGGTGGATATGGCGGTAGTGGTGGATATGGCGGTAGTGGTGGATATGGCGGAAGTAGTGGTTACGGTGGAAGTGGTGGATATGGCTACAACGGATAGTAAGGTCATCGTTTAAAATGATAAAAGAAAAAGACACTGTTAATAGCGATCATGTTATTTATAATTAACTAGACGTTTAAATTATTACTTATTTAATATACCTACCTTATTGTTTATTTTTTATTATCTTACCCAAATTCGCAACGGAACACGTGTACAACAAATATTAATATATCAGCATCCTGTATTACCAGTGATTAATATGAGTTATTTAAATTTATGGGGCTTCACCCTCACCTGCAGGCAGGTAGATATTAGGGCACGCTGTAGTAGCGGCGGTAAGACCCGTCATGGGGGACTGGCTAGAGAGGCCACACGGTAGCCTCTCGTACCGGCTGACGCAGGTGATCACCGGGCACGGGTGCTTCGGGGATTACCTGCGTCGGATCCAGAAGGAGGTCGCAAAATGACCTCCGTCCCCCATGAGCGCGGGCCTGGGGGTGACGGGTGGAGCCGCCGGTCACCCTAGCAGAAGCAGGCCACGGCAATGGCGCAAATGCCACCCCATACCCAGGGGCTAGATGGGGACACCATAGTCCCCACATTAGGGGAAGAGGGTCATCTCAACAGAGATGTCCCCGGGTCTGCCGGGGTGCGAGAGATATGTCTTGTATAATCTCACCTCCGGCAATCAAGGACCCATGGACGGCGTGCGTTTTGGTCGGTTCGAGTCCAACATAATCACCTCCATCGGTTTTGGTGGAGTTGGGATCCGTGGGGATTTTGCGCACGTTAAAAAAAAAAAAAAAAAAGGCAGGTAGATATCAGTTGGATACTGATAGTAGTTGGACTTTCTCTAGGATTTATAAAGATAGACGACAGTGACTTCCATTAAAAGCACATAATCAAAAATGTACAGGAAAAAATATTCTAAGATGATGATTATGACCATTGAACCTTTCTATCAGAGCAAGCTGCACACACGCACGTACGCACTTATAAGTAGGTATAGAGATCGTTATGATTCGTGAAAGGTATTCACGCTGAGGTTTACGGGGCCCTATATCTTCCCTAGCAAACCCGGCCGACGCAGGAGCGGCTCAGTAGAGGGTTCCTCGGAGGCTTCACATGAGATATGTGAAGCCTCCGAGGAACTCTCTAACTAGCAGAGGGCACCGTAGAGGGAGACCGGTTATGGAAGGCGCCGGTTCGCGTGGTTAGCGTGGAGGACTGGTCGGCGGTGCGGCAGTGCGACGCTTGCTCCGCCCGCCCTTCCTGGATTCTATGAGGACACCGTGCTTACCTTACCCTACATCTTAAAAGCTTTGATGGCCCAAGGACACCTAGGATGTGCCTTATCGAATTGAGACCTGAAACGGCATGCAGTTTTAGTCTGTTTGAGAGTTCTAACACATCCACCACCGATGGTAGCCCTTAGTTGTTATTTTTCTTGGCCACACAACAAACTTTTGGATCCAAGACAGCCTCACCTGAAAGGTGGTAAGTTTGCCGTATTTATACTAATTATTATAATAATAGTTTACAAGTCATCTAAAATTAATATTTCTGAATGTTGATGTGACTGATATTTAACGAAAACAAGCCTCAAGTAAGAAAATCTTTCGAAAACTCCTACTGAGCCCAAATATGTTTTATTACTTATACCGACTTTTCTTTTTCTCTATTACAACCTTTTTAAATTACTTCTGTGACCTGACTACCTGGTGATAAAGATAAACACACAAAAATACTTATCTTCTAAATTCAATTTTTAAACAACGACAGCTGTGAGGAGAAAAAATGTTTCAGATCAGTATTGTTTCAAAATTCACTAGAAAAATATCTTTTTATTGTATTTTACCTTAAAATAAATAAAAACATTCTGAAAGTATTTTATAATAATCCAGAAAAATAATTTTAAGCACAACTCCGTGTTATATTTCTAGCGTGCAGAACAGAACGTTTCACAATCATGTTTGGAGGATTTGGTAAGCTAACTATTTAATATTTGATTTCAGTAGCTACTTTTTAGTCTTTTAGCCTAGTTGAATGAGCAGTCGCGCCATTAAATGTCTAGGCGACTGGTCCACTCTAACCCATCTATTCTGTATTTAGTAGCTTTTTTCAACATTTGGGAGTGGTTTAAAGTCCAGCCGTGGTCTGCGGTATGCTAATATAGATGCCTTCCTCCTTTCCCTGCCTAGGCTAGAGCTACCATCTGTTATGATTTCTTAGTGCATTGCCCAGCAACCATATCTAATCTAACCTCCCAACTCGGAGAGGACGTTGAATCACTAGTTTGCGCGATGGGTTGTTATTAATTATTTAAAATTAAAACCGCAGCATAAACCGACGGCTACATATGAATTTCTCTTCACAGGTAGTGGTGGATTTGGTGGTAGCCAGGGATTTGGAGGATCCGGAGGCTTCGGTGGTGCTCAAGGTGGTTTCGGCGGAGGCTTTGGCGGTGGAAACTATCAGTCAGGAATGCAAGCGGCATTTAGTCAAGGAATGAACCAGCAACCTTCCAACTTTGGAGGATCGGGCGGTTTCGGTGGCATGCCTGCTATGCAAAGTATGAGTGGAATGGGTGGCGGCATGGGTGGCATGCAAGGTGGCATGCAAGGTGGTTACAACAGTATGGGCAGTATGGGGGGCCAGCAAGGAGGTCAAGGCGCACAAGGCGGTCAAGGTGGCTACAGTAGCTACAACCAAGGTGGCTACGGCCAATGACACTACAGGAAATCCAAGTGTGGAAGTTTGTGATGTAGCGTCCAGTAGTAATGTCCTTCAATCATGTCCTTATGTCCTTTATTAAATAAACATGCCATGTATTAAATTTATTACATTCGTTTTATTCATGGGTGTATATTGTACGGAGATGTCTGCAATCGCCGACCGACAGGTGTGAAATGCGTGCAAATAGCGTACAGTGCGCAGTGCAGATGCAGCTGGCCAGAGTGCAGTGCAGATGCAGCTGGCCAGAGTGCAGTGCAGATGCAGCTGGCCAGAGTGCAGTGCAGATGCAGCTGGCCAGAGTGCAGTGCAGATGCAGCTGGCCAGAGTGCAGTGCAGATGCAGCTGGCCAGAGTGCAGTGCAGATGCAGCTGGCCAGAGTGCAGTGCAGATGCAGCTGGCCAGAGTGCAGTGCAGATGCAGCTGGCCAGAGTGCAGTGCAGATGCAGCTGGCCAGAGTGCAGTGCAGATGCAGCTGGCCAGAGTGCAGTGCAGATGCAGCTGGCCAGAGTGCAGTGCAGATGCAGCTGGCCAGAGTGCAGTGCAGATGCAGCTGGCCAGAGTGCAGTGCAGATGCAGCTGGCCAGAGTGCAGTGCAGATGCAGCTGGCCAGAGTGCAGTGCAGATGCAGCTGGCCAGAGTGCAGTGCAGATGCAGCTGGCCAGAGTGCAGTGCAGATGCAGCTGGCCAGAGTGCAGTGCAGATGCAGCTGGCCAGAGTGCAGTGCAGATGCAGCTGGCCAGAGTGCAGTGCAGATGCAGCTGGCCAGAGTGCAGTGCAGATGCAGCTGGCCAGAGTGCAGTGCAGATCCTATGCAGCTGGCCAGAGTGCAGTGCAGATCCTATGCAGCTGGCCAGAGTGCAGTGCAGATCCTATGCAGCTGGCCAGAGTGCAGTGCAGATCCTATGCAGCTGGCCAGAGTGCAGTGCAGATCCTATGCAGCTGGCCAGAGTGCAGTGCAGATCCTATGCAGCTGGCCAGAGTGCAGTGCAGATCCTATGCAGCTGGCCAGAGTGCAGTGCAGATCCTATGCAGCTGGCCAGAGTGCAGTGCAGATCCTATGCAGCTGGCCAGAGTGCAGTGCAGATCCTATGCAGCTGGCCAGAGTGCAGTGCAGATCCTATGCAGCTGGCCAGAGTGCAGTGCAGATCCTATGCAGCTGGCCAGAGTGCAGTGCAGATCCTATGCAGCTGGCCAGAGTGCAGTGCAGATCCTATGCAGCTGGCCAGAGTGCAGTGCAGATCCTATGCAGCTGGCCAGAGTGCAGTGCAGATCCTATGCAGCTGGCCAGAGTGCAGTGCAGATCCTATGCAGCTGGCCAGAGTGCAGTGCAGATCCTATGCAGCTGGCCAGAGTGCAGTGCAGATCCTATGCAGCTGGCCAGAGTGCAGTGCAGATCCTATGCAGCTGGCCAGAGTGCAGTGCAGATCCTATGCAGCTGGCCAGAGTGCAGTGCAGATCCTATGCAGCTGGCCAGAGTGCAGTGCAGATCCTATGCAGCTGGCCAGAGTGCAGTGCAGATCCTATGCAGCTGGCCAGAGTGCAGTGCAGATCCTATGCAGCTGGCCAGAGTGCAGTGCAGATCCTATGCAGCTGGCCAGAGTGCAGTGCAGATCCTATGCAGCTGGCCAGAGTGCAGTGCAGATCCTATGCAGCTGGCCAGAGTGCAGTGCAGATCCTATGCAGCTGGCCAGAGTGCAGTGCAGATCCTATGCAGCTGGCCAGAGTGCAGTGCAGATCCTATGCAGCTGGCCAGCCTCTATTCCAATATGTTCAACTATCTGTTCAACCAGTTGAACAAATTGGACTACTTTAGTCCAGTTTGTTCAACTACTTGTAATAGTTGAACTTTTTGGACTGAAAATTCCAGTTTGTTCAATCATAGCAGTTTTGTTAGTTAATTTAATTTCGTTGAAGTTTTTCCAAGCATAATAACTAAAGGTTGTTTCTATCATTATTCTAATGCCGTATGGCGAAAGGCCAAAAAGTTGAACCTTGTAAAGGAAAAAATGAGCCGAAAAATTGTACGACTCACAAGTGTACTGCCATTGCTTCCGTCTACAAAAGTAAGAGAGGGATGGACTTATATTTTAGAAAAGATTGAGTTCTTGAAAAAAAACATGGAAGTACAGTCCAATTTGGATGTGTTCGTAAAATATATTGAAACATACTGGCTCAAGGACGACGACGCCTTTATCAGCACTTGGTGTGTATTTGGCGAACGTCATAGAACTGCCAATAGTGTTGAAGGGTGGCACCTCAACCTTAATAACGAGAGCGTTAAAAATAAAAAAAAAGTAACACTAATGCAGCTTTTGAAAGTGCTCTTTGAAGATTCAGAATTCAATAGTGTGAAAGAGTTGCAAATAAGAAACAAACAAAAAGGTAACAAGCGGAAGAAAGATATCATTTTGAATGATAAAATCATAATGGACCAACAAATGAAATTAATCAACAACGTTGGACCAATCGCGCCTAAAGGCCGAAATATGTGTCGGTCAATTTTTATTGGAATGTGCAATATAATTTTTTTTGAGTTCGGGGCAGTGGTCCAACTGCTCTGTCCAACCAGTTGGACCATGGGTCTTTACTAGGGGCAGTTGTCCAACTTTCAAAATAGTTGGACCACAGCGCCTTTTGAGGTTTCCCTGGTCCAATTCATTTGAAAAATGTTAGTGGCCAACTCTATAATTCTCAACTGCGTCTTTGTGTGTGTATGGTACTTTATGGTATACGGTTATATTGTGAACCTCTTTGCAGTAAAATAACGAAATGAAAGTCGGGTGACTAAGGTTTACAATTTATTTTTTTAATATTTTACAACATTCCCACAAAAATTACAAAAACAACACATTTGACATTTTGAGTAAGTTTCGGTCGTATTTCAATATAAAGCATAGCCTTTACGATGCAAGGAACCAGGCAGCTGGCACTTCAAAAACTATGTTTTGAAATGTCGAAGAACTTGAAATACGTCTGAAATTTAAAGACTTTTATCTTGCAGACTATTACTTAGAAGGAACACATTTATTAGTATTTTGTTCATTGGAAGCAAGATGTATGATGAGCACCTGGTACTTTTAAGTGTTGCCCTGCTCCGTTTACACAACTATTTAGTATATACGGGGAATTTGGAAGTACAAGCAAACAGACCAATGATTTACCTTTAGTGTATGCTTTACTCAGTGACAAAAAACGATCAACTTATTTTGCTTTATAAAATATTCAGATCACCATTAGAATAGAATCCTCAAAGCTTTCATTTGTGACTTTGAAGTAGCTATTTTGAATAGCATTCAAACGTTTTCCCCAAGTACTAAAGTTGTAGGATGTTATTACCACTGGTCCCAGTGTATTTGGAGTAGAGCAAAAGCATTAGGTCTCAGTAAAACAAAATCAAAATGAGACCGGAGAATTAATATATCACTTTGCTCAGTTTTGAACTACGTACAAAATAATAATACTACGTTAGTAATGTATTGTACTTTATTTGATAACAAGCATAACAAGCAGCCAGTATCTACCTCCCTCTATTTACTGCAAAGAGGTTCACAATATAACCGTATACCATAAAGTACCATACACACACAAAGACGCAGTTGAGAATTATAGAGTTGGCCACTTACATTTTTCAAATGAATTGGACCAGGGAAACCTCAAAAGGTGCTGTGGTCCAACTATTTTGAAAGTTGGACAACTGCCCCTAGTAAAGACCCATGGTCCAACTGGTTGGACAGAGCAGTTGGACCACTGCCCCGAACTCTTTTTTTTCATTAATTATTAAGTATTCTTGGTGATAAAACAGTGATTTCTTTTATTAAATTAACAAAACTGCTATGATTGAACAAACTGGAATTTTCAGTCCAAAAAGTTCAACTATTACAAGTAGTTGAACAAACTGGACTAAAGTAGTCCAATTTGTTCAACTGGTTGAACAGATAGTTGAACATATTGGAATAGAGGGCTGGCCAGAGTGCAGTGCAGATCCTATGCAGCTGGCCAGAGTGCAGTGCAGATCCTATGCAGCTGGCCAGAGTGCAGTGCAGATCCTATGCAGCTGGTCAGAGTGCAGTGCAGATCCTATGCAGCTGGCCAGAGTGCAGTGCAGATCCTATGCAGCTGGCCAGAGTGCAGTGCAGATCCTATGCAGCTGGCCAGAGTGCAGTGCAGATCCTATGCAGCTGGCCAGAGTGCAGTGCAGATCCTATGCAGCTGGTCAGAGTAGTGTTGGAGAAAACTCGAGTCCGGGAGTCGATTTATACAAACTCTGCTTAATTTCACGGGGTTCGTTATGCTCATAACTCAGTCCAGAGTGCAGTCGAGCACGAGTCTCAACTTGATACAAGACTCTTAAAAAGAATTCGAGTTACAAATCAAACTCGAGTTTTTAACAAAAGTCGAGTTCATAGACTGACTCGATGTAACTTCGACTCAAAAAAATGTTGAGCAATACATGTAGTTTTTTTATAATATACACAGAAAGAACATATTTCTTTCCCCTTCAGAGCATAATGATCAAAAAGCAAAATGAGCACTACAATCAAAATGTTCAATATGCAAAATGTTCAGAACGCAAAATGTGCAAAACGCAAAATGTTCAATATGCAAAATGTGCAAAACGCAAAATGTGCACCACAAGCAAAATGTGCAGAACGCAAAATGTACAATAGATACTTAGGACATGTTCACAACATTTTTTAATTTTTTTTTTAATTTGGTCAATAGTCCAATCAATAGTAGTAACCTTAGGTCTAATTTTTATATATTTTTTTTTCATTGGGTTCGGTATAACTCACAGGTGCAACGCAAAAAGAATTTTTGAAATCGGAAATATACAAGATCCAAAAGTCGGCGAACATACATAAAAAATTATAAAAAAAAAGATTCCGTCGAATTGAGAACCTTTGATCCTTTCCGGAAGTCAGTTAAAAAATATAATATAAAAATTAGACCTAAGGTTACTACTATTGATTGGACTATTGACCAAATTAAAAAAAAAATTAAAAAATGTTGTGAACATGTCCTAAGTATCTATTGTACATTTTGCGTTCTGCACATTTTGCTTGTGGTGCACATTTTGCGTTTTGCACATTTTGCATATTGAACATTTTGCGTTTTGCACATTTTGCGTTCTGAACATTTTACATATTGGACATTTTGATTGTAGTGCTCATTTTGCTTTTTGGTCATTATGCTCTGAAGGGTTTCTTTCGACTTGTTTCATAGACCGAAAAAATATGTTGATAATATGACGAAAAAACATTTATTGTTTATGAGGACACATTTAAGAATAAAACATTAAGACGAAGGTCGTAGGTCCAGAAGCGTAAAAGTGGTGTCTTAGAAACTGTTTTTGGATATCAACCGCTAAAAAAGAAAATATATTCCTACTGTCGTATAGGTAAAGAAATACTTTGTATTGTTTTACAATTTTAAACACGATTAGAGTGATTTGCCTCGATAGAAAAAAATCGTGAATATCGTAAAAAACGCAATTTTATTGATATTTTCCAATTTTACGGCGATTTTAAAGAAAAGCAAATGCAAAATTTATATTTTTATAAACCTTACATCAAATGCCATAAGCAGGCGCAAAGGCCGCGCGCTATAATATACCTACCGCTCGGTGAGTCGTCGACGACACAACAGGCCGAGGGCTGCCGAACGCACGCCTCACACTGGGGCATATTGCAGAAATATAAAAAATGTTATAAAAATAGTGTTTTTTTTTTCATACAGCCTATGTAGGGTTTAAATATTAACGATTTAATAGTGCAATATATTCTACATACAATTATCAATATGCTCCATATTAGACATAAATAATTCGTTTCGCGATCTACTATAAATAAATTATTGTAAGTATTTGCAATATTATTAATTCCTTTTACATCTTAGGTACTTCGTAGTGCAATTTGTTGGTACTAAATATATTGTTATTGGGACAACTATTACATTGGGACCTAAACATAAACTGGCGAAATGTGGGTGCTAGCACAGAGGGCCTACCCCCTCGGGAATAAAGGCGTGAGTTTATGTTATGTTTGTTTAAATTGTTATTTTGTTATAAAGGGTAGTAATGAATGCACTCGATAGTCAAGTTTATCATAACATAATTAGTTTTATCAAAATACCCACTTTTTAAAATTGAATTTATATCATGTCCCTATTACATATTATATGTGCAGGGCAGCTCCAACGTCGTCCTGGCAATGGCTCCTTTTTTTTTATTTTTTTTTTTATAATATCACGCCTATATCCCCGAAGAGGTAGGCAGAGGTGCTAGCACCCACATTTCGCCAGTTTATATTTAGGTCCCAATGTAATAGGTGGCGAGCCTATTGCCATTAACCGGGCACTTATAAACCTGCGATAAATACACACATAACTTCGAAAAGCATCGCAGTCATTGGTGTGTGCCATGGTAAACCTGGGATTGAACCTTTTTTTAATGTTATTTAAACATAAATTATTGCAATTAAAAAAGTTGTTCCGAAAACTATGATCCGCCATTTTATTCATTAATTTCCCAACTTAATTTTAATACTATTATTACTACTGTGCTAGTAGGTATAATGTGGTGTATAATGGTTAATAATATGTTGTTTCGTAATTATTACGAAAACGTAATTGCATTTATATAAATTCTTTTATTCCTAAAATTCATATTAAAATAATGCAAGTTTTGATTTAGTTTTTACTTTTGAAATTTTGAATGCCAAGAAGACGCAGGCATGCGCGTTTTCAGCAAAGACATCTCCTTTCCTTCCTCCTCCCACTCTTCAGAGCACACCACTGCCATTACAGGATAACCTCAATATACTCGTATGGACGTGCGCTGCAAACTGAACAACAAGAACTATATCGAGAGCATCATCAAAACAGCTTCGCGTAAACTCGGAGTCCTGAACAGAGTGAGACGTTTTTTCACGCCGGAGCGGCGGTGTCTTCTTTATAAGACACAAATCCGCTCCTGCGTGGAATATTGCTCGCATCTCTGGGATGGCTCCGCAAAGTACTTATTAGATGCTCTCGACAGGTTGCAGCGACGTGCGGTCCGCATCATTGGGAGTCCTGAGGTCACAAATTCCCTCGAACCTTTGCAGATGCGTAGAGATGTTGCGTCCTTGGCAGTATTTTACCGTCTCTACCGTGGTGAATGTTCTGATGAGCTCTTCCAATTAATCCCACCCTCCCCTTTCCTACACAGGACAACACGTGCAGGGCTTAGGTGTCACTCGCATACGGTACAGAGTATTCCATCAAGAACCAAACGGTTCTTCCTACAGTCCCGGGTCCGCGGCGTGAAAAAGCATCTGATGAGGCCGTCAAGCTGAGCGCCACCATTGTAGCACTGAACGGGTTTGCAATGGTGACCCTCTTTCATGAGACTTTGCCTTCAGCTTAACATCAGGCGAGGTGAAGTCAAATTGACGTGCCATAGATAAAAAAAGAATTCTTTATTTTGCGAGTAACACACAAAGTTCGACAAACATATACATGCACAGCAATTATTGAGAGGGCATGTCAAATAAATTAATAATAATAATAACAATTAATTCATTTACATCATTAACATTATTAAAATCCTTTATAAATAAAACACAAGGAAAATCAGTTAGACTCTAAACAATAATAGTGATTTAACTAGTAAGTTCAAAACTCGACTCAGTTAATTACGTGAGCAAGCTCGAGCTCACAAGAAAACTCGAGCACGAATGCTAAACTCGTTTTTAAAGGGATGCTCTCTAAACTCGCAACACATTGAGCAGGAGTATGTGCCTTAGTGAGTCGAGTATTGCGATTAAAAGCTGAGCACTGAAATGTCGACTCGCGGACTCGAGTTTTCTCCAACACTAGGTCAGAGTGCAGTGCAGATCCTATGCAGCTGGCCAGAGTGCAGTGCAGATCCTATGCAGCTGGCCAGAGTGCAGTGCAGATCCTATGCAGCTGGCCAGAGTGCAGTGCAGATCCTATGCAGCTGGCCAGAGTGCAGTGCAGATCCTATGCAGCTGGCCAGAGTGCAGTGCAGATCCTATGCAGCTGGCCAGAGTGCAGTGCAGATCCTATGCAGCTGGCCAGAGTGCAGTGCAGATCCTATGCAGCTGGCCAGAGTGCAGTGCAGATCCTATGCAGCTGGTCAGAGTGCAGTGCAGATCCTATGCAGCTGGCCAGAGTGCAGTGCAGATCCTATGCAGCTGGCCAGAGTGCAGTGCAGATCCTATGCAGCTGGTCAGAGTGCAGTGCAGATCCTATGCAGCTGGCCAGAGTGCAGTGCAGATCCTATGCAGCTGGCCAGAGTGCAGTGCAGATCCTATGCCTATGCAGCTGGCCAGAGTGCAGTGCAGATCCTATGCAGCTGGCCAGAGTGCTGTGCAGATCCTATGCAGCTGGCCAGAAAAAATCCTTTAAAACGGTATAAAGACTGCTCAAAATTATCTTTAAAATGGAGTAGGTACAATTCAGTACAATTTATTTACATTATTCTCCATCTTAAAGTTTACAAAAATACCTAAAATTTATAGTGGTCGTGCGTCGGTCTGTTAGGCTGAATTTTCAAAATGTTGAATTCCCATAATGTTGAATTCTCAGTTAGTTGAATCCCAGAAAGTTGAATTCCTATAATGATGAATTCGCGTGTTGTTGAATGTTAAAATCACATTCGTACAATGTTGACTTCCCATAATGTTGAACCTCTTTATAAAGGTGCAATTTATAAAGTGAGAAAATATTAGCAGGATTAAGAGGTTTTATGTTTAAAAAAAAACTGCCAAATGAAGCAATGATAGATCATTGCTTCATTTGGCAGTTTTTTTTTTTAGTAAAATTACACTTCCCTTTATTGTACGGTGGGTATTGTGCATTTAGTGAGATATCTACGATACAATTCACGACCTACACAAATAAAAATAAAAATGAAATTTAACAGAAGTCTTCGGTTGTTTACTTATCAACTTTATGCGATTCAACGAAATAGGAATTCAACATTTTGATAAACGAAATTCAACATTATAGGACTCAAAAATTCAACTTTATAGGAATTCAACTTTTTAGGATTCAACTAACTGAGAATTCAACATTATGGGAATTCAACATTTCGAAAATTCAACCTAACGGACCGAAAGGGAGGAAGGTACTACCTAGCACGACCACGACCTATATGTTATACCTGGCATGCCTTTTAAGTTCTGTCGTTTCTATATTTCCCGGCAATTTTGAATTTGGAACTGTTCTATATTCGAATGTGTATACATTTTTAATCTTAAAACAGTTGAAAGTATAAGGATTAATGCTATTGTTTAATCACAGCGTCGATTGGAATCTGTCAGGTCACGTACGAAAATGAATTTTTCTAAGGAAAATGTTCGAGCAATAATTTTTTACAACTTTAAAAGAGGCCTGACACGGCTTTAGTGTTATGAAGAGCTTACATCTGTGTTCCGTGATGAAACCCTATGTGTGCGGACTGTCGAACGCTAGTATTCAGAATTATAGTGTGGAAATACTAGTGTTAGTGACAAATCTCGTGAAGGACGCCCAAAATCCGCATTCACTGAAGTTAAAATCATTGCTGTGAGACAGCTAACTCTCGAAGATCGTCATATGACATATCGAGAGATAGAGGCTTTATTAGGCATTTCAGGGACTACCATTCAGAAGATCTTGCATGAAACACTTGGTGTGAGAAAGCTACTTTGCCGTTGGATACCGCATCTGCTTTCTGATGATCACAAGGCGGCCCGTGTCAGATGATGTAAAAAAAACTCTGCAAAGGTTTAACCGAGGAGAGTCAAATCACGTCTACGACATCATCAGTGGTGACGGATCTTGGATCTATGCCTATGAGCCTGACTCCATACAACAATCTACAATCTGGATCTTTCAAGACGAGCCAAAGCCGACTAAAGTTGTTCGCTCTCGAAGCACTTCAAAGAAAATGGTGGCCACGTTCGTAGGAAAAACCGGTCACGTTGCAACTATGGCACTTGAAGATCGTAGAACGGTTAACGCAGAGTGGAAAATCACAGTTTTTTTACCACAAGTCATCGCCGAACTTGAAAAATCGAATTCAAAGCGACGCATCATCCTTCACCACGACAACGCAAGCACACACAGCGCTCGTCAAACGATAGAGTATTTGAAGCAGGAAAAAGTAGAATTACTTGACCATCTTCCATACAGTCCTGACCTAAGTCCTAACGATTTTTTTACGTTTCCTAAAATTAAGAAAATTCTTCGTGGTCAAAGGTTCCAGTCCGGTGAAGAAGCAGTCGACGCTTTCAAGTCAGCCATATTGAACACCCCCACTTCAGAGTGGAGTAAATGTTATAATAACTGGTTTGAGCGAATGGAAAAGTGTATTAAGCTACGTGGTGAATACTTTGAAAAACAATAAATAGTGCTTTGAGGCCCTAGTGGCGTTTTTTTCTTCAAACGACAAAACTTAAAAGGCATGCCTCGTAACAGCGAAAATATGTGAGTACAAATTATAAACTCATAAGTACAATTAAGTACATTTTTTTGTCATGAATATGTACCGCATTAAAATTAAGGTTATCATCCGTGGTCGTGTTGGGTAGGATCACACGTTTGGTTTTAGTCGGTGCACCCGTTTCGTGACACCCTATCGAATGAAGCGCGAATGCTCCATGGAAAAAATATGATTTGTAATAAAACACTGAAATCATAAAACAATAGTATTTATTTTTCATTGTGTTACATGTCGTCTATCTGTATTTGTCATAATTTTCGACCTGAACGGGTCTCGTTCAACTAAAAGCAACTGAACATCAAGCACAACGTCTGTTTATATAAATCTATCCCGTATGAGAAAATCTAACTCTTGTTTATTATAGAAAAATACACGTCCTCAGTGCTTTAACCGCCTAGTCTATGACTAATCTACCGCTGCCCTGAAGAAAGACGTAACTACTTATTCATATAATACTATTTTATATAATATTCTATTCAATATAATATATAGACACCATCCTCGCGTCTATTCTAAGGATATATTAATTTTATTGCGAATTTCAAATGTTTTCAATTACGCCCATCTTTAAAGTAGCGGCAGAATATTTTTGTATTTATTATATTGTGCATATTATTTAGACTGTGATCATAAAATTACTTTATTTAACAAATGCACCTTTTAATGATGTTATTTTTTATTTATTAGTATCACTATGATTTAAACCTTATAACTCTTCAAAATAAATAAAATCCAAACATCTAAATAAATATATTTAAATACTACTATTTACAAACGCTAACAATTATATACACAGATCAATAATTTAAAGGTAATGTAATAAAAAACGAAACAGCGTTTTTTATCTATATCTCAACTAACTTTAAAGCATTGTAGAAGGCGAATAAACGAACACTATTATTACAATCATAATATGTTATACTTTCGCAAACACTTCTATGTACACAAGATGGACCAAAACACTTGGTCACACAACTCCCCCTATTTAATTGTCAAGGCGCGAAAACTGTTATAGACTTTTTTTAATTTATCCGTAATCTCTGCAAAGCGGGTGATACAAGTGCAATAAATTAAAAATATATAATATTTATTAGAATTTAATCTGTTTTTCTATTTATGAATTACAACCCACGTCAGAAGTGTGACGAATTTTGTTCAATACAGCTTGTCCATAGAAGTATTTGTCCTTTCTAGAAAATCTCAACATCCCCTATCAAACGTAACTAACTATATTTCGATCCTTTTATTTACACTAAGGAACAATTTTGTTGAAATTTAGGCTCACACGGCATTCATAGATTAGGTTAGAAGGGTTTGGCGAAACCTACGCCATGCCCTTCTGAACTAAGCTACCATTCTTCGGGGCGGGTGGAGTTGTCCATCTCTGCCCACAATGTTTTAGTAACAAAAAATAGTTACAATCTTGATTTTATTTTGCAACATGAACATTTTGAAGTATAAAATTCTTGCAACTTGGAGGTTTCGAGATTCAGATTTTATAAGATTGAAACGGTTTTGAAACTAAACTGTACAGGAAATAGCTCTAATACTTAATAGCAAAAATGTTCCCTAATATATACAAGACCAATTTAAAATTTGAATACACATTAATCATTACCCTGTCGTCAAGCGATAGAATCAAAATAATTTAGTAACAACTACATTATGTCATAACTTGTATTAGATACATCTGTCTATTAAATTATTATTATGAGCAATAACATTAAACTATAATGGCTACGAAACAAGCGGTTGTAATGTATTAGAATAAATAAGCCTCTCATTGCCTTAACATTGTAATATTTTTGTTAACTCAAATTTTAGATTATTTGCACCCGAAGTGATAATTAATCATCCTAGTCTATTTACCTTTTGAGGAATATTATGATCGGCAAATGTATTGACAATGTACTATAGCTACACAGTAGGGTAACTTTTATCGTTATGCTCAGGTTAAGTTAGAAACACATCAATACTGTCATCCGAACTAAAGGTGCGTGTCAAATATCACTTAAAACCATAGATTTATCCTTAGATTGCGAGTGACACATATTATCTTCACACAAAACCTAGCTGTGAGAAAGTGACAAAATATATGAACCGTGATTTTTTTTCAAACATTATCTACTTTGACGGAAATAGATATTGTGTCGTCATTGTCTCTACAGTTATAGTAACAAATCACTGCCACTGCTATTTTAAAATCGGTAACGCGGTAATGAGGACATTGTTCCGCTACTTACGGCAGAAACTTTACCCTATATATACTCTATATAAATGTCAATAACTAAATTTGACCCACCCAAGACTGTACAAACTGAATGAAACCAGTCCAAACTACAGACATGGTGAGAACCAGAAAGGGTAATATTACAAAACCGCTTATTTCATGGCCCCGGTTCTAAAAATAAAATGAAACTCGGTACACAAACAATTTTTAGCAGTGGTAACATTCAATAAATTTGTTTTAAGAATAACCAATTGGAAGGTACCTTTAGTGATTGTAAATAGAATAATAATTTCAGTACAATACTAGACAGCTGACAAATACTTTTATTTGCTCACAAAAGGATCACATGACCAAATCGCAATCGGATCACACGACCAAATACAGTGCGCAAATAGGCCGACACCGAAAAATATCACAAGGATTATAACTAAACTGGGGACAAATTTAGTACAATTACATTTTTTAATTGTGTGATTTGAAAGTTTATCAGAAGATTTGTCCAGAAATGCATAGCTTAGTAAATATTGTTGCATTTTTATGGAGTACTCATATTGTCCAAATGCACTTTGATCATAAGAATCTTTTGATCCTAAAATGAGGAAAATAACACATTTAATGTGTCTGTGTTCCTAATTTATGCTAACTAAAACACAACTGCCTGTCTATAATAGTAAAAAAAAGTTGTGCAATATTTACCATTAAAACTACTGTCAATATAAATAAAATTATACAAAATGATTAGATACAGTTGGCAACCCGATTTCGTGACGTCATAAGAATATATTTATATATAGGTGGGGCAATGATCTAGACTCGTACCGCACGCGTCGCATATTTTTGCGTCTCTTTCATTTACAAGTGTGCAAGCAGGACACTCACGTCCTCCTGACCTCAGCGGTTGTATCTCCGGCCCCCGTTTGGACTTACCGCACATTTCACAGGCAGCCAGAGAGTTCCTATTCAAGTAGGTGCAAGTAGTGCACTCCCATTTGTCTCTTTTTGGCTCGCTGCCTGCTGCATCTGACCTCTCTCTCTCGCTGTGGTGGCTGGGTGTTCTACTGGCGGGTCGGTCGCGGTCTCCATTTTGAATTTGCTTGGGTGGTGATCGACGCATGCTGTCAGTTTCGTCAAGAGACACGATAAGTTGTGCTTTCAAGTCGTAGTTTGCTGCGTGTGAGTTGGACGCTGTTATGGACAGAAAAGTATAAAGAGTTAATATTTATAATGTTTGCATTTTAAACACAAATTTATTCTGGAAGAAATTATTATTAACTAGCTGACCCCCGGCTTAGACGATGGCATACTTTGAAGCCTTGTATCCATCTAGCTATTTATGCCCGCAATTTATTAATTTTCAAATAACGAAGTATAGGAATCTACCAGATCCGTTGACATTCATGACTACTGATACGCTTCCTTTGGTAGTAACGTGCTGATATGATAGCCTATAACTTTTCTCGATAAAAGGATTATTCAACACAAAAATTTAATAATTTATCAATTGGACCCAGTAGTCCCCGATATTTAACACACAGCCTCCGTGGCGTGGCGGTAGTGCACGCGACTGCTACGCACGGGGCGCGGGTTAGATCACCGCTCAATGCAAAAAGTTGTATGACTGTTTGCACTGGTTATGGTCGTGCCTCGGAGAACACTTCGATATCGTCATTGATCATTGGACCATCGGTCGTGGAGGTCAAATGGCAGTCGCTTCACGGAAAATATCGAAGTTCAGCCGCATCCCAGTTAGACTGGAAAGCCGACCCCAACTGAGTTGGGAAAACGTTCAGAGAATGATGAGTTCCTGATATTTAACGAAAACAATCAATCAAACAAACTCTTCAGCTTTATTATATCAGTATAGATTTAGTACAATCCTGAGACATACTAGACAGCGCTATTTACACCTAAGTATAGCTGGCAATATTATGGGTTTTGGAAGTCAGTCGAATTTAGATTATGATAGTAGTAGGTATTATCATGGGCTCCAAACATCTGATTGATTGATTCATTTGCTTGAACGTTTCATTACTTACCCGTCATAAGTATTATTGTATCATAATGTCCGATTTACAAACTATGCGAATGTAATCAAAGTTGGCGGCGGTTTATACCGACCCACCGATACGACCGGTTTCCTATGACTCCATACATCTTAATACAATAAACAATCAAGATATATACATACATTATGCTTCCGCCCGTAATCCTCGAAAGGCTAGGCAGATGTGTATTAAACACCCACATTTCGCCAACTATAATTTTCGGTTCCACATTATAGCGGGCGAGCCAATTGCTATCAGGGGCACTTTGATAAGAAAGTGGCTATGCCGAAAATAAATTCCTAAACCGAAAATGTAGCGGCTAAATTTCGCAATAAATGAGTTTAATTTGATTTGATTTGAAAATTTTTGACACGATTCCTTGCTATGCGGTGTAAATCGCAAGGAAATTAATTACGCACTTAGCACAAGCTCTACCAATTAACGTCTTGGGGAATATAAGACAATCAAGATATACTCACATAAATTACTTTTGGAGCTGTGTCCAGTGCTGTGAACACCATTCTCGACCGGTTTACTCTTCTTGTCTACTTCTACAGTAACCAACTTAGTTGGTTTCTTCACCTTTTTCACCTCAGCTGCACTCGATACAGAACCTCCGTTGACTGTGTTCTGCTGCTTAATAATATCCTTCCTATCTCTTATATCTTTCTTCGTCAGTAACTTAACCTTATCAGGAGCAATTTTAGGGGTTATTAAAGCGTCTGCTTTCGGGTTTCCTACCGGCTCAGGCAAATGCCTTTTAGGTTTTCTCTCATCAAGCGCTTTTTTAGCTAATAGTTTCGCTCTTTTTAATTCCTGTTCTTGTTTCATTCTCATAATTTCGTTTACCTTCGCTGTCCTGTATATTTCTTCGTCGTAAGACCGGTCGAGGTTAAGCGCTTGAAGACCATCTTCCAAGTCAAGCGTAGTCGGTTGATATTTCGCTCGTCTTTCCTCTCTATCTAACCTGTCGAGTGTTCTCGAATCTCTGTCCAAGGACGGAGAGAATCGACTTCGTATATCAGGATCTTGTTCTTTGCTAGATAAGTTTCTAAACACATAATCCCAACTTTCATATGTACCCATACCGTCCTCTTTAGCCTTACTTAGTGCCGGTTGCGTGTCAGATCGAGGCAAACTTGGAAGCGTGACGTCACTCAATCCTGACTTAGACGTGCTGTTCCTTCTAGAAGTTTCTAATCTACTCTTCCTGTGACTTCGTTCATCTTCTCTATACCTATCGAATTTTCCGTTCTCGTAAACAGAGGGGGCGTCTAATTCGATTAATTGCCCTGTGGGTACTGAATCGTACCTATATTGAGGCATTGGGGGGTACCCATTAACGGGAACTGTAGCTGCATGTTTAATTGGGGCATATACTGGAGTGGGAATCATGTAAGGGGATTGTACTGGGTAGTAATACGGAATGCCGTAAGGAGTCATCATGGGGACAGTGGAACAATGCGGCATAGTGACAGGAACATCGGGGTGTAGGTGGGGATACATGACTTGTGGCACCATGTAAGGATTTATAGTGGGATTTATGTGGTTTTCAGGGACCATGTCTTCGCATATATGATTACAGTGCGGTTGTGCGGCATTAAATCGAGTGTCTATTAATCTGCTTCGGTATGGCTCTGAAGGAAGCGTCGTTGGTATGTTTGAATATATTTCTGGAGCTGGAATATGAAAGAATCATAATTAGTAAAATACAAATTGAAAAACACACAATAAATATCAGTGACACGTTTCCTTGACAATCCGGATAAAAACAGTCCAAGATCACTCAAATCAGATTCACATTAGACATTAAAAGTAGCCAATTAAAGTATTCACGACCCACTCATATGTAATATATAATTACAACTCAAAATTCACACCTACGTCATTTTATCTGAATCAATTTTATGAAATAGACGAGCTAATTGGCACAACTGGATCCAAATTTAGTTCGGATTGATCAAAAATAATAGGTTGCCGTCAAGGTACGTAGGTATTACGATGATATATCAAGGTAAAAAGAACACTATTGCATAGAAAATACATTTAAAAAACTACAAGCTCAATGTCATTCGTGCTATAAGAACATGAACGTGATCTATAATTCGCTACGATAATTACGCCACACTGAATCTGCGGTACGAAACTAAAATTTGGACATGGCGATAGATTCTCGTTGATCAGTTTTTTCAATGTTTACAGGGTCAGCAGGGTGAATGTCACGGCCGTGGAGTGGCACATATTTACAGGCTTCGGTAACTACCTTCCATCAAATGTACCATTATGCTCGTTGGCCACCTAACCACACGTTTACACCAAAAACCAAGTTGTGAACATGCTGGATACAAGCCTGGTAAATGATTTGATAAAAACTTGTAGACGACCTGTCCGAAGACAATTAGGCTGCCTTCACACTCGCGTTTATCAAGCGTAGGCGTTCGATGAACGTATGCGCAGCGCAGACGCCGCGAAAACGCAACGCATACGTCGCGTCGTCGTCGTCTCTGCTGGACATTAGTATGCCGTACTAACGTCGGGCGTTTAATTAACTGCTGAGGAAACGTTTATATGTTCCGCTAGTGTATTTGCGTTCACACTGCAGTTTGCGACATATTGCAATTTTGTCAAATATGTTTTAAGCCATGGTGTAAACGAGGGGTAGAAAACCACCTAGGTAGAAAGAAACAAACTCAGGGCATAGAAGTAAGTATAAAAAAAAGTATGTAAAACGTAGAATAAAAAAAAACGTAGAATAAGTAGAAAAAAAAGTATGTAAACTCACAGTCATCGTACAACGCTTTCCCCCTGTCGCCGGTGGGGTGTGCGGGGTGCGGGGGGTGCGCGAGTCTTGCGGCCGCCTGCGCCGGCGCCGCCGCCCGCGCCACGCGCTCGGCGCACACCTCGCGCCACGACACGCGCGCGCCCGCGCCCCACACCGCCTCCCAGATGTGAGACATTATCTGCGCACGCACAAACACCTCATGTGGAACAGTTCGGATCTTTTTTTTTTTAAGGGATTTTATGACATGGTAACTAGGACCTTTATGTCAAGTCTTATTTTATTATATAACACTTTATTCACTTATCTAATTGGAATGATTGTTGATGATGATGAATGACGATGACGCATGATAGTTGCCCCAGTATAGCGGTGGAGACTTTACTAGAAGCTTTTCTAAGGGAGATTTTGACACCAACACGAAAAATCACAATTCACTACAATATTCCACTTTCCTAAACTTGTGTGGTTTGTCTAAGCTGTTATGTCTAAAACTCCACCATTTTTACACATAAAAACTCGAATTTACACCAAATATAGAAAATGCAACACAGGAGCGTTATGACACTTTTCGCGTTCCCGCTAAAACTTCACAGTTCGGATCACTAGGGGCTCTAGACAAAGTGACGTGCTATTGGCGAAACGCCAGTGAAATCGATTAGTAAACTATGATGTTTAAGACGGATTATGTCACAAGTTGGGAGTTGGCAGCCATAGATGGCGCTGTACTCAAAAATGAATCGCGGTATGGTTTACTCACCACCGCGCTAGTATAAAATGTAAAAAGATCATATCGATAAATAGCTATTAGACTAGAACACTAGTTTACTTTGAACTTGAACAATTCTCCTAGTATTCATCATCGGTTTAAGAAGCTAACCATCGAAAATCACAATAGGTATCATATTACTCAACGAGCGCGAATATAATAATGAAATCTCTGTATATGACAGCAAATATTTAATGAAAATTGAATCCCTGTGATTCGAAATATTTTATGTCACTATGTATTTTTATTATTAAAATCACCGCAGTCTTAAGTAATCCATTGATAGCAACGGTCCGCTTCGACGCGATACCATCGATAGAATGTTACTTCGTCTAGAAGCCCAGAATAGCTGCCTAATTCAAATACTCACTTCAAAAATAAATTTCATTGAAATGCGATACCGTCAGTGTTTGCACAAATATTAAAATTAAAAATCCCAATAAAATTTACTATTTAATTTATTTAGTACTAGCTGACCCGGCGAACTTCGTACCGCCTGAGCGTAGCTTTGATGTATATTTTTCAATCTTTCTGAGAGATTTTCTTTATATTTTTTTTTCCGTAAGAACCTTGAAAAATCAGCCAAATCGGTCAAGCCGTTTTCATGTTATGTCGTGACAACAAAAAACGGGTTTCATTTTTATATATGCATGCAAGAATTAAGCATGCATGCTGTGTAGTATTCATTCTTTACTTTCTTCGTAATGTCTACCGGCAACATTTAAAAAGGAATTATCAATTAACAATTCTACCGCCTGTATAATGGCCTGTGTTCAGAAGAATTGTTTGACATGATGCCCACACCTACTTTCTATCATCGCACCGCTTGCCATAGAGAGGGAGTTCATCCTCACACACTACGACCGGAAACGGTGCGCACTGTGCGGTATGAAAGGAGTTTCATCCCGCGCACGCTCAAGCTGTGGAATGAGCTCCCTGCCGTGGTTTTCCCAGGCGACTACAATATGGGGTTCTTCAAGAAGGGCATAAGAAGGTTTCTACAGGGTAGGCAGCACGTGTGTGACGCCTCTGGTGTTGCAAACGTCCATAGGCCACGGTGACCGCTTTCCATCAGGTGGGCCGTGCGCTTGTCTGGCACCTAAGTGGTATAAAAAAAAAAAAAAAAAAACTTCTCACTTGGCATTCACACTGAGCGATAAGAGCGTCCCTGGACACGGCTGCTACCATATCTGGACATATGGGCCCGTCCATCTCCAGCCGTCCAGAGCCGGCGGGCTTGTAGCCCATAGTTTGAAGCAGGAGTTCCGCGCCGACCATATTTGCTTCTACTTCGTGTTTAAAATAACCACAGTATAACTGAAATAGGAAAACAATGAATTATTCACCTCATAAACCACACGTCGGCTTCGATGTAAATAATAAAATAACCCATACCAATGTTATCACCTCCAAAACCAGTAGGCGAATCCCATACTTGTGTAGCGTAGAGAGAGACAAGGGGATGTTATATTCCCTAAATTATTCACCAGCTCATTAGAGGATGTCTTCAAGACAATAGATTGGACGGGGAAGAAACATAAACAGTGAATATATATATAACATATTCCATTCGTCGAAGACAGTCATAGTTGCGGAGTCACCGGAACAGCTGGGCGAGATGCTCCACAGCCTTATACGGCCTTGATGTGAACCTCTCTACGCTTCAGTCTTAGTATGAACTTGAAGAAAATCAAGGTAATGTTGACCGAGACCGATTAATGTCGAACGAAGTTGATGAAAACTGTCGAATTACTTCAGGAATTGTCTACCTTGGTCAGATAATTCAGTTTGGTATAAAAAAACTCGAGAAAGAACTCGTGTGCAGGATTTAGCTAGGTTGGACAACATTTGGCTAACTACTACGGGCTTTCTCCTCACCCTACCGCAAAAATGGTGGGACTAGTTCACGAATTGGAAGTCGAGCAACGGGCTTTGGTGGGACCGAGCTGTGCTTGGAGTCTCTTTGAAGGATTGATTTCGTATCGGGGTCATTCGCCAAAGAACTAAAGTTACTGGCATAGCTCGTAGTATAAGCAAGCTGAAGTAGCAGTGGGCTAGCTAGCGTGTCCTAAATTGGAGACCCTGAGAAGGCAAAAAGAAGGCAGGATGTCCCACAGCCAGATGGACTGGCTAGAACTGGATGCTATGAAATGAAATGCTAGAAAATCAGAAAAATGCTCATTGCCAGCAGTAGAATACAATAAAAACTCACCCTTATGACCCTGTACTCCTTCCTCCAGGGCTGTGCAAGCAGGTTAGCCGCGTACCTGGCGAGCGCTGCCCATCCTAGTCCAGCCCGGTATGCACTGAAGTCTGATAACTCGTTTATAGTCCGCTGGAACACTTTCCCCGTCTCGGCCAGTCCAAACTTGCACTCATGAGGCACTAACGATAAGTATTCTATTATATAGTCTGCAACAAACAATTATTGTGATTGAATACAATGTTTTCAAATAAATAAACAACAGCATTGACACATTTGTTATGATCGCTCGCTGTTCAGACACTGTCTTGGTATTCCTACTTCGCGCTCTATAAAGAATGGTTCATATAACGACGTAGTTTTTGAAGTCATGTAGTTTAATTAGGGTGTTGTGATGTTTTGTTCAAAAGAACGATTCCACGGACTCCAGGGCCTCGATCCTCGATCTACTAATTGTCAAGGAACTGAAATTACAAAAACTGCCATTTCATTTTGGACTGTACTTTTACACTTTTGAAGTTCAAAATTAAATGCCATTGTGTAGAGTGAATGAACGTTGTAATAAACTCTTTTTCACTACATTTTGGTCTTCAACTCAACAAAAACTAAGCCGAAAATGCAATGGCAGTTTTTGTGATCTCAGTCGTGTGACTATGGTTAAGAATTAGTAGAATCGAAGTCCTGATGGTTAAGGGTGAAATACTGTGAATCTGTGATCATAAATGAGTACCTATATGACGCAATGTAGATAGGTGTGAGTTGTGAGTTTAGGAGAACACTGTTTCATCATCCAAAGTTTGTGTTCTCACCTCAATCATAAAACATGCATACTGATATCGTTTACAAAATATTAAAAAAATTAAAAAATAAATTTATTTTTCGTAAAATTCGGACTAATGAGTGTTTCTCGGGAAAAACGCGTGGGAGCGTGGGACAACCCAGCAGACGACCTCCTTTCGATGATTTCGGATTTGAGGATGACTAGTCTATCTATAGTTAACCTTCTATCTTTACCCAACCTCGTCGGTAATCCTCTGTTTTACTTAGCTCGACGATTAAAAGATGACTAGGGACATCACATATCACTTATAACTTATAACATTCATTTCATAACAATTTTTAAATTAACGGCCAAACATTTTATGGTTGAGTATGTACCGAGTACGTAATGAAATTGACGATATGTACCCAGTAGTATCGAGGTGGATGTCTGTGAAGCATTCTGTAACGTGTGTGTGTGTGGTCTAAACACACGGTACAGAATGCTTGCGCAAATTTAGGGTTGGGCTAATATACTGCATCTGTGTTAGAAGATATTTGCGGAAATTTCAATAATGTGTAGGTATTTGAACAAGCCTAGGCTCGCGCAATATAATATTTGAGTATGTATGGTTACCAAGCTTTGGATACAACCGCAATAGATGAACCGATGGAGGACGAGTATGTAACAGTACAGAATTAAATTTTGCCTGAAAAACTACTTTCGCTCCACTCCTTACAATGCCCACCTTCTAATTTCTTCTTCTGTTGCAGTTTCTCGGGGCTGTCATCCGTCTCCAGGTAGCTGTAATGTGCGTCTTCAATCCGGCGCCACAGGTTAGGCAGCCGCTCGCGGAGCACCGCATCGCCCATGCCCACGCACGACATCACCATCACCATAGGCGCTCCACAGGGTGAACTGTAAACAAAATGTTATTTTAAAGACTATAGTCTCTATCAGTCTTGCGAAGACTTTACGCTAACATTCAATGACTGTCTCCTCACTGACTGCCTTGCAATAGTTAATTATTGCTTTGATACATATATAATTTCTAGCAATTTGTTTCGACGTCCGATAGTTTGGAGCTGTGTAACAGTGTTGCAGTAGTGCCTTATAAGAGTGTCTTCTTGACAGTAAGTATAACGTATTTAACAGTACTGTAATTATAGTAAGTAACTCTGCAAAAGCTTAGCTATGAAACATTCCTATACAACCCATACCAACCATTACAGGTACATCGAATTATTTGGGTTATAAAAACACATTGCATTTATCGCTACTTAATTTACAGTCTAAGTGTAACGATTTCCCAGGTGAGTCATAAATATGTTTCAATTATAACAGTTTATAAGCAGGATGGGTTAATGATCTTGATACCATGTATGTTATAGCCAAAACTTGTTCAGGTTGCCAGTTGTCAGGAAGTTTTTACAACGTTTTATGTTACCTTTGTTTACTAAAAAATAAATTCTTTAAAGATGCTTACACACGAACTGTCCTAACTTAATATTTCGTTCAGATTTTTCATCTTTTAATAAAAAGAAGTAAATCATTACGAAAAGTTTAGGAAGATGTCTAGATTTTTGAACGGATATGGCTAAAATTTGGTATAAGGATAGATTAGTCTGGAATTTGGGAGAAGTGGATCAAAATACCACTCAGGCGAAGGCGCAAGCACCAGATAGTGTGAATATAACTGGAATAACAAATAATTTGTTATGACGAATATTATCCAGATGTTTAAAGCTGATACAAACATAGCATGACAATGATATTCTGCTACTGATAAACGTGCCAGTATCTAATGACAACACACCGGTGTCTATGACAACGGGCTGTGTTATCAAACAAAGAGTTGCATAGGATACACGACCCGTTAACTTATTGGTTTCACCCTTCATCGATATTATAGTGGATATAAGGGGAATGCCAGTTTCCTTCTGATGGAGTTGGACGTAACTGAAAATGTCGATCATTGAAAACAATTATAGTTCTTACGTAGGTCTTCCATAAATGAAAGATATTCTATCTAATTTTTTTGTTTGAGTTCCGAATGGCATCTATGGCTCAACTACGATACTAGTAGAGTACTGAATTCTCATTGTTATTTGGCGGCCTTTTCAGTAGCAAGGAATACTTGGGTTTCCTAATTCATGCTCATTTTATATTATTATTTTTTATAACCACGTCACAAAAGCTTGTTTTCCATCTATACAAATAATCAAATCCGAATTCGAGTATTAACATTTTTAGTTGTGGCAACTACTTAGGTAATCAGTGCTGTGGAGCGAAACAGACAGACGGTACGTCTATCAACAAGGTGCCCCGAGGAGTGACTCATCTAGTCATTGTTCAGTGCAGACATATCAATGTATAATTCATTCACGACATACATATCTACATTACATTATGTTACACGATCCGACGAATATACTATGAAGTATGACATTCGTTAATCCCTATTCATATAAAAGTAAAGTATAAAAGTAAATACTTATATAGTATTGGATTTTGGTAGGTATGACCACATAGTGCATCGAATACAAAAGAATAAGTCACGACGTTAATCATATATGTATTATATATTATACAAAGACAAGACAAGCACTTAATAAAGATTAGTCTGTTGACCGTTGAAAAGTTTCTTTATCTGAAATTGAAGTACATACGTGTTCGTATCCGACCGCGTACAGCAGTAGCAGAAATGTCACTGAGACATTACAGGTTTCTTTTCTATATATTTCATAGAAAGAATATTTAATACTGGTTTATATATATTTCTATTATATACCTTTAGTATTTCATGGAAATAATATAGAAATTGGTAACGTGACGACACATCTGCTGCTACTGCCTACTGAATTTGGATTAGATGATGCATGGATTTCAATACGATTGGAAATCCAAAGCTGGAAGGGAAGACGTCTATTTCATTGTTATTCTTCTTCTTCTTAATTCACGAAACGATTTTGGAAGACGTCCACTCCATTTGGATCGTTGGACATATCGTCAATGGCTACTTTTAGAAGCTACTCTAAGCGTAAGTTTCTGAGGGGAAATAGGGGTGAAGGTGGAACTGAACTAACATGTAATAATTGAACTCTAATTTAGCCTGAAGAATGTGACCAATTAAAAAAAGATTGGGAAATGTAGTTTTCGTAATACAAAATTAACAAGCAAAAATGCACGATACACGTAGTTCTCTACTACTTATTATTACATAATTATTATAATTGTAAAGTGATAGTGTCTGTACATTGGATATATTAAAAAAGTAATAATAATAATAACATGTCTTTATTGTACACCAAGAATAGAATAGCAACACAGAGAAAAAAGTACTTGAGTTATGTTAACTATTTTAATGATACTGAACACACTGGATAAAAGCTCGTCATTATCGTAGATAACCTTATGAAATTTGTTATACACATAGATTAGAGCTTGGGTAAGGTAAGGACATATTGGCCGCGATGATCAACATTCGCGAAGTTCGGAGCCGCGGCCTACTACTAGTAATTCTGTGTCTAGACACAGAATCCAACAACACCACCGTATTCTAGAATATTTATTTATTCATTAAAATAAGTCGATAACCTCATCTTCCGTTTAAAGAATTTATGTTAACTTCTGGCTGGCCAACTGTTCAAACAATACCCTATTATGTATTGCCAATTAGTCTCAGTTATGAATACCTAAGTTTTTGGCTCATATATAGTGTGAATGCGATATAACATTATATCGCTTACTATGATGAGCAGTTTAATCATTTATAAAACGTTATCTCATCCTTTTTTATTTATTGATTTACTAAAACTTAAACATATGGATACAATCTTTGTCCCCCAAAACCGAGTTGATGGTTTGACTGGAGGATCTAGTCTGCGTACAATTGACGTTTTTCTGTTTTCCAGTAACTAAAACTTATTCTTATAGGGTCAATTATAATAAATATTTTTTACACGAACCCAACAAATTCACGCTTTATACTTAGTGGCTGCTCCCCGTCCGCTTTATGCATTGTGTTAAGATAGAATGCTAGTATTTCAAATGCGATTGATTCCGAAATGGTGGTCCCTACTTTGATACCCTCGACTACATTATCACGCTCCAGGATATCTACACTCCTCTCTCCTCCACTCCAGCTTTATGCTACAAAATAAGAAAGTACCGTCAGGATCGTTTTTTCGAGGCGATATTGTTTTTGATTGCACTGCATAACGGTGACACCTCAGTTCTGCAAGTGTTATTCTGGATATATAACACTTGCAGTTGATATTGCAGTGTTATATATCAGAACATCATGTTATATTCCAGGGCCTGCAAAGCAACATTCCCCCATTCAACTTTTAACTAATGTGTACTATCGAGCGTCAAGTAACATCAATCTTACTCTGACAAGATAACATTGAAATCTCAATTACAAGTTCAAGTTTAAAAAGGTTTCGTAAATATTAAAAAATCTCAACATGAATGAATAAAAACACTTTTATATCACTTTTAAAATCAACTCCCATGAGTTTATTCTATTCCCTCAACCGGTCATTTAGGACGCCCTCACGATAAATATCCAAATAAATATTTGTATTGTTATCACTACGCACTAGGTAGGAATTCATAGGGCATTTGGCTTAATGAGTTTTTGCGCAATTTCCCTATGATACCCGCCCCTGCCGAAGTCGGCGAAGGCTCGGCGAAGTAACGAGTATGTCGTACTCAAATAGACTAAAACGCATGCCGTCTCGAGTCATTACTTGCCGAGGGTGAGGTAGCCAGAGGGTGGGATATGCTAGAGCATATCCCTCAAGCACTGGCTGACTGAGAGTAATTGAAAATCCCTCGGATGGAAGGACTACGGTACGGTCTTCATATTTCCCCGGATAGGTTGGAGTGCGCATCGTATCGCAACCTCGAATTGCTTCTGCTGGGTTGACCGGCAGCTCCAGCCTGTCACCCCTAGGCCCATGCTCTTGGAGGTTCTGACCTCTGGGTCGCAGTGGGCTTTGAAAGCGAGCTCCACCGCCTACTTCCCGAGTATTACTTACTCACAGAAGGAGGCGGCGGCGACAGAGCACGCGGTCGCACATCGCATCACCATAAGCAGGGTAATTGACTTAATGTGTAAGCCAGTATTTGCTATACCGCTTTTTTAAGCTGAGTTCCTTTTTTAATTATGCGAAACATAATGACTGCTTCACTACATTTTTTTTTTCATTTAAATCATAGATGAACCTCCTCTGTGGTCGAGTTTCCAGTTTCATCAAGTAAGCTACCAATGATGTGTAGCCACTCCTTACACAATGAATTTAGTGGGTTAAAGAGCATATTAGTCAGGTATGACCCATGTGTATAAGCATACAAAGTTTACAAATTAGTGGAAGGTTTTACTTGGACAAGCATAAAAACTACAAAAATGAGAACAAAATGAATGGTCACATAATAAAAAAAGAAAAAATAATTATGTTGTCAGAATGGACTCATTATTAAAAGTATAAATAAAAAGAATGTAATGTTATTGACCCTACTTTATAATGTAGGTAGTAGGTACTAAATTTTAATTCAATAAGGTGCAGCTACCAAGTCACTATCAGTTGATATAGTGATAATTCCACCAAGTCTGCCACAACATAGACAAGTCGATATGTTGGGGTTTTATACATGTATTGTAATATAGATTAGATATCAACTTGATAACAGAATAAATATAGAAATTTGATGTTTTATCATGACTCATGTGGACAATTTATTGTCTAATTACATGAGTAGTTATAGTAATAGGACAAACTGTTGCCAACAACTGTGTTCAAGTGAAACTTCCAATGACCCAAAGGAAATACTACTGGAAATGAAATGAGTACACTATACTGCACTACTAGATGAAATACACTGTACTATACCAACTATCCTATTTTCAGACTACATCTACCTACTACTACTACCTACTTCATACTAACTATCTGTAGGTCAAAATTCAGCCAGATCCATTCAGTCTTTTTCCAACTAAATGTAACATCTTTACTAAAAATATCTAGATTATGTAAACTTATATTCAATGACTAGAATATCTTCCTAATTATTGCTTTATATTTTAATCTTTTTTGGGTAGGCCAAATAAGTGAGTTTTCAATATTTTTAATCATTAGTGCATAAACTGAGGCCCTTGGAGAGTCCACAGGTATATGAATAGGGGTCCACAGTATCATCTATATGTTCTGCTTACTGTATTATGTGGTCTGCAAATATGTGATTTTATTTGCTAGGGGGTCTGCGAAATTTAACAAGGTTACGATCCGAAAAAAGAAAAAAAGGATTTTCTACTTACTCTAACTAAGAAGGACATAATTTGTTAAACAAACCAAGATCACTTTAATATCACACCTCAAGGCATAATAATATGCAGAAAAAAAAACAAAGAGCCCATCACTTATGAGGCTCGAAATGGCAATTTATTATGCTATCAAATTACATTATAAAGTCAAATAATAGAGATTAAAATTTACAAAAAAATAAACTACTTGCTTGTAAGTGATATAATAGATAAATTATAGAAATCTGTCATCATATAAAACTACTATGCGGTGAACTATAAAACTGATAAATTGTATTGCCCCGAAAGAATTCAAGAAAGCGATAAGTATCAAAGAAAAAAATATGCTAATGATCATACTCCCACGCGATACAGCAATACGTGATTGATATTAGTTTTTACCTAATTGTAGCCTACAGCTGTTGCTTTTAATGTTTACTAGAGTCTAACGAACTCACCGTACAGGAAGAACATTCTTTTCCTGGATGTCAAAATTTATTCCAATGCACCGAATCTAGAGCGGACAAAAATAGTTCACCCAAAATAACAAACCAGCGTCTACGAACTGGTAATCGCCTGTCACAAACCGATATTATGCACATTTCATAATCACAACTTACATTAATTTACAATAAAAGCATTGAAACCCCAGTAAATATTAACGAAATGAAAAATAGTAAAACAAAATTTTGGGATTTTGTTTTGACGTATAACACTGCCTGATAAATACAGATTACATATGACATGACACTTTGTATGATTTGACATTTGAGGTCTATAGTCTATAGCTTACATAGACAATGGTTGTAGCCTTGCGGCCTTGTAGCAGTCGTCGTCGTGTCGTCGACGTCGCTGTCGTCGTGCCGTCGTCGATTTAAGTAATTTTAGTTTGTGAGCTTCGTTTGTAACCGGGTAAAACGGGGTGAATAGAGATCGAAGGGTGAATAGAAATAAAATGCCAAATGGTCAGCCAGATCTTGTAGTTATTTTCTTTCAAGCGAAAATTTCAACTAGTTCATTGTAATACCAGAATCATGAAATATCCTGGTATAAAAATAATTAAAATTTTGTGGAAAAAATTATTTAAAATATTCCATTGACCATTTTATTTCTATCCACCTGTTAAGTAATTAAAGTAGGTACTTAACTACTTTAGAGACTAAAACAAGAAGTTTGGGTAAATATCTGCAAAATGTAAAGGAATCCAATTTCAGCATCAAAAACTAAAAAATAAAATCTTTTCCAATATCGTATTGCGGCATTACGTCGCGTTTCGTCGATAGTAAGTAGGTATATCTATAAAGATAGAAAAAGTAATATTAATATTAATCTATGATAGTAAATGCCATTATATAGTCAAACTGAAAATCACTGAAAATTATACTCTTATAACTCTAAAAATTTACCGTTGGAATAATTTACTAATATAGTTCACTTCTTATATTTATATGTACTTGTCTCTGATATAGCCATTTGATTACATTCGATATGGTGAAATATATTTTGTTTTCCGATCCGTTGAGACAAGAAGAAGTAGAAGCCTTTTATGCGGTTAGTTCATGCACGTACCTACCCAACATACCTACTTGTACCTACTTACAAAATAGGTGTGTGCTGAGAATAAAATAATATATACCAGACGGTATACGGAATATATACGGACCAGAGATATTAGATGTGTGGATCCTGGGGTGAGGGCCGTGAGGGCGAGGATCTCATTTGGAATACTTAGATACCGATAAGACTCTGAAATATTGAGCTTGTCGATTGATAAGGACATATTATTATTAAATTAAACCACAGAATATTCTTTCAATGTCAGTGATGCTCCAGTTGCATTCGAGGCTTTGGACGTCTAACGAAATTTGGAACCCTTTGACCAAATTAAACTGCTTCCATACATCAATATCAATTTTTATATTTCTAGGTTTGCCAAAAACATCGTGATTACTACAGAGGGTACCCTAAATGCTACCATCCACTGACATATTTCACAGAACCTGAAGTGGCCTTCCAATGTCCATCAGAAATGACCCAGTAAGATTCTTATACTTTTTACGTACCTAGCTGTGGCTCCGCCGCGTGGACCTTTGATCTCGCTCCCACTGCTCCATTAAAATCTTCCTTGGAGTTCCGGGACTTGCGCTTTCTCTCTGCTTTTCTCTCATTGGTCGGAAGCACGAGTGTGACGTCCCTGGTGTTGCAAACGTCCATAGCCCACGGTAACCATTTTCTATCAGGCGGGCCGCGTGCTTGTCTTCCACTGAAGTGGTATAAAAATAAATAAAAACGGTAGATATATTTTGAACTCGGGTCGGTTGAAATGCCTACAGCGCAGCGTAAAATACCTATGATATTCACACATTCACATTTTCTGAGTCTAGAGTCTAATAGATATTCGTGAATTGATTTTAATGTTATTGATTGTTTACCCTACATATTATATATTATATGTAGGTACCTAGTACATACACCCAGAGAGCATGATGTTGAGTCGATTCTATACAATAGCAACTATTTATTAATCTGTGATGCAATATAATACAATTCGATATTTTCGTTCACTTTCATATGAACTACAATGTAATGTATGCTCTTAAATACCGACATAGACCCGGTTCCTACTGGCTTACCTATGTGCAATGGGTCGAACTGGGTCGAAGTTACTTGTTTTCCCCACAGACTTCCGTTCTGAAAGTTTCAATCCTTCCTGTTACGTAGGTACATAACCTTTTATGTACCGTAGTCTGGGTGAGCTACTCATCCTACTCAGATTAAAACTCATTGATTTGTTTTGTTCTCAGAGTTTACATGAGCTACCCATCGTACCATGTGAAGTATTGGCGGCCCATAGTGTTGCCTAATACAATAGATCGAACATCCGGTATGCCTCAGCTTCCAGATAGAAATTTAGGTGCACGATATGGACCTACTACTAAAGCCTACATACGATAAAGAATGATTTGCTATTAGTTCAGTCCTGTTTTATTATATTTTTAATAAAATGTTATTTTACATTTGATTTTTATTGTAACTGCAGTCTTGTACAGACTTTATTCTTTACATTTAAAATTGGCACTATTTGCGAAAGAGTAGTGTCACGGGGAATGCAGATTTACCCATGGTACAACTGGTAGTGTCACGGGAAATAGAAATCTCCCATGACACTACTAGTTGTGTCACGCAGTAGTGTCAAGGGAAATGGAGCAAAATTAAGACACGTTCATAAGCTCAGAAAAATGAAGTATTTTTTTTTATTCCATGACATGATGAGATTCTCCGTGGCCTGGCGGTAGTGAACGCGACTGCTACGTAGGAGGCGTGGGTTCGATTCCCGCTCAGTGCAAATATTTGAGTGCAAGAATATGAATATTTGCATTGGTCTGGGTGTTTCTATGTATAATTATGTACGTATTTAAAAAAAATGTACAGTATATAAGTATGTTTATCCGCATTCTAGAACCCATAACACAAGCCAGTTGAACTATGCTTACCAATTGGTCTGGCTGGCGTTGTGTAGATTGTCCTATAATATTTATTTTTATTATTTACTAGCTGTTGCCAGCGGTTCCACCCGCTTGGACTTCTGATCCAGTTACAGCTGCTGCATAAAAAGCTTCCGTAGACTTCAGGGAACAGATGAAAAAAAGAATTACTCGAATTGGTCCAGCCGTCTTCGAGTTATGCGCTTACCAACATATATTTCGCGATTCATTTAGATTCCGCGTTCCCAATCCCACCCAAGTGACTACAATGTGGTGTTCTTCAAGTAGGCATTGGACGGTATACGACACGAGTGTGATGCCCCTGATCATCAATAGGCCACGGTAACCGCTTGGCATCGGTGTGCCGCGTGCCGTCTTTGCATCATTTGCAACGATAAGTTAGCAACATGCACTGCTCCTTCCTGATTTTATGTTTTCAAGTGCTGGATTTGACTTTCAATTAAATTAAACCAGTAACTCTTGATCAACCGATTTCACGGTATCTAACATAGATTAATATATAAATAATTACTAGAGAGATAGTATCTACTTGGTAGACAAGAAGAACCGTTGATAAAAAGATGCCGCGGACAACAGATAATATAAATATTTTACACTTTTGAGTCCTTAATGGAACTCCGAAGTATTTATATTATATCGATATTTTATATCTGCAACTTCTTGTTTATATACCCCCGTATCCGGTATTACCACTACCGGTATTACTACTACTTACTTACTAAAGTTACTTAGAAATATAAAAAGAGGCCCGTAGGTACCCGTACCGATACCCCTTATTTCCTTTTGTCTTTGATTCTGTCAAGATAATTATTTAGGTATCTGTGGTAGGTATTGAATATGTATTGCAATGTATTGATTGAAATTGAATTTTTCACGAACCAACAGATATGACGTTACGAAATTGAATTTTAAAATCGGCAGTCCTAATCAATCCAAATTTATTATGAAATATTGAAATTTTAAGTCTTTATAATGGATGATATAATTTTCTACGACTATGGCAGACAAAAAGAAATAGACATGTTTTACGACGTAAATATTTACACGTTTACTTTGCTAATTTAAGTGTTAGAAAAAGGACAACAATACCTACCCCGGTATACTTCATCCACCTGTGTTGTGGCATTTTCATACAACCCAGTTGAGCTTGTCGTCAGTGGTCTAATTCCCGCACAGATCAACAAAATTGGAGGTTGGAGGTGATCAGTGCCCTTAGCACGAAAAAGTATCGAATTCGTAATGTAAAAGCATCGAGAGAACGCAGCATTGCGATTGGCAGTCTGCCTCTTGTGAACCTGTGTGTCTTTACCTACATTACCTACGAATTCGATAGTATTTCGTGCTAAGGGAGCTGTTCATTCCCGTAACATTTTAGACGTTTAAGATATGAGTCGATTGCAGTTCGATTCCGACCATTGAAATCGCGAGAGAGGTGACGTCTTTTCATGTAACCGCTTTTTCATTTGTCGGAGAAATATTCCATTAGCATAACATCAACTTAAAATTTAATATAGCGGAATAAGGCCTCTGAATGAAAAGTCTCGAAGGAAACACACTTAAAAAATATTCATAAATATTTACGTAATTGTTCACACTCTATCAAAACAACTTCAGCATACCATCAAGTGATGTGAAGTCATATAATTATGCACAATGTAAAAAACGTTAGGACGTGTATTCAAATTCGTGGTACCTATTAAATGATATTATTGTTAACCTTTTTCACAGTGTGCTCAACGCTACAGAGATTATTATAGAGGCTATCCTAAGGCCTACCATCCTCTATCATACTTCGATGACCCTGCTTACGAGTATCAGTGTCCCCCCGAGATGACACAGTGAGTATTTCTTGTTAGAATAACGAAACCACATTAGTTATCTAATTTCAATACCCTCCTTAATTCTCCTCTTGTCATATTTATTTTGAAATATGACCTACCTACTAATATTATATATGTGAAAGCTTGTGAAGTATTGGATTTTCATGTATAATGAACGGATCTAGCTGAAATTAACACCAAGAAACTTTGTTGTTTTCTGCAATAACAGCACAGAAACTCTCTTAACCTTTTCAACCAATTTTGTATCAAACATGTTAACAACTTCTTTCTTGGTCAGAACATGAAGTAAATATATCAATTTCTTATCTTTTCTTGCAGGGTTTATATGAGCTATCCATCGTACCACGTGAAATACAAGCAGCCGATAGTATTACCGAACAACATTGGTCGAACGACGCCGATTCCCGCGGCGCCCGACCGCACACTCGCGGGACGATATAATAAAGCAGCCTGCAAACTTTTCATTAGATGAAAAATCTGGTAATAATTTAAACTTTTGCTTGACTGTGACCGCTTCACCACACTCTAGGTACGCGCGGCGCGGCGTGGCAGGGAACGAGACAAAGAAAGAACTCGAGAGCGACTCTCCACACACATGCCTATGGCGCGATGCCTTATTTCATATATTACTTAGGTACTCTGTAATGGGTTACGATCGGTCTGTAGATCATCATTTTCGAATAAGAATAATGAAGCGCATAGTTACGCGCTGATTATCTCAGTTATTATGAATAATTTATTAGGTAATCGTTCCCTTTCTCCCTCCAGGATAGGCAGTAAACCAGCATCACTCACTCACGAGCTTCCTCTAGGTACCTACTGTCTTCAGTTTTTCATGCAATCCCACCTATTTATTCATTAGGATATTATACATTGATATGTATTTTAATCGTAGTCGTTTAATAATTATCCACAGATACTCATAAAACCACCAATTCGAAAATGAAATCCTGAAATCAAGAAGTGGCTGAAGCAAATAAGGACCACTATCATTTCATTATACATTTTTATTTACACTCTGAAATAAAACGACGATGAAAATTCTGGAATTCTACTCATAATGAGTTTAAATTCATTCAATCCGATCCCACCACTGTTGTCCAGGTTGATCTCCTTTAGAATCTGTAATAGAAAGTAGACATTATATTGGTATTGGATAGTTAAATACCTACAATGTCCTTAGCATGAAAAACTATCTAATTCGTAATGTGAATTTATCGAGAGAGTGGAGCAATACAATGGGCAGCTGGATTACTCGGCGGCAGCACAAAGCGAGTCTCCCCATACCCGGGGGTTAGATAGGGCCACCAAGGCACAGAAAGGGTATCGAACTTCGACTCAACAGCCGAACTCGCTACAGCCATACTAGTCGTTATAGTTATTAAGTTACCTATATAATACTTACAACATCCGATAGTTTAATTTTTGATGACTGATTGATGTATTGATTGCGATTGTGAGCACTCCAGGTCAATCTGTCCACAATCTGCGAGATATCATTTGCTGTTATTTGATTGTCACCATCTATATCTGTAATCACCATAATGTACTTAATAGAGATACATCATCATGCTTGCGTTAATCGCATCCGAAGGTGTCACCTCAGAGTCCGAGTACCGCTTTTTCCAGCGTTGCAGCTTAACTTAACTTCGATATTTTCGTGTCGTAAGGTATAGGCGATATCGAAATACTGGAGATAGGCCAGTATTTGAACTTTTTAGGGCTCCCAGGACAACCGTCGGCTTAACATGCTCTCTGAAGCACAAGCAGACCAGTGCAAATAGTAACTATATTCCAGCATACCTACATATATTTGCACTGAACGGGGATCTAACCCACGCGTCTTGCATAGCTGTGATGTTTACTACCACGCCACAGAGACTGAACTCAGTACTTATAAGAGTAGGTACCAAATTAAAAATGGCGAAAAAAAAATTCGTGTAATTGCTAAAATTAGGAACACTATACCCTGAGTGTCGTACTAACTCTCGATGACAAAATTTGACTAGGTCAATTACTAGGTTCTTGGACCTCTGGAGCCTAAAATTCAATGGCATTTATTGAAATCCCAGTGGTTTGGCATTGGTTCACAATTAGAATAATCGGGGTCCTGTTTGCTTGCGCGCAATAAGGTCATGACAGTCATGATTTCATTGATAGCGTGGTCATTTCATGTTATTATCGTTTTGTGTATCACTTTAAATAAATAACTAGTTATTATCTAGGTAAATATACAATGTCACAATAGCCCTTAGCCCCTAATCAGACGGTAAAGAAGCAGTCTTATCGCGGTTTCTTTTCGTCCAGATAACCTTTAGACCACACCACTACTTACCAAATATTCGAAAAGCCCAGGCTGCCTTCACCTCTACTGGACATTCTGAACTCATAGCAGAGCAAAGATCAAGTAGATCTTCAAATGAGAAGCAATCGTCATTCATTGAAGAAAATACATAGAATATTCGATCTTGGAACGGATTATTCTGAAAAATTCGAATTTCCGTGGTATATAAATAATGGTTGTATAATCTTCCTATTTAAAAATTGTTCAAATAATTAATATTTAAAATAAATTTACGTACCCTTAGTACAGGAAACTTTGTTATAATTTCTATTTTGTGAAATCTATGGTTGTAATTATTGTCTAATTTTTCTGGATCGATTGAATAGAACTTTTTCATTAGGCTGTTAAAAATAGTAAAGAATACAGATATGATACACATACAATTATTAATAACAAGAGAATAATGAATCATGAAGTGATTCATTGTGTCACAAGCCAATTTCCAAAGATAAAGAACTGTGGACAGTAGGTACGAAGGCAGGAAATGATCTGGTTAGGGTAGGTAGGTGAAGGGTGGGGGGGTTCGTAGGAAAGGAACGCGTTACATCCACATCTTTTACACTTAGGGACCATCGCCTTGACGCGAAAGTTGCTGCCTCTTTCGCGTCATCGGGACCCACACTAAGCTGAAGCTATCGTCTTCGTTAACGGTTAACCCGATAGTTAGTAGACCATATATTATGTCGTCCCTACAGCCAGTCTTCCATACCTAATGGATAATGTAGGTATATTTCCACTTGTGCCCTGCTTTTTCTTATTATTAATCCCCACGGATAACAAACTATGATACGAGATGTCTCTAACTCAAACAGAGTAAAACACACGCCGTCTTTGGCTCTTTGGTAGTGGTGTGATACTAGTCTTCGAGTGTGGGGACCACGGTGTCCCCATCTAGCCCCGCTTATGAGGATGGTCGTTAGATCAAAATAATAATTATTACGGTCATTAGTCTCAGTGCCAGCCCCTTTGAGTTGGTACCCGTGCCGTAGGAGTTTCTCAATGTAGTAGACTATTGTCTACATTTGACACTACAATAATTTATTGTGCTCTTATTTTCCACGTGTGACTATTACTGTGACGTTATTACTTACTGTAGTATTTCACACTTGTTTAAATAAGTCAATGAAGAATAATCCTCCAACACGTCTTCGGTCAAACCTGGATACGACTGCTTAATTCCCATTTTTACTTATTTTACTTTGTATAGCAAACTAATCAGTAATCACTACCAAGCAATTATTAGGCGTAATCTCAGTATACTAACAAAAAGTGATTTGCATCGAAATAAAAATTATCTTATCGTTCACATTAACATAAACATAACGTGATAATTGTTGATTCAGGTAATTGCAATAATGTGTCGATTGAACAAATAAAACAGTATCATACCAAGAAAAATAATTTATTTTTCACAAATAACTCTGAGATCACACAGCAAATAGTAACACATTCATACACAAAGAACAGTCAATGTATTTAAACACAATTCACATGCAATATTTCCATTCATACCAGCAATAATATTTTATGTGAGTTACTAATTGCTTAGATGTCGTGCAAAACGAAATAAATATATTAGACAAAACAATATACTGTATTATTGGGAGTAATTAAGCTATGAGAACGACTTTAATTGTTACATCTATAGTTGAAAGAAAACAAAATCGCTCCTACCTGACAGATCAATGTTCTAAAATCCTGCACATATTTGAATAAGATTTTATATAAAGCGAACTAATTCCAGCCTCTGTGGAATGACACATGTCTCTCTTGTCCCTTAGACATACATATTATCACACCATTTTGGGTAGGTAATGGTACTGTTTAACTTTAACCGTACCGTTTACCGTAAATCCTACGGTACCACCAGATGTATGGCCAGGGGTACCGTGGGTCTGAAGGGGTAGAGACAACAGCTTGCCGTCTGCATCTAAACCTTCATAAGTTTACTCTTGGACATGAAGAAAAAATATGTGTTAAGACACATTTTCTTGGTGAATGAAACCCGACAGTGATAGGTTGTAGGACATATCAGAGAGGCTGCAAAAATTAAGAATAATCGCGCGTAAATCTTAATATACCAGAGTGGACTTTAATATTATATTGTTTATTGTTTTTATTCATTGTGGCTACTCAATAGTATCGTTTACCAGTATCGGAATTTAACAATGCTTACGAGTTTATTAATTAACTTCTACGTTTCTTATAACATTAAAAGCATGGCTTTTGAAGAAATAAAAAAGTTAAGGCAAGCTGTGACTACTACATTTGTTTAGGTACTTAAAAAAGGTATCTTGTGGCAACTTTTTATGAAAACACATGCTAGACTGACTAACTGACTAACTAGTGGTTCGATACAGGTTTGTAGTCTTCAAAATTTTTGAATAAAACATATTTTAGTTTTTAAATAAAACATATTAAAAAGACACGCTAATATTGTTTACGTTTTTTAAGTACCTAACCATATGGACTATAATGTATAATGTGTAACTAATGTAATTATTGTTGGCAAATTATTGAGTCAACCCATTTAAATGTACCTACTGACTTACTATAGCCCATTTGTTTCGGTACTTAAAAAACGTAAACAATCTTAGCGTCTTTTAATATGTTTTGTTTAAAAACTCAGTATAAAAATACTTTTGTACTTGGTTACGCATTCTGAAGATTAAAAACCTGTGTCGAACCATTAGTTAGTCAGTTAGTTAGTCTAGTTTATTTGTTTAACATGTGTTTTCATAAAAAGTTGCCACAAGATTGTTTACCTTTATAGTATCTAAACAAATGGAGTATAAATTCTTTTTTAATGTTTTAGTCATAGTTATAAACTTTGTATTACTGTCTTTTCTGACATTCTTGTTATTTTATTATTAAAGCATTTGAAAAAATAAATGTATTAGAATGTAGTGTTGCGCTGTCAGCTAGCAGCTAGTTTTAAATATCTATACAGCATCAAGTATAACTGCGGACACTTCCTCTCGATGTTATATTCCGTGATAAACAATACGTATTCACCTCTGGTTAACTTTTTAAAACCATAGCACTAGACAACATAAATTGTTTCAATAAACTAGGGGAAGTTCAGGATAATCTAAGTAATTTTTAGTCAAAATTTGCAACATTGATTGTTACGATGAAACCATTTTTACTTAAGAATAATAATCATCATCATATTTACACGTACCTATTCGTCAACTTGCATTAAAAAAATATCATTTTGCCTAATCCCATCACCGTTTAGGGAAATCGATATTGTCGAAACTTATTTGCCGACGAGCTCGCATTTTCGCTGCTTCTTCGAAAGAAGGCATAGAGTTAGACTGAAATAGTCCTGGTTTATCATGCATCTTTAACCCACTGCTACTATTCGAATTACAATCTATATTAACTAATTTGTCTTGTAGGATGTTTTTAGAGGAGCTCTTAGGGTGGTCTTGTTTTATCCCACTATTGCATGCGTTTTCTTTGATCTGTGAGGTGAATGTGCTAGGAACGTTTTCGCGCGCGTGTAGTTGTTGGTAAGCGCTTGCTGATATGTAGCCGGTTACTTTGTTCTTGGTCTCGTTAGCGAGTTTTTGCTGTTCTTCCTCGAAGCATTCGTCGATTGAGCGCCCTTGGATTATCGCAAATGCGTATTGACGAGCGATTCTGTGAAATGGAAACAAAATATATGAAGTCTTTGTCATAGAAAACACAACTGTAAACACAAAATGTATGTTCGTACTTCGAACATACATTTTGCATAACTTCCGAATGACTGCACCAATTTGGTTTTTTCAATGTCTTTGTTATCAAAAAAGGTTTGTATAAAAGATAAGTCGCATAACGATGGAAAACCACGTATTATTAGCTGCTACGGCGCTTATGTTGTCTGGATATATAATAAAAAAAGAAAAGAGAAACGAAAACTCTGGATTAAAAAATTGTACCAAACCTGAAACCAATATGGCAATAGTTTGTAAAAGGAACTAACAGTCGACCATTCAAATCTTAGGGTCAGAGTTCTAAGATGGTGGTGCTATAGCTATATATATTTAAAAATTTTCAACAATCTTAGCAGCAGCTCGGGAACTATTGCACACATATGGAGAGACCTAGCTATGTCCAGCAGTAGATTGCCATAGACTGATTGATTGGTTATCCGAACCGAAATAATAGTTATTATCGTGCTTACTTGAGCATAGTCTCCGAAGTGGAAAGCTGTGGTGCTGCTAGCCTGGCAGCATGCGGCGGCAGAGCCAGCAGTCGGCGTGTTAACTGTGCTAGGGCCGACGCCTTCTCACGGAATCCTGGCGATGACATACGCCAGCCGTGGAATCGCAGGGCTTCTGAGACCGCCCACAGAAGCTTCTGTATACAAATACATTTTACACAATGAATACACAGTGCCTCATGATGTGAATAATGGCTGGTTTCTAGACTGAGAAATTGAAATAACGGTTGCTCCACATAAGCAGAATCAGAGTAAGAATGTCTGCACTAGAGTTTTGTTCCTCAATCAACAGGCGCATATGACGTGTAGTAGTCGAACTCAAAAATCTTGGGCTTATGAATTTCATGAAGTTTACCGTAAAAAATTAGATATTGAAAAATTCGTACCTTCTTATGTTGATCATTTAATTCAGTAGTGCGTTTTGTAGCAAATGCTTCAGAATTACGCCTGATAAACACGTTGGAATTTGAACCTCCTATAGTGTCGCCTCCGAAAGATAAACTCTTTGCTATCTTATTTCTATTGCCATTAGGCTCATCATCAAACAAATCGCGTTTCCTTTTTAAGAACTGGTCACTCTGCATACCATCCATGCTCTTTGTTTCAGTTGTTCTAACAGGTGAACCGAATAGCGCCCGCTTGGATTTCATTGCCTGGGTCGGTACCGATGACGAGGGAGCCACAGGAATAGATTTTCTATGTTCAGGACTGATGAAAAGAGCTCTTTTCAATGTTTCCCTTGAAGGTTGTGATCTCGTGATTTGGTCTGAGTCCATAAGCAATCTTCTCATTGCCTTCTTTTTTGTGGACCCCCCACTTCTGGTCTTTGGTGTTTTAGCGGGTGTTTTTTTGCCTGGGGTCTTGCCTTTCGGCGTTTTCTTACCAGGAGTTCGCTTGGTGCGTGGACTTCTACGTTCAGATGAGTTGATGAGTTTTCTGTGTGGGAAGAAACTGAAAAGGAAATGGTTTAAGTATCATCATGACATTGATTTTAAGGCTTACTGAATAGTTTGTTTGTATAACTAAGAATTGGTCTAATAAATGCAAAAAAATTAAAAAGAAATTTAAATCGCACAAGTAGTTAGTAGCTCTTCAGATTAACAATAGCATAGATACAAATACAAATAAACATACTAGGAATATATATTTAGAAGCAGATTTTTTAACACACACTGGCTTTGTGGAATTTGTATTCGCTTACAAGACATGGGTTGGTTTGTCACGAATATTGTTTTTTATTGGATCTTAAAACACTTACTTCTTATCAATGAGCACCATCTTAGAAGTGGAAGTGTGTGCTTTCTCTCCAATGGTGGCTGCGCTTGCAAACGCCTGGCGACGCCGCGCCAAATGCGATAGCCGTCTTCCAGGGGACTTAGCTTGAGCCATCCTGTAGATTAATCACCATAGGTTAATAACATCATAACTGCACCAGTAATAAAGTCGAGAATTTTTTTAACAGTTATATTAAATCTCTTCATTAAAACGCCAATTCCGCATGCGTGCATTTAAGCGCCCGGGATCACCTCCAATTTTTCTTATCGACAATTTGTTTTATTTTGGCTACTGAAGATTAATTAGGTTGGGTTGGGAAGTTAGACAACCTCCCAATACCGAGAAGAAATTGTGAGCAAAAACCTCATTTGTCAATCTGCCTATCTGCTGGTTAGCAGGTGAAGTAAGATTGGCCAGCAAAGCTCTCGGTAAGTGTAGTGTTATAAAGTACATAAAAATATAAAATTACTGGGAAATCCTGTAAATTTTGGGTCTGTTCAAAGTCTGACGACAAAAAATGCAAATTATAAAGCATACTTACTTAAGTCTCAAAGCTTTTCGTTTGCTGGCGCTACTGGGGGACTGCAGACCCCCAGAGTAAATATTAACACTAGTATCAGTCTCTGCTCCAACATATCTCTCTCCATAGCGCAATGCAAGTAATTCTATTTTCTCTGAATGTTTTGTTAGGTTGTAGCTGAAATAAAAAAAAACAAATTAACAAAGATAGCTTGTTCACATTAAAATATTTGATTTCATCAGATAAATAAAGGCTATAGCCGATGCGATCTATTTGTATATCTGTAATGTTCATTCCCGTGGTACAGCGTCTATAGCAGGTGAACGCTATGGCCGATGCAGTCGTATTTAAAATACTTATTATGAACTATCAATAACGGTATGTCTAACCCATTACATACAAAAATGAGATGACAGAGCAAGGTTACAAAGTGTCCACAAATGTGTGAAGCCGTTATGTTGGCTCTGGTTCACATACGAATATCAGTACAGCATGAAAATTTGGTATGGGTAATTGACATCTGAAAAAGTAAAGCTAATTAGCTGACAATTTATAATAAATATTTGAAATCTGATTGAATTTAAAAACTCATACCCACAGTAATAATTTAAATAATAAATAATTTAATAAATAATCGAATTTAATTATATATAGATCTTATTACATATATCTTGACTTATCTTAATCTATTTTATATCAATATGAAAAATAATTGCATTTAATAATTTATTATAAATTGGACATTTAATTATCAATACCTATTATTGTTGTTGCAGAGTTCATGCCATTTGAATTGTTTTAATTTTGAATCCAAATACATTATCTTACTAACATAACTATAAGTTTAATAAATTGTTACTAACATCATGAGTCTTAGTTACTTGCAAATAAAGAGATTATTATTATTATTATTATTATTAACTACAGCAATTCTATATCACCAGTGGGTTATGAAACTCATGGCAGTTGCCTTTAAGAAATCAAAGTGTGGCAGTTTCATACATGAACTGAAAGCCAACCAACTGAGTTGGAAAAAGCTACGAGGATTAGTACATTGTGTATTAAAGGGTTAAAATTTCCTAGTTAAAACAATGAAACAATAAAATAATACTTACTACACATCATAATGGTTACACTTTACAATGTCAGGCCAAGGTGTTTCAGTTGCCTCCATTTCAGAACACATTTTCAAATGTATACTCTTATCTTGAACGCTTGCCTCTAACTCAGAGCTGTTATGAGATGTTGAACTCTTGGGCTGCTCCACTATATCACTTTGTGGACCGTCTACAACTTTTTCGGTGCTTGGTTCAGGGATCTCGACAAAGGATACTCTCTTTGTTGGTGTGCTGTTTATCTCTGGAGGATCAACTTTCGCATCCTTATTAAAAAGTGGTAGGTAGCAGTAATATTTTTTCAGCATTTCTGTCACATCCGTTTTTAGGATTGTTACCGATGGTGGTGGTAAAATTCCATGTAGTCTCTCCTGTTAAACAACATTATAGAAATAAAAAATCATACAACAATTTAAATTGTGTTCATTCTCGTTAGTAATAGACAAAATAAAGTTAGTATGAAAGAAGTTGAAGTAAGTAAAGTAGTTGAAGCCCTCAAAAGACCAACCAGTCTAATTTGGAACTTTGATATCGCCATTGGTCATTGGACCATTGATTGCGGAGGTCAGATGGCAGTCGCTTCAGAGAATGAAGTAGAATTAAAAAATATCTTAAAGTTGTTTATGTAGGAGTGCCCTGCATGCACATTATTGAGGTCAGAGTAAGTGTACAAATTTTATAAACAATTATTTTGTCAGCACAGCATATATGCATCAGCAATATTATTAATCATTAATTAGGTTAACCTCATTACAGTCATATTAAAAAAAATTGTAAACTACTAGTTGATGGCTAGGCAGTTGTTAGAGGAATGAAAGATCTAAGAGGAGATGGATATACTGTGTGAAAGATGATAAGGATATGAATGTTAAGATGACTACAAGCAAGCAGGGATGAATGGAAAACTCTATATGCTGTGCCACCCTCAGTCAATATGGCATCAGTGCAGAAGAATGATGACCTAACACTTTAAACAGGTAGCCATATACCACAATACTAAACACATGCCTTTTGAAATAGAAAAACAAAAGAATAACATAAAAGTACATAGATTAATATAATAGATAGATAGCACATATTCAAACACTTAATAAATTGTGTCACTAGCAATAACCAGTGTTTTAATAGTTACATAATTATACGAGTTCTATATTAAGTTAAATCATTATTATTCAATTGTTATCTAATATTAGAAATGTGAAAACTTATGAATTAAATGGATGTATGTATGAGAGTGTGAATAGATCTGGATGAAATTGTCTGATATCACAAATTGGCTACTTTGAATTCTGATTAGCAGGTTATGGGACATGGGAACCAGGTCTCATGGTGAAACAATTAATAAAAATACTGCAGTTATAAAACTCATGGTATTTTCAAATAATACATACACATATTAATCAAAAAACAAGATGAATATTGGTGTATAACTTACCTCCAACTTTCTAACTCTTTTTTTATCGTGTATTTCATAATCTATCAGAAAGCTCCAAAAAGGTTCTGGCTCTAATGCATAATCTTCATCATCTCCATCAGAAAACATGTCTGGAGATCTCAATCCACTGTCAAATGAAGCCTCAAGGGAGGAATAACTGTGTTCAGAATGCCATTTTGCTATACCAGTGCTGTCATTCACATTTTGACTCTCTTTTTTCTCCTCATAGTGAGAATCACCAGTAGCACCACTACTCTCTGTATATTTATCCATTCTTTATCTCAAATTCCGATGTGCCGCCTTCAGTGATCTAACTATTTCTATTGCAAGTGCTTGCAATTGGTCTGCCACATTCTTCCACAGGTTTGTCTTCGACAGTCGTCTATAGACAGTTTAGATGTAAAAAATAATCTTGGTCGGCAACATCGACATTACTAAGGGTCTTTCTATTCTTCTTTCTTCTTAAAATAGCTTCTGCAGCAGGATGCACGTACGGCTTAATTACCACTTGCCAGTTTCTATCTAATCTATAGTAAATAAAACACGTAATATACTAAATAAACCTAAAATTAATGGCGAGACGCCAATGTGAAATGTGAATTGTCAAGTTTTTTACCATAGACTAATAATACTATGGACTAATCATTGATGTATAAGGGAGGGGATCGGCCTACCTACAAAGTACAAAACGCTGCTGTGTCTTGGCTCTCTTGACCTACGTTCCATTTTTTATGAATGGACGTTTTACTATGTTAGTGCTGTGCCTTCTACTATTGTAGAAGTTGTCGATTTACGTATAATAATACGATTGGGTTTTCATATCTTTTCACGTGTATTAACCTAAAAAGAACGGTAACATGCTACACTCTTGAGAAAATAATGAATAATAATTTGTGGTCCAATAATAAATTCAAACAAGTACATATTTTATTATATACTACAGTTATGTGTTTATTTAAATAATGAGATAATTGTTTTTCTCTCTGATAACTCACGTACTCACGTTATTTACGTTTACGTAACTTTGTTGGAATTTGATACTTTGATTTATTTTGACATTTATGAGACTTTAACAGTAATAAAATATTTGTTTTACATTATACACTAATTAAATAAATAGATAGTAACTGTCAGGAGGTTCCTCTCTCTGTAACCCTAACCACCGCTGTCCGGTAGCTTGGTCACCCTCACCTCTAATGCTTGCCTTTCTTGCCCGACCATAAAGGAAATTGAATTTTTAGATTTCTCACTAAAATATCAAACGAATTTTATTTTTTTATGAATATTATTTTTACGAATCATACACATAAATAAATGTGATATTTTCATGCACTACATGCATTTGCACTACTTACTAAGAACCCATTCTGTCACTCTTTTCAAACGATTTTGTAAGACCGTTTTCCAGGGGCTAGTTTCAATTTTCGAAATCAAATAAACTCCATAATTTATTTGTTATGAGAAAATTAACTTTAGCAATTCTTTATATCATTCATTATGGATATAAAATTTTTAAAAAGCAGTCATCGTTCCATCGTTCGTCGATGAATCATTTTTTGAAGTACGTCACTAGTATGCTAGTTGTAATAAAGGTCTAGAAAAATTTATGAATAACGGGCGCAAAGCATTCGTAGATTATTGTTGACCTTGACTTGACTTTGACACGCTGTCGTTCCTTATACTGGTGCGTTAGGGCCTCTGTGATTTGGTCACAGCATTTTGTAGGTATATCCTATTCCTCTCTTTCTAAATCAATGACAATCATAGTATATTTATAAATCATAATAATAAAATTAAATTAATCTATGGTCAAGTTCTTTTGAAGTTTGATTTGAGCTGATTTTTGCCGGAGCAAACAAAATTCTTTTGGCTTGAATTATTTGCGTTTTGTAGAATACGGTTACACCTGTGCTGTGAGCTGTTTATAAACATTATTCTGGCTGTGGAAAGAAAAATACGCTTGAGGTAATATTTTTTACGTAACAAATGTTCAACTTATCTAAACTTTTACATACTTTCTGTACCGCCTAATAGTTTATTAGGCGGTATTTTATTATATTTATATGAGAATTATTTGACTACTAAGCTACTAAGATAAAAAAGTATAATAAGGATTTCAACCCATACTCACATCATTTTAAATTAAAAATAACTTAATTTCATACTCATACATATATTACACTAACATAGTAAGTAATAAAAATAATGTTCACTACATTTGTGTTTATAATTTTTTTTAGTCAGGGCAGAATACATATAAAATATCAGACAAATTTATGCATATTAACTTTCCAGCCACATAAATCATGAAAAGTTAAACTTCTTATAATAAGAATTACTGGCTAACTGTACTTAACAATTATCGTTGCTATTGTAAGATAAGCAATTATCTCCCAAGTATTATTTCAAGTATTAATTCATCCAAGTATTATCTTAATTATAGCTACATATGTATGGGTTCAGCAGGACTTCGGATTATCCGCCCACGATTTAAGGGGCGGGGGTAGTGGAGGGGGAGGGCGTAAGTGTGTAGAACCCCCCTGTGAAGGAAAAGTTGCGGACACCCCCTCTTCTTGAGATACGGTTTTTTTTTAAATATTCTAACCTAACGATAATCTAAAGTTAATCCATGGGTTCAACACACTATTCCAGTGAATAATTGTATTTTTATGATTTGTTAGACACCTTAGATTACCTATTATGGAATTAATAATTAGAAGTACTTTTAAAAGCAAAAATAGTAATACTTGACTATCAGACAGCCTCAGTGGGGTAGTGAGTGCAACTGGTTCACAGGAGTTGTGGGTTATGATCCCCATTCAGTGCAAATATTTGAATGCATGAATATGACTATTTGCACTGCACTGGTCTGGTCGTGCTTTGGAGAACATGTTAAGCCAGTGGTGCCCTTTGTCATACAAACATCTATGGCAGTGGTAATGTGTAGTGGAGCCCTATATACTCCAACAACTGGTCTAGCTGTAGTTTTTCAATGTCGTCTGTACCATGGGCTGTGGAGACCAGATGGCAGTCGCTACACGAAAAATGTTAAGTTGTAGACCAGATGGCAGTCGCTATATGAAAAATGTGGAGGTGTAGCTACAACGCAGTTGTCTGGAAAATTTTGGACCATGGACTCCAAGCTGACAGCTTCAGAGGTGACCAGGAATAACACGGATGATGATGATAGAGTAATACATGATTAAATTTATATATGTAGGTAGGTATATGTAAGATTTGTTTCAGTAAGTTATCGGCATGTCCATTCTTGTTTTGTTTTGCAAAACGAGGTCTGAATTCAACTTATGGTACAGACCCTACCCATAGACAAGTTACTCCTAGTACTTCCAGAGGGGACTTTGTTATCCAGTTGAGCGATTAGCCCTTCTATATGAGCCATTTTTGTATATCATGACTGTCATAGATGTTCATAATTCTGTTCTGTTCTGGGATTAATGGCTTAACATAACCAGACCAATGCAAAAACATAATTGCACTGACCGGAAATCAATCCCACGGTACCTGAGTAGCAGTTAAATTCAGTTGCATCATGCCACAAAGGTTGACTAATCTACGCTCTACAATGATCTACCCGTGACACTTGCAAGCCACTTCACCCATTTCGCCAACTCTCCCCTTGGAGAGAGTCTGGTTCATCCGCTATTACGCCCCCCGCCCCCTCAAACCTTTTTGTTTCCTTGCAGAAGCTCGCAATCTGGTCCACCTTCAGATCCCTTAGCTCCTGTGTGCTAAGTGTGTGTGGAGCCGAGCAAATTACATCTGATCAGAGAGTACATGGGATACTTGACCAGCAGGTGGAAGCTGGTCTCCTCGCTTTCCACGCACTCCGGACAATTGGGATCAGTCTTCATTCCTATTACTGTTATTATTTTTAATGGGGACTGATGATCCACCCGATTTACACGCGAGCCACTCCATCCATTTACCCTCCTCTACCCTTGGGGAGAGTCCGGTTAATCCGGCTGTCACGGCACCCCCTCAAACCTTTTTGTGTCCTTACAGAAGCTCACAATCTGGTCTACCTACAGATTTCTTAACTTCTCTATACCAAATGTGTCTGAGCCCAGCAGGTTCCATCTGATCAGTGAGTACATGGGACATTCAGCCACATGGTGGATGCTGGTCTCCTCGCTTTCCACGCACTCCGGACTATTGGGATCTGTCTTCATTTCTATTACTGTTAGGTGTCAGTTCAGTCTGCTGTGCCCTGTATTTATCTCAGTGACGAACTTTATGTTAGCTCTAGAGAGTTTGATTAGTTGACTCGTCTTTTTCTTGTGATGCCTTTGATAAAGATCTTTGGCTGTCTCATTCCAGACTAGGATCTCCATCTTTGGTTTGTTTCAGCTGTAATGCTGCAGCTGAATGTTAAAAGTTGGTTGCAATAGTGACCGCATCAAAACTCCTGCCCTGGTTTGTTCCTGGTGCAAGGATGGCCGTGTAACTATAAGAGATACTCGAAATGTTTTCACTTAAGGTCAAATAGTGTTCTATTCTTCACCAATTGAGCATAATAAAACCCATGCAACATCAGTTGAATTGGTAAATTGTCTGTAAATAAACGTAAGATGGCAAATCGCTAGTAATTATATATATTTATTTGTCTCGCTGTCCTCACGGTATCTGTCTATGATTGCACTGACCTCTGCACTCCGTCGTTTATTATCTATAAGGTATAAAGAAGTCAGAATTATGTATTTACTCAGGCTTCTGCACTCTATACCTCGGTGCGTCTGTGAAAATAAAAGGTTTACCTTACATAGATATATTATATTATGCGTTTTTGAGCGAGTATGCGCATCGTGAATGATTTGAAGTTTTGTGTTACTACGTGATCTAATTGTTGTTTCATGGAAATTGTGAAGGTAACACTTTCAATCAGTTAATCTAAATCTATTGTTGTTTGTATTATCGGATCCTGTAGATCTTTTCGGGATACGCTGTAATTTGTTCTATATTCAAATTTAATTCACATAAAAAGGCATCAGTAGCTGTGCGTGCGTGTGTTTTATTATTGTCAAGTTTATGAACATGTGTAATGTGTAATACAATAGTCACACTGATATTATATGTAAAATTTTGTGTTTCGTTGACGCTGGAAAATGTGGATTGGGGTAACTGACATTCTCATCATTTGAAAACACGGCAACGCATTATCTACTTACGCTATGCTTACCAAATGAAAGCCCTTCTAGACAGAACTATGGAAGCAGACTTGAATTGTTTCTCTGTAGAAACCTCGGATCCGATTTGCTTTCACTTGTTTGTTAAAACCCTGGAAAGCGGAGTCCTTATTGGCCAATTTATCATACGAAAAGCAAAGCAAATAAAGGTAGATGAGTAGATCAGTTATTATTTTAGTATACAATTCCATTTTGCCCTTTGCCCCCACGATTTCAGAAGTCGCTTGATATGTCTAAAATAATTGTTGATAACAATATGCAAAAGACGGAACTAATTAGTCACATTTCATCTCGACCATTATGAATGAGATAAATTTTAATTGAGTCAGTATAATATTGTCCGATTTAATGTGGACTCTGGAATGCAACAACTTTGTGTAATACTAGGTCTATCAAATCTGACTATTTATTTCTGGGTTAGGTAGGTACACTCATGGAAAACAAAAACAAGTGAAAGTGTGATGTAGTGGGAGTGCGGTGCACGCGTGTCATTGATTTGCGTATTTACGCAGCGAGGGATAAACTCGACAAGATGAACCTTTTTTTTGATAAGAATACGTTTAAACTTTTTCGTAAATATAAATATTCAGGCTTGTTCGATTCAAAGTATGAATCGCCATAAATATTTTTTTATCTATAGCAAAGTAATCCCAATTTTGAACGGTTAAAAAAGGTGGTGGCAATATAGTTACCACGACCTTAAAAAGGGTACTGTGTTTTCGTTTTGTAGTACGTATGATTTAAACTAATATGGCATTAATGGTAGTACAGTACGACCAATCAAAGCAATTCTTACTAGTAATGCACGGAATTATTAACAGTTTATGTGTAAATATGGCGACATCTATTCCGCTACTGAAACTATTGTGTCGCATTTATACTAGTTTTTTCTGCTCTGTGAGTACACCTCAATACTGATACTAAAGGTGTATCAGTATCGTAGAAGTGGAAACATAAGGTGATCTCGGTTTACTCCATTGCGAAAGAGGCGTGACTATAAAGCAGTGACAAAGGTAGCTTGTCATACATAATGACAAACTAGATAGAACATTAACCCCATTGGGAATGTTATAGGAACCCCTCGCCACTGGTATTCAGTGGATACTATACCTATATATTTGTTAAGATGTATAGGCATATGTATAATGGGCACTACTCATGTCGGTCATGTCGGCACATACCCATGTCTTGTTGTAGGTCTTATATTACAGTAAACCACAGATCGATTACTCAAAAAAATCTTAACCCTCAGACCTTCTACATTGACCTTTGTTTCGTAGGTTACTTGGTTAAAGTCGTAAGTATATAAATAAAAGAATTATCATAGGTGCGTGAAGACTTATCTCAAAAGTGACCTGATTAAGAGATGAAAAATATTTACGTAACTTTATTTACGCTTGACCTTAAATGGGAGTGTTGTAATAAACACGCAATCACAAAATTAAACAATAATCTGAATATGTTGGGAATCACGGAATGTGAACACAGTTGTGAAATATGTAAGGGCTAATTTTACTGCAGAGGTGACAGGAAACAGATATTATCCATTCAATTTGAAATGTCTATGCAATAGCAATCTCTTACACATACTAAATAACAGATCTTACATACTGCTAGTTCCGGAGTGGGAGCAGCTATTTGGTACATGTTTAGTTACATCATGCACTAGACAAACTCGAAGGCCAAAATTTGTTCAGATTAACGGGAGAGAATAGTAATCCTACGTGTAAAAAATGGGAAATATAAGTATGTGCACCTATGAGCCTATAAGCACCGCATGGGAAAGATATGGAGTTAATATCCATATATAGCTTAGCTTATTGCTCGGGGACCTAGACAAGTGGCAATCATTTTGAAGAATGGAATAATATAGATAGATCAATGATATGAGATTTACATTCGTTTACGCTTGTCATAAACGTCAAAATACGTGTCAATCTCATACATTCTACGTTATATTCTACAAATCGACTACCAACGAATTGTCACTTGTCTAGACCCACTGGATCGCATCCTCAAACACGAACGCTTATAAGTACGTCGGTCGTCGTCGTGGTAGCGAAACGTTCTGATTAATAAATGTAGTGTTGGTATTATTGTATTGACTGCGTTGGTACTTACTCTTTTAATTTAAAAGTTAGTCTAACTCATATTTTTCAATTATAAATAAAAGGAAATAGGGTAAGTAGTATTGTAATGCACGAAAAAAATAAGAACACAAGCAAGTAACTATGATAATCTAAGTGAAACAAACTTCCTCTCTCAAAACATTGTGCTGTGCCCGACAGGGTCCATAATTGTACCCACACCACACCAAGTTTTTAGAGAAGTGAGTACATTTTAAAAACTTCTCTTGATTCTCTTTTCCAGATATGGAGCTGGTAGCTCTGGTGAAGGAAGTATTTCAAAATATAGCAGAGACTGCGGCGAGCTATCGCTTCGGCCAATCGGTATTGAGGTCCTTGGACCGCACGCTCTGGGTCGTTGAAAAGTGTGCAAGGTGGGCAGTGCCGCCTCCACGTAAGTATAATAAATATTATATTTACATGACACAATGCTTCATATCCGCGCGCTAAGTACACTACGCCAAGACCCACTGATCCCACTAGTACTGCGACCACCATCACCTCTGCCCGGCTATGCACTTGCTGATCCCTGAACGCAGTCCAACCGAGATTGGATTACTATGAAGGTTTCCGCATATGTGCACGGACCACCGTGCACATAATTTATCGCGCACAAATTTGTGGCATCAAATTTCTACCACCTGTAAAAATGATGTAAAATGTTTATAATGTTGTTTATAACCTATCGAATTCGTAACGTAAATGTATCTAGAGGATTACGATCGGTAGACCTGTGTGTCCGTGAAGACCGCCATTCGCAATACTAAGTACTTTCGATATGTTTACGTTACGAATTCGATTTGATCGAATCTTTCATGCGCATAGCATTGTACAAATTTATGACTGCCAACTACCCCGTATGCTTTCAGTGGACCAAGATGAACGTCCACAGCCAGAGCTTGTGCGGCCGTTACCATGGGTGCTATTCTTCGCCATGTTGGTGGTGCTTCGAATTGGCAGAGAGACTATTTCACTCTTCAACCTTGTCATGGGAAAACCGCCTCTAAGATCAGCTGATGTGGTGAGATATGCTTACCCTGCAGTGATAAATTAGACCTATGGATAAATGGATTTATATTGGCAGGCTGTCGTACCATACTGAGTTCTATTCTAGGGTCTAATGTCTGTGCTATTAGACTCATTATTTATATTAATGTGAAATCCCAGTATACGTGAATTGGCACGACCTCCTAAGCCAAAAAATATTCTGTCCAATATCCAGGTGATGTACATCCAAAGCAAGCGTCGGTATCTCCGCACGCTCAAGTACCAGGGTAACAGAATAATGAGAGCGCGAACGAGCAGCGCCCAGCCCCGGGAGTCGTGGATGAACGCTTTGCAGTCACTGTTCGAGTTCACCATGTGCTTCCGACGTCACTCACCGCACTATGGCAATAATAATACCACCAGAATTAGCAACAACGATGAAGTGCTGGTAAGTTTCTAATCCTCAAAAGATCAGGCAAAAAAAAGCAGACAAAACAGGGTAGGCAGCACGTGTGTGAACAGGGTAGGCAGCACGTGTGTGACGCCTCTGGTGTTGCAAACGTCCATAGGCCACGGTGACCGCTTTCCATCAGGTGGGCCGTGCGCTTGTCTGCCACCTAAGTGGTATAAAAAAAAAAAAATCATAGACTTTCTCGTTGGAATCACATCTTTCCGTGCTGTTACGATCCTGGTATACACCTTTCGATGGATTACAATTGACGATTAGTGTTAGTGTGTATACAGAGTTTTTTTATTCTGTTTTTTTTTAATGTAACTACGGCATAGGGTACGATCTTACACACTATCACTACGGCCGATATTATACAAGCCGGTAATATAAAAAATAAATAAGGTAAAGTAAAAACGAAGACGTATGTATACTCACTGAAAAAAGCAATAATAATTGATTAATATCTTTAGTTAGTGAATATTGTTCGATTTCATGTTATGTCTTCTAGGTAGTGAAACGCAATAAGCGTGTACGCGATGACCCCAACGAAACAACCATGGAGAGGCTCATTGAGAAGATGATGGTCGATCTTGATGCGGAATCTGACGAGGACTCCAGCTTCACTGTAAGTACATTATTCTATGAATATCGGCTACTAGCGAGCCGGTACAACTTATTAATAGAAAATGAATGAGTATTTTTAGAAACTTGTGGGTACAAAGACTTTACTATGATAAACAAAAGCCGATAGTGAGAATACCCTACAAAACAACTTAGCCGCACTCTATTCTAATAGAATATCTAACGATATCAATCAATCATTTAGTCTACTGCAGTCCACTGCTGAACATATGCCTCTCCCAATGTGCGCCACTGCTCCCTATCCTTCGCCCTCTGCATTCAGTCTGTCCCAGCCGCCTTAACGCTATAACTATTCTACTAAGATAAACGCAACCAGTATCGTTATCGTATACTTTCATTTCAGTTAACCACTGTGACAAGTCCCAAAAGTGATCGTTCTGATCTCACAATAGACTCAGATCAAGACACAGCTTTTTACAACAACATATCAAACATTCCAAATAAATATCAAAGCCATGGCGACGACCAATATGTCGAAATAAATGAGGTACCCAGCTCAACGCCAGAGAAAACCCACTCTACATCAGAGATATCAAGTTCAACTCCAGAGAAGTCTAGCTTCACATCAGAGAAACGCAGCTCAACGCCCGATATGTCCAGCTCAACTCCAGAAAAATCCAGTTCAACGCCTGAAAAAACCAGTTCGACGCCAGAGAAAACCAATTCAACACCAGAGAAAACCAGCTCAACACCAGAGAAAACAAGCACTGCAAACAACGAATCGTATTCTGCACCGCCAGAGCATAACGTTAAAGAGGGATCTAAAAGGTCACCAGACTCGCTGTCCAAGATACCTCGAACTCCCAATAATGAACAGAAAATCGGTACGAAATTAAAGATTTGGTCTATTAAACTGAAAAAGAAATTTTCTATACACAAGCATGCGAAACATAACGGTACGTTTGATTTATTTGTATTTTTTTGTTTCTTTTCAGCTAATGGGCGAACGGTTAAGAGTGAGCCCAGCAAAAAGAAAGGTATTCTAAATTTTTTTTTTGAGTAGAACTTTGCTTGTATCATGCAATGCCTTCTATGTAACTGCTGCATGAGACAAAAAAGGTATTGAACATACCACCATATAACGATCAACTACGCGCCATTTTTTGTAGTTATCACTCTGAGGTCATTCCAAAAAGCGCGCTATACACAAGTATAGGTGTCGTCACACATACACATTTATCGTGACATTACACCTGCACAGGTAAACATTAAAATTCATTAACATATTCATTCCTGCCACCAGGAATCTCCTAATTCTGCTCATTGTCAGTTACTTATTGTCATAGCGCAGACAGACACTGCAAAAATACTATTTCATTTGAGACTTTACTGTTATGCTGTTGAAGTCTAAAATTAAATGACAAAATGTAATTAATGAATTTCAGGTATTTTTTGCGCTGTATCTGTGATATAAGTGAGTGACAATTAACAGAATCAGTGTCGTGAACACATACATTAGATTTAAACAGCTTATTCACTAGTAGGCATAATACCTACATAAGTTTATATGAGCAATACATATTTCTTTTTGTATCCTCCCATGATCCATGGATTATTTTCTTTGTGCCGCGTACTGTGTAAACATCTTCATTGTTTGAATACCCAAAGCATGTCATCAAAAATATTGTATAATGTTACTCAGGTACCATGCAAGAAAAGGAAAACCGAAGTTCGGGCGCACATGTTGGCAAGAGTATGTCTGGAAATAACACAATATAACTACATTACAGGTATTGAAATGTTGCATAAGGTTAATTTGCATAATTCTAATCATGATAAGAGAAAATTCTGTTATGGTGCTGATTGAATCTCATTGTTTTCTGATATGATACATAACACATACATACTCTTATCTCGCTTTATAGTAGATATGTACAATACATAATAGCGATTTATGAAACTGTTACACAATAAGGGACCCTAGACAAGTGTCAATCGTTTTGTAGAATGGAATAGAATAGATTGATCAATGTATGGAATTGACATTCGTTCACACCTGTCATAAATGTCATAAACGCCAAAATACATGTCAATACCATAGATTGAATATTATATTCTATTCCATAAAATATAAACGACCACTAGGCGATTTTTTTGGATCACACAAGTATTTTAAGACCAAACATACAATAAAATATGTACTTTGATAATTTTGTATTTATCTGATTTGGGTAAACCGCCTGGCTGGCAAACCTATTTTCAAATCATAAATTGAATGGAAATTACGTGGAGGCTTTCAGCATCAGTCGCGTTTAAGAAATTTTCCATCATTTAATTTGTTTGGATACTATGTGCCTAAGACAGACATTCAAGTTAAGTTTTAACTTTTTACTTTGCCATTTCAGTATAGGCTTGGCCTGAAGTTCTTGGCTCCCATCACACCCTTAGTATCTTAGCTAAAAGTATTGTAATATAATTGCTTTGAAATGATGAATAACACTTTATTTCTGACTGCTTTACATTAGTAATTATAGTTTAAGTTATGTTATAGTTAGGTCCATAACTGGTGATCTATATCATATTTTCTTTTTCAGTTAACCCCGCTTGAAAATGAGCTTCAGGACGCTGCTGCACAGCTTGTTACCAGTTTTAACATTCGTTCATCCTAGTTATAAATAACATCTCACCCATATCTATTAAATAACTGAAAAACTGAGTCGAAAGCAGATAAACTATTTCATATACAGTTCAAGAATTAAGTGTTGTGTTGTCTGCTTGGCCGACTGTACTCGGGGTGCGTTTAGTCAACAGTCACTTTTAGATAACTTTCATGGTCACGAACGTAACCCGGTCTTAGTTTCAGGGGTATCCTCGAAACTAGTGAAAGAATAGATTTCAGATCAGAAGGTATTTGATGGATTTTGAATAGAAAATAAATAGAATACGAGAGTAAGGTGCATTGGACGAGCTGTTGTCGCCGCGACTTACCACTGGGCGAACGAGCTGTTGTCGCCGCGACTTACCACTGGGCGACGCGCCTTTAATCAAATATCGGTTCTATTATACATTTTAACATCTAAACTACTCCGTTATTTGACCTGAAGTTATATCGAATACGAATTAATTTTATTATAGAATCTCTGAGTTGCGCAATAGAATAGTTTTATAAATATGTTTTATTTTTATTTGTTTTAAACTGTGTGCTTTTATTAGAAGAGGGTGCCAATTTTGATCTACTACTTATTGTTGAGATAAAGGTTTCCTCCAGTTAGCATTAGCTAAAATCCAATTCTTTTGCAGATTGTGTGATGAAAACTTTATTGAAATTATGTTCTTAATAACAGTGGAGCCTTTATTATTATCCTATGTGGTTATTGAGAAATAAAAACCACTGCCCAGTTGTACTATAAGTAAGCCTTTATATTTAAGAGGGCTGGATTCACAAGAGGCATATCATTGTAACAAGGTGTACTTTAGAAGGACATACTGTGTTTGTTTTTTGTATAATTTTATTGTAATCCCTTTGGATCGAGTGATGTTTTCTGTCCAAATATAATTTGCTATGCCTAACGACCTTGGTATAGATACGTTTTAAAACCATAACAACACTATGAACTATGTAAATTTTCTGTATAATTCATATTCTACATTTTTTGTTTAATTTGAAAGCGCAGTAAACTTATACGCCATATTATGCACGGCGTATTAAAATGAATGCCATAATGGATTAGGAAAAGTAAAAGTATGCCAAGTTAAATTATGCAATTAAATTTTATGCCATCCAATGTACATTACTATTTCGTACATTTTTAAAATTCTAAAGACAACATTCAGACTAATTCACACACAGCTTACCGTTACCACCCGGTACATACATACCTACATATTACAGTACATTGGTAAACAAGTTACTTTATAACTTCTTAATCTCAGTTCATTTACAGAATTAAGCGATAACACATATTTTATTAACTGTAAGCAATTTGATATTTTTAATCGTTGTCTTATTATTTTGTGTTTAACTTAGTTTTAGACACTTTTGTTTGAGGCGTAATCCAAACATAAGAAATAAGGTGGCATATTTAAATAGCTTCAAATTGACCATAACTCACTAATGTCAGAAATATTTTTTTAAACTCTTACAGTTTTTATGGATATTACGTGTTCATACACACGAAACATTACTAGGTTATATCGACCCAAAGCCAAGTGCTTTACATTATAATACATTTGTTTAGGTACTTAAAAAAAACGTAAACAATCTCAACCTGTCTTTTTAGTATGTATTTTTTTTATAAAAACTCAGTAAGTATAAAAATACTTTTCTACTTAGTAACGTATTTTGAAGACTAAACCAGTGTCGAAGCACTATTTAGTCTAGTTTATTTGTTTAACGTGTGTTTTTATAAAAAGTTACCACAAGATTGTTTACCTTTATTTAACCACCTAAACAAATGGAGAGTGAAGCATGGTCATACGACAGCAAACTGCAAGTATCTAACTGTAATTGCATTATTGTACCCAGTATCCACACAGTACGGAACGCTATAGGATCTCAGTCAGGTAGATACCACATGTTGTGTTTTGAGACCGCTTTATCAATATGTCATTATGCCTCTTGTCTAAGTCAATAACCTAGACCATGCACTTTTTCATATTATTATCATGTACGTAGTTGTTTAACTATTCAGACGGATACCCGGTAAGAAACATGAGTATGAGTCCTTTTGTCACCGTTAATTTGATCATTGCCTTTTTGTAAATAAAAAAATGATCTAAGTAATTTTTACACAACGTGTTACTTTGTTTAACAATACTCATTTTAAATATTTTGATAGTTATTGTTAATGGTATGATTTTAGTTGTTAACTATATTTCATGTTCCTTGTCAAGTGCAATTAATAGAATTTTTATATAAATTATTTCAATAAATTTATTCAATACTTTTCACATTTCCAAAGATTTGGCTGTGTACAGATCAATTAATATAAAAGACTGATAAAATTGTAACAATTAATATTATTACGGAATATATTTGTTTTCTAAATTAAATTTTTATATATTTGTACTTTTATAACGATTAATATTTTAATTATGTAAATAATGCTATGAATATATTATCGTAATCAATAACTACCATGATTTTTATTGATACCTAATTCTACAGGTACTATTCGTGTCTATACATACACACATCATGGTATTTTTGAGGTGAGGCAGAAAGGGCAGGTACAGTAACCGTAAAGGTATAATTTCGTAACTGACCGCAGATCAAATATCTAAATCCCATTACGTTGTAACAACGTTACCGGAATTTAGATATCAATGTGATAATATTTTTTATTGTTTAATTCATTATCAATTACAGTCAGTCGAGGGATATAGGTAGATTGAAAATAATAGCAGTCATTGGAAACGTGACGCTACATTAGAGCATTTTCGACAGCTATACTAAAGTCGATCGTTGCATTACATAAATGGGGTTATAAGTATTTCAAAGCCAAAGATAGCCATATTTATTTCTATTTCTTATCGTTCTGTACAAAAATGTACTAAAAAGGTACTCAAAACTATAAAAAGACGTCTACTGGCTGATAATATAGTATAAATAGTACAAAAGTTAAATCTGTTTCCGCCCGGGATCGAACCGGGGGCCTTGTGCGTGTGAAGCACACGTGATAACCGCTACACTACGGAAACTTATTTCAATGCAGCGAATATAGTGTTCATTTACAATTGAAACACTAAACAATAGTTTTTTTTTATACTAAGCCTAAGCAATTGACAAATAGTTATTACTTCAACCAAAATAACGGTAAAAACAATCTCGAACAAATTACAATAGTGAGCGAGAGTATGGCAGTCGGTCCTCCCTCCCAGCCCAGTCTCGCGGCTACTTCGCCCGCGGTCGGTCGCGGATGCGCGTCACCGTTGTACAATATTGTCGGTGTTAAGTTGTGAAAATAATTGATTCTAAAACCGTGAAATACATCAAATACTAACACCATGGATCCCGAAGCCTTCCTGGACCTGGCTAACCAGGTCATAAAACTGAAAATGTACCCTTATTTCGACATAGCACATTCTCTACTATGCGCTCTTGCAGTCAGAGATGATTTAGGAGCTGGTAAGCGATATTCGATTTATTTTTAAATTAAACGCGCGAAAACACTGAATTCTTAGTGTACTTCCTTTGCGCTATGGATTGTAGAAATGCTTTTTTTCATAACGTACTAAAATAAAAGACACCTAAACTCGTTTAAAAATAGACCACCGCATCATACAGCCGAATAGTTCTAATAACGGCTAATGTTAGCTTAGTGAACCTTTTATTTAAAAAAAAATGTATTGGAAACAGCAAATAATGTAAACCTAAATAAAAGTAATTACTTAGGTACTTAACTTTAAGTAATATTTATTCAAAATGGTTATGTTTCATTGTATCATTAAATGTAATCATTATTTATCTGTATTTCAATCTGACGTGGATAAAGCATGTTGGTTAGATCCTATTTATACTAATAAATTGCTTCTTAATAACCTCCCAAGTCGCGAACGAATAATGCAATTCTGAATTTATTACGGAACCCGTTCTAAATTAGATTAGACGAGCAACAGCTGGGTTCATTGGAATGTTTACATCGTGAAAGAGATGGCGCAAAAACATTTCACACTTTAGGGTACAATTTTCACAAAAAAACATAATAAAGCGAGTTTTATGTTGAGCGAGAGTTAATGGAATATCAATAAAAAGTAATATGGGCTCGTCCGGGATTTGAACCCGGGACCTCTCGCACCCGAAGCGAGAATCATACCCCTAGACCAACGAGCCACATCTTTACTGAATGAAATTACGGATTTATTGTGAAACTAAAATAATTATATCGCGACATTAACTTTCATGGTTTTGACAGTGAAAATTAAAATATTATTTTCTGGGACATAATTCAGTTATTTTGGTGACAATGTCCTTGAGTAGGTAACTAGATGGTCATGGTCAGGCAAATAAACTTCGTTGACCAAGGTCAAGGTCTCAGTACTTATGCAATGCAATGCAACAAGCCCAGTAGAAAGCATTAAAAATTATAAGTACCTATTCATATTCTACTGTGCTTGTTGTAGAGAACTTCATTCACGCAAAATAGGTCTAAAAGTGTTTTTTTTATTATACCAGAATTTAGGATCATAAAGTGCTTGAAATACTTACTTACATAGCTAACCAATTGTTATGCCACAATACGATGCAAAGTACAGGAAAATATTATACCTTCCTACTTAGAGCGTTATTATGGAGTATAAAGTTTGTATAAGTATAATAGATCAATACTAAAATAACCCGTCCATACGTACCTACTCTAACTGTCTCCACTCTATGTAATAGAAAATAGAACACATTAGGTAGGTGAGTAGCTCGTCAATTTGACGCGTAGGTAGGTAGACAGTAGACAGGTAATTGTATAACTGTCAGTCTCTATTTCAACCTTTACTGGCGTGGCTAACGTGGCTCTGGAAGACTTTTTTAAAACTTGAAACTTGACATCATTTCAGTCTCGCCATTAATTTTATAAGACGTTTACATTTACTAGAGACTGGTAAAATTGCGGCTATTCTGCTGCAGCCAAATTAAGAAAAGAAGAAGAAGACTTCTAAAATGTAAAATCTTCTTAGTCCAGATGTGTTTTTTTAATAAATGTTTTGTAGAGAATGCCCCGCGGTGTTTTCTTATTATTATTATTTTATTCTGTTTTTAATCTCATCGCCATGCAGCTATTGTGTATTAGTTGTTGAATGTTTGGCTTCTCCTTACAACTACAACGTGACTAAACTAAGAGAAGAGAACTAGAAGAGAACAATATTATATTTTATTGTACAAGTTTGAAAGTGTCTTAAGAGTGAGAGAACTACAAGATATCTTTCATGTGTTTTCCAACTACGTGTTCTTGCTGCAAGAACAGTAATTATAATTAGTAAGTAGGGTAGCCAGAGCTCACTATACCCCTCCTTCCCCTCCCCTTCCTAGCCTCCCCACCCCTTCCCAGCTCTCCCCCTTTCCCTTCAGGGTGGGCAGCGCGTGTGTGACACCCTTAGTTTTGCACACGTTCATAGGCCACGGTGGCCGCTTTCCATCAGGTGGGCCGTGTGCCTGTCTGCCACCTACGTAGTAAAAAAAAAATTGGAAAACGTATAACATAGTAAATATATATAATATTTATATAGGTATAATATACCTACTTGTGAAGCTGCTTTAAGAGTGCCATGCTTATACACAGAATAACTACTGAGCTGTTAAACTGTTATATATTAATTAACTGTTTAGAAAAGATAGTCAATAAATATCGCGATATTCTAGGCAAGTGCTGAGTCAATCCTATCAATTGTATTGACGTGCAAACCCAATTTGTACTTACCTATTGACACCGATGCGATATCACGATATAAGTTCATGAAATTTATTGATTGTGTAAACCTTACAAGTTCCTTAAAAGATGTAGAGACAGGAAGAATGAAAGTTTAGGTTACCTATTCAAAGAACTAAAAAGTCCAGCGTATCACTACATAGTATAAAATAAAGTCGCGTTCTCTGTCCCTATTTTTCTTGTCCCTTTGTTAGTATGCTTAAATCTTCAAAACTATGCAACAGATTTTGATGCGGTTTGTTTTAATAGATAGAATGGTTAAAGAGGAAGATTTATATGTATATAACATCATGCTACAACAAACAGGTGCGGAGCAGGAATGAAAAATGTTGCAAAAACGGGGTGACGCAGACGAAGTTGCGCGGGTCAGCTAGTCTAGTATTAGTATATGTTAGTTCCGTAATGGTGTATGGTTCATCAAGATGTCTTTGGAGCTTATTATTACCGTGGCTTTGCCGTCTTATTTTTTTTAATAAAATAATGCCGTTGCTGCCATAACTCTTGTAGTCTATTCTCTACCTATACGATTTCTATCGGACACCATGTGGGTTATCAGTTATCACAAATTATTAGGTGTGTTTCGAATATACTTACATATTTTAAAAACAATTCATGAATCCTAACAAATAGTATCGTTGGTAGCTTAGTTGTTAGGGAGTCGGTGTTACGATTGAGTCCTAGGTTGCAATCCGGGCCTAGTGCCGACGTGAACTAGTGTGTTTATTTAATTTCGTGTAGGAATTCAAATGTAAAAATTTCAATTTTTCATTTATTAGGTACCTATATGCATTACCAAATAGATTTCTTTTGTATTCATAGTAGAAGACTGTTACCCAGCCCAATACCTCGCATTACTTTGCTAAGGTCCCGGCATCTACAGAGCTAATATATTATGTTATCTGCCTGTTTAAACATAAATCCTCGATAAAGGCGAAAGATAACCAAAAATTTTTTACCATGTCATACTTAACCTACACTTCCTGCAAACCTCCGTATTTAGCAGCAGTTATCATCATCATCATCATTACAACATTAGCCCCGGTTGCATCTGAAGCTTACCCTTAGGAACCCGGTGTTGTTCTCCCACTCTTTCTCTTGATTCTTGACACTTGATCTTGGCTTTTGTGGGAGCGACTACTCTACTGTCTGGCCTCCTAACTATAAGAGGATAACCTGAGGCAATCGAAGCAGGGGAAGGCGGCTTGGTACGTGGAAAGTGGTGAAGATCTATGTGAGGCTTCATACATCCCGAAGAATTTTTTCAAAATCGGTTCAGTAGTTACAGAGATTACCACCTTTACTCAACAAGTCTATATTCTACAAACTTTACCTCTTTATAATTATAGAACGAGTTTAAATAGTAGAGCGAACTCCGGGTTCGAAAGTGCAAACTTAGGTTGGACACAATTGGGATTGGTGCACAGATGAAGAGAAGAGAGAACGAAGTCCATTGAAGCGTCAGTAGCTTAGTGGTTAAGGGGTGGCCTTATGATCGAGAGGAGGGTAGGGGTCAACATGGATACTAGTAATTTTGGTTACCTACTAGTACCTAATGTTTGAAATAACACTCGTTAGACATCGTAAGGTGACAAGTTAACCTTTCAAAACCAAGAAATACCAGCATTTATATTTTGAGAATAATAACATAACTTATAATATCTAAATTGTATAATATTTGAATCGATATTGTAGATTTTTTTTTGTAAAAGATGGTTCTAATTACAAATTATACGATGGTGCAGCGAAAGAGAGTGCGACTGCTTAGAATGAGATATATGCTTAGACAGGTTGTGTTTGAGTGAAACAAAATTATCAGATAATGTTGTTGTAATTCCCAGGTGCCCAGTCGTTCTCCCGTAAACATCCACTGTCATGTTGGCTGTCCACTATGCTGGTGATTTTCGCGGGCGGCATGGTGGTCAACGGGCTACTCGGAGAGCCAATGCTAGCACCACTCAAGAATACACCGCAACTTGTTATAGGAACTATCTGTTGGTAAGAGAAGACTTTAGAAAGTACTTTTGACTTTTTGGGCATTAAAGAAAGATCCTCAAATATAGAAATATACATCTACCCCATGAAACAGTTCAGCAACACGGTAGAGTTGACTATGTTGGCGACCAAGGCTGGACGGGATCTAATCTCACTGACGACTATGAGAATATATACTTTACGACCGATATTCTAATGAATTTGTATCCCATGTCCCCAGTTAACGATATTAGTATACGAGATGAAAGATGTGTTTTTCGGTCGTTCACCCGTTCCAAAAATAATGCACAATGATTCGCAATGGCCGCGGCAGCGAGCGCGGCGCGGTGTGTGCGATCATAGATGAGTCGCTCGAATAGATTCTTGAATGTTATCATCTTAACTAGGACCTCGGTTGCTTTCGAAGCTTGGAAGCCCGAGGCCCGAGGTCAACTTTTCATTTTATGTTTGGCTCATTTTGACTAGGGGCCATTAAAATATTACGTAAGCAGATTATTTACAATTATTTACACCCTCATCCCCCTTGTCAGCAAAAGTAAGCAAAGGTCTTACTCCCCCTTTGCTTACGTAAACATTTTTAATTATATTTTTTTATATTGTAATATTAATGATATACTTACAATACGTCTAGTCGCTATAGTATCCAAACGAAACAATGCACTGACCATTGTGTCCATTGACAGACTAGAAAATTTAGACAGTTTTATTCCCCCTAATAGGTTCTTAAGAGAGTGCCTAAACGTACGTATTATTTGAGGGAATCCCCGAAAATGCGTTTTGTTTTCAAGCATAGACAATGTGAGGGTTAGCCATTCGTGTAAAAAGGTAAATAACTGCCGATGACGTAATCATCATCTAGACTCCCCTACTCCCATCTCATCCAAAATAAGCAAAACAGAGACCCCCCACCCCGGCCATGGTGCTTACGTCATACTTGAACTATTTGCGGTGAAGACCTTTTAACCCCGAACCCCGATAGGATAAATCTTGCGCCAAAGTCATACCAGCTATCAGGTTTTGTCAGGTATTATTATGTAGATTTTACTTTTTACAGGTACTTAGTATTTTACACGCCTTTCGACGTAGGTTACAAAGTAGCGAAGTTTCTACCAGTAAAAGTGGTAGCTTCTGCAATGAAAGAGATCTATCGCGCGAAGAAGGTGTACGACGGAGTCAGCCACGCCGCGAAACTGTACCCCAATGCTTACGTCATAATGATTATCGTAGGTAAGTGATGATAACATGAATATCGGCTTAAGTAGCAGCTATAAAAATAGTAATTCCATAGTAAAAAAAATTAACCGGCCAATATAAGAAGTAGGTACAGACAACGACAAAAGATTTTGGGCGCTGTAAAAATTAACAAGAAGGCCCCTCAATATATTTAGGGTCTGGGGTATGCAAGGATCTTTCTGCTAATTGATGGACGACGCTCGGACGCCGATCTCCCTCAAAGGCTTTGCGGCCTCGTGGTTCTAAAAGTTGATTTAAATCAAATAAACTAAAGGACATCTAGGAGAAGAGACCCTGAATGTAAGTTATTGATGCCAACGTGATTATCGCTCAGATGAAGAAAAAAAATGACTAGGTCATGAAAATTATATTTCGTGAAATATTACTGCTAGCCTTATACGAATAGTATAGAGTATTTTTATTGACAATGATTTATTAAGTTATTAGCGGCTAGCTGTTAAGAAATATCGAAAAGCAAATCACTAGTTGCGACGCAACCAATTCAATCGGTTGCAAGTTGCAATATTCGATTTCTCTTTGCAATATTCACCATGCTTGACTTGCCAATATTGCATAAAACTCTTAAGTAAGGTATAAAGATTCTTATTATCATTGATACGTCCGCATTTTAGCACCATCTCACCTACTGGTGTCATGACGTGGTCAATGATAGTATCCCTGGAAGCAACCCATTCATTCAATCGTGATTTGAAAATTCCTAAGAAAGAGAGACTCAGGGAGCGAGTTCCACTCCTTTAGCAGTATGTTCTTATAAAGAAGCCGTTGTCAAAACATTTTGTGCGTATGACCAGAATATCCACTATCTCTGGTCTGAACATCGATGAGGGAATGGTAGGAATTTTAAATAATGAAATTACAACGAACAAAGCATAGGTATGATAAAATAGGTGATCCATTTCAACATATTTATAGCCTTGCAATATTGAGTTGATATCTATTTGACGACCTCCGTGGCGTGGCGGTAGTGAACGCGACTGCTACGCAGGAGGCGTGGGTTCGATTCCCGCTCAGTGCAAATATTTGTGTGCATGAATATGAATATTTGCATTGGTCTGGGTGTTTCTATGTATAATATGTATGTATTTACAAAAAAAAGTATCTAAGTATGTTTATCCGCATTCTAGAACCCATAACACAAGGTAGTTAAACTATGCTTACCATGGGTCTAGATGTCGTTGTGTAGATTGTCCTAGGATATTTATTTATTTATTGATTTATTATTTATATCTTTAGTGAGTCTATCCTACTCAGGTCTAAAAATCTTTTATAATTACAGGTACCCTGAAGGGTAACGGAGCCGGCTTCACTAAGTTGGTAGAGCGATTGATCCGCGGCGCCTGGACTCCAACTGCCATGGAAACTATGCAACCAAGCTTGTAAGTATTAACCCACTGAGTCATTGTCAAGCGGGATATAACGAGCTCTTCTGGTACCTAACTATTTTTTTAACGAAAGCGTAACGAGACGGTTTATTTCTGATCTTATCTCCCCTAACATTCGATGTATAGCTTATCAGTACACGACATCTATTGGAGTAGTTTTCATCAGATAAAAAATTTTAGACTATGATTATTATAGAGCCTACCGCTTGAATTGTGACGTTGTAAGGTTGTAGGAAGTAATCTCGGGATCTACCTACCTACTTAACCGATTGTGAAAATTATTTTTAGCAACAGAAATCCACATTATTTGTTAGCGTCATAGCCTAAGTATATATCATTGAGCTACTGTCCAAGAGAGCTGAGCAGTAACTAATTTCATTCTTTTTTTTATGGCACGTCAACTACTTGACTTCACCTCGCCTGATGTTAAGCTAAAGAAAGAGGGTCACCATTGCAAACACGTTCAGTGCTACAATGGTGGCGCTCAGCTTGACGGCCTCATCAGATGCTTTTTCACGCCCCGCTTAAAGGACCCGGGACTGTAGGAAGATTCAGTCGCCCTTAGCAAGGGCGACTGAATCTTCCTACGAAGCCTTCCTAATCTTTCCTAATAATCGAATCGAATCTTTCCTAAGAAGCTTGGTCTAGATTCGACATCAGTTTGAAGCGCAGCGATATGCTCTTGCTAGTCATGCATAAAACATCTTGCTCTTTCAATCAATAAACGACCTTGCACACTATGTATTACCAAGATACATCACCTGTTGGTAATCATAATAACAACTAGTTACACTATCTATACCTAGGTGATATATCACAGCTAATTATTAATGAGGAATATATTTTTACGACTTAGGAGTTAGTGCCATATTCCATTATCTTTCTTATCTTTGGTGATTATAAAACGTCATCATTGTTACTGTCTGTACCTACACCTACTTTTGCAATTACAGATACTTACTTAATGCGATGATTATGTGATTATGTGGGGTAATGATTATGTACATATGAGTAAGGTACCTACTAGATACTGAAAGGCCCCATTGCCGTTCACTTTTGGTCATTCGATGCTTACCTCTAATTTCTTAACAAAGTTCAAGTCCTGTGTAGTGGTAGATCGTTCGACTGCTATATCACGAGTTCTACATTGATTTTTTTGCACAGTGATTTTTTTGTATGTATGTATTAAAGTTTGGTTATTGGATCGAGAGATTCCAGACTAACAGCATAGGTACAATGTAATGGATACAAACAGCCAAGACAATATACATATAAGGTATATATAAGGTATACATATAATAATATTATATGGATATAAGTAGATTGTAAAATGTGAAATATTGTATGCTGTTGATGTACCTTAATAAATAAATAAATAAATAAAAAAGACAACGCCTGTGAGAAAGATAGCTACAATAAAATCTCATGGCCACTTCATTCGATCGTCTGTGACTGTGAGTTTCTGTCCGCAGTCTTCTCAGGTCGGGGCCGCGTTTCGAACCGGTGCGGTGGTCCATTTGCATTTGATAAAATATTGTTGATATTGACGTTTTGTAGGTTCCGTTTACTGGTCTATGCAGAATAAATGATTTTTGATTTGATTTGATAAATATTAATATCGTGACAGTAAATGTAAATTTTATTATGATTCCAGCTACACGAAGGCGTCTTTGGTTGCGTCTATTATCTTCGTGTTGGACAAGAAGACTGACCTCATCTCAGCTCCGCATGCCTTAGTGTACTTCGGAATTGTCATATTCTTTGTTTACTTCAAGGTGAGATTTTTAAGAAATGGTATTACGAAAGATCATTAACCATGCGCAAATTTTTGAAGCTGATATACAGATGGCGCTACATCTACGAAAAGGCGCTCTATGTTAGTATTACGACAAAACCTCACAAGTGACCGAAATCGGAACTACGCTCGCGACTGTCAAACCTGTTGTTTTTTATTGCCAGGCTATAAATTTTCCCAATAAATTACGTAATAAAACTGATCTATTAAAATCAAACCAATATATTGTAAAAGATGGTTACGTAAGTGCTATTTATCCTCTATCTCTAGCGTACTGTATTGGTACTTATCTCCTTGGTTAAGGGTACCTCTGTCTACCTACCAAGCTGTACCTTACTTACAACTTTATACGTAAACGCCTCTCTTTGAACATGTGTAAATACTTAGATTATAGAGTAGGTAATTAAAAGTTTGCCATTTTGTGTTCCAGCTTTCGTCAATCTTGCTGGGCATTCACGATCCCTTCGTGCCCTTCGAGAATTTGTTCTGTGCTCTATTTATGGGTGGCATCTGGGACTCGCTTGCCAAGCTGCTAGGCAAGGGGCAGCCCAAGGAGGAAACTAAAGACACCAAAAAAACAAATTAGCCATAACAATAGGTAGGTATCGAGACTATGAGGTGATCTTGAAGTATTTTAAGAGTAGTAGTAACCAAAATAACTAGAATTCCTTTTAACCCTTCTAATAAAAATAAATTTTATTACATGCTCTCTTGTCCTCTTGCTTACATTGAAGCTAGCGATTTCACCTTAATTTGACTGCTATTTTATTATTCTACCTCCTTTCAATATCATATCATTATATTTAACTATGTACCTACCTATAATGTAATTATTTGGATTTTTATTAAATTTTACACCACATTTGTTTCAGGTCGCGTTTAACATCAGCAATATGTATGCTTCGTACTCAACTGACACCGACAATACAAAAATGCGACGACTTGTTGTTAAGGCTATCGTTAAATTAAAAAAAAAAAAAACAAAAATCAAAAAAATAGTAAAAATCCTTAAATCCTAAAAAAATGGCACAACGACCAAAGTTTTGATTTCATTAGATTAAGTTATTCTAGTCGTAAAAGTACTTTATTTCATGAAGAAACACATGATTAATATAATTATAATGCGTTTTATTTGTTATCGTAGTGGTTTATATTTGATATTTTAGCTATTGAGTTCCTAGGTGCCAAAATGTGATAAATATACCAATATAATAATATCACCTATACTGTAACTTGCCATAAATATTACCATAATAAATATAATATTTACCCTAGCAATCTTAGCATAATATAAATTCTTATTTCATATTTTTGAATGTATCATATAGTATGCTAATCAGTGTTCCTCGAAAAAAACTTAAAAAGCCATCGAGCATTGTAATTGTATTTTTTATCTTAATAATCGAAACGAAAATCGACCACGCCGACTTCCTTTTACATTAACGCACAAAAAGTTAAATATCATAAAATATTAACTTAATTTAATTTATTTTAAAACAAAATTGACGTTATGAATAAACTGACTAATTCGCATGGGTGCAAGCGATGAGGCTCATTTTATTCGTAGAATGTTATTACATACATAATTATATTGTAACGACAAAAACTTTTTTTAACTTTAATAAAGTTGCAGCGTGTGATGAAAAGGGTTTTTATTTTTGTCACCAATAAGTATAATAGGTATACTAATGTGTTAATTCTGTTCAAAGATAATCTGGGTATGTTAAAGGAAGTAATAAATTGTTTTTATTTATTCCGCATTTTAATTTTTTTAAACCGTGGGCGTGCGGTGGTTCCCCTCCCTCTCCCAATATTACATTTTCTTGTAATGGATTTCCGCCATGTAACACCTACTAGAATATATAATATCGGTAGTTCTGTGAATAGCAGTCCTCGCGAGCACCCTTTGGCACACTTTTCAGGTAAGAGCGTTAGTGTGAATTATAGCTCGTTTTTACTAACGATTTTTAAGATTTTTACTTAAGTACACCTGGGAGGAATCACATCCTTGATTTTTCTGCGAGAAGTCATCTAACTCTCATCTCATAAACTTACAACTATCAAAAATGCTCTCGACAAAAGTAGTTTTTTAATTCAAAGAATACGCTAGCCAAGTTTGGTGAAAAGCCGTTAAGAAATGCTTCTAAATCCTTTTAGACCGGGACTGCGGATATACAGATAAATGGGCAAAAAAAAAATCGTCCATCTTGTCGGAAAGGAGACTCGCTTCGCTGGCCCGTTCAGCGAAAACTTGTAGCGCAACGAAAACGATAATTCATCGTCATCATTTTTATGCATCATAAAAATATAAACTGTTTGCAACGCCATCTACTGACATGAAAATTACCTTAAGAAATTAGTTAGAACCGTATCTCACCATATCTGAAGCGAGATATAAGTATAACGTGTCATTTTCTCATACGTGAGGTAAACTTATCTTACAGCCAGCGATACTGCAAATACCTAGTTCTTAAACATACTCTTTGTGTCAAACAAAATAGGCTTCGTCTTAAAGACCTGTATCCAGTTTTCATAGCAGTTAAACAAGTTTAAAAAAAAACATTGAATGTCAATGTCATGCACAGGGCGGCCTTAACGCACTATTATAAGGAAGGACAGCGTGCCAAGGTCACCAAAATCTATGAATGCTTTGCGCCCCGTCATTCATAATTTTTTCTAGTCTTTTACTACAACTAGCATACTAGTGACGTACTTCAAGAAAAAGATTTATCAACGAACGATGGGCCGATGACTGCTTATTTGAAATTTAATATCCATAATGATTATAAAGAATTGCTAAAGTGAATTTTCTTAACACAAATATGTAGTTTTGAAGATATTTGATTTCGAAAATTGAAACGAGCAGCTAGAAAACGGTTTTTGTGTGAGTGACGGCATGACTTCTTAGTAAGTAGTGCAAATGCATGAAGTGCAAAAGAATATTGCATTTATCTCGGTTCCGGTTGTGTTTTGTTGTGTTTACGTGTATGATTCATTAAAAAATAAAAGTCATTTGGAATAGTAAGAAATATATAAATTATAATAAAAATAAGAATTATAATATTATCTCATGAGTGTAGCATGTTACCGGTCTTGTTAAGTTAATACACGTTAAAAGATAAGTAAACCCAATCGTATTAGTATACGTAAATCGACCACTTCTGCGATAGTAGAAGGCACAGCACTAACGTAGTAAAACGTCCATTCATAAAAATGGAACATAGGTAGGACACAGCGTTTTGTAGGTAGGGCCCATCCCCCCCCTTATACATCAATGATGTCATGTCATGGCATTGTCATGGTCATGTCAATCAATTGTCAAACGAAGTTCGTTTCGGGTTTGTTATTTACATAATAATATTAATACGTAAAATAATGTTTTAACACATCCAGTATGTCTAAAGTGGTTAATTTAAACGGCATTAAAGCTGGCTGTATATACAGAATAGCCCTTGAAAATTTCGTGTAAGTTGACTATTCATTTTTCGCGCGTTATTTTCCTCAATCAAAGGTTTTCAAGTCCTGACTTGAAATCACCAGTTATTATTGTTTTAATATACATGTAACCTTGATATATTTATTTATGATGACACATGATGGCATAATATCACGCTACTGAGTCTGTTTTGAGATATTCAGGCACGATAAGTTTGGACATAATATCATTTGGATTCCCGCCTTCAGTTAGATTTGGAAAAGATTAAATAAATACTCACGTGATTTGAATACTTAAGTAGCAGTAAATCATGTCGTCAACAAAACAAGTAAATATCTTAACTTCTTTGATCTGTAGGGATATAGTTCTATTACTTCAGTTCAGTCCCTGAGTCGTGTCTAGATCATAGTTATTTTCAAGGAATAACCTCTACTTCTTCCTGAATGGTCGTTTTGGGAACTGGGTGATTTGAGAATGGTGGTTTTGGGAAGTTGGCGATTTGGGAATTGTCTTTTTGGGATTCTCACAAAATCTAAGACTCATTTTTATTTTGTAAGGTCTTGATCTAATATCAATCTTCCTAACACCGTTTTCCTTTCAGTACTTATAAGAGAGTGGAGCTTTTTCCTGGCCCGTCGTTAAATCTGATCATTGGTCCCAATGGAACAGGAAAATCAACATTTGTGTGTGCCATCATATTGGGGCTTTGTGGTAAAACCAGTGTCATTGGGAGATCTAAGAAAGTAAGTAACTCAAATTACCATATTGAAACTCTTCTTTTCCCAAAAAATATGGCTTTGAAAGTACTGGAGTTCAAAATACCTATCGCTTTTTCAGTTTTGTGAAATCGGAGAAGAGTGAAAACCTTTCATGAGACTTTACCTTCAGCTTAACATCAGACGAGGTGACGTCAAATTGACGTGCCATAAAAAAAACGCCTGGTGCTTTTGATATTTTTTTATGTTGTGTAGCCTAAAAGCGCGGTAGCCTAGTGGTATGGGTAATGGACTGCTGAGACGATGTCTCGGGTTCGATCCCAGGTTACCATGGCACGCACCAATCACTTTTCGATACTTAGTGCGTACGACCACTATATCATCTGTTGGTAAGTTCCCCTCCCTCCCCCAATATATTTTAAATACATAATATTATGGTTTGATTTTTTTGCCTTCAGATTTCGGATTATGTGAGAAGTGGATGCCAGGATGCAACCATAGAGATTGAATTATATAGAGGACATGGACAGAGGAATGTGATTATCACAAGGAGCTTCAACCTGTCTGATGTGTCTACTTGGGCTATTGATCGTACGACAGTCAGGGAGAAGCAGGTGCAAGAGATCATAGCATCTATGAACATACAGGTTTGAGATATTAAATATTTTTTAAGTCTTCTTTCTACGCTACAGTTTGTTAAGAATCTTGTTCTTGTTCAGCTCAACAGATTCAGCAATGTTGCGTAAAATGCGCTGGGTAGGCAGAGGTGCTAGCACCCACATTTCGTAAGTTTATGTTTAGGTCCCAATGTAATAGGTGGCGAGCCTATTGACATTAACTGGGCACTTATAAACCTGCGATAAATACACACATAACTTCGAAAAGCATCGAAAAGTCATTGGTGTGTGCCATGGTAAACCTCATCCCTCGACCTCGTCTCAGCGGTCCATTACCCATACCACTAGGCTACCGCGGTTTGGTTTTAGTAAAATAGTATAAATAAATATTCTAGGAACATTTGTGTAGAAAAACGCCATCTAGATCTATGGTAAGTATAGATTGACTATCCTACGCCTTCTGTGTAGCAATTGTATTCATTACCGCCAAGCCACAGAGGCCTTTCGTTTTTGAAGAATGATATTAAAATATCGTCATTTATTTAAAACATAGTAATGGACTACAGAAGAACGTGGTAAATGATTTCCAATATAATGTAAAAAATAAACTGATATAATTCTATCGTGTTTCTCTTTCTTGATACATTTCAAACCTATGCCAGGTGGACAATCTCTGCCAGCTTCTACCACAAGATCGCGTACAAGACTTCTCTAAAATGGACCCTCAGGAACTCCTCCGTAGTACATTGTCGGCTATAGGAGGTCAGGAGAGTGTGCAGCAGCTTAACCAGTTGATAGAATATCGAGAGCAACAGAGAAGAAATGCTACTTCATTACAGAATAATGCGCAAGTGATTGAAGAACAAAAACGACTAAATGAGAGGTAAGAAATTGAATTCAGTGTTGTGTATGCGTTTTGTATAAACATATACATTATAGATATAAGTACTTACCTATCAAGTTAATCTCAAGTGGATAGATACTTTATGTCCATTAAATAGTATGAAAACGGAGAGTGGCGGTTTGTGCTCATGGGCATATGTGATGTCACGCTTCCCTTACCATTTAGTGCTAGCACTCAGGTACTCACCGTAAGCATAATTCGTTCAATCACAATGCATCGGGCAGATTTCTTTATTTTTATATAGTACTAGCTGACCCGGCAAACGTTGTTCTGCCTTATAAATTTTAAGGGTGAACAACCCTTATCACTTTGGGGTATGAAAAGTATGTTGGCCGATTCTCAGACCTACTCAATATGCTCACAAAATTTAATGAGAATCGGTCAAGCCGTTTCGGAGGAGTACGGGAACGAACATTGTGACACGAGAATTCTATATATAAGATAGACTTAGTTTACGTAGATTACAGCGGGAGCGCGGATCGGTGCGCGAAGCGTTTGCATTGTACCTGTTTGCGATCATGTTAAGACTGGCAATGTCAGGCCGTATCTTTGATGTTTCTTTATCTAGGACACGTCAATTTGAATTCACGTCGCCTGATGGTAAGCTGGATGCTAATTCTCAGGAAAGAGGATCACTATTACAAATACGTACAGTGTTATAAAGATCATCAGTTTGACTTTACTTTTACAAAAATTTACTAATCGGTAATTTTCAGATTAAAAGTGATAATCGACGCCATGCAGCAGAGGAAAAAGATTGAGGAAGAGATAGCGGTTTGTAAGAAGAAAGCATTGTGGCTGGAGTATCAAGAACTCCGAGATAAGGTTGTAGAGTACTCGAATGACAAGAAGGAAGCTGTGAAAATAGTGGACAAACACCGCAAAGATGTGGAACCATTGAAAAAAATTATTCAATCAACCAGAGCACAAATTAGTGCCGTGGAAAAGAGTAAATTGGAAGCTGTAAGTGTATTTCATCCATTAGACCTAAATAAAAAACTAGTCTGTGGGACTAGGCTCTTGGGAGTCTTCTTGCAGCAATATTCTTCCTTTCCCTTTCATAATTTGGTTTGACTAAACTTTTACGGGCGAGAAGTCGTCAAATTCAATCAGCCGTTGTACCACTTGCAGGTGAGGTTGGTGAGATTTGGTGGGGTGACATAGACCCCACTAACTTAACCTTCTTATTTACTTCACACTTTTTTTTTTATTTCAGAACAGAAAAATTTACACTTTCAAAGAAGCCGCCAAAGAATCTATTTCCACAATTCGTGCGCAAGACTTTAGATTGAAAGAGATTGATGGTTCTTTGCAAGAGAAGATCGAAAGACATCGCAATAAAGAGCGAGAACTGCAAGAGGCTAAAGCTAAGCTGGATAAATTGACGAATGACAAAACCAAATTAGTTGAGAAAGTTGGAGATGGTATGTTTTTATTTAACTGCCTTCTGTATGATTAGGTAATCTGTGGTATTACCGCGGTAGCCTAGTGGTATGGGTAATGGACTGTTGAGACGAGGTCTCGGGTTTGATCCCAGATTTTACAATGGCACACACCAATAATTTTTCGATGCTTTTCGAAGGTATGTGTGTATTTATTGCGGGTTTATAAGTGCCCGGCTAATGGCAATAGGCTCACCACCTATTACATTGGGACCTAAACATAAACTGACGAAATGTGGATGCTAGCACCTCTGCCTACCCCTTCGGGGATATAGGCGTGAGTTTATGTTATGTTATGTTATGTTTGTATGGTAAGGCGAATTCTTTTCCACAACTCCACGTTATTGCGCGTGTTTTGCGTGAGAGTGATATGTAAGGATGTTACCACACCAATCAACATCAATAATCGGCCAAACTAAGGTGTAAAGTTGATCTTTTCAATGGTTACTAGTAAACCTTGAGTTGCGGGATCCTTAGTGTCGACGTTCAATTCCGCAGTCACTTGGAGGACAAGTTTAAGCTGGCATTAAAGAAACTAGGAGTGTGAAACAGGGCGAAGCGGTACTCTATAAGGCACAGACCGGCCTTACATAGAGTGCTGCTGTTACTTTTGTGCCGAGGCGCCTGCATGCCATCTTGAGCCGAAGCGCCCGCGCTGGTTATCGTCGACAATCTCATACTCACAGTCGGTGTGGACCTTCACAACCTCAGAAGCACTTTGACTCATTGTGTATGTTTTCCCATCTGTACTGTTGACATCATTTGATTGATTTCAAGAAGTTCCACACGATTCTGTTTTTGGAATTAAAAATTAAACATATTTCTTTGTAGAGACTAAAGTGCGAATGGAATTAGCAGAGCTGCATAAGCCTATATCTAAAACGAACGCGGCTATAGAAAACTTCAAGAAACAGAAACTAGAGGCGCAGCATCAAATGGACACGGACATTAAACCGCACATCAGATTGTGCGAGTCTCAGTAAGTTAACTCACTTTACCTTAGCTTACCATCAGGCGAGGCGTAGTCATATTGACGTTACCGTTATAAAACCAGTCCATCTGTGCAGCAGTGGTATCCGTGGGAATTTTCACGAAAAGCACGTATTTTTACGGTATGAAGGACCGCGTGATTCCCGGCAGGGCAGAAATGGGTCATACCATTTCTACCCAAGCGGTGTAGTATGAATTCCATGAACCAAAAGTACCTAATTATAGGTATACATATTTACACTCCCACACATGCATACATACACACATACATATGATATGATACATACACACATACATAATGATAATGGACTATTCACCATTGTTCTACTTTTTGTTATACTAGTATAACAAGCAGGAAAAAAATATCATATCTGTTCTACTATGCGGTATGACAAATAGGAAGTATTTAAAAATTAGTAAAATGTGCTCTATGTTCTACTATTTATATATTTACTAGCTGACCCGCGCGACTTCGTCTGCGTCACCCCGTTTTTGCAACATTTTTCATTCCTGCTCCGCACCTGTTAGTCGTAGCATGATGTTATATACATATAAACCTTCCTCTTTAACCATTCTATCTATTGAAATAAACCGCATAAAAATCCGTCGCGTAGTTCTAAAGATTTAAGCATACAAAGGGACAAGAAAAATAGGGACAGAAAACGCGACTTTATTTTATACTATGTAGTGATTTATTTAGGGACAAAAAACAGTTACATGATAAAGTGTTACACAAATAATCTTATAAACTTATACCTATTATTCACCATGTAACCAACACAATTGTCCACGAACTACTAGAACAATAATGCGGAAATGTTTTTAAATGATTAATGCCTATTGCCCCCAAGTGGGTACACAATACATAATTAGACATGATAGTAGTAAAAAACCTATTACCTTTTCACAGGATACGTAATCTGGAAGACGTAAACATCAAACGCCTGGAAACATTGCGGGCGTACAGCGAGGATTGTTACCAGGCCGTGTTGTGGCTGCGGGACAACCGGGAGCTGTTCCAGCATGACGTACACGAGCCCATGATGCTGGAGGTGAGTATTCACCGCGAAGCTTAGGACCCCAAATTCTTTTTACAGGACATTTATTGGAAACTAGTTGTGTCCCCGAAAGCCTTTTTGATCGTCTTCTAAAAAGGGAGGTCTATTGTTGTGATGCCCCGGCCGCACACTTCGCGATGTATGTAGCCAAATATAAGCGTATACTTTGACACTTCGCGTCGACTTCTCTCCGTTGTCGGTAAACTCACACAGATCAAAATATTCTATCGAGTAAACTTCGCTTTACAAGCCAGCAGATTAGTATATTTTAAATTAAATTTAGAATTTATTTATTTTTCACTCTTATTATTGTTATCGAAGTCGGTTCAATTTATTAGATAAATAATATACTTATTATATATACTATATTAATGTACTATAATAAACCATAATGATAATAATTCACATATTCACATATTATTTAAAAAATTGCAATCTAAAATAGTGGCCCAATTTTGTTAAAATGGTCAGTAGTAGGTATTCAGTAGGTTTTTACTTTCGGGAGCGTTTCTCTAACATCCAGTATGTATGATATTTTCTATTTATCCAGATTAATTTCACCGACCCGAAGTTTGCTCGGTATCTGGAGTCTACCGTCGCCGCCAGAGACCTGGTGGCTTTCACTTTCGAATCCAGTCAAGATATGAACCTGTTTCTTAAGAAAGTGAGGCAGGAGCGCGGTCTGAACAGGGTGAACGCGCTGTGCAGCCAAGGAGGACCTGTCGAGCTACCTGACAGGAATATACAACAGTTGAGGTACATTCAGCAATAAAACATGCAGACATATACTCGCATTTTCCCTTCCGGGCAGGCAGAGACCCGCCGTCTGCTTCTGTCCTTAAAATCTTCACGAGTTTCCTCGTTCGTTTCCTGGACACAGAGGATGTCACAGTGTGTTCTTTTACATAGTTCAGCAAAGATAAGCGATTTGTTTGCTGAAAAGCCCTTATGTTGATGGATATTACCTGAAAGGTAGTGCTGATTTTTTGAAGAGCTGTTTGTCTGTTTGTTGCCATTATGGATTGTGGTGAAAGGATTAGGCACTTAGACTCTGCTTTACTGAGTGATAGGTGTCTAGGTGGTCTAGACAAAATGCTTTTTACCCGACTGCGCGACGCAAAGGAGGGTATTGTGTTTATCAGTCTATGTATGTATGTATGTATGTATGTATGTTTGTTTCTATGTGGCGTTCTAGAGGCTAAACGCGTAGGCCGATTTTGATGATTCTTACGTCAATCGATTCGTCTTAACCTTGCGAGTGTCACTAAAGACATAACAGTAATCAAAAATCGTCCCAGCGACAACCAGACGCCATATTGTCAAAATGAAAAAAAAAAAATCGACGAACTATGTAAAGTGGGGTGTCGCTGAATAGGTATTTTAAAATCATTTTTAGGTTCCTTTTACCATTTTTCATTTTAACTAATAGTTTAGGATTTATAACGATTTAAAGTTGTTTAACAAAACATTCATTCTCGCAAATTTTCTTACTTCAAGGACAAACAAAAATAATATTTTGATAAAAAAATAACTTTTAAATGAATCGTAACTAAAAAGTATAAAATAAAAAAATAATTAGGAAAAACAAAAAACCCGATTGCGTAAACCAAAGAACTAAAAAGAAAGAAACAAGCCCAGGAGTTAAGATTTCATACAATACTCACAGTCGGGGCCCATTTAATTTTACCAATCACATCTTCCTAAGGGGCCCCGACTGTGAGTATTGTATGAAATCTTAACTCCTGGGCTTGTTTCTTTCTTTTTACCCGACTGCGCGACGCAAAGGAAGGTATTGTGTTTATCAGTCTATGTATGTATGTATGTATGTATGTATGTATGTATGTATGTTTGTTTCTATGTGGCGTTCTAGAGCCTAAACGCATAGACCGATTTTGATGATTCTTACGTCAATCGATTCGTCTTAACCTTGCGAGTGTCACTAAAGACATGACAGTAATCAAAATTCACCATAGCGACCACCAGACGCCATATTGTCAAAATGAAAAAAAAAAAATTCGATGAACTATGTCAAGTGGGGTGTCGTTGAATAGGTATTTTAAAATCATATTTAGGTTCCTTTTACCATTTTTCATTTTAAGTAATAGTTTAGGATATATAACGATTTAAAGTTGTTTAACAAAACATTAATTCTCGCTAATTTTCTTACTTCAAGGATAAACGATATACAAACAAAAATAATATTTTGATAAAAAAATAAATTTTAAATGAATTGTAACTAAAAAGTATAAAATAAAAAAAATAATTTAAAGAAAAACAAAAAACCCGACTGCCTAACTAACCTAACCTAACTAAAAAGAAAGAAACAAGCCCAGTAGTTAAAATTTCATACAATACTCACAGTCGGGGCCCATTTAAATTTTACCAATCACATCTTCCTAAGGGGCCCCGACTGTGAGTATTGTATGAAATTTTAACTACTGGGCTTGTTTCTTTCTTTTTAGTTAGGTTAGGTTAGTTAGGCAGTCGGGTTTTTTGTTTTTCTTTAAATTATTTTTTTTTTTATTGATTACATCGTCAATAAAGAGGTCGAAAATGTATGGGAGCAACATTATAGTCCGGTCATTTTAGACATAAAAATAGTGATCAAATAAAGAAAATTCCGACAGAGCCAAATTTTCGTAGAGACCTTAGGTTTACCACAAGGAATAAAGTGTCAAAAGTCCCCATCAATCCCATGTGAGCTTAGAGACTTATTCGAGGCCCAAGGTCAAAATTTTGGGTCTTTTGGATTTTTCTCGAAAACGGTAAGTTTTATCGAAAAAGTAACTTCGAGAAAGTTGTAGATCTTAAAATTCTCTATAGAAATGGTCCCTTTGATTTTTCTCTAAGACCCACTATTTCCCAGATATTGCGCTTGTAAGAATCACGTTCTACATAATATGCACACATTTCCACACCACCTGTGAGGTAGTGTACTCGGTGCGTTTTTATAACGTGGTATACCCGGTAGGCCTATTCCACGAACCTTTATGACGTTATTTTCAGGAAAAATACCTAATTATTTAATAGTATGAAGATTATTGATATGGGTTACTGAGTTTAACTGTCGTTCTAACTTTTTTTCATTACTTTAATCTGACTCATACTCTTCATATTCAACTTCAACAATCATGTTTTCTTCGATTTCTTCTTGTTATTATTCTTCTCCTTCCTGTTGATAAACGATTAGAAATTGTTCAAATGAAGATGAATCAGTTGTCTCTTCATCAAAATCACACAAATCTTCCTCTATTGTATTAAATGAACATTTTAGCAAGAGACACCTTGGCAATTGGTACACGCTGGAGAACACTGCAACCCTACTTTTTTACAGCCACATTTGGCACTACAACCTTTCTTGCAATTGCAAAAAATAGTGTTAAGAAGTTTTTCTGGAGCAGGGGGCAGTAAAGTTTGAATCGGTTCCAAAGTATTATTTATCAATTTCCAACCCCAGTCTTCAGGGTTCAGTTCATTGCCTTGCCATGTCTGAACTTGATAGAATACTCGAAACAAATGTTGAGTAGCAGATGCCGATGTTGGAGGAAGACAAGATAGCTGTACTTGCTTTTTGTTTCGTGTATTTTTTACTAATGTTAAATATCTGTTCGTATCTATGCAATGCAAAATAAAAAAGTAGAGTTGCTGTGTTCTCCAGTGTGTACCAATTGCCAAGGTGTCTCTTGCTAAAATGTTCAATTAAATACAAGAGAGGAAGATTTATGTGATTTTGATGAAGAGACAACTGATTCATCTTTATTTGAACAATTTCTAACCGTTTATCAACAGGAAGGAGAAGAAGAATAACAAGAAGAAATCGAAGAAAACATGATTGTTGAAGTTGAATATGAAGAGTATGAGTCAGATTAAAGTAATGAAAAAAAGTTAGAACGACAGTTAAACTCAGTAACCCATATCAATAATCTTCATACTATTAAATAATTATTGTTCCTGAAAATAACGTCATAAAGGTTCGTGGAATAGGCCTACCGGGGATACCACGTTAAAATAAACGCACCGAGTACACTACCTCACAGGTGGTGTGGAAATGTGTGCATATTATGTAGAACGTGATTCTTACAAGCGCAATATCTGGGAAATAGTGGGTCTTAGAGAAAAATCAAAGGGACCATTTTTATAGAGAATTTTAAGATCTACAACTTTCTCGAAGTTACTTTTTCGATAAAACTTACCGTTTTCGAGAAAAATCCAAAAGACCCAAAATTTTGACCTTGAGCCCCGAATAAGTCTCTAAGCTCACATGGGATTGATGGGGACTTTTGAAACTTTATTCCTTGTGGTAAACCTAAGGTCTCTACGAAAATTTGGCTCTGTCGGAATTTTCTTTATTTCAATTGTCTAAAATGACCGGACTATTAGTTGTCTGGTTGACATGTGATCCAAACTTTCTCTGACAATCGAATATCGCTAGTTAGTGCCTCTAGCACGAACCACTAACGAATTCGTAATGTGAAGGTTTCGAGTCCTCGATACGATAACGGAGTAATACGTTAGACGTTTATTACGAAAGTGTTCGTGCTACCAAATTTTTTTTTCTAGCAAGGGTTTTTTTTTAAATTGTATTAACTGAGATAACGTCATCTATATTTCATTCTGTTAAATTAAACTTAGATGTTCAAAGAATCTCAAAGATTTCCATCAAGCTGTCCAAGGACTTCTGCAGTATCTGTACTTAATGTTTATTCCAGCTACTTGGGGTTCTACACGTACCTGGTGGACACTATAACGGCCCCGGACGCGATCGTGCGCTACCTGTGCAAGAACTATCGCATCGACCGCATCCCCATCGGCAACGAACACACCTACAACAACAGCGGGAAGGTGCCGGCTAACATCACTTACTTTTTCACTGGTAAGTGACCATCGTCATATATGAGCCTTGCATTCACAGCCCAGAAGGCAGATTGTACTAATTAAAAGATGTTCAAAACTCAGTTTCGATCTAGTCCCAAATTACTGAACGTCAAAAAAATTTTTAGTGAAAAAGTCGAATTTTTTATGTAATATGTGATATTTAAGTTTATGTGGACAGCTAATTCAATCGATTATACGTCTGACACTATCCAAGACGTTAATTGGTAGTGCTTGTGCGGCTAAGCACGTAATTAATTTCCTTGTGATTTACACCGCATAGCAAGGAATCGGTTCAGTTTTTTTTTTCAAATTTATTTAGCTGCTACATTTTCGGTTAGGAATATATTTTCGGCAAACCCATTTTGTTACAAAGTGCCCGATTAGTGGCAATAGGCTCACTCCTATTACGTGGGACCAAAAATCATAGTTGGCGAAATGTTTAACACACCTCTGCCTACCCCTTCCGGGACTACGAGCGTTGTATGAATGCATTAATAATGTTGTGTTTATTTCAGAGAACCACAGGTTCACAGTGCGTGTGTCCGCGTACAGCGGGGAGAAGTCCAGCTCGACCATCGAGATCCGCCAGCCGCGGCTGCTGGCCAACACAGTCGACGCTGAACAAGTCGACAAGCTTAAACTCAAGTAAGTACCGTCTCCTTCCCCTTAAACAGGGGCGCAATCTATAATATCATATCCTACTTCTATTCACTTCACTATCACTACATAGTATAAAATAAAGTCGCGTTCTCTGTCCCTATTTTTCTTGTCCCTTTGTATGCTTAAATCTTTAGAACTACGCAACGGATTTTGACGCGGTTTTTTTAAATAGATAGAATGGTTAAAGAGGAAGGTTTATATGTATATATCATCATACTACAACCAACTGGTGGGGAGCAGAAGTGAAAAATGTTGCAAAAACGGGGGTGACCGCTGATGAAGTTGCGCGGGTCAGCTAGTAATATTATAAATGTGAAAGTTTGTGAAGATGTTTGGATGTTTGTTACTCAAACACGCTCAGATTAAACGGATCCGGCTGAAAATTGTACAGGGGTAAATTATAGCCAGGAATAATACATAGGGCACTTGTCCTGGGAAAAGGATCTTATGTGCACTGCTATATTTTATAGATAATTTAATGCTTGTAAAATTGAACTGTTAGTTGATTTATTGAATTGACGGACGAGGCTCCGACAGACTAAATAATATAACTTTCTACGTACTTTAGGTTATTACAAAATATTAATCTTTATTTTCAGAAAATTGCAATATGAAAAGGCAGCGCAGAACCAGAAAAACAAAGTGAATGAAATAGACAGTAAACTGTCGACGTTGGAAAGTAATCTCAATGAGTTGAATATGAGGAGAAAGGCTATCAGCGAAGGTGTCGAGAGGGTAAGGGTATAAATTCATGACGGACGAGTGACGAGTGACGCGTGCTAATTTTTACGGAAAATATTAACTGAGATATTCTTATGTATTCTGTATTGTTCTGGATGGAAAAAATACTGGTGCCCCTAGGTTGTCTTGATCCCAATAGGCCTGTGCTGTGTGATATTCCAAAGTCCACCAAATATAATAAGAGTTACTTTGCTATGTGTGTACGAATTAGTACCAATATATCTCAAAGACCTAAACACTTTTGAAAAAGATTAAAAAAAGCATTTAAAAAAGAATTATATAAATTTTTGAATGATAATTGCTTTTATAGTAGTGACGAATTTCTGGAGTAAAGACGTTGATAGGAAATAATATTTGCGCGCTAGTACACTTCTGGCAAAACATGCATGCTCGATCATTGTATACCTTTAAATTTTTTGATTTGACCTGGAAGAGATCGCTACCAGCGATAAGGCGGCCCATTGTATATTAGAACAACTGTAACTCTCACTACTTGTCCTTGGTGTTTTCTTGTATTTATTTTTTGGTTTGTTTTGGTGTACAATAAAGAGTAATCTATCTATCTATCTTGACTCGATTTCATTTGGTTATTTACAGTCTTAGTTCATTCATACTTGTTTCTATTTGTTTCAAAGAGCATTAACATGCTCAACAACATTTATCAACCGTCGTACGTGCTTTTTGAGATAATTTAATGAATCCAGAAACTATATTTACTGTTTTAGGTGCGGACAATATCAGCACAGATTCGGATCCAAGCCAAAAAGGTTAAAGACATCGAGACGGAGCCTACATTCGACTTGCAGCACGCCAAAGAAATAAGTAAAAAGCAACAGAAGGAGTGTGTTGTAAAACAGTGCAAACTGCAGACCGAGTTGAAGGGAATCATGACCAATCTGCACACTGAGATTCTGAACGGAGAAGTTCTAGCGGTAAGCTAACGATAATACTCTCTCACGTCTTCTATCACTCACTCATATATCATACACTAGCTGACCCGCGCAACTTCGTCTGCGTCATCCCGTTTTTGCAACATTTTTCATTGTTGCTCCGCACCTGTTGGTCGTAGCACGATGTTATATACATATAAACCTTCCTCTTTAACCATTCTATCTTCAAAAACCGCATCAAAATCCGTTGCGTAGTTTTAAAGATTTAAGCATACAAAGGGACATAGGGACATAGAACGCGACTTTATTTTCTACTATGTAGTGATGAGGTATCTGCCTTTACAATGGCTTAGAGTCCGAAAGCGGATCCTTGACTGGTAAACGAAAAACATTGTAATGTAATCATAATTTTCTTTGTTACAGTTGAAGTTGAACTTGAGCCGAAACTCAATCGTAGATCAAGAAACCCAACTTCGAGAGCTAACCACTGAACTAAAGAAAGTGGAGGTATTTAATTTATCTTTTTATGCAAATAAAATGGTACCGTCTGTGGCGTGGTGCAGAAGGCATGTGTTCGAAGCCCGCTCAGTGCAAATATTTGTAGCTATGGCTATTTGCACTGGTCTGGTCGTGCCTCGGGGAGCAAGTTAAGCCGTCGGTCCCGTTTGCCATACAAATATCTATGGTAGTGTTTATGGGTAGTGTAGCCCTCAAAAGTACGACTAGCTTACAAAATTTCGATATCGCCAATTTGGTTGTGGAGATCCGATGGCAGTCGCTTTACGGAAAATATCGAAGTTCAGCATGCGGCTGATTCAGTTAGACTAGAAAGCTAACCCAAAGGAGTTGGGAATAGGTTCAGATGATGATTTATGCAAAGAAAATTGATTGTTATTTTATTATATGATACGTTTAATATAAATAACGACATTTATCATCGTTTTCGTGTATCAGGAAACGCTTCAGAACATAGAACGTCTCCTCGGCCGAGCCAAATCCACCGCGAAGGAGAAGTTAATCGAAGCGAAGCGGAGTTGCGACAACAAACTGCCTCAGGAACCAGGCTTCCCTTACCGAGAAGCTTTCGACGCCCTGCCGGCCGACGCGGCAGGCCTTCGCGCACACTGCCTCGAACTGCAGACCAGCATCGACTGCATGGACCAGGGCGACGACCAGGTCAGAAGCACTACTATAGTGACCTTTTTTTTTATACTACGTAAGTGGCAGACAAGCACACGGCACACCTGATGGAAAGCGGCCACTGTGGCCTATGAACGTGTGCAACACTAAGGGTGCAACACTAAGGGTGTCACACACACGCTGCCCACCCTGAAGGGAAAGGGGGAGAGCTGGGATGGGGTGGGGAGGCTAGGAAGGGGAGGGGAAGGAGGAGTATAGTGAGCTCTGGCTACCCTACTTACCGGCGGGAACAAAACACGATGGTTATTATGACCGCGGTCTTCTGTAGGGCGGAGGTACTTCCCCAGTTGGACAGCTCATTTCGGACGGGAGATACCGTCGTGTCCTACCTCCGACCTGCAAACTTATTGAATAATGTATAGCAGGGGCGATATATGTTGGTCCTAAAGTGTGCTTTACATTTACAGTTCGTTTTTTTGTGTGTCTCTTGAGGATAGTACGGGATATTACTTATGGTGGACTAGCTTAAATCCACCAAACATAGATTATAACATAACATAAACTCACGCCTATATCCCCGAATGGGTAGGCAGAGGTGCTAGCACCTACATTTCGCCAGTTTATGTTTAGGTCCCAATGTAATAGGTGGCGAGCCTATTGCCATTGACCGGGCACTTATAAACCTGCTATAAATACACACATAACTTCGAAAAGCATCGAAAAGTCATTGGTAAAACCTGGGATCGAACCCGAAACCTCCTCTCAGCAGTCCATTACCCATACCACTAGGCTACCGCGGTACTTATCATGACACGATGGTAGATTATATCATGTTTGATATATCACGTGATTTCAACCGATCATGGCCAGCATTGGTAGACCACATTTTTATTTTCTTTTCCTGCTGCATCTTATACATCTATTGATCGAAAGATTTAATATACTACAAAATCAGGATACGGTCCACGTTACAAATCACACGCAGTACACCAAATTCGTATAAAATTTCCTTCCTAGGGAATACCCGAGGCACCCCTTTGATAAGCTCCCGTGACAGAATTCGTTTTAGTTGATTTTATTCCAAAATATAACTGTCACCAAAAATATCAAGAAAGGTGGTCTTAAGTTTCAAAATGTTTCAGGTTATCAAAGAATATGAAGAACGTGAAAAGACCATCAACAGGCTGAAAACTGAAGTGGAGACTTCCAGTGACAGAGACAAACTGCTCGAGACTCAGATGGAGAACATAAAGTGAGTTTTACTTATAATTTTCCTTACGAACGTAATGGTTTCGTATGGTAACCAACACCGATGGCTTAATGTGCTCTCCGAATTCCGATCTGAGCCTCGATATGACGTATTAAACTCTCGAAATGTGGGTGCTAGCAGCTCTGCCTATCCCTTCGGGGATATAGGCGTGAGTTTATGTTATGTTATGTTTTATACAGGGAGTAAGGAAAACACTCCCAAAGCCAAAGACCCTTGGTAGTACTACTGGTACACAAGGTACTGACATAAAAAAATTACGTAATAATAATTAATTAACTAATTATTTTTGTTTTTTTTGATTTTTTTTATACCGTTTAACTAGCGTTATTCAATCCCATCGTGTTATTAAAGCTAATGAAAGCAAAATGGCGGCACTTGTTTGTAATGACGATATTTTATGAAATTATCGTTTCATTTAACTTTACTGATACGATTGAGAGTAAATAATACGCAAAAAAACCTTCTTACCAACAGATCACAATGGTTGCCGCCGTTGTTAAATTTGTTGCAAGAAATTGGCAGCCACTTCGCCGATATGTTTACCAAGTTGGGATGTGCTGGTGAAATCAAACTTCAAAAAGCTAACGATGTAAGTCTATTTTCCATTATTCGTTGTATGCAGAGTGTTTGGGAATATGAAAATGTCGCTAAATTGTTTCTTTTCTTTTAGATTTACGTACATATTAATATTTTTTAATATAATTATGATTTGACTAACAAAATGATTATTGAAAAGTGCCTTAGTTGAGGAAGAAATTAAAATGAGTTAAAACGTAACGCTGTTGGTACCCAACTCGTAATGGGAGTCTAACGTCATAATACATATTAAAATATGTCAGCTAGTGCATAGTTATAATGATTTTTTGTATTATTTCATAGCAAAACACAAAACACAATAGGGCCGAAATCTTTAGTCTATGCTTAACTATCCACAACATCATATAGTTGTTTGTTCATATATTTGTTGAAGTCACGACAAGCGTACCAAATAGGCGCCAATTTGAAAAATTAATATCTACCTACCTACTATTTTAAAACTATTTTTCAAAACCAAATGAGCAAAATGTTGTCGTTTGGCAGTTTTCTTTTTAATACATACATACATACAAGTAGGTATATGTAATGATGTAAATAAACATTTAAAAAGTAATGCGTGGTCGTTCCACGACCCCTAGACAAGTGGCAATTCGTGGGTAGTCGTTTTGTAGAATGGAACAGAATATAATTTTCAATGTATGGGATTGACACGTGTTTTGACGTTTATGACATTAATGACAGGCGTGAACGAATGTCAGTCCCATACTGATCATCACTTGTTTAGACCCCAGTAGTGAGCATGAGTGCGTTGCAGGAGGACTACGACAAGTACGGCATCGCGATCTACGTGCGCTTCCGCGAGTCGGAGCAGCTGCAGCAGCTCACGCGCCACGCGCAGTCGGGCGGCGAGCGCGCGCTGTCCACCGCGCTCTACCTCATGGCGCTGCAGCGACTCACCACCGTGCCCTTCAGGTCACTGCACCCCCTGCCTCTCTCCAACTAGATCACGGTCGGCTTTCTATCTCCCGAGGCGAGCATCTCGAAACTAGACGTCTCCCAGGGTCAACGAGCACGCTAGGAAAATGCTCGGCATTTGAGATCCTAGACGGTGTGCAGTTTTAGTCGGTTCGAGTCCGACGTAACTAGAGATGAAGGTTTCCGGGGGATATCCGCTTGGCTGAAATTTGCTGTAGGTAGCGAATAACCGCGGAAGGAGGTGCTGTCGTCTAGGTTACCAGTGAGACTACCGGACCACGCACACCATATTGTGCAAGCCTACTCAACTACTAATATGATTTCCTGCTAGTAGTTACTTTGATGCATTAAACTTTCTATCAAATTATAAACCTAACTAGCTGTTCGCTAGGCTCTGCTCGTGTGATATTCTTATCCCATTCCCGCAACCCAGATGAAGTTCCTTGAAGTTTCAGTGAACCAAAGATATAAAAAAGGAGTTGGAAAAAAATACCAGGCTCCCTAAAATACTGATGCCATAATCGGAGTTTCTTAGTACTTTTTATATGAATTACCAGGTTCACAGAAACACTGTTCCTGTGACCGCAACCCACAGGAACCTATTCTCGGGATAAAAAGTAGCCTACGTGTTATTCTTATTGCCGACAAAAATCTATCTCTGTGCCAAAGTTCATCCAGATCCATGCGGCAGTTTTTACGTAAAACAATAACAAACATGTATCCATCCATCTAAACAAACTTCCACATCAATGATGAGACGATAAATCACGTAAATTCTTGTATCAACAGATTTCGCTTTTATTTTAATTTCTTATATGAAATACTTTTATATTTTAGGGCAACAACCGAAAACTAACAAATAGCTTTCCTTTCCGCTTTTTTCCTATAGTGTAACTAACGATAGTGGTTTAACTTTTATAGGGAATTTAATTGGGCTATTTATCGTTTGTTTTATAGATGTGTGGACGAGATAAACCAAGGCATGGATCCCATCAACGAACGCAAAATGTTCGAGTTACTCGTCAAAGTGACTACGGAATGTGATAACGCGCAATACTTCTTACTGACTCCAAAAGTAAGCATGGGCATAATGAAACTATTTCAAATTGTATTTGTATTCTAATTGTGTATGTATTCTAACTGTATTTGTTTTCTACATAACACATTATAAACTCACGCATGTATCCCCGAAGGGGTAGGCAGGGGTGCTAGCACCCACATTTCGCCAGTTTATGTTTAGGTCCCAATGTAATAGGTGGCGAGCCTATTTCCATTAACCGGGCACTTATAAACCTCCGATAAATCCACACATAACATCGAAAAGCATCGAATAGTCATTGGTGTGTGCCATGGTAAAACCTGGAATCGAACCCGATATCTCATCTCCGCAGTCCATTACCCATACCACTAGGCTACCGCGGTAACAATAAAGCGGTATTTGTATTCTAATGGTGTTTGTATTCTAAAATGTATTTGTATTTTGTATTTCAGCTACTAACAAACCTAGAGTACAACGACAAGACAATGATCCATACCATTATGAACGGACAAAAAATCATGAACTACAAACAGTGGAACCACGCCGTCTTCCTCGAGAAGGCGCAGGCTTACCGGAATTCTATGTCATAACTTTATTTTGTTATTTATGTGATAATTATGCTCTCTAATTAAGTTAGATGATAGACTACACAAGGCTACATCGTACCTCAAAATGTCAAGCCATATTTAGAAAATAGGCTGTTAATAAATCTATTTTTTAAGATTTGTGACTATTATTTAACGGCCCACAAAGTTATTTGTTTTCTATAATTGGCGACCCGCAAAAATAAAATTTAGAATTGCTTTTCTTTTACATATTGACTATTACTTAATTCGTTAGTTGACCCGGTATACTTCGTTTCGCCTTAGAAACAATGTTGTGTTTATCTTAGCTGTATTATCTAATCGGCAGGTTTGACGGCTGTCTTCCTTTTTTTTTATCGTGTGAAAAAGTTAGCGTAGTTGGGTAGGTAATATCAGACTCGAACCGACTAAAACGCACGCCGCGCTCCGTCTTTGGGTCTTTAGTGCCGTGCCGGAGGTGGGATAGTAGCTAACATATCCCTCGCACCCCGGCAGACCCGGGGTGACGGCCGTCTTTTTGGTATAGCACAAGTAGGCCGATGCTGCAGCCGTGCAAACGCGCCTCCTCTCCTCATCCATTATCCATATCGAACCCAGAGATGGTACTGTGTCGGCAGGCGTGGGAAAGATAATTTATGTTACTGGCTATCTCACTTCTGGCAACTGAAAGCCCAAAGGCGGCATAGTCATAGTCGGTTCGAGTCCGACATAACCGCCGACCCTGGTGGGGTGGCACCCGTGGGAATTACCACACTATAAAAAAGGTTATGCCCCTAGATATGACAACCGTCTGATTGTCTTCTCTACAAGACAGCATTCGAGCATTTTAAAGCAACTTCTTTTTCAGTGACAACGTACTTATAATCACCGAACCTCAGCACGGTTCAGCGCGTGAGGCTGTTACGATACCTACAGATTGTATCCTTTAGTCTACGAATAATGTATAATATAGCCTTTAGTACATATACTTATCTATGTTTGTATCTACCTACGATTGAGATGAGATTATTATTAAATGAGATAAAAACGTTCTCGAAAATAGAGGCACGCAGTCATACAGCCACTTTCTATGGTAATAGCTCTCAGCATACAATAATCCGCGTAAGCTCAACGTGTTATAACTATGTTTCAGCTACTCAATCAGCTTGTGAAGAATTCGTAAACACCTTCTTAGGTAACCCTAATCCAAGATGGCTGGGATTCCTTCAGTTTTTGTTTACGACCTTTTTTATGGACCAAGAATTCATTGATTAAAACTGATCATATTTTGAGCTGTTTCAGTGAAAACTGTCAACCAGTTATAAATTAGGCTAGCTAAGAAGTAGCCATTCAAAGGTCAAAATTTTCTAACCTACGTACCGATAGAACCAGTAATAAATAGCTAGCCAGTAATACATAATTTATGTTAAATAAAATAACCTAATAAATAAATTTATTTTTATTACAGAGCAACAATCTGGATTGTTTCAATAAATAGTAATTTTGGGAAAGGGACATTATAGGAAGTTGACATTTTGGGCCTCAACGAATAATTTACTTATGCATGCTAATCAGGCAGGATGTAGGTGCCCACCTAAAGTATTCAAATTAATTACATGCCATTGCCATAATTAGATAGATACGATGCGACAAAAAGTAAATTCGAAATATAATAACAGAACTATTCGAGAGCATTGACATGCAGCATCATTGACATTGCCTAACGGACAAGGTAAGTCTACCTACTCATACTAAAAAGGTCGCTCGTTCTTCGTAGATACATAACCAACTATGTTTTGATTCAGTGTGTTTACATTAATCACAGTGCTACAAGAGATAGATAATAAATAATAATACATATTCTAGGACAATCTACACAACGCCACCCAGACTCGTAGTAAGCATGGCTTAACTAGCTTGTGTTATGAGTTCTAGAATGTGGATAAACACACTTAGATATATTTTTTGTTGTAAATACATACATATTGACATAGAAACACCCAGACCAATACAAATATTCATATTTACGCACACAAATATTTACACTGGGCGGGAATCGAACCCGAGACTCCCGTGTAGCAGTCGCATACACTCATGGAGAATTAATTGAAGTAAGCGGAGTTGTTGCAAAGGCAATTGAGTCATAAGAATTCAATCGAGACGAACGGGCGCGGTAATGTTAGAAAGGGACGAAGTTTAGGCTCTGACGTCACTCATCAGTTCTCGTGTCACGGCATTGGGTACGGATGTCATTTTTCTTAAAAAAATTGCAGAATAAAATAGTTTTCATCGTGTTCCGTCATGAAGTGTGTGGTGTCAGGGTGTAAAAATTGTACAGGAAAACTGTCTAAACATACTGATGGTGTAGCATTTCATCTGTAAGTCCCCTGGATTTATATTTTAATTTTTATAAAAAAAATACCCTAATAGAACCATCTAGTGGAGAATAGATGTAAGTAATCTTGTCTTTCATGTATCGTAGTTGTAATAATACTCAATGCATACTGTGAAATTTTCACCACAGTCATTTTGTCTTAGTTCAATAATGATTTCAAAAATGTCGTTTTATTTATAAATAGTTAATTTAACTGAAATTTTAAATTTTAAATAAAGTTAACTAGGCCATCTACCGGGCTATGACTAAACCATGTAGAGAAACTAAATGGTTTGCCCTTATACCAACAGATGTTCCAATTTTCAAAAACAATACCCCTATTTAAAATAACTGTTGTTTATTATTATAGCTTCTATATTTACTTCTAAATGCAATATTTATTCTTCAAAAATGGGCTGAGCGAGTAATTTATAATTTGGGCCCAAGAATCTTTCTCCGAGATAAGTTTAAGGAAATAAACATTCATAACATAGATAGTTCTAGAATGCTTTGTAGCGCTTAGTGGCCAGTAGTCAAACTACAATGAAAATTGCATGTCACGTTTGTTTCCAGTTTCACTATGTTCTGGTAGATGGATTTCTTGGAAGTAGGAGGGGTTTAAACAGAGGGGTACAAACACGCGGGTGGAGGGGTGTGATTACATGTCCCCGCGCGTCTCCCTTCACACCCGCAATTGGCCACGCATTTTTGTATAGAGAAATGAGAGAAATCTAACTGTTACATCTCCGTCATCTATATAGTTCGGTCCTCCGTGCATACACTACTGCCACGCCGGCCGCCGGCGCCGCCACGGTCCTTATAGATACAACTACACTGCCAAAAAACATCGAAAGTTGGATTTCAGTAACCATATTATATCATGCAACGCAAAAGTTTAAAAGTGAGGAACGTCTAAATTGTAATCAAAAGGAAAATAAGACGTAATAAACTATGGTGCCAATTAGGTAGGCAATTAGGTAGTAACATATCTTGTATTTTGTTTTTCATGGCAGGTAGGTACTTGATGACTGATTTACTAAAAAAATGTAAAAGAGCAGTAAAATTACGTCCCTTCTAATTATATTTAGAGCAGCTAAAGATTGTACGACTACGATACAGTTTTATATTTATATAATTGTTCCTCGATCTTCAAACTAGCCGTTTGGCCACGATGCCTTTGAAAAATGCATCTAAACTACACACCAGACAAGCGCCGAGCATACAACTAAAACGAAGTGTGGTTTGGTGTGTTTAGATATTCTGTAAAATATCTGCATATTTATTGTTAGCTCAAATTGCCGCACTGACACATCGTGTGTTTTCTGTGGTGTTCGAACTTTCTCAAGCAAGAACGTGAAGCATATCATTTTACCCCATGCGTCAAATAGTACCTCAAGTGCTCGTACATAATATATGTTCTTGTGTTTGCGCCTCGAAGGACCATCTCTCTGTCAAGTTCTTTTTCAAAAGATCGGCGAAGGTACTAAATTGAACCTTATAATGTTAAAAAATCAAACATCTAAATCTAAATGAATGCAACTAACATAAGAGTAGGTATATTGCGGTTTAAATGTAGAATTAGTTCGTCCCTGAATCCATTTTTTTTTTGCACGGACTCCTCAGTGCACGAGCTCGATTCGCACTTAACAGGTTTTTAATTTATATCAGAGTTTTATACGTAACCGATTGTAGAAAATATACATGTAGGTACATACCTATCTTAATGATAATCGTGCAGCCGATCGGCACGGGTCGGCTAAGACGTGGCGTGGCAGCTTTGATAGCATCTAACGTAAATAAGGATTACCTATGTATTTACTTAATTACCTACTTGCATTGCAGTGTATTGTGTACCGACCAATGTAATAAGTGAGTGCCATCACTGTGATGCGAGCGAGGATGATGCGGGGCTGCACACGCTGACCGGATACCCAACGTGGGAGATACTGAAACGGGTCCTAGTGGCGGCCCTAGGTGTGGGCTCGCCACCTTGCTCACGGCGAGATGATACGATGCGCGAGTACTTGGACTGGCGCCACCTCCTCTGTGAGCAAGTAATGCTCGAGAGGGAGACAGCGGACCGGGACCGAAGCAGACTCTTGGCCCGCGCAGCTAGCGATGAGCCTCAGAATGACTTCCATCCTCTATGAGCGTGGGAAAATTATAATTCTTCCTCAACCAAGCGCCAATATCTTATTGTACCTATGCCGAATTTATGTTACACACTTCACACAAACATAGGTACTTCTGTAAGGGATCGCCGTTGCCGATAAAGCCGCGCATTGTATACTTATTCCACAATTTGTTTGTTTACATAGTAATTTTTTTATTGTGTACAATAAAGAGCTATCTATCTAATAGCGGTGCCATTAAAAGCTAAAAGCTAGCATTTAGCAGCCCGCTCTCCTACTTGTCCTTCTAATTATTAACTTTTCTTTATTTTTACGGAAGCGATTGACCCTCAACCCTGAGAGGAAAGCCTACGTCACAGCCTCTTTGTCAGTCGGCAGGTGTGCCAGTTGCAGTTGAGGTCCCAAATATATTAATTGTTTCAGCGGACACCTCAGCACCTCAAAAGTTAATCTAATTAATGCAATTTGGTGGGTGGAAATTAAAACGATCGATCATTTATTTATTAAGTATGTAGATGAGTATAAGAGAGAATGTGCCAAGGACAGTTTGGATAGCAACGGCACTATGTGATTCACAAATATACCTACTGGTAGCCAAGTTTTGAGATGTGTTACGGTATTTGGTCGTGTTATTAGCATAGATTATTATATATATTGGACGTTAGGAGGTCACTGTCGTCGGCTTCCGAGTCCGCATTTACACCGTGATCTGTGACTTTTAAGAGTACCTACATGATAGTTATGAATTAATTTTCGAAGTAGGTATAGGTAGATATATTTTTTATCAATGTAAATAAAAATAAATTATATTAATAATCACGGCACTATGGTTTTGACATCGTAGCAATCATTTTCCAATGAAATAATTATCCACCTTACCACTTGCTGCATACTTATTAAAATTTTCGTTTAGGTACATAATTATAGTCTACAAGAATTCTATAGCGTGTCAGTTATCTATCATTAAAACTTCGCACGAAATATAATTTCTCCATTACATTTTCAAGTTAAGAGAGGGGATTAATACGTTTACCTACGTTATAAATCCACTATCTCTACTTTAAGTTGCCTACCTATGATTACGCATCCTTAGCCGACATGAGAATACCTAAGTATAGGCAGGCAACATTTCTAGACCAGAAACGGAATAGGTATACTAATATTCCTGTGGCTGTTTCTTGTCGTTATACATTACATAACATACATAAACTCACGCCTTTATCCCCGAAGCGGTAGGCAGAGGTGCTAGCACCCTACATTTCGCCAGTTTTATGTTTAGGTCCCATGTAATAGGTGGCGAGCCTATTGCCATTAACCGGGCACTTATAAACCTCCGATAAATACACACATAACTTCGAAAAGGTTCAAAAACTAAAAAGTCATTGGTGTGTGCCATAGTAAAACATGGGAAACTCGAACCCGAGACCTCGTCTCAACCAGAGTCGTTATAAGAATGCTATTTATATTACCTAATTTGAGAGTCACTAATTATTTGATCGTCCACATAGTTTCCTTATAGATCTACAATCTACATACAGTTTTAAGTTCTAGTGAATTTTTCTTTCAGCCCGCCATGGTGTTTAACAAAAATAAAATCTACTAAGACGAAAGAGCTCTGGCTCAGCTCTGCCGAATATTCTGGTCATTACAACATGCTGCGGTGTGAATGCGGCTGAGCAGGTTGCAAACTACATCAGTGACGTTGGATGGGAGCACCCGCGCCACTCGAGACGGCTGGCACTGCGCGTTCGACCTCCGTCTCCGAGTCTGTGTCAGATGCGTGTGCGCACAGGCCAAACCTGTACGTGCCGCTTTATTTATTATTACTAAATTTAAGTTAGTTTTATCGTAACTTAGTGTAATAAATATAAGTGTATTAAAAGTTAGTGGGATACCGATACCATATAGGTAAGCACGCAATTTCTCTAACGGTTCGAGAAAGTGAGCGGTGTCTGTGAAAACAGTTAGTTTATGTATTTTATGATGGGCTTTTACAAGTAAGAATGCATGCGGATAGCTCTCGGAATTCGCTTTGATTTGTTAATATGTGACTATCTCAGTGAGATCTGAGGAGGTTTTAGAATTTTATGCAATTACCTGACTCACTCTCATTGAGGAAAATTATTGCAGTGTTTAAGGGTGATTGACACTCTTGTTTACTTTATAATTCGAATGATTGTATTGCATTGTTATTAGTCTATTTGAAAGTATATATGTACCTAACTACTTAATATTTTAATACAATATAATAATTAATTTTATGTACTTACATAAATATAATAATACGATAACATGCTAATATCTACTCTACGAGTTAATTACAATGTACAATTTACATTTCATGTAAAAATTTAGTAGACATGTAGGTAGGTTCATTAGCATAATATCTTGTGTTTTAGGTATCTACTAGCTTACTACCTGCCGAAACTAATTTTCACATTTTCCTAATATTTATAAAAACACTAACACAGGTTCGCGAGTCGCGCGTATTTCAGATAACGCATATCTCTGGTTCTACAAAACCAATTTGCGACCAAACAAATGTTAGATTTTAAGTCTGATCATAGTACTCCGTTTTTAAGTAGGCTTTTTAAATTCTTGTAAGTACCTACCTGTTATAACATAACGGACTCGGGTCTAGACGGGGTTTGAACCCGCGATCAGTCTCGCAGATACAGATGCTGTTTGCAGATGAGGCAGGCCCATGATAAGATCCTGACGGAGTCGAGCCCCATATCGTGTCGTACCTACTAATCATTACTTGACCAATATCAATCCCTTTTGCGTTCATAAGCAAAGATGCTCCACAATGTTGCACCTTTTTTATGAAGTAACTTTGTTCCACTGATAATTTTTTTTTATATAACTTTGATAAATTATTTTATTATTTTGATATGAAAGCTTCGTTAGACGCGTAGAGCAGTTTTCGTGGAACATTTTGGGTGAACAAAAAACAACACGGGAATCGCGTCTTCGCTTCGTCACCTCCCAACCCGTCCTACGTACAACTCTTTAGGCACATTGAGCAATTTTCGGGTGAACCAAAATCATCGAACTCGTGTCATCGTCACCTCAATACATAAGTTAGGTACGTACTCAATTTCTCAGGTTATCATTACAAAATATAGTACAATTTCGTACCTACTATATTATGTTGTGTACCAGGAGTACCTACTACCAGGGGCCTACGACTTCGGGAGTGTTCCCCTTACACGCTGTATATTATAGTATCGGTAGCAACCCTATTTACAATATTTTAATGGAGCTGCATATGAAAAAGCACTCGCTTTGGAGCCCGGAGCTAACTGCTAGCATCTTACTAATAAATATAAATATGTTAATGAAAAGGGCTACAATGAAATAATGAATCCATAACTTTATCATAAGCTTAGCTATGGTTATGAACTTTGCGAATAAAAAACTGCATCGTGAGTGGAATTGAACGGAAGCATATTAGTCACCATGTGTTTTGAATTATTCATTAACATTAGAGCGTTCATCCTTTTAAGATTCTCGGAAGGGTCAACAAATACTTATATACTTGTTTGTTACATTTTCCTTAATCTTAGCCTGACTTTCAGATGTCCTCCTCCAGCTTCCACTCTCCGCCTGCTACTCTGCATATATATAATCTAGCCCTACATTACGTACGACTCGTCTACCCCAACGGTTATCAGTGCTACTCCAGCTGGCTAATTCGTCGAGCTATGTCGATAACTTTAGTTCTCTGCTGCATTACTCCGTTCCAAATTCGATCTCTCAGAGATATATCGACTATATCGAGCATAGCTCTTCCATATCACGCTGAGCCACTTTTTGAATGGCGGACCAATCGTTTCATCACCGTACCTGCACGCTACATGGACGCACTAATGATAGGCGACGAGAAGATCCGAAGAACTTTTCCAAATGTCGCCTAGCTCAACTGAATTCTTCTTTTAATCTCACCCTCAAAGTAGTTTTAACTAGTTGGAGCGTGTGCCCTAGGTATAGGTACATGTTCCGAAACAATCATTATGGGGAGTCCCGTTTACAGCAATCAGCTGCGCGATAGGATGTTCAGAAATTTGAATATGCTGTCGTTTATAGTAACTACGTCAATTCAGAACTAAGTTGACTTTTCCGTAGGAACTTTATATTATACAAAAATGCCACATGCAGCAAGTTAAAAGTACCAACACTTGCGATTACAAACATGGAGAAAAGTACTTTAAAATACAGTTGTACACATAACTTCTGCGGCTGTACTTCGGGGTGTTTGAACTCAATTATGCACAGGATGTTGAAAAAAGAAGCAAAGTTGCGAGGAATCTTTATGTCCTCGCTCCTTGCAATTATGGGTTGACGCGACTAATCGTTTGGTATTTCGAATACGAACATTATAATATTTTCCGTTATAAACAATTCATAAACACAATGTAGGAAATTTGAAACAGTCTCGAGTAAAATCATTATTGAAGAATTGATGTGAAATGAAAAGATGTTGGAAATTTCAAGTTTTCATACTCTTTATTTTATTGTACACATTGATATTTAAATGACTTAATTTTACGGAAATCACCCCAAGGCTATGTCGTTTAGAAAACTGTACAGAATACACGTGTCTCCACTTATTATTTTTGACAACTCGAGACAAATGATTTGAAACGAATTGTAACAGCGACGATCGCGGTGATAATTTATGTAAATAGGCAATGGATTACCATAAAGATGTTGTTTGCTTAGTATCTAGGATATATTTAGCTATAGGTATATATCTACAACCGGGTGCGCCAAAGTTCACCTAAAATTTCAACTCCGAAAATTGGAACTCCGAAAATGTTCTTCCTAACATTTTTCATCCTAACAATCACAATTCCTAACTACTCTGTCTCTAATGTTTTAATTCCGAATCATACAACTTCATAATGTCGGTAGCAATAAACATCTATTATACTATTATTTCTTTTCCTATATTTTGTCAACACAACCATCTTTTACACTATTATTGAAAGTCATACCTTTTTTGTTTAGATTTTTTTTTAAAATAATAATCAGTAGGTATTATTTACATTAATTTTGCGTAACTTTTACAGTTTTAGTTATTTACACGTACAATCTCGCTGCGGTCATTCAGCCAAGTTCCAGAAACGAATCGGTCATATTTATAGTTCTTGGTTTAGGTTAGGTTAGAATTGTGACCACACAACGCACGAGCCGAGCGAGCGAAGCGAGCGTGCCGCGGTAGCGGCCGGCGAAGTGCCAGAAACGAATCGAAAACGAAAAAGGTCATAAACATAACCGTAAATCAGTCGTATTTTATGATTTTCATTCATTTAAGCCAAAAAATCAGTGAAACAACCTTTAATCATTCTAAACAGGTTTCTAATTAATAGTAATAAGTATGTACCTAACAACAAATAACCAAAAAAAATTAAAACTATGAATAAAATATAATTCTACCGACTTATATTTTTATTACATTTGGTAAATAAATGTTTCTTTCTAAGTATGAGTGACAATATTATGGTAATTATGTTTAGGGATAAAAACGTTAGGATAAAAAACAGTAGTAGCTTTAATATTGTATGATAACGATTTTATTGATAACAATTTTCGGGAACATGAGTGTTATGAACATCGACGGTAGCACTACAAATAATATGAATAAGAACTTTAGGATGAAAAATTTTAGGAGGACTGATCATTCGGATTACAAATCGTTAGGAAGAACAATTTCGGATAAAGAACTTTAGGTGAGTCAATATGGACCCTCTACAACCATTTACGTACGTAAACCTGATATTGTAGATCGAAGACCAATTTATTAGGCGCCCTACGATTTTTGGGCCCTTCGAATCCCAGATTTAGTTTAGGCCAGTAGGTAGGTGATACATAGCAATAAATCAAAGAGATACCAATCTGAAATCTTGGCTTTAATCAAATATATGTTTGCGTAATATAAGGACATTAGAATGGAATAAAAATGAATGACAATGTTATAATGACAATTAACTAAAGAATAATAAAATATGAAAAGAGATTATATATCATTCATCCCCTCAGCTGACTCAAGGACGTAATCCTTTAGGTAAAGCGGGGGTCTTCTATTCCTCGTAGACCTTCGCAAATGGGGGGATGGTGTGACTTCCGGTGGAGTCATAAAAGCCTCCTCGTTGTCTGAAGACCTGTCGATTTGTAATGGACTTTCTGGGATATCAGATTGCGAATTCGTACTTGAATTCTCATTAGAATCACTATGTTCCTGGTTGTTATCCACTATTGGTAGTGGAGCTAAATGTCTATTGGACACAGTCGACTCAGTTCCGTTTTCTCGTCTTATATGTGAGTAGTTCGGATTACTATGTAGGAGTTCCACTTCTTCCACATAAGGATCTGTTTTTGAACGAACATGTTTCTTCAACAAGACTGGACCCGGAACTAGCCATGATGGGAGAGATTCACCAACAGGAGTCCTTCGCGGAAAGTCGAATAACTTTTCATGAGGAGTGGCATTGATGGAAGTACACAACAATGAACGTACGCAGTGAAGAGAAGGTTGTAAAGCTGCTTCCCAGTTTTCAATTTTTAAGTTCTTCGATCGGAGGTACAATTGTATTGTTCTCCATAGGGTTCCGTTTAGTCTTTCAATTTGTCCGTTGCCTTGTGGATTGTACGGCGTTGTACGAGACGATGCTATATTGCTATTTCTTAGGAAAGTCTGAAATTCTTCGGACATGAAGGAAGATCCTCTATCACTATGAATGTATAGAGGCTGTCCGAATATGAAAAATATGTCTTTTAAGCATTTAATTACTGTTGCTGAAGTTATATCTGGACATGGATAAGCAAATGGAAATCTGGAAAACTCATCAATTACTGTTAGAATATACTTATTTCGCGTATTCGACGGTATGGGACCCTTAAAATCAATATTAAGCCTCTCAAAGGGCGAGGTAGCTTTAATTAGCGTTCCTTTTGCTTTAATAAAACGAGGTTTGATTTCTGCACATGTTGGACATGAAGATGTCAATTGCTTTATATCGCTTAAAGAATAAGGTAGGTTTTTATGTTTCACCCAGTGGTACATTCTGGTAATACCAGGATGTGATAATGCATCATGAAGTTCAAATAACTTATTAGCATTTATTGAAGCACAGACCCTAGAAAGAGCATCAGCAGCTACATTTTCAGGTCCAGGTCTGTATATGATATCGTATTTGTAACAAGATAATTCAAGCCGCCATCTTTCGAATTTATCGCTTTTTATTCTGCTATTATGAACCTGATTAAATATATGGCTCACTGATTTTTGATCTGTAATAAGAATAAAGTGTCGATTAATTAAATAGTGTCGCCATTTTCTTAAACATTCTACTATAGCACAAGCTTCCTTTTCGATTGAGGCATATTTGCGTTCGCAATCTGAAAGTGTTCTTGAAAAGAAAGCGACAGGGCGTCCCTTTTGTGAAAGGGTAGCGGCTAAGGCAAAATCGGATGCATCTGTTTCAACTGTTAATGTTTCTTTGTCATCTATAGGGATTAGTGTTGCCTTCTTTATGTCTGTTTTTAATTGATCAAAGCTTTTCCGCGCCTGTTCGTTTAAAGGAAAGCTAGTATTATTAATTAATGGATAAATCTTTTCAGAAAAATTTTGAACCCATTTGGCATAGTGTGCGAATAGTCCTAAAGTCCGCTTGAGTTCGGTGGCATTGGTAGGTAATGGTAGTTTTAGCAGTGGTTCAAGACGGTCTTTGTCTGGCTCAATGATGTTATCTTTTATTGAGTAACCTAGGAGCTTGATGGAATTTTTGTTGAAAATGCTTTTATGTATGTTTAAGGTCAATTTATATTTCTTTGCTACGGATAAGAATCGTTGCAAGTTGTTGTCGTGTTCTTGTTGGTTCTTTCCGCAGATTGTTATATCATCAAGGTATGACAAAACTCCTTGTAGTTTTTCCTTTTCAATTATATATTCAAAAGTGCGCTGGAAGGCAGCTACTCCATTTGTCACCCCAAAAGGTATTCTTGTAAATTGATACAATTTTCCGCATGCTTCAAAGGCTGTATATATTTTTTCTTTATCCAAAATAGGAATCTGGTGATAGGCGCTTTTTAGATCAATCTGACTAAAATAATTAAATTTTGCTACTTTCGATACCAATAACTCTATGTTTGGTAATGGGTATGCGTCGAGGAATGTAAATTTGTTAATTGTTCTAGAGTAATCTATAACCATGCGTTTTCTGTGCACTCCACCACCAGTGACAAGTACTTGCGCTCGCCAAGGAGATAAACTCGGTTCGATAATGCCCTCTTGTAAAAGTTTGGATATTTCATCCCGAATAAATTCCTCTTCTTCCTTATTATGACGTCGGGATTTAATAGCAATGGGAGTAACATCAGAAGACAAATGCGTGAAAACAGAAGCTGGCGGTACCAAGGCTTCCATCACGGCGATTTGTAAAGGCTCCCTGGTTCCTCCAAATTGTAATTCTAATTTAGAATGGTCATTGAGTAAATCGTGTCCAATGATAACATCTGCACATAAATTATTTACGACGTAAAGAGGACGTTGTTTGTAGAAATGTTTGTTTATTTTGAGAGTAGCGAAACAGACGCCTTCTACACCCGAAGTATGATTTAGCGAAGCAAAATTGATGGTTCGTTGGCAAGGCCGTAACTTCAATTTCATCATGTGTGCGATATTCTTATCAATGAAGCTAGTAGAACTTCCAGTATCTATAAGTGCGTCAGCACGTATATCATTGACAGTTATAACAATCGTAGCTTTGTTTAAACTAGACGGTGATGCGGCAGAGAAGATATTCATTGCTGAAGAATCTGACGATTTTGATGAATTGTCAGTACGTAGATCCGAAGGCTCGGAGATAGCATTAAAAGAAGAAGGTTTTTTAAATGATCGACAAACTGAAGCGAAGTGTCCCTTCTTCGAGCAAAGTTGACAATTTTCATGAAAAGCTGGACATTTGAGTCTTTGATGTACTTTACCACCGCAAAAGAAACAGTGTTTTGTTGTTGCTGGTAACGGGGTACCGGGCTTTGTATTTGGAAATCTCGAGTTTGTTACAGCATTTAATGTTGATGGCACGTTACCACTCATTGTAGCAGAATCCCTTTCAGCAGTCTCAAGGATTACTGCTTGCTTAAAAACTTCTTCCAATGAACGAGAAGTATTTTCTAGTAAGCGTTCTCTAATTTTAGGTGAAAGGATACCTGCAATGAACGAAGTTCGTATAGCCTCCTTTTTGTGTTCATTTGCTGATACTGATTTGAAATTACAGTCTTGAGCTAAGAGATTTAATGTGCGGCAATAGGCAGAAATGGTTTCATCAGTTTTCTGTTTTCTTGTACAAAGTAAATGACGGGCCAATATCTCATTTTGCGGTATGATATATTCTTCATTAAGTCGAATAATGGCGCTATCGTACGTTTCACAATCCTTGATTAAATTGAATATTTCAGAATTTAAGTGGTTTACCAGAATTTTGAGCTTGAGCTCATCCGCTACGTTTTCAGAAACCTCCTCCGCGATGAAGTTCTTGAAAGTGACTAGCCAGTGTAACCATTTTTCGCCTGCACCAGTAGCACTAGGCTCAACATCAAATTTTTCTGGTCGGAGATACCGAGACATGGAGCCGGAATCTCGGGCAACCTTCACTTTGTTGTTTTCATCAGGCATTATATTTGATTAAATTGATACATAGCAATAAATCAAAGAGATACCAATCTGAAATCTTGGCTTTAATCAAATATATGTTTGCGTAATATAAGGACATTAGAATGGAATAAAAATGAATGACAATGTTATAATGACAATTAACTAAAGAATAATAAAATATGAAAAGAGATTATATATCAGTAGGTACGGGATAGATGTTCCATGGAACCGATTACCCGAAACTTAGATCCGCAACTGCGGATGTTTTGTAGTAGGCTTTCAGATAGAGAAAACGCACTCACCCTTTGCTAATTGAAGAAATTAGCGAATATACCTCTGGAATACAATGTATATAAACTACCAATTAAACGTTAAATACATTATGTATGAGTGTGCATCATCAGAAAAGGTCATACAATTAAAACTATCAATTAATGACGTCAGATAATTACATCAACCTATAGAAAAATTATATATTGCAAATACCTGTGGTGATTGCACGAATCGGACGATAAAAATTAATAAAACGTAAGATTGATGAATACTTTTATCTCATCAACACTTATCCGATAATTGTTTTCGAGTAGGTAGTTAGCAGATCGAATCAGAATTTCCGGTAAATAAAATTTATACTAGTAATTTAATTATCATGATTACGCGTCCTTCGATTAGGCGTGCAATGATGAAAGAATACCTTAACAGCAATGATCATTAAATTTATTCTCAATAAATATGACGTAATGTAGGCAGTACGTTCGACTGTTATGCAGGGGACGCGGGTAATGGTCCTCGTTCAGTGTACATATCCGTATGCATGCTGTTTGTATTAGTCAGAGAATTGACGTGCCTTGGTGAGCACGTTAAACCGTCGTCGGTCCCAGTCTCCCAGTTGCCATACGACCATAAATGACAATTGTTATTCATAAGGGCAGTTGAAGCCTTAAAAGGTCAGACTTAGCTACAGAATTTCGATATCACCAAATTACTTGTGGAGGTCAGGCAGTCGCTTCAGAGCCAATATACTTAGTTCTTGTTCAGCCGCAGTTAGTTCATCTGTATCACAGTTAGACTGGAAAACCGACGCTACGTGTAGGTATTGGAAGAAGGTTCAGAAAATGATTATATTTAATTTCCATAGATATTACGTGACTTATCTCCTTTTGACGTGACAACGTCTTATAAATTGGCTTGCCGGGTGACACTTCAAGAAACTGCGTTACGCTCCGCTCACGTTATGCGCTCACAATGAGAGCGAGTGAGAGGCACGCGTCCCTTCCACTCGGGCATGGTTAGCCCGCCTAAGAGCGAGAGAGACAGACATACCACTCAAAGTCGTTGTCACGTAAAACTTTCGCCCGTATACCGACTTTACAGGCAACCAATTTTTTTTTACTACAGAATTTTCTGCTAGTCAGTCGTTGAAAAGTACTAAATAATTTCAAGGATTCTGCAAACTGCAGTTTTGCAATAGCAATTAGGTAGGCACATTTAGATAATTGAAAGCACCACGAAACTAATCTAGTTTAAGACTTATTTCTTTGTTATTAGGTTTGGCGTGGAAGATCCAGATTAGTTTGCATTTTATAATATTATTTGTCAATAAATTATGTAGGTGTATAGAATAAGTATCAACTTGCTTTGTGGTCACCACCCCATACAGAGCCGAATTAACTCTATCAGGACTCCTAGGCAACGCAATTTACGTATATCTTTTCATACTTTTCTATTAGGTACTAAAGCCAAGACGATCAGGTGAACTCCTTTGCTATCTGCTATTGCAACAACATATTCTTCTACACTTGACCACATACAATATAGATAACTGGAGGGCTAGAGGCAATATTAATAATTCCAGTTAGGTAGTACTAATATTCTTTTAAAAAAGGAAAGTTTAGCTAGCGGAAGTGTTTTGATGAACATAATAGATTGTAGTCTACGTGGCTGGCATTCATAGTTTAAGAGTCAGGAACCAAAGATTCTTAGTTTACGTACCTACATACTTGTACATATTTAATGGTCCATTGTTTTAGGCGAACTGTAGGCAGTATAACAAATTATGTGTTGCGAATTGTAGCGGGTTATGATGAGGAAACGTATTAGTAGGTACATTATGAGGAGACGGAAGTAGGACATGACGGTATCTCCCGTCCTGATTGAGCAGTCCACTGGGGAAGTACCTCCGCCCAACAGAATACCGCGGCTAATAATAACCTTGTGTTGTGTTTCCGGCGGCGAGTAGGGTAAGCAGAGCTCATTGGATAGGTTTTGTGTTGTTAGTGGGAAGACCGAGAAACCCTCACTGGCAACACAGAGACTTAACCTTCTCCCCTTCCCCTTCCCCCTCCTCACGTTGGCAGCACGAATATGTCGCCCCTGGTGTTGCAAACGTTCATATAGGCCACGGTAACCACTTTCCTTCAGGTGAGCCACGTGCTTGTCTGCCAAGCCTGACAAAGTGTGGGCAAGTTGCGGCTCAAGAGATTATAAAATATCTATATTTAAAGTTTGTTTCTGTCTACAATTACAGAAACAGTATCCATTATCATGCCACGTGTCAAGTCGATCCTGGTAACTGGTGGCGCTGGCTACATCGGCAGTCATTGCGTGGTGGATTTGCTAGAAGCAGGCCATGACGTTATCGCTATTGATAACTTTGCCAATGCTGTGGGAGATGAAGAAGGATCTCCAGCTCTTGAGAGGGCTGAACAAATCACCGGCAAGAAGATTGTGTTTTACAAAGCAGATTTGCTTGACAAACCGCAAATAAATGAGATATTTGATAAGGTTCGTAATGGGAACATTAATGCCTCGTAGATCATACACGCATATAAAATCTATAGTAAACTATTGATTTTTTTTAATTCAAAGCAAGCTGAAAGGCATGAAATTAAATTACATAGTTACATCGAAAATTTAGTAGAAACGAATGCCAAAATTTGCTGAAGGTTTAATAGTTAAATTTTTCATATGTTTACCCATTCCAGCATCAAATTGACTGCGTGATCCATTTTGCTGCACTGAAAGCTGTCGGAGAATCCATGCAACAGCCTCTTTTGTATTATCAGAACAATCTACTCGGTATGCTTAACTTATTGGAGGTAAGTTTCAATATCCATTACGGTTACCGATCTTCGTCCAACCCCTACTTATGATTTGTTTTTCTTCGTAACGTATGTTCAAAACCTGGAAAGTGAATTCTAGATAAGCATCAGGCAACTCCCCTACCTTGGGAGTTTCTGGGTGTACTTAAAAATGCAATCTCATTTGTACAGGTGATGCGATCCCACGATTGCTACCAAATGGTGTTTTCATCTTCGTGTACAGTGTACGGAGAGCCTGAGCATCTGCCCATCACCGAAACACATCCTACTGGTAACATCACCAACGTTTACGGCAGGACTAAATATTTTATTGAAGAGATGCTCAAAGACCTGAGCGCGGCTGAAAAGGTAAGATTTTTGAGCGTTGCAAAGTTGCTGAATTATATCTGCGTTCTTATAGAACCAGAGAGATATAAAAGCATAGCTTATCTTGATAAAGAGACATGTTAAACTGTCTCCCCAAAAAACTTGCTCCATTAGTCTAGATTTTTATGAAAAATATTGCATAACCGGAAGCAGGAAGAGGGTACTTTAAAAATAATGTTTCACAATTATTTCAGAAATGGAATATCATATCCTTGCGCTATTTCAATCCGGTGGGGGCTCATCCTTCAGGGCTGATCGGCGAAGACCCAACCAAAGAGTTCACCAACCTTATGCCGTTCATGGCACAGGTGGCGCTTGGCAACAAGCCCGTACTGACTGTATTCGGCGATGATTATGATACGCCTGATGGCACAGGTATGTGGTGATATATCAGAACACTCAAAGCCTAAAATCACCGTCACCAATGAATCGGTCAGGATTTGAAACCGGGATCTTCTCGATAATAAGGCCGAACCGTTCTTGAACCGTTGAGCTACCTACGCTTCCCTAGTTGTAATGACTGCAGGTACTTAGTAGCATTTTTCAAACAATGATGTCGAAACAGTACCCATGTGTTGTATGTAAAACCCCGATGTTCAGTAGAAAATAATAGAGATGTGTTACGGATATAAGTATCCCAACCATAACGATATTAAAGCTGATGGATTCATCGTGGAATAAATAATAATAAATATTCTAGGACTATCTACACAACGCCATCTAGACTCATGGTAAGCACTGCTTAACTAGCTGTATTACGAGTTCTAGAATACGGATAATCATATTTAGTATACATAAGTACCTACATATTATGCACAGAATACCCAGACCAATGCAAATATTTACACAGCGGGTATCGAACCCGCGCCTCCAGCGTAGCAGTCGCGTTCAATACAGAGGCCGTCATGTCGTCGGAATACAACTTTTAAATTATTATTGCCCAGGTATTCGAGACTACATCCACGTAATGGACCTTGCGAGTGGACACGTCGCAGCTTTGAACCTTCTCAATAATAATCAAGTTGGACTCAAGGTAACACATTGCAGTTTGTTTATATACCTACTTTCGATAAAACCGTTAAAATAGTTTTATTGCAGAAAGCATATTAGTATTGCTCTTGTGCAATAATGATGGACAGATCAAAATTTCACATTAATAAATCGTCTAAGCACTTTCGATTTTTGCGATCGTAGCTGGTGCGGAATTTTTGTATCTATGTGGATTCCCTTTTTCGCTATTTCACAATTGGCTTCTAACGTTTTGATTGTGTGTACTTACTAATCTATTTCTTCTCGCCTAAGTCTTAGCCTCGCGTTGATTTATTAAACACGGCAATTAGATAGGGGCAGAATGTTGTATAAGCAATCGTTTGCTGGGTGTTCACTTGTCCAGGTTTTTCATTTATATCTCACAGTGCTTCCATAAATCATACCATACTGATTAGATTTCAACCTGCAGGTGTACAACCTTGGCACCGGCAGAGGAGTTTCCGTCAAAGAGTTAGTGAACGTCTTCGAACGTGTCACTACTACAAAGATACCACTGACGTACGTCGCACGACGATTAGGAGATATCACGGCTATGTGGGCAGATGCAACACTCGCCAAGGAGGAGCTCGGGTGGACTACCAGATACACCCTCGAGGAGATGTGTAAGTGATACCAGCGTAACTTTATTTCACTTTTTTTGAACTATCTTATCTATCTGGTCGGTACACCTGTTATCCCAGACGAGAAGAGAGACTCCCACTAGTTCTACTATTTTGTTAAACATAATATCGTAGTACTAGTGAGAACAAAACCTCCCATTAGTTCTACCCGATGGAACAGGTAGAACAAGTGGGAATAAAGACTCCCACTAGTTCTACTCTTTTGTTACATCTAATATCGTAGAACTAGTGAGAAAAAAAAATCCCATTAGTTCTACCGTAGAACTGTTCAGTAGAACAAGTGGGAACAAACGGAAGGTTTACGTAAGTAAATCTATCGCTGTAATACATTTCAGCCAAATTAACTCCGCCGTTCAGGCATAAATGAGTTATAAACATTCAAAGATAGAAACATCTTCTCAAAGTTTCTATTATTTGCTAATGTCCTAGTCCAATTTTCTACTATTCCTTCTTGAAGACTTAATATGTACCTAATAACGATGATTCATCTTCGCCATCAAGACGTTGACTGCATTTGCAGTCTTACTGAGATCAGTCACCGTTTACCAAATATGGTTTAATACACATTCATGTTATATGGAATCATCTTCCGCTGAATTGTCGCCTTCGCCTCGAGGGCACGGCCTTATGGGAGCAATAAACACTTCGATGATTGCGCTTGGGGATTTTCTGATTGTTACATGTAGTTATAAAACTAAACGACTTTTAATTCGATACGTTCGCGTCACTGTCGGAAAGTGAGAATCCAGCAAATCCAGCTGAGATACTTGACGGTTTTATCTATTTTAATATGTGTTAGGTACTCCTGTGATGTGGCATATTTCTATAGGCCATCGTAACGGTAACCACTTTCTATCAGGATCTCGATTCTACTAATTGTCAACTATTGCCAAACTTCAATATTCAAAATGCCATTAAATTTTAGACTTTATTTTGTAGATTTAAAGCTGGAAATTGAATGAATAAGAGTTGATTATATTCTTTCAGTCACTCTACAAGCTGACATTTAATTTAAGACTTTAACAGTATAACAGTAAGGACATTGAATTTATAAATGGGATATTTTGCAGTGGCTGTGGTTTGACAATGGTTGACAGTTAGGAGAATTAGGGTTCAGGTTGTGTTTGGACCCTGTTGAGTTGTCTCAAAGAAAGAAATTATTGCATTTATAACAGCCGGAAAATACAGAATTGTTTGCTCTTTAGCTATGGGCCGACATATTTCAGATCTTAACCTTGCTGATCGAATTTAACTGTCGTAGGTACGGACTTTTGGAGATGGCAGACGATGAATCCTACCGGATACCCTAAGAAGACTAAGAAGACCAGCGTCATCGTCAACGGAAATAGTTAATACATTTATACAGTTTTATTATTTATAGCATTTATTATAATATAAGCTAATTTTTATTTAATCATCAGTCTTGTTTTATTCAAAAATCTTTATAAAGTTTTTGAACATTCGGACCGAACTTCGACCTGCATTGTTTATATGACCATAAGAGCACATTTGTCATGACAAATATGCTCATCCACACTACCGATACCACCGAAGAGTGTGACGTGGGCTACCTGCCCGGACATTATGGAAACTTTCGCCACACTAATTTATTTTGCTTCATGACACTTCTTCAAACAGAGAAATGTGTTGCCATTTCAAAGGCTCGTAGCCGACACTAGTGGTGTTTGGAAGCAGATATCTGGCAAATAGCTCGAGTGTCTGCGGATTTTCTACGTCCATGAAAGGTGATAAAATATCTGAAACAGAAAGAAAGAATTGAAAATTTTTACGATTTGATAAAGTTCTCATATAAGAGCCACACAATTTCATTAAATTATATTAAGCTATTTGTTTTATGACATTGATGTCTGATATTTACCATAAAAATAACAATAGTGGAGCAGAATATTAGCTGACATGTTAGTGGAATATGGAGAATATTGAATACATAAATATTGACTGGAAGAAGCTGAAACTTACCTAACAAGGGTGGTTTATGCGAATGTAATGCACTGGGCACACTGACAATAGCCTTACAATCTGGCACACATTTCACATTGCCAATTTTACCTAAAATAACTCTCTCATACGGTTGCTTCTTACAACCATACCCAAAAGCACATAGAGGCTTTAAATCCACAGTGAGTTTCAACCAATACCATGTTGCTATGTACTCTACTCCCCATTTGGGGAAAATTACGTTTTTAACAGCTGCAATATTGCTCGGCGCATTTGTACACCACACTGCAACTAGACAATTTTCTGCAAGTAGCTCTTTTACAGGTATTGCAGCGATATCTTCGTTGTACATCATTGAGTAGCTGCGAAATAACACATACAATTGTAAAAGAGTAAAAGTCAAGAGAAGCAAAAGCGCCATGGGTCACACCACAACTGTTTCTGTGCGTTGTTTATGGTTTTCTCTAAAAGACAATAAACATAATAGTTCATGCTCATTCCCTATTTGGGCCAAAAACATATTTCACAAGGTTTAGATGAGGACAACAATCAATGGACCAAATAATGTTGGAGTTGGGGATAGTATAGCTTTCTAGTGAGGTTCCATGCTGCCCCGACATTGTACAATAGAATCGCTGTGATTCTATGGCTTTGCGCGAAATCCCCACGCATACCGCTAAAGCCCGTGGAGGTGGTTATGTCGAACTAAATCGACAAAACGCACGCGGTCTTAAGGTCTTTGATTGCTGGAGCTGAGATAATAGAAGACATATCTCTGACAACCCAACAGACGTGGGAATGAGATAGTCATTGGTGACGGCCCCCTTCAGATGTGGGGACCACGGTGTCTCCATATAGACCCCAGGCATGGGGATGCGCACTTTGCACCGCCGCCGTCGCGACCTGCTTCTGTTAGGGTGACAGACGGTCACCCGTCACTCCCAGGCACGCGCTCGTGGAAGACGGGGATCATTGTGCGACCTCCAACGCTCGAGTCGCCTCCATTACTCGCGGGTTGGATGGGCCCGGAGTCTTCTCCGGACCCACTTCGCGCCTCGTTCTCGAGCATTACTTGCTTGCAGAAGGAGGCAGCGGCAATTCAAACGCTCGGGCATTGAATCCATGTCGTGAGAAATGCATGAGAACGCTTACTCCAAGGAAGAGCCATAGGATTGCCTTCCACCAGTTTTAATGAGTCTATAAACAAAATATTAGACATAGCTCACTTGCCAGTGGCAAAAAGAACAGCTTATTGCAAATATTATGTTGTGTGTAGACAAATCCTTTTACCTTAATTTATCATTAGCACTCTTCAGTCTCCTGATGTATTTATTCCACCAGGGTGGATCAGCAATAAGTATGTCAAATTTATTCCCTTTCAACTTCTCACATTGCTTGTGTATACTACCAATATAAAATCTAAAAATGAAAATAAATTAGTACATAATTTACAAAATATCATCATCTAATTCCAATTGCATCCATTTTCTGTTTAGATTATTTTAGATATTATGGAGTGAATTAACTTATTTACCCTCCATTAATGAAAGGGGGTAGTGGGGACACCTTGACAGGTGGAAGCATTGGTACTCAAATGAAAGGAGGAAGTTTTTAGAAGGAATTAAATAATAATAACCTTGAATAAGCTGGTATCAAAAAAAATTGTTCTTTTATGATACATTTTAAAGGAACATCTGAATTATTTCCTCCACTTAAACCTTCAAAATTGAAGATAGTGGACTCAAACAATTTTTGTGCCAGCTCTCGAACATGTGAAGTCTCTAGTAGTTTATATTTTAGGAGAAAGCCCTTAACTGCAGAAGGTAATTGGTGAACCAATCTTTCCTGAATATCTTTAACCTTAATAGTCTGTGGAGAAAAACAAATTGACATATACAATCAAAATTTATTATTCATATATTTAATACAATATGAAAACTATTTTCATCAATATAATAATAAATAAAAAAATATTCTAGGGCAGCTTGCACAATGCCTACCAGACCCATGGTAACCATAGTGTAACTAGCCTGTGTTATGGGTTCTAGAATGCTGATATAAATATTTAGATACTTTTCACAAGAGCATCTTGGTTGGTTATATTATTAGTTATAAGATAGTATAGTAAGTTATAAAGTGTAGCTTTTATAAATTGCTAGCTACCGCATTGGGGCAACTTATAAGGGTAGATTTAGGAATGAAAAAAGTATCGCTTACCTCCTCATTGAAAATAGATGAGTCGTGGGACCTTTTCCTACTATTTTCAGATGTGTTGAAGTTATTGTGAAGGATTGAAAATAAATTTGATAGAATGGTGTACGAAACTTTTTCTTTCTCACTTACAGAAACATTCTTGTATACATTTGTAAGGTATTCTCTGTGATCAATTACATAGCAATCACTATTTGCATGAAGCATGTTACATTATTTTGTTACTTACTTTAATCAGACTATTTTTTATAGTATGTACCGAGCTCCAACCTCCTACTTTGTTTGTTTACTTTGTTTGCTTTTTTTGTAGTGATTCGTGGTCTTTTGGGTTTCTGACAATTTGTGATATTTATAGTGTCAGCTGTCGGGCTGCCGACGTCCACAGTTTGGATTCCCCAAAAACCTGACTAAATAATCAATATCAATGAAATAAAATCAATATTTACCTTATATTGTTCATTAGATTTTTGCAAATAAATATATTTTTATATGTTGAATTGCAAAAATCTTTGCATGCAACGTTTTACGCGCCTTTCTTGTTATGAGTGTTTGCTAACTTCGTATGTTTATGTTCCAATGAGCGGTTTTCCAGTAGGTATAATCGTATCGGTAATAAAGAGATGGCGCTAGCATAGCTTTTAGTACTTTTTTTAGTTTGCATTGTGGAGGCCAATTTAGTCTGCGGCAAGAAAGAACTGACCGAATGTCATACTCTGTATAATATGGTAAACATAAGGAAATAGAATCTCAAAGTATCATCAGATCAGCTTCAGTCAGTAACTACCTGTTACAAAAAATAAAATGTAAAATACCTGGTTTTGCATTATTTATGCTTTTACATTATTTTGATGTTTGTACGCAATGTATTATAATATTATATAAATATCTTGGCCTCTTATTACTCCATCGGCCACACTATTCTAACCTTTCAATATTAACAACTAGAACAAAGCCAAAGGTCCTAGAAGTAGTAGTTAGTAGTCATTGCAAAAGAAAAAAAAACATCTCAAAAACGGCTGTTATGTCATTGTCAATTTAGAAATGACAACGACATTATTGACAACTATCAACTCGACTGTCAAATTCAAGAATGCTGAGAAACCTTCCAAGTCAAAATAAAATACCGATGAAATAAGAATAACAGTTCACGGTAACTTGCTAGCTTCAGATAAACCGTCTTGTTTATTGTTAAATACAGTTCGAAACGCTTTAGGTAGTTACATTATAACCACTTGTATTTAATTCATACATGAACTTAGTTACTTATAAGTGAATATCGAAGTATATACAGTTTTTGTTACATTTGGAATAATGTTTTGAACTTCATGATCTTATAAGTAGATCATGGCTGATAAAGGTAAAAACTTTTTCTAACTTGATGAAACTTGACAACTTTTGAAATTATTTGTTATGAAATAGGCTTACTTTTGTGAACATCAAACACTGGTTTGGTTCTTTTTAATACAAAATGCTACTGTTTAAATTCCTAAATTTATACATTATAATACTAAAATTTATTTAGAAAACATATATTATACTTACATAAATTTTAAGAAAATACATACTAAATTGAAGTTTAGATAGCCAATAGATGTGTACAAAAATGTTTTCATATTAAAAACTAAATAATTGATTTCAGATATAGTTAAAATTAAATCAGTCAAAAACAATTTATTTATACACCACATGATACACGAGAGATTAAATTTATAATTTTTAATAGATCTATTTATGAATCAACCATAGGATTTTTTTGTTCAAAATTAATTGTTTGGTAGGTATAAGTTTTTATAACAAGTATGTAACACAATATATTTCAAAACAATTGCACAAATATTATGAATTTTTATTGATATCTTATTAATGATTAGTTATTTTACTTTAGCCATGTATTGCCTATGTGTTCAAATTGTCCCAGTAATTAATAAAATTAATGGATGTGAGCACAATTGTATACATGTAAACGAAAGCTTATTAAGAAAAGCTTCATTTACTGTTTATATGTATAAAAAAATATTAGGAAAGTAAGAACGAAAGGAAAAAGCGTAAAAGTAGTCATATTAGAATTAGATCTTCTTTAACTATAGAAAGTCTCATCACAGGAACAAGTTTCGTCACTGTGTCTCAAAAACTAGTTTTATTTATGAGTTTATTATGATAGAAACCATTTCATCACTTTTCTGTTACATAGTTTGTTAAAAAGATATATGTAATGAATCTTACTCAAAACTTTCAAATATAGATCTAATTAGGTAATTTAAAATGAGGCCTCTCTGTCACAATACTTGTGTTTTTTTCTCAAAACAAGACTATTTGTATAGCCCTTTATGTCTAATACTTTTGGATAGGTGCCTATTGCTACCTCTGACTTCCTCTCCTAAGGGATAAGGATATTAATGGTGGTGGATGTAATGGTTTTTTCAATATTCAGTTACACACTAACAAGTAATGCTTATGATGTGTAATCGGTTTGTTAACATACTCTGTATCATAAAATTCGATTACTTATAAAATTAGTAGTAATACTAGTAATTCAATAATAATTATTATTATTACTTATTAATAATTATTAATTAATTTAATAACTTTTAATATAAATATTAATTATATTAATAATTATTAATAAATTTATTAATAAGTAATAATAATTAATTAGTAATATTGTAGTAGTGCACAATATATTATCAACATAAACTATAAATAATAGTATTATTAATATTTATCATTACACGAAAACATCTCATTATAATACAAAAGTATGATGCATTGTTATTATGGGACTCATGAAAACACATACAATTCCTTTATGTTCTTATGCTATCTTATCAGTAGGTATTTGAATGGCTGGTATTTTAAGACATCAGTGATAAGTTGCATATCTAGAAGTCAACTCACAAACAATGAATGTCATTCAGAATAATTTTAAATGTAAATTAAGGACTTAGGCAGCCCATCAAAAGTAGAGAGATCTCTAGTCATTAGGATCCTACATACCTTCCTTTAATTTGTAATGATTTACTCTTCTTACCCAACCCTTCAATATACTCCCAATCTGGCCCCATAACCATTCCAATTTTCCCTATCAATATCCTACCCATTTGCCCTATCAATATTCCTCCAATTTCCCCCTTTATTTTTAATAGGGTAAATAGAAGAGCTCACTGGAGAGGTATTGTGTTATCAGTGGGTACTTAGACGGAGAAACCCTTCTTTGTCTTCTGCACTGACTGCACAGAGACTCTTATTCTTCTCCTCTCTTCCCCTTCCCCCTCCCCTATATGTATGTAACTTCGGAGCGAATACATTTAGTCTAGGCCCTCAGGTGGGCCGCGGGCTTATCTGCCGCCTAAGTGGTATAAAAAAAATATAAATACTCACTAATTTCGCTATCTTTGATACCTAAGTATTCGGTTGACTGGGACTAGGCTCATCATTCATGCGTAAATTCTAAAATATATAGCTGACGGATTTCGGACATATCTACCTATTTATTCGGGAATATAAATACTCAGGCGTGAGTGTATGTATGTATGTAAGAATATCATTCAGAAATAGTATATGATTATAAAAATCACGGAGCATGCTATTACAACATTTAAAACTTCTTGCATTCAGAATAATTGATGCACTAGAATGACATGAGTTGTATTTTTTTATAAATGTAAAACAAGCGCTAACATAGAATATTTAACATGGTTTCATTGAGGGAGTCATAAAAGTTGTATGATGTAGAGATCGCCGCGAATATTGATTAGGGGTGGATTATTGCGCGTGTGTGCACGACTCGGCGCGAAGGGGCGCCGCGCCGGTCCGGTATGCGCGCGCTGCTTTTAGTGCGTGCGCTCAGCGCCCATGTGGTGGCCCACCGCTGTGGCCGGGACCCTCCATTGCCATCCCAATTATACACTAATGTTAAAACCTATAACGAAGTACTTCTCCTTTATCTTTTACATACGGGTCCCCCGCTCTAATCATGCGAGCTCTATAACCGCTACTATACAGCGCATATCCCATATTGCAAACGACGGAATAATAAAAATCAATAAATCTCGTACTTTAACTTGGATATTACAATTTGTATTAAAAGTGCCTGTAATGTAGTCGCGCGAAGTGTGGAGTGTGTTCCAATAGTGTATTTTGTATTTCAGTGAACATTTAAAAAGTCCCGATGTTCAATCACAAGTTACCCACTGACTTTCCAATGCAAACCCTCCGTAAGAAAACCAGCCCCTGTAAATGTAAGTTGCTTACAAGTTTAGATCGACTTGAGTTTCTTCATCACGATGTTTTAATATATTTGATACGGTAATGCGGTGTATTATTTTAGATAGCGCTAAATGTTACCCAATCACGTTATTCGCATACTAGCTTTGGTATATTTTGCGGTTTTTGTTGTAACATGCATGGATCGGCTAGGAGTCACTGCTATTATGTAGCGGTAGACATCGTACCCTGCTACCATCACTTGCTGGTGCCGTGTTATTTTGAGTGACCCCCGTGGTGTTTTGGACAGAGGGTGTGTTGTGGGCCCGTGGCGGATGTGGAGCATCGGTGGACCAGGGGAACTAACGTCATAACTTGCTATTTGTCGATTTGTACGGGAAATTATGCAGGTGTGTCATTTCCAGCATCTCTTGCGGCAGTTCGGTGAGTACATCTGCCCTCAGATATGACACTATCATGCTTGTTTGTACGTCTCTGTCATCGCATGTAGAGTGCCTCTTCATTATTTACAACCGCTTCGTTTATTACTTTTAATTAATGCCTCTAGAGTAATCATTCAAACTGTTGTCTTCCTATTTTTTTATCGTATATATCAATTAAGACATGAAGAGTGATACTAGATACTTGAAATAATTAACAATTTAATGTCGCGTTCTTATTATGTTTAGTTGGTTCGGTATATACTTATAACGATGCTACTATTATTCTGTAAAAAAACACTTATGCTTACTCGGTGCGCAGCTATCGAGGATCTAAATTTAAAAACAGGAAATTCAATTAAAGCGCGTATGATGCACTGTGTAAATAGGGGCTAAAATAGGACATCGCTCACTTTTATTTTACGCTGAAACTCGCATTGTTGTTCTATAAAAACGTAAAAATATCTTAAAAAATGACATTAAAAAAGGTGGAATCAAAGAGCCTTCTCTTCAGAGGTGATAAAATTTTTTTGTGTGTGAGCCTTACCTAATTAACGCTTGTGGTTTTATATTATAGTTACTAACTGCTTAATCTCTTTCTGTGGTTTTATATTTTTTGTGTAATTTTCCTTCGTTGATAAGGACTGGTAACTGTCCTTGAAATTAAAATATTCCCTTTGTAACAATAACGTGCTAAACCACATTTGTTTAAAGTCTAAACTTCGAGGTGAAAACGAAACGGTTATTATATATTGCACAGATAAGAACGAGCCTGGGCGGTTCTTGGGGGAGGGGGTATCATTCCGTGCGAAGCTGATCGGGGTGCTGGAGGTCCCTGAGGCGCGGGGTGACAGGATGTGCCAGGAAGCGCTTGCGGATTTGAAGATGGCCATCCGCGCTGCCGGAGAACACAAGCAGCGTATACAAGTTCATGTTGCGATTGACGGACTGAGGCTCAGGGATGATAAAACAGGGGTAAGTAAGTACCTAGTAATAATAAAAATGTGACCCCCCCATCTCATCCAAAAGGTGTCGTAGAGGGGTCCATATTGACTCACCTAAAGTTCTTTATCCGAAATTGTTCTTCCTAACGATTTGTAATCCGAATGATCACTCCTCCTAAAATTTTTCATCCTAAAGTTTTTATTCATACTATTTGTAGTGCTACCGTCGATGTTCATAACACTCATGTTTCCGAAAATTGTTATCAATAAAATCGTTAACATACAATATTAAAGCTCCTACTGTTTTTTATCCTAACGTTTTTGTCCCTAAACATAATTACCATAATATTGTCACTCATACTTGGAAAGTAACATTTATCTACCAAATGTAATAAAAATATATGTCGGTAGAATTATATTTTATTTATAGTTTTAATTTTTTTTGGTTATTTGTTGTTACATCGGTACTTATTACTATTAATTAGAAAACTGAAAACTGTTTAGAATGATTAAAGGTTGTTTCACTGATTTTTTGGCTTAAATGAATGAAAATCATAAAATACGACTGATTTACGGTTATGTTTATGACCTTTTTCGTTTTCGATTCGTTTCTGGCACTTCGCCGGCCGCTACCGCGGCACGCTCGCTTCGCTCGCTCGGCTCGTGCGATGTGTGGTCACAATTCTAACCTAACCTAAACCAAGAACTATAAATATGACCGATTCGTTTCTGGAACTTGGCTGAATGACCGCAGCGAGATTGTACGTGTAAATAACTAAAACTGTAAAAGTTACGCAAAATTAATGTAAATAATACTGATTATTATTAATAAAAATAAATCTAATCAAAAAAGGTATGACTTTCAATTATAGTGTAAAAGATGGTTATGTTGACAAAATATAGGAAAAGAAATAATAGTATAATAGCTGTTTATTGCTACCGACATTATGAAGTTGAATGATTCGGAATTAAAACATTAGAGACAGAGTAGTTAGGAATTGTGATTGTTAGGATGAAAAATGTTAGGAAGAACATTTTCGGAGTTCCAATTTTCGGAGTTGAAAATTTAGGTGAACTTTGGCGCACCCGTCGTAGAGGCGACAAACGGAATAGGTGCAGACTAAGACCTCCGAATATTGGGTCTCTTCCAATATAATAATATTCAGCAATTGACTGTGATAAGCGGATTGATTAAAGTAAGTAACGTATGTAGTAAGTCACAGTATACCTAATAAATAGAGTTACTTATGTGGTTTTAAACTGTTTTCTGAATATTTAAGTGTGCATATAATATCGAACACGTTACCTTGACTGACTGGAGCCATTGTTATAAAGTATTCATGCCGGACTTATCTGAATTAATTTTAAATTTAGCCGTCGCGTCTCGTCGGCGTCATAACGTACTTGCAATATGTTTTACTATACTCTCCTCAATATTGTCCTCAGTAACAAATTGGAACTTTTAACACGTAAAAAGTGGGTAACGTAGGGGCCAGAATTTGAACTCGTGACCTTTCGATCGCAGTTGACGCCTAACTAGGTAACACTGCTAAATTAATAACAGACGACCTAATGTTAAAAAAAATCCTAAATAGCCAAGACCTAACCATATATCTGAGGACAGTTTCTTAAATATGAATCTTGAAGCTTTTTTCTCTCAGCATAAAAAACAAAAAAGGAATATCAGGTTTCAGTAAGAACCTATTGATGTTCCAGTCATCATCATCATCTTAGCGTTATTTCCGACACATTCGAGAGTTTTAATAGATGTCCACTTACTCGTTTTGCTTCTTTCTATTTGGTTTATACGACTTTTATAGGAGTGACAACCCTGAGAGAAAAAAGTCTGCAATAGATCCTCGTCTATCGCTTAGCAGACTATTGCATGAGGCTTATGCCTCAAGGATTCACATCCTTGAGGAGCCACCTTGGAAGAGCCACCTCTTCCAACCGAAACGCTCGAATAGTTTTTGTACATGAACATAGAGTCTGTTTGTCAGGACTCCCTGTACCACCACCCGGTGCACAAGATCTCGTTCATCGCTCAAGACATGACGGACTCGAGGGCATTTGGATACATTTTCGGCTCCCCGGATACCGGTCACCGGTTTTTTGGTATCAAGACTGATAAAGCTGCTAGTCAAGTAAGTAATAGGTTTAATTTTTAAATTATTTTGTGGCAAAAATATTGCACATGTATGGTAAAAGTTTTTATAAAAGATGCCGCTGAAGTGTACCTATGTATTAAATCGATAAATTATTTTTTAGAGGGCCGTATCCTTTCCATATCCGGTCCTTGAGGAAAAGACGAAACCCTTATAGGATCACTTTATATACGAGGGTGGATTGAAAAGTAGTCGGCCTAACACTGATCCATTTAGTTCTAAAAATCAAATCTACCAACATTATTTAGTTCAGTTCAGACCTGTTAATTGTGTGAAGTTTGAAACGTGTGCGATAATTAGTTTTAATTTTATAAATTTATTAACAAAGCAATCTGACATCATTTCCCCAAATGGAGCAAATCGAGCAGCGTGCCGTCATTAAGTACCTCCATAAGAAGGGGCTGTCATCAAAAGCCATCCATGATGATATGGTCAGTACATTAGGGGATTGCGCTCTTTCATATTCATCCGTCAAAAAATGGATAGCAGAATTCAAGCGTGGTAGAGAGAGTGTGAAAGACGAACCCCGCTCTGGAAGGCCTTCAACGTCCACTACTGACGAAAATGTTAAAAAAATACTCGACTTAATTATGGGAGACCCCAGATTGAAAATTAGAGAGACAGCCGAGATTATAGACATCTCTTATGAACGTACTCAAAACATAATAGTCAACGTGTTGGGTTTCCACAAGGTGTCTGCGAGGTGGGTTCCGCGACTGCTTTCAGTTGAGCAAAAAAGGATGCGATTGACTATTGCACGCGACTGTTTGGAGTTATTTGAAGCTGATGAATATGATTTTTTGAATCGTTTTGTTACTATGGACGAAACATGGGTTCATTACTGTACACCGGAAACAAAACAACAATCAAAACACTGGAAAAGACCTGGTTCACCACCCCCCAAAAAGGCTAAGTCGATTTTGTCGGCAAGTAAGGTGATGGCTTCAGTATTCTGGGACTCGAAGGGTGTGATTATGGTTGATTATCTTGAAAGGGGTCAGACTATAAACTCTGATTATTACTGCACCTTACTACGTCGCTTACGAGAGGAAATAAAAGAAAAACGTCCAGGAATTATCAGAAGAAAAGTCCTGTTTCATCACGATAACGCTCGTGTTCACACGTCTGTCCAATCAATGGCAGAAATTCACAACTGTGGCTTTGAACTGTTACCGCATCCACCTTATTCACCCGATCTGGCACCGTCAGACTTTTTTCTGTTCCCTAACCTAAAAAAGTACTTGGGAGGTCAAAGATTTTTGACAAATGACGAGGTGAAAGCAGCAGTAGACGCATATTTTGACTCTAAGGAAGAATCATTTTTTTTCAACGGGCTAAATGCTTGGAAGGCAAGATGGCAAAAGTGCATTGAACTTGATGGTGATTACGTTGAAAAATAAAAATATATTTCATTTATTATGTATTTATTTTCTTGGTTAGGCCGATTACTTTTCAATCCACCCTCGTATAGAGATCTGCCCAATACTCCAATTTGAAAATTATAACCCGACTATACATAGGCAGGATATACGGGTTCCATAGTTCAGTGCGGTCTCGGTGCGTGAGATCAACTCACACTTGACCAGCTTTTTAAAGTAGTTTAGTATTAGTAACTGAAATGACTACTATTCCTAACAACTCCACCTGAGCAGAATTGCTTGTGTTAGGAGTGGGGTCACGTTGTTAGTGTAATAGCTAAGATTCGAACCCGAGAGCTCTCTATCGTGAGACCGACCGACCTTTTAACCACCAAACTACCGACGCCAAGAATTTGCTTGCAGAACCGTTTGCTATACCCAAACCCATGTCAGTTTAATGATAGCCCCCTGTTTTTGAGAACTAGTCATCTCAGACATACTACGAAGACAATTCAGCCGACGATTGCCAGCAATTTCTACATTTCTGCTCGTATTTGGTATATTCTTTCACGTCTAACATCTATTGTAGGAGATCGATAAGTTTATATCGCCGAAGCAACTAACCAAAGTATTATATCTTTGTAGGTAGTAATAGCGATGAGAGACTTATTTCAAGTGGTGTTTGAGCTGAAGAAAAAAGAAGTTGAGATGGCCAAGCAACAGCTGGAAGGCAAGACTATAACCAGCAGTCTTGTCAGGCACGCGACGATCGCCTCTACTGAAAGTAAAACTAAGGTAATTAAAGAATTACTTACATTTCATAGGTACCGTAAAACGGGGTGAATAGGAATCCAGGGATGTATAGAAATAAAATGGTCATTGGAATATTATAAATAAATTCTTTTACAAAATTTTAACTAAGCCCATGACATATATTTCGTGACTCTGTTATTACAATGAACCACCTACGTAGTATATAAAAAAAAAATTTCTATTCCCCCTTCAATCTCTATCCACCCCGTTTTACCGTAACCTTTTCAAAATCTAAATATTATTCTATGAATGCTATAGATACGAGTACAACCAGTAAAAATGACCAGATCTGAAGGTTATTTTCGTTCAGAATTGTCTGCTGAATCGTTTTGCATTTTTACATATTTAAAGCCTATTTTTTCGGTTTGATTTATTTATTAGAGCTATCGCGTCACATCAAGTAAAAACGGAATTATTATCATAGAGATGAGTATGCTTACGTTGAACCACGTTTGTAGTTCGCTCATAGTTCTAGCGGAGGTGGTATCCGTGGGGATTTTGCGCACGATAAAAAAAAAGAAAATGAAAAAGTACCTATTCAGTTAAACAAAATCATATTAAGGATTATTTTTCTACACTATCTATATACACCAATATAATAAATAGGAAAAAATGGATATTTGTATGTGTGTGTGTATGTTTGTAACGAATAAACTCAAAAACTACTGTGCCGATTTAAAAAAATATTACACCATTGGGAAGCTAAATTCACTCTGAGTAACATAGGCGTTTATTCTGTTATTTTTGTTTTATTTGATGATTAAACTTTTTATTCCATTTTGTTCACCCAGGTGATATCACACAGGTACATAAGGTGAAATAAACATTTTGTTAACAACGGTTTCATGTATCGATTTTGACATTCATAAATGTGATTGAAATTTATAGAAGCTTTTCAGTTTATGTTAATGACCTGGAAATACGCAATAGGTACGTATTTGAATACCAAGAAGGTTGATGGATGCAATAATGTTGGAATTTAAATTTGGGTTTCAGTATCAATTTGAATTGATTTTCTCCATTGTGAGTGTATAAAAAATACAGTGACTCTCCGGGAGTGCCGATATATACATAAGTTGTAAATTTACGAAATTCAAAGAACTTAAAACTTTAACTTCTTACAATAAGGTTCAAAATTTCGAATTTGTCCTTCGCACCTCCCCGAGTCCACGCGCACCCATACTTCACACTTCCACTTGTTTTAATGTTATCCTTGATATTTCCCATCTCAAAAAATATTCTATGAAAAATGCGCCATAAGATGATTTCACTCAATAACATTACACCTTGAGTCACAGTCCTGGCGACTGTGACTCAAGGTGTAATCCTATGGGATCAATTTTGCGAAGCAAATTGGCATTTAAAAAAAAACATACCGCGAATGATTTTTTTGAATGAACTCCTTGTCATGGTGTTTCCAAGCGACTAAATCATGGGGTTCATCGACAACGCTTTTAAAAGGTTTCTAGAGGGTGGGCAACACTAGTGTGGGTAGTCGCACTACTGGTACATTCAGCCGTGTAAGCCTTGATCCCGTGGGAATATCGGGATAATAAAGGAGCCTATGTTACTCCGATGGTGGTGAAATAATTTTTGAAATGGGTCCAATGTAATTTTTTAGTTAACAAACTCAATTGTTTAACTTTAAGACGGAACGCCTCCCCCAATGTAAGGAAGAGAAGCTTTGCCCATTATTACGAAGAATTCTCAAGCCCATTACCCTTCAGCAATAATAGAACCTACATGCGTTATGAATGCTACGATGTCACCGTATGCACTAAAGCCCACCAACTTTTAAAATGAGAATACTTTTTTTGAACACTGCAACATTTAAAATACCAGTCAGTCAAATGCTGGCCACCAACAATGGCAACAATACTATTGTACGGTGATGTGTCAAATCGATTGTTGTTCAAACATCGAATAACTCGGTATCCTAATATCAACAAACAGTACCGAAATGGTCGTGAAGCGTAACAGTATAATCGATAGTGTAAAGTTAATCTGAAGATGTGGTTGCTGCCGCCAGAATTGACAATAAGTGTTCAGAAAAAGGTTATCTTTTTACCTTTTAAATTTTTGTGTGCCCTGGTTATAGTGGTTACCATAACATTAAACTCTCGCTGCCCCGACCACCCTAGAGGTGTTAACAAATACTAATTTATATTTTGTAGTCGGTTATATTCCGACTTCAAATTATATAATTGAAACTAAGCAATAAAATTGTAAGTGCAATATATGCAATATATGCTAGCTACTTGCTGTAAATTTTCTATGGGTCTTAGTTTTTATACCTAAAAAAATAACATTGCGAACGGGCACAAGAATCAATAGCCAAAAAGGTATAATCACTTAAAATTTAACTGTGGTTTACTGTAAACCGTTACCCTAACAAGACAATTATTCAAACTCATTATACATATTACATTTCTGCAATCTATTTTCCTTAACGTATATCAAGATAATTATCCAATAGATTTATTAATTTCGCGTATTCATCCGCGTGAATATTGTTTCTCGTCATATTTCTGGTCCACTCAACCAAAAATTTAAGTCGGACCAAGACCTTTCGAAACAAAAAAATCATATTAAAATCCGTCCAGTAGATTTTTGCATCCTTCTTGAACAGGCAAAAATTAAAAAGAAAAAATGTGTTCAATGTCGAAATCCAAAATATTTTTAATAGTATAGAAGTAAGACTAATCCTGCACTATTAAATAATGTGAATGTATAACATTCACATAATTTGAATGTATGTATAATATATGTATTGTACCTATCAGTATTAAACACTTCACGGACAACGGTTCTTAAAAACGACACTATATTTTTCAAATATAATGCCCAGTGATTAATAGTACATCATTTAATAAGTATTGTGTGTTTGAAAATAGCCCAATTCTAATGAATTATAGCCACAACTAGCAGTTAATGGTACCACACTAATATTTAAAAACGAAACTATTGTTGGTTTTGTAGCGTGAAAAGGCAGTTAACTTGACACTTGGGGTAGTACCTCATTATTCACTAGACTTGTTAAATGAAAAATTGCTGTCATACATTTAAAATCTTTTTAAAATTAGAGTTTCAAATTAATTATTTTAGAGCAAGATCTGATTTACTTGGGGTAGCTAACTTTTGAACTGAGTACCTAATAAATACCTAGTCTTATAAAATAACTTCACATTGACGTTTCGCCATTATAAAGTTTGTAGATAATTATGTCACTCTTATTGAAAATTAGCGATTTGCGGCTGATAAAAAATACTGGCAATTATATGTCACTTAGGTAATTGGTAAAATGAATAAATAATCTTCATCCAAGGGACGTCACCCAGATGGCTAAAAAAGAACTCATTAACTAAGTATAAAGGGATAATTAAATAAATCTAAGAATGATTCCGTAGTCGATTGCGTCTAAGAACGGGAGAGACGTGTTGCCGTCTTTATTGCCCAAGATCCAGGGTGTACAATGTCGAGGAGAGGTATAAGACGTAATTCACAATCAAAGCAAAATCGTATGCTATTTTGTCATGTTGATTTCGCTTTGATTATGATTTACACGTTATGCCCCTAGCTTTTTCTGTATTAATCAATAATCATATCTAAAACATCGCGCTTGCAATTACCAATGAGTTTATGTGCATGTGTAACGTGTAAATCATAATCAAAGCCAAATCAGGCTTTGATTATGATTTACACGTTATGTCCCTAACTTTTTCTGTATTAATCAATAATCATATCTAAAACATCGCGCTTGCAATTACCAATGAGTTTATTGTATTACTTTCTACTGAATTTATATTAAAGATCTAGATGTCTTATGCTCGCAGACAATAACAATTTACTAACGGAACGGTAACAATTTAACAAGTTCGCAGAGTTATTTTTAAAATGAATGAATGAATGTTTTAATGTTACACAGCACGACAACGATCGTCGACAGTTGCCGTTATTATTGTGACTAACAGATAGACCGATGGACAGTTATGAATTTAATCTTTACAAATAGATTAATCTGTTTACGTAGTCAATACATAGTAGATGACCGAGGCTCCGCGTGTATCGCATTCTGATCCCGTTCCCCAACCCACGAAACATTCCAGATACAAAAAGATCATACCTATTTGTTATTCCAAATTATAGGATATCCTTGAACCAAATTTTAGCGTAATCCGTTGAGTTTGTGTACCGTGATTGAATAACAAACAGATCTTCACAAATTTTCTCATTTTATAATATTAATAGGATTTACCAATAAGTTATAAGTTACGTAAGCAGGCTGCAAAATCTTTGTGTGTAAAAATTATCTAATCATATTTTGAAGGCTCCTTCAATGAGTGATTGCGGGATACGCTACTTCGAATCTATTCAATCTGATACAATTATTTACGAAAATTTACAAAAATCATTTTCATGCCAAGCCGGCACGGGCCGCCAGTATATTTTTATAAAGCTACTAAAACTTCCGGCCGTTTAAATAATATGTACATATTGCATTCACGGAGAGGAAGAAGACTAGATATACCGGTTGCCTTCCTTACTTAACATTCTTGAACACCTTGAGATCCAGCTTGCTCTCACGAGGCATTGTCTCGAATCTTGACCCTTACACGTCGTGCATCTACATTTCTGCGTATTATTGTGTGAAAAGTAAGTGATATATAAAATAATTTATACAATGATTATTTTTTTAAACCTACATTGTAGTTTGGAAGATTAATAAACGCTAGTTGCACTGTCATCACACGTAAACCACTGAACAGATTTTATTGAAATTTGTTACAGTACACAGTGGTACATCAGACCTAGGGAAAGGCGTAGAAGAATACATTTAGTCGTGATAACCGACATCCACGCTGGTGGATACTAACTAACACTTTATATAAAATAAATGGAAATGTCTGTTTATGTTATGACTTACGATGCCGAAACGTGGACATTGACGGTGGGGTTAGTACACAAATTGAAAGTCGCTCAGCGGGCCATAGACCGAGCTATGCTTGGAGTCTCTTTGAAGGATAAAATTCGCAATGAGGTCATCCTACAGAGAACTAAAGTTACAGACATAGCTCACAGAATATCCAAACAGGAGTGGCAGTGGGCTTGCCACATCTGCCGAAGGATTGACGGCCGCTGGAGCAAACGAGTTCTTGAGTGGAGACCGCGAGAAGGCAATCGGAAGGTAGAACGCTCACTAGCCAGATGGACTGATGACTTGCGAAAGCCGGCTGGGTCAGACTAGATGCGGAGGGCGAAGGATAGGGAGCAGTGGCGCACTTTGGGAGAGGTATATGGCCAGCAGTGGACTGCGATGGGCCAATTCATTGTTTGTGACGTTAAAATAACAGCTTATCGAGCGAGCTTATCAAGATGAAATTAAAAAAAGTTTATTTATTACACATTTGAGTAGGTACCTATCGATATTCTTATCAAGTATTTCTCGATGGTTCATGGTTAAGGCTGCAAGGATAACGCGGATAACGATAGTAGGGCATTACACTCTATTACTGCGGTTGTAATAATTTGTAAGGTGAATGCCCGACAGTGCTAGTGTTATAAAATTGACAGTAGATATTATAAAATATATTATTTTTGTATCTGTGGCATTATCATGTTTTCGTGATGGGTTTTAAATGCATACAACTATGTTTGTTCTAAAATGGGATGAAAATGGGGATGGGGTCGTAACACTTTGTAACTGTTGAAGTGAAACTACTTCTACTTTTAGCCCGATATTTCAGGCACTTTTCAGCAGCTATGATCGCGGGGTGACTAAGAATGTTAGACGTCATATAGTTCGAAGTGTAAGTTATCGAAGTACTTACCCGAAATATGATGAATGGTTGTTGGTGTTACTATTTACGCATAATAACTAATAATAAGCTCGCTGTGTCGTGAAATTTAGCCATATTTTACATCTTCTTAGGATTAATTAAGGGAAAAACCGGATCCCAGACTGGGTTAATTTGGCTAAAGTAGAAGAGAATAAGAGAATTTGGTTAGGAGAAGAGAATATTCTCTATATTCTCCATTATTTGGGTGTCTTTTAATTTCAATAGCCTCGTGGATCCTTCTAGGAACGTATCTATCTTCTTTAGCGAGTATCTGTTTTTTATCAGACCTTAAAGTAATTATTGGTTTCCTGTATCACGTGTTCACATACAGCTGACTTTGTTGAGCGTTGGTGTTTCAAATCAGCTAGGTATGTGTTCTGTGACACGAGGGTCAATACCTTGCATGGTTTGACTGATGTATTAGAGTCTACAATCACAGTCTATTTTGTAGACCCTTGCATATTTTAGAGGTAGTTGGCACTTCACAGACGTAACTTATCTTCCTTGGCGTAGTATGTGTTAGTTGAAACTCGCTTCAAGATTCATCCAATCTTGTCATCCGGGTTTTCTCGGGATCTGTGACGTGACGAAAGTATGATTTTGTCACTAAAAAGTTCCACTCTACTACTCTTTGTCTTTCTTTTTTTACTTATCCCTGTATATATATATTATCATCCTGCTTGCGTGCAAAGGTTGCACTTTGTATGCCCGCTTATTGTTTGGCTTGTAATGTCGACTTTTTCGGAATGAATACCTTCTGACTTCCCACCCCTTAAAGCAAAGCCCAAGCCTGCACCTCGTCCGTTTTAGCAGGTGTATATCTCCTTTTAGGTTAGGCTAGCTTGGACCTCAGGCATTTTTAGTACTATTCCATAAAATGCATTAAATACGTGCATTATCGTGTACTAAAATATATTGGATGGACCTAACCAAGAGAGATTTTCACGATTACCAGTTCCTTTTTTTAATTGCTTTGGCCGAGTTCCAAATAACGGCCTAGCCAACAGTCAGTATTATGCAGTACTTTAATAATAATAGCTGTATGTTCAGTGTGTTATTTCAGCCTTCGATACTATTAGTTGAATCCTAGTTTGGTGGGCTAGTATTCTATTCTAAAACGAAGTCTACATCTTTTCAATTTGGTTTACGTTTTTCCGTCCGATTGTTAATCAGCAGGTGGCTTACAGGTTAAATTGTGATTTTTCCCGTGCGTAAATCCCCACGAATACCTTCTCTCCGACTTTTTATGAGTCCAATGGTGAGGGTCCATGTCTCGGTACTATAAATCATCACTGACAACACACATACCTAAAGACTTTCGTGCTTAAGCGCTGAGGTACGACGCTGTGTAACTTCCCGAACGAATTTTATAAGTACCTATTGGCATATTATTCTTTTGATATTCGTCTCAATCCACAACGACATATATCGTCGACATCCATTAATTTACTTGTTATCTTTCTCATCTACCGTGCGACTATTGCATATTTTATTTACTAGTTTTGTTTTACTAACACTTACTTCTTCTGTCCGCTGTCATAAATGAAGACTATTGCCACTTCGTACTTGAACTTGTCCTTAAAATAATGACAATTAATTAAAAAAGAACCCGCTTATTATCGAATTATAATGTATTGAGACTCGTAAAATAAACGAAATGAGCTCCAATTCGGAATTATTAGTTACTTAGTTTAGTAGTAGAGTTCCTCTACCCATATCCTCGCTCCATCATCTTAATTATCAGCTTTAAATGATTTCACATTACTGCATTGTCACCGGGATGTCATTCTCACAAATGGATACGATACTTAGATACGATTCTACTACCTAGATTTGATTATGTATTATTCGTTAGATGAGCGTAGCCTGGTTCAACCGAATAAACAAGTTTTTTTTTCACACGTATAATAACGCCATGTCATGCCACTAGGTATTTTGTATTCATTTGAATTTTCACACAAATAAAATAAGCGTTCAAAACCGATCTTTTCTACCAAAAAAATTTGGTGCTTTAAGAGTTGTGTTAAGAGTAATTCTCGTATGGTACGCATCATTATTATCATCATCATCCTCCATCCGAGAAAGCTTTATAAACATTCATCGTACCTAAAGAATGTACTTATCCTAAAAATGTTAAAAGACCAAGAAAAACTTAAAATAAAAACAGTTACCTACATGATAAGATTTAAAAACACTCTCTCACTCACTCTCAGAAATCTTTGTAAAATTATAAGATAATAATTATTGGCCGCCATTTCCACGACCAAGGGGGTGACTCCCGCTCTGGCTTTACTGGTGCAAAGCATGGCCTTTGCGATTCAACGAGGCCACGCGACCAGCATCATGGGCACCTTTGCGCTGAGAACCACACGGTGTGGGTTATTCGATACGGTAATACCTACTGTGTATGTTTGGTTAACTTTCGACATGTATTCATTTTTTTTTTAATAATAAACATAGAAAAGATAACGTTATTACATTACATATCTAATCTGAAATAAACGTAAATTTATCAAAATTAAAATAAAATTACAAGCATAATTAATAGCGTAATTTTAGTTGATTTGAATAAAAAAGTAAGAGATGCCTCTACACCATCCGCACTCTGTTATGTTACTTTACTATCTATTATTTAAGACATACCTATTCAGACATATTTAAAAATGCAACAGTTCTGAACTTATAGTAATTTACTTATAAATATGCTAACAGACGGACTTAGACACGGTTAAGATACGAGTATTAATAACATGAGTAAAACTGAATGAGTCATTCTTCTTTCATCAGAGCATAGCGTCTGCGAGTGAGACCAGTACAAACATTTCGAAGAGTGTGGATGCGGGCGCGGAGGGCGGAGTGGCCGAACTGGTCGACTTGGAGCAGGAGCTCAGCTCGCTGCGTAGAGGCCTCACGCAAGTCGAAGGGCTTACACCTTCCACCGACCCTTTTGGCGATTCTTTTACTACGTTGCCTGCTACACAGGTACATACTTTCAATTCTCAGTTCATTTTCACTATTATGTTTATAGATTTTAATTGATTCGGGATATACTTTTTTTATGTAGAAATCCCTACACAATTCTGTCGTCCATTGGAGGTGGCTATGTAGGACTCAATGCGACTAAAACCAGCCTCGGGTACAATTACCGGGGTGTTACCCACAAAGGCACCGCACCCTGGCTGATATTAGCCCATATATACTTCTACAGTTTTAAAGTGGCCCCCTCGGTTGTAGAAAGCGCGGTGTCCCCATCGAACCCAGGAAAGAGGGGTAGGAGGATCACTCCTTCACGTCCTCGGGGATGAAGGTGTGACAGGCAGCAGTACCTATCACCTCCAGCCGAATCTAGTCGCTTTTTTATTTTTAGGGTACCGTAACCCAAGAGTAAAAAACGGAAATAGGATCACTTCGTTCTCCGTCTGTCTGTCTGTCAAAACGTTTTTCTCAGGAATGCTTATAGGTATCAAGTTGAAATTCATACGAAAACTCAGGTCGGTATCACCTTAAAAACTGTGAAAAAATCAAACTTCTACGTCAATGCAAAAAAACTACTCTCACGTTTATGTAGAAAATTAATGCAACACGACAACCGCCTCTTCATTTTCCTTCTTATGGTTATATAGAAACGTTATTCAAAAATTCTATATTTGAAAATTTTAAGATGTATAAAAACTAACTTTGTTATTTTCGGCAAGTGCTATGTAAAAATCTCTAAGGCTAAATGGGCCGCTCCACCATCTCGCAACGCACACAAGCATATTATTGACGATGAGCTCATGAAAAATACATTCGTTTTTCAGCCATTACTTACATAATATATAAATAAATAAATAAATAAATCAAATATAATATTTCATTAACACAATAACTTTGGTTTCCATTTATATGAACTGCTATTGCGATTGTACGTTTTGAAACTAGTTTATTTAAAGAATACATACAAACTCACACTTCTTCTCCTTCGGAATAGGCAGAAGACTAAACCCTTCATCTGCTTCCAGTCATTCTTTACTTTTTACCCCTTGCGGAAATCCCCACGAATACCACCACCGAAGTAAAATAAATGCTTAAATAACAGTAACTTCAAGTTTGTACGGAACCGAGCGCGCCAGTCTTACTCGCACTTGGCCGGTTTTTAAATCATAAATACTCAACTCTTAAGTTTCCTACCTGGTTCTACCAATTCTACTCAATGTCAACCATAGTCAAACCACGGCTACTGCAAATATGCCAATATGCAATTATAAAATTTAATAAGCCTTTAATCAATAAAGTCTAAATTTTTTTTGTCATATATTCTTTACCTTCTTTCATTCTTTCTAATAATTTAAAGACTTTAACAGCGTAGTGTAAAGTCTAAAATTAAATGGCTTATTTGAAGTGTCTGTGGTTTGACTATCGTTGAAAATTAGTAGGAATGAGATCCTGTTATGATGTAGCTAAGTTATAACCGCCTACCGTAATTGGGCCAGATGCTTGTATGTTTACTTGATGCATCTAAGTAGTCTTGCAAAAGTAAATGCAGGCCCAATTAATATAAAATAGATAGAAATACTTTATATTCACGTGGAACGATAAAAAAGTCAAAAATCAAAATGAATAATCATTTATTCTGTATAGACCATTAAACGGCACTTACAAAACGTCAATATCAACAATATTTTATAAATTAGTGAGCAAATGGACCACCGGCACAGGTTCGAAATGCGGCCCCGGCCTGATAAGACTCCGGCACGAAACTCAGCGGGCTTTTCTTTTTTTTTGGTCTATTTACAATCATTATCTCTCTTTCCATATAAAATAAATAATGTATATGTTTTAACATCATCCTTATTTTCAATATTTCTATGTGCGAACGATAACCTATTACAGAAGGGTCTCCTACCCCCGCCTCCGTCGGGCGCCTCCACCCGCGGCCGTAGCGCCCCGCCCAGCTCGGCCCGGCCGGTGTTCCTGAGCCCGGGCAAGGGCCCGCCTCCGTTGCCCTTCGACCTGACCGCTGTTGCCGCCGAGTTCGAACCTACACCTGCGCTTGTGGACAACCTTACCGACGTGCCGGTTAGTATGGATGTACGTATCGGTGTTGCATTTTACTTTTTGAACGTATATAATATTTTGCGACTATGTAACGACGTATTAATGATTGGTGAAATGATAATCTTGGGAACAGACCTCCACACTGGGCCATGATTTAATGGATATTAATTTAATTTTAAATTACCAACTCAAATCTTGAGTAACAACCGTTTACTGACAGATTTGGTCCGAATCGGGCTTCTTCGTCTGATACGATGTAGGCGTTACCTGGCGGAAATCCATTACAAGAAATAATATATTGTGGACACAATAGGACTTGTATTGTACAAATAATAAAGAACTTACATGTCATTATTTGAAGAAACCATTGCTTGGTAATGTAGCCACAGTGCGTAAACTCATACATTTGCAATATTAAACAAGATATTCATGATTGTATGTACACACGAATAAACGATAATCTTACTACGTGAATGTTTGTAATATGGTAATTTTTCAAGATAGCAGTTCACGTAATAATTATTAAAAAAAATGCAGTTAATACATTTCTATATCTTATCTATTAAGCCAACTGCGATTATCCAGATTTAAATAGAAGCTTTTATCAACGGGAAAACTAAAATAGACTAACGTTATTAGTATTTAAAAATAGGAAACAAAATATTTCATTTCATTTCATAATATTAAATTGTTCAATTTGATTAATGAAAATGATCCATCGATCGATGATAGATATAATTCTAATTTAAGAACTAAGCATGTACTGCATTGCGGAATACGTGGCACCTATGAACAACGAAATTATATAATATAGCGTGTATATATTGTACATTGTACAGTGTTCACACAGCCAGGCATATAAGCTATGTCTACACCTTTGAAGTACAGGTGTAAATATGCATATTACCCTAACAGTACTTCGCTCGTTCAAAAATATAGAAGTATATCAATCTCGATTGACAAAATGAAAATCTTAGTTCAATACCTACTATATTTGAATTCGCAATAAATACTACAAGTACAGTAGTAGAAATGGCACAGTGCTAAGTAGCCGATCATAGTGTTGGACTCTCACAATTCCTCCCAGCGAAAACCGGGTACATACTGTACCTACTAACTTGTGTGTGTTTGTGTTATCTATATAAATTTAAAATATTATGTGCGATACTGATTAAAATTTTTACTTGTAGATGTGTACTTATTTTCGCAAATACGCTGTATTACTATAACTTTGTGTTACTGTATGTGTAAGTGAACGACTGTTTAGTACCCTATATAGTGCATGACCCTTAACATTTTGCTTTTGAGAATATAAAACGAATTATTATTGCGAAATACCGTCGAATATACCTATTATTGCTCGAGATCCCTTAAATTCTATGGTACAGTTCGAAAACTCGTACTGCACATATATATTTTGAACACATATTAGGTATGTCCACAACTTGTGCCATTATGTATAATAGCTATGCAGTCATTACATCTCGTTAACTCTCATAAATTAGTACTAAATACGCGCTGAATCTTTCTGCAACAACGCTTATCCATTCGTTTGACCGAATCTCTAACTTCTCCAGAGAAATGAAAATTTCACTTCTACAAAATCATTTGTATTTTTCTCTCTATTGCTGCTTGTACTTGTCTGTCCCATCACGGCAATAGACTCGCCACCTATTACGTGGGACCGAATGTGACTGGCGAATTGCCTCTCTATCTCTGTCTTACTATATCTGCCTCAGGTTATTCCTTCATGAATAGAGCCGTAGTATGTGTATGCATACACTATGTGTGTATACATACATACAGTTGTACTGGTACTTTGCCTAGGTGACCATATTGGCTTCTTTACCTATAAAATATCATGATGCTGAACGTAGATGTTTTTATTTGAACCTAAACACCCTTTGCTTCGTAGCATATCCACAATAGTGATAGTAGATGAGCTTGCTGCTTGACGAAAAGAATATTCTAGAACAAGAATATTCTATCGTTCTTTACACAGTAAAATCTAAATACAAACTAAGCTTAACTTATAATATGGGTTTTTGATACCTATTGGGTAAACATCCTTGATTTCCAATTCAGGTGTACGTACCTATATTTTTTATTACGTCACTATTTCAGTGAACAAAAAAAAAGTTCCAAAAGTATTTCGCAATAATATCTCCTACGTTTGTTTAAAAGTAGAGCTCCCTGTCTGTGACGTCTGGCCTCTTAATGCTATAAGACTGAATATTTATGTGGACGTGACGCTTGATTTACTATTGCGATGAAAATCTCAATACCTAAAGCATGTCGCTAATTATAATATATGTCGCAGTGTGGCTGCCGTAACTGTATAACGGTCAAGTGATCCTTGCTACGGGAAACCTCGCACGTACTTTGAACTTACCCGGTTTATTTGCACTTACGCGGTTATGTGATTAGACGCACGCTTCCATAATTGTAGTAATTTTATTTGTTTTGAAATTTATGGACAACTTGCATCACGCATTTAATCGAATAACTCTAAGATAGTCTCGAACGAAATCGGAACTCACGTCTGCAAATAGTTAGTCTTATGGTGCATGCCTGTGTTACAGGTGAGCCAGCCCAGCTCGTCCACGTCGCAGTCGCTCAGTTACGACGTATTCACCGAACTAGACCCCCTCGGCACCGGCCGGAGTAAACCTTACGTTGACAAAAAACTCTTCTTTCAGGAGCTCAAAAATCCTCCAAAGAAAGTGCTCAAAGACCTGGTGTCGACCACACAGAGTCTTATATCAGACATATTACCGGTATCTGACAGTAAGATCGAACATTACGGGCCGGCGACGACGATGACGTCACTGTCGAGACACTCGGGCGGATCCGTGGCAATCGTCAAGCCACCGCAGAGTACCATGTTCAGTGCCAACTTTTTCTCGTCAGATCCGTTTGCTGAAACGGATCCTTTCGATAACACTGATCCGTTCTCGGACTCGTTCAAGGATGATCCGTTTACGAGCATGCAGGAGTTTCCGAAATCGAGTGTACTGCGCGTGGACGAGGTGAAGAGCAAACCGAGCCGGGAGGCGACCCTGGATGAGCTCAAGCCGCTGGAGAACGGGAAGAACGTTTTCAACGGACCTTTGCAAGTGACGCTACCACCAGAACCTGCACCGAAGTCACCTAGACTGCAAAGACAGGTAAGATATAATGGTTTTTGTTCGCAGAAAGTATTCCACATGATGCCCATAGCTACATTCTATTATCGCACCGCTCGCCATATTCAGGGAATTCACCCTTACATATTACGTCCATAGGCCACGGTAACCACTTTTCATTAATGAGGGCCGCGTGCTTGTCTGCCGCCCAAGTGGTATATTTCTTTTTATTAATAAGTACTAAAAAATAAAGTAGACATATTTTGAAAGCTAACCGAAATAAAGTAAACCGAATATTGTTGTGTGTTTGTAGAACACAGACGGAATGTCCGTTCGACAACGTCCGGTCGCCAGCAACAAGGTGCTAGAGAACGCCTCGCCTCCCCCTCCGCTTCCTCCGAAGAAAGACATGCTGGCGCGCCCTCCGCCGCGACCGCCGCAGGAACACGAAGAGGAGGCTCCGCCCCTGCCCAAGCCTGCTATGAGAAGAGAACCTACGGTGAGTGTATAAAAAAAAACTATCACGCTGTTTGAATTGAATGTCTAACTTGTGGTTTATGTTTTATGTATGTAATATTTTACCATAAAAAAACTAGTGTGAATAAAAATAATGAAAATAGTTTTTTTATATTATATCGTTATAAACTGTCCAAATGTACCTATGCAAAAACTGTATATTAACCTCTATCGTGTGGCGCTAGTGAACGCGATTGCTACGCAGGCAGGAGGCGTGGTCTTGATTCCAGCTCAGTTCAAATATTTTGTGTGCATATATATATATATGAATATTTGCATTGGTCTGGGTGTTTCTGTATGTATTTAATAAAACAAAGTATCTAAGTATATTAAGCTATGCTTACCACGGGTCTGGGTGGCGTTGAATAGATTGTCCTAGAATATTTATTTAGAACTTCTATGACTCGGAAGGAATACCACAGATGTTCGTATGGCAAATTGTTTTGAGAATGGTCACCTAAGACTAACTTTTTTTCTACCACACACGGATACCAATCTCACCGAAGCCGGTGAGAGAGGTTATTTCGAATTCTAACTGACCAAAATGCACACCGTCATTGGGTCTTTAATTGCCCGAGGTAAGCTAGTAGCCAATATATCCCTCGCACCCCGACAGACCCGGGCCTAAGACTAACCTAGCTAGTATTGTTTAACCTTGCATTGCGCTAACCTTGTTCTCGTCGCCTGTTCCCCAGGCCGACCGCACCATAAAGCCTCGCCTGTCTTCAGCTGCGACCAACAGCAGTGAAGACGAATACTTGACGCCCGCGCCGCCGCCATTGCCGACCGCTCGACGGTTCGACATCACGCTTAGCCAGCTCTTAACTTGCACCATGGATGAACTTGCTAATAGGTATAAACTCCTAATTGTACTGACTGTGAGCCCTAATGCAAAGTCTTGTATTAGAAGTAAGACAGAACGGGTAAATCTTTCGTAATTGGAATAAAATATAAAAGAAATACGTCAATGGAAATTATTGGATAAATGGATAGATAAATTCTTTATTGTACACTAAAAAAATAAAGTTACAGTAAAGACACAGCATTATAGGTACACGTAAATAATTGTATGTACAATGGACGGCCTTATCGCTAGAAGCGATCTCTTCCAGGCAGTAATGACCCTGTCGATCTAAAATCATAATGATATTATTTCCAGGCTGCGTGTTCCCACTGCCACGTTGTCATCTATGACGCTGCCTCAGCTCACCGACTACCTCCGATCATATTTAGCAGCGGATAACGACAGAGCGGTATGTCTCATAATTGTATTAGTTTCTAGGAGAAAATGTACTGTCAGTTCTTTCGAGTTTCAGACATTGATGCAATTTCCATTCGCAATTATTCATTCTAGATGAAACTGTATTGCCAACTTTTATGAGGACATACATAGCCAAATCAATAAGAAATTTAACCTGTCCCATGTAATACAACTAGTTATTGAACTAATGATTTCACCAGGTATCTCTACTTTTGCTACACCTCCAGGATAACTAAAATTTCTTCCTCTAAGATTGGCTGACTGTACCTACTTCACTTGAAAAAAAAAAGTTAGAAACACAAATGAAACAGAGTGGCTCACAGATACACCAAAACTTTTTTTGGTATTCCAGTTCAGCATGTGCCAGGTAGAAACCTGACGCTGGTTTTCAACTGGAACCCAATTTGTCAGACCAGAGGGAGGTGGCTCCTCTCCATAGGGACACTACTTTATTCAGCCTCCTTTTATTTTCAGCATATCCACGTCGAATCAACTCGAGCAGAAAAAGAAAAATCTTTAACGTCTCTGTCGGGTTTATCCACACCAAACACAACACACGAGAAAAAAGCTCCGCCCCCTGCAGCCGCCATTCTCAACGAATTCAAACCGCAATTCGAGGACAACTTTGCACCCACATCAGAAACAAGCGACGCTTTTGTCGCCAACTTTGACGATTTCGACAAGAAAGCGAATCCATCCTACGACAGATATGCCGCCTTTAGAGAAATACAGGAAGAAGAACTAAAGGCTAAATCTATTTTAGATCCTATTGAGGGATTAGAGGCGGAACCAAAACAGGATTCGGATGAAAAAGAGTTAACCGCTATTGACAACCTTATACGAGCGAACCAAGAGCTAGAATCCGAAAGCAAAGAAGTGGCTCGTAGCCCATTGAAGACGTTAGACGAATTGACATTAGATTCTTTTAATATGTTTAGGAATTCGGTTAGCCCGAAGCCATCTCAGATAGACGCTAAGATCGAAGATATAAAGTCTGTCATGAAGACTCTGCAGATAGAGAAAGTGAGACGTAGTGTTTCGCCAAAAGACAATGGACACGTTGAAATAAAGCTGGAGGATGCTAATGACAGGTATGTGGAGTCGTTTATATGTTATAGTTGTTGCAAATTACGAACGCGCTCTGTTGGTTGTGTGGGTGTCGTGTTAACGCGACTTCAAAACCAATTAAACCTGCTTAATTTGTATTCCATAACTAATTATACTGGTGTAGCACAAATATTGCGGACTATTACCGACGTGGCGGCGTTATAATTTTATTTCTGACTGATTTTAATGACAAATAGTTCTTAAAGTATAAAATAAATAAATATTGTAGGTACTTTGAGTACATCGATATAGATTTTACCACGGTTCACTTATATCTTCTATGTTTAGAATGTAAAACAATCTAAAAGCATTTATCCTCTTAGAGTTTTAGAAATGATTGAGAACAGTACACGTCTCTGACAGCCTCTATAGAGAAGAGGCGCGGTTTCGATACCCGCTCAGTGCAAACTATATGCTTTGGTCTGGTCGAACCTCGGATAGCACGTTGAGCCGGTTGAGCTGTCTATCTCTGTTGCCATACGAACGAACATAATATGGCAGTCATTGCGGATTAGTTGGAGCCCTCAGAACTACAGAACTTCGATATTTGATTGTGGAAATCACACAGTCAGGCTCAGAGAATGATGACAGCTCTATACGTAAAAAGGAAACTGTTGTCTTCCAGATATGCCGCCCTCCGTGAGATCACCATCACGGAGCCCTCACAAGACGAGTTTGAATCCATTCCTCCCGAAGTACCTAAAGAACGGAAGAAATCCGACGAGAAATCGGACGGATTTGACAACTCAGACTTTTTCGACTGCATCGATAATAGTTCACTATCTTTCACACACGTAGATGACGCATTTAGGAAGAGTCCTATAGTGAAAGAGAGAGAAGAGGAGAAGATAATACCTACTCATGTTCCTGTGATAGAGAAGGAGACTCCTATAGAGTTGCCGCCGATGCCCACGAGGGATCTCCAACCACCTCCTACGAGATTGTCCACTGGGTCTATTAGTGATGTTGTTAGTGGATCTTCGCCGGATACTAAAGGTACATAGAACTGTCCAGTAGATTATTGTCTATTTTTATTTTGCCATGATTTTCATTTCATTTTCATTTTCATTTGTAAATTTTTCAAAATTCTTTCCTGTCACTCAGTAACCATGATACAATTTAAAGTTTAAGTAGCTCGTGTACTACATATAATATAGAGAACGTGACAAACTTAGCGATAATGCACTCAGGTTGCGAAAACGCAATTTTAGCTCTTACTGGAGGTAAGCGCAGTGCGACGACGGAAGTGTGATTGAAGATTATATTTAACTAACAAAACTCCTTATTACCGCAGTACCAAATTTAAAATATCAGTGACAGTGACTCGGAGTTTTAGTGTACAGACATTGACTGCAATATCTATTTTCTGTCAAAGTTGATAATGGTTTATAAAAAAGATTTCACTTTTCATATATTCCGTTATACGCGTATAGATAGTTACGTTATGTCACTCGTACACTCTGTTCCTCTAAGGATAAGTTTGTGACTAATCATAGGGTTCACATCATTTGTGAATGAGCCGTTTTATTGATCTTTGGAACATGCGCGAAATTAGGAATAGGTATGTGCACGGCGTGTAACTTGACAAGGTTTTGTAGCGGTCGGGGTGAGTTCGCGCATCGTACACTTAGAGGCACAAAAAGTGCTCGTCTTTATTCTATTCATTCACCAGAATGCCATCATTTATTTCGAATCATGTCTGCTTTACCGCAAAAGAGACCCAAAAATCGTCTCAGATGCGCTGACAGTTCTCGCCAAGTTACTTGCCGATTTTTGTATACCGGTTGATTTTATAGTGGTTTCGGAAAAAAAGATTTTGGCCACAATTTCGATAGTAAAATCGTAAGGAAGTCCTAATTTGGCGAAAAAATATTTTTTTTTTACGCGTCCCATACATTTTTCTGTTCACCTGCACATTATTGCCATACATAAAGTAATTTTTTTTTTTTCAAAATTAAAACTAGTTCACACTGTGTGTGAAACAAAATATTCTTTTTCCGAAACCACTATAAAATCACCGTGTATATTGAGGGTGCTAGCTGGTGTCTGTACGTGTACGTGTCGGGTCGTGTTGCAGAGAAGTGCGTGGGCGTGGGTCGTGCGGGGCGCTGGGCGGTGCTGGGCGGCGCGGCGGCGTCGGGCGGCTCGTCCGACTCGCGCGACTCCGAGCCGCGCCGCCCGCGTCGCGCACGACACGACCCGCCCGCGCGAGCCGTCGGTACGTACCACCGGCCGCCACCGAGCATCATTGAAGCGCGATTCACACAGTGCGGGTGCGGGTCGGGCGCAGATGTTTTGGCTATCCATTGCCGTTTACAGAATAAAATAAAAAAATACCGTAATGTAAAACAGGCAAAGGTTTAGACTCACTTTTTACTAGACATTATATACATTACATACATTATATATAATAGACTAGACATTAAAACCTTTAGACTCAATGACGACTTCCCAAAATTACTAGTTTTAATTTTTTTATTTTTTATTTATTTATTTAATCATTAACGATGTCATATAAGAATAGATAGATGGAAAAACACCACGTTTCAAAATGGACGCTTCCTAAATAGTCTGTTTCCCATAACGTCTGCTTCTGACAATGTCTCTTTCTCATTAAGTCCGCCTCATCTCATAATGGTCGCATTCCGTAATATCCGTTTCTTATTATGCCTGTTTTACATTAAGGTTTTTTTTTATTTTATTCTGTAAACGGCGATGTATGTCCAAAATATCTCCGCCCGACCCGCACTCGCGCTGTGTGTGAATGGCGCTTAAGTCCTGGTAATCTGACAGTACACGTTTCCTTTATCCTACAGTCTCGGGTAATTTAAGTGGAGCGTGAAAAGACTCAATTTTAATTTGATCCAGTTTTTGACAATAGTATCCGTGATGAAACCACAAAAGTCTTAAAATTGCATTAAGCGCGACAAATTGAGAAATAACTCAATATCATGCCAATCGATTTCGATGAATTCTATTTTTATTGGCAAAGGGATGCTTCAAGGTTGGTCTCTTATCCAGGGGAGTCAGGATCAGATGCTGGGATCCTAGGAAAATCGAGGGGAACCTCAGAATAATTACAGGCAATACTAAGGGCTACTTAAAAAAAACTGAATACAGATTTTCACATATACTAATCTCTTCGAAGACGGTGCCTGATGCAATCAATTCATTCTTCATTAATTAAGTGTGCTTTTTGCTCTTTTTAAAGTATGTTTAAATATTTCATTCAAAATTTTATATTCATATAAAATATCTTGTTGCTTGCGACATTTTACCATCGATCTTCAGAATAACACTTTCTAATGATACCTTCAATTTCTAGTACAAACGTCATCATCATCTCGTGACGCTTCGCCGTGGGACGAAGAATTGCCGCCCGTCACTCGCCTACAGAGACCATCTTCGCATCGTGATAGAGAATCTAGGTAAATATTTATTAATGATTTTGGCCTTCAGTCAAAATTATAAGCATGCTTTCAGTCTGAGAGGAATTTAAAAGTATATTAGCGATATGTTCTCGTTCGCTAATATTCCAAATTCCAACAGGAAAGGCTGATCCGGCTCGGTATCGTGCGAACAAAATTTCGAAGAACAATCCGATAACCATATTGCAGCGCCACATTCTGGATACAATACTTGTATTATACCTACCTAAAATGATTGATAAAATGTCAAAAAATATCTAAACAATATGACGTCACATTACGAGCGAGCTATTTGTAAGACTATTGCTGTTTTAAGAAGTTTTAAGAAGCCGACCCCAACTGAGTTGGGAAAAGGTTCAGAGAATGATGATTGCTGTTTTAAGAACAACATAGTTTTTGCTGTCCTTTAAAAAACATCTGTTGGTACCATAGACGTTAATATTACTAGCGTAAATTGACCCACAGTCCTTCATTATTACGTCACCGTGTTTAAAATGTCAGTGACAGTGATTGTGATTTTTATTGTAGGAACATTGACGTCACTGCATATATATTTCTGTCAAAGTTATCAACTTGGTTTATAAAAAAGCTTTCAAGGTTTATATATTGTCACTTGCTCACGCCTACGTTTTGCACACTTTCTTCCTCTAAGGATAACTTTATGGTTAAGAATCAAAGAAATCAATGACATTCCCTCTAGCTAGTATCAAGTATTTTCTTTTAGAAATGGAAATGTAACTTATTCATTGCAGACATAATTCTTCCGGTTCAAGAGAATGCCTGGACAGCGGCAGCGGTCGTGAGAAAGAGAAGCTAAGAGAGAAACGTGAGATGCGAGATAGAGATATAAGCAGAGATGGACGAGACTCGGTGCGAGATCGCAGGGATTCGGGCAGTGGGCGGGATCGGCGTGACGTCAGCAAAGAACGAGACCACAGGGACCATAGAGATAGAAGAGACAGGAGGAGTAGAGATAGGGAAAATGACTCATGGGATAGAGATAGGACATTTAGTAGGGAAAGAGATTATAGGGATTCGCGAAGTAGAGAAAGGCCGCCTAAAGATTATAGAGAAAAAGATAGAGATAGACATAGGAAACCTAGACATTCTTACGATGAAGAGGAAGAGTGAGTATATTTATTTTACCATTATACCGGTTGATTTTATAGTGGTTTCGGCAAAAAATAAATTTCGATAGTAAAATCGTAAGGAAGTCCTAATTTGGCGAAAAAAAAAATTTTTTTTTTACACGTTCCATACATTTTTTTGTTCACCTGTACGTTATTGCCATACATAAAGTAATATTTTTTCTTTCAAAATTAAAACTTACAGTCGATTTTGCTACCGAAACTGTGTGTGAATCAAAATATTCTTTTTCCGAAACCACTATAAAATCACCGTGTATATATATTTTAAAGAAAAATATGAGCAACCGAAATTACTAATATTCCCTCTAACCCCTCCAGCCAAGGTCAATGGCTTGTGTTAGGAGTAGGTTCACGTCGGTAGTGTAATGGTGACGAACCCGGGACCAAGCTAGGCCGACTCCTTTACCACTAAGCTGCCGACGCTTATATTGAACATTTGCAATCCATTTTAAATATTCATATTTCTGAAGGAAGTTTCAAAGATGGTGGATAAAGGGGTTTGACGGTAGACTGGAGTCTTTTACATCATATTCATATCCAGAACTCACTCCCTGAATCTACACTATGACTTCCTTCTGGCAACGGATATGTAATATTTGATATATGTATAGTTAATCTTAACCTAAAAAAGAGCTTAGACACGCAGTACCCGTTTTTTAGGTGCTTTTTGAGGATAGCACTCATAGTTTATAAAAAACCTATACACGCGCAGCAGGGCACGTTTCTCTTGCAATTTGGTATTGAAATGTATGCCGGGATTGCCGGGAACTATACGTATTAGGCCTTGGTCCTATATTAGACCGTTAGGCTTATTATTGATTGACACGTTATTCACATAACACTGTGCTGAAGTTTGCTAAGTGCCACTCAAAATTAAATGTATTTTTCAGTTATAGTGACGGCTGTGGATCCGGGCGGTCGTCTCCTCGAGACCGGTGGCCTGACCAACGATGGCGGAGAGATGGTTAGTATAATCGTTAATATACAAATACACTGATATGGGACTCTAGCCAAAATGCATTCGTTCCGAATCTACATTCGTCATCGCTCTGAAAATGTATGGGAGTGACATTTGTTGTCGGAATCGGATCACATGACATTCGACAACAAATGTCACTCCCATACATTTTCAGAGCGATGGCGAATGTAGATTCAGAACGAATGCATTTTGGCTAGGCCCCATGGTGCACACCTCATCATGACACAACGTCATGCTGGTAGGATAATAATAAAACTGAATGGAAACCCATAAACCTTTTTTATTCTTTTTTTTTCAGAAAGAAATTACGGTTCTCTTGGTTGGCGGGAAACAAGACGTAGAGCTGAAATGAGACAAAGTGAAGATCCAGCTGATAGAAGGTACTATATTTTATGTTTACTCCTGCCTAGCACCTCGTTCTCACCAAGAAACAAGTTGTAAATATGTTTGATACAAAACTGGGTTGATGATTTATCAAAAACTTCATAAAATTACGTTTTGTTTTATACATGTATTGAAATTGTCAAACGAGTTACAAACAAATTTAAAATATATTTACGTTCACGCTGAAAAATTGCGACCGTTTTAAACCTTGGTGAAAACGAGGGGTTAGTGGTGGATAATGTCGTCTCACGAGATTCATTCCTTGCCTCCTTAATTAAATAATAAAATAAAACTCCTTAATTAAATAGTATTTACATAATCTTCAAACCAAACTTACGCATAGCAACAAAACAGTAATATTATGATAAATATTCTAGGTACGGTTCCACTCTGAACTGGTCTTCACGAAGACCAAACACAGTCGCACGACGTGAGAGTTCCCGGGAACGAGACCGGGAAGTGGGTCGCGACGCTAGGCGAAGACAAAGACGGGAGGAACCTCGGAGGCCTCGAGACTATCGTTTCTCGAACGACTTCTCACCGAGAGAGAGGGAACACACATCGCCGTTCGATAACGACTTCCACGACACACCCACACCGACGGGGAAGAAACGAACTACGTATGCCAGCTTGGAAGGGACCAGGTATGACACTTTTACTTTCTTGAGTGGATATGGTAAAAGTAATATGAAAGTTACGCCCCATTCAAAATATAGTCCTATAGTATGCGTTTTAAATGAGAGGATAATTGCGATCGCGGCAACTTCACTCCATACTCATCAAAATAAAATTGTACAGCTGACAAAATTTCCATGTCGGATAGGTTCATACTTCATACGTGTGTGGCAACAACGAGTGATAACGACTTATCGTTTATTTTCTTTTCATTAAATACTTGTACATACAATATTAGTTTTATTTATTAATAAATAAAACTGAAGTTAGCAACAAGAATCAAAATGTCATTATAACAGTTATTAACTCATTCGAAACGCATAAGTAGTAGGTTTTAGTAGAAAAATACTACACAAACGACAGCGAATGCAAATCATTTATGAGGTTTAAGAACTAGCGGAGTAAGGTCCTTCTTACTTCTAGAAAAATCTAGAGTTTCATCATTTCCAGTTGTTTCAACTTCATCATCATCATTGCGTTAATCTCGGTCAATTACATGACAGGTTCGCCTTCGAGCCAGAGGAAGCGACAGCATCCCCAGCATCAGCAGCAAGCAGCGCCCGGGAAGGCTCTGGGGCAAGGTTTAGATTCGATTCCGAGTCCATGTCACCTCGCTCCATGTTTGAAGATGACTTCAGCAACACCGCACCTTCCCGACCGCGTACTGCATCCATCGCAGAGGAGGAGGAGGGAGAGGTACCACCCTTGAGGGTCAGACCCCCAGTTACTACCAACGCCTCGCGTGATATCAGAAAATCAGATTCGGTGAATATTTTCACGAGAGAATCGGACCCGTTCGAAGGAGATGCGTTCTTCGCTTGTACAGGGTCAGATCGCGCGGCGCGGAGGGAAAACTGGCCGGGAGATTTTCAAGGTTTTGATAATGCGTGAAACGAGAGAATCTTGCGGTTTGCACTACACTAGTGTAGCACAAGAGTACCGCAGCGTCTCTAGCGTAGGCCAGACTGAACGGAACGGTGCATTCTCGGTGTCATATTAAGTAAAGGTTAGTGTTGACAAACTGTTCGTACTTCAGCTCGCTTATCAATTTCTCTCTACATCCTAGGCTAATGAGCTCACGCTGAGTTTCAGTCTTGATGTGTAATACCTAATTTAGAAAATAAAGATACTTATAGAACAAACCAGCACGCTTTAATGCGCATCTTACAATCGGAAAATAGGCGCATTATTAATATTAATGTATCATCGAGAGTTTACGCGATTGTTACGCATTGAAATAAAACAAATGTTAACGGATTTTATTATTTCAACTAATATGTATGTATTTATATAAAAAAAACATCACATAAAGCGCGATAAAATTCGTTAAAATTAATTTATTACGAAGTATGTATAAATGAAAAAAAAACATCTTGAAACGCCGGAGTCTAATCGAGCTATGGAATGTACATAAAACCAAATAAAAGGGAACTGATCAAAAACAGAGTCTTGCCGTAATAATAGATATATTCTTATTGGATCTCTTGTACCCTATTTTGTATGAAATCCCAATGTCTAAAGTATTCTTAACTTATGTCTATAAATATAATTATATAGAATAGAATAGGTAATGACAGTTTAGGCGCTGTTATCGCCGAGAAATTGTCTTCGAAATAATTTATACAGACACATGCAGCTAGTAGCCATGGATTGACAAATGAGCTCGCACAGAAAGAGACAAGAACAGATTTCACCAATGATAGAGATCGAGATGTATTAAAATTAAACCTGTGTTAACCACTTAAGTTGAACGTGTTAATATCCCGGTCGCATCCGAAGAATGACGGAGTCACGGTCCTTAAATATAATGTAGTTTTTCATCTATATTGGGAGCGACTACAATTTGACCTGAGTTGTGGTAACTGGTCAACTACTGACAGAGTTGTTCAGGCCTCTTCATCTGACTATTCACAACCGAAACCGATTTTTACCGTGCACTCTGAAGCACAGAAGCGCTCAGATGAAGTAACACTACCACTAAACGATGAACGAAATATTATAATATGGACTATACACTAATTCATAAATAAAATTAATACATAAATATTTTTAGAGAATATTAGTTACTATATAACTAATATTCCCTCTATCCCCGCCAGCTAAGCTCAATGACTTGTGTCAGGAGTGGGTTCGTGTCGGTAGTGTAATGGCCAGACGACTCCCTAACCGCTAAGCTACCGACGCTTTTTAAATAGTGTAGATTTCATACTGTACAACGTGGTCACACAGTTTAGTTTAATCGATCTCGATTCCTATATCATTGTACATCCATTTTACCAATGTAAATTCCAGTCAAAGAAGTCTCATCTGTTCTCTGTCTAGCACCACACATAATTAACAAATTTTTCTAATCTAGCATTTAATATCTTTAATAAATAGCCATGTACAGTAGGCTGCAAAAGTGCATGGACATGCGTGTTATGCGTGTTTGTATGAACTCATACAAATCAAACGCATTTTGATTGATTACCATCGAGTGGTCTAACACAGTTGTGAATATTAAGGGGCTTATATGAGCACTATCATCTTTGATGATGAATGATGAGCACTATCATCATTGATGATGAATGATGAGCACTATCATCTTTGATGATGAATGATGAGCACTATCATCATTGATGATGAATGATGAGCACTATCATCATTGATGATGAATGATGAGCACTGTCATCATTGATGATGAATGATAAGCACTATCATCATTGATGATGAATGAAAAGCACTATACGAGATGAGAGATTATACTGTCGTATATTATATGAGATGAGATTTGGAGAGTGTAAGTAGTGTCACAATCATAATATCACTAATCACATAAAACAACTAAGCTTACGGCTGTAACGCATTTTGAAGGTCTTTTTATAACAAACATTGTAGGTACACCTTTGGTCGGGGTAAGAATAAACGTAATATTAACGACATACTACAGATGTGTGTGTACGTGTGTTTTATCACCTTATTTTGCACCAATAAATGTACACGCGTACAATACAATTTTTACTCAATAATATCGAGTAAAACATGAAAACTCTGTTTACTTATCTGGTTATCAAGATCTAAATACATAAACCTTGTAACTTTACTTACAATCCAATGCAGTTACGAGGTTTGTGTATTAAGTTGCCGATATGCATTCGCGAAAGTCGGTCTGAATAATTCATGAAAATTCAGTATGATTAATCGGATAATTTCATTGGTGATATCCAGACTTAAATGTGGAACGTGAATTATTTTTTCTAATAAATGCCAATAAATGCCAATGCAATGCAATAAATGCCATAGATATTCACAAATTTTCTAAGAAGTTAACATAATTAAAATCATTAGTTAAAGGACCCATTATTCTAGTCAACCAAATGATATGGGAGATTGATTTTTTTTTCAACTTAACTAAGTATTCAATTAGTTACTTCGATAATATTACTTGTTAACAAAAAATAAGAGTATTCAAAAAATACTCTTATTTATAATTCAGAATATTAAAAGTAGAACCTGTTTTACAAAAATCAAATGAATTTTTCAAACAAATACATAATTGTCTTGCCTAATAAAAAAATAGGTTTGTTGACCAAAACCCTAATTCTACTATTTAATTGTCAAGGATTGCCAAAGTAATGAGATTATAAAAAGCTCCAATGAATTTTAGACTTAACTGTTGTACTGTTGAAGTTTAAAATTAAATGGCATCGTGTAGAGTAAAGGAACGATGTGATCAACTCTTTTTCATTTAATTTAGAACTTTAACGCTGTGTATATTAAGGCGAACATTCAATGGTATCTTTTATAATCCCAGTAGTTTGACGATTGTTAACAATTAGTAGAATAGGGACTAGGCTACTAGAGTATAAAACTAATGACCATTGTCATATTAGTATTATGTATGTATATATATAATGTTATATATTGTAATGATAAGACATGTTTAGACATAAAACGTAAATGCACGTTTGAGTCCATATATGCCTTTAGATGCAACCTGTGATACGAATATGCAACACCCTCATTTTCTGTTCGGAATATTAATTTGATTGTGTCAATCATAATATTTTAGCGTCAATATGAGTTGTATAATATTATATATTATTACTTAATGCATTTAAATACAAATATTGATTTTATCCTTTTCAGAATAATTTAAATAACTTTATTCTTAAACATTTATTTTATTCAATTTTTAAATTCTGACATGATTTGGAGCTTTTAACAAGCGAAAGAACGACAAATAGGTATATGAGAAGCTACAGACAGACATTGTTTTAAATATGATCATCAGTGATAAACAGTTTACATTGAACTAAAACCATTTTAATTTACTAAAGTAACTAAATTTCAACACGTATTTTGTGAAATGAAAGTTACTTACTATTTTCTGCATCTTATGAACAATAAAAAGTTTCCTCATTTGTATTATTTGAATTATAAGGTAGTGAAATAACTGCTTAAAAACTTTATTAATGGTAATATATTGTATTGTATCGGTAATTGATTATTTAACGAATTAACTATTTAGATAAAATGACCATTCCAAGTTTATATATTCCCATCATAATAATATTCACTTTAAGGTTGACGTATATTTGCACTAGATTATTTATTAATTTTATAGTGCACTCACCAGTAATTATCAACACTTGCAATGAAAAGTATTGGAACTCTGTTAATTATTTATTGATTTCAAGTTGCCAGCCATCATTTAACAATTAGAAGTCCAAAAAATCAAGTTACTATATTTTTCTTTGCAGGTGTATTTTACTTATGGTTACTTAAATGAGCTCATTACTCCACGATCACTCCTGGTGATATTTTAATTAATATAGAAGTTGAGAAGAAGTTTGATTTGTTATATAAGCGGTTATGTATTTTGAGAAATACATACAACTTAAACATAAAAAGCTTTTGGTCAACAAATTTTATTGTTGACAAATTCTTAGATTGCTATGGAAATCGGCAATTAAAGTTTGGGCACAAAATGTATAAGGTAATGTAAATATATGGCTACGACACACGATGTCCTAGCGCCGATGTGTAATATGTAAATAATATTTTGTAAATCGACAACTGACGGCTATACTACACTTGCATCGAGTAGGTAAACCATCGAGAGTGTTTTATGCAATTGATGTGATTTCGTTTGTTTTATGATAGGCCTACTGGCCACATTACTGTGTTTAAGAGTAAAAATGCTGACTACAATCACATATTGTAATGTATCAATTGTACTTACCAAAACGTAAAAAAGCCAGGCCATAAACTTAGTATAAGAAAAAATTACAAAGAGCAGCACTATGGAAAATATTGATCCCAACACTATTGAGAATGATACGATGTCGATAAACGTATTTTAAAAATGTGCATTACCAGTGTATATGAAGATTTGTCATTAATGATGTTATATTGGAATAATTTAAATATTTGCATTCGTATTATTTATTTGAATAAATATTGCACTAGGGGAGGGCATAATAATGATTTAACTAGATTGACAAGGTAATACTACGGTGTCTTTAGTTTGATAAAATTATAAACAGAAATATTATAATGACATGATGGTCGACCATTCTTTACGTTTTGATAACAGTTATTCATAAGCATTGTTTTATAAGTAAGTTATATATATAATTCTTGAGATATTCTAAATATGTATCATGTCAATCTCATTAGTTAAAAATATAATCAAGTTGTTGCAATTCAGTTTTTGTGTGACTGTTTTGTTATCAGTGTTTTGGTGCGTAACACAGTATAATATATTCCTTTATATCTTATTAATTATTATATACAAGAGCTCTCGCATTCATTAATTGTAAAATATATTTATTTTAGTCATTATAAAGTGATAATAAATATACTCTTTATTTCAAATCTTCGCTTTACTTTAAGTATCAGTTGGAGTTTTTAAAATATAACACAATTTATGTTTAGTGAATCACTGTGATAATTTTATTTAATTGTGATTTCCCGAATAATTTCACGTTTATACCTAGATACTCTAGATTAGTTAGTGACACAAAATAAAACAAGCACTAAAATGCGTTGTGTTTGAAAAGTATAGTGTAATAATTGTTACACTACTGCATTTCTGGTGACAAAATGGTAATGTTACCTGTATGTATCTTGAATATGAAAATTAATAATGCATTTGTATGACTCAGTTATACAACTGCGGTGTCTTCAGGCCTCATGCGGTATTCATCTGTGATAGAGATCATTACGTGAGGCTTGTAGAACACTGCCGTTGTATAAATGTGGCATTAATAATTATAAAACTATTATAAGGAATGTATTCATGTAAACTAATGTTACCTATGAACTAGTGATAATGGCGGACGCGGACGTCATATGTCAAATTTTGTATTAATGTATTTTTTGTACATAATTTAGCTAGAGGAAAATTAATTATGTGCAATTATTACCACCTGTATGGCGCAATACCAAAGGTATTTATGTTCTGTAACTGTTGTGTAAAATACTCGGAGTTATTAAAATTATAATGAAATGATCGAAAACATTAACGTACCTAGTTTTATTAACATATTGATAAGTATCCTTATTGTGGCTGCACAAGGCCTAACATCCTTGATGCCGGTCTCGGTCGGTATACCTGCTTAACCATGGATAAGGTGGAGGGTTAGAGGTCAAACGGCACTCGCTAGCAGAAAAGCCAACATATCAATCTAAACAATAAGCGGACATCGGGCTCAAGGAAAAGCTTTGGACGCTATTGGAAAATCGCTATCAGGTAAGATTATGATGATCAATATCCTTATTGCTGAAACGTGAGCCAAGCGGGAAATCGAGTAAAAATACCCGGTATCTTCTTCAGTTCTTCCTCGTAGTCAAACTTTTTGGTCAAACATGTCAAACCTGGTACAGCTATGTCAATTAGGTACTATTTAATGGCAGATATTCTATGAGCGCATGGCGCGTCATAGGCATGGAATTCATCCTCACGCATTACGGCCGAAAGCGGTGCGCACTGTGCGGTATAACGAAAGTTATCCCACGTACGCTTAGTCAAGACTATTAAACGTACGTGGGATAAAGTTTCGTTGGAATGAACTACCTGTAGTAGTTTAAGCACTCACTATATGGGATTCTCCAAGAAAGTCATTATAAAGTTCCATCAGGGTCGGCAGCGCGAGTTAGGCGCCCCTGGTGATGAGCACACGTCCATAGGTAGCGGTAACCACTTGTGTCTCGTTATGTCTGGTACCTAAGTGGTATGACAAAATACTAACATAATAAACTAATATTGAATTTGTGCTCGTGCTTAATTGTTTTAAAAAAAGAAGCTATGACTTCGAATCTCCCCATACTGTTCCAGTTTAAAAACACACTGAGACTGACTCGATGAGTTATCGAGTTTGTGAATGAGTGATTTGTAAAATGTTCTGCCCTCTTAAGGCCTCTTAAGGCCCTTCCTAAATTAGGCAACACAGACAAACTTAAGATGTTCACTGGAGTTGCTGCGTCTGAACAACCAAACAGCAACTTTCAACAAATAAGCATCGGCAAGATGGCAGTTTCCGCGGAATTGCAATTATTATTATACTTAGAGTTGACAAAACTGCAGTTTTTTTTAGTAATTAAATGTAAGAACGACCTGAGAACCAAGGAACAACGAACGAGATATGAATATGAAGTTAATTAAAATTAATTTGCATACATAAAAGTAAATTAAATAATAATTATACTTTATTAAAAAATTAGATGTTTTTAGGTATAGAGCTCACTATTTTGTGCCACTATGCTTAGAGGATCCTACAAAAACCTTATCGTATCAAATTCAAATTCAACGGCATTTTAACAGAAATATAAATAATTTTGCTGAAAAACTATATAATCTAAAATTGACAAAAATTTACTTATTTCAGATAGTTTCTGTAGCCGTAGCATGGCGATGGAAAATGCGTGCGGGGTTCGATTCCCGCTCAGTGCTAACATTTCCATGCATAAATATGGATGATATATGGGTTGTTGGCGCCCTAATAAGTTCAACAACTGGTCTAACTACAATACTTCGATATTGCCAATAGGTCAGATGGCAACGGTTTCACGGAACAGGTAAGTATATTAAAGTTCCGTCGCGAGTCGTGACGCAGTTAAACTGAAAAAAGCGGACCCCGAACTCAGAGGTGGTTCGTATGCTTCTGGGATTAATGAAAGGATGATTATTATCCTTTATTTCTGACAGAGTACCTAAACATACTGGTATGACGCAGAAAATAATTACTGCAAATGTACCAATTTTCTGACAAAGACGTCGACGACGGACGTCGAGGATCATCGATAAATCCCTTAGGTCCTCAGAGACGGTGCGGAACCTCTCAAACTCAGGAGGGAGTTTGCCTCCCGATGTGTCCCACTCGATGTGTGTTTTACCACCTGTATAACGGCAACGGTTTGTGCTCAGAACAATGTTTTCGCATGATGCCCGCCTACTTTCTACCATTGCACCGCTTGCAATAGGTAGGAAATTCATCCTCACACATTACGACCGGAAGCGGTGCGCACTGCGCGGCACGAAAGAAAGTACACTGCTGCGGTTTTTCCAAGCGACTATAATACTTAGTTCTTCAAAAATTCAAGAAGGATATTAGTAGGTTACAGAGTAGGCAGCACGAGAGTGACGCCCCTGTTGTTGCAAACCTCCATAGGCCACGGTAACCACTGTCTATCAGGTGTGCCGTGTACTTGTCTGCCACCTAAGTGTAATAAACAAACACAGTTTCAATTTACCACGTAGGTATTGACACGGTCTATTTAAATACTTATTAAAACGAGATTAATTAACGGCAATGCGGTTAATTATGTAGTAGGTATGTAAGTACTTACGGTACAACAACAGGGGACTAAAGAATTTACAGCAGGAAACAAATAACTACGCCTTGTAGTCAGATAATTGTGACGTCATAATGTTTGTTGATTCAGGTTGTTTGATAACATTCTTGTTGCTCGGAGATAACGTTGTGGAGTGGTGAAACACCGCCAATTTGGTTCGCTCCCATAAAAGTCTGACCCCCTAACCCGAAGCGAAGAATGCCCTAGCGTCGAAGTAGCGTTCGTTCATATGGCCTTGATTTGAAGTACAAAATTAAATCAAAAAGAGTCCATTAGTACGTTTCATTCACTCTAACACTACACAATGTCACTTAATTTTATAGTGGTGAAGTCTAAAATTCAATAGCGTTTTTTGTCATTTCAGTAGTTTGACAATGGTTTACAATTAGTAGAATCAGGGCCATGATGAACGGACGAGACTTCGGCGCCAGCTTTCCTTGGGGTTAGGAGCCAGGGAGGCAGGCTTTTACGGGAGAGAACCAAATTGTGAGTCGAAATCGAAACCGTGCGGCGGGAATAGAACTGAGACCTCTGACTTATCGGTCGACTACACAGGTCTTGATACTAGTGTTCTATTAATGCAGTTGTTTAATTTGCTTGCCAATCTTCGCAATAACTGTTACATGTTAAGTTTACTAAACCTGATGATCAATGTATGTTCGGACATTAGTAAAGTTCACGCAAAGCAAAGTTGGTAGCTCACCATATTTGATGATACACACGTTGCGTAGACCTTGTTGCCACTTTTAACTACTCCCATCTAGAGAGGTGTGTGCTAGTTTGCCACCTAAATGTTATAAAAAATAATTGACATACCAATGTACCTGCCAGCATTAATTGCTTGGAGGTCGTCATCATCATCATCATTTCAGCCATAGGACATCCACTACAGAACATAATACTTCCTCATTGACCTCCAATCTTGCTGGTTGAAGGCGGTCTGCATTCAATGGGTATCCGTAACTCTATGTTGTCCATCCATCTCATGGCTGGCCAAACTTTGAGAACCTTGGGGCTCCATAAGCCATCTGTTCTTCTTGCATATTAACACTATGCACAATGAATTATTAACAATGGTCCATAAACAATGATGAGCATTAAAGAGCACATTGCACAAAGAAATCCTAAAGTTTGAAAATGTACCTTTGTCTGATGAGGATAATTTCGATTAATTATAGTGGCATAGCATGGCTTAAGCATATTTCTTAAAGAAAAAATTCTTAATTAAATGTATACAATTACCAACATAATTTTGTTTCAAGTTTTTCAAATTGTTCCAATCTGGATTATCACCTGTCAATTCAATCAAAATATATTAAATAAAATCATAAATGATATGTACTTAACAATATATTTTTGCTGTAGTTACATTGAGTTTTTTTACAATGATAATATTATTATATAAAATCGATTTATAGCAAATATCATTACAACTTAAAGCTTTTTTTCATTGGAGAGTGTAAACAGTTAGTTATTGTTATGGCGGATGATCAGAGACACTGTGTTTCGGTTTCACTAAGTAGAACTCAACATACCATAGAGGTAACACAACACCAAGAATAAGCATAAAGCACACTAGATGGAACCACTTCAGACCGAAGTCAGCCCCATGTGATGTTAACTCTTTCACTACAACTGCTTCAACCGATACTTTTTCTTTACTTGGCAAGAGATGAGTACCTTCCGTTGCATGTTCATTTTGTTCTGAATCTGTGTAAGGGACAACAGATGGAGCCACTGTGCTGTTCATAACAACTGCATTACAATCAATGGAACACTGTGCATCTTTTTGTTGTACACTATTGATAGCTATATTATTTTGATTCAAAAGTTCATTAAAACTTGTAGTATTAAGTAAATCCTGTATCACAGCATTTGAAGGCTTGGAGGTGGAAGTAGATGGTACTGATTCTGGTGGCAGAGTTGGAACGAGTTCTGTCAACACTGAGTACGGAGTAACAGGGACTTTAATAGTCCGTCTTGCAAATATTTCATTATCTTTGTGTATATGATTAATCCTTTTGAGTTCTGATATCTGAAATGGGCATTACAGTTCAACATGTAAGATAATACCTATTGATAAAAATAAATAGACTGATATACAAAGGAAGAATAGAAACCAATAATAAGTAAGTGTTAAAGGTAAATCGTGAAAGATACAACAGAATTTACTTTTACTTACCGAACAATAGAATCTCAAAGCAATAGCTTGAAGTGTGTCACCCTCTTGGACTTGGGCTTCAATAAAATGCTCTTGGGGTTTTATTCTATGCAGCTGAATCTCGCTGTGTTCGGTGGCATCGTTCTTCTTCCCCATATTAAAGCCCACCATTTCATCTCCGCCGTTCATTGAGCGACTTCTAAAGACAAACATATAGGCTGGTAACACGTAAACAACAATAGGCATTGTAAATCGTAACTACGTTTCTTCATATCTACACTTACCTTTGTTTCATTTTCAAAACCAATACTAATACTAATAATATCTACCATGACCTGTATAAAATGTACAAAACTACCTGTATAATACCCAGTAATAATAATCATCTAATTAGAAAAGTGCAAAACAGCTGTTGATTCACTCAGTCTTGACAAAATCTGTCTGACAATTTGATCTTTTGACAATTTATATAATGACAACTACCACATTTACCACAATGATGACGCAGCTAGTGTTGCTAGACTGAGTGTCCGGATTTTCCCTATATTATAGGTTGAGCGGTGAACACCGGTCGAGGTATCTTACTGGACGGATCACCGCAATAGAAGACAGCGGCATACCACATCGGTGCAGGCCTTGATCAGCGCCCAGAGTCTGCAGCAGCCTACGCAAGCTCAAGTTGTAGAATGAATTCCCTGCTATGGTTTTCCGGCCTGTGGTTTTCCTAAATTATTACATATGGAGTTCTTTAAGAAGAGCATCAGAAGGTTTTTACAGGGTCAGCAGCACGAGTGTGACGCCCCTAGTGTTGCAAGCATCAATAGGCCACGGTAAACTCTTTCTTTCAGGTGGGCCGTGAGCTCTCTCGTCGTTCAAGGTTAGTTTAGAAACAACAGAAATTGGGGCCCCTGAGATTGAGGTCCCCGGTGTACCACACCACCCTCCCTCCGATAGTTACGCCATCCACTGAATATTATAATGTTAGATACATGCATAATGTACCTACCTATATATCATTCAGTGGAAAAAATATTTAACGTTGTTTATAATTTAACTTCTAGGTGTTTATACACAGAGTAAGTAACATACTAGCATGCCATTTCTAAAATAAGGTGCAATTCTGAATACTTACAAACAAACTACAATATTTATAATAGGTATCAAGTTGCCAATAAATAAAATGCTAACGAACTCCCTAGTCTATACCGATGTATAATTACGAGGGTCATTTAAATAATTACAATAGGTACCTATATGAGGGTAGGTACCAAGTAACAAATTTGAAGTAATTGCTAGTCGCGATTGTAAAGTTTTAATCATAGATTATTATACCCAAACAGTATAGGCATGTAATTTGGATAATAGTTACTTAACTTTGGATAAATAGTGATAATCGTTAAGTCACAATAACCCATCAAAATGGCTCATATTCCAGATTTGTTACAGTTGTGTGCAGAAAAAGTAGCAAAACATGCAAGAAAAAATAGAAAAGAACTCCGTAAAGTCTTAAAATATATTGAGCTACCGCCAATTTATATTTCTTATGTAAAGAATAAAAGATACAAGGCATTAGATTTTTCAAGCTTTATTCAATCAGAAAGAGGCCATACAAGAATAATACCTTCTACGGTAAAAATGCATACAAATCACGAGTATAAATTATCAGTGGGTAGTGAGAAAATTTTGTATATTTCAACTATTTCCGACCTTGGCACCAAAATGCTTAAATTAGATTTCCCTATGGGCGAATATGAATTATTCCCATTTAACCGTGGATATGTGTTAAAAACTAAGGACTATTCACCACGAGTTCACGACGCTATACATGTATTCACCTCACGTAATGAATGCAGAGGACTTGCTGGCACATACTGGGATGGAACTACGAAGAATGTCCAACGTATGCGAATATTTAATAACTTTATAAGTGAATATGTTACTCCGGAGTTTTGGGATTATGCCACATCTTCCATGACCAATTCATTTCCTGTAATACTTGATAGCCTAGACGATCACAATAATTTACCTTTATTTTTTTATTTAGTACAAAATATAGATGTTCATGATTTACGCAAAATCAAATTGACATGTTCCGGTGAAATACGTAACTGCGGTAACGTGAAAGCATGTTGGTATGTGCATCACTCAGAAAAAGGACAAATTGGTATTGCTGTGAAACAGAAACACTTGTTTGATATGATGGGTCAACAAGCAGGTTTATGTTTATTTGCTTCAAATGGATTTCGTGCAATAGGAAATTTTGATTATGACCTTGCGTTTAATTGGCGTAATATAATTAACGACGAAGTATTTGATATTAATTATCATTGTGAATTTGCAGAGTGTTCTTGTGTTACTGGTCGTTATCGAAAAAGGTCAAATAAGGTACTAGGCAAGTCTTAGGGGGGAATTTCTGTTGTTGAACGACCTATGTGTTGAATGACAACAATGACAACAATTCTAATTTGCTGATAACATAGTGAAGTTGCCGCGATTGCGATTATCTTCTCATTTGAAACGCATAGTAACGTATGCTAAGTATGTCTAGGTATGTGTAATTTAAATTTCATACTCAATTTGTATATTTTCCACATGTATGAATCTTTACCATAGCCTGTATTAGAATATCGTGCATATTAGATATTCATACATTTTTGTTATAGGTAGGTATATTTACAGAAAATTGCACATTTTGTACCTATAAGTACATACCTACACCTATACAAATCACATATTTTTGGTGTAAAGCAAATTGTAAGACTTAGTTACTTATTAGCTTTGATGAATCGATACAGATAGAGACCTGAGAAAATTCTATAAGAACAAAATAATAATAATATAAACCCTATATGAGACCGACCCATCTTCCCCTACTATGGAAAGTAGACGCAATTCTTGAAATTGATGAGAACCTTTAGATTATACTGGATATTAATATTTAATTATTTATTTTTGGATAATTTGTAAGTATGTATAATAATAATTATTATTATTACAATTTTTTGAAGATTGTACCTAGTGTATTCAGTAGGTACCCGTGTAATTATTTACATGCAGTAAGGCGGGCGGAACGTGGAGGACTTGTGATATATTTGTAACTACTGTTCTGTACTACCTACCCATGTTTACAAGTAAATGACTGAATAATTATTATTTATTATTAAGTAGTGCAAAAACGTAGATATTCAGGATTTGAATAACAATTTCAACTTGCCTACCTACTTGCAACCACTTTTAAACTGAAGTATTTGTGTACCTACAATATATTATACAATAGGTAGGTACAAAGAGAGCTTGGAACAATATTCATTGTGGGTATTATATAATTTGTCAGTTATTCACTGTAACCCCTCGTTTTCACTAAGAAACGAGTTGTAAACTAAAAAAAACACCATACCTACCTACTTAGGTACCTATACCTAAACTAAAATGTTATGTTATGTTAATACAAAACTGGTTGAAGATTTGTCAAAATCTCGTAGAAGACCTATAACAACATAAATTCTTGTTTTATACATGTATTAAAACACATTTGCGTTTACACTGAAGTTTGCGACATATTGCAAACTTGTCAAAAACCAGTTATAAACCTTGCCTTGGTGTAAACGAGGGGTAACCCACAATTTTACTTACAAGCTCGTTTAAAAATTTATTTATGCATATTGAAATCTGCTACTTAGGTACATTCATTATACTTTGTAAAATGTAGCTTGGGTCCTATGACAGCTGTCAGTGAAATCCCGCACATAAAGTCTTGAATTTTCTATTATTGAATGTAGTAGCTGTCAATGTCATACTTTATGGGCATACCGAGCTAATTAGTGATGGGCGATGAATCATCGTGACCACATACTATGAACTATCCATATTTTGAATAAAGCTTAATTTAAAATTGAAATTAATATAAGAAAAAAATAATTAGAATTTAATCTTATTGCTTAAGTATTTTAATATCATAATAATATTTATATTTCAATATACTTGATCCTAAATAATATTGAATAAATAAAATCCTACATTCAATTCATCAACGCCCTGAACCTATTATTGGATTTTGTAAGAAGACACGCCGCGTTTGGCTCTTGGGCCATGATATAGGCATAAGATACACGCGCCAACATCTTGTTTGATATGAACTTCCACTGATCCACTCCACTCATTCTCATCAGTACGAGTGCCGACGTCTTATATGCTACGTATATTCCGTTCTCATTACAATTAAATACATACATACAATTAAATTAAACCTAATTATATGTAACATGCATCAATAATAGCTGGTAGTATCGATATTTTCATCGAATTTCGGACATCCCTATAAACCTCATTTTGACATCTGTCATAGGACCCAAGCTATATTTTACAAAGTATAGGTACCTACATGCGAACGCAAGTAGTGTCTACTTACCTACCTAAATGTATTTGCATGTTACATAACAACATATTTATTTAATTGTACTTAAATTCTAATCGGAGAAGTTAACATTCTGGACGGGCCGTGAACTCGTGCCTCACTTTATTGGGGAAATATTTCGGGCCAAGTTACCACTACTGCAGCTACGGAAACCTGTATAGACAAAATGCTCGCGCACATTACGTCTTAGGACGACGTCGAAGATTCCGTTTGGAATGTTAACTTATTCCGATTAAAATTTATAGGAGAAGTTAGTATACTTAATTACTAATTGCATTAATAATTAGTAATTTCAAATACATATTCATGCCCGAGTCTGAATATAGACTGAACAAATACACCACTTTCAATATATAATCAGTTATTTCATTACACAACTATGTTTAGGTATGTACCTACGCTACCATGTCTCTGTGGAAAAGGGACTTCACGGCCTGGATCTCCCCAGGTTCGGCTTGGTGTGGTACCGCTATAGCACCGAAAGGTTTGTCGCCTTCAGAATTCAGAAGTCTGGAGATGGCCATCCTGCGGGGCGCACAACTTCTGCATCAATATCTGGTATTAATGGATTATTCATCCAATCTAATCGTGTATACCAAATTTCAGCTCAATTAAATACCTAGATTTTTTTTAACGCCCAACTTGCAATAACCACCATCTAAATCTATATGGCATAAACATACAATACGAACTTCTGTCTGTCTCTCTCTCTCTGTGAGTTAGAACCAGAGAGAGAATTCTCGTCTGTGGTGGTTGGTTCTTTCTTAGGCTTTCCTCCTTGGGTTGGAAGCTGAGATGGAAGTTCAATTTGGTACTGTAGGTCTTCTAGCAAAATATTACGTGTGCATATTGAAAAGTATGGATTTGGTTCAGCGAGCAACCAATATAAAAGAACAGACACTGAAGAACAATTGTGAAAGTGCTGATGTTCAAACTGTTCAAAGTGAAAGTTGATAGCCGAATTAGGGTCAATAACCGAAAATATCATGACAATGCCTAGGTAGGCCTAGGTACTTAACTTTTAGAATGTCACGTTTTCTTTATTCTAGCCGTCAAATTGTGTAAGTCTAAGCTGGGGTGCAGTCCAAAGCATGGTGGTCGCAACGACGGTGCCCACCCTAATGGCCTTGACAGTTGTTTTTTTATGTACCGCTTAAAGGATCCGAAGCTACGAGGAAGGAAACAAGTGTGTTGGTAAAGATTTCCAGATCTGTTTGTACCGAATGTGCGTGACATTTAAGCACTGTGCGCGTTGTCCTGTATAGGAAAGTAGAGGGTGGGACCAGATGGAAGAGCTATAGGTAGGACTTTATCCAGAGCATTTAGCAGGTACGTGCGGAGCCATCCTAAAGATGGGAACAGTATTCCATGCAGGGTCCTGTATCTTGTACAGAAGACTTCGTTGCTACGACGTGAAAAATTGTCTCATCCTGTTCAGCACACCGAGTCACGGTTCTGATATTCGTGCAGACGCGGACGGCCTGAGATATGACTTACTCCGTGGATCTGCGAACCACCACGAAATTTCGTGTGTATCGCATTTCGTTCTCAACGTACAACGTCTGCAACTCGAGTGTTAGGATAATCACTTGTCAACCATAGTCCAAGCGTAGTATCCTAAATCTATAAGTACCCGCATTGTAGATATACATCTTACTTCAACAAAATAACATTTAATTTTATGCGTAGGTATTTAGTAATAGAAGGTACCGTGTTCAGAAATTTTGAAGGCGTTTACCGATATTTATATTGTACGCCACCCCAGTGTTTGACTGTGTACATATTACCATTTTTGACAAGTAGGTATAAGATTTTCTTTTTTTCAAATACCTACATTTATTAACCACCTTACACTGGCCTGTCTGTACACCGGCCTATCTGCAATGGTATTACAGACAGGCCAATGCGATGAAGTATTATGTAGTGAACGCGATAGTGAATATACAATACACCTCTGCCTACCCCTTCGGGGATTACGGGGGTGGTGAGCATATACGTTCATTGGCTTTTGACGTTGACTGTACTCAGTGGAATACGCAGACATCAATCAAACTACCTATCTCAATATTTTTTCTCTGTACGAATCGTTAGAGGATGATCATTAGTGTTAGTAAGTTTTGGAAGCATTCATTGTTCTTCCGGTTAAGATATCTGGTCAACCGGACTATGGGTTAGAAAATTATCCATAGTGCACAGTTAACATAGGTACATAATGAGAGCCCTTTGTTCGTAGTCCTGGAAGTACAGTCAAACGGGGTGAATAGAAATAAAATGGTCAGCTAAATTCTGTACCTAGTTAATTTCTTTCAAGCGAAACTTTGGACTAGTTCATCGTAATAACAAAATCATCAAATATCTGATAACAGGTTTATTTGAAATTTAGTAAAAGAAATTATTTAAAATATTCCATTGACCATTTTATTCCTATTCACCCCGTTTGACGGTACAAACCAAACCAGATTTTGGCATTAAGTATATTCATCAATCATCAAGTTGTGTTACTAGTTTAGGGTAAAATTCGTCACACACTATTACTCGATTAGAATATTATTCTTAACCAGTCACTGCGATTGGATGCAGGGAGACTCGTTACGAAAGAAGCGCGTTCTAGAATATAATATAATAAAAATACCTACTTGTCTATTTAGTCAAGTCCGACCCGCGCGGATTATGTTTTTTAGGACGAGCCGTGGTCGGTGTGTCGGTTACGGCTTATCTGAGACCGAGCTGTTATATAGGTCATGTTCATTCTCATTGTTCATTATCATGTCATAATAAGGACTATTCAAGAAAAGCAGTTTCACAAAATAAACTATTTATTTTCCATTTCTATTTTCTATCACTTAAAAATACATCGATGTAACAAATAAACCGGTAAATCATTGACAGAATGTTAGTTAAACTTTTTTACATATTATTATTGATAAATGCAATCTTAAATACCTAATACCCGGCCAGAGAAATAATTATAAAAACCTCATTTGTGATATCAATAATAGGTACATTAGGCACTTATATAAAAGTAATTCATTTTATTGCCACAATTTAGTATTTTATTTTCATGAAAAATTCATATACGAACAACTAATAAAGAAGTTATTATTATTTTCCTGGTAAGGCTGAGACACTATGTACAGATGAATAAAATGAGCCTCAAGTATTTCATTTTGTAAAAAAATATTGGTGGTTTGAGGTGACGACTTAGATAAATTTTCAATAATTATAACACACATTTTGAAGTCGCCACCGGAATCAGAAGTTTCCGCGACCGAGATTCGGGTTACTCTCGTGCACACTGCGAAAAGTAAAACCAACGTAAATACATTGTTCAAAGGGTTAAAAATATCACCACAAGATAATAATAAAAACATGTTAGTACACAAAAGAACAAGACAAACATCGTTATCATCGCCTGAAGAATGCGCCATCGCTTTGTAGGTAGACTAGTGATTCCTTGTTAATGTTCATCAAAACAACAAAATCACTAGTCTTCCATACAACGCGCGGCTGTTCCGAAGACCGTGGTTAGTGGATGAGAAGACCTATAAATGTTAATCACAATAAAGGTTAGTAGAACACAATGAGTTAGAGGTAATGCGTGATCATTGCTAAATACTTGGTAACTACGGAGATGTGGCAACTTCGTACACTTACAATGCAGTTACACAGATGAACATCTCGTTTGAAAGGTCTACGCTCCCGCTACAAACAACTGTGTGCATGTTTACCTGCTCATTTCAACATCGACGTAACACAAATCCGTTCAATAACCTCTACTTAATCTTAGTTTGGATCGGTGCCAACTCTGGGAACTCTTCAAACATTCTAATGTCAAAATAATAACGTGTTAGTAATTATATTGATTCGTATACTGTTAATAGCATGTTTGACACAATATCCTCAACCGTGTACAATGATGAGTTAAAATAGCAGGCCGACTCGAAATATTAGCAATGATACGACAGTTAATGGTAATGTTGGCATGCTTTTCAATTATGTGGCATGATTACAGATAATTGGAAAACATTGTGACTGTAGTAGTCTAGATGTTGAATACGGTCGAATGTAATATCTGAGACGTATCGTGAGCTCTACACAGTGTTTATGTGACAATGACTACGTATAGTGGGCGGCGAGCAGTACCTCTGTTGCAGCAAGTACTGCGCCATCTGTATGCGCTGCGGGGTGCCGGTGATGGTGATGATGCGGTCGGTGGAGCCGGGCAGCGGCTCGGCGATCTCGATGCCCGCGCCGCTCTCCGCGCGAATCTTGCGGATCCGTGAACCGGCCTTGCCGATTATCGCACCGGCCAACTGAAACAAAATACATATTATTAGATTTGAGCTGTCTAGAAAACTACAAGACTTCAAGAAGACGATCCATTTCAAAGACGAAAATTTACTAACATCTTTGGGAATCGTGACTTGCGTAGTGGTGTCGGACTGATTGCCGCCGCCGCCCCCGTTATTACTGAAGTTGCCGCCACCACCGCCGCCGCCGCCGCCTCCACTGCGGCCGAAGTTACCACCGCCGAAGTTGCCGCCTCCGCCGCCGAAGTTACCGCGAGGCGGTCCGGAGAAGTTGGCTCTTGGCCCGGGCCCACCGAAATCGTTGAAGGCAGCCCGTGGGCCGGGCCCGCTGCGACCACCCCCCATACCTCCGGGTCCGCGGGGCCCGGGCCCACGGCCGGAGGGTCCGCCTCCGAGGGGAGGCATGCCGCGCGGTGGACCGCGGGGCGGCCCGCGAGGCCCTGAGCCCCGAGGGCCGCCGCTTCCTTGTCCACAGCCAAAACCGCCGTATTCATCCGCGTAGAAATCATCGTAATTATGCGGATCGTAGTTTTGTATTGCACCTTTTATGGGAACCTGAAATAGTGAATATAGAAATAAATTTAAATAACAACATACTTTCGGAATCAAATGGGATTTAATATCTAACTTTTCTAAACTGAATTTGCTGGCATTATCAATTACAGGAAGGGTTACGAAGAGAAAATTAATTTTTACCTGATTGATGAGATCCAGCACTTCCTTTATACCGGCCGCTACAGCGTCAGCCTTGCCCATGAGTTGCACCACTCGCTCTGTGCTTTGAGGTGCCGGGTTGGAAAATATTTTCAAGCGAGCGCCTGTTTTCTGTAAATGGAGATGATTTTTTGCCAAATAAAGGAAAGTATAAGTTTATTTTTCTATTTTTATATTATAATCCTATTTATTTTGTATTTTTTTTTGTGTGGTATACAATATTACTCCTAAATTTTAGAACCTATAGGAACACTAAATAGAAATATTACTAAGTAATATAATTTCAAATTCCAATTACGATCCGATTTGTGTTTAATTATATCTAAAATTGGATAACTCCAACGCCCTAAGTCCCAAACAAATTACATAACAAGATATAGAAGTCCGATTTACAGACAGGTAATAATTATAGCGTCTGTGGGGACACCGTGGGGGTGTTTAGAGTGCTATGACAAATCGATGAGTGATCAATTACCGATATTAGACAACATGACCGGAGAGAGGCTTGCCGTGCTCCGAGTGGTGTGCGAGTGTGAGTGACGTTTGACAGGCGGCTCGCGCGTGCGCGGCGCCATCGACCCGCGCACGTGGCCGCCCTCCGCCCCGACCACCTTCACACTACTTAGCGACGGGCCCCCGGTCCCACACCTCACTGCACTGTCGATAGGTACCACCGATGTCATGTGACCAACTGTCATTTTTTAACTGTCTTCACGAACGTGTACGTGTACAGGCGCGAACAAAACACTTGTACCCTTTACACAAAAGGTAGTTCGATATTTAAATTCAATTTGGTTTATTAAATTAAGTTGAGCACTTGTTTTTCTACACGGTTCGTTTTAAGTACGATAAATAATAAACTATTTATTTAATAATTCACGAGGACCTTCAAGTCGAGGAGCGCGAGACGCGACCATCCCTCGAGGGTGGTCGGTTACAGAATGAGCGGGTGAGCGTCGGCTAGCGTGCAACACCTGCCGGCCCCCGCACGCCCCCCTTTTCCGACGGTCCTGTGCATTTGTGGGGCTCCGAGGAAAGCTTGCGGCGTGCGCCTCGCCTACGCCTCCGCTACTTTATCTTCGGCAGACACATAGTCCGTTTCTCCACCCATAACAGACGATATTCACGTCGAATTCCTGTCACGGACCTGAGCTTGACGGGCGTCTTTTACAGTGAAAAGGATCAGTAGCCTATGTACACAACATAATTTATCACTATTTCCGCAAGACGAAATTGTAACAATTTATTATCTTGGACCATCGGATGGCCTAGATGTGGAGGCTTTTGCTGAAGCGTTAAAATTGAGGCTTCCGGCCGACGACGAGGATTTATTAGTAATTTTATACGCACAATCAATCATCAACTTGTTCACTCTCAACGTGTAAAAGCTACAGGATATAGTTTTGAGGATAATTTATATTGATCAGAAAAGTAATTTGGGATTAGGTCATTTGTACCGCGTCTGTACACGTATGCCTATGTGAATAGCCGCGTTTGATAGACATTTTCTAATTAATACAATTCACCTGCGCGCGTTAGTAGCAAATGGAAATATGTTGGAGACCGGGTATTTCCCAAAGGAAGTGCCTGCTAATCAGCCACGAAACCACTTCTATATGGCTATTACGTTCATTAGCTCTAGTGCTAGGTAAGAATGAAATTTTAAGTCAACGTGTAAGAATATGAACATGATAAACGGAAAAGTATCATCATCAAAGTTTATTTATGACTAACAAAGTAATACCAATAGGATGATTTTTTTTTATTCTCGTGACATGAACACATGTAGTTTTGAAGATATTTATTTGTGTTTGAAAATTAAATTTCTCGAGCCGCCCGGAAATTGCAAGAATATAGGAATTATTTCAGCGGGTGTTGTCTTTAGGCGTGTATGGTTCATAATAAAACTCATATGAAATTTAGTAAGGCATCTAAAAACTAAAATTTGGAATTAATTTTAATATTTATATTGTGCCCTACAATACTTTGGAAATTAAAAATAATGAATTCATAGGTTTCGTTTACTTAGGCAATAGTTATTTTATGATTGTATGTAACTTATATGTCCGGACTTGGAATGAAACAATTTGATCAAGTGCCCGAGACCCACACATAGAATGGACATATTTTATGTATGTTTGAAACAATCACTCATCAAACCGTTAAGCTTTTCATTTTGTAGGCACCTATGATGTTTACAGCGATAGTGGTCGATAGGTTTGCGCGCGTGAAGCCGTAGAGCACACGGTGTGCGGTTCGATCGGAAACGGAAGCGGTGAGCTCGCGTGCCGTCGCGTCGCCGCCCGCCGTAATTGTCGGTGTCACCGCGGCAGACCGGTGTCGCCTGCGCCTAATTACACCACATACAATTCAAGACAGTTTGTGTACGACTGCAGGGGTAACGTTTGCATCGCCTCCTCTACAAGTAACCACCCGTATCCTCGGAGCCGTATAATTATCCATGGGAACCTTGTACTGTTTATCCGTTCTATTTTTTGCTCTATTCATTTACCTATCGAGGATGTTCGTCCGTCACGTGCGCTCCTGTAACCCGAGCCGGGCGCCGCTCGTTTCCGACGGATGAAACCCTACCAACATGTGATATTACCCTTTAGCTTATTCACGACCAATCTCGATCTTTTGCCCATTATATTTTTTGTGACACTTAAGTGGCAAGCAAGCACGCGGGCCACCTGATGGAAAGTGGTTACAGTGTCATGAGCGTCACACTCGTGCTACCAGCTCTGTAGAAACGTTCTAATGCCTTTGAAAACTTCATATTGTAGTCGCTTGGAAAAACCACAGCAGGAAATTCAGAAAATAGCATTTTTTCGGATTAGTTTTGAAGTATATTAATAATGAATGTTAATAGTTTTAATAGAAAATTAAAGGAAGGCAATCAGTGAGGCCACCACTTAGCTTCACTGTGTAATGTAAACCACACAAATGTGTGAGCACGATGTTCTGAATAAATCTGTCGACGGTAACCATAAATAGCATTATGCATCGTAACTCTACCTGAAGGATTCTAAAGACGTTAGAGCAGAGAGGGCGGATGCGACGGGACGCGGGACCATATGTTCGAAATGTCTATTTATACGAGAGGCCTCGCATTGTGCAAGTAGGTAGGCTGGTGGAGTCCAGGTGCACGTGCGCTTTTTGTGAGGCCTTCCGGCGGCTGCGCGCGCACCTGCCGCGCGGCAGCTGGCGCGCGGCGAGCACGCGCCGCCGCCCGATGTACCAACACGGCCAACAGGGTCCAAGTCCATTTTTCGATAAATATGATGCTTTTCCTAAGTTCTGCGACATATGCGAGGTCGCTAACCTCTTATTAATATTGCCTCAGGTATATGTCTATTCACTATTCTCAATAGCGTTGATAACAATAGCTTCAGCGCGGAATCACAATGAGACCTTTATCACATTCAAAGTTCGCTATACAACATTTTTTATTTGGAGCGAAATTTCGTACGGTTATTGTTAATTTTGCATTTCGTAAGGATTCTTCGTCTTGTTAAAACGAGGCCGTATTCGCACCGAACAAAGGAATTTCGAGAACAGCTGATAGATGTTTAAAAAAACTTGAAAAACGCGGACTCAGGTAGATTGTGATCGAGTTTTGGAATTATTTCCGGAGAACATCGTCGTTTGTGCGTCGATTCATTTGATTGTTCGGTTGGAACAAACAAACACATTATAGGGAGGGCGGCGCGGAGACTGCCGGTGTCACGATTACGTTACAGATATACGTTCCGTAGTCATAAGTCAAATCTCTTGACAAACATTGCCGAAAAGCCTACTACCCAATTATGAAATACATCATCGCGCATTATCAGCTACATAGAATGTAAAGTTGCTCTTTCCGGTGGTCGAAGGCAAAACTTACAACTTGGGGAAGTACGAGGGTAATGCATAGTTGCACGAGGGTAATGGATCCACTGGTGGATGCAGTTTGCGGATACGATATTGTAAGTGGCTAAATTACCTAACAGACTTTGCCAGTGAACTTGTTTGAAGTTTGCACTTGTTTGTTAAGTTGAAAAGTACTGCGGCAAATTTACTCGAGTATTGTGAATTTCCGCCCCACCACTATCACGCACACGAGCAAATTAAATTGACGTAGAAATTCATGGAACCACGGACGTTTTAACTGTTATACAGATGATATCAATGCATGGGGGCGTCATTTCAGTTTAGAGAAGTTATACGTTTTTGTCCGTCGACCCCGTTTGTAAATTCATTTTTCTAACATTCATATTATTATAATCGAAAACCTTATTTCCGACAAGGTAATCGCACCCAAGATATCATTAAGTACAGTTTATGTCACGAGACCAAATGTAAAAAAAAATCATTGAAATAAGAGTGTGCGATATTGTACAAAAAGATGTATTTGAATGACTAAATATTTTCTATGCCTATTTTTTTAATACCGAGATAGTTATTCTTTCTATTTTATAATTAACATTTCTTGCATAAATTTTAGGGACAGGCTCCAACTGACTCGTTATAGTCAGTTACAATAATAATTGTACTTTGATAAACACACAACCCGAGATTCAAACCCGTAACACCTCTCTCTTTACGAAAACCTTTCTCCACTAATGTGCGTGAGTAAATATAAAACTAAAAAAATACGACAGAAGTGTTGTAATAAAGAGCAAGATTCATCGGCAGCTGCTTTCGCATCTGCCCTTCATCCCATCCCTGCACCGCGCTGCCTAAATGCTAAGGGTATTCGATAAAAAATCCTTCACGAACACACACCTTCGACAGATGACTATACGTCGTTAAAATGCTCTTACATCTGCTTCGCACAATTATTAAGTCTAGATAACGGAAGGGAATTCCAATTAGAATGTTTTAAAGCCATAGGAGAATACTATTATCTTAATATTATTTATCTCGTACAATAATTTACAGGTTTCACTTGACGGAAAATAAGAATTGATACATATCAAGACCCTTGGGGCCAACCAACATCACCTGCAAGCCCCTACAACCGCTGATTAACTGCCCAGGCTCGAACGCACACTTTCCTCGTGGGGACACTCAAATAAACCAACCATAAAATGGTAAGCTAGATGAAAAAAGAACTCACTCTAGTAACCTCCTTCTCTCACAACATTGTATAATAAATATTACATGTGTTTTAAAGTCAACGGCAACGCTTTACACCATTTTCCGTTGAATACACTATAACAACACAGTAAATACGGATATTACATCCAGATTATTAGGATACAATCGTACCATGCAGCGGGCGTTCGACATCCATCCTCACTTGATGGCATACCGATGCCATAACCAAAAGGCTGCCGGCACTGTCCGCTGAAAGTTAATTAGTAAACGACTTACCTCTCGCAATTCTTTAATCTTGGCTCCCGCTCTACCGATGACACATCCAGCGCGGCTCTGATGAATGAGTAGACGTACGTCCAGGTCTTCATTGTTGCTCTTCGGTCCTCCCTTAAAGAAAATGGTGTGTGAAACATAGGAGAACCAAATTAATACTGGATGGCTGAACTTGGGCAGTCTATGTGGCGTAGCGGTAGTGAACGCAAGAGGCACGGGTTGACTCCTCGCTCAGTGCAAATATTTCTGTGCATTAATATGGCTACTGGTCTGGTTGTGCCTCGGAGAGCGTCAAGCCACCAGCCTAACTACAGAACTTCAATATCGCCAATTTGGTTGTGAAGGTCCGATGGCAGTCGCTTCACGGAGAATATCGATGTTCAGCCGCATCTTAGTGAGACTAGAAAGCCGACCCCAACTGAGTTGGGAATAGGCTCAGAGAATGCTGATGATTGGATGACTGATATTGAAGTGATGTCAATTTACTAGCGATAGCAAGTATTTTTGATGACTCCACCGTATTTCCACTGGGGTAGACGGATAGAAAAGTCGAAGAAACAAAACAAACTTGATGGCTCAGTATTCGTTCTGCATTGCATAACTATTATATCCATCGAAACCTCTTATAATCATCCCCTTCTAGTTCTCCTGGTCCAATAAGGATACGATACATACCAAGGAAACAAGGTATTCAATAAATTATATACTTACATCAGCTAAACACGGCAATATCTCTTTAACGATTTCCAAAATCGTGTCGACATCCGGCGCGGTTATTGAAAGTACCCTGCGAAAGAGCCTATATTAATAAACGAAATGGATGTAAAGGGGGATATAAAATCACAGCACAAAATAAAACAACGGTACGATTGTACCATCCATATCAACGGTCAGGGAGGTCTGGACTCGATTAATTATACTGAAGCATGATGGCGATGAAACTTGATATCGGTACGTGTAGTACTAAAATATATAGATGCCGTCCAGAGTGGAGAGAAGTGAACGAGTGAAAGGATATAGTCCTAAGGGAGACTTATAGCGGCTAATGAGCAGATGCTAGGACACCCAGGTCGTGAAAGTAAGATCAGAAGGCGTCCAGTGTGACAAAGTGCAAGTATCCCGCGAAATGTGATGAGGACGGGAAGTCGACATACGGAGTAAAGCGCCTAACACTGGGAGCTAATGATTAATTTAAACAGATTCCGACTCCTGACTGTTGACGAGTAGAGTGCAGACTCAACTCGGGCTGTATAATTGAGAGTAGATGTTGGCGATATAGTTTACCGTTCGGGGCCGGGGCAATCTGGGACTGTTATAGAGGCATCGTACTGCGTGGCGGGGCGGCGGGTGCGGGGCAGCGGCGTCCAGCGGGGCGGGACCGGCAACCAAGACACGCTGTAGCGGCGCGCCACGCGGCTGCTCCGCGCCACTCACCAGCAGCCCGCGGCCAGCCTCAACTCGCCCGTTCACCACAATAGGGTATTGCGAGTTGACAATCGATTTATTTTTTTCTATTGATACCAAATTGCTTCATACCAAACATCAATGATGAACCAAACGATGTTAATAAAATCAAAGGATCCAATACCAAACACTTAAGAATATGATGTTTGTTGCTACATATTAATTTTGGTAAAGCCTTGACATACAACAACCGTAATTTTGATGTTCACAATTTAGACATAATTTACTCTATTATTGATGCATGTCAGGTATCATTTAACAACTCGATTGTCAGCTACCCTATGAGTGTCATTCGTCTGTAGCGATTGAGCCTGGTCAGCGGGATGGGAGCGGGAGCAGTCGCGCGGCGCGTCGGGGGCGCTAATGACCTGTAACTGGCTGCCGGGGGGTTATTCTGTCTATTTAGCCTACGGACAGGCCGCTGTCGTAGGACTCGATGCCGAATGCGACCATCGAATCCTACCCTCATCTTCTTTCAATTGTTCTTTGCATTCTATGAGGCTGACTAGAATAATACATCATTTTAAAGCATAGAAGAAGCGGATGTGGTAGATTTTCTTTTACCCAAGATAGATCAATACAGTTTTAGATTTTATAAGATTGGTAGACGTACCTGTAGCGAAAAAATTTTAAACATTTATTATGTATTACTAATAAGAAACATTCAGCAAAGTAAGTACAAGTAAAAATAATTCTAAATAACTTACTGGTAACATGAAATCTTGAATGAATGAATTGAATTGGTCTACTCAATGTTCAATACTTTGCAAATACCTGTTATAGCTTGAAATGCTTACAAAAATACACAATTAAGTATTCAAAGTACTAAAGATTTATATGAGGATACTTATTTAATGTAAAGCAGTCTTTATTGCACGAGGCTACTCGCAATACTTTACTTACTCCAAGTCTAGCAGCAAACTTTAGAGTGAATACTGACCTGACTCCTCAGTTTTGATATATTGGCACCTCCTTTGCCAATGATCGAGCCTGCCACCTAGTGAAAACGTAACAATTAGCTATTTGGAAAAGTTGACATGATGATATAGTGCTAGAACGACAGGTTGGCTGACCTCGACGATTTTGATTCAGAATATTGTGAACCTTAAAGAGTATGGGGCCCACTAAGATTTTCGGCGACTACGTCAACTACAACTGCAAGCCAGTACACCAGCTACTTGAGGAAAGTGCTTTGGGTATTCGGACGGTAGTATTTGCCGTAAAAGTCAAAATAATCTAAATAAATCAAGATCGAGAGAGCGAGCGGTCTCTGGTTATCATATCAATGCGGAATTGGTCCTCGGATGTCGATGAACAAAGTTGCACACACAGGCTCAGGAAACATCAGTAGGACACAAGCAGGTTTACGACCACTATAACATAGATGTATATCATTCCTAAAATCCTAGTCAACTTCACCTTACAATCGTGGTATTTTGACCATGTATTTTACACAAAGTCATCGGTTCCAATTCCAATAGCCCATGTCCATACCTCCAGTTAGAAGGCACGCTCTATCTGTTATATACATAGATACAAACGCCTAGGTTCGGCGCTACCTAGATTGACCTTTTACAGTTAATTAGACAAGTAATATCTTTCCTAGGACCCATCCCTACCCTATCGAAGATTGGGCTTTACTTTTCGTTGTACTCAATGGGTATATTTTATTCAAAGTACTTATGAACGAAATTACTAGTGCTTAATTATTTGTGTTAGGGGTCTATTCACGTCCATAATGGCCAGGATTCGAACCGGGAACGAGATCTCTTGGCTCGTAAGTTCGACTACTTACTTAACTATCGCATTTTTTACAAATTATGTTCGTGAAAATCGATGTAGGTAACTTACCTTGCTCGGTATGAGGAAGGTGATTTCATCATCGGTCTGCCGTTGGCGCTTCTGTACTGGCCCATCATCGCCGTAAGCATCGCGCTTCATTGTGCCTGGATTAAAATAGGAGAGATTACAATTACAGCAGTTTATCTTTCTACATAGAACGGGTTCGGTAACAATTTGAGATCTGTTTTAGGTTACAACGATGTAGTTGTGTAGACATGAACAGTTTTTTGAGATAAACAAGCATACTAATTTAATATCTCGATCCATACTGATCACGGCTACTATGGGATCGAGAACAAAAACCTGAGCGGGAATCGCACTCGTGATCCATGTTCCTGAGATAGAATATATAAATATAATAAATCACACTATCATGTGGAACTTAATCACATTAAAGAACATAATATTGCCAATATTACGCAGTGCCACGTAGGCTAAACACAGCTTGTTATAAGGTTTCTAAAATGTAGATGAACATAACAAATATTTACACCGAGCGAGAATCGAACCCGATGCCTTCGACTCGACGCAGCATTCGAATGCTCTGTCCTCTGGCCACTTTTTGTACGAAATTAAGTCTCGCAGATGTCCACGAGCTTTAACAGTTAGCTACCTCGACCCATATACACAAGCAGAGGTTTGTCAGGCACAACTCCAAGCTAAATTTATCATTGGTTAATTGATAAGTGTATAGAGGAATCCATCTAATTCTTCTGGGTTCAAACCAATCTCAACAGCAAGCAACCCAAAAAGCAAGGAAAAGACTTTGCTCACGAGGTTGAGTGGGCTATATTTTGTAAACTGAACTATGAGAAGTATGACACTAGAGATCGATTACAACGAACAAACTCTTGTGTTGCAAGCACTACCTACGGTAACCATTTATTTATTGATTGGTCTTCAATGATTTATAACATCGGAAAATATACCTAAATTAAAATGACCGTGCAATAATTCTCTGTGGGGTTTATACGGAGTATGTAATGGCGTAAGAGGTTACTTAAACATTTAACAGGAAATATATTTCATATTTGATACAGTTCCCGATATTCCCGCAGGAGCATGGCACGTTTTCGGGGACACGTATTTAAATATTTAGGTACTACTGGAAAAGGTGCGCTCCCAAAGTGCTTCCAAGTTAAATTTGCGTCAGTTTCATAGGTAACTTAAAAATGTATAAGTACTTATAAGTAAGATTGACATGGAGTTACGAATTCTGTTCGTACACTACACTCTCGGCCATAATCCATCCCTGTATAGACAAAATTTCAGCAAAATTAGTTTGCTTCAAATGATTGAATTAACGTTCAGCCGTAAGAGCTTAATTGGCTAACAAACAAATAAATATTCACACATCTTCACAAACAGTAGGATAAGATGAGGCTAAATAATGACTATGTAACAGTGGGTTTACAGGTTTTTTTGACAGTAGACAGTAATTGGTCGACTTTTCAAGAGGTTCTAACCTTACAATCGTGGGCGTGCAGTCCATAGAGATAAATAGACACCGTCTACCCTACCAAAGACAGATAAATTATTATGTACTTAGTATATCTAATTTGTATAGTATGCAGTAACTATTAGTCCCAACGAAGGCACGCCGGCTAATCCGCCTTCTCTTCTGGAGACCCATGTATAATTTTATACATGCCTATTACTGGTATATCTTTGAAATATAATTTCTCCATTTATTATTGTCATTCATTTCATTGGTACGACGGGACTTGAAGTACTACATATACCCGTGGGTATACACTCGCGAGTGTATATAACGGAAGGGGTAGGCAGACGAGCAGTATCATAGATAAACTGTAATCATTATTTATCATGAATTGGTAGATCTGCTAACTTAATGAATAACATAATTTTTATACCCACTATAACAAAAAAAAGGTTAGTACCGCACCTTTAATTAACGAGCTATATTTGCCTTTCTCCCGTTCTAGCAATATTTGTAATTTAAGTTTGGTATAAATCACGCACAGGTCTATGTTACTGGCCATTAACGAGAAAATTGTATTAATTTGAATTCCCATTACTATGAAAAATCAGTACGGATAAAATATAAGTTCGCTCTACATTGTGCGCATACCTATATGGAATTTAAATTTAGTTCACAAGGCAATGTTGCATGTCGTGAGTTCGTGAGCACTTGACTATTTTTCAAACAAACTGTATTTCGTTTAGAAGTTGAAACTATGACGGGAGCAGATATTGGCATGTGGCACAAGGCAGAGCTTTACTTTACTTCAGCAAGTCAATATTGCAGAAGCCGCAAGCTATTATTGTTCGCGGGCATGGGCCTGCCAATGCTTTCATCACAATGTATATAGTAGTATGAAACACGAAGACTGGAAAAACAAATAGGTAGTATTTTTTTTTAATAGGAAGATAAAGATTACCTTAAAAATGGCTTTATGTCCGACTACCAGCTGCCATCAGATTTATTTACCACATTTTAAAAAACAGTACTTTTATACGATGTTCAATTCAAACTATCATTATTTTCAAAATATAGTGTTACAACAATGTATCTAAATAAACACTAACAAAAATTAATTCTGTTTATTAAATACTTACTATAACTAATTAAATTATGTGAGGTATCAAGGCACTGTGAAATGATATACATTGATTGAATTGTCAGTCATGGATAGAACCCTGAATCACTAGATTTGGTGGAGTGCACATTGGACATGTGTTTGGGCCGAGAGTATGTTAATGTGAGCGTCTGCCGTAAGGCAGGTGAACGAGGTCACTGACACTCCCGCAGGTGCACGCCTACACTCGCTCGCGGCTTTATTCGCGCCACAAAGGGTAGCAAATTACCAATATGCTAACTACTGTAGAATCCACAAAGTCTACTTTCCTAATTTCCTGTGATTTCACTAGTGGGTACAAAGTTTATAAATTCTTGTGGAGTACCGTTATATTGGTTATTATTATGTTCAACTTGTTTATTTCTTTTTCACGTATTGTTGGTCACACCCACTTAAGGGTACAATGGATTATTTGTAAATTTACATACTTTTATGGGTTCTAGTTCTAGTTAGTGGGTTCTAGTATTAGAAAAATATTTTAAAAAGAAGACTACATTGAAATAGGCAGTGAAAATCATCTCTAGTCAATCTCTTAGAAAATTTACGATAGCACTTAAGATATTTAGGATAAATTCCATTTGAAATCAATTATATTCGAAAGATAATGAAACGTTATTAAAATATCACCGATTGTTACAAATTTCAAAGATCAAAATGATGTATGGAGTTGAATACATAAAAATGTTATTGAAAGCGATTATATAGATTTCCGAGGCAGGTTAAGGACGTTCAAAGCTGGCATGTAGGTACGTGAATAGAACTGGCGGGACTGGAGCCGCCCCGGCAGGTGTTCAACGCACAAAGACCTACATACGTAAAGACCAACCGCGCAAAAAATATTATAAAAAGTAAAGGCAAACGTCGGTCAAAATGTCACTACCAGCTGTCCCGCCTCACCTCTCTACCTGGCTAGAGTGAAGTGGCACACAGACAAAACGCCTTCCTTCGATCTTCACCCTCCACCTTTTTACTTAATAATCTTTCTACTTGTAGGTAATAAATATAATGGATTCCTTAATCCGCGTCTCGTTTTAATGTTTATTTGCCGCTCTGTGTTTAAACAAGAACATAGACCTATGATAAACCAGTTCCCAAGTGAGGAACCTTGAAAGCCAAAAGCAACTTGTATTGGGGCTAGAAAATTATGAAATTAACTGGAACAGGGAGGGTTAACTAACAACAAAAAGGACAACATAAAATGTTACAAGAGGCGAACAAGAAATACTCACGGAATTATTTATCAGGATCGCTTTGCTCAGCCGATTCACACCTAAAACAAGAAATAATTATTATAGATTATTAGAATTTACCGACACTTCAATTTTTCAATTTAAAAGAACCGCGATATTATTTTAAGACCTACATTGTTACTTGTTAGGTAGTACATAAGGAGCGCGTGCCGCCTCATATTAATTCACTTCAGCCCACGTATAGTGGTGAAGAGGGTCCCGAGCAGACTGACTTCGTTGGCGATCGGCTTCGGCATTTGTAACGTAGCCCCGAGACACCGCGGCGCCCGTGGTGCACATGCGCACAACCCTCTACCCCGTCAATAACACCCTCTTCGTGTCCCGGAAAAGACGACTTAACGAGTCGCACCACAAGACACCGTTCTGTCTTAGTCAACCTAGATATCTCTAAATACCTACGTAGGTAGTCAAGATTTCTTTTTCACTAAAATGATGCTGTGAGCTAAATAATAGTTACTTTCAAAATGCAGTAGTAAAAACCTGATGAGGGCTTGATTGATGACATAATTATATCAAATCTCATGGGTCATGATATCTACAAACATTAATAACTATACTTATGTGCATGGAGAGGGATATAACTTGGAGTCTTACTTTCCGATACCTGTCTATCCCTGGCTGTAATCATAGATGACTAATTATTGTACACCAAATGCACCAATACCTTTAGGCGCGATTGGTCCAATTCGCGATTGGTCCAGGTGCTATATTATGTGATAAAGTAACTTGGGAGAATTTTTTGTATGATTTACTTGACAATGAATAAATGATATACGTGTAATGTAACTAACACTCTAAGTTACCCAGAAGTAACCAACAGGGCCCCAATACAAAGCTGATTAATGAGAAAAATTTATATATCTTTTTATGATTTAATGGCGGTGTAACACTGGTAACACTTCATTACTGATGTGATGAAAGAACAATCTAAATACATAATAAACATCCTTAGAGGTAGCGTCTGGCATGCGACATTGTCGTTAGGTGTTACTAATGTCCACCTACAACTTCACTTAACAAATTGACCACAATAAATGGACGTTTTTGTTGTTACAATACAACTTCAACTTAATAATGGTAGTAAATATTTCAGATAAAGGTTGCACCTAGTATGTTAACGCTATACAAATAGGACATATGATTATTCATGATTCCTCTGCTTGAGGTTTACCATCTTCCTTATCTAAATCTTACCGACCAAATCTAAATGGCATGTATGTTTTTAATACGGGGCTTACTTCATAGGTTGCCAACATTTCTATCACTTAAGAAGAACATGATATCGATATCCATCGATACCTTTTTAATATCGTCTCAAAAGTAAGATATTATTCAAAACCTTTTAATCTTACTTATTCCCGAAGAAGGTTTCATAGATAGAATTGGGTAATAAAATAAGTATAAAAGTCAAGTAAAATGTTCCTAATGACAATCGATTCCAGTAAATTATTTTCAGTGGGGGCGCAAGATCAATCAGGTCATCCAAATATTCGTGGCGATCGACGTCCGATATGTATGTTTGGACTATATTTTCATGTTGTGTGTATGCATACCTATATTTAATGATCGTGGGTATTTGTCATTGGCTAATGGCTAATAGCTGATGAGCCACGTCGAAGACAATATCACCTAGGCAACCAAAATGACAACAAAAATGCGCACTACATTTAGTATTCTGGTCCTCTACAAAGACTTCAATTATTTTAAACGTAGTGCAGCTAGGCTGGTTAGGGTCATCGCTTACTATCTTTGTTAAAATGTGATGAAAAGCCTGGGCTCTTACTATGGAGACATAGTGGCTATAAAATATCACACATTGCAACCAAAAAAATTCCGTGGTGCGCTGTATGAAAGGAACTTCGTCCACGTACACTATGCTGTGGAATGAACTCCTACTGGGTTTTTTCCAACGACTATAGTACTGGGTTCTACAAGAAGCATTTAAAAGGGGTCTGCAGCACGAATGTATGGTCTGAATGTGGTGGCAGGTGTTGTACACAGCCATAAGTCACGGTAACCACTATTCACCCACAAAAAAATTATAAGTTAATTAATAAAATATATGACTATTTTTGTAGATAACCTGATAGGAAAATTAGAGCTTGAGAAAGGACGTTGGTCGCTTGAAAATATATAAATAAGTAATAAAATTGGAAAGTGGTACAGATTATATTTACAACCCTAAAATTTCTAAAAAGAACTCAAAGGAAAATAATTATATAAAAGAGAAATACTGTCCCCGATTAAATATGTATATGAGAGATGGAAGGTGGTATAGACCGGCTAAGTATAGGTTCCACTGTGGGAACCAACCGGTGTTATGACAATCATGCAGTTGTGACCTAATTTGCCTGGCCAACGACGATATTCCAGCGATATTATTTTAATAAACGAATAATTGCTATTGGGAGACTCGAGGACTGAATGTCTGGTCTGTAATTTACTCGGCTTAGGCACTGAATATTTCATGCAAGTGGAAGCTACAATAGGTGCCATGAGACACGATAAGTGGATGTTTCGAGGTTACTCCACAGAACTTATTACAACCCCCTTCGAGAAAACTTGCAGGTGTACTCGATGGCGCCACTATGTAAGTAAAATGAAATTGATTCTGCATCACAGAAAAACAGACAATTCGAATATTACGATCTTTTGTTTGTAAAGGATTTTGCTAAAACGATGCATTGAATATTATGTAGGTAGATACACATCTACTTAAAATGCAAAGCAAAGGCCTTTTACTAGATACTAGTGTCTAACCGAATGTTCGGTTTCGGTTACGGTCGATTTTCGGCGAAAAAGCGAGTTACTGAAGAGATACTGTATTTATATAAAAAAAATTATATTCATACGCTGAAGTGATGAGCACGGACTACGTACGTGGTTAATACTGGTTGCCGTCAAATTAACCACCTATTGCCGGCTTAGGTTATAATTTATTCGTCGGAACCATTGCTAAAAGTATGTCGTCTGTAATGCGGTGTTTATTGGTTGTATGGTGGTTGATTCCATTCAAGTGATTGAGCGACGGCGACGAAAACATTTCGCTTCAGTCCTGTGCGTGATCCAGCGTTATTTTCTTTTAGTTTTTGGAAGTATTCATTTTTGAAATCTGATATTTTAATACTCTTTAGTTTGATCTAATGAAAGCCATATTAAAGGAGTTGGGCAGTTGGTTAGTCTCTTTGGGCAGGAGGCATGTCTCCTTTTGATTGCCTTCCCACGGTCTCCACTCTAGGACTAGTTTGTTTCAACGATCAATTCAATGATGATGTGTCTTGAAGTTGCTCTTCTACTGTCATTAAACCTTTGTGGCAACCTCACCGGTTTTGGGTATCTTTCTCGAAATATTTAAACTTGATGGGTGTATGTTTTGCGAGTTCGGTCCTGATTGGACCCATTCCCATTAAATTTTCCTATGTTTTTGTGTTCGTAATTTATATTCATCATTCAAGTACTTAGTACAATTTGACAAAGTATTTAGTACGCTATAAAACTGACATTTAGAAATGCAAAGGTTAGCAAGGAAGTACCTAATCTATTATTGATAGAAGCTTTATTGGAAAGAGGAAAATTTTGTTATAAAACCCTCTGTTATTTTCTTTAAATATAAGATGATTGAATAATGCGAATTACAAATAACTTACTACTGGTCAAGAAGAATAAAGAAGTATGTTATGTTATGTTACAGATTGGTATGGGATTTAGCAAGCAAATAACAAATTTTGGAAGCGAGACTATTTTATTTAGTGATGAGATACCAGATAATGCACGTGAATATTTTAGGACACTGGAATCCTAATACATTAAAATATATTAATTGTGACAATCCTGATGCGGGTATGATAGGTAATACTTATAACGAATATTTCAAAAACTTACACTAAAAGTCAACATGATTAACCCCCAAACTTTGTATGGGGTTAGAAACCTTTTAAAATATCCTCAACAGATTTCCAAAAACGATTAGCTCGTCCCGGCAACGCTCAGTCCGCGCATGCGCATCGTTCGATTTCAGACACGTATTTCTCGGCAACGGTCAGAGAGATGGAGGGATCCCATACGACGACTGCCGGTAACCTGACTATAGGTACGTTTGCAACCATTTATTTTAAATTAGTTCTTAGAATACATATAAAACAATACAGAAACAGAAGTACTCGAACCCCTAGGTAACTTCAAGGATCACCTCATCATCTTTGCGAGTCCTAATCGCATCCGAGGTCTTCACCTCGTAATCCAGGGTCCACTTTACGTCTTTCACTTCACACGGTCGGCTAACCACACATTCTGGAAGTTTCCACAAAACGCGGTTGCACCAATGAAGACGACTCTCTTGCTATATATCTGCTATTGTCACTAATATTTGCAACTTGTCAGTAACAAATAAATTACCATTTTCACAACAATTGAACTAAGGAATTTTCCACTGTTTCACTAGTCGCACTCACTACTGCTGCATTATTTCACAACATACGAAAATTGGTTCTGCATAATATCACGGTGGCATAACAGTCGACATTAAAAAGTCGACAAAATAGTAAAACAAATGGTATATTAATTGCGGTCATTGTCGTTATTTGAAACACCTCCCGCTTCTAGTCCCACGTTGGGCGCCTATTTCTGTTGCGTCCGCTCCAAGATAAATAGGCATTGAACCGTGAGGGCATTAGATCCGTATCAAGTTAGTAAAGTTATATCAGCTGCTTCAATAAGATCACAAAACCCCTTTTAACCCGTCTTTCCCAAAATTATTTCGTAATTTTTGTAGTATGTATATGGCATTGAATGAAGTGAGTACATACTTATGGTTGATCTATAAAACATTTCGATGATTGTTAAGACGAGTAATATAAAAACGAAACTACCAATACCGTTAAAAATATTATTGCCAAGGTCACTGAAATCACAAAATACAGTTTGATCTAAATCCTTATTTTAAACGAAGCAAGGGCGGCTTAATGGAAATTAACATATTTATGAATATTATTACGATTATTAAGGAGCAGTGTTGACGTTCCTGAATGCAGAGCTTAAATAGTTAGTTCAAAAATGTTGACGGTATAGGTTAAATAAGAAATAATGCGTGTTCCTACAGGTAACTGAATAAATCCAAACGTTTGACTAATTAGGAGAAAAGCACAACGGACAGGCCCGTTGCCCCTAGTGGCCTTTCAGACAACGGTTATCCGTTTCCTTGCCTCATGGGCTGCCGGTGGTGTATGAATATTTGATGTTTCTATCGATCATAACTTCTTGTGTCGCGCTTTCGTGCGATAGGCGTGCCAGTTGCCACTTTGTTGTATGGATAAATTGATGTTTTAGTTTAGATCATTCCTTAGCTCAGTTTAATACTTAGAATAAAGTTTAGCTAGCTAACAGGGAAATGTATAATCTACTACCTCTATATAGCAGGCGTGTATTAACAGACATGAGTTTCCTGTTCTCTATTGTAGGAGGTGAAATTGATAGTATGGACCTACTCTCTGCTGTTAGCTTAAGTGCACCCAAAACTAGAACAAGACATACCCGCCTGTTCAGTGTTCCCCCGCATCGCACTAAGTATGGAAAAAAAAATGCTGTTCTCAGTCGCTTACCTAGTTGTTACAACAATAACTTTGACGATATTGACATCTTCCATCTCTCAAAAAGTGTTTTTAAGAAACAAATTGTCATAAATTTAGAATTATGTTTACCCACATGAAACTGTATTAGATGAGTTGGTTAGTTGAGTAATGGAATAATTATTTAGTTAATTTGTTAATTGATTAAGTAGCATACAGTGGTATGCTATATACCACGAACATAAGTGTTTGCATAATAAAAAAAATAAAAAAAAAATTCGGTAAAACTTCCGGTAAACAGTGTTATGGTCACATAACTATTGTATTGTTTGGATAATAATGAAAAAACTCCACACACATACACACACATATATATATATCATTGGTGATGTGGCAGGACTGTAATTGTGAACGTACGAGTACATATGCGAGGGGTGATCCAAAAGTTATCATTACTTTTGGCGATTAGGAGCATAACGTCAAAAGCGCAAAATGACAAACGATCGCAAATTGTCAAAAGAGCAGAATGTCAAAAGCGCACATAGTCAAGGGCGCAGATTGTCAAAAGCGCAGAATGTCAAAAGCGTACATAGTCAAAAGCGCAGAACGTCAAAGGCGCACAATGTCAAAAATCCTACTTAAACTGGGTATTTCTTGACATTGTTATTAATCTAAATGTCGTCGTTATTTTTGGCCACAATAGGAAATTAAACACTAACTTGATTATATAGATGGAGAAAGAGTGGAACAAGTGAATGAGTTCATATATTTGGGAACATTGTTTACGAGAGATGGAAAGCATGAAGATGTTGAAAGGAGAGTGACAGCTGGAAATATAGTGAATGGGGCACTACACAAATTTATGAGCAGCCGCAATTTGTCCGAAAAGGCACGAGTGGCTGTACATGGAGGAGTATTAGTGCCGACTCTTATGTATGGTAGCGAAAGTTGGGTGTGGCAGAAAAAGCATCAGAGTAGAGTGAATGCAGTAGCGCGCGTTGCGAAGTATGTGTTGAGTGACTTTGAGAGACAGAGTCAGAAATAGCGAGATAAGAGAGCGATGTGGAGTGATAGAAGTGAAGAGAGAACACATGAAGAGAGAGACCTTCTATGCGCGTTGTGTACCGACAATGTTAACAGACGAGCAAAAGAAAAAACGAGTTGCTAGGTTAGTGTGTAGTCAATAGTAATCTTAACTTCATTTCAGTAAGTAAGAGATGCTTTTCATGCTGCGCATGCAATGGCGCAACGTGCTGGACGAACATTAAATTGTAATATTTATGTACTCAACCATGTTTTCGCAATATATTATACCAAAAAACGAGTAAGATAAATTCAAAAAGCTAACTTAAACACTCACATTAATTTTTTTGTATATAAACTAAGATGGTGTCGAAAGCAGTGTAAGCCAAACCAAAAGAAGGAGTAAGCGGGCTTAGAGCTCTGAGGTAAAAGTCTATGCAACTAGAAATAGGAGATAGAATAATATCTCGCTTATTATAATATAATAGTCTTCATAAAAATGTATCGCGAAAAATTTTGCGATACATTTTTATGAAGACTATTTCGATATTTCATAAAATACTGCAAAATTTTAAAATAATCCTGTTTGTTTTGAGTGGAAAACAATGGTCAGCCCCTTTTTTATTTTTTATTTTATTTTTGCTTAAAGTAGCATCTAACATGTAAAATACATCTCTGTTGTTATAAAGTCGTAACTATTCGGTATTAGCGTGCCTTAAACGGAATTTAAAATTGAGTGTTTAGGGTTGTAATGGGGTCGTCTTCATGTCTTATGAATACGACATGGTGATTACGGCATGAAAATAGTCTAGAATACTAGGAAAGGTATCGGACGGACATTTCGTGAGTGTAATTGGAGAAGTTCGTGGGCGTGTCACACGCTATACGGCGCCACTACAGGCGGGAGACATCTTATATGTATTTGCCTCTCTAGTAATTTTCCCGTCCGTCCTTGTATATTTAAGCGGCGTCGTCGGAGCCGCTCTCATGCATATGTCATGAGCAGTTGCCGTGCGACGGTTTGTTGACGGTCTAACCGCGGGAACCGCGACCACCGGCCCCCAACCCATTGTCCACCAGTACCACCACCGATAATTATTACGTTCTACTTTCGTTTCCAGTTACTATCGGCACCACCCCAATCGTGGTGGTCACCACCCGCAGAGGGATGAGGCGACAATTAGATTTCCGTTTTCTCCAATATCGTATTGCATGTACGCTCAAATTAAATGGCAGACACCGTAAAAGCAGTCATAAGTCCGATGCACGCACGCAAAGCAATAAATAACATGGCTCTATTTAATGTCCCAGTAGACAAACACCAGCGATGGGTTATTGAATAAAATCATTAACATTTTTACGATATATTTGGGTACCCTCATTGGATAAAGAGTGGGTATATCAGAAAGAAATACAGCATTTATCTTTTATCATTTTCTAACATATTTGACATTATATTTTACCATTATATGATTGCTTACGCTTCAACAATATAGGTATTAGGTATATTTAGATGTATGTCATCCTTATTTATCATCATCCTAATTATTTAGATGTATGTCATAAAAGTACAAACAATCGAACTCTGATGGATCCACTGCCTTCTCAAAGATGTTTGACTTCGTAATGGATTACTTCGAAAATTCCGACTATCACTATCATTTTAGGGGTGAATAGGAAGGTCCATCATTTATGTTATGCGGATAGGTAAATAGTCACAGTTGCGCAGTATCAAGAGCAAACGAGCGTTTTTATATTGCACTGTTACTACCAGTTTTTATTGCACTTACATAGCTAACCATACAATTGCGTGAAACCCAGTTTGCATACCTAGAAGGTTTCATTTCACGCAATTAAATATTATAGCCGTACTAGGTACTAAACTAGTAACATGTCTACTTTCAACAACTTAATAATGGAGATATTTTATATATTTCTATTCGTAGTAAGTCTCTCCAAAATCTCAAAAAATACATACTTCTTTGTCTTGCGTGCCTTTCTAAAAATAAAAATAGAGACACTAAAACATTGACAGACTTTTCATTTTAAATCATTACCCAAAGCCAAAGCAAAATATGGGTGAACATCGAAGGACAGCATACGTCTACAAACACCGGGTGTCTATACATGAATTGCAGCTGCGGTAGTTCCAACATAGGCCAAACTAAGAGAAGTAAGTCTGAGAGAACATATCACAGCTGTGAATAACAGTCAGTTCAATAAATCAACAATAGCACATCTTGAGTATGAGGTACGCTACTCAGTTTCACACACTACTTACTTCAACAATGCTGCCAATAAAGTCCGTTTTGATCAAAAAACCAATGCCTCCTTAGGAATGCTGATAACTTTCTCAGAAGTAGAACAGTTCGCCAAACTCAATTCCTAGGGTCCTAGTCCTGTATTCAGAACCCCACTATGCCAGTTTATGCGATCTAGTTCTACCTCTAGTTCAGTTAGGTGATGGTCCAGTCAAAGTCTACACCAGTTGAATGTTGCAGTAATGGTTTCAGTAGGTAGCCTCCTTTCTCCTGAGGAATCTCAGCACCCCTACCCCACTCTTACTCGAACTGCTACCTTGGCTGGGAATAGCAGATTCACCGAGAACTAATTTTTTTTGTGCAACCAGAATTGATGCTGTGATGATATTTATGCAGTATCAATTAACATTTTCTTAATACCGACAAAAAAAAACGTAAATTGTCAAGTGAGTCTGTTATAGGCTGTGGGCTTCTGTGGAGAGATTATGTGCAATGTTGATCATAAAAATAGTTATATTTGGCCCATAGGCTACATAGACTGTGGGCTAAGTTATCTCTAAAGGGCACTTATCAAATAAACAGACAACAAAATCCCCAACAAAATTCTTGTTGCTAAGTTCTTTTATTAAGATATCTTTACTTATTATTATGTACATAGTAAGTACTTATTGTTGAATGTCTGTCAAAACATTGTGTATCTATAACAACATAGAAACAACATGGTATTGTTTGATAAGTAAATAAAATTACCCACAACTGTATTTATACTATACAAAATTATAATACATTTTATTTACAATGCCATACTGCGATGAGGTAAGTAGTAGTACTACTTTATATTAACTTTATTTATGAACCTTTTTTACTACCAAAAAAGTAAGCAACCTTTATCAATGGTATCTTCTTTTCATACTTAAGTTTCTGTTCTTGGCAACATTAATAGATTTACTATAATAAAATTATTTTGCTACACAATTTTTATACAATGTAAACAGGTTACAGATTTACATACTTTAAATCTGAATTCAATTCACACCTAAAATTGTCAACAGTGAATGAAAACTTGATAAAATACTAAGCAGATAATAAATTAGGGCAATGCTATTTAACTATCAAAGTGATTTCAGGGTGTGAGCATTTTTCACTGAATATGTGTAGTTAAATACCATATAGCAACAGTATGTAGTAAAGAAAACCTTAATGTTAGGCATTAGGAGTTGGCTCAAGGCCATGAACCTGAAATTTTGTCTTTATCAGTGGCTTACAAGTTTGCTATTATTTTTTATTCATAATGCAGTTTAAAAAACTATTTGTAAGTAGATATTTTGATCATCAGAAGCCTAAATAATTGTACAAAATACAATTATTATTTCATTTAGCATTAAAACCATCATCAAAACGTAGGTTAGTTCGAAAAAAATATGACACAAATTGTCAAACGACGAAGAAAATACACGATATTTCTTGCGTTATATTAGGCTTTGATATAATTGTGCCAATTGATTGCCCTGTACGGATATCATGACGTACACCACGAACACATAAAAATATACACATACATTAAAAATATGACTACGTTAGAAACAAAGCCGGCTGTGAAAATAATCGATAACATGACATGGCTGTCGTGTATTCAAGAATAAATTGAATACGAAATTAACTTACCTGTTGCGGATGAGTTGTAATACTTGTTAAAATCTTCACAAATAGTTCTCACTGAATTTATTATTTCATGTATTTTACAAGCTCAAATATATTGCGAAACAGGAAAACCACAAAAAAATGGCGGCAATGGTGAAAAAGCTGTTTGGTAGATTTTAATTGGGTATTACCAGATTAAATAAATGCTATATATACCATAGCTATAAAGTTATTAAACCTCACTCACTTTTATGCAATCAAAGGAATCAAAGGATATTTCACGATTCTTATTTCACTACAGGCATATTATATTAAATTGTATGTCTATCTGTGATTTATGAGTACTATAATCTTTGAGTCATAGCATTCATACGAGCTGTATTATTATGTCTACGCTTTTATACGCTTTTTCATACCTCGTTGCTGCCTGGTGGAACATTTGAGATGGATCTAGCTAGTAATAATAACAATACTTAACGGTTATTGTGTAACAATTACAACTGTCCCTGATATCGCGTATAAAATGCAGGACAGCCGTTGGTGTGCTGGTGTCACGTTTGGCAGTGACCACCCGCCAGAGAACATGGTAGGTACTATAATGTGGTGGTAATATAATGTGAAGATGATAATTACCTATATACATTGTTGCTCAGCTTTGTTGTATAGGTACGCTCTTTTATAGGAGATGTAAGTTGGCATCACAATATTGGCGTCAATGTCACCTAGTCGCAAGGCGCTCACCTTGGAATCCTGGGTGTCCGGCGCGAGGGTTGTCCTGCTGGATCTGCCTATGGTTTTTAGCTTTCATGGCTTTTAAAGCACTAAAAGAAAATCGAATAAAACCGGCGGCGGATGCTGATAATTCATGGAGAATATTTGGTACGGTGGCTAGTGAATTAATAAAGAATGGCCAACTGTATAAACATAACCAGTAGGTACTTGACGTTACACCTCGATTTCATTAAAAAATGAAATGAACCTAATTTTGCAGCTGTGGTCTGCTGGTTAAGGTGTTGGCTTGTAATTAAATTCAAAGGTCTAAGTTCGAATGTAACCGGCTGGAAACCACTCTAAAGCATTAAGTTCTCAACGGCAAATTGGAACAATGGTAATACCAAGTGAAATGTAGTCGGTGCATGGATGTCATTGCTGTGCGTATTTACGCAATGAAGGATAAATTTGACAATATATACTTTTTGATAAGAATAAGTCTAAACTTTTTCGCAAATATTAAAGCTTTTTCGATCCAAAATATGAAGCGCCTTGAGCGCATTAGGTAGTTTTTTCTGTTCTGTGGGTAATACAATGTAACACCGTTACCAGTAGTGATCCTCAATCAATGTTTCGGTTTCGGTACACACACACTTAACCTTTTAACTAATTGTGTGTAAATTAGACCATTATGAGAATAAAACTGAAATAGAAAATACTTTCGCAGTAAGTAATTCTATACCGTCAACTATGAAAGTTATATTACTTACTCAGTTATTGTGTGCGACCCTGAACCCTGTGTTGTCTCCTTTTCGGATCCGACCAAGGTAGGTAAGTACTCCCCAAAGCTATTTATTTAGCATTATAATAGTGATAAAATGGTCAATGGAATATTTTAAATAATGAATTTTACTAGATTTCAAATATGCCGGTTATCAGATATTTAATGATTCTGTTATTACAATGAACTAGTCCAAAATTTCGCTTTGGATAATAAAAAGAAGAAACAAAGAAAATAACTACAGAATTTAGCTGGCTACTTTATCCCTATTCACCCCTGGATCTCTATTCACCCCATTGACGTTATAGTAGGTATAGTGAAGAGTTAAGATGTGAAGGTAACGGTGCTGCCGAATAGGGATTCACTTGAGTCTTTTCATTGATATGGTCTTATTAACGGAGGCCAAAACAAAACTTAATTCCAAATTCTACAAGACTTGAATGAAAGTTGAGAGAATGTAGACCTCAGCATTGTCCAACAGTGAAAGTAGAAGAGATTGTAAAATTAGATATGAACATTTTTTTCATATCCCTTCATACATTTTTAAGTAAGTAAATAAAAACATAAAATTCCGCCGACTTTTTTAAAATACAGTTTTTTTCGTCTCCTGAAAAGCTGATACAAAAGACTTAGGGTGTTGTAGGGAGTGTAGTATTTTCACGAATTCTAAATTATTTATCACCTGGCTTAGAGCCATTCCGCTTCCATAAACTAATAAATAAAACGAGATACCTACATAATATTAGTTATTTTATTATCCCTGGAATGTCCATGTCATTACCTATTACGGCTATTACTTGTACATAATTTGTCCACTTACGTCAAATATCGGGAAAATGGTTTGTAGAGTCTGTCAAGCGAGTCTAGTCCACAACCATTTGCTGCTGCCGAATTTTGTTGAATTTTTAATTTAATCATGCCGAAACCTATCAAAAGTCGTTACAGGAGCCTGTTATTTTTTTTATACTATCACGCCTATATCCCCATAAGGGAAGGCAGAGGTGCTAGCACCCACATTTCGCCTGTATATATTTAGGTCCCTATGTAATAGGTGGCGAGCCTATTGCCATCAACCGGGCACTTATAAACCTGCGATAAATATACACATACTGTTATTTACAATGATAAATAAATATAATCAAGTAAAGATTGACAACCAGTTATCAGAAAAACTACGACTTTTGGATGAAATCGTTTCAACATTAGGTAGCTTGATTTTAGTTCAGATTGTGACAAATAAAGGCCTATATTGAAATGCTCTGTTTTTAATTTATCCCAAATAATTGTTTTTATCAAAATTTCATGTCAATATGTTTTGATCGTATTAAATCAGTGTTGACACCTAAAAGATTTTTGAATTTGCCGCCTTTTTCATGGGATTAGACTCTAAACTCGCTTGACAGACTCTAAATGATTTTTTTATTGTAATTAGCAACTTTGTTGTTGACAATACAATATAAGTTAAAGTTATTATAAGTAGGGAATGGACATTGTGTGGTTCCAGTATTCCAGTACCTATTATACGTCGATCAATTATTTCTGTTTATAACATTGATTTGGTTTATACAAATTGCTGAACGATTTTACAAAGTTCAGATAAACGTCAAAAATCAAAAGTGACAGCTTTGACAGAAATGTGTGTGTGTGTTTTTACTTGGATTTTCTATACAAAAAATATGATTGCCAATGCTCATTGCTGAGAAAGCGCGGGAAACGTCTCGGAGGCGGGAAGTCTTTTCAATTTAAATTTTTTATTTTAATTATTTAAGTGATCAGTTGGGTGTTGTAGATTTTTGTACATATTTTCCTTTTGTATATTGGTTTGTACATATAAATTTAGGTAAGTGGTTAGTTGTATAAGTAGTTTTCTCATTCTTGTAGATAAGTATGAATGAGCCACCTGATCCAGGGGGGTCACCCCCTCTCGATGTAGGGGCGTATATTACTATTCCATCAAGTATTATTAATGTAAATGAATCTGGGCTGGAGTCAGACGCTTCGTCCGCTTCCAGAAGCAGAAAAAGGTCGAAGGTTATAAAAATGTGTAAAACATGCAACAAACGACGCAAAAAGCATTTTATTGGTTCTGATACTGAAAACATATGTATTTGTAGCAAAATTCTTGAAACGAGTACTCCAGCAATTGCTCCCATGGACACTTCATCAGCTTCGCATGAATCAAATGCACAGCAGCCACGGCCAATTGGCATTGGTAGGAAGTTATATGTCAAAACTGATACTGGTCCTTATATAGTCCACGTGCAAAAAGTCTCCTCTTCACCAAATGATGGAACCACTCTTCATCCCATCACTTTAGGCAACTTCCTTAAAAGAAATGGTGTTCAACAAATTGTTAATGGCAGTATTAAAAGAATAGGCCGAAATAAAATATCTGTAGGCTTTACAGATTTTAAGAATGCTAATGAATTTATCAATAACGACAATTTAAAGCCAAATAATCTATTAGCATTCATACCAACATTCCAAACTACTCGAATGGGGATAGTTCGAGGTATCCCCTCAGACTTGTCTGAGGAGGATATATTATCAAATATGACAGTTCCAGTTGGTTGTGGTGCCATTATTAAGGCGAGAAGGTTAAATTATAAAACCAAAGTTAATGAAAATGTTACATGGAAACCCACCGAATCAGTTGTCTTAACTTTTGATGGCCAAATTTTGCCTAAACGAATATTTATGTTTTTCAACGCTCTTCCTGTTGATTTATACATTTTCCCTACTATCCAGTGTTTCCATTGCTGTCGCTATGGACACACCAAAGTCCAATGCCGGTCCAAGCCAAGATGCTTTAAATGCAGTCAGGATCACACAGCTGACTCCTGTAATATAGGTGAAGATAGTTCTTTATGTATAAATTGTCAGGGTTATCATTTTGCTACAAATAAGATATGTCCTGAATTTAATAGACAAAGGAGTATTAAAAAATCAATGGCAGAAAATTGTATATCATATTCAGAAGCTGAAAAGCTATTCCCAAAGGTTTCCAAATCATATGCTGATGTTACCGTTTCTAATAACCTACATGTTCACAATTCTTCATCATCTAAACAACATAATAATATAGTATCACCTAATACCTCTTCATATAAAAAAACTGTATTTCTAAAACCTAAAATCTTGACAAAATCTCAACATGGTTATGATAGATCTTCCCATGACGCTATTATTAAAGAGCACATGTTACCTGAACCAGCTAATGGTTGTGCTCTTAACAAATCCGCCGATTTTGATACCTGCCCAAAGAATCACAATATTTTACAAGTAATTACACAATTAGTTGAATCGTTAACTAAAGCAAATATTACACCGTCCCACGCTGCCCTTATTATACATGAAGCTGTTAAAATTCTTTACACTGATAATGGATCAATCCATAATAATTCAATGGAATTGCCAGAGTGCAGTCAGCAAAAAAACTGAATTGATAAGTCTGATTAATGAATATAATCCTTTTTTAATTGCATTATCAGAAACATGGTTAAAACCCAATCGATTATTTAGAATTTCAAAGTATGTTTGTATTCGGGAAGACAGAAGTGATGGTGACGCACACGGTGGTGTTGCCATATTGGTAAATTATAATTTACCATATACAATAGTTCCAATCCCTTCTCACAGTGATGAATTTGAAATAGTTGCAGTTCAAATTCAAAACATCTGTTTTGTTTCTATTTATATACCCTACCCTTCTTCATCTATATTTCAAGAACTCAATTGTATAATTCAAACTCTTCCTCAACCTTTAATACTTTTAGGAGATTTTAATTCTCATAACGAGATATGGGGAAGTTCTAAAACGAATCCAAATGGAACTGAACTATATAATTTAATTGACAAGAATAACCTATCCATTCTCAATACAGGGGTCGCTACCCGCAGATCCAAGCCAGGACACCGTATTAGTGCTATAGATTTATCTATATGCTCACCAACTTTATTCCCTTTACTTTCTTGGCAGCCTTTATCTTCTTCTTCTGGCAGTGACCATTTTCCCTTAATTATAACTGTTCCTTTATCTATAACACTTCACAATAGTCGCCGATCTTTGTTAAGACACAAGATTGCCCATGATTCCGATTGGGACTCCTTTAAATTGTCAATAGAAAACCAAATACACAATCTTCCCCAAATATATTATGGAAATGAAAAAGATTGCTCGGAAGCATTTTCAAATTTAATATTGAAAGTAGCCAACGATACATTTCCCACTAAAGGGGATGCCCCTCTACGCATACCATCTCCACCTTGGTGGGACAAAGAATGCTCACTTGCCATCCAAAAAAGGAAAAAAGCTGAAGCAAATTATAAACATCTTATGTCTTGGGAAAACTATGAAATTTTATCGCAAGCCATCCTCGATACAAGAACCCTATTTAAAAATAAGAAACAGTCTTCCTGGCAATCTTTCTGTACCTCTCTCTGCCCTAGTTCAAGCCCTTCGGTAGTTTGGAATAAAATTAGAAGATTCCGCTCAGCTTTTACACAGCCATCTATAAACACAATACCCTCTTTAATAATGAATAAGTTCTTAAATATTCTTGCCCCTCCTTCCGTTACTGAAATGACACATCTAAGTTCTCCTATTCCAAATTCTCCATCAATGGTATCTTCTCTCTTCTCTCTTCAAGAGTTAAAATTTGTGTTGAGTACACTTAAAGACTCCTCTCCAGGGAAAGATGGTATTCCTTACTCTTTTTTATGTAACCTTGGTGATGTAAGCTTACAATATTATCTTGATCTTGTTAATTCTATTCTAGTCTCAGGAATTATCCCCCCTTCATGGAAATCTCAGATTATTATTCCCATTTTGAAACAAGATAAAGACCCAAATGACCCTTATTCTTATAGACCTATAGCTCTTTCGCCTGTGATTACAAAAATTGCCGAACATCTAGTTAAAAATAGATTGGAGTGGATCGTAGAGAGCAGTGATATTCTTTCAAATAGTCAGTTTGGTTTCAGAAAAGGTAGGTCCACCATGGACTGTCTTAGCATATTTATAACGGACATCCAACTCTCGTTTTCATGTAATAAATCGGTAGTCGCTACCTTTCTAGACATCAAATCTGCATATGATAACGTTATTATCTCCATTCTTAAACAGAAATTAATTCTTTTAAATATACCCGAACTATTGACGAATTTTATTTGTAATCTATTAATAAACAGAACAATTGAAGTATCCCATGAAGATGAACATTTTTTAAGAGTAGTGGATAAGGGACTTCCACAGGGATCTGTTTTAAGTCCCTTGTTATATAATATTTACACTTATGATTTAGATAGATCTATGGGAAATTCTGTCTGTTTACTACAATATGCCGATGACTTACTGTTATATTATGCAGACCATGATACTGAGTTAGCTTGTGAGATGCTGTCTGCATGTCTATTTTCCTTAAAGAAATGGTTTGATTCCAATGGTCTGGAATTATCAACTTCCAAAAGTACTACAGTGGTATTTACGAGAAAGAGATGCATCCCCTCTGTTTGCGTATATTATGATAACATTGCCCTGCCGGTTGTACCTCACGCCAAATATTTAGGTTTAATTCTTGATTCTCGCTTGAATGGATTCGCACATACTAAGTTCATTGTTAATAAATGTGAACGTCTTCTCAATATTATTCGATGCCTTGCTGGTGTATGGTGGGGCGCTCACCCGTTTTCATTAAAATTAGTATATAATGCTATTATCAGAAGTGTTTTAGATTATGGCACATATTTGCTCAGTTTGTGTAGTAAATCAAGCCTAGTACTAATGGATAACATACAAGCTAAAGCTTTGCGAATTATTACTGGTGCTATGAAATCCAGTCCAATCAATGCATTACAAGTGGAAGTGTCGGAGCCCCCTTTACATTTAAGGAGACAATTCCTTTCAGACAGATTTATTTTTAAAGCTCTTCTTATTTCAAATCATCCTCTTCACACAAAATTACACAATCTGTCAGAGTATGTTCAAAATAGCTCTTACTGGCGTCATAAAAGTAAACCATATATTTTAGAAAGCTATTTAAAATTTAAATCCTTGTCATCTCCTATCCACCAGTCTCCTCTTTTACCTCTTTATAGTGTCAATTATGAATCTTTGGTGTTATTTCCTAGCATCAAAGGAACAATAAACTTTTATTCAGATTTTACCAACCATTCAATTTCACACCAACTATTCACCGATGCTTCCAAACATCCATTCCCAGAACCAGTAGGGGTGGGTGTGTATCACATGAATTATAATGTCGTACAAAAAATTAAACTGCCTCCAGAGACCTCTATTTACAATGCTGAATGTTTTGCTCTCCTTAAGGCTTTAGAATACATTTTAATAACAAAACTTAAAAGCTCTATCATTTTAACGGACGCACTTGCAGTTCTAGAATCACTTAAAAAGAATCCATTTAAAGCTGTAAACAATCCAATAATACTTGCCATTAAAAACTTGTTATATGAATGCCACTGTAAGAATTTTGTTGTAGAATTCGCTTGGATTCCGAGTCACTCGGGTATTGTGGGAAATGAAATTGCTGACAAAATAGCTAAGGAAGCTGTCTCCTGTGGAGATATGGTCCCATACAAGCTGTTTGGTGAGGATGTTTATAGTGGTGCCAAACGCTACCTATTCGATACTTGGCAAAAATCTTGGCAGCTTAGCAGTAGAACAAAAGGACTTTTTTATTATAACATTCAACCTAACATTCCCAATAAGCCGTGGTTTGCTTTTTTAAATTTAGATAAAAGATTAACAACATCATTAATAAGGATGCGTCTGGGACATGCTTGCACTCCTGCACATCTGGCCAAAATTAAAATCAGAGACAGTCCTATTTGTGATTGCGGGGCAGAAGTGGGTGACTTAAATCACCTATTTCTGGCTTGCCGTCAATTTGATATTCCATTTTTTGATTTTCTTCCTAGTATTCCATTACCTACTCATATTCCTTTATTACTTATGTATCCTTTTAATAAACAAGTATTAGAAGCTATAGATTTATTTATAAAACATAATGATGTTAAATTGTAGATTGTATTTGTATTTATGTATTTGTGTTTAGATTTTAATGTTTTTTTTTTTCACCCATCTGATCCTGTTCTTTCCTTTTGTTTTCCCCAATTCCGTTCCGTTTTACATTGTACAAATAAACGTTTCCTCGTTTTAACTTGACATTGGCATACATTTATTACTTGCCAAATTGAGAAAAAAAAAAAAAAAAAAAAAAATACAAAAAATATCTTGATACGATTAGAATAGAACTTATTATTTTCCTCGAATATAGTTGATTTGAATGTAGTTTTGATTTTTAATTTCTTCTTTTTTTATTCTTTATAACTAGAAATTTCAGATATTTTTATAATGCATGCCAGTGCCAGTGTTTTAAATCCATAAATTATTTATTTATCCGAGAAATGAAAAAATGAATAATAGCTCAGATAATATTTATTGGTCTGAGCTTCATTGCTCAAAGGATGCCCTCACCGATAGATATGGCTGGTTTATGCAATTTCTTTTGGCTGTATTAGCCTTCACATGCTTAATAGGTAAGATATTGTGAAACAGTGTTACGCAGTATTTTGTCGTGTCTTATTTGATTAGGCACTCGGAAGTTTTGTGACATTATCATTTACTTCTCTTTATTGGCTTACACACAAACTTATTATTATGAACGATATCTTTGATGTCTTCAAAAACACAGGAATGTGCTGAATTAAAATGTCAATTTAGAACTTCTAATTGCTCAGTATAAAGTTCACTATAATTTGTATGAAAATGTAAATAGAAGCGCTAAATATTCTATACTTCAGTCTAATATAGGTATCATGTATTTTGCCATTTCACATTGTGTATACCATATTTGGATATAGACCTAATATGTGTTTGTAACTGTCTCAAAATATTTACAGTTGAACCATGCGATGATGGCGGTTTTTACACAACTGGTTTTGCTTGTTTTTTCTTTTTTGGCTTAATATTGGACAATGGCCTGTTAGACAAATAATTAACGAAAAATTTGGAGAGACTGGTGCAGAAGAAAATAAACTTCGCACATCAAAAAAGAGGAAACAAGCAAATCCAGTAGTGTGAAAACGGCACTCATAGTGTGGTACTGGGTTAATAAATTAATCTGGCTGCATTATTTCTAGGCAAAAGGTTCTGTGAACCACGATATGCCAGAAGACCTTGGCTGATTTGGTTCTATGATACATCAAAGCAAGGATTAGGGGCATTAATAATACATGCCGCCAATGTGTGGCTGTCTCCACATCTTACTGGAAACCCATGTACTTGGTAAGAATTTTATAAACACGGACTTCTGATCCCGTTTCCGCTGCTCCATGAAAACTGCTATTGTATGTTTAAAATTCAAAATTCAAAAATAATTTATTCTGTACAGACTACTAAATAGAACTTACAAAATGTCAATATTAATAATATATTATAATTTAGTTAGCAAATGGACCACCAGTTCAAAACTCGGCCCCGGTCTGAGAAGACTGGCAAGAACTCTCTACGGGCACTTACTTAGTTTGGATACAGTAGATAAATTGCTTGAGTGAAGAGCTCATTTCCAGGCTTCATTTCCCTTCCCTTCTTTCCAGGAATTTATGATAGCATTCTTTGTATAACTATCTTTTGAACTAACTAATTAACTTTCTTATGAAGTCAAAAGGTCCCAAGTACAAAATAAGTAGTTATGAGTGCTTTCTCTCTGTTGATACACTTTACTATTAAATTTCAAGGACACTTGCACTTGGACAGTGTGCTTGATTATTTTTTTCTTATCTAATTTTATCTGTTTTCATATGTGAATCTATAAAATTACTGTACTGGTACTGCAGATGTTGTTCTTAAGTATTCCTTAACTAGAAAGTATAAAGATATTTGTCTTTACACTTTTATTAGTTAAGACGCATAAATACGTATGTAAGGGTAATACTATCTATACTATTACCCTTAAACATAAACATAAATATTATAAACTTACCTCAAACCACCTAAGAATTGTAAAAAATCATGTATTATGAAGGGAATATTATACTTTATTATAGATGATTTTATTTGATTTATGTTGATTAATAGATTTTCTTTGATGATTTGATTTTATTTACATGATCATGAATTGTTGTGAACTAGACCACTGGCTCCAAGGGCTACATTTATTATAGATTAAAATACTCTGTATTGTAGAATCAAAGAAAAAGTTAAAATTACTTCCATAAGGATTACTTACACAATTTACTTCTGTTGATGATATGATTTGAACTAATATTATTTTAATGTAATTTTTTTTCACAGGTACATAGTAAATTTTATGCTGGACTCCACACTGGGTCTGCTAATAATTTGGGCTGGCATCAGACTTGCTCAATATTATGCCAAAGCTTATGACATTCCACTTATAAATTTTGGAGAATATGGTAAATGTTTTCAAATATATTACTTGCTATAGTTAGGCATTATGAATGTCAAGTTCATAATACTTGAATTTAATCTTACCTTTATCTTTACTTTATCTCTACCTTCCAGTGGAGAAAGTGGAAAATTTTGTTAAGGAAAACCAATTAAGTTAGGGTATTTGCAACTTACTAGGCTATTTTATATTCGTAAATTGGGTAGTTACACATAATATTTACAGAAAAGTATACTTAAGTATATTATTGTAAAAAAAATCGCGGCATAGGTACATATATGCATTGTTAAGGGGAAGGCTAAGGATAGTGCTATATATGAGATAGTAACCTCATATAAAGTATAGCAAATCTAATGTCACCTAGGTGATAATATAACTATCTTTTCTTTCTTCTTTTTTTTTCTTTTAATCGTGCTGAAATTGCATTCTAATAATCCTTCCTTTGTAGGTAAGCCACCAATGTTCGCGGCATGGATATGCCAGTGCATCCTATACGCGGCGTTGGCGACATTCGCCAAGTCCGTGTTGGCGCTGGTGCTGCGACTGCCGCCGGTGGTAGCCGTGCTGTCGAAGCTCCGGCTGTCGCCGGTGTCGGACCCGAGGCTCGAGCTCGCAGTTGTTATGCTTATTATACCTTTCTTTGTTAATGTGAGTATTTGAGTTACATTTCTTCGACAAACTGTGTCCATTTTATTATAGCTTCGAAGAACTTAGACCCATAATTTTATTATAGCTACTGCTATTCGTGAATAGTGATCTAAGAGTGCTGTCGAAACAGATCGTAATCATCAGCTTATCCTCGAAGATCTTGATGGGGCTCCATACATCTAATAAAGTAGGTACATGTAACAAGCAGTAGGTAGTCTAAAACAGATATTCACGCGAGACGCGGGCACGGGCGTTGCCGCAAGTGTCAGCTTTGAATAATATTTTTATATATCAATACTTAATTATTCTCGACTGTGTTATTTGATAAAACGCACGAGCAGATAGTGTGATGACCCGATTGAACCCTGTCATTCCAATCTCAACTGGTAATATTGTTTAATAATAATAATAATAGTGTTCAACTGTAGGTATATCAAACTTCAATTATACGTTCCAGATATACAAATTATTTAGGTATACATACATAAAAATATTCTACCCAATACAAGTAGGTATATTATTGCTTATCTTAGCCGAAGTGACGCGCTCCAACATCTCTCTCTCTCTCACACACAAGACAGAAAAACCTAGTAGAAATGGGACACGACAGATTTAGTAGCGGAACCGAGGGCTAAACTCATACAACCGTTAATAATGCGTTGCATTACTAGTTAACAATTGTTTGGATTGGTTGTATTTGTATACTACCATTAATGTTAAATTATAGTTATCACAAAATAAAAGGCCCGTTTTGACAGTTCGCGCCTATGAAGTTCTCAGTTTTTTACCAATTGAAATGTTATGAAGGTTATTACTTTTTTCATAGACAGGTACCGCCCACTCGGCTTAGTGCTGTGCATAACGATTTTTATTACATTGTCCACAGACTATTAATAATCAAAAATATCGAGTAAGATATGTTTTTCAAGCCCGATTTTTATTTATTTAAACTAGTGTTTAGACCGAAATTAATTACTGAACTTCACTGTGTAGTGATCTTTTACTGAAAATTATGAGCTTGGAGCTTAAAACAGTAAATAATGGCAACATAGATTTCTATAGAATGACGTGTCTCTGACCAAGAGGCATACGCGTGTCTTCGCCTGTCTTGTGAAGTTGACTGTGCGCCCGTTACGTTTGGTTTTGTAGATTTTTGGATTATTTTTGACTTAGATATTCAACGAGTCGAATTGTCGACTCGATTCTTCGAATATTTACCGAATTTGAATTCGAATACTGCTGATACTCCAGTAAAGGCACACATAGATTTGAGTTGTACACTGAACAGCCATGGCACCACCGTTTCTATGGGTCTCCCTGTTTGGCGGGTCGCCTCGCGCCGTCCCCTTCGTTCGCCTTCATAGCAATGCAACCGAGGTTGGATTGCTATGAACGCTTTTCCGCATATATGCATGGTGGTTATTTTTGACAAATTCGTGCGATCAAATTTCTACAACCTTGTTCTTCTTCTTCTTGTTCTTGATATTCCTGTTGTTTTTGTGATTGAGTGAATGTTATTATAAGAAAAATATGAAATAAAAGCAAATTGACCTTTCATAATACTGTATCATTTTATAATACCTACAACATCAAAGATTAAGTTAATTTTTCTAATCAGAACTTTAAACCAATGTACTTTATATACATATTCAAATCGATAAAATCCCCATGCAAACTGGATTCGATTAATCGTGAGTATCGAGTACCGAGTCGTTTTGTTACATCACCAGTTATGTCATGAAGGCTTATGCCAAAACGGGCCTTTTATTTTGTGATTAGTATAGGTCGAACATACATATCACAAAACGTAAACACACCTTTAGGCTGCCTACACACTAGCGTTTATCCATATTAACGAAAACTTTTAAAAAATATATTATATTATATTTTATCGTTTTCGCACCAACTTTCGTTTCAAAAGTAATTTCATCAAGTGTTTCCTCGTCGAAATCTATTTTGTTAATGATAATACCGAAACGACAACAAAATTTTGTGCTAACACAGCGTTCAATCAACTGCAGAGGAAACGTTCCGGCAACGCGACGCGCTCTTCTCTGCTAGAACATTATGAGTACGCTGTACTGGCTGTACTAGCATGTGCTTGCGCCGCGTTACTACGGTGTCATGTGCAATCCGCCGCGAAAACGCAACGTCTGCGCTGCGCATACGTTCATTAAACGCCTACGGATAACGCTAGGGTGAAGGCAGCTTTAACCGTTCAAAATAGAGGTTACTTTGCTATAGATAAAAATGGAATTTAAAACGTTTCATATTTTGAACAAGATTGAATATTTATAAAAAAGTTTAGATGTAGGTATGTCAATGAATTCTAAGAAAGTTATTTAAAACTTTAACGTCTTACAATAAGGTTCATATTGTCGAATTTGTCTGTTGTCGCGTAAAACCTTCACATTACCATTTGTATTTTGTTTTCCATGACGATGAAGTACATTAAACAATAGTCCTTTTGTACTGTTCTTACACAGACGCCGTGAATATGAGGTGGGCGTCATTTCAGTTTAGATAAGCTATACAGACATACATATACATATTAAGCTGTATACACATGCTATAATTTTTGATAGACACATAGCAAATCACTAGTGACAACCTATAATAAGTTTAAAAACAATAAGCTACAATAAATAAAATTGTGTTCTTATTGATTTCAGATTTTAATATTTTGGGTGACGGACAACTTTCTTATGTATCACCCTAGAGGAGTTAGTTCGAAAATTAAAACAAGGGTAAGTTTGTTGTACCAATATTTATTTTACCTGCATTTCATTCTTGAAATTCAATCAATTCTAGTTTATCGGTATTCTAGAACCCATAATACAAGTTACTTAAGCTGCTGACTTTGGGTCTAGACAGCACTGTGTACAATGTCGTATTCACAGAAATCTACTTACATATTGATTTTAAAATGTTACTTTAGTTAACAAATTGACGTTTTACTATGATACTAATCTTCTGATGGTATTAAAAAATCTATTCTTTTGATTTATGTTTATTATTTTATATAAAGTTTTAAAGCCTAGAAGGACGGAACCTTGTGATGTTAACCTAATATCGATGGCGACTGTAGATTTTCCTATTATTCATTAAAATTTTACAGCTAAGTAATTTTTATTTGGATTAACTTAATCTAGCTTTATCATAATATGTATTAGTACCCTACTTGAGTCGCAGAGCCGCAGTAATACCTATTGAGATAAGCTCGCTGTCTGAACTATAAAAATACTGTGATAGAGGTTCACTTGTTATTTCATTCATTTAATAATGCATGAAATTGAAGGCATAACTTCTCTTATAAATTTAAATATTAGTATCTTGCTAATATTACTAATATTATCTATTAAAAATATATTAATAATGCCAACTGTTACTGAAAAGTGCAATTTATGATTTACCTACAAATGGGTAGGTACTTGACCTACCGCCTGTTTTATCAAATTTGTGACGGGTTCTTAATAGTTAATATTTTTTTTAAACTTTCTATTATGATATTTTCTTCATTTTGATACCCTACTCGATTAATTTGACCGTTATAGGTAGCTTTTAGTCACATTTTATGTACTAACTTACGTGACCAAAAATACCTTTAATTTAAGACGTCAATCATTGAAATCCGTCAGTCGTTCAAAAGATAAGAATAGTGAGATAAGTAATACAGAATATTTCAAGCATACCTACATGAGGCGCGCGCACTGCGCACGTCAAATATAACGCATCCAATCAAATATAAAAAAACATGTACTTTGGTTTTAAAGTACATTTAATTGCATACATACAAGACATGCGCGAAAATCTTGGCATCTGGCAGTGCCTTCTTGGCAGTCGGGTATTATGTGAAAGTGTGTGAAGACGTTTGTATGTTTAGATGTTTGTTATTCGTTTGTGGTGTCATTTGACAACCCAAATATAAAAAACCGTAATAGTCACTTTCAAAGGACAACACTCAGACCAACTGAGCTACTTGCTAAAGTAGTTTGAATGAGACCTACATCCAGTCTATTCAGATCTAGTTCGTTAAGTGCCATCACTGTGGGCTAGATGGGGACACCATGGTCCCCACATTAGGGGAATAGGGTCATCTCTAGAGAGATGTTCCCAGGTCTGCCGGGGTGCGAGGTATATGTCTTGTATAATCTCACCTCCGGCAATCAAGGACCCATGGACGGCGTGTGTTCTAGTCGGTTCGAGTCCGACATAATCACCTCCACCGGTTTCGGCGGAGTTGGTATCCGAGGGGATTTTGCGCACAAAAAAAAAGAAAAGATCTAATCCGTTAAGCAGAGAATCACGTTCGACTTTATTGTTGATATATTCCATCACAAATTTTGTATCTTCAGTTGTATTGCCAATATCTGAGGAAGGTATGAAACTATGTTGTTTGACTCTGGTGGTTCAGCAGTGAGTTGATTCAACTAATTTGCTTACTTACTCATAATTGTTGTTCCTGTAATGTTTGACGTAACGATGGGGTTGACATATCCTTTATGACTATAAATGCCAAATTAAAATATACTTAGATTTAAAAAAGGGCTACTTAAACAAATTGTAGTGTAATGTCCATTGAATTAGTTAATCTATGAAATCGCTAAAATATTACTATTTAACTTATTTATTTTTCAGGTAAGATACCAATCTATCAAGAAAGAAAAGTCAGGGTCGGAGGAGGACGAGCATTCCGCAGACGAACGATTGTTGGGTGCCAGCGTATGACCATACAGGAAGCCCAGTGTGTTCCGGGCTTAAATAGTAAAGTTTACATCTAAAGTTTTTAGTTTGCTCACAAAGTTTACAGCAAATTGCTGAGTTCAGAGTGATAGAAAGATTTTTGAAATTAATGGACAATTTATCTTTTATGCTGTCAAGTTAATATGAGCTTAATTTTTATTGAAATGAGGGTCAAATTTAAGTGGCAGTTTACTGTTTACCATTCAGTCTTATTATCAATATAAAATTGACAGTAGTGGGCGCTATCATTGTTATATCGTTATTTGAGTTTATTTTTAAGGTACGCTATATAGTTAAAGCATCATATTGCAAGCTCGAATCCAATACAGGTAAGTAAATTACTATTTTACGTTTTATTCAGCTAGAAGAGTATCCTTTTAAGTTATCGGAAATCATCTATGTAATAAATCTGAAGAGCTTGTTTGAACAAGTTTATCTCTGGAATGAAAGCAAGTAGAAAAATCAAATCCCCCTGTAAGGGAAAGATAGCAGGTTCGAATCCCGTCAAAGCATTCACTTTTTCCGATCTAAATTTAATTTGAAGAGTTTAGCATACTAATTGCTTTAGAAAATCATCAAGCAGAAAATGTCAAATGTTGCTTTTGCAATTTATTTTTATTTATTTATAAATATGTTTATACCTAGTTGATTTCCGAACACTCGAAAAGCGTGCGTATCGCTCCCCAAATTTTATGTTAGGACTAGGAGAACTTATGTGATACTTTATTAGTATAGTACATTATTAAATATTGATTATTGTCTTGAATATTGAATTGTCATATAATTCTAAATTGTTTTAAATGTGTCGCAAACATGGTTAAACCTAAATTACAAAATTCCGCCTGTACATGAAACATACATATATACATACATACACTATGAATGCGAGTTGATAAATACGTAGTATCAAAAAGTTAAGAGACTAAACTGAGCAGTGAAAACGAATAGTCTCGCTAGAAGGCCAATTCTCACATAAAAAATTTGTTCAAAAATCAGACGCAGCCAATATCAACCGATCTGTCAAAAACGAATACAAAATCAATGAAAAGAGGGCCTATACATACTCGCAATAAATAAATAAAATTAAGTCTCGATTTAATTTTAAATCTCGAACACTTAAACCGAAATGTCGAAAACAGCTCTCGGGCTAAAATCCCGCCAAAACCACGCGCGTTGGCAGATTTCAGTTGGTGTATTATCCCCGCTATCACCCGCGTAGATTTCATTGAATGCAATTTCATACTCTACTTTATCTAATCTCATTACCGACCGCAAAACGCATCCTATGTGGCAAATCTAACTGATGTATGAATCGATTAAGAATTACTTCGAATGCTAGTAGAATAATCGTTTCGTGAATTCAATATTTATGTCAACTTCACTCTTATTCAAACAAATAAAAAAGAAATATTGTACGGAAATATGTGTATTAAAACTTTTTGTACGAACTTATGTTAAGTATGTAGCTCACATTTTTTTAAAATGCTGCACATGCTACACATAAAAGTACCTAATTAGACATAATTATTTTAGCTGTAACGAAAAGCAGTTTAATTTTTATACAGGCTTATATTGAAAAGAATTACAAACTTAATAAAATATTAGATTTTTTTTATTAGGGTAATACTTGAAAACGATGTTGCCATAATTATTGTACATACAATGATTTGATTTAGTTGTACTAAAATTTAGGTATTTGTACTCTTAAACGACTGACTGACGAAGTTGAATCTAAATAAATTCAATTCTGAGAAGCAGCGCGTATGGAATTGATATGTATCGCTTTGTAACATGCAAAGTAGAGATCATGTACAAATACGCCATTTTTCAATTAAAAGTAATGAATGATATTAATGAAAATATATTTTTATACATTTTACTTTTGAATATGTAATAATTTTAATGTTCCTACATTGTATTGTATTTGTATCCTTATAGTAGTGCCATGTATTGTGAATTGTTACGGCAAAATATATGTACACTTACATCGAAAAAAGACTGAAGAAGTCGTGAAGCACCTTGCTGTAAAAATCCTTTATACTTAAAACACTCGTTAGAGTAGCAAGTCACATTAGCATTTATTTTTACATCACAAATTCGGAGATGGACTTTGTAATTAAATGAATTTTTACGCAGATCATTTCACACCTTATGGCTTTAAAAACACCGTTGAATTTAATAAAACAATAAAAGTAAATAGCACATAATGGTAACATAACTTACTTGCCAGCAAGGTAAGTGAATGGAAACAAATTATTAAGTACCTATCTACATTATGTCCTAATTTTACAGAAACATTAGTGTTTAAGCATTCAACATTGAATTTTTAAGACCAAGGAAATCGCGTTAGAATACTTTAATAATCGACATCTATTTCAATGTGTAAACATTCGCGTAAACTTTCGACATTGGACGTAAGAAGTGTCACACAAAACACTTGCGTCAATGGTTTTAATTTTCCGCAGAGAACTAGCCAAAAAATAAATGTCAATTATTTTAGTAGCCAATTGTACTCGAGTTATGTTGAACATTTACAAAGGAAAACGAACTGCACTTCCGTTTATTTTTCTATTCTGTGGTTCTCAGATAAAACAGTCCAAATCGGTACAGAAAAAAGTTAAAGGTGTTTGTTAACTGCAATATTTAACTTGAGAAATTAAAGTATTAAAATGATATTACTTTTTAAATTGTGTACTTTATATATATATCTATGATAAAAAATATATCATCTATGATTGTGATGTATGTAAATATTGATGATAAGAACAAGTTTTGTAAAAACTATGATGTATATATTGATCCATATTTGTGCAGCTGTTCATTGTTTGTGCGAATATAATTCACATAACGAGTTTATTGGCATTTTCATTTAAAATGTACCTACCTTAAGTTTAAATAACCGTTTCAGATATTAAGGAGCCTTTGAAAAATGTTGAGACCTTATTTCGTCACTCTCTCTAGTCAAAATCAATCAATCAATCAGCCTATCGCAGTCCACTGCTGGACATAGGCCTCTCCCAATGTGCGCCACTGCTCCCTATCCTCCGTCTTCCGCATCCAGTCCGTCCCAGCTGCCTTTTTCAGGTGTGTTAAATACTTACTTATATAGGTTTTATATTATTGAAACATGGATAGAAGTTAAATCTGGAACTGGTAGATAAATATCTACCTGTTATACGTGTTGAAGTAACCACGGTAGTACAGTGAGTGGCGATAAACCGATAAATCAATTCCTACCGGCTTACTCTGTAAAGGAACATATTAGAACGTTCAGAATTCCTTATATGTTATGGTCGTTCCATAAAAGGTACATACCTACGATATTTTTACCACCTTCTTACAAAATTTTCGCCATTCGCTTGAATTTCTTCAAGAAGGGCATTGCAGTAGATCGGCAGCACAAGTGACGTGACGTCCCCCTGGTGTTGCAAACGTTCATGGAACACAATAACCACTTTACATCAGAATTTAGACAAATTATAATATTTATTTATAAACTCTTTCCTCGAATTGACTTTTAACTCGAACCGGTCTCAATTACCGAAGATAAGTCATTTTCCTCGCACCTCGGACCTGGTAAGTATTTACTTAATTTATAATCACATATTGTAACCAACCTATGTCTTTTGATTTTGTTAGCATCACCTGTGAGTGAATTCCTCTGATAGGTACTACCGGCGTGCCGGGCGGCAGTTACCGTGCGCCTAATAACGGTCTCTATAGAAACAAGTCTCTTGGAAGTTGAATCTATCCAACTACCATAATATTATATCGAATCGTTACATTGTGTACCTACCTATGTGACACCCGGAAGATAGTATTGTTCTGACGCAATGGAATTGATCTGATGATGCGAGTTAGGACGTGGATAATAGAACTGTACAACACCTAAAATTCTCCGTACCTAAGGTTGAGGTAAGCACCTACTTGGTTTGTTTGACCGTGTTTTTTTTTTGTGAACGTAAACTACTAAATGTTGCCCGCAACTCCGTCATCTTGGGACTCTGGTCCCGTGCTTTTTATAAATATTATTTATATACTTTCATTTCATACCTTGTCCTAACAATAACGAACGCAACAAAAACATTTAAAATTAATATTAAATCTTTTTAGTTCTGTTTTAGACTCCTTGTACTTTCTTATTCTTGTGTATTTCTTATCAATTAGCCGTAGCAACAAGCGGTTGCTATGACTATATTCACGAATTCTTCTAACAAATCTGACAGCAATTCATTAGACATTCGCAGAGAAGATGCGTCATAATAACTTTGATATAATATATATATTGTTTTAGATAATCATTTAAAATGGAAGAGAGAGACATGAGGAAGTTATTGCAAACAAAGAACGGCTGCCGTGTGCCGAAAATGAAGCCGGTCCCTGATCCACATCTTGAGTTGCTTTTCACGCCTCTGCCACCATACCACAGAATTACGGTAATGTTATACAGTACTTATTGCTTTCCATAATTTATTTTACTGAACTACCTACATTTTTATGCTACTACGGCCTCAAATAAGTAAGTAGGTACATAAACGTAAACTGAGGATGACCCAAATTTCTTCGCGACTTTCCTCCACCTTGGACCAAGGGATGTCTGGATGATTCGTGTAACATGCGTCCCCGGTAGACTATCGTACGCATAACAATAAATGGAGTTATCAGTCAGCATGCCGTTGAACTTCATTGAACTGCTTTGGGAAGCCCCTATGTTTCACATCTCCGGGACTGAGGATCAAGATATCCACGCGGCCAGTGCCGCAGGTATCAGCTAGTGTTAGATGCAAATAGGAAAGTGATTCGTACCTCTAATTATTTGCAGTCTACCTTGACTTCACTCTTGTTATAGGCCAAACAAGCTAAGTTTCGAAGAATACTCGAGGAGAAGGCAACACGAAGGAAAGCAGAAATCGCACGACCGCCTTTGGAGCGACGTGAACGAGATCGCTTAGAGATATCACAATCAAGACATATTGAAGTTCTACGGAAATGTGCTAATAACATAAAGCCGCCACCTATGTTGAAGCAATGGGAACGAAAAATTTATGAACTTATACCTGAAAATCTTCGTGAGGCGTTTCCTAAAGTTACAAAAGATTTAATGGATGAAAATAAGGAGGAGTGGAACAAGGTCCTGCATAATTTGGCAGTTAGGACCATTATTAGAGATGAGCCAGGTGTATCTAGGATTAGGTATCAAGAGCCCTATTTTAAATTTAATGGTGTAACAGAAAATTTTGGTAAAATGGTACGATTTCGAAAAGCTCTCCAACAAGGGTCTCTTTTATTACATCCGTTTATTAGACTCGTTCTTGAGACTGCTGAAAAAATGTTTCCAGCACATATAATTGATTTAGCAAAGTTCAGAGCTCTGGGTCCTTTAAATTTGATTGATTTTAAGTCAAAGGCTTTGGATGATATTAAGCGTGCTGATTATTTGGTATCTAGCACATGGTACGGTGTTCTAACTAAATGGTTGAAAAATCCTAGATGTTTGAAAGGTATGCGTCCCAACAAGATACCAAAATTCATAGTATGTGCCTGTAGAATGATATCAATGCAAATTCAAGACCTGATGCGTAGGTCTATTTACGATATTGTAGAAGCTCTTAAGGATTCAGAGTCTGTCCCTGTTTTGAATTTAGATTTAGACTTTGTGAATGCAGAATTTATTTACGATCCGTCCCTTGAAACAGTTTATGAAGTTTTTCATGAAATTGCTGATGCTATTTCAAATATTGCACAAAGACTTATGCCTATAGAACAATATCTTAAAATGCCTTATAATCATGACGTATTACCTGTTCATTATAACCATTGGTTGAAAGAAGACGGTCATGAAAAGTTACAAAATCAATTATACGAAGTGTATAAACCACTGCGTGATTACTTAGATAAACTCCGTCATCAGTACAGTATGCTCTGTGGAGATATTGCAAAAGAAAAACTATATAAGTTCATTACGGAGACGGTGGAATTTGAAGTATCGCGAGATAAAATTCAAAGTTTTAAAGAAGTTGACTCAGAAATAACTGGTATTTTGGAAAATGAATACTTTAATTGTGCAATTGTAGGCCAACTTAAGATGGTAGATGGTTTGAAAAATAAAGCAGCTGAATTTATAAACGATATAATAGCAGGCATAGTAAAAACACACATGGCTGAAAATGATGATATATGTAGTGAGTTTGAGGTAATCGCTGCAAAAGCTCTTAAACAACCAGATAATGCAGAAGAATTAATACAACAAGGAGTTTACATTTTACATGCAAAAGCAGTTTTAGTTGAGGCATTGAAAGAAAGAATTTTAGTACAACTTAATATCATTACTAACCTTCTCCCATTGACTTCACTTACACCAGAACATCTAGCATCAAATACTCGAACTGTTAACTGGCTCAATGCTATTAAACCTATATTCGAGAAAAATGCTTCGTCTTTCGAAACGTTTAAAGGGGAGATGGAAGATAAGCTGCAATCTCAAATTGCACGTCTTAATAATGAAGTCATTAAAATGACACCATATTTAGAAATGCTAGATAACATGGATGACATTGACCATACACTTGAATATTTAGAATATTTAAGGAAACTTGTTCATAAATTAGACGAATGTGATGAACTTGTCGCATGGATTAACAAAGAAGAAATTACATTTAAATTTCCTGTTACAAACTATCCGGACTTAGAAGAATTAAAAGAATATGTTATTCCCTTTCACGGCCTTGTTTACCTACTTCATAAATGGAAGCGGAGTTACTATACTTGGATGGATGGACCGTTTGAATATATGGATCATGATCAGATAGAACAAGATCATGACTTTTATTACAAAGAATTTTTAAAAATATCGAAAATATACAAGGCTAAAATAAAACAGCAAATTGCTGAAGGTATAGAAAAAAGATTTCAAGGGTTAGTTGATGATCCTGATGTAAATAATCTCCCATCACCAATGAAGTTATGTGCTCAAGCTGTAGCCGAGTTAAAGGAATGGAGACCTAATGTACAAATGGCTCATATTATGTGTAATCCAGCATTAGTACAGAGACATTGGGATGAAATGTCAAACATAGCTGGATTTGATTTAACTCCTACAGCAGGGACTACACTACGAAAGATCATAGACTTTAACCTTTGGGGTGAAATTGATCAGTATGATATCGTGAGTGTTGCTGCTACAAAAGAACTTGCTTTAATAACGAGTCTCAATAAAATGATAGCTGAATGGACTGATATATGCTTCAAAACAAGTCCATACAAAGATACGGGTATAAACATACTTTCGGGGTTGGATGACATACAATGTGTGTTAGACGATCACATTGTAAAAACGATAGGTATGAGAGGATCTGCTTTTGTTAAACCATTCGAAACGCAAGTCAAAGCATGGTATGACAAAATTATGAGAACGAATTCTACTATAGATGAGTGGGGTAAAGTACAGGCGCAGTGGCTGTATCTGTTGCCTATTTTTTCTTCTAAAGATATAGTAGCACAAATGCCAGAAGAAGGTGTCATGTTTGTTGAAGTAAATAACATTTACCGCAGATACATGGCCTGTGTAGAAAAAGACCCACACGCGCTCGAAATTGCTGGTGCTGTTGGAGTTTTAGAACAATTGAAAATAGCATCAGGCATGTTAGAGAAAATTAATGACGGCGTAAATGATTACTTGGAAAAGAAGAGACTTTATTTTCCGCGGTTCTTCTTTTTATCAAATGATGAGATGTTAGAAATATTATCCGAAACTAAAAATCCGTTTAAAGTACAACCACATCTAAAAAAATGTTTTGAAGGTATCAACAGATTAGTATTCGACGAGGACTTCAACATTTCGGCTATGATATCCATGGAAGGCGAACAAGTTGAATTTTTGGATATAATTAGTGTCCAAGCTGCAAGAGGTTCTGTCGAGAAATGGCTAGTACAAGTAGAAGACCAAATGTTAAGAGCAGTTAAATCAGAAACTGAATTATCTTATTATGATTATGAGAATATGGGTCGACCTGAATGGATACTTTCCTGGGAAGGTATGGTTGTGTTAGCAATATCTCAAATATACTGGGGTATTGATGTTCACGATGCTTTGAACACCCATAAATTAAGCGAGTTACAAGCCTTCAGTAACACTTTAAACAAACAGCTAAATGAAACTGTCGCTATTATTCGACGTACAGATATTAGTAAATTAAGCAGTATAACAGTAAAAGCCCTCATAGTAATCGACGTGCATGCCAAAGACGTAATTGCTGAGTTAGTTGTAAAAGAAGTCACTGCGATTACAGACTTTCAATGGCTGGCACAGCTTCGTTACTATTGGGAGGACGAAAAAGTAAGTGTAAAAATTATAAATGCTGTTGTGCGCTACGCCTACGAATATCTTGGAAATTCAGATCGTTTAGTAATAACACCGTTAACAGACAGATGTTACAGAACGCTAATAGGTGCTTACTATCTTCATTTAAATGGTGCCCCTGAAGGTCCTGCAGGAACTGGAAAAACGGAAACAACGAAAGATTTAGCCAAAGCACTCGCCGTGCAGTGTGTTGTATTCAACTGCTCTGATGGATTAGATTACAAAGCAATGGGCAAATTTTTCAAAGGTTTAGCTTCATGTGGAGCATGGGTATGCTTTGATGAATTCAATAGAATAGACGTTGAGGTTCTGTCGGTAATAGCTCAGCAAATTTTGTGCATTGTTCAAGCTGTACGGCAAAAAGCAGAAACATTTTCATTTGAAGGTACCATATTGACTTTAAACCCGGCTTGCTATGTTTGCATAACTATGAATCCAGGTTATGCAGGGCGTTCCGAGCTGCCAGATAATTTGAAGGTTCTTTTCAGGACAGTTGCTATGATGGTGCCAGATTATGCGATGATTGGTGAAATTTCATTGTATTCTTTCGGTTTTGTTGATGCTAGAAATTTATCTATCAAAATTGTTACAACGTATCGTTTGTGCTCTGAACAATTATCCTCACAAAATCACTATGACTATGGTATGCGTGCTGTAAAGACTGTCTTATCAGCTGCTGGTAATTTAAAAAGAGCTTTCCCAAATGAAAGTGAAAGTATCTTACTGCTTCGGTCCATCACAGACGTGAATTTACCCAAATTTTTGTCATTTGACGTACCGCTATTTGAAGGTATAATATCGGATTTGTTTCCTGGAATTAGTTTGCCAAAACCAGACTACGTCAACTTTATAAATGCCTGTATTGATAGCTGTGCAAAAGAAAATCTGCAGCCAATGGAAAGTTTTCTATTAAAAATAACACAAACTTACGAAATGATGATTGTAAGACATGGATTTATGTTAGTTGGTGATCCTTTTGCTGGTAAATCAATGACGTTGAAAATATTATCTGATTCTTTAACTTTGATGAAAGAAAGAAAGCAACCAAATGGGTCCGAATGCACCTATAAAGTATTAAACCCAAAAGCAGTTACCATGGGTCAATTATACGGAGCATTTGATCCTGTATCTTACGAATGGACCGATGGTATAGTGGCGGTAATGTTTAGAGATTTTTCGCAAGAGGACACCCCAGTGAGGAAATGGATTGTATTTGATGGCCCAGTCGATGCTGTGTGGATTGAAAATATGAATACTGTATTAGATGACAACAAAAAGTTGTGTTTGACATCTGGAGAAGTTATTTCTATGTCAAATGTGATGTCAATGATATTTGAGGTCATGGATTTGACTCAAGCTTCCCCTGCCACTGTATCTAGATGTGGAATGATATACATGGAATCTGCTACACTCGGTTTCATGCCTTTTTATAAATCTTGGATGAATACTCTGAACCCGATTTGGTTAGATGAAAATGAAGAATTTATTTTCGACATGTGTGAATGGTTGTTTAAGCCATTAACATATTTTGTCCGAAGACAGTGTTTGCAATTAGTGACAGCTGGAGAAGTGAATTTAGTGATCAGCACGCTTCGACTTATAGTTATGTTGATGGATGATGCGGTAGAAGGTGAAGAAGATACGAGGCATACGAGAACATGGTTTTTGGCATCATTTATGACTTCTTTGGCCTGGGGTGTCGGTGGCATTTTAAACTCACATTCCCGTGAACAATTCGATAATTTATTAAAAGAATATTTTAGGGGAGAGCATGGTATACCTGATTCAATTGATCGACTTGATATATCTATTCCAAGCGAAGGTATGATAATTGACCATTATTACATGTACAAAGGAAAAGGTTGCTGGAAACCTTGGGCCGAGGCAGTTAAAGCAACGCATGTTAAAGAACAAATTAACCTACTTCAGACTGTAATTCCTACAATGGAAACAGAAAAATACATTGCACTGTTCAAATTACATACACAATTTCGCCAGCCTTTGCTCCTCATCGGACCAACAGGAACTGGTAAAAGTTTCTACGTTCAAAACTTCCTAATGAATTCTATTAGTATTGAAAAATATACTCCTGGTTTTGTAACGTTTACAACTACCACTTCTTGTAATCAAACACAAGATTTAGTACTTTCTAAACTGGTCAAAAGGAGAAAAGGCATTTATGGTCCTACTAAGGGAAAGCAAGCGGTAATATTTATTGACGATATGAATATGCCTGCCAAAGAAGTTTATGGAGCGCAACCAGCAATAGAATTGTTAAGACTATATTTTGATCAGAAGCATTGGTATGATTTAAAAACAACTGAAAAATTATATATATTAGATACATTCTTTTATGGTGCCATTGGTCCTGTAGGTGGCAGCCGACAATTGATATATCCAAGAATGTTACGTCATTATAATATATACTCTATAAACGAATTCTCGAAAGAAAGTATGAGTAAGATATTTACGTCATTATTACAATTGGGGTGGAGGAGAAATGGATTTGGCCAAGACGCTCAAATGCACATAAGTAATATCATAGTAGCAACAATGGACATATATGATCAAGCAACTGATGGTTTGAGGCCCACACCAGCGAAATCGCATTACATATTTAATTTAAGGGATTTCTCAAGAGTAATTCAAGGCTGTGCACTGCTAAGAAAAGAATCTGCTGATAATAAAAAGACATTCATTCGAGTCTGGGTTCACGAGATTATGCGTGTATTTTATGATCGGCTTATAGATGAAGAAGATCGCACATGGTTCTACAATGTATTAAAAAAGTGCACTCGAGAATTCATGAAAGAATCATTTGAAAGTGCATTGGACACATATCAAGATGATAAGGAAACTGTTACTCAAGTAACTATAAAGAATATGATGTTTGGCTGTTATTGTGATACAGATAACGTCGAAGGTGAGAAACGTTACGAAGAAATGCCGTCAAAAGAGGTAGTCTTAAATGTTGCAACTACAATGTTGGCTGAATATAATACGATGCATAAATCAAAGATGAACATAGTATTATTTGACTATGCTTTGGAACATTTATCAAAAATTTGTAGACTTCTTTCTATGCCTTCGGGAAATGCTTTATTGGTCGGTGTAGGAGGTTCTGGTCGCCAATCGCTTACCCGGTTAGCTGCTACTATGCTCGGTCAAAATGTTATTCAACCAGAAATTACAAAAAGTTACAGTGTAAAGGATTGGCAGGAGGATTTAAAACGTGTACTCCGGGAATCTGGCGGCTTAAACAAAGACACAACTTTTTTATTTACAGAAAATCAAATTAAAGAAGAATTATTTATTCAAAATTTAGACAGTCTTCTCAATTCTGGTGAAGTTCCAAGTCTATATGGTTTAGACGAACAACAAGAAATTGTCGAGTTGGTACGCTTGGGAGCGCAGGGTGGCAATAGAAATCTGGATATTAATCCACTCCAAATTTTATCTTTTTTTGTTGGTCGTTGTAAAGCAAAGTTACACATTGTACTATGTTTTAGCCCAATTGGCAGTGCTTTTCGAACTAGGCTCAGGCTTTATCCATCTTTAGTAAATTGCTGCACTATTGATTGGTACGATAGTTGGCCCGAAGATGCATTGGAAATGGTAGCCCATCACTATATGTATAAAGTTAATGTACATGACAATGTGAAGGCTGCTGCAGTAGTTGTTTGTAAACAGTTTCACGTTGATGCTCGTGTTATCTCAGCCGACTTCTATTCTAATTATGGACGAAAAACATACATAACATCTGCATCATATTTAGATTTGATTAGATCTTTCACATCTTTGACAAATAAAAAACAAAAAGAATTAAGAGCCGCTAAACTGCGATATACTAATGGTTTAGATAAGCTTGGTCAAGCAGCAGAGGCTGTAACAATAATGCAACGAGATTTAAATGCTTTGAAACCTCAGCTGATGGTAATGGCTGCAAAGTCAGTTAAAATGATGGAAGAAATAGCGGTTGAAACTGCTATTGCTGACAAAGCAGCAGCTCAAGTAAGAGAGGATCAAAAAGTTGCTAATGTCCAAGCAGCAGCTGCCCAAGAGCTTAAAAAAGATTGTGAGGCTGATTTAGCACTTGCGTTGCCAATTTTGGAAGACGCTATTTCTGCTTTGAATACTTTGAAACCCGCTGACATAACAATCGTGAAATCTATGAAAAATCCACCATACACGGTAAAGCTAGTAATGGCAGCAGTTTGTGTTATGAAAGGTATTTCACCTGATAAAATTCCAGATCCTGATAATCCTGGAAAAAAAATGTTTGATTATTGGGGGCCGAGTAAAAGGATTCTGGGTGAAATGAGCTTTTTGGAGCAGCTAAAAAATTTTGACAAAGATAATATACCTGTTCCTGTAATGCAAAAAATTAGAAAAGAATACCTTTCCAACAAAGATTTTAAGCCCCACATTATTGCAAAAGCTTCTACTGCTGCTGAAGGTTTGTGTAAATGGATAATTGCCATGGACATGTATGATGCAGTAGCTAAGGTGGTAGCTCCAAAAAAAGCTAAATTAGAAGCAGCTGAAAGAGAGTTTGCAGAAACAATGGCTATCTTGGAGGAAAAAAAGGCAACTGTTGCTAAATTAGAAGCTAAACTTGCAGAACTCAATCAAGCCTTGGAAGAAGCAAATATGAAAAAGAAAGCTTTAGAAGATGAAGTGCAATTATGTATTGACAAATTATTTCGAGCTGAAAAGCTAATAGGTGGTTTAGGAGGAGAAAAAGTACGTTGGACACAGGCAGCTGTAAATTTACAAACCCTTTTTGATAATCTAGCAGGAGATATACTTGTATCGTGCGGGATTATTGCATATTTAGCTCCCTATACATTACCCATTAGGATGAAAGTAATTGATAAGTGGCGAGATCAAGTTATCAAATTAGATATGCCACATTCTGAACAATTTGTTTTTAAAGATATCCTTGGAACTGACATTAAAATACAAAACTGGTGTATTGCTGGACTACCCAGAGATTCGTTTTCTGTAGACAACGGAGTCATTCAAGATAATTCAATGAGATGGTCTTTACTCATTGATCCTCAAGGTCAAGCAAATAAATGGATAAAAACGATGGAAAAATCAAACGACTTGCAAGTCGTAAAATTCACGGATGGCAATTATATGAAAGTTATTGAAACCTGTTTAGAATATGGTAAACCCGCTCTTATAGATTGTATTCTTGAAGATGTAGAAGCACCACTAGATCCAATCTTATTAAAAAATACTTACATGCAAGGTGGTAAAGAATTTATTGCTATAGGTGATAATGCTATAGAGTATCATGCTAACTTTAGACTTTATATGACAACTAAGTTACGTAATCCCCATTACTTGCCAGAAATTTTTAATAAAGTGACGTTAATTAACTTTGCTCTTACTAAAGACGGATTGGAAGATCAACTATTAGGTATAGTGGTGGCAAAAGAAAGGCCAGATTTGCAAGAAAAACGGGAAAAGCTTATAGTACAAGGTGCGGCCAACAGAGCGGCACTGAAACAAGTTGAGGATGATATTTTACGCACCTTGCAAGAGTCTAAGGGTGATATTCTAGAAGATGAAAGCGCAATAGAGATCTTAGACTCCTCAAAAATTCTATCCATTGATATTATGAAGAAACAAGAAGCTAGTTTGGAGACAGAAAAGGTAATCGAGGAATTTCGTCTTGGCTATAGACCTATTGCTTCACATTCTGCGGTGTTATATTATTGTGTTACTGAATTACCAAACGTCGATCCAATGTACCAATATTCTCTGGCATGGTTTATTAATCTATATATTATATCGATTGAGAATGCAAACAAATCAAAGGATTTAGAAAAAAGATTGAAATTTTTGAAAGATACTTTTACCTACAATTTATATAGTAATGTATGTAGATCACTATTTGATAAAGACAAACTTATGTTTTCATTCATAATGTGCTCAAAAATGATGTTGTCAACTGAAGAAATGGAACCAGATGAACATCTCTTTCTTATAACAGGTGGTATTGCTGTCCAAAATCCTCTTAAAAAGCCAGTTGATTGGTTACCTGATAAAAGCTGGGATGAAATTTGTCGTATTAGTGATTTACCAACTTACAAAGGCTTTAAAAATGATTTTATTAAAGATATTACACAATGGAAAACTGTTTACGATGACCTAGAACCACATAATAAAACACTTCCAGGTGGTTGGGATAAAAAGTTGTCAGCATTTCAAAAACTATTGATTGTTAGAATATTAAGACCGGATAAATTAACCGTAGCCGTATCGGAATTCGTTGAAAAAGAAATGGGTAAAAAGTACATAACTCCACCACCGTTTGATATCAGTAAGTCCTTTGGAGATTCAAACTGCCTTGCACCTTTAATATTTATCTTATCACCTGGCTCAGATCCAATGGGTGCGTTGATAAGGTTTTGTGAACGAATGGGATACTCGCACAGGTTTAATTCTATATCATTGGGACAGGGACAAGGTCCAATCGCGCGTGCAATGATAGAACAAGCTCAAGCTGAGGGGGGCTGGGTATGCTTGCAAAACTGTCATTTGGCTGTTTCATGGCTCCCAGTTCTGGAGAAACTTACAGAAGGATTTGATTTAACTAATACAGATTTGAGTTTTAGGTTATGGTTAACAAGTTATCCATCGGATAAATTTCCACAGTCAGTTTTACAGATTGGTGTTAAAATGACAAATGAACCACCGACAGGACTTCAACATAATTTAAACCGGTCTTATATTTCAGAGCCATTAAAAGAAGTGGAGTTTTTTGAAGGATGTCCTGGGAAGGATAAAGCGTTTAGTAAACTACTTTATGGAATTAGTTTCTTCCATGCCGTAGTACAAGAAAGAAAAAAATTCGGTCCGCTAGGGTGGAACATTCAATATGGTTTTAATGATTCCGATTTCCAAATATCGGTGATGCAGTTACAGTTGTTTTTAAATCAATATGAAGAAATACAGTATGTAGCTATTAAATATTTAACTGGGGAATGCAATTACGGCGGCAGAGTAACTGATGATTGGGATCGTCGATTAATAGTAACAATATTGGATAATTACGTTAATGCCGGAGTAGTAGATGATCCAAATTATACATTCTGTGATATTGGTCCTCAATATGGACTACCTCGTAGATGTGAGTATCAAGATTACCTTAAACATATAGAAACAGTTCCTGTGAATCCACCACCGGAAGTGTTTGGTCTGCATATGAACGCTGGTATAACTCGTGACTATGCTGCTTCAATGGCACTAACTGCAGCATTAGTACTCGTTGAGGGCACTGGTGGTGGGGGTGAGGGTGGAAATACTGAAATTATTCTAGTTAATATGGCTACAGAGATTCTTTCTAAACTGCCGAAACTATTTGACATTGAAACTGCACAGACAAAATATCCAGTAGACTATAATGAATCCATGAATACTGTCCTTGTTCAAGAAATGGAGCGCTTTAATAAGTTATTAAATGAGATTACTGTATCTTTGAGGGACTTACAAAAAGCTGTAAAAGGTCTGATTGTAATGTCTCCTGCTTTAGATCTACAGTCTAATGCTATGTTACTTGGCAGAATACCTACTAACTGGGCCAAAGTTTCGTACCCAAGTTTAAAGCCCCTGCCTAGCTATGTAGCGGACTTTATAGAACGCTTGCGTATGTTACAAGATTGGTATGACAACGGGAAACCAACTACTTTTTGGCTGTCAGGATTCTTTTTTACACAAGCATTCCTTACAGGTTCTGTCCAAAACTATGCTAGAGCTAAGAAAATTCCTATTGATTTATTAATATTTGATTTCGAAGTTCGCCACGTGGATTACGAGATGACGTCTCCGCAGTGGGGTGTATATGTACAGGGCCTATTTATGGACGGAGGGCGCTGGGACAGAAAGTTATTCGCAATAGCTGAACAACTTCCAAAGATATTAAACGACGTACTACCGGCTGTCTGGTTATATCCTAAAATAAAAACAGAATTCATGGAAGGTAAAAGGTATAGATGCCCACTTTATAAGACTTTAGAGCGAAAAGGAGTCTTAGCTACCACCGGTCATTCATCAAATTTTGTACTAGCTTTTTATTTACCATCAGACAAACCAGCAGCTCACTGGATTAAACGCAGCGTTGCCTTACTGCTTCAGTTGGACAATTAAGTTGTTCCTCATAGCATGACAATTATTAATTCTATTTAGCACCATTTTCTTACCTTTCATTGAAGCCTGCCTGTGTTGCAACGATGAATATCGCACTAACACACAGATTACGTACGCACTTGCAGTCAGTAATATAACATGTTCAATGTGGAAGTCCGTGGTGGTGTTTGAAATTATTCATCAATTCATTTTTAACTTTAATGCACAAACGGCAGTCGTCAATGGTTTTTTCACGTAATCAAGTAGGTAATTTTTATAAATTTAATTTTTAATACCTGTAATTTTATGCTTCTATTTTATTAATTTAGTAATTATTGTTTTAATTTGCAATTACGTTATATTTTTATTTTTTTATAATCTAGTGCTTTATATTCAATATTATATTTACTATACAATACCAGCTTCCGATTAGGAGCATAACGTCAAAAGCGCAAAATGACAAACGATCGCAAATTGTCAAAAGAGCAGAATGTCAAAAGCGCACATAGTCAAGGGCGCAGATTGTCAAAAGCGCAGAATGTCAAAAGCGCAGAATGTCAAAAGCGCAGAACGTCAAAGGCGCACAATGTCAAAAATCCTACTTAAACTGGGTATTTCTTGACATTGTTATTAATCTAAATGTCGTTGTTATTTTTGGCCACAATAGGAAATTAAACACTAACTTGATTATATAGATGGAGAAAGAGTGGAACAAGTGAATGAGTTCATAATATATTTGGGAACATTATTTACGAGAGATGGAAAGCATGAAGAAGATGTTGAAAGGAGAGTGACAGCTGGAAATAGAGTGAATGGGGCACTACACAAATTTATGAGCAGCCGGAATTTGTCCGAAAAGGCACGACTGGCTGTACATGGAGGAGTATTAGAGCCGACTCTTATGTATGGTAGCGAAAGTTGGGTGTGACAGAAAAAGCATCAGAGTAGAGTGAATGCAGTAGAAATGCGCGCGTTGCGAAGTATGTGTGGAGTGACTTTGAGAGATAGAGTCAGAAATAGCGAGATAAGAGAGCGATGTGGAGTGATAGAAGATGTAGTGATGAACGGGTAACAGGCGTGATTTTATGTATGTATATTTACTTTTAATTTAAACTTAATATAAATCAGCATAGCAATAGTCAACTTTCTGAATAATAATTGTTTTTTACAAACAAATGCTCAGAATAATTACCTTTAAGTAAATAAAAATCGAGTTATATTTTTTAATAAAAGCAATATTTATAATTAAATAGTGTCTCTCATTTTAACGATCAACTGGAAACATTTACCTATTTACTTTTAATTTAAACTAAATATAAATCAGCATAGTAATGACGTTATGCTCCTAATCGTAACAAATGCACTATTGAAATCAGTTCCAAAAAATAAAAGAAAGCAATGTGATATCGATTTTGACAGAAGATACCGATGTTATTTAAAAAAACTGGAGCGAAATTTAATCACAATTCCTATATTTCTAAAAAAAATTATATTCTTACAACTGACCTTGAAAAAGTAAAACAATAATTCATAGTTTTTGTTTTGTGAAAACAGTCCATTAAAATAAGAGACACTGTTTAATTATAAATATTGCTGATTATTAAAAATGAGAACTCAATTACTTAATTTACATAAGTTTATTATTCTGAGCATTTGTTTGTAAAAAACAATTATTATTCAGAACATTGACTATTGCTATGCTGATTTATATTTGGTTTAAATTAAAAGTAAATATATGTTTCCTAAAAATATCAAGTTAGTGTTTAATTTCCTATTGTGGCCAAAAATAACGACGACATTTAGATTAATAACAATGTCAAGAAATACCCAGTTTAAGTAGGATTTTTGACATTGTGCGCCTTTGACGTTCTGCGCTTTTGACATTCTGCGCTTTTGACATTCTGCGCTTTTGACAATCTGCGCCCTTGACTATGTGCGCTTTTGACATTCTGCTCTTTTGACAATTTGCGATCGTTTGTCATTTTGCGCTTTTGACGTTATGCTCCTAATCGGACCCTTCATTTGGTTATATATCGGGCAGAAGAGTGTTAAGATGGATCGATTTTAGGTTATTATGTGAAACGAACTACGGACACGTTCTCTCTATCAGACATCAATTTGAAACAGACAGTCAAAGCTTTTACTATTGGAGATTAGTCAAAACTGTTTGTGTTTTATAATATTTTATAATTAGGTAGAATTTCAACTATATACCTACTATAAAACTATTATACTTTAAAACGATATGGAGCTGTAGAGATGCACTGTCTGATAAAGGGGACACTACACAAAACCAAATGAAACCAATCTTAGCTGGTTTCTATTGATTCTTAAATGAAATCATTTTGATATTTTAATTTATCTGAGCTTACCTAATTTCATTGTGTACTAGTTTTGTATTTCAGTTGTATTTGTTATCATTTGATTTTGTTTGAGTTAATGAATTTTCTGAAGTTTTACACTTTGTAACAGTTTTAAATATTATTTCATAATATTTATACTTAATAATTTATCTGACTTTTTAATTTTAATTTTTGTATCAATAATGGGCAGCTATGACGTGTTTTAACTATTTTCGTTGTAAAGTTATTTTGTAACAAAAGGTAATGAAATATCATAAAAATGTTTAATTTTTATTTGTCGTAATGTTTATTATATATTATAATATCTTATACCTATTGTAATTTTATTGTTATAGCTCCTTATATAAAATATATTATATCTGCTGAATCTTGAAGTTTATCTTTATTATAACGATAATCTACCTAAGTTTCTTGCTGGTCTCTTCCCAGGAGATTTAACTACCGAACCAGCGAAAGAATCATTTTCAAATGATTTATTTACTAAGTAGGTATTTTATTTATTATAAATTATATTTTTTTTGACAAATGTAGGTACATAATTATTGTAAAACTTTGACATTCATAAGTGCTCTTTATGTGCCTAAACTGAATAAACGAAATTGATTCTTTGATTCTTTGATTCTTATGGGAGAAAAAGTAGTAGAGTCGCCGCTCCACACGCTAATGGAGTGGCTTGCGCGGGCGCAATTGAATCACAATCTCGTGACAACGATAGCCTAGAACCGACCTAAAAGGCTATGGTAGTAGTAGTCTAATAGGTGTAATACTATGGCTTTACATTAATTCTCAATCGAGACTGAATTAGACTTCCACTTTTTTCGACTTCCGGAGTAAGAGAGCGTGTTACGTACGCAAAAGAGTCTGTTCAAAGGGATCAGAAAAGGACTGTAGACAGTAGCACTACCCCGTTCCATCCCGCAGAGAACTCAATCGGATAGCGCTCAACGATCTCGGGCCTCCATGAGCAGGCAGGCAGGCAGTCTGAAGTGCACTGTGCATGGAGGCCCGCCACCCTGGCGCTTTTATAAATTAACTAGGTACTCCAACCTTTCAGACCCCTATATTAGACACGTAAAAATATTTCTTTTCTAATATTTCTTCTCCACTGAAAATTGATTTAGTTATAGCAAACTCGGCAATGCCTTGAAGAAGAAAAAAGCCACCTGAAAATAATGCGGTGGATAATACGCCAGCTGTTTACCCTGGTCGGTGCATAATCGCACATTATCAACTACTTTTTTTTTCAAGATATGGACTAAAAGTGAGTAAAAACCGCATCATTGGCAATATTTTGAACGCATCCTTCGTCGCCTTAATCAGGTCGGCATTTGTGCAGGGCACAGCGGGCACAACAGGAGGTGGTTCATCGACTGCGGAGGTGCACTACAATCACAGCAACCACCTTCCCGCTTCCAGGTAACCCCATTTTACCCGATTTACCCTTTAGCAGTTGACCTGATACCTCAGTCTGTTAAGGGATTTCCAGGTACTTCATATTTGTTCATGCCTGGTTGGTAGGCACTCCGCGGGCTGAATATTCTCTGGATTCTGCATTCTCCGTGAACCACCTCTTGTATCGAAGGCTCTCGGGTTGGCCCGTAACTGTAGTAGTACAACAAGGGAAGCTTCTTCTTCTTCTTTTAAGGCAGTAGCTAGTAGACATAATTTGTGCGTGTGTGTATTTGATTTATTCATATAGTCAGCGGCAACAAAAATCCACAGAGGAGGCGGCGGGCACATAGAACATAAAGGTAGAAACACATTATACGCGAGGTGGAGTTTGAATCTGGCGTCGCGTCAGATGTTCTTATCATAATAATATGTTTCCACCTTAAAAACTACAAATCCGCGAAGGACAATAGTAGGCATCTCGCTACAAAATCGTACAGAATAATATATTTCATTCCTCCGTATTATAAAACCCACAGGCAGTTGCTAAATCTTGTACTCTTTTCTTGAATTCCATAAACAAATCTGACATAGCGCAATTGGCAGATTAAATGCAATTGCATTGCAGCCAACATGTTACGTATCACAATAATTTAATATCACGTGTCTATTGAATCAACTACCTATTGAATTCATTATTCATCGAAGACCAACTTCAATTTTTAAATATAAAATAGTAAGTATTCAAGATGGAAGAGAGGGAACTGCGATTGTTATTGCAAACGAAGAACGGGTGCCGTGTGCCGATAATGAAGCCTATACCTGATGTGCATCAAATGGACAAGTTGTCTTTCACGCCTAGTGCACCGTACAATAGAATAAAGGTACAATAATATTATGTAATTAACATTGTATGTTCAGGGCTTCGCCGTCTTCGCGGCCCAATCCAACCTCACTTAGTGGGGTAGGAAGGTCAACCGGCCGTCGTTTCCGTAAAACCGATATGCCAACCAATGACGTCCAAATTGAGGACTTTCGAGTAGTTCTTATTTATTAGCAATTTGAAAAGGGTAATGAGGTATAGAAAAGTGGACAAAGTAGGACACTCGACCCCCGACCCGACCGCATGGTTGATAATATAAACGTAAATAGTCATCAATTTTTTTAAACAGTTTCTTCGTTAAATTTCCTTTTATACCTGCGATATAAGGTATTGTCACCAAAGAACAGTACATTCTACTATATTATACATGTGTTAGGTTTAGATGGATAATTGAACGTTTACACCAATCAGGAGAAGTCTAAACCCAGGCCCAAGTGCAAGATGATATTATCGATGAGATTTATTTGGCCTGTCCATGTATCGATTTCCGTTAGGGATATAATATTTAATAGCTGTTGATTGAGCAAGTATTGAGCTAATGAATAGGTTGAAAAAGCCAAGTAATTTTTATGCCTGTACTAACTACTGCTACACATTATTACAGGACAAACGTGAAAAGTTCCGAAAAATACTTGAGGAAAGAGCAACTCGAAGGAAAGTAGCGATTGCCCGACTGCCAGTGGAGCGAAATGAGCGTGATCGCTTAGAGATAACACAGGAACGACACATTGAAGTGCTTCGGGGATGTGTGAATAAAATACAGGCGCCGCCTATGTCGAAGCCATGGGAACGTAAAATTTGTGATTTAGTTCCTGCCAGACTACGCGACGCGTTTCCTAGTATCATGACAGAATTAATTAACGAAAGTAAACAGGAATGGAACAAAAACCTGCATAAGCTGGCAGTGAAGACTATTATCAGAGATAAACCCGGCATATCAAGGATCAGGTACCAAGAGCCACCTTTTAAATTTAATGGTGTAACGAAGAATTATGGAAAAATGATTTCATTTCGTAAAAAACTCCAACAAGGGTCTCTTGCATTACATCCATTCATTAGGCTAGTTCTTGAATCATCCGAAAAAATGTTTCCTGCGCGTATAATCGACTTAGCCAAATTTAGAGCTCTAGGTCCTTTAAGTCTTAAAGATTTTAGATCAAAAATTATGGATCAAATTAAGCGCGCTGATTCATTAGTATCTAGCGGATGGTATGGAGTTCTTACTAAATGGTTAAAAAATCCAAGATGTTTAAAAGGTATGCGCCCAAAAAGTATACCAAGGTTTATAATATGTGCAACTAAAATCATATCAATGCAGATTCAAGATCTGATGCGAAGGTCCATTTACGATATTGTAGAAGCGCTTAAAGATTCGGAGTCAGTTCCTATTTTGAATCTAGACCTAGATTTCGTAGACGGTGACTTCGCATATGATCCATCGTTGGAAACCGTTTATGAAATATTCCATGAGATTGCGGATGCGATTTCGCATATTGCACAAAGACTTATGCCTATAGAGCAATATCTCAAATTACCCTATAATTATGACGTATTACCTGTTAATTACAATCTTTGGCTAACTAAAGACGGTCATGAAAAATTACAAAATCAATTATACAAAGTGTTTGAACCACTACGTAATTACGTAGACGACCTTCGCCAGCAATACAGTATGTTATATGGAGATACTGCAAAAGAAGATCTACACAATTTCATTAACGAAACTGAGGAATTTGAGGTATCGCGAGATAAAATTCAATTTTTCCTCGATATCGATTCCCAAATTACGGGTACCTTAGAAAATGAATATTTTTTCTGTTCAGTTGTATGCCAATTGAGAATGGTTGATGGATTAAAAAGTCAAGCTATTAATTTCATAAACGAAATAATAGCAGGCATAGTAAAAACACACATGGCTGAAAATGATGATATCTGTAGTGAGTTTGAAATTATTGCTGAAAAAGCTCTTAAGCAACCAGAGAATGCAGAAGAATTAATACAACAAGGAGTTTACATATTGCATGCAAAAACTGTTTTAGTTGAAGCTCTGAAGGAAAGAATTTTAAGGCAACTTAATATTATCACTAATCTTCTTCAAATGACTTCATTATCACCAGAGCACCTAGCATCAAACACAAAAACTGTTAACTGGCTCAAAGACATTAAACCGATTTTTGAAAAGAACGCCTCAGCATACGAAACATTCAAAGGGGAAATGGAAGATAATTTACAAGCCCAAATTGCTCGTCTTAACAAAGAAGTCAATGATATGCTACCTTATTTAGAAATGTTCGACCTCATGGACGACATTGACCATACGCTCGAATATTTAGAATATTTAAGGAAATTTGTTCATCGGCTAGATGCCTGTTCTAAACTTGTAATATGGATTAATAAAGAAGAAAAGACGTTCAAAAGCCCAATAAGTTCTTATCCTGAGCTAGACGAGTTAAAAGATTATGTCATGCCCTTTCACAGTTTAGTTCATCTACTTCATACATGGAAACGAAGTTATTTTACCTGGATGGATGGCCCTTTTGAATATATGGATCATAACCAAATTGAGCAAGATCATGAATTTTATTACAAAGAGTTTTTGAAAATATTGAAAAACTACAGAACGAAAATAAAACAACAAATTGCTGAGGGTGTAGAAAGACGATTTCAAGGACTAGTTGATGATGCTGATGTAAACAATTACCCAGCACCAATGAAGTTGTGTGCTCAGGCAGTGGCTGAACTAAAAGATTGGAGACCCAATGTACAAATGGCACATATAATGTGTAATCCAGCATTAATGCAAAGGCACTGGGATGAAATGTCAAATATAGCTGGATTTGATCTAACACCCACAGCCGGAACCACATTAAGAAAAATTATTGATTTTGATCTTTGGGGTGAGATCGACCAGTATGAGATTGTGAGCATAGCTGCTACGAAAGAACTTGCCCTAATCACAGGCCTCAATAAAATGATAGCCGAATGGACTGACATATGTTTCAAGACAAGTCCATACAAAGATACAGGTATATACTTACTTTCTGGGTTGGATGATATTCAAAGTGTCTTAGACGATCATATTGTCAAAACGATAGGTATGAGAGGATCTGCTTTTGTTAAACCATTCGAAACACAGGTAAAATCATGGTATGAAAAAATTACTAGAACAAATTCTACTATAGATGAGTGGGGTAAAGTACAGGCACAGTGGCTGTATCTATTGCCTATCTTTTCCTCAAAAGATATAGTAGCACAGATGCCTGAAGAAGGAGTCATGTTTGTTGAAGTTAATAATATATACCGAAGATATATGAGTTGTGTAGATAAAGACCCACATGCCCTTGAACTCGCCGGTGCTGTTGGAGTTTTAGAACAATTCAAAATAGCATCTGCATTCCTGGAGAAAATTAATGACGGTGTTAATAATTACCTGGAAAAAAAGAGACTTTATTTTCCGCGTTTCTTCTTTTTATCTAATGATGAGATGTTAGAAATATTATCTGAAACTAAAAATCCACTTAAAGTGCAGCCACATCTAAAAAAATGTTTTGAGGGGATTAATAGGCTAGTATTTGATGAGGAATTTAATATTTCGGCTATGATATCGATGGAAGGTGAACAAGTCGAATTTCTAGAAATAATTAGTGTACAAGCCGCAAGAGGTTCTGTTGAAAAATGGCTAGTGCAAGTAGAAGAACAAATGTTAAGAGCAGTTAAATCAGAAACTGAATTGTCTTATTATGATTATGAGAATATGGGTCGACCTGAATGGATACTTTCCTGGGAAGGTATGGTTGTTCTAGCAATATCTCAAATTTACTGGGGTATTGATGTTCATGATGCTTTAAACACCCATAAATTAAGTGAGTTAAAGAACTTCAGTAATTCATTAAATAAACAACTTAATGAAACAGTAGCCATTATTCGACGTACAGATATTAGTAAATTAAGCAGTATAACAGTAAAAGCCCTTATTGTAATCGATGTGCACGCAAAAGATGTGATTTATGATTTAGTTCTGAAAGAAGTCACTGAGGTTACGGATTTTCAGTGGTTGGCGCAACTTCGTTACTATTGGGAGGATGAAAAAGTAGATGTTAAAATTATAAATGCCGTTGTACCCTACGCCTACGAGTATCTTGGAAATTCAGATCGTTTGGTAATAACACCGTTAACAGACAGATGTTACAGAACTTTAATAGGTGCTTACTATCTTCATTTAAATGGTGCCCCTGAAGGTCCTGCAGGAACTGGAAAAACGGAAACAACGAAAGATTTAGCCAAAGCACTCGCCGTGCAGTGTGTTGTATTCAACTGCTCTGATGGATTAGATTACAAAGCAATGGGCAAATTTTTCAAAGGTTTAGCTTCATGTGGAGCATGGGTATGCTTTGATGAATTCAATAGAATAGACGTTGAGGTTCTGTCGGTAATAGCTCAGCAAATTTTGTGCATTGTTCAAGCTGTACGGCAAAAAGCAGAAACATTTTCATTTGAAGGTACCATATTGACTTTAAATCCAGCTTGCTATGTTTGCATAACTATGAATCCAGGTTATGCAGGGCGTTCCGAGCTGCCAGATAATTTGAAGGTTCTTTTCAGGACAGTTGCTATGATGGTGCCAGATTATGCAATGATTGGTGAAATTTCATTGTATTCGTTTGGTTTTGTCGATGCACGAAACTTATCTGTAAAAATTGTTACTACATATCGATTGTGTTCAGAACAGTTATCATCACAAAATCACTACGACTACGGAATGCGTGCCGTAAAGACTGTTTTATCAGCAGCAGGTAATTTAAAAAGGGATTTCCCAAATGAAAGTGAGAGTATCTTATTGCTTCGATCTATCACCGATGTAAATTTACCTAAATTTTTGTCATTTGACGTACCGCTATTTGAAGGTATAATATCGGATTTATTTCCAGGCATTAGTTTACCGAAACCGGACTACGAAAATTTCCTTAATGCCTGCATTGATAGTTGTAAAACAGATAACTTACAACCCATGGAATGTTTTCTAATAAAAATAACACAAACTTACGAAATGATGATAGTAAGACATGGATTTATGTTAGTTGGTGATCCTTTTTCAGCTAAATCAATGACGTTAAAAACGTTATCTCAGGCTTTAACTCTGATGAAAGAAAGAAAACAGCCAAACGGATCTGAATGCACCTATAAAGTATTAAATCCCAAAGCAGTTACCATGGGTCAATTGTACGGAGCGTTTGATCCGATATCATACGAGTGGACCGATGGCATAGTAGCGGTAATGTTTAGAGATTTTTCGCAAGAGGATACTCCTGTGCGGAAATGGATTGTATTTGATGGTCCGGTAGATGCTGTGTGGATTGAAAATATGAATACTGTATTAGATGACAACAAAAAGTTGTGTTTAACATCTGGAGAAGTTATTTCTATGTCAAATGTGATGTCAATGATATTTGAGGTCATGGACTTGACTCAAGCTTCCCCTGCCACTGTATCCAGGTGTGGTATGATATACATGGAGTCTGCTACACTTGGTTTCATGCCTTTTTATAAATCCTGGCTGAATACTCTGAACCCGATTTGGTTAGAAGAAAATGAAGAATACATTTTCGACATGTGTGAATGGCTCTTTGAGCCCCTAATGTATTTTGTTCGAAGACAGTGTTTGCAATTAGTGACTGCTGGAGAAGTGAATTTAGTCATCAGTACGCTTCGACTGATAGTTATGTTAATGGATGATGCGATAGAAGGGGAAGAGGATTCAAGATATACGAGAACTTGGTTTTTGGCATCATTCATGACTGCATTAGTTTGGGGTGTGGGTGGAATATTGAATTCTTATTCTCGTGAGCAATTTGATAATTTATTAAAAGAATATTTTAGGGGAGAACATGGTATACCCGATTCAATTGATCGAATTGATGTATCTATTCCAAGCGAAGGTATGATAATTGACCATTATTACATGTACAAAGGAAAAGGTTGCTGGAAACCTTGGGCAGATGCAGTCAAAGCTACTCCGGTAAAAGAGCAGATTAATCTGCTTCAGACTGTAATTCCTACAATGGAAACAGAAAAATATATGGCACTATTGAAGTTACACACACAATTTCGCCAGCCTTTGCTCTTCATTGGACCCACAGGGACGGGTAAAAGTTTTTACGTTCAAAACTTCTTGATGAATGCTATTAGTATTGAAAAGTATACTCCAGGGTTTCTTACATTCACTACGACGACTTCTTGTAATCAAACACAAGATTTGGTTCTTTCGAAACTGGTCAAAAGAAGAAAAGGCATTTATGGTCCTACTAAAGGTAAACAAGCAATAATATTTATTGATGATATGAATATGCCTGCCAAAGAAGTTTATGGAGCTCAACCAGCAATAGAATTGTTAAGACTTTATTTTGATCAGAAGCATTGGTATGATTTAAAGACAACTGATAAATTATACATATTAGACACATTCTTTTATGGAGCCATTGGTCCAGTTGGTGGCAGTCGACAACTGATATATCCAAGAATGTTACGACATTACAATATATACTCTATAAATGAATTCTCGAAAGAGAGTATGAGTAAAATATTCTCATCTTTATTACAATTAGGATGGAGGAGGAATGGTTTTGGTGGAGATGCTCACGCATATTCATTAAATATCATAGCCGCGACAATGGATATATATGATCAAGCTGCTGGGGGCTTGAGACCGACACCTGCTAAATCACATTACATATTTAATTTGCGGGATTTCTCTAGAGTCATCCAAGGTTGTGCTTTACTTAGAAAAGAGTCTGCAGAGAGTAAAAAAACTTTCGTTCGAGTTTGGGTTCACGAAATTATGCGCGTATTTTATGATCGTCTCGTAGATGAGGATGACCGAACTTGGTTTTTCAATGTGCTGAAAAAGTCTACCCGAGAGTTCATGAAAGATACTTTTGAAAATGCGTTGGATACATACCAAAATGATAAAGAAGAAGTTACCCAGGAAACTATAAAAAGTATGATGTTTGGCTGTTATTTAGATACAGATAGCGCCGAGGGCGAAAGGCGCTACGAAGAGATGCCTTCGAGAGAAACAGTTTTAAATGTTGCAACTGCAATGTTGGCTGAATATAATACGATGCATAAATCAAAGATGAACATAGTACTATTTGACTATGCGTTGGAACATTTGTCGAAAATCTGTAGACTTCTTTCCATGCCTTCAGGAAATGCTTTATTAGTAGGTGTAGGAGGCTCTGGTCGTCAATCACTGACGCGATTAGCTGCCACTATGCTAGGACAAAATGTTATTCAACCAGAAATTACAAAAAATTACAGTAATAAAGATTGGCAAGAAGATTTAAAACGTGTTCTTCGAGAATCTGGTGGTCTCAACAAAGACACAACTTTTTTATTTACTGAAAATCAAATAAAAGAAGAATTATTTATTCAAAATTTAGACAGTCTTCTCAATTCTGGTGAAGTCCCTAATCTGTACGGCTTAGATGAACAGCAAGAAATTCTTGAGCTGGTTCGTTTGGGAGCACAGGGTGGCAATAGAAATTTAGATATAAGTCCATTACAGATATTAGCTTTCTTTGTAGGTCGTTGTAAAGCAAAATTACATATTGTACTATGTTTTAGCCCAATCGGAAGTGCTTTTCGAACGAGGCTCAGACTGTACCCATCTTTAGTAAATTGCTGCACTATTGATTGGTATGATAGTTGGCCTGAAGATGCATTAGAAATGGTAGCACACTACTATATGTATAAAGTCAATGTGCCTGACAGCGTAAAGGCTGCTGCAGTAATTGTTTGTAAACAGTTTCACGTTGATGCTCGTGTTGTTTCAGCTGATTTTTATAATAATTATTCTAGAAAGACATACATAACATCTGCATCTTATTTAGATTTGATTAGATCTTTTACATCTTTGACAAATAAAAAACAGAGAGAATTGAGAGCTGCCAAACTTCGATACACGAACGGTTTAGATAAACTTGGGCAAGCTGCTGAAGCTGTAACAATAATGCAACGAGATTTAAATGCGTTGAAACCTCTCTTAATGGTAATGGCCGCAAAATCGGTCAAAATGATGGAAGAAATAGCAGTTGAAACGGCTATTGCTGACAAAGCAGCTGCTCAAGTAAGAGAGGATCAAAAAGTTGCTAATGTCCAAGCAGCAGCTGCTCAAGAGCTTAAGAAAGATTGTGAAGCTGACCTGGCTCTTGCAATGCCCATTCTTGACGATGCTGTTGCTGCGTTAAATACTTTAAAACCCGCAGACATTACAATTGTAAAATCGATGAAAAATCCTCCATACACAGTAAAATTAGTAATGGCAGCGGTGTGTGTTATTAAAGGTATTCCACCTGATAAAATCCCAGATCCTGATAATCCTGGAAAAAAAATTTTTGATTTTTGGGGTCCGAGTAAGAGGATTTTAGGTGAAATGAGTTTTTTAGAGCAGCTGAAAAGTTTTGACAAAGATAATATACCTGTTCCTGTGATGCAAAAAATTAGGAAAGAATATCTTTCTAACAAAGATTTTAAGCCCCACATTATTGCAAAAGCTTCTACTGCTGCTGAAGGTTTATGTAAGTGGATAATTGCTATGGACATGTATGATGCAGTAGCTAAGGTAGTGGCTCCAAAAAAAGCTAAATTAGGAGCCGCTGAAAGAGAGTTCGCAGAAACAATGGCTATCTTGGAGGAAAAAAAGGCTACCGTTGCAAAATTAGAAGCTAAACTCGCAGAACTCAATGAAGCTTTGGAAGAAGCAAATATGAAAAAGAAAGCTTTGGAGGATGAAGTGCAATTGTGTGTTGATAAATTATTCCGAGCTGAGAAGCTAATAGGTGGTTTAGGAGGAGAAAAAGTACGTTGGACTCAGGCAGCTGTAAATTTACAGACCCTATTTGACAATTTAGCAGGGGATATTTTAGTCTCATGCGGTATTATTGCATATTTAGCTCCTTATACATTACCGATTAGGATGGCAGTGATTGAAGCATGGCGAGAACAAGTTATAAAATTAAATATGCCACATTCTGAACACTTCGTTTTTAAGGACATACTTGGAACTGACATTAAAATACAAAACTGGTGTATTGCTGGACTACCCAGAGACTCCTTTTCTGTAGACAACGGAGTCATTCAGGATAATTCAATGAGATGGTCTTTACTTATTGATCCTCAAGGTCAAGCAAATAAATGGATAAAAACGATGGAAAAATCAAACGACTTGCAAGTTGTAAAATTTACGGATGGTACTTATATGAGAGTAATTGAGACTTGCTTAGAATATGGTAAACCTGCATTAATAGATTGCATTCTTGAAGATGTGGAAGCGCCACTAGATCCAATCTTATTAAAAAATACTTACATGCAAGGTGGTAAAGAATTTATTGCTATAGGGGACAATGTTATAGAATATCATCCAAATTTTAGACTTTATATGACTACTAAACTCCGCAATCCCCATTACTTACCAGAAGTTTTCAATAAAGTAACGTTAATTAACTTTGCTCTTACTAAAGACGGACTGGAAGATCAACTATTAGGTATAGTGGTAGCAAAAGAAAGGCCAGACTTGCAAGAAAAACGGGAAAAGCTTATAGTACAAGGTGCGGCTAACAGAGCGGCACTGAAACAAGTCGAGGATGACATTTTACGCACCTTACAAGAGTCTAAGGGTGATATTCTAGAAGATGAAAGCGCAATAGAGGTTTTGGACTCCTCAAAAATTCTATCCATTGACATTATGAAGAAACAAGAAGCTAGTTTGGAGACTGAAATGGTAATCGAGGAATTTCGTCTTGGCTATAGGCCAATTGCTTCACATTCTGCGGTGTTATATTATTGCGTTACTGAATTACCAAACGTCGATCCAATGTACCAATATTCTCTGGCATGGTTTATTAATCTATATATAATGTCAATCGAAAATGCAAACAAATCGAAAGATTTAGAAAAAAGATTGAATTTCTTGAAAGATACTTTTACCTACAATTTATATAGCAACGTATGCAGATCACTGTTTGATAAAGACAAACTCATGTTTTCTTTTATTATGTGCTCCAAAATGATGTTATCAACGGGTGAAATGGATGCTGATGAACACATATTTCTTATAACTGGCGGCATTGCGGTCGAAAACCCGATTAAAAAGCCAGTTGAATGGCTGCCAGACAAAAGCTGGGATGAAGTTTGCCGTATTAATGATTTACCGAAATTCAATGGCTTCAAAAAAGACTTTGAGAAAAATCTTCCAAAATGGAAAGCCGTTTATGATGACATAGAACCGCACACTAAACCACTTCCAGGAGTGTGGAACGATAGTTTGTCATCTTTTCAGAAACTGTTAGTTGTGAGAATATTAAGACCAGATAAACTAACAGTGGCTATATCAGAATTTGTTGAGAAAGAAATGGGCAAGAAGTACATAACGCCGCCTCCATTTGATATAGGAAAATCATTTGGAGATTCAAATTGCCTTGCACCCTTAATATTTATCTTGTCACCCGGCTCAGATCCAATGGGGGCTTTGATTAAGTACTGTGAACGAATGGGATACTCGCACAGGTTTAATTCCATATCTTTGGGACAGGGACAAGGTCCGATTGCGCGAGCAATGATAGAGCTTGCCCAAATTGAAGGAGGTTGGGTATGCTTGCAAAACTGTCATTTGGCTGTGTCATGGCTACCAGTTCTTGAAAAACTTGTTGAAGGTTTTGATTTAACTAATACGGATTTGAATTTTAGATTATGGCTAACAAGTTATCCATCAGATCGTTTTCCACAGTCTGTTCTACAGGTAGGTGTTAAAATGACAAATGAGCCCCCTACAGGCCTTCAACATAATTTAAATCGCTCCTATAATTCAGAGCCACTGAAGGAATTGGAATTCTTTGAAGGGTGCCCTGGAAAGGATAGACCATTTAGTAAACTCCTTTATGGAATAAGTTTTTTCCATGCCGTAGTACAGGAAAGGAAAAAATTCGGGCCATTAGGATGGAACATTCAATATGGTTTTAATGATTCCGATTTTCAAATATCAGTGATGCAGTTACAAATGTTTTTAAATCAATATGAGGAAATACAGTATGTAGCTATTAAATATTTAACTGGGGAATGCAATTACGGCGGCAGAGTAACTGATGATTGGGATCGTCGATTAATAGTTACAATATTGGATAATTACGTTAATGCTGGAGTAGTAGATGATCCAAATTATACATTCTGTGATATTGGTCCTCAATATGGACTACCTCGTAGATGTGAGTACCAAGATTACCTTAAACATATAGAAACAGTTCCTGTGAACCCACCACCGGAAGTATTTGGGTTACATATGAATGCTGGCATAACGCGTGATTACTCTGCTTCGATGTCGCTTACTGCAGCATTAGTGCTTGTTGAGGGTGGTGGTGGTGGTGGCGAGAGTGGAAACACAGAAGTTATTTTAGTGCAAATGGCTGCAGAGATTCTGTCTAAACTGCCTGATCTTTTTGACATTGAAATTTCGCAAAAAAAATATCCCGTAGACTACAATGAATCCATGAATACCGTTCTGATTCAAGAGATGGAGCGTTTCAATAAATTACTAAAGGAAATTACTGTGTCATTAAAAGACTTGCAAAAAGCTGTAAAAGGGCTTATCGTAATGTCTCCAGCTCTAGATTTACAGTCTAATGCTATGTTACTTGGCAGAATACCTACTAACTGGGCCAAAGTTTCATATCCAAGTTTAAAGCCTCTACCTAGCTATGTAGCGGACTTTATAGAACGGTTGGATATGCTAAGAGATTGGTATGAGAATGAAAAACCACCAACTTTTTGGTTATCAGGATTCTTTTTCACTCAAGCTTTTCTCACAGCGTCTGTCCAAAATTATGCTCGAGCTAAAAAAATTCCTATCGATTTATTAATATTTGATTTCGAAGTTCGCCACGTGGATTTCGAGAACTCGCCACCACAATGGGGTGTATATGTACAAGGCCTTTTTATGGATGGAGGGCGGTGGGATAGAAAAGAATACGCAATAGCTGAACAACTTCCAAAGATATTAAACGACGTACTACCGGTTGTATGGTTGTACCCTAAAATAAAAACAGAGTTCTTGGAAGGATCAAGATACAGGTGCCCACTTTATAAAACTTTAGAGAGGAAGGGAGTGTTAGCCACCACCGGTCACTCATCAAATTTTGTACTAGCGTTTTATTTACCATCAAACAAACCTCCAGCTCATTGGATTAAACGCAGTGTTGCCTTACTTCTCCAATTAGATAATTAAAATGAAGTGCGAGTAACTATTCGTCTCAGATGTTGACTAAGTAATTCCTAAGTTTGTGATTAATTCAACCAACCAGATTAATTCCTACCTGAAGGAACGTAACTGATACTCGGGACTCCGCCTGTGTTGATGTCGGTGAACGTAACTTTTTATCATTTCCTTGTCCTACTCAACCGATTACGATAAAAAAGTGAGATTTTAAGACCTTTCAAACAAAAAAACTGCGGCACAATCGATTCAGTAGGGTTGCGTCCATCGTGAACAAATAGACAAGGGTTCAGGATCGTCAATGTCAATGTAACCCACGTTTTATTTTTCAATTTTTCAATTTATGGACACGAGTATTCTACATTTTTTACGTATACTATTAAAAATAATGTATGTATGTTAACATAAGGGTGAAAAAAATTACTTTTCGAGCAATTTTCGTAAAGCTTTTCACCCAACCTCTTCGTACACTATCGTCACACAAACTTGTGGGTAGAAGGGTAAAATGTCAACGTCACATTTTTGAAATAGTAGTTAGGTGGTTAAATGTAGCTGCCCGGTTCATTGTGAGACAACCGACCGTACATAATTCTATAATGGTGGCTAGTGTTGCCAATGAAATGTACTGTAAGTTGTGCTCCTCATTTTGTTATGTCTACTGTGTTCTTCTTTTTATTTAAGCAATATTTCGAATTTTAGGAGGTATTTAACTACTTAAGTACCTATTTTTTAATATATTGTTACTGATTTATAAGCACATACACATGTATGAAATTTCACACATTACTTAAAGTAAATTTTATTGTTACCAATGACACTACCGCAACTAAAGTTTATTTTAAGCTATTTTAAATGTAGGAACCGTGTCACGACGATAGGTATGCTACGCTAGACATTAGGTATAAACACGATACCTATAGGTACCTACTCAAATGTTATATGTACCTACTTGAAATTGCGATAGCAACAGCATGCATACAATAAGCATAGTAGAGTCGTGAAAACTACGAATAGTAACCCCATATTTAGCTCCATCCCTCTCTTCCTGTGGTTAGCAGACCTAAACACGATAGCTCATAAGCACATCTTGGAAGCAGTGTAAAACCGCCAAAAAATTTAAACAATCGAAAGACTTCTCTATCACAATTTTTCTTATCAATGTATTATTTTGATTGTAGTTTAACATTAATATTATGAATGTATGTTAGAAGTAAATGAGTATTATGTTTAGTTAGAATATTTTTACTTACCTACTTTCGAATCATTATTTTGTAATAGGTACCTATCGGGTGTTAGATAGGTAAGTACCTACCTGTAATTTAGATTTACGTTTTATATTTCTCACAAAATTTGTATTTATTACTTAATTTTGTTATTGTTTGTGTTATGTACTGTATTATTATATGAATAAAATAAACTACTATTAATCTAGGAGATGTAGTAATTATTTGTAACATATTTTTCTCGTTAGCTATAGGTACTCTAATTCCGATTCCAATTAGCGCGTGGCTGGCATGGCGTAGCGTTAACGTAGTAGGTAGGTATTCAACCTTTTGGTAGATAATATGCGAACGAAGATAACTATACGTAGGTGATCAATGATCATGCGGCACGCTGTACGATTCTAATTTATAAAAAAACTGAAAATAAGTGTTCAAGAAATAATAATACCCACACACAAAGCGAGCAGCCTCTCAAAAACTCTGCCGAAACAAAAGCTAAGGCCGAGGTAATGCTTCACTATCGTTGAATAACATAATTTCAATATTTTTTAATATAAGGGTGAATTTCAACATCTACGAAATTTTACCTAATTTTGGTGATTTTTTTTGTTACTGTATATATAGATAATATTATTCTATAATCAGGTAAAATACGTATAATAGTTGCTTGAAAAGCTAGAAAAGTCTAAATAAACCCGAAAATTACAAAAATATTATCGACACCTAAATTGTCAATACACCAAAATTGGTATTTTAACACCAAAATTACGGTGCAGACCCACCATACCACTAGCCCTACCCCTGGTGGTAGGGCAGGTCCCAAACCATACCACCATAATGATGTGACTAAGTACTCGTATGTTATTTATCTGTGACTATTGTTGCCGTAACTATTATTATCTAGTATAATCTATTATTATAGTAGCTCTCACTGCCGCCTTACCACTACTACCTCTTGATGAGGTGTTACCAGGATTTAATTATATAAAATCGGAATGTCACACTTTGAAACAAATGGAAAAGTTTATAAACTACATCGAAACGTTTTGGTTTAAAATACATTCCCCTGTAGCATTTAGCGTTTGCGGTGAGCGCCATCGAACTACCAACATTTTGGAATCATTTTATTCCAAAATAAAAAAATTAATTAATAAGAATACTGTGACATTAATGCGTTTACTGAATGTATTACATAAGATTCATGAAGCAAAGATGGTACCTAAAAAACGACGAATAAACCAAATTATTAACGACGAATTTATAATTGATGTACAAATGCAATTAGTCACCAAACAAATTACCGTTGGTCACGCATTAGACAAGTTGCGTACATAATTATTTTTTCTCATAGAACAAAAACATATTCTTTTCCAATTTAATTTTTAATGTGTATTAATAGCAATGTGTCCATTTTAGTTTATTTCCTGTAAATTATAATAGTATGTATAGTATGTATTTGACAAAACTTTTGATTTAACATTGTGCCACAACACTATCAATTGATGGTATGATGGTGGTATGGTTTGGGACCCGCCCTACCACCAGGGGTAGGGCTAGTGGTATGGTGGGTCTGCACTGCAAAATTAGATAAGTCAAATTATGAAGAACTTCTGAGGTGGATTTTTTTTAATTATCTCATTATTTTTCAAAGATAAAACTAATAAGTCCTTGTTAGCATGCGGTTTGCACAAGCATGTGTCACGAGACTGTGAGCTAGGTTGTACAATCCAAAAGTGGTCGTAATCTGGTGAATGCTCAAAACTAATAGCCGGGTTTCCAGAGTCTAGATATTTTCGATGGAGATTCTTAAGGGACAGTCTCCGTGGCGTGGCGGTAGAGCACGTGACTGCTATGCACGGTGCGCGGGTTCGATCACTGCTCAGTGCAAAAAGTTGCATGCTTGAATTATGGCTGTTTGCACTGGTCTTGTCGTGCCTCGGAGAACACGTTAAGCTGTTGGTCCCGGTTGCCATACAAACATCTATGGCAGTCGTTACAGGTAGTTGGAGCCCTCAAAAGTCCAACCAGTCTAACTTGGAACTTCGATATCACCATTGGTCATTGGACCATTGATTGTGGAGGTCTGAAGGCAGTCGCTTCATGGAAAATGTCGAAGTTCAGCCCTATCACAGTTAGACTGGAAAGCCAACCCCAACCGAGTTGGGAAAAAGGTTCAGAGAATGATGATTCTTAAGGGAGTCAGTTAAATATCGTCCAGTGAACTCAACGCTGCTTTGCCAACAAGGACCCATCGGATTGTGCCTCCGCCATTACTGGTGAAATTCACGTCCAAATCAGGGTCGACTCTCAACTCAACCCTGGTGTGGACGTGAACGCGCTGACGCTCTTGAATCACTTGCTCACCAGCCGCAAGAGCAAGTAAACTTGCTCCCTAATCTCTTCGCGGCCAACTCCCGGCTCGATGACTGCGGTGTGCAACCGCCAATCATTACCAGCTGTGGCCACTCAATGCCTGATATTCGTATCAGGCAACGTGACGTTCGTATCACACTGCAGACTCGACGTCCGGAAAGCCAGTGGCCCCAACGGTATTCCAGCGGTGGTCTTGAGAAAATGCGCAGCTGAGTTGTCTGCAGCGCTAACACGGCTGTATCGCCTCTTTTATTCCTCAGGATCGGTCCCGCGAGTTTGGAAGGAAGCGAACGTTCAACGAGTCCCCAAGAAGGGGGACTGCTCTGAGCCCGGAAACTATCGATCTATAGCTGTAACCTTATACACTTGCAAGGTGTTGAGCAGATCATCAACGTACAGCTCATACGTTATCTAGAGGATCACTTCATAATTAACGACCATCAGTACGGATTCAGGCCAAAACGTTCAATCGGTGAGACCATGAAGCGGGGCGAGTCACTGGCCATCAGTCTTGATATCGCCAAAGCTTTCGATAGGGTCTGCCTTACTCTATATTATAGACTATGCAGATGTCAGCACCCTGCACGGACGATATTTCGGACAACCCGCGGCCAAGCGGACTGATACTGAGGAGCAGAGAAGGCAACTTGTCTCTGAGCTCGACCGAAACCTGGATCACATTTCCCAATGAGGCTCCTCGGGAGCAGCGATGTCTTCTGTACAAGACACAGGTTCGTCCTTGCGTGGAATACTGTTCTCATCTATGGGATGGCTCCGCACAGTATGTATTAGACGCTCTTGATAGACTGCAGCGGCGTGCAATCCGAATCATAGATAGTCCCGAGGTCACCAAAAGTCCTGAACCTCTACAACAACGAAGAGATGTAGCCTCATTGGCAGTCCTCTATCCGCTGTACCATGGTGAGTGTCCAGATGAGCTCTTCCAACTGGTCCCACCGTCTCCCTTCCTACACAGGACAACGCGCGCAGGACTTAGATGTCACCCACATACGGTACAAACAATTCCATCAAGAACCAAGCGGTTCGGCGACGTCACACCATTAAGTCCTGGAATGCTCTGCCAGCAATCGCGTTTTGCGGTAGATGCACCTGAACAGTATTCCGGTAGTCGCAGGTTCGAATTCTGTTTCTAACATGAATTCTTATTCTACATTAATTTAATGAAAATAAATATAGAATTGCTAAAATAACCCTAGAAATTATAAATCTAATTTTGGTGTAGCTAAGCAATTTTGGTGATTAGCCAAACACCACCAAAATCACCAAAATTAGGCCACCAAAATTAGAATTGTGCCTAATAAGTGGATTTAACAAAATACTATTCAGAATATTATATTCACATTACTATTATTTTAAACAAATACCGGACCCTTACGCTATACATTATGTATATAAACAAATAACGAGCTTGAAACGTTTTAAATTATAAACACAAAAATTATAGAAATTTTGTCCGAGGGCTTACGAGAGTATTACTTTCGTTTTTAGCGGGAAATCGGAGCAAGCTGGTACACCACTGGGACTGGTACGTGATAGCACACAACTAAATGATTCGAATGATGATAGTAACGTCCCAGTACCTATTTTTAGTACGATTCACGGTATGATTTTATTATTGACACCAAAATTTCAAATTTATCGCGGACGAACCTTATACATTTTTTATAAGATAAAATATAGCACTAAATACCCGACTTAAATACTCAAGGGGTAGAAAAGCTAATACAGAATTAAAATAAAATTAGGTATATCCTGTAAACGGACGGTGTGTTGATTGGGATGTGATTTTTCTTTATAAAACAGGTTGTGGACGCGCCACCAAACTTATATTTTACGTGGAAAATCGTTTTTTTAATAATTTTTAAAATAATTTCTTATAATTTGATGTATATGACTTTATTGAGATAATCAATTGCTTTCTTACACAAAAAAAAGATTTGCCGTATCTGAACTTTAAAGTATGATTTTCAGTGCCGCCACCTAAATTTTACGTTTGAGAAATTCACCCATAAGTATGTCATGTGACACAGCTATTTTATTTACAACTAAGTATATTAGATACCCGCGACATTGGCCACGTGGAAAATTGATTCCATTCCCCTAAACCACGGGATGGAAACGTTACCCGGAATAAAATGTATCCCGCATAGTTAAAGTATTATTCCAAGCTCTACATAATTATAGATCCCTGCTACTAAATTTCAGCCGTTTAGAGTTTGGTTGAGTGACAAACATCCTAACATTTTCACACACTATTTATAATATTAGTAGAATACATAATAGATAGATGGATGGCCATGGCGAACATGTCGATTTTTTTGTCAAACCGTTATATTGATGTTTTTGAATATAATTATTAAAACTCCTTGATGTATTTAGTGATCAATCATATGTACCTATTATATATTGCTATGCCACAGTTGTTTATTGTATCTCTCAAAAGAATTAAAATCTGACCAAGCTTTGCTTTATTATAATTGCTTTATTGACACAGGTACATAGGTATTTTTATTTACAATATCTTATCACACAGTTTGTTTTTTCTATTTGTGACTGAGAAACAAAGGGAACAATTAAGAATTTCATTCATACCCATGGTGTCTTACTGAATATAGAAAAATTGAAATGGAAGAAAGGGAATTACAGAAATTATTACAAACGAAGAATGGCTGTCGTATTCCTCATATGAGTCCTATACCTGATGTTCACACGATGCAAGAGCTACCATTCATACCGTTGCCTCCCTTCAATAAATACAAGGTAATAAGCAATTCATATTTCAGTAGCTGTTGTCAATACACATGAATCCACTCCCTTTATGGTTATGACTAGATGGCTATAGATATACGTGCGCGCGTGTATGTGTGTGTTTTACTCTATGTTAGAGTAAAAGTTAAAATAAAGGTAAGCTAATAAGGTGCAGGAGGAGTACAAATCTCATGCTTGAGATTTGATTAATATCTTACAAACGCTGCGTAAATAGCTAACTAGTCCATAAAAATGGAATTACTTACTTTTAACAAAAAAATTACATTACAGCATTACGCCAGATGTGTCGATGGTTACCTGTTACTTTAATTCGGTTTTTTTTAACGTCTGACGCCGACATTTAGAAAATATTATAAGTAATATACCAAACATAAATAGATCAAACTTTCTATACAATTCATGATTTCAGCGTAAAAAAGCTGCGTTGCACAAAATGCTTCAAGAAACAATTACCCAGAAGAAAATCGCGAATAGCCGAATTCTCCTGCCACTACGCGAGCGCGATAATTTAACAATATCACAATCTCAACACATTGAAGTGCTACGACAAAGTGCTAACAAAATTCCACCATCTCGTATGTTAAAAGAATGGGAACGCAAAATTCATAGTTTGATCTCTGCAAAATATCACAATGAGTTTCCTAATATGATACAAAGTCTTATTGAAGAAAGCAAAGAGAAATGGAAGAACGAAATGCACGAGCTGGGTGTCAAGACTATTATTAGAGATAAAGTAGGTGTACCTCGAGTAAGATACCAAGAAAGATTTTTCGAATATAGAGGCATAACTAAGAATTATGTTAAGATGATCCAATTTCGTAAAAAACTACAAAAGGGGGCCCTTATATTACATCCTTTTATTAGACTTATTATTGAGTCTGCCGAAAAGATGTTTCCAGAATTTATAATTGACCTCACTAAGTATAGAGTTCAGGGTCCCTTAAGCTTAAATGATTTTCATACAATTGCGTTGGATGATATAAAGCGAGCTGACCATTTTGTTTCTAGCAAATGGTACGGTGTTCTTATTCAGTGGTTAAAAAATCCACGGTGTTTAAAAAATATGAAATCTAATAGAATACCAAAATTTGTTGTCACTGCCTCAAGAATGATATCTATACAAATTCAAAACTTAATGCGTAGGTCCATCTACAAAATAATAAATTCTCTTAACGATCCAGAATGTGTTCCTATTCTCAATCTTGATTTAAGTTTTGATGGAGAATTTATATATGATCCGCCACTTGAAACAGTGTACAAAGTATATCATAGTATAATAGATGCGATATCTCGTATAGCCCAAAGACTTATACCTATAGAACATTATCTTAAAATACCTTACGATAATGATGCATTAAATGTCAAGTACAATAATTGGTTATATAAAGATGGTCATGAAAAATTACAAAATCAGTTGTTTATGGTATTTGAGCCTCTTAATAGTTATCTAGATGATCTTCGCCAACAATACAGTATGCTGTATGGAGACAATGCTGAGCAATCACTTTTTGAATATATCAGTCAAAATGTTGAATTTGAAGAATCACGGGACAAAATTCAATACTTTCGCGAAAAAAATTCGAAAATAACAGCAATTTTAGAGAATGCCTATTTTAAATGTGCTGTTGTAGGACAACTGAGAATGGTTGACGGTTTAAAAAGAAAAGCCTCTGAATTTATTAACCATATAATAACAGGTATTGTCAAATCACATATGGATGAAAACAATAACATATGTAATGAGTTCGAGGAAATTGCGATAAACGCTCTTAAACAACCAGCAAATGCAGAAGAATTAATACAACATGGGATTTATATTCTGCATGCTAAGACTGTTTTAGTTGAAAATTTGAAAGAAAGAATCTTAGTACAGATTAATATCGTTTCTAATCTTCTTCAAATGACTTCACTTACACCGGAACACTTAGCATCAAATACTCGAACTGTTAACTGGCTTAAAAAAATAAAACCCATATTTGAAAAGAATGCTTCTGCATATGAAACGTGCAAAATAGAGATGGAAGAATACTTGCTTAGTCAAATCGTGAACCTTAACAAAGAAGTCATAGATATGTCACCTTATCTGGAACTGCTAGATAATATGGATGACATTGATCACACATTTGAATATTTAGAATTTTTAAGAAAACTTGTTCATCGATTAGATGATTGTGACAAACTTGTTACTTGGATTAATAAAGAAGAAAAAACTTTTAAATTTCCTATAAGTGTTTATCCAGATTTAGAAGAGGTTAGAGAGTATATAATACCTTTTCACAGTCTTGTTTATCTTCTTCACAAATGGCGACGAAGTTACTTTACCTGGATGGATGGACCGTTCGAATATTTAGATGACAACCAGATAGAACAAGATCATGACTTTTATTACAAAGAATTCTTAAAAATATCTAAGAATTACAAAAATAGAATAAAACAGCAAATTTCTGAAGGTGTTGAAAGGCGATTTCATGGATTAGTAGATGATTTTGATAAAAATAATCATCCAGCTCCAATGAAGTTATGTGCTCAAGCTATAACTGAATTAAAAGATTGGAGACCTAATATACAAATGGCACATATAATGTGCAACCCTGCATTGGAACAAAGGCACTGGGATGAAATGTCTGTCATTGCTGGTTTTGATTTAACTCCAACGGCTGGCACTACCTTAAGAAAAATTATAGATTTTAATCTTTGGGGTGCAATTGATCAGTATGAAATTGTCAGCATAGCTGCCACAAAAGAACTTGCTCTGATAACGAATCTTAAAAAAATGATGACAGAATGGACTGATATATATTTCAAAACGAGTCCATACAAAGATACCGGTATACAAATACTTTCTGGATTAGATGATATACAAAGTGTCTTAGACGATCACTTGGTTAAAACGATAGGTATGAGAGGATCAGCCTTTGTTAAACCGTTTGAAGGTGAAGTAAGAGCGTGGTACGATAAAATTACGAGAATAAATTTAACAATAGATGAATGGGGTAAAGTACAAAGTCAGTGGTTGTATTTGTTGCCAATTTTTTCTTCAAAAGACATAGTAGCGCAGATGCCAGACGAAGGAGTTATGTTTTCTGAAGTAAACAATATATATCGTAGGTACATGGGTTGTGTTGCGAAAGATCCACATGCACTCGAACTTGCAAGTGGTATCGGAGTATTAGAACAATTAAAAGTAGCGTCAGAGTTGTTGGAAAAAATTAATGATGGCGTGAATGGTTACTTAGAAAAGAAAAGACTTTATTTTCCACGCTTTTTCTTTTTATCCAATGATGAGATGTTAGAAATATTATCTGAAACTAAAAATCCACTTAAAGTACAACCGCACTTGAAAAAATGTTTTGAAGGTATTAATACGCTGGTTTTTGACGAAGTGTTTCACATATCAGCTATGGTATCTATGGAAGGAGAGCACGTTGAGTTTCTGGATATAATTGATGTCCAATCTGCAAGAGGCTCTGTAGAAAAATGGCTAGTGCAAGTCGAAGTTCAAATGCTGAAGGCCGTTAAATCAGAAACGGAATTATCTTATTATGATTATCAGAATATTGCTAGATCCGGGTGGATTCTCTCATGGGAAGGCATGGTTGTTCTTGCAATATCTCAAATTTATTGGGCGATAGATGTTCACGATGCTTTAAATACTCATCGTTTAAGTGAGTTACAGTCATTTTATGGATTTTTAACAAAACAACTCAATGAAACTGTTGCGATTATGCGACGTACAGATATCAGTAAATTAAACAGTATCACAGTAAAAGCTCTTATTGTAATCGACGTGCATGCAAAAGACGTTATTTCTGATTTAGTCACTAAAGAAGTTACTGCAGTAACAGATTTTCAATGGCTGGCACAACTTCGTTACTACTGGGAGGATGAGAAAGTCATTGTGAAAATTATAAATGCTGTTGTGCCCTACGCCTACGAATATTTAGGTAATTCTGATCGTTTGGTAATAACACCGTTAACAGACAGATGTTACAGAACACTGATAGGCGCCTATTATCTTCATTTAAATGGTGCTCCAGAAGGTCCTGCAGGTACTGGGAAAACAGAAACGACAAAAGATTTAGCTAAAGCACTCGCAGTACAGTGTGTTGTTTTTAACTGTTCCGATGGGTTAGATTACAAAGCAATGGGTAAATTTTTTAAAGGCTTAGCATCATGTGGTGGCTGGGTATGCTTTGACGAATTCAATAGAATAGACGTTGAAGTTTTGTCTGTTATCGCCCAACAAATTTTATGTATTATCCAAGCTGTGCGGCAAAAATTGGAGACTTTCACATTTGAAGGTACTGTACTAAAGTTAAACCCTGCTTGCTATGTTTGTATAACTATGAATCCAGGTTATGCGGGCCGCTCTGAACTACCTGATAACTTGAAAGTTCTTTTTAGAACGGTCGCTATGATGGTCCCTGATTATGCAATGATTGGTGAAATTTCATTATATTCTTTTGGTTTCATCGACGCTAGAAATTTATCCGTCAAAATTGTTACTACGTATCGGTTGTGTTCAGAACAATTATCGTCACAAAATCATTATGACTATGGTATGCGTGCTGTCAAGACTGTTTTATCAGCAGCTGGCAACTTGAAAAGGGACTTTCCAAATGAGAATGAGAGTATTCTACTGCTTCGATCTATAACTGACGTTAATTTACCTAAGTTTTTGTCATTTGACGTGCCTCTCTTTGAAGGTATTATATCGGATCTATTTCCTGGTATTGGATTAACCAAACCAAACTACATAAATTTTCTAAATGCATGTACCGAAAGTTGTGAAAAAAATAATCTACAACCTATGGAATGTTTTCTTATAAAAATAATTCAAACTTACGAAATGATGATTGTTAGACATGGATTTATGTTAGTTGGTGATCCATTTTCAGGTAAATCTATGACTTTGAAGGTATTATCTCAGGCCTTAACTCTAATGCACAAGAAAAATCAACCGAACGGTTATGAATGTATTTATAAAGTACTAAACCCTAAAGCTGTTACAATGGGTCAATTGTATGGGGCATTTGATCCCATATCTTACGAGTGGACTGATGGTATAGTGGCAACAATGTTTAGAGATTTTTCTTCAGACGACACCCCTGTTAGGAAATGGATTGTGTTTGATGGTCCGGTCGATGCTGTGTGGATTGAAAATATGAATACTGTACTAGATGACAATAAAAAAATATGTTTAACATCTGGAGAAGTTATTTCTATGACAGCTGTAATGTCAATGATATTTGAGGTTATGGATTTAACTCAAGCATCTCCTGCGACCGTATCCAGGTGTGGTATGATATACATGGAATCAGCTACACTTGGTTTCATGCCTTTTTATAAATCCTGGTTGAATACTTTGAACCCGATTTGGTTAGAAGAAAATGAGGAATACATTTTTAGCATGTGTGAATGGCTCTTTGAACCCCTGATATATTTCGTCCGAAAACAATGTATTCAGCTGGTGACAGCTGGAGAAGTGAATTTAGTGATCAGTACGCTTCGACTAGTTGTTATGTTAATGGATAGCGCAATAAAGGGTGAAGAAGATACAAGGCATACGAGAACATGGTTCGTAGCATCATTCATGACTGCTTTGGTTTGGGGTGTCGGTGGAATTTTAAATTCTCATTCTCGTGAACAATTTGACACTTTAATTAAAGATTACTTCAAAGGGGAATATGGTATACCGGGTGCAATTGATCGAATTGATATATCTATTCCAAGTAACGGCATGATAATTGACCACTTTTACATTTACAAAGGTAAAGGATGTTGGAAATTATGGAGCGAAGCAGTTAAAGGGGTTCGTGTAAAAGAACAGATAAATTTACTTCAAACTGTTATACCAACATTAGAAACCGAGAAGTACATTGCATTATTAAAATTACACGCACAGTTTCACCAGCCTTTGTTATTCATTGGACCAACTGGAACGGGTAAAAGCTTTTACGTTCAAAATTTTTTAATGAATACCCTTAACATCGATAAATATACTCCTGCACTATTGACTTTTACAACTACAACCTCTTGCAATCAAACACAAGAATTAGTTCTTTCAAAACTGTATAAAAGGAGGAAAGGTATCTATGGTCCATCTAAAGGTAAAAAAGCAATAATATTTATTGACGATATGAATATGCCCACCAAAGAGGTTTACGGAGCCCAACCAGCCATAGAATTGTTGAGATTATATTTCGATCAGAAGCATTGGTATGATTTAAAGACAACTGAAAAACTTTACATAATAGATACGTTCTTTTATGGAGCCATTGGTCCAGTTGGTGGCAGTCGACAATTAATTTACCCTAGGATGTTAAGACATTATAATATTTACTCAATTAATGAGTTTTCGAAAGACAGTATGACTAAGATATTTACGACTTTATTACAATTGGGGTGGAGGAGAAACGGATTTGGTCAAGATATTCATATATACATAGTTAATATCATAACCGCAACAATGAACATATACGATCAAGCAACAGAAGGCTTAAGGCCGACGCCAGCAAAATCGCACTACATATTTAATTTAAGAGATTTCTCAAGAGTAATTCAAGGATGTGCACTTCTCAGAAAAGAATCTGTTGAAAATAAAAAGACCTTCACTAGAGTCTGGATTCACGAAATTATGCGTGTATTTTATGACCGTCTTGTGGATGTGGAGGATAGAACGTGGTTTTATGAAGTTCTCAAGAAATCTACACGAGATTTCATGAAGGAAGCATTTGAAAATGTTTTGGACACCTACCAGAATGACAAAGAAGAAGTTACCCAAGAAACTATAAAAAGCATGATGTTTGGTTGCTATTTAGATACAGATAGCGTGGAAGGTGAAAGACGTTATGAAGAGATGCCTTCAAAAGAAGCTGTATTAAATGTTGCCATTTCAATGTTGAACGAGTATAATGCAATGCATAAATCAAAAATGAATATAGTGTTATTTGATTATGCTTTGGAACATTTATCGAAAATTTGCAGACTTCTCTCTATGCCTTCAGGAAATGCTTTATTGGTTGGCGTTGGAGGTTCTGGCCGTCAATCACTTACACGTTTAGCAACCACTATGCTTGGTCAAAACATTTATCAACCAGAAATCACAAAAACTTACAGTAACAAAGATTGGCAAGACGATATAAAAAAAGTACTTCGTGAATCTGGTGGTCTTAATAAAGACACAACTTTCTTATTTACTGAGAATCAAATTAAGGAAGAACTATTTATTCAAAATCTGGACAGTCTACTTAATTCTGGGGAAGTCCCGAACCTTTACGGGCTAGATGAAAAGCAAGAAATTCTCGAACTTGTTCGCTTGGCTGCGCAAGGAGGCAATAGAAATTTAGATATAAGTCCACTGCAAATATTATCTTTTTTTATAGGTCGCTGTAAAGCGAAATTACATATTGTATTATGCTTTAGTCCAATAGGTGGAGCTTTCCGAACCAGGCTTAGACTGTACCCATCTCTAGTAAATTGCTGCACCATTGATTGGTACGACAACTGGCCGGAGGACGCTTTAGAAATGGTAGCTCATCATTATATGTATAAGGTAAATGTATCAGACCGCGTAAAAGCAGCAGCAGTTATTATTTGTAAACAGTTTCATGTTGACGCTCGTAGTGTCTCAATTGATTTCTATAATAATTACGGTAGAAGGACATATATCACTTCCGCATCTTATTTAGATTTGATAAAATCGTTTACTACCTTAACCAATAGAAAACAAAGAGAATTAAGAGCCGCTAAACTCAGATATGTTAACGGTTTAGATAAACTAGATCAAGCTGCTGAGGCTGTCATAATAATGCAACGTGATTTAAGTGCTCTAAAACCTCAGTTAATTGTAATGGCTGCTATGTCCGTCAAAATGATGGAGGAAATAGCATCGGAAACTGCCATTGCTGACAAAGCAACTGCACAAGTAAGAGAAGACCAGAAAATTGCTAATGACCAAGCAGCTGCTGCTCAAGAGCTAAAAAAAGATTGTGAGGCTGATTTAGCACTAGCAATGCCTATTTTAGATGATGCTATTGCTGCACTAAATACATTGAAACCTGCTGATATCACTATTGTAAAATCTATGAAAAATCCCCCATATACCGTTAAATTGGTTATGGCGGCTGTGTGTGTTATAAAAGGCGTTCCTCCTGATAAAATACCTGATCCGAATAATCCAGGTAAAAAAATATTTGATTATTGGGGGCCAAGTCAGAGGGTTTTAGGTGATATGAGCTTTTTAGAGTCACTGAAAAATTTTGACAAAGATAACATACCTATTTCAGTGATGCAAAAAATTAGAAAAGAATACCTCACTAATAAAGATTTTAAGCCGCATATTGTTGCAAAAGCGTCTACCGCTGTAGAAGGGTTGTGTAAGTGGATAATTGCCATGGATATTTACGACGGGGTAGCAAAAGTGGTAGCTCCAAAAAGAGCTAAGTTAAAAGCAGCTGAAAAAGAGTTCGCAGCGACAATGGCTATCCTGGAAGATAAAAAGGCATCTGTTGCAAGACTAGAAGCCAAACTTGCAGAATTAAATGAAGCTTTGGAAGAAGCGAACTTAAAAAAGAAAGCTCTTGAAGATGAAGTACAATTATGTATTGATAAATTATCTCGAGCTGAAAAATTAATAGGTAGCTTGGGTGGTGAAAAAATACGTTGGACCCAAGCAGCTGAAAATCTACAGACTCTATTTGATCATTTAGCCGGCGATATTCTTGTATCTTGTGGCATTATTGCATATTTAGCACCTTACACTTTACCAATAAGGACCAAAATGATTAAAAAATGGCGAGATGAAGTTATCAAATTAAAAATGCCACATTCTGAATATTTTGTTTTCAAAGATGTCCTTGGAATTGATATAAAAATTCAAAACTGGTGTATTGCTGGACTACCCAGAGATTCATTCTCAATAGATAATGGAGTTATACTGTATAATTCATTGAGATGGTCCTTGCTAATAGACCCTCAAGGACAAGCTAATAAATGGATAAAAACAATGGAAAAATCAAACGATTTACAAGTAGTAAGATTCACAGATAGCAATTACATGAAAATTATTGAAACATGTTTAGAATATGGCAAACCTGCTCTAGTGGATTGTGTTATTGAGGATGTAGAAGCACCACTGGATCCAATCTTACTAAAAAATACTTACATGCAAGGTGGAAAAGAATTCATTGCTATTGGGGACAACGTAATAGAATATCATACAAACTTCATCCTTTATATGACAACTAAGTTACGCAATCCTCATTACTTACCAGAAGTTTTCAATAAAGTAACGTTAATTAACTTTGCACTCACTAAAGATGGACTAGAAGATCAATTATTGGGAATAGTTGTAGCGAAAGAACGACCTGATTTACAGGAAAAAAGAGGAAAGCTAATAGTGCAAAGTGCAGCCAATCGAGCAGCTCTTAAACAAGTCGAAGATGATATTTTACGCACTTTACAAGAATCTAAGGGTGATATTTTAGAAGACGAAAGTGCAATAGAGATCCTTGATTCATCGAAAATATTAGCAATCGATATAAGAAAGAAACAAGAAGCTAGTTTGGACACAGAAATTGTCATTGAGAAATTTCGTCTCGGCTATCGACCAATCGCTTCGCATTCTGCAGTATTATATTATTGTGTTACCGAATTACCAAACGTTGACCCAATGTATCAGTATTCTTTAGCGTGGTTTATAAATTTATATGTCATGTCAATTGAAAATGCTAACAAATCTAAAGATTTAGAAAAAAGATTGAAATTTTTAAAAGAAACATTCACTTATAATTTATATAGTAACGTGTGCCGATCACTGTTTGATAAGGATAAGCTTATGTTTTCCTTTATCATGTGCTCCAAAATGATGTTATCAACTGGTGACATGGATGCTGATGAATATATATTTCTTATAACCGGAGGTATTGCTATCCAAAACCCTCACGAAAAGCTTATCGAATGGCTACCTGACAAAAGCTGGGATGAAATTTGTCGTATTAGTAATTTATCAACGTATAATGGTATCGAAAAGGATTTTGTGGAAAATGTATCCAAATGGAAAGAAGTTTACGATGACTTAGAACCACATAAAAAAGCTCTACCAGGACGTTGGGATAAAATACTATCATCGTTTCAGAAATTGTTAATATTGAGACTATTGAGACCAGATAAATTGACACTAGCTATATCAGAATTTGTTGAAAAGCAAATGGGCAAAAAATATACTACTCCACCACCTTTTAATATCGCAAAATCATTTGGAGACTCAAACTGCCTGGCGCCGTTAATATTCATTTTATCACCCGGTTCCGATCCAATGGGGGCCTTGATCAAATATTGTGAGAGAATGGGCTATTTAAATAGATTTAATTCGATTTCTTTGGGTCAGGGACAAGGTCCGATTGCGCAAGCCATGATAGAAAAAGCCCAACTCGAAGGTAGTTGGATATGCTTACAAAATTGTCATTTAGCAGCTTCATGGCTCCCAGCACTTGAAAAAATAATAGAAGGATTTGATTTAACCAACACAGATCTGAGTTTTAGATTGTGGTTGACAAGTTATCCATCTGATAAATTCCCACAGTCTGTTCTGCAGATTGGTGTGAAAATGACTAACGAGCCACCTACAGGACTTCAACATAATTTGAACCGCTCATATATCACAGAACCTCTAAAGGAAGCTGAATTTTTCGAAGGATGTCCAGGAAAAGATAAATCTTTCAGTAAACTTTTATATGGAATTAGTTTCTTCCATGCCGTAGTACAAGAGAGGAAAAAGTTTGGTCCTTTAGGATGGAATATTCAATACGGTTTTAATGATTCTGATTTCCAAATATCAGTAATGCAGCTTCAAATGTTTCTTAATCAATATGAGGAAATACAGTATGTAGCCATTAATTACTTAGCTGGTGAATGTAATTATGGCGGTAGAGTAACTGACGACTGGGATCGTCGGTTGATTGTAACAATATTAGATAACTATATTAATCCCGGGGTAGTAAATGATTCAAATTATTCTTTTTGTAATATTGGTGCCCAATATGGATTGCCTCGTAGATCAGACTATGTAGATTACCTTAAACATATAGAAACAGTACCTGTGAACCCTCCACCAGAAGTGTTTGGGCTTCATATGAATGCAGGTATAACTCGTGATTACGCTACTTCGATGGCGCTTACTGCGGCACTGGTGCTCGTTGAAGGTACAGGTGGCGGCGGCGATAGTGGGAATACAGAAGTTATTCTAATGCAAATGGCTTCAGAAATTTTCTCTAAGTTACCCAAAGCATTTGATGTTGAAATTGCACAAAAACATTATCCTGTTGACTACAAAGAATCTATGAATACAGTTCTGATACAAGAGATGGAACGATTCAATAAGCTATTGAATGAGATAATTGTATCTTTGAAAGACTTGCAGAAAGCTCTAAATGGTCTAATCGTAATGTCTCCGGCTTTAGAAATGCAGTCTAATGCGATGTTATTAGGAAGAATCCCGGATAACTGGCGTAAAATTTCTTACCCGAGCTTGAAGCCTCTGCCTAGCTACGTAACTGATTTCACAGAACGTTTGGCTATGCTAAACAATTGGTATGAGAAGGGAAAACCACCAACGTTTTGGCTATCAGGATTCTTTTTTACTCAAGCTTTTCTCACCGGCTCGGTTCAAAATTATGCCAGAGCTAAAAAAATTCCCATAGATTTATTAGTGTTTGATTTCGAAGTACTACATACGGATTATGAATATTCTCCACCCTTATCAGGAGTATACATAGAGGGGCTGTATATGGACGGAGGACGCTGGGATCGCAATGAATTTGCTATAGCAGAACAATATCCAAAGATAATAAATGACTTACTGCCGGTAATTTGGTTGTATCCTAAAATAAAGACTGAATTCCAGGAAGGCTCAAGATATAAGTGTCCACTATATAAAACTCTAGAGAGAAAGGGTGTATTAGCTACTACCGGCCATTCGTCTAATTTTGTGCTAGCATTTTATCTACCATCAAATAAGCCATCAGCTCATTGGATAAAAAGAAGTATGGCTCTAATACTGCAACTGGATAACTAATTTCCAAGAGAATTGTTGTTGTGAGGTTGTGAGCACCGTGATGTCTGACATCCGTGTGCGAATTTTGCTAAATGTAACATAGGTAACTTATGATCTAACGTTAGATATTGCCAACAAATCTAACACCATCAATACCTACCTTTAAATATTGATATCATTTTGGGTATGCTCCGTCTCCGTCGTATATTGACTGATAACTTAATTTAGATAACACTTTGTGAAATAAATCAATTCGTTATTTATTATTAAGATATCGTTAAATGAGGCTTTAGGGATCTATATCTTATATTTTCTTTTTTTTTCAGTCAGTCGGTTCAGAGACTATGTTAATTATAGGTACGCTAAAGATTAACTACTTACAATACAAATTAGTTGAGCAGTTCCACTGCACACTCATGATTACCGAACGATATCAATTTGTCGTAATTAATAACATTAATCGCAGTAGCCCACACATCAACAGTAATTCCGTTTAAGCTTTTGGACTGACGATTAACCCCTCGTTTTCACCTAGGTTTAAACATGTATTTGACTAGTTACAATAAAATTTATGTAGCAAACTTCATCATCATCATTCCCTGAACCTTTTTTCCCAACTCAGTTGGCTTTCCAGTCCAACTGTGATGCGGCTGAACTTCGATATTTTCAAAACTTCAATGAGAACGTAAATGTGTTTAAATTTGTATAAAATTTTACATGTATAAAACAAGTAGGTAGTTGAGTTCTGACAGGTCTTCTACAAACTTTTGACAAATCTGCATCCAGTTTTGTTTCAAACATGTGTACAACGGGGTGAAGTCAAATTGACGTGTCCTATTTAGAAAAAAAACAACTTGTTTCTAGGTGAAAACGAGGGGTTAGACCGGTTAACCATTCCTGTCAGCGCCGACGGATGCCTTGGGGGCAAAAGAACGCAATCTTTACTTGCCGGAAATGCTAGATTTCTATCTAGCAGGGCATTGCCGGCTGTCCTCAGCAGGCATAATGAGTGGAGCCCTACACGTTTTGAGTATTGAAGCGATCTGACTTCATTGCTTAGGTACACGCCCACAGTGCGTTTTGATTCACAGGAGGCGTTGCTAAATGACTTGCGGTAGATAGTTGGATTGAGCATTCCCACTGTGTACTACCGTTTAGATAGTATTGTATGTCAACGTCATAATAATCAAGTCATTCCATCACCCAAATATCCAGTCCCTAGTATTACATCATTCTACCAGTACCAATCAGCTTACCTCCTAGTTGGACCAAAAACTGAAATTTTATTCTAAGTTGAAAATAAAATCCGCTTATCGGGAACTTAACAGGGGTTAATTTGTAGAAATTGTCAACCGTTATCAAACTACTGAGAGTACCAAAAATGCCATTGAATTTTAGACTTTATTGCTATCCAAAGTCTCAAATATTTAACATTGAACTTTAAGCCTATAGCGATAAAGCCACCTCAGTGGATTGACAATAGTTAACAATTTGCAGAATCGGGGTCCTGATCGCGAAGTGACTAATGTACTAAGCCAGAAGAACACAGTGAAAATTTGGGGAATTGTAGACGTATGGTCTTCGCCCCAAGGCCACTACCTATAGGTCTCCGTATTTAACTAAAATACGGTGATGGCTTGCCATCCTAAGACCCACAGCGCTCTTACTTTTGTATCAAGATGCACTACTGGGGATCGCGCGGGCAGCCGTTCGTCCATAATTTGTCGAGTACCAACCTAGGCTTCCCGCAAGTTGTGCGTTGAGCCTCTGACCTATAAGCAACATATTTATGTACTTATTTTTCTGTTTTTTTAAGCTCATGTACCTACCTATTTTTAATGATTTCTACTTTTTTATTATTAGTTATTTATTTTTAATTATTTACACGGTTCATTTTTTTATGTTTCTTTTTTATAAATATACCTAGTTACTTATTATTATATTTTTTATGCAATAATACTGAATTTTCATATTTACTTACCTATTTTAAAAATCATAATATAGAATAGTAACTTAGTTATTTGAATATTAATAAAAATATGTCACGTAATTTCATTGTTAATATATTTCTTAATAAAAAACATACAGAAATGAGGCAATGGTTTTATTGTCTGAGTCCAATCATTCCTACTCATTATGGGTGTTCGTGTTTTTCTGGGAGAACCGATTCATCCGTTCGCGTCTTAAGTTTTCAGTTTCGAGCAGTTTTTTCCTTAGCTTCAACAATATAGCGTGATTTCGTTTCTGGAAAACAAGACTTATAAAGAAGAACAGCTAAATGCAGTCCATACAAACTGTATGGAATACGTTTCATGGACATATTGCTACCAAAAGGCTAATTCTGCTAATTTATAAATAATCGGTTTTGACACGGGCAATCATAAATATGCATGTCTCGGCTATCTCGGTTCTCCTCGACTCTAATGTTAAAACGATCTCGATGTCATTGTACTTCCTTGAAAATTGTACACAATCGAAACTTAATTTCAACCACTATAAATTTATAACACTTAGCAGAATTGGCCTTGCGAGGCTTTCGCTTAAGTCTGACTAGCGTTAAGGCCCCCACTAATTGTCCTGTTCCGAGGGCAAGTCGCTTCATAAACTGGCAGAATGCTCAAGTGGATGGAGCACCCCTGTTACATACTTTAAGCACAGCGCACTCTTGCTCAATAACTTCACACTCCGCTTCAATAGCTAATACTTTTCTCTCCTGCTTTTCATTCTCCGCTGCTATTTGCATTTCTTTCTGTCGCATCACTTCCATATGCTCTATTTCTTTGTCCTTCTGGGCTTTAATACGAAGCTCTGTCTCCCTTTGCTCTGAAATCATTTTCTTTCATAAATATATTCCTACCTACCATACATAGAACCACCCAGACCAAGTCAAATATACATAGATATTCATAAATCATAGATGCCCGCAAACATCCGAAGAAGGAATCCATCTATTACCGGTAAGCCACACATGAGGTCATTATAAGATCAGTTTGTTTTATCTCCTAGACGTAAAAACGACGGGGTATTATGAGTTTGACATGTCTGTGTGTGTGTGTGTGTGTGTGTGTGTGTGTGTGTGTGTGTGTGTGTGTGTGTGTGTCTGTGCCAACGTAGCTCCTGAACGGATGATCCGATTTTGATGTAGGTTTTTTTATTTGAAAGGTGAATTATTCGGAAGTGTTCTTAGCTATGCTTGATGAAAAGTGGTCTAAGATGAGCGCCGCCACAAAATGGCCTACCTACTACATATTTTTTGCACCAGATCGTCAGTATGGGTACACAATGGCTTGACTGGAAGATCAATTTATAAGTATAAAAAATGAAATAAAAAGTTATTAAAACCCCCGACACAAAAATACCTCGAAAAAAAAAGAGAAAATTAAAGGCCCCGACAAGACACCACTTGAATAATTCCAGGGGTAATTTGACTTTTTCGAGATAATTTTGAGTCGAGGCATTTAAATTTTTATTTTTTTTTTATTTTCTCACGTCTATTTTATACCTACGCGTAAATTGTGTTCTTTGCAGTATTTCCTTCTCAACGACTTAAAATATCATACAAACCTTTGTCAAAGAGTTTTTGAAAGCCTTCCAAATGTTCATTCAAAATATTAACGTGATCTCCAATTTTAACATTTTCTGAACTTTTACAAATTTCTATCAATGAAATTTGGTGTTCACTTTGGGTTAATTGGGTTTTTAGCATCTGGGCAGTAAAAATATATTATTGATAGGTATTAAATTGAAAACCTACCCAAAAATGTGTAAAATAGTCTAAATTACCTACTGCATTCAATATAAAAATTATCTAGTCATATTATGATATTTATTTAGCTTACTTCCAATTGTTGTGATAAATATTCTATTTCTCCTTTTAATAAATTAAGATCGTCAGATAGAGAACGCTCCTTATTCCGTAATCTTAATACTTCTCGCTCCGTAGATATTTTACTCTTTGACACTGTGGATGAAGATGGCATTATTTGCCTTTCTTGTAAACAAACATAACACTGGGTCATTTTTGGAGCTAACTGACTGTAGTCCGTGACTCTATCCGCTATAGGTATATCATAGGATGATAGGTTCGAATGGAATACAAGCATATTATAAGCCCCTTATATACATTCAAATAAGGTACAATCAAAATTTAAGTAGGTAATTATTGATAGTTACAAGGTACTTACCTAAGTAACTAATTACTAAATTCTAATGTAATTGTTTCGTCTAAGTGCCTGATAAATTAATCTAGATAAGCATACGTAAGTACCTATAGCATCTTATCTTTACTACAAACCTACATGTAATGTACATACCTATCGTATAGATACCTACTACCAGTGCAGTGCAGCCAGAGCTCGAAGAAAGTACGAAGTATTCAGAAAGAACAAAGAAATTACGAAGTATTATTATTATGCTCACCATTTTTTAGTTTTAATTTAAGGATCTCAATGTTCTCATTGTCATAAGACATTATTAGCTGAATAAAGTAAATCCGTTAATCTTAATAGATGAATAATGAACGTGAATTTGGATTTCCCGCTAATTTTATTTTGTGCAGAAATTGAGCGCTTTTATAATTTGCCGTCGGCTGTACATTTTTCACAAAATTATATTCGTGGCACAGCTACGTCGCCACTCAGTTGAATTACTTGACAACAAGCCATTTTTTTACGCTTTTTAAACTCGTAAACGAGCATTTGTATCATTTGTATCGTCACACGTCTAACAGTATTCGAAATCGATTTAGTTTAGTATGGTAGAAACTTTCTACCATACAAAATTCCATTCGGGCTGTTAAGGTTGGCAACTTCATTTGCAAACTTGCTTTGCTTGCAAGCGTGTCGTTTGTCGTTGTGACATTGTGATCTCGTGTGATTTATGGTGTTTTATTTAAGTTCTTACTAGGATATTGTGGAAAATGTAGAATAAAAACTAGTGAAATACATTTTAATTTTTAAGTTTAAAGTGTGGAAAATTTCCAAATTTGCCTTATGTGCAAATCATCGAAAATGGTGTCGGGCAGCACGAGGGTGATTCAAGTCACCAATATAGCGCCCCAAGCCACCAAAGATCAAATGCAGACCCTTTTTGGGTATCTGGGTAAGATTGACGATATACGACTGTATCCTACAATCAGAGATGTGTCCTGTCCCGTGACCTCCCGGATATGTTACGTTAAATACTATGATTCGGCCACAGTAAACGTAGCTCAACACATGACCAACACTGTATTCATCGACCGAGCTCTAATCGTAATTCCCATGCAATCAGGAGAGATTCCTGACGAACATAAAGCTCTAGAGATGTCGAGTAACGGAACTCTAGTACCGGGACTGAGCACTGTCGAGCCTCGCTTGCCGGCACATGTTATTAACACTTTAGAAGGTGTTCCACCAAACCAAGTCATACAAACTCATGATCCCAAGATGGTGGCCGCGGGACTACCGCCATACCCGCCGCTACCAGCAGCCTATGACTCCAGGAAAATAGAAGAAATCAGAAGAACATTATTGGTTGGAGATATAAATTCTTTAACTCCACAAAATTTAATAGATCAATTCTGCCAAGCTGGTGAAATTAAATACTTGAGGTTTTGTGAAAGAGATTCTGATAAACAAAAATATGCTCTAATTGAGATGACTGAACAGGAGACTGTACTGAAGGCTTTGCAGTTCAATGGCGCTACTATTGACGGACAAACTATCAAGGTGAGTCAACTAAATTTACAACTAAAACAACAATACTCTTACAATTTTAAGGTTAATCAATGTTTATTCATAATGTCACTATAACAGCCCCTTTATATTACATTTATGTCCTGTTCTTAATACTATGAAGTGATGAGATGTTCATATCACAATCGGGACCATGCTCTACGAGGCACTATTATGAAATACAACTAAGCAATATAAGCCTAAATAAATCTCAGTACTAAATCATATTTTGAGATTTTTAAGTAAATTATGGCGTTATCAGTTGCATACAACTCCCTGCCTGATAATCAATAATAATAATAGATTATTTGTAGGTACAAACACAACCTCTGTGGCATGGCAGCAGTGAATGGGACTGCTAGGCAAGAGGTGCGGTTTAGATCCCCGCTCAGTGCAAATATTTGTCTGTATGAGTTGTAACGATGCAAATCGTTATTGCATTATTTTATATCTATAGAATGCGTAATCGAATTTGCTTATTTGCACTGGTCTGGTTGTCCCTCAGAAAGCATGCTAAGCCTTCAGACCTGGTTATCATATGAGCATCTATGGCAGTCATTATATATAAGGGAAATGAGTAAATTGGCACATGAGCTGGTCACCCGGCTGGTCCATAGCGTCCTCACTGGCAGTAGTAGGTACATAAACACTGAGCTGATATCTGACAGACGCTGGGTATACACCTGTGCATTTGCAGCACTTGCCATGTAACTAGTGGCAAAAAGGTTGTCCAAGTATTACCACCTCACAATACTTGTGTAAAAGGAAATTTCAATAATAAGAGTGATTAAATCTGTGAGACGGCACATTTTCCTTTCAAGGTTATTATTTCTTCATGGGGCCACCCGCTTCACATTCGAGCTATTTCTTTTCCCCTCCTTCATTTTAAGGTTAATAAAGTTGCTAATAAGTTGAAGTGCCAGTACTGTAAATTACTATTATAAATACCATTATTATCATCTCTCTCTCGGAATTCCAACACTAGTTAATAATTATTTAGTATAAAATTACCCATATTAGTAGTATTGTTATTTCCAAATTTCGTGAACAATAATTGTTTAAAAGTATGATCATGTGCCTTCCAATAAACTTGACACAGGTGCTTTGAGCACCTAAGTACATAGTGCCCAAATTCACTATAGAAATTGTCGTTATCACCAGATCAAGCAAACAATTTTGACTGACAAGACTTTCACTCAGAGCCTGAAAGTCGCCTCACTTTTTTTATTTTTTATTCATTACATTTGCAACTGATTTCTGTCGGTACAACACAAAACCTGCAAACAATGTGAAAATTGTCTATGGATCAGCAGTTAATAGGAACTTTTGGACTCATGCATATGAGTCTCAATACATACACTGATTTTTACACCTTCATAGTTCAAGAAACTCACTTCACAATGTTATATTAACCTTTTTCGACAAAAAGAGTAGAGGACAGATTAATTTCTTTGATTTTTTTTTTATAAACTTTATATCTTGTCTTTAATATCAGTTGTAAGCTTTTTTCTTAATTTTTTTTTTAACCACCAGGTACATCACGCTACCCAGGCTATTTGCAAGCCACAAACCAAAAGTAATGAAGCAGCACAGAGGGAGATAGAAGAAGCCATGTGCAGAGTGAAAGAGGCCCAAAACTTGATATCTGCTGCCATTGATCCTGTCATAGGACTCCTGTCCAAAGATAAAAGGAGGTAAGAGTTTCTTTTCTAGTAAACTAAAACACCATTTTTTAACATACACCTACATTTTTTATTAGTCTCAGCCAAGCCAACCTCACTAGATTGACGGAAGAGGCCTTAGTCAGAGGAAGTGGTATGGGTAATGGACTGCTGAGACGAGGTCTCGGGTTCGATCCCAGGTTTACCATGGCAGACACCAATGACTTCGATGCTTTTCGAAGTTATGTGTGTATTTATCGCAGGTTTATAAGTACCCGGTTAATGGCAATAGGCTCGCCACCTATTACATTGGGATCTAAACATAAACTGGCGAAATGTGGGTGCTAGCACCTAGCACCTCTGCCTTCCCATTTGAGGATAAAGGCGTGAGTTTATAAAAAAAAAAATAAAAAGAAAATTGTTAAGATGTTCATAAAATATTGACATAATCACCACCCATCTTGACACTATCACATTCACTTACAGGACGCGATCCAGGTCTCGGTCGCGACGGCGGTCCCGGTCGCGCTCGCGTCGCTCGCGGTCGCGTCACCGCTCCAAGCGCTCGCGCTCACGCTCACGACACCGCTCGAGGCGCTCCCGCTCGCGTCATAGACACCGGACCCGGTAAGAACGCATTAGTAATCATTCAGATTTTTTTGTATTAAGAATACAATAACTATTGACCGATTTATGATTTGCGATTTTGAAGTTGAAGTCTCCTTAATGTCTAGTTGAGCAAAACCTCCCGGATATATTACGTGAAATACAGTATAGCATTGACGAGACTGAACCTTATCATTCTTTGAGCAAGGGGATGCCATTTTATGACCTATATATAATTTTGTATTGTGTTGATCATGAGACTTCGTTATTATAATTAGGTTATTATGGTGTTTTGAACAGCTCACTTAGCTTACTTAATTCTCACCTCTCTGACAGAGTGCAAAAAGTCAATGTTAATGGCACTGATTCTCCCAGCTTCCCATTACTCATGTGAGTACCCTACGTCTCGATATTAGGACTTAGGACATTTATTCCTGATAGTAAATGATCTTCCTTACATCACTGGAAAACTATGTGAGATAGAGATATAGATAGAGATGTGCTAATGACACATTATTATTAAAACTGATACACCAAAAGTAGTATTTGAGTATATGAATTAAAAAAGTCTCAAAAATTTCATTGGTTCATAAGGAACAACTTGCTGCTCAATGAATGAACATCGAGAGATTTTACAATGAATGATGAGTCTGTTCAAATAAGTCCATACCAGCACAGTTTTTCTTGGAATAATTCCAGATAGTAAAGTGCAATGGAGTTCCCTTAATGATACTCGAACTTAGCGGGAAGACTTAGCTGAGCTGCTTATGTGGTTAGAAAGATAAGGTCTCTAACTGATTAAGAAACGACATAATTAGTTAATTTTAGCTACTTTCATAGCGTAATGTAGTTTAAAGTACAAGCGAAACAACGTTTGATGAAATAAGCTTATCTATACTAATAATATAAAGAGGAAAGGTTTGTCTTTTTTTTTGTTTGTTTGTAATGAATAGGCATCGAAACTAATGGACCGATTTCAATAATTCTTTCACCTATAAAAATCTACCATCACTAGGCATAATAATATCATCACGATACCATCCAAGGGAGCGGAGCAATAATCATAAATCTCAATACATTTGGTAGATTTCACTAATATCGCTAGCTATTTCCATTGTCATAACAACAAGGAGAAGTAGTAGAAAGGCAAATAGAGAATCAAGTAAAGTCGTACAACGCGATAAATAATATTCACGCTGGCGGAGCTGCGGGCAACAGCTAGTTATTATAAAGTAGACAATTGCAATGATAAAAAAACATGGTCATCCTAATCCCTTGCTTTCACATAAATTCATTATAATAAACAATACTATATAAAAATAAAGGATACCGATAATCTACTTGGATTTCTTGCTGGTCCTTACCAAACCACCGCACAGTGTTCCGATTAGTACAAGTTAGCGGGACAAAATTATTTTTTTACTTATTTCAATTGTTTATGTATATTCGAGGTTTCTTAAACTATTTTAAGATAAAAAAATTGAAAGATTGATTGACTTTATATGTATTCATAGAAATATGTAGTTGCAAAACAGAAAGTGATTACTAATGTGCCTCATTTGTTCACAAATTGCCATCAATTGTTCTTTAATTATCTACTCATTATGTGTGTTTAGAAATTACTAGGAATTAAAAAAATACAATTTTTTTATAATAAATTGATAAAATACTGTTAACAGTATATAATATATCAATCATTAACAGTAACAAGGTTAGAATAATCAGATTCTAAATAGTTTTAATCATTTAATTCGTGATGATGATTTAATGATGACTGTGTTACGGCTGACAATGAATGTTGTAGGTATTACATATAGAAAAATCTAGGTGGATATATGTAGATAAAAAAAGTTGCTAACCTTTAAAGTTTACAATTCATGTGAAATTGGCTGAATTTATCTATACATTTTCGAATTGATATTACGCTAAAAGTATACATATTTTTTATAAAAAATATTAATCATAATAGAGTACATACCTTCAACAGAATATTCCATAATGAAAAACTCATTTCACTTAGCTACCAATTTTAAAATATGTTATGAGAACTATGCATAAAATGCAGCAGATTTGAAAATAAAATAAATTCAATTCAAAGAGCTACTTTGATCCACTGATAAGATACCGTAATGGGGCGATAGATGAATCATTTTTTGTGATTTCTTACCTGGTGGGTGTAGTTTACAAATCGTTATGATTGGTTTCTAGAAATTACGTCATGAATATTGTCCCGCTAGTATGTTCTAGACGAAACACTGTGCACCGAAAGAATCATATCACTTTCAAATTAAATTATGTATTTACTCTTTAGTGTTTTTTTATATTTTTAACAAATAAAAATTGTATAATTTCTACATTCCTATGTGCCTATAGATTCTTTGATACCTTAATTCTTTGATTCTGTGACAAGTTGTAATTTTAAATATTGTCATTTCAGTTCACGTTCCCGCCATCGCAGTTCCCGTCGGTCTCGCTCCAGGTCACGACACCGCAGCTCGCGCTCCAAGCGGGATCGCTCTCGTGACAAGGACAAAGATCGCGACCGTAAAGACAAAAAAGACTCTAGTGAAAAGGAGAAAAAAGATAAATCTAAGTCGCCTCCAAAGGACGCTGAAAAGAACGAAAAACAAGTAACTAAGCCGGAAACCATAGAAACAAACGGTAATTCTACTGAAAGCAAGTCGAAAGCATCCACTCCAGCTGACGATAAACCAGATAAAGAAATAGAAAAGGAGAAAGACAGATCACCTTCAAAGAAAAGAGACCGTTCTAGATCCCGAGATAAAAAACGCGACAGATCTCGGTCACGGCGCAGATCACGCTCACGATCTAGAAGAAAGCGCTCGCGATCTCGCAGGAGGTCTCGATCCAGAGAGAGGAAGAGATCTCGATCGAGAGACAGAAAAAGGACAAGGTCGCGGGAGCGCAAGCGCACTCGTTCACGAGATCGTAAAAGGTCCAGGTCTAGAGATAAAAAACGGTCAAAGTCTAGAGATAAAAAGCGTTCAAGGTCTCGTGACCGTAAACGTTCTCGTTCGGGCAGTCACCGATCCAAGAGTCGATCTCATAGAGATTCTAAGACGCCTCACGAGCGAAAATCACGCGACCGCACCCCCAATCTTTCTGTTATAGAAGAGAAGGAAATCTCTATTTTAGAAAATAAACTCCCTGATGTGAATGATGAAAAGAATTCACCAGACAATATGGACATTTCTAATTCGCCGTAATCAATCAGCTTCAATCTAGACGATTTGGGGTTGTAATCATTGACCATTTTATTTTTATTTGCGTTGTATGGATTATTTTTCGTTACATAATGCCGTTTCTCAACACATTGTATTTTATATAAAACGTGTCAACATTGTGTTTTAGTAATAGTTATTAATATCTAAGAAGCAATAAATTCTAGATCAAATAAAACTTGCATTTTCTTTCCGACATACGGGACTTTCTTCTGACATTAGGCATTCCCCACATTGGGCGTGCGCGTTCCTAGGGCGTGTTAGCAAAGCGACGTGCACGCCGCGAGCGCGCAACATAAGCGTCGCGTGTTGCTGCCGTGTGAGTAGGAACGCGGCACGCTCGCGTCGTTCGCGTTGGTTAACCCCCTTCAATTAGGTCACTCACACTTTGAACAGTGCCGTGTTAGCTCACTTTGCGTTGCTGTTTTAGAATTACTAACAAAATGGATTCTGACAAGGAAGCCTTACTTGCTTTTGTTACTGAAACACAACACTACGCGATGTGAGTGACCAAAACAGCAGTGGGTGGCGGGAATAGCGGGCGACGGGGTAAGAACTGCGGCGTGTGCACTCTGCACACGCCGCAGGGCAGTCAGACGCGACACTCGCGCAGCAGCCCGCGTTACTTACACGCCCGAGGAACGCTCACGCCTAACGTGGGGTCAACCTACCACTAGCGATTCCTCTCCGATTTTCCGAAGAAGTCAAAGCACTGAAAACCGACGGGCTTAAATGAAAGACGTAATGACAGTAGAGGAGTGTGTAAGGAATGGAATATAAGCGGATGACAGGTGTTCTCTGCCTATTCCTAAAAGAAAAAAATATGAGTATAGGTATATATAAGTATATTATATGAAACTGAATGAAGCAGTGTCCATATGTCCAGAATCATCAAATAATGATGTTATTTCACGCCTTGCCTAACTTGATTGTCTATAATTTGAAGCTTCACAAATTTGAGCTAAATAGGTACGGTAGGTACCTCATTTAAAAGGTTGTTTTAGATCCAGAATGTCGGAACTATTGCATAATAATTTTCTGAATTGTGTAATTTTAGAATTAATATGAATTACATAACTTCTACCTATTATTGCTCAATAATTTCTCATATTATGTACAGAATTATTGCACAACATTATCATTGTGCAATACTTAGGTACCGGTCTACCACTAGATTATTTCTACCTACTTTAATTAAATACAATGCACTCATAGTAGTTAGGTACCCTACTCCCGGGGAGTCATCTCGAAAGCAGACATGGCCCTAGGCCAGACGTCGGGCGAGGAATATATTTTAGATACAGGGGTGTAACATTTAGGTTCACAAGACCCAAGACGTTCGATAATTCGAGTTTGACATAACCACACCCGGCGGGTGGTGGAGATTTCCGTACAAAAAGTAAAAAGTATCTTAATAGAAGGGCAGATCACATAATCTCCTTGTGCTTAACAAAATCACTCACAACGACGGAGGAGAGTTTAAAGCTACTGTTTCACCGAGTAAGACATTAGTAAAAATGTGAAACACGGTGTTTTATTCTCCATTAGTTGAGAACATCGCTCAACTTAATCCAGGAACAGTGACTAGTGAGTTTTTCAAGAACTTTCCTCTCGAAGTTGGCAACGCTCGCAAGCGCTCCCGTAAAAGACTAAAATATGGTCCGGAATATGCGAACCCGGGCTTCAAAGCTATGCTTTGGACACCACTGGAACCTACCACCAGAAATTATGATGATTAAATAAATATTAAGACTAGCCGTGACATAAGATTTTTTCATTATTTTTTTGTCATATTTTTTTTATTAAATAAAATAGTGTATATAGGACTTTTTATTTTGTTTACAGTGCACATATTATTAGTTAAATCAAAGGTAAGTACCTAAGTAGCCACTATCTATAAATCTGCAGTCCCAAATGATTCATAACACGATCCGTGCGGCTTTAAATTTATACAACTTAGGGTGGCAGACAAGCACACGGCCCACACCTGCAGTAAAGTGGTCACCGTGGCCTATTAACGTTATGCTACACCAGAGGCGACACTTCATTAAAAACAATACATACAACAATAAATTATAAAACAATTTGCTGTAAATTACCAACCAATGATGAACAGGATTTATTTGGTTAGTTTAAATAGTCGGCCATCGTCACTATTAAGGTAAGTACTTACCTAATAAACAATTAGATATACCTACCTACCATGGAACCTAAATAGGTTCAACGTACAAACTTCTGAATGCAGGGCGTCTTCATAAAGCACAAACCTATGTACCTACTACCACAGATTAGGTTAGGTTGGGTTACCGGAGCCGGTTGGGTAGGTTATGTCGGACTCGAACCGACTAAAACGCACGCCGTCTTTTGGGTCTTCAGTTGCCGGAGGACAGGTAGTAGCCAACATATCCCTCGCACCCCGGCAGACCCGGGGCCTTCTCTTCGAGTTGACCCCCGTCGGGTACCATCTAGCCCCCGGATGCCTATCCATCCAGCCATCTAGCCTCCGAACACGAGTAGGCATGCATCATATTGAGTTATCTAATTCGATAAATTACTGCACGTCAAGTGATATTGCACAAATATTTCATAAGAGGAGAAAATATTGTGCAATAATTGCTCAATTTGTGAAATACTTACGCAATCGTAATTGTGAAGTTAGGGGATCTGTATATAAAGTCAGTATCTTCTCGTATACATTCAGTCAACGCAAGCCTGTACGAGTAATATGGTATGCTTAGGAACAAATTGTTGAATAAAAGTTGAAACATCCATCGTTATAGCAGCGCATATAATAGGTACGTACTCGTACTCTGTACCTATTGAAATCATGGAAACTGTAACCTACATTCAAATTCGAAAAAGGAATGTAACTGAGAACTGGTACAGTCGGCCAGCGATTATTGTGGAAGGTGTAAGAGATCGGTCAAGAAGTCCCAGCTTACTTATAGAACACTCTGAAGGAAGATCTCGTATACGTTCCAGAGAGAGATCAGGAGTAAAATGTCGTGGCCATTCAAGGAACAGATCTAGGAGTCATTCTAGAGAAAAATCCAGGCGTCGCTCACGGGGACGGTCTCGAGGACGCTCTAGGGGACGATCTAGAGGACGCTCTCGTGGACGATCTAGGGGACACTCTCGTGGACGATCTAGGGGACACTCTCGTGGACGATCTAGGGGACGCTCTCGTGGACGATCTAGGGGACACTCTCGTGGACGATCTAGGGGACGCTCTCGTGGACATTCCAGGGGTAGATCTCATGGGAGATCGGGAAGAAACCCCGCTGACAGAGAAAGATCTAGAAGCCATTCGAGAGGAAACTCACGCGGCCGTTCTAGAGGAAGGTCTCGTGGACATTCTAGAGACCATTCGAGGGACAAATTTCGAAGCCACTGCAGAGTTAAAGTTAGGGGCCAATGCAAGGATCAAACCAAAAGAACCGACAGGGCTCATACTGAGTAATAAATTCGCTTCATGGGTTTCTAGAAATATATCATTGTTAATATAACCACAGTCCCTATAGGACTCTAGGTACTATTAGTATAACTGATATGATATAGGTACGGTAAAAAAACAATTAAAAAGAAAAACAAAAAAAGGATAAATAGGTGCTTACTTTGTATAAAATAGGCGGCAATAGAAATATATACCTACTGTCTTATAGTGAAAGAAGATAATCTTGATTACCAGTAGATTGGTATATTGGATTTATAAATATGTAAAGTAAGTATTATTATATTATAACAGAATAGAATTTCTAAATCGAAGAGGAAGAGAAGATAAACATAGACTAAGTATATAAAGAGAAAAAGCACAGATAATTCAAAATTCTCGCGAAAACCTACTCGGAACGATAACATCCAAAGACGGAATCAATTACACTGAATTACACTAACCGAGCAACGCAAAGTTTGTGGAAAAACGATCAGCAACGCTCTCTGAAGGAACATCCGTGGAATGAAAGAAAGTTAAGTGCTTTCAAACAGAATTCTGTAAAAAGTGCAAAAAATTAATTTACACCTACTGCTAAATTATTGTATGTAATAATTATTAAGTAAAAACTGTTATTATGTACTCTACAAAAATAAAAAATATATTATAAATAATGACTTTGATTTATTTATATCCTGTGTACCCTACATGCTTATATTTGTGCCACTAAGTGTCCGATTGCATTTCGGCAGGTTACTAGTAAGAGTCTAACTAGTACCTAACCTGCCAAAATGCAAAGGTTTTATAGTATACTTAACTGTTAAACTATGAAACACCGATTCTCATCGTCAAATATCACACTTATAAAGACTTCTTCTTCTGTCGAATCGGCTTTGTTTCACGGCAGAACCGCTACTCGAGGAGAGGGCCCGAGCATAGATTTCGCTCTTCGGGAAGGAAGCAGCATCAAAAGTATAAGACGATTGTGCAGATTTCAAAATTCAAATTATGAAGTGAATTAATCTTATAGAAAACTTAAAATTATTTAACGGCCACACGTTATTTATATTACTTAGTGAAACTCTAGTTAAGCCGCTAACTAGAGTTTCGCTAAGTAATATAAATAACGTGTCTAAAAAATTAATTTATTAAATCGACGTCGAATTCCGCCGCAGTACCTACTGTAATTTTGCAGTAGGTAAGTACCTACCTAGGTACTTATTGCAAATTTTATAGTTTTTTACATTCGTAAAAACTATATTCGCCCTGTCACTGACGCATTATAATTAAATATACCGTCAGTTTAGTACGGGGGTAGGACATGTACATGACGGTATCTCCCGTACTAATTGAGCAGTACGACTGGGGAAGTACTTCCTCCTTGCAGAATAGCGCGGCTAATAATAACCTTGTTGTTTTTCCGGCAGTGAGTAGCATAGACGATGCTCTCTAAAGAGGTCAGTGTCAGTGGCAGTGGAAAGAACGAGGGGTTAGTTGACACTTTTTTTTTCTTTTATTTATGGCACGTCTCAACACAGAAACAGGGTCGGTCGGCAGCACGACTGTGATGCACTCGTCTCGATTTAAACGTCCATAGACCACGGTAATCGCTTTGCATCAGGTGGACCGTATGCTTGTCTGCTAAGTTGTATAAAAAAATCGCGTGAGTTGGAAAAAGGCTCAGAGAATACGTGTGATTGTCATTTTTTAATTTTCGAGATATTGTGGGTGGCCCACGTCCCGCAATGGTAAATACTTCCCAAAAAGTGGGTCGTGTGCTTGTCAGCTACTCAAGTGGTATAAAATACCATTAAGACCTGAATTTCTGTAAATGTAATTGCGACAGAAAAGGTACCTATTTCAATTATAAAATACAATTTTCAACGCAACTCTATTGAATTGCAAAGCAGGCGTGTTATTAATCAATGCCACCGGCAATTATTCCGATGCCCCATAAAATTCAGTCAGAAATTATCGATGTTCAAGTGAGTACCTAATAGTTTTCTAAATATATAAGTAATAGTTAAAAGAATACTTCAACAAATATGTGCCTAATGGGGCAACACATTCTCAATCCCGATGAATATCAGCAATACCAGAACCCCGATTCTACTAAATGTGTTATCAAGTCGCTGAGATTACGAAAACCGTGATTGAATTTTCGGCGTTATAAGACTATCCTTTGACAACCAAAGTCTAATTTATTTACCTCTCTGGATAATAAAATGAATTATTATTATTATTGCCTTTATTCATTGATCATCATCATTCTCTGAGTCTATTCCCAACTCTGTTGGGGTCGGCTTTCTAGTCTAAGATGCGGCTGAACTTCGATATTTTGCGTGAAGCGACTGCCATCGGACCTCCACAACCAAATTGGCGATATCGAAGTTCTGTAGTTAGACTAGTAGAACTTTTCAGGGCTCCAACTACCCATAACGACTGCCATAGAGGATCGAACCCGCGCCCGCGCCTCCTGCGTAGCAGTCGTGTTCACTACCGCCACGCCACAGAGGTGACTATTCATTGATAAGACATTATAATAAAAATATTTAAATACACTTCATAAAAGAATACAAAATATGTTTAAAAATTATGTACGTATTTACCCTAACGCTGCATGGCGTGTGGCGTAAATTCATATATGGAGACTGTAACTACACACAAATATCCATCCATTATCGCATAACAATGTATCTACATCTAATGTTTCCAGGGATACCTGACAATCGCTGTTTATGTACACTATTTCTTACCTGGCAGTCTCAAAATACGGACTACATTGCGAACAGTAAAATTGGGCCAAATTGCGACACTAATAGACCATCGTCAGTTAGAAGAAGAAAGTATAGATTATCACACGAGAAGGACAGGTGAAAGCAGGTGGGTTCCAAGGCGTGAAATGCCGTATCCTGGCTTCTGTAGAGCCCCAGGATCGTCAGTATGTGTACCTGCATTATGCAACTGCAAATTTCTCAGTCAAAAGTGGCATAAATATATAGCTAGAGACACAACACCACCGAAAAAATAAGAGTATGTCAGTACTATTATTTAAAAGTTATGTGCGCTAAAATCATATACAAATCAGTACAATACATATTTTATTAATTCTAAAATTCTAAACAGTTATTACTTAAATGAAGTTTACACGTGCATTTTGTATAAACATAATCAAGTGTCTTAGTTATAAAACTACAAAAGTGATAAATATGAATTCTAATAAATGAATTTGTCTTTTCTTGTAATAATTAGGAACAATAGGCTATTTGACAAGGTCCGATTCTTCTCGATACTGCATATACAATGTGGTCCCACTAGTGGGTCGTGGGTGGGATAATAACTTAGTTCCTTCTGAAAAAACATGCCTTGCAAAATAAAATATTGCCTAACTAAACTGAAACTATTGTTGTTTGGAAAGAACTAATACAAGCAAAAGAGATATCGATAAAATATTTACAAATCACTTTTACATTGGATTACATTTATCAATAATATTGACACATGATATTATTTCTTACTGAATAAATACTGCGTATACGCATAAGAATAACAACTAATACGAATATGGAATCGTTCTTCGTAATAATATTTCTTTTGTGCCACAAACTAGATGTTGCCCTCAGTTGATTTACGAAATCATTCAACCCTGTAATATACATATTCCGAACGGCGCCATCTTGGCCAAGTTTAATTAAATATCTTACCCTCATTTCTCTCACAATGGACTCATTTGGCGTGAATTATACAGAAAGGCGTAAGGCAAAAATGTGCATATCGCATGTGTTACTTTCGATTTTACTTTGATTTTATGCCTTACACCTTATGTTCTTACCTTTTGTATAATTTACGCCTTACGTTAATCGTAAACGTTATTACATCAAATGTCACAATGTCTCACACAACACCTATACTGAAGTGTTACCTGTCGAGTACATAATTTGTAATAATCCTCTAGCCTCTGTTAATAAATATGGCGACATCTAAGAGTTGAACAGCACAAGTTCACTAACGTCGGTCAGAGGTCTCAGTGCGGCATGATGTCATGCATCGCATACCGCCAAGTCCAATTCCTCGCAAGAGTTTCGAATCGCTGTCGATCTCGTACATACATCTCACCTAGTTCTGGTTCCATGCATACCTGGTAACAATCATAAATAAGATTACTTTTTTTTAAATTTGGGGTCCTCTACGATTTTCGGGGTCAAGTCAACCTTACAGTGACTTGGTACACCTGAAATAAGCGGGAACAACGTTTTTTTCGCGGGGTTAAAATTCCAACGGATGTCATCACCACCGGAGTCGGTGATAGTGATTATGTCGGATTCGAACCCACTAAAACACACGCCGTCTTCGGATCTTCGGTTGCCGGAGGTGACATATCTCTCGCACCCCGACATGGCCCCCTTCGGGTGTGAGGACCATGGTGTCCCCATCTAGTCCCCGGATATAGGAAGGCGCACATCTAGTGCCGCCGCGGCCGCGGCCTGCTTCTGCTAGGATGACAGTCGGCTCCACCCGTCACTCCCAGGTGTCACTCCCGTGCTCATGGGGGACGGTGGTCATTCTGCGACGTTAGGACGATGGTGATATTTGCTGGGGTTCTAGCCAAAATGCATTTGTTTCGAATCTACATTCGTCATCGCTCTGAAAATGTATGGGAGTGAAATTTGTTGTCGATCGACATGAACGAATGCATTTTGGCTAGAGCCCCTGCTGTCGACAACCTCTGTAGCGTGGCGGTAGTGCAAGCGATACACAGGAGTCAGTGCAAATATTTGTGTGAATATCCCAACTGAGTTGGTAATAGGCTCATAGAATGATGATGAGGTCTTCAGTGAAACTTACCGCAGTATACGGATCAGTGAGTAAGCTCTGGATAGATATGAGGACTTTGCTGATGGTGAGGGCGAGCGACCAGTTGTGGTGCACGGAGTCTATGCCGACGTCGCCGTGCCGCGAGATGTTCGGGTGCAGGATCCGCGTCAGAAACCGTACCACTGGAGGACTCATTGGGTAGCTAGGGGGACATAGAGTAGGTAGTACTTAGGTTTTGTTTGCACTTGAAGACTGAACTCTAACTTAATACAGAAAAACTTAAAACCACAATAATTTCGAAAACTATTGATTTTCCTGTAGACATATTTGAAAGCTACTCGCATTCATACTTTTAGTTATTTGTGTATCTTAGTGGCTCAGTTGGCCGTCTAGAATGGTCTCATTGCTGTTTCAAATTCACGTTGCCAGTATGTTCACTTTTCTGCTTTGAAGATGAAGAAAGTATTTAATTTTCTTTGTTTTTAAGTTTTAGAGAGTATTCATTATTACTACATAACAGCACCTACAGTCAAACTAAGTATAGTGTGTTTTAAAAATTCTAGCTCGGAAATAGAACCCGTGACGTAGAACGTAGCAATCTAAGACTATACCAATACCAACCAATAAAAAAATAAAGTAAATCTCGACAAAATGTTCGTACGTGCGTCTGAATAAAAGCTATACTTACGCATATGGCACCTGTATATAAAGGTAAAACACCCCGCCCTCGTAGGGCGAGCCCACGGGCCCGGTGACGCTGGCCTGCCAGTGACAGCACTTAGCGTCCAGCGGGGTCGCCGCTATGCCCTCTGGCGGGTCGTTGCGCAGCATCTACAAAAACAATACATCTGCAACACAACTGCGCGCTTTTACTTTAATGTACAGTGTGGGACTGTGCCTTAATTCAACATTAACTAAAATCCTGTTACCTATTATTTTACTTAGAGATATTAATTAAATTAATATTATAAAAGTGACAGTCTGTGCTTTGGTTGTTTGGATATTTAGAGGTTCGTTCACCGTGCTCAAACACGTGAACTTTTAAAACTGCCGTTCTTTTTTCATAGATTACCTACTGTAATATTTTGATTGGACAAAACCAGCCAGACTCATCTTATATATAAAATGCCCGTGTCACAATGATCGTTCCCGTACTCCTCCGAAACGGCTTGACCGATTCTCATGAAAGTTTGTGAGCATATTGAGTATGTCTGAGAATCAGCCAACATCTATTTTTCATACCCCTAAATGCACGGAATGGAGCAGCGGGCACGGGATCAGAAGTCCACGGGGGCGGAGCCGCGGGCAACAGCTAGTATCGATATAAATTTGCATCTTGTGCGTACCTTAAGTTCGATCCGTAGCCGGTTCCGTCGCCACGCGTTTTCTTCCCCGGCGGGCTGCGCTTGCACGCACATCTGCACCAAGCAGTTGCGGCAGAAGCACGACTCCACCAGAGATTGGTACTTCTACAGCAAATAAAATGCGTTTCATATTGTACCTATGCCAGAAACAATATGATACCGGCTAACAATTAGCGCGGCAGCGGGTTAAGCTACCTAGGAGTGATTGCCACTTGTATGGGTCACCGCTTAGGTGTATATCATTTAAGCGCTTCCGGGCATCCGGGGTTTAACGTACCCTCCGAAGCCCGGAAGCGGTCAAGTATAAAGACGATCCCAGTTTTCAATAGTCCCTAGGTCAAGACGGATACCTAAACAACTCTGTCAGTGGTTACCTAGTCACTAACCATAGCGCTGTCTGGAAGGTCAAACGCGCCAGTCGCTCCCAATATAACCAGAAAAATCAAGCCACGACATATTTAAGAGAACTATGGACAACAGGGGAGAGGCCTGGGATGTGACGGGACTAACGCAAGGATGATGATAGTAGTATACAGGGTGTTAGGGAAACGTTCCCAAGGCCGTAGGCCCCCCTGATATTACTACTGGTATATTGGCATAAAAAAATTACGATTTGGTAATTTCTTTTTACCTTCGGCTTTGGGAGTGTCTTTTTAAAGCGTACACTTCACATATAGAGCGAGTGCGGGTCGGGCGAGTGTTTTTGCCATTCATAGCCGTTAGTAGAATAAAGTAAAAACATTACCGTATTAAGAAAACGGTGATGTATGGCAAAAACTATTTATTAGAGGAGGTAGGACACGACGGTATATCCGTCCCAATCGAGCAGTCCGACTGGGGAAGTACCTCCACCCTACAGAATATCGCCGTCTAATAACCTTGTGTTGTGTTTTCGGTGGTGAGTAGGGTAGCCAGAGCTCACTAGAGAGGTTTTGTGTTGTCCGTGGGAAAACCAAAGGCTACCTACATCTTTTGCCCTGACGACACAGAATGTCTCTGTTCTTACAGGGGTTGCGGCACGAGTGTTATTCCTCTGGTGTTACACTCGCCCATAGGCCACGGTAACCACTTACCATCAGGTGGGCCGCGTGCTTGTCTGCGACCTAAGTTGTATAAAAAAAAAACGCCCGCGCCGCACTCGCACTATGTGTAACCGTGCACAATGACGCCGAGCGCGAGTGGCTAGGCGGCCCAGTGCGCAGTGCGCAGCGTGCAGTACCTTGTGCCAGTCGATGTGCGCGAGCAGCGGGCGGTAGAGCGGGAAGCGGCGCGCCGTGAAGGCGGCCCAGCGCGGCGGCGCCACGCGCGCGCGCACCAGCCGCCACCAGCGCGCGCACACGCACGCGCACGCGCACAGCGACAGGTCGTCCAGGTAGCTGAACATGCACAGCAGCACTGCGGGCAACGGGCACTACTACCACTATCGGCACGGATCTCGGGCATACGTACTACGGATTGTTATGATATAATCTATGATCGGTAAATTTGAACTCGTCCAAAACGATTAAACTCAAAAACCAGCATATTTTGGGCCCACAACTTGTGTCTATATCTGTACAATGTACATAACTTTAATATACTTAGCTGAATGAAATGAAAGAAGGGAAAACTCAGTGAGCAGTACATAAAAGATACAACCAAACTAACTACATACTTATAAAGGAGATAATTATGTCTGTTTTGTTAGTCAGTATTGGAAAAAAATGCACATATTTACTCACCCTCGGATGGCAGCTGTTCCACTAAACCAGGAGCGAGATTATCTTGAGGTCGTGGGGTAGATAATGCTTGCAGCGAATGAGCGACGCTCGGCGGAGGTGGCGGTGGTCCGAGACCTGCGCGCTCTTCAGCAGCTCCGTCCGAACGAGAACCGCCTCCTACACCCGCACTGCTTGCACTACTGCCCGCGCTCCCATTTCCTGTTCCACGACCGCTACCAACGCCCCCGTTCCCAACTGTACCGGGAACAGCACGTACAGGCCCTCCCGGTCCACTGCCCCCACTCCCGCTTCCACTGGCATTGCCCGCAACTGCTCGACCTGACCCGCAAGCACCAATACCTATCCCACCACTAGTCGATCCACTTCGACCAGATCCTGGCACAGGGTTTACTGGGCCTCCACTAGTTGCAGCGATTGGCGCTCCACGACTGGTTCCACCTGCAGTGTTCCCAATGCTCCCATTCCCAGGTACAACGCCGCGGCCGCTTCCGCCCGCTCCGACACTACTAGGTCCGACACTCAGACTGCTACCAGCTGCACTGCCTGCCGCGCTGGCCGCCCCACAACTGTTACTACCACTCCCACCACTGCTACTTGCAGCAGCTCCCGAATTACTCGCACGACTCGCTTCGTCTTCTGGACTTGTTTCACTATCTATTGAACTCTGGAAGAATAGAGAGTGGTGGTATATTTACATCCCTTAGAATAATTTTAGAAGAACCTAGAGCCTGAATATCATGCCACTTCCATGTGAATCTTAAATACATTCTGGGTATGTACGGTATGGTAAGTCAGTAACTAAGCTCATTGCACTCTGATAAATAAAGTAGTTTGCCAAGTAAGTTTCAGTAGATTTTAATTTGGAGAAAAATTTAATGATATGCAATGTGAAAGCACTTAACAATATGTGAAAAGAACTTTTTGTATTTTCTAGTGTGGAAATGAAATAGATTTTAGATTGACATTCTCTGAACCTTTTTCCCAACTCAGTTGGGGTCGGCTTTCCAGTCTAACTTTGTTGTTTTTACACACACACAACAGACATTGTCACTTACATATTCACTGTTTAATATTTCGAGATATTTACCATGCATGCATGTTGCAAGCACCATGATCACCATGATCATGGCGCTTGCAACAGCTCCAAAATATCAGTTGCTCCATAACATCAACAAACAACAGTGAATAGCTATATCCATTTTATAACTTGAGCCAGTTCTGATATCATCAGAATCCCATTGAATTGAACACATTTTGTGAAAACCTCAATAGATATTCAAGCATTTATAACATTATGGGTTACTTTAAGCAGAATGTTATGTTATTTATACCATGTGCAAACATCAAGTATAAAATTACAGTAACAACAGACATCTTCTCAAGCAACATGAGTGAATTTGTAAGGGCATTTTTGGTATCATTGCAAATACCAAAATTATAAAAAAAAAATAATAGACATATATAACTATGTTAAGTTTATTTTCTTGCGTTTAGGTTAAGTATTGTTCTAGTTGTTTATTTTCTTTTCTTTTGTAGTGTATTTTATTAAATTGGTCACACTATCACATTATGTGAATACCCTGTAATGGTAGTGTTAAGGGAAATAAATAAATGTTTGCAGGATATCTAATTATATATATCTAATTATATATATATAATTATATCTAATTAATAGTTTATAAACTAAAAAGATAACAAAATAACACATGTCCTAAGCAGATTTCGTAAGTAGAAAGACAAAAATGTCTGTTATTTGATCATATCATAACATAAACTCACACCTATATCCCTGAAGGAGTAGGCAGATGTGCTAGCACCCACATATCGCCAGTTTAAGTTTAGGTCCCAATTTAATAGGTGGTGAACCTTTTGCCATTAACAGGGCACTTATAAACCTGCGATAAGTACACACATATCTTTGAAAAGTCATTGGTGTGTGCAATGGTAATTTGTTTTACTGTAAATACAATCACTTACCCTGTAATACCACCAAGCTGGTAGGGGGCATGCTCTGTTGACTTTACGTTCAGAGCTAAAGTTCAAATCTGATGGTTCATCATTCCCTGAATCGCCATCATCGGTCTTTTCACTGCAGAAATAAGATGACGGCAAGTAGGATGGAAAATCAGGGAAGAGAAATGCATGACATGTGACACATACTGGTTCCCCAAAACTAGGTCCATAGTAGCCATTACAAACATGACATGTAGAATTCTGTAACAATTTTGGCCAATTTTAAATGTTTATACTTAAATATAATTATTTAAAAACATATTTTAGGGATAAATTACCCACATTGAATTCAAAGTCCTGTTGCTCTTCGACAGGTGTACTAGCAGTTAGTTTGTCCCCATTTTCTTCCAATTTTTTAATAAAATTGAAGAAATCTGGACCCATAGTAAACATTCTGTAACCCGGGTGTACAAAATAAGATATTCAAAGTCAAAATTTCGTCCAAAATAGTGGTAACTCAATCTTATTAGATTCAGATAAGTTCGACTACTGTACCGTAATTGGATACAGTAACAATATGATTTACGCTAAAATGTAATGATAATGTTATAAATAATCAAATAAGTAATTCTTTTTATTAAAATATTAATACTCTTCTCAACAAAGTATTTTTTGTTTTCGGCCAAGTTGACACTTGATGTCAACTGTCAAACTAACTATTGACATCAACTTGACTTTTTTTTTTTTTAAGGGATTTTATGACATGGTAACTAGGACCTTTATGTCAAGTCTTATTTTATTTTATAACACTTTATTCACTAATCTAGTTGGAATGATTCTTGATGATGGTGATGACGATGACGGATGAATGATGATAGTTGCCCCAGTAAAGTAGTGGAGACTTTACTAGAAGCTTTCCTAAGGGAGATTTGACACCAACACGAAAAATCACAATTCACTACAATATTCCACTTTCGTACACTTGTGCACTTTGTCTAAGCCGTTATGTCTAAAATTCCACCATTTTTACACATAAAAACTCGAATTTACACCAATATTAGAAAATAAAACACAGGAGCGTTGTGACACTTTTCGCGTTCCCGCCTAAACTCCCCATCACATCAACTTGACATTGTTGATTGTTCACCACAATTGATTGCCAGTAAAAAAAAGGATTATTTATTCAGACCATAAGTAAAATGTTTCGCGCACTTTTGAAAATTTAAACTTTATCATTGATTTTTTAACATAATGTATTGTTATTTCACAGAAATATTAATGTGGTATGTTTATACTGCAATAAGGAATCATTTAAAATGGTTTTCGAAAATTTATAAAATAGCCTATTTGAAAATGCACGCATTAGCATGGAAATTCTGCTATAGACTATTCGTCAAATCTTCCCATGCACAATCTAATCTACGCAATTATAATGGAAAATGTATGAGATAACCTTTAGTTTCCTCATAAATCGTACGCTACTACTAAAGTATCTTGCATGGGTTAGTTTCCCCGCTCGAACAGGTCCATTCAAACTGATAAAAATAAAGGGATAGGTATCTAAAAGAACGGTTAAAAATCGTCTCAACCGATATTCGGTTTTAGCACATACAAGTAGTATTATTAGACTTATAATACAAATAGTTACGTCTGTGGATTTCAAATATTAAGTAACTGTTGAAAATCTAGCATTTTATGGACCCTGTAGTTCGAACTCCTTATAACATTTATTTCCTTTGGTTTATCTTATTTCGATGCAGAATTATATGATCGCTCCTGCCTGTGAACCTTATTAACGGCCTTTTCTCGTAGTATAAATGTTTATTACATACTCAAACGGATCTGGCTGAAATAATAATATAGTACCTAGTGTATTTTTTTTCTTGAAATATTTTTTTTTATATCAGGCAACTCACAACTCAAAACCAATCCACAGCTCAAGAAGAATCCACCATAATGCGAATTCTTTTTGAGCTGTTGATTGGTTCTCGAGTTAAATTTTTACAAAAAAACAATATCACCAACCAATACCTATTACTAATATTGCCTCTAACCTGCTATAAAGCTCAATGGCTTGTGTTAGGAGTGGGTTCACGTCGGTAGTGTAATGTCCAGGTTTCGAACCCATTACCTCTCGATCGCATAGCAGCTCTTTAACCATTGATGGTATTGATGATGATACCACTAGTACCATTAGTAAACCTATAGTAGTACCATCAATGGTACTTTGTGATAATACATTTACGTCGCTAGTACCATTAAAACATACAATGACTACGTTAAATAAAGTTCATGACTAATACCTATTAAAACTCTTCATTACCCGTAGTACGGTTAAGTTGTCCGGTCAACCGGACAACTATATTACCTATATACAGGGTGGAATTTTGTAATGCCACCTGAAGGGAAAGTACTCTTAATACTGCAGATAGAAAATTTTACTCAAAGGAAACATTCCTTTATTTTTGAAAAGAAACATAACTGCATTCAACGATTTTTAAAAATTCGCTTGCCGCACCCGGTAATCGAACCGACTAAAATCTGTAAAAGTTGCATCCTGTACTCTTATTACATAGATCGTTAGGGTCAATTATAAGGATGAAATCTCTCTAACAAACTTCATAAATTAAATGAAAGGAAAACAATGAAATCTTAAATTAATAGTTCCATGGGTCAAGTTAAAGCACTTTTACTCAAAGATCCATCTATTTAATTATGTTATTAATAAATAATTATTATCACTGACGTATTTTATCCATTAAAATGACAAATTACTATTGGTGGTATTGAGAGAGATATCGAGACCGACAGGCTCCAACTCGGTTTGTACTGAAAATAATAGTAGAAAAATTTCAAGAATACGGGTAGTTTCAAAAAGCGACGGCAAACTCTTCAGCAATACAACTTTGATTTTGATCCTAAATGTTTGTATCAAGCAATTAATTAGTTAGTTTACTATTTTTTTGTAAATAATTTAGGATTTCGTTGTTTTCCTTTCATTTTATTTATGAAGTTTGTTAGAGAGATTTCATCCTTATAACTGACCCTAACTATCTATGCAATAAAAGTACAGGATGCAACTTTTACAGATTTTAGTCGGTTCGATTACCGGGTGCGGCAAGAATGCGGCGGAATAAAGGAATGTTTCCTTTGAGTAAAATTTTCTATCTGCAGTATTAAGAGTACTTTCCCTTCAGGTGGCATTACAAAATTCCACCCTGTATATGTATGACATGTAGAATAATCTTGAATTACCCGTTCCAATCATTGCATCGTCGCCATTTTTAATAATAATTTAATATCTAAATCGTCGTTCACAAACCACATTTGCATCTCATGGAATCCCATACACGAACTATTTTCGCATGCAGTGTTAATATTGTTAATACCATGTAAGTGAAGTAGAATATATGTATTTCAATGGTCCTAGGGACGAGGTGTGTCAGTAGTACCATCAATGGTACTTCTGATGAAGAATACAATCCTACGTTACTAGTACTATTGATGGCGTACTAGTGACGTATATAAGTGTGTCCATAGCAGGTACCATCTCCAGTAGTCACCAATGGTACTACTGATTTGAAGAGACAATTACTCGACTAAAGTCCTGTTTCCTTCCAGTTGCCTGATGTATATGAATGGCTTTGGAGTTGACGAAACTGCAGTATTTTCTAGTTCGTAATGGCCTTTCACTTAATTTATATTTTCCGGGATCTAGTTGAGAAATAAAACAACAGCTTCCTTCTTAAAATTATTCTTAAATTACTTTAATCTTTTTGACTTCTTTCTTTTGAGTTTTTCTGTGCAAATTTTCATAAATTTTGTTTTGCAAATAACACATAATAATATGTCATTGGTGTACATTGTACTTTACTATCAATAATGGAGCATTAAATTAATTGATAATAATTCATAATACTATCATTACCCATTATCGTTTTAAAGGCTAACAATATTAATGGATATAATTTAAAATCATAATAGTCGGACGAAAGGTCATTAATGAATTAATGGCAAATAATACTATCATACAGAAACTTATTAAAATTATATCTTATAGATTTGTCCATGTATGAACACAAACATAGGTACAGTCAAGTACTAAAATAAAACGGTCCTGCACCACTATCAGGAATCATGCTAGCTGTTTTATACAGATTGTAATATAAATTTAGCTTTTATAAGATGCCAATATGACAATCAGGCGTCCTCTCAATGTGTTATTTTAAAAATATCTCTTACTACATATGTCAGCATATCTCACGACTAATATTCTCACAGATTCAAATTATGATTACTAATCTAACACCTAACCGCAACACGAACAATGTATGCCAAAATCAATATTCACAAAATTAACATCTTTTAAGGCGAATATAATACAAAGTTTTAGTTAAAATGAAAATACTTCATTCTTATATAAATGGTGTAGATACATAACGATATCTCCAGTCAGTCTGCGACCGAAGGCAACATAGTAAATTTCTTTTATTAAATGTCTACTTACTCTATACATATCGCCCTAAACGAGTCTTAATTCATTGTTCACAATCAAAAACAGCACATTTACGAACGATCACTTCATTTCAATATCAATCTTATACAAATAAAAATCATATCTCGCGATTCATCGTGAATACACACCGAAGTACTAGTTTACCTTACCTAGGAAATCTATCAACGTTTAAAGTAAAGGTAAAGGGTGAGGTAAGTATAGTCCAGTGGCGCAGGCTAGCAGGTTAAGGCGGGGGTCGACGTCGCCGGCGGTCAACACTAACTAGCTAACCCACTCGCTAGCGATAGCGAACGCGCCGCCCCCTCTACCGCACTCAGTACGGAGAGTAATACGTGCCGCGCCTGTACCCTCTGCGAACAAGGCACGCCGTTAGTCACACCTGCAGCTACACACGAACACGAACACTAACACGAACACGCGCGTGAGTACTACATCAAACCTGCCCCTGTCAAATGTACGTACGTAATTGAATACCATTTCGAGTTTTATTGCTATGAAATACTTTCAACGCCATATTTGGTGCGATGTGGCATCGAGATGGTGTCCAAATACCATCTCTATAAAATTAGACAGATTAGGTTTGTTCAACTAAACATGTAAAGCGGGGCACATTGCGCAAAGCAGACTGCGCAGTCAGACACGCACGTCACGTGTAACCGGACCTTAACACATACGACACTACTGCTACGGCTACCGCATGCGCATGCTACACAGACAAAGGAGGGGCACTGCATTGAAAATGCTCATAATTTTCAGTGACAAACTTTATTTGTAAAAGTATCTATAAATATTGTCTTTCTTTTGATCAATTTACAACAGTTTGTAGCAATTTTACAACAGTGTCTACTGGCTACAGAGTGGGTTGTTGAAGATGTCACAATAAGAACAGCTCAAATCTCCCGAGAAACTAACATCATTGAAAACATTGCACATCAACCTGATTATTATGATTGAAAATAAGTAAAAATAGTGACATCTTCCACAAGTGCTAGTAAACATTTAGCTAATTTGCAACTGTTATTCATAACATAATATATCGAGTTAATACAATGGCAGTGAAGTAACTACATTACGTAGCATTTCAACCCAACTAATCATATGTCTTATATTCCCTTTAAAATTTTACATGCTGTGTGGTATTAAACAAAACTGATAAATAAATAAAAAAATAACAATCACAAACATATAACAACTTTGCAGGGTAAACTAAAATTATGATTTTTGGAAAATTTCTTGCATATACAGTGCCTGTTTGGCATAAATTTGAATCGTATATATTTTAGTATAATTACATAAAACTAAGGGTAAGATTTACTTGGAAAAATAAAAAAAATACTTTTAGATAAAAATAAACTTGAGCATAAAAATACTTTTATTCATATCTTCATACATAGACATGATTGAAACACAAGTAAGAAGTCTATGGAGCTAATACTATATTATTCTAAGTACAGTGGTAAAAAGGAAGTGCAAATAAGGAGGACTATTTTGAAAAATAAACAATTTCTTCGTGTTCGTCAAGATAATACATAAGAAACAGTTTGTCAGAAATGTAAAATTGTGCTCATTGTTTGACAATAGTTAAGTGTCCCAAAAGTAGTGCATATATCAAATACATTCCTGAGGAAATCTGTCATACGCCTGTAGACTGTCTCAAGTATTTCATAACAGTTGCAAATTAATTTGGAGAACGTCCAAGAAAGTGTGAAGACAGTGTTAATATGGATTGTACCTGCCGCGTCGCACGGGCCGGTAGCCCGAGTAGTACGGAGAGAAACCTCCACGGAACGAACCGCGCCCGCGACCGCGCGACGATCGGGGCGGCCTGTTCGTCGACGACAAACCAGGTTTATTCGTGCGTTTTGGCATCACCTGGAAATATGCAAACAGCACAAGGTTTATAATTGAGCAAATACAACTCGCTTTTCTGCGCGGTCGGATAGACACCGAGCCGTTTGCTTAGATAATAGGGACCCTGTGAGTGTGGTATGTGACGGTACCTGGCGAAGAAATAATGTACAAAATGTCGAAAATGTGCGGGTAGATGAATAACCGGCTACCTCACGGACTCGACGACGGAGGGCGTGCGCGGCTGAGCCAGTCAGCCTGTGACCACGGCCGGTGTAACCTGGTCGAAACGTCAGGCAAAAGGTATGTATATACCTATACCATGATCGCGTTAATTCCCGTTTACATATTATCATAAATACTACTCAGTATAGAGCTAGACTATCATCGATGTTCTGTACGAAAGTAGGCGGAAAATCGGCCAGGAGCTTCGCGGTCTCATGATTGACAGACGAAGCTCTGACGCAACTTTTCCTCTCAGAGTTATGAAGTCAATCGCTAGTGTAACTTGATCTCAATTCCTTTCATTAATGAAATTCTATATAAATATCTTATCCTGCTTTTCAAGACACAAATTGTAATTTTTTATATTGAGGCCCCCAGTAGCTAAGGCGGAAGTAACTAGTTGTACTTAATATGAGTAGATATTACTTCCATCAGTGGAAAACTTTGGCCCTTATAAAGTATAGATGAATAATCATCATGATGATTTTGAATGACGAAACGTACACTAATTCATGGCCATTTACTACTATGCAGAGAGTTAATTAAGTAATGAAAAATAATTAGAAATGGTATGAGATTAAATATTCATTTCCCAAAGGTTATTAAATCAATTAATGATAAGTGATTATAATTAATGATTTTTAGGTCGTGTTGACTTACGAGTACTACTTTTTGTGAGTGTACTATGTACGTATTTTGTTATATTAAATGACAAAAGACGTGATAATAAGGATTCATTGGTGTTCTGAATGTTTCAGAACATCTAGTAATCACCAGTGTGTGGTCGAATCTAGCTCCGCACATTGGATGTTCAATGTCAATGTGCTAAAGGGGCTTAAACAGCAGTAACGTAGAAATATTTTGGATATGCTAATATTTCCAGAGCAACTGAGAGCAACTGAGTGGTATAGTACACCTCAGACCCAAGCTAGTAAAGCCTAAACCTGCTAATTGATGAAAAATGCTGGCACATGATGTTTTCTTTCAGTAGGGTGGTCAGATCACACTCGATTTTATAAAAATTGAGATAAAGAGGACCCTGAGATCCAAGGTGCCAGCCTAATAATGCAATTGGAAAAGAGCAATTGATGTACCTACTACAATTTTGTGATTTAGTACATCATATTGTGGAAATGAAAGTAAATACACACAGTATTTCAGTCATATCACTAAAAAAATATATAATTTGTGATGACAAACCTTAATTTGGCGTCCTCTAAATAATGACTCATCCATGGCCATTGCAGTCTGTACACTGTCTTTGTCACCAAACTCAATATATGCAAATCCTTTTGGGTGACCATCAAATTTATTACATAAAATTGTAACCCTGAAATGTATAGAGAGAACATTATTTATTGCTGATCATAACAATTTATAGCTCAGCTGACTTACAGGGACTCAGGGGCTTATAAGTCCTGAGTGCAAGGGGCTATGGGAATGACTCCATAGCCCCTTGCACTCTGGACTTAGTAAGAAAGCTATGATGCTTTCTTGAATATTTAAGTAACAACCAATAAACATAACATAAACTCACGCCTGTATCCCCGAAGGGGTAGGCAGAGGTGCTAGCACCCACAGTATCAATATGTATTGATACATTATTCAAACATAGTAAAAATATTTCTTGGATGGCAGATTATATAACAAATTTATATCAATTGATATGAATTTAATTAAAACTTTTAATTTTATTATGGTGAAAAGAACTAATTCAAATTAAAAGTGAAACATACCAAATAAGCCAGTTTAATGTATTAAAATGTAATATTTTGATGATCCATACCTATTAATAGATCCACAGCCATGAAAATGCTGCTCCAGTTCTTCAGCAGTTGCTCCATAATCCACATTACCAACATATACTGATCTGTTGTCAGCCTCTATCTTCTCTTCTATGGACATGTTGAGTGGACTTGCTGTGAAGGGCCACATTTCTATTAGATACAGCTATATAATTTCACTGCAACTAGTACCTGCACAAGTGCACCTTTAATACTGACTTACTATCCTTCAGATTTCATCAAATGATCTATTATTTTAATTACATTCCATAAAAGAAATGTTGGGGAGATTAGCTAATGCAGCAAGTGTTACAATGCATCTTAATGACCTTGTTAATCAATAGGCACCAATGTATAACATTAATGACCCATATTTGCAACTTGTATTTATGATGATAATGATTATTGTCATAATTATGAGTCATTGCAACATAAGCTAGTCATTAGTTAATTTATAAGTATGGGTCATTCTAGGTTAAAGGGTAGCTTTGATTGATGACATTACTGACTTATTGTTGCATGTTTTGTAGGATGATTTTGGCATAACTGATCAATACTTTCCCATAGCTTTTTGGCAGTTGTGTTTGAAGACCACTCTTTGGAGCTGAGGTTTGCTTGTTGCTTTTTATTGTTATGTTGGTGTTCTTGGAGATACTACCTTGCTATGCTAACCTTCAAACCCTGATAATAGCTATAGCTTGCACCAGAGCATTTTGTGTGAAGTAAGCGAGAGTTGCCTAGGGTAAGCTTCTAAGTCTATAACTAGCAGGTGTCTTGATGCCTAACTGTAAAGGTAGTGATAGGGCCATATACACTATATATACACCCTGTTACGGTTTCAGCACAGCAAATATGTGAATATTTGTGAGAAATGATCAGCAAAGAGTTAAAAAAGTGCAATAAAACAGCCAGAAATGGTTATTCTCAATAAAAAGTTAACTTCTAATCATAAAACAAATAAAATGAGCCCTGTTGGATACTACACCAGTGAATTATAAAAATTACAATTATACATGCCCCTTTTAAAAATGGATGTGTAGCTTGTGTGAACTTTTAAGTTGCAATTGAATCAGTTCATAAATATTTGATAGCATTAGTAAATGTAATAATGTATCATTTTTAAGCAGTAAACCTGTTTCATAAGACAGTAAAAAATATTTTCTACAGAACAAAGAATGACCCTTAATATCTAATTAATGTATAAAAGTACCTATCTAACATTAAATAATTCACAGCTAAATAAACAGTTAATTTTTACATACTCATGCTTAAATACCGTAACATGCTGACAAAAGTAGATTTTTATAATTAAATATACTATGTTACATATTCATAACTACCACATTAAAATTGGTAGGTATGCGCTTAGGTAGGTATTATGGGGATGAAATCTCACATCTTTAACTCATATTATGAATATTTGCAATGGTCTATGTGTTTCTATGTATAATATGTCTGTGTTCACAATAAAAAATGTATCTATACTCCATTTGTTTATGTACTTAAATAAACGTAAACAATCTTGGGGTGTCTTTTTAACATGTTTAGTTGAAAAACTCAGTATAAAAATACTTCTTGGCTGAGCAACGCTTCATAAGGATTAAAAACCTGTATCGAACCACTAGTTAGTTATTTATTATTATTTAGCCTAGTTTATTTACTTAAGATGTTGTTTCATAAAAAGTGGCCACAAGATTGTTTACATTAATTTAAGTACTTAACAAATGGAGTATCAATATGTTTATCCAGAGCATTTTATAACACAAAAGCTTGATGTCTGAGTGACATTGTGTAGATTGTCCTAGAATATATTTTTATAATGAATGTTAAAAAAACATATCAGCAATAGTGAATTATTTTTTTCATAAATTAACTGTAAACATTTATTACATAGTTACCAGTGAACTTAATGATAAAAATTTCTATGTCATATAATAAACTGCTTATAATGAGTGTGACTGAAATCTGAATTGAATTGCAGCATTGATAACAACTTAGTACAGTGCTGATTTAACTACATTTAGGTACGATATAACAAAAACTTGGAACTTACTTAATCCCGGTGGGCTACCCATACTCATCTGCTTGTCAACTTCAGTCTGCATTTGTTTTAATTTCTCAGCCTCTTCTTCCATCTCTCTTACTCTAGCCTTAATTGCAGCCAAGTCAGGCACTTCACTACCAGTAGCCTCATCTCCACCCTAAAAATATTATAGGAAATGAGAGGTATTCATAACATCCTAAATATAAAAAGATAGCAAACTAAACAAGTTGTGTGATCAAAATGTGTTCGAAACACATAGTATGTGTCATTGGGCTGTTTTCTGAGAATAACAAGGTGTGTAAGGGTAGTAGATGAGCTATCTACCACTCATGGATTGTAACAAAATAAACTATGTGCACCAGGGCCTCATTTCACTTGCGATTTAGATCCAAGGTATGTGGCGATAGGTATACTTTCAGATATTGTGGATAGTGCAAAAATATGCCTTATTTAAATCCCTGTACTCATGCAAGTGCACATCGTATATTCGTATTTAAAGTAGATTCCCTGGCTATAATACTTATAATTATGTTACTACTTCGAAAAAGCGATTATAACCTTAAATTATTGTCAATTTTTTTATACTACCCCGTAGATATTATAACTATTTACTTCTTACATATAATTGGAAATACCATAAAACCCGGGAAATTCGTGTTTGTAGATTACCCGCGTACACTACCAGGTGTAGGCTCTGTACCTGTACCGTTAGATAACCACTAACAAATTAATGCGATTAGTACAAGTTGTTTCTTGCAAATAACAACAACCGGTGTTTAGGTTACACAGTGAATAAAGTTTACAAACTTTCAGTTATATCTAGATATATTAAAACTCACCCCGAGGCTATTATCGGTCATGTTCAGGGAGCCGTTAGTCCCGTCCAAGTGATTGTTGTCAATCGAATCTAAATAATCATCATTTTCGGCCATGACCACAAACTGCTTCTAACATGAATTCAACACATAGAACTTCACACTACACTAAAGATCTGAAAAGTACACGAATATTAGTGCAACTACAGCAATATATTGTTTGATTACGAAGTAGCTCTGACGTACCGGTAACCAAATCCGTTAGAGTGGAAATGACCTACTTTTAAAATACTAATCACTTTAACAACTTTTGGTCTTTTACAATCGTCGCGAGCGTTGTGACTTCATAAACATCATATTGTTTCCTTGATATTTAGAGATTCGTTTTGACCAAAATACCAAAAAAATTAAACGCCAAACCAAACAAGACAAGTCGAAAGTTGACCAACGCAAATAAAAACGCAATAAAATATTATCGTGTTTCTGGGTAATAGACCTTTAAGCTAGGTCTTGATAAACATTTCTTACTATAGTATATTATACTACTAACTCTGACTATTAGTATTTTTTTTTTATTTTCAAAATTAAAACTTCCAGTCGATTTTACTACCCAAACTGTGTGTGAAACAAGATATTCTTTTTCCAAAACCACTATAAAATCACTGTGTATATATACTCTTTGATTTTCAGTCAGGTTTGCGTTTGTGGGAAATCCAAAACCTTGACATTGGCAGCTCTGGTTATTTGAAATTGAAAAAAAATTGCAGAAAAATGACGGGGTGAACAACACAGGGGTGAATAGGGATGTATGGATGGATATAATAATATGAATAAAATGGCCAATAGATTTTAAAACATAATTTTTTCTACTTGAATTCAAATAAGCCTGTTATAAGATGTTTGATGATTCTTTTGTTACAATCAACTGGTCAAAAATTTCGCTCCACAGAAAATAACTACAGTATTTATTTTAATATTTTTTTCTATTCATCACGAGATAAACATCTCTATTCGCCATTTCGCCCCGTTTTACCCGGTCTGGAATTGACAACTGACATTAGGGATGTCGGAAATGGAATAAAGTATCGATATATATTTGTATCGATATTTAAAAAATATATCAATATCGATATTGATATTTTTATAATAAAATATCGATATATCGATATATCGCTATGATTTGCCAGAGAATAATGGCACTCTGAATATTAATTTTATTTTTATATACGTACCTATATATTACCGGCAATGTGTATAAACCGGTTTTCTATAAATGTCTAAGCAATATATAGAATGCCCATTGCACAGCCATTAATGTATGAAATGTTATCAAGAAACATAATACAGAGTTAAAAATAAAATAAAAACATTTATTCTGTGTAAACCAAACGGCATTACAAAATTTGTCAATAACAACAATATTTTATAAATTAGTGAGCAAATGCACCACCGGTTCGAATCGCGGCCCCGGCCTGAGAAGAATCCGGCAAGAAACATAGCGGGCTTTAATATAAATAAATGGTGGTTACAAAAAAAACTACCACGAAGGCTAATGCAGGAGCTCCGTTTCCACCTTCGCTTTCTAATCTATATCTATCCAAATTGAGGCGCAGTGTCCACACCGCGTAATTTGGCTTGGATAGATTAGGTTAGAAGTAAGTTCAAGGTAATATTTATATAACGATGTAGAAATTGGATTTCCGCAAAGCCATTTGCAAATACAGACGTAAATGTCTTTATTTCAAACATTGCCGTTGCAACAGCAGGCATTCTATATAAAAGCATACGTTGCCTAAAAGTGTTAGTTGAAAAGCTTTCCTTTCAGGACTTTTTTATCAAAATAAACATCGTTTTTTATACGTTTTCGATACCTGGAATTTAATATCGATACATCGATGTATCGAAGAATTAAATATCGCTCAAAAATATCGATGTTTAGAAAAAATAATATCGATATATCGATGTATCGATATTTTTTCAACAAGCCTAACTGACATGTTATTGCCTTGCCAGTTGACAACGCAATCAATCAATAGTTTGCCCTATGTTTACAAAGAAATCATACAATTTAATTACCGAGCATAATAAATGATGAGCACACATTATTAATTTTATCTTTTAATGAATCCATGGTTTCTTCTAGTTTTATATATAAAACCTTCTTTGCGGTGAGTATATCAAAACAAGAAGATAAAAAAAATACGTTTCTGCATACTTTACTCAACTGGTTATTCTGTAATTAATTACATAGATAAGTCAATTATTCTCTGAAGAGGTAGGCAGAAGTGTAGTGCTTAAGACAATTAGTTTTTATACCATCATATTTATGTCAGGACTGATTCAAAGATTTCAAGAATTTATGTTTTTACAGCTATTGGTGTGTGTAAGTTGGTTGCACGCAATCTATCTTTGCTGGAGTTTGTCTACTGTACAACATGCCGCTCACAGCTGATGTTGCTGCTCAGCAAGTGCAGGTTAGTAATGCATAAGAGATAGAAAACTTACAATATTAATTAAAAACAAAAATTTCCAAAACTTTTACCAACATTGGAAAGATGTCAGTCGTCGTCTGGGTATGTCATTGCCAAATACCATGGTAATATATTTCTATAGGGGCCTGTAGACTCATTTGTACTCAATATTTTCTTCAGTAGGGGGATCACAAGTATGTACTTTTTTTTGTGGGTCTGCTAACTGTATTAGATTATTAGGTATACTTGGTATGGTATTGTCCTCAGCAGATCATTTGTTGGATTGTTCTTTGTATCATGTTTTTAATTGCACTATAATTTAAATACAATAATATTCCAGGAGAGACTTAGATCCTTGCACAGGTTAATCTACGACATTGAGGCAGAGAGGCTGCGCAATGAGCAATGTATTGATTCAATTCTGAGGGCAGAAAAAGCTGCAGAATCACCGCCTTCAAATGATGAATCATCAGGTTCTTCACATCAGGTAAGTTGTTGCGTCTGATACTCAGAGCCTCAATCGGACTCTTCTACTAATTGTTAAGATGTGAGATTCCAAAATGTGGCTTTTTTGTAGACTACCTTTACACAGTTAACATCTTAAATTAAATGGCACTGTGTAGAGTGAATGATATAATGTAATAAACTCTTTTTCATCTATCATTATGCTGTTGACTGTCATTTGCTGACATACATTCTTTTTCTGGTATGCTTTATACATGAAAGTTAATGTCCTTCCATACTGTATCTGCTGCCATAGACTATTCTTACTTGTGTCTTGGTGAAAAAAGTATATTGCAATTCAACTTAATTTACTTTTAATTTTCATTTGATAGCAAAGCCAGCTAAAGAATTTATACAAAGCTGGTCTATCTGCAGCTGAGCAAGAGGAGGCTCTTCTAAGGAAGGCGCTGACACGTATTTATGAAATACGCAGCATCAAAAATGAGAGAAGAATTCAGGTAATCCTTTTCTTAGTTATTTAATATTTATTGAGCTGATTAAACTGCAAATATCTCTATTCACCTTGCCTACTGGATGGTACTCTAAACTTGTTTCCACCTACATTATTTCAGTAAATTGCTATATTTCAGGCACGATATGCTGGTAATAAGGAAACCATTGGATGCGGCGCCCTCATGAAAATGTTGCTGAGCGCTGCCCAGACGTTACCTCTACATGTTGGGCGAGTAGGCGAGCGAGCGCCTCCGCTGTGTGGCGCCGTCCCTCCCGACCCGGGACATATCGCGAAGGCTGGGGATGCTGTCGCAGCCCTTGTACGGGTCTCAGAGAAGGAGGAAAACTGGATATTAGCTGAGGTATGTGTATCATCACTACATAGTATAAAATAAAGTCGCGTTTTCTGTCCCTATTTTTCTTGTCCCTTTGTATGCCTAAATCTTTAGAACTACGCAACGGATTTTGATGCGGTTTGTTTCAATAGATAGAATGGTTAAAGAAGAAGGTTTATATGTATATAACATCATGCTACGACTAACAGGTGCGGAGCAGGAATGAAAAATGTTGCAAAAACGGGGTGACGCAGACGAAGTCGCGCGGGTCAGCTAGTGTTTTTATAACACTAACCTGATGCAACTGAGTATGGCCAAATGTTGGCACATTGACTTTTCGAAAAGAAACACAAAATTCATCCTAAATATTGCATTGGCGCATCTGAACTGCGGCAAGTCAGTAAACATATTTGATATAATTCATTTCGCAGGACATTTCTCTCAGATCAGCATCTAAATGAAATGAAATCAAATTTATTTCATAATAATCTTTGTACCGCGGTACGTAGGACCGCGGTAGACTAGTGGTATGGGTAATGGATTGCTGAGACGAGGTCTCAGGTTCGATCCCAGGTTTTACCATGGCACACACCAATGACTTTACAATGCTTTTCGAAGTTATGTGTGTATTTATCGCAGGTTTATAAGTGCCCAGTTAATGACAGTAGGCTCGCCACCTATTACATTGGGACCTAAAACATAAACTGGCGAAATGTGGGTGCTAGCACCTCTGCCTACCCCTTCGGGAATATAGGCGTGAGTTTATGTTATGTTATAATCGTTGTACAATATTTTACATAGGTTTTTAATCACGTGGCGAAATTAATCACTTGGATTCGAAAATATCTTGTGATAATTTTTAATATTTCCCTAACAATGGTGAATTAAAAAAAGACAATATTCAAATTGGAATTATTCCAATTAGCACTTAGCAACAAATAGATAAAACAAGTAGTTACATTCATGTATTTTGTTCAGGTAGTAAGCTGGCTGCCCGCTCAGGGCAAGTACGAAGTTGATGACATTGACGAGGAACAAAAGAACCGCCACATTCTGAGCAAACGCCGCGTAGTGCCACTGCCGCTGATGCGAGCTGACCCCCGCACGGACGAACACGCTCTGTTCCCTAAAGGCGCCGTAGTAATGGCCCTGTATCCACAAACCACGTGCTTTTATAGAGCAATAGTGAACAGATTACCGGCGAGCGCGGCTGACCCTTATGAAGTTCTATTTGAGGTAAAAATTTAGCTATATTTATCGAATATTTTTGCAAATAGGATGAATATTCTAGAAACCTTTTTTGTTATGGCCTGGATCAACCCTAGTTTGTATGTCCCTTTACCAAGATTCCTAGTAGTAGTTCTAGGAATAACGTAAAAAGTAACATTAACAGAACAATTTCAGAGATTATTTTATGTACGTTATCCTTATTATAATAACAATTTTGCATACAAACTCAGGGTTCATTTGAATTAAATTATGACCAATAAAGTATTTTCAAGTGATTATATGGAAAACAGCAGGGGTTAAATCATACATTGTTTTATTAGGATTCGTCGTATGCCGATGGCTACTCACCGCCGGAGCGCGTGGCCCAACGCTATGTAATCGCGATCAAGGAAGGCAAGGGACGCGCCACCTGACCCGCCACGCACTCGCGCCCGCCTTCATCTCGCTCGTCCCCACTCTCCACCGACTCGTCGTTGCTTTAAGGGCCACACCGGGCGCGGTGGCCATGAAATAAGCACATCTTTCATGTGGTTCGCTTAAGCTTGTCGCATAAGCGCTTCTACTTTGTCAATATGTGACACATGATACTGTTGATATAGTGTAGTAAGTGTAATTAATTCACCAGTTGCAATCCTGCAAGGTAAAAAGATTCATGTGACGTTGATTTTTCAGAGAGAAATGATCATAAATGACGTGGTTATCACTTGCAACCCGTTCTAGTTTCTAATGTAAATATGGAAGCTATTTAGATAAAGAAATAGTAAGATTTGATCTTCCTTTTTTAATGTAATGATCGTATTTTTGTAATCAAACAGTTGTCTCTCCTTTTGTCACTGCAAACACTTTGTTGGACTAAAAGCCAGTTCAAAAAAATGATCCGAATTAACTAAGGTATATAATATAGTATTAGGCTATAGTACATACAGTGTACACCCGCCATAATGCACTGGCTCTCCCTCGATGTGGGGAATCTCTAGTTATAATTTATTATAATTGCTGGTAGGTAGCTTAGTACAACTTCTCATGGTTCTGTGTAAATACTTTTTAACATATTAGACATGTCTAACGTTATTGTAAAAATGAAATTAAAAACTTGTTTATTGTGTGGGCCATGTTTATCGCCTCTCACAACAAGGCTTTGGATGGATGGAATGACCTAACATTTCGCCGTAACCAGAGTGATGTATTTAGTACTTATACTATCTATGGTTCTTTAACGTCAAACAAAGTAGGTTACCCAAGTTGCATAGCATAATAAATATGGATGTAAAACAAATTCCTATAATTTCATTCAATAGCTCGCATTTAACTAAGATGATGATGATGATGATGATGATTATTTTTTTTATACTTGTCTTAGGCTAAACTTTGGTACACTAATATAAAATAAACGGAACAGTTCCTTCTGTCGAAAAAAGCATTTTATTTTTTATAACTCCATAATTTGGCGACCAAGGCGTGCGCGTTCCTGGAGCGTGTGAGCGACGCGGGCTGCCGTGTGACCTGTGAGTAGAAAGCGCGCGGCGCGCTCGCGTTGACCCTTCAGTTAGGTCAGTCACACTTTGAACAGTGCCAGTGTTAGCTCAAATCGCGTTGCTGTTTTAGAATTACTAACAAAATGGCTTCTGACGAGGAAGCCCTACTTGTTTTTGTCCCCGGGAATAGCGGGCAACGGGGTAAAAACGCGACGCGAATGCCGCGTGCAGAGGCACACGCCGCAGGTCAGCCAGGCACGACACTCGCTAACACTCTCAAGCTCGCTACGCCTAATGTGGGGTCAGTCAAAGTCTAAACCTGTCCATCTCTGTCTAAAACGCTCTTTACAGAATCTACTTCTGTTCAATATTCATACGTTCAACGCGGTGGAACGTCGAGCTCCGCATAAGGGCTTGTTAAAAATGAAACACAACATAGAATACGATATTTTACTATCGATAGGTAAAATCTATTAAAATACATGATATATAGTTTTATGTCCGAAATATACAATCATTTAATTTTGATAGTGTTAAAACAAAAATTGATTTTGTCTTTGATTACTTATCAACTAAGGAATAATACAATTAATGGAAGAAAGTAAAGTAGTCATATTGAATAAACATAACGTACAACCGTAACGAAACATCTACCAAAGGAAAATCTATAAAATAAAGCATTTATTAGTTTTAAGCAGATGCCATTACTTCTAGACATTTGAAATTAAACTTAAAATATGTATAACTGAATAGCGTTATGAATTCTTATAATTAAAATAATAATCACTGTTGACTATTGCTCTTGCCTTTCACTTAAAAGCAATTCATACTGACACAGCCTTTAAGACTCCAACATTAAAATAACTTAATCTTACATAAGCAATGAGCAAAATTCAAAGGTATGGCATGGCATATGAATACTTTACGTATTACATCATAAATAAAATGAGATCAATATGTTTTTCTCAACAGTGTGTGCTAAGTACGCTCAATAAAATCAGCACCACTTGTCCACAAGATGAACATTGTGACAAGTCAAACATTTATAATATAAACTGTGGTCACCCTTAACAAAATTGATTTTACATTTACATTAAATTCGTCATATGATCAAATAATTTTACACAGGAAAAAATGACGGCTAGAGAGCTAGAAGTGATTTTTGGTACTAAGGGAAACAAAATAAATATGACTAAGGACGTGGTAGACACGACGATGGATGGAATCGATTTAATCTGAAACAGAACAGTTATAACTAGTTATGTTATATATATAAAAGATTGCTAAATCTAAAAGTACAGTTAACAAAAAAAGTACCATAAAACGTTACTTTAACAGATCCTTCCCGGACCTAATAAAACGAAAAGATGGATAAGTAGGACGAATACGATTGGGGCAGGGGGTGAAAAGGGGAAAATGGCATTATGAGGAAAAGGAATGTGTAGGGGAGGATGAAGTTGGAGGGGTAGGAGGAGCGAAAGGGAAAAGCAAGAAGGGAAGGGAACGAGGAAAAGGGGTGACGGGAGAAGGGAAAATGGCTAAGCAGGCTAATGGGAAAGTGAGGAGATTGGGAGATGGCACAATACGCAAAAATTGGAAGCGGAGAAGTAGGAGAAGAACACAGGCGAGTAGAGCCGAAAACTACGCTATAAAAATGCAAAATGTGTGTTGGCGAGTGTGGATGTTACCTCTAGGCTGGTGGCGGTCCTGTGCCTGGCGGTCCGTCATGAGCCCGTGCAGCTTCCTGGCCACGCCGGCGGCGCCGTAGCGCGCGCGCTTCACCACGTCGCCCGCGGCGAGGGCGCCGTCCGACACCGCACCCACCGCGCTCGCCACCAGGCTGCGCTTCAGCCCGCCCACCTCGCACGATATCATCGTGTTGATCGCGTGTAAATCCTATAAACAATCAAATATATTTGTATATCATTTCATTAAATTAAGCGGCATTAACAAAATCAAAATTCATTTATTCCGCATAGACCAGTAAATGGCACTTACTAAAAGGCCAATGTCAACAATATTTTATCAAATGCAAATGGACCACCGCGGCACCGGTTCGAAACGCGGCCCCGGCCTGAAAAGACTGCGGCAAGAAATTCACTGGAACTCCAAACTTCTGGAATAGCCTCTAACAGATAGTCTCCATTGAACATCAAAAAAAATTAGGAATTCGTATGAAGGTAGACGTTGCGTACCTTAGCGGGGCTGCGGCTGAACCGGTAGGTGAGGTGCAGGTTGGCGGGCGGCGGCGTGGTGAGCGGCTTGACGTACAGCTGGTGGCGCTCCGACACGCGCTGGCCCGCCGGCGAGCACGCCGCGTCGCCGCGCCCCGCCGGCAGCGGCGACAGGCTGCACTCCTGCGCACACACCGTGATACAGGTCGGTCAACGAGTGACATAACACCCTATACGAATGTACAACCCCCCCACTTTCCCCTATGTATAAACTCTCTTTCATTTATTTTCGAATTACAAGTTTGTTCGATAAAGCCGAAAATGCCATGAAAGTTTTTATTATGTCACTGGTTTGACAATGGTTAACAATTAGAAAAATCCAAGTACTGGTACTATGTTATGGAACCACAAATATGTTACTTAGATCTTTATGTAAAACTATTGTAATAGATTTTCCAGATTTTCCGCTGTGTTTAAATAAGGTGAACGCAGACTTAGCCGCACCGCAGTACTCGCATTCTGAATTCTTTATATGAAGTTTTATGCAACCTTGCATACCTACCCGCGCCGCAATCGCCGCAGTACCTGAAGCGGCCGAATTCGCCAAGTCGCAGCTAATGACGTCATCAACGTCGTCCTGTGACGTCGGTCTGCGCGCGGTCGGTTATGCATAGAACTTCATATAAAAAATTGAGTGTGTTACGTGTGGCGACGGAAGGACTACGGTAACTGAGGCACGCTCGGATGTGGCGGCCATCAACCCACAGCGACGACTGCGGCGCTGCCAAGTCTGCATTCACCTTAACTACGCACTACAGATTTTGGATCAAACTAAAAGAGCACCGACTGGAATTTATTATTTACAGCCTCCTGGCGCACCACCACCTGAGAGTTATTGTCTTATTATCTAATTCGGCGTTACGCTGAGCTTACCATCCTTTGCCAAATGCTAAATGACCAAGAACGTTTCTTCCTGTATGGACCCCATATGGTAGGCAGAAACTATACGATTCCACTTGCTAGTCCTTAGTTCACAATCGTATATTTTGCATATTATGCATAATATACCACTCCAACCACCGACGTCAAATCTTATAAACTTTCTTTAATGGTCTTCAATCTGAATGATACCTATAGCTGAACTGATTATATTAATACTTACATCTTTGCTTCTCCCAGTAAATCGTAACGCAAAATCCTGCATGCACCGCACGTATACTTTATTGTAAAATAATATTAAATCACCCCTCTCTGCTGCATCTAAAACAAGTATTATAGTAAACTTATAATATTTATTCTGATCTTTAGATATCAATACAATTGTAAGGAAACTCATCACTTACTTTCTCCTTCACTTGGCTTGATAAGTACGGATCTATAAACATGATTATCTGCTAGAGGTCTCTGTCTATAACACTTCATAATATCTGCAAATGATCTCTCTACTTGATTTGTTGAACTATTTGAAACCTGTAACACATTAAAATGATTATTTTTAAAGAATATTAGTAACCGAAATTACTAGCATTGCCCCTAACCCCCGCTACTGAGCAAAATTGCTTGTGGTAGGAGGTAGTCGTTGTTAGGAGTCTTATTTTTTTACTTACTTTGCATATAACATATACAGCACACATAAGTAGCTGATCCAAATGTCTATCTTGCATGAGCGCAGTTTGGTGCATGATGGAGTATTCCAGACACGTCCAAATCTTGCGTTTCAACTCTTCATCAGTAAGCCCGAGTCTTGTGCAGAGGTCATTGATACGCACCACAGCTAAACTGTAAAACTGTTGACAAAGGATTATTATCAGTACAAGCGAAGATAGAAAAAGATTAAAATGATCTAGTCACTGTTAAAGAACCTGAAGGCGCGACGCATGCTTTACGGAAGGGGAGGAGTCAACTAGATCTTACTTTTACACAGATAGTAATCGTATGTAACAAACAAACAAGGAATCAGTGCTTGGAAACTTGACTGTCAATTTGAACCACAGTTCCTTTTATAATGCGTACTGCTCAACAAATAACAATGTCGCCATTAAAATTTATCTATACCTTTCTGAAGAACAGTATTAACGAGTTATTAGTTTTCTTTGGTGTTGTGCTGGTGCTGCACTCGCCGTTAGTCTGAGTCTGTGGTGGCTGTAACATCCCAGGTTCCTGTTTCACTTGGACGTTGTTTGCGGCGACTAGAAAATAATTAGCCTTGTTACATTAAAACGACCCGTGGTGTGGCGTTAAAGCGTTTGACTGATTCGTCAGCTGTCGTTACGCGATTTATTGGCGTGAATATCTATTTGCATTATAGTCTGGGTGTTTTTAAATATAGATTGTCTAAAATGAAATACCACACATACATTGACATCTCCTGTGTAAAAATGATAAAAGCGTCATTGTTTATAATTTGCTCGTGTGAGTGAGGTGAGGAGCACGTCATTTGGGCTCAGGGAAGCTATATAATGTTATATATATTATTACAAAAAGAAAATATATGTTAATACGTTTAACCACACTCTGAAATTCATATTAGAATCTATACTTATTTACTATTGATACACTTTGCAGAAACAAGTAATTATTTTTTAATGCCTAGACTGTCTAAAATATTCTTAGATTTCCTTAAAACTTGCCTAGTAAAGACTGTCCAGGTTTGATAGGGTCTTTGAAAAGTTGCTTCTTAGCCTGGTCTGGAGAGAAAAGCCTTTCACTCATTGCAGATACCGGAGATTGTAAGCCATCTGCAAAAGACGTTTAAGTCAGAACATGTTTTGGCCTTGAAAAATGATGATGTAATGCACGGCGCGTGACACACTGATCCCACTGCTAACTCATAGAAACCTATTGCTGGAATTAAAAGTAGCCCTTTGTAGATCTGGGCCAAAAATACATCCAGACCTGTTCACCCGATCTGACACGATTCGGAAACAGAGATTTACAGAGATCATCAACCGCCATTTTACAGTAACTTACTATTCCTTCGGTGTGGTGAGTCGTGAACTTTAACGTCGTTGGACGCCGGCACTGAAGTTCGTTTGATCTGCTCCCATAATGGACTGCCTGATACCCAAACTAGTGATTCCAAAACTTCTTCTTCCACCTAATGAAAATGACAAATTATAATATAGTACAGTAGTTATAATGAATTTGACATCAGATTGTATATCTGGAAATGGTTTATTGACGGAATTATACGCGATTTATCAATCGTACAGATATTGCATACGCATTCCGCAAAAGCAGTTTAGTGGGTACATCAAGCATCGAATCGAAAGGGTCTCGGGTTCTAATGTGCGAAAAGCGCGTTTTAAGATTGAAATATACTCACGGCATTAAGATGTTTGATAACATCCCTGCTGAGTTTCTCGACGACGGCCTGCACAACCAACTCAATGATTTTGTAGAAGTGAAAGGCACTAAGTCCGTATATTTGCAGTACTCGCGGGAATTTTAATGAGTGAATGCCGTACGCGTGTATGACTATCTCTGTGCAGCACGCGTATACTGTTAACTGATATGTTTCTTGAGTGAGCAGCATCTGTGAAATGTTTTGTTACAATTAATTTAAATATGCTTCATAATATATGATATACACACATGCATAATATATGATGATATATTAGTAGAATTATTATAATATAATATGTAATAATATAAAGGCTACAACTAATCTTTCAGACTGATAATTAGTGTGGATAAATTTTCCTAAAACAATTGAATTTGTTTAAAGCAAACTGAATTTGTTTAACATCTAGAGGTTACGGATGATACTTGTATTCCCCTTGGAAGGGTTTGGTCGCAGGTACAAGTATCATGCAAGGAAAATTCCTGACCAAGTAAATAGATAGTTAACTCTGTATTGTAGACAAAAAAAACATTGCACACGTCCGTAGGCTATGGTAACCACTTTCTATCAGGTTGTGTCTTTGTCTGTCACCTCAGCGGTATAGAAAATAGAAATATATGATCTGGATATTCGAAATTAATGAATACATGTTAATATAATGTGTAATGGGTGTAAATATAAAACCTAAACAGACCTGTAAAGATACTTGTGGCTTTTTTCTATGTTCTTCCCTAATAATGTGTTCAAGCACTTTATAATATAAGCATGTAATCATATTACAGCGGAACATGATTGTTTCATTGCTAGAACTACTGTTGGTCTCCCTCAGACTGTTTGCGAACTGTTCCTTCCAGTTGTTGCATGGCTGTATTAGGTTGGTGTTTATGGTCTCTCTGCTGACGTTGCATTCACTATGGGAAAAAAAATGATAAATAAATAATTTATTTTAATAGTCTTCATTACATGTTCTTCAAGGTGCTGCGAAATGTCGTGACATCGTGTAAAAGCCGGAAAGCCCTGGAGTAATATATCAGAAGGTATAGGAAAGTTCTGTGTGCAAAGTCATTTAACCATATAGAAAAATATGGTTGTGTTTAAAATAAAAACAACTAAACAAGGCATGTTTTGAGATAATATACATTCGACAAATCTGTTTATGCATAATGCATTTTGTATAATCAATAAAGACGAACTGTACTATTAAGTGATTCATTCATATGCAATAAACACTTATCTGAACTGATACGTAAAGTACGATGTAATATTATGTATCGACTCTTTATTGTACAAAATAAGACAAACATTTACAATATGGATATAAACAAGTAGAGGCCTTATCGCCGACGCGACGGCGATCTGGTCCAATCATCGTGATACATGAGGGGAAAACTTTTTTATCCAACTAACATTATAAAGGGGAAACTTTGTGTAGATACTTGGATGTTTGTTACTCAATCACAGCCCACATTGAATCTGGCTGAAATTTGGTACAGGGACAGATTAGAGCTTGAAGTAAGTATTTGCTGTGATTGGGAAATTTAGCAAAAAGAAATGTGCACAAGAGACACGACTAAGTTTAAAGACGTACGAGATGCCAGTTAGTAGTAAGTAATATCGACTTACGTGAACAATTTGAGTAAATCTCTGGAAGGTTGAGGCGCTGACTGCCGCAAGTACGATGCGAGACGTGCAAGGCTATTTTTAGCTTCTGACACAGGTGTAAGCTCTTCACCTCGTCTCGCCAAGTATCGCCGTCCCGTCAAAGGAGTTTCGTGGACGGCACGATTACTCTGAAATAGACATGAATACGTGAGCAGGCTGATAGATTACATCCTTTCACTATTGGTTACTACAACTGGCTCGGAACCGTTTGCTTTGTTAACGGCATTCTATAATTCGTTCACACTATTTAATAAATGTAACTCTTCGTTGCATTGGCCAGCTCGGTAAATTTTCGAGACATTATCCAATATAGACGCGTTAAAACGCCAGGAAAGATACCTTCGCAGCAAGTTATTCAGTGCAAGGCACATATCAACCACCGCCTCGCTCACAGCGATGGTGAGATGTGCAAGGGCGTGGGCTGCCGCTGCCTCTTTCTGCGAGCAAGTAATGCTCGAGAAGGAGGCGCTGGAGCGGATTCAGTCGTCGAAGGACATTCGTCCTCCATGAGCGCAGGCACTCCCAAACCCAAGAGGGCATTCGCTGGCCCTGGGTCGGCCGGGGCATGAGGGATATGCCAGAGACTACATGCTGTGCAACTGATGGCCCAAGACGGTCGTACGGTTCCTTTATTCTCAAAATATATGCTGGTCGGTTCGAGTCCGACATAACCACCCTCGCTGATTTCGGCGGGGGGTATTCGTGGGCATTTCCGCACGGGAAAAAAGGCATTCGCAGTTTATCGAAATTGTAATCTACTTCGGTGTACCCCGCATTGCAAATTTGTACCTAACAGAGAAGTTCTGTCGTTACCAAGTTACAACAACACTCATACAATATCCAAGAAACTCGTTCAAAATCTTAGCACAGGCAACTGATAGTCTGTGTGTTAATTTCCTCTCTTTACTATAACAGTATTTTTATTTATTTTGTCACATGCACCCCCAATACTCACAGGTCCAAACGTCGCAATAACTTCCGAGATTTCTTCACCAGACACCTTATTTCTTGTTCCGATTTGTTCATTAGCATGTTCACCTAAAATTAAATGTTACATAAATTGCTTGCATCCTCGTATAGGTATAATTTAAACAAGAAAATATAACTATTTCTTAGAAAATGTTTTAAATATTTTACCTTCGTAACTCAATAAAGGATATAAATAATAAATATGAGACATTTTTATCAACTGTCAAACAAACAATGAAGGATTATGTTTGATTTTTTTTTCTCCCCAGACAGATTTGTATTCACCTTTTTGGTAGACGTCATGCAAATATTAGAAGAGTTTGGCAGTCTAGGACCTATGTTTATTAGTTATATTGTTTATTGGCTATAGTTATACTCATGTATCAACAGTCGTCAAAACTGACGATGCATTACTGATCTACACTAATATTATAAAGAGGAAAGCTTTGTTTTTTTTTTGTTGGTTTGTTTGTACAAATAGGCTCCGAAACTACTGAACCGATTTCAATAATTCATTCACCTTTCACCATTTTCCATCAGGTGGGCCGCGAGCTTGTCTGCCAGCTAAGTGGTATAAAAAACCTATAAAAAGCTACAATCACGCTACCATCCAAGGGAACAGTGCAATAATCATAAATCTCAATAGATCCGGTAGATTTCTATACATTGGTACTAATATTACTAACTCTTTTCGTTGTCATTACAGCAAGCAGAAGTAGTATAGAGAGGCAAGTAGAGAATCGAGTACAGTCGTACAACCCAATAATCGATATCCACGCGGGCGGAGCCGTGAGCAATGTTCTATGAAGTCAAACCTAGTTGCGTATAGTTTTCTGCCTGCATTCGCTCTCATCACCCATCCCCTGCAGACCATGGATGTGTTATGTATGGAACAACCATATTGAAATTGAGTGCCTATCACAAATTTATTATGATTGCTTTAGTGACTATGCTGCCCCATTCCAGTCCCCTCATTATAAGAATAAGTCATTATGGTGCATATAACACACACACACACATAATCATGGATTATTTACAATAATTTGTGTATAAAAGTGGGTTGTCTGGAAGAAATTGCGTAAAGCGATAAGGCCGCCCTTTGTACTGCTCTTGTGTACTCAATTTCTGTATCATGAACAATTGTAATTTGGCGTACAATAAAGTATATAATAAATAAAATAAATAAATAAATTAACTACACTGTAATAAAGACACGATGAAGCATATGCTCTATATAAACTCACCTAAGAATATTCTTTCGTCGAATTCGCCAACACTTAATACGTAAGTTTCATATTGTTTGTTTAATGATTTCAGATTTGAATCAAAAAGTCCAATATCCAGCACTCCACTCAAGCTCTGTGGGTCACCTTTTAGAATCTGAAATAAGACAGAATACATGAAAATTTCATGCAATTATTCTATGCTAATAATATCATATTATGAACATGTTTGGATGTTAGTATGTTTGTTACTCAATCATGCTCTAATGGCTGAACAGATCTGGTTTCAGAGGCAAATATTTAAAATAATTTTAGTTGGTAATATTAATAATAAAATTATTTTGCGGAATTTATCAGCATATTCACTCTTTTAAAAATGACTGAATAAAATAAAAGAATTAAGAAAAAGACTGTAATTAAATAGTGCAATAAAAGATTCCTAAACATAAATTAGGCCACTTAGGCAAAACTGAGTAGTGGTTTTGAATCAAACCCATGACCAGATTGTAAACAATCAGCAGCACACCTAATTTAGTAGGTTGCTGCTAACATGTTTAATTATTTTTAATACTTACAGATTTTTCAAAGAAGCTTTTTATAACTGGTTTCCAAACATATTCCTTAGTAGCAGCTGCATCCACTAGTAAGCCATCATTAAGTTCACATAGTGCTGATATGATGCAAGGTGGATTCGCTGGCATCTTAAAATCGTCTTGTAACCAATCTGATGGTAGACCTACAACAAACAAAGTGTATGGTGTTACTGGTGGTATGTTATGTATGTACATAATTTATGTATGGACTTGGTACTATATAAATCTATCCATGATACAAAAATGTTAAATTAAATCAAACATAAATGCTTCAAAACTCAAATAATCTTGGCATTTAATTTTCAGAAATGGTTCTGTATTAGCTGTTTTTATTTCACGTCAGCAGATGGTGCTGCATTTGCCTTAGGGAAGCTGGCAGGAATCGTGTTATACAGAACATTCACTTCACCACTGATGATGATTGATATTATTAACGTGATAGTGACTCGGATATGGCATGGTACGGGGCTGGTTTACGCAATTCCACGTCACTTCGCGGTTTTTGCGCAAGGGTGTGTATTTAATTAAATCTACCACAGCTCATCGAAGATTGCCAGCAGACTGTTAACCCTGCCACTATATAATGAATCTGATGAAACCACAGAACCGATTTTGATGTTGTACAAAGTTACACTAGAAGAAACTCACTATAACACATGCTATGCTTGTACGCGATGACAGGTGAGCAGAGCTGCAGGTAGCTACTATATAGTTATTTTGTAATTATAAATTACAAAATAACTATATAATTATTTGTAACAAAGTTAAAATTGACTTGTTTCTGTTATGAATGAATCTTAATTACATTGACATAGGAATATTATTCCATATTGTTTTCTAAATTTATACAGATTTATAATGGCTATATGAATCACAACTAATACACACTACAGTAGTTACAACTTACAAGAGCAATGACTTTCCAACTGAAGGTATGGAGTGTTACAGTACACATATGCAGATTTAAGTTGCATTAGCAAGATATTGTCAAACCCAGTTCTTACAGAGATAAGATACAATACATGTTATCAGATATCAACATTAAGATAACATATTTATGAAAATTATTGAGATTATTTATGTTTATTTTTTTATTCCTTCAACATAGCTGATCTGTTCCTAACAAATTACAAACAAAATAAGTATATAAAGCAACTGACCTTTAAACGCAGGGTCAATCAAGTCAGTACTCCTGGACATGAATGCATTAGCGAACACAAAGTCCAAGCAGGCTAGTAGCAAATGATACATATCTACTAAATCATGTGCAGATCGGTGGAATTCTCCTTTAACACATATATAGAGACACCAAGTAAACTCAAATAGAGCATTCGTGGAGCATGGTAACCTGTGTGAAAATTAGAAATATTAATATGTTATATTATTGTCTTCATAAAAGCAGCTTTGTTAAGATAAAATGTGTCAGACTTTTAGTTTTAACACCTCCACCTCATATCTAGGCTAGAAATTAATTAAAAATCACTAAAAAATACACCTGTAAAATATTCATTATTGCAAGCAAAAAATATACTATACCTTGCCCTCTTTTTGGCACTTGATTTTAAAGGTTCATTAGTTAAGTCTAAGAAAATTTCCTGAAACATAGGCTGGAACTTTCTGTATAGGACAGTAGATACAGCAAATTTGTGCTGTAAATGAGATATTCTTTCCTTGAACTCAGTTGACATTGAAGCCATCTCCATCCAGTTTTTGATTTTGTTAAAAAATTGTATGAGACTGGAAAGAACATAAACATCATTAAATAACGTGAAATGAACATTTTAAAATTTTTATTGTTCATTATATCTTTACTGAAATTAATAAATTGAATACCTTATGTTGCAGAGTCTAAGGAGCCGCGTAAGGCTGACACAGTTTCCTTCTAAAACTTTCCCTGATTGTACAGTAGGTGTAATCGATGATCGGCAAGCAACGTATAGAGCACATGCCATCCAGTGTAGTGAATCACCCTAGAAAGTTAAAATCATCAATATAACTATCAGTAAGGTTTTACAAAATGGTCATATCATGTATTACCTACATTATAAGCCTGAAACACAAGGTTATGCTTAATTCACAAACCTTCTTGGGATGTGTTTAACAGAAATGGGGTCATATTATGTCCTGTAATCCTTGAGAAGCTATCTAATCTTAACAATAGATGCATACTTTGGTACAGGTGTTGCATAGGTATGGAAAAAAATGAAAAATTTTCAGGTTATAAGATTATGCAGTCATACAATGTGGATGTGAATGTTATCAATGAGGAGATGCTTTTCAGAATTACCTCAAAGTTTATAAATCATCATTGCTCACTAATCATGTGCATTACCAATGCTGGAGTAAATTACATAGATAAATAGTAAGAAATAAAATACTTAAAAACGTTCTCATATAACAGATAGCTATAACAGGTTATAAGGGATTGCTGCCGTGGTTTACCTTAATAATACAAGGAAGTAGTGTTGCTAAATCTTGAAAGTAGTGCATTACAGAATGGTCTATAAAAACCTACTTCAGGTGAAATCCATTGTATATATATTCATCAGACATGACCAAAAAGTTGAACTTTATTAGGGAAACGTACATTGAATAAAGAAGGAGATATTATACTTACGTCTAAAGTGTAATTCCTTTTAATTTCTAAAAACGACTCCTTGGACTTTCTTGTAGCAACGGGGTCGATATTTAAATTCGAACAGAGATTGTCCATTTTCACGATCCAGTTTTCCTCCTCTAAATTAGACATTGTCGTAATAGTTTCAATAATTTAATGAATAATAATTAATAACATAAAAATAAACAACCTACTCTTCGTAAACTTGGACTAATTTTGACAATTTGACAGGTATTTGGCGGGAATAGCAACGTTCCTCCCACGCGCGGCCATTTTGTCTTTGGTCTGAAAAAAATGTCTTTGTTTGTTGATGTTGCTTTGTTGCATAGTATTCAAAGAGATTAAATTATCATGTATTAGAAAACATTGAATGACTAAAATACTTACTTTTATATACTTAGCTGGGCATCATTTTCGAATTAGTTAAATTCGTGATGACACCAACAATGAACACTAACCCAATGGCTGATATCATTTTCGAAAAAATCTTTTCTTTTGTTTTGAAAATAGCAGCCATTTGGTTTGCATAACTTTTGATCTTTATGACCCTTCGGCTGATAATGTCTTATATTGAGAATGGGTGGAAACGTGCATATTGTTTCTTAACATTTTGGTAAGGGTACTGAATTTATAATCAGTGTGAAGTTTTATTGTTAATATTGATTATTTACATACATACATATTTACATACAAATTATAGATTCTGCAGCCAGAGTGTCGAAAAAAAACCAAAGTTACTTATAATTAATTTAATTAAAATGAAAATTACAATATTATAAAAGAATGAAACCTATTCGATGCTAGAATTAGGAATGACAAATTTATTAAAAAATCAATTAAATCGATTCGCTGCGTCGGCGATCGGATGTTGCTCGGACGTCATCGGTGCAGCTGCAGTATCGCTGAGTCGGCGATTTCGTCATCGTTGCATTCATTGTCGTGTTTGCTGCGTCGTCGATATCTATTAGGGTTCCGTACTTAACACGTCCACCCGTAGAACAGCAACTATTTTGTCATATTAAGGGAAAATGTTGCTGGGTCCGCTGTGGGTTTCTTGATCACTTCTTCATGAGCAGGGATTCTGAGAGTTTGCTGCTTCTCCTTGTTTCCTGAACAGATATTCCAGCATCTGTATCTGCGGCTCATTATAAATATGACAATGATGGTTGCACACGTTACGATAGTATAGAGAGGTATCGTTGTATGGTATATGACAGGCGAATGAGTTTTCTCTATCTCTATGGGTTTTTCTAGTATAACCTTATTCTGGATGCTGTGAAGTTCTTCTAGGTTTACTGCTCGGAGTCCAATATGAGTGAAGCCATCGGTTTGATTCAATTCCAGGTAGGGGATCTTCGATAGTTTAAGTGGTTGGCCCTTTATCTCGTTCCCGTCGTTGACTATGGTAAATTCTGGAGTTTTCATATAGCAGTTCCTGGGTATAGTGGCGAGGTAACTTCCACTAAGTGTGTTAAAATCGCTTCTGCCACAAGTCAATTGTACTTTAGTTCGTTGTGGTAGTGAAAGCACGTAGTGTTGGTCGTCCAATTTCTCCATGGCTTCTGTGGTTAGTGAGATCTTAGTCATCTGGCAGGTGGGTTTCAAATATTGGCGAGTGATGAGTCCCTGGATACAATCGGGTTCGGAGCGTACTTGATGACTTATTTTCTTTTCGCAGAGATATATGCTGCTGTACTTCGGGCATTCAGCCTCTATGTACACGAATGCTTTCTCGGTTGTTGCTATATAAGGAGTAGGAGGTACAAGGGCTAATTGTTTTTCGTTAGGGACAATGGATAACTTATAAAGATCGTATACCTCTCGGGAGACTATAGGAAATCTATAAACTATTACTATCCTATTCTCAACAAAGTATGAACCTGGTTTGATCAGATCATAATATTCTCGTAATTCTAAGTTGATGATTTGATCGTGGCTGTATAAGGATTTTAGTTGGTCTATCATAGATCTTAAGACTTCTACATCTATCATAGAGTGGTGTGTACTGGATGCGTGTATGAATGCTAGACTATTTTCTATTCTAATTATCTCTAGCATGATATCTTCTACGTTATTAGTTATTATACCTAAAGTTTGACCAAATTTTGTAAACCTCACTAAATTATAATCTCTAAGAGCATCTTTTTCTAAAAGTAATTCTAGAGATGCATTGACTTTTGCCTGGTTTGAAGCTAATTGTTCCAGAGCAGTATTATGGTGAACCATCCATTCTTTACATAAACTAATATGGTTATTAAATTCGGAAACTATTTTATTATCATTTTCCTGCAAGGTTCTAATGGCTTCATCGTATCTTAGGGCATCTTGATAGTCTAGGTTGCCAGTAACACTTTTTATTACTGAGCCCAAGCTATCTATCAAACCTCTTTTAACTCTTACAGGTTCCAGTGATTTTATTCGATTTAGTACCTCGTTAATTTTATTAGTAAGGTAATCGATTTGGTATTCATAAATCGTATAAGCTCCAGCGTTAAGTTTAACTCTAAACATCTTAAGTTGAGTTTGTACGGACTCTATTTGGTCTTCAATATCAGTCAGTTGAATGTATTGTATAAAAGAATGGTAATGTGTCGTCAACCTGGTTGGTCCTAGTTTATATGGTAAAAGTCCTGGTCCGTCAGCTAAACTCTCAAGTCTTATGTCTTGGGGATGCGTTGCTGGTATTATGAGTAGTAGCAGCCTCCTGTAACAATTGGTTTCCTTTAGGTAATCTTTTAAGTCGCGATTTAGCAACAGGGCCACGCTTTTTCGATGTGTAAATATGGATAGGTAAATCAGCTAGAACTGTGTCCTGTGTAAAACGTGGGGCAACTTTCTGTCGACCGGCGAGGGGGTTCCTAATAAAGACTTGTTGCTGGGGTGAGTACTCTACCTCCGGCTCGCGGGTTTTATTCCTATTTTCGATTAGGGCTGTCCGATTTGCAAGAGAGGATTCATTGATTATATCATATACCTGTTTCATCTGTTGTCTATGATTCTGCGCGTATTGTTGTAAGAGGGGGTTAGTAAAGTCGATGTCGGTTGGGTCTCTGGGGTCAAAATGTCCATTCAGTAAGTCAAACGGTCTACACTTGGTAAAACTGTGTATGGAGCTATTGTATGCTATTATGGCGTATGGAACGAGGTTAACTACTGGTTCACTCTTATGCTGTAGCTTAAGAATTCTGATATGTTCTAGTAATGTCGAGTGAAAGCGTTCGATGTTACCGTTATCGTTTGGACTGTGGGGTAAGGTCTTATGATGAACTATTTTATGAATACGCGTTATCTCTGAGAACAATTGATTGTAAATTCGGGGCCATTATCAGTAATAATAGTCATAGGTAACCCATGATGAGTACAAAATTTTAACAATGATTGGATTATACTTATGGCTGTACCGTCTCGCAAGTGATACGCTTGACCATATTTCGTGAAAACGTCTATGAATGTTGCGTATTTTTCTGCTTCTACTGTGAATAGGTCCATGTGGATAATTTCCAGTGGTTTTGTAGCTGGTGGTACTATATTAAAATGTGGTCTGATTGGATTTCTATCGTACTTAGCCTGTCCGCAAATGGTACATTCGTTAATGAATTTGCTAATCTGTTCCTTCATTTTAGGCCAATAGTATTTTCGTGAAAGGGCTAAATGGCATTCGTTTATACCACGGTGGTTTGTTTTACCATCATGATAGTGCTTAATGATTTCCTGCTGCCTTAGATACTCTTTAACGTTCTCTAATTCTGTCTTTGTTAATACTAGTTTAAGGGCAGAGCTTTTGAATTTATCTTGTATAATGGGTACTATGGAATACATGGCTAAAGGTGGGTTTATTAGTATAGCTGTCTTAACCTTTGGGTTAACGTATTCTTTGATAGCATTAATAACGTCTGACTCTAAATTGGTTTCGGAAATCTGGATGGCCGTTCTTGTGTGGCTTTCGAAGGGTTTGGTCACTATGGGTCTGCGTTTTACGTCACCAACTATAACTGTGAAGTGAATCTGTCTATGAAATTTGTTAAGGGGCTCGTCAGTGATAGGGACTTCTAAAATAGGGTGTTCGTTACTGGTATGAACTGTGTCGGTCGAAGAATTAGTCTGGTTAGTGGGTACGTCTAGTGGATTAGAGTCTTCTATAACTGGATCTTCATTATTAATAACTATAGTGTCGGTCAGAGAGTTGGCACGTTGGATTGGTGGTTCTGAGGGGTGGTTTATCATTGAACTTAAGTCGTTGATGCTGTCGATTAACGAATTAATCTCGTCGATCTCGTTATTGTGTATCTCTACGCGTGAAAGGGCATCTGCATTAGTGTTAAATTTTCCTTTCTTATAAATTACAGTAAAGTCGTATTCGCTGAGTTTAAGTCTCCATCTTGTCAGTCGTGAATTTGGCTCCTTTAAGTTCATCATCCATTGCAGTGGTTTGTGGTCAGTCAGTATCTTGAATTTCCTACCAAATAGATATGGCCTAAAGTACTTGGTAGCCCACACTATAGCTAGCAATTCCTTCTCTATTGTGCTGTAGTTTAGTTCGCTTTCATTCAATGTACGGGAAGCGTAACAGACCGGTTTATCAGAACCTATGGGTCCTTGTGACAACACTGCTCCTATAGCGACATTTGAAGCGTCTGTGGTAAGATTGAACTCTCTGTTAAAATCTGGGTACTGTAGAATAGGATCATTAGTTAGTAACGTTTTACATTTATCGAAGGAATTCACAAACTCGGGGCTATGGATTACTTTGTTGCCTTTCTTAAGACAGTGGATGAGAGGTTTCGTGATGCGTGCGAAGTCTGGGATAAATTTTCGGTAGTAGCCGAGAAGACCTAAAAATTGTTTGATTTCCTTAGGGGTGTTCGGAATGGGATACTTTTTAATGGCGGAAATTTTATCGGGGTTAGGCTTAATACCATCTCTACCAATTATGTGACCAAGGTAAGCGGTCTCTAATTTTAGGAACTCGGATTTATCCATCTGGATTTTGAAGTTGGATTCTTTTAGCCTTTGGAAAACTCTTTCTAGGTTTTCTAAGTGTTCCTGGAGTGAGGAGCTAAAGACAATGATGTCATCTAGGTATACCAGACAAATTGTATTCTGGAGACCTCTGAGAACATTATCCATGACTCTCTGGAACGTAGAGGGGGAATTTTTTAGGCCCATGGGCATACGGGTATACTCAAAATGTCCATGTTCCACATTAAATGCGGTTTTAGGAATGTCCTGGGGATCCATTTCCACCTGGTAGAATCCACTTGCTAGATCTAAAGTTGTAAAGTATTGACATCTACCTAACTTGTCTAGAACATCGGTGATATTTGGTATGGGGTACTTATCGTCTATGGTTTTCTCGTTCAATTTCCGAAAGTCAACTACAAGGCGCCACTTCTGTTTTCCAGAAGCATCCATCTTCTTGGGTACAACCCAAATAGGTGAACTCCATGCGGATTCAGACGGTCTAATTATACCTTGCTGTAACATTTTTGTGATTTGGTCCCGGACTTCTTGCCTATGAACGAAGGGGTAACGATAGCTCTTAGTGTATACGGGTACCTCGTCGGTTGTACGAATTCTGTGTTTGATCTTATTAGTAAAAGTCAACGGTTCACCATCTATGTAGAATACATCTGCGTAGCGGCTACAGAGTGTTAAAAGATTGGCCTTTTCTTCTTCGTTAAGATGGTCTGTACGCAACCGTGATAGCACGTCCTTTACACGGTTTGAGTTCTCAATCGGCGTGCAATTAAAATTGAATATATCTGCACTAGCAGGCTGGTCTAAAGAGAATATAATGTCGTTAGAAGTTGGATTTTCTATTTCTACATAACCTCGACTATTAGTTACAGTAGTAAGGCATTCGTGTAAAATGCAATTACAAAAAATTTGTTCCTCGATGAAAACATCGCCTTCTGGGGCATTTATGGGTACCTTGATTATCTTGGAACTTTTGGCTGGGATAATGTCTTCGTATAAATTTGCATTACGGGAGTTATATAATTTAATCGGATTAATTGCGTTTCGGGTAATTAAATTGAAGTCTTTTAAATTTATATTGGCTTCCAATTTAGATAATATATCTAAACCTAGTAAACCATCGAAATAGTCATGAAAACGATATACAAATAACTTAATACCATCATTCTCGTTAAGTTCGGTAAAATTTGGTAAAGATATAGAATAATTACTTCTGCTAACAGCGTGTATATTTGATACCTCAAAAGGGTCATAATTAAGGGGATATTCGGAGAAAAATTCTTGTACGGCCTCGGGGCTTATAAATGATTGGTTAGCGCCAGTGTCTATTAAAAATTTTAAAGGAGGGGACCCTAATTCTATGTACGGCAGTTGTCTCTGGGTTTGCAAATTAATATCTATCCTGACTCTTTTGACTTCGTGCTCGACTGAAAATCCTGGGGTGAGCCTGTGTGACTGGGCCCAGGTTGCGGTGCTATCTCTTGTATCATCGGGTTATTATCATGAGTCGGTTCAGTATAAGTCATGTCAGTGTTATAGTCGTAAGAATTATCGTAGTCTGTATAATATTCATAATCGGGTGCACAGTAATACTCGTTCGAATAATAGACATTATCGGGTAACAGGTATTCGTTGAAATTAACTTCACGGGTCTTAAAATAATTAGTAGGTGGTGGGTTACCAGATTTTCGCCAATCGTGACTCGACGACATCGGTAACGGTCTAGGTGTAAAATGTTGCACACCACTCATGGGTTTCACACCGGCACTACCGGCGGGTAGCGGTGCGTTATTTCTAGGTGGTAGCCTAAATAAATTGCTATGGGGGTGGTAGTTAGTCGGTTGTGCTCGGAACATCTGCTGTGTTCGTGTCGGAAATCTAAAAGCTGGGTTTGGATTCTGATGAGGCCGTTGTGCCATAGGGGCTGGCCAGTTAGTGACAGGGTGTCGCGGGACACTTGGCGTACTTAATGGTATGCTGAAGGGCGTAGCAGGCTTAGGGGCGCTATGTGTTTTGTGGCCATCGTTACGCTGTTGCAGGTACATAACGTTTAATTCTTCTTGTACATACTCAAGAGCTTTTTCGATAGAATCTGGGCGCATACATCGAATACGCGATCCCAAGGGTTCCTTTAATCCACGTACAAAAGCCTGCATAGCTACTTTTTTATAAAGGGCTCGTTTAGCGTCTATAGTCGTCTGTAATGTCTCGTGTAATGTCACATACGTCATTATGGTACTAAATAGAGTCTGACATTGATCGTAGAACTCTTGTGGGGATCTATTATCCTGTCTAGCTAGAGAGAAGTCATTGTATAAGGCAGTTTCATCTCTCTGGTCTGAAAAATTATTGATTAGGGCACCTCTGATGCCTGCCCAGGTCTCTGGGATGCCGTTCGCATTGATGGTTGAAGCGGCAGACCCTGTGATTTTATTCAAGATGCCATTCAACAGACATAGATTGGCAAGCTCGCTGCCTGGCTCAGGGCTAGCATATTGGGCTACGATTCTATCGCAAATATTAATGAATCTCGTTAATACATTATGGTTACCGTCGAACTCCGGTACCAGGCGTAAGGCCTTAAAAATAACATCGGGGTCGTAAGGCATGTTTAGTTCAAATAAGCTGCTTAAATTAAAATCAAAATCACTATCTAAATGTCTAGATCTATCCGCTAGTTGCCGGCGAGCCTGACGCGATGCAGGGTCCCGGGTATACGATTTTTCTGGACGAAAAATTTTGGAAACACTTAGGATAAGACGGGAAGCAACACGAGAAAGATTCAAGTGTACTTACATATAGTATATCATCTCTGGTTCTTCTCCGTGAATCGAAGTCTGAGTTCTTCACTCGGCGCTGCAGCTCCGTAGATTCTGGATACTCGTACCGTGGTTAGAAAACCGCCCGGGCGATTCGCGGACGCGATGGATATTCGATATTTGATTATTCCCGAATGTTCGCGAACCGGCCCGCGAGTATCCTACCGACTGCGCCAATTATAGATTCTGCAGCCAGAGTGTCGAAAAAAAACCAAAGTTACTTATAATTAATTTAATTAAAATGAAAATTACAATATTATAAAAGAATGAAACCTATTCGATGCTAGAATTAGGAATGACAAATTTATTAAAAAATCAATTAAATCGATTCGCTGCGTCGGCGATCGGATGTTGCTCGGACGTCATCGGTGCAGCTGCAGTATCGCTGAGTCGGCGATTTCGTCATCGTTGCATTCATTGTCGTGTTTGCTGCGTCGTCGATATCTATTAGGGTTCCGTACTTAACATACACACATTTAAAAAAAAAAAATATACTCACGTCCGTAATCCGACAGAGGTGTATTAAACCCCTACATTTTGCCAACTATGATTTTCGGTCCCACCCACGTAATAGGGGCGGGCTCATGATTGCCGCCAATTGGGTACTTTGTAACAAAATGGGTATGCCGAAACTAAATTCCTAACCGAAAATTTTGAAGCTAAATTTTGGAAAAAATATTTTGAACCAATTCTTTGCTATGCGGTAGAAATCGCAAGGAAATTAAATACGGGAATAGCCGCACCAACACTACCAATTAACGTCTTGGAGAATGACTCAATGGTATTATCTATTGGTTCTTCCCACCAAGTATTTAATAATTTGTATTTGCTGTAACAGTTACGAAATTGAGTAACGATCAATATTAATAAATATATTTGAAGTTTGATATATTTTTAAAGTTTTATATGTCTATTAGTGCTCTTACATAAGAATAATAGACAAAATAGGTAGGTTAATATTTAAAAACTTTTTATTTTTTATACCAAAGACAAAATTGTGACGCACGAAACGTCAAATTCGAGTAATGTTTCTGGTTCCCGCTAAATCTAAATAATAGAATAGTTGAATTTTTTGGCGCCATCGCCATCGCAGAAAACATCATCGCAGCAGTGTTTGTTGTTTATGTCATTATGTGTAAAAACGGTAGATTTTCGCACACAATATTAGGAAAGTAGAATATTGCTGTTAATTGTGATTTTCTTGTGATGGTTCCAGAACTCCTGCCTCTAGTGTAGTCTCCACCACTATTGGGGTATGAGTCATACCCCAATACTTGACACTAGCAAATACTGAAGGAGTGAGCTATATCGAAGAAAGACATTATACAATTTATGGTGGTGTCGTTGGTAGGTATTTCCGTGGAATTTCAAGTCGTGGACGATTTAGTAGTGGCTACTGGCTGGTTTTGAAAATCGAATTTATGATTTGACAAATGCGACCGCAGTGACGTTTGACATATGACATTGCATGGCATGCATTGCATTCTTGAATTGAATCTTGAATTCAAATATTTCAAATTCAAAACTTCAAAACAAAACATTGTTTTGAGTTTTTGACTAAACCTCTCAGTAACTTTTGATAATTATGTGCATAATTGAAGCAGTTGTGTGCTTATCAAATTTATTTCTTCATTAAGTATTGAATTATTTTACCGAGTGCTTATTATTAAGATGCTCTCTTTTCAACGTTTTTATCATGTCTCCGGCGTCGCTTTCAGTCTCAAAAAACAGGGCTTAAAGCTTTGTAAAATGCTAAACCCGGGTAAAAAGTATGAAAAACAATATTTTATTTAGCGTAATTCAGTACTTGAGATTAGCTTTGAGGTTATGTTTATATTTGTTTATTTACTTTGTTCAGAAAATCTTGGCACCCAGTTATGTCTGAAGACACAATGCCGACTATTAAAAGCCTGGCTAAAACTCATCACGAGCCTGGGAAACGAGGGATACGAAGATCAGCTATGTTGAACAAAATATTTATGAAGCAGATTACAGACTTGATGTCAACTGGTACTATTGCCATGAATATTATTGGAAGAGGCATTGAGATATCGAAAGTATGTAAGATGCATTATTTTTTGTTACATTAAACCTCAGGTACCATGAACCATGAATCAATAAATAAAGGCAGAGTCTCCAGATATTCCACATATCTGAAGTCTCTGCCTTTATTTATTGTTGTCTTGCTGACCATAACAACTGTTGCCATGAATGGTACTATCAATAAAAGAGATATGGTACCACTTTTCATATAATGTTGTATGTAAATGTGTCTCTTTTGTTGACTGTAGGTACAGTCAGAGCTCATAAGTGCATTAGCATATCAAGGCTCAAAATGGTTTAGCGTGCGGCCGGTGTGCTTATATGTGTGTGTAATGTTACTATGCAATACGAGGCGACGCTGGCTTGTCTTAAAAGAAAAAGGTCACAAGTAGCGTTAGAATGTTGACGCTATAGTTGGGTAGGATTGCTACTGCACTTTTGAGTTCTACTGTACATAAAAAAGTAAAGTTCGGCTTGCATATAAGGAAAACATTGTAATTTTTTCTGTTCTGTATTTTGATTACTAATATATAATGCTTAGCTACAATTAGTTATAGGATGTAAAAAAATTGTAAACTTGATTGTACAATTGATGAATACATTAAGTTTCATGCAATTTCCTTTAATAAAGATACATACATACATACACCGCATACCCTACACAAATCATGAGATATTATAATGTCCTTTACTTGTGTGTATGTATGTACTGAAGTACAAATAATTAATCTGATTTGAGTGGGATATGCAGTTTATCAGTCTCTATGGAATGCACACCAGTAATTTATTTACAATCATTTGCAGGTAAATGTTACCCCAGACTTTCAAACAGTGAATGTGTATTGGGTTTGCAAAGGTAATACTTCTGATGATGAGACTGAAGTTGTACTACAGAAAGCAGCTGGTCCACTTAGACATGAATTATCTACTCTAAGGATTATGGGAGAAATACCTTATATTGTTTTTGTTAAAGGTGATTATAGCTTGTCTAAGCTCAAATGAAGCACCCCACCACCTCTTTCAAGCATACACTCAAATTATATTGACAATCAATTCATTGATATTTTAGAGTATTCATTTATTTATTTATTTATTTGGCACACAAAACAGAAAACATCGAAAATTTTATAAGTTTCCAGATTGAGTTCCAGCCATATTCCCCAATATTCATCATAAAGTTACCCTTTTAGGAATAAAGTTTGCAAGTTTGCAAGTAACTTGTATATTTACGCCTATTTTGAGCACTGAACATCCTATGGCTGATATGATGATGATGATAATTATATGTATGTAAAATGTACAGTAATATAAAAGTCACGAGTCTCTTCTAATAACTATATAGTAAGAGAATATAGAAAAAAAATATAAAGTTCTCAATTGAGTAAGATAGATACAACACTAACCAGTGAGTGCACTGGTTCGTGCCATATCTTATATTTAGGAGAAGGATTACTTGCTCAGGGGTGCGGTTTGGCATTCCTTTATTTTACAATCAGTGATATTTTTCTATTGCTGTGGTTGGGTTTGTTAAACTGTGGGTGAGTAGTGATTTACCCCAATATCTACAAGAAAATGTAATGAATTTCTGCAATGTAACACCTACTTCAATAACTTATCTTAAAGTATGAGAGCATTGATTAATTACACCACATTTAATTTAAAGTAATACTTCACATGAAATAAGAAAAGTAAACTAATTTTGAAGCATATCAAATAGATTCTGTGAATTAATGATTTATTTAAACATAAAGATTTTTGTTATTCTGTCTGTTCAACAGTTTCTGAGAACATCAATGTATCACAAATGTTATCCAATAACTCTTAAAATTAATAATAATATTCACTTATTACAGATAAGCAAGAAGCTCGCATAGCGGACCTAAACAAGCGTTTAGCTATAGCAGATTATGGTGAGGATTATGTAATGACTGAGGAGGGACATCTGCTCAAATCAGAATTTGTACTGAACACTAAATTATCACCTGAAGTTAAGGTACATTTTACCTATTATCTTTAGCTACGCTGCTACCCTTAGTTATCACCATCTTCCTGGCGGTTATCACTATTACATCTGACGCTTGCTCAGTAGTCAGTAAATATGTGGGCAGCTGGAGCCCTGGTTCCTGGGCCTGGACTTCTTAAAATGGTTAATTTTGAATTCTGCAGCAGCAACTGCCATCTGACTTCCTAGAAGAAAATCCACGCGAGAGTTTCTTCAATTAGAAGGTAATCGGTACGATTTGCAGATGAGGTAGGCTTGGATCTGGGACAATCTTCGTTACTAGTTATAGAACACTAAAATACATACCTACTAGACGACGACCCACAGCATGTTTTGATATAGGTACCTACTTAAGTAAATTAATAGACAAAATATTAATAAATAACGATATCAACACATTTAGGCTAAAATTAAACAACTGGAAGATGAATTGCCGATAGATGAGGAGCCTGTCCCTGAAATGACTAATAACGTATTTGGCCTGGACCATGCGAAGATTATGAACAGACTTGTAGCAGCTAGGAAGAAAACTCGGGATGCCTGGGAAAACCTGGATACGGACCAGGTTATTTCATACAGAGTGCCTGTTAGCATGGTGGTACCGGAACCTTCAGTTAGCACTCAGTCGAAGGAACTGGCCAATTTCTTATTGCAGCGGCAGGTTTGTATGTTTTATAGTTATGTTACGCTCTTCGCCTATTATTGATACCGTGGTAGTCGTCATCAATTTAGCGTTGATCCCGGTTACACCTGAGGTGTCTACCTCGGAGCCGGAGTTGTGCTAAATGGGTTAATGATAAAATGTTGCGAACTCTACTGTCGTTGTGAATAGTGTTTTGCAGTCCGCTGCTGAACATGGACATAGGCCTCTCTTAATATTGGCAAGTCTTGGCTTACTGTTTCGTTTCGTTTTTTTTCGAGTTTTCTTGCTCTTACAGTGATATTAAGGACCCTAAAGGTGTTGATGCAACCCCCATTTAATTGTATAAGTTAACAATTGATGCGTACTTATATGTTGGCCCCACTGAGGTATAAAATATAGATTTTATGATGTTGGCCACTTGGCCCGATATGCGCCAATATTGTCTATATTTATATAAAAGTAATAAATGATTAAATATACCTGCTGGTCACACTTGCTTTTCAGCAGGTTTAACCTCGGGGTAAAATAAAAAAACAGCATATTAATCGTTAATATGTCAATGTGTATTATAAGCTTTCGACAGTAGGTACTATTTCGTTTTTATGAACATGTAAAAAATTGCTTCATAATGCTTTTTTTAAGATTCTCAATAAGAAGTTAGCAAACCGAACTAAGGATACTCGTGATGATTTCCAACTGCTGTCGTCACCAGACGATGAGATAGATTACAACCCTGATGAGTATTACTACGAGGATGTGGACGACCTCGAGGAAGAAGAGGAGGACGAGTACTATCAGGGTGATCACGATTTGGATGGACTTGAGGACTTGGACGTGGCGAAGCCAAAGGAATCGACTTAAGTTAATTAACTTAAGTTAACTTTTTAGTTAACTAGTTCTAATTATATTCTTAATTCTAATAAAGTTTTTGTTAGTATACATAGTTCCTCTTATTTTCGCTCGTCGGTCACCTACATAAAATTTAATTAAGAAAATAGTTTTCAAATAAGAATAATATTTCCGAATTAAGGCTATCCTGCTGCAGAAGCCATATTGAAAAAAGAAGAAGAAGAAGAATTAAGAATAAAATTACATAATACAGAATTCCCGGTACCAGGCAAGCCCTGTAGGTACTTTATGACTTTCTGCACTTAATGACTCCGCGAGATGAGTCCCGGCTTCATAGACGACGGCACTCGTGCAGACACTGCCTAAAAGAGCGATAAAACAGACCCGTCCCATTACAGGCATATCGCCATCATCTCTCTCTAGAAGGTTATGGACCGTGGCATTAATACACAGCACCTCAGATATCTCTGACAGTACGACTTCCGTCACACAGGCTCAACTGGTGACTTTGTCTATCTCACTCTCACAAGCTGCTGGGCACAAGCCATCGAGTGTCAAGGTAAGGCATTACCTGTCATGGTTTGATATAGCGAAGACCTTCGATCGGCTTGGGTACAGAGAGACTAGCGAAGTTGCCATCTTATGTACTCCCCGAAGGACAACGCAAATAGATTGTCAGCTTTTTGTTCGCATCTAAGCCGTCGTCGATGGCTGTTACTCGGACCGCATGAACATAAACGCTGGTGTCCCTCAGTAGCCTAGTGGTATGGGTTGCTGGACGAGGTCTCGGGTTCGATCCCAGGTTTTACCATGGCACACCAATGACTATGAATGAATGAATGACCTAAACATAAACTGGCAAAATGTGGTAGCACCCCTGCCTACTCCTTCGGGGATACCTAGGAGTGAGTTTACTTTATGTTATGTTCCAGAAGGCTCCGTGTTGTCTTCAATATGCTGTCTGATGACTCCATCCATTATTAGGCGGATGACAGTACCGGAGACAAATATGACCAGGGCTTCCTCATAGACAACTAGTTGTGCCAAGTAAAATTTCCTTATGGCACAACTATGCAAAATAGCACTATTAGTTGTGCTGTGTGCATTAGTTGTTGGTTTTAAAAAAATAACTACGAAAGCTAAGGCGGTAGCCAAGCGGAGCGGAGCTCCCGCCTTAGCCTTCTAACCTTTTTTATTTTACTTTATCGTGCGAAAAATCCCCACGGATAGGTACCCCTCCACCGGAGCCGGTTGGGAAGGTTATGTCGGACTCGAACCGACTAAAACGCACGCCGTCTTTGGGTCTTCAGTTGCCGGGGGTGAGGTAGTAGTCAACATATCGCTCGCACCCCGGCAGAACCGGGGCCTTCTCTTCGAGATGACCCCCGTCGGCCTTAGCCTTCTAACCTAACCTATATCCGAGTCGTACTCGTGAGTCGAGGTGTTACATAAACGTTATGTCAAACAACGTTATACTAAAAGAAATTGGGCTGTTCCACTTATCCCTACCACCTGTCACTAAAAGTTTCAGCTCTAATTTATCATTTTCATCTCATTGAACAGATTTTTCTTTTTGCTGGTAGCTGCGTACCTATATGGCATGATAGTGGATCATCGCCGGGTAATCTGTGATTGGGACGCCGGACGCTTATAATTATGTCCACTAGTGAGTTGTGCAAACGGGAATAGGAATAGAATAACAATTCCAAGGTTGTGCTAATGGGAACAAATAGAAACTATTCATCATAGCACAAATAGTTGTGCGTAAGTTTGTGGTCTATGAGGCAACCCTTCATATTACACGAGCAGCGCAAAAAGTCCCTCGGTTCGAGGTGGAGGAAAGTCGGGATCAACTTGATAATGAAATCGAGACTACACTCACTAGAGTATCCGATGGAGGCGACTAAACCTAGTGTAATTCAAACCCTACTAAGACACAAGTATGGGCATTCACCGCTAATAAAACACCATTTATTGTAGACCCGGAGTTCCTGAACACACCGCTTACCATATTACGCTAACAGTTGGACCACCGCCCCGAAAGGACCTTATTACAAAGATAATGTAAAACTAGTTAAAAAAACTGTAAAGTTTTGCCTATGTGTATCCAAAAGTGTACCTATGTCAAAGGAATGAAAGTGGGGATTTATAAAAGTGTACCTACCTACCTATTTAACGAGAAAATGAATCTAACGGGAACACCCTTTTTGATTACCTGCTTACAGATGATACAGATACAATTAAAACTTGTTATTTATAATCTTAGGTGAGTACTAGCTGTTCCGACGGTCGTCGACTTGCCCGGAAGGGAGTGCACATACCGGCAGCAGCGCACCTATCGGGTCTAATTGTATTTTCGAACTTTCAGAACAGGAACTCATGAAAATATGCACACAAAATTACATCCAAATTGAACGATCGCTGTAAACATAACATAACATGGGCGGGGTATGGGTTAAATCTTTATTTTCGAAAATAATCTCCAAAATCGATAAAATCCCCACAGATAATAATCCAAGGATGAATGAAAGTATCGCAGCACATAGCATAATAATTTTAATAATACAGCCTAATGCCGCTGTGGAGTGGCGGTAGTGAACGCAACTGCCATGCAGGGAACGCGGGCTCGATACCCGTTTAGTGCAAATATTTATATGCACGAATAAATAAATACTCTAGTACAATCTACACAACGCCACCTAGACCCATGGTAAGCATTGTTTAACTAGCTTGTGTTATGGGTTCTAGAATGCGGATAAACATACTTAGATACTTTTTTTTGTAAACACATACATATTATACATAGAAACACCCAGACCAATGCAAATATTCATATTCATACACACAAATATTAGCACTGAGCGGTAATCGAACCCACGCCTCCTACGTAGCAGTCGCGTTCACTACCACCACGCCACGGAGGTTGTCTGAAGTCTGAATGTCTAATGGTATGGGTGTTTTCGCCTTTCGGGCACCATTGTCCTGGTTGTCATACTACCTAATCTATATGACGGTCGTAGTTGTGTAAAAAGTTCAACAACTGGTCTAACTGCAATAGGTCCATCGATCGAGAGGTTTGTGGCTGTCGCTACACGGTAAATAACGAAACTTAGTAGAAATTTAGGAAAATTCCGATTAAGACCGGAATTAAAACGCAAGGAAGTTGATGCTGACGAGTGATGTACCTAGCAAAGTACCTACGTTTAAAAAAATGATATGTAAGTACAATAGGTAGGTAGTTGTTTTTACAACTGATATCTAACATTGTATTGTTATATCGAATGTGAATATTTTCATTGTTGAAGGTCGCTCTGATAAACTTAACAGCCTCTTATTTATCACGTAAACAATGCGTTTATTACCATTTCATTTCAATAAAACAAAAGCGTGCAGCGGTTCAGAAGCATATCGTGCAATTAATATCCCATACTGCATACTGAATACATAGGTAGATATAAGTATAATGTATGTACATAATAGGTATCTATATGTGACTGGAGTAAACAATGGAAATATTAAGTTTAGTAGGTATTAATGTACCTACCTACCTACTTTTATTCAACAGGTTGCCTCTGTATTCTTATATCCTAGCGAAGTATCTACGTGTGGATATAAGATATATTTAACATAAATTATTTAGTGCTAAGTTAAGCTAAGCTAAGTGAAATACAGTGTTGCTTTTACTCGCTAGTCGCTATACATTTTATTCCTCGGGTCGCACAATAGCTCTGATCTGACACATGCACCTTCAGTAGCCATAAATTATACTATCGATCCCGTTGCCAAGTCACGTTCAGAGTGACTACAATTACTGTTTAAGTTCGGGATGCAGGCATATTTTCGAGACTACACGGCGTCTAGGTACATTGTACCTACATAACGAATACTTAGTTAGGTACAACTTTTTATATCGACCTCCGTGCAATAAAGTTAATCCAGGTCCTGTGTAGTGTAATATCGGGCGGGGTGCTCGGCGCGCGGGGCAGAAACCGGCTGGCGCGGTGGCCACCTGTTCGCCGCTCGGTGGCGCGCGTGTGCCCCCCTCGCCGCCCGCACTCCGCGTCCCGCGTCTTCCCCGGCACCCTCTCGACTCGACGTCGCGTTGCGCGCGCTTCTCCCTTCTCCGACTCATTCGTTTCGCGACGCGTCGTCTCACCGGCCGGCTTCCGTTGTATTACATTCGTCCGGGCTCATTCCCATCGCGTCCGCTAACCGCACCGCTCCGATCGCAGCACTTAGCTCGTAGTCAAATCAAAAATCTCATTAATCATGACGGAAAGTACAGAAACCCCCGCAGCTGCAGCGCCAGAAAAGACTCCCACTGAAAATGGTGCTACTGATACTCCACCTGAGGAGACCCCTGAGAAGGCTACCGAGGAGAAGGAAAAGGTGGAGACCCCTCCACCGAAGGAAATGCGCGCTGTCGTCCTTACCGGCTTCGGAGGCCTGAAGACTGTCAAGATCCTGAAGAAACCCGAACCAACCGTCGGGGAAGGCGAAGTCCTCATTCGTGTCAAAGCATGGTAAGTTCTACATAGTTTTATATATTATATTGTTTGATTTTAAGAAAATTTATTTTTAACAATTGGTTATTGCGTTGATTGTTTTTGATTCGATTCCGGGCCAAATCTTTTGAAAAACTTCAGTTGCAATTGTTATTACATTGAAGTAGGTATAATATTATTATAATAATATTACTTTAGAAATGATATGAATTAGCAACTTGTACCCTCATATTTCAAATGTCACTTACATGATATTTTTTGGGGTACACCGGCAGCACCGAATAGTGTAGTGTGTACCCACTTACTCTGTAAATGTATGGACAAGTCCCGTTTCATATCGCATCTCGAGACTCGACTGCCTCATTAACATCTGCCTCCGCCGGGATACACGGCTGGCTCATGCACCCGTCCGATTGAAATTTCTGCACGCACACTGCCATCCACTACTGATCGTGTGACGCGCCCTAAAGCGGATTTACACTTCGTCGAGCGCCCACCGTGTGCAGTCTATAATATACTGGCGACAATCTATAGTGTAGGCACTATACGTTATGCTCATGTCTCTGTTTAGCTTCTCTCCAACTTAATGTACAATATGTTTACGTAGTCGTGTTCTTTCGTTCGATTTCGCCAGTTGATTACTTATTCAACAGGCTATGGAAATTTGTTTTCAATCGGGACTGGAATAACTGCATGCCTGAACAACTGTGCCTACCGAAGCGCATCGCTGCGTAGACGCTGCGTGGTGGGTTGTTACAAATTAATGTTATTTTGTCATATGAAGCCGCAACGAGTCGAGTTCGTGCGAAAGGGAGTTGAGCGCCTACTGACATTGTTCTTTGTTCGTTTTTATCGCTTCAGTGCTTCAGATAATGCAACGAAGAGTGGCTTCAACTGCTGACAGCCGCTAGTTGCAGTAACGACACATGAGTTATCTGCCACTTTTCTCGTTGTGGATATCTGAAATTATTAGTCAGCAGCTAACAAAGGACATTTAGATACTACTCAAATTAACAATTTATGATCAGAAGTTAACGGCTTATATATTTGGTTAATTAAACTTTAGACAGGTATATTTAACTTTTTTAAATTTCATTATTGGGTATAAACATAAAAAATCTACAAATAAAATTGCCTAAGAATTTTTAATAAAGTCTAATAAGAAAGCCTTATCTCTAAGGCCGTGGATGAGGTGCGTAGATGAACCGCGAGGTACAAGGACTCACCGAGGCACATGCTCCATCCCTGCTATGCTAAATATAGCGCGCTTATCGTCGACTTACTGTATGTAAATGACCGCGACATACCCGACGCCATCTGCCGCAAAAATATTAACTGACTAGTTGAGTTCTGACCATCAACTGGTGCCAGTAAGTTAGCTCTCTACTTTTGAAGTACAAAAACTGGGGAGTGCCGTCTACACAGGAAAATAAAACGACCTATAAAATATGCGATGCTCTGACTAGTTTTCATTTTATAACGTTTACACCACACAAATTGCCTTACAGTATTATAAAACTTTAAAATAACCATGAATCCATCTTTGAAATAATAATAATTATATAAAATAAATTTAGTAAAATTTGCATTTCGTCATTCGTTTTCTATGGTGTTTTTGAAACTACTATCTAGGCAAAGTAACTACTTGGTAAAGTAGTATACTCATCGTAGTCAAATAAGTCCCGATACTATTCGTTGAAACTCTAAGTTTTACAACTATTTTATTGATTGTTAGGTACATATTTGGTAACTACAATTACCGCCGAAATTAAAAAAAGTTTAATCGTACATTGAGAAATCATAACCTTTTGAATATCATTATCTATCTAATAATCATTGTTAGAATTGTTAGGTTAAAATAGAAATCCAAAACAACACCACTTAATTTCCCGAGCGATATAACAAATCTGGAAAAAATTGATGACAAAATATGATTTTGATATTTGTATTTCGGATTCTGCTACACAAATCAATTTAAACATCATAGTTTCATTTGAGTGAATTCCAAATGCTATCTACTCGTAGTTACATATTTGGTACCGTACTACCTTTGAAAGACACACATGACCTTTGGAAACTTACTACTACTACTTATTTGTTTTTTAATTTAAATGTTTTTGATAACCGCTATTCTTAATAACGATCCCGTAGTTGCTCCATATGTAAAGTGCCTTTGAGGTATCATTTGATACATCATGGCGTATTAAACAACTATTAAATTCTCATTACATAATAATAAGGTACCTAGTTTCTTTAAATAATGTTGGTGTTAAAGTCACGTACTCTACAGTGCGTAGGGACACCATGATGTAAGGTCGATTGAGATATTACTTGGACAACACTCCTAAGGTTAAGTAATAATAAATATTGACTAGGGCATTTATGACTACTAAACATTGTCTCATAAAAATAATTTTGCTTGGAGCTAATGTTCATTAACACGTTCTTAGGTTTTGTTTAGTGTCCTTATATTGTTTAGCTCCATCGAACTGGCAATATGGTAAAAGGGAACGGCATTTATTTTGAGAAAATTATTTTTATTTCGATAAAATAGCTTCAAGTTATACATAAACACAGTAAAACGAATACTAAAAAAGAAACTGCTGTCATAAGCAAGAGAATTATTTTGTACGACGACTGTAATGCAAAATAAGAAGTTGAATGGAAATACATCAGATTTGGCGATTTATTTTATTTTATCAGTATTACTATACTGATATATGTATTGCATGTCATGTTTATCAGAGTCTATATTTGACATTGACATTGTTACAAAAATAGGCATTACAAGATTCTAATTAAATGCCATCTTATTGTATTTCATTGTAGGTAATTCTAAACTCATGACATATTTCTTACTTGGATGCTAAGCGTAGTCGGTTGCATATTTATAGTATCGTATCGTTGTAAGTTATAATGCAGTTACTGTCAGTAGACACTTCTAATGTTTGATTTTTTTAATTTCAAATGTTTCACTATCTTATTTGAAGTAACAACTAAATATAATAACTCGAAATTTGAGTTACTACAGTCTATTTGGTATCAAACACCTGATGATGATCAATTTATAATGATGTAATTATGTGTAACAATTTTAACCACGAAAATAAACGCTTAATCGTATTGCTCGGTGCTTACAAGGATCGCTTTCGTGGAGATACCGGCCGCCTCTTTTCGGCTAATGTTTGTGAAGGCTAAGGGATCGGACCAATGAATAACGCATCATTATTTTCAATTAGGTCAAGTCAGTGTCAGTAAGAGATGTCTTCCGAGAACAATGGCTGCACTCACGCCTCGTATAAGTGGCTTTCTTTTTTATACAGAGTGCTTAATCGTATATAGAGATGATGGGAAACGCGGTGGCCAGTTTTTTATTTTTTGTTTCGACCATATGTGTTTGAGGTTGAGGCGTCTGGCCTACATCATTTTGTACACGAGTTTATATTAGAGTCATGGGTATCGTAAATATCAAGGATGCCAGCGTATACTTATGAGTACTTGATTGTGGTACTTTTTGAATCGAAAGTGCGTGTTAATTGCTTACATCCTTTCCTTTGTTGGCGTATCAATTTAAAACCTAAAAATAACGTGTGCCCCTCGAGTACAGAGACCGGGCTCTATGGTATAAAGTGCAGTATTGTGCATTTTAATGTGCCTCGAAGCCACATAAGATGGGAGAGATGAATTTGTTTATTACCCTCTTCCTTATTGAGAGCGTCTGCGTCAGATAGCTCTCTTCCTATGAGTCACGAGAAACTTATGTTCTTGAGCTAACTCGATTCAAATAACTCGCAGTTGTACCTGACTGCGAACGTGTGGGTGGATTCATTGCAAATTCGTACTGAACTGGACCCTCGGCCTCGGTACTAGCGTGTATATGATAGCTCACCACATGTACCCACTGAACACCCACCCCAGACGTCTGCCTTCTTGTTAAGCTGCTTATGCTTATATATAAACTATAGGTATGATTTAGGTACGCCATGCGCCAGAGGTATGAAGTTGTGATTTATTATTATTTTCACGCTAATTGTCGACAATTGAAAGCAAGATAGGGGTATATTGTGTCCGTTTATAAAGTTGTTCAATCATTATTGGTTACAATTATATAGATTAACTATTTATAACCCGTATATTATTGAGATTTGAATGGTATTTTATAAAACATCTCAGCTTTTCATGTTGCATCCATTCGTTCTTTTATAATCAACATCAAATTGTATCTATGTAATTATATGTCAAATAAAGATTACTAGTCTTATAAAAATAACAATATCTATTATTATATTCGTATATTTATAATAACATGTTATCGTTGGCGTGACCTGAGGGATAGGCGGTCATACATCAATCAAATATGATGAGATGAGATACAGCGCTTCTACACGTGCCGGCTGAAATCAGCTTCGAGATTTACTTTTCGGTCTTTTTTCAAATTATTTTATTATATTAACAATAATAATTAGTGTAATATATGAGTAGAAGCGGTGCGTCACGCCATATTCCTGTATACTTGCATTGCATACAGTTAACATAAACAGATGAGTCAGGCCAAGTTAGGCTATCGCAACTGACTCACTACCAACATAAATATAGGGCCAACAACAATACCAGCATAGCATGCCCTTCAATTAGGGAACTGCATTCAACAACTTCTATTGATAACTCTGACTGTAACTTTTTCGTACCAAAATTTATAATTGTAATTTATTTAAATAAGATAATATTACTGATACATGTTCAAATATATAGGCATTAATAAAATCATTACTCTGTACATGCAGTAGGTAAAATCGTAATGAATAACCATGACAAATAACGTCTTCAGTACAAGTACCTAATACGTCTTCAGTACAAGAAAATCGAATCAAATCAAACTAAAACTTGTAGTAAGCTTCAACATATACATACTGTTTCTATAAAATCCTTCTTGGACAGCAGATGCGGTAGAAGGCGGGTTCGCGTCGTCCCAGCCGCCGCCCGCGGGCACATTGTTCGCGGAGTCAACGAACTTACGAAAATTCTCCTTCGCTTATTGTGCCCATAATCGAATCAAGTCGCTACTGTATATGGTAGTACATGTCGCATACTTTCATCTTTTGACAAATAAAATGCTTACGACAACATAAATATAAACTTCCAATACCTACATTCGGTACACTTCGAGCAATCTTTAATAATGCCTTTAATCTATCAATGTTCCCAAGAATATGTATTCATCGCGTTATCATGAAAGGGTAACATGCTGTTTTATTTTCGTTCTACATAAGTATTACGTTCTACATACGTTTTATTCTACATAAGTATTTTCTTTCTAGCGATACTAACAGATATTGCTTATGGTCTCGAAGGCTAAGTAAATTAGATTGGAAAATCCCGTGACTCGGTCCTTCTATGAAAAAGGGGTGTGGTTGAGTTTTACCCGGGTGTCAGCGAGGTGGTGTTGCTCGCTCGCTGAAGGGTAGGCACTAGAGTTGGCGGGGGTGAGGGTTGCGAGTGCCCATGTAATGTCTGGCGAGGGCTGGGGCAGGGGGCACGGGGTGAGCGCCGGATCAATACGGCGCGTCCCCTACCCGCCATGCTGCGCGACCAATCTCCGCAGGCCCTACGTCTTTCGACGCCAATGCTTGTTTTTTTATAGCTGCCATTAACCATGCTCTTCGATAAATGAATAAAAGCATGTGTTGGTATTTTTTTTTCAGCTGCGACTAGCGGTAGTGGTGTTTTAATTTATCTTATTGGTCGAGTGGTCTAACTGTAATCTCAGTTCAAATTTATTGAATTGAAGCGGTATCGCAACATATTTTTACTGAATTCTTGTTTCATCTCTCACGTGAAAAAGCTCATCAAATTGCTTGCAAACCCGTTTCTTTATATATTGTAAGCAAAACAAGTGAGTCTAAACATTAAAATGCACTAATTAGAATTAAAAGTGTCTGGATATGTAATAATATTTATGTAGGTATACGTTTATGAATACGTAATATTTTACGGTATGAATGAAATGTTGATTATATTTTCTATCATTTAATATTCAACTATTTAATATATAGAATATGAAAAATAATACTACTAGAAAAACGTCCTAAAACTATACGTACACATACTTACCCTACTCGTGATTTCAAATTAATTTTATTCCTTTTAATATCGATGTAGAAGCTAGTGTATGCTATTCTTTTTGTACCTATATTTTTGAAGACATTGAAACTAACAAACATTAATAAATCATAATTGTTATGAACTTAGATGACTCGCTTTTCTGATGAGTATACCTATCGAGTATAGTTAACTTAACTGCTCAAAACTACTACTGCGGGTATATCGCAGACGTGTTTAGAGTACAAATTCCTTCAGCTGAGTTGCAGATCTATATTTAGTTAGGTAGAAGAAAGGGCACCCTCCTCCTGAACCAACACACGCCTTAATATGCTTCAACGTTCCGACAATCCGACACCTTTTTTGCTTGCTAACATTTGGGTCGGCCTCTATATGATATTCGGTTTATTACTCTCCATCTCATATGCTGTTGTGTGTAGATGACTTTTTCGCCCGCATGTGTTCCATATGAGGGTTTGTTACATTGATTTCGGATATTATAGCTTTGTTAAAAGTTTTACGGTTGTTGGTTATTTCCTGGGAGTTTTTGGATGTTGGTTAGCTGTGTTGTTATTGGTATTCTTTTGGTGAAATGTTAATCTTTAACGCTATGTGTCATACCTTAACAATGAATTATTGTGTTAGCAGGAATTCGTCTAGCAAGTCATACTGATATGTGTCACTGGATCTATTTGCACTGGACTTTAATGTCGAGATTATAACTCGGATATCAGCCTCCTTAGCTTAGTTTTTTTTGCTATCTTTACCATGCTGTCCTTACGGGCAATGTGGGCTCGAAATATTCTTTTTGACACCTTGAATTGACAGCCAAGTCTAATTTTAACAAAAGAAATATAGATAGCGTGAATGAAAAAAATCTAGACCGATGTCATGTTTCTTTATAAGAAAATACGTAAACTCATGCAAGTAGTAGCCTAAGCTTATAATAACATTGATAAGTTGATTATCCTGTAGCTTCTGAGACTAATATAATAACATGGCATCACTTTATGCAATTTTAGTCAGCCCACTGTACCTACATTCTGAATAGCTGTTTCCGCTTCTTCTTTGCCTCATCTTGATAAACTATCTATTATAGTGTAGACAGTTGAGTCTGTAAACTTGATATCTATATTAAAAAAAAGACATTGTAAAATCGATTACTCACAAGACTCGAGTAAATTCTTGTTATTTGACCATAATGTTATCATTTATTTGTCTTCTTTATTATCGCCGTTAAAGTAGATAACGGACCTCATGATTGTTTTCTTACAAAAAAACGTCATTTTTTATTTCGATATCTACAAGAGAATGTGTATTGTAGTCAAATATGAACAATTTCAAATAGATACGGTTGGTAGATGTCTTAGGACTTTGAATGATTCATTTTTGTGAGAGATAGGATGTTATGTCATTAAAAAAATGCAATAATGTAAATACATGTAAGAATCTACAAAGTACTGAAGGCATACTTTCGTAAGTTGATATGAACAGTTCAAATGATTCAAATGTGTAGCATCTTCGGGTTTTTGAACTCTTGAAGCAGCTACGTGAGTATAAAATTTGGGGCTATTATCAGTGATTGCGTAACACGCGTTTTAAAACCGATAATTGCTTGGTTCTGAATCGAATTCTTGTCTAAATAGTTTATAGAGCACGGCGGTACGCGTACGGCTACGGGGCGTAATGCTTACGTTTGATGTGTGGCATCCGATCACATGGAGTTCCTAAATGAAGTATGTACTTACAAGATAAAAATCAGTACGCAGCGTAGCTGTCTAACATTTGACTGCTATGGCATGTCGGATAGGTCGTGGGTTTGATTCCCGCTCTGTCGGCTCTATACATATATTTACATGCATTAATTATATTATTTTTTATGTAAGTATAAAACATTAATTTTCAACAATAAAATTCAATAGAGTAAAATTAAAGATGCATAGTTGTTAAATCAACCTAAATTACTTTTAGATCAATCAAAACGAGTACAAAACTGTGATGAAATAAGTACCCGACTTTTTCAAGAGGTACTTAATTTTATCTACTTCATCTCTTATTTAATTTTTATTATATTACTCGTGATTTATTGAACCAAGAGCCCCAGAAGATTATTTACTTCCAGATGCGCGAATCTAGATCATACTAATCTGTCCTAAAGCATTGAACATATTTCTATGAAATAGAATAGGTACCTACTACAGACTGGTGTGTATAATACAAACAAAGAAGGGGACCATGTGATCATTGACAATTTATTGATTTGAACCAAACTTTTTAAACGATAGGAACTTTTTTTTGCAAGAACAGAAAGTTTTTTTCTTGGAACTTTTTGTGTTAGGAGAGCGTTCATATCAGTAGTGTAATGGCCATTCGAGGGACCTCTCGATCGTAAAGCCTCCTTAACCACTCCGCTATTGGAACACATAGCCGATATCACTTAGTTATAAGACTTAAATAGCAGGGAACCTTTAAATGCGAACCGAAAGATCGCTTTTGTGGAAGCCTATGTCCAGCAGTGGATGTTCTAAAGGTTGAGATTAGGATATATATTGGTGATAGGGCTTTTTAAATAAAGTACCTGGCTGTATTTCAGTAGATCCATATATACAAGACCTTCCTTAGGCTATACTTGATTGTGACATTTAGAAAAATATTTGCCCGCTTGTTAGTCATATCCCGTTATCTATAATTCAGTAGTAGGTACAGTCGAATACAGTCCCATTGTTGGAAAAATTAAGCACGTAGTTATACTTGCTTGGGCACTAGCCGAAATGCATTCGTTCCGAATCTACATTCGTCATCGCTCTGAAAATGTATGGGAGTATGGGAGTGACATTTGTAGAGCCCCATGTCCTTCCATCCATCCTTAGTAGGTAGTAACAAAAGTAATAAAACTGCTAAATATAGGTTGTCATCACAATAAATTAATTTAATATTAATCTGAAGTTATTTTAAATTATTTAGATACGTTTCCTTCTTAAACATCTCTTGGCGACATTCTATGGTAAACCGACATTTTTTATGTGACAAGCTATTTCTATGTCCGTTGTTTGGTCGAGCCGGTCGGTCCGTTATTTTGGGTCGACTATTCGCCTAGACTACGTGTCCTTACCGACACCTGCAATGATGAAATCAGGGCATAGTTATGTGGTGGACATGACCTTGTTTTACGTGCACTGAGTTATTCTTTCCTGGTGAATATATCTCATTAAAATTAAATTGTGATAAGTAATATGTGAGGTCTCCTAGTTCTTCATCTGTTCTTGCTTTAATGTTCAGTTTTTGTAGCGGTCTATGGACTGAGAACACTTTAAACTTTTTCCTATTAGTTAATGTTGCCAATATTGTATGGCTTCTTTCTATGTCTATCTTTATATTCATATATCATAGCCCAAGACAAACAATGACACGACTAGTCAGTTAGTTTAATAAGGACGCAACGCATTCAAAAATTCTACAGCATTTCATGAAAAGTTCAAAACAGCGTTATAAAATATTCAACAGATATCAACCGCAAGTTCTTAACAATTTATAAAGTGAATGCGGAGACCGGCTTAATGACGGCTCAATTGAAATTATTTAGTCAACCCCAAGCTATACGCTCAGTCATCTGCGGAATGCAAGCTCACTTCCTGGGTGGACTGGACAATTAAAGCGGATGAATGACATGCGGGTCGAAACATGACGAATTTGGACCATCATTAGCATACTAGTGACTAATGAGGTCGCTACTCGTATATTACGATCAGGTTCGCTTGCCATAACTTCGTGTACACGTAATTTTATGCAAGAATAAATTAGATAAGTATGTGTTTCATTGTTAAACAGTACAATGGATGTGTTTCACTGTCAGTTTTACTTAAAAAATGTCAGAAAAAATACTGTTATATACGACCGATGGTCCTTTAATAGATTTCACTGATCGACTGCTCTTGGGCAGGTATATCACCCAAACCTACCCATTCAGTCAACACTTTAATTAAATACTACATTGTTTTCTTAACTGTAGGTACACATTAAATAAAAAATACTCTTTTATTATTTATCGCTATTTGGATACAGTCCGAATTACAATGAAGAAAGTGTTCCGAATTTATAAAACCAAAACGAATTCGTTTCAGTGGCTCCTGCGGAGAAAACTTTCTCTCATTAATGAACGAGTCCATTACAGGAGTAAAGTGAACATTAATTAGAAATGTCATATAAATGGCATTTAGAGTGGGGTGCATCTATCACTGTCTGGTATTATCACTATCTACCAGTTAATTGCAGCCGTAGTTAACAACACGGAATAAATTGTGGTATACATCGGGCCACATATCTTGGACATAGTCGCGTGGTTTGAGCTCGTTGTCGGAACAGACCGTGCCATTTAAAAAGACACATGTATAGAGCTCATTTTAAGTTCAACATATATGCCCCGAGGTATATAGGTAGTAGTGATAGTAAATTAGGTGTCACACACGGTTGACTGGCGTTCTTGGTATCCACTGATCGGAAGTCGATAGCTTCGTCACGCGTGTCATGGGGCATTCATTCTGGTCAGCGGCCGGCTCCGCTAGACGGATACCATCGCTTTTTTTGAAGCACCTCATTATTAGTCCTTGTCAGCCTTCGATATTAGCGATTAGTACTTAACTGCCTTTCTGTCATCTCTCAGAGGCGGTTGAAGGCTCAAATAATATGAAGTATGTGTATAAAAATGAAAACCAAATATATTATGTAAAAATATAAGCAATAGAGTAATTAGACACCTTAAAGTTCCAAGCATAAAATATAACCGGCGGGGGTGCAAGGGATATGTTGGTTACTATCTCACCTCCGCCAATTAAGGACCCATCGAGACGACGAGTTTTAGTTGGTTCGAGTCCAACAGAACCTCCCCAAACGGTTCTGACGTGGGGTATCCGTGGGGATTTTTCGCACGGTGAAAAAGTGACATGAAAATTCTCGTCATAATAGTTTTGTTTTCTGACAGGGACATTTTTAAGAATATATTTCACATAGTTATTCAATCTGATAAAATAATTTAAAATGTTCATAATTTAGATTTATTACCAATAAATAACACTGTTTATTTTTTTTATTTATGACACTAAATAAACATAGTAAATACCTTCGAATAATTGATTCTCACAATCGCCTTATATTGACTGCCACGCGCAGATTGCACGCTCTCGAGATTTTATGTTAGTTTATGAAAAGAAAATAATTGACAGATACCGTAGCTTACAGTAATAGACAATGATTTAAAAGCAACTAAGGGAGATAGTGTTTGAGACATTATCCTGATAATCGCTGTGATAATCGTTCCGACGCACAGTACCAGAAACGCAAAATACCTTTTACGCGGATGACCAGAATCAGATGACCTGACACGCAGATGACCTGATACGCATATTACCAGATTTAGTATCGCTAATTACCAGATACGAATCAAAATAAATATTTTAGAAAAAAGAAAAAAATATATCGAGAGGTACAATTGACTTCGGATTAAATATTGGATTGGTCTCGTATTTTACAGGCTTGTATTCCGTAAGTAAACGTAAATTAACTAAGCTTATAATTTTAGTAAAGAAATAAATCAAAATTGCAGACGAGATCAGGTTTTCTAAGTAGCTTGCTCGCCAAGTTAAGTGTTATCAAGAATTCATCTCTTTCCTGCTTCTAAGAAATCATAGTTTGAAAACGTCTGCCCTGAATGTTTCCACGCCCATTCTGACGTACGAAGACCCTATTAAACTGAACTGTTTTAGTATGTAGTGGCTATATATAGCCCCAGATATAGTCGAGCCCCAAAGGAGTAGAACGTAAAACGATCATTCGTTCTTTGTGCGCACATCAACACACCATCACTGATCATTATTGCAAGTAACTTTATGGTGTAAAGGCCCATTGGTCTCTAACGTTTATTACTGCGTAGACCACAAGTCGCAGACTCTCTGTGCTATTGTCTACAATCCTTAACGAAACATACTAACTAGTGTTAACTATTACCTAAACATTAGGTCAGTTAGTTCGTGTTGTTCAGTTGTTCAAATACTAGAACAAATTCCTTTCTTTGCGTGCTAATACCCGATTAAATTCTATTTTTAAAACTGTACCTACTTACATTAAAATTATTGTAATAGTCGCTGTCGCATACCTACGTGTTTCTAAGTCCGCGTAGTTATTCAAATACATATTTAAACCATAATGGTTTAATGAATAACTTAAAGTGACAATATGTATAGCGAGAAGTATTTCAATTATCCTGTAATGTGACCGCAGGCGCAGAATGCGTCACAAATATGGATTCATACATAGGTCAGATTGATCCGGACGACTAACTTCCGGCGGTTAACAAAGTCCAATAACATAATACTTATAGACAACTTAACGTCAAGCCATGTCAACGCAGAATACGAATGAATCAGAATGTACGTGATTAAGGAAATTCCATTGAGTGCATTCGTACTAGGGGCACATGTAATGATAAGTTATGCTATTAGTATGAGCTGTTCGTATTCATAGGCCGTAATCATTTTGTTGGAAGTTGTATTGTATGAGTCACTACTTATAGCGCGTGCTGGCGATTTCAGCATAAAACATCAATTAACTTATAGAATAATAGACGCTCAGTTATTTTTTTTAAAATAATCATTTGTCTTGCATGAAAAGATCAATTCAATTCAATTCTTTTGAATGGCTTCTGTGTGTTGCCACAACTTGCCAATGTCAGGGTGTTGTGAAAAGTAATTTGGTGAAGAGATTATTCAGTTATGTGAAATTGTATGGTCAGAAGATACATCAATATTGGTTCTCAAGCAGAGTTGATGTGAATGTGACATCTACTACAACAGACACAAACAAACATTTAATAAATATATTATAGGGGCAGGGGGGGGCACATTGATGCACAAAAATTCAAAACTCAGTTTGATGTACTTATAGCGTTATATTTCAATTTTTTTTTTGACGTATGGATAGCACAGTTATTCAATTTAAATTTTTGGTATAAAATACCCGCTAAAAGTTATCAGTAACAAAGATATTTTGGATTCAATGAAAAAACGGTTTTGCGTCATTCTGCCCCACCCACGGGGCACTTTGATACATAGGGTGGGGCAGTTTGATACTTAGTTCAAAACCAGAAAAACTATACGATATTCCACGATCTTTACTGATGTATTGCTTAAAATGAACAAATAAAACGCATATGATTGATTATCACAAATAATCAATATTGGATTTTTCGTGTTGCTCGAAGTTAAGCGTTGAATGTGCTTCAAAACCTGTATAAACAACTCTGATGTTATACAGCCTTCTGCCCTTCAGCCCTTCTGTTTGCCAATCCTAGACTTCCATCAGGAGCACCATTTAAAAAATGATCTTTGTAATGAACTCTTGGAAAGACAAAAACTGGAGTAAGAGAAGAACCAGTTGCAGTAATAATTCCACAGAAAGTCACTAGCTCCCCGCGTTCAGCAGCAACTATTTGTCCTACTTGTCTTTGTTTCCTTTCAGCCAAAACTTTAAAATTGTATCTTCTCATTACACGTTCGTAATTGTCATGGAATTGATTTACAGCAGTTTTATTAAAAGCAAGATTTCTTGCTGCGCTAGTGTTCTCTGGTTTTTGGAGACTCAATTCTGGATTCTTTTTCATAAAGCTTGCTGGCCAATTTTTTCCAGCGCATTTGTTTTCTTTCCAAGATTTAGGATATAAAATTTACACCCAGAGGATTCCGCGTACTCGTACGCCAAAGTCAAAAGCTGCTTCAGGGTGGGACCGTAGTGCATTTTACTGCAATTTAATAAATATTCAGTCGATGCTTTTTCTGGTTCTTTTGAAGAAACTTGTGCAACGGTATATTTTGACCCATAGATGTTCGATGACGGTGTACTTGATGGTAATGAAGACGATTCTGCATGTGCCATCTCCACAGATGGCATGTGCCATCTTCATCATCAGCAGCTGCTGCTGATGGTGAAGATGCTGTATGTGTAGAAGACGAAATCCTGGTTGTTGCTGTCCATTGCATGATTGCCTAATCTTTTCTATACGATGTTGTAAGGTTGCAGCTTTGATTCCATATTTGTTAGTCGCTTTGTGTATGGATAAGGTCTTTGACAATACTTCACGTATAGCATCTTTTACACTCTCTTCGTCAATGTCATTCCTGTTAGTCTTGGGTTTATAGGTGTTTATTGGACCATTTTCTACAAATAAAAGATAACATTATTTAAAAACTTTCATACACAGACGGGGCAGAATAATACACTGAAGGGGCAGATTGATACGTATCATTGCCCTACACCTTATTGAATCAAAGTGCCCCACAGACGTTTTTTTACAAACAGTTAATTTATTGATTTACTATTAAATATTTTACTAAAAACATTATTCAAAATCACATTTGTATATAATCACTTACCTTTGGTAAAATAAAACCATAAAAACTACTATTAACTTGACTGTAATACACGTTCATAAATCACGTAAAATTTTAGTCAGTGGCAGCACAAACACATTTACACCTGTCGAAGCCGAGCGGAGAACTGGCAACGACCGCCGTCACAACTGCTATTATAATGCTTGTCCTTGATCGTTCTAGTGATATACCGGTGTTCGTAATGTTTATCGGTTTTGAAATATGAATAGGGTATCAATGTGCCCCGTGCATCAAAGTGCCCCCCCTCCCCCTACGGGTTTAAGGATAATAAATAATAATTACAAGTTTATTTTGTTAATTTTAATAAATCTACATAACATGAAAAGCTCGTTTGAAGACACTCAGACCTAGTTGACAGCTAACTAGGTACCTAATAATATATTTCTTCTTCTTTTCGTGAATGGCATCCTTCCGTCGCGTATGGTCAAATTCGCAAACGGTCAAGTGACTGAGAAACCGTTCAAATTGCATTCGGTCAAAATTGCGATTGGTCCATATCGAACCCATTCTAGGAAACATGTTTGCCAGTGTAGAGTTCTAATTTTCATCGTCTTATAGTTATTGTATAATTGTTGACGATGATGATTGATGATGACGACGATGAATAATTGCTGTCTCAGTAAAGTGATGGAGATTTTACTAAAAATCACAACTCACAGCAATATGCCATAGGTACTAAAATCCATCGTTATTCCATATAAATACTGAGTGACTTCTAATGTCACGTTAATATTAGGTAGTAAAACAATTGAAACTGTTATAAATACTGTCTCATGTGTCATAAGTTCATAACCGTACGTTCAACTTGTTAGTCAATAACAGCCTTTGTGATTGTGAGTTTACGAAGTTCGGTGATAATGATAAGTCAACTTTATTCACTTCCACTACCGCTACACGTTCCACATGAAACATGAGGCGACGAACGGAAGGAGAGTACCTAAGTTATAGCTTGATACACACGCTGAATTACAATGATGTCTGGAGACTCGACAGACTCCCGAGTTTTAGTCTCACGGCTATGAGGAACCAACAATTTTAGTTTTTATTTAGAGACTGGTTCTATTACTGGATTCCAGATGACCTTTGTTAATTCGTTTTAATTGAGCTTAAAAATACTGAACTGTCAACGATGGTCCAGTCATTCAGAATGTCGGTTTTAATTGAGTTTAAAAATACTTAACTACGGCAACTTCAACGCAACTCCATTCTTAAACCAATCTTTTTTGTAAGCTCAACTCTATTGTTCCTTTTTTATATTAGTAGGTTCATCAACATAACAATGGATAAGAAGTGTTGATTGTCATAATATATTCCCTTTTAAAGTCCCCACAACAATATTCCTTTTACCATAAGTAATGAGTCATACAAAGAAGACTCCTCCATTACTTAGAGCGGACAAACAGCGCAAGTGGTCTGTCCGGTTCAGCAGTTTTCACTGTCGCGCGTTGAAAACGAAAGTGCAAAGTTCAGAAAACGAATCCTACGTTTGTGTAAAGTCAAGTGCTGGCGCTGCAGATGGTTTTCGCCGAAGTGTACTGGAACGTGACGCCCGACATCCGACTTAGCAAGTTCCACGACTGAAGCGAACATACCACAAAGTTTATTCTCTTTACTTTCTAGATTGGAACAAGAATCGTGCATGCACTTTTACAAATTTAGGAATCCTTCCAAGAATTTACTCTTGGTTGGAATCGTAAATTGAAACTTATGTGTCTGAATTCTGAACACAAGGCTATAAAGAGGCTAGACGTCTAAACGTCCCTTTTGTAGCTAACTAATTTCTTAACGACAAAAGTTTGTGCTGGGGTAGTGACTGGTGAAATAGCCATTTGTAAAATTGTATATACATACTTAGACATAGATATAACTAGCTTAGCATAGTATGAAGAGAGGGGGCCGCGTCGCGGTGTCGCGCCGGTCGTCGCCGGCAAGTCGGGTCGTACAACCCCGATGCAATTTTAAATTACCCCGAAGTGAGGGTGTTCATTCGTTCATTTTAAATGTCCATTAAAAATACTTGTGCACACGTGAGGGGGTTGTTCGTAAAGCAAATGTGTACCTTATAACATATTCAAAATTATTCTCGTCATATCATTCTGCTAATGTTCAATAAACCGTGAAGTTATTCGAATTACATGAATAGAATGCAGTGCATTAATCGTACTAGCGCTTTAGTGGGGTTTGTTACGTGTGTTCGTATGGACATTGAAGATTCTCGGATAATCCTGAACTTGTTTGATCTAATGGGGAGAGAAACTGCTTTTACATCCCACCAGATGTCATGAAATCGACTAGTCAAAGAGTCAACGAAAGTGTCAAATAAACAGAAACCTTTCACGGATAGCCTCGCATCATGATTCACTGAGGCTATTCCTAACTCAGTTGGGACCTCAACTGAGTTAGGTTAGCTTTCTAGTCTAACTTAGTACAAATTACAAGTAAAAAATCGTACAAGTACTTACATACCTACCTAGTATTAATAAATAGTAGATCCTAGGTAACTAAAAGTATTGTAACAGTTACTTACGTGACTCAAACATAAATAACGCGATATCTAATAGGTATACCTTATCAATTTTAAACTAGTTTATATTTCAAATTGTGGAAATGAGTACCTATGTACCTAATTAACATACCTAATCGAAGGAGGACAGGGTTGCCTTAGTTTAACCAGTCCGTTTTATTGACCTTAGGGCCTTAACTTTCTGAAGCACGCGAACAACACAACTTAAAAAGTCTAGAAACAATGACTCCGGACATTATAATTTATTCAAGTGGCAAACACCCTCTATGCCTGAATGTACCTTCCTTAGAGAGACTGGTAATAAAACCTACGCAGCTATAAACTTTGAATGGTTTTCTTCAAGAGATAGACACATTTTATGTGCTACATTTCGCTAAAATGCGATATAATGTTGTTTCTTTTTCATAACATTTTAAAGCAATAAATACTTTGTGCGAACTTTTCCCACAGATTCAGAGCGGAAAACGGGAATATCTCAGACGGGCCTCAAACCCGCCACTAGTCCCTTACAGGGGGAATATTCGCACCAACTGAACTACATGCTACATGGACACGTATTTTTATTTATAAAATTCGTTTTCTTGAGGCGAGCCGTCATTCAATTCCCTTCTTGGTTGTTCACTTTTTCCGATCTAAATCTATAACGTGTGTGCTCTATAAAAACTATTCCTTTACCTGCGTATGTTACACACTATTGTTATAGGAGGAAGCCATACAATACAATATGCGTTGAATGAACGGTCAGGTAGCATGCGTAAAGTTCGATACATGCGACATAAGTCGCAGCAAGGGATTATCTCGGATTAAAATTCCAACCCTAGGCAAGTCGGCTCCCAGGATCGTCGCCTACGGGTTACAATGTAGGACAAAGCTTTTTCCTAATGAAAATAGACCCAACCCAATTTATCCAATAAAACGTATGCGGGCAGGCGTGGCGTGCGACAGCCGACACCGGGGCGACTATCGACTAATTCATCTCTCATGTCTTTGTAATTATTCCGAATTAAATTTATCCATTGACGTTGGGAAGAGGAATTCTGAATATTTGTTTTTCCTCCTTCGTGTATGAAATTCAAATCATCAAATTACAATTTGTGGCTACAATTACTATAGGTACAAAGTAGTATATGAATCATTTGTTAATTGTTTGTGTTATATTCAAAACTATGATTAGCTAGTTGCCTGGTGGCCCGCCTCGTCGTATAACTCGTGTATAATACTCATAACACTCATTACAAGGTAACGGCAATGGTTACTTTGTAATAAACGAATGATTTATTATGTTAGCATTAGAAGCTTTTAACCAATTATATACCTACTTAACTAGGTAGTTGTTTAACTTTTGTACCTTCTTTCTTATTTACTGTTATAGTCAAAACCTGGTATCCTTTGGATTATTTTTATATATATTTTTTTAACAAAATGAAATCTGAAATGATCGATGGTTTAATGGATCAGTGGATTCATAAACCAATGGATTTGAATGGATAATCAATAGATCATGAAAGGGGTTATTTGTAAGGTAAGAGTAGGTAAAGACCCCAATTAACTGGGAAAAGGACAGGCGATGTTTAAGAAAATAGGGTGTTTGATTATGCTACAATTATCATTCCTAGTTGCACACATTAACTACGAGAAAAACTATTTCATCAGAAAGTTTTTCGTAATGCAATAACACCTCACCTACATATCTGCCGCGTTCCACATAATAAATACAATTATGGTTACGGGAATTTATGCGATCATGAGATACCTACGTGCTTGAATTTTGATCAAATTGTAGTAAGTACCTACCCGGCATAGACTGATCACGTTAATTTAAGAAAACGGAATATAGTCCCCATAATAAGCCCATAATGATCTTGAAAGTTTCCGCAATCTACCATGCTTCACTCTCACTGACGTCCAGCAAGATACAAATTATGTTGAAGATGCCATAAATTGGTTTGGCTGAAGTTACTGTATCCACAATCATGTTTGTTTCACATTGTTTCGTCGGTCAACTCACTTCTATACAGTTAGTCACTGCTGCCGGTGCCCGCGAGGCCTACTCTCTGTAGTCTAGGACTACTGAAAGTTAGACTCTCTAAATTGAGACCGTAATTGAACTTTAAATGAGAAATTACCGATGAGCATGAATACCAAACACTTGCAGAGAGAGAAGAGAAGTAGTAGTAAGGTACCTAAGGTACATAGGTACCTACAATTTAAAAATATGTATAGCATAAATATAAAACATTACGTCACCAATACGGTAAAATTGCGAATACGCGTAATTAATTACAAATTTTACCAAAGAGTAAATATCTGTCTTTCAGTTTTTTCACTCGTTCCCGAAGCAAAAAGATAGAATTTTTTTGCTCTCCTGTACAATTTTAAATCATAGGTACAGACGTACAGACCTACACTTTTACAACTATGACATGACGATTATAGTGCACTATAATTAAACATTACCACGGCACGATATTAGCATATTATAACCACGATATTATGTGGCAATAACCCAATTTCTACCTAGTTATGGAATCGTGAGTATATTCCAAACAGGCAAAGCGGCTGAAAATTCCATTTCAAAAGCTGCTCAATAACGAGCTATCGGCACACTTAGGTATACATATCACTTACAGCGTGATACTTATGTGGTAAGTGGTAATAACCTAATTTCTACCCAGTTTAGGAATCGTGATAAAATTCTAAACAGTCTGCTGAAAATTACATTTCAAAAGCTAATAGCGAGCTATGGACTAATAGCCATAGCACGAATTGGGTAATAAATAAAACATTAGTGCACTCAATAAGGCGTTTGATTGTTGTTCCCTGCCGAAAATAGGCCTAAATAGGGGATCGTGCAAATTTTCAGAAATAAAATAAATATTAGATAGTAGTCTTAGACAGTGCTTATAATAGGCTTTGCTATTATTTATTCTGTGCCATTACTCATTTACAGTACACTAACCCCACTGATTAGCAGGGAACTGATCAAGTGGTATTGTGGTTTTCTATAAGGTTCTTCCCCAGCCAGCCTGTTCCAATTTCGAACTGGAAATTCCCCTCTGTAGAAGGGGCAAAATAAATAATAGATAGGTACCTATTTGATGAGAGTCAACAAATTGGTACTATTATCTAGTCTGTGACTCAATATAGACCATTGGGTTTCTTTCTTGTTAAGCTTAAGCTCACCACCTTAAGCTCAATCTAGCGAAACCGTCTTCGCTAAAATAACATTTGTGCTGAAGACTTTAGGTTTGTTACTCGCCGTCTTATCTTCCTGATTAATAGTCTAAAATAATGAACACGTTGATAAATGATGACAAATGCTATTAATTGTACGTTTTCACTGTGGTGTATAAAATACCAGGAAGAGGGTTAATGTGGAATCGGTGACTCATGAAATGTAGGGGAGGTTTAATGCGCTAGGAGTTTCTAAAACGTTGCAATAAGTTGGTTTCATTTGTACTTATAATTATTACTTGTCCTGAGTTACAGACATGATTCAATTACATACATTAATGCAGGATTTGTAGATATTCAGTTTATTGGAGCTGCAATAAAGAATTCGTCGAGTCCAAGAACCTGCCCAATTTACTCATTATAAGATACTTATCATTGTCCAAATCTTTTCCAATTCATTTCAGGAATTTGTCAAACACTGCGTAGTCGTCCTATACTCCCTCCCTATCACCAGATCTTAGAGATTTGATTCTTTCATAACGGACATTTTATTACTTAGGTTCCTTTCTATCGCTAAGTAAGTTTAAACTAAGTATTGTTTGTAGTGCGAATTTCGGAAGTATTACCGATATTCTTAGCGTTATTAGCACCAACAACGCTATTTCCTTGTTTATTTAAAGCTGTATGTATAGAAAATCGTTGTCCATCACTATTATTATTTAAATAGTTCCTATGTTGATGTTACTTTTTGCGCAAAGCTTTTCGAGAAGGTACTAAAAATCTCACTTTAGTTCCTTGCCAGAGTGTTCTCAGGACGTTTGTTGATGTTAGTCTAGATTTTTTACGTTTTGTTACTTTATAGAGCTGTGGGTAGCCAGAGGAAAGTACTTCTGAGGGCGCCTGTACTTAAGAATAACGTGACATTGTAATTCCCTAGTGCGTTAACGGTAGCAACTTTATTACTTTCGAGGATAGAACTCGTAGCACTTTAAAGGTCAAGTCACTTATATTTAAGTATCGCATGACAGGACAACAATCTCAGATTAGATAAGTAGCTGTCTGAACCTCTAAAGGTTTTTTTTCACCATACCATCTACTGTGTAGAAGCGTGTAGACAAGTTGCGTCCATACACTTCATACCTAATCATGATACGCTGTATTGTGGGGGAGACAATCGACAAAATATCGATTAGGGTGGAGTACCTACCTACCACGCCCGCCAGTCTGGCAGACACCTACGTACCAGCTATGGCGGGTCTTTTATACATTGTTTTGTAGTCTCAATCACATACATTGTTCAGACTACATACATAATATACATATATACCTACTTGTGTGATATGTACTTTATCTAATTATGAGGGAATACAATGTATGCCTTCAGTTAATCGAGTTTTTATTGAAGCTCATGTTAATTATTATTTATTTGATAAATAAGTTGAAAGAATATAAACATATAGGCAAGTAGGTACTTATATTTTTTCGAGATAGTACAGTACACTGTAGCTAAACACGTATTTACTTATTCGGAGATTAACCGGAACAAATAGGCCATTATTAAAAAGTTACACGTTATTTTTCTATATTTGCTGTCTGTCGATTTCAGGTCTAAACCATTGAACCGATTTTGATGAAAATTTAGCATGAGATGGATTAGACCTGTGCAAAAGACATGGTTATTTTATCGCGAAAACTGACATCCACGCGGGTAGAGCCACGAGCAACTGCTAGTTATACATAGATACGATCGATCATATGCTAACATCCTCTGGCTTATTCCATGCTGTACTGACCTTACATCGACTGTATTGATCTTACAAAGTAAAATAATATTAACTTTGTAGTACGTGCCGTACATCAATCAACACGCTTGAGAATTTAAATGCGGGCTTCTTTATTCTGCATGTAGCTTAAACAACATGACAATAAATGGCAGCCGCATTCCTAAGGAGCCTTATTTAATTAAGTACCTACACCTCGCTACGCAGTACTTTAATGGATTCATTAGTTCGCCACATTGACCGTTAATCATTAAGAGTTAATGCATGTAAACTTATACTAATATCATGATCAAATCAAAAGCAAATGTAATATCAAAGTTTCAATGGGATCAATAAATTACCATTTTTAACCAATACTAAAAATATTTGTAGGGAATCGAAATCAAGAATCAGAATCATAGAAATATATAGTGTGAAAATGTAGGAAAATCTTCCTCTATCATTGGTGGCAAACAATAATTACTCAATCATACATTTGTACACTCTAAGCACGAATATTAATAATTTTAGCCATATTTGCATTTTAAATTTTTCCGTCCGTTCCGTCACATTTCCAATTAATTTCAAAATCGGAGAAGTATCTAAAACTTACCACATCTACGTAAAAAAATATCGAAAACCTCTTTTATTGCATACTGCACTTAAACCTTCAAACTTTTGAGAGAAAACGTCATGGCTTTGGTCAGACTTGCAGTCATTCATATTTATGTATGGACTTTTTAAAAACAAACCAGTAATAATCTTGTTTTTTTTTTTGTTACAGCGGTCTTAATTTCCAAGACCTCATTGTCAGGCAAGGAGCCATTGATTCACCACCCAAGACTCCTTTCATTCTTGGATTTGAATGTGCCGGAGAAATCGAACAAGTTGGCGAGGGTGTCACCAATTTCAAAGTAAGTATAATATAGCATAATATTGTATCTAGATATTAGTGGAATAAATAAATAGTAGAAGACTGATAAGATGTATGCAATGGATGTAGACCTATATCCCCGAAGGGGTATGCAGAGGTGCTAGCACCCACATTTCGCCAGTTTATGTTTAGGTCCCAATATAATAGGTGGCGAGCCTATTGCCATTAACCGGGAACTTATAAACCTGCGATAAATACACACATAACTAAGAAAAGCATCGAAAAGTCATTGTGTGTGCCATGGTAAAAACTGGGGTCGAACCCGGGACCTCGTCTCAGCAGTACCCATACCACTAGGCTACCGCTGGATGTAGAACACTATAAAATCACCCAAAAGAATTATACCGGAAACAGGAACTAGGTTCCGATATTAACCGGAAACAACGACTACCGGTGGATACAGCACAGCAGAAGGATTACCTGTGCTATGTAATAGATTAAATAGGTTTGAAATGCTAATGAATATTTTGAATTACTTTCATTAAGTAACATCAAACGGCCAACGTAGTCTAAACATGTCGCTTTTAAATTAGTTTGTTCGGTAAATCTACTTGACGCCCGCCGTCGTCGTCGCCGCCGCCTCACTGTTCGCAGTTCCTCGACTACGAAATGCCTTTCGCGTTAAGAATATTAAGTAATTTGTTACGTATAAATACAATGCGGTAATTAAGACCTCTTTGTTTTCGTGGAATACCGAATGGAAAATTAATGTAATCATGAATGTAATAATAAAAATAATCTAATCTTTTTATTCTTTACCCTTCGTTTTCACTAAAAAACATGTTGTGAACATATTTGTTTGTCGTTTGTCATAAACTTGTAGAAGAGATTAAGTTGTATTGTATTATTATGTTAAACCTTTCCTTGATCCAAAATTGAGACAACCTTTTCATTGATCTTTGAAGATCATTGGTCATCGTACGAACGAAAACACATTTGGCCCTTTTTATTTTTTATCTATAATTGTAGTTCATTTTCAGCAACTAATGCATATCGTACTTATATCTCACAAATCTTATGTCTGTAATTACCTACAGATGCGGAAATTACTTACATTGATGCACTTCAGTGTACGGACATGTTTATGTAAACACTTTTTATTATGGGTTTCAAATGATGCCTATACGAACGTTTTCAGCGATGAAGTGTAAATTGTTTTCATTGCCTTCGCAAGACCCACTCATAATAGACATCGGCATAGACCATTAACGTTCCTGCACTCTTAGCCAGACAAAACTGGAAGAAAGTTTATTTTTACTATTGCAACTGAACAAAAATTAACTTAATGTCAGTAAAGAGGATTAATACTTAAAATAACGAATGCATTAACATTATACAATACCTACCACGCATTATTTGTAGGTAATAATGATTATGAGTCTATTTTTTTCCCGTGCGCAAAATCAATGTCCATCAAAGTCGGTGGAGGTGGTTATGTCGGACTCGAACCCACTAAACCGCACGCCGCCTAATGGGTCTTTGATTGCCGGAGGTGAGATTATACAAGACATATCGCTCGCACCCCGACAGACCCGGTGACATCTCCTTCAGATGACCCCCTTTCCCTAATGTGGGAACCGTGGTGTCCCCATCTATCCCCCGGATATGGTAGCAAGTCTGCCGCGGTAGCAAGTCGTACCTAATAATAACCTACCCATACTGCGGTCAAATTGATGATTGACTAAGTTTACCAAGCTGTTTAAAAAATACTAGCTGACCTGCGCGACTTCGTCTGCGTCACCCCGTTTTTGCAACATTTTTCATTCCTGCTCCGCACCTGTTAGTCGTAGCATGTTGTTATATACATATAAACCTTTCCCTTTAACCATTCTATCTATTGAAACAAACCGCATCAAAATCCGTTGCGTAGTTCTAGAGATTTCAGCATACAAAGGGACAAGAAAAATAGGGACAGAAAACGCGACCTTATTTTATACTATGTAGTGATAGTGATGATGAAGAAGTAGTACACATAGGTATTTGACTATTTTTCCCCGTGCGGAAATGTCAAATATTTTCAAATGCATTATGTTCAGTATCTTCTTATTCTGAATTTGCTAACTTCCTTTGACAGGTTGGCGACCAAGTAGTGGCTATGCCCGAGTACAAGGCGTGGGCTGAACTTGTCTCCGTGCCAGCGCAGTACGTGTACGCCCTGCCCGAGGGTATGACCGCCTTGGACGCCGTCGCTGTTACCACCAACTATGTGGTGGCTTACCTGCTACTGTTTGAGATGGCTAATCTCACCCCTGGCAAGAGCCTGCTGGTTCACTCCGCTGGAGGCGGCGTGGTAAGTGTTACTGTTACCTTACTTGATGACTAACTACGCACATATCACTACATTATATTACATACTAGCTGACCCGCGCAACTTCGTCTGCGTCACCCCGTTTTTGCAACATTTTTCATTCCTGCTTGTTGTAGCATGATGTTATATACATATAAACCTTCCTCTTTAACCATTCTATCTAATAAAACAAACCGCATCAAAATCCGTTGCATAGTTTTGAACATTTAAGCATACAAAGGGACAAGAAAAATAGGGACAGAGAACGCGACTTTATTTTAAACTATGTAGTGATGACTACCTCCGTGGCGTGGCGGTAGTGAACGCGATTGCTACGTAGGAGGCGCGGGTTCGATTCCCGCTCCGTGCAATATATTCGTGTGCATGAATATGGATTGCCTATATGACTGAATATAATCTGCATTTGTCTGGGTGTTTCTATGTATAATATGTATCTATTTACAAAAAAAAATGTATTTATGTATGTTTATCCGCATTCTAGAACCCGTAACAAAAGCTAGTTAGCTATGCTTACCATGGGTCTAGGTGACGTTGTGTAGATTGTCCTAGAATATTATTAATTTATTTATATCAGGTTTTGTCCTCACGTTTAGGGCCTAGAATGATTATTAAATAGAACCTAGGCGAAATACACTTTTGTCTGTGATTTGTTTTCTGTAAATAGGATCTATTGAGTATTTTTTTAATCAGATTATGTGATTGTGTTTGTTGTTGGAAATAAGCGTTCAAATAAAATATATCATATAATCTTTGATACACTTACATAAACGCCTCGGAATGCTGTTTTCAATTCACAACTGGCTAATTTTTTTAATTTAGCAAGTAATGTTTGTGAAATCTACAAAGCCTTGTAATCAGATTTCTCCACTCCTCAAATAGTTTTGTTCTAGTTTTGTGTATGTAATTTTTGCTGAATCCTACTTAGATACAATCAGTATCTCGTTGTAGATAGTAGATCTAAGTGTCCAATCAGTTGACTGGAGTGGGGAAGTAAGTACCCTCTCACTTAAAATACATATAGGTACAGTACTTTCGTACTGCTAGGCATAGTTTCCTTTGCATATTGCCCATTTTTGTAAACCTAACATAATAAAAAGGCAACTAAGATTGTTTACATTTATTTATGTACAGTCACCTGCAAAACGTTTTAGAACTTTTTCACCTTAAACTTGTCGAAGTTTACCGTTTCATGTCATAATGTTGACTTGTCATTTATTATTGTGACAAGGTTCCAAAGTGTAAACATATTATTGCAGGTGACTGTACCTTAACAAATGGGCTATAAATAAATATTTAAATCTTAAAAAGCAAACATTTATCTAAATATAACTTCTCATATAAAAAAAAACTACAGACTACTAAAGCTACTACATCGCTGTCTGAGATAACAATGTAATATAGGCAAATATATGTATACAACGATTGCTCGTTTGTTAGCATAAGATTAGATTAGATTTTAGTTACATACATTTAATAAATATGAGGCAAACATAATTAATTGACTATGCAAACAACGGTTGCAATTTTTATTGTTTTTATGTTGACATTACTGGTGAGTTAGTTCACAAGTTCCTCTCTTGGACTTGATCCTCAAGGAGTGGCACCACCTTCGTGTAATCACAGGTGATATGCTACGTTGACTGTCGGGCAGATTAAATTCTGATAATTAATACTTTTTTCAATCATTTTTCAATAATAATTATTAATTACCAACTGTTGCCCGCGGCTCCACCCGCGTGGATGTCGAATAACGCGTTGTACGACTCTACTTCATTCTCTGCTTGCCGTTCTAGTCTACTTCTCCTTGCTGACATGACAACGGAAATAGCGATATTAGCACCAATGTATAGAAATCTACAGGATCTATTGCGATTTATGATTATTGCTCCGCTCCCTTGGGTGGTAGCGTGATGATATATAGCCTATGTTACTCCTAGATATTGTAACTCTTTATAGGTGAAAGAATTATTGAAATCAGTCCAGTAGTTTCGGAGCTTATTCCTTTCAAACTAACAAACAAAAAACAAATCTTTCCTCTTTATAATATGATTAGTGTAGATTATACTTTGCCTAGCTCTGCAATCGAACCGATTACATTTGTAACCGCTGCACTGCGTTACCAAAATGGTGTCTAAACAAAAGTACCGTCAAGCACAAAAACAACTGCGTGACGCGTGACAGTGAAAGGTATTGAGGTTCACCGCTAAACGGGGTGAGAGCACTAATTAGTTCACATAATATCACCAGCGGCAACCAATTAAAAGGCTAATAACCTGTACGATAATGGATAACTGCGAACATAATCTGTTTCCTTTTTTGTAATGGTTTGTTAGGCCAATATAAAAACAACTCTCTTGTTAATACACAGAGTTAATATTGTTTTATACTGATATTTGAACTTACGCCATTTCAATCCGATATAAAAAAGGATGTTTGTGTTTTATTAATTGACATTTTTTAGAATTGTTTTTATATTTTTATTCTATGGCATAGAGCTCAACCCTTTACCGTCGCCGTAGTAGGTTTCCAAATATTACATGTATAGTCTATGGTAGGTACTTGGGATTTTGCGTTTCTGTCCTTCTGCTACAAACCCCTAGGAATGTTTTTCTTTTATTATCATGATTTCTACCAAAATATTTGTAATTCTAATTTATTTGTCTGTTACAGGGTCAAGCAGTAGCCCAGCTGGCCAAGACCGTCGATAACGTGACAGTTTTTGGCGTATGTTCGAAGACTAAGCATGAAGCTCTAAAAGCGAACAACAATAACATCGATCATCTGCTCGAGAGGGGCAGCGATTACACCAGCGAAGTCAGAAAGTAAGTACTTACCGGAACTTGATATAATCACTTCGTAATAACCTTGATTAGAAAGACACAGACACAGACCAGATTTCGTTTGGAGAGAGGAGGATGTTATAGACAAGTATGTCCTACTAAGGGGTATGTCCGAAATTTAGAGAAGTTTAATAGCATTTAGGATGAGTAGCATCCCAACGACTGAAATAAACTGACTGACTGAATTTCTTATCCTAAACCGTATCCTAAATATCGGATCTTTAGGAAGGTATAATAACACCTTTACTCCGATTAAAAATCGTAGTAATTAAGTGAATGTACTATTCCAGACTGTACCGGATACCTAATCTATCTCAGTACATACTGAATATCATTCTATTTTGGTGAAATTCAGCACTGCGATATATTATGTATTTCACCCTATTTCTAAGAAATAAAACACTCAGATAAATTCAGCACTGAGACATATTTTACACTATTTGGATAAAATTCGGCACTGAAATAGATTATAATATATATTTTCAGTCAAGTTCTGTAATTTTGCGTGAAATGGTAACAAATACGCATATACCTACATCTACATATAGGTATACATTCAACCAGCTTTTTATCATAGAATAAACATCAACATTTAACCATAGAATAAAACGTGAAATCCTGAAAAGTCGGATTTGCTTTGCTGTTTCGTCCGACCTACGTTTGCAAACTCATACATACTTGCATTACAAATCTACGTTTGTTTGTCGGAATGTGGGACAGGAACTGATTATAATTGAATGATCTCAGTTATGCGGACGATAGACCTTTAATTAGGGTTCATATCAAGAATTCGGTGAGATCACCCACACGGTGAATGAGCTTCATTGTGCTTTGAACACGAGCCAAAAATAAAAACGCGGCAATGTAGGTGCATTCCTTAGAAGATCAATAATTTTGTGGTATTTATGTTCAGGTGGATTTCAGGAAGCTGAAACTGCTGGTTAAAGTTTGATTTGTGAGTCATGAATTAGTTCGTCCATTTTTACCTGTAGCATTCTTTTCGAAATTAATAAATAGGTACCTAAGTAATTAATTTATATTATTAACAATTGATTTCAAATTTTATATGGGAATCGTCATAACAGTAATGAAATACTACTTATTGAGAAAGGGCTGTCGAATGTGACACGGGACTCTAATATTAGAGGGTTAGGTTATTTTTGGCATTAGTCCTTATTTACATTTCATTTAACTATTATAATGATATTGAAGACTACTTGTAGGTAAATTTCTCCACAGTCTCCACGTTTTACTCAATTTCAGTCAAGTGCATATAATATATTTGATTTATAACGTTACTGTTGACGTTTTGTAAGTGGCGTTTAATGATCTCTACATAAGGTATACATGATTTTTAATTCTAGAAAAAAAAAACATTTTGTACACAAGTAGAATTTCGAGTCACGTCCTTTTTAGTAATATTAACAGTTAGCATAATTCATGCTACAAATAAATAAATAAATAGAACAACCGCAGCGCGTTCCCGGAACAAATTAATTTACGCAGCGATTTAAAGAATTCTGAAGCAAAGGGATGGGCCCTATCTTGATATCACGGCTAAAAATACGCGCCAGTTGAGCGGCCCTTCATTACTAATAATAGGTACCTTTGTTTATATTACACGCATAAAATGCGTGGAATGTGAGAATTTTCATGCCGGTTGGTCTTAACAATGTCAAAATAAAACTTTCAATTAACTAAAACAAATATTTTATATTCTAAGCTTCAAAATGGTCATTCACTTATCCAATATTTTTCAAATCACAAGATAGTATAATATGAAATATCGCATACTTAGGTAATAGATGCTTCTAAATATCCTGTCGTAATCTGATTTAAATCTATCAATGCTAGGAGTAATGTGAGACTTCCACTAGAATTTTAATTTAGGCTAACATTTTTGAATCTCAAATTAACTGCAAACTGCAAACAAACCGCGTAGGTATTCAAGGAAGTGGTATACACAATATTTATGCGTCCCGTAGTATTAATTGGCGCTAAACTTGAGCAGTTTGAAGACTTTGAAGTGAAACCGAGGCAATTAGCTTGACGTTTATATCTTTGTATCAAAATGATCTTACATGAGTTACATATCTCTCCCAAAGCGAAAATTGTAAAGAATTTTCGAAAAAACATCTGAGGAGAACTAGTGGAAAGGTTTCTTAATTCTCCTTCTACCCAATAGGTGACTCATTAAGTGAGTATATAGAAAACTACAGTTACAATAATTAAAAAGGGCATTGAAATAACTTGATAGTGGAATTAATTAGGTACTGCTATGTCAGTATTCCCGCTTCCCGGTCATTATTGAATTAAAGAGTTCCAGCTTGAGTGTTTCCCCTTGCAACATTTCTGAGCAAATAAACTATTTTGTCCTCAATCCCATACTTTGTTAATTGGTGGTTATTACAGTTACATATTTCAGTGGGAGCTCCTCGTGTGATACTGTACACGTCCACTTTATGAAAACCTCTCCCATCGCCCTTACACCTTTTATTACTAGTCATACATGTGGATAATGGACAACAGAAGCTGGGCTCTTGATTAGTTGGTCGAGCAGTGCGTTAATTGTTCGTTTTATAACCCGCTCCTTAGGGCAGCTGGCTCGTAACAAGACCGTCATTTAATTCTTGTAAATAGACAAAGATATTTTTATATCTGTTGGGTGCTTTGTAGTATAAACAAACCAGCCGCTAAGGTTCAACGTAAATAAACATAGTCCGTGATCTACTGCTGGTATTCATATAGAGAATATTGATTTAAACCTATCAAATTATATTTATATACTATACTGCTGTAATATTTACGAAGATTAATAAAACAGTTTTTCTTTTTTGCATTGTGTAAGTAGGTACTTGTAAATGCAATAAACATTTTGTAATTAACGTAAAATTCAATATTTAATTGAAGTGAAACGTGAGGATGTTACAAAACTTGTGCGATAAAATGATTATACTAGTGTTAACACCAATAAACTTGTTTCAATTCTGTATATATTTTTTATCAACGAAATACTTAGATGCCGTAATTGAAATCGCGGCCCTGTCATAAATTCAACCTTCCTAAAACGGGGCTTCCTACTAAGTAATATGTCAATCCGTGACGGGATTTGGACCCGCGAACAGGTCCTCTCTCTCTCTAGGGGAATACCTAATTGGCAATTGAGTTTATCTACTTAACGTAGCAAATATATCTACAATTTGTACAACATAATAATGTACCTACCTACCTTTCCAATAAAGGCGTAATTTATTTTAGTACTTATTGGTATTTATTCAATAACAGGGTGTCTCCCGATGGAGTGGATATTGTGCTGGACTGCTTGTGTGGCGAGGAGTGTAACCGTGGCTACTCGCTCCTGAAGCCCATGGGTCGATACATACTTTATGGTAAACATATTTTATAGTACTTTGCTTTAACTGCTGCACACGATGTTGTGAGTAAAGACTGACAGAGTGGTATTCTTAGCCTCAGATTGACCTTTTAGAAGAGTACGTTCTTATAGTCAAGATTGTCCTGATGCCTTCTCAACTCATCATTTACTTACAGAATTTCTTGCCATGTCGAAACAATTATAATATTAATCGTTTCTACCTGGGTTTCGAAGGGTACTTTGAGTCGCCTGCCTCGATCGATAAATAGTAAAATATGATTAAAATATAAATATAATTAAAAATAGTAAAGTTCATAAAATATTCTTGAACATTGTCTGATGTATTTATATCCTCAGAACATTAAAATCATTATACATACTCGTAATAGGGAATATGCATGTATTTGATTTATATTTTTAATTTATATTATTAATATTAATTATCTGTAAATTCATAGACACGTTTCTAAGTTCTCATAAAGTTCTAAGCTGCGCATGAATAAATGTATTAAAACAAAGGTGTTTATCACAGGATCATCAAACATCGTGACCGGCGAGACCAAGAGTTTCTTCAGCGCTGCGCGTGCCGTGAGTACATTATATTTATTATCTGATCGAGCTTGTGCGTGCTCACTTCTTTACCACTATATTATAAGTTGCAAATGACTTAATAGATCTATATAAATAATCAGACTAAGACTACACTTTCTACTAAGTAGGTATACCTATTTCAAAATTTTCATGATACTAACATACCCGAAATGTTGGGGTTCCGATATGATGAATAAATGGAAACAACCTTTACATATTATGTGTGTACGTACGTGTGTATGAAACTTAACAAAACGAGCAAGGTAAAAGCAATATAGTCAGCACTTATTAAAAAGAACTATATTATATACACACTTTACCTATACCAACCTACTTAAATTGTTCTGAAGTGGTAATAATTTGTCCTGAAGAGCAAGGAGAGGAACATAGGAACTAATCTCTATATGATTTAATAAATACGTACTTATTTAATGTTGAATATTGTTTTACAGTGGTGGCAAGTAGACAAGGTGTCCCCAATCAAGTTGTTCGATGAGAACAAGAGTCTTGCGGGCCTGAACTTGCGCCACCTGCTGTTCCAAAACGGACGCGCTGATTACGTCCGTCGCGCCGTCGACCGCGTTTTCACGCTTTGGGGCGAGGGCAAGGTCAAGCCCCTCGTCGACTCCACTTGGGCGCTCGAAGATGTGAGTATATTTCGTCGGTTGGGTGGATGATTCAACTAAATGTAGGATCTATAGTAATTATGACAAAACGGCTCATATTTCTGAACGTCACTATTTATTAATCTGTGGTAAGGTTCAGATATAAGTAGAAACAGAATTAAAAAAAATTAAGCCCCGTTCTGTCAAAATTATGTGTAAAATCGTTTAAGTTGTGTAAGCTTAATCATAATTACCGCATGATTTACACACATATCAATGTACTAGTATAATTATGAAGTGATTTATTATGACATATCTGTTGTTATTTTGTGTTACGCATTTACAATTTAGTTATAATTAAAATATAATTCTATTAAATTAATTCATAATATTTTGGGCTAAAAATATTCAAGCTAGATTTGAATCATAATGTTTGTTTTGAATGTTAAAATAAGTGCACTTCCGCCTCAACTGTTTGTGGCGTTTCCGCCACGAGACTACATTTGAGACGAAAGTGGAAAGGTCGTCATTCGTTAGCTGACAGTCGAAGCGACAACAAGTGTCTTCGGATTAACGTTACGATAAAACCTACCGCCATTGTAAAATTGTGAGTAATAAAATTACAGTACAAAATCAATTGGTGTTTGAACTGTGGTAATCCCAATAGTTCAGAAGTGGGATTCGATAAGGATACATAAAATTTCCTTTTAACTACGCCTACAGAAACGTAAGTACACGTGTATATTTTTTCTATAATGTCGTAGGTACTAAAGAGTGTGTATTAGTTTCTTTTTTTTTTTGCTACACAACACGGTTAATAAATATGAACTTTTCCTGGTGTGATAAATTAGTTTAAAGCTTTAATTTGACCTATCCAATGAAGGTATTTAACAATACGAAGTGAACAAGCGTAGACTTACTTTAATATAACTACGAGTACCTACCCACATTGTAAGAAATTATTGCTTGAATATTTTCACCTAACGGTGGATACATTAGTCTAGAGGTATCATCGCTGACATTTGCACATCGATGCGTGCATACTATAATATCATTATATAAGGTTAACTTTTGTACGAAACATACCCTACTACCTATATACATATTTGAACTTTAACTGAGATCGTTGTCAATTATGAAATGGATTAATTTACATTGAACTTATTTTTATTTATTTCCTTATCAATCATCAACCGTGATTTAAATTTATAACATTTCATCACGCTTTATAAGCACAGCAACCTGGACCGCAATTAACTTCTATGTAATACATATTATATACCTGTCTTGCAAATGAATAAACGATTTGATTTGATGATTTACGAAGGATAGAGGGTTTATAATACTTATAGTGAACGTTGTATTCATGTAACGTCTTAATGGTTCAACTTTTTCTATTCTTGTGAATAAGCAGTGCTAAGCTCCTATGTTTTAAGTTTCAGTGACATGGATGGGATAGATACCCGAGGTGAAGGGTTTGATGATAATGTCCGAGGTCAAGGACTGGTCGACATGGAAACCCGAGGTCAAGGGTCCATGGATGACAACATCCGAGGTCAAGGATTGGATGATATTGAAACCCGAGGTCAAGGGTCCGTGGATGGTTATGTCCGAGGTAAAGGACAAGTGGATGATGAAGCCCGATGTCAAGGGCATATTGATTATAGAGTTCGTGGTCAAGAACTCGTGATTGAAGAAACCCGAGGTCAAGGGTCACAAAGAGGTCGTATTCGAGAGCAAGGGCCAAGACCAAACGAAACTCGAGGTCGAGGGTTTCGTTTGGCTGCATCTCAAGAATGGATAAATGACGACGGTAGAGATCAAGAAGCGGCAACATCACGGGAACGCGTAAGTCGTAAACGTTACTTCCGGAACAGTAGCCAACGACGGAGGAACCTAGTATCTGACGATTCCGATGACGATAGGATGGGTTTAACGCGATCAAGCGGCGTACGACGCATCTCAAAACGACGGATGAATCAACGAAATAAGTATCCGGCCACGTCCTCCGAATCGTCAGGTGAGTCCGACAAAACTCATGCAAAATCCAAACGCTCTAAAGCTTACAAAGATCAGACTAATGTTATTTTAGATAAAGTACTATCAATTGTGAGAGATGTGAAAAGTTCAGATAAGCATAAATTATCTTTCGACAAAAATGTCATACCCGACTTTGATCCCATGACTAAAGAGCAGACTATACTGACTTGGATTATCAAAGTAGAAGAATGTGCCGAAATATATGGTTGGGATGAGAGGGAGATAATCCACTACTCTCTCCCAAAACTTTCTGGGATTGCGAAGTCATGGTATCAAGGCCTCCCTACCCTTTTACATACTTGGTCTGAGTGGAAGAAGAAATTGATAGAATCTTTTCCATCTCGAGAAGACTATGCTGAACTTCTCACTGAAATGCTTAGCAAACGAGTTCGTTATGGAGAGTCGTTGGAGCACTATTATTATGCGAAAATTAATCTCTTAAACAGATGTAGACTTACGGGTAGGCAAGCGGTTGATTGTATACTTCATGGCATAGACGATCGTGCAATCAGAGTGGGAGCGCAAGCCGCTCAGTTTTCTGAGCCAGAACAAGTTCTCAAATATTTTAGAACGGTCAAAGTAGGAAACCCTCGGGATGTAAACGATAACTTCAGACGGAATAGGACCGATAAGAACACTGGGGCTAGTAGCTCAAACAACAAACCACTGGACGTTAAGTCAGGCGTTAGCAATTCTAATATAAGGTGCTTTAACTGTAACCAACAAGGTCATCCCAGCTTTAAATGTGATAAACCTCTCGTTAAGTGTTCGAACTGTGACAAATTAGGACACCAAGCTGTCAATTGCTATAGGACCAAAACTAAAGTATCATTGCCCAACGGCACCTCGGACAAAAATGAAAAACAGGTTTCGGAACTTAGTATGAATAACGACAGTAATGATAAGTACATAATGGACATACAAGTTAACGGTCGAAATTTCCAATGTCATTTGGATCTCGGTAGCCAGTGTTCATTGATAAGACAAACTGATGCAGAATTACTAAACACTAATATTGTAAAGAATATAGAGTTACCCATGCTACGAGGCATTGGTGAGAATTTTATTCGGCCTCTTGGTATGATAATAGCGACAGTACAGGTACAAGGGATTGTAGAATCCGTAAATTTATATGTTGTAGAGGATTATGTACTTAGACATTCTGTGCTACTAGGTCATTCTTTCTCGGAAAAGCCATATTTAACCATAACAAAGACCCCCGATACAATAATTTTTCAAAAAACTCTTCACAATGAAAAGGTCCACCTCATGTCGTGTGACAATATCGCGATTCCGATTGGTGGGTTGCGCGCTATACCAGTGGTAAATAACACTTTCAGTGATGGCACGGTGTATGTTGATGGCTCTATTAGAGGGCCAAAAGGACAAGAATATTATCTCCTACCGGGTGAATATAGTGTCAAAAATAATATCTGTGCTCTTCTCATTCATAATATATCTAACTCGGTTATAAATATAAACAAGGATCTCCTTCTCACTAGAGCCACATATATTAGCAAAACGTTATATGCGAACGAAGTTACAGTTAGCACAACTGAAGTCGATGATTCTATAAACTGTAACCCAAATCTCTCTGCAGAGGAGCGTCTTTCACTTCAGGAAGTGCTAATCGAGTACAAGGATTGTTTCTCTAGTAGTCTCAAGGACTTAGGATTTACTAATGCTACTGAAATGATAATCGACTTAGAAGATTCGGAACCCGTTGTTTATAGACCGTATCGCTTGGCATATTCGGAGAGATTACAGGTTAGGGATATGGTTCAAGAAATGCTTGAAAATGGTATAGCCAGGGAATCGTCTTCGCCTTATGCAAGTCCAATTGTTCTGGTAAAGAAAAAGACTGGTGAAAAAAGGTTATGTGTCGATTATCGCGCCTTAAATCGTAAGACAAAAAAAGATCACTATCCTCTACCACGCATCGAGGATCAATTGGACTTACTGTCAGGTAATTTCTTATTTACATCGCTGGATTTAGCATCTGGGTATTACCAGATCCCCATTGAAGAAAAATCCCGCCACAAGACTGCATTCGTAACTCCTGATGGACAGTTCGAATATAATAGGATGCCATTTGGGCTCGTAAATGCACCCTCAGTTTTTCAAAGAGCAATTAATAAGATCCTCGCTGAAGCCAAAATTAAATATGCTTTAATTTACATGGATGACATTCTGGTGCCATCCAAAAATTTTGAAGAGGGCTTAGCTAGACTAAAGGAAGTACTTGAGTTGTTAAAAAGGGGTGGGCTGACTTTAAAAATGAGTAAATGCAACTTTTTCTTCGACAAAATAGATTTTCTCGGTTTTGAGGTAAGCGCGAATGGTATTCGACCAGGTGTAAGAAAAACTGAAGCCGTTTCAAATTTTCCAAAGCCCAAAAACCAACATGAATTACGACAATTTTTAGGATTATCTGGTTTCTTTAGGCGGTTTATCAAAAATTATGCCATAATAGCCGCACCGTTAACCGGGTTGTTGAGAAAAGAGCAAGAATGGGCCTGGGACAGTGAACGCGAAAAATCATTTGCTTTGTTAAAAGACCTGTTATCGTCACGACCGCTCCTCTCTTTATATGACCCGTTGGCCCAAACTCAACTCCACACGGATGCTAGTAAACACGGCTTGGCCGGTATCTTACTACAGTTTAACCAAAATGGTGTATTGCAACCTGTGTCGTATTTCAGTCGGAAGACCACGGCTGACGAACAAAAATATCACTCCTTTGAATTGGAAACTCTGGCTGTTATAGCGTCACTCAACCGATTTAGAGTTTACCTTTTAGGAATCAATTTCACTATACACACTGATTGCAACGCCATTAGGTCAACGCTTACAAAACGAGACTTAGTCCCTCGTATTGCAAGGTGGTGGATCCAACTACAAGAGTTCGATTGTACGATAGAATATAGGCCGGGCGCGAAGATGTCGCACGTCGATGCACTAAGCCGCAATCCAATAGACGATACTCAATCGGATAAATCACATATACTCGATGTCTTATCAGTCGAATCGGAACAAGATTGGATCACCACTGTTCAATCAGCGGACGAGGAGATAACCAGGATAAAGGACATCCTCAACAATCCTGATTCGCAAACTGTAGTTGATGTCCATAAAGACTTCAAGCTTAAAAACGGTCGCGTATATCGTATAGTAGGCGACGATATAAGATGGTTTGTCCCTAAAGGAGCGCGCTGGCAAATTCTAAAACGAAATCATGACGATGTCGGTCATTGCGGCTACGAAAAAACATTAGAACGTATTAGGCAGCATTATTGGTTTAGTAAAATGAGACGTTTCGTTAAAAAGTATGTTTCGGCATGTCTAGAGTGCGCTCATCATAAGGCACCAGGGGGTAAACGCGAAGGTGGTTTGCACCCTATAGAGAAATCAAAGGTACCTTTTCATACAATTCACGCCGACCACTTGGGTCCTTTTATCAGGAGCAAACGTGGCAATTGTTATCTGCTTGTCATCATTGATAGTTTCACAAAATTTATAAACATTACTGCCGTTAAAAATACAAAAACTCTTACAACTGTAAAAGTGTTAAAGGACCATATCAGTTTCTTCGGGGTTCCAACACGCCTCATTACAGATCGCGGCTCTAGCTTCACCAGTAAGGCATTCAAAGATTTCACCACAATATACGGCATTAAACATGTATTAAATGCTGTTGCAACCCCAAGGGCAAACGGCCAGGTTGAAAGGTTTAATCGAACTATAACTGAGGCGCTGGCCACGTCCAATCACGGTAAAGACGAAAAGAGTTGGGACGAATGCATTAACGATATACAGATAGGTTTAAATACCGCTATGCACAAAACGACTCAAAAATCTCCGTCCGAACTGTTATTTGGCTTTAATATTAACCATAGATCACAAGGAATATTAAGCGCAATAGTAAACGACACAATTAACGTAATATCTTCAGACGAATTGAGTACCGTTAGGGATGAGGTTTCCAAACGTATTGAAGTACAACAACAAAAAGATACTCAGCGTTACAATAGCCATAGAAAGCGATGTAAGACATACAAGGTAGGGGATCTAGTACGAATAGAGAGGCAAGTGCCTCACAACGGTCAGCCCCAAAAGCTTGCTGTTAAGTATCAAGGGCCCTATCGCATACTGAAAGTGCTCCAACATGATAGGTTTATTGTTGAGGATACCCCTTTGTCGCGTAAAAATGGTCGCCGCTACGAAGGCGTCGTAGCAATAGACAAGATGCAACCTTGGATGAGTTTTGATCGGAATTTTGACAGTAGCTCTGGTGACGACAATAACGACGCCGACGGTGTTATAAATGATAGTGAAGTTGAAATGGAGGAGAATGAATATGTAAATAATAATTAATTCAATAAGGTTATGTAAATAATCAATTATGATTTATTAGTGTATACTTTTTAGGAATAATACAATGTTATTATTAATATTTAGATCTTCTAATTTTTTTTTTTTTTTTTTTTTTTTTCGTCTTAAATGTAATATCTAATTGATTTTATGTGACTCTTTTATTGCGAAGGGACTCGCAACAATTAGGATGGCCGAGCTGTAAGCTTAATCATAATTACCGCATGATTTACACACATATCAATGTACTAGTATAATTATGAAGTGATTTATTATGACATATCTGTTGTTATTTTGTGTTACGCATTTACAATTTAGTTATAATTAAAATATAATTCTATTAAATTAATTCATAATATTTTGGGCTAAAAATATTCAAGCTAGATTTGAATCATAATGTTTGTTTTGAATGTTAAAATAAGTGCACTTCCGCCTCAACTGTTTGTGGCGTTTCCGCCACGAGACTACATTTGAGACGAAAGTGGAAAGGTCGTCATTCGTTAGCTGACAGTCGAAGCGACAACAAGTGTCTTCGGATTAACGTTACGATAAAACCTACCGCCATTGTAAAATTGTGAGTAATAAAATTACAGTACAAAATCAATTGGTGTTTGAACTGTGGTAATCCCAATAGTTGAAATCAATCTATCAGTGGCGAAGGGTGGATTTTTTTGAAAGGGAAGCCGAAGGAAAGAAAAGAAACTTACCATGGCCGATTGCAATGTGTAGGTACTCCTTTCAAAAGCTGTGACTGGCTGGTTCGATGCTTAGGCCCAAATGGTTGAGGAAATTTCAACCCACATTTACTATACATGTGAGCACTGATGATTATTATACCAGTGAGCCACTTATATTTTATCGTAATGAGATACATTAAAATATTTCGTAAATCCATCGCGCTGTTTATCACTACATAGTACCTATAGAACAAAGTCGCGTTTTCTGTGCCTATGTCCCTTTGTATGCTTAAATCTTTGATACTACGCAACGGATTTTGATGTGGTTTTTTTAATAGATAGAGTGATTGAAGAGGAAGGTTTTGTAGATAACATCATGCTGCAACCAACTGGAGCGGTGCAGAGGTGAAAAATGTTGCAAAAACGGGGTGACGCAGACGAAGTTGCGCGGGTGTACTAGTTTTCTATATTCATGACAGGGCGGGCTCGACCTAACTGAACTATATGTTTCTTATTTTCATAATTTAATTTCGAGAAAGTTGTGTCCTCACACACAAAAATCAGTCGGACAAAACTACTTACCAAAATATTACGTACTGCGACAATATAATGGCAATCAATGCACAACAGCCAGTACACTACACAAACACAAACACAAATTATACTTAGTAATAACTACTTCACACAAAAAAGCGAATTCAAACTACTTGCAGTACTTTATAACATAAATAATTATTGATGAAATAAAAAATTATGTCAATGAATGACGAATTTGAAATATTTGAATACATCGCTCATTCGCCTCAACGTCAGGGTAATGAAATCAAAACAAACTACATTCACATTAGTGCTCTCTCGTTCTCGCAAATTCTTATCGTATATTCCCTCTTTGTCATAACTCGTTGAATACCGGCTTATCCCGCCACATATTTTTACGAACACTACTAAGAAAAATTGCGCATGTGTGCGTGCGACTCTGTATTACTAGATTCCGATTTCGCCGGCGGGCTTACCTTTCGCGCGCGTTCAGACAGAATCATAGGTTTCCTTCCTTATTTGAGAACTAGATGGCGTTATGAGGAATATGTGTAATATGCAATAATATAATATAATAATATAATAATAATTATAATTGCGATTTACGTAACAGAATACTTTTTGTTTTATATTTTTGTGTATTAAATGAATGTGGTTTCATTGATTTATAATTTATTAATAGCCAATGCTTAAGCGTTTTTGCAAAGGTATGCCGGTAGGAATCGGGTTATATGGACACTTCGCCACTGCAATCTATACTACTTACTTATAAAAGTAAAGAGTTAACGCGTGTGAGGTTGTAGGGCATAGGGGGAAGGTAATCTCTGGGCCCCGGGTCTGCCTCTCCAACCGGCTCCGACGGTTTCCGATGCAGACGATAAAGGGGGGGGGGGGTAATCTCTGGATCTACTGTACCGATTATGGTAACTTACCAATATAAAGTCAAATTATTTGTATACGCTAGGTATATAGGTATTATCATGCTATCGGGGAAGGTCAGCAGCGGAAACAGAATAAAAAAAACCACGCGTATAATCCGCGTGCTACTGATATTGATTTTACTATTCTTTATTTAGCAAAATCGGTTTGAGCTTAAACTCTTACTAAAATAGTTTGATAGTGCTTCGTGCCTGAAGATAATACAAAATATAGATACCTACATACTTTCTTACCCCATGACTAATAAGTATGTATATGACTTATAATTTCGAAGGTTGGCGAGGCGATGCAGAAGATGCACGACCGTAAGAACATCGGCAAACTTGTGCTAGACCCATCACTGGAGCCCAAGCCGAAACCCGCTACCCCCGCCAAGGGGAAAGCCGGCAAGGAGAAGAAACCATCCAAAGAGAGCTCAGAGGAGAAGAAGGACAAAGAGGTCAAAGAAGAGGAGAAGAAACCAGCTGAGAATGGTGAGAAGAACGATGAAAAGAATGGTGAAGAGCCGATTACTAATGGTAACAGTGACGAAGGTCAGTCTCGAACCTTTGTGACCAGGCATGCGTAGACGCGTACAAGCTTCAGTGCGTACATCTACGTACGTGCGTAACAATAGCATCATGCATATGGGTGAAATAACCAGAGCTTTATTATTCGTTGCATATAATAAAAACTGTATTAGTATAGTTATCAAAATAATTTTGCTGCTTATATTTGAATAGCTTGTAAAATGAACTAAGTTTTATCGATGAAGAAAAATGAACTTAGTGAATCAATTACTTATATAAATTTCAATATTTTAATCAAACGCATCTAAATATATATATACCATAAATTTATCAAATATGAGAATGTCAACCACCATACATGTTCTTCGAAAGAATGAGTTTGAAAGCAATTGAATTTGTTGACTCTACATAAATGTATGATTAAAAGCTAATAAATAATAATTGCCTTTTTGGAGTTTCACCCATATTATTATTATATATTGTTGCTTATTTAAATTAACTACGCACGCATAAATTGGCTAAACGCATATATTATTATGTATAGACAAGGGCGCTTCTAGCTGCGCCCTTTTGAAATTAGAATTATATTATATTTATGCAGCCTTTAGACTTGCCCATTAGCGGTTGTATCAATTATACGCTTGCATCTCGCTTAGAACTATTTAATTCTTAAAAAAGTTAATTTAACGGAATGTTCAACGCAACCTAGACCACTATTCTACTAATTGTTAACCATAGTCACACGACAGATATTACAAAAACTGCCATTGTATTTTCAACTTTATCAGCATTGGCCCAAAGTTCAAAATGAAATGAAAGTAACTTTATTATATCGTTTCATTCACTCTACCCAATGCCATTTAACTTTGAACTTTAACTGTGTAAGTGTAGAGTCAAAATTAAATGGCACTTTTTGTAATCTCAGTTTCTTGACAATGGCTGACAATTAATAGAATCGAGGTCCTGTTTAGTTTCCAGTCAGTAATTACTTGTATCAAATATTTTTTGTAATTTCAACCATTTTCTCTTGGAGTTGGAGGGTAAGACAGCAGTCACTCCCAAACAAAATAAATCCCAAAATACAAGCTTCAGTTCCCGAAGCAGAGGAAGTATATTAAAATATATTTTTATGCACTAACCTTCCAAAAATACTATAGAATGATATTCGTACTCGTACTACCTCCTAAATATACGTCTAAGGGCTGTTATGTTTCCTGATATCGACACGTTTAGCCAGCTTGGTCATAAAAAGTCGGGTCTGAAATTAACAAACTGTTTTGGTGTGAACTAGATGTTATATAAGACAATTGCATTTAGGCATCCTTAAAATTATACCTTAGCACATAGAATGTTGCAACATCACTTATTAGCATCGCAATTAGCATACATATTTTATTTAATACAACACTATGGCTTCGTATATTTTATTTAGTGACGTTTGCTTCAATTAAACATTATATAGGTAATCATACATTTTTCATAACTCTTGAGATGTACCTAATTCATTGAAATTAATTTAGTGAATCAGGAAAGATGACTGTAGAATTGTGAATGAGTCCATACATGATTTTATAAAATCCAGTTCACATATTTTTACATTTAATATATCATAATTTAAGTATGTACATCCTTTATGTACATTGATTACTCCGTTAGAATCTTAGTATTTGATTTTCGATTATTTTCGATGACTTATCTACAGATCGTTATTAATAATATTTCAATATAACGATAGTTAGATGTTACTTTTCTGACTGACTGTACATGAATGTGTTTGAGTAGGTTAGATACTTATTCCATTCTATCCATTTCCAGACTCAAAGGAAGAGAAGAAGGAGAAAGAGTCCAGCTGAATTATTTCCAGTGAGAACTGAACCAGATAAACCACCGCCAATTGATTTATTTTAGAGTTGAAGCTACTCGTTTTACCGACGTGTCGTCGCTGCGCTTGTCGGCACCGCCGCCGGCGCAACCGCCAACTGTCTCTGTGTTGCCTCGTCTATATTATGTTTACATCTATATAAGTCTGAAAACACGACGCCGTTCGGCCGCCACTCATGTTTATAGTTTTTGATGTTCGTTTGTATGTTACAACAGTCCGACTAGTCCGAACGGCGTCGCACCATTTTTTAATTTAGTTTTTAATTATTTCGACATTCATCACATTCGTAGTTTTATTGAATTATAAAATTTATCGTTAAACATGCAACAGCGAAATGACAATGAATTTAATATAATTTTTAATCAATTCTTTTTTTTTTCTTACATTGATTTGGCCTAAGTTAGGAATCGTCTCAGTGAATACAACATGTTTTTATAGTTTAATGTTTAAGACTTTATTTTTAAGATGAGATATTTTAATCTGCAGTTATTTTGAATGGCTATTGTATATCTAAGGTGCAGAGATGCTTAATCTTTATGTATGTTAAGCTTTAATATTTTATTAGTAAATGTTTAAAATTTTGGCCCACGAGACCCGCACCCCCGCCCCGGGCCGTACTGATCGACGTTGATCAACTCATGGTCGACTGTCTCACCACACATTCATGTTATTGTGAAGAAACGAATGAGTAACCTTCGTGTGATATTTTGTGGTAGGTATGCTAGGTGTTTTGCGGTATTTTTTATGCTGCCATTACGTGACATTATTTTTTATTAATTTGAGTTAAAAAAATCGATTACTTTATATTTTTTATACTTAAACGTTTTGTAAATTATTTTCTAGTTAAGAGATATCACAAAGTTTATTTGATCGCACCTCTCTTTGATTCTTTATAGGAACGGTCGTCCGTCTCAGTGTAGGCTACCCTAGACTGGGTTGTCACTTCAGGACCTAACAGGGCGAGCTTATAGTACCAAATTGTCAAGTATTTTTGTGGCTACATCATAATTAATATAAATCAACGTAATCGATATCGCCTATGATGTAATGTAAGTAATATTTTTATATTCCAAATAAACGTTTATAATGTGGTCTCATGTCATATAATGAAGCTTTTTATGTATCTTTACACAATTATCACATATCTAATCAATCATACACTTCACATCATGATATATAATATTAGGATTAATATTTTGATACCGATATTCACTGCATTTCTTTTGATATAACTAGCATTTTATATTTGTCTATACTCCTTTATTTCCTAAGGTTGTAAGTAATTTTTGACCGCCATATAATGTACAGTATGGTTATAGGTATATGTACCCAGTACTAATTAAATATTTTATCTATAATACACATATCATGCGGATGTAAAATGTAACTGTCAGTCTGATCTGATCCGTAGTGTAAAAGGTCCACTTCCCGATACTGCTCAAGCGACACCGCGCTCGGGTAACCACTATCGCTGACTTCTTTAACAGACTTGGTTTTTTAGAGAACTTTACTCTTTTTGAACAATTTTGCATAATTATAGATTATTATCTGAGCGCTTGTCGTACATCCGACCGATACACGCTCCAAAACCCGGTGCTTAGTGCCGCACCCGTAAGCTCAGACTGCCGCAGGTTGTGAGGGAAGAGATCATCAGACTGTTTGCACTCGAACAACTCGATGTAGGTAGCTTTTGTATACTGTAGTACAGGAGTGGCAGGACTGCTATAACGCGCTGCTTAGTTTCATTACCGTACTGTGGCTTGGTGCTAGTTTCGCAACGCGGATACAACTCGCTTCAGTGTCTCGGACCAATATCTTAAAGCTATTTTAGTCTTCTTATCAAAATATTGTTCGCTTTGTGTGTCAAATATGTGCGAATTTCTTGTAATGTAAACATATTATATTGATTAAATCTTGTGTATATCGACCTGTATAATGGTTTAGATATCTCTGAATTTTCTTCTATAAGAATATTTGATGAAATTCAATAGTAATTAGAGAGCTGGGGTGACTGCGCCGTTTGAGATTGTGTCCAAATTGTAGGTTAGTATCGAATTTGATGCCAATATTTATTATCTACAGGAATGGTTCTTATAGAGGGGAAACTCGCGCGGTCACGCCAGCGGACTCATAGCAAACTGGGTCGTTATTGTATTACACATTTATTTTTATAAGGGCGGGCCAGTGTGATATCTATACTATGAAATAAATAAATAAATATGTATGATCTGTAAAAATGCTTACTACCGACTTTCATTTTGCAAGCCCAAGTCACTACCTATCACTATGCAACAGAATTATGTATAATGGAAGTAAACTGGAAGACAGCCTCTGTGGCGTTAGAGAACGCAGGAGGCGCGGGTTCGATCCCCGCTTAGTGCAAATATTTGAATGGTTGAATATGACTATTTGCACTGCGTTGATCGTGCCTCGGAGAACATGGCAAGCCGGTCGGTTGTGGAGCCGACTCCGAACATCTATGACAGTCCAACTACCCGTGTAGTTGGAGCCCTCAAAAGTCCGACTAACCTAACTACAGAACTTTGATATCGCCAATTTGGTTGAGGAGGTCCGATGGTAGTCGCTTCACAGAAAACATAGAAGATCAACTGCATCTTAGATTAGAAAGCCGACCCCAACTGAGTTGGGAATAGGCTCAGGGAATGATGATGGTGCGAAGTAAACTCGAAGGTACTTACCTACGATTTTTAGAGAGAGTAGATTGACTAATATACCGAGTTAGAGGGCAGTCGCTCCCATAGAAGTTGACACCCGAACATGACATACCTATAGTGATCAAAAGAAAAAAATATAACTACGAATTGGTACAATTTTATTTGGGCATAATCACATTCTAATCCAAATAAACTCCATACACAACTATACTAGCAAATATATGAGGGTTCTCATAGTTGTATGAGGCAAACGAGTCTCCCTCATGATCCCATAAGAACGTATGGAACAGGACGACGCTCTGTTGACGCCGTTGGCCGATGCTCACGCACACGATAATCCTGCATCTGTAAAAACGTGACCTTTTATATGCTTGTGTAATAATAATGCTCTTAGAGATTTATACAGTCCATTACATACAGAGGAAAGTTTTTTAACCAACAAACCTACATTGACACTTATGTTCTTGGATATTCGAAATCCTCGGTAGGTATTCCACTTAGGGCCAGTTTTTCGACCTAAATAAGTATGTATCACATCCTTTCAATAAAATAATACTGTTAGTAGCATTTACAAGGCTTAGACCTGTACCAAACTTGACAGAAGTATTTACTATCGCAGATTTTTGCTATCGAACTGCCCAATTCGCTGACATTCACGCGGATGGAGCGGCGGACAACAGCTAGTAAAAAATAAAATAAAAACGAGTAAGTTAACTCGTAAGTTAGTGTAATTACTTATTATTATAAATAGATATACCTATACCTACCTACCTAGTCTTGGGTATCAAACATTTGCTAATTCCTACTTTATTCTATGCAAAGTAGGTACGGTCTCTAAAAACTAACGCAATATTTAAAATGTACCTAATTAGCTCATACCTGTCATAATTGTATTCTTTCACAGCATTACGAATATTTTCTGCTAAGCTTGAACAAAGATCAGGCACTACTTTGTCGCTGTATTCGATTTCCGCTAGCTCGTCGTCCACTATGCGTTTTAACAACTTTTCGATCTTCTCAGCATCAAATCGTTTTCTAGCATTCAACTGATAAGTTGGTTGATATGTCCGAACCTGTTTGGATGGTTTATTCTCCGTCATGTTGTTTGATCAATACTTAATGAATACCCACGCGAAGTGTAGATAGGTATTTACAGTTCCAATTCTAGTTAAATGCCCCCACCCAAAATACGTTGCTTAGACAGAGAGTCACTTATACAAGTTATGATCGAATATTCGTCATGTTCCGAACTTTATCCCGTTTCAGTTGCGACTTTCAGTCTAACTACGAATCTCCCCATCTTCCCTTCGATATTTCCCATGAAGCGACTGCCATCTGAACTCTTTCCACAAACCACTGGCAATATCCTTCCGGCCGTCAGGTACCAGGGCCTCGATTCTTCTAATTGGCAATCATAATGAAGACCCTGAGATTACAAAACGTCCCATTTAATTTTTGACTTTACGTGTAGGTAATAAACTCTTTTTGATATGATTTTGAACTTTAAGAATTTGTAAATTAAGCCGAAAAGTCCACGGCAGTTTTTCTAATCTCAGTCGTCTGATTATGGATAAAAATTAGTAGAATCGGGGTCCCAGATCCAGTAAGTAGGACAGGTGGGCCATTAGAGGTGACTAAGGCTTCCTTCCCATTGGTCTGGATCGATTTCAATGAAAGTTGGCAAGAAAGTGAAGTCATCATCTCTGCACTACCTACCTAATTGACGAGTTGAATTGAAAGAGTCCATCGCCATAGAAGTAGGTAGGTATGCTATATGACTGATACCAACTTACTGTCAAACACATTATCACCCCTAAATATTGAGCAGTCGGGTAAAACTATGAAACACTGCTTAATTAAAGACGGCTGATAGCTATTGACGAAATTATTAACTTACCTTATAATGAAGTATATGGATATGAATACCTACCGATTATAATGTTTGTAATAGGCAACAATTTACCTAATCGTATCTAGGTATCTACACCTACCTATAAGTGCTGACTTATATTTACCAATTTTTGGTATGGTCGAGTGGTCGAGAGTTTGCTGTGGCCTCCACTGGTCCTTAATAAAGAAAATCTTTTATATTCACGCGACATATTGCTATTTTATGTAGCCTCCTTGATTTTACCATAAAGTTATAATAAAATTAGGAGCTCGCTCACGTCATCGGAGGAAAAGTGAGTGTGTGGCCATATGGCGACCGAGAACAACTTTGTCAGTGGTTGGTCGCTAACCATGGTGTTAGGTTGGGAAATGGGGAACAGGTGGCAGTTCCTCCCAATACAGCTGAATATACCAAGCACATTGCATATTTAAGCGGACCCCAAATTTTGAAGTGAAGATTCGGGTGCTACCAGACTAGCGCAAAGATTAGGAAGGATTCCATAATTCTGATTACCTATTCAAAATATGATATGAACGTTGCCACAGAATGAGTAATAGTACTATAAAAAAAATAGTACTGCAGTACTACGTACTGACCAAAGAGTATAGTAATATATAATATAGAAGGTACTGACGTTGCCTTAAAGTCTAGTAGTCAAAACATAAAAAAACCAGAGAAATTCATTGAAAAACTGGAAAAACCCTTGGTTAGTCAGGTGTTGCCAGTTAACCTTCTTTTCCAACTAATTCGGGAATTTATATATCTTATGAAATCTTGTTTTCGATTATAAATAAGTTTACTGCATCTCTTTCTCAATTTTATCCAGTAAATCTCATGGTTCTCGAATAATTGTTATTTTCTCACAGAATTTTGTGTGAGATAATACACGCAATTCTGTGAAAAAATCTATTGCACTCATTCATCGTAGTATAATCCTTATTTTTAATCCTCCTTAGTTGGCTTACAGGCCGTTTGTCAGATTTCAAATGCTATTTGCCTTTCTATAAGTTTATGACAATGAAATTCAATCTAATATTAACTCATGAGCAAGACAACCTTTCACGTGAATAATTGGAATGACAATGCACCTCGTGACGTGGTGTCTCATCTGGGGGAAGTGGGCAATTTCTTAGGCTTAGTTGCACGAACTATCTGTCATGGTCATGGTCAAAAACAACGGTCACCGTCAAATTTAACAGTTTGATAGTAATGGTTTGGTTAACTCTATGGTTAGTACACAGAACAGAAAAACTAGTAGAAGTGCGACGCGATAGCTGCAGTAGCGGAACCGATGTCGTAAAACTCACACATATAACCGTTAATAATACCGTGCTCTACTAGTAAATAATTGTTTTTTTGGCCTACCCTTTCCGGGATATAGGCGTGAGTTTATGTTATGTTATAATACATTAAAATATTAAATAATTTAAATAAAAACATGGTTATTCGTTTTACAAATACCTTTCAAATTTAGAATTTCGAAATTGGACCTTCATATTTTAAAGAACTTTCTAAAGGACGGCCAAGGACAGATTATGTAGTTGGAAAGTTCATCGCGGAACAATTCTTTTTAAAATCTATGGTTGGCACTGTTTATAGAAAAAATAAAAAATATATATTAAAAAGTTACTTTGTCTCACGCAGTGGGCGAAATCGCATTTTGCACACTGTTGTTATGCAGTAAAACTTACTTGTTTGAGCTGCCTTAGTGAAAAAAGTATTTATGGCATTTCATACTTTGAATTGAAAAGCTTGAATATTTACGAAAAAGTTTAGACGTATTCTTATCAAAAAACGTTCATATTATCGAATTTATCCTTCGTAGCATAAATACGCCAACCAATGACACGCGTGTACCGACTACATGCCGCTTCCACTTATTTTTGTTTTCCATGATTTTGTAGCTCTGTTTTTGACAGAATTTGACGTTTGAGCGTGGCTGGTCATAGTTACAACCAAGGCTATGACGTTTTATACCTGACCGTACCGGTCAACCAGCTTTGTCACGGTCAAAGTAAGATCGTGCAACTAAGGCTTAATTTTCAGCCACCTACACTAAATTTGACGTTTGTAATTTGTTTGACTGGTTTGACAGGTTTGAATTTTGACATATTTTGTTTTTGAATGTTGATATTTTCATTTCAATTCAATTCGTAGTTCGTACTATGTTTATTTATATTCAATTAAGTTCTGTACTGAGATGTGGAATAGTTGAGTTGAGTGATGGTAATAAGGCTGCATATTTGTTTGTTTTGCATGTTTTAATTGTATTGTGCAGCTGAGATAACCTCTATAATTTGTACAACAATAAATATATCAATAATTTACTCTATTGTCATGTAAATATGAGCTTGCAAACATCATTGGATGCCTTCTTTAAACATAAAGCTTCTGTACGAATACCACAAGCAAAAATCATGAATACTGAAAAGAAATCCAAAAGACGTAATTTGAGCCTCTCAAGATCCTCTCTACCTAATGAATCGTTAAAAAAGCAACAAGTCTCTGAAGAAGAAATTATATGTTTGTCGAGCAGCAGCGAAGATTCATTTACACCACCAAAACAACAGCTACAAAATGACGTACCTTTATTTGGGAACAGCAGTGAAACAAAGCTTTCACAAGACAAAACGCCGGCTAGAGTACCTAACATCCAAAAGAAAATAGATTCGGAAAAGAAAGTCAAAAAACGCAGTTTGAGTCTTCGATCATCTCACCCATGCAAGTCACCCAAAATGCTTGGTCAGCAAGGGATTGACTTCAAACCAGAAGGAGATGTATCTTTATCTAGTAGCATGGAAGACTTACTCACACCCCCAGAACATAAGTACAAACTTTCTCAAGAAAATACACAGAATAAGTCACTTAGTAAACAAGGAACCTTAGATTCTCCAAACAGTAGTGCAGATTCTTCGTCAACCATTGTGTATAGCTTGTCACTTAATACAACTCAACAGTCTCCTACATCTTCTTTGAAAACCCCTAAAACACCTGGTGGGAGTAATAGTAAAACTCCCAAATCTGGTACAAAGTTTTTTTCACCATCGAAAAAAAGAGTTGTTACAAAAAAAAATGCAGCAAAAAGAAATTTAGATTTTCAATTTCAAAGTAATGAACATTGTAGCACTAAAGATGAAGAGATGAATAAAGTAACATTTGCTAAATACCAGGATGATAAAAGTAAGTAATACATAAGTTTAAGGTCCATTTATGATGGTTGAGATTATGGGTTAGATTCCAAAAAAATCAGCATATGTATCCACATCCTAGAACCAATAACAAGCTAGCTAAGCCATACTTACTTTGGGTCTAGATAGTTCCATAGTTCCATGTCCTAGTTGGTTTTTGCATGGAACCTGCTTCATTTTGATTCTTGCATTGATAATAAATAGAAGAAAGTCGTTCTAATCATTTGCACACTACCTATGCCACTAAAGGTGCCCATAAAGAATAAAATTCTTTTCCCATTACAGCATTATCTCTTCTTGCTATAGTAGAGCAGTATCTAAAGGCTGATGAACTCAAGAAGGTATTGAGAGATGATTCACAGCAACTGCTTTCAAGTTTTGTACATTTGGAAGAGTCAAGCATGAGAGTAGTGTGCCGCTTGTTCTGGCGTCAGCCCGGGTGGTACAGAGCAGAACAGCTTGAGCAAATAGCCAGTGGAAAGATGAAAAGTCCTGTAAAGCAAGAAATGTCAATGTTAATAGATAATGGATGGATAACTTGCGCTCAAACTGGAGGTACATGTATTTCATTTTTTTAAATACAGTGGTCTATCATGTTCTTTGACTGTAGACACTTGGACCTTTTTTACTGAATAATCAACTTGTACACGAAACATGTGATGTCCAAAAATATATGAAAGAAATGTATCGAAAATATTTGCATTGCATCACAATATATTGCATTTTTGTGTTCAAGGCCCTATAATAATATTTCTCTTAAGTTCTGTGACGAACTGTTGAAATACTTATTGCATTACATACAGCTACCCACAATCCCTAATGGTAGTAGTCACAAAACTAAAAAGACTTTGACATTGCTGAAATTCACTATACTGTTGCACAACAAAGATGTGCAACAACTGGGACTATGTTGTCTATCCACACATGATCAATTGTCGATCAGATATCAAGCTACGCGTCATTTCTCGTGTTGCGCAACGTTGCCGAACACTTATCTAATGTTGCTTAGTGGATACAAGGCTTGAAAGATTTCTTTAAATTTATAAGTGTAAATAAGTAACAACAATTTTTCAATTTTTATTTAGTTTTTATGTTTATTTATATGACTTATTACTGTTATAAGGTACGATGGGGTGGTCATACCTTTATGGTTCAAAGCCCCCAAAAAAAACTTGATTAAAAAAAGTAACAACAAGTGGCAAACAATATTAGGTGTATTTAGAATTTTAACACTCTTGTTGATGTTGGTTTTACAGGTGACAGTAATATGAACTTTGATGATTACGTAAAACTCCTTAAAAGACCAGAGCTCTTGGACATTTGCAAAGATCTAAAATTGAAGATGCAATCGAAACAAGATGCAGTGGACGCTCTGAAGAAATTCTGCCAAAGCAGTGCCATTAGCAACTACTTCACTGGTAAAATGGGTAACAATCGTAGCAGAGTCTTAAACATGTAATTATTTATTCACTTATCTATATTATACTAGCTGTTGCCCGCGGCTCCGCCCGCGTGGACTTCTGATCCTGTTCCCGCTGCTCCGCTGGGTATGAAAAATAGATGTTGGCCGATTCTCAGACCTACTCAATATGCTCACAAAATTTCATGAGAATCGGTCAAGCCGTATCGGAGGAGTATGGCAACGAAAACTGTGACACGAGAATTTTATATATTAGATTTATAACTAAATGACCCGCGCAACTTCGTCTGCGTCAACCCCGTTTTTGCAACATTTTACATTTCTGCTCCGCACCAGTTGGTTGTAGCATGATGTTATATACATATAAACCTTCCTCTTCAATCACTCTATCTATTAAAAAAAACCGCATCAAAATCCGTTGCATAGTTTTAAAGATTTAAGCATACAAAGGGACATAGGGACCGAGAACGCGACTTTATACTATGTAGTGAAGAGGTAAAGTTTTTGAGTTTGTGATGTGGCAGGGGATAATCTATGTAAATTATCACCACGAAAATTAAAAATCGCAAGGAAATTAATTAAACCGCACAAGCACTACCAATTAAAGTCTTGGAGTACATTCTTTGTTTTTATTGTAGGCTCAAAGTGAAGACAGGCCAGTGCTATAAACTGTCTGACATTGCCCGCAATACATTGCATAAGTTATACATTCTTATGTACATGGGAATGGACTATACAATTATAAGAGAGAAGCGGTTGGAACTAATACTCTTACATGATAAGATAAAAAAAGAAACTTATCCCATAGACAAGCTTATGGTAGTTGACAATGCAAGTGTTGTGTTTCAGAGCAGAGACGATTTTTATAGGTATGTTTGTACTTTTACTTACAACTGCGGCGCGTTATGATGGCCGTTACACCACTGTTTTTGCTCGTGTTCTTTTTTTTGGTGTGTGAAGTATGTTTCTTTAATTGTTGGTCTAACAGTTCGTTGTCCAATAAACCAGTTGTGTCAAAACGGCCATCATAGCGCACCGCAACTTTAGTAAAATGTTAATATCTACAGAAATAAATTGGGTGTCTTAGTTCAGCTTTTTATTAAATGCATATCAAATTACTTACTATAAAGAATAGCATCACCTTAATACCTAATGACTATTATTATTAATTATCCTTTTTAATAATGTAGACTAATTAACTACTAGATTGCCAGATAAAAAGATTGTGACAACTGCACTGCTACTATAGGTAACCGAGTTTTCATTGTTTTTCAGGTATCTAGAAGCTCACCAATTGTATGAGAAATATATAGAATCAACCGATACTCAAGAACAGTGTGACATAGTGCTTCAAGCTTATAAACTGTATAAAGAAATTGATGAAGATGACATGTCACGGTAATAATAATTATGCATTATATTGATATCTGGAAAGAACTCGAGTTTTCAGATTTTTCACTTGAAATTTATCCATGCAGGTTTTGTGGAAATGCTTTTTGTATTCCATATAATGACTCATTTATTTAGATTTAATAAGTTCGAAGCGTTTTTTTAAGTTATTGAAGAATGAGCTTTACGTGTAACGCCTAACGTTCAAAATGAAACAATGCTTTAAACACGTCAGCACTCAGCGCTTTAAAACACTTTCCATTTTGAACTTTGGGTGTTGGGCGTAAGGCGTAAGCTTCAATAAACCAACTTTTGATCACCACGTTTTTTTAATTACCGTGTGAAAGCATTAGCATCGGTCGGTGAGTGGTAACTCCCCTAAACATCCATTAAGGATATCTGGGTAATGCATGAAAGCTATATTTAATTTCAGTTACAAGTCTTTGCCGCCATGGCTGCGCAGATATACACCTGCCAGTATTTATGTGAAGCTCTTAGAGAATGGTGTTCAAGACTTGAAGAAAGTGAAGTCGGAAAAGCAGTACACAGTCGCAGTGCAGATATTAGACTCACTGATCTCGCAGCGAGATTTCAGACAGCACCACCAGTACAAGTGGTATGCGGAGAAAGCACTTATTTTGCACAAACATTTAGATCGCACTGAACAGGTAATCCATTTTTTTCACTTCAGAGAAAAGGCGAAGTATATCGCTTTGTTAAATTGAAGGGTAGTTACAAAAATTAATGAAATAAATTAAAAATTAATAATAAATTAAAGAATATACATGGCGGAAATCTATAATAATAAAATATATATATATTGTTTTTATAATATCACGCCTATATCCCCGAAGGGGTAGGCAGAGGTGCTAGCATCCACATTTCGCCAGTTTATATTTAGGTCCCAATGTAATAGGTGGCGAGCATATTGCCATCAACCGGGCACTTATAAACCTGCGATAAATACACACATAACTTCGAAAAGCATCGCAGTCATTGGTGTGTGCCATGGTAAACCTGGGATCGAACCCGAGACCTCGTCTCAGCAGTCCACCACCCATACCACTAGGCTACCGCGGGCTAGTCCGTACGTGCGAAGTTCGAACTTTTACTGCTGTTAATCTTTGAAAAGTAGGTGAAATGGAACTAATTTCTTTTTAGGCAGTGCACACCTTGCTGGATGGATTCAAAGCAGACCTGTCAGAGGAGGCCAAGGATGTTTTACGACCGCGCGCTAAGCAGATCGCCAACCAGCGTAACGTGGTCCTCAACGACGAACTGAAACAAGCGCTGCGTGGTCACGTGGAACAAGAATATATATTAGAAAGTAACCTTCCTGCCGACCATGTCTACAAACAGCCCATGGAGTAAATATATTTACATTTTTATACATTCGTTGAATCAAAGCTTTGAAATAATAAAAACCGCTATTTTGTCACAATACCTTGGGAAAACCTGCCGTGGTTTTCCCAAGCGACTACAATATGGGGTTCTTCGAGAAGGGCATTAGAAGGTTTCTACAGGATAGGCAGCACGTGTGTGACGCCTCTGGTGTTGCAAACGTCTATAGGCCACGGTGACCGCTACCCATCAGGTGGGCCGTGTGCTTGTCTGCCACCTAAGAGGTATAAAAAAAAATACACTTTCGAAAACCTAATGTTACATACATTAGGTTTTCGAAAATATATTTTTAGGAAAGGATAATGATGATGATGATCAATATGATCATAATATAACTATTTGTTGCTGGAAGTCATCATTATCTGAAGGCCTATCCTAATTGCATCCATAATATATATTTTAGGTACCTCTAATTTATTTGGACGTTTATGAGAGCGTAAAGGAAATTGGGATACCCCTTAACCTTGAGATAGACTGGATGCGGGAGGTGGAGGATCAGGAGCAGTGGCGCAAGTGGAGTGCTGCACTTGCGCCACTGCGAGTGCAAACGGCCCACCCAATGGAAAGTGCTTACTGTGGCCTATGGAGGTTTGCAACGTCAGGGGTGTCACACTCATGCTGCCGACCCTGGGGGGGAAGGTTAAGAGAGTTTCCGTGCTGCAGAAGTTTGTCTTTCAATTTCATTACATCAAATAGCAGTATCAACAGCTCTCGGTCTTCCCACTGACAACACATAACCTCGCCAATGAGCTCTGGTCCACACAAGGAACATAAGTAAAACACGTTATTTTTGTTATAGCAATCATAACCAAAGAGGCAAGTTAAAATTTGAGGCACGCCTTGAGCAAGGGAGATCCATAATGAGTGCGGAAGATTATTGCGTCGTACATTATACGCACAACGGGGAATTCACGCATGGTAATATATTTTTGCATCTCAACTACCATACAGACAGTCACCAGTCTACCTGTAATTGTAGAGCAAGCCATTAGTAATTAGATCTAGACTCGCGCTATGAGAAAATATTAAATAAACTTTAACTATAGTGTTACAATATTAAAAAAGAATCTAAAAAATGGTGTATACAGTTTAAATTATGAACGTTGACTTCAACCTGGGCAAACATCAACCATATGAATCCGTACAATCTGTCTCTTATGCAGCGTCTACATTTACGTAACATTTTGCCTTGACTGTGTTAGAAGTGCGTGTCCGTCGCGTATTCAACTGCGTGATAGTTGCACTTTAATGAAACCATTGATTGACTGGTGGCCGTGTCAGCACAACTCTAGTATGTGCCCATGTGCCACAAGTTGTTACGTCCACACTCAACGTCATGTCTTGATGCCCCGCTGTCCAGTTCGCTGTCATGTCAGTCATGTCACAAATCTGGATGCACCTATAGATTGCTAAGACTTTACTTAAAACATAATTGGTATTGGTTCTATGTATTGTTTCTGTGTTGCAGGTGAACACTGGGAAGGTAGAATAGTAGTCACCATGTTTTTCCTCTTGTTCTGGGATATCATATACACAAAACCGGAGGGTATTCCCGGTATATTTATGAGTCACTACCAGAGACATCCTCTGGACCTGTATTCAGAGAGTTTTTATATTAATAGGAAGAATATAATTGATGAACGTATAAAGCTTCTCGAAGAAAGTTCGGACGAAGCTGTAGTTGGAATGATGCAACATCGTTGGGATGAACGGCCTGAATGTGAGTACTTGAGATATCTAATCATCATGATTTAAATCATCATCATTATCATTTATTTATAGAGTTCCAAGTAGTTCCCCTACAGTACACAACATATTGGCATGAAAAGTTTTTTATGCCAATATGTTGTGTACCAGGAGTCTTCGGCTTTAAAGGTGTTTCCCTTACACCCTGTATTTCATTATCATATCATAATGTCCCGCGTCTGTGTAGGTTTTAGTAAAAACACATTTTTACTGTATACTTATAGACCTAAATTTTAGTTTCAATCTGGCTCTAAATGCATAAAGATTTGTGACTTTTTGTTGGAGAGAATTGTGTTTAGGTCCAACGCCGGCAGTACAATGTCTAAGGTTACGCTTACTGCGATTTATTATACCACTTAAGTGGTAGACAAGCACATGTCTCGTCTGAAATTCACAGTGCACAGTTGCTTATGCCACCTCCTCTCTGAGTTTGCTATGTATCTTAGGCCCTGAAGGTCTTGATGGGGCCTTTAAAACAGTAATTCAAAGTTCAACCAATTAGCTTATTGCAGTCCACTACTAATTAGCGGCTCCTCCTAATGTCGAGAGGCTTTGGTCTACATTTTCCACGCTGGCCAGACAGGTTGGTTTTATATCGAGTTTCCTTCTTTCGCAGTGATATCATCTGCTTATTTTCCCGTTAGTCGCCTCTCTAGACGAGATGGGGGGATCAAACTTATATTCTTTCTCCGTCACCACACACATAACCACACTTTAAGTTTAACTAGCAGACCCGCGCAACTTCGTCTGCGTCACCCCGTTTTTGCAACATTTTTCATTCCAGCTCCGCACCTGTTTGTTGTAGCATGATGTTATATACATATAAACCTTCCTCTTTAACCATTCTATCTATTAAAACAAACCGCATCAAAATCCGTTGCATAGTTTTGAAGATTTAAGCATACAAAGGGACAAGAAAAATAGGGACAGAAAACGCGACTTTATTTTATACTATGTAGTGATAGTGATAACGTATACTATGGTATTGTAGACGAGGTGTCGGAGATATGTCGCAGTATGGGCTGGCACAACGTGTCGTCGGTGGCGGGCTGCCTGGGCGCGCGATCGCTGGCCGCCATCTGCCGAAGACTGGCCAAGGACTTCAGCTACACACATTCCGGCTTTCCCGACTTGACTTTGTGGAACGTACACACTAAACAGGTTTGTAACATGTAATCAATTTTCCGCATTTCCGCTGCTATTTCTCTCCATCCTAAGGTTGCCTGTAAGAGATTGCCGCAGAGCGATAAGGCCGCCAATTGTATTTACCATGTGCAAACATTTATCTGTGTTACTATTCTATTCTTGGTGTACAATAAAGACATGTTATTATTATTATTATTTCCTTTATTTATTTTTAACACATATAAATTACATTTTTAAATACATTTATAAAAAAAAAAAAATCTAAATATATTTAAAAATATAAAAAATAGTAGCCCACCGGCATCGGGTACAGGGACCAAGCTACCGGTGGTTAGGGCTCCAGAGAAAGGAACTTCCTCACAATGCGTGCCGTGTCGAGGAGTACCGCCTTTTGCATCAGGCCCTTGACCCAGCTGCCTAACGAGAGCCTCTTAAGGTGTTGGTCGAAGCTCTTGGCTATCAGCCCATGGGCTGATACGACTATCGGGACAATGATTGCCGAATCAACATTCCACATGTCAACAACCTCATGAGCCAGATCCAAATATTTTATTTGTTTATCTTTTTCGGCTTTCATGAGGTTTTCGTCATGAGGAATGGTGACATCAACAATCATTGCAAGGCGCTCTAATCGATCTATTACCACTATATCGGGCTTATTGGCGACTATAGTCCTGTCAGTGATAATAGATCGATCCCAGTATAAAGTGGCACGACCATTTTCGAGAACTGGGTCGGGCACATACCTGTAGTATGGCACCTCTGAAGTCACAAGATTGTATTTGAGGGCGAGTTGCTGATGTACTATCTTGGCCACTTGGTTATGTCTGTGCAAATACTCGCCGTTGGCAAGACGAGAACAACCGGAAATAATGTGCCTGAGTGATTCTCCGGGGCGGTGGCATGCCCGACAGATGTCCACCGTACCGTCCTTCAGGATATACTTCCGGTAATTGTTCGTCATAACAACTTCGTCCGTAATTGCAAAGACAAAACCCTCGGTTTCTCCGAAAAGATCACCGAACCGTAGCCAAGATACGGACGCTTTTAAGTCTATATCGGGCCCATATAAGGCCCGATAAAACCGTCCGTGTAGCTCTTTGCCCATCCATACCTCCCTGCGATCTGCAGTACTAAGTACTACAGGTTTGCGCCAGTTCTCTTTAGCCAACGCAAGAGGGGTTAAACCATTGTCCACTGCAACCACATCACGGTGCATATCCGTGTTGGTATGTAAAAAATATTCTCTGAGGTTGTATATCTCACGGTTATGGAGGGTCTTGACATTCAGAAAGCCACGTCCCCCCAATTTCCGTGGGATATACAATCTCATTACGGAAGATCTGGGGTGATGCATCCGAAATGTGGTTAACAGTAAACGAACTCTTCTATCCAGGGCATCAAGTTCCGTCTGAGTCCATCTGAGTATGCCGAAGGAATACGTTAGAACTGGCATGACCCATCCATTATAGGCGCGCACCTTATTACCGCCCGAAAGAAAGCTTCTTAGGACTTTCTTCAGGCGGCCAAAGAAACGCTCCCGCAATGCCTGTTTCATGCCAGTCTCAGGTATCCCTAATGCCTGCGACATACCCAAATATTTATAGGTTTCGGTTGAAGAAAGAGATTTAAGCTTAATGGAATCCGAAAGAATCAGGCTCTCGGATTCCACTATTCCACCTTTTTCTACATGCATGACCGCACACTTGTCCAAGCCAAATTCCATCTTGATAGATTACTAAAGCTTTCAGTCATCTTTAGTAGTTTTATCAATTGCGTATTGTTTGCAGCAAGTAATTTGAGGTCATCCATGTAAAGGAGGTGGGATATAACTCGACCCTCTTTCTGCAATCGATAGCCTAGCCCTGAATTCTCCAGTATTGTACTTAGAGGATTCAGTGCTAGACAAAACCATAGGGGACTCAGACTGTCGCCCTGGAATATACCCCTCTCAATTTTTATGGGTGCCTCGTTTGTCTGGCCACATCCTGGATAGCGAAGTACCGTCTTCCATTGCCCCATACATGACCCTAAGAAGTTCGCTAGAGTTGTATCAATTTTATACAACTCTAGGACTCTCAGTAGCCACGTATGCGGCACAGAATCATAGGCCTTCTTATAGTCTATCCAGGATGTTGCCAAATTCTTGCGTTTACGACGCACCTGTTGACTAATGATCATGTCAACTAAAAGGAGCTCTTTAGTACCACGGCTCCCCTTCCTACATCCATTCTGAGAGATAGAGATTATTGAATTATTATTATTATTATTATTATCAATACATTGTGATTTGCGCTTGCGCACATTCAACGGAAGAAATGTGGACACAATTCGGCGCCTTGACATCACTAATATGGTCAGAAGACTGTAACGGACTAAATATCGTTTGAGGTAGTGTAGTGTTTTTGTATCAAAGTACAAAGAACACATGAAGAAAGTGTCTTCTGCTCCCGTATTCATTTAGATGGAATGTATTTATTTATTAGTCAAATTAGGTAGATTATAATAAAAATAGAGTAGTTACTGAACACGGTACTTTTTAAAAAAAAATTACAGGAGAAATCGAGTACGAGAATGGTGCATCATTCTAGTCGTCGAATAGGTACCTACTCATGTTAAAACAAAAATAAAATTTCGTTTGTACGTTTAATACTAACGTTATTTGCCCCACTGACGTCATCATTGCATCGCATTTGCATGTTATTTACAGAGCTCACTTTAATTAATTGTATTGTTAAATGTACTTACTAGTGATTCAATTCGATAGAGTATCGTCTGTAAATAACATTAGAAAATTTCGTTTCATACCAACCAATTGGAAGTTCTACTATATACTTAGAACAATGTTATTGTTTACACCATTAAGATAACAACTCTATTAGTAGACCACGTACCCTTGCCACATTCGTTCTCGCGGTGTGGGTGTGGTAACAAGTTTAGTGAGTGAAGAACTAATTGGGTATGTTATTATAAATTGGCTATTTGTATATTTTTGTGAAACAACACACACACACATACATACACACGCACATCACCACATCTGTAGAAAGAGTAAATGAGCCCTTGAGTGGAGATCGTGAGATGGCAAGCGTTAGATGGGATGACCCCTCACGACCTGAAAGAAGTGGCTGGGTCAGATTAAAGTGCTCCACCGTCGACCACGTCATCACTTACTAATAGGTGAGATAGTGGTCAACCGTGAGCCTATCGGACTAAACAATTTGCTTTAACCGTTCTCATTTTTTATGGAGAGACAATTTAATAAGCCAACTCTACACGCACTAACCTAACACTCGCTGACTCTGATTGCTTCAGAACTATCAGAGTCAGCGAGTATTAGCTTTTTGCGTATAGCTCTCTATAGGTCTTTTTCGACCTTGCAGCTTAATCAATTTGTGTAGGCTGGCCTAACTCTCTACTGTGCCTCCCAGTCATTCTGTAATTGTGACAAATCGAAGGATTTCTAAAATGAATCCATGTCGTCTGGACATTCGCTTTTTCCAATTTTAAATTGATTTGATGGCAGACATTTGTGCAAATTTTAAGGACGCTTATCTGTTTGAGCCTAGGCTTGCGCAATCTTCTTTCTCTTTACATATGAAATTGCCGAAATTTTCTTACAGATTCATTAGTTCGTTATTCCTGTAATTTAATAGCTATTTCCATTATTTATATTTTGTTTGAAAGTTACAAGATTTTTACAACTCATTTTTTTATTAGCCGCTTGATAAATTAAATTCGATCTTCTAAAACAGTACTTCCTAAATCCATCTTGATGATAAATTTCGTATTACTTTTTTACAGCTGTCACTTTTCAAAAATGTAAGAAAAGTAAAAGTTGCTGTTTGTTTAATGTTGTCTCTCATTCATGCATAAAACAAATCAAAAAATTTGGATTTGTCATTTCTAAAAAAAATGCAAAAATGTTAGTACTGAAAGTTGGGTTTCCTCCAATAATTTCAAAGAAAACGGCAATTTCATATGTAACGACCTATTATTATACTTGAACGTGTATGGCTACCATTGTTTAACGATTACCGTATGAGTAGATGTGTGCCGGCTTGCACGTGAAGTTGGATTGACTTGGTTAGTTTTGTTCGTTATGAGTAAATAAGTTTGTAAATATTCACATAATATTATTTTAGGACTATCATAGACGTAGCAATATATCAATTAGAAACATTGATTTTTGTGTTAAACTTTAAAAACTGTTCTTTAATTCCAATACCGGTTTATGTTCGTAGTACATTAAAACAGGTACCTCTATACAAATTAACAAGGAAAATGTGCATAGTAGTTCTCAAGTCACTGTCAGTAAAGGTCATCTATTAATATATTTGTCCAACATTACTAACTAGCTAATGCCCACGGCCCCGCCCGTGTGGAATATTGGTCTCACACCCCCAACTCATGGTAACCCATTCCAGAGACAAAAAGTAGCCTATGTGTAATTCCAGACTATAATCTATCCCTGTACCAAACTACAGCCAGATCTGTTCTGCCGTTTGAGCGTGATGGAGTTAACAAACATTATCACATTATCCATATCATCATCATCATCATCATTATCATAAACTCACGCCTGTATCCCCGAAGGGGAAGGCAGAGGTGCTAGCACCCACATTTTGCCAGTTTATGTTTTGGTCCCCAATGTAATAGGTGGCGAGCCTATTGCCATCAACTTGGCACTTATAAACCTGCGATAAATACACACATAACTTCGAAAAGCATCGAAAAGTCATTGGTGTGTGCCATGGTAAAACCTGGGATCGAACCCGAGACCTCGTCTTAGCAGTCCATTACCCATACCACTAGGCTACCGCGTTATCCATTTGCAATTTTGTCGCGTCCTCGATGAATGACGTCAGAAATAAATTGACAACGGAACCGCACAGCAATTGTTTCATAGTTATATTTTTAGGTTTCCCTTATCGGTTCAGTAGCGAGGTCAATAATAAATTGGTCACTTGATGAATAAGTATATACAATTTCGAATCACAAAGCTGCACGACTGCAGCTCATACTTACGTCATTTTTAAAACAAAAAAAGATTAACTTAGTTTCTTGATATCCTTGTGTGAATAGTGCCAGTCGGCAAATGACCGCCGCCGCGGCAGTTGTGTGGGTCAACGACTTACGTGCCAAACATTTGCACATTTATGACGTTTAGTAGTAATATGCAAACTGTATTTTGTGAGAAGTGCGTAGAAGTGAAAAAAAAATCATATGTGTAGTTTTAGCGTTTCAGAATAGATTATATTATAAAAGTTATATTATATAGTAAAAGAGAGTCCTATTCGTATTTTTGTGAATAAGTGTTTTAGTTCTAGAAGTGATATGCATTACATGATCGTCGACTAAGGGTGTAACCACATCAATCGACGCGGAATCGGCTGAAGCCGGTTAAAAAAGTCTTTATGCCGACGGAATAAGAGTGTTACTAATAGCTTTCGCATCGGCTCGGCTCGGCCGACGCGACGCGGCATCGGCCGACGGCGAATCGAACCGTTTGTCGATTAGCTGATCGCATCCGTACGGCGCTGAATCCAGCGGAACGTTTCCGCCTGCTGCCGAACAGCGCTGGAGACGGTCGAACGGCGTTGAACGGCAGTTGAATCAACCGTTCGCATGCCTTCATCTACGACGGTAGCCGAATGGTGCCGAAGACGGCCGATCAGCGTTGGGTAGCCGACTAATGAATCCGCTCGCGTGCCTTCATCTCCAAATGAAAGGCCAGAACGTCCGTACAGCTCAGAGTTAAACTTAAATCTGCGATGAAAGCATTTGTTGATATTTTCGGGGTCTCACACGATCACGACTGTCGACTGCCGAACGCTTGCGAACATCCGTCGCGACGGCTGTTTGGAGGTGTCGACTGCCGAACGTAATTGAACAGAGGCCGTGACAGCCATTCGGAGGAGTCGACTGCCGAACGTAAGTGAACAGCCGTCGTGACGGCCGTTCGGAGAAATCGACTGCCGATCGCATGTTAACAGCCGTCGCAACAACTAATCGGCGATAAGCCGAGTAGTGTGGTGATACGCACTCGGCTTAAGCCGATTCCGCGTCGATTAATGTGGTTACACCCTAACACGCCCCTACGACGCGAGACAAGCCCACAAAAAAAGCTCGGTGCATGCTGCTTGGATGTATGGTCCCCTTATACACACCGGGTACAAACGAAACACACCGTCCTATTTCCCCCCACATAAGGTCATAGCGAACGAAGTGAATGACGGATATTATCTTCCTTAAGGAGGAAGTCAATATCCGCCATGTACAATATGGTATTCAAACTGGTAGGAACTAGCGACAAATATTATTTGTGACCCCAAAGTACCGATCGGCACTGGCGAATTGACCCCCTGCACGATGATATTATATAACCACCATTTTAGGTACTGCAATCCACGACCGTACATCTGGGTTTAACTAGAGGTATATAAAAAGCATACGCTGGTGTGTATGTGTGTGTGTATTCTCTCCAGGCATGACCATGCAGTTCAATACTTTCTATTAATGTCTTTATCAAATGTGTGTTTACTGGCGGTGGCAAGATCTGCAACCACACCCAAACTTTTTAGTACATCCTTACTTCTCGCGTAACGAGCACCGTAGTCTTGAGACGGGTAACCCTACTTATAGTTCCAGTTTACCCTCACGGCCATAAGTGAGTCGCTACAGAGTTACGCCTCTAAAGTTTCACTCTCTTGCCTTATAAAGATCAAACATGGTAGGACATGACGGTATCTCCCGTCCTAATTGAGCAGTCCGACTGGGGAAGTACCTCAGCCCTATAGAATACTGTTATGTTTCTGGCAGGGAGTAGGGTAGAGCAGAGCTCCCTGGAGAGGTTTTATGTTGTTAATGGGAAGACCGAGAAACCCTTCTTTGTCTTCTACACTACACACTTCTACACTGACAGTAAAAAGACTCTTAAGCTTCCCCCCCTCCCTTCTCCTTCCCCCCTCTTCTCTATATGATCGGCTGCACAAATGTGACGCCCCTGGTGTTACAAACGTCCATAGGCCACCGTAACCACTTTCCATCGGGTGGGCCGCGTGCTTGCTGCCAATTAAGTGGTGCCGTTCTTCCCTCTAGACGAACCTGTATAAATCAGCTTGTGCCATTCCCAATAAACCATTTGCTGCCTTTCTATAACACACTTGTACTTTTCTATTGAACTAAACCTTTGAGAATGCCCCAAGGTGAAACCGGTTAAGTTCACTTATAAATATCTTGGAGATGTACAAGTGTATTATCAATATTATACATACAACTAATTGTTTTTATTAAGTTCTACCAAGTGCCATCAATTAACATATTATCCAATAGCATTACATAAAAGTTTGCTACTGTAGCTAAGCGGAGTTTTTTATGCAATCCTAATCTTTCTCCGCTCCACCCCGCCCGTCAATGGAATCGCATCGCATTAGTTTATTTAGTAGGAACTTTGCAAACTTTTATTGTACTTGTCAGATTAACTATCAACATTTTGTATTTTGCAGATAAAGTTTGTGGAAGTGAAGACGGATGCGGACAAGCCGTCCATGAAGCAGTTGCAGTGGCTACAGTACTTGACGAGCCACAATATTGCAGCTGGGTTCTGTTACGTAGGCGTCAACACCACTAGATGTAAAGCGAGGTCGCGCGATAGTGCACCGACGCTTTGAGCAAATAGCAGATACGAATAAATCCTACAATTACCATTTATGTGATTTTAATAGACTTTACTACCCATCCGTTGATAGTGATTGCTGCAAATCCTAATTGCCTCAATAGAGCGAACGCTGCTGATATCGTTCCAGTTATTGAAAGACAATTTCCATACATTCATGCTAAATTTCAAGATAATATTGGTATGGATACGTGACTCGTATTTGTAGCTTATCGATTGTCCTGTTATCTGATAGTAAACATTACTGAACAACGCGATATTATTGGCATACAATAATCGTAGTATATTGAAAAAAGAAAACATAAGTTGTGCATACAAAAAAGTTCAGTGCTGTTTTCATAAACGATTATCTGTATAACATGAAGCAAACAACTCTTGAGTCATTTTTTAGAAAAAGAAAGAACCAGGACGTTGTCGAAAACCGTTATAAAACACTTTGCTCGCAAGAGCAGTCACCGGATAATGTTTTGCTGCAAAGTAACGATCAGATCGTTTGTGATAGTGATAGGATAAATTCGCAAGCTAGCTCACCTAATGATATCTTAGCACAAGGAGACCACCAAATTTTCCATGATAATACAGTCGTCAACTCAAGTGCAAAGACGTCACCTATACTCAGACAAACATCAATTAATGACGGTGCCATCGCAAGCAAGTGTTCGGAAGTTGAATTATGCAGCGTTTCACCTCATAATGTGTCAAGAGAAGAGAAGATCCAGGTTGTATATGATAATACAGTCACTAGCACAAGTACAAGCACGTCACCTTTGCTATGCCAAGTGTCACTTAATGGCGCCTCTACGCAGGAGAGCGATCACGAATCGCATGTCAATGCTGCTGCAAGCGAAACTTTGGAAGCTGAATTATCTAAATTATGCGGCGTGACACCTCTTGATGTCTTCAAACAACAGGACGTCCAAGTTTTGCAAGATAATACAGTCGCCAACACAAGTGTAAGCACATTACCTCAAAAAGCAAGCCATGTAGCCCATGGCACTGCCATCGTATGCGATAATTCGGGAGCTGAATTGTCTAAAGTATGCGTTGGTTCACCTAATGATAGTTTGATACAAGAGAATGACCAGTTATTCTATAGCAATGCAGTCGCTTCTACAAGTGCAGATTCTTTATGGAATAAAAATGCAGTCTCCAAAACAGATTCAGAAAGTGAAATACGTATAGTATGCGATGTGTCACCTGATACCGTCAAACATATAAAAACTTCAGCAATGCGTTTAAAATCCTCTAACAAGAAATCGAATAATACAAGTAGTCCTAGAAAAACGTCTAAAACTGCAGCCATGAACAGCGGTAAGTTCCGTTTCATACAGAATGACATTGCAGATTTTTTTCCTATGATTATATTCTGAGATCTTTGCCAGCATTAAACAATGCTTCTAAATTTATCTAAATGGAAATGACAGTGAGATTGTTATACTCATACTATTACCCACTCACGAGAAATGAGTCAAACATAATTTCGTATGAAATGTAAAAGTTACCATAAAATATTTCGAGTTGCCATGGAGTGTGCTGCATGCCCATATACGGCACATACCTGTACACCGGAGAATCTTATGAGCGCCTCCGATAATCAATCAAGGTAGCAGCGCACTGGGAATATAGAATTTAGGGGTAGAAATGGCGTCGATATTTTATGCTTTTTCCTCTTCTTTTCGATAGACACAGCCTTTTCCAATATTTTTTAATGTAACATCAGTAATTAATTAATTACAGTTCCATTTATACTTCATACTATTGAGCAATATGATAAACATCTGAGGACTAGTGGTGTATTGAAAGGTATACTGAGGGATGACTCGCTGGACTTACTATCAACGTGGCCACTTTTGACGGAGCCTGCTAAAAGAATAGTCTGCTATTTGTACTGTATCGACCACGAAGAACAGCTTGAAATAATATGTAATGAAATCAATACGACAGAAATTGAGGAAATTAAGACATCGTTGTCTGAGAAGGCGTTTATAACTCTCAGTTCTGAAGGTAAAAAAATGATTAGATATGAAGCATTAAACTAAACACCGACCTTGCTTCTACCGATCTTTATTTTTTTCTAGCTCTATACCAATTGCACAAAAAATATTTAGACTTTAAAGCGCGATTCACACAAAGTGCGTTTGCGGGTCGAGAGCAGATGGGTTTGCCATCCATTGCTGTTTACAGAATACAGGAAAATTATATAATAATAATAATACAAATATTTATTCCAGGCAGTCATTTATACAACCCATGTGTTACATTATTAAAACATAATATCGTTATATTAGAAATTTATGCACGATTTGAATAAAAATATTTTTTTGTAATAAGAATAAAGTTAGTAAAAACATTATCTTAATAAAGATCGGCAATGTATGGTTAAAAGATCGTGCACGGACGCACCCGCGCTATTTGTGTATCGCGCTTAACTAAGTTCAATTTTCGTATTAAGTAATTTTTCTTGCTGATGTGCTTGATGGCACAAAACAAATATATACATTTCAATTGTTCCTGTTAGTAGTTCCATCCTGTATATTAAGATAAACAAATTTAATTTTAAAACAATATTATATATGGAATCAATTTAAACTACCCATTTTTATTATTATAGGCAGTACAGACACACTAACATTATCTGATTTGAATGAAATATGTAAGAAGTTGAATATGAAACCCTCGCCAAGTAAGAAGAAAGCTAAAATGAACCTCGACCTGTACATGAACACAACGAATATTGCTGATTGGTTTAAGGGCTCCAATAAAACCGACATCCGCAAGAGAGATACAGATGTTTCAGAGGAGTAAGTCAACTTTGTTATACATACGTAAAATAATGATGTATAGGGTGTATTTTTCAGACGGGCAGTTAGAACCGTTATAGTTACGGTAAGAAATTTCTAGTCCTAGTAGACTTTGGAGGAACGGGATGTGATGTCCCTCCAACACAAAGGGAGGATCCTCCGACCAGGCAAGGTGATCGCGCCTGGCGGGCCGCGGCCTTAACGGTTGTCGTTGGGTTGTTGTATATAATATATTGTACTAGCGAGAGAACTTCATTTTCGCGATGCAGGATCGTTGTGACGTAGTAGTGACGTCGTAGTTACGTAGTAGTTACTCATGCTGTCGCTAGATGGCGCTGGGTACATGTGGTATCGCCACAAGACTATCCATAACTTTTCAAGATATACTGCGCTCTATTCACAGTTTGGAAAAATCTTACAGCCAGCAAATGGAACGTTAAAATACCATTATTTGTGCCAATCAATCATATTTCTCTCTATAGAATTCCTCTGTGGAAGTCCTATTTCTCTTTAGGGATTTCTATGGAATCAATTTTAAAGTATGAAGCATCAGAAATAACAGAAATAGGTTAAACTTTTGTGAGGAAAATCAAAAATATCAACTCAAATATTACATTTGGCCACATGATCTCTACAACATATTGTTATCAAAATTGCAGAATAAAATCAAAACTGAAAAAGAAATGGAAGTTATCGGACCACGCCCGTGAAACTATTAATGAACTACTTATTTTGATGCACTTGGATAATATTTTCAATATGGGCTGCTCAATCGACCCGACAGAGAGGAAAAATAATAGACCTGTTATAAAATTTAAGCCTCCTGCAATTATGAAATGTTATCCTGTGGATAAAGAAATGATAGTGGACAATGCGAGTATTGTTTTTCAGGATAGAAACGAATTTTGTAGGTACGTATATTTCATTTGAATTCAGATATCGAATGGCAACACATGAAACAGAAAAAACATGTTTTTCACTTCTAACAAGCGCTCCTGAAAACGCTCAAACGCAAAATCACTTTTTTATGGTATTCTTTCGTTTTCCATAAATTCATTTGCACTAATTTCGTTTGCCATAATCATCCCCGGTCATAATATTTACTTGCTTTATTATCATTTATACTAATAACGTTTGACATAACAACTCAACAGTCATAACGTTTATTTGCCATAAAATCACTTTCTATAACAACATATATCATAATAATTAGTTTCCATAAGTAACACATCTCATAATCGACTCTTGACATAATCAAAATTTGATATACCTAATTATGAAAATAATACATAATATTGTTAGGTCAAAATTAATTATCGTTAACACCCCGACTCAGTGCAATCCGACTTTTTTAAAACACCCAGAAGTAGGAGCCCGCGTAGCGGGCTCCGTCGAGCTTATTTAGTAGACGTCATATGAGGTTTAGTTTCAGGTTTAATTGTGAATAAAAAATCTGTGTCGTATAATTAACATTATTGAAAACGAAAGTTATGGCAAATACATTTATGGATTTTAATTAGTATGACACTTGATCGATTATGACCAATGAAATTAGTGAAAGTGATTTTATGTCATTCCACGAACTCCGTGGCGTGGTGGTAGTGACTGCTACGCAGGAGGCGTGTGATCGATTCCCCTGGATAAAATTCGTGTGTATGAATATGAATATTTGCATTGGTCTGGGAATTTCAATATATATCTAATCCATATATATATTTATATAACCTATATAAAACCCATAACACAAGCTAGTTAAACTATGCTAACCATAGGTCTTGGTGACGTTGTGTAGATTGTTCTAGAATATTTGTTTATTTCTATAAATTATAGTTTGAAGTGACACATAGTCATTCCAAACTATAATCTACGTATCTGTGTACCATATTTCAGCCAAATCCGTTCAGCAGTGAGTAGGTATGATTGAGTGAAACATCTTCACATACTTTCAAATTTTCTAATATTAAGTCGGATAGCACTCTTCCTATCAGCCTACTTATGCTTAATAAATTATGATTTTTGTTGCCATTTTCAGGTATCTAGAGGCTTATGCGTTCGACAAAAAATATAAAAAATATAAAAAAGCGCAAAGTATATGTGGTATCGTGTTGGACGCTCATAAGTTATATACAGAAATTGCAAGAAACGAAGAACGAATGTTCCGGTAATTAAAGATATAATGTACTAAATAGAATACATACGTATACTGTCATGAATGTGTTTGAAAATTTAACGGTTTTTTATACTACTTAGGTGGTAGATGATCACACGGCTCACCTGATGGAATGTGGTTACTGTGGCTTATGGATGATTACTACACCAGGGGCGAATATCGATGCTTAAGGGCCCAGATTGCCCAGACGCAACATCGATTTCGCGCGACCGCAGCGCTACTGTTTACTGAAACAACCGACCGGGGCGGGTGAATGACCCAGAGAGAGCCACCTTTTTGTATTCTACTTACCTAAAATTCCAACTATGTATTTATTTGTAATTTTACTACCACAGTTTATTCTTATTTCGTAAAATATTCATTCAATAACATAATTGCAAATTCAGTAGCAAGTACGGTCGAAATAACATCGAGCCTTTCCTCGCTACTGTTTATCTATACGCAAGGATATGTGCCTATTGGATAAACTCAAATAATTACTTACTATTTGTTTACGATCACCTTGATATCTTAAAAATCTCCTAGGGTTTTACAAAAAAATATCAATAAATGAAACACAAGTATAAAAATGATTCATATAATTTAAAAGTAGGTAAACAATAACAAATATGAGTCGCCAAGCGTGCTAGGGTTGTGCAAAAATTTGTAAAATAAGTTTATAAATTATTAATATACAAATTAGAAGTAAGTAAACAATAACAAAATTTGAGTTCAAAATTCTAATGTTTAAAGTTGTTTAAATAAATTACTGAATAAATTCTGATTTCTGCTAATTTGATTATAAAATCAATTGCTATTGCAAAACCTATCAGAATGAAAATGTTACCAGATGCCCGATTCACGTAATAAAAACCGTAGCGTGGTGACTTCAAAATGTCACTTTGTTTTTTTGCAAACAAACCCTTTTAACCGACTTAAAAAAAGAGGAAGATTCTCAATTCGCTGTATTTTTAAACCGATTTTGATGATTCTTTACACCAGGTAACTCTTCAAAATTGTATAAGAATTGTACAGTAATTGATTTATGACAATCCAAGACTAGATAAGTAAGTGCGTTTAAAACAGAAAACCATAAGGCGATTTCTAAGTTAAAACAACTTTTGGATGCACGTGAATCGACCGGCTGGGTAGTTAAGTTACCTCAGTCTATTTCAAAATCCTTAGGCGTCCTTCTCTTTCAAAACACGTAAAGTTCTTTCTTTCCTCTCTTTCGTAGCCTCTATGATACTGGAACTGGGCGCGTCACGAATTCGCTTCGTGACTGCCGAGGATCAACTAATTCTGGAAGTAGTCAATCGTAATAAAACCAAACTAATTTCATCTCCATTTGCTCCTTCCAAAATTTGACACTGACACTGCTTACTCTGCTTCTTCCTTGACAGCTTCTGCCATGGATAGTGCTCCTGTCTTTTCCCATCAATCGCAAACCGTATTATAAATTTCATTATATAATGAAGGTGACATAATTGGTAGGGCAGTTAATGTTTTTAACTGAAAGTAGCTCCCACCAGATGATATGATACCAGATACAATTTGATGATTCACTTCCATGCTATCTTCTTCCTTTCAACCAAACACACAGTAAATTTCATATTACACATACTAATTACACATACATTTCATGATGAGTTTTGAGTCCCGACCAACTTTTACTTCACCTATTATACTGAGGATACAATCCATTGGACCGCGGTCCCCTATGGCCTGAACAGCTTTAAAAAAAAAAGAAATATCTGCTACTCTACGCCCAACTTCCACTTCAACCACCTTTCCTTCTTGACGGTTTTCAATTACTAGTTCCTGTAAAGAAAGATAATGGCTTGATTGTTTTTTTATAAAAAATAATAAATAAAGAATGGGCCAAATTTCTTCAAACATAGCTAAGAAGTCCCTTAGAATACATCTTTGAAACATATAGATCAAAAACATAAACGTTTTGTATAAAATGTAAAGTCGGTTTAGGATAATAATTTTACGGGATAACATTATAATATTATTCTCCATCGCTTGTTCCATGCTCTTGCTTGACCCTAACGTGACATAATGTGACACTTTTTCGTGCATGTTGCCTTTGTTCATCGATTTATAAGACATTATCACGTCAAAAAATAAATAAATCTGACTACATATATTATAAATTTCCTTTACGCTATAGGTGTTGGTTTTTTATGACGTCACCTACTCTATGTCACTCGGGCTTAGAAGACAATTCTAATGATTCTAAAATCATCAAAATCGGTTAAATAAATATTATTTATTATACCTACATACATAAAATATGGGATTTTAACGAGAATTTTCTTTTGAGAAAGCAATTGTGAACTATTTAGGTACTAATGTGTTTGTCACCCAATGAAAATAATAAATATTGCAAGAAAAAAATCTATAGGTACTGGGATTTTGTCTTCGCCCATCACTAACTAGGTAGTTCGTTTGTGTCTCCCAATGAAAATAATAAATATTGCAAGAAAAAAATCTATAGGTACTGAGATTTTGTCTTCGCCCATCACTAACTAGGTAGTTCGTTTGTCTCCCAATGAAAATAATAAATATTGCAAGAAAAAAATCTATAGGTACTGAGATTTTGTCTTCGCCCATCACTAACTAGGTAGTTCGTTTGTGTCTCCCAATGAAAATAATAAATATTGCAAGAAAAAAATCTATAGGTACTGAGATTTTGTCTTCGCCCATCACTAACTAGGTAGTTCGTTTGTGTCTCCCAATGAAAATAATAAATATTGCAAGAAAAAAATCTATAGGTACTGAGATTTTGTCTTCGCCCATCACTAACTAGGTAGTTCGTTTGTGTCTCCCAATGAAAATAATAAATATTGCAAGAAAAAAATCTATAGGTACTGAGATTTTGTCTTCGCCCATCACTAACTAAGTAGTTGGTTTGTTTGTTTATGTAACAAGTCTAATTACGTATAACAACTTACCTCTATACAGCGCGTAGCAGTGTTGCTCGGAGTCTCGGCCTGAAGGTTTTCTTTATTTTCAATACTGGAAATATTAATCATCAATAGTATCCACTTTTATTTATTTTGTAATTTTTGTACAACCCTAACCCTAACCAGACTCTAGGCGCGGTGCGCCGCGCGCGTCTTTGACGGCAGCGAAGTATGTACGCCCATGCTATTTCAGATAGGAAACATACCTACTTCCACAATCTGATATTTAGACAATATGATGAACATGAAAACGAATATTTAACTATATTATGTAATAAAATTAATTATTATGAGAATATTCCTATAGAAATCGACTTTATTACTTATAATACAAACCAATATTTACATGCAACAACAACAACAAATGCGAATATATTATTATTAGTACTTAGACATGATAAAGCACTCAAATAAAACTAGAATTTTTACATGACACTTTCACACAAATCTCGTAATTTTTTTCCTCGGTATTTATACCTACTTTACAAGGTTCATAAAATAACCTCCTCAACAAACTACGTACCTATCTAAATAATTTTGTATTTTTTACGATTTATATCTAGTTCCATCATGGTTTTCTTCCAGACATTCATTATATCGGTACTTCCTACTTACTAAAAGTGAATTAGTTATAAAAATGTTATACTTACAGTTTTTCACAAAAAACACAAATTCACAACACGTAATATTGCTGGCGCATCCGACACGCGTGGTGTCACCTTGAACCCTAAAAACGTACTGCCGATCAGTAGCGATGCGGGTTACTAAATCATAATATCGGGATGCGCGTGATTTTTCATACATTTTTCTATGGAGAATTTACGTAGAACATATCTAGATTTTAGGGCTTTAAAAGAGGAAGTCTTTGTTTGTAAAGGTACAAAAAAAAGTACATAGGTTTAAGTATTGGTTTCTTCAGTGTTCAAAAAGTGTTTCTTTTTATCAATTTGTGTTGATTTATTGGGTAATATTTGAAGAATACGAAGGCATGTTTTTGCATTTTTGTCAAATTTTGTGCGTTTGTTGACGTTTATTATATAGCAATTATTAGGTTTTAAGGATTTAATATAAGACTAACATATATTTTGGTCTTTGATTGTAATATATACAAATTATCATTGATATCAATCATATCTAAATAAGTTAAATATGAAAAATCGTAACACTCTTTTCGGTGATTTTCACGATCTGGGCCCTTAATAACCTTGTGTTGTGTTTTCGGTGGTGAGTAGGGTAGCCAGAGCTCACTAGAGAGGTTTTGTGTTGTCCGTGGGAAAACCAAAGGCTTATCCTACATCTTTTGCGCTGACGACACAGAATGTCTCTGTTCTTACAGGGGTTGCGGCACGAGTGTTATTCCTCTGGTGTTACACTCGCCAATAGGCCACGGTAACCACTTACCATCAGGTGGACCGCGTGCTTGTCTGCGATCTAAGTTGTATAAAAAAAAATCAATAGCTATTTACATTAATCACTTTTAAAAATATTTCAGTAATTGGACTTTACCAATTTGGCTACGTAGATTCACACCAGCTGATTTTTACGTGGGTATACTAGACGACGGTGTTCGCCACTTGAAACAATCGCAACTTGAAAATAAAAATACAAAAGCGCTGAATGTATTAGACACATTGATCTCGCAACTGACGTTTAGGCAACATAAGAAAGCTGAGTGGTACGATATGAAGTACAATATTCAGCTGAAATGTTTAAGATCTGTCACTGAGGTAAGACTCTTCCATGCGACTGCATTAAAGACATTATATGACGTTTTTTACAAGGTAAGCAGCACCAGTGTTTTTTTTTCTTATGCTAAGGTTCTGTCTTGTAATTTGCAGGCTGCACGCACCCTAAAGGAGGCATGTGAAGCGGGCTTACCGGAGGAAACAGTTTATACTTTACGACATCGTGCCAAACAGATAGTGGACAAAAGTAGAATCGATCAAAACCTCCTTAAGGCATTACGTGTGCATGCGGACAAAGATATATTGGAAAATAGTATACCCGGTCCTGACTACTTTTACCAACCGCCTATAAAGTACGTAGAATTTGTGCTCTTACAGTTAGACATATTGCGTTGAGCGCGTTTTTGGTGAACAAAAATCATGGCACTCGCATCATTATCACCGAACGCTTTGATTTTACGTCACACGACATTTATCTATACTACTACTATATACTTATTATGTATAGGTATAGGTGTGTATTTTGTATATATTTATTAATATTCTATCTCATGTAAAAACAGTTGTATCTATTAAGATTCTACAATTTGTAGAAGAATTATCATATTGTATCACTTTTATTCGATTTATGAAAATTCATGAATTTTGTTACTTATTATATAATTTTAAAAAGTTTATGTTTGTCTGCGATGGACGCAAAAACTACTGAACGGATATCTTTGATGTTTTTTTCTGTTTCCCCTTCAAAACCAACTTTGGTCCAACCTAAAATCTTACGTTTGTTTGCAATCCGTTAAGTGGAACCAGAGTTATGATTAGTAATATAGAATACGGATTTCGATGCGGTTTTTTTTGTTTGAAGGGGTTTGGTCCGACTTAAAATCTTACGTTTGTTTGATTACAATCGGAAGTTCATAAGTTACTTAGTTCTTACTTTTATTAGCAATCCCCAAAGACATCACTGTACGTTTTTGTATTGACTAAATAACAATACAATATATATAACAGTGTATGATTATGTTACAGGAAAACAAATTCAAGTGACAGACCTAGGTACATGTGGGAAAATAAGCCCGTGTCTTCCGAAGTTTTTTGCTGTAACTCATATAAGCAAGGCGATAATTTGATTATTGGTAAGAATAATATTGCTTATGCTAAGTTTTATTGCAAAATCTTCCTCTGCGTGAACTTAAGGGCCCAGATCGTGAAAATCACCGAAAAGAGTGTTACGATTTTTCATATTTAACTTATTTAGATATGATTGATATCAATGATAATTTGTATATATTACAATCAAAGACCAAAATATATGTTAGTCTTATATTAAATCCTTAAAACCTAATAATTGCTATATAATAAACGTCAACAAACGCACAAAATTTGACAAAAATGCAAAAACATGCCTTCGTATTCTTCAAATATTACCCAATAAATCAACACAAATTGATAAAAAGAAACACTTTTTGAACACTGAAGAAACCAATACTTAAACCTATGTACTTTTTTTTGTACCTTTACAAACAAAGACTTCCTCTTTTAAAGCCCTAAAATCTAGATATGTTCTACGTAAATTCTCCATAGAAAAATGTATGAAAAATCACGCGCATCCCGATATTATGATTTAGTAACCCGCATCGCTACTGATCGGCAGTACGTTTTTAGGGTTCAAGGTGACACCACGCGTGTCGGATGCGCCAGCAATATTACGTGTTGTGAATTTGTGTTTTTTGTGAAAAACTGTAAGTATAACATTTTTATAACTAATTCACTTTTAGTAAGTAGGAAGTACCGATATAATGAATGTCTGGAAGAAAACCATGATGGAACTAGATATAAATCGTAAAAAATACAAAATTATTTAGATAGGTACGTAGTTTGTTGAGGAGGTTATTTTATGAACCTTGTAAAGTAGGTATAAATACCGAGGAAAAAAATTACGAGATTTGTGTGAAAGTGTCATGTAAAAATTCTAGTTTTATTTGAGTGCTTTATCATGTCTAAGTACTAATAATAATATATTCGCATTTGTTGTTGTTGTTGCATGTAAATATTGGTTTGTATTATAAGTAATAAAGTCGATTTCTATAGGAATATTCTCATAATAATTAATTTTATTACATAATATAGTTAAATATTCGTTTTCATGTTCATCATATTGTCTAAATATCAGATTGTGGAAGTAGGTATGTTTCCTATCTGAAATAGCATGGGCGTACATACTTCGCTGCCGTCAAAGACGCGCGCGGCGCACCGCGCCTAGAGTCTGGTTAGGGTTAGGGTTGTACAAAAATTACAAAATAAATAAAAGTGGATACTATTGATGATTAATATTTCCAGTATTGAAAATAAAGAAAACCTTCAGGCCGAGACTCCGAGCAACACTGCTACGCGCTGTATAGAGGTAAGTTGTTATACGTAATTAGACTTGTTACATAAACAAACAAACCAACTACTTAGTTAGTGATGGGCGAAGACAAAATCTCAGTACCTATAGATTTTTTTCTTGCAATATTTATTATTTTCATTGGGAGACACAAACGAACTACCTAGTTAGTGATGGGCGAAGACAAAATCTCAGTACCTATAGATTTTTTTCTTGCAATATTTATTATTTTCATTGGGAGACACAAACGAACTACCTAGTTAGTGATGGGCGAAGACAAAATCTCAGTACCTATAGATTTTTTTCTTGCAATATTTATTATTTTCATTGGGAGACACAAACGAACTACCTAGTTAGTGATGGGCGAAGACAAAATCTCAGTACCTATAGATTTTTTTCTTGCAATATTTATTATTTTCATTGGGAGACAAACGAACTACCTAGTTAGTGATGGGCGAAGACAAAATCTCAGTACCTATAGATTTTTTTCTTGCAATATTTATTATTTTCATTGGGAGACACAAACGAACTACCTAGTTAGTGATGGGCGAAGACAAAATCCCAGTACCTATAGATTTTTTTCTTGCAATATTTATTATTTTCATTGGGTGACAAACACATTAGTACCTAAATAGTTCACAATTGCTTTCTCAAAAGAAAATTCTCGTTAAAATCCCATATTTTATGTATGTAGGTATAATAAATAATATTTATTTAACCGATTTTGATGATTTTAGAATCATTAGAATTGTCTTCTAAGCCCGAGTGACATAGAGTAGGTGACGTCATAAAAAACCAACACCTATAGCGTAAAGGAAATTTATAATATATGTAGTCAGATTTATTTATTTTTTGACGTGATAATGTCTTATAAATCGATGAACAAAGGCAACATGCACGAAAAAGTGTCACATTATGTCACGTTAGGGTCAAGCAAGAGCATGGAACAAGCGATGGAGAATAATATTATAATGTTATCCCGTAAAATTATTATCCTAAACCGACTTTACATTTTATACAAAACGTTTATGTTTTTGATCTATATGTTTCAAAGATGTATTCTAAGGGACTTCTTAGCTATGTTTGAAGAAATTTGGCCCATTCTTTATTTATTATTTTTTATAAAAAAACAATCAAGCCATTATCTTTCTTTACAGGAACTAGTAATTGAAAACCGTCAAGAAGGAAAGGTGGTTGAAGTGGAAGTTGGGCGTAGAGTAGCAGATATTTCTTTTTTTTTTAAAGCTGTTCAGGCCATAGGGGACCGCGGTCCAATGGATTGTATCCTCAGTATAATAGGTGAAGTAAAAGTTGGTCGGGACTCAAAACTCATCATGAAATGTATGTGTAATTAGTATGTGTAATATGAAATTTACTGTGTGTTTGGTTGAAAGGAAGAAGATAGCATGGAAGTGAATCATCAAATTGTATCTGGTATCATATCATCTGGTGGGAGCTACTTTCAGTTAAAAACATTAACTGCCCTACCAATTATGTCACCTTCATTATATAATGAAATTTATAATACGGTTTGCGATTGATGGGAAAAGACAGGAGCACTATCCATGGCAGAAGCTGTCAAGGAAGAAGCAGAGTAAGCAGTGTCAGTGTCAAATTTTGGAAGGAGCAAATGGAGATGAAATTAGTTTGGTTTTATTACGATTGACTACTTCCAGAATTAGTTGATCCTCGGCAGTCACGAAGCGAATTCGTGACGCGCCCAGTTCCAGTATCATAGAGGCTACGAAAGAGAGGAAAGAAAGAACTTTACGTGTTTTGAAAGAGAAGGACGCCTAAGGATTTTGAAATAGACTGAGGTAACTTAACTACCCAGCCGGTCGATTCACGTGCATCCAAAAGTTGTTTTAACTTAGAAATCGCCTTATGGTTTTCTGTTTTAAACGCACTTACTTATCTAGTCTTGGATTGTCATAAATCAATTACTGTACAATTCTTATACAATTTTGAAGAGTTACCTGGTGTAAAGAATCATCAAAATCGGTTTAAAAATACAGCGAATTGAGAATCTTCCTCTTTTTTTAAGTCGGTTAAAAGGGTTTGTTTGCAAAAAAACAAAGTGACATTTTGAAGTCACCACGCTACGGTTTTTATTACGTGAATCGGGCATCTGGTAACATTTTCATTCTGATAGGTTTTGCAATAGCAATTGATTTTATAATCAAATTAGCAGAAATCAGAATTTATTCAGTAATTTATTTAAACAACTTTAAACATTAGAATTTTGAACTCAAATTTTGTTATTGTTTACTTACTTCTAATTTGTATATTAATAATTTATAAACTTATTTTACAAATTTTATACAACCCTAGCACGCTTGGCGACTCATATTTGTTATTGTTTACCTACTTTTAAATTATATGAATCATTTTTATACTTGTGTTTCATTTATTGATATTTTTTTGTAAAACCCTAGGAGATTTTTAAGATATCAAGGTGATCGTAAACAAATAGTAAGTAATTATTTGAGTTTATCCAATAGGCACATATCCTTGCGTATAGATAAACAGTAGCGAGGAAAGGCTCGATGTTATTTCGACCGTACTTGCTACTGAATTTGCAATTATGTTATTGAATGAATATTTTACGAAATAAGAATAAACTGTGGTAGTAAAATTACAAATAAATACATAGTTGGAATTTTAGGTAAGTAGAATACAAAAAGGTGGCTCTCTCTGGGTCATTCACCCGCCCCGGTCGGTTGTTTCAGTAAACAGTAGCGCTGCGGTCGCGCGAAATCGATGTTGCGTCTGGGCAATCTGGGCCCTTAATAATGCATATGGACCTGGGTCAGCCGGAGCGTGATGGAAGTACCAGAGGCTACCTCACCATCGACAACTGATGGCGGCCGTGCGGTTTTGGTCGGTTCAATTGCGATATATCTATCCGCGAGGGGTATTCGTGGAGATTTTCGGACGGTCAAAAAACCTAATAATGGCTAATAAAATATAGTTGATGAAAGCTTAAATATATCTTGTACCTACAAGTAATAAGACATAATTTAGCATAAGCATAGCCCCGCTGTATGACATTGTAGGACCTAATTGCGTTTAAACTTTTAACTGTGGATCTACTGTGCGTTTCAAATTAGTTTATAACTGTCATAATGACATTTAGATTCGCGTTGCTAACTTCATTGTATAACGTATGGTCAGCAAATACAGTTTTTTCACTTCACTATTGCTGTTATGTCACAAGAGAAGAGATGGTCCCGCTTCTGCCGGGATACGAGGGATATTTAATGATAACAAAATAAAAATTAAGTCGTTGTAACCATACACGTATGGTTCATCCGACATGGAAATTTAACTGTACAATTTGGATGAGTACGGAGTAAAATACGTTTATCGTCTCATTTGAAACGCTTAGTATTTTAATTTACTACATTCTCCTGTGTGAAAGTGTGAATCAGTTTTATTTCGTTTAAAGCAAGCTTGATCTCGTAGTTCTATATGGGACTACATACACTCTGAAACAATTATTTTGATGCAGGTGAGCACTGGGAATTCAAAATATTATACCATATACTTCCTACTGTTCTGGGACATCATATACACAAAGCCGCTGGGCGTCACGGGTATATTCATGAGCCACTACCAGCTGTACCCGTTAGATATGTGGTGCGAAAGCTTCTACATCAACAGGAAAACATGGATTGACAATTTCCTGATAGTTATAGAGAAGAGTACATCTGACGAGATTATTGAAAAAATGTTGAAACGTTGGAATGATTCGGCTCAATGTAAGTACTAAGTTCAAGTTTACTTATGGTCAACTGTAGTTACTATCCTACCTTATGTACATTGATAATTATAAAAAAGGAAGATGTTTAGTACAGCTAGGGAGATAGTACCGACTAATCCGTTCACTATGAGAATGGAATGGGACCTTGTCAAAGGAAATCGAAAATTAGAGTTCTTTAGTAGCGATAGCAAATAGTTCTGAATATAAATTAGTAATTTTTACGATCTAGCATAGAGTTATAAATATAAACAAACATGCTTCATTTTTACGAATAGTATAACAACTTATACTATTCGTAAAATGTTTAGGTATATAATTTTGCCGTTATTTCAATTTGACATGCAGCAAAAGTTCGCTAACCCCTGGTGTGACAACATGTTTTCAGATGTGCCTGTGCCAGCAACACCTTGTCCGGCTATTTCTTTTTGTATTATTGAACAAGCCTATAATTTCTATTCGTCAATAAAATTTGCCAGTCTACTCTGTCATTATTTTCACACATTGATTTGACAAAATTGATTTCGTACTTGGTTAAAATATATAAACTGTCAGAATTATTTCGTGCGTGATGTACTACTGCAATATTTTTCAATGTTTCCCCTTATTATTGATCATTCAATAAAATTATCACATAATATTATTTAAATCTTGCAATTATAGTAAAACTCGAGTAGAAACGCACACAGAAAACACAACATAGTCGTCGTGATCTTCGACACGAGTTTGCCGACGCTACGCGCATATTCCTAATCTCATGAACTTTTTATTTTTGTTTTGTTTGTTTCTTTTCTTTATATTAATTTTGTATTTACGTAAAACATCTTTTAAAAGACTTTCCATAAATATTCTGATTCTATTTGCAACTACACTGACGGACTCATAAACTGCATCAAAGTAATAGACGACTTTGAAATAAATATTTTAACCAAGTATGCATACTTTCTATACAGATTTAAATTGAAACCTCTAGATTGGTTCGTGAACTTTAAAACAGCGTAGGGTCATATCTTTAAGTTTAAGTTTATGTACTGGAAAAGACCTTAAGACTTTTTTTGAAGAAAAAACAGAAATTTAAGAAAAATTGGTTTAATTAAAAAATTGGTTTTAACAATAGACACAAACTTTATGCAAGGGTTTATTTGTGTTTTAATAAGGTGTATTACCCCCACGTGCCCTTATTACGGATTCTAATCGGTTCCGCATAGATTTTATAAGGGTTTTTAAAAGATCTTGCGGAATATTGTCCCATTCTTCTGAAAGTGCTGTTCTTAGTGCTGCCACTGTCGTGGGCGAAGGGTTTCTCGCATATACAGCTCTTTTTAAATTGTCCCAAACATGCTCGATGGGATTAAGATCCGGGCTGCGTGCTGGCCAATTCATTGTACGTATCCCAACCTCTTCGCAATAATGTTGAACTTGTGCAGCTGCATGCGGCCGGGCATTATCCTGCATTAAAGTAAAATTTTCGCCTATGAATCCCATGTAAGGCACCACGTGATCTTCTAATATCTCTGTTATGTAGCGATGTGCTGTCAAACCCCCTCTATTACCGTTTTGACGGACCATGTCTATGAACACAAGTTCTGTTCGCCCGTTCATCGATATGCCACCCCAGACCATACATGAACCGCCTTCAAAAGGAACACGCTCCTCAATGCAACTTTGAGCATATCGCTCCCCACGTCGACGATAGACTCTTCTGCGACCATCTGCACCATATAAACATGTCCTACACTCGTCCGTGAACAATACAGAGGCCCACTGCTCTTCTGTCCAATTCAGGTGATGACGCGCAAATCTTAAGCGAGCTTGTCTGTGAGCTGTAGACAACTTTGGACGATTTGCTGGTCTAAAAGGGGTGATATCCGCTTCCTTTAACCTTCTTCTTATTGTTCGTGCACACACGTTTACTCCACGCACTTCATTAAGCTCGGTTTTGATGTTAACTGACGTGAGGAAACGATTTCGCAGGGAAGTTATAACAATAAATCGGTCATCACGACCTGTGGTTGCTCGAGTTCTGCCTGTACCACGTCTCCTCCTGTAAGAACCTGTCTCTACAAACCTTCTGTATATTCTAGAAACCGTAGACTGGTTTAAATTTAAATTTCTACCAATCGTTCGTTGATCCAAGCCCTCCCGCACCAATGCTACAATTTGTGCCGCTTGTTCGGACGAAGTATCCATATTATGCTTCAAAAACTCTCGATGTGTTAAAAAACTAACCCAACAATTATGCTGGTAAGTAACAATAATTCAATTGACAAAACAAAAAAAATCAATGAGAATCAATTTAAAACTTTGCTATAAATAACACGCAAATCTGATACTACAAGTAAATTTTCTTTTCCCGGCTATATTCATTTGTTTTACTGCAGTTCTATTTTTAAATTTAATTTTTTTTTAAGATTAAGAGCCAGTCTTTCCATATTTATATAATTTAATCTAAAAAGTTTGCATACTTATTATAAAAAATCCTTTTAGAGTAAACCTGAACTTTGATGCAGTTTATGAGTCCGTCAGTGTATTTTGTTTAAAATAATTAAATATATTTAATATTTAATTTTTTTATATATTTAATTTTTCATTTAATATAAAAAAATTAAGCGGCAGTAGCTTAGTGGTTAAGGAGTCGGCCTTGCGATCGAGAGGTCCCGTGTTCGAATCCTGGTCATTACACTACCGACGTGAACCCACTCCTAACACAAGTCTTTGAGCTTAGCTGGAGGGGTTAAAGGGAATATTAGTAACTTCGGTTGCTAATATTCTTTAAAAAAAAAAGAAAAAAATACAAGAAATTTAATTTAGCATGTTTTTCGTGCAGATGATGTTCCAGATATAGTTCGTTCTATAGGATGGGACTCTATTGAGACAGTAGTGCGGCTTCTTGGTCCGCGGGCACTTGCCGCCATTTGTCGCCGGCTGGCGCTAAACTACGATTACACGTGTAACGGATTTCCTGATTTGACCTTGTGTCATACAGACTCTATAAAGGTAACAACACAGTGTTATAGGCAGATATACAAAACCGCTTTATCCAATGCCGTCTTTACCATGGGGCACTCGGGGCACTTGCCCATGGCCCACCACCTTAAGGGGGAGCCCCCTGAAAGAGAGAAAATTTCTCGCACATTAAGAAAAATCTAAAACCCTAAATCTATCAAAAGGGCATCTAAAGTCTTGTGAGCCCATGGCACCTGCCATATGTAAAGACGGCTTTGGTTTTATCTAGTAAAATAACATTGTCATATACTATAAATAGTTTGTAATATAACCTTTTCCATTTGTTTGTACAGTTCAGGGAAGTTAAGACGGACAAGGATAAAGCACATGCCCACCAGATGCAATGGCTGTTATATTTAATCAAACACAACATCGATGCTAGCATATGTTATTTACGTGACAACCCTGAACAGCAACCGCGTGACAATAACGAGATATCTAATAGTGAGGAGGAATTTGACACAAGCCAGGCAGATCGCCAAGTAGGAGATACTGAAATGGTATCGGACAGTAGCCAGAGAGGAGGTACTGTAGAGGCATTGGACAATAGCAAGGGAGGAGAAGCTGAAGAGGCATTAGATAGTAATAACTAATAACTAAGAGATACACGTACTGAAATGGTATTAGACAGTAGCCTGAGAGGAGGTACTGTAGAGGCATTGGACAATAGCAAGGGAGGAGGAGCTGAAGAGGCATTAATAAATAAAATAAATATTCTAGGACAATCTACACAATGTCACCTAGACCCATGGTAGGCATAGCTTAACTAGCTTGTGTTACGGGTTCTAGATTTCTAGAATGCGGATAAACATACTTAAATACATTTTTTTTCTACTTACATACATATTATATATAGAAACACCCAGACCAATGCAGATATTCATATTTCATGCACACAAATATTTGCACTGAGCGGGAATCAAACCCGCACCTCCTGCGTAGCAGTCGTATTCACTCCCGCCACGCCACAGCGGTCGTCATTAGATAGTAATAACTAATAAGTAAGAGATACACGTACTGGAATGGTATTAGACAGTAGTCTGAGAGGAGGTACTGTAGCAAGGGAGAAGAAGTTGAAGACTGTAGCATTAGTAAATAGCTAAATATTGATCGAGACCATATGTCAAATATTTACCTCTCCTCAAGAGAATTGGTATTGTAAATTTACAATAATATGAAAATCTCACATAAGTATGAATCCTGATTTAAACTTGCAATTATTTTCATTGAATGTAACAATTTAAGCAGTGCAGGCCGTGGGAGCTTACGACCTTCCCACAAAATATGCACCGTCTTTTTAACATTAAAATATATATAAGTAGTATAGGTATGCTTAAGTTAATTTTTTTATTTTTTTAAATCAAAATATAATAAAGATATTTTACTTATGTCTTGTGTAATTATTTCTACCCGGACGTTACGGAAATCATCTAATTTGAAGACTGCTAGTGACCACTACCTGTATGATCTGTTTTTTTTAAGTTGGTACTTACTTACATAGTAATATTTTAGCGATTCGCGATACAGGACAAAATGAACTGAATTAATGTATCAGTAAGTACTTTACCAATAAGATTGTAATATGATTTGTTTGAAAACAAGTGTATAAGGCTACGAATAGAACATAGGGTGGCATACTTCTCGACTTGATACCTCTAAGTACGACATAACATATATCTACTTATCTATGTATATAAGTGTCGTGAATGTGTAGCTTATCGATTGCTATCTGATAAAATTGATTTATAATGAAACAGTGTCATACACATTGTCGAGAAGTACACAACTCTATAACGAACGAACGTAAAATAAATAATAAACACGCTTGAAGTAAATGAAGAATGTACCAGAAAAAAGGATAATACAGCTCTAATTAGTAGAGCTCTGATCTAGTGCAGCATTGAAAGATGTAGCATTTACCTACTTATCATGACAAAAGTCACCATTTTGGACTACTTTAAAAAGACTCAAAAACATTATAACAACCCCAACAAAAGCAATCAGAGAGATAAAAAAGAAGAATCCAATAGTTCAGATAATGCCGTTGTGAACAAGAATTCGAAACTTGAATCACGCAAGTCACCAGTGTCACCTAATGATCCGGAAGTTGTGAGTGTATTTTTTAATGAGAGCAGTAATTCCAAAACTAGTAACCAGTTGAACAAAAATCAGGGAGCCAACTCAAGTGTATCAGGTAAAGAGATGATGGGCATAATTGAAATGAGTCGCGAGAGCGAGGTGCTAGAGAACAACCCGATAGTGAATAAAACAAATGAGAAAAATAATAAGACCTACGGTTATAATGAAAGCAAAAGCAACCAAATTGTTCAAGATAGGGCCATCGCGAGGAAAGATTTGGAACCAATACCATCGAAATGCAATGTTGTGTCTGGCAAAGAGATTGATCCGAGACTGCATGGAAATCGTAACATAAGCGATAGTTCTAGAACTGACAACCACACGACTAACTTGAAATTAATCGCTAGTACAAGCGCAGATTTGGTAATATTACCCAAGGTGCCGCATGTGTCACCTCAGGACAACTATGGAAGCAGCAGCAGAAGCGACCATACAAGAAGTGACAGTGCTGTCGTGAGCAAATACCCAGAACATGTGCTTTCTAAAGGCGATGAGACATCTAATGATGTCTTTGGTGAACAAAGCATCCGGTCAAAAGCCGGTATACCGAATCAAACAAAAATAAAGTCGAGTGGAAGATCGAAAAGGAAAACTAAGATAGAAGGTAAGTGATCTTTCTATTATTATATTTTATACAGAAAATATGAATTGTACTCTGGGGTTCAACTAAGTATAGTGCTTGCCTCTCCAACGAAGGAAAGACGCTGACGCCTAAGGTCAGTTTCGGCCAAGGCGGGAGCAGAGGGCACAATAGAAAGTATCCCAGGGCGGGCCGGTCTCCGTCTGTAGGCCTAAGGGTGATAGGTACAGCCGCTTATCACATCATCAGAAGCAGGCCTGCGCAATGGGATAAGGCGCCCCGCTCACTCCCTTTCCGGTGTATTTCAAAACCTTTTAACTATTACTAGCTGACCCGCGCAACTTCGTCTGCGTCACCCCGTTTTGCAACATTTTTCACTTCTTCACCAGTTGGTTGTAGCATGATGTTTTATACATATAAACCTTCCTCTTTAATCACTCTATCTAGTAAAACCGCATCGAAATCCGTTGTGTAGTTTTAAAGATTTAAGCATACAAAGGGATATAGGGACAGAGAACGCGACTTTATTTTATACTTATGTAGTGATAAAAGTTAACGGAATATTTCCCATGCTTGTTGGTTTTGGAGTTTAACCAATAGTTCGGCGCTGTCACAAAATCTAATTAACTAATTTCTCTTTCTTGTTAACGACTTATTGTATGCATAATAATGACTTATTTTTAATATAATAATATATAATTAAAATGCCTACTAATATTGATAACGTAAATTTTTAAATTGCCAGGTTTTGGGATTTACCATAAAGCGATAGTGGAATACATGGAGCGGTGAGTAAAATTCAATCATCAATGAAACGTTATTAGTATATATATTAAAGGTAATTTTGCATCTACTAGAAATGGCGATATAACCAAGTGTAACGACAAGGAGCAAAAGTGGGAGGACTTGGCTGAAACACTTAATGCGCAAACAAACTCAAATAGGAAGGTGAACCAATGGAAAAGGGTACGATATTTACCTGTTACTTGCGCTATTGCTATTTACAGAACATCATACTTACATACATGTTAATTTGTAAGAAAAGTGATCAAGGGCCTTACCACCACCTTTTACAAGTAATATTATTTCAATCTTACTCTACATTCATCGGTGTGATTCGGATTGTCAGCGTCCTCGGGATACTGGTATTGTATTTTTTAAATGGGTCAAGCAGTATCTCTTACAGTAGCGGATACAGTTATTTGTTTAATTTGTTGAATTTTACTCTTGATGACTTACAAGATACAGTACTCAAATATCGAAGGATGACAACCATCGAACGAACGGATTACAATATGTAAATAAATTAAGATCGTAATTAAAAGCAATATGATTTCGATCTTAATTTATTTTACTACCATAGTAAGGTACGTAATAGATAGATAGATAGATAGATTACTCTTTATTGTACACCAAAAACAAAACAAAAAAATAAATACAAGAAAACACCAAGGACAAGTAGTGAGAGTTACAGTTGTTCTAATGTACAATGGGCGGCCTTAATCGCTGGAAGCGATCTCTTCCAGGCAAGCTTGGGATGGACAGTAGCGTGACATAACAATATGTTGGTTCTGGTGTAGTTTATGTAACAATTAATATAAAATAAGGCAAGACAATTATGTAGTACATTTCATAAACGTAGTTAATCTAATTGTTTTACTTCAGGCACGATATTAATATAACAAATCTCTTTATTTTACTTTGGATGTTCAGAAATGGCAATACTTAAAACATCTCGCCACTGCAAAGAAGGCAGACGTCGCAAACGCGCTAGCTGGAGGCGCAGATGGTAGCTCAGTTTACAAACTCGTCGACTTGGAGCGCGTTCTTAGAATAATCCAGTCTCCAGTTGCGATAGATCGGCATGATGTGGAGGAACGCGGTGTTGTGGTAATATTTAATTATTACTATTGCTTTAAATATATGCTGTTATTAAGTGGGTGAATGGTGCCTCAATTGAGCTACGGACCCAACCATCTCCAAGCCGGTAAATTTGCAAATTAAAGAATGAAGCTCTGACACAGATTTTCCTCTCGGGGTTTGGAGGTCTCAGAATGTTATTTACCTATTACATATAGTTAATATCATTCTAACACATTGCGACTGGAAACGGTGAGCATAGTGCGTGCGGTATAAAAGGAATTTGATCCCGCGCACACACTCAGGCTGTGGAATAAACTCCCTGCTGTGGTTTCTCCAAGGGGCCACAGAATGGGGGTTCTTCAAGAAGGGCATTAGAAGCTTCTAACACAGTCGCCGACTCGTTCTATGATACACGTGGTATTGCACACATCCAAATGTCATGGTAACCAGTTTTCATCAGTGTGTGACCGTGTGCTTATCTGTTACCTGAGTTAAATAAAAAGATGCAGAGTGCAAATAACTGCTCTAAAAGTATTCATTTTGTTCATTTTACTTAAGAAATAGCGATTATGTCTAGGTATAGGGTACATATAGTCATATTATGTCTTTATATTTCAGCCTATTAATACACCTTCGTTGTCTGAGACATTAGAAGAACCAGAGACAGTGGCGTTGCTTACGGAGTCACCTACATATACGAATCATCATCGTGATCATTATGAACATCCTGAGTTACGTATGTAATCACATATTTGATTATTTTTTTACAACAAAATAGTACGAAAAAATTACATCATTCCTTCATTCATCTAAATCATATCATATAGTGTGACTTTTCTGTATCCATGCTCGAAACCATACATGATATTTAACAATAAAATAGACCACTCTCATTAGCATTATATGGTTAAGCTTTTTATAAAAATGCATTGAGTTTAAGTGACGTTAGGACCTTTATTTAGCTTCAGAACAATCGATCGAATTCGACGGAAGCAGAGAGTCGAGTCAAGTTAACCACGAAGAAGAAAGAACAGTCCAGTCCGACCTTCCCTGTCAGCAGAGCCACGTGGGCCCGCACAGACGACGTTTCAATCACCGTCGGTGGCGCCCGACGTGTCTTCGCAGTCAGCGGTCCGCCCAGGCGGATTCAATTGCGAAAAAGTTTCATACCCTTCTATCCAACTTTGCCAATGAGCATACCAGATTGCGACAAATGGAGTTGGAGCAGCAGACTCAGTTCACAGCATTGTTTGGAAGATTCGTAGACCTATTAGAGAATTTAGGAAATTCTGAAAATTAAAATCTATTTACTTTAATAAATTCTATTTGAGATCTTTTATTATTTTATGATTTGATAAAGCAAATACATTTTCTTACCCCACCAGTCGTTATAGTAATTTTTATACAGTACCTACCCTCTCTATATCAATGCAATCACTTAAGTAATAAATAAATATTAATGTAGGTACCCTATAAATTATTATTATAGAGGAAATTGATCATACGTAGTCTCTCGTGACTAAATATATAACAAGTGAGTAAAGATTTTTAAAAACCTTTGAGAATGCCGCAAGGTGAAACCGGTTAGGTAGGTACATTAATAAATACAGTGGAGAAGTACAAGTGTGTTAGCAATTATGTATAACAGTAAGTTCCTCCAAGTGCCATCAATCAATAGTAAGAAAGTATAAATAATTTAAAAAAAATTTTATTGAAGTTTTAAATGTTAACATTTTTCTTAACCCACATTCAGTTTTTAATTGAATATTACCCGAAACACCACATGTACAGTCCAGCTATAAAAATGGATATTACCGTACATTTTCGTATTGACTGTTTATTACCTAGTTTTATAGAGCCGTGAAAACAGTGTTTGTATAAATAATGAAGTTTAAATTGTTTTAAATGCTCTAAAAGATACCAAGCTTTAAAAATGCGCTGTGTGATAGAGATAAACAAAACTACAAAACTAAAACAAGCCACTTCTGGCCAAAATCTTATTTCCGACGAGGCGTGCCAAATCAAAATCCAAATACTAAACCTATATACAACAGTATTTAAGTTGATAACCGTGTTGTTTCCGTTATTCAAAGGTAAATTACATTAATACTTATAAGTTACATTAATACCTATACTTGAACATTGTACTGATATGGTATGAACGTGACGCACCTTAGTCGTTTATCGATTGTATGGTTATCTGATAACAGCTTGGTTCAGCGTCTGTCATCGACATCGGGTATAACAATTGTGTATGAAGTGTCCTGATCAAGTGCAATGTGTGGTTACCCATAAGGGTTTTTGTAATTACGAAGGGATGTTGCCAATTTAAGAAATTTCCAGATAAATGGTTTGATCAAATTGTAAGAGCGATCAGATAATTCGAAACAGTGTTGTTATGAGCAACAATTCGGAAAGTGAAGTCTTCAGACATGAAGCAGTCGTCGGCACAAGTACACATTCTATAAGGTCCACAGAACCCCAAGGGTCTTGTCAAGATGACTTAATGTCAGAGTGCAACCATCTAGTACATAATGTAACAAGTACTAGCATGAAATCGGATAGTGATACACCAATAGTATGCGACGTGTCACCTGATATAGTCTCCTATATAAAGACAGTATCCTCCAAAACTCCTCAAAAGGTACCGAAAAATATAACAAGTGGTACGAGAAAACCATTTCAAGTGGGAGCCAGGAAAAATAATAAATTATCGCTCTTAATACAGAATATTTTGAATTATTTAAGAAAAAATCGTAAAAAGAGCGGCCTTATAAGCAACAATTTGGAAGCTGAAGGCATGAGAGAAGATGAAAGCGAAGCAGCTATGGCTTGCGATGTGTCACCTGGTACCTCCTTTATGAACACATCAACGATATCTCATAAAACGCCGCAAAAGTTATCAGAAATGAGGAGAAGCACCACAATGCAGATATCAAACAATAATGGACCAGGAAAATCATCGAAGAAAATTGGGAATAATGGTAAGACTATAGTGTAATTGTAACATAACATAACATAAACTCACGCCTATATCGCCAAAGGGGTAGACAGAGGTGCTAGCACCCACATTTCGCCAGTTTATGTTTAGGCACTTATAAATCTGCAATAAATACACACATAACTTCGAAAAGTCATTGGTGTGTGTCATGGTAAACCTCTAGACATCATCGCAGTCCATTACCGCGGTCTAATTGTAAAAAAAAAATTTACAAAAAAATATATTTAAATTAGTAAGGGTGTGTAAGTTACAATTTTTTTTATATGCAAACGTTCATAAATATTTGCACTGAGCGAGAATCGAACCCTTCGCAGCAGTCACGTTTACTACTGCCACACCACAGAGGTCGTTCATTCGTAATCCATCTCTGTACCATGTTTCATCAAAGTCAGTTCAGTGATTTAGGCGTGAAGACGTAGACACAGACAGACAGTTACTTTCGTTTTTATATTAGTATGGATGGATGGATGGATATGCATATTAGTATAAATGCCTAATGATAACTTGACGTATAAGCGCATAAATGTACATTCGAGGATAATGGTGATGAATGTTGTGCCGCGCAGATATCTCTTCTATATTTTAACTTTTAACTCAATCAATTGCAGTTCAATTCATACTTCATACAATTGACCAATATGTGTTGAGTATGGATTGTTCAGAAGGTTCTATGAACACTCTTGGTGCATTGAAGGACATTCTGGAGGATGAATCACTAGCCTTATTATCAACGTGGCAACTTGTAACGGTGCCTGCTAAAAGAATAGTCTGCCATTTGTACTGTATCGACCACGAGAAACACATTGAAGGGATAAGTGGAAATATAGAAACACTAGACATTGAAGATATTGAGATGTCATTATCTAAGAAAGGGTTTATAACTCTGTGCTCTGAAGGTAAATACAAGTATTTAGTGCCAATATAGATACTGAAATAATCACTTGCTATTCCACTTCAGCTCTCAAGTGCAGGCAGATCCATTAACATCGATTTTTTCGTTTTCTTCATCATCACTACATAGTATAAAATAAAGTCGCGTTTTCTGTCCCTATTTTTTTTGTCCCTTTGTATGCTTAAATCTTTAGAACTACGCAACGGATTTTGATGTTTCAATAGAAAGAATGGTTAAAGAGGAAGGTTTATATGTATATAACATCATGCTACGACTAACAGGTGCGGAGCAGGAATGAAAAATGTTGCAAAAACGGGGTGACGCAGACGAAGTCGCGCGGGTCAGCTAGATAATTATAAAAAAATATTTAAAATATTTCACAGTTTATAAATTCTGTCACTTTCTCACGCCTAGGTTTTTGTGTAAAGATACGTATGTCACGCACACACTTTGTTCCTTTAAGGACAACTATATGCTTAGAAGAGCTCTTAGAGACTTCGTGTCCGGTTCGAGGGACCATAGACCATTGACGCACTAGTGTTAACACTTAGGTTTTATTGTGCAATTAATCTTTATACTTGAGAAACATTTCTTTTTAACCTCTTGCAACAAATGGTACAATCAGACATGTTCTCGTTTGTTTGAGTTTCTTCTATACATGCAATAATAGAAAATAACCAAAATGAATAAACTTAATATTGGATAAAGAGACGCGAGTTCGAAACGTGCTATGAGGGTTGCCTACCACTACAGACTTACTCTACTTACCTAAGTTCTATGATCGTAATTATGAGATATCAAGGGCATCTCCTAGAAAATAATGATATTAGTGTTAAGTAGATATACAAATTATAATAAAGAGATTATCTGCAATATGACTACATTACAGCTTACTTAAAAGGAAAAACAAGAAAGATGTGGAAGTTATCGGACCACGCCCGTGAAACTATTAATGAACTACTTATTTTGATGCACTTGGATAATATTTTCAATATGGGCTGCTCAATCGACCCGACAGAGAGGAAAAATAATAGACCTGTTATAAAATTTAAGCCTCCTGCAATTATGAAAAGTTATCCTGTGGATAAAGAAATGATAGTGGACAACGCGAGTATTGTTTTCCAGGACAGAAACGAATTTTGTAGGTACGTAAGTACATTATGATATTCACTTTTAGCTCCTGATTACTAATATTATGAAGAGAAAAATGTTTGTGTGGGTTTGTAATGAATAAACTTAAAAACCACTGTGCCGATTTCAAAAACTCTTTCACCATTGGAAAGCTACATTCCCCCTAAGTAACATAGGCTATATGCATCGACATCCACGCAGGCGGAGTCGTGAGCAACAACGAGTGAATGTTAATCCAATTTTGTCCTAGCTTTTCGTAGTGTCTCCTTCAGAAATGCATTGGATTCAGAATTTTTTTAACCATAGTCTAAATATGCGCCTCGTCCATTGTTCGTTATGTATGTTTGCCTACCTGCCTAAACATACTGATACTTTATCTGTAGATCTTCTTCTTGGTTTACTTAGTATATTAACTAGTTATCGATATTTTATATTATTTCAGATACCTAGAGGCTTACGCGTTCTTCGAAAAATATGAGGCAGCACAAAATAAATGTGATATAGCTTTGGACGCATATAAGTTCTATAATAAGCAAGTTACAGAAGAGCATATGTGGAGGTAAAAGGACAAATAGATATATCCCCCCCCCCTGCAACTCGTCAGAAAAGCCCTCCTTCATTATCAGGTGTAACGACTAGCAGGTGAGGTTGACTTGGGTGATTATGGTGGGGATGTTTTACAGCGCAATTACAGCGGTAGCCTAGTGTTATGGGTAATGGACTGCTGAGACGAGGAGACAGACGACAGACAGAGACTACAGCACGCCATTAACTCCATTCTTTCATACAAGCCTGCCGGTTTCAAGCAGGTACTTATGATCTGTCCTTTTTTCATTCTTTTTAAAAATCTGGTCAGTGTGTGTATCGCGAGGTCGACATCGACTACTCTTGCCCGATTGCAATTGTTTTACGATAATTGGTGTTTAATTGAATACTTTCAGGTATTCGACATTGCCGCTGTGGCTACGTAGGTTCACGCCTGCGTATATTTTCGTCACAATACTTGAGCGCAGTGTTACTGACTTGAAAAAGTCAGAACAGTACAAGAAAGCGCTGAATGTATTAGACACATTGATCTCGCAAGTGACGTTCAAACAACATAAGAAAGCCGAGTGGTACGATATGAAGATTAAAATTCAGCTGTACAGTTTAAAATCTGTCAATAAGGTGAATTATTTACGTTTAATTTGGCAATTAGCGGCAATTCCTTGGTAGTCGGTTTGTAAAAAGGAATAGAACATGTGTGGAATTGACACGTATTTTGACTTTCATGACAGTCGTAAACGCATGTCAATCCTATACATTGATTAATATATTTCATTCCATTCTACTAGTACAAAATGATTACCATTTGTCTAGGCCCCCTGGGGATCTACCATGAACTACTAAAATAGGTTCAAAAGAGAACAGCTATTGAATACTGAGTATGATAGCCGTTCAATTATAGACTTATTATTCTGATGTTACAGTAGTTAGTACTTAATCAGGATCTCGAATCTACTCATTGTTAATCATTGTCAAACTACTGAGATTACAAAAACTGCCAATAAGTTTTCGGCATAGACTTATAATGAAAAATAGTTCATTACAACCAACGTTGCATGACAGACTGTGCCATTTAGTTTTAGGCTTAACGGCATAGCAATGAAGTCTAAAATTCAATGGCATTTTTTGTAACAATTGTGGTTTGACAATAGCTAACAATTAGTAGAATCGGGACCCATGGTATATTGCCCAATCTCGAACAGCAGGTGTCATTAATTCTAAACCCCTTTAAAAGGTTTGACACCCTTTTGTTCTCCGTGCCTAAATCTCCACGGATACCCCCCCCCCCCCCCCCCTGAAGTCAGTGAGGGTGGTTATGTCGGACTCGAACCGACCAAAACCGCAATGCCCTCTTTGGTCATCAGTTGCCGAGCATAAACTCGCGCTTATATCCCCGAAGGGATAGACAGAGGTGCTAGCACCCACATTTCGCCGGTTTGTTTAGGTCCCAATACTACATAGAACCGTCACTCGATTATTTAAGTGGTACCGCGGTAGCCTAGTGGTATGGTTAATGGACTGCTGAGACGAGGTCTCGGGTTCGATCCCAGGTTTACCATGGCACACACCAATGACTGCGATGCTTTTCGAAGTTATGTGTGTATTTATCGCAGGTTATAAGTGCCCGGAGAATAGCAATAGGCTCGCCACCTAGATTACATTGGGACCTAAATATAAACTGGCGAAATGCGGGTGCTAGCACCTCTGCCTACCCCTTCGGGGATATAGGCATGATATTATGAAAAAAATAATTTGCAGGCAGCTTGTACTTTAAGGGAGGCCTTTGCAGCGGACTTGCCGAAGGAAGCGAAGTATAATATGCGACGTCGTGCCAAGCAGATTATATATAGACATGGACTCAATGAAGAACATTACAGCGCGCTAGCGCCTCAAGGGAAAAAAGTTACAATAGAAAATAGTATAAGTAATCCCGATTACTTTTACCAACAGCCTTTACCGTACGTGGCATTTTTGTTCTAACATTAATCGCATTCGTATTTAAGAGTATTGCGTACTTTTTAGAGCTTCAACTACCCGTGACGACTGCCATGAATGTTCGTATGACAACCAACACCTTCCGCCTTCCGCCTTCCGCCTTCAGCCGGGTCAACTTTTGTGACACGAGCAATGGACCGGACTGCGTGGAAACGGTGCGGGTCATGATGTTGAGTGTTGACGGAACAACTCGTAGCCGTGTCATGCACAAACAGTCTTGCATCAGCACAAATTTCAATCGATGATTTCATTTAAGTTACGCTATCACGCAACTAAATACGTCGACAATATCGGACTGACACGCGCTTCTGATACGGTTAAAATAATTGCCTCGCGCATTAATGACTCTCCGAGGTACAACCACATTAATGCAAATAACCATATTCATGGCTTTCAACAAATAAAATAAACAAATTAATACAGAATATTTCCTTGAAAAACCTCAAACTGGTTCTGTTATAGGGACGACAGACTTAAATATCAGTGGAATAATAAAATCGTATCAGCCGAAAACTTCTGCTTCAATACTTACAAGCAAATGGGAGGTGTGACGATTGGTAAGTAAATATACTTTTGTTTGTCCAACATTCAGAGTGCGACCCTTCTTACACCAGGCAACTCAAAGAACTGTTTGACATCTCCGAAACTAACCAGCAGCTCTGAAAAAGCATCAGCAAGATGGCGGATTCCGCGGTTTGATCGGTGTTCAAATTGACGAAACTATAATTTTGTTCTAGTGGCCTAATGTATGAACGGTTTTAAAGATGTGTAAACCGGTATAGCGTATAGAGACCACCAAGGCCATTGGTGCCATGCCAACTACATCTGCAAGTCGGTATACTTACTGGTTGACAGATGTGGGTCCGGTACAAGTTTTTTTTTTGGGGTAGCTAAGTCCAAAGGGAGGAGTAAGCGTATGTAGATATGCATCGATTCTTAAAAGCATAATTACCATCCAGTTATCTGGAGCCCAATTCACAGACATTGCAAAAAAATATTCCTTACTGTTACGGTTTTAAAGTCTAAAATGAACTGACAACTTGTAGACCCTGGTCCTATAGGAACAGGGATAAAGAAAGAGTATAATATATACATAAGCGATAAATGAAAGCGTTTCTTGGGCTTTATGATTTAATAGTGATGATGAGCAGAGGCATCCATGTGACACAAACTGATCAACTACCTACGCCTTTCCTGCATGTCGGAGATAATGGTCAATATGTTTAGAAATTACAAACCATCCATCAATCTTCGCAGGCGGACACTGGGAGGGTAAAGTTATCAAAACTATTTACTTCCTTCTGTTCTGGGACATCATATACACGAAGCCGCTGGGCGTCACGGGTATATTCATGAGCCACTACCAGCTGTACCCGTTAGATATGTGGTGCGAAAGCTTCTACATCAACAGGAAGGCAAAGATTGACAAGTTTCTGACAGATATAGAGAAGAGCACATCTGACGAGATAATTGAAATGATGAGAGAACGGTGGAATGATCCAGTTAAATGTAAGTTTAGATAAGATAAGATTAGCTGTAAAAGTCCATGGTCATCTTAAGGTCTGTAATCTTTTGAGCACCTTATATTTAATTTGTTGGTACTTAGATGAAGTTAACTTTGTTGTAATTGTTGTAAAATTAAAAAGCCGCTATTACACACAGAGGAAGAAGAAGAAATTAAGAGATTTTAATTTACACACTGCGTGAGAGAGAGAGAAGGAAATAAAACCCTGTACCAATCCGTCTGACCAACGTGGAAACAGTACCTACACCAAAGCCTGCCAACAAGACTCTACCTTGTCCTGCAGTGTACTACGTTAGGCTTATTGACTGAGTGATTTACACTTCAATATATTTTTGGTTACCAGTGGTAATACCCACTGCACTCAGGCCTGCCAAAACAAATTCTATTCTATCCTTGCAGATGACGTACCTGACATAGTCCGCACGGCAGATATCGACACGCATTGGATAAACATTACAACAGTAGTTTACTGCCTAGGTTCGCAGGCACTTGCCGCCATCTGTCGGAGACTAGCGCGAAACTACGAATACACCCAACATGGCTTTCCCGACTTAACCTTGTGCGGTACAAATTCTATAAAGGTATGTATTTACAAAGAGAAAATGTCGTTGAAAATGTGTTCGTGAAAATGGAATCAGTCGATTTTCCTTAAAAGATGAATAAACTGAAAATTGGATCATTTCCATCCTTTCACCCACACAAACTTTCACATTTATAATATTATTATTAAGAAAGTTTAAAAGATGTTGGTATGTTTAGTTTGATGACCTTTTAACTTTTATGTAACAGTTCAGGGAAGTGAAGACTGTTGACAAGGCACGACCTAACCAGATGCATTGGCTACTGTATTTAAAAGAAAACAACATTGATGCCAGTATTTGCTATTTACGTAAAAACCGTGAAGAGCAATGGCCTGAATATAATCACAGCACAGATAGTGAAGAGGAACCAATGGATATGGGCGATTAGAGAGGTCTAGCAGAAACTAAAGACGTATCAGATGATAAATAAAACTCAGATTCCGTGACAGTGGCTGCTGTAAAGGAGCTGAAACGTCGTGCTAAATGTGTATTACATAAATAACAATAGAATCCGTTCAATGATGGTTTAATTTAAAAAAATCTGATGTTAAGTAATAGGTTATCGAATAGTGAAGAGTGATGGTGTCACTATAACCCAATCCATTGACCATTTTATTTTTCTGTACAATAAAGTATAAACATATAATCATCATCATCATCATCGTCATTTCAGCCATAGGACGTCCACTGCTGAAAATAGGCCTCCCCCATCGGCCTCCAATCCGACCGGTTGGAGGCGGTCTGCATCCAACGGGTACCCGTGACTTTAACTATGTCGTCCGTCCATCACGCAGGGGCGAACCTCGTCTACCGGTACGCGGTATCCAATCGAGAACCTTTCAGCTCCAACTGCCATCTGTTGTTCTTACTACGTGCCCTGCCCACATAGTGTTTTCTATAAGTGTTGAATATCGTCACAGCATTGTGGCTCCGCTCACAAGCGATATACAGTTCCTATAAGTTATTCTAGAACAACAAAGTGCGAGTGACATACGTCTCTTTACACAAATCGTCGGCGTGAGAAAGTAACAGAAAAGAAAATAGAAAGAAAAACAATTATTTAAGCCCATATACAGGGTGTAAGGGAAACACTCCCGAAGCCGAAGGCCTGGTAGTACTCATGGTACCTACACAACATATGGGCACAAAAAAAATTACGGCAACGCATTTTTTTTTCATTTTTTAAACCATATAACTTGTGTTATTCACTTTCCATCGTGTTAGTAAAGCTGAATGAAACAAAAATTTCATGAAAAAAAACATGAACTCGCAAGATGGCGCCACTTGTTTTTTTTTTTTGCTGTGAGGTTTTATTATGAATCTGTCGTTTCATTTAGCTTTACTGATACAATGGAGAGTAAACAATGCGAAAAAGAAATACAAAAAAAAAATGATTTGCCGTAGTTTTTTTTTCATGCCAATATGTTGTGTACCATAACCACTACCAGGCGTCTTCGGCTTCGGGAGTGTTCCCTTACATCCTGTATATTAACCATAACATTAAGTACATACAAAGAGTTTTCGAACCGTGAAACGTTTTTTTTAAAAGCGTTATCAACTTTAACAGAAATAGATATTGCAGTGACGTCAATGTAATGTCACAAGTCACTGTTACCAGGTACAGATTAAACGTACTCAATGTTTATGCGTTTACGCGCCATAAGCAAGCAAGGCTAAGACCAAGAGGCCTCCAACTCCGAGGCGCCCACAGGGCCAGCGCTGCAATTCTTTAAGCACACATCGTGGAGCTCGTCGACGAACTCAACAACGAGCACAGCCTAGAACTGACGCTACCAACCTAGAACTGCAGTAACGCAATTCTCTAACCATTCTGCGTTGAGTTCTACGCTGAACTCGATGTAGGCACAGCCTAGAAACATCAGTACAGTTCTCTAATCGTCAGTTATAGGTTGTACTCTACGTCGAGTTCATCGACGAGTCCAACGATGTATACTTAGAGAATTGCACTGCTGTTTATTCTTTTACCAATTCCGCCCTCGCGCCCCTAGGCACGCACGTGTCTACTTTGCCTTTAGAATAATCCGCCACTGACATTTTAAATTCGTTCAAGCGGTAATAAAGGAGTCTGGGGGCCTATTTACGCTAGTAATATTAATGTCTAAGAAAAAACAGGGTAACCACGAGTCCGTCCCCAATTTTTATAAAATGGCATAGACAAAAATCATCAAAAGCCATGTGATTCAGAAATTAGGTACGTAGGTTAGACAGTATATTGGCCGAATGGTTATTTAGGCAAACATAACCAAGCATAAAGTTCCCTTGTCATGTCACTAACATCTGTCACCGCTTATATTATTTCAATATGATTTTACGAGCAGTATACAAAAACAATACCTTATAGGAATATCTGTTGAGTTTCCATGCAATGTATCCAGTATACATCCCGCTGTTGGCCATGTCCGCAGTGTCGGCGCTCTCTGTTATATTTCTGTATTGTAAGAACCGTGGGAACTCGAGGAAAGGATATATGGACGTTGAACAAAAACCTTCTAGTGATAACTAGCCATAAAATGGGCTTATGTTTTACTATTTAATACATTTAAATATATGCTAGTTGCTTTGTTATTTATTCTTTGTGTTCATTTACGTAGTGATACATGTTACCCGCGTTACGTTATGGATGATAGTGCTGCCTCTTCTATCCTTAAGGTTGATTAGTAACAGCTGTTCAAAAACGATACTGTCGGTCCATAAGTGAAAATGATAAGTTATAATATTACAAGGGTATTTATGATATGTTATATGGGTCGTCTAGACTTCGCATGGGAACCTAGTAAGATTCCTTTTAGATAGTATTAACAGTTTTAATTTGAAATAAAATAAATTCGTACCGTATTATCCGGATCTAGAAAAATTACAATAAGTTGAATTATTTGGTTAGTTTTGGTATTTAGTGGCTGCTGCCTGATCCTCAAAATTGGTAGGTAGGTAAACAACTACCAGAGAACATCGTAAAACGTAGCGATTAAAGTAGAGGCAGACATCGATACTCATAAATAAATAATAAAACATACTTTTGTAACATTATTTATTAAAATATATTCTACTAAAATTCATAACATAGTATGTACATTTTCAACAGTACACCTCTTTAGGACAATAAGGCACCTATTATTTAACTTGCATAATATAAAACCTACGACTTTTGAAACCCTTAAACATTTATTCACGCTAATTCATACACAAAAGTAACTCTCACCACATAACAGTAAAACCAATCAAAATAACAAGTATAATATATCGTTGAGCATTTATTAACAAAATATATTTTGTTCTACGTTATACATTATAATACATATATAGATACAATACTAAAACTCAAGTCTAAACGTACATACAGCAACAAAAGTCACTGAACACTTTTGAATCTATAAATCTAAACCTATGTAACGCTTTATTGCGTAGGTGATGTGTAAATTTGTGTTCAGCTAGTTTTGATCTTTACTGTATGTATATTATATAAAAATATAATCGAGATAAAATGCCTAAAAAAGTCACCATCACTCATAATATAATAGGACGTTCCCAAGTGATTTCTTAATATACCATCACCTACTAAACTTTCATGGTAACCTCCAACACTAGAATCATTGACTTATCAGTCGACTCTCTATATGAAATAAAATTATACAATATAGAATGTTTCTATGATTTGTGCGTACTTTATATCATCATATTGTCTATATTAATAAAATGAATAGCAAGGGGGCGTAGTAAGCCTTCCCGAAGGGCGAAACCTATGCTCGGGCCGTCTCCGCGCTGTCGTGAAATAAATTAGTACACCACGATGGTAACTCCAAAATGCCGTCCATTCGACAAAAGAAGAATAGCGAAATATGTTGCTACGCGCAAAACTCGAAGACGGCTGGACTAATTCGAGTATGTTTTTTAAATTGTTCTTTGAACTCTATTGAAGGTTTTTATGGACCAGCCGGAAAGAGATCAGAAGTCCACGCGGGCGGAGTCGCGGGTTACAGCTAGTTGGTTATAGAGACAGTAATTACTACAGCAGTCACTCGATTTCGACCAACGATTCGACCAATGAATGAGCCGAAAATCCGTTACGTCACGAAACGTAGAGATCCGTTGCGTCATAGAGACTCGTGGGTGACGAATCTACAGGTGGTTTAAAATAGAAATAAAAGGTATATAGGCAGCTATATGTATAGCCCCCATTCCTTTTTGAAATGAGTCGAATAAGTTTATCGGCCTTTGTTATAGTAGTGATATATATATATTTCGGTTATGCAGTTTTATTAACACGTTGAATACACGTACTACTTGTATTTCTTTCAGGGATAAACCACTCAAGTACTCTATCAGTTTAGAAACATTCTATATAATAGTACAAAATCCATACAATGAGGGATGTAACAATTTCGCTATACTATATCCACAACTTGGAGCCTAATGGCTAAGAATCCGACACCTACATTTAATATTTTAAATACAACATGTATATAAAAAGTTGGCTAAAGCTCATTTCCTACACCTAGGTATAAAAACATGATAATATACATTTTATAGGCACAAATATGTTAAATTCTAATTAACTCTCAATCTGCTTAAACATTTTCTTCTTTATCTATATTTCTCTTATTACAAAAAGGCGATGGATACACACAGTGCTCACATATAATTGCAAAAACTTTCTACATTTAAATTTTTTAACATTTCTGATCTAGTCTGTGCAGACACTCGTATAAATAATCATTCTTGTTATATAAAAATAATTCCTCTTTTTGCTTTTATTACTTTATATATCATTGCATTACAAAAGTTTTCTTTATTTTTAAACTAGAGCCCAAACAATTATACGTAACTTGGTTTACAGAGATTTTTATAGATTACAATTTGAGACATGTGAATTAAAACATGTGGCTCTACGATAGTTGGTATTGATTATATTGGTACTGTGGATTATAAAACCGATATACAATTGACTTATTCATACTTCAATAATGCAAAAATATATCCATTTCAGTCTCTCCCAGTGTAAGCTAATGAGAAAGCATTTACCATACGATAACGTGGATGGCTACACAAAAATATAGATTTCACAAGTTGATGTGTAAAATTTATTGAAACACGTTTCACGAATGTAGTCCAAGCAAGATTCGCATTCTTCAGGAATATTTCATAGCATCAACTTTGTCATTATAATCAGTATCACGAGTCGATAGTACGACACTACATTCCAATATTAAGATGTTATTGATTTGAGCTTGGATAAAATTATTGGATCGCTATTCAACTAAATGCACATTAAGTTTCACAGAATTAAATGTAAAGGATGACTCACGCTAGACCGTGCCGGGCTAGACCCGAGCGTTGTCCGTCGCACGCTCAATTAATTATGGCATATATCTTGTATGGACACACTCACGCCTTACCGAGCTGTAACCGAGTCCTTTCAGCCGACGACGCTCGGCTCGGATCAGACACCGTGCAGCGTGAGTTGTCCTTCATTCTGATACTTAAGACTCGTGATAATTGTGAAATTAGAACTATAACATCGTAATGTCGGCAGTCTTCATCATTGGTGGCTCGTATTCGGGGCTCCTGTTCGAACAATATGGTTTAATTGTTAATAGGCCTATAGGCATATATAGCCACACCCATCTCCAGTGAGTAAAACCTTCACCCTTACCACCAATGATTAAATATTAGTTATGATATTACTTTGACTTTTGATTTGGCAATGCTAGAAGATAAGAGAGAAGAGTTTGGTCTGCTTTCTACACTGTTTTCTCTATCACACGAACAATTTGATACCTTTATAGAGTAGTTAAAACAGTCTGTATTTATAAAATATTCAAAACTGTTGCGGTTTTAACTACTCTGAAAAGATATCAAGTTGTATACGACTCTCTCTTTCCCTCCAGACGCGTTGCTTAATCAAAAGTCAGATTTATGTTAGTAGTCTGTTGAAACAGTTTGAGATAAAGTTTACTTAATTTATAACAGCCTAGATATACTTATCAATGTAGATAGAAATAGTTTATACATATCAATAGTCACATTCTAGACAAAACCTAGTCCAATATTGGTATATGATTAGTAATAGTAATTATTTATAATGGCAGTTATACTACTCTAGAATAAGATACAAGTTCATCACAAACTGTTTATATAAGGCACTCATCAAAAAACTGGATTGTAAATATAGTGTTCTATACATTGAATTTCTTTGTTAATTTTATACTTTTAGGAAGGGCACTAATAACAGCTCAGTCAGATAGGCCGACGACCTGAAAGGGTGGCTAAGATAGGCTGTATGCGGAAGGCGAAGACTACGACAAGTTATGGAGCATATTGGGACAGGCCTACGTCTACTAATAATATAATTTGCTAATTGAACTGTATACTTTTGACATAAAAGATTAATGATGATGAAATAAAGCGTCTTGTATGTCTTTTTTTAAAGCACTTAGCGTTACCAAACTGAAAGACCCGTTTTTAATGTTTTGTGACTGTTTGTCTGTCGGGTGTAATCGCCAAAATGACTGAACCGACTTTTGCAGTATATCTGGTAATATATGCAGTACAGATTACAAAAAGAGAAACTTATAATACATTATATAATCTCACTTTTGTAAGAAAAGCAACGCAATACTTCATCACGAATTAGGAAATATAGAATACACGTACGTCATCGGTAGTACGTAAACCAACATACGTCCCGTATCATGATGAACTGGCTAATCTTTTGCCATCTTACTTTTAGTTCGGCAAACAAACATCCAGTTATATTTATATTAGGTATATTGCTTTTCATTGAACCGCTACGCCTGCGCGAAATACCGGATGGCGTATAATTATCCGACTACGGCAAAGCCAAAGGAAGATTATGATTCTGACAGGCTATGTACGTAGGTTCATCTGTTCCTCCTGGTTCCTCAACTACTTATTAGAATTGGACAAATGAGATATCTTTAGAACCGTTTTGATCGTCCACTGGCTATCCAGGCTCCGAATTTTAGCCACTTCCATTCAGCCGTTAGAGAGTGGTTGTGTTGACACAAACATCTTCATAAATTTCAAAGATTTATGATATAAGTTGGAAGTAGGATACAAAGAAATAAAACTGATAGAATACTATTGTACACATGCATTCGTATCCTATCTCATGATATTTATAGCAAAAGTACTGTCAAAAACGCTGCGTTTACACAAATATAACATATCCAGTCTAGCCTTTAGCAGCCACGTGTATCAATTATAACCAAGGAATATAAATTCAAAAGTAAGTGCATGTGAATCCCGTTATTTAATACTTTTGATATAATATTAGTAGCAACTGATATACTCCCTAACCACCCCCCCCTTTTCCCCCCTCCCCCAAGCTTGTGTTAGTAGGGTCACATTGGTAATGGCCAGAAATCCAACCCAGTAGATGTGTCAGCCTTACGTTAGTCTTTAACTCAAAATTATTATTAGGCAACGTTTACGATATGATACTAGTGTCATCAAAAATCACATATTTTGGCCAATTGGCACATGAGGCAAGATAGTTACGTGATTGGCTGATATTTACTAAAACTAAATACCAATTACATAGTCACAGCATTAAGGCTTACAACTTCATACAAGTGATTAGTAAGGCACTTAACTTTGATTTTATATGCCATGTATTAGAATGAACAGAATTTAGAGAGGGTCTTAAAATTATGTATAAATTCGTCGTGCAATTTCAAAATTTAGCAAGAGATATCATACAAATTTACGTATGTCGGTAGCTTACAAATTTAATTATCGTTATTTTACTTTTAAAGCTGCCTTGACACGGCTCGCGATTTCGCGGACAACCCACCTTGAAATGGGCTTGTCATACTATATGCATCTGTGAATGCGTTGGCGTCTGTGAAACCGGTAGAAAGCCGGTGTTATAGCATTGCGTCCGTGTTGATACTGACGAACTTTTTTCCAATATAAAAATCTTACTTCTATAAACCTTTTTCATTAATTTAGACAAAGGATTCATCAAAGCTTTAGGGTACCCGTTGTTTCTAACAAATATTCCAAACTAGATTCTGAAATTGCACATCCAAAATATCAAAATGTTTTCAATAATATGTTAACATTCTTATATGCCTAATAAAGTATTCTGATATGATTTCGTGTATAGTGTTATTATTCACAAGAGCCACAGTTCGAACCAGCAACTGAATAGAGATGTAGATACGTGAAGGGTCTCACATGTTGGGCTCCTGCTTGAACGGCATGGGCTCCAGGAACGGCCCGTGGAGCGGCAGGGGGCCCAGCGGCGAGGGGGGCGCGGCGGGGGGCCCGGGGGGCGCGGCGGGGGGCGACGCCACGCTCGTGACGCACGCCGGAGACTCCTCGATGGCAGCTTCTGTTGATGCCCCTGCGTGAATACACGGTTAAAGTTTCTAAACCACTTGGAGAGCTTTAGGGGCACCTCCTATATTTATTTTGTGAGAGAAGAGTAATAGATATTCACGGATTTGTTACCACCGTATCAACCTTCGTTTGGGTGGATATGGTCCCTGTTATTCTGTTGGGATATTCTCAGTAGTAGGGCTGAAGTGATAGCCAACATGTAAACGTTTAGCATACAAAGATCGAACCAGCTAATTTTAGGCTAAAATTATGACACATAGGTATGTTTTTATAATGAGAATGCCTGGTATCAGTCACGTGAAACGAGTGAGCTCTATCAAGGGTGTATTAAGGTGCGTCCAGATTTGCGACATGAACAGCGTAGCGGACAACGCTGGGACCTATCGATGGTAACGTCCTAAACCACTAAACTTTTTTATTATTTTTTTATTTTTTTATGATATCACGCCTATTTCCCCGAAGGATGAGGCAGAGGTGCTAGCACCCACATTTCGCCAGTTTATATTTAGGTCCCAATGTAATAGGTGGCGAGCCTATTGCCATTAACCGGGCACTTATAAACCTGCGATAAATACACACATAACTTCGAAAAGCATCGCAGTTATTGGTGTGTGCCATGGTAAACCTGGGATCGAACCCAAGACCTCGTCTCAGCAGTCCATTACCCATACCACTAGGCTACCGCGGCCACTAAACTATCGACGCTTAAATGGAAGTGCTGTATAGTGTGGTGACGGACCTCCGAGCAGCATCTCCTGCAGTAGGCTGTCGACGTGCGCTACGCCGAACAGCTTGGCGAACTGGATCTGCTCGATCATCTGCCACGTGATGCTCTGCAGCGGCGGCAGACACAGCAGCAACTCGCCGAAGCGCCCGCGCCCGTCGTACTGCCGGTCCGAGATGTAGTCCTCCAGGTTGATCTGGATCTGGTAGCGGAGCTGCTTGATCTTCTGCGGCTGGGAGAGCCCTTTGGCGTCTGAGGACGTAGTATATAAAATATTATAAATAAATAAATAAATAAATATTCTAGGACAATCTACACGACACCACCTAGACCCATGGTAAGCATAGATTAACTAGCTTGTGTTACAGGTTCTAGAATGCGGATAAACATACTTAAATACATTTTTTTTTGTAAATACATACATATTATACATAGAAACACCCAGACCAATGCAAATATTCATATTTCATACACACAAATATTTGCATTAAGCGGGAATCGAACCCGCACCTCCTGCGTAGCAGTCGCGTTCACTACCGCCACGCCACGGAGGTCATCACCATTATGTTTAGCTATAGAGTACAGATTGACCGTGACCGCTGTACCGCGTACGGTGAGAGGGGGAGTATTGGCCCTCTGATTTGGTCAGTCCGCCGCTAACGCTTACGGCGGTATCGCGCTCTCTCTCGAATCATTTGTTTTTCTTTCTTTACCCCGTTCCTTTCTTTAACGCGCAGTACAGTGGTCACAGTCAGGGAATATTAAGTGTAGACTGGAAGATGTATGTAAGCATAGCAACATTATGAGAGTGACTTATTCACTATGTTAACAAACCCTTTTTGCAATTAAAGAAAATTATACTCGTGGTACCAGTCGGTAAAAATATTATATTTCAATGTTGTTGTTCAATGGTTGATTCCTTATTATTTTAGTCCTTGCCGGTAATTTTTTTAAATAAATTCGAATACATGCATAAAAAATTATAGGTATATAATTTGTTTATTAAATAAATACTTTTATATGTACTGACTTGGGTCAAAGAACACGATCGCCTTGAGGCATGCGAACTCGGTGTCGTCGATGTCGATCTCTCGTAGCGGCTTCACGATCTCGTCCATCACGCGCATGCCGATCATGCTTATGTCGATGTCCATGCGCCCGTCTGCCAACAACGTTCAAATAATATAGTTAAAAAAAACACACTTTTTGACCTAGGGAGACACTATGAAGGGTTCACAAGTAGCCGTTGAATAGTTTCACTAATTGCTTTTTGGTTTCAAGATCAAATAAGCAGCCGTATGTCCATCTTAGGAAGCCTGTTTCGTGCAAATAATATTGTACTAATTTCGTGCAAAAAAATAAATGCACGTGTGTAGTATTATTTGAACATACAAAAACATCTCTCCTCGGGTAAGAAGTCTTTTACTTGCTTTGAGGAGTGCAATTTGACATTCCTTTCTATGACGATTAGTAATAATTTGCTATAGATATCGTTGGAATTGTTAAACCGTGGGTGAGCGGTGGGTTACCCTCCCTCCCCCAATATATAATTTCTTGTAATGGATCTCCGCCAGATATTTTTTTCTTATACCACTTAGGTGGCAGACAAGCACACGGCCCACCTGATGGGTAGCGGTCACCGTGGCCTATGGACGTTTGCAACACCAGAGGTGCCACACACGTGCTGCCTATCCTGTAGAAACCTTCTAATGCCCTTCTTGAAGAACCCCATATTGTAGTCGCTTGGGAAAACCACGGCAGTAACGCCTACTTCTATATCGTATTCTTGCCAATTAATTTTAGACTTTAAAAACGTAACAGTAATCAATCGCATACATACCGATATTGTGCTTGGTGATGATGCAGTTGTTCCCCAGCAGCAGAATGTCGCTGAGGTGCAGCGAGCGGCGCGCGCAGCCCAGCAACAGGTGCTCGCCCGCGTGCGCGCGCAGTAGCGCCACCTGACACACACACACACACACACATTAGTGAACCACACGCAGGGTATTTTCTTCCTTATACATAATATTAGTGTAGATGGTTTGATTCGAAAACTTATACACGGTGATTTTATAGTGGTTTCGGAAAAAGAATATTTTGTTTCACACACAGTTTCGGTAGCAAAATCGACTGAAAGTTTTAATTTTGAAAGAAAAAAAATTACTTTATGTATGGCAATAATGTACAGGTGAGCAGAAAAATGTATGGGACGTGTAAAAAAATATTTTTTTTTTCGCCAAATTCGGACTTCTTTACGATTTTACTATCGAAATTGTGGCCAAAATCTTTTTTTCCGAAACCACTATAAAATCAACCGGTATAACAATATTGACACACATTAAAACAGCATTTACTACTTTTTCTAACGAATATAATTAAAAGTTTTGTTGTGAAACAATAAAATCGCTTACCTGATCGTCTAACTGCAGCTCTGTGAAGGCCGGGATGTACTTGGCCCACTCAACCAGTATGAGTAGCTGCTGTTTGATCGAGTCGCAAACATCGTTGATCTTCGCCAACTTGCGATTATTGATCTCTGCGTCCGTTACATTATTTGTCTGTCAATTAAATTAGAAGTTTTATAGGTGAGATACACGCTTTATACATAATAACATTACCTATCAAAATTTTATAGTTCATGCTACAAAATTTACACAATACAAGGTATGCGATGTTCAGATGCATATACATTGCATAATATACAGGGTGTTAGGGAAACGCTCTCGATGCCGAAGGTACATAGTACACCAGGTACACTACAAATTAGCATGAAAAAATTACAATATAAATGAATATACCAGTACTACCAGTTGTCCCTCGGCTTCGGGAGCGATTAAATTCTAAACTGTACATCGAAAGTTCCAAGTACTGACCTCATCGATGACTTTCCTGCTCAGCAGTTCAGCATTGAGTAGCGAAACAACTGACAGCCCGTTCGCTTGTGCCGGCTCCTCATACGACGGCCTCCGACAGTTGATCCGGTCCCGCTCATTCTGAACAGCTAGAAATAAAAAAAAATACAATAATCTAATGTTTATTTGTTCGAATAGTAATTTAGTTTATGCGATTAATAAAGCACGTGGAATAATCGGCCGCTGGTCACGTAGTTCAATCATCCATATATGCAATAATATGTATTGACAGATGTATTCGCGACGCCATTTCCGAACACTGCAATGCTGGCCAATCCGTAACGTGAACAGATGTTCGTAAGACAATAACTTGATTTGTACGACAGTTTTGTTTTCTATGTTAATAATTTTAAATCCACTGAATATTCACGGCTTTAATCAAAACTCATTTTCAAAAAGTAGGTATAGGTACTCAAGACATACCGACTGGGGAAGTCTGGAAGGACTTCCCCAGTCGTGATATTTCTGGCATATTTTCCTCCCTCAATATCATTTTAAAGTTTTGAATTTACGTCCTATACCTATATTATGAAGACCTGAGGACCTTAAATGGTTAAGTTTCCATATATCCTGAACTGACGTCAGTCGTCGCCGATATAATAATGACAAATAACAAGAAATGACAGACGACTGTGGTTCAAGTGAATTCAATATTAATTACGAGTGTTTACATTGATTGGTTTCCTATGAAACTGTATGGAAATGATGATAAATATGAATAATAAATAATAAATGTTATTGAGTATTCGGAATAATATAATCAATAATGTTGTATTGTCGCATGACCGATAAGTAAGTTTGCGACCTCATGAGTTCCAAAGGACATGGAGAAACCCAGTTACTGGCTTGAAAAATCCGACAGGAGCTGTGTGTTATGCAGATGGTGGAGTCACATAGGAACTCCTGCATTCAATAGCATTATCTAAGTGGGGGGGTCTGATATTTTATCGTCTAAGTATGGTTTCGATTACACTTCAAAAAAAATTAAGCATTTTTCGAACTACCTCTATGCTTTTATGCTTTATTATAACTTATTTCAAAATCAACTAAAACGCTATTTAAATCTTTTCTTTAATTGTTTTTTATTAATTTAGCGTAAAATTTATTAAATATAATATAATACAATTTATATGTTTTAGTTATTTATAAAAAGATTGCCAGCGTAGAACAGCTTTTTCGCTTGGCGCAAGACCGAGAAAAAATTGCTGAGCTGACGGCTAACCTCCAGTAATGGAGAGGCACTAGAAGAAAAAGAGATTTAGGTTATAATCTATTTTCCTTCAGATTATTAGCAATATATCACTAAAATGATGAATTGGAAAATTTACTGTATGTATAGAATTTATTGTATAAAATATAAATTGTTCATATTATGTATATTGGTATCTAGGTATAGAAATTGGATACCTTTAAATCAAACTTTATTATGAAATTGATTACCTATGCTACTATTGTAGAAATAAATAATACAGGTATACAGGTCACCCTATTTACGTTGGTCAGTTATTTTACACTGTTAGGTAGATATAAAATATGTATACAGTCTATATCAAAAGTAGCTGAGTGTCTGACAAATGACAATCATGCGAAGGATTTTACAGTGTAATGAATCGTTAAATCAATTATTTGATGTACAATAAATTTAACTAACTCCATGTTTTGTTTATTTTGAAATGTTTTAGAGTTAAGATGATCGGCAATTTGGAGTAAATGTTAGCTAAATGTTAATATTAAAAAGCATTCTACGATAGAAACTGTTCGTTAGACTGCAAAAATAAATTTAAATTGAAACACCAAACCTCGGTTGAAATTACAAAGGCATGCATACATAACGTACAAGTATGATTCATTTGCGGTCAAATTGTGCTATCGGTAAGAATATTAATTTGTTGTGGATTTACGTCGATGCATGGTGTAGTTTTGTCGCTTTCAGTGATAAATCGTCAAAAGCTTGTCATATCTCACCGGATTTTGTAGGAAGTAGGATGAACATCATTAATTTATCGGAATAATACTAAGAACCGGAAGATAACCAAATATACAATGGCAGAACACACTAGAACTTTATAAATACTTACCAAAAAAAATGTACACATTAATACAATTTTATGAAGGCAGAGATCACATGTTATCACTTGCTACGAATCTGGCATGCACATACATGCACTACATTCATATTACATTATTTTCATAAATGCATGTTAGTTGTGAGTCTAGACTTGACCTTTTTCTTAAATGCTGGATCTGATTGAAATACGTGCGTAGTCGACTTTTCACGGATTGCTTTTTACCCTCGCTTTTTTATCAATCTGCTGTCGTCCATCCTCTGTAGTGTTCGAACCATCTAAGCATCCCTCTCTCTCCTTTATCATGCTGTTCCACAGACCATCAATGCCAAGATTGATGACCTACACAATCATCATCAACAACATTTCTTTCCATGTGATGTCGTACAACTACGAGACAGAGCTGTTTAACATCAGATACATTATGTATACAATGCAGACTCAGCCTCAGAGATGTATGGCTCGAGTTAAGTTAAGTTAAGTTGTGGAATAAGGCAATAGACTCAACCCTATTACGCGGCACTGAATACAATGATTGGTGAAATGTGGGTGTTAATTCACCTCTGTCTACTCCGGAGAGAAAAAAAGGGCGTGCGCATGTGCTTATGTAGGTATGTAACATAAAAAAGTGGCTACGCGCTTTCTGTCCCTATGTTGCTTAGATCTTCATCGCAACGGATCTTGATGAGGTTCTTTTGATAGATAGTGATTCAAGAGGAAGATTCATAGGTGCAGTCAACAAAAGTGATACGGTACCACATTTACATAAACGTTGTATGAAAAAGTGGTACCGCTCATTTTTGTCGGCCGTACATGTAAACCTTTCTCTTGAATCACTGTCTATTATAGTATAATTATTCCGTTTATATATCCCGTCAATCTGTATAATTCAGGCATTCTAAGCGATGGCTAGGTATTAGCTGTTATACTACTGACAAATAGGTCTTGGTTTATACATATATGTACACATAACAATGTTAACTGGCCTGCTTTGCGGAAGTAGGAATTAGGAAGCCAATTACACCATCACCTAAGTAATTTGGAGTGACATCCTACTCGATTGCAATCAAATCGTTTTACACAACTATTGCACGTTTGCATTATATCACAGATACCTACGCATTAATTTTAACCTAAAAATACTATTCAATTAAGCTAATCTCACCTTTTTTCATCATGCCCGCTTTGAAACATTTCCTTAGCCTACAATATCTGCACTGATTTCTTTTGTCTTTGTCCACAACGCAATTTCTGCTAAATCTGAAAACAAAGCAAAAAGTAAGGTAAAATTTATGTTTATAGGCTACTAAGATCTAGGGTACCTACTTAGAAAAGTGCGTGATTTAGGGGCTCACAAAATAATAGAGCTTGTACTGTGTTTATACTAATTTAGTTTTAGCAGCATCCCTACAAGTAACCTAGTCGGAAGAGATCGGAGGAGGTTCCGCAGACATCTCCGCCGATATCGACCTTAACCTCTTGATCTCCGATCCGCCAATCCTATATCATTTGGTGGCAGATTTACTATAAGTATTGAGTACAATGAGTACATACCAAAAATATGTTTTCTTTGGCAGAATATGTTACTAAACATATTTACCACCACTGATGGCCGACTTCGTTTCTGTAGTTGTAGTGTAAAACTAAGGTGTAGTGTTTTACATTACAACTAGTGCTAAGGGCACTGCTTGTGATACTCAATATAGTATCACAAACTACCGAATTAGTAATGTAAAGGTATCGGAAGAACGGAGCATAACGATAAGCAGCCTGCCTATTGTGAACCTCTGTGAGTGTGAAGCTCGCCAATCATAATACTCCGCTTTCTCGACACCTTTACATTACGAATTCGATAATATTTTGGGTTACGGGCACAACTAGCGGGCTGTTGTCTTCGCTTACCCCGATCATTTTTATGTATAGCGTATATTATGTATTATGAAATGAATAGTCATGAACTTTTAAACGTTGATTCGAATTCCAGACATTGTATTCCATTGCAATATACCTAAAGATTGTTAATTTTAGTGTCTGCATCAATATGTTACGTAGTTTCGTTTAGCATTTTTATGACTTTAAAATCGTAGGTATGAACGCTTTAAGAATTAATTTGAAGCGATCAATGGATTTATCGAGTTTTATGAAACTCAACTGAAGGACATTATTGATGTTTGTTAAACGTTTTAATGGAATATGTAGGTACTTAGGTAGATAGTTTTCAATAAACAACATCAATGTCTTTAGTACAATATTTCAAATCTAGTAAATTGTATGTACGATACGATCTCATTAAGTACTAAACCACTGAACGGATTTTGATGAAATTTGGTACATATATAGATTAGATACTCGATTGAAGTCGTGGACCATACGTCGTATAATCTCAGTCAGACAGTCCCAGGTCTTGTCATAAAGGATCTTCTCATAGTCAATCTTAGAGAAAGTTCCAATGATTAGGATGTATGAATGTTATTACGAGTATAATTACAAAATGTCAAGTATAAACACAAACGTGGCCTGGTGCAATACATATTATATCTTATCTGTAATGTGTATAAAGCGATACTTTTAGTCCATAATCATGAAAGATATCTTTAGATTATTAACAACTCTATCGCATAACATGCAATAATTTGGATAATATAGACTAAAATAATATCTATTGGTACAGTTACGGTAGTTACGATGTTGATTGAAGAATGTAAGGGAAACAGAGGACTACAAGATAAATTATGTGGTTTAATTTTGGAGTAACTTCTGCAGCCGGACGCTTATTCCGATTCATATCAAACCTTGTATAACTTGGTTCATTAAAGAAAGGTTTTATAAATGGCGGACGTTATCACTTCCTCTCGCTCGCACACTAGTACTGTCTATACTCACTCACGCGCGTACCGTCAACACAAAAAAAAAAATGATCTTTATTTTCTTGCACGCTCTGTGCTCTTGACGCGATGCATAAAAGAAAGGATTCTTAAATGTCGGCTTGTACTTGCGTTGACAAATAGTACACCTAACATACAAAATTTCATTTTTTTTTCAGTTTAAAAAAAATATAAACAAGACCGTTGTTCATAATAATGTTAGTTCTTTATTTTAACCAACATCATGATCTTCCATGATCCTCCTTATAGAATGTGATATACGTTCCTTTTTCAGGATGAAAGCACTCAATGTGCGTTTAAAAGGACTCTATGTGTAAAAGTAGGCACTGTTTCCGATGAAAACAAAAATAGATGCAGTCACGTGTCGCGGGCGAAGCCGCCGGCCGCAGCTAGTTAGAAATTATTACGACCCGGTCTTGTTTTTAAATATATTTGAAATTTTATATGCTATCTGTACTTTACGTCAACGCAAGTACAAGCCGCCATTTATAAAACCTTTCTTTAATGCACCAGCTTATATAATCGCACCTCCGGCAATCAAAGATCCATAGACGGCGTGATCGCTTCGAGTCCAACATAATCACCTCCACCGGTTTCGTCGGGAGGAAAAGGTTTCGTTCTCCAGTTAGGTTCTTGTCACAATATTGTTACTCTATGTCATTTTTCACCCCACTATAAACATAGAATCCATGACAAAATGCCCGCTTGACGGCGTCTCACTGGCGAAAAGTGGGTATTGACACAACTCAGTCTACCCCTCCGGGAATTGGAGGCATGAGTATGTATGTTTGTTTGGGTGTTTGTAATTTTCGTAATACTGTTATCTAATAGTTTACATGATACAAAAGCTAGATGCTGATTGGCTGATATTTTAAAATTTATACTTGGCAACACAGGATTCTTCAAACGTCAACAGTATTACTTAACTTTGTAACATTCATAATAACTTTATTACTACAAAAATGTCAGGTACTTCAACGAAGCCATGTAAATAAACAACCTTTTTTAGACATTATGTAGGTAAAGGAACCTTCACCCATATTGGTAATGGAAAATTAATCTTATTTATTGACGTTATATAATGATGCCACAAAAACATGATCTGTCAGAACAAGTTTCTCACTCATGGTAAACCGCATTCAAACTTACGCACCATTATACCTACCTACGAATTAAAGTGAACTATGACGTAATACGGACACAAACATAATAAATCTATAAGAAAATAATCACTCATATACGTATACACCATTTTTTTTACTCTCAGGTAACAAATAGAAGTTTCATCATCATCATCATACCGTGTTTCAATTACTTGAGGTCGGCATAACAAATCATTCTCCTCCATACTGCAGACTGGCATAATATGCTCAGTAACTCTCGTCTATACAATATCCTCATCCGGAACTAGTGTTTGTAAACGTTCACAATAATATATGTGTAGCATTTATTGTCTCTAACACTTGGCAAGACAAGTGCGAGGATGCGATCGAAAACTTGCCAAATTATATCATTCAGCAGTTTCACAATTCACAACTCACGAGCAATGATTAGTCGCTAACATAAGACATCAATCCAACCACTAAGAAAATTGATCGCGTACCTAAATGGCATTTTTTTAACTAGGCAAGTACTTACATATACACATACTTCTTTATGAAGTTTTTTTAAGAAAAGGTCATGTTTTTGCAGTTACGGTTAAGCATAAAAACTGCTTGAAAGATTTCATAGACACATACTTTGTTGCATATGGTAAAATAACTTATTAACTTAAAACTAATGACGTGCGTGGCAACATTTTTTGCACAAACAGGAAACTTCAGATGTAATGACTAATTAATTTTGAAATTTATTGTATAATTATTGAATTGTATAGATTAAAAAATGATTACCTATACTGCTGTTTGATACCTACTTCAAGCGCGTGTCATCCATATTTACCGCTTTAGTCATCTCCTGTACGCACTTGTTTATGGTAAATACCAATGAGAGATGCCAGTGACTCGCACATAACCACTAGTAGTAACTACATTGTGTTAGCTTATATCGGGGAGGTGAGCCTCAATGTACAATATTACCAGGTCACATAAATACTCTTTGATATTCTCTAGTGACATTACGTTATCTATGGTATATTTTTACGCGCCAAAAACACACGATCTTACAGCTCGGACACAAACACGCATTTGGTTGTTAACTCTTAGTGTTAAGTGAATTTATTATTATATAATTGAAATTAATGCATAAAAGGATTAAATATAATACCGTAATAATAATTATATAAGAGGATTGAATATAATATATAAGGATTCATTGTCTCAGCATGTAAGCAGCGATTCTGTAATGTGTAGTTGTGTGTATTTCTTGGGAAAGGAAATGGAATAAAAAATGCATTCGTTGGTGACTATGATGGAAGAATTCTTATTGATTAAACCCTATCCCGAAATGTGGCTAATAATTGTGTGAATGGTTTAACAGGTTCCCTGTATTTCGATACTTTTTCCAGCGATAGTGAGACACTGTCCACTACATAAAAGAGCGGTGGAAGTCAATTACAAATGTTTACTGTATCGTCAACGGTCTACGCTAATTACTTATCGTATGTATGTATTGTACTCGTTTATTAAACATTATGAACCGCGTGGTCACTTCTTAATTAAAGTACCTAACCAATTGAAGATCAATTATTATTAACCGCCTTCAAGTAAATAAAATTTTAATAAAAACATAGATCTTTTTTTCAGGAAACAAATAATAGACACTAAAAAGCGTAAAATAACTGAATTTACAAATTTAGTTGGTTAATAATGCAATGTTCTGTCAACATTTTTTGTTTTGTTATTGCATAGAATATTTGTCGAGTTTTTCGACCACAAACATTTTTATCTACGTTCACTTTTACTTCAAGTTCTGTTTTAAGCGCTTACTAACGTAGATACATACATGCTTAATTATTGTGTTTTGTTTTGTTATTCTGCAACATCAGAGGTTAAACAGAGACCATTTTGGTCGCTAGGGATTTTAATCATGTGTTTAGTTGTTTATGTTAAGTTATTGTTAAGTGTGCGTATTTGCTTTTTTCTTTTCCTTACGACTGTAAAATTGACAAATTCTTATTTAAATGTATCAAATACCTGCATGTATATTGATGGTTCTTTCTGACGCTTCTTCTGAAGAATCCCTTGCAGCCATCGCAAGATGACGCTCCGTAATGCTTGCCGGTGGCTCGGTCGCCGCAGATAGCACAATGCTGTGACAACGCCGTCGAGCTCGCAGCTGACGCCTCGCTGCTGCTCGTCTCCAATTGCATATCACTGTCTGTAACAACAGAAAATGTGTTAAAGAAACTTGAGAAACTGCCCTGTTTCTGTAATCCCGGGCCCTTTAAATCTGGGTGCGAGGCCACTTTTGGTATTACTTACAGCTGGCATTAGATTTTACATAGGTACAGTTTCTTTAATTTTACAGGATGAACTCCTATCGAAACTATCGAAATCCCTGAATATTAAAAAAAGCAAACATGGAGTCGTTTATGCAGAACAAGAGAGTACAATACCTAAATGATTCGACAATAATCGACCTGACATATTTTATCGACCTATTGAAGCGTCTTCGGTAGCTTAGTGGTTAAGAAGTCAGCCTTACGATCAAGAGGTCCCGGGTACAAATCCTGGCCATTACACTACCGATGTGAACCCACCCCTAACACAAACCATTGAGCTTACCATTGAGGAGGGGTTAGAGGGAATATTAGTAACATCAGTTGTTAATCTACACTAATATTATAAAGAGGAAAACTTTGTTTGTTTGTCTGTTTGGTTGTAATGAATAGGCTCAAAAACTACTGGACCGTTTTTAAAAATTCTTTCACCATTCGAAAGCTACATTATCCACGAGTAACATAGGCTATATATCATCACGCTACCATACAAGGGAGCGGAGTAATAATCATAAATCTCAATTGATTCGGTAAATTTCTATACATTGGCGCTAATATCGCTAACAATTTCCGTTGTCATGACAGCAAGGAAAAGTAGTATAGAGAGGCAAGTAGTGAATCGAGTAGAGTCGTACAACGCGATAATCGACATACACGCGGGCGGAGCCGCGGGCAACAGCTAGTATTCTTTATAAAAAAGAAAAACAATGTTTTTCCCTAGTTCATATTTCTTTGAGTCAACTCAAAATAATGTGTAAGTCTAGATGTGGTAGGTTTTTGGTACGAAAACTTCACGGTGCTGATCAATGTTGATATTTTCAAAAGCTTTTTACAGATACATACCTACATACTTTCAGTCACGTCTTATTACCATTGAAGAATGCCACTTATAACTATCCTAACTTTTACTTTTATTCGTACAAGCTCGCCAGTTACGGGTACGCTTGACCTGACCCTTCCTTAAAACATTACTTATTCTGATTGATACACGTATCCACGTTAGGTGGACCTTTATCCGATTCCCGCCTCTCTTAGGTGGTCCTTCACACGGACCTCGCCTCACAAATTTACTTAGTCACCTTTCGTCCATCTAAGCATATCTTCCTCTATTTTGTTCATTATTATTTACTACTAGACTTCAATTTTATTTCATCACACAATTGCTTCTCTCCCTTTCATACGTGATCGCCAGACGCCGGAAGTGTATTCATGACCTAACCTTTCTTAAAATATACTCGATCTCAATCCACAGCTGTACCGTGGTGGGCTAGGGCCCGAAGATGGTTCCTAAGTACTAGAGACAGGAATAGGGTGTATTTTGTTTCATATAAAAAAAAACTGAGTGATTGTGCGTTTGTGTGTAAGAAGTACGATAAATGAATAAAGTCGTAAGGTCAGGTAATTTATTTTTAGTTGAAGGTCATGAGGGTATATAATCGTTAAATTATCTATAAATAATGAGATTCATTACTTGTATTCATGGGTTTACACGTGATCTATTCTGGGTGCAAACATGTATGTTATGACTTCACATATTATCTACTTACGTTGTAAAATAATTAAAATTGGTAGAAAAGAAATTGTAGGAGTTCGAATTGCTAGTTTGTTTTCAAACTAAGCACTTCACAAAAATCATACTATGTAGGTATAGGTTATTGACATTAATAGGTACTGTAGTAAAAGGTATAACATATTTAGTGGCAAAGAAGCCGTGTACTAAATACCCAGCGGCTTTCCCGCACTGGTTTTTGAGACCTTTTTGGGATTTCACGACATGGATGCTTGAGACCTTTTTGGGATTTTACGACATGGATGTGTATCAATCTTTTTGTACAGGGATTGATAAGTCTGGAGTACGTAACGTATAGGCTACTTTCCACAATCATCGCTTCATTTTTTAAATATCAGTAATATTTTATTTCAAGTCGTATTACCTAACATCTTAAACTTACTTTCTTCCCTTTCCCCTAATTTATCTTTCTCTCTACAGCGGGTAACACGCGCGTAATCATGGCCAAGATAACATGACACAAGCTTAGATGAGTTCATCTAAGCACAGAAGTGTCTTAGTAATTATGCATCTCCCTTTCTATACAAGTACGTTAGTAGTATACAAGGTCAGTTACGTAGGTATATGTGGGTACTCGTACGTCCTCTAGAGTTTTAAAAGTCCATAAGCTACAATAACCTTAAGGAATTTTTGTTGTAATCTTAGCATTGTTTAAAAACAACTTGATCGGCATTTTCCACTCAAAATATTAGGAAATTCAGCAGTGATAACGTTCATAAAACGTGAAAACAAAACAATATTATAACTCTTGAGATTGAACTAATGAGAAACAATCGACCCGTCTCCGAACTGTGAATAAAATTTTGACAACTTTGGAAAATTTCCAGAAGACGCAATACTGCAACTACAGAATGTCCTTAATACGTGGAAGTGTTGGTTTGATAAAAATCTATTGCTGTTCGTTTGCCTCGTGAAAAATCGAGAACAGCTGGGTCAATTTAACTGATTTTGGTTTTCAAATGCTTGTCATAATTCAGCTAGGGAAGGATTAAAGGGTGAAAAAATACGATGCAGTGTGGGAACAGGCATGGAATTCCTTGCGAAACTCAAATAGAAGTAGGTACTTTAACCAAATGAGGGTTTTGGTGTTTAAAGAAGTAACCGGTTTTTTAATCATAAGAAGATAGGTTAGTTTGTAATGTAATCGACATTGGTAATATTTATAACTAGATACAAACAATTTCACAACACAGACTATTTAAGCCTCGTCATCACCAATTTATATCTATCGTTTCAAACGATAAAGCCGTAATGAAATAGCTTGAACAACGATTTGAAAATAGCTGATGTTAAAATAATTTTAACAAATATTGGACTTTTCTAGAATCACGTGTCAACAAAAAATGTAAATACCGGATAGGAAAATGAACACAGAAAATAGGGTGACAACGTGATGATACAATACAGATCAGAACCCTAGAGTCCGACGTCATAAAACTGTGTAGAAATGCTTCTAAAAGACTTTCTTTACAATGCTTCTAAAAGACTGTTATGCGTATTTTGTCTAACCCTTTCTACGTAATAATATCAATAGTCAACAAACCTTCGGCGTTGTATGACACGGTATTGTTTACCCGCGCTTCTTGCGGGCTGCGCAACATCGCCCCGTAGCTATACGGGCTATCAGGGTGTTTATCCCACACATGTGACGGCACCATGTACTCCGCAGGGTTATACATCGGGCACAGCTCCTGTGAGGCCATCTCGTAACCCAGCACAGGCATCTTCCACCCGCCACTAAACGTTCACCACGACCAACTGTTATCTACTAAACGAAGTAGAACGCGCGTCGATAATGCTCCAAAACTATTACTTAGCAGGTGATTAGCCCACTAAATATTGTTATATAAACTGCCTTATCACTAAAATAACGACACTTAATCGTTTTTGTTCATCACAATAAATATTTATCCTGTAACGAGTGTGACAGTACGTTTCCGGGTAATGTTTGTTTTCAAACGGTAATTTGTCTAAGTGGGTTGTCGATAGCGTTGTTTACCGAGCGTCACGCCGGTGTCAAATGTCGAGTGAATCAACAAGGCGCGACCTTCCGCGTATACGGTGTCGCTACGACTAACGAACGAACTGACTGACCACCTATCCTCCGCAAAATAGCTGACAACACCTATGACCGATTCATTACTGTCAAAGTCAGCAAATGGAGGCGGTGCGCCGGCGCTCCATCAACACCCGACTGACTCATTCGTTATCGAAAATCGACGGATGTGGCATCGAATGCGCCGACCGAAGAGTCACCCGGTACCAGCTGACGAACAGAAGCTTTTTGCAAAACCGTCATGTCGTTTAGGTAAACAAACTGTGACTAATTAACTGTCATTTTAGATTCTTTGTCTGCGTGTGTGCCTTTGTTGCTATGCGTTCTCATCTATTGTATTGATATTAACTTAATATTGTCTATCAGCGGCGTTCTGATAATGTGATAGATTATTTTTGTCAGGGAAGAGATAACCCCTAATGATGGTATCATCATTGGCTCAGACTGGTATCAATATTTCAGCGTTTACACCTAATCGATATTATATTAACAATTTTATTACAAGCCGATACTATTTTGAACTATTTTAGTCCCAAAGGCACATCGCTCGGGCAACATTTTAATTCCTTGAGTTTCCTTGTTGAAAATGTGTGAATAAATATCAGGTTTTGAATGTTCCAGTTATTAGTATTTAAAATATATGAAACAGAGAATTTTAGCGAAGCGAAAATTATTTAAAATTCATATTCAGAATTAATGCGGTATGGGTAATGGACTGCTGAGAGGTCTCGGGTTCAATCCCAGATTTTACCATGGCACACACCAATGAATATTCTAAATATATATAAATATTCTAGGACAATCTACACAACGTCACCTAGACCCATGGTAAGCATAGTGTTAAACTATGCTTAGCTTGTGTTACGGGTTCTAGAATGCGGATAAACATATATAGATATATAACAAATAAAGGAGGAGTTCGATACGTAGGTATGTTTTCACTGTATTTTTCTGATGATATAAACCTAAGTCGGCGATGGACGGTATCGTTAGATCAATGGAATGGATGTTTTTTAATTCACTAAAAAGGCAAATAAATAATTTTTTATCCCTTCGATTAAAGTACTTTTTTTTTTAATACCACTTAGGTGGCAGACAAGCACACGGCCCACCTAATGGGAAGCGGTCACTGTGGCCTATGGACGTTTGCAACACCAGAGGCGCCACACACGTGCTGCCTATCCTGTAGAAACCTTCTAATGCCCTTCTTGAAGAACCCCATATTGTAGTCGTAGTCATAACTTTATCTATTGTATTGGTGTTTTGAAAAATATAAATTAAAATGTAAACGTGTCGTGCTGTGATTTGTGCTTGCAGCGTAGTTGTAAAGATGTAAACAATCAGAGCAGTATGGCCGCTATCTGATAGGGCAGGTCGGGGTCGCAGTATCTCGGTCGACTATCCGCAGTGATAGCTATACTGTCTTTTATATACTTTCTATGGCAATACATTGATAACAAAATTACAACGTGAAATTTCAATTGAATGATCCGACATGACAGAGGTTATATTTCAATTCAATCCAACTTATTAAATACCTTGCAACAAAAGATTTGGAATCTTGAATAATTGATATAACTTTTGTAATTTATTATCAATAGATAATTATATCATATCATTTATAAAGGAGAAAGCCGCACTGTACATTTCAAAAGTCACTAATGAATTATATATTATCTGAAAACTGTACTCAATCAGAATAGGGATGTTGACTACTTTTTATTATTCTCGAAAAATTACCACTTTATAATAATATAATGAAATATTAAAGTGAAATATTCCTACTACAAATAGTTTTGTAGATATTTGATATTGAATATTCTATATTTTGAGCCGCATCGAAAACGCTCTATACCTACAGAATCTATACATGCAGGTCACGACGACACACGTCTGGAGCGCGGAACGCAAAATGGGAGCGCAAAAGAATATCTAGCGTCTATCTCGGTGTGCGTGGCGTTTAGTCATGTATGTCTAGTCATGTGAAATTTTAAATTTATTATGCTGGGGCCACACTAACGAGAAATGCCATTAATTATCGCGATGATGGACGTTTAACTTTGGTGTAGCCACGACTTACCGCGATAATTCAACAACGGCATACACATTGCCGTTTGACGGTAGTTGATGGCTCAAGTGGTGTTACATCAAAGAGATTAACGTAATAAATATACGTTGAAGCGGCTACACTACGCATGTCTTGGTGGAAATTCAAGGGACATTAACGTCAATTATATCGCCAAGAATGGGCATTCACGGGGATCGTTCATGTATAATCACTCAAATTATAGCGTTAATAATTAACGCAATATTTATCGCGATGATAGGCATTGACGTTGATCGTTAGTGTGGAAAGAGCATTAAAAAATGTTAACGAACTTTATATAATGAAAAGTTTCAGTTGAGATAACCAATATATTATTTTGCAATGCACATTTTTGCAGTAAAACTAAAATACTACGCAGTATTGGTGAGGATCGGACGATCTGATGAACATCCGTATTGCTATACTCGGTCGTACTTACGATGGACTACGGTTTTCCTACATAGTTCTGGGTAACTTTTCGGATTCTCTTGCTAAATCACTTTGAATAAAAATGAACAATGAAAACTTTAATAAGGTACCCACATAATACTGAATTATGAGGAGATATGGGCCAAAAAAAAAAGGACATTGAAAAGATTGACAGATTTTCCATATTTTGGTTTTAATATTTTTTCTCCGTTTCTCGATTAACATCGCGAAGGGGATATCTGTATAGTAGAGGGCAAGAGATAGATCCTAGCTACCACCCAAGGGAAAAAAAACACACGTCGGGAGACCATAGAACCGATGGGCTGAATATATAGTAAATATTGCGTGAATTGGATGGGGATGGGGCAGGACAGAGGCAGTTACCACGTTTTTTGTACCTGTAGAGATTTTAAAATAAAAATACGATTTTATTTCCTCAATTACGATTTGCATTACAGTCATTATGAAATACAACAGTAGATTTTAATGACAAAAGTATTTTTCATACATTTTTAAGTACCATGCTTTTTAAAAGTAAAGAGAAACATATGTGATATATTTATTTTACAAGGTTGAGTACGAGTACTTTAATTTTTTTTCATAAAGAATCATACCTGAATACAAATCTACACGGAAATCAGAAAGGTTATGTACCTACTTACCTAGTAATATAATAATTAAGTTTAATATGCTCGTATATAATTTATAGGTAAATGACTTTTAACTTCAAGGTAAGCGACGCGGTAGAATACGACACATTAACGGTTTCAATGATTATGTTTAATAGAATATTAACATTCAATCTTCATGGAATTAAGCATTACCTATACATGATGCAGCGTTTACATCTATAAAAACTGGTGACACAGAAGCTCTCTTAACCTGACACATCAGAATCTGGTGTTACCCAAGTGGTGGGACGCATCATGAGCGGAGGCGACTCGGACGTCGGAGGTCGCAGAACAACGTCCGTCCCCCATGAGCGCGGGCTTGGGGTGACGGGTCGCCCTAGCAAAAGCAGGCCGTAGCGGCAGCGGCGCATAATGCGCCACCCCATATCCGGGCCTAGACGAGGACATCGTGGTCCTATACCTGAAGTGGGTCATCTCGAAAGAGAGGACCCCGGGACTACCGGGGTGCGAGGGATATGTTCGCTACTATCTTACCTCCAGCAACTAAATACCCCAAGACGGCGTGCGTTTTACGTTTAGGTAGGTACATTCATTCGTATCATTATTCATAACTGTCAAAAACTTTATTAGAGACGACAGGCACGATTAAAAAACCAAGTGAAGAGTATACAAAGAATACACACGCGAGCGAATAAAAAATATACGGAAAATCCGGTTCGATGCAGTGGTTTCGCGCAAACATCAAGAATATATTGAGCTTAGCTGTAGCTACATACTTAATAAAATATATATGTAATAACAACTGAATTGGAAAATGAACCGGTTGTACTGGCGCGTTCTAGGATGGGATCACAGAGTCATCTAGTGCAGTGTAGTATTAAAAACAATATCAGCATGAACATAAATGACATACCTAACAACATTGCGTCGTTTTATATAGACTCTTTAGTTAGTATACAGGTGTATAATGTGCGTGATGATCGTACGAAGATAACGCGGGCAACGAAACGGCAAACGAACTGACTAGGAAAGGAGCGGATGAAAACCAGATAGATCCAGAGACAAGACTGAAATGGCTGAAAGTCCAAGACAGAAGATTGATGAAGTCAAAACTACCGTACGGTAAGACTTTGAATACGAAAAGAACAAGCCAGCCAGCCAGCCTACGAGGTTCTCCAGAGGAAACATGAAACTTGTAATAGAAGTGATAACTGCACACTCCTTCTAAACAGACATCTGACACTTATAAATGTTAAAATCGACCCAAAATTCCTTGAGTGCGTGGACGACGAGGAGACCAGTTTCCACTTGCTCATGTACTCGATGATAAGATGGGAAAACATGGGAGGGGACACCCAAAGAAATAGAGGACCTCGCAGGCCTGAAGGTGGAAAGGTGGGTATTCACTATGTTCGACCTCCAACAGCGCTCCGCGCTTCTGCAACTACTCCAATGGATACGTCGCGCACTTCTAAATGCAACACGCCTACTCCTTGTGCGTTCCTTCAGTTTCCGCGAGCATTTTACAGAGCGGGAGTTTTACATTTAGTTACCTACTGTAATATTGTCAATGTACCTAATGGTTACAGTGGATAAAAGAAGCTGTACAGTATATGCCTACCTCATCTGCAAGCAACACTGTTGAAGTAAGAGACTCTGGTGCGGACTTTCCTCTTGGGGTTATGGGTATGACGGAAGTCATTTCCATAATACTCGTAATATTGTAGTAAAAGTCAATTAAGAAACGGGAATCCCTTAAAAATAGGTTTTAGTACGCACGCAGTTAATAGCATGAATCGCTAAAAAAATCACAACACGATGACTTGCATAATATATTTACTCCTATATGTTTACGTGTTCACCTACTGGACTTTGCCCCCAGCAATCTGTAGAAATGTCACAGTCCAAAGTCCAATTTCATCACTAAATTGATTGTATTGTAGAACGGAGAAATACGAGATTGAATATTTATGAGAAATAGTGCCCCCCAACATACGACATGCTATAATTTATGACTGTGTTATGTTTAGTCCGCATATAACGGAATATAACCAAATGTATATTACATATTATGTTATTTGTGAAAGTGAATTAGACCACGATGACCTTTGGACTTGAATACTTAAATCAATAAAATTCTAAAAAAAATGCTTACCACATACATACATTGTATATTGGCTATCTCAAGTTGGTATAATAGATAGAGGCTCTCTTACACTCCTAAAATGCTACAGCTTGGTCGGATGAGCGGACTTTCATCGGTCATTAATGTTAAAGCAAATGCAACGAATTAAAAGGTGGATGAGGACTGAGCAGCCTCACGCAGTAGCGTAAAGATACCGTTCCTACCTATTTATTTTATTTATTTATTTATTCAATTAACCAACTTATACTTACAGCTAACTAGTCATATAAGTTATAGGTCACATAGGTACATTATTTCATTACATTCTTATTAATCTTAACTATCATTACAAAAATTACATAAAAATATGAATAGCAATAAATCATTAAATATTACATTATATATTATAAATTCGGATGTCAAAATAATTAGTAAAAAAAAAGCAACTATAAGGATGTCAACAGTAAAATTGTTAAAGATTAGCATTAAGGCTGTCAAAAAATGTCAGAATTAAATCAAAAATAACGATATGAATGTCAAAAGTAAATCAAAAATAACAATATGGATGTCAGAACATAAAATATAACAATTTGAATGTCAAAGAATAAACTAAAAATAATAACAATCTAAAACCAGTTAAAAATCTTCTATTTAGGTTCCTGTGAGGTTGACTAGTTAATAGTACTGGAAGTGGTAACACTCTCCAGATAGAGATTAGCTGTAGCCAGAAATCTCGGTTCCGCGTACGTGAATAAATCTATGGCCTCATCGCTCAGTAGAATATTGTTGATGTGGGTCAGTGCAAGGTACAATGGACTAGTCGCAAGAGACACGGTAGTATTAGGTACAAAAAATAGTGGACGGTGTCGAGGGCGCAAGGCGCGTCTGACCGGTAGTGGAACATTTATTGAAATATATTGCAGGAGTGAGGGGTTACATACAGAACCACGAATTAGACGGAAGAAGTATGCAATCTGGGTGAGATTTCTCCTAACCTCCAGGCTTCGATATGAGACCATTCCGAGCACAAATGGTGTGGGGTACATGAAGGGATAGTAGCCGTACACTCTCAAATATAAGTAGCGCATGAAGGCTTTCTGCACTCTTTCCACCAGCAGTGTATAAAGCCTCTCATGCGGATTCCAGATTGCACAGTTTGTTTCCAGTATACTACGAACATATGAGTTATAGAGTATGGTTATGGCGTGGGGTTAAAAACTTATTAAAAACCTATTGCATAAGTAAGGCCATATCAAGTCCTCTATAAGGAAACAGTAAATCCGCTGCTGGTGGTAAAAAGTGCTTCAACGGCTGGAGTGAACAAACCAAAAATAGGCTTATCATCATCGCATCATTGGTTGATCAACATTTTCATTACCTATTGGTCGTGTTGGTGGATTTGGTTGGTGCGTAAAGTGCAGCGGTAAGAACTACGTAACTATATTCAACGGGCACAGTTGCCCTGTAGGCCTAAGTTCCTATAGGTAATATGCCGGTATATTTGGGCTATCGAATGGTAATAGAACTGGAATTTGTTCCGTATTATTTTCAGAATTAATGATGGTTGAAACCAAACCTCCAGCCAGCGGGATTTTTTTTTGTTATGAATTTGATCACGCTGAAATGTAGTTCTATAATTAGGGCTATGCTATGTGAACACATAAAACCCAAAACAGACATGGGTTTCATTCACGAAATACAGAAAATACGCGTTAGAATAAAAAAAAAAAAGAAAGAAATCTCCATTCAGTGGAAAAATAATAATTTAAGTCGAAAACAATATTGAAATGCAAATCATTGACATGACTCATAGTGACTTTCTCGGAGACGAAAGTTCAAGGGATAATTTAATTATTATTCATAATATTATTACTAATAAATAATGCAGTTTGCATGAATCATTTCTACTTTTGTAGAGTTGTCCTAATTAACCTACATTAGTGTGACTGCAGTGTAATGTATGACTAAAGTTATGAAAAATATGCCTAAGTAAAATAGATTTAAAACAAAGTGTCTTAGTTTGAGTCATAATATATTATTACTAAGCTCAAGATAATACGACGAAGGCTAGCGTGTTACGTAAAGACACAACTAGGAGGTATAATAATCATTTTAGTAATTGGCATGCAGTGATGATGACTGAGCAATAAACCTCTATTATTATTTATTACAAAGAAATAAGCTCTAAGTGAGTTAATACTTAAAATAAAAACATGAGGAAAATAAAAAAGAACCCGCCGTCTGCTATCTTTATACTTATTTCAAGCAGCAGTCGGGTTATTTTTTAATTATTGCAAACCAACTAGTTCCAAAAATAACCAACTAGTTCCAAAAATAATAAATTCTGAATTAGACATTGTTGAAGAGGGATATTTTGCCACATTTGCTAAATGTAAAATGTTATAATATTAAAAAATATAAAAGATTAAGGAAAAATTTAAATATACCTATATAATTATGTATTTAAATTTTTCCTTAATAGTAGTAACAGTAGAAAAAACATTAAATAATAAATCACATTTTGTGTTCAACTATTCGTTACTATTATTGTACCATGGTAAGTACCTCAACTACCAAGTACCTAAATGATTTTATCTGACAACAAACTGTAAGTACGTAAATCACTAAGTAATGTATTTATTTTTGTACTTGGCTATTACAAAATATTTCCGGCAATTATTAAAAATCAAATTATGTAGATACATAATTATGTTGTCGGTAGACAGTTTTTACAAAAAAAATTGACTTTGAGGGTCATACATAGTGTAAGTAGTAATTCTCGTTAACCTTGTTTATACATATATGTATACTTTATATAAATCTAGCTAGTTAAGAATTTAAGTAGAAAAAGATGGCACGCATGTCATAATTGTTTACCAAAACTTGTTATCTACAGCATTTTGAGATTCACTTATTCTACAGGCGCTGCATGTCTATATAACTGTACACCGGAGGATCTTATGAGTGCCTCCGATAAAGCAATCGAGGTGGCAGCGTACTGGAAATACAGATTTTAGGACTACAAATGCCGTCGATTCGACAGAAGAAGAAAAAGAAGCTTTTGAGATTTATACATTACTAAATCTTCCATTTCAATTCTGAATCTAATATAACAATTGTGTTAACTGATCTAATTTCACAGGTTCCATTAGTTCCTGTGGGAACTGGAACAATATTTCAAGGAGGTAGAACCACGGCGATCTAATAAGAAGTGTGGCAGTTGGAGTCGTAGACTTGTGACCTACGAACGAAATAATTTGTTGAGAATCTGGTGAGCCCTTAACAGGTAGTAGTGACGTTCATCAAATTGGATAACAACTCATCTACAGCAGGTATTCCAGACATGATAGGTAAGTAAGTAATGTTGTGGAGTTACAAGCAAAAGAGTCAGTCCTGAGGTCTTCAGGTCAAAGGCACTTTTCTGCGAACATACCCTAACATCTCTCCCGCCAAAAGATTTTTTGTGTCGGTAAAAGAAACCACGTTTTAGACTGAAACCGTAGTGTATTAATTTGAAAACACATTTACAGATAGTTATTATATCTATATAAATATAGCTCATTACGTTATTATAATTACTTTTCACAAGATAACATATTAATCATTGGCTCTTAGATATAGTAATAGCTTAAGTAACCCAATGTATATCAATAAAATAGATATCGAATTTAAAGCCGCCTATCCACTTGCGTAGCCTCGTGACGAGCTACCTAAACCTACTCATGAGCTGCAATGTGTGGAAGGTTTGTATATCTCCACTTGAGGCACGTAATGAGCACCTGGATGTTCTCTACTTCGAACATCCGTTTCCACTGAGGCAACAGCTCAACCCTAATGGCAATACGGCTCTAAAGTCATCAACATCAATATATATTCGAGTATAAGAAAGTTGCTTGAATGATTAGGGCCCCACCCCACACAAGCCTTTGGGCCAAGCCAACTTCACTTGCAAGCCGATGAACGAGACTGACGTAAACATTCTCGCAAATATACAAAAAGAACAAATTATAGAACGAACGGAGCAATAGAGAGTGAACTGCGAGCGGGACTGGCGCTTGGATAAATAAAAAGAGAGAAAAAAGACTTTGTTAACGAAAATCACAAATTTCGTTGATGATATTGCATGTACCTACCTAACTCTGACCGACTTGCTCACTTATAATCGTACAGTAATACTGATTTAATCCACGTGCCCAGTTTGGGACGTATGCAGACTTATGCAGACGTATTTAATTTGACTACAAAATGCCTTTTTAATAAGTATACTTCAGTATAAAAACATGACTGCATAACTACATGTAATCGTCTATAGATATTGTTTTTACACAAATAATAGTAGGCATTATTAAGTTTTTATGAAACATGAAATAAACAGTAACATTTATCAAAGATATATCAGTAGTGCGCACATTAATGTAAATAACAAAAATTCAACATCCACAACAAGGTTTGAACCTACATTAGCCCTTTTTTAGGGTAAATATTTTGTCAGCTTGGTCGACTACGACGTCAAAACACATTTTGCCCACGCTTGGGCCAAGGGGCGGGTAATGCCTGGTATCACATGCAACCCAAGAATGAAAGGGGTTTGTCTGTAATATTACAGACAGTACATAAAAGAAAGACAAATATGTTTAAATTTTTTCCAAAGTTCCGTATGTGTACAGGACTCATTCATATGAATTTACTAAAAAGCGATTTAACATTACAATCATGCCTTTTATGTAACGTATCAGGTCATAACGATAAATGGGCTAGCACGCAATTGCCGAGCCTAGCGTGGCAACTTACAATTGAGACTAATTGCGTCCTTAGACCGCCGTTAAATGCACACTGCTCAGACACACATCACAGCAATTACCTCTTCAAGTTTCATTTTAACATTGTTGCATGCACATTACTTTTGAAGTGACACGTTCAAATACTTCAAATTCTTTGGGGATCAATGAAATGGGCCAACAACACATAAACAGCAAACAATTAATAATGATAAATTTTACTTATATGTATAGATACATAAATGAAAGAAATGACCTGAATGGCATTCATAGTTTAAAAAAAATGAGTCTGCCCTATTCCATCAAAACTCCATCGAAATGACTTCTTCAAAAACTATTCTCATATATTTCGACAAGAGAGATTAATTTTACAATGGCTTATATTGCTATTACGCAAAAACCGCGCCGTGACGTGGAGTTGCAGAAATCAGTCCACCATACCATACCATTGCTATTAGTAGAGCTAACTGAAAATGAACTCAACAAGAAGTAGTAAAATCGTACAAGATATTAGTGGACTTGGCTGATGAATTTACCAATGCAAGAGCCCAGATCCTGTGATTTTTGAGAATACGATGTTTAAATCTTCAAAATCACATGTCCCATTTTGATGGAATTGTAATATATTTGATGTTTATAATAATATATCATGTTTCACTCCTTTAAAATTCATATATACTTACCTAAAACTTATTATTATAGGTAGGTGCTCAGTTTAGTGCTGCACAATGAAATAAATTTAATTACTTTTTAATGAAATATTAGGTATCACACCCGAAAATGGTGAAGGAAACAGAATATCACCACCTCAACTCATTTAAATGTTAGTTCATTACGAATGATACAACTATTGGAAAATATGCAGACAATATCACTGCGATAGAAGGAAAACTCGAAATAAAACCCTGTACCAACATATCTGGCCAACATAGAAACAGTATGTCAGTCTCTCAGTTGGGAGAAGCCTTAAGTTTGATACACAAATAATTTTCTAATGAAGTACATACTATTTCCAGTAGTTGACGGCAATAGAGAAATGAGTATCATTACAAATGTCACTATGGATGGCAAGGAATTCATATTTATGTACAAAGTGCACAGACTCATTTTAAATATGTATAATACAAATAATCGATCCATGAATGGATTAATGCACAATAACATGCACAGTATGCCAATTTAGATACCATACGACATCCATGCATTTAAATATACAATGGAGGCTCAACAGTATATTCTCGAGGTTCGCTTGACTGTATCTTATACTAGAATTACGGGATACATCATAACTCCAGGTTTTTTATTAACTACCTATCTTGATTGTGATTTGCAACTAAATTAGGTTGACATCACTTGTTTGAGACATTGCAATGAATCACTCACAATTATTATTTATGTCAAAAATATCCATCTACTAATATGTTCACAGCATTTCCCTCAAGGTATGCGAAGTTGATTCAATACCTACATTTCATTGTTCACTCGAGTCATGCATTTGCTGCTGAGACTGGGCTGTATGTCTGTCTGATGTTAAGCAACCCTATTATTTGTTGACTTGTATGCAATGCATGTAGAGATGGGGGTGGCCCAAATTCTACTTTGACTGTAACCATGTGGTTAAGTGCAAAAAAACATGCACCATCATCAAGGTATATTTGAATTTATTTCATGAGAGGAGAATGGAGAACAGTTGAACCTCTTAAACTGTGTACTCAACAGTGATTTGATAAATTTAGATGTCTACCTAATTTAACTTTAATAGGAAATCGGCAATGTAAAACTACTTATTGACATATACATTATACCTTATTAAGTAATAGATAACATGATAGAGGTCGAATCTATTCTCTACATATCCGCTACCACTAGTGCAAACAAATGTACTAGCTAAGTGTGAAAGCAAACAGTTTAACTAAATAACATTAAAACATGTCAAGTTTTCAAAGAAGTCACATTGCGACGTAGTATATCGAAAACTACCAACCGTGCAATATCCTGTGTATCTAAATATGCGTGATTGAATCGAGTATTAATGCATAATAATTCCATGAGGATGGAAAGAAATGATATTGACTGTAATTAATTTGTTTACTATCATTATTAGCTCGTTAAATAATAGGTAAGAGATATTGAAAGTTTACCTACCTTCGTCGCAGAGTCCCATAATTTTGTCAACCACTTCGTAACATGAATTTTTCTGGATTTATCGCCGAAATTCAATATTTATTACTATTAAACACTTACAATAAATTGGATTCTTACTAGATAATTATGACAAATAGCAATAATTGACAGCTGTCACATCTGTATGACATAACATATGATTTTTACGGAAGAACGAACGAATGAATAATATTTTGTCTAACAATGCCTTCATGGAAATTTATTACAGCGACATCTAGGACCCCTTATGAAAAAAACTTAAATGCTAATGGATAGATGGCGTTACCGCACTGTTTCATTTAATTATACTATTATAGTCATTAGTCGTAACCATAGCCACTAGCCGCGGTAGCCTAGTGGTATGGGTAATGGACTGCTGAAAGGAGGTCTCGGGTTCGATCCCAGGTTTTACCATGGCACACACCAATGACTTTTCGATGCTTTTCAAAGTTATGTGTGTATTTATCGCAGGCTTATAAGTGCCCGGTTAATGGCAATAGGCTCGCCACCTATTAAATTGGGACCTAAACATAAACTGGCGAAATATGGGTGCAGGCACCTCTGCCTACCCCTTCGGGGATAAAGGCGTGAGTTTATGTATATGTATGTGTGTTTAGTCATTATAATTTATGAACGATAAGGTACCTAGCTGTATTTTTACTTAATCTCATTGAATCTTATATAATCAATAAGGTTAATACACAAATAATTTTGTAAAGAAGTACATAGGTACCTACATATATATACTTATAATATATGTAATATAAAAAATCATGTTGAGATACAAATAAGTATACTGATGGGAACCTAACTCGCGCCTCAGAGCAGTCCAATGTTGTACCGCTACGCCATCATCGTCAGACGCGCTACAGACTTCAAACTGAAGTAGAGGTTCTACTGCAGTTTGAAGTTCACCACCCCTGCAATACTAGAAACTTATTTTGTATTGCACTATTAAATCAATCTAGACATTTTTAGGACCAGTGTCCAGTTGTGTAACTTCCACAGTTTACATAATGGAGCCAGAACCTGCTATTATCGTGTTTTCTCTGATAATCCAACTCTGAGAAAAAATTCTGAAAAGCCCTACATATACATAATATTAAATTAATAGGAGAATATATAAGATATATGAATGTTTGATAATTTCTATGTTATCACTACACATAGTATAAAATAAAGTCGCGTTCTCTGTCCCTATGTCCCTTTGTATGCTTAAATCTTTAAAAGTATACAACGGATTTCGATGCGATTTTTTTATAGATAGAGTGATTAAAGAGGAAGGTTTATATGCATATAACATTATGCTAGAACCAACATTATGCTATAAACCGGGTGACGCAAACGAAGTTGCGCGGGTCAGCTAGTCATATTAATAAAGTTGACAAGTTTTTTATAACATTACATTCCGATGTTATTTACATGCATGCAAGAACTATAAATTGCTGGTGACATTGAAGTTCTAAAACTATTTGTTGGTTTAGTTCAGTTTACGAATACTTTAACTATCTGAAATATTAGCGGTAAACATGTTTGTTTTATATCTGTGTGTGACTGTGTGAGGCATTGTCAAGTTGTTTGCCTTCCTACCAACCCACTGTCTGTGTTTATCCAATATTTTTAACATCCTCATCGCCATATGTATTGAAACACATTGTTTTTATACCTTGACGTAAAATATCTTTTATTGATACCAACAAATCTAGTTTTGTCTTAGTCTTGTGTGTTAATAATTTCGGTTTTAAATATATACTTACATATACTTTAAATATATCAAGATATGCGCTGTGTGACATGGAGGCATTCTATTGATGGAATAGCTTCGTTGCGATCCGTTTACATTTTGCTATCAATGGATTACTTGACATTGTCGCGATTTTACCTAATAATAAAAATACCTGTTAGGTAAATAAAACATTTCGAGTCACAAATATTTCATTAACTTTTTGTAGTCATATTACAGATTTATGTTTTTTTTATATCACTTAGTTGGCAGACAAGCACACGGCCCTGCAGATGGAAAGGTTATGGCAATCCCATACTCTACTAAGCGATAATACAGCCGTTTTCGCCAACAAAATGTCACTTGTTTAGAGCCCAAGGAAAACGCTTTACAGCGAACTCTGGCTTAATCACGAAATGCTTAAGCTTATCTTACAGTGTTTTGTAGACTTAACAGTAGAACGCTCTACGATCTCTTCTGTGGGTGTGGGCAGTCTACTGGAGTCTTGTTAATTAAGCATTGGTTAAATCATAAGGGACATAATAGACACTTCATCTTATTTAATGTTGACAGACAATAATTATTAAGACCTTGGAGATAGTCGAGATAAGATCGAGATATTCGAAAATCTTATCAAAGACTCACATCCGGAACTTAATAAAGATTAGATTCGTACTGATATTGCAATAATTTATCGGTTAGCTACCTGTAAACGTATCTACACATTGGTAAAGAGTAGAGACACAATGAGAGCTACACCAATGTTATGGGTGTATGAGATCCTCACCAAGATCTTCGGGCACGAAGTCAACCTGGTCTTCTGTTTTAGTAATGAGCTCAGATGCAGGCTTCTCTCTCGAGACAAACCAATTATGCAAAATAGATTATCACCTATGAAGGAGCACACATATAATAGTATCCCGTCGGAAATTAAAAATGTAAACTCATTTTGCGCTTTTAAATCTCAGTTGGCACTGGCAGGCTACATTATGGATTGAAACTGCATAGAGAATAGTTCTAGGTATCCCTTAATCTTCTTCTACAACACCCACTGTAAGAGAGCAGGACTCAGGTGTGACCCGCATTCTGTGCAGAATAATCCATCAAGGAACAAGTGGTTCGGTGAGTGTTTCCTCTGCCGCACCATTAAGTCTTGGAATTCCTTACGAGCTCACGTGCTTCCTTCTTCCTACAGTCCGGGGTCCTTTTAACGAGGTGTGAAAAAGCATTTGATGAGGTCGTCAAGCTGATGAGCGCTACCATTGTTAACACTGTATGTGTTTGTAATGATGACCCTCTTTCCTGAGAGTTTGCTTTCAGCTTATCATCAGACGAGGTGAAGTCAAATTGCCGTGGCCTAAATAAATAAACAAACGGGAACCAAAACAGCATGTGCTGATTTCGTACAAAAATACAAAAATTTATATGAAATTGAATCACATATAGCCGTGACGTGCATGAAACAGTAGATACGCAAGTATGGACAGGGCACCCGCATGCGTACAGACGCAGAAGGTAACGAGCGTCCTGAATGTGACTGAGTTTCCTTCTACTTAAATAAAAAACCAACATCTATAAATACACAGTATCTTAGTGCAGCATCTGGCAATTATGCAACTATCTAATAATATTGAATCATGATCTACACCCCGAGACCCCGACGTCACTTCTGTTGGCAGTGCTGCGAACGCTGAAATTGGCAGGCGTGCGCGTGCACGGCCGTTCAATGACACGGTTCGTTTGACAGATCGATGCCACTTCTGTCAGTGACGCGATCCATTCATACCTGCGGAGCTCCTACTATAGGTGCACCGATTCCTGCGTTTACTGATACAAAGCGAGCATTCATGTAGTCATTGTCTATTGGAAACAAAGTCAACCTTGTCTGCTATTTGGTAAGTCCTCGCGAGGTTACGAAGTCAGTCGCTCCCATTAAAGCTAAAATAAGTCAATCTCGAAAGATCTCGGTGTTTCTCACTTTACCTTATCTTACACCGCGATACACACATATTCTTGTGGGGTATAAAACGGGTTCTAATTTGATTTTTTGGGGCTTAGAGCCGCGTGATAGATCATTTACTATACGACTATTTGAATACAATATCGCATGCATGCAATTGATGCAAACCCATTACATAATTATCGCAAAAAAGATCCTCTGTTTTGATTCGATATTTTTATACAAGGTTCCTACGTCGTCGCTCTATTGTATTGCAATATATTATACTACAGGTTAGGGTGAGACTTTGGGTCAGAGATCTCATCGTCATCATCCTTGAGTTAATTGTCGTTCTTGTATGAAAGTGATCTATGACTATGTTTAGAGCATAGACCAAGAATACGTAGTTTATTATAATTATAAACCTTGGTCGTTGACCGCATAGAAAAACTGATTTCTTTTATTGACAAGCATTTATGTAGGTAAAGAATATAACTCGGTCAATGGGACATTTTCCGTTCTGTTTTGCAACGTAGCTATTCCAAAAATAAGAGTTGTTTGTCTGGCGGAAAATTTCAATAATAAACATGCTATAGACTTGAAAATATAATTAGGAGTTATGAAATGCGCTAGAAATGAGGTGTTTACTGTACTTCTTATACATGTACTACAATAAAATACATGTATGAGAAGTAGAGTGAAGGTAGATTGGTTTGAAGTCGTTTGTGCTGTGTAGCGGCTTGCTATCTACTCCATTATATCCATGTTAAGTTTTTAAGAAAATCGATTTCACGGTACACTTGTGAACAAGTAACAGACTGTCAGAAAAGTCTGTAGGTATCAAAGTGGACATGTATGGCCTGAGCTCTAATCTGCGTTACCACCCTGTTACCATGATTTGACTGTTTAACTAGGTCCAAGGTACTAAGTATGAAAACCCAGTTAAATTCGGCCGTCACCCTTGCTTCTTATCATCTGGCGGAGTGCTGAGAGAGACTGAGTATAAAATGAAAGAAAAAACAGCCAAATAAAGGCCAACACACGAGAAACCAAGAAATGACCGAATCCTAAGATAGCTAACTAACAAATGAATTATAACAAGTTATAATAATAAACTGTGAAGACGTTGAAGGTCACGGATAAGAAGCGTAAGTTTTATAAGTGTTGATGTTACTGTGAATGTACGAAATGGAGTATATGTAAAGATATACTGGTGCCCGGTATATAAACCGACTGACCGAATTAAGCCATTACATCCCGTTCGAAAACAGTTTTCATTTCGATTTCGGACATTTACCTTTAACTGTCATCATTGACCGTGAAAAGAATTGAAGACCAGGTAAGTAAATGTTAGTTTTATAACAATATATTGAGCGACGGCGACGGAGCACAGACGTAATACAGAAAGCTGTTTTCCTTAGTTTCCTTCACTTTTGAGACGTTATCTTCCGTTGAAGTAGGGTAGCCAGTAGCCTTAGCACGAAATACTATCAAATTCGTAATGTAAAGGTATCGTCAGAACGGAGCATTGCGATTGGCGGGCTACACACGCACACAGGTTCACAAGAGGCAGACTGCCAATCACAATGCTCCGTTACGAATTCGGTACAGGTATTGCGGAGTAGGTAAGTAAAAGATGTATTTACGACTCGTGTTATTGATTGTTTATTAATTATGTACATCATCTTATATACTATGTTTTATGCTAGTTGTAGTAGGTAACCAGAGCTCAGTAGAGAGGTTTTGTATTGTCAGTGGGAAGGCCGCGAAACTTTTGTACTGACCTGACAGCATAGCAACCCTCTTAACCTCTCCCCCTCTTTACGTGGGCTGTAGGCTCTTTCCATCAGGTAAGCCTTGTGCATGCGTGCCACCTAAGTGATGTAAAAAATAAATTCCGCGCCAGAATGAAAAACAGCTGTGCCAGACAATCTACACAACGCCAACATCACCTAGACACTTGATAAGCATAGCTTAACTAGGGTTCTAGAATGCAGATACCTAAACATAATTAGATACATTTTTATTTGTAAAAACATTATACATAGAAACACCCAGACCAATGCAGAGATTCATATTCATGTACACAAATATTTGCACTGAGTGAACGCAGGAGGCGCCTGCGTAGCAGTCGCATCCACTACCGCAACGCCACGGACAGACATACCTACAGACAGACTAATTTCGCACATTCACGGTAACATAGACATTACATAATCTAGCAACACAAAACTCAAACTGTTATTAACCTTGGCAGACGCAATACGCAAGTAGCGTTGACAAAAACAGTAATTTTGTTAAGTAGGTAAATAGTACAGGTATTTTTATCCATAGCATGGAGGGACGAGAGATTCAATTCACCTAACGCCTAATTCATGCCTAAATGGCAGCCGATCGACTTTTATTAAGTCATCACTATCATCTTCGCGCTATTCTAGCTGCTCATTCGTTCCCCTCCCTCTGACATTACTTATAAACATAGATACGTAATATATTGTCTACAGGGTGTTGGAAATACTGAGCATTTTAACAAAATTGGGCTACTTTCATTTTGAACGCAATACTATTTTTGGCAGGTACCATAGTTTATAAATCCTTTTATTAGCATAAGCATAATTCACGCAATATCATTATTCAAAGGCATTAAAAAGCATTGTAATTTCCAGAAAAAAGAAGTGCAATAAAAAATTAGCCCAATTTTGTTAAACTTTGGTCAGTATTTCCTGTGTTCATTTTCGGGAACGTTTCCCTAACACTCCGTACATGGGGGTACAGCCAACCCAGGGAGGAAAGCCTGCGCCAGAGTTTCATCCGTTAATCACTAGTTGTAGCGGTTTCTAGGAGAGGTTGACTTAACTTGTAGGCCTTAGTGGGACCCTATATATTTACAACTCTATGGAGTATTTTATATCATAGTTCAAAAGGCAGTCTCTGCTTATACAAAGCAAAATAACAGATCTAGACTAAGTAAATTATTGTAAATAGACCAAAAAAAGAAAAGCCCGCTGAGTTTCTTGCCGGAGTCTTCTCAGATCGGGGCCGCGTTTCGAACCGGTGTGGTCCATTTGTATTTGATAAAATGTTGTTAATATTGACGTTTTGTAAGTGCCGTTTACTGGTCTTTGCAGAAAAAATATTTTTGATTTGATATGATTTGATAGAGTAGATAACTACATTTACCTACTCTGAGTAACATATTATGCTATATTGCAATGCGAGATAACCGACATCCACGCAGGCAGAGCCGCCGGCAATAGCTAATTTACAAAATATAGTACAAACAATCATACACATTGGCACACATTTAACCACTAGGGGTTTGTTTAGTGCGACATGATCACTTCCCTCTCCTTGTAACTTGTAACGGCATATTATTTATTCTGTGGTGACGGCTTCGATCAGGGGGTCCCCGCCACACGCGTTCGTAGTTAATACGAATATCCCATTATCTCGATAAATTATATAAAAACAATGCGTGTTATTGTACACAAAGATAAAATATACGTGTAGATGTAATTATTAGCTTTCATAATATGTTATCTTACCTCAAAGAAGGCGTAGCGACAATCGATAACGTTGGCCTTCTGTCCTCTGCACTTATCAGCGGTAACAATTGTATGACAGTCTTTTCATTTACTAGTATTAGGTACCTACTTACCTACTGGCTATGGCTGTATTCCAACTTCGACCGCCGCCGCCGTACGTACTTGCTTCGATTCCAGTGCATTGCATCGCCCTGCGAGAGATATGTCTTGTATTTTCTCACCTGCAGCAACCGAACACCCAAAGACCACGTGCGGTTTAGTCGGTTCGATGTTCGTGTCGTTCGTGTCGTTGAATGTTGATGACCGCTCTATCCGGCTTCGGCGGGGGTGGCATTTTGCGAACTTCCTTGCCTTGGAATTCGCCTTGCATCACGAACCCGGATGCTTCTCTTCAACTTTTTTTTAGAATCCATCTCACGCCCTGTCTGCCAGACTATAGTCGCTGCCATAAAAACCAAAATTAACCAATATGGAAGGGAGTATTATAGTGGGAGAGTAGACTCGGTGCTAGCTTTGATAGTCGGTGGTTAGAGGGTATGGCGCGATGGCCGCTCGGATGATGATATTTCATAAACAAATTTTGCTATGTTTGCTATGTTAGGTTCTCAACTACAGGGCCTCGATTCTACTAATTGTCAACCATTGTCAAAGAACTGAGATTACAAAGAATGTCATTTAATTTTGGAATCTATAATAACATTGTTAAAGTTCAAAATTAATGACATTGTGTAGAGTGAATGAAACGATGTAATAATTCATTTCATTTCATTTTGAACACTGATGCAATGTAAATAAAGCTGAAATTGCCATGGCAGTTTTTGTGATCTCAGTCCTGTGACTATGGTTAAAAATTACCTAGTAGAATCGGGGTCCAGTACAATACCTTGTACGTTCTTATAGTGCATCAAGGTTAACTTGAAAGAAAAAAACAACATTTACATATATATTTCCGTGAACTTGTGTAATTTTTTCTGATGGCTGTTAATCTTAACCGTATCTTTACACGTCTCTGTACTCTTTATAATTTGTACACTAATCTAACCAAGGCCGGTGACTTATAAGTAGGTATGTAATCATACTAATCATTGATTATTCTTCAATCAATAGTTTTACTTTTAGATAATATCAGCACAGTATAGAAGTGGTAGGCATGTCTATTTATAAAAAAAACTAAAGAGTACCTAGGTATAAGTATACTATTCATCCATTAGTTGAAAGTCGAACATAATCATTATTAAAAGTCGGTATGTTGGTAGGCACAAAAACAGCTTCCAAATATCTTTTATTCATAGCCGTTAAACAAATATTTTAAAGATCTTAAGTAGGTAAAATAACTGACATCAAAGGCGGGTCCGAAATGCGTGTACTGCTCTGTAAGCTCTCTCAAAGAAGTAGCAAGGTAGGTACTAACCTTGCTACTTCTTTGGGAATACTCTGGTCAACTGGGCGAGAACTTCAGTAGATGGCTTCAGCGTCACCCCTATCCACAGATCAGTTCGTCAGAGGGAACCTGAGTGATCTCTGGAGGTGATTTGTGCGCCTATCGCAGTGTCTAATACTTTACAGCACGGTCCAACTATTAGGTAATCTGTGGCTATAGGGCCTTGCGAGGTTTAAGTATATTAAACTTAGATTAATTACTAACGTTTAAAAAAATATATACTTTTTGTTTGCCTATTCGTCGAGTCAGTAAGCGTGAGCGCATTGAGGGGCAACCAACTGGCACCAAGTTGCTATTTAAGCGTTGATTTTGAAAAGTATAATTGAAAATCATAAAATACTTAGCGGTTCGTCAACCAACAGTGTCGCCACTTTTCTTTACCGCATCCTTAGAATACCTCACCTTAATGTTCTTCTTGTGTATTCTGAGGCCATGCCGCGTGTATTGCATGGACCCTTACGGCCTTATGACTCTTGCCCAGCAGACGTGTTCTACAGTGTATGTAATGATGACCCTCATGTCTATTGCTGACCATTAGCTTACCTCATTATTGTACCAATTTATATTTCACCAAAAGTTTTACATCCGAGCCCAGGTGATCGGTAAGTGTAATAATTGTCAAGCAACTTTAAACGCTGACAGTAATTAATTGGTGTTGATAATGATAAAATGTCGTCATCCTTTTACGAGACGCTATGCTATAAACTGTCGCGTTTCGCATATTTATTACTTAACTAATTCTTCATTCGACCTTGACGTTCAGACTTATACCTAGGACCTTATTGACCCTGTAACTAAACAGGAAGGTACTTTTAAGTTTATAGCTTAACTTAAAAATACTCAAAATGGCTGCTTACACTTTTTTTTTAATTGTTAAGTACTTCAATAGGTACTTACCTACCTATATAGCTATCGACACGAATCTTGAACCTCTGTCGAGATAAAAACGAGTGCGTATATCTACTATATAAAATAAGTCGGGTATTCCTTCCTGACGCTATAACTCCAGAACGCACGAACCGATTTCCACGATTTTGTATTCGTTGGAAAGGTCTCGGGCTCCGTGAGGTTTATAGCGAAGAAAATTCAGGAAATTTTTTAACAGAAAAGCGCGAAAGCCATCTGGTGGCGAAACGGAGTTCGCCGGGTGATGATTGGTAGAATTGAGCTCGTTCACCACCGCCACCTTAGCACGTCATGCTGCTATGCCGTTAGTCTCTAATTAAATGGCATCGTGTAAAGTAAATTAAACGACGATGTAATGAACTACTTTATATTTAATTTTGAACTTTAAGACCATGTGGATAAAGCCGATAATTTAATGGCAGTTTTTGTGATCCCAGTGGTTTGACAATGGTTAACAATTAGTTGAATCGGGGTCCGGGTATGCGACATGATTGAGTGATAAACATTCATCCTTTCATCCAAATTTTGTAATTTATGACAGTAGAGTAGTTCATTGATTTTCTTGTTTGTAGAAGAAGTACCTAATTGTCATTTTACTTCTGTTGACCTTTAACTTCTCTTCACTCCGATCTACCTACTTATGTGCAAATTCAAAAGGTATATAACAACTCTATTTTGTTCATTGAAAAGTAATATATTTACGATTTTACAAGTAGGTATGGAGTATAGCTGATAATTATAGGTATACCTATATATAAATATAAGCAATAAATAGTTACTGAAACAAATACTTACTATTGAATAAATGCTATCATCCAAGAACTATGATTGGTCTACACTAAAACTATTTATCGACGGAATGATATTGTAACAAAAAGGCATACTATTATAATCATTAAATATCAATAAGTGTGTACATACACTACATACTTTAGTAGTAGTTTGGTAAAGACAAAATGAGCGTTTTACACAAAATAACAATTTTACGAGTTGTTTTCGGAAAATTGTTCTTAGATATATTTATACATAAATGCAAACATAATATTACCACATAATATTTAAATCATAATACCTATTATAATTACGATACCGACTTGTGTTTAACAAAGAGAGGACTTTCACTACTCTAACGGCGCCGGCGGCTGTCCACGATACGTGATTTTGCGCCGTATCTACGTTTTAACGTAACATTTTACCGTGACCGTATCAGAAGTTCAGGTCTGTCGCGTTTTCAGCTGCGTGATAGCTGAGCTTAATGACACTATCGATCAACTGGTGGTCATGTCCGTACAACTCTATTTTGTGTGCTCATGTGCCACAAGTTGTTACGTCCACACTCAACGTCATGTCTTGATGCCACGCTGTGCATGTCACAAATCTAGACGCACCTGAAACTGCTACGGACTTGTCTACGCTTCTACCACGAAGTCCTTGCACATTAGCATTACGTACCATAATAATATATACCATTATAGGTATGTCACAGGGTTCTCTTATGAACCAACTACAAAATGTAGCTATATGCAGTCAACATTTATCAAACCCGATAGGTGTAAATGACGACGACACACGCCGCACGCGTGCTCAGTTGGATGTTGGCATAGGTTAAGAAGCCGCTGGCAACAAACCCGCATGCCTTTGTTGCTTTGAACTCAAACTCATTTATTATTATACCTAAGCAGCCAGGCGAGGCGAGGAGGTGCCACCTAACCGGTACACCTGGTGATAGGTACCGGTGATGAAGCCCATCCAAGCGCACCTTTCCTCTAGAATCTCGTGTTCAGGACATATAAGTCGAGGTAATTTTCTATCATCGCACCGCCCGACAGGGAGTTCATCCTCACACATTACGACCGGAACCAGTGCGCACTGTGCGGTATAACAGGAGTTTCATCCCGCGCAAGCTCAAGCAGGAATGAACTCCCTGCCGTGGTTTTCCAAAGCGACTACAATATGGGGTTCTTCAAGAAGGGCATTAGTAGGCAGCACGAGTGTAACATACCTGTTATTGCAAACGTCCATAGGCCACCATGACCGCTTTCCATCAGGTGGGCCGTGCGCTTCCCTGCCACCTAAGTGATATAAAAAAGCCATAGCTCATTGGTACTAGAGGAGATAGCGTAGGTGAGCAGACGGCATTATATTTTGCCTGTTGGTAACAAGGAATATGTTGTAACAAAAAAGTACTAAAAACTTACGTAATGTCATGTGAACTATCTGCTCTGTGACTATAAATGTTAAACGTACTATTTTAATTTATTTTACTTTTTGTTTCGGGCAATCTTCGAAGTAACTGGCATGATTTTGTTTTATTATAAATTTTAAATAAATTTTTGTTTTAATATAAGGTGTCAGCGTAACTTAGCCCATATTATTTATTTTACAGTGGGTATCTATTAGGATTCAGCCGAAAAAAATTAAACTTAGATTTAAATCCACACGTTTGTAGTAAGTATAAAAACGTTATGAATATTTATAATGTATTTTAGGTGCTATATTATACAGTGCAGTCAGTGATTCCTTAATATCCATATCCAAGTCATCGCCCTCCCCTATGGCCTTGACGGGAAAATGTTCACTGTATGCCGGCTGAACACGTTGGGCGCACGTAAGCCAATGTGCACTTTATTTAAACTATTTTGCGGCATACAACCGAGGCAAGCAACGTCAAGAACAATGTCTGAACGTGCTGAAACTCAAAAAATGACCGCTGGACGCAGTAAGAACAAACATTCGTGCCAATACATAATTTTGGTGTGAGACCCAGGACTGCTGAAGACAGAGCAAAGAGGTATTAAATGCAAACTATTAAAACAGGCACCGGATTCTACACTATTTTGGAGAGCGAGCGCCGCCGGCGCCGTCATTAAGTAATCTTTATAACTATAACTATTGACATTCTGTGGGTAATATTGCATTGTGTGCCAATGTGTGTAGTGGGCTTTATAAAACATTAGGAACAATGTAGGAACCACATGTACACGTGAAGTCTCACAACATAATAGTGCGAGACGTGTGAGTGATACTCACAGAATAATATAGAGAAACTTAAATAGTCGCAATATTTATATTATACCTAGTCGTAGTCAGTGACAAGCGTAGCAGGTTGAGGGTTTCGCGGAGAGAGGACTTTGTTAAATATGTACAATAAATAGAGTAAATCATATAGGTACTAAATTCTAGTAACAGTACCTACCTAATTTAGTATTCCTCTTAATCCCTTCAGCTAAGCTAAATTGCTTCTGTTAGGGTGGATTTACATTTGAACCCAGTGGTGTAATCAGCTGGTCAGGATTCAAACCCGAGACCTCTCGATCACAAGGCCGACTACGGCTTCTAAACCACGAAACTACCAACGATATTATATACCTAGGACTATTGAGAGGAATTTAACCCGTGGGAGGTCTTTCCGATACGCCTATGGCTGCTATAATAGAAAAATGACGCAAATTGTAAAAAGCATATTATAGCAGATTATGTGATTAACTGATTAACATAGGTATGTATACCAAAACCAAGTACAATAAAATAATAGCACTGGGATTTTGTTGTCATAGATATTAAACAGAATTTCTTGATATCTAATTTTATAATAGCTATGCCTTAGAATCACAAAGATAAAAAAATAAAAATGTAGGTACCATTGAATTATTTATATCGTTGTGTAATATTATGTAGGCATGAAGACATAGTATTATTATTGTGTTTATTCAGAAATGGACGCGTTAATTTGTGATGAAGTACTAAATAGATAGATAAGCCAAATCAAGTGAAAGAGTAGGAAAGTGAACTCCAGGGTCGAACCTACGACCCTTTGATGCATCCTTCAAATCATCGAAGTACAAGTTTTAAATAGAGGTTTTATATCGTTATTTCATACATAAAAGGTTTTAGAAGTTACTTATAATGACTTGTGAGGTAGAATACATAAAATATGAGGGTCATAAGTGTCATGTCATAATATATTAATTATACTAAGACCCTTGTGACCCTATTTTTTCGTGCGAGCCGGTTGGGGAGGTTATGTCGGACTCGAACCGACTAAAAAGCAGTCTTTCCCTCGCACCCGGGGCCGTCTCTTTCGATCTCCAACGTCTCCGAACCCGTTCCGCCGTCTCCTTCTCAAGCATTTGCTCTCTGCAGGAGGCGGCGACAGCCCAAGCACTCATGCATACACTTGTGACCGTGATATATTGCTGTTGTTAGGTACTATGTGGCAAGGCAATAACATCATTAGTACGTACAGTACTGTATTTGCTGAGTAATCTTTGACGCAGTGGAGTAACTTCTATAAAATCTTTAATTTTTTGTTTTCACAAGTTGTTACCAGTAATTTGGATTTATAATACTCAATATTAAACTCATTACGTGTCCCTTCCGCATCTTTTTTGATGTTTACAATTAAATTTAATTATGTTTTTTCTCAAACTCCCAACTGACCTCTGTTTAACATTTCAAGGTACCTATTAGTTTGGAAATTGAATTAAGTAATATTCGTATTCAAGTAGAAAAACTCTGGTCGTGTGAATACTACAAATTATTTAAATTAATTTTAATTAATTCCATTATGTTTTGTCCCGTATTCTAGTGAATTCTTTTTTGTAGTAAAATGGAAGAAATTGACATGCTTGTCCAGGGTCAAACATGTAATCTTTTTCTTTTTATGAACAATTGTTTGTTTTCAGCAATAACTCATTAAGTAGGTACATTGAACAAGTTGTTGCGCGTGGCGTTACCCGCGTGTCTTTAATCTCAGTAGGCTGGCCACATCCGCGGTCCGCCGATAGGATTAGTACTTATTACGATGTCCCCCAACCGGATGTCTATCAATAAGCAGGTGTAGGTACTAGATTGTTGGCGAGATTGACTTGGTCGTAAATTTTTTGAGGTGGGGGGGGGGGGAAACTATACACTTTTTCTTTATAATGAAAAATATACATATACCTATGTTAAAATATTTTTTGTGAGCCTTTTAAGTGACTTTAATTTAAATGTCGATTACAACGGCATTAAATTCAAATGTCTTGTTATTCTGTTTCAATACCATGTACTTCATACGGTATAAATCCGAATCTAAACGAGCGAGTAGACGAATAATTTACCAGAGGAACAATAAGGGTTGCGACCTCACAGTTAAGTGAAAACATGTTGCATTTATTAACTTCGTTCCTACGGCTACGGTCAATAACATAACAAGATTTAGAAGGTACTTCCTTATAAACAGACTTTTTTGTGTATGTTTTTAGGTACCTACTGAGCTACACACCTACATAAAAAAAGAAGTAACTTTTTCAGGAGGAAAGCTCGGTCTGCCGAGGTGCGAGAGATATGTCGTGTAAAATCTCACATCCGGCAATCAAGCACTGATAGACAGCGAGCGAGCGTTTTAGTCGGTTCGACATCATCACCTCCACCGATTTTGGCGGGGATTTTGCGCACGATAAAAAAGGAGGAATGCTCTGAGAAAATGTACTTACCTACTCAGAGCATTACTCCTGTAAAAGTTTCATTTGGAGTTGCATTTGTCAGAGAATGCAATTTCCTTTTTCGAAATCATGGCTGGCCGTTTACAGTTATACTATATTATGCAAGTCCCGTATTCGTATTTCTTGATATTGAAAAAAGAAAAATTGTATCATCTGACAAATGCACGCTAAGTCCACAAAAAATAAGATTTCAATGGACTAATGTGTAATTGGTACAGACGTACCTAGACGCACATGAATCTACAGCGTCACTTACTCGTAGAATTTGGGCCACAGATTTAACCCTTTCGGAACGTCCTATCCGTTTCCCAAAACATCTGATCTTAATTTGCTACTTTGCCAAAACGTCTGTTTTCAGGAACATCCACAACCCAAAATACATCAGACAAAATATATACACAAATGTAGGTATAGCTAAGAATTAGCTTCAGATGCAAGGCTCGATTCAATAAAGTGCTCGGAATACGGCAATAAGCTCACCCCCTATTACTATAAGACCGATTACAATACTTGATGAAATATGAGTGTTAATTCCCCTCTACCTATTTTCCTCCGGGTAGAGGGAAATAGGCGAGAGCTTTATGTATGTATGTTTGTTATTTATTTCAAGTTACTTGATAATAACTGTGTGAGTTATAGCCAGCAATGACTTTTAATGTCACATAATCGAATTTATGAAAGTAACTTATCTGTGATAAGTGATCATTCATCATTGCCAGTTTTTTTTCTAGTGTAGTAGGTAGATACCAAGATCCGTGTTATATCTTAATTATCTGTTATAACCTTGAAAATAAATGTTTGTTACGTCCTCCTCTTTTCTCTAGTCATTCATAATGACTAATAAGGCCGATTGTTTTGACTGAAATTAGGGTAGTATTTTATTTAGATTAAATATTACTTATAAACTGATAGAGCGACTAAACAGGTATAAACAGATAAATATTTATAGCCTCACTTACTTTTGTAAACGTGATTACAATATACGCGAGTTGATAACGCATTGATAGTAGGGCGCAACGACCCGGATTTATAGAAGAAATAAATTATACATAATATTGTAAATAGGTACGTAGGTACTGAACCATTTATCTGTGAATCGTTCCAGTAGGTACTCTTATAATTAATCTGTCTAGACATTTAGATGTAGGCTAGTAAATACTGAATAGTACCTAAGTACCTACCTAATTATTGATGATCAAATCTACAGATATCATCGACGAAAATTTTACTTATAGAATATTAATTACATACATACTTACATTGGTACGTCTATTTCCCTTCCCGGGTAGGCAGAGGTGAATTAATATCCTCATTTCACCAACAATTGTATTTGGTCGCAATGGGGGATGAGCCTATTGTCGTATTCCTGGCACTATTGTTGTCTCGAGCCACGCATCCTTTAGTCGCCTTGTACAGTCAAGTGCATTAATATGATTACATTGATTATTGATTGATTGATTTTATTGATACACCACGATCAATGGCATATGTTGAAGTAGTCACAAAACGGCGATATTGAACATCTTCTATCAAAAGACGATCCTGTTCAGTAGAAGTCTTTCTTGGTCTTCCATTGGACACATGAGTATTTAACCTTCCTTCTTCTTCCCAACGTCGTATCCATAATTTTACTGTCTTTCGAGTTACACCCAATTCATCAGATATGTCTTGTATTGAAGCGCCCTCCTCTTTTAACGCGACTATACGATGTTTAGTATGCTCATCGATGCGATACATGTTATAAATTATTTATTTATACTACACTTGAGATAGTAATATGAATTGCACTTAAAATATAATTATTATTCAGAATGAAATCTTATCAGTATTAAGTACCTACTTTTGAAGTATTTTCATGAAGTTCACTTTGTTTCAACAAATAATTGACGACGTTCCATAGAAAAGAAAATCAAAATTTAAATGATTGTCAATGGTGTCAAAAAAAGCAAGGAAATATTAAGGTTTCTTTTTAATTGACATATTATCTAACAATACAAACCTTTTTAGGGACATATTATTGCTCACTATGTTAATTAAGATATTTTTTCAACAAAAACGAAGGCATAATAACGATGAGAAAAGTGGCACTATTTCGTGAACCTTTACATAAATATATGTTATTGTAATGATTTTCAAGAAACATATTTATGCACTCGACGTTAGATCATATTATTGCTCACTATGTTAATTAAGATATTTTTGCAACAAAAACGAAGGCATAATAACGATGAGAAAAGTGGCACATATTTCGTGAACCTTTACATAAATATATGTTATTGTAATGGTTTTCAAGAAACATATTAATGCACTTGACTGTACAGTCAAGTGCATTAATATGTATATAAACTATCGTTTCAAAAGTATGTATCATTGAATGTTTATTATTGTAGCATCCAATCTAACTGATATAAATATGTATGCGGAAACTGATCAATAATATGTATACTATAAAGGACAATTTGTTTTATAATGAGCAAAGAAATCATTATAAAGGTATTATTGACGATTTCCATTAATATATTTACTATAAAATGTTAACTAATATAGATACATTAAATGTATTTTAATTATGTATTGCAAAAAGGGTTAAAAATATAAAGACAAGAATTGTTTCTAAAAAAAAGGTCTTAATGTTAGACAGCCAAAACTTTATAAGTACCTAACCATGTAGGAGTGATGTAAATCTTAGAACTACTTCTTTTGGCCCAGATAATGGGAACGGGAATTCACATTCACGGGAACATTTTCAGTTAAAATGGTTAATTACCTCAAGTTCCACTCCTGGAGATATCATGTAAAAAATCCCTTTTTCGGTATTGGACAGATTCGTGGATTGGACAGTTTCGTGAATTCGGCAGATTCGATACTCGACAGATTCGTGGATTGGTCAGGATCTAGGATTCGACGGATTAGCTATACGACAGAAAAGGAACAGTTGCGCACAAAAACTGTAACGCGTTACCGTTAAGTCCTAAATAATGATAATGTTTAAGTATATAAGCTCCTTGCATAATTATCGACTCAATTATCTAGCAGGCCACTTGTCAGTCATTGTCATTTAGCTTATATCAAGGTACGTCAACTTAAAAAAAGAAATTATTCAATTATTTTATTTATTATTCCCACATTTCGCCAGTTTATGTTTACGTCCCAATGTAATACGGTGGCGAGCCTATTGCCTATTGCCATTCACCGGGCACTTATAAACCTGCGATAAATACACACATAACTTCGAAATGCATCGAAAAGTCATTGGTGTGTGCCATGGTAAACCTGGGATCGAACCCGAGATCTCGTCTCAGCAGTCCATTACCCGTACCACTAGGCTACTGCGGTTATTATATCAAAAAGAACAACTTCATTGTAAGGGGAAGCTGCGTGATGCAAAACTGATGCAAAAAAATAGTCAAATAAACGAAATTGTCAACGCAGCATTGCAGAATAAAATTAGCGTGGTTGATTGCTTAAAACGGTTGTGCAAAGTAAATTTTATATTTAAAACGTTAACATTTCTGTCTCTAATTTTATTAAAAGTGCGTTACTTTATTGATTTTTATTTTCTTTACACCTGTACTTCTGTCGTATAGCTAATCCGTCGAATCCACGAATCTGTCGAGTAGGGAATCTGCCGAGTAGCGAATCTGCCGAATTCAAGAAACTGTCCAATCCACGAATCTGTCCAATACCGAAAAAAGGTAAAAAATTAAGGTGTACGCTCAATTTTTTTTACCCCAGAAGCGGAACTTGAATTTATCTTTATTCAACTCTATATGGACGTACCTTCCAACCCTCTTCGAGGCTAGCATGAGAAAATGGTCCCCCGAAATCTGTCATGAGCTGACGGTCTATTACTAAAATGCTTCTTTTGATGTGAAAAGAAAAAGACAAATAACAGTGAAATATAATCTTTTATTGCCAAATAAATAATTACACAGCTATTAAATAAGAATAACAAAACAAAATGCCTCATTTCTAAGTAAAAATAAAAAAGGTTCACTTATCAGTAGCGTGTGTAACCTCCCTCATTATCAATCACCGATTGCAAACGTTCTCTCATAGATCTTACCATGTTGAAACAAACATCTCTGCCTATAAAACTATTCCATATGAAATTAACATGGTCTTTTAAGCTGTCAACACTTCTTACAACTGTTGGATCCCATGCCTGCACCATTAAACCCCATAGATTCTCTATAGGGTTTAGGTCAGGACTTTTCGGCGGTAACTTTATTAAGTGCAAGCCTTCTTGTTCCTCTATCCATAATTGTACGACATGCGAGTTGTGGACAGAGCTATTATCTTGCATTAGGAATATTGGCTCATTACCGAAAGCAGCTGTAGCCGTCGGAACTAAAACGTCCTCAAGGATCTCTTTATAATTCCTGGCATTCATTCGACCACTTATTTCTACCAATTCGCCAGGGCCACTAGCCGACATCCAGCCCCAGTACCCGAATGATATTCGCCCACTTCTGCGATTAGGGATGACGTTTCTCTCATCATAGCGAGTATTATTTAATCGCCACAAATATAATCGACCATCACTTGCTGTTGTAAATACGTTTTCATCGACAAAACATACATTATCAAAATTAAAATTCAAATACCTTCGTGCAAAATTTAATCGTAATCTTTTGTGCCTATCTGTAAGTTTCGGTTTTTTAGCTGGTATGCGACAATGAATGCCAGCATTATGCAATCGACGGCGTATAGTGTGTATTGATACACCACGATCAATGGCATATGTTGAAGTAGTCACAAAACGGCGATATTGAACATCTTCTATCAAAAGACGATCCTGTTCAGTAGAAGTCTTTCTTGGTCTTCCATTGGACACATGAGTATTTAACCTTCCTTCTTCTTCCCAACGTCGTATCCATAATTTTACTGTCTTTCGAGTTACACCCAATTCATCAGATATGTCTTGTATTGAAGCGCCCTCCTCTTTTAACGCGACTTGTAACGCAAAATTGTTAGTGGCGTTAAAATTTGATTTCGGTAAACAATACGTTGTACCTATGACGACATCTGTAGGGTTTGGGGGGAACTTTTCATCGATCACCAATTCGGTATTGATGAATGGTTTCCCAATCTGACAACAGATGTCGCTAGTATGTTTACCTATTTCAAATAGAATTATAATATCGTGATAGGTTAAATTGTTTGTGATATTTTATTCAATCATATAACTTAATGTCTTTAATTTAAAATTGTCATAATCTAAATTCCTAGTTGCCCAAATTAATTTAGTCACGGCGAGAATGTCTTTGGTTTCGTATTATCTGTGGATCAGTATTTTTTGTTTCGCGATTCGATCAGGTGAACGAATAATTCGTGATATCAGATTCATCTACTAGAATATTCCATGAAAAATGATATAAATACACCCCTCCCGGTGGATGCGAACACCTCTGATAATTACTCTGAAGATTAAGCACGAAACTCTGTTCGTATTTCATTGATTTTTCTGATAAGTTGGAACTCTGAATTATATGTACCTACCTACATATAAATTAAGTATCTTAGATTCTGTGCATCCTTCCCGGACTTCTCTGGTAAGATATGCTGATTTGTCTTTCTCTAGTAGTGATTTCTTTATATCTGTGTCGTTCGTTTGCGTCAGTGATATAGGCTTTTTGTACTTTTGATGCAGGGTCCCAAGGTTTAGCGGACAATATTAGTGACCTATCTACAGCGAGTTGAGATTCCGTTGTTTGAGTCCCTGTTCGGAACAGCTGTCCCTTCGTTTGGCTCGCGGCAGTGCGGGTGGTTGCAGCAGCAGGCAGGTGCCTACGCAAGCCGATAACCGACGCCAGGGGTTTCTGAAGAGGAGTTCCGAAAAGGTCACGTAATCTTAACTTGTACAATAACTGTAACCTCATATACCCGCTACCTTGAATTGTAATTACGAGATCAGCTGTGTGCTACGAGGGAGGCGCACAAGCATCTCATACTATATTTATATTTCTATATCTCTGTGCCTGTGATAATTCTACTGTATGTACAACTGTGTACCCTATTGAATATATGCATGTATAAAATCTTAGTGTTGTTTCATTAGGGGTATCTGGAGCACGCACCCACTATCTCCACTCTGAGATAAAAGGCGCCCAAGAGTCTCTTTCGTAAGCTCTTGCCAGGGTTAGCCGGTGGAGTAGCTGGGGACATTTCCCGGGTTACAAAGTGGCGCGGCCAACGTACGGGCAGTTCAAGAATTCCAGTACCCACTGGATTTCTCTTGGTTCTGTGTGTGTGTGTGAAAGACGCCTTTAATGAATTCAAACCTACTATCCGTCTGATACTCTCCAAGACGTTAATTGGTTGTGCTTGTGCGGCACGTAATTAATTTCCTTGCAATTTACACCGAATAGCAAGGAAACGGGTCAAAATTTTTTTTCTAAATTATAAATAGCTGCTACATTTTCGGTAAAATTCATATTTCGGCATACCTTCGTATTTTTTTTCTTTTTTTTCTTTTTTCTTTTTTTTACTGGTTGCTGGTTGGGTTGGATATATCATCTCAATAGTTTGTCCCGAATTTTAAATAAAATTAATATACATGCATATGTTTAACTTTGTGTTTTTTCTGAATTTAACTTTTAATTGTTATCGACATTTTCTATAAGTGCCGATATATGTAACTCTGAGTAAGGTGGTTTCCATTCGGAATTACCATTTTTTTTTCTTTTTAACCTTGGATCAGTATAGTAGCCGGTACTTATACTTGCTACCGTACATTTTGCTCTTAGCCTTTTAACTGTTTTTTAATTTTTTGTAATTTCATTTGTACCTATACGTACGGTACAATTTTTTTTGTGTATATTTTTTCAATATTTTAGTAATTGTCTGCAGGGCGGTACATCTCGGGTACCTACCCGCTATTGGAGAATTATTCTCAATTGGAAATTTTTAAATAATTATATTATTAGGAATTGTCTGCAGGGCGGTACATTTTAGTTACCTACCCGCTAATGAAAATTGTTTTGAATTGATGAATCTTTTTATACCTATATTATTAGTATAGAAGGCGGTACATATTACCTACCTTTACGTAAATTATTTTTGTAATATTCTCAGTATACATAGAAGGCAGTACATTTACATACTGTCCGTTCAATTGAATACCCTCTTGGATTTATATCCATTTAAACTTTCGTTAAATAACGGAATTGTTAGTTAAATTTTATTTTTATATTCTATTCACTTAAAGTTCATTTCTTATAAGATGGCAAAAATGCACCAGTATGTAAACTATTTAAGAAAAGATGAGCTGTCTAATGAGTTGTCTTACATGGGCATTTCAGCGGATCCTGAGGCTACGGTTGTCAGCTTGCGTAACGAATTGAGGACGGCATATCGGCTAGTTCGCCGTGGAAGTCTGAAGCCTAACACCACGAAGTCCACTGATGCTGCAACTGAACGCACTGTCTGCGAGCCAAAAGTGAAGGAACTCGAGGATTTGCTATCGTCAGGTGACTTTGATGCCGATAAAAATAGTCGCACTAGGGCTGCTGTTAGGGCTAATTATCTTTTGACTAGGCTAGCTCGTTGTGGGTTAGATTGTTCTGAACTTGTTAGTATTCGCAACAGATTAGTTAAGATTGTGTCAGTAGCTGAATCGAATAGTGACTCAGAATCTGAGGTGTCAGATAATGATGATCGCGCTTCTCGTGTCCGAGTTGAATATACTTCACCTGCGATGAGAAATGAACGCTCGATGCGGGGTAGCTCGCAAAACATTAACTTAAATAATGATAATTTTATTTATAGGGAACGCCCTATTAATTTGAATAGTTTTAATTTAAAATATGATGGATCTACTTGTGTGCGTGTCTTCATTGAGAGACTGGAGGAACTCCGGTGTGCTAGGGAAGTCTCCAAATCAAAGGTTCTCCTGGCTTTCTCTGACCTATTGGACGGACCAGCTTTGTCTTGGTTCCGCACCAATAAAGCCAACTTTATGTCTTATGAAGACTTACTAAATGAATTAAGAGACACCTTTGATATTCCCGATTACGATTATCGTTTACGGAATGAGATTAGGCAACGTACCCAAGCCCGTACCGAGTCCTTGGTGAACTACATCTCCACAATGCAGGCCATGTTCTCTAGACTAACTTGTAAAATGCCCAGTGAAGAACAACTGGACATTCTTATGCATAACATTAGACCTGACTACATGAAGGAACTAGCCCTTCATGAAGTCAACACTATTGATGATCTAAGAAGGTTAGGAAAGCGTTTGGAACTTGCGCGTGCTAGGGCTGAGGCGTTCCACGAGCCAGTCTTGGACAAATTTGAGATCTCCTCTGACTTACATTCACAGAAAGCAAAGTGCACACCAAAAGCTACCAAGCAGGTCTCTGCGGTGGACAGCTCGGCAGCCTCGCACGAACGCAAATGCTTTCGTTGCGGCGGCAGCGATCACACTGCTAATAACTGCTCACAATCAAGGGAGCTGGTGTGTTTCCGATGTGGTCTCAAAGGAGTCAAGTCACCTGACTGCCCCAAATGTACGTCGAAGTCAAAAAACGCGTAGGCCAGGGCCTTATTAAGACATTCTCAAGCTCTGTGTCTGAGTCTTCTTCTGATAAGGTCCTGTTTACTAAACGGGATAACGATGTTAGACCGTACTTAGTTGTTAGGGTTTTAAATTTAAATGTTCTTGGTCTTCTTGATTCCGGTGCCTCCTGCTCTGTGCTAGGAAAAGGTGCGCACCGTAGCTTCTTAGATTTAGGGTTTGAACTAGAAAGTGTCAACCCAAATTTTAAAATTACAACTGCAGACAGTTCACATTTGAAATGTCTGGGTTCTATGTCCTTACCCTTAGAATACAACTCTGTTATCAGGGTACTTAAGTTTTATGTTGTACCAGAAATAACTACCTCAATGATATTTGGAGTAGACTTCTGGCAACAATTTCAATTAGGTGATAGATTAATTTCTCAAAAAATTAATATGAATAATTTTAGTGATAGCTGTCCTATTGAGTCTTTGTCTCTTCACAGTGGTCTCGAGGATTACAACAACCTGACCGAGGATCAGCGGTGTGTAATGAACGGGATCATTGAAAAATTTGAGTCAATTAATACGGATAAGGTGGGCTTAGGTCGAACTACGCTTGTGCATCACGTCATAGACACGGGTGACAGCAAGCCGATCAAGCAGCGGTATTACCCTCTCTCACCTCTCAAACAGAAGGCTCTGGAGACGGAGTTGGACCGGATGTTGGAGATGGGAGTGGTGTCACCATCACAATCCGCGTGGAACTCACCCGTGGTTATGGTGGAAAAGGCGAACGGTGATCTAAGGCTGTGCTTAGATTCACGTAAGCTTAATGCTGTTTCCAAAAGTGATGCTTATCCCTTACCGTACATCAATCAAATTTTAGACCATCTTAATAATGCTAAATATTTGTCCTCTATTGATTTAAGTGCAGCGTATTGGCAAATCCCGTTCGACTCTGCCCAGTCTGCTGAGAAGACTGCGTTCACGGTGCCGAGGCGGGGTTTGTTCCAGTATAATGTAATGTGTTTTGGTCTTGTCGGAGCTTCAAGTACGATGCAACGACTGATGGACCGTTTATTCGGCCCGGAATTCGACAACAGAGTGTTTTGCTTCCAAGACGACATAATCTGTGTGGCCAACACCTTCGAGGAGCATGTGGATCTCTTAAATAGAATCTATCAGCGACTCAAGGATGCGGGCCTAACGATTAATATGAAGAAATCACACTTTTGTCGAAGTGAATTAAAGTACCTTGGTTACTATGTGGATAGGCATGGACTACGTACTGACCCCGGTAAAGTCGAGGTCATCCTCAACTATCCCACACCTTCTAACTCGAAGGATGTCAAACGTTTCCTAGGTATGGCCGGCTGGTATCGTCGTTTCATTAATAACTTTTCTAAAATTAGTAAACCGCTTTGTAAACTCACCTCTAAAAATGTAAATTTTATTTGGACATCTGAAGCTGAGGAGGCTTTTAACCTTCTCAAGTCAGCTTTGGTCTCTGCTCCTATATTGAAAATGCCTAACTACTCTTTACCGTTCCGTATACTAAGTGACGCGTCAGCTTACTCAGTTGCTGCTGTTCTGACCCAAACACACGATGGTGTGGAACACCCCATCGCCTATTGCAGTCGTTCTCTTAATAAGAACGAGGTGAACTACAGCACAACCGAGCGAGAGCTTCTGGCCGTGATTTTTGCGCTGGAACAGTTCAGACAGTATGTGGAGGGACAGAAGTGCACTGTTGTCACTGATCATGCCTCACTACTGTGGTTTCACAAGCTCAAAAATCCTACAGGTCGTTTAGCACGTTGGAGTATGCGACTCAGTCAGTTTGACTTCGACATAGAGCACCGTAAGGGAAAAGATCATGTAGTACCTGACGCTCTATCTCGCATAAAGATTGACTCCATCGATGCGAGCTCCACCAATGACCCGTGGTATCTTCACACCATGGAGTGCGTGCGTAGGAACCCAAGGCATTACCCTAACTTTAATATTCGTGAAAATTTGTTATATCGATTTTCTAAAAATAAATATTCTTTGACTTCAGATTTTGATTGGAAGTTAGTGGTACCTCAAGAGGACAGGCTAGCACTCCTCACCAAATACCACGATGACACGCTTAGTGCCCATGGTGGTGTTTGGAAAACACATAAGAGGTTGTCTTTGAATTACTACTGGCCAAAGATGTACAATAGTGTCAAGGACTACGTGGGAAATTGTGAGGTTTGTAAGATGTATAAACCCGTAAACACTTCGCGTCCTGGTCTAATGGGAAGTGCGAAGCGTGTATCTAAACCTTTTGAAGCTATTTCGTGTGATTTACTTGGACCTTTTCCAGTGTCAAGCAACAGAAATATTCATCTGATCGTTGTTTCGGACTACTTTAGCAAGTATGTCATGCTGTGTCCTATAAGGATTGCAACAGGCGCTGCAGTAGCGAGATTCATCGAGAAGAATGTGTTTCTGGTTCATGGAGTTTGCAAGACTATCTATATTGATAACGGTCCTCAGTATGTGAGCAAGCAATTTAAAGATATGTTAGCTAAATATAATGTTCCAAACGTATACTATAGCCCGCGTTACCACGCTCAAACTAATCAAGCTGAACGAGCGATTCGAAATGTTGTTCAAGCCATCTCATGTTATGTGAAGACTCAGCACAAAAAGTGGGATGAACATCTTGTTGAGCTGCAGTGCGCTCTAAACACTGCAGTAAACGAGGCCACTCGATTCTCTCCCTATTTCTTGGTACACGGTAGGGAATTTATAGGTGATGGAGTTCTATATAGACAGTCCGACATAACCTGTCATCCGGACTTAGTCTCCATTGATGAGCCCTCAGCCTTCGGTGCCAAACTGAAAGAAATGCAACACATTTACGATCAGGTGAGGAAACATTTGATTTCGGCTCACCAGCGTAATGAGAAGTATTATAATTTCAGGAAAAGGCATGTCGAGCTGAAAGTTGGTCAAATTGTTTACAAACGGACTCATTATTTATCTAATAAAGCTAAACATTTTACCTCTAAACTCGCTCCTAAGTTTACTAAGTGTGTAGTGTCTGCTAAACGTTCCTCTTTAGTGTATAGGTTAGCAGATTTGGATGGTAAGGACTTAGGCGAGTATCACATCAAGGACATTTTAAAATACACTGATGAGAATCAATCTGCGGTACCTTCTCTGCCTAGCGTCAGCGCTATTTCATTTCCGTAGCACTGTCGATTTATACTTACTTTACCGCGACTCGATGAAGTATGACCTTGTTGCTGTAGCTTGGGTGTCCTCGTATGGGACATATTATTTGTTAGGTACACCTCATCGAGTTTTCGTTTCTCATCCTCCTCTTCTCTGTAGTTGTGTTGCATATGCGACCATCTGACTGTAGCAGTTAAGGAGAGTTTTCTTTCTAGTGGTTTAGGGCATTTAGACTTAAAGTAAAAGAGTCTGTGTCAATATTTGCCTCTGGTTAGTTCTTAGTAGTTCTGTTTTGTACTTTGATCTGTTCTTTTTTATTCGTTCTATATTTAACTTGTTAGACTTTTGACTTGTTTTATTCTGTTGTGTATTCCTTGCGTTACTTGTCTGTCCACACAAGTAATACTTTCAAGGGGGGGGATTGTGTAACGCAAAATTGTTAGTGGCGTTAAAATTTGATTTCGGTAAACAATACGTTGTACCTATGACGACATCTGTAGGGTTTGGGGGGAACTTTTCATCGATCACCAATTCGGTATTGATGAATGGTTTCCCAATCTGACAACAGATGTCGCTAGTATGTTTACCTATTTCAAATAGAATTATAATATCGTGATAGGTTAAATTGTTTGTGATATTTTATTCAATCATATAACTTAATGTCTTTAATTTAAAATTGTCATAATCTAAATTCCTAGTTGCCCAAATTAATTTAGTCACGGCGAGAATGTCTTTGGTTTCGTATTATCTGTGGATCAGTATTTTTTGTTTCGCGATTCGATCAGGTGAACGAATAATTCGTGATATCAGATTCATCTACTAGAATATTCCATGAAAAATGATATAAATACACCCCTCCCGGTGGATGCGAACACCTCTGATAATTACTCTGAAGATTAAGCACGAAACTCTGTTCGTATTTCATTGATTTTTCTGATAAGTTGGAACTCTGAATTATATGTACCTACCTACATATAAATTAAGTATCTTAGATTCTGTGCATCCTTCCCGGACTTCTGTGGTAAGATATGCTGATTTGTCTTTCTCTAGTAGTGATTTCTTTATATCTGTGTCGTTCGTTTGCGTCAGTGATATAGGCTTTTTGTACTTTTGATGCAGGGTCCCAAGGTTTAGCGGACAATATTAGTGACCTATCTACAGCGAGTTGAGATTCCGTTGTTTGAGTCCCTGTTCGGAACAGCTGTCCCTTCGTTTGGCTCGCGGCAGTGCGGGTGGTTGCAGCAGCAGGCAGGTGCCTACGCAAGCCGATAACCGACGCCAGGGGTTTCTGAAGAGGAGTTCCGAAAAGGTCACGTAATCTTAACTTGTACAATAACTGTAACCTCATATACCCGCTACCTTGAATTGTAATTACGAGATCAGCTGTGTGCTACGAGGGAGGCGCACAAGCATCTCATACTATATTTATATTTCTATATCTCTGTGCCTGTGATAATTCTACTGTATGTACAACTGTGTACCCTATTGAATATATGCATGTATAAAATCTTAGTGTTGTTTCATTAGGGGTATCTGGAGCACGCACCCACTATCTCCACTCTGAGATAAAAGGCGCCCAAGAGTCTCTTTCGTAAGCTCTTGCCAGGGTTAGCCGGTGGAGTAGCTGGGGACATTTCCCGGGTTACATGCGATGTATACATACGATGTTTAGTATGCTCATCGATGCGATACATGTTATAAATTATTTATTTATACTACACTTGAGATAGTAATATGAATTGCACTTAAAATATAATTATTATTCAGAATGAAATCTTATCAGTATTAAGTACCTACTTTTGAAGTATTTTCATGAAGTTCACTTTGTTTCAACAAATAATTGACGACGTTCCATAGAAAAGAAAATCAAAATTTAAATGATTGTCAATGGTGTCAAAAAAAGCAAGGAAATATTAAGGTTTCTTTTTAATTGACATATTATCTAACAATACAAACCTTTTTAGGGACATATTATTGCTCACTATGTTAATTAAGATATTTTTTCAACAAAAACGAAGGCATAATAACGATGAGAAAAGTGGCACTATTTCGTGAACCTTTACATAAATATATGTTATTGTAATGATTTTCAAGAAACATATTTATGCACTCGACGTTAGATCATATTATTGCTCACTATGTTAATTAAGATATTTTTGCAACAAAAACGAAGGCATAATAACGATGAGAAAAGTGGCACATATTTCGTGAACCTTTACATAAATATATGTTATTGTAATGGTTTTCAAGAAACATATTAATGCACTTGACTGTACGACACTACAAAGGGAAGAGAATAGGAAAAGGTGGAAATTCTACTCTTCCGGGATCCATTAATTTTTTTTAAATATTTTAAGTTTTAAGTAGAACTTATCAAATCTACATAAGTACACTACATAAATATAATAATACAACTAACTACTAGACTAGACTGGTACTGTTACATACAGCTAATAGAATGTCACTTTGCCTAAAGACCCAGTTGCAGTATGCAGTGTATGTACCTGCCTACGAGAAACCGGGGGAAAATTACTTATGTAGATATACATATGTCGTGAATGTGTGATGTACTTACCTAAATATCACCACATTCGTATGTTGTCTGTTATCATGCGGCCACCATCCTTCCGTCACGAGCGGAAGGATGGAGACTGGAGAATAACATTGAACTTATGCTCTCAATGACATTCATGTGCAGGCTTGAAACTGATATAAAGTAGGTATACCTAACAGATGTATATTTTTTTTTTCCCTCAATAATTTCTTTATTGTTAAAGAAATAGAGTTTATAATGGTGAATTAACATTAACTGTTTTGATATAACTTGGTTCATTAAAGAAAGGTTTTATAAATGGCGGACGTTATCACTTCCTCTCGCTCGCACACTAGCACTGTCTATACTCACTCACTTTTCAGTATAAAAAAAATATAATCAAGACCGTTGTTCATAATAATGTTAGTTCTTTATTTTAACCAACATCATGATCTTGCATGATCCTCCTTATAGAATGTGATATACGTTCCTTTTTCAGGATGAAAGGACTCAATGTGCGTTTAAAAGGACTCTATGTGTAAAAGTAGGTACTGTTTCCGATGAAAACAAAAATAGATGCCGTCACGTGTCGCGGGCGAAGCCGCCGGCCGCAGCTAGTTGGAAATTATTACGACCCGGTCTTGTTTTTATTATTTTTCATATGAAAAGAAAAATATTTGAAATTTTATATGCTAGCTGTACTTTCCGTCAACGCAAGTACAAGCCGCCATTTATAAAACCTTTCTTTAATGCACCAGCTTATAATTTATGTTACATAATATTTTGCATGTCAAAGTATTAAATCAAAATATATCTAACCTATAGTCCAATGAAGTCTAATCCATTAACCCGCCCCTCATCGTACCTGGCGCAAAGGTGCCCATGACGCTGGCGGCATTGCCCCGTTGAATAGCTATGGCCAACCGCTGCTACAGGTACGAGCCGGATGTACGTTTAAAAAAAATTACTAGTTTACTTAGTCACAAAATACTCAGCCAGTAACCGGCTGGGTGCTTTAAGTGGTTTACACCATAACTGCCCCCATAAACGTATGAGTGCATTTGAAAATGTTGCCTGTATGCACAAGGTGCCTGCATGGGCAAACAAAATCTAACAAATGATTTATGTCGACACGACAGAGGAAGACCGACGGAGATTATCTTATAGTGTTGCTTTAATAATGCACCTACTGAGTCCTTCTCTGCACCGCACCATCACTTTTGGTTTGCTGGTAGAGAATGGCTGTGGCATTAAGTCCGCCTATGTACCTACTTGTGCATTAAGTTTAATATATGTATAAAATAAATCATCTTAATAACGGCTATTGCGGTTATCATAAAAATACAAACTGGAACTTGGTGTCTGTGCGCGACTGTCGTCTCCTCCTCCACCTTATGAAATATTTCCAAAAAGGCGATGGAAAAAGATCGTCTATGTAATTTAAAATAACATGGTAGGTATTTACTAATCGACATAAAAATATAACATAAAAAATGACAAAATGTATAATTATGTGTATATTCCCCATTGATTTACTTAAAATGTATTCTTTGTCGTTGTAGTTAGAGTAAAAACTTAAAGAGAGACATTGAAGGAGAGACAGTTACTTTTATTTTTAGTTTTCATAAAACGTACCTATTTAACCCCATGGAGGATCGAATAATGTTTAAACTCTAACGATCGATCCTTAGATGACAAGTTCATATCTATCACATCAACTGTATTAACACAATGCAATGAGAGTGTTAAGGTTAAGGAGTGGTAATAAAATAAAATGGAATTATAATGGCAAATGGTGGACAGTAACAAAAACAAAACAGAAGCAAACTTGAAAAGAGTGCACATAGATAAGATATAGGTACTCGTTTACTAGATAACTTGCCACCTTGTCACAGCATTTTATTCGTAACTTCTGTAAGTAATCTTTAGCTGAATTAACGTGCGTTTTGATGTCGGTACAGTCGGCGATAAAATTTGCTTAACACTGAAATATTGTCTGTTGCTTGTGAAATAGTGCTACAGGTAGGCGATTCTGGCTTTTACTGTAAACATAGCTTATGTTATTAGGTGTAAATAGGTCACCTTTACCCAAGAATAAATATTAGGGTACCGAACAAAAAAAAAGTGCGAAATAGTCAAACTCTTCAAACTAATCTGTCCTAACCAGGAGATAAGGTTTAAAATCGTCTGCACAAAGTGATATTGTAGCTACCACTATTATCGCATTACGGCACGGCCTACGGATCAGAGGAGTCAGGACAGGACTAAGAGCGAAAGAGCGAACTGCTCACGTGGCACCTTCAACAAAATATAAATATCTTACCAAAGTGATACAAATTATTATTATTTTGACGTACGGTTCTTTGAAAATGTCGCACGACTGCTTTCTTACTCGCGGTCAAAGTATCCAGTACAAAAAGAAGTTTCCGTCAAATTGAGAATACAAGTTGGAATAACGGTAAGTTTGTAAAATGTTTTCGTATCTTATGCGATAAGTAAATGGCGCTCAATCAGCATGCATTATGAACAAATCGGTTGATGAATTTCTCAGATCGATCTGTAAGAATGATGCTGACGAGTGTTCTAAATTCCGGATCGGAACATTTAAGATTATGATTCTTTCAATCATTCGATTAGACCGACCTGCACACGCATACTGGAATCAGACTATGAATTTGGCTCTACGTAATAAAAATCATAATCTGTAAGTACCTAATTCTGTAATTCTCCGCTTTGCTTCCTAATTCTCATTTTGACTTTACAGCTTTCATGGACATCCCCACGACTAATCAAAATCTCACCTCAGGCCTCAGGCAATCAAAAACCCTTGGACAACGTGCATTTTAGTCGGTTCGAGCTAGATAATATTTTTTTTTTTTATACTACGTAGGTGGCAGACAAGCACACGGCCCACCTGATGGAAAGCGGCCACCGTGGCCTTTGAACGTGTGCAACACTAAGGGTGTCACACACGCGCTGCCCACCCTGAAGGAAAAGGGGGAGAGTTGGGAAGGGGTGGGGTGGCTAGGAAGGGGAGGGGAAGGAGGGGTATAGTGAGCTTTGGCTACCCTACTTACCGGCGGGAACACAACATGATGGTTATTATGACCGCGGTCTTCTGTAGGGCGGAGGTACTTCCCCAGTTGGACAGCTCATTCGGACGAGAGATACCGTCGTGTCCTACCTCCGTAAAAATCGCTCTGTAAATGTATGGGAGTGACATTTGATGTCGAATATCATGTGATCCGATTCCGACAACAAATGTCACTCCCATACATTTTAAGAGCGATGACGAATGTAGAATCGAAACGAATGCATTTTGACTAGAGCCCCTGGACGTCCAACGTCCTCTGGTGAACCGTCCGTCGCTTCGTTTACCGGTACGCGGTCTCCATTCGAGAACTTTTCGGCTCCAACGACCATCTATCCTTCTTGCTACGTGCCCCGCCCACTGCCACTTCAGCTTGTTAATCCTGTAGGCTATATCGACCAATTTCATTCGTCTACGGGTCTCTGATTCGATCTCGCAGAGCAATTCCGAGCCCTTTTCATAGCTCGCTGAGTGACCTTGAGCTTTCTTATGAGGCCCATAGTGAGTGTCCACGTCTCGGCACCATAAGTCATCACTGGCAACACGCACTGATTATACACTCGACCTAATGCCATTTAATTTTGAACTTGGATTGTGTAAAATTAGAGTCTAAAATTAAATAGCACTTTTTGTAATGCCTTGACAATGATTGACAATTAGTAGAATCGAGGCCCGTTCTAATTGTTTTGGCTCCGAAAATATTGGTACATACATTCCCCTTGATATCACTGAGGTGTCATGGGAAATGACGGTTGTTTCTGTCTGAATAACAGACGCGGGTGTAGTTTCTAATAAATATAGTACCTAATCGCGAATTTAACATGCTTGTTGGATAATCGTGTTGCTGTATTTAACCTTGACTTATGAATAATTGTCGAGCTATTGACGCATTCGACGAACAGTACATATGCAAAAACAAATTATATTTAACAGCAACAGTATTTAATTTTACTATTTGTAGGTCTCATCAAAAACTGCTGATTCAAGCCGGTAGCGGGACACCTGCTGATTGAGAGGAGGAGGTTAGGTTTCATTATTAATCGAAGTCATAAAGAACATGAATATTGGTCTTCGATATATTGATGTTTATGTTTGATGTGTTTAGGGGGTCATAGAGTCTGGCACGTAAGGATAGTGTCTTACGAACGCTTCAAACTTTTCATTCCGGTAATAGATTTTACCGGGATTCACTCAGACCCGGTAAGTGAATCCCGAGCCCGAGAGCAAAAGCGCGTGATTTAATCAAGAAATTAAAATAATTACATTTATTAATATACCTACATAAAATATTTACAGAATGCGTCTATGTTGACCTTGTGGAGGGGAAACAATGAGTATTACTAAAATCTTTTATATTTTTGCTATTGTTCTAAATTTAAAATATAATAAATTATCAACATCTATTGTGTTGTAGATGTAAGGTAGTCAGTTAGTGGGATGGGTAGTAATTAGTACCTAGGTAATTATTCTAACCTACGTAGGTATATGATAAGGTTGATAAGCTCTAACGGTTCAAGGAGATACACTTGTCTCATCATCTTACCACATAGCATAAATAATATCATACCATAACATCTCTCAAAACATTTAATTGTATATTTGTGCAATTTCCTGACAATTTATAATAAATTCGAGTAAAACTGTGTTACTGGTTACCCAGATATAAATTGAATAGTTTATATTAAATATAGTCAATTCAATAGGAAAAATAAATCGAGGCCCATCCAGGACATTGTTTTACAAACTACTTCCACTTACACTTCTTCTTAAGATGGCTTCTTCTGCAGCAGAATTGCCACAATTTTGCCTATTTGAAATATATGGTATAATACAAAATTATGTCAAATTATGTCACGTTTTTTCTGAGCCACGTTACCTACTCCAGTTAATTTAATTCCGTGTGTCCAACCCCTACGAGATCAAGTAGTTGATCAGGGCCCCGAGTCTACTAATTTTTAACCATAGACACACGACTGAGATCACAAAAACTGTCATGGCATTAATGGCTTTATTTGCATATATGTAAAGTTCAAAATGAAATGAAAAAGAGTTAAATACGTCGTTTCAATCACTATACACGATGCCATTTAACTATGTGACGGTGGAGTTCAAAATTAAATGTCGTGTAGAATAGAGGCCTAGGACCCCGATTCTACTAATTTTTAACCATAGTAACGCGATTGAGATCACAAAAGCCGTCATGGCATTTTCGGTTTTATTTACATTTCTCTAAAGTTCAAAATGACGAAAAGTTTATTACTTACATCGTTTCATTTACTCTACACAATGCCATTTAATTTTGAACTTCGATTGTGTAAAGATATAATCTAAAATTAAATGACATTTTTTTAGTTCCTTGACAATAATTGACAATTAGTAGAATTAAGGCACAGGACGTGTGGTTGAATTTTATGGGGCTGTAGACTACTACTTCATTAGCTACGAACGATAAGATAGGAGTAAGTACCAGTTTGATTATGCGTAGGTATAGTATAAAAAAATAAGATATAGATAAATAATATACCCGGCATATCGTTATCCATACTTGATGGTAAACCCACGGTGGGTTTAAACTTTTATACCCCTGACATTTTAAAACAGTCAGCTCATAATAGCATCTTACTACTAAGGAAACATTATAATAACTAGGTAATAAATTCAAATTCATACGGGTACCGCACGGATTTGCATTTTATCTATACAAAATGGTTGTGTTGTGAGCTACTGTGTGGATTGGAGAAATGATCTGCATTGATTTGAATATCTGATTTAAAAAATTATAAAAATGCACTTATATAAGGAAGTTATTTATACCATAAAGCATATAGCAGCGGAGAGAATGTTTTATCAGTAGAAAGCATGACATAGAGTAAGTTTTCTATCTTATAAAGCTGAAATGTTTGTTTGTTTGATTGCATTAATTGGCAACAGTTAGTAGTAGTAGTACAGTTAGTAGTTGTAGCAGTAGTGTTAGCAGTAAAAAGTTGTTGAGGAGAATATTTTTGTTAGGTACTCTTTTGCTTGGATGACACGTTTTGTAATCTTTGGCACGTCAATTTGTCTTCACCTCGCCTGGTGGTAAGCTGTAGGCAGTCGCAGGAAAGGAAGAGGGTCACTATTACAAACAGGTCACGGTGTTGCAATAGTGGCGCTCAGTTGAGGGCCTCATCAGATGTTTTTCACGCCTCGCTTAATTTGAAAAAATAAATTAAAGTATCTTAACCGTGACCCTACCCATGAGTAGCACTGTATCATTTAGTTTTTAATCCCAAGATTACGTTAGGAACTGCGGGTTGCAGCATCGGGATATGTAAGTAAAAAATAATGCAACTGCTGGTATTAATTAAATGTATGTATAGGTATCAAATGAGCAACCACTGCGGTCACGTGCCTTTGCCTTTTCAAGTTAAATAATCTCTTCATAGGAATAAATTATTAAGATATTACATAAATTAACAATCACTATGATTTTTTTTAAGTTAGATCCGTAACAGATGTTAATAAGATTCACAACTACCTACGGCATTTGTTTAGGAGCTATTTTCTAATTGTAATAGATGAACATGATTGACTTAATAATTAAAAGGAATACATGAATTTCGAGTTATGTCAATATAATAAATATATTATATAATATGAATCTTTTTACCAACTTATTGGCGACATTAAAAACAAAAAATCTCGAATGCCATCATCGGCATCATTTCTATTACAACGCCTTTGAACGTCTGTTCTAATGAACATATTCACACCTGTATATCCTAGAAGGATTAGGCAGAGGTGTAGTGACAGGTGTTTTCGGTCCCATGTAGTAGGGAGCAAGCTTATTGCCAATCTGCAAATATCCAATCGGGCATTTGAGTCATGGGCTGTGTGTGTGTTAACTGTCTTCTTAAACATATAACCCTCTCTATGATTTCTTCTTTTCATTTTTCATTCTTTTCATTTCATTCTTTTGATTGGTATACGTAAGAATTTCGCGCAAAGGAAAAAAAGGAGTAAACAGCGACAGTGTATATTCTGTTCTACGACGTTCTACTTCAATTAAAAGTTAATAGAATTTTACTGAACTGAACTCTGTTAACTTTTAATTCAAGCAAAGAATATTTTTAAAACAATCTGCGGTACATAGGTACTCATTACCACCAATAAGTGTAGGTAGGTATATAGATTGCCAGTGCATACATACAACACAGATAACTATTTAAAAAGATAAAAATCGCTCACGTGGCACTAATTGCGATTGACACGAGAGCACTAATTAGGTAATTTATGCAGCTACCATGGAGTCCAAAACGCTAGCGTTTGACATTTAAAAGTAAATAATATATAGTTATATATATATATATAGTATAGCGTTAATATATAGTTGGTCTATGAGACCAACGTTTAACGTATAGGAAGGTGATGGAAGGTGGAAGTGGACGTATAGGCCGTGTTCGACCCACTATCAAACATGTTTCGTATCAAGCATGTTTCGTACCGACCTCATTTATAAATCTTCATGTGAAACGCTAAAAAGACAATCGTGCACAAAGGTAAATCGTTTTATGTTAATACTCATTAGGTCAGTATTAAGTGCCCTTAGGTCGAAACTTTATTCCCGCGCCTATTGAAAATGCAATTTAAAATTTTGATTTTGATATCTATTGCCACCCGGCGCCTAGAGGGTCCGGTTCACTTTAGCCCAGGTTTGAATGTCCTTCATATAGAACAGTTTGTAAAATAGCTCAAACTTTTACCTCTTCCTTTGCCTGTTTTCTTCTTTTTCTTAGCCCTTACCAACAGTCGGCAATTTTGTTATTAAATAAAATGTGGCAAGGGTATTGACGTTTATTATTATTACTCTTTAATACATCGCTTTTTTTCCGTGTGGAAGTCTCCACGGTCACCCTCCAATTCCCCCCTCCACCGAAGTCAGCGAGGGTGGTTATGTCGGACTACAACCGACCAAAACTGTACGTACGGCCGCCTTTGGCATATCCCTCACGCCCCGGCAGACCCCGAGCCATGAAAAGCCCTCTCGGGAGTGTAACTATAGTTTTCACATCTGTCTCCGGATAGGGAAGAGAGAAACACTAATTGTTACTTGTTTAAATCAATCATCGTCCTTTAAGTCGATGCAACACGGTGTGTTGTTCCCACTCTACTTACCTACTTACAGTCTTCATAATTTCAACATTCACTTCCTTCCTGATCATGTCACTTTGCACACACTCCATCCAACTTCTCTAAAGGCTATCTCTCCTCTTGTAACTCTTGTTACTGTCCTCACCAACACTTTACTAAGGCTAGGAATAGCGAACGAATGGGCCTAAAGGTGGGCTAATCTTTATATAATTGACAAAACTTATTTCCCGGCAGTTTAATCTCCTTAAAAACTGTGTATGAAAACAATTATGAAAGTAGAAGAAGCAAAAGATATCAATAATATCAATAAAAGGTATCACTATCTTAGCAAGTGGTAACATATGGTCTCTGGATTCCATTGGGAAAGAGGGGTTGACATCTTTCCAATTGTGTTATTACTACCTAAGTATAAGTACAATAGGTAGGTATGGATGTACTGCTATTACTTATAAGTATATTAATTAACTTTACATCATATCAGGACGTAATAATTATGTAAAAAGTATTTGGAAAGGTTTCACCTACGCGATACCAAAAATGATAATGTAAGTACAAAAACAATGATGTCAACCAAAGTCAATGTCGTCATAAGCATTCACATGTGTTCACTCACCGAGTATTTGCAGAAAGCTATCCTCCAGCCTCATGGTGGAGGAGAGAAGGTAGTCCGTCCCCTCCAACTCACTCGGTGCCAGCACGTCGCTCCTCATTTTCACCTTACAATCACTGCACAAGGTTCAAATTTCAACAAAAGTTCCTAGTAAGGAGCCATAATTTGCTCCCTAATAATATAATCCTTTAAATTATTTCCTCTATCGTAGTTCCACTATGTATCTAATAGATTGTTTATTTTGTTCACACACTTCAAATAACTAGTTACATAACAAAAACTGATGTATAAATAAGATATTTTTTTTATAATTATCCACGAAAAAACACTGTTGATGTTAGTTATTGTGTCACTGGGTGTTTGTAAGATAATTATATTATTGCTGTCAGTTCCCTCGGACTGGTGTCGTAATTGTGCGGTTGTTGAAACACCGTAAACAAGCCTACGGAGCCGGTTTATTGCTGTTTCACGTGTATAAAAATTAGCACGATAACGTTGAGATAGCGCGCGCAGGATCGCGGTACGGTGTCTTCGCGCGGGCGTGTGCGCTCACACTCGCCGAGTCGAGCCACGCGTCCCGCGGTGCGGGCTACACACGCGGCGCGCTCATCAGCTGATCTACACTATAAATAATACGGAATTATAAGTATATTACAGCGTTGCCACATCGTGTCTGCGAGGATACAATAATTCACAATCAGCTTTAAGTATCCCCTTAAATTACTAAGTACGTCCTACGACTCAGACTCATGTACCTAGTCCCAGGCGCTACTCGTATCAGTTTAATCAGTTACACACCTATTTTCAAACGAATATATCTTGTATAAATATTAGATAGTCTAAACGTCTCGGACGGATATTATCGGGTTCTTAATCTGCTGATTTAAGACACATGATAAAATAAATACTATCTGTATCCTCGCCTATTATAGGCAATAATACAGTCACCTGAAAAAGTGTTAAGTATGTGCATGTTATTATGAATTCAAAATACGTCATTTACATAGGCTACATAGGTTACATAGGTTTGTACTGGTAGAGAACAAACTTATTTAATGGTAATAATACAGGGTACATAACCTAAAATGGAATAAAAAAATGTAGTGAGCTCATTTTGAGCACACTTTGCGTCCACAGCTCGTGCCTATACATATACCAGGTATGACATAGAGGACATGCGATTCCTCATCATATTAAGATCGCGGCTTCATTCGAGGCTTGCACTTCAGAGCCCGGAGCTTACATGTTGCCCTTCGATTTGGCTAACAAAGTTTTTATGGACATGATTGACCTCTCCACCCTAAGAAGAAAGCTTGTATCAGATCCTCATTCTTATGTATTCTGTATAAGCATGCAGGTGACGTTGGATTTACCACTTTGGGACCCCTTATCACTACATATTATAAAACAAAGTCCCTTTCTCTGTTTAAGCATACATATAGAATGCTTAAAACCTTAAAACTGCGCAACGGATTTTTATGCGGTTTTCTTTTAATAGATAGAGTGATTGAATAGGAAGGTTTATATGTATAAACATCATGTCCGGAGCAGGAATGAAAAATGTTGCAAAAACGGGGTGACGCAGACGAAGTTGCGCGGGTCAGCTAGTAGTAGGTACTAGCCTAGTACTGGATAAAGCTATGATGTCCAGTCAATCCAGTAAAAGTCGCACTGTAGCGGTACTGTAGCGGTCCTGAAGATACGAGTACCTTGTGTAGAGGCGAAAAATATGTCTAAGTTTGTTCTTCGCACGATTGGGATTGTGAAACCGTGAGTGAGTGGTTGGTTCTACTCCTCTAATATATTTTCCAGTAGAAGTACTTAGGCCGGGAGTGGATGGCCCAGTTAGTCAGTCATATTACGAGGAAAATTTAGTATTTGCAGTATGGGCGAATTCGCCCTAGAGTCGCGTCTGCCTACTTGTCCAAGAACGACCTAGTAATTTGGCCTTAGGTGTACCTATGTGACTGTACATAGATAATATTTTTACTACTGCTAATCTACTGATTTCGCAATCAGTTGAAAGTGATCTTTGCTGTAAATAATGCTGATAACGCTGGTATAATCCACTTATAAAGTAATTTCTGACAATATCTGGTTTTAACCTTCGATTGCATCACTAGACATATATAATAGTTTATGAGTGGGTACTTACTACCGGATGCCGGGTGCGAGGGATATGTTTTAGGTAATCTTACACCCTGGCGTGCGGTTTTAGTCGATTAAAGTCCGAAATAACCAACCGTGCAAAACAAGGAAGTTGATGACTCGATACTGTCTATGATTTGAAAGAAAGTTGAACACTTTCTTTCCAATTTTATGTCTTACTATACATATGCCAGTTCAAAGTTTCTACACATAGGTACTTAGTACTTATCAAGAAAATGTTATTATAAAAAATGTTTTATAGGCGCCTGTTGAGTTCTTAGAGCAATACGGACACCGACGTAATTAGATTTGTATTATTATAAATAGTTCACTGCACTGCAGCAATGGTGTGGTCGTGTCTTGAAGAGCACGTTAAATCGTCGGTCCCGGTTGCCATACGAACGTCTATGGCAGTCGTTACGATTGGTTGGAGTCCTCAAAAGTACGTCTAGCCTAACTATAGAACTTCGATAACGCCAATTTGGTCGTGGAGGAATATCGAAGTTCAACCGCATTTTAGTTAGACTAGAAAGCCGACCGCAACTGAGTTGGGATTGTTGGGAATAAGCTCAGGGAGAGAAAGAGTGTCACTACACAATTTTTTTAGGAATTCATTAGGATCTAATGAGTAAACTGTCTGGGTGTTTCTATGCATAATTATTTATTTTATATCAACAACCAAATTATGCTTCGATTGAAGAAAATCGATACGCTATTGTAGGTTTTTTATAAGTAACACGATAGATAACTAGATACGCATATCGCAGTGAACTATGATAAAATTAATACTTCAATTAACCACCTAGCTCGTAAGATAAAGCGCGGCGCCGACAAATCTCTATTGACCCTGTAGGTACTTTACAATTGTTTATAAAGATTTGCAAGGTTTCTTTAAATTTACTACTTTTAATCATTACATCTGGTGCTTATATAACAATAACAATGTCATATATAAATCTACATTATATTTATAATGTACACAGTTACAATTTATGATCGTCCATGGTACTCTGGTAATACTATGAATTCTGGAGATAGCTAATTTCACCCCAAGGAAAGTCATTTATGTCTTGCAAACCAAACTGCATTCAATGATTTACGAAAATTCGCTTGCCATTTCCATTTCCGTAATCGAACAGACTAAAATCAGTAAAAATAACGTCCTGTGTTCTTTATTGTATCTTTCAACAGCTTAATCATAAGGACCCTTTTAAGGGCCCAGATCGTGAAAATCACCGAAAAGAGTGTTACGATATTTCATATTTAACTTATTTAGATATGATTGATATCAATGATAATTTGTATATATTACAATCAAAGACCAAAATATATGTTAGTCTTATATTAAATCCTCAAAACCTAATAGTTATTATATAATAAACGTCAACAAACGCACAAAATTTGACAAAAATGCAAAAACATGCCTTCGTATTCTTCAAATATTACCCAATAAATGAACACAAATTGATAAAAAGAAACACTTTTTGAACACTGAAGAAACCAATACATTTGTTCATGTACTTTTTTTTGTACCTTTACAAACAAAGACTTCCTCTTTTAAAGCCCTAAAATCTAGATATGTTTTACGTAAATTCTCCATAGAAAAATGTATGAAAAATCACGCGCATCCCGATATTACGATTTAGTAATGCGCGTCGCCACTGAACGCCAGTGCCTTTTTATAGTTCAAGGTGACACCACGCGTGTCGGATGCACCAGCAACGTGACGTGTTGTGAATTTGTGTTTTATTGTGAAAAACTGTAAGTATAACGTTTTTATAACTAATTTACTTTCAGTAAGTACCGATATAATGAATGTCTGAAAGAAAACCATGATGAAACTAGATATAAATCGTAAATAATGCAAAATTATTTAGATATTTTGTTGAATAGGTTATTTTATGAACCTTGTAAAGTAGATATCAATTCAGGCTTGAAACAATCAAAGCCCAGCCCACTTTATTTTCTCGAGAGAGGAACTGGCGGGGTATGCGTATGACTGGGTATGACTTTCAATCATCTTCTAGTTCTCTGCACGACATAGGTACATAGATTTTTCAACATGATAAAGCCAATATCATAAGCGTAGTCGGTAATCGAGGGTTTTTTTCTCAGGACCTTGCTAGTTGCTACATAATAGTAAGCTGTGGACTGATTGATTTGAGTGCCATGCCAGGAAAAAGAAAATTTAGTACGCATTACAAAAATATGAAAGTCAAAAGATCTCGGAATAAAATGTAAGTTCCTCCCTACTTATTTATTTATTTGCCTACTTCAGTAAGTCTTGTCCCAAATATCTAGAAAAAAATTACGAGATTTGTGAGTGTCCTGTAAAAATTCTAGTTTTATTTGTGTGATTATCATGTCTAAGTAGGTATTAATAATAATAAATTTTATTACATTACTATTCGTTTTCATGTTCATCATATTGTCTAGATTGTGGAAGTAGGTATGTTTCCTATCTGAAATAGCACGGGCGCGCGGCTTTGTCGACATACTTACCGCCAAAGACGCGACGCGCCTGGGGTCTGGCTTAGGGTTGTACAAAAATTACAAAATAAATAAAAAGTTGATAATATTGATGAATAATATTTCCAGTATGGAAAATAAAGAAAACATTCAGGCTGAGAGCAACACTGCTACGCGCTGTATAGAGGTAAGTTGTTATACGTAATTCTTGTAGACTTGTTACATAAATAAACAAACTACTTAGTGATGGGCGAAGACAAAATCTCGTATAGATTTTTTTCTTGCAATTTTTATTATTTTCATTAGGAGACAAACACCTTAGTACCTAAATAGTTCTCAATTACCTACTTTCTCAAAAAAAATCACGGTCAAATCCCGTAGTTTGCCAGAATCAAGAATTTTTTTTTGTAAAATATTACCTTTTACGCGACTGCCTAAAAAAAGAAGTACCTATACCTATTACGTTCAGGGTGTACGTATGTATGTATGTATAATAAGCAATATTTCTCTGTGGCACGATAAGTTCAAAATTATTGAACCGATTTTGATGATTTTAGTATCATTAGAATTGTCTTCTAAGTCCGAGTGACATAGGACATAGGTGACGTCATAAAAAACCAATACCTATTGCGTAATTGTACGGATTCTTTTGCACTTTTATAATTTGCCTTCATCAGTTATGACATACCTATAAATAAATAAACATAATAAAAATTTTAAAACCCGACAGAATAAAAAATGAATTGAACTACTTAAGTAACAAAAATATTTAATAAAAATAAACACCATTGTATTATTATAGCGTATTTCGTGGCCTATTTCCAAAGGAATATTTACCTAGTCAGGAATATCTTCGAGCCTGTGACGATTTCAATGGGTCTCGACTGTGAATTCAATTTATTACAATGGTGAATTATGTTAGATAAAAATGATATGACGTTATCCCGTAAAATTATTGTCCTAAACCGACTTTACGAACAACCAGTTTTTTATTATCTTTATTTATATAAAACGTTCAAGATTTTGATCTAGTGTTGTGTTTCAAAGATTAGGGAGTTCTTAACTATGTTTGAAGAAATTTGACCCATTCTTTTTCAATTTTTTTTTTGAACAATCAATCCTTGATCTTTCTTTACAGGAACTTGTTATTGAACACGGTCAAGAGGGAAAGGTGGATGAACTGGAAGTTGGGCGTAGAGTAGCAGATGTTTCTTTTTTTTTTAAAGCTCTTCAGGCCATAGGGGAACACGGTCCAATGGATTGTAAGTTAAGTTACCTCAGTATAATAGGTGAAGTAAAAGTTGGTCTGGACTCAAAACTCACCATGAAATGTAGTATGTGTAATATGAAATTTACTGTATGTTTGGTTGAAAAGAAAGAAGATAGCATGGAAGTGAATCATCAAATTGTATCTGGTATCATATCATCTGGTGGGAGCTACACTCAGTTAAAAACATTAACTGCCGCAGTAGCCCTACCAATCATGTCACCTTCATTATACAATGAAATTAAGTTAATAATAGTTAAGAACGGGTACAGTGCCGACGGCGTGGAAAGAGGCGAATGTACAGCCGATTCCCAAGAAGGGAGATCGCTCAGACCCAGCCAACTATCGGCCCATAGCCGTCACCTCAGTGCTGTGCAAGGTCTTCGAGCACCTTATCAACACACAGCTCATGCGCCACCTAGAGGATCACTCCCTAATTAATGACCGACAATATGGTTTTAGGCCGAAACGGTCAACGGGTGATCTTCTGGCGTATGTTACCCATCTTTGGGGTGAGGCTATGGACAAGCATGGTGAGTCACTGGCTATTAGCCTAGACATCGCCAAAGCGTTCGATAGAGTCTGGCACAAATCGCTTCTTTCCAAACTACCAGCCTTCGGTCTGCCTCTTAGACTGTGCAATTGGGTTGCTAGCTTCCTGCAGGGGCGCCGTATTCGCGTTCTCTGTGATGGACGAGCATCGGAGTTCCTGCAGGTAAATGCTGGTGTGCCGCAGGGGTCCGTCTTATCACCCACTCTCTTTCTTCTGCATATCAATGACATGCTGTCCACCGGCAGCATCCACTGCTATGCAGACGATAGCACTGTACACGGGAGCTACCACGGACATTCTGCGGCCAAGCAGTCCGATATAGCGGAAAAGAGGCGACTTCTTGTCACTGGGCTTGACCGGATCCTCAATCACGTTTCCCAATGGGGATCTGAGAACCTGGTCGAGTTCAATGCCAAGAAGACGCAGGCATGCGCGTTTTCAGCAAAGACATCTCCTTTCCTTCCTCCTCCCACTCTTCAGAGCACACCACTGCCATTACAGGATAACCTCAATATACTCGGTATGGACGTGCGCTGCAAACTGAACAACAAGAACTATATCGAGAGCATCATCAAAACAGCTTCGCGTAAACTCGGAGTCCTGAACAGAGTGAGACGTTTTTTCACGCCGGAGCAGCGGTGTCTTCTTTATAAGACACAAATTCGCTCCTGCGTGGAATACTGCTCGCATCTCTGGGATGGCTCCGCAAAGTACTTATTAGATGCTCTCGACAGGTTGCAGCGACGTGCGGTCCGCATTATTGGGAGTCCTGAGGTCACAGAGTCCCTCGAGCCTTTGCAGATGCGTAGAGATGTTGCGTCCTTGGCAGTATTTTACCGTCTCTACCATGGTGAATGTTCTGATGAGCTCTTCCAACTAATCCCACCCTCCCCTTTCCTACACAGGACAACGCGTGCAGGGCTTAGGTGTCACTCGCATACGGTACAGAATATTCCATCAAGAACCAAGCGGTTCGGTGAGTCTTTTCTCTGCCGTACCATTAAGTCCTGGAATTCCTTGCCGGCGCACGTGTTTCCTTCTTCCTACAGTCCCGGGTCCTTTAAGCGGGGCGTGAAAAAGCATCTGATGAGGCCGTCAAGCTGAGCGCCACCATTGTAGCACTGAACGTGTTTGCAATGGTGACCCTCTTTCATGGGACTTTGCCTTCAGCTCAACATCAGGCGAGGTGAAGTCAAATTGACGTGCCATAGATAAAAAAAAAAAAAAAAAAAAAAAAAAAAAAAATAAATAAATAATAATACGGTTTGCGATTGGTAGGAAAAGACAGCAGCACATTCCATGGCAGAAGCTGTCAAGGAAGAAGCAGAGTACGCAGTGTCTATAGGTAGTGTTGATAAAAATGGTACACCATTAATATCTGTTGCTGTTGACGGTTGTTGGAGCAAGAGATCTTATGGTAAGAATTTTTCCGCCTTATCCGGCGCAGCTGCGATAATTGGCATTAAAACTAATAAAGTATTGTTTTTTGGAGTTAAAAATAAATACTGCGTAGTCTGTGCACGAGCCGCAAAGAACAATAGTCAGCCCCCGGAACACCATTGTTTCAAGAATTATTCAGGATCATCTACCGCGATGGAATCGACCATAATAGTTGAGGGGTTTAAACGTTCCGTTGTTGATCACGGTGTAATTTATAATAAATTTGTAGCAGACGGCGATTCCAGTACTTATAAAAAAATATTAGATTCGCGTCCGTACGATAATTTAATAGTAGAGAAAATTGAATGCAAAAATCATCTTTTACGAAACTACTGCAATAGCTTGGAGAAACTGTCGAAAGACTCTAAGTATCCTTGCGAATTACGGAAATTCATAAAAGAAAGATATTTGCGTTTAAGAACGGGTGTAAAATGCGCGATTAAATATTGGGGGGATCAAAATCAGTCACTCGAAGAAAAAATAAAAAATCTTAGTGAAGATATCCTAAATGGTCCACAACACGTATTTGGTAATCACCAACATTGCAAGGAGTATTTCTGTAGACCTGATACTCGTCGAATAGAACCTGTTGGGTTACTTCCAGCAATTTTTGGATGCGGATTAATGGACGCGGTAGAAATTTTAAGTAAAAGACTGTCATATCATTCTAGAAGTTTAATTCATAATTGCACAAGTAATATAGTTGAATGTTTTAACGGAGTAATTGCCAAATTAGTTGGGGGTAAGCGTGTAAATTATTCTTTATGCGGGCCGATGCGCAGCTGCTGTTGTGTCTTTTAATACGGGATCGATTCATACTAAAACTCATGAAGTCATATTTAAATCTAGTCCTAATCCTTTGATCGCGAAAGTGGAAAATTGTAATCGTAGAAACCGTTTCATTGCTAAACCTAAATTAAGATTGAAAAAAGGCCACAGCGCTGTATCGAACGACGCTCACTATGGACCAAACTGCGAAAAACCTGATCTGAGTTCAGAATTATATGAGAAAGCCAAGATATCTTTTTTAGCCGATTTAAAGTTGTCTTGTGCTGAAAGAGAGGAGCTTGAAAGGTCGACCCATTTGCAAAGAAGTAGTGCGGAGTGGATGAGTACAAGGAGAAAATTACTAACCTCATCATCATTCGGGGAAGTTTGTAAAAAACGAGAGAGCACAAGTTGTGCTGCTCTCGTTGGTAAAATCGTTTATGGTAGTAATATCTCCAGTTTGCCTGCTGTACGGTACGGTATCGAAAACGAAGAAACCGCAATTAGACAGTTAGAAATTCAAGAGAATATTAGTACACAAGGTTGCGGTTTGTTCGTCGACGATCAATATGAATTTCTTGGTACTACACCAGAAGGCATTTATGCAAACGGTTTAATTGAAATTAAGTGCCCACATTCTTTAGCTGGCATGACTCTTGATGAAGCAATGGTCAAACATACCTTTTGGGTTAAGGACAGGACTTCCAAGGGTTATGTCATAAATAAAAATCATAACTGGTATTTCCAAATTCAGGGACAAGTAAATATTACTAAAAGAAACGTTTGCATGCTTGGCATCTGGTTTGGTGCTACTGTACCTATGAAAGTTTATATTATAGAAAAGGACGACAAATTTTGGAAGGAGAGAATGGAGATGAAATTAGTTAGGTTTTATTATGATTGCCTACTTCCAGAATTAGTTGATCCTCGGCAGTCACGAAGCATGCCCATTCGTGACGCGCCCAGTATCATAGAGGCTATGAAAGAGAGGAAAGAAAGAGCTTTACGTGTTTTGAAAGAGAGAGAACGCCTAATGATTTTGAAAGAGACTGAGGTAACTTAACTACCCAGCCGGTTGATTCACGTAAACACGCCAGTCCAAAAGTCATTTAACTTAGAAACTTAGTAAACACCTTTTGGTTTTCTGTTTTAAACGCACTTACTTATCTAGTCTTGGATTGTCATAAATAGCTCAATTATTACCACAATTCCTATACGATTTCGAAGAGTTATCTGGTGTAAAGAATCATCAAAATCGTTTCAAAAATACAGCGAATTGAGAATCTTCTTTTTTTTAAGTCGGTTAAAAGGGCTTAGTTTACAAAAAACGAAGTGACATTTTTAAGTCACTACGCTACGGTTTTTTTACGTGAATCAGGCAGCTGGTAATATTTTCATTCTGATAGGTTTTGCAATAGCAATTAATTTTATATTCAACTAGCTGACCCGCGCACCTTCGTCTGCGTCACCCCGTTTTTGCAACATTTTTCACTTCTGCTCCACACCAGTTGGTTGTAGCATGATGTTATATACATATAAACCTTCTTCTTTAATCATTCTATCTATTAAAAGACCTCATCGAAATTTGTTGTGTAGTTTTAAAGATTTAAGCATACAAAGGGACATAGGGACAGAGAACGCGACTTTATTTTATACTATGTATTGAATTAGCAGAAATCAGAATTTGATCAGTACCTACCTAATCGTTGAAATGAAAAAACATTAGAATTTTAAACTCATATTTTGTTATTGTTTACTTACTTAGTATATTATTTTTAATTAGTATATTAATAATTTATAAAGTTGTGTTTCATTTATTAACAAATTTTTGTACAACCCTAGCACGCTTTTTAGATGGCGACTCATATTTGTTATTCTTTACTTACTTTTAATAAAATTATATGAATCATTTTATACTTTTGTTTCATTTATTGTCATTTTTTGTGAAACCCTAGGAGATTTTTTAGATATCGAGGTGATCGTGAACAAAAAGTAAGTATTGGATTTTACGCAATAAGCACATTTCCTTGCGTAGAGATAAACACTAGCGGGGAAAGGCTCGATGTTATTTCAACCGTACTTCCTACTGAATTTGCAATTATTTTATTGAATGAATATTTTACGAAATAAGATTAAACTTGGTAGTAAACTTATAGATATATAGAATACAAAAAAGTTAGTCCGGATCTGCTCTTGATTGTTTATTATAAATATAAAAACATAAAAATTGTGTCTCAACTACTCTTATCTTGTAATTAGGGTCATTTTATAACGAAAAACTACTCTTAGAAAATTTTACAAATAGGTAGTCGTTTATTTCCAATAATTCAACATTTATGTTATGCTGTAAATATTCAACTTCAATAACAATTTAATAATTACTCAACGTGCAACATTTTGCAAATCGCGCTCCCTGGGTCATTCACCCACCCCGTGGGTTGTTTCAGTAAACAATGGCGCTGCGGTCGCGCGAAATCGACGTCGCGCCTGGGCAATCTAGGCCCTTAAATACCCTTTTTTTGTTTTTTTTTTTATTTATGGCACGTCAATTTGACTTCACCTCGCCTGATGTTAAGCTGAAGGCAAAGTCTCATGAAAGAGGGTCACCATTGCAAACACGTTCAGTGCTACAATGGTGGCGCTCAGCTTGACGGCCTCATCATATGCTTTTTCACGCCCCGCTTAAAGAACCCGGGACTGTAGGAAGAACCCTAGCAGAAGTAGGCCGCGGTGGCAGCGTAAAATGCACCTCCCCGCACCCGGGGGCTAGACTGGGACATCTCGTGGTCCCTATACCTGAAGGAGGTTATCTCGAAAGAGGACCCTAAGGACCCAAAAACGGCGTGCGTTTTAGTCGGTTCGAGTCCATGTTTGTTAAAGAGATTTGATATTTATGATTGAACCTATCGATTGAGGCAATAAAAATACAGGATGTTATTAGCAAGTGATTTTACGGAAAGCTTTGAATGGATTTCTGTTTCTTTTTAAAAAGGGAATGTTTCGATTCAGTGAAATTCGCAATCTCCAGTATTTACAGTAGGTACACTGACACTCCATACACGGTAATAAATTTCTAACCTGTAGGTACATTGATAGTATATTATATTAATTAAAAATAGACATGGTCAGTATAAAATATCGTTTATTACATTTCACAGTACAAAATATAAAATTGTATAATATAAATAGTAAATTACATCAAAAAGGCACTTACAAATAAATACCTAACGTATGGTGGTTCAATAAGTTGCGTCAAAAATTTTGTTCATAAGCAGTGTTTCCACAAAAAAAATTGCAAGATTATTGTGAATATTTTTACACTAGGCTGCATTTTCACTGCAGAATAATACCACAGAGCATCAGGGAGCCTAGCCAAAATGCATCCGTTCCGAATCACATTCCGGATCCGGATCACATGACATTCCGACAACGAATGTCACTCTCATACATTTTCAGAGCGATGACGAATGTAGATTCGGAACGAATGCATTTTGGCTAGGTTGGAATGACTTCATAGCGTGCTATACACATTGGCAACCACTCTCAGTTTGTCGAAACTGGCATCGTCTCGTACAAACGCGGCCTTATATTCTCTGGAGAAGTCAGTTCGTAATGGGTGAAAGCTGCACACGCGCATATGGCACATAGTAAAAATATGGTCACTTGATGTAACAATAGAGATTACATTTTAGAACTCATTGGGCCTAGATTTGTAACGACATACCGGTACAACGATAATTTCAAAGCAAAATGTATATTATAGATATTATCACAATATCCATACGATATGACCGAGAAAATAGAATGTGATACGATCATAATAGGCTTTGAACAAATGGCTATTATAATAATTTTATATCTGTACTTGAACTCTATATTCCGACCGAACAATTTGTAGATTTGCGTGATCCTAATGATACAAATACAATGTAACCGTATATTATAACTGCGTGGAATTTGTTTAGCAGAACGTAATTAGTAGATAATGCCTAGATAATTATTTAGAACTCTAGGGCACTAAGAAAATTATTTATAGGTGTTTGCAGCCAAATAGTGTGTTAGATATTGTGTGACACGATTACAGTTTGTTTTGATAAAGCTGAGGAGAGCGAGACTGCACAATTAAGAATAACAGATTACAGATCAAACGCGTGCAAAATTCTAGACCAAGCGGCAAACAGTTTGAGCTCTTATCTAATTAAAGCTCTTAATTAATATATCTAAGCTCTTAGTTAATATATGATTGATAAGAGTAATGCTGCTGATAAATTCAACCTTTGTTTAAATGGATAAGGTTGATATTTAATAAACACCTAAAACTGCTCGAACAGTGTGCCGCTTGGTCTGTATTGACAATGACTATGTATATATTTTTTGTGTTTGATGTATTTCATTTCACTCCTCAAGCGAGATATTTTCAGATATTCTGAGAAAAATTGCTTATTATTGTCGTTTTGTAAAAATGCAGTGTGCAGTCTTGTATTCCGGTAACTCTCGGATTTCCCGAAGATATATAACGAATCTACACATTATTACTAATGTTTGTATCGCCTGCGATTATCGTTACACTGCGTGCCATCAGGCGAGCTATGTTGTAATTTTGTACAGCTAATTTTATAAATACTCGTATCACTGCTATTGTATTGCTATTTGTAGAAACACTGCTATTATCAACATTTTAATAATGGCATTAGGTACATCACTTAGTTTATTTGTGCTTGTTGAGATTCAATATTGATATCACGTTGGGTTTAGTATTTTCGTAGCTAAGGAACTAACAAAGCAAAGAGTAAGACTAATTTTTTTATAAAATTAGTTTTAATTGGCCAGTCGCCTTGCAATTTATGCTGAACAATTTCATAATTTCTTCCTTTTGACTCAGTATTCCGTGTTTGTAGTATTTCAAGTTTAAAAAAACGCTTTAACAAATCTAACTAAGTTAGTCTAGTCAAGCATCGTGTTTACAGTACACATTCAATGCTTTGTTAATTCCTTTTTGGACTGTGAGTATAAGAATGTGCCACAATTTTAGGTGAAATAAAAAAATAATTTAAAGTAATTTTGTTCTATTGTATGCATCTGTTGCTTTCGTAAGCTGTGTATTATTATTATAATATAAATTGACCCTTTTTATGTATTTCTGTGGGAGTTGTTAAAGTAAATTTTAAATAAATTTGAAGCAAGTCATTGCTGACACTTTTGGACGTATGGTTATATTCAGAAAGTGAACGCTGTGCAATGCCAGGCAAAAATGGATTTGCAAACTGTCAAACACTTTCATTGTAATATTACACTGACATGAAGGTTAAAACAATTTCCGCTTCTCAGCTGTATGAAGTCACTTAAACAATTGTATTGAAAGAGTAAAATGTGTCTTACATTACAATAAACTAAAAAATAATGGCATTTTTGTACAAGCAATACTTATTTTATCTTATTTCTAATACAACTAGTTCAAGGCACTGTAGATTTAGTATACCAATATAATTACTTAAATGTTAAGGACGGAAGAATATAGAACTGAATAAGGATAAGAAGGTTGACACCCGGTTATGAATTTACAATATTTAACTACATATTCGAAGTGGCAGTTGTTAGACTGACAAAGTTGTTGACGATGTTCAAATTGTTACTTGTAAGTATGAATTTTCCATAAAACGATATATAATTTACAATTTACAACCGGGCATAAGTTAAATACAATAATGATAATTGTTAATTTAATAAAACCTAAAAAGTATATGAGATAATTATAAATATATATCAGCACTGGACAATAGTTTATAAAGGTACATAGGATATTAAAGCTAATAATAGCTAAAAATAATCTTTATTCTTCATAAAAGAAATACATTTTTTTTATATTATTCACTAAAATATGTAATATTCGATAGCGTTAAAATATGGCGATTACAGTAATGAAGACAAAGTAATATCTTAATCAGTGTTTATGTATTTTTTTGTATATGATGCAGTGAACTTACTTTTGTGAGTTTTATTTAGTTTTTCAATTAGATTACGTCACATCGCGTGCCAAAGTTACAAAAAAACAAGAGATCCTTGGACACGCGGCTGTTATACTATGCTCAATGGTCATCGTGATATGCGCAGTAAGTGCAGCTAATACTCCCGTACAATTTATTGCTTTTTGTCAAAATTATTTGTGTCCGATTAAAACTACAAGCACAACAAGCAATAGGTCATAAAATTGTGTAATAAAATATAGGTCTAATGTGATAGTGATGATCATTAAGTAACAATTACTTATTCTTAAAAATTCATTAATATTTTGATGTCAATGATAGATATCAATTTTATAAATAGTTTTCAAAACGAATTCGTGCGTTAACAATGTTACGTTGATAAACATAATTTGACTACTTACACTATTTTAGTGTTTTTGATTTATATTTTATCAATAGAATATTTTTTTGTAATAGAAATAATAAAATATTATTTAGTCAATCAGATCTAATACGTTTTTGTACAGCTAAATTGATTATAAAATTATTATTACATACACATCTAAAATAATGTTAAAAATTCTACTTCTCTAAACAGTCTACGTTTCTAAAGATAAACGTATATGACATTTTTGTATAGTAAAGGATTTGCATGAATTCCGTAATTAATACTTTGAATTTTAAATATATAAAAGTACATACTTCGCAGGCAAGTTCGATCAACTCTTTAAATGGCAAATATGGCAATGTTTCGTTCCGACAGAACTATTATGAGTCCATTACTACCTCAAATAATATAAAAATAGGATTTCGATACAATATTCCATACAAAATGAAACATTTATATATAGCTAGTAACGGCTAGCTAGCTTACTAGCTGGAGAAATTCCACTACGTTTACTTATGTACTGTTACTTACTACATTCCGTTTTTAATATATGTATATCGATACAATGATTGTAATTACAATACATAAGTATTCTAAACTTTTAACAACCAAACCGACAATCTAAATACTCTACTCTTACCATGGCAACTCTCTATCTACTCGACTACAATAACATAGACGTACTTATACAGATTGGGCATCGACGTCTTCGCCATAATCAAGGTCATCATAAGACAGGTCCTCATCGACCGAGTTCACTGCGGTATCCTTGCCTCCAGGACACGCCAGGCACCTGAAAATATAATAATAGGTCAATCATCTCCCAATGCTCTTGGCCCAATTAGATGTGGTCGGCGACTTCCCATTGTATGTCCATACCACGAAAGTCGTTTACTTCTCAATTTTCATTTATTGCGCTACTTTCAAACTCTCTCAAAATAGATATCGTATTCGCAATTTTTAAATTTTGTCTCTATCCAAATTATCTCGGCAAATCGAGTACTCAATCAAAAAATCACAAGTGCGTGTATCCGAATAGAACTGCGAACTGCCGGGTACCTACAGACCCTACAGTTAGACTATATTGTTATCATAATGCAGAAGATTTTGAACGAACGAATTGAACGCGGTAATTTCAAGCACTACTGATTAGTATTAAAAAATGATTTAAGTGTTGAATAATCCGAGGAAGGATAGGACCTATATCAACACGTTACTACTCAAAAGAGCGGTGTTGTAATCATAAATGTCAGCAAAGCCGGCAAATTCCCATGCGTTATTTAAAAATTAATAAATACCGACATAGATAATTTAAAGGGGTTATTTTTCTTAAAACTATGCCACGTGCGAAGCCGGGGAATATAAAATCAAACACAAAACGAAGAATGGTGTGACAAAGAGTCTCATTAATAGTTAATATATGCAATACAAGTATTATATACCAGCTTATTAAGAAGTCATTAAAATGTGAGATATTTGAATTAATGTGCACAGCACCTGGCGGTAACACGATACGTCCGCGCTACGGTGCTGTTATGCAAATTATCCTACGTTGAACGTTAGAGACCTGAAAAAATGTAGCAGAAACTTGCAAACAAATTTCCAGATTTTCAACAAAATACAGTTTAATATTTTAGACATGATTGTAGTTATGAATCGCAAGTGAATATAAATATTGTGTTTATCTGAAATGTTAATATTATTAAATGCGTATAAATAACTATGATACTTGACCTATAACCTCATATTGAAATGATCATTATATCAACACTATGGATGACTCAGCGAGGAATAGTGATTTTAAATGCTCAGGGGAGATTTGGGGGTTCAATTCCTGGCTAAGAATGTTTTTTTAATCCAATAGTGCAGTTTTAGTTTTATCAAAATGGGACCGAGACTCTTTGGAGCATTTTTCGTTATTTTTCATAATTTCGGATTTAGTCAACGATAACCAATAAACAGTTGGTATGAGTTCTACAGAAGATAATGACAATTAATAAATAGATGACGATTTTTTTTATTCGAATTGGAAAAAATCACCCGAGTGTGACACAGTGACATATCAATATTTAATTAGGATGAATCCAGTATTTCATTAAGTTAAAGAAAACTGCCCTTGCCACGTTCAATGATTAGTTTATTTACACCAATATAAATGAACTTTATATTATTACATAGGTACGTTGTCGATGTGAAGAATAATTGAATATAAACCTCGGTTATCTGTAAAAGTTACTAATCAAAATAAATTACCTGCTTTCATTGATTCCGTAATATAAGCATTTGTCTCCGACACACTCGCAGCATCCGTCATGGAACCATCTGCAATGCGTAAACAATATTTTATGAGATAATGAAATGTTAATGTCAATATTGTTAATTTATGCAATATGGTTATGATTCATAACAAAAGAAGAACAAGTTGTCAACACATGTTGTTATAACATGGGATTCAATGGAAATAGCAAATGGGATCCATCGTTAATACCTAAAAAGTCAGATTCAAAACTCAAATCCATCGGATCCAACGAAAATAAAGGTCCCTTAGTAGTTGCTAAAATTAAATGATCAAATAGACTTGTAGTACTCGTTGGTACACGGTACTTTAAAATAACGTTTTACTGGTCCAAAAGAGGTGACAGTCACGGGTCAATTTTGAGGGGCCTTTTGCGTGCGGAAGCCTCCTCGGGCTTCTACGGATTCAAACCTACTGCCACTTGTCTGTGAGGCCAGGGAATCAAACTTGAGGGGCGGGTCTACAGAGAATTTAATTTACGGTTGAAGGATTTGATACATAGTATTAGTGCATTCATAGTACATAAGTTCATTCTATAACATAAAAATTCGACGTCGAGTTTCTCCTTGACAAGAGAATTTACACGACACTCACTGAAATAAGACCACTTTTTAACCAATAACATAATAATTTAATAATAGTCGCGATAGAATCCGTTTAAAAAGTATTACGTTTTTTTCAAAGAGAGTTTACTTCGTCGTTTATGTCACCTTCCGAGAACAGGATCCCAATTCTATTAATTTTTAGTCATTGTAAAACCATGGATATTAAAAAAAACTGACATTGAATTTTCACCTTTATCAAATAAACTTGAAGTTCAATATTAAATGAAACAGTCCATAACTTCGTTTCATTCATTCTACACAATGCTATTAATTTTAGATGAAGTAGATAAATTCTAAAACTAGCGTTTTTTGGTAACTTCAGTAATTTGACAATGGTTGACAATTAGTAGAATAGAATTAGTAGCAGGCCTTTGCATGCACAATGGCCAAAAAAGGGAAGCTAGGTGCGGACAAAGGAATCCCAATACGATACAATATAAGGCCTTTGGCTTTAGGGCTATCAGCGCCCTATTGTAGTATCCCACCGGTTATTGATCAAAGTCTTTTACCAGATGATTAAGATATACAGTACCTGAGGCTGTTGGCGCCCATTGACCGGCATGACGCGCGGCACTTGTCGCAGGACATACACTGAGACATGTACGCGACAGTGCAGTTGAGAGTCACTATGTCGCGACTCACTGGCGTCGCCTCCTGTTCCACGCTCTCTGCAGGACAGATATATTATATTAAGGTAAGTAATTAATTTGCGAAAAACAGAAACCATTATATCGGACGTGGTTTTAGTTATTTTAAGTTAAGGAAGACTTCAATCAGCACAAGTCTTCAGGATAATAATTTCCACAACTAACATTAGAGGCGACTTAGAGACTTTTTGACATTTCTTGGACATTTATGAGCAAGAAAATAAGCGGAGAGTCATAAGTCGCAGGTATATAAGTGCCCGGTTAATGGCAATAGGCTCGCCACCACCATTGGGACCTAAACATAAACTGATGAAATGTGGGTGCTAGCACCTCTGCCTACCCCTTCGAGGATATAGGCGTGAGTTTATGTTATGTTATTTTGAGGATATAGAAATATGTGAATGAATTAGACCTAGATGGAAGAGCAATCGTTGCGCTTCGAGTAGTGTTCTCCTTGGCATCCAGAAAAAAATAAGCCGAATTCTCTAGATCTATAACTTTTGTAGTAGATAGGTAAAGTACATAATATGACTTGTTCGTTTGTCCCGACAGTATATTATAATCATTCTGATGTGATAACAAACCTAACAAGTGAAAACTAATCATTCAAAATAAACTTGTTTAACCACTGGAACAAAACATAAAGATCTACGACACATATAGAGCGGTTGGTTCGTTGAATGAAATATAACAGTTACGGTCAGTTTCTGTTATATTGCAGGTACCTAAGATTTACATTCCAGGGTGATGACTCGCATCATCTCTGTGGGATGTCCGTTGTTTATTTTTTATGAGATCCTAAAGTGGCTGTTTTTATGAATCAAACGAATATATTGTCGGTGAGGAACTGAGAACAATAAAACGATATTCTAAAACTGTTGAAAGTAGTTATTAGCGTTGCCATTTTAGTAAGACATCTATCATCATTGTTCGTTTGCTACTTTGGCAAGTAAGTAATGATAACACAAATTCAGGGCGTGACGGGGCTTTCTGCCGGGGTGCGAGAGATATGTCATGTATAATCTCACCTCCGGCAATCAAGGACCCATGGACGGTGTGCGTTTTGGTCGGTTCGAGTCCGACATAATCACCTCCACCTCCATCGGTTTTGGTGGAGGTGGTTACGTGGGGATTTGGCACACGATAAAAAAAAATGGTGTGACGGGGCTGTGCTCTGGACACGGCTGTGTGTTTTATGTGCATACTAGCTGATGACCTGACCACCGCTTCGCCCGCGTGGAACCCATAGGATCCTGAGCATAAAGTAGCCTATGTGTTATTCCAGACTATAAGCGGATGAAGCGACGGTAGCTTAGTGGTTAAGTAGTCGGCCTTGCGATCAAGAGGTCCCGGATTCGAATCCTGTCCGACGTGTACCTACTCCTAACACGAGCCATTGAGCTTAGCTGGAGAGGTTAGAGGGAATATTAGTAATTTCGGTTGCTAATATCCTTACAAAAAAAATCTATAACTGTACCGTTCTTTAGCCAGATCCATTCAGCCCTCAGAGTGTGATTGAATAACAAAATATACAAACAAGTAATTGGCTGAAATTTTCTGAGAATACTTATCTACGGAAACTGTTAGAATTAGCAACTGGCTGTTTCCTTTGAACCGACAGATAGAGTGATAACATTCTTTGAGTGTACCGACTGTAGTACCGATGCCGGGTGGCGCCATGGGTTGTTTTTCATAACAGTTTCTTTTATACTTTTTTTTTCTATTGTATTGTATTGAAACTTGATAACAAGTAACTTCAACTGCGCAGCCAACAAAGCGGGCAAAAGACGTAATTTTACAACATAACATTTCATAATTGGTACCTATTGATAGTTGCCTAGTTAGCCTAACCACTACTGGAAGTCTGATCATGGTTTGTGTTGTATGTCAATAATTTTGAATATGTACAGTCAACAAGAGATACTGTACCACATTTATATATAAAATTGTATGGAAACGTGGTACCGTATTCCTTTTGTCGATTGTACCAACCTACCAACGGTTTAAGTATCACAAAGAGTTTATTAGTCATCATCATCCGTGCGTTAATCCCGGTCGCTGGAAGCTGTCAGTTCGGAGTCCGAGGATCAGATTTTTTCTGGTCTAACTGCGCTGCAGCTGAACCTCGATATCTTTTGTGAAACAATTGCCTTCTTGGATATTGCCTATTCCTATAGGTTGTGAATAACCTTTTGGTATAGGCGATATCGAAGAATTGCAGCTACACCAGTTGCTTATTCTCTAGGAAACTCATGCATAACCTTGGCACTAAAGGATATTCTTTCATATGGTAACAAGTAATGAAGTATTATGTGGGCTAACGTGGGGCTAATGTATATAAGATTGGTGAAATGTAGGTGTTTATTCATCTCTGCCTAACCGTTATGGCGTAAAAGGCGTGACTATAAATATGTACAATATTAATAGAAATGATTCGCGTATGTTCATTATTTAAACATATCTACAGTCTAGAACCCATATTACTAGAGATGCTCAGTTCAGGTATAGGATAATTATTCACTTATTCACATCAGTTACTTAATTTTATGGAAATAACAATATAATATAGGTAATGTTTATTGAACACCTGTTCGCCTCCTGGTGAGTCTGACGTAAGATTTTATTTTATGTACATTTTAAATGAAATATGATATATGAAAAGTAACATGATACAGTATTTAATTTCTTAATGTAAATTGAAGAGGTGTGGTAGCAGGATAAACAACTAATAATGTTAAATCATGGAACACAAAAAACAAGTGTGATGTAGTCGGTGCACGCGTGTCATTGGTGTGTGTATTTATGCAACGAAGGATAAATTCGACAATATCTTTGTCTAAACTTCTTCGTAAATATTCAAGCTTGTACGATTCAAAGTATGAAACGCCATAAATACTTTTATGGCAAAGTAATCGCTATTTAGAAGGTTAAAAAAGGCGGTGGCAATATAGTTACCACTATCTTAAAAAGGGTTGTGTGTTTTCGTTTTGTAGTATGTATGATTTGAGCTAATATAGCATTAAAGGTAGTATATAAATAGGTACGACCAATCAAAGCAATTATTTATTAGTAATGCGCAGTATTATAAACGGTTATGTGTGAGTTTGGCGACATTGGTGCCGCTACTGAAACTATCGTGTCGCATTTCTACTAGTTTTTTCTGTTCTGTGTTAGATACACTTGTAAAAATGTATATTTACTTCACTGTAGTATTACACTATATATCTCACCTCTATTTGTCTCTGGGGTTATCAGAGCTGAATGAACATCCACATTTCACCAGCCACTACATTCGGTATTACATAATAGGCAGTGAGCTGATGGAAATATTCCGGGCACTATTTATTGCAGCCGGGCTGTATCTATCTGATTTTGAATATTCCTATCCCGTAGTCGCCTTGTATGACACCACATAGGAAGAGATGGGGTGGGTGAGTAGCACAAAATCAAAAGCCTTCACATAGGTTAGTTAGAGCGCTTTTAAGCCTCAAAACTCATTGCCAATTTCTAAGTGCCAGTAATTAATTTTATTTCCTTCCTATTGTTCCAGGATTTGCCTAACGTAATAGTTTTTATTGGTTTTGTTTCATTTGAACTACTGGACTAACAGGGATTTTGACAAGATCATAAATTTATACATAAGGTATTAATGTACTTACGTAAATGATAAACCAATTGTTTCTCGGGTACAGGTCTGTAAGCAGACAGATCAATGTCTACAGGGTAAGTAATGGATAGCCATCTCTTCTGTGGGTCTGGGTCACTGGTGAGAGCAGCAAACAGTCCAGGCACACCATCGGCCAACTCCTCCACATACGAAGTTTTAGATAGTTCAGTTTGTGTATCGTTTGGTTTTGGACACATATCTGTAAGCAGAAAGATGATACAATAAATTGAGGGGCTCTGCTGTATGTATATGGAGTACCTATTGTCTTAATCCAATAAAGTAATAAAAAAAGCATTTAGAAGTTTAAATGTTGGCAGAAACTCCTTTTAGTGATAAGGCACCACATTGCTTGGCTATATATATATTAATAATGATGAATCCCCAGGTCAGGTAATTATTGGAGAGAACCCCCAATAATTACCTGACCTTATTCAATAATACAAATAGACTTACCCACACAACTACAGCATTCGCTGTACAAATAGCTCAGACAGCTGAAGCAATCCTTGCAGCAAGAACAGTCTTTCAAGTCGCATTTACAAGATTGAGTTAACATACACTTTGATACAACACTGGCACATATAGCCTCGTTGCATGCGTACACTATAGGCATCACACATAATAAAGCTACAACGAAGTAAATTTTGCCAGCCATAGCCAAAATCTCAGATAAATTTGTAAACAAAGTTCAGGAATTCACAATGTTGTAAAAATAAACAATTCCCCTTTTATTTAAACTCTCTCAGTAAGTGAGAAACTGTATAAAACCTTTTCAAATAGACGTACAACGGTGTGTTCGCGCAGCTATGGCTGTAATAATACAATATTCACTTAATTTAAACGATGAAATAATTAATTCTAAGTTGTTGAAAACTTGTTTCACGTCCTCCTATCGTAAAAAGTTTACTTCGAATGAGTGAGTTAGTGAGTGAATGTGTGACTGACTGAGTAGTGAATACCTAGCTGCTTACTCTGTGGAATGCAGTAGAATGAATGAAAAGTGAAGTGACCGGAAGTGACCGAACAAGGTAAATACAGATAATGTAAGAACTTGTGTAAAAAAAAAAAACCTTCCTTTTTAATCATAATCTATAACGGTCTTATTACAAAACACGGACTAACTAAGCTAAGCTTAAATGGACTCTACAGTCTGACGCAACTACGAACAACTAATATTTTTTATGGAACGTAGTGAAATTTTAATGACGGCTACATATTAATGAATGAAAACGAATGAAAATGAATGAATGAGTGAGAGTTCTCAATCTGTCTCGCTCGCTCCTTGATGAAATGTCACCTGTCTGTCATTGTGGATGTTTAATCGTTATTTTCAATGTTTTGCTTTGAATGTTATTAGTTTACTAGAGACTGGCAAAATTGCGGCTATTCTGCTGCAGAAGCCATTTTAAGAAAAGAAGAAGAAGAACAAGAATGTTATTAGTGAAATAATTGTGAAAATTGCTGAATTTTATTATACATTCTTCAAGGACTGTATGTACATTGTCTATGAAAATCGAATATAAAGTAGGTATAGAAAGTGTGAAATATGTGGTATAAAATCTGGAAGAAAAGTCGGCACAAAACTGTTTTTCATGGCCAGATTTCCTATGGATGAGCTTCGGTGAGTAGTCTGTTATTCAATCTTTCAATGGTTCATGGATTTTATGGGATGTAACAATGAAAAAAGAACTTTATACAATAACCGGTAAGAAAATAGTGTGGTACCTAGTATTTTCGTAATTATATATCGATATTTTATTTTTAGTTCTGAGGAATGTGTGAAAAAAACAAGAAACGAGAATCTAGCATATATTCATAGATAAAATTCACGGGGTAAAATTTTTTTGCGGAAAACATTGCACTGACAAAGATTTTAAGAAGAAAAGGACGCAGAAAAGAAGAAATTTGCCGTTCCATCCATAAGACTCGCCAGGAAGCCCCTTTCGACACGACACGGCGCAGAATGTCCAATTCGCAAAATGTCCAGCGAACGCAAAAGGTCCAGTTCGCAGAATGTCCAGTTCTCAAAATGTTCAGTTCGCAGAATGTCCAGTTCGCAGAATGTCCAATTCTCAGAATGACCAATTCGCATAATGTCCAGCGAACGCAAAAGGTCCAGTTCGCAGAATGTCCAGTTCACAAAATGTCCAGTTTGCAAAATGTCCAGTTCGCAGAATGTCCAATTCTCAGAATGACCAATTCGCATAATGTCCAATTCGCAGAATGTCAAGTAATTTAATGCCTGTTTGAGGAAGGGATATTTTGCTAAAGGGACATTTTGCGAAAGGGACATTCTGAGAAAGGGACATTTTGTGAAAGGGACATTGTGAGAAAGGGACATTTTGCTACCTGTAGTCATTTTGAGAAGTGGTCAATTTCCTATTAACTTGGCTACTTATTGATTTATTCATACTTTAACTACTACCCTCCTTCCACCACAGTGGTGACAACGTTATGATGAATACTGGACATTCTGCGAATTGGACATTCTGCGAACTGGACATTCTGCGAACTGGACATTCTGCGAACTGGACATTCTGAGAACTGGACATTCTGCGAAATGAACTTTTGCGTTCGCTGGACATTTTGCGAATTGGACATTCTGCGCCTAAACGGACACGACAAATTAATAGGATTTCAAATATTTTAAAATAAATGTTGTTAAATAAATGTTCAATTTTATGAACTTATCATTTTAAAACCCAAACTGAGTCTATACTCTGTTTTTTTAATTAAATGTACTGCCTCCGGGAATTTGAACGCTTATTCATTTTAACGTGTATGACGCAGTACTTTAGTTGAAAAATGGAGTATAGCGTCTCTGTGAAAATATAAAATTATTTTTAAAAAAGCGCAGACCACTGCATTTGTCGATATCGTTAAATAAAATAATATTAAGTGGTACTTCTCTATTTTTCCTATATGTTGGCGACGCTGTATGTGTTACAGTTAAAAGGTTGGTAACGTTCAATTCACTCATTTTTCGTCATTTTATTTTGTACTATGGTAGTCCCGTCTCTTCTTACGTAGTATTGTATTCTCTTTGGGACTTCAGATCATTCCCCATATAAAATCATATTACAAGAAGCGTTTTAGTACCAAGTCAAGCCTATCTCTCTGTCAAAAGATAAACTTGCGTGACCCCTAGTTTAGCGTTGGCTTGAGTGTCGAGCTTTTATGTGTAAAAAAAGTGTAGATTTAGACATAACGACTAGACAAAGGGTAGCAAATTATAATGTAAGAAAGTAGAAAATTACAGTGGATTGTAATTTTTCGTGTCGGCGCCAAAATCACCCTAAATATAGCTTTTATTAAAGTTTCAACTACTTTACTGAGGGAACTATCATCCATCATCATTATTATGACCAAAAAAACCAACAAAATTGCAAAGTTGTATTAAAATAATTTTGTATAAACTTCGTTCCGTTTAGCGTCCAATATATCGTAAAAATTATTGATAAACAAAGGCATCATAGTTACATTTTATTACTAAATAAAGAATAACTGTTATGAAATTGAATTTATTGATAATATATGTAATATTTTTTTCGTAATGTAAATATTTTTTTCACCGTTTTTAGTAAATGTTATTTGTTTATGACTTCAGAAAACTTTGAAATGGAACGTTGCGATCGAATGGTATCATAATGAACGAACAATTTTTGTAGTTATCTGTGGTTGTTATTTAAGTCAAGATCAACCAGACCTAGTTTAAGCTAGACTTTAGTCCGTGTTTTGTAATAAGACCGTATCTGTTTACCTCAACAACCTAACTTTAATAAATACTTTATTGACACAGTAACAGGATACAAATGAAAACAATACAATAAATAAAATAAAGAATAAATAAAACAAACGGGGTGAGCTAAATAAAACCGTTTAAAAAAAATAGCAAACCTGTTAGCCATGATAACTTTTATTCATGTCAACGATCTTATTGCCAACATTTTAGTTATGTTAATAATATAAATACCTACCTTTAAGTTGAACACAACATTATTTGATATCCTGTATTTCCTTCCAAACAATTATGCCGCAGCATAAATTGTACCTACCTATGCATAAGACTCTTAGCAAAAGGCGGCAAATTTTAAAAACATTGGGTAGCTTGCACATATAAATCTATGTTAAGTTGCATGTTGCATCCCGAAGTAATTCTACTAAGGTACCTACTTAACCATAAGGTAAGCCATAAAATCTACCTACTTTACATTTTTACTCAAAGGTCCATCAGTATCAAATTAACAATATTATTTAATATTAAATTACTGTGAACATGTGAGTATGGAAATCCTGCCAATCGTAATTCTTCGCTCTCTCGATACCTTTACGTTACGAATTCGATAGTATTTCGTGGTACGGGGCACTGCACAAAATTATTATTGTTTTTTGTACTATTATTGTGTACAGGGATACTTATATGTTTTTTCTTTCCATTTTCTTATAATTCGTTGAAGAAAAACATAGCAAACATATTTTGTTTTAATTATTTTACAGATTATTATTTTTTTATACCGATAGCCAACTATGAGCCTTATCAGCCATCACTTTCCATCGATTGGTTGCCTGCCATAAAAAAATTGTAATATCTAAGTAGGTACGATTGTATAACACGATCGTGACATTCGCTTCAAGGTAACGTACATTATGTACCTATACATAGGTACCGATTTGTTAACCTATTATGTACATAATTAGCGGGCATTGTTTGGTGATACGTGTCCTCAGTGACAGAAACTATGTACATTCGCCAATAAAATCGCTCAAAAAAGCGGTCACATGACAAAGACGTCACCTCTCTCGCCATTTCATTGGTCGCAGTCAAACTCCAATAGATTCACAATCATTTAATATATTCAATCATCATAGTTAAATGTTACTTATTTCCTTAAAAACCACACTCTGATGGGAAGTGGTTACCGTAACCATTGGTGTAGGCAGAGATCATTAGTTTCCCCTTTCTACAATCGTGACATACCTACACCTTTTTCTTTGATCAGAATGTTCTCGAGTTGATATTGTTACGTTGATACGTTGCATATTGTTTCCTCTCTACATGTTTGAACCATCTTTTTTGTACCTAATGTATATAGGACACATCAATATGATAGGTACCTACTAAATTCTCAGAAAATAGGGGCATCTTTAAAGACACCATCAATGTTACAATAGTGAACCCCAGCTACATGGCCTCAGATACTTTTTGACTCAGATAGCTTGAAACTGTAAGAAAGTTGTAAAGGTTAAAGATTTCCAAGATTTTATGGCGCGACAGAAGAAAGAGGTGCTGAACCGCTTGGTTCTTGATTGATGCACCCTATGAGGGTGACATTTAAGCTCTACATATAACCCTTCCCTCATCACGCTATTTCCTCATTTGTGCCTTCGACGTCGTCATTTCAGTAATATTACTCACCTTACCAGCTCTACTATAATCACCTCTGTACTGCTTGGGGGAGGCAGAATGTATCCCAAAGGCAAAAAGGCAAAAAGGCATGTCTGTTCTATGTGTAGTTTTACGTTCAACGAGACTTGCCTTTTGAGATACGTTCGGGCTTCTCGTAGGCAGTAATTTGTGTACGTAATTAACTTAGTTGTGAGAACTTATTTACTTTATTTTGCTACTGCTGATTTTATGCAAATCATTGAATCCTGCCGTTTTACTAAAATACAGTAAAAACATCTAAATAACTTCATAATGATTGTACGTTTACCGGTTTTACGCTTCATTGGTAGGTACAGTGAATTTGTGTCCAACGAAAACAATATCAGATATACAAAACAAGTAACTTGCGTGACTGGTCTGGTAAAGAGCGACCTCCTGCGCCCGCGCAGACGTCGTCGCCGTCCGGTGTCGCGCCTCCATTCGACGCTATGGCGCTACGCTCTACACTCCTACGCAACTGTAAGTGTGTAACCACGATTTTAATTTCATAATAGGTATCATATATCCTATTCCTATTACATTACAATATGTCGCGAGAGCGAGACCGGTCACAGGATGTACAGTGTTTATTGGATAGGTATATAATGTAAGTAGGTACCTACTTATATGTGTACTTATGTGTGCAGTGTGAAAAATCAAATAGTGTATGTGTACAACGACACCACCTTGCTTCTGGCTGTTACTTCTGTTAAGGTATAAGTACTACTCGTATAATACCATTTTTTCCGGTAGGTAGTGTGTTTTCACCCTATTCAGTTGTGAAAATATATTGATCTGGGTCTTAAAACTCATTGGGGTTGTACATTTTGGATCTTATCATTGGTGAAAAGTGAAATGCGCTCTTGGCGTTCTCTTTTCACTTATAATCTGTAGAAGTACCTAGTAAATAAATCAGTAGACTCTAGATTCTAAATGTAACAAGACTTAATTTGTAGATATTCTTAGGTCCGTATATGTGTACCTATATCTACGGACGGTCTGCGTAACAAAAAATATTGGCATAAATTAAGGAAAAACCGTTCACTAATCGCAAGCAAGTTATGATAATATACCTATATAATTTAGCACTAGAACACTAGCATTACTTAATGTGTTCATTCAACTAACAAAATGTGAGTGGTATGCTAGTGAAATAGGTAAGTCACAGAAAAATAAAGTAAATTCAATTAGATAACTACTAAGTAGGTAAGAATAATATTTTTTACGAGATGATAGCGCTGCGTTTAACTACCGGATCTCTGAAATTACGATCTCACTATATCTTCAAAAAAACTGGTGAAATACAGCATACCTAGAGCCTAGAGAGAGCCTTCAGCATGCGCGTTCCCACATTGCATATCTCACCCCTACCCAAATCAGATAAATATTTACGTGTAAAATATGTACAATTTAATATGGTTCTTTTTACAAAATAAGAAAAATAAGTAATGTAATTTATATGGTTAATAACAATAGAATAATATTATATAAATTAAATTAAATACAAATTTTTTTTTGCTACAAATTTAATATGGTACATATAATCTACCCCGGTCCTGGACACCTTAAGATCTGTAATCCTTTGACAGCCTTAGTCTAATTTAACCAAAACTAAAATAGATAGCGTTAATGAAATAAAAGAAGTTGGATGTCTTGTTTCTCTATTAGAAAATCAGTAGTTGCCTAAACTTAATTACATAATTTAGCTTCTAAGACTAGTAGTTGTGTAGTGGCATCACTTCATACAATTTTAGTTTCAAATTGTACAGGAACTTTTGGAGCTCACTATACATATCACTTCTGATTTGGATAAGGTATACAGTGTATATTTGTCTCTATTAAATACCCGCCCCCTAGCCTTATAATAAGTGGTCAGGTAAGTAAACCGAAAGTGTGGTTATTTTGGGGCCTGGATGTTTTGATAGCCCTAAAATACTTCTAAATTTCTCACAATCAAGAGGTCCCGGGTTTTAAATCCAAGCCATCGCACTAAGTACCGACGCGAATCCACTCCTATAAAAAGCCATTTAGTTAAGTAGAGTAGCTGGATGGCTTACTAATCACTTACCAACAGAGGTGGTGAGATAGTGGTAAAAAAGTACTTCTCGTAAAAGAACGAACATTATCGGACAATCACATCCTTTCTATTCAAAACTGCTAGTAGAGCTGGCTCTATATATTTGTATTTTATAATTTATAGTTCTCAATACTGTTTATATTTAACGTAACTTCGGTGAGTGAATAATGCATAACAGACGATTATTATCTTTGTACGTCTTGAACATAGATTGTATTATAATGAGATGAGTAAGTGTGAACACAGATAACAGAAACAGACACACCATGGTACGGTTTAGGTATGTTTTAATATTAGCAACCGAAATTACTAATATTCCCTCTAACCCCTCCAGCAAAGCTCAATGGCTTGTATAGGAAGTGGGTCCACACCTACAGGCAAAAAAAAATACGTAGGTAATACAGTCAGTCAGTCACTTAATCAGTTTAAGTATGAAATATGATAATATATTATTACCAATTATGTAACTAATCTCGTCTGATACTATCCAAGACGTTAATTGCATGGTAGTGCTTGTGGTTGTGCGGCTCAGCACGGAATTGATTAATTTGCTTGCGATTTACACCACATCGGCTCATAATTTTAATTTTCAAATTTATTTTGCTACATTTTCGGGTAAGAATTTATTTTCGGCACACCCATTTTGTTCCCGATTGGCGGAAATGTGCTCGCCCTCTATTAAGTGGGAGTGGCAAAATGTGTGTGTTTAGTACACCTCTGCGTACCCCTTCGAGGATTACGGGGGGTGAGCAATATGTATGTAAACTAAGTACAATTTTACATACAAAAATTGAGAAGACATGGAATAAAGAAAGGATGTAAGAATAGCTGTAAGAATACACTTATCAAATAATTGTATCAGATATCTCCCATTACTAATACTAGCTCCAACTATGTAGAGGACCAAAATTGGGCAGTTCGTTAAATAGTTTCTGAATTTAGGTGCACTATCCACAAGCTCTCTCTCTCTCTCTCTCTCTCTTAAACAAAACTATAACCAGATATACCTACTCGTAGATACCTACCTACCACGAAAGCTCCTCAATAAAGGCAATAAATGATGAATCTAATGTAGATTTTCGTATGTGATTACCTACATTACATACAAAATTTAACTGATACCAAAACTATTTAGCCATCATAACCTGCTCATAACGGTTATTTCACAAGCACGTAAGTAGTAAAAATATAAATAGCAGTTTCTTACAATTGTTTTAATATTTGCATTATTTGTTGCGTTAAAAATAAACGACCTTGATTCTCGTAGTAAAAAAATCACAAGAACCTTGTCCAACTAAATCTTCATGTATTAAGTCGATTACTTAGGGTACTTTTCTTTCAGTTTTCAATGGAACCCAGACTCGTCAGCTGCACGAGTTACAACAGAAGGATCGCCCAGGTGTGGCAATATTGCGGGAGGTGCTCGAGGACCGCTTAAGGGAAATTAAAAAGGCTAAGACATGGAAACATGAGAGGGTGCTCACAACACCACAAGATGTTAGGGTAAATATCACTGTCCTCTATTATTTTGACACAAAAATAGTGAGAATGTGAAAGATGAGACCTTGTTTTGTTGTTTATTTATACCGAATTCACTAAGTGTATCTAATCAAATTTGCACCGAGATGCGCGCGAGAACCTCGCGTGATATAGCCCCTTCTTAAATTAGGCAACACATACAAATTCGAGTTGTCAACTTTTTCTGGTTGCTTAATGGCTTGCAGTATCACCATCATCATCTTAGCCTCGTGCCCGATTCAGCCTTCAGATCGGAGCCCAGGGCCCTCTTACGGTTTCTCTTTCATTTCGTTCGACTTATACAGCTTCTTTCAGGCATTAAGGTAGCAGACAAGCACATGGCCTAGCTAATGGAAAGTGGTCACCGTAGCCTATGGACGTTTGCAACACCAAAGGCGTGACACTAACGCTGCCGACCCTGTAGAAACCTTTTATGAAAGCGACTGTTGTTTGACCTCCATCGGGAAAAAACTCCAAACTCTCTTCTCAGTCAACAAACGTCTCCCAAAGCATTACTTACGTTATTCTAGTGGCAATAACTTCGGTACTTACTTAATGCGGTTTGAAGTCCAGCCAGAGTAACTACCTACGAAAAATTTACCATTTTACTTTACTTTTCAGGTGAAAGTGAAGGGGTCTGAAAAAGAGTTCCTAAACTTCTGCGCAAATAACTACTTGGGTCTTTCGGTAATTTACTTGATTAATATTTTTATATCCTATATATTTTAAGTACCTATTATATATAAATGATATATGATAAAAAATTTACAGCGAAAGGAACATTATCCTGGCATACAAGGTTTCGTCGGTTCGTTATTTAGTCCGTTCTATTCCGACATAACACCTCAACCGATACCACAAAATAAATTCGAAGGTCCCATCGCAACGGTGGGCTTGTAGAGCATTAGTAAAAAGAAGTGTTTTTTCTTATTTATAGTAAATTTTAAATTGTTGAACTGTTGATGTCACTAGGTACCAGTAAAAAGAGGATATTGAATATTCAAGACGTGTTCACAGTTGGTCAGAGCGTTCCCTATAAGCGAGTGGTGATTCAAGGCTGTTCATTTTGGATGTTGACTTTTTCCGATTTAAATATCTAGGAAAAGCTAGCGTAGTTATCTATTCATTTATCTATGCCAATGTTGATCGTAAACTGTTGATAAGTCTATGATGACCTATCTTATTGGTTTAGTAAACTGTTAGTATTTTAAACTGCCACTCGTTGTCCGAAGTCTCGGATGCGACCGGGTTTGACACAATGACGCATTGATTATAATGATGATGACCCAGTGATGTTGTTATTCAGATAGTCATTGTAATGTCTGTGTCCTTAATCTTAAGCCTGTATACCTACATAAGTAGGTATCCCTACAAGATAATTATGTCACTCCTGGAAACGCAAAATAAACACAAACCCGAACGTGGTTATTCAACAAACACAATTCTGCTTTGCATTGTCTTACCGGTTAGGTACAAGAAAAGCAAAGCAATAGCATGAAACGTACCTATCGTGTAGTTTACGGACATTACCCACAACACAAGGGTGTCTAGTCATTATTTATAAAGACTATTTTTTTATCAAGTTCGCAATGAAGTTTAATAGTTGCTATACGTTCTTGCAAAGTACCTCATCATCATCATCATTTCAGCCACAAGACGTCCACTGCTGAACATAGGCCTCCCCCATCGACCTCCAATCCGACCGGTTGGAGGCGGTCTGCATCCAATGGGTACCCGCGACTTTGACTATGTCGTCCGCCCATCTCGCAGGAGGCCGTCCCACGCTTCGTCTACCGGTACGCGGTCTCCATTCAAGAACCTTTTGGCTCCAACGGCCATCTGTTCTTCTTGCTACGTGCCCCGCCCACTGCCACTTCAGCTTGCTAACCCTGTAGGCTATGTCGACCACTTTCGTTCGTCTGCGGATCTCCTCATTTCTGATTCGATCTAGCAGAGAGATTCCGAGCATAGCCCTTTCCATAGCTCGCTGTGCGACCTTGAGCTTTCTTATGAGACCCATAGTGAGGGTCCACGTCTCGGCGCCATAGGTCATCACTGGCAACACGCACTGATTAAAGACTTTTGTCTTTAAGCACTGAGGTATTTTGGACGAGAAGACGCTGTGTAACTTCCCGAACGCTGCCCAGCCGAGTTGGATTCGACGATTGACCTCCGCCTCGAAGTTTGATCCGTCTAATCGGACCATCTGTCCAAGGTAGACGTACTTGTCTACAACTTCGAGGGTCGAGCCTTCAACTGACACTGGGGAGGGCCTTAGAATATGAGCATTCGCCATAACCTGGGTCTTGTCCATATTCATCTTGAGGCCCACCTGTTGAGAGACTCGGTTGAGGTCGTCGAGCATTGTGTTTAGATCCTCCAGCGATTCTGCCATGAGCACGATGTCGTCGGCAAAACGAAGGTGAGTGATGTATTCGCCATTAACATTAATGCCGAGACCTTTCCATTCCAGTAGCTTAAAGGCATCCTCCATTGCATTGGTGAAGAGCTTCGGAGATATTACATCTCCTTGTCTCACTCCCCTCTGCAACAGTATCGCCGCTGTGCTCTGATCTTGTACTCGGACTGACATGGTGGCGTTTTTATACAAACACTTCAGCACTTCGATGTACCGGTAGTCTATATGACACCGCTGGAGAGATTGTAGCACTGCCCATGTCTCGATCGAATCAAAGGCTTTCTCGTAGTCCACAAACGCTAAACATAGTGGCAAGTTATACTCCTGAGTCTTCTGTATGACTTGCCGCAGCGTATGAATGTGGTCTACGGTACTATAACCTTTTCGGAAACCGGCTTGTTCGGGCGGCTGGAAGTCATCAAACCTGCGTTCGAGACGATTCGTGATAACCCTCGAAAACAGCTTATAAACATGGCTCAGAAGCGAGATGGGTCTGTAGTTCTTAAGAGAGGCTTTGTCACCTTTCTTGAAGAACAAGACCACCACGCTTCTGTTCCATGCTTCCGGCGTAGTACCTTCGAATAAGACGGAGTTGAAGAGCTTCTGAAGGACTTTAAGTATCGGTGTTCCACCCGCTTTCAGAAGTTCCGAAGTGATTCCGTCTTCTCCTGGTGCCTTGTTATTTTTAAGCTGCTTGAGGGCCACCCTAATCTCGTACAGGCTGATGTCCGGGATATCCTCGGTGTAGTGTCGGGTTAGCTTGGCTCTTGGATCTTTAACCGTATCAGTAGCAGGCTTAGTGACTGAGGTATAAAGCTGTCCATAAAACCCCTCGATCTCCCCCAAAACATCTGCCTTAGTCGACGCGACGCTGCCGTCCTTCCTCTTCAGCTTTGTCAACTGGCTCTGCCCAATAGACAAGTCTCTTGCGAACACTTTGGAGCCTTTATTTTGCTCAATCGTTTCTTTAATACATTGAGTATTAAAGGCACGGATGTCGTGTCGCAAAGACTTCTGGATACGTCTATTGAGCTGCCGATGTGCTTCAGCGTCATTGGTAGACTGCAGCCTCATAGAGCGTCGTTCGGCCATGAGTTTGAGGGTGTGATCGGTGAGCTTCTGTGGTCTATCTCTTCGACGGGGCCTGAAGAATTTGGAACCCACTGAATGAACAGCTTCAACCAACCTGTTATTTATCTCGTCCACTGTACTGCATTCTTCTAGGCAAGAGAAGCGATTCGAAAGTTCGAGTTGAAAGCTCTCGGGGTACTGTATATGGGAAGCTCTAGGTCGGAGCGTAGACCTCATCAGACGGGATCTCTCCAGCTTAACATTAATATTCAATGTGCCTCTAACCATTCGGTGATCACTTCCGGTTTTCACCCTATGGATCACTGAGACATCATTGAATATCCGTCTATGCGTCGTCATGATGAAGTCGATCTCATTTTTGGTACGACCACCGGGGCCCATCCAGGTCCATTTCCTGTGGGGCGGCTTCTTGAAGAAAGAGTTCATCATAAAGAGTCGCTCTTTCTCAAGAAAGTCGGCCAGCCTCCAACCCCTTCGGTTACGCCTCCCATACCCATATTGCCCCACTCTCAACTCGTTATCACCTCTCGTACCCAGTTTTGCGTTGAAGTCCCCCATAACAATAGTGAAGTGTGATTTAGAGGCATGTATGGCTCTACTAATGTCCTCATACATAGCCTCCACTTCATCATCTGGTCGTGTCGAGGTCGGTGCGTAAACCTGTATGACCTTCAGCAAGTATCTCTTGGACACTCTGAGTACCAGGTACGCGACCCTGTTCGACACACTCGTGATGGATATGATGTTGTTTATGAGGGACCTATGGACGATGAACCCGACACCACCTTGCGACTTCTCGTCGCCCTCCCGGTAGTAGAGCAGGTTGCCAGACTTCAGGGTTATTGTGTCCTCTCCCTCTCTTCGGACTTCGGATAACCCAACGATGTCCCAGCGCAACCTGCTCAATTCTTCTTCCAGCTCTGCTAGCTTCTCGTCTGTCCTCATTGTGCAGATGTTGTGTGTCACCAGTGACAACCTACGTTTGCATCGGTTGTCCATTGTGCATGCTTTGGTCGTCTGACGGAGGGATCCCGCCCGGTGATTCTTAGCACCCCTGGCCCCAGCGCTCGACTGACGCCCGTCAGGCGCGTCAGTGTTGCGACTGGAGCCCCCGGGCACTTGGGGCCGTTTGGTGCACACCAACATCTTGGGGGGTTTTCGGACCGTATACCCGCCACGCTGGTCCAGTGCGGGTTGGCGGGTAGCCAGAGCCTCGTTCGTTGGTCGGCAGGGGGCACCACGGGCAGGTGAGGTTGGCTTGGGTCCCCAAGGTGGTGGAAGGGACCCCTTACCCTCCCTACCTAACTAGAAAGCAAAGTACCTACCTAACTAGAATCAGTCATGCATCCTAAATGAACTATATTATTCCGTGGACTATTCAATACCTACCTGTGTGGAGGAACGGGATGTGATGTCCCTCCAACACAAAGGGAGGATCCTCCGACCAGGCAAGGTGATCGCGCCTGGCGGGCCGCGGCCCAACGGTTGTCGTTGGGTTGTTGTATATATATTGTACCAGCGCAGCGCGAGTACTTCATTTTCGCGATGCAGGATACGTAGTGACGTAGTAGTTAGGTAGTAGTTACTCTTGCTGTCGCTAGATGGCGCTGGGTACATGTGGTATCGCCACACCTGCACATATTAACCAATTACCGACGTAGTATGACCTTGACGGTCCTCACTTATGCATATGCAAAAAAAAATCGAATAAATTAAATGCTAGATAATAAAAAACTTATTATTTCAAAAGAGCTAAGTTATAAATAAGTTTATTGCAACACAGTAAGTAGGTAGGTACCTACCTAATACTTGACTATGCTATGAAACACTTGAATAAACAACGTAACAGTAAGAAACGGCAACTATTTGATTCCAGATACACAGTAAACAGAACGTTTCAATATTTTGGGGCAATAATTATTACATTATTACTATTATTAGGATATTTAGTTCCGATTGCATTCGAGGCCTGAGGCCTTCACCTCAGTGCGCAGGGTCAAGCAGGTGTTATATAAAAAGTAAGTAAATAATTTTCTTTTACTTTACAGAATCATCCTGAAGTAGTTGAAGCTGCAAGAGAAGGCTTGAAGAAATATGGAGCCGGTCTCAGTTCTGTTCGATTCATTTGTGGAACTCAAACGATACATAAAGTAAGTTCAATGTTTTATTGATAGCATATGGTGACGCGGTCATAGTTATATAAATGGTAATTACAATAATTTACCTTTCGATTTGATTGACGTTCCGGCTAGGTTGCACTAGCCAAGGTCACAAGCTGACTGGAGTACGCGGTGTCACGACTCTGAAGGTTGAGAGGGTAAAGTACAACAAACTACACTGACCATGTCCTTGTTTTCCACCACTACGGATTCAAAGATAGTTTCTCGCACAATGCGCAGATAGAAATGTCGTTCGGTGGACAGTGGACACTTTCTACTTGTGGACGATGAAATGAAACTCAATCCTGTAAATGGTGCCTGCTTCCAGTAAATGCTCCGCGATGGCCGACTTGGTAGTCTGACGGTTCTATTCATCAATTTTTTATTATTTTTCTTAGGTTTCAATCAATCTCTCAAGCTTCAATTCGATGCTAAATTGGAAATTGCACCTTTAGGGTCAAACAAACGAAACGAAACGAATTTTTTTACTGTTTTTTTAGGTTGCAATCAATCTCTCAACCTTCAATTTATGCTAAATTGGAAATGATTTTATGGGTGTGATTCGTGGAACTTCCTAATAATTGTCTTACACGGCGACAAAAAATGACTTGATAGTTTTCTTGACCTAAAAAATTGCTCGTTTGCCTTGAGCCAACTAACGAATTTATTCTTGTCTACAGGATCTGGAGGACCGTTTATCCCAGTTCCATGGCCGTGAAGATACGATCCTCTACGGTTCTTGTTTTGATGCCAATGCGGGACTTTTCGAAGCCATGCTAACACCAGAAGACGCTGTCTACTCCGACGCCCTAAACCACGCTTCTATTATTGACGGCGTTAGACTTTGTAAAGCTAAGAAGTTCCGCTATCCGCATAGGGATTTGAATGGTACGTCAGCAAGTACACTTATGTAGGTGTAAACGAGTATAATATTCTATGAACTGTCATTATAATGTTGAGTATTGATGATAATTCTTCTATGTAATAATGTTGTGACAGTCAATAGAGAAGATATAGTTATTTGATACCAACCAAGTATCAAATAAGTAGTAATCCATGATCTTCGGTACTGAAAGCTTCCTCACCTGCACGGTACCTACTTGTGTCTTGTGTGTGTTAACTATTATCTACTTAGGTACTGATTAACGCAGTTTGGTTTTACCGACCTAAATGGATATATGGAATAGCAATGTCTTACATACTAAATAACAGATTGTTTTCCACTAGTCGTGGAGTGGGGCTGCTCTGTTTGGCACGTCCGCGCGTCCGCGTCCTATGGATCGTGCTAACTGGCATTATTCTTACTATGGGAGATAATACGATCCTCTGCCATACCCTGTCGGTATACCATATCATATAGAGTACCTGTATATCTACCAAAATTTTTCTGCATCCCTTTTTCTCCAGTCCGTTTACGGTAGTCGACAAAAGAGATGTGGTATCACTTTTTCGTATAATATTGTATGTAAATATGGTACCGTATCTCTTTTGTTGACTGTAGGTACATGCTATCAGCACAGCGTTAGTTTCAGTCGCATTCAAAACTTCCTATTAAACTGGTGGTTTGATGTCAATTCAGGGACCGCTTAACAAAAAAATAATCAAGCTTAGCGACGGGTCAACCCAAGCACTGCATAGGTACTAAGTCATTAGTTATTTTCACAATATCCTGATATCAAAAACATTTACTTACAGAACTAGAACACCTACTGGCACACAGTGAAGCGCGCGTGAAACTCATCGTGACAGACGGCGTGTTCTCCATGGACGGAAATGTAGCGCCTCTGAAGGGCTTGCGGGATTTAGCTGACCGTTATCGCGCTCTCCTGGCAGTGGATGATAGCCATGCTACTGGATTCTTCGGTGAAACGGGCAGGTGTGTACAAAAATCTATTTACTTCTGGTATGTAGGTATAGTCACAGTAATACCACATATATATTATACATATGTATTAGATACTAGCTGACCTGCGCAACTTCGTCTGTCTACTTTCGTCTATCTATCAAAAAAACCGCATCAAAATCCGTTGCGTAGTTTTAAAGATATAGGCATACAAAGAGACATAGGGACAGAAAACGCGACTTTGTTTTACACTATGTAGTGACTATAACCGTGGTACAGTGCACAGGTACCTGTCTCCTTCAATATACCTAACTACTTAATAACAGAATTTAGTTAATGGGGCACTATAACAATACAGGTTTTTCCATCAGGAGGGGTCAGTAGTCAGTAGTCAGTATTATATAAGTATGATAAAGCGTAGACTAAGTACAACAAACTATGTAGCTAAATATGAGATTTGTGTATACAAAACCTGTATACCAACGTATACACTGGTATAAACTATATTTATATAAAGAGATTTAGATTTAGAACTATATTCCCCAATTAAATATGTAAAACCGTTCCAGAGGCACTGAAGAATATTGCGGTATGTTAGGTCAAGCTGACATAATCTGCTCAACGCTCGGCAAGGCTGTGAGTGGTGCGGCTGGCGGGTACACCACCGGACCTAAAGAACTGGTGACGCTTCTGAGAAACGTATCCAGACCTTATCTATTCTCTAATGCACCACCTCCCCCTGTAGTTGCCGCTTCCTTGAAGGCAAGTTTATTTGATTTTAGGTTTTTATTCTATTGTTAGTTGTAAGTGTAAATATGGAGGTAGGACACGACGGTATCTCCCGTCCGAAATGAGCTGTCCAACTGGGGAAGTACTTCCGCCCTACAGACAGAAGACCGCGGTCATAATAACCATCGTGTTGTGTTCCCGCCGGTAAGTAGGGTAGCCAGAGCTCACTACACTATACCCCTCCTTCCCCTCCCCTTCCTAGCCTCCCCACCCCTTCCCAGCTCTCCCCCTTTCCCTTCAGGGTGGGCAGCGCGTGTGTGACACCCTTAGTGTTGCACACGTTCATAGGCCACGGTGGCCACTTTCCATCAGGTGGGCCGTGTGCTTGTCTGCCACCTACGTAGTATAAAAAAAAAAGTCTAAGGCTCGATTTCGTGAGCGTAAATTTTATTCTTATTTCAACAGTCTCTAGAAATAGTTCAAAATAGTGGTGAGCTAAGGCAGCGTCTTCGTGAGAATACAAGATCGTTCCGCGAAGGACTGAAAGCAGCTGGCCTGACGGTTGCCGGGGATGACCACCCCATCGCTCCCGTTATGGTGGGCGAGGCGCCGTTAGCAGTGGAACTGGCTCGTGGGATGCTCGGTAAGATATGTATAACCTTAACGTAATAGAATGAACTTCTTGAGTTCAGCTTTTGAATAAGACAAAAACTTCAGTTTTAAAATGTAGGTACATATAATCATCTATGGTGGGTAGGTGGGTACCTTCTTTAAAATAACCTCAAATTATAATTAGCATATCTTTTACGTGCGCTAATCAGCATCGCCCTAATCCGGATCCTTTAGGCGGTCTGTGACAACTTCTTGTGACGTCCTCTTCTGGATATGACTAATTCTGTTTTTGACCACTTCTTGTTTCGTCCGGTTCTAGTAATGCCCATTTCTGTTTTGGACCATTTCCTGGATATTCTGTAGCTCTAATGTTGGACGGATATCTGTTATCCAACCAATCAGCTATCTGTTTCAGCTATACTTACTAGCTACTAATAAAATGAATATTTTTGTTCCAGACCGTGGCATCTACGTAGTAGCGTTTAGTTACCCGGTGGTGCCGAAGGGCGGCGCGCGGGTGCGCGTACAGCTGAGCGCTGCGCACGCGCCGCTGGACGTGCAGCGAGCTGTCGAAGCGTTCGCTGACGTCGGCCGCAAGCTCGACATAGTGAAACACTAGACTTGACTTGCGTTGTTGATCTCAAGAGCAACTGACTACTTTTTGATCTAGGTACCTATAGAGCCTATATCTATTTTTTTTTTTGATAATTCCTATGATAAAAAGTAATAAAAATCTAAGGGCCGGTATTATTGTATAGTTAGTGATCGTTAAGTCAATATATTTGTTAAACTTACAATAGTTAGATCTACCTCTTCATTTGAGTGTCGAGAAATATACCTATACCAAGATTTCTATGACGTAATATGTCGGCATTAGCGCTCGGATGAGCTCGAGGAGGCTGCTAAACCACCGGCCCAGCCATTTCATTTTTTTATACTAGCGTCATTATATTTAAGCATCAATTTATAAAAAAATATTACCTAACAAAGCACTTTACGTAAGTAAGTATACTTCGTAATGACCGCAGACTGCGAATTGTATGCTGTGAAATTTTAAAATATTAAAATACTAAATATAACTGTTAAATTGTTTTTAATTTATACCTACTACAGCTTGATTTGGCACTTCAGAAAAAGGAGCAAGAGTTCGGGTGAGATCGATCTGCTTCGGTTTTACAGAGCATTCTGTTTCACACAGCGCATATCTAGAAAATATTAGCATATTTAGATTATCGCAGGTTTATAAATGCCGGTTAATGGCAATAGGCTCGCGCCACCTATTACATTGGGACCTAAACATAAACTGGCGAAATGTGGGTGCTGGCACCTTATGTTATGTTCGAACGAACATAAAGTTTTTTTAATATACCTACTTAGTATATAGTAAACTTCTTGAATATACCCAAAGCAAACCCTCTTAGAACTATTATACAACAACATATCGGTTGGTTAGGTATTAACAAAATTAAACCACTTTGTGTAATAATAACTGATCTATTAACAATAATTTATTACAAGTAATAAAACTCACACTCGTATTGACAAGATCACACACAGTGCGTCGTGACTACGCGCCATATAAACTAACAATTATAATTAAATATTTACAGTCAATATTCGTACAACTCTCCTTCGAACCTTTTATTGCATTGGTGTGTTTTCCTTGCATAAATATATCAAATAAAAATAAACTTCATACCCGATAGACAAAAAGAAAATAATGAGTTTCATTTAAACTCTTAGTACACGTAGAAACACTAAACAAGTATTAGTACTTTAAAAAGTCGATGTACACAAACACACATATTTACACTATAAGTTTTCAATGAAAGAAAGTTTACTGAAACATTGTATGGCAAATTCAAAGTCGCCGATAAAATCGAAGTCGTTGAAAAGATACGAAGTCGGCAGAATCGAAGTCGATTCAATATAACCGCTAAATGAACGGTGTCTTTCCTTACTATATGTGGAGGGTATTCTTTGTCTACTTCTCTCGTAACGTCTACCGTCGTATATTCTCGTTGTGGACGTATGTTGAGACAAGACTGAGCATTTCTCTCGCTGCCCTTAGGGTTCACGAGTTAGAAGGTTGTGATTGCAGCACAACTGGTTTACCTAGAATGAAAAAAAAAACATGTTAAATGATAAGTTAATTCAATAGGGTCGTCATATCTTTGAACAATTGAAGCCTAAAAAATTGGTTAATAGTAATAAAATCCGTAGCGACTTCCACACGAAACAAAGGGTAGTTAGATTTTTGAGTCTTTTAAAATTCTGTGAAGAAAAGTCATATAGTGTATATTATTAGAACTGGGTATCGAACTAGCTCCATTATAATTTATCATTCATTCCCTGAACCTTTTTCCCAACTCAGTTGGGGTCGGCTTTCCAGTCTAACTGTGATGCGGCTGAACTTCGATATTTTCCGTGAAGCGACTGCCATCTGACCTCCACAACCAATGGTCTAATGACCAATGGCGATATCGAAATTCCAAGTTAGGCTGGTTGGACTTTTGAGGGCTCCAACTACCCGTAACGACTGCCATAGATGTTTGCATGGCAACCGGGACCGACGGCTTAACGTGCTCTCCGAGGCACTTATAAACCTGCGATAAATACACACATAACTTCGAAAAGCATCGAAAAGTCATTGGTTTGTGCCATGGTAAACCTGGGATCGAACTCGAGACCTCGTCTCAGCAGTCCATTACCCATACCACTAGGCTACCGCGGCTATTCTCAGCAGTCCATTACCCATACCACTAGGCTACCGCGGCTATCCACTAGGCTACCGCGGCTATTATAATTTATCAATTTATCAACGTAACAATTAACATGCTGTTAACCCGTTTACCCCGAACCTATTGTTTTGAAATTGGTTCCTATTCTATACATATATTGGTTCCTGGATCCAACAATCTTTTACGTTAATATCTCTATATTTATGACATTTGGTATGAATGGTATGATTGTTTTCTATTCCTAGTAGGTATACAGTATAAAATTTGGAATCAATAAATAATATTACACTTTCAAAGTGGTGAACATTTTTTGTCATACCGCATAGTAGAACAGATATGATTTTTTTTCCTGCTTGTTATACTAGTATAACAAAAAGTAGAACAATGGTGAAAAGTCCGTAATTTAAATAGGAAAAGTCAATTAACATCCAAAGATGGGACTTGGGCCCGTGACATTTTTCTCTTTTGGAGGAATACTCTAGCGAGAGAAATCCAATGTCCACTAAGATCCATTACAAAAATCCATTGATGGATCTTTTTACACTTTTATGTCCACTTTAATCCTCGATCCTGGAATATTTACAAAATGGATTTTTTAGAACCAACGTGTGTATTAAAATCTATTATAAAAGTAAAGCGGTGACACATGCAATCTTGTTTATCAACTTTAACTTCACTGGCTGAATCATTCAAACAACTATGTATTGTCGCTGTCAATAAAATTGTCATAGGTCAATTGGAACAAAACAAAATAATTATTTATTTTCATTTTTCGTCATGGAACCATCCGATTTTCAATATTTTAAAAATGATAAAGGGATATATGATGGATTTAAATATCTTGAATTGAATTTTGGCATTCCAGCCTAAATAAAGCAGTTGGTAGAAAGAAACCGAATTTAGTTTCTTTATTAAACAAGTTAAAAGACGAAGTGAACTATAGTTTAATACGGACGATAAATGAAAGCTGCAACAAAAGAACAAAGGCTCAAATAAAATACGATCCTTTTATTCAAAATTGTGGGATGGAACTTATAAATGGAGAGATATCGGTGGCGCACTATCTGGAAAAAATTAAATAAACTTCAGCATTACAGCTCTTTATGTCTCAGCACTGATTTCCCTTATCTGAGACAAGGATTATTTTTTGTTGTGTTATAAGTATTGAGGTTATAAATACTTAGTTAAAATTTGTTGAATATAAACTTTATTATTTATATTATTTGTTCATTTATTGAAAATGGCTACTGTACATGTGGCTTTATAATAGATTTTAATACACACGTTGGTTCTAAAAAATCCATTTTGTAAATATTCTAGGATCGAGGATTAAAGTGGACATAAAAGTGTAAAAAGATCCATCAATGGATTTTTGTAATAGATCTTAGTGGACATGGTGGAGAAATCCCTTATTGGGCCACGTTAAACCCTGGCATTAGATACCCGAGAGTATATAAATATCTGTGAATATTTCTGCGCGATTATAAAGAAAAATACACTGGCCGAGGTGCCTGAACCTGTCCTGAATAGCTGAATTTTTAATTTACGTACTCTCTCAATTCCGCAAGGTCGGTGCTAAAAGACTCACGTGTGCTCTAGCCTTAACCACACGGTAAAGAAGTGACGCTCACCTGGAGTTCTGGCAGGAACGCGAAGAAAAAAAGAAGAAGAAGAAGAAGCAGACGCTTACCTGGAGGTAACGTAGTGGTGGACGTACTGGATACGCTGACTTGCGGTGCCGAGGTGGGTGCCGCGGGCGCGCCCGCTGGTACCAGCGGCGCTGCCGTACTTACAGGCTTCTGTAAAATTCAATCAATATGGTATAAAAAAATTGAGTGGAAAACTGACTACATTGATGTGATCTACAGTCCTATACCGGTCGTATTCTGTCTGCGAAATTCAGTCCATAACTAAGCTATTGAATAGTGAGGATATGGCTTTGATGGTGCAGTCAAAAATCATCAAGATCCGTTCATAAATAACGCGAAAGTACACTTCCCCCGTTCCTCCCTATAAAACACAGATATAGGGACATGCTTGCTTCGCTTTTTTCATAGACCAGAACATACTAGTAAACACAAGTGATTATACAATAACTTTAATTACCATAGGTATTAGCCTAAATCATACATATTCCAAAACAATAAAACATCATATCCGTTCAAAATAAAGATTGCTTACGTTTCGTTTAACTTTGAAAATTTACGTTAACTTACAATAAGGGTTATATTGTCGAATTTGTGCACTTTTGAGTGTAAATACTCAAAAGAATGACACGTGTACTCCGCCTTCTTTACAATTTTACTTGTTTTTGTTTTCCGTGCTTGCTCGGTCAAATAAATAGATGCCTGACATGTTAAAGTGTTCGTCGTTTCTCACTCGAACGAACGAATTTTGTTATAACACGTCATAGTAAGCCATTTGAAAACAATAAAGGTTCAAATAATTTACATTCAATGAAATTTTATTAAAAATGTAAACAGTTCTGGTTAAGAAAGTTCAATAGGTTAGGCTTGATGTGGGGTTTTTAGAACAGAAGGTATTTAATTTTACTATATTAAAGGGACTACGCTTAAGCATTGTGTATGCGAGTATTACGAGTAAAGATCCCGCGACTTCTAGGGACTCGTTTGTTCCAACTACCATCGGTCGACTAATATGTTCACCGTACTGCCACTTTACCTTGCTTGTTCTGCAAGCTAGGTTGGTTACTTCAGTTCTTTGTCGAGTGTACTTGATACGAATTCTAAACTTTAAAGAGACATAGTACTAGCGACCTTTGTTCGTGGCCTAGCCCCACCGTAAATGGCCATGTTTCGGCACAGTAGGCAGGACGCACTGGTCCAAAACATTCGTTTTAAGACATTGCGCTAAGTGTAAAGAGAATTCATTCTGATTAAATCATTTTGATTAGGTAGGTATTGTATTTAATACAATGCATATAGTAGTATATATACCATTGTGGTTTGAAAGGATGATAAAGTAGTCTGTAAGTCTGAACGATACGTAGTAAATGTTATAAATAAATTATGAGATTAAAATCGATAGCATCATGATAACAGGAAATGATGCGCCCTATTCTCGTAAATGTATTACGTACGTGTATTCGTAAATGTACCTATTACTGCAATGTCTTTTAACAATACAGTGGAATTCTTCAAGATGTCTTTAATCAATGCTTTCTTACGGCGGTAAACAAAAAACAAGTGGAAGAGTGAAGTAGGTAGGGTGCGCGTGTCATTCTTAGGTATGCTTATTTACGCAAAAGTGCACGAATCTATACTAACGTTCTTTCTAGTTTTTTCTGTTCTGTTTCTTTCAGTCAATGACTTCCATGTATACTTGACAAGTCAGAATAGAAATTGTGTCATGGTTCCTGGATGGGGTGAGAATGGATTTTAAATTTGGAACAGGACGCTAACAGGCAACTAAATAAAGGACTTACGGCTTGTCAATAACCTATCGGTATAGAGTGTATAGACAAACAGATGATATTTCAAAAAGGGCTATAAAAGGTCCTAAATAAAAATGCCAAGAACATTTACAACGGTAATACTCAATTATTTCCACTTTAGGGAAAATATAAATACAGTTCGCTTTTATATTCAACGCTGAACCCAATAAGGCAAACGATATTTAAGTACCTAGAAATTTCCTTATTAATTTTAAATATTCCACACCGTTCCAAGGTTTTGCCTCAAAATTACCTCGGAACTGTTAAATTATTCTGAAACATTAAACCTAGGTCTCACTTACAGTGACTTCCTGTATCCTCTCCTCCAAGGCAACAAGCTTGCCCGTAAGCGTGTTGTTTAAAACAGCAATTTCTGTTCTGATGTCGTCACCTCGCTTGAAGTTGGCTGACACGTTGGCTATCGTCTCATTAGTCTTGGCGTCTAGCTGGCTCAGCAACGTTCGAACTTCCTCGACACCAGTCACTGCTAAGTGTGCTTGCTTCGTATTTGATTGTACTGTACTATCAAACCCGCTTATCTGGAATTCCATAAAAACAAATCTTGAAACTGTCCAATAATGAAAAAAAACCATTTAATATGCTCATTTTACAAAACATCCATCCACTTTAAAGCATTTATTATACTCGACAGACGAACCAGATGTTTAATTAAAACTTTAATATAAGTTTGGACCATTAAAAGTGTCACGTTGAGTAATAGAATTAGTCGGACGAAATACTGAGAAAGAAATTAGGTCAACATCAAAGTAGGTCAAAATATAGGAAGGTTCCACATTAATGTAGAACTAAATTACCTAGTATGTACTTAATTTGTCGAAAATATTGCCCAAGTTTCTCACTCTACTTGTTCTAAGCTCAGCTAACATCAAAATCAATATTTTGCTAACTATGTTTAATCGGGTCCACATGCCATCATGTTCGTCCCATCTATTTGTCTTTATCTCTGGGACGTGTCATGCTCAGTAAGTAGCCTTAGCACGAAATACTATAGAATTCGTAATGTAAAGGTATCGACAGACCGAGCGATTGGCAGGCTACACATGCACACAAGTTCACAAGAGGAAGACTGCAATCACAATGCTTCGTTCTCTCGAAACCTTTACATTACGAATACGATAGGAGAACATGCTAGTGCTACAGTTTACCCGTGGATCACTGCAGTTAGTGTCTGTGATCTCTTCTAGTGCGCCAAAGCCATTGAACGGGAACGTTGAATACATACTTATAGATAGAAAACAAAAGGCTGATACAGGCTCACATAAATAGAAACAAAACTGTACAAAATGTTCCTAAACTCGTTAATTGTATCATGTCATAAACTTTATGCATCGTTAATGGTAATGAAAAACTTAATTAATTCGTTATTGAGCGGTGTAAAAAAGTAATGAAACTGAATTGCCAAATGAATTGAAACGTATAAAATACGTATAAAACGAAGTGGAACAAATTGTCTATTCAGTACATTTTGTTGCACTATGAAAATAAATGTTAAGGTGACGACGAAATTTGCCAATAATACATGATCATGATATGAGTGATAAAGTAATCTTCCAAAGTCTTTCAGTAACGTTCTAAAGCAGTTCGACTGCGGAGGTACTTCCCCAGTCGGACTGCTCAATTAGGATGGGAGATACCATCATGTCCAAACTCCTCTGTCAAATTGACACGTTATAAGCCGGTATTTATAAAAATCTTGAATGGTTAACATCCTTGCTTATTAAGAATTTAAAATAATCTCTAACGGCATAATCTTATCCAAAGCAACAGATAACAGGAACCGTATTTAATGCACAGCACAATGCGCCTCTGACACCTCTGACAAGTCGGATGGCATGCGAGATAGCGATTAGATTATATTGACCTAGTTCCGAACAAATGATGTACTACAATACGGTTCTGACACGCATATGATGGCATTAAAGCAATCAAGCGGGCGATAATAGATACAATAATATATATATATATATATATATATATATATATATACACTGACGGACTCATAAACTGCATCAAAGTTCAGGTTTACTCTAAAAGGATTTTTTATAATAAGTATGCAAACTTTTTAGATTAAATTATATAAATACTAGCTGATGCCCACGGCTTCGCCCGCGTGGAATTTTGTTCCCGTTCCCGCAACCCTTGGGAACCTTTTCCCGGGATAAAAAGTAGCCTATGTGTTATTCCAGGTTCTAATCTACCCCTGTACCAAATTTCAACCAAATCAGTCCAGCCGTTTATGCGTGAAAGAGGAACAAACATCCATCCATCCATCCAAACAAACTTTCGCCTTTATAATATTAGTAGGATGGAAAGACTGGCTCTTAATCTTAAAAAAAAATTAAATTTAAAAATAGAACTGCAGTAAAACAAATGAATATAGCCGGGAAAAGAAAATTTACTTGTAGTATCAGATTTGCGTGTTATTTATAGCAAAGTTTTAAATTGATTCTCATTGATTTTTTTTGTTTTGTCAATTGAATTATTGTTACCAGCATAATTGTTGGGTTAGTTTTTTAACACATCGAGAGTTTTGAACCATAATATGGATACTTCGTCCGAACAAGCGGCACAAATTGTAGCATTGGTGCGGGAGGGCTTGGATCAACGAACGATTGGTAGAAATTTAAATTTAAACCAGTCTACGGTTTCTAGAATATACAGAAGGTTTGTAGAGACAGGTTCTTACAGGAGGAGGCGTGGTACAGGCAGAACTCGAGCAACCACAGGTCGTGATGACCGATTTATTGTTATAACTTCCCTGCGAAATCGTTTCCTCACGTCAGTTAACATCAAAACCGAGCTTAATGAAGTGCGTGGAGTAAACGTGTGTGCACGAACAATAAGAAGAAGGTTAAAGGAAGCGGATATCACCCCTTTTAGACCAGCAAATGGTCCAAAGTTGTCTACAGCTCACAGACAAGCTCGCTTAAGATTTGCGCGTCATCACCTGAATTGGACAGAAGAGCAGTGGGCCTCTGTATTGTTCACGGACGAGTGTAGGACATGTTTATATGGTGCAGATGGTCGCAGAAGAGTCTATCGTCGACGTGGGGAGCGATATGCTCAAAGTTGCATTGAGGAGCGTGTTCCTTTTGGAGGCGGTTCATGTATGGTCTGGGGTGGCATATCGATGAACGGGCGAACAGAACTTGTGTTCATAGACATGGTCCGTCAAAACGGTAATAGAGGGGGTTTGACAGCACATCGCTACATAACAGAGATATTAGAAGATCACGTGGTGCCTTACATGGGATTCATAGGCGAAAATTTTACTTTAATGCAGGATAATGCCCGGCCGCATGCAGCTGCACAAGTTCAACATCATTGCGAAGAGGTTGGGATACGTACAATGAATTGGCCAGCACGCAGCCCGGATCTTAATCCCATCGAGCATGTTTGGGACAATTTAAAAAGAGCTGTATATGCGAGAAACCCTTCGCCCACGACAGTGGCAGCACTAAGAACAGCACTTTCAGAAGAATGGGACAATATTCCGCAAGATCTTTTAAAAACCCTTATAAAATCTATGCGGAACCGATTAGAATCCGTAATAAGGGCACGTGGGGGTAATACACCTTATTAAAACACAAATAAACCCTTGCATAAAGTTAGTGTCTATTGTTAAAACCAATTTTTTAATTAAACCAATTTTTCTTAAATTTCTGTTTTTTCTTCAAAAAAAGTCTTAAGGTCCTTTCCAGTACATAAACTTAAACTTAAAGATATGACCCTACGCTGTTTTAAAGTTCACGAACCAATCTAGAGGTTTCAATTTAAATCTGTATAGAAAGTATGCATACTTGGTTAAAATATTTATTTCAAAGTCGTCTATTACTTTGATGCAGTTTATGAGTCCGTCAGTGTATATATATATACACGGTGATTTTATAGTGGTTTTGGAAAAGAAATATTTTGTTTCACACACAGTTTCGGTAGCAAAATCGACTGGAAGTTTTAATTTTGAAAGAAAAAAAAATACTTTATGTATGGCAATAATGTACAGGTGAACAGAAAAATGTATGGGAAGTGTAAAAAAAAAAAATTTTTTTTCGCCAAATTAGGACTTCCTTACGATTTTACTATCGAAATTGTGGCCAAAATCTTTTTTTCCAAAACCACTATAAAATCAACCGGTATATAGATATTTAGTTAGTGCCTATTAAGTTTAAACTATACCAACAGATATGCTATTATACCGCAAGTCAACGATCTCCGTAGAATAGGAGTTTTTTGAGGTGTAAATATTTGCCGTGCTTGGTCTTTTTAATGACCGTTTCTCTACGGTCTCTCTCTATGATTATAATTATTATCATAACTTCCTCTTCAAAAATGATTAAGAATTACAGCATGTTTTGCATTCACTTTTCCGATCTAAATTTGAATATCGGCCAATGATTAGTTAAAACGACAATGTTATTATCAAGGTGAGGGTTTAGTTATCTTTATTCATCGATTCATTGGTACATAAGTTTATAAGTGCCTAATGTTATGATGAGACATACGATTACCCTGCGTTAAAAAGTTAGTATTTTTATATTCATCCTTCATATTTTTACTTAGATCATAAACTTATCTCTCATTACTCATACACATACTCATATATTTATACCTACATCTTAACCCTGAACACGACACGTTACAAAATTTACGCAGGTCTATGGCTTTTGAGGATAGACGAGGTGTTACGCTGGAAGAGGAGCTCAAAGACACCAATCATAGATTATATCACACCAAATTATCGTTTCTCTCGTGATTTGGGCTCAAGCTGTATACTGGAAACTACATCAATAAGGTCTATCAAAATAATAACCTGTGATCCAAATTGTGCGACCAGCCTCTTCAGATCTGCTATCGTTCTTGGAGCGTCAGCGAGTTTGGGGGCGGCAGACAATTGGCCAGATACCACCGTGAGGTTCTTTATAGTCTGGTTCACCCGACTTTCTAGTTCTATGTGCATTTTTTTCAGTTCTTCGAGCCTGTAGCTCAGGTCGCTGGCGTTGGCTGTGAACTCCTTGGCCGTTGCGTGGCACATTTGTAAAGCGTCGTTCAGGATGACGTTTGATCTTGATACTGTGAACGAAATTAAGGTTTTATTAATTAATTAATAGATGTATGATGTCAACGTGACGGCATGGCAGAGGCGCCATCTGAATACCACCGCGGCATATCCGTTGCCGTGTGGCGGCCATTTCACGAAATATCTGGCCTCTGGCAAACAACTACTACTAAGCTGGGACGGTGATCTATTAAGACACGCACACTATGCGAAATGTTTTACCTATTTTTTGTCTAATCTGTTTGTGAACAGTGCAGTGTGCACGTGTTTAGTAAATATTTCTTCTTTCTTTCTATGTATAACGATGCTACTTTTGGAGCGTAGAGCTCATGAGGTCCAAGGATCAAAGCATGAGTGTTACAACTTGATTAAAAATTAGTTGTTATATTTATAAATACTTTTTCTTCCAACAACCGAGAGCCTATCCCGACTGCAGAGGTTTGGGTTTGGGTCAATTATACCCTATTTAAATAAATATACATGTAATAATAGTAAACATGGTGAACTGAACGACGCGACGGCCTCTGTGACAGTGCAATTGACAATTCCATCAATTGGAAAACAATTGCAGTCAATAACAATTCTTCTATCTAAAATATGACTTGAAGAAAATAACCCAACGGATATTTATTGGCTTTTCCTGTTTAATATTATATCACTGTAATGGTGAATAATAATATAACTAAACTAGATGATTGATATTAATTGGTATTTATGCTTTAAATAATAGAGTTAACGTAAACTTGGAGAGTAAATCACAATTGCAAATTTATCAAACTTAATATTTGGTTAATGATTGGATTAACAGTTTAGGTCATAATAATCAGTAAAGTAACAATAATAACGTATGACGCTTTTGTAATTATCTTTGTTATTTACTCATAGCATGAAGGCGAAAGTTTTCAAGAAATAGTATTTTTAGACATGTTGAATGATGTGAGGAAGTGAGAGAAGGCAGCGAGATTCGGTGATATAAGAAACATCACATCTGCCGGTCATAATTATATTTACGGAAACATACAATAAGGCTTTATAGGTGACTTGTTAATAAACTTGTTCGGTCAGATAATTATTTCCGGATTATTTAATAGGGCACAGGGCAAGGCCGTTAAATGCCTTTAGGAAAAAAACAACTATTGTGAAACGCAGTAATCACAATTTTATTTTTCACCCGAGCGCCAATGCCGAATGCCGGTTTCATCCAAAACTTTCACTGTGGAACCCGGGCTTCTTACTCCTCCTTTCTATAATTTGGTTTGGTTAGCATTTACGGGAACGTCTATAGTTGGTTCCAACTCTGGGAAGAAAACCAGAACCTCGTTCATCAACTAATGAACATATTCTGCTTTTTATTTACAGGCACTTGGTTTCACCAGGTGTCAATGAAACGGTGTATACTGTATACATAGACATTTCAATTTAGGGGTTGAGTCATTGCTTCCCTCAATAAAGCCTAGCGGCCGTGTTATGGGATAATCAGCTCCATTCCCTTCGTGCTTTTTATCATTTTGTAATTAAAAACATACAATTTAATTATTAAACCGATATTTTAAGGGCTGCATGATTTCTCAGCTGTGTAAATATCTACATACCAATTTTTTTTAATACTTGCGTTGGTAGTGATATTTAGTTACTCAATCAAAGTGAGATAGTGGTGTTGTTAAAAGTTAATTACATATCCGGAAATATGGTTGTTCTAAGTTGTAAGCGTCGATGTCTTCAAGCTTACACTCTGAAACTATTCATAGAGACAATAGGAATAGGTTAGCGGACCTCATCGAAATGGAGTTTATCTTTGCTTTGGAGTTTAGTTTCTGCCTGCTACAGTTCGCAGTGGCAAAGGTCGACATGGTAATTGTAGAGTCTCACGGACACTCTACATTTACCATGACGACCTTTGCCACTGATAGAGACACTCATGTATAAGGAGTTCTTCGAGAACGCCACCTCAGGCAGGTAGAAAAGAATATTGTATACAGTAAACACCAGTAAACTCGGGGTTCGCTAAACGCATTGAGAACGAAGTAGCACGTTACTTTTTCAGCTATCTTGTGTTACGTTAAACAATCTGCCACTGGGAACATCGCTTTTAGCATTCATTAGCAATTTAATCCCGTGGTATAAGTTTGCACTTGCATATTACCCACTCAAGGAGTGCTCACTCGTTATACCTATATTAATAATTGGGATTTACATGTGGAAATTCCCATTGATTGCAAATTTGCCATGTTAAATGTACACCACGTACCCTACCTAATGAGGTAGGATATTTTACTTAAATGAAGAATGACAATGAATGAAAGACTTAAAAGATGTATGTAGTAGATTAAATTGCTATTACACATTGCACATTCTAAGGATATATTTTGAATAGCTTGTCATTATACGTTACGGTATCAACTAGGTACTTACTTCAAGGTATTTGACCTTACTTTTATTACTACTGACAACAACGACACAACACGTAAACATTCTCCCGTCCGTCGTTTTCAATCTAACGCGGCAAAATGTAAACATAGTAAACAAGCCCTCGCACCAGGAAATACCTTTTAATGTGGGTAAATGTAATCGTTATTAGTGATATTAGCTTCCTTGTTTACGTGTATGGTGTGTAGCTTATGTAAAGTACCTACCAAATTCTAGCTTAGTATTATTCATATTTTATTTCCATCTTCTGAGAACGAATTGCAACTAGCGTCAAGATGTAGGAATCTGGTCACAGTTGACGGGTCTCATATTTTGCATGCCTACTCAAGTCACTGTAGCCCCCAGTCTATCACGCAGTTTACAAAGCGCTTGTAAAAAACATTCATACTCGTACTAAGTCACTCTTCTTTTCTATTGAGGTAGTAGGGTGAGACCTCAAGCTGCCACCCTGGTGTACACCTTAGAATTCATCTAATTTAGAACTGGGAACTGTACCGAGAACATCCTCTATATTTTAGTTAAACTTAATATTAGAGCCCCGATAGATATAGGTACTTTACAGTTTGACTACTAAAAGGCCTATCAAACGAGTAACACAAATACGTAGGTGTAACATCCATTGTTGCACGATTAGATAGCATTGTATGCAGCATGACATTTTCGGATAGAATACAAGATACATTTTGCACAAGGGACACCCACGCTTTCCCATGAGTTACCGTATGACGCATCGAATGATGTAAGGTATTGTGAACTATTGCGTCGCGGGAATGTCACAACACAACGTTTCTATATTAAAATATATTTTAATTTTATATGTCCATTGTTGTACCTATACTTGTTATAAACAATGTCATCATAATCTTCCCAGTGGTTATCCTGGTTACATTCAAAGGTTACACTTTGGAGTGGAGTGAACTCACAGCGAAACAACACAATTCCATAAAAATTTTTAGAATGTACACGTCAATATGACTTCAACTCACCTAACCCTAGCTCATTTTGGAAAACATTTAAAATGAGTCTTTGATATAAAGTGTTAAGCGAGCATACTGCATACTCACGTATCTTGGAACTATTGAGAAAAAAACGTTAAATAGTTCCACTTCCATGGAAAAGATTGGCACTAATGATAATAATCCGTGTTAGCATTCGTTCACCGTAATCTATAAACGTCTGCAATACCAGGCACGCAATAAACATTCAACAGTACATCTTTATTAGTTTGTGCACTCAAACTTTTTTGAAATCAGCTAAATAAACGGTTCACAAAAACAGCACAAAATTAATAAATAAGCCAAGTGATACAAAACAGAACGTATCAGACATGTTTCTTCATCTAATGGAAGGAAAGGAGACACGCCCTTGGGTGCCTATATCTCATTAGTATGAAAACTAGTATCATTAAGTCTTACAAATATCATCATGGGACATAGGCACAGAAGAATAAGAGGAAGTGTGATTTCCCTAGTCTAGTCGACGCTATCCGTGCTAAGCAAAGAATTAACAAATTAGCACTGAGGTTAGATTCATTGCAACAAATAGTGTTAAACATAGTCATAGCGGAAAAGCTCGCTTAGTGACGCCAATCTTATTCTCTGTCAATTTTATTTGTCATTTTAGTCGTATTTAAGTGTCTAAGTATGCGTTCTTAGAAAAAAATAGCTGAAAATATCTGAAGTTTTACCATAGCAGCGTCTCAATGTACGTGGGTTACGTTTTTTGCACTCTTCGTAGACAAAACGTACCTTTTATTACGTAAGTTTTAATAGCAGTCTGTAGAAAAAGCTCGCAGAGGGTGTATGGGTTCACGAAATCTTACAAGCCCAAGTCAATTACTTAGGTAACAGTACGCATTGTTAGGTTGTGGTGGTAACCGCAACACTATTTATATGAACCAGTGTGGTTGCCCAGTGGTAGAAATTCAACCATAATTAATTAAAAATTTATAAGTTCGATCATTATTGAAGGTCTATTGTCATTTTTATACTCCTCTGTTCGCGCTAATTTCGTAAAAAAGGTACAAAGTCACCTAATTTAATAGTTTATCAATAAGCCTCGTTACTTTTTTTGTATCTTTTTTGTCCGTCAGCTGTGAACATTTTAAATGGGTATGGAACTAAGCCTAAAAAAATGTATGACGACGTAAATAACATGCGTGTGTGTGAAAAACGGCTTTATTGCGCGTAAGGTTTATTTTTTTATAATAATCAATTTTATTGCGTAATGACTAATGAAGCTTATACAATTTACATTCATATAAACTATCAACATGCCAAATGTTCCTCTTACGTGCTCACAATTTTAGTAAAAAGGGATCTAATATTTTCGCTCCACTACTTAAAATAAAGATTGATGCAAAAGTGATTAAGTATTTCTAACTGATACACCCCGTGTAGGATGATTTATACATAGCCGACATTTCATTCCCCACAGTTATTGATTGTCGGTTTCTATCTACAGACTGTGAAGTCCAAGTATTAACTAAAACGAATTATTGTTTAAGATTGATTTTTGATTGATATTGGTTAATTTTTGTAAGACCACTCAAAACTGTCAACCACATGGTAAATATTCCGAAGAATGTTATAATATTTATAAAACTAATGTTGTATCACCTTGTAGTCAACTTAATCCATTAGGTAATCCATCAGACCTATTAGCGTCAATTTCTAAAGGACGCAGGACGAGTTGTCTAGCACAGGTCCTACTCTACGCAGCATCGAAAAAAAAATTCTCAATCTTAAAAATCTGCAAAGGAATTGTGATGTCAAATGTATTGTTACTTGAACGACCACTTTCCAACGACCTCGATATCACTTTGAAGCAAAAAATTAAGTTGGCGAAATGTATGTTGCGTATGCGTACCTACTGCATAATACGCATCTGGGGCCTTACTCCGAAAAACGAAAATAATCGTATCCGTTGACGTTTCGGTCATTTAGCTACTCCGAAGTGTTTCGTTTCGGATTTCGGATCCGTCTTCGATCGTTTGACTTTGACATCGAGGTTATCGATCGTTGTCAGTGCACCTACTCCCAAAATGCATTTGACGTTTTCGTTGTCGTTGTTTGACAAGTAATCTTGCGGATTATTACTTGAAATTCAACGACAGCTATATAGCTTTCGTAAGACTTTCGGATTTGAATTTTTATCTACGAAAATGGCGAGATTTTTATTGTTGGACGAAAAAATGAAGTAAGAAGCGACTGAGCGAAGCCAAAATCGTATCCGGCTTCTGAAAAAATGTTTTATCTCTAACTATAGATTGACGATGACGAGGGAGTCCACTACACACATACGTACGTTTGATACGTACGTATGTGTGTAGTCTCAAACTTGAAATTGTCAAACTGTCAAAGTATGTATTAAAAACATAAAACAATACCTTCTATGACACAAGGGTTTTTAAGATCGTTTACATTAAATATATGTAAGTCCTTGAAAAATGATATTTTAGTGATATAACAGTACTTTTGTAACAATAATCTCATATATTTTTTAATTTGACGCTCTTTTCATTAGAACACAACTATATTTTTTGATTTTTCATTTGTTAACGGTTTTTAGATGTTTATAATATATTGGACCACACTTTTTATCTAGATTCGATCGTTTGTCTATGATTCCGAAAATGGCGAAATCCGTCTGTCGTCACCGAAAGGTTTTCGGAGTAACTTTAAGGCGAGGTTGCAGTGAGACAAGTAGGTATTTTACGTCGCCTCAGTACCTCAGCCCCCGCAGCCGAATCGAGTGTAATCGACGCAACGAGCGGGCAGCGCGGGCGGCGCGCAGGCGCGCGCCGTCCTATAGTATAACCCGGTACGCGAAAAGTTGAGACTCGCGTTTGTTACAAAAACTAAGAAACTTTGATGGAGTCCAAAAGCAGACAAAAGGTGACACCTAAGACCTGAACATATAGGTCATAGGCCACCGTGACCCTCTTCGCATCAGGTGGGCCGTATGCTTGTCTGCCACATAAGTGATATGAAAAAACATATTGTTCTGGATGAAGGCAGGGTGGGATTGATTGTAAGAATTCATCGGAATACTCACTATAGGCTATGTGTACCTTTTTCACTTACATGAAAAAAAATCACTTAAATTTAACATACATATTTTTGTATTTTCATTTCATTGGAACACATGAACATACAGAAAAAATAAAAGCGTCTTCAAAAAACAAAACCTATTGAAAAGTGAAACAAATAAACACATTACAACTTCTTTGCGTCGCGCAGTCGGGTAAAAAAGACATTTTGTGCTGCCTACTGATCTGTTAGTAGATAGATAGTTAGTAGAATATGCACGCCGTCACATGCAATCCTAAAATCAAGTCAAGTTTCTTTCAACTTGACTGGCATTTTAGGGTTTAGGTTTAGGGAGACGCCCAAGATCGTGTGAAGTGGAAGAGGAAGAGCCGGAAGGCGGACCCTGAGCGAGTTCACCTTGGCCTTGGATGCAGTCAGGAAATAAGTGTCTATGAGGATGGTGATGATGAAAACGCACAATTCAAAAATTTTCAAATATGATATTATACTCTCTGTTTGTAGCACTAGAGCCAGCCTCAACTAGATTGGATTGATGCTGATGTGAAGTGATCGAAAGAACATGGTTTTCTTTATTTTCTTTCTCTTCGTTCAAGACGGTGCTTCTAATAGGCACACCACAGATATGCCTTGGATCAACTAACTTCGGCAACAGACTCTTCATATAAAACTGAATTATTCGTTTAAATATATTCTATATACACTGGTTCTGTTTGAGACACCCATAAACCAAAAATACACATTTTGCGCCCCGTCACATGCAACTGACCTTGGTAAAACCAATTACTATTTTTATTTATGGTAAATTGTTAAATTGGATTTTATTATTTTCTAGAGACTTTTCTAAACCATTTTTTGACGCAATCAAAGAGCACTTGACTTCGACAATTTTATCATTTCCAACAAGACCATCTGGAGTGGCTCCTATAAAAGGGTATTTGCGGTCAATAAAAAGTTCACACTGATCTATTTTTATGTTTTCCTGTTGTTCCATTTGCTGTATGGAATGTTTCTCGTTTTCGATGCCGTGAGCTACTGAAACCACTTGGTTTAGATTTTTTATATAGGATTATTTTTTACTAATGGTGCACTATCTATTGTAACTTTTCGTTTACAAATGGGACCGAAGTTTGAAGCTGTTGTTATTTTTTTTCTTAGTTCGAGCCATTTACTTAAATCTCTTTGTAAAATCGTTGATCGTTCAATACGATTCCTGTCTGCTGTTTCATCAGGTTTATGAGATATTTTTTTTTACAAGTTATATAATATTCAAATATGTCACAGATTTTAGTAAAACTACTAGTTACGTGGCAATTTGCAAACTAGAATTAGAAACGTCTACGGGCTGTTCAACACCAGCGGCTTTTCGTCTTCTCATTGCAGCACTGTAACATAAAATATGTATAATTATACTCAGCCGCGGTAGCCTAGTGACTAAGGCAATCTATTCAATAAAAAATAATAACTCCGACCAACTACTGACGTGAACCCATTTGTAATTTAGCTAAGAGTTAGGGGCTAAGAAGACTAGAGTTTAGAGTCATCAATAAAAGCCTACCAAAATTTTTAGAGCCATAGATATAGACTAGTTATTGTAATTTACACAAATTCAAATTTTTATATACCTACTGTACATTTTTTGTACAGTGACACAAAAGAAAAAAAATAAATAAACATAAATTAAAAAATAAATTAAATTGACAGCACAATTGTGCGAGAGAGAGAAAGTGATAAGCTCCGCCATTTTAGAATTCTTCCTTTAATGAACCGAGTTATACCCATTTTTTCAGCGAAACCGAATTTACGTAATAACGTGCGGGGGTGAAGCTCGCAGAAACAAACAGCACACGTCCTACCTTGAACGCGCCTCGGCGGGTACTGACTCAACTGACTGACCGCTGCGAGCGCTCAAATGCAAAGATTTTGAGGTTTTATAAATTTTTGAAAAAAATAATAATTGCTTGATAAAATATAATTTTACCAGTCGCTAGATATTTTTATGCTCTTTATAATGATATCAATCTCGGCATTATTTGATGATGGCGTCTTAGTGTAAAACGTGTTTGAAATATCGATTTGGAGCGTTTTAGACCCATGTTTGACGCTAATTTCTATCGAGGCAATTATCATGAATCGTGTTTCTGTTTTCACAGGACCCTAGAAGGTATAGTCTATTTTATGAATATGCTTTTTATTTAACGCAATTTGCTATATTACTTGATATCCAGACGTTTAAAAATTTTAAAAATTACTGCAACCTGGCCTTAATGATCCGTGTTCGGCGACCGTTCGTTCCGATCCGAAACGTTCATGTTCGATTTTCGGAGTAAGACCCCTGCATCTCTGTACTTATTAAACATTTTTGAACAGTAACTTTGTATATAATGTGTAATGTTAATACAAATTGTACGCTCCGAATGTAATAAAATTGGTGGCATTTTTCGAAAGTATTACTTAATTTAAAAAAATTTATAAATATGTGTCAAAGTAAATACCTTCTATTTAAAGTCAGTTAAAACCTACGGTATAAGAAAAAATTTCAGGTGTAGAGGTTCTCAGCGATTAATTAGCGTTTATTAATACTTAGTAAGTTCAGTTTGGTAATCAGTACCTTCACTAAGGAAAATTACGACCTAACTTGCTAATTACTTTTTACATTCATTAATATAGGTACTTAATATTACTGTTACTTAAGGTGGTCGTAATCTGAAAGTATTTTCAATAAATTATATCCTACGTTTAAGTTACGTTATCAAGGCTGTGCACTGTGCGTGAAAGTACGGTATGTAAGTTAAATATTTTATGTAGCTTTTAATAACTTAAGTGTTGAGTAATGTAAGTACTTTAACCTCGATAGCAATCATCAACATAAATAATGTAGTTCCTAACTGTTACGGACTACGAACCCAACAATACAAGTGCTGGAGCAGTCGATTTAATTATATTAATAAGAGCTAAAATCAGACGTAATTATATTGATAAATCCTAACCTCCATCCATTTCAATGCGAAGAGAAGAGATCTGCCTCCGGACATCAACGAAGAGCCAGAGCACAATTGCAGCTGACACTACGCATACACAGAATGCAAGGCCTGCAGCTAACCGCATGAACGGTCGCGAGCGCCTTCGACGGGAAGTCCTGCGACCCCAAGGTTCGCCCTCATCACTAGAGGCAGACAGTAGCCGGCCGCCTCGAGATCCACCTCCCCCAACTAAAGCGTCAAGTTCACGTCGTTTCCTCATCTTCTTCCCGACCCTGAGGGGTACAGCTGCGTGCACCGCACTCTCCATAACGCTACCGAAAACGCATCCGCGCACTCACAACACTATATTCACTTTCACCTCACCGATCAAAATATTTTGACACGTGCGCACTAGACGCTGTCTGCTAGGCGAGTGGCGATACTGGCGATTGATACAAACCATATGAGAATTATAAATCGTCTTATTTATTCCAGACTACCTATTATGAGTTTTATTATCTTAGCGTCGAAACACTGATGTGTACATTAGAGTTATTGTTTGTCTGTGTGTTTAAAGCTTAAGACAACGGTGAATCAAGGTACGAGGTATATTAATCTGTACGGTTAGCGAATAGACTGTGATAAAGAGCAAGTAGCCGCAGCACAATGATGAATCACCACACGATTGATAAGAACAAAATAATAAATGCTATGAATGGCTATAATAACACACGGGAGGGAACAAGTGCTGCTTAAATCATTAAATCAATAGTAATAGCGATAAATAGAGTTAGGACCAAACTTTGATGAAATACGTTACTTATTAAAACTGAAACGCTCATAAATCGGGTAAAAATAATCTTCATGTAAATTATAATATTCATAACAGCGAATCCGTTATTTCTAATTTATTCAGATATGACGCGGGATTCATTTAATTAGTTGCAACCTGCTGTTTTAGCGACTGTAGGCTCTACAAAGATAGTGGAAAATAACTATAACCAAACATTTTCTTTTACTTAATTGACGGATACGGGTACCGGGTCAAAATCAAATCAAAATCAAAAATCATTTATACTGCATAGACCAGTAAACGGAACTTACAAAACGTCAATATTAACAACATTTTATCAAATGCAAATGGACCACCGGTTCGAAACGCGGCCCCGACCTGAGAAGACTCCGGCAAGAAAGTCAGCGGGCTTTTCTTTTTTTTTGGTCTATTTACAATCATTTACTTAGTCTAGATACAAAATTTAGCTGAGTAGCAAGTTGAGTGAACAGCTCATTTCCAGGCTTGTTTATCATCCAAAAGTAAAGGTACCGGGATACGGGTATTTATGACGGTATGAAATTTCAGGCTCACCACAGGTCTTTCATAAAGAGATCATCTACTACCATGACAATAACAAGGTCAGTTTCAAATACCTGTGAAGTAAGATTTGAGTATCTATAAGTCGTAATTTTCGTATTGAGAGAACAAACGAAAATAAGTGATAAATAAATATTGGCCACACTATTCAATTGTATAGTTCATAGCGGATACGTGCCCGAATTGATAATGCGTTTAAACACATATTTAAGTACATACAAACTATTACATTCTGAGCGTATAAAGGTTAATCGGCGGCGTGCTGTCAGACATTGGCTTTTATAGACGGTCGATTTCCTGTTTGAGTCTAAGTAAATCCTTTAGACTTATGCAATTCCATTTATTATGAACTAGCTGACCCGCGCGACTTCGTCTGCATCACCCCGTTTTTGCAACATTTTTCATTCCTGCTCCGCACCTGTTAGTCGTAGCATGATGTTATATACATATAAACCTTCCTCTTTAACCATTCTATCTATTGAAACAAACCGCCTCAAAATCCGTTGCGTAGTTCTAAAGATGTAAGCATACAAAGGGACAAGAAAAATAGGGACAGAAAACGCGACTTTATTTTATACTATGTAGTGATAGTGAGTAGTGATATCTGTAAAGAAAATGGATGATACTAAAAATTTAGAGAGCTGATTGCATATTTCTTTGATTGTTATGTTTAATTTCATCATTGGTCAAAGGGAAATTATTGAAACTTCAACAGTATTCTGTATGTCTTAAATTCAGAATTGTAACAACGTAACTAATAAGTTTAGAATTTATGATACTTAGGCTTAGTTGCACGAACTATCTGTCATGGTCATGGTCAAAAACAACGGTCACCGTCAAATTTAACAGTTTGATAGTAATGGTTTGGTTAACTCTATGGTTAGTACACAGAACAGAAAAACTAGTAGAAGTGCGACGCGATAGCTGCAGTAGCGGAACCGATGTCGTAAAACTCACACACATAACCGTTAATAATACCGTGCTCTACTAGTAAATAATTGTTTTTTTGGCCTACCCTTTCCGGGATATAGGCGTGAGTTTATGTTATGTTATAATACATTAAAATATTAAATAATTTAAATAAAAAACATGGTTATTCGTTTTACAAATACCTTTCAAATATAGAATTTCGAATTTGGACCTTCATATTTTAAAGAACTTTCTAAAGGACGGCCAAGGACAGATTATGTAGTTGGAAAGTTCATCGCGGAACAATTCTTTTTAAAATCTATGGTTGGCACTGTTTATAGAAAAAATAAAAAATATATATTAAAAAATTACTTTGTCTCACGCAGCGGGCAAAATCGCATTTTGCACACCGTTGTTACGCAGCAAAACTTACTTCTTTGAGCTGCCGTAGTGAAAAAAGTATTTATGGCATTTCATACTTTGAATTGAAAAAGCTTGAATATTTACGAAAAAGTTTAGACGTATTCTTATCTAAAACGTTCATATTATCGAATTTATCCTTCGTAGCATAAATACGCTAACCAATGACACGCGTGCACCGACTACATGCCGCTTCCACTTATTTTTGTTTTCCATGATTTTGTTGCTCTGTTTTTGACAGAATTTGACGTTTGAGCGTGGCTGGTCATAGTTACAACCAAGGCTATGACGTTTTATACCTGACCGTACCGGTCAACCAGCTTTGTCACGGTCAAAGTAAGATCGTGCAACTAAGGCTTAGGCTTAGTTGCACGAACTATCTGTCATGGTCATGGTCAAAAACAACGGTCACCGTCAAATTTAACAGTTTGATAGTAATGGTTTGGTTAACTCTATGGTTAGTACACAGAACAGAAAAACTAGTAGAAGTGCGACGCGATAGCTACAGTAGCGGAACCGATGTCGTAAAACTCACACACATAACCGTTAATAATACCGTGCTCTACTAGTAAATAATTGTTTTTTGGCCTACCCTTTCCGGGATATAGGCGTGAGTTTATGTTATGTACATAAACTCACGCCTATATGTACCATGTACATGTACATATAGGCGTACAATGTAATGTACATTAAAATATTAAATAATTTAAATAAAAAACATGGTTATTCGTTTTACAAATATCTTTCAAATTTAGAATTTCGAAATTGGACCTTCATATTTTAAAGAACTTTCTAAAGTACGGCCAAGGACAGATTATGTAGTTGGAAAGTTCATCGCGGAACAATTCTTTTTAAAATCTATGGTTGGCACTGTTTATAGAAAAAATAAAAAATATAAATTAAAAAGTTACTTTGTCTCACGCAGTGGGCGAAATCGCATTTTGCACACTGTTGTTATGCAGTAAAACTTACTTGTTTGAGCTGCCGTAGTGAAAAAAGTATTTATGGCATTTCATACTTTGAATTGAAAAGCTTGAATATTTACGAAGTATAATGGGTAATAGTTAAGTATTTAGTAAGATCGTGCAACTAAGGCTAAGCCTTAGTTGCACGATCTTACTTTGACCGTGACAAAGCTGGTTGACCGGTACGGTCAGGTATAAAACGTCATAGCCTTGGTTGTAACTATGACCAGCCACGCTCAAACGTCAAATTCTGTCAAAAACAGAGCTACAAAATCATGGAAAACAAAAATAAGTGGAAGCGGCATGTAGTCGGTACACGCGTGTCATTGGTTGGCGTATTTATGCTACGAAGGATAAATTCGATAATATGAACGTTTTTGATAAGAATACGTCTAAACTTTTTCGTAAATATTCAAGCTTTTCAATTCAAAGTATGAAATGCCATAAATACTTTTTTCACTTCGGCAGCTCAAACAAGTAAGTTTTACTGCATAACAACCATGTTTTTTATTTAAATTATTTAATATTTTAATGTATTATAACATAACATAAACTCACGCCTATATCCCGGAAAGGGTAGGCCAAAAAAACAATTATTTACTAGTAGAGCACGGTATTATTAACGGTTATGTGTGTGAGTTTTACGACATCGGTTCCGCTACTGCAGCTATCGCGTCGCACTTCTACTAGTTTTTCTGTTCTGTGTACTAACCATAGAGTTAACCAAACAATTACTATCAAACTGTTAAATTTGACGGTGACCGTTGTTTTTGACCATGACCATGACAGATAGTTCGTGCAACTAAGCCTTTAGCATATAAAACAGAGATAGAGAATCATGCATTCATATTTTTATGCAAAGCACTATGCTAATAGAGTCTACAACATTTTATCTTGTATATTTTATAATACGTTTATATATATAGGTGGATGTAGAGCGTGTCGAGAACTCAAGATTGCACACACACCTACGCAGCTCTTGGCTTGTTAACATATAAGGTTATATACACGTCGACATTGGAACATTGTACCTTAGAATGCCAACGAACTTGATCTTGGGATTTGTCGCCACTTTTGTTAATCAATTAGATATAGGAAACTATAAATAAAAACTATTAAACAGATGAAGTCTCTAGAATAGTCGAAGAGTATGATATTTTGTACCGGTACCGACCATATAATAATATACACCCATCCCCATTATGCAAATACGTACAAAGGACGCCGGTGCCAAAATATACTGTGTCTGAAGAATCCAGGATTTATTAAATGTAAGTCATGTCAATATAACTCTATCTCAACTAGTCAGCTAAAGGTAAGGTCTCCAGAATAAAGACTATATGGTAGTCTTTATGGTCATAACCTTTTATAGTCTTTAGTGTGACGGTGTTGTTAACGCTTTTCATGCCCGCTGAATGATAGCATAAAAAAAGCTATCAGTCTAATTGCCAAACGGCCTGATTGCATAACCATAAGCGATATTTTCACTGTTTCTAATGATTAGTTAATGATACAGGATACCCTAGCGTAAGAAACAGGGTTTGGGTATAAAATTGCGTAGTCTTATTTTTAATATAGTCCTCTTTCAGATTATGATTGTGCTAAACCGCCAATTAGTAAATGTTAAGCACTATAATATGTACTTGCCTATGTATAGTTATAGAACCAATAAAGTTAATGTATTTATTATTCGAAACTACTTATCAGATCTTCCATCTTATTAGGGCTCCATTCCAACTAACCGTAACTAATGCCTCTGATATTTGTACGACTAACATTAGCTATTAAACAATAGCACAGTATAACGTCATACCTTGTTATTTCAAACAAATTGTCACAGAACTTACTGATTATTAAAATGTAACTGATTCGACTTGACAGTCAAGGTTCTATCAAGAACAGCTTCCGTGAATAGCCATTTAAAATTACAATACTAATATTATTTGCGTATTTGACAGGGCTATAAATATCTTATGCATGTATTTCTTATCTTATGGCTGTGGCCTTGCAATGAGGTGTGGGCTGTCTTGGCTGGAATACTTTACAGACATTACAGACAGCGATCTACACATAAACTAAGTAAAGCTAGGCTTCCAGACAAAGTGACATTCATAAACATTCTAAAGTCATTAAATTTTTGTAGCCATATTACAGCATGTATAATGTCAATCCCATACTTTAGTATCTAAGCGACTCCACTGGCGGTGAATTGTCACGAAGTAATTTTGTCTGGAGCCCCTGATGTTAGAAAATGGGTTCGGTAATGCTGAACGGTATTTACATACATCACGATCGAAAAGAGTCTACTTATCTATTCTCAGACCCACCAAATGCACACAACTTCATAACGATTTCGGATTTCCGCGTGAGTTTATCTGGATGATAAATGGTGTAGCTTGAAGTTCAGTTGAGTTAGAGAACTATTTATTAATCTGTGGTTAGAGGCTTGTTTATTCTAAAAATATACATATAATAATGCATAAATATTTTTGTCGTTCTCAGAGGACTTCATGTTTTGTTATTTTTTTTTAATGATAGAGTTAAGGAGATGAACTTACGAGTACATACATTTGAGATTGTCTGTACTGCATTGGTCTGGGTATTTCTATGTATACCTAATAAGTATGTAGTTACAAAAGAATAATGTTGGTTTATTTGCATTCTAGTAGCCATATTAGAAACTAGTTAGACAATTAATAAACTGGGTCATGGGGATAGAGTACTGTGTATGTCATAGAGTTATTAGATTTTTTTCCTTTTTTACATACTGTTTATGTAATGTATACCTTGGGCACATATAGGTATAGAACTTAAGTCGCGAGATAAACTAGTGCTTGGCTCGCGCGGATTGTTCTGATATACATGATTGGTGGATTTGAGCATCTTGGGCTATCCCCACAAGATACCTACCCAAAAACGTGTACTGCGCTTTGCGCCAATTTTTGATCTAAGATATATGCCCCGAGGTATCAATGTGATAATTATCGATTGTACTATACAGTTTAGTAAATCATGACAAATGGTTATGAATATTTCATATTTCACTACGTGAGATATTTAGTTGCGAAATCTTGAAATGGTTCTAAAACTAAATAAGGTCAAGGCATCAATATTTTATAACACAACATACAAATTCTAACTTTAAGAGAGAATCACACATTTTTTTAAACATACACTGATGTCAGTGTAGACATAATAATACAAGCATTTACATTTACTAGCCAAGTACCGTGGTATTATCGACCTAAGGGTAAACCGAACGCAGTGAATGAAAACCGCGCATGCGTACAGCAACCTGCGACAACCAAAACCACTGTATTCTAAACAATATTTTTATAGAAACCTTTTTGTTACATATTCTAGCATAAACAATCGGTTTTAGGTACAGCCAAGCGCATTAAAAGAAAAAAAAACAGAACATCATTTGAATATTTGACAATCGAACCGTGATACACAGACAAACAGTGTGGAAATTGTAATTTTAATTATACGTAGCACAACCACTGATTAACTCACACAAATACTAAAATTAAAGAGCAAACTTTGTTTAAAAATAAACAGTAGTTCAGTTCCGAGCAATATCACGAGAGCAGTATAGGTGAGCAAGGGTCCAGGAGGACGTTGTAAAATGGACTAACTGTGACGTCACACAGGCGCGGCAGCGCATGCGTAGGGAAACGACTGCATCAGAATGATATAGGGGTATTTTGTTAGATAGTTAACTAAGTTAAGCGAGTTGTGCAGTTTACACACAAAATTATGGGTGAGAAAAAAAATTCGAACTCGCATCATTACCAAACCTAAGTCCTGCTCCGATATAAATTAGAATAGCAGAAGCCCCTGTTGATGTCTATCGGATGCCACACGACTTTAAAAAGATATAGGTATTCATTAAATAGGGACGTTGAAAAGGTCGTCCGATTCTTCTCAATAGGTAGTACTGCTTAATATCTTGACTTCTACTGAAAAATGTGCACTGCAAAATAATATATTGCATAACTAAACAGAAAATAAGTAGGTATAACTTTTCATTATTTAAAGTTTCCAAGGTCAAAATATAAACAATTTTTTTGTCTCTTTAAACACTTTTGTGAACTTACTATAGTATAATACTTTTTATACACACGTGTTTTCAGTTCAAGTACCGACTTACTGAGCAACTGACGCAGTACCACATTTGTTACGACAATATTAAGTTCCCAATATCATGACCAGATACCCATCACTTTATGCGTATTTTCTTAAAGTTTTAGAGTTCAAGTGCTCGGTAGCTTGGAATAAACGTCATTTGAATGTAAAAAATGCATTCCTAATTTTGAGACTGTTCTACCGATAACCGATACACGATGACATTGAGATATTAGTAACAATTTATATCAATGCACTATGATTGCACGAAGTTGATTTAAAAAAAGCTGACCACGGGCCTACGTTGGACGTTAGGATGTTCTGTCGATGGTTATTTTTGTTATCGATAGGTGTTTACCAACAGGAACAGTTTAATTGCGCTCTATGCAGAATGCTTAGTCCTGTATAGTAGAATCAGCCTACATGAGGTATCAGCATATGCCTACATTCTGAATAATGGTGCGTAACACAAAATAAGCGTCACATATCATAATATCACATATTCTATTCAGTTCATATTAATATCCAACGTAACCGGAGCCCCAATTTGTACCTAGTATATTAATTATAAGCTGGTCTATTAAAGAAAGGTTTTATAAATGGCGGCTTGTACTTGCGTTGACAGATAGTACAGCTAGCATATAAAATTTCAAATATTTTTTTTTTCATATGAATAATAATAAAAACAAGAACGGGTCGTAATAATTTCTAACTAGCTGCGGCCGGAGGCTTCGCCCGCGACACGTGACGGCATCTATTTTTGTTTTCATCGGAAACAGTACCTACTTTTACACATAGTCCTTTTAAACGCACATTGAGTCCTTTCATCCTGAAAAAGGAACGTATATCACATTCTATAAGGAGGATCATGGAAGATCATGATGTTTGTTAAAATAAAGAACTAACATTATTATGAACAACGGTCTTGTTTATATTTTTTTTTAACGGAAAAAAAAAAGAAATTTTTTATGCTAGGTGTACTATCTGTCAACGCAAGTACAAGCCGACATTTAAGAATCTTTTCGTTTATGCATCGCATCAAGAGCACAGAGCATGGAAGAAAATAAAGATCAATATTTTTTTTGTGTTGACGGTACGCGCGTGAGTGAGTATAGACAGTACTAGTGTGCGAGCGAGAGGAAGTGATAACGTCCGCCATTTATAAAACCTTTCTTTAAAGAACCAAGTTATACTTAAGAGCGCAGACGCCATTAATTTAACATTATTTAGTTACATTGTAACTAGCAAGCTGAAACCAATTATGTAATGTATTTGATATCGACCGTTTTTGCTTTTTAAAAAAATAATAGCTATTGAGCCCGCAATTAGATGCCACGTGATACTGTTCGACCTGAAGTCCTAAACCCTACTGAAAGAAACTCTAAATAAATACTTTTTGGTTAGTAAATGCCATGTCATTGTTTCGAGTAGGTATACGCTTCATGGTAGACCAAGTTCTGCACCAACAGTATAGATCGCATAATATAGATAGAGCTTAAAGTTCACGCAATATTAGTTTCGAGTCCTGTGAAATTAACATTGCATACAATGACACTGATGGTTGGTAGGGGCGAATTGAGAGATCAGCACGATTGGCAAAAACAATAAAGATCCTTTTTGCCAAGGCAGTTTGTTTCGACTCAAATCATTTAGTCCAATAGCTTTTTCTAAGGAAGGGCTTTACTATATAACTCCACGATATGAGGGTCGGGAGGGGGTGGGGAGGGGGGAGGGGGGGGGGTGTAGAATCTCCCCTATGAAGGAAAAATTACGGACGCCCCCCCTTTTTGAGATACGAGTTTTTTTATATTCTAACCTAACTTCCGCATTTTCTTGTATTGACATCGATTTAAATGTCGCAAAGGGGTACCGAATAAAATAAAGGGGTAAAGTACCAGTCCCCCCGTTCCTCCCTTGCATCCACCGAAGGATTTTTGAGTTTTTTTGTATCATATTTATGTAAGTACCTCATTCAAGTAAACATGCAGCAGTCATGGCTTCTGTCACGGCTCCGGCGCTGCAGGCCTCCGGCGGTCCCACGCGAGCTTATCGTCGCAGATGTGTTTCACACTCGCCACCGCGGCTGAGGCTGGCCGGCGAAGCCGAGTGTGGAAACCACCTGCTCCTCACCTCGCGGGCCGCCTCGTCCCTTCGCGCCTACGCGTTTTTAAATAACACTCTAGGGGTAGGGCAGACAAGACTACGTGGAGTCGGTTTTGTAGCAATTTCGTTTTCAAACAATCAAATTTAAATTCAATAACTTAATCAATTTTATATACATTTATCGACCACGATTTACCGACACGTAACTTGAAACTTTATTGTGGAAGCTTCTATTAATAATAGCTTAGTGTAAAAGAACTATGGACTGTGAACTCGTGGAGTGATATAATAAAGCTTAGCATTTTCTAAAAGTAACGTGAGTAGATACAATCTACGAAGAGTCATTGACCATTGACATGTATTTATTTTTATTCAGAAATAGCATTGTGACTAATTTACAATTAATAGAATGGGTATCCTTTCCTTAACCATCTGGTGTTCGCTTAAGATATTGAAATAGCGTCACATGGAATATTCCGAAATGTATCTACATAGTATAAAACAAAGTCACTTTTTCTGTCCCTATATCCCTATGTATGCTGAAAATCTTTAAAACTACGCAACGGATTTTGATGCGGTTTTTTTATAAGATTGAGTGATCGAAGAGGAATGTTCCGGGCGGAAGGTTTACATCATGCTACAACCAACTGGTGCGGAGCAGCCGCGAAAAAATATGTTACAAAAAAAAGGGGTGACGCAGACGAATAATTCAGTTCAGTTCATTATATGAATAAAAATATTAGAAATTTAAAAAACGTCCGACACAAAACGTACATCCAGAAAGTAAAAAATAAATAATTCATACATTGTCGGTAAAGGTACTTTTTGTGTCGGGGGTTTTTAAATTTTACATATAATTTTTATTTTATACTTTTTAAATTGATCTCCTCGTCAAGCCCTTTCTTTTTTGATACCCATATTGACTAGGGAATAAAAAAGGTAATTTGCTATTTGGTGGTGGCGGCCATCTTGGATTTGAAATTTGTTGTAGTGTATTGTATTCTACTAGTCAAGTCCTTTAATTTGACATCCATATTGAGAGATTTGGGCAAAAATATGTAGTCCGCCATTTTGTAACAGTGGCCATCTTGAATAGATTTTCATCAAACGTAGCTAAGAACAGTCCCGACTAATTCGCCAATCAAACAAAAAAAGCTACATAGAAATCGGTCAAACTGTACAGGAGCTACGATGCCACAGACACACACACACCCATAGACAGGTGAAACTTATAACACCCCGTCGTTTTTACGTTGGAGGTTAAAAAATAAATGGTCAATATCTATTTTAAAGCTTCTAGTAACTGAATGGAACTCATCTCGCATTGTCAGATTAACTCAGTGTCAGATGTTATCAAAGGTATAAGTTTTATAGTCTCTATTATTAATTATGTTGATAAAAGTTGTTTGTGTATTATACCTATAATCATAATAATACTGATCCTAGTTCATCTTAACTGAGAATTTCTACTCAGTTGGATTATTTTCACTATTTCTCTCTCAGAGCCTGCCTGTGCCCGGTAATGTTGGTCGGGCCATCCAACATGTAAGAATGGAAAAATAATAATCTTCATAATTACTCAATACACTAACTTCAAGGATCGGGCAGTTCAAAACTTACCTTGACTTATGTCTGTGCGCATAGTAGACACTTGATCATAGAGGGCTGCACATATCCAAGTTAGCATCAGAAGCCATAACAAAAGTGTGCCTCTGACCGCCCATCGGAGAGCACATTGTACCTCAGCTCCAATATTAGGCTCATGTGTCTGTGTTGCAGGTCCTCTACTGCGCTCACGTCTGTAAAAAGGATTATATTCTATGAATTCTGCCTCCATGGTACAAAATAGATGACTAATTATTAACTATACAGATAGTAAAGCATGGAATTGCAACTGTCAAATGACTTGATCTTTGTATAACTAGAAACCAAGTTGTTTGGAATATGATATCTTATATTATAGGGTTATCGGTTACATGAACTGTCAGTACTTGGAAATGTTATCGACATAGTGGATAAGATGTGAAGGTAATAATGATATGTACTGAGCAATAGGCATGCAAATGTACATTACTTTTGTACAATCTTTGCTACTTTAGCAGTTTAAGAGGTACTGTTACCGTCTATTATAAAACAAAGCACATACCTCGTAATTTTTTTCTTTCTACTGGGAATTATTTCTAATTGTAAATCTTCGGATTCATCTTCGCTAGACATATCCAACAGGCGAAAGTTTTCTTTGTTGACTTTTGATGGTGCCGACATGTTTGACTTAAACTCATACTATTTCCTATTGTAATATGCGATAATCATCAGATAGATGTTATTGTATATATTATTATCTTCTAAGAATCAATTGTCTTGAAGGTTACCTACAACTTCAAATGTTGAAAATGCTTGAACTGAACTGAAACTCACAGTTAGAGCTTGTTTGCATAGGATATGTTAATGTATTGCTAAAATGTTTACTACGCGCGATAAAAGAACGATTTATTGCTAACAAAGTAAAGCTATAGATAAAGATATGGGTATTGAATGGACACAACAAAATACAAATGTTAAAATGTTGAAGATGAAGAGAAAGACGTAAGACGTCAATGAGACGTCAACATAATTACAATTTTAACGTCAAGCGTCCAGTCCAGACTAGTAGTGGCCGTTTAAACACAACACAACGAAAAGTCTGAGCTTATTGCTACAAGCGTTTAAGTACGTTTACAAGCATAAGCTTATTTGGTTTAAACGAAACCGACGGCACGCTTGTTTCTAGGTGCGCACTGTGCGCAGGTATGTTATGATGTACCTACTGTCGCCGACCGCGTCGCATTGCACTGGCGCGCGTCGGAATATAGACTATATGGATCAAAAATAAAGTCGTAAATATAAAATTTTGTCAACATGATTATGCGGTTAAATTGAATATAATTTGACAATATAGATTTAAACTTGTTTAAGACTACATTACTTCAAGTCGTATAAATTTTCGTTGTGTTGTGATGCTTTTTAAGCTTTATTTTGTTTTATGCTTTTTAGTACGCGGTTCGCTGTCTGCTTAAAGCGATCGTCCGTGACGTTACGTATGTACCTATTTCGCGAGTTTTCGAGTTCGAATGCAAGTTTCGTATTTTAATTAGGTATCCAGTTTAGTAGTTTATAAACTTATTGTATATAGTTAGTGTTCAGTGTATATAATTTTAATTGTGAATATAGTAGATAGGTATAATAAAGTGTACAATTTAATAGGTATAGCGTAGTTATAATAAGTGTAAATAATATAAGAGTATAATCTAGTGTACCGATATAAACAATAGAGACTGATAACAATGTCTGTGTTCAAAATCGTTAATATAAAATATCTCCAATGTTCCAACGACTAATTTACTATTATACATATATTAACACAATTATTTATTAAGTAAAATAACAAAACATGTCCAATTTACGTACGTTTATAGACGACTTATTAAAAAAGCGTTTTAAGTGAAAAGCACTTTTTTAAGTCTGCTTACAAGCACAAGCTTAAGCGTATTAAGCGTTGGGACAATAAAGCCGTTTATCACACTACTAGTCCAGACTCCAGGCGTAGTTGTCGGTAGGTATGTCATGTTATGTCACGATAATAACTTGTTTATGTAGTAATTTATAGAAGTTTCTGATTATTTTACTTTTATTTATTATTTCGGTGTAATTTTTGCATTAAATATATCACAGATTAATTTCATATCGTCTATCCATTGCTTGCTTTGAAACCAAAGAAAGAGTTTATTCTAAACTACACGACATATGTCACCTATATACAGGTGTTAGTGTCACTGTCAAGTGTCAAGTCATTGAAGTCAATTCAATTTGTCAATGTCAATCGACTCTTCCATCCATTTGGACATGCAATGGATCTTGTATTATTGAATTTATTCAACTTTATTAACTAGAAGATTGATATAAATCTTTCTTCTAAGCAGTGACAATCATGAGAGAAAAATGGAATTTTATTCTTTATTTAATTTGGTTTTCATATCTTGTATTATCATCGGTTCGCATGTTCGGGCAGGGGTTCCTTTTATCCCGGAAAACGTTAAGTGATGTTACTGAATGCATACCCCTTGATCATTTTGGGTGCGACGGCCGTGAGAAGAGCAATTCTAATGAGAAAGAGATTTGTAGCGAAAATGATAAGATTCGTCGTATTCTGTCAGTTCCTGGTGGTCCCCTGGCGTGTAGTCCCGAACGATCTAGAGTTGTATTTTTGTTAGTGGACGCTCTAAGGTACGACTTTACTGAATACGATGAGAACATAAAGAAGCCGCTGCCATACCAAAACCGTTTACCTGTGATGCGTGAGATGTTAGACCGTTATCCTGGTCGAACACGATTATTTCGCTTCATGGCAGACCCGCCAACAACTACTCTTCAGCGGGTTAAAGCACTTGCCACCGGCTCCTTGCCAACCTTTATTGACGCTAGTTCAAACTTTGCTGCTATGGAACTGCAGGAAGACAGTATAATCGATCAGGTAAATCATGTTTATATTATAGCTGAACAATCTTTTGCTCCCCTTTTTTAAAGGGGCTACTAACATTTTTCCATGTTGGTTTGTTAAAAGTCACTTTAACAACTCATGTTTAATTCTGTGAGCTATCAATCAATTCAATACATAAATAATTTGTCCTGACAGAGAGACTCAAAGCTATCATACCTTTTAAAATGGGTTTCATACCTAATATAATATGTATAAACATAATTCAATATTTTGTTTTTTTTTAAAGTAATACCAAGTCTCGGGTCAATTTGCAAAGCACTGCCAATGAACCAGCAACAAAAATACTATTTACAGGTTACAATGAAAGGAGGTAAAGCTGTGCTTCTAGGTGATGACACATGGGCACGTTTGATGCCTGGCAAATGGCTTAGATCTCATGCTATGTACTCATTCCACACTTGGGACCTGGATACTGTAGATATAGGTAATTTATATTGGTATATATTCGTATTGATGACCGTATGTTACGAATTGCTGAAGATGTTAGTACTAATATGAATGCAGAATATCGTCGTTCGGCATTCATTACCGCGAATGTAAATTTCGGTCACTTTTCAGGAGAGGCAAAAAATCTATTTAAATGAAAAATATGGATTATTATGCAGTATTTAGTTAATATTGTGTATTATGAATGCCTCAATTTGTTGCAAATTGTAGAAAATAAGATAATAGGATGCTATATTTACATTTATGGCACATTTGCGGTATTAACCTTGTAGATTTAGTCAAAAGTGTTACAATCGCGGTTTCTGATTGGTAAATTTAGTCATTTTAAGGTGATATTCGCTGTTTTGACTGAAATTATATGAAATAAAAAAAAACTCATTAAATTGTTATTGTCCTTCCGTTTATCTAAAATTTATGAGTAAAATATTACATAAAAATAAAAATAATAAATATTATAACTTAACGTCTATCATAGATTTAACATAAGCCTTCTTCTCTACCCAATCCATATCCCAAAATTGTTTAAAAATTTCTTTTCTATCATCTTCTGCAAGTTTTTTGCATTTTAAACCACCTTTCAAACATATATATTATTTGATTTACATCGTATCTTCAAAACTCTTTTCTCTCTCTCGACGTCTTGAAACCATTTATATCCTTCATTTCTGTATCCAGTGTATGGCTTTCCTTCCATTCGTTTCTTCTTTTCAATTGAACGTTTCGGCATTGATTTATCTTTTATCAAGTTAGTGTTATCATTAGAAGAGTTAATATCATTATTGTTTGTATTTATTATGTTTGAGAGATTTTGTAATGGGATATCTACAGCAACATCAGCATTAACGTCAGTAGCATTGGGTAAATCTGGGGTTCTGCAATCATCATAGTGTGGCGGTGTACTTTCAAGGCCTGATGTTAGAAGAATTAAATTTCCCGAACCTTGTTCTGGGTTTAGACAATCTTCTAAAATCGGTGGTATGGGTTCTGGGATATTGTCAGTATTAGTGCTCAAATCATCGTGACGTAAGGCAGAGGGTGGTTCTGCTGTGACATCGTTACAACCGGGTAAGGATTCTAGGAAAGATTGAGAAAAATTGGATCAGCGGAGACGTAGTTTTCAAGATTTTGTAACTCTGGTAAATGTTCTTGATTAGAATATGACGGTAAATAATAATCGGCAACGTCACTATTAAAGTCCTCGTCCACGCGTACATTTCGTTTTAGGGGTCTTGAAACAGTGGCGGTTGAAACAGGTAGGTCCAACATAGACAGTAATTTGTGGGTTCGTGGATTTTTTAGACGGGCCCTATCTAACAACCTACTAAATCCCATTTCCCTTATAAATTCCTCATCTGAAGAAGATTCGGTCAGATTTTCCATGTTTCTACAACAAATGATTATTATTTTAGCGTCCCGTACCATAAAGCAGTATTTTACCGTCTCTACCATGGTGAATGTTCTGATGAGCTCTTCCAATGATTAATTGGAAGAGCTCATCAGAACATTCACCCTCCCCTTTCCTACACAGGACAACACGTGCAGGGTTTAGGTGTCACTCGCATACCGTACAGAATATTCCATCAAGAACCAAGCGGTTCGGTGAGTCTTTTCTCCGCCGCACCATCAAGTCCTGGAATTCCTTGCCGGCGCACGTGTTTCCTTCTTCCTACAGTCCCGGGTCCTTTAAGCGGGGCGTGAAAAAGCATCTGATGAAGCCGTCAAGCTGAGCGCCACCATTGTAGCACTTAACATGTTTGCAATGGTGACCCTCTTTCATGAGACTTTGCCTTCAGCTTAACATCAGGCGAGGTGAAGTCAAATTGACGTGCCATAAATAAACAAAAAAATAATAATAATTAGATACTTAAATATTACCTAAAGTATCGAAATACCCTCAGAAGCAGTTCACCGCAAATGTAAAAGCCGCGAACGTAAAAATATAGAAACAGAAAATGGTCAAATTCAAAACCGCGATTGTTACATCGAGTATTTAAGTCCATATTACGGAATTGTTATTGTAATGTAGTAAAAAACAATACTACCTCATAAATGTACATACTTTAAAGCATCTGAAACTCATAATTTTATTGAAAATGTAACGAAATATCGTATAAAAAACTTACATTCAAACTTGGCACGCACCTTACTCCTTCGGCGACTATGGCGGCACCGGCGCGATCGCGGTAATGCACGAGCGAGACAGACATTGTCACGTTCGCGGTAATACTTAAAGCGCATTTAATTGATATTGCGGGCCTTTTTGGCCATAATTTATATACACGATTGCGTATTTGATTGAGTATTATAGAATAGACAAATAAAAAAAAATAGTATTTTTTTCACATTCGCGGTAATGAATGCCGATCGACGATATGTGTAATGTTTGTTATTATTTTATTGGAGAGGGTTTGCCTTATCGACTACCTTACATTCTAATCTAAATCCGGGACATCTGGCTCTTGAGGGGCTTCCTAAGGGAATCATCTGCATGAAAAATGGCATTTGTTTAACAACAATTTACACCTGCTCTAGATTTAATTTTATTTTTCTTTTAACAGAGGTGGATTCAAAAATATATGATGAATTGCAAAGAAATGATTGGGATTTGCTGGTTGCCCACTACTTAGGAGTAGATCATGCAGGTCACCGGTATGGACCGAACCATGCAGAAATGACTCGGAAACTTGATGAGACAAATAATAGATTAAAAAAGATTATTGACGTGTTACCCTCAGATGTCCTTCTATATGTGGTTGGAGATCATGGGATGACTGAAACAGGTAAATGTCTATTTTATATTTCATTAATCTGTATAATAAAAAAATAATGTGCATTCCAAAGAATATAAGACAATAAGTACTGAGAAGGTCTTCCTGCCTCACAAATTAGGACATTTCAATTTGCAGCAGGTATAATTAAGTAAGATTTTAGAATACTTAGGTACATGGTCCAATAATTATTAAGAAAAAGCTATCTGTCATATTGTATGTGGTCTCTACCCTACTGTCTGATTAAGTTGTCAACTGTGGGTCTGTGCATGACACTTTGTTGCCAAAGTCTTTCAGTTATAAGCATGGAAGTTTTAATATCCTTAAAATCTGTAATATCTGCATTTCCACTGTAGTAGAAAGGTAGTAAAAATAATCTAGCTACTGAGGTAGTTACAGTACGAGTATAATGAATAATACTATACTTGTCATTTTACTGAAGACTGAAACTATTGAAATTGTTTTTTAGACTCACATGAAGGAAACTACACTGAGGGTAGGTATTCAATAGTTTTGCTTGCAAATGTAGCAATTTATTGTGTGTCATTTTGTGTTTTTCTTTAAGCTAAACATTTTGTATTATGTGTGGAATTCTAAAGCATATTTTTGTAGAATTTTGTGTTATAGGAATTATAGACTTGAATATTAAGTGTTTCGTTTTTTGAATTTCACTTATTAAATAAATAACTAACTTTGGCACTACCAACAGCATCTGTGGGTATGTGTAATTCTTGTGCCTCTCAATTTCACCTGTGACTAGTAGGTACAAATATGGCACAATTACATATTATGTAATTGTGCCAAATTTACACATAAGAATCACACTGCCCTGTAAGTAAATTATGCCAGGCCCTCATTGTTTTCTTTCCTGTGTGTGTTTGTGTGACGACAACTATTTGCCCTTGCCTATTAAATTAAAATATCATGCAAATACACTCTCATTTAATTAGGTATATAACACATTTTATGAAATCATCAATATGTGAGAGTGAAGTGGCTTGATTTGAGAGAGGATGAAGGTAGCTAATCCTGCAATTTCAAGTACAGCTAAAACAAAAAAAATGTAGAGTCAGTTAAGGTCAGATGAGGTCAATCTCAGAATATTTGCAAATGGGCTAGTCAGAAACATTTGATAATGGGGTTTATTGATATAGGAGGACATCAAAATTTGATTTTAATTTGTGTAGTAAAATTAGTCAAGCATTTCATTTTCTACCAATATCTAAAATTTATATGACCTAACTCTTTTTTTTAATGTTAGTTATAAGCTATGCATGCTACTTGCAGAAATCTGTTTAAATTGCACCTATTTGGGTATAAAACAATAAATTTATTATTCTCTTAGGTGACCACGGTGGCGAGAGTAGGGCTGAACGTACAGCAGCATTCTTTGCATACAGAGGTTCTGGTCTTGCTGGTAGCGGGCCAGATATATTAACGGGAAGAGAAGTTCAGCAAACAGATCTGGCGCCCTCTCTAAGTGCTGCGTTGGGCAGACCCCCGCCAGCGCCATCTCTAGGCAATCTCCTGCTGCCTGTACTGCCCAAATCTAGTACAGCAAATACTTTATTACAGCTTAGCAACAATTTAAAACAGGTGAGTTATATTGTTCAATTTGAATGAAATCTTTGGGCCTGAGACCCCCAAAAGAAGTTGCGGACCAAAGTGTACGGCAATGATACTGTAATGATTTGATGGCATTTGCCCACAATCGCGCTCGAAGACGGCACGGAAATAAATAAATCCAAAAAAGACAGTAAATACCCTGATAGCTCTAATAGTAACCTGAACTAAACCCTGCCGAATGAAGTCCGAATCGTGAATTTGAACCCTGCCGAATGAAATCCGAAGTGACAACGTAAAGGTTTCCGATATACATTTCACGGGAGTCCCCCTGGTTTCCCCAATTAGAAGTTATGTAGATAGATTTGTCTCCTAATTATCCGCTTCGACATTCCTATATACTCAGCGCGGCAAGGTTGCACACAGTAACCAAACCATTACCAAAAGGTTGTTGCTCGGTAAATATGTACACATTTTTTCCTTATCTTGTGTATAATAAAGATTTAAAAGAAGGCGCTGCTCTTCGGAATATATTTGTTTTATCAAATGTTCATATTTGCTATTTGTTATTTAATGTCATCCTCAAGCCTCGTACAACACGTCATATTTCCCAGTTCAAGTCTTCATTTTTTTATTATGTTTGATGGTCCTAAATTTGACGCTTTTTTATTTGCGTCACAAACTGAGCCTTGAATTTCGTAGGTCTTGGTTTGGCGGCTTCTAAACAGATGAATCGAACATCATGGAGTCGGTGATACGGAAGTGACCTTCTGCCTTATTTACAGATAACACAATATCTCATCCGATATGGAGAAGAATCGCAACAAGTGTCGCTGGAACGACTAGCGCAACTTATTAACATTACAAGAGAACAATTAGATAAAGCAGCTCTTGTTGAAACTGATGACGATCTCAAAAATTATATAGCTGATGTTAGGTAATTATTTGAACAAAAATTTGATATCTTATTTATCGTAAAAAAATATTTACCGCGTGTCTATTAGGGTTAATTAGTTTTTGTTTATCTATATCTGCATCGCTTGTACTAAGTAGCAATATCGTCTTTATCATTTGAATGTTTCTTACACGTAGTGGTAAAACATTTAACAACATACCCGTAATAATATGGCTCATTTTGTTTCAGGATTCTAGTCGACAACATTCGAAATGTTTTCCGTGAAGTCTGGGTGGAATTCGATACACTGTCTATGCTTAGAGCATTGCTACTTCTCATTTTAGTCATCTTCTTCAATTGGCTCATAACTGAAGGGATACCATTGGATAGACTTCCTAATGTGTTCGCCAGTACTTTCGTCCCTAGTTGTTTAATAGCAAATGCGTTGTGTATTGCCGTGTGCTACTCAGCATACACGTTTGAAATGTTAGAGGATCTGGAGCATTCGATCATATTAAGTACAGGCTTGATTTCAGGGGCTTTGACATGCGTTTTGGTGTTAATGCACTGGGACGGAATCTCCCAGAAGTGGTACGAAACTCGATTACCGCTTTACGAGCGTTTTGCCCGCGGTGCCTTGTTTGCTTCTGCGGCTGTTCTTGTATCCAATAGTTATATAATTGAGGAGGGAGCTGGACTCTCGTTTTTATCCTTGAGTATTTTAGCTATGATGACGTGGAACGTAGGTAATGCCAAAGCTTTAATAATTTGGACTTTATGTGGCATTTGTTTGGCCATATCTAGACTGTATCGAGGATGCAGGGAAGAGCAAGGCGACTGCTGGACATCAGGGGCCAATGTTGCTTCTGGACAAGCTTCTAGAGCAGCTTTGGTGTTGGCTTTAGGATCGATAGCCGCTGTTTTGGCTATTGCAAGACGGCATGTTGGATGGCAAGGATATGGCCTTGTTTTAGCTGGACTTTGTGCTTGCGCCCATTGGGCTGTAGGCTGGGGTTCTTTGGGATCCCCAAGCCGTTCTAGGATGTTAGCACGAGGCTCTTGGGTAGTTCTTGGGGTGATGTTTGGTTTACTTTGGAGGCGAGATGGCCGCGGTGCAACATTACCTTTAATTGTCTGTAGCTTATTGTTATACATTGCGAACACTTTAGTTCTCGGTGTGGCGTATGCGCCGTCAGCAGCCATAGCACTAGTGATAGGATTCCTTGCTCTTAACATAGTTTCAATGATGAAGAATGATGGATCCTCTAAATTTTGTAAGTATTACTATTACGTTTTTGATTTCCATATAACAGTTGGAAGTATAAGTCTTGTTTTGCGAAACGTAAATTCCAGCGATCAATGGTTATTCATAGTAGTGAATATACTGTGTTTTGCACTCCTGAAAGTTACTGCGGACAAGAGACTAACTGTTCATGCAATAATTATGAATTTGAAAGATTAACTAGACTAAAAAGGGCGATTCATACATAACGCGGGTGCGGGTCGGACGCGAGTGATTGTATCATTCACTGCCGTTTACAGAATAAAAAAAAAGAATAAGAAAACGGCGATGGCCAAAACAACAAAAAAACAACCCGGGACCGACCCGCACCCGAGCCGTGTGAATCGTGCTTTATTCATTACACTCTTAATGGCTATTGTAATCTGTATAAATTCAAAGATATTTCCAACTTCATGCAAATAATTATTTCACATTATTTTATTGTATTGTTTTTAGCTCTGGCCACTCGTTGTAACTCAAGTGTGGCTTGCATGTGGGCATTACTGGCAGTTTATAACTTCTATGGTACTGGCCACCACGCGACATTGGGGCACGTTCGGTGGGCGCCTGCTTTCCACGCTGGCGACCCTAACTACCTCGGTATAGGACCACTCATCACAACAGCATTGATGTTTCTCGAGTTGTTTGGTAAGAATTAAATTAATATATGATACTTCCTATGCCTATGCCTTTGTTGGTTATTTGGTTGTTGGTTTGTTGGTTATTGTCCCTTTGGTTATGTCCTATCTCTCTCGATCTACTCGATCAATTGCGATCAAACAAACGTAAGATTTTTTGATAGCAATTTATTGAGTTTTTTAAAAGCATTTAACAAATGTTTCAAACAAAAAAAAACACTCCGCTCAATAATTTTGCGTCCACCTTGATGGACGCAAACCGATAAACAGACAAGAATTTAATGTAATATGTGTTCTGAATTGTTAATGTAGACAAAGACATATAATCTATTTCTAAAAATATGTAGGGTAGGGTGTCTCACATTGAACCGGGTAAATTTCAAAGTCTTGTAGCGTGCTCATTTTTCGATGAATGCTTTCAATTTTTTGTGTATTGTTAGTAAATTTATCTAGCTACAATTATACAATCACTTATTGTTTAAATTCCATTTGGTTTCAGAGTAAAGAAACAATTTATGGAAAACGAGATTTGGTTCAATGTGTCCATCGGGATGTACTCATTTAACCAGGGTATTTTCCACATTGAACCACCTTATTAGCTATATTATTTATTTAGACTAATTTGTATTTAATCCTATAACGAATCAAAATAATTATGTGCAGAAAATTTTGAAATCAATTAGTATGCTGACGGTTCAAATCAAATTTAGATAGGAAAAAATTAATGATTCGACGGGATTCGAACCCGCGATCTTTCCCTTACAGGGGGAAGGGGCAAGATTGTAAGGGAAAGATCGCGGGTTCGAATCCCGGTGAAGCGTTAATTTTTTCGTATCTAAATTTGAATAAAATAATTGCAATCTTAGTCCAATTTAACATCTGGAGTGAACTGGGGTAACAGTGAACCTTGGTTCAATGTGTACCACCCAAAAGTGGCTCATTGTAGGACAGGCCCCGTTTTATTAACTGACCTCAAAATTTTGCCGGGAAAACAATCTCGCAGTGTAACGAATTATGATGCATTTATGTGTTGGTTATTATGTAAAACAGGGTTTATATAAAAAAAAACAATATCATTTACAGCAAAAACGTGAAAAAAGAAACAAACTAGCAGAAAAAAATTACTTTTTGAGCAATTTTCGTAAAAATGTTTCTCACACAAACTCTTCGCACACTATCGCCAGTCAAACTAGTGGGCAAAAGGGGAAGGTAAATACCTCTCTTTTACCCCTATTAGCCCAGATCGGCAACGTCATATTTCCGAAATAAGTAGGTGGTTAAATGTAGCTGCCTGGTTCATTGTGAGACACCCGACCCTATATACCTACAGTTGATGTTATAAAATATAATGCATTGCATGTTTCAACATGTTCTGTCAATATATACGTAAAACCATGAGTCTTCGTAACATTTATGTTAGCACGAGATATAATGTATAGATTACAAAAAATAATTTCAGGAAATCAATAAATATTATGTTTGTTGATCAGCTTATAAAATATGATCTCCATACGAATAGATGTTATCACTAATCAGAAATAAATTGATGTCACAATGGTAGGTAAAATTGCACTCGTACCATAAGTAACGTATTTCCTTAATTATCTCTAATGTAGACCAAACCACTTTTTTATTATTATATACCACTAGACAAGTACACGGCCCACCTCATGGAAAGTGATAACTGTGGCCTTTACTATATTTAGATGGGACCAGGAAATCGTGACGGCTGGTGGTGCTCCATGCCCCGATTAGGTGACTAAAATAACACTGTTCTTTCACAGGTATGCCCCTAATGTTCGGCGCGACAGTGCCTCTGCTCGCCCTGTGGGGTCGCTCCGGTGCCGCGGTGGCAGGGCCTCGCACGCAGCTTGCAGCGGTCTTCTCACTGTGTCTCAAGTTCGCACTTTGCTTCGCCATCAGGGTACGTATAACATCACGAAGGATAAAACAGTAATGTAGTGACAGAATTAGGATTAATATGGGAAACTGGGGACACTTGATCCCTATGGAAGACAAGGTACACCAATATTTTTGGAATTACTAAGCGTATTAGACTATTTTTAATGTGGTAACACTAAGGCTAATAATGTTTACTTAGTGTTGCCACACTAAAAAATACTCTAATACACATAGTAATTTAAAAAATATTGGTGTACCTTGTCTCCCATAGGGATCAAGTGTCCCCAGTTTCCCCTACATATATACCCTTACGGCTTTTTTTTTATAGTGTGTAAAATACGCCTATTTCCCTCCGAGGTAGTCCGAGACAACCGTTCGCCATTTTACTCTAACCTTACACAGTTCAAGAGCCTTTTCAATTTTTTTTTCAAATTTGGCCACTGTGAGGTCGGCTCCGGCTGGTCTGTCCTTTCGCCTGTGCCTTATATATATCTGGTATCAGTCGAATTAATACTGTAAAATATAGCGATAGCACAAGAATAGATTCTAGTGATGGTGGTGTATACCGGGGTGCTACGGAAATATTAGGTAACCATGCACCTGGTGGTGGCTCAAAATGACTACTTCCCAAAAATAACCATGGTTTTGTCATGGTACCTACTGAGTAGTGGTAGTCTTTCTAATTGTGCCACGATGAACAAACGCACCAAGCCCACGCCTACTGTAATAACGTCAGATTGACCTGAGAGTAGAAGTGCAGTTACTTATGCCGCCTCCTCTCTTGTGTTTGCTATCTGTATTCTGTTTTACTTTTGCATATTATGTAGGGTCGCGATACTGTGGTTCGAGTAACGACGATATTTGTCTTTTGGGTACTGTTGGCAGCAGAAGTGATAAACCATAAATGTAATGTTAAACCTTTTTACATTTGTCTTCACCTTGAGGCACGGAACCGTAAAAATACTTATTCGAACAGCAGCTTCGTATTTGATAACTCAGAGTCGACGGAACAATTTTGAAAGGATCAATGGATAGTGAATACGAAAATACCTCCTTGTAAAACTTTGTTAACATAGAAATGATTACAGAATCGGGGCAAATACCAACCGTACTTATGACTTTGAATTGTACATCTGTTTTATTTTACAGTACAATATCTTCACAGTGACATTTTTGTTTTTTAGGTATTCGCGTGTGCGCTCTCTGCGACGGTACACTGCCGTCACCTCATGATCTGGGGCGTGTTCACCCCCAAGCTGTTGTTCGAGGGCGGGTCGTGCGCCGCCGCACTAGTGGGAGCTGTGCTCGGCCTCACACTGACCGCGTGGCACTTGCCTACGCAACAACGCTCCAGTTGACACAAACAAGAGTGATCTAGTACATAGACTGGATATACGGGGGCCATAGTTCTTAGTACTGATTTATCGGCCTGAATAATAAAAGTTGCTACTAACCCATTGCGATAAACGTCCAATAAGGACATCTGGGGCAAAAGCAAATATCAGGTAAAAGTAACTGATTGAATTTTCGTAACTTTATTTAAATACACGGTAATTTTATAGTGGTTTTGGAAAAAGAATATCTTGTTTCACACACAGTTTCGGAAGCAAAATCGACTGGAAGTTTTAATTTTGAAAAGAAAAAGAAAAAATACTTTTTGTATGGCAATAATGTGCAGGTGAACAGAAAAATGTATGGGACGTGTAAAAAAAAATTTTTTTTCGCCAAATTAGGACTTCCTTACGATTTTACTATCGAAATTGTGGCCAAAATCTTTTTTTCCAAAACCACTATAAAATCAACCGGTATATTATAATGATTAATTTTCTTAGTAATAGATAAAATTATATTTCAAATTCTCATACAATAAGTAACCGCAGTGAGTTAGTTGCACGTACTGAAGTACGATATATATGTATTGATCAAGTATGAATGTTGGCCCCCAAAGTTATTACGCTTCAGACTATCGTCGAAAACGTGTTAGTTGACTATCGAGATTTTATCATGCGGACGTTAAAGACATTTATAATGTTATATTTTAATGGAATGTTTAAATTGTGTGTTTCGCGAGACACAGGCCGCGATTGGGTTGTCTAGATGCGTTACATCCCTCAACAGTGGTACATATTTTGTATGTTAATTTCAAGGTATAACTCAAGGCATATCTTGGAGCTAATACGAATCTATGTATGTGTCATTTGAGGACGGCATTGGGTGCTACGTGTGTGGACGAGCCTAAATTACCAATATCCTAAATACACCAATTACAAACTATACCAAAACAATCCGCGCGCGCCAGGGACTCGTTTCTCTCGTGAGGTCCAAGATATGTGCCCCGAGGTATAATAAATCTAGTGTGACCGAAGAATGTGTGGAAAGTGATGAAGGGAGAGTACACTTGCATATTATTAGACTTTATCGAGAGGTATAGCCCTTTAATATGCATTGTTGCTGAAATATGTAGCTACGTGAGTTTGAGCCGTTACTCTTGAATTACGGGTTTTCGTTTGTGCTTAATGGTTGTATTACTTTTATTAGTGTTTATATAGGTATGTGATGTCTACATAAAGCATTTTTGACATAGATATTCAAAGTATTTTGAACACGATTTATTATGGTAAATGAACAAACACTGCCACAGTTATGTATTGTTATTGAATAATATTTAAAATTTGTTGTAGTTTTTTATAATTATTGTAATGTTAAAATATTCTAGATACATAGAATCATCAGTATTTGTTCTAGTTACATACAACATGTTAGTTATAGCAATTATTATAAAAGGTCTTAAAATATTGTATAAAATATTTAATGCCAATTGAGATTTATGATTTTGATTGTTTTTTTATCGTATTTCGACAAAAATAAACTTTTAGCACATACTGGGATTTTAATAAAATAAATAGCTAATAGATATTAAATATATATATTATTTATTGTATTTCTAAAATAAGGCTACTAATTTAACATTGTATGAGGAAAAAAAAATAAGATGCATAAATAAATGAACCCCTTTGAGGAATACAATATACAGAGGTTTTGTTAACGAAAGCCTGTTTACGAATAGCACCTTCACACACCAATAAAATAATTTGAAACTAGACGAAGTTGTAATACCACTGATAAATATACACACACGGGTATTTTTGGAATATAGAAATTCACGTACTGGAAACGGGTGCAGGTACATACGGTGTGAGGAGGTATTCTGAGAATGCATTCACAGCCGACGCGCCGCGCACTTCTTTATCAAGTAATGGAAGCTTAGTCACATGGAAATCTTCATACAAGTCTGCAATTTGTTCTAGATACTTCTCTTGGACTTTATGCCTAGCCGCGCATAGGTCGCAAGGCGCAGACGTATGTAGCAATAATTGGTTTACGATAATGTTGTGTGTATCGATGCCACAGCGGGTCAGCTCTTGAACTAGTCGTTCAGTTTCATATAACGACAGAAATTCGGCTATGCAAACACATACAAATGTGGTTTGGTTGGGGTCTTTGAATTGGGCATTCACTTGTCTTATCACTGACAGCATTTCATCCATTTTATTGCTAAACATGTCGGAGTTGAACTCAGCTAGGCCAAATAGAGTTGCTACTTGATTGATGAATGGGGCAACCTGAAAAATTCAAATATGCCATTTGTTAGACACAAACTGACAGAAAAAAGGGTATTTTATGATTTCACCAAAGTAGGTGCTTCCACGAGGAAACGGCCCTCAATTCTGTTAATGGAAAGTGTATCTACTGTAAGTCGAGGAAGTAGGTTAGTTACAGGTAAAATTGAATTAACCTGCATTGGGAATATCTATACTATCATATAGTTGTAAAAAGTTTGTTTTCCCGCCAAGGACGCAAAAACTACTGAACGGATTTCGTTGCGGTTTTTTTGTTTCAAGTGGTTTGGTCCAACTTAAAATCTTACGTTTGTTAGATTGCAATTGGTTAATTAGAATCAGTTATGATTAGTAATATATAATTTAAGTTGCACAGATGGCGCTTAGGTCGCGTTAACCGACACTACGCGAGCGGAGCCGCGGGCATAAGCTAGTATTAGAATAAAATTGGAGGTGTTCGAAAAATAATAAGGAAATGGGTGGGCATAGTAGGATATCATGTCTTGTCTGGACTCAGAACAGAAAAAAAAGTCTCCTTGAAGTACTGGATTTCAATTCCCAAATGCTCTATTTCCAGTGTGTATTCAATAAAAATGATTACCTTGGACTTAAGACGCATAAGCTTCCCCAGCCCTCTCTCAACAACCTGCGGGAATGATAGCAGACGTAATGTGTGTCCAGTCGGTGCAGTATCAAATACAACTGCACTGAAGTTCATGCCTTTTACAAGCTTCATAACCTGGATGAGAATAAAAAAATATTTAACAAATTATATTAATATAACAAATTGTAGCTGATGTTCATAAAAACATAATTAATAAATATTAAGCAGAATGCAAATTTTTTCCAAAGTCCTATCCTGAATGTTAACCTTTTTCAGCTAAGAAAGTTTTATTTAATATATGTTTTAAGATCATCACTACATAGTATAAAATAAAGTCGCGTTCTCTGTCCCTATTTTTCTTGTCCCTTTGTATGCTTAAATCTTCAAAACTATGCAACGGATTTTGATGCGGTTTGTTTTAATAGATATAATGGTTAAAGAGGAAGGTTTATATGTACATAACATCATGCTACAACCAACAGGTGCGGAGCAGGAGTGAAAAATGTTGCAAAAACGGGGTGACGCAGACGAAGTTGTGCGGGTCAGCTAGTGGTTTATAATTTGACCCATTGGTCCTTAGTCATTATTTGACCATTTTATACTAGAATGAAAAGAGTAGGTATGTTTGTACACCACTGATGTACTGAGATCACAACAATGTTTGTGTGAATCTGTGCCATATTACGTTATGTAGAAATTATGTAAATTATTAGCATAACACAACTGTAGGTTCATTGACCAAAATAAATTATATAAATTTAGTTTCAACATAGAACACAGCTGTTAGCATAGATAGTATTATAGGTATTCTGTGCTGCGAAGTTTAGTAAAAATATGAATAAATGAAGACATGTGTGCAAATGCTGATTATGTAGTCATTATATGCCAATAGAAGTGGTAACACTACAGCTCCTGAAGTAAACTGGAAGATTTACAATATTGCTATCCTTCATCTTAAAAGATGTGTGTTAAATGTGTTTAATTTCTGATACAGATTTACACTTTAAAGGGAATTTCTAATAATTCTTAAATATCTTGATTTTTTAAACTATTCTAATCTCTTGTGACAGTGACATCTAGATGTTTCTAGCACAAAACTCACAAATACCTTTATATGCCTGTAATTTCTGATAAAAATTCCAGCTGTGATTAATCCTAATTACTCACCTCAGCATAACTCATAGCTTCATCAATCCCAGGGAAAGCACCCACTATTTCTTGCATCACACCCTTTCCTAACCTCATAGCTTCCGTTTCTCCCTCAAAATACTCCTCAGGAAGCTCTGTGAGGCCCACATTGGGATCAATTTCCATTGCAAACAAATTGCTAAAACCTTTCACTTTTGTTGGTACCTGAAAAATATTTCATATCTATGATTTTACAGGTTTTTTGGTTGAATACTTTAGCAAGAAAAAATTCGTTACAGTATATCACTTGTGATCTTTGTTTATTTACTGATGAATATAGTGCTATATTTTTCTGAAAGAAGACAGTGGGAATTTTTTGAAGTGACCCTCAACACAAGGCAAAGATGTAAGTATGTATAATTGCATACATTTTAATGGTATGGCTTATATCATTAACTTAATTAGTGAGATGTATAATGCAAATGTAAAAGTAACTGAATCCTTAAATATTACTTCTGTTATGGTTATTTCAGTAGATTCAATATATTTTGAAAACATTTATATAATACAACAGTATATATAAACATTTTTAAAATTCTATGCTAATAAGAGTACAATTAGAATAGACCACTAGAATCTAATACATTTTCTTAAACCCATAAATTAAATTTAGTACTGTAAATGTACAGAAACTACCTACTTATGTAAACAAAGTCAGTAGTAATAATTATATTTATAACCTACCTTTGAAAACTTCTGATCAAAGGCATCGGAAATGTTATGAGCTGGATCTGTAGAAATAATGAGAACGGATTCTCGAACCTTTGATAACTGAACAGCGAGACTGCAGCTAAAATCAATTCACACTGTTGAGCTTAGTCATGGAATTGGGAAATGAGGTGTTATTTATTGTTTTTAAGGCTTACCTGCACGTAGTTTTGCCAACACCTCCTTTCCCTCCAACGAATATCCATCGCAAAGATTTCTGTTCAATTACATTCTTTAAGGAAGGTTCTAGTGTCTCGAAATCTTTGTCCTCTTCCATTTCGAGTGGATAATTAATTTAATCAAATTAATAAATGTACCTCAAAAAGCAGTGATAGGAAATTGCAAACGTAAATTTTGACTTTTGATTGACGTAGAATTTGACAATAATGATTTGTGACGTGACGTGAACGTGATATGCGCTTTATAAATAAAGTAATCTCTGACCAAGGACATTGGTCAGGGATTATCACTAAAATTATAATATTCTAAATAGAGTTTTTATGATCTTCACACAACAGTAATTAATTCAATAGATAAATGGCCGTTAAGATGAATAATATAAGGTCACACCAAGTAGTCTTCCTCTTCTTCTTTGACCAACTTAATCGTGATGGACCGCATCATGTGTATTATATTAATCTATGATCTTACAGCATACATTTTTTTCTCATAGCAACATTGGGTTTCCAATGTCAATGTCATTATGTCCTTAATGTTGACATAATTCAGTGAAATTATTAAACAGACTATGAATGGATAAAAGTTGTTAATTAATGTATTTAATGACTGAAATGCACCAAATCGTAAATGAAAACAATGCTCTATCGCTTGTTTCGTGGTCGTTTGACATTCAAATGTTATGTCGTGTTCACAGTAATAATTGCATTTTCAATATGTAGTTATTTATTTCCTCAGTTTCGTTTTTATCCCATAGCCCCTGTTACTGTGTCGCCTAATTCATTACATGGTCGTTCTTCTCGACACCTATCTAAATTGATTACTGTAGTATTTCGTCAGTTCGAAGATTTCGAAAATGATATCGCAGATAGCGTACAATCGTTTGTTTCAGCGTTCCCAAATATGCCAGTCGTTGTAGTCTGTGAGACTGTGCCATATCCACCGTTTCCCTTTTCAGTTACAAATGAGACACTGCGCAATGTAAAAGTTCTATCTCTAGCACTAAAACTGAATGCCTCACCTCAAGATTTGAATCCTCTGACACATATATTCACTGAATATGTGTTATTTGTACCTGATTCTACTCGTGTCTCAAGACGTGTGCTACAATTGGCAATGGTGGCGGTGACCGGTAGCCCAACACAGGCTGTAGCTATTAGTGTTGGAAACTCACACTTGACTTGTCAGCAAGTGCAGTGGAAATATGCCGACTGGACATTGCAGTATAGCAAGGATGCTTCGGGCAAGATATGTGATGCAGTACATGGTCAGCATGCTCTGTTAATTAGGACTGAAATACTACATACATTACCACAGCCACTTGGTCTACCATTTCCTGAGTCTATATATTTACAGATGGCTGTCAAAAATGTTAAGGTACATGGTCCTATATATATATCTTTTAAGTTTATATGAGATTTAATTTTGCAGTGGTTTATAGTTATGGGGACTATAACCATAGCTATGGGGATTATAACCATAGCTCCTATGACTCGTAAGATATATACATAAAAGGGAATTTACACCATATAAGACGCTTCAGCTCAGTTAGTAGAGAAATGCCTGTACTGCCTGATTTTTTTTAATTTTACTGTCTAGAATTCTAACGCAATATGAAAAGTAATTCATTATCTTTTTAATTAATATGATTTTAGGTACAAATATCAGATGGTAAGTTTGGAGCAGGTCGTGGGATCCTCAAGTCTCCAGGAGGTAAACAAAGGGCTTCAAGACATATGAGAGATTACAGAGTATCATTGTACAAACAGTTGGGCATCAAGGCTGTTGTCAGAGAAGATGGCAGAGTGCAGTGGTTCGGGTGTAAAAGGGAAACTCAGGTATGTTCAATCACCTTCATAAAAGTTTTAATACATATCACTGGTGAAGGTTGACTATTTTCAAAGGAGAAGCCCTACAAATTGTTTTGCTATGTAATACAGGACCCATTGGGAAAGCAGGCAAGACTCGAGTTATAGGAGTGCCTTGCCACTGCCAGGAATTACATTTTTCAAGCGCTAACCACAAATTACATTATATAAACTGTAATCATAATGAGTTCATACTCAACCATCGGGTACTTGGATTGGGTTGGGACTCCTTTGTCCGCACCTAGACTGTACGGGCTAGAGCAGCCAGCTAGCTCTGCTCAGAAAGGCAGAAGCTTACTGGGGACTTCATAGGCTTATTTGTGATCGTTGGGGGGCTACTGCCTCGCTTGCCAGTATTATGGGGGCGGCCGTTTCCTCGGCAAAGAAACAACCCCTGCAGAGGGGGCTGCCTGTTAGACCGATAGTGTACAGGTGTTTGTTGAAGAAGTAGTGGCCCGATATTGTTCCCATAACAGTTCTTAGACTTATTCTGTCTAAGTTTAGGAGACGTCTCGTGAGTCGTTTGTTTACCGACGGCATGGCCATTTTTGATTTTCAGCAGTCAGTAGATTGTATCCATCTTTGGTCGTGTGGTTCCGCGGATTTCTCACGTGTCCAGCTGCGGAACTGTGAGAAAGGGATCGGTAGTAATGGTAGCGGCCCAGCAACGACCATATCGAAGCCCCTTCTTGCGATTCGTCTGCAGCATCGTTGCCGTAGAATCCTGTGGATACTTTGAACTACTTTGAAGTCGCATAAAAATGTATTTTCACGATTCTTACAGCGTTGCTACCCATCTGTGCAAGGTACTCCGTCATATATCCTCTCAGGCCGCAACACCCCGCCGTGCTGTCGTCGTAACATGCGGAGGGTGGCCGGCCACGTCCTACGAGCACTGTTGCAGGCCGGCGCCAGATGTTGGCTCGAGACCACCTCTTTGCTTGGTGCTGTTATTAGGTAATTCACATAATCCATAGTAATATTATAATGCTAAAGTGACTTTTCTGTCTGTTTGTTCATTACATTTTCACGACTAAAAACTATCTATTTTAACGAGATTTGGTGCAGAAATAGATTACCCCTTGAGATGCTTCTCAAGGGGTAATGCTGCTGCAGGCTGTGTGGTCGTAATTACTCATGGTAACCCACCTCCTCCCTGTGGGTGGAGCCGCGAGCAATAGCATGTTTTTAATATGCATTGAATAAAATAAAATTTGAAGCAGTTGTTATGAAAATTTAAAACATACAAGTAAACATCCAAAACAGTATTTAAACCCCTGACCATTTCAAGGAAACCAAACCCTTAAAAAAGAAATATTAAATTTTATACCTATAAATAATTAGGTATCTATCTTTAATATTAAGATCTTATTTTTCAGAGGCGATATATTACCGTGGGCTGAGCATGTAGAAATTGGAATCCATGCGGCAGATGTATCTCGAGTGTCTTGGCTGCAACGAGGTGGAGCCGACGCCGACGGCTATGTATGGGAGCGAGCGACCAAGGGCCACTACTACAGGGTGGCATTCTCTGCTACAAACCGTGTATATGTGCTGATACTACCGTTCACTCCTAGAAATGGGACCATGTGGCCTGCTGACTGGGTTTTGGCCCATCAGAGAGAATTCCCAGAGAGGCACTTACATCCGCTGGCACAGGTGATAATAATGATGATATTAATATATGATTTTACTATGTACTATTAGTTATAAACCGCGGCTATGATGAGTAACAATTTAAAAAATCATAGCGCAAATTTTTATATTTAGTAATATAGAATTTAAGTTGCACAGATGGCGCTTAGGTCGCGATAACCGACAGCCACGCGGGCAAATATTGCAGAAAGAACACAAACGCATATATCTGATAGGTTGCTTAAGAAATTCATTCTTTGTATATTAATTTTTTCGAAGAGATTGTTCTTCAAAAATGTATGCTATTCTCACAATTGATTTTGTATATTTGCAGATAACTTTCGCAGGACGGCAAGCGCCCGCACCGAATGACGCCAGAGCATTTCTCGATTTAAAACTTGGCCCTAACGCACTCGAACGATGTGACAAAATTGGCTCTAAGTTGCTTTATCCTTAGGTTTATAGTATTATATCCACGACGGTTGAAAACCTAAAAGGTCTTAGTGAGATTAGGTGGCTTTGTAACACTTAGTGTAAAAACATTTGCTATAATTACGACACTTGTCATGTTTCAGTTGTATATTCATCTGTCGTATATGACATTTTTACACTCTTTACATTCACATCTGTTGTAGTATATGTCCATTGCCCTTATACACATAGGAGACAATGATAATGAACATATTATGCTCTTTAAATTGATAGTAACATTATTTGAATATGCAAATAATTACTATCGGACGGATATTGTAAGCTCAAATATATTCGATATTTCGATGTACCCTCAATTACATATTCGTTCTCAATAAGGTTTTAGATGCTTTACAAATTATTAAATATTTTGAAGATTTATTCCAAAATATCCTAGGTACACAAACGCATAAACCCGTACATACGAATATCTCGATATATCGATTTCTTGTAGATAGCCCAATACTTGACACAATTATTCGACACTGCAATTTAGGTTTATTTTTTATTTTGTAATGTTTATTCTAGTCGATTTTTGAACGTACAACCAAAGTATTATAACTTCTAGTTAGTAGAATAACACTGTGAATAAATAGTTAGCATTATATTTTTATCGTTAATTAGAAGAGAATATTGATTTATAATTGTTTTCTCTAAATTTTTTAGGAAGCTTGAATAATTTTAACTGTTTACTAATACCAATCGTTAAAAAAAATAAAAGATTAAAAATATCTTTTTATCGGACAAATCTAAATTTTATTATTATATAGGTAGGATAAGTATTTTTTTTGTTATAATGTAATTTAAGTAGGAGTATGACATTGAAGGTGAATAGGGTGACTAGAATTTGTTAGTTATTTCTTTCACATAATTTTATGTGGGTACTTGCTTAAGAAAAAAAATGTGGCAATTCATGATAGCCGACATGTCACATGCGAGTTTCAATTCAAAGAGATGTCAAATAATGTAATAATATGTGTTGTCACAATTTGTTAAAGAGATATGGTACAACTTTTTCATATAAAGGTGTATATAAATGTGGTACCGTATCTCTTTTGTTGACTGTATATAGTACTGGGTCGTACTAGCTTTACCTATAGAATTAAAAGCTAAACAAATAGTAAATCCACCCTTTCTGATGTCAGCGTTGCGTGAACGGACCAGACCGTAGCAGTTTTCATGATTTTTGGTCAACCAAAATTTTCAACGAATAAACTTCTAAGAACAGGTGGGCCGTGAGCTTGTCTGCCACATACGTAGTATAAAAAAAAAACTGCGCAGCGCGCTTAAAGAAGGTTTTACTTCAAAAACCAGAACCTACCCCTACAGGGTGTAGACATGAATAAAATGGAATCCTGAAGGATATGCCAAAGGCTATCTTCTCACCCTCGGCATCTGATGGCCCGAGACGGCCGTTCTGTTACGGCTGTTCGGTTACGGTCGGTTCGAGTCCGACATAACCACCCTCACTGACTTCAGCGAGGGGGTATCCGTGGAGTTTTCCGCAAGTGAAAACAAAGAAGAAAAAAAGTAATTCATTTAAAAAACATCAACATTTATATAACATTTGAAATGGTTTCTATTCACCCGCTCACTTTAGGTGTCACGCTCCCGCATATAGTGATAATAATTGGGATCTCACATTGTTCTAGTCTAATATTCAAGAGTGACGACCATTTTGAATGGTTTGTTTTGTTTTTAGAGTTTATAAAATTCGGCATTTAGATCTTACGTGCCTTCTTTATAGGCGCCCTTCAGTTGTAATAAATAAGGTGCTGACAAACTTGAGCATTCACTTGTTACGAACATTCCTGCGAATGTCAAAAGTGTATGTCCGTCACGTATTCAGCTGCGTGATAGCTTAGTTTAAATGAAACCATCCGGTTATTTTCCGTATCGATCGACTGGTGGCCGTCTCAGCGCCACTCTAGCTACACGTTATTACGTCCACACTCAACGTTTTGTCTTGATGTCGCGTTGTCCGGTCCGCTGTTCATATCACAAAGGAGTCCCAATACGATACAAATCAAATCTGGACGCACCTTAATATGGCGTTATATAGACGGTAACTACTTTCCATCAGGTGGGCGGTGTTATTGTCTGCCGCCTAAGTGGTGAATGCTCAAGCCTATCCGCACCTTTAGGTTAAGTTCTATTTTGAAAGCTTTATTAGATTAATAAAACAATAATGAGTATAATGTACTAGTGTTTTATTTAAATGTAATTATAAACTAATGGCAGAAGTATAGCATTTGTTGGCAGTCTGCGTTTGTTTAATCGTCTTCAAACTTCTCGTCTACTACGCCTGTCTGGAAAGGAGGGTCTCTTACCAAGGTTAGCAGCTTGTCGAGTTTCATTATCTGAAAAAAAAATCAGAGAAGTTTAAATCAAATAGGTAATTTAGGATAATCTATAAAACGCCATCTAGACCATAAGTAAGCATAGTTTAACTAGATTGTGTTATCGGTTTTAGAATGCGGATAAACATACTTACATTTTTTTTTTTGTATGTCGCAGTAAGATAAATAAAGCCGTAATATAGTTATATCGCTAGGGATATTAATATATACCGTAAGATAGTTATACGAAAGCATACATACATACGTACAGGTGACTTAATTATATAGGTTTGCACTATTGAGTTAGCAGTGGCGGAAGGTGAAGATTTAAATAAATATATATACTATATACCTATGTATGAATATGTATATTTTAGCATTGCGCGTACCTATGTAATAAAAATGTAAGCATGTTTATCCGCGTACTAAAACCCAAAAGACAAAGAAATACACAGACATGCATATAGATATATTCATGCATATAAATATAGGTATGCACTGAGCGGGAATCGAACACGTGCCTCTTGCGTAGTAATCGTGTTCACTACCGGCACGCCACAGAGGCCTTCATCATCATTTCAATCTCACTTTTTATCTCTAAAACCCGTGGTCAAAATCATTATCATCATCATCCAAGCAAAATGACACAGGGGTCTAATCGCCTACTTCTCCTTGGTTTTTACTTCTCTTGGCTTTTACTGAAGCGACTGCCATCAGACCTACTAAATTATTCATTATTGTGAAAAAATCTACCTGAAGTGTTCTTTGTTCGATCACTTCTTTAGCCTTCTTTGGTGGTTTACACATGACTCGTAAATTCGGTGATAATTTCAGTACATGACACGTGCCCCTGAAATAATAAAAATATTCAATTAAATAACTTGAAATATTGTTTAAAACCTTAGAAAAATGTTAAAAACTGCTTGTAAAAGATATCATCACATAATGCCTCCAGAGAGATTTGAACTCTCGACCCCTGGTTTACAAGACCAGTGCTCTAACCCCTGAGCTATGGAGGCGATGTGTAATCGCGCGAAATACCGAATTCAATGCTACAGCGCAGTTATTACTTATTAGAAAAAAAAAACAATCGATAAGTTGAATCATTAGGACGAATTAAGTAACTTTTTGTTTATTGCTTCGACATTATTAAGATAGTTCACAAATTCGCGTTTTTTCATTTACCTTGTTTAGCAAATCAGTAAATTGCTTTTACAACAGGTTTAGAAGGTTGTAAGTAGATAGCATCTGAATCTGATTCCGATCAAAAAAACCTTATGTTAATAACAATCATTGATATATATAAATACCTATTAAAGAGATACCTAATATCTGATTACGTGTTAATTAAAGTGCTGAATTATTAAGCGTTTAGTGAATTGTAATGTCAAATATTTGTCATGGTGAGTCAGATTAACGGTATTTGTGTCGAGGTAAGTATGTGTTGTGTTGTGTTTAGTATCCTACTAATATTATAAAGCCGAATGTTTGTGAGTGTGGATGTGTGGATGTTTGTTCCTCTTTTACGCAAAAACTTCTGAATGAATTTTAATGAAACTTTACATTAATTTAGCTTATAGGTATTTCAGAATAACACATAGGTAGCCTATATATCATCACGCTACTATGCAAAGGAGACGAGCAATGTTTATACACCTCAATAGATTCGGTAAATTCCCATACACTGGCGCTAATATCGCTAACAATTACCTACCGTTGTCATGACAACAATTGAGTACCTAAGGGTGTTTTAGTCACATCCAGTGATACAGTTATAAATGTAGAGGTATGCACTTAAATAAAACAATAGTAGATAGTCATATGTTCTATGTTTTGAATACCTATTAGTTACTATAGAAGTCAGCAGATCTATTAGCTATAACCAGCCACGGTCTCGACCTGAAAATTTTGGAATGTTTTGGGCAGGGGGATTCATTCACAGAACAGTTAAAACTGTTCTGTGGAATCACTACACTGATCAATAATTAATAAACTGTAGGTACTTAAAGTAGGTACTGTACTGTACTGTAGTACAAAATGATTTCTCTGATGTTTGATTTCTCCTGATCGGATGATGGTTCGCCTAATGAGTCCCCTGTGCCTGTTACCCCCCTTCGGGGCACTCCTTGCTTCGAATGAACCTAACCTCCTACACTTCCTAAAGGATAATGAAATTATATAAAAAATAATTAAAACTGCTAGGCTAGCAAACAACCCAGTGGTACATCTATTGATAAACGGTTACTGTGTCCAGCTGTCTATAACCGCTTAGGTAGGTATTGTATCAGACAGGTGACCAAAATACAGCTGTTGTACATTTATCTGGTCAAGACTTCGACAGAGTTGTATAGTAAACCTAGGTACTTACTTAGTATCTCCGCAGACGATGACTGGCAGCCGCGAGTTGAAGTCTAGTCTAGTCAGCTTCTTAGTCTTTTTGGAGACTACGGCTTGCACGCAGATTGGCCTGTACTTGTCTACGTTTAAGTCGAACACGTATACCTAAACAGAATCAAGTAAGTACATCAATAGGTACCTTCATTAATATTCAATACACTACCTACTTACAGTATTCGGTTTATAAGATTGGCACGTCGGTCGGGAAAAAGAGTTATCATCATTATTATAATCATCATCATCATCGTCACCATCATCATCATAATCATCATCATTGCGTTAATCTCGGTTGCAGCCGAAATTGCATCTTGGGAATCCGGGGTTTACTTTTTTGGTCAGATGCAGGGGTGTAAGATTGCTTAAGATATATCTCTCGCCCCCGGCAAACCTAGGGCTATCTCCGGTTTCAAGATGACCCCAGGTTTACCTACATTGTTTATTAAAGTACATAATATATGAATCGATAAATGTGGGCGAACATTGAATAATCAACATTTCATTACATTATGTAAGTACTTCGGCATAACACGTAACTATTTCCATAATTCGTGAATTACATTTATGTTTACACAGCAGTTTCAAGTTCACATGAATGAGATGTCAATTATGCTGTTTGTATTACATATCGTTGTCTAGTATACGTACGTACAAAACCTGGCTTTTGATTTCGTATTTTGGGGAAAGAGTTGACTTCGGCCAGATCGGCTTATCTCGGTTTTATAAAGCGTTACATTAATTACATTTAGTATGACAGTTTTAAGCTTTATAGAGTTGTTAAAACCGTAAGCGTTTTTCAAATATTAGCTGTTACCGTTACCCGCGTGCCTCCTAGCGATTTTCCGGTTGTGTTCAAATTTACAGTTTAAGGGTGTGTTTCCATTGAAGCGTAGCGGAGAAAGATTAATAATAGGATTGCATAAAAAACTCCGCTCAGCTGCAGGAGCCGACTTTCATGCAATGTTATTGGTTATAATATGTAGGTATCAGGTCCACTCTGCCCCGCGTCAATGGATCCACACCCTTAGCCCAGGGTCCTCTTAATACTTTTGAATGATTTGACGATTTTTACGACTGCGATTGCCATCCGAACCGCCGACTACGAAAAGAATGCCTCCGTGAGGGCATCATCCGTTGTTTAGCAGATGTATCAACTACCAGGTGGGGTACCTATGTATAGTTATTGCGATCAGCACGCATACGAAACTTCGTACATTATAATAAGCGTTCGTACCTTGCCGTCTGCAGTGCACGCTGCGAATACTGTGCTCGAGTAAGGCGCCCATTTCACGTCGCCCACCGGCGAACCCAGCTCGAACATAAACAACGGTTCACTGGAAATGCATACAAACTTAGAAAGAATTTAAGAATCTTTTTCAAAATCTGCACAATAATCGTGAATTTTCGAAGCCTTAGCATATTTTAAACGCCTGCTCTAATAATTACACCTCTCTATATAGTCACCTATAAAACAAAGTACTGAAAAAAATAAAGTACATCGCGTTCATCCATCGTTTAGAGCCCACATTGCAGCGCTATAGCATATCCTTCATCATCATCATCATCATTTCAGCCATAGGACGTCCACTGCTAAACATAGGCCTCCCAAGACCTTCAATCCGACCTTTTGCAGGCGGTCTGCATTCTGTGGGTACCTGCGACTTTGACTAAGTCGTCCGTCTACCTCGCAGGAGGCCGTCCCACGCTTGGTTTACCGGTACGTGGTCTCCATTTGAACATATTCTTAAAACAAATATTTAATGTGGATCTAGTATAGTAAGTACCTACTGTGTAGTATGTCCTAAAATAATATTATTGTTATGTTCCAAAACATAAAAAGCAAGGTCCTACTAACTCCCTGCCATCTTCCCATATCTTCACTCTCCAATCTCCAGAACACGACGCGTAGATGCTGTTGTTGTAGTTGTTATAATGTATTCTGTAGACGGGCATGTGGTGCCCTTGCACTGATCGCACGTAGTTCCTATTGTATTTGAGAGAACATGTATGGATCATCCCGTCTTCTGTCCCAACCATAAATATCTCTGGATTTTCTGGGTGAAAACAGATGCAGCTGCCACAACCTGGGACAAAATTAACTCATCTAATGTACTTACAAAATTGTAAAATGCGTAGAAGTTTTCTTCTACTCACATAAGTAATGTTTATGCAAAAAGAAATATGTCAATTACATTAAAACCTGTATAAACAGAGTGACATACTAGGTGTGAGATAGTGGAGTATAATAACAACCGTGAACGTTTTTCATAAACCATTATCAACTTTGACTGAAATAGATAATGCAGTGGGCTCTGACATCAATATCTCTGTGGCGATATCACATGTACCCAGCGCCATCTAGCGACAGCAAGAGTAACTACTACGTAACTACTACGTCACTACGGATCCTGCATCGCGAAAATGAAGTTGTCGCGCTGGTACAACATATATAGGTACAACAATCCAACGACAACCGTTGGGCCGCGGCCCGCCAGGCGTGATCACCTTGCCTGGTCGGAGGATCCTCCCTTTGTGTTGGAGGGACAACACATACCGTTCCTCCACATCTCTATACTGAAAGTCACAAGTCACTGCTATTGGATTTTAAAATTGAGAACATTGTTCCTCTATTTAGTTTCAGTAATATAAACTCTATGGTATAAACGTCCGAAACAGCGTGATAGTACCAACGAAAGTAACCAAAACACGAGAACCGTTCGCTATGGACAGACAGGTGCTATATTATTAGTATGCTCCTGAACGTTTCGTCTCCCTTTGATTTCTTCCTGTTTTATTTGCTGTAAAGCATGGGAACACCAGCCTGAGATTACTATTTATACAGGCATTACAATATGTATAGTCAATTCAACCAACCAGTATTTACTATATTATGGTAAGTTAAATGAAGTGGTTCATCTATGTCGTTTATCTCTGAATCTTTCCTGCGCCGTCGTCTTCAACGCCTGATAGAAAATTATAGGCAATGTTTTACCTTAAGAGTTAAAATTAAAAATTCTTCTATCTATATATTTACAATTTGTAAAAACATTTATAACTAAAATAACTATACTTACATAATTTTCAGTTATTTGCAATAGGTACGTATGTCATATTTGCGAAGTTCCTCCTGGGGCTCTAGCCAAAATGCATTCGTTTCGAATCTACATTCGTCATCGCTCTGAAAATGTATGGGAGTGACATTTGTTGTCGAATGTCATGTGATCCGATTCCGACAGCAAATGTCACTCCCAAACATTTTCAGAGCGATAACGAATGTAGATTCGGAACGAATGCATTTTGGCTAGAGCCCCTGTTCTACAAAAATACGTACTATTAACAGTCAGCATGGTGCCATCAGGGCCTGCTATAGGGGGCGCGTTGGATGACAGTGTGATGATAGTAGTGGCCTGCAGCTCGCCGGGCATCACGGCCCACTGGACCACGCGACCGTCTCCGGAGATGGAGAAGAATGACGCTTCTCCGTCGATGAGGCGTGGACCCCAGCGGATCTTTTAAAAAGCGTTAGTGTCACGAGTTAGTGATCTTTGCATTTCATACGGTGTAGTAAGGAGAGACAGGGAAGTTATCTGCATAATAAAGTAAGAGTGGAGATCTGAGATTCCTACCTCCCACACGATGTTACTGTGTTTATCTCTAACTGAATCAGACTTGTACTGATATGACGCTTCCAAAGTCAACTGAGAGTTATACACGCACACGTTCCCGTCGTACAAGCCTGTAACAAGTACGATACTATACTTAGTTAGTTGTTGTTTTTTTATTCGTTTGAAAGCGAACCCCTCCACCTAAGCAATGGTCTGTGTTAAGAGTTTGGTTCACATATGCAGTATATTAATGGTAAATACCCGTTCCATCCATAAAGTATTTAGAAGTAAAATTGTGCGAACGACAAATCTCCTTTACACGAAACCTAGGTGTGCGAAAGTGGCAGAGTAAGTATATGAACCGTGAAATTGTATTTCTATAAACCTATCAACTTGTCAGATATGGTGGGCTGTAATCAAAAGTGCATGTATTTTTTACATTTTCAATTTTTTACGCGGTAAAGAGACTGTTGTTCTATTTACGCTACTGACAATAACTTTATGGTCATTTTTAGTCCATAGAGAAGACTAAAGTCATGCCGTACATACCTACACAAAAAAGGTACGGTATCTCGCGGTACACGTCGAGGCATATCACAGGAGAGTCCGTGATGACAGCATACTCAGGGTAGGCGGGGTTCTTGATGCTGTACAGGCACAGACATCCGTTCTTCTGTTGGTTTGTGAAATCCACTGTAAGAGAAATATTAGCATCAAGCTACAATATTAATAAAGATTCATTTTTATTGTTTTACAACGATCTGTGTGACGTAGAGCGACGGTAGGGTTAAGTCTGAGGTCGTGGGATCATTTCTTAAAGACCTACACTATACTGTATCATAAGTAACATGCCTAGGTCAGCAGTGCAGCTGCTAGTATCGTATAACAACCTTACTGTGATGACACTGACATTTTAAATCGATTACGTATACCAGAGCCAGTAGCTAAATAGTCCATGCGTGCGTAGGAAACTCCTCGCTACAAAATTTTCACATAGGAGTGGAAGAAATAATCCTTTAGGCTCACAATGACCACTTCCCGAAATTCACATTTTAAAATTACCGTTGTCTAAATAGCCTGTTTACTATAATGTCTGCTTCTGTTTCCCAAAACGTCCGCATCATCCCATAATGTCCGATTTTCATAATGTAAGTTTCTCATACATCATTTTACCTTGCAAGTCAAGATGGACGGACGAGAAACTTTTTCATGATTTATTTTTCTTTTTCTTTACTAATTAATTAATTACTAATCGTCAAAAACAGAGTATACCTAACCTTATGCAGCGTGATACTTTTTTGATATTAAAAGTATAGTTAACGGCATAAGTGAGCTTCAATGTGCGAGCTTGGAAGCAAACGGGATAGCCGTTAAAATAACGATGGTGGCTTGAAATTTATTTGACTCGAAATAGGGTCAATAGATTTGTTTACGTCCTGCAGTTCAAATGGCTGGGCTCCACGCGTATAATGGAGACGTGGGTTCTTTATTGAACTATCTAGGTACGGTTTATGCGCGTGGGAAAACTCGATAGATGCTTGTCAGGATTTTTTAGCCCAAAACCGGTGCAACCACAGCATATACGAGTAAGTATAACTAATATCAAAAGGTACTATGTATTTTTCATAGTATTTTAGGTGCAGACAAGCACACGGTGATAGAAAGCGGTTACCGAGGCTATATGAAAACCCATATTTGATGACCTCCGTGGCGTGGCGATAGTGAACGCGGCTGCTACGCCGGAGGCGCGGGTTCGATTCCCGCTCAGTACAAATATTTGTGTGCTTGAATACGAATTTCTGCATTCGTCTGGGTGTTTCTATGTATAATATGTATATATTTTCAAAAAAATATATCTATGTATGTTAACAAAAGCTGGTTAAACTATGCTTACCATGGGTCTAGGTTACATCCTTGCGGTTTCAGTAAATTCGAGTGTGATATAATCGCTTTTGCCAGCCACCGGGAAGTGTCCGAGGAAATTGGAAAAAGCGGGAAGGGAGGCTGTCACACTCATGCTGAATTGTTCTAAACTCAGATCACCGTACGTACGGTAGAAACACAAAGACCAGCAAAATGGACAAACCACTTGCAAACATTTTGTCACGGTTTCTGGGTGAGATGGGAATGAATATTGAAATTTTGTAAGACAACTATAAAATGGCTAAGAACATTCCAGAATTTGAAGCAGAATCCAAAACCGTATAAAGTGAAGAAGTAGAAACCGAAGTACCAGGAGAAAACCGAGGTGAAAAACCAATTGCGACCAGGTAGAACGCAAGGATGACGATGAATTTGCCGGATGAACAATTCAATGTGAAGTGGGGCAACCCTGAGTAAATGATAGTTTAACATTCAACATTGATTGGCCCCTCTATTGAGTGTCAAGTGTCATTGAGTTGAGCTGTTCACTGATCGTTTTTGTCACCCTTATAAGGATATAAGGAGACATTATACACGATTGCTTGAGTTTGTTTTCTATTTTAGGAAACCAAAGTCGTTTTGGCTACTAATATTAATTAGAAGATACTTATTTATTTCTGCTAATGTGTTATGGGCTACCTACTTTAGATACCATCATTTTTTATAGCGCCATTTCTATATGGTGTGTTTTTAAACCTGTGGACGGTTATATTCATATAGTTTAGAGGAACAAAGTGTGCGAGCGACATACATATATTTATAATCAATTCAATTCAAACAAATCAAAAAAGTAACATCAATTCAATTCAAGTAATGTGATATTAGAGATTTTGATATTTCACTATAATTATATCTAATTCAAGTACATTTTGCCATAAAGTTAACATGCAAACAGGGTCCTGATTCTGCTAATTGCCAACCATTGTCAAACCAATGAGGTTGCCAAAAATGCTATTCAATTTTAGAATTTACTGCTATGCTGTAAAGTGTCAAATTAAATGATATCGTGTAGAGTGAAGGAAACGATATAGTGAACTCTTTTTATTTTATTTTTAAAATGTAATAATGAAGCCTATATATATTATTTAGACAATTTTAAGGTTGTCTATTGTCGAAAATTCAATGGCAGTTTTTTATAATCGCGCAGTTTGACAATGGTTTACAATTATTAGATTCGAGGTAAGTGATAGAAAGCAATAACAGCACAAAGCAAAAATACGCACTTTATGTAAGCTTAGGTCATACAACAGATGTAGTTTTAAATATAGAGATATTTATAACGAGTTAAAATCTGGATATTTAAAAAAAAATAGATAGGTACCACTTACATGAGCCGTACGCAACAGCGAAAAGGTCCTGGTAATGCGTGTTCCACTGTACGTCGCAGACGGCGTGTTTGGCCATGGGGTCAAATTGGAACTTCCACAGCGGTAGCAGTGACCCCATACCTTCACGGAACTCGTCCGAGGGGTCATCCCAGTAACGGTAATCTTGAGCTGTAATCAGCATGAAGTATGAAAGTACAATCAATATATGAATTATTTTATGCTTCTACTAGCAGACACGGCAAACGTCGTCTTATTCGGACAAGCAGCGCCACCTACTGGATCCAATTATCATTTTATACCCTCCAATAACCCATTGAAATATGTACAAAAAGATTTAATCAAATCGGTTCAGCCGTTTAGGAGACATAAGGTGACAAACGCACAAAACAATTATTATGCATATAAAAAGTTAATATACCAATATCATCATAGACATTCTGGTTGACCAGCCTCTCCAGGATGGACCATGCTTCTCTGATACGCTGTGCCAGCTTTTCGTCATGGATTTGCTGAGGTGTTTTCGCATGCTTCGTTTCTTTTTTCTTCATCTATGGAAGGAATTGGCAAGAATGCTTAGGTACTTTTAAATAAGAAATAATTTTAAACTAATTTTCTCTATTTGTAGCATAATAATCTCATTGAGGATATAATAACCACTAGTTCTCTAGGAATATTATGAAATATTTTGTTCAAAATCAATTTGGTGCGGAAGAGACCCTGGGCTGCCGGGGCTAAGTGCTACGGGTAACTAAGTGGATCACGGGTAATTTTGTTGTATGTGTTCAATGTGCCAATCAGAGAAGTAGTGCCATGGGAAAGTAAAATTACCTATGACACTACTGGTAGTGTCAGGCAGTAGTGCCACTGGCAATGGAGGGAATTATTTATAGGAGAAATAAGACAAAAGCTAAACGAGGTAACAGGGGACTGTCGATTCGGATCGTTCCTGATCCAAAGGATGGCCATCGCAATCCAGCGTGGAAAGGCGGCGAGTGTGATGGGCGCTTTGGCACCGAGAGCGATCAGTGACGAGATTGACATAGTATTTGCATTTAGTTTTTATGTTGACTACTTTATATTATAATTTTCACATCTATGAGCACATTTCGATACCTAATACATGGTAATTGTATTATTTTGATAATAATTAATAAAATGAATTCAAATCCATCAACTCATATGGTATTATTTTTGACTACGCAAAATTTGCGTCACATTAACGTCACAGTGTCAAATGTATGCTAAATGACTAACGAGACTTTAACGCAGGAGAAAAGCATTGCCTGTCAGACAGTTAGTCGGCAGTCACTCTATTAAAGGTCAACAAACTATTGCAAAAATACAATAGCAAGTTCCGGGGTTTAAGAGTATAGTATAGATGAATGAGGAATATTAAGAGAATGATGAATGATAAGATTCAAAATGTCTGTTCGGAGCATGTATAGCACGCGTGGCAGTAGCAAATACAATAAATGTATTTAGAAGAGATAATATTCTAATACAGTTATCATATCAACGCTAACGAATATTTGCTAGTACATGATAAATAAGTTTACATTACACATATCTATGTGTAAGTGGAATGTACAAAATTTGTTTCATGATAAATAATCATAGATCGTTGTCAACTCATCATCCTATCTAGATGCCTACCTAACTTAGTATAAATGCAACGACTCCTTGTAATTTGTAAACACGAGATTGTAAACTGTCAAGAGACTGTGAACCGACGCTAGCTCGTAGACACTACACGCCCCAACACCGATAGGTCAGAACTGTATGGCAGAGGTTTCATAGGGATTCATGATATCCAGTCCCAGTAAAAAGCGCTTTGGAAGAGAAATACATTGTACTTTCAATAAAATATTGAATTACGAGGTGGTATGTTGTATTTCGTACGGTTTATAGAGCAACGAAACCTTCCATTTCTTTTTCAGACTTTTTAAGGCAGGTGACGTAAGAGAGTATTTCTATTTGCCTACCCACTAATTAGATACTCCTAGACTCCATAGCAGTATAAAAAAGATACAAAGGATCAATTAGTACCTACACGAATCCTTAGCAGCAAGTAGAGTTACTCAAGACTAAGATTTTCATGCGATATCAAATGAAATTTAGTTCTAACTAGTCCGTTCATATATCGCATGAAATAGCAATAGCAGTGAAGCAAAATAATTCATACTCTTTTAGGTTTTTCATCTTCCTTCTCTTTCATTTTCCTGGCGTAATCTTCTGTGTAGAAGTCGAATATGATGCACTGTAGCGCCGTTGATCCGTAGTTTGCTCTCGGCGGCGGGATCGTTTGGGTATCAACCGACTGTATAACATAAGGACTTATTACTAATCTCCATTGACATGCTATTTGTGTACAAGCGTGCGTAGCGAATGCGCGTCTATGTTTCATACGTCATTGTAAAATACTGAAGTGTAAACAATCAAGTGCTTCAAGGTGTAAACGTGAGTAACTATGGCTTCAATATTTGTAAAAAAAAAGAAGTGATTTTAAAAATGGAAGTGTTTTTAAAAGCATTTTTTTACTAGTTATGTTAAGTTCTATTTTAAATTTTAAAATACATACCGTGTTCTTACATGTATTGTAAAGTGTAAATATTAGATAAATTACATTTTACTGTAGGCTATTTATTGTGGTGACTATCTAATAAATAATATTGCGTGAGAAAGTGTTTGAATAAACTAGAAAAGCATAATTCGTAAGTAGATAAAAGCTAATTAACGTTGATTGATTAAATAGTTACTTTTTTCTATACATACGTCGCGGGACACGTTAAAAATAAAAATACATATTAGTTACATATAATATGTACATGGTTACATAATAGACATAGAGATATTCGTCTCTAAAGACAATATATTACACAGAGGTAAGTTGAATAGTTCATTTTACATTAAGTTTTTTAAATAATTTTCATGAAAACTACCTGTGTGTAACATATTATAAAATGCTCGTATCATGCTAATCACTTCTAGGTCCCAAACACAAACAGCGTTTATGTACAGCGAACATTCACTTATAATTAACATAAAAACACAATGTACAAGAGTTTTCTTTAGAAATTGATTTTAACCTCAGTAAAGGGAATTTCCTAAGATTTTGCCTTTAGCTTACCATCAACGAGGTCAAGTCATATTGACGTAATTCTCACGACTAAGGTCCAAGTTAGTACATGATATTATTTACCTCGAGGTATACTCATATAACATAATATATATACTATCTACAATAATAATGCAATACGCATATAAATCAAAACTCGCCTACGCATGTATGTACCTGCATCATGCATCTTTTTGGATATCAGTAGGTATAATCAGAATGGATTGTGTGGTTAAGAGATAGCTGGCTTCCTCCTTAACACCCCTGTGCCCCAATTCTACTAATTGTCGACCATTATCAAACCACCTAAGTTGCAAAAAATATCCTGGAGCCACAACTGGCTGTCGTTTTGTAGAATGGAATTGAATGGATTGATCAATGTATGAGATTGATATATTCGTTCATGCCTGTCATAAATGCTATAAACGTCAAAATACATGTCATACTTTGAACATTATGTTTATTCTGTTCTACAAAATGATTGTAGTGGCAATCGTTTTTACACACGCACTAGTAGTTCACATATTAGTAAATCTAGGGCTCCTTCTCTCCACACAAGTGGCGATCGTTTTGCACAATGGAATTCAACAGATTGAATTTATGGAATGTCATTCGTTTACGCCTGTCATAAACGTCAAAATATGTGTGAATCCATACATTGAACAGTATTCTATTCTATGCTACGAAACGACAACCAATGAACATTTGTTTAAGAGTTCTATTGCCTAAATTAAATAACGTCCTTATTTTTTATTGAAAGTTGAAATTTTGTGTTGTATTGTATTACTTACTTACCTATGAATTTCAATTTAAACCATGATATTTACTAAAAACCAACCTTCAAATGTAATTACAAATAGGTAATGTATACTGCATTAACTCCACAGCAAACACTGAGCACAGGAGTTATACGAATTTGTAAATTGAAAGAACTCATGTAAACTTCGTAGATTCGTAATTCGTTTGCTAACATCGGACTAAATGCAAATATTTACAGTGTATACAAATCAATACGTATTTATAACATACCTACTGTATTTTTTACCCAAAGCGATTACCCAAGTCAAAATAGCGACCTACTCAATAGTACTCTCTCTAATCTATGTAATAAAAATATTCTGCTTGCTATTGCAAGACTAGCTGATGTCCGCGGTTCTGCCCGCATGGGTCAGTTCTTGCGTAGTGTTGTAAACTTTTGTATTCTATTCGACTCTACTCGACTCTGTATTACACTTTCATACAAATTTTCATCGCCTATTTCTCCCCCTACACTCCTTTTTTCGCTTTAAGAAGTAGCCAATGCCCATTCTCAAGCTCTAATTCATCTCTGTACCAAATTTCAGCAAGATCGGTTACTAGTATAATTGAACTTGGCTACGATGATAAGTGAAGGCTATAGGTATAGTTTATTATCATCAGTGCTGGCTGGTCGCATAGACTGATATAAATACTAGGCCCTTAAGTAAAATTACACGTCAATATTACGTGCATCGTGAATAAATAACATCAAAATCTGCTATTGATCATTCACAGAAGCGAACTTGTTTATTTTCAGCTAATAATTTCTACGGAAAATTTATTAATTGTCGGCACTCTTTCGTACGCTACATAAAATAAATTTGATATTATATTAGGTAATAACACTGTTTTTCATTATTATACCTATAAAAATTAATAAGACTTCCACTATTAGTCCACCACAATTACTCCTTATAACCTTCTTTCATCTTATTTTTGTCGAAATAAAGTCAATTTGTGGAATTACTAAAATTATTGATAACATACATTTATAACTACTATAACAGTAGTTCATCGTCATCTGAAAATGTCTTAAAATACAGTTAAATATACTTATTTCCTTTCGCGACCAGTTACTTTAGATGTATACATATATTAGGTATAACAACTTAGCAAGTAAGCCCTTCAGACAGCGTAAAATCGGGTCATCCATCTATCCATCGACATACCCTAATAATTTTCGACCAATTCTAGAATTTTACGCCCAATTACTTGTTATCAAGCCTACTCTGCTAAATTTATGGCTCGCTCTAAAGAAGACCTGTCTGCGAGACTATTTTTATCTCTTATAAAATTTAATTCATTTTAACTACGAATATAATCCGGTTTTAAATAGAAGATAGACACTGACTCGTCTGGGATAGTTGTAGGTCAGGGCGGCGCGTTCACAGAAGTTGAACTGATTTGCTAATTTCTTCACTTTCGGCTTTATGTCCAGGACACTTAGAGCTGCGTCCATTGCCGCCGCTGGTTCTTCTGTATAAAAATAATTTATAATGTTTCTTATTAGGATGCGATTATGTTACTATAAAATTTACAGTAAACTTATAACCGATTATTAGTTCAAAGAATATACGTTTGAAATCTTTTGTCTTGTGTTGTTTTACATAAATATCTTCTTACATTTAATCATCACTGTCTATTTAATTAATTTTATTAGTAGCAAACTGACTTTAGCATAATATATCTTTCAATTTCTGTTGAGGAAATACAGCAATGCATAAAGTTGAATTGAAGACTTTACAAAATATTTGCCAATTTTCTTTTTGCTCACCTGAAAACCTGATATTTTGCAGATTAGACCAAATGGAATTCAGGTAAGAGTTATCCACTTTAATTATTCTAAAACATCATTTTTCAATACCTTTTCATTTTTATAATGCTACCCGTATACGATATGATTGATTATTTTATTTACTGTTGTTGCTTTCATATTATATGATTACCTATTTACTTATTTGTAAACTTACGGTCTTCATCTCCCCCTTCATCTTCAACAGCTTCAGCGCCAGCTTCTTCACCTTCTCCACCTTCAGCTGGAGGAGGCTCCGCTTCTTTTTCTTGCTCTGCTTCCGCAGCAACCTTCTCTTCATCAGGTGCTACATCCTCTGAAAATAAATATAAGTTTGAGAGAAAAAAGAAACTGCTGGTAGTAAGAACATTTTTAAAATAAACCATTGAGAAATGAAATGAAATGGAATATGTTAATCAATGAGTGTAATTATTGACCGTTGCCCAGGTTTCAAACCAATAAGTAGAGCAAAAGATGGACTAAACGAAACCTAAACCAGCACTGTGAGTGTGTAAATACTGATCATTTAGCACAAAAATGTTGAAAGGCAGTTATTTAAAAAAAAAATATCAATTTATATTACCTTCTGGTGCAGCAGCATCATCGGCTGGAGGGGGAGCTTCTTTTTCTTCTTCTTCCTCTTCCTCGGCAGAGGCCTTTTTGACTTTTGCCTTTTTTGGCCCCGCATCGTCAAATCCAACCATGCCTGTAAACACATTATAAAATAAAATCTAATATGGCTGGTCTATGAAAAGGAGATAAATCCCTATTGAAACCTTCACAAGAAACTCTAGGCAATATATTTAATAAACTTGTGTAGTCTCTTGCGGCTGCAGCTGAATGAATTGTTATTTATGTATGTTCCTACATTTCAGTTGAAACTTGTTACAAAATAATAACAATTGAAAATGAGTTTTAATTCACAACTCACCATAACCAGCGCTTATTTGAGCTTTGGCTTCTTCTGAATCTTTACGTATAGCAGTACCCGCAATAATTAATAGAGGGTATGCCTTACCGAATGTAGGCTTTGGTTTTACCAAGAATTTATGCCGGCCATAATGGTAAGCTACTTCATCTGCCACCCATTGGGGATTGATTGTAGTTAAAACACGTCCAACCTCCTCGACCAAGTCCTGCATAAATGGATAAATTTGGGTTTTTAGATGCATGTCATGTTCGGCTTTAGTCATGTTCTACCTTTGGTCATGAAATTGTCAAATTTGCATTTTGTCATATTCAGATTTAGTCATATTCCGATTTAGTCATGTTCTGATTTTGTCATGTTCTGATTTAGTCATGTTCTGCTTATGTCATGTTCTGCTTATGTCATGTTCTGCTTATGTCATATTACGATTAGGTCATGTTTGTCCTGTTCTGGCGGGGTCGGTGCCGCTGCTGCTATTAAGCTACTTTGTACAGTATATTAATCAAAACACAACCAATAATCTTATGATTTATGTAATTTAATAGTTATCCAACCAATGTTAGTTATCCAATCAACATTCACTTGAATATAATCTAAGCCTAACGTGACATTCATGTAACATCCCGATCTGTATTAACAGTAAGTGTTACCTAAAAGTAAAATTTTAACTTAAAAATATCAATCGCAGTAAACTTAACAGAAAAATAATTCCTAGCACGCTGAGTTTAGTCTAATAACTTTTTTTTAAATAAAAAGTCAGTTTCGTAAATTTCACCAAGGCTTCAGCAGCCGTTATTTTGTGGCGATTCAATTTGCGAAGGGTAGCCTTAATTTTTGCATCGAATCTTTTTTTATGTAAATTACGCCGAGTTTTAAAGATATGATATTTACTTTGGTGAATTTTGATGTCATAATGGGTAGCTTCCTTTTTCAGCAATGTTGTAAATTTGCATATATTTGGTTTTGATCCAAATCTGGTCTTTATTCGCCGATGCCATCCTTCTAACGCACTCGTCGTTCGGTGGTCGTCATTAGCGACACTTAGGCAACCGACCCCAATAATTTTGAACCATTGCTTCTCGAAGTAGTCTTGAAATTTGTTAAAGTTTGCAATATCTCTGGCTTTCGATACTATATATAACCACCCCTCTGTTAAGCAATGACTAGGGAGCAACGGTAGCGACATACATAAATTTATAATTTTTCGGCCTTCATGACTTTCTTCAATAGACAAATTTTTCATTTTTTTTAAGATTGCCTTTTTGTAATGGAATAAGCAACCAGTTACTCTTGCCTCGGGATAACATTTTCGTATAGCATTAATTGCTGCCAGTTCATAATCTAATTTCATGTAGACTACATTCATGGTTAGTTTTTCTTTTAGTATTTCAAATAACTTTGTGTAAATATGTTCTGTTTTACCCGGCAATAAACAAAAAATAACTGGTATCATGGTAAATGCCGGAGAAGTACCGACTACAGTATGTATCGTATACAATTGTTGAAAGGGTCGAGGGGTAATATAAAATGTCCCATCCGCAAAGAAAATGGTTTGTTTTGTTACTAATTTTCTTGCCGATTGCGAAGAAAATATCAATATCTTCTCTCCATCTAAAATTTCTTCACATAATAAAAAATCACGGGCCAAAATCGGGGGAATAATGACATCGGCGGTCTTATGAAACGTCGTCTTGGGCACATTCAGTTCCTTATTTCTTACTTTATATAATGAATCTTTGACAGATTTAAAATCGGGAATGTCAACAATATCTACGTCTTTGTCTTTTGACATTTTTTCAACAATATAATCAAAAATAGTTGGTATTGGATGATATACTTCTTTAACCATTTCTTTACAGAGATCGAGATGTTCTCTCACTCTGTTTTTTGAGACATCACGCTCACAAATATGCGGTATATTTACCTTTGTCACTACTTTTCTGTCCTTGTCTAAGGTCACTGATCCGTTACAAATACTTCTCTTTGAGCAACGCCAGTATGATGAACCACTTTTATTATTTAAACTCAATGTATACTTGTAGCCATCACGTAACAAAATCTTTTTCCCTTTTCCGCTTTCAATGAATGTCAAACAGCCACTTGTACTCGTTGGTTCTACCATTATAAAACTAATTGATAATACACCTTCTTCTTCTTCTCTTATTTTGTGGACTCTTGGGATAGTTTCCACAAGTTCGCAAATAACCGTCAAGTTTACTATAATTATTTTATAAAATTATAAAAATGGCGAGACGTTTCAATCATTAATAATACATACGACAACAGGAAATTATAACTATAAAAAAGACTAGACTATAGAAGTATATATGACACATGACAATAATAAATGACATGTAATTAGAAAAAGAATTTTAAAGTCTGCCATAGTGAAACTTATGCATTGTTATTAAAAAAGTTTAAATACTTGAAACTTTTAAAAATCAGTCAATAAAATATTGACCAACGGTTCATGGACCAATCGACTGTTGGTAAACCGTTACAGAATCACTAGCATATGATAAGTATGACTAATCATGAACATGACTAAAGGATAATATGACCAAATTAGAACATGACTAAAATATAATATGACCTACACAAACTGCAATTATGGCTATACAAGAACATGACTAATCCAGAACTTGACCAAAGCAGAATATGACCAAGGGTAGATCATGACTAAAGCCGAACATGACATGCATCTAAAAACCCATAAATTTGTGTAAGATTATGGACATTTAGCTATGTAGGACTACAGGCCGAATCTATTGTGTATTCTATGATAACAACAATTATCATCTCAGCATAGTTCCCGGTTGACCAGGTTGATCACCGCAGAACTCGCAGTGCGTTTAATCTTTCTCCGCTTGGGTTAACTTGTAGTTTTAATGAGAGTGAGATTGACTTGACACCAAAGATTTCGATGGGGGTATCAGGGTATACATCATTGTAATAAAGCATTAAACATTAAACAATTTCACAATGCACTAAAATTAAGATCAGAAGAAATACATCTCCTTAAACGTATTTCGTAGAAAACTTCCCGACACTATTTGCTTCTAAAACATGTAACCCGCAAGTGTATTCTTGGTTTTCCTCATCAGACGTCAAGAATACTTGTGCCAAGTTACAATAAAGTAATTACCATTTAATATCACGTTTGTAAACAATAATATGCCAAACCACAGTAATAAATTTCCTACACACGCTTGAAGTATTAAAACAATCGCAATAATATCTTACAGCATCCGGTACTTCTTCTTGTTCATCAGGTTTTATCAACTGTCGCGGTTTGAGCCAGTCCAAAGCATCGTCTTCGGCAAGATTAGCACGTGACTTTTGCTGCCCTTCTTTCTGTTGAAGTTTAAAATGTTCATAAGTTTAACAAACTACTCCCTTCTGCCACAATATTATATTTGCATCACAGCATTACGTACATCAAAGCACTGCAATGCGTTGTTCAAGTGCACAGTTTCATCGGTGATATTGAGAGCGCGTTTTATCATAGCCTTTAACATTTTGTTTGAAATAATTGGACTTTACAGAAACAAAGAAATACGCAAGCACGCAAGCGTTGTCTGACAGCAAATGAAACACTGCTTAGTTTCCTAAACGTTTGAGAACTCGGAGCCGATTTACGAGGATATATTTTGGGGACATTTGCATATTGTTTGATAGGTCTTTACTGAGTACGATCATGTAATTCGACTATAAATAATTCTAGCCACTTTTAGTTAAGCGAAGCAAGCGTAAACAAACGATTAAACCTTTGCGTGCCTGAAGCATGCTGGATTGTATCTTTATTCATGATAATTTGTGTTAAGGCTGGCCTGACTTTTATTGTTTATTGAAAGTTTTACATTTTGTACTTACGTCAAAGTCATCTTCTGATTCGGAAGACATTTATGTATAAGAAGGTATTGTGATTTAATTATTAAGTTACAAAAGTCTTTAATAAAATATCGTCTGCAGTATACGAAGGTAATTTAACAACTGCAATGTTTCTCTTCATTGCAAAATAGTTTACACTAAGGTAGTATGAAAACTTAGAAAGTCGAATAAACTGCATTTGTAGGTAATTGTAGTTGCTAACACACCTATTTTAGTAATAACTAACCAAAAGGCTAAATTGTTGCTTTGCATTATACAATACGGGAGTAGCAATTGACGTTTTTCTAATATGTATGTGATACTTAAAACCGATGAAGATACAAGGAAAGGCACATTACAAAATAGTTTATTGAAATTAGACGTCTAGTGAAAAATAAAACATTTTGGTTAGAATTTAAATAGTCGACCAAAGTTAGTTAGGTATTTAACTTATGAGTTTATAAAATCGTATCAAGATTATTTGTAGTGCCACCTCTGAAATAAGTATGGACATTGAAACTACGATTACTACAATATGAATATAATGTAATCATAATGTTATTGTACCCAATAAATTGTGTTAATATATTTTAATGTTTTACGTATTGAATTATTGAGTTAGTAAATCAAATATTGTACTTATATCTGTGGAATGCCTAAGTCATAATAAAAAAAAAAAAAAAAACATCGTTAATTTCTAAAAATATTTCGAAATCGTAACGAAGTTCTAAAAAGTTACCACGCTAGAGGGAATTAATAACTTGACGATCAGCGAAGTAAAACCTCATATTTCATTTTGTCATGTTAACACACGAAGCCTTATACCATAAATCGCCATATTTCGTTAGTAAGAATACTTAGATTTATTTATTCAATTTTATGGATTAGCTTATTATATTTCCGTAATAGAGTATGTATATAATCAGAATATAAAAAAGTAAAACATAACGAAATATGTAATTCTCATCATTGTTGGTCCTTAAAACAAACTAATCATGTAGCTATAACTCAATTATTTAACACCCTCATAAAATGTTTTTACAACTACAAGCTTATTTTGATTTCAATTTTGTTGGTTTTTGGTATTTAAGATTTTGAGGCTATCATATACCTAAAGACTTATCTTAACATAAATAAAAAATACGATAATTATGTATGCTATAATGAGTACAGTGCCCGTCTTTAGATATGAGTGAAAGAAAGAAGAAGTGTGATATACAGTAAAGATCGAATTTAGTAGAGCATTCCGATCGCACAGAGAGAAATATTTTTATAACAGTTATTGAAACTGAAACCATAGTTTAATGTGGATTTTATAAACATAAACCGTTTTAACAACATAGACAGCTTCTATGGCGTGGCGTTAGTGAACGCGACTGCTACGCAGGCGACGCGGTTTCGATCCCCGCTCAGTGCAAATATTTGTACGCATGAATATGGTTATTCGCATTGGTCTGATCGTGTCATGATCAATGGCAGTCGTTACAGGTAGTTGGAGCCCTAAAAAGATTTCAACAACTGTAGTACTACAATATCGCCTATGGCGGCTATGGCTATATATGTACATTGTAGAAGCTAGATGACAGCCGTTTCATGGATACTATCGAAGTTCAGCCGCGATGCAGTTAGACTGAAAAAATGCAGATCTCGGGCTCTGAGGTGACAGCTTGGAATGCGACCGGGATTAAATTAAAAATGCTGATGATAATAATGAAACCGTATTAACAACTCTATAAAGGTACTAAACTGTCAGTTCAATACATGGTAGAGAACGCTCAACAAAAGTAAAGTAGGTTTTTTCAAATATAAATGAATGTTGTACTTTTTTAGTAACGTTTTAGTGACAGACATAAGATAACTGCTGAAATCCTGAAATATTTATTTATTTTTATTTATTTAATCAGCGTTAAATAATAAACAATCAGCGTTGTTATTTTTACTATTACCTAATATTATAAATGGGTTTAGTTTGTGAGGCAGTTTTTGTAATCTCAGTGGTTTGACAATGATTAACAATTAGTAGAATTGGGGTCCAGATAATTTTAAATCTTACATTCAAACTTATTGAGGTCTTTTGTCATCTGGCAATATTAATTTTATTACAATTTAAGCTTCTCTCATGCTGTCGGTACAAAGTTTGTAATTTACTTCCCAAGCTGGGCGTGTCACCAAATTCTAATTAGTCCCCGTGTCTGGTATTAGCTAGTACTGGAAAGTTGGCTCACGAAAGCCTGCGCGACAATGTCGCGCGTACATTAGTAGCCACGGTTCCCTGAGCTCGCATAACTTACATTTAGTCTAGGATTGGCTACAACAACAACTTTTAAACTCAAAACAAATATTTTAATAGAAGATAATTCGAATTTCGGTAAGTTTGAATTTCTTTTGTCTATATTATTTGATATGTTATTTTTAGAATATTCGCAACCCAAATTACTAATATTCCCTCTGAGCTGATGAAGTTAGAGGGGGTTCTTTATCTGACGTACAGAGGCTGTGTTAGAAATATTATTGTAAGTGGATCGCATTAATTACATTTTTGATAAATAATATGGGTATTACGTTTTTTGACTATAAATATCGTTTGCCCGAAGGTGCGATCCGCTTGTCTACTATATTATATGTTATGAGTATAATTAATAAATATTTAATTGCCCCGACTGATCGACTCGTCAACGCAGAGCTTAGAGGTATGATTCCGTTGCTTGAATGTGATAATATTATAGGTTAAACATATTGAAGTTAAACAAGATTACTTGTTTAACCTCAATATGGGTTAAATAATACCTAAACATGAAAATGTGTAGATATAGACAAATGAACGGATGACATTTCTATTTTCATCGACAATATATGCAGTCGGATGAGGAGTCGTGCATTACTTGTTAAACTTTGTAACGAACCAACGACACCATTGAAAAGCCACAATGAATTAAAACAATAAATAATATTATTATCTACATATATACCTAGGTATATTACGGTACTTTCTATCTGCTGCTGCTGTTTCTAGTCGGCTACGCAATCAATCGCTTGACCTATAGGTACGTATCATTGCAAGCATTCACTAACTGCACACACTAATGTACATTTCCACCAATTTCCAAAAATCTTTCCTTATTGGATACTTGCAACATAAAAAGGCATCTATCCCCCAATTTCAAATGTGTAGCTTAAAAGGCTTTGCGTTGATGAATCAGTCAGTCGGATAAGTAAATTATTTATACGTTTAAGTACATGTGGATTGCACGAAAAAATCATTAGCTTATCGTTTAAAGGTTAATGGCCATAATAAAATAAACCAAAACCCAAATGTCAGCTTGTCAAGTCATTATTTTTCGGCTAGAGTTAGGACGATTCAGTTATTCTTCAACGTATAAAAAGTAGATGACAATTTTTATCACGAAATAAATAATGGCCGTCTGTAAGACAAGCTCATAACAATTTGATAAAGCCATTTCATGACTTGACGTAACTATTAGCTGGTAAGATTCAAATAAAAGAATTTTCGATTAAACCTGTTGGCTCGGTGCACCAACAAATAGGACACTTTATACATGAATTACTTGGAAATAAGATGTGCGTCATCCAAGAGATTAATAGGAACAAAATGTGTGTAAGGAAAGTATCAATTAAGTAGAATAAATATTTGATGATTGAGGGGTTGGTGGCTGAATAGTAACGGTGTAGGGTATCACATTATAAAATGATGTAATGAGGTACATACATACATACATACATATACTCATGCCCGTAATCCCCGAAGGCGTAGACAGAGACACATTAAAGATTTTCGGTCCCACGTCCTATTACGTAGAATAGGTAAAATACGTTCTAGAATATCATTGTAAATTATTATATTTTCAGAGAGAAGTAGTTTAATAAGGGTTTAGTGTCTAGATTAACATATTACAAAGTGGTGACGTCAAATAAGCATATCATTTTCAGTCAAAAACCAAACAGTATTTCAAGTAATTAAGCTGGGTGAGAAAAGAAACCTGATGAGGCGGTCAAGCTGAGAGCCACCATTGTAACATTGCATATGTTTGTAATGGTGACCCTCTTTCCCGAGACTTTGCCTTCTGCTTACCATCAAGTAAGGTGAAGTCATATTAACTGGTTCTTTTTTGCTAGAAATCCGATGTATTTCCCATCTCTCCACTGATAAATTATGCTTAAGTAGGCTTTGAGAGACACTCATCTTAAAACTACTCGTAGTTTTGAAATCTAAAATTGTTTCAAACTGGATGTGAATTCAGAACGCTAAGCAAATATTTTTTTAAAGAGATGCCTACTTACTAAAATCAAATAATCTTTTTTTTAAACTTAAATTATGTCGTAAATAGGGTATATAGCTCTATTGATACAATAATTGGAACTTGTAATCTATAAAGTGGATTACAATGTCCAATCCTTGTGTTAATAGAGCGGTCTGAGAATGGATAAGACTTATTCGTAAGCTCAAATAATGAATAATCAAATTACTCGGCAGGTATGCCTTTTATTTTCGTCGTAAACCGACACGACTTCGTCAAATTCTATTACTCTTATTCCATTTCCAAATTCGAATTCATAAATTTATTTCGTCCAGAAACCGATACAAAAATAATTTAAACAGTTACGAGCATAAAGTTTTATTGTTTGTATTTCCGCTTTTAGCTATCGCGTGATGGATGGCAAATGATGATGTTCGATCGATGAGATAGTATTGCTGATAATCGTTATCGTGATAACAAACAGTTTTAATAATGATCAGAATGAATTATTAATTGGGCGAAGACGCCAGTAGCATGTTTGCTGTTCGACTATTATGTCGCACAGTTTAATCCGGAAAGTGATATTTGACGAATATGTGACTGCGGACTCGTGGTCACACCAGGTTATCACACTAGTGTGACTGTAAACTAGTGGTCATTTCTAAACACGGGTGAGAGAATTTTCGAATATTAATTAATTTCACATTTTCCATGGCTAAATATACCTATAACACATCAATAACGTTCTCAATTCGATTGGTATTTTTTTGTACACCGATTACTCGGAGATTTATGATTCGATTTACTTACGTGATTCTTTTTTAGTTCGATGCAAAATAGTAGCCATTTGTTCTCATAGTTTGGACCTGTGGTTTTAATTTTATAATAATTATAAAATTAAAACTGTGGTTTTAATTTTATAATTATTTATGTGTATTTTGACATGTAAATTTTATTAAATAAATAGGTTTACGGAATGCCGTAACACTCATGCCATTTAAACTCAAATTATTCAGAAACAACTTATTACTTATATTTTAATAGAATTATGATTGAAAATTTCAAAAATTTTAAATTTTGGTACGAATAAATACTTTGCAGTTCTTGTACAGTTGGATTTCATTTCACATGAAAATTCAACACTTCAGGAATAGTTCTGGTAATTATAGGTACCTACCTATTTATCTTAATATTGTGGAATATGCATAATATGGAAATCATGACAGAACATAATTTGCTTCGTAGATAAGTGAATTTTCTCATATGCCAAGCTTTACCCACAGCGTTTATAGCAACGTTGGAATTAGGTACTTCACGATCAAAGCGAAGCTTGGGAAACGACTGGGACACAATTTAAGCGTGCATGGACATACACAATATGATTATTGTTACACAAATATCTATTGAAGATGTACATAAAGTGAATCAGTGATGATGTGTGCTTCACAACACAACATGTTATAATAGACTGCGAGGGTCATATCTTGGAACTAAATGTTATGTCGAAGTCGCTACCCCGAAGTATAAACTTAGACACGTTAGTTTTTGATTGTCATATGAAAATCAACCAGTGCAGTGGTCAGTTTGAACCATAAAGATATACTTAGGGAACAAAGTATGCGAGCGACATACGTAACTTAGTATACAAAACCTAGACGTGCAAAAAGTGATAGAGCATAATATATGAACCGTGTAACATTTTTTATAAACCAAGTTGATAACTTTGACAGAAATATATATTGCAGTGACGTCAATATTTCTAGACTAAGTCGCAAACACTGCCACTGTTGAGTGGGTTGGGTACCTACAATGTACATATAGAGGAAAAAGGGAAGTGGAGATACTTCTTCCGTACAGTTAAAACGCCTCTGTTTATACTTCGTTGTTAACACTTCGATATACTTCATATTTTTATGTTCCTTCACCGACAGACAGACACAAACGACACCAATGTAGGCTAAGACAGACACAAACACATAAGGTTATATAAACAAGGGTTGTTGTACACACATGCTGAGTCCTAAGGACTGTTACTCACTCTCAACCTCTTAAGCAGTAGCATTCCTAGAGATTTCTCCTTGGACTTACTTCGCCAGAGTTCTGGCAGTTGCTTTTTCACCTCTTTCGGACTCAGTGCCTGTCAGCAGTGAAACTTTTAAAATGGTTATAAACCCATTTATGGATACTATTGTTTTGTAATAATACGTATACCTGCATTTTGTTTTTGTACGTTCACACATGGTTATGTAAACTTTGCGTAAGTTATATTTTGCCTGTTTTGTATTGGTAGTTCGTTATTTCCCCTGTTCCACATATCCCTACTGACGTATCTCTGGTAGGGATACTTGGATTTTTTTTCCAATTATAGCTACCGGTAGGGATATATGGAATCGTTTTCTCCATATATCTCCACCGATTTGCACTGGTGGGGATAGTTGGATTATTATTTCCATTTATCGCTACCAGTAGGGATAATAGGACGGGTATGGAGTGTTCATAAAAGCCTCAAACGCGAGTCATGAAAACCTTTTTTGAATAAAACCTTTTTTAAATGTGAAAAATTTTTATGTTTATTTGACGCAGAAAAAAGTAAAAAAACAAGATAAAACTTAAAATTTGTGATCCGTTGCATCGCACAATCAATGTATTCGTTTATCTTACCATATCTAAGAAAGCACCTACAGTAATTTCTGCCGTAACAAGTTGTAGTTGTGCATTTTGGATAACAATATCACGTAGAACATACGCCTGGTCACGCAGTTTTGGTGCTTTCAAATCGTGTATAATACATTTGAAGCGGTTCCTTTGAACTATAGAGTGCTTATGTAGTATATTTAGTAATCCGTATAAATTTAGTTGCCTATTACATTTTTCATTAATTTTGAAATGCCATGCTTCAGCAAAATTATTCGTTCTATGTTTCTGCCCAAAAACAGACCACTGTTTCCGGAAATTTTCGTTTTTCAGCCAAAAGTGTTTGAAATATTTCATAAATTTTTCCATTTTAAATTCTTCCAATACTTGAGATTCTATGTATGCCCATCCTTCATCTATGTTTCCAATAGGCAATAAAGGCAACGATGCTGTTAATGCTAATATTCTTCTCTTGTTGCGATTCTTGGTCAACTTTAGCTCCTTCCCTTTTCTCCATATTGCCTTATGAAAATGATAGTAGCATCCCCCAATTTGAACTTTTGGAAATACTAACGTCAAGGCCTTCGCAATTGCCGCCTCAAAATCAATCATAACGTACGCCGGGTCCCATTCAGTACCGATATTAATCTTTAGTGAAGATTTAATCAGTCTAAACATAGTTTCGTATGTTTCAGATTTCTTGTTTGGCAAAAGAACGTACAGTACGGGGAAAATATTGGTATACTGAAATGTGCTTCCTATGTCGCAATGTATAGTTATTAATTGAGTAAATGGTTTAGGGCAAACTGCGAAAGTGCCATCCAAAAAAATATTTTTTGATTTGGCCAGCAACTGATTGGACCACTCACTACCAAAGATTAAAATGCGATCTCCATTATAATAAATAAAAAAATATAAATAAAAAAAATAATATAAAATAATATAACTAAAAAATGCTTATATACGGGTGGTACTGCCACCTCTTCATAACTATTAAAAAACATTTTTTTCGTTCCGGCTACTTTATTCCTACAGTTGTATAAAGACGATTTAACATTGCGAAACTCCGGTACGGCAGCTATCATATCCAAAGTATCGTTTTCAATACCTTTAACCATGTTTTCAAAAGTACTTGGAATTGGAAGTGCAAGGTTAGCAATAATCTGCTGTTTGCAATTGTCTAATCGTACCTCAATTTCGTTCTTCGCCACGTTACGTAAACTTGATTCTAAATGAGCAACCTTTTTTCTAATAGTCATCCGATCCTGTAAAATAATATAACCCGATGATAAAGTACCTAGCTTAAACTATTACTGTTTTATTTTACTTTAACTCTTTCAGTCTTGTCGTTAGTCTAACTAACATAAAACTTACTTGGATTGTGAGAGATCCAATACATTTATTTTTTTTCGTAGCGGCACACTTCCAATATTCATTACCATTCGCTTATTCTTTTTTTCTGTGATATTGATAACCATCGTTAAGTAAACAAATACCTCGACCCCTTTTTAAGAATATTATGTCACTCATTACTGCAAAGTTGTAACTATAAGCGGAAAATAAATAATAATATTTCCTTGTATTTATTTATTCTCTTTAGTAATGCCTAAGTAATTACGTAAAGAAAATTGACAATGTCACAAAAACAATTTACTTCTTTCTGGGTCAACAAAACATAAAAAGTTTTCACATTTAAAAAAGGTTTTATTCAAAAAAGGTTTTCATGACTCGCGTTTGGGGCTTTTATGAACACTCCATACCCGTCCTATTATCCCTACTGGTAGCGATAAATGGAAATAAAAATCCAACTATCCCCACCAGTGCAAATCGGTGGAGATATATGGAGAAAACGATTCCACCTATCCCTACCGGTAGCTATAATTGGAAAAATAATCCAAGTATCCCTACCAGTGGGGATACGTCAGTAGGGATATGTGGAACAGGGGCGTTATTTGATATGTTGGTTGAATACTTACGGATATTTCTGTGAAATAAACCATGTACAATTGAAATACAAAAATCAGTCACTTTGTACGGTGAATACTATAGAAATGCCTTCTTGTGTGCCAGAGTTTGTTAATAGACAATCATGTTTCTCTACGTAACCTTACCCCTAAATTATTTGCCAAGTCAAGGGTGCGAAAACGGTGAAGGTAAAGAGAGTTTCTGTGTGTCAGTGCAGAAGACAAAGCAGGGATTTTTGGTCTTCTTCTAATGGCAACACAAAACTCTCCAGTGAGCTCTGGATACCCTACTTACCGCCGGAAACACAACACAAGTTTATTATTAGCCGTGGTATTCTGTAGGACGGAGGTACTTCCCCAGTAGGACTGCTCAATTAGGTCGGGGGGTAACCCCTAGTCAAGTCCTACTACCGTCAAAACTCTACCTCATCACTACTGCCAGGTCAGCTCGTTAACTTATAGTAGGTTCTCACCCTCGGAGCAACTGGAAGGTAGTGCCGTATCTTCGTATGAATTCACAGATTGGACCTTAATTTGTGATGAGACTGCAAAATAATTGGCATTGTTGTTGTCTAATAAGTCGACTGTGTTTTAGGCCCCCTTCTCGACGGTGACTGATGGGTATACTCGACCACAGCGACATTCATATCACAGCTCTCAACCCACTACGGCTGTTATGAGATGATTGCTGATGTGCCCCACATTCTCTTTAGGTAAGTAAGAACAAAGTGATTGATTTTTGCGTTTCGATGAAAGTGGTAATTTTGATGACAAGAGCCCCATGGGGCATGGAGACGATTATTGCATACCTAGAATGTCAAAATAAGTTGAGTTTTATTGTAGTTGTTAACATGTAGGTATATTGGATACAGCGGGTATGAAGATAGGTAAATTCTTTTGGTATTTAAGAATCAATCATTGTTCGAGTACAAAAAATTTATTAGGCAGCAGTTGGTATAATGTTTAGGTAATCGATTGTGTAACTTTTGTGGTATCATGAAGATGAGTAGTTAAGTATATTTTGTAACAAGTAGGTGCCATATTTCTGTAAAACAAAGTAGGTACTTATTACAAAGACTGTACCATAAAATAATGTGCGTTGACATTATAACTAATAAGTGGTTAGCTAGAAAACGGTTGTAAATATGTATTGAAAAATATAGTAACAGTGAGGTTTGTTTCAGTAAAACGGCCTGAATTCTTGGTTTATTTAGTTCTACATCAAGTAATCTAAACTAAAGGTACATATGTAAATCAGTACTGTAAAGTGTAATGTTTCAAAGTAAGTACATAAGTAACATACCTAATGGAGATACGCCTTTTAAAATACAGACATGTTTGATCGATGTTGCTAGTTGACTAGTAGACGTTATAAAACTATACCTATTGCGTAAGTTTAAATTGTGTAATTTTGTTCCTTATAAGAAGGACTCCATTATACCTTAGTTACATTTTATAAACACCTAAACGTTGAAATAATATTATTAGTAGATAATTAGAATTTGATGTTACAACAAGTTTGTGTTCGCGTCATTAAAATTTGTGTACTATCGTACCTATGTAATGTATATTATTGAACTTTAGTTTAAGATGGACTCACCTTTTTGGGCGGCATTCTATCGTAATTAATCAATATATATTACATAAACAAAAATACTATAACTTAACTTAGAAAAGTATCAGCTGAAAAAGTTTGACAAATTCGTAAATAAATTTGACGTAGTTTTGCGTGAGGCAAGGGTGCGCGCGCAGCTCATCGTTGCCATGGTAACGGGGAGGAGCGCCCTCTACAGACCAGAGTGCTGTAGCCTGTAGATCTGCAGTACCTTCTTTGTAGCTTTGAGCTTCGAGGTGTTTATCGAATCATCTGTTACCTTCCTTCATCTCATCATTGAAACCTAAGGGTAAATATGCTTATTTTTCTTTGTTTGTAGTAGCAGTTATAATTTTGTAGAATTTGCGACGATGAATATAGGTCTAAGTGTTCCATTATGTCGACTGTAGTCCCCAATTAGCCAATCGATTTGTGTATACCATACAGTTGTAATTAGCAACATGTTGATATTTGTGATGATAATTTAAGTGCTTTCTTGTTTGTTGACTAATTAGATTTAGAAATAGAATAGAACAGAATAAAAGTAAAATAAATGCAAGTCCACCAAAAAGCTCACGAAGATATTACGTACATATTTTGTAGAATAATTGTGTATTGATAGGATGACCTTGTATCGATTGAAACGGCTATTACCGATGTCTTGCGATAGTGATGGAAGATGACCACTCAATATAATGTTAATAACGACTGTTTTAATAAAATAATTGAAAAAAGGTAATTGCTCACGTCATAAATTATTTGTATTAGAAAATGATAAAGACCTTGTCTCTGTTTCTAAAACAATATATACCTACCTACCTCCATTGTTTTTAAACCCCAAAAAGTCATGTAGATGTCGATTCAATGTTTTATTTTCATCCCATCTGACCTTTTCGTTTCTATTTATAGAATTCTACATTCCAGTTCTGAGCTTGTTTTCAACAAACTCTGATTTTAGATACGAGTATGTATATTTAGGTTTATGGTTGGCATTGTAAAATCAGGTGCATCTAGTATTTACAAAACATAAACTCACGCCTATATACCCGAAGGGGTACGCAGAGGTACTAGCACCCACATTTCGCCAGTTTATGTTTAGGTCCCAATGTAATAGGTGGAGAGCCTATTGCCATTAACCGGGCACTTATAAACCTGCGTAAATACACACATAATTTCGAAAAGCATCGATAAGTGCTGTGTGCCCTGGTAAAACTTGGGGTCGAACCCGAGACCTCGTCTTAACAGTCCATTACCCATACAACTAGGCTACTGCCGTTAAATTAGTGTTTATACATCACTTATTGACATCTTGTATTTTGAATATATAACCTATTGATAATTTTTTTAATGATGGGCAAATGAAAACAGAAATTCCACCTTGGCACCGTTTCATACTCATTTTTAATTGTAAAGACTTTTTTACGGAACTTTTTGTCGGATTCTAGAAAATTCCAGAAACCCAATATTTTGCTTATAATTTTTGCTTGTTACGACGTCAAACTTGAGTTAAGGTAAGTAGTTTCGTTAAAGTTAGGCAACTTTTGGTTAAGAATTGGTTTCATTCTGATGAATTCTTCAAAAAATTCACGTATTCTTCAAAAAGTATAATAAGGGATTAAAATAGATTTAAAAAACGAAATCGAAATACCAACGGAAATATCAACGAAAGCGCTTTTATTCTGTGATCAGTGTTGTATTATCATTTCTATTATGCGAATTAAAAGATTTCAATCGCATATGAGTTTTGGTTGTCATACTTCGTCTGTCTTATTAACTCATAATTTCATCATTCATTAATTTATCTTTTTTGTAATCCGGTGATTTACTAGATATCTGTAATGTCTACGGCCAAGATACAAATCCTGATTACCTTTACATTTTGTTAGTTACTAAAAAAATCTGGTTTGTCTGTCCTCTCAACGTTAATCTTAATTTTCCCGAACGTAAATATTCTTAATGAGAAAAACTGTTTTCACGAACAAGTCTATATTTTACGAAGTGAGCGTTATTCTGGATATATGTTTAAAACTGTTTCTTTTCTACATTTCTCAAATGAATTCATTACAGTTATTTTTTATTTATTGAAAATGGGTTTGTACAGTCAGCTATTGGGTTGGCATCTCGCTCATCCCCCCTCCCCTATTTAAAAAAACTTTCATGTTTTTAACTAAGGAACACGTGTGTCAAGTTTCAGTTGAGAATTGAAAATACCGTTACGGAGACATACTCGCAATACGAACAAAATTGGTCACTTTGTCGAACCGCAGAATCGGTCGCTTAGCTCGCTTGGTCATTAACAACTTATACCGAATTACAAACACTCATCTGAGAGTGTTTGCAAATAAACCTTCTGATGTTGTTTTCGTGAGTTAATGACGTCAGCAAATGCAAAAGCGCCACATGCATATACCTATATAGGTTTCTAGTTTATTAGGTATACAAGTTTTGAGATGCACCATGTTGAAAATAGTTGCGCGCGCCGGTATCTGAATTGTGATCGGTGGAAATGGAACGCATTTATGTTTTATAAACTCAAATATATTACATTTTATACAAAATAATTAAAAATCTAAGCTTTTATAGATTATATTTATACGGCGAGACTATCGGTTTGTATCAGAATTGTTTTAACAGCTCGTGAGTGTGCTGGCAAGGGGGCAGGCGGGGGTGCAGTGACTTGCACAGTACGTTGCTTCGTTCATTAAACTTTTAATAACTGTAATAATAGTTTCTTAATATCTCGCATTTCTAAATTACGGGTAATTGACTTTAAATAGTCCATAATTTTTTTTTATGGTTGGTACATTATTTGTAACATCATGCATATATTACTGGCGATCAGACGGCGGTCGCTTCAGTTAAAACTAAGATAAACCAAAATAATTAAGAAAAAGTAGGCAGAGTTGCTAGCACCCACATTTCGCCAGTTTATGTTTAGGAATATCCTTATTAATAATAGTAAATAAAATAGTGATAGGTAAATAATATAAAAAATAAGTAGGTATTAAGTTCAATTATTTAAGCGTTTAAATAATTGAACTTAATACGCACGCCTGTATCCTCGAAGGGGTAGGCAGAGGTGCTAGCACCCACATTTCGTGGGTGTGGGAGTTAAGCGTTTATAACATAATTAAATGTAAAATTATACTTATGTAAAATTAATTTGTAGTATATAAAAGGCTTTTTTATTTTATTTATATCCTTCCTTCCTTCGGAGATATAGGCGTGATTTATGTTATATTATGTGTTACAAAAATAAACAAAACTGTTTAATTAAGATAAGATTTAAAGTGGTGTCCACATATTTAATATAGTGTCGTCCTGTTCTGAATTTCAGGTACGTTTCAAGGTTGCCTGACAAATTACAAGCATCAAGCTGGCGGTGGTAAGAGATCGCCCAGCCCTATGGCACGAAGAATTGGACGACTATGCTCCTGAGATCTTGGACTTTGAGCAATGGACTTTGGACAGCGGCATCAGCAGTGACGAAGCTCTGGATCCCGCACCCAGTATTGGACAGGTATGGGCATAATTATAATGTGTACCTAATGAATTATTACAGAACATTTAAAATAACATTCAGACAGAGTTGTGACATATTTGAAATACTTGTATTTAAAATACAAATACAAAATACAAAATACGTATTTTGGATTTTGTACTTAAGTACTTTTTTTAAAAAGTATTTTGTATTTTATTTGAAATACTATTCGAGACGTATTTTGTATTTGTAAAATGCTTTGTAAAATACAAAATACTTTTTTATTCTTAGCTTCATTTTTCTGAAGCATTCCGCGATTCAGTAAAAACAAAAAATGCCCGCTAGTGGCGCAGCAGCTTCTATGCGCAAAATGAGAGATGAAACAAAATGCATATACTTCTTCTTCTTTTCTTAAAATGGCTTCTGCAGCAGGATAGCCGCAATTTTGCCAGTCTCTAGTAAATGTAAACTTTTATAAAATTAATGGCGAGACGCCAATGTCAAGTTTCAAGTTTTAAAAAAGTCTTCCAGAGCCACGTTAGCCACGCCAGTAAATTCGTTTCCGTGTGTCCGCCCCCCACGAGATCAGGTAGACGATCAGGACGTGTGGTTGGATTTTAGGGGGCAAAAGAATAATGCATATAAAACCTGACCCCTCTTGACAATTCTCAAAGTCAGTGTTACGTTTTGCAGTGTTGACAGCTATTTCATTATTACTGTGTTGTTCGCTCGAAATGTCTTTAAAAAAATGCCAAAACAAATTGTATTTAAACAATATGCCGTGTAGGCTATAAGACATTATTTTAACGATTCGTATTCGATACGAATGTATAAATGACAAATAAAAATACAGAAATAGAAAAATATATTTATAAAAAACCAGTATGATTATGCGTCCACACAGACGCAACATGTCAGATGCTCTTTTTGAAGATTTAAAAAAAATAGAAGATCAAAAATTCTGAAAACCAGTAATTTTACCATAAAGTATTTTATATTTCAATAAAGTATTTTGAAAATACATATTTTGTATTTAGTATTTAAATACAAAAGTCAAAAGTATTTTGTATCTTGTATTTGAAATACTATATTAAAAAAGTATTTGCATTTTGTATTTAAATACTTTTCGAAAAGTATTTTGTACATCTCTGCATTCAGACTAATGCATAAGTTGGCAAGACGGTATATGAGGTTAACTCTTTTCACCCTGGCATTTAAAACCCGAGGCGGCGTACAGTTTTAGTCGGTTAGAGTCTAATATAACTGTTCTGTCAACCAGCAAGGAAAGAAGGGGGATAACAAATAATACTATTCAAGCCCCTTGATCAAAGGTTGATGCGACTCGAGGTTAGAGAGACTCTCATACCACTGTTTTGATACCATTTAGGTGGTAGACATCAGACAAGCACATGTTCCAACTAATGAAAAGTGGTTACCGTAGTATGTAGGCGTCACACATAATGCAGATATAGAGGTTAATAGTACAATTATTGACTGATTAGATACTGTAGGTACCTTTTAATATAAATGAAGCTGTTTACTAAAATAAATGTCCTTAAATATTACAGTCGAGTGAAGAAGGCAGCAAGAATAACAGTAATGAAAACCTTCACGAGGATCCGGTAAGTAAAAACTTCTATAGTTATTTTAAAGCTACTAGTATTTGGGTATTTTCCTTTTTTATACGACTTAGGTGGTAGACAAGCACCCGGCCCACCTGATGGAAAGTGGTTACTGTGGCCTATGGACACAACACAAGGTTATTATTAGTCGTGGTATTCTGTAGGGCTGAGGTACTTCCCCAGTCGGATTGCACGTTGCACAAATACCGGCATGTCATGTAGAAAATAAATTATTTGAATTTATCTGAGCTTATTAATGTAAATCAAAATTTTATTTAAATTAAACACACCGTCTCTGACCGTTTCCAAGCCTTTGCACCAAGAACGAGTCAGATCGATGGCTCTTTAATTGATATGAAACTACTTTTTACAAATTCTATGGCAATGTATTTTGTATTTTTTACTTTTACACAATAGAATCCGCAAAAGTGGTTTAACTTTAATGGGTGACGTTCGCATAAACTTCTGAAAGTATGTACCTACCAAGAGCTCTTTAAATTAAGAATGGCAAAGGTTTTTATTTTTATCTAGCTGTTGCCCACGGCTCCGCCTGCGTGGGTTTCCAATCCTGTTCCCGCTGCTCCATAAAACCTACCATAGAGTTCAAGGAATAAGTATAAAGAAAATTACTCGAAGCAGAAGCGCGGTCGCTAGGTACTCGAAGGAAAAGATGCGAAATCCATCTTGGACCTTATTTTGAAATTTTTCATCTTAGACTGAACTAGAACCTTTAATAATAGTTTTACTTTAGTCACTGAGTTACCTAAGATATTATCTTTAATAATTTGAAGAGATTTACATTTGCATAATTATTTTATGTTTACAGTTAGATGTCAAAATAAAAGATTTGGGGCGTCGCTTGTATATCGAGAATCAGCGCATGAACAATGCGTATCTTCCTGTATACAATGCACTACACCAGGATCCGGTTAGTAATGATATTATTAAGTTCATATACATGAGTGTTTCTATATATAATATGTATGTATTTACAAAAAAAAAGTATCTATGTATGTTTATCCGCATTCTGGAACCCGTAACACAAGCTAGTTAAACTATGCTTACCATGGGTCTAGGTGACATTGTGTAGATTGTCGTAGAATATTTATTTATCATAAACATAAACTGTTTCAACAACACATATAGACTCTGTGGCGTGGCGGTAGTGAACCCGACCGCTCAGTGCAAATGAATAAGACTATTTACATTAGCCTGGTCTCTCGGAGTGTATGTTAAGCCGTCGGTCCCGGTTGTCAGACAGTCGTTACGGTGAAGTCCTCAAAATTCCAACAACTGATCGAGCTGCAGTACTTTGATATCCTCTATACCTACTATGTACTATTTATGGGTTGTGGAGGCCAGATGGCAGCCGCTTCACAGGAAATATTGAAGTTCAGCCGCTACGCGGTTAGATTGAAAATAAATGGGCACCCCAGACTCCGAGGAGACGGCTTCGGATGCGACCGTAATTAATGCAAAGACGATGATGATTACAATTTCCACGTTGCCGTACCATCTTTCATTTCTTAATCAATTAAGCCCTTTTTTAGCGAAGCTTAAAAAAGCAATATAATATGGTATCAATATAGGTATACTTTAAGAGTTATCTTTGTTGTAGCATCGCTTCCGTTACGCCTAGGTACATTATACTTACATATTTTATTTATGCAATAATGTTTCATCTTACAGATAGCGAGGAGTATAAGAGAAATGGGGCGTCGCTTGTACCTCGAGGAACAGCAGCGTCAAGCGCCTATAATGGCTTCGGATAGCGAACGCGCTTCACCTCCACTTTACGAAGTAGAGCTTACAGCTTCTGACGAAGATGACGATGGTTCGGTACTCGAGCTAGTTATTCCGATGAAGAATTCTAAGTACCAACGAGTACCAACATCTTCACCGAAGAAAGCGAAGCCAAAGGTGGTAAAGAGGTATTTCTGCGGCCTGTTGTGTTGTGCTCGTTCCCGTAAGTAAATAAGTCTTTTTGATCTTGATGTTGAACGTGTGATGTTGTGTTAATGTTATATTAGTCATTCTTTGTCAAGGTTATGTTGAAGACAAGTTTAATGTAAAAAATATTTATGTGGTATGTAACTATATAAAATTTTCAGAACTTGGGTTTGGCTTGTTACACCTTTTCTATTTTTAAGCTGTATTTTAGTGATGATCCCAATTATATCTATGCCCAAGGTTCATTTTTCATTTGAGTTTGGTTATTATTTACTGACAAACCAACCACGAGAGATTTTATTCATTTGGCTAAAAAAGTATTAATACAAAGTCACGTTCCAGATCAAATTCAAAGTCAAATATTTCATTCGTGATTCCAGTCAAACATTTTGTAAGTCAAATAAAAATAGGTAACAAATTGGTCTAATAGTTTTTACTCATCTTGTGTATATAAATATTTTAACTGGTCCTTTTGTGCCGTCTTCTGCATTTCCTTGTAATGGATACAGTAGGTATATTTAAGTGGAAACCTTATTCATGTTATACTGGAATGTAATAACTGATTCTAGATTCGATGTTGACTCTATGTTGTTGAAATAAGAATATAATAATAATGTTATTTATTACCAAAACAATTTAAGCCTAATTGTACGTAGTATTTTATTTTTGGTAGGATATGATACATTCGACCCAAATTTTGTGGTCTGAATGCGATTTTCCGCACCGCATGCATGAATGATTGTACTAATGTACTGCATATCGAATGCATTCTCGAAGAATACGTATTTCACTCTATTTATTTCTTTATTCAATTAAATTGGAGAAAAAACTCGCCAATATAATATTATATACCTGCACAATACTTTGCTTATTACTGCCGGTAAGCAGGGTCTCTTTAGGAAGAGGGGTACCTACAATCAGCAACGCTCTGATGATATTGATGGATATTTATGAATTCAAAGTTCATACAATAGCAGTACTTTCGTGGCGTAGCGGTAGTGAACGCGACTGCTACGCAGGAGGCGCGGGTTCGATTCCCGCTCAGTGCAAATATTTGTGTGCTTGAATATGAATATCTGCATTGGTCTGGGTGTTTGTATGTATAATATGTATGTATTTACAAAAAAAAATGTATCTATGTATGTTTATCCGCATTCTAGAACCCGTAACACAAGCTAGTTAAATTACCATGGGTCTAGGCGACGTTGTATAGATTGTCCTAGAATATATAAAAAAAAATGCTCCTTACAAGGTACGTTTACTACCATTGTATGAACTTATTAACATGCCATGGTTTCGTTTCTAAGTTATAAATCGTATTTATCACAGTGCTTGAAATTATCGCCAAAGTAAAAACTAAGACATAAAAAGCATATATTTTGTAAAATGTCAATTTAATAAGATTAAATTAGCCAATTTACATTGAGTGAGAGTATTTTTAATCTTGGATATATGTACTATCCTGTATATGTACTACCTTGGTAAAGGCCTATGTCCAGTAGTGGATTACAACGGGCTATTTGATTGCTTGAGAGAATCTCAGTCAATTAAACAAGAGAATGTCTGTCATTAAAATTTGTGTAGATTTTGTATGTCAAGGAAAGTTATTAAGGGCACTTCTTCATATCCTGTTGAGGAGCGGACACGAAATACGATTGTATAATCAAATATGTTTTTGTCAATCGAGTTAGGGTTACGGTTTGGTCAGATTATGGTCTGTGTCTGATCGAATCGTTATCCTTAAAGATGAAATGACTTTTATTTTCTATTTCACATCAAATTCTAAATTGAAAGTCAATATGAAGCTATTGTGTATACTTACTGAGTTTATTTTGCACATTATTGTAATATTTTTCTCTAATGTCACAACAACTCACAGTGAGATCCTTGTTAACTTTTTTTAATGAAAATGGATGATTAGGTTTTTAATAAGTGTATTTATAGTTGTCATATTAGTGTATGTATAAATGTGTAGATTAAAATAAAGTGAGATGTTTCAAAGAGGCTCCCACACATTAATTGTTTATATATGAAAAATCTATCAAATTGAAATGAAATAAACATTACATGTTTATATTTTTAATTACGAATGCATTAAATAGTAGTCAATCAATTTTTTCACGTTTGTATATTATCCAATGATGTATACGGGAATTACCTGTATTTATGAGCTGTATGTTACGGATACGTAATGCCATTCTGTGGGTACCGCCAAGGTACAGGGCATCAAATGTCTGACGATGAAGCCCTCATCGGGTCCCGGAAGGAGAGTAGAGTGCTGACTTGAAGTCGTATAGGTTAAGACCGTGTGATATGAAGTAGGAGAGACCGGAAGGTTGATCATGGACTCCGAAGTAAAGACTTCGGATGCAATTGGGACCCAACGTCTTTATGATGACAATGACGATATTTATGATGATGTTGGATGATATTTTTTTTCTATGTATATATATTGTTTTTTATATATATTTAGAAAAACGCATTGTCAAGCAAGAATTCCGACTTCTCTTTACTTGGAATCAAACCATTGGCTAATATGACAACTGGGACTACTTTTGTAGAACTCATTCTGCATTATGTCACTAACCTCCTGAGATTATTAACCTTCAGATATTGGATGTTTTTATCTGTATCGAAGCAGATGAGGTATTTTTCATAGGGAATAGAATCTTCTCAAGACATAACCATGACTGTGCTCAATTAATTAGCACAAATAATATTCTGACTGTCTGACAGCTTCATCTACGCAGAGTCTAAGTCACTGGTGTTACAAGCTTAGGAGAAGTACTAATGCCAATGTACCTATAATAGTGTAACTTGATGTATGTACACGGTCACTAAATGTTTGTATGGGTAGTTTAACTATCGTTCTTATCTAATAAATGTATTGAAATGAGAAACTGTTTTTTTATTTATATCCCATTGAGGTATTTAAAAGAATGGTAGAATAAGAAACGAGCTTTATTGTAAAAGTATGGTTGTCATGCTTAGCATGAAGTGTCACAAAAGAAGGAAAACCAACTCGTCTAGTCTCTGTCATAAGCCTCGTCTTACAATTAGCCAACTTAAACGTAACTTGAGTAATCAACTGGAGTCAATCTCTCTTTCTCTAAAAACATTGGCAAGATGGTGGATTCTGAGGGATGGATGGCATTGGAGCTGAGGATTGGCTGATTTTTTTCTAATTTCCTAATGTAAGAACAGTCTAATTTTAGACTAAAATCTAACATGTGAATAGAGCTGTGGAGGAACAGGATGTGATGTCCCTCTAACACAAAGGGAGGATCCTCCGACCAGGCAAGGTGATCACGCCTGGCGGGCCGCGGCCCAACGGTTGTCGTTGGGTTGTTGTATATATATTGTACTAGCGCGAGTACTTCATTTTCGCGATACAGGATCCGTAGTGACGTAGTAGTTAAGTAGTAGTCCCGCCAGGCGTGATCACCTTGTCTGTTTGGAGAATCCTCCCTTTGTGTTGGAGGGACATCACATCCCGTTCCTCCACAAAGCTACCAAAAATGGTGTTCTATTCTCGGTGGTCCCGCTACGGTAGTAGTCGTCGCAGACTATCGACCTAATAAATGTGACAAGTTATTAGAAGGCAAAGGATCGGGTGCTATGTTGCGCATTGGAAGACGGCATTCAGCAGTAGACGGCAATAGATCAATAAATTTCATTGATTCTTTTTTGTGTGTGGCTACCATTAGGCAGTTGTTGCTGAAAAAATATGCATTGCTAAATAAGATATTGTATATTGAAACTATGACTTTTCATTATTTTCAGTTCGCAATTTAGGTCAATAGGTATAGCTATATTCAATCAAATGAATTCTTTAAGTTTACAGATCTTAGGCGTAGGGACGTCTGCCGGGTTAAAAATAGCTTAACTTATACCCCAACATCATTCTTGAGTATTCTATGTTGAAACCATAACACGAATAAATATTATATAGTTGGGACTGTAGTTGAAACCCTTTATGAAGTAGAACTGGTAATACCCCACCTGAAATGGAAACTAATTTAATGTGTATGCACTAGATGGCATGTATAACGCTCGTAATTCTCGCTTGAATTTCAAGGTTTCTCATGAAGTTTGAACGTTTTTACCCTTATGCTACTCGACAACAGATGGCTCTGAACACATATTTTAGTTTCGTTACATGACAGTTATTCCGTTCATTAAAGAATCGGATTATATACTTTTAGTGCTACACCCTTCTCTGAAACAAGTAAATTTTATTCTTTGTAATTCCACTGATTTTTGCAAGGATACAAATCATAACTTAAAAATACATAGGTTCTCGTCATAGGCTGTATTTCATTATTGAATATTAACGTGTCTAATTCAATTTAAACTAACACATTTTACTCAATGAGTTACATTGAGTATTACGTGGGAAACTCTAGTTAAATGAATTTTCACTTTTGGCCTTATTAGTTCCACCGTAATTTCAATGTAATGGAGTGAAATAAAATTTAGTACTGAAGTTTTAAATCACTATACTAAAGTGGAATAAGTGAAAAGGAAATTACTTCTAAATAAATTTAGGAGCGAAGAAATTCAGTGATGCGTCATCGCCCCTGATGTACACCATGCACCAGGCCTCATGTAGCCCGGTAGCACCCCTCATAATTCTAACCTGATCCAAATTTTAACTGACTTCCTTCAGCAAACGTAATTATTAGTTATACTTTGTAAAATATAGCATGGGTCCTATGACAGATGTCAAAATGAGGTTCATAGGGATGTCCGAAATTCGATGAAAATATCGATACTACCAGCTATTATTGATGCATGTTACATATAATTAGGTTTAGTTTAATTGTATGTATGTATTTAATTGTAATGAGAATGGAATATACTTAGCATACAAGGCGTCGTCACTCGTACTGATGAGAATGAGTGGAGTGGATCAGTGGAAGTTCATATCAAACAAGATGTTGGCGCGTGTATCTTATGCCTATATCATGGCCCAAGAGCCAAACGCGGCGGGTCTTCTTACAAAATCCAAAAACAGGTTCAGGGCGTTGATGGATTGAATGTAGGATTTTATTTACTCAATATTATTTAGGATCAAGTATATTGAAATATAAACATTATTATGATATTATAATACCTAAGCAATAAGATTAAAATCAAATTTTTTTTTCTTTTATTAATTTCAATTTTAAATTAAGTTTTATTCAAAATATGGATAGTTTATAGTATGTGGTCACGATGATTCATCGCCCATCACTAATTAGCTCGGTATGCCCATAAAGTATGACATTGACAGCTACTACATTCAATAATAGAAAATTCAAGACTTCATGTACGGGATTTCTCTGACAGCTGTCATAGGACCCAAGCTACATTTTACAAAGTATAACTCTAGTTTTAACAAAGGCCTAAAATCATAGAAGCAGCTAATTAAAATCTAGTTCTAACTAAGAAAAATGAGTTCTATTCAAAACTAGTATTAACTGCAACATATCGATATAAATAACGATGATATTTTACACGATAAATTACATGAGTTAAACAAAAAATCTGCAGTATATCGGAATGGTTTATTTGGTACGATTACTTCTTAATAGTATCCAATATTTGAAAGAGCATCTTACATCAGACCACGAGTATAGACTAAACAATATTATTAATGTAAAATACACTAGTTTCCTGTGAAGTTAAATCTGTTTCTTTTTATTAAGCGTCAAAATGGCAAGTTCTGTGTACGCTCGTGTAAATTAATAACGTATGACGTCATAGTACTGCTAATTTATTTCCTACCAGTGTTTGGTTCAAAGATTGAAAATTTATAAAATGGGGAAAAGAGCGCATGTACGTTTTAGATAGAGTTCTTCATCCGATAGCAACGTACAGCCCGTGTTAAGTGCTCACTTGACGGCAATAGGCAACGTGGGACAAAATCATCGTTGCCGAAATGCGGGTGTTGATACACCCCTGCCTACCTACTTCTAAAATACTTTTGGGGATGTATATTGTATAGATCATGTATACTGTATAGATCGTACGGTTATTGGGTGTAAAGAACTCTACCAACATCCTCGTTTAATCTCCCATCATCATTAGCATCAATTCTGGTTGCATTCGTAGCTTGCATTTTAGAGTCCATGGTCGGTTCTCATAAAATTATTGATTAGGTTTATATTGGGTTTTATGAGAGCGATTTCACCTATCATCTGATCATTATGATCCTAGAGAAAAACCTTCGTCACGACCTTGTATATTAATCAGAACGCATAAGCTTGTAAGCGAGATAGGCTTGGGTCATAAGGACCTTGATTAAGACAAAATACAAGTCAAAGTTATGATAAAGATATATTGCACCTCAAATCAAATCTTATTATACTAGAGCACCAATCAAATATAACTACTTTCGTTACATGAGATAAAACTGCATATGTTACTAGGTTAGTAACATTTGATAAGGTTAGTAACACACGATATCGCTAGCTGATTTAGAAACATCACCGGGCAAGCGTGCTTCAGGGAAATGCAACGTCTGATGCCATTGCTGTGTTACCAGCGAGGAATAGGGGCTGCACACATTGATCGAGTGCCCATCGTGAGAGACGCCGAAGTGGGTCCTAGTGGCGGCCTTAGGAGTGGAAGTTCTCTCACTGCCACCTTGCTCACGGCGATGATACAATACGTGAGTTGTCGTCTCCTTTTGCGAGCGAATAAGCTACACAATCAAATAACCTATCACAGTCTACTGCTAGATATAGGTGTTTTCCAATGTTGGGAGAGATGTTTACACGCTGGCCAGACGGATTGGTCTGGGGTTTTATTTCAAGTTTTCCTTCTCTTCTTTATCTTTATCAGTAAAAAGGCAACTAACGGAAAACGCAGATGGTGATATAATATCTGCGTTTACCGTTAGTTGCCTTTTACGACACCTTTTGGATACGATGGGATGGTAGTATACTTTATCTGCGACCGCAAGGATAATTCTGTACGATCCTGTATTCGAACTCACCTGTCTATTAGATTCTCTCTATTATATACTTTTTCTTATTATTTTACCTATGGGTTTCATTAGTAATGTCACCTTATAATCCCCTGTGCTTTTTCTCTTTCAGCTGAGGTTATAGTTTTCATGAAGCAACTGCCATCTGTCCTTCACATTCTAGGTCACCTTTTAGGTGAACTTGTAAATTTCTGTAGATGAACCTCTAAAGCAAGAATTTTATCGAAATCCAAGTTTACAACCAAATAGTTAAAGCGGTTTCCCAGAAAACAGCGTTTGAAAATAATCGATAGTAAAAATGTGAACGTAAATAAATGAATAATCTAGGACAATCTACACAACGCCACCTAGACCCATGGTAAGCATAGCTAACTAGCTTGTGTTACGGATCTACAATGCGGATAAACATACTTAGATATTATTTTGTAAAAACATACATATTATAACATAGAAACACCCAGACCAATGTATATATTCATATTCATGCACACAAATATTTACATTGAGCGGGAATCGAACCCGCACCTTCTGCGTAGCAGTCGCGTTCACTACCGCCACACTACGGAGGTCGTCAAACACCATTTACACAAGAACATATATATACAAGTAACAACATCTTAGTATTGATAGTATTTTGAACAGCGTGGCCTTTACTTTTTGGACTTCACCCAAGTCCCTCGGCGGGTTGCAGTCAAATTGACGGATATCCATACTCGTAGGTATATGCATTATGTGTAGAAATGAATTCCGGTTTCCGTCGTTAATGTGACGTCATGTCTTGACGACGATGTCCTACTGTCCTCTCATATCATTATCATAATATCATCTTTTAAGATTTAAAAATGTTCACAATAAAACACGTTTTCTTGATATTAATACACAATATAAGAGCTGTACCTCCTATAAGGTAATTGAATAACCCGCCCCTGCTTGCGTGCCTTTCACACTTGCCGTGTTTTCACGTTGGATTAAGATGGACACCCTCTGCGTCAGAGTTTCAAAGTGAATGGCACCAGTTGCCTCCGAGTCTATGCCCAATTGCCTTTACAAGGCTTTCAGCATCTTTGCGTAGCTACCCTGCGTCGAGACTCCCGGGGTGCAACGAAGTGAAAGAAAAAAATGAAGAAAAATGTCTCACGCAAGTAGAGCCGCAGCAAATAGCCAGTTAAGCAGATATAAACTATTAAAATTTTAATAAATAAACCGACAAAAACATCTCAAAATTTGGTCATTTTCCAGCGTAGATTGAATTATAAAGCTATAACGAACTTATTTTTAACTTTATAGCACTAATAACTTTTTAATACGACGTCTGTCTCCATGAGACGGATATAATCCGAGTTTACCCAGTTATTAAGGCATCGCTATGTCTGAGGATGTCAATAAACCGGTAAATACTGCTTGAATAACTGCAAGTAATCCGTGCCGAGTGTAATCTCTACATTTAAGTGTAGGTGAGGTTTATTAGCCGCGTGCTTTTAAAGCGCTAGTCGTACACGTGAAGGCTGTTTAATCGCGTCTGGGTCGCGCGGTGGCGGCGGCGGCGCCCCGCGTGGCTCGGTGGGCGCGGGGCGGCGCCCGAGCGCCCGCCGTCAGTCGCGACTCGAGCCCCAGAGGGGCTACACGTGTCCTCGCTCCCGCCAAGCGACTTATATAACCATCCGCACGGTGAGTCCGCAGCCTCCGTGCCCCTTCCTCCTCAACATCGACCCCGCGATTCAAACCCACGCGCTTTATCACACGGCCGCGCTTTCCGACCGTGCGCGGTGTGAGCACGCGCTGATAACCCTCGCGATCTCAACTCGTACTTGTGTTATAACCGTCAGCTGAGAGGTGACATAATCGATGCAGTAAGTACCGGTGTCCGGTGAGAGAGAGTTCGCGAAATGCAGGTGTGTTATGTAACGGGAGTCGGAGGCGAGTTACGGATCAGGATTCGCGGCAGGATACGTGCTTGTTCGCACCGCTTCTCGGAAAAATCTCGATCGCATGTGTCTCTAATGACAATCGTTATCACGTTTGATTCCTTCGTAAACGAGCACTCTTAACGGTTTGCACAAATACATTCAATACACGTTTTTATCACTCACCTACTATTGCTGATGTTATAAACTGTTTGGGCAATAAATCAGTCTTAATAAATGCCACATTTTCAGTGCCTTCTTGGGTAAATTGCCTTCATATAATAAGCAAGCTATAAGCAAGTGAGTAGAAAGATTTCTATAGATTGGCGCCTAATTGGAAAGGTCGGATTCACATAAAAAATCCATTCAGTCGTGGGGAAAATACGTTACTGGGTCAAATGCTTTATACCTCTAATTTATGGAACATATTTTTTGGAAGCAATAGGAGTTGTAAAATTTTGCTCTACACCGAAATATTATATTTAAGAATAAGGCATATAGTCCCTATGACTTGTATCTTATGTAATGTTCCCACTGGTAGGTACTATTGTTATTATTTTACATAAGCACATACTCGTACATTAGGGATCTAATTTATTTAGAAATAATGATAGGGAAAGGTGACGCTCTTTTTGACAGTTTTTGTTTCAACTAGATACATGAATTTATAATTTTAGTCTATACTATTCCCCTGGGAAGACAACTGAAAAAGTTAAGCAGTATCTTAACTTCTTCGATCTAAATGATCAGAATGACGTTTAAAAAAATCTTACTACTAGTCATGATTTTACGATATTACTGTTACATCTGTACAGCCTTTATGATATCATTGAGCTTTATTGACGACCACATATTATATCTGTCTCTTTTTGAGGTACCAATAACATGTTTTAAATCCACTAAAATAAACAAACAAAGAAGTAATTTGTCAATTGTTTTATGTGAGGAAGAGTTAAGAGCATTCCGATAATTGTTTTGAACACATTCTCTATTCAGACATTTTTTTTCATGCGCGAAATCCCCACGGATGCCAATCCCATCGGAGCCGGTCATGACGAGCTCGAACCGACTAAAACGCACGCCGTCTTTGGGTCTTTAGTTGCTGGAGGTAAGATAGTGGCGAACATAACCCTCGCACCCTGGCAGACCTGGGGCCCTCTCTTTCGAGATGACCCCCTTCGGGTGATTCTCTCTTCAGACTGATAATTAGGCCGAATATAATATAGGTAATATAGGACCTACTTTGCTCGTTATACTAAAACCATATATAGGGACAAATGAAACTGAATTATGTCACGATTATCCTCCGTGGCGTTATCCGGATAACGTCAGAAACTGTTCACCTCGGAGTCCCGTGTCCACTTTTTCCAGTCTAACTGCGTGTATTTGACTATTCCGTTTTTTTACCATGAACAGACTGCCATCTGACTTCCACAACCCAATGGCTATATTGAAGTATTGCAATTAGAATAGATGTTGAACTTGTGAGAGCTTCAGCCACAGTTCCGTAATGATTTGTCTGCTAGACTGCTGCCTAAATGTTTGTATGAGAGCCGGGAGAGCCGGTGCTTTATAAGGCACATCAGACCAATGCAAATAGTCATATTCATACGTACAAATATTTGCAATGAGCGAGGATCAAAACCGCGTCTCCTGCGTAACAGTTGTGTTCACTACCGTCACATCATAGAGGCAGTCGAAACTAAACTATGTATCAAAGCAAATTCTTATGCCATATTATTTTTATTTAGTATATTAATCTAAAAGTACTACATAAATCTAAGTAATACACTTCAATTGACCATTATATGTTGAATATCATTAGCCGAGGTGAAGTCAAATTGACATGACCTACATAAAAACCTAGGACTTAGCTTAGATCCAAATAGGATTCCATACTAAACGCAAAAAGGAATAAAATTGAGACTAGAGTTAGAATTCTTACTATTATTAAATGGTCATAATAATTATCTTGGCCTGGTATTGAAAACATAATTAGTGATTTTAGTGACGTACATTTCTTACAAATCAAGTCACTATTGTGAAACGCAAAAATTTGAAAACGCTATTATGAAACGCAGAAAACGTGAAAACGCACAAAATGTGAAACATAAATTACAGTGTTAGCTACTGTTTTTAAATTCAAGCTCATCTTTTTCTATGAACACACAAAAAGTAATTTATCGAAATTGGCAGTAAATTGATGGAACCACAGCATTCGATTGCGGAAAAGCATTACATAGTTAAGCGGAACTTCTAGTAAGTGTATGTAAAATACATCACCTATAATTAAAAACCCAAAATAATTCTTAAGGCATTTTTTTAGAATCAAATATTTATGAAAGTTGACGAAGCGAAAGGTTTTTACGCCAATGGGAAAGAACAATGACTGTTTGTATCAAGATACCATATAATTTAAGGGTAACACAGCTTATGGAATAAATATATATACATAGTTATACTTTTTATATTTTAAAATGACAATTTTTCTCCGATTCGAACGTGATTGGAGGATCACGTGGGTGTCGGTTATAGTTTTTGGTCATAATGTCCTGTTGCAATCAAAGAAAAGGCAGATTTTTTTAAAGTGACCACGTGTTTCTCTTAAAAAACTTAATAAACTAGAGTTCAGTAACTTTTGCGTCCATCGTCGTACTATGTTGATTCATCAACAGGAAAGAACTCTATAGAGGTATTTTTGGGGTTCAGAATTGTTAATTCAACCCAACCACCGTATTTTTTATTTGACTAATGAAGCTCATATACACACAATAACATTTTATTAGGGTAATAGTTCATACGCTACGAGCCTTAGAATTAGTAACTGTACCACGGGTGGAACAGCACAGCTGGCAGTAATGTATAAATAAATGTTTTCATATTTTCACAGAGATTAAACACTAAATTGAATGTTAATTTTAGCTATTGAATTACTAAACCGAGAACGAAATATAAAAACCGCAAAAATCGAAACTTCCGCAATAAAAAAACGGTAGTTATAGGTCGATGACTTCAGTTGTGCGCAATAAAGGTAGTCAGTGTCCAGAACAATCCATGTGGGTGTAGAAATATTGACTAACATATTTACTAATTAGACACATGTCTATAAACAGATTATAATTATGATATAAATGAATATTTAAATGTACAATTACTGCTAAGGAGCCTGGAGCTTTAGTATTTAGCCTCGAATTAAATCAGAACTGCTTTTTTTTGATCTGGTAGGCAATAGAATAAAATTACATGCTCAAATAAGTAACGTATTATAATTTTCTGATATACAAAAGTGAATATAAATGTAAATAAGTACATGAACTAAAATAAACAATCTATTTTGAGCTATAGTTTGAAGGCTTCTAGAAAAACGTGGGTGAGACCGGTTGGGTTTCTTAATAGAGTCCATAACAAAGTGGATCTTTGGAATCGACTAAATACTTATTTGCAAATAAATATGTACTAATGTTATAAATGCAAATGTAATTCTATATGTATGTCTGTTACGTTTTCACGCCTAAACTACTAAACCATGTAGACTAGAGTTTGGGAGAGGATATTAGTTCCTTTTTCGCTAAAAATCGCGTTATAGGTGTTCCAATAGAAGATGAAAAAAAAAAATTGGTACACAGATATATTAGATTTTGGAAAAGGTATATTTTAATTAGTTAGTTTCCTATAAAGGCTGTCATACAGTTAGACACTGTCTAAAGACTTAACAATTATTTAGTCCGCAAATTTGTTCATCTCTTTTGTGGTCCGTTCACTATTTTTTGAATTTTATATATATTTAGATACGCAATGGGCATCTATTATATGAATAAGGAATTAAGATTATATTGCAAGTCATTACATGTTTAATTGGGCGTATTGTAAATAAAACATTTTTTCTTCCTTCTTTCTTCTTATTCTTCGGTTAATCAGAGAAATACGCGTTGAAATCAATTAAGCCAAAACGTACTTCCGTGGCAATATATTAACCGGAAACCGTAACTCCTACCCATAGAAAAGATATACCTATATACGTAGCCACTTCCGTTGCCCATGGTGCCACTAGCAGGTTTTCCGCATACCCTATCTTGAAACCCCTTGCGTATTAAATTACTTGAGTCATTATTTCGTAGTTATTTACAAATAATGACGGTTTATATATGTTGTTCAATCTATCGGTACAAATAAATTAAATGAAGTGTCTTTTTGTGATATCAATTATTACTATTACTATACTACTATTACTAGCTTAAATAGAGCATTAATCTCCTTTTTACGGCGTACACGCGGACATAGCCACGAGCGTAACATACTGTTCTGTCGGAATTTCTTGGGTTATAGTTTGCTACGCATAAAAACAATATTCCAAATCATGGAAAGGTCCAACTTTCCTTGATTTTGAAAGAGGAGGATAGCTAACCCTCCTTTCTAACTAATATATACAAACACACAAAAATATACATTACCTATTGTTATTACTTCGTTACCAAATATCCATGGCAATACTACGTACTTCGTTCCCACGTAATACGTAGCGCCATTACTGTGTGGTCCACTGTAAACCACGGCAACAATAACACATTAATACGTCTATGACTATCAAGGCCAAAAGTGATTTATTTACGACTATATCAATATGATTCGGGATATAGGCCAATAACTTTTGTTAGGAGAAGAACTATGTTTATGTGCGTTGCGAAGCACTTATATTATAACTTTAGTGTGTCACTGTTCACCATAAATATTCACTTCACTAGATCTTAATAGGTTTTGTTGGTTTCGGCCTTCTAACTTATAAGTCTGCCTCAGTGACCTAGTAACAGACAGTGGGACTGCTACGTGATGTGTTTATGGATCTAGATTTTTCTAGAATTGTGCTTTAACATATCATCTAGTCGTTAACCATTGTTGCAGTCAAAGTCAACAGTTCACTTTCTAATCATCCATTAACTTGGTTTTTGTGGGAGCAACTGCCGTCTTAAACCCCAGATGCACGGACTTTATCTACACTAATATTATAAAGAGGAAATATTTGCTTTTTTGTTTGTTTGCTTGTTTGTAATGAATAAGCTACGAAACTACTGGATTTCAATAATTCTTAGGAGTAACATCGGCTATATACCATTACGCTACCATCCAAGGGAGCGAAGTAATAATCAGAAAGTTCAATAGATCCGGAAGATTTTTCGTTGTCATGACAGCAAGGTGAAGTAGTATAGAGAGGCAAGTAAAGAAGCGAGTAGAGTCGATAATGGACATCCACGCGGTCGGGGCTTCGGGCAACAGCTAGTCTTTTATAAAAGATTATCATGTAATAGCCTAGTATTTGATAAATATATTTTAGCAGTAATATTTTCTGTATTATGGATTAGCTATATACGTTTTTGTGCATTTCCTAATAACGACGAAATTTGATAGCATTACCTTAGAAAGTACATTAAAAGCTTCTGACTTATTAGGAAATTTAATTTAACAGCAAATTCACTATTGACAATGTTACATAAGTACCAACATTTTACCGGGATAGTTATTTTTTCACAAAAAGTATCATCTATCTTCGAATTTACTAAATTAGATATTGATTTAAATGTTAGGTCTATCCATTTTGTATAGAGCGCGCTGGTAATATCCTCTAACTGGCGATTCTCGTTTCATTGGCACATAAAATTCTTTTACAAAAACAAGCTAATAGTGTTCTTTGAACTACGGTTTAATTAAGTTAGGTGATAAACGGTTGATTCTAAGAATATTGGTTCTTAGAATCGACGGTGAATACAAATATAAAATAATTGTATACCAAGTTTAGTGCTATACTGCAATAAGTTTAGTGTGTGGGCTTCAGAAGTTCCTGGACACCTTAATTTCTATAATTCTTTAACAGCTTAGCACTCGTAGAATCAGATATAAAAAAAATAAAAAGAAATCGTGAAACTCATAGAATAAATCATTTTGGTTGTTAAATTGTGCACGAAATGGATTATTTGAATCGGAATCTCGCACATAATGAGTATTATTTTATGTCCATGTTATTTATACGTTAAGCCAGCATTTCATTTAATGACTCTTGTGATCTAGCTTCTAACGTTATATTAGTAGCACTCAACAAAAAACTAACTGTAAACGGAAAGGAGGTATCATTCTAAAGAAGGATTTAACACTAAAATCACATTCATTAGTCAGCGTCCTCTCCCTCTAACCTCCTCTACTAGAACGCTAATAGTAGCTGAGTTTGCGGAAATGCTAACATCAAGACTCTATCCTCTAATAGTAGTAAGCTGTATTGTTTCGGTGTTTTTACAAGCACTATGGTCACGGAGGAACTGAAGTACTGGCGGTAAACGGTGAAAATGTCTTAACTCCAAACAATACATGGTACATATTCCTTTAGAGATGGGTCTGGGTTCGAGTCCGACATCACCACTTTCACAGACTCCGGTGAGAGTGGTATTCGTCAGGATTTCGCACAAGAAAAAACATGGAAAATATCGTGATACCGAAAAAACATGTAAATCCGTCGATGATGAGAGTTTAGATACCTACCTTTATAGCATCGAACATCGATACGAAATATGATATAACCTTCACCGCCAGAAACATAACCCTGTGTTGTGTTTTTGGCGGTGAGTAGGGTAGCCAGAGCTCACTGGAGAAGTTTTGTGTTGTCAGTGGGAAGACCAGAAAACTTTGCTTTGTATTTTGCACTGACAGCACAGAAACTTTCTTAACCTTCACCCTTCCCTCCCCCTCCCGCCTCCACACTACATGGTCGGCAGCACGAATGATATCTCTGGTGTTGCAAATATCTATAGGCCATGGTAACCACTTTCCATTAGGTGGGTCGTGTTCTTGACTGCCACCTGATTATAGGTATAAATATGGTATAAACAATAAAAAGAATGCTTTACTAGGTTACATACTCAAAAAAAATGTAGTGAAGTAAATATATTTATTTTGACTTGACATGTACGAGTATAAAAATTTTGAGATTAAATTGTATGTCCAGCCAGTGTTACAATAAATTGGGTCACTTTGATTCCAAAAGGCACTATGAACTCAACCATAATAATGTTTTATTTCTAAGTTAAATTTGTTCGTCTATAGTACCTATGAAGTAAGCCACTGTTTCATACGAGATTTTCTTCGCTCTAGGAATTTCTTACGGTCCTGTGCCCTTTAGAGTACGATTCGCGATACGCTTGATGTCGTCGGCCCAATGAGCTGGTGGAGACCTCACGCTCGGTTTGCCATCGTTAGGCGCTGTGCTAAGTCTTGGCTTAATCTGCTATAATTTCTTCTGGCTGGGAGTTCTATTTACTTCTATAATAAGTTTCAACATTACGTAGTGTTTTGACCAAGTAACTTGCAATTCGACCTGGGGCATTGCCGCCGTTTAAAAGTAATATTATTTTAATCTTACTTTATTTCCATAGTGATATTTAGACTTTCAGCGTCCGTCAACATACTCAGGTCCGGATACTAGTGTTATGTGGTTAAAATGGGTCGTACCGGTTCTGATTATATCATGCCACTGGAGTGCCCAAGTGCTAAGACATATCTTCATAATTATCTGGAAGATGTAGAAATTTATTAATGTTTCTTTCGTCGAATCGTATTGTCCTTTATACGGTGAATAAACTTAGCAATGCGACAGTTTCCAAACAAGGTTATTATCATTTATGTATATTATATTACTAAAGTATTATCACTATACGTATAATTAATTATCTCAAAATTTATTGCTACACATAAAACGTAGTACGACAAATATATTCGCTTTAATAAAAAGAACATAAATCCACATGAAAATTAAGCAGAAACTACAAAACACAAATGACGTGTTGTATTTAAATTTCGCAGTAAAAACCTTCGTCCAAGTACTGAAATGAAACACAAAGGCTTTTGTGGCCGCAAGGACAGAGCAGAGTAACTATTACCCAGTCTGAGATCAAGTGGTAGGTACTTCATCCCGTTCTCTCATTTTAATGTTCGCATATGTGCAGGTGGGACTTATGAAACACAATGTGCTAAGAGAGGAAACTTTTGTAGTATTTGTTTTTATGAGTGGAATTGAACTTTGTGAGTTTTTCAACAATTGGCGTTTTTGTAAACATTGTCATATTTTTGACGTTAATTGTATTTGGGAAGAGATTTACAGAGAATATTTGTTTTATCTTTTGCTTGTTAAAGTAATATCTTATCGTAAGTAAATAGTGATATTATGAATTTCATATACATTTTATAATGATCATATCAATTCAACGAACATTACTCAATAACGAAAAGAGCGACGCGACTACGTAGAATTTCATCTGATGGTACACTAGTATAAATAAGAGTTCGTAACAGGAATCATTCATGTCTAACAGATTTCCTGATAAATAATTACAATAAGGCCCTCGGTGGAATTTCCAAATGAAATAATTTACAAAGGCGTTTTATTGTTGTAGTGATTTAACAGCTCGTTTCACTCATTATTGACTTTGAAAGTAATACATTTATACACGCAATGGGACTTTTCTTTGATATTGTAACATTCCATTCCAGCGTTGTTTACTGACTTTAAAGTTTATTCGATTTTTATTGTTTGTTTTGACACTATTACGTAATATAAAATGAATTTACATGCAGAAATCGTTTTATCTTTCGACTGTGACTGGCTGTAAATATTTTAAATTTAGAATTCAAAATTTTACGCTTAAAAATGTGGTATGATATTATAGGTAAAAGAAAATTTATATTGTTGGTAAAAATGAAATTTGATTTTTTATAATAATCGAACAATATTTGGGGAACGAATCCGCGCCTCGTTCACTACCGTCGCGTTCACTACTGCCACGCCACAGAGGCTTCTAGCAATGTAGCTACGTAAAATATTTTTTTAGTTGAAAAAGGTCTTCTGACTCCGACGTGAAGGCCTCTGATGCGACTGAGATTAACGCAAAGATAATGATGATGACTATAGCTTAAAAAATATTTTAAGCACCTAGTCAAATGGAGAATCATCTTCTTTTTTAAAGTTTCACCGTTGAGTTTAACTAACTTTGACATTTACTTAGGGGTACCTAAGTTGCGACACTAAAACGGGTACCCTATTTGTAAACTATTACCGGAAACCAAAAAACTGAGCAAACAGGGATATTACACCTTCACATTGTCTTTTTAGGGTTTTCTTTGGGGTAAGTATGGCTTAAGGTTCGATTCCTATAATCAAAAGAAGGTATATTTTTTCAGAAAATCATTTTTGACACATTTATATATTACTAAAACACCTGTACCATTAGTTAGTACCATTCATATACTATTTGCATTGATTTGTCCCAGTAGTACCATTGATGATACAAATGCCACCATTGTATTGAACATACATATGTACAAGTATCATTAATATCTGTATACGGTGTTACTGATATTAAAATATATCTCATCTATAATCCTGATTGAATAGTAATTATGTACGCGTAATAAATTGCAGGTAATGATGGAACAGGAAATGAGACCTTAATTCAAATAATATTCCTTTGTGAGAAGTTTTTTACAAAGGTACATAAGTACATTTTCAAACAAAAGTGAGAGATGTAGGTAAATAGGTCACAGGTTAGAAGGTTCCCCACCCGGCAGGCACTTCATGACTTGAAAGAAGCGGTACAGTCGCGACATAACGTTTTACATAACCAAAATTACAAGCAACGTCTTCAAATGAGTTATTTTTAAATCACAGTGGGTCTCTTAACTTCTCTCAGAGACTTGATTTTTCTGTAGATTTGTTAAAGTACTCAGAGTTCATAAAGCCGGTTGAAATCTTAGCGCTTTTAGTAATCATTCTCTGTGCCTACTCAGTTGGGTTTCTTGTCTAAGATGCCACTTCAATATTTTTCGTGAAACGACTACCTGATCAGACCTCAGACCTCTACAACCAAATTGGCGATATCGAAGTTCTGTAGCTAGGCTAGTCGGACTTTTAAGGGCTCCAACTACTCGTAACGATTGCCATAGATGTTCATATGGCAACCGGGATCGACGGCTTAACATAGGTACGACCAGACCAGTGCACTGTGCAAATAGCCTTAATCATGCATACAAATATTTGAGGATCGAATTATCACGTCTACCGCAAGATGGCTTCCGCTTCAAAGCTTAGGAGATCTAATCACATTTAGAGGATGTAAAATGCATTTTAGCGTGTTATTTTACTACTAGATACTCACTAGGTTAATGTGTTCGTATCTGTTCTCGAATAGCTACCACGTGGGGTAACTTTACTCATAACTATAAACCTAGGTATTTAAAGCGCGATTCACACACAGCGCGGGTGCGGGTCGGGCGCGGGTGCGTTCGTCATCCATTGCCGTTTTCTTAATAAGGCAATGTTTTTACTTTCTTCTGTAAACGGCGATGTATGGCAAAAACACCCGCGCCCGACCCGCACCCGCGCTGTGTGTGAATCGCGCTTTATTGTCAATTTTATGATTTGAACTTTATTTATACATTTATTGTAGATACTTTGATTCAAGGTCATTGAACTGGAATTATACAATATTATTTTTTAGATAACTACCAAGACATTTTGACGCCAATCCAACAACACATGCAAGTTACGAACCTGAGAACTTCATACGTATTTTTTCATTCATTTTTTGGTGCCAGTCAGTCAGTATGCGTTTTTTATAGTAGCCCTCCGCGCTGTACAGAGAAATTACTTCTGCCTATAATTTTGACAAAAGAACCATCCAATTATATCAATTACGCCGTCACCCAAAATTTCTCTGAGAAACTTAAGTTTAAGCTGCAAATTAATCCGAAAACTTCGTCAGCATTTAATTATGACAATCTTCGATACAATATCGCAGCTGTTTGAATTCGGATTATTTGCCACTGCTGTCACCGGCGTGAAAGGCTCAGAGTAGGCTTTTGTTATGATGCCTTTTGTACCGAAACGGTTGTATACATCGGCCGACGTCGATGACACGTATAGACGTAAAATGATTCATTGCTTGTCAAGTCGTGTTTTACAACTGATGGACTAGTCAACTTTATTGCTTTGCTTTATTGGGAAAATAGCTTCTATTTTGGAAAATATTAGTATCTTTTTAGGGATGTCAATGAAACTAGGTTACCTCTCATTGCGAAATTAAGTAATACTTTTGAAGACAGCCTTCTATGTGTTACCATTTTTTAAACTTTGAGATCTCCCGCACATTAAACTGTCGATTCTGGCTATCTTGCTGGATATCCATACCAGTTAAAATTGTGATATGTTAACTAAAACGAAGTCATAAAGTTGTTCCCTACATTTAGTTCATTTGTGTAAACATTGCGTTTGTTTTTAGTTCAAAATTGTAGTATGTTTATTACTAATTAGAGAATTGGTATTTTCGTTTTTTCCTCTTTGCACGTGAACAATGTATGGTATTTTAATGGTTGTTACTTTTGTATTTAATGAAAGATCGGAACCTTGAAATACTTGAACAAATAGTAACGATATAAATAGTTATTAGATAAACTAGCTATTACTGTGGTTCCGACAACGTGGATTACGGACTCCGTTCCCACAAGCCATGGGAATATATTCCCGGTTTAAAAGTTAACCTGGGTCTTTCCATGTACTAAATTTCCAGAACAGAACATGTGGTGAAACGTCATCACTTTATTCTTCATCCGCTCATCCTATATCGATCTCCGGCGTTTAGGCGATGTACTAATACAACGTAACTACAAGGATTGTGCTAATTATGTTCGTATGAATAAGTGATCGAACATTCAATTTTGAATTCGTGTCCTAATTGACATTCGCGCGATGCGATAGCACTATTAAAATGAAAATGGATAAGCGCGAACTTTGCTTGTTCCTGATCTCTCAGCCGTGCAAGGAAATCTATGCCAGACAGTCGTCAGGTGATCAGCAGGTGTAACGGGTAGCAGGTGAGGTTGGCTAGGGCCGTCAAGTCCCAATATATCCCAATGACATCGAAAAGTAAATATATTTACCGTAGTTAGATTTAGTATGCATTTGCACAGAAATAGCGCCACCAGCATAAACATTCAGAGCTCAAAAAGGGACTAAAAGGAGGTTTTATAGTTTTCTTGTGAAGCAATTATCTGGACCACATCACCACTTGACCACTCACATTCTATTGTTTCTGCAAAAAAGTAAAAAGGTAGTCATTACGCTGGTATAGACACGATAGCTGCACTGCCTTGAGGTACACTTGAGGTCCTATTCATCGCTATTTGAAGCTCACTTTGAACCACGACTACTGTATGGTAAAGGTGTTCTGCAATTCCCGTCAGTGACTCCCGTTTGACTTACTTATATGTAATATCAGTTTAGTAGCAACTTAAAAACAATTTATAATTATCAGTAAACACACAATATTGAAGGGATTTTTGTTCTCTAAACTAGCGACATATTATTAAAGAATAATAAAAAAGTCTTAATCCAATTCTACTTGTACATTTTGGTTAGAATCCTTCACAGATTAGGATACTTATGGCAGGTCTTAGACCGCCTTTGGTTGAGGACAAGAAGCTCTTTAAAATTCAGCCTTCGGCATGAGCTAATTCGGCCTAACTTTTAATACCCAAAAATAAAAAAGAAACTATCGAATTCATAATTACAGGCAAGAAACGAATATAAATTAATAGCCCGAGAGGCATATTTATAAGCCAATAGTCTTGTTCCGAGAAAAAAGGCAGCGAGGAACGAGGAATGAAGGCACTTAATGGTGGGCCGAACCTTGACGCGGATTGATTCTGCTAACTTGTCTGTTTGTGGACAACACCTATCCATTTGTTCAATTTGTGGTAATGTTTCGCACAAAATGTTGCAAACAAAGTTTTAGAATATATACTTTGGGTTCGTTATTTTGTGAAAATACTTCCTCAAATACGTTTTTGGGTTCTTTATTTTGAGAAAATACTTCCTCAAATACGTTTTTGAATAAATTATCTTTCGTCTAAATGTACTCCAAGGAAATGGAGTAGGGGAATCTTTAGTTTAAGCTACACTTGGCAAAGTTAGAGATTAATTCAAATATAAACTAATTACCAAGCATTTAATGATATAGGTACTTTAGGTATTTAAATACTAAATATAGGACGTGTATCAGAGGATCCTAATTTTCGTTAAGAATACACTATTACTAACAATAACAATTAAAAATAAAACGAAAAACAATCAATCAAACAATCAATCAATCCATTTAGCACTCAATTAAAAAGTAATACCTATACAATTAGATGCAGTCGTTCAGCAATTTGGCATTTAAATACATATCGGCTATTCATTTTTAAATATATAGATAAATAGATACATAAATTGCATATATTTTATCGGTCACTACGTAAACGTGTGTGACGGTAGCACCAAAAGATTAAGTCAGCTCAACATCGTGGAATCCGCAATCAGTCGGAAATCTGTTTTCCGGCTCCATCGGTGATTCAATCTTGAAGTGACGGTCTTAAACTTATTCGAGAAACGAGATTGAGAATTCCGATGATTGTTTGCAGTTTGAAGTAGTTAAAATATAGGACAAGGAAAAACTCTTTAATTTGAAGACATAAATTACAGAGTAAAGAATTATTTATCTATCTAAACATTAGATGTGCCTAAAATAACTAGTTTGTAGTAAAGCTGCATCACGACAACAGTAAAGTTTTAATAAACTATGCAATAATTTTAATAATTAGCAATAAAAGATAGACTTTAGTGATGAATAAGTAGTCACGCGGGAAGTGGAAGATAAGAATACAAAATTTATAAATCTTTATATATCTTCTATTTTTTTTTAAAGTATGTGCTGTACAAAGAGCAAGAGGCCGACTAAGTACTGTAGTCCTATATCATTTTAGGATACCATATTTGACACTTTTTATTTTCTTTTTTGTTTGTGTTATGTTAGTTGACACTGAATCCTTAGGGACGCTTTCAAATCAGTGATATGTATCGGTGACTGTGGAAGGCTATCGCATGGTTCTGAGTTTTTATACACAAGTACACAGTGCCAGATCGTGATTCAAAAGAGAACGAAAAAGATAATGATGATCATAGCGCTAGTACCGGCGCGGACCAAGCGCGTGCGTGTAAATCACACAATACAAAAGTGAATTTACGTAAATGAGGGTAGTTCGATGTATACTGTCGTCAGTCATGTGTACACTACACGTTGGCTCAAATTGTACGCTGCAGTGTTGATATAAGATAAATAATCTGAAAATTACGCAACAAAGTAACTTAAGTGTAACGGTGGTAAAGTTTCGACAGGATCAAATATTAATTGAAGCATATCAAGTATCCAAACCAGTTTCCATTAAGTTATTTTTTGCCCGTTGTCCCCCAGGTGAGGCCGAAATAACAGTGCGATGTAAAAACGTGGTAATAACGCGGAGAGCATCGGTTGGTGACACGTAACGAGGGAGGGACGGCAAATTGGTAGGGAAGGTGAACACACTAGGGTACGATACACCTAGAAGTGCCAACTCATTCACGGAAATTTGACGCGATGTGTTGTGGAGATGGGACTGCGTGTCTTTTTAGAGGTTTCGCGTTTGATGGAGTGAATTTAGTAAAAGGTGAATAAGATTTTCTTTTTCTTTTAGCATTTTTGTTTTAATGTTATATATTAGAAGTTACACTAACGTTGTTTAGCTATTGAAGTAACGGTCTTTTTCGTTCGAGGGTCAATCCCAGTCGCATTTATCTCACTGTAGAGATCGAGGTCCTCATTTGTAAGCTAAATTCCTCAGTTTCAGTTAGAGACCATAAAAGCATTAAGCTGGGCTCTAAAAGACCAAGGTTTAGATGCAACCGCGATTGGTAATTCACCTAACGAAGGTAATGATTTCGCAAGTGATAAGTTGAGTCTTTATTTACAGACGCACATTGCGTCTGTGACGTGAGTTACACAGGAAAGACAAGCATGGAAACTGACTACTATAGCATTAAACTATAATGTTGTAACAAAAAATTCTAAAAACTTGCCATAACTTATGATAAAGTGATTAATGCTTCCCAATGTGAATAAAATTTTAACAGACCGCAAATTAATAAATCGTTTAGGTACAAATTATAAACTGAAAAAAAACCTCGGAACCTTGTTTAGCGATTTTATGTTAGGATAAACTTCTGGATGGAATGGATAATCCAGTCTGACGTAAAATATATAGGACAGGCATAAGCCGTAAAGCACAATCAAAGGAAAAATCTTTGCGATTTGGGGTCTGTCTATCCCAATCTATGTCGTATTTGCTCTCTTGCCGACTTTGTCCCTCCAACTATACTATTGAGGATTTATGTATATAGGGAAGTGACGGAAGTGATGTCAAAGCATGTATACCTAATACTTCCGTAAAAAGTAGGGTTTGCAAATGTTCGTGTCATCTAATGCCAAAGTGAAAGTGACATTGCTTAATAAATCATTTTATCAAATAGTCAAAAAAAAACTCTCTGTAAATATAGAAATAAATAAACCGGATTTCCTGTTAGAATTACGTGGCTTCAGTGTTAAAGCAAAGCCCTACAAAAACCAACAGTTAAACAACTCTCAACTCCTCTATGAATAGGGTTACCAGAGGTCTTTGAAGCGTTGTAAAATCGGATTACTTTCTGGTGTTGCAAATGTTAATAATCCTTCAACTTTTAACTGTTTTGTAGCCGGAAGCTTTTCTTTTAGCAGAACAAATAACTTTATAGCTCTACTTTTAACTAATTTAGTTTTAGTATTAGTTGTTTAATGAAATAATCCTTATACTCGATACACTAAGCACTAGTAGGTAGCCGAGGTATGATATATGGAGTCCCATTAAGAAATTCGAGGCTAAAGCCAATTTTCCCTGTGCTATGCCGAAACACCTGCTGATTGATAGATAAGGCTTTAGTGACGACTTACCTCTTGGGGTAGAGAGGTCAGTGGCAGTCACGCTCATTAAAGCCATGAACGTACCTGAAGGAGAAAGTAATCGTAACCCAGGCTTCGAGGCGAAGGCTTTGGATGCAGGTGGGCAGGATGTAGGTAAAATCGTGTGTATGTATATTTTCATGCTAATCGAACGTCTAAAGTTGGTGAAAATTGCGTAGAAAATTTACGTTACACTGTTAAATACAGGTAAAGTATTTTTTTTTAATATTATCATCAATAGGTCTCATTCTGTAATAGACTTTTAAATTTCTCTTAAAACTAAAAGCGGGTAAAATATTAGCTGAACTGGTATCACAAAGAACCACAGACACGGGAAGATTATCAACGGAGAGGTTGATAATGTGATAATGTAGTGCCTCTATAACCCCGTTTGCTACGAATCGGGTTCCAGCCTTCCAGGTACCACGTTCGCTGTCGTATGTCGACGCTCCCAGTGATTTATTTGTTATATGTTTGTAGAAACGTGTTTAATCTCAGATGATACGCGTATAATATTGTAGAGATCAGATAGTTGGCATATAAGACGAGTTTGGAATATGTGTAGGCCACTTTGAGTAAATATACATATTTACTCAAAGTTTGCATAGTTTATACGAATATGTATAAGCCAATCATTATTTCTGTCAGTAAAACGTATATCACTTAGTTGAAACGTTTAGATGCTCACAAGCTCAAAGCTAGGCTCAATTTAGTTACGATTAAGTGTTTTGGTGCTCACTACTAGGTACTCAAATATATATATGATCTTATCGCAAGCAGTCAACGTTCAGTGCATTTATTATGGTTACACTTTCGCATATCTATGTATCATACATTCAACAGGACATGCCTAATTATCTTCTTAATATTGTCAGAAGATTACATAAATAATACATTGAAACATCGGGTAAGTATTAAAATAACACCAAATAAATCGTAACAGAAAAAAAATATTTCTAGTATAACTTTACAAAAATCTCTCAAGCTCGAAAGAAAAGACAGCACCAGAGAAGTCGAGTTTCTGATGACACGAATTTATTTTTAAATTCTTGTCTGTTTGTCTATTTGGCCGCGATGGACGCTAAATTACTGAACCGTTTTTGATGCCCTTTTTTGTATAAAATGTTCAATAATTGACATCCACGCGGGTGGAGCCGCGGGTAACAGCTTGTATATAGTAAACCAGAAGATCTTATAATATCACAAAATGTTTTCTTAAAGAACATCCTGATCAAGTGTCATTCTTTACTGTGGATAAATTGTCATTTTGGTGGCATAAAACGGTCCTTCCGTGGTCGAACCGGAAGAATTTGTATTGAAAGATCATGTCCACGACCCTTTCGATCTCTGGGATTTTTATGCGATAGCACGTAACATGATAAATATAAAATGCTATATATCTAGCTTCTGAAATATTTCTGCAGTTTTGTTCAACAGTTTTAGGGAAGACATATTTTTAAATGGTACTTTAATGATATGAGTGAGCGAAATTACTGCCTCCTAATCTCTAAAACTAAAATGCTTTTTCTCAAAGGGATTAGATTCCTACCGTTTCATTCTATTGCACTATGTAAAACATTGCGTACATTATTAAGAAATTTAACTTCACATAATTCAACATTGTTGACATTGTTGTCTCAATTTGTATACAACATAATAAAAATATGGTGTCGTAAGGTACATTTATTTCACTGGCATTTTCATTCGAAATAAATAAAACTTTTATGGAGGAAACAGGTTTGATCTTGTAAGCAAGATTAATGAAGGCTTCAGCCTCGTCAAAACAGCCTTCCTTCCTCTTCAAAGATAGGGGATTTAACGCTTTTAAATGTGTTTTACTTATTCTCTATTATACAGCTGAAACATAATTACTTTTGCACATAAATATTCTATCCATCAGTACAATGGGCTTAGCATGACGTGTTGAAACTATTATACAAAAATATAGTTTAGAGAATAGCTAAGGGAGAATATTTAAATATTTGATTGATAATTGGTTTTTCAAATTTTCTAAAAAGTGTTATGTTTTGATATTCGATGTACAGTCGGTAAAAGAGCTTAGTACCTACGCATTTCCAAACAACTTTATATGAAAGTATCTCTTTTGCCGACTTTGCCGAAAAGACGAATATGGAAAATGGTTTATTGATAGAAGGAAGAGTATTATAAGATCAAGTTGTAAGTAGTACTTGTTGACAGTTTGTTTATTGTATCTATACAATGAGAGAGATACAGTAAATATAATTAGGTATTAAGCGATATCAATGTAGAGACAAAAAAAAACCGGATTAATTAAAGCTAAAAGTTTTATTATCATATTTTGCATCAGTTAAGACGATTTTATTTCCAATCCTCACCAAATTAGATCCTTCGGATACAGAACCGACTAAAACCGCACGACACCGTCTCGTATCTTCACTAGCATTTTCCTCACACCCTGGCTGACAGTTGTCTTGGGTCTCACGATGTGTAAGTAGAAAGCTGTATACCCGCACGATTGTTTTAAAAATATATTCTAACTAATAATATTACTATAAATGTGTGTACTTTCTACTTAAACTGACTAACTGATTTAATGTTATTGTACTTGACGATTTAATTTATTAGGTTTATTTTGCGAAAACCTAAATTGTTCGGCAATACAAAAGCGGGTGAAAATTGAATTACAACATGCCATTAACAAGATTTTTCTGACTAAAAGTGTAAAAAGGGTAAACAGACAGTGACGTTATACGACATATTTAAGGATTATCGTGTTTATATTACTACGTACATTGTAAAGAAAAGATATATACGAATTACGGTAAATTTGAAGTTTTGAGACTAAAATCTAATACTAGTGTTATTGCCAGGATTCGAACGAGGAACCTCTCGATAGCAAAAACCACTAAGCTCGACGCATAGTTTATAGGAAATATGCTGAAACGCACCGCCCTTTTTGTAAATGATGTCAAATTAAGATTTTAATATTTACACAGAGAGAAATGTTATTGTTTGAATGAGATAACAAATAACGTTAATTAATTTTGTACACTTTATTTTAGCAATATTTGTGTTTCACTTTTCGCGTTTGCCGTTTCTACTATACGTATGAGTTAATGGAATAAAATATAACTTACTAGTTGTAGCCGGCGGCTCCACCCGCGTGGATCTCGGTTGCTGCATAGTGTTCTAAATTTAAGCGCTCAGCACGATTTTCTTGAAGAACATGCTATTGTTCTATAATCAATAATTTCTGCAGCTCAAGCAACGAAAGATGTTTTAGAGTACTTTTTTACACCTTGGGTTACGTTATTTAAGTTTTAGTAAGGGTCCCTAATGTTTTCTAGCAATTATTATAGCCTATGTTACTCAATACTCAAAACATTTTCCAATAGTGAAAGAGTTGTTTGCGAAAAATTCAGAAATATAATAAAACGTTTCTTATTATTAATACCTTATATCAGCGTTTCTCCAACCCTATGTATTTGAAAGTTTCTCTAAAAGAGTGGACAGGTAGACTTCACAATAGGAAGATTAAATAGAAAAAAAATGTAGAGTAATCAAATCTAATGACCATTTCATCGCAAGTTAATAGAAACATCAATTTAACTAACTAACGACAAAAGTTTTATGACGCTTGAGCTTACTTTGGTCATCATTACTAGCGAGGTATACCATCGACGTGAGGGCAGGAAAGTGTGTAGATTCCATAAAATATAATAATTTTTATACATACCTAATTTACATTTTACTCCTAATAAAATACCGGCCAATTTGCTCTTTTTTCTCATTTCAGCAATATAACTACATAACTCATTTTTCGAAGAAATTTTGTTAAGGTGCTTTTTACTATCGGGCTTGTATGAATTAGTCCACTCACAATTGTTTCAAGAATTTGAAGTTTAATAATTATTGACTTTTGTACGCAAAAGAGATATGATTGCATCATTTGAGGTTAGGCAAGCCAAACCGATGCAGTTGTCCGGAAGTGCCACCCTTGAAATACTGAAATTTCCTAATATTCTAATTTTCATAATTTTCCTTTATGTAAAAATCGGTTTCAAAGTGTTAGAAATTTAAATAATAGATGATAACAATCGGTAAAGTCGTTCTAAAGTTACAGCGTGAATCAGGGAAACAGGGATTTGTTTTTATGTGTTTCACGAAACTCAATCATTATTAATCAAATACTCCTGAAATCTAAATATTCCGAAATTCAATAGTATAATGTCCATTTAGATACAACAAAGCCTGAAGCTTGTCAATATTGAAACACAATCACCATTAACGATAATAGTAACCCAATATTGTCTATCTGCCGGTATAAGTAGGCTTTATCCTGAGTACGTACGGCAGAGAAGTATTCAGTACTATAAAGCTTTGTATTACAACATAATATACCTAATAATAACAGCCTTAAGGTCTGATTCCATAGCGGACCTCAAACGACAACTGCACATGCATACAGCAGCAACATAATATTGTTGGCGGCTTCTCAATGAGGCCGTATTCCCCTCTCGATGTTTAACCAGTAATATAATATATGAAAATATGGGAATATGTAGATATAAACAAGTTAATGGATTGCAGAACTGACATTCTTTTATTTCTGTGAGTAATATGTGCGGTTGTATGGCGAGTCCAGGACTACTTGCTATACTTTGATACGACGGTACCATTGAGAAGATGTAATTAATTAAAACAATAGACAATATTTTCCCATTCATTTCTATATCACGGTACGATGCATCTGCTGCTGCGGTTTGCAGTCGGCTACAGAATCGTATCTTTACTACTACTAATACTACTGTTAGTTATTTGGGCGGATAATTACGAATGAGATTGTAATTTAATAAGATACACATAAGAATTTGATTGATGTAATCTGTAACTTTTTAAGTAGATTATAAAATAATACAATCTCGAACAAATTCGTCAAAATTAGTTTATTTTCAATATTTTAGGTCTTTAAATATAAAATTGCCGTTTTGTTTGAAAAGAGAGTTTCTGCAATTTCATATGTAAATACCTATTCGTGGAAACTTTACTACAGTAGGTAGTTTGAACAAACAAGCGTTGATCTCGATAGTTTCAAGGTATATACTTAACTGCTACGAACGATTACATTCTATATTGTAGTAACGTCTTATGCAGAATAGCAGCTGACTGAGCTTCAGCCGGAAACAAAGGCATACGTGCAGCGAAAGTGCTCGAAAAGATACAACAAAAGCTATGTAGGTACCGGAAAACATTTACCTTCCCAACCCTTGCTTAGGCTGCGTTTTCACCAAGGTAAACGAGGATGTGTAGCAAGGGATGTGTTTCTTAGGAATTAATAAAATGACTTCTTCCTTCTCATGGCTCAGCGGCGCGAGGTCTTTGTATAATTAGACAAAAGAAACCGGTCAAGTGCGAGTCAGAATCGAGGACCTAGGGTTCCGTACAACGTTGAACTAAACGTTTTAGCACTCCAAAGTATTTTGGTTATTTAAGCAATATCCTTAAAGGCTTAGAGCAAAGGACGTAAAGATATTTAGACACGGTATCTATATATAGCGCTTACCGAGAATAAAAACGTTAGGTTTTGTGTACTTTAAAATTTTCATACATGAAATGCTTGAACGACTTTCTAAGCGGCCATAAGAAGGCAAATGGAGTGGAATTTGCTACAGAACCGTGTGCAGCTTTTGATTGCATTGCCTTAAAAGATTGATTTTTTCATAGCTTCAAGGTGGTGGGGACATGAGTTTTCGGTATGAATTTCTAAGTGTTCAACGGGGCTAAAATATGTTTTCACTTCAAAGAGATTCACAAAATTTTATTAGTCAAATACCTACAGGTAATATAAACTGTAATGACTATATCTTTTTATCGTCTTGCGGCATTGTGACATCACCCATTCTTCGCTCATGCTGACGTCTATCGGAGCGTGACGCTACGTTAGGTAACAATGCCAGTTTGAATTTTTTTCCTTGCTCAGTACTTTATTTTCTGCTAACCAACTTTTCTAGGAAGAGTGCACAACACGCCTAAAGAAGTTCTCTTTTAGCAAAGGTAGAATGTGCAAATGCGTTACCAGAAATGTGCTGCAAGGTATGTATTGTGAGGGATGTATTGCGAAGAATGTATGCGGGTATTGCGGGTGATGCGTGCGATGGTTATATGTGAGCGATCTTTCGCAAGTGTTCTATCCCACCATACTTCATCCTGCTCGCAACTGTTACCCATCTTTGCATCGCTCATCCGCGCTCCGTTTCAGAGCGTCGCTACGAATCCCCGCACCACTCAGCGACCTGTCACATTTCTAGTGGAGACACTCACACCGTTCGTCGCGCAGTCTCGCTATGGGTCACCGTAGCGCCTAGCCATCTTCCACATCTCTAGTCCAAACGTAGCCTAATAGCGGTATAAAAGTATTCCACTAACATGACATTTAGCGTCGCCTCGTAATCGCTGGTTCGGAAATGATGTTAGTTAAACTAAAGTTGAACTGAGATAAACCGAGGGGAATTTTAAAGGGAAGATTTTCTCTTATGTTTTTAGTTATTTTAATTTAGAAATTTTTAGATTTTAGATTTTACTATGGTAAGGTTCTGTCTACAAATTACTAGATAGTGGTTAGCATTCAAACCATTTTATTTTAACTATTCATGAAGAGTCTCTAATTTTAGTGTAATTATGCAATGCTCGGGTCTCAAAGCATTACACACTTGTACCATAATGTACTTTTAAACTTGTATAGTATTAATATCAGCTAATATTTTAGTAGGTAAACCAAATACAAATTTTAGCTAATCGGTAGGTAATATTAATAGTTTTGCTTACGCGCAATTTTTTTTGTTACTGCAATTATACGCTAATAACATTTGCGCAAGTATCTTCCAACACACGTTCCATTACAATACATTTGTACAGGCCTAAATTTAGTTGTTATTCCGTAACGAACTCTACTGACTTTCTTAGCGCAAGTAGAGCGCTTGCGTTGCAAATATCCGATTTAACCTCAGTATAAGACTATCTACGAACTTACATATGGTTAACATACTTTGTTAATCAGAACACCTCTACTATATTAAACTACGATAAACAAATCGAACTTCTCGATATACATGTTTATGTATAATCGTATATCTTGAGTAAATTTCTGTTTCGGAGAATAAGACTTTGTTTTCTGTAATTTTGGATATTTTATAAACATTGTGTAAGTTTGATCTCTGAGTAAGTAACTCCATAGATATCTATCTATCAAACTCTTCATTTAACACTAACATTAGTTATACCGACAGAGTAGCATGGAACATTGAAGAGCTGTGGGCACAATGTTCATTTTTATTCCATTTATTTTAAAGGTCAAAGATAACTTAATAGATATCTATCTATATGTATCATTATTAAAATACACATTATCAAATCTATATTAATTCAACAGCAGAATGCTTTCGTTTGCATTTTGCCGTTGAATTACAATAGTATAACAATAGACAATAGTAATTTATTCTTGTACCAAATTTTGTCCCAATCTATTCCGTCATTTCAGCGTGATTGAGGAACAAGCGCACAAATTTTTTTATTAACATTCACATGTATAACGTAGGATGATTTTTCTTAATGCAGTGAAGAAACTTAATCATAACAAAGACTTACTTTATGGTACTTGTTAGAATGTAAGTCATTGCGATATCGTCACAACAATAAATAAAAAAGTGTCAAACATAAGCCTGCATAAGTAAGCAGGTTGCAGACTGGTTCTGTTTGTGGAATGCCATAGCTTTATTTTTTATTTTACAACAACTATATATACTTTTACAAGTTCATTCGCCTTAGCAAGGTTTAGAGTTAGCTTTTAGTAGACAACAATTAGCTGGAGCAGATTTTATTATTTATTAGAGTAACTAGGACCACTTGGTGTCATCAGGGCATCAGGCGTAACAAGTTTTTGTACATACAATCGTGAATTCATGATATAAATTAAATCATGATGAATTGAATAACAAACACCCAAACGGTTATCTTCCGCAAATTGCACAAACATTATACAGGGGGTTAGGGGAACGCTCCCGAAGCCGAAGGCCCCTGGTAGTACTCATGGCACACAAAATATTGGCAGTAAAAAAATTATGGCAACGCATTTTTTTTATTTATCAATTTTTTTAATTTTTTGGACCGTTCAACTTGCGTTATTCACTCTCGATCGTGTTAGTATAGCTGAAAGAAAGAAAAATTTCATGAAAAAACATGAAATCGCAAGATGGCACTATTTTTGGATTTTTAGTGACGTTTTTTTATAAAATTTTCGTTTCATTTAGCTTTACTGATATGATGGAGGGTAAACAATGCGGGGAAAAAATGAAAAATGTCTATAATATGTGGGTATATAAAAAATATGTCTATATATTTGCATTGGCTGGGTATTTCTGTGCCCCTTTAAGCCGTCGGTCCTGGTTGTCACACGAATATCTATGGCTGTAGTAGGAACAGTAATCACTGGTATAACTGAAATACTTTGTTAACTATAGTCAATGGTTGGAGATCATAATTATGGTAGTTGCTTCTAGGAAAAATTATCGATGTCCAACCGCGACGCAGGTACGTAATTCGAGCTGAAAGTTTCAGGTGTGGCTGGAAATAATACAAGAATGATAATGACTATTCTTACTCAAAATACAATTATGAAAGTAAATACACATGCATCGAGAATTCTCTTCAATTTTAGAATAGTTTCAAATCTAATTATTTTAATTTAAAAGCTATGTCTATCTACTGTTTTTCAAGTACAATGTTGCACAACCAAATAGCTTGTAATATTCGAGCCGTTCGTACATTATCGTGCACGTAGATACTTCAGAGAAGCACCTATTAAAATTCAACATTTTAGCTCGCGTTTTACATTTTAGTTAGCCGTGCAAATTAATTTTGTGTTTGTTCTCACTCGAATATTTTCGCACGAACCAAGTCTTTTCGGCGCACGAACAATAAACATTATGTCGGTTATACAAACATGTTTTAATGTGAGTGATATCAACACCCGCCTTCGGTGCTAACTGATATGTGTGTTTGGTTTGTGTGCGGAGATGCGGACTTAAGTTTAGTTTTTGTAAATTACAGTTAATAGTTATATCATTTATCAAAAAAAAACATTGAAATGTAAATAAAACCAGCCAAGGTCGCATGTAATACGTAGTTGAGCAGATTCAAAAATTTGGAACAACTGATGAAAATTTGCGTTGTTTTTTTTTAACACTGTAGGAATTTTTGGAGAACTGAAATAGAATAGTTATGTTGTCTAATTTTAAATAAATAAAATATTTTTTCAGCTAGAATAGTATTTAAATAACAAAAATGAAAAACTGTGAGGGTAAGTATGATTTTTTGTCAGTTTTGTTACCATACTTTGAGTTTAATAATAAATGAAACTATGATGGATTAAAACACTTCATTATATTTATTCGAAAAATACAGTCTTTTTATATTATTTAACGAATCATCAAGAAATAGAAATTAGTAAAAACCATTATAAAAATGCAGTTTTATCTCGGGTTTGTTACCATGGGTTCCAATTAAACAATTGTTTATTGTGCACAGAGTGCAAAATAACCAATATCAGAGCAGAAAGATGATCAGTAATCGTTATATAATTGATATTTTTAAGCAAAATTACGTTTATTCCAAAAAATTAAGATCTTTACTAGAAAAACCCCAAAAATCCGATAAAATATTGGGGGACAGTAACAAAATCGACGGTAACAAAATTATTAAGCTCAGTTTACATGGCTCTCACCAACCCATTAAAGAACTAACTACCTTAAATCTTTGTATATTTTTTGTAATGAGATCTATAATATTAGGAACATTAAGTCCTTACATATCTATCACAAATAATTCAATGTTTTCATTAATCTATCTATTTCTACTTGTATAATCCTCATTGACTCATTATTATGAACAATTTTAACCATAGAACCAAGACAAAATCGTGAAAAAATACTGTGTTATACATTTGTGAGAGTAGTTATGGACTAATGAAAACGTAGACGACACATTGGTATAATTAATATTAAAATTTATTCTTTTACGCATGATAATTATACTTCTTACAAAATAATGAACACTGCTTTTAGTCTTCTTTTGTTATATAGTTCTACAAATAATCTACAATTCATTTTTGTTTTCATTTAAGTTTTGACTGTAATTTTTTTGTTTTATTAATATTTTCTGCTGTATCGCTTCCTACATTATCAGTGGTACTGTTACTCATATTTTCTGGCAGAGGCGAAGGCCTCCCAATATCATGACGACGTTGTCTACTTATTCGTTTTTCGTCTCTCCACTCTCTCCTTTTAGCTTCCGCTTCAGCTTGTGTCATTTCTGACATTTTTTTCTTTTTTGATTTAATTCTTGCTAAAATTTTTTTCGCTGTTCTTCATACTTCTCTGGATTTTCATTTTTTAATCTCTCCCTATATCTACGCATCTTTTCTTTAGCGGTTAATGGCATATTTCTGAAAAAAAAAAATTAAATACACATAGAGTAACGTCGTGTTAATTGGGTTGGCCTATAAGTGTGTTAATTGTGTTGCTATTGGTTAACAAGTTTACCCCAAAATAACCCGACGTTACGCTATGTAGGTATCCAAAGTTCATCCCGTATGGGATGAATGTTCCTAATGCGTGAAACTAAATAAATAAAACCGCTCTATATAAACCTAGCTTAACGCTGTCGGTTTTGTTACTTTTTCGGTCCGACTATATGTTACCAGGCCCACGGTAACAAAACCGAAGTAACATATTGTGGTATCCTAAAGTTAAAAAATATATGTAAGCGGCTCAGTTTTTCTTTAAATTAAACTATAATCAACATCTTGTCTAGTCTTAAATAAGCATTTTCTGTGTTAACTGCATTGTAACAAACGTGTGGAAAAGTAATTAATAAAATTGGTACAAACCTGACCAAAAATTTTTCTAACTCCAACCGGCGACACTACACATAACACTGGCGACGAAAACACAAACTGCCATTTAATTTAAAAATGGCTGATCTCAAGACTAACGGTGTTGCTATATTTGGAAATCAAAAAAGGTGTAATAGTAGAATGATTTTTTTAAGAATTGGAGGTAACAAAACAGAATTATTATTATTATATATTAATTATTATTATACAAATTATTCAGAATAAATTATTCAGAATTGTCCGGAAGTTTCAATTTTCGGGGACATCAAATTTATAATATTTTTAAATAGATAAATACAGATTTAAGCTGTAATAATTATTTTGATATACGCAATCAAGTTAATTTTATGTAAAAAAAATAAAATATATCAAGGTGTCACACAAAATATTTTTAAAAATTATACTTAAAGTTTTCATTTGTCACTGGGGACACGTCAAAATAATGCTGGCTGTTTTAATAAAATAATCTTTAAATATTCAGTTTTAACAGAATTACACTGCGATTAAGGTAAGAACGTAGTAAAATATATGAATTTTCAATTATAAGGCTTTATTATACTAAATAAGTTGTCAAATTTCTAAAATAAAAATAAAAAGTAGAAGGACATGCCAAAATGGCAGTTGTACTAAATTTTTGAATCTCCTCAGTTGGTACCTGCGGTCTTCGTAGTCACTATGCATAGCTAATTTATTTTTTAGAAAGAAAAAATCGAATTATCGAAGCAGACGTCATGAGCTTTTTATGCAATAATACCATCTGGAATACCATAAGTCACGTATAATATGATAAAGGAATATTAAATCTGGAAATTTCATCAGTATTATATCGGAATAAATTACCTACGTAAGTTGAACTTTTGTAGAGATTAATTCATGGCTTTGAAACACTTGCGAGTTAGGCCAGAATTACTAACATTTAAAATAAAACAATCATCACATCAATCAAAACATCTACCCGCGCGTGTGATTGAATTATAGTATATGGTATTATATTGTATAAACGATTGTCGAATTACAATAGACAATGTAATGTTGTTAAAGTTTAAAAGTAGATATACATAATATGCTCCACAAAGCCCCACTAGTTTTGAATAGGTTTGCAAGAGTGTAAGCAAATTGAGAGCTAATTTTCTTCGGACCCACTTTTAAATGAAAATAGTACCTAGTATATTTATTCTACATTATTCATATCTAACAGAGTTCATATCTTGCGGCGAATTTAGGTATAAGTATATCTGACAAGTAAACAAAAATCTCTTAGTTGACATAACAATATAAATTATTATATCTCAATTCGTATAAAAAAATTGTTGATATATTCCTGCTGTTACTAAACATTTTGAAAGCTTCTCTCATTTAGGTAAAGAATTGTCTCATAATATCTTAAGCATATCGTTACATAAAATATAAAATTATTCTGTCAATTTTAATCTTAAAATTGTCCCAAATAGACATTTTCGTGGCTCATTCTCGAGAGTAAAAGTGCTCTGAAGTTTCTAAAATAAGGAGGATGGGGCCTTTAGTCCCTCATCAGGATCATTTAGAGAGTACAGAAGTGGATAAAGATAAGGATAATATATTTTTAATTGAAATAATTACAGGACACCGCCTAATTACAGAAATAACAATACTTGCTCGTTATAGAGAGTAGTTATGTGGTACTTTCTTTAAATGTTCATTAGAATTTTATTTTTTTGCGAAGTTCTCCGGTTAACCGAATATGACAGAGGTTTGTGTTGATGAGGGCGTGCGTGCATGCGTGTGTGCTCGCATGACTGTAGGTATGTGTGTGTGTTTGCATGTGTATGTGTGTGCGTGTATATGCGCGCGCGTGTCATCACAAATCTGTCCCGTTTCTAAATATAGGTATTAGTATTGTTACCGACTTATACAATTAGAGTTGAATGTAAACTTTACAGGATTATAGGATAAAAGTATAGTTCATTCTGAAACAAAGTACAAACTAATTTGAAGCTTGCATTCCATTACACAAACTTAATTAATTATAAACTATGTACAGTACAGGTGTGGTTTCAAATAATCTTGACTTGGGTTTGGCAACTTGGCTTGTTGAAACTGATTGGCTTATTAGTATCGGATCTCGGGTCGTAGGTCTTCTTAATTACCTAGTTGCCGGATATTATAATATAATGCTATACGTGATATTCGTAGCATAGTTATTTTAGAATATTGTGCACTCCGGCCTCCCAATTTTGACTTTGTGAAAACGCTAGGAGAATGATATTGACTTATATGTGGCAAATAAGTAGTTCATGTGCGCTTTTAGTCGGCCCGAGTTGGACCCCCGATGGCCTACGGGAGTAGTATCCGTGGGGATTTCCGCATGAAAAATATTAAGTTTCAATACTAAAACACAACTACTAAACTACTACTAACGCTCTAACAATTAGTAAATAAGAATATATCAAGGATAACCGTGGTCGAATGCTACTTGTTCTAATAAAACAAAATATATTCTAGGGCAAGTGGTATGCGACCACGGTAAGTTATCCTCGAAATTTTCGTATAGCATGATTTTAAGTAGTCAGGTTTTAGTTTTTAAACTTCATTTAGGTATTATTTATATATTATTTTTAGGCAAACAGCAAATAATAATGTATATATCTTTGAAAAATGCTAACTAAGCCGTTTCAGTTGATACTGACCACGGTATATTTATCGCAATTTCTTTTTAACAGAGTAAGACCTTACTTACTTTATGACCGGTAGAGGGCACCGAATTAGATTCAGTGACACGTGCTAATAGCCTATAACCAGCAGACGAACATTTATTGTAAGTAGTTGAGGAACTAGAAGGGAACAGTTAAACCTACCTATACATACATCCATAGATACATAGCCTGTTAGTTTCATAACCCTCTTTGGCTTTGCCGTAGTCGGGTAAAAAGTGTACCTATTGCTAGCCGATTAGAAGTTTTTGATGTTACATTACATAGAGAAACGTAATGAAAGACTACATCTATAAGCTCGATAAGTCAGGGTCTCATGTGGCATGCCTATAATTCGAACAGGCTGTTACAGGAAGTTGAAGCCCTTTAACCTTTAGCGTAATTAAATAATATATACATATATACACGGTATACAACCTCGTGAGATGAGAAACGTTATAACACCTAACACGAACAAAATATGCAGACATCAAGAAGGGGCAATTATTGTCCAAATTGATACTTTATTATTTAATGTTTATGTTTTAAAGAAACCTATTCTGTGAATTCACTATTAACTCGATCGGGATATTTACCATGTTTGTAGATTTCTTCGCGTAACCGATATTTCGGCGCTGTTGCAAGCGCCATGATCACGGTGTATTGATGATCGCCGAGCTAGTTGTTATTGAGGCCAACCGTATCGGTCTACCCTCTTTCTTACTCGTTTACTACGCGCGTCGAACCTATTCTGTGGTTCACGGGTACTGGATCCGCGCAGGCGAAACGGAGGGTAATAGTTAGTTCATAATATGATAAACCATGAGAGTACTTCAGGGAGTTGTACAATGTATACGCAACGACGATGTGCGGATGTTAAATTTCTTGCTACTACGTAATTCACAGCTGTATAACCTAAATTCCTAATATACATTGTGGCTTTGTGGTAGGTAATGTTAAGGGTAGTGTTTTACATTCACACAAAAGAAATGTATTCAGGTTTCACTAGCTTTAGGTACAATGAATTACATATGAGTATCGGTCGGCATTCATATCATAATGTAAGTCATTGTACTATTAATGAAGTCTCTTTGACACCTATTCTGTTCTTCCCAATATTATGGAAGTTTGTGACAATAGTATTATTTTTTTACAATGGTGAGTGAATAATGTTAGTTAAACGGTGTAAAAACTTACTAAATCGTAATTTTTTCACGTCAATATATAGTCTTCCCGAAGTACTAGCATGATTCTTTGGCTTCGAAAGCGCTTCCCTATCACTCTGTTTACAACACACCCAAATCAAATTTGGTGGATTCTAAATTTTATGCGGATACTTGCTACTTGTTGTCTTCAGTAGAGTTCAATTACCGTCCAAAGTTTTGTAGTTAATAATATAACGAATTGCTTCACCTCAGGTTTATAAGGCGAAGAAAAGACCAACTCCAAACTCCATTCAGAATGTTCTAAGTAAATAGTTTAAATATTGATTTTTAGAGTAAGACGAAAAATACTACCTAGTAAAGCTGTTTCACTAATGAAGGAGGATGAAACTACACCTAACAAAGGGTATACAATGATTTCGTCTAAAAGGGTGTAAGCGACGACTAGTTAGGTAATAGAAAAAACAATGTTTTAAATAGTATTTACAATGATGCATAGGTTCACTTTTCTCTGCAAAGTTTATATCGCTTGCAGCCTTTTAACGGCCATTGATAGGAATCTAAATGTGTAACTCGTAAATTCTTTAAGTTAAAACTGTTACTATTTCTTTCACGTAGGAACCAACAACCAGTAACGATAGCGTTAGTTATGTACTCTCCGAGAAATGAGAGACTTGTCTTGAAAGCCTTCTTTATAAGTAATGCAGCATCCATCCATGTTTCATTTTTCCAACCGCCTTGATTCCATCTACACGATTCTCGTATTACAGAGATCAATTTCCTTTATAGTTTATTTTTCCTCAGAAATTCAATGTGATCAAAATTTTGATCAAGTGAATCAACTGATTCCGTCAAAGTCCAAATTACTGTTCACGAGCACCACCCACTTAGACTTGGATCCTGATTCCGCAACTTCTTCGCGGGAACCTATTCTCGGCAAAACAAGTAGCCTATGTGTTATTCCAGACTAATCTATTCCTGTACTAAATTTCAGCCCAATCTGAACACCGATTCTACTATTTGTCGACAACTGCCAAACCACTGAGATTACAAAAAATGCTATAAGTTGAAGTCTTACATTTTATCTATTTTTATTTCATTTTGAGCTTTACAAAAACAACACGAGAACACGTTAAAACAAAATTGCGAGAAGATACAGTAAGTATGGTGTGTCGTGAAAGTGACCCGGATTTAATGAGGGAGTTCGAGTTCGAAAACAATGGTAGTGCTGTGACGCGTAAGGAAAAAACTCGAAAGAGGGTAGATCGATATATTAGTACTTATGAGATATTTTCACCTTTAACTGTTAGTGTCCTTACTCATGTTTCTCTGTGATCATAGTGCCTGCATGAGCGCCGAAATCTGGAACTCGCCAAACAATACACCGTAAATATCCCGATAACTCTAATAATAACGATCTATTAGCCAGTTTCAACTTATAAATACAAATTTACGTGTAGAAATATGTGCTGGAATTAAACCGGTCAAATTATCAGTTAAATGCTCTAAACACTATAAGTTTGATGTGTTTTAACATTGGTGAATCTGCTGATAGTTATTGCCAAGTTGACCTCCAGTGCTGATTTTCAATGGGTGATTCAATGGAATTAAAAGGTAAACAATAGAATAGTTCATCTATACGATTCGAAGGCCACCATATTAAACGGACGTCACATAACTTCCACATAACCATATTTTGCTATAGATATCATCCACTGACCAATATAACACAAATAAGAAATAAACTAAATAAAAATGTGGCACTGCAGCAAAAGGAGTCAAAGAAGTCTGTGGAAAAAGTATTTAGGTACTTAAAAAAATATTCAACGAGAGTAAAAAACTTAAATATAAATCGGAGTGAATGGTATTCGAACTCCTGATGGTACTAATTGCTTTAAAATTTCATTACAGATTCTTAAAAAAGTTGAGAATTATCACAATTTTATTTGTCAAATACCTACTAACTATATAGAATTTAATGACTAAAGGTAGCCATGGACGATACGTCCAACGATCCAAATGAAAAAGTCTTCCAAAATCGTTTCGTGAATGTGATAAATGTGTGCCTATGAAATGGATGTCTTCCAGCTTTAGATTTCCAAACGTATTGAAATCCATGCATCCAATTCAAACCTTAAGTATATAAGTTAATACCTGTTTATTGTCTTGGCACACGGATAATTTTCTAGGGAACTACAAAACCCGCGGTAAGAATATTTCATTTCAAAAATTTATCTTGATACGTAGAAAATCAATTTTATAATAAAATTAGATTACCGTCTGGAATAACACATACAGGCTTTTTATACCGGGAATATGTTCTCTTGGGTTGCGGGAACGGGATCAAAAATCCACACGGGCAAAGCCGCGGTCATCAGCTAGTTTAAAATCAATGTAACTGAGGATGTCTACATAACTTTTAATGTATGTAGCTGTGCAAAAAATATATTAAAACGTAAACTAGGAATCAATTTGCAATAAGTAGATAATAATATAAGCATCCGGCAATTTGTTGAAGTGCAAGTGTGGTGAGGTGTCGAGCACAATAGCTAGCACCACAGACGGCGAATGGCTCGAACGGCGACGGATACGCGGTACAATGCAGCAATGGCACGTATTTGGGACGAGACGAGTACCGCGAAAATAGACTTAGTGGAAAATCGATATACGAGGTGCTAAGACCGGGTACTTCTTGCTGGTACTTTAAAACTGTGTCCAGTTTAAAGAAAATTAATTTATTTACAAGTCACTTTAACAGTAAAAATCACATAAAAATATTTGAAATAGGTATTTTGAAAGAATTGCAATATAATAACAAAAACGTCGAATAGTATGGCAATGTAAAATGAACATTGTTTTCAAAAATGAGATGAATCCAATAAAGAAATATGGAGATAAATTTTTAAAATGTTTGCTTCTTGAAATAATAGTACAATAGTAAAATATAGGAGTGAAATAAAATTAAAAAAAAGTTGTAAGAAGATTTTTTTTGTCAGAATCTGTTTATATACTCAAAACTACTTAATCAATTTTAAAAATTCTTTTATCATTAGAATTCTTCATTATAAGGCTCCGTGGTTCAGTTAGGTGGTGTTACAAACAATTTAAATTAATCCAATAAATATTTTATAATACGTAGATTTATTGCTATAAAAGTTATACATTTGTTCATCGCGATAATTAGGGAACGTAATAAAGTCATCAATACAAACTAGTTAGTTCAAACTGAAGTGGAAGCCACTAAGAATTCATCGCTAAGTGAATTTTGAACGTAGTTCATGTGGGAGTTGCTCACAACCATTAATCAGGGCTTGAGGCGAATCAATCATCGGTCTTTATACCGCATTGTTGTTGCTGGCCAATTGCATTGTTACTAATTAACTAAACACTTCGAAATGATAATGACGTCATTCTGCTATTTCGTAACAATTTAGAATATATAATTATATAATTATATAATTTATATTTACACTAGCGTCACTATTGTATTAGGTTTAATATGTACCTGTAATGATAGTGTTAACGTTATAAATAAATAAATAAATAAATAAATAAATAAATAAATAAATAAATAAATGAATGAATGAATGAATGAATGAATGAATGAATGAATGAATGAATGAATGAATGAATGAATGAATGAATGAATGAATGAATGAATGAATGAATGAATGAATGAATGAATGAATGAATGAATGAATGAATGAATGAATGAATGAATGAATGAATGAATGAATGAATGAATGAATGAATGAATGAATGAATGAATGAATGAATGAATGAATGAATGAATGAATGAATGAATGAATGAATGAATGAATGAATGAATGAATGAATGAATGAATGAATGAATGAATGAATGAATGAATGAATGAATGAATGAATGAATGAATGAATGAATGAATGAATGAATGAATGAATGAATGAATGAATGAATGAATGAATGAATGAATGAATGAATGAATGAATGAATGAATGAATGAATGAATGAATGAATGAATGAATGAATGAATGAATGAATGAATGAATGAATGAATGAATGAATGAATGAATGAATGAATGAATGAATGAATGAATGAATGAATGAATGAATGAATGAATGAATGAATGAATGAATGAATGAATGAATGAATGAATGAATGAATGAATGAATGAATGAATGAATGAATGAATGAATGAATGAATGAATGAATGAATGAATGAATGAATGAATGAATAAATAAATAAATAAATAAATAAATAAATAAATAAATAAATAAATAAATAAATAAATAAATAAATAAATAAATAAATAAATAAATAAATAAATAAATAAATAAATAAATAAATAAATAAATAAATAAATAAATAAATAAATAAATAAATAAATAAATAAATAAATAAATAAATAAATAAATAAATAAATAAATAAATAAATAAATAAATAAATAAATAAATAAATAAATAAATAAATAAATAAATAAATAAATAAATAAATAAATAAATAAATAAATAAATAAATAAATAAATAAATAAATATTTAGATTGACATGTACAGTATGCAGTTATAGATTTGGCGTATCATGAAGGAGAGAATACGTTCAGTTATGTTCAGTTAGTCGGGTTCTTAAAGAATATTTACAAGTTGATATCTTTTTAGAGTAGTTTAAACCGTAGTTATAATGATAACATTTATACTTAACCTGTTTTTACAGCTCTATAAAGTTTACGTAACTGTCATAGAGAGAACAGTTTACAACATCAAAGCCAACCAATCTTAGACAGATAATCACTCTTCATCTTGAATCTGATGATTGATGGCATTTCATAAAACTTATTTTTATACGGTATTCATAAAGGTTTACATTGAAAGCTAGTTTTAACTGTCAATATCAATGTAAATGTACTTTGAGAATGTCGCAAGGCGAAACCGGTCAGGTTCAATAATGAATATCGTGGAGAAGTACAAGTGTGTTATCAATAGGTAAGACTGTGCTTACAGTTAACTTTTATCATTTATCGACGGAAAGTGCAAAACAACGACCATCAGTTTTACTCTGTTAGTCTTTGCGGCTGTCATTATAGCTTGTCTAAATCGAAATGACACCACCAACACATTAACATCATCTTATTTTTGTCGTGCGCAAAATCCACTCGGATAGCACCTTCCCCAAAACCGGTGTACGTGATCATGTCGGACTCATACCGACTAAAACGCACGCCGATATTGACAACATATTAACAAAAGTAAGAATATCAATTGTTTTATTAATTTCTCCATCAATACTACTACTATTTGCTTGTGTGCGTGAGAGAAGCGGCGAGACGCATCATTCGGGCTTAGACAAGCTACACCAACTTTCTAATTAAGTTCATAATACATCTCATGGAAACCATAAAGCGTTTTAAGCTGATTCAATTTGAAACGGTTTAATAATATTCAATTGCTATCTCAACTATTTACCTAATGTGATGTATTTAATTATGCGTTTGTGCTAACTAATTTGAATATCTATATATTGCCGTTACTACCGGTAAACATACATACATAAATATATTCATGCCTGTTTCCCTTCGGGCTAGGCAGTGAGAATTAGTACCCACATTTAACCAACCTATGTATTCGGTTCTACGTAGTATAGAGAGTGAGCCTATTGCCGTATTTCGGGTAATAATTGTTGAATCGAGATATGCCGGATATGCGTCTGAGACTGAGTTTGGGCTGTAGATGTTTTAATGACACCGTTAAAGATAGTTTTCATTTCATTCATATGTATACCTAGTGTTATAAATCCGGCTCAAAGGACCAAAACAGTGTATGGGACCACCGGAATTGATATATTTTGAGCGATGGTCTACCTAAATATATTGGTATGTGTACTTAGGACTAAATGATAATGAGAACGCGTTGATCATGTTTCGGAAGCGAACGAGAATTGATGCGATGTGTAGTACATAACATTATTTACGCGTATTCTGATGACCTTTAATTTATTGCTGGCTGTTATGGTTCACTGAAATATAGCAAAGTGTAACAAATTGTATCATAATATAGAAAGGTAATATTGATAAAATAAACTTCATTATATGCTATTTATTCTCAAAGCGCTATTCCGTTTCGGTGCATAATATATTAAGCTGAAACGTGTTACGTTATGCCATGTCTACATTTACATAACATTTTGCCATGATCGTGTCAGAAGTGTGTGTCTGTCGCGTATTCAACTGCGTGATAGCTGAGCTTAAATGAAACCATCGATCGACTCGTGGCCGTGTCAGCACAACTCTAGTTGGTGTGCCCATGTGTCACAAATTAGTACGTCCACACTCAACGTCATGTCTTGATGCCACGCTGTCACGGTTCACTGTTCATGTCACAAATCTGGATGCACCTTTACAAAGCTTTCACACTGGCTTGTGTCGTGAATGTCGAGATACATCACTAGTTCGTTGTGTTGTTACTGCACCGGTTTATTGCCGCCGTTTTCTTTGTAGAATAACCATCTGGCATCTTTTACGTTTCCTATTTTCTACGCGGTGTCTGTACTTTTTAGGAATTTGTATCTGTATGTTTTGTCTTCTATTTGTTTCAAAATATTATTAAAATACTATTAAAAAAAGTTGGAAGTACAGTTGATTAATATAATTTTGTAACTAACAAGATGCCTTAACCTAATGATAGTATCTATAATCATAAAATTGAAATAATAACTGAACTAATAAAAATAGAATCAATAAAATTAAAATGTAAAAATAAAAATTGTTTCCTAAGACTTCGTCTACAGTTTACTATTAGGCGAGATGAAGTCATATTTATTCAGTCACAGGAAGCTGTAATGATAGGTATCACCGTGAAATATAATCAATTGAATAACATATAGGATCAATCAAAGCTTTTGTTTATAAATTTGAGATGCAGATAATAAAATGTGATAAAGTCTTGTTAGATCTACAAAAGAAGTTTGTGAAAGATTTATATAACTACATTTAGTTATTGCAGTTTGTATAATTATAATATTTTACAATTTCGTTATTTTGTCAGTTGCGTGCAGCGACGGTAACCAAGATGCGAGCATGTATACAATTCATATTTGAAACTGGTTGTATTTTCTATAATTTAATGTATTTGTAACACGTACTCTGCACTTCTGCTCCATTAAACTCCGTGTGAGTAATATTTAATATCCGGTTACGTGAGAGTCGGACTTGCACACAAAGTGTACTTAAGTACCATTGTACATGACAACAATATCCTCTTTATAAATACCTTGTTCTTTTTCATTTTGTTATTATCGTAGTAAGTAAATGAAATAAATACCCTATTAAATATGTATGGGGTCCCTACTAATAATTCTGGGTGTGCAAGTCAACCTCACCTGATAAGCAGTTGGTATACCTTCTGATTAATGGACAGAGCTCTGGAGGAGACCTCTGTTTTGGATAATTCAGATGATCTTTGTTGGGGTAATCACTATTGCATAAATCTATGTACATAATATAATATAACATCAGCTTAATCTAGAGCGAAAAACACACAATATAGGCTTCTTCAGAGCATTAGAAGTTTCTTTACTGGTGACGTCCACCAGTCCAGAAGCTATACAGTTACAGGTGGCAGACAAGCATACTTACATAGTGCACATTGACATACATCCCACTTGATAGAAAGTGGTCACCGTGACCTGTGGACATTAATCCCCGTAATCATAGGACTTATTACAGTGCTGTAATATAGAAAATTCGATAATGCCTACAACAAAAATTGTATACTAGCATAAATATTTTAGGACAATTTACACAACGCCACCTAGACCAATGGTACTCGCACCTCCTGCGTAGCAGTCGCGTTCATGCGCACACGCAACGGAGGTCATCCGTATACCCCGTTAATAATATTATAATATATAGTAGATGTGAATATTACCATCACCTAAAAGGTAATGAACCCTCTAAGCTCGAATTTTCCTTCTTAAAACATTGGCTAATTATTACTCAATATCAGTTTACTTTGAGATCAATGAGATCAAATGTTTAGTAAATTTACAGTGAGGTTATTAATTATGCAGTATTATGTTAAGTGTGTTAAGTTACTCCATGTGTTGTTTATTATTCATAACTATGATACTTGTATAATGATCGTGTGTTCTTTGCTCGTAAGGCAATAATCCTACTCATCATCCGTGCGTTAATCCCGGTCGCATCCCAAGTTCTCACTCACCTCGGAATCCGGAGTCTAACTGGGTTGCGGCTGAACCTCGATATTTTCCGTGAAGGCCTCCACAACCTATACGTGTAGGCGATATCGCAAAATTGCAGCAAGACCCGTTGTTGAACTTTCTAAGGCTCCAACAACCCGTAGCGACTACCATAGATGTTTGTATGACAACCGGAACTGACGGCTTAACGTCCCAGGCACGACCAGACCAGTGCAAATAACCATATTCATGCATACAAATATTTTCACTGCGAAGCAGTCGCGTTCTCTACCGTCACGCCACAGAGGTTACCAAAGCTATTATAGTCTTACACCTTAAACTTCTAAAGATAATTTAATACTCTAATATATTTTAGACTAGCTGACTCGCACAACTTAGTTTGCGACACCCCGTTTTTGTTACATTTTTCACTTATGCTTCTCACCAGTTGGTTGTAGCATGATGGTATATACATATAAAACTTTCTCTTTAATCACTCTGTCTATTAAAAAAACCACATTAAAATCCGTTGCGTAGTTTCAAGGATTTAAGCCTACAAAGGGACATAGGGACAAAGAACGCGACTTTGTTTTATACTATATAGTGAAGATTTCTGGTTAACAAGTATTACGGATCCAACTCATTCAACGCCTTCAATCAAATCAAATTAAATAATGAACTCAATTCGAAAGCAAATTAAGATTTATATAAACTTGTGCAGTGGGGACTTCCTATTTGGTTTATCATGAGGCGTGGTGATGTTATATAACGTGCCCTAAGTAAAATACTATTTTTCAGAATAATTCACGTTGGCAATTAAAGCCCTTATTAATAATTCTGGTCAATCCATATCGAATATGAGGTTAATAAATGCAAATAACATTGACATTTGTTTGCATATAATTTTGCAAAGTTGGGTTCATCTCGACGGGCCTCAAACGTGATCAGAGTAACATTATGAAATTAGAACAAAACGTAGGCTGTTGTGGACCATTGTGATAAACTCATTACTTTTTTTTGAGTTGTTACGACTCATTATCATAATACTTTGTTCAATACAGAAAAATGAGCTACACTAATATTATAAACAGGAAAAAATTACTTTTTGTATGTGTGTGTATGTAATGAAAAGACTCAAAAACTAACGTTGGAATGTTACATTATTATTTATTATTAGTTTTATACCCTAACATAGGCTATATTATTGCACTGCACGATAACAGATATCCACCCAGGCGGTTCCGCGGGCAACAGCTAGTGAAAAATAAAATTGTTATAATTTTTGTTTTGAACAGTTTGACAGTAGATAAAGATGAGTGGAAGAGGAAAGGAAACTTAGCTTGTATTCTAAAATCATCGTCATTGTTGCTATGACAACCAGGTCCTACGAATTAATACACTTGTATAAACAATCTGTCAAATCTGTCAACCTGCTTACACAACTGTCTTCATATAAATCGAGATTCAGAACTATGTGCCATTCTAGAACACGGGCCTATATCTGCCCATTTTACTCATTGGAATGAAAGCATGAAGGAGATAGCTAATCGAATTATACTGTATTGTCTGCATATTATAATAATTGCATATTTATCATTCAAATTTTGTTTGTTGAAATTCAATCAAAGTCTAATTTAATTTCATCAGTGAGTTGAGCAATTATATCTACCTATAGAGGAGTTGCATTTATTATTAACTTCAATAGTATCGGATGTATTCATGTTTATGACACCAAAATTAGATTATAGAATCATGAAACTGAAGAACAAGTACAATTTTATAATTACATTCCTATTTCAAAGCTCTGAACATGCGTTTCAAGTTATTTAATTATAACCAATAGTTTCGGGTGATTGGTTCGTTGCAATATTGCTTTTGTTATTTGTTTTCCGAACATTAGAGCGCTATGGGCTGCAAAATTTTATTTTAAGCGGTTAAATATAACTTACGATATCAGTAAGCTTCTGCTGGGGGAGCTTCTCGGCAGGGTGGAGCCGCGGGTCGCTCTAGCAGAAGCGGGCCCCGGCGGCAGCGCAAAGTGCACCTCCCCATACTCGGGGGTTAGATAGGGACACGGTCCCTAAACGCGAAGGGAGTCTGCCGGGGTACGAGGGATATGTTAGCTACTATCTCATCTCCGGAAACTAAGTACCCAAACACGACGTGTGTTTTAGTCAGTTCGAGTCCGACACCTCACTATCGATCTCTAATCTGACCGGTTGGAGGCGGTCTGCATCCAACGGGCACAGTACGATTAACTACTAAAAAATTACACATATATATACACATATATACGTGTTTTTCTAATTGCATCACCTAAATGATGATAAAAAAACTAAGATTATACCTATACCTACTTAACAAAATAAAATAAAAAAGTGAAGAAAGCTAAGCTTACTGATTTATTATAATTTACTTTAGCAAAAATACAAGTATTGCGATACTATATTGCTGGCACTTGGCAATGTAACATAGTGTTTCATATTTAGGACAGTAAAGATTGGGGACGAAAAATAATTTGAGATTGCTATCTCCAACGTAGATTTCGATTTCAGACAGACAGGAAAACTTGTTCGATATTAATATCGAACCAGTTTTCCACTGGAATGTTTCATTACTTTTAAATTACAGACAAGAAAACTATTTAAGGTTGATTATTTCAATGATTAGATATTCAGTGGGCATTAGTGTTAAAGTTCACTTCTACCCAGAGGGACTTTATTTTTTTATATTCATTTCAATTTATACTAGCACTTATTTAGCTATGACCTATGACATACATGAATATTTTTGTTATCTTGTTTTTCTTTTATTGTGATTCTTTTATTCTTCTCGTTAGGATTCGTTAAAAAAACTTTAAATTCAGTGGCAAAAATCCACCATTAATCAATACATCAGTCATCATTATTAGGGCACTAGCAGTTTTAAGAGAAATGTAATAATACCTACACTAGTTATATACCTAGTCAGTTAGAAGATTACCGGCATAAAAAAACATACAACATACGCCCAAAAAACCTAACCCTTTATTGGAAGACCAGGAAAAAATAACTATGAAATAAAGATGTCGTGATGGTGTACCGTTTAACATCTTGATAAAATGTCAATAGCAGAAGTGCAACGTCTTGAAATGAGCAGAACTGACGGATCAACTTTTAATGAAATAACTGGCTTAATCGCTAATCTTGCAAGCTGTCACGAGCACTCGTTAAAATTATCAGACTTACGATGTTATTTTATTTAATTTCCGCTTCGCTAGTTATTCTAGAGTTTTCTTTTTTGACTACGGTTTTGTTTTAATAATTGTTTGAGGCCCCTGGCATAATACTACTTATCTTATATTCAACAATTTACCTAATATTTCTTTTGAAGATTCTCTATTGTTAATACAATTCGTAATTTGTTTGATCTTTACTTAGGTACTGCTTATTGAAATAAGAGAAGTTTCATTATTATAGTTACGCACTTTCAATGAGGAGAAAAACTCAAAGTAAAAATGTACATGTCGCGTGTATGTGTGGACTGAGAGCCCATTTTTATTTTTGCATATTTTTGCAGTTAAACTAACAATATTCCTTAGTAAAAGATGTGGAAATATTTGTAAAATGAATATTAGAGTTTGTAAAGACCTCATTCAAAAGATATATCGATTTTAGTTGGTCCCTCAGTTCACACCCGTAAGCTCTCAAATCTAGATATATAATGAGTTCACCAACAAATTTTGGTTATAGACTCTTAGTAAAACATGAATAAACATCTATACAACATTAAAAAACTTAATGTGAATAGATAATAAAAAATTACAAACGTTTACATGTGGTCCCTGAGGGACCACATGTATTTTACTCAAAATAATAGAATATAACACGAACATTAAACATAATTTATAAGCCAATCGTTAGTAAAAAATGGAAGGAAACTTATAAAACCAAAGAAAGATCACAAATAGTGGTAAAAACTGTAAATTTCATGTTTTTGTTGGTGGTCCCTCAGTTCACACATTATGCAAATGCGAATTGCTAAAATATAATTAAATACAACGATTACAAACATGTGGAGCCTTTCAGTGCTTAGTAAAAATCTTATATTATCGATCTGTATTTATTTTGTCACTGGTTTTTTATTGCTTTAGTCACTATAAGTATTTTTAATGATTTTCATACTAAGCCCGGTATGGGGTGTCCACACTTTAGGAAAAGTACTGTTCATTTACTGACACCCATGACGTGACGCTCCGGTAAGATCCACCCGATCTCTGTAATGTTCGGATCAAGGTACAGATGCAATATTTGGATCTAGTAATTGACTCCAGGTGGTATGGTTCACTTCGCTGGCCATCTGTGCTAAATCCATCATGTTAGTTTTTGCTGAACCTAAGAAGACCCAGAATTAGGTACTTGTGCTTTTTCAGTACACCGATATGATAACATATCGAGTAAAACGGGGTGAATATAGATCAATGGGTGAATAGAAACAAAATGGTGAACCAAATTCTGAACTTAGATTCCTTCTATTGATATCAATGTAATAATGATAAGAACTGTCAAACATCTAGGTAGATCCAGAAATATTGTCAAACAACTTATGAAACAAAATCTAACAACTTATGAAACAAAATCTAACGACCATTTTCCGTGGCCTATGAACGTGTGCAACACTAAGGGTGTCAGACACGCGCTGCCCACCCTGAAGGGAAAGGGGGAGAACTGGGAAGGGGTGGGGAGGCTAGGAAGGGGAGGGGAAGGAGGAGTATAGTGAGCTCTGGCTACCCTACTTACCGGCGGGAACACAACACGATGGTTATTATGACCGCGGTCTTCTGTAGGGTGGAGGTACTTCCCCAGTTGGACAGCTCATTTCGGGTGTATGTGTGGACTGAGAGGCCATTTTTATTTTTGGTTATTTTTGCAGTTAAACTAACAATAGTCCTTAGTAAAAGATGTGGAAATATTTGTAAAATGAATATTAGAGTTTGTAAAGACCTCATTCAAAAGATATATCGCTTTAAGTGGATCACTTTTAGCGGTGGCTTTTAGTAAGCTCCCAAATCATCAATTACGGCAACACAATTTACTTTTTTTAACTGTACTACTAAAATTATATTAATATTGTATTCTTTTTTTATTATAGATGAATAATTTAAAAAAGTAACGTTTATTTATATTATTATCATTAATTAAAATGAAATGGGCACTTATAAAAAAAAAACAAAAATCTCTTATAGATTAAAATTTTACAGTACCGAGTACAACGGGGTGAATATAGATCAATGGGTGAATAGAAACAAAATGGTGAACCAAATTCTGAACTTATATTCATTCTAATAAAATCAATGTAATAATGATAAGAACTATCAAACATCTAGGTAGATCCAGAAATATTGTCAAACAACTTATGAAACAAAATCTAACGACCATTTTCTCTATTCACCTATTGATCCTTATTGTTAGTAACTGGTGCAATGTTTCTATTGAGATGATGAAACATCTTAAATACATAATTCTGTACATACATCTGACACATAGACCAGTTAAGCACGAAAAAATAAAGCAGTAATTTTATTCTATTTTAAGTCCACATTTTTAATTATATCTGTGCCCATTCGTTCTATCTCCAACTAATATTCTTCAGGAAAATACAAATAATTAAAATTAATACGCGTAATTGAGCAATATCACGACAAGCAACAAGCTCCAAGTGTACCGTAATTAATTTTTTAAATATATATTTTTATTAAGAGCGACACTACAGGTAATGGATTTACACCATAGTTGCTTAGGCTTAAAGAACCAATACCCATGGCGGTTAAATTAGTTTAAAAACAGTCGCTGAAAGTTATGCTGCCAAATTACGAAGTTAATAAATATGACAAATAATGTAATATTAGAATGTCGGTTTAAAATTGTCAAGTTTCTGAATGTCAGAGTTTAGACCATAAACATATAAATAATGTTTTAGACAAAGACAATCAAAACTGGGACCAAATCTCCGAATTTTTATGACGGATAAATAGAATCACGATTTCACCTCATACTCGGAAATTGTTAAAAACTGTTATTCTCTGCCAACGTTTGGAAATTAAAATTGTATTACAGGAATACTGTTTAACCATATCCGAGTATGAGGTGAAATGGCAATTCTAATTTGACTTTCTCAAAATTTAGGAGAATTAGCTTAAGAATTGGCGGCAACTTGTAGTACCTAAATTTTGTTCTCGTTCGTTTCGATAACTGGTTTAGCCATTCGGTTTATGATTTACAAATGGACACCACCTGCTATATGGTGGTATGGATCTTTTTGACCGCAGTCGCGTATTTTGATTGTAAAAGTTGGAGACACTGGTATTCACATACAAAAAGAAAACTTTACTCCGCATATAAATAAAAATTCTGAACTACTCACATACTACAACAACTGTTCATCTTTATCTCACACTTTACTACTATGCAAGTACTTTGAAACCTAATATGTATGATAGTTCTTGAAACTCTTGACTGCATGGACACCCTATTAGTATGGGAAACCTAATTTGTACATTTTTGTTAAAATAACAATAAAACCAGTGACAAAATAAATACAGATCGATAATATAAGACTTTTACTAAGCACTGAAAGGCTCCACATGTTTGTAATCGTTGTATTTAATTATATTTTAGCAATTAGAATTTGCATAATTGTGTGAACTGAGGGACCACCAACAAAAACGTAAAATTTACAATTTTTACCACTATTTGTGATCTTTCTTTAGTTTTATAAGTTTCCTTCCATTTTTTACTAACGATTGGCTTATGAATTATGTTTAATGTTCGTGTTATATTCTATTATTTTGAGTAAATAGATGTGGTCCCTCAGGGACCACATGTAAACGTTTGTAATTTTTTATTATCTATTCACATTACGTTTTTTAATGTTGTATAGATGTTTATTCATGTTTTACTAAGAGTCTATAACCAAAATTTGTTGGTGAACTCATTATATATCTAGATTTGAGAGCTTACGTGTGTGAACTGAGGGACCAACTTAAAGCGATATATCTTTTGAATGAGGTCTTTACAAACTCTAATATTCATTTTACAAATATTTCCACATCTTTTACTAAGGAATATTGTTAGTTTAACTGCAAAAATATGCAAAAAAAAAAATGGGCTCTCAGTCCACACATACACCATGTCGCTAGCGTTAAGTAAACTGTCACTTCGCTGTTGGTATGTCATTTTGTAACGGAACAGAAATTATAGACTAGTTTCTGTCATTATGGTAAGAATAATCTCGCGAAATGCTGTAATGGTACTGCTAATCATATTTTTTCATTAACTAAGCTAATTATTTTATTTATCAGATATAGTTTAAGTTTTGCTATTCTAAGAGTTACTTAACTAAACTTTGCTGGAACATTATTTCTTTTCATTTACCAGCTTGAAAATGTGCATCTTCGACAAGCCTTGCCCTTAATTTTTTGCCCCCGTGATAACTTTATCAGATACTATATACTATATAGCCAGTGGCGTCGCCTAAATGAAATTTGAATCTCGTACCTGCAACCGATGGGAACAACATAGAAATGAACATGAATGAACGAATGAAAGAGCATACGAAATAAACGAACGAAGTTATGAATGGACACGTGAATGGACGAATAAAGTGAATTAGTAAATAGAAGGCACATTGTCATTTTATTACGTTAAAAAATGTGCATTACTTTTCAATTGAAATGTAGGTCAATAAAAACAAAGGAAGTAAAGAAGGAATTGTGCAATATTGCAACGAAATGCACGCGCGAAACTAACATTGCCAGTCGTTTAGTGGGTCGATACATCCGCTTTTATAGCGTTATTGAAAACAACGAACTAGTAGTCTTGGCGAATCTGAAGTTTACGAGAATGAAATCCACTTTTTGCGGATTCTACCCGCGATATATTTACTTTAAGTCCAACATGTCGGCTCCGCGAACGCTGTTGAAAAATGGCCGAAACGTTAGACTAAAAGTAGATAATACCAGATATATCGCAATAGAATCCGTATAAAGTGGATTCATTTTAATTTCTACTGTTGCTGTTTTACCATAGTACTAGTTATAGATTTCTACTAGTTTTTAGGTGATTTTACAATGTAATATAATGTAAAACCAAATTCTTTCCTTCCTCTTTCCTAAAACAAATAACAGTTAAAAAAGAGATTAAATTTTCTAAAATGAAACAAGTTATAGTCTAAACGGGCCATGCTTGTTCGAAGTGCACGGATCAGAAGCTTTCAAAAGATTAACTCGACCAGACCTCGGTCTGACCGTTTCATTAAAACTTCCTCACCGCCGCCGAACCCTAATTACATTTAAAGCAAAAATCATTTCGTGACTCAATTAGAACGTTACGTGTTATTTGTAATTAATACAAAAGCGCGTTTTAATCATGACAGTGACGTACAAACGTTTTCGTGAAATGGCGGAAGTAGGAACTGCCGTTATCACTGTCAAATGTCAAATGCATACAAATCAATGAAAATTTATTACGACTTAACGCTATTGGAGGTATAGTGGCAGCCCCACGAATATGTTGGTGGTACTGTACGGTTGTCCTATTAGTCCGCAAACTGACAGTGTAATGCGCGATGCCACATAAATGTTCAAAATTAATTTCATCGTGATTCAGGTACCGCGAGGTCGATGAAGTCTCCTTTCCCTTCGTATTAGCGATTATTTCCTCTCATTACTAATTATAAATTATATTTGTTTCAGATATCACGACGGGAAGCGGAGCTAAACTCACAAAATTATTATTAATTAGTTAAATATAACACAATCGAACAAACGACGAAACGCCTTCAATCGATACTTCAATTACGCATTAGTTAGCTTTTTAAATATAGAAGATAGTATACACAAGTGCCAAACGTTCGAGGCGCGTGACTGTCGCGCGTCTATCGTCCGTATCGCGTGTCTCGTGGTGGCGTGTCGTGTGCCGTGTCGCGATCGATGCGTGTGTGTGGTGTCGCCCGCTTCAGCCGCCGGAGGGCGTGAGTGAGTAGCGCGCGTGTGCGCGTCGGATCGGCAAGATTGAGGTGGTGGCCGGGCGCGGTTGGGGCAGGCGCGCGCGCGTGCGCCCGTTGCACGCGCTGGGCCGCGCGGCCGGTATGTTGGCTTCGCAGCGTTCGCAGTCCTGCAACGAAGAGGGTGCGTTCTTCGGGGCGCGCGCGCTGCGCCGGCCGCGCGGCAAGGGCAGCGGGAGTCCCACCTGCTAGGGGTACGCCATGTCGCTGCGCAGCCTACACCGGCGGCTCTCCTCCGCCAATAACACGTAAGTACCATTTTGTTTAATAACAACATCATACGTACGACAATACTCGCGTAAGCCACTTATCTCGATTACTAATACGAGTCGATTTTGGTAAGCCATTCATATTTATTCCAATTTGAAAGACGATCGAACCTACTCTAGCGACAAATCATCAAAATGTCGAACGGGCGACCATCGGGATGTGAATATTCAATTACCGAACCTAAATCCAGAGCACTGCCATAAATTCGACGAACATATGCAAAAGTAGACCTTCAAGCTTTATAATTTGATTGATTTTCGTTTTGATTTTTAGTTTCTGTTCTGGATACCTGGGATAGTACAATTAGAGTTTGATAGTCCTAGTTTTTATGGATATCCAGAAATCCATGCTTCCCAGATTTTATTGAAATATTTTAGATAATCTGATGGTTAATAATCACATTCAAGATATTAAATATTACCAAAATACTGTCCGAGCGTGCATAAATCATTATGATTGACGCATCAAAGGGGTCAGTTGATATCCTGACAAGGTTGTGAGGGGGGCATTGATTGCCAGAACTCTCAATCGGACGTATGTTGGCTGAAATTGACGGCGAACAATTGTTGGCACGTACTCCCACTTCACGCTCAATAGGCAGAACCTTGCAGTCATCGTTGATGCATCGGAAGCTAGATAACGTATAATGATTCGTCAGTTTTCAATTAAACTTCTATTGATGTTCGATGCTTGTGTTGCATGACTGCTGTAATTCAAGTCAAGATGTATTTTTAATGCTGTAACTTGTGTTACTTGCCTTCCTCTGATTAACATTTCATTCAGATTAGTTGACGTAATTATCATCTGTTAAGAACCATCTGTCGTGTTTCTGGAGGCTAGTAAGGTATCCAGAGCTCACTGGAGAGGTTTCGTGCTGGCAGTGGAAAGACTGGGAAAAAATGTCTTTTCACTGTTAAATTTATCGGGATATTTACCATGTTTGCTTATTTCGTTGAATAACCAAAATCGGTTATCGCTCAACATCTATTGGAGGAAGGGACGAATCACTGGATGGAGTTGCATAACCCATAGATTCTATCGACTGAACGCCATTATATACCCAGAATTGTGAAGGAAGCTATTGAAATAAAAAAGCACAAAAACTTCTACCGGGAAGATGGGTTTCAAATGGAGAGTGTCTGGCACCCGGTGATTCGTAAGGTCACAAAACCCAAACAAACGTGAATGTGTAAATGAAAATATCAATCTAAAATCATACAAAATGTCTTTTTTTTGCACTGACAGCAACAGCAGATATGAGTATGTATGTATTTTCAAAAAAACTGCTTACTTACCATGGGTCTAAGTGGCGTTGTGTAGATTGTCCCTACAAAACGCCACCTAGACCCATTTTTTTTATTTATTTTTCCGTCTTGGTCATAACCATTGCTAAGACCAATCTTGACTATAGTTCCTATATGGAGAAAATGGCATTTGACGCTATGATAGTATCGTGATGGAACTACATACGGGCACCCTACAATGCGACTGTTACCTAGTCACTACTAAATTTTAAAGGGCAATCCCGCTACACTGATCTACTTTGAAAATAGGATGCCTTAGTTCTAAAAGTCACTAAATCCATTTTTATCGATATTGAGTTTACCAGTTCAGAAAAAATCTTTTATTTTTGTCTATGAGATGGTCTCATCCTTTTTTAAATTGAATGTCGCTAAGATGTTTTTTCCCAATTCCTAAAATCATTAAGTCCTGTGAACTGAATTCAAAAAGTCACTAAATCCAAATTTAAGCAAAAAATACCCAAATCCAATGAAATATTACGATAAGTCACTAAGTCCACGTAGGATATTAAAACTATTCTTATTCTTCTTATACTATCACGCCTATATCCCCGAAGGGGTAGGCAGAGGTGCTAGCACCCACATTTCGCCAGTGTATATTTAGGTCCCAATGTAATAGGTGGCGAGCCTATTGCCATCAACCGGGCACTTATAAACCTGCGATAAGTACACACATAACTTCGAAAAGTATCGCAGTCATTGGTGTGTGCCATGGTAAACCTGGGATCGAACCCGAGACCTCGTCTCAGCAGTCCACCACCCATACCACTAGGCTACCGCGGTTTTTCTGCGGTATTAAAACTATATCCTAACTATATCACACAGGTGGTCGTTTATTTTCACTAATTTGAATGTTGGAACTAGATTACTTCGTGGAAACTGTTTTAAACTTAAAAATTGAAGAGGAAACCAAAATGAAGCGTAAAATTATTGGAGAATGTCAGAGGGTAAACTAGAACGGTAAGTTCTTTTCAATTTGTACTCAAATCGATTAGAATAAATGAAACATTAGTAGAATAATAACAAATCTTTTTATTTCAATCTTATATACGATTGTGGTATATAGGTACGACGGTGATTCCTCTGGTAGTGAATGGACTCCAGAAAATAAACATGCTATTACGAATTATAAACGTATTACGACCTCTGCCACCGTTCATACTGGAAACAGGTAAGTGTATCGGTATAATCCCTTATTATTCTCACTCGCACCTCCTGGGTAGCGGTACTACCGCCAGGACAGAGGATACCCGTAATAATATTAGAACTACCCGCTTATGAAATACTAGCTTTTGCCCGAAGCTCTGTCCACGCGGATGTCGGTTATCGCGACTAAAGTAAAAATTTAATAGTCTATATAAATATGTACTTTCCCAAAGTCTTGTTCATCAAGAATCAAGATCGGTACAGTGGTTAACGCGTGAATGCGTAGTAGACAGATAGACAGACAGACAGAGTTACTTTCGCATTTATAATATTAGTATGAAAGTATGGATATGTAAATGTATTTTGAATCTCGACATATTTTTCAATAATTTATTTTGTTAGTTCACAGAGTGCCACGATTTTGATAAATCAAACTAATGAGGTTGAAAATAGTATAAATAAAATAAATTTCAAGTTGTCTTTCTTAAAAAAAATCTAAGGGACGAGGAAAAACCTGAAGATCGCATCCTAAAAATAAAGTATTGCAGTAAATAATGATCAAGATCAAGAAGAAATTTATGAATAAAGACTGAAGAAAGAAGACTAATATGATTGAAAGTGATTTTAAATTAATAATAAGATAAGAAGGAAGATTATATTGTGTTTTAACATGCTAACAATAAAAGAAGTTCATAGTTTCGTTATTAATTGTTTTTAATTTCTTTATTAAGGTCAATAGTTACGATAATATGACACTAATTCCGAAGAATTTTCATAAGAAGTCACTAACTCCACTATTTTTGCGATAAGTCCTAAATATTAAGTATTTAGTATTGATCATTATGATAATAATATATATAAATAAAGAACCTCATATTGAAGCTTACTGAATAAACGATTTCCTCAATTTTTTTCCAAATTTATTTATGTGGTGTTTTTCTTAAAACATTTTTTTTACTCTTTAAATGACGTTCCCTTAAAACTAAGAAAATGGATTTAGTGACTTTTAGAACTAAGGCATATTCTCTCTGTAATTTGAACCATCTGTTAGTTAACTCGAAAAGTTATTACTTTAGGGATCGTTCCTAAGCGGTACTGACTACTTGTGGATTGATTTACACACAGATAACTTAATAAAAAATGTATTACGGTTTTATTAGTTTCACTTTGGTGTACACTGTGTACCTACAATAAAATTTCTTATCTACGTAAAATTTCACACCTTTATTAAAAACGGTGAAAGTTCAAACTATTGTCATGGTTCCTATTCTTACAGTGATTGTAAATATAAACTTAGTTCTTAACATTAAAGGCACAACCGATTCACACTAAATGGTTATTCATTAAAATAGGTACTTAACTGTGTCACATTGACCAAATTGAACTGAAATCAAATAATTAGTTTATAATGGATATTTCCGAATACAAAAATACTTTTTTATAATTCTTATAAACCGGCCATAACTTTTCAATAGTTTATGCGTCCATTGGTCAGAAAGTCAAGTCTTATGAAGTTTGATTGCAACCGAAGATATGGACAAAAGTCGCGATAACTCGCGCGATGTTCCGATGTCACATCCACGTGTATAGCCGCAGTCATAGGCTAATATAGAATGTTTAGTTCAATAAACGGTATATATTAAGCGACAGTGAATTTCTTTAGTCTAATTTCATCTAAGTAATGATGTCAAAACATACATACGAACTCGCGTAAACGAAACAGCGAAAATTTCCAAGCTAAGTAAATCATACTCGTTTTTATGGGTAATCTGAAGAAAACATTGATTGGTTTTACGTAAGAGGGCTTCGATGTTATAGGGTGGTTTGTGGTTTTACTTTATATTTGTATTTTTTATTAGAAGTAATGAAAGCTCCTCATTGCAGTAAAAACGTTGTATATCGTCGACGGTTTCAAAATCGTCATATCACGTTCTTGTATTTTTGTTAGTATAATTTAGGATCTATGATCGAAACAGTGGATATAGTTTAACTACAATAGAACTTATATTTCGTTCAAGTAGATCTGGCTTTTATTTTTTGAAAAGGAGTATAATACTTTTTCTAAATAAAAGGTAGCCCAAGTTCGCCTTATCCGGAATAAACAGATATAATATTGTATCTATTTACAATAACTTAAAAAATATTTTTTACTTCTTAGTATTACAAACACATCAATTTAATTTATTTGTACTTATAGACATAGTAAATACACTCCATTTAAACAGCTTTGATAAATGCTTTTTCATACCTCTGGTAAATTATCCGGCTTTGTGGGAGGATGGAATCACGTGTATAGATATACATTTACGGAAAAAAAGACAATTACATAACCTCAAGCAACACGCTATAGGTACGTGCAAGAAAAACAACTAGTTGACCATTTCATTAATTAATTTATTAATGTGAATAGGGCTTTATACAAATAATTTAAAAAGATTTATCTAAAAAGAAGACTCTGGTACTTATATAGTTCAAAGAAATATTTATATCGTAGTTATTGAGTAATCAAATAATGTATAGGACGCTTTAATTCGTAGCAACGTAACCTGAGAATGTATCGTAGCTGTACATTGAAACTTCGTAGAATTCCGTAGCAACGGTTTCTGCCAAGTCTACGGCACTTAGAAAATTCACACAAAGTACTTTTGGCTTTATCACTTTGCGTTATGGTTGAAATTTGAATAGTGGGTGTAGCGGTTGCTTAGGTCTTTGGCCAGTGTACAAGGGTCATACCGCAAAGTGGAGTTTCAACCACGTAGAATGTATTTCCGCCCTTTGACTACATAGTGATGGAGAGGTGCACAGTAAAAGTGCTATTTTTCAACCTACTTAAGTTTTAATTAAAACTTCGTAGTAAAAATATGTTTAACAGAGATTTTAGAAGTACGGTAGCTGTATACCTGTTGGGGTCTCTATATTTATAAACGTTTTCTGGTTCAAACTTTCTAATGAAACAGTAATTTCTTCCATGATAAGTCCGTTTATTCTCTATTCACAATTAAGACTAGACTTAAGCCGCGGTAGCCTAGTGGTATGGGTAATGGACTGCTGAGACGAGGTCTCGAGTTCGATCCCAGGTTTACCATGGCACACACCAATGACTTTTCGATGCTTTTCGAAGTTATGTGTGTATTTATCGCAGGTTTATAAGTGCCTCGGAGAGCACGTTAAGCCGTCGGTCCCGGTTGCCATACTAACATCTATGGCAGTCGTTACGGGTAGTTGGAGCCCTCAAAAGTCCAACCAGCCTAACTTGGAACTTCGATATCGCCATTGGTCATTAGACCATTGGTTGTGGAGGTCAGATGGCAGTCGCTTCACGGAAAATATCGAAGTTCAGCCGCATCACAGTTAGACTGGAAAGCCGACCCCAACTGAGTTGGGAAAAAGGTTCAGGGAATGATGACAATTAAGACTAGACTTAATCTTCTAATACAATTTCTGAGTATTTCTGATTCTTCTGGTGTGCCGAAGTTTCTGAACTAATAATTGAAGAATAACTTAAATTACTTAATTAATAACAATGGCAATCTTAAGTACTATTTTTGTCATTATACTTTGTAAAATATAGCATGGGTCCTATGACAGATGTCAAAATGAGGTTCATAGGGATGTCCGAAATTCGATGAAAATGTCGATATTACCAGCTATTATTGATGCATGTTACATATAATTAGCTTTAGTTTAATTGTATGTATGTATTTAATTGTAATGAGAACGGAATATACTTAGCATACAAGACGTCGTCACTCGTACTGATGAGAATGAGTGGAGTGGATCAGTGGAAGTTCATATCAAACAAGATGTTGGCGCGTGTATCTTACGCCTAAATCATGGCCCAAGAGACAAAGGCGGCGTGTCTTCTTACAAAATCCAAAAACAGGTTCAGGGCGTTGATGGATTAAATGTAGGATTTTATTTACTCAATATTATTTAGGATCAAGTATATTGAAATATAAACATTAAGTGTTATGATATTAAAATACCTAAGCAATAACATTAAATTCTAATTATTTTTTTCTTATATTAATTTCAATTTTAAATTAAGCTTTATTCAAAATATGAATAGTTCATATTATGTGGTCACGATGATTCATCGGCCATCTCTAATTAGCTCGGTATGCCCATAAAGTATAACATTGACAGCTATTACATTCAATAATAGAAAATTCAAGACTTCATGTGCGGGATTTCACTGACAGCTGTCATAGGACCCAAGCTACATTTTACATAGTATAGACGCAATGGGCTTTAAGGAGCAATTTAATTTATTAGTACTTTTCATCTTAAATCGAATATTTCCGGACAGCGCTAAGAGGTCAAGGAGCACTATCCTAATTCTTATAACTATCTTATAGCTAATATATTTCTATATTTAGACATGTGTATCGAGGTTAGGCGTATTAGGCAATACCTTACTTACTCAATCAATGTTAAACATATCTATATAGATATCACTTTATAGTACAAAATAAGACAAAAAATTACTATATGCTATGGACATAAACGAATAGCAGAATGTAAAATATGTGACGGAATAGTTAAGTAATATAGGAGTATTTGCGCCTATAAAAGGAGTTTACTTGTAGTATTCCTAATAGTCAATATCTAACCTTCTAACGACAATGATAACCTTTCTCCGGGCTCGACCGTAGCTAGAAACGCAACATTTCAAGATCATCCTGTACCTAGCTCTTCACTACCGTTAACTATCAATCAGTTTGCCTATAGCAGTCCACTGCTGAATAAGGGCATAAGTCACTCCGAATGTGCGCCATTGCGTCCGATCCTCCGCCCTCCGCACCTTAACTATACAGTACAATAAACTTATTATGCGATAAAGAGAGAAAGCTGGTGTTTATTTTCTTTTTCATGGAGCCAAATTTATCTGAAGAACGTGAGAAGAATAAAAGATTTTCTTGTAAAGAGTTGGTCACTGAGAAGCATTGTAGTGTTAAATGTCAGATTATTCCTGTACTGTCGGGCGTTTACAGGGATGCAAAGGTTTTTTGAGTTGCGAACACTATTACCGCGACCTCTCGTGTTAGTTAGTGACATTTCATCTATTGTGACAGGTCACTTCTGCCGGTACTCCTGGAGTGCCACTGTGTTTGCCGCGTCTACATTTACGTAACATTTTGCCGTGACCGTGTTAGAAGTGCGTGTCCGTCGCGTATTCAGCTACGTGATAGCTGAGCTTAAATGAAACATCGACTGGTGGTCGTGTCAGTGCAACTCTAGTTCATGTGTCCATTTGTTCCAAGTTGTTACGTCCACACTCAACGCTTGATGTCACGCTGTCCGGTGCGCTATTCATATCACAAATGCAGATTCACCTTATGAAATAATAAGCAAATGTAAAGACATTTAGAGCTAAGTGGTCAGTAACTTAGAATATGTTAACTTAATACCTATTGTGACAAAATGTACACTGTACATTACAATACGTTAATCTAGTGCTTATTAGTGCTACAAACAAGTAATAAATGTTTCATGTGACCATGTGTTCACGTTGACAGTGAATTAAGATGCACCACGCCCGTTCTGTAAGACTGACGCTTTAGTCATTACTACACTGCTTCAGTGCCGCTTGTTATGTTGCTCTAGTGCTATATAATTAGAGAAATGTCGTAACAATGCTTAGAATGGACTACTTGGACAGTTCGTCGAATTTAGTTGTCTGTTAAGCTAAATAAAATAGGTAATAAAAATTCTTCAGTATTATCTGTTCTTTTGTTTTGATGGTTAAGAGGCGTTAGGAGGTCAGACAGTTGTCATTCGCATGAAAGTCAAACGAAAGAACTCAAATGGTTTCGGCAACAAAAATGAACTGCCGATTGAAACGCTATTGAAAATTGATTATTGTAATACATAATTTGATTTACTAAAGCTTGTAAAACTTACCTACCTACTACTTTTTAAGTCCATGAAATAGTTACATAACTAATTATAAGATTTTTAACGAAACTAACATACAGTAATGTCAGATCCGTTTAAATATTAAACTGACACCAAATAAATTACGATACGAATTCCTTTAAAATATATAATTTCATTTGAAAATACCTAAAATTTAATATTATCCATAAGATTTAACTTGTACGAATAGATAAATTTTATTGGCACTTGGTATAAAATAAAAGGCATTCGGTGAACCGTAGCTGTTCAAACTAATATTTAGTACACTCGCTGCCGTGTCTCCGACAGTTTTATTTTCCCAATGGTAAAATATTTAATAGCAATAGAAAGAAATTTTTAACTCGTGTTATTGCACTGAATATTGAAGTCAAAATAATGGAATATATTCATATTTGGACGGTTATTAGTCCTGTGGTTTGAGGGTATGAGATTGTATCTAATCCAGGGGCATATAAGCCGATTTTAGTTTTATTCAATGTTGTGTTATATTTAAACAATCGAACAGTCTCATCACCATCCTTTAAGCTTTTACCCAACTGAGCTAGGGTTGATACTACAAAGCGTCTTCTACAACCGATTGATGCTATTGAAGTTTTGTAAAAATAACTGATTTTCAGTTGTCAATTTTTTCAGAGATCCACCTATCCGTAATGAGTTGGAAGTTGGAGCCGAAAAGTTCTCGAATGGAGACCACGTACTGCTAGGCAAAGCACAGGACTGCCCGGAACGGATGACATAACCAAAGTCCCGGGTACCCGTAGAGTTCAGACCGGTTTCAACTGGTCTGATTGGAGGTCGATAGGGGAGACCTATGTTCAGCAGTGGACGTCTTATGGCTGAAATGACGAATGATGACGTATTCGTAATATGGTCATCATCATAACAGAATGGTCATCATTCCTAAAACTGTCTTGGGTTTTATTGCTTAACTATGTTAAAACACTTAACCACAAGTTCGTTATAAGGAACAGTCTGTACTTATTGCTGTCTTTTTATTGGTTGGGGCAGTTGTTTGTCTCTTTGGCTACTAACTTTATCTAGGACATGGTTTTTATGTAGAAGTAGAAATAGCTTTTTTTTTCGAACTATGGTTATATCCTGGTGTATTATTAGATTAGTAATAGCCACCTCAGTCGCCAAATATCAGACGTAAGTAAAATCAGACGATCTCTCATTATATAGACCACTGATTTTTAACAGTTTGTTTTTGTATGAATGTTTCTGGCGGCCACGTTTGCTGTATTGATTTATTTATAACTACAATAAATAAGTATTATAATATTTATATACCAAAAAAATATCTACTGACTGTAATGAATTTTATGAATTTTACAATTATAATAACACCTCGCGAACTTTGCAAGATCAGATTTAAATACCTTCCACCCAGTACCTACCTCTAAATCCATCGAGCTGTAAGGCCCTTCTGACTATAAACAGACACGGGGATTAGCCGCAATTATATTGGTCAAAAAAATTAAAAAACTACAGTCGCGTAATGTATGAGCCTCGTAAACTCCAGCTGGGTTTTATAAAGACTTGTAAAAGAAAATATTGTAGCACGTGTTTGCAATGGCGACCCTCTTTCATGAGACTTTGCCTTTAGCTTAACATCAGGCGAGGTGAAGTCAAATTGACGTGCCATAAATAAAAAAAATAAAAAAAAGATGGAACTGGAGTTGACGAAACTATAACTGTTTAGTGGTAGTCATTGAATTTTAGACCAAAATATCAAGTTGAGACTAAAGAATTACTAATACTCAAAGAATCGGAAAGTAACGAAACGGAGTAGTTGAAGCTTGTGTAACGATTTGCGCGATGCATAGAACTACTGCGGTGATTCGATTGGCTTTCAGTCTACAAACGATGAGGAAATAGTTCAACATCAGCTAATCCATACAGAATTTAAGCAAATGTGGTGTTGTGGTTAAGAAAAATCTCCTTGTACTCGTATTTAGACATCTTTTTTGTTATTCTGCAAATATCAGTAAACAACAGACTAATATATGGTATCAATGTATGTTCACAATTTGTGAGTAATTAAAAAAGTTAAAAAGCTCTTTTATCTAATATAGTTATATAATATATATAATATAGTTCTTCTCTCCACCTTATTTACACATCGTGACACAATTTTTGATCTTGAAATCTTAAGTATCATCTACAAAAGCTGGTAGCCATTAAAATTATTTAAGTAACACTAAAATTCATAGGAGCTACAACAATTATGTCCTAAGACGACGAACAAAGTCAAGTGACGACAGTCATTAACGAGAACGTAAATTAAGATATCAACGAAACGAAACCTTAATGGGTGTTCGGGGAGGTTTGAATTCAACGTCCAATTAAAAATATATGGCTCGATAACAAGCAATTATTTCTGTGCTTGAGAACAAATCCAAAAAAACCTATAGGGGGTACTTCTCACAAGGAATGAACAAAGGCTAAGGAAAGGCGAAGCAATCCGTGTTATAGAATTCGTAGTATAAGGTATGCTTATAAGGTACGCCGGGGTGCGAGAGATATGTCTTGTATAATCTCACCTCCGGCAATGAAAGACTCATGGACGGCGTGCGTTTTGGTCGGTTTGAGTCCGACATAACCACCTCCACTGATTTTTGGTGGAGGTGGTATCCGTGGGGATTTAGAGCACGGAAAAAACATAACATAAACTCACGCCTTTATCCCCGAAGGGGTAGGCAGAGGTGCTAGCACCCACATTCCGCCAGTTTATGTTTAGGTCCCAATGTATTAGGTGGCGAGCCTATTGCCATTAACCGGGCACTTATAAACCTGCGATAAATACACATATAACTTCGAAAATGCTATGTTTGGGTATAGATAGAGCTGTGTCTCGGTTTTATTTGAGTTCTTAAACAAAATACCTTTTGTGAAAACCAATAAAATTTTAATCAACGAGGTAAGATGCGATGGTAATTATCTTCCATCGCAATTGAATAGTCCAACTGGGGAAGTACCTCTGCCCTACAGAATATCACTGCTAATAATAACCTTGTGTTGTGTTTTCGATGGTGAGAGAGAGCAATGAAGAGGCAGCACAAGTGTGACTATGTGTGGTGTTGCAAACGTGCATAGGCAACGGTAACCACTTTGCATCAGGTGGTGTGCTTGTGTGCCACCTAAGTACTATGAATAAAAAACTAAATTAATGCTTTAGCAATTGTTGGTAGTACGTTTTGTGTTTGTCAATTTTTACACATACCTTGGTACCATTGGACCCTTAGGAAGCATAGGTTTACTATTGGTTTGATGGATTCTAGAATGCAGATAAATAAACTGGGATAATTTTTTTTAATGAATACATTTTATACATAAAAACATCCAGACTAATGTAAATATTTATATTCTTGCACTCAAATATTTTCACCGAGCGGAAATCAAACGAATTAACTATCGCCACGCCATCCACAGAGGCCGTCATTGCAGCATTACAGAGGCAACAATGAAGTAGTCATTAGGGAATTAAGTCTAGAGAATGAGCTCGGTTCATACCGTATTACGTGGAATTGTAAACCTAACTAGCCAAAGGTCAGTTTACAATACAAATCTATAAACCCTTCCTTGGATAGCGTGAGGTCTAATGAATGACATAAACACAAAAGCTCGTGCCTATTCTCCGTAGACACGACGACGTTAAAATACAAACCGTTTCTAGACGGGAAATCGATCTGAAGTTAGATTGCAAACTTGGAAAAACTTGTGCTCTAAACACGGCCGACGACCGATGAACGTTCTTTGAATGGCGTGGACATACCAAACTGGAATAGTGAGATTCCAGCTGACGTCATAAATCGAGTGACGTCACATTATTATGACCTTGACTGAGGTTACGTGAAGGTTGATATTAGTAGCAAGTGTAACAAATAACGTTTCCTATTTGTACAGTCATTCAGTCATTAAAGTGTTTATTTTGCTTTTGAAAAGAATAGGTTAATCAATATACGTAATAACATACAAAATTACATATTTTTCACCTTTATTTATCCAGTATGTATAATAAATATTAGATTCATATTACAGCAATTATATAGGTATTACAAGGAGCTGTCTTGTAAGCTCTCGGCGTTTTGTACTTAACCGTACCTAGATTTGATACTATACATAAAAAAATTGTGTGCTAATAAAGTATTGTTCTAACGTAATTAATCTTTATGTAAATTTGCAGGTATTCTGATTACAGTATATAATCAAACGTAAAATTGATTTTGACCAAAAATACTATTATTATTATAAAGTACCCAGATGGTAGAAAAAAGAAATAAGTAGCGGAAAAATGTTTACAAACGAAATGAAGCGGGAATTGTCCCATTTCTGTTATTTTCAGCTCTACCGCGTCAAGAATTTATATTTCTACCTAGTTACATATTTCGCGTGTAATGTCTTTCTTTAATTCTCTGCACATAAATATAACGATGCAATAGAACGTACTAAACTTAAATCGTGTTATGTGTTAAATATGCAATGTATACTTTGCGCTAACGTGCATCGTGGTGGGTCATAAAGTTAATTCGTCACAGAAAAATGTATGTTGGTACCATACATGCGACAATGTGCATTTCTTCTTCCGTTTAGATAACGACGACGGTACTACCTATTTTGGAGGTAAATGAAATCCACAGTTGAGTTTTAACGCTCTGATTGATATTTTTATTTTATTGACTAGACCTTAAATACCATGTTTCTGCAGACCGCTTACGACAACTGCAGGCGCATACAGCAAATACAACGTGCCATTTATTTATTTATTTATTGATACTTTATGCACGAAGTACATTGGCGGACTTTATGCCGTAGGCATTCTTTACCAGTCTACCATAGGGTGGTGCAAAGCTAGTACGAGCTAGTACGTACCATGAAGTGAACTTGAATATGACTCGTAATATTGTTCATTGTTTAAATGTGTGTGTGTCAACGGGGACGTTTAACCCTATAGGTGTGTTTTCGTTATTACGGTAGAGGACATGATTTCCTAATTTCTTATATTATTAATTATACAATTCAATTTCCTTATAATCCACCTTGCCGTCGTGCCATCTTGCTACTCATTTACCATTTTGTCCTCGAGAACTCTCTTACTATAACCATTCAACATAATAAATGAGAATATTTGTAAGTGCAACAAAGTTACTGAAAAATTCAGAACACTAAATTTAAATTGGAGGAGTCATTCAGTTCGGAGCAGTTATGAATTATTCAGTATGCCTGCAAGGTTTTAATTTATAACTGGAAGTCCCCGAACATTTCCCACTCAGTACACATTCAGTTCACGTATTAGGTAGGTCTAGGTAATACTGAAAATACACTGTTTGTGAACAATTTCATGTTCATAACAGAAATACGGAATAAAAAGGGTAAAGGTATGATACCGTAGCCGATTACATATGACAAGTGCAGACGTATGCAGCCGATACAGTTTACCAGAAAATAGGCTTAAATATGACACCATTGTTTATTGTTTTAAATTCTTGCGACTTCACAATGGGGCTGTTTATTTATGTCTATATTTAACAAGTAATGTTTGTAAAAAAATGAAAAGGTGTCGATATGGACCATGGAGAACTGAAGTAAGCGGAGTTGTTGCAAACGCCATGAGGCGGACACTCAATCTTTCTACGTTTAAACTGAGGTTACTTTATGATGCATCTGGTTTAGGACCAGTTTGAGATTTGATGGTGCTGGATGTTATCATTTGGATTTTATAAACCGTAATTTGTATTTCGATCGTAAAATGGAACGGTACGGGCAGAAATTTATTCCAAACTAGCTGAAGTCCGCTGCTCCGCGCGTGTCGATATATTTGATCATATCTCCGGTGCCCCTCTTTCCTGAGACTATGCCATCAACTTACCATTAGGTACATAAAAATTAGACCAATTAGTGGACATGTACGAAATTTTGTGGTTCACGTGGTTTAGCGATAACTATAGCTTTTGTGAGATCCTGTACTTCGATATTGCAGTCTACGTGGACTACGTTAAATTCCGTTTAGCTATTATCATAGTGTTATCAAACAACAACCCTAATGTAAACCCAAACTTTTTAAATGGTAGAACATATCAACCATAGAGTTCGATTCAAAAGTTTTCCTTGTACTTATAGCTATTTTAAAAATCTCGTAATACCTACAATTCCAATTATAAATCCCGCTTAAGATGTTTATGCACGTTCAATGTTCTGGCTAAAATCAATCGAATTATTTTCAACCGTAATCGGGGCCAACTAAAAACAAGGCCCGTTCAGAAATTCTTTTACTTTAATATTCAATTAGATTTTTTGGGATCATCATTTGCTCGTCGAGGCAAAGTTAAATTTTGTACAGAATAATGATCGCTGTTTTTATTTCTTTATTTTAAAACGTTTATCTTTGAGTTAGGGTTGAGGTTTAAAGTGATAATACATTCATCTACTACTACTGTGATAAACAAGTACGTGGACCAGTTGACGATAGACGCTAGTAAAACTAAAGGTAGTTTGGAGGAAAGTTTACACATACATTATTATTAATTACTTCATCGAATTTTAATACAATCGAATTGATCAATAAAGATACTCCTCCTTTTTGAAGTCGGACTAAAATACTAATAAATAAATTTTAGTGTCAAATCAAAATATTGTTTACGTTTGCCGGTCGAACATTTTCCGTGTGAATACAATTTGGGCATATTGACATAACTTGTTATAATCTCCATATTCGCAGCTTTTGTGTGAACCTGTTTAATACTTGGTTCACTTTATGAATGTATTGAATGAGGACTCCGGTCCGTGATAGCTTCTAAATATTCATGGTTCTGGCGAATGACAACGATAAATTTGTAAAAATGCACAGGTACGCGGTTGTGGAGAGTCGATATGCTCCAAAGGTCAATTAATTAGAACAAGTTAAAGTTATTAGTATGCATGTTAAAACGAAAATTTTGAATGTGAGTTATTTAAAGAGTGTTAAGCTTTTGACTGGTTGTGCAAGCGTGGAATCTTGATCCCATTCGCGCAATCCATAAGAACCTATTTCCGGAATAAAAACTGGGTACCCTATGCGTTTTTCCAAACTATAATCTATCCCTGTTCTGAATTTCAGCCTAATTCGTCCAGCTATGAACGTTATTGCAAAACATACAAAATATCTTCACAAACTATGACACCTTTTTTTTAAATTTTAACTGATTGGAACATTTAACGTTATGCGATATACATTGGTAGTACAGTACAGTACTATTTACCTAACAGACAGTTAGGTAAACGCACAATCACCAATATAATAAAAACCAATGTCTGGGAAGTAATATTGTATTTTATATGTGAGCAATAAGTACGCGAATTTTGTGTCAATGAGATAAAAGTAGTTTGACTAATAAACAGTAATTGATCAGCTGACCCCTAGAGGGTGACCTGTTCGAGAGACACGTCTTTGTTTAGCACAACTTTGGCACCGAAGATGTTATAGCCATGTATAACTTTTGCAGATAGGTATATTTAATAATTCGTTTTCCATACATTTATTACTAGCTGTTGCCCGCGGCTCCGCCCGCGTGGATGTCGATTATCGCGTTGTACGACTCTACTCGATTCACTACTTGCCTCTCTATACTACTTTTCCTTGCTGTCGGTATTAGCGCCAATGTATAGAAATTTACCGGATCAATTGAGATTTATGATTATTACTCCGCTCCCTTGTATGGTAGCGTGATGATATATAGCCTATGTTATTCCTAGATATTGTAGCCTTTTAGAGGTGAAAGATTTTTATAATATTAGTATAGACATATAAACAATAATTCATTCGTTAATCAAAATGCGAATTAACGTGATTGGTGAATGCGTCGATTTGGGGCGCGTGTTCATTGAACACTGGCTGATGCGTTACATGTATTGAAGGCCGTACCCACAACGCGATTAAATTGTACTATCTGTAGATAAATACTATTCACTTAAAATAACAGATGTTACATGGAAATATACGCGATAAGTTTTATTTCTCATTCAATTTCGTTAACAAACAAAGGTATTACAAAAGAAGACAGTTTGATAGGTCCTTTCCTACACAGGACAACACGTGCAGGGCTTAGATGTCACCCGCATACGGTGCAGAATATTCCATCAAGGACCAAGCGGTATGGTGGATCTTTCTATCACGTGTTTCCTTCTTCCTACAGTACTGGGTCCTTTAAGCGGGGGGTGAAAAGGCATCTCATAAGGACGCCAAGGTTAATGCCACAATTATAACATTGTACATGTACGTACTTGTAATGGTGAGGCTCTTTCAGGCTAGGTGAAGTCAATTTTTCGTGTGTTATATGTATAAAAAACGTCAATTTTTAATAATTAATTTTCTAAATTGTACGTTTTCCTAACCTAGATTTGAATCACTTTGCTGAGTTCTGGTCAGTTAGCAGTTATCATCAAAGAGCTGATTTTCAATTTGCTTATTTATTAAACGTTGAGTAATTCTAATTAACACAGCATCTATACATAGCGGTTGCCGACAATAAAAAAAATAGATTATATTTCCTTTAAATTTTTCAGTTTAAATTTTCATTTATATGTTTAATGGCGTTTCTAGGCGGCCATAAGAAGGAAAATGGAGTCACAGTTTTTGTGTTGCGTTAAGTTGCTACATAAACGTGTTCAGCTTTCGATTGCATTATCTTAGAAGTTTGATTTTTTCATAGCTTTAAAAAGTGTTGGTGACCTGAGATTTTGGTATTCCTGCAATTTGATACCCAAATTCTGGAGAAAAAGGTCTTGACAGACAGGCAGATAACGAAGTGTTCCTATAGGGTTTCTCCTATTGAGGTAAGGAACTCTAAAAAGTATAAATTTCAATCTATTCTAATTAAACAGATTTTGGTCTAAAGAGAATTGTGTGAACAGCAATACGAATGTGGGCGTATTGAGCATGTAGTGTGCACGGTCGATTGTACCCATATTGTGTTTACACGGTAAACTGAATGAAAAATGAATGGATTGGACAAAAGCAAATTATTGCGGCACTGAAGTGGACAGCGTTTTGGCTTGTATTTATCGTTTGTGCAGAAACCAATATCCATACTAATGTTATTGGCAAAAGTAGAGTGAACTGTATGTTTGTCTGTATTTTACGCTTTCACACATAAACCACTGATCCCATCTTGATAAAATTAATTTGGTACAGAACTTTGGAATGGATATAGACTACTTTAATCGCGAAAGAATGGGTTTCAGGGTGAAAATAGGGGATGAAAGTTCCTCGTTTTTTAAGAAATCTTGCCAGATGATATTCAGTAGAGAGATAAATTAGAGCCTGAAAACGGATATTGGCTACATTTCATCACGAAAGAAGGCGTTAAAGGGCGGATGGTAATAAGGGATGAAAATGTGTCTGAAAACTCACCATTCTTGATGATAAGGTATGCTACATAAACATATTAGAGCTTGGGGAAGGATATAATAGAGTAGAGAAGAGTGACTAGGGGGTAGCGCAAAAGGGGAAAGGGAGAAAAGTGAAAAAGGGGGAAAAAGAAATGTGATGATGAGGACAAAGAGGAGAGGGGCAGACGGGGAGTTGAGGAAAAGGGAAAAATAAGAGAAGAAGAAAAAAGGGAAATGGGGAAAATAGGGAAGTGGAGAAAATAGGGGAGTGAGGTAGTGTGTAAAAAAGGGCACACAGGCAACCCAATAAACAAAAAAAATTTGTTATTAAACATTATGGGGTAAAACCATGGGCTGTTTAATTTTTTTTTACTTGGTACTCACACATTACATAATACTGTCTTAGTTACTCTAGTTACTATCGAAGCAAAATATTAATCTACTAATATTGTCCAAAACCCATTTTCTGTAGAAGTAGGTACATCACGGCTAGCCCCAATTTCATACGGGAAATCACGTTACGTCCCACCTCCAATATATTTGAATCTGTTAAAATTGATTGCTTGGTGGCTATTTGGGTTAAGTATTGGTTGGTATGCCTCGTTTAAAAACTACTTTGAATGCTTCTCACTGCTATTCGTCGTATAGAATATATAACAAAAACATTCTTTTTCTATGACATTTTACTTTTCAAATACATTTTACTTTTCGAAGTTTGATGAATTACTGAATGTACGGTTTGACAGCTACAAAAAGTTGTTCATTGTTTTTGGTTGTTAATTAAGTAGAGGTCTTTTGCAATATCATTTTTAGCCGTATACACAGTTCAGGAGTAACTTAAGTAAAAATCATTGCTTCTATCTTATTGTTTTTCGACTAATGAGTAGCGTTTCTAGAGTCCTTTAGATGCAGTGAGAGTATCAATTTATGTAAATCGGGTTCGTAATCATGTCTGAGTGAAACCTTAAGAAAATTTACAAGTGAACACATTTTGAAGTACTACAAACATTCTTATACCATACGTACATTTCTCACACGCCATGACTCATCACTATCCCATCCCTGTCACTTGCAATTCGTTATGATCTCACTCAAGATCTCTGTGACCCTCAACATCTGGTGTAAAAACTGGATCAGGTTGAGGAGGTACTTTAAAAATGCTGTGATGTTTTAGTGGATCGAATAAAGAATTTTGCTTGCCATGATAAGTACATACGGAACAATAACTTGTCCAGCTACGTATGTGTAACATAGCACACGAATTTCATTCGCTTAACAGGTTCAGTTGGCATGCTGCCAGAGCTTCATAATTTAATCAATACGTCAGCCTGTACTCAGAGGTTTTTACTCATCAGTTCGTGTAATTTGCGAAATAGTTCATGTGATGCCGGGTTGCATTCATTAATCAATATAGAAATCATTTTTAAGCAGACAACTTGTTAAATCAGACTTGTGTGACTTGTTAATCAGACGAATTGTGTTGACAAGCAGTCATTCCCTGAACCTTTTTCCCAACTCAGTTGGGGTCGGCTTTCCAGTCTAACTGTGATGCGGCTGAACTTCGATATTTTCCGTGAAGCGACTGCCATCTGACCTTCACAACCAATGGTCTAATGACCAATGGCGATATCGAAGTTCCAAGTTAGACTGGTTGGACTTTTGAGGTCTCCAACTACCCGTAACGACTGCCATAGATGTTTGTATAGCAACCGGGACCGACGGCTTAACGTGCTCTCCGAGGCACTTATAAACCTGCGATGAATACACACATAACTTCGAAAAGCATCGAAAAGTCATTGGTGTGTGCCATGGTAAACCTGGGATCGAACTCGAGACCTCGTCTCAGCAGTCCATTACCCATACCACTAGACTACCGCGGCAAGCAGTATTAGTAGTAAATTGTAAGCGACCAAGCTTATAATATTTGAATTAATATAATACTGGCTTACAATATATTGTGACGGCGATAAATGAAAAAATAAGCAGACGATATCACTACGAGAGAAGGAAAACTGAAAAAAAAAACAATCCGTCTGGCCAGCGTGGAGGCTTACGTTTGACCACTATCTCACCTGATAGTGTCTGTTCGATATCATATGAGAAAGTATACTGAAAATATACGATTCGAACTTAATGTATTATTATACATAAACAGATATAATACAATAAACATCTAAATATTCATGCATATTAGGTACGAGTGTTAGTGAGTCACAACTCTTCCTCCGCTAAGTGACTTAACACAGGAACACAGAGTAGAGGAGAGATAATGATTACGAACTTTAGGTTTTTTTTTCTTCACTTTTGAAAACAGATAACGTATTGTTATATTTTATATCCGTCAACGCTATCATGACTGTACAGTAGCTAATATTATAATTTGTAATATGACTCATTCTACACTAATAAAAATGCGCATAAATTGTCCAGTAATAAAAATGTAGAAAAGTTTTGAAATTGGAATACTCTAATGTTAAAACTTTAACATAGATACTGGAACATTATTTACTGCTATTAATGAAGCCGTTGTCTTATAATCACCACAAAAAACAGCTCATAAAAATACAACTTAAAAACTGTGATGACCTATGCAATGACCCAAATGTCAAATGCTGGCAGCTGGCCAAAACGTGTTATCTACCAACTATGAAGTGGAATACTGGTTGTTCCCAATTTTCACTTTTTAATTATCAACCACTTGACTTTGATATTTGACAACCCCTGCATTCTGCTTTTTTATTTCGGTATCGTTATATATATCACTTGAATGCTTGGCCCAGTTATCTCATTTTTCATAGTGATAGCACGAAAGTTTAAATATGCATAGTTTAAAATTTTGAACCGTTTCTAATGCCCACTGGCAGTTACATCATTGATATTCACATTAATCATTTTATTTTTTAAATTAGTGAAATTCTTCTTCTGTCGAGTCGATAGCTTATCTGTCCAGTGTACAGCTACCCTAATTGCGTTTTTGGAGACGCTCATGATTTCCTCCGGTGTACACGTGTCTGGGCATACATAATATATTATGAAATAAAATGATTTGTTGACGAACAGACGAATATGTCAATGATAAAAATCCATTGTAGTCCTAATCTCTTGCTCTGGCACATATTAAATAAAAAAATTGTAGGTATTTAAAAAATGGCATCTATGTATTATGTAGATATATATATTCCCAGACAAATCTAGAAGACCCTATGCTAGAACCCACAAAACAGGATACTTGCGTTATGCTTACCATGGATCTATGTAGGTGGCGTTGTGTATATGGTCCTAGAATATTTAATTCGGTATTTATTTATAACTTACCGAACCAGTGAAAGAATCATTTTCAATTGATTTAAGCATAATATTTATGACAAATAAATTTATAAAATTTTGACATTCCCACGTACTCTTTATATGCCTAAACTGAATAAACTAAATTGATTCTTTGGGTAACTAACCCTGCAAACGTGTTTTCATGACTAGTTGTAACTAACAATTCGTAAGAGCCAAAACAATACCTTAATCGAATGAAAAAATATACCAAATATTGGTTAAATCAATATTAATAGTAGAAATTTAAATACAAACCAAATATTGTTTATTGAGATTACATTTCAGACAGAAGTTTGTTCCCGAAATGAGATGTTTTATGTTCAAAGCCATTTATATTGTGTTGGGAATAGAGCATTGATATTTTCCGCCAACACCCAATAATTTAAAAGACAATGGAAGGGGTGCTTTCCAATAATAAATTTATATGGAGTTCCGCCGCCTGCCAGTGTTGCCGTTTTAGGTATTTTTCCTCAATGTAAGGTATTTTTATGGAATGGAAGAATGACACGGAAGGAAAAGTAAACATATTTTTTTTTACCAGAAACAATACGTCAGTACTGATCTGAGTTATTCTTGTAGGATAGGCAGTGTTACCTACAATAATTTCACATGCTATATTTTTATAATCAGACACCATAAGCATAAGCCATAGTTTCCAGAATATAGGTTCATTGAGCGATTATGTTCAATTGACATCAAAAACAATTTACGTAGTTAGATTATGATTAGGGACACGCATTTATTTATTTTTTTAAGTCAAGGCTAATTTTGTGTCTATGGTAACTCTATAGTCTATATTTTTTTATATCGTAGGTTCGAGAAACACAGCGTTGCGTGTTCTATATTCCATTATATTTTTTCCGTTTCTACGCATTCTTATTCATTCGAAAACACCTTCGGCCCGATTGTGAACCTAACGAAATGGATAAAGCTTTAGAGTCTGTACGAGAAATGAATAGCAAATTGTTTTATGTACGTTTGGTAAATATATACCTAGGGTGTTAGGGAAACGCTCCTGAAGTAGTAGGCCCCTAGTACTCCAAGTACACTACATATTTGCTTAAAGCGACAGCACGGCTAGTTACACACAATTTTCAGCTTCTTTTACCTTACCGAATGAAGAAGAATGAAGTAAAAAGTGCAATGCTTTGCCTGAACAGGTCACTAATAAGTTTTTACTTCATCCCAGCTTTTTACCATCCAGCAGTTGAGTAGTCAATTGAAGGACTGAAAATTTTAAAAAAATATAAAGATTTTCTTCTTTATAGACCCAAAAAGAGTTCCTTTCCTATTCATTGCTGGTCTAGATTCGACAGTCGTGAGTCGGACGGAACATACGATTGTAACATTTTTAACCACTTAATACTAATACTTAATAAATACTAATACTTAAAAATAAAAAGAAAAGATATAAATTAATTTCTGAAAGAATAATTTTAATTCTTGCAATATTTATAGGGATAAGTTTTCTTCATTTGTAATATTATTGTATAAGTACGAGTGTAAGAAATTTGAAGAACTAGTTTTGCAACTTTTAACCCAGGTCCTTAGGAAACGTTATAAGGAGGAGAAGATAATATAACATCACATTCTGACCCGAACAAGAAGTAAAAATGAAAGAGAAGAGGGCGCGATGAAATCGAATCGAGTTAGGTGAGTGAAATTGTGAGCCAAAGCTAACACATAAATATGATTTCCGGTGACTTTTTCAACTAAATAATGCCTACATTTTTTGAGCGAAGATCCGTTCGCTAACACCGGATTGTTCATCTAAAGTTTGGAATTATACCTAACCCCTAACCTAATCGTTACGGAATCAGATAAGATAGACTACCTTATCTTTTCGCCGCTAGAGCGGTCAGGATCGCCCTTTTGTACGTTGAAAAAACACGTTTTAAAATATCTTGAGATTTTCAAAGACAACTTTTGAGGTTATCTTTATACCTCGACGGTTTACTTTACAAAAAATGGCCCCGTCCGCTCAGTTTTTGATTGATGAGATATTGTATACTTCATCTAAGAAGTCCTCAATTTTACATTGAGTCACACTTTTTAAACGGTTTTATTTAGCTCACCCCGTTTGTTTTATTATCAGAGTTGTGACATATTTGAAATACTTGTATTTAAAATACAAATACAAAATACAAAATACGTATTTTGGATTTTGTACTTAAGTACTTTTTTTAAAAAGTATTTTGTATTTTTGTATTTTATTTGAAATACTATTCGAGACGTATTTTGTATTTGTAAAATGCTTTGTAAAATACAAAATACTTTTTTATTCTTAGCTTAATTTTTCTGAAGCATTTCGCGATTCAGTAAAAACAAAAAATGCCCACTAGTGGCGCAGCAGCTTCTATGCGCAAAATGACAGATGAAACAAAATGCATATACAAAACCTGACCAATAATATATAAGGGACCCCTCTTGACAATTCTCAAAGTCACTATTACGTTTTGCAGTGTTGACAGCTATTTCATTATTACTGTGTTGTTCGCTCGAAATGTCTTTAAAAAAATGCCAAAACAAATTGTATTTAAACAATATGCCGTGTAGGCTATAAGAAATTATTTTAACGATTCGTATTTAAGTGATTATGAATGTATAAATGACAAATAAAAATACAGAAATAGAAAAATATATTTATAAAAAACCGGTATGATTATGCGTCCACAAAGACGCAACATTTCAGATGCTCTTTTGGAAGAGTTTGTGTTTTTAAAATCTTTAATGAATAAAGAAAACCAGTAATTTTACCATAAAGTATTTTATTTCAATAAAGTATTTTGAAAATACATATTTTGTATTTAGTATTTAAATACAAAATTCAAAAGTATTTTGTATCTTGTATTTGAAATACTATATTAAAGAAGTATTTGCATTTTGTATTTAAATACTTTTCGAAAAGTATTTTGTACATCTCTGTTTATTATATATGAAGCGTACCCCTTGTGGGTAACGAACAAAGCAGATTTTCTTGTTGTGGAGCTGCTCTCCACCAGGACAAGTCTTATCGTTTTGTAATGCGGTGTCTGCACCGCATTAAAAAATGATAAGACTTGTCCTAAAGTGTTTTATGCTACCGGGACTAACGATGTGATGATGATGATGATCACGAACTAAAGAGCGATTTGAAATACTTCTAATAAATGTTTACAACTAGCTTCGCTTGACTCGAGCATGATACAGACGAGTTAACTTCATTAATCTTACCGCTTCTAATGTAAATGACACTTTAATAGACATGAATTAGATTTAGATTAGAATAACAAACTTAACATTGTCTCAATAGGTTTTTGTTCGGCAGAAGACAATGACCGACCACTCATACAATCAATATGTTATTTTCAAATCAATTTGCGTAAAGCTGTCAAGTGAGTCTTGCGTAACCAAATATGTAATATTGTATTGAAATTTTAAATTTAAAAATATCTCTTTTGCGAAGTCCAATTTCTTGAGCCGCAGGAAAACATTTTATACAAAGTCCTTAGAATAGCGTAACATAGTGTAAAAAAAAATCGCATTTATCTCGGTCCGTTTTGCGTTTATACGTGTATCGTTCATAATAAAAGTCATTTAAAATGCATCAAGGAATATAGAAAGTGATAGATTTGGAATGAATTTAATTGTTCAAATTTTTATACCTATAGATAAAAGGTATTTAGGTAAAATAGGACAACGTTATCATTATCCCTACGACAAGTACTTTTCTTATAAATAATTATTAGTGTGAGTTGACTTTTAGGAATAAGTAAAGGTATTCCAACTGGCCCTTGACCAAGAACTCATTAGATAATCAGGCGTAATAACACGGAAAAGGATGTCATCAAACGAAAGACTAAAGGGCAGAAGTAGTTACAGGGTACTATAGTATACCATACATATAATTATGTAACACTTTTACGTCAATTTTAAGTTTTCGTTAAACAAAAATGGTGGTTCATAATAAATAATAATCAGTGATATCAAGTGACGTCACCCACCTATTGTGTTCTCACTGCTACGGCGTAGAACTTTGTAACGTCCATGACCTTACTATTAACCAGATATTGTGTCCCCGCAGGCATATACCGCATTCCATTCATTAATCACTTGAAATAACAGTTGTCGACTAGATTAATGAAATTTTAAAGCAATTAATATGCTACCTGTTCCAAATCGATTTAGATCGGAAAAAGGACGTAATCCACTTGAAGCACACGTTAAAAAATGAAATAAATAAAGAAAATGAACCTAAAAATTGAATTAAAAAAAACATTTTAAAAAAATATAAAAATTTGAGAAAGTGTTTACCTAATGTCTTAAGGTTTTTTTTTTCTATTTCAATGTCCATAGACAGATTTCTTATGTATACAGTATGTGTAGGTTATTAATAATCGTTCTAGTGATTTTTATCGATATTTTTCGTTTAAAAACGTCCTGTAAAATGTAAAGAATAGTACCTGACAAAAAAATTTATGGGTTCCCTTCGTGGACTAGGCTTGGTGTTATCGCGCCGGTATGCAATTCGGATGAGTGCTCTAAGTGGACTACGTCGAAAAAAGGGAATACTCCGAGGGGACTCGAATCCGCGATCACTCCCTTACAGGCGGAATGCTCTAGCCAATGAGTCATTACCACGTCTTAATCATTAGGATGATGATGGTGGCGGATAAAAGAACGTGGGCTCGAGTCCCGTCAGAACATTCGCTTTTTCTGATCTGAATCGAATTGTCGACTAGTTGTTTATACTGAATATTGTAGAGGATTATACTCAAAAAACTGAACAAATTAACTTGCCTATAGTTTAGCATGAGTGGAATATAAACTCGGTCATTACCTGGTATTATAACTGTACGCACTTAAACATAATTTTGAACGTAATTACCTCTGAAGCTGGCGGTGGTAAGATTCTCATTTGCCTGCCTTGTGCTTTAAATTTACACGAAATCCTTATTTATAACCTAAAACTTTGGAACAGGGTACGTCATATTATCTATACTTATGTATAAACTACAATATAATATTGGAAGTTGATACAATTAACAGTAATATTTACTGTAATAACCTGCTAATTAAAACACCCCATACAGGTTTATAATTTGAAGAATAAAAATATAACTATTTATACTGTTGATTGATGGCACTTGGTGGAATTTGTTGTTACTCATATTGAGAACTCACTTGTACTTTTCCACAGTATTTTTATTTTTTAATAGACCGGACCGGTTTCGCCTTACGGCATCCTCAAAGGTTTACGATGACATCGTAACACGGAAAAGTACAAGTGAGTTCTCAATATGTATAAAAATATAACTTACTTAATTATTTCTAGTATATTACTAGAGTCGCTGCCGCCTACATTAAATACTGGCCACGACGGGAGCGGCTCTGTAGAGGGCTAGCTGCTTGACGGTTTTCCATGTGTCCTTCTGATTTAGCAATGGGCACAATGGATAGCAGACAAGTGACAGGTATCGTAGCGGTGCTACGCAGGCTCCCTCCTTTTCAAGATGCGATGGACATACCGAGCTTCCTATACCCGATGGGGTTCTTAAGATCGCTCAAGGTCAGCCAGAATTGCGAGGGAAATGCCTTATGAGCCACTTAATTCCACTTAATTAAGTCATCTAAAGACCTCTGACGATATGAATCTATTCATAATAAATTCCCAAACCATTCAGGAAATGTTAAATACAATGTTAATTTTTTATTTAGTACGTAATGTATTTGTAGACGATATTGGTGTACACATTTTTAAGGGTGTATTTTTGACAACTGCTCCCCTAAGACGCGAAATTTATACGTGCGTAGCCAACCATGACGTACCGTTTTTGTAGTACATTCTTCACATGAACGATGATTTCGTGTCGTGCATACTGATTAAGCGCAAATTATTAACAGCTAACAGCTTCTCGTTCCCTCCACAGTCTTAAAATTACAGCGAATGATGCTGCAAGATATGTGGCGCATACTAAGAAGATAACTAAGTAGTGCCATGACTTTACTTACTTCCAGGTTTGATTCCTGGGTCAGTCCTGGTAAGATGTATTCAAAGACAAAAAGTATCAGGTGCTGTCATACTGGTGGTTCATGGTTTAGTAAAAAATAATTGGAAAAATGTGGTTGCATGGAGGACAGTAGACATAAATCATAAATCTCTCAAAAGTGAACAACATTTTAATTACTTTCTGACTGGTAGACGAGGACCAGTCTCCGACCTCCGTGGTGTAGAGGTAGAACGATCGACTCCTACATCGGTAGTGAGGGTTCAAGCCAGCTTAGTACATAATATTTGTATACGTAGACATATCTATTGCATGACCTCAATATTTTATGTATAAAAGTTATATATGCATCACAGGATGTCAAATATTGAAAAATAAGGTCTCTTTAAAATATATCTAAAACTTGTGAAATCGAATATAACGCCCCTAACGAAGACTACTACCTCCACTCACTACCGCGTACCTATTAAAGATCATATTATTTTACTGTTACCAAAACATATCCAGTGTTTAGATCTAGATTTAGACCAGCTTCGGAAACTTCAGTCCGCCTCTTGAAATCGATGGACGTACTTATGCAACGGACAGATGTTCCATGTTCCACAAACTCCTATAACTGTAATGAATTTTGTTAAAGAGTTTTTGTTCCACAATAAATTATGAAGTGGTGTCCTCGTGGAGTAGGGTCATTTGTTAGACAGTTGGAAGCTGCTTGTGTTGTAAAAACTATTATACATTTAGTTCGTAACACTTTCAGCACTTTAAATTTTTACTTTGTATTATTTAAATCAACATTACTAAAACCTGTGTTTTACTTCAACTAATTTGTATGTTCAAGGAGTGGGTATATATCAGTAGTATAATTTGTACAATAAACTCTTAATCGTAAAACTAAGTCTTAACCACTAAGCTACCGCTCCATTTAACAACAATAGATTTATTGTAGTTTATTATTAGCTTCAATTTCAGTGAAGTTGTGTAATGATCAAATATACGTTATCAGCAATCTTCCCTTATATAAAACGTTGATCAATATATCTTCAGTAGAAGACGGTAACTCACTGAAACAAGTTTTCAAACTTGCCATGTCTGAACCCAGTTCGTTGAATAAAATGCGGAACAAGAAAATTCTTTGTGTGAGTAATTGTATTGAAGATATAGACTGCATTTGAAAATACCCGATTGAGGGCCGATTTGTACCGAATTACGTCGAATTTTGAACTGTTTATTTATAAACTAGCTGTTGCCCGCGGCTCCGCCCGCGTGGATGTCGATTATCGCGTTGTACGACTCTACTCGATTCACTACTTGCCTCTCTATACTACTTTTCCTTGCTGTCATGACAACGGAAATTGTTAGCGATATTAGCGCCAATGTATAGAAATTTACCGGATTAATTGAGATTTATGATTATTGTTCCGCTCCCTTGTATGGTAGCGTGATGATATATAGCCTATGTTACTTCTAAATATTGTAGCCTTTTAGTGGTGAAAGAATTGTTTAAATCGGCCCAGTACTTTTTGAGCCTATTCATTACAAACATACAAACATACAAAAATAGGTACAAATCTTTCCTCTTTATAATATTAGTATAGATATAGATAGCCGTCTATAACCATGTTTCAATTGCAAACATAGGATAGAAAGAAAGAAAGAAATAACGAAGAAAGAAAATATATTTATTCTAGCTAGGTATGTACTTAAGATACACAGTACAGAGGCGTTAAACAAATCGGTGATGCTATTTAGATTATTGTGTACCTCATGCGCCCACCGAAAAGGTTCTGGAAAAGTAATAACAGTTCTTAAATAAACACTTCAATGTAAATAATACTTTCTGCAGTTTGCGAATATCCCACATCGAAATGGCTGCAGATAAGCAACGGAAACGTCGGAGTAAATGTAAATAATGCCAAAAAACACGACAGAATCCATATCTGAAACCAAATAGTTTTAGAAATACGAAGTGGTCACTTTTTAAAAGGAGGGATTAGTAGAGTCCGTTCTAGTTCTTAAGGATTTATGTGCGTTATAAAATAATGCTGCTCACAATTAAATTAACGTGTTTAAAAATACTAAATGATATATAAGCGCCTCGGTAAACTGAAGAAACATTTTTGACAGAGCCGGGGCGTGGTAAAATAATGAAGATAAAGGGAGTTATTACGGGGAAACGGCAGGCGCGTTCAATTTCCCTGGCACAACTTGTTTTAATAAATTAAAAGAGAAAATGAGTTTTACACAAATTCAATTTAAAAATTTTAAGAAGCAACATGGTATTACAACACGATAAGTCAGGTAGATACTTTATATTCTGATTTAGATTGCATTTAAATTGTCAATTTTAGTGGAACTTAAACGTTTACTTGGGTTCTATTTGATAAGCTGAGATTGAAAGACGTAGATTAAAATTATCAAAGTCTAAGTCGGGACTTAAAACCCGTGGCCAGACCCTTAAAGGAGACTGCTCTGACCAACTGTATTGTCAACAATAAAATTGATCTATAGGTAAATTGGAGAAATGGTAAATAATAATAAAAAAGTAATAGTAAATTGATCTATAGGTCTTGGAGCTTTCATCTTTCATCTTGGAACTTTCCACTGATATTTTTATGAAGATATGTAGAGCAGAAATTCGTACGGTTTTTTTTATTGTGCGCAAAATCTCCACGGATACCACCTCTGCCAAAATCGGTGGAGGTGATTGTGTCGGACTCTAACCTACTAAAACGCATGCCGTTTGGGTTCTGGGTCCTTGACTGCCGGAGGTGAGATTATACAAGGAATATCTCTCGCACTCAGGCAGACCCAGGGCCATCTCTTTTAAGACGACCCCCTTCCCCTAATATTCATATGTGCATATTGGTGGCTTTTGTATAATCAAAAGATCGGGTGTTTTTAAGGGCCTTTTCAAGATTATCCTTCCGACAATCCGATACATCGTCCGACCCAGCAATCAGAATTGTACCGGCTTGCAGGTGAGGTTTAATGTGAGGTACAATCAAAGGTACAAAATTTGCTGCCTTCATTATAAAACTATAAATTCAAAAGAACGAGCTAGTGATGATCTACTTGAACTGCCTTGAATGAACTACATCGTATAATAGGTATATTTTATACGTAATTCTTTTCTATCCATTTCTCCCTCTGTTCGCAGACGGGGAGTCGTAATTGGAAACAATCGGTTCAAAAGCCTTTGATCAGAAGGCTCTGAATTGATTCTGAACTCTATTACATAAAGCAGTGTAAAAACTCTTTAATTATGGCTTTAACGTTTACGACCATACTAGACATAGATAGAGAGATAGATATAGGTATAGATAGGTAAAAAGAGACATACGACACACATACACACACACACACTTTCTCTCTCTCTCACACACACACGCCACATACGTTGCAATATGATGGCGCAAATTTCGGCTTGCACAAATATATTGTAACAAATGTTGGGAGACACAAGTGTAAATTTCATGCACAAGCCGTAAACGAGAAACCAAAATACCTACACCGCTGTCTACTCCTCCAAGCATATACAGGTATGAATATAGAAAAAACTACCACATCATTTTAAGTCCCGCGCGTTTTCTCTTAAAATATAGGTCGAAAAAGAAATTCAAGTCTGCGTACGATATTTTTTTTTCTGTCAGAATTTAATGAGGGTTGATGAATGCGCCATCTCTACCTGAGGCCGTTACCGTAATGAGAGAATATAAGTCTATGCCACAGGTCTAGTACTTTATTTAATACTTGTAATGTAGCACAGAGTAATCCTATTAATATTATAATACAACCGTTTAGATGGATAGATCGCAGCCAATCACGCTATATGGATCCAGTCCACTTTACTTAACATTAGCTAATCTACAAATGTTATAAGTATGGAAGTTTGTAAGGATATTTGGATGTTTGTCACCATGGAGCACAGAATACCTATGAAATTTTCCGATTTAGGTCGGAAAAAGTGAATGCTTCAACGAGATTGGAACCCATGACCAGTCCCTAGCAGAAAAAATACCCTAACCACTGAGCTAAGGGCTACGTTTTAAGCATCCTTACATTCTGTTATACAACCATCTTCCTATCATTCCATAGTCCCACCATCATCGTCCCAAGATATTCCAAAGACAAAGTATTAAAACTCAGCTTGTCTAAAATAATATGAGTGTTTAAATGGTGTTTAATAATATTTAAATTTCGAACCAACGCACAGCCCATTTGTCATTTAAAGCCAAAATTCAATAAGTCGTAAGTCGCTATTAGGAAAGCCGCGATCCGCCGGCTGACACGCAATTAATCAATTATTTCACTTCATTAGCCCAGTTAAATTTGTCTCATCCCCTCACAGGGGGTACGCCGCGTACGGCTATAGCAGATTAAGCGTTCTCATGTACCCAACATGCCTGTCGCTTAGGATTCGTTTTAATGTTAATTTTGAAGTAGGTATTTTATCGCCCGTAGAGTTTTTAATACACTTTTTATTAGCTTTTCTTGTAATTAATTGAACATCTAAACATGAATAACTGATAACTTTTTATACCATGTTTATTATTATTAAAGTGTGAACATGCTTCCAATGCTCCCAATGCCATTATTGATTATTGTTTTTGTATATTTCCCTGTATGTGTGACCACTTAGCACTAAATAAATGTTTCTTTCTTTCTTTCTTTCTTTCTTTCTTTCTTTCTTGGTAGACAAGTAAGCTGCCCACTTGATGGAAAGTGGTTACCGTGGCCTATGGATGTTTGCAGCACCAGGGACGTCACATTCATACTACCGACCATATCGAGAAGAGGGGGGAATGTTAAGAGTTTCTCTGTGCTGTCACTGCAGAAGAAAGAAAAAGAGGGGTTTCTCGGTCTTCCCACTGACAATACAAAAACTTTCCTGTGATTTACCCACTATCTTACAACTATAAGTAACAATGAACGATGTTACAATCATTTATAAACATTGTTTTTGATAACTTCACCCAATCAATGTAATGAAAACATTTTTAAGCATAAATTATAAGATGGCTCCGACCACCGCACCACGATGGTTGTATAGGAGAATTTCAAATGCCAAGACGTGACTCCGTGACTGAGCGGTTAGAGCATTCCCGTGTAAGTGAAAGATCGCGAGTTCAAGCCCCGTCAGACACTACACAGCATACTAATTTCCTTAAAACATTTCATTACTAGCAGTGCTTAGTAGCGTATATAACATATATGACACCCAAAATCAATTTCACTACGCTAATAATGCTATTACGCTATAGTAATACGTGAATGTGTAAAAGGATATTAGTGTAATGAATTAATCGTACAATGGCGCCGCTTGGTGACTCATGAATAAGTGAACTATTTTGCATCATTATTTTAGCACTTTTGTTTGTTCTCTTATATTGAACTAGGTGACCAGCACAAATTTGCCTGCGTCACCCCGTATTTGTAACATTTTTATACCTGCTCCGTAGCTGTTGGTCGTAGCATGATATTATATACATATAAACCTTCTTCTCCTTATTAACCACTCTGCTTATTAAAAAAACCGTAGCAGAATTCGTTCAGTAGTTTTAAAGATTTAAGTATACATAGCGACTTTGTTTTATATTAGGTAAAGATTATATACCTACACTAACTTCACCAGTCATATTTTTGACCACTCATTACTGCTACCGGGAATAAATGAATTTGTTGGACTCACAGAACCAAAGACCTCATTTGCAATTTCAATGTTCTAATTCCTTACCATAGCGCTTATGAACCAGACTATATTATTTAGTGAAATTTGGAAGTTGGGCTATCATGTCATTCAGAAACAATAAGCTCGACTGTTTCTAAGTTATTAACGTTATTCCCCTTCCTTCAAATTTTTCTTCTACTGTTGCTCGCTATACAAAATTGAACAAAGCGTCCTCCAAATCTTCACGAAACATCCCATCAAAAATCAAAAAAGCCGTCGGAAATTCTCTCCTAATCTTTTATGAAGCTATCTGTTCTTTTATTAGGTATTTTCGTGTATGAAACGGGTTCTCCGAAGCTTCTATTTGCAACTCCCCTTGTATTATTTAACTAACTGTTCCCCTGACTTTTTGTCGTCCATTTTTCATAACATTTCTTTCACATGAGCTCATCGTTTTTCACACAGAACGTAACGAAAAATATAGCCTCTATAACTGCTAGTGAATTGTACACCAATAAGTTTTAATGGATTTGTGCAAAGAGGTTGACATGAAAATGGTGCTTTAAGTAGACTGAAACAAAGACGGTGATGTATTTCGTAGTTGTGATTTGATCTTACACAAATACGAACGTGTCGCTTCTTCGAGAATCTGACCTACTCCGGCCATTATTCCAATACATTTGAAAATTAAATTATTATTCACATAAAATCATATAAACATTTTATATGAAACCTCTTTTTAAAACGAAATAGATTTTAATTCAATATATATATATTTATAGCAAATTTCACTGATGGGGGACAAATCTGGGCCTTTTCAGGTTTCGGGTACCATCGAGAACTTCAGTTGTTAAGAAGAAATGTTCCTGGGGCTCTAGCCAAAATGCATTCATTCCGAATCTACATTCGTCATCGCTCTGAAAATGTATGGGAGTGACATTTGTTGTTGAATGTCATGTGATCCGATTCCGACTGCATGTTATGCATTCTGGCTAGAGCCCCTGGTGCTAATTCTTTTTATACTGGGTTATGTAGGGTACTCAATAGTTGCAGTCATTTAGTCGAAACTTACTTCCATTCGTCTCGCAATTAAAAGTTCATTTACGGCTCCTTGCCAGAACTGGCTTAGTTTCTTTTTGTTACTACAAAATTCTTCATTTATATTGTTAGTTTTTTATACAAATAACATTAACTAGTTACTTATGTTCTGTTTTATGATAAAGTAGAGACGTTCTCATAATTTATCTGCCTCGTTCAAATACCCAATGTTACTATTGTAGTATGTAAGCTGTTTTAATGTTACTTCTTGCATGTCATCCACATCCTACCTGGATAGGGTTGCTTAACCTTGCAATGTACCCTACTGCAATGTAACCTACTCGGCTACCACTTAGCTAACAGCCCCTCAAACTGACCAACTGACCTACTTAAACAAGTCTTGGGTATTAGAAAATATGTTATACGATATTCGCGGGTACAACTCGTGTTTTTTGTTTTTTTTTTGGACCATCTACACATAACACCTGGACCCATGGTAAGCATAGTTTAACTAGCTCATGTTATGGGTTCTAGAATGCGGTAAATCATACTTAGATACTTTTTTGTGAATACATTATACATGGAAACTCCTAGACCAATGCAAATATTCATATTCATGCACACAAATATTTGCACTGAGCAGGAATCGAACCCACGCCTCCTGTGTCGAGTTCACTACCACTCCGCCACGGAGTCTTGTCCCAAGGGTGATTTTTTTGTATTTAAATTTACAAGAACGGTCAGCGCAAGTACCTTAATAAGTTCTTAAAACGCATATTGATAACACACTTGTACTTCTCCATGATTTTTATTGTTGAAACTAATCAGTTTCGCCTTGCTGCATACTCAAAGGTCTACATTTACCGTTATGAACATTCCAATTCCTAAACACTGCAACTTTTAACCATATTGCATAGTCAACCGTTTTAAACATATTTTCAAAACTACCCACACATGTAATATGGTTAAATATCGTAGTGCTTGAGCAGGCTACAAGGCGAAACTAGTTAGGTTCAATAGTAAATATCGTGTAGAAGTACAAGCGTGTTATTAATATGGATAGATGTGGATTAATATGGCTGGATATAGATAACACATATGGATAACTGGAAGAGAGAAAAACTACGAGTATTTAAGTGGAACATTATGTTCCACCAAGTGCCATCAATCAATCATATAAATAGTCTAAATATTTAAAAATAACATAACATTACTACTAGTTTACCTATTGTAGTTAAACAATCCACTAACACAAATAAACACCTCATAATGAACTAACACACAATTATATTCATTAAACGTAAAACGGAAACAAAATAAAAGTACCTTCACAACCCTTATCATTTAATACTGTTACGGGTTGTCGTTTTCAGATACCGTTAATATGTAAGAGGGGACGAAAGGAATATCTAAGTGGGTCAAGTCCCTGCCTCCACCTGCCCTATGTTTGCACCTGGCTCTACCTGAGCCCTGTGATATCCCGTAGGCAAACAAAAACACTTATGTAACTTTACGGACATCGTAACAAAAACATTACTTGTATTGTATTTTGTATATATATAGCCATTCTTTAGTGTAAACTGTTCTGTTGTCTTTGTAATGTAATCTTTTAGTTCTCTTATGAACATGATGTTACTAGCACTACCGTCATTTCACAGAGGATGCCTGTGGCGTAGCGGTAGTGAACACAACTACTACGCAGAAGGAATGAGTTCGATCCCCACTCAGTGCAAATATTTGTATGTATTAATATGGCTATTTGCACTGATCTGGTCGTGCCCTGGAGATCATAAGTAGAACATCTATGGCAGTCGTTACGGGTATTTGTAGCCTTAAAGGTTCAATAATTCAACTGGCCTAACCGCAGTACTTCAATGTCGCCTGTACCCATAGGTTGTCGAGGCCAGATGGCTGTCTATGGAAAAAATCGAAGTTCAGCCGCAACGTAGTTAGACTGATGGACCTCGGATTCTGACGTGATAGCTTTGGATGCGACCGGTAATAACGAATGGATGATGATGATTATTACTGTACAATTCAACGTTGCTAAAATTTGTTTGAAATATGAAAATAAACTCCAAAACCACCGAGGATTGTCTTTTGCTCTACGGAATTGCTGTAGTTACGTACTCAGAAATATTACTTAGAAATATTAAACATTGACCCCAATCCAGTGCTAACCAAGAAGTTTTCGTTATACTATATCTAATTAGCTAGGACCACTTAACGAGATTAATGTCAATCGAACAGATTCCCGCTGCTTAGCGGAAGATGCTTTGACCGTTCGCACAAACAATGATATAACGTTAACCATTGTATAGAACTCCAATACATGTTATGATAATGACAAAGAAATGCCTAACAAATCTGTAGACTTGGTTCTGTTGAAAGGCTCTGTGGTGAATTGTATTTTCTTCTAAATAGGAAGAGGGAATTCTAAGAGGCATAATTATTATATTTCACGGTATGCGCCTTTACTTTATATCTTCCATTTCTTTTTATAATATTTTTGTATAATTGACGAATTGTTGTTTTAATTGACGATCTCTTGGTGTGGTAGTTAACGCAACTGTTACGCAGTAGGCGGGGGTTCATTCCTGCTCAGTGCAATTATTTGCTTGCGTGAATAGAGTCTGGGGGGCGTAGTGTAGATTGTCCTAGAATATTATACATACATTTTTACATAATCATATTAAAAGAATTTTCTTCTCCTGCATATTTATCTGCTACTTACGAAGAGGTCCCGAGCATAGGTTTCGTCTTACGGGAAGGCTTACTACGTCCCCTCCTTAGAATAATATGATCAGATTTATTTATTGTCCATCTTTTTCATGTGAACTTACCTATAGATGTAAAATTGAAACGAAGCCAGTCGCCAGACGGAGACTAAAAACGATTTAGAAACCAATTTTCTCTAAAATGAAAGTAGACATTTGATTCCAATCCAATCACGATAGCACTTTAAGTGGCTCGAACACTTAGCATCGATTTCAGTTGTCTCAACGATACAACCATTATAATGTTATCGAAAGCCCCTTTCTATTATTGTCTTTGGTTGAAAATATAACGTGTTTCAGATCTGTTATTCATAGATATGTAATTATTGCTACGAGTATAAAACCTAAAATAGCTTATTCAAAGCCAAACATACGAGTACAAAAGACTAGTAACATGGCGTGTTATTTACCAATAGGCAATTATTACTATAAAACCTACAATAACTTGTTCAAACCAGTAATAACATTGCAATTGGTAAACTGTAATAATGCCAATATATTCTGTATGTTTTCGTTTAAAACAACATTCGAAATGTTTATAAATTAACTTTTAACCCTTGTAATTTTAAAGTAATTAGTATGCTAACTGTTTCAAATTGATTTACGGAAAAAGTGAATGCGGGACTTAAACCCACGATCTTTCTCTTACAGAGGTCTTCAGCATTCGAGGTTTCATTATTTCTTCCGAGTTCGGTTCGACGGAAACAGTTCGAGTTCTGTCGGAGTATTTTATTTTTCCTACCTAAATAGATTTTTTAACCCAGTAGTAAATAATAATAATCCATTGAGATTGAGGAAATAAAATGCGACATACAACTTTTTGATATCATACTATCTTTCATCATCATCATCATTATTTCAGCCATAGGACGCCCACTGCTGAACATAGGCCTTCCCTATCGACCTCCATACCGACCAGTTGGAGGCGGTCTGCATCCAATGCATACTATCTTTGCATAGAATTATTAATTGGTTTCGTTTTAATTGAACTGATTTTTAACAAAAGTATATTTTTATTTCCATCGAAATAGGTTGAAACTACAAAACTCCGTGTATTCTTAGTTCTTTCGGATGCCGATCTACAATACTGCGTATACTGCAAACAAATAAACCGGGAATAATTGAAAATAGCATACAGGCTTCAAACTACATAGAACTAGGGTGAGACTAACCAACTACTCGCCCTAGAGAGTTATTCCTGTGAATATTGCAGCACATTTGTGAGTCCAAATGCCAGTTATATGATTGCAAATATTGTTCGCTGTTTATACTCGGGTCAGATACTTTCACAAAGTATTTCACGGGAGTCTGTTTGTTTGTATTTCTATTATACAATATGTTCATTAATTTTATAAAATTGTAGAAGACCTGTCAGAATTCAATTACTTGTCTTATGCACGTATTGAGACTGTCTCAAATACGTTGTAAACTAGTTTAAAACACATTTGCGATCACACTGCAGTTTGCAACCTAACCTAAGGGAGGTTAGAGATTTTGCGTATCATCAACAAGAAGTTTGAACTAATTATTATTTTCTGAAATGTCATTCATTTTTCCTTTTTTTAAGCTTTATAATCCACCGCGGTAGTCTAGTGGTATCATGGGTAATGGACTGCTGAGACGAGGTCTCGGGTTCGATCCCAGGTTTTACCATGACACACACTAATGACATTTCGATACTTTTCGAAGTTATGTGTGTATTTATCGCAGGTTTATAAGTGCCCGGTTAACGGCAATAGGCTCGCCTATAATTGAGACCTAAACATAAACTGGTGAAATTTGGGAGCTAGCACCTTTGCCTACCCGTTAGGGGATATAGGCGTGGTTTATGTATGTATGTAAGTATGTTATAATCAGATCCCAGACGAGACTTAATCCATTAATTGAATGACGGAATACTTTGCACGCCACCACCAGGCTATCTAGGTAATTATTTTGGTCTTTTCCCTAAATACGAGTACAATGAGGGTAGACTGCGTTTACTGAAATATATATTAGGTTTGCTAAGCAATTTTTACTCTTTACAAGATTTCCCTTTTTAATTAACTCGGTGTACAAACAGAAACGTGTTGTAATATTTAGAAATCAGGTTTTCCTGAGCGCGTTGAAGAGATATTTAGTTTTGTTTACTCAATTATTTCTATATGTCGGTATGTTCCCCTCAAAGCTCGTTAAGCTCGGCACGGAACATTTTGTGTACCTCCATAGAATGTTTTTTTAATATTTGTATTCGTGTCAATAGGTAGGATTTAAATACAGTTGATTTGAAAATGACTGTGAATATTTTGTGTGCCATTTACTTATTGAAATTTGATTGGAAGGAGTAGAATTTTTATGAATAAAGCTTTTCCTACAGAACGAAAGGGACGTATTTTCTACGTATTTTTTTAGAATTTCAAACACCATTCGAAGTTGAAAATTTACAAGAGACGATGGTTTGTTATTTTTTTTATATTTTATGATATTGTCTATAGCAGTTTTTTTCGGTGGTTGAGTAAAACAGTATAATAACTGTTTTACTCAACCACCATAAATTTACCTATAAAGCTTTACACGTGCTGCTTAGCAATGTTGCGCAAATCGCGAGATGTTGCCAGCTGACGGGCAACATGGCGCAAGGCACGGCTTGTTGTTTATTCGTTGATTGATCATGTGTAGACAGAACATTGATTCGCTTTTTTGTGCTTCTATTTGTGCAACAATATTATAAAATTAGGTTATGCAAAATAGTGTGCGTCAATTTTGCCCAGTACTTCCACTTGACTATGTCAGACTTCGCCTTAAAGTAATATCTGCCACACAGTTTATTACTCGAAACAAAAAGCCATCGAACATCGCATAACAGAGGAAACAAACAGTTAATAGAAGAGTACAACTAGGTAACGGGATAAGAGGCTTAATTACAGATGGAGGGTGCGCGGGGGGAGAGGTGCGGGAAGAAATGGATGGCCTCCGGTTCCTGGCCCTTAGTTCGGTAATTTCAGTTAGCGGCGAATGAAGAGAACTTGGACGTGCCTAATGTTGAATTGGGGACACTCCATGACCGGAATACATCGATTTGAAAATGAGTAAGAGGCTAGGCTTGCGCTTTTTTGGCAAAGTAATTTGAATATGGAGTGGAATGCCTTTGAAATTTGAGTGGGCAGATCTCATTCGTACCTTTAATTGACGTTGGTAGTGGTTGGCTGTTTTGAAATTAGATTGCGAAAAACCTTCTGTCTATAAAACGCGTAATTTTCTTTTAGTATATAATATCGTCTTTGGTGTTTAGAGTACAGGCTGAATATATAGGACTATTGAATATATTGAATAATTGATATATTGAATAATTATACATTGTAGTATTCTTGTAGAAAACTCCCCTTTTCTATTTTTCATATAACAACGAATGAACGAAGAAAAAAGTAAAAACCGTATCATTATACAAATCATCCACATTGCGGTAAAAATCTGCCATATTTCTCCAACTCAGACTTTAACTATAATTATCTTTTAATTCATGCAATTTCACACTAACTCGACACCGGTATAATGTCGACTACCGACTATTATCGCAAGTTTACGATGAAAAATGAACTCGTAAAACGAGAACGATTTTAGCACTCCGCTGATAATATCACAATGTCCGGAACACGTTTTAATAATATTTCAGCTTACGTGACTTTCATTGCTATTTACTCGACGGATTCTTTCATTATAAGCGAGGAACACATTTGGCAAACTGTTTGTGAGCAGTTTATGAGTTAAGACAATATTAATTATAAATTATTTCAATACTTGCTAACCGTGACGTCAAAAAGTTATTATTATTATTATTTGATACACTAGCAGCTCTACGAGTCTTACTTATTTAAATATTTGTCAAATCTATTTTTGAGCACTTATTACAGTCTCCGGGAGATAGTTCCACAAGTTCATCACTCGATATGGCAAGAAATATAGTCTAGGGTTGCTAGCACATGGAGGTTTTGATTAACTTTATAGTGGTGATGTGAAGATGCTAAAGCTAAAAAAATCTGATGGAATAGTTTTCCCTTCTTTCGCCTGTCTACATTTAGGTAAAGTATCTCAGGTTTATACCAAGCTCATATATTTCTACATAATATAGCACAAGTTGAATAGTGAGTGAGCTGTTATCACCCGCACAGTGTGACGCTGACCTGTACAACACTTAGGGAAAATAAATAGCCGAAGTTTCTGCTGCTATATAATTACATAACAACAATGACCGTTGTCTTCCAACTAACTCTTTGTTAACAAAATAATTACTGCTTATACCAAGTCGTAATTTAAATGTGACGTAATTTAACACTGAATTTGAATTTGAATTTAATTTACTGAAGAACTTGTGTTCTGATAAGTTTGGCACGATTTCATGGCACGTGAAAACCTGTAAAACCGTGCCTAACTGTAACTGTATTTGTTAGTGAAGTAATTATTTATATTTCAAATAGTAGTGTCATTCAAGGATAAATATATATATGTGATGATTATTTTAAAAGAGCCTGGATGGCCACCTCCAAAGGTTGCCGTTTGTCATTATTTTCCAGAACTTGTTCCATATTAGCGACACAATCGAATGATGATGTAATAATATAGGTTCTGTTTTTTTTGTCAAAATCTACGGGTTCTATTCCTGCCTAAGGAAGAAAAGAGAAAGAGAAAAGGGAGAGAAACAAGAGAGAAATAAATTTATTATTCTTTTTTTTTTTTTTTTTTTATCTATGGCACGTCAGTTTGACTTCACCTCGCCTGATGTTAAGCTGAAGGCAAAGTCCCATGAAAGAGGGTCACCATTGCAAACACGTTCAGTGCTACAATGGTGGCGCTCAGCTTGACGGCCTCATCAGATGCTTTTTCACGCCCCGCTTAAAGGACCCGGGACTGTAGGAAGAAGGAAACACGTGCGCCGGCAAGGAATTCCAGGACTTAATGGTACGGCAGAGAAAAGATTCACCGAACCGCTTGGTTCTTGATGGAATATTCTGTACCGTATGCGAGTGACACCTAAGCCCTGCACGCGTTGTCCTGTGTAGGAAAGGGGAGGGTGGGATTAGTTGGAAGAGCTCATCAGAACATTCACCATGGTAGAGACGGTAAAATACTGCCAAGGACGCAACATCTCTACGCATCTGCAAAGGCTCGAGGGACTTTGTGACCTCAGGACTCCCAATAATGCGGACCGCACGTCGCTGAAACCTGTCGAGAGCATCTAATAAGTACTCATCAAAAATCAATGATCCAATTTTCAGTATGATGCAACTTTCAGTTAATAAATTCATTGTATATATATATAGCCATTTTGTCATGGCTACTATAGTATTTCTAACCCAGAACAGGTATAACTATTCGTGCTACTTTCTTGCGTATATAGGAATACAACACAAACCTTTGAGCAATATTCATTCACCGAACATGGAAAGTATTTCATCTTTACGATATATATAGGTACATCATTCGGTCCGTCCACTGCTAAAAGAAATATTTTTCATAAATATGAATTGCCGTAACTAGTACTACAACATACTCGTATATAAGGTTATATACTTTTACATATGATATAACGTGGAACGGAATTTAATGAACACAGAATTTTAATAACCGTAGGCATATTCCTAAAAAACCTGCGTAGGTAATTGGTTTACCTTACCATCTTTGTTCAAACATGCTTTGTATATTTTTTATGAGTGAATATATTGGAGAGATGTAGTCATTAAAATATTTTTTGATGTTTTATAAACAGCAGTAATTCATGTAGAAAAAGAAAGCTAAATATTTAGGAACTTCTTCCTACAGTCCCGGGCCGCATAAGCGGGGCGTGAAAAGGCATCTTATGACTCCGTCAGGCTGACCACCCCCATTGTAACACTGTACGTGTTTGTAATGGCGACCCAGGTGACCCTCTTTTCTGAGACTTTGCCTTCAGCTTCCTAACAGGTGTGGTGAAGCGAAATTGAACTGCCCTAAACAAAAAAAAAACTGTCACTTACCTAACTTTCAAAATGAACTATTGTGTATACCAATTGTGTACTTATCTGAAAACTGGAGGCAGGAATGTAAAGTTCACAAGGAAAAGAAATCTGATAATCTGAATATATAATAAGTAGATACTCCTACTTACTAATTTTACGTTTAGTTCTTTAAACCAAATGTAAGATTAACATTTATAGACCGGTGTTTATTCGTTCAATTTGATAAAAAATACATCGGCCTATATCCATAACTAGGGGATACAAAAATGAAGTGGCAGATGTTACAACATCGCTGACAATGACAGGCCATGGCTATAAAGGTAAGAGAACGCGTGCCTGGCGACCTATCGACGTTTAATTACTGCTCTCAATGATGTGGCTGACGAATAGCTATCAAGTTACCACGTACCGTATTGCGTGTATTGTGTACGTGCCGTATCCTTAATGTAGATAAATAAATTGATGGCAAATTCTTCATTTTATACCATATCTGAAGAATAGAAAAAAATATACTTAATAAAATATTTATGCGGTTTAGTTTGATGTAATTGTGTATTATATCTATAGAATTTAATGTAATAAATAAAAAGTTTATTACCCTCATTTAGTAATGTGTATGGATGTAAAAAATGTAAAAAAGGACCAATGGAAATTGTTCTTTTTTCTGTTATTAGATCAGTTTATGTAACTTTGCTTAAGTCTTCGTCTATGATAGTTATTTTATTTGCATGAGTGGTGAAAGATTGGTTATTTTAGGCTCTTTTAGACCAGTAGTAGACACAATAGTTTGTTATTTTTTTTCTCAAATGCTGTTTACTATTATAATTTTACTAAGCATCATGAACATATTTATGTCATTAAGACTCTGTCTTAGTGCTTGCATTGAACCGTCACGGTGGTATTAAACAAATTTAGGACTCTGTCGAATAAAAGTACTTTTCGAAATTGAGCAATTCAAAAATCGAACAGGAAATCTCGTATCCTCTTAAGTAAAATTTTTATATTTCTCTTTTCTGTCGAATTTCTAAGGTTTTTATTTCTATTTCACTGATTTTACCGTCGTAATCAATTGGAGTACACATTCGATATCACAGTCCATTTATACCTCACATTTCTGTCAATTGAGGTGAAGTCAAGTGTAATGTACACAACTTTAGCTTCGAACATCGAATACGATGCCTTCACAATACAGACGAGTGAGCAGGCATCTTAGGGTAAAGGCGATTTACTGCTGCAATGTGCACTATTTTGAATTCACAAATCGGACGGAAAGCGATTTGTATTGAAACTATTATATGTAAATATAATTTAGTTAGTTATTTGATAAATCGAATGATATATTTAGGAATAAACTCACCACACTATACCCAGGGGCTAGATGGGGACGCCATGGTCCCCACATTTAGGGAAAAGGGTCATCTCAACAGAGATGTCCCTGGGTCTGCCGGGGTGCGAGAGATATGTCTTGTATAATCTCACCTCCGGCAATCGAGGATCCATGGACGGCGTGCGTTTTGGTCGGTTCGAGTCCGACATAATCACCTCCATCGGTTTTGGTGGAGGTGGTATCCGTGGGGATTTTGCGCACGATAAAAAAAAAAAAAGGCCATTGAAAAGTTAATTTTTGAGTTGCATTTGTCAGAGGGTACAGCATAAAGTTTGGATTTAATTTCAAACTGATTCCACAAACATCCTGTAACAAGAGCACGCTAACCCCAAAAAAAAATTAAATTTAGATTTTTATTTAATGAGAGAAATGCTATGAGCGCTTTTAAAATGTGATTTATGTTCAGTGGTGAGCGCAAAATAGTTTATTGTATTGCATTTAAAAGCTACCCCTTAAAAAAAGAATAAGTGATTTGACTACTTGACTTGATTGACATTTTAATGCTACCGTTCGTTACGGTTTTTTTTGTTGCAGAATACTCTTGCGTTAAATAATTTATCATGAAGTGTTCAGTAAATGAAAGTTCGCACTTAAATAAAAACTCATTTAACCTTTTCTGGGCAATTATCAACAGATATCCAAACATCTTAACAGACTTCCACATTTTTAATATTAGTTGGATATATTATTTAATGAGTCAGGCTACACATACCGTGTGTCGGATATATTATAATCAACAAAGAGAGCCATCGATCTTCGGGTGAGTCATGTAACATCTCATCCGTTATATACACTCTGTGTCATTGTATTTCTTTCACATTCTAAAAACGAGTCCCGCAACTTGGCGACTCAGTGTCGCGAAGGCTTATTCGTAAAATAAACATAGGGGTTTTGCTATCAATAGGTACATTATAACTAACTTCTAAGATAAAACTGGAATTTTGAGAAAACCATCTGTCTATAAGTTTCCCTCTGAGAGAATTTTAAAGAAATAGATATTCTAACCGCAGTGTCACAGTACATTTTCGAAAACTCAACATACTAAAGAAGAATACATAAATACCAGACACAAAAACAATCTTGTAGTCTGTGATAACTAGCTCTAAAAAACGAAGTGATTCTTTCCAGGGTACGCTTTTTACAAAGTCCCTGTTGAAATTAGGGACTTACCTATGAATGAATTCAAAAAATGTAATCAAAAGTAAATTATGTCAAATTATATCTTGATATTCTGTAAGTACCCTTTAGTGATTTATACAGTATAAATGATTATTGTATTTTGAATAACAGTAGTGAAGAGCAACTTGTCACGAAACATTTTTTATATACAACATAGGCGATAGACAAGCGCATGGCCCACCTGATGAAAAGTGACTACCGCGGCCGTGGTCTCGTGGACGTCTGCAACAACGTCACACTTGTAATGCTAACCCCGTAGAGGGAAGGGGGAGAGAGAGAGTGGGAGGGGAGTGGAAGAGGGGTGAAGGTTAAGAGAATTTCTGTGCTGTCAGTGTAGAAGACAAAGCAGGGTTTCATACTTTCACATAATGGTAACAACTTAAACCTATGGTCTTCCCACTGACAACTGACATAGTCGTCTTCAACGATAATATGATCCTTAAATATATCCAGGAACACGTAACCTCTACTTAACGTATCCACACGACAACGAAACTTAATGTTGTGTGTGAGTGCGGCTCATGGCAATTAACAGCCCGTTGTAATCCAGTGATATAGTGCAGTAATTATTGTTACAATTTTAGCAAAGGTAACTACAGTAACTCATTTATATAACGTCTATAACCCAACGAAGAGAATGTCTCTAGTTGCAAAGTTATGAAAATATTTAATTAAACTTATGAATGAGTGATTATTATAAAGTTGTTACATTGGGTAGTCATTTTTATCTTTGCTCTAAATCCTCTTCGATACTAATCCCAGCGGAGTCGGTGAGAGAGGTTATATCGAACTCAGACTGACTAAATTACACGCTGTGTTCGGTTTTCGGTTTTCGAATAGTAAACAACATATCCCTTGCACACCGATCGACTTATGGCCTCCATCCCATCTAGTCCTCTCGAATGATGTGCCGCTGTCGCGAGCTATTTCTGCTAGGGTAACAGAAGGCTCCACATATCACCCCTAGGCCTGCACTCATGGAGCACTCCGTACATTAAGTGATCGTGCATAAAACTGAGAAAACTTAAGAATTTTATTAAAATCGAATATTAGTGTTGTGAGCTTATGAGTTTTCAAAAGTACAAAAAGGGCTCTTTCTCTTACTAATATATTAATGAAATATAAATTATGTTCTAAGCTATTATATTCAAATTTCTACATTTATTTTACTAAACCTGTCCGTGTTTACAAAAGCTCAGGGCAAATATTTGACTAGGTATAAAATTGATATACCTACAATATTCTGAAAAGGTATGCTCTTGTTAATACATATTGAATTAGTTCTCGTAGGTTATTTTAGGGATAGTAGGTACCTAACCGGTACGTTATATGAATCGATATTAAGGGCGTGACCTTATTGGAAACTATATTTTTCATTAATTAAATAAAATTTATATTACATTAATATTTTAAAATTTCATTTTCAGCTTATAGTGAATAAGCACTTTTCACCAATTATATCACGTGACGTGTTATCCAGACGGTGTTAACACGATTCATACCCAACTTTTCACTAGAAAAATATATTGGGGGAAGGAGGGGAACTCACCACTCATCATTAGTTTAATAATTCCAACAATAGCAACAACAAAATATCATAATGTGCATATGTTATCGCATATGATATCATATCCCTCAGGTAAAATTTATATTATTTGCTTTGAGGAATGCGGTTAGGCATTTGCTTCTATGACAATTAGTGATATTTTGCTATAGCTATATTGTTAAACCATAGGTGAGAGGTGGGCCCCCTGCCTACTCAAATATATTGTTTGTAACGAATTTCCGTCATGCAACGTCTATTTCAAAATCTCGTCTCATCACCATTTTGGTAAATGTACAAATTTACATATACGTCTATTAATCGTTTATATTGCAAATTCGACTTTTCTTATCGTGCAATAAATCCCTGCGGTAAAATACAGACAAATCACAGTCACAACTACTCTAATTTTCTCCATATTGAGATGAGAGAATACTACTCTTCTAAAACCACAGAGCAAGAGCATTGAAGAGATTAACGTTGATAACATTATGAGGAATTTTTCCTTACTCTCTATGGCAACCCTACAACAGAAATCACTGAATTTTGAGACGGAGCATTTCAATCTAATCTGAGATAGCAAACTGAGCCTCAATTTGCTAAAAAAAGGTAGAACTTTCCCCTGCATTTGGCTACTTTATAACGTCGTGAGTGAGACAGAGTATTATTTGCTCCTGTTAATATAAAGGGTAACAAAGACAGACGTATAAGGATATGTTCGAGGAAAAATGCAACGGAATGAAGAAAAATAGTGTTGGTTAAAGATGTGGAAGAATTGTTTTTTGATAAGTACTGCTGGAAGAGACTAGATCCTTTATCTGATTTAAATTGATTCTTGGTGGCAATTATGAGGTTTATAAAGGATATTTATATTAAGAGGTATATACAACATATATGGGATATAGCTAACCTTGTTAACAAAATAGAACAATTACTGATGGATGTGGCTTTGGCGTGGAGTTCACTCATTTGGTTAGATAGCCGTCGCACCATACAAAATAAACAATATTCACAATTAAATAAACGATTGAGAAACAGTAACAAATCTCCGGGTATTCCCAGTACTACCACCATGTAGTCCTACCAGTTGTAGTACTGGGAAAATTCGTCCCATTAGACTTACTTTCAAAACTCAGTAGTACTACTGGGAATATTCATCCCATTAGACTTACCGGTAAAACTCAATTTGAAATTGCATTAAAATATAAAGCATCACCCTAAGGTTGACTTTCAAAAAATAGTCCACCGTTGTACAATTATTTTGTATTTGTAAATAAAGTCTAAATAAATAAATAAAAAAGCTAGCTCGGCGGTCGTCAGCTCACCGTAATCATGGCATGGCGCTCGTAACGGCGCTGAAATATCGGTAACTCCGATATTTGTGCGCTTGTAAAACATGAAAAAATATCTGTCAAATTGAATTGTGTATATATAAATGACCATGTCCAACTAAAATCATGATCAAGAACTATGAACTCCGAACTGCAGACTTTGATTACAATGGAGATTGGTACTAGCTCTACTCATTTATCGTTCCTCACTGGTGTGGTGGTAAATTATGTACCGTATACTAAAATGACAACCAATAGCGAAGTCAAGGTCACTCAATTATTTTCCAATTCGGTAGCAAAACACATGAATTGCCTCTGTCCATAACACAAAAAACTAATATCTCACAGCGCAAATGTACCAAATTCACGAGCAACAAATTAATTTCACATAAACTGTTGGACTAATTCTGCCTAAAGCGGGCAGCAATTCTTTTAAGTGACCCATATTACGTTTTTGACGTTACGTAGCTTTCCTCTACGACGACGCTACGATGGCTCTACGAAAGTTCTACGCCGATCAGTCAATGTCGACGAGCTTTGAATACTTGATGCCTGTACCCACCTGCAAACCTCTAATACAAGCTTGCGTATATACTAGATGGGCCATTTTAATAATAATAATAATAATTTAGGAAAGGTTTTATCATAAAAATATCTTATTTTTTTTTTAGGAATATCAGCAAAGTAGGTTCACGTCGTTACTGTAATAACCAGGGTTGCGGTGCATCCGAGACTTTATTTCGGTTCCACTAATTCCATCTCTATTGGCTTGACTTTTCAATCAATCAATTAGCCTATAGTAGTCCAGTACTGGAGAAAGACCTTTCCCAATGTAGGGAGTCTTTGCCCTAGTATTAGTCACGCTGGCCAGACGGCTTGGTACGATTATATCGATAGATTTTGGTATCACTATATTAGTTTTTTACTAGTGAGTGCTGCTTTACCTCCCATCCCTGGTGGGGAAGCTTGCCCCTGGCCTCGTCTTTTAATCAGCAGATTCAACGGCTAACAGGTAAGGTTGGCTAAGCCCCAAAGTTCTTACCAGAAACCAACAGTATTAAGCTATCAACATGGTGCTCCAAATAACCGTTGATCCATAAATCTTGGTTTATATGTATCATATAATATAATTCTGTATATGATATTAGGCAATCAGCCAGAAATTCTGTGCTTAGCAATTTTTCTAAGACTGTATTACCATAATTATGATAATATTATAATAAAATAACTTTCTTATGACGATAATGTTTTATTTATTATTTTCATCATGGATGGATTCAATAGGTTTGTGTTATGTAATCTTTTAACTTTTTGTTATAATCATTCAACTTTTTTGTCTATAATTGGTGGATTTAGCTTTTACGCCACTCTGTAGCATCCCGTGCAATTCTTAAAAACACCGAAGACATGTACTGCGAATGTAGAGCAAATTTTGAGGTCAAGACATATGCCGGTAACTACACTTAAAATAGGTTTTGATTCATATATTCCTAAGGACATTACTATATTACATCATATTTTCATTTTCAATAAATTCATATAATAGTTTTCTAAAAAAAAACCTTAGAAACCTGGGTCTTGATTCTACAAATGGCAACTTTAAATGATATTTGGCTATTGTAGCTCCTGAAACAATTTTTAAGATATAACAATATCGTACGAATTCCATATTACCATGGTCCTTTCATTATAAATCATGAAATTATGGTAAGGTAATTAGTCTGATTTCGATAAAATTTTCTTCTCTTAATTTGTATTTAAGTAACCCATCAAGCATCTAGAATGAATAAATTATGATCATTTTATATCTTGATAGGTGAATGTATTAGAAGGCTTTCGGTGGGTATAAACATCAAGTATTCGGGATTCGTTGCCATGGACTCCTCACAGTCCGAGAGCTCTGTCAGGAAGTACTTCACCTGTCAGAAAGCTCTTAATAAATTGAGATAAAAATATACCTACCGCGCTATGTGTAAAAGTTGGATACATGTTAGCATTAAAGAGGGTTGTAAATATAGCTTTAGCCGTTGACTGTACCTATGTTTAATTATTCACGACTAGTAGCTAGGTGATTACATCACGCGGCATAGTACATGAGTGTCATCCATTTGAGCCACCCGCCACCAAGTCGGGTGTCTTTCTAATGATGAATGAACGCCGACGCGATAATGAAACGGTAACAGCTTCAACTGGATACGTCAAGCTTTTTAGGACACAAAAATGTAAATTATAGGTACTCTAGTCTGTATATCGTGAAGGGCTAGATTGAGGTGTAATAAGAGCCATATTTCAGCAACTATACTTTCTGTAGCACTTTTTTCTGCTTTCGTGTCAATGATTCGTTTAAACTTAGACTGTTCGAGAATAAAAATTTGCCATGTTGACTGTACAGCTGTCACTGGTTTTATTAAGGTCGTTTTTAATGCAGGAGGTATAATAAGGGCTCTCCATGGCAACAGTTGAACTAAATAAAATTGTGATTTTATAAAAACATAAAAAAGAAAAAAAATCTGAATCGTATTTTTTTTTCATGCCTATCTGTAGTGTACCAGGAGTAGTACCGAGGGCTATCGGTTTCGGGAGCGTTTTCCTAGCACCCTATATAGGTATCATATTAAGAGATAAAATAAAAGAATGAAAAACCCACTTACTAAAGAACCAATCAAGCTTTTATTTTCCACTACTACTGCTCTAAATGTTTATTAAATGAATGGAAGCTTGAATGGTGAATTCAAGCGTAATTTTAAAAAGGCTTAAAATGCATTATAACGGTAAACGCCCGCGTGGACGAGATGAGTCGGAATGAGCTGGATAATCCCGTCTGTGAACTCGGACGTGGGAGCGTTTGTAATTTGATTTTGAACTGTTGACCGGATCAAAGTCTATGACCTTTTTAAGCTACTAAGTTGACAATCAAACAATTGCTTGATAGTAAGCGGTATGGGTCTATGGGCACTTACTGAGAGTTTATTAACATCATCATACTTACTATTTCCCAGTGACAATAGTTTGCACTGTACACAGATACCACCATTATTTGGAGGTGATTATGTCGGACTCAAACCGACTAAAGCGCACGCCGTTCATGGGTCCTTGATTGCCGGAGGTGAGATTATATAAGACATATCTCTAGCACCCCGGTAGACCCGGAGACATCTCTTTTGAGATGACCATCTTCCCCTAATGTGGGGACCATAGTGTCCCCTTTTAGCCCCTGGGTATGGGTGGCACTTTACGCCGATTATTTGATATAAGTACTGGCTTTTCCGGGCGTAACTGGCGCTGACGCCACAAATATTAATTATCATTATTTGTATTTTGTAATTTATTTTTTATGATGTGTTTTATTGTATGTATACTGACTGCCTATGACGCAATGACAGCAATCTAGAAATGTACCTTTCATAAATAAATACATTTGTTAGTCATTGCGATCTACTATTATTGTTCATAATGCACATTGAACTTTGATCTTCCTACATAGCTACATCACTGTTACAATAAAAGCAACAAAGCCTCCTAAATACCAAAGCAAAAGGGCAACTTCCATATGGAACTTGCCTTGACATCGCTACAAATAGGGTAACTTGCTTTTTACGCAAGCCGGAAGCATTAAGGAAAATGATGCAATCAAAATACCATGCTATACTTTTTATATATGGCGGTGGGTGTAGGTACCTTTGGGCTAAAATAAAAAAGTTTTTTTTTCGAATATTATAACGAAAAAGAAGACGTTTCAAAGAACGAGGGACGAAAGAGAAAATGGTATAACAGAAAATTTCACCGAAGAAGTATAAACTCATGAAAATAAGTATCCTTTTTAATTATTATATTCAATATAAAAATAACTTTCAAGCTATTTGAATGAAAGTATTTATTATTCATCCCCGTACGACTCAAAATTTCATAATCACTTAATTCATCCCTTTTATTTCTTCACATTGACCTCTCGGCATTCTTTCTTATTTTATGTTCTAACTCCTTACAATTTGTATAATTGAGTGTTCTTAATTCATCCCATATCACTTATATAATGAATGCGTAGCGTAATCATCAATCATTGTCTATTTGAGAACTCAATTTACATCACAAACCTCATTTAACGGATTAGACTTACGGAATTTGTTTGTTTAAGCCGAGATATGTAATTTATATTAAACTCGTACCAAGGTTTGACAGTAACAATTCGTGAAGCTCCGACGTGAAGATTTAAAGTATTTGGTACATAAGGGTTCCATAAAGATTAGAATTGGAAAAAAGCAACGTCTAGGATGTGGCTTGGCCCCATAACCGGCATCCTTTCAGGGGAATACTTACGTATGATGACTACTTACGTAATAAATGTAAACGACACGTAATATTCAAAATTTTCTAATACAAACACATAACCGAGGGCTAGATGCGGACACCGTGATGCCCACACGTGAAGGGGGCCGTCTCAGAAGAGTTAACCGTGGGCCGGCCGGGGTGTGAGAGATATGTTTTTTACTATCTCACCTCCGTGAACCGAAGACCCTAAAACGCCGTGCGCTTTAGTTAGTTTGAGTCCGACATAATCACTCACACCGGCTCCCGTGAGATTGGTATCCGTGAAAATTTTGCTAACGGAAAAAAATACAAACATGAATTTAGATTCCTGAATGCAAATGGTCTTTGTGAACCAAAATAAGACGGTTGGAATCCGTGAAACAGGATACGCTATCTTTTCGTGCCGAATGCCGTGAAAATACAAACAGTACATACCTATTTAAATATCAGTTTGGAAACTTTAAATGTACGCATAACTAAACTCTTATAGCGGCTTACAATATCAACGTAAACAAATCCCTGCAAATGCTGTAACTGAACCAATATCTCACTACAATAACTTGATACGTGGGAATCAACTACACGTTGCATGCACCATATAACAATGCATATACAGTAAACACTCCAATTCAGTGACACAAAGGCACCACAAGCACCAGTAGTACTATGTTATAAGGCAATTAAGCGTACTAACTCAATTAGAACAAGCTTTCGTCTTTGGATAATATTAAACTTATCTCATCGAATTGTAAGTTTCAACTTTCGTAGTAAGATTACGAATGAGATTGTTCTTCAATTCATAAACTAGCAATAGTATTCGTCTTCATTATAAACTAACAAAAATACATTCCTATATAAATAAAAGCTTATAAAAACAGCTATAGTAACAAATTATATTCATAATCTGTGAACTTTTAGCCCACGTTTCGCTATTGACCATTATAACATAAACATTCCTATACATAATACAAGGTATACCCATATTAGCATACTAAAGTTTCGCAATACTCCTTAGAAGTAATTTTAACTTGCAAATTCAGTTGAAATGCAAAATTGTTCTTTGTACCTTAGTTAGAGAAAAACTGCTTTGAATAAATATCAATTTGTTAGCTTGTACCTGAACCTGTAATATTATTCTTGACATCCCTCCAATATTTTAAATACGTATCTAGTATCATTTATTACACTTTGATGTACATATTTATGTGTTGTTCTCAAAATTTTTATGATTTCAGATTAATATAATAATAATAATATAATAATAATAACTTCTTTATTGCAGACCATTATAGTCCATATAGGGTTAGAAACATATAAACTTATCCTATTGTTAGTAAGTACACACAAAGATAAACAAAAAAGAAAAGAAAAGGTAAGCAAGTGGTGACAACACTAAGACACTGCCTGCGTCACAGTACGTGTGTCTGCACCCAGTGCCTCAGCATCGGACCATCCCACTTATCAGCTAATGCGCTCAGGATACTGTGTATAATATACTCGTACTTACCTTGTTTGATATAAATTATATTATTAAAACTATTTTAGTGCAAATAAGATTTTTCTACGTAATAATGATAGCCTTGAGTTACTCTGCTTATTGTTTACATAGTGTCTACTACTGCTATTTTCAAGACAAACACCGTCTAATGTATTGAAAATTTGAAAAAGTACAATTTATTCAAAGGTTTTCCATGGTGGTGTTCTCATCTCTATGACTAACACAGCGCAATCTGCTGTGACTACAATATTGAATACCTAAGAATATTATGATTTTAAACGTTATAAGTAAGCATTTTGAATATTCAGCTCCGTTTGCGTATACATACACTTTACATAATATTTAGGTACGTAAACCACACATCACTATGGATGCACCTAATCACTGCAGTGCAGTGCAATTGCACTTATGGCGGTGCTGCACTAAGTAGACTTTGGAATTCCAAGATTTCATTTCCCAGATCCCCGTGACCTCACCGAGATTGTGATTGCAGTGTCCACAATAAAGAAAGAAAAGTTTTTATTTATTCTTAGAATACAAAGTAAATAAAACTAGTTGATACAACTCGATAACTAAGAGTGACTTGCTTCCGCAGTGCAAGTTGATAGTTTAACAGACAGTACTATTTATTATTCACTGAGTTGAGCACAGGTCAGGGTGCTGTGTAGCGGAGACGAGTATATCGTACATAGCTGAGATGGACGGAGATGCACAGCGGAGTTAGCGCACCGTACTATGTTAAAACAGTCATTGTGGAGCTACTGAAGGGGTTGTCAGATAGATGTGAAATTTAAGTAAAATAATAAGTCAATTTTACTGGTATCTGTTCCACTCATCTTCGAGGGCATTAAACTTATAATCATACCTTTACCGACTGAAAACTCCAGTTCAGTAATCAGAGTTTTCAGTAAAAAACTGTTCGATCTATTTATTTTAGAGGACACAAAGACGAAAGTAACAGTTTTATAATTTTAATTACAATATTCCACAAGTGCAAAGGACAAACCTCGACACGTGTTTCGCCTCTACACGAGGCATCTTCAGGAGCGCTCCTGAAAATGCTTCGCTTTATATTACAACATCTCCTCTCTGGTAAGAATTCTTTTACTTGCTGTGAAGAGGGCGGTTTGACGTTCCAATATATATTGTTATCGTTGGAGTGTTGAACCGCAGGTGAGTGGTGGGCCCCCCTCCCTCCCCCAATATATATTTTTTTTATTAAGAAATGAAGTATGAGAATCCTTCTTCTTTAAACTTATAGTCATCACTCCTATAACAAGCTTCGTCTTCATGATGAGTAGGTACGACAGGTATTTGTACGTCGTATTAATGATTTCCTTGGAGAACGAGCCGCAAGAAAGTCATTTGCAAGAGACAATTTTATAAATGTATTCTTTGTTTGGTACTATCGGAATTATGTATATTGGATGACTCGCGATGGTCTTTTGTAGGTGTATAAATAACTCAAGGATGATATTGTATTGTTTGCAGTAATAACTGCATAGTATTGTTAAGTTTTGTATTGAAAAAGGGCAGGTCAGAAGCATTCCAAGCTTTTTTGTACCTATAAGTAAAATTTGGCAACTTGTATGATTTTAGATTGACATAGTCATTTACATATTCACTGTTAAATCCATCGGGATATTAGATAGATATTATAGCGCCGAGCTCGGCGGTCGTCAGAACACCGTGATCATGGCGCTCGCAACAGCGCCGAAATATCGGTTACGAAATGAAATCAACAAACATGGTAAATATCCCGATCGATTTAACAGTGAATATTTGGCAACTTAATTTTAAACCTACAATACCCATGCAAAACTTTAGATAACAAGGCTTAGTTAACTAAATGACATTCAAAATCCAATAGGTATAGCCGACTCCCAAAGTTGGCGAATCAATTAATTATATTTAATAGACTCCCATTATAAAGGGATACTCGCTGACCCGCGCAACTTTGTCTGCGTCACCCCGTTTTTGCAATATTTTTCGCTTCTGCTCCGCACCAGTTGGTGGTAGCATGATATTAATTCATATAAAACCTCCTCTTTAATCGCTCTATCTGTTAAAAAAACTGCATCTAAATCCGTTGCGTAGTTTTAAAGATTTAAGCATACACCTATATCCCTAATAGGTACAGAGAAAGCGAATAAAAATAATAATAGTAATATAATAATACTTTATCAATAGATATTATTGTGTGCCTATTTTTATACTACTTAGGTGGTACACGACCCACCTGATGGAAAGTGGTTACTGTGCCTAAGCTCTATAAAACCTTCTTATGCCCTTCATGAAAGTTAAGTGACCTTCTATGCCGCCAGTGCAGAAAACAAATTTGACAACACAAAAACTTCTGTTCACTAACCTATAATATAAAAAAGACGTATCTACACTAATCTTATCTTCAAATATTAATAGATACAGTAAAGAAAACTACTAATCTAAACTGAATACATACCAAAAATAGACTGCAAAATATATATAAATGTGTAGTAAACTTGCAAAAGCTGGGGCAGAGGCAAAAGTTACGCTCAAACTATCGCAGAGTTGTCTCGACCTAATTCTGCAACCGCAATAACGGATTAGGGCAAATGGAAAGATAATATGAAGTCACTACTAAAGACCCACCTTCATTGACTTATCACATAGATTTTTAGATCTATATTACTATTAAAAAGCACACACAACGTCATTCCAGACAGCCTTTGTGGCGTGATGGTAGTGAACGCGACTGCTACGCAGGAGACGCAAGTTCAATCCCCGCTCAGTGCAAATATTTGTAAGCATTAATATGGCTATTTGCACTGGTCTGGTCGTGGTCGGAGAGAACGTTAAGCCGTTGATCCCGGTTGCCATACAAACATTCAAAGTCCGTCTAGCCTAACTATAGAATTTTGTTATCGCCAGTTGGGTTGTGGAGACCCGATGGCAGTCGCTTCACGGAAAATATCGATTTAGCCGCATCTTATTTAGACTAGGAAGCCGACCCCAACTGAGTTGGGAATAGGCTCTGAGAATGATGATAATACAATCAAATAATCGCGTTAATACCTGAGTGTCGCTAACCATATATCATGCAGCGTGAAATTTTAATAGTGAATATAAACACCTTACATAAAGTGACGATAATATATTGACGAATTGTACCATTGTTTATTATTAGTGACGATAAAGTGGGTTTATCTCAAAGTTATATAAACTGTCACAAAGTATCACCAGTTTACGGTACCTCGTTCAAATTTTCATCTCAATTTCACAGACCTTCGTATAAATGGTTCGCTGTAAATGCGACGAGTGTCACCGCAATATAATAGTGTATTATCCAGTGTTTAATAACCGTGAATAATGCGATGAAGGTATTATCCGAACATCTACTAAGTATAGGAACGTACGCTGTATTCTGGATTAGAGGTAAATGTTTTAAACAAAGAGACAATTATATATTTGAAGTATTGTATTTCATTTGTTGTTTGCTATCGATTTAAGTCTATAAGTGTGTTGAAGTAACAGAGTATACGTGAAACATTTTTTATGAACCATTATCAACTTCTAGAAATAGACTAGAATAGAATACAATGACATCAATTTCTCAACACTAAAGTCATAAGTCACTGTCATTGACATTTTAATTCAGTATCGTTGTAATGAAGGAGTCTGTGGGTCTATTTACGCTGGTTATATTAATGGTCTATGGTTTGGAGGGTGTTAAGGGCCCTATGAAGACCTCCGAGTTCTTGATAGGTGGGACGGACAAAAGTCTAAAATAAGCAGCCAGACCTTCGTCCGTCATGGCGTAAGTTACCAAATGACTGCTGCTCCCATACAAGTCAAACGAAAAATGCGGAGAAGAAAGAAAAGGAACCCGGATTCCTTGGTAAAAGCTATAAATGAAAGTGAAGTACAACGACAGTAGCTTAATGGTTAAGGAGTCGACCTTACAATCAAGAGGTCCCAGTTTTGAATCCTGGCCATTACACTAACGATGTGGACTCACTAGTAACACAGGCCGTTGGGTTCAGCTGGAGTGTGAGAGGCTGACTGGTAGAAAATTTCCGTGGTATTAAATCGAAATTTGTGCATTATTTTTATGTGTGCAAAGGTGTTATTTTATTTAAAATTATTCTTTTAAAATGATTCTGAAACCTTAAGTGTTTTGATTTAATATCTACTTTAAATAACCTAAAGCGACCAATATTCATCCTTAAGTATGTGAAGTATAAATATCAATTTATACCTAAGTACTCCCTTTTTAATGTTCCCAATACTCGTGCTTTTACTTTTATATATAAATGTTAACGCAACGCACGGGTTTCAAATCATAACTGAAGCTAACATTTATATGCAGTTAGTCCCAAAGACGTGATCGCAAATATAATGTAAAGCACAAATGTAGTAAATATATCGTGCCGTATTTACTTATGTATTATGTCGTTTCTACCTTAAGTTTACGATATTTATTGGTCAGTAATGTCCAGTATTAATAAAAATGGCCATTTCATTATTTGAGCTATCGGGGTAGAACTGGAAAGAGGGTACATCGATATTATTTACTCCTTAAAACTTTTTCAGTGTTTACCGTCAATACCGTAGTTCCACCGTGATTTTGGTGCATGCAATAGCGCCAAAATATCAGAAACTCCAACGGGAAATATTCCAATAGCTCTAATAAGTAATGTGAGTACATATTGATAATAGTATTATGAGTACCTATTGATAAGACACTTGAACTTCTCCACGATATTCCCGATAAATATGTTGACACACCCTAAATACCCAATACGAATCGTAATAATATTCTCGAAATGAATATCTACGGTACCTAGAGACTTCATGATAGTCCGTAATATTCCAGACATGTAATTCTTACAAGTAGTTAGCAAAAAACTTAATCAGAAAAATTGTGGAAGCAAGAGAAAAAGTTTTCCATTCAACTCTTGCTTAACTTGCTTGGAATATAAATCAAAGGCACGCGCCACATTCCCTTCATAAGTATACTAGTAAACTGTGTATATAGGCAAGATACATGATACGTACGTTTCGTCCAAGAACTTATTAAAACAGTAAACTGAATCATTTGAATCAATTTAGATTGGAAAAAGTGAATACACAGACAGTGAATCGCCGGTTCCTTACAGGAAAAATGACCAATGAGCTACTGAGTTACGTCCTAAGCATTCAAAAATTCATATACAACTGTCACTATGTTGGGCGAAGGTGAGAGCCATCTACCGATATTCATACGAACTACTGGAAAAAATCGCATACATTAATTTCAGTTACTATACTAATTCTTTTAAACAGTTGATAATTATAAGGTTTTCTTGTAGTGTAGGTAAACATTCAGAACGAACTTGAACCCGCTACAAATTATAGAAGAAAAAATAACTGACCTTCCTATATAGACATGTGTTGTATAGCTTCATATTTTGTTCATAGAAGCGTAACAAGTAAATACACAATAATGTGTTAAGTAGAAAGATGACATTTTTTCAATTACAAAGTTAAGTTTCAATCCGAATTAGACGTTTCCTTTCGTTACATCAAATGGTGCTTTCATAGTTTATGAACTTCAGTGATGTTAATCATTCTTCGAAACTTTCCGACGAGCAGTCTTCATAAAAATTTGTATGGGATCCCTTAGTGTGCGAATGCGAATCGCGACAGTCGGTTTTATTAAATATACAAGTTTGTGTCTTCGGCTTCGCTTTGATTTTTATACATTTCAGATTTTGTTTATAGGCATCATGTTGCAGTAAAGTCGTTATGCCGGACGGTTGTATAGATAGATAGATAGAACTCTTTATTGTACAATAATATAAGGGAAATAAATTTATTATATAATTCAAAATACTTAAACCATAATTAAAATATCTACTTATATACAATTTAATTATAAAATATAGCTAACAATAAAATAACAATTATACAAAACAAATACGTGAATTAAAACGTGTCGGTTACCTATATTCATTTCTGTATCCCTGATAACGTGTATACTTATACATTATATTTACATGCGTCCATGCGAGCGTGTGTTCGTGCGTAGTAACTCCGACTGTCCGTAGAGTTACTTTCTCGCCTAAGCTAGTGAACTGATGTTCATAAAAATGGGTACAGAGACAGACTTGAGCATAGGAAAGGATAAAGATAAATATTTAGGCTATGTTTGTAACGACACACAAGCATAACTTGTTATTAATAAATAACATATTCATTTATCCTACACAAACCCTATCCGGGTTTACAGGATAAATCCTACGTAAATATAAATATATATATTGTAGGAAATAATGTAATAAATAAAAAAATAAAAAGATATTCAGGTCTTTTGTAATCCCCGAAGAACAAACTTATTTAATTCCGTGTTCTGTTTCACATTTGACAGAGTGCTTTAAAAGTTAAAGTATTTCGCCATTTGGAATGTGTTCAGCTACCACCACTTTCCTGAATGTACTTAGTTGATTATATTCAGACGATTTTCCAAGTAATAGCAAGCGGTAGCTGGTAGATAAGACTAATGTTATTGCATGTAAAGGATATTTAAACTAGGTACGTTTATCTATATCAATATTATAAATGCAAAAATAATTATTGAAAATTTGGTACAGAAATACACTTGACCTGGAGAAACAACACAAGACCTTTGGCATAGATTAGACCTCGGGATGAGACAGGTTATATTATATGTTTGATCGCGATAACCACAAAACATAAAAATACATTTCTCCTCATACACACTACAAAACGAAAACACACATTATCCGTCAAAATAGAGATAACTTTGATCTAAATAAAAAGGATTTACGACGTTTCACGAGTAGAATCGATCAGGGTTGAAAATTTTTGGAAAGTTCAGACGTATGTTAGTGTATTTTAAGAAAGTTATTTAAAATTTGCAGTTATTTACAAAAACGTTTATATTGCTGATTTTGTACACTTTTGAGTAAATAAGCAATTACAATTAGGCAATTACATACTTTCATTGAGAAACCTGATAACCGTCATTCACGTGGGCGGAGACGCATGCCATAGGTCGCTTGCCATTTTCTATGGCAATAAATCGCTCATGCTATAGTAAAATGATGTACCATAATAACATTTCATTCAGATCCATTCAGCCGTGCTGGTGTGATGGAGTAGCAAACTACCTTTCAAACCTTCGCATTTATATGTATAATAGTTGAAGTACATTCTATATTATGCTGACACCTTTTAATATGACTCCTATATTTGTTGAATAAAAATACTTCCCCAGATGGATGATTGAAGATGAGTAGGGATTTTGTTTTGCCCTACTTCTCTAAAACTGTAATACAACCTCACAAAAGGAGGCTTTAAAGGAAGATCTCTATTTTCGTATGTGAGTTATCTTTCGTACATTTGTGACACACCCCCCGGGACTAGGTGTGATTTAAAATACCGATGACAACTCCCGTAGGCTTACAGTGTATCCGACTTGAGTTTGGAACGGTTTCAAGGATTTTGTGGTTCAGCATAAAGAAAAAAAAAGAAAAAGCATTTTTATATTCATTTGCTGTGTGCTTACTGCGTATCGCTTAGGTGTTTGACGACTCTTTAAAAATATGAACGCCCACTTAGTGAAGTGCCCTGTGCAGTGTGCATAGCAAACAAACACAAACTGCAAAACAGGTCTTCAAATAAGATAAATCGGTCATTTGTCTTACAATGGATTATTTGTCAATGTTTACAATTATAGTTTTATCTATTGATTTCTTATTTATTTTATATAATTTCTAAAATCCCAAATTTAAAAGATAAGTCAGTCAAGTCAATCCATTGATAGTTGATTTGAAATATAATCGATATCTAATTCATATTGAATCAGTAACGTGTGATAGCGTCACTATACCCTGTCTTCTTCTTCTTCTTTTCTTAAAATGGCTTCTGCAGCAGAATAGCCGCAATTTTGCCAGTCTCTAGTAAATGTAAACGTATTATAAAATTAATGGCGAGACGCCAATGTCAAGATTCAAGTCTTAAAAAGTCTTACAGAGCCACGTTAGCCACGCCGGTAAATTCGTTTCCGTGTGTCCACCCCCCACGAGATCAGGTAGTCGATCAGGACGTGTGGTTGGATTTTAGGGGGCATACTCTGTCTAATTTAGGACGATAATTTTGACAGTTCACGTCTATGAAGTAACGTATTTTTTATTTAGAAATTAATAGTACTAAAATTCTCATAACTCATAGACAAGTACCGCCCACTTATCGTAGTGAAGCGTCTTGCAAAAATACAGCATAATTGATTTTAGACAAGCGAATCGAATAAATAGAACTTTTGTTAATTTATTAAAATTATTAAGTACTTATCTACTACAGTTTTTTGTAATATAATTAGCTTAGTCTAATACGAAATATAAATATTATAGCATAAATAGCTCTAACTGTAGCAAATTATCCTTCTATATTTGCTGTAGGTACAGTGCGGTTAGGTAATGATGCGGCGCGCCTCTTCACTGCAATGCCATCATAATTATACAAATATTTATATAATTATATTTCCCTAATTACCTACAATAATAAAAAATAATTGATTTTGTGTTTTTGTAACGAGCGATTCCATATTCTACGGAAACGATAATCGAATATCGAATAGATTCATTTACGATTACACTGTGTGGGGTTCCCCACTTAGACCTGTCAAAATTATCATCCTATATTTGACAAAGATATAATTTCGAATTTTCTCGAACTGTCAATATTATAGTATTAAAACTGCCTGCATTAACCTGAATATGGGGCCAACATGTGAAATATAACGCACATAAAACTCCCACCCAGATTTTAAGTAGGATATGAAGCATTTGCTTTTTAATGAGGTCATAAAACCCCACCATTAATCCGCTACGAGTATCGATGACTGCTCTAGCAGTTTCCTCCCTCATTATTCAGCTTTCGTAATGCTACTGAAGAAGTTTTATAATTCAATGTTATTAAAAAAATCACAACAGGACAAAGGTTATTCAAGTAAAAGTGTCATTAGACGCAATGTGCAGTCTTCATCGATAATTTTGTTAGTAATAAACATTGGGTGAGGAAAGAATTTCGAACTCACATTGTTACCTAACGCTACATGAAATTAGATTATTAGATTTCAACTAGTGCCATTTAATATTAGAATCTACTCTTTACAGTTAAAGTCCAAAATTAAATGGCATTGTGTAGAGTGAATGAAACTATGTAATAAACTCTTTAACTTTACGATTATGTAAAAAAGCTGTCGTGTGGCTAACAATTAGTAGAATCGTGGTCCTGGCGCTCCAGTGTAGGCTTTGGCCATTTTGATGTTTAACGGATGCTGCGCGACGCTAACAATATATTATATGAATTTAATTCCATATGGTCAGTAGGTATTTGACGAATATAATTACATTTGATAATTCACATATGACACCTCTTTGCCTTACAAAGTCACTACCCTTTTCCCTTGAAAAGGGTTAGTGACTTTGGACATTTTTTGAAGTAGTAAATATATTTCACTTTTTATTTAGACTGTTTTCATTTCAGACCGGCCCTGCCGCAGTGCCACAATAATTTCTTATGTTATAATAGTACCTATTTATTAATTTTTCATATTAGGCATGATACTATTTAAGTGTGATATCATGCATTTATAGGTACTATGTATGATAATATACCTAATATAATGATGATGATGATGATGTAATTAAGTACGTAGGTATTTACAAAGAGTATTATTGTTTACTAGCTGTTGCCCGCGGCTCCGCAAGCGTGGACTTCTGATCCCGTTCCCGCTGCTCTTTGTTCGCCTTTTAAACCTTGTCTGGACTTCCACGAATAATTCAAGACCAAAATTAGCCAAATCAGTCAAGCCGTTTTCATGTTATGTCGTGACAACGGAAAACGGGTTTCATTATTATATATATAGATATAGGGCACGTGATTTACACTTCACTTCGCATGATAGTTAGCAGAAGGCAAATTGTATTGACCCATAAGGCCATAACACAAGCTAGTTGTACTATTCTTATTTTGGGTCTATGCAGAATCATCATCATCCTTGCGTTAGTCTCAGTCGCATCCGAATCACCTCGGAGTCCAGGGCCCACGTGTCCTAAAACTGTGTAGATTGTCCTAGAATTTTTATTACATTATTACTATAATACCAAGTCTACAATACACAAAAATAAAAATACAACATCCAAAAATACACATAATTTGCAGGAATTCCAGATTAATTCTGTACTGTTATATCAAAGTTCCAACAATTTTCAATGACTGTCAAAGTTTTACCAATATATTTCGTGACGTATGTATGACGTAGGTATGAAGAAACTTTTTCACATTTCGCTGTTTGGACCTCATATACGGATTGAGTTAAGCAATACCGATGTCCACCGCTGTCAACAAAGAGGTCAGAAGGAGAATGTTTGATGGTGAAAAAGTTCCTTGACTGTTAGATTTTTTTTAATAAATCATAAAGCAATGTTTTACTAAAAAAAAATATTTTTTTATTTTTTAAAAATAATATTATTAGCAACCGAAATTACTAATATTCGCTCAATGGCTTGTGTAAGGAGTTGGGTCAAGTCTGTAGTAGCCACGGTTTGAACCCGGGACCTCTCGATCGTAAGACTTAACCTTAACCATTAATCTACCGACGCTGAATAATATAAAGTGATTATGCCTAAGTACTGCCGTAAAGAAAAGCCGGCTGATTTGAACCCGGGGCCACGTTTCGGACTGGTGCGGTGGTGCATGTGTTCACTAATTTATAAGAAATTGTTGATATTGACGTTTTGTGAGTGCCGTTTAATGGTCTATACTGAATAAATAATTTTTGATTTTTTATATTTCGGGGTTCTTTTAAATTCTTTAAATTATCTAGAGAAGTATCCCTGTGCCGTAAATACGAGTATATTATTAGTGACTTTTGTTGTGAAATATTTTGTTAATAAGATTTATTAATTTGTTTGTAATTTCTGTTTTCATATTTACTAAAAATAATTTTCTTATTTTTCAGGTAAGTGTTCTTCTATTGACTTGGAATAACTAAGTAAGTAAATCTTAGTAATTGGTATAAATATGCTATACAGGGTTGGAATTGTGTAATGCCACCTGAAGGGGAAGTACTCTTAATACTGTAGATAGAAAAAAATTCTCAAAGAAAACATTCCTTTATTTTCAAAAAGCAAGAAAACTGCATTTAATGATTTTTTTTAAAATCACTTGCCGCACCCGGTAATCGAACCGACTAAAATCTGTAAAAGTTGCACCCTGTACTTTTATTGCATAGATCGTTAGGGTCAATTATAACTATGAAATCTCTCCAACAAACTTCATAAATTAACCAAAACCAACAGAACGAAAGTACGAAAACGAAAGAAATTACAATATTTACACATCATCATCATCATCATTTCAGCCACAAGACGTCCACTGCTGAACATAGGCCTCCCCCATCGACCTCCAATCCGACCGGTTGGAGGCGGTCTGCATCCAATGGGTACCCGCGACTTTGACTATGTCGTCCGCCCATCTCGCAGGAGGCCGTCCCACGCTTCGTCTACCGGTACGCGGTCTCCATTCAAGAACCTTTTGGCTCCAACGGCCATCTGTTCTTCTTGCTACGTGCCCCGCCCATTGCCACTTCAGCTTGCTAACCCTGTAGGCTATGTCGACCACTTTCGTTCGTCTGCGGATCTCCTCAATTCTAATTCGATCTAGCAGAGAGATTCCGAGCATAGCCCTTTCCATAGCTCGCTGTGCGACCTTGAGCTTTCTTATGAGGCCCATAGTGAGGGTCCACGTCTCGGCGCCATAGGTCATCACTGGCAACACGCACTGATTAAAGACTTTTGTCTTTAAGCACTGAGGTATTTTGGACGAGAAGACGCTGTGTAACTTCCCGAACGCTGCCCAGCCGAGTTGGATTCGACGATTGACCTCCGCCTCGAAGTTTGATCCGTCTAATCGGACCATCTGTCCAAGGTAGACGTACTTGTCTACAACTTCGAGGGTCGAGCCTTCAACTGACACTGGGGAGGGCCTTAGAATATGAGCATTCGCCATAACCTGGGTCTTGTCCATATTCATCTTGAGGCCCACCTGTTGAGAGACTCGGTTGAGGTCGTCGAGCATTGTGTTTAGATCCTCCAGCGATTCTGCCATGAGCACGATATCGTCGGCAAAACGAAGGTGAGTGATGTATTCGCCATTAACATTAATGCCGAGACCTTTCCATTCCAGTAGCTTAAAGGCATCCTCCATTGCATTGGTGAAGAGCTTCGGAGATATTACATCTCCTTGTCTCACTCCCCTCTGCAACAGTATCGCCGCTGTGCTCTGATCTTGTACTCGGACTGACATGGTGGCGTTTTTATACAAACACTTCAGCACTTCGATGTACCGGTAGTCTATATGACACCGCTGGAGAGATTGTAGCACTGCCCATGTCTCGATCGAATCAAAGGCTTTCTCGTAGTCCACAAACGCTAAACATAGTGGCAAGTTATACTCCTGAGTCTTCTGTATGACTTGCCGCAGCGTATGAATGTGGTCTACGGTACTATAACCTTTTCGGAAACCGGCTTGTTCGGGCGGCTGGAAGTCATCAAACCTGCGTTCGAGACGATTCGTGATAACCCTCGAAAACAGCTTATAAACATGGCTCAGAAGCGAGATGGGTCTGTAGTTCTTAAGAGAGGCTTTGTCACCTTTCTTGAAGAACAAGACCACCACGCTTCTGTTCCATGCTTCCGGCGTAGTACCTTCGAATAAGACGGAGTTGAAGAGCTTCTGAAGGACTTTAAGTATCGGTGTTCCACCCGCTTTCAGAAGTTCCGAAGTGATTCCGTCTTCTCCTGGTGCCTTGTTATTTTTAAGCTGCTTGAGGGCCACCCTAATCTCGTACAGGCTGATGTCCGGGATATCCTCGGTGTAGTGTCGGGTTAGCTTGGCTCTTGGATCTTTAACCATATCAGTAGCAGGCTTAGTGACTGAGGTATAAAGCTGTCCATAAAACCCCTCGATCTCCCCCAAAACATCTGCCTTAGTCGACGCGACGCTGCCGTCCTTCCTCTTCAGCTTTGTCAACTGGCTCTGCCCAATAGACAAGTCTCTTGCGAACACTTTGGAGCCTTTATTTCGCTCAATCGTTTCTTTAATACATTGAGTATTAAAGGCACGGATGTCGTGTCGCAAAGACTGCTGGATACGTCTATTGAGCTGCCGATGTGCTTCAGCGTCATTGGTAGACTGCAGCCTCATAGAGCGTCGTTCGGCCATGAGTTTGAGGGTGCGATCGGTGAGCTTCTGTGGTCTATCTCTTCGACGGGGCCTGAAGAATTTGGAACCCACTGAATGAACAGCTTCAACTAACCTGTTATTTATCTCGTCCACTGTACTGCATTCTTCTAGGCAAGAGAAGCGATTCGAAAGTTCGAGTTGAAAGCTCTCGGAGTACTGTATATGGGAAGCTCTAGGTCGGAGCGTAGACCTCATCAGACGGGATCTCTCCAGCTTAACATTAATATTCAATGTGCCTCTAACCATTCGGTGATCACTTCCGGTTTTCACCCTATGGATCACTGAGACATCATTGAATATCCGTCTATGCGTCGTCATGATGAAGTCGATCTCATTTTTGGTACGACCACCGGGGCCCATCCAGGTCCATTTCCTGTGGGGCGGCTTCTTGAAGAAAGAGTTCATCATAAAGAGTCGCTCTTTCTCAAGAAAGTCGGCCAGCCTCCAACCCCTTCGGTTACGCCTCCCATACCCATATTGCCCCACTCTCAACTCGTTATCACCTCTCGTGCCCAGTTTTGCGTTGAAGTCCCCCATAACAATAGTGAAGTGTGATTTAGAGGCATGTATGGCTCTACTAATGTCCTCATACATAGCCTCCACTTCATCATCTGGTCGTGTCGAGGTCGGTGCGTAAACCTGTATGACCTTCAGCAAGTATCTCTTGGACACTCTGAGTACCAGGTACGCGACCCTGTTCGACACACTCGTGATGGATATGATGTTGTTTATGAGGGACCTATGGACGATGAACCCGACACCGCCTTGCGACTTCTCGTCGCCCTCCCGGTAGTAGAGCAGGTTGCCAGACTTCAGGGTTATTGTGTCCTCTCCCTCTCTTCGGACTTCGCATAACCCAACGATGTCCCAGCGCAACCTGCTCAATTCTTCTTCCAGCTCTGCTAGCTTCTCGTCTGTCCTCATTGTGCAGATGTTGTGTGTCACCAGTGACAACCTACGTTTGCATCGGTTGTCCATTGTGCATGCTTTGGTCGTCTGACGGAGGGATCCCGCCCGGTGATTCTTAGCACCCCTGGCCCCAGCGCTCGACTGACGCCCGTCAGGCGCGTCAGTGTTGCGACTGGAGCCCCCGGGCACTTGGGGCCGTTTGGTGCACACCAACATCTTGGGGGGTTTTCGGACCGTATACCCGCCACGCTGGTCCAGTGCGGGTTGGCGGGTAGCCAGAGCCTCGTTCGTTGGTCGGCAGAGGGCACCACGGGCAGGTGAGGTTGGCTTGGGTCCCCAAGGTGGTGGAAGGGACCCCTTACCCTCCTAATAATATTTACACATTATACAATATTCTGTTATAGGTATATTGATCATAGTTGCAGTTCTCCTAACATTAGGTAATTCGCGTAACTGCGTACCTAGATCATTTAGGTGAAGTCGTCGAGTCTACCTGTATACCAATAAAATCGATCAAAGAATCAATACCGTTTATTAAATAAAGAATAGATGTAAATGTTAAAATTTTACAAATTTATTAGTCAAAAATATAATATTAAAGTATATACATTATTTGTAAATGATTTTTTCGCTGGCTCGGTAGTTGGATCTACCTACTTAATTATCGTTACACTTATTTTTTTTTTGAAATACCTATATAGTTTTGTTACTTTATGATAACTATGTGCGAGAGCAAAATATTATAAGGTCCATGCTTTTTCAGCATTAAGATATTCGTCTATTTTATAATAGCCCTTTTCCATTAAACATTTTTTTATCAACAACGCACAGTAACCCAGTTTTAACATCAATTATCCAGCCTATAATATCGTACATCAATAACACATTTTAAATGTAGTAAAACAACTTTTTATTACGAATGAAAATTAGGTACGAATGAAGTTTTACTATACTCGTAGCAAAGTTGTCCGAACAAAAGACGTTTGACATTCGCTGAAAAGGACGGAAGACATATCTGTTTTTTATAACATTCTGTTGTAATAAGTTGGAAAAGTTGAACAATGCGTTTACGGTACAAATTTTAGTACTACACACTCCATTTACTCCTGAATAGGTATTTAGTTAGGTATTTATAGTCGTATTCATTTTCGTACTTCTCCTTTTGTACTTATTCTATATTCTTATTAGCTGTTGGTGCCCAGTGAAGAAGGGTCTTCATCTCTTCCTGAGGGTGCCGTAGATGGCGACTATTTAATTCCATGATTTACTCTCTTTATGGCAATAGGCGAGTAGGCGAACCGATAATCATAGTTGGCGAAATGTGGGTAATACTACATCTCCCAAGTCCCATCGGGTTTTATAGGCCCACGAGTGATTCTATTCTCATTCTCACGATCAATAAGAATATTTTTCTGGGATAAAAGTTGCTTAAACGCAATTCTAGTCTATATTATCTCTGTGCCATTTCATCTAAATCGGTTCAGTGGTTCTGGTGAGATTGAGCATCAAACCCGCATTTGACAAGAATTTTCAACTTAAATGTGTCTATGGTGAAACTAATGAGGTATTATTTAACATATATGATTATTAAAACCATGTAAGTGACATTTAAACGTCACAGAAAAACACTTGACCATCTAAGCCTTAGTTGCACGATCTTACTTTGACCGTGACAAAGCTGGTTGACCGGTACGGTCAGGTATAAAACGTCATAGCCTTGGTTGTAACTATGACCAGCCACGCTCAAACGTAAAATTCTGTCAAAAACAGAGCTACAAAATCATGGAAAACAAAAATAAGTGGAAGCGGCATGTAGTCGGTACACGCGTGTCATTGGTTGGCGTATTTATGCTACGAAGGATAAATTCGATAATATGAACGTTTTTGATAAGAATACGTCTAAACTTTTTCGTAAATATTCAAGCTTTTCAATTCAAAGTATGAAATGCCATAAATACTTTTTTCACTACGGCAGCTCAAACAAGTAAGTTTTACTGCATAACAACCATGTTTTTTATTTAAATTATTTAATATTTTAATGTATTATAACATAACATAAACGCACGCCTATATCCCGGAAAGGGTAGGCCAAAAAAACAATTATTTACTAGTAGAGCACGGTATTATTAACGGTTATGTGTGTGAGTTTTACGACATCGGTTCCGCTACTGCAGCTATCGCGTCGCACTTCTACTAGTTTTTCTGTTCTGTGTACTAACCATAGAGTTAACCAAACCATTACTATCAAACTGTTAAATTTGACGGTGACCGTTGTTTTTGACCATGACCATGACAGATAGTTCGTGCAACTAAGCCTTAATGTTATCCAAATCCACGCTGCGCTAGTTTGAAACGCGGTTCTTTTCTGAGAAGATCTCAGCCCGTTTTTTACGGTCTATTTAATATAATACTTATACTTAATTTAATTACAATATTTGAGTAATATAATAGAGCCACAAAACAGATATTCGTAGAGCTAACAAAATTTTCATGATGACAGTTTCTTCCTATTTCAAATTCAATAATTGACAGCATCATAGTTTTGTGATTAAAGCGCACAATTGCTACGTTACCATTACAATGTATGTAGAACCATTAACATAGGATGGCATTAATAAACAAAAACACGATTCGGGAGTAGAAAAGGTCGTATTATGTAAGGGGATGTTTACCGTACCCGTACCGTTTGTCTATCCGTGTTTTAGAAATGCCTTGATAGATGACATTTTTAGTATACATATTAAAAGAGTACCTATGATCGCAAATATTCTTTAATTTGACTCTTGTGATTACAGTGTTAATTCTAGTGGCATCAGAAACGTGCATTTTGAAGCCTGGAACCACTTTCCCAATCTCTCTCCTCGTTATTATCTTAATCACTTTACTCCTATTTATTTATTTTTGCATGACGTCTTCCGTTGAATAGGTATATGGGCATGCAGCACACTCCAGCCATACCTATGCCTATGGTCTGTGGAGCAATTTCTCACACCGAAGGTCCCCGTCATCCAAGTACGCCACTTATCTGCGTATGCTGTGAGGTGCCCATGCCAGCTTGTGGATATAGCATCCGTACGGGAATTGGGATAATCTTTGGTTTTCCGGAAGCTACGGGTATCTGACCTTCTAAACCCGAAATGAAAGCCTATGCTAGCACCTCGTTCATCATTAAGCTAGCCTGTTCACTGGTAGGTTGGCTTGGGTCCTGAAGATCTCAGCCGACCACTATACACTCTCTCATTTCTCACACGTTTTGACTTTCTAAGCACTTAAAATCCTTCTCAGACCACCCCTGTCCATTTTATCTCGATCTATTCATAAAGCAGAAAATCTCTCAAAAGCTTTGAATGTTAACTGCCGCTAACTGTCAATAAAAACCATTTCGTAAAAAGAAATCGCAGCACAAGTGAGCAACGACTCTTTTAATTCGAAGTGATCCAGTTTCCTGATGCATGCTGGCGGTGACACCCCTACCGCCAGTTATGTCCACTCGCATATTCAGTTATCGGGAGCGTGTTCCCATTGGAAGCCAGCCAAATTGGCCTCACACACGTACCGCTACGAACTACACTACATAATTGTTCTGCGGGCGCACGATGTTGACCACATGGCTAGTAAACATCTCACTTTTACTTCTTTTTTTTCTTCCAATATTAATAGAATCAGAATCAGGATGCTGATGTGTTACGCTTGAATGGCTTTAATGACATTAGGGTAAAATGTTGTCAGAAATGCGTTGTTATTTTTTTTTTTTTTTTTATACTACGTAGGTGGCAGACAAGCACACGGCCCACCTGATGGAAAGCGGCCACCGTGGCCTATGAACGTGTGCAACACTAAGGGTGTCACACACGCGCTGCCCACCCTGAAGGGAACGGGGGAGAGCTGGGAAGGGGTGGGGAGGCTAGGAAGGGGAGGGGAAGGAGGGGTATAGTGAGCTCTGGCTACCCTACTTACCGGCGGGAACACAACACGATGGTTATTATGACCGCGGTCTTCTGTAGGGCGGAGGTACTTCCCCAGTTGGACAGCTCATTTCGGACGGGAGATACCGTCGTGTCCTACCTCCATATTTTTTTATATGATGTTTTGTTATATGATCCTCCTAATATGTGAAAGAATGAAGATGTTTGTGACTCAATCAGGCTCCAGCGGCGGAACGGATTCGGATGCAATATATTACAAGAATACATTGTAGTCTGGATGAACACAGGCTTCTTTTATTCCAGGAATATGTTCCCTCAGGGATCAGTATTCCACGAGGGTGACAAATATGTTTATGCTTGTATATCGTGGGAACAAACAGCGTTCACTTCCTTAAAAACCAAGATAGAAAATGCAAAAAAGTTGACCCAGAGCTACAGTAGAAGCCATGATATAACTATTCATAGAAAGGAAGAATACGTAAGCGGACTGGACTGGACTGGACTCCAAAGTGTATGCTACGTTATGAACTAAATATTGAATATTTCAAGTGGACGGAGCAACTAGCAACAGCTATTTACAATATGGATTCTGTTATTCTCGTCCAAAATTCGGTCACGTACAAACGTTTAAATCGCAACTAAAATGATCAAACTCACTTTATATTCGTGTAACGTTTTGTTGCTGTTCCATTTCAGTTGCTCCATAGACAGATAATGTTCAAACTAATGCACTTAGCAACACACAAATTCACACAACTCCTGAACGACGCGACGTGAAGGCGAACGCGGCCATTTGGTAGCCTAGTTTGAACCATGTTTGAACAAATATCATCGGACTGACAAGTAATGTATTTCACGAAACTACCGTGTCTTGATTTCTGAACTGGAGCAAACTCGATACAGTTCGTTGCGTACAGTGGGATCCAAAAGTTCCTGGACAATTTGAAACTAAGTGATGCCACTACACAACTATAGTCTAAGAAGCTACTGGATAATAGATCTACTTATTAATGTAATTAGAACCGCGGTAGCCTACTGTTATGAGTAATGAACTGCTAAGATGAGGTCTCGAGTTCGATCCCAGGTTTACCAAGGCACACACCAATGACTTTTCGATGCTTTTCGAAGTTATGTGTGTATTTATCGCAGGTTTATAAGTGCCCGGTTAATGGCAATAGGCTCGCCACATTGGGACCTAAACATAAACTGGCTGGCTGGCTGGCTGTGGGTGCTTGCACCTCTGCTTACCCCTTGCGAGTTTATGTTATGTTATGTAGGTACATGTAGACATATAACGACATTAATTCATGCTAAGTTAAACATTGTTGTCTGAGTTCAAGCGATACAGGTAGTTGTGGGCACTGTGTTTGATCTTGTGTGAGTATATGGAGGAGTACAAACAAATGTTATTATATCTTATTGCTTTTTGAAACTAAAGTCTACAAGTAGTTCTTTGATGTTTTAGTATGTTTATCGGTACGTTGCGTGGCTTATAAGAACTTTATGAAGAAAAATACAGATACATTTTATGTATTTAAATACATAAATGGATACATATACTCACGTTTATACCCTTCGGGTAAACAGAGGGTATGCACGGATTCGATTGCCGCTTAGTCCTTATAGTTGTGTGGATGAATATGAATGTTTATTATTGATCTGGGTGTCTATAAGTGTGTATTTACAAACTAAATCTAAGTGTGTTTATCGGCATTCTAAAACCCATTACACAAGCTCAACTGAACTATGCTTATTATGGGCTTAGATGGCATTGTGTGATTTACCTGAAATATTTTATTTAAAATACTCACATTTTACTAATTATTGTATTCTTTACCAAGTTATAGGGAGTAAACCTATTGCTGTATGCCGAGCACTATTGTTGACTTAGGCAGACTTATAAGAGCATTCACTTATCCGACCTAAATTTGCTTTGAACTTTGAAGCAGTAAGAATATTAATTGCTTTGAAATTTCATTACATGAATAACTAGCTGTTGCCAGCGGCTCCACCCGCGTGGTCTTCTGATCCCGTTCCCGCTGCTTGGATTTCTGAACCCGTTCCCGCTGCTGCATTAAAACCTTGCGTAGAGTCCAAGGAATTAAATAGAAGAAAGAATTACTCGAATTGTTCCAGCCGTCTTCGAGTTATGCGCTTACCAACATATTTCGCGATTCATTTTTATATATATAGGTAGAATATAGATATATATACATATTCAATTTAAAATTAAGGTTATCTATATATATATATGTACTATAAAGAGTTAATTTAGTGTCCAGTTCGTCAAATTTGATATTCAAAGTTCATTTCCGCCTTACTGAAATTCATTATGAATAATGAAATTTTACGATGTAGTTAGTGTTTGAACTCACAGTACTCAAACACAGCGATAAACTAGAACTTCGTCAGAGTGCCACTTAGAAAGTTATACCGCAAAAATTAAAATTTATTATCACATTTAATTTTCACACCACAACTGCATAATAGGAGCTTGGTGTGCCAACAGCCTAATAAGACACAATCTGCTGCACTCTGGTTCGTGGCTTGCTTCCAGCGCTACAACTTATGAAGATATTAGTGTCTTCAACACACATGGCTTTATAGTGGACAGAATATCTCTTCTGATATTGTTATTGCCTTTATAATTTTTCTGCAACCACAAGGGAACAAATTGCCGCTTGACAAAATTACATAATGCCAGTGAAAACATTCAGCTTCAACGAACTTCAACATTTTTATGTTTTTTTAAATCATTTATTATGTACAAAACACTAAACGGAACTTACAAAACCTCAATATCAATAATATTTTAAAAGTTAACGAGCAAATGAACCACCGCACCGGTTTGAAACGCGGCCCCGCCCCGGCCTGAGAAGACTCCGGCAAGAAACTCATTTATTTATTTATTTATTTATAAATTCAGCGGGCTTTTCTTTTTTTATCTATTTACAATCATTTACTCTTGAATAGCAAGTTGAGTGAACAGCTCATTTACAAGCTTGTTTATCATTCCAATAATCCTGGATTTTTTATAATAAGCTTTTTGGAAGTTATGCCAAAAAGTTTTAATTAAATTTTTAACTTTATTGATAGGCAAATCCCGAGTTTCATTAAGAAGCTTATTAAAAAGCGTATACAATAACCCTGAAAATAATCTGAAATTTAGTGGAGTCTACTATCACAGACAACGAGATCATTTTGGTGTCTAGTATTTACGTTATGCTTATCACAAACTCTTGGAAAGTTTGTAATATTTTTTCTAACATACATCAAGTTTAAACTAAAATACAGTGGAAAGTCACCAAAAGTACCTATATCATCATGAGATGAGGCATCTCATCCGACGGATGCCGTAATAGGCAACTAATGAAAAAATACGCAAACAATCTTCTTCTTCTGTTGTGTCCACGGCATTCCCTTGAGTTGCCATCGTGGTGTATTTGTTCCTTGCGACTTACACCGCATAGCAAGGAATCAGGTTTTCCAAATTTATTTAGCTGCAACATTTTCGGTTCAGAATTTACAACAAAGAATTTGCTACAAAGTGCCCGATTGGCAGCAATAGGCTCGCCCCCTAATATGGGACCGAAAATCATATTTGGCTAAATGTAAGTGTTTAATACAACTCTGCCTACCCCTTTGGGGATTACAGGCGTGAGCATATGTATGTGTGTATGTATTATAATCATCAAAGTAAACGTAAGCAATTGATTTATAACAAATAGAAACAATTTCAATAATACTACGCCGCTTTGTCTATAGGCTCAATATTCCGTTCACCGTTTACGGTATCGCCCGGCCGTGTGCTCATTTGCCATGAATTTTGATATAAAAGAAGTATACATTTGTTGAGAGTAATCGTAGGGGCTTTTGTTTTAGTAAATACACCATTAGGCTTGTACTGTCTGCTTGAGATGATAAAGTAGATATGACACAATGGAGCATTGTCTACATCTGTATACATACTTTTAAATACTTGTATTATCATTACACCTACAGAAGATGGTGGAAATATAATGGACCCGCCTATTGTCAGAACAAAAAAAATATTACGGGGTTTGTGTAGAATTTAAACAAATCCAAAGTATGATCGCGGATTAAAAGAAGTAAATATATACCAAGTATATTACCAAAAGAATTTTGCCGCCTTGTAGATGCACAAGTGCCTAGCATAGACAACATTTTATTTTGAGCGCTCCAGTGTGAAACAATTAAAAATCTCGCCCCAAATCCCTAAATATATGTTTTACCACCACTGATGTAGGTAAACTGATAAATCTTCGTTAACTATATTAAATTACTATTGGTAAGAGCTCATAGTCTGTCCTCAGGACCTAAACAATATTTGGTAATTTTTACGTGCAGAAATAGTAAAATGACGAGTCAAAAGCATATAATATGAATTGTTTACAGTAGGAACTCGTGAAGTAAGTATAGATAAATAGACACATATCCAAAACCTCAACATGTGTGAACTAACAAATCCAATGACACTTACTCGGTTAAAAAAAATGTTAGGAGTCAAATCTAGAACATTATGCACTGTATGGGTCACCAAAGCATTCCGAACTTACACACGAACACGAACTTCATTTCACTCAATATAATATAGATATTATGCTTTTCTATGTTTGTTATTCACGTTTATTTGAATATAAAACAGCCTTGTCCCCGATATTGCATCTGCAATGCAACATGAATACATGATTAAGGGACTTAGTAGAACGCCATCTTGTATGTAGCATTCGTGGAGAGTTGTATGATTATATTCAACAACCGATTTTGTATGTTATTGGATTAGAGTTGTATGTCAAAACTTTGTAAACTTTTTCAAATTTAGTACATCTCAGTTCATATAACAATCAATTCTAAACCTCTCATGGGTAACTATAATAAAGCATATGGCCCTAGAGTGTAATGTTGGTGATTACTGCTGAAACGCCATTGTGACCCAAGCCGGCAGCTGAGGGTCTTAAGAAAGCTGAGGACGATAATCAACACGTGTGCGACGTTTTTCAACACACTTGTAAGGAAATTAATAAATAATTATAAATACCACAGTGAAAATGAGTTGTAAAGAATCTTTCACGATAACGGGAAAAAAATAAGTTTTCCTATCCATCTAACAATGGAAATCGGTAATAGAATAGACTAAAAGAATGATGTTTATTTTTTTTGGTTTGTCGCGCATAGCGTTTTAGCTACGTAAAAATGAGAATCTCAATGTTTTTACAAAAATAAGTTGAAAGTTTCGTTTTTATTAGAACAAAATTTTTACATTCAAATTGAAAATGTAATTAAAAATGAAAGTTGAAATTTTATTTATTTGAATACGAAATTGCATGAAACAAGTAGTCTATTATTTTTATATTAATTTATTTGTACTATATAACACGATCTTTTTCATGGAAACTTTTTTATGAACTTAGCAACTTAACCAATGAAATTGCCAAACCACTATTTGATCTTATTTTAACAAACTTATATTTAACTTTGATAAATAAGCAGTTTTACCTACTACATAGTAAATTATAATCAACTTTAAAATAAGAAAATGTGGTTCTGTAGCTTGAAAGTGTTCATGGTTATATTGTTGATTGACTCGTTAGCATTGTATGTACCCGTGATCGTAATTAGAACCACTAAATTACAATACTGATATTTTTTATATAACTGTCGAATATTGAAACGCATTTGTATGTGCCCTGTGTTGTTATATCTGATATTGCCATGGACACAGCTTGTTATCGCTGGTAATATCAAGGCTGTTTCAAGGTAACCACCACTCCAACGATAGTAAGCACACAATAGTATCAACATTAGGTGCTTACTGATAAATTTCCTATATTCCAGTGCGAAGCAGTTATTTTTCGTACTATACAGTTAGAACTTTATATCTCGAGCTATGGTGGAACCATGTGTATTCGCCATATACCGATAGAATGCTGAATCATTTTTTTATGTACCACGTTTGTGGCAGCTATGGCCGTTTGCAGCACCAGGGACGTCATATCCGTGCTGCCGACCATATAGAGAAGGGGGGAAGGGAGATGTTTAAGAGAGTCTCTGTGCTGTCAGTACAGAAGACAAAGAGCGTTTCTGGGTCTTCCAACTGACAACACAAAACAGGTCCAGTAAACTATTTTCTCTATAGAACTCCATAATCACTGTTATGTCCCTATAATGAGATTCCTACCGGCTTATCAATCGGTTGCACAGTGCATGACAAACTAGTTAGAGGTGTGGTGGTGATGTTCTTTTTCCACTGCCTTTGCTTTCGTAACTGTTCACCCTTCGTTTTTTTTATCTATGGCACGTCAATTTGACTTCACCTCGCCTGATGTAAGTTGAAGGCAAAGTCTCATGAAAGAGGGTTCGTTACTGGTATATAATGACTGTGATCATTAATATTATACTGTTGCATTTCGTCATAGTTGGACTGCGACCTACCAGGCTTGAACACCTTGGCTGGTTGGAAGACTCTACCTTTTCCCTCCCCACAAGTGTACATAAGGCTGTTGTATTTGCTGAGTGTACCTCAGGCTCTACAGTTAAAATCTTCAATGCAACCGGTTTCAGAATGATAAAGAATAAAGCTAATCAATTTCTGCTACAACAACAGAAACAAGCGATTAATAATCATAAGAGACTGGATTTCATAAGGGCATTAGAAGGTATTTGCTGGGTAACATAATATATTTTGTACACTTTCGTAGGCCGCAGTAATCGCGGTATAAAAACAGAAAATAGTTCTCCGGCAACCTTCAAGCAAGTCTCATACTTTAGCCACTACCGTTATTTGACCGCAATAAACTATTCCATTATCTGTTTCTACCTATCTATTTAACAATATTCAGGTGTGGATTTAAGTATGTACTTCATTTAATTTACGTGATGCCTAGTACGTGAAACTTAAACAGAGCTGGGAGACAGTATGGTAGGGAGACAGTATGTGTAATACGTGTACCCAAGCAATTTTATTGACCTTTCCACGAGATTTGTATCTGCTTAAAGGTCAAAGCGTGTTGTTCGTCTATTAAAGATGCTCTGTCACGCTTAATTTATTGACGAAAAGCAAATAAAAATGAGTTCATTTACACTGAATATGTTTCGGACGAGGCTCTTGTACTTTTTTTAACTCCATGTGTTAGTTGACTTGCTATTTATTTGGAGCTATTTTCTTATTTACACTGATTTCGATGCTTCAGCTGCTTTTCAGCTGTGGTCACCACTGAGAGACGGTAGATGAATTTATAGGTGACACAAGTACGGCCCACCTGAAGAAACCCTAGCGTTACACTAGTGTTGTCGACCCTGAAAAACCATCTAATGCCCTTCATGAAGAACCCCATATTGTAGTTGCTAGTTAAAACCACGGCAGAGAGATTATCCCACAGCCTTAGCGTTGGTTGTCTCATAGTTTGAAGTAGTTAACTTTGTTCCATAATTGTTAACCGAAATTGTTGAACGATTAATTGAAACTATTTTAAATTACCGTATTCCCATACCCCTTTTTATCGTGCGCAAAATCCCCACGGATCTCCCCAGCCAGAGCCGGTTGGAGAAGTTATGTCGGACTTGAACCAACTAAAAAGCATGCCGTTTTTAGGTATTTAGTAGTGAGACAATAGAGGTGAGTAGTTGCGCCACTGCTACGGCCTGCTTCTGCTAGAGTGACAGGTGACACCCGTGCACGCGTCATCCCCCGGCCCTCGCTCATGGAGGACGACGGAGGTCATCCTGTTAATCGCGGGCGTCCTATTCGAGCATTCCATTATTGTTTAAGGTCTGAAGAAGCCACCGGGTGCAGTAGTAGCGCTGGGACCAGTTATTAGTTCTGCAGAGGCTGGTAGGCTTTCTTGAACAAACAGCTGCCACCAGATCTCACCGACTAAGATCAGGCTAGTTAAAATCTGTTACCGTTGAAGGCGTTTCTGGCATCATAGACGAAGACAATTATACACCGATTGCACTTAGAGCAATCAGGGCCCGGGATGGTTGAATAATCTGTACTAATATTATATACTAACTAGCTGTTGCCCGCGGCTCCGCCCGCGTGGACTTCTTACCCCGTTCCCGTTTCTCCATTTCGAACATTTTCATATTTATTCACCTATTAAACCTTCTCTGGACTCCCACAAATAATTCAAGACCAAAATTAGCCAAATCGGTTCAGCCGTTCTCGAGTTTTAGCGTGACTGACGAACAGCAATTCATTTTTATATATAAAGATGTCGTATTATTTTGTGTATTATAAGTTTGACAAGGATTATTCTGAACCTGAATCCTCATCAACTTAATATTATTATGTAATATTACTATCTATGCGTGAATATACCAAGAATTAGGATTATTTATGACTTTAGAATAATAAATAAAACACTTTAAAATCATAAACATAATTTGATTTATGTTCTAGTATAAAATGGAAATAAATTCAAAGTTGTTCATTCATTGATTAGGCAATTCCCTTAGGACAAAGAAGACACGAACCGAACTTCTTAATCCCTCCTCTTGGGAAGGCATGGCTACAAACACTAAATCCTAGTTTGCCATAAGGAAACACAAGGGAATACCCGATTATTCCCTTTCCCGTACAGAATCTTCAAAACGATCTTAAAATGACGTTCAGATCCTTTAAAGTTCTGTGGGTATTGTGTTTGTTTTAAATGATCGCTTTTTGTTGAGAGGCAATTAAATTAGTAGCAACAGGTTTGCTCTTCGCTATGCAATACAAACATAAATCTGTTATGAACTTCGACAATGCCCAATCAGTTTGAAAGTTGCAAAGAACAGCTCCTGATCTCCTCAGACCTTGATAATTTTTATTTGGTGTGGTAAATTTGACTTTAGGGACCAATTCTGCTACACAGAAGGCGCTAGTTCGACTACACACAAAAGTATTTTTTTTAAATTTATATATCAATCTAAACAATAAGTATAATTAAAATACAGTAGCATTTATAAACCTAAGGATTGTGCTAACCGTAACACTATGATCTACACTCACTATACAATCCATACACATAAGTAGGTAACTAAATAATTTATGTCTAGGTAGATATAATGAAGGTTTAAGTATGTATTACCGCATTCTAGAACCGATAACACTAACTATTTATATCATGCTTCCCATGGGTCTAGATGGCTTTGTATAGATTGTCCTAGAATATTTATTCATTGCTTTTTATAATTATAATGTGGTTGCATACAGTGACCTAAGTCTAAGCCTAAGCAGGCAATAACAAACTAAACAATTTTATAAAAGTACTATTTCAGTATTCCACGTAGGCTAAGCTGGTAACAACACCTAGTAAAGAAATAAAGGCAAAAAAATCCCGTAACTGTTTGTTCCGTTTCATATTTTATGGTAACGCATTCACAGAATCCCGTGTGGCATAAAAGTTGTAATCACAACATTGACATACAAAGTAAGTAAGTTTTGTGTTTGTGAAATATAGTTCGTGCACCTGTCGTCACTACGCATCCCTTCAGAGTTGACCCACATTCAGTCGAACTACCTTTGACCCAACAATAGGTTCACACTGTATAGTAGGGGAGACGAGTATGCTAAACTTGTAGTTACTCGAGCGTCGTGGAAACCTATTAAGTAATTAGATGATAGAAAGGATAATCGTCCTTAATTTTGGTCCCCTTCCCCAGATATGAGTGTGGGAAAGGGGTTATCTCAAGAGAGAGTCTTGTATTATCTCACCTCCGGCAATCAAAGACCCATAGACAGCGTGCGTTTTACTCGTTTTGACGTAACCACCTCCACCGGCTTTGGCAGAGGTAGTATCCGTGAAGATTTTGCGCACCATAGAAAACAAGCAAAAAGTATAGTAGCATACTTAGTGGCCCGTAATGGCTAATGGCTGGAGGTATTATAATACCTTATGGTCATCTGATGCGTTCGTGTACCTTCAAAAATCTTTTTTAGGGCTCCTCTATCATAAAGTTGATTTCGTAGGATAATACCTAATTTTAAACGATTTGAGCAAAACATTTTGGTCGTTCTTAAGGAGGTGTTTCAATTATCCTTTATGTTAAGGTATATTTATATATTATCATTAAATCTTGTTGGTTTACCAATTTCAGTCGACATCAAAAAGTTTATTATATTATATTGTCGTGATAGTGGTATTGATAGTAATTGATTTATCGCTCATTTAGGAACCAATTTTAGATTTTTAATTTATTTGAAAGAACAAACTTCCAGGTTGAGGCCATTACTACAACTCTGATGATGGGATACCAGGAAAATTCGAGAGAAACCCTCGAATGTAGAATTTGTAATAATAATTATATTTATGCTGCTTGTAGGTAACTGTTGCTGATGTTATTATTGAGCTGATGATGATGGGAGACCCTACTCCTCAACGATTAGGAGTTAGGGAATAAGTCTTGAAATATTAACACATACGGCTAGTTGTGTACTATTATATACTACATACTATACCTAATATATATATTGTGAACTGTCATAGTACACATTGACACAACTAGCCGTTTATAGGTGCGACCCTATGATATTCCAAAAAATATTCTCAACTCCTAATTTTATTTACGAGTATTTTTGGTTATTTAGTGAATTATTTGTGTTATTTATTGCTTTGTAATGAGTGTAATTTTTAAATCGGTTCGTAAATGGCCGACATACTGAAAAAGAAACCCATTTTTCTTTATTACGGCACATTTCTATAGACAGGCAGAGAGTTTGTTACGTATGTTGAAGCAAATACAATGTCAAGAAATACGATAGTAGCTATCGCTGAGATTCAACTTCTTGACTTCTTAACTCTTATAATTAAAGAATTGTACCTTCCATCCTTATCATTCCATCATTACCATTGCTTACCTAAATAACTTGATAGTAGTAATAATTTGTTTCATATTATAGTTCACAATAAATTACATACAACTTTTCCAGATTAGTGTCAGATAAACGAAATAGGAATAATATATAGGTTAACCCGCGCAGCGACTTTGCCCGCCAATACAAACATCAGAAAAAGAAAATTACTTATTCAGGACGCGAACTTTCCACACATTTTACGATATACACAACGCTGTGCAGCTACCCCTGATGTCTTTGCAAGTCAAATACAAAATATTTGTAATTTTTAGTACGCAAGCAGTTTCTACCTCTGATTTTAGTACAATAACAACTTTTATTACTTATAATATACAATGGGCCCCATTTATAACGTTGGGTTGGCGTAGCTATTCCATTCATCTGAGTGCTATCATTGCGACGCGAGCAAGGACTGGGGGCTGGACACGTGCCGAAGAGGGACCTCGTAACAGTCGCCGGAGCATGAGTCCTCTCGCTTGACGCCATGCTTATAGCCATGGTGCAGAGTGTGAACCCGTCAGAGTCTCAGAGTCTCAGGACTGTCTCGAACTGCCGAAACCAATAAGGCGCGCGGTGCAGCGCTAAACCTTCAATAATTTTCAATTTATACTCTAGTTGATTAGTCACTGCTTTGGCGAATCAGTCGCGATAAGTACCTAATTAGGTAAATGATGTTCAGTAAATGAAATCAGTGCCACGTAGCAATAAGATATTCTAGTTTTCTCCTTTAGAACTTAACCTACATAACTTATGATTAAGAGTTATTTTGGTTCACAAATGTATATACAATTCTTTGAGCCTAATAGGGATGAACCATTGCCGATAACAAACGAGCACAGGGAAAATAATTAACTAAAATAGATAAGCTTGACCTCATTTCGTGACTACTTAGTAACTCAGAGAGATTAGTTGACCTTATTTACATTCCACGGCCTACGTTAGGCAAAAAGAAATACTATCTAAACGAAAATATTAAATGCAATGCCTAGTTGCGAATAAAAGTATAAAAAGCTATAATAATAACAAAGCGTTTAGCACATTCAAGCGCTGAATGCAGAGGAAAATAACACAAAAAGTAGGCTTACGCAAACTTGTTCGGTATATTCATTCCTGACAATACACAAACCAGGTAAATGTGTACAAACATAGCCCTTTTGTGTATTCTGTTACTTTCGCTGCACCTATTTTGTAACTGAATTATTCCAGCGCAATGGCACAATTTTTAAAGAGGAGCGGCACACACTACTTTTTTCTAAACGTTAAAATCATTTCAAAATAAGTGAAATAAAAAGGTTTTGTATCAGATTTTATGCTGATTTATTTGAATTTAGAAATCAGTGTAAATAACATCAAATACATCTTAATAAATCATCATCATGTAGACGCGTTTTTTTTTTGGAAAATTGTTTCACCTATTTCCTTGTGTGATATTCACATAAACTTCCTAGAACATGATTGTTATGGTGATCCATAGTTATGTATCTTGTGGTTTACGTAAAGGGGTAAATAATATAACTAACATCAAAACTTTTGCTGAGCCAGTGGTTTAAAACACTAAATAAATGAACGGGCACAGAGAAAATAATTAAGTAAAATATACAACTCATAACCCCTCATTCTCGTTTCATACCTTTACATTACACTTCAGAAATTTCAAATCGCTATAAGCTTATGACTTAGTTGCTTTTAGTGAATAATGTAGATAGCGGTAGGCATGGTCGCGTGTCAGGGATCATGAACCAGCTTGCGTGACAGTGATACACTGTTTTGTAGTATTTATATCGCTTTATAATCGTCACAGTGTGGTGCCAAACATACGCTTTTTCGACACACTTATACTACCCTTCATCGTTGTTTTATTATACGGATATAAATATTTTATTACTAGCTGTTGCCCGCGGCTCCACCCGCGTGGATTTCTGATCCCGTTCCTGCTGCTCCATTCCGAGCATTTTCATATTTGTTCACCTTTGAACCTTGTCTGGACTTCCACAAATAATTCAATTTCAAAATTAGCCAAATCGGTCCAACCGTTCTCGAGTTTTAGCGAGACCAACGAACAGCAATTCATTTTTATATAATTATATAGATTGAAGGAAGGCTCGAACCTACCTGTATGGTAGGTCCGAGCTTCAATTCGGGTTGTATCTAAAGCTTGAACGTAATAGCACTTGGTCAATCCCACTCTCATACTCCTTCCAATATAATGATTTATTATGATATTTTTACGGGAACTACCTAGGACTCGCTTAACACAGAGATTACCGCTTGCGCAATAGATGTATTCATAAAAAAGGTCCTGCCTATTGAATTTTTCCAATTTTGAAGGAAACGTTAGCATATAAAACTGCTTAAAAAACTTATGACGAAAGAGTCTTCCTTTTTTTGTCGATTAAAAATCAACAAAATTGTCCAAACATAATTGCAGTGCACCCACTAGGGAGCAATTGTAGTTTGTCCAACAGTGTTTACGATAAAATTAATGTTCCAACTACTGGATTATTTATTCTTTTGCCCAAATACAGGGTGTGTCTCTAGGGAGTGGACGTTACGTAACGTTTACGTGTCGAAAATGTAGGGCTTAAGCATTTTTAATATTGTTGCCTACATTTCTATGTCATGGTTACAACCATAGATTAGTGTGTTGTAGACACAGAATTAGGAAGTATATATTAACACAGAGTAGTTTTCTTCTATAATATCACGCCTATATCCCCGAAGGGGTAGGCAGAGGTGCTAGCACCCACATTTCGCCAGATTATGTTTAGGTTTATGTGATGATGTAATAGGTAGCGAGCCTATTGCCATAAACCTGGCACTTATAAACCTGCGATAAATACACACATAACTTCGAAAAGAATCGAGTCATGGTGTGTGCCATGGTAAAACCTGGGATCGAACTCGAGCCCTCGTCTCAGCAGTCCATTACCCATACCAGTAGGCTACCGCGGTACTTAATTGATAGAGTAAAATTAGTAGAATATTATACTATGTCTGTGGCGCAATGGTAAAGCGTTTGACTGTATCACTGTGCTATAGAAAAAATAGTATTTGATGACTAAACTATAGCTAACGTATGTAATATTTTGTGAGGTTGGCGTTCTATCTGGCTTGTGGGTAAAATACTTAAGAAGACGTTTAAAGCAGTTGTGAATTTATCGTGGCGTTGATTTTCTGAAGTTACAATCATCATCATCGATTCTTGAACATCGAGACCTGTGCGTGTCTCATCACGGCAAACCGTTGGTCCCGGTTGCCATACCAACACAATTTATGAAATTTTTTATATGTAGTGCTAAAATGTCCGAATGTCCGGCGCCGTCCATGGGTCCTTGATAGCCGGAGGTGAGATTATACAAGACATATCTCTCGCACCCTGGCAGACCCGGGGACATCTCTGTTGAGATGACCCTCTTCCCCCAATGTGGGGACCATGGTGTCCCCATCTAGCCCCTGGGTATGGGGTGGCACTTTGCGCCATCGCCTTGGCCTGCTTCTGTTAGGGTGACCGGCGACTCCACCCGTCACCCCCAGACCCGCGCTCATAGGGGGCGGAGGTCATTCTGCGACCTCCGACGTCCGAGTCGCCTCCGCTCATTGCGGCCAGTACGGGCCCGGAGCCTCCTTCGAACTGCAATGCTCTGTTCTCTCGATACCTTTACATTACGAATTCGATAGTATTTCGTGCTAAAGACACTGCAGTCGAATAGCAAATCATGCTTTGGTGGTCGGTAGGCTATGATAACCGCTTACCATCATGCAGGCCGTATGTAAAAAATACCTGTAATCATGCGATGAAATAATTCTATTTTATTTTACCGAAGGCTCCGCCGAAAGGGACTTTTCTTTGTGTACAGATTATGTTTGCCATTTCGGAAAATTAAAACAATAAACTGTCCATAAAGGTTTTACTCGAACAAAGGTTATGAAAAGAGGCTTACGTATGCGAGCGATGAAAATTGGTATACGTGTTTACTCATGCTGAATAATTATTTATTCTGTAAGTAATTATTACTTAATAGGTACAGTAAAAAACACTTATCTCAATGTTTTTATTTCTTGAAAACATAAATACTTAAGTATACCCTAAACTTACTTACGTTACTTTATGTATGAGAACTGGGTTACTTTGGGATAATTGTAAATTAGATTTGTTTATTTATTAAACTGCTAGCTGGGGTTCCAACTGATGATCTTCTCCCACGTGGATATTGATTCCGTTCCCGTCACACATGGGGACCTTTTCATGGAATGAAAAGTGTATGTATGTGTATGTTATTCCAGACTCTAAATTTATCCCTGTGTAAAATTTTAACCAGATCCGTTCAGCCGTTAGAGAGTAATTCACTAACTAACATCCAAACATACAAATATCGTCACAAACTCTCATTTATTATTATGAGTTATAGGAAGTAGGATAATTTGTTCCGTAGTTACTTAATGGGGTCGTCTCGTAGGTAACAGCTAGCATAGAATATACGAAAAAATTATATCTACAGGCAAAATGAAATTCTATTGTTCCTGAAGAGTCGGTGCAAATCTAGACTAAAAATGTTTGCAGTGCAGCTCGGTTTTTCCACAGCTGAAAATGTGCTTCCTGTCAGTAATGAGAAGGGTTAGGAAATATTTTTCATGGCTGGTTCAGTGCGGATTCATCGATTTCACTTTTGACAATATTTACAGGTAAAGTGGATTCAAAAATATTTTAACGATAAATAGATTTATAATTAAAGCAACCATGCCGTGAAATAGCGAGAATAGGAATTATGGTTGCCACTGTCAAATGCGTAATGTTTTGTGGCAAAGCAAACACACAAACAATAATTTACCACAATTTGACATAATTGAAGGGCTAGTGGCCGCCTTCTTTAGTTTGCAGGATTGTTGGTTTTACTCGTTTAATATACTTATGACGACAATTCTGACATTGAAATGGAAATTACAATCCCTGCAAAATAACGGCTAATTAAATTATCGGAATCCATTTATTATATTTTTATTACTTTTTTTAATAATGTCCGATTTTTGTCGTTTTTTCGTCGGGGTTTAAAAATGTTATGTTAAAAATGTGTGATATGATATAAATTTTTTTTTAAAGAAGTCTAGCATCATTATCGATCGCTCGTTGAACCGGCTTGTATTTCAGATTGACTGGGGGCCCGAATGCAATTTGATAATCATCATCGTTAACTCCATAATTCAATCAAATCATTCAACCAAGTCCACGACATTCACACCGTTCACTCAACTCACTCACTCACCAACAAATATACCAAACAAACTCGAAAAGCTGCTATTCAGCAGTCGACAATTAGGACAAGGCATAATAAGTATTGATTATGTTCAATCAACCTTACATCGTGTGAGCCTACAGTACTTGCAGAATATTAATAAATGACATTGATACTGACAATAATTTTACGACCAAGATATCACAGGATGTTATTATCTTAGCAAAAGTTTCCTTCTGAACTGAGTAATACATTCAGGGGCAATTTTGTAGGAAACGGCATTTTTACGCTGTCAAGCTTGTAATGTCGATCGGTTTTATTAGTGGAATGTTCATACTTTGTTCTAATTTTGGTATAACAATTTGGTAATGAATGTTTATGAACTGAAAGCTTTTAAGGCGCGTTGAGTATTTCTTGAGCTGAAAAAAAACCATTGAACTCGCGCTATTGTTACCGATGTAATGAAAGTTTTAAAATACATAATGAGTATGCTAACTGTTTCAAATTATTTTTAGATCGGAAAAGGGAATGCGACGAGATTAAAACCTGCAATTTTTCACTTATAAAGGAACTGCTGTAACCGCTGAACCACAAAGGGAAGATCGAAGCATCCATTTTTCCGATCTAAATTTGATTTTAAACAGTTACCGTTACTGACACCTCTGTATTGAAATTCAGTATAGCGCCACCTAGTATTAGATTTGAGAACTACTAGCTCATACAGGGTAACTATTTCGTTTTATTTGTCTTTTGTAAGTTTTGTATCCCGAAGATAAGAGATCAACTTCTTATGTCAGCTACGTTTTCTCAAGTTTTCACTTCTGACGGAACTTCTAAAAGTAGGTACTACTGTTTTTGTGATTGATCTCATCGGCATTTACCCTCCCGTACCTGCTAACTATTATTCCTGACAAAATTGAAAGGGAAATCATTAGGTTCCCGAACACATTATTATTCATAATAATCTACTTATCTGTTCCATAACCCCCCACCCATCGTTGCCTAAATACGTATACATTCGGTAACGACTCCGGTCAACACTAGGTTAGGTAAGGCTTAAAGATTACTTGGACGTTCTTAAGAGATTTCCGGCTTACATCGACTTGGCTTCATCTTCTTAGTGAACTTTGGCACTTTGCAATGATAAGGCACAGTTCATTTATATTTTTTGTTTACAAATATAATAAGGAGAGAAATAGGAAGTTGGCATCAGTGAAAAAAATCCATTAATAAACTGAAATAATATATACTATGGTCCTTTGCTGCCAGTATTATACTCTCCAAGACGTTATTGGTAGTGCTTGTGCGGCTAAGCAGGTAATTGATTTCCTAGCAATTTACACCGCATAGAAAGGAATCAGGTCAACATTTTTTTTAAAATTTATTTAGCTACTACTTTTTCGGTCAGGCATTTATTTTTGGCATACCCATTTTTTATACCAAGTGTCCGATTAAGTTTTCATTTAGTAATACCACTATTAAAGTATTTAAGTTGATAAAAATGTATGAGTATTTAATGTTATTAAGTGCCCGATTGGCAGCAATAGGCTCGCCCCCTATTACGTGGGATGGAAAATCATAGTTGGCGAAATGTGAGTGTTTAATACAGCTTTGCCTGTCCCTTCGGGGTATATATGTAATTATGTACGTATTATAAACAGATGAGGTAGGTAGGTTCTCTTCTTGAGTTTGGGAGGTACTTATAAATCAGACAGTACCTAACCGATAACCAGACTTTGCGGTCCAAAATGATGATGATGGTGATCTAAGTCCAAGCCGATGAAGTTGCAATCAAACCAAGAACTCGTATTTTATAAATAAAAGCTTTTATAAACTTACTTACTATCGACCCAATAAATAAAAAGAACAGATTAAACGCGATCACTTTAGGCGTTAAACGTTTGCACAATTTAACCACTGAAGTCGGAAGTTTGTGACCATTTCGTATATTATTTATCTTTTGTTAACCAGACAAGAGGGATAATAGACATGATTTGTATCTCGTTTACATTATACAACTCTATTACTGCATAATAAAGGGTAAAGGTAAGAAAGAAAAATTGTAATTTTGAGATATTCCACAGTATTGAATAGACTCAAATTTAGATTATTTTATAATACCTTTGGGTTTCGGAGTAGGTTTTGGAATTAGACCACTTTCAACCATTCAGTATATCCATTGGCGACATTTTATGTTTGCTGTGGCCATATTAATGACCTTGGATAATAACAACTCTATATGCAAATATCACGGATGATATATTTGATGAAATACCTACTACTAGTTCATTTTGAGTCTAGATAGTGAACTTACATACATACATACATACATATGCTCACGGCCTTAATCCCCGAATTGGTAGCCAGAGCACACCTCTGGACCTAAAATCATAGTTGGCGAAATGTGGGTGCTTAATACATAAACACCCACAATTCGCCAACTATGATTTTCGGTTCCACGTAATAGGGGACGAACCTATTGCCGCCAATCAGGCACTTAATAATATTAAATACCAATGCAATTAAATACCTTTTTAGTACCTTTACTACATGAAAACTTAGTGAAACTGTGAAATAATAACTGTCATTTAATCATAAATTTTAAGTACACATTCAGAATTCAGCGTAGTATTAAAAGGCTGCTTAAAAGCCGGTTTTCTTTTTTGGAAAGCAATGGTTAGCGAGGCAATAGCAGCGGCCTGTCATCGCACTAATTAGACGGAGGCTCTTGAGCAGAGGGCACTCGTGTCAAGAGTGACTTTCTTTGCGACAGTGGCAGTCTGCTCTACTTAATTTATGCGCTGCTAGTTGATCTGAGTAAAAACTGCGGCTTAAGAGACTTGTGAGTTTGAGTCAATTGGTGTTAACGATGCTTTGATCTTTTAATTTCAATTCATCATCTTCCTTGCGTTAGTCCGGTCGTATTCGGGGTCTTCACCTCGGAGTCTTGAGTGCACTTTTCCGACTGGTTACACTCAACTGAGAATCGACCTTTTTCACATCATTACTATCTTCTTCTCCTATTATCTCAGTACTACGACAGTCGTTCACTTCTCAATGATTTTATTTACTGATGTCATTTTCAAAATTTCTCTAATATAGTAATTTATCCCAACATTTAATTCCCTTAAAACATACTGTATGGTATAACCATATTTTTCATCATTAGCAGATTCGTATGAAAAAAAAACTAAAGTGTTTTCGTCCTACCATTACCAGTAATGATTCGTGTAGAAAATAAAAGAACTGGCCGTCAACGGTGAACCCGAAACAATAGCGCAAAAAGAGTTCAGCTAGCTTCTCAGACGAAATGATTGACGAGCTCGGGGTGAGGGGCGAGGGGCACGGTAGAGAGGGGAAATCTGGAATTTCATATTATATTCGAGTTAATGTGTTGTGTCTACAGACGATGAACGATTTAGAATGAGTGAATCACTCACAAATTAATTCGCAATGTTACATTTTTTCTTTTTAAGATATTTTGTTATGGAACAATTACGTTGTATTTTACAATACGAGTATAAAGTAAGAACTTAGCTAGTTCACGGACTAATGATTTATATAAATACTAACTTCTAATTTAATACTGACTTTACGCGACAAAAAAGGTATCATGAAAGACAAATAACCACTTTTTTTTTGTTGCTAACAGATTTTATTGCTAAACATTTTGGTCAGTTAATTATCGTGTGCGTGTATTATCTATGGTGCCAAAACATGGACTCTGACTGTAGGGTTACTCCGCCAATTGAGAGTCGCGCAACGGGCCATGGAACGAGTTATGCTTGAGGTCCATCCATCAAGAACCAAGCGGTTCGGCGAGTCTTTTCTCTGTCGCACCATTAAGTCCTGGAATTCCTTACGGTGCATATGTTTCCTTCTTCCTACAGTCACAGGTCCTTTAAGCGGGGCGTAAAAAAGCATCTGATGAGGCCGTCAAGACCACCATTATAGCACTGTATGTGTTTGCAATGGTGACCCTCTTTCATGAGACATTGCCTTCAGCTTAACATCAGGTGAGGTAAAGTCAAATTGATGTGCCATAAATAAATAAAAATAAAAATAAATAAGATAAAATTCGCAATGAGGTCATCCGACATAGAACTACTGCTACCGACATAGCTCGCAGAGCCTTTGTTCATTCGCTTTCTTCACTGTCCGAACCTATTGCCGCCATTCGGGCACCTTGTAAACAAATGCGTATGCCGAAAATAAATCCTAACCAAAAATGTAGCATCTATCCAAATTTGTAAAAATAAAATTACCTGATTCCTTGCTATGCGGTGTGAATCGCAAGGAAATTAATTACCTACGCGCTGAACCGCATAAGCCCTACCAATTATAAATACTTGTAATACTTGTAAAAATCATTAGTTAAATCAGTGACAAATGTTGAGTGTAACATAGAAATGCAATTAAAAGCAGATAAGACAGATTTCGCAGCTGTAAGCCCGGCTTGTGGACACTAGACAAACAAATGGCCCCAGTGAAACTCTCGGAGTAGACAAATTCTTTAGCGCGTGGTTGGTAGGTCTCTACTTACTTGTATTTTTAGGGTATTTCAGTCTTACGGTTTCTCTTTTTACATACATATGCTCACGCCCGTAATCCCGAAGGGGTAGGCAGAGGTATAAACACCCACATTTTGCTAACTATGATTTTCGGCCAATCGGGCAAATTCGGGCGTCTATTGCCGCCAATCGGGCACTTTGAAAAACATAGGTATGCCGAAAATAAATTCTCAACCGAAAATGTTGCAGTTACTTAATAAATTAAAAAGAATATATTTTTCGACCCGATTCCTTGCTATGCGCTGTAAATCACAAGGAAAGTAATTAGGTGCTTAGCCGCACAAGCTCTACCAATTAACGTCTTGGAGAGTATCTGACGATTCTTTAAACATATGGCTATGTATGTAGGTATGTCCATGGATGCTATGGATGGTTGTATAGGTTGTAAGTCGACGGTAGACATTTCTAATAAATGATAAATGATGAGAGAAAGTTGGTCTTAGGACAAAATGTCCTTGTCAGGTTTTAGACACGAAATAGATTTGCAAATATTCGTTGATGATTATTTTCTTACCGATGTAATCCTAACGATGTAAACCTAACTGATACAAATAATAAAGTTAGTCTACGCTGTTATACTAAAAATAAGTTAAGCGCCATCTATTGTCAAGTAGTCAATAGTCAACAAAAGCTTTTTCATTGAAGTCTATGTAGCTTCTAGTCTACGTGCTACACGAACTTCTCAAGGCTTCTATTTAGTATGTATAATTATCGCCACCGTATTTAATATGTAATAATAATGCTGATCTTTTATAATTCATATTTTCAAAACGACAAGCAATTAATCAAAACATAAAACATTTCTGAAATTACTCAACGATATTTCCATACCTATTCTTCCATACTACAGTAGCCTCGTCAGGTTTATAGAGAACCGGATGTCGGCAACACAATGAAAGAAACGTAACTAAGTATAAAGAAAACCTAAGGAATTGATGCTTGTGTACCACAAAGACATTTTCCTTTTGTATTCGTAAAGAACTGTGTTCAAAGGCGTTCATAAGACATTTTTGTAATGATTACCTCGTGATTCCCTCTCTGTATTTTTTATTATAGCGGGGCAGACGGCACCAAACGTAACACTGAAGAAACTACGGAAAATTTCATTGTTTGAAGTTCAACTATTTGCCAATAGATGGCATGGACATTACCTGCGCTAATCTGTTACCACAGTCTAACAAACTCTCTCCCACGTTCCAATGAAATATAAATATTGATTAATATTAATTCCTATATTAAGTTTAGTGAGAGCGTCATTCCTAGGTACCTCCAGTACTTGCATTTTGGAGCCCCTTTGACTCTTTTATTTCATAATATTTGGTTTTTTTTGTATGCGTACCACAGCTGTTGGGCGTCAACGGCCATAAAAGTCTATGTAAACAATCCTATGAAAAGGATAACCTTTGAGTAGTTGCACTCAAAGTTCACCCTTTCAAGGCTGCCAATCAAATGAAGATTATTGTTGAAAGTAAAAGTACCTACCGTGCAAAATTCTTAAGAACTAATTAGGCAAGACCTAGTAGTAAGTAATTCAAAGGCTTAATGACTTAGTGTCGGAGTGACTTTTAAGTTTAATGTGCATGTGCTGATATCACAGTTATGACTGTATGACGATGTTTTACGTACTCTAAATCATTCGTTCGTAATCATATCGTATCGTCATAGATAAGATATAAGTTCCTACCTATGATAACTGGAACTTTAAAACTCATTGTTTTAGAGGAACAAAGTGTGTGCGAGTAACCTATATATCTTTACTAAAAATGTAGGCGCGTGAAATTAGCAGAATATATGAACCGTGACGTTTTTTTTATAAACCAATATCAACTTTGACTTTGAACTTCGGTAGCGCAATAATAAGGAGATTGTTTACGCCGTTAATATAAACTCTATGGTTTAGCGTTTCTCATAATATCATATTCGAATTAGGAGTGCCATTAAACATGATGGTTGGTATCATAACGATTTTTTTGAATTTGGAATTACAAATAAACATAAACTCCTTTGTGGTGAATCAATTTTATGTGGGTTGTTATCGAACATATGGGTGTTTAGGTAACATAAAAACAACATGAAAACGTATTTGGGTGCCGATTGATGGGTATTTTATGCGGCACAGCGTTCATTATGTTTATGCTTCTTGAATAACGCATTAGAACCACAGACAAAAGTCTAATAATACCTAACCAAATCGTTCAGATATTTCACGTTTCATTAAAAAAACTATTCTTCTGTTCACGAATGCTTGGAGTTCACGAATGAAAATTCGTTTCGCAATATAAATTTTGATAAAAGTGTAAGATTCGTCGCTGACTTTTTTAACGAAATTCATGAGATAGTAAGCCTTCCCGAAGAGCGGAACCAATGCTGCCGAGCGGCGGGGCGCTGCCATGAAACAAATTACTACACCATGATGGCAACTCCAAAATGCCGTCGATTCGACAGAAGAAGAATGAAATAAATTATGATACCTATCTACTTAACGCAATTAACCTTAATCACACACATAATTCATTCTATAAAGCATTAATTTCCAGATGATACGTAATTGCCAATTAAAAAAAAAACTAACGTATTCTAGCAAACGGTTGCTGAGTAGATACAATGAAATAAAATACAGTGCAACTACCTGTCCAAATACTAAAAATAGGTACACCTACCTATTACACTTACTATAATATGAAAATAATGAAGGATAAATTTGAAAATTCGCAAATTTGACGGATGGCAGACATTTTATGTTTGAATACCTTAATACAGATTGTAAGATGTTTATCTCAAGAGCTTAGTATAATTGCGCTCAGCTGGACAGGAAGGTATGGATGTAGACCGTGCAGGCGACAGGGGAGGCACGGGGACGAGCGGGGCCACGCCGGTAAGTGCGGGACGCGGCGGCGCATCATCCAGCGACGCGCGGCCAGTGCTCGCCTAGCCCACATTCCGCGCGCATGTCCTCAACGACAAACCCTCCACCGAAATTTCCTCACAGAACGTGACTCCGTTACATAATAATCCCAAAAGGGCACATTAAATTCTAGTGTTAAGGCTTTTGACTGTGATCGATACATTTTTGCACGTTTTACACGCGTAGTTAGGTTAGTGTTACGTAAGCTGCCGCCGTCCATGAAGCTTCGCTTGCCATCGCTTATTGTGATATTCGGTTGTGATATATTCGTTTTAGGCTAGCTTATGCTCGTAGTGTCCTAAGCAAATATTTTTTATAACTCGCACTATTAAGTTGCGTCGTGTAACGGAGTCATTGACGTCTAAGCCGCCGTTTTGACGTGCTTCTGTCTGGAAATTATTTCCTGTCGGCTCTGTAACTTGTTGAGCGTGTTCGTTCCCGATCCTTATCCCTTTTCCCGTGTATCCTAATCGTATGGTGAGTACTGGGTGGGTGTTCGTAACGTGCGAGCGGTCGGTGTACGCACCGGACTTGTTGATCGTGGGGTGATAATGCGCGCGTAGCGCTCCCGAGAGTGGCTCGTCACGGATTCGCGCGGCTGGTGGCGGCGCGCCACGCCATCTGGCGGCTCCGGCGCTCTGGCTCGCAGCCGGCGCAAGACAACAATGACCATGAACAGACCAACCATCTGTACGTTTCTTCCTCTATCTTCAACGCTCATTGTCTGTCTTGCAAGCTTTTGTTACATCATGACTTTCCATTAACCATCATTGCCTTTACTGTGTTTTAATTTATCATTACATTAATTTTCCATCTTTGAATGACTGTCAACTGGCGCTCCACTGTGAAGAGATGCAAGCTTGTTAAGATCAAAGTACTTCACGTTTCAAAGTGTGCTAAAATAAGCAAAGTGGTAGTGCAAAGGGCTCATTTAAATGCATTCCCGAGGTTACTCTTTCACATTTAGTTTGTTTTGGCTCGTCTGACAGCTGTTCACCTGCTTTACTTTTTCAGTTTTCACATTTTCCATTTCACTCCAGACTTACGGTCGCAGCCTGCCCTTTCATCGTCGACCATTATGCAAATGCCTTTCGTAATAAATGTATATCCCACAAATGTTGTTTTATTTTGCGATTCGATGTGTGCTACCTCAAGCGTGGGAGAACGATTGCTTGTAGTTATATGTTTAGAAAGGTGCAGTCGATGTTTAGTTGAAGTATTTAGCCGCACATTGATCAATACACATACAGTATATCACACAGATCATCACATTAACTTATGCCCTAGTCGACTAGGTTACGTAATGGCGCCCAACGTGGTACTATTGAAGTAATAAATTACTTTAATGCAGACCGACCTTAGTGTAGCCATGACGTCATAATGCTATTTATAAGTACAATGACATAGATGCCATTTATTTATATTAAAATTGTATCGGTACAATGGACTCTGTATTATAATGGCATGTATATTGATGATATGACAGGAATGAATTGGCTGTAAGTTTTCAACAGTATTTTTTTTAAATACTATATGTACACGCACCATATTTTTTGATAAAATGGTATTTTTTAGAATCATTGATATTATGTACACATTATTTAAGTTTATACTATTTGTTTTCTTTTCATAAACGTGTTTTCAGATATCGATTTTGAACTGTTACACTATTTGCGCTGTAGCATGGTGCAGGTGACACATGTCAATTCCAGGTGACTAGGGATGTGACGATTCGCAATTAAATTTTTATCACTAATTATACTCGTAGCATAAATAAATGTTGTTCTGTTTATTATTGTCACAAAAATTATTTATAGGAAAAAATATATTCATACAAATTATTCAATTAATTTAATAGTTCAAAAATTTAAAAAGTTTCGTAAACGCATTCAAAACAACTGGTATTTCATATTTTTTCGTGGCATTTTTTTTTTATTCTGTGGCGCATCGCCGAGGCCACCATTTTGCGCTAAAAATTGAGCGCACAAATTGTTTTTGTTTAACACAACTACAATTGTTTTAATCGACAATTCTTCGTAGTAGTACATCCCATCACTAAACACTTCTTAGGTGTTACGTTATACGCATACCACTTTGATTATTTTTTCTTTCAATTTCATTTGATTTGTAGGCTAGAACATTCTAGATGGGTTTAATTTTGAAGGTATACCTTTATAACACAGTTATTAGTGATTTAATATATTACCGATGTGGTACAGCTGAAATAATAGATCATAATTATAAATCGCGGCAACTTTCAAGAGTGAAACGAAACTCGCCGTAACTGTCACCCGCACCATGCTACAGCGCAAATAGTGTAGGTGGGTACTTATTGAAAACAACATGTGAAACAAATGCTTTAAAATATATACGTTTTATATTATTATTTTAAAGCCGATTTCAACAATGACATAAGAACACAGATCAATTAAAACTCACTTCATTATTATGTTTGTGCTAATGTATTTTGTTAAGTAAAATACCTAGGCCCTGTTCAACTAAGCATTTTTTAGGAATAGGCAAAGTTTAATCATACCTACATATTTGATAAAAAATCAAACAGTGTTCGTGCAAAATACTTTCGAGTTTTAAAGCAAAAAAGTCGGATTCTAATACAGGACTAAGCCAAATAGCGCTATATAGGTCAACACACAATGCAAACCGGTAGTACTTTCAAGATTCCTAAAAGAGAATAATGAAACTAGACCGATTTAGTCCTCGGCCTGGCCTTGACCAGAACTTCCAAATGCCGGATTACGATCGCGCCAGACTCGCATGAGTTGCAAAACTCGAGTTTTGATGGATCGAATTCGTGTTTCAATACACGACACAAGATATTAAATGAAGTGGATTTATATTTGTGAGTTTAAGCTGTTTATGAATGCTTGTATTATGTTAATATTTCACTGTGGTCTTTATACACTGTTATATTTGGAGTAAATGAATCAATACATCGGAAGAAATTGCCAAATGTTTAGCGCATTCCAGTTCACGTTCAGTTGTAAGAGGCATTTGCTAAAATATTCAGACAAAGGCACTCACAGTTGGGTGCTAAATACAAAGGCCGACATTTTTATAGCCAATTTATCTATTATTGGTACTCGTTCGCTTAATAGAATAGTATTTGGGTCACTGTGCCTTTCCTGGACTGTAGCTTTTTATGGCCCTTATGGCATGTGATTACCTTAGCATATGGACGTGTGCAACACGAAGGGCGTGACAAGCGTGCGGCAGATAGCACTCGTGCTGCTGTTATCTCAAGACATTTATCATTAACTATAATCTTAATGCTGTTCCCGGTTGTATCCGAGGCTTTCACTTCAGAATCTGGGTCCGCATATTATTCCTGCTTATGCGTTTATACTCACGGTTTTTATGAAGCGACTGCCATCTGAGCCCCTGTCCCCGCAGCTAGAGCCTCGTATGTGAATCAGAAAGAGTACAGACTTGTTTGAAATATTTACTTACGCTTTAATCATAAAAAAATATCGATGCCTTGTATTCTAAAAGCCATACAATTCACAAATTTGATCGTAGTTCCTCACTTTTAGTGTAGTTCCTCTCTAACTGTACTTGGTGAAAGATACTAACCATTTAATGGCAAATAGCACTTAATATATTTCCTATGAGTTAACAATAAAAGTGGGAAACTGGAGTATTTGACATCGATAGCTATATTATCGATTTATGTTGGGTTCAAAGAACTTTAAAGAGCTCACCCATTTCCGCAAGTAAGTGAAGGAAAAAGATTTATTTTATCGGACTGTAATTATCGTGATATTTACGATTACTTAAGTAATCACCATTTTTTGTGATGTTTGGTCAACGGTTTGATACAAATTGAAGAGTTTTTGATTCTTGCTAGAAATACGTAAATTTTATAATGGGTATGGGTGAAAACTTTTTAAAGCACGTTGGGCATTTTTCCTAGAAAAATATTGAATATATTTCTTGAAAAATATAAATATTGAATATATTTCTATATTGGCAAACTTTTCACTTTTGCCGGCACTCGCGGAGTGTCACTATTTTATTGAATTGTTTTGTTCCTTGACTTTCACAAAATTCGTTTATAGCTACTATTTCACTATTATCCTTAAATTTCTCGACCCTAATTTCCTATAATTATTATGATAACTATGCACACACTCAACACTGACAAAATTACCAACGTACTTAAAAAAAAGGTAACAAATGATAGCACCAAGGCAACGTACACAATGATACTATGGGGAACTTCAATGTCAAAGTTGAATTGTAAGAATACGGCGTAATATATAATGGAGCCCACAGAAAGGGACTGGTTAACTATAGTTTTTCCAATCACTTCTTTGTTTAAAAAGTGGTTCCACAGATAGTGGTTTTACCAAATCCCAAATGTTATAATGAGGAGTAAGACAGTTTAACTCAATGTGGGAAAGAAGATGATGGTTAGCGATAGATAACTCTATGAAAAAACTACCGAAACCATACCTGACCTAACTAATGTTAGACTGAAAAAATAGTACTAATCAAACTTCAAAGGCTAGTATTGGTATTTAAAAGTTTCAACTAGTACATAAAGGTCTTTACGCAAAGCTAAAAACAATACGTACTGTTGATATACAGTAATTAAAATGATGCAGGAAAATTATTGAAAATAGTCTATCGGAAATCATTAACAGAAAGAATCAAATTTTTTTTTGAAGAGTGTTTCATTTCATAATAAATGTTTCATCCTCCCACTGAATAATGTAAATGTGAACGTTTGTGTAAATATTTGAATTTTTGTAACTGAAGCACACTCTAAAGATTGAACGAATACTGTTGAAATTTCTATCAAGTATAGATCACAGACCAGACTAATATATAGGCTATTTATTATCCTGCAATAGGTTCCTAAAGCTTACCGAAATAGTATTAGAATTCAAAATATAAAATAATAATACATTTTCTTATACTGCTAATGATTACTGTCAGTCAACAGAATGCCAATATTATTTACTATGTAATGGATAGGCAAGTAAGTTCTTTCATAAAACCTTTTAGGCGGAGGGGACAACGGCTGTGGGCTGGTTGCGTGGGAATAGTGGGAGGCGGTCGGTGCAATTCATAAGCGACCCACGTACAGACGCCCACAGACTTCCCAGCCTGAAGTCTACAGCATCTAGTTATGATGATAATATATTTCTGCTTTTACGAAATGTATTACAGCTGAATAGATTTTTTTGCTTGTATTTTACTATCGATTTGATGTTACTTCGGTATGTAAATATAAATTGCTACTATGAATAATTTAGTATGCTTTGAAAGGGGTAAAGTTAAACTAAAGGATGTTCGGTTATGTTCAGGCAGTATCCAAGTCTTAAGTAAATTAAAAAAATCACCACAAGAAACTTTTTACAAAACTTTACAATATTGTTTATCAAAATAATTTTTCAACAAATTTTCAACAAATCTACCAATAATTTTTTTATCAGTACTTATAAATTATAAGATTTTAATACAAGTTTTTACTGTTTCATTTCATAGATTTTCAACACAGTGTAGGTGTGTAGTTTAACTAACTCAGTAGACATATTATTAGGTACTACTAATAATAGTGGTAGTAATTGTACAAAAACTATTACTAAACTACACACCTACACTATGTTGAAAATCTATAAAATGAAAAAACCTCGTATGAAAAGTACGCACTTGGTTATAGTTAATAATTTAGATAGAAATATTATTCATAAAGTTTGATACCTAACTGCATCAAATGTCGGTCATACGAATCTTTTGTCTATCAAAAGGTTGTTACCTTTTCTCGTAGGTATTTAAGATAATGTCCCCAAATAAAAAAATATGATGGTATTTCATTAAAACTGCAATAGTGTATTCGAATAATGTAAAGATTCTTAAGATACTCATTGATCCAAAACTAACCAACCAGTAATTTTAAACTTACTGTAAGTGTGTAGTGTTTTAAGAAACTCGCATTACATTCATGAGCCTTGAAAATAATATAGAAACTATTTAAGGAAGTGTGGAAGTAATTACTATGCTACTTTACTTAATATGATGGATACTCTGATGTGGTCAGTAAATAGTATTCTTTATCAGACGCATCCTCATAGTTACAAGCCTAAAAAAACTGGCTAAAATCATCCAGCCAATATCATTCTTTCAAAAATGTTTTGTCGGTGTCCCGAAGAACCTTCGTACCGGTCCGTTATTGATTGAAGCTACCGGGTTGGGTTGCCAGACATAGTCTAGCTGGAGTATATCAAATTTGTTGTATGTGAAAGAGTCTCCCGACAATAAAATTACACACTTCGTTTTGGATGATTTTTAAAAAAGCTTTATCCCCATAACTCCGCAAATTGAGGTTTTTGTAAGTGTCAATTCAATTCAATTCATTTATTTATTTGCTTCGAATATGGTTACATTATGGGTCTTAAAAACTAGCGAGTACATCATATTCTGCTCCGTAGAGCGTGCAATTCTTAATATTAATACAAAATGTTCGATGAATGGAGTTTTATATGAGGGGAATTTTTAACATTATTCCGAACAAAATATATCAACTACACCGGAGTATCAAATCCAGTTGCATCCAAACCAAAGCTCAGTAGTTTGCTTACTTACTTCTCCTTCCATATATTAGTCAAAGTCATATATTCTATACTAGCTGACCCGCGCAACTTCGTCTGCGTCACCCAGTTTTTGCAATATTTTTCATTCCTGCTCCGTACCTGCTGGTTGTAGCATGATGTTATATACATATAAACCTTCCTCTTTAACTATTCTATCAAACTGCATCAAAATCCGTTGCGTAGTTTTAAAGATTGAAGCATACAAAGGGACAGAGAACGCGACTTTATTGTGTACTATGTAGTGATAGATCATTAAAACAGAACTTCCATTGCGTTGAAAATATTGTAACTAAGCTGAGTTTTCATCGACCCAAGGGTCGTTTGATTTACGAGGGTCAATGATCTTGAAATATTGTGCTTGCGAATAACAGTAACCGGTTTTCGTCGGTAAAGGGTCATAATTTATGAACAATGATTTATTTAAATAGGCTATTGGGTTAAGCTTAACTAGCTAAGGCAATTTTAAGATGGTAGACCATTGTGACACATTGAAACACATACGTGTCTTAGAGAGCACGTTATATTATCGGTCTCGGTTACAATACATACATGTGTGGGAATCGTTATATGTACCAATTAGTGGCATTTTATGGTCGACAACCTTATTTCAGTACAAAAATTCAATACGACTATTGGGTTCTGTAGGTCCCAATAGCTAAGCGGTAAATTACCTCCAACCATATTTATTTTTAAATTTTATTTATTTATTCCATAGAAAACTATTACAATTACAAATGTCATGATTTTTGTTTTACTGAGTGCTTTGCAATGATCATCGAGAGTTGGGATAAGACCCTGAGCTATCATAATATCATGACGAACGGCGAACTGCCTTCCTTATCAAGCTGAACCCTTAATACTAAGTTTTATAAGATTGGCAGCCCTCTGATGTTGTACATGTCCATAGGCCGCGGTAACCATATTGGATTTTTGCTATCTAAACGGTATAAGAATTTCAATTAAATAAAATATATGACGATAAAATTCAGTTAATGAACGGACAGAATATACACCAAATAGCAAAACTAGTCAAATATTATATATATATATATAATTATACAATCAATGTATAGGTATACGTAACAAATATTCGCCTGATACACATAACAACACGATACCCTAATTTAATATTTGTATTACTCCTCGGACATCAGCCTGAATAAATAGGATGGTAGATGTTTGTTCCCGTTTCACAGCCAAAGTATCACAAATATCAGAACGCAAATATGAGTATAACCCATTTGAAGTATAAAGATTCATAATAAAATATCACGATGTAAGTGTAATAGTAATAATAGAATAATAACATGTTTTATTAAGCATCTATAAGATCATTATCATTCAGACTCAGATAAGCATACATAATAATATGTAAAGAGACTAATGCCAGTAGCCTAGACGACGGAATCGTAAAAGAATTTGGCTACGACATCGGCGTGCGTAGGCTTGTCACGTAGCGAACGTCTACGAGCTACGAAGTCCCGTAGCGGAGCACATAGCGAAAAGTATATTTATAAATACGTTTTGCTATGTTCAATTTAGGCGCGGGTTCGATTCCCGCTCAGTGCAAATATTTGTGTGCTTGAATATGAATATCTGCATTGCACCCAGTTTCTATGTATAATATGTATGTATTTACAAAAAAAAATGTATCTATGTATGTTTATCCGCATTCTAGAACCCGTAACACAAGCTAGTTAAACTATGCTTACCATGGGTCTAGGTGACGTAGTGTAGATTGTCCTAGAATATTTATTTATTATTATTTATTAATTTAGATTGGAATAGGTACTATTATTATATAGCTACATATTTTGTTATGGAATAACACTACATTAAAATAAAGTGGGCGTGGATGGGATTTTACACTTTATGGTAAAATTTGAAACTGCAACACTACAGTAAACTATATAACATTGTGATGAATATTGTAATATATTGAATGATTTTTAATGATCGCACGTACCTATAGTAAATTAAAATAAATAAATGATTCATAATAAAATCCCCCTTTATATTATAATTTGCTCATAATACGAGTATCTATGTTTTGTGCCACGTCTATACATTTTTCTGTTGATAAGGTCTGGACAAATTCCGAATATTTAAATTTCAAATTGTACTCCCTGTAATAAATATTTCTGTGCCTGACAACAGAATGTGCTGTACCGAAACAATATTACAACACCTTGTAACCATGTTCTTTGGGAATATAATTTGATTTGAATTGATTTGATTTGAAGCTATTAGAATAAAAAATTGTGAGAATTTATGATCCTTCGTCAGCCTAATATCATTATCTATCCATTGATAACAATCGACTACATACTAAGAAACTACATATTCCACGTGACTGCGATATTTAAAAAGTAATTTACTACACTGAAAATTCGACGTCAGGATTTATTCAAGTGTATCCTGCCTGAGGCCTAAATCTTTTATAGTTCATTCGAAAAAACACAAATTCCTGATAACCTCGTTCTTAAGTTGGTTGAAAATTACCGCTGGTAAAATGTACGTTTTCACTTTCCATCGCGTGCGACCCCTGTGTAATCACTAAATCAATATTAGTATTGTATACAGAACACCAGATTTCCTAAAAACTGTAGGTTAATTTGTTGCGGCCGTGTACATTATTCAAAATGACAGCCTAATAAGCTTGTTTGAAAAGGTTGTACACATAATTATATCCCAGGAGGGTTATTAAGGGAATAGTTGGAGAGGCAGAGGCACATATATCATTAGGCAAATAGATATATTTTCATAAAATAAATAGTTAGTTAACGACCTTTCACGCAGCACTACCTAAACGAAGTAAGTATAAATTAAGTTTGAACATTAATATAAAAAAGTAGAGGGAACCAGATTACGTATCAGATGTGGGACCTCTAACACTAACATGGACGTCTCGTAGTGCCCACGACTACTCTGTCAAGAGTAAACGACTAAGAAGAAGATTAATATAAAATTGGAAAGACTGAATGACTAGACGAATCTTGAACCCGATTAGATATAAGATATATATAAGAAACAAATTATTTTGTTACAAAACTATATAAAACTTCGCTTCGCAGCTTCGCATAAACTCGGAGTCCTGAACAGAGTGAGACGTTTTTTCACGCCGGAGCAGCGGTGTCTTCTTTATAAGACACAAATTCGCTCCTGCGTGGAATACTGCTCGCATCTCTGGGATGGCTCCGCAAAGTACTTATTAGATGCTCTCGACAGGTTGCAGCGACGTGCGGTCCGCATTATTGGGAGTCCCGAGGTCACAGAGTCCCTCGAGCCTTTGCAGATGCGTAGAGATGTTGCGTCCTTGGCAGTATTTTACCGTCTCTACCATGGTGAATGTTCTGATGAGCTCTTCCAACTAATCCCACCCTCCCCTTTCCTACACAGGACAACGCGTGCAGGGCTTAGGTGTCACTCGCATACGGTACAGAATATTCCATCAAGAACCAAGCGGTTCGGTGAGTCTTTTCTCTGCCGTACCATTAAGTCCAGGAATTCCTTGCCGGCGCACGTGTTTCCTTCTTCCTACAGTCCCGGGTCCTTTAAGCGGGGCGTGAAAAAGCATCTGATGAGGCCGTCAAGCTGAGCGCCACCATTGTAGCACTGAACGTGTTTGCAATGGTGACCCTCTTTCATGGGACTTTGCCTTCAGCTTAACATCAGGCGAGGTGAAGTCAAATTGACGTGCCATAGATAAAAAAAAAAAAAAAAAAAAAAAAAAAATGTTCATCTACTTTTGACGATTATTCATCAACAAGCGCATTTCTAAACAATCCTAAACAACAAAACCCAGAAAAGCCATTTATGCAATAGAAAAATATTCACTAAAACCGTAATAAGTGCTACCTCCTTCAAATTTATTTTTTATTTTTCGATAAAGCAAACACTCGGAAACACTCTACATGTACACCCCAAAGGTACACGCGTACCCTACTTCGTGTAACCTTGTCCTATACTATATTGCAGTTATCATGTTCTGTAATAAAGGAGTTCTTAGAAATTTTGTCATAAGGGTTTTATGGTAGACCTTGTCGTTTTCTTGGCCTCTTAAGTAAAATTCTTTTCATATTTTGTGTAGGGATAATGTACGCAAAACAGATGTTTGGTTCGATTCGAAATTGGCAAAAGTGAATGTCTAGACGAGACATGTATCCACGACATTCACGATTTGATGAAGAAAAGTTCATCAGATGTTTGATTTTCGTTTCTATTCTATTGTAATTTTTGATGTTTGAAAATAGAACGCGGTACTATTTTATTATACTGACATAAAAACACCAAGACAAATGCAAATAATAGACATATATTATTCTGTTGCGAGTGGCTGTGAAGTCCCAGCTCCAGAGGGACATGCCAGCCGAGTGGGAACGACGAATTGGGCAAACAAACGCATGGTATGCCGTAGTAACGAGTTCGTAGAAGGCTCTGAGTTTGCATATCCCGCGATGAGCGGAGGCGACTCGGGTGTCGGAGGTCGCAGAGTGACCTCCATCCTCCATACTCCAAAAGTAGTTTACGTGTTATTCCGCCCCTGTTCCAAAGTACAGCCAAATCCATTCAGTAGTTAGAAAATCATTGAGTAACATACATCCAAACATCTTCCCAAACTTTTACAGTCATAAAACTAGTAAGAAGGATGCAAACTTATTCATAACCACAACGTGATACGAACTTGCGATCCTTAACATGGCCGTCGCACGTTCTACTGCTTATATATATTTTTATTGGCAGACAAGCACACGGCCCACCTGATGGGAAGCGGTCACCGTGGCTTATGGACGTTTGCAACACCAGAGGCGTCACACACGTGCTGCCTACCCTGTAGAAACCTTCTGATGCCCTTCTTGAAGACTTGATGATGATGGCCCAAAACCACGGCATTTTATTTTTTATTTTAATTATATGTTTATATTTATATTAATATATTTATATTAATTATATGTCTAAATAATTCAAACATATAGTTACCAACCAAGAACTTCATAGTTCAATTCATTCATTCAGGAGGAACTGAGACAGGTTTTCTCTCGGAGTTAAGAGGTCAGGCAGTTGCATCCACAAAAAATGTGTAAGCTAAATCAAAAGTAAACAGTGGTCTCCAGGATCAAAGCTCAAGATTCAAATATGAATAATGTTAAGATGTTGATATGCGTAAGTGAAATTTCTGCGCAGGTTCAATGAAAATCGATTTTCTTTTTTTTTTTAAAGCGTTGTTCAGTTAAAATGATGTCATTCACAGTTTTCCACGAAATCGTACAACAGACGACATTCACTATAATGAAATTGCTGTCATTCTATGACCTACTGCCTCAAATAGAGTTACTTCAAGAGTTTTTAACGTTATGCCATAAGTGCCCTATTATCTGTGACCTTATTTTTTATAGTGCGAAAAATCCCCACGAATAACCCTCGCCAGAGCAGGTTAGGGAGGTTATGACGGACTCGAACCGACCAAAACGCACGCTGTCTTTGGGTCCTTAGTTGCCGGAGGTGAGATAATAACCAACATATTATCCCTCGCACCCCGGCAGACCCCGGCCATCTCTTTCGAGATGACCCCCTTCAGATGTAGGGACCACAGTGTCCCAGTCTAGCCCCCAAGTGGGGAGGTGCATTTTTTGCGCCGCCACCGCGGCCTGCTTCTGCTAGGGTGACAAGTGGCCACCCGTCACCCCCAGGCCCGCGATCATGGAGATCGGAGGTAATTCTGTGACCTCCGACGCCCGAGTCGCCTCCGCTCTTATTATTTGTGACCTTATATGACCTTTTGTATATCGGGTGTATGAAGCCCTAAGCTATCGGTCCCGGTTGCCATGTGAAGATGGTAGTTGTTCTAGATACAGGAGCCCTAAAAAGTCCAATGATTGAACAAGCTGTAATGCTTCGATATCACCAATAAGTTGTGAATGTCAGATGGCAGTCGCAATTAAGTAAAAGTGGACCCCAGGCTCCAAGGGAAAATCTTCGAATACGACATAGACGTTGCGTCGGGCGACACTCGGCTCGGGTACAGCACGGTATGGCGTGAGTCATACATTTAAACTGTATACAAACATGTGCTTTCGTGCCAATTTGGCAGTGTACATATTGACCTATATTTAAGTGGATTGTGTCAGTAAGACAAGTCTTAACGTCAAGTGTAAGGAATGTTTTGGAACAGTCAAATATCCTGCCGGATATTGAAGTAAAAGTTCTTCAATATTCAGTAGGATATTTGACTGTTCTGCATAGCCTCCGATTGAAGGCAATGCATTATTAATATTAATTAATGTAGTATTAATGCTGTATTGCTTTCCTCTAGTAAATTTTTTAACTGAATTTTATTCATATATGTACTTCCTTTTAGGACTCGTTCGACTCGGATTAATATTTATAGTGATTCTTCTTCTGCCGAATCGACAGCATTTATAAGTTGCCATCGTGGTGTAGTAATTTTTTGCACGGCAGCGCCGCTACTCACGGCGAGGGGCCGAGCATAGGTTTCGCTCTTCGGGAAGGCTTACCTACTACGTCCCCTCTTTAATAGTGATAAAAGAGTGGTAATACTTACGTCTGTGTTATTTTAGCGTTTTTATATATTTAAATTATCCTTCGAAACTATATCTAATTATAATTATTTGCTGATACACGTCTCTTGGCCCACCTGAAATTTTGATCCCGTTCCCGTAATCTATGAGAACCATTTCCCGGGATAAAAATTCAATTGAATTCAAACATCCAAAAATCTTCAAAATCTTTCACGTTTATTTTTAATGTTGATAAAATTAAAAATGATGATGTCACAATCGTATATTTCGTACAAGTTTACTTAAAAACCATCATTTTGACGTTTAGTGTGTTTAGAAAAAAGTCATACACTTAATTGAATGTAAATTAATAGGATTTCATTAAATTCTCACAAATAAAATACGGAAACTTTGATCATAATGTTTAGTGCTATACATACATAGCTCTGAAATTCCCGAAAATGAATTCGATGCGAGTCATGAATGTTCATGAAATTGTTTGGTCGCCGAACGAGTATGTGTATTGACCCGTCTATATTTAGCGCCGCGAAACTATGGGTCGGTGTCGGAGTGCGGAGTTTATGGCGCAATGTTTACACTATGCCGACACGCTGTCTCGTGTATTCGGGGTTTTCTGTCGTGTCTAATGAATTGTACTAATTGGTTGTACCTGGTTTGTAGAGCTTATCGCAAATAGTAAAATGGTAACTTATCTATTTGACTATATTTTTATTAGGAGGTACGTTTAATAAACGAGGTTCTTGAAGTATTTATAGGTTTTATGAGTAGTTAGGCCCTTCTTTTATGCCACTCTAACAAAAATCGAGTTGTTAACGCGAAACCCGACATGCGAAACTGGAGATGCCTGCAACTCAAGTTCAGCTTTTGAACAACCAATCAGCAGGTCTCGAAAAGTATCAGCAAGATGGCGGATTCGCAGATTGGTCGAATGTCAATTCATTAAGAAATTGACTAAATTAAAGTAACGTTATAATTGTATTTAACATAAGCAGAATAATCAATTTGTATTTAGTTAGACCACTGCACAACTAAAGTACAAAATTTTACGAGTTTTCAGCTACAAAGTCTTTGAAAAATGTATAGTTTCGACCCGCGGAAAATAATTCACCATGTCCCGAATAAAGCCTATGATTACCTTGGCTTCAATTACACGTTAAATAGTAGAAGTCCTAGATAAAAACTGGTAAAACACACATACATACATATGCTCATGCCCGCAATGCCCGAAGGGGTAGGCAGAGGTGTATTAAACACTCATATTTCGCCAACTATGATTTTCGGTCCCACGTAATAGGCGGCGAGCGTATTGCTGCCAATAGAGCACTTTGTAAAAAAAGAAAACTATCTAGTAAAAACTAGTCCTTAATACCAGGACCACCTCTATACGAAGAAGTACCTACTAATAATAAAGGTCGCAGCCTCGCAGTCTAATTTGCCATGTCTCGAATAAATCCTATTATTGCCTGTTCTAACTTTTTCAATTACGTTGAATCGACGATTGGGAACTTCTTGCTGATATTATAAGCGGAGGTGCCTTGGTGGCGAAGATTGGCTTTTGAACTTTGTGGAATAAGTATATTAAATGACGAAAAAAGCATTCAGGTATTTCATTCGTTTTTGATCCATACAGTTCTATGCGCAAGAATATTCTTAGTACCAAAATTCAATGTGTGTTAATGTGTACGAGGGTACAAGGGTGTACGGGAAGTAAAGAAAAAAAATGTCCTCTAAGATTCTTCTCGGAGTCTTCTTAGCACATGGCCGCATTGTAAATCGGTAGTTCACTTGCTAAACATTAGTAGAGTTTTTACGTGAATACTACCGTGGTAGCTTTGTGGTATGGGTAATGAACTGCTGAGACGAGGTCTCGGGTTCGATGCCAGGTTTTACCATGGCACACACCAATAACTTTTCGATGCTTTTCAAAATTATGTAGTTATCGCAGGTTTATAAGTGCCCGGTTAATGGCAGTAGGCTTTTTTTTTTTATCTATGGCACGTCAATTTGACTTCACCTCGCCTGATGTTAAGCTGAAGGCAAAGTCTCATGAAAGAGGGTCACCATTGCAAACCCGTTCAGTGCTACAATGGTGCTTGCCACCTATTACTTTGGGACCTAAACATAAACTGACGAAATGAGTGCGCTAGCACCTCTGCCTACCCCTTCGGTGATATAGGCGTGAGTTTATGTTATGTATATACATTTTTCTGAAAAAAGTATGTTTTTCGGAGAAAAATGTGTTCCTTTTTTAATTTTATTTTTTGTATGTTTCTAGTCCCCTAGTTTATTCGGCACACAGTCTGGTTTTAATTAAATCTGTCGTGTACTTGTGTCATACAGTTATGAAATAACTTTGTACAGCCTTTTTGGATTAACATTAGTTTCGCCCTCAAACGTGTTTTCATAATATGTTCAAATAAACAATTATGACCAGAAACATCACACTAACTTAATAAAATGAGAAAAGCACGGCTCCCATATAACTATTGTAGCTTTAATACATCTTTGAATTTACTGAAACCATATCTTACACATCTTAAGTGTAGGAGGACAAAAGATATAAGTTTGCTCATTAGCACACCAATATTGTATGAAGATCGTCAATATCATCAAAACTTAACTACCCTAATATTATTTAAAGAGGAAAAAAATGTATTTTTTATGCTTCACCTTCTCGAAGTATGAAATCTGGCATTTTCTATTCTAACTGCGGGTTTGACGGAACCATATTATTCGTGAAGCAACTGCCATCTGACCTCCACAACCGATTGCCCAGATCGATGCAAATTATATTTGGATGCATACAAAGATATGAACATTCCCAGTCCCCGTCCCTTGCGTCCACTACCACCACGCTACGGAGGCCATAGATGACAAATCCAATATCATGAGTATAATTTTAAAGCCACAAATTAATTCCTTTTATTAATATTTTATTACGATAATTATACTATAAACTTTATAGTATATTATGGTTACTTTATAGTATAAAGTAACCATAATATAAGAATATTTATATTATTCAACACTGAATTATTACATACTATGTTTTAATTTAAAAAATACACCATTCAACTTCCTTTCTAATGAATTACTGAAATTGAACAGGATGACATAATTACAATAAATTTTACTGAATCCAAATGGTAAGCAATTCTTGCTAGTGTTACTTTTTTCTTATTTTTTTCCGTGCGCTAAATCCCCACCAGTGTCGGTGGAGGTGATTATGTCGGACTCGAACCGACTAAAGCGCATGCCGTCTATGGGTCTTTGCCGTAGGTATAATCTTACCTCCAGCAGAACCATAGTCCCATAGAGGAACAAGACATATCTCTCGCACCCCGACAGACCTTATAAGCACTAATTATTGCTAGTGCTTATAAAGCAAACTTCCCTGCACTAGCGCCACAGTATCGTGTCAGTGAACTAGGTTTTGTTACAAGTAGTGACACTAAAGCATACAAGAGGGCGCTGTTTTCAAGATCTGTAGTTCCACTATTCGCCGATAGATGGCAAAAAATTTCTTTCAAAAATTTACCTATAAAATTATTTTTTTCTACCCATTTTGCGTAGCATTAGCAATGAAAATAAATTACCTTTACTTAGTGAGATAATAGCCGTAATTTTCAACACGGAAGTGTGACGTAACTGTATAGGCAGCAGCTGTTTGCGAAAGTCATTGATGTCGGCGAAGTACACCCTTGTGATAGTAGGTATGGGTAGATATATAGGCCGACCCTGACCTCTCCACGCGAATCGCGAGGTCGCGTGCGCCCCAGCCTACCTGAATATCCAGGGTTAGACAGTACATCAATATCAGATAGGTAGGTACTTTTAGAATGACGGCCTTTTAGTTTTTATCGTAAGGGAATTATTTTGTGGTGTTTTAGACAACCTTCGTTCTGTTTCATATGGATGAATTCTGTGTATGTTTACCTATGATATATTTGTATTTTTATATTTATTACATTTTAGGAAAAAGTACTGCTAATAATATAATTTTCACTTTTATAACACTAAATTATTTACTAGTGACAGCTGTAAGCTGTTTTACATCCAAGTTCCATTTTCGAACTACATTCTGATAACTCTAATTTCTAACTAAACTGATCTACAAACTGCGATCGAACTCACCACTATTGCATCATATTTTATATTATTTTGTCCTGCGTGACATCTCCTCGGATACCAATCTCACCGGAGTGGGTTAGAGAGCATCACTGGAGTTTTCGTTTCATATTTAGGTTTAATAAAATTAGCAGCGTCAAAGAAAATAATAAGATTGATGGAACACTTGAAACTAGTGCGTGAGGCCACCTAAAGTACTTAATACTAAAGTAATACCATTTCGAACGCACTTCGTTTTTGCCGCTAGCTTTGCACGAGTGCGATCAAAGACGGCTTCACACGCTAGTTCTTTGCGTCCCGTCTATCTTATTCTTTTATTCTGTTCTCTATAATTTTAATACCTTTATTACAGACATAAGTACCTCTAAAACATAATTATCGACGTATAAATTGTTTCACACGTTGATTCAATCATGTTGATCGAGCTCCTTAGAAGTGATCTAAGCTCCTTATTTGATAGGTACCTCATAATGTAATTAGGTAAGATGACCAATGAATACGACGCAGCGTACAAGTGCATTCCATTAATCAAATACCTACTAATTGAATTCAAATCAATTTAGATTTCACAGACCACGTGTTAACGATTCCAATAAAATTGTGATTGAAACTGATAGTACTGCTAAGTTTTATGAGCCATTTATTACTTGACTTTCTAAAGAAAATATGCATGTCATTAATAAATATCATTAAGGAAATGAGTTATAATACTACTACTAGCCTATAGATGCTGCTCTTGTTGTGACTGCAATTCTCTTTACTAATCTAACCCTAAATTTTTACGAACGCTGAGATGACCTGTTTAATAGAATAACGATAAGCTAACTACCTGAGTTTCTTGCTGGTCTCTTCTCAGTAGATCTAACTACCGATCCAGCGAAAGAATCATTTTCGAATGATTTATTTACTATTTTATTTATTATAAATTACTAGCTGACCCGCGCAACTTCGTCTGCGTCACCCCGTTTTTGTAACGTTTTTCACTTCTGCTCCGCACCTGTTGGTTTGTAGCATGATGTTATATGCATATAAACCTTCCTCTTTAACCATTCTATCTATTAAAAAAACGCATCAAAATCCGTTGCGTAGTTTTAAAGATTTAAGCATACAATGGGACATAGGGACAGAAAACGCGTCTTTGTTTTATACTATGTAGTGATAATACTTTTGACAAATGTAGGTACATAATTGTAAAACTTTGACATTTATAAGTGCTCTTTATGTAAGTATCTAAACTGACTAAACGAAATTTATTCTTTAATTCTTGAGTATGTTATTGATTCATATTGTTGTAGAACTGAGTAAAAACATAAGAAAGTGGGTAAGTGTGTCGAGGTTGACTCCAATACCACTGAACAGAATGGAATGTCTGGAATCGAAGCGGCGATTGCGTAATGGGTCAGGATTAGAACGAATTGCTCAATCAAAGCTCGAAAGTACTACTGTTATGGATATGGAACATCGCTATACGTGAAATATTTTTTTGTATTCAGCACCATGAATGCAAAAAATGGTATTTCAATCTACCATTACTTCAGTTACATATCAGAGACAGGTCAGACATGTAAAGGATGTAGGTAATGGGCGTTCATCACTATCACTACATAGTATAAAATAAAGTCGCGTTCTCTGTCCCTATTTTTCTTGTCCCTTTGTATGCTTAAATCTTTAGAACTACGCAACGGATTTTGATGCAATAGATAGATTTTGTTTCAATAGATAGAATGGTTAAAGAGGAAGGTTTATATGTATATAAATCATGCTACGACTAACAGGTACGGAACAGGAATGATAAATGTTGCAAAAACGGGGTGACGCAGACGAAGTCGCGCGGGTCAGCTAGTTAATCATAATCGCACACTACTGAATTCATAAGAACCGAAGTGTAAAACTTGGGCTTGCAACACCATAGTGTTATCCGAGCTTTTTTACTAGCATAGAGAAAAACGCACAAGACTTTCAACGTTAATGAATCGTTTGGGATAAATACTGTGTAGGTATTCCTACTTTTGGGAGAGGAATTCTTTGTTTGGAGCTGTAACTCGGTGGTTATCAGAAAGATATACATGCAGATGTTTGAATCACCTTAAATACATTGACAACATTTCCTTACTGTAGCACCAATCTAATTTCACGCTTCAAAGCTGACAACGTGTACCTATGAGTGGCATTTCTACTTTGTCTATCTGGTCGGTACCAGCGCGTACTGACGCCGATATTTATCGTAAGCAAATGCAATAGCTCCATCGCATGATACAACGAAACCTACTAATTTAGTAAGCAATTAATAGAACTTCAAAAGCTAGCCAGATTCTTTTCTCATGGATTTGACAATAGACCTTAGTAATCTGGTTATTTTATTTACTTCAAATACCTATATAACTTTGGAAGCATGTACTCAATAAAATACTTTAAAATCACTAATGTCCACCCATCGTTTTTGTGCTGATCAGAGAGACATTCAAAAATAAATAAGTAAAATGAGAATAAATAAAATAAAGTTAATGATATTATCTATAAAATGCAAACTAACCACTCTTGCTTATATATGTATCTAGTTCGTAATATAAAATCTTTTAAGCAATAAAATGGCGTTTACCTTACGAGTTTGGTGCATCTCGGGGGAAGTACTTTAACCTCGAAGAAAACCACAGCGACGCAGCATTATTTCCGTGCTTTCCTACTTGTGGTATAACCTACGTCACCAGCGCTTACAGAAGGATTTGCCAGGTTTGAATGAATGATTAAATAAAATCATGTTGGCGGAACATGTCATTCTCTTTCAAACATTTATGTAAGATGTCATTTACTCAGTAAGTACCTCCCTTCCTTGCCATCTACTTTTACACGATCCAGCCCTATTTTTTTGGGCCAACCTCTGCTAATAAAGACCTTTACCACATTACCTTTACTTTATACTTTGAACCTTTTTTAGAATATTGCTATCATGTCTTCTCATAGCATTTTTTTATTTTTTTATTTGCGTACCATGACAGACGTTCACTTCTCAATTTTTTATTTACTGGTGCTACTTTTGAACTTTCTCTAATATATTCATTCCTTATTCTATCCATCTTTGTCGTCACAACAGATCTTAACATTCGCATCTCCGCTACATGCAGTTTTCTTTCATCCGTCGCTTTTAAGGTCAAACATGACGATTCATAAAATACTGCGAATCGATTTATAGATTCTCCCTTTATTAAAACCATGTTACCAGCAGTTAATTATTTAATTAGGATAAAATCACAAAAATCAATGGGACTAAATACTGACTTTCACAGATCAGTGGGAAATTGGTTTATGCGTAGTAACAAACGATCCCATCTTTGAAATGTTTCCGGTTGTATCCAAGGCCTTCATCTCGGAGTTAGGAGTGCATTGAAATCTAGTCATCGTTTTCATTTAGCTTATAACTTCGACTTTTATGGGAACGCATTTGGAAAGACCGGCAACCTGCTCCAGAACTTCGTTTGTCAGATTGCAAATGTAGTCTGACTTGCAGGTGCAATTGGCTTGACCCTAAACGGCGTGGATCCAGACTAGAATTGAAGTATTAGTTCCAATAAATGTTATTTGTTACTGCACAAAAACATTACTTATTAACTCTACAAGAGAATACGATTGCCCTGTTACCTTTTGATAGAAAAGAGCCAGTCAAATTTTAATTCTATGCTATCTTATCCTTGCCTCTTCCCGCGGGTTGAAACACCTTGACCCATTTATCTTTAATGAAAGTAAAGTAGGCCATTGAATATTACATTTTAAGGCAACCTTAATATAAAGTATCTACTAACACCTAACACTACAGGTGTTATTCGAAAGACCGATTCGTCTATTTCTCTTTATATGTAGGTATATATTATTAGCAATCCTACGGCTGTCAGCCGTCGTCCTGCCTTTTTTGTCATGTGAAAAGTCCCCTCCCTCTGAGTTTCCTCCGAATTCGCTCCGCCGCGCCGTATCCTTGCATTACTTGCTCGCAGAAAGAGGAGGCAGCAGCCCAGAAGTCGTCCTGTCCAAAAAGCAGTGCACGTTTAGTGATCAGCCATTTCACCCATTTCCCCTATGTAACGACTGTCACAGATATTCGTATGACAACCAGGACCGATTGCGAGCTCTCCGAAACCTGGACATGCACTGAGCAAGGATCGAGCTCGCACCCTCTGCATAACGGTCGCGTTTACTACCGCCACGCCTCGGAGGCTGCCCAGATGATCACCACAGACGATTATATAAAAACGATCGCACTACAATAATATAGGTATGGAATTTCACAATTGTTTAAATCTTATGCGGTTGAATTTGAATTCATTAATAACAAACAGTGAGTAATTCCACATATGAATGTTAATGATGATTGACCAGCTTGCAAAATAGCAGTTATAATACTAGCCCATGCTAGATCTAGATTGGTCAACATTTTTATTAGGTACATGGGATTTTACACTTTGAAATTGTGTAATTTTAGATTACATTTTTGTGTAACAACAATATAATTATATATTATGTGGTAATTTGTTGATATGATACCTGTTTTACGCTTACCACATGTTTGACTACTTACCCTGCCAGTGGGTATGACGATAAACCCAATAGTTTCATAATATTTAATAATGTTATTGTAATATTAATAGTAAGTTATTAGGTGATAGGGGTTTCGTGAAATAACACAACACTCTTGACTGTACTTTTAATTCTAAAATAAAAATACAATACAATACATACGTATCTTTACACAAAACCTAGGCGTAAGAAAGTGACAGAATACTCATATACGAATCGCGAAACGATTTAATTATCAACTTTGACAGGTATAGATATTGCAGTAATGTCAATGTTACTACACGTAAATTCACAAGTAATTCTGCCACTGACATTTTAAATGCGGTTACGTAGTAATGAAGGAAATTATACTGTAGGTCTATTTACGCTGGGTTAAGGCAAAGGCATCTCCTTTCTATACCCAACCCCAATAACATATTTTATCAAGGTTGCCCATTTAAGGATTGTTTTTCAATCAAGGTTAAACTTGGTACTCATCGAACTGAACGCTCATCGATTTTTGAGCGTTATTTTACTACTAGCTAAATTATTTTTTTAACAGTAGCTCTCTACAATACTTATAAATAAACTAGATTTCACAAATATGAACTGATAATCGAAAATTTCAATAAACTTAATTATAAACTGCAATCTGCAAGTATGACAAAGAATTTTCTGTGTAAAGCCCTAATTAGCAATATACCCGAGCTTTCTAGTATCCATTTTAACGCAATTTTTCCATTGTAGTTAATCATTTTTGCAGTGAAAGTAGTAATAAAAAATAGCCAGCATATTTAAATAGTAAGGGACTAATATACACTTCCTTATCGAGATCCAAAAGAACGTTCCCAAACATGTTCTGAATTAGTTAGTTTCTAGAAATTTTTAACCTTTCTAATATAATAAATCATGTTATTTTTGTACAAGTCAATCAATCAATCCATTAGACTATTTCTGGATATAGGACTCTCCTAATATTAATAGACTTTGTACTACTGTTTCCACGCTTACCAGATGGGTTAGGTTAGGCAGGGCTTTATTTCGAATTTCCCTACTCTCGCAGTGATATCGTTTGCGTAATTTTCTCGCGCCTCTTATCAGTGCGACTTGGATGACATGGGGTGGTGAGATCCTTTATCCGCCAGCACATTAAGTCGAGATATACTCGTGTATGAACTAATTTGGATTGACCGGGAAGCGAACTCGTCACCTCTGTCGCGACAATCGAATGCTCTATCAGCACGCTAATGTGTTTTAAACGCGTTCCAGTAACCAATGACTAGCTAGGGAATAATCTGTGCTAAACTATCCATGGATTGTGTTAGGAGGGACCTTACGCCGACAATATAATGGCCAGGATTCGAACTTGGTATATCTGAATAAAACTGAAAAATACTACTCATAAAACTCATTTATTGGTAGGAACTTTTTCATAGTTAATTTGTTTAAACCCAGTTTCTTATACTTACAACATTGTTTTTGTTTACATAACCTGTAAGACATAATATAGTGTAGTGATATATTGAAGTCAATATATCACTATACCTACGTGTGGAGACACGTTCTCTTATGACGTACCTCCCCTAATTACTAAAGAGATTACACGAATTGTGTCATACAATAAATTAACTACCTACATTTTGTAGATGAAATGAAATTAAGTCGTAAATTGGATGTCTAATTTAGAGATCGCATGTCTGGTTTCATCAGTAGGTATAATGGTTTGGCTCGCGTACCAAAACATATTTTAAGTGCAACGTTATTATTCTTGTTTATTCCATTAATTTAGATAATTTTGAATGCAGATATTCTAATCTAAGAACGTCAGGGAGAAGACGTTCTGGATTCTAATTCAGAACACGTTTGGGAACGTCTGCATTTACATCATTCAAAATGTCTATCTCGATACTGAACGATATTATAAATTTCAATTTTAGAACATAAAAGGCATCCTAGGCAGCATGCTATATATTTCACAATCAGACTGCCTGTGGTTTTGGTAGGGGCTTCTAAATAGGCGACGTACAAAATAATTAGGTACCTACACCCCTGCAAAATTATACTAAACGTTCTAATCATTTTATTAATTAATCATGCTGCCCGTTTTCAACCTTAATTAATTAATTAAGCAGTGTTCACACATTACTCAATAAAATAATTTGATTACTGTCGACAGGTCGGTTTCATTATCTCAATGAAAAGCTTTAACCTAGTAACTTAACCATTAATTAGGTTATCAGAACACTGATACTAACTTCAGTGATTCCCCTAAAATATGGGTAAAAGGCAGCTTTTGTACTTAAAAGCTTATCAGAACCTTAACCTAGATTCACTAGTCTATAATCTACAGGGTGAATTTTAAGTCAAAAATGAGCCTTGGGCTATATTTGTCCACCTTTCGGATATTTTTGAAGTTAAAAATTCATTAGACACGTTGTCTAGTTTTCAATGAAAATTTTAAACTGACATTGTTACCTAGCGTCACACTCACTCTCCGTTCGGAATCGCATGCCGCAGGACGATGCAAAGATATAATTTTAAAAGCTATATGGCCGGTAGGTAGGTATTTGACTAACAAATTTGTGATACCTGTGACAACTCTTTGATGTGAAACCTTTTTTAGTCTGGTTGAAACACTTTCTTGAGAAGTAAATACTTTACATTTTTGATACAATTCTTCTAATTCAATTGTGGTCGGCACTACCGCAGTGACACAATTTTTTTTACTCATCTTCTCTTAAGGGTATTATTATGAAATAAAATAACCTAACTTCATCAAGTAAATACAAAATCCAATCATACTGACAGATACAGAGATTGGCACGTTTCAACAAACCAACTCTTCATTCTTGTTATCAGTTTTTTTTTGTAATGTGGCGATTCCAAAATTTCCGCCAACAACTGAGTTGTTGGAGGAATTTATATAACTAATAATAACTAATAACAACAGCCTATATAACTAATAATAATTATTTCTAACTGCTGGAGGAATAATTATTATTGGTTATATAGATTGTTGTTAAAATCTGTCAACTTGTCAGTCGCCTGTTAGTCTATAAACAGCAGGTGAACGACACATACAAGGTGAAGAATTATTTAAAATTCACAGTACACACAGTAAAATATGGGTAAAAGGCAGCTTTTGTACTTAAAAGCTTATCAGAACCTTAACCTAGATTTGCTAGTCTGTAATCTACAGGCTGAATATTGAGTAAAAAATTATCTATAATAACTATATAACTATATAACTAATAATAATTATTCCTAACTGCTGGAGGAATAATTATTATTGGTTATATAGATTGTTGTTAAAATCTGTCAACTTGTCAGTCGCCTGTTAGTCTATAAACAGCAGGTGAACGACACATACAAGGTGAAGAATTATTTAAAATTCACACTGTATAATAACAAACTTGCACGTTGCTGTGTCCGTGTCAAGGTCATATACAGCGTGTTTATCAGATAATTAAAAACTGAAATTGTGTTATGGACCAATTATGTTAATTATGTTATCACTTATGCAAAAATTGTCCTATCTATATGGTAGGAAAATAAATTCTTCTCTTATATTTTGAATTTAAATTTTAGAATTTAATTTTTAATCGTCTCCAAAATGCAGGCGGTTCTCATTTTGATTCATATGTTTTTGGTCTATTTTATTAGAACTGTAAATTGAAAGTCTAAATAATATCAAAAGTTGCCTAAATATTAATTTAAAACAGTTTTTAGAATGGAATACAATAGATTGATCAATGTATGGGATTGACTTTCGTTCACGCCTGTCATAAACGTCAAAAAATGTGTCAATCTCACATTTGAGCATTATATTCTATTCCATTCTACAAATCGAATTGCGACTTGTCTAGGGTTCTTCCTACTGTCTGGGGGCCTAAAAAGGCCACTAACGACGAATCGTATCCGCATTGAAATACGAAGCGGATTTAATTTCGTAAAATGGTCACACACAGCGCAATTCGCCGCCCGATTCGTTTTTGACAATTCGCCTTTTTGATAAGTTTCTATACAAAATCGTAAAATGGCTCACCAAATACGAATCGCCTAAATGGCAAATGGCAGTATTGAAAGACGCAACTCCCACATTGCGTCTAACAATTCGTCGATCGTTGTGACTTGTTTTGCTTGACTCAATTGATTGAAATTAAATAGATATAGCTTAAATATGGCTGATATATTTCTTTAAGACAATTTATCGCAACATGCAATAGCCCAAGACGACTTCACTCACCAAAACGGACACTATACTTCATCGTAACGTATTTAGTGTTCCTTGTTATTACTTACAGAATTATGAACATGAACAAAGTAATGAAATACGAAAAAAATATCTCAATTGAATTGAATTATTTTTTTATTTTAGCGTCATCTAGCGATTAATCACGAAACTCATATCACTTGCTCATAAATTGACACTCGTTGACAAAGCACAGTTTATTACCAGTTAATTAAATATTATGCTAAAATATATATTTATGGTATAAAATAGTTCTTAAAGTCTATTTTTTGATATAATATGAATAAATTCTTATCTACACGCTTTTATAAGTCTTTATAAGTATTATTAAAATAACCGGCAAGTTACCGGTGTATTTTTAAACGGTGTATTTTTAAACTTGCAACATTTCATCTTAATTCGAATCCTCCGACGAACCGCATTGTAGAAGAATCGTCGTTAATGTGTTTCATTTTATGACAGCCGACGAATCGTAAAGCGTTTCGTCGGACGAACTGGAAGACGCACTGCAATCCGATTCGTCTCATGAAATGGCCTTTTTAGGCCCCCTGATCCATTAAACGGGGCGCGAACAAGTATCTGATAAGACCACGGAGGACCGGATATGAGACCGTCAAGCTAAGCGCCGCCATTGCAACACTGTACGTGTTTGTAATGGTGGCCCTCTTTCCTAAGACTTTACCTTGAGCTTACCATAAAAGGGGAAGATAAATTGACGTGTCCTAAATAAAAAATGGGTGAAATTTTCAATCCTCCTGTATAATGCATTTATCGCTGTTATAATATTATCTCCCTATGTCAATCATATCAGTTGTTGACTAAACCTTCTAGGTTTTGTTTGCGGTAGTGAACTAATGTGAGGAAATATTGAATTGCAATAGATAATACTCGCAATTATCGAATATCACGTGTCAAGATTACGAGTATGTTTATGATTTTATTAACTGCTTACATTAACTAGAGGTCATTAAAGTAATAATTAAACTACTGCCGGCAATAGTAGTGTCATCATACATATTATGATTATATTACATAGCCACACGTGCACGCGTTCCCACATTCCGGGTACCCAAACACTTGGCTTAGGTCCGTGATTCCCTAAAATACCGGTGATCCAAAATATTAAAAAATATCTAATTTAATGAGCTTTAGAATAACCTTAATCACCCTATGTTACATAATGCTTTTTAAGTCCGCCTTTGTATAATTTAACTGTGCATTAATTTTAAAAATTTAATAAATAAATAAATGTAAATGAACATTCTATATACTTGCATTATTGTTTGTAAATAATGTGCATATGTAATAATGTAGGTATGATAATAAATAATCTAATAATGTACCTACATGCATACAATTATATCGAACTCGTAACCTCTGACATTCCAATCGAACGCTCTCCCACTACATAATCGTAACATATATCATCTAATACTAGTATACTAAATACTACTTCGATATTTGTCGATATTTCTCGTATTAGATACTCCAGTTGGGAATTCAATGCACAAATGTATGCTCGTATATCCGTTCGTATATTCTCTGAAACCGACGAAGTTAGACCATTGCATACAGTCATGTAATTAATAACTGTGTAATATGCAAATGCACAATTGTTAGTTACCGCGTTTGTGTAGAGGTTAACCTCTGAAGGCAGATATTGCGCCCCCTAGCGACGCATCGATCATTCAATGATTACTACTATCCTATTGATATTAAGGTAATAGTTCATGAGGATGGATGGTTGAATGTGTTTGTGTGAACTGACAGATCTATAACTGTTGAAATTTGGCACAGAGATATAATGTTATACAAATTGCAATCAGGTCCCTTTCCGGCATCAATATATATCAGTCGGATTGAGGGCTAACTACTAGATTATTAATCACTACATAGTATTAAATAAAGTCGCGTTCTCTGTCCTTATAGCCCTGTGTCCTTATGTCCCTTTGTATGCTTAAATCTTTAAAACTACGCAACGGATTTTGATGCGGTTTTTTAATAGATAAAGTGATTGAAGAGGTAGTTTTATATGTATATAACATCATGCTACAACCAACAGGTGCGGAGCAGAAATGAAAAATGTTGCAACAACGGGGTGACGCAGACAAAGTTGCGCGAATCACCTAGTCTCTAAATATAAAAGAGATTGTGTTAGTTACACTATTTATAACTCAAGAACGACTTTATCGATTTCTTTGAAAACCAGCGGGGAAGTAGTTTAAAACTAAGAGACGGACACAGGGTACATACGTGTGAATCAACCGGTTAAATAGAAGGTGCAGCGAGAACGGTATCTGAAAAAAATAGGTCGATGGGAAGTTCGCTGAAGCAGCTAGTTTTGGATATTTGTTACATACATAAACACATATACAAGCTATTTTACATTCCGCTGGAAACCATATCGCTAATTATTATAACAATAAAATTTAACTTCCTAAGAGTCTTCATTTTATCTACAGAACCTAGATAAAATTTAGAAACTTGCATTCAAATCAGGTAACCAGAGCTTAAATTGTGCAGTCTTTAATTATGGTGAGCAACAATTCATTTGAACCGAAATATCTTCTTTGCAAGCTGATTATCTTGTTAACGTGATAAATACTCGTAAATTCAGATTCTCGTAAATTCAAATCTCATAGTTCGTGTAAATCCAGCATGTCCGGTCTTTCATTTGTCAATGTGTAAGTAAATTGTAGACTATGAAACCGCAGAGACAATCCAACTTCGTTATCTCTGATCAATGAATGGTCTATCAAATTAAGTTTAGTTTGGTAAGCCAACTTTGACACAGTCTATTCAATAACTTACAAAATGCGGTCAACGTAGCAGGGGCCTTATTCCGCTTAGCCTATAGTTTAACCGCATCAGCACTAATCGAACGAATGGTACGCTCATTTTATACATCAATGGGAACCAAAATAGTATTCTAATACGTTATACCTGGCTTTCAGGCTAGAAACAGCTCTAGAAACACTCAAATAGATAATAAAAATATTGCCCAACATAATGAAAAAAAAACCATATAATAAGAACTGCTATTTGAAAAAAATCTTATTTGAAAGGATTCCGATTTACTTGGTAGGTATTATTTCGACGGGTGCAAAGTAAAAAGAGGCATCTGCATAATAGCAACTTTACAGGAGAGCGAAAAGAACGAAAAAGTGTATTATTTTCTTAATGAGTGGGCCAATATTTCTGAAAATTTTATCATAATTTATTTATACTCTTATTTATTTTTATATTAAGTTAATTAAGCTAATTTATTAATAATTTAGGAGATTTTGTAGATATTACGTTTTTACAACGAACTTTATAAAACGCTAACTGAGCCAACTACCAGCTGGTCGTATATGCTCGGGACTTTTAATATCGTGTATAAATAGTTTTTTTCTTTTTTTTACTGATCTCAATTGTTCTCAGGCCACTTATAAATAAATATATATTTATAAAATATCCACTACAGGAAGTAGTTTTGCAGATTCCTCCTCACATTCCTCGCCCAATTTCCAAAGAGTGCGGTTGTGTGTGGAGCAACATAAAATAATATTTAACTACCCACAATGGTTCTAAAGAAGTGTTTTAAGTGTAAAAAAAATATAACAAAGAAATCGCCAGGTATTGAATGCAGTAGATGTGAGAGGGTGGTACACACTGATACAGCGTGTGCCAAGCTCTCTAATAAGCAGCTTAACACTCTTCGGAACTCGCCCGGCATCGAGTGGAGCTGCGAAGACTGTATGAAGAACTTCTCTCGGAGATCCTCGTTCATAACACCAGATGAGGACTGTGATGATGAAGAGTCAGTAACTGGATGTGTTCCTAACACTACAATCGTCGACACTCAAAAGCTAGTGCAGGACATTAGTAGGGAATTGAAAAAAACCTTCCGAGATGAGTTATCTGCACTTGAATCCTCTCTCGACTTTTTAAGTGAGCAAATCAGCGACGTACAACAAGCCATTAAAACGCAAAGCCAGGTTATAAAAGGGCTAGAACAAAAAAATCAAGATCTACAAAATAAGAACAAAAACTTAGAACTACGTGTTGCTGTTCTTGAACAAGATATCAGTAACTTTGAACAAAGATCTCTGTCATCGTCCTTAGAAATAGCAGGTCTTCCTAACATTAATCCAAAAGAAGTGGACAATGTGCTGGCGACGGTTGCTGCGAAATTGAATACGGATAAGAACGACATCCAATCCTCAACCCGATTACCCGGATCGAAAGATAAACCAGGTGCAATTCTCGTGGAGATCAAAACAAAAGCTGCCCGTAGTCAATGGATCGCCTCCAGCAAAGAAACACGACTAAATGTAGGTACCCTGATACCGGACGCCCCTCCGGCATTGCTAAATAAACCCGTTTTTATTAGGGAGGCCCTTACTAAAAATCTAAAATCAATACTGTATACAACTAAAGCACAGTTGAGCAACTCTTACCAATTCATATGGTTTAAAGATGGCAGGGTATGCGTAAGAAAAACCTGCGACAGTAAAATTCATTACATCCGCTCATTACAAGACATCGATCGTATTAAAAAACACGATACCGATTTGCCTAAAGTACTCTAATCATAATTATTATTATAAATACCCTTATTATTGTATTTTATATTACCCACTACAATATTTAATATGGAAATTAAGAATTGTACTTCTACCAATAGTTTTTTTGAACACCTACCTAACAATTGTCACATAAATCTCTCATGTATACATGTAAACATTAGATCACTTATTAAACATTTTCCTAAACTGCTACAGGTTATATCGACGTCCCCGAGGAATAAACCGGTAATCGCAATAATCAAATTTTACAGGAGAAAAGATTTAGTGTTTTTCGCTTCTAACTTTTCTATAAAAGACAATTATGATAACATTTTAATACGCCGGGAAAGCTAATTTTTGCCCAAATAGATCACAGTTAGGCTTGTAACTATTGATTAAACACAGAATTAGATATTCACCAAAGTTCAAATTACCGAAAATAATTTCTAACAGTTTTTAGGGTATTGATATATTACCACCATGAACTATCAATAATATTCCAGCAACGTCTACTTACCGAATTATTCTTGTAATATAAAAATAATTTCTTAAAAATCATAGACATAACACTACTTTACGGAGTTCTCCAACGATGTATATGTTCATTAGTAAGTAAATGTAATGTTCAGTTACCGACTTATTACGGTAAACATTTTAATAACCTTATAATGGTAAATTATAGAAACTGGTATATTGTAGATCTTTCGGGTAATTATATTTTAATGTAATCGTTGTAACCAGATTTCGTAAATAAATTTGTTATCGGTACCTCTAAGGGAAAATTAAAGAAAATTCATAAAATTTAAAAAATATTGTTTAAAATGGGCAAAATATCCATAATGAGATCACAATTGTAATATAAAAAAATAAAAACATCAAACGCAGTACTCAATCACTAAGTTCATTGTTATCATCATTATTATCTTGTTCTCTCTACGCTCCGACCTAGAGCTTCCCATAAACAGTACCCCGAGAGCTTTCAACTCGAACTTTCGAATCGCTTCTCTTGCCTAGAAGAATGCAGTACAGTGGACGAGATAAATAACAGGTTGGTTGAAGCTGTCCATTCAGTGGGCTCCAAATTCTTCAGGCTTGTCTTGAAAAGACTTGTCTATTGGGCAGAGCCAGTTGAAGCAGCTTAAAAATAACAAGGCACCAGGAGAAGACGGAATCACTTCGGAACTTCTGAAAGCAGGTGGAACACCGATACTTAAAGTCCTTCAGAAGCTCTTCAACTCTGCCTTATTCGAAGGTACTACGCCGGAAGCATGGAACAGAAGCGTGGTGATCTTGTTCTTCAAGAAAGGTGACAAAGCCTCTCTTAAGAACTATAGACCCATCTCGCTTCTGAGCCATGTTTATAAGCTGTTTTCGAGGTTGATGACTTTCAGTCGCCCGAACAAGCCGGTTTCCGAAAAGGTTATAGTACCGTAGACCACATTCATACGCTGCGGCAAGTCATACAGAAGACTCAGGAGTATAACTTGCCTCTATGTTTAGCGTTTGTGGACTACGAGAAAGCCTTTGACTCGATCGGGACATGGGCAGTGCTACAATCTCTTCAGCAATGTCATATAGACTACCGGTACATCGAAGTGCTGAAGTGTTTGTATAAAAACGCCACCATGTCAGTCCGAGTACAAGATCAGAGCACAGCGGCGATACTGTTGCAGAGGGGAGTGAGTCAAGGAGATGTAATATCCCCGAAGCTCTTCACCAATGCAATGGAGGATGCCTTTAAGCTACTGGAATGGAAAGGTCTTGGCATTAATATTAATGGCGAATACATTACTCACCTTCGTTTTGCCGAAGATATCGTGCTCATGGCAGGATCGCTGGAGGATCTTAACCCAATGCTCTACGACCTCAACCGAGTCTCTTAACAGGTGGGCCTCAAGATGAATATGGACAAGACCCAGGTTATGGCGAATGCTCATAAGGCCCTCCCCAGTGTCAGTCTACGTCTACCTTGGACAGATGGTCCGGTTAGACGGATCAAACTTCGAGGTGGAGGTCAATCGTTGAATCCAAATCAACAGGTCTATTATTGTGCTTACCTCTTAAGTCTGTAACGCGGTCGTCTGTTTTAAATTTTACTATTGCTGTGTATACCATTTGTTCATTAATTTGTAAAGTATTTAGAAAAAAACTTCTTACAAACCAAAACATCCACATCTCTTGAAGAAAATAAATATTTAATAGTCTGTGTGCGATTACTTTTTCGTTGTAGAGTCATTCGTTTGATGTTTTCTGTTTTAGTATGTTTAGCAAAGTATATCTATTGCTGTTTTCGATCAGCTAGTTTATAAAATTTATCAAATATAATTATCTTGTCTATCTGAAGAGGTAAATTTGCTACCACAGTTCAATTTACAATTACCTACAGGTCCTATAGACTTTTATGGATATTTCAGTAATTTTTTTCTCTTGCTAGACCATAGACCTTCATTAGTTTTACATTTTCTAGTATATTCATTTTCATTTAGGGAAGTGGAAGGTACTGAATGTTGTATTAATTCAGTTCTAACATCAGGTTGCTTATTTTGACAACTATTGCTCAGTTGTGGTACCTATAATAAGTGTTATTCATTACAGGGGAGCTTTCAGGTTGCAATGTTTCCTCGAAATGCGAAGCAGTTAACGCCAATACCTATATCACGATCCCAAATGATTACTGTAACTGAGTATTACCGAAAATGTCAGTCTCATAAATCACGAGAATAAACCTGTAATCGCTTTAACCAGTAATTAATAGAAAATATTTTGCAGTAATATTACTTTACCGAAATGTAGCCACACAAATGAATTTGTAATAATGTATTATGATATTCTTCTCGTACATAAAAATTAACACTTTTCCGAAGAACAAAGGTGTCATAGGGTAAATAGTTGGATATTATCGCTAGAAAAATTTGAAAAAAATTGCATAGGTGTATTCCGACCCATAGATACCGAAAATGCAATAACAGTAATAACCCAGTAATAGTACAATACAGGTTTATTCCTCGGGGACGTCGATATGTAACTGCTCATATCCACTCGATGTTATAGTAATCACCGAAGCTGGTATCTCTGACACAATCGTTAATTTATATAATATACCGGGCTACACAATGTACTCACAGTTGCGACATAATAAACGCGGCGGTGGTATAATTATTTACGTTAAAAATCACCTCAAATTTACTCCAATTCACTTGAAAACAAATACATTTGAAAACCTTACAGGAACGTTGAAAATAAACCCCAAAATGGCTGTAACTGTGTGTGCTTTGTATAGACCACCAAACACAAATAAGTTTATCTTTGTGAAAGAACTGGGTCACTATATCTCCAACTTCAATTCAAAATCCAACTTGTTGTTCACAGGTGACACTAATATTAACCTGAAAACCATATCATCCTACAGAGACTTGTATCTAGAAACACTCGGCGAGAGCGGATTAATGTGTGGAATATCTGAATACACTAGAATTGAGAAAAAACTAAATAAAATTACTAAGTCTTGTATTGACCATATCTTTGCACGTTTTCCCACATTAACTCCGTACTCGGCGGTGTTGGACGTAGTACTGGCCGATCACCGCGCTGTCATCTTTACCTGCATTGATGACGCAGTGCCGCCTCCTCCGGTACACATACAGGATGCTATTAAGATAAACTATGAATCACTTATACGTGAACTCAAAAAAGTTAAGTGGCTTAGCACAAACGATATTAAATCCCCCTGTGACATATTTAGCTTTATACAAAAATCATTTCAAAACGCTCTTAAATTATCGACCAATCATAAAACGATTAAATATACCCAAAAACGTATTGATAATCCAAAAATGCCTTGGATAAATAAAAATATAAACAGATTGTGTGAAAAACGGGATAAGATGTTTAAATCTTGGCTACGGGATCCTAACAATCTCAAACTTAGATTAGAATATAATAAAACACGCAATAAAGTCCATAAAGTTTTAGAAAATACAAGAAATAAACATTACTCTACGGAAATCCAAAATAATTTTAAAAATACAAGAAAGGTGTATCAGATAATCAATCAAATGTTAGGCAGAGTTACACTATCTATCGATGCAGCCATTCTAAAGGCATTCGAAGGCCAAACACAATCTGAAAAACACATTGCTGAAAATTTTGCGAATGGATTCGAAAAGTCAGTAAAAGATATAATTCCTAATTGCAACATAAAAGTCCTGGGCCCTAATGCACACAAAATAACATCCATAGATTCTAGTATCCGATATAAGAAAGCTACAGGAGGTAAAATTCTTAAAATAATTAATAAATTAAACACAAATAAAGCACCAGGATTAGATAATATCAGGGTATCTCATCTCAAGAGTATTGGACCTGGTATCGCTAGGACAATATCCAACCTAATAAACTGTAGTGTTTCAAGTGGCCTTTATCCCGACGAGTTAAAACTAGGCTGTATAAGACCCATCCATAAAAAAGGGAAAAGGGACGATTACAATAATTACCGGCCTATAACCTTGTTGTCTTCTATTGATAAAATAGTTGAAAAATATATATGCGAACAAATACATGACTTTTTTAGAACAAAAGATGTTATATACAAAAATCAATTCGGCTTTCAGGCGGGTAAGGGAACAACTGACCTATTAATTAAATTTACAGATGAGGTCAACGAATATCTTAATAATCAACAATACGTACTAGCACTGTTTATTGACTTCTCTCGCGCATTTGATACCCTGGAACATGAACAACTGATTACTAAACTAAATAATTGTGGGGTTCGCGGCCCATTGCTAAAGTGGTGTGAAAACTACCTTAATAACCGATCATTCACAGTTAAAATTAATAAGTCGTACAGTGATCCGATTATAGTCACTGAGGGCACGGCCCAAGGTTCTGTGATCGGACCATTGCATTTTCTTGCGTACGTCAATGATATGCGTCACTGTATAAACCACTGCACATGCTACCAGTTCGCTGACGACACCTGCCTTGTAGCTACTCATAAAGATCCAAAACAAGCTCTGGAACTACTGCAATCTGATTTTAACTTACTCACCCAATGGTGTCATGATGCAGGCCTTGTACTTAACGCTAGTAAGACCAAATTAGTGACAATCAAGTCGCCTTACATGAAATCAGTGAATATAAATAGTCTAGTTGCTCATAGCCATAGTTGTCTACATACTACAAACTATGCCCAGTGTAAATGCCCGTGTATTGAGACTGTAGAATCGCAAACCTATCTAGGCATGATAATAGACAGCAAATTCAACTGGGACAAACACATTGAACATGTTTGTACAAAATTAAGGCAGTTCTTAGCAAATATCGTCATCTTAAAGAAGCGTATACCCTATAAAATAAAGCTGATGCTATATAATTCGCTCGCTGAATCTCACATTCAATATGGGTTAGTTTGCTATGGAAGTACATACAAAACCTATCTTAACAAAATTTATAATATACAACTAAAAATTCTTAAAAACATAGTATCAGATAAAATTCGTAATCAGTACTACAATGACGAAAACGGATTATTTAAACATTGTAAAATACTGCCAATTTATTCACAATTTAAATACATGTTTTTAAAATATTACTTTTTTGATAGCACATATCAACAAAAAGTCGATCATCCTGTATGTACGAGGGCGATTGTTCAAAACCGGCTGCGCATTGTGCGCGCTTCCAATACTTACGGCGAGCGCACGGCCAGATACCTCGTACCTCGACTGATAAACAAATTACCGACAGTTTTGCGCGATACCCTCACTCATACCAACATTAAAAATAAACTCAAGCAATATTTCTTGGACTCACTGTTGTAGTTGTAGGTACTGTTGGTTTATGTTCTTGTTACTGTTTTTATTTTAATTATATGAAGTGATTGAAAGGTAAAAATAGTATCAAACTACACTCCTAAATACCTACTTGACCAGACCCAATTCTTGTTAGGCATCTACCTTGTTATCAGCATAGTTTACAACAGTATAAGCGGCGGCGTGGAATACTTCGTAGTAATAAGATTTACAAACCTTAGTGGTTTTTGAGATTACTACAATAATGTGAAATTACTGTATATATTCTTAAAATGATAATAAATAAAAAAAAAAAAAAAAAAAAAAAAAAAAAAAGATAACTTTTTATGCTTCGTACTTTCATAACAACATTTTGTAAATTGGCTTAGTAGCCCAAAATCATCATGCGAATATAATTGCAGTTACAATACTTTCAGTTTCTTTTTTATAAGGTCGTTTATTAAACAGAAAATCATACTACGTAATAAATACTTTGTATAAAGTTAACCGACGTAAATTTAATTGACCGCGAAGTAGAAAGAGTCAACTGGCAGATGGTCGTTAATGCGTCGTATGTGCGTTTAAAGAGTAATGCAAATAGAAATCAAAAGCACACCTTGAAATAGTTGCCGATATACATAAAAGCTTATAAAAACTTATAACGTATGCGCGCCGGTGACAAGTAAGTCGACTGCCTGATGACATTTTGTGTACGCTCGGAGTCCGCCGCCACGGCCCGCGCAAAAACGACCCACGTTACTTGGTCGCATTACCTTCGTACTATTTGCAAAATTGAGTGTAGATGGCTTTTTATACTTTTAAAAATTCATTGAAATATAATGAAATCTCCAAAACCAAATATGCCAGGTTGTGGAGTCTTATTTGATTAGTACGAAAATGCAATAAAAAGAAAATCGTGAATTTGTAGTTGACTTTATTTACTTTGCACCCGTCGATTTACTCTAAGCCCAATGTTTCAGGTTCTTTCCAACAGCACGGTGAGACTGTTTAGTCTCTCCATGTCCGATAATATTACCTAGTAGTTCTGTAACTTTGCGAGGTTTACTAACAGTAAACCTCGCAAACTATCTCGGAAAAATTATTTTTGTTCTCCGATATCGGAGTGCAAAAGTCGTTTTATCCGCTTGCGGCTAGAGGATAAGTAAATTGAATTTAGAACATCGCATGCACTACGTTTGTGTGTTCAAAACATCACTAAACCTATTTTCTTCTACCTTCATAGTGCCAAATCAAATAACCAACACCGATTCATATAACTTTATTATTTTTTTTTAAACTTAGTCTCGGAATCTCTTTGTTGTGCTTTTTTAATTTGCTCAGCGCCATTTTCTTTCAGGATTTTGTTATTTCAACTAGTAAAAAGAAAAGTTATGTGTTGCATTCGAGTGCAAAGGTGTTTGACCTCGTGTTCTTTCAATTGCCTCGCTGACGCTCAGAATTCTAATATTTTAATCCTTTGCTTACTCGATCGTCAAAATTAAGCACGCGATGAAAAAACAACTTTACACTCTTGTACATATGACACAACTATTATTTCAATGTGTGATATTCTCGTAAACCACCTCTTTTAAAAGCGTTTTTAATTAAACTGAACATAATACAATAAATACTCATTATTGCATAACCTCATTAATGCATAGACAAATCATACCGATACAAAAGGATTATTTGTTTAAATCCATCTGTTTTGACAAAAGGGATACAACTGAACGAGGTTATAATTTATTTTTACAGCAACTGTATGACAATTTCCCCGAGTGTGGTCTGTGACAGAAAGTTACTGCCGCCGCTAATTCAGACAGAGTGACTAACTGAGTGTTTCCAACTTCCACAGCTGTAGAACAATCTATGTATGTATGTATGGACCTACATTGGTTTGTATCACATAGCAAATACATAAGTATATATAGTTGCCGCTTGCGGTTATATAGATTTAGCGTATTCTTCAAGTGACATAATCAAATTCTCAATTTAAAATATATCACATTAAAATGTTTGTATTACATAGGCATAGGTATATATATCCCAAACAAGATATTTGTTAATACCCTTAAAGGTAAAAAAGGTAGGTATATCAAGATATCTTTAGACCTTCCATTAATCCTCCATTAAAGCGCCACCTATTTGTTTCTTTTCAATGAAATAGTTACAAAAACAAAAAAAAGGAGTATGTCACCACTCACGACAAGCAAAGCGAAATTTGCGCTTAGATTTAGTCTTTAGTTCAATAGGTTGCTCACTATTCAATTCAAGACTAAATCTAAGCGCGCACAGCGACCAGAAATCGTTGCGAAACATTATTGAAAGTCTGTGAACAACTGAAAAAAAAGTAAATCCGCAAACTGTGAAAGGTATATCGTTCGCAACCATTGTAGTTGAAATTATTGTCAGTTGCGATTTCATTTCGAACTCTTAACATTGCAACGAATAAAGGTCATTTCAAAACAGGCGAAACATATCCAAGCTATTTTGAATTAAATTTTAGGACCTCCGGCAATCGAGGATCCATGGACGGCGTGCGTTTTGGTCGGTTCGAGTCCGACATAATCACCTCCATCGGTTTTGGTGGAGGTGGTATCATATGAAATAACGTTGATATTTAATTAACACTTTTCCGCCTGATCTGAATTGACCCAAACTCAGTGCACACTTAGGTTAACAATCAAGAGTTATCGGTCTATCTATCTCCATCGATTATATAGATTGGTGATCCTTGAACCGCGGCAATGTCAGCTTTGATCCACCTTCCGCCTTCCTGATAATGGTAATTAGCAATTACATAACTAGTTGCAATGATTACGCAGAATATATTATATATTTTATGTGATACGTACAGTGGGCTCCATAAGTTCCTGGGCAACTTAAGATCTATAATTCTTTGACAGCTTAAGTGTAATTTAATCAAAAATGTAACAAAGATGTGTTAATAAAATAAACTTTGTATGATTTTAGATTGACATGGTCATTTACGAATTCACTATTAAATCGATCGGGATATTTACCATGTTTATTGATTTCTTCGCGTAACCGCTTGCAACAGCGCCGAAATATCGGTTACGCGAAGAAATCAATAAACATGGTAAATATCCCGATCGATTTAATAGTGAATAAAATAAACTATCAATGCAATATATTTCTTTATAAGAAGTAGTAGTAAAGTATATAGTTAATTAGGTACATTAATAAGTAGATATATTATCCAGCTTCTAAGACTAGTAGTTGTGAAGAGATAACACTTCATATATTTTTTTTTTCAAATTGTCCTAGAACATTGGTTGCCCACTGTACATATATTTGTCTATAATTTACAGCAACTTTTTGTGACATTGACTTTGGTAGCCGCTTACCTTGACTAGCTATTTGTAATACTAATTTATAACCGCGGACTCTTCTGCTAAAATTACGGGTCCCAGTCTCATTCCCGGGCAAGAAGTTCTATTATCATCATCATCATCATCATCATCAGCCCAGTGGCATTACGTTTTCTCTTCGATGGCTTGTAGATTTTTACGGGAGCAAAGACATTTGATAACAGAAGCCGTCAGTTTCACCTAGTTCTTGAGGCGTCACGTGCATTTTCAAACTGCGTTCATCAAGATAACTCAACACGAAGGGCAATTAATAGCCGCTGAAGGTGGACCACATCATTGCGTTCCGACAGGATATATCCTCATACAATCAAATTGAAGATATCTTCTTATCCTATCACAGTGTTAAATAGGGTATGATTCTTAATTCATAGAAGTTAATAACTAGATGAACCTCTAATAGAATATGACGACTAGTTAGAAATTTAAAGATGAATGAAAGAATGATTGAATGAATGAATGAATGAAAGAATGATGAATGAAATATTTATTTGCTCATAAACATGGTGGATGAATAACTAGGACGTGTCTCATCAGGCACCACAATTTACAGCTCTGACTATGCGGTGCTATCATAAATTAGCCTCCTGTCCTGAATAACCTTTTATGTCTATTTTTATTTTCAAGAAAAATGTGGTATAGAAGATATTTAAAAAGTTATACGTATTTATACAATTAATACATATTTCCAAGTACCACCCCGAACACATCCGCCCTTGAAACTTTTAGATTGATGTGTCTACATCGGTTTTATAGCCTTGTACCAAAAGCCTCGCGTTTAACAGACTACCTTACGGGCAGGCACATATGACGTCAATCGGCCAATAGCTCCAGAAGTTTTACTATAGTACCTACTGAAGTTACAAAAGTGCTCACTACTATTTTATTGGTAACAGGGCAAATACTTACTGAAATTTAACCACAAAAGTTAACAAGAACGAACCTTATAAAACGTTAAATTTGTCTCTTTTGGTTTCGAATAACGCTTTTAGAATAAACTGTAGGGTCTATTGGAACACCCCAACTAGTTGCTGGCTAACTTTGGGGCAACCTGTAATTATAGTTACTCGTAGATATGAAAAATAACATAACATAACATAAACTCACGCCTGTATCCCTGAAGGGGTAGGCAGAGGTGCTAGCACCCACATTTCGCCAGTTTATGTTTAGGTCCCAATGTAATAGATACTAGTCTATTATTGCCAACCGGGCACATATAAACCTGCGATAAATACACACATAACTTCGAAAATCATCGAAAAGTCATTGGTGTGTGCCATGGTAAAGCTGGGATTGAACCCGAGACTTCGTCTCAGCAGTCTATTACCCATGCCACTAGGCTACCGCCGTACTTATACGTAAGCGGTACATAGATATGAAAAAAAATATCCATAACATCCGCCGGAATACCTGCTATTAACGAATAAGCTTTTTCCGTTGTTAGACAATGCTATAAGTATTCGAAAACTACGTTACGGTTCCTAATTCAAAATACCAAATAACTCTCACCCTTCTTTTTTTTTTATCGTGCGCAAAATCCCCACGGATACCACCTCCACTAAAACCGATGGAGGTGATTATGTCGGACTCGAACCGACCAAAACGCACGCCGTCCATGGGTCCTTGATTGCCGGAGGTGAGATTATATAAGACATATCTCTCGCATAAATTATTATTCTCACCGTGGAACCAAGGCACAATGTTCTCAGCAGCTTGTCTGATATTCAATGAATACAATATTGTCAAATATGTTATGTATCTGATAATAACTCATTCATGAAAGTTCAATTGTTTCAAAACCTTGTAGAAACATTGCAGAAAAAATCAAAAAGATCTTCCCCGTCTACAATACAAATAAGTATTGTCTCGAAACGATTTGAGTTCTTTGTGTAGCTATGTAGGTTACCGACGATCGTCAAGCTTGAGCGTGTCAAGAACACGGCTTGAGATTTCTTTGAACACTCTAATATCAAGTGACACCAAAATGGTTTTTGCTACAAAATGACAGAGAGCTCAGCTTCGGGCACTTGGTGTAATGTGCTTACTGAAGACCGCTTCGAGATACGAGTATGTATCCGAAGGTTTTATTCTCTGGTACTTGTATTGAGGACTGGCCTGATACACTGTAAAGGGACCTGTGCACTGCGAAAGTCTGTCTGTACCTAATAATATAGGTATATAGAAGTACCTTGCCTCTATGTTTTTTATCTCTTTTTTAATGGACACATCATCTCGTGTAATAATAAGCTGAAAGTACGTCTTTGGAATAAGGTTCACCATTACAAATACTCTGTAGAAAGAAGGAAATACGTCTGTTGGTAAATAATTTCATGTTTCTTGTTGCGTCAATTGATTCTTAATAGAATAGTTTGCAGCGTATCGGGGTGACAGTGACTCATCAGCCACAGATAATGTAATAGTTGGACCTCAGTCCTGTAGAAATCCTACAACTACTAAAGCTTCAGTGTGGAGTGGCGGTTGTGAATGCGGCTGGTACTTGGGAGGCTCAAATATTTGTATGTATAAATATGGCATCGGCCTGATCGTGCCTCGGAACGCACCGATTATTAAACACACATCTTTGGCAGTTACGGGTGGTTGAAGCCCTAAAAGTACAACAACTGATCTAACTGCAGTACTTCGATATCGCTTATAGCTATAGGTTTTGGAGGCCATATGGCAGTCGCTTCAAAATAGGTATATACATAATAGTGTAACCTAATACTCTCACATAGGCACTGAGGTTGTTTTGATGACTTTCAAAGTTTACAGACTTGTAATTACCTCCCAAAACTTTATTATTCCCAGAGGAAAGATCTAATGAGATGTTAGGTCTTTTTTGTTGTAGAGTGTATTAAAACAAATAGATATATAGGGTATAATAAACGGATATAGAGGTACGAGAGTAATCCATAAAGTATTATGCATGCTTCGTAAAAATTGTGTCCTTCATATCTAATTCCAGGCGTTCTGTGCATTTATTTAATTAACACAGTACAACAAAAATAACAATTAAAAGACGTACACCGCCGCAATATTCAGTTCACAATTTCACAAACATATTATACAATTTGTGTAACGTACCATTTACGTAACGTCCATCAAAAATTGAACCGCGTCGCTTCATTAAACATCCCCCAAATTGGTTCATGTGGCGGTGACGGAGGGAGGGCAGGGAGCCAAGTTATACTGGTCTATTGAGCAGAACATCCAGCCTCACTCGTTAAGGGGCGAGTAACGGCTATATGTAATGCATACAGACACAGCTCAGTAGATATCCCTAGAGACTGTGGCGGACACATCCAGTTAGGTATTCCATCGATGAAATTTACCGACCTTCGGATAGAGATATTATATGTATATATCGTAGATCAATATCTGTCACAGTGTAAATGAGTTAACATTCGCATTTAGAAGGTAACAGTAGTTATTCTCTGTTCGCACACGTATTTTCCTCTTCGTACAATTACGAGTTCTTCACAATGGACGTGAAAAAGCATTTATAAATAAATAAATATTCTAGGACAATCTACACAACGCCACCTAGAATCAAAGAATCAAGAATCAAAGAATCAATTTCATTTATTCAGTTTAGGCACATAAAGAGCACTTATGAATGTCAAAGTTTTACAATAATTATGTACCTACATTTGTCAAAAATATTATAATTCATAATAAATTAGGATACTTAGTAAATAAATCATTAGAAAATGATTCTTTCGCTGGTTCGGTAGTTAAATCTCCTGAGAAGAGACCAGCAAGAAACTCAGGTATATTATCGTTATTCTTTTTAATATTTAGTTGTTTATTTATAATAACTGGGTGCAAGAGCAAGAGATTATTATGCCCACGCATTTTTATCATCAAGATATTCGTCTACTTTATAATAGCTTTTTTTAATTAAAAATTTTTTCAATTCTATTTTAAACTTATCAAGTGGCAGGTCAGCCAAATCCTGAGGAATTTTATTATATATTTTTATACATTTGCCCACAAACGAATTACTGACTTTATGAAGCCTTAGTTTCGGTATCGCCAGTTTATTTTTATTTCGCGTATTCAAATTGTGAAAGTCTGATTTTTTTTGGAAGAGGTCTAGGTTCTTCCTTACATATAAGGCGTTGTCGTAAATATATTGTGAGGCAACTGTTAAAATATTAATTTCTTTAAACAGTTCTTTCAGCGATTCACGGGGTCCGAGGCAATAGATTGCTCGTATAGCTCGTTTCTGTAATATAAATATAGTTGCAATATCGGCAGCTGAGCCCCACAGCAGCAGACCATATGACATAACGCTATGAAAGTAACTGAAATAAACTAATCGTGCCGTTTTCTCGTCAGTTAGTGACCTTATCTTTCTAACCGCATAGGCAGCTGAGCTAAGTCTTCCTGCTAAGGCTGTGATATGAGAACCCCATTGTAGTTTATTATCAAGTGTGATGCCAAGAAAAACTGTGGTATTGACTATTTCCACAGTTTCATTATTCATTATAATGTTTGAGTCTATATGTCTTACGTTTGGCATCGTAAAGAACAATGGGTAATTTTGTATGGAACCCGTACCCACTTTGTAGCATTTTAGACTAGGTGTAATTTAGAAGAGGCCTAATTGAGTAACTCGAAAATAAGTGAACGAATGAATGAATGAATGAAAGACCGAAGTTATGATAACTTCTTTGTAACATTTTTAATTGATAATAATCGCAATTTTTCTGCTTTTTGGACTAAATAAATAGGTAACCAGTCATTTTTTCTGTCTTAAGAGAGCGATATAGCTTCCTATCGTTGGTTTTTGGTACAGAAAAAATATTAAATAAGAACTATCAATCTTAAATAGCACAGTTTTATTAAATTGTATTGTTACTTTCAATGATTATAATCATCCCAGGCACTTGCCGGACCTACGAAGTTATCTAGGTGCCTGCCAACACCTAAGTACCATATTATGCTAATAGTATGGGCACAAGCACCTAGAGTTCTCATACCCGTCATGCAGGAGCAATAATAGGCTTCGATGGCTTCTCTGCCCTGGACATTAACCTTGATTGAAATATATGTGTAATATATTTTATTTGACACGTGCCTCGATAATATGCGGCCTCTAATGAACGAGCAGGTTTCGGTTACTAGCCCATGCGGCGACATTCTAGGGCTACGGCTCGAAGATACCTCAATATTATATATACCATCTCCACCTCGCCAATGCTCGGCAAATCAAATCAAATCAATCAAATCTCCATCAATATTATATACCGCGTTCACCTTCCATTTTTTTGAAGCAGATGAGTAATAATAATAATTCAATCGTTAAGTAATACACTGAAGTCCGTTGTGAAAGCCGAGGTTGTAAATAAAAGTAAGAATAAAATAAACTAAGATATGCGCGAGCGCTCAAAATCAGTTCCTATCAGGTACTAACTACTGACGACACACCGACGCTAGCACAAAATAGTTCGAACTACCCACCTAATCGATAAAATCAAAAAAAAATTGAACGTCCGTATGTCGATTTTACTAAGGATTTTCGGTATTTTCAACATCAAATATCTTTTTTCCTACATAAGTTACAAAGTTGCTCCAATACAAAAAATATCTACGTTTTCAAAGACCTTTCGAATTGTACCAATTTCAACTTGCTACAAACTGGGTACGTTCTGACCCATGTCCTTTTACACATTTTGTTTTTTTTGCATTAAGTAGCAGGTTATTACTCGTGAACCAATGCAATATTACAGAAAGGGTATTATTCACATCGTCAAGTATTACTTTTTGTCTGTCAGTTTTAAAAATTAATGAAGTGTCATCAGCAAATAATACTATTTCACAAAGATTTTCAATGAAGTATGGAAGGTCGTTTACATATATCAGGAACAAAAGGGGTCCTAATATCGAGCCTTGGGGTACTCCCATGACTAGCGGGGCGCCAGAAGAATCGGTGCCATTAACGTTTACTTTTTGTACTCTGCCAGTGAGGTAAGACCTAAGTAAGCTAAGTGAGCTATTCGAGACACCATAATAATCTAACTTTAATAACAAGGTCTCATGATCAACACAATCGAAAGCCTTTGATAAGTCACAAAAAATACCAATGGCATCCTGCTTCTCCTCCCATGCATCAAATATATGTTTAACTAGTGCGACTCCTGCATCTGTTGTATTTTTGCCTTTAGTAAAACCAAACTGTTTTTTATGAAGTAAATCATTGGCTGCAAAATGTGAAAGCAGTTGATTAAATATTATTTTTTCAAAAATTTTACTTAGCGCTGGTAATATAGATATGGGACGAAAATTGGATGGGTCACTTTTGTCCCCTGCTTTGAATAACGGAATGATTTTACTGTACTTCATAAGATTTGGAAATTGTTTTTCATCTATACATTTATTGAATATTAATGCAAGGTAGGGCGCAATAGTGGGCATTATTGAATTTATTATATTGGTTGAAATGCCCCAGAGATCTTCAGTCTTTTTTATATTTAATTGTTTAAATGTTTTAAGTATTGTTTCAGTGTCTATATACTGAAAATTAAAGATTACATTACATTTAGGAACACAAGATTTAAGAAGGGAATCGGCTACGTTTTGCGACGAATTTAATTCACTCGTAGTAGTAATTGCAATATTTGTGAAAAAAGATTCAAAAGCATGGGCCACTGCAGAATCAGTGGTAATGTATTGATCATCTATTTTTAAGTCGAAGGATCGATCACGTGACCTTGTTTTACAGGTTTCTTTGTTAATGACATTCCATGTAGCCTTAATTTTATTATCAGATTTTTCTATTGTAGCCCGTATATGATTAGATTTGGCGATTAAACATACTTTCTTGAATAATTTCGAGTATATCTTAATATTTTCAATTACCTGTGGCTCACTAGTAGATGCCTTTATATCGTATAATTCATATAATTTCTTCCTACTTTTGTATATTCCAGGTGTAGCCCAATCACTAAATTTAATTTTAAATTGATTTACATTTATTGTTTTTTTGGTGAAAATATTGTTAAATTCACTTTTGATTACTCCGAACAAATCTCTGTAGAGATCATTCGGATGATCGTTATTATTCATCTCTAGAAGAGGTATTTTATCTTTAATGTTTCCTTTAAAATGTTTTAATCGATATGTCGTGATTGGTGGTAAGCATAGCTTAACTAGCTTGTGTTATGGGTTCTAGAATGCGGATAAACATACTACTTTCTTTTGTAAACATATACATATTAAACATAGAAACACTCAGACCAATGCAAATATTCATGTTCATACGCACAAATATTTGCACTGTGCGGGAATCGAACGCACGCCTCTTGCGTAGCAGTTGCGTTCACTACCGCCACGCCACAGAGGTCGTCTTTTATCAAGGTCATCGCGGTAGGAACTACCATTGTACTATGTTAGTATCTGAAATAGTGCTCCATATAATCTGGAATTCACTCTAGCTTCTTAATATCCAGTGAGGTGTACCACCTTCCAATATACCCAATAATTAAGTACCAGTATTAGATTTCTATGTCTTGTCATCGTTTGTAGTAGGTACAATGCAATTGAACTTGATTTTTATTATGCGTTTGACATTTTATTCGTTGTAATTTTTATAGTCAATCTATCCAGGACCTTGTCTTTATTTCAGGTAACCTGATACTTGACTCATTTTTGTATTCTATAACACAAGTTAACAGCTTTAAAGTGCATCGCATGCACGATTCCAACTATCTTGATTGTGTTAAGCTTGAAGTAGCGCTCCGAAAGGTTATATTATGTAACACTACCTATTAGCAAAGTTCAGAATGGCAATGAAACAAAATGTGAGAAGTCTAAACTTTTAATGGTAATTAATAGTTAGGTGAAGTTAGACCAAGTTCCTCTGGGATGTTATACCACGTAAACTAAGTCTTTTGCATGAATAATGTGGCGTACGTGCGATTTGAAAAGAAATTGTTCCCCGTAGAGCTCCTGCTGTTTTAGTTTGTGTGGGACGAATGATTTCCTGGAAATTTTATTCGTAGTGCCTTGGATTTCAAAGAATTACATTCGCTAAAGTTTGAAGAAATGGTGGTGATATACCTAAATACGGACGGATTGTCACCGGACATCGACTAAAACACAATATTTTGATATAAAACACGGAACAAAGTAAACATACGGGTATGAAAACTAACCCCTGATATCCTTTGCAAACATGATAGGATAGGATTTAACCACCCAGGATTTGAATATTTAGAAGGTGTTTACTTAGTGATACCGGTCAGTAATAACACCCAAATGGCATACTTTATGTGCTTCACTCAGATTTTACGCGAGACTTCGTCTGTATTTTCTTTTTAATCTTTATTTATTTATTGGACTTTTGTCAGTCCTATTGTAACAAAATACAGTCATTATTTACAAAAATCTTAACGTAAGTTCAACTATTTTACCAAATATTTCTACACATCTCATAAACACACTTTGCAGCATCAGAATGAGGTGCAGAAAAAATATTGTGGAATGACCCTATATTTTCTATCGTTACATTAAAATCTAAAACTAATTGTTCCCTAGCACTACGATTCCGTTAACACTCCAAAACCAAATGTTGGACATCGTCTATTGTACCACATGTTAAACAGTTAGGCCAATCGACTACTCTCATCATGAACCCAAATATCCGTGATGGAATATGACCAGAACGCACTGTCAAAGCTGTAACAACTAAATTTCTATTTAGGTTAGACTGACCAAGTCTCTAATTTCTATAGGTCTGGTGGTAAGAATATTTTTCCGGTTGCATCATTTATTACTTGAAGTGTGAAGACATTGCAAATTTACTATAGGTAACTACTATTCACTTAAGCTGCTTGGTACTCTGCAGTAAATATCTACTCGTATTTACATGTTTATTTAATTTAATATTCGTTCGACGTTGGAATTTTTTTGCCCCTATCTTTATCCCTCTTTTTTATTTTTGTAAATACTTAAGTTTCTTTAATTACTTGCATATGGTGTAATTATTTATTATGTACATAAATTAAATAAATATAGTGTTGTTTTAAAAAAAAGTACGTTTATCTAAGTTGATAAACTTTTTCTATTTAAGCATATTGTAGTTTGAAAAAGTTTAGTAACTGAGGTTACATTAGATTATTTTTATGACCTTGACTATTCGCCAACATAAAGATATAAAATAATAACTACTTAGGTAACATATGACAAAATTTTAAACTAAATGTATCTATGGTTGGAATAAAATATGATAGGAGAATTATTACTTTGATATTCACTGTTAAATCGTACGGGATATTTACCATGTTTGTTAACTTCTTCGTGTAACCGATATTTCGGCGCTGTTGCAAGCGCAATTATTACTTTGATGTCAACTCTATAATTATATTAAATGCCATAACGTATTCCAGAAACGGACCACAACTGCCACAACTCCGGTTTAGTTGGAAACATCTACTAAATAGTTTTTCTTCAGTTATTGCTGTATTTTCTCACGAAGCTATCGTTACACAACGATAAATTCGTTCTTAGACAAAAAAGGTTATTTATCGTGGTGTCTATTGGGATTATAATCGATTTGCTCGTTGGCAGTTTTTGTTTTTGTAATATAGTATCTATCTACGTTCGTTGATATATAGATTTTTATAAAAAATTGGTAATGACTTTTTTTAATTACCGAAATTACACATTTACATATATACATACATACATATATACATACATACATATATATTATACCGAGAAGTACCTAAGCATACAAACAAATATTTGCCATAACTAAGCATTTAATGCACAATCTTTGACTTATCAGTCGAATGTTTTACCACCACGCCGTGGTCATCAAAGTCTTTCTTTCGTGTCCATGATTCACTTAAAATTTTGCCATATCGACCGCATCATCAATGACTCCATCCGTCAAAGTCTTTCGTATCCATGATCCACTCAAAATTTTGCTATATCGACTGAACCATCAATGACTCCATTCGTCAAAGTCTTTCTTTCGTACCCTTGATCCACTTAAAATTTTGCCATATCGACCGCACCATCAATGACTCCATACAAGGCGTCCTTAGAGCAGGAGGCAGGGCATAAGGGGCACGAAATAAAGTACGTCATGGACTGCACGGGGTAACCGCAGTCACATGTGGTTCCCCATCCCCCACCTGCATAGATTCTACCTTGACTGACCGACCAATGTGCACAGACGGTTGAGAGACCGCCATACCGGACATGGGAAGTTGCGCCTAAGAGCTAGTTTCTCCTGCAGAGGTAAGGAATCGTCAAAGTTATGGCCCTGATTGAAACTCACACGATATCTTGTTGCAACGCGTTGATACGATGATCCGCGTTCAACGGAGGTAGGACACGACGGTATCTCCCGTCCGAAATGAGCTGTCCAACTGGGGAAGTACCTCCGCCCTACAGAAGACCGCGGTCATAATAACCATCGTGTTGTGTTCCCGCCAGTAAGTAGGGTAGCCAGAGCTCACTATACCCCTCCTTCCCCTCCCCTTCCTAGCCTCCCCACCCCTTCCCAGCTCTCCCCCTTTCCCTTCAGGGTGGGCAGCGCGTGTGTGACACCCTTAGTGATGCACACGTTCATAGGCCACGGTGGCCGCTTTCCATCAGGTGGGCCGTGTGCTTGTCTGCCACCTACGTAGTATAAAAAAGAAAAATATAAAACTGAATTTTACGTAAGGAATTCCCCTAAATTGACGCATATCCATTTTACAAAGCACACACTGAGCAAGTCATTCAAAAACCTCAACCTACTTTGGTTACAAAAATACCAATACAAAAACCGATTCTAATTGAACTGCATCCTACTAATATTATAAAGGCGAAAGTTTGTTTGGATGGATGGATGTTTGTTCCTCTTTCACGCATAAACGGCTGGACTGATTTGGTTGAAATTTGGTACAGGGGTAGATTAGAACCTGGAATAACACATAGGCTACTTTTTATCCCGGGAAAAGGTTCCCAAGGGTTGCGGGAACGGGAACAAAATTCCACGCGGGCGAAGCCGTGGGCATCAGCTAGTTACGTATATATTTATATGAATTACCGTTAATTCCTGCAGCCGTGTTTCGTTATGTCGGAACTATTTTTTGCAACATACGGGTTAGTTCACAGAAAAGAAAAAAACTAGATATTTTGTTTGCTATTGGTGTAGTCTCTATATAGGAAATATCGGTTAATTGTCGAATCTTGAAATCGAATGCATGTCTGAACTCACACTGAACATTATATTGAGAAGACCTCTGCTGCGTATCGGTAGAGCGTTTGACTGCTATGTCCCGGAAGGTCCCGATTCACGAGTGTAAATATTTATAACATAACTATTTGCATTGGTTTGGGTACTTCTGTTTATTATTAATAATTTTGTTTCTACATATATCCACATTCTAGAGTACATATCACAAGCTTTGTAATATCCTAGAATATTAATTATTTTATCTAGGACACGTCAACTTCACATCACCTCGCCTAATGGTAAGTTGAAGGCAAAGTTTCACAAAAGAGGGTCACCATTACAAACACGTACAGTGTCACAATGGTTGTGCTCAGTTTGACTGCCTCATCAGATATATTAAATAATTTTCAATCCTATCTAATAGAGCCCTTGCTAGCAAAAATAGCACTTTTTTAAGACTATGCTATAACTGAAAATTTCTTTAGGTCATCCTGGGAATGTAACCAAAGCCCTCATGCTCATTACACAAAGCAATTAGTGTATACTGATTTATGGCATTCCGCGTAAAGATATTCTTTAGAAATATACTGAACCTTGTTGATGACCAGAATCGTCAATGGATTTGACGTCATTTGCTTTCAGAGAAAAGAAACCCTTCTTCTTATGTCCTCTTGTCAATACAAGAAGGTAGTTCCTTTTTTCTGCAGTTTACTGTACTTTAGCAAAAAAACTTCATAGAAAATTACCCTCATAATTCTCAGAAAATATAAATAACAAACTTGCTTATACTGTCTGTAAGTACACAATTTTGTTGCGTTTTGTACACATAATTAGTTTCATGACGAAAGCCTTTGTTCCGCACCTGAAGTCAAACGAACAATGACGTGGCGTTGTCTATGTATGCGCTACTGTACTTTATTTAGCTATGGTGATATTCTACAACGTTGATGAAACAAAAGCAAAAAGAAAAATAAGCCACACTGGCCGAAATTTGTGTTCGACATTTAAATTTGTAATTGAAATTCTGATGAACATTTTTTTTATGTTTGGTGGCACTTTAAATTTCGATTGGATGAGTGAATACTAATTCAAGACCGTATTTGAACCAGCCAGCCATAGTCTCAGTCTCACAAGGGGAATGCTCTGGCCAACTGAGCTACATGAGCACGTTTTGGACATTCGAAATTCTCCTATAAGTACTAGTCTCCTAGTAGTAGCAAACTAATTGCTTCATAATTTCAGTAAAGCCTAATATTGCGAGTTCCAGCTGACCATGAGAATATAATGTACCTTTACTAGATTATTTGAATTTGGACGTTTGATCATCTCAATTGAAACTGACTTATCATTGAGCCTTTTACCATATATCCAGGATTAAATGTAGGCCGATCCCATATTTTAAATGATAGTTAAATAAAAGCGTATGTACATTATTGTTTTATCTCACAGTACCCGGCACATTTTGATTATATTTAAGTTCTTAAATGAGGTAAAGAAATTACAAAAGCCTTTTCATGACTGCGATAAAAACGTATAACTGTTTGAATGTACAATAATAACAGTTAAGTGGATGTAGTATTAATATAGTACATATTAAATTTTAAAATTCCTGCAACGGATTTCATTAATGATAAGAAACGAATTCAAATAGTAAATAATTTATTCAGTGAACTGAGGTTATGATGAACAAATGAATCTATGGAATCTACAGACATTTTACCTACTAAGGTAACATTACTGAGTTTTTAAATAGAAAATATTAAAAAGACACATCAATATTATTTACGTTTAGTGCCTAACCAAATACAGCATTATGTTGGATATTACATCTGTTTTCGAATGCATGTGTGTGGGGATCGGAAAATACTGGAACATCATAAATCTTTCAAACTAAGCTACTTTAGTAGAGGAAGCTCGTGAGATGCATCGGAATTCAACCAAATGTCTTCCTTTAAGTATTTAGATGTATGGGTACGTTATATGTGTATTATGATTACCGTTCTTTCATATACTAATAATCTCAGAGAAAATAACAGACAATCGCTTATCAACCTTATGTAGGTATAATGTGTGAGGTTGAAAGTAATATCGTATGGAAGGCGTTGAGAATGGGTAAAATGTTTCTAACATTAGATAACATGGGAATAGGAAGAGTTTAGAAAATATGTATAAAGTATGTGAAGATTATAATAAGACCAGGAAGGGAGACTAACCGCATACAGAGATAAAATCTCTAATGAGGTCAGAGGTTTAATCTTACTCACACACACAACAACACTCGTTAATGTTATAGTTAATTACAAAATCCTATACTATTGAACTAAAACCTATAAAATACGTTAATAATAAATACCGTCTTTATAGCAACTTCACCTAAATTTCACTAACAGATGCGAGACTAATATTGTGTCAATTATGTCTGAGTTTCGATCACACGTAATTATATTAGTTTTAACTTAAACTCTTTTGAATTCAAACAGACAGTAACAACAGCTATAACAGTACCCATTCGTTCAGGAATTAATAGAAACAACATTTACATAAACACACAATTTTACATAACTCAACCTATTACAGATTTATCATAAATTTATTATTCGAATACAGAACAAATTCGATGGGTACTGTTTATTCGGGATCACGTTCAGAAACCATTGAAAAAGCATTGCCTGAAACCCTACCGTGGAATATTTTGTCCTACTTTCCGGCCGAGGCCAGAGGTCTATTTCTTAAAGCCCCACATTATTTCTTTTGTTTTATTTTGTTCGTAAAAAGTATCTACTTACTGACTACCTTTTTGTTTCTATATTACAGGCAGGTTTAAAAAAAATGTTATATAGAATAGAATTTATACAACAACAGTAGGTAGGTACGGGTATTCTTTAGAATGATTATACTATTTTTCAAACAGAAAATTAGATACAGAACCTTTCGCACAACGTTTAAATAAATAAATACCTTCTCAATCAAGCAATAAAGTGCAATTTAGGTCAAACCAATGAATCGATTAGAAAATATTTATTTGACACGCACAACTCACATCTCCTTTTGAATGTTCGCAGCTTTAAAATCCATCAATCGATTGGTGGGTTTTATCATGTCCTCGTTTAGGTCATTTATAAAAATGAGGAGACGCTGATATCAGATTCAGACCAAGTTTTTATAAGTTATTCTTTGCTCCATTTTCGTAAATTTCAGTATTACCTGATAACTAATGTTTTTCACCTATTTCCCAGACAAAATGTAATTGGTGTGCTAAAATGGTAATTTTATTTAAAGTAATTTATTTATTGTGACCTTTGTTTTCCAATCACCGTAGATTCTTTTCAGCTATCGTATTTTTGAGGTTAATCACCGTCGACTAGATTTTTGATATTGGAGAGCTGTTATCCGTGGCTGTCAGTGGCTGTCTAACTAGCATTAGATATATCAACGAACGTGTCTGGGACGAATGTAGTATCCAAGAGACATGTATCACTAAACGTACTACCTTCATTGTTTAACTGTATTGTTTGTTGGTTACCTAATGTCATACACTTTATTATAGCTTGACTGACTAAGATTGCAGAGAGCACTATCAGCAATTTTAGTCACTCAACTTATCTGACACACGGTTGATATTTCCGTAACTATCCGTAACATTTTGTTGGTGACAATAATCACTTGATAGATTGACTCATTGCATGCACTTAAACAAGGAAATATATAAGTGAAATAAATGTTCCCCGCAGCTCAACAGGGGATTACCTATATATATATACTACAAAAGATTGAGATGACCTCACATTTTTCCTAACAGTGAATAAGGCTACGGTTATTATAATATAAGGCTGCGAATGAGCTTTGAAACAATGACGTCTATGTATAATCCTTGGCTGTACGGAACAAAGACATTGGTATCGCTAAAGACCACTAATAAACCACTAACAATTTTTGTTACTGTCCAAAGTCGGTTTATGTTTGGTACATCGGCTTTCCAGGAGCGTCTACAATTTGACTTGCCAGCCCTAACAGAAAAACTTGCACCAGATCCTCATCCGTTGTTCAGCAAATACAACGATAGGATTAATAAGTTAGGTTGGAAGTTGGTTGAGCCCTGTGATGAGTATACGAAAGTTAATCGTTCTTTTTACTTATCTCCAGATGTGAAGATGGTGGAGGTGGCGCGGCGACAGGCACGGGCGGGCGGACGGCGTCGCTACGGCTCGCGAACGGGCGCGTGGCGGCGCAGTCGGCCGAGCAACTACCCCACTCGCCCGCCGACTGCGCATCCGTGCGCATCTCCATGGACAACACCAACACCTGCTGCACCGACTCGCTCGTCACCGCCCTCGACGACGAGACCTTGCTGCTAGGTAACTACTGTAAGGAAACTTTTCTCCTACTAGAATCTTAAATAGCAATATATATATATATCTTTATATCTGACTTGTTTCTAACAAAGATCTTAGAAGGGAAAGTAGAAGCAAAGAGAGGAAGAGGTAGGCCAAGAGGAACTTTTATGGCACAAATAAAGGAAAAGATACAAGTTGTGTCGTATCAGGAGGTCAAGGGCTTGGCGGGAGACAGAGAGGAGTGGCGATTACTCCACCGACAAGAGCATAGCTCTTAAGTTTAGAGAGAGAGAATCTTAAATAGCTTAAAGTCAATCTCAGGTTATCTCAAAGTTCTTCCGACGTCAATAGTTGTGGATCAAAATTCGAGGTTAAGAAAAGAGGCATGTCTAGGCCGTACTTATAGGATGATGAGTTTATTTTGTACTAAGCAAATACGTGACAAAATTAACGACTCATATTTCGATTGATCACATACCTATGTACTAATATTTCAACAATTGATGAACAAATTGATTGAAAATCATAGTTGATATTCATGTCCATGTCAACAGTCTCGTAAATTGATTGTCTATATTCATTTGTATAGTGGGTACGCTATGAAATACGTCCGTCCGTGGCTATTTACTTTGGCATTGTGACTCAGAAACTCGTAAATTCTCAAAAGGTCATACAAAGAGATACTGACCAAGTTCTATTGTCCCTTTTCTTGAATAGCAAATAAACCAAATTGGATGCTAATCTAACCTACACGAATTTGGCCTACTTATCTACTTACATACAGCTACTAAATAGGTATACTAGTTGAAAACTGCGTTATTCTAAGAATCAATCAATCAATTAACCTGTAGCAGTTCTCTGCATAGACCTTTTGACATTATGGACCATGGCGACATTGTGGAACGATGCAGTAGCATCATCATCATAGATTCAGTGGCGATGCTGTCGCGCTTCTGTCGCGATCAAGTGCGATTCAGTAACGGCAAAGAAATACCTTCGATTGCTACAGTAGCCAGATAGACTCCATTGAAGCAGCATTAATCACGTTTTCTTTGGTGCTGTTATCCCCATCGCCCCAAAGATGGTTGTATAGGAAAATTTCGAATGATTCAGACGAGGCTTCGTGGCTTATAAGGAAAGATCGCGGTTTGGAATTCAGTCCAATTATTCACTTTTTCCTATTTAAATTTGATTCAGTTATGCAGTAGCTCGTTTGCGTCGCTACTGTAGCGCGTCTCAAATGCGACTAACACGCGATAGCATCACTACAAAAAGCGGCCTTAGGATTGGAATCCCACCTGCATACAAAAGCTTAGTAGTAATTTCGTCCTCACCAGGGCATTTATTGTTCTTCAATTGCCGTCTCTATTTGGCATTGTTTGACATCGGGTATCTACGTGGTGCTTCAGCAATATGCAACAAAATAATTATACCGTTCAATTAGCATGTACCTATTGTATAACTGTACACAACAAATGCTAATTAATTAACATGTTGTGCATAGATATGAATTGAATGCTAACAATGAAAATAATGTTGACATAATAATATATTGTTTAGTAGGTATTAAAGTAGCTTGATTTGTTGTCTTCAACTAAATGTAGAAAAAGTGTGTTCTCTCTTAATATGGCTCTTATTTTATATTTATAATGTGCATGAACATGAAAAGCGTCGAGAACTTAGCGGTAGATACAATATAGATGTAGGTGTTACCTGGCGGCAATCCATTACAAGAACATGTATATACAATGTATATGCATATACACCACGGCACCCCTCGAAGCAAGTAAAAAGACTTTTAACCCGAGGAGACATGCTGTTCTATCTCCAATAATCCGCAAGTACGAAAAACAAACCTCGACACGTGTTTTGACTCGACACGTGTTTTGCCTCTACACGAGGCAGTGGAGTCGGTACTGCGATCTAAAAATTTCTGTATTTGCCATCAGGCTTTTACACTACCAACGTGAACCTACTCTTGACACCAGGACCTCGATTCTATTAATATTCAACTATGTACCCCAGAGGCAAATACCATTTAATTTTAGACTATTACGCTATGAAAGTCTAAAATTAATTGGCAGCTTATAGAGTAAATGAAATCATTTAATTTTGGGCTTTACGCTTATATCAATTAAGTCTACAATTTAATGGCCTTTTTTACCCTGCCTGTGGTTTGACAATGGTTGACAATTAGTAGAACCGGATTCCGGCAGTTCAGTTCAGCTGAAGGGGTTATTGGGAATACTAATCATTTTGATTACTCTTTTTTTTTTAAATATTTTGAATGTGACCCTAATAAACTTTGTATCTACCTACTTTAATATTTCGTGAAGTTTCTTATTCAATTTCACTGAGAAATATTCTCAAATACCAAGCGATCATGTTGCCGTGACGGGCACAAAAAACTGCATCCGATCTCGAGGCGGAAAGAAACTAAAAATGCCATCTATGTCAAGGTCAGTGACAGCGGACTGACACACAGATCTGACATGAGACAGTTTAAAATAACAAAACACTAATATCTAAATGAATTTGGAGATGTGTATAATGAACATGTGTTCGTTGGTGTCAAATGAAAAGGGTCGAGGTATTGTACTAACATTATCTTCGTAATATTCAGTATATCGTCGTATAGCTAGAAATATCTGCTAAAATCATCGTTTCTATCGTATTTATAGCGTGTTTTACCTTCACAGTCATCTGTTTTAAACTTTAAATATTATATATTATGTTTAACATTGATAAAGACATTATTTTTCTTTCAATCCGTTACATTTCAGCACACATCTATATTATTGTTTTTGTTCATGCTTCAAAACTTTAAAAAATCTACGTTTGAATACCTACAGATTTTGATACGTGCACAATTTGGTCCAAGTTTCTAAGTAGTCTTATTAGTTATTATATTATAAACGCGACAGTGGATGGATGTTTGTTACTCTTTCACGTAAGAACTACTGAATGGATATTAATGAATTTTATCTTCACAATAATATAGCTTATACATCCGAATAACACATGTGCTACAATTTATAAAGATATTGTGTGAATTGTTCAAAATATCACGATAAGTGTCAAGTAGGTAGGACAAAATCTGCGATCTATTCTGGCGTGCGCTGCCAAAACCGCTAGAGTTACACATATTTTGTAATGTACGATGGAAATGTTTATCTTAAATAGTCCTACAAAATATCCGTCACGGCTTATGTGTAAGCCATTTAACAATATAAATAGGCAAGTTTCTGAAGATATTTAGATATTTGGATGTTTGTTATTCAACGCTCTAACGACTGAACGGATCAGGAATATCATACACGCATTTTTATCCCGGGAAGAGGTTCCCATGGGTTGCGGGAACGGGATCAAAATCCCTTTGAGTGAATGAGCTGGGATGGTGAGTATGCTTTCTCCGTCCCCAATGGTGTACATCATACGTTATGTATAATTACACGGTTGTATATAGTATGACTACAAAAACAATAAACTAAATTCAGATAAAAAGTTAACACCAGAAGTTCCGTCTGCAGTTATTACTTTTTGCCAACACGAATGAATCACATAAATGACCCTGCAGAATACCATAAAGCTCCGGAACTCGGTCACGAATCAGAATTTTATTTTTTTAAAGCACACCTACACCGGAACTAAAATATGTACAAGCAAGTGTGAAGCGAAGATTCGACCCGCGATGGCTTTGCGCGCGGATATAAAACCCATTTCCTGAAACAATTAAGGCGCCCAACATTAAATATGCAAAGTTGACGCCGTTCTCCATCCGAGCGGTTAAACATTCAACGATATTGCTCTCACACTCGCCAACCTCCAGATCGCAAACTGTACTAGTACGAGTTTCAATTCACTAATAAATATCATCCATATCCATAAAAAGCTTCTCATAGCATCCTGTCAATCGCTGTTATGGATACATGCAAAAGAGATATCTTTTACCCGAGTAGGTACGCTGAGAAAATTAACCTTGTGTCTGTCTATTATCGCCTAATTGAGACTGCCTCTAGAATCTTGTCATTCTTGCAAATAGTAAAACTCCAATTTATTCAGTTGATAACAAGTGTAATTTTCCAATCACCCGTAAGTTCAAGGTTTATTTATACGCAGTCAACCGATGCGTGTAATTGACAGCAATTTCATAATGTATTGAAATTCGGTGGCAAAGTGTTGAATTTGAGCTCGAGTAGTATTGGCTATCAAGCACTTAACATTGACCATGAATGCTGTAGATTTTGTATGGCAAGAAGTAGCCGGCAAAGGCACGATACGCGCATGGCTCGCTTCCGACGGACGGTGTGCTGAGTAGCTCCGCGGCTCAGTGCAGTCCTACGCCGCCCAGCCGTGCGCGATGACATGCCGCGCTCAACCCCCCACGCCTAAAGCTCTGTACATACGCGATCGAAGCTCACCTCATACACATTAATACGATTAAACAAAAATTTGGTGTCGCGTGTGCAGTGATTGAATTTCAACGATATTGTTTTCAACCGTGTACCGATTTGTTCACCGAAAATGTTGCAAAGGGGATTCTGTCACGTTCGTAGATAATTTAAATTTCAGTGTCACAGCTTATAAATGTTGTAAATGTCTATATGTTCGAATTTGTTTTGTCTCATCAAATAAATAAGGGTGTAACCAAACGACTAACCATGAAATTGAAAGTTGAAATTTTCATTGAGTAATTAGCAGAATAATGTTTTCAGAAGAACAGTTGTAAATTTTTGAGTGTAAATAAGGCTTCTGAATTCAACAGCCTTTATAGGCAACGATTAATTAATTGATTAGAGGCTAATTCAAAATAATAACTAGAGGAATATAACACAAAACTTGCACAAAACTAAAGAATAATCAATTAATTAATACAACTGATTGGAATGACGTTATCGCATGAATAAAATAATCCTTGCTTTTAAAATAAACATAACTGCTGGTCTTACCATTGTTTTTATTTAGAAATGCAATTTTCAATTAAGAAAACAATGGTAACATGAATAATAATGTGGGTTAACACGTTGTCGGTTCTCTCATAGTGCCAAACGGTATTACAACACCATCGCGCTCCGATTGCCAGAATACTGTGAATAGGTTTTTATTTTAGTACATCAACTAGAGGACACGTTAAAACCAATCCAAGAATTTTTCTGAAAGCTCTAACATATAAGAAGAAGCTAGTGAATATCAAATAGATCAGAAGTTTAGTATAGACAGGTGGGTCTTAAAAGAAACTATACATGAAATTAAACGTACATGACATAAATAACATCATAACAATAAAACATCACCGTAACAAATTCTTTGAATACCAACAATAATAACTAAAAATTATGGAGTAGAGAATAACAGGTAAAACAAAGTCGATTCCATTGATAAATTGTATGTTGTGTAGTGTAGAAAATACTCGCAATGTGATCTTGATTACCCTTAAAAGTAGCTTAATAAAGCAACGAATACACATGATACCGGAGCATCATATCCCAGTTCAATTGATATAATCCACCATTCCGTAGAGCGGACAACTGGTATTGCTTACAAACCACTTGATTCTTGACACTACAACAATATTATTTAGCATTCTTGATCACGTGGCGCAACCGTCGCACGATGACGATTAATTCATGTTTATTAAACAAATTAACGATACCAGTGTGGCATTAGATACGAGTTGACTAATTGCCGCTGGAACAAACTTACTGACCATCACTAAAATAACATCGGCTAAAAGGTTGAAACCGCGTAACCGTAACGGTATCACCGAGAATAATTGCCATGTCGATAAGAATATATTTCTATCATTCAGTTAGGAAAAGCTGACAATACACCATCTACAAAACTGAAAATTATCTTTAACGGAACAGATTCAGTATATAATTCGCCAATTTGTCAACTATACCCGATAGGTATATTATTTTCTCAAGCGTTGAGTGGTCCCAGACTTGGTGAGATAGACGCCCACACACATGGAACTCAATTTGACACCTACGCCAATTTAAGTATCCTTCACCTGAGATTGATGGCCCCATATTCTGTAATCCCTGCCATTGACAAATCTTCTCCATTATCAAATGAACTTCATCTATTATAGAATTAGTTCAAATATTCCGACGACATTGAAAGGCTTTTACCGTAATGTTTTTGTCTGTGACAGACTGAAACATATTCCACTATTAAAACTTGATCTAAAATTCCCCCTTTGATATGGAAATGGACATTTTATTAAATAATTAAGTTCATCTAAAAATAACAGCAAAATTATACATTCTAAAGGTGTCACTTTGAGTTGAGTTAATCCGACACAGAACTAGGTATTTTGCATGCCAATAAATGATGTATGAGCGTCAGGAACCGCATTTTACAATTGCCATGGGAGTGAGGTTCAACCGAATTCAATAATGAGAGGTTTTGCGGTATTACTAATTGTGAAATGAAAACCATTCACTAATTAAAACTTACATACAACGAACTTATACGTTAGTTTTTATGGTAGTCACTGCACCTATTCATAATAACTACCGTTTATATCTGGATTCGGATCAATTCATTTACTCAAAGGGACAATGAAAGTGCGAATATTATAACCATGTTATGACCACACTTTCATAGTGCTATATATTTGTGTCACAAGTATTATAAAAATGCTAGCTGTTGCCCGCAGCTCCGCCTGCGTGGATGTCGGTTATCGTGAAGTGCAATATAGCGTATGCTACTCAGGGTGAATGTAGCTTTACCATGGTGAATGGATTTTTGAAATCGGCACAGTAGTTTTTGAGTTTATTCATTACAAACATACTTACAAACTGTTTATAATATTAGTGTAGATAGTAGTTTAGGGCATGGTTATAAGGAGAGGATACGATTATCTACAATATTATGTAATAAAAGCTTCATAGTCAATACCAATTTCTGTATTACTAACGTATGTTAATTGTTGTTAATAATTTTGATATTATTTTTACGTTTTCCGTTACTATTTTCCTATTCACAAATGGCAAAAAATTCAGTGTAGTATTTTTTGTGAATAATTTTGAAGCTCTTGTAGGTCTGAAATAAAAGTAGGTTACAGGTTACATTTTATATTCCAGCTCTAGGTAAGTGAATTACTTTTTCTTTAAGTGACTGAAGTGGTAGAATTATACATATTTCTTATTTACTGCCAGTTTCTTTACATATTGCTCGTTTCAAATGTATAGGTTTGGAGGTTACAATGACAACTACTAAGTAGGTATTATAGGTACATAAAACACTCAACACATAAGTGCTTAAGAGAGTAATTCCATTTTTAACATAAATGAATAGCGAATTTAGTGAGATACACACCTCGGAGTATATCAGAAATATTTTTATTCTGTAAATATGTTTAATATTCTGTGAAACATTTTCAACAGCCTCTGTGGCGTGGCGACTGCTACACCGAGAACGCGGATTCGGTGAAAATATTTTTATGCATGAATATGGCTGTTTGCACTGGTCTGGTCGTGCCTCGGAGAGCACATCAAGACGTCGATCCTCGTTGTCATACGACCATCTACGGCAGTCGTTACCCGTAACTACCCGTAGTTAGAGACCTAAAAATTTCAATAACTGGTCTAACTGCAATACTTCGATATCGCCTATACCTATAGGTTGTGGAAGTCACATAGCAGTCGTTGCACGGAATATATCGAAGTACAGCCGCAACTTAGACTCGACTAAAAGCGGACCACTGACTCCGAGGAAAGAGCTTCAGACGCGAAGCTTAACTCAAGAATGATGATGATTATGATTTGTGAGAAATTTTACTATCAAAAGTAAGTGTTGAAATGAGATGAAGTCGAATTGATGTGCCCTAAATAAAAAAAAGTATTTTTATACCACTTAGGTGACCGACAAGCACGTCGCCCACCTGATGAAAAATGTTTACCGTGACCTATGGACGTTTGCAACACCAGGGGCGTCACGTTCGTGCTGCCAACCAAATCGAGAAGGGGAGAAAGAGGAAGGGTATTTTGTAGGGTGGAGGTACTTCCTCAGTCTATTTAGACTGAGGAAGTACCTAAGCACAGTATTCTCAATTCTTTTTATTTTCAACTTACGAGTAGTTATAGAAAATTGAATCAATTATTGAATGATAGTAATTTAAAAAAGACGATACCTACACCGGCTCGGAGATGGAAGATCAGATGGCAGTCACTCCAGGCAAATCTGATATACTTACCATTTAAAAACAGTAAGCAAACCCAAGGCATCTGTTCGTATTTGGACACAACTCACACAACTTGGAAATCGTTATGGTGGATGAGGATAAAATTATTTTTTTTCCTATAATATTGATTAAATACTACAATTAAACTGGCACAGAAATAAAGTACGATCTGAATCTCTGAATATTAAAAAATATATACTTAAGTTTAACGCACTAAAAGACTACTATTCAAGTACTGTGGATGTGATTAGTCCCATAAAAATAATAGCAATAGTTTCATCAAAAATACTCGTACATTTACAATAAATATTCTTAGAAACTAATTCGCACACTAATTGAACTGGTGATTGCCACCTGAGTACACACGTCATCGCTAATTAATGCATACACAACAATATGTGCAGAATATTAAATAAGTAGGTATATACTGCAAATCCATATTCATTAACTTGGAGGGTTTTAAAAGCACATTATTTTCGAATGCATTTAAGCAGCTGATACCGAAAAGATTAATGATGTTCTAATATTAAAACGAAACCGTAACATTATTATAAGTTATTTTATTGCACCTGAACTTCTCACACACACTTGAAATTGAAACTGTCAATTTTACCATTTTACTTAGATCGTAAGTCGTAATAACAGTACTGAGTGACAATTTGTTAGTTGTCGTATTGTGGAATAGAATAGAATACAATATTCAATGTATGGCATTACATGTAATTTGACCTTTATATTTATACTGACCCGTGCAACTTCGTCTGCGTCACCCCGTTTTTGTAACATTTTTCATTCCTGCTGCTTGGTCGTAGCATGATGTTATATACATATAAACCTTCCTCTTTAACCATTTTATCTATTAAAGAAAACCGCATCAAAATTCGTTGCGAAATTTAAAAGATTTCAGCGTACAAAGGGACATAGGGACAGAGAACGCGTGTAGTAGTATGTAGTGATTGTACTGTGATGCAAAAAACGGATGCTGAACTTATTTGCAGCAAATTGGGCACAAATATATAGAGATAACAGTATATAAGTTACTGCCGGAATGAGTACCGATCAGTTTATAATGCAGTCAGACTTTCCATTCTCTTCGGAAATTTCGAAGTTCACTTTGGAGAATGAAATACAATTTATGAGGATTCTCTTCCAGAATTTATTTATTGAGTGACTACACTTTAATGCCAACATCAAAATGGATACAAATGTTTGTTAAGTTCTAAAGCCCAAAGCGTTTTGATCATGTACTGTTTGTTTTAACCATTCTTCATCTCTACCATTGTTTCATTATACCCAAAGGGTTGGCAAGGGAACGGAAACGATACCTTTTGGAAGCATTATGTGTTTAGCTGTATCTTCCCCAACATTGCCTAATTCCTTATTTCTTCTTTATATAGGACATCATTAGTATTTATTCAATTAAATGAAAATCGGTCAGACTCATACACCTACATCATTGAGAGTGTATTATTGTCAACTGGGTGCTTTATAATGAATAGAAAAAAATGGAGTTCATTGATTCCTAATAAGATAAAGGATATTGCTTTCACAAAGCCTTTAGTACTAGTGACATGAAGGGATATGTCCTCTCAAACTGGCACTTAATTTGTATAAAAAATAGAATATCCATGTAACACTTTCATACTGCATCGACGTTCGTGTGACGTCATAATTACTATGTGATCAAACAAATTTGTTAGATCATTATTATTTAAGTGAGTGGAAAAAATATATCGGATATTAAAACCACGTGCCGATACTGGTTTCATAGTAGCTATATTAATATATGCAATGTTTATAAAACACAACCAATAAAATTAAGGCGGCACAGTTTATAAGTCAGTTTTATTTTAAGCATACAGCAAGCATGTTGTGTTTCTGTGACGCTGTATTTGTTCGGGTAAAAGTTTGGTGTTTATTATTGTTATTATTCCGTAAAAGTTGACAGACATGGATCTCTTGAAGCGAATCGGGGTGTCCATACGAAAGGCAGTGAGGAAGACACTTTATTTGCCACGAAATGCAGGAACTAATCGCTCGTATTCTCCAAGTAAGACGTTATTTGTTTTCAATCATTTCTACGTGTTTAGTTGAAATATGACAGTGTAATATAGGCTTATGTGAAAGTTAGAATGAACATGAACTGTGCACGAATTGAAAAGAGCATTGACCGAATGTCATGTGTGTTTTTATTTTCATTTCAACTAAATCAGCAGGTATGTCTGAACACTGCTTGCGTGACCAATAGCAACTCAAAACGTTATATCGAATAGTTACAGAGTAAAATTTGAATCCTATAGTCACATATTTTTTATTTATATTAAAGGTGACTTATAAGAATAACCTTACATGCTAAATATATAAAATAAGATATATAATTTGAAAATTATACAACTGGATAAAACTGTTTTAATAGATATAACAAATAATTAGAATCATCATAGATATCTATTGAATTATCTTATTCCAAAATAAGGCCAGGATGTTACTAGATATACCTACTTCTTATATGTAAATGTGTAAAAGAATAATTGAATAAACTCAGTAGTAAAAACAACCAAATTAAGATTACAAAATTCCTTCGAGGCAACAGGCGAAACAAAATTACTTGTCTTAATTAAAAAGTTACGGGCGTCTTTACCTTTATTTAGTACTTATAGGTATATATCGGCGTTCTTTCAGTACCTATATAGAAATATTTCAACGACTTTAACTTATAATATGCTTGTAATGTAATGTATTGGAGACACCACCAATATCTGCCCAAGCCATACACACCTACTAACCTGACATTTCATGATTAACAAAAATTCAAACTTTCTTCTCGGAATTGGCAACCAAATGGGGTAGTCATTCCGACAAACCTAAGTTAAGCTAAATCAAAACCCAAGTAGTAGAGTGAGCCAAAGGAGAACCGTGACTATGTTTGAAATTTAAATCCAATCATAAAAAATTATACGTTCCAATTTCAAATTCTCTTTTCGATAAATTGTTCCGTATATCCAGCCTGCAACTAAAAACTAAAAGGAATAGACAAGCACATCTGTCGGCTGACATAAAAAAACTGACATGTTTCCTCACATAATCTGTGTTACCATTCTCCCTATCACAAAAACTACTACAAGAATAAGTACTTTAGAGAACTTAGTTCACAAATGATATTTTTATGTAGGTCGGACATTGATCTGTTTTGATCGGTTTTTGTTAAATACATCTGTAATGGTGAAGAATGGATAGACAGATGGGTCTTAGCAACTATATATCACCGACTATGCTTTTGAGTTTTCATGCGATTGCCATCAAGCGGTTTTTATTGACTATATATTAAATGTTATTTTTAGACATTCGGAGTCATACTTTATGTACATTTTATAGATATAAAATTATATTAGAATGTGAAATCATTGTAAACGTGACTGTAGAGATTCGTAACGGGTAAATATCTACGTATTTGAAAAATATACGGGTAAATACCCGGTACGGTTAAACCAGGTAAAAAAAATATTTACCCGAAAGCCTGCTACAATCAGTATTCACTTGTTTTTAGAGACTGCATTGTCACATTTTCATACACTGAGATAACGTTATGAGCTAATTATGAAGATCTTTTATATTTTTATAATGTGAAGATAAATATAACAATACAATACTAAATATATGTGCATATTCTAAAAATGTAGATTATTTATTTATACAAAACAACAGTAGCTAAATTAATCAATCGATAAGGCTATGTCGCAGTCCAATGCTGGACATCGGCCACTCCCAACGTTAGAAGGTTTTGGCCTACTGTTTCCATGCTGGCCAAACAGGTTGGTACGGGGTTTTTATTCCAGTTTTCCTTATCTCGCTGTGATATCGTCTGCGTATTTTTCCGTTTGTCACCTCTTACGACACCTTTCGAATGCGATGGTTAGGTAATATTGTTTCTCCATCACCAAACGTAAAAATGGGCAGATCAGAAGCCCTCGAAACTGACGGCCTTTATAAATGAAAATCGGCCCAGTACTTTTTGAGCCTATTCATTACAAACATACAAAAATAGGTACAAATCTTTCCTCTTTATAATATTAGTGTAGATTTAATGACAGTAGATAAAACTCGTGAACTAGATATGTAAAGATATACTTTAGGAGACGTTATCCCTACTTACCCAGGAGGCAAAAAGGCGAATTTGTACGTATGTATAAATAAAATTGTACTAACCACACGGTATTCAGTTTGATAACAAAAACAAAACACATTATTTATAACAACATTTTCAAAAAGTCATCGATACTATTAAATAAGCCAATGAGCAGATATAACTACAAAGTGAACTTTACTGAAAATGTCTGTGCCAATATCCGAATTAACAAACAATTTATCGATTCATTGGGTACCTACTAGGAAACTATAGATTATTAGACATCAAAGTTAGAAGTCAAATAAAACATAGTTATAGTACATACTTTACTAGAAAACATAAGTAGGAAGTGTATTGTGACTTGTGACCCGTGTATTCAGGAATTGATTTCCATTGCCATAAAGCCGATAACACTGTTGGCCTTTTCGCTCAAACTAGGCGATCTTTCGTCACAGTTTTCTAATCCACAATCAGCGCCATATTGCTAGTGGACCACGTGCGATATAATGTGAGGAAAACACGATTTGATAGTACGTGCGCAGGTACCTGTTTTGCGTTTGTTAGCGTAAGTCCGATGTAATGTTTGTAATCAAATTTAATATTATGTGCTTTCATCATGTATTTGAAGGGAAATAAAACAAGTCAAACTGATTTTAAGAAACAAAAAAAGACACTGATATGTGAAATATAATTATATCTAACTATATTTACCTTTCGAGAATTTTTTTCTCGATTCTCCATAGCATCTGATCGTGTCTACTTGAGGTCACACTTGAAATATCACCTTTCCAATAAAATGAGAATCAAAAAACAACATTCATAATTTTGTACGGTGTAATTACCATAACGAATATATGACAAAATAGGGAACAAATTGATCCTCCTTTTAAAGTCACTTCTGAAAGTATCGTTAGAAAAGCTATTTATTTCAAATTTATATAACTAATTTATATACAGACCGGAAACGGTGCGCACTGTGCGGTATGAAAGGAGTTTCATCCCGCGCACGCTCAAGCTGTGGAATGAACTCCCTGCCGTGGTTTTCCCAAGCGACTATAATATGGGGTTCTTCAAGAAGGGCATCAGACGGTTTCTACAGGGTAGGCAGCACATGTGTGACGCCTCTGGTGTTGTAAACGTCCATAGGCCACGGTGACCACTTCGCATCAGGTGGGCGGTGTGCTTGTCTGCCACCTAAGTGGTATAAAAAAAAAGAATATTAATAAAAAAAATAATCAGGTACCTGTACTATCAAATCGTGTTTAATATTTATATTATTAAAAAAAAATCTTAGTAACGGAAACCAACATTTTCTGAATTTCCTTCCACAGTTCAATCTCTTATTCATTAAATTGTACCTATCTACCGGTGCTCCTTTGCAGATACTATTCTGCAAACTTAGCACTTTTAACGTCTCGTGCCCCCATTAACCAGTTTATCAATGTATGATCTTCATTTGCTTTTGGTAAGGCCCACTCATTAGCCGTATGGATTAAAAATATATTTATACATATATCTAGCCCAGAAAAAAAGCTATTTCTTCGTTCTAAAATTTTACATTTTATTTTAACTGTTTGCTGGCTGCTGAGAAAGTATTTGTGCATGTCTTAAATCAATTATGGTTAATTTCAGAACGTTTAGTCATACTATTTAGGTATCATTGGAAACTATTCACTTACGAATCAATATCCTGACTCTATGGCACTTTCCGATGATATAAAAATTTGCCTATTCTTAATATTTCGTCTATCACTTTGCTAATAAAATGGGTATTACAAGACGTATCTTCTGATTACAGTTTTAGCTTTTTCATCTGACTCTACCGTTGATATTGGATTTCTGTGTAGTGCTGCATTACCACTATACAAAATCATTTCGCATAACAAAACCATACCTATTCAATAAACTATATTATATATGTCAATAGAACAAATGTTGTATAAATTTGTAGACATGTGGTGCTAATCAAATATAGACAAATCACAATTCACTTTCACGAGCGAATAAATACACTTGTAACTGTGTTGATAGATTACTTATAAAATTTCGAAATATAACTGAATAGGAGCTAGTGTAGTGTAGTGCGCAGTTGTCTCGGCAACCTGAAGTTATAAACATAATTTAATCATACTGATTCATAGTCCTTTAACAGCAAAATAATAGTTACAGCTAATGCTTCAAATGTAGTCTCTTTATGCCGGTCACGTACCTACTCCTGACTCAATTTTTTTATCACTTAACTAGGTACTTTAACGGACGATAAATGAAAATATTTAACTAAAAGAACCTACATACCTGAAATAATACCTATTATCATCGAGTTAGAACCTCAAGAGGATAGTCTGCGCCATAGCCTCATCCGGTGTTTAGACAGATGATGTTGGTTTAGGCCCCGAAGATAATATGTACCCTAGACTGAAATAATAACATAGACAGAGCGCATGGAACTGGCAAGAGAGTCACCTACAGTAATGCTAAAGTAGTTCGGATCATAGAAATATAACGCGTTATAAGTCTATGGTTCGGATAGAATGAAGCGGGTGACGAAGACAAAGAGTGTTAGCGTAATGGCGCTAGGTATCCTTTAGTCGCTGAGTACCTAAAACGCAGTCGGTCAATTTCGCGTTATGCCAAAATGTCATTTAAAATTAGCGTTTCAACTAAGTACGGCTTTGTATAATGGCTTTGTAATGGCGCTATGTACTTAGTATTACTTTTGGGTTCACGCACTAGTTCTAAACGTTCCATCTATGTTATTTTTCTAGTCTGAGTGTACACCCGGTACATAGAAGTATTGATGGTAGATTTCATTACAGAAAACATTTCTACACTACAAAAAAAAACACGAACCCAATACTGCAGAAAAGTATTCGATTCGAATTTGCCGATGTAACTATGAATGGTACGTAACCCTTATCGGCTTTTCCTTTCAAAATGTTCAAAGGCACCACGGACAAGCTGTGATAGATGCCTTTCTTTCAATGTGGGAAGAAAACCTCAACGTAATATCTGATAGGTCGAAGGGCTAACAGTGAAGTGACTATGTCGGAATCGAACCGTGTGATCTTATAGTCTTGCTGTATGAAGAGGGAGCCATTGCGATTCGGTCTCTGATAAATATAGCATCCCATTGCTTCTATATTTAATTCATTTTCTATTAGAAAAAAATAGACCTGATATGAAAAAAGTCGGTACAAAGAGTACAAGGTATTACTTTACTAAAAAGGTTTTAACTTAGGTAGGGTAGACTGGGTACAGTTGTAACAATTTGCCTTTAAATGTACATAACTTTGGAATTATTTGACGGAATTTATTAATGTTTAATTATTTTGAAAGGAAATATATCTGTCCTTCAATCAGGACATGCATTGAGGCTTCTGGGGCAATAATTTTGCTACGAGGTTAGTTTATACACAAAGTGAGAAATTGTTACAACCGACCACATGCCAGGGGCGGTTGTAACAGGGAATGGGGTCAATTATAACACGAACCGTTTGAGTAATTTAATGGGTTTATTCTAACAATTAACAGATTTATGCCGTTCAGGCTAAATACACGCCTTCTTTAATAGAATCAGTGCTTTCAGCTACATTATAGTCACAAGTATAAAAATTATCAAAATTAAATAAAATAAATCTTCTTATAGAACTTATACCACCATTTTTATAAAACTAATCAGTCTACTAATCAATCTTGTGAGATTAATGGTTTGAAACAATTTTTAATGATATTCTTAGTAATCGTATTTTTATAATATACAAAAATTGCCATGAAGAAAAATTTACTCGTTAGTTAGTTAGTTATGGCAAATGTAGGCCAGACCACCTGCAGTGCATTCTTCGTGTGCCCAGAGCTTACTACTGACGCACTGGATCCATTGTTCCCTGGGCCTGCTTTCTGAATATAGTGACAGGCATAAGAGGCAATAGCAATCCTCTTTCTGAAGAGGACTGTGACCGTTAGGAATTTTTCTTTTTCTTCTTCTTTGTAACCTTTCTATTTGCATTTTCTTCTCAAGTTCTGGTTATTTTTGTTTTGTTTCCGATTATCATTTTTACATCCTTTTCTTAACCTATTTTGCTTCACATCTCTTCATTTTTATTCATGTTCTTTTGTTATTTGTTCCTTATCGAGTGTGTCGGTATAAATAGTAGATTTCCTGAGTCTACGTCCTTTATTTGTTGTTTTCACACTATTTTCAGTATAAACTACAATCAATAATAATATTTCAATGTTTTAAATATACATAGTAAGATATATAAGCACAATTGGATATATACATTTTGTTACAACTGTACCCATTTGATTTGTTATAACCGTCCCCACCGATCATTTAGGTAGAATACGACACATAATAACTCAATACATGGTTTAAAATAAAAACAAAAAACGTTTTCTTATTCGTAATGAAACGCGAATGAATATAATAAAACGCTAAAATGTAAATATTGAACTATAAACATAAAAATGGAAACAAACCGCAGGCACAAATATTTACTTGAGGTCGTCAAAAAGTAATAGTGTCTTCTGTCGACAAGCACAGTGCGCCGCGGCTGACGCAACATTGTGAATCATGTTCAAACGTGTCGCCTGCTTCTTTCCCCCCTTGCACCCCTACGTCCTACACCGCCGGTTCGGGAGATATTTACGTTGTTATAACCGTCCTTTGTTACAACCGTACCCAGTCTACCCTAACTAAAAAAGGTGTGAATTATAACAATTTAATTTGTTGAATAACTACTGGCCATATAGTATGATATGACGGTATGTAACAATGTGAGTTAGAAATATTCTCCTCACACATTTTTTAAGAACACCATTTTCTGTGAAAACTTAAGGTTGATCCTCGGCAGCCGCTGTCACTGCAGTATCTGCCGAGGAACCTCGGCCGTCGAGGAACAAATCTTTCAATTTGATTATGGTGAATTAATCATTAAGAAGTGTCATGGATATCTCAATTCTCTACCAATGTAGTTCATAGTATTATGAATGGTATACGAAATGTTAGCCATTGTTTTATTATGAAAATTAATTGATTTCATATGCAGACCACATCGTGGTAAAGTCACTTGCTTGCCTAGCAATTATCAGCTTACCTAGCAGATGCGTCGAAGAGTTTGCTTGTAAAGTGAATTTTATATAAATTACCATCAGGTAGCCTAGTGGTATGGGTTATGGACTGCTGAGACGAGGTCTCGGGTTCGATCCCAGGTTTACCATGGCACACACCAATGACTGCGATGCTTTTCGAAGTTATGTGTGCATTTATCGCAGGTTTATAAGTGCCCGGTTAATAGCAATAGGCTCGCCACCTATTACATTGGGGCCTAAATATAAACTGTCAAAATGTGGGTGCTAGCACCTCTACCTACCCCTTCGGGGATATAGGATATAGGTATGATATTATAATACCATCAGTACAGGTCTCGCCTTCGCATGTGAATGACATCTTTCTCGCTGTGAAAACATCGGATGTAACCGAGATCATTTCGGTCAATGTGAATTAGGTAGGTACCGATTATTGATACGAACATCAGTTATTTCGAACAATCTTCTTAACATGTCGTTCCCGGGCAGTAAGCAACTGAATATTTCTGAACGTTTTGCACAGTTTCATTATGTTGCAAATTGTCTGACAGTCGTGAAAAATTTGACTGATGGCTATCGTTCCGTGTGACAGTGTTAACGCCGCTGCCGTCTTCTACATTGTTTACACATCAACACGCTCAGAGGCCGACAATACTCATACAAAAAATGCCTTGCCTTGATCTAAGACTGGCGGATATAAGTAATTTGATTCTACGTTCTCTGTGAAGTTTATATTTTACGTTTAGAAACGGCTAATGTACTCCCTTAGTTAAATGTTCTAATTTTAGGCAGCATGTTGCAGCACGTTGACTTTTGTATACCTAAATTCGCCTAAATAATTTATTTTTCGTCCCCTATCTCGTAAATATTTGAGTGCAAAAGCCGTTTATGAATTCAAAACATCATCGAACCTATTGACTTCTACCTCCACGGTGTCGAATTTATCACATTTTAATTTGTTAAAAACTTAGACTCGGAACCTCTTTGGTGTGCTTTTAGTAATTTCCTTGCGGAGGTAGGATGAAAAGTTGCTTGAAAAGTTACGTGTTGCATTCGAGTGTGAAGATTCTTCGTCTCGGGCTATTTTTTCGATCCCCTCTCTAACGCTCAATTCTAATTTTTGTTATTAAAAAGCAACTTTGCAGTCATGTATAACAGTTAACTATTAAGTACAGCTTTTTTTACACAACACACACACACACAATAGTTAGTAAACCACAGATAGGAGTTGAGCCTATTGCCGCCAATCGGGTACTTTATACAAAAAAAGGGTATGCCGAAAATAAATCCCTAACCCAAAATGTAGCAGTTGAATAAATTTGTACAAAAAAATTTGACCCGATTCCTTGCTATGCGGTGTAAATAGCAACGAAATTAATTACGTACTTAGCCGCACAAGCACTACCAATTAACGTCTTGGAGAGTATCAGACAAGCTTTACTAGACATTTATTTAAAAGTCATCGGTAAAGTGGCAGTGGTTTAGTAGCTAAGGTGACGGTCTTACGATCAAGAGGACCCGGGTTCGAATCCTGATCATTTCCCCATGTGAACCTTTACACAATAAATTTAGATTAACTTGAGGGGTTAACGGGAATACCAGTAATTTTAGTATGTACTAGCTGACCCGCGCAACTTTGTCTGCGTCACCCCGTATTTGCAACATTTTTCATTCCTGCTCCGTACCTGTTGGTTGTAGCATAATGTTATATACATATAAACCTTCCTCTTTAACCATTCTATCTATTAAAACAAACCGCATCAAAATCCGTTGCGTAGTTTTAAAGATTTAAGCATACAAAGGGACATGGGACAGAGAACGCGACTTTATTTTATACTAGCTGTTGCCCGCGGCTCCGCCCGCGTGGACTTCTGATCCCGTTCCCGCTGCTTGGACTTCTGATCCCGTTCCCGCTGCTCCATAAAAACCTTCCGTACAATTCAAGGAACAAATAAAAAAAAGAATTACTGGAATTGGTCCAGCCGTCTTCGAGTTATGCGCTTACCAACACATTTCGCGATTCATTTTTATATATTAGACTATGTAGTGATAATACTCGTTATAACTAATAACTTGAATTTAAAATAAGTATACTAAGTATAATCTGTCCTCATTCACGTTGCAATGTTATTTGCATTAACAGGCTATCATAGGTCATGAACATGTTCGTTATCGCCGCATAGGTCATGGAGTGTCATGTAAACACTACATTTGTCATTGAACTTGGCAAGACATCGTTTTTTAATCAAATTTTCATAACAATACTTAAAATACTTACCTATTTAAAAGCATTCAGTTTATTATTGTATGCAGTGGTGAAGGGTTGATATTTTTTGGAGGTACTTCGAAAATGTTTAATCATAAGTTTTCGACAGTGATTTCAAACAGTTTGATATGCAAAGGTATGTAATTTATTGTGTCTGCTGCTGTAGATAACTTTATATTGAATGTGATATTTTGCACAACGAAGATAGAGTACAACGGTGCCATGTTACAAAAAAATAATATAACGTGTTTCAAAAGTTTACAAAAAAATAGTTATTTGTGCAACAAGAGAGCAAAACTGTTTTTTGCTGCGAGTGCTGATTTTGAATCCTGAGCAAGCGAGGGATTCTAGGATTGAATCACGAGCGTAGCGAGTGATTCTACTGTAGAATCCTGAGCGTAGTGAGGGATTCAAATGCACGAGATGCAAATAATTTTGCTCTCGTGTGGCACACATTACTTTTCACTACAGCAGCGAGAACACATAAGAAATATTACTTAGAAGATAATGCAACACTTATTAACAGAACAGAACACCTATTATTAATTAAAATAATGCTGAAAATTTTAAAAGTTAATAATTAATCTAATTACTTATTGTTGTTCTGCAAATTTAAAGTTGAAAGTTAAAAGTTAAATTTTATACCCGTTATTTTTAAGGTGTGTTCAGAAACAGCGTACGTGACATTTTATTTTTCAAATGTTGATAATAGTAATCATTATAAATACTTATGCATTACTTATTTTGGTATTCAATAACTTTACATAATTATTAAATAATGTAAATAAAATACATGGTTATTCTTTTACAAATATCTTTCAAATTTAGAATTTCGAAATAGGACCTTTGACGTGCCATGAATTAAAAAAAAAACCTTCAAAATACTTGTGTTTGTCACTCGAACTTTTTTATGGACGGCCAAGAGACAGAGTGCAGTGTATGTAATTCGAAAGTTATTCGCGGTACAATTCTTTTTGAATCTATGGTTGGCACTATATATTGAAAATTAAAAAAAAATAATTAAAAAGCTACTTTGTCTCACTGAGTGAGCAAAATCGCATTTTGCACACTGTTTTTACGCAGCAAAACTCACTTGTTTGAGCTGCTGTGGTGAAAAATATATTTGTCGCTAACCAAAAAGTAAGAAATTCAAAAATATCAAAAATATTTATTCTGTATAGATCACTAAACGGCACTTACAAAACGTCAACATCAATAATAAATTATTAGTTAGTTAACAAATGGACCACCACCGATTCGAAACGCGGCCCCGACCTGAGAAGATTCCGGCAAGAAACTCAGCGAGCTTTTCTTTTTTTTTTGGTATTTGGAAACATTTACTTAGTCTAGACAGTAATTTGCTTGAGTAGTAAGTTAAATGAACAGTTCATTTCCAGGCTTGTTTATTATTAAAATAATCGTGAATTTTGATAGCCATGTCGACAAATCTTAATTTCATTAGGAAGCAGCATTTACTACTTCAATATTCTCATTTTCACTTCAACAAATATATGTTATAAATTATTTAGATTATCGACATGAGTAAAAGCATCGCTAACACAAGAAACAGTTATAAGTAAGCTCGAAGGACCAACTATTAAACGATCCAATGTATGTAAACATCTGTCTACCCCTTCAAGAATAATACAGATATGTGAATATATAAAAAACCTAATTTAAACATTATATTATTATATCAAGGGATCATGCTAGTGCTGATATAACTAAATTTTATTAATATCCATTTAGCTCAATCACTAACCTTCTTAATTTCGACCACTTTCTTTTTTTAATAATTTCGGATACAAATGTAGGTAAATTCATCAGATAATATGCCTGTTTATTTCCAACGGAAACGTTATAAAAGAACTAGATCGTCACAATTACACAACAGTTGGAATCAATTACGATGTTAGTTTTGGCATCGATAAACGATGAACGATATATATTTTTGAAGTTTCAAAGAATATCGTTTACAAATACAAATACCTAGCAAAACTGATTTGTACTCTTTATTGATACATTTATATAACTCACTGTTGCTTTAAGTCAAAGTGAAGAGTGGTTTTTATCAAATTTACTAAAAACGGAACTTGCAAAACGTTAAAAGAGTGGCCTTTTTCTATTCATTTATTTTCAAAATTATTTTTCTATCATAATTTGTCTGCGATCATATGATAATTTACATTTTAATTTGCTTGACGTTCCGGCTAAGCAGAGCTGAGTCAAAACGTCAAGCAAATCAAATTAAAAATAGTATTTAAAAAGTAAAACTAATAAAGATTCACTATCTATTCACAGCGTGCGATGATTTGAAGACAATGTTATCTTAAATAGGTAATAGAGTCATCAATATTCAAGATCCCACAATTATTAATATATTAACATAAATAGTTTTTGTTACAGTTTTCTTTTTTCCATCATATAGCTGGTCTATAGTTAGTAGTAGGTCAGACTTAATAGGTACCTACTATTTAAAAACGATAATATTCAACTTCATCGTAATAAAGTCAATAAATAGGTAGGTATTTAATATTAAAACGCCATCAACGTGACTTAATTTTATAACAAAAATATAGCTTCATTTCGCCAAGGAAATGGAAGAACTTCAGAAATCACAAAAACAAATTTTGTCTCGATTGATCGAATGTTGCTTTGGTTATTGTTTTTGGTGGTGCTTAAAAACATGTAGACATGTATAAAATTTTAGCGTTTGTTAGCTATCACCGCTAACGGGGTTATGAATTCAACTTGACGATGCCGCGATGTATGAATATAATCAATCTGGAAATTTATTTAAAAAAAGTCTTTATTTCTACAATATAAATATGATGGAGTTTTTTATTTTTTTTTAATTACGGGAACTTTTACAGACATGTTTACAACTTAATTTTAAAATACAAATTTACTACAAATACAATTATAGTTGCGGCACGCTATGATGCCCGTTTTGACACGACTCACGCTTAACACGAACTGTTAGATGAATAACTACAGAAAAATATGGCGAGAATGTCACAGAAAAAATAATCTGCACACACAAGAAAAGAGAAAACGAGCAAAGCCAATTGTGTCAATCAAAACGGCCATCATGGCGTGCACATGGCAACTTTTTGAACGAGGTAATGGCCACCCCTGTGCAGCCTCGTTCAAAAACGGTTCAAAAACTGTCACGGTCACGGGAAGCGTCGATTAGCCGCTTTGCTATTTCTTTGAACAGCGCGCGCGCTTACACCCACAGACCCAACCTTTCGACTCCAAACGGCTCAAATATTAGTATATTTATTACTAATATTTGAACCGTTTGGATATTTGCAACCTTATGAGAGTCTCCAACTATTTTTATCTGATTGCAGCAATCAGAAAGCATTTTTTTTTTAAATCATTGTAACATGATTCATGGCGTTTGCAAGATCAAGTACTCAGAATTAATCTTGCAGCAAAAAAGAAATGTATGCTCAAGGACGACAGTCGGGGAAATTCCATTAAATTGATACATTTAATTTTACACAGGGAAAATAGTGAAGTTATTACAAAGGCGTCAGATAGCTCTCGATGATGTGTTAGTATATATTGTGTTAAAAACCACAACGCTAATGATTTCTTACTAATGCAAAAATATGCGATGACTAATCTAATAATTATGTTTTTATTGTTATAAAAAAGTGGGAATTCAAATAATCTTTAAGTACTTGAGATATACTAAAACTATGGCAAAATATGCGGTGATTATGCTATATATCTACCTTATTACTATTTTTTTTAATAAAAAACAAAACATTATCATAATAAACAATACATTATGATCATCATCATCGTCTTACCGTTTTTTAGCGGTTATATCGAACTCATCTGAGACTTTCACATCAGAGTCCGGAGCTCGAAACTTGGCTACCACATTACTTAGCTTAGCTTCCGGGTAACGTTGACTAAGCCCCGAAAGTCTTAGTTGACCACCACGTATGTTATTATGACACACAGATCTTCTACTTCTATTATTTCTACTTACTATCGCTGGCGACTTCTTCCACCACAATTTTGGGCCTATTCAGGACTCCTGAAAATATGTGTGTTATGTTTGGTGACAGCATTTTTAAAGCGGATCAGTATATTCCAAATTTTATCTCTACGTACAAAAAAAATGACGTAGGTAAATAAATAACTTCCTTAAAATTAATCTATAGTAAATAATGTATGATTTTAGATTGACATGGTCATTTACATATTCACTGTTAAATTTATCGGGATATTTAAGTACTATGTTTGTTTATTTCGTTGAGTAACCGATATTTCGGCGTTGTTGCAAGCGCCTTGAGCACGGTGTACTAGTACAAGTAAACAAACATGGTAAATATCCTGATAAATTTAACAGTGATCATCTAAAGTAAATAAATGATATACCTATGCTTATACAAAACCAATGAAATAATCTTCAAAATATTTGTTGTGATATTTGAGTACATTTCATTTATTAGGAGCTTTTTAATTTAACAGCCGACAACTAAAAATAAAATTCAAGTGTTATTGTTAAAATCATTATATACCTACAGTTAATTCTCTTCAAATACACATGTAAAGATCTTCTAAAGCTTATTATTTTAGGTCGGCTACACGCCACACGTTTACATTCTTTCTTTCCAAACGTCATTTTAATGAATGAAACATAAACGCAATGTTGAAAAGGGATATTCAAAGCTTTGGGCTATATAAAATAACATTGCTATTATACATATACAGATCTAAGTTTGCAGAGAAATAGAAACAACTACCTATTGACTAATTATTAGGGTGCTTTTCGGGCCCTAACAAAATCGTCAAAGCAAGGCCTAAGTCTCCGTACCTATTTGGAGCCACGACCCACTTTAGAAATAATTAAATGGATTTATCAAATTTGTTCTAACTCTATCAAGTTTAGGACAAAGCATAGATTGAGAGAGATTCTTAATTCTTAATTCTTAGTTTTAGTCCCATATATTATGTCCCTGCTATGTTATAAACTGTAAAGGCAATAACTTATTTCTTAACGTATGCACATAGTTATATGGGACTTATACAGAAGCTCCACCGCAGAGCCGAGGAAAGTCGGAAGCAGGCTTTAAGTTTAGGTACACCGGACAAGAAAGTATTGATCTTCTCTAGCTGAGGCCACTGGGGCACAGTAGCGAATTACAATACAAAGGATTTTAGTGCACCTTTATTTTTCACTTACGAAATGCATCACGAATGCATTCAGGGGAACTTTAAAAGTTTCGCGGAATTTATTCGTCCGCCAACTATGTAGAAATGTTTACGGTTTACAAAGTCATGAGTGGTTGTCACTTTCGTAATATGTCGTACAGTGTATATAATATGTATATGTGTGTAATATACGCGAGTTCATTTAATAACAAACAATATTAAAGGACCTTTTACACAGCACTATGTAATATTTAGGCCCCAAATAAATGTAGTGCAACTAGCTAATTTTAATGATGATATAGATATATATATATATATATATATTTAAATACATACAAACACTTAGATATATGTAAATGTATATAAACATTAACACTAAGCGAGAACTTCACTAACAATCTCTAAAAACATCTATAATGGTGACCGCTATTCTTTGAACTGCACCAAAGTTTATATTCAGTCAGGATACGGTCAATTGACTACCCAACTAAAAGAACTTCTAAATTATTGCTAGGTACGCAACAGATGCAAGAGAAATTTATCATTCAATTCAATAAATTAGCCTAACGCAATCCACTGCTGGACATAGACGTCTCCCAATGTTGGGAGGCTTTGGTCTATTGTATCCACACTAGCGAAACTTGTTGGTACAGGGTTTTATTTCAAGGTTCTCTTCTAGGGCAGTTATATCATCTGCGTATTTTTCCGTAAGGTTGAGATGGAGTGGTGATGTTCTATCTCTATCATCACACATTATATTTTATTATATATATATAAGCCCATTATATTTGACTGGACACAAAAAAGTAAGAACATTTGTTTGACTAACAGACTGTAATTGCGAAGTCGTAACGTCGCGTCGACCGACTCATTGTTCTGTGATAAACTTACAAAGTTACCATAATAGGGTTGTACCCCTTCAAAGATAGTAAATGACTCGAAGGTCATGACGATTAGTGACGACACTGACGACCTAAGTAGAGTAGAGGTAGGTTTATGTGTTTCTAATTAGGTATTAAAAATATTAGCATGAACTCACTTAAGTTATGCTCTATTACACCCGAGCGTCAAATCCGACTGCATCCAATATTCGCTTTTTGTTGTGCGCTGTCAATCAATCAATAAATTCCTCGGCCAAAGTTAATAGACTTTGGCCTACTATTTCCACGCTGACCGAACAGGTTGATACACAGTTTTATTTCGAGTTTTCCTTCTCTGACAATGATACATTATGTGTATTTTACCGTTTGTCGCCTCTTACGACTCTGTTCGGATAAGATAGAGTGATGATATTTTTTCTCCGTCTCCACACGGATATGTCCGTTCTTAGTCGCTTCGACCGACTATTCAGAATTTAATCAAGAAACAGTTTCGTTCACAATTCTTTCACGCGTAACTTTATTCGTAAACCCTCCCACCATTCATTCATAAAAAGCAAAAAATTGTAACAGCTTGTGAACCACTAAACTTTTACATTAAGACAACAGAAAATTATTTCACTCTTTAAGTGTTCTTGTACAGATAATACGAACACTGTTACAAGACATAAAGGCTCTAAGATTGGTAAGATATAATTATGAATAAGCTTTAATGAGATTCTTAAATAAGATAGCAAAGGAATACAACAGTCTCAAAGTTTTTAATTCTAGCTTCACTATCTAGTGTCAGAGCTACCATTACAGTTTTAATTACTTTCTTTCATATATTATAATGATTTTATTTTTATTATATTTTTGGAAATAGGCTCAGAGAATGGACGTACTAGTGTTTATTTTTTCACTAGTAATAAAAAAATATAAATATATTGATTGAAATATGGAATAAAATTTTAATAATATTTTATTTGAAATACGTACTATTTACAGTTGTAACACCAGAGGTACAGTCGTCCTTAGAAGAAGTATGTAAATTTTTAGCGCTAAGACCCTGAATAAGCAATGTGGTTGGGAATTTGAAATGTATTAAGCTACTCATAATACTGAAGATGACCCTGCAGTACGTATTCTGTTTTTGAATAAGCACGTCGAGTCGGTCATCAAGAAGGAAGTCTCGTCAAATATCAAAGGGTTTATATTGGGGGAGGGAGGATTTGGCCCACCGCTCACCCGCGGTTCAACACTCCAACAATATATATTGGAATTTTTACAACAATATAATTGGAGCGCAGGAGCGAAATTCGCTCCTGCGCTCCTGAAGATGCCTCGTGTAGAGGCGAAACACGTGTCGAAGTTTAAGTCCTTCGCATTAGCGGAATACTGCAATGGTAAAACATCACTCTCTGGTAAGATTTTGTTTTTCTTACTTTGAAGTGGGTGGTTTGACATTCCAATATATATTGTTGGAGTGTTGAACCGCGGGTGAGCGGTGGGCCAAATCCTCCCTCCCCCAATATAAACCCTTTGTAATGGATTTCCGCCAGGTAACGCCTGCATCTATATCGTATCGTCAAATATCGGCAATATTCTCTCTGTCGTACACCGATCTGATAATTTATAATTTTTATAGTGATTAAAACCGTTTCTATGTTTTAATTTTTCTACAAATATAGGGTGGATAACATGCAATGTTCGTTAGTCTAAGTATTTATTAGAAAAACTACTTTCAACTCCTATCAGGCAGGTTAAAAATGTTAAAGGTATAACTTTATTACAGGGAGTACGGATGTGCTTCTCACGTCGCATCGATCGTAAAGTTTGGTGAAATATTGGTAATAGCACCTTGCACCTGACCTGATTTCTCTAAACCATACCCACTTCTCCAGATATTGAATAATTAAGGCTGTTGTTCGCTCACTGACGTAACACCGAGATATGCTTCTCACGAATAAGTAATATGCAGCTACGTTGTTTGAGTAACGGAAAACGGTTATCTGAAAATTCTGTTCCTATGCTTTTTAAATAATATTCTGGAAAAAATTCAAAAGTTTGGGAATGTTTCACTGTAGATGTATGTAAGATAAGTTATTTTTATAGGAATTTGTATAAGTGATAAATACGTATTGCGCTTGGTAGTAGACTGAAATCATAGAATATAGTTCCTATAACACAACACATACACATAAACAGTGAATGATTCATTAAACAAATTTTCAATATGAACACTATCCCACCCAGGACCCAGCCTGAACACTTGCAATTTGGTTTTCCTCATTAAGACATAATTTAGGCCTATAACACCAAATAACAAATGTTAAGATTAAGATGGATGAGTGGTGTAATGAAAGAGGATAGAATAAGGAATTAGTACATTCAAGAAAATTTTAAAGTGTCACGAGTAAATAAAAAAATGAAAAGTGAATCGTGGTATGGACATGGGACATATCTACTAGACGAGATATAGTAATGTTGTAAAAAAGTTTGAATGTAGAAGGATTTAAGAGCAGAGTTCGGCCCGAGAAAAGATTAATTGAATTGTGTGAAAGCAGATAATTATGGCAACGATGGAAGCGACTGAGAAAATGATATGCGTGGTGACTAATTGAGTAATAAGGACTTAAACTGGGATGTTAAGTTAGGTCAACTCACTTAAATGATTCCTAAATCATCGGTTCCTAAATGATTCCCACTCATGCAGAACAACCGCAGATAAGTTCTGTGAATATTCGGTAGTGTGATGATTTGGAAATGTACAAAATTTTGAAAGTAGACTTGAAAGTAGACGTCTGGGTATGTGAAAAATTTACCATGTGCTAAATTGGGAAAAGGAAGGCCTGGGAATAAAGGCTATCTACGAATACAACATCTTACTTATTAAAATTCTCATGATTGTATTGTGTTGTGTTGAAGTGTTCAAGTTGTGTACGTGTTGAAATGTATATAGGTCACATTTTCTTTTTCTAAATATTCATTCCACACTACTGACATACAGTGTATGAAATTTTAGCCTAGATACTGACTCGGAGAGTGTCATAAAGTTAAAATGATACATCATTCATTCTCGCGAGCATATTTTAATTGTTTCTGTTCTATCTAGAATTGTATACAACGATGTTTTATCATAGAAATCTTTTGTTACTTTTGTAGAATGTAATGTGAACGTGACCAAGACGTAGGGCGAGTGGGTTCGCTCTCCGCTTATTTTAAATATTTGTATGCATGCGTATGACTATTGGCGTCTCGTCGTACCTCGGGGAACACGTTTAGTTGTTGGTTAAACTATGGCGTAGTTAGAGCCGGTCTAACTGCAATGCTTCGATATTACCAACAGATTGTGAAGGCAGCGACTGCTATCTGATAGCAGTCACTGCAGCTAAACCGCAGTATGACTGGAAAAAAACGGACCTCAGATTCCAACGTTACTGTCTGCTACTCGTGCCAAATAAAAAGCTAGAACACTCATTTAACTAAGTACAAGACAGAAACCACTAAACCTCTGTTATCAAAATAACTGTGCTGTACATAAACGGTTATCAAGTAACGTGTAATAACACAACATAAATTAATAGGTAGATATATCATTTGTTACGCCAGTATCAATGTCAGCCGAAACTCAAAACAAATAGTTCAGGGGGCAGTCGTTCCCACGTTCATTGAAAACTGCAAAAGGCCATGGTCGTGTTCACGAGGCTCCTTCCTTCCTGTACCTACGTTCTGTTGAGTAATAACAACTTGATTATTACTAATAACCGTTATCTGAATCAACTTATACTATAACACTTATGTTTCAAATTCAACAGAAGACATAAAACTAGTTATTTCAGACTTGATTCCTGATTTAGTTATACATGCATGTCTAAACACCGTACAACAATAAGGTTTAGAATTTTTCTTTTAACGATATATAATTTGTAGTTCATCTAAACATGTTTAGTCAGGGCTCCATGACTAATTTGTAGTTCATCTATTCATGTTATAGTCAAGAGTCCATGACTAAAGAAAAGTCCGCTGTGTTTCTTGGCGAAGACTTCTCGGGCCGGAACCGTGTTTCGAACCAGCGCTGGTCCATTTGCTAAATTTACCGTTAATATTTTTTAATTTTGACGTTTTGAAAGTGTCGTATAATGGCCTATATAGAATAAATGATATTTGAATTTATATATTGAGTCACAGATATATATATGTATATATATAACTTATAACTTAATCCCTATGTATATACGATTATTTTCTTTTATTGGGATGTCCGAGAATGTCTTATCTCTCGTTTATTCCATTGCAAGCTGTAGTAGGTAAATACATTATAAAGAACTCCATAATGTGATAATGTACCTACCAGTACAGTCGCGTGCTCACAAGCGTGCTTCGGTTTTTAAAATGCAGCTTTTATAGTTCTGTTGTGTGCTCAGCTGCTTTAATAAGAATAAATATATTATAAGTAATGCCTACTTCTTCGGATAAATTCAGGATAGACACAAAGACTACACACATAATGACCAAATTGGCCATCGTAAATGTGTATTTGATCGCGCCTAATAGCGTTTAATGAAATACAGATGTCTTCCTAAATAGAGTTTGATGATTTACTTCCGAGCTTCCTAATTTTCTGCTGTACTTAAACCCGTAACCTATCCTAGAATTTCTCTCGATTCATAATCTCGAGACAGATTTGACAGATAGTCTACATAACTAACCGATACAAAGCTGAGCGCCATTCTTGAATACGGGCTTTAGACTATGCTAGATAATAATTAACAAGCCCAATGATAGTAATAGTCAAATATTACTGATTGTCAATGATAAAAAACTGGAACCCTTAAAGCAACCAAGAACAAAAATCGAGCGGCCGCTCGATTTTCGCCATGTAACGCCTACTTTAATACCTTATATGAGTCATAATTAACGGAATGATGACTGACAAATACCGTTTTTCCACAATGACAGTCTGGTTAAAACTGTACTTTTTACCGAATGGTGCTATAACCCATTAAAAATCAGTTATGTTTTACTCACAAGGGAATCTCAATAACTCAATATTAATTACTAAGAAACAGCAAGTGAATGTGTAAATGACCATGTCAATCTAAAATCATACAGCAAGTTGATTTACTTATAAAAATCAATACATCGAATTCACACTATATTACGAGTATAATACCTTCCTAAATCCATTACTGTCCATTACATTTTCTAGTTAAAAATAAAAAATAATTACAATTTAGGTATGTCGAAATACTTGTTGTCTTTTTAATATTACATTTTGCATCAAAACGATATTACGTATGTCCAGTCTTCCTTTAGTCATCATTCATTCGTATAGATAAGCGTTTTAGCAAAATAGATGCAGTTATATTAATATGTAATAAATTAGCATTTACGTAATATGTATAATGTATCTATATGTATGTAGGTATATCTACAGCGCGTTTACATTATCGACAACTATATATGTACACATTATTATCTAAGTCGATGTCTCCTTCCGTCTTCATTGGCTCCTTAAGCTGCATAAATGCAAATACCCGTCTATATTGCTCACATGCTAATTCAAATAGCTACTCATTACGGCCAAACTGTATAAAGTTTGTAACATCATAAAATGCCACTTCATCGAGTACATGTTGATGATTATGTCACATTCGAGTTGACTAAAACTGTGTCATCTACTATTTCGTATAGTGTAAGAGTTGTGAACCCAAAATGTGCTCAAAATTCGCTATATACCTACGCACAGTATGTGGTTTTCAGCTGTTTTTAAAGGTTAGCATAAGGATGGATTAAATTAATTTTACTAATAGATTATATGATCTAAACAATCCGCGCACGCCAAGGCCTCGTTTCTATATCGACTTAGGTCCAAAATCCGTGCGCATAGGTATACATGCGATTTACATATATCACTGTATTGTTAACTTTGCCTTTTGTTATACAATTTCTTTTCTTTCTTTCTTTTTTATTATGGCATGTCAATTTGACTTCACCTCGCCTGATGGTAAGCTGAAGGCAAAGTCTCAGGAAAGGGGGTTACCATTACAAACACGTACAGTATTACAATGATGGCGCTTAGCTTGAAGGCCTCATCAGATGCTTTTCCTTTCCACGCCCCGCTTAAAGGACCCGGGACTGTAAGAAAGAAACACGTACGCTGGTAAAGAATTCCAAGACTTAACGGTGCGGTAGAGGAAAGACGCACCGAACCGCTTGGTTCTTGATGGAATTTCTTCTCTTCCCGTTTTTGTATACAATAAATAGTTACATCTAAAACATGCAAAATATTACCTATAATATTATAACCTATGATGTAAAAAGAAGTTGAAACTCGCTGATCAATAAACGTGAAATTCAACTTACAAAACGATCTTATTACTTATTCATGAAATATTATGTAAAGTGTGACTTAGCTATAGAATGTGTTGTTTTTTGCATGCTCGGACACATGTCACACAAAACAATGAGAGGACTATGCTTAACTAACATTCTGTAAATGAGTATTTAAGATGTTAGTGTTTAAATACCTAACTCCATTTGAATTTGTTTAAATTTAATGAGATGTATGATGACGTACACAGTTGTGAATTCTCGAAATTATGTTACAATAAGTAAAACCGGTGGAGGTGATTATGTCGAACTCGAACCGACCAAAACGCACACCAGTCCATGGGTCCCTGATTGCCGGATGTGAGATTATACAAGACATAAATCTCGCACCTCGGCAGACCCGGGGCTCAAACATCTCTGTTCAAATGACCCTCTTAATAAGTAGTTGTTGCCTGCGGTTCCATCCATATGAATGTCAGTTATCACAACCATCATGCCCTTCCCCAAACTCTAGTCATCACTGTATTGTACCAAATTTCATTCAATCAGTTCAGTAGTTTAGTTGTAAAAGCGTAACAAGCAGACAAACATACAGACAGAGTTACTTTGATATTTATAATATAGTACAAGCCTATATGTAGTACATGTACGCCCGTGTACTGACTGCGTTATAATTATTTGCGCGGCATCATATTTTTTCTAAAATGAAAGTAGATCTATTGAAACATTATTAAATAAATATATTTCAGTTAGTCATAATAATGACTTACCGTAATAAATAGACATTTTGTTTTGTATGTAGACGATCAATGCCAGTGAATCGGATACATCGCATGAAGAACACAGTCCGTGAAATGTAAATGTATGGATATGTCAATATTGTATTGTTAAGTAATATTGCGTGAATAAAAAACTTATTTAAACTGAAGTCGCAAAATACTAAAACACAATGTAGTATTTCAAACTCTTACACTCAAAATGCTTGCTTATAAGCTGCGAATAGTACACATAATAGCATAAGCTTATGTGTATATGTGTGTACGCTAGGAGTTGCCGTATTCACCAATATTTGCACAGAGGCTAACGACCGCTTTAATTCATAATGCAAATGTACCGTGCACGACAGGCTAAGGCAGGTTGCGGAAGAGTGTCGCTTTAACATCAAGGTTCCGCGCACGTAATACATGCAGGCTACATAATGGGGCGTTACACATGCAAGTACTTAATCATTAAAAATATATCTTTATGATTGGTGAGGTGCTCGCCTTGTACTAGCAAGGCGAACGCGTTGATCATCGCGCACTTGGACTTGGACTAAGTCCCAATCAGAGACAGATTAAACGGCGAAAGCGTCGTTGGTAAGCATCTCATTGGCGCCCCCTTTTTTGCAGCAATCCCTTCGAGAGCCGACACAGGGCTCACATCTTTTTTTACCAATTCTGCCCCCGCACCGATAAGTACGTGTCTACTTTGCCTTTTGGATAATCCACCCCTAGTCCCAATAGTACTTATATCACAAATGACAGGTAAGTACAGAAAAGACACATAAGTATATTAAAATTTGGCATAGGTACAATAAGTTATATATACTGAAGGATAGAAGAGAAAGAAAAAAAGTTGCGATAAATGTTATAAAGTATAGAAAATAAACATAATATACTAGGACTGAAGATAAGTAGATACCTACATAAATTATGAGGGGAAACACACGATAGATCCTTGCTATGTGCAAGATGTATAATGTGAGCATTCCTGCAAAATCGAATTGGGAACCACTTGAGTCGACTCCGAAAATCTGAAATGTGATCATATAAGTATTTCCGTAGGCCAAATATATTAATACTCGTAGTTTATCAAGTTGCTCCTCAATGAGACCAGGATAGCTGACATTGGCATAAGCGAGAATAGGGAGAAGAAGAGATTGTGCGAAAAAAATATGACAAGACAAAGCACAGAAGAAAATAAACTTCACTCGCCAAATAGGAGAAATCGAGCAAATCCAGTCGTGTCAAAACAGCCATCATAGCGTGCCGCAACTTTACTTTATCTGATTGTATAAAATAGTAAAATTTGTGTGAAATTACGGCGAACAGTTCCATTCATTATTTAATACATTTAATACATTAAGTATTATGTAATAAACATGTTCAGATAAATATTGAACATGTTCAGATAAACTATAAATCTTATTTTACTAGTCAAGTACCATGTTGACTAAGTAGGTAAGGCATAATTTATGATTTACGGAACCCTGTTCTTGACGGTATTGTCGTTTTTATGTTAGTCTTGCAGTATTTGTTCATTGTCATTTTATATAAATTTACGTCTTTAAATTTCAATTAATTGGAATATAATCTAAAATATAAATCGGTAGCCTAGTGGTATGGGTAATGGACTGCTGAGGCGGGATACGGGTTCAATCCCAAGTTTTACCATGGCACACACCAATGACCATTCGATGCTTTTCGAAGTTATGTGTGTATTTATCGCAGGTTTTTAAGTGCCCACTTAATGGCAATAGGCTCGCCACCTATTACATTGGGTCCTAAACATAAACTGGTGTAATGTAAGTGTTAGCACCTCTGCCTACCCCTTCGGGGATATAGGAGTGAGTTTATGTTGTTTTGAAGTGATGTGAAAGTACAAGTGTAATATTTGCCCATTAGTAGTACGTTTAAACATTACTTAGTTGTTCGGCTGAAATCTCAATTGACACTGACGTCTCGTCGAGAGTTTAGTCACGGCAATGTTCTTAGGCCAACGAAATCCAACAAACTTATATACAATAGCGTATACAAATTTGAAAACTAATTAAAGGCGTGTAGTGTATGTACATATTATTAAATCTGGCGTGCAAAAAGTAGTGTCTACCTTTTGAAACTGTCGTAACACGCAAATGACGTGCGAGACTAATTCTACTATTCCTGTATACAAATATTTAACATACTTATATGTATTCAAATGTTCACAACTACTCCCTTCCAATCTATTACGATTATACCTCTCTGTTAGAAATCATATTTACTGACGAAGTTTGAACTTTTCAATGTATCTAATTTGTTAGTTATTGTAAGTTGAATGATTTCTATAGGCAACATATTATTACTGTCTAGAAAATAGCATCTAGAAAAAGTAACAATCTGGAATCGCTTCGAAGTGAACTGTTTTCAATTTGCTATCAATGGATTAAATGAAGCTGCGGTGATTTAAATAAAAAATATGTGAAATGAAATTTCTTTAAATTTTTGTAGTCATATAAGACATTGATTTTAATTTTTATTTAACTTTTTTATTTAGGTACGGATTTCAATAAAATATGTTGTGAATGTTAAGTGAAGCCTACCAGATCAATTAGAAAAACCGTAATATGTAGTAGATAAATGGCGCTATTTGATTAATATAAATCTTTGTGTTTCTTCAACATTATAAGGAAATATCTAAGAATAAAGAATTTGCTATATTATTTTATGGTAGATTTATTATATGCATAGATAAGGTATACTATTAGATGTTAATTTTAACTTATACATGACTTTCACATATAGGTATGACAGAACATATTACTCGTAGTTCACGAATAAGTCCCATTCTTTCATAATTTTAGCAACAGAAGGTTGCCCCTTCTCGTAATATAAGAGTGTTCAAAACTGTCTCGATCTTATTTCCATCTCCCGTATGTTTAAAATATCGCGTATCGTACCTACCGTATCGCGATGTCTATAAAAATTGATATTTGAAAAATTGGGATTAGATCGACACAATAATAATACGAGCATTTCGACTTCATTAATTAAATTTCATTTCTATCCTATACCGGAAATATTTCATATTGAGTCTTCCAGTTATGAGCTAACTTCGTTATTTATAGTCTATTTAAATTACAATTCAGTATTGTAGGTACGCCATTGTTAGGTTGTCGAACATATAGGTATATCAATATGATTTAGATCATTGCATGGTTGGTCAGCTATGTCCTGGTGACATCATAGCTTTGTATTTGAGACAAACATGTCATACAGATTCCGAGGCAAGAGGACAGTTTCATTACATGATGTTCACAAATAAACACACACAAATCACATACCTGAAGCATCTATGTAGGTGTATGTACTTCTGAGAAAACGAGAGACGCAAACCAGAACTAAAACATGTTTTGGCCTAGGCTTTTCTTTAGTTATTAGTTTAACTATGCGTTGACCAATATTAAAGCGCACCAAAACCAGTCGGGTCAAAACGGAAATCATATCCTTACTATACAAAAGTCTTATAAACTACTGTTAATTTTGTGGTCATAATACGAAGCAGATGTTTTATACCTATCATTTCAACGTGTCATAGCTTCTCTCCCAGAAACCTCTTAATTAATTCCGTTTTGGCTACGGACCAAGAACTTCAATTTATGATTGAAAATAATAATGCTCTTTTGATGAAGCGATGACATGATTAAAATAATATGTTGGCAGGTAATTAATAACAGAGAATTTTTTTAATGTACTCTAAAAATTCCTGGACATGTTGAAACTACTACTAACTTAGTCTTAAAAGTTACTGGATAATAATTGATCTATTTATTAATGTAATTAAGTTTAGGTTACTATTTGCACGGGTTCATTTATATTCTTATAAATCTATGTTACTTTTGGTAATATTAAACTTAGGTTCACAAAGAATTATTGATACTTTTGGAGCACACTTTATGTAATATTTGGAATTCAATAACTTCTAAATAGGTGTTCTTACCTTATTATTACTAAACATATTATAGACTATTTTATGCAAGTAATCAATTTAATACTTAGCTACTCTACACATATATTTATTTACTTTGAATTTGCCTTTGAATTATCTTGACTTTTAAGGCAGTGACTGCCGTCAGACCCTGCAATTCCGAGAGGACAATCTTTGCTAAAGCATCGTTCGTTAATCAACCCGTGTACCTGTCGTCCAATATCGATGATCTTGGTGGTGTTTTGACGCACCTCGGTCTATCCTTTAAACATATACGTCGGTAAATATGAGATTTATCTATAACAGTTTAAAGTGTCTCTTGTCATCATCCGTGCAGTGAATAACCACAGGAAGTTATTAACACTTTACTGCGCAGGATTGTCTTTCAGTGTGATGTTAGTAAACAAGTAACTGTGTAATTCTAAGTGGACTCTCGTGACAGGGACGGGTTGATGGATTCATTTAATCGTAATCGACTTTATGCTTAGTGAACTAGGTGGCGCTACGGTAGCGGAGCTATTACTATACCTTAGGTGCCAGAGAGAAATACGGGAATTACTGGTGCAAAAATTCGCCATAAAATATCGACGCAAGAAATGCAAAATTAGAAAGCAATAGCGAATGTTCTTTTTTACATATCCAGTCTGTTAATTGACTATCGTAGGTGAAGTCCAGAAATGGTTGCTATTCCAGATTCGAATGACCCTAAAAGATGAATCCTCAACGGCCATTAGTCATCGCTTATAAAATATAGAAATCAAAATATTTCGACGAATAACAACATACAAATAAAACACGTTTTGTTAAACGTGGAAACAAACTTCAAAAAAAACGTGGGAATTTTCCGCTAACATATAAATTTAGTTTACAGTCTACTGTCCACTTTTCTATTATTGATAAAAAGAATATCTAATGTATGTAATGTATCGAAATTAAAAACTCCACATCGCCTGACAGCACATAGCAAGCCTAATAGCAAGCAAAATTCTGCGTCATTCGATCGGTCGGACCGAAGGAAATATTTCTCGTTGTCCGATCGGTCGGATCAACAGGAAATAAAGTCCACATCGTCCTATCAGTAAGCAATAGGATCATGCAGTCATAGCCTACCATATTAGGATCTGGTATTCTAAAATAACGGAAACACGTGCGTCTTCAAGATTTCTCAGCCCTCAAATCTGAGTACCTACGACCTAATATAACTTAACCTTTACACGAAAATTAGCCCCATCTTTAATGTAAACATCCATCATATCAAAGTTCGTAAGAGATACACGTAGAACACCCCACAATTTCAACCAAAGGAAGGGTCTGCTTCGCCATTTAAATTTGCATGCCAAAGGTTAGGTAAGTATATTCTGATTTTAACAAAAACTAAAAATGGTTTTAAATTTTACATTAAACGATACGTGTTTCTCCTTAAGGATTGCCCACTGATGTCAACTAGAAGTACAAGACAATACTTTTTTTTATAGAGCGCAATATTCCCACGGATACTAACCCTGCTGGAGCCGGTTAGAGCGGTTAAGTATGTCGGAGTAGAACCGACTTAAACGCATGACGTTTTCGGGTCTTTGGTTGCGGAGGTGCGATAATGCAAGACATATCTCTCGCACCCAGGCAGACCTGGAGCAAAGGGAAGCTTCGAGGAGTCCCCCTTACCCGGGCTTGGGAACCATGAAATCCCCATTTAGCCCCCGGGGACAGAATTGTATTAGCTCGTTGTACGTACTTACTTCCCGTCTACGAGGCGAGTGACTGAGGATGCGCACTTTGTGCCTGTTTCTGCTAGTTTGACAGGACCCTAGGTTCCTCGAACAAATACGTTTTTATGTCTGACTTCCAACTATATTTTTTTAATTTAAATTTCGTACAGATTCGTTTCGCAGCCAATATTGCGTAACAAACATTCACGCACACATTTATACATACTACTTGTAAATTTAGTCATTGTAGAATAGTAAGATAATTGTATGTTATTACAAATAATCATTGCACAATCCTAATAATTTCAATGTAATCAATAAATTATTACCGCAACCACATCACGCCGCGCCTTTATTATTGAATGAATCCTTAACCAGTATAATCATTTTATTTAAGACTATCTGTGACAACAAACAGAACCCCATGTCTTCCCTGAGGGAGCCACCGAAGGCGACATGATACCGAAGTCGTTTATTTCAATTACATTGCCTTTCCGATCTCAGTTTTTCTTTTCTCCGTGGAGTTTCATATCTGCCACATTAGTTGGTCCATGGAGTTCTATATTATAGGTTGTATAGGATATTGTCCTATCCAACCTATATATAATGACGATTCAACAGCACATTATTTTTTAATTTTATTTTGTATAACAATAAGACAGCAACAATGAGAACCGAAAATATGTAATGCTTATAGATCCACCTACATTTTCGGCACACTAGTAAAATATGACCTAGAAAAAGACATAGAATGACATGCCGTGCAGCGTCTTGCTTGGTAACGCCGTGGTTTCCCCATGAGACTACAATAGGGGGGTCTACAACAAGGGCATCCGAAGTTTTCTTCAAGGTCGGCAGCGCGAGTATAATGCCCCTCTAACATACGTCCACAAGCCACGGTAACCGCCTTACATCAGGTGGACCGTTTGCTTGTATGTGTGATAAAGAAATATACTTCATACCAATAATATTGTTACCGGTATAAATAATCTGAGATTTTTATACCAGTAATACTTTCACAGGAATAACTTTATTCCGCTAACAATATTATTGGGATAAATCCTATGTTCTTTTCCAAGTTATACTTAAGTACGTGGTGTACCAAGAACATATCACAAATACACCGCAAACCATCTGTAAAAACCCATCGTCTATTCTGTCATAAACATCAAATAAACTGACAGCCAAGTCAATCACTTATAAAAATAAGTAGGTAGGTAATCATTAACTAACTTCAAGTACCTTACGCCGTGTCACTATCAGAATAGTGAAATAATGGAGTAATTAAACATAACGCTTCACTATAAGACATATTAGCTGAGAAATACCAGTGATCTGACTCTGGTTTCGTCAGTCATTGGCATTAATTGGTCTCTGTATCGAAAAAAATATCAGTGCATGGTGGCTTGCGAGCACGGGCGGGCGCTCGGTGCGTTCGTTTACAATACATGGTATTATAAGCTCAGTGTATATTTTGGGGCCGCCGTATCTCATTGAAACCGAGCCCTGCCACCACAAGCCGGTCAATTGTATAGTGCTATGTGCGTCGATCAGTCGCGTTTGCCCTATCGTAACTCGTCGCCCGCGCGTTTGCCAATCAAAATGACATTCTCGATACATTGACGTTTAATTAAAAACATTCAACATGTGTTGTGCCAGGTTCACTAACTACCTGTTCCGTAGTGTTGTGAAATACACATGTGGACTAGCAAGCCGCGAAAGTAAGTATAACTTGCGTATAGTATTTGCCACGCATGAAGCACTCGGATGTGTTCCCGACTCTAAAATTAAACCCGATAACGCTGTGTAGGTACAATTATGTGAATACGAAATTTATTGTGAGTTATCAACATCTGCGGTTCATTTTCACCTTTTATACATTATTGTGTTTATATAGCGCTTTAGTATTCCTTTTTATTGATTTCTTTCGACAATTTACAGAACTAGTTTCTAGTGATAATATATTCTTATTTGCATTAGTGTGATATTATCTACTTCAAATGCATAATCACAATCCTTTGCAACATAGCTTTCTAAACTATTATTGAGAGTTACTTTACTGTTTGTGTAAACTTAAATAGCTCAGTAACTTACAGTTTATTTTGCTATATTTGATACAAAATAAGTTGTGTTGATTTACCTCCAGTAAAATCAGTGTTTGTAAAGTGGCGTAGGTATTGTTGTTCCGCTACACGAGTACACGTTACCTGTAAACCCAAGTTTGACGCGCCGCGTAAATTTAATATTACACGACTTTGTATAACCTAATAATGAATAAATAAAAAAATTGTTACGTCATTTTCGCAGGTGGCAAGTAGGTACACTTGTTCGACAACTAACTATGCTCTTACTAAAATAATAAAAGAGTGTATAATTTGATGTACCCCACGTAAAAATGCATTTAGATGACGTAAACGAAATGTTCAAAAGTCAAGGTCTTTGTAATCATTTACTTCAACAAGTTTAATATTACAATTGATTAAATAAGTCCAAGACTTTTTATAAGAAACTTTTTATGGAATAATAGTGTAAATAGTACATATTTAGTAGTATATTTCCTTTTTTTCCATTCGTTATAAAATTATCGAAATAATAAGTTTATTTAAGTCTCACTATACAGACAGGTTATATTGATATTATTACTCGTATGTGCCATCCTTTAGTAAACGAACCGAAATGACAGAACTTTTAGTTACTTTGCTTTTTTAACTCCACCCCTTTAATTATCTTCTTTCCTTGGTTATTTCAATACCAACTTATTTTCTTTAACCCTGTATATGTACTGATCTTTCCGTTCCTTCCGTTGAATCGATAGCAGCCATTGTCAATCGATTTTTATGAGATCCTACCTTATCTTAATCTTAATAGGTACACGTACTTACTTAGTGATGGATAATTGCATAGATGCCTATACTATACCATAATTGATATGTATTTCTAGAACAATTGCATTTTAAGTATGACTCATATGGAGCGTACCTATTCTAATTCAATATAAACGAACTATTGAATAATGTTCACGTAATTTTAATTAATAACAAAATTCTGTAAAACGCTTACATTAAAAGCCAACAGTCACCTAAATTTATGTATTGTAGAGAGAGATAAAAAGAAATAGATTTCACCTGTCAAAGTAATGTTCCTCAAACTGACATGATGTTCAATTCCTAAACCAACGTGCTGATTCACGGATAAGACTTTGCTACACTCATTCCACTCTTGGCTAGGAGGACAGATGGCAATTACTTCTATAGCGAAGATAAAAACATCCATGAGGAGCCATCTCTGATATACGCTAAATGTTTATTGTATATCATACATAGATGAATCATCTTAAATTAGATTTTGCACTTCGTCTATGTGTATGTTGGTTACCACTGACCACTGACAAAATCGCAGTCGTGGATAAAAAGTAACCTTCTCCAAGTCCAGGGCTACCTTACTATTATGTTTCATTATGATCGGTTCAGACGTTTAGCCGTGTGAAAACGTAACAAACAGACGGACAAGGTTATATCTCTCATTTAGTTAGTATGAATCATGCACAGTTTGTGAATTTATTATTATAAACATCTGTTAACTTACGGTCAGAATGAATGGTACGTTTTTAATATATGGTATCGGTCACTTGCATGACGGAGGTACTTTTCTATATTCAGGTGAAAATAACGAGCCCCTTTCCCCAATCATGTGGGTTGAACTAGAACCTATTCTTATATGCAGCTCCAGACTACAATTAATTACAATTATGTCTAAAATTTGGCACAAAGATTGACTACTGACTGGAATAATGTCTAGTAAATATTTGTGCCAAATGTAATTCAAATCCATATAGTTAAATCCACTGGCGTACTTATTAACTACCAAACTTCATAATAGTATTTATTAGATAATAAAATTTGATTATTATTCAATACAATACAGAAATAATGATAATATCTAATTTTGAATGAAATAGTTATCACGTGAAAAGTTAATCCAAAAATAAATAAATTGTTTAAATCTAGCGTGTCAAGTTTTATTTCCAATTGAACGAATAAGCCACTGACCTTGACACGACGGCCAAACATTATCCTTTTGTCTCAATTGGTCCGTAATTGCTGGGGACGTCTTCAACTTGGATCTATTCTCAGATACAATTTACACTTACCTACTAAGTCCACCTTAGCTGTGACACCGCACTAAAAACTACACACTATGCAGATAAGACTGGTTAATATCCTCGTATGCAAAAGAAACAAAATCTAATTACACCTAATTATTTAAATTTAAATGTAGTTACTAAAATTTGAATTTGATTACTCTAAGTACATAATTTGAACAAATTAAAGTTTGACAGAGAAAGTCACAATGCATCTAATTACGCTTCGGAAATTAACTTAACTATTAGAATATATTTGGATTTGTACAAGTTAGTTATGTAGTGTTCTCAATAGGAAATAACGTCTTCTTTAAACTAGTCTGAACATACTGGTATATTGTTGGTATTCAATTTCAAAAAAGAAAAATATATTATATACATAAGCATACCTACATTATTCTGTAAAGGATCTTTCGTTTTCATATACCATTCTATAAATTATTAATTAGTCTCTAAAATATTATTTAAAATCGATTATGATTTCCTACGAATATTACTTTCTTATATTAATATAATAACAATATTTATTTCTTTATAACTAAAATACAGTACCTACAAAAAATGATTCCGTTTTGGTGCCAATACATAGATTTTCTACTGCGATAACGCCAATCCAATTTTCCAACAATTGTGACATTTTTATTTCAGCGAAAAGGCATAATCATTGTAGTCAATTATACTTAGTTAACGGAAAAATTCGAATATCCACAGTGTAACTTTATCTAATATTGTAAACGAATGTTGTGTTGTGTGTCGCGTCGTGGTGTTTCCTGATGTGTATTCGATGTGATGTGCTTAAAAACTGCATGGATCGCCTCGTGGGTTATATTTATCACTAACAACTAACCACAAACATCACATTTACGAGGAAGTGTATATCTAAAAATGCCTAAAGGTAAGTGTATAAACTTCCACTTGACCCATATTTTAGAACGACGCAGACCTGAATCTTAATTTTCATTTACAGATTGTCAATTGTAATCTGTCCCCAGTACTAGTTATAAATCGAGATTCAGAGATGGGTCTTTTTATAATACGTTTCCTTACCTAATATTGCAATTTGCCTCTTAAAAATTCTATATGGTGCAATATGAAGTATGTACAGTACCTACACTTCAATTTAGTAGTAACAAATGCCCTGCTCCTGCCCTGGTGAGACAGAAGAAGCGAAGAAGTTCCCTTAACCTTGACCCTTCCCCACCTCCACGGCATTAGAAGGTTTCTATCCATCTTAGAGTTAGCAGTAAGAGTGAGAAGCCCCTGGTGTTTCAAGTGTCCTTATGCCGCTACCACCTCAGCCATCCAAGTGATATAGAAAAAAAAACAAAAGTTTAAACATAGCTTATTAAAACTTATCGTGTGAACTATAGCTGTATTGACCTTTTTGATATTACCGTATAACCCTATTGGCTCTGTAACCAATAGGGTTATATGGTTTTATCGGCAAGAAGGTTTAGTATTCGTCTTATAGTTTTCATGGACGGTAATATTTTTAAAATGACAACATCTATCTCTTTGCACAAACTGAACTTTGTAGAATTTGCGATAAATAGATTGTAACATTATTATTTTCTATTATATTTTTTATTTGTTCTCTTTAACATATTTTATATTATACTCTGTATTGTCAAGAATATATTCAGTAATCAATGTTTGCTTGGGGTTACAAATATCTTTAATAAATTGTACCCCATTTACACACTTCACATTCTTTTGATCTGAATCTATGTAGAAGATATTAATTCTAGGTAGAAGAACATTTATCTTCTTCTGGAGTTATAAGCAATATGAATTTTTTAATAATATTGTAATCAGTGTTATACTGAAATTAAGCTAGTAATAGATTTCTTGCAATAAAATAATTGCAATAATCTCTGTAAATACACTCGCACTCTCTGCACAGCACTTGTTTGAAAACGTGAAAAAGGAAAAAACTTCCTTATTACAGTAATTAATGATCTCGAAGAGATTTCAAACGAATATAAAGTGAGCTTGTGCTTTGTAAATCCACGCCTGTATGAGCGGAATGTTTATAATTCCCTGATGCGGTAACTCACGTGTACGTATCTCGTGACATCACCGCCACTATGCTGTATCGTCGAGCCAACTCCAAGGTTGACAATAATAAATAATAAATACAACCAATTCTAATAAACCTATAATAAAAGAAAAAAATAAATCAATCGCATACCGGTTTTGCCACGCCTCGTGCAACTTTATCATTATAAGTATTAAAATTACTTTCACACAAATTGCTTCGAGGGATGTAACTATTCACAATGGCGCACCTGTTTCTTAAATGCATATTCAAAGTAAAACTTTCCGATTTAATTAAAGTTTGACGAATAATACTCCTTCCACAGATTATATTTGAAACAACTATAAATCTAACTTCTGTTTATTGTTTCAGCTATAATGAATCATTATTGTTTATAACAAAATCTTTTGCTTCGTCTTTCCATCACTACGTTTTAATATATGTATCTCTAATCGAATTTATCATGAATCGATATAGAAATTGATGATAATGTAAGTTTAAAAATAATACGCCAGAATAATAGCCATTGCAAATAATGAAATAGTACTACACTTCTTTAATGTTCTTATTCATAAACTCCAGAGTGTTTATTATAAAAATTAAGTTGCTAACAAGTTGATTATAATGAGAGAGAAGAAAACGAATATACACACATACATATAATATACACATACAATAAAATATAATAATAAAATATATTCCATATAAGTACATTAAATAGCATTAAAATGGTTTTGCTGTATGGCAACCCTACACTAGGTAACTCACACCACCGTAAAACAAATCACATTTTTTTCGCATTTTAGATACGCGACATATAACGCATAACTGACTGTTGACGATTCATACCGATTCATGCTGTTGCAATCTCGGTAACTGCTAGCGCCAGGCATAAGCTGAACTAAAAACAGACATTGAATTGAATTTGGATCAATATTATAAATTGTTAGCAAGTTTTTACTAGACTACAAATCAAAGATAATATTAAGCAATGCTCAGCTCAATTATCACAGTCTTGAAAATTTTGTAGTATAACAAGACATAATAAAAGACACACTATGATGCGTTAGTAGCAGAAGGACAGATGCGCAAAATCCCAGAATAGCAAAATCCATTGTTCACGTTTTTAAGTACCTAAACAAACGGACTATAGGGTTTGATCTCTCTATCCACCACATTTCATCAGGTTATCTACAAAAACGACAGATTTTATTCCATTATTTAAACCTTTTTTTCCGCGATATAAGGTAAGCCTGCATGCTTCTCCTTTCCTAAGCTCTATTCCATCTCTGAACAAAATTCTGACAAGAGCATCTTTATTATACCTAAGTTTTTTTTATATCTCCAATGTCAGATAGGTACGACCATGTTACAATAATAGAGAAGATATCGCAATGAAAACTTAATACAATATTAATAATTTATTCTTATTACACATGTATATATGATGCAATAGAATGTAACAATTTCATTTCAATATAAGTATTATCTGTTCAATTTTTACAGTTACTTTACATGCATGCATTACATATTCAAAACTATCCATTATAATGAATTGTTGCTAAGACAGTGATATTATGATGTATAAAGTAAAAAACTGCCTAATAAAAGGTCGTAAGCCTAACCGAAGCATCAATCTATTGCTTTGTGAGATTGCTACTGTATTTTTGAATGGCCTCGGTTGATTGGCTGTCTCCAGTTACAGTGTTGACGCCACTTGAATCAATGAAGTGCCATTGGCTCATTGTTTAATCGTCTGTTTTATCAGCTGTAATGAACATACCCAAGACTGTCCGAGATGCTCGTCCATGCAGCTCGTTAGTACACAATCATGTTACATCAACTCTCTATTGTTTTCTTTAACATTATGCAAAATATTCAAGAAAGAAATTATATTTCTTCTGATATTTTAAATCATTATTTTGTCCATTAAATTCTACTTTCATTTCTCTTGGCATTTCCAGAAAACACGCGTAGGGTTTCCAATATATTTTTACCTGTTCTATTTTTTTCTTTCATCGCTACCCTACCATCTGTTCAAACAATATCTCGTTTAATTTAATCAAAAAACACACATGATATAACCTGAATCGAATCCGTGTTTTGGTTTGACCTTTGAACAAAGTCAATGTTATTTTATAAACAGTTATAACGACTCTTTGTGGTTCAATTGAGTGCAAATCGAGAAACATCGGCCTTGTATCGAATCTGTCATCAAGGCGTAGATTTGAAATCTGAGTAGTGTGACTTCTCTCTTGGGGGAAGATTAATATACTTTTTTTTCCAGTGCTCATTTCATTGACTTAGCCATTTTATATGACGCAGTATTGTGAGAGCGAATGCTTTAAAAGAACAATAACATTGCCTGTATCGATGTGCCCTAGGCTTCCGCTATTGTGATCTGTACCGGGTACCATTTCTATTGATTTTGGAACAATGTGCACTAGTGAGCGTCACTGACCCTGATGTATTGTTGATACATTTGAGTTGTGAACTATTGCTCTGCAGGCACAGTTACATTTAACTAGGGTTTGTCCATGTTAACGTGAATAGAATTAGGTCCTCCAACACAGACCTGTACAGTGTACACCTGCTTAAGCTGAAATATACCATTTTTTTATATTACAAAGAAAGGACTTTTAAACAAAGCGTTTTGAAAAAAAAACAGCGTTTGTAATTACACATAAAATTGTAACCAATTAAAGTACATTAAACTATATAGAAATGTGGGAATATCAAAATTACAACTTGTTTATGTGCTCATTAATATAGATATTAACTATTTAGTTGATTATTTACTGCCTGTACGCATGATAATATTTTTTGTAAAGGTACTAACCGAAATATTAGTTTTACAACGATTGTTATGTTTACGACAATCATCATGTTGCTTTGGTTTTAATATTACGATCTCATTATTGGGCATTGAAAAGTGTGACTCCTATAAAAGTTCAGTAAATAAATCAAAGAATTTTTATATAATGTAGAAGAATGTGATGGTTTCTGTATCTTTTGGTATTTGGAAAGACATCAGATCTATTGTGCATGGTAATTAAATTTGAAAATCAATATTAGCGTGTTCAAAACAAGATATACCAAAATTTCGTAGCCTCTTGTCTTAGCCTCGTTCTTTGATCTACATCGGTGTACACACATTTTAGAGCTTTAATGCCTTAATGCTCCACAACTGTTTATGAAAGTGCTATGATAATACCCACATGTAAAATATAACAAAAATGTATTAAACATACACAAGACAAATGAAGTGTCACTATGCACATCTTTTCCTGTTTTCAATCTGCTATTTGTTCACAGGCGACGCCGATATGTCGCTGAAACAGGGCAGCGGCACCGGGAAAGTCCACTTTGGTGGTTTGGACGATGTGTCCTTGTACGGTACGCCAGTGGAGCCAGCCCCACCGGCACCGGACGCCAAGCAAGGCTTCCTGCGGAACCAGCTGCAGGCTCTCTTCCAACCCACCGACAACAAACTAGCCATGAAACTCTTCGGTTCTAAGAAAGCGCTTATGAAAGAGCGCATCAGGCAGAAAGCGGCTGGCCATTGGGTCATACATCCCTGCAGTAGTTTCAGGTTAGTGAATTATTCAAAACATGACTTTTATTCAATGCAATTCTGTAGAGCAAATTGCCGATGCACTCGTGGATACGATTTCGTTATAGGTAACATATACCATACCTTTTCGATTATGTCGCAAAGAATATATAATTGACCAATTTCAGAGCTGTCCGAAGTTCTGCAATTGCTATATTTGTATATCCTTGGCGACAATATACCTACAAGTTTATCATTTTTCAATTGTACATTAAAAATAATATTTACTAAGTTTTATATACTCGTTACGGCACATTCCGTTTAGGCAATCCTTATGGGTATAAAAAATGCAAAAGAATCTATCATCATGATGACGAGAATTCCTTTTCTTTGGTCATCAATACTTCCAGCAAATGTTACACCTACTGATCAAGAACAGATGTTCTGATGCCGCTTTTCCTTCTGTGGTTAGAATAGGCCAGATGGCAGTCTCTCCATTAACAATTTAAATAAATACAGTGTATTTCTAAGTGAAGAGAGCACTTTATATAACTATGGTGTAAATCTGTATGTTGAACAAATACTTGCCACGTATTTGTCAAGTCTTATGGCAATTAAATGTGGTACCTACATTTGATTCCTCTGTGACACTCGAAATCCTTCGTTATATCTAGGCCGGCTACGACTACCACTGCCTCGCCTTGACGCTCAATGCCTGCATATGAGATGCACAAGAAGGTCACCACTTGAGTGACTGTAGCGGAAGCTGTACTCTCGGTCATTTAGTAAGTCGTACCCTTCAAGGTATCTCAAAGGCTGTGTTTATTACTCGCCTCGATGTCTTTTGGGAGATGAACGAGATGATAGCAATATCTTTTATTGCAGAGGTCACTTCTATCATCCATCTTGCACAATGCATCAGAGCGCTTGTACTTCCGCTGGCGATTATTTGAAGTGTTCGATTTATGATTATAGAGGGACCTTACTTGCCACCGAACTTTCTATTCCATGGTTTTAAAATGGGAGAATTCGTTCGGCTATCGATTTGAGATAAAAAGAGTATTCAGTTAATAATCTATTTCTTAAATCTTACCTTTATCTCTTACACAGGTATTGTTAAATGTGATTGTGATAAACTAGTTTATATACCTACGTAGTATGTAGTAAAGTAGCTACATATATTATATTCTCGTGTCACTCTAAACCTGATATATGAGGCAAAAGTTCTTTATTAATTCAGTGTTCCTAGATTACCTTTTGGCATAAGTATTACGTCGGTATTCCCATGTCAGTATGTAATACATAGTTAAATTATTTTCAAGCCGTAATTAATTATATCGATGACAAAGTTCCAAGAATATGAGTGACCGGTGACGACGGCGACGATGGCTGTTGATGGGGTAGTAACAGATCAATTTCCGAGTAAGTTCCAATCCGATCTAGTTACACAGATATAAATACAATGGTATACTTTAAGTCAAGAATAATACGTGTATACTTATATTTTTAACTAACACAAAAAAGTTAAATAGTACTTCTCATTATATACTGGCCAGGTAATTTACTTTAAGTAATTTGGAAATAGAGAGATTTTAATCGTCTTTAAGTTTCATATCAATATGTTTTACTAGATTATGTTTTCTATGTTTTACTACTGTTGTACTTAGAAGGACAAAATGTGCGGGTGACGGATACATATCTTTACATAAAACTTAGGTGCGAAAACGTGACATAGTATATGAACCGTGAAACGTTTTTCTATAAACCTATCGACCCTGCCGCATGCCGACTATAAAAAAAACTGCATATTTAGAAATTCCATTTTAAATACCGATAACGTTATAAGGAGGAGACTGTTACTCTAGTGACGCCAGTAACATTAGACCTTAGTAACGTACTTTTTGGTTCTTAATTCAAAAATATGTTTACTTTACAAAGGCGTATTGCATTGTAGTCTCACTGGTCTTCTTGTTTTTATAACTTTATTTTTTGTCAAATTACGTACAGCATACAAATTCTTTTTAAGAATACCTACTTACTGTAAAATGACGTGATCGCAGCAAAGACAGTGTCGTTAGGACAGCCTTGCATTCTGTTGAAGTTTAATGTTAAATGTTTTCAGTCTGTTAATTCTTTGACGAGCAATCGTAATTCTTGATGTGTGCTGAGGCAGATGCGTTTTGTTAGCACATTTCAATGTCAAAGTTTTTGTGTGAGTGCTTTTTGTTTTGATAATTTCATAAATATAACATTTTCATTGTAATGCCGTGATGTCGTTATCTGTCATCAATTGTCAGTCATTTTCGTCGGTGTGTCATGTACCTACCTACTTTTATGCGAATCTCAATTTGCTCAAACCTTTTTGTTTGAAAATCAGTCATAAGAATGATACTGGTTTATTCATTGATGTATATAATTCATTTATATACATATATATAAGTAGGTAGGTACATGATAATGGGTTTACACGTAATTTCTTAAAACTACTTTACCTACATATAATTTTATCATTAAAATTCAAATTTTAACATCTTGATTTTAAAAATAATATCGGTACTATAGTTGCCTAGTGGTATGGGTAATGGACTGCTGAGACGAGATCTGTTCCCAGGGTTAGATCCCAGGTTTTACCATAGCATAGGTACACCAATGACTTTTTGATGCTTTTCGAAGTTATGTGTATCGCAGGTTTATAAGTGCCCGGTTAATGGCAATAGGCTCACTACCTATTACATTTTGACCTAAACATAAACCCACCATCACCTCTGCCTACCCCTTCGAGGATATAGGCGTGAGTTTATGTTATGTTATGATACTAAGTGTCTCCAGCCGCTCAGTTGTCCTTGCTGTTTTCTGTACCAACCATGTATCGATTCATTCTTCTGCGTGAATTTAAACGCACACTACACTAACCGGTAGCAACATCGTTTTTCTTAACTAAATATAATTTCAATGGAGGTTCTTATCCCTTACGAATTTTACGAAATCGATGTTTTTGAGGCTGTTGACTTATTCATCTTTAATCCGTCATTGTACACGATATACTCTGTCTCATAAATAATGTACGAGTACATCATCATATTCCCGTGGGACCCTAGAATCTAATGCCTCGTAGATATTTCAGGTTCCATCGTTATCTCAGCGGCGTTTCTCGGTTGCATCCGAAGTCTGACCAGATGGCGCTCGGCGCTTTGAGATAGAAACTTCAGGTTTTCGGTCCACTTACCTATTATTTCTACTCGCTAACAAAGACTAGCAGCTATATTGAGGTTCAAAAAGTATCATAACAGATATTGAGATTAAAAAATAAGTCTCATAGAATCTAATAAATATTCACACTTTCACACCTAAAATATATTCCTACTTATTAATATCATCACAGTTCTGATATAAAGATATTCATAACAGATTCTGAACATTTTTATTTTATTAATATGTTAATTTTAACATTTCCTTTGACACTGAAGGACTCAAAATTCTTGTTGACTAATAAATTATCCTCTTATTACTATAAAGCTAGTTTTACTACAATATAAATAACAATTTCTAATAACCTAAATCTCATTACATATTATACTAGCTGTTGCCGGCGGCTCCACCCGCGTGTAGCTGTCCTTTAGCTATCCAACGATGACAGATTTTTTTAAATCGGTACAGTAGTTATTGAGTTTATTCATTACAAACATACATCATTACCCTCACACCCGCACACATACACACACACACACACAAACACACACACACGCACACGCACAAACACACACACGCACAAACACACACACACACACACACACACACACACACACACACACACACACACACACACGCGCGCGCAAATACAATTATACATTAACTGAACTATGTTTATATGTCAGCTAAAAATCTGTATTTCTGTCAAACAGAACATAAATGGAATGGCAAAGATTGCATCAACACAACACTTAGCCATAAGAATAAATAAATGTGAATTTGTAGATTCACTAGTCCTCCATTGTTCTCTTTCACTGAAAAAAAAAAAATAATTTAAAGAAAAACAAAAAACCCGACTGCCTAACTAACCTAACCTAACTAAAAAGAAAGAAACAAGGCCAGTAGTTAAAATTTCATACAATACTCACAGTCGGGGCCCCTTAGGAAGATGTGATTGGTAAAATTTAAATGGGCCCCGACTGTGAGTATTGTATGAAATTTTAACTACTGGCCTTGTTTCTTTCTTTTTAGTTAGGTTAGGTTAGTTAGGCAGTCGGGTTTTTTGTTTTTCTTTAAATTATTTTTTTTATTTTATACTTTTTAGTTACAATTCATTTAAAATTTATTTTTTTATCAAAATATTATTTTTGTTTGTATATCGTTTATCCTTGAAGTAAGAAAATTAGCGAGAATTAATGTTTTGTTAAACAACTTTAAATCGTTATATATCCTAAACTATTACTTAAAATGAAAAATGGTAAAAGGAACCTAAATATGATTTTAAAATACCTATTCAACGACACCCCACTTGACATAGTTCATCGAATTTTTTTTTTTTCATTTTGACAATATGGCGTCTGGTGGTCGCTATGGTGAATTTTGATTACTGTCATGTCTTTAGTGACACTCGCAAGGTTAAGACGAATCGATTGACGTAAAAATCATCAAAATCGGTCTATGCGTTTAGGCTCTAGAACGCCACATAGAAACAAACATACATACATACATACATACATAGACTGATAAACACAATACCCTCCTTTGCGTCGCGCAGTCGGGTAAACATACATAGACTGATAAACACAATACCCTCCTTTGCGTCGCGCAGTCGGGTAACTAATATCCAAAAATACCTTTTTACGGTACATTAGATTTCCATTTTATAGTTTGTTAAAGGAAAAATGTATTTATTAGTAAAGAGATTAAGTCCACTAACAAGCAAAAATTAATCATAAATTGATGCAATGAGAATCACGATGAAGTCATGAGGTGGTACTTGTGATAGAATTCGCAACCATCAATTTATTGTCATGTCAGTAAACGTGGCTATTAGTCATTTGCTGATCATTTTGTGCAACAGACCGTACGTTGCAAGTGTTGAATCTGTAATTACAGCATACAACACAATGTTAGACGTTAACGATTTGTACAATCACAAATGCAGGTACCTATCCACATAATTTACAACCATACATAACCTTAACAAAGTATTGATACTTTTCATTTGAATTTTATTGATGTTACATTTCGTTTTCCATCATTCAACTACTCTTGTTTCAGCTGTTTGTTTCTTTTAGGGTTTAGAATAGATCCATTAAAGTTATCATGTCAACCCCATCGTTGGTACCATAATAAATAGATGATGCAGATTTTTACAATAACTTTTGCGATAGTCTAATCCCACCAAAACATAAATGTAAAAAAGGAGAGCCAAGTTCAATACAAAAAATATTCTCTGCTGTGGGGTTCGCCGCAAAAAGAATGGAGATCAGAGATTGAGTGCCAAGTTCTATGCAAAATCCAAATATGTAGTCTAAGGGCTGACTTGGCTGGTTTTCCCATACGAATTATTATTAAGTACCTACCTACTTTTACACAGTCATGGAAGAGCCTTATGTTCGATGGGTAGTTTCTACCAGCAAGCCAAATTTTCGGAATAATAAAATAAGAACCGAAAAGTAACAGGTTTAAAACATGCGAAGGCTATATAATTCGTATGGGAAAACCAGCCAAGTCAGCCCTTAGACTACATATTTGGATTTTGCATAGAACTTGGCACTCAATCTCTGATCCCCATTCTTTTTGCGGCGAACCCCACAGCAGAGAATATTTTTTGTATTGAACTTGGCTCTCCTTTTTTACATTTATGTTTTGGTGGGATATCATTACTTTTTGTAGGTAAGTACATATCCACGTAACGCCGTATAAATATAAAACAATTGCATTACCAAGCCCACAGCAGAGAATAATTTTTGTATTGAACTTGGCTCTCCTTTTTTACATTTATGTTCTTGATGGGATAATAGATTACAATATCTAATGTCGCCGTTCTAACTCGCCGGGCATGCGCCTAAACGAACCTGGTGAGCAGGCGGCTATGGTATGTATAGGCCTTAATGAAGCATTAATATTTTTTTAATAAATTAATAAAATTAAAAGTAGACTTTATAAATATAAAACAATTGAATGAGTTACTGTATTTTCCTACGTTTACGGGGTATAATTTTCTTCTCAGTGTTATTTTCTATATTTTCATGTACCTTTGAAATATTTGACTGAATTGCCCATTCGGTATCCGGAATTTTTTTAAGCGTTTTCTGTTCATAATCAATTTGGCTAAGTCGGGGCGGTTAGGTAATGATTTTACACTATTGTTGTGCGCTAAATATAAAAATAATAATTAATCCCAGTTAATAACGTGGATACCCTATAAGTAATATTAGTTATTTATGTTAAGCGTTCATAATAGAATCTAATTATTTAAAATTTGCCAGTTTTTTATTTTTTCCTTTGTATTCATCTAATTACCTATCTGCATACCAAATTTTAACTCTCTAGGTCATCTGGAACTGGGTTAGAGTTTTGGTCTCCTATAAGTAATATTAGGTATTTATGTTAAGCGTTCATAATAGAATCTAATTATTTAAAATTTGCCAGTTTTTTATTTTTTCCTTTGTATTCATCTAATTACCTATCTGCATACCAAATTTTAACTCTCTAGGTCATCTGGAACTGGGTTAGAGTTTTGGTCTCCTTTAAGTAATATAAGGTATTTATGTTAAAAGCGTTCATAATAGAATCTAATTATTTAAAATTTGCCAGTTTCTTATTTTTTCCTTTGTATTCATCTAATTACCTATCTGCATACCAAATTTTAACTCTCTAGGTCATCTGGAACTGGGATATAGTTTAGGTCTATAGGTCAGTCAGTGATAAAAATGAGGAATTTTGGACATTAATATTTAAATAACCGTTTGAGATACGCTTATGAAAATTAGAACACATATGTATCTTGCAAGTCTCAATATATGAGCCAAATTTGATACGTTTATGTAAAATAGTTTTTGATTTATGAGGGGGTCAAAAGTGGCTCCAAATGGTTCGTGTAATATTACACACGGTGCGGCTCGCCAGTTCTGTTTCTTGAACTTGGCTTGACACGCTCCCGCGTGTCTAGATAGGTAGGTATATTCATTTCGAATATTAGTAAAAACTTACAGACCAAAACTAAATTTTCGTAATGCTTATTGAAAATTAATATTCTGCTTATAAAAATACAATCTCGTGTTTGGTATCTGTAGATTTAGTCTGGTCTCAATATAATTTAAGTTCGATTACATGACGATAGCATAAAAAGACGAAAACTAATACAAAATATAATACCAATTAAATACAAAGTAGGTACATTTAAGTCTATTTTTTCGGGATTCAATGCCTCACATGATTACAACTACTTTAGAGCTTTTACTCTTGCTAGATGCAGCCTGAATTTTGTTTTGTTTTGAACTTGTATTGATATTCTGAAATGCGTCATACTCGACCAAGAAGACAATATATCATACAAAAATATAAGATAATAATGACGTAAGCCAATATCGTTTGGTAATTACTATTGAACTGCGTTTACACCTACTCGGGAAATTATAGACAATAGGTACTTGTAGTATATTTAAGGTGTAGTCACTGTTATATATAGAACATTTATCTACTGTATCTTAAAGAACTATTGTAACTTGGAACAATACAGTTAATTATTTACGGCGGAATCATAAAAGTAGTAATTTATGATATGGCAAGGGATGAGGTAGCCCACGTACCGCCTAGCGTGACTTGTACAGTAAACTTCAGAGAAAAGGAACCTCCCTTCTTATGATTATTGACAAGAAGGGGGGTTCCTTTTCTCTGAAACTTACTGTACATCAAGTTTTCGGTCATTTAAGCATCGCCTTAAGCAATGACTACGCGAGCAAGCATTTTACACATTTGACGACATGACTGTACTTTGATGTAATAATGTTAATATTTAATTACCTCTGATATACCATCACGTGAAATTAATTCAAACCCAAAGATATCATAAATAACATAATAACAAAAATGTGGTATAGATAGCCACAGTTAGAATTTGTAAGAAATCACTAAGTAGTTATTTCATAAGCCTACTCTTAATGTTGAATAATCACCAAACTATTTATTTAAGCACTAAGCGGCTAAGGTATGAGATTTAGTTTAGTAATCAAACGGACATAACACTATGAACGTCATTCTACTCCTAACAGCAATTAATTGGAAGGGTTACCTCTAACAGATTTCTGTTAGGAATAATTCTCATAATCGTGGTTAGGTACTAGTATTTACTAGTAACCACGATTACGAGACATACTACCCGTAAGTTTCGTAACCGTAGTTACTTTAAAAAACGTAGGAATACCTTCGCATAATTATATTATAAATTCTCGTCCCTGTATGTCAATGAGTATTCCACAGTAATGAACCTAGTATGTACTAGTATGTACCAGTTTATTATTTATACTTTGTAGATAAATTAATTACTTTGTAATGAGTTAGTTATTACCAACATGTTTAATGGCCAAGCAGTAATAAAAACCAAAGAGAACGTCGTTTTTTTATGATACATATAATCTTAGGTGCATAGTTATTTGTCTTAACAGGTGCCATACTATGAAAAAAAACTAGAGTAAATAAGCGAATCTATTGGTTAACCTATATAAGATAACAACTATATCTTATATAGATTAACCAATAGCCCGCTACTCTGCCCGCGTGAACGTCGGGTATCTCACAGTGCAATATGCAATTACTCAGGGTGAATGTGAGTTTATTCACTACAAACATACACACACACACACACACACACACACACACACACACACACACACACGCACACACTTTTTTTCCTCTTTATAATATTATGTAGATTGGCTAGGAATAGCCAGCGCCTCGCTTCTACGAACTATAGGAAAATAATAAAAAAAAATGGTTTATTTTATCCATAGCACATTGAGTATTAATAACAAAAGAGCTCAAGAACTATGTTAGTAGTAAGACTGTATTAACAAACAGATAAACACTTCACTAAGTACACACATGGACATAATTAATGTGTGTGTGTCTTTGGCAAGGTGAAACTGTGTCCACCACCACCAGGTACAATACGAGTAAACTTTCCAAGGTATCCTATAATCCTACTTTATAAATTTGAAAGTTTGTGGACATGTTTCGAAGTTTGTTTTCTATTCAATCACTCTCTAATAGCTGAACTGGCCTTTGCTACAGTTATAGATTAAAGTCTGGAATTATCCCAAAAATAGCTTCTCATGGGTGGCTGATAGCCGGAAAATGAACCCCGGACACAAAAGGGAAAACTCCAGAACGGACCAGGACTAACGCAAAGATTATGATGATGATGAGTGGCGAAAACGTGATCAAAATACCTTTATATTATTTCCCATAGTAAAATTCATTTGAATTATATAGCCTTTATAAAGTTACAATTGAAAACTGACGAACTAGGGAAGCTCTGAACACGAAAGCACTGTACCCTAATGTGGACCACGAATTTTAATCAGACCAAAATCGCAAATTGCCGCTCGGATAGTAACCTAAACCCAAACTATTCCACACAATTGTGAACTCTGCAGTTAAATGTAATGAAATTTTAAAGCAATTAGTATGCTAACTGTTCAAATCGATTTAGGGCCGAATATATATTCTCGAAACTATCCTATACTAAAGTAGTGATTCCGTAGATCAGAATTAGAGCATTCCCCCTGAGACCCCTAAGGGTCTGGTCGCGGGTTTAAGTTCCGTCTAAGCATTAACTTTTTCCCCATCTAAATCGATTTGCAATTAAGAGAGATGCCGAGAAGTAGAACTAAAACTTTATCTAATTATTCACTGACATGAGATATACCTACTTATTGTGAAGTGAAAGGTGACGCATGAGACAAACTTTCTAATCTTGATTAGATTATTTATATGAGTAGAGTAGCTCTGAAAGCGAAGTGAAATCCACTGGTCTTTGTGTCGGATAGTGTCGTCAGTTGGACAGCTTCCGCTCGAGTTACCGTCGCGACGCGGCGTCTGCAGATACAGCTGTTATCGATTGCATCAATTCGATGTCTACTATCGAATTCATCAAGAAAACCGACCGGATTCTTATTTCAAAATATTCCTTTTGCCAGCTGCAAAACTGCTTCACACAGTCTATATATCTTGACAAGGATAAAATCAATCAAATTCTAAACTTGTCTATTAATCATGTTATGATTTGAAAAATTAACATTCGAAATCTATAACTAGTTTCTGGCAGTTAAATTTAATCATAAAGAAATTCACAAGCTACAGTTTAGTTACATAAGAATAAAAACGTATTTTATACAACATTTATAAAACTTTCCGGTTTACTGTATGTCAGTTTGAGAGGTAGTTCAGCATCTCATCGTAAATTATGTATTTACATTAGAAATTGAGCTTAGAAGTATAATTTTGAAATATAATGTACTGGTAACCACAGCCGTTTCGGGCCATCAGTTACCCTGAGGTAGACTTTGTCGTATCCCTCACGCCCCGGCTGACCCAGGGCCATCGAAGATCCTCACGGGCATGCGACTATGGTGTCCACATCTTTCCCAGGATAGAGAGGTATAATATTTTTTCAGTTCTTGTATGTTTGTAGATGATATATGCAAAAACTACCAACGTATTATTTATTGGTTGAAAGTTTTGGTCACACTTACAATTTTACGTTTGTTTGATGGGAATCAGTTTGTTAGGACTGCAGATATGGGCAAAAGTCGCGTTAGTTATCAAATATACGTATTGCAACATCATTGCAATATTTCTATACCACACAGTGGCTATCATTATTAATGAACCGTCAAGAAACCATCTAACTGGAAGCTTGTAAACAAAACGACATTTTTATAGCCATACCATATGAGCAACACCGCGGTTGTCAGCTTGTTTGCGCTGAATTATCCCTACGTCATCATTTATTTATATGGCATAGCTTCGCTGTGCTCACTGTTTATTAACGTCGTTTCACTGCTCCACAACAATGAAACAAAAGACTATTCCGAGAAACAAATGCCGCGTGAAAATTTTAAACATGCTGCAGGATGTATAACATCAATATGTAACGATACTCGTAAACTAATATCTGGGTAGAGATGTAATAAACTACAAAAGTTAAAAGCACAAACTATTTGGGATAAGGACCTTACTAGTACAACTCTAAGAATAAGTGCGTTATGCGCTTGTATTCTAGCTATGGAGATAAATAACACAATGGTGACATTTCTTGTGATGTCCTAATTGTTACGGGGTCCCAACAAGATCTTTGGGTCAAATCAACCTCTGCTACTTATTGACTCAAAACCTAATCCGGTTATGTAAATAGATTAAAAAAAAAGAAAAGCCCGCTGAGTTTCTTGTCCGCGTTTTCTCAAGTCGAACCGGGGGTCCATTTACTAAATTCACCTATAATATATGTTCAATTTGGACGTTTTGTAAATTCCGTGTAATGATCTATACAGAATTAATGATATTTGAATTTTGGTTTTGATACAGGCTTTACCTCTCTAAGGAAAAGGAGTAGGGCACTTTTCCTGGTAGTCTTCCTGAAAAAAAATGGATGAATTCGTGTATGCAACCTGGATTACAAGAATCGAATGAGGAATAAGACTCGTGAACTTATATCTAAAAATAGTTAAGATACGGGACCTAGTCGCTAAAATAACTTAAAAATTGCTGCAAATTGAGCAATCTGTACCTATTAAAGAGTTACGTGCTTCTTAGTATTACGACGTTTATGTTCAGTGACTATAAACGTATAGATAGGTACGTACATTGGAAAACCACAAACGAATATAAATTACCTACATAACTCGCAATACCAATACTTAATATTATAACATGGATAAATTTATTGATGTGCAAAAAAATGCAGTTGGTTCCTACACCGTATCACGATTTTGGAACGCGATATTTATTGTGACTATCAATATATATCAAGCCCAAAGTCCATATAGTCAACGCAGCGTCCTAAGTTGATGATCATTTTGAGATCTTAAAAATAAATTTGGAGCAAACTTATTTTTAAGCTCTGAACGAGCAAACTGTGACAGTCTGTTCGTATTCTTTTCTATACGTTCTTGGCTAGTACAATCAGAGTGTACACCTCCATTAGTAAAATCAACACAGTAACAATGTTCATCTAAAGCTATTGCGGCTTATTGGCGGAACAATAGGAAGCGTGCTCGGCCCCTCATAATGACCATACAATATACAATACAGTATATAATGTACACAAACGGATTAATTGTGCATTGGTAACCATATGCATGTTATAACAGAAAAGGAACTGATTGTAAAGATACAATTCTTGGTTGTCAATATTTACGAATCTGAGTAGATCCATATAAATGTTAAGTGTACGTGTCATTACTTACAATAGATGCAATTTATAGATGATGTATTGACCATTTTTCGACTCGTTTTACTAAAAGCAGGATACCTAGACGTAATTAGAATTAATATCATATTATTTAGATTTTAGATCGTTCTAGTTTTGACTAGGAAAAATGAGTTATGATTAAAATTGAGATTTAACTGTAAGATTTACAAAGATTTTATATTAAATAGTACTCAGCGCTATAATGATTATTAAAGTGTACTGAATTTTATGAAAGCTCCTGTTGTACTGGCTTTGTAGTTGGCGAGGTTTGACCGTTTTTAAGGACTTGTTTTTTTTATATAAGGTCTTTGGATTTTGAAGTTTTAATTACGACGTTTACGCAATAATTAACAATTACATAAAAACGCCTTTCCTCCATGCTACGTTTTTTGTCAATGTGTCCCACTCACTATACGTACAACTTCAGTTACCTGCTAACAAACCGCAAGTACATTTGTCACTAACAATCCTTTAATATTGAATATGATATTTAATTTAATATATTTCTGAGTCAATGAGGAAATCACCCTGACACCAATGTGTAAAGCATTCAGTCAATATGGAAATCAACAGATTGATAAATAGCTAAACTCAATTTGTGATCATTGTATTCGTATCGTAACATCCTGAACATATTATATATTATGATATGGTGGTAATATGACCGACAATTGAAATGTTTTTTCAAAGCCATACTGTTTGAAGCACCTATGTCACATGAAAAAAGAGATTTAAAAAATCTTTAGGTACTGAAATATGTGGCAACTCCTCTTTCACTTCATTCGCAAAACCTCGAATGGTATGTTCAAAAACCTAGAAATCCTGAAGGCCTACGAAAAGTCATTTGCCCGAACACTTCTACAAAGTTTTCTGTGGATCAAAATGTGAAACTTTAAAAGTAAAGGCAAATACATCCATTTCGATTGCTGAAAGAAACTTCTTCAAGTTGTCATTGAACAAAACCAGATTCATTTCCTAAACTCTTTTCGAACGGCTACAATCGAAAGTTTATGCGAATATCGCAATTTGGTAACATATTTAATCTCAAACATCGTCATGTCACTGGGGTGGACTGAGAGACCCTCCTTAGAGAAAATAATACTTAGATATAATGACACGACAATCGACACATTTTCTTACCTTTGCGCTTCCTCCTACAATTTCACATTCATTAAGGGCAGACGCGCAAATGAAGACGTATTAGAATAACTGCCTACCATTATCTGAATTTTATATCAGTTTTTCACTTCACACATTACTTTAATTCTGAAACAAATTACATCACAAATCGTCGGGCGTGGTTCAGAGTAAGGCAGTTTATTTAACTACTGGGGTGATCCAGTTATGTCTAACTACAGCTAAGTCATTATAACGATCGAGTTCCGCTTGTGCCATTTGCGATATGATTGTCGTTTCGTGACACCTTCGAAACGAACCTGAGGCGAAAATTGATTTCGCTGTAAGGCCACACCGATTACATGTGATTTACCTTATGAGATGATAGGTGTAGTATTTCAGGAAGTTTGTAATGGATGTGTTTAACTAATTGTGTCTATTAAATAGGCCAATAATAGTTCGTGATATTAACTTTTGAAGGTTATGTCTCAACGAAACAGTTTGCCATACTTGTTCTACGTTTTACGGAGGGTCATTCAAATTCGATGGGACAGTGAAGTAGAAAACTTATAAAGGCGGGTCAGACTGACCCATAAAACTGTTTTAATGTTATATTGAAGTGGTGAACTATGTGCAGAATATAGTTCACCACTTATATATGTTTTTGGGAAACAAATCATTTCGTATTTTAGTTTAACGTGGCAGTATTATAGCGCGACTTCTTAAAAAAACTAAGACGTCGCCGCCTATGTCCACAGAATACCACTAGATGAACTATGTGGAACACCAATTTGTGTCGTAGTTCCTGGGTGAGATGGAAATAAATTTTGAAGTTGTGGGTTTGAAACGAACCATATTTTGACATCAAACCATCCAATTCATCAGAACCATCGGAATCAAATTCTGTTCAATATTACTGCCTTCCCTGTTCTTTTGAAAAAAATCATTCATCATCATTACTGCAACTTTGCTGTCCTATTTTCACAATTTCTATCAGTGACCAGTACTACTAGTAGTTGCTTTACAGTACGCATTGCCTTATGGAAAAGTTTTTAATAAGTCGCGCGTGAACATTATGCAGTCAGTCATGAACAGGAATGTTAAATGTAAATAGCTTAATTACATTTGACCCTGGCCTTCAGAGATCTGTTCGCTGAGTTCATATCTTGCAATTACCAACGTTAAAAACTTTCTTTATGATATAGTTTGCTGGTACGGGCTTGAAATATTATTACAGTTGCAGTTGTGTACATATTCCAGTGCCAGCTATCATAAAAAGAGGTAGTAAATTTAACATACTCTATTATCATAATTTTTTAACTAACTTCAGCTAGATCGTATTTCCTGCTTCCTTTAACATAAGCATTCATCATCATCTTGTATTGCTTCCGGTTCCATGATGACCGTCATCTTAAAGCTCAAAGTCCACTTATTCATCTCCCTTTAGGTTCGGCTTATTTTGTGGGAGCCACGACAGAACGTTTGCCAGTGCCTCATTCGTCAATCAGCAAGTGATAGAATGGATGAGGCTTGCAGGTCAACTTGGCTTGGCCCCGATGTGGAACTCCATACGACAAAATATTATAATATGATATAGACAACCTGCAATGTTGATAGAAACAACCTCAGTTCTACTCGTGCCTCCTGTATTCTGAACTTTTTACAGTTACATTTCTAAGGGTTGCCGTCGTAGTGTGATCCTATAACCAACAGACAAGTTCTACAGCTTTATCATTAGCATAAATGAACAACAGTTTCAACACCAATCAGTTTAAACATATAAAATATGAAAGCGAAACGAATACATATTGATATTGCATTTAATTGTTTAACGAGTAAGGCCCGAATAAATCGCATGAAATTCAGGTCTCTTTCGAGCAATAAACAATTGAATGATATATTTTTGCGGTTTTATTACTGATAAACCAGTTTAATTCAAATATATATAAATGAATCACCGAATTGTATATACGCACATAACTTCCGAACGACTGCACCCATATTGGAAATTCTCTGTGTTCGTTATTATCAGGGCTAGGTACGTATGTAAGAAAATGTTTAAAAACTTTACGGGTACAATAGCATCGGATAGAATCCGATCCGACTTGGCGTAGCCAGCGACGTACAATAAAAAAAAAAGTGTGAGATTTTAAACATAAAGTTTTAGAATTTTGAAATGTTTTTTGGAGGCTCTGGGGAAATTTGGCAGCTTTTGTACGTACAAAAGTACATTTTACTGGTTGGCACACACAAAAACTAAACACGACCGCTTTGTTCCAATTCACAGGTCAAATTTATAATGTAGGTAAACGAGCGTTGGCTCCCAACTTTAATGTCGGTAATGAGTTCAATATCATTAACAAATACCCCAATAGATGTATTAATTTTAAAAATGTTATTCTTGGCAAAAAAAAATTACACAACTCAATCTACACCTATGGTAAGCATAACTTACCTAGCTAGTATTATGGGTACTAGAATACGGATATATAGATACTTTTTTTAATACATGCACTTTATACATAGAAACAGCCTGGCCTTACCAAATTTCAGACTCCCTTGTGACTACTGGCCAGCGTCATTTTCATAGGTTCAAAGGTAGACTTGTTGCTCTTATCAGATCGATAAAGATAGAGTTAGTTAGAATGTAAGAGTGGTGTAGAATTATCTCATTTTATTATGGTTGATTCTCCTTACTCAATTTTCTTATACCTGTAACTACACAGAGAAGATTGTTATCAGGATTTTACAAAATTTATCTATAATTTGTACAAAGCTAGTCAGTATAGCCAACTTAAGATTAAATAGGTAGTAATAGGTACCTACTTTATAGTGTGATTTATAAATTCAAATTCAAATACTTTATTATGAAACATAGGTACAAATATGGTTTTTTTACATAATTTGCTCAGCTATGCTCAGTCATACAATATTTTGAGATTATTCATTACTTACAATCATACATTAAAATTAATTTACAATTATATCATTTATTCCAGTCGAGTATAGTCGATATCATAGGTATATTATTTATATGAATTTAAATATGAAAGTTAGATAACTTTGGTGGTTTCAATTCAGTGAGTAGGAGAAAAAAAATTATCAATATTTAAGGCGTTAAACTGTGTCTACTCGAAGTACAATGTTCTTCTAAATCTTTTTTGAAATCGTCGATTTTGTAGGTACTCTCGCACGTAAACAAGTAAAACCTAATCGGTACCCATATACGGTTGCAGCAGAACATGTAAAATCAAGGGCAATATGCAATAACAAATGGCGCTACTAGGAAATGAAGAAATTGCTTATCGATATGGTTTCCTACACAGCTCATATCGCGGGCAACGGCAATGTTTTATAAACATCGGCCGTACGAGAGGCATGGACAATAGGAACGCAGTAATTGAACAACAAACCCCCTGAGTCGTACACTTAGCATTGTCCACGCTTTTAATCCTCTATATAACACATAATTTTGACGACCTCCGTGGCTACGCAGGAAGCGTGGGTTCGATTCCCGCTCAATGCAAATATTGTTTCCATGTATAATATGTATGTATTTACAAAAAAAATATCTAAGTATGTTTATCCGCATTCTAACAGCCCATAACACAAGCTAGTTAAACTACGAGTATGCTTACGATGGGTCTAGGTGGCGTTGCGTATACCTATTGTCCTATAATATTTACATTACAATGAAATTATAAAATGAAAATTAAAAAAAAAAAGCTTTTATTTACCTACTGTACAAAAATTACAGCCGTTATATCATACGTCTGCCAAACTGCTTCGCAGTTCGTTGGCAGATGCAGCTCCCGTTCTTACCATTAAATATTATGTTGTCTACTTACACAATGGAAATATTCTCATATACTTTATAATTATATTTTTATACATCGCAAGAGAAACTCTTTTGTTAAGATGTATATAGTTTAGATATGTGTTGAACAACCTACTGCACGAGACTCTAGGCAGGTATTCCGCTCAATACTGAAAGGTAAAGGTAAAGGTAACTGCTGCTGTAGAAACAAAATAGACCCAACATGAAAAAAATGAGAAAGATTACAAGAAGGAAGTTTGGGTGGAGTGTGGCAGATGACAACGTGATACATAAAAATAAATAAATAAAAACGTTTATTCATTTTCAATATGGTGACATAAAACTATTTCAGTTGGAATTTCCATATAAGCTAAAATAATGCTTGTGTTTGGAAATTCCCCCTTCCACAATGATATCTTCTTATTCTAGGTTTTACATGGCAAGCTGTTTTTATTTATAAACTAATACAGGTGAGTTGAATAGGCTGAGTATAACAGATAGCAAACAAAATAATCTTAATTTTTACATAAGAATGTGCTGATGCTCATATGTGTGAGTGTGTGTGTGTGTGTGTGGGTGTGAGTGTGTGAGTGTGTGTGTGTGTGTGTGTGTGTGTGTGTGTGTGTGTGTGTGTGTGTGTGTGTGTGTGTGAGTGGATGTGTGTGTGTGTGTGTGTGTGTGTGTGTGTGTGTGTGCGTGACTGGACGTGATGTAAAAAGTTGAAGGGATGCTATAATTTAGTTGATAGACTGTACAATTTTTTCTATATCATCATACGTTTTGGCCTTAAGCCAGTTTATTACAACATTTTTGCAGTCTCGAAGTGGAAGGGAGTAGATGTCTATATCTTTACTTATAAAGTTATACAATCGCGCTGATTGTCTTGTAAATTGTCGGTCAGCAAAGGTTGATTTAGCAGGAACCATAGGATACAAGGTGGTCACAATAGATAATAGGAATAAAACATTGGAAATTACTACATGCGCAATTAACAGTGTGGTTCATAGATGCAGCAAATGGGTGTCCAGTTGAGCATATTTCAGGTAGAAACCTGACAGCTAGTTCATCCTACTAGTATTAGAAATATGAACGATTGGGAAGATGTTTGTATGTTTGTCAATCATACTCTATCATCTAAACGGATCTGTCTAAAATTTGGTACAGAGATAGATTTTAGCCTGGAACAACACATAGATTTTCTATTCCGGGAATAGTTTCGCATGGGTTGCGGTAACGCAATCAAAATTCCATGCCAGAGAGGCCGCGGTCATCAGCTAAAATATTCATCTGTAAGGACATATGAGTAGCCCTTTAAAACATTTCGCACTAAACTTTACGACTTCCTTATATGTTATTGTTAAGTATAGATTACCTACTCTTTATTCTATAAACAACCTAGATACATCGGAAGTAAGACATTTTTGACGAAGGTAGGGCATGACGGGATATCCTGTTCAAATTCGGTACCACCCAAATGGACAAATAACTTCATCTTACATAAAAGATGTTACTTTGTTGTTTGTAGGGGTAAAATAGGGTCACCAGATCTCCATTTCCAGGAAGGGACATGAAAGTGGTATCATTTGTACCATCAATGGTACTAGTGCGATACTTCAGTACCATTTGTACCATCAATGGTACAGTCTAATGGTACTGGTGGTCCGGCTGGTCTATTTCAGTTTAGCTCTAAACTAATTATTTAATTAAACTAAAACAAAATTGAAAATTAAAACAACAAAAAAGACTTCAATTTAAAAGCGTCGAGGTATTCCTCCGTATAGCATGCCTATTGTGGTAATGTTTCCAGAAGAAATTAATTAAAAACGAAACGACGGGTATCAGCATTTTTCGAAATTGCACCCTCAAAATGATAAATTTAAGGACGGACGATTGCATAGAAGTTCATCATTATCAAATTAAAAAAATAGGAACTGTTTGGAATGAAACTAACTTTAAACAGTATAACACTGTAGCTGTAATTAGGGCAGTATACTCACAAACATACCATGAAATTTGGGGATGTTTTATAGAGCTGGCCCGTCAGCTGATTGATCGTTCACTATGTTTACGGGCCTCAGGGGTTTTATAAGACCCAAAAAACCACATATATTCACCGTAACATGTTAGGTTAATTTATTCTATCTCAATTTATCGTTCATTTATAAACATTAAGTGGAAATCCCTGTAGATTGATAAACCTGAACGTAGTATAAGCTGAAAAACTAAACTTTAATTTCATTCATGAAGTTTGTTATAGAGATTTCATCCTTATAATTGACCCTAACGATCGATGCAATAAAAATGTAGTGTGCAACTTTTACATATTTTAGTCGGTTTTAAAAAATAAAGGAATGTATTCTTTGAGTAAAATTTTCTATCTACAGTATTAAAAGTACTTCCCCTTCAGGTGGCATTATGAAATTCCACCCTGTATATATATTCTAATATATGTATAAATTCTAATAAATTTTTAAAAAAGCAGACCATATTATATAAAAATAGACTGTTTACTTCAGTGATAATTTAGAGCAGGTAGAGCACAGTGAAATTCCAATTTGCTTTGACTTTTTTTTTACTGAGATATTTTCTCTTTGACATCATACGCACATCCGTAGTTCTTATCAATAAACTTTACAATTGAAGTCTGGGCAATTAGTCTATATTTAGAAAACTACTGAGCGATTTTGATTAAGTTTATCCTGTTTCTTAAGTTGAAGTAAATATAAACCTATAAAAGGTTACAAATCAAATATTAATTCAAAGAAATCTGTGGTTTAACCTTTTTGAGTATGCACCTAAAGTTTAATTCCACAGAGCAAGTTATTTTTATTTTTTGTCTATTATACAAGTTGATGTACAGGTGGCAAAAAAGATAAGGTTTGCATTTACTTATAATTGTACGTAAACGTATACCTATCTACTACTGTTCTATTTCTAGAATTCAGTGATATTCTCATTTATATTGATTTAGTTCCACGAAACCTTATACTAACCTATAGGTAATCGCTGCCAGCGTGATTGGTGCGCCATTCAACTATTAATATCCGGTGTTCGAATCTACATCCGGCTGTCTGTACAACATTAATCAGCGTTTGATTATACAGGTTTCACAAAGTTATTGCTAGAAATAGAAAAAATAAAGACAAATTCGTATTTCACGTTCGTGCAATTTTTTAAATCATTAAACCTGAATGTTAGCTTTAAACCCTTTTGAAACAATAAAATATAAAGATGGTATGCCTATATAAAATTTTTCTTCCGCAGATTATAAAACGAATTCGTTCTCGTAAGAATCATTTCCAAATTTAGTATCTATTCTACAACTTTTAGAGAGTGTTCCACATCTTGTGGTATACTTATACTGGAAGGTGTGTAGTGATCAAAGAAAGAGGGTAAAAAGACGCCATCCCCTTTGGCGTCTGACCGTAGGCCCTTATTAGGCCACCCATATCCGAGGGCTGGATGGGAACACCATGGTTCCCACATTAATGGAAGGGGGTCATCTCAAAGAGATGTCGCCGGGTCTGCCGGGGTGCGAGAGATATGTCTTGTATAATCTCACCTCCGGCAATCAAAGCTCACGTAAAAAAAGAAAAGAGTCTCTCCTTATTTGTAGCTGTATAACTTAAGTCACCTATATCAAAGTATTGAAAATACAATTTTACCTTTCACGCGAATAACCGATTAGTTTCCAATTAGCGTGTATGACTTGGTTGTATTTACAAATCAGCCACAATAACAAAAAAATAAGAAAACCTAATTATGTTTTTTTACTCGCTCCAATAATAATACGTAATAAATACCAGTGCACAACTAATAGTACTACTACTTATAGTAGATCTACTTATTAATGTAATTAAGTTTAGCCTACTAATTGCATGAATTTACTTATTTTCTTATAAATAAACAAGACATCGATCTAGTTTTTTTCTAGTAACGCTGTCATGTTTGATTAAATTACACTTAGGCTGTCAAAGGATTATAGATCATAAGATGTCCAGGAACTTTTGGAGCCCACTGTACATGTTTCTTGCTTGAGAATGTAGAAATAGATTTATCATATTAATATATTATTGAAGGGATTGGCAAAGCATAACGAAAACTTTTGTCTTTGAATTAAACGACAACGACGTAACGGTCGAACACTCCTACACCTTCGCCCACCACGCCACACAAATTTTCAAATATTAACTACATACTTACCATTGTATTTGATTGTATTTAGCTATGAAACTCATAAAAAATCTTCTTACGTGGTAGATAAAAATCAATACACTTTAGTAAATACAAAACTTTGATAAATCTACTATACATATAAAAATAAGTCGGGTTTTCCTTACTGACGCTATAACTCCAGAACGCACGAACCGATTTTCACGGTTTTGCATTCGTTGGAAAGGTCTCGGGCTCCGTGAGGTTTATAGCAAAGAAAATTCAGGAAAAATTTCAACAGGAAAGCGGGAAAATCATTTTTCACATGTCGAAACGGAGTTCGCCGGGTTTGCTAGTGTAGTAAATTGAACATACGAATTGACATCTGCATCAGTGACAGTACATACATGGTCTGTTGATAAAGAATGCGATTGTGACGTCATTACGAGTTAACTCATTGTGGGCTTGCACATGTTCATTAAATTAATTTGTTACTTGAAATGTTACAATACTTACCTACTCACTGAAAAAAAAGAATATTAAAATTCGAAATTACTACATAATGTACTCTCTAACATTTTAACTCTAGCTAAACTAAATTCCATACTTGCAGTGATGTAGAAAGAATAGACTGTAGTCAAATAAAAAACAGTAAATCACGGTTTGAAACTATTGGAGGTATAGTGGCAGCGTCACTCAGTTCACGAAAAGGTTAGTGTTACTGTGGTTTCGAAACGGTCTGTCACTCAGAATAAAGGGTAATGGTTTTCCTCTTTCCTTTAAATTCAATCGATTAATATCCACTAAGCGCATTAGATGGTTTCTATAGGGTAGGTAGCACGAGTGTGACGCCCCAGGTGTTGCAAACGTCCATAGGCCACTGTGATCGCTTTCCATCAGGTGGGCCGTGTGCTTGTCTGCCACATAAGTGGTATAAAAAATGTTTCACACATTTGCATGTCTGTGTAAAGTTAAATGTGTATTTTACTTTGCATCAGGTATGATAAAAAAAAGATTTTTATACTTACCACTTAGGTGGCAGACAAGTACATAGCCCACATGATGGAAAATGTTTGCAACACCAAGAGCATCACACTCGTACTGCGACCATTTAGTGATGAGTGGGGAAAGGGGAGGGATGAAGGTAAAAAGAGTTTACGAGCTGTCAGTGAAGAAAACAAAGCTGGGTTTCTCGGTCTTCCCACTGACTACACAAAACCTCTATAGTGAATTCTGGCTACCATAGTCAGCGTCGGAAAGTCAACACAATGTGATTATTAGCCGCGGAATTCAGTAGGGCGTAGGTACTTCCCCAGTCGGACTGCTCAATTAGAACGGGGCATACCGTCATGTTTACCTCCATCGATATCACAATTTGTAAACAATGTATGCCATATCTACTTCATCAATTAATTACAATTAATTGATTAATAGGTTCGAACGATCCATCATGTTAACATTAATATGCTTTTTATAAAGCGAATTATGAGCAACACATTCCATAAATAGCATAATACTGTATTAACTGTAACTAAAAGCTTATCTTCGTGCATAATTGTTACTAATGCATGGCAGCCGAGGGACATTTAATTATTTGTCATTCGATATTGACCTTTAAAGCACAGAGCAGATAAAAACAATTATCTTTGATATCACGTCAACAGGTTTTCCTAAGAATTGGTTATTCATACTTTACTGAAATCGATCAAAATAATATACATATCTACGCTGTATGAAGAATAAAAATAATGTTTGTAATTTTCACTATTCGCAACAAGTATATTGTATATTGTATTTTGTCCAATTTAATTCGATGAATATTATCGTCCTAAATAGAGTCAGAATGGTAAGGAACTAAATCTTTTCATAGTAATTAAAATTTATTAATCAACCAATGAAATCACCATAATTTCATACAACTTGGCGGGTGTATGTATGAAATTACTAAACTATAAGGCAGTTTGATTTAAGAATGAGTAAGTGTATCTTTACTTCGGGTATAAAAAAAACCCGAACTAATCCATAGATATTTCTAATGTAGGATTGTGTTAACTATGCTATCCAGATGGCCGATCTATATACATATACATAAAATTATTTCAAGATCAAATATCTACGAATCTGGTCGTCAGCAATCATTTTTTTCCTCGTATCTATTAGTCATATCAGTTCCGAATACCCAAAGGTTAGTAAGTGCGTGCTTTGTTGAATGAGGTTTAACTTATTGATTTAAGTTCTTAATGACCGCAAAGTCGCTTTGTATCCTTTTTGACTTCATTTAACCACACTCGAGTACGACTGCGATATTACATTATATAGAAACTCAACTTTTTGTGTTTGGCAGTGAAGGTTGTGGAGAATAGTGACTTGTTTCAGACGTTTTTACAGAATTGGCACAAAGAAAGACGTAGCCGATGATTGCATCCGCTACAGTTCACTTTTGGTGAGGGTTATGTGTCTATAACTAATATTCTACTATGACTGTATTCGCCACCTCCAAACGAATCTAAAAACTGCATTTAATTTCAAGATTTAGTACAGAATTTTTTGTACAAATATGATAAAATTCTTTAAAAGCCGTTATAGGTGTTACCGCAGTCGGAAACAGGTAATAAAATAAACATCTAACATAAAATATCTCGTTTACTTACCATTGCCAATAAAAACGAAGTCTTTCTCGGTAACATAATACATTGCCAGGAAAGGACAGTGTCCAACATGTATAAGCACTTGGCCTGATATGGACAGACAATAATTGGGCAAATATGATACAGGTTTGGTAGTTCATATTAGTAAGAAGTAAAATAACATCATATGGTTGTATCAGAATTCACCATTTATATTATATATTGACCATAGCATTTAGTCAATTTTTGTTAATTTAAGATTAGCTGTATTCATTATTTCTTTATTATTCGGATACATAAGTTATTAAAACATTATTCAGGAATTAGGCAGGTGGATTTACATTATCTTGGTACCGTGCCCAGCTCAAAAACCAAATTATTGTCATGACAAGAGCACAGCAACTTACTTACTATTTTTCGTCCGACAATACAATAACAGCAGTAAACATATTACATAGCACTTGCGGTGCAATCTATTGCCCTATAACAGATGCCAACTCTTGCAAACGGAGGACATGTCTTCGTCTTTGGAAAAAGTTGATGCCACTATTCACACATTGTCTAATCGTGGGATCTGTTCCCATATTCGTGCCAGAATTATCGTTATGAACGGGTTCAAAGTCGGCAGGCTCGCCATGCTCGATGATGATAGATTTATCCGGGTTCATTTTCCAATGGAAAATAAAATCAGCTTTCACGAGAAATAGAATAATGTAAACACAAATCAAGATGACAAACGAATGACATTTTTATAACGGATTTCTTTCCAGTTGCCATATACAAACACAAACTCAATCGATTAAAAATAAATTCGGCTTTGAATCGCGTAGAAACAGTTTTAGCTCCATTATTATAAAACAATGATCAAAGACGAGACCATATTAATATATTGTTATAGTTTACTACTTTTTCGTATCTATATCTACTATTACACAATAAATATCTCCAATATCATGTACGATGAACATTGGCGGTATTAAAAAACATTATTATATTAACGATACTGAACTTTTTTTAAGAAAAAAGCTTCTAGCATCAAATAATTCTAAATAATACTTCTAGTGATCCCTATCGCTTGAAAACCGGTGATATAAGCAAAATATTGATATCAATACCGAACGAATGTCTAGAATGGCTATTTTATATTTTAGTTATATCTTATTATGTCGTGGCAACTGTTTATTTACTCAAGTAATATTTATTTTTACATTCACTATTTAGTTTAGGTTGACAGTAGAGAATATCTGTAGCATTAAGCCCGCCTATATACCTACTTACTGACATATCTCTACGTTTTCGTTGTCGTTCTTAAAAATCTTATGTTTGACCGCTGACTGAGTAGAACCGACTTCCACTCCGGCGCGGAAGGCTATTATAATATGAAAATCCTTCACATCACATCGAATCACTTCACGTTCGCATTAGAGTCACATTCGACGCGTATTCAATATCATTTAGTTTATGTATCTTTTCTTTAAGTATCAATTAGTCATAGGTTTCAAATCAATAATTATATCAAGTCAACCTATTAATTCCTTATGAAACTCTGGTGTCCCATACATTACTCTGTATCGATATTATTAATATGTCTCAAATAAAAAAAATCGATTATGGTCTTTATTATAACTGGCAACATTTTAGCATTGGGGAAAAGAGAAAGATGGTTCCAAGAGTATAGAAATATATATTTCAGTGAGCTAATAGAGTAAATACTAATTATTTAAAGATATATCTTGATACTCCAAGAATTCTTGGTTAGTTCGGTAAAAATTTAACATGATTATCGATCAATAGCTACATTTGCGTACATCGTGTCCATGGAAGGCCAGTTTTGGATATGGTCCTTTAAGTAAACATAGCTAAAATTCAATTACAGATCCATACAAGTTTAAGTGAGTATTTTTGTAGATGAAAGAAAATATTATGGTAAAGGTCACGTAAGTCCGACATATACTATTATCTAGATATACGATATGAGTGCTTCTCGTATTGGCTATCACAGTCGAAACACCCAAATGTATAAGTAGTGACTTGTAAAGCAACGCACGTAGGATCTCCAATTTCTGCACTTTTTGGCTGGCACTCGAAATTTTTAGAAGAGGTACTATGCTAAAGTTTCAGTAATATCTCGAGAAGAAAACAGGGAATATGAAGAGATAATAAATTAAACTTATACTATTTTTCTTTGCAGATTGTCTTAAAATAATTATTAGGTTAAATAATAGAATAAGAATGTTTTGATAGCACGTCTCTGAAAAATTGTTTTCACTTCAATAAAGAGTATATTGTCTAAGAAATCTCGAGCGAGAACTCTAAACTCTCTAAACAAAGGATAGTTACTACATCTGGTGACCGATAAGACGGATAGATAGAGAATTTATATATAGAACCAATTAGTCTACAAATACTCTACTCAGCAATAATTAGATCATTGACAATAATAGTATTTAACGTCAAACTAAGTGTAAAAACAATTTCATTAAACCCAAACATTCTCATTCATTACATTATTTTTCAACAGTCATTTGTTTGCTCTGGAATGGAGAAGAGCTTTTATTTTTTGCTGATATCAATTATATTCAAAAGCAATCTCGGGTCGCACTCCAAATTCATATTAATGACAAAGTCTTTTTATGTGGTCGCCTTTCATTACGTAATCATGTAGAGAACTTCTTCAATAATGTTGATCAAACATTAACAGCGACAGTTTGTGGTTTTTTAATGATCATTGCGTTTTCACATCGTTTTAATGACATCACATGATGATAATATAGGCACAGTGATTAAATTATTTAATGACATACTCGCTATTAGGCAAGTCTCACTTTTTGTGCCCAACAATAGTCTTTCATTCGTACATATAGACATCACGTGGCTAGAACAGTGCCCAATTTCCCAACAGTTTGAGGTTTTAGCCTAGTTGGTTCCTAATTTGCCATCCCTGAAATCAATCGCTTCCAGGGGCGGCAAATTATGAACCAACAAACTTTTTAATCTTACAGAAATAATAAAAAAACTCAGTCTGGGTCGGCTTTCTAGTCTAAGATGCAGCTGAATTTGCATATTTTCCGTGAAGCAACTGCCATCGGACCTCCACAACCAAATTGGTGATGTCGAACTCGGACTTTTGGGGGCACCAACTACCTGTAACGACTGCCATAGATGTTCGTATTGCAACCGGGACCGACAGCTTAACGTGGTCTCCGACCAGACCTGTGCTAATAGCCACATTCATGTATACAAATATTTGCACTGAGCGGGGATCGAACCCGCGCCTCCTGCGCAACAGTCGCGTTCACTACCGTCACGCCACCGAACAATGAAAAAGATATGCCTTCCTGCATGCTATGAATGGCTATGTAACTGATATGAACACAAACTCACTGATTTGTTCCGTGCTCAGTTTCGACCTAAGTATGACGTGTTTCCTCTTTCAAATTTAATAGTTCTCGAATATACTGCTAATTGACATGTCTGGGTACCATATTGTGATTTAAAAATGCTATTTAAGTGATAAAACTAATAGTGATTTACGTATGACGTCGACTAATTTGTTCGTCACTGCGCTGCGTACAATTCTATAGACTAATAGCACTATTAAAATTACATTCCGCTACGATCGCAATAATAATGCCTATACAATGATGTCGTATTAACCATAGAGGTATGCTAGGTATTTTAGTGAGCTTGTCATGGAATCGGATCTCCGACAGATGCGGTAGCATAGCATTCAACAGGAACCTATTATAATTGGTCGTCAGTAGCAGTAGGCGCTTAAAAAAGGAATTTCTCCTTTGCTATAGCAAATATCTATGCACAAAGTATATGAACAAAATTACAACACATTTTTATGCTGGGATAAATAATTGTTTGTAAATTTGCAATCTCACGTACCAGGTTCAACATCATCATCATTTCAGCCATAGGTCATCCGCTACTGAACATAGGCCTCCCCCATCGACCTCCAATCGGACTGGTTGGAGGAAGTCTGCTTCCAACCACTCTATCTCGCAGATATAACGTCGTCAAACCAGCTTAACATAAGAAAATAAGCACTAACTAAACTAATGAATAATACTTTAGAAGAACATAGGTGTGTTGTAATGAGATAGTTTTTGGTAATAATGTTTGTTTATTTTCACGAAGTTTTTATGTAGGTATGTTATATTAGTCAGACATGTAACGGAAGTGAACAACACGCAAATAGGCAAATAGTGTAGAGATGTATTTATTTATTTACTTCTAATAATAGGTAAATGAGTAGCTTATGTTTACTTTAAGATTTCCTCGTATTCAAGAGCTAGAGAATATTTCACTGATTGAGTAACTAATTGAGGTCTGTATCATCGGGTTAGGCCGGCCATTATTTGTTATTAAAAGAATTTACAAAGAACTTGAAATTATTGGAACTAAAATGAAAATGAATCACCAAAAGCGTTGCTAAGCGCTAATTTACAGAATAGATTGAGTGAGGAGGATATTGATATTTTTTTGTTTGCGTAATTCTCATGATAACAGAATGAACTGCAAACTGTCAATGCAGAAGTCAACGAAGGGTTTCCCGGTCTTTCCACTGACAACTCTCTACCGGAAACACAACACAAGGTCAATATTAGCTGCGGTATTCTATTGGGCTGAGATACTGCCCCAGTTGGACTGCTCAATTAGGACGGGAGATACCATCATGTCCTACCTCCATTATTTATGATGATGACCTTAGGCCGTACCTGTACAGTCCAGAACTAGTTGGCGTTCCCAAAATACGTATATGAGTAGGTACAACCGAGTATAATGGTTTATAAACATCCATGAAAACGACTATCTGACATTTGATGTTTAAAATGTGTGCTTCAGAAAATTTATGTCATGTGTATATAACTCCTAGTCACGGAGTCTTTTAATGTTTATTTTATAGAGTGAAATGCTGATATTGTATTTTAAGTACATAAACATACAAAAACTCTAAAAATGTTACAAAATGTTTTTATCAAAATGTAGCCTTTGGAAACTTATTGATCCAGTGTCACAAAGTGTGTAGTAGTTACGGAGTCCTTTTATTTCTTCTTCGTCTTCTTCATCCTTTATTTTGTCATCCAATATTTTATAGTGGTCAGGATCACCTGATTCAATCAAGTTTTCGATATCGTAATACATACACCATGATACTTATCATTCAAATCACATGATTCAACTGGCCAAAAATCAAACCAAAAAAATTAACTGTATTTATTCTGTCAAGTAAAGCAGTCCATTTCAAATTCACACCCAAAATATGATCATTAATGATTTATTTAATACGATCATTGGACGAAAAGTAGGTATAATATGGTCACCATTAGATTTCTGTTTTTTTTTAATCTTACAATATATATTGACCGCTACCACGTGTGTAAACATTTATATTCATATAGCCGGTCTAATACCAGAAAGAAATAAAGAAACCAGTGTTCAATACAAATAAATTTAATTAGTAGTCTATGTCTTACTGCAAAAATACTTGCAGTCGACAATACAAACAATTGTAATTCTGAAAATGTAGGTACGCGAGCAAGGGATCAACGAACCCAAGACAAATAATCCATATGTACACTAATAGGTAATAACATTGTATCTTACGATGGCCTTACGATATTGACAATGACAACGAATGTACCAAATACATCTCAATAGCCTCCCTGACTGGCAAACTTTTAATTAAATACGTACACGCTACAAATATCTCTCTCTTACAAGTTTGGCTTATAGGTAAGAACTTCTAAAAAGAACGAACCTTTTACGTACCTAAGTGCAATTAATATTTTCTATACCTAATAAGATATGGCCATATGGCCACACAAGAAGTAATTAGGTATTATTACTTATTAGAACATGTTTTTCAAATTAAGAATATATTTAACTGAATATGTACCTAAAACCGTTATAAAAATTAAGGGCAAAACTATATCTAAACGAGGTTTGAATGTGTAGAATCCCACAAACAATTCATGTACCAGAATTCATATATTAATGAGCTTACTGGAATTGGACTGAGGTTAAATTTTCAATTTAAGAAATATATCTATGTCAATTGAAAATTTTTGTAAAAGTTATTTAGGTACACAAAAAATTCTAAGCATAACTAACTCTATCTTCACTTAATCAACAAGCGACATTATTTACAAATTAGAACTTAAGAATATTATCTTAATATTAACCTGTGCAACTTTTAAGAAAGTAAGTTAAGAACTTTGTAACAAGAGACCATTTTTAATTTCTATTGAATTGAAAAATGTTTCAGAATAATTTATACTTATTTAATTTATACCAAACTTTAATATCTATGCAAAGATATTAACAAAATCTACGGAAACTGAGCACTAACACTTGCTAATTAACTGTCGAGCAACGTATATACACCTACTTTATTATGTCTAAGGCTAATATAGGGTTGTATAGGGCTAATATAGGGTTATGGCTAGTATTACTAGATAAATTATTATTAAGCTCTCAAATTTCCTCTCATTTTCTCTAAAATTCAGTTCCCAGACAAAGCATTTTTACCTTCAATTATAAACGTCGCTGGCTTAATGGTTAAGGAGTCGATCTTACGATCTTGAAGGTTCGGGTTCCTCACGTAAACCCACTCCTAACACAAGCCATTGAGCTTAGCTGGAGGGGTTAGAATGAATATTAGTAATTTAGCCTAATGTCTTACTGCGCCTGACGTGAATAACACACGTTTTACCAGATTAGTGCCTACTTGAAGGTTTTGATTTTTACAGCACCGAACACATAACGAAGAAATTTCTTCAATTCTTTACAGCGTTTCTTCTCCTTATCCTTTCCATTATTAATCTTATGATTAATACAAAAAGTAATGTATATCAAGCTGATATGAGGTCGTTGATAAATAGACAGAGTAAAGAGTAAGTTCACTTTGTACACTGAAAAGTTAGGTAGAGCGTCGTCGTCGGTGTCAGCGGAATGAGCTTAAATATTGACACTGCAATCTATCTTTGAAAGCCCTACGCCTACTAACAAGCTAGCTTAAGATATTTCATGTACTAAGTGTTCATGTTTCGTAGTACGTTCAATTTACACTTCACTTGTATCTACTTTTGAAGACTATCTCCTTTGAAAGAAATAACATCTACTGAAATTCGAAATGGCGATTTCATTCCTCTTATAATTCTACTACTGAGGTAAAAACTCGAAATCGTGAGTGTTAGTTGGGTGCAACATTTCTTTTTAATTCATCTGTCGCGTTGGTATTATATACCACTGGCCATGTATATTATACATGTATTGTATTATATAGTATATATTTACAAAAAAAAATGTATCTATGTATGTTTATCCGCATTCTAGAACCCGTAACACAAGCTAGTTAAACTATGCTTACCACGGGTCTAGGTGACGTTGTGTAGATTGTCCTAGAATATTTATTTATTTATTATACACTAGTATAATCCCTGTATAATATACATGGCCAGTTGACATGTTCATTACCGCTACTTGATATGAAAAACATTATTTTAAATTTTATAGAACCTAGAGCTATTTCGAAGTTGATTAACCTATAGGTTTACTGATTTTTGCATAACGGAAGCCTATCAAAAGTCAAAAGGTTTATGAGCGATGCATTCATTGAAGGGTGAATGAATAGTGTAACTACTTGCCATTTATATCTATCGTCTTTAGTTATACCTTCTGGTCTAGTACAAAAACTTGTAATTTGTCTTCTCATACCTATAAATTAGTAGTTTTAATTTCATTGTGGGTTTAAATAAAATAATACATTACAATACACACTACACTCGCAATTTTGAAACTTGACAAGTGACTCGTTATCACCTAACTCATTTTTGAATATTTGCGAATTCTGCAAACACTGTATCTGATACATACTCATTGTCATCAACCAGACCATATTTATTGTCCAGAATTCCAAATTTCTGAAATACCTACTTTACACAATCTAGCTGCTTTTAAAATAAATAACAAACAGAGGTTAAGAAAAAAGGTTAATTATGACTATAGGAACGAAAGAACTGAATGATGTGTGAACTGAAAGAACTGGATACTGTTTTTTGTATAATTATATTCTTTACTTATTAATGAAGCAGGGTAATTACAACAAACAAAATTTAAATAAGTAAGATTCCAAGCATGCTGGTACTCTAAGCTTAAAACTTTAGAAAGAATTCGCTTAAGGAAGTCTGTTGCACTATGCAATACTGCTGAGTAATTGCATTGAACTCTGAGAAAAATGACTCAAAGACACATCAAAATAAATTAAATTCACAGTAATAAAGTTGTAAAGTCTTTTAAAGCTACGTCATAAACTTTTTTTTAATGTTGGCAACAGCTTTATGGCGCGATAACGTTCAGTCACATCTGGACTTGATCACGATTGCCACGGCCAACTATGATGAAGTTTTTTTTTTGGATTTATGACCTGGTAACTAGGATCTTTAGGTCAAGTACTATTGATGAAATATAATGAAAGTAATGTGCTTGCCTATAAAACTATGTATTTTCTTTTTAATAAATATAGGTAGTTTGATCTATACTTATAATTATGCTTTTAATAATCTATATTTTTTATGTTCCCGTTATAGAATGATAGGGATTATCATTTATAGAGATTATTAATTTCGTGGAGTGTATGCCCATGTGTTCAATATACGTACATAGGAATAAATTTAGGTATACTACCTACTCTATAAATTTGTAAGACGTCTTAGACCGAAGTTAAATAATGGCCTACATTTTAAAATATTTTTCTAAAATATTACAGGTTATTAAATAGACATTCTGTGTATGTTGTATGTAATAATGCTTGTATTACTTTAGCTCTTATGCGTCATGATGTATATAGATCTTTCCTCACCAAAAAACAGATACCTACGTTTACAATTTTTATACAAGGCCATCCATTGTATAGAAAAGATAGGTATACTTTGTAAAATATAGCTTGGGTCCTATGACAGATGTCAAAATGAGGTTCATAGGGATGTCCAAAATTCGATGAAAATATCGATGCTACCAGCTATTATTGATGCATGTTACATATAATCAGGTTTAATTTAATTGTACGTAGGTATGTATTTAATTGTAATGAGAACGGAATATACGTAGCATACAAGCCGTCGGCACTCGTACTGATGAGAATGAGTGGAGTGGATCAGTGGAAGTTCATATCAAACAAGATGTTGGCGCGTGTATCTTATACCTATATCATGGCCCAAGAGCCAAACGCGGCATGTCTTCTTACAAAATCCAAAAACAGGTTCAGGTTCGTTGATGAATTGAAGTAGGATTTTATTTACTCAATATTATTTAGGATCAAGTATATTGAAATATAAATATTATTGTGATATTAAAATACCTAAGCAGTAAGATCAAATTCTAATTATTTTTTTCTTATATTAATTTTAATTTTAAATTAAGCTTTATTCAAAATATGGATAGTTTATAGTATGTGGTCACGATTATTCATCGCCCATCACTAATTAGCTCGGTATACCCATAAAGTATTACATTGACAGCTATTACATTCATTATTAGAAAATTCAAGACTTCATGTGCGGGATTTCACTGACAGCTGTCATAGGACCCAAGCTACATTTTACAAAGTATAATTATAGTGGATTCCCCGCCTCATTCGTAGACGTTTGACTGAGGAAGTACCTCAACCATATTAATGAATCGTACTCTTAACTTCCATGTTATTTAATTTACGTTTACGTTTAAAATAGACAAATTAGATTAATAAACAGTAACCAAAAGGTTTTAAAAGTAACTTTAAATACATTTGGCGGAACATACAGTTCACACACGGCTGAACCGGAACTGTTTCACTGTTTAGCTTTGTGTAAATGAACAAGTTTGCGATTCCACGACCGCTTTACCTACCGTTTGTTTATGATTTATGCCAACTAACCATTGTTTGTACATTCGATGTTGCTACTTAGCATTGCAGCGTTGTGTATTACCTGAACAAAATTATTGATTTTTGTTTAGTATGAGCTTCGATAAATGTACATCATTATTATTGCGGCAATCCTGGATGCATCCGAGGCCTTATCTCGGAGTTTGGGATTCGCTTTCCAACTTTTACTTCTCCACTTCGCACAATCTTGGGCATCCCTAACAGTGAGTCCACATGTATGTCACCCTCTACGACGCCAAGCCAACACTATTTGGATCTACCCCTTCTACCGAGACTCGTCGAGGGTGCCATTGCCAGACATTTATTAACCACATACCCTGGCGGTGTCCCCAAAACATGAACTCACTAGCAAAAAAGACGCTATCCCCTAAGACATTAACCAATTAAGTGTTTCAGGATAGGTGATATTACCTATATCAATTTTAAAATAAGTAAATACACCCATAGAAGCTATGTGTACCTCGCTCTTTCAAGAAGCTATACTAGTCTCGCATTTCCTAAAAAATTTACAATTGTGATAAAAGTATGGCCATTATATTTCTTACAGTAATAACATACATTGTAATACTTAGAACACCCATGATCTATTATAATATAACGAACCGTACCAGCCACCATCTAATGCATGTTAAACCAACGATATCCGTGCACAGAATTTAAAATGTTAGTTAGCCAAATGCTTAGTATTAGACACTTGTTTAGTTTGTATGAAGAACGGTGTCAAAACACGTAAGCTTTCAGAGATGTTCTGAATTTAAAATATATACTGGCACATAAAGTTGTCGATTTGAAATCAGAACATCGTTTTTTTTTTAATAATAAACCTGACAGTAATAAAACCTATTGTTGTATTTCTTGTAATTTAAACACGATGATGCTCGCATTAATATTATCATCATACTATTTTGAAAATTTTCGGCCCACATGAGAAACATTATTTATAAGTCAGGCAAGGCGTTCACTAGAGTCTAGTAAGTTATTCTTTTTATTGAAACGCGCCGAGCGAGGAATCGGCCACATTATTCATTCCTCATTCTTTTTATGACCGACATTTAAAACGTTCCCTAGATAGGTAATTCTTAATGTTCTATTTCATAGCTCTTTGCTGCTAGTTTTGATTTATTTGATTCCTACAATGAAATGCCGTAATTATTGCAATCTTAAACTTGATAATAGTTTATTACAATTTTTATTTCTGAGAATTTGCCAAATATTTAAAAAAACACGAGTTATCAAAACTATAGGTACTTATACTTTTAATTTTTAGTGTTTACAATATCAGTAGGTAGATAGATAGATAGATAGATAGATAACTCTTTATTGTACACCAAAAAAAGTAGAAAGTAATAATAAATAGGTTGTAGTAGGCAGGAGGTAAGTTCAAAATAGGTAGAACCAATACGTATTATTTATTATAATTTTCAGAATATACAGGCTGAGCTATCTATTTAATTTATTCTTTTCGACAGACTTCCTTATTCTTTTATAGTTCTTACCACATTGGGATTCAGCTGGGCTCAAAGTTATCCCTCGTCATCAAAATCTTTATAATAATTATTAATAAATCAAAGCATTGATTGAAAAAGAAAAAGTGTTCATCACCTATACAAACAGAAAAGTGGGTAATTTCTCACACAACGGTGTCTCTGGCAAAACGGTTGTTTCTATCGAGATTACTCCGCCATTAGTCTTACTTTATCCCGCAAGGGACAGCTTCAAACTTATTAGATTTATTGCGTGAACCTAATACAGCGTAAATAAAATAGCTGTCGTGTGCTACAAGAAACTGACTTATAACTTTTCTTTACTCTAGTTTCACTGATAGACATTAAATTACTATATCATTTTTTTTTTAAACTAAAACGAGTATTCTATATTCGAATATTTTTTTTATAACTGGAGGAAAATGTTTAACATGAATATAGCTGCCAAAGTAGAATGCAATAATTGCTAGTAATTATTGTTAATATTATTGAAATCATTTTATTTTATCGGTTTATATATTTAATATTTACATTTTTCCTGGATACCTCGTACCGAACATCATTTTAAAAATATTATGATAACTACGTCGCTGTTGGATCCAACCTCTACATACAATAAGGTGCCATTGACTATGTTCTGTGTGATCAAATATCTTCTTTTATTATTGGACGTTTAACGTTTATTTTATAGAGGTTGACTGTGCAAACTGGAATGAATTTATAGAAAGGTAAACTGAATCATTGGCGAAATTAAATTTAAAAAATACATTCACCACACTGTACTCTAGTCTTTCCAAAGACAATGTTTCAAATACTGGAAGAAGGATCAAAGTTTTAGTAAGTTCTTTAGTTTAAAAATAAGAAAATACGAAGGAAAAAATAAATAAAATAGTATGCGAATGCTCGTTGGTCGTGTCTAAACAATGGAGGAAAATTGGGTTGGGTAAGTAAAAAGGCGGCTACGACACGTTCAGGTGGACGCTCCTAACACAAGTGACTCTCGGCCACTCGCCCGTCGAGACCCTTCAAACTCTACAGACAACGACGGCAAAATTCTTCAAACTCTTGATACCTATTTCCGTTATGACATTGAAAATTTCCAATAATCATATTATCGAAAATTTTGAATAGTTGATAATACAGATAGATACGATTCTTTTATCAAAGCTAAACTTACCATGGTTATGGTAGCTCGTGGTTATGGTACTAGTAACAACCAACCAGCTCCCCTTTTTTATCGTGCGCGAAATGCCAAAGATGCCACTCCCGCCGAAGTCTTTGGGTCTTGGGTTACTGGAGGTGAGATAATAGAAGACATATCACTCGCACAAAAATATTTCACGCACAGCTAGTCCCCCTAGACAAGCAGCAATTCGTTGGTCTCCGTTTTGTAGAATAGAATAGAATATTCAATGTCATTTCCATTGACACGTTTATGACAGAAGGTAATCTCATACATTTATCATTACATTTCATTCTATAAACGTATTACCACTTTTGCAAAGGGGCTGTAAAGATTAAGATTTGATTTAAAGCAGGAAAGGATAGCATATTGTTTACTGCGGTACATCAGGCTATGGTGACCTACAGAAACACCGAGAATGATACTTGGGAAATAGGATAGTTTTGTAGTTTGTAGTAAAAGTATAAAAATTGACCTAAAAATGTTTACCTAGGTATACTTAACACAGAATTAAAACTTCTTATGTCTTCTCATATTTAGTCTTCCGGCAACAAAATTCGTTAGAAATTTACTTACTTTAACTTGTGTAAAATGTTATAAGAATCGCGTTGATCACATCGAAACTACTCTAGAAATGTACTTATCGCCGTATGTTTGCATTCATGGGTTGTTCCGGTTGTACAAAGTAAGTCTAAGTATAACTAATCTATTTCATCACTGCAATTAGCTTTAGTTTGAATTTAACTCGTACCAAAATTGAGTATGAATTTTTAGACTAAGTACTGGATGTAAAATGGAGCATACTTTAGTCCAACACTAGGAATGGAAAATTCAAAACAATCTAGGAACATTGTCGGACTTTAAAATAAATGAACAATGAAAACGTATATACCTAATACCTGAAAGTCTAATACTCACCTAAAGCCTCTTATTCATTAGGTAGTATTTTGTGTAAACAAAAGTTTCTCGAACAGGTATAAGTATAAAGTAAGATAAGATGTTTATTTATATATATATATCCTTGTACTAGATATAAGTCCATAAACCTAGTATTTAAGTTTGAAATGTAATGTACATAATCTGTTGATGTGCCTAATAAATAAATAAATAAAAATAAAAAAAATAAACAGGTACTACTGACAGGCTTTTGATCATGCCAATGCGACGTCGGCGTTTTGCAGAAGACCTCTCGAAAACCTGATAGCTTGCTATCTCAACAGACAGCGCCGGGCTTTGTTTATATTTCGGGGAAACACCATATCTTAACCGTAGTATACACTAACTGTACATTTTGGATGCAATAATGGATGAATGGATTAAAATTTTTAGATCTATTCTTTTGCATTTAAATATTTTTAATAAAGACTTCATGATACCAATTATTTTAACAACTGTTTGCTACGAATATCTCTCTCTCCCTCAATATCAATAACAGTCCCAAGTATTATCAATGATATATGTCAAATAAAACCCATCCCATTAACGTAATGTCTATAACCTCGTCGACTAGAGAGGCGATGGATAACTATTATCATACCTAAAGTAATACGTCAGTAATTAATACGAAGTGTGAAGATATATTGGTATTAATGTACTGTGGTGACTGTTCACACAACATAACAGGTTTTAAAAGCAACCATGTATGTTTCAGCATAGGGGCTAATTTTCATTGATCGATAAGTCGGTCAATATACAACATGCGGGAGACCCCGCAGGCGCATAAATGAATGATGGCTAATAAAAGTCTTTCACTTTCATTAGTGATTAATTGGACTTGTGAGTAGACTTTTATACTCATAGTAAGAATTCTCCGGGTTTTTCCAACACCTAGGTCTCGGAAGAGAATTTTTAGTCAGGTTTGTTAATATTGTCAACACTTCTTCATTTTAATACAATTTTCGACTACCGGGAAGTGAATTAGAATAATGACAACTTGCACAACATTCTTCTTTAAAACATTTTCTTATTTTTCAAGAAAATGTTAGAATTTTTCTTATATTCAAGGTTAGCTTTGTACAGGCGAAATAGCGCTGAATAACACAGTAGGGCACTATTAAATAATCAAATCGTATCGACGCTGCGCCAACTCCAGACACGGTACTTGTGCGTATACCTGCGAATCTTTGATCACCTTACTTATTTATATAATCAGATTGAATGAAGGTCATTTGACGTGTTCTAAATTTCTTTGAAGATGCTGGCTGGTAATTGCTATACAAGTTGAATTTTATCATTCTCACCACAAGGTATACGTTACTGAACTTCGAAACACAAACGTGCGAAGAATTACGGCTCAAAAGATCGTCGCTACGATAAACCGTGAAACAAATGTGCTGCAATGGCTAAAGAAGACAAATAGATAGCATCGCGTTGACAGCTTTTCAAGGTGTTTTGATAATTGTGCCTACCGTAGTTACATGTCTTCACTGATCCCAGAACGCATATCAATCTGAGTGGTTAGCCACAGCGTATAAGTTGAGGTTTGCCTTCCACCATCGAGTCACCGGAGTCGAGTTTCCAGAAAACAATTTTATTGTAAAAGTGCCAGTACAATATTGACTTTTGATAATGTACCTATGCCACTACAGTAGTTAATTCATATACTTTTAATGAGATCACTGTTACGAGCTTCCCGAGTCACACGGTATGCGGATCGAGTGCCAGAAAAATACAAAATACACAACCTTTATAAATTTCTTTCGAAGCATGAAGACTGCTTATAATGTAGGTCACATAACCTGCAATCTAGTCGATCATAGTATGACGATTCAATCATTACGTAACGTCATGATACTTTCTATGGAGTGGTCTAGGTACCTACTCAATCGCGTAGCTATGATTTTAAGAGACATCAATAGATATCAGTCGGGCTACATAATTCTCTATACTGACTGATTCATTCATCAACGCAGACCCCTCAACCAAAGAATTTAGGATATTTCCCTACCTTTACTAACGCGCACACTACTGTCCCTAGACCCGAAAGGAGTCATCTCGAAATAGATGGCTCTGCAACGGTGTGAGGGATAAACGTATCCCTCACACCGTTGCAGAGCTGACTAAAACGCACTAACCAACGGGCTAGTGCGTTTTAGTCAGTTCGTGTCCGACATAATCTTCGCAACCTGCTCCGGCGCGCGGCGGAGGGATATCCGTTCGGATTTTATGCACATTAAGAAAACAAACATTCCCATCCGATGCCATCAGTGGTTGGCATAAACGTTTTTAAATCCTATTAATGATTCTTAGCAAATAAACTTCTCACAACTAAGTTACAGTGCTATTATGAACAAAGGAAGTTACTTGAGAATCCCAACGAAATATCTCTACGTAATCTGTTGTATAGGAGTTGACAGACATTATCCGATTATGCAAAGTCCGACAAACGGGCATCGTACCATGACACAATTGTCGGGAATAGCGTGTATACCGTATACACAATTATACCTATTGTCTATCCCTTTCCAACCAGATTGTAACCGTTTAAGGCTGAAGAGTTTAGAGAGAGTCCGTTGTTGTCCACTGAGTGACTGCAAATTGAATTAGGCGATGCAAATTTTCCATTGCACAAAGAGGAGTTTTAATGCAGCACAATTTCTTTGTATGTTTTTTGCGCAATTAATGAGACGGATTAGTTGTTATAAACTTTTATTTTCAGATTTACACTGGTTTTATAAATGAGTCTACTTTTGTTGACTGTTTCAGTACTTGAAAAGTAATTAAAATTTTAAGTTATGCAAATTATTATTGAATTAATGTAGAGAAAGAATAGGTGCACTTGAAAAAAAGGAACTATTGCGAAGGGCATCAGGTGTAGAATCAGGGAGAAGTCAGGTGATTTCCACATGCAGAGACTTAGGTATACGGAATGCAGCAGCAGGCCATCACCATTCTAAGAGGCTTTGCAGCTAGCTTGACAGGCACCTTTGCCCCAGGTGCAGGTTTGAGCTCACCTCACCAGTCGTATTCACATCATCATGATAATATATAAAAAACAATTCTAGAATGACCTAGCAGATTGGGACCCAAAGTAACGCGTCGGTATACTACCGTGGTTAAGGGTATCTTACGATCGAAAGGTTTCGAAAAAAGCCATTACGCTGACGACATGAACCCGCTCCAAACCAAGCCATTGAGCTTAGCTGGAGCAGTTAGAGGAAATATTAGTAATCTCGGATGCAAATATTCTTTATATGAGAAAAATAAAGAAAGTATAACTGCGAATATGGGTATAAATACACATAATTATACACAATTCTAAATGCATAATATGATACATAAAATACCAATGAATTTAATATGCCTAGGTACATGTATACAAAAATTTGCACTGAGTGGCCATCGAGTCTGCGACTGCGTCTGATTATGTAGTTATCGGACGCTCTACCACACACCACACAACTCGATTGTATTTTCTGACGTTTTTTAATCGATTATTCTTGTTAATCGGTAAGCACCGCTCTTACATACATTACATATGAAATATTTTTAGTTACGTCCTAATAAAATTTTCACTCCTTGATAAATTGTTTTGACTGTTGAACGTAATAAGCGTCCCTGGCAGGTCTATCCTGCCACTATCTATTATGGCCATAAATAATACATTTATAACATCCATTTCTTTTTTACGACATAGCTCTATATTGGCAATGTAGAAAATATTTTTGAAAAGTGAACCTATTCAAATAAATGAAGAGACATTCCTTTTACAAATATATTTTTTTCGATTTTACCAATCCTACACATTATGGTAGATTGATCAAATGTCACAAAATATATTTTTGGAGAAAAGGTAATTTATCAACATTTGCATTTTTGCGGAGGCAATTTGGGAGGGGTCCACCCGCTCTAGGCTGTAAAGGTCAGCGGTGACATTTCCTTGACTTTCAGCATTCAAATGTGAGGGACGAATATTGAAAATGTAGACTCTATTATCAGTAAACTCATTGTCTATGGAACAAATAACGGTTCTATATTCAAAAATCATTAGTGGAATACTTTGTTGCCAAATTGACAACTGTATCATAGAGCAGTTGCTGATTATTATTATATACTAGCTGATGCCCACGGCTTCGCCCGCGTGGAATTTTGTTCCCGTTCCCGCAACCCTTGGGAACCTTTTCCCGGGATAAAAAGTAGCCTATGTGTTATTCCAGGTTCTAATCTACCCCTGTACCAAATTTCAACCAAATCAGTCCAGCCGTTTATGCGTGAAAGAGGAACAAACATCCATCCATCCATCCAAACAAACTTTCGCCTTTATAATATTAGTAGGAAGTAGGATATTTCTTAGAGTCATGATCCTCCGTGACGAAAATAAAGACTTATTCTAAGCAAGTTTAGTATGTGAATTTTGATTACATATATGTCCTTAATATAGTATATCCTTAATAAATCAGTATCCAAAGTTCGATATCACATACCTAATTAGCAAATAAGTGGAAGTACTTTAGCTGACATAACAACAGTCACAGCCTCTTATTCAGACAGAGACGTAACGTCCCCCGGGACCCTATGCCAAACTTCACCGCCACCGTTAGACAGCCAAACAACTTTGATTATCCAATCCCCGCAGACTAGATTGTTAGCTACTAAATGTGATATGTCCTATTCAGAATATATTCAGAATATTATACCTACTTTACCGTATTGCATACTCTCAATACATATCGATTTGACGACTATCTTCGACATCTATCTATACTCTGTACGAATAATAAAACTGAAGAATGTGGTTCGTTTATTTGTTTGTTCTCGCAAAAATCTGGAACTGCTAATTAGATTGCTAGGTCTAGTTCTTGCGAAAGATTTAGGTGGTGAATTAATTACCATGCTCATTCAATTGTAACAGTAATAAAAAAGAAGAATGCTCGTATTTCGATCCGAAGGAGAAGTAAAATCTTTTAAAAAATTGTACCCAAATAAAGAATAGTTTTCAGTAGCTATTAGACCTTTTAGGATGTGGGCCACATAAAATAGGTGATATACGATACTAGAACGTCTCGACTACGTATAAATTTCAACTTTTATCCTCGTAAGGTTGTTACTTTTAAAACTTTTAAAAGTGTATTCTGCATGCTCTAAATCTTTCTCTCTCTTCATGATAGAGTAGAACAAAATGTTAATCTAAACTTAACTACGTGACACGATTAGCCAAAAAGTAACTTTACCGTTTAAGGGATAAACGATGTGTTAACTGCTCAAATGTTGAAATCAATTAACGGCCTTCTGCACAGCTGCGTCAATTATACCGAGCTCAGCTACTTATATACTCATTTAAGGAATTAAGATAAATACCATCATCCTAATATCGTATATGTTTTACAATTTTATACAGAATATTTCGTAGTATAACCAAGTGTCTCATAACACAGTTTATTAAGGAGGAAAATCTTTGTAGGTACCTATCACACTAGTTCACTAGTTCATTAGCTAGTAGGTATTGGTAAATGATAAATGTATTTACTTGGTGTATACAATAAATTGTATCATAAAATAATACGTATCCAATGTAAATACCTACCCATAAGTTTTTCTAGTGCACAATATTTGTTTGGCTAAGTATTTGAAATGAAATAACTTTTTAGTTAATGATCAATAACTTTTTTACTTGCAAAGTGAGGTATCCCTTTCTCAGTTCCCACAATAGGTAAAAATGATGAGGTCTACCACCTTAACTTTTTTAGAAAAATCTGTTTCGTGCTGTCTTTTATCAAAATATGGCTTAAGAGATCTTTTTTTTTTATACTACGTAGGTGGCAGACAAGCACACGGCCCACCTGATGGAAAGCGGCCACTGTGGCCTATGAACGTGTGCAACACTAAGGCTGTCACACACGCGCTGCCCACCCTGAAGGGAAAGGGGGAGAGCTGGGAAGGGGTGGGGAGGCTAGGAAGGGGAGGGGAAGGAGGGGTATAGTGAGCTCTGGCTACCCTACTTACCGGCGGGAACACAACACGATGGTTATTATGACCGCGGTCTTCTGTAGGGCGGAGGTACTTCCCCAGTTGAACAGCTCATTTCGGACGGGAAATACCGTCGTGTCCTACCTCCGTTAATCTTCAATAGTATATGTTTTTCCATACTGCACCAAACATTACGGTACTTACCTAATGTTTAACTCTATTTAATTTTTTATTGAATCGGGAAGCAACCTTGGCTCAAGAATTGTGCATCATGCCTCGGTTTACGAGATGCCTCCCCAGGGCGCCTCTGTTCCGCCGGCTAGCAGAAATACTAGTTTTATAAATACATTAGATACTGCTACAGAAGTAAGTGTAATGAAATGTTTAAGCAATTAGTACCTACCTATGCTAGCTGTTCGAATCGATATAAGTAGATCGGAATAAGCAAATGCTTCGACGCGCTACGGGACTTACCTAGGCATAAAATTAAAAAAGATTGAAAATGTAGTAAGTAAGTAAATTATTTATTGCTCGAAACATGGTATGTTACAATGGTGTCAAATAAGGACCGACATACTTCGCAGTTTCTCTGCATGCAAAATCCAATAAAAAAGTTACATATTTGAATTAGATTAAAATTAAAATTAGAATACAAATAAAATGTCAATAAAATGTCCATGTAGTAATCAAATAAATAATAGTAGTTAAATAAATAATAGTAGTCAAATAAATAATAGTAGTCAAATAAATAATAGTAGTCAAATAAATAATAGTAGTCAAATAAATAATAGTAGTCAAAATAAAATGTAGTAAATGAATGTAAATTCATTCTTAAGTTTTTTTCGTATTAACATAAGAAACTAATCAATAGCTGTGCTGGACAGAAGAAATGGGAAAGGGGGATACATGTCCTAAATACAATATCACATCAAATTCATATGTTGCGTTAAGATTTATAACTGTGTAATCTTATAAGTTATTTTAATATTCCACCCAGTGACCATTGTACTCCAAAATTATACATTTGGTACAGTATAAAATTAAAAATATTTAAATTTGTTTAACAAAGCAAAATTTAATCAAGAGCTTGTAAGCTGTTTCATCTCGCGAATTTTATTTTACTGAGCTGTCCTTTGACATATTTGAGTTGGAACAAAAGCCCACTTGTAGCGGAATATCGCTCAACGAGCCCCCAATTCAGCACAAGCAGCAAATTGTAGTAGCGTACTATACCTAACTATCGTAAATGTGAAATTATACGGCGTAGTTAATACATGCCCCTTCGTAGAAACTGTTGTAATAATGTCGTAAATGCTGGTACTAGGTACCTATATGGTTGTCTGAACCTAAGGGGCCATGTGTAAAATACGTGATATTAAACTTCTGTCTTTTACCTACATAATGTCTCATTAGACTCTTGTTCAAGCTCCATTACTAAATTCCTACTCCTACTAATATGAAATGTGAAAGTTTATGAAGATGTTTGAATGTTTATTATTCCATCATGCTTAAAATGCAATATATCAATATTAGTAATCATTTATTCAGTGTAGAACACTAAACGGCACTTACAAAACGTCAATAATGATAATAACATATTTTAAGTTAGTTAACAAATGGAACACCGTTTCGAAACGCAGCCACGGCCTGAGAAGACTCCGGCAAGAAACTCATCGGGATTTTCTTTATTTTTGGTCTATTTACAAACATTTACTTACTCTATATACAGTAATTTGCTTGAGTAGCAAGTTGAGTAAACCGCTCATTTCAGAATTTTTAAATTTAAGGATAGGTGAATCCCTAAAATTCGTTAGGGAGATTGTTTAAAAAGCGTATAAATCCAAAAAAGGAATTGAAATTTTGTGGAGCCTACTAGATTATTTTTGTGTCTGGTATTTACGTTATGCCTATCACAAACTCAATGGTGGCGTTCAGATTGACGGCCCCATCTGATGCTTTTTCACACCCCGCTTGAAGGAAAGACTCACCGAACCGCTTGGTCGATTATGATGATGATAACAGAATCAAAGAAGATCTTTTCCTCTTTCAATGTCGTAATGAAGCTAACATTCTTGAATGAAGGTAAGAGTTGTTTTTCGAGTTTTGGTGCCCAGTATGTTGTCCATGGCCTTAGCAGAAGCAGGCCACGGCGGCGGTGCAAAGTGCCACCCCATACCCAGGGGCTAGATGGTACACTCCATATGATCCCCACATCAGAGGAAGAGGGTCATCTCAAAAGACATGTCCCTGAGTCCGCCGGGGAGCGAGAGATATGTCTTGTATAATCTCACCTCCGGCAATTAAGGACCCATGGACGGCGTGCATTTTAGTCGGTTCGAGTCCGACATAATCACATCCACTGGTTTTGGCAGAGGTGGTAGGTATCCGTGGGGATTTTGCGCACATTAAAAAAAAGTGTGTTGTCAATTGACTTGAGCTGGAGCTGGTACTAGTCTACTTCACTCTCATTCCGCTACTTCTTTAGTGTACAATATCTTATTATTATTAACTAGTCATACCTTACACGTCACTTGTGAAAGTAATTTATGTAGTCCTTAACCCAGTAAAGGATACTAGGTATGTAAATTGAGTTCAAAAATCATTAACTTAATTATACCTAGATTTAATTCTGTACGCTTAGCACCCGACTAATTAGACACAGCCGTTGAGGAAAACGGTATTATATGAACCGTTGCCAAATACCTATTCAATTATATACTTGAGGACCGTTATATATTATGTATGTACAATACGAGCTGTTACCCGCGGCTCCACCGTGCAAAATACTGACCTCATTCCTTCGACCTACAGTAACCTATTGCCGAGATAGAAAGCATAAATACTATTCTTGACTCATCATTATCATCATGCAATAATCCCGGTCCCATCAGAAGCTGTCATCACAGAGGCCTGAGTCCGTTTCTTTTCAGTTAACTGCGTTGCTGCTGAACTTCAATGCTTTCTATGAAGCGACTGCTATTTGACCTCTACAACCTATATACATATATAGGCGATATCGAAGTACTGTATTTAGAGCAGTTGTTGAACTTTATAGTGCTTAGACGCCATATATGTTTGTATCACACCGGGACTAACGGCTTAAGTCTCCGAGGCGCAACCAGAACAGTGCAAATAGGCATATTCATAACATAACATAACATAAACTCACGCCTATATCCCTGAAGGGGTAGGCTAGGTACTAGCACCCACATTTCGCCAGTTTATGTTTAGATCCCAATGTAGTAGGTGAGGAGCCTCTTGCCATTAATCAGGCACTTATAAACCTGCCATACCTAAATACACACATCGAAAAGCATCGAAAAGTCATTGGTGTGTGCCATGGTAAAACTTGGGATCGAACCCGAGACCTTATCTCAGCGGTCCATTACCCATACTAGGCTACCGCGTTATTATTCATGCATACTATAATACTTTCTCTGAACGGGGATACTATTCTAAACTATATATATCCATCTCTATGCGCAATTTCATCGAAATTAGTTCAGTTATTCTGATGAATGGAACGAGCAATGCGTAGCTCACAGGATTCGATAAATCAATTAAAATCATTACGATCACACTGTACTACTATTGAAAGTAAACTGATAAATAGAAGATGTATGTGTGCTTGAGAAAATCTATTCTACCCAAATATCCTATATGAATATAATACACTCATGTACCCAACTATCAAAAGGGCATAAACAGATTGCATACAAGAGAAGGGTAGATTGTATAGAAACGTGAAAAGCACAAGGTTTGTGTTTACATAAACTAAACAAGAACCCGCACCAAAAACTCTCCGCAACTTTACGGCACGATAATGCGATCTCTTAAGGCGAATACTCGTACGAAACTCGAAGGCATTATCGGTAGCAATCTTTTCGTTGGAAAAAATCATCATCATCATCCTAGCGTTAGTCCCGGTCGCATCCGAAGCCTTCGCCTCGGAGTCCGGGGTCTACTAAATCGTTGGAAAAAAAATATTGATTACAAGTTTTATTGCTATATTTTTTGGATATTTTTGTTTTGTGCTGTATAGAATACAAAGAAGGGTATCTCAGTCTTACCACTGACAACACAAACCTCTCCAGTTACCTTTGAAATACAGCACAAGGTTATTATTAGCAGGTGTATTTTATAGTGCAGAGGTAAGACTGCTCAATTAGGACGGATGGACTTAAATCAGTTAATTGTCTTGCACAGTTAGTAGATAAAGCGCCTTAAATAACTTACCCAGTGTTTCTTGTACCCAAGTACATACAAGTTGTATTCACAAGGAACTTCAAAAGAGAACCCATTTCGTGTAGACTCATACAGAAGGTTCAGTATCTTAATTACGTGAATGAGTTGTTGGCAGCTTAATGAGTCGGACTTAACCTACATTCGAAAAGCTAATATAATTGAACCCTACTCAATATTTGCTTATGATACACGCATTTGGTTTAGTTTAAAGAATTTACTATGAAAGTCTAACTGATGCTGATGTTCCATTCCAAATTTTAAAATTTCAGTCTCAAATTTCCTAAATTCATTCAGCCATTTTGTCGTGAAAGAGTAACACACTTACATAGGTACTTCCACTCTCACAAACTTTCACATACATAAAAAGAGGTATATAATAATGATGTAACTAAATGGTGTAAAATATGTAACACAATGCCATTTCATTTGTGCCTTATTCGAACGATTGTACAACTAATCACCCCAGATCAATCTAATTACGTAATACCAATGAAGTAAAGCTAATTGATAATATCAGTGTAGCTAACAAGAACATTACAAATACCTACCATTCAAAATTTTGATCATCCTTTCTAATTAGCCTACAAACTGCGACTAGTTAGCTAAATAACAAAAAGAAAATAATTATGAATATGTTGCTACTCTCAAATTAACTAAGTTGATGTGTCTTGCAGTGGACTTTGATAGACTAATTGATTAATTTAGATATATCAACCTATTATAACCTTATAATACCTATTATAATATAATTGTAAAAAGTTTATGTTTGTCCGCGACGGACGCAAAAACTTCTGAACGGATTTCGATGCGGTTTCTTTTGTTTGAAGGGGTTTGGTCCTACTTAAAATCTTACGTTTGTTTGATTATAATCGGATAAGTAGAACCAGAGTTATCATTACGGCTTAGGTCACGATAACCGACAACCACACGGGCAGAGCCGCGTGCATTGGCTAGTTAAAAATAAAATTATATTTAGGTATCCAGGAGGCATTGATACAAATAAGCTACCAACAGACAATGATTTGTAGACGGTGCGCTATATTGACTAAAGGCTACAATAGTAGTGGAGCCCTCAGCAAATACGGCTAGTCAACTATCAACAAGTCGAACAATATAGAAGCTATACACTGTTAGTTTATTCTGTTTATATGAAGCTAGCAATGAACTTTTGTTTAACATTATTCAGAATTATCGTCAGCCTTTTGTTGTACCCAGATGTATGTGATATTTCGCGTTTGGAACCCGGAATTCGCTCACCAACTCTTTCTCCTCCTGTTATTTGGTTTACATGATTTTTATAGAAGCGTCTACCGTTTAACTTCTCAACCTTGAGAGAAGAATCCGCGTCAGAACTTCACTTTCTTGGTGGGCCCAAAAACATACAATTCACTTATGCCTTAAGTGATGTAACATCAACAAGCGGGACATATTTACCATATTAATAAATTCCAGATATAGTAAAGAAATAAAATACAGCACATAGTTTTTTGTATATTCCTAACAAACTATTGATCTAATTTTGACCGTAAGCGAAACTAGTTCACATAAAACTAAAAGATTGATACTTTTAATAATTTATTTGTATCATGAACACCATTATTAGATAGCTTAACTCTGTTCTTATAGACTTCATTAAACTAAACATTATTAAGTGTAACATTTTGTTGTAAAATATTTATTAAATATATTTTATCAGATGTAATAACAATATCTTATTTATTTATAAGCATTAAAAGATATTATGGTGTTTTACCTGTAAATTATTAAGATCATTTTATGATATATTATTAGGTTGATGCTGTTTACTGTAAATTAGTTATTACTAATTACTAGTTAAACAGATATTCTTCGGAATAAAACGATTAGAGCAATAGGCATAAAACGTTATCGCTTTAAGCCGTCATCGGAACGAAGCAACCTTGGGATAAATAGGAATATCAAATAAATATATAATTTTTAATTTAGTTTAATGTATAATAGGTCGCCTGAAAGGAAACGATAGGAGCTAGGTATATACGACTTATCGCTTATCATCAAAATATTTCCTACCATGCAACATTATTTAAACTATATGTACAAATACGAAATAATTGTGCAAAGGCGGATTTAATGCCATGGGCATTTTGATACTCTAAAAATACGAATATTATTATATTAAATTATTTATACAGATGCAGGCGATGATACAGTTGAATGGATAAATGGGTGGCCTGAAAGGAAACGATAGTAATGATATAGACTTATCGTCAAAACGTTTCCACTACTTTGGGTCAGACCGGAAAACTATTGATGTTATTTTAATACATTTTATTCGAACTTTTAATATGACTTAAAATATTTTCATAATTACTTTTTAAAGTTTTATTTACTTTTAAGCTAGAAAATTTAGAGATTGTGTATAGATATGAATACAGAAATTTGATTAGATTCTAAATTCGTAATTACCATATAAAGAATTTCCTCGAAAAAGCCTTTTCTGTAAGGTAATTATGCCTACTTATGTACAATAACATTGTGCAGAAGTTAAATTTAACCAGCACAATAAAACCAAGCTCAGCATAATCAGACAGCTAACAGGCTAACTTAGTAACCGCAGTCAGCCGCCAACTAGACGAATTACCTTGCTTACGTCATAATCTACTCAGACTTTAGGCCAAGTTTGTACGGTTTATTACTTGAGTAACTTCCTTGGATAGCAGGATTAGATGTCTTTGTACGTATTTAGTAAAACATATAGATATAAACTCACACCTTTATAGGGGATATCCCCTAAGGGGAAGGCAGAGGTGCTAGCACCCACATTTCTCCAGTTTATGTTTAGGTCCTAATATGATAGGTGGCGAGCCTATTGCCATTAACACTTATAAACCTGCGATAAATACACACATAACTTTGAAAAGCATCAAAAAGTCATTGGTGTGTGCAATGGGAAAACCTGGATCGAACCCGAAACCTCGTCTCAGCGTCCATACCACTAGGCTACCATTTATTGTTGATTATCTAATACATATCATGAATAAGATAAATTCTTACTACAAATTCTAACTAACATTGCAATTACATCTACATATAATACCTATGTATTGACATGAATTCTCGCATCGCAACGAAACTATGTCAAACTACTTGGAATCAATTTCAAGTCCTACCCCCATATCACATTCACAATACAATACCGGCCGCCTAATTTTAGTAATTTAACACCGATTCTCCTGGACAGCATAACTTGTGAAATTCGAAATTAAATTCTATCTGGCAATTTCACATTTAGACTTTAGAGAGATAGTCACAAAATGTGAGTTACTACCTACTACTACGGTAACAGCTTATATTCTTCAGTTAGGATCACTTGTCACATTGCATTGTATGCTACGATCGTAGCAAGTAGAATTTGGGTTACAGCATTTCTTCCAATGCGGTGTCGTACAAGGAGACTAAGAGATTAGGTTGTTAACATCAGACAGATATATGTATACATCCCAGACTCGCCTCAGATGCATGACTCGAGACAACAATAGTGCCCGAAATATGGCAATAGGCTCACCCCCTATTACGTATGAATACAATGGTTAATGTGGATGTTAACTGTTAATTCACCTCGGCCTACCCTGGAAGAAAAGAGGAGTAAGTACATATCAAAATAAACATGAAATAAACCCATACGGATTCAAGGTTTTAGGTAAATAAACGTAATTAACATTGGTTGTATAATTCTTCCAATGAAAACCGCATTAAAAAATAGATTCAGCCATTCTCTCGTTCCGAATACTAAAGTGTTATCAAATCGATACTGGATAATAACTATTGGCAATTTAGCGGGTCACCGCACACGCGTATCTCGCTACGCCTCTCTGATTCTAATTTGACACGGATATGTATTCAATTATATTATCTACCTGTTCATAGAACAATTTGTTTTACAGTGTAATACGAATTATTGCGATTGTCGATTACGTTGTACCGCAATGCGCAATGATTGTAGCATATTTTCTAAGTTTTGGGGTAGTTCATAATTTGAGTACTTTTTTATATTTTGTTAAAAAATATACCTAATGACAACTGTCTTCTTATACCTAACGCTGGGTCTTTGCAACAGGCGTATCGAGACCTTCTTAATTTCTTATTTCTACTTCAGATTAAAAGTAGGTACCTACTTTTGTTGTAAATTTCTAGGACATGACTACTAAGATTATTTTCTTCAGAACTAATTCTAGCCACTGCTAGTCGAGATGAGGTCTAGATTCCAACGATTCCCTGTATATCTAAATCTGTCACAGAATTTAGAAGTTATAGAATAGAGAAACTGAGAATGCATACATAAATTTATTATCATTTTAGCGATTCACGGTTGACTACAAGGCTTTTATTCACTCTTCAAACTCATATCGACACACTTGTTAAACACACACACGAACAGCTTATGTTGGTGTGTTTTGAACTTGTTTCATATAACTTACGACTGCAATAATGTAGCCAAATGAATAGACACATATCTACGAGTATATACACATGGCCAAGGAAATAAGTATACACCTTTATCTAATAGACCCCTCTATGTAAAGTTGCGTACTCAATTCCTTAGCTATGTGTACATACATATCAAATATATACATATAAAATACAGGAAGTAGTTAAACTATATCCCTTGTGATTTAGTGTGCCGGCAAACGGTGTAATTCGATATATGTAATCATATTAAAACGTCATATCAAGCAGCGCAATGCCTCGGCAGAGATAATTATGTTCCTAATGGTGACCTTTATAGAGTATTAGCATATTGAGAAGTGACATTTAACATCTAATTTAATATATACCTTCAATATATATATAATATATAACTCGCATAACCCGTGTGCGTAATTTATTGTTGCCAAAGTATACTCAGGTAAATGAGGTAGCTTATATCATGAAATATGCCATCGCGTATTCATGGTCCTACATCATAGTCCATTCCTTTTAACGACATCATAATTTGGTGCATATAAACCTTAGTAGCTGTGTTAAAATTCCTTTCTTCCTTATGAATCAATGAGAGTTTGAAAGAATTCTGGAGGTGAGGGACAGAACAATTTCAATGCTGTATTGACAAGAATTGCATACCTTGTGTGTAAAATGAGCAAGCAAAGTTAACCATTTCAAAATAATATATACATATACTTAATCGACCATAGCTGGGTAATTAATTTCTATGTGTTTAAATAAAGTTTAATAAAAATTTGATGAAACAAATTTATTTCATCGTAATAGTATCTTATAATATACCTACGTTCTTTCATTCACTATTACATTAACTACTAATTCATAGGCACAAATGTTAGCTTGTCGTGGAGAATGACATGCAAGCCAATGGGGCTAACGCAAGTATGATGATGATTATTTCATTCATTACAAGTACCTACAATATATTTAGCAAATTGATCTATTAAAAAATTCTCATTGAAAGCCGTCAAACATAAGTGGTCCACATTATATACACCTAGAACCCTTCGATCCTCACTTTAGCGGCAGAAATACAGTTAATAGAGAGCTCTATGTTCCTAACATTATGTAGACAAGGTACGTATAGCGATTACCGTCCTCGTCTCGCGTGAAGTGATCGTTAATCTTCTCTTTGTTCGGTCACTTATTGAGTGAAGAACATAATTGGACAGCTACCTTAATTAACTGGGTTCAACATATTTGTGTATAGTTTACCTAATGTTATTGTCTCAATTTCGATGTTATTAGCAACTAGCTGACCCGCGCAACTTCGTCTGCGTCATCCCGTTTTTGCAACATTTTTTATTCCTGCTCCTGTTGTTCCTGACCTGTTGGTCGTAGCATGATGTTATATACATATAAACCATTTAAAGAGTTAACCATTCTATCTATAAAAACAAACCGCATCAAAATCCGTTGCGTAGTTTTTAAGATTTAAGCATACAAAGGGACATAGGGACAGAACGCGACTTTATTTTATACTATGTAGTGATAAGGCACACTGAAATGACTATAAAACGCGATTCACACAGTGCTGGTGTGGGTTAAGCGTTAGTCCGTCCATTGTCATTTTACCATCCATTGGCCTTTTCTTAATATAGTTTTTTTTTTACTTTAATCTGTAAATGGCGACGGAATGCAAACAAACCCGCACCCGAGCTATGTGTTAAACGAGCTTAAAAGATGCCAATACATGTTTCGAACAACGTGGAAGAGCTGGTTAATTAAACTGTACGTTGCCTCACCCAGCCCTTACCGTAATATTGAATCATGCTCATCAATATTGAATCTTGCATGTTGTGATTAAAGGTACCGAAACACTGACCGTGTGGTTAATCCACAAATTTATAGTTTATTTGAGATTTATAATTTGGCTCTCGACAAAGCTGCAGTCATAATTCGCAGAATAAGCAAGGTGAAGTGGCCAAATGGGTTAGTCATAGCTGCCATTGGAGCAAATTGAGACTGAGACTGGACACCACTAATTGGAAAAAAATTATAAGTGAAAAATCCCGTAAACAACCGTAACGTCCTAATAAATATAGTCAACCTCTTTACTTGTTACAGGCACTGAAATCTCTTTCCAAAACATTATGGTAACTACTTTACTTTATGTTAAGGTCGAATTTAATCTAATTATTTAAACTGAATTTTCACGACTTTGTATTGTCTTTGGTGAAATCCGGAATTGATTCAATTTCATAACACTTGTTCGTATAGTAGGATATTTACAGTCCATAAGTTAAAAATATTGGTTTATAGGTAGGTACGCAAATAAAGTCATTTCGACCATAAACTTCAAGTTGTTTGTTGCCAATGATTCTTTGTAAGCTTATATATTGTCTGAAAATACTCAAGTACATTTTTTTATTTCTAACTATTTCTGAAACTCTGTATAAGAAACGTACATTAGGTACCTGCATGAAATCAAGATACAATAGAACTCTTTGGTTAGATGTTAGTCATAAACCATTTTCATTGTTGGCAACTTTGTGCCTTTAAAATGAACGTCCAGTTTTATTATTATTATGATATTTATACCGTTACAACGGAAAACTACCTACCTCAGTCCTAAACTGACTGACTGATTTGAATATTTTCTGTAACAACATAATATAAATAAAGTACGCATAACAACTAAATTGAGTTCAAAAATTACCAAAACCAATATTCATGTTTTAATTTATGCTCTGGCTACTCTGCGAGTTAAACTCACCTCGTTACATAATAAGTATGTATTCCGGATGGTTTAATTTGAATATGGATAATATGGATTAGATACAAAATACAAAGATAAAAACGTAAATAAAAATTGAATTTTGAACAAAAATCTAAATTTGTAAAATGGTCAATTTTCTTTCAGTGTTTATTTAAATTGTACCTATATATTTAGTTAAGTATCCCTACGCTTCTGGTAAATGTTTTAGACACCGCCATCAACATTTATTTATGTAGGTACTCAAAGCCACTAAAACATAACATAACATAAACTCACGCCTATATCCCCGAAGGGGTAGGCAGAGGTGCTAGCGTAAGCAAAGCCTATACATGCCTAGTGTATAACAATCACACTAAATCAGAATTGAAATCAATGCGGTCAGAACAGACTCACTCATGCATTTCAGTACTTGCTATCTACAATAGGTAAATGCATCGAATTAAGGTTAATTAAAGCAATGATCGTTTGCTCTTGTAACAACGAGTGTACAAAACAAATTAAGCTCTATTACATACTTAATAAAGGCTGACACAATGTATTTACATACGCAATCATATAATTGACAACAATACTTTAGATTAATAAGTATATGTATTCGCAAATCACGCACACAATATTTTTGTAATATAAAGTATCGATTGAAAACATACGAATATTTAGTTTGTATCATAAAGGACATAAAAACTATAATAAAATAAAAAATTCTCCCTCAACATCGAAATGTTATTTACAATATAATATAAAATGTTATTACCTGACTCCCTGGATTTTATATGGGATATAAACACTAATATTTTAATAGCATTTTCTATCTGGCGGCCGTAACTCACATTGGTCGACCCAAGCTTTACGACACCTTAACGGAACGGCTGGGCTTTCCACACTATTGGACGAGATCTTTTTTGGAAGCCTATATTATCTAAATTAAAATTAAGTGAATAATAACGCTATGAACAAATAATTATTTACCCACTTTCACATTGAAATGAAAAAAAATTAACGGATTCCCCTAACCGTGGTTACTGAAAAGTAAAAAGCACTTGATGCATCGAGGAATAACAAAATGGATTGCGATAAAATACATTATAAATCCATTCTTCACAGTCATTATTAGGGTTCCGTACCTCAAGAGGGAAAAAATGGAATACTTGTATAGGATCACTTCGTTCGTCTGTCTGTCTGTCAAGACCTTTTTCTCAGGAATGTATGGTGATATCAAGTTGAAATTCATACCAAATACTCAGATCTGTAACGGCTTGAAGCTATGAAAAAGTCATGATCTGATGAAATCTTCATACGTTCATGTAGCTGTAAGTAACATGATAACCGCGACTCTATCTTTCTTCTACGGCAATTCCATATTTGATACAAAACTAATTTCTTTTTCATTTCGGAAAGCGTAATTTCTTTTTCATTTCGTAAAGCGTAATGTGTTATGTCGTTAAATTTCAAAATAAAAGAGTTATTTACCCACCAGTTAATAGTTCATGCTTGAAAGAAATTCTTACAAATTGAAACTTCATGAAGTTGACATTATAATACGAAAAAAATACTCAGGCGATTAAACTGCTGCCAATGATATATAAAAAAGAGCTATAAAATATCATTGACGGCATTGACTTTATTTTCCTTCGAATCCAAATTAAAATAAAATACATCAACAAATTAATAAAAGTATAGCTTCAAGTTTGTACGGAACCCTCGGTTCGCGAGTGTGACTCGCACTTGACCGGCATTTTTTTATTATTTTATAAACGGGGTTGCGTTTGACACTCTCTCATCTCATTTCACCTGCTGATAGTACTTAGATGATGTAGTCGGTTGATAGTATAAAATCCCACAAATCCAATTTATGACCTAGTAAGCTAGTAAGTTTAAGGTTTTCCTTAGCCATATTTATATTTTAGTCACCTGTAGAGTTTAAAAAGCAGCCTAATAAGATCTAACCTTTTCTATACAATTAATACTCGTAGTATTTATCGGGTTGACTTAACACAGTACAAAAGAAATTTACACATAAATAATGCAGCTCTATTTTAATTTGGCGGGAATGTCCGCTGTTTTGTGTTTGTAATCATCTTTTGTAATACGAACAAAAGCCGCAGATTTGATAATGCCTTTCTGTAAGATGAGGGTAATGTCGGAACGAGAAAGTGCTTTCAGACTATTAAAGCACACATTAAAGCGCGATTCACACATAGCGCAGGTGCTGGTGAGGCGCGGGTCGTTTTTCCATCCATCGCCGTTTAGAGAACAAAGTAAAAAATACCTTATTAAGAAAATGGCGATGAATGGCAAAAACACCCGCGCCCGAGTCACGCCCGCGCTGTGTGAATCGCGCTTAATGGACTAGATTTATTTAGAATCCTGTATTACTTTAGTTAAAATACTGAATAACTACATTACTACTGACTGCTAGGTACTACGCTGCTACAGTGGCCGATTTGACAGATGGATGCAATAAAGAATTGTTCGTATGTTTATCACCAAATAATTATGTTTGATGGATTCTTGATGGGTGAGGATATTAATCGGACCCCATATAGACGTCCCTGTAGACCCCAGAGTCCATGAAAAATATTATTTTCACCTGAATAATAACATTGCACTGGCACTGGCAACTGTACTGGCATAATTACATTGTACTTAAATGTTTTGGTTTGTTTATAAAACGTTATGAAAACGATAGTGAGTTCATTCGTTGGGTTATTTTCGTGTTGTTTATTAAGCAAAGGTCATGCGTGAGGACAGGGTCAGATTTATAATTAACTATCGTAAATATATCAGTACCAGCAAGTTTAGACTACCTGCCAGTTAAATTCAAAAAGATTATGAACTTCAATCCCGACTGCATTCAAACCTTGTACCAGTACTCTTTATATAGTATAGTTATAGTTCTTTGTAGGTACATGCGTAATGACTGAGTAATAAAAAGAAATTACCTAATATTTACTATTGTCTATACAACAGTAGGTAGTATCTTGTATTCTTTTTGTTTAATACATATATCTGAAGCCTTATTCCCCTAGGTTTATGTCACAAAGAAGCGCCGGATTTTTATTTTATTACGAGTAACGTCTCTTGAAAAAAACTACTTTAATAAAAGTCAAGCGGTTTTCTCGAAAGGCTTAGCGAAATTATTAAAGAAAATCCTGTGAGCCCTCAAAAGCCATCTTGCCTCAGAGAAATATAAAGAGGTAAATGAGAGCGATTTCCTACAATAAGCTAGAAAAATCACTACAATAACTCTGCGTCGGCGTCGGCCAAGTGCCAAGTTCGACTCTCAAAACTGCTCTCTTGTATCAAGAGTTAAAACTTTTAACATAACTCATGTTTATTGTTGCAAACTAGGTAGGTACGTTGTTAGTAATGATGGTCGTCAAGCAGGACTGATCACTGGTCACGAAACTAGTTGGATTTGGTCATATAATTAATAAGTACTATTAGATTTTTATTAGTAACTCATACGTATATTTATTAGCAACGATATTGCTAAGGTTCTATATTTTTTCTCATATTCTTGCAAAAAGCAAATCCGTGGCAAATGATATTTACATATCACATAAACTCACGCCTTTATCCCCGAAGGGGTAGGCAGAGGTGCTAGCACCCACATTTCGCCAGTTTATGCTTAGGTCTCAATGTAATAGGTGGCGAGCCTATTGCCATTAACCGGGCACTTAGAAACCTGCGATAAATACACACATAACTTCGAAAAGCATCGAAGTCATTGGTGTGTGCCATGGTAAACCTGGGATCGAACCCGAGACCTCGTCTCAGCAGTCCATTACCCATACCACTAGACTACCGCGAATATTTAAATTTTGGAAAATACAGAAGTTCCACCGTTTTTTAATTATACTGAAAGCCTTCCCCAACTGTGGCTAGGAAGAAAATGATTAGTGTGAGTACCTATGTGAAATGAATTTAAAAAAATGTTTACTAAGATCTTTTATGTAACAGGTGTCAAAAATCCAAATGTACTATTTAAAGCATAGGTCGCAGGAAACAACGCAATTGCGGTCAGATTAGACGACAGATGAGATCATTTCACGAGCAATTGCTGGCTCAATCGCCTCTCAATTAGGTAATTGCGGGTATGCGCACGCTAGTCGTCCTACCTACCTCCCAGAGCCAACAATACATACATTACAGCTCGATTAGTAACCTGGTTGGACCAATTACCCATTTTACTTTACGCAAATCGCCACATTTCCGTTCCGCTACACGTACTGGAATACTTTTCAAATACTTCCTACTCTGCCGCGAGTTCGGTTTGAATTATTGGTCTTTGTAACATGATAGTTCGCGTGCTCTCGCTAAAACTTTAATATTTAAACTTTGACGTATTTTATGAGGGATACTTAAAATTCTGTGCCAATAAGAGCAGTTCTATAAAGACGGACTAGAATTATTTTTTTACGTTCGTTACGTTTTTTTGTTTTACGTTCTAGGCGTATATGGTCCGTGATGATTTTATGGTTATCATGGCAGGAGGAGTAAGATATTGCGGATGCTGAAATAGGCGGAAATAGGCGAAAGCAAAATGAAATAATCATTTCCTTCCGTACAAAAAAACCTTATGTTGCAAAAAAAATACAGGCTTTTTTATTGTTTTATGGGAGAATATTCGTAACCTAATGAACTGTTTGCTATTTTAATGTCACTTCTGCTCTAGCGTACCTAGATAGGTACGCTAGAGCAGAAGTGTCACACAGGACAGAGATCTGTCATCGTTCTCTGAGACTTGTGCCATTTCAGTTGGGGTCAGCTTTCTAGCTTAACTATGATGCTGCTGAACTCATAGATATACCAAGGTGGTATAAAATCATCTATTAAGAATATTCGAGACAAAATTTCCCTCAACAATATTTCTTTTAATTTTCAAATAAAACGATTTCTTCGTTATTTTTGCAATTGACTGCAGTAATCTCTACTTTTTGGTCCGAGAAGAATATCTGACACTGAAAGCGCTGAAAGTTTTTTCTAACGAGCTTCATAACGAATTAAAAAAAAAACATTTACTACCATTATGCTTCTTGACTTTTACGTCGCAATTGGTCTATGATTCATAACATTTAGTTCATTTATTTTTTCTTTGCCAACAGATTCTACTGGGACCTGTGTATGTTACTACTGCTGGTAGCCAACCTGATCATTTTGCCAGTCGCCATCTCCTTCTTCAACGATGACCTCAGCACGCGCTGGATAGCCTTCAATTGTCTCTCGGACACCATATTTCTTATAGATATCGTCGTTAATTTTAGAACAGGTATTTCAGAATATTTAATTGAACTCTCTTTTTTTTAATATGTCTTTAATTTAATATATCTTCAATGTTCATATGTAATTGAATTTACTACAAATAACTAGAAAATATCAAACCTATTTCAAGCACAAAGCGCGGGTGCGGATCGGGCGCAGGTCGCTTTGACATCCATCGCTGTTTTCTGACTTAAGAAAAATAAACATAGATCCGTACCCAATCCGCAACCGCGTTTTTTTATTGGGCCCAGGCATGGGCGTTTACAGCAAAGGAATCTTCCTTCCTTCCCTTTCCACTCTTCAGAGCACGCCACTGCCACTGCAGGACAACCTCAGTATCCTCGGTATGGATGTTCGCTGCAAACTAAACAACTAAAACTATATCGAGAGCATCATAAAGACAGCATCGCGTAAACTCGGAGTCCAAAACAGAGTGAGACGTTTTTTTTGTCGGAGCAGCGGTGTCTTCTTGACAAGACACAAATTCGTTCCTGCGTGGAATACTGCTCGCATCTCTGGGATGGCTCCGCAAAGTACTTACTAGATGCTATCGATAGGTTACAGCGACGTGTAGTCCACATAATTGGGAGTCCATTGCGAATACCCTTGAGACTTTACAGATGCGTAGAGATGTTGCGTCTTTGGCAGTATTTTACAGTCTCTACCATGGTGAACGCTCTGATGAGTCCAATTAATCCCACCTTCTCCTTTCCTACACAGGACAACACGTGTAGGGCTTAGATGTCACCCGCATACGGTGCGGAATATTCAATTAACCGAAGGGATTTGGTGAGTCTTCCCTCTGCTGCACCATTAAGTCTTGTAATTCCTTACCAGCTCACGTGTTTCCTTCTTCCTACAGTCCCGATTCCTTTAAGCGGGGCGTGAAATAGCATCTGATGAGGCCATCAATCTGAGCGCCACCATTGTAATGTTCTACTTGTTTGTAATGGTGACCCTTGTTCCTGAGACTTGCCTTCAGTTTATTGACGTGCCCTAAATAAAAAACAATCTCCTAACTCCGAGACGAAACCCTGCGCTAAAGCCTCGCCCGTTAATCACCAGGTGTGCTGCTCGTGTGATCATACAATTAATTTTTTGTCGATGAATTTCGAGACGTAATTTAAATACATTTCGATACATTTACTTTTCTTTGTAACACAACATTATGTTTTCCATTTTTTCAGGAATAATGCAGCAAGATAATGCAGAACAAGTGATATTAGATCCCAAATTAATAGCGAAGCACTATTTGAGGACGTGGTTCTTCCTCGACCTCATCTCTAGTATACCACTAGATTATATATTTTTGATCTTCAATCAGGTAAACGTACGTTGCAATTTGGCCGTGTTGTTCTTATACTAGTTTTAATCTGTCTTTTATGTTATTGATATTCTGTTTCAGCTTGGGTGTGTTCATTTGTTTTATAGACAATATGTTGTTACTGTTTTCATTTCGTTTTTGTTTCTCATTGTGAACTTATACCCAACCGCCACGAGTACCTGTGTGTCATCGTGTATTCAATTTTAGTATCTCGTATTATCAGCCTCTATGAGGACATGCAAAGGTTTGATTAAGCACACCAAATTCATTTCATCAATGTCTTTCAAATTCTTTATTTTGTTACTCTATCAGTCATCTGCACTTATTACCATCATCAATAACCCATATGATTTCTCAATGTTTATCTATTCTGTAAAAATCTTATTTATTCGATTTTACATGACCGTATGTAATACTTATTCCTTCTCTATAGTTAACGGAGATAGAGCACTTTCCAACTTCATGCACCGGCTATTCTAAATCGCTTCCAATATTATGCACTATGTTGACCAGAAGTTCTCTGGTTAATACATACATATGTCTATTTAATTCATTAATTATACACTATCGTATTTCTTTCCTCGCCCCACATTGGTTAAATGCACTTTGATTTCTTCTTACTTTCCAATCTTTAGTTATTTTCAAAGTCTAAGCATGGGTCTATAGCTTTCCTAACGTAACAATAAGTACCACTCTACGAACATATTGATTGTCAATTATACCGTATCTATATATTATACACGTACATACCTACAATATAATGGGTTCTTATGTTTATCATATATATTTTTATTTCTCTTTAATTGTAACTTGTATTCAGCTACAACACGACCAAATTGTAATAATTAACAGTCTGCACTGCCAAATTCAAATGGCCACAATAACTTTTATTAAATGAAATGCATCAGTACTGAAGCTTAATACTTACAATAGATTAGACACAAATAAAAAATACAAGCCTTTTCTATACATCTATATTGATACAGCTTTCACTAATAAATAGCCAGTACTCCACTTGATCTTTACTAATTTGTAAATTTACAAAACATAATTATAACATGTTTATTACGCTTCAGCACTTTTCTTTGGCTGACAAAATCTCTCAAATACTGCAATTATGCATGTCTTCCACACTTCGACTGTATAAAACAATAGAATCACCTGATTTGAGACTTCGGGACTTACCCTGGAGTGTCACCAGGCTACTAAGGTGTACTTGAACTATATATTTTTCTGTTAACAGGACTTTACTGAAAGCTTTCAAATTCTTCACGCGGGTCGTGCGCTAAGAATACTTCGGTTAGCAAAACTTCTGTCGCTGGTACGACTGCTGCGACTCTCCAGGCTCGTCCGATATGTATCGCAATGGGAGGAAGTATATGTAAGCCATCATCTTCTTCTGACCCGTGGTCTATGGGTTACTTTACCTAATTACTTACCACTAACACAGCTCTAACTACATTACGCTCACATTTACTTACAAAACATGACTAAAAACGCTACTAAACTATCTTCTATAATATTGGATTAAATTAATTTGCAATTAGTTTGAAAGATCCTGAAATTGATGTTAGCTATGAGTTAAATGATATGAGTTAATTCGTACAGCGTGTGAATCCGAATTGAAATGTTGTGATATTAATATGTTATAATGTGAATTGTTTTAGCGAGTAGTGATCCTAATGACGTAATTATGGAGTTTTGTTGTAATCCTGTATTATACCATTAATCCCGCCCTACTGTATGTCAGTACCCACGTCCCGCTCTGCACTTCTCTACTGCTTCTCTGCAAGCTTCTTTCTGCCTGAGCACGCTCTCACTGGTGACGTTTGAATCTGTCTCTTCTCTCTGCGCCCGCGCCGCGATCGATGCCAGCATACGCCGTGTCCGCCGTCCCGAACCGTCCCACAATTGCCAATATAATATATTATTTGCCAAATAGTTCATAATTTCATATTATGTTGCCGCTTTTTCGAAGCCTCTAGTGTTATTGGTGTGCTGACGCCGATCACCGAGAAGTACAAAAGACCAAAAGACTAAAAACAGTCATGTAACACAATACATTATTACATACGCGACTTGAATACGAAGGCAAATCTTCTCAAAATACAGTTTGTGGAAGAACGTGTGCGTGCGAAATAATCTATTAATATGCAAAGAATATACCAACTTTCTATTGGAATCCAAGCACTGTATTTCATCTATAAGAAGCAAATGAAAATTAAAGTATTACCAGAAACGGTTGTGTAACTTTAGAAAGTTAGAATCGGCCACACGTAAAGCTTAGGCAGTGGTGAGGCGAGACAACGACACGGGTACGAAGCGGAGAGTCAGTGAGAAGTGGAGTACGGGTTCGGGTGGTGGCGACACCCTGGCAGTGACGGTGTTGTGTACAGATGAGCCCCGCTCCGCAGCCGCGCGACGAGCTGAGCGACGCGGAAGGCGGTTCGCGCGATCTCGTCTCGCAGGTGCCGCATGTGTCGTCCGCGCCTCTAGCGCTAGAGTAGGGGTCTAGCCCGCGTTCCACTCGTCTCGGTGTTAGTGCATCCTGTGTGTTGTGCACGCGCTCCAGCCCCGCCCCGCCCGCACATCTCGCGACGACCTATGCCCGCCGACCCCGTTTGCGCTTCGGGCGCGCCTGGCTCTCTTCCTACTATCTCGTGTTTCTCGCTTGTTTTCTAGATCTTGCAGAATCTTCAAAAAAAGCGCACGGAACGGAGGGGACGTCTCGGCTCCGACGTTGCCAAAAAGAAGGGTGGCACCAAAAGCAATCTGATCTTCAAGGTAACCAGGGTCGGCACATGCCGGCGCGCATGTGCTCGTTCGCCCGCTTAGCATGTTGCCGGCGGCGCCGCCCGGCGTCCCGTAGACCGCAGCGTTCGCTTCGCTTTCTCTTTCTTTGGCGTTTCTGTTTCCAACCCTCGTCCCGCCGATGGCCGCGCGGGCTGAGGCGCGCAGGGCGATGAGGGACGCGCGACCGCGCGGCGGCCGCGGTCCCGCGACCTGTACCGCACCGCCCACCACGCATGCTCGCTCGACAAATCGTCTCACGCGTTCATATTTTATTTCTCACTAAGTACTTTACGACTCCATCGGTAGAGAATCATCGCGATGCTTGACCTCGAGCGTCCTTGTCGCGCGCAGTCCGCACGGCTTCCTTTAGAGGCGACACTACCTCGTATTCCTACTTATTAATATTTACCGTTCTCTTTGCAGTTCCTCAACATGGCGTCAGTATTCATGCGGATATTTAACCTTATCTGCATGATGTTATTGATCGGACACTGGTCTGGTTGCCTCCAGTTTCTCGTTCCTATGCTACAGGGATTCCCACCAAACTCTTGGGTTGCTATAAATGAACTACAGGTAAGTATTTATACAACTTAAAAACAGCAGTGATATAAAAACCATAATAATTATTTACTTATATAAAATTAGGAATTCTACATTGGGTTATATTGGACAACGCAAATAATTTACTTATTTCCTATGTTTAAATTACGATCAATGATAGATATTCTTTCAGGCTTTTCTAAATCAAAAAGTTACAGAGCATTTATTATCCAAAATGAAGCTATTGGACCAGGATATTAATACGCTGCCAGTGACATTATATCTCAACTAGTCATAACAATCTTGGTCGTGAAAGTTAATTTTTAAAGCTTTTGTGTAGAAACAAAAAGGTTTGAACACTAACACTGAGTGAATAGATTTTAATGTCATTAGAGTTTGGTTCTCATAATGTGCAAATATTTATACATAGAATTGTTACTTTTCATATTATAAATCATTATAAATAGTTTTCATTATTCCAATCTTAGTGAAAAAGTCATAACAAATTTCTATTAGCGTCTACTAGAATGATGCCATACTAAGTGCAATAATCAATTTATTTACAGGAAGCATTCTGGCTAGAGCAGTATTCCTGGGCACTGTTCAAAGCCATGTCACACATGCTGTGCATCGGGTACGGGCGCTTCCCGCCACAGTCGCTCACTGACATGTGGCTCACTATGCTTTCCATGATCTCTGGTGCTACCTGCTATGCGCTGTTCCTCGGTCACGCCACCAATCTGATCCAAAGTTTAGACTCCTCGCGACGGCAATACCGTGAAAAGGTAGATGTCTGCTCACTTTGCAAATATTTTATTAACAATTTCCTAATTCATCCAACGTTCTAACTACTTAACCTCTTGGTTTTTAAAATGTCGAAGATAAAACGTTATGAACACCTGCGCTGTTGCAACTTTGAAGGTCATAAAAATGAACTAGACTTTTGGTAACCAACTTCGAGATGAATTATCCCATAAGTCTCAAACTATACCATTACATTAAACCGTATCTTGACCTGCATGTGTTTGACTAAAATTCCTGATGTAATGTACCCATCTAATAAACCGATCACTAAAGCCTTCATTGCCTGTTTCAGAGATTAGACGTGAGTACAAAGTGAATGTTTGTTTAGTGTTTCACTGGTTGTTATATTTCAGACTTATTCATCTGCACCAAAATTCATGTCTCCATCAAAATAACAAGTTATCATTCGTTTCATACATTTCATAAGTATTAACGGGTGTTCATAACAGTTTACTTCCATGGGCAAACTAACCGCAGGACTTTATTCGATAGGGTTATATATATATGTATACTTGTACTGTTGATGAGTCGGTTGTTTGCAGGTGTGTAGATTGCGTATTTCAATGTTAAATCAAATATTGTCTCTAACAGTCAGTGGTTTGAAAGAAATGCATGATTTGAAATTGGCTATAGGCGTGTGTTTAACTCGTGATGTGTCATATGTTTACTTTATAGCTTTTCGTGTACGTATTCTAGGTGAAACAAGTGGAGGAGTACATGGCGTACCGAAAACTACCTCGTGAGATGCGGCAACGTATCACGGAGTACTTCGAGCATCGGTACCAGGGCAAGTTCTTCGACGAAGAACTGATCCTGGGCGAGCTGAGCGAGAAGCTACGTGAAGACGTCATCAACTACAACTGCCGCTCGCTCGTGGCCTCTGTGCCGTTCTTCGCAAACGCAGATTCCAATTTTGTTTCAGATGTTGTTACCAAACTGCGCTACGAAGTCTTCCAACCTGGTGAGTTTTTATTAATGAGTTATTTATTTATCTCAAAACAACTCTTAAAATGGTTTGTTATTGGATGGCATTAACATTGTTATATTGGGCATATGAACTCATTTTAACGTCTTTGAGACCTAAGCCACGCCTAAGCAAACCTAGATAGGAGGCTAGACAATCAGTGGCTGTCGCTCTCATTATATACCTACCTAAACCAAACGTTAAATGGAAATATGTGTAAGTCTTACATGCAACCGGGATCTGTCCTAACAAGCTGATTTTTTCAATATGTAGTGTACCAGGCCTACTATCAGAGGCTTTCGGCTACGGAACTGTTACCCTTACACTCTGTATACAAAATAAGCAAAGCTTTGTTAAAAGTAAATAACAAAAGTACAGTAATGGATAAATTGTCTGATATACTTTATTGTCGTTTTTCAGGTGACATCATTATCAAAGAAGGAACCATCGGCAGTAAAATGTATTTCATTCAAGAAGGCATCGTCGACATCGTGATGGCAAACGGTGAAGTGGCCACTAGTCTGTCGGACGGTTCCTACTTTGGTGAAATTTGTCTCTTAACGAACGCTCGACGAGTGGCCTCCGTCCGCGCCGAAACTTACTGCAATTTATTCTCTCTATCTGTGGACCATTTCAACGCGGTGCTCGATCAGTACCCCCTGATGCGGCGTACAATGGAGAGCGTAGCTGCGGAACGACTGAACAAGATAGGGAAGAATCCAAACCTAGTGGCGCATCGAGAGGACGACACAACGTCAGAGGGAAACACAATAAACGCGGTGGTGAACGCCCTGGCGGCGGAGGCGGAGCACGTGAGCCTGTCGGACGACAGCGTGGCGCGACTATCAGAGCGCTCGCTGGGGCTGGCGCTGCAGCCGCTGCAGGCGGCGTCGTGCCGCATGGCGGGCGTGGCGCTGCCGGGTCTGGGTGTGGCGGCGGCGGCGCTGCCGCGGCCCAAGTCGGAACACGACTTCAGCTCGGCGCAGGCGCTGTCGGCTGCGCCCGCTGCCTTCCACAAGTCGGACGCCGGCATTGCACCCTGACGCCGCACTCTGAGCTAGTGCGGCGCGCACCGGCCGTGGAGACGAGAGCAATACTAGGCTTAGTGCGAGCCGCCAGGCCGCAGCGACCGTGCGGCTCGATAGTTGTAGCGTAGACATGAGTATTATAGCTGCGACTTCGCCGGGCGACCTCGCCGCCGCCCGTTGAATCTCATTTTGTGATCTTATACTTAATTCTCCTGTGTTATAATTTAGGTTAAATTTTATATCATTGACGCTGTGAGGAATCGAATACGTGACGTATTCAGATTGTATAGATATATCTGTTAAATGAAATCTTCGATATGGAGAATTGATACTATTGAATCTTTATAGAGATACCTTGCCATTAAAAGAGAAAATAATTATATAGACTAGACTGAAATGTAAAGATATCACTATTTTATGCTTTGTTGGCGTATAAAATAGACCTCTATTGTTGATGCGGAATATTCGATCGTGGAGTTATGTACGAAGTGTATAAATAAACGTTCCTGGTTATCACGATTCAGAGATTATTATATTTGAAACTGTTTATAACGATGTATAAATATTGGATCGTGAATGTAAAATGTACGTGGAGCTGGGTGTAAAGCGCGGGCGCCTGTGGTGTGCCGTGACACTCGGGAGCAGAGTCGACGAACCAAAGCACGCCGCTCTTCACGCTGCGGCGTGGCGAGAGGCGTGACGTCACGCACAGTGCAGTCCGCGCCTTACGACTGCACAAGAAACGCACAACTGAACGAGCCTCACGCGCATACAATAGCACACAGTTGCTTTCTTCATTTAATTATAAGTAATATCTACCGATAATCGGCATAATTAGCGCAAACAAGTCTCTCAGTTTCTTAAGTAGAGGTGAATCAGTAGCGCTTCAAATCTTTTGAGAGTCGTTTCTGTATGTAAATAATTAAATATCGAGGTTTGCCTTAGCGCGGTTCGTTCGAGCGGAGTGGTAGCGGGCGCTCGATCGAGCGGTCCAGTCAATTATTCCGTGCGCTCGCGTTGCGCGACGGTCTCGGTTCTCGATGCACTACTACACTTCATACCTTATTTTTAATTGTAGGTGAAATAATAATTTATTGTCGATAGTGATCATTTCGTAGGAGTAAGTAGGCCGGAACGTTAACAAATTCGGACGAATTACATAATGTGATAGAGCAGCCGATGGCTGCACGACACCGCCGGCCGCCAGCTCGGCGATTCGTAGAACGAGTAGATAGACAGTTGCGACTGCATGACTTTACACGATTCTTTGACTTGGAACTTATCTATCGTTTGATCCTTTGATAGCCACTTTAGTTACTTCTTGCAAGAAATTGGCTTATGGCAGACGCTTTTGAATTTTTGACTAACTTTAGTCTACATTAGGTGTATTTATAATGAGCGACATATCCTAGCGAGGCTCAGTTATTGATTAGAGAGGTCGCCGAGCTGACCGCCGCGCCGGTGCCGCAAGGTGGCACGATCATCGTTGACTAATTCTTATAGTGTCATGACAATTTGTAAAGATGGTTTTGCAAATGTTGACTTTTTAGCCAAAATATAGTTAATGAATGACGAACCAATACGCAGTAGCTTACTTGTAGATGAACGCAGCCTAGTTCTCAGTTTTGGCGACTAACACCAATAGGTACTTTGTACTCGTAAGATATTTATACAATAAATCGGTCTTAGCAGAGTGACTGTCTGTCAATTTATCTACAAAAAATATAATTGCGTTTCATTCCAGAGCATTTATTTGTCGTTATTTTAACTACCTAACATTACCGCTTTTGTAAATTATATAAATTTTATAGAAGAGATCTATTTTTATTGTGAAGTTGATCTACTGGATGTAAGTAAATGAAAACTATATAAAAATTAATTTCATTTTAATAATCTGAACTGTTATTTGTTAAATATTTTAATAATTTCTGGTAACTATTGTCACCAAAAGTGCTCATCGCTGTCAAGAAAATTAGAGAAAAATGCATTAAAGAATGAAGAAAACTGCGTCCGTGTTTTAGTTATTATATTTATTTAAACTTAACACTACCTACCTAACATAAGCATCAACATCGAAGAGGTGCAGACTATAGTCAATATAATGCATGCCATAAGTACATAATATCTTAAAAAGCAATGCAAAGAAAGTTAACAGTAGACGAATTGATGGTTCTTACCATCATACCTACAAGGATATCACTGAAGGGTGAAACTATAATAAGTACCCAGAAAATACCTGCCTGATCTTTTAGTGAAGAGTTATGGCGAGAAGACAGTCAATTTTATGGACACCGGAAGTATGAATCTAGGTTAGAGATAAAACATGATTGTTCAGGATTTTTTTTTAATTTCCTCTAACTTTTTATCGTCTATCCTGATCTCAGTGGCGTCTATGACAAAATTTCTTAGAATTTATTCCTCTTGGAGAACATATACTACTTACAGAAGATTTAAATAATCCTCTCACCGGTTTCAAAAATAGCATGCCACCTAGGTACCTTAAATTTGAAAATTCATTGTCCTTAACCGTACTGCATTTTTCAAAGTAAACTATTCGGTATTAAAGTAAGTACCAAGAAGGAAGAGCAAATTATTGTAGGTACCTAAAAGGTAAATAACAACGGAACTAAGTAACTGAAATGTTTTAAGAAATATGCCTAAAATAAGAGTCATAGTGATAGTCATGGTGCCTGAAGTAGAAATTCATACTAACATCCTCCTTTAAACTATTGATCTATTATATATTTTATCTTAAATAGTTTAGGGGAATATATGACTAGGGCGAAAGAATATAAAATACTGTAAATATAGAAATTCTTCGCATTCAAATCAAGTTCGTTACTTATGACGAAAATAGACTGAACTGTAGAAAATACAATATTATAATATGTAGGTATATGTAGAAAATACAATATAATAGTAATCAGATAGGGGCAGATTGGCAAGACGTGTGAAAACGGGTATGCGGCGAAGACTGAGTATCTGGCACTGAACACCACCGATCCTACACCTGTCCGTATAGGCGATGACTTGGTCGAATGCACGGACCAGGTTAGGTACCTGGGATCGGTGCTTCATGCGACTGGTGATATCGACTACGACGTCAAGGCGCGCATTGCCGCTGCATGGGCCAAGTGGCGCGAGGTCACTGGTGTCATCTGCGATCCCAAAATGCCGATCAGGTTGAAGGGGCAGGTCTACGAAACCATTATTAGACCTGTCCTCCTACACGGTTGCGAAGCATGGCCTCTGCTAGAGCGACACAAGCAGGAACTGCGTGTCGCGGAGATGACCCTCTTTCATGGGACTTTGCCTTCAGCTTAACATCAGGCGAGGTGAAGTCAAATTGACGTGCCATAGATAAAAAAAAAAAAAAAAAAACAAAAAAAAAACTAATATGGCAATAAAAGTAGTAGCCAATTTCACCCGGTATTATTAACGGGTTGTATGTGTGAGTTTGGTGACATCGGGTCACTACACTGAAACCATTTCTACTAGTTTTTTCTGTTCTGTAATTTTGTAGGCCGGTATGCTGTGCTATGCCCAATCCCTCTCTCTCTCTCTCTAGATCTGTGGTCCACCGTCCACCTTGAACTGTCATGGACAATTTATATAGCCTATATGTCATTACCATAGATTAATATCATTGATGTATAAGGGGGGGATGGGCCCTACCTACAAAACGCTGTGTCCTACCTATGTTCCATTTTTATGAATGGACGTTTTACTACGTTAGTGCTGTGCCTTCTACTATCGCAGAAGTGGTCGATTTACGTATACTAATACGATTGGGTTTACTTATCTTTTAACGTGTAACTTAACAAGACCGGTAACATGCTACACTCATGAGATAATATTATAATTCTTAATTTTATTATAATTTATAGCTTTCTTACTATTCCAAATGACTTTTATTTTTTAATGAATCATACACGTAAACACAACAAAACACAACCGGAACCGAGATAAATGCAATATTCTCTTGCACTTCATGCATTTGCACTACTTACTAAGAAGTCATGCCGTCACTCACACAAAAACCGTTTTCTAGCTGCTCGTTTCAATTTTCGAAATCAAATATCTTCAAAACTACATATTTGTGTTAAGAAAATTCACTTTAGCAATTCTTTATAATCATTATGAATATTAAATTTCAAATAAGCAGTCATCGGCCCATCGTTCGTCGATAAATCTTTTTCTTGAAGTACGTCACTATACTTTGTAAAATGTAGCTTGGGTCCTATGACAGCTGTCAGTGAAATCCCGCACATGAAGTCTTGAATTTTCTATTATTGAATGTAGTAGCTTTCAATGTCATACTTTATGGGCATACCGAGCTCATTAGTGATGGGCGATGAATCATCGTGACCACATACTATGAACTATCCATATTTTGAATAAAGCTTAATTTAAAATTGAAATTGATATAAGAAAAAAATAATTAGAATTTAATCTTATTGCTTAGGTATTTTAATATCATAATAATATTTATATTTCAATATACTTGATCCTAAATAATATTGAGTAAATAAAATCCTACATGCAATCCATCAACGCCCTGAACCTGTTTTTGGATTTTGTAAGAAGACACGCCGCGTTTGGCTCTTAGGCCATAATATAGGCATAAGATACACGCGCCTACATCTTGTTTGATATGAACTTCCACTGATCCACTGCACTCATTCACATCAGTACGAGTGCCGACGCCTTGTATGCTACGTATATTCCGTTCTCATTACAATTAAATACATACATACAGAAATTAAACCTAATTATATGTAACATGCATCAATAATAGCTGTAGTAGTATCGATAATTTTATCGAATTTCGGACATCCCTATGAACCTCATTTTGACATCTGTCATAGGACCCAAGCTATATTTTACAAAGTATAGTATGCTAGTTGTAGTAAAAGACTAGAAAAAATTATGAATGACGGGGCGCAAAGCATTCATAGATTTTGGTGACCTTGGCACGCTGTCCTTCCTTATAATAGTGCGTTAGGGCCGCCCTCTGATTAATATACATGTCATTACTTACTCTGTGCTTATGTCAAAAAAACGTGAATTGTCATGTCAAGTCAGTCAATATTACAAATTACAATACAAATCATTTTGTACGTATGGATGAAAGAAAATAAGTAAATAGCGAGCAGTTGTGCAGTGACTACAAACAGTAATTATGTCGACTAGAAGAGCTCGAATCAAAGCTGTGACTTCTCTACCACCTCGAAGAAAAAATAACGCGGACAAAACCAATACATCGGTGCCGAAAGATGAAGTGGAAAAGGCACTAAAGAGCCCTAAAACGCCACGGAACTCCCTTAAAAGTCAAGGCAGTTTCGGAAGAAACTCGCCTATAGCAAAGAAAGAGTCACCGCTTAAATCACCACGAGGTGTGAACATCACTCTGCCACAAAGAATCTCATCACCTGCGCCTCAAAAAGAAGCCCTAAAGGATATAGCAGTAACTCCAAAAACTTCGGAAAAGGTGTTAAGTAACAAACCTGTGTTTATATCCCCAAGGAATGTTAGCAGCCCCATAAGAAAACCTGCTATACAAACACCAACAGCTACTTTAATAGAACAAGATGAACAGAAACAGAATACTCTTGAAAAACCCATATCAAGTTCAATTTGTAAAAAGAACACAAATGTTGAGGATGATAATAGTGAAAAAACAAGAACACTGCCGACTACTGTTAACACAGCTGAACCTAAAAATGTTGCTTCAGATGGTAAGTTCACTCATTAGTATGTAATACTCAGCAGTCACTCATTATTAGCCTTGCCCCTGGGGAGATTACCCTTTACATCACAAAATATCTTATACAATCTCACTCCTGAGATTACCAACCTCAATTATTATGAATGTATGTAACAGCCATCTACACACAATGTTATCGACAGCATTAATCCTTTTTATTTATCTCTCGTCTGGGTTAACTTAAATAATATTTATTTTTTTACAGTGCATAAGTCACTACCTAAACTTACATTATAGTAAAATTCTCAAAACCCCTTAAATATTTTATTATGTTTTTATTGAACTATGTTTTTTATATACATTAATATTATAAAAAGCATTGAAGTCATTTGTATTTGTTTTGTTAATTGTAGCAAAATTTCCTAACAAAAATTATTTTGAAAAAAAAAACTATGAAGGCATTTTGAGGATTGATCATACAAGAAAATTTCAAACAGTCAAAACTCCGAAAGATATTCATAAAATTACTAAATTCCAAAGAACAGAGTTAACCAGAAGGTTAAAAATATATTCTGTTTATTATTTAGAAGTAACAATTTCAAAATTAATTCTTATTATGTATGTTATTCAGCCATAGGACATTAAATAAATTTTTTAATACAAAATATGGCAACAATTGTTGTTTTTCACTGAATAATTTTATTTAATATTCTAAAAAAAGTAATTTTGATGAAAATGTTAGTGGTAATATATGTTCATTTAAAAGATTATAGGAAGTGAAACAGATGAAATAATTATTATGCAAGAAGCCATGATTGACCTATAGACTAGAAGTATAATAGGATACTCGAAATTGATAATGTTATAAAAAGTATTCGTAGTATTTATACAAAGTTTTTACTGATGACCTTCATTAGTAAATTAAAATTTTATTACAACAATTAAAGAATTGTAATATACATAGTATATAGATATAGGTAGACATTACCCACAGTGCAACAACAACAAGGAATTCTATTGTTAAATACAAGGTTCCATTTGAAGTTACATGTCTATGCAGAAACTATAGATCAAATACACGAATGTCGATTAGCCAGCCAAGCCTTTGTCATGTAAATAACCCGCCTCGGGTCGTGTCTGGTGCAAAAAAGCCACTGACCTGAATTATTAACAGTGAACAGAGCCCAGAAAATTTAAAAAGAATAGATAGGATAGTTTTTATAATTCATTTATAACATTTTTGCTCATCTGTGCTATTTTTTGTATACCTACAATAAGCATTAAATGCACTGACCTGAAGTAGGTCAATGAATAAAAGGCTTAAGGCTTGTTAATGATTTGCTGTTCGCTATGTGACACTAGTGGTAATATAAATAAAATACTGTTGTTTCACTGCTTCATCCTCTGGGTACTAAACTATTGATTATTTTAGAGAAAATATTTAAATTACACTATTAAAAAAATCCACAATGTTACAATATCAAAGAAAGCGCTAGGCTTTTAGTGGTACCAGCATAAATTTGTGGGCATACCTACATAAATCTTCTAAAGTTCTAACCTATATCTAGTAGAATGGGGTGTGCGGTTTTTTATAACTCTCCTTAAGTTATAACTTATAGTATCATTCCCTTTTAAGCTAAATTTTACCAACATTTTATTCTAAAACTGTACTTGTCATATGTAAGGATAGTGGAGAATTGGGAAATTGACGAATTGAGCATTTGATAATTTACGAACGTGAAAATTTTTGAATGTGATGAATTGAAAATGTGAATCATTGGGATTGTGATGATATAAGCATGTGAATATTCGGTAATGTGATGATCTGAAAATGTGCAAAATTGGGAAAGTGAAGAACTGGGAATAATGGCTATTATGACAAATGACAAGTACAGTTTTAGAATAAAATGTTGGTAAAATTTAGCTTAAAAGGGAATGATATACTCGCAGGATATATAATATGTTCTGGACATAAATAAGAAAATTAAAGATATTGTTAATGACTTGAACATGGGAAAAAATAGAAGTACTCGAGTGTTTTAATCATTTAATTAAATTACCAACTCAATAGTGGGTAAATGTAAAATATAAGAACAAAATCGTTAGATATATACTTAATTTGTTTAAGTTTTAGATAGATAGGATGATAACGTTTTATACATGTTGACGGAAATGATGTAATCCGTCATTGTATACAACTCCTAGGAAACAGCTGCAGCGGCCGCCGAGCGTCAGGTCCCCTCTAATGTTGATGAATTACGGTACGGTCAACTCATCTGCGGTTTATACAACTATGGTTAATTGAACTAATAGCCAATTCACCTACTGTATATCAGTGATCAATATTTGCAGCCTACATAAGTAGCTTTAACTATTAAGGGAATGTAGCGCTCGACGGCCGCTGCCGCGGCACGATCACTACGCTCGCTCGCCTTCGCACGTTATTGGTTACAGTTTTAACAGAACCTAATCTAACCCTACTTTCTCAAAAGATTTGTATCTATCGAACTAAATCATAGAGAAGAAAAATAGATTTCATACATTACCTCTGTAGGAATATCATAACGCGATAATATCATAACACGAGAATATGATGTTTTGCGAATCTGTTAAATGATTACGAGTTTACAAACTGAAATGTCCACAATATGACGCAACTTTTAGTCAAACCACCAAATCGCTATCTCTTCTGGTTTCGTCAGGGGAACGAATCAAAGTGAGTAACTCGTTTTTTGGCTCTCCTGAACATTTTGTTTTTAAGGAGTTACTATGTTTTGAATTTAAACAGCCGATATGCTTGTGAGCGAGTATAATGTACTGCTCCGGAGGGTATGCTTCGACTGGCATTATATACAATGCCTAGGTATTCTATACATTTCCTAGACAAAGTGTAAAATAATTTAAACATTGAATATCATTTCATACATACATTTAATTTAAAAATGTCAATTTCATAATTTTTCGACCATTGCTATATTTTTGTTGACTGTACTTTGCGTGACATATTAACAGTGTAAAGAATTGGCCATTTGAAAATCAGGTAATGTGATAAATTGGGACTGTGATATATTGGGCATGTGCAAAATAGAGAATGTGAATAATTAGGACTGTGATGATATAATCATGTGAAGATTCGGTAATGTGATGATCTGAAAATGTGCAAAATTGAGAAAGTAGACAACTGGGCATGTGAAAAATTTACCATGTGCAAAATTGGGAAAGTGAAGAACTGGGAATAAAGGGAATGGAGTGTGCGGCGTCATATTTTAATTGTTCTGAGTTTTGAAATTTTAATAGAAAACTGCCATATTGACAAACAATATTTTGCCATCAGATCAAATATTTTGTGCCATTAAATTTATACCATTAAACTTATATTCCAGATTACAATGTGCCAAGTGTACCCGAAAGTATCACAGAAGATAGTATGGATGGCATCGTACCATTAAAGGCTGCGGCCTGTGCTCCCAAACCTATTGCTTTACTTAATGAGATTATATCAGAAAATGCAGAAGTGCTTTTCGACCCTATTGTACCACTACCCTCTCCGAGCAAAGTGAGACCAAAGTTACGGCCAGTACCAAGACTTAATCCTATGAGAAGAAATAGTGTACAAGTAAGTAAAAATTTATGAGTTACTTAAAAAAATCATTCAAGCTACTCCTCGGTAACAAACAGACACTAACTTTTATCTTTGCAACAACAACGGCACATGTACGTTATGATAAATAAATTCAAATAGAATGTCATTGTACAGGGTAGTGCTAGTGAATCTGAAGATGAGAGTCGACGAGCCCACTTGAATGCTGGTTCGGGGACTCCAGCGCCACCGGTACGTCCGCGAACGGAATCACACACCTCACTTAGTACCATGGTGTCTTTACCTAACAGGTGACTATTACATTAAATTACACACAATCATATTCTTATGCCTTTACCGCTCGCTCTGGTCAGTTATACGTGTATCATTTATTCTGTGGCCGGGTTAGCTATTTGTCAATAAACATTTCAGGTAGACCTGCCTACATCAGCAGGTGCAAGGCATGAGTGCTTTTGACCTGCACCTTTTCAGAACATCAACAATTTGATTCAAATTTAAGTTCAAGTTTGAATGAAGGGACCAACCTTGATTAGAAACAGTTAACATAAAATTTCATTACGTCCACAATTTGATCACAGTATGTTCTGAGGACTCGACCTTGGCCGGCCTGCTCACTTACATGAGCCCTACATAGCTTGTATGTCAATTAATGTAAGAGACCAGAAGAAGTCACTCATCCCATGTACTCATTGATCAGACGGAACCTGCTTGGACACACTCCACACAGGATCTAAAGGTGGACAATATTGCTAGCTTCTGCAAGGAAACAAAAATATTTGAGGGGGAGACCGCGATAGCTGGATAGACCTGACTCTCCCCAAGGGGAGAGATGGGCAAATGAATAAATAAGTTCGTAAGTGTCGTGGGTGGATCATCCATCATCCGGTCGCCGGTGTCCCCTTATGTAAATAATAATGATAATAATGTAAGGCACACTACAAGGTTACTTTTAATATAATAAACAAATTAATATTTTCGGACAATCTACACAATGCCATCTAGACACATGGTAAGCACAGCTTGAATAGCTTGTTATGGTGTCTAGAATGCAGATATACATACTTAGATACCTGTTTTTATTACATACACCATATGCAATAATATCAATCCTAAGAATATATCCCATAGATATCAAAATGCTTCCTTTTTTGTTCCAGGGATGTTACCCGTGTTCGGAATGACTCTGTGTGCTCAAGTGTTAGTCAGGTAGCTGTCCCACTCCCAATACCCGCATCGCCGGTCAAAGAAAAAACAATTTCTAAGTAAGTTGCTTTACTTTTTAATATCTTAGAAGCAAAGGCTTCTATTTTTACTATATATTCCGTTATACCATACATAATATACTTATACGCATTTAGTAAAGAGCTGTTTGTTTATTAATTTGTGTAGATTAACTAGTTTAACAAACTGATGCCGATAGTGATAACTTATATACTCTTTTATCTGTCTCAGAATTGCGCCAACTTATGTATACTCATGTATAAATTGACCCAATTTAGTGTACTAAGTAAATCATTTATGAAGTATATACACATAAACATACCTTTGTATTGTTATCACTTTCAAGTGCCTATCAGACTCAAGCACCCAACACAACTTTATGTATGGCTATAGTGTGACGAATTAAAAAAATACAGATGTTATAAGCCTCGAGAGTGATGAGGGCAACTCGTTTCACGTTAGTAGGTCGTATGATCGAGTTCGATCGCAAGTCGGACGCTATAGGTAGGTTTTACTCACGCTGTATATGAGCGAGGAATATTGTCGTGTTATTTCAATTTCAACTCCATTAGTATATTTACTTAAGAACATCGTTGAATGAAACGTTTTTTATACCACTTTGGTGGCAGACAAATACACAACACACCTGGTGGAAAGTGGTCACCGTCGCCTTTGGATGCTTGGAACACTTGAAGATACCCCATAATGTACAATAGTCGCTTGGAAACCAACGGCACGGAATTCATTCCACAGCTGGAGCGTGCGCGGGATGAAATTCCTTTTATATCGCACTGTGCGCTTACTGATTATGCATAATGTGTTAGGATGAAAGTAGGTGTGGACATAATGTAGAATAATTACATTGAATAGAAAATAGAGTAGCATAGCATAGTCCCTGCCGAGATTCAGAGTTTTCAAACGTGGATACTTAATGTAGTTAGTAGTTAAACGAATTTTCTCTACTGAACGGTAGGTATATTGGTTTCATATCGGAGTCACTAGACTGTATACTGCCTCAGTTAGTAATTCATCTGAGTTTATAACTGATTGTGAAGGGATTCAACACAAATAAGTATGTTTCTTGCCAAAATTTCTGCGCCAAATATGTATTTTATCAATTAAAAAAATAAAAATGTCCTCAGACCTCGCAGGCAAGATACGTCGCGGCGCATGGGGGCCACGAGACGGAGGCGAGAGACGGCCAAGAGCGACGTACTCACTATGTACGATCTCATCTTCTACAATCCCACCACTAACCCTATCATGTAAGTATTTTTTAACAATTATTTAGCCAAAACATTCTTTTACAAATTGTGTGATTATCATCCTCCTACCCTCATCCTATATTTATTTAGGGTCGGCGCAAAATATATACTTTTTTATTACTTTCCTGTCCATCCTAAGGTTGCCTGGAAGAGATCGCCTTTGGCGATAAGGCCGCCCATTGTACATACAATTTTACGATTATAACTGCACTGCTAACATTGTTCTAAGGTGTACAATAAAGAATTATCTGTCTATCTATCTATAGCATCCATGTTATATTATGATTTTTTTTTACAATATATGCCATATTTTATACAAGATCAACACTTTTGGTTAAGTAATTCATTAATACTATTAAGTTTTCACCCTCAGACCCGACGAAGATGAACTAAAAGCAAAAGAAGCTAATGAAAATATGGAAGCTATACGAAGATCTGAACCAGAAGAGAACCCGGACGACCCACCGCCTTCAGACGCTGCGCCGGTCCCGCAAATCAAACTGGGTGCCAACGGAGAGATCATACTAGATGATCAGAGCTTGGTATGTCTTTGAAAGAGTTTGTTTTTTAAATACCACTAGCAAACCCGGCGAACTCCGTTTCGCCATGTGAAAAATTATTATCCCGCTTTTCTGTTGAAATTTTACCTGAATTTTCTTTGCTATAAACCTTACGGAGCCCGAGACCTTTCCAACGAATGCAAAACCGTGAAAATCGGTGCGTGCGTTCTGGAGTTATAGCGTCAGGAAGAAAAACCCGACTTATTTTTATATAGTAGATTAAGTGGTAGACAAGCACACGACTCTTCTGATGGAATGTGCCGAGACCTATGATAGGCGTCTACAACACCAGAGGCGTAACACTTCGTACTGCCGAATCTGCTTTTCGTGTATTCTTGTCACGAAAATAAATTCCTACCGGTTGCATCAGAGGCTTACCTTTATTCTTCTAATTGTCAACCATTTTCAAGGACCTGAGATAACAAAAAATAACATTTAATTTTGGACTGATGACATTCGAGCGATGGCCTCGGTAGCCTAGTGGCGGGGAGCCTATGGGTAATGGACTGCTGAGACGAGGTCTCCGGTTCGATCACCGGTTTTACCATGGCACACACCAATGACTTTTCGATGCTTTCGAAGTTATATGTGTATTTATCGCAGGTTTATAAGTGCCCGGTTAATGGCAACAGACTCGCCACATATTACATTGATACCTAAACATAAACTGGCGAAATGTGGGTGCTAGCACCTCCTACTTCTTCGGGGATATAGGCGTGAGTTTATGTTATGTTAATTTTGGACTCTACTTTTACACAGTTAAAGTTCAAAATTAAATGGCATTGTGTAGAGTGAATGCAACTATGTAATAAACTCTTATTAATTTCATTTTGATCTTTACGCTAGTGTAAATAAAGTCGAAAATGCCATGGCAGTTTTTGTGATCTTAGTGTTTAGTTCTAAGTTGTTCGCTAGATGGCGTTGTACTGTGTATCGATTTTTGTGAATCGCAGTATAAAGATTCTCCGGAACTATTTTATAAGCTTTGGGAATTAAAGTTGTTTTTGTCCTCGCTGGGAATGTGTGTTAGTTATTTGACCCCATTCTAACTGCGATTTTTGGGACTGCGGTCCATTTGGTCCTAACGAACCGGATCATTCAGCAGCTCAGTACGAATTATAGTACTGAAGTAGTGGAATGTGGTTGTATTAGTGGATCGCTAATACACACCGGAGTGTGTGCGTGTTGACATTCGTGTGGAGGTACGAGTCTTCACCGTTAGCAGAGCGCCGGCAGAGGGCGCATCGGTGTTCCGAGTTGGTTCCAACCGCTACTAATTGCGGTTAAGGGAATTGCAAGCAGAGCCACCTGGAGAACGGAGGACGCATTGTATGCCGAGTACTTTCCCGAGACACTAGAGGGCGCTGCTGGAAGCCATCAAGACATTTGCGAAGTGACGACATTGTGACGTGAAAAAAAGTGAGGTTTGGCAGATAGAAACCGTGAGTACATTTGAAGTGTTCTATGCCTTAGTGATTCTTAGTAGTTTGCGAAGATAATTTGAACGTTAGTAAATTTATAAGTGTTTAGAACTTAGAAAATAATAGTGACTTAGAATATTTCTGTAGTTAGTTAAAGTAGACTTAGAATAGTTTAGTAAAAAGTGTAACTACGGGGAACCTATGCCCGATTTTGCCTAGATTTGTATTGGTTGTAAAACACTTGTAAAATTTTTAGCTGTGATCTTCAACTTAGCAGAATTCTGTAGAACATAGTTGTGGACTTAGAATATTTTAGTATAAAATCAACACTTGTAATTTATTGCAATTCGGTCTTCGACTTAGAATATTTTGTGTAAATCTTGTTGAGAATATTTTGTGTAACGCTTGTTGTAGCATTTGTGTTTGTCTTGCTTCTGTTGGAACTAAATCTGTATAAGTCTATTGTAGTTAGATTGTTGTAGTGTAGTGCAAACATGGAATCTTTGTCAAAATTGCAAGTAGATGCAAAGAGTATTATTGAGAAGGGTAGAAATAATTTCAAGAAGTCGCCCAAAGACCGTTTAACTCAATCGTACATTGAAACAAGAATGGAAACATTGGAAAGTCAATGGACAGAATTTGTACAAACACATCGTAAGATTATTGAAATAGCAACAGATGAAGACAGAAAGGGCACATATTTTACAAAGGATGTATATGAGAAAACAGAAGATATTTACACTATATACAAATCGGAATTGAAAGAACTTAAAACTAAACCTAGCACTAATAAACAAGTAGAAGTCGATAATACCAATGTTAAGTTACCCATGATTGGTCTTCCTAAATTCTCTGGACATTATAGTGAATGGCACTCTTTTCGCGATTTATTTCTCTCATTAATTGATAAAAACAATCACATCGATGACGTTCAAAAGCTTCACTACTTGAAGGCTCATCTTACGGGTGAAGCAGCAACACTGCTGAAACACACTCCCATTACCGCTTCCAATTATAAGGAAAGCTGGTCTGTCTTGATGGAACGTTACGACAACAAGAAACATTTAGCGAATTGTATATTAAAACGCCTTGTCAACCAACCAGTGATAAAGGAGTCGTCAGCGTCAGTTAAGAGTGTTCTAGACACCACAGTTGAATGCTTAAAGGCATTGCGGGCTCTAGATATTGATGTAACTTCTTGGGATGTCATTATTATCTACTTAGTGCGGTCAAAACTTGATGTTGAATCTCGTAAATTATGGGAAAGGGAAATCAGTACGTCAGACAAATTGCCTACCTTTGAAGAATTTAAGAAGTTCTTAGAATCCAGATTTCGGGCTTTGGAGAATATAGAAGAGAATACAGAACAGTCAAGCAAACAAAATGTAAAGGGTAGTAACCGTAACAACTCAGCCAAATCTTTCCATGTCGCTTCCAAAACTTGTACTTTATGTTCAGAGGAGCATAAATTGTGTCATTGTAAACAATTCGCAAAAAAGGATACTGATGAACGTCGTGAATTTATCCGAGCCAATAAATTGTGTTTCAATTGTTTAGGTCCAAATCATAGCGTTTATCACTGCCGCCAATCCACCAAATGCCAAATATGTAAGAAGAAACATCACACACTACTTCATCCCAAATCAATCGCGGAGTCTGCGGAATCTAAAGATGATTCAGCAGATCAGTCTGTAGTGGTTGCAGCTGCAACTACTTCTATTCAAGGCGAGTGTACCAAAAATGTTTGTTTATTCACAGATGTTACCAGCCAAGGCCTGTTAGCCACTGCTTTGGTCAATGTGAGGTCAAGAACAGGTACTGCTGTTGTGTTACGAGCTCTGATGGATCAGGGTTCGCAAGTCTCTTTTATTTCAGAGGCTGCAGTACAAATGCTTGGCCTAAGAAAAACACCTGCACGCACCGACATATTGCGGCTAGGCGATGACGAGGGATCCTCCATGCCCTCTAGGTGGATAGTTAAATTCCAGTTACAATCACGCCTAGATCCTGCTTTTGTTTTGAATGTCGATGCGTATGTTCTGAGCAAACTTACTTCGCATCTGCCTGAACGAAAGGTTGTTCAGGTATTGTCAAATTTTTCGTCCTTCGAGTTAGCCGATCCAACTTTTGACACTCCTGGTAAGATTGACTTACTTTTGAGTACTCGGGTGGTCGGCGAAGTCTTGTTGGAGGGTTTGGTAAAAGGTCCGCCGGGGACGCCCGTTGCACAAAAAACCAAACTTGGCTGGATTCTCTCGGGTGAAATCCAGAGTAAGAAACTGCAGTCGAGTCCAGTGTGTTGTCACGTGATTGCCAGCACAGATACTAATGAGCTGTTGCGCAAGTTTTGGGAACTAGAATCTGATCAGTCTTTGACTCCTAAGGTCATATTGACCACTGAGGAACAAAGCTGTGAAGATTTCTACTCCGCAACAACTCAAAGGGATGCAACAGGTCGATACATTGTCAAGTTGCCCTTTAAGTCCACTGATCGCAAGTGTCTGTATGGTGAATCGGAGGTAATAGCTCTCAAACGCTTTCACATGCTGGAAAGGAGACTTCTAAGAAACCCCGAGCTCCAAACGCAGTACAGTGCTGTTATTAAGGAGTACCTTGAGTTAGGTCACGCTGAAGTAGTTGCCCCAGCTGAGAAGGGAACTCATGCGGTCTATTTGCCGCATCACGCGGTGGTACGAAATGATAAAAGTACCACCAAGGTCAGGGTCGTGTTCGATGCTTCGTGTCCGGGAAAAAACGGAGTTTCATTAAATGACGATTTGATGGTTGGCCCTACCTTGCAAAATGAATTGCGACAAATTATTATGCGATGGCGATGCCACCGCATAAGTTTGGTCGCTGATATTGTCAAGATGTACCGACAAGTAAGGGTTTCAGAGAGTGATGTGGATTATCAACGCATCTTATGGCGCGATAATCCAGGCTCTGAACTACAGCACTTGCGCTTGCTACGGGTCACCTTTGGTACATCTTCGGCACCCTATCTAGCTGTACGCACTTTGCAGCAGTTAGCCCTCGATGAGGGAGAGAATTTTCCTTTGGCAGCTAATCGCGTGCTCAACGATTTCTTTGTTGACGATTTGCTGTCTGGTTGCGATTCGATCGATGAGAGCGAAAAAATCTATGCCGAAATGAACGAGTTACTTGGTCGCGGAGGGTTTCAGCTTCAGAAATGGTCGAGTAACAGTGTAGAATTTTTAGAGAAGGTAACGAAAGAATCAGTAAAGTCAAAGGAAAATTTGGAATTTAAGGTAGACGATATTGTGAAAATTTTAGGTCTGTCATGGGATAAAGGATCGGATGAATTTAAATATACCGTGCATCTTCCTCAGCTGAACCTCCCCGTAACCAAGCGCAGGCTGATTTCAGACATCGCTCGTTTATTTGATCCTCTCGGTTGGATCGCTCCTGTTGTCACCACGGCAAAGGTTTTCATTCAGCGTGTGTGGCTATCGGGTATTGGGTGGGACGATGTGCTTCCAGACAGCTTGCTCATGGATTGGCTCAGTTACAGAGGTACTCTCCACCATCTTTGCGCCTTTCACATTCCTCGGTGGTTTCACACAAGCACAGGTGATACCCTCGAGCTCCAAGGTTTTTCTGACGCATCGAATGCTGCCTATGCAGCTGTGGTGTACGTGCGGTCAGTGGACTGTAATGGTACAGTTCATGTCAATTTAGTGGCATCCAAAACCAAAGTAGCTCCAGTCAAAGTGGTATCTATACCACGCTTAGAGTTGTGCGGCGCCGTGTTGCTATCAAAACTTCTTGCAGAAGTTTCCAGAACCTTAAGTGTTAGCAGAGAGCAAATACACGCCTGGACTGACTCTTCGGTTGTTCTAGCCTGGTTGAGTGGTCATCCTAGCAGATGGAATACTTTCGTTAGCAACAGGGTATCCGAAATTCTTACCACAACAGACATTTACCAGTGGGCACATGTTCAGTCCAAGGATAACCCTGCAGATTGCGCATCCCGAGGTATGAATCCATCGGATTTTGTCAAGTTTGAGCTTTGGATGAACGGTCCTAGTTGGCTTAAAAATAAAAATATTATTTACAAAAGGGGTATTATTGAGAAAACTAATTTAGAAGAACGAAAGGGAAAACATTTAGTGTTAAGTGCAGTAACTAATGAGCATAAGGAAAATAGTCTAATCACTCAGTTTTCATCTTTAAAAAGATTAGTGAGAGTGATAGCACTTTGTAGGAGATTTTTATTAGCACAGAAAATTAGAATCCCATTTAACAGCCTCTTATCCTTTACGGAAATTAATCACTCATTATTTACTTGCATTAAGATTTGTCAATTGGATCACTTTGAGGAGGAGATCACCAGTCTAAGGAAGAGTGGACAAGTGAATAAAAAGAGTAAGCTCTCCTCGCTCAATCCATACATCGATAGTGATCAAATTTTAAGAGTAGGCGGTCGATTGCATCGAGCCAATATTCATGAAGACATGAAACACCCAATTATTATACCCCACACTTCACACTTTACAACTCTTTTAATTGCAGATGCTCACGAACGTACTTTGCATGGTGGTCCACAGCTGGTATTAAACTATTTGTGTAGTCAATACTGGATAGTCAATGCCAGGGGTACCGTCAGGGGGTATGTGCGAAAATGTGTTTCATGTATTCGATTTTCGGCCCGAGGGAATACGCCATTGATGGGGCAGTTGCCTTCTGCCAGGGTTAATGCTCACCGACCTTTCTATCGTAGTGGTGTGGACTATGCAGGTCCCATCAGCGTCAGACCAACGAAAGGTCGCGGTTATCACGCTACTAAGGGGTATATCTGCCTCTTCGTATGCATGGCTACTCGAGCTGTACATTTAGAAGTAGTGAGTGACATGACTTCACAATCGTTCTTGGCAGCCTTTAAACGGTTTACGGCTCGACGAGGCCATTGCGGAGAGCTGTGGAGTGATAACGGCACTACCTTCGTTGGGGCTGAAAAGGAGTTGAAGGCGCTTTTCCGCCATGAAAGGTCGGGCGTAGCACCTGAGATTGTTGACTGGCTGGCAACTAATGGAACTGAATGGCACTTCATTCCACCCCACTCTCCAAATTTTGGAGGGCTTTGGGAAGCTGGAGTGAAGTCCACCAAGCACCATCTTAGGCGAGTGATAGGTACTAGTACTCTTACGTTTGAAGAGATGATGACAGTACTAGCACAGATTGAGGCTTGCCTCAATTCCAGGCCAATTTCTGCAATAAGCACAAATCCTGAAGACCCATCACCATTAACTCCAGGTCATTTTTTAGTCGGTGAACCTCTGCTGCTTGTACCTGAGTCCAACTTTGAGAGCTCAAACATCAGTTCACTGAAAAGGTGGCAGTTGACACAACGCATGCTACAGGACTTTTGGCGTCGGTGGTCTAGTGAATATCTTATTCAATTTCATCATAGGCATAAATGGTCACACCAAACTCCAGAACCTGAGATAGGGGATGTCGTATTGGTGATGGAGGATGATTTACCTCCGGCACGGTGGCTTTATGGTCTTATTGTTAAAAAACACACTGGCTCGGATAAGGTCACGAGAGTTGTTTCTTTGCGCTGTAAGGGCTCCATAATAAAAAGACCCGTTTCGAAGCTTATTGTGCTTCCGATCAGCAAAAAGTAATTAGATTTAAGTGCATACGCCATAATGGTGTTTAGCGATATAGTTTATTTGTCAATAAGGTTTTAATTTAATGTTATTTACAGTCCACAAGCTTTGATAACTGCTTCCAGTTTATAATGTGATTATTTCATGGTGGGCGGTTATCTAATTGTAAGCCTATCGAATATGTTATTATTAGCTTTTGAATGTTGTTATGGACATTCTGTCCATGGTGGGCGGAATGTTTAGTTCTAAGTTGTTCGCTAGATGGCGTTGTACTGTGTATCGATTTTTGTGAATCGCAGTATAAAGATTCTCCGGAACTATTTTATAAGCTTTGGGAATTAAAGTTGTTTTTGTCCTCGCTGGGAATGTGTGTTAGTTATTTGACCCCATTCTAACTGCGATTTTTGGGACTGCGGTCCTTATGACTTTGAAGTCAAAAGTCCAACCAGCATAACTTGGAACTTCGATATCGCCATTGGTCATCAGACTATTGGTTGTGGAGGTCAGATGGCAGTCGTTTCACGGAAAATATCGAAGTTCAGCCGCATCACAGTTAGACTGGAAAGCCGACCCCAACTGAGTTGGGAAAAAGGTTCAGGGAATGATGATGAGTCGTGTGACTTTGGTTCAGTTCACAATGGTTAAAAATTGATAGAATCGGTCCTGATCTCCTAACACCGAATACTTTATCAGAGCCTCGAGTGACAGGCAACCTAACCTACTTGAGTCACTAATATCTAGGGCCCTTTAACAAAGTCAACGGCGCACGCGCTACATACTAAAAATAATTTACATATTGTTCTCAGGTGATAAAACAATCTGCAAATCGCAAAGTGTCCAATTCTGTAGTGGTCGAAGGATCGTGGAGTGGCTTGGGCTCGGGTCGGTACAAGCGCGGAACCCGCTCCGCAGAGTGGAGCAGCGCGGAAACTGTGCGGTTCTATCGAGCTCTGGCTGCCCTAGGGACCGACTTCACGTTGATGGAGCGCTTGTTCCCAGATAGGACTAGGAGAGAATTAAAACTAAAGGTACAGTACTCACCATCCATTTATGTTATTACACTCTACAAACTTTGAATATAAAAAAGTACATAACAAGGGCATGTATTTAAATCTCATCATCATCATCTTAGCGTTAGTACCGGTCGCATCCGAAGCCCTCTATCTATATTTGGATATTATCTTTTTTTTTCTAACAAAATATTTCAAAGTTATATCAAAGATACTGACTGACTTGCACATTAACTAAATCAAATGAAATATACTATTTATTGATATTTGAAGTACTGTTTTACTAAATGTATAACTATTATTATCAAACAACTAACCTAACCTTACAGAAACTCATGTTTAATTTTTAGTTGCGAGTTTCTGTTACTAGTTTGAAACCGAAACGCGACACTCGAAACCCGAAATACGCAACTAAGGTTACTTGCAACTCCAGTTTCGCGTCCTAACAACCAATCAAAAGCTACAGTCGAGTAACGCACGAGCCTCGTCCACTCCAGTTGCATTATATGAAAACGCAGTTGAATTTGACGAAACTCCAGTAGCACTAGCATGAACTCCTATCGAATTCGTAATGTAAAGGTTTCGAGAAAACGGAGTATTGTGATTGGCAATTTATCTCTTGTGAACCTGTGTGCTTGTGTAGCCCGCCAATCGCAATTTTAAAAACAGTCTGCGTATCGTGCTTGGGTAAGGGCGCGGGCTACGCACGATTCCAACCTAGGGTACTTCAAGGCAGCGTACAACAAAGCCACTAGGGTCTGCAAGAGGGCTTACGTCAGAGCGGATGCCCAGCGCATAGCACGGGTTGGTCAAGAACTGGTGGCGCATCCCACGGGCAGCCGTGGCTACTGGCGACTGGCCAAAGCCGTGCAAGCCAACTTCTGCCAGCCTTCGCTGCCCCCCCTGCGTAACCCTGATGGATCCCTGGCCCATGAGCCGCAAGAGAAAGCAAATTTGCTGGTTAATCTCTTTGCGGCCAACTCCCGAATCGACGACTGTGGTATGCAGCCTCCGACACTACCCAACAGTGGCCACGCAATGCCTGATATTCGTATCAGGCAACGCGATGTCCGAGCAGTGCTGCAGTCACTCGATGTCCGGAAAGCCAGTGGTCCGGATGGTATACCAGCGGTGGTTCTTCAAAAATGTGCAGCGGAGTTGTCTCCAATGCTCACGCGGCTGTACCGACTTTCCTACATTTCGGGTACAGTGCCGACGGCGTGGAAAGAGGCGAATGTACAGCCGATTCCCAAGAAGGGAGATCGCTCAGACCCAGCCAACTATCGGCCCATAGCCGTCACCTCAGTGCTGTGCAAGGTCTTCGAGCACCTTATCAACACACAGCTCATGCGCCACCTAGAGGATCACTCCCTAATTAATGACCGACAATATGGTTTTAGGCCGAAACGGTCAACGGGTGATCTTCTGGCGTATGTTACCCATCTTTGGGGTGAGGCTATGGACAAGCATGGTGAGTCACTGGCTATTAGCCTAGACATCGCCAAAGCGTTCGATAGAGTCTGGCACAAATCGCTTCTTTCCAAACTACCAGCCTTCGGTCTGCCTCTTAGACTGTGCAATTGGGTTGCTAGCTTCCTGCAGGGGCGCAGTATTCGCGTTCTCTGTGATGGACGAGCATCGGAGTTCCTGCAGGTAAATGCTGGTGTGCCGCAGGGGTCCGTCTTATCACCCACTCTCTTTCTTCTGCATATCAATGACATGCTGTCCACCGGCAGCATCCACTGCTATGCAGACGATAGCACTGTACACGGGAGCTACCACGGACATTCTGCGGCCAAGCAGTCCGATATAGCGGAAAAGAGGCGACTTCTTGTCACTGGGCTTGACCGGATCCTCAATCACGTTTCCCAATGGGGATCTGAGAACCTGGTCGAGTTCAATGCCAAGAAGACGCAGGCATGCGCGTTTTCAGCAAAGACATCTCCTTTCCTTCCTCCTCCCACTCTTCAGAGCACACCACTGCCATTACAGGATAACCTCAATATACTCGGTATGGACGTGCGCTGCAAACTGAACAACAAGAACTATATCGAGAGCATCATCAAAACAGCTTCGCGTAAACTCGGAGTCCTGAACAGAGTGAGACGTTTTTTCACGCCGGAGCAGCGGTGTCTTCTTTATAAGACACAAATTCGCTCCTGCGTGGAATACTGCTCGCATCTCTGGGATGGCTCCGCAAAGTACTTATTAGATGCTCTCGACAGGTTGCAGCGACGTGCGGTCCGCATTATTGGGAGTCCTGAGGTCACAGAGTCCCTCGAGCCTTTGCAGATGCGTAGAGATGTTGCGTCCTTGGCAGTATTTTACCGTCTCTACCATGATGAATGTTCTGATGAGCTCTTCCAACTAATCCCACCCTCCCCTTTCCTACACAGGACAACGCGTGCAGGGCTTAGGTGTCACTCGCATACGGTACAGAATATTCCATCAAGAACCAAGCGGTTCGGTGAGTCTTTTCTCTGCCGTACCATTAAGTCCTGGAATTCCTTGCCGGCGCACGTGTTTCCTTCTTCCTACAGTCCCGGGTCCTTTAAGCGGGGCGTGAAAAGGCATCTGATGAGGCCGTCAAGCTGAGCGCCACCATTGTAGCACTGAACGTGTTTGCAATGGTGACCCTCTTTCATGGGACTTTGCCTTCAGCTTAACATCAGGCGAGGTGAAGTCAAATTGACGTGCCATAGATAAAAAAAAAAAAAAAAAAAAAAATGCTCCGTTCTGTCGATACCTTTACATTACGAATTCGATAGTATATCGTGCTAAGGCTACAGTATATTTTTGTAACTGTTTCGTCTATACTTTACAGTTCAAGAAAGAGGAGCGCGTGAACGGCGCACAGGTCGACATGGCGCTGCGCACGATGTCGAAGTGGGACGCCACGAAGTTAGAGGAGGAGTTCCGAGCCGAGCGCGACGCCGTCAAGCGCCGCGCGCGACACGACGCCGAGCGACTGCGACAGCGCGCGCGCGACGAGCGGTCACGACACAAGACCGCCAAGGAACTGCGCATGCGCCAGAGTAAGTACAACACATTCAATACAACATAATATTTATTTAAAAAAGCCGCGGTAGCCTAGTGGTATGGGTAATGGACTGCTGAGACGATGTCTCGGGTTCTATCCCAGGTTTACCATGGCACACACCAATGACTGCGATGCTTTTCGAAGTTATGTGTGTATTTATCGCAGGTTTATAAGTGCCCGGTTAATGGCAATAGGCTCGCCACCTATTACATTGGGACCTAAATATAAAAAACTGGCGAAATGTGGGTGCTAGCACCTCTGCCTACGCCTTCGGGGATATAGGCGTGATACTATGAAAAAAAAATATTTATTTAATAATCGTCTACAACCATCATTACAGGCCTAAAACCCAATGCAATGGGAGTACAATTATCTACACAAGTGACTATAAATGGCCTCTGTGAATTCACTCCGCGAACACTAAAATATATCAACTATATTCGATAACTCGTTGAGCACTCGCAACGTGCGAGTCAGCGGCCTAGCGCCGCTTCTAAGAGTTTCTTCTAAAAGTTTAGTACGCGTAATAATATTATCGAGCAGTCCGACTGGGGTAGTACCTCCACTCTAGAATATCGCCGTTTAATAACCTTGTGTTGTGTTCTCGGTGGTGAGTAGGGTAGCCAGAGCTCACTAGAGAAGTTTTGTGTTGTCAGTGGGAAAACCAAAGGCTTATCCTACATCTTTTGCGCTGACGACACAGAATGTCTTCTTACTGGGGTTGCGGCACGAGTGTTATTCTAGTGTTACAAAAAAAAAGGTAGCAAAGCTGAGCGCCACCACTGTAGCACTGTACGTGTACGTGTACGTGTACGTGTAATATATACACAATACCTGTAACAAAAGCGTAATATATTTTTTTCTGTCTTTCTGTATTACAAACATAAGAAAAACAGAGAAAAATTATTATTGCGTAACTTTCGAAACAGCTAGGCCTAATTTAACAGAATTTTCACTGTAAACCAGGGCTTGAAACCGGTTTAGAAAATACCGGTTAATAAAGGTTAAACCCGGTTTTCAGTAAAGGTTTCATTCGGAGCGAAACCAGAATGGGAACCATACTAAAACCTTAATAAACCGGTTTAATCCAGAGCGACACGCGCCCGTGTCGGCATCGCTCGAAGTTTGTTTTGTATGAACGTCACAACTTGTTAGTAGGTATTGTTCAGAGATTGATGCATTTATTTACACGATTGCGAACTGTGGGCAAAGTTATTGGTAATTTCGCAGCTTTGCTCCTACTTATTTTACGTTTTTCAAGTGAAGCATGGGTCGTACGAGAAAATTTATAGTACCTAATTTTGATTACGAGGAAGAAAGAAATGTCTAATCGAAGGATGCGGCGTAACATACGTTATACTGGTGGTAGAAATTCGAAGGAAAAAAATTGTCATAAATTTCGACCGGGTGGGTACCACCGTGCACATGTGCGCAAAACGCTTCATAGTAATTCAACCTCGGTTGGATTGCGTTCAGCAAGAGCAAAGCCAGGCAGAGGTGGTGGTAGTCGCAGCATAAGTGGGACCAGTAGGTCTTGGCGTAGTCTGGTGGGGTGGGGTGACCCGCCGAGCAGGGAGACCCGTAGAAACTGTGGTGCCGCGGGCCGCTCGCGGCATATTACAGGGGCCCAACTGGGCTAACCACCCTGGGAGGCTGCCAGGCCGCGCTTAATCCTGATATGGTTCGTCGTGCCAGTTGGTGACCGGACGTGGGAACCCGGCGACCATATTCGGGGGAGGGGGGGAGGGGGGGGGCTTCGGTTTGGCGCGTCGGGTCTCGCCATGCCTCACAACCACAAATAAAATTGAAGAAGCGGTTTCCGAACGCTGAATTGGAATTTTTGAGGGACTTTAACGCACACCACGAGATCTGGTTAGCTCCGCCAAAACAGACCATGCGGGAAGAGCTGCCCACGCGTTTGCTCTGGCTCACAGCCTGACTCAACTGGTACACGAGGTCACTAGAATACCAAGAGGGTCGGGCCTAGCACCCTCTTTGTTAGACATTCAGCTGACGAGCCACCCAGACCAGTACAATGTTTCGGTGCGAGCCGCCTTAGAAGGTAAAGACCCAGAACGGATGCTCAGCTCATAGCACAGGTTGGTCAAGAACTAGTGGCCCATCACACGGGCAGCCGTAGCTACTGGCTACTAGCCAAAGCCGTGCAAGCTAACTTCTGCCAGCCTTCGCTATTATATATTCGTATCAGGCAAAGCAACGTCCGTGCAGTACTGGAATCACTCGATGTCCGGAAAGCCAGTGTTCCGGATGGTATACCAGCGGTGGTTCTTCAAAAATGTGCTGTACCGACTCTCCTACATTTCAAGTACAGTGCCGACTGCGTGGAAGGAGGCGAATGTACAGCCGATTCCCAAGAAGGGAGATCGCTCAGACCCAGCCAACTATCGACTCATAGCCGTCAGTGTAGAGGATCACTCCCTAATTAATGACCGGCAATAAGGTTTCAGGCCGAAACGGTCAACGGGTGATCTTCTGGCGTATATTACCCATCTTGGGGGTGAGGCTATGAATAAGCATGGTGAGTCACTGGCTATTAGCCTGGACATCGCCAAAGCTTTCGATAGACTCTGGCACAAATCGCTTCTTTGCAAACTACCAGCCTTCGGTCTGCCTCCAAGATTGTGCAATTGAGTTGCTAGCTTCCTGCATGGGCGCCGTATACGCGGTCTTTGTGATGGACGAGCTTCGGAGTTACTGCAGGTAAATGCTGGCGTGCCGCAGGGGTCCGTCTTATCACCCACTCTCTTTCTTCTGCATATGAATGACATGCTGTCCACCGGCAGCATCCATTGCTATGCAGACGATAGTGCTGTACACGAGAGTTACCACGGACATACTGCGACCAAGCAGTCTGATATAGCCGAAAAAAGACAGCTTCTTGTCACTGGGCTTGACCGGATCCTCAATCACATTTCTCAATGGGGATCTGAGAACCTGGTCGAGTTCAATGTCACGAAGACGCAGGCATGTGCGTATACAGCAAAGACATCTCCTTTCCTTCCTCATCCCACTCTTCAGAGCACGCCACTGCCATTACAGGATAACCTCAATATACTCGGAATGGATGTTCGCTGCAAACTGAATAACAAGAACTATTTCAAGAGCATCATCAAAATAACTTCGCGTAAACTCGGAGTCCTGAACAGAGTGAGACGTTTTTTCACGCCGGAGCAACGGTGTCTTCTTTACAAGACACAAATTCGCTCCTGCGTGGAATACCTACTGCTCGCATCTCTGGAATGGCTCCGCAAAGTACTTATTAGATGCTCTCGACAGGTTGCAGCTACGCGCGCATTGCTCACGGCGATGATACGATGCGCAAACACTTAGGCTGCCGGCGCCTCCTTCTGCGAGCAGGTAATGCTCGAGAAGGAGACGGCGGAACGAGTTTGGAGAAGACTCCGGACCCGCAAAGCCCGCGATGAGCGGAGGCGACTCGGACGTCGGAGGTCGCAGAATGACCTCCGTCCTCCATGAGCGCGGGCCTGGGGGTGACGAGTGGAGCCGCCTGTCACTCTAGCAGAAGCGCGCAAAGTGCGCCCCAGCATACCCGGGGGCTAGTTGGGGACACCGTGGTCCCTACACCCGGCGGGGGTCATCTCGAAAAGGAGGCCCCGGGTCTGCCGGAGTGCGAGGGATATGTTGGCTACTACCTCACCTCCGGCAACTGTAGACCCAAAGACGGCGTGCGTTTTAGTCGGTTCGAGTCCGACATAACCTACTCAACCGGCTCCGGTTGCAGCTACGCGCGATCTGCATTATTGGGAGTTTTTATTTAATAATTACAGAAGTTGTGATTTAGTTATGATCATTATATTTATTTGATCGATAAAACTGCTCTTATTATATTTTTATAATTAAAATTAAGAAAAATTATTAAAAAAATTGTATTCAATTGAAAATGGGCTAGGCATTAAGTCCACGCGACCGAAGCACGCACAACACTTCTTGACTCCCTTCAGTACTCCTTTAAAAGTATCTCGAATCACATTAGCCCTGCGCTTGCAAATTGAAATTTTGTACTAGTAGGTTACACATGTAGTCCGCGCGAATTGAATACGAATGGTGACGACGATGTTGTCGGTAAGAGTGAAATCAAAACCTTTATTAACCGGTAAATTGAGCCAAACCTATATAATTTCGCTCTTTAAGAATACAGGTTTTTTAGCGGTTAAGGTAGAGTCAAACCTAAATGAAACGCTCCTATGTACTTGCACTGAAACCGGTTTGATACATTAACCGGTAAACAAGCCCTGCTGTGAACAGCTGATGTTATAAAACGTAATAATAATGCTAATTCATTGTATTGTTTCTCAGGTAAGGCATCCAAAGCGATGGAGTCGTCTATCTTACCCGGTTTCGATCCAGGGGATAAGGGTTTAACCGCAGACGACATTATACGACGCCACCACGAGGCTGAAATCGAAGCACGAAATCAAAAGAGAGCCGATTCCATCTCAACAGTTGCAACGAACCCTCCCCCTCCCCGTTTCACAACTTCTCCATTCGCTCAACTCACATTAGCGAACTCTCAAGTAGAAGGCCGAAGAACACCCACCGCTGGCGGTGATTTGGCCACAGTTATTAGAATAGATACGCCGAGAACAGCTAAAACACCAGAATTGTTTAACAGCGCTTCGGGAGTACCATCAAACATCGAACCGGGGTCTTTAGTGGTATTTACAGTAGACGACCCCAAATGTCCTACAAAGAAAATGTTGCAAACATACATAGCTAATGGTGTGAAGGGATTAGTACCTGTAGCATTACCACCCAATCTTTTGAACTCTGTTGTGTCTTACATGAAGAAAGGTACGCCTAAGAGCACTGTGTCGGGTGCCTCGTCACCCAGCAGCAGTGTCATAAGCCAGGACAGTCGGAGTACGACCCCTAATGTTATCATAGCGAGTCCGGCAAAACGCAAACGGCACAGTTCATATACTATGACTCAGCTTTAAGATATTTTTTTATGAAAAGTACATAGTTTTCTCATGTACTATTATGTGTTTTGGTAAACTAGCAGCTTGGAACAAAAAAAAAAATATGTTAAAACACACCAATCGCATAATAGAGCACCACTGCATAACTGCAGCTTTAGAATGGTGAAAGGACTTGTGTTTGTGTCTCTCGTTTCTCTACGATCAATGAAATATCAGAAAAATGTGCTTTTTGCCCAAAACTACACATCAAACGTACTATCCAATAGTCAACACTGTTGCACAACGTTGCACAACAACCCGTAACAATATTGTGTGCCCGCATGTGATCAATCGTCGAATAAACAACAAGCCCCGCGTTATATTGTGCCTCAGCTGGCAACTTAGTCGCTGAACTTGAGCAACTTGGGTCACGAGGCTTTATTCTCCACTAAGCTAAGACTGCGAGGGTTATATGAGATGACGTAGCAGTCAAACACGGTTCATTTTGTAAAACTAAACCTAGACTGGTCTGATTTCTTTAATAATATAAACCGTGTTTGGGAACTATATTTTTAAGTGTGGTATCTATATTTATTTTATACTGATGAATTGCCGCTTAACGAACACATTTACACATTTTACATTTTATACATACTGTATGTAATAATAAATTAAGCTTTACTCTGCTTTATGCATGTCTATGAAGAAACAGCGTAGATATATGTGATTATACTTGTATAGTGTATCCACCACGTAAAGTTAAATGTTCACCAAAGCATGTCTAAATTAGGTTCACACGGCCAATTGAATAAATGCGAAGATGTACCTACCTATTTATTTATTACATTTAGCAGGATAATTACCATGTTAAGTAGTAATACCTATGTTATTACCTTGTGTAAATAAATAAGATGATATGTTTATAAATACCCATTACACAGGCGAAAATGTGATAATTCGACGTCTTCCAATATTGGGTACGTCCTAGCAATTACATTACAATCTTTTGTCAAATAGAAAATTCACTTGAAAGATAAGAAACATCACGGAAAACAAAAAACAAGTGGAAGTGTGAAGGCGTGTCATTGCTGTGCGTTATTAACTTACGCAACGAAGGACGAATTCGACAATCTGAACCTTATTGTAAGAATTTAACGTTTCTAATAGCTTTCTTCGAATTCATTGATATACTTCTAAACTTTTTCGTAAATATTCAAGTACTATCTCTATAAGCCGTACGAAATACCTCTATCGCGATCATACGATCGCGTTATACCCGGATTACGGAACGTTACCATATGGTAACGTCAAACAAATCAAAAGGTAAATGTTTGAGTTAGCGACATTGGTTGCGCTACTGAATCTTCGGTCCACATTTCTACTTCTTTTTTCTGTTCTGTGGAAATTTTAAACAAAAAATATTCAAACATGATTTTGAGTACCTAACTAAAAGGCTAAAAATAAATAGTGTTATTTTTCGTGGAAATAATTTTTATCTCATTAGTTTAAGTTTGTCGTTATTGTTATTCTTAGATTAGTTTTTATAATTCTTTAGCTTTAAATATACATACTAATTCATCATTTATGTAGGTAAGCAAGGTAACATTCCGCAACGTACACAAGATAGTAGCTAAAATATAGCATTTTTCTTATCAGAATACACGATTCGAATTCAAGTTTGAGAATCTGGTGGCCTGCAAAATAACATTGCTTTATAATCTTGTCGTGGTAAACTATCTGTCATGGTATTCTGTAAGAGCGTTTTTAAGTCTTGACTGTTCAATACCTAAAATGTGAGATATACTATTCGCCATAAGGAATTCGATAACTTGTCGTGAATTCAACTATCGAAATACATTCAGAATAGCATGCCTGATCAAAAATTAAAATGTAAATGAATACAAATTGTTTTATAGAATCAATTATGAAATGTGAATTCAAACGTGAAATAACTGTGGTTAATTTTGTGCATAGAATGTATTGTCAAGAATAGAAGTTGCAAAACCAACCATTTACAGAATTCCGTGACTCTAAAACTCGTATAATTTGTTTTAAAATTAGATTATGGAAGTTTAGAGCCTAGATTCTAATTTTACTGATGTATTGAAATCGGAGAATTTAACAAGTGGGATGGCACTTGTACTTTTTATTTGAAGACTGAAACTGAAGACGGGTCCACATTTCTGACATGAACAACGGACCGGAATGCAATTATCGATACAGGACATGACGGACATTGAGTGTGGACGGAACAACTCCTGGCAGTATAACTACAAACTAGTTGTGCTGACCACCATGCGTTGATCGATGGCATCATATCAGCTCCGCTAGCTAACACGTAGCTAAATACGTCCACATTATCGGACAGACACGCTCTTCTGATACGGTCACGGTGAAATGGTAGGTAAATGTGGACCCGGCATAGAACGTATGTTATGTCAAGAGAATTTGGAAACCCCAGGACTTATATTATTCAGGTAGCTCAGTTGGTCAAAGAGTTAAATTCCATCTCCTGTCTTTACATTTTCCAAATTAACTTTTTAGAATTTGTTTGATCTCATCTTATAATACGTATTTTAAGTGATTTCCTCTGTCATCTACTACATACCTAACTAGCTGACCCGCCCGTGGCATACTTTTTAAACCATATACATATGCCTATTAGTTTGCCTCTACTGATTAATTTTTAATTGGGTATCTTTTGCTTGTGATACTTTTTGTTATGCTTGGTTTATTTTGTAAATATAACTAGTATTATATTGTGTACAAGTATTGTTATAGTATGAGTTTAAGTGAAATAAATTATGAATATCTACCGAACTTCATCATTATCATTGCGTCAATCGCAAGGGCGCAAGTGAGCTAACTTCAGAGTCCGGGGTTCGCTTATTTACATTTAGTGCAGGACACACGATGCGTTGCGTTGCCGGAGCACAAAAGTTTCGCCGTATGGGCGCCCCAGAAGTCTTAAATAGTATGTTAATAATAAACAACTGAGCGGTACAGTGAGTGCACTGCATCTAACTTGGCAAGGTTTTATAGTAGTTGGGGTAAGTTCGCGCATCGTACATTTAGAGGCACAAAAAGTGCTTGTCATTATTCTATTCATTCACCAGAATGCCATAATTTATTTTGAATCATGTCTGTTTTACCCCAAAAGAGACCCAAAAATCGTCTCAGATGCGCTGACGGTTCTTGCCAAGTTACTTGCCGATTTCTGCACCACTCCGACGTCGTAACGTATTCACCTCTCCCCGTTGCGCCTCTACTTACAGCAGGCAAAATATTATTGCATCTTCATTAAATTTATAAGATCCTACTGAAAATAAAACAAGCCAATGAAATAAGTCTTATTTATTTACAGTCAACTTAAATTACAATTTGTTTAAATAATACTAGGAACTAGCAAGCGTCTACAACTTCGTGTGGAAACCACTGTGAAGCTTCTAGACTATCCCACAGAGACAATTCAGGGTCAAGGAACTCTTGGTTTAGCTGGTCTATGTCGATAGTTCTTTTATGTTCTGCAAAAAAAAGAAGAAAATTTAGAAAAAAAGTCACAGAAACATTGCTGGCAGGTTACCCTTCCCGTCTTAGCAATACTATACAGTTCGCCATAACTGACTCTACCCTATCTTACACCAGGGCCTCGATTCTACTAATTGTCAACCATTGTCAAGGAACTGAGATTACAAAAACAGCCATTTAATTTTGAACTCTACTCTGACACTATTAAAGTTCAAAATTATGGCATTATGTAGAGTGAACGAAACTTTTTAATTTCATTTCGAAACAACGAGAATTAAGCCGAAAATGCCTATGGTTAAGAATTAGTAGAATCGAGGTCCAGCTCGAAGATAAGTAAGATAGGCTGTTTTACCACAGGCTTGGAATGAATCACATAATGGATGAAATGAACTTCAGGGAAGAATTTAGTATAACATTCATTAATAATTATTCTGTTTAGAGCAGGCACTTACAAAATGTCAATATCAATAATATATTATAAGTTAGTTAGCAAATGGACCACCCGTTAGAAGTGCGGCCTCTACCTCAGAAGCCTATACCGTTTACAACGTAGTGCAACGGTATAAATAGTTATATCGTGCGTGAATGACTTCTTCAGGCAACAGTTATTAGAATATTGAAAGGTCTTTATTATATAAAAGTTGCAAAATTGAATCATATAACGCTAATACGACTTACAACGCCGTGTGCGGACTGTCGTGAAAGAATTCACTATTTTTATTTGTGAATTTGTCTTATGACAACAACGTCTTATTTATGTAACTCTCAGATCTCTTATAAAAAAATCAGACGAACATAATTTAAATACGTGCTCACATGTGATGTGGTATGTGGTGCTTGTCTCAATTTTGTGTTTGTATCACTATCATCAGTATAAAACGGTGTGTTTGATTGTGTTGACGTGCAGTTTTAGGTGATTTGTGTTTAACAAGTACATATACAAGTATGTTGTTATGATTTCCTTGTTTACTCACGGAATATAAAAATCAAGATCTCATTTATATAAACTAATTAAGTTCTAACAGTTAACAAAATACGCGAAATAAAAACTTGCAGTTTCAAAACTCAGGCTTCATAAAGTGGGTAAATTCATGTGTAGGCATAGCATATATTATGTATAAAAATATTGGATAAAATTCCTGAGGATTTGGTTGACCTACCACTGAAAAATGGAATTCTTTAAAATGAAAAAATGTTTAATGGAAAAAGTTATTACAAAATTAAGTAAATATGCATGATCATCCTAATATATTTTCCTCCCTTCCGGCTAACCCTCTCCCGTAGTTTCTGAGTCTATTCGTTACAAAAAAACAAATCTTTCGTCTTTATCATTACATAAAATTACGTTTGTTTCCCATAGGGTTAGACAGAGATCACGGCTTTCCTCTTTATAATATTAGTGTAGATAGTGTAGAAGTGCAGATAAACAAAACAATATTTATTGAAAACGAAAAGAAAGGATAACGATAATAATCTACGCGAGTTTCTTGCTGGTCTCTTCTCAGTAGATCTAACTACCGAACCAAAGAAAGAATCATTTTCAAATTATTTTATAAAGTAACTAATCTGGTTTCGGGGGTTATAATATTTTTGACAAATAGAATTGTAAAACTTTGACATTCACATTTGTATGTACCTAAACTGAATAAACGAGATTGATTCTTTGATTGACTGTATGAAGATTAGAATGCTACGTACCCACGAGGGCCAGTTCATCGGTCTGCGACTTGACGATAGCGGGCGGAGGCTGCGCCACGTCGGGCGCGGGTTGCGCGGCGGGCGCCTGGTTCTGCTCGCCCTGCCCGTAGTAGCCCGACCACGCCGAATAGTTCTGCCAATATGCCGACGGATCATAGTATTGGTTGTACTCCTACGAAACAATGGTCCCCCTGAATTACTTCTGCTATTCGTATTAAGCCTAATTTTTTCACCGACTTCACTGAGCTGCATGTCTGTATCAGTGTATATGTGCATATTATTTTCGCATGAATGTTAAGATGTGGTTCGTACTTCAATTAATTCAACATAATGGTACATGGAGTTTATAATTACGTAACTTAATCTCATTAGTGTTATACCTAATGGGATTTCTGGAGCCTACCACAAGCACCAGATTCACCACAGATTTGCCGGTTTGTACACTGTTTTCAGTTTTACCAACTATACGTAAATAGTAACAGGAATTACAGGAACAACCAGTCCATAGACTTATTCACTGATCAGAATTGCAGCTGAGTAATGTCTAACCTTTATTACATTCTTATTTAAGCTAGAATAAAATTTAGCATAGTAGCCGTAAGCAAGCAAAGCTAATATATTTAAGAAATTAGGCTTACACTCAGCAGAAGGGGTGACTTGAAACTAATAATAATGAAGATCAATAAAATGTAGAGATCTTTTTTCATTATAGTTTAGCAATAAAATTGGTTAAGTAAAAATATGCTTTGTAGAGGAGCTAAGCGAGATTAGATGTATTTCATTTGAATATTATAAGGGCCTGTGCAATGCATGTGTGAAAAAAAGCATGTTGTTATGGTAAGCACTGGCAGTAAGAGCTAAAGCTATCAAGCAACTTTATTTTGCCATGCTATTTTATTATTGAGTCAAGATCATTTTGCAATAAAATAATAAATAATGGCTTTATAGCCTTGTCTTTTAAAAAGTTAGTATACCGTTCCAGTATTGTAAGAAGCGTTGGCTGCGTTTGGAGCTGATCCTGGATTCTGATTTGGGAGAGCACCCTTAGGTTTTGGCACAGCAGTACAGATCTTCAAAGGTTTTGTGCCTAATCCATTATAACCATTCATAGCATATAAGGCATTCCTTTGTTCGTCTTCACTGCCAAATCTCACAAAGCCGTACCCTTTTGTGTAGCCTGAATTATCTAGTATAACTGAAACACACAATATGTATTAATACAACCTTTGGTTAAAGCTGTGGTTGTGGATATGCTAATGTTAAGGGGATGAACTATAAAATGGGTTCTGTAATATATAAGCACCTGTATATGCAATTCACACAATTCACACATTCACTCATTGTGTGAATGTCTGAAACGCAATATAATTTAAGATACTCTTGAGACTGTTAACCTCCACTAAGGTACCTGTTCAATGATGATTATTGATGATTATCATAACGATTTGGTCACAGGCGATTATTATATCTATCGTATACCACGACAACTTTCTCAATGTTCATTACCATATATTAAGCAGCAGTGGAGTCTCCTACATGGTCAAGATTACGGCGGAGATCCCCGCGAGATCTCTTAGCCTTCTAACCTAATCTATCTGTGCCCAGATGTACAGTGTTCACAAGTTCATATCGCTCTTTACCATGCCGAATTTAGGACCAGAATATAATAGCAGATGGAATAAAGTAAGAATAGAATTTGCTCTTGATAACTCAATGTGTTACATACCTTTTGCAGTTTTTATTGAAGAATATTTTGCAGCAAATACCCTATATAGGGAGTAATCATCAACATCAGGGCTCAAGTCACCAACCCACACAGAAAACTCCCGCTCATGTTGCATATTGGCACGTGCCTCTCTTGAAGCTGTGTTCAGTCTGAATCTCACTACAGGGAAAGTGCCAGGGATGGGTTTTCCATTTAGTTTGTGCATTGCATCAATTGCTTCTTCATCTGTCTGTAATTTAAAGGGCATAAATGTTAATTTCTTTTTATTTAATTGCATTATTCTGTCTTTCATTTATTTATTTGCAAACTTTATGCACAGTAAGTGTACAAAGGTGGACTTAATGCCAAAGACATTACCTTCGGGTGATGCAGAGATACATTGAGATCTCAAACTGTAAATTGAATGTAAATATAAATGTCAATAATCACTTTATAATAATGATTTTCGCTTTGTTATTAAAACAGGAAGTTATGTGTGTCTGACCTCAGAAATTGCAGTAAATATGAATAAAACTTAAAATATATGTACTATTTAGATAACACTATATTTTATATAAAGATTACCTGAAAATGGACAAAGGCATATCCTGCAGGCTCTCCAGTAAACTTGTTTCGCATAACCTTTACTGCTAATGGACGCTGGCCCATACGGTTGAATGCAGCCATTATGAAACTCTCTGTCATGTTGGGCTCCAGCTGGAAATCCAAATTAATGAGATAAAACATTTATTTTATATACACTTTATCACTTTGCAGAGACTGGGCTAACATAACCATGGAAAACCAAACAAATGGAAGGGTGAAGTAGGTGCGGTACATGTGTGTCATTACTGTGCGTATAAAAAAACTAAGTGTACATATAAAAGTAATGCATGGCTATTAATGTTTATAATTTTTTTCAAGCGACTACAATATGGGGAGCACGAGTGTGACGCCTCTGGTGTTACAAGCGTCCATACATGTCTAAGCAGGTACATCCAACCTATTTTTAAAAGAATTCTTCTATTTTGCATTACGAAATACATGAGCGACTGCCCCGTCTGCTAATGCAGACGGAGTCACTTGGCTAGCCTGAGCCAGAATCTCATCCACTAACCTAACACCGGTTTACAGGTGAGTTTGGTTCATGTGCCAAAGATGTTCTTGTCACCCAATAAGTACGTACACCCAAATGCTTGTGTTTGTGTAAAACTAAATAGTACTTACGCTCCCCATCCATAGTTGACACTGCATAGCCATTGCTTAATTTTAAAGTTTGCAGATTTACGATTTGGTACTTTATACTTCGTTTTACTCGAAACAACAATCCGCAAAAAGCGCAATGGAACAAGCAATACGAGAAGAAAATACACAGAAATCAAAGCAAATAATCACACGTAAATTATTCAAGTTCAAAGAATCAAAATATTTCATTCAAAACAAAATAATATATTCCCCACAACACAATCAAATCAACCAACACATCCTGACATCCCGCACAGCAGTGTTGCCAACTTAACGGATTTTCCGTCAGATCTAGCGGATTAGGGTACAGCGTGGACTAAAATAGCCCCCTAAAATCCAACCACACGTCCTGATCGTCTACCTGATCTCGTGGGAGGCGGACACACGGAAACGAATTTACTGGCGTGGCTAACGTGGCTCTGGAAGACTTTTTTAAAACTTGAAACTTGACATTGGCGTCTCGCCATTAATTTTATAAAACGTTTACATTTACTAGAGACCGGCAAAATTGCGGCTATCCTGCTGCAGAAGCCATTTTAAGAAAAGAAGAAGAAGAAGAAGATATTACATTTATAATTTACGGTTGTTGGCGGAATTGATGGGATCGCCATAAAGAATAAAATAAAATAAATACAGCGTTGACGTGATAAAAAATGATTTAACGACTAGCGGTTTTTTTTATGGAAACTAGTTTTGACTGAAATTGAAACAAATTAACGTTTTGATGATAATATTTACCTATGCTTTAGTTTTTTTTATACTTATTAACAACTTCAGGTTTATAAAGAACATTTGTCATCCTTAAGAGATACAATAGAGTGGATATAGGTGAGGCTACTATTAAATTTTGGTAAAAATTAAGGTATATGAAGATGCAAATAGTACAAATCCAGTAAAAAAAATATTCTTTTTTTCTTTTTCGTTTTATTACTACCTTATTTAATACCTTTGTCGAATGCCTTGAAAAAAGTTGAAAAATTAAAAAGGGTTGAAAAAAAATGGTAAAATGTGTTATTAATACGATTTACACGATAACGTTCTAGGCATGGTAGGAACGATGCTTACATGCAGTCAGTTTTCTTCTAAACTTCTATACCTAAAGCTTCCATAACTGCGGCTATGATAACGGACACGGAAAGGGATGATGATCTTAATTAGCAATTACCCGCGGCTGGATTTTGAAGCCGTTCCCACAGCCTATGGGATCATATTTCTGAGAATATGTTCCCTTTTCTTCTTAACTAGTTTTGTCTGGAGACAACAATCTATTCTGCTCCAAATTTCAGCCTGAAAGGTTCAGAATTTAGAGCGTGATTAAATAACAAATATCCAAACATTTGCGCAAACTTAGCTTAGCTTCTATTATTTGACGGAACAAAAAATATATTTAAACGGATTTTTGACGGAAAATATGATATGAAACGCGGATTTTGGAAATGAATGTTGGCAACACTTTCACAGTCCCAGCAACAGAGCACAGACTATATAATAATAAAACAGATTAAATGCAAGGATAGAAAGTCTGGTCGAAAAAGCGCGGGAAACGTCTCGGAGGCGGGAAGTCTTTTCAATTTAAATTTTTTATTTTAATTATTTAAGTGATCAGTTGGGTGTTGTAGATTTTTGTACATATTTTCCTTTTGTATATTGGTTTGTACATATAAATTTAGGTAAGTGGTTAGTTGTATAAGTAGTTTTCTCATTCTTGTAGATAAGTATGAATGAGCCACCTGATCCAGGGGGGTCACCCCCTCTCGATGTAGGGGCGTATATTACTATTCCATCAAGTATTATTAATGTAAATGAATCTGGGCTGGAGTCAGACGCTTCGTCCGCTTCCAGAAGCAGAAAAAGGTCGAAGGTTATAAAAATGTGTAAAACATGCAACAAACGACGCAAAAAGCATTTTATTGGTTCTGATACTGAAAACATATGTATTTGTAGCAAAATTCTTGAAACGAGTACTCCAGCAATTGCTCCCATGGACACTTCATCAGCTTCGCATGAAATAAATGCACAGCAGCCACGGCCAATTGGCATTGGTAGGAAGTTATATGTCAAAACTGATACTGGTCCTTATATAGTCCACGTGCAAAAAGTCTCCTCTTCACCAAATGATGGAACTACTCTTCATCCCATCACTTTAGGCAACTTCCTTAAAAGAAATGGTGTTCAACAAATTGTTAATGGCAGTATTAAAAGAATAGGCCGAAATAAAATATCTGTAGGCTTTACAGATTTTAAGAATGCTAATGAATTTATCAATAACGACAATTTAAAGCCAAATCATCTATTAGCATTCATACCAACATTCCAAACTACTCGAATGGGGATAGTTCGAGGTATCCCCTCAGACTTGTCTGAGGAGGATATATTATCAAATATGACAGTTCCAGTTGGTTGTGGTGCCATTATTAAGGCGAGAAGATTAAATTATAAAACCAAAGTTAATGAAAATGTTACATGGAAACCCACCGAATCAGTTGTCTTAACTTTTGATGGCCAAATTTTGCCTAAACGAATATTTATGTTTTTCAACGCTCTTCCTGTTGATTTATACATTTTCCCTACTATCCAGTGTTTCCATTGCTGTCGCTATGGACACACCAAAGTCCAATGCCGGTCCAAGCCAAGATGTTTTAAATGCAGTCAGGATCACACAGCTGACTCCTGTAATATAGGTGAAGATAGTTCTTTATGTATAAATTGTCAGGGTTATCATTTTGCTACAAATAAGATATGTCCTGAATTTAATAGACAAAGGAGTATTAAAAAATCAATGGCAGAAAATTGTATATCATATTCAGAAGCTGAAAAGCTATTCCCAAAGGTTTCCAAATCATATGCTGATGTTACCGTTTCTAATAACCTACATGTTCACAATTCTTCATCATCTAAACAACAAAATAATATAGTATCACCTAATACTTCTTCATATAAAAAAACTGTATTTCTAAAACCTAAAATCTTGACAAAATCTCAACATGGTTATGATAGATCTTCCCATGACGCTATTATTAAAGAGCACATGTTACCTGAACCAGCTAATGGTTGTGCTCTTAACAAATCCGCCGATTTTGATACCTGCCCAAAGAATCACAATATTTTACAAGTAATTACACAATTAGTTGAATCGTTAACTAAAGCAAATATTACACCGTCCCACGCTGCCCTTATTATACATGAAGCTGTTAAAATTCTTTACACTGATAATGGATCAATCCATAATAATTCAATGGAATTGCCAGAGTGCAGTCAGCAAAAAAACTGAATTGATAAGTCTGATTAATGAATATAATCCTTTTTTAATTGCATTATCAGAAACATGGTTAAAACCCAATCGATTATTTAGAATTTCAAAGTATGTTTGTATTCGGGAAGACAGAAGTGATGGTGACGCACACGGTGGTGTTGCCATATTGGTAAATTATAATTTACCATATACAATAGTTCCAATCCCTTCTCACAGTGATGAATTTGAAATGGTTGCAGTTCAAATTCAAAACATCTGTTTTGTTTCTATTTATATACCCTACCCTTCTTCATCTATATTTCAAGAACTCAATTGTATAATTCAAACTCTTCCTCAACCTTTAATACTTTTAGGAGATTTTAATTCTCATAACGAGATATGGGGAAGTTCTAAAACGAATCCAAATGGAACTGAACTATATAATTTAATTGACAAGAATAACCTATCCATTCTCAATACAGGGGTCGCTACCCGCAGATCCAAGCCAGGACACCGTATTAGTGCTATAGATTTATCTATATGCTCACCAACTTTATTCCCTTTACTTTCTTGGCAGCCTTTATCTTCTTCTTCTGGCAGTGACCATTTTCCCTTAATTATAACTGTTCCTTTATCTATAACACTTCACAATAGTCGCCGATCTTTGTTAAGACACAAGATTGCCCATGATTCCGATTGGGACTCCTTTAAATTGTCAATAGAAAACCAAATACACAATCTTCCCCAAATATATTATGGAAATGAAAAAGATTGCTCGGAAGCATTTTCAAATTTAATATTGAAAGTAGCCAACGATACATTTCCCACTAAAGGGAATGCCCCTCTACGCATACCATCTCCACCTTGGTGGGACAAAGAATGCTCACTTGCCATCCAAAAAAGGAAAAAAGCTGAAGCAAATTATAAACATCTTATGTCTTGGGAAAACTATGAAATTTTATCGCAAGCCATCCTCGATACAAGAACCCTATTTAAAAATAAGAAACAGTCTTCCTGGCAATCTTTCTGTACCTCTCTCTGCCCTAGTTCAAGCCCTTCGGTAGTTTGGAATAAAATTAGAAGATTCCGCTCAGCTTTTACACAGCCATCTATAAACACAATACCCTCTTTAATAATGAATAAGTTCTTAAATATTCTTGCCCCTCCTTCCGTTACTGAAATGACATATCTAAGTTCTCCTATTCCAAATTCTCCATCAATGGTATCTTCTCTCTTCTCTCTTCAAGAGTTAAAATTTGTGTTGAGTACACTTAAAGACTCCTCTCCAGGGAAAGATGGTATTCCTTACTCTTTTTTATGTAACCTTGGTGATGTAAGCTTACAATATTATCTTGATCTTGTTAATTCTATTCTAGTCTCAGGAATTATCCCCCCTTCATGGAAATCTCAGATTATTATTCCCATTTTGAAACAAGATAAAGACCCAAATGACCCTTATTCTTATAGACCTATAGCTCTTTCGCCTGTGATAACAAAAATTGCCGAACATCTAGTTAAAAATAGATTGGAGTGGATCGTAGAGAGCAGTGATATTCTTTCAAATAGTCAGTTTGGTTTCAGAAAAGGTAGGTCCACCATGGACTGTCTTAGCATATTTATAACGGACATCCAACTCTCGTTTTCATGTAATAAATCGGTAGTCGCTACCTTTCTAGACATCAAATCTGCATATGATAACGTTATTATCTCCATTCTTAAACAGAAATTAATTCTTTTAAATATACCCGAACTATTGACGAATTTTATTTGTAATCTATTAATAAACAGAACAATTGAAGTATCCCATGAAGATGAACATTTTTTAAGAGTAGTGGATAAGGGACTTCCACAGGGATCTGTTTTAAGTCCCTTGTTATATAATATTTACACTTATGATTTAGATAGATCTATGGGAAATTCTGTCTGTTTACTACAATATGCCGATGACTTACTGTTATATTATGCAGACCATGATACTGAGTTAGCTTGTGAGATGCTGTCTGCATGTCTATTTTCCTTAAAGAAATGGTTTGATTCCAATGGTCTGGAATTATCAACTTCCAAAAGTACTACAGTGGTATTTACGAGAAAGAGATGCATCCCCTCTGTTTGCGTATATTATGATAACATTGCCCTGCCGGTTGAACCTCACGCCAAATATTTAGGTTTAATTCTTGATTCTCGCTTGAATGGATTTGCACATACTAAGTTCATTGTTAATAAATGTGAACGTCTTCTCAATATTATTCGATGCCTTGCTGGTGTATGGTGGGGCGCTCACCCGTTTTCATTAAAATTAGTATATAATGCTATTATCAGAAGTGTTTTAGATTATGGCACATATTTGCTCAGTTTGTGTAGTAAATCAAGCCTAGTACTAATGGATAACATACAAGCTAAAGCTTTGCGAATTATTACTGGTGCTATGAAATCCAGTCCAATCAATGCATTACAAGTGGAAGTGTCGGAGCCCCCTTTACATTTAAGGAGACAATTCCTTTCAGACAGATTTATTTTTAAAGCTCTCCTTATTTCAAATCATCCTCTTCACACAAAATTACACAATCTGTCAGAGTATGTTCAAAATAGCTCTTACTGGCGTCATAAAAGTAAACCATATATTTTAGAAAGCTATTTAAAATTTAAATCCTTGTCATCTCCTATCCACCAGTCTCCTCTTTTACCTCTTTATAGTGTCAATTATGAATCTTTGGTGTTATTTCCTAGCATCAAAGGAACAATAAACTTTTATTCAGATTTTACCAACCATTCAATTTCACACCAACTATTCACCGATGCTTCCAAACATCCATTCCCAGAACCAGTAGGGGTGGGTGTGTATCACATGAATTATAATGTCGTACAAAAAATTAAACTGCCTCCAGAGACCTCTATTTACAATGCTGAATGTTTTGCTCTCCTTAAGGCTTTAGAATACATTTTAATAACAAAACTTAAAAGCTCTATCATTTTAACGGACGCACTTGCAGTTCTAGAATCACTTAAAAAGAATCCATTTAAAGCTGTAAACAATCCAATAATACTTGCCATTAAAAACTTGTTATATGAATGCCACTGTAAGAATTTTGTTGTTGAATTCGCTTGGATTCCGAGTCACTCGGGTATTGTGGGAAATGAAATTGCTGACAAAATAGCTAAGGAAGCTGTCTCCTGTGGAGATATGGTCCCATACAAGCTGTTTGGTGAGGACGTTTATAGTGGTGCCAAACGCTACCTATTCGATACTTGGCAAAAATCTTGGCAGCTTAGCAGTAGAACAAAAGGACTTTTTTATTATAACATTCAACCTAACATTCCCAATAAGCCGTGGTTTGCTTTTTTAAATTTAGATAAAAGATTAACAACATCATTAATAAGGATGCGTCTGGGACATGCTTGCACTCCTGCACATCTGGCCAAAATTAAAATCAGAGACAGTCCTATTTGTGATTGCGGGGCAGAAGTGGGTGACTTAAATCACCTATTTCTGGCTTGCCGTCAATTTGATATTCCATTTTTTGATCTTCTTCCTAGTATTCCATTACCTACTCATATTCCTTTATTACTTATGTATCCTTTTAATAAACAAGTATTAGAAGCTATAGATTTATTTATAAAACATAATGATGTTAAATTGTAGATTGTATTTGTATTTATGTATTTGTGTTTAGATTTTATAGTTTTTTTTTTTTTTCACCTATCTGATCCTGTTCTTTCCTTTTGTTTTCCCCAATTCCGTTCCGTTTTACATTGTACAAATAAACGTTTCCTCGTTTTAACTTGACATTGGCATACATTTCTTACTTGCCAAATTGGAGAAAAAAAAAAAAAAAAAAAAAAAAAAGTCTGGTCTGTGTACGCCATTGATGTATAAGGGGGGGGGACGGGCCCTACCTACAAAACGCTGTGTCTTTACCTACGTTCCATTTTTATGAATGGACGTTTTACTACGTTAGTGCTGTGCCTTCTACTATCGCAGAAGTGGTCGATTTACGTATACTAATACGATTGGGTTTACTTATATTTTAACGTGTATTAACTTAACAAGACCGGTAACATGCTACACTTATTAGATAATATTATAATTCTTATTTTTATTATAATTAATAGATTTCTTACTATTCCAAATGACTTTTATTTTTTAATGAATCATACACGTAAACACAACAAAACACAACCGGGAACGAGATAAATGCAATATTCTCTTGCACTTCATGCATTTGCACTACTTACTAAGAAGTCATGCCGTCACTCACACAAAAACCGTTTTCCAGCTGCTCGTTTCAATTGTCGAAATCAAATATCTTCAAAACTACATATTTGTGTTAAGAAAATTCACTTTAGCAATTCTTCATAATCATTATGGATATTAAATTTTAAATAAGCAGTCATCGGCCCATCGTTCGTCGATAAATCTTTTTTTTGAAGTACGTCACTATACTTTGTCTAATATAGGATGATAATTTTGACAGGTGTAAATAGGGTACCCCATACAGTACAATCGTAAATGAATCTATTCGATAATCGATTATCGTTCCCGAAGAATATGGTATCGATGTTACTTAAATAGTACAACATTTATTTCTTATTATTTTATGTACTTAGGGTTTTATAATTTTATAAATATTTGTTTACTTACGGTGACACCTCATTAGATTGACGCGGCATTACCTAATCGCATTGAACTGCAAATATAGATTGATAATTGCTACAGTTACTGCCATTTATAGTATAATATTAATATTTTATATCATATCTAGTTAATTATATTACCAAAATTGTAGTGGATAAGTACTTAAACATAAAATTATTATCATAAATTAATAGATTATGTTCGATTTATTCGATTCGTTTGTCTACGGTCAATTATGCTTTAATCTTGCAAGGCACTACTCTACGATAAGTGGGCGGTACTTGTCTATGAATTACGATAATTGTAGAGGTCTTAATTTGTTCATAAAAATACAATACTTCATAGACGTGAACTGTCAAAATTATCATCCTAAATTAGACAGAGTATAGTATGCTAGTTGTAGTAAAAGACTAGAAAAATTTATGAATGACGGGGCGCAAAGCATTCATAGATTTTGGTGACCTTGGCACGCTGTCCTTCCTTATACTGGTGTGGTGTGGTGTACGCGATAACATAACGTCACGTCGTCGGCGGATTATGTGTTTTCTGTGGTCTGTCACTAGTATTATTTACGTTTATTCATATTTTTCTTTTCTATGGCGATCTCAACGATTCCGCCAATAACCAGTGGTAATTATCCGGAGCAACGACATGGGTAGAATACAATAGATCAGGAGTAAATCAGAGTCGGTACTCAAATTATCTTCGATACTACTTATATGAATACTTCTAACGTATTGATACTTAGGTACTGATATTGATACTTTGAGATTTTTAATGCAACTAACGCGATAACGTAGTAATATTTGGGGACAATAAATTTATGCTAGGATAAAAATAAAAAGCAAAGTAAGTAATGGACGAATTTTTTATTTTATTAACTAAATTGCGTAACTGAACGTACTGATTAAATCCCTACTAATATTGCGAATGTGAAAATTTGTTTGTTAATATATATTTGTTACTGGAATAATATTTTGGCCCTTGGATTCGAAACAAGTATCGTGTACTTGTAGTTACTCTAATTTACTAGTATCGGAATGTCCCACCTATACTCCATTTGTTTAGGTAGGTACTTAAATAAAGTCAAACAATCTTGTAACAGCTTTTTATAAAAACACATGTTAAATAAATAAACTAGGCTAACTAACTGATTAACTACTGGTTCGATACCGATTTTTAGTCTTTAAAATGCGTTTCCAAGCAGAAAAATATTTTTATACTGAGTTTTTTTAACAAAACATATTAAAAAGGTACGTTAATTATTTTAAGTACCTATCCAAATGGATGTGTACCTATCCATTGTGGATCATAGAAAATAAAAAAAAATCTGAAGTGTGATGTAGTCGGTGCAGGCGTGTCATTGCTATGCGTTTTTACGCAACGATAGATAAATTCGACAATATGAACCTTTTTGAAAAGAAAACATCCAAACTTTTCCTTAAATGTTCAAGCTTGTTCTATTCAAAGTATACAACGTCAAAAGTATCGGTATTTTGAACGGTTAAAAAAAAGTGGTATCAATATAGTTACCACTACCTTATAAAGGATAATGTATTTTCGTTTTGTATATGATTTGAGCTTACATGGCATTAAATGTGGTATATAACTAGGTACGACTAATCAAAGCAATTATTTACTAGTAATGCACGGTATTATTAACGGTTCTTTATGTGAGACTAGTAGAAATGCGATGTCGCATTTCTACAATTCTTTTCTGTTCCATTTTGTTCTGTGCTGTGCACGGTCTGTGGCTATAAATAGAGTAGAGGTTTATCATCGATATCGACAAATGACTCACTTTATTTTCTTATCAGCTCGCTATCTAAATTAGTTTACTCAAATTTGGAAATTTGGAATGATTCTAATAAGTTTGATCGTTTATTAAAAAATGTTATTTTTTTCAAGTGCTTATTGGTTTACTAAGATTAACAGTCTGTGGATTCGCGATGTGATGTGACGTGTGCTTGCAGATGACCATACATATGTCATCATCAAAGTTCAAGTCAAATTTTGAAGAATCAGAAGTTCGAAGACAATTTATAAGTTTATGAAACTATGTAAAAGTGATTCACTCGAAATGTAGTGATACTTGGTTTATACGTATCAATATTAAATATTTAAAAGACAAACAGGTATACGGTACGGTAACGATTATAGAATATTATCTTGCAATTGCTACCTTGAGGTCTTTATCACGACAGAAATGTCACGACTTGATAACATTGATGCACTAGAAAAGCAATTAGCCGATCTTCAAATGGCTAAAGATTTAAATAATACTGGAAAAGTTAAAAATATACCACCAGCCGTTCCACCGAAAAAGAAAGCGCAACCACAAGTCCCTCACAGTGCTGTCGTAAGCGCTATAAGAGAACCTTCGTATTCTGCCCTAATAATGCCTAGCTCGAACTACAGCAATAACAATAATACGTATAGTAATACGCTACCAAGCAATGTTCACTCTGTACACAAAGATTATGCAAATGTCAATCAATTGAACTTGGCTACATTTAATCATGCTTATAGACCAAATTTAACTATGCCATCAAAAAGCTATAATGCTACTTATAGTAACATAGCTCCATACAGAAGCAACGACCAGCTGCCTGCACTGCCATCACCTCCACCGCCACCGCCTCCACCACCACCAAAACGATACAACACAAACATCCAAACTAACGATGAATTTCTGCCACCACCGTCACCAGTGAGTTCTAACTATAGTGAGTTAGTCAGAGCAACAGCAAACTTGGGTTATAATCAAGAAAGACAATCATACCCTCCAATATATCAAAATGAATTCCCAGAATATGGAGCATCACATTCTTCAACATATGAGTCACTTTATGAACCTATTAACCCACACCCGCAGAGCAATGTGTCATCACAAAGCAATTCCATGCATAACTTTCGAAGTAACTTATCTAGTTCTAGTAAGTCACCGCTTCAAAAAGAGGAGGAAGTTGATGCACTCACCAATCTTCTTGTCAAATCTATTTCTGATAGCCAGGATATAGATGTATTTGGGATGTGTGTTAAATGTAATGGAAAAGTTGTAGGTGAGAGTTCAGGCTGTACTGCGATGGGAAACATGTATCATGTGACATGCTTCTGTTGCCACTACTGTAATGTTAATTTGCAAGGTAAGCCTTTTTATGCTGTAGAAGGTCAGCCATACTGTGAAGCAGATTACTATGAAACTTTAGAGAAATGTTCTGTGTGCACTCAACCAATCCTGGATAGAATTCTTCGAGCTACAGGTAAACCTTACCATCCTAACTGCTTCACTTGTGTGGTATGTGGAAAAAGTCTTGATGGAATACCATTTACAGTTGATGCTATGAATCAAATTCATTGCATTGAAGATTTTCATAAGAAATTTGCTCCCCGCTGTTGTGTTTGTGAGCTGCCAATTATGCCCGAAGATGGTGAAGAAGAGACTGTTAGAGTTGTGGCTTTAGATAGAAGCTTTCATGTTAGATGTTACAGATGTGAGGATTGTGGGCTATTACTTTCATCTGAGTCGGAAGGTCGAGGATGTTATCCTCTTGATGATCATATCCTGTGCCGAAATTGCAATGCTCATCGCATTCGTCTGTTAACAAATGTTATGACAACGGACCTTTGAGGTTTGTTGTAAGTTTTAAATGGTATCAAACTTCAAATTAATCCAATTCTCTAGTACTATCTGTAAGTCTCCCTGATATCCATACCTTACACTTTTATGTATAGTATACATTAGTGTGACAGTAGTATACACTGTATTTGCAGTTTGTTTTCTTAAAATTTTTTTTTTTGCTATATTTTGAAGCTTTTTACTAGTAGTATTTTCTAGTTATATGGTATATATATATTGGGAGTAGTTTGTAGTTATTCCTATATTATGAGCCATTGTATTCTATAAGAAGACTGTTAAATGAGAATAATATTTGTCAATTTTATTTTTAGTTAGATAATATGTATTAAAAAGTTATTTAATTGGTTTATGAGTATAACCACATCATGTGATAATGGAGACAATATTTTTGTATATTTTTCTATTTATTCAGCATTATGAATGCTATAAAATTCTTTCTAATCGTTACATTATCATAGATATTTTTGTAGTTTATTTTTGTAGCAGCTACTATTATTATGGAAATAAATACTAATATAATATTGAATGGTATCTTTTTTATTCCATGAAAATTCAAAACAAATTATTGTCTTATAACATTTATTGTAAAGTAAGTATATTAGAACATGTAAAACTATAGCACTGGCTTAGTCACATGTAGGTAAGTTTATTGTATAATTGAATGTGTATAGTACACAATACCTACAAGCTTAGACTAAGTATGTAGGCGAGTTCTCCAAAGTTCTACAACAATATACCTAGTTAATATCAAAAAAATATCACAAACATATTTATTTAATCCATACTTTCTCACTGCTGTACAGTTCTAGATATATCACATTATGGAAGACTATAATTAGCACTTAATACAACCTAATATACATGAGTAATATCTTAACAAAGACAGCATTTAAACTCAACGGAAAATTCAGTTGTTGTAAAATATGACTACACAATTTGGAGATCCATTTTTATAATCACTTCTTCATTTCAACTGGTCTTTACAAACATCTATTAATAATATTGGCTAGGAACAAAATATCTGCGAGAGATGTAACTCACACCTTATGTCTAAGTTTAGTATTAAATTTAGGTGGGCTCAATACTTGTTTCATAAATAAAGATCGTTTTTCCTTAATATTTTTTGACATTATCAAATCACAGCCTGTCGCTGTTTCTATATCTTCATTACTTTCAAATGAAGAATTACAATACTTATGTTTTCGTGGAACTGTGCTTATACCTTGGTCTGGAGGAAATTTATTTTTTACATTAACTATATTATGATCCATTTGAGCTTGGCTAATATCACAAGAACCATATAATATTTCTTCATCAGAATTTAGATTAAGTTTGGGTTCAAACCTTTCTCTTAAAATGGAAAATTTTCGCCTAGGTCTACTCCTTGTAGCCTTTTTAACGTTCGACATTTTCGACATCGAAGAGTTCACTACAGCCATATCAGTATCTTTTTGAATTAATGACTGTAAAGATGAAGATATTTTATTTGATGTAGAATCCTCATTCGAACTGGTAGGTGCAGAATGTTCTGAAACCAACTGCCATAGAAAGTCAATATCTCTATTGGATAGGTCGTGATGATTTTGGTCAGGTATTACATTATTTGTTTTACTTTGGACTGGGTGACTGGGATTCGCTTTTTGACGTCTCTTGGTGTTAGTGTTTTTAAAAGTCGTAATTATTTCGCTACTATGTGGAGCTGGTGTAATAGTAGAAATACCTGTGAGATTTAACCCTTTTTTATTCATACTTAATTTTGATCGATGCGATAAGTTCATATTGTTTTCCTTTTCTGGCAAACAGTCCATGATATTACAATCAAATTTTGAAGGCTCCTTCCACAAAGCCTGTTTTAAGGTAGTATCAAGCTTCGTAGGTGTATTAAATTGAGGTGAATCCCATAAATGTTCTCGTCTATGATATAAGTTTCGTGGCGAATTTGTGGCGGTTGATTTACGTATTTCGTCTATAGTAGCCACAAGTGAGCTTTCTGAATTGAGCCTTTTCTTATTTATAGGTTCTATATCTCCTAAATCATCCAGTTCTTCCATAATAGGTTCTAAATGATTAGGATCCTTATTAACATCAACCACGCATGGCTTAGCTAAGAAGGTATCATCGTGGGTAACTAAGGTGTTAGCATAATCATCTTGATTCGTTCTATCGAATTTTACAAAAACATTTGAGTAGGTGTGAGGTTTTTTCGGAAAAGGTGGGGCAGCTAAAATGGCATTTTTGAGATCTTGTGATACACAGCTACTTATTTCAGAACTTCCTGAAGTTAAAGTATCTCTTCTTCGGTCTCTTACCACGCTTCCGTCGTGAAGCCAGTTTTCAATATCGGAATATCCGTTCCACGACCGTAGACCCCATGCTTCTCTGGCAATATTAACGGCACATATATTCTCATAATCATGGACTGATAAAACTTCTGTAGGAGTATCAAGCTCTCGTGGTTTAGATGGAAATAGATCAGTTCCTATTCCATTTTTATTTTTATCTTTCTTGGCATACATTTCCTTCAAAATATCTAAAGCTATCCTTTGAATATTTTCAATATCTGCGTCTTGGTTTCCCACTTTGATGTTTTTTAGAGCACTCAAACATAGTTTTTGCACAATATTTTCATTAAATGTGTTTATATCAGAGCTATTGATGTCACTAAAACTTAAATCTAAATCCATATCAATGGAATCTGAAGACGTTTTTTTATTTGAACTGTCGGTGTCGTGGCTAATTTCAGAGCTATCAGTTTTAATGCGCTTCATGAAATCTTCATTTACTATGTTACAGACATCTAGCTTTATATTGCTCAGATCATCTCTCAGAGCATCCGAGGAACATATACCTCTACGCTTGTGTAGATTTAAATTACTTGAAGTTATTTCATCTATTGAACTCTCTAGGCTTTCAATAGACGTTAATTTTAAGGCTAATTCGGTAGGAAAACAAATAACTTTCTTTTTGTTATTTTTGTGTTTATTATCGTCATCTTGCATGAGAGACTGCGGTGTATTTTCAACGGTGTAAAATTCTACACTTGAAATATCCATACTATTGTTACCAATAGGTGCTGATGTAAATGTAGGTGTTCCAGATCTGGCAATCCAGTGATCTAATAGAAACTTTTTATCGGCATTTTCACCTCCTGGCTTTGAAATAGGTCCCGTTTCAATTTCTTTGCTGAAAGTTAAATCATTTAAATGTTATAAAACTTTATAATCGGGTATACATTATGGATACGGAAGGTGAAAGCTCGGAAGACATGGCACACATTGGAAAATGCTTATGTCCAGCAGTGTACTACGATAGGTTAATTGATACGTTATATTGACTTGACTAGAAGGTCAAAGAACATACCTAGTACTATTATTAACACCTTCATTTTGCCGCATACTCTTGAAAGACCGTACATGATTCAAACCGTGATCTCGTTTATTGCTAGATTCACTTGATGAAACTTTATTATTTAACTCAATATCCTCTGGAGTACGTTTCCATAAAATTGGCCCCGTTGAGTGGAAATATCTATAATATAATACCATTGCGGATATTCCTGAAACATTACACTTGTAATATAAAATATCTACGTTTTTCGGTGTTATACCTATTACATGCAACTAATTAGATTTTTTAAACTGATTCTCACCAAATATCGTTCCAAATATAATACATATAACCGCGGCAATGGACCATGGTTTTTTCTGACGGTCCATATCGGAAATTAAAACATATAAGAATAAACTACCAAAATTTTGTGATACCATTAATGTATAGAATAACATCAAGCGGTACCGCGTGTGTCCTTCTCGTAAGTTTATGTAACAGAAACAGTATACAAAGCCCATTACAACATTGTATAGAGTTTCTTCTATTTTATTCGGACAAAATGTAGTTTTCTGCATCACAATCCAAAACGTCATTGCAGACCAATGTAAACCTGGAAAAAATAACAATTTCGTTTTTAAAAAATGTTATGAAATGAACATTATTGATACAATTTCGTGTTTCGTGAATAATTTAGTGGTTCTTACCTAAAGGAACTAATGTCCAAACCCCGAAAATTATGGCAAACAATAAAATACCCGGTATTCTTCCAATCAACATGCCAAAATTCCATATTAATTTCAATATCAAGGAGTACCATTTAAAATTCTCATTAGAAAATGTTGTGATACTATATATGTATGTCGAACACCCCCATATAACGGAAGCAATGGATGCAGTTAAGGCAAACACTGAAACAAATATGTGAACATTAGAAATATACGTTTTTCTATGACATGTACGCAGATAAGGTATTATTATATTATTATTATATTGCTTGATTAGCGGTTAGATATGAGCAATGAACTAAATCTTATTCGTGTAGAAATTATAATATATTAGAATCAGGGCTAGAGTCTAGGCCTGATCCGTAACGTGGGATTTTTTCCACAGCTAGATACATTTAAAAACAGGGCGAGGACAGCTATGATAAATTAAGGAAAAGAAATTTAAACACAGTTTTATGAATCTGTGAGTACCTACTGAGCTATATTATTTACCTTTTGTATAATAATTTTCATCCAGCGTAACAACTGCATAAGTTTGTAATATAATTTGTGGTACAGTACCAATAAATATATACAAAAAATGTAATAAACTCAAATCATTTCTTTGTGATATTAATTTATTTGTTTTGATAGATTCGAAGTTTTTACACACAAACACTTTGCGGAGAAATAAAAAATACCTGAAAAAAAACAGAACAAATAAATAGGTATATAGAATATTTGAATTTAAACGCTATCCTTTTGTCATTTTGATTGTGCAGTCGTACCAAGTTAGTTACCTACCTTTCTAATAAGCCTACAAGGCAAATATGGGTTATCCAATGCCGTAAACTATTTTTTTGATCAGTTACAAACCATCTCATCGAGAATATATTTATCAAAACATTGGGAGTTACGATAAAGATCAGAGTTCCGAGAGCCCAATAAAGATGACCATCTTTGCAATATTCTGCGAAAACAATTACATCTGAAATAGAGATATTTAAAAATTAACAAACTTTGCAGACTGTTTTTTTGTAAACAATATTGAAAACCGGCTAACTTGTAAAGTTAAATAAGCTACTAAAAGTAGGTAATTAATTCACATAGGTACATACCTGTAGTCAGATCAGCTAGTATAGTTACAAGAGATATAAAAACACAAAGCACATGAAATATACAAAAGTTTTCATCTTGATTGTTAGTTGTTTTACTTTCTATGTTTTGATTCCTAAATCTACAAGCTTCCGCCATTCTAATATTCATAGATACATAATTTAGAAGAAATAAATAATTTTAAGTTAGAAGTGATTAATTAGGGGTGCTTTTAATTCAGAATCTTTATTTATTTCTTTTCAGCAGGAATCATTATATTATCAAAACTTATACGTCAGATCTAACGAACCAACACAATCAATCCTACTAGTTGCAGTCACTACGAAGCGTGGGCGCATTATCATTCTTTTTACAAACTTCGCTAGGGCTGTCAGCTGATCAAAGTAGTTTTCAATCGCACGGTAGAGTCTGAATATTAATTTTATAATGATTACGTAATATGATACTGAAATATTTAATCTCAGCAACTAAATATAAGTTTGTGCAGAATATTAATAACTTCTTATATACAAAATATTTACACACCTATACTAATTATAATATTAAATAACATAACGTAATATTAAATAATTATATAAATACGTAAAAAAAGTACACAAAACGTAATACATTATTTAAATGTTGAATTTATTTACTTAACAAAGTTTTATAAAATTCTTTACATACCAAGCATCCCTGCCGACAGCGGTAGCCCTAAACATGTGTTGCTAGTAAAGAAAAATAAGATAACATTTAAAAATGTGCACCTTGACATACAGACGGAGAATTGTGTACCTATTATGTAACAGACAGACAGATCCTCGTTGAAATACAGTGGAATTTGGTCCATCGCTGAACTACACTGACTGAACGAACTAAACAATAAAGAAATAAATCAAATCAAACAAGATTCTTTTCTTCGAAAAAGAAATAACGGCTGCGCCGTCGTGTCTCCATTCTCCAACGACGGCGCGGGCGGTGCCTGGTGACGAGAGTGAGGTGGAGTACCTTACCTATCTTCACTTTACAAGTTCACACTGACCCTAATAAATTCTACATTGTATACGTGTGAAGCCAGGGCAGGTCGCTAGTTTGTTGTCCCTGTGGTTTGATACAACAAGTACATGGTAGAACCACGGGTGAACATATTGCCCTTGGTCCTACTCAACTTGTAATACAACTTAATATATATAAAAGATTATTGTTGTGTATAGAACTTCGTTAGAGACGCAGCACGGCAGAAAAAAATTGTCCTTCGTCGACCATCCTGCGGCCGCACGTGCAACAAACCACCTAAACGACATATTGAAGTTGACACTAAGTAACTAAGTAATACTTTGACTAAGACTAAATAACGAAAACGCGGCAGAATTAATAATGCGATATAACAAAATATTGCTCGCTTATTGAATATTTTGTCAGTTTCATTTCAAGTACCTACATTGGCAAATATGCAAAGAGCGAGCCATATGGAAGAAAAAAAAACTTGGATTAATTTGAAAAAAATGTGAAAAACGTCAACATGGGAGTTTTGGCGGAAACGCAAAAAGGGGCATAACGCTGCAGTCTTTCATTTTCTAAAATCATCATCATCATCAACAATCATTCCAACTATACTTATCACAAAATAAAAGGATATTCCCAACTCGAACTGGCAAGATTGTTCCCTAAATTGGGTTGATATGTTGCCATCTAAGAAAAAAAGAAGAAGAAGAAAAAGTCAACATGTCATCATTGACATTACTGACAATCAACACTTGTTTGAAGGTTTGAAAATTGAAAATAAAAACATTGATCAAACAGTGTTGGATCTGGTTGGATCAAACCCGCATTATAAGTTAGAGTTTGAAAACAAAAAGTTGTTCTATAAATCACCTGTAAAATGATTCATGATGCATTGTTAATATTATGGGATTGTTCTCAAGCTAAAACCGCTGGAAAAGAAGTAATAGCATTTATTTTTCTTGCATAAACCTGTTTAATCTTGCAGTAGTCCTAGTAATCGAGATAGCTGACGACCAACCCCCAATTTTCTCCCTGCTGCTCCCCTTTTTATTTAATATAATAGGCCTCCCTTACTTTTTAGACCAATGTTGCATATGCAGAGCAAGGTGACGCTGAAATGTTCGCAAGAATTAATGCAATAGCTCAGAATCATCACAGAATTCGATGCTTTGTTGAGAGCATGGGATTTCGAGCCAGAAAAGCAAGTACAGGTATTTCTTCTGTATGATGGCATTATAAAAATTCAAGTTAAAATAACCTTTACTTTGTGTTATCTGACAGAATTTGTCTGGTTGTATCTAATAACTGTACCTAATTTTGGGTGGGCAAAAACTCATGGTGGTTACAATAAAATTATCCCTTATAAATAATAATCTTCTCTAGGATATAGACACTATATTGGGCCTCATTTAGATAGCTCTATTATGCTAGACAATCATATACCATGTCATAAACATTCAAAGATCTTGTCAAACATTCACATTTATAATATTAGTAAGATTCATGAATACAAGTATTAAGGTAATGTCCTAAATTCTCTTTCCAGCATCAGGACTTAAATTCTGTGGCCTCTATTCTCAAGCCCTAAGTGAAGGAATCACTGAAGTTCTACAATCATACAAGAAAACTATTATGGATGTAGAAAGCCTTGTGATAGGAAATCATAATTATACTTTATCCTTTGTATACAGTTATGTAGAAAGTTTTCAAGGCCTGTTCAACACATTGAACAGTATTATTACAACCATTGAAGAAAGAAAGAGGACTGGATGTCAAATATTGAGTTTGTTGCATCAGTATATACTGACAGGAAATGAAAAAGTACATGATGCCATATTGAGGTATGTAACTATTGAACAAACTCTGATATTTAGTACCTTTTGTTTTTCATAGACTTTTACTCTCATTCTTCTAAGACGAGAATAGAGAATTCTCATTTTTTATAAACAGCAAAATATAAACATTTTTCATCAGTTAAAGTTTAAATCAGTGGATAGATTTATTGCTTAAAAAATATTTTTTTTCAAATCTATTTAAAACCAGAAAATCTAGATGTCCAGAAGGGGAAAAAATTAAAAGAAATGTCTTAACTATAAATAAAATTTACTACTTATGCAGATTGCATCAAAATTTAAAGGAGGAAGATACATCTACTGTTTATACCACTTAACAACATAGTTGTATATATTTTTTTAGCTTGAATTAATCATAATTTTATTTTTTTAGAATATTTGCCTGCATCAACAAAGTATTTGTGAATCAGCTTTGTACATGGCTATTGTATGGTGAGCTGATGGATCCATATCAAGAGTTCTTCATAGTGAGTCATAACCATGGAACTTCTGACACCTTTTTGTCTACACCTTCTACTTGTGATAAATCTCTTGTGTCTGCCGTAAGTGCTAAAGCAATTCTTTCATTTAAAACGGTATTAGTAACCGGAATTGGAATATTTACTTTAACCCCTCCAACTAACAAGTTAAAACATAAAACAAATATATAGATGAGCTTGGGAGGACAGCCAGTAACTACTTTCAAAGCCAAGATAATTCATATTATAAGGCAAAAGCGTAGGAGACCAGACTTCAACCTTGAAATTATAGGCTGATGCATTATGACTTAATTTTCGATATAGTCTATGCCAGGGCTTACTTGATATAGCAGACATGTTGAATATTAAAAGAAACGGGCATAGACATAGCTTTTACTAATCTCAGACTGTTGCCAGATTTCACCATGACTTCTATGGGGTAATGGAAATGGTGTAATTCAAAATCAGTGCACTGTTATTCTATTTTTTATAATCTTATTTTCTCTTCCAGCTGCAAGAGACAACCTTAGAAAGTGGTTACACACTAAATCCGAACATGATACCTTATTTTGTACCTCTGTCACTAGCCCAAGAAATTCTATTTATTGGACGAACCGTTATATTATTTGGTGTAGACCCTAAAAAGATGAAGAAAAACAGCTCTTTAGTTGCCAGTAGGACTTTGATGCCTTTGCAGAAGTGCAGTGATTCAAGAAGGTAAAGTTAATTTGGTAGCTCTTCAAATAATTGCCTAAAGGTCGAGTTGCCGACAGTGGCGTAGCTAGGTAACCAAGGGCCCTGGGGCAAATTAAGAAATGGGGCCCCACTGCTATGAAACTGATTAGGTTACAAATATGAACTAGGTACAAATACTTTAAAAATGCTACTTAAGCTTTTTTGTGCACTGCAGGGCAGGTAATAAAAATATTGAATAGTTACAACATAAATTACAATTACTACTTAACTAGTGTAGGTTTGGCTTATAAAATAGAGAAGGGGTAATACAAGGGGAATAGACTAGGGTTTCTTAGATAAATGTCGGTCCTACCAACTGACTTAATAACAATTATTATTTACTCGCTTTAGTTTTTGCAAAAGTATCAATGACTTCGTTTAAATCCAGGCTTGATGCGGTTTTGCTTTTAACCTCCGACGTAAAAACAACGGGGTGTTATAAGCTTCACGTGTCTGTGTGTGTGTGTGTGTGTGGCATCGTAGCTCCCGAACGGCTGAACCGATTTCGATGTAGTTTATTTTGTTTGAAAGCTGAATTAGTCGGGAGTGTTATTAGCTAGGTTTGATGAAAATTGATCCGAGATGGTCGCCGCTACAAAATGGCTGACTACATATTTTTACACAAGTCCCTCAATATGGAGGTCTAATGAAAGGGCTTGACGAGTAGAATGCGATTCACTATGACAAATTTCAAATCTAAGACGGCCGCCACCAACAAAAAGCGAATTACCTTGTGTAGTATCAAAGAAAGATCTTGACAAGGAGGAACATTTAAAAAGTATAAAATATAAATTAAATTAAAAGTTTAGAAAACCCCGACACAAAAAATACCTTCAAAAAGTAAAAAATGAAAAATTAATGCGTTGTCGTCTCGGGGGCCCTTGGATCGTTTCAAAAACACGTAGGAGTGCATTACTAGTTACAAATGAGTTCGCGTTTTACGAAAAACAAGCGTTTATTGCTTCTTAATTTTATTAGACAGCTCGTCAGAAAATGATTCTGATTTTGAATTTGATGCACGTCTAGCTTCATTGACTAAAACGCCAAAAATTTGGATAGAACGCCATATAAGACTTAAAAAGGACCGAGGCTAATTTAATATCTTCCATGATTTATCCGTCTATTCCACCTAGTTACAAATAGCCAACTAGAAGTAATAGGTTTTGACCATAATGACATTATTTACCAGTGCTTTTGCTACTGGCTAGGAATATTTAAGAAATGCAGGAAAATAAATAATGTCATTACCTAAAGTTGAGAATTGCTTGTGCATGTTTTGTCTGAATTGTCATAGCTTCTAGAGTCTAGACTATGAAAACAACATGCATCCAATTTTCGACCGTTAGGTCATTATTTTTTTTTAATATAATGCCATATCTATATGATTGTCTATCAATATATTTGTATACGCAGATAATAAGCTCACCATCTGTCCATATATGTCAGTGCTCACAAATACTCTACGATAAAATATAGGTATCTTATCTGCGTAGTGTGTGGTAGCTCATACAATTTATATAGAGAGCGATATTGAAAGATATCTGCTCAGATACAGATATCTTACTGTATCTGCGTAATGTGTGACACCCTTAACTTTTGAATTTCTCTCAACTGAGTTGTCATGATTAAAGTAGGGTTGCATCCAATTCCCAAAAGTTCAGTTCGATCGAGATTTCTGGTAAGGATTCGAGGGCCCCCTGAGCTTGGGGGCCCCGGGGCACTGCCCCGCCTAGCCCCTTGGTAGCTACGCCACTGGTTGCCGAGTAGCAACAGACCACGAACTGTCGCTACGATATGTCGTCGCGACACTGATTACCGAAGACGTGTCGCAGCAATACGTCGTTCTGCTACTGCTTGGTCTTGAATTGTAACCTTTAATATGTTCGAATACTACTTCAGTACAGTTTGTCATTAATGAGTAAGAACTGTATTAAAGTAGTTTGGCAATCCAAAATCAATTTACTAGTTTCTGAAGTCCTTAGTCACTTTGTTGCACTTCTAATTTCGTATCGGCATTCACAGATTTACGATTTGGGAAGATAAAGAAGCTGAATTTCATGAGAAATTACAGAAATTAAAGAGTCCCGAAGTAGTTGAAGTTTGTAATCTACGAAGGGTCATTAGAGAAATAAAGGAATGTGTCACTAAGGTATGTTGTTCACTACATTGCGACTTTCCAAACTAAGCTGATATCGAAATTGTGTGATTGTCCCTCAGTCTACGTTGTCACTTTACGATAGGAGCTGCAGTCGTGGTCGCTATTTATCGGAGTATATGATGTTAATGTTTTCAGCATTTATGGACAGTGGCTGTAGAAGAAGCTCAGCTGATCCATGAACTCAAACTTATGAAAGACTTCTACCTCCTCGGTCGTGGTGAATTGTTCCTTGAACTATTAAGATTGACAGCGCATATGCTTGACAAGCCTACCGCCAGGACTTCCACGAGAGGTATAATTTATTTCGTACTTAGAAATGTGAGTGAGAGAAGAGGAGTGTCTTATCATGTTAAGTATATTAATCACTTAACTCATGCCTGTGGCTTCAACCGTATGGAATGTTCCCATTCCCACCCCATTCCATAAAAATCTTCCTTTACTTAAAGTTCAAAGAATAACAATGAAGAAGAATTATTCCAATTGCTCCAGCCGTCTTGGAGTTTCGCGCCATTCAATCATCATCATTCTCTAAACGTATTCCTAACTCAGTTGGGGTCGGCTTTCTAGTCTAAGATGCGGTTGAACTTTGATATTTTCTGCCATTGAACTGCCATTGGACCTCCACTACCAAATTGACGATATCGAAGTTCTGTAGTTAGACTACTCAAAAGTCCAACACTTTTGAGGGCTCCAGCTACCCGTAACGACTGCCATAGCTGTTCGTATGGCAAGTGATACGACTAGACCAGTGCAAATAGCCGCGTCTCCTGCGTAGCATTCGGTAACTACCGCCACTGCAGAGAGGCGTATACTGTTTTAAAATTAATAAATATTCCAGATATGAATCACGCTTTCCATTTGGCTGCGCGCGCAGTCTTCCTGAGCAACAACGCAGATATTGAAAAGTTTAATTTCGAGCTACCCTATATTAAGCCTAATATATCAGGCAATTCTTCTGTCAATGACGACAGTAGTAGCACTGGTATGTATGACTCTTTGTATAACAATAAATAGGTAACAAACGAGCATCACCATCTTAAATTAGAACCAGCAGCCCCAGCATAGCGGACATCAACAAAATCGAGAAATCCCTTCAACGAATGAAATCGCTGAAATAAGGGTGAATGTACTTCTTTGGTCGAAGAGATATGTCTTTTTTATTATCACATAAGAAAACATTACAAAAAATATAATACTACACCACAACCCGGTTTATCTTGGGTGTGATTACGTGAGAATATGTAGGTACATTCTTGCTTTACTTACGCCGCCATGCTAAGGTTACATCCGTATTTTTTTTTTCAGTGTCTGATGGTTGGTCCAGCATCATACTGAAATATGATTTCAAATGGCCTTTGCATTTGTTGTTTACACCGGAAGTGCTGGCGCGGTACAATGATATGTTCCGGCTTTTGTTGCGAATAAAAAAGACTCAGCATGACTTGCATTCATTATGGAAGACTTATAAACAGTCTGCAAGGTTTGATTATTTCATAATACCCTCCATACAGTACTTAATTTTTAATATGACACGACATAAAAAGAAAAGTGAGGACAGTCTGTGTAAGATCGGGTTAATTCGGTTTATAGAGCGTTCTCTCTCTCGTACATAGTTCCGACAGTTTGATACCTTTCGTCATATTGGCCCCACGTTGGGCGCCAATGTAATGAAAATGTGTTTTGAAACTTTAAGTTGAATGTAAGTTAAGGGTGTGACTTGAACACTCTAAAAACCGTTTATAGAGTAATTAAAACCGTTTATACGGATGAAATAACTCGCGACGGCTATGTGCTCACCCTCTATTACATGGAACAAAAAATCATAAAAGGCGAAATGGGGATGTTAATACACCTCTGCCTACTTCTTCGGGGATTTAAAGGCATAAATCTAGATATCTCTATATATATAGAATATAGCTTCAATTTCAAGAACCCAAATTAGATCTTGATATGGATTGTTCTACTCATAACTCGATGTTATTTTTATGACAGGACACACATACCCGCTGCCTATTTAGTGTCGCAAATAAGAATGGAGAATCTCTCGCTATGTTGTTTGCATTAGGTGGGATACCTAATGGACATACACATAAAACCTGATTCTTATTTCAGTTTTTCAATGTGCCAACTACACAACAAGCTAATGTTTCTAATGGACAACCTCCAACATTACATGCAGGCTGATGTATTAGAGACTAACTTCTCGCGACTCATGGAAGCCGTGAATAAAACCAATGACTTCGAGAAACTCAAGAAAGCTCATGCCAATTTCCTTGCTGATATACTTAGCCAGTCGTTTTTAACTGTGATTTCGGTAAGGAGTAGTAATTTAATGGAATAATACTACAAGGTACCCTAAAATAGATCTAGTTGTCAGTCAGATTATAGTTATTAATCAAGTCTTGAGCGGATTGGTTTGATATAATCTATTATTGGTGGAGCAAAGGAACTCAATTCCTTTGCTGCCGTACCACTCCGTGCTATCCTGAAAGGACAGCTAAAACGCGCATTGTGCATAGAGTACATTTTGCAACGTAATAATGATAAAGATATATGCCGATAACTATACATAGTAATTTGATCAAGAACCGATACGCATGTAACAAACTCATTTTACATAAAACTATATTCCAGTCAGCAGATAGCGACAATTCAGGCGACACAGCAGACTCGCTAAACAACCCAGTGTTCTGTAATATAATGGATCTTTTGAAACTGTGCCACTCATTCTGCAGTATGAACGAAGCTGTCGCCGACAAGGAAGCTGAGGATTATTACATCAAAGGATATTCGGATCGGTAAGTTTTATATTTAATGTTATGTAATAATTTCGTTTCCTAAAATCGTAATTGTAACAAGTGGGAGGGAACTTATAATTGTAAGGGTCAATTCATATTAGCGTATAGTCAAAGTGTCCATTTTACACACAATACACAAACAATTAAAGCCAACCATTATTAGCGTTGGTCGCTCGCCGAAGTTCGTATTTCGAAGAATAACCCGACGCGACGCGTAGATATCAAGTAGCTAGTCGTTGTTCGTTATTGTGGCCATCGATGCGTAGCGTGAATACCTCACGCGATGATGGGTTCCGTCGCCGTCGTGTGGCATCGCTTATGTAGGTCAACGGGTGAGCATGAATTCATGCGTAATTTTTTTCTCAGGAGAGATTTTTTCTATGAGTAGAAGAGGAGGTTATTAATCTAAAAGTTTATAGTATAGAACACACGAAAATTTTTAATTTTCGATTAATTGTACTGGGTAAAACGGGGTGAATAGAAATATAATTGTCAGCTAAATCCTGTAGTTATTTTCTTTCAAACAAAAAATTGGACTAGTTCATTGTAATACCAGAATCATGAAATATCCGGTAATAAGCTTAATTAAAATTTTGTGAAAGAAATTATTTAAAATATTCCATCGACGATTTTATTTCTATCCACTCCTGGATCTCTATTCACCCCGTTTTACGTACATATTTGAGTAATTAAAGTTAAACTAAATAATGAAGTGTGATTTACGGTTTTACCTCAACAAATTACCGGTTATTAATATCAAGAACTTGTACAAGTTGCTCTATACCATTTCTGTCTTGTTTCAGGTTCAATACACTAGTGAAGCAATTGATGCAGCTTCTAGTATCGTTGCGCGATCGTCCATGTGGGGTGTACCTCGCTCGCTTGCTCATGAGACTGGACTACAATCGATGGCTCAGTGTTGAGGCCCAACTCACTCAATCTGTTACTAACATGTTACGATACTAACAGTACTAACAGTAACACAAGTTTGCGCCCATTGTAAAGGAATCAATAGAGGAAGCTGAAGGTATTGGGATTGCACATAATAAGAGTTTAAAGATTTATAATTTTGAATTGAATATTCATTGATCTAACTGTTATAAGAACTGCACCTATGTTTTAAAACGCGGCGCCGCTTAGCTTAGCTGTTAAGGAGCTTACGAGAGGTCCCAAGCTTGAAACCTGCCGACGTGAGATCAATATAAAAAGATTGACAAATTTCGTAGATTAATATTCAAATTCAAATCAATATTAAAAATATGAATATGCATATGAATGCTGGAATGGCAGTTATCGTACTAACATATCTGCTTCTGCTACTAGTTGAAATGAATTGTCTGAAATCGACATAAAGTCATTGTAAATTGTTATTAATAAAAATGCAATTTTATTTTTGATTTTTTATTCAACTGTCATCATCATCATCATCGTCAATAGGTTCATCTTCCAGTATAGCTTTGTTAGCTTCTTCATTTTTCTGGCTAAGTACATGGTCAGTATGTTGCTTCAAGAATGCCTTAACTAAAATACATTTTGTCATGTGACAGGAACATGGCTGTGGATGTTCAACTGTTTCGGGGTCCAGCATGGTCATTTGTAGATTGTACCTGTATAGGACATAAAGGAATAGTTAATTAAGAAACTGGAATTGGGTCGTGAGCAAACCAATGTGTGTGAAAGAGAGTTGAACGGCGCGCGCTATCTGCACCGCGCCTCTTGCTCCTGTTTGGGGTTTGAGGCCGCGGTAGATAGTGTAGAGATAATCATAATAATAATGGGTTAAGAATGAGACTTTTGACAGTTGATAATCGTTACTTAGTCTTTACCTCTTACACAATAGACAATATTACCTTCTACCATTCATTGGATCCTTGTTCATATCTAGTTGAAAAGCTATTGGTTCCCCTTCTTCAACTTGTTGTTCTTGTGGAAAAACTATGACAGTTTGCTGCCAATGAGTCGGTGCACTGTTTGGGCTGGTATTTAAAACTACACGACTGTCACCGCTACCATCAGATGTCGGAAAAAGACATTCAAACCATATGCAGAGACCTTGGTAATTTCCATTTCTGCATGCACCTAGAAATAAGAATTATTGTGTCTCTCATTATTCATTCTAAACAACATAGGTATAATTTATATTTTTAAATACATAAAAATATATACTTATTCAAATACATATAAAGAATTGCATTTTTTCGTTCCTCATAACTGAATGAATGGGACAGTTGTTGTTGTTGTTGTTGTTTTTACTGGGGTTTTCCGCACTTAGCCTCTTGATTGGGCCATCCTAAACAGACTCTTGGGACAGTTATCATATTAAAATGTTATTTATTGCATAATAATGTAATGATTTTGAAATCAAGAAATAAAATTTAATTATGAACAATATTTTTAATCTATAGGTACTGAAACTACAACAATCATTGTGCGTGACGACATTCTGTGGACAATCATACAGTTAAATTGCGTCTACTGAGAGTTTTTTTCCAAATAAACAATGGAAAGGAATTCCATTCCAACAGGCTTGTAAACATAGTAGACGTCACGCGTTTCAGATCGTGACATTTCGGCGGGATTTTCAAACAACATTAAAGACATTAAGGATAAATAATATATTTACGATCAGTAGCCTTAGCACGAAATACTATCGAATTCGTAATGTAAAGGTATCGACAGAACGAAGCATTGCGATTGACGGGCTACACACGCACACAGGTTCACAAGAGGCAAACTGCCAATCTTAATGCTCCGTTCTCTCGAAACCTTTACATTAGGAATTCGATAGTTCATGCTAGTGCTAATGAAATAGATAAGTTTGGAAGATTAATTTAAAACACTGTCTGTTATAATTTGTCTCCCCTATTGAGTTTTTATCTGTTTTGTGTTCAATAGAAAGCTGCAAAAGCCTCACCTACAACATGTTGTATGCTGAATGATTCTAGCTCTTCAAGAAATGTCTCCTTCAAGTCTAACCAGCACAGTATGACTTCAGGTCCTAATAAATCTTCAGGCTTTACAGTTAGGATTTCTGGCTTGTTCCCTTTGCTAGATCTAAGCTCTTTGGCAAAAGTCGTCATATTAACACCATAAATATTATTCCATTTTTCATGTAATAATGGGACACTGCAAAAAGATTAGACAATGAAGTTTATTTATTTATTTATTTATTAAAGCAATACAATATTTTATAATCCATTAGATTATAGAATATATTGATAGAATGTTGCATGCATGTTTGCAAAACAACTTAATTAATTTAAACTTGTATTTATATTTATCAATATTATATAGCTTGTAATATTCACTCTAAAATATGTATGAACATACTTTTTTTATAAAATATGAATGTGGTCTTTTTTGGTAGAATGTAAGATTTGACATCAAACAAGTCAGGAGAGCAGACAATTCCATATATAATTTTATGTGCAAAACAACATATACAGAGGCAGAAGTTCTATTGTATTAGGTAAACTGCAAGAGAATGAGTTTGGGTCATTCTTTACAAGGAATTTAATAATCACAAACAAATCTTTAGTATATGGATAGGAAAGGTAAATGTGTACTAGGTTTGTGTACTGCATACTGTTCAAATTTTCGAAAATCTTACCTACATGGGGCTATATATACTGCAGCACTTTCAGGGAACATGTGTCCATCTTCTTTGAGGAACTTATCTCTGGCCAGCAGCACTGATTCCAGCATACCTTCATGCAGGAGATAGAAGCCCATCCACTCAGACACTATCACATCTACCCTTGAGTAATTGGGTAGAATAACATCTTCTACTTTACTGTGAATTACCTGGAACACAAATTATTATTTATTATTATATATTACTAAAATATTGAAAATATTGTTATAAAAATTCACAATAACTTAACACAAATACAGAAATTTAATAATAAAACAAATTATATTGTGGTAAGTGGTGCACAAATCCTATTTTACTTTATCATACACTATCTTTTAAAAATTTTTCATGTTCCATGATATACAATATAATACTCGTTACAGGTAGTTACACAATCATGGTATAGGTAGGTTAGGGGAATTAGGTGAATTGGCCCCTGCAAAAGAGTAGATTACCTGCATGGTTAATGGTGAGCTTGCTCATAGTAAGTAGGTAAGTATTAGCATACCATTGAATGGCATGACATTTTGAGTAGGTTACTTCAGTCATGGCCACCTTTCCCGATGTCATGTAAATTCCCATTAAAAATTACATTAGCATAAAATATGTGAGTATTTAAATATGTTTGGATATTATTCAACCACACTCTAATGAATGGATCTGCCTGACATTTGGTACACAGTAAACTGGAATGACACAGTCTACTTTTTATCCTAGAATTGGGTTTCTATGGCTTGCAGGAACAGGATCAAAATTCCATGCAGGTGAAGCTGCAGGAAACTGCTATTATGTATGAATCTTATATTTCTTTTTCATTAGTGCCGAAATAGGGATTATGCTTTAATAAAACACATGTATATGTATATATTAGTCCTGTGTCAATCGCGATTGATCGAATCAAAATGATCGGGTCGCGAGCGATATACGAGTGAGTCAATCATCGATCTCGAAGTGATTCGATCGTTTCGCGACCCGTCGATCGTTTGGTTCTTCGCGGTTCACGATCGATGAACGAGACGTGTAGGATAATAACAATGAATTCGTAGGCCGTATTGTTTACCTTGGTACCTATTATACTATATCTAAATTATTTTCTAGAAATAAAAGGCTTGCCGGTCTATAAAAGAAACATTGAGCGATTGCGATAAAAACTAGTAGGTAACTTTATGAATTCCTTAGATCTTAATATATTCCTATCAAATCGACATATTATTTATTTGTAAAATGATCATCATTATTTAATTTTATGAGCGGGTTTCCAACCACAAACAGATTCTAATTTCGTGTAAATATCGACAAATATAGACAAACATTATCCTAATCTAGCCTAATAGGTACGATTCCAATAAATTGGCATTTTAAACCTCGGGAACCTGATTGAGGAATGAAATCGTGATAATGAAGACTCGCGACCCGCCAAACGATCGAGTCTTTTGATTCGATCATTTTGTTGACGGGTCGCGATCGACCCGGTTCGCGAAGATTGATCGATCGACACAGGACTAGTATATATATGGAGTTTTGTTACCTCAATAACAGCTTCAAAATTGTTGTCCTTGACTACTTGCTTAGCTAAAACAGCCAAGTTACTGGCCTCAACTGAATAAACCTTTTTAGCTCCAGCTTGAGCACAGAATATCGATAGTATACCAGTCCCACTTCCTACATCCATCACAACTTTATCTTTAAAAAATGTTTGATTAGACAAAATTGCATTTTTATATGCTTGAGTTCTTGGCTCATCTTCCAACATCAATTTATGTACCTAAAAATTAGGACAAATATGTTATAATACCTAAAAATACTTCTCATTATAAAATACTCTATTGATAAATTATATTTACTTCTAAATCTTCATAGCTAGAAAAATAACTACTTTGCGCTGTATCCATTTCCATGTTCGATAAATGAGTTACGATATACCTTTCACCTTTCAAAAATATATCTATCAAGACTTTAAAATCTATTTACAACAAACAACAAGCATGAATTAGGTACATAACCTATGAATAAGCGAAACAAACAAATCTTACGTAGTATTGTATTCTCTTTGCAAACAAATATCACATTGACATGACATACAGGCTGTGATTGACATTCAATAATAAGGGATTTTATGACATGGTAACTAGGACCTTTATGTCAAGTCTTATTTTATTTTATAACACTTTATTCACTAATCTATTTGGAATGATTCTTGATGATGGTGATGACGATGACGGATGATAGTTGCCCCAGTAAAGTAGTGGAGACTTTACTAGAAGCTTTCCTAAGGGAGATTTGACACCAACACGAAAAATCACAATTCACTACAATATTCCACTTTCGTACACTTGTGCACTTTGTCTAAGCCGTTATATCTAAAACTCCACCATTTTTACACATAAAAACTCGAATTTACACCAATATTAGAAAATGAAACACAGGAGCGTTGTGACACTTTTCGCGTTCCCGCCAAAACCCCCTGATTGACATTCACATACTCACTGACCGTTGATCTAAAGAGAGAGGGATAAGACATACCTACAAAATGCTGTGATCAAATACAAAATACCAACGTTCCATTTTCATGAATGAACTTTTAACAATGTTAGGGCTGTACCTTGGACTTTCGTATAAGTTTCCAATTTGCGAATACTAATACGATTGGGTTTACCTTTTTTTGAACCTAAAAATAGTGGTAGATTTCTTATTAAATTTCAATTTGTTTTTATGAATCATACATATAATCATAGTATAAGAAGCCATGCTGTCACTCTTTTCAAACAATTTGTATAGACCGATTTCCAGCTGCTCGTTTGAATTTATTAAATCAAATATCTATAAAACTACATATTTGTTATAAGAAAATTCACTTTAGCAGTTCATTATTGCATTACGGATATAACATTTTAAAAAAGTAGTCATCATTCCATTGTTCGTTGATAAAACATTTGTTGGAGTGCGTCACTATTATGCAAATCATTAATAGATTTTTATTAACCATCAACCTTGACACTGTCGTTGTCGTTCGTTAGGCTGCCTGGTTCGTTAGGGCAGGCCGCCCTGTGCCACTGACCACAGTTGCCACAGTGTTCACTGCAACTTTACACACACTACAAGTAGTTCATCATATAGTTCATTCAATTTAGTGTCAAAATCCGTTTTGAAAAATATAATCTGTGCGAGTTTACTTTGTAAGCAAAGCGTATGCGTTGTTAATTTGGTTTTTATTCTCAAATTGATAATGTATTTACTTTGATCATCGTAATTATATATTAAGTTGTGTTGTGATAAAATGGCAAAGGAAGGTGACATGTCCCTTTTTAATGACGTGTTAGAACCATTTCGGCGGGTTATAAACACTGACCCGCCGAAAGACAAATTGTCGGCTGCTTCTAAATTAAATTTTTCCGATAGTAACCAATCACTGAAAGAAGGTATATAATTGTAATATGTATTTTAGCTTCAGTCGGATGATATTAGTGATAAAAAGCCGCAGTATAACATTTTATTGTGTTTTTTTAGGTTTGTCTAACCTATTGTCAATGGGGAAGAGAAAGTCCAGTCTTGGAATGTCTGAAGCCTGTACGCCTGAGAAACGTTTGCGGACTGACTCTAACTCAACCCCTGCCTCTGCACCTCCCTCGCCGTGGGAAACTAAGATATTGAAGATTGATTTAATAGCGGCTAAAGCTCAGGTAAATTGATTATTTACAAAACATCCTACAACAATATTTATCCTAGAATCACTACGCTATTCCTCTTCATATGTTTAGCTACTTAAACGATCTGAATATTTTACCTCTTTGAAGTGAAATTCCACCATTCCACTACTATTTACAGTTCTTAAGCTACATAATTTGAACTACATATACAATCTATCTACTTTTAATGAAACAAATCTAATCAACCTTTACTTAAACTGTGACTAGCATGCATTTTTGTTTCAGTAACAAAATAAAAACCTATAAATAAATGTTTCAGATCACAAAATTAGAGTCTCGTATTAATCATCAACATACAATACGCAAAGAGATGCAGATACTGTTTGAAGAGGAGAGGACATCTCTCACAGAACAACACAAGAGGGATGAGAGAGCCCTCTCTGATATGGAGGACAGATTACAGGTTGTCAGAAGAAGAGAACAAGAACTGAAAGATGAATATAATGAGGTATTCACTATTTATTCAACTATAATAAAAAAATTATGTCAAATCGATAAAGATTAAATAAAGTGAATGTCTAAACAGGACTAGAACATGTGTCCCATACAAAGGAAATGCTCTGACCACTGAGCTACAGTTCTCCTTTAGGTCTTAGGTTCAAATCATATCTGAGCATTAACTTTTCCCGGTCTAAATCTATTTTAATATTTAACATACTAAATGCTTAATAATAGCATTAGAACTTAAGTCAAAGTAAGTCACTAATGAAAAATTTCACATTAAACAATGACCAATAGGCAATTTTGCATTCACACAGTTTTTAATCTTGTTTTGGGGTTCAATATCTAAAATAAACGATACAGAAGTTCTTTTTGATTTTTTACTTGTTGTTATTTTTAATAAAATTTAGATGACCTGCACATAGTTGATAAAATGCACATTCATATGAAAATCTACTTAGCTATGCTGGTATATTATTCAGGAATACTTGCACATTCTCTGCAGATTAATGTGTGTTATTGTTCAGGCCTTAAAAGAACACAAGCAGAATAAAGCAAATTGGGACAAGGAAAAGGGGGAACTGCTTAAACAAATAGCCGAGTTGAAGGACAAGTTACTTGAAGCCAATGTGAGCAGTAAAGACCAGCTGTCTGAGATGAGGAAGGACATGGATGAGTTATTACAGGTAATCTTATTATTTTATCATGGGATGTCATTTACTCTAAAAACTGTAACTTTGAAACAGATTAAATTAGTTGCTCAGCGGTCACTGCTGCAAAAAAACTGGAGAAATTTTGTGTTGTCAGTAGGGGGTGCTTTGTTTTCCACACTGATAGCATTGAAACTCTTTTAACCAGAGGCCATGGTAACCACTTTCCATTAGATGGGACCATGTGCTTGTCTCCCACCTAAGTGGTATAAAAATAAATTGTGGATATAAAATTAACAAAAAATATTTAGATGCAGTTTGTTAAAACTAGAGCTGTAATTCAATATATGTATATATATATTTAATTGTGTTATTTCAATGAGTAATATTCACATATTGCTTATTATTAACTATAATTTTAGTTCTAAATTGGAAATCTGTTGTATTAAACATGAACATAATGATTTCTTTTCATGATGATGATTGAATGATGATCAAAAAATGTATGATGTGAATTTACTCATTTTTTTTTATGACAATAGGTATATACTATAACTCATAAGGCACTAGAAGATATTGTAACAACTATTCTGTATTTCTTATATCATTTCCATCTTTATTAGATCTTGCAACCAAGGAAGGCCTAAGGAATAACCTATGTCTCATTTCTAGGCTCTAGAAGGTGCTCAATCAGAAGTGGAAATATTAAAAAAGGAGGTGACAAAGCAGACCAGTAGGGCAGAGCAGTGTATAACCTTAAAGACCCAACTTGAGAAGCAGACATTTGAACTGCAGCAAGTTACCAACAAACTGAAGGAGTTGGAGTATGAGAGAGACTCTTATAAAGACTGGCAGCAACAAGCTAAGGTATATTCAAACGGATATTAAATCAGTACACTTTATACCTGGTTAACAGAAAGACGTTTAACAGTAATAAAAAAACAAAATGTGAATGTGTTTGTACTATTTTCAAAGTATTGTATATTACATATTATTAGATAGATTAGCATGGCATAATATACCAGGATCATAGCAAGTACAAAGATATGGTATCTGGGCCCCCTAAAGTTAAGAGTTGGGATAGGGCTAGTTCTATGGTGATTAAGACCCTAGTGAAAATTCATTCTACAAAACTATATTCTCAGTTTACACAGTATATACACAGCTAACACACATTATATTTCATTCAGTGAATATCATAATTCACTGAGTGAAATATAATACTACAGTTTTTGTACTATTTAACCTGCTAACTATTATTGGTTGAATCTGCTCTAGAATTTTTAAGTTAATGGTTGATTGGTGGGCTCAAAATGTCCCCTCAAAAGCCCTCTATATGTGCAGTACGCGTTTCTGGGGATAAGTATAGTGTGGAATGGTGGTGGACGAACTCACATCTCATTTTTCTTTCAACTTGGGTCCAAGATCAGTGCTGATAGGATCAGTGCCCATTCTATAATGAACTTTTCTTTTATTTTTCGTATTTAAAAAGAGGATTTAATTTTATAGACAGCACAAAAGCGGCTATCCAACATGGCTGATTTGGAGAAAGAGGTGGGAAGACTTCGTACTACAGAGCGGACTCTACGAGATGCGGTGTGCAACAAGCTGTTATTAGAAGAACAGGTGCATCAGTTACAGTCCAGGGTCGACTCCTTACAGCCGGTGCAACAGGAGCTACATGAGGCAAAGGTACTAGTACCATTACTACCGGGACCGACAGCTTAACGTGCTGGCTGAGGCACGGTAACCAATTCCAGTACAAATACCTACTCATTTTCATGCATTCAAATATTTGCATGGAAGCCGCGGGGGCGCCCCTTCGATTTACAGCCGAATGCACTACCGCCACGCCGTAAAGGCAAAAGTAACCTATTTACATAATATCAGTGACCGAAATGACTGTAAGATTATATAGGACACTTCAATTTGACTTCACCTCTCCCTAGTAAACTGAAGGCAAAGTCTCAGGAAAGAGTATCACCATTACAAACACATACAATGTTACAAGAGCGGCAATAGTTCGGTTACTGATATTCTTTTAAAAGAACTAGCAAACCCGGCGAACTCCGTTTCGCCACCAGATGGCTACAAAAAATGATTTTCCCGCTTTTCTGTTGAAATTTTTTTGAATTTTCTTTGCTATAAACCTCACGGAGGCCGAGATCTTTCCAACAATTGCAAAACCGTGGAAATCGGTTCGTGCGTTCTGGAGTTATAGCGTCAGGAAGGAAAACCCGACTTATTTTCATACACGGTGATTTTATAGTGGTTTCGGAAAAAGAATATTTTGTTTCACACACAGTTTCGGTAGCAAAATCGACTGGAAGTTTTAATTTTGAAAAAAAAAAATACTTTATGTATGGCAGTGTGGGGCAAAAAGTAATCAGATTATTGATTAAGGATTATGATTACAATGTGTAATCTTCAATCACGATTACAGATTACAGAAATTAATCAAGAATGTAATCGCATCTGTGATTAATGATTATCAATCTGTAATCATAATCTTGATTACTTTCATGATTGATTACTAACAGTCAGAATGTTAAAAAAATAAAAGTAAATAATATATTGTAGTAAAAAATTATTTTTTTTATTAGCCTCATACATTCCTTTCTTGAAATATTTCATTTCCATTTCAAGCCATTTCTAGAAACGAATCGGATTGCAGTGCGTATTTCGTTCATTCGTTTCTTGAAATGGCCTTATTAGAAAAGGCGAATTGCCAAAAACGAATCGCGCGGCGAATTGCGCTGTGTGTGACCATTTTACGAAATTAAATCCGCTTCGTATTTCAATGCGGATACGATTCGTCGTTAGTGGCCTTTTAGGCCCCAAGACCGTTGTTCATAATAATGTTAGTTCTTTATTTCATGATCTTCCATGATCGTCCTTATATAATGTGATATGCGTTCCTTTTTCAGGATGAAAGGACTCAATGTGCGTTTAAAAGGACTCTATGTGTAAAAGTAGGTTCTGTTTCCGATGAAAACAAAAATAGATGCCGTCACGTGTCGCGGGCGAAGCCGCCGGCCGCAGGTAGTTAGAAATTATTACGACCCGGTCTTGTTTATATTATTTTTCATATGATAAAAAAAAAAATTGAAATTTTATATGCTAGCTGTACTATATGTCAACGCAAGTACAAGCCGCCATTTATAAAACCTTTCTTTAATGCACCAGCTTATACATGTTCTTTAGAACCTACCTGCCAGTTGAAAATTTAAAATTAGTGAATTACGCTAAAAGTCACTCCGCTTACTACGGTTTTACTCAGTTGAGCCAAACTTGTGTTAAAACGCTATTAAAAAATACTGTCACTAGAATCAAACTCGTAAGATGAGCCTGAGGTACAATAAAATCGTACTCGTATTTGACCTTGAAGACAGCTTCGCATCGCAATCGCTCGTTGTCGTCCTGCTCGGGCATTGTCGGTCATTTCCGGCACTGTTCGGCATTTTTACGATGAAAGTTTAAAAGTTCATTGATATGATTGGTATACCTGTCCTATTTATTTACACATTACTATTATCCACACATCGCGCGTAAATAAAATGGTGTCTCTTCTGTATGCACGTATTGTGAGATTTTAAAAACGTTAATAACTTTGTTTTTTTGTATGGCTGGGTATTTGTATTATTCCATATAAATTGAAGTAAGTAATTAAAAAGTAGTAGTGTATAATAAAATTAGGTAAGTATAATCATGTAATTACATGATTATACTTACCTAATTTTAGATTTTTAGATTACTGACTACCTACTGTAATCAAGATTACAGATTACAATGTCAATCTTGATTGAAAGTAATCCCGACTACTTTAATCTGATTAAAAGTAATCGTGATTAAAAGCAATCGTGATTGAAAGTAATCGTGATTACTTTCAATCAGATTATTAATCTGATTACAAAAGTAGTTGATTACGCCCAACTCTGATGTATGGCAATAATGTACAGGTGAACAGAAAAATGTATGGGACGTGTAAAAATTAATATTTCGCCAAATTAGGACTTCCTTACGATTTTACTATCGAAATTGTGGCTCTTTTTTCCGAAACCACTATAAAATCAACCAGGTATAGTAGATTATAGCCTGACAAATTCGTCGGTGACACTCCCATGGTCCGCGCGGGTGGTGGGGGACGTAATTATCGATGACATAGACGTCAACAGCTACGACGCGCAACTGAATGCCGGCTCTGAGAGCTAGCCTCCACCCCGCGCTCGTCTCTTACTCCCCCCGCTGTCTTTCGTCCCCCGCGCCCGCAGACCATGGGAGTGTCACGAACGAACTTGCCAGACCATCTTAATATATATAAACCACTTAACCGATTATAATAAAATTCGCACACCATGTGCAGTTCGATCAAACTTGAGAGACAGGATAGTTTAAATCTCAAATTATAGTCGCAATTTTAATTTATTGCTAATTATTTGTCTGTTATTATTTGACAGTCACAATTATCTGTTAAATCCAAATGATTCTAACAGATGTCGATACCTTTCGACTGGGTTGAGTAAGTAATCAATAGATGGCGCTGCTATGGTAAATAGAGAAGCAAATACTTTAGCCACAGCAACGCGTGGCCGGGTCAGCTAGTAGTATTTAGATGATTACGTGGTGAGCAGGTGAAGGTGGCGGCCCTGGAGACGTCGCTCGAGAAGTACGCGAGCGTGTGCCGCGCGGCGGGCGTGGAGGGCGCGGCGGCGCTGGCGGGTGCGCTGGACGCGGCGCTCAACACGCAGCTGAGCGCCACCGCCGCCACCTCGCACGCGCACTCGCAGCTCGCACACCTCACCGAGGTAACGTGCTAACCCCCCCTTTTTTTTTTTCGAAGTTCTTCTTCTTTTTTTCTTAGATGGCAACATATCAACCCAATTTAGGGGACAATCTTGCCAGTTTCGAGTTGGGAATTTTCTTTTATTTTGTGATAAGTATATTTCGAATGATTGTTGATGATGATCATGATGATGACGGATGATAATTGCCCTAGTAAAGTAATGGAGACTTTACTAGAAGCTTTTCTTAGGGTTTTGACATTTGACACCAACAAGAAAAATCACAATTCACTACAATATTCCACTCTCCTACACTTGTGTGCTTTGTCCAAGCCGTTATGTCTAAAACTCCACCATACACACACATAAAAACTCGAATGCACATCAAATTTAGAAAATAAAACACTGCAGCGCTATGACACTTCGCGTTCCCGCCAAAACTCCTTTTCGAAGTTATGTGTGTATTTATTGCAGGTGCCTGGTTAATAGTAATAGGCTCTGTTTCTGTTTCGATTTTACTGCTCTAATGGCAGTACATCTGATTGTTCTCCAATTTAGACCAGCTTGGAGAACTGGCTTACCTCGAATAGGTGGACCTCCTTGTGGTAATAGGCTCGCCACCTATTACATTGGGACCTAAACATAAACTGGCGAAATGAGGGTGCTAGCATCTCTGACTACCCCCTGGGGATATAGGCGTGAGTTTCTGTTATGTTTATGAAAACCATCCTTCACCTCACTGGAGCTAACAATGAAATGGGTAGGTCCGATATCGGACTTTTACCGGCATAAACCGCATGAGGTTACATCACATCATCCTGTTATTTATATGGCGTATCTCCATTTATAGTAGTGAAAGTACCGTGATAATTATTGAACTTAAGTATATTGATTTATTTTAATTAACAAATTGTGCCTAACATAAACTAGTGAAATGTGGGTGCTAGCACATCTGTTTATGTTATGTCCACGGAGGACCGAACTATATAGATGACGGAGATGTAACAGTTAGATTTCTCTATACAAAAATGCGTGGCCAGTTGCGGGTGTGAAGGGAGACGCGCGGGGACATGTAATCACACCCCTCCACCCGCGTCTTTGTACCCCTCTGTTTAAACCCCTCCTACTTCCAAGAAATCCATCTACCAGAACATAGCGAAACTGGAAACAAACGTGACATGCAATTTTCATTGTAGTTTGACTACTGGCCACTAAGCGCTACAAAGAATTCTAGAACTATCTATGTTATGAATGTTTATTTCCTTAAACTTATCTCGGAGGAAGATTCTTGGGCCCAAATTATAAATTACTCGCTCAGCCCATTTTTGAAGAATAAATATTGCATTTAGAAGTAAATATAGAAGTGGTCTCGCTATAATAATAAATAACACTTATTTTAAATAGGGGTATTTTTTTTGAAAATTAGAACATCTGTTGGTATGAGGGCAAATCATTTAGTTTCTCTACATGGTTTAGTCATAGCCCGATAGATGGCCTAGTTAACTTTATTTAAAATTTAAAATTTCAGTTAAATTAACTATTTATAAATAAAACGACATTTTTGAAATCATTAATGAACTAAGACAAAATGATTGTGGTGAAAATTTCACAGTAGGTATGCATTGAGTATTATTACAACTACGATACATGAAAGAGAAGATTACTTACATCTATTCTCCACTAGATGGTTCTATTAAGGTATTTTTTTTATAAAAATTAAAATATAAATCCAGGGGACTTACAGATGAAATGTTACACCATCAGTATGTTTAGACAGTTTTCCTGTACAATTTTTACACCCTGACACCACACACTTCATGACGGAACACGATGAAAACTATTTTATTCTGCAATTTTTTTAAGAAAAATAACATCCGTACCCAATGCCGTGACACGAGAACTGATGAGTGACGTCAGAGCCTAAACTTCGTCCCTTTCTAACATTACACCGCCCGTTCGACTTGACTGAAATCTTATGACTCAATTGCCTTTGCAACAACTCCGCTTACTTCAATTCTCCATGGTTATGTCTTATATTCTTTTTAAATATCAATTGCTTCTTTCAGGATGTAGCAACACTGAAGTATGAGCGTGACAAGGCGACCGGCAAGCTGAATGACCTGACGACTGTCCGTAAGAATCAAGAAAGCCTTATACACAGACTACAGAAACGGCTACAGCTAGTCACGCGCGAAAGAGACAGCTATAGGTGAGAAGTCAATCCAATCTAATTGATACTGTCCACAGTCCCAACACAATCAGACTTTATAATACTAAAAAGTAGGTGTAAAATACATGAATTATTTTATTCCTATAAATTTTCAAATGAGCTCTGGTACCGTATATGAATAACTGTTCTAAAATCACACAATAATTTTAAAAAGTATTAACGCGATCATCCTCCCTGTGACCGTGGCTGGTCAAATCGGATACTATGTCATATTTTTCAATGAAGTTATGTGTATTGTTATACTCGTACCTATACCATGATCCGTTTAACATTATTCTATAACACTGTCAGTGGGAAGACCCTGCACAAAAACTCTTAACCTCCCCCTCACCGTCCCCTCTACCGGGTCGGCAGGAAGACGCCCCTGCGGCCTTGGTGTTTCATACGTCCATAGACGTGGGTCGCGTTGCCTGTTTGCCACCTAAATTGTATAAAAAATACATTGAATGCAAAAGTTTGGAAAGTTATTTAAACGTTTCTGTTAATTCGGAAGCAGAAGAGTGTTTCACTAGTGTTTGCAAATTTTTACACAAGTTTGGTTGTTGCTTTCTGTGACACGATGACCATACATATAATACGGTTATGCTTTTGTATTGTACAGACAACAGCTAGACTGCTACGAGAAGGAGTTGACGGTGACGTTGAGCGGGGAGGCGGGTGCGGGCAACGCCACGCTGTTGGCCGCGCGAGTGGAGCAGCTGGAGAAGTCGCTGCAAGGGTACCGCGACCTGCTCGCCACCCACGATAGCACTGCGCACGCTAAGTGTAAGGTTTATTTATCTGCGGCACTGCTCTCTGTCTATGGTTTGTGGGTTAGCCTTGTTATTCTTCACGCAGACTGAGACGAAAGCGCACGGGTATCATTTTGATTCAAATTCAGTCAATATTTTTGTTTCTAATAAATTAATTTCTTTCTTAAGTGTTAAATAAATTTAAATATATTCAAAAGATGCTATTTTATAAGCTAATTAACGAAGTTATACCTTTTGAGAAGTCATAGTCTACTATGCGACCTCTGGTGGGATAAAATAGCATTTATCTCCTCATTCCTAGTTTAGACCACATGGTATTAGTTTGTATTCCTGTAACCGGTGTGTATACCTCAGTGGTGGAGACCCTCCGCGCGGACAGCAGCAAGTGGCGCGAGGAGGCGGAAGCGCAGCGGCGCGACGTGGCCAAGCTGCGCGCGCAGAGGGACGCACTCAGCGCGCACCTCGAGAGGATCGGCGGTGCGGCGCAAACCAAGGTCAGTGCGGGGCTACTGTGTACAGCAGCAAGTGGCGCGACGTGGCCAAGCTGCGCGCGCAGAGGGACGCTCTCAGCGCGCACCTCGAGAGGATCGGCGGTGCGGCGCAAACCAAGGTCAGTGCGGGGCTACTGTGTACAGCAGCAAGTGGCGCGACGTGGCCAAGCTGCGCGCGCAGAGGGACGCACTCAGCGCGCACCTCGAGAGGATCGGCGGTGCGGCGCAAACCAAGGTCAGTGCGGGGCTACTGTGTACAGCAGCAAGTGGCGCGACGTGGCCAAGCTGCGCGCGCAGAGGGACGCTCTCAGCGCGCACCTCGAGAGGATCGGCGGCGCGGCGCAAACCAAGGTCAGTGCGGGGCTATTGTGTACAGCAGCAAGTGGCGCGACGTGGCCAAGTTATTTTTGTACCACTTAGGTGACGGACGAGTAACTACATTCAAGCAATTAATTCACAGCCTTAGGACCGAACTTAAGGCTGTGAATTGATTTTTTGGATCACAAGATAGTTTTAAATTGTTTGTAATGTTTAAGCACTAAATTATAATGTAGTTTAATATGTTTTTAGGTTCTACACTTGGCTGACAACCCTGCTGCAGCGGCGCATAAACAAATGCAACAAGACTTAGGGTCGGCTCAAGAAGAGGTAAGACATATTATATGTTTTAAATTTTAAATATCTATTTTTCCAATGTAACAAAATCCTTTTGATAGAATGTTTTTTTTTATATAAACTCACGCCTATATCCCCGAACGGGTAGGCAAAGGTGTTAGCACCCACATTTCGCCAGTTTATGTTTGGCTCCCAATGTAATAGGTGGCGAGCCAATTGCCATTAACCGGGCACTTATAAATCTGCGATAAATACACACATAACTTCGTAAAGTTAAGTTAAGCGATGGTAAACCTGGGATCGAACCTGAGACCTCGTCTCAGCAGTCCATTACCCATATCACTAGGCTACCGCGACCATTAAACGTAAAAAATATACTGAGCCCAAACTCAAGGATATTTTGTATGTGTTAGTGTTGTTTTTCATGAAGTTACTTTACTATACATGACTATGGAACCCCCGTTTTTTATCAGTTACAAGTACATTGACCTGCAACACTTTTCAAACAAAATAGTTTCAGGGTTTACTTTATATTTTTAACGATTTTTTCTATTACGTCTATATTATTATTACCATTGTTTGTAGTTTAGGCTTATGTCACACATTGACAAACACTATTTTTGATTTCTGAAAAGTAAACGTCGCGTCAATAATCAGTGTCAATAATGAAATAACACCATCCCATAGATCCCTCCCATGCAACAATCAATCCCTTCCTAACCAGATTACAATTACATTACACTATAGAGATACCTCCTCCCATGCAATGGTCAAACCCTACCTGACCAGATTACAGATTACAATTACATTACTGACCAGATTACAATTACATTACAATATAGATACCTCCTCTCATGCAATGGTCAAACCCTTTCTGACTAGATTACAATTAAATTACACTATAGATATCTCCTCTCATGCAACGGGCAAATCCTTCCTGACCAGATTACAATTACATTACACTATAGATAACTCCTCCCATGCAACGATCAAACCCTTCCTGGCCAGATTACAATTACATTACACTTATTCAACAACTATTATTCTAATGAACAGATTAAAAGGTTGAGAGCAGAGCTAGATAAGAGCACATCTTCAGGACTGAGAAACAGTCTGAGCTCCGAAGAAACACAGAAGTTAAAAGCGCAGCTTGAAAGTAGCCGCATCAAACTAAAAAGGTTTGTGAGAATTTGAAATGTTGCCAATTAAAAATCTTTTAAACTGTCAGAGAAAATGTTTAGTCCCATGGCAAGAGTTTGTATTTACGTTTGCCTAATATAGAGGGGTTTGGCTCCGGGGCTAATGGTTATTGGATATTAAAAGAATATGTATGCGGCATGCAAAGTGGAAAAGCAAAAGACGGAAAGCGGACTTCGGTCTCAGAATTGAGAGCTTCGGTGGCCACCGAACTAACGCTAAACTGATGAGGATGATGGCGGGGACGTTTCTAAAAAGGTTAAGGCTTAGTTGCACTACCTACCTGTTAAAGTTAAAGTTTCTGTAAAATTGAACAGTAACAATAACATTGAATTGTTTGGCTAAATGTGTTGCCAGAGTATTAGTAGCTCGGTTAAAGTTATCTTTTTGATAGAATTTGACGTTTGAGCGTTGCCGGTTACAGATAGCGTCAAGTTATGACGCCTTGGTAACAATTGTCAAATGGTGAAACCTGTTTTATACCTGACCGGTACTTTAACTGCACTGTTAATGTTAAAGATAGATCGTGCAACCCAGGCTAAGAGTGATAGATTAGTGTAGAATGGAGTCTTATTAACGGATAGATTCGTCGTCTTATCCTATAGTGAATCTGTCTTATTGCAGGGTGAAAAGTACTGTCTAAACTACTTCAGAACGAGAATATATATGCGAATATATGCAATAGCCTCTTATTCGGTAATAAATATTGAGTTATCCAAGTCCAACTTATATCATTAGTAGAACACACAACTAGAATATAAATACATAAGCGGGTTCTACAAGCGTCGGTAGTTTAGTGGTTGAGGAGTTGGCTTAACGATCGAGAGGTCCTGCGGTCGAATCCTGGGGCTCTAGCCAAAATGCATTCGTTCCGAATCTACATTCGTCATCGCTCTGGAAATGTATGGGAGTGACATTTGTTGTCGAATGTCATGTGATCCGATTCCGACAACAAATGTCACTCCCATACATTTCCAGAGCAATTATATTTGTTGTCGAATGTCATGTGATCCGATTCCGACAACAAATGTCATTCCCATACATTTCCAGAGCGATGACGAATGTAGATTCGGAACGAATGCATTTTGGCTAGATCCCCTGGTCATTAGACTATCGACGTGCCGGACTCCTAACACAAGCTATTGAACTTAGCTGAATGGGTTAGAGGGAATATTAGTAATTTCGGTTGCTAATATCCTTAAAAAATATACATGTATTAAGTGTTGTAATTGGTCAAATCCACCACTACAATATACTCATGATTAGTGAATTTGACCAATTACTGATAGACTATACTTTGTAAAATATAGCTTGGGTCCTATGACAGATGTCAAAATCAGGTTCATAGAGATGTCCAAAATTTGATGAAAATATCGATACTACCAGCTATTATTGATGCATGTTACTTATAATTAGGTTTAATTTAACTGTATGTATGTATTTAATTGTAATGAGAACGGAATATACGTAGCAAACAAGGCGTCGGCACTCGTACTGATGAGAATGAGTGGAGTGGATCAGTGGAAGTTCATATCAATCAAGATGTTGGCACGTGTATGTTATGCCTATATCATGGCCCAAGAGCCAAACGCGGCGTGTCTTCTTACAACATCCAAAAACAGGCTCAGGGCGTTGATGGATTGAATGTAGGATTTTATTTACTCAATATTATTTAGGATCAAGTATATTGAAATATAAATATTATTATGATATTAAAATACCTAAGCAATAAGATTAAATCCTAATTTTTTTCTTATATTAAATTCAATTTTAAATTAAGCTTTATACAAAATATGGATAGTTCATAGTATGTGGTCACGATGATTTATCGCCCATCACTAATTAGCTCGGTATGCCCATAAAGTATGACATTGACAGCTACTACATTCAATGATAGAAAATTCAAAACTTCATGTGCGGGATTTCACTGACAGCTGTCATAGGACCCAAGCTACATTTTACAAAGTATAGTATCATGTTAAGATTTTTTTATATCACTTATGTGGCAGACAAGCGCACAGCTCACATGATGGAAAGTGGTAAACGTGACCGGACATTTGCGCTGCCGACCATGTAGACGGGTGGGAGAGAGGGAGGGGTGAAGGTACCCATCGGGTTGATTATAAGCTTCCCTGTTAGTTAACTCAGCAGCAGAAATAACCCAGTGAAATGTCACGTCATATAATTAACTGCTGAAAAGAGTGTAAATATTGTTCTGCTTACCACTTCTGAGTGGTATAAGCGTGATTCTATATTTATTTATTACACATTACGAAACGAATTTACAAAAAATACATGATAATTCTTTCCATAACATAATCGCAGCTTACCCGAAATTCAAAATAAGCTCTGATTTTTGTGCTATATGTTATCCTAAGTGTATAAAATGCTAAAAATATTTATGCTTCCATTTCAGGATGAAAGAAGAATTCACAACTGCCTCTCAAGAATACAGAGATGTAGTGTACATGCTGTTAGGTTATAAAATTGACAGGACTGGGCACAATAATTACAGGTAAGTTGAACTTTATAACATTGCAATGTCTGTATCACATAATTATACATTATTGTCAATTCAGGCGGCGAAATGAAAAAAGAAAACACATGCTAGGGCACTGTTAAGTGGTAATTAAAGTCCATTAGGACAAAGCTGCCCCCCTAGACAGCTGACAATTTATTAGTGGTCTTTGCATGTAATAAGATACAATTATCTATATCTATTCACGGTGATTTTATAGTGGTTTTGGAAAAAGAATATTCTGTTTCACACACAGTTTCGGTAGCAAAATCGACTGGAAGTTTTAATTTTGAAGAAAAAAATAAATCACTTTATGTATGGCAATAATGTGCAGGTGAACAGAAAAATGTATGGGACGAGTAAAAAAAAAATTTTTTTTTCGCCAAATTAGGACTTCCTTACGATTTTACTATCGAAATTGTGCCCAAAATCTTTATTTCCAAAACCACGATAAAATCAACCGGTTTATATACAGGGTGTAAGGGAAACGCTCCCGAAGCCGAAGGACCCTGGTAGTACTCATGGTACACAACATATTGGCACTAAAAAAAATACGGCAACGCAATTTTTGTTTTATTTTTCAACTTTTTCTTATTTTTTTTTTAAACCGTTTAACTGGCGTTATTCACTCTCGATCGTGTTAGTGTACCTGAATAAAACAAAAAAATCATGAAAAAAACATGAACTCGCAAGATGGCGTTACTTAATGTCAATATCAATAATATATTATAAGTTAGTTAGCAAATAGACCAGCGAAAGAAACGCGGCCCTGGCCCGAGGAATCTCCGGCAAGAAACTCAGCAGGCCTTTTTTTTGGTCTATCTATAAACATTTACTTAGATTAGATACAGTAATTTCCTTGAGTATGAGTTTAGTGAACAGCTCATTTCCAGGCTTGTTTATCATCCAAATAATCCTGAATTTTATAGTAGCCTTTTTGACATAACTTTCTTTTATGTCACGTGTTTACGGTCAATTAATCATAAACGTCAAATACGTGTCAATTGAACAATATTCTCTGTCTGAAAATAGTAGGTAAGCAACAAAACGTAAGCTACGTCTGTCTTATAATATAAGATTTAACACTGCATACTATTTTCAGCTTTGTCTAAATAGGATAAGGTTGATAATTAATTAATTACCTTCAACTTTTTTCCCTTAACCCGAAGTAGGTTTTTTGAACGTCCTCATATAACATAACATAACATAAACTCACGCCTTTATCCCCGAAGGGGTAGGCAGAGGTGCTAGCACCCACATTTCGCCAGTTTATGTTCAGGTCCCAATACAACAGGTGGCGAGCTTATTGCCTGCGATAAATACACACATAACTTCGAAAAGCATCGAAGTCTTTGGTGTGTGCCATGGTAAACCTGGGATCGAACCCGAGACCTCGTCTCAGCAGTCCATTACTCATATCACTAGGCTACCGCGGTACCTTCCTAATATTATCTACTTTTTTACAGATTATCAAGCATGTACGCCGAGTCCCCAGATGACCATTTGTCTTTCACGTTAATCGACGACGGCATCGAGATGGTCCATACGGAGTACTCGACCACATTGGGCGACTTGGTCGATTTGCACCTACACGAGCAACGATCCATACCAATGTTCCTGAGCGGCCTCACTCAGGAACTTTTCAATAGAACTACTATGCAACAAGAGGTAGACTAAGAAATGTTATGCAAGTACCTATTATTAATATTTAATAGAAGATACATTTATCTTCTATGTCATGAATGTCACTTCAGTGGGTGTGTGATCAATTCTAATTATAAAAATCTGTTCCAAATTCAGTTATCATCATCATCCTTGCGTTAATGTCGCATTCCATGCTGGTCTGCTGTAATCGGCATGCTATCACTTCCGGAGTCCGGAGTTAGATATTCCAGTTTAACTGCTTTGCGGCTGAACTTCAATATTTTCCGTGAAACAACTGCCATCTGGCCTCTACAACCGGCGATATCAAGTACTGAAGCTAGACCAGTTATTGAACTTTTTAGGGCTAACGACTGCCATAGATTTTAGTATGACAACCAGGACTGACGGTTTAACGTGCTTTCCGAGGCAAACCAGTGCAAATAGCTATGCATACAATTGCACTCGGTGGGAATCGAACCCTCGCCTCCTGCGTAGCAGTCGCGTTCATTACTGCCACGCCACAGAGGCTGTCTTTTCCAAGTTCAGTCTCGTATCTCAAAAACGGTATTCTCCTATCGCAATTTTCAATATCGAACATTTATATTGACATTTTTGACATTGAGATTGGAACAAGAGTTTGGAATATATTTTTATTTTAAAGATTGATCTTTTGAATTTGTTTTTGACTGTTTACTATGCTATAATAAGCGTCTTGGTGATACTCTTATTAACACAATAATATAGAATAAGCGTGATATGAAAACATTAAATTAAAAACATCTTAATATTTCTTATATAGTGGTAATAATTTCTTAGTTTATGACATTACCAGTATAGCACTCTTACAGAAAAAGTTTAGAATAAACACAATTTTTAGTCTATGAGATACTAGTGTTATTGTCGCGGTAAGAAATGTCTGCCTTACTAAGATTAATAATTATGCCTACACTACACACACACAAGCACCTATATTAATATTGATATTGTGTATTGATATTGATTGCAAATAAAAACCGTCAGTAATAAATTTATTCTCTCACGCCTTTATCCCCGAAGGGTTAGGCAGAGGTGCTAGCACCCACATTTCGCCAGTTTATGTTTAGGTCCCAATGTAATAGGTGGCGAGCCTATTGCCATTAACCGGGCACTTACAAACCGTCAGTAATAAATTTATTGATCAACGAAATTCTACTGATTTTATGACAGAAGCCATTTACTGCAACAGTCAAAAACATATCAATTAAATCCTGTAAACATCTTTTGACCGCGACAGTACATACTTTAAAATTACAGTTTTATTATCAGAACTTAGAGAGTACATCCCTATGTGATAGTTTCAGGACATAGTGGGGGAAATAAGTGTATATGAAGCAATATGGTTTTGCTCATGATTTCATGATCGGTGTTAAGGTTAGAGAAAGAATCCTTAGCGAATTTTTTCATATGCTAAAAACTCTATCATAGTTAGCGGTACGTTCGAATACAATTTGTAAGTAGTGTTAAGTATGTTAAACATTATCCCATTATAAGATATTGAATTAGACGTTACATGTCGGAAATTTATTACAAGAAAATATATTTTGGGCGTACCCACCACTCACCCACGGTTTTACAATCCAATTACTCTCATTGAAAGGAATGCCATAACGCACCCTCAAAGCAAGTAAAGAGTCTTCCATCCCAAGGAAATACGATTTCGTAAGTGCGAAGATGAAAGCGACACGTGTTCCCCTCAACACATGACATGTTGTTCATGTGCAATTTAGTTTAGTAACAACTAGTTTACTACTACTAGTAACAACTAGTTTAGTTTAGTAACAATTAGTTTAGTAGTTTTACTAGTATGTTTAGTAACAATTAGTAATATTTTACTATTACTATCGTCTTTGGAATTGTTAAACAGTGGGTGTGTGGTGGGTCTCTCCCAATATATTTTCTTAGTATCCCCTTAACTTATGATTTATCAAAAAGGAGGGTAGGTCAGATGCACTGACAGTAGAAGAAATTCGGATTGTGTGTAAGGGTAGAAACAGATGTCGGGCTGTTATATCTGCTTATTCCTGTGTGAAAATATGTATGTATCGCAATTTGTAAATGGCAGAATTAGGTATAGCAGGATTAATAATCTCAGTCAGTAAAATGACAAGTGCAACTGTCACTGATACAAAAAAGGGTGACCCACTACAATAGTGATGTTCGGCAATCGATAGACTTAGACATTTTAGTCATTCTTTATTTAAATAGGAATTAAAGTGTTTTTTTTTTTAATGTAAATATGTAATAGGTATGTATTAAATAATAAAATGATTGGAGAAATATGGACCTTACCAGTATATTAAAATTGAAATTCCAGTATATGAAAAATGTTTAAAAATATTCTAGAGGAATTCAGTAAAGCAATTCAAGTTGTTTTATACGTCTTTATTCACTACAGTTGCTATTGATTCCGACTTCGATTCTGAATCGGTATATCAGAATCGTAATCAGTTAAATTTGTGATGAATGAATCCACACATTCATTTTAGATGTGGCCGAGTTGACATATTTCGTCTTAAACTTTTAGGGCATGGTTGATGCACTGTCTCCAATATCCAGGCGTTTTTCAACTATATTTTTTACCTCTTTTGTCTTAAAAGTTTTATTATACCTGGTGACGTACCCCTCCGCTTGACAAAATTTAATCTCGACTAACTTTCAATTGTAAAACGCGATTAACCTCATCACTATTTATTTGAGACAAAAACCTGCAACGCTGGAAATGTCATTTTACTGACTGAAATTATTAATCCTACTTAGCAGTATTTTGTTATAAATCAGAAAAACTAAATTTAATTAATAGTGTTATTCTTTGTTATGTCATGTATTTTTTTATATTAAAATATAATTTGTGCTATGCCCAATGTTCAGTATGTATATTGCTTTGTAAAAATTTGATTGACATTCCTGTAATCTCAATTCCGAAGAGACATTGGTTTGGGTCGACTATTTGCGTATTAAACGTCTCTCAAGTTCAAAATGGTGTTTATTTACAACAACCCCGTAATATATAAGTCTGAGAACTATATTTTTCTAAAGTACGCGGTTTTAAATATTGCGAACTTATTGTACTCTCGTTGGAAACATGCGTAAAGTTCAATCGTTGATACAAAGAAATGATATCAATACTTAATAGGTGTTTGCGAAAAAGGTCGACGAGCCACAAGTCGTCGTGAACGCACGTCTATGACCCACTTAGAGCAAATTTATTGTAGTTTAGCACTAGACTTATCACTCCAGTGTTTTCGATCAATCAAATAGTTTACGTCAGGTGTCTCAAATTAGGTTACACATTAAATGACATTAGGTAAAGATCATTTGGAACAATGCGAGACTCATTTCAGCGACCCGAAATACTATCGAATTTGTAATGTAAAGGTATCGACAGAACGCAGGATTGCGTTCGGCTGTCCGTGAACCTCCTACTGTTAACCTGTGTGCGTGTGACGCCCACCAATCGCAATTCTCAACTCTCTCGATACTTTTACATTACGGATTCGATAGTTTTACGCGCTAAGGGCACTGTAAATAGTTTCGAGGCCTCTGTAGTTTGGGATGGAAAGAGGATTATAAATAAGAATGCAATCGCCAGTGTAAAATATTTAAGAAGAAACAAAGACAATATATTATACAAATCATCTAATGTTTGCAATGAATTTAACTACAACAATTTAGTATTATTATAGTCAGACGTTAACAACGTGATTAGCACTATGAAATAATTGACAAGAGCCGAGCTAATGAATTATGATGTTTTGTTCACAAATGTTAAAAAAATAAGTACACATATAAACAATAATTAATTATTTTTTCCTTTATAGACAATTAACATAAAATAACTAAAATTATTAAGTTTTTATGACTATACAATCAATGACTTCGACAACTAGCATAAAGTTGCGTTTTTCTTACAATTTTTTTCAGAAAACTTAAATGTACTTAGGTTCACAAATCATGTCAAAATACAAATGGAGATAAATTAGTCCAAATTAGTTGAATTACATAATTGTTAAGTTTGCATTAAAGCTTACGCCATCTATTGTTTTGTTACATCATTACATAAGTATTTAATGAACAGTAGAAACCTTTAACAATTTAAAGCTAGGAAGGACGCCGGAAAAGTGGTTCTACTACTTTGACATCACGCATTGCTTTGATTCATTTGAGAAATTAACCAAGACAGAACTCACATACAAAATAGTCTTGAAAATATTTTTGGAAATAATTTAAAAGTAACAATAAATTACTTTTTTTTACCTAGTCTATAAAATCACTTAATTTTCAATGTAAAATATTTCGAAAATAACGATAGTCTAAAAATCTTACATACACATAATACTGAAAACGTATTTTATAACACTCTAAACATGTCCGAATTAAGTTTCGTGACGTAACCTGCTACGTGGCGTGCGCATACGCAGCCCGCCGCGACGCTATTACGACCCATGTGTAAAGACAAACAAAACAAAACATAAAACATAAATTTCATACAATTTTCAATAAAATTATTGCACTAAACTTCATACTCGTAACTTAATAATAAATATTGCATTAAGCGTTAACCACATTTCATGAAGTAAAATTATTTAAGTCTTAAAATACTAAGAGTTAATTAAATTTTAAGAACAATATGTCAGTCCGATGAAAGTGTTATTTCATCCTAATACGAGCTTCATTCAGTAGCGACAGTCAACAAGACGGAAATTAGAATTTATTTATTATAGAAAGTATCTAAGTTCCAAATATTGTGCTAACTACACTCACTAGGTATGTATAACATTTTGACTAAATATTAAGTACGATTTGGTGCTCAAATTTAATAATGTAATTGTTAATTATTATAAATCTAGGTATATAGAATTATTTATCTACAAAGTTCGTAAGGTGCGTTAGGCTCGATAGATTTATTTAAGTATAAGTAAACTAGCTAAGAATTTTCGTATTCAGACAAAAGTCAGGACGCATTATTCGAAGCGACCACAATAATTAGAATTTACCACTTTTCAATGATAATAATGTCTACTACCTACTAGTAAATAACAGTACATTTCGTTTAAAAATATGACGTCACTAATTTAGCTTTGATGAAGGATTAATAGGAAGAAACTATACCTATAGTATTCGTTGGACACTAGTAGTCGATGCTATCAATGGATGCTGTTCTAATTTTCATTCTTAAGATAATTTAAGTTCTTAATTCGGAAAGTAATATTACATTAACAGGTTGAATTTTCTCGAGTTTTAACTGTAAGAAACAAATACCGCTCTTCACACTCTACGAAGCAAGTGAAATATTCGACGATAAATCTACAGTCTGTGACTATAGGACACGCGTGGTGTCCACACTTCGATCAATCACACTATTGTCCGTCATGTTTTTGTGGGCTGCAAAGAAAAAGACATATTTTAGAAACAAATTAGGCTTACCATTAGCTTTGTGGGACGCATTAGAGATAGGTCTTTCAATTTTTTATACAGTTTGTATCTTTAGGTCTTTCAAATTTTTTATACAGGCCGTCTTTAGACCATACAATGAGTCAAGATCCGTTAAAAATGATATTAGCAGGCTGAAAGGTTATTGTTAATATTCGCATTCATGTTGCGTGCTATTCACTCATGACTTATTACCTTGTCGTAGATATGTATACTTATTTGTAGACTAGGATCCCAATTCTGCTAATTGTCAACCATTTTTAAATCACTGAGGTTAGGAATAATAACGCCATTGAATTTGACTTTATCAATATAGTCTTAAAGTCTAAAATTAAATAAAAAATAGTTCATTAGTGTAATGAACTATTTTATATATATTTTATAATTTATCATTCACTCTACGAGATGCCATTTAATTATGGACATTAATAGCATAACAGTGAAATCTAAAATACAATGACATTAATGTACTGATTGACAGGGGTCAGGTGTCTACTATAGCGCAATGATCTAAAGATAAGAAAACATCTGTGTCTGAACGACATAGGCCACTTTGTACTTGTAGCTTGACATATTTTCCTGTATAGTCAGCGTTCGAAGTAGATCGAGTAGCGGCCCTGGTGGCAGGCACCACGTAGCCGACCTGAAATCTCAACATGTTGAGATAGGTGCTGCCAGGTGCTCCATATCAATTCATAGTTTAGCTTCTCAGCAGGTTAGATATTGGGTAAGTACCTACACTAAGTGAATTCACTAGAGTAGTGAGTGAGCAGTGGGTGGTAGGTACCTTTGCAGGGCCCGGGGTGGAGCGGGTCGACGACGCGGCCCTGGTGGCAGGCGGCGCGCTGCAGGCGGCACCACGACGGGTAGGTGCGCGCGTCGCTGCCGCACAGCTCGCGCCGCGCCGCCGCGCCGCACGCGCCGCACGACACGCAGCGCGCGCCCGACGCGCCGCCCGACATGCAGCGCTGCCCCGCGCCGCACGAGATCGTAGCGCACGTCGCGTTGGCTGTGCCACGCAACAGTTAATCCACTCTTACATTAGATGTCTAAAAAGTGTCCTGAGCTGCCAACTAGCGCTGCAGCAATTCGAAATTTGAGTTTCGTATTTTACATTTGAATGGCTCTCGGTTTCTGGAAACTGGAACGGAGTCGCGAGTTCCCGCGTCTACTTTGAATCCAAACATGCGAAACTCGAGTCCTCAACAACCAATCAGCGACTATTAAATAGTGCTTATCGGCAATATTTCGGGATCCTCGGAGCGGTGGAACAACAATTCGAAATTCAATTTGTACAATGGGCCTCAAAAAGTTCCTGGACAATTCGAAACAAAAATTGTATGAAGTGATGTCACCACACTACCACTAGTCTTAGAAGGTATTGGATAACAGATCTACTTATTAATATAATTTAGTTAAGGATGATACTTGCATGAGTTTACTTATTTTCTTATAAAGAACCAAGACATTGATCTCGTTTACTTTAATAACGCTATCTATGACTTAGGCTATCAAAGGATTATAGATGTAATGTCCGGGATCTTCGGAGGCCTGTTGTACAAGATGTTGTTTACTTATTTGAAAACCGAACAGTCATAGTCTCACCTTTGCACGGCCCTCGGTACGCGAGCGGCAAGGCCCTGCCCCGCTCGCAGGCCGCCCGCCGCAGCGCGCACGGGCCGGCGTACGTGCGGCCGTCCACGGCGCACACGGGCGCGCCCGCCATGTTGCACGCGCCACACCGCACGCAGTGAGGACCCAACTCCGCGTCTAACATGCACCGCTTTTTGCCACTGCAGCGGACACCTTCGCAGCTCCCCACTGCAACATTTTTATTATTCACTACGGTGCAAAATATGCATCTAGCCTTAGGGGTCTTTTGTTTTGCTTATTTTGGATGACTTGGGAAGAGTATAGATGATGATTACGTTATCGGTAGTTATTTACTTTTTTACACGAATGGCAACCCTCACATTGTCTATGCTTGAGAACGAAACGCCGAATTTTGCACGTTAAATATCTACTGTAGGTAGCTATCAGTAAAATCAAATCTCTGCTCTAAGTCTATTTTCTTATTTTTAAAATTATAAGTAGGTATAACTACTAGTATAACGTATTTTTGAAATTATAACATTACCTATAAGTATATTTACGTCAGCATGGGGTAGGGGGGTTTTGGAGCTTTGCTGACCTTTGCTGACAAGGCGGATGTGAGGTAAACTAATAAATCTGCTCATGTAATATTTGAACGGCTTCTTACCCTGGCTTACATGGTGGAAAGTACACCTATCAAATATTACACATGCTTTTGAGGTTTCTAACATATTTTTTTCTAAACAGAATAGTGGAGCGAAGACATTTCCAAAGTAGAAAAATGTGTCCCCCCCTCTACCTTCTAAAATAAGAGAATGATAAAAACCAAAAAAAATATATGATGAACATTACCATGCAAACTTCCACCGAAAATTGGTTTAAATGAGATCTACTAATTAAGGTCTTTAACGTATTAAAGAAGAGAAAAATAGGCAAAAATTGCGGTTTATGTCGTAACATAAACCGCAATTTTTGCCTTTTTTTCAATTACCTACAATCTCAAAAATTATTAGACAATGCGGCTGATCGAAGGTGCTGCTGATGTTACTTGCTGCTAGGGAACCCTTCATGCGCAAGTCCGATTCGCCAGTGGCCGATTTACCAGGAAGCAAAGGAACCAATTGCTTGGGGCCCCGCTTGGAGAGGGGCCCCAAAATTTGAAATTTTTTTATTACGTATTTGATAATTAAAAAAATAAAAATATTAAACATTTTTGAAATAACATAAAGATGACGTTGACATTTTCAATTCTTCATTGCTCTAAAAGGATTTGAACTTTTTAAATTTCGCGTGCAAAGTGGGCGCTTCGGTCGCTCGTGTTAGTATCTTCGTCTGAACAACTGCTTTTCTAAAAGCATGCGAGGGCCTCAAAAATCAGTTGTTGCTTGAGGCCCCGTCGGAGGTAAATCCGGCACTGCGATTCGCACTTGGCTTTGGCCGGCTTTCCTTAGTTTTGTCATCTAGATGGGCATAAGTCAGTACCTAACATACCTAATGTTGTTAACGTGTGCGATTTAAAAAATGCAAAATATACTTTGATATCCAGTGTTAGCAGGAGACCGCGGCTTAACCCGTTTTAAAAACATTTCAAATACAAGAGGCCTCAGTAAAATGAGCGTCTAAACAAAACGGACTGGCTCACTACTTGGACCATGGTATGACATTATAGTAGTACCTAGAATGTGGATAAGAGTAGACCAGTACAGAGCCAATACTGCCAATAAAAATCTGTTCAAAATTGGAAGATTGAGATAAGAGCGAATCTGAATTTTGACCAGATTATTAGGACGTAGCAAGAAGAACAGATGGCCATTGGAGCCTGGATGTCATTAGGATGTTTGGTATTCAGTAATATGTTTTTTTATTGATTTACTGCAGGAGTATAGGTATGTTGTAGTCATGAGACTATCCATTCTTCGAACAGTAAAGTGGTGTTACAATATTACGGGTCAACCTTACAGCGATTTTATCGCAGATTTGGTATTCATAACATGTAATGAGGTCATCTGCGTCGGTTTACGATTAGTGGTGTGGTAGCTTGAGTCTATCCAGTGTTTCATGCACGAAGGCGCTATGCGAGTATTACCTAAATTACCTCTAAGAACATGTAACTTGATGATGTGTCCTTTTATCAGTTCATCATCATCATCTTTGCGTTAGCCCCTGAACGTATAGTCCAGGGTTCAATTTGAGGCATTATTCTCTTTCGCTTGGTCTTGGGCATCTATGAGAGTATTTTACTAATATTCCCTCTAACGTAGTGTAATGGCCAGGATCCGAATTCGGGACCATTCGATCGTGAGGCAGACTCCATAACTACTTAGCTACTACTATGGCATGCATGTTCATCCTCTGCAACGCTTAGTCAGCTTTTTTTTGATAAACTTCTACGGGGACCGCCGCTACAGAGGTGCTAAGATCAGATATTATTTGTTACTCAAGATGCCTGGCGGTTGCCGAATTGATCGTGTTGACTGTAACATGTTAAAACCTGATTGGTTCCACATTTTGCGCAAAATAACACAAACTATTCAGTTTTATGTATTTACGTATATACCTATATATCTTCTTCTCATTTTAGTTTTGAATACACGTAGTCCAGTAGCTTAGTGGTCAGATCGTTCCCCTGTATCTGGTGCAAGTCTGGTCTACCTATCTTTAGATTATCTTTAGATAAACTTTCTGTGAGTAATAATCAATACTCCAGCTCTCCCCTAACATAGCCTTTTAAATATTCCTGTTGTGTTGCCACAACTGTTTTCAGGTCACATGATAATATCAGTTGACCCGAAAACAATGTCGGTGAGGAAAATGCACCCAGAGAATTCAGACTGCACAGTCATTGACGTGAAATACCAAGGTAGGTATGTATTATAAGTGTGCAGTGACTAATAGGGGTGATGCTAAGGTCGTTCGAATAACGAAACTGAAACATTACTTTTAATTATTACTCGTATTTCTAGTTCTCAAAGTATGACCTACTTTGAAAACTAGGTACTAGTTTAATATCTACTTGATTAAAATTTATGTTACCAATCAATTTTCATGTAACTACTCTGAATTTAACATTCGAAACATGAATCCATCGATTACTAAATATTTGAAGAATCGTTCAGTCGAAGCAGCGTTTGGCGACAAAAAGTTATTTCGCAATAAACTCTATTCGCACAATCTTTCAGTCGATATTCCAATGATCTAACATAATGTATTTCGAAATTAAGTTACGGACCCCAACATAGGTAGGTATAGGTACCTAAACAATTAAATTGAGTCCTTTATAACTTTTTACATAACATAAACATAAACTCACGTCTATATCCCTGAAGGGGTAGGCAGAGGTGCTAGCACCCACATTTCGCCAGTTTAAGTTTTTTTAGGTCCCAATATACTTAATAGGTGGCAAGCCTATTGACATGAACCGGGCACTAACTGCGATAACTTTTTACATTCCTTATTAAATTTCAAATGACTTTTATTGGGAACCATATCAGAGATCATATATATTTAAACGCAACACAGATCGAGGTGAATGCGATGTTCTTTTGCGCTCCATGCATTTCCACTACACGCTAAGAAAATGTGACGTCACGCTTTTCTAACGGTTTTGTTGGAGCGTTTTCGGGCGGCTCAAAAAATTGAATTTTCAAAATGATATATTTCTAAAACTATTTATTGTAAGAAAATTTCACATAAGTAGTTCCTTATATTATTTTAACTGGTATTTTTTCAAAAATTAAAAAAATGATTCATCATCTCTATTGCAAGGATATGTGGGGGCTACCTAGGTACTCTTTTCTCTCTTTGCTTTTCTGGGAGTAACTGCCACTTGACCTCACCACAACAATGCGCCAGAGACTCATCTCTAAATAAGTAAGAGTTCAGGCCCCTAAGAAACCCTATGAGGTCCATAAACCCTGTAATTGTGAATACCTACGTACGTTACGTAATTGTGGTGAACAAATATCCGATCCACCTAATGCCTAGTGATGTCTATAAATAAACAAACACTCACATCCCTAGATGTATCGGAGTGGTCTCATTTGCACCACTGGCCAGCACCCTCAATGGTGCAAATGGAACTGATATGTACCGTTTGCACCTTTGAAAATATACAGGTTTTTCATCCGGATATTCCTAAACTCATATTTGCCGATCCTACTTAGGTCATCATCAATAAGTTTAAAAATTTAGTAAAAAATAAGTTATGTCAAAAAGCTTATTATAAAATCCAGGATTATTTGGATGATAAACAAGCCTGGAAATGAGCTGTTCACTCCACTTGCTACTCAGCTAAATTTTGTATCTAGACTAAGTAAACTATTGTAAATAGACCAAAAAGAACCAAAACCAAAAAAAAAAGAAAAGCACGCTGAGTTTCTTGCCGGAGTCTTCTCAGGTCGGGGCCGCGTTTCGAACCGGCGGTGGTCCATTTGCATTTGATAAAATATTATTGATATTGACGTTTTGTAAGTGCCGTTTACTAGTCTATGCAGAATAAATGATTTTTGATTTGATTTGATTTGATTTGTACCTACTCCCTCACCATCATTCTCTGACCTATTCCCAACACAGTTGGGGTCGGCTTTCTAGGCTAACTAAGATGAAGAAGAAGCGACTTCCACAACCAAATTGGCGATATCGAAGTTCCTCCTACCTCCCTCACCATGGATAATTTTCTATCGTATGTAGGCATTAATCCAGTTGTTTTTATAAACTGTAAACGTGGGAATAAAATGATAGCAGGTTACATGATTACTGGTGAACGCAAACCTACGATTACATCAGCCCTCAACCACAATTTACCGGCATACAGCTATTATTTACCTTCGGGCCTGCTAATGAACAAAAAACAACTCGGGTTGTAGAGTAAGCCCCTACTCATGTTTACTCGATCTATTTCCATCACTTCTCACTGCATTTAATTATAATAAACGTATAAATGGCAGGATTTTTTTTTTATTTAAGTAGTAGTAGTAGGGATATTATATTTAAGTACATACGTGACTTCTGACTAACAAAAACCACTTTTTCAATTTAGTCATTGGTCAGTTCCTGAAAAAAAAAACAAGTATTATGTTATGGTCTATCTACCTAGCATTGTGCATAAGTTCGCATTCATTAAAATATTTTTTTGAAACTGTCGCTAGGTTACCGTTGGTAGGTTACGTGAAAGATAACTATAACTCCTTTCTCTATTTCGGTCTACATTGTTAATAATTTTTAATGTTTGCACTAGAGTGTTACACATTGTCATTAATTAATAGGACATGGAAGTAAGCAATCTCGATGTCCCTTAAGGGCCTTTAGACAAAATGACATTCTATTGGCGTAAACGCCAGGGGGAATATGACTACAAAATGAAATTAGAATCTTTGTAACTCGAAATGTTTAATTTCAAATATTTTATTATTAAAATCACCGCAGTGTCGAGTAACACATTGATAGCAAATTGAAAACGGTTCGCTTCGACGCTATTCCATCAAAATAATAAATAGAAAAGTGTGTTCCTATCGAGAAATCATGGTTCTAAATATAAAGTTCTCATTCACATTCATGCACCTCGGGCGAGACGCGTCCGACCAGACGTATCGTGCATCGCAACGAGCCATTATTGAGTCGCGATCCCAATAGAGATGTAGCTAGGCTAGCCTTCTAGGAACAAGTGTGCAATTTACTAGCGCGATAGTAGGGGAGTGTCCGGTCATTACGCCACTCAGGATTAATGCACCCAAGTGGAAATGAACAAAAGAATTTCGCGAAACTGCCATTTGCTGAAGCAGGTTGAATGTTCCATGAATTTCAATAGACGATTGTTCCCTAGCTGGCGTCTTAGAAACTGCACTATTAAACTTATTATAACGGTTAATTCTGCAAACTTTACGTTTAGGTTAAATAGCAATACAAATACTATATCGTGATAGGTATATCTGTAACCTTCATCTGACTAAATCAATCAGTTGATTGGACGCATAGGTTGTTCATTAAACGCCGGCATCCAATTTAGTGATTTTACCAGTTGACTGTGTCGTACCCATTTTCACAAAAATCGCAAAATATCTCGTATTCGAAAATAATATTGAACTTTGGAAATATTTGACCCTTTCTGGCAAATCTGGCATATGATTGCACTGCCATGACATCGATGGCTTTCTTGCATACATATTGCGCGAGTGGTCCAAGTGATGCTATTGTGCGCTGCGCAGACGTTGCTCGCGGTGACTTGCGAGTTGCGTGAATAAACGAATGCTCGCTAATATTCACACCATTATCACAATAAACTGCACTGCTCTGTTGGTATGTATGAAAGTGATGAATTGTTTTTCTACATGAATTCAATTATTAAATCAAAGTTTAAGAAAATACCTTTAGCTTAAAGAAGGTAGGTAAACTTTTATAGACACTTATCTACATAATTAAATCCGATACATTATTGAAATGAATACGACATATCTATATAACGATAGAATCGTAAAAAGTTGGTTTCATTTCAAAGTGTGAATTTCTCGTAAATTTCCGAAAGTATGAGATTTAAACATTATTCAATAAGTATTACATTATTTATACCTAAACTAGCGAAAGAGGTACTTAACTACCAACACTTTGATTACATTATTCCCGTAAACATAATTGCACCTCTATATCCCGTTATTGTTTAGTCTGGTTAACAGAGTTTAAACAGCCACTAGTGTTAATCACAAAAACAATTTATAACCTAATAATATGCACCTGTTACTGAATTCTCTTCAAAATATATTATTATCAATTTTCAACACTTTTCTAGCTTCTATCCCTGGGATAGAAGAAAGAATATCTTCGGAAAAATATTTTCGGCGAAACGTACCATCGGCCAATTATTTTTTTATTCAACTAAGAACCGTCGGAGAAGACTGTTTTCGGACAACCGTTCTATGCGTATTTTTACGTTTGTCGCCCCTCACGACACCTTTCGGACTTCGGACGAACCAACAGCCGGAAAATACGCAGGCGATATCACTGCGAGAGAAGAACCACTGGAAATAAAACCCCTTTACTAACGCGTTTGGCCAGCATAGGAATAGTAGGCCAACGCGTTCCAACATTGGTAGAGGCATAATGTCCAGCAGCGGACTGCGATGGGCTTAATGGAATTGCTTATATCTTTTATTTATACTACTAAGGCAGTAAAATAGTCTATAGATTATTGAAAGTCTTTCGCCCTGCCAGGGGAAGAGGGCAAGAGGAAAATGAGAGTAGGTAAAGGGAGATAAGACCTTCATAAATACGCATGTTAGAAGACCTAAATTATGTGTGCAATACATGTAAGTAATTTAGGATCTTCATCATTGGGGGTGAAGGTTAATAGAGTTTCTGTGCTGTCAGCGCGGAAAACAAAGCAGGGTTTCATAACATCACCATCATCCACATAGCACTGTCATCTTAAGCCCTCTTCTCACTGACAATGGTCACTAATACTTATATGAGAGCGGTACAGCAGTCGTGGTCAAAGATATAGTAATTATCTGGCAACTCCTTCAAATATTTTCAGACACGAGTACAAAAATAAGTAGGTACATTAATAAAATATAATCCTTCTGGCAAATGAAAACGTAAATACAGTTGTTTTTTGAATAAACGATGCGACTCTTGTGACCTTAGAATATTTTATTTTGATGTAAAAGGCGTAGACGTAATAAATTACCACTTATTGGTGATACCTATAGGAATATACGAGAAAACTCTTTTTATATTTAAATAATAATGTTTTTTAAATTAGGGGATAGGTACCCGAACACCTACGGGTTAGAGAGACTCCCTCACCCTGATTCTACTAATTGTTAACCATTGTCAAACCACAGAGATTACAAAAACTGCCATTGAATTTTCGACTCGCATAAAGAATGATGCATGACAACTGATAATACGTAAAATATGAAAGATGTATGGAATTGACGTACATTTACGTCTGTTATAAACGTCAAAATACATGTCATTCCCATAATATTCTATTCTACAAAACGACGACGAACGAATTGCTACTTGTCTAAGGAGCGCAGGTTATTTTGTAGGAAATAAAAAGAAATTAAAAAACGTCTTAGCGTATTTCTTATCAAAAAACTCCTGAACGCAACTTCATCCTCGATATTCTGGAATAATAATCGTGACGTTCATGCTTGAATGCGTATAAAGCCAATAGACTTTGACGGGGCTCTCAAGACCCCCGTTAGTTATATTCAGCTGCCTAGACGGCTACAGACGCTGGCAATTGCGTATGATGGATGGGCGCTGTGGCCAATTGAACGACCATGAGTTATGCGAGTACACAGCATAGGTATGTGCAGCTGGATAATGTGTTATATAAAGCCCGTTAAGATTGCGCTTTGAAGGTTGGTAAGAGCTAGACATATTTGCTGCTACAATCAAGAAAGCAGAGTGGTGAGAGTCTCCAGCATGCAGGGTTAAAAATATGAACAAAGCGTTTGTCTGCAAGCTCTACATTACACATTATCCATTATTTTTATGAAATTGTCACTATATATAAACAGGTAGATTCGTATTCAAATAATTAGATATAAAAGTAAATATATTGTCATCACATTTAAAAAAAACACAATTCACAAGATGTTTGTTTGTGGGAGCTAATATCACAGAAAATATGTAAAAAATTGGGTACGGTGAATATTCTTCATTTTCCGTTTTTAATAAATGCATAGCTATCGTTGAACAATATCCGTCGTTTTTGTAAATTGTCGTTATTATAATTAATATAGGTTTTTATATAAAACTAGCTGATGCCCACGGCTTCGCCCGCGTGGAATTTTGTTCCCGTTCCCGCAACCCTTGGGAACCTTTTCCCGGGATAAAAAGTAGCCTATGTGTTATTCCAGGTTCTAATCTACCCCTGTACCAAATTTCAACCAAATCAGTCCAGCCGTTTATGCGTGAAAGAGGAACAAACATCCATCCATCCATCCAAACAAACTTTCGCCTTTATAATATTAGTAGGATTAACTTTTAGGTACCTACACCGATAATAATTAGTATATTGAAAAACGAATATCTGAGAATTAATAAATAATTATTCTAGGACCATCTACACAACGCCACTTAGACTCATGGTAAGCATAGCTTAACTAGCTTGTGTTATTGGGTCTAGAATGCGAATAAACCTACTTAGATTTTTTTTAGTACACATATATTATACATAGAAACACCTACTTCCAGGCAAATTCGTATTCATGCACACAAATATTTGCACTGAGCGGGAATCGAACCCCGGCCTCCGTGGCCGTAGTGAACGCGACTGCTGCACCAGTCGCGTTCACTACGGCCACGCCACGGAGGTCGTCAATATATTACGAATACACGATAAATTAACTGTAGTTGACCTTGAGGTCATTAGTCTACAGGTATTCTCTAGGATTAAATTAAGTTCGAGTAGAAAGTCCTACCTCGGCAGGGTCCAGGGTACTCAAGCACGAGATGCTTGCCAGGCCGCCGGCATGCTCGCCGCCTCAAGCGGCAAAGTGACGGGTAGTCGCGACCATCGCTCCCGCATACGGGGCCGACGCGCCGGCACGCAGTAACGCACACGCAACGCGCACGTCCGTCTCTTACCACGCACCTCTTACCACTTGCACAGGACACACCAGCGCATGACCCTACAACAAATAGATAATTGTTTTAGATACGTGTATTATGTCCACGACTTTATTTAAGACCCAAATTCTTCTAATTGTTAATTTTGTCAAACTACTGAGGTTACAAAAAAAAATTGGTTAGTTTTAAAGTTCAAAATTAAATGAAAAATAATTCATAACATCGTTTGCTTCACTCTATATGATACCATTACATTTTAGACTTTAAAAGCACAACGGCAAAGTCTAAAAATTCAATGGCATTTTTAGTAATCTCAATGGTTTGACAATTAGTAGAATTTTTTTATGATTTTGATTCCTTTGCAGTGGCTCACATGTTTAAGAAGTCGGTCTTACGACCGAGCGGTTCCAGGTTTAAATCTTAGACAATGCACTACTGATGTGAAAGATGATGCACTGATGAAAAATACACTCCTAATTAAAGCAACTTAGCTGAGCTTCGGATAAAAAATATCTTTAAAAAAAATTGGTTGCCTGTAAAGTCGGTATACGGGCGAAAGTTTTACGTGACAACGACTTTGAGTGGTAAAATAATTTTAATGTGAATATTCATTCGTCGAGTGGAAGGGACGCGTGCCTTTCACTTTTTATGTCTGTCTCTCTCGCTCTTAGGCGGGCTAACCATGCCCGAGTGGAAGGGACGCGTGCCTCTCACTCGCTCTCATTGTGAGCGCATAACGTGAGCGGAGCGTAACGCAGTTTCTTGAAGTGTCACCCGGCAAGCCAATTTATAAGACGTTGTCACGTCAAAAAGGAAGCTTTGGTAAAGATGTTTAAATTAACCATAGGATCATTTTATAAGAGGTAAGATGTTTTTCATAGGCTTCCCTTTTGATAATTTTCAGCCTTGGCCACTGGTCAGTTTAAAAATAGATGATTTCGTCCGATAGTTCATTATTTAAAAGTAAACTCTGACTCAATTCGTTAAATATACGCCAGTGCACTGGAAGACCATCATCAAGAAAATTTATTAACTGATAAAAAATCAAAGAAAATCTATTAATGTTCTCTTTGAAATTTAATTATACCTTTGAAATTTGCGGCATAATCCCATCTTTGAAGTTTAAGTCGAACAGTTACCAGGTAACACCTTAGGATATAAAATCTGAATATAAAATCCTACTTTGTTGAATGGAATAGAATAAAATATTCAGTGTTTGGGATTGATGCGTATTGACTTTTATTACAGATGTGAATGATTGTCACGAATGTCAATACCATGCCTAGATCAATCTATTTTATTCCATTCTACAAAAAAATTGCCCCTAATCATTGATATACAAAAAATGTCCGTAAGGCAATATCTTATATCTCAACAGTTTATGTATGAATGGCGTTATATTATGAACAAATATATATATTGGTACAATACTTCATGAGATATGTGCACTCTGCGAATATGCTTAGGAAATCGAGTATTTTATGGCTCACATGGCTCTCATGATGACCGATACAAATAGCGCTGCATCCATCAACGCAGAGCACTTATTATATTATCAAAGATCGCTTAAGTTTGCTCCGACACTATTAATAGCTGGGATGAAACAAAAACACAATACATTTTCATAATTATTAGTCAAGAAAATTTTACAATAAAATAATGACAATGCCATAATAACTGTTTCCTTTCATACATCATATTTAATGTTGATTCTTGATTCTTGGAAACACTGAAAATTATTTATCGAAAAACACACGTCTTAAGAAGTAACTTTGAGTTGTATTTTTAAATGTGATTAATTAATTTATAATTTCCCTATTCACTGTATACCTATATTAGTACCAGAAAAGTTTTACGTTGGATCTATATTATACTTGCAGGGTCCAGGACAGGACCTGCCCTTATTACGAGGGGCCATTGTGATGCCCTGGTTCAGCCGGGATGTGAGGGATATGCGAGAGGCAATATTACCCTTGGCTATTGATGACCCAAAACGGCATGCGGTTTTAGATGTTTCAAGTCCGACTTAAACACATACTTTCGAAGCGACGCCGCGGAAGGCCTCCCGCCACTTGGTTGACGACGGTGCTGCAGGGGGACCTGAAGGAATCCGACATGCACGCCGAAGCAGCGAAGGATAAGGAGGGATGTAGAAGGCAGACAAGGAGACCCGACCCATGGGACCCAATGAAAGAAGGCTAAGGAAAAGAAGAAGAAGAGTCCGACTTAAACATCGAAGGTATATGAGAGAATTTATGCACCATAAAAAATGGTCTGTAAAAAACTGTCCTTATTATAAGCTACATATTGCAGTAAGAAAATAAGACACCTATGATTTGTTTGACAAGTGCAAAAACATTTCCTTGAGAATCACCCACTGAGAAGTCCGGCAATGTATTATAGCTGGAACCTCACAGACCTGAATCTGAAGACCATTTTTTGGTTCAGCTTTATAGAGGTAGTGCCAACCTTTGGCCAGAATACGATTCAGTAGAAATAATACCATAGAATGAGTATCTGGTAATCACACATTTGCCATCCGTTTAGGCATGGAATCGATCACCAACAATACTCCAATCCCATCAAGTTTATCGAAATTATAAACATAATATATAAATGCTCTTCAAAGATTATATATTACTAGTTGTACGGGAACCTAACCGCCGCTAACACTTCTTTACCGACTTCTATAAAGGAGGAGGATCTCAATTCGGATGTTTAAATATTTTTTTGTTTACACACGCATAGCTCCATCACGTGTAGATAGATTTACAAAATTAATAAGCAGTTTAATCCGTTATGAACTCGTTTTTACTAACCACTCAACCGTCCGAGTGTGATACCTGTCAACACCTTGTAAGTCCGCGCGTGTGGTCGGTGTTTTTTTTTTATACTACGTAGGTGGCAGACAAGCACACGGCCCACCTGATGCAAAGTGGCCACCGTGGCCTATGAACGTGTGCAACACTAAGGGTGTCACACACGCGCTGCCCACCCTGAAGGGAAAGGGGGAGAGCTGGGAAGGGGTGGGGAGGCTAGGAAGGGGAGGGGAAGGAGGGGTATAGTGAGCTCTGGCTACCCTACTTACCGGCGGGAACACAACACGATGGTTATTATGACCGCGGTCTTCTGTAGGGCGGAGGTACTTCCCCAGTTGGACAGCTCATTTCGGACGGGAGATACCGTGTGTCGTACCTCCGATATAAAAAAAACCGCGTCGAACGCCTCATGCCATGACAATTTACTCATAAAATACTTAAGGTAGGTATACAATGTAGATGAACTAAACTGAAGATGACGCCAAACTATATCAATTATGTGTGAAAATATTTGTTTATTTCTAAAATAGCATAGTTGTTATAGTGCCAACTGGCTGTTGATTTGATGCGTCATTTATTTATCGGGCAATGCACTCTACGGCCCAATTCTGATAATTGTTGTACAATTGCACTTATGTCTAACAAAACAATGGGCTTCATTTGTCTATCTTTAGGTATCTTTGTGCAGCAATCTTAAAATACAACACCTACTTAGAGCTTGTTCTTTTCCGAGCACCAATCTCAATTGCATTGATACTCGTAGCTCTTATTACATCCCGACCCTAGACGGCCACCCCGTCTCTTTCCAAGCGGTATCCTACAAGCTCTGTGGCGTGGCGGTAGTGAACGGGACTGCTACGCAGGAGGCGCGGGTTCTATCTCTGTTCAGGGCAAATATTTGTATGCCTGAATTTGGCTATTTGCACTGTTCTTGTCGTGCCTCGGCGAGCACATTAAGCCGTTGGTCCCGATTGCTATATGAACATCTATGGCAGTCGTTACGGGTAGTCGGAGCCCTCAAAAATTCGACTAGCCTAACTACAGAACTTAGATATCGCCAATTTGGTTGTGAAGGTCCGATGGCAGTCGCTTCACGGAAAATATTAAAGTTCAGCCGTATATTAGTTAGATTGCGTGGGACCGAATACAATGGTTGGCGAAATGTGGGTGTTAATTCACCTCTCTCTGCGTTTAGGCTCCAATGTGTGGCAATGTGGGACGAATGGGTGGCGAGCCTATTGCCATTAACCGGGCCCTTATAAACCTGCGATAAATACACACATAACTTCGAAAAGCATCGAAAAATCATTAGTGTGTGCCATGGTAAAACCTAGGATCGAACCCAAGACCTCGTCATTACTATGATCCTCAGAAAAATCAAATGGATTATCCAGAAACTCTTATTGACTTACATTATATTTTCCTCACCTGCACAAGCGACACATTTGTAGCCTTTATTAAGGGTTTTGTAGAAGAACAACTGGCCGCTATCGAGGTCCTCAGGGCTCCAAGCTCCGGGGGTACGCGAGCCCTCACAGCATTCGGCCCTGCCCACGCGCAGCGCTGCTACTGAGCTGCACTTTCCGTTGCGTTCCATGCCTGTCCAACAAGTCCCGGCTGTGTGAAAAAAAAAATCATTTAACTAATGAGAAACGATGATAAATACCAGAAGTCAGTATGCGGTCAGCACCCTTGGGCGCTTCACTACATAGTATAAAACAAAGTCGCGTTCTCTGTCCCTATGTCCCTTTGTATGCTTAAATCTTTGAAACTACGCAACGGATTTTGATGCGGTTTTTTTAAAGATAAATTGATTGAAGAGGAAGGTTTATATGTATATAACATCATGCTACAACCAACTGGTGCAAAGCAGAAGTGAAAAATGTTGCGAAAACGGGGTGTCGCAGACAAGTTGCGCGGGTCAGCTAGTGTACTATAAAATAGAGATGACAATGTCTCTAACTACCCCAGACGGAAAAGAACTTTAGAATGACTATGTGATATCTTTTTAGCAATGGAAGCCAATAGGGGATCGGACAGTAATCAGATTAAAATCTGAAATGTACTTAGATAAAAAAATAAATATAGTGTTTCACGGTCATTTATCTAATAATAGTTTGAATGGTCATTAAATGAAAATTACAATTTAGTTACTTTCAATATTTATAATTTGTAAAAATACGAATCGCAATGCGTGACGTGATACGTAGCAATCATTGATTGCACCACTACGGGAAAATACGAGCATTTTTTTTTCATAAAGAAAAATGTACGCAGGAGATGCGGCTGAACACAATTGACGTCATTCGCTCTCAGATGATATAACGTGACGTTTTTCCACCTCAACTCAAAAACTTAATTTTGAATATCGAAGAGGCTATAAATAAATAAAGTTTTATTTTTCGTGGGAATTAATGTCTACAAAGATTAATTTCATCACACTTTCAGAAAATTTGTCCGATATTACAAGTTCTTTGTATGATTTTAGATTGACATGGTCATTTACGAATTCATTATTAAATCGATCGGGATATTTACCATGTTTGTTGATTTCTTCGCGTAACCGATATTTCGGCGCTGTTGCAAGCGCCATGATCACGGTGTACTCTGTGTACTCTGTGTACACCGTGATCATGGCGCTTGCAACAGCGCCGAAATATCGGTTAAGCGAAGAAATCAACAAACATGGTAAATATCCCGATCGATTTAATAATGAATTACAAGTTCTTTGATTAAAGCAGTTAAGTTAAGATACAGTTAGTAAAATAATATAATAACAACAGTCTCGAATTGAAAACAATTTTTAAGTAGGTATACCTATGTTTCTTAAGTGTATTTTATGGAAATAATTTTCATAATATAATTCATTACCTACTACATAACATACCTACATAATATTGTAAAAATTAAAATAAAACATAAAAACATTCTATACTGAACATTATTTTTATGTAAGTGTAACAAAAAAGTGTGTGTTCAAGACTCGTAACGGGTAGGTAATCTTGAATAAGATGAATTCAGTTGATAGCACAGATACCTAACAATGTATTATGATAGTTAATAGTAATGAAAAATATCGTAAATTATGCTATAATAAAACGCTTAGAATTATACGGTGCACGAGCTTTAAGTAGCCTTACAGTTGAAATTTTCAACGTAAATAATATTACCTACCTACCTACATATATATTACACGAATTCTTTCGGAATATTTTTTATAGGTGCAGATATCTAAATCTATGTTTTTAAATACGTAAATCCAACTTTCATTTCAATTTATAGGGCAACATATATGTTGGATGTATTAGGAACAGGATAGATATCTGTTGTTTCTACCTATTACCTACCAAAGTAATTTTAAGTTCCATTTCTGTAGGTACTTATATATTTCTACTTTTTGTATTTTATATTATATTATAGTTTTTTTTGCATGTATAGTATGTATGTATTGTATGTATAGTATATGTTTGTACATTATAGTATATTTTTTTGGTTTCCATAGCTTTAACACGAGCTCCATCACAGCTCTATCTAAGCAACACGTGCGTGCGTGACGTCAACAACGTTTGAAGACTTTCAAGTCAAAAAAATCTCATAAAATACCTGTTATTCTTTTACTAATAAACCGTTAGATAGTGTTGTTTAGACTATAATACTGAATACTTTATATTATTACTAGCTGACCCGCGCGACTTCGTCTGCGTCACCCCGTTTTTGCAACATTTTTCATTCCTGCTCCGCACCTGTTAGTTGTAGCATGATGTTATATACATATAAACCTTCCTCTTTAACCATTCTATCTATTGAAACAAACCACATCAAAATCCGTTGCGTAGTTCTAAAGATTTAAGCATACAAAGGGACAAGAAAAATAGGGACAGAAAACGCGACTTTATTTTATACTATGTAGTGATGTATGTTCAATATTGAGACTAAGTATAAATTGAGCAGATGTGGGTCTGGGCGTGTCGAGGCAGCCGGTCGGCGCGGGCGCAGGCGGCTAGTCAGAAGCCGTATTCGGTCGGATTCCTCTGCGAGTGAGTCACGGGGCAGGAGCGCGGGCGCGGCGGCAACTCGAAGCCGCTAGACGACGGCCAGACACTATTTTTCAATGCGCACTCGGTCGCCGACGCGGCGACGCAGCCACAAACCGATATAAGTATAAGGGTTCTATCAGACAGAGAGCGGTCGCGCGGTCAATCGTTCAAGCAGTCAGTTTTGCGTTCTTTGTGTTATATTACGTTACATAGATATATTCACACAGGAGGCGTTCAACAGCGGGGTTCATGAGCAATAGCACGCTCGAACGCAGAACGCGAACGCAGAACGCTTCACCGCGTGACCGCTCTCTGTCTGATAGGACCCTAACTTAACAACCATACCAAGTAATCGATTGACTTTAACAACTAGTCGTTATGGAAAATAAGCTCGAACCAACTTTATAAGTTTCCTGCTCCTAATGATGGATGATGACACGTTAACAGTCTTGATGGATGACGACATGTTTAACAGTTTAGATTGATCTGAATCTAATAGGTGATAAGAATGTGGTTCACTTACCCGTATTAGTTATATATAGTAAGTAATATATTGTCCTATAAGTTCTGCAAAGCCGTAATGTGAAGATCAAGATAAGTTGTGGAATGTGTAGGAGCTCGTAAACTTTCATATTAATTAATCACACTGTCAAGCATCTCTAGCAGATTGTTGTTATCATGTACAGATTGTTTTTTTTTATTTGTGTCTTTATCAACAAATAAGTACATAAAACTTATACATAAACAAGGCCCCACAAAACCGTTTCCACGGTTTGACTGTGGGAACACAATGCTACATTTACATGCGGACATTAATAAAGAGTATTCATAACAGTGCATAATTACATTTACATTTGTTTTATTAGAAAAACTAGAATAATTTATGATTAAGAGAAAAAAAATAGTACATTTTAATAGTTTAATTTAAATAAAGATTGTGTGTTCTATTTTTGAATTAACTGTTTTTCTTATTTTAATCCAAGGAGTGTCGGGTCCTGAGATCATAGAGCAAGATCCAAAAGATTTTTTGCTGAAAAAACTTGAAGAATGCAACATTTTTGAGCTTGCTCCGTGAATAAAAATAAAGCTAATTATCTTTGAATCTCAGACGCACTTATTCTTTTCGTCTGAGCTTTTAATTTGAAGTGTAGTCTGTCTGTTGAATACATTTTCTATATAAATAAATTAAGATTATAATCAAATAGAATAAGAATGAATATAGACTGATATTTATAAAATATTCAAGTGTATCCAATTAATGTGGAATTTGTTATGGTTCGTGATGTAGGTACCTACTAATGATTATAATAAGCGCGTGACTACGACGATGCACTCATTATTTTCGAAACCGACTTCTAAATTGAGAGTGATTCGTGATCAATGGATGTGAAGATTAGGTGGCTATCTATAGGAGCCATGACTCAGGCGGGGTCCGAAGGGGGGTGGGGGTTTTCACATGGGACTTGACACCCCTCACCTCCAAACGACATCAGAGAGATCATTTTGTATCTCTTCTTCTAAATTGTTATTTGGTGACGATTTGGGGGTCACTAAGAAAAGATAACAATAATTTAGAAGATAGAAAAAAGTTAAATAATCAAATTAAGAAAATAACTAGGTGTTTGGGGAGGGTGGTTACTGGTTGGGGATGGTGGCCCCTGAGGCGGATGGCTTAAAGTGATTTTTTCTATTTGCACTGAGCGGGAATTGAACACTCGCATCCTGACGTAGTAGTCGAATTCACTTTCGTCATACTACGAAGGTCGTCCGTCCATAGTTCGTATAAAATCACAAAGTTTCAAATTGATATGGCGGTGTGTTTCGAACGCGCTTGACCGGTTCTCAATATTCGGTACTTGCCGGTAAAGTATTTTGAAAGTAATGTAAATACAGTCCAATATGATTTTAGTGTAGCAAGCGCGGCCATTGACTTCTTCTGGCATAGAGGCATGTTCCTTAATATCTTAGTTGTTATTGGATTGTTTCGTCAACTCTGGCGCCGCTATTAAGAGCTGGTCCGACTACTAGTGTAGGTGTGAAATATTGCGAGGATAAATATAAACTGTTTCATTATGAGTGCTTCAATAGTGCACCATTTAATATTCGGGATTAACTAAACAACAGAAGTAATAGAACACTGAAGATAAATGACGAAGTCATGATATAGTTTGCATGAAGTAAAACCCGTATTACTCTACTTTTTAATAATGTCTAATATAATTAAATATCTTGTGGGTGTCCGGCGTGGGAGTGGGAGTGTATAGCGTCCTAGTGGCGGCCCTAGGAGTGCGGATTCTCTCGCTCGCCGCATTGATCACGGCGATGGTACGGTGCGCGAACGCTTGGGCTGCCGGCCGGCGCCTCCTTCTGTAAGCAAGTAATGCTCGAGAAGGAGACGGCGGAACGAGTTCGAAAAAGACTCCGGACCCGCACAGCCCGCGACGAGCGGAGGCTACTCGGACGTCGGAGGTCGCAGAATGACCTCCGTCCTCCATGAGCGCGGGCCTGAGGGTGACGGGTGGAGCCGCCTGTCTCTCTAGCAGAAGCAGGCCGCGGCGGCGGCGCTAAGTGCGCCTCCCCATGCCCGGGGACTGGACAGGGACACCGTAGTCCCTACACCCGACGGGGGTCATCTTGAAAGAGACGGTCCCGGGTCTGCCGGGGTGCGAGGGATATGTTGACTACTATCTCACCTCCGGCAACTAAAGACCCAAAGATGGCGTGCGTTTTGGTCGGTTCGAGTCCGACATAACCTCTCCCACCGACCGGACCGCTACCGCTACCGAACGGACACCCTGTGCAACTAGTAAAAACAGAATCACTTCTCGCTGTTTGCATGCTCAAATCTTCAAAACTACACACGGATTCTGATGCGGTTTTTTAATAGATGGAGGATTTAAGAAGAAGGTTTATATGTACATATAATATCAGGCTAAGCTCAATATACTAAAAAAAATTGCTAATCGGTATATAAAAAAGTTCTCATCTTGATCAAAATATTTTTGGAACCATTAGTAGGTAAATTCTAAATGATATCGAAGAGCCCAGTGTGGCCAATGCTTTAAATGTATAAGTGACACTTGTGACACGCTATTCTTGCCAACATAAGAAATTTTATTATTTTTGTACCTGCTTGCTGGATAGGCACTCGATAACTGAAGTGATGGGTAATTAAGTACTATTTTCTTTTATAACAATTTGTTAGGAAATGAAAAGTTAAAGGAAAATTTAGACTAGCTACCTAGTGTACCTACATCGAAAATTCATCATCATCATGGGTAGGTATTCTGAATACTAGGTATAAAGATATAAAAATACTAGGTATAAAGACGGAAACACATTATTAATACCTGACATGACGCGAGCGCCACGCGATTTTTGTTTGATTCTGGTCTATAGAAAACATATTTTTAAATATTTTTTTATTGTACTTTTATATCTTTAATTATATTTTTATATCAGATTTAACATCCATAGTTTGTTAGTAAAAAGATTTATCTATACCTATATATAAAAATGAATTGCTGTTCGTAAGTCCGCTAAAACTCAAGAACGGCTGGACCGATTTGGCTAATTTTGGTCTTGAATTATTTGTGGAAGTCCAGACAAGGTTTAAAAGGTGAACAAATATGAAAATGCTCGGAATGGAGCAGCGGGAACGGGATCAGAAGTCCACGCGATCGGAGCTGCGGGCAACAGGTAATAAAACACTCAACACGCTTCGGGTCACGTCGTGTTTTTAATATGTTTCCGCCTTAAAAGCTTACATTACAGTGGTCGTCTATAGACTGGTTTATTCATAGTCTAGACAGAAACCTAATGAATGGTCTCAAAATAGACCACTCTATTTTTATCTCGCCAATAATATGCATTGCCAGATTTCAACTATCAACTATTATTGAATAACATCCGTTCCTAATTTATCTACTTACGTCAAAATAATGACATAGAGATGTGAATTTCTCTATTTTACGAACGCAACGGGGTATTATTTTTAGTGGAGTATTTACCTAATAGTACATAGTCTAACTGAGATGCGGCTGAACTTCGATATTTTCCGTGAAGCAACTGCCATTTGACCTCCACAACCATTGGTCCAATGACCCAATGGCGATATCGAAGTACCAAGTTAGACTGGTTGGACTTTTGAGGGATCCAACTACAAGTAACGACTGCCACAGATGTTTTTATGGCAACCGGGACCGACCGCTTAACGTGCTCTCCGAGGCACGACCAGACTAGTGCAAACAGCCATATTCATGCATACACCTTTTTGCACTGATCGGGGATCGAACCCGCGCTCCGTGCGTAGCAGTCGCGTTCACTACCGCCACACCACGGAGGTCCTCACAAACATTTAGTATTCTAATTATTAATAAACTATTTTCTTAGCGACTGTAGTACCTATGGAGTTCCTCAAGAAGGGCAGCAGAAGGTTTCTACAGGGTCTTTAGTAAGATTATGATGCATCTGGTCTTGCAAAATGTCTATAAACGTGAGCTTTCTGTCAGGTGAAACGTAAGTTTGTCTGCCACCTGCAAAAACCTCGCGGATGCCAACCAAAATAGGTGGAGGTGGTTATGTCGGATTCGAATCGACTAAAACACACGCCATCATCATCATTCCCTGAACCTTTTTCCCAACTCAGTTGGGGTCGGCTTTCCAGTCTAACTGTGATGCGGTTGAACTTCGATATTTTCCGTGAAGCGACTGCCATCTGACCTCCACAACCAATGGCCTAATGACCAATGGCGATATCGAAGTTCTAAGTTGGTTGGACTTTTGAGGGCTCCAACTACCAGTAACGACTGCCATAGATGTTTGTATGGCAACCGGGACCGACGGCTTAACGTGCTCTCCGAGGCACTTATAAACCTGCGACAAATACACACATAACTTCGAAAAGCATCGAAAAGTCATTGGTGTGTGCCATGGTAAACCTGGGATCGAACTCGAGACCTCGTCTCAGCAGTCCATTACCCATACCACTAGGCTACCGCGGCTTTTTCAAAACACACGCCATCGTCCGTCGATTATATAAGACTATTTTTCGCAAGATATACGAAAAAAATATTGTTAACGACACGTAGTTTCGGAATTATTATTTTGTAGATACCTACTTTGCTGTTTACCTTCGTTGTTCTTAAGCTAACTACAATATATTTCAAACATCGGTTGTACAGGTATACCTAGTACTACCTAAGTTTGCATTAAAATAACTTTTATTTTGAAATGTAGTATGTCTACCTAATACCTACCTACCAATAGAAAAATGTCTTATATATTATAAGAATAGTTTTCCTGCAACCTACACATTCACTTTTAAATCGTGTTCTGAGGAATCTATTAAAAAAGGTATTTATAATAATCTATCTGTCGTAAAAGTTTGTGGTTTGTGGAATGGAAATTAAGGAATTATGTAAAAAGAAATCGCAATAATAAGTTTTTACAAATATTGCAGCAGTTTTGTTATCGAATGGATCCATTGACCCATTGAATAGTAAAGTACCCATTGAATATACCTATCTCATACCTACTTAATGGTTATATCTACACGTTTATCGTTAATAAAACCAGAATTTGTATTGAATAAATAATACCTGTAGTGGCGGCGCCGCGGCGTGGCGTGAAAAAGCATCTGATGAGGCCGTCAAGCTGAGCGTCACCATTGTAACACTACATGTTTGTAATGGTGACCCTTTTTCATGAGACTTTGTTTACAGCTTACCATCAGGCAAGGTAAAGTCACATTGACGTGTCATAAATGAAATTATAAAAAAGTAGCGGTACGCTATGATGGTCGTTTTGACACCTGGTTATGCATGTTTTCTCTTTTATTAGTGCCTTTTTATGGAACTGTTAGACACAGAAGAAGATAAACTACATACACCAAAAAGGGGTAAACGTAACTATAGTAGGTACTTACTACGTAAGCAACGCAAGGAGTAGTAACAATATCTTGTAAGTAAATATATCCCAGTACCTATAGCATTTAGTTATTCTAATAATTATTTTATGAATTTGTGACGCTCTTTGTGTCTTTGTACCGCTCACAAAGGTTAAGTGTTACGAATAACATAAAATTTATGAAACACTTAGCAACTAAGACGATCACTACTAATGAGCCATCAACTTTTACCGCCTAAATTCAAAGTGTCTGACAAAGGCCTGCCTCTTGAGTGCCAGACGGCAGACAGGCCTAATAAACCTTCTAGTGTTCTTCTATCTAGGGATGGCTTAATCAAATGCATTTATATAGGTATTGTAAAGTCCGTCTAGCCTGCTGTAAGGGTATCTAATTTAAAATTGTGATTGTCTGGCAGCCTTCAAGTTGACCTAGTTTTTGTTTCTGGGACAATGAAGGACAAACCAGGTGTCTGGGTTGAAACCACATTTTGCATAATATGTTAAGTCCCGTCTAGCCGTTTAATTAAATATTTTAATTTTGTGGGCGTTAAATCAAAGCAATTGTTAGGGTTACGATATAATTCATGTCCCTGAAGGGTTAGTTAAACGGCTGGAGTAACTTCGCAAAAGTTATTTAGATTTATTTATGAATTTAAATGTAAACTATCAATGTGCAAAGAAATTTACGAAATTAGATTATTTGATCAGACATTACGTCATATTTATACTGTTGATTGATGGCAATTGGTGGAACTTATTGTTGTACATGATTGATAACACACTTGTACTTCTCCACTAACTAACCGGTTTCGCCTTGCGGCATTCTTAAAGGTTTACATTCATATATGTGAATGAAGAAATACATGGTGAGTGAAGAAGTACAAGTGTGTTATCAATCATGTACTTATAACTATATTAGTCGTTATATGTAATTGTATTGATTCTGATTTTGACGTTTACGTTATATATATTTACACATACATAACACAAAAGTAATTATACTACGTAAATTTATCCAAAAGAGCATTATTATGTCTACTTAGAAAAGAAGTGATCAATGGGCTCACTACCATAGACGCCCAAGATCGTAAGAATTGGAGAAGGAAAAGCAGGAAGGTGGACCCTAAGCTCTGAGTTCATCTTGGTCTCAGATGCAATCAGGAGAACACGACTACATGGTGATAATGATGAGAAAATGAGTGATTATTGCAATGCACCTATGTCTGTGGCACATGGGACTTAGGGTGCAGCTCTACTTCATATATCTGCTGATTAATGAACAAGGCTCTGATGCAGAGCTTTCTCTTGGGGTTGGGTGTTTCAGCGTGGAGTTCGTTTTTTGTACATACTAATCCACTCATATTAGCACCAATGTATAGAAATCTACTGGATCTATTGAGATTTATGATTATTGCTCCGCTCCCTTGGATGGTAGCGTGATGATATATAGCCTATGTTACGCATACATATTGTAGCTTTTTATATGTGAAATCGGTCCAGTAGTTTCAGAGCCTATTCTTTACAAACAAACAAACAAAAAAACAAATCTTTCCTCTTTATAATATTAGAGTAGATTAGCAAAATAAAACAATCGGTTGATGTGGTGAGACACGAAATACTCCGGTTTGGCAGGCTAAAGTGCTTATTTTTCCAATTTGATCAAACAATAGTGGGGGAGTGCATTGCGATTTCGATGCACCTCGCCGTGCATTCACTCTAGTGCTGCTACTGTTACAAAATATATGTTTGATATCGATTGATCAAATTGTTATCGATATAAGTTGGTATTCGCGTTCGTTACTGTTTATTATCAAACAGTCTTGCAACCTAACATTAAAAACAAGTAAAACTAATGGGTGGTAAACATGGACATAAATCTTTCAGGTCTAAGCACCTACCAATCCTTAATAAATTTTCCATTTCATAATAAGGTAATGAGAAATTCAAATTACCGTACTAGATTTAGCCTATGTTCATTTCACATTAAACCTATTTTCTGACGCAGACTTAACTCCAGACGGTCCAGCTATCTATTCAATGGAAATAAACTGTTCATAATGATGATAATATACGCATGTTTTTACATTCATTGGATAACGTCGAAGATTCATTTACGTGCAGCATATGTTACATTCATGATGGATTTATGTTGGTCTTATACCGGGTATTTATACAGTCTGTAAGCTGAAGAGTGAAACACGCGATAACACAAACCAGACGAATATCAAGAACCTATCTTCACTCTGACACGACAGTGGCAATAGTACTGTAGCACTAGCATGAACTTCTATCGAATTCATATTGTAAAGGTTTCCAGAGAACGGAGCATTGTGATTGGCAGCCTGCCTCTTGTGAACCTGAGTGCGTGTGTCACCCGCCAATCGCAATGCTCCGTTCTGTCGATACCTTTACATTACGAATTCGATGGTATTTCGTGCTAAGGCTACTGAGCGCAATGTGTATCTCACCTCCAATTTCATGGAAATACTTGAGTGTGGCAAACAGGCAGTACACACATAAATCTCGAGAGGCGATTGAATACAGACGCATAAGCGTGCCCGTGCGCATAATTCAAAGGGGCGATCACCAGGAATCGCCGCTTCGCATGCAGACGGCTGCGTTCATTCCAAAGCAATAAACCCGTTACAGGCGACGTAATGCGCATATTTGAGAATATTAAACGACATACGTAGACCGCTCTAGTATGTTCTACGAATATTAAACGACATACGTAGACCGCTCTAGTATGTTCTACGAATCGATTTTTAGGCATTCATCATATTTGTCTTGCCAAGTTTGATTAAATCTTCTTTCCAAGATATTATCGATGAAGCTTTTTTTACAATCTAACATAGTTAATTTTCGTAAAAAGTATGATGACAAGATGTAGATACAAATGAATAGTTTATGTCACTTATTTTCATACTTATATGAGCTACGGAATTCTCCTTTAACGAAAAAATACCGCTGAGTTTCTTGCTGGAATTTTGTCAGGACTAGGCCGCTTTGTGAAATAGTGGTGGTTCATTTGCTCAATATGAAAGTACAGTGAATTTTTTTTGTATTATCTTAATACATTTATTTGACAGGATGTACCTACTTTTTAATAACAGGTATATAAATGTAGGATGATCATGATTTTACGGATTGCGAAGAAAAATGAGGAAATGTGCTTAGTTTTCTTAAAAATTTAGAGACAATATCAATGTCAGATTCAAAAATAATTTATTCTCCATCGGAACGAAACTTATATAAAACGTTAGAAATAAAAATAAACTAGTCTAATAATTAGGAAATGGGTGAGGGAAATCACATTACAGGTTTTGATCCGAAACTGAGCTATCTTGAGAAGACTAAAATAATAATGAGGACATTATATTGACTATCGATATCGATAGACAAGGTGATCGTCACCAGTCCGCAGGTGCTCCGGCGATACGCGGTTCCTCTCGAATGATCGCGGCGCCGCACCGGCAGATCGTGGCCAGACGACCCAGCTCTTTAATATTTATTTACAAATGCAAATATGTGCAGTGTGCACTCACCCAGCCGAAATACTGTAGCGACGAACCTCAAACAGCTATATGTGCCGACAAATTTTATGTCTTTGCTAACAATATGCTGACATTTTGGTGTCCTCGCAAGTGTTAGGTAATATGAATTTAACCCGTCTTGTTTTCGTACGACAGATATACGAGTATGTACTCGTATAACAAGCTAAAAAGTCAAGGTTATTTTTTTGCGAATTAGCTGAGTGAATGTGAAATGTGAACTTGTGAACCCTTTACCTACCCCGGAGTGACATTGATAGTGTCCATATAAATTCGAATTCAAGGCTAAAAGTGAAATATGGAAACAATCATACCACAATATTCCTAATATAAAAGGAACTAATCAATTTTCAAATCCTTTAATTATAGGTATAACTATTAAAAAGCAGCATGAGCATGACATGTAACTTTGTATTATAAACTTGTTGTATTGTAAACTTGATCATCTCTAATTCAAGATCTTGGATATCCTAATTCAGCTCGGATTATTAAATCAATAAATTCCTGCTATAGGTAGGTACCAGCTCAAATTCCAAAAATAAAGTATGATGTTCCAATATCTTTATAATTTGTTTTTCGCAGTCATTTTCGCAGATTAAATCTAATAATACTTTTAATACCACAATAATAATATAGTACTACAATATGTATTTCTTATACCTCATTCACGTCCCCACGGATCCCCGGAGCATCGAGCCTTCTCCGGACCCACCCCGCCATCTCCCTTGTTTAGAGGCCCTGGGACCATCTCTTTCGAAATTTCTACTCAACTACTCGTAGTAGATTTTAAGTTTAAAAACAGACAGTTCATATCATCTATAATAAATAATATTATAAATGAGAACAATTAATCTATGATGAGAACGTAATTCTGTCAGTCTGTTACGTTTTCACGTCAAAACCACTGAACCGATTTTGATCATATTCAATACAGGGGTAGATTAGACCTTGGAAAGGTACATAGACTATGTTTGGTTGTGATAACGGACACCCACGCGGGCGGAACTGTGGGCTAGTAATTATATAACATACTAAATTAAGGCATTAACTTCATAATTTTAATTTATAACGCTCGTGAAACCAAACTATTAAAATTTATGTAGTTAAAATAAGTACTTAACATACATTACGTTGTACAGAGTCGTCGTGTAACTAGACGGACTAGTGAACGGGCGGATGTTTCCCAGACGGAGAAATGTTATGTTACTCTGTTAAGTGGATATAAAACCATGTAAGTAGGCGCTAACTGCGTCTAATTTCACATAATCACTTTTGAAGTTTCTATGTTCAACTAAAAAAACATATAATTTGAATACATTGTGAACTATTTACCATGTAAAGTTTTTTTGGTAATTTTAAATTGGATAGAGTTCCACATTATGCGTGGGACTTGACTCACGACAGTAAGTTTTCGAGTGATAACTCTGTCCATATTCTTTCCTGTTCTTTCGTGCGGAAACCCCCTCGGGTTTGAATTTATTGGAGCCCACGATGGTGTCTTCACATCTGTCTGTATAATCGAAAAATCTGGTGTGCCCAAAAAATGATATCCTAAGACCTTTGACATTCTATACTAAATATCGGATCGACTATAGTCGGGAGCAAGAGCGCATATTGGGAGAGGCTTATGTCCAGCTGTGGACTGCGATAGACTAATTCATTGATTAATATTTAGGTGTATAAAATTCTGGTATTTCTGGTCATTGGTGATGTAAAAAGTTCACGTAATCACTGATACGAGTATTAAATAAGGACGGAAATACCTGGTATGATATAGATCCTAGTATGTACATGCACCTATCCAAAATATTATTCGATAAAATTTACAGAATTATTCGTGAATTCCGATTCTGTTTTGCGGTGACCGCGGATATTGCCAGCTTCACCCACTTGTGCCTGTTTTATAGGCCATTAAAATATACGACCGGGTTTCGGAACTTCGATTGGTGCTTCACATTTTATTTTCGGAGTGGAAATGATGACTTCGGAATGCAACATTTTAATATCAGTGTTTGACAACGGCAAGGTTTAGATTGCGAACTCAGATCGCAAATTATATTGAGTTGAGTATTGATTCTGGTGATGCAAAGATATTTAACTTTTTTTTCTGAATGTGCAGTAAAGTCTCTTATTGGCTTGAATGGTAATTTTTTGCGAGGTTATTTCTGTAAGGTAGAGCTCATATATTCCATTACATATACCCATTCAGAGAATAAAATTTGTATTAATTCGAACAATGTGCTTAGAACCAATAGGCGTGTAATTTATTTATTATAATTACTTTGCTCCAGAAATTAGTGATACATGAAGTTACATACTTAAATCCGAAAATATATGTTTAATCGAAATTCTCATACATAAAAGTACATAAAATTAGTACATAAAGTAGAGCTAATTAAATTATTAAGTCAGATTTTGTTACATAAAACAAACATAGGAAATCCTTTTTAGGTGATACTTTGGCATTTCTTACACGTAGTGTTTTGCCTTGCCTTGGCTCGACTCGGTGAACTTCATTATCTTTTTAAGCACTAAACTAAAGCATTAGTAAAATCCTAAGGTGTGAATAAAGGTCTAATATCTACAATTTATGTATATCGAATGATTACTTAGTAAAAGCAAATGAATTTTCGGTTAAACGTTAGGCTGGATTTCACCAGTGAGAGCTAAGTTTTCACGTTTTATTCAAATGAAAGTTATTGTGTGCTAACGCAGTTATAATTGATGAAAAGACTTTATTAGTAAAACCTAGCCTTCTCCTTTGAGCATCATCATCATTCTCTGAACCCTTTCCCAACTCAGTTGGGGTCGGCTTTCCAATCTAACTGTGATGCGGCTGAACTTCGATATTTTCCGTGCAGCGACTGCCATCTGACCTCCACAACTAATGGTCCAAATGACCAATGGCGATATTGAAATTTCAAGTTAGACTGGTTGGACTTTTGAGGGCTCCAACTACCCGTAACGATTGCCATAGATGTTTGTATGGCAACCGGGATCGACGACGGCTTAATGTGCTCTCCGAGGCACGACCAGACCAGTGCAAATAGTCATATTCATGGATACAACTTTTTGCACTGAGCGGAGATCGAACCCGCGTACACTACCGCCACGCCACGGAGGCTGTCAGCTTCTCAGCTTCTCCTTTGAGCATGTACGGTACATTAATTTAGTTGTTTAGTTAGACTGCCAGTTACTTGTGACAAGTGCCACTTTAGCATGTAAAAGTGTCATGTCATATCATGGTATGTCATGACAATTTTATGTGCTTAAAGATAGTGAGAGTTTAGCCCCCTAAAATCCAACCACACGTCCTGATCGTCTACCTGATCTCGTGGGGGGCGGACACACGGAAACGAATTTACTGGCGTGGCTAACGTGGCTCTGGAAGACTTTTTTGAACTTGAAACTTGACATTGGCGTCTCGCCATTAATTTTATAAAACGTTTACATTTACTAGAGACTGGCCAAATTGCGGCAATCCTGCTGCAGAAGCCATTTTAAGAAAAGAAGAAGTAGTGAGAGTTTATAGAGTGGCCAAATTGCAAAAAATCTAGCTTCTAACGTATCAAACAATGTATGAAATTTCAATGAGATGCGTCAGAGAACGCAGTTATTTTACACTTGGCAATACCATGCTGGAATACGAATGTGATATTTATCACAACTTTCGAGAATATAATAAAGTTTAGAATTTATTTTAAGGTGTTACTTTGTTTCCATGAGGAAACATGCCAGTAGCCTAGTCATTTCTGAAGAATTATTTTAATATAATACATAGAGCATTGTATACTGGAAGTTACATTTTAGATTTGAATATTAAACGAAAATTAAAGTCAATAAAATACTACTAGGTATGCAGTGACTTGCAAGAGTACTGTGCAACTGTTGAAAATGACATCAGGGTTTAATTCCAGAGTCTAGCAAAGAGTCATTTATTAAATTCTTAGCAGTGTTGACTTGAAAAAGGTGCCCGGTTTACAGTAAATTCTAATCGAGTATATTATGCTAGCTTACTAATAAACACGAACGCGTGCATTGTTGAATATGGAAAATTTAGTGGGCATATCTGCTTTTCTGTCATAATAACGAGTAAATCAATGTAAATGTCTCAAAAGAATAGTAGTCACAGTTATACAGTTAAGTTTTTGGTTCTTAGACTTAATAGAATTGTCTGCAAATATGAATTAAAAGTAGGTAAGTACGAGTATATTGATTTATTTTTCATATTATCAGCATTACAGCAGTAGGTAAACGATGCCGTTATAAAGTAAATAATTTCAACGTCGACCAAATATATACCTAATAGATATATTTGGTCTTAAAAAACAAAATGTGAATCTGATATCCTAGCTATAGAATGATTTTGACGAACTTTCTTGTGGATTGTACGTAGTGTTGTATGTATGTGTGTGTTTGTGTGCATGTATTAGCATATTTATTCATGGTGTTTAAGTAGCAGGAATTGAGTGAAAGATTGATTGATTTATTTCTAAGAATGTATCGTTTAAGGCACTGTTTTGAATATTAACACATTGTCTGGGGACATAGACAGAAGCAATTGTGTGTGTGCGCGTATAAACGTGATTTCCGTGATATTAAATTCACCTGTGACTTGTAAATTACTACTTATAATTTATAAGTAACGAAGGAAAGCATTGATAACTGACTTATATTTGGAATGTTGGGAAGAAAATTATTTCTTGCACCGAACTCAGCAGTAGGTATAATTTTTGAAAAAAATTTAATGCTTTTTTTTTTGATGAGGATGAGCAATTACCTTTGTCCATAATCCCTCGTAATATCAGAATAGCGCCAATGAAAACATCACTAATCGAGTATTAATATGTAGTATGTACTATTCAATAGCCATTATCTGGATTGACAACAGTAGCGGTCGTTTTCTTATCAGTCAGAAACAACTATTTATTTATTGTGGTACCATTAGATTGTACCATTGATGGTACTGTGACAATTTTAGCTAATGAGCAGGAGAGTCTCCAAAGTGTGACTTTGACTAGGGTTAGTGCTTGAATGAAGAAGAATTATAGTGACTGTTTTATCTAGTGAGTCAGGGGGTTAAATATTATTCCCGTGCAAAGTCGGTTCATTTTTATTAGGTGGTACTTTACATTTTTAATGATTTTATATATATATATTACTATTTTTTCTTGTTACAAATAAAATAGCTTAATGTTTTATGGAGTGAAAATATAATTAGGTAGGTCGTACAGTTTTCATAGTGAATTTTGTTAGCAAAAAATTTTTGGTGAGTAAAAACTTTGGAACTTACACAGTTTCACGAGTTACCTACTTATTTTTTTAAAAATAGACTCGTACTGTAGGTTTGTATTTGACAAACTTTGACAGTGACGCCTCTTTGAAATGAAACCTTATTTAGGCACCTCGTAAGGTACATACCTAAATATTTTATTAATTTTCATACAGATTGTTTTCACTTTTATTTATGACCTACTCAATTTACGTTAGGTATCCAGTACTTATATACTGTTAGTTTAAACTATGTTTTATTCAGATAGTTTATAGCATTTTCAGTGTAGAATTTTTATAGAAAAAATGTTTAAATAATATATCGCAATCATAGTATACCTGTTGTTTTAGGACGTAAAAACCATTTCTATAGCAGCCCCGTGCGTAACACGACACGGAAGCCGTCCCACCGGTCCGCGGCTCTGTCATTCACTTTGCATCTTATCTTATCGTACTCTTATTAATCTATCCTAATTAAGTATGTTAATATCATAACATCGTATAATTCTTTAATTCGAATGTCTGACTACGTTACAATATCAGGTAAAACGATTATCATATTGAATCCACCAAAAAAAACCGTTTAAGAATTCACTTGAAATAAAACGCCAAGTTTCGTATGAAATTAAAACGATTACAATGAACCAATAAATGAATAGAACTATTGATTATGGTACCAAACATAAAACGTTACCATATAACTTTAAAATGTACCGGCAAAGTTAACGAATATAATTTTACGAAAATTTGGTGAATTTACGAGAAATGATGCGTGGAGGAGGATCACAGGAGACAGCGTGTGCTGTGTGTAGAAATGCAATTTCGCTCACCTGCTGCCGGGCGCGCGAGCACGAGCGGCAGCACGAGCAGCGGCAGCAGCGGCAGCCGCATGCTCCCGCTAACGTCGCATGCCGGCGCGTGCGGCGCTCTGCGCTCGCCGCCTGCTGGCACGGCACTGCGGGGCCGGCCCGGCACGTGCGCTGGTGCGCGCACACCCACCCGCGACACGTGCCGCCGCGCCTCCTGCAACAAGTGACCGTCGCTGCACCGCCGCCGTGGGACACCGCGCGACACATCCGACGCCGTTGTCGTCGGTGTTGCCTTATCGGAGAGTCGACGCGGACTGAGAGCTCGAGACTGGGCGTCGAGCGCGGTCAGCCGGCCGCGGCCGGGGCGAGTCGCGAGTGCAAGTGCAGCGAGTGTGCGGCGGGCGAGTCGACGACCCGCCGGCGACGCGCCACGCGCCTCCCGCAGCCTTCCGCCTTGTGCCGCCGGCCGCATGCCCGATACGCTGATCATGTTCCACACCTTCGAGTCCGTGCAATGCTTCAACCATCAGCACTGAACTGTACATGGTTATGTTCTAAGCGCGACATAATAAATACACTCACATATTTTGGACGTACGATGAATATGTACGATGATTTTCAATTCCGTTTAACATATTTAAATAATTTATAGATTAGGTAGTAACGAGCCACATAGTTCTATTGAACTTAATCTCATTATAGCATGCTCAATAATAGCGTTGGATCAATGAACTTCATGACGGTTAAGCGTTGAAGTCTTTTCAAGGGCGCTTATTACGTTACATTCCTAAAAAAACAAGTTTGTCTTGTTACATGAAATCCTTCATCTATTTTAAATTTAATCGTATTGCTAGTTGATGCATCAAACATCTTGATGTAATGATTACGGAGAAGGCTTGGAAACGGCTTGTAATAATAATAATTTCAAATCAATTACGACAAAAACACACGATCGGGAGGAAAAGGTAGGGTTTATGCGAGTTCTTAAAACATTTTGTGGTTAATTTCTCGGACAAATGATTTTGTAAATGCACAGTAGCCGGCGTCCGATTATTAGCGGTAATGGTTCAAGAAATTCGCCTTGATTGCGGGTCTCGAGTGTCTCGCCGCGCCGCGTACCTGCGCGAGCGAGCACCTTGCAGCGACGCGGTGACAACACCGACCTAACTATATACCCAGGTATATACCTAACTGAAGTGCATCTCGTGATTTACTATTCGACTAACATATAATGTTTATTAATACGTACTTACTGTGGCCAGGCCATACATAATGTCTTGGACATTATCTTTTCAGCCTCAGTGGATCCGAGACTTTCACAGCAGATTTCCGGGTCTGCTATTGTGTGATCTAGATATTACAATACAAATTAGTATTAATGATTAAGTATTTATTTTTATATTTATCATTATGATATTACTTTAAATAAATACATAATAATATGTACTTTGTAGTGTAGCGATTTGTAGTGTAGTGTGACCTATATACAGGAGGCATGGGTTTGATCTCCGCTCAGTGCAAATATTTATATATATGCATTGATATTAAGTATTAATGGCCGTGCCTCGGAGAACGTTGAGTCGATCCCGGTTGCCATCGGAACATTTACGGTACGACTACCGTAAATGTTCCGATGGCAACCGGGATCGACTTTCACAGCAGATTTCCGGGACTTTCACAGCAGATTTCCGGGTCTGCTATTGTGTGATCTAGATATTACAATACAAATTAGTATTAATGATTAAGTATTTATTTTTATATTTATCATTATGATATTACTTTAAATAAATACATAATAATATGTACTTTGTAGTGTAGCGATTTGTAGTGTAGTGTGACCTATATACAGGAGGCATGGGTTTGATCTCCGCTCAGTGCAAATATTTATATATATGCATTGATATTAAGTATTAATGGCCGTGCCTCGGAGAACGTTGAGTCGATCCCGGTTGCCATCGGAACATTTACGGTAGTCGGCAAGGGTAGTTGGAGATCTTAAAAGTTTCATTAATCTACTCGTAATTGTAAAACTTCGATATCGTCTACTAGATGTTCTACCAGATGTATCGTAATCATTTCAATGATATCAGCGATGACACTGGCTCTTTATCAGTACAGAGCGAGATTGTATTCTCATTACATTTATTGGACGCCCATTCGTTTCAGCAAGCAATCAAAACCCGGTACTATTTCAACCTGGCTCTTTCTAGAGCGACTATTAAATGGCATAGGAATGCATAAAGGACAAACAAATAAACAAATTCTACATTTCCTTACATTTTCAATAATTTCCATTTTCATTATCTAGATTACAGAATTGTCAGTAAATTTCGAAATTTTTTTAGTTAGCGTTAGTAGTAATTTATCTTAGATAGTCATTATTATAATAAAGGAATTTGTGAAATTACATTATGATTGATTGATTTGCTCGGTACTGCGGAATTCACAAATAGGTTTTTTAAATATGCCAGAGGTTACCCCACCCTCGGCAATTGATGACCCAAGACGGCCGTGCGGTTTTGGTCGGTTCGAGTCCGACATAACTCCGAAAGAGGAAATAAAGAAAAAGGTTATTTCTGTTGACTTGACATTTCATGAGTAATTTGACATTTAATCATTTTTATATTTAATTTTGACTGTGTTAACTTGCAATGGTGGTGTTCTCTCAGATCTCAATCTCAGAAACAATAGAATCATCCCCGCTAGCACTTAGTTTTCTATTTACACTCTATCCGATGTTCTGATTAATGGTCAGCAGCCATCTTCCCGTGATCAAGACTGTTGAAAAGCAACCAAAACGTCGGGAAGACTAAAAATCATGGAACGCCCCCTTAAATTGACTATACGAAATAAAGAATGAGTGTGTCTTTAAAATAAATTACTGTTTTGCAGACTACAACAAATACCTACGCGCTGTGCCTTATATAGTAAGAAACAATTAGTTTCTGTCAAATTAATTCACTCGTGACTATAATGTCCTTTTACAAGTAAATGTCATTTTTTGTCTATAAAAAGAAAAAGAGACTATGACTTTGACGCATGCGCGATGCAGCGAATGTGCACACAAATGTCCTAATTTGTTATTTCTAGGCAAAATAAGAATGACATAAAATGTATGTTGTTAAACGTCAAGTGTGTTTGTATATAAAGTTTTATTTTATGTTTTCTGATTTCGAGACGAAAATGAATAAATTCTTGCGGAAGGTTAGGGTAGCAATGTCTCTGAACATTTTTATCAACGAACCTACTCTTACTATTATATTAGACAGAGTTTACTTAAAGTACACTCAGCTAACCCACCGTTAAAGTAACTTATATTGAACAAGTCAATACAGTGAAAAAAGTTTTCAGAAATTCGGTGAATGGCGTCTGCTTCACCCACGGTTTCATTTTCAGTCACAGTTCTCAGTCGGTAGAGTATTCCTAAAAAAGATCCTAACTGGGGTTCAAGCTGGGTTTTAATCGCGAACCAAGGTTAGACCTAATAACAATATTAAAATCGAAATCGTGATTCATAACTTAAAAGCTTTGCATTAAGGATTTGGGTCAAATACCCTACGCTTTTAGTGTTGACAGATTAATATCTGCTACTACTTTCAATAATAATCTGTCATTATTCTTGTGCAAAGATCTAGTATTCACGTTTGCATATCCAAAAGGGTTGTACTCATTATTTATGCTATGTGTTGACTATACTATCCTGTATATAACTTGTTATGTACTTACTTAAGCCAAGAAGGTAGGCCGAAGAGTACTTTTAAATGTTCTAAATACCAATAAAATACCTTTGATCAGTAAAAGATTTAGACTTTTGCATATTAAAATCCATGTAAAATCCAAATCCACGATACTTGGCCGAGTGATGAAAATAAGTACAAGCAATAAGCACACACACTTAATAGAATGAAGGGTATCTATTCTATCCCATTATAATATATATAAAATAAATAAATACTCTATATTTCATTATTAACACCGAATAAGCCGCGGTAGCCTAGTGGTATGGGTAATGGACTGCTGAGACGATGTCTCGGGTTCGATCCCAGGTTACCATGGCACACACCAATGACTCTTCGATGCTTTTCGAAGTTATGTGTGTATTTATCGCAGGCTTACAAGTGCCCAATGGCAATAGGCTCGCCACCTGTTACATTGGGACCTAAACATAAACTGGCGAAATGTGGGTGCTAGCACCTCTGTCTACCCCTTCGGGGATAAAGGCGTGAGTTTATGTTGTTATGTTATGTAACACCGAATGTAATAGAATAGAGTATATTCGGTCAACCCATTCATTGAACATTAAATTCCATTCCGTTCTACAAAACGACTACCCCACAATGTCTAGGGGCCCTGGTAGATCACGCTAAGAACTAGGTGTGGAGACTGTAGGATTTGTTTTCAAAAATGTAACCCTTGCAGTAGGTACCGACATGGATCATCTACTTATGAATAAAATGGACAAATGTTATTATAACGTTCTTGCGCTACGTGAATCTAAACATCCAGTGTTCACTGACGATGTGTGTTTTCTTTGTGTGTGTTTAACCTAGACTTGTGGTAATACTGTCTCATAATAGTGATATACATAGATTAATATGAGGTCAAATTTATTTTACTAGCAGTCTTTGAATAGTTGGTAGACTTCGAGAGCAGCCTTTTTCTCAACGGCTGGTGAGTATGTTTCAACGATAAAGTATCGAAATCCATACATAAATATCACAACAGTAAATTTTTTCCGTATCCCCCTCCATTTTTCCCCTATTAAAAACCTCTATATTAAAATAGTGCTTTAGATAAAAGGACATGTGTGCCAAGTTTCTTAAAAATTAGTTAAGAATTGTGCCGTCTAGACCGGAATTGACACATCCACTGACAAATATACGGAGAAAAGCTGCAAAATCGGTCACCTTTTTCAAACGGAGACCCTCGCTCGCTTTGCTCACTCGGTCAATTATTTTACTGGATACAATTTTTTCAACTGTCTCCTAAAACAACATCATCATAAGAATGTCTTTTCGTCAAAACGCAGGAAGTCCTGGGTAATTTTGTATGGAACCCGTACCCACTTTGTAGCATTTTAGACTAGGTGTAATTTAGAAGAGGCCTAATTGAGTAACTCGAAAATAAGTGAACGAATGAATGAATGAATGAAAGACCGAAGTTATGATAACTTCTTTGTAACATTTTCAATTGCCAATAATCGCACTTTTTCTGCTTTTTGGACTAAATAAATAGGTAACCAGTCATTTTTTCTGTCTTAAGAGAGCGATATAGCTTCCTATCGTTGGTTTTTGGTCCAGAAAAAATATTAAATAAGAACTATCAATCTTAAATTGCACAGTTTTATTAAATTGTATTGTTACTTTCAATGATTATATCATCCCAGGCACTCGCCGGACCTACGAAGTTATCTAGGTGCCTGCCAACACCTAAGTACCATATTATGCCAATAGTATGGGCACAAGCACCTAGAGTTCTCATACCCGTCATGCAGGAGCAATAATACGCTTCGATGGCTTCTCTGCCCTGGATATTAACCTTGATTAAAATATATGTGTAATATATTTTATTTGACACGTGCCTCGATAATATGCGGCCTCTAATTAACGAGCAGTTTTCGGTTACTAGCCCATGCTGCGACATTCTAGGGCTACGGCTCGAAGATACCTCAATATTATATATACCATCTCCACCTCGCAAATGCTCGGCAAATCAAATCAAATCAATCAAATCTCCATCAATATTATATACCGCGTTCACCTTCCATTTTTTTGAAGCAGATGAGCAATAATAATAATCCAATCGTACAGTAATACACTGAAGTCCGTTGTGAAAGCCGAGGTTGTAAATAAAAGTAAGAATAAAATAAACTAAGATATGCGCGAGCGCTCAAAATCAGTTCTAACAGGTACTAACTACTGACGGCACACCGACGCTAGCACAAAATAGTTCGAACTACCCACCTAATCGATAAAATCAAAAAAAATTGAACGTGCGTGGGTCGATTTTACTAAGGATTTTCGGTATTTTCAACATCAAATATCTTTTTTCCTACATAAGTTACAAAGTTGCTCCAATACAAAAAATATCTACGTTTTCAAAGACCTTTCGAATGGTACCAATTTCAACTTGCTACAAACTGGGTACGTTCTGACCCATGTCCTTTAGCGTTAAACTCAGTATGGATAATGCCGGCCAATTGTATGATTGTAAACAGTATTTTTAGCTCGACTATTTTGAACACCGACTTATACGTTTTATGAAACTTCCTCCTCCTGTTTCCTCGTCTTGAATCATCATCATCATTTCAGCCACAAGACGTCCACTGCTGAACATAGGCCTCCCCCATCGACCTCCAATCCGACCGGTTGGAGGCGGTCTGCATCCAATGGGTACCCGCGACTTTGACTATGTCGTCCGTCCATCTCGCAGGAGGCCGTCCCACGCTTCGTCTACCGGTACGCGGTCTCCATTCAAGAACCCTTTGGCTCCAACGGCCATCTATTCTTCTTGCTACGTGCCCCGCCCACTGCCACTTCAGCTTGCTAACCCTGTAGGCTATGTCGACCACTTTCGTTCGTCTGCGGATCTCCTCATTTCTGATTCGATCTAGCAGAGAGATTCCGAGCATAGCCCTTTCCATAGCTCGCTGTGCGACCTTGAGCTTTCTTATGAGGCCCATAGTGAGGGTCCACGTCTCGGCGCCATAGGTCATCACTAGCAACACGCACTGATTATGCGTCGTATATCGTCTTGAATATATAATATATATAATATATATATCCCAATAAAAGCATCAAACATAGTAATAATAATAAATGTTATACGACATTCTACATAAACTATGTTCCTTGTAGTCAACGCAAAGCAAAGTTATTTGCATTTTCTAGGATACCTCTGTAACTATGCGAAATACAGCAAACTGCCACTTAAGGTCAATTAAGAGAGTGGTGCTGTTCCAGTCGAGTCAGCCCATTCATCCTTGGAAAAGTATGGCTCTGCACCTGGATGTTGAATGTATTAAATTAAATAACCAAGTAAGGGAACATTTCCGTTCTGCACTTTTTTTAAATTTCCTGTGGTGTTCATTGAAACCGTTATATTCCAGCTATACATGCATGGCTGTACGTAATTGCGCAAATGACAGACTTTACATTTCCGTCGCCATCGTGTAACTCTCAATCGTATTCAGTTAATTTCGCAAATAACACATTCAATTTGCCTATATGCGAACGTACTTAGTTTTACAAATTGTGAAGACACTTTGACGTCGGCGATTTGGCGATTTTATGCGTAATTCGTAATATTTTATCAAATCAAATCAAAAATCATTTATTCTATATAGATCATTAAACGAAACTTACAAAACGTCAATATAAAAAATATTTAAAGATTAGCGAGCAAATGGACCACACCGGTTCGAAACGCGGCCCCGACCTGAGAAGACTCCGGCACGAAACTCAGCGAGTTATGTATTGAAAAAGCGGAATTGCGATTGGCGTGCTTTACGCACACATAGGTTTACAGTAGGTAGGCTACCTATTACGATGCTGCGCTCTCATGATACCTTTACATTACGAATTCGAAAGCTTTTCGTGCTTGGGGCATTGAAGATGTTGCGATTACAAATAGGTACGTGCTCGATCCAAGAAGTTCGTAAACAATGTCAGATGACCAGAGAAACATGAAAGGCAACCAATTAACTAATGTTTATTTTTAGGTTTGTACCAGTTGAACCACCAGACTGGTATACCAGTCAGACGGCAGCCACTATCATAAAAATCGTAATTAAGCCAAATATCAGGATAAGGAGAAGGCGGACCCTAGGCTTCGAGTTCAAGCCTCGAATGTATTGGGAAACAATGCTAAGATAATGATGATGTACGATTGCCAAATGCAAAGTATCATGTCCTGTTGAGGCCTACTATTGCTATGCAGTTTCTATTCCACTTAGGTACAGCCACAGGGCGGCCCTAACGCACTATTATAAGGAAGAACAGCGTGCCAAGGTCATCAAAATCTATGAATGCTTTGCGCCCCGTCATTCATAATTTTTTCTAGTCTTTTACTACAACTAGCATACTAGTGACGTACTTCAAGAAAAAGATTTATCGACGAACGATGAGCCGATGACTGCTCATTTAAAATTTAATATCCATAACGATTATGAAGAATTGTTAAAGTGAATTTTCTTAACACAAATATGTAGTTTTGAAGATGTTTGATTTCGAAAATTGAAACGAGCAGCTAGAAAACGGTTTTTGTGTGAGTGACGGCATGACTTCTTAGTAAGTAGTGCAAATGCATGAAGTGCAAGAGAATATTGCATTTATCTCGGTTACAGTTGTGTTTTGTTGTGTTTACGTGTATGATTCATTAAAAAATAAAAGTCATTTGGAATAGTAAGAAATCTATAAATTATAATAAAAATAAGAATTATAATATTATCTCATAAGTGTAGTATGTTACCGGTCTTGTTAAGTTAATACACGTTAAAAGATAAGTAAACACAATTGTATTAGTATACGTAAATCGACCACTTCTGCGATAGTAGAAGGCACAGCACTAACGTAGTAAAACGTCCATTCATAAAAATGGAACGTAGGTAGGACACAGCATTTTGTAGGTAGGGCCCATCCCCCCCCTTATACATCATACAGCAATAACAAGATTAACATACAGTGTTTTGTGTTAAGTGTCAAAGGAGGATGTTGTTTGCATTTCTTGTTCTTTAACATATGCATATTTAGTTTAACATATCCCACAGTTTATACGTGACTGTTGAATAAAATTACTTGTAGGTTATAGATCCTTTTCGGAATTCAAAATAAGATTATTTAATTTCCGATTTCCACACAGGAATAAAAAAGTCTTATAATTACAATGTATGTAGGCTTAACTGAACAGATCCGCAGTAGTACCCGTTGAGTAATCCAGCTGTTTATAACCAAGAGTCAGTCTGTTCGTCCGACGCACTCTATTTCACTTCAGATACATATTATTATGCCACGTCTACATTTATGTAACATTTAAAGATGACCGTGTCAGAAGTGCGTGTTCGTCTTGAAGTGTCAGTTGCGTGATAGCAGAGCTTAAATGAAACCATCGATAGACTGGTGGCCGTGTCAGCAACACTCTAGTTTGGTCCGCTGTTCACGTAACAAATCTGGACGCACCTTTAGAGTTATAGCTTGCGAATAACTTGCATTTGTTATATTAAACATACTATGCAAAGTGTACATTCGTATTGAACGTTCGTACCTATATGTGTATACGGTTTGAATGGGTGAATATTTACGTTAAGGCAGTAGGTATATTCATGTTATTTTATAGGCGCGTACACAGACGAAATGGGTCGATGGCACAAGAATAGACGTAATGCATACCCACTATTGGTTTACAGTATTACTCAATGTTACTGTGACAATTGCTGTAAGTACCGTCTTTCTTTGGCGCGATTACTGTTCGCGCTTTGATGACAAGCATTGTTGTTTCATTAGGATTTAAGGGTATGTTGTATTCTTTAGAAGTAATGACGCAGACTGAGTTCTGTGTTCACAGAGGAGGCTAACGTAATCTGTGGCTAAGGTACGGGGTTTTCTCCCAAGGTTGGGCGATTAGACGACAGTAGTTGCCATAATAACTATTAGGTATGACATAAAGACAAATTAAAGGAAGAAGAAATACTAAGCGGACATCAAAAAAAGAAAAAAAACAGACTCACATTCTACTAATTTAGGTTTTTTTTTTTTTGTCAAACCATTGCGATTACAAAAATCGCCATTGAATTTTCGGGATTACCGACATAGACGTAAAGTTCAAAATTAAATGAAAACGAGTTCCTTACATCGTTTCGCTCACTCTACAAAATGCTATTTAACTAAGACTTCAACAGCATACCAGTAAAATCCTAAATTATTTTTTTGTAATCTCAATAGTTTCACAATCTTTGACAATTACTAGAATCGGGGCCCAGGACTGAAGACTAATAAGAAACATTTTAAGTTAATAAGAACTTCAAATACACATACACATTCGTGTATTTTTTAGAGTAGTACATCAGCAGTATATGTCTACATAATATTACAAAATTTAAAAAAAAAATAGATTGTTTACAAGGAGTACTCATGATTTCACTTGCTTATGGCCCTGGCAGAATTAAAACATCTCTGTTTTAACTCTAGTGAAGTACAACATAGTTTCTTATACTTTTCTACTTTTTTTTTTGGTGATAAACAAAATTATCTAATAACAGGTTAAAACATATCCTATCGCAAATAACCGAATGCCAATCTATTTTACTTAAGTCGATAAACTTGGAACTCGGAGGTCTTGATATGGAAACTGGTAGAAATGACAGTGATAACTATTCGCAGTATCTATAATATTTAATGTTTAAATGCGCATAGCAACAGAATAATCACTAAAAAATAACATATCGTCCTATTATTACACACTCACAATGAAGTGACTAATGTCGTCGCTACCATGTGTACTTGAAATATTTCAATGCGAAACAAAAAATTTAGTAAAAAATATTTACACGTGGATACAAATCCGGATATTTTGGTTAACAGTTCATTACACTTATTTGCGTTGAGTCGGGAGTCCGTTTGTATTCATATTTTTACGCCTGACCAATCTCTTGTTCTCAAGGTACGGTTAGATGATAATTAAATTTGAATTTCGTTCGTGCATCGGTGTGATTTTATTATCAGAATATTATAAGTTAGGAAGAACCACTTATAGACTTGAATTTGGAAAAAGATAGCAACGTCGAGAAACTACCGGACTCCAATGTGTCAGTATACCATATAATTAGTAATATTTGCAACTGCATGTATAAAGAAAAGAAAACAGTAGTTCCGCCAAAAAAACTCTTCCAGTTTATGTGACAATTGTCACAAGACGGTAACAATGTAGCGAGTACAATGGTTTTTCCCATCTAAAAAACTGTGCTACGATTAATACAAAAAAGTACGAAATTATACTTATTATGGGTAATGAGGGATAGCACCCACCACTCACCCACGGTTTAACAATCCTAAAAATAGCAATAGTAAATATAAAAAATATTACTAATCGCCATAGAAAGGATTGCCAAACTGGACTAAGCAAGTAGATAGACTTCTTACCCGAAAATATAAGATTTCGTATTGATATTCCGCAAGTGCGAAGAACAAAAACCTCGACACGTGTTTCGCCGTTCACGTGTGTCCACGAGGCGTGTTCAGGGAGCCTAGACAAAAGGCATATCTATTGGTTACATTTAGTTGTCGGAATGTCATGTGATCCAAACTTTGTCTGACAATCCAATATCGCTAATCAGTGCCTATAGCACGAACCACTATCGAATTCGTAATTCATAATAACGGAGTAATACGTTTGACGGTTATTACGAAAGTGTACGTGCTGCCGAATTTAATTCTTTTTATGCTTTTGAATACATTTTGCTGTTGAATTCGATACGAATATTTTGTCGCAAGTGGTTCGTGCTAGAGGCATAAAGTAGTGGCAAAAGTAGCTGTGGATTCGCTACGGAGCGAATCTGCGAATGCATTTTGTCTAGACCCCCAAGATTGCTACAGAGCGAATAAATATTCACTTCAACAAACTCTAGCGGGTGATTAACAACGTACGAGTTACATAAATAGTTATTTTAGATTTGAATATCAAGGCTTTAATAACAAGACGTATTATTACAAAGCTAATGTCCACAATTTTACTTTCTTATACAAGTAAGGATCACTTGCATAGAGCTGCCTACGCAAAACACTTCTCGTCAAGTCGTCAAGTGTATCAGATTAGCCCTTGGTTAAACCAATACTCCTGCGAGAGTAAAGGAGGCAGCGTTTCTGCAGGTCGTTATTCATTTACTTAATTCGCTTAGTTTCCGATGTATTTTTCATCAGACCGGAGATATGCTCTTCCAGAATAAGTAGAAACTTGGACCCGTGCACTTTGCTGTAGCGTTGAGGATTTGGGTATTCTATGAATGTATGCGGTGCTGTATACCTACAGCACCGCATCCTGACAACAATTCCAGTAAATGAGTACTGACATTCAAGGCACCTGCCTGAATGGAATAATATATCCACGTGTATATATTATGTCATTCCGTTTTAGTTCCATGAGTTTCGATTAAATAATTTTTCCTTTCTTTTTTCCACTCTCTCTTCATTTATAAAATTGCACGTCAGAGTTGATTTCTCCGATGAGTTTGCATTGGCATCGAATCGAGCGAGACTTACAGAGTAAGTCTAGACTTGCTATCTTTGATGTTAATAAAACTAGTGTCTAGTTCATTAAGATCACAATACCGACCGTTTCAGAAATGTTCCACAATTTAAAAAAATCAACAAAAAAGTATTCATACTGCAAGTAGCAATCAATTTAATTAATATAAGTGTTTGTTCGTCCGCCACGACCTTATCGACAGAGGTGGGAGGCAATATAAAACAATCAGAAAACTATAAAAATAACAAGAGACTTGCTTTGGGAATTAGTTTGAACTTGTTTAGTTTGTACCCACATGCACTACACAAATCAATTAATACAACGGCAGCATTTTGTTAATTTTTAAAGCTTTTTGAAAGTGATTTTTATCTAGGACACGTCAATTTGACTTCGCCTCGCCTGATGATAAGCTGCAGGCAAAGTCTCACGAAAGTCACCATTCCAAACACGTACAGTATTTTAGTGGTGGCGCTCAGCTTGACAGCCTCATCAGATGCTTTTTCACGCCCCGCTTACGGGACCCGGGACTGTAGTAAGAAGGAAACACGTGGTCTGGTATGACATTACCTTTATAAATCATGTCATCATAGCCACGAAGCCTCGAGAAGTCTAGAACATAAAGTTTGATAGTTGTCGCGTAGACGCGAATTAACGGTACTATACCGGTATTATTGTAAATATAGTGTACATTCAGAAATAGCTGTAGCGGCGAGGTAAACAAGTGTCGCGCAAAGTTGCCGATTCGACCAAATTCTTGGCATCGCGCGCCCGCCCGCATATTTGTGTGCTAAGTCTAATGCTGGTATTTGTTAATGGGCTCTTTGGAGCACTTAATGGTGAACGGACACCGCACTGACCTTTTGTGCGCTCCTCGCTTATAGACTAAGCATTTGATCCGATGCAGACCATTAGGCTTTTGAGCCCAGAATTGCAGATTTTTTTTGCTATTGCGGTTACAAGAAATACTTACTCAATAAGTAAAAAACTCTTGAGATGCTTCCAAACTCACGTGCTATTTTTCACTGATTTATATTTTTATTTAGGACACGTCTCACGTCAATTTGACTTCACCTCGCCTGATGGTAAGCAAAGCAAAGTCTCAAAATAGATGGTCACCTTTACCAACACGATGGTGGCGCTCAGCTTGACGACCTCCTTAGATGCTATTTCACGACACGTTTAAAGGACCCGGGACTATAGAACGAAGGAAGAAGGAGTCAAGCAAGAAGCCGTTCCTTGTTTATGTATCTAACTTCCTGATATCTGCGACCTGTTTGGAACTATTAGAACCAGTAACTCTACCTTATTACAAAATGCCTGTTATGAATAAAATCTCGAAGAAAACTGTGTCGTTCATTGAATGAAAAGTTATCCGGTTGACGGTCACTCATAAATGGAACCGAATGGGATAAAGTTGGTGTTATTTGGTCCACCTTCTCCATCGGGCACATAGAGTGGTGATAAAACCACAGAATTTCAAATTAAGAACTCACACTGACAACTGTAGGTACCTACTGGCCTGTTCAACTGCTACACTACACTATGAGTACCAATCAGTGGGTCCATTTCGAAAACTAGCTTTCAAAAAAGAATGGTACCTATTGAGACCCACAGCAGAGAGGACGTGGGCGTCAGTTATTCTAAAATGTAGGTGCTTACCTTGAACTTCAGATTTAATATGTAATACGTTTATAATATACTACTAATAACGGACACGAAGGAATTCTGCGCAGTCCGGATATAAGTAGTTTGTTGGCGATTCCTTGAACAGTTGATAAAAAGAAATTTAGAACTAAATGCCATAAAGCTTAGTCTATCTATACAGTGGACTCCAAAGGTATCTGGACCCCTTAAGATCTTTATATAATCCTTTGACAGCCTAAGGCTAATTAAAAGTAACGTATATAGTCTTAATATAATAAATTAAATCGATGTTTTGTTTCTTTATAAGAAAATAAGTAAACTCATGCAAGTAGTAGTCTAATCTAAGTCTTTATTATATTCATAAGTAGATCTATTATCCAATAGCTTTAAAAACTAGTAGCTGTGCAGTGGCATCCCTTGATACAATTCTAGTTTCAAACTGTCCAGTAATTTTTGGAACCCACTGTACACGAGTAATACAAACACATTCAAATATACACGAAGTAGTAACGTGAAAAACCATCAAGAATAAATTTAAAAATTGATGCAACTGTTAAGGAATCTCGTCTCATACCAAGTTTTGACTTGACTCAAATGATTCCACTAATTAATAGTTCAATTTTATACAGACTAGACTCATTTTTCTAACTCCTCCTAGTACAGTCGGCAAAGTAGATAGGAAAACATGTTTTCATATACCTAAAGTTGTAAGTTTAGTATAGCTGTATCCGTATTTCCTTTGCCGATCGTACATCAAGTAACCTTTTTTCTATCCATGTATATTTACTAACAAGTAATTTTAATATCAGGCAAGCTCTTGGAATTAAATCCTATCTCCACACTAAAGTTATTAGGCGAGAACATTAACTTGCCAACACAAATTATTTTATCATTACAGTTTAGTGCATTAAGTGTAGTATTTTATTATTAATCTGATTACATCCGCTCGAGTGTTTAATACTTAAGTGCCTGTACTTTGAAGAAAAGCTCCCGATGTTCATAAATAGTTATAGATTTAATCAGACGTTTAAGCTATTGAAGATATTACTTCAAATATTACTTCGAGAAATCGATGCAAGATATTCTTTTTTATCTGTAGTACCTACCTACACCCGATAGAACCACCAGAAGTACCACTGCTATTTTCTCATATCCCTGGTACCACCACCTGACTGTAAGCGGTACCATGTTTTTTTTACTTACCCTTGGTACCACCACCTGGTTATAGGCAATCGCCTGGGTGCCAGTGGTACCACAGTTATTTTTCCCTGCCTATAGTACCACAAGTACTACCACGGTTTTTATCTCCTAATTCACGTTTGACTGGTTGCTAGTTGTACGTACAAACATAGGTATGCTCACGCCCGTAATCATCGAAGGGGTAGGCAGAGGTATATTAAACACCCAAATTTCGCCAACTATGATTTTCGGTCCCACGCAATAGGGAGCGAGCCTATTACCGCCAATCGGGCTCTTTGTCAAAAAAATGGGTATCAGAAAAAAAAATCCTAACCATAAATGTCACAGCTAAATAAATATGGAAAATAAATTGACCCGATTCCTTGCCATGCGGTGTAAATCGCAAGGAAATTAATTACGTGCTTAGCCGCACAAGCACTACCGATTAAGGTCTTGGAGAGTATCAGACATTTGCTAGTTGTTACACGCATTAATTCCTATCAAAACTTTTAGGACTATACAAACATCACTTGTAAGCCGATAATAAATTTAAAATGCGTGCAACTGAGAAAGAGTAAAAAAACGTAGTAAAATTTTGCAGGCGTAAAAATCAAGACCAGAACCCATATGCGATAACCAAAACGCGGGATTGCGGAATTTTCAGGTTTCAGAGCAATAAATGAATAGTAAATTCCGCTAAATTTTCAGTGTAATTTGAGTTTTCTCTATTTTTTTGGAAAGTACCTATCGTAGTTCGAATTCTGGTGGACCCAAATAGTTCTCACAAAGTTTGAAATTATTCTATTTATTTTGAAGTTTTGTATGATCGAATAACAAGTGCTTACCAAAACTAGTTAGGTACACGTACAATATTATTGGGGTCTCGTCCTTGACAGTTCAACCAAACGCAAAGGTAAAGCATGCAGGAAGCATTTTAATTGAAAGAGCACGAATATAGGCGCTTAACGAATACACCACATATTGACATTAACATTTAGTAGGTGGCATTTATTAAGTCAACTTATTTTACTGTTGTACGAACATACCTATTCAAATATAGAATTTTAGCAAATATTTTTTTTTTTAGGTGAAATACACTAAAATTACACACAAAGAAGACTCTAATACTTGTACAGTACAGAGTGGTCTATCATGACGGCTATAGGAGTTCGTTTTCTGCTCGAGAGAGGAATGGGTGAATGCTCTACTAAGTGGCCGGGGTGCTATAAATCCAATGATATATTATAAATTATAGATGCGTTTTCCGCACTCTGAAATAGTAACAGAAAATTTGCCTAATTATTTCAAATCCGATTTGACGCACCAAACACTAAACTACTATTAAAATACAAAATTGATAATAAATTCGTAATAATATATAATAATTGTCTAAATATTAATACATTATTTAATAATGTCGTTTTGTTTATATTATAATAATCACGCGAGTAACTATCTTTTTATTAAGTATTTGCACCGATTTTTAAAGCCTCAAAGTTCATAAATTTCCCACCATTTCCCATAACACGAGTAATTTTGATCTTCATTTTTACACAATAGGTGTAGGTATGTTTCCAAATTTGAATTTAGTTTTTTTTATTAAGTATGACATTAATTATTTTCGGCCAGATTAGCAATAAGTAAGTATGTTCTATAAGTAATTGGTCAACAAATAGGCATAATAAAAGATTGTAATAAAATTGACAAATCGCTTAGAGATAATCGCTGGACTGTCATCGGTGCATTGGTACGTACTCTCATCCAAGGTTCTCGTAGAGATTTAACTTATTCATTTATACATTCTGCGCATTGGTGCGCATATTTGTATAACAAAATTAAATACACAGATATTTTAGTGAAGAGTAAAAAGCTATGCATCGCAGTGACCTGTGCAGACGATCATTATGTCATCGTGTCTAGCCGGCGCGCAAACAAACATCACGCCATGTTTGCATGAGCTCAAAGTGCCGCTTGTTGTGCGACCAATCATTTTACTAATCTGCGGGAAAATTTAAATTTCGTATTTTACGTTATTTTTAGGGTTTCGTACCTCAAGGGTAAAAACGGAACCTTATTACTAGGACTCCGCTGTCTACCTGGGTTCTTACATAGCAAACGGGACCTTTTGCCGTTTTTTGATCGAATTTAAAACGGGACGGGGCTTACCATCAGAAGTTCTTTACGTCATTTAAGTCATGAGTGAATAGGATCTTTCTAGGCAAGCGTAATTCATCGTAGATTACATTATCACTTACCATCGGGTGAGATAGTGAAACGTAAGCATATCCTCAAAAAAAAAGTCAAATGAATGTGTCCAAGATAAAAAAAAAATAAAGAAATTAAATGTCAAAAATGCCCTAAGCGCCTAAAGAAATGTTCACGTTAATAAAATATTGTAAAAATGGTTGATAGAGCGGAATTAAACTGTAAAAAGCGGATTCCGGACTCCGAGGTGAAAAAGCTTCGGATGCGACAGGATACAGGAGTGATACAGCGGACCTCGGTCTCAAAGGATGCAACCGGAATTGGAGTGCGCAAAATAAACCTCTATTATTTTTAACAAACTGCCAAAAACCTCTTCAAAGTTCTCAATTCGACATCTGTCTGATGGAATGAAGATACTTCTTATTACGGATGACGATTACGATCTACATAATATAATGGGACCATGTAAGAATTCTGGACCACCAGGTCCTGATGGTCCAGAGGCAGACGGCTGGGATCCGGGGAAATTGAGAGGAGACCCTCAAAATAATGTTTCTGGCAACTTTACATAATTTGCTTTGAGTATTTAATTTATTTATTTTATTTATTTCATACATACTCTGTCCTAACAGGTAAACCCAATGTGACAGAGTAGCAACACAATACTTATACTTAACAATTTCACTTAAATGCCTCATGCTTCAAAATCAAAATAATAAATCTCACACACTATTAATGATTAAAAATTACATACAATTATCACTTCGGAATAATTCATGCACATTCATATCATAGGTAATAATAATTATACAATTGCAAAGTAATAATTCCATTTTTCATGATGTTGTAAATCTGTATATTATTTCAGGGTTTCGTTTGTTTCTTGAAGTCAGTTTCAATATTTTCTTATTATTTAAAAGTCGTATAAAACAGAAATCAACAGTAGATCAAGTCGTGTGAGGCGTGGGTATATCGGTCGTATTGGTAATGTCCAGGATTCGAACCTAGGGCTCAAGCGTGAGTCCTTATCTACACTAATATTATAAAGAGGAAAGATTTGTTTTTTTTGTAACGAATAGGCTCAGAAACTACTAGACCGATTTCAATAACTCTTTCACCTATAAAAAGCTACAATATCTAGGAGTAATATATAGTCTATGTATCATCACGCTACCATCCAAGAGAGCGGAGCAATAATCATAAATCGCAATAGATCCGATAAATTTCTATACATTGGCGTTAATGTCGCTAACTATTTCCGATGTCATGACAGCAAGGAGAAGTAGTATAGAGAGGTAAGTGGAGAATCTAGAAAATGCGTAGGTACAACGCGATAATCAACGTTCACACGAACGAGCCGCGAGCAACAGCTGGTACAATATATTTTTACAATTGGAAAACAAAAACCTTGCCACTTAAATATGATCTAATAGACAACACCATTCGCACTTTTTGCTTGTCCTAATTATCCGGGTGTGAATAATCCTACGGAGGCGACTCGGACGTCGGAGGTCGCAAAATGACCTCCGTCCCCCATGAGCGCGGGCCTGGGGGTGAGGGGTGGAGCCGCCGGTCACCCTAGCAGAAGCAGGCCACGGCGATGGCGCAAATGCCACCCCATAGCTAGATGGCTAGATGGGGACACCATGGTCCCCACATTAGGGGAAGAGGGTCATCTCAACAGAGATGTCCCCGGGTCTGCCGGGGTGCGAGAGATATGTCTTGTATAATCTCACCTCCGGCAATCAAGGACCCATGGACGGCGTGCGTTTTGGTCGGTTCGAGTCCGACATAATCACCTCCATCGGTTTTGGTGGGGATTTTGCGCACGATAAAAAAAAAAAAAAAGGATGTGAATAATCCTACATGACGCAGCCTCATTAGTTCAATTAAATAAATCACCACCACAGAGAAGCGCCGAATACTTTCTTCATATTAGGGTTGCCAGATCTTAATATTCAATATGGTTGTGTATCGATCACAGAATAGAAAAAACTTGTAGAAATGCGACACGATAGTTTTAGTAGCTGAACCGATGCCGCCAAACTCATACGTATACACTTTTACCAATACCGCGCATTACTAGTATATAATTGCTTTGATTGGTCGTACCTATTTATACCTTTAATGCGATATTCACATCATTCGTACTACAAAACGAAAACACACTACCCTTTTAAAGGTAGTGGTAGTGTTCAAAATAGCGATTACTTTGTTATAGATAAAAACGTATTTTGGCGTTTCATACTTTGAATCGAACCAGTTTGAATATTTACGAAAAAGTTTAGACGGTTCATATTGTCGAATTTATCCTACGTTGCGTAAATACGCACACCAATGACACGCGTGTACCGACTACACCGCACTTCCACTTGTTTTATACTACTACTACTATTACTATACTCGATTCTCTGATCGGACAAAAACGTTATAGGTATATAGAAATTTTCCGTTGTTGAATTTTCAGTTGTAAGTAAGTAAATTAAATTTATAAAGTTATTAGCAATTTCTAGAGCACAGAACACTTAATCTAGAGTGACAAATTGTACGCGTGACGTACATCAGCTTACCACCAGGCGAGGTGAAGTCAAATTGACGTGCCGTTAATTAAAAAAAAATCTTTACACATAACTAAGGTGTGATAAAGTGACAGTGTATATGAACTGTGAAACGGTTTTTATAAACTTATCAACTTGTCGTATAGCCGGTTGCATTGCTTTTTGGTAAAAAAAGACTGTGAGTTACCTAGAAATTTGCGTAAACAGATGGCTCCTACCAGCCCTAAGTTCAATTACTAAGTAACAATTAACGCACACTTAATCGTAATGAAATTCATTATCACACACTCGTGTGGTGAATGGACCTTATAATGCCCGACACGCGATATGTTTTGATTGGCGGTTAGACCAAACACTGACTCGTGGAAACGCGCCGTCTGCTACAGGCATTATTTACAAATTTTCGTGTCTTGTTTTGGCGCCACCAGCTTGCTTGGTATTTTTCTTCATACAGTTTTCCGTTGGGTTCTGGGTTCAGATATTGAAGAAATATTTCTATATTTCCTACTCTTGTTAGATAGGTCAGAGATAATATCAAGCTAATTATATGATTATGAACACATAACATAACGAAAAATAAGTGTTTACACGTTTTCAATTTCTTGCAAGCATCTTCGATAGAGCCCATATTCACAATTTTAATGTAAGCAAACTCAATAATTGTGACTGTTTTGGTCCTAGGCTCATGAAAAATAAGGTGAATCATAAGCTTTACACTGTTTATAGTTTAGAGCACTTCTTAGGCGGGCATTGCCTGTGAAAATTCGTTCAAATAAACTGGGTATGACGTTTTAAAAGGGCGGTAAAGGTGACAGTTTAGTTGACCTTAATCGCGGTTTTTATCGTCGGTGAAATCCGCTCTAAGGTGTTGTACTAAACTAAAAGTAAGACTCTATTGACAACAAGTGCGTTGTAATCCTTTTACTACAAAAGTTAACAGACCGCTGCATCTACTTACTATCAGGTAAAACGATTTAGACCACTTTCAAAGTCAGACCTTCGTCAAGTGTAGGTACCTACCTATTCTCGAAATTTTGTAGGTCACTACGGTTGATGCTGACTTGCAGAAACCGGTGTTGTGACGGTGAAACCCACTATTAGCCCTATAGAAATATGAATAATTTGCTTCGTCATGTTGTCTAGACCGCAAGCCCAAGAACTAAGTGTTTTGTTGCATGATCTATGAAATAGCGGATGTAGCCAATTCGCTTTATTGTGATTAAGCGGCTTGTTTTTATTGTTATATGTCGATATCCACCTACATGCTGACCTACCTTAATTGTGAGGTATTCATTCAAAGAATTCATACAATATAAAGGAGAAGATTAAGTACCTATATGAGAGAACACCATACATCTGTCATTTTTTTTAGAAGTTACGTGACAAGACTAGAAGCTGTAGCAGGAGAGTCATGTCGCCTGTCACAATCCCTAGTAAAAAAAGGTCAGTAGTATTTGTAATAAGTAGTTAATAGTCGTATAGTATTTCCTGGGCGAGTCGAACTATAAAGGAAGTTAAATGACTGATCAATATAAGGAATTTTTACCACTTAGGTGGCACATTCCACCTGATGGAAATTGGTCACAGTAGTCTACGGACGTTTGCAACACCAGGGGCGTTTCACTCGTGCTGCCTACCCGTTAGAAACCTTCCAACGCCTTTTTTGAAGAACCCCATACTGTAGTCGTTTGGAAATCTACAGCAGGGAATTCATTCCGAAGCTTTGAGTGTGCGTGGGATGAAGTTCCTTTCATAGCGCACACATTTTTTTTTCGTGCGAAAGATCCCCACGGATACCCCCCTTTCCCGCCAGAGCCGGTTGGAGAGGTTATGTCGGACTCAAACCGACCAAAACGCACGCTGTCTTTGGGTCTCTAGTTGCCGGAGGTGAGTTAGTAGTCAACATATCTCTCGCACCCCGGCAGACCCGGGGCCGGCTCTTTCGCGATGACCTCCGTCGGGTGTAGGGACCATGGTGTCCCCGCCTAGCCCCCGGGTATGGGGAGGCGCACTTTGCGTGTGAGAGGCGGCTCCACCCGGCACCCCCAGGCCCGCTCTCATGGAAGTCATTCTGCGACCTCCGACGTCCGAGTCGCCTCCGCTCATACCGCACACACTGTGAGGCAAAGTCTCTATTGAGGTTGAGAGGTTACACACCTGAGAGTATGGGATTGTCAACGATCCTGTCTTTGTACCGCTTCGAAGGGGTCAAGCGGGCATGCAAGCGCCCCGGTGAAAAGGTGCCAGTGAAAGATTGAATTTATAAAACTAGTCTTAATGAATTATCTCCTTTGGATCCTAGATGAACATAATATTTTGGACTTCTAGCGTTTGCTAGTTGCTCAGACCGTGGCCAACCAATCAGTACGCTCTTTGTAACTACAGTGAAAACTGGTTAAGTGAACCTGAAGGGACCTGCAAATTTCTTTCAATTATCCCAAATATGAAGGTGTGCTTCGTCCCACTATCAGATGTAATTCAGTGCCAAAGTGTTGGAACCTCAGTGTGAGTATCAGCCATAGAGGTTTCTCACTTATCCGGGTGCACTTAACCAAGTTTCACTGTAGTAAGATATGTTCTGACACTTCTGTATGCAATTGTAGGTAGGTATGACGTATATTAGTATAAATGTACCTAATTATAGTAAAAAAAGTCCATTATGTTATAACAACCTTAACAAATGAGCGACAATGTCGAATGCTGCCAATTATGAGATAATATTATTACATGTAAGTACTTCTTTGTTCTTTTTTATGATTAAGTCGGTCGTGTCGGACAACTTGTTGATTACTCAAAGTGTCGTTTTATCGTGACTTAACTGGTGAATTATTCTCCACGCTTATAACATATGTTGTTGGGTACAGTTAAAAGTCAAATTCTTGAATCTTGTACACACACCTACGATTCCATGAGATAAGAGAGAGAGATAACATGAGAATTTTAAGGAGTTTGTAGGATAGATTCAAGATGAACGGGGACAATGTTCGTCTTGGAAATTGGGGTTGCAAACATAAATAAAATAAGCAAAATACTGCAAAAATTGATTCATAAAATGTTTCGGGGTAGTTTAGATACTTGCAGGGAAATAGCGGCTATCTATGTAGTAATTCTGAAGATGCCTTGTGTAGAGGCGAAACACGTGTCGAGGTCTGTTCTTCGCACTTATGGAATACCTAATGCACATAGGAAATCATATCTTCTCGGGTAAGAAGTCTGTTTACTTGGTGCGGTTAATGGATTCCCGTCATGTAACGGCTATTTCAATACCTTATATTAGATGCTTCCATTAAAAAATAATAAGTCGTTACATATGAAATTGCCGTTTTGCTAGAAGAAATTGGAGGAAACCCAATTTTCAGTACTAACATTTTTGCATTTTTTTGGCAATGACAAATCCAAATTTTATGATTTTTTTGTGTATGAATGAGACAAAATTAAGCAACCAGCAACTACATTTTTGAAAAGTGTAGCTGCCAAAAAATATACGAAAGTTATCATCAAAATAGATAGCATTTTTGAAGTACTGTTTTTGAAGATCGAATTTAATTTATCAAGCGGCTAATACAGTGACAGAGTTGTAAAATCTTGTAAAAACTTTCAAAAGAATAAAGAAATAATGGATATACTATGGATGAATTACAGGAATAACGAACTCATGAATCTGTAAGAAAGTTTCGGCAATGTCATACATAGAAGCATCTTGAATGGATTTGCACACCTAATCGTGTGTGATTCTCCATGAAAAAGGTTTTATTCAAAGGAACTTGTAAAACTTAGATGTATTTTTACCATATAATTTAATATTACTAGCGTAAATAGACCCACAGATCCTTCATTGCCGTGTAACCGTATTTAAAATGTCAGTGATCTTGAGTGTAAAAACATTGACGTCACTGCAAACTGCAATACCTATTTCTATCAAAGTTATCAACTGGGTTTATAAAAAAACACGTTTCCCGGTTCATATACTATGTCACTATTTCACGCCTTGGTTCTGTCTTAAGATACGTCATGTCACTCATACAGTTTATGATTTTATATAACTTTTTTGAAAGAACCAAACACTTATACGATTCCTAAGAATTCTCTATTCAATAAGAGGACGGTTTATTAAAAGAAGTTTATCGGAGACAACATCACGACCGCTGCAGGGCCTAGGGAGCGGAGCAGTAACCATAAACGTAAGTTAAACGCGACGGTTGAAACAGCGCGTTAAAAATGGCAGGATGCACTAATAGATATTGAATTTATAATTCAAGAAACACAAGCTATAGTGATCTAAAAGCAATAATTTTTCAATAAAAAAGAAAAAAAGAAAGCCATGTAAAGATGTAGTGAATTGGATTGATTCAACGAAATTGAAACAGGGCCGAATTAATTCTTAATTCTTAACTTAATTAATTCTTAACAAGTAAAATAATCATGACTAGCTGACCCGCGCAACATCGTCTGCGTCACCCCGTTTTTGCAACACTTTTCACTTCTGCTCCTCACCAGTTGGTTGTAGCATGATGTTATATACATATAAACCTTCCTCTTCGATCATTAATTTTATCTATTAAAACCGCATCAAAATCCGTTGCGTAGTTTTAAAGATTTAAGCAAACAAAGGGACATAGGGAAAGAAAACGCGACTCTGTTTTATACTATGTAGTGATTATAATTCCTGTTTAATAATATATATCTAATTCCTTGTATATACCTATAGGGAAGGGGCGGTCTATGTGCATTTATGGCAGGCCGTACCTAGTCGTGTACGACAGCGCGGCGGCCACTAGTAAAAACTAAAAAGTCGATTAAAAATGCATTATCGATCTGTAAGTGGATTAAAAATTATCCGCTTTTGCGTACACTGCACAAGTCGATTAGCTATGCGACCTTGGATTAACTGTTTGAACACAAATTACGAATTAAGGAGATATACGTCGTATGCAGTAATGTCAACGGAGAACATGGGTCGTATAATTTTTAGACGGTTGAAAGGCCTTCTATCTTAATATTAAAAAAATAACAGGCAAATATTTCTTCGTAGATCTGTAGCGGTAAGCTTGCTTGCTTAACTTGCTTCTAGTTGTTGCTGAGAATGCATCACAATATTTTTTATAAAAGATACAAATTCAAATTCCTTGAAATATTCTTTAAGGAATATTCTACCACGTAAATTGTAAACGTCACGCAATGTACTTACTGTATGAATGTATAGAGCTTGGGTTTTTTAAGCTGTGACCTGTCTATTCATAGCTCTGCTCACGCAGCGCGGTAGGCAAAGAAAATCTGCCTACCATAAGATATTGAAATAACAACTAATGGATCATCTATATTTTCATGGAGGGAATCAATCACAATCTTAGCGCATAATTTTTGATGGTTAGACCTAGGTAATAAGAATGAAGAATAACACCTTTCAAATATTATCAAATAAACTAGTTTAGGAGTTCATCCCTGAATCCTTAAAGTTTCTCAATTTTCCTTCAGTTTAAGTCAAACGATCAAAGAATCAATTTCATTTATTCAGTTTAGGCACTTATAGAGCAAATATTAATGTGAAAGTTTTACAGTTTTATTTCGACTCTATGCAATAAGATTAGTAGATGTGAGTATAATTTCATTATTTTATAAACATTGCATACCGTATGGGGAGATGGTGCCCCGTTCCAACAAGATCTCTCGTATCAATCACCATCAATCTAAAGATTGACAGCCGACGCTAGCAGGCTTCCTCTCACGGCAGTAGCTACAGTAAATACCAAGATAAACTAAATTTCTATAGGAGAGGTATGCAGCTGGGCCTCGATTCTACTAATTGTTTACCATTGTCAAGGAACTGAGATTACCAAAAAATGCCATTCAATTTTGAGGTTTACTATGACACAGTTAAAGTTCAAAATTAAATGGCATTGTGTAGAGTGAATGAAACGATGTAATGAACTCTTTTTCGTTTCATTTTGGACTTTAACTCAACGAAACGTGTGAGTATGGTTAAGAATTAGTAGCATCGAGGTCCGGGCTCCTGACTGCTGACTATTATAAAATAATATTTATTTAATGTAAGGAGTCAATGTGTTTTTCAACATCTCTACATTATAATTTTCTTTAATTGTTCGATAAATTTGCAAAAGCTAGTACTGTTGGCGACTGTACAATTTAATACGGCCACCTGAGATCTGCAGGCCTAACACGGGCGCGGGACAAATATCTCTCTCCACCGCTTATGTCAAATTGACGGGGACAAACGCGTTTGTCCCTAATTGCTAGCATGGCGTCGAAGGAGATAACTTATGTCCCTCGCTGTGACGTAGACAAGGGACTTTTTCTCCACTTGCTTAGCACGGCGGCCGTAAAGTGGACAAGATATGTCTCTTTTCGACAGATTATAGAGAGAAATTAGTCTCCGAACTATTGAGGTGGGGACAAAAATCGTAACCGAAAAATAAATACATTGAATTTGATTAATTAATTAATGAATTAAAATTTTAATATGTATATAACTAATCTATATATATATATATATATATGTATATATATGGGGAAGAGGGGATTTAAATATTTTTCTCAAATAATTTTGACCTTCAATATTTAAAATCCAGTAATAAAGTATTAATATTTGTATGTAAGTATGTATATGTATGTAAGTATATATACATACATACATATATTATATATGTATATATATATATGTATTACAACCGGTCATAGTGGGACCCCACCCCCCCACCCTACAGCGGTCATCAGTACGAGTGTGACACCCTAGGCATTACAAACATCGATAGGCCATAGTAACCATTTTCCAACAGGTGGGCCGTGTGCTCGTCTGCCACCTAAGTTGTATAAAAAATCCAAACATATAATCCTATATTATTACGACACATTACGTAACACAATACATCCCATTACAAGGTAATAATACCTACTTACTAACTTAGCTATATCTACATTATATGAAATTAAAATAACACCGACAATTTAAAAAGTCAATGTTTCACTTATAAAATATGCACGTTGCTAGGTTTTATCAATTTGGTCGAATAATACTTTTTCGTATATTGGTAGCATTGAGTGGACAAACGTTCTCCCCGGTGACAAACTTGTCTCTCCTCGACGCCATGCTAGCTAAAGGGAGAGAGAAGGAGGGAAAGACAAATTTTTCTCCACTCCCCGGGGACTTTTGTCTTCGCGCCATGCTAGCCGTACTGATGGCGTTACTGTACGGTTAGTGGCGGTAATGCCGATATCCCTAAACTTATTGCTAATGATAAAGTTAAGTAGCTGCACAGTGCAGTTAGTGTGCACGCCGCCTGTAAAGGGTGGAACGATTATGAAACTGGTTATAATTTAATTTCGACCTTATCACGTGAATAGACAGCCCGCTCCAATAAACTATCTATCTACATTGCACCAATTACCGACCCGGCGGCTACCAACTATTTATTGTAGGTATTATACGATAAATAAATATTACTTAAGTCTCTTTAGATAATAATAACAGTTTGAAATTCTGCATGCATTTTATCTCTACATGCCTACCTAAACCTATAGGATCCAAGTAACGAGTGAAATGAGACCCTGGCGTGTGCGGATTATTTAATATAATCTAGTTATAATAATTATCTTTGTCGTTATTATACTATCGTTGCACCCCGTATTTTACTTAGAAAGACAACCCAAAAAAGCGTACCTACTGTGCATTTGACAATTCGTACCTATACCTGTACCTACATACGAAAATACTTAGCGATTTTAAGGTGTATGAAATTACGAAATTGTTATCTAAGTACTTGATTTGTCTACCTACCTAATAGATTACATCGGATAATTCGCAACGGAAAAAATCAAAGAAGAGAACAATATTCTAAATTTTTTGTCGGTTGTTTTTCTTTTTTCTCCGGGAAAGCTTTGAACAGAAGTGGCTGGGACGATATCGGCGAGATTTTATTTGGATTTTATTGCAAAGTAAGCCTGGCCGATGTTACAAATCGTAACTTCTTTTACTTTTAAAAAAGTGTTAAAAAACACGCCGCCGAAGTAATGCGTAGATACCTACAACCTATATAATGTTAAGCGCCGCTAAGCATCACCATTCTGAAATAAAAGTACTGATAGTTTCAGTATCTAATTTAGATTTTAACTAAACTTACCATTAAGCCGGGAAGAATTAAGTTGACAGTTCAAAACCATAACTAATATTGCTAGTGTCTATAGTATTTGTGCTGATATGTAGATACTTATACCTAAATATATGCATTATCCGTAGGTACTAGGAAAAGATAACAATAGGAAATCAATTGGAAAAAAATAATACCTAGGTACTGTGTTAAGTAGGTACTTACTCTGTGTTAAGTTAAGAACATACACACCCCCTTCAATATACTTTCTTAAGTTATAAATAAAAAGCTTGCAAGTTCAGAAACAGTTTCATGAATAACATAAACGTGAAAGTTCACGTTTCATTGAACATGAGGGAGTAATGTTTTTGCGTGCGTCGCGCGGAGCAGTGCGTTGCGTCGCTGCAGGCCGCGGCGTGCAGTGCGCACTGCGCACGAGTCGCTGGATACAACTAGTTTTTTCCCTCGCGCGCACATCCGCGTCTGCGCAACTTTTTACGCCCCCTCCGCAGTGCCTGTTTTTCTGTCCGATCTCGATTGATGACCGTCTGGAACCATGTCTGTGTTTACACGACGAGTTCTATCTAATGTATTAGAATTACTCTGCGTATCGCAGTAGCCATATCAAATTTGTAAATAAATGACTTAGGAAATTGTCGGATGTTTGCTGCACAAAAAGTGTTTAGTCATGTACCTACTGGCGTTCATTTATTATATTATTATTATAGTCTCAGACTATGGTGGATGCTAGACTGCACACTCGGTAATTATATATAACAAGGTGATACAAGTAAGTAGGTAAGTATATATTTGTCGTTATTTTGCCATTAAGGTTTTAATGTCAACACATGCATTGACAAAACAATGATTAGACTACCTAGGTAAAAAATAGACTTACCTATTTACGGTTAGTCAGCTTTATTATGCTACGAATTTCGTTAAGTTTGTTAAAAGCATGTACCTACCCACTTTAAAGAGATTAACATTATGTATGAATTAAACAGTACATTTTAATTACTTAACTACAAAATTTATTCCTTTTACACGAATTTTTATATAGCGAAGCAACCATAATTAAGAACAAATTAAAGTTTATTCAAAGCTAGATTTAACAAAAATATTTTCCAAGTTTTAACCAAATTTTTGGACCATGGCTGCTCAGGTTTTACATTTATGTCTGCAGGTTTTATGAACTGTATGATACAAATAATCCAACACTCGCTGCATCAAAAAATATCTGAAATCCATTATACACGGCCTTCATTTCACTCAAATTGAATTCTCTATCACCAGCTATATTTGATAGTTCGTTGTTCGCATAAAAAAGTCGGGGAGTATTAATTAACATGGTGTATCCACGTCAGACGGGTGTACGTACGTTGAAATATGAACAATACGGGTATAGGTATTAGCGTTCGCTACTGGATTGGTAATTGGTGGCTTTGTATGGGCCATCAGACTAGCTAGGCCAGACAGGCGGCCTCCGGTGTCTAGACAGGCCATTGCGATTTGCGAGATCACGTTTCGGCCGGCCGAACATGCTAAGTGCACGTCTGGCAGAATACATGAGACACGGCGATGTACGAATGCGTAGATGTGACTTGAATGCGTATGCCTTTTGTGTAATGGATGATAAATAAAATGTATATCGATGAGGTAGACGAACTGTTGAATGACGGCCAATTTGGCGGATAAGCGCCACATCATTGTATTTTATTTTATTACGGCGACATGTTTTATGTGCAGTGTACAGTGGACTACAAAAGCTCCTGGACAATTTGAAAAAAAAATTATGAAATGATGCCTGTACAGTGTACACAACAACCAGTCTTACAAGCTACTGGATAATAGATCTAGTTACTAATTAATGTAATTAAGTTTAGGCTACTATTTGTATGAGTTTACTTATTTTTTTATGAAGAAAAAAGATATCAGTAGTTTATTTTATTAACGCTATCTATGTTACTTGGTTAAATTACACTTTTGGAGCCCACTGTACATACGTACAATTTATTCACACATTTAAATCCCCGAAAGGGTAGGCAGTAGTCACGTCCAACGGAAGAATTCCAAAAGTTACGTACCTCAGGTCAGAAAGTAAGTAAGTACCTAAGCATTATAATAGGTACTTGAATTTTTTTAGTAGAGTCGGCTAATTCGCCATAGGCCAGCAGCACTGGACAATGATGAAATTATTTTGAATTGGGAGTAGCTCATCCCAACTTTTGGAACACTATAGCGTAGAACGGATAACAGACTATACTACGAGTATTAATGTACTAGGTATACTATACCTACTATGCTACTCAAGCTAGATTAGAAGAAATTATTTGCAAACATGTTCAGTTTGTGAATGGATATGAAAACGCCTTGCCGGAGTCGTCTCGGGTAGTCGCGATTCGCACGTTATTCTAAATTTTTTAGTCCGACCGCTAAACATTATTCTAGTATTTTTTTCTTTTAAGCCCTTACTAAAAAAAATGCCAGGAAATCACGGCGTGGGAAACACTAAGGTTGGTTCAGGTGGCAGCCCTAGGGGTGGTAGTTCTTTCATTCACCGCTTGCTCACGGCGATAGGAGATGCGCGAGCGAATGGGCAGCCACCGCCTCCAGCGCACAAGTAATGCTCGCGATGGAGGCGTCGGAGCAGATACGGAGACTACTTCCGCGTGACTCCGGCGTCGGAAATTGCACAATGACCTCCGTTCTTCTTGAGCGCTGGCCTGAGAGGGACAGGTGGCGCAACTTCTCACCTTAAATGGCCCGAGATGGTCGAGGGGCTTTAGTTGGTTCGAGTCCGACGTAACCAAATACGGTGTCTTCGGCGAGCGGTATGCGCGGGAGAAAGAAAAAGGTAGGATACACAGCTACAGTCCCGGGTCCTTTAAGTGCTCCATTGTAATGCTTTACGTGTTTATAATGGTGACCCTCTTTTCTGAGACTTTGCCTCCAGCTTACCATCAGGCGGGGTGAAGTCACATTGCCGGGTCCCAAAAAAAGTTGTTAAGTACCTACAAATTTTGTATGGAATTATTAACATAACAACTGGAATATATAGTTGTTATGTTAATAATTCCATACTGGTATATTTTTTAGTAAGGGCCTCAGCGTTTAGCACGTCACGTTCGATATTTGATTTTCAAAATAAAAAAAAACACCGTCATATCCAGAGGTGAGCGTGTGAACTACTCCGACATCGAAGTACAGTTTAGAGTCTCAAATGACTATGTACATAGTTAGCACACTGTTACTTGTAGGCCTAGAGTTACACAAAGACGCTGATTGTTCAATGCTTATATACACACACTGAAGACACATAACAATCGTGACGAATGTCTGTAATGATGTGTCACTAGACACCGCCACTTGTCTAGTCTATACCTAGATTTGTGTAAGCACTATAATTGAACGCAATAAAAAATGGATGCTTCTTTTAGCTTGTTTGCTAGTTTTTCAACTAGTAACATGTAATCTTCATATTAAATTGAACATTATTATGTGTTTATTGTTGCAAATATCTTTTTATAATGTACATACTTTATTTATGTCTACTTGGTTGGTTTATTTTGGTTGGAGCACAGAATAAATTCACAATTCTGTATAGATTTTACTTTTATTTTTCACCTCATGCCCATGTTATTAAATTACTTATCTTTAATATAAAAATGAATATTTTATACTCTAGTCCTTCTAGTAATTTTGGTTATGGCGAGCGATTTGCTTGCAACAATGTTGTAGCACAAACCCCGGGCGCCAAAGATCTCCGGTTCTCTGAGATCATCAACGAAAAAAAAAATTCTATGTTTATAACTGGTTATCAAAAATTCAGTTATAAACGTGGTTAGGAAGGTAGTCAAGTCTCGGAAAAGTTGACAGACCAAATAAAAACATTAAAACCTCGGAATCCAAATCGTAACTTTACACGCTAGTGGACAATCATACCCAGGTGACCGATAAATAAAGATATATCCATCCTCCATCCAAATAAAGAATAACCATCGTGGTGTGTTCCCGCCGGTAAGTAGGGTAGCCAGAGCTCACTTTACCCCTCCTTCCCCTCCCCTTCCTAGCCTCCCCACCCCTTCCCAGCTCTCCCCCTATCCCTTCAGGGTGGGCAGCGCGTGTGTGACACTCTTAGTGTTGCACACGTATATAGGCCACGGTGACCGCTTTCCATCAGGTGGGCCGTGTGCTTGTCTGCCACCTACGTGGAATAAAATATATATATGATGAAATATGTTGATGATGACTATATTATGTTGATTGTTAATATGTTGATGCTTGATCCTAACGAAAACGTATCAGCTAAATAAATTTTGAAAAAAAGATTGACCCGATTCCTTGCTATGCGGTGTAATTAGCAAAGAGATTATTTACGTGCTTAGCGGCTAAGCACTACCAATTAACGTCTTTGAGAGTATCAGATTTTTTTTATAGTGACTAAGATAATTATGAAATAAGCACTATTTTTGATTTGTTCAAGAAAATATATTATTTATTATTATGACAATTATGATACGAAAGGCGCCGTACGACGTAGCCCAGGAATAAAATTGTATAATTATTTAAGTACCTACTTATGTTGTTGGTTTACATACAGTGTTGCTCAAATGTCAAATGAATGTCGCGTCGGAATATATACCAATAAATAATTTATTTAGGTATGTAAAATCTGTCAGACAGTTGTCTGGCTATTATATTAAACGTTAAGGATTTAATTGATGTCTGTTGATAATTTCTGCGACAGCTGTACTTATAAATGGTAGAAATCAGTAGGTAAGTTAGTAGATATACCCTACCCAAAACCGATAAGGTAAGTACTTTGAAATGTCTGTCTATAACTGCCTACCCTGTCTAAAACTAAGTGCACGCAACTGATAATACTACTAATACCTAGTTTAGAACTGATGAGGCCGTCAAGCTGATCGCCACCATTGTAGCACTGAACGTGTTTGCAATGGTGACCCTCTATCATGAGACTTTGCCTTCAGCTTAACATCAGACGAGGGGAAGTCAATTTGACGTGCCATAAATAAGAAATTACGTACGCGAAATAAATTCTTAAATTTATTCAACATTGTATTAGTAGACTCAGGCGTTTGAAATATATAATCATAAACTGTCAAACTTAGGTATTAAGTTTTATCCTGTGTCTTTGGGTATGTACAAGCCTTATACCTACTATTATGTTGTGAATCTACCAACATAAAGCATCAAGAGCAATGTTAGAGACATAATAAAAATTATACGCGTACCTAAATTTATACGCTGAGAATACAACCAGCAAACACAGACTCAGTTTAACTAAGCAGTCGACCTCTAACCCAAACATGTATACCTATTGTATGTACACATATCCTGGCCAGCTACTGCTACCTGGATTGACCCAGGCCTGGGTCACTAGGCAGACCCTTCTTACATTACGGAACTCAAACGAATCTGGAGTTCCTGCAAATCGAATGTCACGTCTCAAAAAAGTTTTTCCAAGATGGTGGATTCTGGAGATCAGGCTTAGGCTGTCAGCGAAATGACTCACAGCTATTAAAAAGTCTGTGACGCCAGCAAAAAAGGCATTAGGTACTGTCAAAAACTTCACAATCATTTTATTGTTATTTTATTTTACGTAGATACCTACTAGTCACAAATGGAGGTGCACTGTGCACCCACTGACACGCTCGTCGGTAGGTCGCGTAACAGTTTTAGTTTATACGTTTCTATTTTTCATTTCATTCCTCGTTTAATCGAGGTTAAAAACAAATGTGCAGCCACAACTACACTCTTGCTTACCATCAACCGAGTGCAGTTAATTTGGTACCCTAAATATACAGGTGTAAGGAAATGCTCACCGACTTTGGTGCACATGGTATTAGTCCGGTATTAGTCCAGGTACCAACAGCGGTCATAGCGATCACTATAGCATCGTAGTCTATTCCGTCGCGACAGGGCGTACTCGAACATTAACATTAACATTAATTATTATACCTAACATTAAACATTTATCATAACATTTTATATAAAACTAGCTGACCCGCGCAACTTCGTCTGCGTCACCCCGTTTTGCAACATTTTTCATTCCTGCTCCGCACCTGTTTGTTTTAGCATGATGTTGTATACATATAAACCTTCCTCTTTAACCATTCTATCTATTAAAACAAACCGCATCAAAATCCGTTGCATAGTTTTGAAGATTTAAGCATACAAAGGGACAAGAAAAATAGGGACAGAAAACGCGACTTTATTTTATACTATGTAGTGATAGTGATAGTGATAATTACCACCAAAACCAACAACTTTTACTCACGAATTTCCGAACCCAACGCGCTAAACTGTACGTTCCCCGAACAACAGGTAAATAAAAAAGTACTAAATCACAAAAAAATTTATTACGCCAATAAACATTCGTGTAACTTAAATTCGATTTAGTATTTTTTATTTTTTGATACCGTTTAATTAGCATTATTCACTCTCCATAATACCTATCACTGATAACAGCAAAGCTAAATGAAATGATAAATTTAATGAAAAACATCACTACAAAAAACGAATAGCGCCATAATGCCAGTTTAAATTATTGTTTCATTTAGCTTTACTAACACGATGGAGAGTGAATAATGCTAATTAAACGTAGGTATAAAAAATGAAAAAAAAATACACAAGAGGATGAAAATATAAAAAAAAAGAATTACCACTTCATAATTTACTAAATAGTTACGAGCAAGTACTACGTTCAGGTTTCGTTTTACGCTTCGGGTTCGTGTATCCCTAACACACTGTTTACTTGAATAAAAAATTTAGAATATATTTTTAACACAACTGAAGGGGTTAGGAAAAGTACTAAATAATTTCGGCTTCTAGTTATTACCCGTAATAAGAGTAGGTACTTCTCCAACTAAATTGAATTGGTTGGGTTAGGTTAGGTACTTACACTGAAAATGGCCAGGATTCGAACACTGAAAATGGCCACGAAACCTTCTTCATCGTAACACCAATATGACTAGTGGTTACTAGCTAGAATTGGCAAGATAGTACATAAAAAGGGTCCGAGTGGCCGGACGGACGCGACTAAGCTTTTGCCCCTCGAGGACTCGTTACATCGTCTGTGACCTTGGCTCCTTGACGCGCACCTGTTCGCCACATCCATTCAACAATGTATGTAGAACACATCCGATACAAGTATCTACGCGCGAAATGTTAAGGCGCAGTCAGACAAACTTCAATTTTAGCTATCTAAAACATAGAGTTTAAAATTGTATAAATTATCCTTTTAATAAGATGGATTAACATAGGTATATATATAGTTGACTACCTTTTTGTTAGATAAAAATACAAAAAATATTTTAGGACATTTTATATAACTCTATCCAGACACAAAATAAACATAACATGGTTGTATAATAGGCTCTAGAGTGCGAAAATACATACTAAGATACATTTTCCTATGTAAATAAGTTCTATTATTAAATAAATTTAATCGAGGGGGCACTGCCATGACCCTCGATAGATAAGTGAAGAGATAAGTGGATCCTGGACTCCGAGGTGAAAGCTTCGGATGCGACCGGGACTAACGCAAGGATGATGATGATTATGAATATTATACAGAGATATACTCAGATCAATGCAACTAGACATATTCAAATATTTCAGCCATAGAACGTCCACTGCTGAACATAGGCCTCTTCCATCGACCTTTATTCGATCGGTTGGAGGCGGTCTGCATCCAACGGATTCCCGCGACTTTGGCTATGTCGTCCGTCCACCTCACAAGAGGCCGTCCCACGCTTCGTCTACCGGTACGCGGTCTCCATTCGACAACCTTTCGGCTCCAACGGCCATATGTTCTAGATTCCGAAGTGAAGAAAGTTCTTCACTTCGGGATCTAGAACCAGTAAGTGAAAATAAAAATAAAAAAGTTTCTTGTCATCTAAGGATTAGGTACGTCTGTGGTGTGGGAGTAGAAAGGAGGAATGGAGTAAAGGATAGAGCTCTGGTCATGCTAATGTCTATGCTTCATCATCACTACACAGTATAAAATAAAGTCGCGTTTTCTGCAAGATTTAAGCATACAAAGGGACAAGAAAAATAGGGTTTTTCTTGTCCCTTTGTATGCTTAAATCTTTAGAACTACGCAACGGATTTTGATGCGGTTTGTTTCAATAGATAGAATGGTTAAAGAGGAAGGTTTATATGTATATAACATCATGCTACGACTAACAGGTGCGGAGCAGGAATGAAAAATGTTGCAAAAACGGGGTAACGCAGACGAAGTCGCGCGGGTCAGCTAGTTAAACATAAAGTAAACTGAACCCCAAAGGCCTAGCACTTCATAACTTATGATAAATGATGTATACGAGTATATTTAGTGGCCAGACAATCGCTTATTAATTTTAAAACAGTACTAATTACAAATGTTTAGTTAGGTTTAAAGCGATGTGTGCGTAAGCCTGTCTACCGAGTCTGTCGACTCCCTGAGGGCACGTACGGACGACCTCGTCTTGACTCTGCACCTGTTGCGTACGCACTTGGCAACACTAGGGCACAGGAGAACGCGTGTATAACGTTTGAAATACTAACATAAGTTTTAATGATCATATGACCTAATATTATTACCCAAACACGCAAAACGATTAGTTTTACGGGGTATTCTATTATATGTAGAACCGATGAATGAATTTTGATTTTGTTTTGTTTGAAAGGGAAAGGAAATACCGCGGTAGCCTAGTGGTAGGTATAGGTAATCGACTGCTGAGACGAGGTCTCGGGTTCGATCACAGGTTTTACCATGGCACACACCAATGACTTTTCGATACTTTTCGAAGTTATGTGTGTATTTATCGCAGGTTAAAAAGTGCCCGATCAATGGCAATAGGCTCGCCACCTATTACATGGGACCTAAACATAAACTGGCGAAATGTGGGTGCTAGCACCTCTGCCTACCCTTTCGGGAATATAGGCGTGAGTTTATGTTATGTTATGTTTGTTTGAAAGGTGAATTATACAAAGATCAAAGGTTATAAGCATCATCATCATCCTCATAGCGATTTTACAGTGGCACGTAAAACTTAGAGAGCCTGTGTTCCGCTTGTTGTTTTTATTGATAAGTGAGCTTTTCTAGGGGCGAACGTGAGAACGTGGAACGTGGAACGTGGAAACCTTGCGCCGACCGCTGTTAATCAGGTTTAGCTTGGTTAGACGATGGGACAGGTTGACAGAGGTCATAAGAACCTCGCCATGCTAGAGGTATAAAATACAGTCCGAAACACAACGTCCCCTTGCAACAGTTGCAACAGAGTTTCTAAAGAGGTAGGTACTTCGGGCTCTCATAACGAAAGAAATGGCATTTACCTATCATTATGGTAGCCATATGCGTTCAAGTATAACTTTGCAAATCTTCCAACACACATTACAATAAATTAGCAAGCCTAAATTTACTTAAGCATTATAAAGTGTGTGGGTACCATTAACTTACTTCTGATTTCTTTAGATAGAGTTTAGCTTCTAACGAATTGTCGTGTCACATGCCGTCTTTTAGCCCGATTGCGGGTAAAGTAGGTTCGTTGCGGGTCTGTTGTCTGTGTATGTTACATCATATCGTGTACCGCGCTATACCTACGTAATACAAAATTTAAAGATGGTCCAGACATTACGGCATGTTTACACTGAGCTGTTCTGAAACGTATCATTTACGCTTTATAGCAATCAGCTATATTGACGGACTAGTTTCGAACACAGTTTAAACGGAAACTAATAATTTATACTAGATGTTACACGTGCCTTCGTTCGCATGGACTTTAATAATCGTATCAAACTAACAAAAAACTAAAATTGTTTTTATTTTACGCACTGTTAAGCTGGATTTAACTTAGTTATCGGTTAATGTAATGATATATATCATATATATACTAGCTGTTCCGGCAAACTCGTGTGTGGTTAGAGTATTACAGTTCTTTGTCGGTGAACAAAGTAAGGAAAGAAGACTCTGTGGCACGGTGGTAATGAACGCGGCCGTTACGCAGGGGGCACGGGTTCAGTTCCCGCTTATGGCATATCTTTGTATGCATGAATGTATTAGACCTTATTTTATTTTAAGCCATCGGTCCCGATTGTCATACAAATATCTATGGCAGGCGTTACGGATAATGGCGTCAACAATTGGTCTAACTGCAGTACTTCGATATCGACTTTACCTATAGATTGTGGAGGCCATATGGCAGCCGCTTCATGGAAAATATTGAAGTTCAGCCACGTGTTGTAGATCGATAGCAGCCTGGCTGAAAAGATGCTAATGATAATGACATACATACAGACTAAACCTAAAATAAGTTTTGGTCGGTTCTCGTAAACCCTCCCAGCTTGTTGAGTTTTTGTGTGATGCAAAAATAAACAAACGGATAATTCTGTTTCATATATTTATAGACTAAGTACATATAAAACTATAACTCTTTACAAGTACTAAACTAATATAAACAGTGTCCATTCTTTAATGTTTACATATTTGTCGGCAAAGAAAACGTATTCACGACGAGAGTAAACACAACATGCAGGTCGTTCAAAATTTGCGAGTTGTTTTTTATCAACTAAATTTAGTCTGTTTATGAACTAAATGTAGTCTGTTTAACCGAACAAGATTGTAAAATTGTCTGTAATATATAACAATACTAATAATAAAGCTGAAAAGTTATTTTTAACGCGGTAATGTTTGAAGAAATCTTTTGGCAGTTAATAGTTCTTTGGGAAGGTTGTAAGATATATGCTCGAAGCATGGTTTATGATACTTACTGAACGAAGCTTACTGACTGAAGAAAAAAGAAAAGATAAACTAGACAAAAAAGACGCAGGCGGGACAGTGACGCGACGTTTTTTTAATAGTACGTACTAGTAGGTAAGTACATAATTTTATTTACTAGTAAGGACTCCCGTTAACCCCTTCAGCTGATCTAAATTTATTTGTTAGGAATGCTATGCTAGCCGTCAGTAGTGTAATGACCAGGATTTGAACCCGGGACCTCGAGATTGTAAGGCCACCTCGCTACCGAAGTTCTATGTGGTGAAATAGAACCGAGCAAGGCGCGTGAAATAGCATGTTACGTAATATGACTTCACTCTGTTTCGAGTTTGCGTATTACCAATAGTAAAAATACACCTGTAATTTACTAAGTCTAGACATTTTTTTATAGTTTTTTAGACGCTTAATAATATACTGTAGGTACGGTACGCTTACGTATAGTTAAGTAGGTAGGTACTAACAGCTGAGGATGTTATTTTTCTGCTTTGGCAACATTTAAGTTATGAGTACAATTATCGGTGCATAAAATTCAGTGTATGTACTGTGTATGTGCGAGATTTTTGGACGTTGGACGGAGGTAGGATACCTATGATGGTATCTCCCGCCATATTTGAGCAGTTCGACTAGGGAAATATTTCTGCCCTACAACATACGGCGGCTAACATTAACCTTGTGTTGTGTTTTCGGCGGTGAGTAGGGTAGCCAGAGCTCACTGAAAAGATTTTGTGTTTTTAGTGGGAAAAAACAGATGTGCATTTGAAAATATCCCTAAATTTTCCTACATATTAGAGTTATGGCGGAGGTGTTGGAGTTTCCGATGTTTCGGCATTGCTGCAAGCACCATGATTACGGAGGAACTGAAGTATTGGCGGTAACGGTGAAAAGCGTTTTTAGAAATAAATCTAACCTCTTTCTGATTCTTTTGATAACTATGACTGCAAGTAACCACTTTAATATTATTTGTTGATTAATATGATTTTTTTTTAAAACCAGGTTCCATAAAAAATGTGCTTTATATTTTTTTTGAGATAACGAAATTAATAGAGGGAAGAAATAGAAACATAAAATGGCATTCAGTGACAGTGTTGCCATAATGGCATGCAACTTAACTACTGTGACATTATTAATTTACAACAATGCTTAACTACATCGTGAGGACCTCCGTGTTGTAGCGGTAGTTAACGCGACTGCTACTGCGCGGGTTTAATTCCCGCTCAGCGCATATATTTGTTTGCATAAATATGAATATCTGCATTGGGCTGGGTGTTTCTAAGTAAAGTACAAAAAATATAATGAATCTTAGTAAGTTTATCCACATTCTAGAATCTACTTAAGCTATGCTTACCATGGGTCTAGTCTAGATGGCGTTTTTTTTTTTTTTTTATCTATGGCACGCCAGTTTGACTTTACCTCGCCTGATGTTAAGCTGAAGGCAAAGTCTCATAAAAGAGGGTCACCATTGCAAACACGTTCAGTGCTACAATGGTGGTGCTCAGCTTGACGGCCTCATCAAATGCTTTTTCACGCCTCGCTTAAAGGACCCGGGACTGTAGGAAGAAGGAAACACGTGCGCCGGCAAGGAATTCCAGGACTTAATGGTACGGCAGAGAAAAGACTCACCGAACCGCTTTGTATAGATAGTGCTAGAATATTTTAAAATCTAAACATTATTTATTTTTAGAATTTTATACAGAAGTAAGTATATGAATGAGGTTTGTTTGCAAAGATTTTGATGCTATATTGTAATTATCTATACTATAATTTATACTGTTGATTGATGGCACTTGGTGGAATTTATTGTTACAAATAATTGATAACACACTTGTACTTTACCACTGTATTTATTATTGTATCTAACCGGTTTCGCCTTAAGGCATTCTGAAAGGTTTACATTGACATTAAGTGTAATCTATACTATTATTAAGACGTAGGTAATTTTTTTAAATTTGCGAGTATGTGAGCTTGTGGGGGTAATAGGTATGGAGGACGGAGGTCATACTGTGACCTCCGACACCCCAGTCGCCTGCACTTTTTGCGGGCTGTGCGGAGCCCATAGAAAGAGACTGCCATACAAGACTGATGAAGGATTAAAATTGTTTCATTAGTTCTAAATCAAAGCTTTTCTCTTCATAATAGAACCAGGATATTAAAAAAATGTGCCAGTGGCACTCTGGATCTGTTAGGGTTAACACACATTACACAAGTGAAAGATGCCCTTCTCAACGTATTATTAAAGGTGAGGGGAGGGATACAGAGAATATTGAAATTAAAAATGAATTTACAGCGGCGCCGGCAGGGTTAATGGCTGATGCGATGCGATGGACGTGTAATTATGCTTTGAAACGTTTAAATTGAATTCGAATGCGTATCCTGAATTTGAATCTTAACCCGTAATGCTATTTTCTAATTTCTTGGAGATAAAATAAATTATTTAATTGAGCTATTAGGTACTTAAACTAGCTGATGCCATTGGCTCCGCCCGTGTGGTTTTAGTTATTGCGACTTTTGCTCATGTACCCGGTTCAACTCAGCCAATTGCGATCAATTATACTGCAGATTTTAATTTCGATAGTTTTTAGGATTCCGTACTTCACGAGGGAAAAATGCAGTCCTTATACGTGTAGGATCACTTAGTTGTCTGTCTGTCTCAAGACTTTTTCCCAGTATCAAGTTCCAAGTATCAAGCTAAAATAAACGGGGGCAGGTTTTTTAAGTATCACCAATACATAGACTCGACTAATCTACCATTTTATTAGAACATTTAGGTATTTAAAGAATAGTAAAAGAGTGTTAAAAATTACATCCGGACTCATTTATTGCTTTTATTAATTTTTAATCATCCGCTCATCACCGACACGGGCAAGTGAAGAGGCTTGCGCCTACAGTTTCCACACGTTGGCCAGATGGGTTAATATAAGGTTTTATTCCGGAAATCCCTCCCTTGTAGTGATATAGTCTGCGTTTTCCGTCTATCCCGTCAGACTTATCTACAATCAAAAAGAGATGAAGGGGTAAGTGGATTTCGAACTATGAGGCTACGGATTCAACTGGGATCAATATTAAGATGAGATAATATACTATAGTCTATTATATAAAAAGAAAGACGTGTTAGTTAAACTATGTATAGACCAAAAACCTATTGTACCGATTTGGCTGAAAATTGGTGGGGAGATGGCATAGTTACGGACATAGGATACTTATGAGGCCCCATTAAATATAAGGTGCATAGGGAACGATATGAGAAATACACGTGAAAATGTATGAAATGAATGGAAGCGTGAATCGGGTGCAGAAATACACGTGGACATATGATTAGAAGGTGCAGCGGAAACGGGTTCGGAAATCCAAGAGAGCGAAAAAATATGGCGGTACAAAGTTCGTCGGGGCAGCTGGTTTGCTATAATAAATCTTAAGTGAACCGAGGGCATATTACTATCTTAATTATACATTAACAACAATACAAGATGAAATTTCGCTAACGGTCGGCTGGCGGATCGGGGTGAGACGGGCGGGGGTGGGGAGTGCGGGGTGGCACAGGAAACGCGGCAGACGGCGCACCCGCCGGCGGCGCATAACTAATGCGCGACGGAGGCGCCACCTGCCGCCCGACAGGTCACCCTGACCTTACTGTGTCACGTGGAAAAGCGCTACTTTGTGAGGGAAAGTCGGCTTGGATAGCGAGGGCACGGTAATACTGGGATAGTATTACCGTGGCGAGGGTTTGATGTAGACATGGCAACTGTTCTGATCCGATGTCGGATATCGGTTAGTACTGAGTTTGTCACTGAAGAACTAAGTATAATACCAGACTATATAAATTTATGTAATTAAGAAAGATATCTATGTAATTATAAGAACTGAAAACTCGCATGCTGCAGTCTGCGGCTAAACATGCTGTGCTTTAACATAATATTGTAAGATCCATGTTACCATGTTTAAAGGCAAATAAATTATTCTTATACTTATTCTTATGTATAGATATTATGGATTATTAGCTAACCGGGCTAACCCAGCTAACATTGTACTACGTTGTTCTGTACCGGGTAAAATGGGATGAATAGAGATCAAAGGATGAATACTTACAAATAAAATGGTCATCTACATTCAGTAGTATTATAACCGAATCATCATTATATTTGATAACAGGCTTAAGTCTTTGAAATCTAGTACAATATTTTTTTTTAAATTCTATTGACAATTTTACCTCTGTCCACCCCTGGATCTCTATTAACCCCGTTTTACGGTATTCATCCCCCAAAAACCACTTTTCAGAGCCGGCAGCACGTGTATGACGCGACGCCCCTGGTGTTGCACACGCCCTTAGGCCACAGTAACCACTATCCATCAGGTGGGCAGTGGACGTGTGTTTGACAGCCACCTAAATGGTAAAAATAAAATGTGCCACTGCGGTATTTATAAACAGTATTTATTAATTTTCACTATATCAGTCGGCTAAAGTTAAAAAAATACGGCCTAAGAAGTATTCTCATAGCTACGAATAGGTAGCAAATATACAAAGGATCATCAATCGTACGTATCGTATAATTTCATGTAAAAGCAATGCCAAAGGATCTTAAGTGACACCATGTACTAAAACTGTTTTATAGCGAAGATTGGCGCATTGACTGCATCTGACCGTGCTGGGTACCTACTTGTTTTGGGGTCCAACCATACAGATTTTACGACCCGTCAAATCAGTAGGATTGACGGACGAGGCTTTGGTGTAGGTTATCATGTCAGAATTGAAAAGTCAGACTAGTTTAGGCGGAAGTTATATCCCATAACAGTTAGCTAAGTGAAACCAAAAGGAGGAAAAGCGTTTCTTAGATTAAGCAACTAGAAAAAATTGAAATTTTTAGTCATCGTCAGTTACGTTTCCATTATATGCAACTGGAGTTGAGTTGAAGAATTCGACCCTAATGCACGTCGATGACGTAACCGTCAGAATGTTTAAATACTGATGTTTCGAGGTACCAATAAAAAAATTGCCGGTCATTTAGTGACTAACACAAAAATCATTCTGCGAAGTCATCTGTCTCAAGAATCGCCTTCGTTTGTCGTTCACCAGTGGACGATAATTAAATAAATGCATATAATATGTGTCGAATCCGAGTCCAATTTATATAAAAATATGTTGTTTACGATTACAGAGTCCGGGGTAATGAAAGCCTTCATTCTGCGACCATTACCAGGTGGATGACCTGTTTTATACGGTATGCCTCACCAAGATCTTTGCGGATGGAGATAACCTCATCTTGAAATCGGCTTATCACCAGATAAATTGACAAAGGTTGAAGCAATTTTACTCCTGGTTTTTTGTCAGGCAGTCGCAGTTGGTCCAAGATGAAGCAATTTGTAGAGGTAAGTAACAAGAGAGTGGACTCCGATTCCGGGAAAGACATTGGATCTTGGATGGAGAGAACAAATTATACCTACCTAACAATAATGTTAGCGCGAATTATTACCGATATTATTTGTATCCGCCATAAAGTTATTCTCAGACGAACAAGGTGTTTTGTGTAAAGATACGAATGTTACTACATACGTAGGTATTTGTACACAAACCTAAGTGTGAGTGAGAAAGTGACAAAATATAAGAACCATAAAATGTTTTTTAAAAACCATAATCATCTTTGACAGAAATAGATTTTACAGTGACGTCAATGTTTTACACTAAACTCACAAGTCACTGGCACTGACTTTTGAAATTCGGTAACGCGGTAATGACCATTGTTGCTCTATCGAACCCATAGCCGCGGCAATGAACGGGTAGGTACATGGTTCTCCATTTATTCTTAAACTAAGAAACGCAATTGCTTGGCTACTCCTCACACAAAAATACATTTCTTATTATTTAGGACACGTCAATTTGACTTCAGCTCGCGCTAAGAAAAATAGAATCTAAGAAGGTACAAAGAATTTAAATAAAGTTTCTGATTGCGGTTTTTATGTGGTGAGGCGCGAGGTAGGTTCTCGCGTGCTCAGTGGTCACAATGCTCACATGCTACCACGAGAGTCGAACGGCTGCCGTTTCCGCGCCCTTAATGACTGTTATGAAAGTGCATGCTGCAGTGTCGCAGGTGACCGGTGTACACGCTACACGCGACCTGCGGCTGCCAATATTGACTCCTAGTCAGACTGCAACTATTTGATGCGTCAACTTCGCTTAATAGACATTTGGCAGTGTTGTTTGCATACGGACAACATGAAAGGCTACAAATTGGGTAGGAAATGAAGAAGATAATGTATATGAACTTACCTTTTATCTTGAACTCGATAACTGTTGCCCGCATATTCATCAGCGTTGAATTTTGTTTGAAAGTTTTCAGAATTTTTCAGGTTTGTTATTTTTTTCTATAATAAAACAAATGTTTCTTTGAAAAAAATTAACACACTTTTGTCTCAATAATAATATGAACCGGGGCATATGAATGGATATAGTACCTAGTTTGTAGATGCACAAAGATTAACTTCAACAGTTATGTAGATTACGACTGGGTATAATGACATACTATTAACCCCGAGAATAGGTTGCGGGTACTTTAAAAAAACCTACGGAAGACAATGTTTGCGCCGATTTTATTAATTAATACTTATTTAATTATGCAACTACAAACAGTTTGCCTTCAGGTTCTATTTAGAATTTAAAGTAATAGTTTTACAATAATGTCAATAGATTACCTAGCTGTATCTATTCTATTTTACATTGTAATAGCAGAATCGGCGCCCCTCTTAGCACTTAGTCCTTTTTCTCATCTATTTAAATACAATGTATCTACCTATGATAAACCTGTCTGCTTTGCAATAGCGTGATAGTGACCACATCCTGCAGTCTGATTTCCCACGACGTTAGTTAAGTCTTGCCTATTAAGTGAACTAGTAAATACTCTAAAGAATTGCCGGCAAACAACTCTAGACACCGGTTCGTGTCGTGACAGGTAGTTGCAAAGAAAGTGTTTAAAATGTCTCTTAGCTAAACATGGAGGCTATGATTATATTCTGATAGACAAAGTCATGAGGAAAAGCAACAGAAAAAGATGTTTTTGTGTAAAATTGTAATTAGAACCCGAGCTGGCGTGCGGTTTTAGTCGGTTCCACTTCGATATAATCACTCTAAATGGTCAATGAAATTCTGCATGAAAAGAAAAAAAATGGTGGATTACCTACAAGTTAGCTCTCAAAGAGGAAAAATACGTTTCATATTCGCCAAGAATTATTAATGACATCATTTTATATTTATTCGCAGTGCTGTAATTATTTTATAAGTAGAATGTAGGTATTACGGAGACGTAGGTGGCATTTTCTTGAAATCTATCTTTAGGGTTCATGATTCCTGACATAAAATAAGACGCGAGTATTTTGCCTGTCATTTAGACCGTTGCATCAGACAAGTATTCGAGATACGATATATGGTAACGAAGCACTTAAAATATTCACACATTAATTTTCCAACCGAGGAAACAATCGTAATCTGGGATATTTTTCAAGAGTTCAGGGACAGGACGCGGTCAGAATTTTAATTAAAGAATGTTAATTAATATATTCATGCCTTATTAAAATAGCTGTGATGACTACGTTGTGGGGGCTTAGACTTCATATTTGCACTTGAAGCATGTCAAAGAATTAAGAGAAAATTTGCTATGGGTAAGCAATTAGAAAAATAAAGAAATTATTATTCTTACTTAAATTCAGTTCTTATTAAGTATTACGACCTATGAGAGAGGTATTACGAGAGGCCTATGTCCAACAGTGGACTGCAATAGACTAATTGATTGATTGAAGTACCTAATTAGAGTTCTACCGATGATGGTGCGATGCCCGCACCCTCCACTTCCAGGGGAAATATGAGAATACGTCTTGACTTCCTCTTAAAATCATCATTCTCTGAACCTTTTCCTAACTCAGTTGGAGTCGGCTATTCAATCTAACTGTGATGCGGCTGAACTCCAATATTTTACGTGAAGCGACTGCCATCTGACCTCCACAACCAATGGTCCAATGACCAATGGCGATATTGAAGTTCCAAGTTAACTGGTTGGTCTTTTTTTCCTTTAAATGCCTTGTTCTTCGGTTAGTTCCTCTTAAAATATTGTATGTTTATTTAAACAGGATTATGTTCTCTATTTTTTCATAGGCAGAACCTTTTACAGAATCAGACTTGACAGATTTTTTCATTGACAGCGAAATTACAGTGCGGTGAGTTGACAGGAGGTGCAGTAGGCGCACCCGCTCGGCTTCTAGGAAACGCAATGGAAACAAGCTCTTAAGTCATTTGCCCATTCGTCGGAAACTTAGATTAATTGTTACCTTACAGTACTTACGGGAGTAATTTTAATGGTAGCGTTTCCTCAATCCAGTCGTGAAATAACAGATGATTCTACTCCTCTGTGTCTAATATGATCTACAAATAGTATAGTGGTGTTGCCAGTCGCAATCGGATAAAAGTATTCAGATAAATACAGCCTTTTGCTAGTTCGCATGTTCTGTATATTTATATAATTGCCTGTTTCCTTCACAAGTTTGGAACGACATTTTAAATAGTGGTTATTGACATTTTAAACTGCTAAGGGCTTGAACACAGGTTTGAAATCTATCACCGGTAGTCAGCTATTAATGTCTTTAGCCATATTTATGTTTAGTTAGCATATATTTGCCAGTAAAATTCAGTAGTTTGTAATAATTATGTATGTAGATGTATTGACGAGGTAGTTGGGACTGACTGGTTGCGGAGGCCGAGGATCGGGAGCATTGGCGCATGGACTGGATTGTACCTAACAGGTTAATGTATTGATTGGTATGAAAGCTTCAGATTTGGGAGCTTCGTAGTAAGGATATTCCTTGGAGAACTTTCTTCGGGTAGATGCAGGAAAAGTAGTAAACATCAGAATCCAGCTTTGGACTACCTCCGGAGGCGGCGGAGCGGATCCGGAGGACAGGACAAGACAGCCCGCGACTAGCGGAGGCGACTCGGGCGTCGGAGGCCACAAAATGACTTCCGTCGTCCATGAGTCGCCTGTATTTATATATAATAGTGCATGATAGAGTAGGTACGATGCTTTAACAACAAAGAAAATAATATTTTTCCTACTTTCAGTTTATTTATTGACTGTCAGTGAATGTATAAGGCAAGTATTAACTTGTGCACAAAAAGAGGTCAGAATATAGGGAACGTAGGGGGTTCAATAAGTTCTTAGTAATATGTAGGATATTACCGAGAACTTATTATTATATACGTTTAATGAACGAATGATTCGTCTGCAGTCATTAATTTACAAAGCTTTTTTTAATCATCAAGATTATAGAAAGTTCAAGTTGTCGCCTGACTTAATGTCCATTGAAGCATTTCCTATGCTAAGTTTTTATTGTAGAAAAAAAGTTAGCATTTATGATATGATGGCGAAAGTTTAGCACTCCTACGTGCTAAACTTTCGCAATTATTAATGTCAATGTCAATTAAGCACCTGGTTCTCCGTCTTCAGCACCTAGTCTATTTCAGTAGTCCGTTCAGTTAATCCATTGAAATGGCATTTGCCGTGTTGGTTTCCAGTGGAGTTGAAAAGGGCCACCCCATAATCGCCCATGGGCGACAAAGCGACTAAGGTATAAGGTTGTTCTCCATTCGATAATAAATATGTAGCACATACGTTTGTCCAATTAAGCTTGTCGGTACTAAAAACATAGTTAGCGAAATGTGGGAGTTAAATATACCTACCTCTCCTTTCGGCGAATTTCAAGCCGCGGCGGCAGCGTGATGCGCGCTCCTCCCTATCCGTGGCAAGATGTGAAACCGTAGTCCCACACCCGAAAGGGCCTTCGTTGGCCCTGGGTCAGCCAAGGCGTGAGGAATATGCCAGAGGCTACCTCACCCTCGACAACTGGTGGCCCAAGACAGACATAACCACTCTCGCTGACTTCGAAGGGAAAAAATATAAATGCATTAAAAAACAAATAATATAAATAAAATTAAGGCTTTAATTTGAAACTTAGCTTTACATCTTTGCATGTCAATAAATTATATCAATTAAAATTGACACAAATATTTAGTTTACCTTTAGGTATGAAATAGTACGAATGAACCTTGATTTCCTATTTACATAATTATTGTGAACTAAATATTAAAACTGCAATAAACGTATTAGGGCACTAATAATTATTAGCTTGATTACAAATCTGCATATAGGAAGGTAAACTATAAATCTCAATGTATTTATATTCCAAATTATTATGTACAGGGTGAATTTGAAATCGTAATTACACTGACAATGTTTTATCAGTCGTGTATATAGTTCTTGCAATTCATGAGCTCGCGCGGGCCTTTGCTTGTAATGTTAGATGGATATCTTTTTATTGTACATAAAAAATACAGTAAGGAGAAAGCAGTATAGGTACACATAATAAGTGCACGTCATGATAGCGTCGGTAAGGCCCACCATGGAGGGCTGGATGGAGTGGCCTCAAGGTAATCTCCGCGCACGGTTGCTTCGGGGATTATCTGTATCGGGTCCGGAAGGAGCCAACGCCCGAATGTTCTCTCGCTCACCGCCTTGCTCACGGCGATGGTGAGATGCGAAAGCATGTGGGCTGCAGCCTCTTTCTGCGAGCAAGTAATGCTCGAAGAGGCGGCAGCGTAGATCCGGAGGAGACTCCGGGCTTGCACAGCCCGCGACGAGCGGAGGTGAGATCGCGGAATGACTTCCATGTTCCATGACCAGGCTTGGGGGTGACAGGTGAAGCCGCCTGTCACCGTCGCGGCGGCAGCGTGATGTGCACAACGTAGTTCCACACCCGAGAGGGCCTTCGCTGGCCCTGGGTCAGCCGGGGCGTGACGGATATGCTAGAGGCTACGTCACCCTCGGTAATTATGGACCCATTTGAGGTCGGTTCGAGTCCGACATAAGCACCCTCGCTGGCTTCCGCGGGGATCATCCGTGGGGATTTCCGCACGGGAAAAAAAAGGAAAGGCACGTGCACATTAACATGTGTTCACATCGCGGAGCTCAATCTCCATTTTAGCGCCGAGGCTTACACCTAGGAGTTCGAGATCGCCGTAGATTTCTTTTTTATTTACAATACAAATATATAAATACAAATCTGCCATTCCAAATTTATCTTAAAAAGAGTTCACAAAAAGAAGGTCCATTCTCCTAACGAATGTCTATTTCCAAATTCTGTCTCGATCTGTCAATCAAATGAACTATGAAAGTTTAACATTTTGAAAAAAGAATATTTCAAGAATTGGCCCTTTTTCATTGAATTCGTAATTGTTTTTGTAATCTCAGAATTGCTTTTCTTGTAACTTGGATATATTTTCCTGGTATACAAGTTATTCGGAATCTTCTTCCAAGGTACCCTGGAATGCCTTCGCCGGAGGTTGCAACATCTTGGTTCTGGTAGCCAACCTCAAAGTCGCCGGGCCTAACGTGTTCGCAGGATTGTGTGGCGTGGGCAATGCACCCAGACCAGTCTTACCTTCGTTCGACACTAAAGGTACCTGTAACAAATGAAACATAATATACCTATTATAGATTTTTTGTATACATATTTATGCAAATAATAAGGCTGATTTTTCTTTGTTTGAATGCGTTAATCTCTAGAAGCACCTTTATAATACCCAGTTCTTGGGTGAAGTAAGTATAGGCAGTTCAAGACCTTTACAAGACGACCGAAAAGCCCAGAGAGACGTGAATGAGTAATGCGATACGACTAAGTAAAAATTGAACACAGTTTGGTACAGAATAGAAAACCGCAGGGCATAGCTAGAGGGAAGAAATATGCCTTGTGCATAAAACACGGAAGCTTTCTTATGATGGACATTTTGAAAATTTAAAATTCAAAAATCAGTGATTCTGTATAGACCACCAAACGGCACTTATAAAACGTCAATATCAATAATAAGTTAGTGAGCAAATGGACCACTGCACCGGTTCGAAACGCGGCCCCAGCCTGAGAAGACTCCGGCAAGAAACTAAGCCGGCTTTCTTTTTTAGTCTATTTACAAACATTTACTTAGTCTAGATACCTACAGCAATTTCAGTGAACAGTACATTTGCAGGCATGCTTATCATCCAAATAATCCTGAATCTTATAGTAAGTATCCTTTTTGGCATAAGTTTCTTTTCATTACATTTTTACATTTTTATATAAGCAAATCTCTAATTAATTACATTAGGGAGTTTGTTAAAAAGGGTATTCAATTACCCTTAAAATAATTTGAAATTTTGTAAAGCCTACTATCACCGACAACGAGATTATTTTTGTGTCTGGTATTTACGTTATGCCTATCACAAATTCTTTAGAAAGTTTGTAATATTTTTCCTAACATACAGCACCTCAATTAAGTTCTTGGGGCTCCGAGAACTTAATTGAGGTGCTGTATATTGAGAAATGCGGCAATGTAACCTACATTAGAGGGGAATAATGCTTTTAAAAGCAGTTGCTTAATTATAAAATATTTCTATTACCCACTTTAAAATATTCGTAGGGATAGAAACATTGAATGTATGAATAATTCAACATGTATTGTTAAATACATGACCGCTAGACGTATTTGTGTTTTAATTAGAATTTGGGTAATTAATCCAGACTATTCTACCGCAGACGAAAAGAATTCTACATACATTAGACGGAACAGGACGCATATAGATAAGCCGGCTTAGTTAGAAGTCAGGATATTTAAACCTGTTCCACTGCTCATTACAGAGAAATGTGAATTAATCTAGCTTAGTATAAATGAGAATTAATCAAACTAGTCGAATTTGAATTCCCTATCTATATCATTTTATAATGTCACTAGCTGACCCGGCCACGCGTTGCTGTGGCTAAAGTTTTTGTTATCTTAATAATATATGTAGCTTATACACCTGATCTTCGGGATCTACTAGAAATGAGGTCTGACAAAAAACAGCCTAAACTAGTATTTCATAGGAACTACAAGGTAACAATTCCTACCAGACAGGAATGGAAACAAGGTCTCAGAACCAATCAAGGTAATAGACAAATCTGGTATACCGATGGCTCTAAGACACTAGATGGCACAGGAGCAGGTGTACACGCGGAAAATTGCGACATCAGCGTCAGTCTCGGCAGATACGCCTCCGTATTCCAAACGGAGGTGTACGCTATTATTGAATGCGCTCAGGAGATTATAAATAGAAAAACTCATGGAAAGGAAATTTATATTCTCAGTGACAGCCAAGCAGCTATTAAAGCGCTAAGCTCTCCAAAGGTACATTCAGAAATAACACTGAATTGCATAAGAAGCCTAAACAAGGTTGGAAGAGCCAACAGATTAAGGCTCGTCTGGGTCCCCGGTCATGAGGGGATTGAAGGAAATGAAAAAGCAGACCATCTAGCCAGACAGGGATCTGCTAAAATACCTACAGGTCCCGAACCATTCGTTGGACTCCCCGTAGCCACATTCAAAAGGGCTATTCTAAAGCAGGCCAAAAAGAGGCAGCTTAAGGAATGGAGGACCAAACCAGGCCTAACACATTCGAAGGAATTCTTAAGCAATGAATTGGGAAGGCTGAGCGAGAAAATAATTAATCTCAGCAGGGACAGAATCCGGAAAATAATAGGAGCGTTTACTGGCTACTACTGCACAAAATACACTTTGAGCAAGATTGGTATCATAAATGAAGAAACATGCAGACACTGCAAGGAGGACGTGGAAACGATGAAGCACATACTGTGCGAGTGCCACGCCTTAGGAAGACATCGAATGGATCTACTCGGGAGGGGATACCCCAAACCAGAGGATTACATGCACCTGCGATTAAGAGGAGTGGCCACCCTGATAGAAAGGGCTATCCCTCCTCTAACCTAGGAGCCAGGATGGGGTCGACACAAAGGATCCAATAGGGTCGAAGTGTCCGCGAAAGCTCCAGAGCACGCACCCCAATAACATAAGATAAGATAAGCTTACATGACATGTTCGTAGATTTACCATAGCAGCGCCATCTATTGATTACTTACTCAACCCAGTCGAAAGGTATCGACATCTGTTAGATTCATTTGGAGTTAACAGATAATTGTGACTGTCAAATAATAACAGACAAATAATTAGCAATAAATTAAAATTGCGACTATAATTTGAGATTTAAACTATCCTATCTCTCAAGTTTGATCGAACTGCACATGGTGTGCGAATTTTATTATAATCGGTTAAGTGGTTTAGGAGTCCATTGAGGACAAATATTGTGACACGAGATTTATATATATTAAGATATAAAATAATATGCGAGATAGCGGTAATGCACATGGCGGCGAATCTTTTCCTTTAATAAGTAAACCCATTACGTAGGTATGTGTTCGTAGCTTTATTTTTATATTTTAAATCCTTTATTGTACACATAAATGATATTAATACAATAACAAAAGTTGAAGTCCAGCAAACATGGAAGAATTTTAATGCAAAGAGAGGCAAAGTCTTGAGTAGCTTTATATGGGCATGTATAGTCTTGTTAAACTTCTTTTATAAATCAAATTATCGTATAGTTATATAAATCAACACTAAACAATACATATTTGAGTTAACCCCTGAACATCAAAATATATAAAATATATTTCACCAGCCGAGTTCTCATAAACATGCTCAGTACAAGGTGAGGCGTGAAAAAAATACGCACTAAATCAGTAGACCATAAATGACGGGTAACTACGCATGCATTACATTCAACGGCAGACCAGACGCGCAGACAATGTGTGATTAGTACAACATAGTCTAGCCGGCTGAATAACTAAATATCCTAGACGGGCGGAAGTCAGGGTTTCCTGCGCCATAGTTGCGAGCCTAGTGAGCGTCGAATGTTCTCGTATGGAGATATGGGGGGCAACGGCATGCAGCGTGCACCCAAACAATCCCATATATAGTCACTCAATGCCGGTCAATGCATGGCTAGACTATTTTTTGTAATCAACTTCTAGTTATAAATGCATATTCCAATGGATAGTTCTTTTTATTATTGGCACTCCGAGAGAATAATAATATAGGTTGTTGCATTTATGAATGAAATCATAGGTACAAACTTCACATTATGGAGTTGTTGTGGCAAGGTTTTTAATTTCAGTTTTATTCAGCGATCGACTTGCTGAGGTTAAGTTTTTAGCTATAGGTACATTACATATACAGGGGGTTAGGGAAACGCTCCCGAAGTCGAAGGCCCCTGGTACACTACATATTGGCATAAAAATACGATTTGGCATTTGTTTTTTAAATATCGTTTAACTAGCCTTATTCACTATTTTATCGTGTTAGTTACGCCCAATGACAGAATTGTTTATATAAAAAATATCAACTCGCATTATGGCCTTATTTGTATTTTTGTAGTGATGTTTTTTTATAAAAATTATCGTTTCAATTAGCTTTACTAATACGATGGGGAGTAAATATTTCAAATTTAACGTTATAAAAAACAAATGAAAAAAATTGCCATATCGCATTTTTTTTGAGAATGTGTGTGTGTGTATGATTCAGATCATGTGTATGAATGTGAATGTGTCTTCGGCTTCTAGAGCGTTTTCCTACGACTCTACTCGATACTCTACTTGCCTCTCTATACTACTTTTCCTTGCTGTCGATATTAGCGCAAACGTATAGAAATTTACCCGACCGATTGAGATTTATGATTATTACTCCGCTACTTTGGATGGTAGCGTAATGATATACCTATAGCCTATGTTACTCCTAGATATTGTAGCTTTTTAGAGGTGAAAGAATTATTGAAATCGGTCCAGTAGTTTCGCCTATTCGTTACAAACAAACAAACAAACAAATCTTTCCTCTTTATAATATTAGTATTAGTGCATTGGTAGCTAGGATAACAAGTAGGTAATAATTTTGTTACCTACCATTCTGCTACTATTTGGCGATAAATGTACCATATACCTATGATGATATCCATATATTTGAGAAACAAAACCTGAATGGTTAAAAAAATAGTTTTCCTGCTAATTAAACAACAATGGCCGATATGTGCCCTAACAAAGTATGTTTCGAACGTATGGTAGTACATAAAGCGTAGTATAACAATGTAGAAAGCGTTGCGTGACCACAGAAACACTATCTACCTTGGCAGCTGTGTGGCGAACCGCCCGCGAATGTTCGACGCAACAATGTTGCTTACAACACTTGGACACTGACCGACAGGCTACACTTAAAGTGGGAAAACTATAGCCTACAATTTACATAATAGACTGTCATTTGTGCCAATTGGCAGTTTACAGTGAACGTTGCAGGTTCCTGAATCTACAAATAGGTAGCACTTATCTATAAAAAGTGATATGTCCTTTTTTTTTTAAACATTTATATTTTTTGTACTTTTGCAGTAAGCAAGCTTCCTAATGAAATTAGGGATTTGCCTTTCAATAAGTTTGAAAATTTTGTTAAAAAAGGTTATGCCAAAAAGCTTATTGTACAATCTAGGATTATTTGGATGATAAACAAGCTTGGAAGTGAGCTGTTACTCAACTTGCTACTCAAGCAAAGTTCTGTATCTAGACTAAGGTAATGATTGTAAATAGACCAAAAAAAAATGCCAGCGAGTTTTTTGCCGGAGTCTTCTCAGGCTGGGGCCGCGCCGTGTTTCGAACCGGTGCGGTGTGGTCCATTTGCTCACTAAATTCAAAAATATTGTTGACGTTTTGTAAGTGTCGTTTAATGGTCTATACAGAATAAATGATTTTTGATTGATTTGATTTGAGCATCATTAAGTACACTTTTCTGTTATATTACTCATATGAATTGCAGCAGAAAATATTTTCTTAAGGGAATAATAATACTGTCAAGGTATTTGTGAGTCAAATCCACTATATATGATGAGCAGAACAATAAGATAATTTAAATTGTTCATAATATTGTGAATGTGCATATATTATATGGGTCTGAGACTTAATATGGGCATTAGGGACAATTACATGTGGTGTGTGTTCGGCTCGTAAACGGTAACGCGGTGATGCATATGCGACATGCGCGGGCGCAGGATACCGCGATGCAGTTTAGATAGCCATCGGCGTCTGACGCACTCGACCAAATTGCAGTGTATATGTGCCGCTGTTGGAAAAATACCGTCTGTTTGACTTTGCACAGAGATCGAATGATCGAATGATGACAGAATGATTTACTTCAAAGGATAACAGTATAGGTACCATGAATATGAATAATGTAGTTAAGGGATCTCAGATCTCAGTGAAGCCCTATAAACCCTCTAGGTAATACTAAACCAAAGTAAATAATATCTCAACGTTTTACGTGTAAAATCTCCCACGGGTATCATCTTACTGCGGCTAACGGTGTAATCGCGATGTAGGAATCGAATAAACTAAAACCACACGTGTGTTCACGGTGTTCAGTCACGGGAAGATCTATTACCGGGTGTCTGGTAGAAACCACATGATAAACTTTAATACCACGGTGCAGGATCAATTGTCGATTTATGTGTAACATTTGAGGAAATTTATATATCGTTATCAAATGACCGCACCCTGTCTGATAGAAAGCTTGGGTGCAGTCTAAAGAATAGTTGCTGCAATAATGGACGGTGTCCCGACAATGGCGGTCTCTACTTCTTTTTCTTTTAATTCTGTTGCACAATTAGATCAATTGGGAAAAATCGTAACTGCGATTCAATTTAACATTTTTGATCGTTAACAACGTTCATTGATAGATGGCGAATCCCTCCAAGTAGTGAAAAATGTAATTTGAAATCAGAGTATTTTTCATTCTTTGTTTGTTTTGGCATAACAAATGAGTGATCGAATTATTGAGGAAAATCGCAAACAAAAGTGTGTTTTTGTAAAACTAATCGATAAAACTCTAGCGGATCTTCTAACAAATTACACAATCAAACAAAATCCTGCGATTTTTCTAAATGACCTGTTCTAAGGGACCTGTGTAACATAACTTTTATAAAAGTTATTTATCAAGTGATTAGAAAAAGTTTTGCATACACTACCGCGTGGCCCGCGAGGATCTTCATTCAGATCGCTTGACAACTGTCGTAGTCTTTGCATTTCAACAGCACTTTGAGTGATACACGCTCAAGATATGCACTATGACACAGCAATTTAAATTAGAGAGGAACTGTGGGAACTCTTATTTTACTTAACGATGATATCATTGAGTTATGATCCTGTTTTACATATTTGGTATGTCAAGGCTAGATGTCGTTTGGCGATAATATTTTATTTTGCAGTTTATTTATGTTGTTATTCTTGACTGCATACATTAATCATAATGCAGTTTGAAGCCGGGAGGCCACTTACTCTTCCTTAGCGCATCGAGAGGAATATCTTTGAAATAATTAAGGGGACATTTTAGAATTCGGACCTTAGACTTATACAATAATCTAACGAGTAAGTCAGTGTTTGGTCCTACAGGGGTTCGGCCCAATAGGACGAATCACAGAAATTAAAAATAATTAAAGTTTTCCTTCAGTGATTCGTCCTATTGATTTTTTTTCTTTCATTTTATAATGAAGTAACGTCAGCAAGGAAAATGCTGCTTAAAATAATATTGCAGAGGGGTAATAAGTTTAGTATTATTTTAAAGACTGGTGTCGCAATTTCAAAGTACGATATAAGTCTTCTCTGTTTGTCTTGTGTTGTAATACACTATAATGTTTACATCTATTCTTTGAGTATAGACGATTTATACAATCAAATTTAAAATTTAAAGTTATATTTATGCCATAGAATTAGGAGACATAATTGATAGTAATTATTATTATTATATATACGTACGACGACGTACGACGTATACATATACGTATATATATATATATATATAGCAGGGTAGGACACGGCGGTATTTCCGCCCAATTGAGCAGTCCGACTGAGGAAGTACCTTCGCCCTACAGAATACCGCGGCCATAATAACCGCGTGTTGTGTTCCCGGTGGTGAGTGTAACTCCCCTGGTGTTACACACGTACATAGGCCACGGTAACCACTTTCCATCAAGTGGGCCGTGTGCATGTCTGCCACCTAAGTGATATCAAAAAATTATCATTCAATTATTTCTCCTTAATCAATGTAAAATCATCATTCCTCCTTAATCAAATCAAAGTTGTAAAAGTTTAAGGGTTAACCATTATTACTATATTTATAACTACTCTTAATTTAGATTTGCAAATTATGTTGACAAGATCAAAATTGTATTTTATCCAAAGGTTTGGTTGAAATGTTGAAAATGTGTTCGTAAATCGACGCGAGCGCAGTGGAGGTGTAGCCGGGTGGAGCCCGGCTCCACCCGGCTACACCTCCCCTCCATGCGAGGGAGACAGTGCCTTGGGAAAGTTTGCGATCTCAGTCGACAAGTCTCTCAGTCACCCTTATTTTATTAAAGTAATCACCATTGTTTTGTCGACCATACTAAAAACTAAGATATCTCTAAAATTAAATCGATGGGACGAATCAACGAATGAAAATTATTATATTATGGAAAAGTATTGTTTCGTCCCATGGGCCGAAATTATCACAGGACGAACCACTGAACTACTACTCAATCTAACGAAGCTCTGCACATTGTATAGATAAGATTCTCCTTTCGTTTGATTTTTAAGTGTATAAATAAATTAAAATATTGGTTATAGCCTACTTCATCTATGAAAACTAAACTAAAATACAGTATAAGATCTCATCAAGAATGTAAATGGTATTGAACTGTTCAATAACTCTGTGTATAATTTGGACTATTAGCCATCCTAATGGGAAATTCTCGCTATACAAAATAAGTATTAAACGTATGTTTTAAATAGTTCACCGTCGTTTGAAGGGCTTTTAGTTAAGGGCACCACTACCTACCCACTGCAATATCCGCAGTACTAAGGCTATTAATAAATGAAGTGCCATTGTAGTAATTAGATTAGTGACTTGATAAACACATGCTTATATAATTAAGTTATTACGTTGGTAAACTTCAGTCATTTTTATTAATTTTAGTGCAAATTTAACATTGAACTAAATCAGTTTTTCGGCGTGCGAAACTATAGGCACAGTTAAAAACCTAATAGTATTAAAGGTCCAAAAAAAAGTAATTACAGGAAGGTATTGCGTTTTATTATAATACTTAGGTGTAGGACGAGTACAAGATCCACCTGATGGAAATGCGCCATGGAAGTCCGCAATACTAAGAATGTCATAATCATGCTGCCGACCCTGTAGAAACCTATAATACCCTTCTTGAAGAACCCCGTATTGTAGTCGCTTGGAAAAACCATAGTATGGAGATCATTATAAATCTGTTCTAAATTGCGTCAAGAAGTATAAATAAACAAATAAGAAATGCCAACAAAAAGTGAAAGCCGCAGTCAACAGCTAGATAAACAACAACACAAACTTGAAAGAGCACTATAAGGAGAATAAAACAGGAGTCCTTAGTAGGGCTCCTATATTGAATAAGAACAATTCCCATTTAAGATACAAGGGTCGTATTACCATTAATGATCCGGAAATCCATTACCCAACCTTACGACGAAATAATTTCAATTTTCTCTTCGTTTGGTCTTACATTGCACTTTGGGAAAAAGTTTCGTTATACTTTTTAATACTTATATAATAATTTATATAATAATAATTTATACTGGTGGTAGAAATTTGATGCCACAAATTTGTCACAAATTTCGACCGGGTTGGTACCACCGTGCACATATGCGTAAAACCCTTCATAGTAATCCAATCTCGGTTGGATTGCGTTCAGGGATCAGCAAGTGCATAGCCGGGCAGAGGTGATGGTGGTCGCAGTACTAGTGGGACCAGTGGGTCTTGGCGTAGTCTAGTGAGAGTGGCGCGGGGCGATCCGCCGACCAGGGAGACCCGTAGAAACGGTGGTGCCGCTGGCCGCCCGCGGCATAGTACAGGGGCCCAACTGGGGCTAACCACCCCGGGAGGCTGCCTCACCAGGCCGCGCATAATCTCGATGTGGTTCGTCGTGCCGGTTGGTGACCGGACGTGGGACTCCGGCGACCATATTCGGGGGGGTACGGGGGCCCTTCCGATCGGCGCGTCGGCTCTCGCCACTCCTCACATTCATAGACAAAACCAATCTCCCGCGCTTTGTCACGCGGTTCTGTAACGACCATCATCTCTTTTCACGCCTCCTCTTACCCCCTCCATGGCAGTGCAAAATAGAGAATATGGCAACACAGCGGCTCTTCGTTTTCCCACAAATTCGCTATTTGAGGTGGAGTCCACGAACATCTGTGGGCTCCATGCAAACCTCAACGCCGTCCACCAACATCTAGAGACGGCGAAACCAGCCATGCTTTTTCTCACGGAGACACAAATATACCGCCCTGATGACACGACCTACCTGCTCTATCCCGGCTATGTTTTAGAGGAAAATTTCCGTGCCAAAGCCGGGGTATGTGTGTTTGTTAGGGCGGATGTTTGTTGTCGCCGTTTGCGCTGCCTTGAGGACCCATCCTTTTCTGTCCTGTGGGTACACGTAGACCATGGCTGTACTAGTCAAATCTATGTGTGCCTTTACCATTCCCATACTGGAGATGCCGAGACAACTCGACTCTTCGAATATCTGAGTCAGGCGGCAGATGATGCGCAGGAGCGGTTTCCGAACGCAGAATTGGTATTTTTGGGGGACTTTAACGCCCACCACGAGATCTGGTTGGGCTCCTCCAAAACAGACCATGCGGGAAGAGCCGCCCACGCGTTCGCTCTGGCTCACGGCCTGACCCAACTGGTACACGAGGCCACCAGAATACCAAGAGGGTCAGCCCAAGCACCCTCTTGGTATTCTGGTACCCACCCACCCAGACCAGTACAATGTTTCGGTGCATGCTGCCTTAGGCAACTCCGACCATTGTCTGGTCTGTTCCAAGGTGCCTATCATAGCGCCCCCACGACCAGTGCAGGGAAATCGGCGTCTCTGGCACTACTCGTCAGCGGACTGGGATGGACTGCGAGACTATTTTGCGTCCATCCCGTGGGTTGAGCGCTGCTTTGAAGGTAAGGACCCATCGGATAGTGCAACTGCTGTCGTCGGTGAGATCAGTCTGGGTATGGAGTACTATATCCCATACACTGATGTCACCGGTGCCCGTGGAGTGCGCCCATGGTTCGGGCGCGAATGCGCAGAGGCTGTTCGCCAAAAACAGTCTGCGTATCGTGCTTGGGTAAGGGCGCGGGCTACGCACGATTCCAACCTAGGGTACTTCAAGGCAGCGTACAACAAAGCCACTAGGGTCTGCAAGAGGGCTTACGTCAGAGCGGATGCCCAGCGCATAGCACGGGTTGGTCAAGAACTGGTGGCGCATCCCACGGGCAGCCGTGGCTACTGGCGACTGGCCAAAGCCGTGCAAGCCAACTTCTGCCAGCCTTCGCTGCCCCCCCTGCGTAACCCTGATGGATCCCTGGCCCATGAGCCGCAAGAGAAAGCAAATTTGCTGGTTAATCTCTTTGCGGCCAACTCCCGAATCGACGACTGTGGTATACAGCCTCCGACACTACCCAACAGTGGCCACGCAATGCCTGATATTCGTATCAGGCAACGCGATGTCCGAGCAGTACTGCAGTCACTCGATGTCCGGAAAGCCAGTGGTCCGGATGGTATACCAGCGGTGGTTCTTCAAAAATGTGCAGCGGAGTTGTCTCCAATGCTCACGCGGCTGTACTGACTCTCCTACATTTCGGGTACAGTGCCGACGGCGTGGAAGGAGGCGAATGTACAGCCGATTCCCAAGAAGGGAGATCGCTCAGACCCAGCCAACTATCGACCCATAGTCGTCACCTCAGTGCTGTGCAAGGTTTTCGAGCACCTTATCAACACACAGCTCATGCATCACCTAGAGGAACACTCTCTAATTAATGACCGGCAATATGGTTTCAGGCCGAAACGGTCAACGGGTGATCTTCTGGCGTATGTAACCCATCTTTGGGGTGAGGCTATGGACAAGCATGGTGAGTCACTGGCTATTAGCCTGGACATCGCCAAAGCTTTCGATAGGGTCTGGCACAAATCGCTTCTTTCCAAACTACCAGCCTTCGGTCTGCCTTCTAGACTGTGCAATTGGGTTGCTAGCTTCCTGCGGGGGCGCCGTATTCGCGTTCTTTGTGATGGACGAGCTTCGGAGTTCCTGCAGGTAGATGCTGGTGTGCCGCAGGGGTCCGTCTTATCACCCACTCTCTTTCTTCTGCATATCAATGACATGCTGTCCACCGGCAGCATCCACTGCTATGCAGACGATAGCACTGTACACGGGAGTTACCACGGACATTCTGCGGCCAAGCAATCTGATATAACGGAAAAAAGGCGACTTCTTGTCACTGGGCTTGACCGGATCCTCAATCACATTTCCCAATGGGGATCTGAGAACCTGGTCGAGTTCAATGCCAAGAAGACGCAGGCATGCGCGTTTACAGCAAAGACATCTCCTTTCCTTCCTCCTCCCACTCTTCAGAGCACACCACTGCCATTACAGGATAACCTTAATATACTCGGTATGGACGTGCGCTGCAAACTGAACAACAAGAACTATATCGAGAGCATCATCAAAACAGCTTCGCGTAAACTCGGAGTTCTGAACAGGGTGAGACGTTTTTTCACGCCGGAGCAGCGGTGTCTTCTTTATAAGACACAAATTCGCTCCTGCGTGGAATATTGCTCGCATCTCTGGGATGGCTCCGCAAAGTACTTATTAGATGCTCTCGACAGGTTGCAGCGACGTGCGGTCCGCATTATTGGGAGTCCTGAGGTTACAAATACCCTCGAGCCTTTGCAGATGCGTAGAGATGTTGCGTCCCTGGCAGTATTATACCGTCTCTACCATGGTGAATGTTCTGATGAGCTCTTCCAATTAATCCCACCCTCCCCTTTCCTACACAGGACAACACGTGCAGGGCTTAGATGTCATTCGCATACGGTACAGAATATTCCATCAAGAACCAAGCGTTTCGGTGAGTCTTTTCTCTGCCGCACCATTAAGTCCTGGAATTCCTTGCCGGCGCACGTGTTTCCTTCTTCCTACAGTCCCGGGTCCTTTAAGCGGGGCGTGAAAAAGCATTTGATGAGGCCGTCAAGCTGAGCGCTACCATTGTAGCACTGAACGTGTTTGCAATGGTGACCCTCTTTCATGAGACTTTGCCTTCAGCTTAACATCAGGCGAGGTGAAGTCAAATTGATGTGCCATAAAAAAAAAAAAAAAAAACTAAGATATTTTTTTGTATTGAAATTCGCATCTTATTTTATTCATCAACTATAAGTTTGAATGCGCCCTAATACTGACTTATCAATAACTACACTGACACACCAAAGCACTTCTTGCAGAGCACGTTGCCATACCTAAAATTCTTTAAAAATAAACTCACCTCTTACGTCCATAAAATTTTGAACAAACCCAATAAAGTCTTATCAGCAAACAATTCGCTACGGCGCGGCAGCGCCTTATATGAAGCAATTTAGCTTCAAGTCAAGTGCGAAGTATTTTAAATATCAACCTGGTTTTATTTAACAAGCAAAGATATAATAAATAATGTAACAATTATTGCATTTCAATATAAATCTAAGTAATTAAATACACAATGTGATTAATTACGTCCAACAGAACAAACTAGAGCATAGACATAAATCAAATCTTATGTTTATTCTCGGCTGCTGCAGTTGAGGGCATGGCAATGTGATTGTGTTGAAAGGACTAAAGCAACACCGTTTAATGGCAGATAGAGCCTAAACTACAACTATGTCTATGTCTATGGTTGTCTGAAAGAACATTTACATAACATTTTCGGATGGCACATTCGTTTGTTTCAGAATTTAGTAATTTTCCAAGATAAAAATAGAAGTAGTAATCAGAAATAATTATACTCATAGTATAGAACTACCAAATTATATTTATCAAGTTGTAGCAAACGCTTTAGTACCTACACTACCGCGCATAGCAAGGAGGGGTTGAGGTTGAAGCGAAGGCTGTTGAGCCGAAAAGTTTTCGACTGGAGACCACGTACTGACGTGGCGTAGATCGGCCCCGCGAGATGGACGGATGACATAGAGTCGCGTGCACCCGTTGGTTGCAGACCGCCTGCAATCGGTCGGATTGGAGTTCGATAGAAGAGGCCTATGTCGACAAGAGGACGTTCTCTGGCTGATGATCAGTGATGATGTGTGATGATGATGATGACTACTGTTTGTTATAATGTATACAAGCGTGGTTCTATGAAAGATTTATCACACTACTCTTATTAGCAGTTTTGCCAGGTACCGGCACTTAATCAGCGCATTTTAGATAAGATTTCTGGTGAATCATAAACTGAGAGTTATTGCTTTTACGCAAATTTGGATTTCTATTTATGTCATTTTATCAAACGAATTATATAATAGATAGGACTACAAGCCTCGAGTTTTTGCAAGACACATTAATGAACCACACAACGTACTGCAGATACGTCAAGTGTCGAGACGAGACGTCCTTAAAACAAGCTAGATAATGCTGAAACGAGATATGGTCGTCTACTTATATTGCAGATTCGTATGTTTCCACATTTAAGTATCGATAAAGACAACCGTAAAGTTTCCATTTAAGTGTCACGAGCCTACATTCAACTCATTTCAGATGTCGGCCTTCGTCTTTTTACGAGTGGCAAATGTGCTAAAAGGCTTACTAAATAGTTTCCTACCGAGTAGTCACACGTTTAAAAATGTAAAATACATTCGTACTAAAATGATAATGGAGTCTGATCTGATAATATTTCGATTTAACATGTCGCATAAGTAATGCGAAGGCGTCAAGATACTATGAAAGTATGAGTGTCCGAGAGACGCACCTTATTTTCATTCGCAATGTGCATGTTACCATTGTCGATTGTAACTTAAACTAGCCTAAGGTGTTTGTGAGTTTTTGTACATTACATCTAGAATAGTTTAGTTTGTATACGCTTGTGCGTTTTGCTGGCTAAAAATCATCTCTTTTATATTTTATAGGACTACAATGGTAAGCAACACACCTTAATGCTAAGAAGATGGCAAGAAAACGACTGATATCGAAGACAGAAATACTATATTTTATTGATATTAGAGAAAGTTTTCAAGTGATACTAAATATTCATCCACAGTATCCAGGGAGTAATATTATCAAGGGTGAAACTATGGAAGAATCATGGTTTTGAATGCATTTACATTTAAAGTTTTTGAGCAGAACGGTTCACAACTTATCCGAATCAAATCAACTTTGTCATTCTTAAGCTCCTTGCGCTTTAATTAATTTTGTATAAATGAGAACACGGCAGCACAATTAGTTCTCAATTAAGTTGCAGTTAACTCCGTATAATGATGCAAGTATTTACGAAAATCATAAACTTTGTTCGTACCTACGTATCCTCAGTAATTATTATTTATTTAAGAAAATTTACAATGATCACTATAAAGAGTCTTATTTACGAGAACTATGTAAATAACATACAGTATCTGGAATTGATATGGAAATAGTGACTTGGTTATTGGGTCGTTGCGAATTACGAACATCAAAGCCTGGTCAATTTTAGTGGTCTGTTGTAGTGGCATTTGACAACTGAATTATGGTATCCCATTAAAGTGAACAAATAACGTGCAGTGTAGGGAAATATTTACAGATTGCAGATTAAGTCACTTCCGATTGCACCATGATGTTTACAGAGTTGTACGACTTAAAGGTAGCGATAGTAACATTGTTGCAAGTGCAATAAATGATCACATAGAGTCTCATCTGATGAATAATATTTCGATTTAACATGTCACATAAATATTGCGAAGACGTCATAGATAAGATACTGTGAAGGTATGAATATCCAAGAGACACACACATTTTCTTCTGTAATCTATGCCATGCTGTCAGTGTTAATTCTAACTTAGGCGAGTCTACGGTTTTATGCGAATCGTTATCCACTACATCTGGAATAGATTAGCAGTTTAGATTGTGTCAACACGTTTATTATGTTGGAATGAAAAGTCATTAACTATGTGTTTCAAATGAGTGTATAACTGTCACATTGACTTTTTGATTCGCATTGCTAACTTCAATTCTGTTTATTATTGTGCTTGTCTGCCACCTACCTAGTATAAAAAAAAAAAAATTATCTAGATGACCCGCGCGACTTCGTCTGCGTCACCCCGTTTTTGCAACATTTTTCATTCCTGCTCCGCACTTGTTAGTCGTAGCATGATGTTATATACATATAAACCTTCCTCTTTAACCATTCTATCTATTGAAACAAACCGCATCAAAATCCGTTGCGTAGTTCTAAAGATTTAAATCTTTAGAACTACGCAACGGATACAAAGGGACAAGAAAAATAGGGACAGAGAACGCGACTTTATTTTATACTATGTAGTGATAGTGAAGTAAACTATTACTATAATTACTAAAAAACTAAAAAACTTAATGAAAAGAAAATAAACATAAATTCGTTGTCACTCGTTGTTACCATACCATCCACATATGAACCTATCCGAGATGGAAATTTTGTTGTCAATTTTGATGATTACGACGTGAAGTTCCCGCGATCGCGAATATCTTCACATTTGGTACGCACACAGTAAATTAGTGCAGTGTACCTGCCTATTTCTGGGAGCTAAATCCTTGCTTCGTGGCAAATTTTGCACTGTGCACGTTATGTACACCTCATTTACATGTTCCTGCTGGTTTTAACCATATCGCGTGCTAGATTGCCATTGAAGGCTGCATGAACAATATGAGCATGACACAGAGCTTATTATGAATGAGATTTATTCTTTGTTTGTTTTTGTACAGAATGTTAATACTAATAAATGACAGTAATAATTTATGCTGTTATTCGTCTCCAGCTGACATAATCGTCAGGCGCAGATTATCGGTGCGTGTCTACGTTATTAAGATGGCAGTGATGAATCCTACTTGATATCCTACAAATATTTATTTATTTAAACTTTTTGCACGAAGGCGAACTAATGCCATGGGCATTTGCTACCAGTCAACCTTAGGGTGATGCAGACTTGTCAAGGTAGGTGCTCGTAGCATAATGGTGAGAATTATATTATATTATAAATGGACAACTTTGTGAAGATGTTTGTTTCTTTGTTGTTCAATCACGCTTTAACGGTTCAACGGATTTGGCTGAAATTTGGTACAGGGCTAGATTTTATCTATCTATCTATCTATCTACTTTTACCCCGGGTTCCTAGGATTACGGGAACGTTCTTTCGTATCTTGTCTATATGTCGGTCTGTTACGCTTTCACGCCTAAACCGTAGAACCGATTTCGATATAATTTGGTACCGAAATATATCATATAGCATCATAATAGACTTTGGGAAAATGCACACGCTATGTTTGGTTGCAATAACTAATATCAATGCGGTTTAAAGTATATAGGTAAGCACCAGAGATGTACAAAATACTTTTCGAAAAGTATTTAAATACAAAATACAAATACTTTTTAAATATAGTATTTCAAATACAAGATACAAAATACTTTTGACTTTTGTATTTAAATACTAAATACAAAATATGTATTTTCAAAATACTTTATTGAAATAAAATACTTTATGGTAAAATTACTGGTTTTCTTTATTCATTAAAGATTTTAAAATCACAAGCTCTTCAAATAGAGCATCTGACATGTTGCGTCTGTGTGGACGCATAATCATACCGGTATTTTACAAATATATTTTTCTATTTCTGTATTTTTTGTCATTTATACATTCATAATCACTTAAATACGAATCGTTAAAATAATGTCTTATAGCCTACGCGGCATATTGTTTAAATACAATTTGTTTTGGCATTTTTTTAAAGACATTTAGAGCGAACAACACAGTAATAATGAAATAGCTGTCAACACTGCAAAACGTAACAGTGACTTTCAGAATTGTCAAGAGGGTTCCCTCATATATTATTGGTCAGGTTTTATAATGCATTTTGTTTCATCTGTCATTTTGCGCATAGAAGCTGCTGCGCCACTAGTGGGCATTTTTTGTTTTTACTGAATCGCGGAATGCTTCAGAAAAATGAAGCTAAGAATAAAAAAGTATTTTGTATTTTACAAAGCATTTTACAAATACAAAATACGTCTCGAATAGTATTTCAAATAAAATACAAAATACTTTTTAAAAAAAGTACTTAAGTACAAAATCCAAAATACGTATTTTGTATTTTGTATTTCTATTTTAAATACAAGTATTTCAAATATGTCACAACTCTGGTAAGCACTCCCTTTTAGACCACTGTTAGTAATGGGTATCAATCCGGAAGTGAGCAAATGTTTACGACCTTTAATAATACCACGATTATTCTACAAGTGAGGATAATAATATTAAATGCAAAACGTATAAAAATAAAAACAGCAGTACCTATGTTTTAAATGTTAACAATGTTCTTATATGAGTAAAGGTTATAAGCCCGTACACTTTAAACTGTGTGCTCGTAAGCCCAAGTATGGCATTTAGGTAAGTAGGTACTCATGATTGTGACGTGTGCGTTGCAACCTCTCAACAAGTTTAAACGTCTACAGTAGATTATCAAAGTAATGACCAATTTCCATCGAGGCGACAGAATACCTACTTACTAATTCGCGCCTAATCTCTTGATTAAAAAACAATACAATTGAAGTTTCGTTCCCGCCGGCCTCTCTGTGTGCTGCTGTTTATGTAATTGAATGATAAATTAATTTATAAATTCACATTTAAAAAAAACTATGGAATTTAATTTCAAATTGAAAAATGATGATGGATGTAAACCGCGTTCAACAATTATTATCAGTTGGACCTAACATCCACGGCACCAGATTGATGTTAACATTTACTCAAACTTTATCTTTTCATTTTTGGGCCTTTCCGTCGACCGGTTCAAAAGAAGTTTCAGTAAAAGTAAAAAAGGGAGGAGATTTTTAAGACATCGCATTTTGTGGAGTCCCAAAATAAAGTTTATTGTCAGTATGCGTGGGATGCACAGCGGTCATTATTTTATTAAAAATAAATATTACCCTTCCGTTCATAATCTGAAGGGATCATTCGACAATACAGCAATTCGTGCTGCGTCGCCGTCGTGCTAAGTTGTTACAAAGTAGCATAATATTAATGATCCGTGATTACAATTTAAATATTTTTTCACTCAAGCGCAGTATTGATGTGAACATTATCTTACTGCTTCTCGAGAACTGCAGAACATATATATATTTATATTAAATATAACGTTAGTATTAAATGCATTGGATTTATTGCAATGCGTAATTACAACTGTTGTGATTATTTTAAATGCTATATACGTTTATGACTAAACAACAAAAATAATTTATTAATAACATATTCTCGTTATAGTCATACATTTAAAGAAAATATTATTAAAATAAACTTTTTTATTATTTGACTAAAGCTTTTGATATCGTCAGCTAACCTACAGTGGCAATGGGAATTTAGGTAGCAAGGATCAATATCATTCAACAATAAAGGACCTAATAATGATCCCTGTGCAACGCCAGCAGGCATAGAATACACACATAGAGACAGAACAATTTTGTGCATCCGCTTGTGATCTCATTCTAATATAAGAAGTAAAGTATTTGAACAAGTTCCCATAAATTGCCGGCCGCAGCCGAGTTTGCAAAAATTATTTTATGGTCCATAATTATGGAAAGCTACGTCATCCATTCAAGACCCAATTAATGGAAGGTACGTGTTATGCTAAGTTAGATTCACGAGAGTAAAGAACTAGAGAACGAGGGCAATTAGTCTACAGTAATAGGCAGACAAAACACTTGTAAATGGGCAGATCAGTCGACGTCGAACGCACACAGTTCAAATCAGTTATATTAAGAAAGTAGGCACTTAAATGGCAGGCCGTTGTTCTTGCTTAACCAGTATCCACAAATTTTAACATAGCATCAACAATTAACATCCTTCAAGAGATGCGATGGCATGTAACCGGCGGGCGCACAACATTGTAAGCATTCAGATTTAAGATATTACTCAAAAGGATATCGTAAATGACGTGTCTAGTTAAGAAAATGTATAGCCTACTTGGGGTGAAGGTTTTATGGTCCTTTTACTTCAGCTAAAACTGTTCGTGTGTACTAATGAAATATGTGAAGAAAGTAGCACTTAGCTCATATTCCAAGGTGCTCCGAGACTAACAAATAGGTACATAAAGGTGAGTGTGAAGGCACAGGACACTCGTCTTGTTGACACACCACTCGTATTTTTGTCAGGTATGTACGTGTGGACGACGGCGATGGACCACCCCGGACACCACACGATGTGCAAACTCAATGACAAAATAATACGCATGACTTACGACGCAACATAACTTTAGTTAAATGTACGAGTAATTTTTATATCAGGGAGCAAATAAGGGCAGAATTCACCAGATGATACGTGGTTACAATATCCTATAATAGGATAGCGTAACCACTTATAGAAGGGAGGGAAGATGAGGTGTTTTTTTTTTATATCTAATCACGCCTATTTCCCTGAAGGGGTAGGCAGAGGTGCTAGCACCCACATTCCGCCAGTTTATATTTCGGTCCCAATGTAATAGGTGGCGAGCCTATTGCCATTATCCGGGCACTTATAAACCTGCGATAAATACACACATAACTTCGAAAAGCATCGTAGTCATTGGTGTGTGCCATTACCCATACCACTAGGCTACTGCGGTGATGCGGTTTTATGAAGAGAAAGAAGAAAAGAGACATCTCTACTGTAGTTATTAAGTCAGACTGAAGGTAGTATGAGACCTAGCATTCTCATTAATAATATTAGTACGCCATTGATCGATGGTAGAATGGATTAGTCGACGTTAATTAATAGTTAACTACTACATGCGGGCGATAATATGGCGTAGATGAATCGAAAACCCGTATCCCTTGCCCTCTATTGTCTATTTTCAACAGTTTATCTAGTCCGGTCAATTTAGACAATTGAAATAAAGAAAATTCCGACAGAGCCAAATTTTCGTAGAGACCTTAGGTTTACCACAAGGAATAAAGTGTCAAAAGTCCCCATCAATCCCATGTGAGCTTCGGGACTTATTCGGGGCCCAAGGTCAAAATTTTAGGTTTTTTGGATTTTTCTCGAAAACGGTAAGTTTTATCGAAAAAGTACCCAGAGCAAAGTTGTAGATCTTAAAATTCTCTATAGAAATGGTCCCAGTGGTTTTTCTCTAAGACCCACTATTTCCCAGATATTGCGCTTGTAAGAATCACGTTCTACATAATATGCACACATTTCCACACCACCTGTGAGGTAGTGTACTCGGTGCGTTTTTTTTAACGTGGTATCCTCGGTAGGCCTATTCCACGAACCTTTGTGACGTTATTTTCAGGAACAATAATTATTTAATAGTATGAAGATTATTGATATGGGTTACTGAGTTTAACTGTCGTTGTAACTTTTTTTAAAATAAATCTTCCTCTCTTGTATTTAATTGAACATTTGAGCAAGAGACACCTTGGCAATTGGTACACGCTGGAGAACACTGCAACCCTACTTTTGTACAGCCACATTTGGCACTACAACCTTTCTTGCAATTGCAAAAAATAGTGTTAAGAAGTTTTTCTGGAGCAGGGGGCAGTAAAGTTCGAATCGGTTCCAAAGTATTATTTATCAATTTCCAACCCCAGTCTTCAGGGTTCAGTTCATTGCCTTGCCATGTCTGAACTTGATAGTATACTCGAAACAAATGTTGAGTAGCAGATGCCGATGTTGGAGGAAGACAAGATAGCTGTAGGTACTTACTTTTTGTTTCGTGTATTTTTTACAAATGTTATATATCTGTACGTATCTATGCAATAATTATTTTTTTGTTTGACTGCGCAAAAGTATTTACAGAAATTAATTCTTCACCTCAAATACTAATTACTAAAGGAGTTCGGTTTCTTCTTGCGGTTTATGGAGCTAAAAAAAAAATTGATTGCACAGATACGTACAGATATTTAACATTTGTAAAAAATACACGAAACAAAAAGTAAGTACCTACAGCTATCTTGTCTTCCTCCAACATTGGCATCTGCTACTCAACATTTGTTTCGAGTATACTATCAAGTTCAGACATGGCAAGGCAATGAACTGAACCCTGAAGACTGGGGTTGGAAATTGATAAATAATACTTTGGAACCGATTCGAACTTTACTGCCCCCTGCTCCAGAAAAACTTCTTAACACTATTTTTTGCAATTGCAAGAAAGGTTGTAGTGCCAAATGTGGCTGTACAAAAGTAGGGTTGCAGTGTTTTCCAGCGTGTACCAATTGCCAAGGTGTCTCTTGCTCAAATGTTCAATTAAATACAAGAGAGGAAGATTTATTTTAAAAAAAGTTACAACGACAGTTAAACTCAGTAACCCATATCAATAATCTTCATACTATTAAATAATTATTGTTCCTGAAAATAACGTCACAAAGGTTCGTGGAATAGGCCTACCGAGGATACCACGTTAAAAAAAACGCACCGAGTACACTACCTCACAGGTGGTGTGGAAATGTGTGCATATTATGTAGAACGTGATTCTTACAAGCGCAATATCTGGGAAATAGTGGGTCTTAGAGAAAAACCACTGGGACCATTTTTATAGAGAATTTTAAGATCTACAACTTTGCTCTGGTTACTTTTTCGATAAAACTTACCGTTTTCGAGAAAAATCCAAAAAACCTAAAATTTTGACCTTGGGCCCCGAATAAGTCCCGAAGCTCACATGGGATTGATGGGGACTTTTGACACTTTATTCCTTGTGGTAAACCTAAGGTCTCTACGAAAATTTGGCTCTGTCGGAATTTTCTTTATTTGATCACTATTTTTATGTCTAAAATGACCGGACTAGAGATCGATCGATTTATAATTTATATTGTAACTCTACGCTACATAATGCACCTAATAATGTTGCGGTAATCAGCTTTTAGTTGAATCTGTAATATATGCGTGCGCTCCACGACGCACACCAACTCATATAGGTAAATTAGTACCGTTTAAGAGTTAATAAAGCGTCTTATAATCGACCGTACAACTCATTGAGGAATAATTTGCGTGTATAAGTTGGCGCTTTACATTACAACGTTGCAACAATGTAACGTTTACAAGGCGGGCGCGACGCGACGGACGGACGGACGGAACAGACGGCCCACGGCAGACACCTCGACAAATGACTAAATTGCCTCGGAACCTATAACGGTAATATATTTTATATGAGATAGTGTTAAGGTGACCATGATTTAAACGCAATTGACGACGTATAAAATACCGGTCGTGTGTTATTATACGTTATCAGAACAAGTCGACGAGTTAGTTGACTTGGCATAGACTGGTGCAGTAAAGGTAGATACATCGTGCATCTCAAGTATATTACGGTTGGCTTTATGTCCACTTTATTAAAATGTGTTATTATATCAGTATCCAAATCTTTATGACGGCGTTGGCATAAGATTGCTACTGTACAAAGTGCATTAACTGGAACTTTGCGTCAAGCAGCAAATACTAAGACCTAGTAATGTCAGAACATTACCATCATTGTTGTACTTTTACAAGTCAACTTAGTGTTAACTCCAGAATTGCGAATCATACATCAATAAATTGATGGAATATTTCAGCGTACCTAATCGCCGCAGACGTTTACTAGTTGTGTATTAAAATTTATGTATAGGACGTAACAAATTGTAGAACTCGCATAAACGTAGGACTCTTTGCTCTACAACACTGTTTGATGGCGTCATAAGTCATTGTTATAGATGGTCACACATCTGATATTTTAAGTTATTTCCCGTAAACTGGAACAGACTGAAAGGACCTATTGTATAGGCATGTGACCTTTCTGTAAAGTTGTCTTTTCTATAAGGCGTTTTTGGATATTAAATTATAATGTCTGTACCAGGGATATTATTGTAAACTTTACTTAAGGTGAAGATGAAATAAAAGACTTTTTTAAGTTTCAAAAAGGTTTCCGTAAATTGATGATGCCTCCTTCAGATATTCATTATTGATCGGACTTGTGTTATTCTGGACAAACTTGAGAACTAATTCAATTATCTAATTACTTGATAAAACAGAGATTACAGCACGTTGATAAAAAGGGAAAAATAGCTCGTTGATAAAAGGCGGGCACAGGCTTTTGTATCACTTTAGCGAAAAAGGTTTACGATACCCTCATAAAAGTATGAACATACGAAGATATGCAAAGTTTATTTGCAAAGGGTCACATTAAGCAAGTACCTTATGTACATGATTGATTGTATTGCTCTGGCGTTAAATAAAACAATGTATCACACCAAATTCAATGAACCGTATTTGTACAAAATGAGTGAGTATTTTAGTATACCTATTCGGAATTTTAATAGTGATATTTCTTAGTGAGTAAGCAACATCGATGTGCGATCAAAATCTCGAGCTACCTTAGTATTAATTGATACAAATTAATTGCGAAACCGCAAAATGAAATTAGGGTCTGCTTAGCCAAGTCATTAAATTGATAATGTATGATTTTAGATTGACATGGTCATTTACACATTCACTATTAAATTCATCGGGATATTTACCATGTTTGTTTATTTGTTTGAATAACCGATATTTCGGCACTGTTGCAAGCGCCATGATCACGGTGTACTGACGACCGGCGAGTTAGTTCTTATTGAGGCCAACCGTATCGGTCTACCCTCTTTCTCACTCGTTTACTACGCGCGCCGCCACTACCACTGTCCGCGTTCTCACACTGTACTCGATCGCGACACACAACACTCACTGTATCGGCTCGCACGGTTTTTGAAGATGCCGTTTGTTTGGGTTTTGTGAACTTACGAATCACCGGGTGCCAGACACTCGCCTGTTTATAAGGTTGACTGTAGCTGTGGGAGCTCCTATATAGGCCAGACCAAACGGGCAGTGTCAACCCGGATTAAAGAGCACATCAGGGCGGTCAAAAACAACGAACCACAGAAATCGGCTATCGCTCAACATCTATTGGAGGAAGGGACGAATCACTGGATTGAGTTGCATAACCCACAGATTCTGTCGACTGAACGCCACTATATACCCAGAATGGTGAAGGAAGCTATTGAAATAAAAAAGCACAAAAGCTTCAACCGGGAAGATGGATTTCAATTGGCGAGTGTCTGGCACCCGGTGATTCGTAAGTTCACAAAACCCAAACAAACGGCATCTTCAAAAACCGTGCGAGCCGATACAGTGAGTGTTGTGTGTCGCGATCGAGTACAGTGTGAGAACGCGGACAGTGGTAGTGGCGGCGCGCGTAGTAAACGAGTGAGAAAGAGGGTAGACCGATACGGTTGGCCTCAATAAGAACTAACTCGCCGGTCGTCAGTACACCGTGATCATGGCGCTTGCAACAGTGCCGAAATATCGGTTATTCAAACAAATAAACAAACATGGTAAATATCCCGATGAATTTAATAGTGAATGATTAAATTGATAAGTTTCATTTGCAAAGGCCACATGTTAGATTCTACAACTCAGACTGCGTCGTAATAATTTTCATAAGTGTCTACTAGTGAGCTTGGAAAAATTTGCAATGCAATATGAAATCAAGGAGAAATTTGTAAACACAGTAAAGGCTAAGTAAAAAAAATAAGTCATATTCCATATGACCGTAGATTAAGACCATTGCGTGCAAATAGCTGCAAATCGTGGTTGCTCGCCCACTGAGTGACGGGCGGAGTGATTCGTGACACGTTGTACTTACACAAATCGTTTATTTGCCTTAAATAGCCTTCAGACGCGACAGCAAAATGCACCAGTGATTGCATAGCGACTTCGTGCATTCAAGTGTATGCACGCCCTATAAGACTTCGCTTACAAAGATTTTTAAAAAGATTTTACTATCAAAATAAAAGAAATCGTTTCGTTATTTCTATTCAGTTTAATATCAATGTCCGACAGTCATCGTTCCAGAATTTAAATTGGATAGTGAAAAGGGATAGCAGTGCAACTGTTATCTGTATAGGCTATCAATCAGTTAGCTTCGTATCTGATTGTTAGACATTGGAATGCCATGGAAAGCCATGAAGCATTCCATGCGATAACACAACGGGACCGGATGGGACTGAACGTTTAGATACGTCTGAAAGAGAATGGATTGGAAATACAGTAACTTAATTGGACCTTAGTACAAAAAACTATCGAGTTTGTAATGTAAATGTATTGACAGAACGGAGCATTACGATTGGCAGCCTGCCTACTGGGAACCTGTGTGTGCGTGAAGTCCACCAATCAAAATACTCCGCTCTCTCGTTACCTTTACATCACGAATTCAATAGCTTTGTGCTGCGGGCACAGGACTAAGGTAGTTACGTTTCAAAAATAAAAATAAACTCAGTACCTACGATACGCATATGCCATGCTTATAGCTACTCAGTCAACCGGATGGGTACCTATTCACCACCCAATATGGTGGTAAAGGAATGAATAAAAAAATAAGGGGGGGTATGATTGAGCTTCATGTCATAAGATAGCCTCATGTAATATTATTTTACTTTATACGAGGCCGTCATCCTTTACGTTACAATGTATTTAATAGAATGTCTACACAGAACAACAGCTGTACTTTCCGTATAGGTATATACAGGTAAGTATGGATGTGTATATATGTGTATACAACAGTTAAAGTCTTTATCGATATTACGAAAATTTATAGTATTTGCATCATTATAAACATGTTATGTATGCCTTAAACGTCACCGTCTGGCCCTTCGCCATGATGGCAGGGCATTTGGCCACGTCTAATGCCGCGACGGCAAATAAAATGAGTGCGCAAATTGTTTTAAATGGACAGGTAGGCTCACGCCCGCCTGACCTACAGACACCGACTTATTGCCCAAAACGAATAAAAACGTATCACGTTTTAGAGTACCGTATGTGTAACTTATGAACCTACTAAGGTTTCGGGAAAATTTGCATTTAAATGTGTTATGTGCTTGGATTTTTATCATGATAGCGGATCTGAGGGTCCAAGATTAGAATGTATATTTGTAGCCTCTGATCACCATCATTGTGTAGACCGATCAAAGACCCAAAGATTCTGTTTAATGGGAGTTGTAACTTCTTTACAAAACATTCCCAAATATTGTGCTGTTTCTTAGTAGTTATATAGCAATGTGTAAAGGAGTGTACATCACCAAATGTGTTTTATATTCTACGTCTACATTCTTTTCATTTCCTACTAGACAATGCCCACGGCTCGCTCGTGTGGATGTCGGTTATCGCGTAGGCGTAGAACATAACTTAGAGCACACTTTCGTTCTACTATCAATAATTTCCGCAGCGCATGCAACGAAAGACGATTTAGGGCACTTTTTTACGTAACTTAAGTTTTAGTACTCTATCGCCTATGTTACTCAGGGTGAATGTAGTTTTCCAATGGTGAAATTTAGTTAATATGGCCATTGCTGACAGCCGCAATAATTGGGCTTTAGACACCTTACAAAATAGTCTTATTATTGTCTGAATTCAAGCCATGGATTATCATGCTTCAGTTGCCTCAGTGTGTATGGCGATTGCTTTTTTAATTTACATATGACTTTATTGAGTACAAGTTTATTATAAATCCCATGGATGTTCGAACAAATAATCTCCCTGCACAATAAATATGAGTTAGCGATGTCTTAACTTAGGTCACATTCTTATAAAATTTTATTTTACTCATAAAACTTGCAAACTTAATTCACCCACAACACAATATTTATGGCTACAATACCCGAATTTAAATGTGAGACAAAATAAGAAAAATACTTTTAAATATTCGAATGCTACTAAAGAAACTTTTTTGCATACGCTATAAAATGTGATATTTTTGTTAACTTACAAATGCAACTCCAGCTTGGCAATATTTTTAGGGTTTATGATGCAAGCAAGGTTAAAAATATTATTTGGGCTGAACTAATTAGTCACGTCAAAGCGAAATGTAGTTATAATTCATTTTGCAATTTTAGTCGACATCAGATAATGGGCCATTATATTTTTTTCAATCCTCTTAGTATGTGTCGTTAGGTACAAGTTTTTTGCGGTGATTAAGCAAATTAACAACTTCAGCATTTATAGGGATAAGAATATTTTGAGTTAAGTTATGACATAATATGATGAATGGAGGTTTAGTCGTTTCAAATCACGAGTTATTACTTATTAGGAATAACTCATTGTTTTAGTGATTCAAACCAAATGGTTCGAATCACTAAAACATTTTTTTGCGTTTGGTACCTACTAACTATAAATACGTCGTATATCCTTGGAATGTAGGTAATCTTTTAAACCAGCAATATGTATCGATACCGGTATAAATAAATACCTACATTTCGAGATTTTAATCCCGAGATTTTAAAGCTGTGGCGTGAGGGATATGCCAGAGGTTACTTTACCTTCGGCAACTGATGGCCCGAGACGGTCGTGCGGTTTTGGTGGGTTTGAGTTCGATATAACCACCCGCGGTTACCTCTGCGAGAGGATATCCGCACAGGGAAATAATACATTGGCCGTCAACAAGATACTGTTTTTACGTCAGTTCCTTTTGAAGCCTCAGGACCGGGGCTAACGCGAATATGATGATGACCCTAAGGCGGTTCTTACTTTAGACCTCTAGAAAAAAACTGCAGTTTCTTTAACTCCGATTCCACCAATCCCGCGGAACCCGCTCTTGTCGATGCCTTTTGAGAGTTGCTGATTGATTGTAGAGACAAGTCAACTCCAATTGACAACTTCAGTTAAGTTGAGTTGCTTGATACTCTTCAAGACGTTAATTGGTAGTGCTTGTGCGGCTAAGCACGTAATTAATTGCTTTGCGATTTATACCGCATAGCAAGGAATCGGATATAATTTTTTTCCAAATTTATTTAGCTGCTACATTTTCGGTTAGGAATTTATTTTCGGCATACCCATTTTTTGTAAAAAATGCCCGATTAGCGACAATAGACTCGCCCTCGGTTACGTGGGACCGATAATCATAGTTGGCGAAATGTGAGTGTTTAATACACCTCTGCCTACTCCTTTGTGAATTACGGGCGTGGACATATATATGTATGTATGTATGTATGTATGTATGTATGTATGTATGTATGTATGTATGTATGTATGTATGTATGTATGTATGTATGTAAGAAGGAGCTAAGACGGAGGACAGGGCGAAGCCGGTTCATCATCATCTTTGCGTTAGTTTCGGTCGAATCCAAGGCCTTCGGCAAGGTCCGTTACAGGACGAAGATGTGTCTAACTATAAAAGAATTTAGTGTATGTTGTCTGTTGGTAGTCGCCTTACACTTAGGCGGTAACAAATTATATATTTTTGCATTCAATTTCTATGTTCTTGTTCCTAACCTTTTGTTAATGATATGGTTGAGCGTGCAGCACGCTTGCCTAGGCGCAACCTGTTCACTCCGCAGATTATAACAATCAGAAACACACACTCCGGCATTACATTCGACTCCTTAACTGATGTTTAGTTATGTAGCACTGTATAAAACTGTCCAACTGAAGATTTAAACCATGTTAATGGAGGTCAGTGTCGTCCCAGGTACCGCGGTAGCCTAGTGGTATGGGTAATGGACTGCTGAGACGAGGTCTCGAGTTCGATCCCAGGTTTTACCATGGCACACACCAATGACTTCGATGCATTTCGAAGTTATGTGTGTATTTATCGCAGGTTTATAAGTGCCCGGTTAATAGCAATAGGCTCGCCACCTATTACATTGGGAACTAAAAATAAACTGGCGAAATGTGGGTGCTAGCACCTTTGCCTACCCCTTCGGGGATATAGGCGTGAGTTTATGTTATGTTATGTGTCGTCCCATTTTGAGCTGGCCACATCATATACCACAAAAAATTGTCATCGAGTCGACAAAGAGAAATGTATAAAATCAAAGCACCTACCGGTTCGACGTCTCCTTGGTTGTCCTTGCCGAGTCCTTCGCCTTTACTCCAGCCCATTTTCTCCAATAATTTGAAACCTTTGTTGTCTGTTGCTATGGACCTGCCAACAATAGTGGTTCAACTTATAAATCATGTATTGCGGTTAACGTTTCATAATTTAAGAGCTTAATGTTACACATTGTTCTTTCTATACCTGTTATATGAATAGGGAATATACTGTGAATGTGTGAATTTAGATCGAATTAAGTGTGAGTTTCGACGGAACTCGAATCCAAGATATTTCCCTACTAGGGAATTTGCTGTAACCTCTGAGCCTATTTGGTCAGTTCCATTTAAAACCGTTAGCATACTAATTGAGTTAAAACAATTTTATTATAAGTATCACTATCACTATCACTACATAGTATAAAATAAAGTCGCGTTCTCTGTCCCTATTTTTCTTGTCTCTTTGTATGCTTAAATCTTCAAAACTATGCAACGGATTTTGATGCGGTTTGTTTTAATATATAGAATGGTTAAAGAGGAAGGTTTATATGTATATAACATCATGCTATGACCAACAGGTCAACAGCAGGAATGAAAAATGTTGCAAAAACAGGTTGACGCAGACGAAGTTGCGCGGGTCAGCTAGTAGTTCAAATAAACCGTGTAGACCTTAGGTCAACATACCTTCTTTAAGGTTTCTTAAAAAGAGGTGAACACTTCAGGTATATTCTTTTTTTAAATAATGGCTAAGACTATTGCGAATAGATAATTGTTCATACATACAAATGATTAGGAGGTCTTAGGGGAGTAACGTTGGAGTCATCTATCGACAATCCTACTACGAGTACCTACTATCTACTAATATTACTAACTAGCTAAATTAATAGTAATAACCGCGGTAGTCTAGTGGTATGGGTAATGGACTGCTGAGACGAGGTCTCGGGCTCAATCCCAGTTTTCCCATGGCACACACCAATGACTTTTCGAAGTTATGTGTGTATTTATCGAGGGTTTATAAGTGGCCGATTAATGGCAATAGGCTCGCTACCTATTACATTGGGACCTAAACATACACAAACATTTAGTTAGTATATATTGTACTAACGTGGCAATATCACTAGTTTGTGTCTTCTCCGAGTGGTGCGACGAGCCGACTGTGTTCCTTCTCGCTTGCGCTCGGTCGTTGTAGGCCGTCTCTTCTATCGCCAACTGCGGCTTGGCATATTTGTTCTTCAGACGTGCCAGTTCTAGTTCATGCTGCTTCTTGACGCTGCATGTTCGTGTGTAGGCGGCTTTCTTCTCTTTTTCTAGTGCTGTAAGAGTGATTATTGAATGAAGGCAAGTGTTGCGTAACATATAACCGTTATCCTTAGAGGAACAATGTGTGCGAGTGTCTACGAATCGTGAAACGTTTTTTTATAAACCATTATCAACTTTGACAGAAATAGATTTTGCGGAGACTTCAATTCCTTTATAATAGAAGTCACAAATCACTGACATTATAAATTCGGTACTTACTTAATGAATTATTATCATCGTTAACTTAAATTTTGATCCGATTATAGCACGTATACCTACTACTGATTGCGGATAAGTAGGCAACAAAAAAAATACGTACATACTTAATGTAGGTTGTTCATATGCAGTAATACAAATCTGAAGTTATAATTATTATACTTGACTTTGGTTATTACATTTTAATCGTAAGGAAATTATTATTACTCGTTACTTGGACTTTGATATGCCTAATTACAATTAATCGCATTATTTTATAGTTATAGACAAGACAGACGAGTAATAGACAGGTTAAAGTAATGACAAAGTTTGTGAAGAAGTTTGAATGTTTGTTAATAAATCACGCTCTAAAAGCTGAGCGGGTCTTGTAGAAATCTACAGGAATAGATTTATAGTATAGAATAATATTTTTTCAACCCGGGAATAAGTTCCCATGGGTCGCGGGATATAATCAAAATCTCATGCGGTTGAAACCGCTGCTCATGGCTAGTACAAAAAAAAACATAAGTAAAAAAAAATTATTACCTTCCATAAGTAGTCCCGGTTCACAATGCCCACATGTATCGTTCCCTGGGTGTATGTGACACAGCAACTTAGTTTCACCCAGTAGTAGTGTACTGCCATGAACGATCTAAAAAAAAACAAAACTGTATGACTTTTTTATACCTATGTATGAATGTGTTATTTGTGGTTTGAACACACCAGTTTGACCACACTATCGCTTTGAGAGCTAATTTTACATTCTTCTTCTTCTTCAGTCGAATTGACGGCGTTTGCACTCCTAAATTCTGTATATCCAGTGTGCTGCTACCTGGATTTTTTTTTATCGTGCTCAAAATCCCTTTTTTTTTGTATCCGTATACCACCTCCACCAAAACCGATGGAGGTGATTATGTCGGACTCGAACCGACCAAAACGCACGCCGACCATGGGTCCTCGATTGCCGGAGGTGAGATTATACAAGACATATCTCTCGCACCCCGGCAGACCCGGGGACATCTCTGTTGAGATGACCCTCTTCCCTAAATGTGGGGACCATGGTGTCCCCATCTAGCCCCTGGGTATGGTGTGGCGTTATGTGCCATCGCCGTGGCCTGCTTCTGCTAGGGTGAGCTGCTACCTGGATTGCGTTTTCGGAAGCGCTCATAAGATCTTCCTATACACAGATATATGGAAATGCAGCAAGCGAGCCATGGTATGTGGAGCAACTCCGCACTCATACCACAAGTCCGCGTCATCCTAGAAAGAAAGAAAGTCGTTCGGTTCTCCTTGCTTTTACCGACCTGAGTTCGAAGTATGTTTAGGGACTTCCACCTGATCCAGGGAAGGTCATGCCCAGGAGGAATACTTTCCGACAGCGGGACGAAAAGGGTTGGAAACGGGCTCATTTTACACATAGCCAGGTTCATTTTACAGAGGCATGATTATTTGGGTTAACTGATGACCTAATGACCTTGTTTCTATGTTTCAAAAAGGTTTTATTTCAATGAGTGATTTTTGGGTAATTTTCTCACAGTATCACGTTCAGTTGAAGGTTTAAAACGTTTAAACTTACCTCCATCGGTTCACTGATGACCTGGCTTGCAGACATCCGACTGCCGTTCAGTATGCTGCCATTTTTAGAACCGAGGTCCACTGCTATGTATGAACGCTTGGTACCATCGTATATTATGTTCATGTGGTTCTAAAACAAAATAATACACCGTTCAGCACTAATACTAGTAATAACATACCAGTAGTACCTACGTAGTATTTTTGAGCAACGTCAAGCGGGAGGGGGTGTACACGGGACAAGCAAGGAAAACAGGGAAAATGTATATAGAAACAACTTATGAAAATGCTAACCCTTGATACATTACTATCTCTGAGCAGTATAGTGTGTTGTTCGCCTTCCCGACCGATTGTGCCGCCATCTTTTGTCACAATGAATAGACTGCCTATGCGCAGCTTTGGTAATGTCGTTTCACGAACAATTACGCGCATGCATGGTGGATGATGTCTTGCTATAGATTCTGTAAAAAAAAATACAGTCAATTCTTATATTTAATTACAACGCGAGAAGTACACTATAACTTTTATAGAAAGGATACAATTCTTAGCAAAAAAAAGCACATGATCATAAGTCATTACGTTTTGTTTTTCTTTTTACGTTTATTGATGACACTTGGTAGAACTTACAACATTCTCATTGGTTTTATACATACCTTTGATAATACCGTAAGATAAAACCACTTAGGTTAATAAATAAATATTAAAGTGGAAAAGTATACCTAAGTGTCAACTCAATACGTCATATCTTACTTAAATAAAATAAACAATTGTAACCAATAAAATATATTGGAGACAAAAATAGTTGTTGAAATAAAATTAATAACACTGTGTATGCTCTGTCACACTCGTAATATTCTGTGTACCTAGATTAGAAACTAATTTTGGCCGAAGGGGAAGTAGCAAATATCTAACAGGAAATAACAATATAAATGGTCTTATTGAGAATGCCAATGCCTGTAATGTATCTTACAAAAAGCTATGGTCCATTAATTTACCATCATCACTAGCAGTAGCTGTGCTAGCACTTGATTTCATTTCTTCATCATCAGAACCTGACTCTTCCGAGTTTGTATCACTGCATTCTCCATCTTCCAATTCTTTTTGGCTCTCTGCCAAATCATCATCTGCTACTCCATCTTTCTCATCTTCTTGTTTTTCATTTTCAGCACTAGTTTCATTACTAGTTTCAGCACTTGGCTCAGTAATATCATTGTCTCTCTTTTCTTTAGCGGCAGAATCTTTTGGATCTGATTTTTTCTTGTTCTTCTTACGTTTGGGTTGTTTTTCATCATTTGCATCTTCACCATCCTGTAATATAACATTTAGAATGTTGGTATCGGTGTAACCATTCTACACTTTATTTACCTAAGGCTGTTTGGCCTCGGAGTGAAACCTGAGATAGATTTTTCGTCAGGTTATCAATGTCTTCTTCTGCTTTTCTCTCCTGAAAATAAAATACATGTAATAAGGTTTTAGTGCATTCTATACCTATATGCATAACTGGCACAAGATGTATGCTTTTTTGTAAAATTTAAAATGGAAATGATTTGACTGTTTCTTATTTAAATTATACTGACTCTTTACCGACTCTATGTTATCCATATATCATCTGTAACTGCCCACTGTCACACTTAGCACATTCTTACATTACACAACTGAAAGAAATTAGAGCTGAATTGCGACCAATCTGCAGAATTAACACTCTTACTGATATTTTTGAGAGCTACTGATTTGTTGTTAAAACATCAAACTTGACTTGGCTGAATTTTGTTTTAGTTGTATATTGTAAGAACCAGCTTAATGTATTATGACATTTCTATCACCGGTATCACCCCATTTAGAATGGATTAAATTACCCATACCTGCTCATCATATTTATACCATACCATACTATACTACCTACACTTTACGCTCTTAAACAAGGACTAATTATTCGGATGACAGAAAGACAAATAGCAAGTGTTAACTTTGTTAATACATTGTAATGTTTAAATAACATTACATGTTGTTAATTCATTTCCCTTAGTATTTGCTTATTTTTCGTATTTGACGTCGAAGATTTTGACACATCGTGCCTGGGTTGTGGTATCTTTTCTCTCTGATTTCTACCCAAGGTATCGATTTATTTTGTGGATCTGGAACGTTTTGATTTTTCGGTTGGCAACATTGCTCGCCAAGCGTCATCATGGCTTTCCTACTGAGACACCATGATGTACGCACCGCATTTTTGATTGAGTTGTAGTAAATTTGATTTTGGCTGATATCTCGCCGATCCTGTGTTGCTGGGAGTGATAGACTGCCGCGACGTGCCGAAGATGGCGTAATATTCTATATTTTGAGCTGCTGGCCGGCGATGGCGTCAGTCACGTGGTGGTCAATTTGTCGTTTGGGGTAAGTATTTACCACGTTGTATTGGACAGGGGTTCTAATTGATAACACCCATATTGAACGTAGTTTGTTTGTTCACAGGGTCGCGATATAGAAGATCCCTATTTCTATATTTCTTTATTTCTATATTTCTCTATACCTATATTTCTCTATCTATAACCTATATTTCATGTAATCTTGTTAGAAATGAAACTATAAATTTACCTATATTTTGACTATCTTAGTCTAATTAATCTAATTAGACAATTGTTGTGTTCTAATTAGATTCTAATAAGATCATATTTTGTAACCACGTGGATTCCCCGTATATGGGACTAGAAGAATCTTATAACCTAGTGTGCTTGTCGAGCCTAGTGGATTAGCCACACCCTCCTTTGAGATTAGAAGTGTAATCTCTACCTTTGTTGTAACTATCCGAATTTATTTCCTGGGTCTTCGCCCAGGTGGCGCCCGATTATTATGGAATTTTGAGAAATAAAACCATTGTAACCTTAAAATATATATTTTTATTTTTGTATAAACACCTACCATGACAATTGTCGCTCAGCGAACAGGGACCTAGATAGGCTTTGTTTTGTTTGTATAATTTACCACTTTCATACTGAACTGCACCTCACCTGATGGTATGCAGATCAGTAATAGCTTCTTTGTTTATTGTTATTTGCTCACTAGGTTTCTCTCTGCACCCGTGGTATTATATTTTTCTAACTCGTAGAACATTTTCTTATTGTATAAACTTATTCTGTAAGTTTACTTATATTATAACTTGTTGTTTGTGTATTTGACTAGCATAACAATTAAGTTTGTGTTTGATTATTATCATTGAGTCTAGGAAGATGTGTACAAACTAGTGTAATAACTTTTTTGAAAGAATTAAGTATGAAAATCAGTATAACTTTAAGACTTAACTTTTGTTGGTAGCGAGTAATTCTCATTTGTCAATTGAATTGGTGTAAACATACATAATTTACAACCTGTATTCAACATTTATTAACTAATGTGCCATTATTGTATTGCTGTATGACCTTTATAGTGTAATATTTGTATTCATTTGTATTCCGGTACGGTTAATTCAGTAAAAACTCACATTTTAATTTCATAATTTAACATAACCTCATTTCTTGAGACTTAGAAAAATTTTTGCATTGTTCAACTTAGAAAATTCTTAGCATTCTTCAACTTAGAATAATTTTAACATTCTGGGACTTAGAAAAATTTCATAATTTTTACACTTAGAAAATTTTCCAACTTTTGAACTTGTAATAATTTCATAAACTTTGGACTTGGAACATTTTACTTCAATTATTACAACTTAAATATTTTTAATTTTTCATCAATTTAGAACCTTTTGTCTTTGACGGGGAATTTACTTGGTTGAATTTTGGACAATTCTACTTTGAAGATTTCTTGTTCTGACACTTAGATTTTTTTGAGAATTTTTTAGGGACTTTGAAGTTTTGACTTGGGACTTAAAATTTTTTGCTTTTATTTCTGTTCATTTTGAATTTAGATTGGACTTTAGATTGTTGTTGTTTTAGTAATCTTGGGACTTTTGAAATTGTTTTCACTTTAGAAAATTTTAGTTTGGCTTGCAACTATGTCTAGCGTGGGAGTACAGTTTCCTGAATTGAGTATGGAGCCGCATGCCCCTAAAGAAGATACCAGTCGCACCACAATGGGTACTCAGGTTGATCCTATTGCTTCAGATGTTCAGGATTTCTCTACTATTCCGAGTGCTTGCATGCACTCTTCGACTATCGCTCCTCCGTTGACTTCGGTTAATACTTTGAATGAAGAGGTGAAGAAGAATATTTCTTCGAATTTTAAATTGTTGGATTTAAGGAAAAGTAAGATTAGTTTTGACGGGCAAACTTGTGTTAGGGATTTTATTGTTCAAGTTGAGGAATATTTTCTTCATAGAGGTTTTGATGAGTTTCTCCTAGTAGGTTCTTTTTCTGATTTGCTAGTTAATACTGCGACCAAGTGGTTTCGCACTGTTAGACCTTTTATAGCTTCTTGGAGCGACCTTAAGTCTGCTCTTTTAAAGCGTTTTGATAAACCGGATTATGAGTTTTTATTAGAAAACGAACTTCGTTCTAGAAAGCAAAAAATCAGTGAATCGCTTCCCGATTTTATCACTGAATTCTTAGATTTGGCTAGTCGTATGGCATCACCACCATCCGAATCGATTTTGGTTTCTCTTGTCAGACATAACATGTTAACTTTGTATAAACCTTATGTTTTTGCTAGACCTATTAAAACTTTAGATGAATTTATTGACCTTGGTAAAGAGCTCGAAGCACTCGTAGATAGGTCTTCTAAAGGCTCTAAACAAAAACCTCAGGCCGCTGCCGTCAGCACCGACGAGCCTAAGAACTTAGTTTGTCTTAAATGTAAAGAACCAGGTCATTTATTTAAAGCTTGTACCAAAATTAAAGGAATAGTTTGTTTTAAATGCGGAAAACCGGGTTTTACTTCTAAAGCGTGTGATTGTAAACAAACACCTAATGTTGATGCGTTTTCAAAAAACTAGTTGGACCCCACCGAGCATCACTTTTGACTGAAAGTCGTAATGACTCGGTGAAGAAAATTACGGAACACTCGTTTAAACCTGATGATTCCATTCGCAAAAGCGAATTCCGCGATTGGATTAATTATTTAAAATCATTTTTTGCTGCTTTCTGTTGATATTATTGGAATTTTGCCTAAAAGTTATTCGGGTCATAAATACATTCTTTCAGTTGTTGACGTTTTCACTAAATATTGTTGGGTTTTTCCCATGGTTAAAGCCACTACCTTGACTATTTGTAAACTTTTCGAAAAAGAAATATTTCTTAAATTTGGTTGTCCTAAAATTTTAGTTTGTGACAATGGTACTCAATTTGCCTCTAGACACTTCGTCGATTTCATGAAGAGCTATAATATTACTAAAATATTTTATAACACTTTGTACACTCCGCAGAATAATCCTGTTGAAAGGTATAATAAAACCATCGAAACTTGCATATCTTGCTATGTTAATAACGATCAACGTACTTGGTCTAAACTTTTGCCTCATGTGCAACTTGCTTTAAATAGTAGTGTAAATCTTTCTACTGATTTCACTCCTAACTTTCTTATGTTTGGTAGAGAGTTGGTTATTGATGCTTCTCTACATCATATTAGTAGTTCCATTGAAAATTTGGATCAATTGGAACTTGGTAATAGAAATAGTTTTGCTACTTCACTTAAATCTTTAAGTGAAATTTTTGTTAGGGTTCAATCCCACTTGGTTAAAGCTTATAAGCGTAATGCGCGTAGCTACAATATTGGTAGGAAGGCCATTTCGTTTGATATAGGTGATGTTGTTTGGAGAAGAAGTTTTGTTCAATCCAGCGCACCCGCTTATTTTTCGGCTAAATTTGCTCCTAAGTTCGTTAAATGCGAAATAATAGATAAAATTTCTGATAGTGTCTATATTTTGAAAGAAATAGGTAAAAATACTTCGGCTAAATATCATGTTAAAGACATTATTAAATATTAGTTAGATCTTCTGTCTTAGCTTTTTAAAATTTTTAACTTTGCGATTTCTGCATTTACACTTTTCATCAAATTAGATTTTCTTTAGGGAAGGGAGTTGAATGGTGAATAATGAGTGGATGTATGAAAGGTTTCTCCCGTGTTAGTTGTATGTTAGGGTATCCCATGAAGATTTTCAAATCTTGATTTTAAAGTTTCTAAATTCCCCTTATTGGTTTGACGCTTCGAATTCATTCTTGTTTATACCTTATCAAACGATCTTATTTGTATAAATTGTATTATATTGGTCTGTATTTTATACAGAAATTGTTTCTTGTTTGTTCTTTGGTGTTGTTTTGTTTTAGTGTTCGGACTTGTATGTTTGGTTAATACTCTCGGACATGACTCTTCACACCTGGAATAGTTTTTATGAAAACCTTTGCCATGGTTGTTCATTTGGATGAGCTTCTGCTCTCTTTTTGTTTTGAATAGATCGTTCTCTCTTGTCGAGAAGGATTCTTATTTTACCTGGAAAGTCGAATTTTGTATTGGACTCTCCTGATGGATATTGTTGTTGCCCATAGGTGTGCTTCAACTTTTGACTCGGTATTGTACCGCTTTCTTTTGGTTGGGCTGTGTTCGTTATTGGTAACACAGTGCCTTCCCCTTGTTTTTTTGAATTGTTGTTAAGTGCTCGAAAAGTCGATGGTGTTGTGTCGGTCACTTACTCAGTTCTTTTGGTTGGACTGTGTTCATTATTGGTAACACAGTGCCTTCCCCTTTTTCTGAATTGTTGTTGAGTGCTCGAAAAGTCGATGGTGTTGTGTCGATCACTTGCTCAGTTCTTTTGGTTGGGCTGTTGTTCATTATTGGTAACGCAGCGCCTTCCCCTTTTTTGAATTGTTGTATCGTGTTCGGAAAGTCGGTGGAGTTGAGCCGGTCACGTACACTTTTCTTTTGCTAGTGTTCACATTGTTGACGCTATTTTGGACTTGTATTTTGTGTCGGTGAAATAGGGCCGATCACAAATTACAAACTTGGTTTTGATTCGGCGAACTTTCGTTCTAACCGAACTTTATGACTCAATGTTAAGCTGGGATCTTTGTAGTAATTTTGAGTCGGAGACCCTAGTGTCTATCCGCACTTTATCTTCAAGATTCTTTGCTACTTGTTTTGTTTTGTTTAGTTTTGTTCTTTACCTCACCGTTAGTATGAATCTTTGTCGCTATACTGAGTCGGAGATCTTTGTATCCATCCGTACTTTGGCTTCAAGATTCTTGGTGAGTGGTTGTTACAACACATAGGACAATGTGTTTGGGTTATCTTTGTTGTAAGCTTGGATTTTTCCAGTAATTTTGAGTCGGAGGCCATTGTGTCTATCCGCCCTTTCCCTTCAAAATTCTTTGCGATTTGTTTTGTTTTGTTCTGTTTTACCTCATCGTTAATAGGAATCTTTGTCGCTTTGATGAGTCGGAGATCTTTGTATCCATCCGTACTTTGGCTTCAAGATTCTTGATGAGTGGTTGTTTCTTTATTTTGATAACTTTGTTATTTTCAGGAGTCTTAGGATCTTCGGAACTATCCGTGCTTTGACTTCTGGTTCTTTTTTGTTGGAATGGTAGCAGTACCATCCCTTTCGTTTTTTATATTAGATAGTTAATTGGTGGCGGGATAGAGTTGGTGATTTTTATGATCCACTCTCACTCTTTTGGGTAATTGAATTTTTTCTTTGGTCTTGGTCTTTCCCTTGAGCTTGATATGGAGGAGGGTTGAGTCCTTGCATTTAGTCGAGTCGGTGAAAATTATTTTCCAACCGCACTTCGCAGCAGGATTTTTCTTTTCCTTCTGTTGTTAAGTTTTACTTTCCTTGCTTTGGACCAATCTTGGAATTTGTTTTTGACTTTTCTGTTCATTCAGGAATGTTCTTTTCTTTTGGGATTGTTGTAGAGGAAGCTAGAGCCTTTGCATTTGGTCGAGTCGGTGAAAATCTTTTCCAACCGCACTTCGCTGCAGGACTTTTTCTTTTTCTCTGACACCTGCTTTTCGTTTCTTGTTGTTAGATATTTTGTATTTTGCCTTTTGAAAAAGAAGGCTTCGCTTCTTTTTTATTTGGAGGGGGTGTAATGTAATGTTTAAATAACATTACATGTTGTTAATTCATTTCCCTTAGTATTTGCTTATTTTTCGTATTTGACGTCGAAGATTTTGACACATCGTGCCTGGGTTGTGGTATCTTTTCTCTCTGATTTCTACCCAAGGTATCGATTTATTTTGTGGATCTGGAACGTTTTGATTTTTCGGTTGGCAACATTGCTCGCCAAGCGTCATCATGGCTTTCCTACTGAGACACCATGATGTACGCACCGCATTTTTGATTGAGTTGTAGTAAATTTGATTTTGGCTGATATCTCGCCGATCCTGTGTTGCTGGGAGTGATAGACTGCCGCGACGTGCCGAAGATGGCGTAATATTCTATATTTTGAGCTGCTGGCCGGCGATGGCGTCAGTCACGTGGTGGTCAATTTGTCGTTTGGGGTAAGTATTTACCACGTTGTATTGGACAGGGGTTCTAATTGATAACACCCATATTGAACGTAGTTTGTTTGTTCACAGGGTCGCGATATAGAAGATCCCTATTTCTATATTTCTTTATTTCTATATTTCTCTATACCTATATTTCTCTATCTATAACCTATATTTCATGTAATCTTGTTAGAAATGAAACTATAAATTTACCTATATTTTGACTATCTTAGTCTAATTAATCTAATTAGACAATTGTTGTGTTCTAATTAGATTCTAATAAGATCATATTTTGTAACCACGTGGATTCCCCGTATATGGGACTAGAAGAATCTTATAACCTAGTGTGCTTGTCGAGCCTAGTGGATTAGCCACACCCTCCTTTGAGATTAGAAGTGTAATCTCTACCTTTGTTGTAACTATCCGAATTTATTTCCTGGGTCTTCGCCCAGGTGGCGCCCGATTATTATGGAATTTTGAGAAATAAAACCATTGTAACCTTAAAATATATATTTTTATTTTTGTATAAACACCTACCATGACAACATATGAGTAATGATTATTCTTGAATAATATGTTGTCATTAATGAATTGGTCTCAAATATTCTCATAAAATGGATTAAAAAAAATACTTTTATACTCACCATTTTGTGCTTTTTAGCCTTTTTCTTTTCATGAGCTATCAATGAAGCCTGTGCAGCCGAAGTTTTTCTGTCTGGGAAGGAGTGAAATACAAACGTCTGTTTCTCCTCTGAATAGTAGTAATAACAATCTGTATCCGTATGGTAATATAAACCAAGTTCCTGAAAATGTATAATATTCATATGAAAAACCTGGAGATCTGAGTCATGAATTTAAAATTATAAAATCACTTTCGAAGTAAAAATAAACTTCGGCACTAGACTATTATTTATTTCAGTAAATAAACCTGAAGCTATGAGCATTACACAGTCCATGCAGTAAATCAAATTGAGTTCAAAACTAATTTTCACTGTTCACTCAAATGGTTAATTAACCAAACCATTACATTATTCCATCATATAGGTAATGGCAATGGTAAACATGTGAATCAGGTACATAATTTGCTAGTTATTTAGACTGTGTGTTAACTTTGTCTACTGTACTGACAGCACAGTACTGTACTAACCTTGTCCCTTCTCCCCTCTCCCCTTCTCCTTCCACCCTTTTCTATGTGGTACGCAGGTCGAATGTGACCACCCTGGTGTTGCAAATGTCCATAGACTAAGGTAACCACATTCCACCAGGTGGGCCGCGTGCTTGTCTACCACCAAAGTGGTATAAAAAAATATATCATGGTCATTAACAAAATACAATACTATTAGTCCAAATAACACATGGTAAATAACCCAATTATGTCTAACACAAGTAATTGTCTGATACTCTCCAAGATGGCAGTGCTTGTGCAGCTAAGCACATAATTAATCTCCTTGGGATTTACACTGCACAGCAAAGCATTGGGTTAATATTTCCTTTCCAAATTTATTTAGCTGCAACATTTTTGGTTAGAAATTTATCTACCCATTTGTTACAAAGTGCCCAATTGGCAGCAAAGGGCTTGCACCCTATGTGGGACCGAAAATCATAGTTGGCAAAATGTGGGTGTTTAATACACCTCTATCTTTATCCTTATATTATAATGGGAGTGAGCATATGTATGTCTGTACAAGTAATTTTTATTAACTTACTGAATTATAATAATATCCTGTCTTATAATCATAATACATTCCAGCAGATTCCACATACACCATTCCAGACTGTTTCATTGCATCCTGGGCTGCCTCTTTAACTTGCTCTGCTATACTTTTAGTATCATTTTCTTCATTTACATTCCAACCTGACTTTGTAGACTTTACATCAGTTTCCTTAATTTCTAATATACTTTTAACAGTATTTGTGACTGTCTCAATGAGAGTTTGTGTTGACTTATTTTTAAACTTTGGTTTCTTTTTAACAGCACCTTTATTGTCAGATACGACAGTATCAGAAGTTTCATTTGCGTTGTCTACTTCTGATGATATAATTTCTGCTGTGTTCTGCTCTTTTAATACAGTTTCATTAGTCTCTGCCTCAGTGACGATCTTATTAGTATTTGTCATACATGGATCAATTGAATGTCCGTTCGCTGTACTGTTTTCCTGAAAATGTATATTACAGTTCAGACATCTAGCAGCTCAAACATCTAATTCTATCAAATAGATAACTATAACAGAGTTACTAAATACTCTTGTGCAACACATTTAGCCAAACCATTAGAATCAATGTTACTGTTACTGTTAAATTTGATGGAAACCTTAACTTTAACAGGTAGGTGGTGCAGCTAAGCCTCATAAAACTTAACCTATGCAAACAGTAATTTGAGTTTAATGGTTATAAATGTAACAGATTTTACATCGTGTGAGTAGCCTAAAATAAGTGAAAAGTTAAACTTTAATAAAAAAAACTGGCATAAATGTTTTATAAATAAATACCATTTCTTTTAACCGGTGTCTTAACATAATTAACATAGAATTTTTCTTTCTAATACACTGTCTCATCTTTAATATAATTTTCAGTATTTCTGGCCGGTATTTCAAAGAAAGGCGAAGTCTCCTTAAATTGAACTTTTGTTTATTCATCAGTCGTGCTTCAGGCATGTTGACTTATTTCTTCTGGTATTTAAAATATAAATAGAAACAGACACTCAATATCTTTACACTGGTATTATGCAGTTTTCTATATGCAAAAATAACAAATTAAAAGTTCTGCTTGACGTTTTAGATTCTATCTATAGGTTATCTTATCAATGACTGACATGACAACATTGACAACTGCTGTCTGTAGTGCTGAATGACAAGGACAACAACACAAAATTTGACATTGACATTAACAGTTCAGAAATATAATTATTCGTTCAATAAGTGAGCAAAGAAAGTCATCATCATAATCATTGAGATAGTCCGGTCGGTAGTCCCGGTCGAATTGAAACTTTCACCAAGGAGTCCGGAGTTCACTGTGAGCCAAATGTAAACTGCAACGTTCGAAGAAAGTTTAAGTTTGGGTTTCATTCATTTTTCTTACATTCGAAAGCGTATTTATTACGTAATTATTATGCTCGTGCGTTCACTCTCTATTCTTTTGTAAGAATGCACTACATAAAACTGTAACAGCTTTTTGTAACAGTTTATGGGGGAAGTAAAGTCAACAGCTTTAATAATGCGCTCTTTTGCAGAAGTACTCCACTCATTATCAGAGCTGGATATTCTAGACGATATTCCTTATAATAATTTAGGACGAGTCTCATGGATAAGGGTCAGCGCACAAAGAGCTCGCGGAGATAATTTTATTAAACGACTCGAATCAACATTAACATTATTGAAATAAAATGCATACATATGCTTGAACCTGAGAAAATACTGGCGCTTCCTCAAAATATGCCGCTTTATTTTAATTATTTCAATAATTTTGAACTTGATTTTCGAATGCCTAATAAAATTCTTTCCGATGTAAGTATGTATATTTATGTACTGATGGATAATAGTAAATTAAACGAATAAATTCTAGATCAATTTTTTATTTAATTAAAATAAAAAGCTCATTAATTACATAAATTATGTGCGTATATAATTAGAAAGGTTGTAAAGAAAAAAGGCTACAATGGATAAGTATAAACAATGAAAATATACGGTAATGTGTGGACATTATTAAGTACGCTTATTAAAATATTGAAAAAAGAAGAAAGAAAAACGAACACTCCATTGTAGCTGGCCTATAAAATTGTATATTAACACTAAAAGATCTATAAATGCAAAACTCTAAATGAGTATACAGTAGAAAAAAAATACATCCAAAGGAAAAGTTATCATTATAGCTCATTTCGTTCAAGTCCCTAAGTTTACACAATTTGTTAATCTTACAACTATGGTAATATTAGACAAGTACAAAATGATATTCCATTCTTATATATATATCTATTCGTAGCCTATAACTAGAGTCAGTTGTATATTTTATTACAATAGTATGTTAATTGCAATAAGTATATCGTTTACACACCAAGTATACATGACCAACTGATGCAATATAAACAGCGATTCGTTAAACATCGGCCTCTGACTAGAAGTCAGCGAGTCCTTTTGGAACAGTAAACCGCGAATATACTTCACACACACACGCGCACTACTTATAAATATAACGTGTATGGAAGATCTACGCTAAAGGCTAAAATGTTACACTTTCGATATGTTTTATTTTAAATTACATTAAATAACAACTGTCAGAATGATGGCACTATTTTAGCCATACGCATTGCTGTTCTTTTGGTACGTTAGCAAATAAATAAATTTGTTTTGAATACCATCCGTCTTCGTAGGTAATGTATACGTAACTGTTTAATAATATTGTGAAGTATTACAAATGAATAATAATATCGATGTCCAAGTTATAAAACCGGCACATTAACATTGAAGTTAAATAATGTACCTACTGTAAAAATGTTACAATTTTAATTGAAGATAGTGTGATATAAAATAAAATAGATCCAAATACAATATTTATGTATTTCTATCGACTCTAGTGGTTTTGATAGTCAAATTTTAATATCAGTTTTGAAGGGTTACATTCTTATAAAAGTCATATGTATACGTTTTTTGTATAAAACTAATGGCGTGTGTAAATGATTTAAATATACAAGACCATTCACACACTGTCAACCTATCTTCGGCTTACACTAGGAGCTAATGTAACATCATCTACTTCAACAATAACACTAGGTACTTTATTTCATTGTAGTCACCAGTTTATACATAATTGAAACATCGACACACATCACACCTACATCGTCGGTATAGTTCGTGACGCAACTTACAATATAAGAAATTCGTAGTCACATTAAACTGTGCACAATTCCTCGTTTCGACGAATTTTGATATCCTCTACCTTACTTATAAATGCATCGGTTTGAACGCCGCCGATTCAATATCATAAGTGAGGAAATAGTTAAATAAATTAATGGTAGAAAATTACTGGCGGCCGCGCGTCGACTAGTTCGACCGCAGTAAGTAACTATATTTTAGTAAAAGTTAAGTTTCGTAAATGCTATAATGACATAATATATGTACTACAATCCCTCGCAGCATTTTTGATAGCGCAGAGTTCACACTCGGGACGGAAGACACCGGGGCGACATGAACGCGAGGAGCGAGATCCCGATGCCGCTCCAGTGTGAACGCGGCGCTAGCAAGATAACGAGGTGTGAAACATTAGTTGGGCGGCGAGAGCAGCTGCTGAGGGAGACTTAGGGGGGGACGTACGGTGGGGGCTTTCTGTAGGTGGGTGTTGCCTTAGGCCGCGGGGGGGTGCGAGTGGCGGCGAAGGGCGGCGGGGGGCGGTAGGGCGCGTCATCAGGCGGTGCCGCGCCGCCCGAGCGGTAGTCAGGTGCGGGCGGCAGTAGCGGCGGCTTCTCCTCGCGCATGATGACGGGGCTCTTGTGAACGGGCTCCGTGTCCCCTCGCTCCTCGAGCTCGTCTTGGAATATCACCGGGATACCTTTCGACCGGAACGCTTGGCGCTCCTCCTCGTCTCCGACGCTCATTTTACCTAAAACACCTACACTTGTTAATTATCAAATATATTAAATTACTTGCTGGAATTGAAGATCCTTCTATACTCTTAAATTTAATAGACGTTCAGGACCCCGGTTCTACTAATTGTCCACCATTGTCAAGTCAATGAGATTACAAAAAATGCCATAGAATGTTAGTGATATGATGTTAAAGTTGCTTTGTAGAGTGAATGAAACTATGTAATGAACTGTTTTGCATTTAGTTTTAGACATTAAGCTTATAGACATAACGTCTAAAATTCAATGGTAAGTTTTGTAATCTTAGTGCTTGACTATGGTTGACAATTAGTAGGAAAGTATAAACTTTAAGCGATAATGAAATTTCGACGATAATGAATTTTCTACAATCAGTACCTATGCCGTTCAAAATTTTTGTGAAGCGCGTTGATAATGATAAAATTGGGATCCCCAAACATACTAAGACGAAATATTGTTTAATGATTACAAAATCCTAAGGAATTTATTTTCCTGAATATGAGCATAGAGAAATACTCTTTTTTATTATGTGCATGTGTTACTAGTTCTTCCAAGGGCCTACTATAGTGAAACCTAGCGATATATTTCTACAATTATAAATTATCTCGTGTGCAAGTTACACATTACGCAATACTCTTATTTATTTTGTCATTACATACAGAAAAACATTGATGTGTATTTACATCAATCAATATTGTAATAGCCAACAGTTTCTAAGCTCCATAATTTTATACTGGTGTAATTTAGCAAGAAAGCAAACATGGTGGATAAAACTTTAAATAATTTAGCAGATCATACAATACGTGAGAAGCGTTTGTAATTTGTTTATAATAAAGAAACGAAAACAGTGGATACACTAATTTTGAGATGTCTTATATCACCTTATATTCAAGCATTGTCAGTATTCTCACCTCCTACAGAATTTAAAACTACACATTAGTTCACCAGTATCAATAGTTAAAATTAGAGTAAATATTGTAAACCCTTGCCTAAACATAACTTAATAATTATATCTATAACGTGCATCAATTTTCTATACATTATTTTTCGTTTGCAATCAAAATAGAAATGACTAGTGAGATTAATTTATAAAAATATAATACCTGTTCTTCGTCTCCTATAAAGCACGCAAGCGACGATTCCGGCCAGCAGGATCATGCAAACGACCACAATAGCAGGTATAACGAACGTCACTAGATAGGTCTGGTCGGCAGCACTGCCCGCTTTGCTGTTCGACAAGTGCGGGAACCCTGCCGTTTGTATAGTCACCGGCGGTTTTGCAACTTTGGTACTTTGTTCGGCGCATAAACCAAGAGGTATCAATCTGATCGACATAACTTTCATATCTTTGTCGAACACTTGATCAACGATTTCTTTGAGTGCACCACCGGCCGTTCCCTTCTCGTCCACTATGATCATTTTACGAAGTTCCTCGATCTCCTTTTTCGGACAACGGTCCATTGGTAAGCTTGTATTGTACCTGTAAAAACGTAATGTTGAAGAATAGTGACTTAACGTCAATACGCGACCTTTAGAATTGCATATTCTGTAGAATGAGTCTAAGAATGGGGGTAGGACCCATGCTTCACCTAGGCTCTCCACCTGGGTAAAGCAAAAACACTAAGAGCGTCGGGATCCTATGCTCCAACTGATGACGTTACTGAACATTAATGAAGTCAAATGGTCTGTACTGTACCTATCATCAGTTGGAGCACGGGACCTTATCAGTATCCTAGCTTCACCCAGGTGGAGAGCCTAGGTGAAGCATGGATCTGACTTCTAAGAATGATATAAAACTACGTTGAACTGTCGACCAGAACTCTAGTCCCAATTAATCAATACAAAAATAAAACTCACCAAATAATCGTAGTAGGGTTATTAGTTATGCTCTGTATCCTAATGTTGTCAGTCTCTTTCTGTCCGAAGAGGGCTGCGAGCTTCTCCACCACCTTCCGTTTATTGGTGGCGTCGTAGGCGAGATTCGGGAATTCATAGTCCATAGTCATCTGGAACTCGACCGTAGGCCGGATGGTAGGGGCTTTCGCAACTTCGACTATAAGGCTGTCGTACGCGCTCTTCTTACTCGAGTCCTCAGCGATCTGAAATGGTTTGATGAGTTTATATTAAAATATGATGTGACCATTCTTAGAGAAACAAAGTGTGCGCATGCCATACGTATTGTTACACAAAACCTAGTCGTCAGAAAGTGACAGAATATACGAATCGTGAAATTATTTTTTATAAACTTTTATCAACTTAGACAGAAATATATATTGCAGTGATGTCAATGTCTCTGCACTAGTGTCACAAGTCACTGCCACTGACATTTTAAATTCGGCAATGACGTTGTCTATGGATGTGATATTGTGACGTCACGACTATCCGATTCTTTAGGTGCGTTGTGCACTTCTTAGGTGAACAAAAAGTTTCTAGTTCTATATGTATATGTGTTCTATGTATGTACTTTTTTCAGAGTATTTTGATAGCACGTGCTTTTATACCGATTGTTTTCCCATAGACTGCCCCGCATGTTTTTGTTTTTGATTAGAATGGATAAAAATCAAGTGGGTCCTGTGCATGTCTGCTACCTAAGGCATATATAAAACACTGCTTAAATAAATTCTACATTCGTTAGCGGTTTTAGTTAGGTCTTACCAGTTGATAAGAGACGCTTCCCTCATCGCTAGGCGCAGGCAGACCGTAGAATTCCTGGTTCTTGGCATCGAATTGCAACCAGTGTCCAACAGGCAATTCTGTTCGGTCACTGTATCTTAGAGACAAGTCCAAATCTCGCGTATCGCCATCTTCAGGGTCGAAGAATGTGTCCTGCAAAAATAAATCAGTAGGTATATAAGACACACACTTGGAAGCCGATATTTGGGCACAGCGTTACTGGGTTTTTCTTTTTTTGTGAGAAATCTGCTCGGCTAACGTCACCTCTATTGAATTCTATTAAATTAGACTCAGGTGCTCAAAGGGTTATAGATCTTTAACTGTAGACGGATTCCTATAGCCCACTGTGTATTACACAATATGGCTCGGAATGGAAGCGACCGCAATTGTAGGTATAAAGGATAATGAACTTTATGGAAATTATTATCCCACCAAAAACATAAATGTAAAAAAGGAGAGCCAAGTTCAATACAAAAATTATTCTCTGCTGTGGGCTTCGCCGCAAAAATAATGGAGATCTGAGATTGAGTGCTAAGTTCTATGCAAAAGCCAAATATGTAGTCTAAGGGTTGATTTGGCTGGTTTTCCCATACGAATTATATAGCCTTCGCATGTTCTAAACCTGTTACCTTTCGGTTCTTATTTTATTATTCTGAAAATTTGGCTTGCTGGTAGAAACTACCCATCGAACATAAGGCTATTCCATGACTATGTAAAAGTAGGTATTTAATAATAATTCGTTGTAAGGTATGTCGCGTGGCATACATACCTCGGGCACCTTGTAGACGAGCAGGTGGCCGACGGTGGCGGTGAGGTGGTCGACCTGGTTGCGGGTGATGGGCGGGTAGGTGTCGGGCGCGCGCGTGGCGGGCGGCGCGTGCGCACAGCGGCCGGCGCCGCGCCACGCCACGCCCGACACCTTCAGCTCGGGCAGCATGGCGCGGCTCAGCCCCGGCGACGGGCTGCCCGGCTCGCTCTCCGATTCCATGATCTGGGGATTGAGGAGTTCTTTAAGCAGGGTGTGAACAATAATCTGTCGAGACCATCGAGGGGTTTCAGTTTTGGAATTCCTTGCCGGCGCACGTGTTTCCTTCTTCCTACAGTCCCGGGTCCTTTAAGCGGGGCGTGAAAAAGCATCTGATGAGGCCGTCAAGCTGAGCGCCACCATTGTAACTCTGAACGGGTTTGCAATGGTGACCCTCTTTCATGAGACTTTGCCTTCAGCTTAACATCAGGCGAGCTGAAGTCAAATTGACGTGCCACAGATAAAAAAAAATCGAAAGATCTGGAATCGTGGTGTGTTACTTGATTCAAGTAGGTATAGGTTATTATCAGCCGCAGTATCCTGTAGGGCGCCTCCGCCGCTAATAATATATGTAGTAGTAATGTAAGGCGGCTAATAATAACCTTGTGTTGTGTTTCTAGCGGGGATTAGGGTTGTCAGTGGAAAGACTGAGAAACGCTTCTGTTTTCTGCGCTCACAGCACAGAGACTCCCTTCTTTACTATCCCCTTTTATCTGTATAGTCGGCAGCACGAATGTAACGCCCCCAGTGTTACAAACGTTCATAGGCCAAGGTAACCACTCTCCATCAATTGGGACGCGTGCTAGTCTCCCACCTAAGTGGTATGTAATAAAAAGTTGCAAAAATAACATAGGGAATACTTTATATATACTGCGTTCATAATTCTGGACAATGACTGATTAATGATATACAAACCTTCATCAGTCGGTCGATATCGTCCATAGGACAAGCGGGGTCCTTCGGTAGCGTGTCGTTTGTCCATACAAATTCGCACATGTCTCCATTCTGTGTAGTGTTCAACACAGTCAGGTGGTCCATGTCCGTATCTCTGAACAAGTTGACAATAGCTTCGAGAGCTCGTATCTGCCAGTCGATCGCGTTGTTGAACTCTTTGTTCAGTTTGAACTCCATGACGAACTGGTGGTTGATTGTGCGGCCGCTCTTGTGTTGTTGGACGGTGATGTCGAGGGGACCGCGAGCTACCAGTCCTTCGCTGTCTTGAGCTTCGACTATGAAGTTCCAGCGAGATACGTGGGCTTCTAGCGGCCTGGGAAGTTAAAGGTTCGTAAGTACGGGATCTGTCGTAATCAGCATCAGATCGATCTTATACAGCAAAATATTCAAAAAGATTTCAATACCAAGGTGATTACGTTCGCAAAACGAGTTGGAATGACTAAGAGCTTTTAAATTTGTAAATTGTCAAACTTCCACCCATTATTCTTCTTCTGAAATGCAATTAATCAGCTGTATGTAAAAATATAAAGATGTCTGATAACTTCTTATTTTTTGATTAACGAATAAATTATCCCTTTTGAACAGTTGTATGCAAATTGTTTCAAATTTTTTATCTCACTTATTGTAAATACTATTATAAAATACTGCTAAAGTTTAATTCACTTACAATCCGTAGACTTCGCGCGCGGACGGCATAAACTGTACCCAGGAGTTCTTGCTGAGCGGAACGTTCTCTGCTTCGTACATCGTGAATGTGAGGTTGCTACCTTCCTCCGGGTCCATGAACAAGTCCGCTGGTATAATGTATCTGTGTTACAGAAAGAAATAATAAAAATCCGTATTCTAGAATCCAATTTATGCATCGTGTTACCAATATGCGGTAAGCAAGTATAACAGTCTCTTACTCGTACTCGTAACGAGGGATAGACTCAAAAGTCATCAGTGAAGATGTTATTTTTTTTTGCCACTTAGGTGGCAGACGAGCACGCGGCCCACCTGATGGAAACTGGTCACCATGGCATATGTACGTTTGCAACGCCAGAGGTGTCACCTGCAACCCTGTAGAAACCTTCTAATGCCTTTGTTGAAGAACCCCGTATTGTAGTTGCTTGGAAAAACCACAGCAGGGTTATGCGAGTTAATGTTCGCACTGTCAGACCTACTAAAAACTGCGTGTGAATACGCGCCACAAACAAAAAAAAATAAAAAAAGAAGAAGTAAAAGATCAAAAATAGAACCTGGACTTAACGCTCTGAGTCTTTTAAACGAGGTATATAAAAATCTACACCCCAGCTTACCATCAGGCGGGTACAGTTAATTTAAGGAACTAAATAAAAAAAATGACTATGATAAGCAAATTATTTTTGTTGAATGTACCTGAACGCTTTGCCCGCAGTGAGTGCGAGTTTCTTCATGTGATGCTTGAGCGTTGGTGGCTGGTTAACGGGCATGGCCCATGTCACAACATTCACAGTTTCGGTCGTCTGACCCGTGATAGTGCTTCTGCCTTCAGTCGGGCTCGTCTCCTATGATATTGGAACATGGATTACTGTGTGCTTGTAAATGGTCATATTATTATAATGAACGGCAAATAATTCGACTATGTGCTCTAGATGCACAGAAAGTGTTTTTAGGTAATCCGGCGGTTGAGCGGGGCGCGATAGCCAGGACGTGGACGTAAATCTACCATAGATTTTATAATTTAATCATAAACTCCTACAACTTGTGTCATGCGTTGATCAGACCAATATTTGAGTTTTTGGTTGATCCGTATAACGCATATGCTTCCTCCTCTACATCGAATTTTATTCACGGTGTTTGCCGGTACCTATATTATGTATTATTTGTAAATTTATGGTTCAAAAAAATATATTTCACAAACAAGTTATTTACAAAAGTTTGTATATTTTGAAATAATTTTTATTTTTGTAAATAATCCAGAAATGTTATGTAGTCACACATGTTGCAATATGTTTGGGTCAATTTAAGCTTGTACAAATATATATTTTATCATGTGTCGAAAGATACTTGTGCAATTTTCCATAACGTGTATTTGCACAAGCCTAGGCTTGCGCAGTTATACTTGAACGTGTATGGCTACCATTATACTTATAAATAGATATAGACATACTTACAATTTATTTATGTACCTATAGAAAATTAGCCTTAAATACCCAAATGATTTGTGCTCCCAACAGAATATTGCCCAAGATTACCCGTCATGCCAATTGATAATTTAGATTTAGAAGTATTAATGATAAGTATGAAATCCAAGAAATGCCAATCGCAAACCAGAAATATGTGCGTATGCGCGCACACATTTTGAAAGAGTTAGTAAGTGGGTTCTACTTTTACAAACTACACCTGATGATACTAGATAATGGACATGTTGAATCGTGAGTCCGACGTACTTACAGATTATGAAGATGAGAGGCGTTTTCCTCCTGACACCACTGGATGTATCATATGGTGGTGTCACGAGGAAAGAACAACAATAATTTCCCATTACGGACCTGTATGATAACCTCCGGTAGTGTTGCTTCAGGCAGTGGTGTGGTGGTAGGCACTGTGGGTGGAGTGGTGGCCAGCGTAGTAGGAGTAGTAGCTAGAGTTGATGTTGGCGTCGACGCCGTCAGCATAGTACTCGGTGTCGGCGTAGTGGTTGGCACAACAGGCATCGTCGGCAGCGGTGGGACCTCCGACGAGGGGGACGGAGACGGTGACGTCATGGACGTCTCTCGTTCCGTAGAGGTCATCTGAGGTACTTCGTTGGACGCACGGATAATTACGGTTTGCTGAAAGTGCCATGCGGACGCTCACGATGTGTTGTGATTATAGACGTTAAGACAACGTGAAAGAGTTGATTAGTTTTATGTACAGAAAGATTGGAAATATATGTACAAAGAAATCAGAATCCCATAAAGATAGAATCAATTGATTTAGGTACTTACATGTATATAAAAATACATCGATAACATTTTGATCCAATTGTGTTTTACATAAGCTTACCCTCCATTTTACATTGTCTTTACGTCTTATATTAGTTCGTAGGTATTTACGTACAAAGTTACTGTCTAAATGGGTATGAACCAAGTAATGCCTACTTATCTATCCTTTGTTAAATTAAAATCAAATTCCACACACAATTAGTTCAACTTTTACTGGTGAAAGTTAATAGTCCCAAAATAAAATGAAAAGACATACCAATTCAGGTTCTAATGTAGTGGTTTCTGGGATGATAACAGGAACAAGGGCATCTAGATTGATTCTTCTTGGAGCTATATCCTCCGTGGGCGCCATTGAGAAATTAACCCTGCTCGTCTCTGAAGGCGATGCCGCTATCTCTGTTATTGTTACTTTGTGATCCTGCGAAAAACATCAAATATGAGTCAGTTACAAAATTGTATTTGTTGTATGACGAATTTATGACGTCTAACGCGTTAAATAAGTGCTGTTAGTCATGTTATACGTGTAATTTATAATTGTGTATGTGCTAAGAAATGTTTATACTGCTTTACATCATAATTAAAAATATTACAATGGCTGTACGCCAATGTATTGAACAGCTTTTTGTATTTCAAGATCGGTATATGAAATTCTCGAAAATGGCTCTCTGCTATATGTCAGTAAATGCCAAGGTTATTAACAAATGTCTGTTTATTATATATAAAAGACTTCTTTTTCAGAATAGATCAAGAATAGTTTGATAATTGATTACAAAATATCTTTCTCGATCTAAATAACTAGTCATGCTACATAGTAAAATCTAAAACTACTCATTTAAATGCATTAAATGTAAATAAAAACCAAAATGCGTTCATAATGGAAAACAATTGAATTACGACACTTTGGAAACTACTTGCGACCCTAGGTATATATTACATAGAACATTCTAGCGGTTAGGATAACCGATATGTTTTCATAAGCATGCTACAGCATTATTTTTAGTAAGATGACTCTTGAACAGAAAGTTACATGTTCCAATCTGGTACCTAATATAATTTGTCGCAAATCATATTACATAGTTATGTTACTACCTGTAATGATAGATGTTTGTACGAAATATATAAATTGATAAAATATCGAACATCCAGTAAATAAGGGACTGGACAATACTTCCGTGGTTAAATGATCGTCACGTGCCGTTCGATAGTCATGCGGTCCGCCAGTCAGGATGTATGTTTTACTATTAATTTACTAATCAAAACATTATTACGATGTTTTCACCTTACTAAAAATAATGATGCATTCGTATCTAAAATGACATATTGGTATAAACTAAAATAAGTTGTACCTAAATCACAGAATATTAGCTTACAAAAAAGGTCCTCATACAAGTTCCCGATATTAACAAAATAATTTTAGTAGATAGCTTATGCCAGCACAATTGCTTAATGCTACCTACTTTTTTAATATCATACTGAATATTTTGCTGCAGATATGGTTCGCATATGAACAGTGCGCACTGCCTGTGTGACTCTTGGCTTGCTATACTTTAAAGCCCCACTAAAATCTAAGCAAATTACATTAAAATAACATGATTGTTAGTTGGAAGGTTAGGTTAGGTTAGGTTCTCACTGCCGTGCCGTAGTGTCACTACGGCACGGCACTGTTGTTCTTAATTTATCGTTTCTTACTTAAACAAGACATTAACGAGGGTGTTGGTTTACGAGTAATTTAGAATATTAGTCAATTAGGTTAGAAAGAGGGGCAAATTAGTGTTAATTGACACATTAACAATAGGTAAACGTAATTATTAATGACTTTGTTTTTATTATTACAAATTTTCTATTAGGTTATTCATATACTTTCTTGTATCAATATTTATACATTTAGCGGATAGTTGTATAAATAATTTGAACTAGCTCTAGGGGTGTAAACATTGACTGTATTACATCAACGTCTTATACAATTTACAATCAACTATAACAAAATAGTAACAACTACATTCTAGCAGTAAAACGTAACATGCGACCGGGGCACACTCGCACAACACACATGCATATATGACACGCAAAGCTGGAGACCGGTTGACAAACCTCCGTAGTATACATAATAGAAGTTGCGGACTCGGGAGTGGTATCTTCCGCGGCGGGGGGCGCTTCCTCCGTGGGGGGTTCGGTCGTCGGTGGAGGAGGGGGAGGTATTGTAACTGTAGGACTTTCGGATATGGGTATAGGTAGGGTTGGGGTCGGCAGCGGGGCAGCGCTCTCGGTCTGAAACGTTTCGGTGGTGGTGTGTGGCGCGCCTGGGGTCACGGGTGCTAGATTGGCGGGGGTCTCCCCGTGGTGGTGGCGATGGGGATGCGGGGCGGGGGTCAGTGGGTCCACCTAACGGCGCGCGCCGCGACACACACTACGTTAGTACTGCCACCCATACGTACCCTATGAGTGTGAGCGCTGTCTGTGGTTATTTTAGCTGCATGGGCTACGATATTAAGGCTGGCCTAAATGATATAACAAAAAGCGTACCTTCGACAAATTAATAAAATCACGTAAGCTCAAAGGAGTAGGTATTTCTCAAATAAGGGACAAACTCGTTGCAGTGACGTAGGTACTGTTTCAAAGGTTGTTTACGTTTATATGGCTTCACGGTTCACTTTTGTTTAGAGAACACCCAGTTTGTGCATTACATTGAGAAAGGGTGGTTTTTGTATTCTATTTCGGTAGAAACCACGAGATAATGAAAAAGTTTATAAGTTAATTCTCTTTTAATTTGAGATGCTTGTATAACCAAATTATTTCTGCTGTAATTACAGCAAGAAGGAAACAAGTATTTAGTGTATAATTTATATATAATATCATAATTAAATATTTCAACAATAGTGGTAGATGAGTAGTACCTAATCGCCTTCGCGAGGTTCAGCTGAGCTAGTGCCACTAACAAAATGTTACGAGATAGATTAAATAGATTAAAAAATTGGTATCTTTTCAGAGTGCCCTGGAACTTTTTGACTATAGTGAGCAGTACTCTTAAAACGAACAGTCTTAATATCAAAGTCCACGCTCCATGGGACGCCATTGCATTGGTTAATGTGCTCAAGTTAGTTTTCTATGTACACAGTGACATGGAAAGCGTTTACTGCCTCTTTAAGCGTTTTGTTATAACCACACACAAAGCTCATAGGTATGTTATATTACTATTTTATGAAGTAACCTTATGTCGTACATATTTTCTGTGAAATTGATGTCTGTATTGTCGTTTGTAATATGACGGATAATGTTGTATGTAGAATGGATGGTTTCATGGTAGAATTTTAAGACCTAATATTAAACCAATTGACTATCAAGAATAGCTAGATTCGTGTCTGTACGTAAGTAGTGTTTTTTTTTAAATAACACACACATCTACCGTAAAGTGAGATAACTTTATTATTGAATCGATATACGCAAGTGGGAAGAAATGAATGCATGTGTTCTAAGTTTAATACTAGGTCTTTCGTTTTATGATAAAATATGAAATAATACAGATAAGAAAATGCGATAGATGACACTTGAAAGTGAATTTAAATACATCTCATTCAACATTCCATGCCATGTGACTCTCAGTACGAATGCTTCTATGATAATGTGATGACATATAAGTGCGAGGTATGCATTCCGTGGTACGAATATGGGATGACTAACGAAATATTACTCATTGGAAGATATGAATAATTGAATTTTTGTAATTAAACTATTTTATTTGTCCCTTTCAGACATACTTAACCACATAGTATGGGTTTTTTCTTCTGCCGTATCGACGGCATTTTTGAGTTTAATATAATTAAAAAATAGTAGGTAGGTACACTTGAAAGAAATCCTACCAAGTAAAGTGGTTAGTTGTGGTTTTCTGTAGGATGTTCTAAATTGAAATGGGAAATATGATTTTTAATAAAGTATGGACCACCACATTTTGTCCACGTTAACAGCCATGTTGTCAACATGATCAAATCATTAAACCTTTTGCCTGTATGCCATTGGAGCAGTTTGAAAGGAATAGCTAGATACCCATGAGTGATTCATGGTATATCGTTTTTTTATACTACTACACAGCACCCACCTGATAGGAAGCGGTTACCGTGACCTATGGGCGTGTGCAACACCTGGTGAGTCATTCTCCTGCTTAACTGATAGAAGACAGCGTATATTAGCCAAGGTCAGTGTAATCAGATTTTGAGAGCACCACTCTTAACTTTGAGTTTACTTCAATTATTCTTTGAATGTATTTTTTTATTTAGGACACGTCAATTTGACTTCACCTCGCCAGATGGTAAGCAGAAGGCAAAGTCTCAGAAAAGAGGGTCACTATTAAAAACACGTGGCGATTAGCTTTACTGGTCATTCTTATTGTGTGGTTAGAGGAATCTATTATTGTGTAATGTAATGTGAAGTTCATTTTCATTATTAGGTATATCTCAAAATTCTAGGTATATCTTCCAATGAATAAATTGAATGATATATACTAAGAAACAAAGAATGTATGACAGTTCCATATACGATATACGAAGTAAATGAATTGCGTTGATACCAATAATGATTCATTTATATATATATACTTATGATGTTAGGCATAGGTTCCCCTCTCAGCATGTTAGAGCAAGGCTTTAAAATATCATTGATATACATATATTATATATATTAACGAACTCAACAAATAATTTTGCCCCCCAAAACGTTATATTTTTGTAGGCATCAGCTCGACTGGCGGGTAAGTATGTAATTATCCAATTGCTTCACATTTTGTACTAAATTATAAATTTAGTTACGTAGGTAGGTACTAATTAGGTATTGTATTTTAAAATGGGTATCTATAATGGACTCAATTTCACTGTTGTTTTATTAATTCAGAACTGACATCGAAATCAAACTTCTTTGAATATAATGTTCTACAAGTATAATTAATTAAACAATTGAAGTAATGTTATTTACTAATCGTTCAAAAGGTACACAACCACCATTCTCACTGATACTACTGATAACGCCTTTATTATTCCATTCTTTTTTCTAATTTGATAGTAATTTAGATACACGCGATTTAAAATTACCCATGACAAAAAATCTTTTTTAGTCAATCATAATCAGCACAAGTTCTTTTTTCAAAAAATGACACACTGATTGTCATGTTCGGATACACACTCCTACATAAAATCTCAACAACAACGTTAGAATGGTTGTGTGAGACCCCGATCACTTCACTGTTAGTACTCACCGGGTCAGTGAGTCCGTCGCTATTGGTGTAATCATCGTCGTCATCGATATCGATATCATCGTAACCGCTATATTCAGCGTCCTGATCATCCTCCTCGTCGTACTCTGCTTCGAAGCCATTGCCGGAACCTTGGAGCTGCGGGGACTAATAGAATTACATAGTTAAAATGGCATATTTGTAGTATACAGGTTGTACTCGTTAAGTGTGTCCAGGCTATTATTCTGTAACTATTACAGATATGAAAAAACTTTAAACTGATATCGAAAGTATTTAGAAGAGAGAAAAATATTTAGCATCTTTTATAGATGTTTTTTGGTTGCATCCGAAATTATTAGCTCAGAGTCGTGGAGGAACTGAGATGCTTTAAGATTTGACTAAATTTCTCAACGATAGTAATATATTGTAAGAGAGACTGCCGTCTGACCACCTGGGAGGTATACTTTTGTCAGAGCCTCGTCCGTCGTCCAGCAGCTTATTATTATACGCAATACTGATATTATTATACTCTTAACATAACATAAACTCACGCCTATATCCCCGAAGAGGTAGGCGGAGGTGCTAGCACCCACATTTCGCCAGTTTGTGTTTAGGTCCCAATGTAACAGGTGGCGAGCCTATTGCCATTAACCGGGCACTTCTAAACCTACTATACTCTTACCTGTCTTTTAACCCTAGGTGCTGGTTGCATGGCGAGAAGTCTCCACCCGATCACAGGCAATCGAAGCACGTGAGCGACGGTTCCATCTCGAGATTGTTCTCTTAGTCCAGCTACCAACACTTTGTGATGACTCCATAGTTTGTTACCACAGCCCACCTGTAATAAATAATTAACAAACATAGTAAATATACTCGTGCCTATACTTCGTATTATAAATCATTGGTAGTTGCTCACGGCTCCACCCGTGTGGATTTCGGTATTCGTGACTAAATATAGCCTATGTCATTTTCCAAGGTCTAAGCTACGACTGTACTAGATGTCGTGAAAATCAGTTGCTATGGTTTCAATTGAAGTGATTAATTTTGATGTTTTAAGTGCTGTTTAATGGTTTATCTTCTTATTTTATCTTATCTTATCTATTGAATTGCTGTTCGTTAGTCTCGCTAAAACTCGAGAACGTCTGGACCGATTTGGTTAATTATGGTCTTGAATTATTTGTGGAAGTCCAGAGAAGGTTTAACAGGTGAATAAATATGAAAATGATCGACAGCGGGAACGGGATCAGAAGTCCACGCGGGCGGAGCCGCGGGCAACAGCTAATACTGAATAAATTAATTTTGAATTTGAATTTGGTGTTCTATGTGTAATATTGTATTCACTTATTTACAAAATCTTTATCCACGTTCTAAAACGCATAACACAAGATTATGCTTAATATGTTTAGTATGGGTATTGCAGGTACAGATAACGCTATCTATAGCACATGGCCCAGAATAATATCTGCAACAATAAATCAGAATATGATATTGAATTTTTTTTCAGCGATAACCCAAACCCATATTTGCCAACCTTGAACCAATTTGTTTACAGATGTGGGTTCGATGGGAACTTTTAGATTTCGTTTAGGTATTGATGTGCCTAAAATAGTCGTATACATACCTATAATTTTTTAACTCTATGCGAATTGTCCTAACCTTGGAGGTATTTTATCAACGCATCTAATATTAGCCGTGAAAAACCTACTACTACTGCTAACTCCACAAACAAACACTGCAATTTTAATTATTTGTATAGAGTATAGACTCGGTATAGGAGGATAATCTATCTACTCGATATATAGATCATCCGTGTGATAATGAAATAAAAATAATACCACTCTATTTCATGCGAAAGGTGTCGTAAGAGGCGACTATTGGAAAAATACGTAAACGATATCACTGCGATAGAAGGAAAACTCGAAATATAACCGTAGGGCTAGCGTGGAAACAGTAGGCCAAAGCATACCAACATTGAGAGAGGCCTACGTCCCGCAGTAGACTGTGATAGGCTAATTGACTGATGATGACTAATGACTGATATAGATAAGGCATTATACTCGTATATCCGTTAAATGGCGAATATAGGAACTACGGTTGTCACTCAATGCACAGTGTAAATATGCGTTAAGACAAATTTAACTCGAATATGATAAATGTACCTAAGCTGTAGAAATTATTGTAAGACTGTGTCCACTATGATCTAAGGTACGATGGGGTTGACATATCCTTACTGGATCAAAACCCCAAAATAAAGATTAAAATCTCGATTTGACATTATTGAAGGGAAAGTGGCGGCATCCTTCAGTTTTACTATACATATATTATTACATTAACTGCAGCAGCTTCCATGGTCTAGGAACATCTGTCTACACTAATGTTATAAAGAGAAAAAATTGTATCTTTGAGTGTGTTTTAGTAAAAAAAAACGAAAAATACTGTGCCGATATGAAAAATTCTTTCACCATTGGTAAGCTACGTTTATTCTGAGTGACATAGGTTATATTGCACTGCGCCATAACTGACATCCACGCGGGTGGAGTCACGGGCAATAGTTAGTCTCAAATAAACGTATAAGAATCGATACTATAGCAGTCCTCTGTTCAAAGTTCATGAGCTTGACCTACTTTGATGAGAAAAGAAAGAACTCATTGAAGCTAATTACGATTGGCATTACTAATGTAATATAAATATTAAGTCTGTGTTTAATGTTGAATTCTCATGAATACTGATTTTAACGGTTACTTGCTTCATGAATTTTGTTATCTGAGATCATTTCGCGTGTAATGCTTACATACAAGTATCTGTTAACTTACAAAATTTACTTATAACTTAACAGATGCATGGTGATGATGAATTCAGTTCACGGGTCCCTTATTATGATTACCAAAAAAAAAAATTGTAGGAACATTTATAGGAATTTCTAAGAACAATTATAGGATTTTTTCCAGATTCATGTATCCAAGACTTTACGTCTCTTCGCATTGAACCTCCTTTGTGCATACCTTGGGTTTGCTAGTAGAGAATTCAACTTTAGGGTAGGCTCGCCTTTGTAGATAAGATTTCATAATTATTTTTTATCATGTATAAATGTGTGCAATATAACATAAACACATGCCTTTATCCCCGAAGGGGTAGGCAGAGGTGCTAGCACCCACATTATTGTGTGCAATAAAGAATAAATAAATAGAAAAGAATATTTTCTAAATTGGAATAATTCAGATTGCATGAAACGATTTATCATAAACGTTCTAAATATATCTCGTAATCAAGCCAGTAACCGACCTTAGCTTTGAATAAATTACAAAATCACTTTCAAGTTTTCCTTTTTAATTACCCCCATTACTATCTTATACAACTAAACGAACAAACACTACTATCTCGGAAACGGCTCTAACGATTTGAACGAAAATTTTCATAATTTCCATATATATTATAGTTTTACTTTCTACCTATCTATATAGATATCTTTAACGAAAAATAATGAGCTCAGATATCCGGGTACATTTAAATGTAGTCGCTAGATTTTTCTCTTTACTGTTATTAAAGTAGTAGCGATACATACATTTTTAAGTTTCTGTATGGCTTGCCAATATAATTTCACCTCGCTTAGAGTCACAAATTCAAATAATCGTACTACGTTGGCCCTCTGTTGAACGACCTTATCAGATGCTTTTTCATACTCTGCTGAAAGAACGGGTCGGGGGATTGTAAGAAAGAAATAATGTAATGTAATGTATTCTTACGTTCAAATAAATAGCAGTGGTGGCGTCGCTATGCCTGCGTTGTGCAGAACCAACTCCACTGAGGATGGTCTCGGAGTGTGGTTCCGTTTTGAATGGCTCCATCCAGAACTCCTCCTGAAAAATTGTAGCATTAATTTACTTTTTTATTCTAGGTTATTCTATACCAGCACTCTATAGCTAGACCCAAAGCAAACATAACTTAACTAGCTAATGTGATGGGCTCAGGAATACATACATATTTCAGTTACTCATAACACTTATGAAACATAGTAAATAATATCTCGGTTATAATAGTAACGTAGGTATATATTTTGTACACAGCAGGACCAATGCATAAAAATATTTGCATCAAATTTTTATTTGCAAAAAATATTTGATCAGGAATAAAAACCGCGAAATCCGACGCTGGGTCGAATAAAAAAAAATATGACTGTTGCCTTACCCCGTCTAACGCCATGAAACTGGCAAGCTGCATGAGTGCACGTATCCGCTGTCTTGAGGGTATTTTGTGGAAGGAGCCATCGATCAAGATCGCCAATACCAGTCTACTTTCCTCTCCAGCACACGAACCATATTTAGAATGAGGTTTCTCTTGAGCCCTTTTAACCTGTGAACAAAAATACTCTTGAATTGACGATATTACTACACCAACGACAATCATAGAATCAAAACGTTACAATCAAGTCCAGTAATTGTTAAAACTTTGGAAGAAAATGAGATTCTGGTCAACACAGATCCACACAATGCCGCTTAATTCGTTGAAATCGAAATTACATTAATAAAGAGTATAATATGAAAATATAATATATGTCTTTATATTTTTTTTATATTATAATATAATAATATAATATATTATTATTATAATATAATAGTTAACGACACACTGAGGTTACTGACTATAGTAAGTGCTTTTAGGACAGTCGGAACCCATACTATCTATTTCAGTCTGTAGCACAGTAAACGAGAGTTATATTTGTGGAAATGTCAATTAGTCCCGTAAAAAGGTTTAACTTATAGCTAAATCAAGCCCAACAACCGAATATATTACTTAAATAATTCTTCATAATTATCATACTAAAACCTGTATACTGAATTTACATTTTCATCAGCAAAGATATAAGAAATTGCTTAACAATTGTGCAATGTCAGCAGGACTTCGTTTATTACACCACTCCCTTACATTTAGTTTAATGCCACGACAATGATATAATTGAATGACCACATGAACAACTGTTACCAACTTTGTTGGATGCCACCCTAAACACAATAAAAATATATTGGTATGCGTTTTTCTGACCGTATATCTATGAAGTTTATAAACACCAGAATTATCACTATCACTACATAGTATAAAATAATTAGGTTAAAGAGGAAGGTTTATATGTATATAACATCATGCTACAACAAACAGGTGCGGAGCAGGAATGAAAAATGTTGCAAAAACGGGGTGACGTAGACGAAGTTGCGCGGGTCAGCTAGTTTTAGTATATTGCGAATATTAGGAGTCCGCTACTTCGCCTGTATGTAACTGAAATAGAAACTTAATCGTTCCAGTTCTTCAAATTATATGTTGTCTGACTGGGGAACTCCCAGATGATGTAATTCCCTGAGTCCCATTCTTTGTTTTGAACTCAGTTTTTTGCCAACTAAAGAACAGCGATATATTCATAAATAACTATATTAAAGAGCTACTTAATTTTTACGATTCCAGTATCTGTCATGAACTCATGAAGGAATAAAATGTTTTGATTTATGTAAGTTAAATCGATAACGGTAGATACGCATGATGTCAGTGCCTACACAGCCTACAATGTTTACAATGCCCATTAATTGCTAAGTGGCCATGTTCGCATTTCATAAAGAGAGCTATGTTTACAGAGTAGGTATGTATGAAGTTTCATACATATATTAGCGGTTCCATTTTAGTGAAGTCTGACGTAATATTGTCGTAAGGTTACGGGATATAATAAACGTCATCTCATGTACTAGTATGTCGTTGTTACTCAATTTATGTAAGGACTTCTTAAAAATTTGAGCAGCCTCTGAAGTTTAATTTTGTGTTTGAAGTCAACCACCTCGACTTTACTCGTGACTCTGTCATTAGGAGACCATTACTAGCGTTAAATATCAATCATCATTCTCTGAACCTTTTCCCAACTCAGTTAGGGTCGGCTTTCCAGTCTAACTGTGATGGGGCTGAACTGAATGTCGAATAACAACATCTAGTCCTTGCCGAAAAGAAAAACACATTGATATGGCAACTATTGCAGACTCCCAAGCAAACGGAACGATTGAAATAAGTCAGATGGCGCTACTGGACAGAGTTTCTAACTGCAACATGAATGATAACAGGACAATGGGGTACCTTCGCACGGAACATGAAGAACCTTCTACTGCCAAGCATAGATTGTATATTTTTGCAGATCAAAACGGATATGGTGTGGGCGAACGGCTACGTAACCTACTGGGTAGTTCGTTTACGGTGACTTCTTTTATCAAACCGAATGCATCGCTTTGTGATATTATCAAGCCATGTGGCAAATTGTGTCATGATTTTACTTCTTCGGACTATGTTTTGATTTGGGGTGGTTCAAACGACAAAAACCCATTGGAAGTCCAATCAGTATTATTTCATGTATTAAAACAAATGAAAACTACGAATATTTTGATAGGAAAAATTTATAAAAACAAATACTTAAATGTTGTTATGTTTAATAAGCTACTCAGATTGATTTGCTGTAATTTAACCAATACTTTTTATGTGCCAATGGACGTATACGATAGGGACTTTACGAATATTGTTAATAAACTACAAGCAAGTAGGTTAATACACAAGGAAATACTGCGATTAATATATAAAAATAACTATGTGCACTATCTTTCAAAGCTGACAGAGGCGGAGATGTCTCGCACTCGCAAGTGTTATAGTCATGCATTTGCGCAGACTGACTATATCACATGTACCGAAAAGCTATACAAGAGCGTCACCACACAGACGGACTGTGAAAATGTTTCTGTTTCTGCTACTATACAAACTGATGGTCAGGGTAGTACCACGTCTGAGTTTTTTCGAGGGTAATGTTTTGATGAACCCGAGTAGTCAAAAGTGTTACAAATTTTGTTATAATTTTCCCTTAAACATTTTTCATCAGAATGTCTGTGGTATTAGCAATAAGAAGAATGAACTTGAAGTATATGTTGATGAGCTAGAAAATGTTTTGCATTATGTTTGTATAACTGAACACTTTTTAAACGAGCCTTTATCGAAGTTATTTCATTTCCATAACTTTAGACTGGTTTCTCTTAATTATAGAGTTAATAAATCGCGAGGAGGCTCTCTGATACTTGCACGTAATGATAGGGAATGTGAGGACCAGTCTGCTATTTGTGAAAAATTGTATAGAAGGGACGCATTCGAAATCTGTGGTGTTAGAGATATTCAGTCTGGTGTACATCTTTTTTGTTGTTATCGCAGTCCTTATAACAATAATCTGGAAATTTTTATGGACATGTTTGAGCGACTACTGGAACACCTCTTCGATAGGAAGTGCTTTATTTGTGGAGACTTCAACATAGACCTCCTTACTGACGATAAGAAAAAAACTGACTTCATAAATATTCTGACGAGTTACAATTTTAGACCATTAGTTAATACAATTACTTTTAAACGGAAAGAAATGCTTTCTTGCATAGATAACTTTTTGACAAATCTTGAAGAGGATAATGTAGTTGAATGTCTAGTTGACCATAATGGATTAGCAGATGGTCATGCAGGCCTAATTTGTAATTCAATATACAATAGTAATACCTTTAAGAACAAATATACTACATATAAAACTACTTACAGAAGAACTTTTAACGCAACGAATAATTGTATATTTAGGGAATTATTACAGTCAAATAACTTGAATACAATGTATATCAATACATTTATTTCAAAATTTACTGAACATTTTCAAGAGAGTTTCAAATTGAAAAAAGTTAAAATACATTCTAAACAGGACTCTGGCTTAAATTGGGTCTCCAAAGGTATTAGGGTATCAAGTAGAATGAAGCGTTTTCTCTGTGTCAAGGGTAATTTGGACATCTCCTGGGTTAATTATAAAAACAAATATATCAACATATACAGGAGGGTAATAAGGAATGCAAAAAAATTGGCGATACAGACGGCTTTGGTAAAATCAGACAATGTTTCTAAGGATGTTTGGCGTATTATAAATAAACATAGAAACATTAAATCACGAGATAAGATACCTCACTCCCTAACTATGGGTGACTCCATCATTTCTGATCCAAGGGATATTGTAAATTTATTTGCTAGTGCATTTGACTATGACTCCGGTATAAATTGTGTTGACTGTGGCCCAGCCCTTAAAATACTCAAACAAAATACTAAAAGAATAGAAAATGATATGATTATTGACTTAGTTACACCCAAGGAGGTTTTTGATGTTGTCAAGAAAATGAAAACCAAACTTTCGTGGGGCTATGATGGTATACCCATTACTATTATCAAGGAAAACATAGACATGCTAGCTGAACCTTTAAGTAATTTTTTTAATCATTGTATATTGGGTGGCATTTTTCCAGATCAATTAAAAATTGCCAAAGTTGTTCCTATTTATAAAAAAGGTTCAAAACAGGATCCAAAAATGTACCGGCCAATTTCCCTGTTACCTACTAAATCTAAAATATTTGAAATTCTGTTGAAAACTAGATTGCTTAAGCATCTCGGTGCTAATAAAATAATAAACCCGAGGCAGTTCGCATATCTTAAGAATGTGGGAACGGTAGATGCGATTAATTCTTTATTAAATGACGTAGTCACCAAACTTAATGATAAATTGAGAGTTGCAGGCATTTTTCTGGATATGAGTTCTGCTTTCGATGCTGTCAGACACGACTTACTCATTGAAAAGTTGGAGCACTATGGCGTAAGAGGCCCAGCTAAACAGCTTTTTACATCTTACCTAAGTAACAGGCAAATGTTTGTTGAGATCAAAACGGAAAGTTATGAACAAACGGGGACCGTCCGCACTAAGTGCGATAAGATCTTCAAATCTAGACTTGTCAAGGTTAAGACGGGGGTTCCACAAGGTTCTACACTTGGCCCTATTCTATTTATTATTTTTATCAATGATCTGATCAATACTGTGGTGAACAAACTACCTCAACAGGTGAAGCTCACGGTATTCGCTGATGACACTAATGCTATTGTATCATCAGACAACCAAAAAGATTTAAATGATAAAGTTAATGCAGCACTAGAATACCTCAATGAATGGTTCACAATAAACTATCTCAAAATAAATAGTAGCAAATCAAAATTAATATTATTTAAAACCACCAGTAATAATTCTGACAGATTAGCGTGTGAACTCGGGGGTGATAGGGTGGACACAGTTAATGATACCAAATTCCTAGGTGTGCATGTTGACTGCTTCCTAAACTGGAAGTCTGAACTAGCAAGTATAGAGGCTGGCATTCACTCAGCGTGCTACGTGCTGAGAAGCCTCAGAGACGTTGTGCACATCGAGCAGCTTCGAAGCGTGTATTTTGCCTTGGTTGAGTCCAAATTGAGGTACAGCATAATGTTTTGGGGGGGCAGCTACGATTACAATGTTCAGAAGGCCTTCGTAGCACAGAAGAGAGCCATAAGAACTATGACACGCATAGATCAGCAACACTCTTGTAGAGAATTCTTTAGAGAACTAAGAATCTTAACTGTGCCCTGTTTGTATATTTTGGTGACTTTGACCTTTTTTGCTAGAAACATACACACCTTTGAAAGTAGAGATGGTAGGTTACAGCGTGAAAGCACGAGAAGGAAGCATATGCCTGCAATCATTGCACCCACTCTTGATGTGGTCAAACATAGCTCATCTTACAGTGCAATCAAACTGTTCAATAGTCTTCCTCTGGACATTAGAAGCGCTGTGTACACAAAGAAGTTTGAAGCCATACTTAAGGCTTTTCTTGTCGAGGGGTGTTTCTACTCACTTGATGAATTTTTTAAGTGACATGTTAAAAGATGCAAGCAATGACTATTCTTTCAATGACAATTTTTTATCTTAATAATTTTTAATTTAATTGATTGATGACTACTAATAATATAATAAATAATATCGTTTTTAAATTTCATTTTCTTGACATGCAACTTTTGACATCTTTTATTTTTATTTGTTTTTATTTTAATTGGTTTTCTGTTTGATTTTTATTATTATGTTGTACCGCCTTTAGGCTAAGTTAATTTTAAGTTACAACATTTCAATACAATGTAAAATTGTTTATGAAATAAAAACTATAAACTATAAACTTCGATATTTTACGTGCAGCGCCTGCCATCTGACCTCCACAACCAATGGTCCAATGACCAATGGCGATATCGAAGTTCCAAGTTAGACTGGTTGAACTTTTAAGGGCTCCAACTACCGTTAAATATGAATAAATAAGCAAATTGCAATTAAATTGAGAATTTCATCAGAGTTATCCCAAGATACATACATAGGTTGATATGGACAGAAACGATGAGTCTACCTTCATTCAAAAGAAATGGGGGTTTAGTCAAAACTTCTTCACACTTACCTCTATTGTGAAAGAATCTGTAGCTGTGAGGCCGTGGGTGTTCCCGTGTGCGGTGACAGTGAAGGTATGCGCGCCGAGGTCTTGCTTTTGCGGTACACCGCTTATTAATCCGTGCCTCGAATCTACGGCAAGCCAAGTCGGAGTGCGTCTTCCGTCTTCGCTGCGAACCTTTGAAGAGAATAGACAGTTGATTACAATCTAGGTAGAAGAGTAAAATGAGATAAGTATTTACTTAACTAACACAAATTATTAAGATGTTTTAAATGTACAGATGTATTTCAAGTTAGTAAATAGGTATCGATATACCTATTTACTGGTTAACAAAAGCTTTGGTTTGATAGTTATGCTTCGGTTTTTATTGATCTAGTTATCCGAACACTTGCCCCAAGGTATTAATAGGTCACCACAATGGCCTCAATGGATCTGTCAGACCCCAATGAGAACCTCACTTAACCATTTATCGAAAAAGGTTTTTCGGAGCGGTAAATCCAGCATTTACGATCTTTTGAATCATAGCGCGAAGATGAGATGGCGTTTTTATAATTTCATCTTTTTACGCGAAGATCGTGATCGCATGCACTTGACTTTCAGAGCAGGTCGTCTTTACATCGCCATCGACGCAAAATGGTAGACACTTGGTGTTCAGCCAAGCGTACGATTGAGTGCCATACAGGCATTTCACAAAGGTAGGTTATGAAACTAGCAATAGTTGTTGCGAACGTGAATTCATTCATACTTCAATAGTGATATTAGATGGTGCTATACTTGATGTACACATGTAAATTAGCGAGATAGTTAGGTAATTTGTATTTATTATTATGTGGACTTGCCTATCTATACTAATATTATGAAGAGGAAAGATTTGTACCTATTTTTGTAAGTTTGTATGTTTGTAATGAATAGGCTCAAAAAGTACTGGGCCGATTTAAACAATTTTTTCACCTCTAAAAGACTATAATATCTAGGAGTAACATAGGCTATATATCATCACGCTACCATACAAGGGAGCGGAGTAATAATCATAAATCTCAATTGATCCGGTAAATTTCTATACATTGGCGCTAATATCGCTAACAATTTTCGTTGTCATGACAGCAAGGAAAAGTAGTATAGAGAGGCAAGTAGTGAATCGAGTAGAGTCGTACAACGCGATAATCGACATCCACGCGGGCGGAGCCGCGGGCAACAGCTAGTAGTATATAATTAGAATAGAAGCGGAAAGACTTGAGACAGTGTAAACAAGTCACACAGTACGTACTTCCTGTGGGCGTATCGACATACATTACAGATACCTAATTAAGTCACCGGTGAATCATCGTCGCGTAATTATAAATTATCTACGCTTAACCTAGTGTAGTGATTAAAGTTATTTTATTGGAGATGTTGGTTATATCGGTTTTTGGCCAGACACCGGTAGATACTACTCATACAATTGCAATCAAACATATATCAGAGTTTACACAAGTCTCACCTTCCTAAACCTAAACATGATCAAACAAGCAAGAAATAAAAAAAAATATGTTGCTATCCCCGTATGACATTGCCGTGGCAGTATTTAATGAGACTGCTATGCGGGAGGCGCGGATGAGAATCCCCGATTAGCGCAAATATTTGTATGCATGCGTATGGCTATTTGCATTGGTCTCGGAGAGGACGTTAAGCCTTCAGTTCCGGTTGTCAGGAAAATTTCGAGGTTCAGGCGCGACGAAGACACTTGAAAAAGCGGATCACGGACTCCTAGGTTAATCTTCGGATGCGACAGATGGACTATAATTTTGCATCGAGAATCGTAAATTTAACTTAATCCAAGTATTTTTTGAAACATTCCTAATGTACATGAGAGATGTTCAAAACAAGATTTATTTTCAATTTTGTGATATTATAGGTAGATAAAGATAAATTCTTTTTAGTTTATGCGAGTCCGTTAACCTTAACTATGACTTTGACGATGATTCATCGATTACATCTCGATTTACAGAAGCATCGCAACAATACCTAGTAATACAACATAAATGAACAAATGATAACACAAGTTTAGTAGTTTAATTACTTGACAATTATTATTCAAATACGGCAATTCGTCGGCGTGCTACGTTCATTGATGTCGCCCGTAATCGCCTGTTATGACATTCGTATTCACGGGAAGTGATGGGGAGTTGTATTTTTAGCCACACCCAAACGCCTAATATTATTGCGGTTATAAACAAACCTACACTATCCAATATAACATATAGTTGGAATATATACAGTTCAAATGAACATTCTTGTAAATATTCTCCCGAAAGGTTCTTGTAATACAAAACTTGAATATTTATCTGTTCTTCAAACATTGAATATGTATCAAACATTTGCTTACCTTATAAGCTAATACTTTTCCCGAAAATGCTTCCTTTGGGATTTCCATTCGGAATAGATGTCCTACATAGGCCGATGTGTCGGGCACGCCCCATAACCTTCTTAGGCCATTTTTTGCTATTTCAGAATGGTTTGCTGTTAATTCAACCTGAAAAGTTAATGGCATGTTACTTTCCGAACGAATACTCATAGAAATGTAGGTAATGCCGGTTGTATGACGTAATACGGTATTAGTATTCAGAAATGAACGTGGAAATCCTGTGCTTTATTGGTAGGAAGTGCGCTGACCTGGAATTCTTCGCTGTTGTCGAAAGCGAAGTCGTCATCGTGCCTGGTGAGTGCGAGTGGGCACAGCATGAGCAGCGCGCAGGCGATGTACCGCGCTTGCCCCATCTCGCCGCCTGGTCACTGCTTCGTCGTTGACTGCGAACGCACGCGACAGTCTCATAAACACATCTTGGTCATCTGTGAACAACATTAATAATATATAATATATAAATCAATTATACAAACACATACACGATATAAATCAATTATCAATAAAATTGCTGTTTACAAAGTGTTCATCGTAATATTTAAGATAGTCAGAAGTAACATTTTGCGTTTTTAGTGTTGTACATAACAATCAGTTTTTGAGAAGCCATTTAATGTCTAATTGTGTAACCGCAATCAACTCCACTGACTGTTGAATATTCAGTACTGACTCAGTTCTTGTGAGCATTCCTGACTTTCAAACGTTTGAAGTGCAACTACTCGTATGTACCTAATTATTATGACCAAGAACAGTGGAAGCTATATAATGCCTATAATACTTATTCACTGTAACCTATACCGGTATAAGAAATTAAACTTTATACTATAATTTTTGGGTCAAAATGGATTGATAAAAACAACCATTCAGCTAATCTGACGTGGTTCAGATCTATTCAAACTGTTACATTGCTAGTACCTAGGTACCTATTTAGTAAGAACAACATGATGTTGATACGATCAATGGTGAGCTTTGCATTGGCCAGTTAAATTATTCTACCTAATTTGTAATGGAGTCATTATATCTGTAATTTAGAGATTTCATATTTGATTTAGTATTAAAATAAAAATAAAATGGTTAAACACCGTGTACAAATGACTTAGTAATAAAGAAGAAAGAGAAGGGTGGGCAAACGGAAACGAGTCGGGTACTGTTACACAGTTAAAGGCGCGTGTTGGCGCATAATGATTGGACACAAATAGAAATGAGCTTTTGAATGCTCTCCGCCTTCCTTACTTAGCATGCTGTCGCGAAACCACTTCAGGGAATACTTTTATATCTTTTTAGACTAATGTAGCCGTGCTTACTTTACAACCACTCCAGACAGAGGTCTATTACAAGAGCATTGGTTCTTTTCCATTATCTCTACTCACTCTATTTAAAGTATCGTAGGATTAGTGTGAGTGAGTGACCTTCCTAGTTAATAGACACAAAAGTTATTTTTTATACTGCATGCATGCATGCACTTCCATGTTATTTCATGAACACGGAAGGAAATGAAAAGTATTTTAATCATAATGAGGGAAATAAAAGTCTATAGTCGTTTGTAGGTATTAATACACAATCTTCTTGAACTTTAAATTCTGAACATACCTCGGCAAATTAATTGCATGATGTGAGCAAATTTACTACAAATTGATTTGCTTTTACACTTTTTCACTAGCTCTATGTGTAAATCTAACGCAGAGGAGAAATCATCTAGTAAATGAGCGAAAAAAAAGAGACAGTCAGTTCTATCGACCAATTTTATAACTGAATAGTCGCTATAGCGAAAAGAAAATGGATAGGCAGTGCAAGCGATTATATGATATAGAAGTATAGAAAAGTATAATAAACTCGTTATAAAGGTGGAAGCTTTGCTGATAAATGGATCTAATAAATACTACAATGTCTAAGAAAATCGAACACACTGTATGTATTTAGTTCTAATAGTTACATGGAGCGTAAGTACCTACTTCAAAAGTTCTTAACAGAGAAAGTAGAAAGCATAGAAACTCGTCAAAGCTTTTCGCAATTTGACACAATTTTCCTTAGAATTCATTACAAAGATGTTTGCTTCAAACTTCGAGGAAAAATATAATCCCGCAAGTTCTTAATTAATTAGACTGTATCAAAGCGGAATTAGGTTTACTTTGTTAATTACAGCCGCAAATATAAAATACTAGCAGAGGATTATTTCATTTCGTTAACAGTAATTGTAAATTTCGTTGTAACAAAGGAACGTGATTTAAGTAAAACAGTAAATTACTGGATAACATTTTTTTTAAATTGTCTTTAGAATGTTAGGCACTGGCACTTAATATTTAAAGTTCGTAAACGTGTTATAAAGGCAGCCAGCCATTCTGGCAGCTTACCCTTGGGTTTGTAAGGGGACCGACGACTAAGAGGGTTACCACAATGGATCTTTCCCCCAGACAAAATCCTGTCTGCGTTTATGTTGGTACTACGTACTCTTATGTAGAGGTGTGTGTTCAATACCGCGTTATAGTCTAAGCTTAACGCTGTACAAACAATAATGCAAATTAATTTACATTTCCCACAATATACTTGTACTTGGTGTACACTAAGTACAGGTGTATTACGAGTAAAAGCTTTAGCTAAATTAAGTACCTAAAGAGATAAAGTTATAACATGAATATTTACGTTGGTTACACTGCAAATATTTACTGGTGACACTGGTTTCCCCTGCTATTATTGAGACCTCGGTATTGTCTCATATTGAAAGAGGGTGGAAAAAATGATCAAAAGAAAGTATCCATGCGTTTTATCGTTGTATTTGTGTTTAGAAGAACAAATTATGTTATATTAAATGGTCAACGTCTATAGACACTAGCAGGGATGTCAATAATGTCTTTTAAGTTTAAGGAAATTACTTATTAGACTTCATTGTGTGATTGTGACCGTTAGGTAACGTCAGTTGGCGTGCGCGACGTCCCCAGGGGCGGCGGGTACGAGGAAAGGCACTACATTCCACATCGCGTATTTAGGTCAGCCTGCTGGTAATCAGGCTTGTCATAACGTGAATAATTCACGGTATCAGATTGAATTTACTGCTGAAATGTTCTTTGCGTGTACGATGATATCTTTACACATTCAACACTGATCAAACAAGCGTCTCATTAGGGATAATGTTAACGTATTGTGCTAAAACATGATTGAATAAACCTTTACGAGAATTCAAAACAAGCGCGACCAGAGGTCATGAGTGGATTTAGAACAAATTATTATTACGGGAATTGATGACGCTGGACTAAGTTAAATAGTCAGGAAGATCAAATCAAATGTGTCTACTGTGTGTAGATACAAATAAATGCATTCCTTGCCATGATCGTTTTTTTTAATATTTATACTCGTACAAAGACATCAATGTACCTAATTATGAATTAGATAGTTAATCCATTCTATTCGAATTTTACTGAAATCAGTCCAGTAGTTTTAGCGTTAATATGTACCTCTAGCCACAAAAATTCTAAGTCATAGTAACCGAAAACTTTTTAAAAATAAACACACAACTTTTACATGAGGGGTGGTTTGATGTTTGAAAATCGAGATCTGCAACAACATCTTATGTATTCAACGGAATTAAACAAGGAAGCCGAAAATCAACCCATAATATACAAAATGAACTAAACGCCTCGGTAGGTAACGGTAAAAAAATTTCCTCATAGTCTTGGAAGAAACTTGTTAGAAATATTCCAAGAGTTTGCGATGATGACAACTAGGTGAGATTTCCATGAACCAGCATGTAAGTAAACCAGACTGACACCAGTGCAGGCACAGCGTCAATCTATTTCGACAGCGGAAGTCACGTGCTGCACTTGCGTGTGTGTGCATCATAACACCATAGTTCTCAGTATTCAGTCGCTATAAATATGTATGTCTCTCCAGTTCGTGTGTTTATCGCTTTTCATTCATCGGACTCAAGTCATCGATGAGAGCCCACCCAAGCTACTATTGTGTGTGATCGCAAAGGGCAAAAAGGGGTATTGTTTCGATACCTTGTGGGGTGCAAAACGACACAGATGATCCATAAATAACGCAGAATTGAAATACGGTGATAAGTCTATGTCTCTAGTTGTGACGAAGTGATTTTTTGTGATTTGAGTTTCAAAAGAAATATTGGAGCGAAAGTCTGCTTCCAATCGATAGTTGTCATTTAACTCGGCTACAGCTCAATGGTTCGTCTAATAAATTGGCGGTTAGTGACGGTAGGGAGGAAGTTGGGGTAGAGCGTTTCCGAGCCGACTTAATTGAGTTTTCGAAAGAGGCTGTCACTTTTGTCGTTGATTGTTTGCCGAATACGAAATACTCTTAACTTTCAGGGCTGAGCGAAACATATCCTATATGAAGCAAACATACTTAGATACTACATTACAATAATTATGTATACTTACATATGTGTACCTAATAATTGCCGATAGAGATGTTTGTGGAGCTTGTTAACGATTCAACCGATTCAGGTTATATTTTCATCCATCATTTTGTGGTCCAAACTATGATTTATTCTACACCAGCTCATTACATTAATTAATGAAGCGCGGTGAACATCGCGTGGCATAACTAGTAATGAATAAATAAGCAGACGCAGATCTACAAACGAGCAGACGAATAACCCATGAATGTGATTATCTACATTTTTTATAATGTTAGGTTAGGTTATAAACCAATACACAGTTGGGAGTTATCGCTAGTTTTATGTCAATATTAAAATGGCACATCTATTTCCAGTATGTTGTTGCTTTATAGACCGGTCGTAAATTATGACTGTTGTGCCTGTGCCTTCATTTTATGACAGTTACCGGGATATATTGTTGGCGAGGATACACTGCACACATTACACCCGTAGGTATATTTTTTACGAGTATTCGTTGTAAATCATAGAGTTTTGAGTTCAACTTTTCGCTTTAGATAGTTGAAAGTTAGTCTAGGTACCATAAGTTTCTCTACAAAGATGTAACATTGAGTAAAATTGTTCAAGCTGTGAATAAATTTCAAAGTAAACTTAAGCAACCGGCGGCGGTTTGTATCCGGTGAGGGTGTTAAAACAATGGAAGACAATTTCTTAATTACGAATTGCGAAATTATGTATAGATACTGCACCGGCAATTATCAAAATACTGTTGGGTCAAAGAACTTGGCAATTTCACTTTCACAAGACTGAATTTATAAGTAAATTATTCATGTTATATCACGAATATAATACAAAGTACAGTAGGCAGAAGAGCTGAATGTTTAAACAAAATCCACAAAACTTTCTTAGTATCCCTCCGTAACGTCTCCAAGGAACTAAGCTTTTACAGCCGAGACATACCTACTCAACGTTTTATGGTTTAAGAAGATTGATATACGCCTCAAAAAGAAAAAGGGTATAGGTCTTTTAGTATTTCGTCGTTAAAGTTCTAAAGCCCGTAGGTATCGTCTTGGTTTTCTAGCCAATTATCCGAAAAAGAAAGTAGACCTTCTAAAAGGAATATTCCCCTCGATTTCACATGATATAGGTGCGCCTGAAATATTTTTGTGGCATTCAGTGAAGGTTAACGACATACACGAAGTCATCACTCTCAAGAGAATTGCAGACAAGGAGATTAAATTCACTAAATCAGACGAAATGTAAAACACTTTAGGCGAGGAATGTGAAATATGTGACTGTTACCAGTTACCAGGCTTGACGCAGCTCTCGCTGTATGTAGGAATACATATTCCTATAAACGAGCGACAATGAAATACTCGCGTATCGTGCTACTGTAGTGACATAATGTCTACATGCACAACTGCGCACACGTTTCTGTTTTCCATAACAATTTCTTCTACGTTTTCGTTATGAATAAACATAGAGTAAAAATATCAGTTATATAATATTCAGTAGCTTAACGAATAAGTCAGTCAAAATAAGCCAAATCGTTATAGTGAAATTTGTTAGCTCTCTTTTTCATATTTCATATTTAAATCCTGAATGATTTCGCTCTTGGCCTAATGGTTAATACCTAAAAGTCACGAGTTATCTCGAAGATAGGTTAAAAAAAAATAATTACTACTTTATATTATAACATAAAATGTATGAATATTTAAATTTCTAATTGTTTTATGACCGTAAAATAATTAAAAGTCGCTTATTTTGCATATAGAAAGACATACGAGTGAAATTTCATACTCATAATTATATTAAATCGAGATAAACTACGAGTATCTTGTTTTTAACATCTTGCTGTCTTTAGTGAACGATTTAATGATGCTCCTGACCCTAAACAGAAAACTAAGACGATGTCACTGCGACAGAAGGAAGCTCAGAAGAAAGCCCCGTACTAACTTTTCTGGCCAGTTAGGAAACTGTAGGCAAAAGTTTCCCACTTATTCGCTTTATGTGCCTCAGCCACCTTAGCATACTACTCTCTTTCCGGTCACACTTTTCTCAAATATCTGTGGAAAGTACCCTTGACCCTACTGATGGTGTCATAGGGAAAAAATAACTCCACTCGACACTACCCAATGTCATTGAGTAATGCCACAGGGAAGTCTACCCAGTAACCCTACTCACTAGCCAGCGTTAATTCAACAACACCTATAAAAGGCTGGTGCTATTTTATTATAACTTATGTCACTATAACTGTAATTTCAAAGTTATATGACTTATTATGAAACAGATAAGAAATTTAGTATAATTAGCATTAATAAGTACCTAATTATGTTGTATGCTTACTGTTTATAGCAAAGAGAATCATCTCGGCTAGGTGTAAACACCTTTCGCCTTAATTACGTAAAGATTTTTGTTTCGAAAGCTTTCATGCAGTACGCATTTTTGACTCATGCTCTGATGAATACATATATTATATTATAATACATGAAATGTACCTTATCTTAAATATAAATAAATTTGTATATCTTTCATTTTCTGTTCGACATTTCGCAATGCTCTTTTCACATCCAGAGTACGATACGTGCAGTTGCATGCAGGCTCATGGAACCAAGCTGTTCGACACCGTCCTAAGGTCCTCGATTAAATGATTTGATATTTCATTGACGGAAGATAAAATTCAAAATTCTACATCAATTTTACCACTGAAAGTAGGTACTCGTACGTAGCTACTGACCGCTGCCACTCTCGAAGTGAATAGAGCCTAAGAGGAATCTTGTTCGAAAAGCTATTTATAAAGATTAACCTTATAAAATTAATTACTAATCAGATCGTAAGCATATAATCGTATTTCTTCCATCCTCCATCCACATCTTATAAGGGAACATAAGTATATTCAAGGCAGTAATTAAACTGTTTTTGTGGAGCAGTCAACCGAGGCAGTAAAAATTAGAAGTACAGTAGTTAATACTTTTTAATATGAACCATATTCAATATTAATTCCCTAAAAATATTTTTTATGACTTTTAAGTAATAAGGTTTTAAGTGTTATGGTTATCATTGTTCATACGCGAGATTCAGCTTTCTACTATGCAGTAGGCTTTCACAGTTCCGGTAGACAGTCGTGAGACTTGAAACTAAAATGGAACACAGCATACTTCAGCAGATAAGAATTATAGAAGGGAATGTGAATATTTAATTGTGCGCTTGTTATTGTAGAAATCGGTGAGTAGTAATGTTCTTGTAAACTTTTCGAGTTTAGCTCACGAAATTCCAAAGTGCAATTCGCAGGTCAGACTATTCTAGCCGTTAATCTAACCAAGGAAAATCTCAAAATAATTACATTTATCAAGAAAAAGGCTCCTTAACATGCAACACAGCTAAGCTTACACAAGGTATACCAAATCTAGAGGACTGCTCCATACGAGACACCCTTCAACTACTCACACTAAACTAAAATAAGCTGTTTATTGACTTTAGAAAATTATGGTCGTTCCGTAGTGATTTATGACGTTGAGGATTGACGAACACGTTTGGCGAGAAAATAATTTGACAGAAATGTTATTCACAGTTTAAGTGAATTAGTTAGTTTTAATCTTAGGACGAAATTTGAAAAAGGACTAAATAGCTAGAGTGAGCAATAAGCAATTCGGTTCTATTTTTCTGTTCCAATGAAATAATGTGATGATGTAACAGTCAATTTTCAGAAGCTGTCTCTTAACAGTATCTCAAAATTAAAAAAAGATATATGTAGGACCTGCCCTGAATGTTTCGCTTTTCATTACAATTTATTACGAATCAAATCTTATTGTTCAATAATTTTACTTACCTAACCAAACCGTTCCAGCATCACACGCATCATTTCAATATACGCACAGCTTATAGAACATTCGAATTAAACAGTATGTCAGTGCATAAAATATGATCAATAAAATAATATTTCACCGATTTAAAATTGGAGAAACATGTATAGATCTAGACGGGAAACCCGCGCCCGGTTTCTTACAGGGAGAATGATCTGACCACTTAACCTACTAGAGCACGTCTAGAGTAGGTATTCGAAATTCTCCTTTACGTCTTTGGGGGGCCACGTTTACAGTGTAGCAACAATCCTACAAACTCTCAGAAACAAAGAACGATTTTCAATCACTTTTGAACATTTTTGGAAATTATAATATATTAAGGCGATCGCTTCAACTTAAAATAGCATTAGGACTGTAACAATGCCGACTGTCTGTTTATACGTGTGGTGAACACGGCTGTAACAGACTGTGATTTACACGGAAACATGGGTCCGAAAACACCTCTCCCTCCCTTTATGGTCAGACATTTCGTGGAACCGCGATTTATTTGTCTGGCTGTAGATAGATTGTTATCGGCATACATAGAAGCTGTTAGCAGTGAAATTGATGTATTTATGCACCTATCCCTATTGGATTATAGAACAGAGTGACACCATTATGGTGATATTGAAACTTTAAAAATTGACTGAAGAAATTATTTCGCTTTACAATTTACATTTGTTTTTATCTGCTATTATTATAAAGCGGTAAATTTTGTATGTTTGTGAAGTGTGAGTTTGTAGGGATAATCTCTGGATGTTCTGAACTGTGAAAAAATATGGAAAACTTTTTCACCAATAAAAAGCCATATTATTTGTGAGTGTCATATACTATATAATATATATCGCCACGTTATTACAGACGGAAGCGGAACAGTAATCAAAAATATCAATAAATCCTGTAGATTCCCATACATTATAAGAACATTAAGAGCATTTTCATGGGTTGAAGACAATTTCAATCGAGCGGAGCCGCTTGCAACAGTTAGTTTTGTTCGAAATGAAACCATTTGCTGATTGCTGTTTTTCTGCTGAACATTAAGGACGTCAGAGTTCCTTAGGGAATTTGTTCTTACTTCTTAGCTGGAGTTGTTATCCTACGCATCGTTACTTCACCGAGAATCTGGAAAAGTTGTGGCTAATTCATTCTGTGGGTTCCGCAAACAGAGTTGGGCAGAAAACCAATTAAATTTGTAATTAGTTACGTTGCTGTGTAGATTTCAATTGTTTATAGCTAATTCAGGCAAAGTAAAGATAGTAGGTATAAATTCAGAAAAATATAAATCATTCAATAATGTTATATATACAGTTTTTGCACCATTTTTCACTTCTGCTCCGCAACAGTTGGTTGTAGCACGATATTATATACATATAAACATTCCTCTTCAATCACACTATCTATTAAAAAAAGCCGCATCAAAATCCGTTGCGCAGTTTTGAATATTTAAGCATACAAAGGGACATAAGGGCATAGGGATATAGGGACAGAGAACGCGACTTTGTTTTATACTATTTAGTGATAAATAGATTTCGGAAATATTCGGGCATATATTTGTAACTAGATGACCCGCGCGACTTCGTCTACGTCACCCCGTTTTTGCAACATTTTTCATTCCTGCTCCGCACCTGTTAGTCGTAGCATGATGTTATATACGTATAAACCTTCCTCTTTAACCATTCTATCTATTGAAACAAACCGCATCGAATCCGTTGCGTAGTTCTAAAGATTTAAGCATACAAAGGGACAAGAAAAATAGGGACAGAAAAAGCGACTTTATTTTATACTATGTAGTGATAATATATTGTAGGACACCCATGTTAATACGTTTTCTCTTTGTCATTGTTGTCTGGCGTGTCATTGGTCATTACCAAAAAGTTTTAAGAGCTGACACCGACGAAAGTCTTTTTGTACAAAACATGCAATACATTAGTTCAAATTGGGGAGGCGTTTGGGCCCCTTAGAAAGTACATTGGCTGTCTAGACGTTGTACGACGACGACGGTATGAATCTGAACCCCAGATGATACACAAGCACAGTTTCTTACAAAGATTCTTAAGATTAAGCGGAATTTCAAGATGAGTGAACGTTACACTAGTTGTAGGTACCTATATGCATATTTTATTGTAAGCAGACCTAACTTACTGGCACATTCTAATAAAATAAAATAAATCTTCGTAATTATTTAGCGGATAACCACAATTGATAAACATTGAATACATTGATTTAAATTCTTAATCAATGTTAATAACAGGAAAATGTTTTATAACCACTGAACATTGTTATACTATTATAAATACATTAAATGTTTATCCTTATACTTTTTATTCAAATATAATTGTTCTTTATGTCACTGAACTTCTCCCAAAATATTTCTTTAATTTTCTTTTTAGTCATGCGGAAATCATTGTCTGTCCGGAATTTTATTTGTCCTTGAGATATACTATTACCTATTATATGCTGAGGTATTATTTGCACCCGGCTTCTGAGTAATTATTATTAAATGATATTTATATAATGAATTAGACTTTCCTCAATTACCATTGTTTCACTAGGTAGCTAATTAAGGAAAGTGGTGCGATATTATGAAATAATTATTTGGATAGGCATAATTTAACTAAATACTTTAACCTGATAAGTTCGATTATATTTTAATGAGAGACAAACTCATCCGCGAAGCAGGCACCAGGCATATTTACTGCTTAATCCTTAATATATTTTGGGGTTTTACGCGCCTAAAAACTCAGAACTTTTTGTTTGTTCGGAACGAATAGGCTCCGAAACTACTGGCCCGATTTCAATATTTTTTTCACCTATAAAAAGCTACTATATCTAGGAGTAACATAGGCACATATAGAGTAACATATATCATGACGCTACCATCCATGGGAGCGGAGCAATAATCATTAATCTCAATAGATCCGATATATTTCTATACATTGGCGTTAATATCGCTATGTTATGTGTATAACTACATTGTCAAGGAGAAGTAGTATGTCAGGCAAGCAGATAATCGAGCAGTCGTACAACGTGATAATCGATATCCACGCAGGCAGAGCCGCGGTCAACAGCTATGTCTTTTATAAATACAATAGCAAATAATACAGTTTAGATTAGGTAGGTAAGTCTACATGCATTAGCTCAAATTTTTATGCTTATTTCATTAATTCGATCCTATCCTTATATGGTTACCCTGCCATATAAGACGTGCGTGATGTGCGGTCTGTAACGAACCTCGTGCGATAAAACAGGCCTACACAATAAATTCAATTGTATCGTGTGAAAGTCAAGTGTATTTAGAGTTTGTAACAAATGAATTTATATGGTCTTTTAATAAATCGGCTGAAATCACTGCATTAATCTAACACTTTTCTATCTTAACGAGCAAGGACTGAATGATAATTTAGTCATATATGATTCATTTATGTATAAGCATACATAAGAGATAAGATGTATAAGGCGGGCTTCAGTTATGCTTAAGTACGCATGCGCTTCAAAATGCTTTGATACAAAATGTAAGAAAGCGACGACGGTTCGTACATTACACAGAAAAGGCGGTTCGGAGGTCTCTTACTCTCCTCTTCCATGTCGCTAGCTGGTGACATTGGAGTAATGTACAAGAGGCGCGCTGGACGCGCAAGAGGCAGCTATTGCAACAAATTCAGCCTGCGTATGGCACGTTACGCCTTGAGGTCGCCTTTACTCGTATTTCACGACTAAGATTCATTCTTATAGATATGCATTCATACATATAATTTAGGTACAATATATCACGAATATATTCTACCTAATATTTCTCATTCAAAAGCTAACTTATAGCTATATGAGATAGGGGAGGTATCAAATGGAAATGGAGGACCAATAGCTGTTGTTAACAGAAGCTTGAAAATGGTGAAAAAACAGATACCCGACCACTGAGAGAGTTATTGGCAATTATTTAGGTCGTTAAACACTTGCGTTCGTAATGGTAGATATACCAAAATCGAAACTCCGTACGAAGTAAGTTTATTGGCTTATCGTTTGGTTGATGATATAATTGCTTGAACATTCCTGTTCATAGGATTGTAACGGTCAAACAAAACTATTGAGAAAAATAATTAGGCCAAATAGTAATCAGTCGATTTGACCGCAAAGGTGTGAGTTTTAAATTTAGCCCGCAATAAAATTTCACTCCTATCAAAATTGCGAGATAGGAGAGGTGTTACCTTCGTATTAGCCAAATTCGCTAAATAAAAATAGAGAAACGGGGATCTCGGTGTCCGAGGTAATTCTCAGATGCTATGGGATGATCCCTAAGCTGATGATGAAAAGCTTTAATAGAACAAGTTTAGATAAGTAGATAAATAAATTTTAAGTATACCTACCAGTGGACTAAAAAAGTAACTGGACAAAAAAAAAATAAGTGATGCCACTACACAACTACTACTCTTAGAAGCTCTTAGAAGTTAACTGGATAATAGATCTACTTATTAATGTAATCAAGTTTGCTTATTTTCTTCTAAAATAATAAGACATCGATAGTTTAAAGTACAAAGGCTGTCAAATGATTATAGATCATAAGGTGTCCAGAAACTTTTGAGCCCACTGTACCTCTTCCCGATTGTGGTAGGCAGAGGAACAGTAAATGACCTGATAAATATTTGTTTCAGAATCGCGTAACTAAGCAATTACGCTGACTGTAATTAAGTCCACTCTGTTGTGTTGTGGCTGTAGCCTGAATTAAAATAGAGCGTATATTGTATGTGCTGCACGATAATATAGTTGCTTTTGACGAATACAAACATCATTTAATTACGGTTTCGATCATAAAAGATAATTATATTATAGGTAAACAATGAATATTAAACATTGAATGTTTATAGAGAAACTGTCCTTATACAAACATCACATAGAGACAGGGTGCAAATGGTATTTTTAAAATAACGGATCACATAAGCTTATATTTTATGTGAGGATAGCATCCGTTCTACTTAGACTCTACGTAAATACATTAAAAATAAATCATATTACTTCTATTTAGTGAAACTCACGCAATTTCTATGGGTTGCTGATAGCAGTGACTTTAACTCAGTCAAATTATTCGTATTCCAGGTAGGTACCTATTAATAATGACCTACAAACGTTATCGTCGATGCTCAAGTCAGTTGAATGTCACGTAGTCGCTCATTATGATAGGTATACTAAGTTGAACCGACTGCAAATTGCAACCTTTAGTAACATTGGCGACGGCTAACCAAAAAAGTCCTGTTGCATGTAAGTATATTTTTTATTTTAATGCGCCGCTGCCGTCAATCCATTGGGGCAATACTAGTAAATGATTAAATGTCGTACAATACCTATCAATATGCCTTAATTCGAGAACAACCTCATGCTTTTTCACTCTCTGACGAGGGAATAAGTGAACTCGTGTGTTGATAAAGAATTTAAAGTCTAGGGTACGAAAAAGTGGGGTTTCTACTACTTTTAGTGTTATATTATTGTATACCAATATACCAAAACCAAAATAAAATTTTAAATAGCTTAATATTTTAATCTGATAATTATTGACTAATTTATAGGTCTTAAATGTATGTCTATTTGTGTACTATAAATTAATTTATCAACTAAAAAAATAAAAACACGTCGGATAATTGTAGAAGATTGTTATTCTTAATTTTGCCCTTTAATTGACAACATCTCTCTAATGAAAATTGGTTTCACTTGAGCTTAACTTCATGCACATCAAAAGTACTTAGGTAGCTATTTAAATATATTTTCACATCTACTCTCGTAGATTTAGGGCAAGTAGCATGTACACATTACACAGATGCCAAACATCCTATAGCTCTCATAATTGAAGAATGCACGTTCATATCAGATGTGTGCGTGTTTTCTTATTCAAATGAAACTATCTATGCGGTGCACTCGGCCACGCACACATTCGTTAATGTTTATAAATATAACATGTCGAGTGATGTGCTCTTAGTAAATTGTAAGGATGTAACATACCCTGATTTCAGCGACTATTACAATTCCTGTCTGTACTATTTCATTTTATTCGAATTGAGACAACAAATATACTTGAAAATTAAGAAAGATCGTCAATGCAAAGATAGTTTTCCAGTTATGAAGTCATAGGTTATTTCCAGATGGTAGAACAATAGAAAATTAATTTGAATAATACTCACTTGTTTAAATTAAAGCCGTAACGGACGGCGTAACAGGAACTTTTTTAACCTGAAAAGATAATAAACAGCATTATGTAAATGATATCGTAGAAACGAAGAAAAAATTGTGTAGAATGACTATAATAAATCTTGTGGTTGACAGATTTTAATTTATATCATAAGTATGTTACGTTACCCTCGTTATCGAATACTTGAAACTTGGAAAGGCATTCGTGTTCTTGTTAACTTTAGGATCAGGGATTTAGTAGAAGTTTCAGGCTTGGGATATTAAAAAATATTATTTGCGGTATCGCTGGGTATTTGGGTATTGGCTTAAAAACTTCAGGATGAACAGACTATCATTATGCAGCTTGTAATAGATATCTATGGCAATGCAGCGACGCCTTTTACGTTTCTCACCAGTTAGAGACTGGTGAGAAGTGAGGTCGGTAGATTCGTTTTTAGTTAGATGTGAAACGGTTATATCAGCCGATATTCCCGCTCGCTCATGGAACATCTGCCATGGCTCCTCACGAGTAATATTAATTTAAGAATCAGGTATTCTTTTCCAGTCCTTTGTCAGTCTATCTGTATAGCAATTCAGTCGCGTTGGATTGATAACTTTCGCTTGATAGCTGATTTACATATGTCTCATTTATGGAATTACCTAATAGAATGATTCCAACAAGTAATACTCCTGTAAATTTTCATTGTGTCTCTGACCTAAGAGGGCGAGGAACCCACTGGTGTCTATCACGATACGAAGCATGCCGCGGTTTTCAGAGAGTGTAATACTCATAATGAAAACTAGATATCCCTTGCTCAAACTACCGAATGGCAGTTCAGTCATATCTTTTATATTAGTACAGTACAAACACAACCAACGTCCTGTAGGCGTAATTTCAACACCGACAAGTTTCACACTGTATTTTTACAACAACATACAACAAGTGTTGCGTCATGGCTCGGTTTGCTCACTACGGATAAAGCAAAGCTTTGTTTAACACTGCAAATAGCATTTACCAGTTACCAGTTCGAGGCAGTGTAACAAGTTTGTTGGACAGTCGACTTCGCAGTGCCACATCCGTTGCTACCTACCTGCCTGACTCAATCCTGAATCCTGACCCACTTCGAAAGGATAAAATAAATACTATTTACTTGCTGATTCTTTTTTAATTTGCCAATCTTCAATGTCAATCATAATATTATAATCTGATATCTATTTTGGGCCAACAGATTTGTATTCACAATTCATATCTGACATCTCTTTAAAGTGTAAATAAAATTGTATTAAGCACGTTTTGAAGTAAATACTTTTTAATTTTTATACAGACTGTTCTCACTTCAGTCGACACTGCCGCAGTGGCACAGTTCTTTTTTCAAAGTGTAACATGTGCTTATTATATCTCCCCAGTTGTGTCAATACTGTTACAGATAAAAGCGATATTGTGCACTCACCACCGTACACTGGATACATTGAATGTTAACATCTGTTGAACGTTTGTGTTACTGTCGACTTTAAAATTCAAGAAATAAAGATCAAACTTAAAGCTGCAAATTTGCTGTCTTATATGTTCTTTCATAAAATGAGAATTGCCCAGTTGGAAGAGTTCTGTTGAAATATTAAATATTGTTTTCCATTGCCGGACCGTCAAAATCTGTGCTTGAAACTTTTTATATTTAAAGGTAGGAAACATAGGGTATCAGACAGATAGGTAGATAAAATATTCAGACAAACAGGCAGATGCGAATGATTAACATGCAATGGCCATCTTAAATTTACAAACGCGAGTCAAGTGAGTCATGTGAACTGGCCTAAACAAAGGTTCAAAAAACAAAAGTTGCTAACCCATAAACGGAATGTGTACAAACGTTATCGGCTATCGGACACATAAGACAGGTAACAAATTATTAGCATGCATGGGAACAGCTTCGCCTTGGTCCACATGGTTACTTTTTATAGCCACCGAAAGAATTAACATCAGTCAACAAACTTTACATCGTATTAGTTTATTCATTTATTTGTTACAGTCCACGATTACAGGACCCAATAAGTATAGAAACTTACGTAAAGAACATAACAAAATGGCCCAACCCAAGCCTAAATAAAAAATCGATGCCATTTATTGCCATAACGGTGCTGCACCACACAATGTGAACAAAAACAAGATAGTTTTCGGCATAAAACCATTGTACAACCGTTCTTTTTACAGCAAAAACCTTCCCGAGTGCCATAGTACGCAATGATTTTGGTTTCAAACAAAAAAAATAATAGAGTAGTATACTGAGTCCAATCATAGAACACGTGATGGACGATTGAGTCCTTTACTCAATCAACGTCCATGGTTACGGCGACTGCAAGTTGATATAAATTAAAAAAAAAAACAAACATGGTTATGACCACATTAAGTAATTATGGATTAGAGGTAGGAAAGTGATGACGATGAAGATTTAAACATTAATTCAATTATAATTCAAAGGTTTGCTACAATTTCACCACGTTGCCGTTGATAAAAATCTAAAGTCAAGGTCCAACGATTACGCATGAGCTGTGAGCTCATACACGTGATCCAATATTTGTGGAATCACGCAATCCTATACCCTTTAACTGATGTCTTTATGCCCACTGGCGTAAGTCAAGGACTTACATTAACAAAGGTTGTTTTATTTTACCGCATTACTACGATGGTTGATCACTATCACTACATAGTATAAAATAAAGTCGCGTTCTCTGTCCCTATTTTCTTGTCCCTTTGTATGCTTAAATCTTTAGAACTACGCAACGGATTTTGATGCGGTTTGTTTCAATAGATAGAATGGTTAAAGAGGAAGGTTTATATGTATACAACATCATGCTACGACTAACAGGAGCGCAGCAGGAATGAAAAATATTGCAAAAACGGGGTGACGCGACGAAGTCGCGCGGGTTAGCTAGTTATTATTAAGTCTGGTCTTTATATCGACCGAAGTCGATTGAGTGGTGAAATAATTTAACTAACTTTTAAACCTTTTAGGGGCTACTGTTACCTATGGTATACAAAATCGATATTTATTTCAAGTCCTAAGATATTCACTGTAGTGCTAGCGAGATTTTGTTTAATGCAGCATTCAATAAATTAGTATGTACCTATAAAATTATACATTAGATTATATACTTGTACCCAGTAAGTTTAAACCAGTATTTTTTGTTGTTTTTTTCAAGTGACCACAACAGGGTCTACAGAGCGACTATAGCGCCTTTGGTATTGCAAACGTTCACAGACCATTTTCCATTAGGAGGTCACGTGCTTGTTTGCCAACTTAGTGGTATAAAAACATTGTAAAATAGATAGCTTAGCTAAAAAAGATGCTAAAAAACCAAATCAATTAATCATAATTAGAATCAGTTTCACACGTAAAATCAAACTATACAAAACATGTAACAAATCCACTTTTAGTAATAAATAAAAAATTTAAAGATTATTTATTGACTGACATGTCTATCAGTTACATAATGTATTTAAAAGATAATATTGTTATAATCAATCATACTTACGACAGAATCAGTCACACTTAGAACAGAATCAATCATTTGAGCATAAATTAAGTCCTCTTGAAATAACTTCAAGGCACAGTATTTATCAAACAGTAAAAATAATAGGATTAAATATAAAAATAAAATAAATTCTAATACATTCGTAGAATGTAATCGGAAATTGGAAAATACACAAAACACCCTTACAAAACTTTAGTTCGACTTTTTACTTGTTTAAATACTCTATGAGCTTTTTAACTTTCTTATGAGACTTCAAAAATATAAGAGGGGCAATTGTTCAAATTTTTTAACTTTTGCTTAGCATACAGAACATAAACCATGTTCATCCTAGTTGGTTGCATTCTAAAACCCGAGATATCTCATCTCATCTCATCTCCATATCATATTTTAGATTTGATTGGACACGATTTCTGTACGATTGTGAATTAATTTTTGCGAACACGGCCTTTAATTCTTCGCCATTAATTAAATGAATTCAACGTACCTCTCAAAAACGGTCCTTCTTTCTTGTAATTTAATCTTAAAGTAAATGCCCGCTGAAGACTGCAGACTGGTCGGCTAAACGGTTAAAGTAATTATAATGGATTCGTATAGGTATTTTTTTATATTTCTATGCTTTACTGTAGGTATGTCCAAAAGAGAGTTACATCGTAATCAAAAGTACATCCAAATTTGATTCTTGTCATCGTGTAATATGGAACAAGTCTATTGCCGTCAATTATTATTCACTTTATCTTTCGAGCTGTAACTGGTAAATTCCTAAAAGGAAACTCAATAAATGTTTGTCTATGAGACTGTCCCGAGACCTCATGCACAATCGTCACCTTGTTATCGCTCAGCACCGTATATTTGATTAGATTGTGATAATACAACATACTTAGAATTCATTGAGTAGAATCAGACTAGATACAGTGACATCCGAAGTACTACCATTCTACTTGATGGCTTTAAAATGTATCTCTGCAAGTGTTAAAAAATAAATATATTCGTTAAATCGTTAAAATTTCATTACACCAACAGACATCATTGGAATCTGACAAAACATAGAGCAGAGAAATGTCCTCATCTATGTAACAATAACAATTTATCCAATGAACCGAAAATCTTTACAGCTGTATAATTGGCTCGTAAATCGATAGCAGCTGTTACCGAAATGAATATAAGGGCCAATTTAAAAGAAATTGATAATAGGGGTGTTGCGGGTGTGTGTGTTAGTTGTTAAAACCTAGTTCATTAGAATTAATACTTCGTACTAATTGAGGTATGGCTCTATTAGTATCTAAGGCCGTCGCGTCAATCGTATCGTACTTTAATGATATTCGTTGCCTAGGATTTTCCCTATTTAGAATCTCATTTCACTCTTATTAAGTTATACAGATAGGTGTGTACGATAGATAGAGTATTATTAGAAAGTAATAAATATTGGTATTTATAGACTATTGACTACTGCTCATTAGCAAGCCCATAGGTTTGATATAGGTGCTAATAGTAGATACCAATAGTGGGAGAAATATCTGGACCGTAAAATAAGAATAGTAGAGCACGTGTAATAGATAGCCTAAATTATTATTATAAGAGATAGATATGCGACAATATTGATACTGTGCAACGTCGCGACACGATGGCGTGTAGGACGGGCAGTGATGTCATCTGGGCCGGCACGGTCAATTGTCAGCATGAAAAAACATGCTTGCGCAACCTTCGTGGGCCCAAACGAAAAGTATTCAATGTGGAAGATAATCAAGATAGTATTGAGTAAATACAATATTTCTATAGAAAGACCGGTAAGTTTTGACCGAACACTGTATAAAAGCGTAAGCGATAAAACGAAAACAAGTAGTCAAGAACGAACGTGGTAAATACTGACACATTACGGTATTAGTATACGCCCACATTCGTATAAGAATCACATCGAATCAAAGAAGCAAAAAATGTAACAGCTCCGTCATTTCGTATTCTAAACTGTATTCCTAATTTAGTAGTAGGTAAAAGGGAAATTGATACCAAATATTATGAATCAGTAGAATTATTATTATAGGGTATTGCGAAACTTCATAGATACAAGTTTGATATATGAGATTCTCGTCAATGTCATAGTCGCGTACCAACTGACTGTAGTAGTAACAAGAGCTCAACGTAAAACTGCGTGTGCTGATTTTCGACTTGATTGACAGAATGGGAATAACTTCAAGGGAAATGGCATGGAGTAAATTTGAAACAAAGACTCGTTTAGTTCTCACTTCAACTGCAGACACTGACATTGACTGGTTGATACTTGAGATTTCTCACAATATTGAGTTTCACTTTAAAATATAACGACTGTAGGCAACCTTCATACAAAAGACATGCTCTAAATATTGCACTGAAAAGTCAGTCGATAGGTATAGTGATTGAATTTTTAAAACTATTAAAATAACTTGTTTATTTTTTGTTTGCGTAGACCCGCTAAATATATGCCAGAATAGTGTTTCATCTGTATCTTGTCAAACATAGGCGGGGTTTTACGCATCGATGATTCTTGGTCAAATTAATCGGTGTGACTGAACTGTCATGCACTCGGAGCGGCTCGCGATTCGTCATATACAATGCACTAAGGCACTAAACCGTACTTTACTGGTACTTTGACCTTATTCAGTTGCACGCTTTGTTAAAACGCAAAGTAGATTCGACAAGGATAATAATCATTGTAAATTCGTTTGATCTTTGGGCTTGCGGGTGTTGTAATAACGTAAATGGTTCTGAATTTTAGTCCTATTATAAGATATCATTTAGTTAATTATAACTTAATAAATGGGCGTTCGGTTGGTGTTGGGTCAGACTGTAGTAGCACCCATAAAGTCAAGATATAATGGAGGAGTGGGGAACCGTAGTACACTGCTTAAAACATCATTTACTTTTACTTGTACAATATAAAGGTATTAATTTTATTTATTCATGTGAGACATTGAGACAGTAACCCAGTTAGTGAAAAATATTTCTTGTTACTTTAATCACTAGTTTGAATAGTCTGCTAGAATCATGTTACTCGTAGTCAAATACTTGCTGATCTGTAGGGCTTCCCGCCTTGTTTGGTGTTCACTTCTACACAGTGTATGAGTTATGGGATTCATTTTTATTTAGATTACTAGCTGCTGTCAGCGGCTCCACCCGCGTGGACTTCTGATCCCGTTCCCGCTGCTTGGACTTTTGACCACTGCTCTATATCAACCTTCCGTAGAGTTCAAGGAACAAATAAAAAAAAATACTAGAATTGGTCCAGCCGTCTTCGAATTATGCGCTTACCAACTATTTCGCGATTCATTTTTATACATACTTATAGATAGATTACTAAATATCAGCTAGGTAGGTACTGTTTTATTAACGTTGAGCTAGGCGCACATCCATCTAGTTCTAATAATATTAGTTCAACCTACAGTCTAAGAATATAACTCCGAACGTACCTACTTATAGTTAGTGCAGAAATACAGAATATGCATCTCCGATATAGACGCCATGGTGCAAGTATCTGTTAGCAACTTGTGCAGGAAAGTACGAGTATAAGAATATATCAGGAAAAAAAACCTAAGTGGACATACCATGCGAAAAGCTTGTCAAATGCGAAGGGCGGAGCTGAACTCTTCATATTAACCCACTTTCGTCCTTTTCACTATCATGATTTAATATTCTTATCGCATTATTTTGATTATAGGTGCTTATCTTGCCTCTATTTATCTATAGAGGTAAAAATAGAATATGAGATTACAATGTGAGAGTGAATATCTTATGTTCGTGATTCTTCAACGTATGCGCATTCTAACTGGGTACGGACAATGTTTTTTTCGTCAATATTCCCGAGTCCAACTGGCTTTGACCAGCTGTTTACAATAAGATAGCTTAGAAGAATGGTAGTCTTGCTTTTGCTGTTAAAGTCGGAGGTTATTCAATAGTCTTGAAGTTCTTGAACAGATAGGGCATCAGTTACGTGATAGGAGTACGAGTCACCTCTTGCTCCCTGTACCGCCTCAGGTATATACCTGAGGCGTGTCTCATATGATTTATCATATCGTATACCTACCTATATGTACATGGTGTTTTAGTTACTGTGTACAGAGTGTTGGCAATTTTAAATTGTGACCGTGAGTTTTTTCTGATACCTATACAGTTTTAACAAATCTGTGACTTGTTATTATAAAAATTACTATGTAAGTTAACTAGACATGTTTTTTCTACGCGCGTAGAATTGCAGCTATCCTTGACCAAAGGTATACTTTGATGTCACTGAGTCAACAAGATTACATTCATCGTCTTCGTAATTAACAAACATGATTTTAGTCTACATAATTGTCTGACATGGCAACGATCGATTAACCCTCATTACGAAAGTGCATAGCGAATGCTAAATTGTGCTATCTATTGCTGTTTTATAAGACAATGGTGCTGAGTTCACCGGGGTTAATACGATTAGTGTATCCTGTAAGCTGATATATTCGTAGATACATTTTAATAACTTACATGTTGATTGAATTGTATTGTGATTATTTTATTCTCTAATCTAATCTATCCCTGTACTAAGTTTCACCCAGATTTGTTCGTCAATGAATAAAATAAATAGATGGGCACCACTGTGCAATTACTAATGTTAAAGTATTTTCATAGATCGCTGAATTTAAAAAATACAATTTGATTGGACAGACTTGTTTATACGCCATTATTATAACACGGATATCAGCCAGTTTAATGCCACCTAAGAGCTTTTAGATAGGCTAGATCATTTGCAAAACCTGTGTCGTATTTCTTGAAATACGATTCACCTACGCAAAGTACTCAAATGGTTAATAAAATAACTTTACTTTGACACTTCCTGTTCATTTGAATTTTAAAATATGTAGGTATATTGACTAATCGAAAAATGTGAGCAGTCTCCCTAGGATTACAGGACGCCAAATTCTAGACATATTTATTGAAATAGTTATCAATATCAGTCAATGTTTTTAACTTAAGATTTTGAAGCAAAAAATAGAGAGATATACCTATATGAGCTGTATTTATACCTAGCTGTATATACACTTTCGCATGACCTGATAAATTACTTTGTGGTGGTGCCTATAAATTGAACAATTAGTGAGACGGCAAGATGTGAAATAAATCCTCCAATTAAATACTTTAAATTGATTGGTTACAATGGCTACTTCAAAGGTTTTTGTTACGACGGTCTTTCTTTTCTGTCAAAAAATCAATAAATTTTAATAAATCTACTACAGCTATTAACGCCTCTCTATTTGAGAGTAACGAGTTCTGTGTAAGTAACATGCCGAGAGGTGACTGACTCAACGCCCATGCATGCACGTGGGGGAACAACTCTTGATTTCGACCTTTGAGTACACTACACTCCACGTTTAAATCAAAATGTAACCAAAATATATATTCTCACCTAAAATTGTCGTATTTATTACTGAATATCTATTGATAATTGCCATGTGACACGCGTGAAGAATCGCAACAACAAGTATCAAATTTAAACCATAAGTATAATGAGTCTCGAAAATAACTTGTTTAAATCTTGAAAGCATGATCAAGAAAAGCAAGACAGTTTAAATCCCTGTAGAAACAAGTTGTCTAGTATTAAGCCGACAATTCCAGGCGCCTAATTAGCATGTCCCCCCACACTATATCGGAAGGTGGTTTATGCTCTTACTAAATTTCGCTATGCTAATACGCAGACTGTGTAGGTACTAAACAAGCTTATTAATTAATACTCGTATTAAAGTTACTGTCTATATCAATTACAAGTTTGTTAAGTACTAGGTTATCTAAGAAGAAGACAGATTTAAGTGCTTTGTGTTGTAGCGGTAGCGAGTGACACTACCGTGCAAGAAGTCCCAGGTACTACTCTGGTCACGAGTTACAAATATGGACGATGCTGACGTATTCTTTCATCATCAGGTTACTCTGGGTTTATCACATATCTTTTACTAAGCAAGGAGGATATATCAAGGGCTCCAAAAGTAAATTTCTTAACTTCCAACAAAATTACGGAGTTTAGCGTGTGAATTTCAAGATGTTTTGTATGATACCAGGAAAATGTATTTTCCTCTCTGCATCGATATAAACACGATAGTATCCCAACGCCTGTTTACATCATTGTCGATAAAAAGATTCCAAACGCAAAGAAAACGTGGAATCCTTTGTACCGTGTTAAAACCATGAATACACAAACAAAGGCCACCTGCTCCGAAGATAGAATATGCAGGTCACAATCGATATCGAAATGCCAAGCATTTCCTTGATCTCTGGATGCTATCGATTTCATGCTTCAAAGATTCAGTTGTCTCGGTGTTTATGTAAAAACACATTTGAGCCAGTTTAGGTGCAAGACAAAAAATACTTTGCAATCGTCAAATGGTCAGAGAAATCGAATGATCAAAAAAGTAAAAAATAATATCACTATCGATTCGACTCTTTTCTTTCGCAGAAATAAGTGTGTCACCATGACAGTAGACACATTTTAACCGTAAAGAAACTACAACACCATATCGTACCTTTAATTTATTTGGCTGGAGCTCTCTTTTCGATGTGTGTCTATAATTCCATAAGCCTCCCCTTTCTATGGGGGAGTATTTGTTGAAATTGGATAATACGCTTTGTTGCTTTACGACAAAGGATGCCAAATCGATTTTAGGATTTTGTGTCCTTTAATGCGTTTCTGCGAGCACTTCTTCCAGATCTCAAGATTTGTTTTTGTGTTTGTACTGAAAGGTAGGTTTACTTTTAAAGTCATTGAAAAGAAAAGGCTTGAAAACCTCAATACTACACTACTATGGTTAAGAAGGTTTTATTACTTTTAATTTTACTTTCTATCAGGCATACTTTTGTTTACATGTCAGCATGTCATCACACACTGCAATGTTTCTTCTTTTGCGAACTATCACTATCGGAGCGAAACAGATAAATGTGACCGTTTGTGAGGATGAATGGTTATAAAGTATGATCGTAAGATATTATAAAATGTAACATTATGTTCCTAGACTTAGTTCTACAAGCCTAATAACCTTCAGACAGTTACCTACATCTAACCAAACCTCTTCGTTGTACAAATGGCTTCAAACGGACACTTACTATCACCTTTTCTCTTGTGCTTGTGCCTACAAGGGGTTTGAGAAAAGGTGATTTTCCTGTACTACCAAAGCAATCAATTATAATTTATCATTACATATCAACCAAAAGCAGAAAATGAATGAGAATCTTACAAAATTAAAAAGAAAATTGTACCATTAAACAACACATTAAGGTGACTGGGTGAAAAAGTTCATCACGCTGAGGGCTGTAAATTTAAAAGAGGGTTGGGCGTGGTACTTTTCTAACATCTCAATGTAATTGGAGTGGATGGAGTACAGTGCACTTCAGTAAATACGAGGCGACTGCACGTAGAAATTTATTTCGTAAACCTGTTATAAATAATTCAATGAAGACAATTTAAATCAGCTTTTCTCCCATCAATTTGTTTTATTGGAGCAGATATTTCAGTACCGTAAGCCCGGAATAATGGAGGAAGTAATTTTTATATCTGTTGTTATGTAGGTACACGTCTAAAACGAACAAGGTAGGTGTAAAGCTAGGAGGTAAGCCATAACGTTCTCGTTATATCAGCTGAGTTAGTAGTATGCTGCCTTTGCTACGATTATAGCGAGCGAATGTCTCCTTTGGGAAAAGAGGAGCATAGCTTATAGACACGGCTGTCACCTTTACTATAAAGAATGTTTATATGAGCTAGTAGCTATGTTTGATATCTTAGTCATGGTCATCAGAAGCTGAGTCAATTATGTTATCATACTTTATAGAAGCCTGCCATAGCAATGATGCTACTAGTACGTTGCCATCCATCTAAACTAAGCTCAAAAGACGTAGTAGCAAGTCTAACGCCGTGAAATTCTGTCAGGGATGGATCAAAATATAAATAGTATATTGAAGTTGAAAGAGGGTAGAATACGGGTTCCGAAGCGCAAGCTTTGGACAAATGAAGAGAGAACCATAAGCTATTATAAAGTAGACGAATATCTTGATGATAAAAATGCGTGGTCATAAGAATCTCTTGCTCTTGCACCCAGTTATTATAAATAAACAACTAAATATTAAAAAGAATAACGATAATCTACCTGAGTTTCTTGCTGGTCTCTTCTCAGGAGATTTAACTACCGAACCAGCGAAAGAATCATTTTCTAATGATTTATTTACTAAGTATCCTAATTTATTATGAATTATAATATTTTTGACAAATGTAGGTACATAATTATTGTAAAACTTTGACATTCATAAGTGCTCTTTATGTGCCTAAACTGAATAAATGAAATTGATTCTTTGATTCTTTGATTCTTCTTTGATAAAATGAGATTTCTATCTACTAATATATACGTATGTATAGCACTCATCTTCATCTTATAGAGAATGAGAGAGATCTTATCTTAAGATAACAACTTCTCTAAATAATATCAATTGTCGAATTTTAGAACCGACCAACGTTTTATTAGAGTAGTTAACAGGATTCATGTCTGAGACGTTGCAACTGCGTCAGTAGTGCATGACGAAGTGGCGTGCCTAAGACGTTGCCATGACAACATACTTTTCTAGGTCCTAAGAATTCTGCACGGGCCAAAGCCGGATGGATTTAGACTTAAGAGAACTGTAAACTACAGACGTAACTGCTTTAAAAAACTATATATTATTACTAATATTTTATAGGCGGAAGTGTAAATGTCAGGCAATACAATAAATATAATTGTAAGTAAATAGTTAAGTTAAATTAGCAATATTAATAAAATATAAATGATAAATAAATAATAGAATAGGCTGGAATTGTCAAATCGATGTTAACTAATAAATAATCCGGGAATCTGGATCGGCTTCAGTACAAGTCCATTATTTGGTATAATATTTTAACTTTTGCTGAAGCGATTGTCGCTGACCTCCCAACCCCGGGAGGGAAACTTGCGCTTAAGTCTTGTCCGACAGTCAGCAGGGTGATACGTTTTGCTTTCTGAAGATACTGGTGGGGTCACACCGTACAAAGTCAGGATAACTTACTTGACTTACACATATGACTAAGTATACATACATAGTAATATGCTTAACTCACGCATAACACAATTTAAACGGTTTTATCGCATTTTTACACAATGAATTTCATCGAGTGAAACGCAACTTAAGCTCAATGACATTCATTGATAGAAATGTGCTAATGCAGTTTCTATTGCTAAAGAGTGGAAGTGAAATTTATAATTTTACATTTTTATCACAATAAATGAATAATGTAAGAAGTTTGTAATCTACGGGCGCACATAGCATTTTCACGTATAGAGACTGTGATAAAAGTGCGATTAAGAGTTTTATCACGTAAAACAATGGTTTCATAAAGGATGAAGTTGAAAAAAAAAACTATTTGTAAAATTGCACGCCTTGACTGATCTTAATCCTAACTGAATGCGTGCGTTGGTTTCCCTCTTATATGAAATAGGACAGCTAACAATACGTGAATTTTATTGGGGTTGCGAATCAATAGCCCTCTTCACATATTTCAACCCCTTTTTCAATGTTTATGACGTCAATAAATAGTGTAACGTTAATAATTCGGCGTGTGATTGAAAATGGCTATTAAAGTAATTTTTATTACGATAAAGAATTTATTTTAAATCGAATTTGACCTTAATTTAAATTTTGGTAGTATAACTTACACCGTTATCTATTTAAAACCAGATAAGATAGAACTGCAACTGTCGTTGCTTCTTATCATCATAGTAATATATTCGTAAGTTATTGGTACGTACCTTTAACCGGCGTAAAGTTCCAAAAGAAGAAGATACAACACAAGACGTTGGAAAAAAATGCTTTTTCAATCACTTATCACAGCAAAGTACACAGACAGATTTTTACTTATTTTAAATGATAACACAGTTTCTAATATGCTCGTTCAACTTGAGCTAAATAAATACATTACAGATATTTAAATTGAAGGGAGTCGGGTGTGTCGACCGGCGCGGTTGACGCGAGACAACTGACTGAAGCCAAAAGTCGAGTAGCAGAGTCTGTCGGCTCGACTGCACAGCACAGTCTGCACACTGCACGCTTAGAACTTGGTACAGTCGCCTGTCACTACAAATCCTCTCCCCGCACAGTACGCATACAGCTGTAAGTATCTAGTTATCTATGTCTTATCACCGATTAAACAGTTAATCACAACACATACAATATTGGTATCAGTGTCATTCTCTCAGTAACGTACTCTTATCGATAGTATTTATAATACTATAATTACGTATAATGCCCTTAATTATGTAATATTACTTATACTTATATCATTATTTAGATTGCAGTTTAATGTAGATTTGTTGCAACTTTCATCCTATTAGAAGGTCATAAATTGATCGAACTTTTATACCACTTAGGTAGCAGGCAAGCACGTGGCCCACGTGATCGAAAGTGGTTACCGTGTTAACTTAAGTCCTCGGTCTTTCCACTCACAACACAAAACCTCTTCAGTGAGCTCTGGCTACCTAAATTATTGACGGAAACCGAACAACACAAGGTTATTATTAGCCGCAGTATTTTGTAGAGGTACTTCACCAGTCGGACTGCTCAATAGGGACGGGAGACACCGTCATGTCTTAGGTCAGGTATGGGTTCTTCTACAAAAATGGCATTCTTCGTATACGTACGGCTCAATGGATACGTGCTCAGAGATTAGCATCATTGAATAGTAGTAGTAGTAGTCATTGTGATAATTTAATTTAATTTTAGACCTTTGAAGGCGACCAGGCTTTTGAGAATTTTGAAATGAATCTGGAGATGCTTCTACCTACCGACAAAATATTTAAATGGACTTGGATGAACAGGGGAGAATTTATAAACGAAATTGATTCTTTGAGATGTAATCTTGAGATAAATAACATTTATAACTTTCGTATTATGAACATAATACAAAAGTTATAAATGTTATTTAAAACTTTTGTATCATCGCAGAAAATCGCAGGATCGATTTATGTTATTATTTCACAGATATAAAGGTAGTTCGTTCAGCTGAAGGGGTTAACGGGAATTCTAGTACCTAAGCAGTCACGGGCACTAGTGCTCTTTTGACAACAACGAAAGTTGTTTGCTGCCATGGCTCCTCGACATTAAGAATCAATAGTAATGTAATTAGTCCGTATTGTACGTAGAAAATTATGTTTTTATTATGTTAAGTCGTATTTTTACAGATTTAGAGGCCATAAATATAAAAACGAAATGAAAACAAAATGAGAATTAAACGCAAAGCGAGCAGTAACGCAATTTATGGAAGCCGTACAATGTAAAATTAATTAGGGACTATCATTTCTCCTTTTACAAAAAATAAGCGGCCAGCAAAAAGTCTCGGAATAAAAGGTACAATCGACAATGACAATTATAACATCGGGAAAAGAAAACGGTACGCTGCCACAAGCGATTGACCGAAGAATCGTTATAGTATTGTAGTAAATATGAGCAACATTGTAATATAGACTTGCGTATCAAACTGTACTTGTGTGTTTCCTGCTATATACGAATAAATGTTTGACTCAGTAAATAAAACAATTACAAGTGTTGAAAAATCAATTTTGGTGAGAATAGGTGAGAAATTTAGCTGGAAATTAAGTAAATTAACTGAACTGCAACATGCAGCTCATCCACGTGGAACGACGAACGGATTTTATACACATAAGATGCTCAAGTCGCATTGTCAATAACTCGAAAATTCGAGATCAGAGATTTACAATGTGTAGTAAAAAAGTTTACAAAAATTGGTCTTAGTATCAATACAATACCACTTTTTAACGGATTCTATAGCTATTAATGACTTAGCCATTATCTGCTCTATCTATTCTGTAATGTAAGCATGCATGGAAGCACGGTGCGAATCTTGAATTACGCAATTATTATAATAAAAGTTGTTAATCCACAGTAACTACTACAGAATAGCCTACCATGCTGACTGTTTGCATCTTAGATGTATTAAAAGATATAACTTAATAAACATTGAATAATTAAGAAGATGAATTGTGTCTCTTTGAATCGATAACGCATGAAGGGAGGGGCACGGCGTAAAATATATTCCGTGCTTGTGATTACATGAAATAACAAACGGGACTCGGAGGCAGCTTTGAAGTGAAATTACACGACGAGTCGGAGCGACGACGAAGCTTTTTCATTATCAACTTGGAAAATTTAGGCCAGACAAGAAAACGTGAAACGTGGTACAGAACCTTTTGAGTGGAACCGGATGAGGGAGTGTAATTTGTAACATTCACTACAGAAAAGGCAATTATAATAGCATCAGTAATTTGTTTATCTGTTTTATTTTTATTTTTCATTATTGAAAAGTAAGCTTTGAGTTTTATTAGGGAACACAGCAGGTCGTAAATGTTGCAGTCGAGAGTGATATTACATCGCTTTGTTGTCTTAATACGTGTAACCTAATAGTGTTCGGTCAGGACACGACTGAGCTACACAGTCCTCAATTGTGGCATAGGTTTTGTTGCTATGCACCTGATCTGAAACTTAACAGTACAGTACAGTGAAACTTAACTTGTGACAGACAATACTGTTAAGTTTAAACACAGTTAAGTATATTTTTTTCCTTTTTTTTTTATACTATCACGCCTATATCCCCGAAGGGGTAGGCAGAGGTGCAAGCACCCACATTTCGCCAGTGTATATTTAGGTCCCAATGTAATAGGTGGCGAGCCTATTGCCATCAACCGGGCACTTATAAACCTGCGATAAATACACACATAACTTCGAAAAGCATCGCAGTCATTGGTGTGCGCCATGGTAAACCTGGGATCGAACCCGAAACCTCGTCTCAGCAGTCCACCACCCATACCACTAGGCATCCGCAGCTAATTAAGTATAAATATAAGATTCAATAACCGATGCTACTCTACTTTCCGCGCATCGGTTATATAATTTTAGAAGAAATTAATTTTCTTTTAAAGGATTTGACCAAAAATATTCATGCTAATTTTTCATCAGCGGTTGTCATATTTTGTAAGTAGGTAAGTATATGCTATAGCTGTTTACCTACTTTTTCGGGTTAAAGCATTATCATTCTAATGTTCATCCCAGAGATATATTAATATGGTTTATGCACAGCACGCGGTAGTGAGCGCATATTGTTCGTGTCACGACCGCAGAAATTGCATCCAGCCTGTTCTCAATCCAGACATGTTTCGTAATATCAAGTTAATCGTCGACCATAACGTAATGTACTTTAGTATAATGGAAGGTAATTATATTATATAAGATCATAAATTAAATTTTATTGGGTTATCGAGGCAAGGACAGAGGTAAGCAAGCCGTATGATTTTACCTCCGAGATAAAACAAGTGTAATTTTTATTAAAGTATAAGTATTTTTGATTGCTGCAACTGTAATAAAAGTATGATATTCCGAAGAAACTTTGGCTAAACGATGTAAGCGAACTGAATAGAGAAGCATTGACGTCATCATATAATATTTATTTATAGGCACCCTATAGGCGCCTGCATAACCCCAAGCCCCAAAGGAAATAGAAGTATATTACAATGTTATATGTAATCTCACGTAATAGGGGACGATCTCAGAATATTCTATCCAAAAAATCCAATTCAATTTATGTAACCTGAGAATCGAATCCAGTAGCTTACGATCGCGTGCACACATGAACTTATGCTATGCGACGACCGAGGCCATACTAGTTTAGTTTAGGTAATAACATAGCTTTTATATCCGATAAAAAATAAAGCAGTTACATATTGTAGTCTATGCCTAGATTTCGTTGAGTTAAATTCATACGTGATGAACGAATATATTTCTACTATTGAGTTTGGTTACGTATGTTTGAAAATGAGTACAGGAAACAGGTCCTGGAAAATTAAACGGGTAGTCTCATTCTCTGAGCCTTTTCCCAACACAGTTGGGGTCGGCTTTCTAGTTCAACTCATGATGCGGCTGAACTATGATATTTTTGCGTGCAGCGACTGCCATTGGACCTCCACAACCAAAGTAGCGATATCGAAGTTCTGTAGTTAAGCTAGTCGGACTGTTGAGGGCTCCATGTACCCGTAACGGCTGCAATGGATGTTCGTATGACATCCGGGACCGACGGCTTAACGTGCTTTCCGAGGCACGACCAGACCAGTGCAAATAGCCATATTCATTCATAAAAATACGTACCGCTAATCTTCAGAGGCACATAGACAGTATCGATAGATAAATTCAGTAAGAAACTAAGTTTTGAAACATGAATTTATTATTATATCTACCTATTTTTTTTTATTTAATAGTTTATTTCAGAATATCTACCTACTTAATTATTTACGGTCATAAACTCTATCGAATAGGAAAATTGTGGTTGGTTAATAATTTTAGTAAGAGAGATATAAAAAAAAAAAAAAAAAAAAAAAAAAACTAAGAGAGATAAATAGTATTTAACATAATAATGGGTGAAATGTGAGACAGGTAGAAACTTGGTGGACATTCTTGACTTAACATTTTTGAGTTAACATTATACCTAGTTTCACGTTCGATATTTTCAGGGTTTACTATAGAAATGGATAGAAATTACTAACGTGTTCAGTCCGTTTGAAGTTCAGACATATTCAGACTTCACGAAATCGCATACTACCTCGGTAAAATCTGATTACGTGAGTATGTTGGCAATGACACGTTTGAACAATAATAATAATAATAAATATTCTAGGACAATCTACACAACGAATATGGTTACACAGACCTAGTCAGTGATCAAACAGAGACTACAATTTTCATATTACACTGCTGAGTTTACATTGTTCAGTAGATAATCTGCACACTTTATAGTATTGTTAGTTTTTTAGTATAGTAATTGATTTTAGTACATTTCAGTAACTAGATTTATGTGCGTAGTTGCCAGCATGTGAACACAATAGTTTAATTAAAAAATACACGAAATTCTTTATGTTCACAAACATTTATAAGAAATGGTCAAGTATTGAGCTAATTTACTGAGCACTTAACACGTTCTAAATTACTTCAGTCACGTTTAATTACAGGACGAGTATGCATAGCGGTACGTTCGTCTTTTGTTAAAAAGCTATGTATTCGTTTCATTATAACTTGGTGTTAGACTATTGTGATTAAAGTTTGAATATACACTTTGTATTAATAACCTAAACTTCTTTGCCGCAGGGTAAATCGATACTCGTGCGGCAACCAAAAGCGGACGAACTCTGTTACAAGTAAAGGTGCGTCCAGATTTATGACATAAACAGCGGACCGGACAGTGTGGTATCAAGATACGTTGAGTGTAGACGGGGCATGTGGCACGTGGTCACACAAACTAGAGCTGTGCTGACACGGACACCAGTTGATCAATGGTTTCATATAAGCTCAGTTCTTACGCAGCTGATTACGCGAAGCACACCTACTTCTGACACGGTCATGTAAATGTTACGTAAATGTAGACGCGGCATAGGAAACCACGGCCTTCAGAAATATTGTTCGCACAGACCTGATGTATTCAAACCTACAAATTCGTTCCTTGGAATTGGAAGTCTGAATTATCGTTTGATATGAGACCGATGCTTCTCGGCTTTGATCTCTTGTTCTACTGTTATCATCAATGTGTATCAGTTTTCGATGTGGGTTGCCTATTTGTATTGCGTTGTCGAAAGTTTGAATAAAAAACATAGTCCAAGTGTACGCCATAAATTGTTTGGAACAATTGCAGATGGAGCACATTGTATCCAGACAATAGGTAAACACGGACTTAGCCGGTGCGACCCTTGGCGTTGGGACGAAACTGATTTATTATACAGTTTGACAGTAATGACATCGCTAAACGTCCCTTCGTGTACAAAAGTGACCGAATATGTAGTTGTAACTGCAAGGGCAAGGAAACGAATTATAAACCTATGCCGACGTTCTACGAAGTTTGTAATAAAACTGTTTGAAAACCGATGAATGTATTTCCAAATGTAGATAGTAGCAGGTCAACGTCTTGAACCAGAAATAGCCCGGTGCGGTCGGGCTGCCCCTGGCCCATGTCTTTCATCGCGCTTACTTAGCAATTCGTTCCGACATCTCGTTAATATGTCAACAAGGTTATCAATAAACAATATCTATGGTCTCCCACTGCACTACTGTTTACAATCAACTTACGTAATATTCAAATATATTTATAATGAAGTTGTGTTTAGGTACTTATCGGGTCAGGGAGTCACAATGGGAGGTCGACAACCGAACAATAGCGACCTATTTTTTTTACAAATAGCCATTAAATGACGTAACTCATTCGCTTTTAACAATATCTCATTCACTTCACATTCCTTTCATACATGTCTGAAAGTCCATTTGTGAAATGATACGTGGCCTGCTGATGGAATTAGTTTCAATTCAAGCTAATATGAGGAGTTATATTGTTTTATAGCCTTTATAAATGTGATGTAGTACATTGAAAATGCGACTTAACATGAAACTGAGCACGTATTCAAGTCTTGTTATATGCACTTCCCATTTTTGTTGACCTATAGATTGTTCACCACACAGGTACGTAAAAAAATTAGTTATCGGCTAGTTTTTCTGTTCTTTCAATAATTTTTTGTGACACCACAATCAAGATATACCACTAAAAGTAGGCGGGTCATTTTTTACCATTTTTAGCAAGGTACCGTTGCATTAATTTTATGACGATCTACCGGTCACGGGTTGATAAATTAATATTATTTTGTTGTACGTTATTAAAGATTTAACTGATCAGATACAGGTTGAAGTACTCTTGCTTGCATTAAGTAGGTACCCATAATATAAATCTAATCCAGGTTTAGCCTTAGCTTTAAATAGATTATAAATCAAAGGTTAGTACTATGTTAACGTATTAGCAGATAGAACTTGGTTGTGTAATGTTCAATTTCCCTCGGGAGTGTCAGATGAGACAAGCAAGACACATGGCGCGCGACGCACTGATCCGAAGGCGCGGCTTCCAATCGAGGCAATGCTATAAGCTTGATCCCTTTAAGGGAGCTGTAGACTTCGTGTAAGTATCGAACTTTACCGATTGAGTTTTACGACCCTCACTTCAAAAAAATACGGATTTAAGAAAAGCTACTAAAAGTTCATAGTTCTGTTCTAGACATGTTGGTGAGTAAGGAGTGTGGCAAGCTAAAAAGGATATTTGCAGAATACACATAACATCATAAGTAGAAGACTCAGCAGAGGAGAATAAATTCGCGCATTTTACATATCTATACAGTTCCATCATTATTGTTTACTTTTCAAACTATTCTGAGGTAATATTAAGATGTGCAAATCAAACCATACTTATAGTCACCTCTCTAGCGTAGGGTGGATTGACAACCATAATTAATATCTATCAACTATGTTTTGTAAAGGTTGTACGTCACATGTTAAAAACTCTCCTATTCGAATACCCTTACGTCTACGAATAATGTATCCTTAAGTGCGAAAAAATGTCACTAGGTATGTATTTACCTAACGTCGATACTAAGAGTGTGGCATAAAGGCACGAGTATAGAAATATATATACATAAAAAGCAAGGTTCGAACACTACCGATCTGAACAGCAATCTCGACACCAAGCAACATACTAATTTGAAAATGGCAACGTTATTTTAATTTAGTACCAAAAAGTGGAACACACAAGAAGTGGATCGACTGCAGGTACCTATCGTTATCAGACTGGAAATTAATTTACAAGGATGGTGGTATAATTTCGACCCACTAAATTGGTATACCTGCTAAATAAGATAACAAAGGAGCTTGTGTACGAATACGATGTGACGATACGAAAGAATGTAGGGCCAAATCTGTGTCGAGTGTCCCTGACATATTTTTGCTAAATTACGTTAGATTTTGTCTTCGATTGGCTAGATTTAATTAGTAGGTACTTAAGGCGTAATAAATTAGGCTTATCTTGACAGTATGTCTATATATATGGATGCAATTTATCACTGTCGCATCATACGATGGTTTAACTGCCTACCGTACATGGGCGAAAGTGAATTAATTTAGTCTCACACAGGTAAACATGTTAACGTTCGTCTCACGTTATTAATTCATTAACGCTCTTTGCGTGCAATTGTTTTCAATGAGGTAGTTTATATTAATGAGACAGACATACCTCTCTTTTCAACACAATATCATCAAAATAAAAGGATTGCCAAAAATTAGTAGATAGTCGTGGACGAGAGAAATGCAACTTAAAGTCGCTTGCAATGAGCCTCGAAATAGACAAACTTATTTGACAACTCTTAAGTGAATTTACTGACAAGATGACTCCAAACTTTGACCAATATGTTTCCTGAATAAACAATTCAAGAAAAATCTGTCTCTATTCTATATTAGGTAGTAGTAATAGTATTTAGGTTTATTTTTTCTATGTGCGAAAGTCCCACGGTTCGGGGTGAGGGTGGTAATGTCGGACTCGAACCGACTAAACCGCACGCGTCGTCCTCGGGTCTTCGGTTGCCGGAGGTGACATAGTAGGTAACTATCTTAAGTCTCAATATTCTCGGTGAACACATAAAACCGTCCATGAAAAACTAAAATATACGTAAGCATAAATATGCTAGATATACCTAAATAATAAAAATATAAATCTATTATTTACAGTATATTTTCGAATAGTCATCAAGTAATATTTTGGTACAATACAGACTTAAGTACATGATAAAATTGTGATGTTATATTTCATTTATTGTGCCCAGTGAAATTCAGTAGGTATGTCTAATGTCAAATTGTGTGTAGTAGACGTAGTAACTATTTACTAATCTGTAGTAGTATTTAGGTGTAGCGCCCACTTGTACAAATAAAGCGTATATGATCAAAAGCCATTTTACATTAATATTTTACTACTATAGCATTACAGTAGGTACCTAGTAGTTATAGTATGTATTAGAAAAAGAAAAACAGGAATACTTATTGAGCGTATCATATTTTAAGGTTTGTGCTGTAAAAATTTAGATGGACCGAAATAAAAGAGTTAATCTTAGTTATGAGTTTTATGACCGAAAGCCAAAACCTATACTAAATCATTTAGGTATTTCTCACAAATTTATCCAAAAGTTTCAAATTACCAAGGTACACTTCAAATGAACTACTTGTTTGCATTACCGTTTAATCGCAAGCATTTAATGCAGGGCCAATGAACTCACGTACAATGTATACGATAGTTCTACTAGTGCTGATGGCTTACATAGGGCAGCCGTAATCGATGGCCTCGAAATTGAAAATTGAACAATCAAATTTTGCTATTCAACATGAAAATTTTTCCAATTAAAGAACCTGAAAGAGACGACTGGGATAATGCATCTTAAATATCCAGTCTGGATGTAAAAGGCAGCAGACTGGGCGCCATAGCACTCTTTGGGATAGGCCTAAATCCAGTAGTTGATTGCAATAGCCCCATGGAATAGGTTGTTTCGCGTCATTTGTACCGTGTTGCCTCCATTACACATTAACTCCTCAAATATTCGCGCCGCCGAGCACAATATGCAAACTAGCGTGTATAATGCAGGGATTTCGTGACTAAAATAATTTCTAGAAGTATCGGAGACTCAGATACTTCTATAACTAGCTTCATTTGATAGAAGGGTGCATTATCTGTCCTTGTTTGTGTAGGTACAGCTGTCGTCCGCAGTTCCACCGATTTGAAATATAATACCGAACCCATACCCGCAACCTTTATCGCGATAAGTAGTCTGTGTTCTAGACAATAATCTATCTCAGTATCTAATTTGAACGTGTGTGAATGAATAGTGAAACGATTGAGTAACAAACATCCAAATATCATATCATTCAGATTGTATAATAAGTAGGTAGATACGTAATCATACAGATTTTAAGAGGAGTTTAACTGTGTAGAGTCATGAAATACTTTAAGAATCGCCAGAATTCTTAGCGAATCGCAACTCGCAATACAGCGGTATTATCAACCATTATAACAAGATGTCACACTCTTTCGTAAGTACTACTAATTAGTTAGTTTCCTTTGTTAACTTTTCTCAGTCAAGAAGATTTCATGTTTTATTTTCTTGACATGTTTCGAATCTTAAGAAAACTACGACACTGTCTTTTGTTATAAACGCAAGTCGTCCAATTAAAATGTTGTTACTAAAATTAACTTACTAGATATAATAGTAAACTTAGAATCAATCGGAGCTCAAGTAATTTTGCAAGTCGATACACACACTAAAGCCTCTCTTCTATCGTTTGATTTATACTAGTTTTGATGTGACAACGTCTTATAAATTGGCTTGCCGGGTGACACTTCAAGAAACTGCGTTACGCTCCGCTCACGTTATGCGCTCACAATGAGAGCGAGTGAGAGGCACGCGTCCCTTCCACTCGGGCATGGTTAGCCCGCCTAAGAGCGAGAGAGACAGACATACCACTCAAAGTCGTTGTCACGTAAAACTTTCGCCCGTATACCGACTTTACAGGCAACCAATTTTTTCCGGTAACAATTGTCAATTTTTTAAATGTGGGTTCTGATATTTTTTTCACCAGGCTAAGATGAACAAAACAAAATAAAAATCATCAAAATCGCTCAAGCCGTCCTTTAGTTATGTCGATTTTAGTTATGGTGTGAATAATACGATTTTAGACATTTTTTTAAATACATAGTAGATAAGTCATCAACAGCGGTAGTTTCAAAAGTTCGAATTCAGTCAATTTCTTAAACGAGTCAAAAACCTCCCGTCGCATTTTGAATAAATTATTTTCATGATGTTACAAAGCTACATCCGTGAGCACAATATGTGGGAAATAGCCACGTGACTTTTAAGTAAAATAATGTACCAACTGCAATTCTTACAAATATGGATCGAGCAATACACCTCCTCCGCCATTCACAACCGGTTATTGTATGCAAATTAAAGGCGGTACATTTTTCAGAATGATGACTCCCTGTTGGTGTTCAGTGTCTTGCGATTGTGTTACAACGTCAGTCGTTTCTCATTCAATTGAATGAGAAACAACCATTATCATGTACCAATTTTGTAGTTATTATCAAAAAACATTCAACCTAATTAGTTAGGTGGTACAAGTGTCACAGATCTATAACGGAGCGGTTCCAATTATGTCAACGAAATATATATCAAAGTTAACCTACTCTTGAATATAGATTGGGATGGGACGTGTATCAAGACAAAAGACTGTTGATGAGTGGGACAGAGCATTGTTCTTGGGAATCTGGGCGTTGGAGCAATCACCGCGACCCAAATACCGTCTGAGCGGACCATTTTACGTTTCAACCCATCATAGATTATCTTGGCACCAATCAAAAGGATTAACTAAGGCAGCGCATTCTGTGCAACTAATTAACGCAACTGTAGCGTATAACGTGATATAGTAAGAAATGCTAGTCGAATGTCAATGACCCTCCGTTCAGTTGCTCGCGATCAAATTGATTAAACGATATTATGATACGAGTGTTCACGCGGCTCGACTCTGTCGATGCTCTTTAATTGACTTAATTGTTGGCCATCACACATGCTTCTACGAGCGTGTGTGTTTTAATCTAAATATTATATCACTATAACTAGTTATTATTTACTTTTACTTTGCGTGTGTTTTTACTGGTTCGATTGTTATTGGTTTTTCATTAGGAAGCCTAATTATAAAATTTTATATCACTCGTTTAGTAAATATGCAAAATTCATAAGACAGGGGGGGGTATTGTGTGACCCAAAATATGCTGTAGTTATTCATATATAAAATATATTCTGCAATAAAATATAACATACAACAAGTTACGTAAAGAGTGAGTAACTTTATTGGAACATGTACTAATAAAAGCTACTTATGCTAATATATAATAGCATTAGGAAGCTCTTCGTTTCATTGAATGCCCTGGTCTCAGGAAAACAGGTTCAAATTGAAGAATTATTGTGTTGTTTAGTTTGTTTATCGATGTATGGCTAGCCCAAAGGAGCTGACCGAGTAATCATAAATTTTAACGAACCCGGCATCATATCATAGGATATTTGAAAATTAATAAATTAAGAGTCACGGGAGCCAAAAAGGACACGCTGATTGGATAGAAATAATACCAACAGGGTTTAAGGGAAACACTCCCGAAGCCGGAGGTAGGGGCCTCTAGTAGGTACTCCTGGTACACAAAATATTGGCTTAAAAATATTAAAATTTGGATATTTCATTTTTATGCCATTTAATTAGCATTGTTCACTCTACATCGGATTGGTAAAGATAAATGAAACAAAATATTCATGAACAAACAACAAATCAACTCGCATTATGGCGCCATTTTTTTCTGCAGTGACGTTTTTTGCAGCTTTACTTAAGAAAATAATGCGAATAAAAATTTAAAAAATACCAATATGTAGTGTACCAGGAGTACTACCAGGGCTTTTGGCTTCGGGAGTGTTTACCTTACACCTGTAAAGCATTCGGTTTATGGTTATAGGAGTTAGTCGTGTCCAAGATATTTCACACTGTTTACTTCTGCATCTAATACAGAGAGAGAAATTAAGTAGTTTTGAAATGCATGATTTTATTCTACTATATTTTACTTCATTGGTTAAGCAAAGGTGTTATCACATAGGCAACAGCCGTTCACTAACTGACGTTTCCAATGCGTAATTATTTAGCACATACATTAAGCCGATGGGAATGTGTGCATTACATAGTCTAAAAATATAAATGAGTCAGACATTAGCCTCGAGTTCATTAAAGGATCAATGGTGAAAATAGCTTGTTTTAGCTGTGTTTGTAGTTTAAATACGGTATTGAGATTAGAAATAGAAGCTTAGTCACTTGGTTGTCATTAAGTTATTGGTGTTGTAAGATTTCATTATTACACAAGTACCGACTATAATTTCCGTGTTACCAATTCACACGAAATAGAACGACGATCTAATAACAGTTATTCCTGCACTCATACACGGTTTATAAAGCTGTAAGCTATTGAGAGTTTTTATTTACGTTAATAGATTGATATGCAATGTTTTGAAGATTGAATATTATTTTTGTACTGCAAATTACTTATGAATACAAGAGATGTATTTGTGCATCTTGGATAAAAGACCGGTTCAAGAAAAAATAATTGGCAACCATGATAGTTTCCTTATTAAGTCGAGGCAAGGCGCCGACGGATGTTACCTAAAATGGGCAAAACAAGGGCTCTAACGAGATAACAACTGTCTCTAGGAAGTCTATTTTTGTAATAGATATACTATTATATATGAGATATACACTTCGCCAGCTCCCTTTGATTGTTGATTCAGCCATTTGGGTCTGTGCTATGAAAGATACCAGAGGATGGTGAAAAAGACAGTTTATACTAAGATCCTAAACAAAAGAATCTTGTTTTGAAGGGTGTTGGACGATCTTCAGCCTTTTTAAGTGAGGGATTGAGAGGCTTAGATTAGGTAGCGATTTAACCTAACGCGTTATAGACAGTAGCTTAATATATTTTTTTAATGAATTATGACACTTAGTCACGCTCGGAACGAGATAGCTTTTAAACTACGTTGTTGTTGTGTATAGACTGAATAACATCACGAAATCTGGATCCGGGATCAGAAGTTTACGCGGGCGGGGCCGCGGATAACAGTTAGTAGCCTATATAGTTATTCTAGAACAATTTAGTTCGCGAATTGGGGCGCAGGCTGGGTGACAGAACCGGTGACTCTCTCGCTACCTAGTACCTGGGGCAGAGGTTGGCAGTTGCTATTTAGCGGGGAAATGCCGCTAGCGTCATGAGCACCTTTGCGCCTGGTACTGACCGTAGCGTCATGACCACTACCGACAACTTATAAAAATTAAAGTAAATGTCGGTGAATTTTTTAAAATAGTAATTCTACAAGTATCTACTTATTACTTTGAGTCAACGAAGTGTAAAGTATCATTTTTTACAATCAGTTCTTTACTGCGTCTAACAAAACTCCAAGGCCATTTTGAAAGGGTAATCAGTAATAGTATCCAGTAATTTATCAGACTTATTTATAGCGCATTGGCACGCACTGTAGTCCTTATCCGGTACGACGAAGGGGGTCAGGAGTCAGTACGATTGAAGCTATCAATGTCAAGTTGTCTTATGCATTACAGAAAGAAATCCTGATGTAATTACCAAATATTCTGATTCAATATTTTGTCATCATGGGATAGTAACCAGATTAAAATTTAAACTGTACCTAGATAAAAACATACTGTTTTACGATATGTAGAGAATAATAATTTAATATACTTATTTAGCGATTTTTAAATGAAGAAATACGATTTGGCTATTCTTGCAGTAGGTATGTGACGTCATACTCAAGCAATGATTTTTTTAGTCATTTAGAAATTGTAAGCAGCTGAACAAAGTGGACGTCACACGCTCTAAGAAGACTAAGATGACCCTCCCCTTTCCTACACAGGACTACACGTGCAGGGCTTAGGTGTCACTCGCATACGGTACAGAATATTCCATCAAGAACCAAGCGGTTCGGTGAGTCTTTTCTCTGCCGCACCTTTAAGTCCTGGAATTCCTTGCGTGTGCCGACACGTGTTTCCTTCTTCCTACAGTCCCGGGTCCTTTAAGCGGGGCGTGAAAAAGCATCTGATGAGGCCGCCAAGCTGAGCCACCATTGTAGCACTGAACGTGTTTGCAATGGTGACCCTCTTTCATGAGACTTTGCCTTCAGCTTAACATCAGGCGAGGTGAAGTCAAATTGACGTGCCATAGATAAAAAAAACCATAATTTAGTGTTTTGGAGTGAAGGCATCAAACTGTGAAATGGCGATTTCGGAGTAAATTACTCCAAAATTGATCACTTTATCTTAGCTCGTGACATGTAGATTAGTTATCAACTACAATCCTTAAAATATTTATCAAATTCGTACCCACTATAATCACTACTGCTTTACGATATTCGTCAACGAGCGTGGGATAACGTTCGAAGTATACATTATGAATCAACACTGAGATTACCATCTTTGCTTTTTAACAAAAAAGTAAATATACCTATTCATAAAACCATTACTAACAAAATGTGTGTGTATTTTATAAAAATCCGATAGGTGACAACCACGATAACAAACAACTTTTCTTTTCCTTAAAAAGGAAACTCCATCTTTATACATATCCGCAATAAATAATACTTCGGTTAGCTATAGCCTTCCTACCATTCCATATACAAAATATCCCTCATTTTATAATCCACACGCATACACGTAACTGTTAAAAGCACAAATTAAGGATTGCAGTTTAAAATATAATTGAATTTGCTACAATAACTCAGTATCGTTTTCCGGCTCTAGGACGAGACATTGATGGAATGACGTTTGAAGATCGAACTTAGAACGGGCATGCTCGTGCGCCGATACTCTCACATCCGGCGTCAAAGCGGCACTCTTGTTTGGCCAGACCGGATGCCGCGCAATATAACTTTGTATATATGTATGCCTTTGTCTATATTGTTAATATTTCAACTTACGTATATGAAGGAATCTCCTCCAAAGTATTTATTTTAATTTCACTTAGTTCGGTAATAAATAGTTATTATGAGGTTTCATTATGGCACCGTTTGGCGTATGGTGAGCACTGTCATTTTCATTCTTATGTAATTTGCCATAATAACCTAAAACTTCTGAAGTAATTATTTTGTTTATTGCATGCCGTTTTTCTTTTTCATATTTTGTCTACAGATTCGTAGGAGGAACCTACCTTGGAAAGGAAAGTGTATTTTGAATATTATCAATTGATATAAGTGACAGGTTCTTCGGCTGTTATTCTACCTAGAAATTTCGACGATTGTCACTCGTTCTGGCGTTAAGAGTGATACCAACAAACCGGAGTGTACTATCACGGTATAGTCTTAAATAAAACTTACCGAAGGAAGCGTGGACATAAAAAGTCAGGTACTTTATAAATCCGATAAGGAAAGAGGCTTCATTGTAATATCAACAATAGGTGATTCTGGGAGGGTTCCATGAATAAAAAGGTGATTGAAGAACTTTACTTTACGAGACCTAATGACCACACCACTTATTTATTGATTGCGAACGGCCAGCAAAATTCGATTCATGATTATGATAGTGACTTTTTTGGCGTGTTTTAGGCCTAGGTTTTCACATTATTTTTATAAAAAATTTGGCCAACAACAAAGAAACAGCTTTACCTACTTCGAAGTTAGACCTGTTATTTTTATATGGTAGTTAATAGTAGTGTTATGTCCTTATTCTAAATTCTTACAACTTTTTGCACGGCCTAGGTCAACAGTAAATGAGGTCATAAAATTTGATTCCACCTTGGGTGGCTCTGATGTGTTACGACTTGCGCTGAAGTTTAGAAGTTGCATAAATTTTAAACTAACATCAATAAAATTGAAAGTACCTATCTACCCAACTTAAGAGTTGCATCTTTCCCAATTTGTTTCAGGTGAAACTCTTGAAATTGGTGTGTAAAATTGTATGTATATAATTCTAAGAAAACAGCTTTTTCTCTATTTGTCATTAAATTTGACAAGGACTATTTCATAAAATACTAGGTAAATAGGTTTTCTTTAAGTAATTGTTAAACTATACAGATTTAAATAAGAACATGCCTATTTAATGAAATTTCAATGGATCAAACATTCAACTAGATATTCTGGCGCTCTCGCCTTTTCCCGGCGGAGAATGTGCCAGATAAGTGTGCCAGTAGTACTATCAATGGTACTACCTACTGACATAACGGGGATCAAAACCCTTAGAACTAAGTAGTATAAGAAATAGGGCAAAAGTTACACACACACTACAGTTCATAAAGTTTAGATATTGGATTTAAAAAAAAATGTATTATCTCTGTATTCCAGTTTAAAAGAGTTTAAATTAATTTGTATTGAAGCCTTACCTTAGAATATCAGTAGAATGGAAGCCTTTATCATCAATTGATGTGTAATTGACCTGCAAAGAATAATAAATTAAATTATTTTCGTTCCTGTGATTATATTGCGGCATTTAAATGTAAACCTTACTAAAGCGATAATTAACTGTACCTAAATTTACGTTTTTAATGGGATTCAGGTACAAATATTTCAGGTTGCAATACTGTACGTCTTTGTTATGGTGACCCTTATTCCTGAGAATTTGCCTTCAACTTACCATCAAAGGTGGTGAAGTCAAATTGCCGTGCCAAAAATTAAAAAAGGACTAAGATACAGAGACTATCTATCTCTGTATCTTAGTATTTTTTTAATTTGTTCATTCATAATGCAACACTTACTATGAAAGTAGCATTTCGTTCAATTATCTAGTTCACAATAGTATACCTAGCATGTTAGCAAGGAGCTATAAATTCAGAACAAGTTTCGTTCCTGGCCCCTACCTATTCGGAGAACGTCCTTCGTTCCATCATCCTTGCGTTAATCCCGGTCGAATCCGAAGCTGTCACTTCAGAGTAATTTCTATTCGGAAAATGTCTTCTGGGAAATACGCGAAGTAAGTTTTTCTCGCAGTAGGCATTTGGTGCCTTAAATTACCAGTAAATTATGGTAAAATTAATGGAAATTTCTAGATATAAGAAAATTCAAAATAAATAAAATGCTTTTAATAGTAATGTAAATGTAAAATTTGAAAAAAATATTACACAGTTGTACTAGGTTTTGCAAATTGTTTGCAGTAGGAACTTAGCTGATTAGAAACTACAAGTGGATAAACACCTCAGATTAGGAAAAATGTGTATCTGTTTATTTTTTTACACTACTTTGGTGGCAGACAAGCACACAGCCCACCTGATGAAAAGTGGCTACCGTGGCCAATGGATACTTGCATCTCGAACGGTCTACACGTAGTAGACCGTTGGAGTTGTAACGGAGTTCGGAGTGCTACCTGCCGACTTCGTGGAGAGGAAGGGGAGGTTAGTAGTTTCTGTACCGTCAGCACAGAAGTCAAAAAGTAGGGTTTCAAACTGATTTAAACACCGCGCAGCAAGGAATCGGGTCAACATTTTTTTCTAAAATTATTCAGCTGCAAAATTTTCGGTTAGGAATTTTATTAATATATTCTTAACCGAAAATGTTGCATGAATACCCATTTTTTTACAAAGTGCTCGCCTTTACAAAGTGCCCGATTGGCGGCAATTGGCTCGCCTCCTATTACGTGAGGCCGATAATCATAGTTGGCGAAATGTGGGTGTTTAATACACCTCTTCCTACCCCTTCGAGGATTACGGGCGTGGGCATATTTTTTTTATGTATGTTAAAAAATAAACCACGCATATTATCTACTTGAGACAAGTTTAATATAGCGAGTATAGCGACCATCCATCCACCGCCACAATTCTCGCAGACAAAACGATCCTCATTGATATTCCCTTGTTATTCAAGAGTAAACAAAATGTTTTCATATTTTCATATTTAAATTATACAACAATCCTATGTTGTTTCAGTATAACAAGTTTTTGTAGCGGTACTTGACTTTGTTGATAACCTAAACTCAGACAGCGAATTTTAGCTTACACGTGTACTATATACATACCTAATAGTACCTACTACATAAAAAAATAAAAAACATGTATGACCTGATTATATCAGTCAGTAAGTCATGACCCAGTGACACTTAGTCTGTAATGATTATATTTTATGATTACTAATGTAAAATAATGACTATGAATTCAAAAACATAGTATAAACAAGTCGCGTTCTCTGTTCCTATATCCCTATATCCTTATGTCCCTTTGTATGCTTAAATCTTTAAAACTACGCAACGGATTTAGATGCGGTTTTTTTATTAGATAGAGTGATTGAAGAGGAAGGTTTATATGTATAACCAACTGTTGTTAGGAAAAATGTTGCAAAAACGAGGTGACGTAGACGAAGTTGCGCGGGTCAGCTAGTCTACTATATAATATACTAACTACCCGCATCAAAATCCGTTGCATAGTTTTAAAGATTTAAGCATACATATGGACATGAGGATAAAGGAACAGTGAGCGACTTTGTTTTATCATAGGAGTTGCAGTGCTAGAAAACCTTTTGATGATAAATCAGGTGCAGTATACGTGGCAATTAGTTTATTATTTTCAAATAGAAAACTTGGTATGAAATACCTATAGGGACGAAATTATATCAATAAGATAACCTACCTTGTAATGATTCAGAGAATAATTAGTCCCAACTAATCATATCAATCATATGATTTTGATATTTTCTAGATAGGAGAAATAAAACTGTTTGAAATTTATTTCCTCCTGATAAGTTGCCGTACACGTCACTTATTTATAGGTGGGAGTAGGCAGTATATATTATTATGTAGATATACATTGTATTATGTATGGGTGTTGGTGTAAATTTTGGTGAACGTACTATTTTGCATTCTAACTAACGTACGCTTCAACGGACGTAAATAGAGTCTTAGTGGTAGATTTACCATTTTAAGTATCAACATTTGGTGGCACATCTACTACTTTAAGTACCAAAAATATATTTCTATATGTGGCATATAATAATATTACTTATTTACTATTTATCAATATATATTGCCAATTGTTAGGAAAACAATGTTTTATATTATTTACGAAAAGATAACACAAAGAAGGCAATTCACCAATTGGAGGGAAAAATAAGCTAGGTAAATATTGCCATCTCAGTTTTGTAGGTCCGATAACATTTAAATATAGCAATAAGTAGATACCATACTAGTAACTATATCAGTATCTACCATTTATATGTACTTGTAATATGTAATGTGTGTTAAAAGCAAGCGTAGGTACCTAATGGATATTTTGTTTATAAAAAATTTTTTGCGCACTATCGTATCAATTTGATATTTATATGTCTTAATTTGACGAGTTTTGTTCACAATAAAAAATCGAAATGAAATCTTATAATTTCAATTTTGTATACTTATTTGTTTTATTTTTTGTATATTTTGTAAACTATGTTCAACTATGTTAAGGTGTGCGGAAAGCAAATTTCTCTCCCTCTTCCACTTCCACTTCATAGTAGGTACCTGTACAACGGTGATTTGAGAAGTAAGAGTGGCGTACCCGGCTGCGCACTCACTCAATGCACACACACACACACACATAGGTACATACACGCACAACAATGGAATTTCGTGACGTGACGATTTATACAAATTCGCACCTCCCCTCCCTTTTCCAATGTTTCTACCATACTCAAAGTTGAACACAAAGTACCTATGGATAGACCTTATACTTAACATCTTAACGGCTCATCAATGAACGAATCATGCTGATCGGCCAAAGAAATACCTAGCTGTGCAGGTTTACTTGTTTATTTATTGATGGCCCTACCCATGTTATTCTTGGATCGTTTACACCTACGTATTTCTACTATGAAGACGCTTTTTTTGTAATGTCTGCAAAAAGGGATTGAACAACGGCACTATATTTGTAGATGTCAGTATAACTTCCGGTGCCTCAACTTCCGTGCTTTATTTGACTTCCTGTCCAATTTCAGGAGAAGTTTTATAACTGTAAAAGTTTAATGCGTTACTGCTATGTACCGCATGGCACTCGGCCATATCCACGACAACATTTGTATCAATAAAAAATGTAGTAATGTACAAACTAATATGATACTTATGAAAACACAAATATGTATATAGTACATGTCATATAAGCAGGGAGTAGCAGAGAGTATTAAAAATGTACTTATTCGTACACACCGTTAATATAGGTGTTTAATTTACTAAATACCTACTAGTTTAGCTTAACAGACTAGTTTATTATATCTGTGGATAACGTTAATATTGATTGATTTTAATGAAAGTTACATGTTTAGATAAGATTGTATCATTTTTTATAGATTATAATTTATGGATGATATAAAATCAAAAGAAACCGATGACTGAATCTTTAAAACATGACAAAAATACTTCTGCAGTATATAAGAATTCGTATCTAATTTCTGGGACTGGTAAACGACATGGAGTTTGGCTTCGTAGCAGAAGTAGACCCCCCACTAGCCCCCTATTTCGTGGGGTCAAAAAAATTGGCCTGAAGGAAGCGTTTAATACGTGTATGCCTATTCCCTTCAGGAATAGATACATTAATAGATAAACCTAAAGTAAAATCCGATCATTTTCTTCAAATAAAAAATGTAGAATTTCAATTCAGTAGTGCAATCGCTACAAGCACAAGCTCACTAAGGGATCGGTAGCGACGAACGTCTCAGGACTTAGTTTAATCAAACGAGGTCTTGGAATTTCATTACTTGTAACTTACTACCTGCGATTGTTTAACATCAATAAGAACTGCGCTTATTATTTCCTCGATGTGCCGACAATTTAAGTAATATAAAGCAGTGTGGACTTGAACGCTGTCATTTATTAAAGTATTGTTCGTTGAAGGCTGGGTTATACGTAAAAAGGACAAAGAACAATGAGACAACGCAATGGAGAATATCAGTTGAAATCAGTATAGTCAGTTGAACGTATTTTCACTAATCAATTAAGCCGCGGTAGCCTAGTGGTATGGGTAATGGACTGCTGAGACGAGGTCTCGGGTTGGATCCCAGGTTTTACCATGGCAAACTCCAATGACGTTTCGATGTTTTTCGCAGATATGTGTGTATTTATCGCAGGTTTATAAGTGCCCGGTTAATGGCAATAGACTCGCCACCTACATTGGCACCTAAACATAAACTGACGAAATGTGGGTGCTAGCACCCCTGCCTCTCCCTCTCGGGGATATAGGCATGATACGATAAAAAAAATTCTAGCCTTGGTTGTGATACATATTTGAAAGATTTTCTTCGGAGTTACCTATGTGTTTACATGGACATTTTAAATCGTATTTTTATCTTCATAGGTTTCTGGAATACCTATATGTTTAACTTTGATACGAGGGTCTTTTTTTCAATCGTTTATCAGTATTAGCACAGATAAAGAATTCCTAAAAAAATGCAAAGCTGGCATTACATACATACAGGAGTAGTCATTCAGTGGTCTCGTTATAAAATTTGATACTTCCTGTTCATCCTAAAAATGAGCCTCCGAGAAATATTTATTCCTCGTTAGGTATCACAATGTTGTTTCTATATTTCCCATAAGTATGTATTTCTGTAAGGTTTTACTGATTCTAAGAATGAGACAATAGTGTTGTTCGTCATTATGTTTTGAAAGTTAAATTAGTATGAATTTTTGTAAGTTATTTTAGACAAGTAGGTTGGCATTTGAAAAGTCGTAAAATGTAGTTAAAGAATAATAATCCAGCAATCATTTCACACTTTTTAAAAAATGGGCACATAAAAAAATATGTGAGCAGCTTAACAAGAATAAAGTTAATTGGATTTTGTATTAAAACGCAAAAGGCACAATTATAACTTTTATAAAAATTATATGGCCATAAGTTTTAATTAAAAGTCTTCGTCACTTTGCGCGACAACTTTCGAGCAAATGTTCTTCACTGAACTAACTTTGATTAAGATGATTTTAATGTAGTTCTACTAGTACGAAGTTTTAGGCTTATGATATATTCTTGGAGAACGTAATGACTATAATAAGTAGATAATATATCTACGGTGTACTGGGCTAGAACATGATTTCCTAATGCATTCTGGGCATTAGAAGTATGGTGCTTGGTATAGCCTTTGTGCACGACGGCTCGTTGTGGAGACAGGGAAGTACATATGAGTGAACTTATTATTATGATCAAACAAACAAATTTATCAAAAACTACCATACTCGTCAAGATGGATCGAAGCATACACATCACGCACTGATATCGGTTGGTCGGTGCCGCAGATAAGCACAAGAAAGAAGAAAAGTGGACAGAAACCGTTGAATTACGTTAACACAGCTTGCCACTATAACAACCACAAACTTTTAGGTACGCATACGTGATTTCAAGGGTCAGGCGTGCGATTGTTAAGAACTTTTCGAAAGTTCCCTCATTTCTAACTACAGGTAAAGGTTGGACAGGATTCCAGTGGAGTTCCTTCACTGGAGTAGATTTATGTATGAACAGATAAGTAATGGTGTTTTATATTCTTTTACGAAACTACCTCTAGGTATGTGTACGTAAAGATAATGAACACGTAACTGGTAGTGATAACAGAGTATAAATAAACAGTTTAACTATGTGAGTGTACCTACGTCAAGGTACATGTAGTTACAAAAACTTTTAACGGGGTTTTCAAATCAGTTCAAATTTAGGACTCCAGGTGTATTTATTCGTTCGCGATTACTGAACGTAAAGTAGGAATCGAGGCATGATTTTAACTGACTAAGAGAAATGAGGCTATCAATTCGATGAGCATTTTTATTGATTCTGCGTAGTTTTTGTGCAGGTAACTATTAAGGACTATACTATACTCAATCTGCGCAGTAATCTTGCAGACAACTCTATAAAACAGTGTCCAGTTATGTGCAATAGGTTTGCCTTTCAGGTAAACAGGTATGCTATCGTAATATATACCTATTACTTGTAGGATTTACAAAAAATTTTGAACCTAGATCCATTTTGCGACCCCACTATAAATTGTAAAATAAGGTCTAGTGCTTGTAACAAGTACGTAAACTATTTTACAGCACGCAATAGCTGGAAAGTACTTTAGCCTTTTACAATTTCCTGGCTCATCGACCACATCGGCACATAAGATAAATATTTACGAGCAAATTTATGTTACACGAAAGAAAAACCAAACTCGGAAATAACATCCTGGCAGAGTACAATAATAAGCAGTAGGTACAGGCGTATTTAGATATTGAACTATTCAGGGCTCACAAGTGACAATACAGCCACTTAAACGAATTTAGCACCTACTGTTAGTTAAAATGCAATGTACCTACTAAGTTTTCCAGAAATATACAATACATATACCATACATACGTGGAGAAAGAAAAAGAATGCAAGCATCGTTGATAAAACGTCAAATCCAAACAAACCGTCATTATGGTTCAAGGATATAGACCTCGTCATCGAACCATAAACTAATAAAACTATTATTAGATATCGAGAATAGACTCATGACAATGAAGCGCGAAATTAAACAAGACTTTTAAATTGTACACTACGGTACACAAATACAAATAAACGTTTTGCTAGGCAACAATTCACTTATTCTCCCTATGTTTCATGAAAAGTTAGAATTCAAAGACGGGAGTGGCACAAAAGCCTCTCACGAAAATGTTTTCCTCCACTTTACTCGCATCAAGGCGAGTGCTAGGTGAGGTGCGAAGTTAAAGTGTTCACTGGAGGAGTTATGATTATAAATGATGCAGACGGTCGAAGCAAAGAAAGCCAGTAGTCGTTTACTACATCCCCGAGGATGAAAATGGAAGATAGCCTACAGCCTGCAAACATCAACTGCGAGTAATCTTACATATTACACTGTGAGCCACTGAATATTTGATCGAGTATGCGCGCTCGGAATTATAGTCACCTTGAAATACATATGCATATTTTGTCAGTAAAAGCTTGACAAACGAAATTGAAGTTGAAGAGTGCGGGTCTCTGTGTGTTGTACTGCAATTACTAGATAGGTATACTCGTATATCGTTATCCTTATGGTTATGAGATAATTCCGTTCCCTATTAAGGGTAAGAGACCTAGATTCGTAATTGCGTCCCTCATTAAGCGAGACTCGTTTTGCAAAATTAGATTTCATTAATGAAATTTCATCGGGCATGACCTGAATAAACTTGATGGACAACGCTAGGTTTAACTCTTCATACATACATTTGACGGTATGGAAATAAAATGGGTGAAGTTTTTTGACTCTGCATTTTATCGATGTAAACGCCGCGGTGTCCCATGTACGTGATAGATGTGATGTAATTAAGAGGGAAAGTCTTTTTGTTTGTTTATGTGGAACTGACGAGATACCACAATCTATCTTCGCGCCTATTTACCTCTATGTGGGCCACACGGCATTGTTTGCGCACGCTATGGAATTAACTTGACGAGTAATCTTTTATAATGCTGCAGAATACCAGATAACAATCTCGGGACTTGAGTGAAGCTCTCCACGTAAGGCCTCTATTTTTTTAATGAAAGTTGCGGGTCCTTGAACTCCTGTGGAATTGAATATTCTCAGACAGAATTCATTTAATTTCAGATGAACTCATTTCGTACGTAGATTGATTTAAACAATTTCGGCTAGATAACGTTAATAAAATATTTTAAGTAAGTATGTAGAATTATAGAATAATATCCAATTAACCCATTTATTGTTAAAAGTTAATAATACTATGTAATACTAATGTTGTAGTTTTAAACTAATTTAGTTCGTAATTCTAATTTACATAAATTAAGTTACACAAACAAAGAAGTATTAAAACTTTGCATGTCGGTTATTATAGGTTCTATAGCTGTATTAACAGCATCAAGCGTATTTTGTAGCAATATAAAAAAAATGTTGATAAAGGAGACTCGTAAACACGCTATACCTACTTACCATTTATTTATATCGACTACATTTCAAGGTTTCCTAATATTGAAGTCGTTTGAAAACAATCGATCATAAGAATCCTTCTCCATATTATTCAGGGATTATACAAACGTAACATTCAACTGCAACCTAGTCATAATATTACCATGTGTGCAAATGAATCCGAGAATGTAGCAATGGTGCATGTATACCTATTCAAATTTATGTTTCAGATATTTCCGACAAGATGTTACAGATGGGCTCGAATCGAGCGGCCTATCGGGTATTACGGCTCGCAGCACTCCCAGTTCCAATCTCGAGCCACAAGCCGCAGACAAACTCTAATTACAATATGATACCAACTGTAGAACTTCAGTACGAAGCTTATTCAGTGCTCAATATATTGCATACTAAGCTATTTTATTGAAGGAAGGCGTATTTTTGAAGAATTCTTATACCTTTAATGTAGACTTCTTTTATTATGAACTATCAGGGGAGTAATCAAATACAATGTTTAAAAATGATTGAAAAGTTGTATTATGATTGAAAAGTTAAGTTGTATATTGTTTCCGATAGTTGGTAGGATTGTAGATGGCTCCAACAGCACCTCCTAAGATGTGAAGGCAAATTTCGAATGTTCATCTAGCAAAAGACTTGTCGCGGGTTCAAATCCCGTCTAATCTTTCACTTTTTCCAATTTAAAATCTAGTTAGGATAATTTATTACAAACGTAGTTACGGCGAAAAATGTGGGTGCTAGCACCTCTGCCTACCCCTTCGGGGATATAGGCGTGAGTTTATGTTATGTTATGTACTTATCAATACATTAAAAAATTGAGTTAGAAGCTCATGGTCTCAAAATATGAAACTAAAGAGACATATTTAAAAGGAGGTTTGCTAAAATATTGAAAGTTTGATATAAATTATCTACGGGACGATATAAATAATCCAGCTGAATGTTGGATAAGTATCCTTGACGGACATTATCCACGTGTTGACTGTTATAACAAGACAGCAAAGATGATGGACAATGACTCACGCATTCTGCGCGTGTGGTCTCACCGCGATCCGCGATTGTTTGTTTAAAATCCAAACTCCTTTCTGAAATATCATAAAAACGTTCAAGTATCGCTTCCAAATATTTGGTAGAGCTTTTGTTTATGTGAACCTTGTTTATGATCGGAGATTATTATCGAAAAGTTTAGCGGTTGGCAGCGTAAGTATCGTTATCGGTTACCTACTGCTTATTCAAGTTTACTTTCGTTTATATTCCCGAAATAGGTCATGTAAAGACTAATACTACGAGTTTAACTCGGTTTGATATAGTTCCAATTAAAGCACATTATTAAAAAATATTAAAAGTAACCATCATTATCAGCTGCAAACGTTAATCATAAAAACGAAACAGTTACAAATGATAAACAATAATAAATTAAACAATGTCACACACATGTGGTAACTTGGTAATACTGAAATGAAAAAGCGTGAAATATGTTTCAGCGTCTCGTTAATTTAGTAGTTTCCTGATAACTGCACCACTGTCTAATTCTGAAAGTAGTTCAAAACTAAGAATGCTGCGTATGTGCCAAATTGCATTGCGCAATGAAAATATGGATAGGTACACAATCAAAATAACCGAATTTCGAAACAACCAACTGACTACGAGTAAAACGGTTATTGGAACCTTGGAGCTATTGTGCCAATTCGAGTCGTTTACAACAATTTACACTATTCCATGCGCCAAATGATTCTGCGGATAAAGATTCAAAAAATTATTTCGATTTTTAGATTCTGGTGGTTATTTTCGATTCACGGAAAATAAAATAGTAGGCGACGTTCCTTATTCAAAGAATTTTGATAACAACTAAATGTTTGTTCACAACGATCACATGGAATCGACTATACAGCAGTTTGATTAGCTGTGTTTCTGACTGCTACCGTGTCAGGTGTTGTGGATTTGGTTCAAACAGGAGATATTTTCCTTTCTTTATTTACTAAGAATAGCTCTGGATCGCTCCGGGCGTCGTTTTCTGTTTCTTTTAATTTAATTACTTCGTGTCTTTATTTTCAGTCAGACTCTTTCACTGTTCGGGTGTGCCTAAATAGTGTTAGTCTACACTGATTGATTGAACGTCATGTGAAGTGTGTGTGGGCATGTCAAGTAGATTTCAACGAGGAAATCGCCAATAATATTTGCTAAAATCACATAATATGTTACTGTACTGAACCTGTTTTGGGTTCACCAGCGACGATGGACATCTATGACGGGGCAGTGGAACACTTACTTTTTTCCATCCATTGCCCGCTCATTTCTTTAAGTATGTAGTAACAAAACGTAATTGTAAAGTCGACCAAGAAGGTTTTGTGTTATAAAACCATCGCATCCAGCAAAAGGAATTATATCCATTTATGGAGATACTTAGCTAGTTTTATTTCACGTACCTAAGTAGGTATCTACGTAATTAATTTACACAAACAACATTTGTAAATAGAATATCGTCACGATAAGTTTGAAATAGTTTATTGTTTGTGTTGGAGTAAATTCCTGGATATTTTAGATTCCCTAAGATTAAGTACTAAATAGCAATATAAGTTTATCCTCATGCCAAATATGTTTACCTATGTCATTTACGGCCGTAGATTTGCTTAGTACTTACTAAATTCTTAACGAAGAACGATGATTTATTTTTTCTCAAGAATGACTTTGATTTACAACTTACTATCGGAAATATCAAAAGTATAAAGCATTAAAAATAAAATATAACAACTTCATTAAAAGTGGTAATCCATAATATTATGCTTAAAGCCCGTATAAGTCATTCGTATAATGTGTTTTCTCATTCAGTTATCTCGAGGCGACAAATGAGTGTAATGAACTTTCTGTGGACTTCGGATAAACTATTCGTAATAGCTTGACAATGTCAACGCGCTAGTAAATCATTGAGTTATAACAATAAAAATAATAATGATTTTATTATTTCTGTTTTAAATTTTAAATTAAGTAACCTGAGTTCCTTTGGAGGAATTGCGACTAAAAAAATCTTCAACGCAATATCTAAAGGGACGGTCAGTATTACGATAAACAAAAATACATCCTACGTCAAGTACATACTATTTAGATAGATATCGATTTATACATCTCTGGAGTACAATCAGCTTCTTCTAACTAAATTGGAATGACAAGAGTATTTGAATTTCCACAAAGTGCTTACAGAATCAAAAAGACAATCACCCTATATAAATAAAATCTATTGTTATTTTAGGGAAATTGTCCTCCAATAGTTTGAAGTACATATTCACTAAGTGGACAAGTATTATGGAAATAATCTGGTAATAACGAATGTCGTTGTATATAATACCTCTAGTGCTTCTTTATCCCTTTTCCCATTCACTAACTTATTTCTATACCGGTGAGGTGAGGCAGGGGCGCCCACGCGTACCAGATTTCTATCCAACAGGTTATGATATAGTTGTTTTATTTAATATTCCGCACTTTCTATTAAGTACAGGACTACCTATAATCTTATGATTAAGCTTCTCAACTGAGTTTATTGAAGAATAAGGGAATTTAGACTTTTGCCAGATCAATTTCAATCGAATAGGTAGATTGATTGATTCCTCACAGAAAACTTTAGAATTTAAAGTTCTAAAGTGCTCTATAGTTTAGATCCATCTTTTATATTTTTAATTTTACGCTTTTACTAGCTTGTAATAATATACTCATACTAGACGAATTTAACCTCTGTTGTACACTTTGTACACACACTAGCTGGAGGCCAATACACAGGTATATATAGATATACCGGGATACAGGTACAGGAATAGTAGTAGTCGTTGATTATTTACTTGTGTAGTCAAAGAATCAAAGAATGTGTGATCTAGATACCCTTATAAAGCTTTAGTACTCTGGTAAGAAAAGCATGACTGACCGTGACGTATTGGTGGACAATATTAAGGTATGTTGGTAGGTTAACAATAATAGATTCAAATACCCAATTTGACAACAAGAATTAGAATTACCGTGTGTGTGAATGGCAAAGTGAAGCTTCTAAAGTTGTGAATTGTAAATTAATGTGTTCTGTTTAAATCTATTTTTATGGGATAAAAGAGAGCGTGTAGTTACTGTTCTCTGGTTGTACCACAGACGGTTATGTAAACGTCCAATCCAATACATCTTATACTTAAATTTTCTCATTTGAGCTGTCACCGTAAAGTTATCATTCATTGTTTTGTTTTAATTTAACATCACCTTATTTCTACGGTATAATAAAGCTGTCGAGACCAAACTGACTCACATATTTTAAGGTGAACCCAATTTGTCAGGGAGATGTCGACATCTGGTACCTACTAGTTGCCACGTTGTGATAGAGATATTACAGAGACAGTTTTTATGAGTAACCATGCATGATGATTCAATCTTGCTAGATTATGCGTTCATTGTTCGGGATTGACTTGAATGTGGGGTTTGCCTCATTAGGATAGTATTCATACAGATATCGCTGTGATATGAACAATGATGAGTCTAAACAACCATTGTTTGTTTATGAGATTAAATTACATATATTATTTTTATTGAATTATTAAAGTTAGTTTTGTAAGTTGCCTTTAAAAGTCAATAAAAGAATCTTATGAGCGCTTCTGAAAACGCAATTCAGGTGGCTCCGAACTGGGAATACAGAATTTAGGTGTGGAAATGCCGTCGACTCGACAGAAAAAGAAACTAGCCCCTAGGATTTGATGGTGCGTATACATAAATCCAAACAGTAATATATATTTATGTGTGTATATTTTTATCTGTCTGTTACTGCATGCTACATTTTTAAGGACAACTTAAAATGTTTGATGACTGAAGTAATCAAGGCTACGGTTACATGGTAACAATTGAGTGCCTTTAATAACTCTTTTTTATTTACTTTTCGCGTGCAGCAGTCCAGTTTCTGATTATCGTTCATCACAATCAAACTAAATTAAATGCGGGTAGCCTTTACTTTCGAGTGATATAATGTCAGCTGTGTAGAAAAATATTCTAAACAATTATTAACATTCTTTATTGCTCATCACAGCTTTACTTGAAAAATGAAATTGAACTTATTTTACCGGACTAAGTATTCAATCACTATGTAGTAAAACAAAAGTTCTCTGTCCCTATATCTCTATGTCCTTATGTCCCTTTGTATACTTAAATCTTTAAAACTACGCCAAAGATTTTGATGCAGTTTTTTTAATAGATAGAGTGATTGAAGAGGAAGGTTCATATGTACATAACATCATGCTACAAGCAACTGGTGAGGAACAGGGGTGACGCAGACGAAGTAGCGCAGGTCCGTTAGTATAGTATATTCCCATAAATATTCGACAGTAGCACATTATGTTAGAAACGGTACGAGAACCTTACAGAACGGTGAATTTCGATTGAGCGCCACCGAATGTTGTCTTATTTCAGTAGCAAACTAATTTCAGGACACATTTGAACTCGTATCTTTTATCTTCTGGGAATATTGTATTTAAATTAGTCCTAAATACTGTAGAGTAGTGTAGAGTATATTGATTCCGTTGCTTCTAAATATTATGAAACGTTTCAAGCGTTGAGGTAAACAAAGTTTCATCAAAGTTATGATCGTAACGCGTGACATACCACAGAGCGAGGTGTCTGAGCATAAAGCAAGCGTTCGAGTGTAACAAGAGCCAGTGGTGGAAGCAATTACTAATATTCGATGGTATACAACGTTCGTATTCTACTATACCATATTGTATCCCTACAAACATACTTTGTATACATAACCACAGTTCGAAATGCCGTGAATATCAAAACATGAAGCACCTTTATTAGGAAACTATATGATTTAGTACAAAAAAGCAGACCTGTCTGCTTTTTAGAACTCAATATAACTGAATATTTATTTATAGTTAGTCATAACGAATATAAAACTCAAAATTCTTGAATATTTATAGTTACACGCAAATATGTTATACAATAGGTACAGCAATAAGCTATCCATAATACACACTTACAATTTTTTTTCCAACACCACTCATCCCTTTACGTCTATAATCAAATAGAATATTATATTGCGTGGCTGGTTTTTCCTATCCTTATCTAAAGATTTGCTTATTAATAATGTAGGATATTTAGTTCGACTTAGAATACATTATTTTAGTTAGAATGTAGAACAAAGCTGTTTATCTATTTCAGGTCGTTCTCCCTTTACTCATGCTAAATTCATTCCAGTATGATAATTACTATCGCTAGTGTGGAGCCCGAAGTGTTTAATCAGTGATGCTCGCAGATGGGAACTATGAAGATCTTTGAGGCCAAGTCATTTTCTTTAATGTACTAGCCAGTGCATCTGCTGGTTAACGGGAGAATCTCTGCTGCGGGTTTTCCTCTTGTGGCTTTCCTCTGTTATAATATAACAATGAGCCAAGAGAAGGAGCAAGCAGACATCATCCTCCAACGGGAAGTCGATTAGAATGATAATGCTAGTCGAAGGTATATCAAGACAAATTTCATCTTTTGGACAATACTTAGATGAGTTCTACTATTACGAATTTTGTGTATGAATGAATTGTTTTCGCACGAAATAGGGTACACAGGATGTTATATAGTTAATATGAAGCATGACGTAGATTCTAACTGCGGCGTAGTCTGCTACATTATGACCTGAGTTATAAAGGGGTCCACGAGCGTAAAACAAATTCAGCACGTCAATAAACAATGGTGAGATCATCTCTATGTTTATGTAACTACTCATAAATTTTTATCAAGGTGAAAGTAAAGTATCTATATATAATGTGCATCTGTTTATTATGTATATTAAAAAAAGATTTTTATATAGGATCTACGTCAATTTGACTTCGCCTCGCCTGATGGTAAGCTGAAGGCAAAACAAGGTCACACTCAGGACAGTCACCATTTCAAACATGAATTACAATAGTGACGCTCAGCTTGACGGCCCCATCAGATGCTTTTTCTTGCTCCGCTTAAAACACCCGAGACTGTAGGGAAGAAGTATGATGAAGGATATAGAAACCATATTATTATTTAATAAGCTCGTGTACCGTACGTAAACGTGTAGTACTAAAAAGGGTTTACAATGTTTGCCATAATTTTATATGCCATACTGGTAGTTGCCATAATTTCATTAGAAATAACGTTTCAGTTGCCATAATCGTGAAATGACATAAAATCACTTTCACTAATTTCATTGGTCATAATCGATCAAGTGTCATAATAATTAAAATCCATAAATGTATTTGCCATAACTTTCGTTTTCCATAATGTCAATTATACGACACAGATTTTTTATTCACAATTAAACCTGAAACTAGAGCTCCCGTCTTAGTCTTCGTGGTTTTTTTTTTAGTCTTCTAACCTAACCAATCCGAGTCGGATTGCACTGAGTCGGGGTGTTAACGATAATTAATTTTGACCTAACAATATTATGTATTATTTTCATAATTATATCAAATTTTTCATAATTATGTCAAGAGTCGATTATGAGATGTGTTACTTATGGAAACTAATTATTGTGATATATGTTGTTATAGAAAGTGATTTTATGGCAAATAAACGTTATGACTGTTGAGTTATTATGTCAAACGTTATTAGTATAAATGATAATAGTGCAAGTAAATATTATGACCGGGTATGATTATGGCAAACGAAATTAGTGCAAATGAATTTATGGAAAACGAAAGAATACCACTAAAAGAGCATATCTCAAACTGCACTAGTAACGATCATGAATTTCGAATTAGACTTGATTCCTTATCTATTGCACGCAACCGAAGTCCATCATAGTTTTCAATTTAGAAGCTATCATAAAGCATACCCACAATTCAACAATTGAGACGCAAGATGTTGCAACCGCTAGGGTAGCAACACTGACCTTAATTCGGAATAGATCGGCGGAATAAATTTATGGGCTGAATTAATCACTTTATTGACCACAACGACCGGCATTGATGACAATATGAGTGGCAACAGGTTTCAATACTTTTCAATCTGGAGCGTTTGTTGACCCATGCAATTAATTCAAGAAAAGGAATGCGAAGATTTGAAATATAGAAGATAATAATTGTGCTAAGAATAGGCCATGAGTCATTAGGAGCGATCTAATGTTAGCAAATGGCAGCATGCCTAATCTCTGCTAATTTTATGAGAACAATATGCCTGTTTACTATTGTGGATTAATTTATACAAAGTCCGCATGGTTTCATCAATTTTGGGAATGGGAATCTGGGAATCTGGGAGATTACAATTACTTGCTGTCCACACAGGTGGATTACGATGGTGGGAAAATCGTGTCGGTGTCCCTTTTTCAAATAATAAATATGCGGATGATAAGTTTCACTTCCAGAAGTACTTAAACCTCAAACTCAGACCGTCTACAATCAGTATATTTTTTTCTTAGCATATATAAAACTAACAGTTGCCTGCGGCTACGCCCGCGTGGATGTCGAATATCGTGTTGTACGACTCTACGCCACTTGCCACGCTTGCCTTTCAATACTACTTATCTTTGCTGTCATGACAACAGATATAGGTAGCGATACTAGCGCCAATGCTTAGAAATCTATTGTTCCGCTCCCTTGGATGGTAGCGTGATGATATATATCCTATGTTACTCCTGGATATTGTAGCTTTTATAGGTGAAAGAGTTATTGTAATCGAAAACAAAAAAACAAATCCTTCCTCTTTATAATATTAGTGTAGATAAAATAGACTGTGAATTTTATTATTAACAGACAGGCACTAGACGCTATGGGTTCTTCCATACTTCATCACAACATGATATTTAGATAACCCTAAAATGAAACCGAGCCTCGTCCTCAATATCACAATTGAAAGTAACCATTGTCATAGATTGAACGACAGATCCATTTAGATGGGTTTGTCAGACTATTCTTTTTCAATGTCATTAAAGTGGTCGGAAAAGGCTTGTCCATGACTTGAACGTGTTTTAGTGTCTATAATGACTTTAAAATGATGATATACAATGTAGAGAAACATGCGTAAATTAAATAACAGATTAAAGCTTCTTAATACTAACATAAAAATCTCACATGTAGTAGGTAAAGTCCAGAGTATATGATAGCTAGTCTAGTGGTAAACGGTTTAAGATCGCTTACGAATGTCTGTGGCATCAAGGATGGGGGTCTCAAAAACCTTTTATGCTACCTGAAAAGCTCAATACTGTGAATTACCTTCTATTAAATACTATTAATAGAGAGAAGGTGCATAACGCCTAAATAACATAAGTATTTTAGTACACTAGACATACAGCTGCAATAAGTCTTAAATCTCTTTAATATAAAAGTATAATCTGTCTTACAAACGCACGCTACATTGAGCAGTTAGTTCACTGTGACGTTGGCATCTGTTCGACCTCGAAGATTGCAAGCGATCTGCGAACCAACAGAGGACTGAGTCATCGACTTGGTGCAGAGTACGGTGATGATTCAATAGCGGTTATTCTTATCACGCGTTTAATTTAGCTAGAGACTTTCGGTACAAACTCAAGAAGCCAGTGTGGGGTAAACAGTTGTAACGAGTGCGGAGATTGATGGTGTAATGTTAACAGATGTCTGAAAACGTAACCTACCTGTAGATGTTGCTTTTTAGTATTTTATTTTAGTATCTATTAATCATATTCATACTGAAAATCCATGTATTTAAAAAAATTACAATATGAAAAACCACTACATCAATATTCATAATGAAATGCTAGGATTTAATGTTAACAATATTATCTACAAATGTGGCAAATATGAAAAATGAAAGGGTATGAAGATACAGTGTATAAATTTGGGCTTCTTATTACATTCTGCCTGGATTCAGAATAGTAACCCAAAACTAGTTTTATGTCCATAACAGTAAATCTTAAGATTCCTTGAAGGCAAGGAGCGATATAAATAAGCCCCAGAAAATGATAGCGAACATTTTTTCATACAATGTAGACGTATTAATAAAAAGTACGCCCATATCTTTTATAAGTAACAGTAACAGCGATCGTTCATCTAGATCGAGACGAAACAAAACGTAAGTAAAAAAGCCGTTTCACTAGAAACAAAAACTGTCTATGAATACAGTTGTCCTGTACACAGATGGTGTAATAAATTAGTCATTGTGTGATATGGGCAGTTGACCGATCCATGCCGAGCGTCTGTTCTAATAAGGACGATGGGTATCATTAGCATATAAAAACCTTGACAGTAATGTCAATACATTTATGACTGTTTAATAAAGACATGTTATTTTTTAATTGGCTTGATGTTTGGAATTTCTCACAGGCTGCTAAATATTTGTCAAAAAACTAAACGTACCTATTTGTATTGGCTGCCGTAAATTCACAACTTTTGCGACGGTATTTTCAAATTTATCTTCGAAATCCAAATACGGTGATGTATTCGAACAGTGATACTTCGAAATTAAAAAGTTTAGGTTATATAGGAGAAAAATAATAGTTGAAAACACGCATCAATAGAAACCCGAATAAAAGTTACCGAATACGCTAAATTGTACTTATAACAAAACATGAATATCCCATTTCATGACTTGTCCTTGAATAAGGAAAGAAAAAGTAAGTTATTCGTAATACAAATGTATTTCAGTGATTTCGGTTCCGTGAATGTTAGGTATAAGGGAGGTAATATTTTATTATGTCGGAGTCGCGGTTTACGTTTAAATATTTGCCCTTTTCTCTAATATCGCCGGTTAACGGTTAAAAGTGTTCTTACTGAAGATGTAATAGGTGTCCTGCTAATATTATACTATAAAATGTTACTTACACGTTAATCACGATAATAGGTTATTGTTTTCTGCGACAGCACAAGTAGAATTCTTCAAAAGTGCAAAAGCTCAACATATTTAGTTAAACGACGTTTTATGCTGACACGGTTCAATAGTGTGTTTAAGCAAGTTCTAATGAGGTAGCAACAACATGTAAATGAACAGAACCGGGTTAAACTTCTACTAGCTTCGGGATTAGTCAGGAAAAGGTAACAGATCTTTAACAGCCACCAGTTACTATGTAAATCACCAGTTAGATTACTAAAGGACACAGTTGTAAGGAATCCAAATGGAGAAAAGTTTGGTAGGAAAATGGCTTGGCATTGGATGGCGCGATTTTGTTTATGAAAGTTTTTCAAAGTAAAGCATATTCTATGTTAATGAAAGATTTTATAATAAAAGTCAAGAAAAAGTTGTTTCAAATATCTAAATACAGAAAGTAAAAAGTGACTTATATGTATATGAGAGACTACATCAAATTGAGTATCAATGTGCGATACCAATTAAAAATATAACAAAAACGATACTATTGTTATTGTGTGGTATTTTTGTTTGTTTTACAGTACAACAAAAAAAAATCCCAGAGCACAGACTATTCTAGACAGTATATTTTGTAGTCCACTCCATTAGTTTCTCAGCACTAGTGTTGCCCAAATGCAAGAACAAGACGAGACTTAGCCAGTCTTGGTCTTGGTCTTGCGCCAATACACCTGGTCTTGGTCTTGGTCTTGGTCTTGCGCTCCCAGTCTTGGCCTTGGTCTTGGTCTTGCAGCAAGAGTCTTGCAAGTCTTGCAATTACCTATTAATCTATTGCTATTTATTAAAGTTTACTTTAAATCTTAGAAAAACGTATTAGAATTGGAACATTGTGAGCTTGAATTAACATAGCCATAGTAAAGATCAATCAGATTAATAAATAACTGAAGATTTGATAAGAAAGTCGAAAAATCAACTGACCTATATGTCGTTTTCCATGGAAGTAACTGTTTCTTAATAGACATTTATGATTTATAAGCTTACATTTACTAAAACATGTAAAAATACTACTTGCGTGATCAGTATAATGTATTCATTTTCATTCTAAGCACTCTGAAACCTATTTATTCTTTGGAACACCTGTAGGTACTCTTAAAATTCGAAATTATTTTGCATGAGTATACCTACGCCCTGTGGCGGCAATCTAATAGTGTCAAATGTTGTGATTTCGGCGCGGCGGCAACGATTGTTGTATATGATTTCAAAAGAAGCCGCCGGCGCGTGTATTATAACCATGTACTTCCGAAAAGCGGCAAATTTCTTTGAGAAGTAAGTACAAAACCTTTGATGCCGCATTATCAAAGTGCCGATGGTTAAAACATAACTATGCATGCACTCAGTTTGATTTTAATGGATATTTTTTTATTCGCTATGTAGGTATGTTTATGGTATTAGTCGTAATGCGCATAGGTCCAGTTTTTCATATTCTTTGATACAGTTTTTTGCGTCTCATAGAATTCCTAAGCGTACCTATACACCGAACTGTTACACCTAACTACTCCGTGAAATAGCGCTAAGTCCTAGCTGCAAGACGCAAGAGTCTTGCAGGCTTAGTCTTGTTCTTGCTCAAGTCTTGCACGGTCAGTCTTGGTCTTGGTCTTGCTAAAAATACGCGGTCTTGTTCTTGGTCTTGGTCTTGCAAAAACGCAAGAACAAGACCAAGACTGCAAGACCAAGACTGAATTTGGGCAACACTACTCAGCACGGTCAGCTTAAATAGATTTTGGAATTATCACTCGATTGCGTAATTATATTGGAATGACTAATCACTATCATACACTGACTGGAATCTAAAGCTCCTTGTTAGTCCTTTTTACACAAGATCCTAATATATGACGAGAATCAAACATTGTTAATGAAACAGTCTAAATTAGTGGAAGTAGGGTACACAGTACACAGTTTAAGAAACATGAAGTTATCTCAAATTTGAAAATGTGGACATTCGTTGCCTTCCGTCAAGATTTGTTATAATTCGAAAAACATTTTTTTAATTATCAATTTCTCGAAAAAATTTACGCCTAAAATACAAACTATATTTATTACGATTTTAAAAGTGATTTATGGCAAAAGGGATGGCGTGTATCGTAAAAAATTATGAAAGAAACGCCATTAAAAAATGTTTATCACTGATTTATAGAATTTTGTCGTGGTCACATAAAAATATGACATCATACACGAAGGTCGTTACAATATTATGTTTTTGGCACTCAGTGTGAATGCGTTCAAAGACCGACTTGACGCATCAGCTCAATAGCTGCTAGTGTTTTACATAAATAAATAAAAAAAAATCTACTGAAGGAACAGTAGACAGATACAGTAAACAGTAGGGGAGAAGGTTCTCCTCTCCACCGCTCATTTCTAAAAAAAAACATATTTTCTGTCACTTTCTCACGCCTAGGTTTTATGTATTACGTATGTCACTCGCACACTTTGTTCCTGTAAGGATAACTTTATGGTAATCAATGTAACTACATATATTTATACCCATGTCACATATCAGTAGACATAATTCTTATAATGACGGCTGGACTATGAACTCTGTGCGTGTCTTGCATAACTAAACGTAAACAAATTGTCATGTTTATTACTGAACCAGCGGCGGTGACTAAATTGTTTCAATAAAAACGCACGACAACTGCGAACAAAAAATATCGGTATACAAGGCAACCACAAGTAGATAGACAGGCAGATGGATGTCCATCCTTCTTTACATGGAATGATATTTATATTATACACTAGCTGACCCGCGCAACTTCGTCTGCGTCACCCCGTTTTTGCAACATTTTTCTTTCCTGCTCCGCACCTGTTTGTTGTAGCATGATGTTATATACATATAAACCTTCCTCTTTAACCATTCTATCTATTAAAATAAACCGCATCAAAATCCGTTGCATAGTTTTGAAGATTTGAGCATACAAAGGGACAAGAAAAATAGGGACAGAGAACGCGACTTTATTTTATACTATGTAGTGATGATAAGCAGCAGAACTGATCGGAATGAAATCATAGCACATGGCTACTATTTATCTTGGGAATATGTTCCTTCCGTTCTCAGGAAGTAACAGGGTTAGTATTTCACGCGGATAGAGTCACGTAAACAATCTTAGTAGAACACACTTTCCATGGTGTTATAGTTTAGACCGTTAACAAAATGAACATTAATTATTGCCGGGTCTGGGTTTATCTCACCCTTCAGATGGCACTGGATGGTTTTAATGTTATGGTTATAAGACCATTTAGTGACATTTGTAGATCATCTAATATACATATATCTTACATGTATATAATTTGCTTTTAGTCTCTAAGTCGCCCTATATTATATACCGCGGTAGGTACTCTAGATCTAATAGTAATATGTTTGCACCAACCTCACACATTATTAGGCTGAAAAATATTTGTTCATCAATTCTTCTTATCTATTTAATTACCTAATTAAGAATAATAATAATAATATGCATATAATTTTATTATATTTTCCCTCCGTTACTATTTTTTACATATTTAAGTATAAAAGATATATCCAACGCACCAGACTTGAACGTTAATTATATAATTCTATAATATAAAAATATTCTTTATAAAACTTTCTATACTTACACTTTCTATATTTCTAATTACTGTTACTTTGTTTATTTTAACCGTAGCGTTCCATCATTCTCACGATTTGAATTTGAATTTGAAACAGTTGTTATTGGCACTTAGACGAATGTTTCAGACTCAAATAAAAAGTAAAAATTAAAAAATTGATGATTGAAAAAAATGATATTCAGTTCAGTTGAAATTTTGCAGTTGCCAGGTACAGGAAGGTTTTTAAAAGAGAAATTGTAAAAAAAGATTATTATATAATAGGCATTAGCTAAGCAATAAAATTAAATGAATTTTGTGAAAATTTTAGGCACGCAAATCCGTCTTAATATATTTTCTACTTTCTATAGACATTTAAAAAAATGACATAGTGATGAGAAATGTATTTTATCTTTATAATATATGTATCGCCACTGTTCGTAACATAAATATAAATGAGTTTCAGTCACATACTTATCACAAAATACAATATAATTGCACCCTGAATTAATGAGAGGAAGTTTTATTTCAAATATCGTAGATTACAAAAAATAAGAAACGTGTAGGTAGCTACAACACTGTTTCCCTCGTGGGGGCTTTCCCACGAATTCGAGAAATTGTACAGACGTAAGAATACTTATTTGTGTAATTGGGCATCTTTCCAGGAAAAAAAAATGTACACAAAACAACAGTATTTTTCTAAGAAATAATAAGCACATTAAATATTGATCATTTGTACTTCTATACAAACAAACGATCATCATCATCATCATCCTCCTTGTGTTAATCCCGGCTGCATCAGAATCTGCCACGGGTTCGCTTTTTTTCTAGTCTAAAATCGTTGCGGTTGAACTGCGATATTTTCCGTGAAGCAACTGCCATCTGACCTTCACAACCCATTGGTGATACTGCAGTTACACCAGTTGTTGGATTTTTTTGGGGCACTAACCAGTTAGCGATGTACTAACATGTATCAAGTACGAATACATCGGGAAGGACATACCACCACCAAGACCCATTACCTCGCCTGCAGCCGAAGCCTGTGTATTGCGTTGACTGTCGAGCGATCTACTCAGAATGAACCAACTAACCTTCGACAAGTGCCAGAAGAATGAATGATCACACTGCAGGCCGCGGAAAACCGGAAGCATGGGAACAGTTCAATAGAAGCGAGTTTATTCTAATCTAACACAATCTTATCTCACAAAGATAGGTAGGTTGTGACCCCTATCGTACCCGTCTAGCCTATGAAAGTAAGAATTGCAATGCGTAACATAACACATTACTCCACAGGGTAACATATTATGAATCAATGTATTTGCTTTCCATTTTGAATTCGTAATACACGAACATTTTCAATGGAGACCACATATACAATATTTTTATGTATGCGACCTATATCCGAGTTGACATTTGAACAACACATGGCGCGCAATATGTATTCAGATATTTCAGGTGAGGTCGATGACCGCCGTTTCTAGTGACTACGAAAAGTAGCGACGTGATCACAGACGTGATTTAGCAAGTTTGCGTTCTACTTATTTATTTGAATTTGTTCAGTGGCGAAACATCGATTGTTTCAAATATTATCGCGATTGTTCCTAGATACTTAGAACGATGCATCATGCCTGTACACGCATGCGGGCGTCTCATTTGATACCCACAGTGACTTCTGTATTTTATGCCTACATAATAAGAATGTAAGGAGCCATGCCACGGTACATTTGTTGGAAAGTGGTTACCGTCGTCTATACATGTTTGAAACACCGAGACGTCACACTTGTGCTGCCGACTCTATAGAAACGGTCGCCTCGTACAAAGTATCAGCGATAGCAGGCACCAGGGGCAGCCTTGTTGGCCTACTCTTACGTCTCCTAATAGCACGAAATCAGCTAAAGAAGTAACGCTTCTAAATCGCATTAAGGAGACCCGACGAGTAACCTCACTAGGATTTACGCCTTAATTAGGAACTGCAAGAATTGTACGGAAATGATAGTCCAGTTACAGTTTTTTCAATGAAAGCTCACTAAGACCTTCAGCAAAATTGTCTTGTGGGGAGAAGGAATGGGGGAGGGGCGAGACTATGAATATGTTCGCCAAGAGTCTAGCTGGCTATTAAGAACACCACAATAATAATCACTTTTGTTTAACCTTTCAACCTTTGCTAACAATTAACTTACTACTAAACCAGAAGTGATAAATTTTCAGTGGCATTCAGATTATTATTCTGTCATTGATCTGATTATAAGTGTAAGATTTTCAGGTGAAAATAAATAATGTTGATACATGGCCACACCATGTCTCAACATTATTTATTTTCACCTGAAAATCTTTGAGGTTCATGATCAAAGGGTCTCTTTGAAAACATCACCCAATATAGAGATATATATACATTAAAAGAATTATAAGCTATTAACTAGGTAGGTTTTACAATTGATTTTATCCTGTTACTTTATGAATACAAGACACATGCAATTGAATCATAATCAATTACAGTAATAAATCACCTGGAGATATTTGACTATAATAGCAGGAACAAAGAATAGTATTTAATAAAAAACCTTTTGAATGTCATACATCTGATTCATTATCAAATTTATTTTCTTTTTCATGAACTTAAATTTATTTCTCATTCTAATTATTAATTAAATAATTTATCTAGCTCAATTATATGTAACATAGCACTAAGCGGTTAATAATTTATACATTGTTTTTAATCAGATATCAGTATGAAACGGTGTGTGCATTTCAACCGATTCGTTATAATAAATTGTGTATTTGATAACTAATATAGTTAGTAAAACATTACTTAATTACTGGTGTATGTTGTTATAATTATTGTAATGACCGTTGATATCATAATCATAATTTCAAAGCTGATAGTTCTGTTAAAATCACTATATTATATTTATATAGATATTTTTATAGATATTGCTGTGATTGGCTTGCTATTGGGAATAAATTAGGAACTAATAAAGTATAACTTCAAAATAGTTCTAAACTGTAAATAAATTTAAACAAAGAACAAACTACACAGATTGTCTCAATAGTAAGGGGTTTATGAACTCTCTCTAAACGCAGACGATTTTGTATTGGAATACCACAAGAGCTATCTATCATAATTTGATGTGGAGACAGTGTGTAGGTGCACCCAACCACACGAACTTGAAAGACAGGTTATAGATAGGTTTACACAGCTGGAAATGCTGTAGAAATTACATCAAAATGTCAGGAAGACATTTTGTATCTTAAAATTACTCTGATAAAATTACGCGAAGAAGTAATGATAAGTGTATACCTAGTACATGTAACAAAACATCTGAAATACGGTTAAGACAAGCGGTATGCTTAGTTTGGTTTATAAGATGTTATAAGAACGCCAAGAACAGTTATTACTAGAGTATAAAGTATATTTATTAGAACTTTTCATTTTCCAAACATTGAAACACTGATGGTCTCGCATTCAATTTTCACATGACCCCATATCTTAAGTTTGATGACTTAGATTGTGTAAATTAACTCACTTACCTTGCAGTTCGTTTGTTTCAGTGAAGAAATGAACTAAAGTAAACAATTTTAATTCATAAACAAAACACTACATAAATCGACAATCACACACCAATCCACAGCCCAGTCAACTCCTCACCGCACCGCACTTCCCTAAATTTGACCCATCCCGACCCGAGCCTAAATCCCGGAGAAATTCTTGCCACAGAAATAATTAACTTGTATTATTCAGGTGGTTTTTACATAAAAAGATAACTTTTATTTATAAAAAGGGGAGACAAGCATCAATTTTTTAATGATTTTTGAGCAAAGTAGAAATATAAAAAGCAAATAAGTATTATCTAATTTGTTTAAAACAAATCTATGAATTGATTTCTTATATAGCAACACAATGGTGACATGAAGCGCCACCTAGTGGTGAATAAAATAGGTATCAATCTTTACGCATTTAGCGCACTCTTTTGTGGAGTAGCGATATTGCTTTGAACAGCGTTTAAAATAGACCACGAGATGGCGCTAGTTAAATAAAATTAGGTATTTCACATAAAAGATGGCGCTTCATTACATTATTGCAAAACTGTATTTCACCAGTATATAAATTTTTATATTAATTTATGTACTTATAAAAAACCCAGAACAAAGTCAACAACCTGTTTTCGACAGGAAAAATGATGTTTTAACCATCACCATGTACTTCATTCAATTTTCAAAAGGTCTCATGCTGTTTTCAATAGTAGGTACCTAATATTAACAAAAAACACGATCATTGCAGAATAATAGTACAAAGATGCAAATCATTTGATATTTTAATTTTATCTTTTATTAAAATATCGATATTAGACTTTAGATTTTTATGCAAAGACCTATCAACCTTACGATATTTTAGAATGTACGATATGTTACGATATTTTAGGTACAACTCATAAAAAGTGCCAATATTTTTTTCCTCCTTTAATATTACTATTTGTGCTCCCATCATTTTTTTCTTTTACTCATCAATTTAACTTCAATTTCATTTTTGAACTATCTATGCCTACCTCAATATTGTAACAAAATTTGAGAGCGGTCTTACCGCAACCTCCACTAATATTCGTGGATTAGATATCTATTTAATGTTTAGATCAAATTGTTAGGATATTTGAGAGTTCTGAATCTACTTAGGTACTTATGTACAGTCAGCATCAGATCGATTGGAGAAGTAATTTTACATAAGGCGTTAAGATGTTTTTGAGTAGGTACTTTGCTTGTTAAGATCAATCTAATGATGACTGTATTTATCACTAATATTGTATCATCTATGCTCACCACCTATTTATACGTTTCTTGACACCGCGATCGACCGCGTCACGTGCTCTGCCAGGTTCGAAGGGGCGTGACTTCGAACAAGGCGGAGTTTTCGCTCTAGAAGGTAATCTCAAATTAGGCAAACTCAATTTTTGCAACTAACTTAAGGTGGAACATAATTTTATGGTTGGAATTACAAAAGATAAGATTGTTTGAAGCGTAGAACTGGAGTGTCATACTACCTGCGTACTTTATTGTCTTATGAATAAATGAAATACGTAAGTCCGGAGAAAGTCAAAATAAACTTACATGTGTATTGGAGGGGAGAGACTGGATCCGGGCTCAAAAGTGCAAGCTTTGGATACAAAAGGTTTTGGCGCGTAATGGTGACCCTCATTCCTCTTCCTTTGCTTTCAGCTTACCATCAGGCGCGGTGAAGTCAAATTGTCGTTTCCTAAATAAAAAAAGGAAAGTATGATCCACTTTTAATTAATGGCTGAATAGTTTGATGTAGTGTTGCCCAAATGCAAGAACAAGACGAGACTTAGCCAGTCTTGGTCTTGGTCTTGCGCCAATACACCTGGTCTTGGTCTTGGTCTTGGTCTTGCGCTCCCAGTCTTGGCCTTGGTCTTGGTCTTGCAGCAAGAGTCTTGCAAGTCTTGCAATTACCTATTAATCTATTGCTATTTATTAAAGTTTACTTTAAATCTTAGAAAAACGTATTAGAATTGGAACATTGTGAGCTTGAATTAACATAGCCATAGTAAAGAGAATAAATTATTATGACATCTACTACCTATCCTTACCATTTTATCCCAATCATAATACTACTTGCGTGATCAGTATAATGTATTCATTTTCATTCTAAGCACTCTGCTCTGAAACTTATTTATTCTCTGTAGGTACTCTTAAAATTCGAAATTATTTTGCATGAGTATACCTACGCCCTGTGGCGGCAATCTAATAGTGTCAAATGTTGTGATTTCGGCGCGGCGGCAACGATTGTTGTATATGATTTCAAAAGAAGCCGCCGGCGCGTGTATTATAACCATGTACTTCCGAAAAGCGGCAAATTTCTTTGAGAAGTAAGTACAAAACCTTTGATGCCGCATTATCAAAGTGCCGATGGTTAAAACATAACTATGCATGCACTCAGTTTGATTTTAATGGATATTTTTTTATTCGCTATGTAGGTATGTTTATGGTATTAGTCGTAATGCGCATAGGTCCAGTTTTTCATATTCTTTGATACAGTTTTTTGCGTCTCATAGAATTCCTAAGCGTACCTATACACCGAACTGTTACACCTAACTACTCCGTGAAATAGCGCTAAGTCCTAGCTGCAAGACGCAAGAGTCTTGCAGGCTAAGTCTTGTTCTTGCTCAAGTCTTGCACGGTCAGTCTTGGTCTTGGTCTTGCTAAAAATACGCGGTCTTGTTCTTGGTCTTGGTCTTGCAAAAACGCAAGAACAAGACCAAGACTGCAAGACCAAGACTGAATTTGGGCAACACTAGTTTGATGTTTATTGCTCTGTGCCGCAAAATGGCTGAATCGAATCAGACTAAACATGAAGCAAAGATAGACTATGATCTGGAAAAGCACTACAGCTGGTTACATTTTATTCCAGAAACAGTAATAATTTTTACTTCCACCTACAATATCTAGATTTTTTTCACGGTATTCTTTGTTATATCATTTGGTATAGTATATTTTGATGCGGTTTGTTTTAATAGATAGAATGGTCAAAGAGGAAGGTTTATATCTATATATCATCATGCTACGACCAACAGGTACGGAACAGGAATGAAAAATGTTGCAAAAACGGGGTGACGCAGACGAAATTGCGCGGGTCAGCTAGTAACTAATATAATGGATACAATAGAATTTCAACTCTTTTTTCAACTTAGGTATAGGTACTGTAAGTCCCACGTCGCTCCAGAAGCCGCCTCACGTCTTGTATTACAGAAACTTATTACATATTTTCACATTGTCAACAGTCTGCTAAACGGCATTGTCTTTATTATGAGCATATGCTGATATTCCCAACGCTGGGCATGTTTTCGTTGCGGTTCTAACGAGCTGTCACACATTTCTGACACGGGGGACGTTGACGGCCTCTATCTCACGGCTTTATCTATTTCAACGGGATATCTGTCGGACGACGCAAGCCCTCCCGTTATTTTTGTTTCGAGATTTTAATCTTAGCTGTCCATTCGACGACAAAATAATATCTGTGATGGAATATAAATGTCTGGCGGGATTCAGCGATATCTTTTTTAACAAATGTTGGGAGGTTTAGCACTATGTACCTATTTATTATCTTTGGTCTTGTTTTTATTCATAAGGTTTTATGATGTGTACGTTGCCTAGTGGACACTAGATTGTTAAATGGAGGAGAGCGTTTAGTGTTTCGATTATAATTCAGGTATTGAGGACTAGCGGTGAGGTCTCCGTTTTGCCTGAAATTAAATTCGCAAGAAATTCTTACAACGTGATTGCTTCGCCACCAGTCGGTTATAATTTTTGAATAAAGAACAAAGTAACAGTTAAATAAAATGTACAATATATAGGTAACATAATCTAATAACGGATCAGGTTTATAACGTAGATAAGTTATCAAATCGTGATATTTTTGGCACCTGAAATGGAAACAGTTCTTTCATTCTTGACCGTGAACCCATTTGTCAGTAGAAAGTAAGTTAATTATAGTAGATTAGATAGCTAAGTAGTAAACTTAATTATTACCAATTTCAATTTTATTCAGAAAATATGACCTCCTATTTCCTCTTCCATATCCATTTATTTTATACGTGGTTTCCGTCAGAATAGAATTTGGCCCACGCCATCTCTTCCCAAACAGTGTCATTTAGTAATTATGGGATAAGGCTGTTTAAAATCTGATAGATATATTTACAGCCCAGATTTAGCCTCAACTGCAGTGCTCGACTCAACAATAGTATTAATGGTAATAGGCTGACCCCCTATTACTTGGAGCCGAACAAAATGATTGGTGAAATGTGGGTATCCCGGAGGGATAAAGAATGTATGTATTATTCTTATATATGAAATTCTCGTGTCACAATGTTCGTTCCCGTTCTTCTCCGATACGGCTTGACCGATTCTCATGAAATTTTGTGAGCATATTGAGTAGTTCTGAGAATCGGCCAACATCTATATTTCATTAGAAGTCCACGCGGGAGGAGCCGCGGGCAACAGCTAATTATAATATATTATCGATATTTAATTGATAACACACTTGTACTTCTTCAATGTATTTATTACTACTGTGGTAAATACAGTGGAGAATAACAAGTGTGTTATCAGTACAGGCATGCCAGTTGTTCTAAAATTTCATTACAAAACTGTATTATTTTTAATATTCTCTATATAACTTATTTTATGAGTTCTTGCACACAAGAATAAACGCCAGATGTTGCTATATTTCTGACATTGTAAACTGTACAGTAAATTCGGTCGGAATTGGGTTGGTTATATAATTGCCATTTCCTGTGACCACGTCGTCGGCAGCTGCATGTTGTCGATATTCGCCACGTGAGTTCCGCACGTGCCCCCCAGTTAAGCAGAGCCCCTCCCCACAGCCTCCATGCCCCCTTGCCTTGTTATAAATCCAACTTTTGTCATAATTTTCCCTTTAAAAAGTACCTGGTATTGTCTACGCAAAACTCTCGAAGCACACTGTCAAGTTGAGGTAAAACAATCTACTTTATATGGACTCACTTTTATTTTTAACGAGAAATTGCGCGAACAAATAAACTGCCATGTATTTCGCATTTCGCCTTAAACGTTTTGACAAGCGTATACATTTGCATTAAGTCGTCGCTACTCATCGAGGCAGAAAACTTACAATTAATATTAAAACATGCGCAATAAAATAAAGCCAAGCAGTCGGAAAGTATACACGTCACCCGAGCAGTGCTTTTGACATGGCTGTTATTTTGATGAAATTCCGTAATGTTCTAACTTCATAGTGATTATCATGGCATTTTCTACCATACGCTACTTAAAATATGGAGTGAAATTGCTTGGTTAGCAAGTGAAGGGAGTTTGTAGGGTATTCTAGTGCTCATCGCTAGCACGGGCGATAAACACGGATGCCGATGATATAGTTCCGGATATTGTTCTTTATCGTGCCATCGACACTGTTTCTGGTTTGATACCTATTTTCTGGTCGATGTCGGTGAAGTAATCGACATGAAATTACTTATGCTAGAATTAACATACATCGGTAGATAACATCTATTATAATATCTTAATATTCGCATGTTTTGCTTACTCGTATTAGACGATTATATATTCTGGAGGATAAAGCAATACCTCGAATTAACAATTACTTAGTTGCTACTTGATATTGTTTCTTCTGAGAAACTATTGTAATATTAGGTAAGCTAATTAATTCCGTTTGGAAGTAGTTTGTTGGTTTCAATCGTTCACAAACATGGGCTTGTTAATATGTTGGAGGCCTTGGGCATTTTAGAATAATAGGGCCTTCTTCTCCTTCTTCCGTGCTGATTGCGTTTCGACTCACAATTTCATATTGCAATTTCCCAGTATTTTGCTACTTGGATCGTGTTCTCGGAGGTACAAATGAGTTTTTCCGATGTGCATGTATGTGGGTATGCAGTACATGTTAGCATATGGGCCATTGTCTGTGGAAAAACAAACACAACACAGGTCCGCGCCACCCAAGGCTAGGTCACATATTCGTATTCAATGGCTTATCGACTATCAAATTTTATTTTTCCAGTTTGCTGCTACATGGATGCATTCTGAGAGACATTCATGAGTTCCTCTGGTGGTCCCATACGGACACACACCACACTGGAGTCTGATGGTGAGCCATACCTTGTAGAGTTAGTTTCACTACAGATTGGTAGACCTAACCGCGGTAGCCTAGCAGTATGGGTAATGGACTGCTGAGACGAGGTCTCGGGATCAATCCCAGGTTTTACCATGGCACACACCAATGACTTTTCGATGCTTTTCGAAGTTATGTATGTATTTATAGCAGGTTTATAAGTGCCCGGTTAATGGCAATAGGCTCGACACCTATTACATTGGGACCTAAACATAAACTAGCGAAAAAAAACCTCTGCCTACCCCTTTGGGGATATAGGCGTGAGTTTATGATAGGTTATGTTAGACCGATTTTTATTCCTTCTTGATATCGGCCTGAAGCCTGTTCTTCAATTTTAAGCAAACTTTTAGTTCTAGATTATAGAAGTTGTATATCTATAACCCATATAGAAAACCAACAAAGATAAATTCCTGCAACAGTTTTCTCCTCGTACAAAATAGTACACAACGAAATGGCAGTGAACCGAGCAGTGCCCCGGCTTCAAAACGATAGAGGTCCCTCTGCTCATCATTTGACCGCACCAATCAACCCGAGTGCACCTATGTACGTATGTAAATGACGCTCCGAAGGAAGATCTAATGTAATTGACAGTAAGATTGTTTCTTAAGTTTCGATCGCAGAAGGGTCCACCATTCCATTTTAATACTGTAGTACTAGCATGAACTCCTATCGAATTCGTAATGTAAAGGTTTCGAGAAAACGGAACATTGTGATTGGCAGTCTGCCTCTTGTGAATCTGTGTGCGTGTGTAGCCCGCCAATCGCAATGCTTCGTTCTGTCGATACCTTTACATTAAGAATTCGATAGTATTTCGTGCTAAGGCTACTGTGCATTTGTGCGGGTTCTACATGAGCATTGATTGAAAATTGTGGTGAATAAATAGCGCTGGTCTTTTATTGCGTTTTTTTACGTTAATGAGAAAATTAATTTGGCTTCAAAGAGACTATTTTCTATAGAATTATGGTACACTTGAATACAGTCACCGCTGCCTATTACAGGTAATTAAACTGAAGACCTTTCGTTTCTAATTAGTAAGTAAGTATACGAGTAAAAAATGCTACGTGATTTTCAATATTTTTTTAAATCTGAATTGATACCATATTCGTAGAGGAAAATATAATTGAGTCGTTAACATTATACAGCTCAAGTTATTTTTTAAATTACATAATTATTGTAACTTGTACGAATGGAACGAATGGCATCCAAATCTTTTACCGGCTTTATTCCCTTCCGTTTAGGTTACAGTTTAATTACCAATTACCATCCATCCATCCATCGTATGTAACCTACGATTGGTGTGCATTAAAGAGCATTTATCTTATCTTATCTTATCTCATCTTATCTTACCGGTTAAGCCTCAACACCTAGAGAAAATATTCCACCAGATTTCACCAGATTGTCAATCAACTGGTATAAGTACCGGGTTACAGCTGAGGTGGCCGTTGACTTTGATCTCAAAGATTTTGATGTACCCCATACACTTATCTCCATTGGCACGAAGTCCATGAAACCACGAGTAAAACCTTATTGTTTCTGCGACAGGAAATCACTATCACTAACATAGTATAAAATAAAGTCGAGTTTTCTGTCCCTATTCTTCCTGTCCCTTTGTATGCTTAAATCTTTAGAACTACGCAACGGATTTTGATGCGGTTTGTTTCAATAGATAGAATGGTTAAAGAGGAAGGTTTATATGTATTTAACATTATGCTACGACTAACAGGTGCGGAGCAGGAATGATAAATGTTGCAAAAACGAGGTGACGCAGACGAAGTCGCGCGGGTCAGCTAGTAGCTTATATTTCGCAATGCAGAGAGTAGTGTTTGCGTTACTCAAGCGTCATGCGACCATTTCATTTGAGGTTATCGAATGGAAGGCCAGTCGCTCTCTCCCGAGATTTAGTTCCATCGTATTAGTAGATTGGATAGCCGTCAGCTACTATAAAAACCCACCCCTAAAACATTTCACATCACTTCATTGAACAACGTTCGGATTATTTAAATTTTGTTTACTTGTTCAGCGATTGACTTAACACGCATTGGCAGCCTTCACCTTTCCTACAGAATACGCTCGGATGAAAATTAAATCGAAGTAACATTGTTCACGATTTAATAATTAAAGCTACAATTTTCATTCTAAGCGCATGAGTAATGTATGGTGAAATGGATAATTTATCTTTGTTTTAAATATATCACCCACACAGATATCGTACCTACGTATAAATTATATATGTTCTACGAATATTGTCGTAGAACATTATTATTTGAAATTAGGTATATTTGAAACAAAATACTTATAAGGAATCTCAGGAATATATGTTCGTTCATTCTCTGTCTATGGTTCATGATATAATCTCGGGAGTTTCGTCTTACGCAGACTGGGATTACTGCTGAACATATTTTAGATTTGTGTTCAATATCTTTTTTTAAATAAGCCAATGTCGTTCTATTTTATTATGAGATATATTTCAAATGATTCTCTTTTAAGTGCCAATTATAAATATTATACAACATATTTGAAAATTGCTTATAAAATGTCCAATCCTTGACAAGCCGTAGTGGACTTTGCGATATCGGGTGGGACAAAAAAAAATAGTTTATCTCTCCATTATCTATTATATAAACACAAAATCATCAGCGCATTAGGTAGTCTACAAGAATTTAAATAAAAAAATTCATCATGTTTGCGTTTTGCCATAAAACGTTCCTTACTACTTGCCTAGTTTTATTGTAATTCGATTTTTTGTTGGAGGTCCATCACGATTTTAACGAGGAGTAACCGACCTCGGACTCCAAATTTAAAGCTGTCATGGTGATATAGACTAAAATGTAACTTTTCACATACCTAATATTTTACATAGTCCCTAATAATTATAATTATATGTATGTTTTTTAATTTTATTCATTTTTTGTATCATAAGCTTTTTAAATTTTTCAGGACATGATATATTTTTTACCGTATATAGGTATGCATTTTAGAGAATAAAGTTAAAAGAATCAAAAGACGTTGGACAAGCGCGACTTGGATTTGAACACTGAAAAATAATACGATAAAATTATTAATGTATTTGATACATCAGAATGCTTCTTAGGTTAACTACACAAATACCTAAAATAATATAGTCACATCTTTTTTACACAGGATTAGTCCAAAACCATATATTTCAACTTGCTACGATTCACACCCTTCGCATTTTCACTCCACTTTCATAATAGATTGAACACACGAACATGACTTATAACAGAAAATGACAAAACGTTAAGTTTACGTTTATACGTAGTGACATAACTTAGATAGGAAGTAATCTCCATATTCTTGCGAAATAATTGTTGACATGATAAAGCCCCAAAAATGTTAATTAATGTATGTTCACGCGTTAATTTGAACAATACTCGTTGGGGTGTCGTGTTGCGAGGACCGGCGACAGCGCGCCGGGAAGGGTGAAGCAACTCCTATTTACTTTATTACTACCAATGACTTGACATTTATTGTCAGTTATGAAAATAAATTCTTGTCGTCAAAATATAGGGGGAAAAAATTATACAACTGGAAGTGTTAGAGTTTAAAATATAATTGACAATTATCACAGAGTGTGACAATATAACACGGACAATTAAATTCTTTCAATTGCATTATATAAATATGTAAATAGACTCATTACTAGTTGTTTGACCTCTGTGGCGTAGCGGCAGTGAACGCGACTGCTACGTAGGAGACCCGAATTCGATTCTCGCTTAGTGCACATATTTGTGTGCATGACTATTTGCATTGGTTTGGTTTCAATATAGGATTAATGTGTAATATGTATTTCCAAAAAAAAAGTATTTAAGTATGTTTATCCATAACATAATCTAGTTGAGTTATACTTACCAATAGGCCTAGTTGGTGTTGTGTAAAATTGTCCTAGAATCTTTATTTATTTATGATAATATATTACTACTAGTGCCCAGTTGCAATATAAACAACTATGGCAATCGTTACGGATCGTTATGGAGTTTAAAAAGTTGTATTACAGAAGTTCAATTCAATTACAGAATATCGAAGTTTAACTGCATCACAGTTAGTTGACTCCTACTATGTTAAGAAAAGGCTCAGAGAGTAAAGATGTTATTAATTTATAATAAATAAATAATATAATATATTGTTATACTAATATTATCTCTCTGAAGAGATAATCTTAGATAAACTATAGGCTCCATTGAGAAATGGCTATGTATCGTCATAGCGATTTTTCAATTTAAAACAAATATTTTGTTATAAGTTTATTATAATAATTTGTGTCGTTACTCTAGTTCCAAGAGTTTTATGCGAAGGCCTTTCAGCTCAAATCGACGGCTTAATGATTTGTTTTATTGTCGACAAAATTTGATGTTAATGTGCTGAGTACTTCTGAGATAGCCATTAGAGAGTGTTTTCATTGTTGGGGTGAGTAAGGCGTTATTTCTTTATGAAGTGCGATCATTTAAGTACGCATTACGAAAGTACTAAACTTCTGGTCACGGAATTAAGGCGAGAAATTCTATTTAGGTTTCTATAAATCTGTGAACTTCCTTCTATTTTTTTTTTTTATCTATGGCACGTCAATTTGACTTCACCTTGCCTGATGTTAAGCTGAAGGCAAAGTCCCATGAAAGAGGGTCACCATTGCAAACACGTTCAGGGCTACAATGGTGGCGCTCAGCTTGACGGCCTCATCAGATGCTTTTTCACGCCCCGCTTAAAGGACCCGGGACTGTAGGAAGAAGGAAACGCGTGCGCCGGCAAGGAATTCCTTCGAGTTCATGATGCAATTTGAGAGGTGATACTAAAGTTGGTTTGTCCTAGAATCAAGATGGTTAATCTTCTAGAATTTTTATAGATTCATCCTAAATTGGTTATTTTAATTGTTTGTTTCAGGCTAGATGGACCTGAACACAATGAAGTATTAATTTATTTCTACTGAAGCAGCTTTTACTTCATCCTAGAATTAATTCCAGTTGCATCCGAAGCATCCGAAGGTTTCACTTCGGAGTCGGGGGTCCACTTTTACAAGTGTAACTGCGGGTTTAGCTGAACTTCGATATTTTCCGCAGCGACTGCCATTTGACCTCAGCGACCTATTGGTGATATTGAAGTATTACAGATAGACCAGTTATCGGCTCTAGCTACTCTTAACAACTGCTATAGATGTTAATGATAACCGGGACCGATGGCTAAGCGAGCTTTCCGAGTCACGAAGAGACTAATGCAAATATTCATATTCATGTATACAACAACACAATATTTGCACTGAGTGAGGACCGAACCCGCGCCCTCTTCGTAGCAGCCACTACCGCCAAGCTACAGAACCTGTCATAGAGGAACGGAAAGAGATTACAACAAAATTAATTTCATAGTAGGCAGTACACATTTGCAAATCATCAAAGTAAGAAAATTATTAAAAAAGAAATAGATTCGTTTAATATTTCATTCCGTTTACATAACTTTTTGATTTCTGTATATCAAGGCTATTGCAGTCCAAATAATTCTGTTGGTTTTATAATTTCGATTTAGATGTTTATATTGTTCTTATATACTGCTAAGATATTTGTCCTACAATGTTTAAAAGCAAATAAATTCTTTCTTTCTTTCCTCTCAAAATATGCGCCAAGGAGTCAAAATTTAATTGGGTAAGCGTAATATAATAAAACTACATTACTTGTACATTACTCATCTACGCTTTTTATTGAATTCCCATTAGTATTATTAATTTTGTGTTTTATAATTTAGTAACATAACGTAATATGTACGTGATAATATCTATGGGCAAATAAACAGTTGTAAATTTTGAAATACGTAATATTTTTAGAGTGCGGGCGGTTTCGTGACTGTTTCCAGTTTGTAAGGTTTAGCACCTTGTAAATCTGAACATAAAATATTATACAATGTTGACATTGACTATTGTTTTGGCACGTGCCCTTACATTGTTGCTGTATGTTTCAATTTGAATGAATATTAGGAGGTTCTTGTTGAAATTTGTAGCATATTTTTAGTGCTACGCACGGGGCGCGGTTCAGTGCAAAAAGTTGTATGCATGAATATGGCTGTTTGCACTGGTCTGGTCGTGCCTCGGAGAGCACGTTAAGCCGTCGGTCTCGATTGCCAAACAAACATCTATAGCAGTCGTTACGGGTAGTTGGAGCCCTCAAAAGTCCAACCAGTCTAACTTAGAACTTCGATGTCGTCATTGGTCATTGGACCATTGGTTATGGAGGTCAGATGGCAGTCGGTTCACGGAAAATATCGAAGTTCAGCCGCATCACAGTTAGACTGGAAAGCCTACCCCAACTGAGTTGGGAAAAGGTTCAGAGAATGATGATTTTATTGCTCAAAGTTCTCCCCGTAAACTGCTGCTGAAAAGCAATCGAATCTTCGAGATCAGTGTGAACCACCACCAAATAAAACGCGATAGACTTCGATAAGAATATTTTTATTTCATTATGTGATGTCCGACATTTAAAACATAATTTCTAAGACTATCGAAATGGCAAACATGTGAACAGGCGTGATAACTTCTCATCTTCCTGCCCTCGTCCCAATTATTTGGGATCGGCGCAACATGTAATTCTCTTCCATACATTCCTATCGGATGTCATTTCCTCATACTCCCTTCCTTGCCATATCATCTTTCACACAGTCCATCCATCTTTTTTTGGGCCGACCTCTGGTTGTAAAGCCCTCTACACTAATACTTTGGACCTTTTTTACAATGTTGCTATCATCTCTTCTCATAGTATGTCCATACCACGCCAGACGTTCACTTCTCAATTTTTCATCTACAGGTGCTACCTTCAAACGTTCTCTAATATACTCATTCCTTATTCTATCCATTCTCGTCACACCACACATCCATCTTAACATTCGCATCTCCGCTACATGCAGTTTTCTTTCATCCGTCGCTTTCAAGGCCAATAACTTCTATTTACACTAATTATTATCAAACGTTTTCAATTACTTATACTATATGGTTAGCTAAACTCGGGTATTAACGCGATCATAATTATGGTATGTACTTATAAGGAATTTAATTTTGAATGTCCTGAAGTCGAGAGTGCTTACTCCAGGCAGCTTGTGACCACGGCTAGTGCAACCTGCCACCTAAATGGTATAACAAAATACGATCATGAATTGTTCGATGATAGATATGATATTGAAGTAGACGATACATGGTGGAAATCCATTACATACATTTTTGACGATGACATCATAACTCGAGTAAGAAGTCTTTTTACTTGCTTTGATGGGTGCGGTTTGACATTCCTTACTATAACTTAGTGATAATTTGCTATTGCTATTGTTGGTATTGTTAAGCTCTCTTCTCTCTCTCACTCCCTCCCTCAATATATTTTCTTGCCCGATCATGTTCAATTGAATTTACTTATAATAGTTACTATTTTATAACACTGCAGTTAATGGGTTGCGAGAAAACATTAGGGGTAGTTCCGCCATCCCCCGGTAATCGTTTAAGGTCAGTGGTCCGATTTACGGTTGTGCTCCGGACGAAGATTGAGCCGGTATGGCTAACAGTTTTTTTGTGTAGGTGTAAATCTTAGCACAAGTTTACGATGCTTTTTAATACGGTATATGGTATAAGAGGAGGCGTTTGAGCTTATAAATGTACTCTTGAATTCTTGTAGCATTTATTATTCATGAATAAGAAACGAGTTGATAATCTTCAGCTTACCATGGAGCGGAGTGAGTTCAAATTGACGTGAAAATAACTAAAAAAAAATAATTACGAGATGGAGCTGGGGAAAAGGTTTCCTATACCACTTAGGCTTACAAAGTCTCATGAAAGAGAATGAGCAATACAAATACGTACAGTGTTACAATGGTGACGCTTTCACGCCCTGTTTAAAAGACCCGGAACTGTAGGAAGAAGGAAGTACGTGCGCTGCTAAGGAATGGACAGTGGTTTCGAACGCCTATGGACATTTGCAACACCAGGGGCGTACCACTTATGCTTACCGACCCTGTAGAGGGAGAGGGGGGAGAGAGGAAAAAGGAGGAATGGTTGAAAATTAAGAGAGTTTTTGTGCAGACAGTGCAGAAGACAAATAGTATTACATACCATCACAGGGCAGTGCCAACTTATGCTGTCGGTCTGCCCACTGACAACACAAAACCTCTCCAGTGAGCTCTGGCTATCCTAACCATCGCTGAAAACACAACACAAGGTCCGCTAGCCAAAATGCATTCATTCCGAATCTACATTCGTCATCGCTCTGAAAATGTATGGGAGTGACATTTGTTGTCGAATGTCATGTGATCCGATTCCGACAACAAATGTCACCCCCATACATTTTCAGAGCGATGACGAATGTAGATTCGGAATGAATGCATTTTGGCTAGCGCCCAAGGTTATTATGGACTGCTCAATTGGGACTAGACATCGTTGGGTTGAATGTCCTAATTATATTTAATTATTCATAGTTATTATTATACGCATGCAACTTGGACCGCAGTTTAGCGGCCTTTGCCATAACAGCCATGAAGAGTAAAACAACACTTTTAAAGGGATCGTGAAATTTTTAATGCCCTAGCGGTCAAGATTTAAGAGGCACATACGTATAAGTATGGTTTCTTAGGCATACAAACTCAGTAGGATATGAATATAGCCACATTTGAGATAAAAAAGAAAAAGCATCTGATGAGGCCGTCCAGCTGAGTGCCATCATTGTAGCACTGAACGTGTTTGCAATGGTGACCCTCTTTCATGAGACTTTGCTTTCAGCTTAACATCAGGCGAGGTGAAGTCAAATTGACGTGGCATAAATAAAAAATAAAAAAAATAATATTCCAGTTCATTATACCTCCGCTAGTTTATCGTAACTGTTTTTAGGGTACCGTAGTTTTATTCTTTAACTAGAATTAGATGTATCTACGTAAGAAGGAAGACGAGTGAGTTACATAAAACAGTTCGTGTCCCACTTTCCTCATCGTTAGCGAATTTTCGCTAAAAAGAATAGGGAAGATCTTTTGCTGAGGTACAAGGTGTACTACCTACTGAGGTACAAGCTATGCTATCAAGGACCCATGGACGGCGTGCGTTTTGGTCGGTTCGAGTCCGACATAATCACCTCCACCGGTTTTGGTGGAGTTTTGGTGGATTCCACGGATACCACCTCCACCAAAACCGGTGGAGGTTGTATCCGTGGGGATTTTGCACACGATAAAAAAAAGGTACAAGGTATGCTATCTACTGAAGAAAATACATAAGACCATAGTGTATTTCCTGTACAGAACTAATAAAATATGTGAGAAACATTGATTGCTTGCAAAAACAGATTAGTTTTTTTACAATAAACAATTTTATTACGATGATAAAAAGAAATACATTCGTTGGAAATTACTTGGTGACAATCAATTTAAAATTACATAGGCTTTTACATTTATTTGGCTTATGATAACGGTTACGAACATCTGTAATGATAGTTTTAAATTGGAAGTTGGTTACAATAACTATACTATACTTATATACGCGTGAAGCTCGGCCAGGTAATTACATTTATACTCATAATTTTACACCACACTCGAAGGGATGCAAGGGTTATGTCTCACAAATACTTACCTACTCTCTCACCTCCGGCAACTGAAGACCCGGAGATAGGATAGAGGAGGTAGGACACGACGGTATATCCGTCCCAATCGAGCAGTCCGACTGGGGAAGTACCTTAATAACCTTGTGTTGTGTTTTCGGTGGTGAGTAGGGTAGCCAGAGCTCACTAGAGAGGTTTTGTGTTGTCCGTGGGAAAACCAAAGGCTTATCCTACATCTTTTGCGCTGACGACACAGAATGTCTTTGTACTTACAGGGGTTGTGGCACGAGTGTTATTCCTCTAGTGTTACACTCGCCCATAGGCCACGGTAACCACTTACCATCAGGTGTGCCGCGTGCTTGTCTGCGACCTAAGTTGTAATAAAAAAAAGAAAAAAAAAAGATGTTTGCGTTTTAGCGGTTCGACATCCTCTAAAAATCCCTACGGATACCACCCGTGGGGATTTTGCGCATGGGACAAAAATTTTATTCCTTCGAGAAACGGATGGTACGGACATCTCGATTTATTTTTGCTCAACTTGGCGGGGCCACTACCATGTCCCCAGATTAGGGTATTAGAAATTAGAAATGTATGCCTACTTAAGCAATTATGCCATGATTAATATAGGGAATTATTCTCAATACGTTTGATACGTTCAATAAATTCAAATTAAAGTACCTAAATCACGTAAAAATCCTAATTAATTACTTGTGGACAGATCGAAAAGATGCATCGAATAACCTGAACAAGTTATCATACTGGTAAGTAACATACTCGATATTGTAACTTTTAAACTATCGCGGCGTTTACTCATAGTGTTTATAAGTTTCGGGACTTCACGCGATATATTTTTTGAACACTTACTTTTGTCGACGGTACGAGAGTCAGGTCGTGACCACGGGTGCTGCAACGCACCCGAAACGTCGACAAAAGTAAGTGTTCAAAAAATATATCGCGTGAAGTCCCGAAACTTATAAATACTCGATATTGTCCAATCTCACTGGAGAGATTTCGTGTTGTCAGTAAGGAGTCCAAGAAACCCTTCTTGATACCACTGAGGCTCTCTTAGCATTCTCCTCTCCTTTCTCCTTCCCCCCTCTTATTTATATTTAGGTCCCAATGTGATAGGTGGCGAGCCTATTGCCATTAACCGGGCACTTATAAACCTACGATAAATACACACATAACTTCGAAGCATCGCAGTCATTGGTGTGTGCCTTGGTAAACCTGGGATCGAACCTGAGACATCGTCTCAGCAGTCCATTACCCATACCACTAGGCTACCGCGGGCTACACCTAAGTGGTATAAAAAGAACGAAAATGTCTTGGATCTTCCATAATCTTTTAATCTTCTGCTTTAAAAGTAGATAGGTACATATTATATTGAAATTTTGAAGCAATTAGTATGCTAACTGTTTTAAATCAATTTAGATCTAAAAAAAGTAATGTCCCGACAGAACTCGAGTTCGAGATCTTTCCCTTACAGGAGGAATGCTTTAACCGCTGAACCACGAAGTCAAGTCTTGGGCATTTGAAATTCACGTATACCACCATCTTGGGGCGATGGTACCTACCTATCCTGTAAGGGAAAGATGCACTTTTTCACATTTTACGCGAAATATTTTCCGATCTAAATTGATTCGGTACTTATTGTCACACGTGCATGAACTTCTGTACTAAAATGTTCATTAAAGTTACACATAGTGAATAAAAAGTATAACTACCTCTTGACCTTATTTGTATACTACGTGACCACCGTATAGGTAGGTATTGACTTTTTGTAAGTTCAGTTTACTGGTCTAAACAGAATAAGTGATTTTTGATTTGATTTGATTTGATTATGCGTTACGCATAAGACAAATGCGTTTGTATTTATCGTAGGCGGTTGGCTACGGAACATACCTTTTTATATTATAATATAGTAATATTTAATTATGGCACAGGAAGCGTGATCCAGCATTGGAAGACGCCAGAAGAATGCAGAAGAAGCAAACCGAAACAGAAGATCCGAAAAATCATCTGAAGTAAGAATATATAACATATCAATAAGTACCACCAAGACCAGAAGGTTGACTCATGGCTTCTGGAAAAAAAACCAGAAAGCAAAATGTCTCTTTTTTTAAAGTAGCTTTAACGTTATTGAAATCTATCGATATTCGATACTCCTTATGATATTTCAACTATCATTCATCATCCTATACCTATAGTGTTAATCCCGGTCGCATCCGTCATCGAAGTCCATCTATCCAATCTTATATAGGTATATATTCCTTGAAACGACTGTCATCTAACCTCCACAACTAGATAAAAAAATTCCAGAAGACTGGCATCATCAAATATCTAAAATATAATAACATTTTCCACAAAATAAATATATTGACTAACTTTGAAAATAGTAATTAGTTGTTTCTTCTGTTTTATCGAAGAGCCATGAACAGATCCACCCCCTGGTACCGAATTATCCTATACACCATTACATATAATTTATAGTATAATAGGTCACGTCAATTTAACTTTACCTCGTTTGATGGTTAGCTGAAGGCAATGTCTCGGGAAAGAGGGGCACAATTACAAACACGACACGTATAGTGATACTAAGGTGGCGCTCAGCTTGATGGCCTCATCAGATGCTTTTTTAGCTCCGCTTAAAGGCCTCTATAATAAAACAACAGAATATTAATGGGAAATCTTAAGATGTCCCTCCTTGAGTAACTCACTTTAAACCATGTATCCCAGGCTTACATATATAAGGTAAGCCTGGGATCCGTTCGGGAGTGTTAATTAGCGACTGAATTGGCGAGTGAACGCAAGGTTATACTAGTGTCAGTTAAAAACTATAGCAATATAACTTGAATCTTAAGTCTTTCTAAGGTTAAAATATCTGTGATTGACACTAAATACGGTTATTTTATAAAGTTTTGTGAATTCACCATGTACTCCATTACAACCAAATTATAGAACCAATATTCTCAGCACATCAGAGTGACTTTACTATCTAACAATAGAAGAAAACATCTGGAAACAACACAGTAACTTCTGGGAAACTAAAAGCTGTACTTACATTTAATAAATTTGGAGAATACATTTCTTTAAGCAAATGAAGAGACCATTGCGACAATGATGATGTATGTTTTTAGGTACCTAAGGGTTTTCCAAGCTGTAGATAATACAAGTGAATCAAATTCTTCGTCAGCCAGCTCCGATTACTCGCTGAATGGGGATTATAATCAAAACAAGTATGAAAATCAACAAGACAAAAACAAGCTACTACATGTTGATAGAAATCATTCATCTGTTATTTTCTGGCAGAGATATGAAGAGAAAGATAAATTCAAGAGCACGGGAGAAGAGACATTGAAGTAAATTACTTAAATATTACAATCTTCTGAAATTGATAACACCATTATTCAGTATTGATGGCATTTTAGTATCTGAGCGTATCTCCAATTCCAGACTCAGAACCTATCAGTTAACAGTTGCAAGAAAAATCAGTTGATAACATTTCTTCTTTTGGCTTAGGTACACGAAGAGCTCCCAAAGTGCAACAGTGACTAAGTTGAAACAAAACACCGGCCTCAACCACATACACTTTAAGAAAATAGCTGACAGTGAGCGTATACTTAAATGGGAAAAAGAAACAGTTCACGAAGGCGACAAAAGCAACATAATTAATAATCAACATCCTACAACGAATAATATGAAGGAAAATAGTACCAAGTACTTATATACGCACTATTATTCATGACAATATTTAAGGTTTTGTCGATATTTCTCAGTACTTACTAAAAGTATTGAATAAGGAACATTTTATAAATACGATTAGCCAAATTATGTCATCGTTTACCGTCATTAGTACGGTTATACACAAGAAATTCCGTAATTGACATGTACATACACGGTAAAGTAATTATAATAAAATCGTATTTTCAAAGATATTCATTAAAAACAAATGGGAAATAGCCTGAGAATTTTGGATAATACAAGTATGTGACTAAGACATTGATTTTTCTGGCTTAGGTACACGAGGAAGATGGCAGATCAAAATCAATCTAAACCGTCGCACGTCATTGAGCGAATACAACAATGGTCTTACAAAGTTCCTGATAAGAGAAGTAAAGTGAATAAAGAAAACTGGAAGAGAATGGATATGTTTAATAAGAATTATCTTATTCATAATAGATTAAAACACCGGAATAAAGTAGTAATACGTATGTAGTATTTGGATGCGTGTCAATTTATTGAACTGAAATTTTCCGCTTCGGTATAGCTTTTACGAAAGTTCTTAAATAATAGCGTCCGCCGCCTTACACGCCGCGTACACACATGGTACTATTTCATGCAAATGATTATGTAAAACAATTACCTACATGAGATTCGTAGAAAATATAATTTCCGCAGAAAAGGCGCCGGCATGCATCCACACACATGCATACAGCCTGTTTCACGCAGTGGATAGCTTAAGAATGTTAATTCTGCGGTATTTTCCATCCTACATCCTACAGTCCCGGGTCCCGCCCGGGTCCTTTATGCGGAGCGTGAAAATGCTTCTGATGAGACCGTCAAGCTGAGCGCCACCATTGTAGCACTGAACGTGTTTGCAATGGTGACCCTCTTTCACGAGACTTTGCCTTCAGCTTAACATCAGGCGAGGTGAAATCAAAATGATGTGACCTAAATTGAAAAAAAATCCTCATGCCATATACTCACTACGATTGCTTATACCTATCTATGTCCACTTAAAAATGCACCTGGTATATCCAAAATAGTACCTATATAATTCTTGTGTCACATCTAATAAGTAATGTAAAAAATCATAAAACTGCATAATAGTAGACTGCAATAGAGCATTTGAAAACCACCCCAAAAGACGATGACCTACCTATATGTTGAAGTCTTGACCGTACGTATTCCTCATGGTAGTAGATGGTAAAGGTTGTGAATTTAGGATACAATAACATAATTGTCGGTACCTATTTATTTTAAACAGTTTAGAGTAACCCGCAGGGTTCCCGTTAATTCACCTCATCTAATCATCGCACCACTCGCCATAGGCAGGGAGTTCATCCTCATACATTACACCCGGAAACGGTGCGCACTGTGCGGTATGCAAGCAGTGAAAATGAACTCCCTGCAATGGTTTTGCCAAGCGACTAAAATAAGGGGTTCTTCAAGAAGGGCATTAGAAGGTTTCTACAGGGTAAGCAGCAGCCACGGTGACAATTTCTATCAGGTGGGCCGTGTGCTTGTCTGCCACCAATTGGTATAAAAAAATCAAAACTAAGTTGTTTCTGAGTCGGAACACGCCTGTTTTCGAATCCCGGAACGCACGATCGATCTCCACTAATAGGATATGGTATGTTATTTATTTTGTTATTTTACATTTTATAATGGTATTAAAATATTTTCGATTGTTATTCTAGAACCACAAGAAGTATACGACGTACTACAAGGAGAAGAGAGTAAGCATACTTGTGAACACGCTTTTAATGAATTGGTATAGCTTGGCTAAACAGAAATGACGCCTTCACACGTTCACATTAAGTATATGTAGGTTGGGACTGAAGAAAATAAAACGGCTCCTTTGCTTCTTTTGTTTTATTTCCACTTTTTCTTATTACACCTTTTCTTATTTTTCTCACACCACACACCGTCCTCTCGCACTCTCCGCCATTCGTCTCCCCTCCCGCTCGCACACATTATTCATCCCTTTCACTCAGTCATTACGTTCGGATACTGCATTCAAAGCTTATCATTCCCACATTCGGCCGTCCTGCATCCATGCCTGTCCTCAGGCATTCCTGCTTCATGCATAACATTTCATTCCCATCCCTAACACTGTAATAACATGCTTCATCACCATACTTATCATTCATTCTACTACAGTTAGTCATAATACAATATCAAAATGACAAAAATTTCACTGCATGACATCTTAATTACTGATTAGAAATCATTACAAAAACAAGGTTTGAATCTTAGGTTACACATCTGAAAAGCCTATAATGAATAAGTTACCTACATCATAACTTAACAATATAAACCATGCTATATTGGTGGTAGATCTTTTACATAAGTTTATTTAACAGTCACTCATTTGAATAAAATACAACTTAGATCAAAGTAGTAATATTCGAGTTTTTGCACCTTGATGATAATGAATAAGACAAGATAAACATCTAAGCATACAGTATATACAACTAACATTACTCAAGTCACTTTGCACCTTCTTACATACATCAAACCATACATACCTGTTCACTCAGAAGATGCTCCTCCACACTTAGGCCATCTTTTCATTTGATCTGCTGAGCTTGCAGTACGGTTAGGTCCGTCTACAGAGCTATCCACCTTCTCTAGGTCATAACGATCGTTTCTTTTAATTTTAGTTACCTTGTAGGGCCCTAAGTATTTAGGTTTCAATTTTAAGCCTGGCCCATACTGGGTCCTCTTTATAGCAGCTAGGTCACCTATTGCATACTTGAAACTTTCCCTCCTCTTTTTATTATAATTTCTCTGGTTTTCTTCTTGAATTTTTAATATTTGTTCTTTAGCTAATTTTCTATGTTCTTCTCTGTCTTCCTTATAGTTCTCTGCAATTTCTTGTTGTAGTAAATTATTTATTTCTAGATCTTCTTTACATCTTATTTTAGTTCCAATCATTAGCTCAAATGGAGTAGTATTTATACTCCTCTGAAATGTACTATTTAGGCATCTTTGAAGTTTGCTTACATATCTGTACCACATTCCTGGGTTTTCTATGCACATCTTGGTTAAAGTAGGTATCATTATACGATGAATTCTCTCAACTTGACCGTTACCCCTTGGCACACCTGTAGTAATCTTTAGGTGTAGTATATGCTCTTCCTCACAGTAATTCTGAAATTCATGACTGGTAAACGCTGTTCCACGGTCAGATATTATTCTTCTTGGATTTCCGAAAGTCTGTTGGTGCATCTTCAACTTAGTCAGAGTTTCACTGCTTGATGTAGTCTTTGTAGGAAATAACCAAACAAATTTTGTAAACGCATCTATCATCGTGAGGATATAATTGTATTGTTTTCTGGTCTCCGTGAACGGTCCGATGTGATCCAAATGGATGGTATCAAGAGGTATACTATCCTTTTCAATAGGGCAGAGAAATCCCTCTTGCTTACCTTCTTTTCTTGTCGCCAGTAGACATGGTATACATCCTGCAATAAATTCTTCTATTTTTCTGTCAATATCTTTTATGTAATAATCTTTATTAATTAGTTCTTTCATCTTCTTCTTTGAAAAATGACCATTACGGTGTACCTTATCAATTATCTCCTTTTCTAATATTTTTGGTATGACCAGCTTCTTTTCTTCTCCTTTATATAGTATATTATTGTCAATCCAGTAGTCTTGGTAGGGTTTTCCTTTTAAAATTTCCATTATAGCCTTGAGTCCATCATCTTTTTCTTGAGCATTTCTTACGTTGTCATGTAAACTTGTGACTAGTGCGACACAGGGATACCTGCTTAATGCATCCGCATGCGCCATCTTAGAACCTGCTCGGTGTTCAACCTTGAAATTGTACTCATTGAGAAACATGACCCATCTGGCCACCTTTGGCGTTAGATCTTTTTTTCTTAAAGTCAGCTCGAAAGCTTGGCAGTCTGTGACAATCTTGAATTCAATTCCGTAAAGGTAATGTCGAAACTTTTTCACGCCTTCTACAATCGCTAATGCCTCTAGTTCATAGCTAGAGTATTTACTCTGAGCTTCACTTGCCTTCTTACTCATATAATGAACTGGGTGGAGCCCATTTTCACAATGCTGCATTAAAATTGCTGAAAATGCTACTGATGATGCATCTGTGTGAAGTTCTGTCTTACGTTTTGGATCATAAATCTTCAGCACCGGGGGTGTTGCTAACTTCATCTTTAAATGATTAAATGATTGTCTGTGTTCATCATTAAATTCAAAAGTATTCTTCTTCTTAAGTAAATCAGTCAACGGTTTTGCTATGATCGCATAATTTTGAATATATTTTCTGAAATATGATGTCAATCCAACAAAGCTATGTAGCTGCTTAAGCGTCTTAGGTTCAGGAAATCTTACAACTGCATCTGTCTTCTCGGAACTAGGTCTTACCTCTCCAGCATGTATGATGTGTCCAAGGTACTCTATCTCTCTACAGATCAGGTTAGCCTTCTTCCAATTCATCTGTAACCCATATTGAGAAGCTACTTCTAGAACCTGCTTCAAGCGCTGTACTGCTTGACTTTCATCTTCAGCTGGAATTAATATATCATCAATAAAAACCAGTAAAATTCCCTGGGCAATCAGCTCTCTGAAAATTATCGTTATAAATCTTGTAAAATATTTCGGACAGATGGACAAACCGAAGGGTGCCCGTAGAAATTCATACTGCCCCTCATGCGTTACGAACGATGTATAAGGAATCGACTCTTCACTCACTCTTAAATGGAAAAAACCATTTTTTAAATCTAACACGCTGTATACCTTAGCGTTCACCAACTTATCAATCAAGTCTTCCATCACTGGTAGTGGGAATTCATCTTTAATCATCTTGCTATTGAGTAGTCGGTAATCTACACACACACGTACTGAACCATCCTTCTTCTTAACCAGCACTAGTGGACTAGAATACTCGGAGTGACTTACCCGAATGATGTCATTCTCTAACCACTCACTGATTTGTTGTTCAACAATCTTCTGTTCTGTCAAAGATAACCGTCTGGGTCGCTGAGCCACTGGTATGTCATCCTTTAAAATGATTTTGAGCTGCAGTGGTGCTTCCTTGGTCTGTACAGGTACATAGCTCTCGACACACTGCAAAACCTCATTCTTCACAGCTGAGTTGCTCACATGACCTACAACAACATTTACACACCCTGACTCATATCCTATCTTACCCATCCAATCATCACCGTCAGGTAACAATGTTACACAACCATTATTCATTATCATCGTAGTGACACGTAAAAACTCTTGCCCTAACACAATATCATATGGTATACAACAGTCGGAAATAACATGAAGTATTACGTTACTATAGCAATGTTCATCAACTGTTAAACTTGTAGTAATTTTCCCTAATGAATGCACCTTTGATTGTCCAAGTCCTGATAACACCATAAAATCTTCTTGTATTTTCACACCGATTGTTTTTGCGAAGCTCATTTTTAATAAGTTCACATCACTTCCCGAATCTATAAGCGAATTTACACTGACACCGCATATTTCCACGCTTTTCAAAGGTTTGAGTGACCTATTGTTTACGTTATCACACTGCAACATAACCTCCGTCGCATCATTTGACATCTTGCTGCCGTCATACGTAATCATTATTTCACGATCGCTGTTGTCGCTACCAACCGAAGAATCTGAAATCTGGCTTCCCTCATTGGTCGAAATCGTCTCGCCTAACAAAACTGATCGCTTGCTACTGCCTGCTTGCGCGCTGTCTACGACTTGTTTATTACAATGGTTTCCAATATGGCCGTACTCATTGCATCTAAAACACTTAATGCCGTTTTTACACACGTTTGACAGATGATCGAGTTCTCCGCATTTATAACACCGCCGTCTAGCATTATTAGTTGTATTAGCCCCACTTTTTATAGATTTCTTTCGACTTTCTTCATGTTCATTTTTCTTCGATTTCATTTTTTCATATATAGCTAATTTTTCTTTCAGAACAGCATAAGTCGTAACGCCGTATAAGATCGATTTGTTCATCTCATAATCAATTATTCCATCAACAATATACTGTATAGCGATATAGTCAGGAAACTTCGCTCTTTTTCCTAACTCCTTCATAGTTAACATGTATTGATAGTATGATTCATCTTTTCGTTTTCTACGCGCCGCCATGATTTCGTGCATTTCCTTACAATTGATCTGATCTGGGAATTCTTTTTGTAGGGCTGTCTTGAGTTCATCGTAGTTCTTGAATACTTTTTCAGACCTAAGCCATAGCTGAGCTGTACCATCAAGTGCTCTCCGAGCTATAATGAGCTTTTGCTGGGCCGACCAGCCAAAAATCTCAGCGTTGTCCTCGATGTCTTGCGCCCATTTTGTTGATGAGTAGGTCTTATCGTCACCGCTAAATTTCGTAATTCCGTGTAGCGCATCGGTAAATGAGCTGTACGTCGTTGATAGTCCGCCGGCATCTTCGCGTTTATCTTCTGTGGCTGGCATCTTCGTCTTCGTCGTAAAATATATTTTTTTTTTTCGTCTTAGAACCACGTGCTCGCGCCGACGCCACGACCGAACCGGCAACTCACACGCCGTAATTTTCTTCGTATCCCGGACGAGCCCCCAAAAATACTGTAGGTTGGGACTGAAGAAAATAAAACGGCTCCTTTGCTTCTTTTGTTTTATTTCCACTTTTTCTTATTACACCTTTTCTTATTTTTCTCACACCACACACCGTCCTCTCGCACTCTCCGCCATTCGTCTCCCCTCCCGCTCGCACACATTATTCATCCCTTTCACTCAGTCATTACGTTCGGATACTGCATTCAAAGCTTATCATTCCCACATATATGTGTAAAAACTTCTATTGCCAATTGTGGCATGAAGTTGATGAGCAGTAAATGAATTTGCTTGTGTGCGTAATAGAATAGAGGTGCGCCGCCATTTGAGCTTAGACAAGCTATATTTAAGTATAAAAGAATGATAAGGCCCGGTTCATATTTGTGACACGAATAACGGACTGTTGTGCAGCACAAAGTCAATCGATTATTTAATTAAAGCTCCTCCGCTATCACGCAGCTACGCATCTAAACAAGTCCATTTTACCGGATTGACACGCGCTTCTGATACGGTCACGGTAAAATATTACATCAATGTGGACCTGGATAAGAAAGATGTTATCTTATTGTTGTGTTTTATAGATAAACTTGAAGACTATTATTTTGCATGTCGATAGTCGATATCCCCGAGGATGATGACAAGGTCAATATCTTAAAAAAATACGTATGTTAAAACTGTTAAATAAGTTACCTGTTGCTTAACTAAACTGAACCTACGATTTTACAATATTCTTAGTTTCCAGAGTAGGTCAAAATTATAACAATCGAATCTATTCCAAAATAACTTTTTAGATTCCTTATTAAATTTTAAATGACTTTCATTGTGAATAATACGACGTGTAATGCAACATAATTAAATGCTATAAAAGCTTGACGTCACGCTTTTAATAATAATACTTTCTTTATATACATAGGCTCATATTTGGGTTAATCACAATATATTCTTAGTTATCTATGTTAGTTATAAATCACAAGTCACTAATTCTAAATTTGAAAATTATCTGTTGTAAAAATCTAATATCGTACAAAATTCTCTCACATCGGGTTTAATGGGAACAAGAATTTCCTATTTTTCTTAACATAGGTACATTCACAATTTTATCATTATAAAATGTATTTTGGTTTATTTTGGCTTACACGTGCCGATACTGGCACGTGTTCGCATTTATTTCAATGACGTAGATTTCTTCCTAAAGGTAGTTATTGAAATAAGGACATATTATTTATCATGAATAAGAAAATCAGCTAATGAGCGATGTAGCCACAGGGGTCAGGCTCTGTGGAGTCGCCGCCGCGTGCCGTCGCCGCCGTCGCGCCAGTATGACCTCCTAATTTTATTTATAACGAGAGCGGTTTGTTATTTGACTTGGCACGTGTAATATTCATAAGAAAATGTTTCAAAATTTTTCCTCTTAGGTAACCAAAAGCAGTACCATTTGAAAAATAAATAGCAGTATATGTGTACAATACAAAGAAACGAAAAAAGTTGTTGAATGGTAGTTGAACATGGTTCAACAACAATGTAACTGAAATATTTTTTTACATACTTATTTAATTAATTAATGTACCTTGATTCCCCATTGGTATTAGGTACAATTAACACGTCCTGTACATTGTTGAGTATACGTACATACCTAAATGTTATACTCACTCCGTTACCCGTACGAGTTAGGGGTACCAATACACAGGTTTCCACTCATAGTTTAAATTCCCTCTACTGTTATTGGGTACATATTCTTTTAGGTATATATATAGAGACTGCATTTTCAAATATTTGTTCTAGCAATACTCAAGATTCAACGGTTCTTTTAAAGCCAGAGCAGGAGTAAGTATACCTACCTATAAAGTACATATAGAGGGTGTAAGTGGAACTCTCCCGAAGTCGAGGGTCCCTGGTAGTACCTACTCATGGTACACAACATATTAGCATGAGAAAAAAATTACTGCAAAGCTTTTTTATTTTTTTTCCTCATTTTTTACTCCCCATCATATCATTAAAGCTTAAATTTTATAAAAAAACCTTACTGAAAAAGATAACAAGGAGCGTCAGTTACGTGACTAGTTGAAGTTCCCACCTAATAGTAATGTGAGAGTTATTGTGTGAACTTGATAGTTTAAATTTATTTTATTAATAAGACCGTCTAACTTATTTTTTTAAGTAGTACTTGTTTTGTTTAAGAGAATCAGAAGAAGACGAGCCTATCGATGATGAACTGAGCCCATACGCTGTGAGTAGAAGCTAATGTTTAAATATAACATTTACAAATACGTGAGATTGCATAGGATAAGTCCATATAAATATACACACATACCTAATTATGCTCACACCTAATTCTGTCCGGGGTAGGCAGAGGCAACAGCCCACCATTTTCCTCTATCCTTACAAGTTACTACATACTTCACGAGCTATCCCTACACAGTCATATTAATCCTTGTATCGTTCGACAACATGTTTACCAGTTATGTTGCCCCGGCATAAGTAATTTAACGAACACGATTAATTTTTTTCACTTTTTGGAGCTATTTACATAAATTTAAAATTTATTTAAATATAAATTTAATTAATATAAATTTAATATTTATATAAATATTGATTTATATTTGTATAATAAAACGTACTAGCCATTAACTACGCATAGAGTGTCTGAGTGAGAACATAATATGTTACGATAAATACTTGTAATAGGAGTACTTGCAACTATATTTTTTTACCGGTTCACGAATCTGGATAGTAGGTACATTTGGCATATATTTTATATGACCCTTGATCTGATTGCCGTCTAACCAGCCAATTATGAGAGGATATACTGGACCAAAGTCACGTCTGACAAGATGGGATTGCTTTGGCCTAGAAGTATTTGTAGGAACCTAAACACCGCACATTTGGTTTTACCCTTTTTAAAACGCTTTTATTAGTTTCATTTGTATGTTTCCTTGTTTGCTTGTAACCAACTCTTTTGGGTTAGATTTTGCATGACTTTGAACGATCAATCTTAATTAAAACTTTGCATATCTATGAAAGACCGATGACAATGTAATAATTTAAGATTAAAATATCCGAGCTCACTATACCCCTCCTTCCCCTCCCCTTCCTAGCCTCCCCACCCCTTCCCAGCTCTCCCCCTTTCCCTTCAGGGTGGGCAGCGCGTGTGTGACACCCTTAGTGTTGCACACGTTCATAGGCCACGGTGGCCGCTTTCCGTCAGGTGGGCCGTGTGCTTGTCTGCCACCTACGTAGTATAAAAAAAAAATCCGATTATCCTGATTAGATCCGCCAGGATTCAACAATTTCTTTCCGGATCCTTTGCATGATTACCTAAGGGAGATAGAGCTAGTTCGCAAACCGCGAACTTGCTTGTTTATTAGTTTTTTTAAATTATTATTTATTTTGGTGTTACTATAATGACGAAATATTAACTAATCTGTGATTTTTTTTAGATTTTACCGGATGTTACAAAAATACTGTCAGAAATTGGAAACACTAACGTAACTACAGAAATTATAGGGCGCACTGCTGCATACAATGATATAGTGCTGTTTAAAATCTCCTCTACTAAGAAGGACTCACAAGTGAAATTCCGCACGATCGTAGATTTGCACAAATATGATGACACAAATCCGGAAAAAAAAATTATATTCATAGTACATGGTCTCTCTGTAATGGGCATACGTTCGTTGCCCTGTCTCAGTGAAAAGAGTAAACTGAAAATACTATTAGGATATTATTTGGAGCATTTGGATAAGTTTGATATATTCCTGATACCGATGGCCAATCCTGACGGCTACGTGAAAAGTGTGCGTTATATTCTGATATTGTTTGCTCACAACTATCTATTTATTTATTTTAGTAGTAGTAGTATATTTGTATGGTGGATATGTATAAGTAGTATGATACATTATTTTTGGTCTATTATTATTTTCTTATTCTCTTCCTCTTTTCGTAATATTTTCATAATTTGTATATAACATCTTGTATTACGCCTATTATGATAACTACACCATATTTATTGTTTTATTACTTTTCTGTTCATCTTATTGCCTGGAAGAGATCGCTTCTAGCGACAAAGCCACACATACATTTATTCACGTATTTATATAAGTATATTTTCTCTTACTGTAATTTTACATTTTTGGTGTACAATAAATAGTTACCTATCTATCTATTGTTTGCTATAAGTAATAACTTTTTAATTTTTCGATGTTTATGATCATACTGTTGCTTATGGTCAGCTATAAACTTGGGTGCGCGCCCATTCACAACTAAGAATACAACATTTAGCACGTAGTATCCACGTGGTGAAGAAGAAATAAATATTACCACCCCATCTGATCCTACGGCAATAAACGTAAGAGGCGTGTCATAAGAAGCAACAAACGGTAAAATATACTGACAGACAGCCAGAGAAGCAAAACTCGAATTAAAACCCTGTACCAACCCGTCCGGCCAACGTGAAAAAAGTAGGCCAAAGTCTCCCAACATTGGGGAGGCCTTTATCCAGCAGCGGAGTGCGATAAGCTAATTGATTGACTGATTATTTAGCAGCAGAATTCTTTGGGACAAAGGTATACTTACACCAACCACTATATTAGCGACCAGCTTGATTGTGAAAGTCATTTTTCCAATAGTGTTTATATATCCATTAATTATAACAGTCTATTTTGACAAGCCGTTTTTCGGTGATTGAACAATAAAAACACAATTTTTTTAATCCACTTAAGTGATAGATAAGCATGCAGCCCACTTGACGGAAAGTGGTTACCGTGGCCTATGGACGTTTGCAGTATTAGGGGGACGTGCTGCCAACCCTACAGCGACCTTCTAATGCCCTTCTTGATGCGGTAGTGGGGTGGTAGATGTGGGAGAGGAGGGTGAAGTATAAGAGAGCTTTTGTGCCACCAGCGCAGGAGACAAATTGGTCTTTCCACTGACAGAACAAAAACTTTCCAGTGAACTCTGGCTACTCTATTCACTGCTGCAAACACAACACAAGGTTATTAGTGACAGTATTCTGTACCTAGGGCGGAGCTACTTTCCCAGTCGGACTGCTCAATTGTGCCTGAAGAGACCGTCGTATTCTAGCTCTGTCAGAACTATCATAATCTTTACAATTTTCTCCAAGTTGCAGAATATATGGAATAAAAACTGGTCACCACAAGCGGACTGTAGTGGTGTAATGTTGGACCGAAACTTTGACATAGCATGGAATAATTCACATGACATAAGCTCTTGTAGTCAGGCCTATCCGGGGCCTCACCCCTTCTCAGAGATAGAGTCGAAAGCTATTGCCGACGTGTTTCATTACAATGCTCATAGGATCCTTGGTTATATACACGTACACGCAGGATCATACGACACTTCCACGTTCAAGGTATAGTGCCTGCGTTCTTATATTGTTTTATTTAAATTGTAAATTTTAAATAAAAAATATAATACGTAATTTGTTAATTTACTCATGATGTTGTACGGAAATATAATGTCTTAAACTTTTGAAATGTGTCTTAAACCGTTTGATCGTTACGTCTATCTTCTAATAATAATAACTAATGAACAAATGTATTAACTCAATTTCAAGGGTGATGCTGTTTTATATCCTCGAGGGCATACAGATGTAGCAGGTGACGATGATAAGTACTACGATATAAAGGGTGATATCGATGAATCGCTGAAAAACGCTTCTTTCCGAACTATTTCAGTAACTGTGGATACCCTGAGTCACTGGTACGGTAAGGTTACCGGCTCCAGTGTGGACTATGCTGATCAAGTAAGGAGATATAAAAACACTAGCTGTTAAAAAGTACATTGATAGCATTTATTCCATACATGTATTATGAAAACACAATATAACAGACACAACACAGAATACATCTGGGATTACGTTGAGTCGTATCGTTCCCGTCTCAAAGGTGCCTATGATACTACCAGCTTTGTCTCACTGAATTGCAATGGCTATACTTTGCTCTAGGAACAAATCCAGGAGGTATATTCCTCAAGCAATCTTACGCGTGACTCCACACATTCACCGCAGCATATTCATATCCACGACACGCAGGTCCTGCTGTGTTGCTCTAGCAATGGTCATGCTTGGCAGTCGTGTAAGAGGACAGGTCTGATGATGGTTTTGAAGAACTATCCCTTTAGCCTGACCGGCATTTTGGGATCACAAATGACAGTAGTCAGCCTCTGTGGAGTTTAGTATCAAGTACTCGGTTTTCGCGGCGAAAACCGAGTTAGCTTCTGGCCACTGTCTATGTCTTAACCAACCTGCCCCTGAAGAATCCACCAGCGTGAAGTCATCAGCATACATGAACACCCATGGGGGCAGTTTATATGAGTTTCTGATGCTGTCCGACAAAGCGTCTAATACCACGAAGAACTTTATCAGTTCTACGCTGGATAAGGGCAGATCCTTGGTGTACCCAACTTTATTTAATCTTTTTTATACCACATAGGTGGCAGACAAGCACAAGACTCGCCTAGTGGAAAGCGGTCACTGCAGCCTATTGACGTTTGCAACACTAGAGGCGTCCCACTTGCACTGCCGACCCTGTAGAAACCATCTAATGCCCATCTAGAAGGGCATTAGAAGGTGAATCTATGTGCAAGACTATCGATAGTGGAACCGACCGTGACTGATTTCTGAATTCAATATAATCTACGCACCTGCGCTTTCTTACAGGTCTTCGGAGTTAGTTATGCTATGGAATTTGTGATGCAATTATATGAAAATGGACCTTTTGCTTCTCAAGAAGGAGACTTCGTTGACCACAATGCGCTGACGCTGCTATGGAAGCGTGTCATCAGTGTTGTTTTCAAGCGCATGGCAAAAAGTATAGGCATTGTACAGAACGATGAAAAGAAATGACTTATATCCATCTGCTTATTTTTATTTGAATAAAATTTAACTATTTCATGTTTCAGTCGTTTTATAACTAATAATTATAAGTACAACATAGGCGGCTTACGTCATGAGTAATGACATTCGTAACATTATGTTATTAAATGTTCACTGCCCAAATATAACGCATGCGTTGCAATTTTATTATTTGTAACATAACATAAACTCAAGCCTTTATCCCCGAATGAATCGGCAGAGGTGCTAGCACCCACATTTCGTCAGTTTATGATTAGGTTCCAATGTAATGGTTGGCGAGCCTATTGCTATTAACCGGGCACTTATAAACCTGCGATAAATACACACATAACTTCGAAAAGTATCGAAAAGTCATTGGTGTGTGCCATGGTAAAACCTGGGATCGGACCCGAGACCTCGTCTCAGCAGTTCATTACCCATACCAATAGCCTACCGCAATTTTTTGCTGAATAATAATATGGCAAATGAAATTTTGCGGAATTTTTTTTGCCATGTGGTATTCTGGCAATTTCCTTTCGGTCAACCATAGGTAATCCAGAAAAGGGGAAGGGATGTGGTGGTGTGAAAATGTATGGGAGGTGTGGAGACATATGGGAAGGTATTCAGAGATAAGGGTGGTATGGGGAAATAGAGGTGATATGGGGAGGTAGAGGAGGACATAGGGAAATAAGTGGAGGTATGGTACATATGGGAAGATATGAATAAAATATGGGGAGATTATTGGGAATTGAGGAATTGAAGAATCATGATAAAAGTAATTTGAAAGCGAATCTAATAAGTTCTAAATTTGAACACAAATTGATTGTTTTATTTCGACCTACTTTGGGAACTAAAAATAATGAAAAGTCAAGTATGAAGTAGTATTGGGTAGAATCGAATGACGGCAAATTCCCTATTAATTTAAATAGCAAAGGTATTATTCAGGACAGGATATGAACTTACAACCAGCTCTTTATAGAAGGAATGCTCTTAACTGAGCTATTTGGATACCTCCTGGATATTCGAAATTCTCCTATAAATACAACTAATGGTAGAGTTGAACCATCCACAGAAATTCTTACGAACTAATGAAAATAATGTTGCAAGCAATCATTTCTCCCTTCATCGCGTTATGCCAAGGCTTTGGGAGGTGCCGGTGTGAGGTGAAGGAGGATCTTGGTAAGGCAGAATGTAATTTAGTGGACAAATATGGACCACAGCCGTACACTTTATCTTACGAGTACAAAGCAATAATCTGATACAATAGTTGAAATTCAATACTCGACGACAATAAATGCATTTCGTTATAATAATATATTTTACTGCAAAAATAAGTACATTAAGTTGTTTCAATATACATAGTACTTCGTGTAATATCTTATCGGTTTCATGCCTGGGCATATTTCATATGCATGAAATCGATAACCTTATGAAAACCGTTTAGAAATGGTACAAGTTTTACAAAAAAAATGGGTATTAATTGTGGCAACCTTATTGTGTGTACACGTGTATGTTGCTGCAGGTATGCAATAATAATAATAATAATTACGGACCCTGAATCTCACGTGGGTTTGGGACTATCCTCCTTTACCTCTTGTGCTTGTTTTGATTGGTCAGACATGAGTGAAGCAGAACTTATGCTCCAGGTTGGAAATTTAAAATGTCATAACACCGGGGGCCTGCTAACCGGCATACCGTGATCGACAACTTCAGTAGCTCATAAAGGATGTGGCTCCATGGCTATTTTGGCAACTATTTGTAACGGGGGCCATGCAATGACTTGGCAAGTCACCCTCTGCCTTTCGAACAATTTTCAAACTTATTGTTACGGTAGGTGACCGTCTCCTCCCTTAGCCCATTTACCAGTCCATCCAACATGTCCCCATAGCCCATAACCTAATCTCCATCGTGGTCGTAGCGCTGCACAGCAATAGTCTCTGCACCTAGTAAGGACAATCTCCGGGTGTATCATATTGTGCGCTCGGGGATGGTATCCGCCATGTTAAAGTCTGCCGTCTGATAAGGTCAAGATGGTGGAATAATTTGGAAATAAATAAATACCGCAGTCCAATACCTACCTTACTGGCCCTCTTAAATTTAAGGACTATTTTTTATCACCATGTGGAAGTTTTCCTTCACTCAAAATCACTACATAGTATAAAATAAACTCGCGTTCTCTGTCCCTATTTTTCTTGTCCCTTTGTATGCTTAAATCTTCAAAACTATGCAACGGATTTTGATGCGGTTTGTTTAAATAGATAGAATGGTTAAAGAGAAAGGTTTATATGTATATAAAATCATGCTACGACCAACATGTGAGGAGCAGGAATGAAAAATGTTACAAAATCGGGGTGACGCAGACGAAGTTGCGCGGGTCTGCTAGTATTCTATAAACAAAATTTGCTATGGCAACTTTAGAATTTTTGAATTTAGAACACAAAAAACTTAGGCTGGCTTGCACCATCTTACTTTAACATTAACAATGCAGTTAAAGTACGGTCAGGTATAAAACAGGTTGCACCATTTGACAATACCTAGTTAAAATGACGTCATAACTTGACGCTAACAATAACCGGCCACCCTCGGCCGGTTACTATTAATTGTTAACGCCAAATTCTACCAAAAAAAGATAACTTTAACCGAGCTGTTAAATACACTGTTGCAATACAATTAGCAGAAACCATTAGAATCAATGTTACTGTTAATGTTAAATTTGATGTAAACGCTTACTTTGACAGGTAGGTGGGTAGGTGGTCCAACTAAGCCTTAATACAGTAAAAGTTTTTTGTTTTCAGGTCAACCAAGTAATACTATAGTATGGAAAGTTTTAAGGAGACTTTTGGATGATGGAGGTGAATATAAAAATTAATTACGACTTTCACTTAGGTAGATCATCAATGATTCGTTATGATTCGTCAGCAATGCTGGCTAGCACTTGTCAGGAGGCAATGTGCACTTTATTTCATTATCACCTCGTTTAATACATGACTTTGATATCAGGAGCATCTAGTATTTACTTGATGCCACTTTGATATAACCACATTATCGGAACTTTAAATAGCAGGTTTAATTATAGTCATCATCATCATCATTATCATATTTGCGTTAGTCCCGGTCGCATCCGAAGTTTTCACCTCAGAGGCTGGGGTGCTTTGGAGGCTTCTTTGCATTATAGTATCAATAATCCAGGTCTTTAATTATAGAATTATTACATACATATAATAAAAACTACTATTTAGTAAAATATCAAACCAAATCAATTTATTTCGTGAAGCTTACGTTACAGAAAAGATGTTATAGTAATAATAGAACTATGCTAAGCTATGCTCGCTCTCAACAAAATATTTTAATTAAATTACAGTACAAATATATATGTAAATATAAGAATAGATAGAATAAAGATTTTACTATCTATCTATTGCCTAATCATTTATTATAGGTAACTTATCAAGTTAGTATATATGTCCGCCCCATTGTAATATTTATTTAACTATTTTCATCAACTTTCAGGTTTACCTCTCAGTTCAGTCGTTAAGGAAACAAATATTTCTAACATAATGTAAGTAACATGCATAGGCACCAGAAAACTTGTCTAGATATCTGTATTTTCAGCTTCAAGAGTTAGCTGTAGTTGTCAGCAATTACCGTCAGTTAAGCTAATTCATCATCATCCTTGCGTTAGTCCCGGTCGCACCCTAAGCTGTCATCTCAGAGTCCGAGGTCCGCTTAACGCTTAATTTTTTGTGGCTTCTTGAACTTTGAACAGCGACCGCCGTTTGTCCTCCCAAGGAGAAAGCTCACATCAGAGCCCCGTCCGTTAGTTAGCAGGTGCACCGGCTTGCAGGTGGGGTTGGCTTGGGCTCCAAGATATTGGTGAGACCCCAAAGCATCCTCTTATGATTAATAAATAATTATTATGAATAATATAAGAGCTGCGGTAGCCTAGTGGTATGGGTAATAGACTGGAGCGAAGAAGTCTCGGGTTCGATCCCAGGTTTTACCATGGCACACACCAATGACTTTTCGAAGCTTTTCGAAGTTATGTGTGAATTTATTGCAGGTTTATAGGCTCGCCACCTATTACTTTAGGACCTAAAACATAAAGTATTGGTAACCTAGTGTATATGTTAACAAGGTCCTAGAATATTTATTTAATTACTTATAAATAAATAAATACTTCGATAGTTATACCACAGATATAACAATGACTATATATCTCTTTTGAAGAATACTGAGGTACCTATATAATTCGGCTATGTTTTGTAGAGACGATGGAGTCAGAAGAGCAAGGATGAAGTACACAACAACTGAGTCTGACAGCAGCCACCATCCTCCCCATAAAAATCACACCAAGCAAAAGCCAAAAAAAGATGGTGACACAAATAAGTAAAACAATATAATTACTACATAATATTTAAGTCTAGAACATAAGGATAAAATAAATTAAAATCATGATATGAAATAATATATTAGACTTGGGTTAATTTCAGAAGTTTCAAACAGAAACCTACTTCCCTGACTTGGGTATGGAACACGGAACCGAGACCACTGGCACAACATTCCTTATCCGTGACTACACCATATGCAAGATGTCATAAGAATCACATCATCAATCAATCATTCATCAGTGTCATATTTTTTTACTCCCAGTTAATTATTGATTAAGATTTAATTTTAAGTATATTTAGTACTTGAATGCTTGTATTTCTAAGTTAAAGTACCTTGTTAAACCTGCCGGATATTTTTTTTCTTGGCGATTTTATACACTTGGGTAATTTCACCGACCGCATTTTTAGAGTTTCTTCGCATGAAATCACTATGTAAAACGTTAATCTATGACCACTCTATTTTTTTTCATGTAATACGAACACTAGCTTATATGAAGTCACTACTGAAAATACATTTCTCTTAAACATAAAATTTAAAAAAAATTAAAATAGGCTAGATTCCAATAACGGTGGCGTGTCCGCGATGCACCTTTAAGCGCATTTACCTCTTTAAGTCCGCTATGATTGCAAATTTAGTACTTAAATTAAGATTATTATGTTAATTAATATATGAAGCAACCATATTTACTGATTTCATTACTTCTATTATAACGCAGACATCGTGACAATGTCGATAAGGAACGTCCGCGCCTAAAGTGCAATTTCGGTGTGTTTTTTAAACCCTTATACAACGCATACACGTCAATTTAAACGATCTATCTTCTTACGCACGCGGAGTTCCAATCATGCTCTTGCGTTTACGCAGTAATGGCATGTCCGATTCTGCCCAGTTTTCCCGCTAATACGTAAGTACCTTCTTATTTCTAAGAGGGAGTACGAAATTTTACAATCACGGTGGGTTACTGTATGAATGAATATTTGGTTTTAACATTACGATTTGCGAGTATGTTGTGTGTTGTTAGGTACCCTCAGCAATCATACATTTCACGTGACGAATGCATCACTGAGTTTTGTTTAATTTCATTTTTTCTTGATGTTTCTAACTTCGGTGGTGCAATATCGGTGGTTTCGGTGGTAGATTTATTGCCACCTATATTGCATCAATACTAAAATGGCTATGAGTTTCCATATCTTTGGTAAGATATTTACTCACAAGGTCCCCGGTGGCCCCCGTGGGCCCCGGTGGTCGTACCAAAAATGAGATTGACTTCATCATGGCGACGCATAGACGGATATTCAATGATGTCTCAGTGATCCATGGGGTGAAAACCGGAAGTGATCACCTAATGGTTAGAGGCACATTGAATATTAATGTTAAACTGGAGAGATCCCGTCTGATGAGGTCTACGCTCCGACCTAGAGCTTCCCATATACAGTACCCCGAGAGCTTTCAACTCGAACTTTCGAATCGCTTCTCTTGCCTAGAAGAATGCAGTACAGTGGACGAGATAAATAACAGGTTGGTTGAAGCTGTCCATTCAGTGGGCTCCAAATTCTTCAGGCCCCGTCGAAGAGATAGACCACAGAAGCTCACCGATCACACCCTCAAACTCATGGCCGAACGACGCTCTATGAGGCTGCAGTCTACCAATGACGCTGAAGCACATCGGCAGCTCAATAGACGTATCCAGCAGTCTTTGCGACACGACATCCGTGCCTTTAATACTCAATGTATTAAAGAAACGATTGAGCGAAATAAAGGCTCCAAAGTGTTCGCAAGAGACTTGTCTATTGGGCAGAGCCAGTTGACAAAACTGAAGAGGAAGGATGGCAGTGTCGTGTCGACTAAGGTAGATGTTTTGAGGGGGATCGAGGGGTTTTATGGACAGCTTTATACCTCAGTCACTAAGCCTGCTACTGATACGGTTAAAGATCCAAGAGCCAAGCTAACCCGACACTACACCGAGGATATTCCGGACATCAGCCTGTACGAGATTAGGGTGGCCCTCAGCAGCTTAAAAATAACAAGGCACCAGGAGAAGACGGAATCACTTCGGAACTTCTGAAAGCGGGTGGAACACCGATACTTAAAGTCCTTCAGAAGCTCTTCAACTCCGTCTTATTCGAAGGTACTACGCCGGAAGCATGGAACAGAAGCGTAGAAGTCTTGTTCTTCAAGAAAGGTGACAAAGCCTCTCTTAAGAACTACAGACCCATCTCGCTTCTGAGCCATGTTTATAAGCTGTTTTCGAGGGTTATCACGAATCGTCTCGAACGCAGGTTTGATGACTTCCAGCCGCCCGAACAAGCCGGTTTCCGAAAAGGTTATAGTACCGTAGACCACATTCATACGCTGCGGCAAGTCATACAGAAGACTCAGGAGTATAACTTGCCACTATGTCTAGCGTTTGTGGACTACGAGAAAGCCTTTGATTCGATCGAGACATGGGCAGTGCTACAATCTCTCCAGCGGTGTCTTATAGACTACCGGTACATCGAAGTGCTGAAGTGTTTGTATAAAAACGCCACTATGTCAGTCCGAGTACAAGATCAGAGCACAACGGCGATACTGTTGCAGAGAGGAGTGAGATAAGGAGATGTAATAGCCCCGAAGCTCTTCACCAATACAATGGAGGATGCCTTTAAGCTACTGGAATGGAAAGGTCTTGGCATTAATGTTAATGGCGAATACATCACTCACCTTCGTTTTGCCGACGATATCGTGCTCAGGGCAGGATCGCTGGAGGATCTTAACACAATGCTCGACGACCTCAACCGAGTCTCTCAACAGGTGGGTCTCAAGATGAATATGGACAAGACCCAGGTTATGGCGAATGCTCATATTCTAAGGCCCTCCCCAGTGTCAGTTGAAGGCTCGACCCTCGAAGTTGTAGACAAGTACGTCTACCTTGGACAGATGGTCCGATTAGACGGATCAAACTTCGAGGCGGAGGTCAATCGTCGAATCCAACTCGGCTGGGCAGCGTTCGGGAAGTTACACAGCGTCTTCTCGTCCAAAATACCTCAGTGCTTAAAGACAAAAGTCTTTAATCAGTGCGTGTTGCCCGCGATGACCTATGGCGCCGAGACGTGGACCCTCACTATGGGCCTCATAAGAAAGCTCAAGGTCGCACAGCGAGCTATGGAAAGGGCTATAATCTAGGCTAGGCTCGGAATCTCTCTGCTGGATCGAATAAGAAATGAGGAGATCCGCAGACGAACGAAAGTGGTCGACATAGCCTACAGGGTTAGTAAGCTGAAGTGGCAGTGGGCGGGGCACGTAGCAAGAAGAACCGAAAGAATTGGAGCCGAAAGGTTCTTGAATGGAGACCGCGTACCGGTAGACGAAGCGTGGAACGGCCTCCTGCGAGATGGACGGACGACAAAAGCAAAATTGCCTTTGGCAGCATGATGTAGCATCTGCATCATGCATCCAAGCCGTTAGTACATATTGTTTAGATAAATATATCACAATTTATAATTTCGGTGTGATCTTGCAATTTCGGTGGGTTGACAATTTCGGTGGTTGTTCTATTTTTATAACAAATGCAGTTATTTGTTTCCTTCTAAATATCTAGAATACTAATGTGTTCTAAAAGAACACCATTAAATTTTTTCATCGGTAAACCTATGATTGAAAAATACCACCGAAATTAGCAAAAAATGAGGCATGCGTGAAATTACCCACTTTACTTAACATCACACCTTAATTTCAACCTATGAAGAGAAGACTATGCCTGATAAGAAAACTGATTTCTGTAAGAAAATGATAGCATTGAAGAGGCACTATAGAAGACCACCAATACAATCTCACTTTTTTGATACCATTTCTGCCAAAATCGGTGAAGGTGATTACGTCGAATAGTCTAAAACGTACGCCGTCTATGGGTCCTTTATTGCCCGAGTTGAGATTATACAAGATATATCTCTAGCACCCCAGCAGACCCGAGGACATCTCTTTTGAGATGATCCCCTTCCCCTAATGTGGGGAAAATGGTATCCCCATCTAGCCTATCCCCATTTGCGCTGCCACCGTTTTCTGCTTCTGCTAGGGTGACAGGCAGCTCCTCCCGTCACCTCCAGGCCCGCGCTCATGGAGGACGGAGGTCAATCTGCGACCTTCAATACAAACCCACTTCGGTCTCAACTGTGGGATGGTCTCAAGTGTGGCACAGCAATTGAACTAGTACTATGTTTTTCGCGTTTACATAAGGTATTGTGTAACACTGATCAGTAGGATCGGTATTACGTAGCTTATAGAAATATAGCCACTCGAGTATGAATCTGATACGTTATAAAACTTTTCTTTGCCTAGGCATCGTTTCATAGTCGAATTCGAGAATGAAGCTAACATCTCACAGTCGAAACATTCAAAAAAGGACTATGACAGTAATGAAAAAGAACCTCCTATGGTTATGGGATATGAAAGCAGCCTACATCCCAGAGTAGAAGTGAACGATACCGTTGAACAGGATAAGAGGCATAAGGCACATTCTAAATCTAAGCAGTAACTTTATATTTGTATCTTTATTTTAAAAATATATCAGGACCACAACCAGTTTTTTGTACAGTGTTGAGTACCAACTCAACGTGTGTGTAATTTCAGTCCAATTTTTCCAGTAGTTTTTGCGTAATTGAGAAACAAAATAAGATAATTTCGCGCTTTCCACTGTTGCAGCTGAAGGGCTTTCATTCAAATTTATATGAAGGACAATGTACTACTATTTTAGAACACGCATAAATAAACAAAGTGTAACTTTTAATATTTTGCAATTGCTATCAATTGAAAATTTATTTACTTTTTATTTAGAATTCGGGACAAAAGTCAATCTGAAACATTTTTGGCTACTATGAGAAACCGCACTGAAGAGAAAGATGACCAAAATGAATTCTCTAATGAAGCTGAGAAGGGTGGAAGGTTTCGTGGTGGATCCGATGAAATTTCTTTGAGGAACAACAAGAAACCCACACTTAGGTAGATTACCTTACTTATTTTAATTACTTCGCTTTAGTGACTTTATATTGATTGGTTTCCGATTTGGCTGTAGAAACAATGACTTCTTTGTCTAATAGGAAATAAACCAATCTGTATTACACTATATTTTATTGCATCCTAAGGTCTAGTCAAACAAATGGAAAACTATTCAATTTCAACTTTTGTACATTTTAAAATATTATAACACTCGTCGTGATGCGAGTATTAACCATGTTTTTTGGTTTTTGGCTGTCGAAGTCAATCTCAAATCGTACCTATATTTTTGACAAATTGAATTTATAACTTTAAATTTTAGATTTACGGAAACAAGGAAACACTAATGAATGGTTAAATATTTATTTTAGAATGACGAAAATGCCACATGCGTACCAATTGCAAGATGATGCAGAAGATATGTAAGTAGATGTTGTCCCTCCAAAAATATTTGTGATTGAAATAAAACTATAACTGATTCTATATACGTTTTATTTGGCATTATTTTTCGAACTATATATAGTTTTATTTCATTGACTGATATCTGAATATCTTTTATTTTTTCAAGATATTATTATATATTTTTTGGCTGTCTTATGGTTTTCACGATGCCAGGTTTCACGGACGCATTTAGATATTTTGTCCAACGTGTCTGCAGTATCACAGACATCCCTCTTTCCACGGTGCATGGTCCGTAAATTCAAGCACGTATCTGTAAAACCTTAGACCGTGGATAGGTGGCTTTACGTTATAAGATGTCTAACAGAGAGCGGTGAATGTCCGTCTGTGGGATTTTAAAATAATATATATTCCAAATACAGCATTATACTTTTACGTAAAATAAAATTCAATACCTAATCTCAAACAAACTATTTGCAAAGTGCTATGTACAACCAAATTAAGTAAATCTTATAACATGGGTTCTAGATTGCGGAAAACATACTTAGAACCTTTTCTATGTAAACACGAACAAAGTTGCAGCTTAAGCATTCAAAGTTATTAAACATTTTGGTTGTAAGTGTAATTGCCCTCCTGTTCTTATCCTATATTTATTTAGGTTAGTAGTTTAGTTAAATAGTCAAAATTGCAGAATATTTTATAACTTATGTAATTTGATTGAACCTTTTGTTTTAGGGCAGAAAAAAAATACAAGCGAATGAATGATCGTTTGAATCCCTATGCAGTAAGTATTTACCTATAGTGGGTGATTTTATAGTCGTTTCAGAGAAAGAAGATTAATAAACAAGAATTAAATTTGGCGAAAGAATAAAATTGATGATGCCGTCAAGCTGAGCGCCACCGTTTTAGCACTGTATGTGTTTGTAATAGTGATCCTCTTTCTAGATTTTAGCTTAGCATAGGGCGAGGTCAAGTCAGATTACGGTGAAAAAAAAAACAAAAACCACTGAGGTAGCAAATACGGACACGGCCCACATTAATATTGATACTTCACTATCGGATTGGTCATTATGTAATGATAGTGTAAGGAATGTAATTAAATGAATGTTTATTTATTCAATTAATTCTAGATCGATCGTCAAATGCTACGCTACATGGATTATTACAGAAATACCATGAACATAACGATGGACATTATAGGAAGAACAGCGGAATACAATAACATAGTTCTCCTCAAAATAACAGATATACAGAAAAAGGACGACAGAAACTTTCGAACTATATTCGAACATAAATATGCTGATGAACCTCCGGAGAAAAAAATAATATTCATTGTTCACGGGCTGACCGTGATGGGGATGGGTGGCTTGATACACGATGAAAATATGTTCAGAACTCTCATGTCTTACTACGCAGCCCACCTGTCCAAGTTTGATATATTCGTAATACCCATCGCTAATCCTGATGGTTACACAGCTATTTTAAACGTAAGTTTATTTATTTATTTATTGAGAACTAAACAGCTATTTTTACATAAGTCATGGGCAAACTTGAGAATTACGTAGGACTCTAAGACAATAATAAAGTTGCCCGGCAAGTTAAAAATAATTGAATGCACATCTTAACAACCAAATCAGTGTTAGTTATCAACATCATTCAAGTTACATAAGAGTGGTAAGGCACTTCGATTGGTGTCATTTACCTAGGATACTTTGTTCGCTTTTATGGATTAACACCATAATGTTATAAAGCTTTTTACAATTTCGTACTTAGAGGTCGGAGGATGGTAAACGATCTTTGTCCTCCATCATCCATCGTCTGGAAAGGAAAGGCAAGGCATAACCTTGTCCCTAGCCTAGACAGGTTCAAGACGACGGCTTATGTTACGTTAATATTCTCAGAGGCACGACCAGACCATTGCAAATAGCGTATTCATGCGTACTAATATTTGTACTGAGCGGGAATCGCCCCTGCGCGCCCTGCGTGGTAGCCGCGTTCCCTACCACCACACTTTTTCTTCGTGCGGAAATCCCTACAAAGACCCCGACCGAAGTCAGCGATGGTGGTTATTTCAGACTCAAACTGACCAAAACCGCACGGCCATCTTGGGCCTTCAGTTGCCAAGGTAGTCTCTAGTATACCTATCCCTCACGCGCGCGCCAGCGAAGGTCCTCTCGAGTGTGGGACTACAGTGTCCACATCTTTTCTCGAATAAGGAAAAGAGCGCATCATGCTGCCGTCGTGGCCTGCTCCTGCTAAGGTAACAGGCGTGCTACACAAGCTATCTTTATAATTAAATTAACACTTCTGTAAAAAACTTGTATTTACCTTTTAGTCTCAGTCGGGCAAGTTTTGGAATAAGAATAAATCACCACAATCCAGTTGTTCCGGTGTAGCGTTAGACCGAAATTTCGATGTGGAGTGGAATGCGAGCAATGGGATTAGCCCCTGTAGCCACATGTACCCAGGACCCGCACCTTTTTCTGAGCCTGAGACGCAAGCTATTCGGGACATCCTGCATTTATACAGTCAAAAAATAATAGCTTACATACATGTACATGCTTCGACGTTCGATGGATCGATTTTTAAGGTACGGTGAAGTCATATTATGGTAAAATGTTGTAGATTATTTTTTTTTATTATTTATGACTTTTCGAAGTTATGTGTGTATTTATCGCAGGTTTATAGGTGCCCGGTTTATAGCAATAGGCTCGCCACCTATTACATTGGGACCTAAACATAAACTGACGAAATGTGGGTGCTAGCACCTCTGCCTACCCCTTCGGGGATAAAGGCCTGAGTTTATGTTATGTTTTTTTATTAATTAATAAAATAAGTTATTTAACTAGAGTTTTGGGTAAGGGAGGGATTAGACAGATAATAATAATAGTAAAACAATATAAACTAGGTCAAAAATTAATTCATATTTGGTGTTCCCATGAATGAAAAATGTATAAGTGAACAATTGGTTTTGATTGAAGGGTGACGCAGTTTTATACCCGCGAGGATACACAAGTGTTCAAACCGACGATGATAAGTATTTGGACATAAAGGGTGACATTGAGGAATCGATGAAGAATGCCAGTTTCAGAGTACTATCTATCGCTGTAGAACCAATGTACTACTGGTATGGAAAAGTTGTAGGAACCAGTGTGGATTACGCTTCAACGGTAAGACTAGGTACTTATTTCTGTAAGTAGGCAGTTAGAGGATCGGTCGATAAATAGATCAATTCAATGACGTAGAGATAAATTGAGTTTATGGCCACATTAATAATATTGATAGAGATCAGTGAAACTATGAGCATACAAGATGTTAGGAAAACGGTCCCGAAGCCGAAGGCCCCTGGAACACTATATTATGTTTAAAAAACATGATTCGGTATTTTTTTAATTTGTTTAGTCCATTTAACTACATTATTCATTTTCCATCGTCTAAGTGAAGCAAAAATTTCATAAAAAATCCGCAACTCGTATAATGCGAGTTTTTGTACGGATGTTTTTTTTATGAAATTATTGTTTCATTATAGGAATAGGAAATATAAGTATTTTAATATATATTAGATCAGGCGATCAACGGGCACCTTAAATATTTGAGGAAATCAACGAGTGCGGGAGATGAAACTCGAGTGATCAACCGGTCCATAGGTCCACAGCTTTACTGATACGATGCTAATTAAACGGTACAAAGAATAACAAAATATGTGCCTAATCGTAATGTTTTTCTACCACATGTTCCCGGAGTACTGCGATGTCTTCGGCAGTGGGAGCATTTCCCTAGCACCCTGTATAATTACAAGTATTTTAGTTAGAGTGACAACCTTACACCCCCTCCCCTCCCACCTTCCCCCTGACCGATGCAACTGAACCGCCTATGATACTTAGTAATCCTATTTTTATATTTTTTCAAATTATTGACAGATTTACGGTATCCCTTACGCCATGGAATTCGTCATGCAAATGTACTCTCATATGGAAAAGGATGCACTGTTACATATTTGGCGGCGAATAATTGACGTGGTATTTACAAACATAGCCAAAAATGCTAATAAAAGTTACGACTGAAAGAAATATACAAGATTATTTATTTCGCTATAAAGTACAAATTATTATTATAATACAAACTTCAATTTAAAGAAAATCCTCTGTGACGTGGCGGTAGTGAACACGACTGCTACGCATGTGGCGTGGGTTCGATTCCCGCTCAGTGCAAATATTTTATCACGTTAAATTATCGTTGGTCCCGGTTGCCATACACATCTATGGCAGTCCTCACGGGTAGTTGAACCCCTTAAAAATTCGACAAGCCTAACTAGGTACAGAATTTTGATATCTCCAATTTGGTCGTGAGTGTGAAGTCGCTTCACGGAAAATATCGAAGTTCAGCCCCATCTTAGTTAGACTAGGAAGCCGACCCTAACTGAGTTGGGAATAGACTCAGAAAATGATGAACTAATCATTAATAACAATTACAAGCAGCTGTGTCAATAGTAGACCTCGCGAGCACATAATGACTGACTTCTTTTAGATGGTCTTTTAGAGCGTCTCTGTTCTGAGAAAGAACTCAGACTATAAGAATGACATAGTCAAAATGTATAGAACCAGCTCATGAAGCCGACAGAAGTAATACTTTGGACTCCACCTCAGAGTTCGGACTTCAGACAGACAACAGAGGAATATTATTCTTTTAATCTGAGGTGAACAATTTTGCTGTTGTCTGGGAGTATCTATGTAATAACCAATCGCAATTGCCAACTGATTTTACCAAACTTAGCATAGGCGTGCTAAGTTTGGTAAAATCAGGTACTCCATTTGTTTCGTTACTTAAATAAAGGTAAACAATCTTGTGGCAACTTTTTATAAAAACACATGTTAAACAAATAAACTTGGCTAACTAACTGACTAACTAGAGGTTTGATACCGATTTTTAGTCTTTGAAATGCGTTTCTAAGCAGAAAATATTTTTATACTGAGATTTTATACAAAACATAATAAAAAGGAATACCAAGATTGTTTACGTTTTTGTAAATACTTAAACAAATTAACTATTGGAGGAATCATGTCCTTGATATTTCAGTAAATTATTATCAAGATCCGTTCCTAAATAACGTAACAGCAAACTGTCATTCATTTGAACCCCATTTTTACTTCTATCAAGAAAAACTTGCGACAAAGTTGTGTTTCAAAGCAACAAACACGTGTGAACCAAGTTTGGTAAAGACTTAACCACATACATCGATGCGAATCCTTTTTTTTTTAAACTAGCTTACCTAATCTCCAGCCAAGATTACCAGGATGGGAGTCTCTATTTTTTTTATTTAGGACACGTCAATTTCACTTCACCTGTCAATTTGACATGTTAGGTTGACCTATAGATCAAATATTGTACAAAGTACAAAATTCTAGTTCTGGTCACTTACATATACTCGTAGGTATCCGCCTACTGTTTCTCAATCCATACCTGTGTATATTTAGATTTTGAGAAAAAGAAATTTAATCTGTTTTTATTTTTGTTTAGGTAGGAATTTCATCTAGACATCATAAACTCATAAATTCACGCCTATATCCCCGAAGGGGTAGGCAGAGGTGCTAGTACCCACGTTTCGCCAGTTTATGTTAAGTCCCAATGTAATAGGTGACGAGCCTATTGCCATTCTCCGGGCACTTATAAGCCTGCGATAAATACACACATAAGTTCGAAAAGCATAGAAAAGTCATTGGTGTGTGCCATGGTAAACCTGGGATCGAACCCGAGACCTCATCTCAGTAGACCATTACCCATACCACTAGATTACGGCGGCTTCTCTCTCTATCTATTCTCTAGATGTATTTCAAAATACAATTGAAGTAAAAGAGACGCATTGATACTGCTTTCTTCCCTTGGATATTCGCAAATACGTATACGAATATTCAGAACATCACTAGTATCAACATGTTTTTGTAATATCTAACAAATTGAACATGATTACAGCTCAACGGGAGCCAATATAAGTATGGACACGTGTCCTATAAAACATGACCCAGACGAGAAAGCCATCATTTTATTTTTATTGAATACCAGTTCATTAGTTTAATACGTTGTCTCCCGTGGTGCAAGACTCAAACAGAATTACATCAATTTGTTAATAAAGACTCAACCTATGTTATGTATCAATTCAGCGTCAACGCAAAAAAAACAAAATCAAACGCGGCTAAATTGAAACTCATGGCTATGAGTAAACTACTAGTTAGTACCTGGGGGTTAGACGGGGACACCATGGTCCCTACACCCGATGGGGGTCATCTCGAAAGAGACTGCCCCGGGTCTGCTGGGGTGCGAGGGATATTTGGCTACTATCTCACCTCCGGCAACTAAAGACCCAAAAACGGCCTGCGTTTTGGTCGGTTCGAGTCCGACATAACCTCTCCAACCGGCTCCAGTGGGGACGGGGGTAAACGTGGGGATTTTTCGCACGAAACAAAAGAGTGGAGCATGGATAAGATTCATTGATGATTGACATTCAGTCACGCCCATCAAACGTCAAAATACCTGTGAATCCCATACATTGAACATTCCATTCTATCGATTTAGATTTGAAATGTTTATGCTGAGATGGGACTCTACGAATTCCACTACACTACACTTTACTACGAGGTTGAGATTACATTAAATAGAGCTCGATTTTTTATAAAAATTATTTACCTACGTATCTTAACGCACTGAGCTTGTTAAGAGAATTCAAAATTAAAATAGCAAAACTATAGTGGTAAGCAAAATACGTAAGTAGGTGAGTCAAATCTCTAAAAATGCTATCTGTACAATGATCGTACTTAATTCTTTTAATAATCTCACATTTAAATGAGGTACAGATAATTTATATGAGCATATTATCTCTATATTATCGCCATATTCAATAAAAAAAAATGAAATAAACAAAAAAAAAAATTGATGGTAAGCAAATAAAGTCAATTAACGTTCAAGATTTTATATTGAGACCTTGTTTCTTGGAATAAGGATGCCCAAATCGATTACAAATTTAATCTACACTTTTTCCTCTTACGGTCATAAAGAAATAAACATTCATAAATATACGAGTATGTGTAGAGGTTATACACTCTCAATTTATTCAAAGTTACGGCAAACAGGTACTTAGGTAGTATGGCCTGCTTTTTCCAGTACTAATAAGAATAAGAAAACACAGTATTCTGAGCAAAGGGACTCCTGCGCTGAAGGTGGACTCCTTGGAATTAGGAGGAGCATTATTATTGCATTGGAATATACTCGTATCACCGAAAGGGGAAAGTGTAGTAAGGTAAGAAAAGGCTCCAAGTTAATACTAAGACAACAATGTTTCAAGGCTTGCTTCAATATTTAAGAATATCAAGAACTTCAGTGTGTTTTTGTAGGTCTTAGGTGGCAGACAAGCTCACGACCCAACTGATGGATAGTGGTTACGGTGGTGGTACTTAAGTCACATATACACGATGGGACTGACATTCGCACTGTGATTCTATGGAGAGCTAAGAAAGAGTTTTGTGTTTGTGTTCAAACTGTCAAATCAATTTGTACAACAAAATAAAAAAGAATGCAGTTATACACACTTATAGCTAAAAGAACCTCATTATGAACACGCATATTAGAAATCTCATAACATCTGCATCAAAAGGCCTACAAACGTATTCGATATATCACGTGGAGTGACACTTTCTCTCGTGTTTATGAACTATACGTCATTGGTCGTACTGTAAACATATTTAGACTGCGGCAATTAAATTGTGAAGAGCGATATACATTGTGCGTCCAGTATGAATAATGAGCAATTGGTACATTTGTGGCAGTCAATGTATGCAAAAGAATGGATTGTAGAATCGTGAGGTCATTGAGAAGTGTGTCAGCACTCAGCTGTTGTCGCTAAGAACTGGTTGTGCATACAAAAAGGTTCTTGAGAGATAGTATAAAGAAAGTGAATGTATCGTTTTCGTTGTTTTGAACCGGAGAGTAGGTTGTCCTTTTGTTAAAAGCCGTCCTGGCGTGATAGGTATTCGGAGCATTGCTGCACGAATATGACTGTACGTGTACTTACACCAAATCAAGTTTGTGCATCATCGGTGCTTTTAATTTTATTTTTAGGTTTATTTTGGGTACATATTTTAAATTAAGTTGGCTCTTTTGATCGTATACTGCTCGATAATTAAGTATTTGATAAAATTATAATTATTAAAAAAAAAAGATAAAATTGTTAGAGATGGAATTTGTTTAATTTGCACCCTATCACTTCGTTATACTACTGTAAAATTGTTCTTTACAACACAATTTTTAAATTTCTTAAGAATGTAAATAGGTAAGTAGTCTAAATACATATACTCAATGACGATTACTATTAGCACAATGGTCTTTAGTGATGGCGATACAAGTATTCAAGTGACCACAAACTAATTTTTACTCTGCTGTATGCACTTTAGTGTCAGTTAGTTCACCACTCCTAGCCATTGCAGGAATTGTATTTTGTCAAATCTCAAAGTCATCGTGGATGCCCAAGATTACAATTTATGAAGAAATAAAAGTCGAAAAGTGGACCCCGGATAGCTGAGAGTATCGCATGCGATCTAGATTAATATAATGACGATGGTGATCTCTTTGTCAAATTTCAAAGCAGCCAGAAATATATGTATTGGCAATTTTCAGAAATCATTAAAGTAAAATCAAAGTACGTAATTAAAGTAACAAAACAGGTTACTGTTAAATAATGTCAAACTTTGGATGGATAGAATATGTTACTTATGGAAGAAAATATGCACAGAAATGGATTGTAGCCTGAACATGGGGAACCAGGAATAGGTTTCTGTGGAACGAAGTTAAAATTGCATGGAATTAAGTAAACAATCGGCAGATTTGTACAATATGTTTTGTAGGCTAAGAATTTGCTTATATGATTATCAAAAATAAACTATTCAATTTAGTTCAAATAAAAATACCTTGAAGACCTTTGATATCTACACTTTAAGAAACTATTCTTATTTTAAATACACAGACATTTAGAATCAAAAATCACAACAAGTTTGAACACAATGGTAGTTGGTGCAGCGACCTCTTAAATCACAATGCCACTTTTAGAACACACACATTTAGAACTTTTTCTTCAATAAAGAAATACAGTTCTTTCAGTTAAAAAGGCAACGCCTAAAAGTAAAGAAATATGATTGATGAGAAAATTGACGATTTCTCAGATAAATAACTTTCAAGTAGATCTTATCTTATCTTAGATGTTCATATTGTTATTGACAATGAGTTCTGTTACCTCTGCGTAGGTGGCTTGTTGGCATCGTTGCCCAGGTTTACCGGTTCATTGTACTCAACGGTAGTTGGATCCTTTTTGTTACAGTAACAAGATGACAAATTCTTTATTTATACCATTTAGGTAGCAGACAAGACACGGCTTACCGACACGGCTTACCGGATATAAAGTGGTCACCGTGGCCTATGGACGTTTGAAACACCAGAGGCGTCACAAAACCCGGGGCTAACTTTGTGATGATAATAACTTCATTTATTTCAATTTCAATTTCTTGTTTTTGGCGTTAAAGTCATTTACAACTAGGTTAATGATTAAAATGTTCCAATTAAGTAACGCATTCCTAATCATTAAGTGTCAGTTAATTTTCCTAACAATTATATTATCTATGTGCCCTAATATCATCAATAAGTTCGTTGAACTCGTAGATTATGAATTCTACGTATGCGATTGTTTTCAGTAGATCACTTACATTTTAACTTCTTTTTTACAAAATGCCTGAATGGCGACAATAGGCTCGCTATTTTACCTTTAAAGTCATATTGTTTGTTTTTTTTTAAATCTACTTTCACTTTTACAAAATAAATTGTGTATGGTGTTACAAACTTTCAAAGAAACTCACTTTTAAAAAATAATAGCTCCATCCATAAAGGTACACACTGTTTTCTTATTTTTATACCACTGAAGCGGCAGACAAGCACATGGTCCTTTTGATGGAAAGTTACCTATGGACGTTTGCAACACCAGGGCCAACACACTCATGTTACCCACCATGTAGAGGGGGGAGCGGGGAGATTAAAAGATTTTCAGTGCTGGCAGTGCAGAAGACATAGCAGGGTTTCTAGGTCTTCCCACTGACAACACAAAACCTCTCCAGTGAGCTCTCCAGTGTCATATACATGTCAGATCAGTGTCAGAATTTGTTAACTAATCCTAACATTCATGTTTGTTTGATTAAAGAATAATAATAGAAAACGACCATAACAAAGAACCCAAAGTCTTAAAAAAATTGCATCGAGAAAATTGCATTGATTAAAGGTGTGATGTGTGTGTGTGTGAGATATCCGTGTGATTTACACACGGATATATGTGGATTTACACGTATTAGAGTTGACCTAAGTTATATTAAAAGAGAATTCGAACTTATTAGAATTGATTAGCGTATCCGTGTTAGAGGTACGTATATGTATACATAGTCATTATGTAGTTCCGCTAGTTTACTTTATAAATTAGTTTGCTAAGAAAATTTGCATGAAATAAAAATGAAGTACCTACCTGAAGAAACGCGGGCGTAATTAATGATTAACCACGTGATATCCGATATAGAGTGCCAGGCAGGGGACTTGAGGATGTAGATAGTGAAAATTTATAAAGAAACATTTATAATAAACATTATTCACATTCAACATCATCATTAATTTTAGTCCAAATACCTACTGCTAGCCAAATAGAACATTATCATTAACATTATTACTCATGTAGGTAGGTACTGCCTGGTTATGCACCGATCTGATGGCGTTCTACGATAATTTCGCTCGTCCTTCATACACGCATAATTAGGGTTGATATTACCGTTACGGTTTGAAGATTCCCTCACGGTAGTCGCGGCCCGAATCGGCGGCTGCGACTGTAAGCAAGACGCGCATGCGCAGTGAACACCAACGTATAAGAACGCGCGCACGCGCTTCTCTCCGGTGCATGTGCGTCTCGCGAAACGTTAATTACTTTTTTTAATCGAAGTTAAGATTTCGGGTTTATATAGCTGTAATTAAATTTTATAGTTATGCCACGATTGTTACTTGTGATTGGTGAGTGTGATTTTTGTTAAAATTGTGATTTTAATGTAGTTTTCGACAGTTTTTAAAGATAACTTATTAGATAGATCTAAGACTAGATCTAACGTGATAATTTTCAATGTACGGTATATTGAACGTCACGCTCTTTTTCCTATTGGGTAGAATGGAAAATTAAACGGTAATTTGTATTCATCTTATCCATTATTGGGCGTATTCAAGTGTGACATGTCATAGTTTGTACTCGAAAGAACAAAACATTTTTGTAAGAAAATCGAAAAGTAAAACGAAAATCGGTTTATACCGGTTGATTTTATAGTGGTTTTGGAAAAAAAGATTTTGGCCACAATTTCGATAGTAAAATCGTAAGGAAGTCCTAAATTGGCGAAAAAAAATTTTTTTTTTTTACTCGTCCCATACATTCTTCTGTTCACCTACACATTATTGCCATACAAAAAGTAATTTTTTTTTCTTTTCAAAATTAAAACTTCCAGTCGATTTTGCTTCCGAAACTGTGTGTGAAACAAGATATTCTTTTTCCAAAACCACTATAAAATCACCGTGTATATATGAAAAAAGAAAAAATTGCGTTTCATTGTCTACTATTTCAAATTCATTAATGTTTTTTTTGTCGAATCTATAAGCAAGCGTCTCGAATCATCATGAATCATTAATTAATAATATTATCCAAAAATAAAAGTATAAAGTAGTTACAAATAACAAAAAAAGAAAGAAATTAAGGTCATATTCCATTTTTAAATGATGAGACTTCATTTCTTTGAATAATTTATAGACATTTCTATATTCAAACTTCTCAAAATAATTAAGATATGCTTCGTAGCACTTGGACTACGAAATCTGTTTACAGTTTCTTAAATAAAAAATCATAATTAGTAATTCCTATTAAGCTCTTTGTCATTTAAGAATATCTAAATTATGATTTATCCATTTTTTAATATAATGCTATTTAATATTGGGATACCATGTTTAAGACTATTTGCACTAGTTTGGTCGTGCCTCGGAGAGAACGTTAAGCTGTCGGTCCCGGTTGCATCTTAGTTAGACTAGAAAGGAGACACCAACTGACTTGGGAATAGGCTCAGAGAGTGAAGATGACGATGACCATGTTTAATGAATGTATGATTTTGCTGGATGTACTGTATGTGTTTCATTTTATAAACTTCAGTGGTTTATTAATATACCGTAAATATGACTAGGTATGTACTTCCACTTTTTTAAAATGATAAATAAGAAAATAAAATAAATTAACCTACATTTTTGCACATATAAGGATGAATTTCTGCAAAGTGTTTCATTGAATTTAAGCAGCATTTCGTAGGCTCGCCACTTTTTCCTTAAAATCATAAATTGGTAAAATACGCATATTCTTATTCCTTTTGAGGATTTACAGGTATGAATATAAATTATGTATGTATGTAGGACATTTTACACAACGTACCTAAGAAAACCATGGACACCCACACCTACACAGAAGTTTAAATAAATGAATTTTCACGAAACTTCAGCCAATACGTGTATAAGGCCTAATTCGTATCGTTAAGGCCAAGCATAGAATAAATAAAGTTCATCAACATGCCAGTTATTCATATACATACCGAGTACAGTATGTGACTCTACATTGCTACTTATAGTAAGTAGGTAATAATATCTAAACTAGAGTAAAGACTCTAAAAGTACAAGCGATCAAGTGGTAAATTCAATAATTTACCTTTTGATCACGATTGTCAAGCAAATCACATATTTACCATATATTATAATCGCGTTAATACCCGGGTTTCGCTAACCGTATTTTAAGCAACGCAAAAGTTTTAAGTTTGCCAATCAGTTTATTAGAAGCTTTTACGTTATAATTACGTTATAAATAGCTGTTGTAAACTTTGTTTAATAAAATATTTAATATTTATAAATGAGCCTTATAAAAAAAAGTAAACAAATTAGGTGTATGGATCTTAACGTTAGACTATTAAGATTTTTGAGTATATTTTTCATTGGTTTACCAATAACACACATTTTTATTTTGAAGACCATAAAAGATGTGTAGAAAATGAATGAATAATAAAAAAATTAAAAAGTCGGCTCTCAGCACAATTGGTTTCTGTTCCTCTTGATCCGTTTGTCATTGTGCGAACTTAATGCGGAATATGTACCTATAGATGGTAAATGAACTGCCCGTCTACTGCTCGGTAGTTCTGTGGTCAGCTCTTAACATTCATTAAAGTTAATATACCAAGGTCAGACTCGTCCTTTAAGAAAGTCATATATTAAAACTTCAATTATGACTTGAATGACTTTAGATACTGTTGATTCACCACCATTGACTCATTAATATACTCGTAGAGTTATGAAACTCTTAGTTGATATCACTTAATACTATAAATTTTATTTTTAGCAATAAAAACTCCATTTCAATTCTGTTAGTCATAAGGATTCATAGAAAAAGTTGAGAAAAAAGTTCCGGATGTTGTAAATACGAATGGAAATTGTAAAAAGGTGAAATAATGTTGTTTCGTAATTGAAGGTATGCCTTAGACACGTGAACATGCGGAGAATGTCAACAAGAACGAAATAACTAATGAATTTTACTATGGCAATTGAAAATGAAAAATCGAGGTTAATTGGTATTCCCCGAATCTAGCATTCAAAATGAATATTATAAAATTATCATGCCGTATATACTAGTTGTTAAAGGGAGCCGATCAAGATCAGATAAACACAGATTAAAGGACTGTGGATAGCCTGAACTAGAATAAGTTCATCATTCTCACATTCAAATATGTATCGGCCTGCAACCTGCAGACTCTGTGCCAGAGTCACATTCGTTGTTTTACAGGTGCACTGGCCAGCAAGTAGACCCTAAAGACGGGTCAAATAACACCCCCTGAATGCCACGAATTTCCGTGTCTATAAGTGAACACACATCTTTACAAAAGCATGTATTTGTGATTTGTAAATCGTTTTGTTATCGTGCCAATTATAGTAATGGTTTGTTGCCACCGATTCAATTTAATTGTTAAATTTTCTGGTCTTAATGCGCAAATATATAATTTACCGCCTCGCTTATCTGCACGCTCGGGCACAAGCGCAAGATAAGAAAGGAAACCGAACTAATATAGCCTAAGCCATTAAAGTAGCTATCGTAATTTAAATGCAGTCTGTATATGTGCATATGGTGAGCGCAGTATACCATCATGCATCGTTTTCTTTGGAAGCGATTTAAGATTTGATTCTACATTATAAACGGCCTGCGTGATTTAATTTTGGTATTGTAAACTGTTCGGGACAAATATGGTGTTACAAAATATCGGCTTTTAGTTTAGAAAGTATCTAAGAACCAGAATATATTTACAAAACTTGCATATTTATTCTTATTGAGTCACCATTCTGTGAATATCTAGTTCTTTTTCATCGTGCTAAAATCTGCCTATTAGAGATAAACATTCACACTTCTATTTTTTAGAATTAAAGTAACACTATTCTGCTGACGCTTGTTTAATAGATACAAATATTGTTCACCCTAGGTGTTTATTAGGTGATGAAATAATTACAGTTTGTAAGAGTTCATCTCTTAAAAATATAAACATTCATGTCATGACATGTGGCATATTCACGTACCTCCGTCGCGTGGCGGTATTGAATGCGACTGCTAACGCAGGAGGCGCGGGTTCGATTCCCACTCAGTGCAAATATTAGTGTGCATGAATATGAATATCTGCATTGGTCTGGGTGTTTCTATTTATAATATGTATGTATTTATGGGTCTAGGTGACGTTGTGTAAATTGTCCTAGAATATTTATTCTAAATTAAAAGTACGCCTATCATGGTAAAAATTGATTTTCATGTCGCTTCGACCTTATATATTAAATTACCACAGTCACTCCGCGAACATAGCTGCTGAAAAATAGCCGAAACGCCGTCGCACTAAAAGTAAATAATACCAAGTAAATTGCCATGGAATACCAAGTATATTATTATTGAAGTAGTTTTTTAGTAACAATATTAATATATAATAGCAAATATTTCAAATTTGAATTTGTAACAATTATATATCATAAATTTATATCAAATCTTTGCGTGTATATGCAATACTTTAGATATTAAATGAAGCTCTAAAAATGTTTCTCATCAAAAATTCTTTCAATATCAAACAAATAATAATCAGGCTATGGTCTTTCGGTCTTTCAATTCAGTTTCAATAAGTCACGTTTTAATTAATATCGCAAGCACTAACATCAAAGTGGAATTTTCATAAATCAAGTTTAATTTTGTAGCTCCATTTGCAACTAATTTCAAAAGGAAATATACCAATTTTATGAAATCAAAATGATTGGGGATTGAAACCGATCAAAGGCCCTATAATGATGTCAATTTGTACAGTATTGGTCTAAGAACCGAAGCCAGATCACATCGCTGTAAAGAGAGCTCAATTACTTGAAGCCAAAGAAAGTACGATAAATGTTGCCACAAATTAAAGAATCGTTCGACGCAAATAATCTGCCCTTAGAGAGCCGTGACACAAATATTGTGGGGACTGAACACTTAGGGAGACGGTACACACAGTTATCCGGGACGCTGACGCTGATAAGCTGATTGTGTACTCGTCTTAGTACTTTACGAATGAAACTGAATGAGTGCGTGTCTTAAAGTAATTGATACACTTCTAGAATTTACTTCTATGACAAATTTGAAAAGCAATTTAATAAGAAATTATATACATTGTAAATTTACGTAATGCATGAACAATGGGACACGTCATATATCATTTCTAATAACGTTTATAGGCCACGCTGACCACTTTCCATCACGTGGATCGTATGCTTGTCTGCCACCTAAGTGGTATAAAAATTAGGTAATAATTCAAAAATCTGTATATATTTTTGTTTGACATGAAACTTCATTGTTAAAACATATATTTTCAAGCGAATTAAATATCGCCAGTTAATGTTTATTTACATATAAGTAAGTTTATGTATTTACTAAAGAAATTAGTATAGCATTTTAGAACCTATAACACTAGCTAGTTAAGTTATGGTTACCATGGGCTTACGTCCTGGAATATTCATTTATTTTATTGGTTTTTCCGCAATCTGCCGATATGATATCACATGAAAATCGTTGCAATTATTCCTGTATATTAATACACCCAGTACTGAAAATATATACTTTGAATGTAATTAGGGAAATCGCTACGAGGATGATGATAATACTCGTAGCAACGATGACTACTTTCTTTTTATTTTGGAATTTCTTTAATTTTTATCCTGTACATTTTCCTAAGCCGCAAGAAAATGCTTACAAAATCGTTACAAAAGTGCGACGTCATACCTTCTTATCGCGTGGTGCAAATGCATGTCTTCCACTTCTTATCGCGTAGAGTAAATGCATGGAGTGTCAGAGAATATAGCATTTATCTCGGTCTGTAATGCTTTTACACGCGTACCTATGGTTCATAATAGAAACGATTTCAAATTCAATAAGAAATAAATTTAAACTTAATTTAATTGTTTATATTTTGACCTCCTTTCGGAACTAAATATAATGAACAGTCATAGTTTCAGGTTAGTTAAACAATAGTTAATTTTATGTTGCATATTGCTACATAAAAATCTAAGATTTAAGCAGTATTGGGTAGATTCCGACGAGCTTGTATCATCTTTATTGGGGAGGGGTAAATACACATAGGCAATAGGTACATAAGATTTATCATAACTGAAATTATTTATTGATACCTAATCTATGACACTATTTTCATGCCAGTGTACAATAATAACAAAGGTGACCGGATGTCATCATAATGATATCCGGTCACAATTGGAGGAGCGCACTTCCACTGCCAATCCAGTGAACAAGCTCCCTAAATACAAACGTTCATAAAGGAATTACTTAGTTGTTGTGCCGCGGCGTTACTCGGTCAAAGAGAAAGTTCTTTTACAATAGCAGTTATCGTTTAGTAAATAACAGTAAACTGTAATTATAATAATTAGAAAGTGTGTATATGTGTTGAAATTTTAAACAACTATGCGGTTTTGCTATAAATTTCATACAATAACAATTTTACTTACATATGGTAAAGTCAATAGGTGTGCTTTTTAGTAGAAATTAATTTTTATTTGTTTTTTTGCATTGATATTTCGTTCAGTTTGCCATGAGCTAATCAAATAATTGCAAGTTAGTTTTGGTTAGGTTAGTTTATTGTGGATAATATTAATTATATTCGGTTTAATGCTCTCCACGTAGTATCTATTATTTTTCAATATTATTCCTTATCACTTTTACTGATATCAGAACTGTTGAGAAGTGGAGCTAGTAAAAGTTGCGTTGAGCCGGTCAGTGGATGTAACAATAATTTTCTTTCGATCTATTGGATAACGTTTTATTTGCTAATGTTTTCTTATCGAAAATGCAAAAATGATAAAAAGAAGCAATTATATGCCTGAATAACTTTATTACTTCGCTGATTATTCTTAGTGCAGTCATTGTCAGAGTACCAGAGTGATTTGCGTGTCATTGCAGTTTCAAAAACATATTTCAAAATACAATTTGAAAAGAATATCGGCCTGTGAATTGCTATTGAAATGGACGTATCTGCGAGTATGTTACATTTATTAAAAGGCCCTGACTGTTTACGACATTTTATGACGGAGACCTATGTCAACGATAAACGACTGTAACAATTTATTTTCAATTGCAAAACTTATTTTGTTTGCCTTTAAATTATGTTTTTACAAATATAATTAAATATTGCACTATAGTAAGACAAGTAAATAGAAAATAAGATTTTAAATGGATTATTGTGTATTAATTATTTTTTATTAAAAAAAAACAAAACATAAACTCACGCCTTTATCCCCGAAGGGGTAAGCAGAGGTGCTGGCACCCACATTTCATCAGTTTATGTTTAAGTCCCAATGCCTGCAAGGTGGTGAGCCTATTGCCATTAACCAGGCACTTATAAACCTGCGATAAATACACATACATAACTTCGAAAAGCATCGAAAGTCATTTATTTATTATTAATATACAAATAATTTACATAATACATTTTCTAGCCAAATTGTGATATTTGATGGCGAGAGGCGCTCGATTCAAACAATAGTTTCCACACCTTGGGCTCTAGCCAAAATGCATTCGTTCCGAATCTACATTCGTCATCGCTCTGAAAATGTATGGGAGTGACATTTGTTGTCGAATGTCATGTGATTCGATTCCGACAGCAAATGTCACTCCCATACACTTTTAGAGCGATGACGAATGTAGATTTGGAACGAATGCATTTTGGCTAGAGCCCCTGCACCGTTAAGCTTAGCACAGTGATTTGCCTTTGACCCTCGGCGGCCGCTGCCACTTTCAGTTTGGACTTCAACACACCTTTAATCATCTTAGGGCTCTGCTTTAACAACTCATACTTATTAAATGTCTTTGGTACTATATATTTTGCCAATCTTTCACCAAAATAGTTGATTACACGAAGTTGAACTAATCTATCTTTCCCGAAATTTATTCCCATTGATTTAATGAAACCTTACTAACAGTATGGTACAAAATAGCATGGAATTCTTCTGCTACTCTATTATTTTATTATTGACACGGAATTATAAGATAAGATATATCTTGTATTTCCTCACCTTCTACAATCAAAGACTCATAGATGGGAAGCGTTTTAGTCGGTTCGAGGCCGACATAATCACCTCCACCGTCTTTGGTGGAGGTGGTATCCGTAGTGATTTTATGCACGATTAAAAAAAGGTTGGTTTATACAAAAATACTGAAACGCAGCAAAATCAAGTCCAACAAATAAACAGACAATCACACTTAATGATTTTCTATATAACAGCTATGAAAAGAATTATTTTTGTATAGCGAGGTTAGGGGCTATTGAAATATGTCTACCTAATTAATTTTTCTTTTAAACTTGATGCTGATTTCTGAATATGTCTTCAGGTTCATTTACGTTGAATTTTCAAAGCAAATCAAACCTTATAAAAGCTTTGAGAGCTAGAACTTCTCCTAAAAAGTAAAAGAGAAAATTATGTACTGTTAAAAAAATAAATAAAAAAAGGTTCCAAGGTGAGAGCTTCACATGCAACCGGATCTCAACATTAAGCTGATGACGATGAATTAAGATATTTTTATTTTTAATATTATACTAGCAAACCCGGCGAACTCCGTTTCGCCACCAGATGTGAAAAATGATTTTCCCGCTTTTCTGTTGAAAATTTTCCTGAATTTTCTTTGCTATAAACCTCACGGAGCCTGAGACCTTTCCAACGAATGCAAAACCGTGGAAATCGGTTTGCGCGTTCTGGAGTTATAGCGTCAGGAAAGAAACCCGACTTATTTTTATATAGTAGATTGACATTTTTTTATAATGATGATAATGACTTATAAATTAGTCTCTGTTCTCTGTATGTTAGTGTTTTTAAAGTATAATAATCTGAATAAAAAATGGCATAAATGATTTCAAGTATTAATTATCTCCATTCACCTATTCGTCATACATGAGAGATGAGTTTTTATAAAAAATACCTGTGTATTGTCTAATCTCCTGTTTTTATAGAATTAGTGTATTTTGTTACAGGCATCTGCGGGTTTTTCTGTCAAGGCGGCTTCAGTAGCAAATATGATGAGTGAGTATATAGTCTTTACTCTTTAAGATACGAATATGACCATCCCAAAAGTCACGCTACCAATGCGCACCCATTATTAACACAGGCAATCGGACAGTAATCAGATTAACTCTGAAATTGAACTACCTTAATAGCTAATGTATACTCGTAGGTACATATTTTAATTCTGTGTTGTTTGAAAGTGTGTTGAGATTTATTGTCAAAATTAAAAGCAATTTATGTATGCATGCTTGTTGAACAGATCTAACTGTTCAACAAGCATGAATACATAAATTGCCCAAGAATAATGTAACTGGCTTTATTTAATATCAACCACCTTTTTCAACTTTTTTTTTGACATGGCATGACATCTTAATCTGAGTCGAAATAAAAGTAAAACTAATCGATTACCACATTAAAATAATAATATGAAGTATGATTATAATAACAAATACCTCAATCCAGTCTAACATTGTGTAAGATTGGATTAAGGCTATAAACTTGACAAAACATAAAATACCTAGTTCACGATTGATTATTGTGATGAAGTTGATCAATTTACAAATCGATTCTTCGCATTCGATATTGTACTTAGATTACTTTGTAATGTTCATCTTACAAATAAATAAATACTATTGATTATGAATGATATGAGGTAATACCGAATCCAATGTTTTGAATTGATTATATTTTATGGGCACTAAAAATAATAATAAAAACATACTCTTGTTCAGTTAGGTTATTTTACAATGCATATTTTTTCGGAAAAAACTGGGCATTTTGCAGTTTTTATAAGAATCCGAGGACCTTGTCGCCTCGCCTATTTACAATGATACTCTAATTATAATGATTAGGAGTTCATTATAATTAGAGTATCATTGAAATAGCATTGTAAAATGTGACTGCTAGTGTATCTCATAAAATGTTAGTTAATTCTATACGTTAAGAGGTTGGACTTTGGATTTCAATAAAATTTTATTAGAGACAAGAGTGAAAAGGTGACTTCCAATCAAAATAGTTTACTTTTAAATAAAAAATTAAACCACAGACAAAGCCACCGTTCTTAGACAGTAGTGAATAAAAAATAAAGGGTTTACATTTTGGTAAGAGTAACGATGTACGCTTAACTAAGTATATCTACCTACGGTTTATATAAAAAGGCAAAACGTTTTATGTCTCGACAGACGATCTCATCTGAAGTTAATCTCATTATGGATTGGAATCTGAGGTAGCTTACAAATCAAAGGTACAGGTGTACCACTTTAATAAGTCGCATCGGTAAAATTCGTCTGCGCAGAAGAGAGCAAGCTTACGCCGATTAGTTACGATTGCCAACGCTATTGAAACACTGACTGAATTGCGTTACGTTAAGATTGAAAATGCAATAAATTCAGAGAGTAGTGCTATCTCGCTCGTTGTAAGTGTACACTTGTTAGCAAATAAAACGTACCAACGATTTTATTCTATATATTTTTATTATAATGAAACATTTTTTACAAATTACCAGTTGATAAAATGGATATCTTAAAATATAACGAAAAAATACCCCATATAAGCCATACAGAATACCACAATAAAAAATTGATTTATTAAAGAACAGTCCTGTCGTATTAATTTAAAACAACTGGTATCTTTTTTATTTTTTTTTTATTTATGGCACATCAATTTGACTTCACCTCGCCTGATGTTAAGCTGAAGGCAAAGTCTCATGAAAGAGGGTCACCATTGCAAACACGTTCAGTGCTACAATGGTGGCGCTCAGCTTGACGGCCTCATCAAATGCTTTTTCACGCCCCGCTTAAAGGACCCGGGACTGTAGGAAGAAGGAAACACGTGCGCCGGCAAGGAATTCCAGGACTTAATGGTGCGGCAGAGAAAAGACTCACCGAAACGCTTGGTTCTTGATGGAATATTCTGTACCGTATGCGAATGACATCTAAGCATTGCACGTGTTGTCCTGTGTAGGAAAGGGGAGGGTGGGATTAATTGGAAGAGCTCATCAGAACATTCACCATGGTAGAGACGGTAAAATACTGCCAGGGACGCAACATCTCTACGCATCTGCAAAGGCTCGAGTGTATTTGTGACCTCAGGACTCCCAATAATGCGGACCGCACGTCGCTGCAACCTGTCGAGAGCATCTAATAAGTACTTTGCGGTGCCATCCCAGAGATGCGAGCAGTATTCCACGCAGGAGCGAATTTGTGTCTTGTAAAGAAGACACCGCTGCGCCACCACGTCGAGGTTATTTGCCTTTCTTAATCTAGCGGATTTACTCCTTCGATTCTACCATCACTGTCACTATCATCACTACCATCAACATCTGAAGACGATGAGGATGATGACGAATCACCAGGATTAATGATGAATTGGTCCATTCGATCGTCAATTAATTCCTCAATCGTGAGAAACTCGTCTTCGCACTTAACGGCATGATCAACCACATGACGCCAGGTTTCAACATCAATAGAAGAAAATTTTTCATTTAAAAGCTTCATTATTTCAGTAAGGTTCATTTTGACGTTGTGCTTACTTACGTAACCCTTCACTTGAGCCCAAATGTTTTCAATAGGGTTGAAATCTGGATGATACGGTGGTAATCTCAATACTTTATGGCCATGTTCCCCCATTATGGAGTCAATTGAGTACTCTACGTAGTCATTTTTATGTTTCTTTATAATCTCATATAGTTCAGGTTTCAGCGCGCCCAGATTAAATGTAATATTTTTATTTCGAAGCCACTCTTGCATTTCACCTTTCTTTGAATTAGCGTTAGGGGGTTTTTCTTTGAGAGTATTATGATATGCTGCGTTATCGATGACAAATACCGAGCCCGGCGGAAGGTTGGGTATTAACTGGTTTTTAAGCCACTTTTCATAATTCTCGGTATTCATCTCATGATGATAATCACCTTTGGTTTGAGTCGATTTGTAAATCAACAAAGCGCCAGGGACGAAGCCATTTGACCCACCGGCGTGAACTATTATTAGTCTTTGCCCCTTGGAAATAGGCTTTTTTAACCCTTTTCCACTTTTATCAGTCCATGTCATTTCCTTTGTATGAGTCGTATGAACATATGTTTCATCTCCGTAGACTATATTTCTCCCTTCATTTCTATATTGCTTTATTGTTCTTAAATATTTAATTCTTAGTAACCGTATTTCATTCTTTTCTGCCAAAATTTTTCTATTGGATTCAGTTTTTTTAAATTTGAATCCCAGTTCACTTAGTATTTTTCTTAATGTCTCCCGTCCACCGTTAAAATTTATGTCTCGTTTCAGGACATTCAATAATGCCTCCACCGTAGGCACTTGTTTTTCCACAGTGTGAAAATCGTGAACTTTGCGGCGTATGAGTTGATAGTCAAAATCGTCCAATTTAGCGCGGTGGGTCACTTTACGCTTTCCTTTCTTTGGGGTTCTGAAGGTAGGTCCGGCACTAGTTGAAGGCTCAGTTGCGAACGATTCTTTTTCGTTAATTATATTCGAAACAGTTTTCCTTGACACTCCCGTAGCGCGTGCTGTACGGTCCATCACTGCGTGAAAATGATCCTTGGTAAATACTTTATCTTTTGACTGAATGAATTCATTTTGCATGAATTGATGCACATTATAAACAATCTCCCTACTTTGGCCTTTTAAAGTTCTACCTCTTTTAAGTAAAGACATAATAAGTAATGATCACGTTTTTTTGTCTCGCAAGTGTACGGTGCGGCGAAAAGACGTGTATTCCACTAGCAGTACAATTCGCGACTGCCGCGGCACCGCGATTCTGCGCGCATCGAACATGGCGCGCAGGCGGCAACCAATAACAATGGGTCACGTTGGCGCGTCAATACGGAGCGTTGTGATTGGTTGAGATTATTTCGCGCGTTTCGAAAATAAGACTTCTGCGCAGGTACATCGGCGTAACTTATAAACGTGGTACTACTATACGGTACGGCTATTCCACTACCCTTTGATTAAAAAACAAACGAATGCGGTGACAGACGGCTACCGAATTAAATACGAATATCAAGTTATATTTTTCTATCTTTTCTGTCAATTTGAGTTCACTTTGCGTGATGGTAAGCTGAAAGTAAAGTCTCGGGATAGAGGACCACCACTACAAACACGTGCAGTGTTACAATGGCGCCACCATTGTAACACTGCACGTGTGTGACGGTTTCATCAGATGTTTTTTTACGCCGCCGCCGTAAGCTGATATGGCATTTCAAAACTTAAAGGTGCGGCAAAGGAGAGCCTTACCGTTCGGTAAGGCTCTCCTTTGCCGCACCTTTGCCGCTTGGTTCTTGATGGAATATTGCGCACTGTATGCGGGTGACATCTAAGTCCTGCACTCGTGTTATCCCATGTAAGAATGGAGTGTAAAAAAATCCGATATTTCAAGATACATATTAAATTGTCCCCTTTAGCTTGAGGGTGTTTTCATCAATAGTTAAACATTATAAAATATAAAACTATTCCTTTAACTCTTTTAATAACTTTGTTCCAGCTCATAACACACATTATAGATCGATACCTACCTAACAAATACCTTATAACGACACACTAGTACTCCGATAGATCGTGCGTGCGTATAGAATATGATTTGCACCATAAAGTGGTGCAAATCATATTCTATACATGTGTGTGTTTTATGTTTATTAGATAAAATAGTACAAAAATCAATCAATAACTCAATTAGGCTATTGCATACATATGCCTCTCCCAATGATATACGACGGTATATCATGTTTTTCTATTTACAGCCATACGCTATTACGAATATTTCCTGCAAATGCTGATCAACTGGAGGCTGTCAACGCATTCCATGACCCTGAAGATAAAATAGAAGTAATGAAGACGAGTAGAGGGGTCAATGACACACTCGATATATTGGTGCCGCTTGATAGAATACAATATGTCCAAGACTTTGCGAAGGAGCATGCCTTATTTACTGAAGAGAAAAAGAACTACGGAAGGTTAGTTCTGCATAATATCTTAGTGGTTGAGGAATTGGCCTTTCGTTCGAGAGATCCTAGGTTCAAATCCTGGCCATTACACTAATTGACGTGAACCCACTCCTAACACAAGCCATTGAGCTATTGAGTTATGATGGAGGGGTCTAAGGGAATATTAGTAATATTGCTGCGAATATTCAATATTCTAAAAAAATGTCATAAATATAGTATAGTATAGACACGAATTGTGGAAAATGTACTCTATACGACACGTGCAGTACGCGTTTGTAGGTGATCTTTTGATTACAGTACGGGGAGCAATGATGGTAGGCGCACTCAAATCTACCAATCGTAGTTTATATCAGAACAATCTGACTGCGCTCGAACCTCACATCTCTTGCGACTAAGTCCAAGATCCCTACCGATAGGTATACCTAGTTTAGTAGCAATTAATTTTTTTCCCTACCAAGGATACTTAATAATTATAAAAACCATAGTCTTATAATGACTTTGAATGACTTTGAATCATTAATTTAATTCGATCCCTCGGTCGACCGACGGACGATTCGAACCCTAAAAGGTTCAGCTAGTCTAACTACAGAACTTCAATATCGTGTCAACGTAGTTGGTTGTGGTTGAATGGTTGTCGCTTAACGGAAAATATCGAAATCCAGCCGCATCTTAGTAAGACTAGAATTCCAACCTGACACAAAATTATGATGATATTTAGTTATAATATTTCAATATTTTTTTGTAACTCATCAGATCATTAGAAGACTTTGAGGACCGCATGCCCAGGCGAAGAGTTTTAAAACAGTTCAGCGTGTTTGAATACCATTCCTACCATTTGGTAAGTAACTGTTGATTAAAAAAGGTGACATTAAAGGTATCAACTAACATGAGTTTGAAAAAGTGGGTATTAGGGTATAATATGCTTCTAAAATACACTTCTATTAATTTCGGCATATATATTCACACGAACTTTAAAACCTAATATTTAATACACACACACAATACACGTCGTCGTCGACATCAAAACATCAATCAATTAACCGGCCTCTCACCGTACCAGCGGCAAAGGTGCCCATGACGCTGGCTGCATTTCCCCGCTGAATAGCCACTGCTATATAACCTCTGCCCCAGGTACGAGGTGGAGCGAGAGTCACCGGTTTTGTCCCTCAATCTGCGCCCCAATTCGCGAACTAAATTCTTGGCATCAGCACCCCAACTGCCCATAGTCTCGACCGCGAAGGGCGCGAAAATGTATCTGTCAGCTAAAGCCGCATATTTGCAGTGCTTTTTTTCTGCCGCGTCTTCGGCAGCGGCTGCCGGGGACAGGACAGTACGACACAGGTGGCTGGGAGCAACCGTGCTACCGTGGGTTTTATTTTGGCATTATTATAGTATCGATATGTTTTATATGGTTAGTAAGTGATGATGTGATCAACGATCGAGCATAAAATAAATTAAAGTTTTGAAGGCTCCCAGGCAACTTTCGCGCATCACATCATAATCGCAGTGATACTCGTAAACATTGTTGTATTTTTCACAGGTTCTATAGGATGCACTTTGAACTAGTATCTTTCATTAATTTTTTTATTAAGACTTCATATTTCTCGTCAGATGCAAGAATACTTAGAAACGATGGCGAAGAGATACCCAGATGTGCTGACTCTGGTGACCCTTGGAAACAGTTACGAAGGACGCAGGATGAGGCTTGCCAAGATATCGATGAACCCAGGTGCCGGGAATCCTGTTATATTCGTGGATGCAGGTATAGAACAGAAAAAATGACTCGATAATGTATCAATTTTGTATTGTGAACCTACGGCCTCTTTTAGATTTTAATGTTTACTCATAATATGTATCTATTTCTGGGTATGTAGAAAGCAAATTGCGTTAAAGGACCGACTAGTAAGTTGTATGGTTATTAGAAATCATATACCAAAACTCATATTCAAAAGTAAGCACTAAAATTTTAGGGTTTAACCAAAGTGTGCATCTAGAATTAGTGCAAATCGTAGTGATGACGCTAATGGATATATAATTTTATACCTACTACTATTAAATATTTTTAATGAGATGTAACATTTTTTTCAATGTGCCATAGGTATCCACAGTAGAGAATGGGTGGCACCAGCAATGGCCATATACCTGATACACCGCTTAATATCTGATCCATCAACGAGGGCACGAGGTCGCGAGCTGGACGGCGTAGATTGGTTCATTCTTCCGATGGCAAACCCTGATGGCTACGAGTACAGTCGCGCAAATAAAAGTGTTAGTAAAAATGCTTTAATGTCGTACTTTTTATAGATAAAATAGTTTATTGCACAAATACTATTATATAATTGTGAAAAGTTTATGTTTGTCCGAGATGGACGCAAGAACTACTGAACGATATGTGGTCCTATTTTCTTTGAAGGGGTTTAGTTTAACTTGAAATCTTTATATTATATAAAAATCTTTATATACCACCTTCACCAAAAAACTAATCACCAGTATGTCTTTTAATGAAATTCGATCTCGTACAAAATAAGTCTATTCTACGAGTATCGAGACCTCATTAAATTGTTTTAGAATACGAATAAGAAATTCTCCTCGTCTGTAATTAGTCTAAGCCCTAGGGACACTCAAATTGTCTAGCTAATAGCAATTTATTTGCTTCAGAATCGTATGTGGAGAAAAACAAGATCGAAGAATGGTCAATGTTATGGAGTAGATGGTAATCGAAACTATGGTTTTAAGTGGGCAGTAAGCGGTGTGTCCCACGACCCTTGCCATAAAGAGACTTACGCTGGTCCCAAAGCATTCTCGGAGCCCGAAACACGAATGATCAGGAATGTCATGATGGAAAATGCAAATCGGATTAAGCTGTATGTCTCACTTCACTCATACGGACAGTATTTGGTTTATCCATGGGGTTATACCGGCAATATTCTACCACCGGAGTGGAAAAAATTGGATAGGCTGGCAAAAGCAGTTTCTGATAGAGTCCAGCAGGCTGGAGGCAAGCCGTTTAAAGTACTGAGCGCTGGGAAGTGGTATCCAGCCGCTGGTGGCAGTGATGACTTTGCATTCGGTGCAGCTAAAGTGCCATACTCTTATACCATGGAGTTGACTGATGGCTATGAGTTTTCCTTCCCGCAAGAACTTCTCCCTCGTGTTTTGCCACAATTTTATGAAGGCTTCCGTGAATTTGGTACACAGATTAGGAAAGAATTTAACAGGTACTGAAAATGAAGACTGATATTGTGAAATAAGTTACAATGTGGATAAGAATAAAATATGAAATCGAATTGGTTTTATTGATTGCGAAATTGATTCGGTAGTTTTTTTTTTCTTTTAACAATAGTATTGTAAGTTGTAGAATATATTTCCGCCATGAAACATTTATTTTATACAAAAATCTTTTATGTGTATTTTGCGTTTTTTTCACTAAAAGGTGTGTTGATATTGCAAATGAAATTAATGACTAAAACTGTGATGTAGATTGCTTTCATGTTTTTCTGTTTTTTTTGTTTCATAGTAAATATCCGAAATGTAGAAGCTTTAATATGTGGGTAAGTAAAAATGGACGTCACCTACCCTGATTCCACTAATTGCCTACCATTATTAAACCACAGTCACTCCAAAAATGCGATAAAATTTTTGACCTTACATATAAAACGTAAAGTTCCAAATTTAAATGAATAAGAGTTTATTACATCTTTTCTTTCGTTCTACAACTTTCACCGTGTAATCTCAAATTCTAAAATGACTTTTTTGCAGTGTCTGTGGTTTGAAAATGGTTGGAAATTAGTGGATACGGTGTTTTGTTTATTTATTGAACCATCTTCGGCTTATGGTTTATGTTATATATCTCTATGTACAGTTGCAAAACGATCAGAAACTGTTACCGAGAAATGTTAACTGATCTACTTGATATGGATGAAGTGCCCTGTATTGAAGACGCAGCGATTGGTCTTAGTACTGTAAGAACATTTTTCAATAGTCAATTTAAAATAATCAACGGTCTCTGTGCGACTACTATGTCAAAGGGTCGTCATTTTGATTCCAGGTCAATGCAAATATTTTTTTTATATGTCTATTTGCATTTATCTGGTTGTATATATGCATAATAAATAAATGTATTTATGAAAGAAATTGTATCTAAGTATATAAATCTTACTACTATGCTTACTTTGGGTCTAGGTAGCGTTATGCAGTTTTTTCTAGAACATTATTTACCTATAATTTTGTATATTATAATTTTATAAACAATATCATAAAATATGTCTTAAGTCATATTAGCAGACTTTATCGTTACGCATAGGTAAATTAAATTTCAAAGCAATTAATATTTTTCCGTTGCACGTAATGCTAATTCAATATTCGACACACTAGTCTTATTTTTAAAGTGAAATCGTGTTGTGTAATTTTCATAGAAAATTTTGTTTATGTTCATTAAAGTTTCACGATGAATAGAATTCAGAGTAGGGCCCAAAAGAATCGGTTACCACCTAACAAACAAACATACAAGTGAAACTTAACGTAAAGCGTATTAAAAAGGACAAGTGTCAAGATATGCCGAACTTGTCACAGATCAAGTAATCTCCCCGAGAAAATTGGCTAGTCTCTCTCTGTAATGAAATTTTAAAGCAATTAGAATACTATTTGTTTAAAATCGATTAAGATCGGAAAAATGATTGTAACATCATTCATTGTAAGCAATATTTCTCACCATTGCATTGCCTCAAGATGGTGGTATAGGAGAATTTTTAATGCTCAAGAAGTAGTTCATGGTTCGTGGAACATTCCCCCTATAAGGGCGATCTTTCCCGGGTTCGAGTCCCGTTAGTGCATTCACTTTTTCCGATTCAAATCGATTTGGTCTCTCTCTCTCTATCTCTCTTTCATTATATTATACTCGTATGATTTAACCAGTGTTTCACATACAGATGTTAATATTTCTAATGCAAAGGCGATCGACACTTTTACCACTAACGTAATTCACGAGATCTTCCACATTTCAATTGATCCTAAACTAAGAATAACTTATAACAAGGAAAATTTAAGTACAAAAATATGCCTGTTTACAGCTTACAGTCTACTTGAGGGCTCTGAAACAGTATTGCTATGACGTATTCGATGTTTTAAATGAGCAAATGACGTATGAGGGCAGAAATCTTTACGAGGTGATGTTCATTTTACTACATTAACTAGCTACTACCTTAACTTTATATAATATCTAATAGTACTAGTGGTAGTAGAGAATAATAGTAATACATTTATTGTCTCATAAACGTATATGAATTAGCCTGTAAGTATATAAACTAGATATTACCTAGGTTTTAAATAATTTCTTTACGTTTTTGTGTGTGGATATTTAGGTCCACTTGGCTCGCACTGTCCCCTCCCCTCCTACTGCTCAGAAGCAAGAACGAACAGAGGAGACAAAGCCGATATTTATCGTAGAAGCCGGGCAGGAAGGTGGCTCAGAGTCCGTCATGATGGCGCTGTTCATTATAGAACAACTCGTTGCGTGCGAAGAGTATGACCACATGATTACAAATGTCCGGTGGGTCATTCTCCCGTGTACTAATCCTGATGGACAGGAATACTCCAGATTTGTAAGTAGATAGATATTTATTGCAAAGCTATGACTTTGCTACGAAAACCTTAATCCCATTACAGACAGACAAATAGATATTTTAATAGGTGTATCGTCCATATAGATATTGCACAAAAAAAGCAACGCGGAACGAGCTAAACCAAAATCATGCTAAATATAATAGGCGCAGCCTGGATAGCACGATCTTACTTTAACATTCGTGTAGTGTAGTGTAGTGTAGTGTAGTGCTGACACTCGTAACAAAAGAACTCGAAATAGGGTAGATATAAGTAAGATGCCCAATATATTTACTCCTAATAAACTTTTTCACCAAAATATTGCCAAAATATTGGAAACTCCAAACAATATAATGGTAATATCCCTGTTAAGGCTCTAGCATGTCAGCTTTGGATGCAATCGGAATGGCGCTCGCATAAAGAAGAGTATACAATATTTATAATAATGTAATTACCTAAGTACATGTAGGTAAATGAATGTCTAGCTAAGGAATGTAGTAACTTACGTAGTGAATTGAATTTGAATTTGTGTTCATACTTTTTCTGTAAGCAAAATTCTGACGTTTTGTTAATATTAACGAATGAATAAGTACTCGATTATCCGAATTAAAAGGCTACCACAACTCAAAACAAATTAAGAGTAGGTATCTATCACTTTTTCTTTGCACAAGAAAAAAAGAAAAAAAAGTCACCTCTGCCTACTCTTTCAACTTGAGTATATAAAAATGATATGTAGATAACTGATCTGCAGGTCAAATTTACCAAGTCTGATCAGTATTTGGTTCATATATTTTACTTTTATAAAAAATATTTTGCCGTCGGCCGACGGCATTTTTTTAATTTTTATTTTTATTTAAGTTCACACATATCATGTGGCTAATATATGATCACATAGTGTAATAACGTAAATTCTAAAGTTAATTTCAATTACTAGAACATGAATTAGAAAAGGATTGAATTTTCATAAATCGATTTAATAATTAAATTATAAAGGATTTAACTTTCATAATGACTAGAGAACTCTCAAAAGTAAAATAGATTATTATTCATCATTACTAATTAAAACTGAGGCCTCTGTGCTGAGCCAAGTATTGGGCCAACAAGATATAAAAAAAAGAATTGCCGTATATTATATCAGATTTAGAGCACTTGACTCGAAGAAGAGGAAGACTAATTGAAACTTATAATGTGACTAAAACGAAGAGTAGAGTTTGGGTCACTCCATCTTGGGTGACTTAAGGAATACGGTTGTTTCACATTAGACAGATACACTTACTTTTAAAATAAAATTTATAATAGATATGCACCTCATAGGTTATCGTGGCTGTTAAGTTCAACAAACGGGTAATTTAATTGTTGTGTTGTCTCAGTTTAGTAATAACTCTATTAACAATATAAATCAGTAACAATACTGATCTGGAACTATTTGAAAATATGCGTAATATTTATTAACCATATTAATTATATTTAAATGTTATAGAGCACAATACCATGGAAAAAGAACCTGAAACCATCCGATGATGATGCAAGTTTTGGTGTAGACCTGACCCGCAACTTTGAAAGTCAGTGGGCATCATGCCCAAAAGTCGATTGGGGATTCTCACAAGTATACGCTGGACCTACGGCTGCATCAGAAAATGAGACAATTTTCATAAAAAATGTTTTAAACAAGCATAAAAAGGACGCAAAGATATATCTTTCGATAAAACGCGACGGACATTCCATTAACTATCCATATGGTTATACAAAGAGTCAGCCACAAAATTTCAACCTTATAAATAGAGTTGCCGCTGAAGTTAGTGCCAGAGTAAACCAGAGAACGTCAGGCGTTCATTTATTCACAAATATGAGCATTTTTGAAGAAGAAGGCAGAGCACACTGCGGCCATAGTGTTGACTACGCGTTCGATTTGGGCATCACTTTGTCCTTCGAAATGCGCGTTTTTCTTGGATCTGAGATAGATATACTGACCAAGTTTCAAACAATGCCACGGGGTTACGAGAATTCACTTAAAAATGGATATTTCAGTGGAATAAGAGAATTATACAACGTAATCACTAACGAAAAAAAATACGGTAAAGTATAATAATAAACCTTGTTTACATAAAACACTAGGTTGTCTTTTAATTGCACTTGCTGACGAGATATAAACTTTTTGTAAACGGGGCGTACATTGGAAGTATATAAGAAGGAGAAACAACATCGTCGGAGATATCACTGTCCCATTTTCTAGGTTCAAATTAGATATCAAAAAAATGTTCAATTGTGTTAAAATTATGTACTGAATGTGGCATCTACTCCGATACAGTATTTATTTAGTATATATAACGGTGTATATGCGATGGAGGAGTCACTTTTCCACTTCTCGGTAGGATGTCTGTCATGCGCGGAGGGGTAGCTGAAACGCGCTTGCGCTAGGGGTGGTGCCCGAAGCTGTTCAGCCCGCTATCATTCTGTAGTCAGCCGTGGCGGCGGCAACGCGCCTCGCTCTGGTACTCTCCCAGTATCCAGATTTCCAAATTCCTTTTTCGACTTCAACTCTAACTCGAACTCTGCCGCCGCTTGCGCTCAAACCGACAATTTTATTTTTCTGTTTCCTTATTTAATATTTAATATTTTATTTTAGTTTGTCAATTTATTTGTAGTGTTTTTTTTTTTTTACATTTTATAATAAAAAATAAGAAGAAACTTAAACACATTTTAATTGATTTATGTAGTTTATTTTTATTTTGTGAATAAAGAACGAGTCTACGATGTCCGGGTCCTCGGGTCAGAAGAAGTTTGGTAAGTAAAGTTTCAGGCTGGCTTGTAATTTGTGCTATAGATTCCGGAAAAGCTGTACGGCGATGGGCGGAAGGCGGTCCCGTCGGCAACAGGTTGGAGCGCCGGGCGTTCGAGCACGAACGACGTCTTCACCCGCCTGCTGAGCTCCGCAATTCTATTAACTGCTAATAAACACCCCGATAGCAGTCTTTTGCGTTAATTAGCAACGAGGGTTTTGTAATATTAAATTTCTTGCCTTCCTCGCAGAAAATTCTGGTAAAATATTACTGTTCTGCAATACGAAACGGGAAAAAAATTGTAGTATCTTTGTCATCGTCGCTTGTCTTTATCTGTATTAATTTTTTACTATCATCACCATATCGCTTAACGATAGACTGTGTGTACAGAAGAAAAAACAAATGCTTTACTCGCGTTTCGACTGTCCAACGATTATTTAAATTGTTTTAAAGATCGCCGGAAAATCATAAATAATCGCAAAGTGTCTTCTCAGTTGCCTTGTTGTTTTGAAATAAATAAAAGCAATGGGCAAAAAATAAAAGCAGGTTCTATTTATATAGCGCGTATATTTCCACGTCAGATTTTTCATTTTCCGTTTTGGTTTTAATATCCTCTTATACGGTTTCATAATTTTTACATTAAAATAAAACTGCAATTGGCAAAATGACATAACTGCTCAAAGACTTGCCGAATTAATTTTAACGCAATTTTGCGTATTCGGTCGAAATAGAAAGTTGTTGGCCAACGGTAAGATTAAAAAAAATTGTATTACACGGTTTTATGATTTTGTGTTAAAATAAAAATTATTTTGAGCAAACGGCAATATTTAAAAATAGCAAAGGTAAATAGCAAGATTAAAAAAAAATCTAAAGTAGATTTGAAACGATTTTACATGATTTTATGACGTTTAGGTTAAAATAAAAACATATTTTGGCTAACAGCAAGGTTTACAATTTTTTTAAGTTGTTTGGAAGAGATTTTACATGATTTAATTAAATTTTTGTTAGGTCGATTCAAAACGATATGATTTTATGGTATTATTGTAGAAATAAAAGAGTATTCGGTTAAAACGAATATTTAAAATATTCTAAAATTATTACGGAATGATTTTTCATGAGTTTTTAATATCTTATGGCGTTTCCAATTGGTTTTGCTGTAATAATTAAAGCAAAACCATTTCTAATTTTAATTTATACCTTGGGTTGAGATGAGAATATTTTACCAAAGCGACGGTAGGGTTTAAAATATGTTCGTAACGGCGTATGATTTTATGATATTCGCTATGAAACAAAAATATATTTGAGCAAATGTCATAATTAAAAAAATAATTAAACTATCAAAACGATTTTACTTGAATTTATGGATACTTAAGACGTTTTCAAAGGTTTTCATATGATTTTAGGAGATTTGCATTCAAATATATTATTTTGGGGCGAATGGCAGAATTTAAAACGTTCCTAATTTATTACTGGTATTAATTTCTTACTTTATTGATTTATTTATACTATTTCAGTCGAAATAAAATTGTTTCTGGTGAAACCGTTAGTCTTACAATTTTCTGAATTCATTTCAATGTCTTCGGTTAAAATTTACAATTTGGGATCAACATTAATATTTTAAAAATACTATTTAAATTCTATTTTACACATTTTTATGTTACACTGGTTGAAATAAAAATATTTTTGGTCAATTCATAAGACTAAAAATGATTCAACTTTAATACGAATTTATCCGATAGTTTAAAAATGTTGAAATAAAAAATGTTCATATATATTCTCCGACGGCTCGGAAAAAAGAGGACCTAAGTATTTTTAATTAATAGCTATAACAGCTACCGGTAAACTTTTGAGTTACTATACCTAATGCTGTTAGATAATATTTTCAACAAAAGAAATATTTAATTTATTATCTGGGCATTTTAAAAAAACAAAAGCTACGGTATTATGACAGTCAGATAGTCTCATACATAAAGTCAAACAAATTGAGGGGACACCGGCTTCATAACTAAAGTTTGGAGTGTTGATAAGAACTGCTGTGTATCGATCGGTCTCATTAACAAGTCGAGCCACGTATCACGGTGATAAGAGTAGTATGCGGGTGCTTAGAGCCACACACCCGCCCACATGCTGACGAAACGAGCACATCTATTGTTTAGTTTGTTGGCTTGTTTCTTTTGTCTATTGAAAGTCTTGAAGAAAAAGCTTATGGGTATTTCTATTATTTTTAGGTATCAGATTATATCAGACTAATGGTTGTTTTGTAATGTCCGATGTCAGTAAAATAAAATTTGCAGTGCTATTTTGAGGGGTGGCAATTTTTTTTTTATTTGACGGAAGTCCGGAGTTCGCGTACCCGTCTTCTCTAGTTAGTTTGGCTTGAATGATTATGACTACCGTCTGACCTAGTGCCAAGAAGAAAACTTGCGCCAGAGTCTCGTCCGTCAATCGACAGGTGTATTGGCTCACCTCCGGTCCCATAGGCAATCAAAGACCCATAGACGGCGTGTGTTTTAGTCGGTTCGAGTCCGACATCATCACCTCCATTTTTGGGCACGAAAAGAAAGGTCGTATAGAAGGTGAAACTCTAGCGAATTTTTTAACTGCTATTAAATAAAATGAGGCTTTCAAACAAATAAACTAAGATCTGTCTGTTAGGCAAGACTGAAAATTTACTTAGGGAACGTAGCTGGTTCAATGCGGTACCTATTAGTCAATTCGAGTCCGACATACCTATAGAAGAGATACTCCTACTCCTGGAGATTAGCTCTAATGAGGTGAAGCCCGACGGTTTCCATATACAAAATCTGTTTACTATAGTGCTCTTTTAAACACATTGTAACAAGTTGAAAGGCACAAATTAACGTCGGCAAAATGGTCAAAATGGCCGCCGATATTAAAATGCGTAAAGTTAAATGTATTGATTGGATTAAATGAAACTAGCGTTTCAAACAAAGAAATTGGGATCAGACTGTTAGGCAAATCTGCAAATTTACAAAAAGGAACGTTGCCGGTTCCATGCGGTATTAGTTGGTTCGAGTCCGACATACCTATAAAGGAGATGCCCCTGCTCCTGGAGACTAGCTCCAATGAGATGAAGTCCGACGGTTTCAATACACAAAATTCGTCTACTATAGCGCTCTTTTGAACACATTGTAACAAAATAGAAAAGGCACAAAATATTCAAAGAACAAATTATCTTCGTACGTTTTAAAACTATTTGGATTCAGATTTTAATATAACGTAGGCAAAATGGTCAAAATGTCCGCCGATATTAAAATGGGTAAAGTAAATATTGATTAGAATGATTGGAATTTAAAATATTTTAAAAGAAGAGATTATTACAATTATTAAAAGAGAATAAAAATGGCAAAGATTGCATGTATATTCTCAACATTATTGCACACGAACTGTCCACTAAAATATTTTAGTAGGTAGGTAGTAAGTTAAAAAAGAAGCAGTATTATTATAATTTGTTTTGTACGACATCAATGCATATTTTTATTTAAACGGCTGATACTTATAATAAAGCCAAGGCTTATTTGCCGTGTAAACGTTTTGTCACCTAAGGTTTCATATAACATTTCGATTTTATGGAATAACGAAGCAGCTGACAAACAGTCTATCACGAAACAAGCTCTCAGTTTCTAAATTTTTAGAATTCAGTGTCCGTTGAAAGAACTAGCTGGAGCGCGAGTTTAATCTTCTTAGTTAATCTTCCTTCAAAAATATAGTTCTTTCATAAAAAACACAAGAACAATTAGGCAAAGATATAGACATGTAGTTGGTGGACCTACATGTCCATATCTTTTTTGGCTAAGAACTCGAAAGTCTTTTTGTTTCAATAAATTTTATTGGGTTTTTTTTATTTTTAAACGGGAACAACAGATTTGTTGTATGATAAATTAACTATAAATATATGCCAAACTATGCCGGGTATTCTCGTTACCGTAAACTAAATTGAAAATATCTTGGTGACGGTAGTTTTAGAAAAAAAGTCATATGGACTCGGTTTTCGGTATTTCTTTATCGTCAAAATGGTAAACACAATCAAAAACAGATTTTTAGTCCTATTTACTGTCGCAAGACAGTACGTGCGAGAGATATTTCTTGTATTATATCCAGCAACCGAATAACCAACGTCTTGCGTTTTAGTCGGTTCGAATCCGACATAACCACTCTCTCCGGAACTGGGGAGACTGCAATCCGTAGAGATTTTGAGCACAATAAAAAAGGGTGGACTGTACTTCTCGATTTCATCTCTATAAAACTTCATAAGACCTTCCTTTAAAAACTGAAGCACATTTCCTTTTAGTCGCCCTTCACGTATATTCATTATTATACTACCAAACAGCAGAATCGGTTGCCTTTGGAATTTAATTCGACAAGTTACAATAGGTTAGTTGGCGACCCTTCCACGGGTCCACTTCAAAGGATCTCGTCACATTGATATTTAATATTTATTGGGACCGGAGCCGGAAAGAGTTAGATTTTAGTTTTATACATACGTATGCTTCAATATAAAACGATATTTTGGCTATAATACATCCCTCGTATCAGAAAATTTTATTTGTCTGTTTTCATAACAGCTTCTCTGCATCTTGCAGCTTATTTTGTTAGGTACAAGTATATGAATACGAATAGGAACAACGCGACTGGTACGCAGGAGGGGCGGGTTCGATCTCCGCTCAGTGTAAATATTAGTATGCAAGAATAAGGCAATTTGCATTAATCTGGTCCTGCCTGGTTAACGCAAAGATGATGATGATGACCAGAAGATGTTCAAACTTACTTATAAGAAATATAAATGTTTGATACATCAGAGACTCCCTAGTGCATTACTGATTAACGCACAGAGGGTAGGACTTGTTCTAAACTACCAACAATTCTACTTACCTGTAAAATATTATACTGGAAAAGCAGTTTTATTTTACTTGGGATATTTTGTAGAAATTCCATGTGATAAGACTCATCTCTAGTAGTAATTTGCCTTTTCAATGCAATTTTATAAATTATACAAATTATACATCAACAAAGAACACGCATTGTCTTTCCAAAACCATTTAATTACATTATGGAAGATAAAAGACAATACAAATTCCAAACAAACAAGAGGCAGAGTTCATTTAACATGAAGTTAGAGAGGATATTGGATTTCTAACTCTGACGCTATATGAATTTCATTCGGCCAATTTAGTATTAAACCATGTCCGTGAACCGTACAGCGAGAGTATTAAAATTTGAAGCGTTCAAACTTACCTCCTTTTAGTGTTCATTACGTCGGAAAGTTGATGAAAATTCATATAAGTCTAAGTTCTAATGAACACCGGTCGGCAAAGTTGAGCGAGAGTAGCGATCGCTCATAGAGACTCGTTTCTGACGGCGTGCGCGCCGCAGAATGTCGGCTTTGTTGTTCATATTATTAAAGAAATTAGCGAACCATGTATGTGTACGTCTAGCTATAGATTGCTCTGTATTCGAGGGATATCGTATGACAATTTAAAGTTCAATTAGAGTTTAAACTTGATGTCAGAAGTTGAATGCTTTTAACTGCAGGATGTGTGCCGTTCGCTCTAAAACGGCTCGTACCCGAGGGATTTCAACAACTTGTGAACTCGGAACTGCTCAAAACTAATTTACCTCAAAATTCAGACGCACAACTTATATGGTGTTTGGCTAGCACCGCATTGAAATAAATCTTTAAGAGGAAAAGAACTACACTTCCTCTTCTTTAGATATTCGAATAAGACATATTACTCGCGTAGTCAAAACCCTAGTAGGCGTGCCTTTTCACACATTTTATAGAAGTTTTTAGACAAGTGTAGAAAAGTCTTATATGGCTGTTGCTACAGAGGTAATGAATACATGAGCTACACTCATGAAGTTCTGGGTTCGATGCCCAAGTTCACAAAAAAACTGTTAAAAAGTATACGATTGAGGGCCACAATAAATTGAAATTAGTTATATTCTCTATTGCTACCTTCATTAGCCTTCGTTCCCCTGTTATAAATTGGCACAAAGTCCTTGCAACACAAAACAATAAGAAATGTCAAGATTCTGCGGCAGAACATTAGCCCCGTTGTTATTTTAAGAGGATTAGGGCCAGCGCATTTCAGATCTGGTTAAGTCTGGATCCAACATTAAATCTGACAGAGGGTTTAGACGTTGCACTTTGTACTTTCTGCTTACAAATGTTTTTGTTTGTTGGCTACCTTTTTTGCTAGGAAATATTTTGTATGGATGTAAAGATATATCCTTTTTCGGTCATATGATGTAGTTACCAAATTTACCTGTTATTGCTCAAACTATTGGTAGATAACTTCAGGTGATCAAAACTCAGCTGTGATATGACAATCTTATCTGTAGGCCTATAGTACTGTAAATATTCTGTTGTAAATTCCAAGGCAATTACTAAAATAAAATAACATTGCCTAATGCATAGTGAAATAAATCAAAAAGATACTCCAATATGTAGAAAGCTTTATAGAACAATAGGTAGTTGCTAATAAAGAAAGTATGTAACATTATTAGAACGTTTCCGACCGATTAATTCATCAAGACGTGTCGAAGTATCGCGACCCCGCCCGGTAAACATAGGGTGTGGGCACCCAGAACTCATTAGATAAATGAAAGAGTTCAGAGTATGATCGGTCGCCGTCCGCTACGATGATTGATCGACTTTGCAGAAGTAGGTGCGGCGTGAGGGTGAGTTCCCGAAGTTGCTCTCAAGAAATATCGGAACGATCTGGTGTCGGATTACCCATTTATTCACTTACGTGGAGTGCGTGTTTGAGTTGCGACGCGATATGTATACGCTCTTCGAGTTGAGGAGTAAGAACGATAAATTAGCCCGCGTTGTAGAAGTGTCGAGGGATCCTGTTGCATGGAAATCGGAAATTTGGCTGTTGTCGATATTTTCTTTGATGACTGTTCAGTCCGTTTCGGAAGATTTCGTATGAGTTGTGCGAGGCGCTTATGCTGAGACGATGCTCTTATATAACATCTTGCTTCAATTTCCGAGTAGTGGGAAGGACTTTGGCAAATATGATAAACTTACTTTCGTGATTGTAAGCAGTTATCGGTACCTAAAAGTGGTGCTTCCTGTATTTTTTCGCTGTGAAATTCTGGTTACCCTGTAGCCTGAAGATAGTTCTATTCTATTCGAAAATTCTTGGAATGTGACTCTACATTTTAATTATACGGCTCCTTATATTGTCATCATCCGAGCATCCTCGCTCTGCTCCCCTCTATAAGTCTTCCATTATTTGGAAAATTGACTTTTAAGAGAGCAGCTGCTATCTGACCTCGCGACGCTAAGATTTTGTGCTAGTGCCTCTTCCAAAGCAAAGCTTGGACGCATGTTTGGCTTGACCCTGAAGATATTTATCAATATATAATACAATGAGCTCCGTTATGGACTCCATTTACCCAACTCGATTTCTTTTACGCTTTATGCGATTTGATTGATTGGTAACAATTTTTAAACAGCGAAACAGTATCAAAGTATTTAAGTTACTTATAAAGAAATACTATCTCTACCCCTCTCACTCAATTGATCATCATCTCACTTCTTCTTCATCTTGGCGTTAGTTACTGGGACTAACGTATTCGAAGTTTTTAACTCAGTCTGCGTTCGTTTTTATCGGTGTAACTTCGGGTTTGGAACTTCGATATTTTCCATTGGATTGTGGAGGTCAGTGGCAGTCACTTCAGACTACCACTGACCACAATCCAATGGTAATTCGAAGCATTGCAGTTAATCCAGATATTGATCTTTTTAGGGCTCCAACTTTTATTGGATTTTTTATTGGATCGAGCTGATGATTAAGTCTCGAATATAATCGAAACTCTTCGTTCATTATTTATAACTACTTATTGCCCTGGGTTTCGCCCCATTAACCAATTAGTCTATTACGACTCACACTCCCAATGTAGAAAGGCTTTGGTCTATTGTTTCCACGCTAACCATACTGTTTGGTGTAGAAGTTTATTACCAGATTTTCTTCTCCCGCAGCGATATCGTCTGCGTTTCTCGTTTGTCGCCTCTTACGACTCTTCGTAGTGAGAATTCTTTCTCTGTTACCATACAGATGAGAATTTAGTCAAGGGATACAAAGTAATTAAGTTACAAATATCCAAACATCTCCACAAACCTTCACATTTATAATATGTAGTTGGCATAGTAGGAAATAAGGTAAATAGTAGCAATGTCGTAAAACTACAACGTACTCTGGCGAACGTTATCAAGAATCAATATTTTTATCACATTAATGTCGATATGGCTGGATGACTCACATCTTTTACGTAGATAGATTCCTTTTTAATCGTCAAGTGGCAGTGACGTTTAGTGGTTACCGGAACCTATAGCAGTGGCGAGGGGTCGGTCTTTTTTTATTTTTATCGTGCGCAAAATCCCGCTTCTCAATTGGTCGCATGGTGCTGCTGCACTGATAACCATGATCGGGGTATGGGATTTCCCACCAGCTTCCCTCTTGAAAATGTTTACCCCTCGAGACTACCCTATAGAGTTTAGTCGTCTCTACTAACCAGAAAAAATATACTCGTAACATGGGAGAATGGAATTTTCTTTTAGATTTAGGACCTAGGGATTCCAATGCAGATTTCACGCTCGCCTTTCACATTGTTACGATATCCCTTGTCCTTTTTACTTAGAAATTGAAATAGCACCTTATCGGTAGCTAGGTACATTTTTACGTATTATAATAAAAAAAATTGCAAAGAGTATGTCAAGGTCGTTAGGAAACGTAGAACGAATGAGTGCTAAGTACACAACAAGTATGTTAGGCGCGTGTAAGTGAGTAGGCAGGCGGGGTCCACATTTCAGAACACGGAAGAAATTGATGTTGTATTGAGAAAGGTAAGTAGCATGTTTTATGACAGGTGTAGGTAGTACGTGAAGTGTGTAAGCAGTTGGTGCATTGTATTTTCTGTCTATAATATTGGGAAAAAAGTGTGAGTGTATGTATTATGTAACTGATGCTTTCCCGGTACCGTGTCGACGTTTTTTCAAAAAAAACACAGGCATAAAACGGACTAGTCCGTATGAGTTCATTTCATATTCACTGCTGTTATTTTTGTGTGTTTATTATTGACACAAAACTCATTGTAGTACTTGCAAAAGAACACAACCTCGCCATCCCTACGAGGTGGAGCAATAAATAAATTAAAACTTTTCACGGAATATCCATAACGTTGTGATCCCCGTGTTGTTTTAACTTGTACGGTATACTAATTGATAATGAATGTGAACTTTTGAGTTTGTTTGAAGCTAACTTCCTGGTGTTATCTAGAAGATGTTTTTAAGGAAATTCCTGATAATAATAATATGGAATTAATTTCTAAAATCGTAGGAACTTCGTTGCATAGTTGGTGCGAAGTTTTAAGTTATTTTCACTTGGAGTGTTATCCGTTCAATCACCATACAACATCTGGTTCACACTTTCTTACAGGGAAAATAAAAAAATATAACTATTTTACATAGCTGTTTCTATAGTAATTCCTGGTAGCAATTTGTTACTAACGCTACACAATTCAATATTTAGTTTATCTAAAAAGTATAAATATATTGTTAATCACACTACAGTAACCAAAGACCTCTGAATACATCGTTGAAAAGCAAAAATATATGTTGAAAATATGATAAAGATGGCCAAATCATTTGATGCTTGAGTTAAAGTATATAAAAGCTGTCCGGTAGATGCGTCCTTTTATTCCGATTTGATTGTTTAGCTAACATCAGTAGTCGGTGAATTTTACGTAAAAGATATAAATAATAAAGTAGGTATCTAGCAAATAATGCACAATACATTCTTAAACATACTATAACCCCTTTATTGCCTCTCGAAATAATTTATTTCGCTGCTTAGCACACATGAGGACAGGGAAATACAAAATATTAACGTGATCTTATACAGAAATCATACGAAAACATATCCATACAATGCTTATGCAAGGGTTACAGTCGAAATCAAATAATGAAAGAAGTGGCTCTCAATAGTGGTACGTACCCAATTACTTTCAATAAAACATAATAAACCTACATCTAAACTAAGCTTACTTCGGAAGAATGTGGGTTCTTATATTTCGGCCCATTCATTTTTTCAAGTGGGGTGAGTGTAGAACTATGTCGGGGTCTTACACAATATGAGGGAACTACTCGAAAACAAAGTCAACAGCCACGAGATCAGTTTCGTCATGTATCTTACTGCAATATTTTTGGGGTCCTCCCGTCCTTTCTGCGGTGGCAAAGTTTCTTGTTACACGTTGCAATGACATTTTTATTATAATGGGGTTCTTTTGTGTCGAGGATTTCAGAATGTACCTGTTATATCGACTGATATGATAGTTATAAGTATGGTATCCGCACTTAAGTAAATGAAGTCATACTTGACAATGATACTTGCAGCATTAGTCACAGCAGCTTAGCTGATTGCAGTAATTTGAGAGATAAATAAAACATGTAAAGGATTTTATTTCCTCTATTATACAAACACGTGTGTACTTCAAGGCTTACAACCTGACTTCGTTTCAGTACAATTAGATAGCTTTTTTGCTCGTACAAACCTACTGAGATAATAACGAAAACAACAAAAATATCTAGTTAGATACAATTATTCCGCTGAACACACATTTCAACGATATTTTTTTTGGTACAGTACCTATCGTTCCTACCAATTAGACATACACTTACTGACGACTTCCGAAAATCAACATATATACCACACACATCACAAATAAATAATCCGATGTAATCAGATACCTTGCAGATTACTTTAAGTTTAGAAGATTTTTCACTAATGTAACATTATTTAGAAAATACTGAATTGATTTTATACGTACTATCTTTGATTAAGAACAATCCTCTTTGAGATGTTTTAAAACAACGCTATATAGTAACAGCATACCCATGCAGTAAACTTAGAATATAACAGTCGTATACGTCAAGTAAAACTCTCATCGTAAAACTCCTCGAATTTAATTCATTGCCCATATCGAGTGAAGTAGCTAGGTATACCGAAGAATGAATTCTTTTAAGTACGCCTATTCCCAATTCAGTAAGGGTCGGCTTTCTAGTCTAACTAAGATGCGCCTAAACTTCGATATTTTCCGTGAAGCAACTGCCACCGGACCTTCACAACCAAATTGGCGATATCGAAGTTCTATAGTTACTAGTCGCTATTACTTAGTAGTTAGGTACTATTATATAGCTAGTCGGACTTTTGAGGGCTCCAACGAACTACTCGTAACGACTGTCATAGATGTTCGTATGGCAAACGGGACCGATAGCTTAACGTGCTTACCGAGGCACGACCAGACCAGTGCAAATAGTCATATTCATGCATACAAATATTTACATAGAGCGGGGATCGAACCCGCGCCTCATACGTAACAGTCGCATTCAATACTAGAATAAATACACTATACGAGTATTAAAGAATTCTCAAATTCTTAGGACTTGTTTATTACTATCAATTTATTTGAGGTCAATACTACAATAATTCTCATTCATACTTTCTTATACTTATTTGTACAAAACGTTCTCATGAACGCATACTTCATATTTTGAACCTAACTTTATTATTAAAATTCAAAATTCAATAATCTACAATGTTCATTGTATTCATCCTTCCCTTTTTCTATAAAGAAAAAAAGAGAAATAACCAAACATTATTACGATCTAATTTTAAGTGAATTGCTATCATTCATATTCCCTACGGAATCTGAAACGGAGATTTACAAACAATTTGGTGTATTCACGATACAAAGCTGTGTAGATAGGTTCAGAGAAGATCGGAAATGGAGTCCAGCGAGCGGAAATCGCCCTCCGGTGGGAAGCAAATCGCCCTATAGAGCCGGGCACGGTGCGAGCAAACACAATCACAGAAACTAGTGTAGTATTAGATACCTTAATAATAATAGACAACTGAATATTTATAAGTAGCCAGGTATCCAGATACATAGGTACTTCTAATTGCAATGGAACGCAATGGCTAATTGAATTAAGTAATTTTCAAAATTAATATACAATAAAGTATCGAATCTCAAATACCGAGCTGGGGCATGAGGGATATAGCTATCTCACTCTCGGCAACGGATGGCCCAAAATGGTCGTGCGGTTTTGGTCGGTTCGAATCCGACAAAATCAACCGCACTTTCGGTAGGGGATGGACGAATAAATCCATTGTAGTTTAGTCCCGTCTGATACTCTCCAAGACGTTAATTGCGTGCGGCTAAACACGTAATTAATTTCCTTGCAATTTACATTGCCTAGCAAGAAATCGGGTCAAATTTATTTTTTCATATTTATTTGCCTGCAACATTTTTGGTTAGGAATTTATTTTCGGCATACCCGTTTTTTTTTTCAAGTTTAATCCACTTCTGCATACCTCTTCGGGAAAAACGGGAGTGAGCATAAGTATGTATGTAGTTTAGTTCAACAACAAGATGATTATAATATCTCAAATTTCATATCTCAGCTCATTAATAAATGAAAACATATACAACAGACCATAACCGCAAATAAAAACACTTAACAATCTACTTCCAGTTGCTATAAAGAATAAACGCAGCAATCTGTACTCACGCCTATTGCTTAAAAGCCGTGAAATAATTCAAAAGAGTACTCGTTAAAATGCAGCTTGAATTTACTAACCGCAAGTTTCATTTTATCACCTGGTGTTGCCTGCCGCGGTCCTCGAAATCATAAACTTGCTGTTCATAAATGCGCACTTTCGCTGACATGGAAAATAGTTTACAGGCTGTCTGCGCGCCTCAGACTCCGTTTATCTCAAGTTTACTGCACAATATCTCCCCCGCTCCTCTAATCTTAAGAATAAAACTTTATTCCCCATTTTAGCGTGCGTTTTTACGGACATTTTGTAGACAGAATTAAGCTTAAATGGTTAATGAGTTGTTTGTCAGGTTACAAGTTTTTAAGACAGTTTTCGAATGGTGTTTGCGCATGCAGTTAGTGAGTCATTTAATTTTAATAGGGGGTAGTTCAATCCGATGTTTACAATGAACGATGTGGCTGTATTCGTGGCAGAGTAATTAAGTGATCATTTGCCAACTGCATTGGAAGTACATTCACTACGCTATTATTCCAATTATTACCAGTGATTCATAGATGAAATGAATATATTAGACTTCGTGCTGATTAGGTAACTGTGTTAGTATTTGGTTGCGATACTGATAAAATTTCTTAGGACAGACTTCGCAGTATAAACCAATTTTAAAGTTTAATTATTTCATGCTCTAATCATTCTTCTGAGCTGGGACTAATCGAAATATAGAAATACCTACAAGATAATATACCTGTATTTCTTTCAAACTGAAGTTTAATAATATCAAACACAATCCTCTTGACTGGATTTCTGGTATCTCATAACTCAATATTCCTAACAAGCTTATATGAGTTTATCATCTCAATATATTGATGCAGGTACAAGTACCTACGTTCCACGGGAAAACTCAATAATCGCAGTTTCCAAGTTTCTACGAGTCGCGGTTGCGGTTTCACTTTCATAGAACAATTGCTTGTTCCAGACCTCTCATTTCAGTAACGACCCGCAGGTTTTGAATACAAATCGTAGAATTTGTTTTATTTAAACAACTATACGCACGATTGAGGTAAAGTTTAGTTTTAAATAAGTTCCCATATGAACTTTATCACAATACAAAGATTCTTTATACTTGTTTTAGTAGCAGTCCCATATCAGTAGTACAGATGTCTTGTCAAACGCTTGTTTTTAAATTTTGTTTCCCTAAATTATTTACGTACAGCGTAAACGGACCCCGGAATCCAGGGCAAAAGCCTCAGATGCGACAGGGACTAACATAAGGATGATAATGATTTACTTACAGCTTAACTCCCAATATAACAGCACCCTAATCTTTCGATATGCAATATCAGGTCGTTTACGTTCCCTCGTCGACGGAAAAACTCTTATTGTACAATAAAAATGTTATGAGGTAACGCTATTGAATGAACTCGTCTGTTATTGAAATCTGCGTTTCGTTTAAAGTAGTCTTTCTTATAGAACGATATAATAAACTGTGGCTTTGTCTGTGCCTTTGATGTCTGATGGTTTATTTTTCCTAGTAATTTGCTTGCTTGCTCTTACGTGGTGGAGAAATTGAAGTTAATGGTTTTCTCAGTTCCTTGGAATAATTGATTCTAAATACTTTTTGCTTCGGTCGCGGTCGGCGTTGATATTAGTTGCAGGTTTTAGTTGCGTTGTTCAGTTTATGATACAGCTAATAGTCTGATACGTTTTAGTTATATTTTTACTGTAATACACACAAGTGTATTTCACTCTCTCAGACCTACATTTTAAATAAAGCCATGTCTAATGTTCACAAATTTTTAGGTACTTACATATAATCAATCAATCAGTTTGCAGAGAAACAAACCCATTAATACAAGTTGTGCCGTTTTCTCTATAAGACTAAATATATCGTATATCAACATAGAACTTTCTGAAATATTTCTCAGATATTCATAGTTTATTTCCATGAAATTCCAAACCATCCAATAACTTTCAAGCCGCCACACAAATAACACCGGTAATACACTAAAACGTAGAGCTCGAACAACGGTAGCGCAATGTGCCGCTGCAATTCCCGAAAGGATGCGCGCCTCTATTTCCCCGTCTGTGGGTGAAGTCAATATGTCGTCGGAGATGAGTTATTTTTCCATAATTCTGACTGTACACTGCCGGTCGCCCCGAGAATTCCCAAATAAATAATAAATACGTCATCCCACATGAGCTCAGACATGCGAGCACAGAGCAATGCAAACTCAGTCATATTTGTTTTCGAATTTAATATTCAGTGAGATGGTTTAGTTGTTCGCTCACTTCCTCGAGTTTTCAATGTTAATATTAAATGAAATGTTATTTAAAAATGTCCAATGCTTCGTTTTTCGAATTTGTTTGTAGGAATTTTAGTAAACCGTGTTCATGTTATTTCATATTCATGACTAAGACAACAGCTCTTCAAGAAGTAAATCTACTGTCAACAAAAATCGGGGTCTTTGTACTGCTAAGATAGCCACCAAGTGACGGCTTGCCTGATAAGTGGATACATTTATGAACTCTCGCAACACAGTTTTCTCATAATAGTTTAGTTACAACACAAGAGCTCTTACAGAAGTAGATCTACTATCAATAGAGAAGCGATGAAAACGGTTAGGTATACATATCATCGCTTACTGAAGTTCGCTTTACAGACTCCAGAGTTCGCTTTATCTCAACACTATCAGAACGTGTTTTTTGTACTGCTAAGGTAGCAACCAAGTAAACAACTTCACTACATAGTATAAAATATAGTCGCATTTTCCGTCCCTATTTTTCTTGTCCCTTTGTATGCTTAAATCTTTAGAACTACGCAACGGATTTTGATGCGGTTTGTTTCAATAGATAAAATGGTTAAAGAGAAAGGTTTATATGTATGTAACATCATGCTACGACTAATAGGTGCAGAGCAGGAATGAAAAATGTTGCAAAAACGGGGTGACGCAGACGAAGTCGCGCTGGTCAGCTAGTATCTAATAAGTGGTTACCTATGAACTCTCGCAACACACTTTTTTCACTATAGTTTAGTCACGTTTAGTTTAGTAGCCGCGAGTACTTTCTTTCGAGGTCTTTTAAGCTATTTTTCGTATATCTAACTGTCCCACCAACGAGACGTACAAGCCGATACTTTGACAAGTAAGGGCATATCACTTGCAACATCCAAGATGTCACTAGCAGTAGTGTCTTTATTTGAATGTTCTGACTGCGCACAAAAAATAGCATTCTACCCGCTTGTGGATACAACTTTCAAAAAAATTTCATGAAACCTGATAAAGAAAACAAGTTTAGGTAGGTTCTGCTTCATGAAATCACTAGATTTTCACAAATAAAAAAATCAATGTTTGAAAATTTCATGAATATTTCCAAATAATTGTTCATGTCACAGTGAAAAGTAGCATAAAGCGTGTGTCACAGCTATTCCTATGGGAAAGTATTTTTAGCACGGCGGGTAGCTTTAATGGGCAAGTAATAGCTGAATGAATGTGACTCACATTCTGTATGCCTTACAAAAATACTGGCTACATATATTGTAGCAGTGATGATTGCACTGATAGGTTTGTCATGTAAGTCCAGGCTTTAGGACTCAGTAGCTAGATCGTGAAGAGCGTCATGAAATTTCCAAATACCATGGGTTCGATTCCCATTCAGAAGAAGTATTTCTGTGACAAAACGTAGGTACTGGTATTTGCTAATGGACGAATATTTGAAAGCGACTCTACAAAGATTTTTTCAATTTTAAAAAGTTCAACATTGCACTACTTCAGGTAGTAGTTTATTAAAGATTATTTTTCACTCATAGTCAAAAGCATAGTAAACTTTTTACTCTAAAGTTGCATATAAATAATTGCAACAATTGTTGACAATTTAAAATTTTCTATAAAGAAAATGAATAAAAACACATCTGAATGTACGCCGTGCTCTGTGCTTTGTTTATTAAAACTCGAGGGATGCCATACCACGGTATAACTTTCTCCGAAACTAGTTGCACCCTCAACAGTTCTGTGGTCTCGTGTGTCTGCCGGGACCCACTCCACTGCTTTCATACAAAAAACTTTCACATTTTAAGACATTTATTTGGTTTCCGCGCGCATCCCAGAGGAAGGCGTCGCTAAATTATTAAATTTACCAAACTTGCACGCTTAACGTTTAAGTGCTGACATTTGGTAAAGTGAATTAGAAGTTTCTTGTTTACTTTTAAATTGATATCGTTAGGATTTTAAACCATTTGAATGATTATCACAATGGCTGATGACTTTCAATTAATCTTTTTAATATTTTTTGAGGTTTATGAAAGAAATACAATCACTGAGTTTAGATAAATTAAAATTAAGAGATATTGTGCCTTCATTTGTTTTATTAGTCATGGTAAGGCTCGTCATTCTCGTTCAGGATACATAGAATAATATAGTTTTGACACTCAATGGGTAAGGTTGGGTAAGCAAACTACCCTGACCATAATAGTTCAGAATGTGCAAATAATATAACAAATAAGCACACATCTCGAAGAATGATAGCGCTTTCTGATAAAGTAGAGAAAACGGAATCGGCAAGTCAGGATTGTAGATAGTGAAAAATGCGGTCTCTGCTTGCCCTAGTTAATAGGAATAAGACTTGATAGCATATACCTACGTGTGAAAAAGCTAATTACTATAAACAAAACTATGATCCATATAAACTAATTGTCACAGTATGAAAGGTGAATGTACACCGATACAGTTTCACGTGAGTCGGTAAGCCCCATTGTATCGCTCGCTAAGCTGGCAGATCCCAACTTAATGGTCGCTATACCCTTTGTGATTCAGCGTTTATTCCTAATGCAGCCTGTTACAAATATATACTAGAGGATTATAGAACGTTAGTATATAGGTTTTTATCTTATACATCATTATCGTAGTTTAAACAAAATCATTAATTTTTATATCAATATTCAGGAGAAAAATATACCTATTCTTTGAATAAAAACATCATCACAGTTTGGTAAAAGTGATTTTCTACTGCTGTGACTTGAGTTCGATTCTCGAGTCGAGTTTCTGATTAAATACGCAAAAGAAATGTTCATTATTAGTAGGATCCGAGCGTTTGTACTGACTATATTATAAATCACTTTTATGTCCTTCTAGATTACATTTCATCATTACTAGATCAACACTTCAAAATGAACTTTATTACTTGTCCCGTTTAAAAGACAATCCCTAGTCATGAACGAATGTCTTCAATAGGAATGTGTAAATACTATCATACGTCGCAACGATCTGGGATGTGACCCATATAGCACAGAGGGCAATTTCTCTCAGTGGAGCGGGTCCGGCAATGTACAAATTACAGCGTTCCAGTTCAGAGGTAATTCGGGTTTTGTTCGTCTACCCTCAATAGGCGCAGGGTACAATTTACGCGCGGCGGCCGGACGCGACCAGTCATGAACGAGCGCTCGTCTATGCAACATGTGTATTTTACTGCAGTCTGCATTTCATTCGACATTATTAGCTTAGTTGCCATTCAACAGATAGTTAGAGACGTTTATTACATGTAGATGTCCATGTCTGCACTCGACCGGGTAGTTTTATGTTTGTGTATGCTGTGGGATCTGTTTCTCTTAATTTAAATATTTAGGTAATGACTACAAATTTAAAAGAAAAGCTTTAACGTGATTGAACACAAGTAAAACCTAGTTTAGTTTTTCATAGAATCTATTTTTTTTGGATTAGTTTACGATTTAGGAAAATATTATGTAGGTACATGAATTTTAAAAACTCAAACTCAAAGTAATTAAGAATACATAATTAACTTCATAATATTCGACAACTCCAAAGTATCAACATTAAACTATGTATAAAACAGGCGTGTTCTCGAGGAGATTTCATTTTTATGACGGCGTTTTGACGATGCCGACGAATTAAAGATTGTCAACAGATTTATTAGTCGCTCCAGTGAGTCCGGTCCCAGTGGGAGATATTACCTATCTATTCATACTGGATCTACGGCCCCACTGTTTTATTCGTTGAGAAAAATAAATTAAACAGAGTTGGAAACTTATTTAGGTTTTATGGCGTATTGCGTGCAGTGTATATGTTTTAGAGACTGTAGGTATTCGTTGTGGGTATATTTCGAAGTATTTATACGAGTATATCATCGTGTTAAATTGGAAAAAACTGATTATCCATTACGAGATTTGAATCCACAATCAGTCCCTTATAAGGGCAATCCAGAGGCAAGGCATTCTGGAAAACGATTAGGTACCGTAGCTAATGAACGTGTGCAACACAGAGCCGTCATAATTTAGGTTTAACTTTATAATTATGAGAATAAAGTTAGAATGGTGAATGTTTACACAGACTTGACGATAGTATATTCAATCTTATGTAGGATAGCTGGTGTAACTGATAAGGTTCAGGTACATGTTTTCCTTTTGAGGTTAGGGATTACTTGAGACGGTTTTAAAGTTCATTTTCTTTTTGAATGCGATCCGATCGATGATAATGAAGTCAATTATTTTGAACACGTTCTATCCTCATTCCTAATAAAAAAGTTATTATTATTTCTATATCAAATGCTACAAATAAATTGAACTTTTGCCCCCATTCAAACTTATGAAAGATGAACACGTGATTTTAAGTCAACTAGATACAGTATGTTTGTGGGCCGTGTGCTCCTCTAATAGGGTATTATGAACTTCGACTAAGAACTCAAGGTCTGAGGGTGCTCGAGGGCGACCAGGGGTGAAGGGTGGGAGGGGGACGCAAGAAGTATTTGAGGTATCTCCTTGGCAGTAGGGCGAGATTACAGATGGCAAGATAAGCTTCGAATTAGATACACCGAATTTTGTATGAAGTTGTAAAGATATTAAGCGCCTTGTACATAGCTTTGCTTTGAGAATAAAATATTAGGTTTATTTTACAAAAACCTTTTAAGCGGGTATTATGGAATTAGCCGTAGTTAAAATAATTTACTTAATTACGGTGAAAATATACTTGTTAAAAAATTGCCACGTTGAAATTTCTAATTGGAAAATGCAAAATTAGCAGAATCGAAATAAAGCTGAGGAGCTAAGAGGGATCAAGTTGTACATGGTTGTTTATGAGACTTGAATATTAATATATACCTATTTGTACTGATAATAATATTATGAGTTTACAAAAAAATATGGTAATGTGAAGATAGATTGACTGTCGCCTAGAAAACAGGTTCATAAACTTAAAAACTACTGGACCCGTTTTTTATATTGTTATACAAGTACTACTAAATTATCATCAAGTTACCCGAGTAATATAGGTAGGTAATATTAATTACCAGAAACCATTAGGGATTCATCGTCCTGTGATCCAACATGTATAAAAATTGTCCGATCATGTGTATAAGTGGAAATTGTCAATTTCATTGGAATACAAAACACGTTCACTTGATTTAGTCTAAAATAATTTAAACTTAAACCAAGATTCGAAGCTACAGGAATAGTTAGGACCAGTGTTGCACTGTTATACCTTCTGCCACTGTGTAAATTTAATACCGACACGAAAGTTCTTTAGATCAAATTTTTAAACAGAAAGAAATTCCATTTATTTTCCTCAAAGATTACGTAGTCACAATAAGTCACTTACCATTTAATTAGGCGAGCTAAAAATGCGCAGTGGTGTGCAAACAACTGAATTATAAAAGGCAAAACAGATACCTATACAGGGAGCTTACCTTGCCGGTACATCTTACGAAGGCTTACGGTACGGGGGCGAGCGGAGAGAGTGAGGGAGCGTCTTGCCCGAGGCTGCATCCAAACACAAAAACATCCCACCCCCAGATGTTCTTAAATCTCAATTAAGGTTAAAACCGTGTCTCGGGGCCGCACGTACACTGAATTAAATTAATGGCTTCACATATTGCAACTGTTGTGGCCGCTACGGAATTAATTGTGCTTTTTTTGGTCTTCTTTCTTCCCAGGTTAAATGTTTTATTAGTGACTTCTTTGTTTATTTAGAAGTGGGTGGAAAGTTCGGGCAATTGCTATCTGTATTAATTATTGGGCTTTAAGAATTCACGGCACGCTTTTATTAACGATTCGAACAGGCTCGCTTATCTAAGAGGGATTAGAGAGTTAAATCTTACTATAGATTTGCTGTCTTGATGTTTACAACAAAATAGATATTTGAAAGATAAAAGGGTGTAAGTGATATCGAATGTTCAAAGAAAAATGACCCTAATGGTTCAATCATAAACAACACCTTCTAAGGCCTTTATTTATCACTAGTGATAATATCTAATACTAACATAAACTGAGATCTGATAATTGATAGCTAATAGATCGTTAAAGCTATTATAAAATTGTTAGCTGTGTCATTTCTTAGATAATTGTTAGTTCAAATAGATTACAGACCTAAAAACATCCATCGAGGATCGACACAGACATCAGTTGTCTATGAAGTATCGATTATAGAGTACTTATCCATAATCCGATCGCCACGTGCTGGTTCTTGAACTCACATACAAGATTACCAATTTGTTCTTTACGGTTCTTACTGTCGTAAAACTGTAGCAAATCTATACTGTCCCAGTATAACTGGTCTACGTGCTCATGCATTTACTAAATAGATACTTGCACTTGTATCCAGTCTAAGGTATATAGGTATCCTATATATCCTAATGAGGTGTGCATGGCATTGAAGTTTAGTAATTCAAATTCAAAATTCTACATAGTTAGGCCTTAACAATTTTGGTTTAAGCACGTAGTTTAGGATTAATTTGTATATATCATGTAATGTTTTGAACAAAAATTTCTTGGCTTCAAATTAATTACGATACGATCAAATAAAAGCTTAAAGTTATCATTAAAAATTTGTACACTCTTCAGATAGTTAATCATTTTAAACGTCAAATGATTAATAATAATAAGTAGATTATGTGCAAGTTCTAGGCGCTAGGCGTATATGCTTAAATGATGTTCTAAGCTCCACTGACATTACACGAAAATGACTTTATAACTTAATACTGTACAACAACGGTGCACAAACTTTAACTATTTACCTAGTGAACAAGTTTCGCGTGCCGACCGGATGCCTCGAGCGTGTTCCCTACATTAAAATACGGGATAATCTGTATGCTGTGCGCCGAATTTTCCGACAAATCCGACGAGCTGCCGTTACCATGACAACGGGCCCTTGAAGTAAAACCCCACAGTGAAGAGTCAAAGCGTAAGACGAAATAATGACGTGACAAAATATGGCGGCTCGCTACGTGACATTCCCGTACTCTAAAATATATATTTGCTGTATCAGCCTTTGTCTGTTTGTTTATGGATAACCGTCTTGGTTGTAAAGTAGGCTAAGGGTCAGCGCAGACTGCGTAGAGAATTTCATTACAGTTCTCGAAAAGCAACCTTTAAATTATTGAAATAAAGTGATTTAAATAAAGCCCTCGAGGATAAGCATATATGCACTTTTAATCTTCACTGTTGCGCTGAGCCTAAGGGAAGAATAAGGGTACAGAATAATTAATGTGCTGCCCTTGAATTCCGATATCAACTCACTTCTAACATCCTGACTTCAAAGGGTGTTCAGTTACCCTTTATATGAAAAAATATAATAAAATACTCATGAAAATCTTACACATGAGTATAATTAGACCTAAAATAACTAATGCTTTCATTAGTGCTGTCTATATACTTTTTCAATTATAATTTTCCAACAAATTACTCACGCAAGTCTTAGATAGAAAACACACTAATTTACAGTACCTATTTGTAATTAATTTGTGATATCCATAACACAACAGTGTACATATATATCGATGCCTCAAACCCCCAAAATTGAAACGGGACCTGCATTGCTATGCGGTCACAGTACATTCCAACGCACATGTATACAATGCAGCTACGAAATTAAACGCTTCATTAATGAGCAGTCAATCTGTACATGGATACGTATGTCTGGCTTATGCATTATTAGGTACTAATAGACGAAGGCTGATCTGTAATCAGCATGTTGGTACTGTGCTGGAATGGCTATGTATTTTCATAATAACTAGGTTAGATAGTGAACGTTTAATAATCTGAGTGATTAAACAAGTTCCTACAGTTAGTGCTACATCTTCATTATCATTAAAGCGAAAATCTCAACTGTTTATTGTATTGTAAGGTACTGGTGGCGGGTTCGAATCCCGATGATTTCATACTAAATGCTTTAAAATTTCATGTATTTTGGAAGCCAGGATCCTGGGGGTAGCCGGTGAAGCTGCCTGCCTGCCCTTAGTAGAACCAAGCCGTGGTAGCAGCACAAATCACACCCTTCCCTACCTGGGAAAAAATGGAGATACCTTAGGCCCACACCCAAGGGGACTTTCGATGACTCTGCGTTAGCCGGAGCGTGAGGGAGATGCCAGAGGCTACCTCATCTTCGGTAACTAAAGATCTGAGTTCGAGTCCGATATAACCACCTACGCCGCGCGCCGGCTCACTTTCAGTGCCACACATTTTATAACGAAATTATAAAACATGTGATTAGATATGACTTGAAAATGTTTAATTTTAATTAAGTACACTGTCAAAACACAGTAAGTAACTATTTTTTATGCAGATATAGCACTAGAACACTTAGCATGACAACCAATGGGCTATTACTGCTTACACTGTATAAGTATCTATACGTATTTCTGTTTCCACTACTTACACTAAAAAATCACTTATTTGAAAATTCATGTGAATACAAAAAAAGTAACTATCATGAAACATTAACGAAATATTACTATCGACAAACACATCACTGTAAGGAAGTAGTACAACTCTATTATTTTTAACGATCGAATAAATATTCGATATTCGTTTACATTTTCATAACGAATGGGCGCATTTTAAAAGCCTTATTACTGGGTGACGTGGCTTGACGTACGCCCCTAGATAAAATCTTATCGATACTTCATTTTTGGGAAATGAACTTCTGACGAAAAATTAAATAATCTAGTTATTTTGGCTGAAGTTTTTGCAAACAACAGGTATGATTTAGTAAACTAATTTATAAAGAAATTTTAAATGATAAAAGTAAAAATGCAATAGGTACAATATTTGTGTTAGCGAATAGAATCTTTGGTGTCTACCACAAAGGTTACTGTGTTTACCACCTTCACCAGGCTCTACGTTAATCCATCAATTATTCCCATCCTCTTTCTCTCTTTCCGACTTTTTCCATACTGCAGATGTAATTTAAAATTATAATAACTTGTCAGATTCATCTTCGTTTATTTTCATTATTTATATCAAAGTTGACATCTGTAAAATATGAGTATTCCATTAACTGCGACGCGTATTGGGGTTCAATAAGTCAGCGCCGTCGAATCAATATGCTATTTATTTTTTAACTACTAATTGAATTGGATTCGTACTTACACAGGTCTCGTTCAAATTAATTAAACTCATTCGACGCCCAGAAGCCCCTCTGTACATTCACTTTTATTGGTGATAAACATTTCGTTGTCTAAATATACATCGACGATAATAATGTCTCGATTTTTATTTGATACTTTATTGATATATTTACTTTTATAGATCTGAGAAAGGCAGACAGAGATATGTATATTAGTAAATATCGTCAATTGCTACTTATATGTAGCTTCTTTCGTACGTAATAAGAACCAAGACTAACCCCGCATCGCTGACAACAAGGCACTTTTTCAAATCTTTGGATCTTACTGATAATTCCCGATCAAAACTCTCAATATAAATTCCATTTTCAAATTTTTCTCACACACAGACGCACTCGTATTGTTGCATCTTCGCGGGATACGTTCGAAGAAGTACATTAAAATATATAATGATTGCTCCAGCTCTATTAGAAGCATTTATTGTTCTGTTGTACGTGCGAGCAGAAAGCCCGGTGCACAGATATTGTTGCTTGTGACAATAAATAAGACGTAAAATTTTATTTTACAGCGGTAAACGAAAGAAGCTAACGAAATTACATTCAATTACGGCTGTGTGCCCGCGGCATTCCACGGTCGCAATAAAGGCTGTAGAATAACGTTCCTCGCGTAAATTTTTCGGACATAAAACTCTGTAAAAGTAAAGTTAGTGAGATGTAGAGCGACAATAAATGTTTATAGAGGTTGGAACGTACCGCGACTTTGGGCGATAGCTGTGCGTTGCAACAGCGCCCCTCGCCTCACTCAATTAAGTTTACGAAGAAGAAAAATAAAAATCTTCCGGCCAGAGGTGCCTCATTCGTAGAGCAAACACGAATGAGGCAAATTAAGTGAGCAAAATAACGTGCCCTTAAATTAGGTCACGCAACCAAAGTGCGTCTGAGGGTTCTTGTGTCTCGTTATAGAAATGAAGTATCGCTGCCGCGGTTAATGTAATTATTTTTTAATTTTTAATTCTTCTTCGTTTCTTTGATATAGTCGGAGAGCTCTCTTTTGTGCGTAATTTGTTTAAGCGCAGAAATATGAGGCTTTTAGTTAGTTTTGTATTAAATTGCGTAATTCTTTGCAATCTTTCTGGTTCAGTGAGTTAGTGAATCTTGTGTCTTGTAGATTGTTTACGAAAATTATTAAGACGATAATTTTAAAGGTGGCAAATCAGCTATAATTCAATGATTATCGTTGCTTTGCGCTTCGCAAGAGTAAAATCTAATTCATCTGTTACATTAGTGTCTCCTTAAAGAACATCGGTCTATCGGTTCATTGTTTCCATAATGACGTGAAATTACTGCTATTCCCCCTTAAGTATATCTTGTATCTTTCGTGTCAACATAATACACACATAATTAATGGCTCTTTGAAGATGATAACTCGATATATTATGTTGATGAATCTACTAATAATTACACCAAAGGAAATTGCTGGACATATACACATATGTCTGTATAGTGTGTAACCACATGTAGGGGCACGATAGGTTACTCAGAGGTGTCAATGAATGTTTTAAGAACATATTTCGTCTATTATTTTCGGCTCCATGTCATAGGGGAACCGACTATTGTCATCAAGCGGTCAAACACGTAAATTATTTGTGTGTTGTTCCTGGTCGTTTATCCTGCTATTCAAACTGGTACTGCTGGGAACTTTATTCGTGGCAAATTTTATATTGTAGTTACGTATAACCTTAGTTTTCACATGATCTAGGCATCTCACATTATTTGAACGGAATAAAAATATGAAAATGAAAAATATTACACCATTTAGGTTTCAAGTATCTTATAAGTTGAAGATCATCAATATGAATAACTACTAAAGAATCAATTTAAGAGAAAATTTGGTCAAGCCGTTAACTCTTTTAAACATAAGATATAGTACTTAGGTATTATCATATTGAATCTTTATTTTAATTATGTCACGGCATCACACCAAGATAAATTTTGACAACTTAATTCACATTTATCCCCGTGGCCGAGATTACCCACTAACGTAACCAATTTTCTTACCTTTGACAAAATCACAGCCTCTTACCTATTACGTAACATTACCCAAGGGGCGCACGCGGTGCGAATACATACAAACATCTGTGGCAACTTATTAATGTATTTTTAACCATACTGCTAAGTTTTAAGGCATACTTTTCAGTGTAATATTACAAAACCAAAAGGCGAACGTCGAGTGACATATAAAACACGCAGTGAGGGTGTGTGTAGGCCTCTAATAGGTCCTTGCGAGGGATCCGGGACCGCATGTGTTCATGTCTGCGGTTCCCGTAACTGGTAAAAGGAGTCTCGAGACGAGAGAACAAATTAGAAAATCTTTTGGAGAATAATTTAGGAGCCCACTGTGTCGCGGTTGCCAGTTATCTTCAACTCGCGAGTTGATATATAGGGCGATGAAACTTTGCGTTTGTTCCTTTCAAAATTACATTTGATGATTCTATGAACTTAATATATCTATCATTGTAAGCATATACGCATGATTTATACTTAACTTTTGAGTGATTAGGAATTAAATTAATTTGCTTTCAAAAGATTTATGTTTTATAATTTCTCTTAAAACAATACTATGCATTAGTTTGTTATAATATTAACCATCTAGGTACAATATAATAGAAATCAGTTCATACGTTACGATGACTGTTTTTCATCTGATTTCATTTTATAATGTATACTATAAACTGTGTACAAATAAGGAAAAATATATTTCTACAACAATTTCATATACTTTTGAGGTTAGTATATTACCCTACACAGAAATACCATGCAATATCAAAAACTTTTGGTAAAACACGACTGTGGTAACACGCTCCGCTCAATGGCGTAGGTGCGGTATTCTTGCCTGTATAGCCGCGTCCTCGCTTTCTTTGTCTTAAACAACACCCTTTAACATATTTAATTAACCGCGATCCTAGCCGCTCGCATTTCCGTATGTACCGCTACTAAATATTACGTAAACGCAAGCCTCTTGCTCAGGTACAAGTCTTTAATTGAGATGCGATGTTATTAAGATTTTAATGAACATACTGTGCTCAAACGAGTAAACACGGAAGAGTACGTTTTAAGATGAGTTTGTTTTTGATATAAATTAAGACAGCAAGCACATTAACTTTCGATTTACATATCAGCTCCATTATATGAAATTTATAAATCTCAATTTGCCAAATTCAAACATAAGATTTGACAAACAACATTAAGTTCTTATAAAACGTACGTTTTGTCAGCAATCTGTGTGTACAAATAACACAACGAAGCACTCGAGTATGGAGCGCCTACTTGTATTAGCAGCTATCCAAACATTGGCCTAACTTTTATCGTCAAACTTTCCCTCTCCGATCATATTTTCGTATTTTTCTAGAAAGAGCTGCGAAGCGTGAACGGTTTAAATATATTCCATAAATCAGGATATACTTACGAATTTTAAACAAGAGGGCCTAACAAAAATACTTACTTAACAATTCGTCGAGAACTCGGCGAACGATTAACAAATGTGTTCGCAACTCTGTTAACATTACAGAGAGTCGTCTTAAATTAATAAAGTTTTGAATTGCGTCGTGAGGCGAGAGGATACGCGCGGATGTAACCGAAGTAATGTAGCTCGCGGTGGGTCCGTCCTTTCCTAGTACAATATTGACACAAATCCCTTAACTTATAAAATCGTGCTGCCGTCCCCGATGTAGGCAATATGGGATTTCCGTCGTCATTTTGATGTAGAGCCTGGGGCGTCGCGCGAGTAGGCCCGCCGAGGGTGTAGTGTTTGCGCGGGGGACACCTGGCTACTCCTCGCTGTTTGCTGATCGATATGGGCCCGCTTTTGTGGATCACTCACAACAACGTTAATGTAACTCACCAAAATTTACTTTAGCTTTTTTATAGGAAAATGATATACCACAAATTTAGACGCCCAAACTTATCGAATTTTCATTCACACACGTGATTTTCCAATAAGAATGTACGAGTATTTGCCGCTACAATAACTAGTAAAACAAAGTGTCTGGAGATGCACACGTTCCTAATCCTCGATTTGGGGTGAGTCTGCGCTTGAAAGTGGAATTGTGGAAATGGAAACATATTTGTCTGGCAACACTCGACAAATGTACCGACAAGCGATATCACGTACTGTTTTATTTCTCAGGTTAAGACAAGCACAGGTAGTTGACTTCACGTTGAACGTTTATTTTCTTCGCTTAGGTGAGCACGTGCTTTACAACGTGATTCGTGGTTTTCACGTTTCATTACGAGTACGTTGTAAAGTAAGTAGGTAATCAATTTTTATGCTGCGTTAGTATTCGTGTTGTTTATTATATTTATACTAACACCTGTAACTGTGAACTAATATTAACATTTGCTCTTTTTTTCCTCACTAACGCAGCGGAACCTTTCTAGGTCAGGCAAATCATTATTGAATTTAAGAAAATTCTCTCTGACAGTATGGAAAATAGAAAAAAAGTTATTTTGATGGCAATAGCTTCTCTGCCGAAATGTTGTATTTCTTCAGAGACAGACTGGAAAATAATTAAGTGTTATTATTATTACTAAATGTTCTAACGTTCAAAACGTTCAGACTAACTACTTCGAACATAGTTTGATTTGTTTAAAACATGAGCCTTATGAAGGAATATGCATCTGATAGTATATTTGCAGCAGGATAGCATCTCACTGAAGTTAATAGAAGTAAAAACTTAATCCGCTAAGAAACCAAAACGTCTAACATCTCATCTAAAACTAAAATCATATTTTAAATTTGCATTCCATTTTAAGTTAGCTAAAAACACACCCAGACTGAATGAGGGCGAGTTTACAAAATAGCGCACTAAGCTCATAAGCATGCAGTCTGAGGTTTACTTTGTAACTTTGTGAATATCTGCCAAATCCCCACTTGCCCTTACGAGTATGATGGTATTATAATACTGCCACCGAACGGGATCATGATGTTATTGGCGCTTAACGACTTTTGTCCTCACACACATATGGTTACATTATAACTGAACGTTTATAGCTTCGGTGCATTCATAAACCAAAATTTGTTGATCATTTTTTTACCATTTTTAGATCGAAATAGTTTTTATTGTATTCATATTCTTTAAGTATGCTTTCTATAGTTCGACGGAATCACGGCTGAATTTCGATTATCTTCTATGAAGCGACTACCATCTGATTGCCACTACCCATTGACGATATCAAAGTATTGTTATTAATAAAATTGCAAGAGAACAAGACGTATGGCCTACCAAAAATACGTCTTTATAAGTTTACGATAAAAATATAGTAATAATATACTATAATCGCAAGTTCGTTAATTTTTTTAGGTATGTATGTTTCTTTTATGGTTAGAAAAGAAATTAACGAAAATATCTTTTACAATTTGTCACATCTGGATCTCGCCCAGTTGCCCGCGTCAGACGGGCCGCTCGTCTGGGCCGCAGTCTGCGGCACTTAATGCCTCTTTTACGCCGTGTTTCCAGATTGCGTCCGCCGCAATTTAACTGAATCGCTTTACACCGAGCACTGCCTTAAAGAGTCGTTCGCTTTTATGTTCTAATGACCGCATAAAAATGCCCCGTTGTTAAGACATTTTTATTAACCGGTAAGATATGCAGAAAAATGGCAATGATAAGCCAAACAAGTGTAATTATTTTGCTGTTTAAATTACGAATTGTTTGTGTGTTTAATTAAAAATATCTTATTCTATATTTAAAAGGCTTTGTCCTCATCAAACGTAGAATTTGTACCTAAATGTGACAGAGGCATAAGGTTTATGCAGCTCTATTTCATTGTTCCGATGAATGAATAGATATATTATGAAAATATACCTATAAAAAGAGAAGTTTTCTGATTATGAAAGTAATCATACTACGGTAGATCATACTGTTGAAGTAGATGTCCCTCATCGTCGATATTAAGGGACTCAATTTCGGTCTACCAATTTCTTCATATTGTAGTTACAGTTACATTATGCAGTGTTACTTATATAAAATAGCTTCTAGTAATACTTATCTAAATAAACTGCTCTCTAAAATGCTCAGTTTGGTAAATACATATGTTTATAGTAACATATTACAAACACATAGATACAAAGTTTCTCCTCTGAAACAATCTTCACAGAAATACACTCGCTTTCCGAACTCAGTTTGAGTGTTGAAAAGCTTTATAGAGTTCAATGGGGAAGTTATTGAAAACCGAAAGAAGAACACCGAAACACAAAAGTTGGACTTGTTGCACCACCGAGAAAACTAATAAATGTTTCCCGCGGCGAATATAACAGGCGAGCTAGTGGCAGCGCGTGACATTAAACTTGGGCACAAAGTGAGCGTGCAATATCGAGTTAGCGAGTTTCACAGACCAAACAAGACGGCATCGGACTTCCTGGCGTAAACTACTTAAATCTTGACGCGTCTTGTGCCCGGCGTCCGCTTCGGGCGTTGGAATAAACTTCCCTCACCGACACAGCTCTGGCGTGTGGCAAATTATATCATGCCACTATCACCTTTGCGTGAAAGGAGTAATATCGAAATTCGTATGTTGCCACATGATTCTGTAGTGTAGAGTATAGTGGATTAGAGAGAGATGTATCCTCGTACTTTCGACAGATAACGCACTGAAGTACGGCATGGAGCGAAGTGGCTTGCCCGGTTGATTGACACTATGTTCACTAGCTTTTAGCTGCAAACGCGGCTATTACACGCACTGAAGTGTCGGAACACACACAGAGGAACTACTATGAAGTGCCATGTCTGTGTGGTATATCCGAAAATTTTGATGTGTATTTGTAGCATGCACACTAGACTAAGCTATTATCTTAGTGGAGTGTTTCGGTAGTGCTCATACCAGGAAGTACTTATACGTATGAGCCGATTAGCAGCGTTGAAATGCATTTCTAGAAAAGGTAGAATTCAATATTTGTTAGATACAATGGTGACATTTCGGTGTGTTCATATCATGGTGGTCGCAATTACCGACATCCAAACTAGCGTAGCCTCGTTAGACAGCCTCCATATAGTACCGGTAGTGAACGCGACCTGTAGGCGCGCACACACAGGGGGCGCGGGTTCGATCCCAGCTCTGTAAAAGTAAAACGTATTTCGAACTGGGTCCATTTGCTCCTTATCTTATAATATATTATTGATATTGACGTTTTTTAAGTGTCGTTTAGTGGTTCAGATGGAACGGACCACAGATTCCGAGGTGGGAGCTTTGAATGCGATTAAGATTACCGATAGGATGAAGAAGTTCAGCCTAGCGTAGCCACGGGTACCAACCAGTTTGATATGTAGATTATAGGAGAAGTTTTAAACTCTTCGACATCTCTTTAATCAGTTAGTAAATTGATAGCAAATAGAAATCAAAAGTCAAAAGGTCAGATACTTAACATCCATCTCGACTGAATAAAGAGTGGCCAGACTCGACAAAAACTGTAGCAAACTGCAATTACATTCAAATTGATAAAAGGAGCCACCTGTTGGCACTGTACAGGCGACCGAATATTCTCGAAAAAGATTTTATTGGTGGAAAATGTTGGCTTTTCACGACAGATGTTCAGTGGGATTTGCTTTCAGCACAAACTTTGAGAACGCTTTTCTACTTCACTCGAAAACTGTTTAGTGCACCCAGTCTTTAGTATTTTAAATCTGAAACTTTTAACTTCATCTTAAAACTGCTTTCACCTTTTTCTTGTTACACATTTTTGAAGAAAAATATAGCTATATGAAACAAGATGTATCATACAAGATTACCGTACATTTTGAAGTAATATTATGTAATTCAGGTAAATCTTGTACTTCATTATTTATTTGAACTAACATATATACAATTGTTTTAACATGGGATAGAATATTAATAACTATATACAAATAAACTAATTATTGTAATAAAATTAAAACTAAAATAAAAAATAATAACAAAAAAGACTTAAATTAAAACGCGTCGTGAAATTCCTCCGCATCGCATGCCTCTTGTGGTAAGGTTCCCAGAAGACTGGCAGCATTGCCACGTTGTATGGCAATGCTTATTCTCTGTCCTAAAAAGAGGCCAGCCCTCTGGTCACGAGAAGCGTCGACCATGCGCTTCGCAATCTCTCTGAAGAGATTACGGGCGCTCGGACCCCATGATCCAAACGTTTCGACTCCAAACGGCACAAATTCGTAGTCTCCAATGAGATTGGAGTATTTGCGCCGTTTAAGAGTCTCTGCAGAAGCAGCGGCGGCACCGGCACAGCCAGCCGTGCCAGGTAAATGGGTAGGAGCAATGGTGTCGACACAAGTAGCGTCCCACACTAAAGTCCTACCCATTTTCCATGGCATTAAAGACATACCGTCCGGTCTCTTGCCATCGTCGCGCGCCAATCCGTTTGGTTCAAGCACAGCTGGCACACCGGCGGTGGCAAGAGCACGGCGGATAATGTCATTGAGGCTGGCGTGCCGTGGGATTCGCCCAGCGCTTCTGCAGCACGATAAACCATGGTGTCCGAGTCGGTCAACGGCTTCTCCACAGCGGCATTGATGCGGAGAAACACACGGCGCACCTAAACGGAGGCAGGTTGCGATGCGAAAGGTAGTGTCGTCTAACATAGTCCCTACGTTAGACGACGGAAGTGCTTGTAGCCAAAGACCCGATTCCCACACTCCGACAGCCAGTAAACGAGCACGCTCAGTAGCATTAAAACATGTATTTATTAGATTTTGTCTTACTAAGCTACAGAGCGGCCCGTCCCACTGACGCTGTGAGAAAAGGTTCCCTGGAAGATCGGTGTTTGGACATGCAATTTTCCAAGCGTTAACTGCATCGGTCTTACACAATACTTCAGAATTAACTAGTGTAGGTGCAAGAATTTTCCTAGTTAACTCTTCCGTACTGTGGACCGAGGACAGAAACGCTGGTAAGCTAATGTCTGAAATTTTGCGAATACCGAGCCCACCTAAGCGAATTGGCAGAGACGCTTGTAGTGAAGCTCGGTCATCCAAAGACACATTTAAAATTTTGATGAGAGTATTTTGCATAATTTTGTCTATTTTTTCCAAAATTGTTTGATGTTTCCAAAATGGGGTGGATCTGAGAGCATGGGTGAATTTTGGAACAAAAAGGCAGTACCGAAGAATAGTGAAAGCCGAATGGATATTAATTTTGAGTAAGCGATCTGAAATGTTATTAAAATTTTGAATTTTTTCCTCTATGAAAGAGGTGTAGGCATTTTCTAGGATTGGGGACCCGAGGAGGCGTAGAGAATCTTTTTCGATAATTTTGATATTAGGAGCTAAAGAATTAAATTTAGAAATAATAGGAATTTTGTCCGAAACATCATTTAAGAAAATCTCACATTTGTTGTCATTTAGTTCTAAACCAATTAATTTAAATTCACTTTTAATAAAAGTCAAATCTTGTAAAACTGTCTCTACATCTCCACCTATGGTCCCGTCGTCTAGGTACCATACATTAAATTTGGAATTTAACTGCCGAATAATAGGTTGAATTGCTAAACTGAAAATTACCGGTCCAAGAGGGTCTCCTTGTTGACAACCAACTGCAGAATCCAAAAGGTTGTCCTTGTATAATAATTTAGAGGGGTATCTGTAACATTGCCAAAGAAAATTATAAATTTTGGGAGTTTCTAATTTAGCTTGGGTCAACAAGGTATCCCTGTTCACCGAATTGAAGGCATTCTTCACGTCAACCTTGAGAATAACCTCGCTTTTCCTGGAACCAAGGTAGGTTGACAAGGCATGTATGGCAGCTTCGCAGCCCCCTTTTGAACCAAAGCCAAGTTGGAGGGGCTGGAATTTCTCGGCTAGATCTTTCTTATAAAATTGGCAACAAAGTTTGGCTGCCATACGTCGATATGTGCAACCCACGGCAATGGGACGAATGCCACCATCACCCTTGCGCAGGGCACATAAATTAGCTCCGTATAAAATATCGATGATGGCATCGTCCACACTGCCGGCGAGCATCATATTCATGAGGGCCGTTAGCTCCTTCAGAAGTGTCTCGCCCGCCTCTCCAGCACTTGACCCCAGAAGATCTTTTAAATGCTGTGGGGTCAATGCATCGAGACCGCCAGCAGATCCACTTCGAAAGGAGGTAACGGCTGCCAACACTTCCTTGGCCGTTACGCACAGACTATCAGAGTTGATATCAGGCGACTCAGGAAAAGAGAGACCATCCGTAGGCACCGGATGCTTACTCCGCAGACCAGCAAGGGTTTCCGGAGTGCAAGGCGCGACTACATCGTTACTAAAAAGTAATCTTGACGCGCCACTAATATCACCATCCCTTAATTTAGATTCCACCAAATTGTACAAATTATTTTTCCGAAATATTGTGAATTTTGGGTCTAAATTATCCGAAGAAACATTACAATTATTTTTAATTTGTGAGGTTAAAGAATTTCCAGTCGATTGATTTTCTGTCCTAACATGTAAAATTTTGTATGGGAAGGTGAGTAGTTGCTCCCAAGCCATTTTATTGTTTTCTCGAAGTACAAGACCTATAGATTTGGATAAGCTTTTAGCAACGATAGGTCTTGCACCACGAGGAATCCTCTTCAAAATCGGAACGGAATTTTTTAATTGACTCAACTTTTGCCAAAACGGAATTTCGATAGGAATGGGGTTGGATACTGAAGCAGTGGTGGCAGGCAAAGAAAGGTTTGAAAACACATGTCGCGGTTTGTGTACTTTCCCAACATGTATTTTCAAACCCCTCTCGCCATTAAAAAAACGGGCTTGGGAACAGTGAGGGCATCGCACTAGATTTATTAACGATGTAGTAGGTTGACTTACCTCCGCATCGCTAACATGGAGTGACATGAGATTTAAACTAATACTAATAATAATATACACTGATCATATAACTTACTTAAACTACATCACTGTACACACACTAAAAATAAACAAATAATTTGATGTAAAAAATATTGCGTTGACTGTTACTGACAGTTGTCGTGATGGTTGCCGTGGAGCCCGCCCGTTGCCTTGGGAGCGGCGTCCGCGTCCTGCGCGTCTTGTCCCAGGGCGATGCCGATGATGTAGAATTTATAATGATGCCGCGATGAAGAAAGATGTACTGATATGAAAAAGTCTTTACACCAGCGAGTGAAAGTCGTACGCTGATCGGCGAGGCGCAATGACAGATTTCAATTTATATTATCTATCAGCACATTTCAGTAAAGAATTGAAAAACAGGGTGTAAGGGGAACACTCCCGAAACCGGTTGATTTTCATTATAATTGAAATGTTAGTATCATACTGAAATGAGTCCTGGTACTAGAAATAAATTATAATAATAATTATATTTTTAAAATTAAATTTCTTTCATTACGTGACATTTTGACAAGTCTTTGAATTGTTTCAGTATTTGTAATTCAGCAGGTACATTAATTCACCGAGATTTTACATTTTATTTATCTTTAAAAAGCTTACTGTCGCACCGTGCAAAATCGCTATTATATGTACATAAGTTAGTAGAACAAAATCACGTATTCATTTGCACATCATAATGAAGTTACAAAGCCCAAAAACATTCAGGCGAAATTGATAGAACACCAACAAAAAGTGTAGGGGCATAAGCTTTAGCGGGTGCGGGGCATACACGGACCAATTACCAAAAACACACACAGCACTTAACCTCAAATTTCACTAATGAAAATTTCCATACTGGATGTTGGGTGCGCCTTATCGCTTATCACTTGGATTGTTTTACCGTTCCTAATTATCGTATGGAGTTTCTTTGTTCAGTGAAATAGGTTACAACAGACGGGCTATTTAGTGTTCTAATAAATTATGAGTTTATTCTTTATGGAATACCCAAGGGAAATTAATTAGTGATGGGAACATGTTATGATCGTTAGCACTCAGTGAGTCTATTGATAAAGATGGAAATGATTGCAATTGATAGTTTAATTATAATGAAACGTAAGATAAACTCACGCCTGTATTCCCGAAGGGGTAGGCAGAGGTGCTAGCACCCACATTTCGCCAGTTTATGTTTAGGCCCCAATGTTTAATTATATTGAAAATATTATTATTGCCTGGTTAGCTTAATTTTTATTATACAAGCTTATGAACCGTTATTATCATTATTATTTAGGAGTTTACGAAGTAACAAAGCGATTGGGTTTATTACAGGCCAGTACAATAAGTAAAATTAAATGAAGCCACAAACAAATGTGGAGGGGCCGCGGTACACGACACAATTTACGTCGCCATTCCCCACCGGTCGCCCGACTGCCTGTATCGATGTCGTTTGCATCTGAAATCTTTCGAGGCACGACTATATTAGAGAGGGGAATTGGCTGGGATCTTAATTTATCGAAGTTTTTATGGTTTAATTAACGGAATTCACTTAGGCGAGGGCCGGCGCGGCGTGTGGCGGTGCGTCGCGCTGTCGCCGCAGCGGTTTGCACTTTATTTTATACTAATAGATGTCCATGGACCGCGCTATAATTAGCGCCAGGATGCCATTGAAAGTTTTAATTGAAAAGCCTTTGTGCAGTTTTATAGTCTGTTAACAATTTTAGACTGTATTTTCATGCAGTCGCCCTCGGTTATTAATCTTGACACCTCTGCTATGGTTTTAAATGATGAGTACCTATTTACTACATTACAAAGTTTCAAATAACTGAACAAGATCATGAGAACTTGTTGTTTTTGAACGAAAGTTTTGTTCGAACATTCAATTATATTCAAAAATGAAATAACAGCGCTGGTATTTATAAGACAGGTAAAGGTAATCTATCAAACTCAATAGGTAAATTAGCTCGTAGGGCGCGCCGCAAACTTTTCATTGTGTTATTACAATATTGTTCTTGAAATACGCACCAAATTAATTCACCCCTTCTGAAATTTGGAATTCAAAACTGTAAATTTGTAGCCTCTTGCCCCAATTATTATAACATTTATTCTTTATGGGGTAAACAGATCCCTATTTATTAGGGTTCATTATTCGAATTAATTTGTTTGTGTTATGTTGTGAGCACGGTCAGAGATAGAACGTTGGCTAACCGCGCGTAAAGAGGCTGTTTTGATATTTAAATGAGGGTAGAGGCTTGATTGTGGCCATTGAGTAGGACCGCTGGAGGTCGGAGGTCCCGCGACGTGATGGCGGGTCGACCTCTGAACCCACAACACGCGGTTTATTACAGCTGTGTTCATTATTAAGCAATCTTGTAACTTATTTGCAATAATTGTTTAAGAGTTTATATCAAAGGGCTCAAAATTTATAAACCAATGATTAGAGCGTGTCTTATCCAAATTTAATATTCATTTGTAGGGTAAACAGGCTGTTTCGCCATATTTAGTGAAGGCATATATTCTAGAAAATAAAAAAAACACATCACAAGGATTTCTCATTTTCAGAAAGACGGTTTTTAGTACGCATCTCTAAATATTTGATCTAAAATTCCAATGAAATTCTAATTCGAATTTTCAGGAAGAACTTTATTAAAGGCCAGTTTGAGGTAACAATGGAATCGCTAATTTTCAATTAGGGTTCCATGCGATCGGGCGTGCTTGTCGGGTTCCGGTTACAAAGTTAATTACAAGTGTCGCGCGGTGGTGTTCGTTACAGGCCGGGTATACACTCGCTTTTATCAATGGAGTGATATCTTGAAGAACTTTGCGGAGTGGTTGATTTTATGAGCGAGTCGTGTTGTAGTTGGGTATGTGTGTGAATAGGTTGTGTAAATGGGTTGGCCATTTAACCAAACAACGTAATTTCCGTGGCTATAGTAACTTGGGTCGAGTAGTCAGTTAGTATTCGTGTAAACATGTGGCACTATTGAGCTAGAGTGCTTGTATTAGGAGATCGTACACGTTGGTTATGTGCATGCAGCTCGTTGGGAAGGGAGGGTCTCTCAATCTCTTAATTATAAGTCAAATGCTTGAGTTATTAGGACTAAAACTTATGTAAGTTTCATTAAAAATCCTACTTGGTCTTCTGAATCATTGTATGTTTTAAAAGACTGTTAAGATTACAATTTTCCAAACTAACTCGTTAAGCCATAACAAGATTCAAGATCACCTCAGTCGATTTTCACTTTTCCACACTCTCCAAGAATCTATTACAATAAATGTTATTTATTTCACTGAGCCAACGGTGGTTCAATAAAAAAGCAAAAGTCCCGGCATATTGTGCGGAAACACAAATCTCTATTTGCGGGAACGAAATCACATATTCAAACAGACGTCAAGCTTTCGACAAGCGGAAGAATGAATGAATGCAAATCTTTAGCGATTTTGCAGCCCCGCTTCACACTGAATATATTTTACAAGGACATATTGTTGAGTACACTTTAAGTGGGCCTCTACTTTTTAATAAATATTTTTAACTTCACGTAGAGCAAAAGAAAATATAAGGTACGCAAAACTCACACGTGAGAAATACGCCGAGCTCTTCACTCGACAACTTTTTAATAAAAGGAAGATTAGGGAATCGGCTCGTCGCTTACATTTATAGAAGATGTGAAGAATGTCATATAAGGCGTGACGCGCTCGGATACATTTCACACCTCGCTTGACGCTTTCCCTAAATCTGTTGTCATTTTGACGCGATCCCGTGGAAATAGGGGCAGGAATCCCTCGGATAGTCGCCAGATATTTGGAGCTATTTCTCACACGAGCGACCCCCCGCGCAGGCTTGATCCCCGCGCCCGACAATGCCACCTTCTTCGTTTAAATATTTTAGTTTATAAAAAGTGAAGTCGTGTTCCCCTGTTGGATACCTGATTTTTCTCGTCGTACAAATGTACCACTCACTTCTCATTTTATAAATCTTTCGCTTTTCTTAATATGAAATGTGATATGAATTATGAAATTGTTACGAACAATAGTCCCTTAAAGGGGAAATGTTCTAAAAGCTGAGCTACGGAACCACGTCTTGAGGAGCATTCGAAATTTTCCTGTACAATTCAAGTCCAGTCTGAGCCATAATTTTTTCCGATATAAATAGATTTCAATAGTTAGCATAATAAGTAAATGATTTAAAAATCATTTCTTACATTCATTCTATTATAACGAAGACATTATATCTTGTCAAACCTAAAGAAATACTTGTTTAAATTTTGGTTACAAAAAAAGTTTAGGAGTATTTTTATTTTGTTTTCCAATTCGAATGTTTGATATAGGCACAAAATGATGTTCACAAAAGCTAGTACTTCAAAATATTGGAATTCAATGATTGCGCGCGTAGTTAGGGTTAGGCACGTTTGTATTGTTCTAACTTAAGCGGATGAAGTAGGGTGTACCTAAAATAGACTAGAATTTGTTAGTTGTGATTCTAAATCTATCAACATACTTCCTAAACTAAAAGAGTCTCGGAGTCACTTAGTAGATTATAAGATATTGCCTGACTTTAAATACTCACCTCTCACTTTAAAAAAAGAACATGAAATTGATAAGCGTTTATTCAAAGTATTCTTAACTAATCGCTGATATACAATAAATGTTTTAGCATTACACATTTAACACTAGTTTGAAAGACTAATTCTCTATTGAAATCGAGAGTAAATCTCTCGATTTGATGATATAATAGCTTTAAGCTTGATAGTAACTATACCATCATATTAAAATATGAACCATAATAAATAATTAGAAGACCGTTCTCCCCTTTTTGAAGATAGCCATCTTACGCATGCTCTTTAGCGTGTTGTGGTGAACACCTTGACCAACGGGCTGTGATGGCTATCGTTTGCATCGACATGTTCTATTAACAGAGCTTAACTCGGCACCGCGCCATTTGTGTTTTCCCGTGCAGACAAATCGGTAACAATAAAACGCGGTCCTCCTTCACAATGCCCGCACGCATCGCCTGTTTTTAATTTGCCGAACGTATATCGGATCGTGCGCTCCGACGGGGATCGCTTAAAAACACTCCCCGGAAAATCCCGCCGGTCGTCTGCGAGCGAACCGTTTAAGGTTCTTGTCTGTTTTTAATACCTCTATTTTCATTGCGTGTGTAAATTTTCCCATTCAACCTTTTTATTTGTAGTACAAACAAATCGGCGCGTCCCCAATTAAGAGCCGATCGATTACTCATCAAATCTCATCGGATTTTGAGATGATACGGCAAAGTAGAAAGTAATTAGAGGCGCGTACTTTCTCAGGCGTACGATGTTTTGTTGATAATTCAATAATCCGGCCCGAGGCGGATCTCTTTTCACGACGACGCCTCTTGTCGCCCCCTCTGCCCCGCGCCGAGAGGATCACCCTCGCGAGCACTTCACTGGATCCCGATAGCATTCTTATATAATCAGTTATCTTGTTTTTTCATTTCCTACACGATATTTAAGGTGTTCCATAAAGTACTTGCAAAAAGTTATTTACGTCCCGAGTATTGCTCCGCTACAAATAAAGTTAAATTGGTAAAGTTGTTCAACGAAAATAGGGATAAGAGGCACAGGTGACATCCATTATAATTCTTCAAAATAATTTAATAGCTATATGTAAATTAGATTGTATGACCGGTAGAATATTTTCATTACATGGAGTAAAAAGTTTAGGCAATTCTACATTCTAAGAGAAGAATATCGTGCACGATGTTTTCACATTTTATGAAGGTACAGAAGTCAACGTTAAAGTTAGTAAGTTAAAAGTGTATGTTCTAGCCGGTAGGGTACATCAGGTGGGTGGCAGTCGGTGCGTGTTCACCGCGTTATATGGGGAAATGGAACAATTAATTAAATTAGCACTTAAATGTATGCTCGGAGCACGAGCGGGCGCGCCGGCTACCGCCTGCCGCGGACACATTTATTAAAACTATATATCTTTAAAATTGTTTACAGACTTTAGTCTTATAGATATTTATATTCTTTGCGGTAAACAATATTTAATCAGTATCTTTTATGGGGTGGAAATATTTTCTACACTTATAGAGAGCCAAGCAAGCTGCTTACAAATCATGATTTTTCTTAAAATATACATATCTTGGATATTGTATAATTAAACTACTACTAAATGACTTTAGGTACTTCTAATCACCAAATATAATTACCTACAGCCGAATTTTTTACTTTTGCTGAAGTCCAGATTAAATTTGTTTATGGAATTAAGTTTAAATTAAACATAAAATCAGTTGAAAAGCGCTATGGGTTGAACTCACTAACAGTTGCATAAACCTTCAAAAATAAAAAAAATAAAAAATATTATTTTTTTTGCAATGAAAACTAGACATTCTCACTTTCAAATTCAAAAAGAACAACACAATTAGTCAAACAGTTCTAAGACCGTTCGAGGGTTCGTGGCTAATCCACTAACAGTTCGATTCGCGACCGCGCCCTCCATTTTTCATACTAGCCCATTCATTAGCGAGGTCAACACACTGTAATTTACACTTTATACGGTGCACAATAAACACGTATTGCCTTAACAGTGTGTGAATTGGAGGACACCACTTTACTAATAATGTGATCATGTACACTATTCGGGAACAGTCGGCTATTCTCGGTTGTCTCCGGCGACTGTTTATGGGTCGCGTCAACACTAACACATTAGTCGATTACCGTTTTTCCGTTGAATTAATTACCTACAGTGAGTTGACTTTTTTATGTTTTAATGAATGAGCTATTTAGGTTTTAGATTAACTGAATAGTCTATGTTAGTGACTATTCAAACTTTTAGAACAATGAAGGTAATTAATTTCATAAATGACTTAGTCATAAATACAGAATTGACACAGCAGTGGTATTTGTTTACTGCTCGAATAAACCAAAAAACAAAAAGTTGCTTAATTTTGCAATAGTGTAGATATTATTTGTTGAATACTAGTACTAGTAGGTACTTTTTTTTTCGTGTACAAAATCCTCTCGTATACCACCTCCACCGAAGCCGATCAGAGTGGTTATGTCGGACTCGAACCAACTTAAACGCTTCTGAACGTTTTTATCCAGTTGTATTTCACTGTCACGGTCTTTATAAAATGTTGGCCTCTTACGATTCAATATTATTTCCTCATAATATCTCCAATAAATAATTCTAAAAACAATCATTTGTACAAAAGTTCCTCAGACAGTAACCTGCTGAGTGAAATAGAGTGCGGTAAGCGTTCAACATAGGGTAGGGACCTATTTTCCGGCTCAATCATCCACTCGAGACGTTTCCGTTGTCTGCGACCAAACGATTACTTATTGTACTCGATAGCAATCGAAACTGCGGCGAAGTCAAGTTATATGTAACGACTTTGACCTCGGTTGGTTGCTGCTGCAACTAGAATCGCTTGATTTTCAATAACTAAATTTTACACGAACCCATTCGTTCATGTTAAATTGCCTTCTGATTCTTCTCCCGTCCTAAACACAGATGCCGATATATTTGCATACACACAGATTTAGGGTGTACTGGTAAAAAATGCCATTGAGATTAAAATTGGTCTGATTTTCTCGGAAGCTAGCGAGAGCTCTTCCTCAATATAAATACCTACCTATCATTGGAATGAATATTAGATTTCACTATCGCTACAGCGAAATACGTGGAGCCGAGCACGGATTTAATCATGACTTTGTAAATTTATTTTGAGAATTTGAGAAGCATTAGATATGTGAATGGATTTACCTTAATCGATTTATAGCATGAAATATAACTTCTTGTAATATAGTTTTGAATTCATAAATTACACACCAAATTCTCATAATTTTGTAATTGAATGATTTCATTAAGTTCAATGTCCAATTTGTGATCAATCAGTCTTCTATCGAAAATAGCGTTGACATTAAATAAACCTACAATAATAAAAAAAAACTGGAAACAAAAATTATAGTGATACGATTCAACAATTTATTAAAAGTCATATTTTGCTTCGTTCGGATAAAATCGTTGTTGAATTATCATTTAACAAATTATTGCCTTTTGGTCTAATCACTATTAAATCTAAATTTAAGTAAAAAAAATTAAACGCAATGTGTCTCCACAGCTTACCGATATTCGTTTCGGTTGTTTAGGGGCGTCGAGTCTCCCCTATTGATTACCCAAAAAGCGGAAAATAAAATTGTGTACCTCAGGCCTGCCGTAACACAATCGTGCGGCCGATGGGGTCCTAGAATTTATCACAAAAACATACTAAGCCGGCCCCTTAGATACGACCACTTAAATGAATTAAATCCCACTTTTTGTGATACAATTTCATTTTACGACATTTTTCATGTTTCATAATGAATTACAATTTTAATCCTCTGCCGGATTTCGAAGTCAAGACGACAAAAGTTGGAAAGCAATTTGTTTTAGTATAAGAACTCGATTAGTTACAGGAATGAACATCTAATTAATAAGCTTCTTCGTCTAACTAAAACGGTTTTATAATTAGATTACAGTTTTTTTTTTCAACGATAATTTTTTTGGGTATCCTTTATGAGCTTGTGTGTAGATTGTTTATTTATAACAATGTTATGGGGACTGTAGTTAGCTTATAAAAATAATAATTAGTATTTATAGAAATTAATAATTGTATTAATTTCCGTGTATCTTTTGGAAGTAGGTGCAGTTGTGAGATACAGGGCCTTCGATGACCCTGGGTTAGCCGGAGCGTGACAGATATGCAAGAGGCTACTTCACCCTCGGCAACTGATCACTTGAGACCAGCCGTCTCAGCGGTTTTAGTCGGTTCGAGTCCGACATAACCACGCGCGCTGACCTCGGCGATGGGGTAACACTGTGGGGAATTCCGCACAGGGGAAAATAATGGTGTAGTGAGATAGTCACATTATTGATAACACACTTGTACTTCTCCACGATATTTGTAGTGGTACAATATTCTTTTTTGCGTTAAATAATAGAAACATATCTCTCGCAACCTGGTGGACTCGGGGTCTTCTCTGGTTTCTCAATAAAAATTACAAGCCACCGCCAACACATGTATTTAATACCATCCCAGAAGAGATTTAGAAATTTAGTTAGATACTTCCAAAATATCAGTCGAGTAGTTCTAATTTTTTTACCTTTACCCTAGTTCCTTATCTCCTTCAAAAGTAATTAAAATTCAGTACATACTCGAACTTTGTTAACTTAACATTTAATAAACATTTTGAACTCGTTACAACACATATCGATAGTTTACAACGGAAACCAATTTAAATTAATTGAGTTTAGATTTTATTTGACTTTGATGGCAATTAAATCAACCTTTCCATCTCAATTATTAATATTGGTCGGTCTATTTACTGTTCGGTGATTATTTAACAGCCACTATTAGTTCGTCCCTTCAATAATTGAGAATAGAACAGTTAAGTACGCAATGATTGGAAATTTTTGGCTCGAATAGTCAAATTGAATTCATTTTTCTAGAGAATAAGTTTTTCAAATGGTGCATTTCCTTTTTTGGCCTTATTCAATTTACTATAACAACTATCACTCAAACATGGTTCATAAGTAATCAATTTGCAGATATGGTTGACTTAATTCTGTAGTATTTAAGCATCCCGCTTCACCGAATTCGCTTCACCGAATAGCGTTTAAAAATGAACAAACTCAACAAACCACCTGAAACTCTACAAAAGCTTCATTTATCCAGACTTGTTAAAAACAAAACTAAACTAGAAAGTGCCTTACACCAAGCAACGTTAAACAAAAAAGGACAATTTAACTTGAACATTATGATATTAAATTCGACAAGTTGCAGCGGAGAAGTCGCGCCACGCTCACTCACGGCACAAACTTCACCGACACAGCTTCCGCTCCGCAATCTTTATCGAATAAAGCAGTTTAGTAAACCACAGGCAAAGTCCTCCTGCCTCCCTTTATTATCTATTTATGAACAAATTTAAATAGACCGTCGCCCCTGAGAATAACATTCGTTTAGTTTACTGCGTTACCAGCCATCAAAGCCTTTGAACATCATATTTTATGTATGAAAAAGATGTTCCATTTTATGTTAGTTTTTTTGTTTTTTTAGAGTTACGACCTCGAATGGATTTTCAAATCGACACTTTAATTCTTTTTTTTATTTCCTGCGATGGCAACACAGGAATACTCTTAACTTTCACACTTCATAGGGTCAACAGCACGAGTGTGTGACGCACCTGGGGTTGCAAAGGTATAAAATAGACCGCGATAACTACTTTCCATCTTCCACCTAAGTCACCACCTCGTTAAAAAAAAACTATGTTGATTCTATCTATGGTGCGGGAAACCCATGGCATTAAACGCCTTAGCACCTTTAAAATGGTTTTAAAACACTGGATAAAGCTATGAAGCGCTGCAATGCTATATTTTCGCGATACTATAAAGCAAATAGTGAAACCTACGACCAATGTTCCCTCACTATCATTATTTTTGATAAAAATACACTCGGAAACTTATCTGTCGTCTCGAAGAAACTCGTGAAGTAATATTTTGATGTTCATAATAATAATAGAAGCTGCGACATAGGGACGAAGGGGAAGAGCGTAGATTTATTCGGATTTTATTACTTTTTTACGGGCTCCGTAGTATGTGGCGTACACCGTGTTATGTTACGACCCATCTCATATTGTACCCGATATAGCACCTTTATTAGTGTTATTAGTATTTATAAGTTAAAAATGTGGAGTTTTATTTTATGGGATGTATCCGTGATGTCCTTGAGGGTTACCCGAGGATGAGTAAAAAAATATTTTTGTGGGATGAAAAGTACCTTTAATTAATGAATTAATGCTGAAGCAGTACAAATTGTTTCCATTTTTCATAGCACGTCAATTTGACTTCATTTCGTCTGAAGGTAAGCTGGAGGCAAAGTCTACACCCAATTGCTTCTCTTTGGAAGTTACCATAGACATATTAAGTAATACCTATCTATGCTGAATAAACCACTTCGTATTTAACACAATGATACAAGTTTAGGTGTTTTTTACACAATCTTACCTTATATTTCAATGATAACTGAAACTTAATAGCGTCTGCTATATTTCTTAGTAGGTATACACTCAAGTTATCTCAACTGTACGTTTATGGAACATATTCAAGTAAAGGCATTCGCAACCGTCGCTTACCCTTCTCAATAAAACAGTTTGCTATCAGCAATACAAACCAAAGAAGCGTAAGAAACGTCGATTTAATCCTAAACATTGTATCTGAGCGAGAAAATAAAAATAATAGCGAGTCGTGTTCGCGCCCAATGACCGAAACGAGCCGCGAGTGTTTGCATTTGATAAGACGCGATACAACCCCACTACCCTCCCGCACAACCACCCACTCAAGGGTTGAACAACGATACGGTTATACACATCACTTACTACATGAAAAGACTTTTGTTTATTTTTAACCACTGTATTACGAATACAATACGACAACTAAAAGTTATATAGGATTTTAATTAACTATTCTGCGAACCCACAACTTCTAAAAACTCAAATAATATCGATTTCAAAACTGTAAAACAAATGAGTACCATACATTCGAATTTCGAAGTGGTCCACATGCACACAATCATATGTGCGAGTACATGTTGTGTGCAAATACAAACAAATCAAATATAACCAACGAACGCGGAGATTTCGTTCCGTCACCAAAGGGAGTTGATGTACGGACACTACAAATATTAAACCACGTTATTAATGCAGAACGCTGTGACCGGCCAAAGGACAGCGCACTCCACAAAAAGACCAAAACTGAAACACAATTTAAAAGAGAATTCTTAAAGAGCGAAGACGTTCCCGGGTAAAAAGATAATTTGGAGCGTCTGCCCGGGGCCCGCGTTTGTCTTTGCTATTGTGAACTTTTATTTCGCTCACTTTTATGAATTATATTCAGTTGTTTTTATCACCGGCAAATTCAAGTAGCTTCGAGCAAGTTCTTTCAGTCTCGACCGCACCCTTTTATTTTAGGATGAGTTCCGTCGTTCGTATCATGAGTACTTTAACCACATTCATTTGAAGAATTTTGTTACAATATTATATTTTTGGTTCAAAATAAGCTCGTGTATATTACGTATGGCATGAAAATAAAATAAGATGATTCGAAATAAATTACTTTCTGAGCAATATGATTTTATACGCGACAGTTGTAATATGTATGTATCTTGTTCAAATATAGCTTGTTAGGATCCCTTGTCATGTTAATACTGGGTTGTGAGCTCACGATTTACATGAGAGAATACGAGGGTTATTAGCAAGCGCGGTAGCATTGACAGGAGTAATTGGTACATGAATGGCTTGAATCCTGTAATTGATTAATTATTAGGAAACCTTCTCATTTGCTAGCATTGTATTTAAAGACTAAGAGCGTATAATTTGGTAAGACTGCTTGTATTCCAATCTGTCTGGAATTAGATGCAATGAACTCTATGCTATAACTATACATATTCGAAACTTTAGTAGTGTATTTAGAGTACTAAACAATATAGGTATTGTAAATTAATAAGATAAACATACCTTTGTATTGTCAGATGTGCCGGCTACAAGACAGTCAGCCTATGTAACCATGATCGCTTTATTTTGCGTTAAAATTATAGTTTTTCATCAAGTAGGTAATATATTCAATTTGAAACATGAGTAATGTTTCAAATTGAATATTAATAAGAGATTCTAATTAAATTGTTAAAGAGAATTAATTTCAAACGAGAATGCAAAACAATAAAATGTAAAATCAAGAGTTCTATAAAAGTGATTCATGGCAAGATGCAGTAAGTAGACAATTTCAAATAACAAGTATTTGAATAAAGAAACGGACACAAAAAGAAGAGAATAAATAAGAATACTAAGCATAAAAATTTACACGCATAGTGAGCGAGCAGCCGTCCCTGAGGAATTTCCGTCTGAGGCGAAAAACAAGCAAATAACGTGGACAAACAGTACAGTTGACGAAACGAATGAAAAAAAGACTACAGTCTCAAATCTAACAAACGTAAAAGAGATTACCCACGCTTGAACTGCTCTCAACTTGTATAAACAAAAAAAGCTCAATTTGCCCGTTTTAAAACAAGACGAAATTGCCATAGAACGGGCAAAGGAGCATAAACGGTTGAAGAATATTAAAAACGCGTTTAAAAAGACAACAGAGCGTGGGTGCAGTCTGTTTGAACATTTTCTATTGCGAAAAGTGACGCTGCTTCGCGAAATCCCTTCTCGGATATCTTTGATTTTAATTCAATCACACGTTAAATATTTTAGAGGCAATAGGCACGAGTTGTAATAAAGTATACTTTAATATTTCACTTTATTACCCGACTGTTTTATCACACATGGTTGTTATGAAAATTTATGGGTAACCCATTTAAATTCTACGTCACAAAATTTAAAAAAACTTCTAAGACCAAAAAATTTGCCTTAAAAGGAAGACTTTACTTCAGACGGTATTAATGACTTACTAATAAATCAATAAATGTAATACCCAACCCTTGTAGTTTCACACTCTGTAATTACGAGGCCTGACATCGCGGAACAGACTCATTTCCATACCCAACGTTAAGCGATCAAGTTACATCGCAATATAAAGCGGGAGCGTATTTTTGTGTTACCCCCCCTCGTGATTACACACAAATTGAAATAAATTGAATTGTAAACCTAACCGCCGAGCCCGAATCTACGAAACAAGAACGGCCTAACAGCGCAAGGGTTATTTGATAAGGGCTGTCAACAAATTTATCGTCTTAGAAAAAACGGTGCGGTTGTAAATGAGTAAGAAAATTTAATACTTAAGAGTTTAATTAAAAATGTTATTACTGTGGCTCTTTGCACTTTATAATAATTAGAATGCTAGTCTACCGCTATGCTGCAAAAAGTACAAACTGTTTAAAATAATGTGCATTTTATGCTATTATTATTTAAGTTTTAGTTATATTATTATTAAATGATTTCGAGATAAACACTGCATAATTTTTGATAGATATGATTTTTTGGACTATAAATGAATAATATGTAGCAAAAGGACTGTTCTCAGCCGTTGGCAACCCTGACACATTTAACCCAGCATAATGGCTGCGATGATTTCTTCGCTCAAAACGGTTGTTTCATAACAGCTTGTGACTACCCTCGTCACTCACTGTTAACTTTGTTTTCACTTATAAGCTTAGCAATTTTATCACTTACATCCATCAAATAAGCAATCTCAGTTTCCAGAGTTTTGTAGCACTGGATTTCAATCTCAAAACCGCCAGACACAGTTCAATACTTTAAAAGTAGTTATCAAGTTTAAGTTAATCTAATTCAAATCGTAAAGCTGATGTGTATATACGGCTAATTTAAAATGTGAAGAAGTTGAGGTATGTTCAACTAAACGACAGGATATGCAGTCGAGTCTGTAAAGTAGTGTAAATGACCAGCTCAGGTAGCGAGCGATTGCTTAACATCAGAGTAAATTAGTGGTATAGTACGAGCGGCGGCGTCGGACCGCGATTCTATTGCATTACTGCGGGGAGCCAGCCTTTATTGCTCAATTTGACTTTATTTAACGCAATTCGCAAGCAGCAGGGGCGTGGAGAAGCGGGTGTCGCCTCACCCCACGTCTCGACTGACGGGGAACAGATGAGGTCCCACTCCAATCCACTTAGCACGCGGCAAGCCAGTAGGTGATCGCAATCTGCAGACTAAGACGCCCGAACACTTTCCACTAGGTATATTTCTTTGCGGCATCATGAACGCCAATGTTTTCAATCGACTGTTACGAAATGAGCAAACGTATTTTTCTCATACTCTTTCGAGACAAGAACGTTGTGAAAATGTACGTGAAATAACCATAGTCAGTGCTTCGACTTAGGTGGTAACATTTTATGTCAAACTAATGTTTCCCGACAGAAATTACTGTAACATTCATACGTCTGCGTCAGCGTGAGGTCGTGTCTACATATGTGCACATGCACACATAAGGGTAAAGTTTGAGTCTATCTAAATTTAATTTAGACGCCGCAACACGAGCTGCGCGTTTATTTTGGTTAATTTGTGAACAAGTTTATGCTACGCAGTGATCTCTTAACCATCATGTTTATTATCCTAAATACGGTATCGAGTCGGCCTTAATCTGAGGCTCAGAGGGAGAGGCGCTAGGGTGTCATTTTCACGCTGGCATATTGCTCGCCACCGAACCATAATTGAATAATAAAATTGTTGCGAATTTCGGTATAGAGTCCTTTGATTCGTTGCATTTGATGGGGAAGGGCCACCGCTCGTTTTTATGTTGTACGGATTTTGTGGATTTCCTTTCATAAAAATGTAGGCGCGCCGACACTCGGAAATTATTTGGGAAGTTACGCCGTTGATGTAATTTGTATCGTGTCGTTATTTATTAGGAGCACTTTGTAACTTTCGGGGTTCATTCATTAAGTTAAAGATGTAAGAGCTTATTTATTTAATGGTGCTGAGCCTTGAAAGTTGGAAGGGACGACACATACATAATACTACATTTAGATTTGGTATGGTTGATCGGTATTCCCGTAAATATAATTCAGTGCACACGACAGCAGGTGAGGCAGGCGGAGCGAGCGCGTGTCACATATCTTCTTACTCTACCCACTCTTAATTTCACGACGCTGAATACTAAACACAAATTTCCATTAACGGGGCGCTGTTTACAGTAAAATTCTTTTTTCATCAAACGAGATTTATTCCCTCAAAAATATGTAAAGTTGGGTGTGCGAGACACCTCAGATAGCAGGGCAAGGGGGCTGAAATTAAAATAATATCTCAGTATTCAAGTCACGCGAAACATTAAGTTCACTTCGCAATAAACCGCGCCCTTAAGAGCTTCATACAGAATTAAAATTTGCCGCCTGATCTCTCCAGAGTGACGTTTACTGATGGATTACCAACTCGGCTATTTTGTTTAATTCTAGTGACGAACTTTGTGGAGGGTGTCAACTGTACTCGTCACTCAACAGTTCATGTAAAATTATAAGAAAACAAAGTAAATATAACTCACATCTCACCTGTAGGCGTAACAAAATTAATTACAATAAGTTTAGACAATTTGAGCAAATCCAATATGGCATGTTCGACTAATTTTATAACCGGTTTATTTATAGGTATTCCCAAATTAAACAATGAGAAGTTATATGGCGTAGTACTGTAAACTTAAACAATTAATAATGGAACAGAAACAAATATGATTACTTATATTGGCGTATGGTACACCTACTCATACATTATTAAAGATGTAAGGTATACTTTAATAATAAATCTGAATAGGAGACGATTGGGTTATAATGTTATACTGGTTTAGAATAGAATTATCGCGTTTATTTTTTAAAATCACTCCGAAAAAAGAACTGAATAAATTTACGACTCCACTTTGGAGTCGTAAATTTATTCAGTTCTATTAAATACTTCAGAACCATAGATTTGAATTCTTCTCCATCCTAGCATTAACCCTAGTCTGCAGTCCTGGGATCCGGTTTTACTAGTCTAACTGCGGGTTTGACTGAACTTCGATAGTTTCCGTGAAACAATTGCCATCTGACCTCCACAACCAAAGTATTCCAGGGAAATCAAATGTTGAACTATTTAATACTTCAACTACCCTTAAAAAGACTGTTTTAAATGATCGTATAACAACCAGGTCCAACAGCTTAACGTGATTTCCAAGGTACGACTAGACTAATGCAAACACATATAATAATTTGCACTGAGTGAAGACCGATCCCGCATCCTGTCAATACCGGTTGCGTTCAATACAGCCACAGAGGATAAAATTTGAATTAGCATTCACTTATTTAAATATTATGCGCCGTTTATACGTGTATCATGCTTTTATACCCTGTTCGTAGCACATGCTACGGCGTAGCACTAAACGGTAACCGACACGATCATATCTGGATAATGATCTCATAACAATATTTGAACTTCTTTAATAAACCACTAACTACTAACAATATTACGGCATACAAACTATACTGTAATATGAGTATTAAGTATGTCGTAAAGACGCGGGAAGCGGTAAAATAATGAATATAAAATGCAGTAAACGAGTTAGAGGGGAGGGGAAGAGTGAAGACGTTTTTTAAAATCATTTGTAGTTAGTCTGTGGGCCCACTTAGTATGCAGCGCGAATGTCGACACGGGAGCGCACATATTTTATATTTATTACCACTAGCACAACGGGCGATGTATCATGAAATTGCACGGTCTCCAATATGCATGCACGTTCACGTATTACCTAATGTCGCTTAACAGGAGATAACGTGATAATGATATTGAAGGCGACCCTTCGGCGGCAGCTTACCGTCAGCCATATGTTGTAATGATGCTGACTAAAATGGTTACTTGGGTTTAGTCTCGTTAGCTGCATAAAGCTATCTAGAAATAAATACTGACGATGTAGTAGCAATTATGGTAACTATCTCTTCCTACGTTCGAATATTTTTGTATCTGCCGGAGGAAGAATTTCATGAATAATCCAATAATCCTCCTTGTTTGTTTGAAATATCTAAAGAAAAGTAGGGGAAAGTATGGTGAACGTCAAAATATCGATAGTTCAAAAATATTTATTACTTACAATGCATACGTACAAATCAAATTTAGATAGATAAAAGGGAATGATTCGACAGGATTCGAACAGTTAGCATACGAATTGGTTTTCAAAATTTTCTGTAAATACGTAGAAACGTTCCTATCAACTTCAATAGAAGCCTTTGAGAGGAACCCATCGCTGTAACGGAGTGTACTAATTACTATTAACATTACCCAATAATAAATAAATAAATAAATAAACTTCGACAATCTACACAACGCTACGCAGACTAACTAGCTTGTGTTGAGTTCTGGATTGCGGATATATACATTTTTTTGTATATACATACATATTACACATAGAAATATCCAGACCAATGCAAATATTCATATTTATACACACAAATATGTATACTGAGTGGGAATCGAACCCGAGACTACGTAGTAATAGCGGTCGCGTTCACTACATCACAAATGTCGTCTCACAAATAATATTAGATTTCTCTATTAATAAATATAACCTCTATAATTATCTGTAAATATAATAACAGAGAGACGCATGGTCACGAAGTGGCATCTTAATGAATGGCTGATAGAATCAGTCATCCAATAATGAGATAATCAAACAATGACCCTCGATAATATCTCGATACGGCGGCGTCGGTGTTGGCACAAGAAATTTGTCGAAGCAATATCGCGGGAATCCCTTCGAGGGAATCGCCAATTTTAGGGGAAATCGACGGAGATAATTATGTTTGAAGTTAGTTATTGAGTAGAGTCAACATGCGAGGAGATTAGCCGGCCCGTCCGCTCGGCGGCCGAGTGCGGAGAGAGCACGGCCTCGCACACACACATGCGCGAATGTATTCGGGATTTCACATCATTTCTTAATTATCTACATGCCATATTTATTAGTAAATATTTTCTTGGCTTAATTTGGTATGGATTGTGATGTCTTTGTAAACATTGTATGTGATACATATACATAATTAGATGATATTTTAACAGATACGTAACTTTTGAAAAAAGTGAATACTCCGTTGGAACTCTATCTAGCTACTAGTTCCTTATTCTGACCTAAATAGATTTAAATAGTTTTTAATTTTTTTTCGTACGTGAGTTTCTTATGTACACATACTAAAGAATGGTAAAGCATGGAAAGCAATATCATATTTTGGAATGAGAATTTCTCATTATATACAAAATACTTCATTTATAAATAACTGGTAATACAAAATTGGGCTAAATATCATCTACGTACACTCGAAACCGTCTAAAACACGTGCGGGTTTCCTTACAAGTAAATAATTTTCACTCGATATTCCTAAAAGCGTGTAAGCCGATAGACGTCTGAGGCCTTACGAATGGCTTTAATTTTGTTGGTAGGTAATTTGTACGCCGCTCCCTCGGGTGTATTTCTTAGCGAATCAACACTAGTGTAATTAACGAATTCATTTAAAGTTATCGTAGGGATTATTTCGGTTTAACCCTCTACCGGAGAGCTCTTTGATGTATGTGCTCGACTCGTTCGTTGGTAGAGACTCAGTTTGTACGACACGGCGTGGTACGGGTTGACGTCGCGCTCGGTCACACGACTTGTGTTTTCAGCTTCAAGTCACACGTCACCGCATAATTCAAATCAAGTTAGTTTGATTAATGATGGAAGCAAATTGCTTTCGAATAGATACCGCTAAACATTTAGACATGTATGTTATGAATGAATTGTGTAGTCATGAATAAGTTTCACATAATTTTAAACATTGTTTTTCTTGTTTCAGTTGCAGTTCAGAACTTTAAGACGAAAACAAAGATGAAGGTTAGTTGAAAATAGATCAAAGATAAAGATAATTGAGCGTTTAAAATTACTTTCAAAACTACCAATGATAAAAGTTTTCTTGTACAGACGACTATCCAATCATAACTCATCTGTTTCGGAACATCAAGTGCTAGTATCGTTGAGCTAAACGCCGGCGTTGTGTCGCTTCATTAGCATTTTAATTACCTGTCGGGGCAGGCATCGGGCTGCCACCTGCGCGACCCTTTTGCAGCGTGCACTCGTTTTTGTTTTACTATTCAATATGCATACTTTTCTGCCAAGTTGGTTGCGGTGATTAAAGAGTTGTCGTGTCATCTTCATGTTTTTTAAATTAAGTCCAAGGAAACTTTTCTAATAATTTTGATGTCGGCGTTTTGTAGATATGATATAAATATTAACTTATATTATAAAGTAATTGTTTTCTTGTTTGTATTGAACAGTTCTTTTTAACTCTAAGCAAAGACAAGGTTACGCGAATAGTTAATATTAGGTACTCGATTATCGTAAATTAGATTATTATAATGCATTTTAAATCTTACCAGGACTGAAGGCAAGTGAACACGTAATTTTTATGTCGATTTTTAGTTTTTAAATATGTCACCTATGAGCGTGCTCTCAAATAAAACTGTATTTGGTCATAAGCATATCCAATATATCCATCAAACAATAGACACATTCAATCTTAAAATAGTCTGACAACGGTATAACCAATTCTTATAATAGGTATGCCAGACATAATCTCTTATAAACATCTTCAAGAAGTACAGTATACAAAAAACAGGTCGTGTTCGATAAAGCTGATTTATTAAAGTAGCTGTTCTAATAGTTCCTTCGAAGCTCCTTTGTTCTGCCTCAGGATTGGCAGTTCGATTATCCTTGGCTCTTGCAAAAAGGCATATAAAAATTAGTCTATAATGTCCCAGACTGCTTAAGCGCACCGTGGGGAGCGAGCTACGTTAAATTAAAATGTCTGAAATATGAGATGGTTGCTTAGTTGAGAATAAACCAAAGCTACCCTTTGAAACTGGAGCTGAACTCAAATTGTACATAAATTTTTGACTTATAGGTGCGTTTCTTATTAAGAGAGTCAGGTCATAAAGAAATTTAGTTCCAAGCAATTCAAAATTCAAAAATAATTTATTCTGTATAGACCACTAATTTTATTAATTAGTTAGCAAATGGACCACCGCAACGGTTTGAAATGCGGCACTGGCCCTGAGAGATCTTTTTTGTCTATTTACAAACATTTACTTAGTCTAGATACAGAAATTTGCTTGAGTAGCAATTTGAGTGAACAGCTCATTTCCAGGCTAGTTTATCATCCAAATAATGCTAGCTTTTTAGAATTCTATGAAGTCTTAAGTAAACATATTTACAATCATGTAACTTCAAAACATCTTCGTTTTGTTTTAGAAAGTTCAACGTAAATTAATCAAAGAGAATTCTACACAAGCGTAAAGTCCTGTTATTTCTTGTCAAAAATTCGCAAAAGCCCTCAAAAATCTATTATACTAAAACATTTAAAGTACACAGCAACAACATAAACATGGAATTGTCCCTGACGCGGTTCGTATTTACGTTTGCTTTATTATTTTTAAGTCGCTTCGAGTCTTCCCTCGCTGGAACTTTCACCTTTTTCCCCTCAAATACGAACTGAAAGTTAATTTCTTTTGGTGTATTTTAAAATTAATTTTGCTTTGTGGTGACCGCTCGCCTCAGGACGAATTATAAGCAGTGAAATGGCGAAAGCTTTCAGTATAAAAATGGTTTCACAGACTTAATGCTTTGAACAATTGCGTGATCAAAACTGTATGGAGCGAAAAATATTTGCTATACCAGGTTTATATTTTTTTGGTATACAGATTTTACTTTGTATCTGATCTTATACTGGGAATAGGCTTACCTCTACATATAGTTGGCTAACGTATCAATTCACACGTCTTGCACTGGTCAGGTCGTGCTTCCGAGAGCGCGTTAAGCCGTCGGAGCCAGTCGTTATGGGTAGTTGGAGTCCTCAAAAGTCCGACTTGCCTAACTATTTGGTTGTAGAGGTCCGAAGGCAGTCGCATCACAAAACTGGAAAATATCGAAGTTCAGCCGCATCTGACTTAGACTAGAAAGCCGAGCCGAAAGCCTGAATTGGTAATAGGCTCAGAGAATGTAGATCTTTAGACGCGATGTGATAATATTTTTAATCATCGATAGAAACAAATAAATATATTAATTATATTATTTTAAAGTACCATAGTATATTTTTAAAACTATATCGACAAATAAAAGCTTGCAGTTATAAATACAAGAATAAAAAGGTCGGGGTTTATAGGCAATGGAAGCATGCTGTTACTTGTCATAATATGTTAGCTGGGCAATAAAAGCGGATAAATGAACGACACTGTAATCGGCACACGCCGCGACTGCTGTAAAATACTACAGGATTTAAACTCTTTTCACATACCTTTATACCATATAATTCTTTATACCAAAGGGTTAAAGTTCAAAATGGTTTGTCCATATTGTAGAATTTGTAAAGGGTTGTTACGAGTAATTAAAAATAGTTTTCATTTTCATTTTATTTTAGGTTTCATTTCTTAATAGTTTATGGAATGCTATATTTCTTTTTTATTAAGGCTATAGAATGTTTTATCACTTCAATTTACTAAAAGTGATTATAGTTAAATAATTTTACAAGCTAGTTATCCCATCTGGTTTTAATATGTCATTAAAAAGTAAGCACTGGTAGATGATTTCCTTAATATTCTAGATTTTTTAGCATTTAATGTGTCTCTAAAATGACTTTTTTATTGGGGAACACGACATTGCTGTGGGTACAAAATAATCAAAATCACTTTTGGCAGATCTTTAATATATCTATCAATATAATTATCAGCCCCATTTAAAAAGCGTGACTCTCATATATTACCCTATTTAGCTACTTCAACAAGGTGAAAGGCTTTAGTTAGGTGTGAATTCCCTTACTTTTCTTATACACTCGTCTGGGATTGTTCTAAAGTATGCTAATACTACTAAATTTCTTACATCCATCATTCATTTTTAGAGCTTATGCTTAGTAACCAACTTGCATTATTGTAGGTAACTTCCCTACAAACTAAAGCTAAGAAAATATATTTTCTAATGTGACACACGCAGGTGCAAAAGAATACTAACAAAAGACCAGAAATAAATGAAACCTACGACATTTATGTGCGGTGCATCCAACAGGTGCAAAAGCAGACGGATCCAACAGACTATCTGAAAGTTTTTCATATTTATGAGACGCTTTGTATCTCTCTGTGTAACATTATGCTCACTGTAGCGTCTCTGTATTTTCAAAGTCTATAAAGTCTTAACTGAAAACAATTATTATTATAAGCGAAATTTTATAACTAGATAAACCAAATAGCATTTGAGTTAAAATATTTAATGAATGTAGGCGATTAAATTAAATTTCAAGTTCTATACTGGAGTTGTTCTTGCTTTTGCTATAACTTCTGGAAGTCACAGATTTACTTGTATGTTGTCTAACTTTCAATAATTTATGAAAAAAAAACTCTTTAATAAAGCAAAGGCGAGGAGGTCGCCTGTAACAGTAAAGTTAAGAAGCTTTAGTTTACGACTAGTAGTGGAAAATCTTCCAAGCACAAAAAAGAAAACAGAAGAATATGATAGCTTTGATTTTATGATCTTCTGCTAAATGTAATACCTATCTCAAAGTGTGAATTTACTACTCAACCCTTAGTACAATTCCTTATTCTCTTACAAATAAAGAAGTTATAAATATTTTGCTTATTTATGTTAATAATGTACTTAATATGTCTTCTTAAATTACCTTAATCGTCTGTGCAGGTTACATAGAGACAGAGGGCTGGCAACTACGGCGGTACAAAGGCGCGTGCAACTTCAAAGCGAGCCGCTCGGATCAAAGAGGCCGCCCTTAGATAACTGAGGCCGGATAAAACCTTCGCTATCGGGTGAGCATCGTTTGATATCTGATTGTCGGTTAAAGATCGCACCACCCAACAAATAGTGAAACGTGTGTTGTGAAACAGATGTTTCTCTTTCACTGTTTATAAATGTATCCACAAGCCCTTTGTGACAAATTCTTGTAAAGCAATCAAAAGAGCTTGAAGCTTCCTTGAAACGGGAAAGAATCTTTTCAGCTTTTCTATTCATACGCAGCTACTTGAAAACCAATAAGACGTTATAGAAAAGTTCGAAATATAACGTCAGAAATGGCAAAAACATCAAACCATTTTATATTAAGCTTACCTTATTTTTAGAATATTGTTGAATATCTTGCAGAACAATGCATAACAAGAGAAAATATCTTCTTGCAGAAGCTTATCAGAAAATCCAACCGTTTCGATAAATCGCTGGAATGGTCAAACAAGAGTAAATCTGTTTGAAACGTGGTGATGTGCCGTTTAATCTCGACAATCAGCTGTGTGTCTGTTTCGTTCGGCACTAAATCCACCGGTGCACAGTGTCCACCAGTATCCGGTGCTCGGATTACCCGGTTTACGGGATATGCCTGCGAGAGCATTCGTGCCGACGCAGCCCCTGCAGCGATTAGTCCTACTGCCCTTCTTGTTGGTAAATTCGACCCCGCCATGCCCGGACGAAGCGCAGATGAGTATAAATAAATATTGATGTATCATTGTGTTAAAATACTCGCCTATCGTAAATGTATCTAATTTTTTTTAGTTTACATATTTAAAAAAAAACAGATTCATGTGTAGTTTAAGAAGTTTGTAGGTAAATTAGTTGTTTAAATGTTTTATAGTTGCGATTTGCAACATAAAGTTAAGCTTAAGATATCGTAGCTATCATAAATAATTTGAAAATGTCTATGAATTTATACTTTTTAATAGATATCTATGTAAAAATAAAGATGTAGGTAACGCTAATAGAAAACTTTAGATTACCTGACACAGGTATCAAACTGGAACCTTCATACATAGCAATAGGTCGTGGTATTGTATTCGTTATCAACAAACTTAGTATCCATTTCGTTAATTAATTTTATATAAAAATGCCTATTTATTTGCAATTTTTTATCATAACTTTGTAAATCTATATGAAGATCAACCTACGTGGAAGAATTGTCGCTGAAGAAAGAATATGAACCGTTCCTATCCTTAACTTGGAGGTCACGTGTATTCTTGGGGAATTAACACAAATTATGAGATGTTATTGCTTGAGAATACACGTAGCTACTGAGGAGAGACCCTTCGGAACGGTTCGAAGATATTTTAGAAGATTTGAAGACAGCGAGTATACTTTAGTAAGCGGTGCTGTACCATTTTTAAGGTAATATATTATGTGTGTATGCATATTATATACCTACATATATAATAAGTATACATTCACACATAATATATTGTACTGTACCTACGCGCGTGGACGCTAGACTGTATAAGGTATACTTGTAGGTAATCACTTCTACACTTCTTCACAAATTATATAATTAATTAATATATTTGTCTTATTTATAGTTCATTTGTTTAGGTACTTAAATAAACGTAAACGCGTGCGTATCAAGCGTGGCTTTTTAATGTTTAGTTTAAAAATCTATATAAAAATACTTTTCTACTTAGTAAAGCATTTTGAAGACAAAAAACCTGTGCCGAACTACCAGTTAGTCAATGTGTTTTTAAAAAAAAATTGCCACAAGATTGTTTACCTTTATTTAAGTACCTAAACAAATGGAGTATAGTATGGTGTACTTACTGTCGGTATTCAAAGCGCCCATACAGTTTATGCTTTTCATGTTTCACTAACACACAAATATTTGTTTCTAGATCAACAAATCACGACGTACTACCAGTTCGCATCGCGGTCCTGTACTTTCTACGAATGTCCAAAGTCACACCTATTCGTCTATCATTTGAGGTAACTATCATCAGCAAACTGATCTTAATCAAACTATCAATCATAATACTATCCGATGTTTATGAAAATATCACTTATTGAAATAAAACTACTTTTTAATTATACGGTATTATTATATTATTTAGATACACTTAGCCCGACGTTCTGATTCTGATTACTTTTTAGCAAACATGATCGCGGATAGACTTACGATCATAGTTGTCACGTAAAAGAGTAATTAATCTCAAAGTACCCGCGAACTAAATTGAATTGTACGTGTTACTATTTACGCAGAATGAATTCCATATTATTCGCGATAAATAATACTATATTAATCGTGATTAAAAGAGGTTTTTATTATTAAATAGTAATTAAAATATATTTTTTCGTAGGTAGTGGAAGACTTGCTCCAGCAATGCTGAATGGCGCGTGTGGACTTCGGCCTTCTTCATACATCACTTGCATCATTCCGGGGACCTATGATACGTTAACATGTTTATGTAGTCTTGTAGAAATTAAATAAAGGTTGATAATGTAAATCTTAAGTTCAAGTTTCAATGTTGTTTATTGATTTTAAAGGATACTTTTGAGGGGTATCTATATATGTTCAAAATGAAATAAAACACCTAAAAATAAATTATATTGTTTTACTTGAAAAATATGCTTGAGTCACCTGTCCTCAAAAATGATTTAGGGTAGTTCGAATGAAGCGTAATGAAATTTTCGATCACTTTTCCGAGCAACTGAGGCTGTTCAGAAGTAAGTATATTCATTATGAAGTGGTAAAGCGTACTGACTACAAATATGGTGGTATATTACCAACTGTGAAATTAACATTCACGAGAAACAGTATTGTTATACATTCGTGACAATACACTTGTCTTCTCCACTATATTTATTATTATAAACCTTTGATATTACCGCACTAAAATGGATTAGGTACAATAACAAAAGTAGTGGAGAAGTACAAGTGTGTTATCAATAATGTATTTTTAAATATCTTTATAGATACTTAACTGTGCAAGTTGCAAATAAAAGTAAGAACAGATAATAAATAAGTAGGCCTATTGTTATACTATAAATCCTTGTTTTATTTCTTGCTCCAAACTGGTGTAGGTACATTACACATCTGAGTTAGACTAGAAAGCCGACTCCAACCGAGATGGGAAAAGATTCAGAGAATGATGGCTTCTATTGAAAATAGACTTTAGATCAATATAATGAACAAGTATAGGTACTTTCAACATTTATGCAAGGGGGCTTTTAATATCGAAATAAAATAAATGATTGAAGAATAAAAAAATATGACTAGGTACTGCTGACAAGATCGAAACCCATTTAACAAGCATAAACTAATAGTAAATTAATGATTAATGATGAATGGGGTATTCATCAAATCGTCAGCATTAGGCTTATAGAGGGGAAGAATGAAATTCGCATACATACATACATACATACACGAAAAACATTAACCTCGCTGGCGCAGTCGGGTAAAAATGGAGAAATCAAAGAGTTATATATATAGGTATATAGGTAGGTATATGTACTAACAATACAACAGGAACGACGAACAAATACTTACTTGCTGTAAATAGGACTTTCAATAGTTCTATAAAACGCAATTGATAACTTGAACGCACACTGAATGATATTGCGTATTCAATGTGTAGATATGGTCACTAAACACGGAATATAACAATGACTACCTTCGGGTTAAAATTTGTTAGAAAGACTCCCGGAGATGGGATTAAAAATGCACTATTTTGACTCAAAAAGCCACTAACTATTGTTCTTTCGGTGGGTATTTCTGCATTTATGTCATTCGGAGAGTCAGCGGAGAAGCTGATGATAGCCTCGGGCACCAAGGTTCGTCGTGCTGCAGGCGTGCTAGAAGGATACCACAGCGCACCAGCTACGGCGACATTATTCTACAGTGTATAGTCAATTGGCGTAAGTATACTCAGGAACGATCAATGGTAACCGAGGTTTGATCGGCTGTCAGTTATGAGCTTTCTCCAAGGGTTCGATGTCAATGTGAAGACTACAATAAAGTTGGAGCCTAAAAGTGATATTTAACGACACCCATGAAACATGGGTTCGAGACTGTTAGCCTAGGGTTTTATAGAGGTAGGTAGGTGTGAGCCCGGAAAACATTACAGTAACAGTCAGTTGTGCACCCTTAAGCACACTGTAGCAAGCTAGTACACTGTAGGTTGCGAGGGATATGTTCACTACTATCTCACCTCTGGCAACTAAAGACTCAAAGGCAGCGTGCGTTTTAGTCGGTTCGAGTCCGACATAATTTCTCTCACCGGCTCGTAGGTTTATCATCGTTAGCTCATAACGAATCACTGAACAATGATCTAACACAATTCATTGGTCGACATAACCCTATATTTGTCTAACTATGGACGTTAACAATGGTTGTTAGAAATAAAGCTCATCCATCATTTTCTCATAAAATCCTACAATTTACACAATAATGTAAGAGTACAATATTACTTTGACGACCTTCCTGGCGTGGTAGACAGGCGTTAGTCTACTACGTCGGAAGTAGCGGGTTCGATTCCCACTCAGCAGGAATGTATATTTAAAAAGGGATGATGACTACTTATTTATTCTTGAAAAATGACCCGTTTATAATAAAACTAGCTAACCTGCGCAACGTCGCCTGTGTCACTTCGTTTTTGCAACATTTTTCACTTCTGCTCCGCACCAGTTGGCTGTAGCGTGATGTTATAGGTACATATAAACCTTCCTCTTCAGTCATTATATCTATTAAAAAAAACGGCTTCAAATTCCGCTGCACAGTTTAAAAAAATTAAGCATACAAAGGCACATAAGGATATAGGGACAGAGAACGCGACTTTGTTTTATACTATGTAGTGATGAACTGCTAAAAACAGAATTTTCTTATAAACTCTCTATGCCTCTTGAAAACGCTCTATACAAAATCGTTACAAAAGCATGAAATCGCACTTTTTAGCTCGTAGTGGAAATCCATGAAATACAAAGGTAATATAGCACTTTATCTCGGTATGCGCTGCGTTTGCATGTGTACTCGTATGGCTCGTAACAAAGGTAATTTAAAATTTTAATAAGGAATTTAAAATAATGAGAAATCATAGTTTCAGTTTAGCTGGGCAAGAGATTATCATCACGCATATTTATAAGACAAAACTAAGATATTAAGGAGTAATGGGCGGAATCGGGCGATCTTTTCATCATCCCTATTGCTGTGGGTGTCACACAAGCAACTGACATACATACTTTGGTTCTACATAGCGTTATATCCTAGAATATTTATATATTTATATTGAAATTTATGTTAACTTTAAATGGGTATGCTGCTTTAGTCAGGGGAACATTTCACTCACAAGAATTTGTCAGTCTTTTTATCTTTTCACACAAACACGTAATGGAAATGGGATAAGTGTCTACTTTGTTGATTAAGGTGCTTTATAAATAAATAGAATTTTGAACAAAAATATTTTATTGCTACAAATTAAATCACTGAATAGAGTCAAACTCCAGCGCCCACCTCTAAGCATAATCAAAGTAACACGTTAATTCGATAACACAATACAATTCTAATACTTATATTAGAATATGATAAATATTTACAGATTTGCCTTTAGGTAACAGCAGAATACTTCTTACACTACAATCACCTTGTAACATTGTCATAAATAAAAAAAAGAAAGTTAAGAATTATATTTTGATCAATACTTAATATAATTCATCAATTACAACATCATTGTGACTTAAGTTGATCTTATTCGAAGTTAAATTTATCTATTAAGTTATTGAGATACATTATCTACTAATATTTTAATATCATAGAATTAATAATAAGAAGATAGAAACGCCATAACTTGAGTTTTGTGCCGGCACCGGTGTCACCGCTTTCTTGCACTGGGCACACTAATCTCCACATAATATGTATTGTCGGAGTTCACTATTTGCACAGGTTATAAATGTTGTTATGTAAAAAAAATAAAGTAAATTATTGCTTTTTGCAAAGTACCTATGGAAAATGAAATTTGATATTCGTAATATTAACGAAATTTAAAACAAAATAAGTATTAGTATGAGATTTTAAGCTTTGTTTGTGGTCAGTGCAGCTATCCCATGCGGTTCCGCGGCACACTCGTTAGTACGATAGCATCCGATGGCGAAAGTGAGTATATAACGACAAGGGGCATGTCACGCTTTTATATCTCATCACATTTCTAGACTCTTATTATTTGTTCTGCGGTTAATATAATTTTAGGGCAACATCTTCACTTGTTCACAAAAGCGGTAATGATCAATCTGTACTAAACACATAGATATAATTAATGTGAGTCGACATTAGAATAAGTTAATATATTAATCTAACTCGTCTGGCTCAGGAGAAGCTCTGGGATATAATATTTTGGCAGTCACCTTCACCCTACTAGGAACTGGGGGAGGTGTTTCATTATCTAACTCTGTACTCTCTTTTCGTCTGCGATCTAAAGTTGAAGTTTCATGTTTCACTTCTGTGCCCTTGACGAAATTGCTATTAGCCCCACTTGGCAGAATTATTTCATCAGTTTGGGCGGTGGCGGAGTTACCACTAGTTTCAACTTTCGTCATGCTGTTAACAGCGTTTCTTCGTGCGATTTCTTCTATTTTGATATTAGCATCATTACTAGATGTAATAGAAGGATCTTTGTCTGAATTTCTGACTCCTAGTGTCGCTGTAAGGGTATTCTCTTGTGAATCTCCACCGGAGTTAGTTTCCAATGCATTCGTATCAGGAGATCTAGCAGATACTACGTCACCTGTATGAGTAGTATTTGTCTGCGCAGTAGATACCGAGGGTGAAGTTTGTGTGGTGGATTGAGCAGTGTTTTGTACAGTCTGTGTAGTAGACTGAGTTGTAGGAGGAGTTGCTTGTGTGCCTGTACCTGGCGCGTCATGGTATGCTGCACCACTAGCTAACGCAGCGATGCCTGCCAATCCCATCATACCCCCCATACCACGATGTGAACGTAAGAGCAGCTGCTGAAGTTGGGCTTGTTGTATTATCACTGGAAGCTCGTAGTGATGGAAGAAATACAACATTGAGTGCTGTAACAAAAATACTGATATTAATTTGAATTTCTAAAAGAGACTACACAATCTTGGTTGATTTTAGATTATAAATACGAAAGTTAGGATGGATGGAGCGAAAATTGTTATTCAGTAATGCCGAAACGACTACACAGATCTGGATGAACAGGCACAAAAACAATAGCACATTATTTTTGACAAGGCGATAGGTTCTTATAGACTGCGGTAAAGGGGTTTAGTGTTCCAAAATAGCGGACCGGTATACACCAGCTATTATTTTAATAAAATGAAGTTGAAATGATCTGCCATCAGGCCATTATTGGAAAATCAAGTGGTAAGTTACTAAACGACGAAAATGTAAACTATTAGCAGGGCAATTCTCTAAGCATGCCTTGTCGACCTCGCAGACGAACTCCACGTAGAGCACAACCTACAACTACCGCTAGGCTCTACGTCGAGCTCGAAGCTGTATGTTTAAAGAATTGCTTGTTGCACCTCCAGGCTGCTAGCGCCCGTTCTAAGCTTCGAGTTCGTCAACGAGTTCGACGAGGTATGCTCAAAGCGTTCCACAGTCGGTGTTAACTTTAATTCACTATGTCAATAAGGCCCTTTTGAGTATATAGGATGTTACGGAAACGAAATCAGAAGACACCTTCTACTGACCATTTTAACAAAATTGGGTTACTTTTATTGATGATTACAATATATTTTTAGGTAGGTACCATTATTTTTTAACCCTTTAAATTGCATTATTGCGTGAATTATTTTCTTTTGAGGTAGCCTTTCTCTAACACTCTGTATGTAGGTAGATTTAATTGTATATTATTGATAATTTTGGGATTATGTGCCAAAAAGTTATGACTATATGAGTGATAAAAAAAACGGAATCCTTATAGGATCACTGCAGTGCCAGCGTGTTGTCGAGACCATTTTTTCAAGAATGCGAGGAGGTACTCAGTTGAAATTCATATAAAATACTTAAGTCTGCAACACACTGAAGTTGTAAAAAATCGGTGGTGGAGTGGTGATAGAGAAACTAAAAACTTTTGTACGGAACCCACGGCACGCGAGCCCAACTCCTGACCGGATTTTCTACATGCATACAAATATGCTTTATAACTTGTTAAACCTAACATATTGTTCGAAAAATAAACAAGCGGTTGTTAAAATTAGAATTCTAAAATTTCATGAGCGGTTTAATTCATCACCTCACACTTCACACTTTGTTAGTGTTTTATGCAGATTCCTTGCATACCTACTTAGTTAGGTACAAAGGCAAGTACTTGGTCCTTATAATTTCGAATGATCGCCTAAAAACTCATCCCTTACTTAAATAACAAATAAATGGCTGTGCGAGTCCGATGCGGTGGCGAATCAAATACCTATACAGAGTGAGTTCAAGTTATGAGACACGTCCGTCGAACTGAACAAAATTGCTCTAGACAAATAAATGAGTGACTCGAAACGGTGTCTTCTCTTCTCCCATCTTTATTTATTTATTTCTGGGTCAAAGTTCTCACCCCTCGCGACGTCCAACATAAGTTTTAATTAAGAAACTTGTGACTGCTTCTAACTCAACTTTTATTTCAAATTATATTTTCTGATCCCCTCATTTTGATTTTTTCCAAGTGCCAGTGTAACGGGTTGCCAACGACGACAAGTTGGGACAGGACACCTTTATGATTTATACTCGCGGTGCGATGCACAGATAATTGAAATAATATGACATCACCGTGTAAACGATGTCTTTTATGTCTGTTATTTCTGGTTTCAACTTTGATAAAAAGAATTTATATTTTCTTCTGCCACAGTTTTATACAGAAACATGCTGATGATAGGTCAGTAGAACAACATCGATGCGTACATTATAGGTACAGGCTTAATTAACACGACCCGTTCCCACCCCAATCTGCTCGCAGATCATCGCCATGGCAAATATAAAAAAGGATCAAACGTTTAAAAGGTATTTAATGGACTGAGATGACGCCCTTTTATACGTCCATTAAAATCGGCCGCTTTGAGATTTACCACCCGCCCTGTTAGATAGATACGTGAATAAAAAACGAGTCCATTTTTATCAATTTTCGGATCGTTTGTAACAGATTACGTTGGCACCGTATAGACGTAGCAAAAGTTTTTTACAGGCTTAGCTGTGTTGAAAATTATCTGACATCGATGTTTATTTAACTTTGCAAGGAAAATCTTTGGTCGCATATTAAAAAATTCTACTTTATTTAGTATAGAAAATAACATTACAGTCCAACTTTAACATTTATATGCCATAGGTATATTATTTAATTTTATTTTATGAAAACTGAATACTGTGGATGAAATCGTTATTTACATTGCACCAAAGGAGGCCAGAGTTATTTATGATACATTTTTCAGCCGCAAAATTGTCCTAAACACTTTACAGCGCAGCGGCGCGCTGATTATGCCAAGACGGTGGGAAACTCTGAAGAAAATGAAGTTATTTTGATTTAAAATGCAAAGAAAAAACGGTACGGTTAAGCGCAGCTTCGTTTAGCAGTGACATTTTTAAGTAAACCCTTTTTTATTTAGTAAATACTAGAATAAGAAGAAGACTAACTAACTTTACCTATGATTTAAAGTGCAAAGGCATGGTTCTGTGAATATTTTAAATGTGTTTAAAAGGGTCTGTCGGCATTTTGCCCCCAAGGTATCACGATGTAATTATGTACACCACAAAGTAAGCCGCTAAGAGTGTTTGACTTAAGTTTAACTATAATTTGCAAGAGATCTAGAAGATTACAACACTCTGTAATGTACCATAATGGAGGACCTTCTGTGTTGATTTAGGACATGACAGAAATTAACTGAAGCACGCCTATTAAACCTCTAAAATAATAGGTCTTTACTTCAACAAGCTTTAGATCAACAGTATTATTTTACAGTATCAAAAATTGTTACAAAGTTGTACAATTATTAATTGAAAGTTAAATCCTATTTAAGGCCGCTGTCAACAAGTTTCGACTGTTAAAATTAATGTAAGAGAATCTTAGGTCCGCGACGATATTATGCGCGGCGCGTCGCACGCTACTGGCTCCGTCCGACCTTATGAAATATGATTTTTAATAATAAGTTGACACGCCCGATGATTATAAGATAAGCCTCCACTTTGCATTCTGAAGGGCTCTTGTTTTTCGACGTTCGCCCTTCCTGCGCTGTAATCCGGTAGAGCCTACTCTGCATTGAGTTGACTCGAGCCACCTATATAACTTGCTACGTTCATATCTGCAATTTAATCGTCTACACATGCTCTCCGTAACGTTTACAATGGCATTTAGGTGATTAAAGCGCTCGTTAGATAAGATAGGATAATACCTTAATACTCAATATAGATAATAGACGACGAAATTAAAAATAAAGACGATCAGCTTTTCTTTTTCTGATTAGAAGTAATTCCATGTAGGCTTTTATTTCAAGGTCCATATCATGGTAAGCGATTAACGGGTCCTACGAATATGAACAATAGAAGGAGGAATAAATAGCCACAAGACAAAACAAGCTCTTCTCACGTCAACGACTTGGCCTGCTTTTTAGTCAGAGCAGTGAGTTTTCCAATTTGGTGCTAATATGTGGAGAATGTGCTAAGTCAAATATATTGCTACCACCATTTTCCAGACAATAAGTTCTTGTTATATTATTACTATATCGTATAATTGATGCTCTCTAAAAACATACCATTTGTAGGTATATGTGTTTGTGTGTAATAACGGAAAGCCAAAGTCCGCTCAGCGTGTTATTAACTTCCGCGCAACATAGCGACCGGAAATCGACACTAGAGTAGATCCGCCAAGACACACAGTATACTACAGTCCTAAATACACGAATGCGATGTCAATAAGGCTTATAATATCTGATTCCTATGTGTTATCATAATCTCTAATTGAACTACAGCGGCTTTGTCTTCTTTAATAACTAATGAGCCATGGAGCGGGCAATGCTTAGAGTTTATTAGACGGTAAAAATTCGCAATGAAATCATCCGAAAAAGACCTATAGTTCGGTAACTGTCGGCAATGTCGGTACATTGCTCGTGGAATGAGTCAGCTGAAGAGACGAGTGCGCTGGCACAGCTGTCAAAGGACCAATGACCGCTGGAGCAAACGAGTCCTTAAGTGAAGACCGCGACAAGGCAAAAGGAATGAAGGACGCCCCCGAGCTGACGACCTGAAAACGGCGGTTGGTACAGACTAAATGCGGAGGACAGACGATCGGAAGCTTGCCACATATTGGGAAAGGCCTATGACCAACAGTGGACTGCAAACTGCAATTGATAGAAAGAATTTATTTTATATTTAGCCAATAAAAGTAATAAGTAATTACACAAACCGAAAATTTTATCGGATCATTCGGTTATCGGTCTGTTAATTCGTTTTTCGAAATTAAGCCGTATTTTTCTCCCACTCTAAATGTCCTGCATGGACTGTTACATTTTTGCAAAGGAATTAAATTATATTAAAGAACTTCCTATTGATCTAGAATAGAAGTAGGACTAAAACTAACAGCTTTAGATGACGAATATTTTGTTTCTTTTGCTACTTGAAATTTATGTTTGACTTATAGTTGAATAATAGTGACAGAGTCAACCGGTAGAAAGCTAATATCACTTTTCGACAAACAGTTTATGTATAAAGCCTTATTCATGTCGACACTGAGTGCAGAATCACCGTAATGCGTATCACCGCCCGCGGCTGCTGTCCGACATCAAAGCTCTCAAAACAGATGCTATAGCGCTGTAGCCTACATCTGCTACACATGCTTGGTGAAAATTATTGCATCATATTTCGAATACATAGAATTTGTACGTAGAATTTAGGAATATTTGACGAGGAAGCACTCCGTAGGTTGTTTTTTAAAACATATACATAATCACCTAGGCCGAATTATGCAAAAGATATATACAACTTTATGAATATACAAATATCGACTGAAACCAGATAAAATTTAATATTATTTTTAATAAATAACAAAATATAAATATTAGCTTTCTACCGGTTGACTCTATCTCTAAATATTTAGTCGTTACAGGTAGTTGGGGCCCTCAAAAGTCTAACCAGTCTAACTTGGATATCGCCATTAGTCATTAGACCATTGGTTGTGGAGGTCAGATAGCAGTCGCTTCACGGAAAATATCGAAGTTCAGCCGCATCATAGTTAGACTGGAAAGCCGACCCAACTGAGTTGGGAAAAGGTTCGGAGAATGAGAAAATATACATAATGAAATATATAACTACAAAACAATACCAATATCTGCCAGTGTAAGGATAAAACATGTAAAAAATATATGACAAACGAAAATAAGCAAGAACGACGAATCAATTCATCAATTAGCCAATCATACACAGAAAAGTAAAATGAATTTAGAAGGTAAGGTAACCTATAGGTATAGAAAGGTTTAAAAACTTGCCTGTATGAACAGCCACGAGGTAACCAAAGCAAGGCTGCTGTACTGCCCATTGAATCGGTAGTGGTAAGCGTAGAACGAGAAGTGGTACAAGTAGAAGAATCTGAGGACAAAGAAAATATAATTATATTATAGTTAATGTTTCAGTGCAGATGAAAAGTCATCCCATATTTACTGTGATTGACTGACTGTAATCAGAGTAAAGGTTGATCTTTTGATCATTTTTATATAAGGATTTCTGAGTTTTAGTTTTTTTTTATTAATGAACTGTCAATAAATAACATAAGATGGCGCCATTGTGGTGCCTTATGTTAAAAATATGAGCACCACGAATCGAAACGAAGCTTCCAGACGGCACATCATTAGATAGACATCATTAGCAGCTTATTAAAAGGACACAGGACGATGTACTAGTATTTGGTTGAGGAGCTTTGTTTTGTGACCTTCGGGTCGATTGATTTTAATTTATGAATTTTTAAAACAAATGCTCTAGCAATATTCGCGAAAAACAAAGAAGTCTTACAGTACAAAATAGGTCCATGTTAACAAGTTTAGGGCTACGTAATATTTCAACGAACAGAACAACTCGACAAAATACCGTTGTCAATGGTTCTTTATACAAGAGTGTGAAGCCAATCGTATATTTTATTCGTCTATAGATACCATTAGGTTCGTTATCTGCTTATTTCGGTGGATAAATTCCCAATGTACGACGAGGGCGACAAACGGGCCCCGGAAAAGGGGAAATGTCACCTCGTTATCTTGAAAAGGTTGCAATTTTATTTGAAATCGATATTCACTGAGATACACATTTTTCTACGGCTATTGTGTATAAAATGCCTTTTTATGCTATACACTTGTGGAAGTTTTTTTAATATGCACTTTTTTAATGTTTTGAATCATGATAAAAATAAGAACAATCCAGAAATCTTTTCAATCGGCTATCGTTGTTTTCCGTTAAATATTTTAAAAGCTCTTGTTACCTGAACTTTGTATACATAAGTTTGCTTTTAATATTTTATAAAAACAAGAGCAAAAATTGCGTAAAGCGAAACTGAACGTAATTACGACTAAGGGAGATATTGTTCACTAAATAGGCTTACATATTACTATAATTATTAGTTATAAAGTAAAATATTCATTGTATGAAATTAGGTACTGAAATCTATATTAAGTATTATTATTACAAAGAGGTAAGGTTTGTGAGTTAATGAATTGTGAGTATGTGAATTGTAAGATTATAAAGGGTAATCAGGATCTACGGAGCATTTATTTTGAAATTATTTTATTAATAGAAAGCTGCATTATTTGTGAGTGTCCGAGGCCATCACTCTTTTGCGGAGGGTCGCGTGCGAAGCCGCGGGCAATCACAAAAAATATGAAAGTTATTACAAATCCTTGTTATTCGCTAAGTAAATTTAGCCAGTTACAAAGTTTTGTCGTTCTGTCGTAGAGTAAGAAACTCGTACCAGAGGAATTGCTCTGAAAAAAATCGTTTACCTCTTAGCTCAATGCATCAATACATGAAATAATTCACGTCATTTTGGCGTGTCTTATACATACATACTCGTAGGTACATAAACTCACGCCTATATTCCCGAAGGAGTAGGTAGGTGTGGTAGCACCCACATTTCGACAAATTATGTTTAGGCCCCAATGTAATAGATGGCGAGCCTATTGCAACTAACCGGGCACTTATAAACCTGCGATAAATACACACATAACTTCGAAAAGCATCGAAAAGTCATTAGTGTGTGCCATGGTAAAAATTAAGATTGAACACGAGACCTCGTCTCAGCAGTCCATTACCCATACCACTAGGCTACCGCGGTTACCATTAACGACGTCTTAGTCAAGTCGGTATTTATGAAAAATAAAAATAATTAACATGCTATGGATACAAAAATATTTCAGCGTCTTATTCGACAGTATTGTTCGATATCAGTTGTACAGAACAACAGAATGTACGAAACGACGAAAGTAATTCGAAATTGCTATTTTGGTATCTGGAAGTTCTAGATCACTTACATACTCTGTAGTCTGTATAAACCGCCAACACAAAGATTCTACTAGTTCCATGATCTCTTTTTGATGTTATGTCCCAAGCAGGTGATTCAAAATTTGAGAAGACTTTAAAAGGAACCAACGAAGACATTCAAATCAATAAGTAAATTATATATGAGAGCGTAGGAATAATAAAATTGGTATTCCAAAAATGTTATTTCTTAAAACATTTGATATAGAGACAAAGAGAAGGCGTCGATTAGGTACTTAAGCAACAACACCGGGAAGATTGTCTCCGGAATAATTTACAAGCCCCTACTACTCACGTGTCCATTTATAAAAAACATTTATGAAAGTAAAGGAATCGGAACGGTTAATTTATAAGAATATCAGCTAGTTAAAAGATAGGTCTGTGTCTAACCCAATGCTATATTTATTTTATTATAATCAACAGTCAGGTTACCGATTTGGTCTCATTTTTTAACATTACTATCAAAGCAAAGAACCACTGTCCAATTACCGTTTGCGGCATCAAGCAATCATAGATTGCATTGTGCAACAAGACAGCAATATAATATAACAAAAGATTCAAGAAATATTACTTTATCCAAGCTTCTACTTAAAAGTCAGCTGATCGTATCAATTGATTGTGAGCAAAACTGTGACGTTAGTAGGGGTTTTAAATAAAACCTTGTACAGACATCGTCCTGTCCAGTTAAGCTCCGTAGGCGCCGTCGTCGGCTCTTTGAGCGACATCAAACGACGCGAGATTACTAACGCATTAAACATACATGTAAGGAGAAACAAGCGGCGTTTTCTTAATGTTGTTTCGTCCATAAATATTCTATAGAGTCTGTAATGGAAAATGTAAATGACATCTTGACGCTTTTTTCGTTTATTTTTCGATTTTATGGGGAAAAGTCTAAATGTGATAAGTAATTTATTTTCAGTCTATTGTTTATCAAGTTAAATACAAGCTAAGTAATTTGCAAAATAAATATAAAATAAAAGCCAGCCGTGTAAATTACAGTGGCAACACTGGCACCTTCACCAGGCCGTTAGAGCAACCAGAAGTCACGTATATAGGAGCTATAGCTCGTGGTCATGCTACTAAATCGTCACACATCGCCACGTCAGTTAGCAAAAACGGCATACGGTACCACATAAACATACAACGTAGTATGAAAAAGTGGTACCGTATATCTTTTGTAGACTGTGCCATACATTTTAATATTAACTGTTTGAATACTTAACCGGCGGCGGCACCATGGCGTTCAAATGAGGTAGAGCTATAAGACTTAGTTTTCAAGTAAAAACACTAATAACTAATTATCCAGATCCAAATGATGAAGGTAGTATATGACGGTATCTCCCGTCCTAATTGAGCAGTCCAACTCGGGAAGTACCTACCTACAGAATACTGTGGCTAATAATAACTTTGTGTTGTGTTTCTGGCGGAGAGTAGGGAATCCAGAGCTCACCGGAGAGGTTTTGTGTAGTATGTGGTAAACCTTCTTTGTCTTCTGCACTGGACAGCACAGAGACTGTCTTAACCATCTCCCCTCCCCCCTTCTCGTTCTCCTTCTTCTCTATATGGTCGGCAATTCGAATGCGACGCCCTTGGTGTTGTGTTGCAAACGTCCACAGGCCAAGGTAACCACTTTCCATCGGATGGGTCACGTGCTTGCCCGTCACCTAAGTGGTATAAAAAAAATCACGTCTACGCATGCGATATGTTAACATACCAGTATTCTTGGCCAAGATCTAACTCTGAATGCCATATTAAGTGAGTGTGGCTTAAGTGACGTATTTTCATTAGCTTATATACATATTTTGGTTTCATTCTTGTATCCACTTATATAAGGATTTTTTCCAGATTTATTGGCCTATTTATTTTATAAAGTTAGTTTAATAAACGAAATTAAATTGTGTGTTTGTACTTTAATATTTACGCACACGTACTTTCTATGTAACCCATAACCCATTAATTATGTTTTCCTCAGGGCCCTATCTCTTGTTTCTTAATTATAATTAGTAGTAGTGTAGTATTAATTAACGCTAATGTTATCACTTTTCAGAGTAGCACTAACCAACCCCAATATTACTAAGGAAGTATCTTATAAATAAAGAGCTCTAAAGATAACAAGATTAGGTTCATCTTGACAATGGCGGAATCGTCCGTTCTGTAAATTATGGAGTCATAGAAATAAAAAAAGAAGATGCACATAGTAAGCACCTACTTTGGTAGTAAAAAGGTATTTTATTACATTACATAATACGAACCTTTACATAATAATACGAACAGGTGTTTTATATTGAAGAGTTTTGCATGCTCAGATAACTCCATCAAGTGATAACTCGTATAAATAAGGAGAACCGAATGCCCATTTACAATTTTCCTTATTACATCAAAATTATTCAGAAGCCGGATAGGAGCAGGGGCGAAACTGAATCTTGTTGAACTAACTCAGTGCGAAATCACTTTCTCCTCGGCCTTTGATCTCGAGTGCGCCAAAGGAATGTTATTCAGTAAAAACATGCAAATTCGATAAGGTATAACACAATATTATGAAGAGCGGCTGGCGTCGCGTCGCTCTCTTTATAATACTTGGCGAGCATCGACAAATGCTTTGAATATTATTTATCAGACAGGATGCCCTAAGTTTGTAAGCATTTGGTTATAATAAATCGATAGGTAAATGGACAATTGACTGCCACTTTAGCCTACCTCAGACATGTATTTCACAAAATACAATCAGATCAGCAATTGATCTAATTACAGGGAAATTTAAGAGCGAATACCCTGAAAAGTTTGTACACCTCATTCACCAAATTCAGTATATTTGTAATATTAGAGAGTGAGTACAATATAAATAAAAAAGAAAAAAGATGTTAACGTGTAAATAAGTTGATACATAATAAAAAAGATTATATTCAAAATGTCAGTCAACAACGTTACGTTAAGTAATATTGTAAATTTTTTATTCTGTTATTTGAATATATCATCACTGAGCTCCATTTGAAAAATATTAAAGGATGTTTCCAATTAGGTTATCCACTGTTCCTTTTAACACAAATTGCTTCATCTCTACCTTAAATCAATGTACTCTCGGAGTATAACGATAACAAAATTTGTTAGCGTCAATCTATTCGTCTTGATGTTCTCAGAAAATTATACAACATAGTAAATGACATTCATTATGGCTATATTTTGTAGTAAAGGGAATGTCTAAGTATGTATCCTTCTGTCCTATGGTCTCCATTACTGTCGTTGAATTTGTTAAGTGAAAATTTCTTTAGACGCTTTAGGACGCTTTTTTAGAGATGACAAAACTCTTGAGCTCGTATAGCCGTTATTGACACCTCTTGTGCCAGATTGTGATAAATCAGACGTGATATCTCAGTATATATGTAACAATCAGCATATACCTATCTACGGTCCAAGCTCTTACTTGTGAAATATTATGGCACTCCGAGAGAGGCACTATTATTTTGTCTTTTTTTTAAGAACTCTGTAGGGTGATCGTAGTGAACTGCTACGCAGGAGACGCGGTTTCGATTCCCACTCTGTGCAAATATTTATGAGCATGATCATAAATGTATTGGTCTGGGTGTTTCTGTAAAGAATATGTATGTTTATCCGCATTCTAGAACCCATAACACAAGTTAGGTAAGCTATGCTTACCATGGGTGACGTTATGTAGATTGCCCTAGAATATGTATTATTATTAGCTCTTTATATAAATTCTGTTTCATACATTTTTAAATAATATTAAAAAAATATTAATATTATATTTTCTTATTTTCCTGAAGTGTGTTATAAAGATACGCGCTATGCGTTTATAGATTTTACCAATACAGAACAATAACAGTACAGTGGGCGCGAGCATAGAGCAGGCAGTTAGCCGCAGGAATCCGCAACCCCGTCGGGTGCGCCACTAACGAAATGAAATTCCGCTGACATTCCGCGAGTGGCTGCGACTATGACCACTGACTGTTGTGACAATACCAACTATTCAATAATTTTATCCTTTCCCAATGCGAAAAAGGTTGCAAGTATGTTTATTAAAGCAATATAAATACATAAATACATTCACGCCACTTCAATTTGCCACTAAGCATGAAATAAAATAAAATCGTATTGGCATTGAAATTAAAAAATGTTTGTAGGGTATTGTACGAGGTTCTAGCATAGGTTTTAGCAGTGGGGGTCAAATAGCAGCCACTAGCGTGAAAACAAAAGAAGAATATCTACATCAGGATGAGAAAGTGTAGGAGAGCAAAGCTTGAGATTCAAATTGAATATTGTATTTTTATGCTTGCTACTAAAATCATCACTGTTTTTGACAATAGCATGCTTTTTTGCGAATGTTTTTGTAGCTCAGAGCAGGTCCTTTCATAGAACTAATACTTAACAATACTGTGTACTTACTCGTACATTCACATTCTTTAGGATAAGGTAATAGTAATTCCGGTGTAAAAAAAATTAAATATATCAAAGACCTATTATAATTTATTTCCAGTCTCATAAAAAGATAGTATATCACTCATAGAGCTAATTTTAACTGAGTCCCAGTAATAACGAACGTGATTTCAATATGAAATAGATTCTATATAGTGAGGACCAAGTGCCGATGCTAATCGAGCAGAGAAGTTCCGATCGACTCCGACAAATGCGGTTCAACACACAAACTTGCTCTTGTTGTATAACTTTAGCGTCTCGAACCCGAAGCCTCTATAGTTGTGCATGAATGGTGTGACTATTTGATTTTGATACGCCTATACCAATTAACGTTCCGCAATGAAATACGGCTTCTATTTTGACTGTATGCTTATTTCTGTATGTACACATAGAAAATAATGACACTAAGAAGTAAATAAATCAAAAGAAGTCACTCCAGGTATGGCTAGTAGAAATTCTAATTACTTCTGCGGGTAAACTACATATTGGCATAAAAAATTTGATATAATATTTTGACGTGACAACGTCTTATAAATTGGCTTGCCGGGTGACACTTCAAGAAACTGCGTTACGCTCCGCTCACGTTATGCGCTCACAATGAGAGCGAGTGAGAGGCACGCGTCCCTTCCACTCGGGCATGGTTAGCCCGCCTAAGAGCGAGAGAGACAGACATAAAAAGTGAAAGGCACGCGTCCCTTCCACTCGACGAATGAATATTCACCTTAAAATTATTTTACCACTCAAAGTCGTTGTCACGTAAAACTTTCGCCCGTATACCGACTTTACAGGCAACCAATTTTTTTATTTCGATATTTATACTGTTTAATTAGCGTTATTTACTCTCTGTCGTATTAGTACGTGTTAGTAAAGCTAAATAAAACAATTTGTTCTATTAAAAAAGCATCAACTATTGCTATTTGGTTTTTTGTAGTCATGTTTTTTATGACATTATCGTTTCATTTGCTTTTACTGATACGATGGAGAGTTACTATTGACTCTAAAACTAATTAAACGGCATAAAAATATAAGTAAAAATATATAAAAAAAAATATGCCAATGTGTAGTGTTCCCGGAGTATTACCATATTCGGGATCGTTTCCCTAACTCACTGTATAATACATAATGTATACCGATATCAAATTAGATATCGTGTCGAGGTAAACTTCAAGAAGACCTACACTTCTACAACGACGAATAACCAAGTTTAGTCGACAATTCAAATTTCTACAAGATTACGTGGCTTCATTTCTTAAACTTTTCAAGTCTTGGCTCACAATAAGCATTTTAAAAACGAAGTTTTCTACACAATTTCACAAGAATGATGCAGAAAAACTTAATGTTTCCTTAAAAGTAAAAATATGCTGAGAATTTTCTTGTAACATTTATAGCACTTCGTAGCCAATCGTAGCGTATTCGTAGAGGTTTCGTAGCGGTCGGTCACGTGCCCCGCGATCATGAAACGTTTTTACACAATTTCCGTTTTTGGAACTGCACACGTGGCAATCGTGTTAAAAATTTAAAAGCAATGGTTATTACATCTAAGTGAAAACTTTAGTTGCGAAAAATAATAATTAATTCGAATAGTACATATATGTTAGCGTACACGTATTGCACAAAGTTGATTTATTTTTCGTATTTGTATTTATTTTATTTTCATAGTGATTTCTAACTTGCGTCCAAAATTTACATTTAGGAACCCGGAGTCTTATTGTTTTTGATTGTTATATTAGCTTTTACTAGGGCGGCTGCTTTAACTACTTCATTGCTGGGCATAAGCTTCTCCCAATCTTGAGAGACTTGGGCATACTGTTCCTACGCGGGCCAGACGGGTTGGTACAGGGTCTTATTTTGAGATTTCTTTCTTTCGCTGTGATATTGTTTGTCTATTTTCTGTTTATCGCTTCTAACACTTCGCATGAGATGGGGATTGTGATGTACTTTCTCCGTCACTACACGACGGAATAGTAGGGTCCTATCCACCCCGACACCGATCTTTAAGATGTTATAAAACATAGTCGCCCATACGGGTAAATATTGTGTTTGCTAACTGACATGTGTCAGCTTGCTTGTGCTGGCTATGTTATAATGTTGCCGTATTTTTTCGATAATAACTTGCACAGAACATGACCCTCGTCGGAAATTACATTATTTCCCGGGGCGACACAGTGCGGACACCGGATACTCCGCTACCAGTAGATGCACAACCCCAAAACTGAGGCTTGGTGATTTTTTTTTTTATTTAATTGTTCTTTAGATGCTTTGTGCAGTTTTCATAGAAAACTTTGTACGTAGACAATTTTGGACGAGTAATAAATCGAGATCGACAGTAAAAAGATTATAGTCATTCAAAGCAGCAGACATATGTCTTGGTGTAATTGTTTCCAATATGCGTCATTGCTCTCGATCCTTAGCCTTCTGCATTCAGAAAAACATAAAAATTGTGCATAGTTGTTACTACATAATATTACGTTATTTTGTAAGCAGTGTGTACAGTTTAGTTTGTACAGAATGAGGGAGGTTATAAAATATACCAGTGACTGTTGTGAACTAGGTTAGACTAAGAACTTTTGACACCTCTTTGAAGTGAAGACTTTTTCAGTATTGTTGAACACTTTTTTGTGAAGCAATACTTTTTACTTTTTATACAGACTATTTTGACTTCGGGCCGGCATTGTCAAGACACAACTAAGTCAAGAAAAAAGTTGTGGTACTGCCAAATATGTACGGTTTTTACTCCCAAGGGGAGCGACAACAGCTGTTTTGTTTAGTCCTTACACATTTCACGAGCTTTACCTACTACGTTTACGTAAACGTTGACTAAATTATCAAATCGTCCGTTCCCTAAAGTTTATTACAACAGTATTTGAGCGATACTCAATATTCGAAGCTCTTAAATAAATACCTAACTTCTAAACGAAATCTAAGAAGAATTTAAAAAGTTTTTATTTTGCGGGCGCTTAGTATTTACACAACTTCCAGGGCTAAACTAATGTTTTGAATTGCAATATGTACAATATGTACATAATTATACACTTGTTTCAGACAATATACAGACGAAAATAAGGTTTTTTTTTTTCAATTTTTATTCAAAATTACTTTCAACTTTCTTTAATACGTAGCTACCTACTTAGGAATATTTTCAATGGTTCGTTTTATAATTCTTTCCTATTGATTTTGAATTAAATATATACGAAACAAAATTGTCGGTCACAAAAAAGGACTTAAACAATTTATCACAAAGTTCTTTCAAGTAAAAACCTGAACATTTCTCACCACTGCGTTTCTCACGTGCCCAATACTTTTCAACCAACAGTGTTGTATGGAAAGGTGTCGACACCTGCGACGGCTTATAGGGACTTTAGAACACGCCTATTGTGTGATAAACAGCTCTTGAAGAACTTCAAACGCTTATTTTGCGACCCACATCTACCTGTTTAAAATTCTATAAATAGAAAAAGCGGCTTCAAATTTGTTTTAGAAAATATATTACATATTTGTAACTCTACGAAGTGAAAGAGCTCAAATCTGTTAAAGTAACAAAATGGTCTATTACTTGGTCAGATTTGAACCCAAGTGTGGACATATTTAAAGATATTCGTTCACGCAACATAATATTGTATACGTTTATAAAACCTACTTTAATTAATTTTTTCAAATAAGTTTAACAATTCATAACCATAACGCTTGCGCTTCATTCTCAGTAAAATGGCACTTCAAACTGCATGCTTATGATGAGGGAAAAGCATTGCTTACGTTCTTCTATTTCAAAACTATAGTGCTTTCGTCGCTAGAGCGGTGCATTGTTATTTCTTAGTAAAGTGCTGATATATTGCGGGTGGCGTATTTCGAAAGCGGAACAATGGCGGTACGAATATGTACTTTATCACAACTGCTTTAACTCTAGTTTAAGGTATAGTTTTTGGCTAGAAAGATAGAGACAATGTAAAGAGAACCTTAGTGTGTTAAGATAGATACCAGTTTGGGATATGTGTGTGTATGGACGCAGGTGTTGGCAATCTCGCAGCCGCAGTTTGAATCACGCCTGTTGCACCAAGCCGCATATATCTTAGCTCACTCAGGGTGTCATGTCTACTTGCTCTTTTACACACTTAGTACTCCATACAACGTTACTTTCAGAATATTACTCGAAGAAACTCATGTTTCTTTTGACAGGTACTGAGTAATAAATATGATATACAATACACCTTTTATGGTAGCTTTCTTAGAGATCCTATGGGTATAGACACAAAAACAATAGTGTCGCAACTTCAGAGTGACAGTCCATTAAGCACTCGGTGTCCTTTGTGATACAATGAACAACATGTTGTTTAGTAATCCGATATTAATAAAGTAATGAAAAGATAAACGGACAATGGTAGACAATGGTAGTCATAGTGTGAAAACCATATACAATGTAGAAATTCTCTGCCATGTTTGCAGCTATTGTGTGGCATTAAAAGGTTAATCAATATCTTCATCATCTTCTTACAGTTAATGCTGTATAGTGCTTGCTACTGTCTTACTTTTAATGCGAAGAGGTTTTTTAATTAAACATTAAAAGGTTGTTTGAGAGTAAACAGCAAACGCGTCATCAAAGATTTGAATAAGAGTTTAGGTAGAAGACGGCTTCTCGATGTAACCTGCACTCAATTCAATTCGACTGCGTCTTGTTCAAACAACTCGACAGTAACGGTGCTCCAAACATATCAGTTACTGAGACTAACTGCGCACCTACCGGCGGCGTCTTATTTGTATGGGCAAATACGAGGGTGGAAGGGTGAAGAAAAAATGGAGAAACGCGTCCCGAATAAACAGAATAGAAAAAACGGCATCAAACAATAATTGAAATCATAGGTCGGTCGCATGTCTGTCCCCGACGGGCGACTAATGCTGCGGAACTCTTACTTTGGTATGTAGGTTTTAAGTTTAGTAGGCCTTTTTCAAACTTTAATCTGCAGAACAGTCTATTTCTCTTTCGTATTTTTAGTTTTGATAGTTAGAAGCCACTTTCCAGTGATTTACAATGACAGCCATCAACTAGAACTGGGATAGCAATTGCATAGTTATAGTAACCTAATAATAATAATAAAATATGCCTGTATGCTAATACTTTTTATTCTATGTTATCAAAACTATAGTTCTGTAAACATACCTATACTAAAAATATGTATTTGACTTGCCGTTTTGATAAGTTTGTAGTTACCAATACACACGTCGTAGCTATTAATCTCAACAAATCGAATAACAGAGGTTGTCCGGGGATGAAGAGAAAAGATTGCCTCCGTCCTCAATAGGACAGCTCTCTGCAGTCACGATATCATTATAAGTGAGTTAACTCAATTTGCGGCATATTGTTTGAGAGAAGCTTAATAACAGAGACAGTAGGCCGGGGGTCTCACCATGGCTACCCTTAACCATAAGCAAGACGAGAACTGACAGAGGCATAATTTCTTATCAAGTCATGTCGAAAGGGCAATTGTGTGAGACAAATTTGTAAACTGTACTGTACCTACTGTTATGAAATGGATCTAACTAGAAATTAGATAATCGCTTTCTTGTTTCGCTACCCAATACCAAAACCGTCGAAGATCCAAACATAAATTGGTCGTACTCATAGTGTTAAGTGCATTTGAAGAAAAGAAAACGTCAGGCGGTCTAAGTCCGTCCCGAGCTATCTTTACTGGTAAAACACAAATACAAGGATTATTGGTAGAAAGATGTTTAATTCAATTTATTTTTTGGTATAAATCGAATTTAAAACAGGTTCGGTATCTTATAATGAACACTATAGAGTTACACAAAGGTTCAGATGAAAAATACCTAGTATAATTACACGCTAAATTAATCCCAATTAAATAAACAACTCAATCTTGGTGAAGCTATTTTGGAAGTAATTCGGCGCCTTTGGAAGCTGATACGAACGTTGTCGAGAATTGAAAATAATTTGTCTATTGAGGGTTATTTAACAGTTGTGCGTTTATTTGTTTGCTCCACGGCCTACCTCTTACAAAAGCTACCACTGTACACTCGATAACAAAATTAGGGGCTTGCCGCTAATTGTGAACTCTATACCAAAGTAGTAAAGCATATAATTATAATTTCACTTTCAGTAATTACGAGTCAGAGGTCGATACCGTCGGAGTAAACGAGCTGTCGAATAACAGAATTAATCGAAAGTACGAATATTCCGTTTGAATTCAAAATGAATTACCAGAACTCTTTCATAGTTTATTCAGTTTGGGTATCATAGCACATTTAGATAACAACTAGCCCTTACATACGAATAAGTACTTGAAAAAGTAAACAAAAATAATATTATTACGTTAGTTTGGCATAATCCTGTTTTCAAGGTATGGCAAACATAAACTAACGGGATAAAAAAATGGCAAAGTGATCCAAAGAAACTCTCTCCCTTTTCGCAGGTCTGCAGGAAGAGATTCTTAATATAAATTAGCAGAGACTACTATTTCTATCTATATATCTCCATGTTTCTTCTTATATACACAAATTATTAAAGAAATAATATAATGCGTCCTATTGAAAATTTGTTAGATACGAGTACTATGGGTGCGCCAAAGTTCACCTAAATTTTCAACTCCGAAAATTGGAACTCCGAAAATGTTCTTCCTAACATTTTTCATCCTAACAATCACAATTCCTAACTACTCTGTCTCTAATGTTTTAATTCCGAATCATTCAACTTCATAATGTCGGTAGCAATAAACATCTATTATACTATTATTTCTTTTCCTATATTTTGTCAACATAACTATCTTTTACACTATTATTGAAAGTCATACCTTTTTGTTTAGATTTATTTTTATTAATAATAATCAGTAGGTATTATTTACATTAATTTTGCGTAATTTTTACAGTTTTAGTTATTTACACGTACAATCTCGCTGCGGTCATTCAGTCAAGTTCCAGAAACGAATCGGTCATATTTATAGTTCTTGGTTTAGGTTAGGTTAGAATTGTGACCACACAACGCACGAGCCGAGCGAGCGAAGCGAGCGTGCCGCGGTAGCGGCCGGCGAAGTGCCAGAAACAAATCGAAAACGAAAAAGGTCCTAAACATAACCGTAAATCAGTAGTATTTTATGATTTTCATTCATTTAAGCCAAAAAATCAGTGAAACAACGTTTAATCATACTAAACAGTTTTCTAATTAATAGTAATAAGTATGTACCTAACAACAAATAACCAAAAAAAAATTAAAACTATAAATAAAATATAATTCTACCGACATATATTTTTATTACATTTGGTAGATAAATGTTTCTTTCTAAGTATGAGTGTCAATATTATGGTAATTATGTTTAGGGATAAAAACGTTAGGATAAAAAACATTAGTAGCTTTAATATTTTATGTTAACGATTTTATTGATAACAATTTTCGGAAACATGAGTGTTATGAACATCGACGGTAGCACTACAAATAGTATGAATAAAAACTTTAGGATGAAAAATTTTAGGAAGAGTGATCATTCGGATTACAAATCGTTAGGAAGAACAATTTCGGATAAAGAACTTTAGGTGAGTCAATATGGACCCGAGTACTATAGTAGTTTTGTATGAGACACCGGTTTAACTGCCGAGCCTAACAAAAAAGACCTACAGGATGCCTTTGTGATTTTTTTTAGAAAAAGCTCTTGAATCGGTAACAATATACGAACGACTACAATTGACTGAAGTTGTAGAATTCCAAAGTGGTGAAGATCAAAAACAGGTAGCAATAGTTTAACATATACCAACCCTTACAGGAATATAAAATGTTATAAATCTCCAAAGTAGTTAACTATAAATTGTGGTCGTCTTCGGATATTTGCGTCTGTACACATTAGTTAATACATTGTAGCACAATAAAACCATAAATGTAATGTAATAATCAGGATCAAAAGTTTTATTATAGGCCAATAATGTTACAAAAATGCCGTCAAAAAGTCATTTAATGCGCGTTGAAGCATATCGTTGAATACCATTAACTGAGCAATATTTTATGCAGTGTTGGGTGTACGAGGCGAGCGCTAGGGTAGAGTGGCGGGGACAGCCCAGCGGGGCGCCGGATGTCATGGAAAAATTGCTACTTCCGAGCCGGAGCCCCCACAAAAGGGCCCGTCTGAGATTTTATTATCAAGTGTAGTGACCTCTACTGTGCTCCGTTACACGCAGTCTATCAAAAATTACGACAGTTCTTTTAGTGAATAGTACAATCTTGTATCTTGAATTTTAGCAGATGGTATAAGACGTCCTTCCGTGAAAGTTTCTATTACAAACTAGTGAAACAAATTTGTTTTACGAGTATTGTGTTTACTTACGAGATACAAATAGGGTGCTCGAGCATGTAGCATCTCATATAAAACCAGGTGCACTTAATCTTCTCAATAGACACGATTTACACAGTATCGGAATATTTAATAAAGACGTCGGGACCACAGAAAACTTAATAGTACAAAACAAAATCGTGATCGCACTTTCAAAAGATAATATTTATTTTGACGACATATAGGTATTATTTTATTGTACCCGGACAATAAAATAATACCTATATATAGTCAAAATAAATATTCTTACTACAAATTTAAAAAAATACGAATACATAGAAACGTTGATTGCCGAAACTCACAGGTTCCTAGAAGTTATGTATGAATTATAAGCTGATCTCGACACAACTCATTAAAATGTCGAGCCAATAAAAATTATTCTATATTAGAATATTACTGCGGTTACATCGCGAGTTGTATCTAACAGGGAGTTAATGGTAATATTGATTCGAGTCTAGGCTGGTCGACACACTAATTGTTTACAAGTAGATACGTTTTCAATTGCAGACGGCTGCTGTCAGTGTACCAATTTCGTGGTATTCATAACAAATTACGTATTAAAGCGAGTGGAAGCGCAAACAAAACGGCCCGTGTTCGTGACATGAATTGAGCGTGCGGTACGTGCAGTTCGACCAGATGCGGACACAGTGCTTTCGTGGGCGAACAGCGATACTTATAATTTTCATGCAATAAAGAGGAAATACGATGAATTTAAAATCGATTAAAACGTTTATGAGGCTTAGTTCAATCTAGCATTATTAGTCAGCCTTCAATGCAATTGATGGGCTGTGTGGCGTGGTGGCAGTGAATGCAACCGCTACGCAAGGGCCGCTAATTCCATTCTCAGTAAAATATTGGCATGAATATACAATAAAATGTTTGAATTGCCTTTTTTCTGTTTTGTGTTTAGAAGAGCACGTTAAGCCTCGGTCGTGGTTGTCTTACAAATATCTATAGCAGCCGTTACTAACTGCAATGCTTCGATACTTCGAATGGGTTGTGGAGGTCATATGACAGTCGCGTCATGGAAAATATCGAATTTGAGTCAAACCTGCGCCGCATAGTTAGTGTTATAAAAGCGGACCCCAGAATATGTATGGAAATCTTCCCATAAGACTGTGATTAACGCTAGGATGAAAAAGTTCAATCTAATATTAATAGATATACGCGTTTTCTGTGTGAATACACGAGCAATAGTAATACGCTTTTACTGTGTGCATACACGAGCAAGTATAAAAGGTTCAATTGTTATAATTGTTTCCTATACCTTTTCAATCAGTCAATTCGGCTGCACTTACCGGAACAAGCTGGGTTGCGAAAAGGCTACAACACCGTGGACCTGTGCCCGTGGGCATACAATTAGGTAGACATATTAGGTAGACTATTATGTGTGTGATTAGTTACATACAGAGAGCCTATGTCACAAATTTAAATACTATAACTCCGTTACATTTTATAACATTTAAATTTCTGATATAGGTTCTCCATTTAAAAGATACTGAAAGGTATTTACGCATATAGTAATTCGTTAATAACGAAATGTTTTGCTGATTCTAATCAATTTTGAAGTAATTCATAAACGGATCCTTCACACGACAAAACTAGCTCATCATAAAGTTTAATGATGAGCCCATTGTATAACAAATTGATCAACACATGGAGTGAACCGAACGATAAATAAAAATGTTATATGAACCAAATATGTTTACGAAACCTAATACCAATAACATTATTAACAATATTTGTTAGCCTCTGGCTATCTACTAATTGGTATGAAACTTACACTTCAATAATAGATATAATTGTTTACACAAGAAAAATGATTGGTTATCCTTATTTATCTAATTAGTGGATATGTTATGATATTAGATTATCCGGGGATGGATATCTTCCAATTAGTATTAAATATCACATTGTTTATAGATTAAGACAATATACCGAAAAAACAATGTGACCTCTGGTAACTGATATATAACAGAGTATATCGTATTTGATACTCGTAACTTTAAGAAAAAATATGGTACTGTATCTAAACTAATTTTGTAAATTTATTATTTCAACAATGCATATCGGGAGTGCAACAATGCATATGTTAACTATTGTGCATGAGGTCCCGAGTTTGAGTAAATGTTGTTATTGGGTTACTTTTTATATAGCTTTTTAACAACTGTCTGATACTCTTCAAGACGTTAATTGGTAGTGCTTGTGTGGCTAAGCACGTACTGTTAAAAATTTCTTCCTTCTTCCCAATGATAAGGCAATAGATTGACCACATAGTACATTTGAAATATGTGTGTAATATCTCTTTAAGTCACTAAGGAGCATGACCATGAATGATATTCCTTATAACTAATATTCGTATTTTAAGCAAAATACCTATTTGTTATATTTACAAACATACAGAGATAAAACAATGTTAAATATGTAATATTTTTATTACAAGTCAAATAAACAAAAAAACTTTTGATCCGTGGATAAAGTCATATTTTCGTCCTTCAGCGGAACGTGTCCATCAGGCTGGCGGCATTTCCCGATTGTATGACCAGTAATAGTATACATGAAATCTATGTATATATAAATGAATCGCGAAGTATGTTGGTAAGCGCATATCTCGAAGACGGCTGGACCAATTCGAGTAATTCTTTTTTTTATTTGTTCCTTAAACTCTACGGAAGGTTTTTATGGAGCAGCAGCAATGGGATCAGAAGTCTATGCGGGCGGAGCCGCTGGCAACAGCTAGTAGTCGTCATTTTCTGAACCATTTCCCAACTCGGTTGGGGTCGGCTTTACAGTCTAACTGTGATGCGGCTGAACTTCGATATTTTACGTGAAGCGACTGCCATCTAACCTCATCAACCAATGGTCCAATGACCAATGGCGATATCGAGGTTCCAAGTTAGACCGGTTGGACTTTTGAGGGCTCCAACTACCTGTAACGACTGCCACAGATGTTTGTATGGAAACCGGGACCGACGGCTTAACTTGCTCTCCGAGGCACGTCTAGACCAGCAACAGCTAGTACAAAATAAAACAACTAACATAAGAAACCGAACTAAATACAGTTTACGATTAACAACAGAACCTAAGGCTCAACATAGTTCACATAGCACTAAAAAGTGGGTTTATTCCTGCAGACAGAATTGGAAAGTTCTAATGAAGGCAGTCTCGATATCGGAAAGAGATGTTGTTATCTGGAAAATGAACACTAGAGCGTAATCCCTTTAATTAGCGAAAGCAAGACGAAATGACACTATCCATAGACCGACTGCATACTAGACTTGCTGCATACACGTGATTAAATTGATAAATATAATTGATTTTTTTACAGTTACTGCGACATATTACACTGCGCTATCTGCACTCCAATCCAATGCAGTTTGTGTTATGAATTATAAAGCGGATAAACTTACTTGTGCAAAATCTTTTGTAAAACAATAGATTTATCTTAGTACCTACATTATCATTATAAAGGAAAGTAAATGTTGCTACGCCCAAAATTCGAGAATGGCTCGATTAAAATGGTCCTTTTTTCATATGTTTCTTACCGCCAACGGGGTACGGAAATGGGAACAGAATTACATGCAGGTGATTTCGGCTATAGAATTTCGTGTAGCGACTTCTACGTAACCAGTAACGTGCGTAAGGAAATTAAAGATACAAAATTAGTGAAACGCATTCAAAGCAGCAGACAGCCGGTCTAGTCGGCGACAAAGTCACGCAGACAGCCCGCAGCGCGACTGTGACTCGTCGTGAATGCCTAATTACGACGCTGAGTAAATAACTTTTCTATTTGCCTCGGGTCGGGTAGCGTTCGGTAAAACATTAATCATGATTGAGCTAAGTGGCTTAATACGGGAGGGATAATGGCGAGCAATGATCGCCGGCAGGGGGCGGCGCCGTATGGGCGCGCTGTTGGATGTCGTCGGTGCGTCACCAAAGTAGCCGCACCCGCTCAGATGTGAGTCGCGCGTGTTAAAATATTATGTTATCAGTCCAGCGTAATAAATATTCTACTAGTCTGTTATCCAAAGACTAATTACAAAACAGGATTTAACAAAAATCTACGTTAAAATATTTCTTTAATAGTTAACTCATTCTTATCAAAAGAGTGAAGGTTTGTTATAGTATAATACATACGAGTATTTAAAAACGTAGCCAGTTTGCCTTGTGATCACACCATAATTGGAAATCTATTTCACTCATTCAATCTTAAGCTTTCTCTTAAGTTTTACAATATTTCGTAGAAGGCATTTAAAACGCATTCTATATCTAGAACTTAAGAGGTAAACTATCCGCATGAGGCGTCCTCAAGACGGTAATGAAGCCGCGATGGCTCCTAAATGGAAAACACAAACATGAGGGTGGAACGCCGCGGGCGCCCCGCATTGTTATTGTTTGTACACCGAAACTAAAGCACCGAGGAAGTCCTACACGGGCACTAACCGGAAACTTTAAAAGAAACCTTCAAGATGTAAGGCGAAATACTGTGCAGCAGACATTTTGATATGAAGCATCAATTAAAATTGTGCAGCGGGTTGCTCGTAACAGGAAATTGTCTTGTTCATTTTCCGCCAAAACTACTGATGTGCACATAACTTTATTATGTAATTGAACTGTCTTTTAGAAACTGAAGCCATCATTCTTTCATGTCTAACGTATATAAGTGAACTAAATACTTTTGTAAAGTTCACAGGTATAGGTACGTAAGTTACAGAGGTGCACTATCGATATCGGCTGAACCAAAGTGGGCAGTAGAGCCACGGGCGGTGCTGGGGGGCGCACTCCTCACCCAGAGAGCTTTTCCTTGTCACCGGGCATAACACTAAACGATAATATCGATATTGCGATCGACTTCCGATCCTTAAACGGCAACAATCGTATGTCGACGTTAATGGAACCGCTGCTTCTAAACCGAACTCTGTTTATGCATATTGGCGTCTAACGAGATTTAACGCCCCGCCATTACTAAAATATCATTCGTTATTTTAATTTCGTAAATAAAAGTAAATAAAAATTGAGTCAGTTAATAAAAATAGATGTTAGTATACCTAAACATACTAGATGATTATATCAACATGTCTAGAGCGAAATCGACAAAAAGTTACAAGGATTCTTTTCGATTGCGTTTCTGTACGGATTCATCGTTTAACTTGGTTGAACGCTGCCACAATAGCAACCCTGAAATGGTTGCAAACGGTATTCTGGTTCCTCTATAGAAGTTCAAAAATGTATAATATAATCACAATGCATTATCCTCAAAATTTATAAATTACTTTCACAGATAACTTTATAGCATATTAAATGTAAGATGAAACAAATTCACTGAATTTTTTTATATAGATTCCAACATTAATTGCTTAAATCTTTGTAAACAACCCGATACATGCTTTTCTTTCTATCCTTCGACAAAAGTAACTCAACAAATTCAAATTTATATATTATAATAACTTAACAATAAAAGGAATCCAGATGTCAATTTAACCAATTTGTAATGATCATGTAAGATTGTTGTAAAATCTTTTATTTTGTTCCATATTATCTTCGGATGCAACTTGTATGATGAAAAAATTACGTATATTAGATAGATACATTTCAAAAATAACAGGAATACGAAAAGCAATGCCAATATATTCTCTGCATTCAATATATGTACCTATTTCATAATCAAGTATTTTCTTATTTATCCAAAACAGGATATTGGAAATATGGGCGACAGAGCTTTCCTGTTCATGCACGGCCGAGCTTAATAATTGACAGCTTACGGAAACTATTGCGAACGGTTCACTGGTGTGAAAATCCTTATCAAGGCACTTACTAGTAATTATTCGATAAAATACCTACCTGGCGGATTATTGGTCCAGTGATTGTAGTGACAAATAAACAACATTAATATTATTTATTACTGTGTTGAAGATACATCATTATTTGATAAAGCACATGATTTCTGACCGAATGTAAACTAGAAATGATTGTTGAGAAATAAGCAATTTATCAAAAACAACATAGCACATTAGGTGTCAGAAACCCATGTCGAAGAGACAAGTATTGAGTTTAATTGAAGAGTTTAATAATAATACTTGAAATAATAAAATATTCGGACATAATACATGAGTGATACATAAAATCTACCGTTATATTCGCTCTAACCTGCATATGATAATAAATCTTAGAGTTTTAATATCCTCATTTAGGTAACTTATCTTTCATGTCCCACGCAATAACCAGTGAATCTATTGCCATCAAATGGGCCCATTTTCATTAGCTGTATGTTAACTGACGTACAGTGAAAAAGGTGTAAAATGAAAACAATGAAAAACTATTCTGGTAAAGAATTAAATAAGCTTTTCTCTCGATATTATAAAATCTACGTAATTCAACAATAAACAGCTTCCGAAAACGAAACCAAACAAAATTCGCTTCAGATGGTAGTGAGCGGGTCTCTGTGAGGCGAAAGGGGGGCAGGGCGGCGGGAGAGGGATGTTGCCGGCTCACAATGCTGATTGAAAGCAAATAATGAAATCATAGGGAATGGAACCTTGGTAGCACCCGCAAATACTGTGAAAAATTGCACTCGCGCTCTCACAACAATGAATGCACAAAATACAATATGAAATCTTGTGCAAAAACCAATCATACTCAAAATTCCAGAATGTAACCTGGCTAGTTTTTAGTTAAAACAAAATATGTAAACCCTGTTCGCACTTTTGCTGTCTAATATAGACAAGATTATCTTCAGAAAATTCTACATACTGAAATAATACTTCGCTAATTATTAAATGTATTACATTTTGAAAACAACGAAAAATGAAACAAATGTATAAAAAATATATGAGTGACTTAGTTAAAACAATCATTTATTTGTTTCTTTTCTTGTTATCATCTGTTGACATAATTGAGCTAACGATGACGAGAGACACAACTCCTCAACGATTAGATGTTAGGGGATACTAAAATATTTGAGTACTTTTGAGCTTTTGTTGTGAAATCTCTTGATAGTTTCTGTACGTGAAGGATTTAAACTACTGGTAGGTATATAGATAGTACTACTGTGACAATACTATTGAATGTTTGCGTGCATGTATGTTATGAAATATGTTCACTTTTTCTTGAAATTTTGAAGTAGTATTGCTGTTTCAAATCGAGATTTCCCTATAAAAAGAGCTTGCCACGGATTCTCAAAACTATCAAATATACTCTAAAATTTTCATAAGCATCGATCAAGCCCAGACGAATTTTCATCTTTTCTGTACTTTCCATCCAAATTCTACTATTGGTGTATATCCATATTGTAAATTTTTGTCTTATTGTGTACAATAATGAGTTATCTATCCATCTAACTAACTAAATACCTACATAGAATTTTATATATAATATTTTACTGATTTGTTTTTAAATGTCATTACACAAATCTCAATGTTCAATATTTGGACAAGGCGTTTTTCAAAATACCCTGGGCAATCTTTGCGGCAGGTTTGTAGCAAGGAAGGTAGTGGGCCCGTCGCCATAAAGAAGGCGCTCAAACACAGGGTACAAACAGAGGAGCGCCGTCGGCCGCGCCCGCACGCAAACACTACTTGACCGATCATCCTTTACGTACCGCAGTTATATTTCATGAAAGCCATGTATCATATCAATGTTTTGTTTTACAAGAATTTTTCTTCTGTCGAATCGACGGCATTTTTGCTTTGCCATCGTGGTGTAGTAATTTGTTACGGAGAGGGCCCAGGCATAGGTTTCGCTCTTCGGGAAGGGTTACAAAAATTGAAAAGGTAATGAATCTGTTACGATACTGTAGTTATCAATTAGGTATATTGATCCAAGTGACGAGTTAGGATCTATTTCTAATATACTCAGAATACTTCTGGTTTGGTAAATTTTACATAACAATGATCGTAAACATTGGTAAAAGCGTAAAAGTTCCATATACCGTTAGGTAATATATATATGTATACGGCTCGGTTTGGCTTTCTTAGTGGTCAAATACCAAAATAATACTACTAAAACGTTTAATTTTCAGAAATAATTGGATACTCTGTGTAAATTATTGCGTTTTTCTGAGAATTCAGAGGCTTCAAAGACAAGCAAGAATTCTAATTATATTTCTTTTAAAATTGTTACAAAGGCAGCTTTCTTGGTATCAATAAATTATTCATTCGCAAGTAGTTGTTATATAAAATACTAGGAGTGGGCGGAGCAGTAATAATAGTATTCTTACAAGTAGGCATCAAGTTTATTTTCTTTTAATAAAAAATATTTTAAATGTTTCAGCTCGCTCACAGAAATTACAACGAGAGTTTAGGTCAGGGTGTGGCCAGTTCATACGCCTAAATAGTTCTTCCATTTTTAATCAGTTGATGCATTTGATTTTTCATGATTTTATAAGATAATTATAATGTTTTCCAATGTAGTGGTATTGATTAGTAATAACATAACATAACACATAGCATAAACTCTCGTCTATATCCCCGAAAGGGTAGTAAGAGGTGCTAGCACCCACAATTCGCCAGTTTATGTTTAGGTCCCAATGTAATAGGTGGCGAGCCTATTGCCGTTAACCAGGGTTAGTTATAACCTTAGCATGAATATCATACATTTGTACCATACGACACTGTGAAACAAAAAGTATAAAAATATTGCACGACGTTGCTTCAGGCATTTCTTAGACCAAGCATCTTCTCTCGATGCAATCCTTTCAAATATAATGAATATGTCGTCAAACCTCTTTATTGTTTAAACTACTGAGTAAATTAATTTAAAATATAAAATGGTTCTCATTAAATAGGGTCATAAAAACTGTCACTGATTTTCATTACGGTTTTGTCGTTAACGTAGTACCTATGCAAAATTCTCTGATGATACCGTGAAAAAGAAATCAGTTGCTGAGTTAGGAAAAAGGCTCAGAAAGTGATGACCTAGAAGAAGGTATGTGTTGAATTTATTATGATCCAATACGTTAAAAAAAGAATTTAATATATTGCAACATTAAGAGCAATTGTGTCCTTTCTTAGTCTATTATATTGAACAAAAATTGTCTAGTAGTAAAACTATGTCTCTACTACTACACAAGTAGGGGCGCAGTGACAATTTAGTAGTCGCTGGCTGTGGGACACTCCAACAATCTTCTCTATCAAAATTTGGGTGTTTCTTAATTCCAGGATCATTTCTCATTTATTCACTTTCTTAAACCTAAGAAAATGCAAAATACAGCACGACTTAACGACACACTAAGCTCATTCGGTGTAAAAAGTAACATCAACTATTCATTATAGTACGGGTTCTTTTGAGATAACTGACACTTAAAATAGTGACAACTACCATTCTTAATCACTGCGCAAACATGGCTGCTGAAAATTAGTCGAAACATCTTAGCCTTAGTTGCACGATCTTACTTTGACCGTGACAAAGCTGGTCAACGTACCGGTCAGGTATAAAACGTCATAGCCTTGGTTGTAACTATAACCAGCCACGCTCAAACGTCAAATTCTGTCAAAAACAGAGCTACAAAAATCATGGAAAACAAAAATAAGTGGAAGCGGCATGTAGTCGGTGCACGCGTGTCATTGGTTGACGTATTTATGCTACGAAGGATAAATTCGATAATATGAACGTTTTTGATAAGAATACGTCTAAACTTTTTCGTAAATATTCAAGCTTTTTCAATTCAAAGTATGAAATGCCATAAATACTTTTTTCACTACGGCAGCTCAAACAAGTACGTTTTACTGCATAACAACAGTGTGCAAAATGCGATTTTGCCCACTGCGTGAGACAAAGTAACTTTTTAATATATATTTTTTAATTTTTCTATAAACAGTGCCAACCATAGATTTTAAAAAGAATTGTTTCGCGATGAACTTTCCAACTACATAATCTGCACTCTATTCCTTGGCCGTCCTTTAGAAAGTTCTTTAAAATATGAAGGTCCAATTTCGAAATTCTAAATTTGAAAGGTATTTGTAAAACGCATAACCATGTTTTTTATTTAAATTATTTAATATTTTAATGTATTATAACATAACATAAACTCACGCCTATATCCCGGAAAGGGTAGGCAAAAAAAAAACAATTATTCACTAGTAGAGCACGGTATTATTAACGGTTATGTGTGTGAGTTTGGCGACATCGGTTCCGCTACTGCAGCTATCGCGTCGCACTTCTACTAGTTTTTCTGTTCTGTGTACGAACCATAGAGTTAACCAAACCATTTCTATCAAACTGTTAAATTTGACGGTGACCGTGACTTTGACGATGACCATGACAGATAGTTCGTGCAACTAAGCCTTAGTAGACTAAAAGTAAATAATACAAAATACGTCGCGATAGAATTCGTAAAAAAATGATTGCATATTAATGTGTGACTTTGTGTAAACCTCAGAAAGTATCATGGAGTAATTAATTTGTAAATTGCTGAGCTTACGTCCAAGTCAACCATTTGACTTCAGTAATTTGTTCATAATGTCGCATCTTCCTAATAGTAAGCTCTTACCTATTAAGTCTAATGAGATTTTAATTGAGATGTGGCGATCTGTCGACAAATACGAGAACTAGGTACACCGACATCCGGCGATTAACTATCGTTAAGTTAGTTTTGCAATTGCTAGATTCTGACTATTTAGGCTTGAATTAAGTTGCCTCTGACTTTCGATAATGTTAGTGATATCATTCTGATTACTGTAGTTCAAAAAGATATATTGCAAAGTCTCCTCCCGCGTGAACTTCAGATCCCATTTTCGTTGCTGACCTTCCCTGATAGCATGATGAAATATAGCATATGGCACTTATCAATTCAGGAGTTTGAGGCCCTAGACATTCTATAGAAACTCGCATCTACCGAAAATTAAGGAATGGAAAAATTCTGGCACTTAGGGAAAAGAGATAGCTAAATTTACAATAGACCGCGTTAAAAAATATTGTCGTTTTTCAAGTCCCTACTTACTGCATTTGCTTCTCCGTTTTTTTTTCCAAAAATCACCTACTGAAAAGAACTTGTTGTCTAAACTATAACGATAGGTGACATCAAACGTATTTGCGTTGTTTCTCATACGATAGTTCTTGGCATATTTCAAATGTTTAATCAGTTATGTGAAGATGCAAATGAGGCGCCGGCGTCAAGTGGCGCCGTCCGAGGCGCCAGAGCGACGCTTGGTACGCAACTAATCGCTGCGACACGTAAAACGCACTCATTTGCGACTTAATAGTAAATTATTTTGACTTATGCATATAACAGCTTAGAAAATGATGATCAACTTGATTTATGTAAATTTCGAAGCAAATATTGTAGCAATAGAAATTAATGAAGAAATCCATAGAAAAAAGGGTATTTATTTTATATTACTATTGAAAAACATATGCCAGACGAAGTATGATATTTTAGGTCACATAAGAAAGCATTATCAGAATGACGTTGTCGATACCCTTTTTCTATGTTCTATGTATTTTAACACTAAATATAATATAATATTAATGTTTGAGTAAGCAGGCATGTTAAACTATGATAAAAGAAAATTATGAAAAATACATAAGTAATAATACAACGCTATCTTAAGCCGAAGTAAGTATAACTACGTAGTACCCACTATTTATCTGTTCTGTGGGATAGGTCTATGCGTTTAGGTACCTATAGATACCAAAGAAAACGTCAATTTTAGTTACGACTAACGCGTTATGCCTGCTGCGGTAGTAAACCGTCTTGTCTCAAGTTTGTAGCGGGCTCATGCATGTTGGTTTTTACTCCTCTTGCGTTAGCATTATTATAGTTTTATGTCCGCTACAGGGATGAAAAATTATGTTTATTGGAATTATGTGTGCAATACGCGGAGGGTATTGAGTGGAACACAAAGAATAGGGAAATTTGAAGGTAGTCTCGATATTTGACATACGCAATAAATTGGTCGTGCATTTAGTAAACACCAAAAAATTAAAACATATTGATACAATACGTGAAAGCGAAGTGATACCGCTTCAAGTTAGTCATTTTTACGACGTCATTTTGTAGACAATGTAGTAAAATTCGGGAATATTATCATTTAGCCCATTTTATTTTAAATAAAATTAAGGTATTTGTCGGGACGGCGCAACATGTAATTCTCCTCTATACATTCCTATCAGTTTAGATTTTTTTCTCTTTATCACATACCTATTATGTACAAACTTAATTTAAGAGCGAACCACGTTGCTTGGTAAAAACAAATATTGAAAAAAAAAACACTCCCTGGCAAATAAGTCCTGACATACTTCATGAATACTCATGGTTGATTTTTTTGGTATTCTCACAATGATAATAATAATAAGTAACTAACCTGTGCACGTGAAACGCCCGCGCGCATTATTGGCCGTTATCGAAACGTTTTAAAGTTTCCCAACTCGAAAGTAACCAGTCAACCAGTTTACCGTTTCGTTTGTACTTATATGGTAAATTCAATATTGATTTAAAAGAAAATTCAAATAAATATTTACTTATAGATAGTCTTCTAACTCAGTGGTGCATACAATAGTACGATTTCTCCTCGATTACGAAAATAATATGAAATACATTTCATCTGAATAATATTTTGAATTGACCTTGAATCGAAATATTTCCAATGTGATCACACGTCATCTCACTTCCGGTCTATTAGGGCGTCATACAGGTTTGTCATTGTCGATTATAACCTTTTTGGTGGTTTGACACTAGGCCCGCGCCCCTGTCGCCACGCACGGAGCCGTCCAGTCGCGCTCAACCGGGTGCGTTAAATACGCGTTGACGGGTGGCACCTAGCGTTAATTACGGTCCACCGACTTCCAATAGAGCACGTAGGTTTACCAAAAACATTCTTGATATCTCTTAAGATTTTTTAGTAAAAGAAATGATTTTCTAATACTTAAGATGCTTAGTGTCAAAACAAATTTGTGCTTTTTGTAATGATACGATAATACACAGCCTGGTAGGTAGGTATTTTGAAGATATTGAAGTAATAATATATTACGATGTAATATAAAAGTAGACGTTGCTTCTATATAATATCGTAATATATTTAGTATAGAATAAGATATAGAAGTAGTCGTTCTAATTTGGTTGTGGAGGTCCGATGACAGTTGCTTCACGGAAAATCTTCGTTCTTTGTTATAATTCTTAGTACTAGAAAACCGACTCAAACAGAGTTGGGAATAGGCTCAGAGAATGATAGAAATAGACGTTAGTGGTGGAAATCCACTACATTACAAAAAATATATATTGAGGGAGGGGAACTCACCACTAACCGATAGTTTAACAATTACAACGATAACAATAGCAAATTATTACTAATTGTCATATATAGAAATGCCAAACCGCACCCCTCAACGCAAGTAAAAATACTTCTTACCAGAGGAGAGATGTTGTCGTATGTGCAATATTCCGCAAGTTCGAAGAACAAAACACGAGGTATCTTCAGGAGTGCTATCAAGCGAATTCGCTTGTTGGCGCTCCTGAAGATGTCTCGTGTAGAGGCGAAACACGTGCAGAATCTTGGACATACTCTACTTTCTATCATCGCACCGCTCGCCATAGAGAGGGAGTTCATCCTCACACACTACGACCGGAGACGGTGCGCACTGTACGGTATGAAAGGGGAGTTACATCCAGCGCACGCTCAAGCTGTGGAATGAGCTTCCTGCCGTGGTTTTCCCAAGCGACTACAATATGGGGTTCTTTAAGAAGGGCATTAAAAGGTTTCTACAGGGTAGGCGGCACGTGTGTGACGCCTCTGGTGTTGCAAACGTCCATAGGCCACGGTGACCGCTTCCCATCAGGTGGGCCGTGTGCTTGTCTGCCACCTTAGTAGTATAAAAAAAAATGACATCTCTCCTCGGGTATTTACATCAAGAACGAGTAAATAATTAGATAATAATAGATAAGCATGAAAATATACATTATATATTTTCATGTAGTGTAAAAACTGCACATGATAATTTAAAACAATAACATACTTCGAGTGAATGGGAGAGAATTCACCATTAAGTAAAGTGAAAGAGGCGAAAGATCTCTGTTATACAGATAAGTCATAACCTTCTCTCTCTCCTATGCTAAAGCCATTCTTCAGCTAAACTATAATTCTGCAGTGGTTATGGTGCCAAAACGAAAACTTGAACAGCATTTAATACCTATATGAATGTGGAAATGATATCGCCATTGGTCATTAGACCATTGGTTGTGGAGGTCAGATGGCAGTCGCTTCACGGAAAATATCGAAGTTCAGCCGCATCATCAATGTACAAGAAAACTTTTAGAAACTGAGTTGGGAAAAAGGTTCAGGGAATGATGATGAATGTGGAAATGAGAAATGAGCAATTAAATCGCTTAACACACGTGTAACTGAAGTATGCCACTAGACCCCTTTGTGCTGTCACCAAATAGGTTCAGTGTCCCTACTGTTACAAATAAAATTTATAATATTCGATACTGTGATATTGTAGGGAATTGACACTTGCGCGTTAAATAAAATTGGTTAAGCACTTTAAGCTGTTAATAATGGCAAAGTTTCAACAAATAGTTTATACCAAAGAATAAAGCTGGTATCAGTTTTTATCCTATGCCGTCTATACATCAAAAGATCAAAACGCATCAAAGCGTTGACAAAATTCCCGCTAAGATTATTAACGTGCTATTTTTGTAGCCCTCATAATAAAGGCGGCTATATTACGGCGTCGTTCATATAAGAAAACTGACCTCGGTCGAGTGAATAAACCTCTAATCGAAGGCGCGGGGGCGCGGGCCCGGGCATAAATCAGACTCCCCTCGCGATGACGCGCTGGAGCCTTCAATTTGGCACATCCTTAAAATGACACACGAGAAGTACGCCCCTAACGATGCCGGCTTCAACTCCCGCATCACGCTTATAAATATAATCTTCTCACATATTACCGCATCAGATTATCATTACGTTGAACCTTTTACATACATATGGAGGCTGACATGAAGCGGCATAAGCGTTCTTAATATAGAAAGATCACAGACGGTTTTCACAAATTGAGTAATATACATAAAATACAATTCGCAATTCGAATATTTCCTCTCTATTATTAGGTACCCGGCGTACTTATATCCCTCAAAGAATAAATAATAGTACTATATAATTTTCATTCCAAGTGAACCTTAAAATATACTACGTAAAATAACCAGAGTTATATGTAGTTAGTTCGTAGAGGCACAGATAAAGGATTATGGGTCTTAACAGGGCACAGGGTAGTTTTAAATAGGAACAAAGGGCACACTTCACGTCAAGTATTGAATTTTGAATTTTAAGAAATAAATAACATTCCTTTAAGCATCTCTTTTGATAGTAATAATACGGATATGCTTTAAGGCTAAAATCCCATAATGCTCTCTTAGGTTTATTTGTCCACACTAAGTGTATCCTCACATACTCGTACATATTGAGAGGTCGGTGTAACGTGTGTCGCAACGAAAGCAATCAGGGCGGTGTCGTAGACAAACTGTCGGGGTGAACCTTAATTGGCGGTCGCAAAGATTTATGCGAATACCCGCCCGTCACACAATCTCCGATTTTACAGGAAAGCATAGGTCCCGTACACAATCGACCCTACGCGGAGTTACCTCACCATGCCCGCAATCAAATCTCGAAGGTTAACCTTTCACAAATACTGACTGTTCTTATTAAAACGTACGAATATCATCCCGAAACCACTTTTAGAAACTTGTGGTAATAACAGCAATACTTATGGAAAAGATATTTTAATCACATGGATACATAACAAAATGAAACGTTATGTATATATGGCATACAAAACGGTTCCCTTCTGTATTAGCCTTCTAATAAGAAATGGAATACATTTTCGTTAAATTAGCAGACTGTCAATGAAGAGCTTAGCCAAATTAGTTCGGCTCTGGGTTCGAGGTTATTGACTATGATTTTTTTTATTATTAGTGTGCCACCTATCGAGAAAAAGTATACATAGGTACTATGCTACTAATAGAAGACCAGGATAAAAGCACCTACACCTAGATGCATATGATTACTGTGCGAAAATTTCGCAATGGATACAAAACAGAGTAGGTACCTACACAGGTCCTAGTAAATAATTTGTGAAGAACTTATAGAAGATCTAACGTAACCACGTATTATATTAAGGTAAGGTAATCATTTTTAACAGGTACTTGTAGCTTCTTCAAAAGATATTGCATGTTTTTAATATTTTTATTACATGCAAAATGAGGTTGCTTTAAGAAGAAAAGTGTTTTATTGCAAGGCACTCTCTTGCATACGCCTAAGTAGTTACGTATATAAGAAATTTTACATCATCTTTTACTATTTAAAATAAAAACAGACTCTCCGCGAGTGCATGATGGATGATACATAGCCTAAAACCTTCCTCGATAAATTGACTTGTACAATACTAAAATAATTTACAATAAGAAAATTTACAACGAAAGGATATATGAGTTCTAACTGGTTTTCAGCACTATGCTGTTCTTGTGCTTACACCCTTGAATATTTATATGGATGTCTAGTGCCTAAATGTATGGTTTAAGATGTTACCTCGAAAGCGAACTCTGCTTGCACGCTGTTTTATATACACTCGTCGTTATATACAGATATAATAATAACTGGATCACAATTGAAAATATACATATTGCTGAGTTGAGAGCATAAGAAGAAACAAAAAATTAGTTAGAGTTTTACATCATTGGGTCAATAAAAAATTAGCCTATCATAACGTTTATGTATTGTTCATGAGATGTCGACAGAGGCACGTTTTATAACTATATAGCAGTTAGATGGAGCAAGAGGTCTCTCAGACGACAGTGGCGTTGTTTTTACGGGGTGACCGAGGACCGCGGGGTACCCTCCTCTTCGAGGGGGTGAACCGGTGCCGTTTTCAATTTGCTTTATTTGCGCTTGTTTTAATAGCGCCCAGTCCTTATTGCCCGCGCGGACGACCAGCCAAATTGCTTCGTGCCCGGGCGCCTTTTGATTAAGGAGGAACACGCGCGACAGAAGTAGGCGTAAAAACAAATCGCCTGAATAAACAGTGTTACTTGTGTACCAACATATCAATAAGTACATAATGAATTGAAACGTTACAAAAAACAAGCTTTTTAAGGATCATAAACACGATTCGCTCCTTTATATCACACGCAATTTCAGTTATATCAAAAGCAAGGTAATGTTCAATAAACATGTCATATCGAGACCGATTGATGTCGAAAGTAATGTGTCAACCATGATGAGACTATTCAGTTTGTATTTCAGTAGAAACAACTTCGACAAAGAACTGGCCAGATGTATCCTGTTAGGTTGGATAGCATTTCGCAAACTTCTCCTTACCCCTGAACTAGTGCCTTAACTTAAGCAGAAACGTGGACAGTTGGACACACACGTGACGGTGGGACTAGTCCGGTCAGAAGCGAACTATGCTTGGAGTCACTTTTAAAGATAGAATTCGTAACCAGGCCATCTGACAAAGAACTAGAGTTACTACGCACAATAAGCGAGCTGAAGTAGTAGTGGGTTGACCACCTCTGTAAAAGGACCGATAGCCAGAAGATGAAAAGCGAGGCATTACCAGCTAGATAAACTGAAGACCTGAAAAGATGGCTGGGAGGTATGCGGAATGTGGAAGATCAGGAGTAATGAAGCACATTGGGTGAGGCTATATCCAACAGTGCACTATGATATTCTAATTGATTGAGGCAGTGAAGAGCGAGTTAGAAGACGTGCCATCCATAATATCAAGTAGATATTTTTATTCGTATCTGCAATTTGAACATAAATTCAAGTCCAACTTGCGATAAAGTCGTAAGAATATTTACTTAATATAATTAAACAAGAGCTCGGAAATCAATCGTATAATAGGTAAATAATATAGCGAAGGAGACCCTTATGTGTGTAGCAGCAATATGTCGATCTGATATTTGTTCACAAACATGCAAAATGTCACGTAAAATAATGAGCTCACGACAAACAGAATATATAAACAAACAATTATTGCGGCCGTTATTCGTCGGAGCACCAGGACTACATTAATATTTTTACATTTTCATAGTGGCAGTGCTTGTACAGTGTTAGCTATTTCTAACTGTAATGTAGTTAATTATAGGTATCATTTGCACAATTGACAAGTCAACTGTATGCAACGAAAACGAGCTCTTACCCGTGCTAGTGATGCAGCACTATGTTACTAATATAGTTAAAAAATGACGCCCTTGATTTTATCAGCGCTATTACGGGAATAATTTCAATGAAGGACTGACAGAATATTCCATCAAGAACCAAGCGGTTCGGTGAGTCTTTTCTCTGCCGTACCATTAAGTCCTGGAATTCCTTGCCGGCGCACGTGTTTCCTTCTTCCTACAGTCCCGGGTCCTTTAAGCGGGGCATGAAAAAGCATCTGATGAGGCCGTCAAGCTGAGCGCCACCATTGTAGCACTGAACGTGTTTGCAATGGTGACCCTCTTTCATGGGACTTTGCCTTCAGCTTAACATCAGGCGAGGTGAAGTCAAATTGACGTGCCATAGATATAAAAAAAAAAAAGTATCAATAAAGCTAAATGAAACGATAATTTCATAAGAAAAGCATCACTACAGAAAAACAAATAGGTAGCGCCATAATGCGAGTTGGTGTTTATTTAATGAAATTATCATTTTCATTTCGCTTAACCATTACTATGGCAAGTGAACAAGGTAAGGTAAACAGTATAAAGTAAATTAAAAAAATATTTCTAGTTGTAATTTTTTCACAAGTCCGAATAGCCTAACCACAGAAATTCGATACCGCCAATTTGGTTGTGGAGGGCCGATGGTAGTCACTTCACGGAAAATATCGAAGTTCAGCCGCATGTTAATTAGAATAGCCGACCAAAACTGTGTTGTTAATAGGCTCAGAGAATGAAGATGATGATAATTTGTGTACCCGGAGTGATATAAGATGTGTCTTTGGCTTCGAAACCGTTTGCCTAAAACCCTGTATATTCTAATTTGATGTTATGCTCTTTCGCTACTCAGTGACATGGTGATTTGCCGGGTATTTAGGTGGAGGTAACTAGCCCCATCCAACACTCAGGATCACTGGCGTGGAAGCCTGATATAATTACGCTTATCACAATGGACGCGGGTTGTGATTCCAAGCAAATGCATTGTTCCTGTTGGTGTTAATTCGTTAATGGCACTGGCTATAATGCAATTCACATGGATTTAGGGTTCAGTGTTCTGTTGTGAATATTTCGTTATTACAGACACTGAAAATCCTTAGTTCCATTTTTGAATACCAAGAACAATATAAAATTAGTCTGAAATCAGTAAAGTGAGAATAATTTGAAGACGAAACCCTTAATCGTGATAACGAATTTTACAAACTGTCAATATGCAAGAATTTTCTTGCACATCAGTAGGTAGTTTAAAATTTTGAAATGGTCTATCTGCGATCAAGGTTTATACATATATCACTATTCTACTAACTACCTTTGTTACAAGCTTTGGCAACAGCTAGTTTTCAAAAACAATTAATTTTTCCAATTGATTTAACGTTGGAGTCATCTACCGATAGTATTACGAACCAATGTCTCCTTCGTTCCCAAAAAGACGTAAAGGAAATTTTTTCAAGCTTTACACGTATAGGGGACTGGTCTCGCCAAGGCATTCACTTGTTCCAATGTAAATGGATTTGAATACTTAGCATACTAAATACTTCAATAATTTTATTGAATATTGTGGTATCTGTATATTTGGTATCAGTGACATGAATAATAAATTAGTGATATTGGTATTGGTACTTACCTTAACCAATGTCGTTTAGCGATGGAAGTGTGACAGCAAATTGCATCATACTGATCGGCGATCCACACAATCAGGATTATATAAAATGCTGTCGTTGTATCATTAAAGAACTCCGACATAATCGCCTCCATACCTGTAAACAGAAGAAATGTTTTGAGATATATAAATTTCAATAAATGATTGATTAATCAGTACAGCAACGATCAATTATAGAATTTCTGTGGCTATAGATTGTTTACCAGTTCTATTGTATTCGTTTTGGCAGATCGTTTCGTAAGAGCGATATTGTCTAACGTAGCTTCATATACACATAAACCAATTTTCATAAGTTGTTAAAAAATAATAACTAATGAAACTAGCAAGAAACGTTAATAAATTCACAGTATAAACTGTAGAACAGGCGTTAAGTCACCTAGTACGGCGCCGTGCATGACAGTCGAGGTTGTCGCTCCGCATTAAATATCGCGGGTCATGTGTGAACGCGACACCGGAGACGCGCTCTCCGGTGTCGGGGTGTCGGACTAATTAGGTGTCGACAATTACCCGCTAACGACCGAAATCCGAGCAACCGAGCAGGAGCTTATTAACCGCCTGCATACACCGACGAACGATTCATTCATGTAACCTTGTGAAGACGACGTTGCATATATTGAGTTGGTAAGCTCCTTTACGTGCAAGGAATATGTAGAGATTTGAATGCACTTGCTGTCTAATTATGCTACAATATGATATTCCTGAGGGAGGTAATGGTTTCTTCTCCACATATTTGAAATGATATTGAACACGATGTGCGCACATTATATGTGTACAGCTTTGTAGGAACTCATTTTCGTTCATTGCTTATAATTTTATAATTGTTGACTCTTCATCTATACAAGAATATTTTTTGATATAGGACAAAAGAGTCACTTTGCTGCTAGATGTGGGGTAATTTTATACCGCGGTATGAGTGCCTTTTAATTTAGATACACGATTTTTCCGAGTCTCTCTGATTAGAGGGTTATCTGATAAGGAAGAAGGTTCACTTATTTTTTATTCTTTTCATTTAAACTTCTTGCACAAATGCAAATGTACAAAGGTAGATTTAATATCACGGGCATTTTCTACCAGTTAACCTTAAGGGTGATGGTGATGCACAGATTTTTCAAGGTAGGTGTTTGAAGTTCACTGTCACTCTATTCTTAAACTCTGGGAACTTTAGGCATTATCCAGATAATTCCTAAAAGACTGGAAAAAGAGATTCTTCGTGTTCATATTTTATTAGGTTAATTTTAACGCCTTACTTTAAATAAAGGCACGTCCTGAGAAGGACTAGTAGTAGTATTTAGTTATAAAGAAGTATTAAATAATTGATACACATTTATATTACCTAAGGACTAAAAAATTTCATCCTATTAAAATAGGAATTCACATAGCTACATATTTCTAACACGCGCCAACACTCTCGAAACAAAGGCACATAGGAAACCCGGATGCAATGAGAATTATATATAACTCAATACAGCCAACAACTGTCCGGCGGCGCCGCGGCCTGGGCATGCCTTATTTGCATTTTGATGAGGCTCGACACTGATACAATAAACACGTTGGGGTGCGATCGGAAGTCCGACGGCAACCGCCTGACAGGCGGTCCAAATCCGGCGATGTTTAGTCGTATCATTCATAGCCATGTTCACTCAATTAAGTCTTGCATTGAATTATAAACGTTTCTACTACAAACTTATATATATATATGAGCAATGGTAGTATCGTCCATATAATTTTCATATCAAGCTCTAATACCTAATTGAAAACGTTTAAAGCAGAAATAAAATTGAGGAAAATAAAATAAAAATGTAATATAATGGAAGAACGTCGCACAAAACTCGCCGAAAGAATTACTTCACCAGTAAAAGTTATTAAAACGATAAAAAATCATTAGAAGGAAGTGGAGGTTGACTGATACTTATGAAAAGTCACCGGCAGTTACCTATTCAGCGGAGCATGCGACGTAATCCTGAGCGAGACGAGTAAACAAATTACTGGGGCCGGGTCGGACTGGCCCGCGACGTGCTGCCGCCCGTTCGCTATTAATTTTAATTCCGGCACTACAAGACGATCGCCTAAGATGGGCATGAGGCACGCGCGATGGAAGACTTGGGAATAGTGTAAAATTATGGAAACATTAAAGTATAGGCATAACACTGGCGCCCTGTTAACATTTAGATTACAAGTTTTTGTTAGCTGTTGAATAAATTAAATATATTATATCTATTCCGTTTAGAAATAGAGAGTAGGCTACGAATATTAAGTCAAATATCAATATTCGATTAGAGCAGCTTAAAAAAATTACAAATGCTACCCTTACACAACATAGTAGGTACTAAAAATTTTGTCAGTACAATGAGGTAAAAAAAACTGCTACTACGTAATATTTGAAGTTGATTTTTATTTCGACTAGGTAGTCTAAATAAAAACCAACTTCAGTATTACGTAGTGAGTCGGGTGGAAGTCAAAATTAAAAGGTATGAAATCCTCATGGAAAATGAATTGTAGTAAGGTAGAATGCAATTCAGAAGTTAAAGTATACACTGGAGGAGAGTGTAAGAATGCACACAAATTGTTACTTCTTACTTCCCGGGGTTTAATCAAGGGGGACACCCGCCGAGTCTGCCGCCGGCCGCGTCCGCTCGCTTTCTTCAACTTGGTGCAAATTGAGAATAATGGATTCGGCGAAGTTTTAGGGTTCTTTCAACAATAAAAAATATTGTTACACCATCCGATCGGGAAATTTACAAATGAGTTGATCGATCAATGTTATTTGATCAATGAACATAAAGAAGTATAAAATGTACGTATCGAGTAAGGCATAGTATAGCAAGTCTTGCGTTGTCTACCCGCGGCGCTTATGTTTCGGCTAAGCCTTGCATTGGAGATCCCGCCTTTACGAGCTCGTTAGTGCCGGTAATCGCGACTTGCACGAGCCGGATTACGTCTGTGCATTATTAGTGTTTTTATTGATTCACTCGGCTGCCGTCGTAAACTGAGATTATTATTCGCGACGTGGCCCGCGCCCCGCACTCGCCCCGCCGCGCCCTTCAACCAAGTTGTTTTGTTACTTAATCGTGACGATAACAACATTTAACGACGGCTAGGTGACTGGCGAAATTCCGCTTCGATGTTTAGTGCTCATTCTATTTTCATTAACCATTTACCCACTTAATGATCCAGATCCTAAGGGAGTGATTCAATGACTTGGACCCATAAAATTAAACCTTAGCGTGACCTGTACAGTGTAATTAATAGCAGTTACAAGAAATGTTTTACTAACTGTGGCAGTTCTAGAGGATCAAGGATGAACCGAATCCAAAAACTGAACTTTCTTAACTTTAATACCTACATAGTTCAATCTACTTATACTGACTACTGACACAGGTTAATTAATATATATTTTCCGTGCATGTTTCCAATAATTGGATGTCGGCAACATAAAATTACAATACATTATTACTACAAAGTCGGAGGCACGTAGATGATGCCAGCGATTCATCGCCAATTTGTATCAGACGAGACGTATGCATGGTAATAAAGCCTATTGTGTTCTCCGCCTGCACGAGATTAGTTCACAACTGACGGACGCAGCAACCCAATAGTCTTTAACCCTATAACCTATTATGAAATTGAACAATGAAAAGGTAACACTGAATAATCCCGATGGGAGCTGAAAGCTGATCGAGCACAATAATTAATCTTGCCTACTATATTTTGGAACGTAGCATCACGTACGCCTCTTTGAGGTGTTCAAAACATTGGACATAAAAGTAGTTTTCTTTATTACTTTTAAAGTTTTAGTTTTATTTCACTGTAACACATTTGTCCCATCACTAAATACTCAAGTCATCATTTTATTTAGGTTACCTACCTACGTAGTGTAGTAATATAGTAGTGTAATAATGAGAGTCGTTCCCTAAAAAGATGTTTTAACAGTTTCAGTTTAAGTAAGTCCACATTTAAGAGGTTAAGTAGCTTTTTTTCTTATTTATAAAACGTTTCATTCGTCACCCTTATTTTAAAGTCAATGGTATGACAAATAATGATGTGTATTAAAGACATTACCAATACAACCCAAAAGCTACTAAAACCCAAATCAATAACTTGCGAGTTTCCTGTAATAAGTGCGTATTATTAGCGAATTGTTGCCAGTTGAGAGGAACCCCAGATACTCGAGTGAAAGAACCGATCATTAGATACGTTGAAGAGGTTAATTTTGATAATCCGCTTTACCACTCACCTACAATCTGCCGCCTGACTCTCCCTCCAGGCAACATTGGGCAGATTATTGTTATGCTTACACGTTACAAATGGTTCTCGAAATAACGGTTATTTCATTTCACCGAATTATGAAATATTTAGAAATTCGGAGTTCATTTTATGGGCATCTGTCTATATTATCTGTTATAAGTATCTTGTTTAATATTTCTATTACGTTATTTAAGCTGCTTTACATCAAAATATTATATTAGAAAATACTCTGATTCGGAAATTAATTCAAGATAATAATAAAAATGAAAACCTAAGCAGAAACAACCAGGTATTAAAGTTTACAAAAATGTTCCATTAGACGGAATAGTAAAAATTTCATAAAGCAAAAGAAATATAATTTCTTTATAGGTACCTATCCTCCTCATATACCTACCCTCTGAGACCTCTAAGATCTAGCCAGCCTCATGTGATAATTAACAGGCGGTGTTTAAGTGCAGATATTTTTTTAGGGTTCAGATGTACAACAGCAATGAATCCCGTAAGAGTCAAATAAACTAAATCAAATGGACGATAAGCAGAATGCAACTGCGAACTGCGCTAAGATGATGATACTGAGGAGGTATGAATTATGAGTTGCTTAAGATGTTGTGCTGCTGCAAAATTAAGAAGAATTTTATTTCTTCTTCATTTTTCTAAATTTTGATTTTGATTTGTATGATAGTGTGTAAAATGTGATATCAAAATGTTATTAGTTTACAATAATTCGCTAAAACAATGTTCGATGCCATAAAGCCAATGCAAATTGAATTTTTTCGAACGTACGGGTATGATCGTGTTAATTTGACTAAGGTAGAAATTTTCATGCGAGGCAGAAAAGTGGATCAGTGCAGTGTTTGCATGATAGCACAGGGTGCCATCACTGGCAGTGACTGTAATGCCCTGCGGTCGAATCAACATTTGCCGACGGATCGAATTACCGCACCGGCGCGTCAACGTAACGTAATTGATTCAGCGGCCGGCAGGCGCCGCCACGCCTTTTTGTCTTACCACGACGAAAAAATGCAAAATCCTTCACTAATTTAATATCCGCCACATTCCCTGTATTTTAAAAGCAATGTTTTGATATTTTGTACTCTCCGATGTTTACGTCTAACTGAAAGATTTCTTTTCCTTCTGTCGAGTCGATTAGAGATAGAGTCGGCTGTAAAGAATTATAATATGGCGAGTAGGGATTGCAATAGGGATAGTGCGGGATCCCTCAAACCAGCGAGATCCAGCGTATATGTGTATTTCTATAATGGCGAAGGCGAATGGAAAGCGAGTAAAAACTGTGCAAGTTTACTCTACATCAATAGTAAGTAGATAGTAAACAGTTCTTATATTAACAGTATAATAAGGAAAAATTTGAAGTACCTAAGTGAAAATATTTTAACAGTGTAATCGAATATAGTACATAGAACATTTTACTAAAATACATTCCTACTGAAAGTAGAAAATATTTGATAAAAATTTAAATGTAGAAAACATTTTTCTGATAAATATCCACGTATGAGGTACGACGTGCTATCATAGAGCGTCGAATCCATTCCGCGAGCGAATGCAATACGACTTCGTGCAATTGAACACCCTTCGACTCGGAAACTGATATGCAACAAATGCACAAGATCACTACAAATACAAAGGTTCATTTTCCAGAATCGTATAGGTGACACGTTATGTACCTGTATGTACTGTGAAGTTTTGTTAAATATTTTTATTATCGAGTTTTGGTTTTACTACAGTCGCAGTAAGTATTAAAAATCGGATAATCTTTTAGAAATCGGAAACAACACAGGTTACTACTTTTGAACAATTAACAAACACATGACAATTGAATAAGTTAATAACCACTTACTAAATTCGAACCATTCGCAGATAAAATGCATGAAAGTCACTTTCGAGCTGCGAGTTCACCTTCAGGAAAATACGGTTACACGATGATGATGATAAAACAAGAACCAATAGCATTAGCAAAATGAAAAGCAGATACGTCGATGATACAATAATAAAGTTTATATTGGTTTCATAAAAGAATCGCAATTGTACAGAATTCATTTCAAAATGAAACCCAACGAGGTGTATTCACGTGGGAATGTGAGGTAGCAATATTTGCAATATTTGATTTTAAAACTACGTACCTAACGTAGTTTTAAATTAGATATTGCAAATATCGATAGAACAAATGATCTATCAATGCGCAAGAGGATACATATATACAAAGTCTATTTCTGAAACGGACAGTAATGGTAAGTAGTACCTTAAACGTGATAGTTACAGCAAAACGTTCTTAGGAGACCTTCCCTAACTTTTTGAGATACTTTGAACTGAAGAACTGAATTGCAGGATTATTTCAAAAGTAAGCGGCAGGCTCGTGTGGACATAGACACGGATATTGCGGTTCTGATTTATGCCGAAACATATCCAGAGATATCGTCCAGGCAAGTCGCTCTTGAAGCAGGTGTTTCCCACTCCCTTGTGACAATGATATGGCAAAAAATACGGCTATAAGTGCTATCCATATGAGTGCATAGTTCAAGTGTTACATCGGGTTTTCGAAGGCTTACTTTTTTCAGATGACTAAGAGGAAAAATAAGCCGAGATCATGAATTTTTGAACTACGTGCTGTGGTCTGACGAAACTAATTCTTTTCAATAACGATATGTACAAAAGGAAAAATTACCATTATTGGTCCAAAGAAAATTCACTAAGAGTTACGGTGTGACATAATCAGGTTCGTTTCTCATTCAACTGTTAGTGTGATATAATGTCCAATCGAGTCATAATGGTAGAATTTTATGAAGGGAAACTGAATTCTGTAGGAGCTGCTTCATTTTCAACAAGATGATACTCCGCCACATAACAGTCACTCGAAGCTAAAACTGTTTCAATGAGTATTTTGACCCCCAAACGAAATAGAAAAAAATGTTAGGCCTTATTGTATTTATTTTTATTGCTAATTGTAAGATTTTTGTAAAACGTGAATGCAGTTCAAATATCTCGAAAAGTTAAGAAAGGTCTCCTTAAGAAAGTTTTGCTGTAACTACAAGGGATAAGATAATTGCCCTTACTGACCCGTTTAATAATACACCTTGTATATGATATACCTATGTAGGCTAAGTAAGTTTAAAGAAATGTTGGCGGACTGTTTGGCATAGGGCGAAGTGTTGTGTGTCAAACAAAACCAAATACGAAATATACTCTAGAGTACTGAGGAAATGTGTCAATAACATGCAATCTTTGTGTAATAACACACATATATCAAATTCTAGCAATAAAGGTAAAGCCACCTGGGATATTGTTAGGCGCTGTGTGGGTAGTGTTGGACCTGGAAGGCACTTTGATGGTGTTATGGACAATGGTAACATGATTACATCTGGACCCGAAATTGCCAATGCATTTAATAGGTTCTTCATAGATACTGTGAGGGGTACCAGCATTAACGATGGATCAGTCCGGGCCGATTGCCTTGTGAAGACAAATAGTTCTAGTGTCTTTTTGGAACCCACAACTCCTAATGAAGTCTTTAACATAATAAAATCATTAAAGAACTCAAAGTCTTCAGGGTACGACAACATCAGCACTAGCCTCCTAAAGGGTATTGCACAATTCATAGCAGAACCTCTGGCTTACATAATAAACCTATCTTTTGAGCAGGGTTGTTTTCCTGAGAGGCTGAAGCTATCTATAGTTAAACCGTTATACAAAAAAGGATCCAAATCGGAACGGAACAACTATAGACCAATTTCTCTTACACCTGTACTGTCAAAAATCTTTGAGAGAGCCATGTATAAAAGAGTACTATGTTTCATAGATAAATATGATATTTTGGCACATGAACAGTACGGATTTAGGAAATGTAAATCAACGCAGTTGGCGACTTTTACCCTGGTGAAGTCTCTTCTTACCAACTTAAACTCAAAGATTCCCACATCCGCTTTATTGTTAGACCTTAGCAAAGCGTTTGATTTTGTCAGACACTCAATACTTATCTCAAAATTAGATAAATATGGAATAAGGGGAAATGCACTATCATGGTTCGTATCATACCTAGATAACAGAAAACAGTTTACTAGAATAACTAAATATGACAGTAATAGTAACAATGTTGACATCTTTGATTCGGAACCTAAAGTTAACGATTTTGGTGTTCCTCAGGGAAGTATTTTAGGACCTTTATTATTCCTCTTATACATAAATGACCTTCCATGTGCCATTTCCAAAGAGTGTGTCTTGTTTGCGGACGACACAACAATTATTTTGGACTGTAGGAATATAAATAGTTATGAGGATGAAATAAACAAAACCTTAGATGATATAATCAAATGGCTGAATGTAAATAAATTGCAGATAAATCTTGACAAAACGAAACTGATCCAATTTAAAACTTACAAAAGTAAAAAAATAAACTTGAACATCAGTCATAACGACACAAAAGTCCAGCAGGTACCAAGTACAACATTCTTAGGTATAACATTAGACGCACATTTTGCTTGGAAGGAACATATTGACAATGTATGCATAAAAATAAATAAATTTGTTTTCGCTCTACGAAAGGTCAGAGATGTAACAAGCAGGCAAACTGCCATTATGGTTTACCACTCTTACGTCTGCTCCATAATACGATACGGGATAGTCATCTGGGGTAACTCATCTGAACTCACAAGAGTTTTTATAGCTCAGAAAAAATGTATTCGCGCATTGTTTAACCTAAAATGGTCGGAATCCTGTAGACCAGTATTCAAATCTGAAAATCTATTAACGGTTCCAAGCATATACATTTACGAAGTCGCTAAATTTGTAAAACTCCATGACCATCTATTCGAGAATAACGAAAACATGGGAAAGCGACAGGTAACGCACCTCCCAAAAAAAATGCCTGTACCCAAGTTGGAACTGTTCAGGAATAACTGTGTCTACATGGCACCACTAATTTTCAACTCCTTACCCAAGGGAATGGCGGAACTATCCCGCTCAAAATTTCTACGCGCATTACGGGAGTGGTTACTTGAGCAAAGCTTTTACGACACTGCAGATTTCTTGAAGGGCAGTTCTTGCCGTTTCGGTGCGCATTGATTGGGAAGCATTGTTTCACATGTTGTAATTGATAATTTATTTGACTTTGAAATATTTAGCTTATTATGATTGTACTATTGCTTGCTACGATAATTTAATCTTGTTGACTGCTCCTAACATTTATGACATATTTTGTAATTTTGACATCTCGATTTTGACTTATATTAACTTTGACATGTTTGCTTAAATTTTCATGTTTATTTTAATATCTATGTCTCAATATGAATTCGACATTTTGATTTTGACTCATTTTAGCTTTTGACATGTTTGCCTTAATTTTTATATTTAAATCAATTCCTTGGCCACAATAATTGTCACAGCCGCTAGTTTTAAATTAAATTTATAAATTTTATAGACAATGTTGCATGCGGAAATTTCTGTGAGACATGCTGTACACCATGATAATAATCTAACACCTTTATAACTAACCATGTTTCGTGCAATAAATGGATTTATTATTATTATTATTATTATTAAAAACGCCAGCGTTGTGAGCTTTTTGGTCTCAAACTTCACAATGGCATTTGAACGACAAAACATTATGATAGAAGGAATTGTAACTATTGGCCCACCGTTGTGACCACGAATCCAGCACGCTATTGAATAGTAGAAAAATGATTGTAATATAAGTCTACATCAACTGAATTACTTCTTCATTATTTGCATTCGAAATTACATACTAGATACCTACATGTTGCGGACGAATGTAGTGCCATATAATCAAAACGTACCGTAGATGAAAGATGAAACGACCCCTTGAAGCTTTCTATACACGCCGGATGTGACCAATTTACACAAACTGACTTAATTCTTCACTATAAGCCAGCCCACTTAACAAGAAGCTTTGAGCAGAAAGTGGGGCGTCGTTTGAGTAGCGTTTGCTATTTGATGCTATTATAAACGCTTCCGACGAAAATAGGTAACCTATAACATGAATATATCGATCATACTTTTAAGGTAGAATACACCTAGGTTCTAGAGAAATTTGTAGTCAGATGAACTAGGCACTAGTAAATACTATAGTGAAATTCTGGCATTTTCTTCTTTTTTGGCTTGCTTGTTTGGCTACATTGCTTAATATCGCAGATTATTATTGATTCGAACAATTTTTTTATTGTCAGATTTTTCGCTTCGGCGGACGGCGTTCCTAATAGGCCCATATGATTTTTATGAATTTAATCCCGGGCGAAGCCGGGAGCGGTGCCGATAATATTGTGGCAAAATATAAGAAAAAGAGCATCGACGATTTGACATTCGTCACTTATGATGCACAAATTCGAGAAGCGAGTGACCGCATTTATCCTCAGTATGCAGTGGAAATTGCGCCGATATTTGTGTTTTGTTTGACTTTTAGATGTCCGAGCGTCCGGTTATCCGGGTAGACCGGGCCGCGCGCAACGGTCGAACATGAAACTAATTATACCTCGAGGCAAGTACGGCGTCGTTCTTCGCAAACTTCGAAATGAATCACCAACCTCATATGCGCGAGCATCATCATGCAGCGATTAAAGTGAGTTTATATCTATGAAATATCAAGTTTTTTAAGTGATTTAGAAAATAAGCTTACTGAAAGTGTTGTTTATTGTATTGTTTATAATTATCTATCTGTATTTTGAACTATTGATCTTTCAATAATAGTGTAGGTAAATATCTTTGTAAGCATTGCATTGTCCTTGTGCCCATGTGAGCTTCGGAAGAAAATCAACGCTACGATCATCCGTAGCCATTTCGTAGCACAATACTGAATTGGGACCCATTAGGCATTATTTACGGAGTAGCTACGAATGGTTGTCTTCATTTTCTGCCGAAGCCGTACTGTTTTTTTAATTAGTAAACTACTTGAATATAATATATGTATTTTCTTTCTATTACCTACGGTGTACTTAGAAGATAATTCCATTACAATATGAAATTAATTAAGTGGTTATTATTAAATAGCAAAAGAATGTTGATGTTCGCTAATATTTTCTTTACTTTTTTTTAATGTCTCATCTGTATACTGCTGCTACTGCTCAAGGGAACGAATGTTCTATCTAATTAACTTTATCATAAAGCGCCGGTTATTGCCTTGTCGGCAGTCCGAAGGTTTAATCTAAATCTCGCTACAGTATTACTACGTGGCATTTTTTGTACAGGGTTTACATAAATAAAGGATATGTTGCACGTAGGGATATTGTAACGTTATATAAATACTTATAAATTAACATATTTTATTTTCTGATAATTTACTTCTACGAAGAGTAAAACTCAGAACTTGGTTCACAAAATATACAGCACTCTAATTTCAGTAAGTATTTATGTTTACAATGAATGATTTCACATTCAATGTGAAAACCTTAATACTGACTAATATAAAAGAAAAACAGGTTATTTATTTATATGTTGTACTTTTTATTTTACACCAAGTAAAAATGCATATTTCTGTCCTTTTACTTCTGCTCCTGCTTTTACTTCTTTGATTTTTTCTTCTCTTTCTTTACCATACTTGATAGGTATTTATATCATATCAATGAAGAAAGACAATAACGATTATAGAATACGTTAGCGCTAAAAGCTAATCTAAAATATTCTCGTCTCTTCTATCAAATAATTTTCTAACACGACCATATAGGTGTACTGTGACAACGTGGTACTGTGAAGTGACAGTTTTCATGAGATTACGTCAGATTTCGTTAGGGGTAATTCACTTGGCAGATTGGTGAGCGAGTCCGAGCTCATTCGGCTCACTTTACGGACCGGGCTCCTGTTACAAGCGTTCGCGACGGCACTGATTGCGTCATCATCAATTCCACGTCAAATAATCGCACACTGCTATCATAGGTATATCTTTGTTGTTTATAGTATTACTAGCTGTTGCCCGCGGCTCCGCCCGCGTGGATTTCTGATCCCGTTCACGCTGCTCCATTCCGTGCATTTAGGGGTATGAAAAATAAATGTTGACCGATTCTCATACCTACTCAATATGCTCACAAAATTTCATGAGAATCGGTCAAGCCGTTTCGGAGGAGTATGGCAACGAAAACTGTGACACGAGAATTTTATATATTAGATTAGTAAACCCAGGACTCAAACTTATATATATAAAATCTCACAATATGCAACGTAAGTGCAAATAATATAAACTACTGTAATGCACACAAATATGTATCACAAATTGGGCTCGACCTGTGACGGTTGTTTCATCATACACGTATGATAAACAATACAAGTGATAAATGAACACTGATTTTATTTAATGAGGCACGTTTCAATAAAGGGATACAATGGTTCAGTGAGTAATGTCTGCTTTAATTAAAAGTATTTATGACGCGTTTGCTAGTGGAAAGTTAAAGGAACATTGTGTGGGAGTTGTTTAATCATATAGCATATAATTTGAAATTAAACATGATAAAAAGTGTCAAAATGTCGGCGAAATTATATGAATTTAATAAATAGTTACGCCCTAAATGTTAACTTCGTGAATATGTGTCTAAAACATTCCGTTAATTCATTCCATAAAGGTGAGCACAGATTCGCACGAGCACAGTAATTCACTTAGTAAGATTAAGCCTGACGCTGTTGAGGATTAACACCTTTGGGTCCACTAAGCATTGCTAACACATTAATTTAAAAAAGGAATGGAGTAAGTAATCAATAGAGGAGTTAAGTAACCTCTTAACCTTGTACACGAGTGATATAAGGCGGCATTTATTATGTAGAAGATGAATAATGTAGCAGAAGGCTCTAGAAGCTATTTTTAACAAAATAACAAAAAGAAATTATACAAAGAAAGAAAATTACATACATATAACAATAGAACATGTTTTAAACAAGTTCTAGTAACTTAAGTACCAACTAATCTCTTAAATTGTTCCCCAGTAAAAATAAAGTTTTCTCAATTAAATGCAAGGGAAAGAACGAAGGGGCAAAGTTTCAGTTTTCATCTCAGATAAAACCGAACGTCTGGGTGAGATTCCATCGGGTGTAGATTAATAATAAGGAGATAAGCATTGGTTGCAATTGGGAACTAACATGAAATTGTAAGATAGATTATCTTTAGACGAGGTTCATAAAATTCGGTTGCTGGGTGTGCGTGCCCATAATAAACGTATTTTCTTTGTTTCTTCCGTTTTTACATTTACCTACGTACATACATACGAAAGCCGTTTATTATCAAGCAACTCATTTGTGCGCTCGTTTACCGTAAACTGTATTTTCAATAAGTCAGAACCGCGCAAGCTTTAAGGTTACTGTATGAAAGTTACGAAAGAACGGAAAAGGCGTGTGTCATTGTCGAATCGCCGTTACCACAAAAGAAGAGGAAAGCCCCTTGCATAATTTATACTAAATTCAGCATAATGCTACCTAATGGAATCCAGGGTCATGGACACAGCAGTCGCAATTGCCACCTGTCCTCATCTTGCAATGCAAATTTCTACAATCTTCTTATACCAATCTAAATATTGTTGCAATCTACATGACATTTACGGTCATCATAGAGCACTTCATGGAAATTTCTTATGATAGGCACCTATCAGGACTGATATTCATTCTTGTTTACAACTATCAGTCGGACCGTATTTTGACTTGTTCAATCCGTTTCAGTTAAAATCAAACTGAGTTTTTACGATACTTATGCTTAACCCTAGTGAAATTTTACTAAGCTGATTTATACCCAACCGATACGTAGTGACATCAAAATTCATCAGTGAAGTATAGCTTTAATAATTAAATATTTTCAAAAAATTCAATACAACTCTTAACTTACTTTACTTTTAATACATTTACTGCATATAAATTTGTCAGATACTTCCGATACGATAAATACCATCCAGATTGCAGAAAGAGCTCGAAGTGTACTCACTGAACCGAAATGTTATAATTGATAGCACCTCGCAATGAAGAATACAGTTCGGTAATTTCAACACATTCTTATAACTTATTTCTATTACGAAATTCATTTAGAGTTTTGATTTTTAGAATGTTTACAAAAATATGCACACAGATCATGTTACAGAAAAAGGTTGTGGTGTACCTCAAATTGAATACAAGATGTTTTACGCATACCAAAAAATTAAAGGCCTAAAGTAACAAATACCTATATCAATTGATATAATTTATCTAAACAGTAATAAGTTTGATAACAAAGTAATAAGAGAACGCAACACGAACAAAAACCAACCAACAGTTTTACTCAATACAAATAAGCGATAAAGTCTATTATTGAGAGCAAGTTGGTAACTCGATTGCAATAAGTCTATAAGGAAATAATAAAAGTATCAGTGGCACTCGTTGCACTTCGGTCGAAGTATCGGCTTCTAACGATAGAAGAATCAAACAAACAACGCAGAACTTCTCAAAACTCGTAGCGGTAAGTTGTTCCCTACACAGGCTAACTCTTATTACTAACTTACGCCCACCTCGTACTACGTCGCCAGAGTTCCAATAGACACTCAACTTATAAATATCGCGGAGAGCGTTCTACGATATTTATAATAATATAAGTAATAAGTAATAAGGTAGCGACTTTTTTACACTTTAATTATAATGTAAAATATTATATATTAAAATCGAATTTTATCAGGAAACTTCATGCCAAAAATCATAATTGGCCTTTTTTCATAGGTAACAAAAGTCAAAGTTAACCGAAATCGCAAGCAGATGTTGATGAAAGTTTCCAAGCCCAACTCATTACATAAATTATTTTACTGAAACGTGTTGAGAGCATGGTCAATACACTAAAATGTAGGTATTGTCACTGAAATGAACACGCTACGAAAAATTTTAACGCAAGCTTTAAATTTAATAAAAAAGCACTCTGGCTAATTTACCAGCTGTGTTGGACATCACAGTTGGTGAACTGAGCTTGCCATAAAGGCTAAGCTAGCGGCGAAAGATATATACAGAAACAAATTATTGAGATAGTCGCATCGCCACGAACAGTGGTAAGAAATTAAATTTCTTGGAAACGGGTGTTCGTTTGAACAGGTACGAGAACAAAATTACAGTTAGATAAAAAGAAGACTGTAATGAACAAGCTAAACTCGGATTTTGTTGGATAAGAAAATGTACAAGGATTCTTTTATTATTAATTCTCATAGTTCTACAGAAGAAACGGGTGGGCCGTGTGCTTGTCTGCACCTAAGTGGTATAAGAAAAAAACTTCGGATACTTTAAGTGGTTCAGTGGTATATTTTTAGGATACCGTACCTTTTATTTTATTCTTTTTTTGTGCGAAAAATCCCCACGGATACCCTTCTTCCCCGCCGGAGCCGGTTGGAGAGGTCATGTCGGACTCGAACCGACCAAAACGCACGCCGTCTTTGGGTCTCTAGTTGCTGGAAGTGAGATAGTAGTCAACATATCCCTCGCACCCCGGCAGACCCGAGGCCGTCTCTTTCGAGATGACCCCCGTCACTATCCAAGTGCACACAGCTTCAAAAATGTATCAAATTACGTTTGTACTGAAGAAAGCATCCAACAAGAATTTGAAGAATAGTTATTTAGAATTTTAAACCTTTAGAATTTTTTGAATCTAATGAATTGTTTCAAAAAATTTCATTTTTATCTTCGTTTATTATGAATTACATTATGGTACTAAAGTCCAAATATTATATTACTTTTTTTGTAAACTTTAAACCTTCAGTTCAACAATCGTAATATTTAGGGAAGCCAAAAATTTTCAGAGCTTATTAATAAAACTGCACTCTATACGATGTGATGACAGTAAATTGAATGAGCCGGGCGCGGCGTAGTGTTTGCGGCGCTCATCAATCATCCCCGTATGGATTTCATTTTAATGCGACGTCATCGGCGTCTCGTATGGCCGCGCATCGTCATGCCACCCGAGCTCACTATATTGTTTTAAGCGACAAACATGCATGGCCTAGACGGTATTTAGTCGTGTGGTTATCTACTACATAAATTACAGCTTACTTATAAAGACGCAAACTTATCGAAAGCGTTTGTATAACATTGTAATATATGAATACATTGTTCAACAATTCATTCCTTTCTTTCAATGCACCAGTGACTAGACGAAGGGGAGGCAAATTTCCCGGCTATTGTATTTACAGATACGGCAAATTAGATCGCCGTATGTAGAGGACAGGACACCTAACGGGGGGCAGTAATCCAATGCCGTGGATGCCTCCATTGTAGTTCGGCCTGCGCTTGTAATGGACTTAAGAGCTACGGCTCAAATCGAAAATCCATAAACATTTTACAAATTAATAACATATCTCGAGATTATCTCAAGCAGCAAGTTTTAATTGAGAGATTGCGTTTTGAATTTGCTACCTACAAAGTGCGATTATATACTACTTATAAAACTGCGAACTTAAGTGTTACAATATTCATTGCTAGCTACCGATTTTAACTCACTTGGAAGATGAGTTAAAATCAGTGAGTTTTGTATAATATGCAAACAAATAAATCCTTAGTTGTCTTAGTAGTTAGTACAGAAACATAAGCCAGTAAACCCGTGAAATATTTCAGCGAGCAATTACCCCCCACTATCAATGCGGTGCGTCGAACACACAATGTTGTTTCACGCTCTGCACTTCTGTGCTTGAATTATAAATTTAGCACAGAATTATAATTCGTCACGCACGCATGAAACTTCCAGTATTAGTGACAAAATAAGAAATTGTTTTAAACTTTGATGCCCGTGATGATGATGATGAAACAGCATTATAATGTACTCATTTCATTGGCAGATATTTTTTGTTTTTAAAATTAATGCGCAACTGCACATTCGGAGACCCATTAAACGTTTGTCTGCCCGTTGACATTACAGACATACCTTGGCGAATGGTGGACACATAATGGTGAACTGTAGCGAATGCGTTCTCTAACATAACCTCCAGACCCTTATCAAGAATGGCACAAGCCCGTGGTCTATACATTCGCCAACGCGACAAATATTGATCAACGCATTTGTCACAGTGTTTGTCAAGAAGTCGATGGCGCATAAGAAATCGTACTTAGCTATAGCTAAAAATAGTACTAACACATTTTGAAAACCCAAAATGTTTTGTAAATAATTGTAAGTAGTGAGTAATAAAAATATTTGAATTTCGAATAAAATCAGTTCACCAATAGATATACTCGTAATAACTGCATTTGTACGTGAACTAAGGGTAGGCGCACTACGTTTGATTGGGCATTGTTTCGAAAGGCCTGGCGCTAATTCCTACTGTGTGCAGTATATGGTACGTGAATCCAATTTTCGGACGCGCGACCTAAGCAGTGCCTATCCACCGCTATCCATTAGTATTCAGTGTACGACCGGGGACGTGCTCGCGGAAAACGTGATGCAATGCGTAAGCAAACAAAAATACGAGCGCATCTGGAATGGGTATATCCACGCCTCACCTTTACTTCGACATTATTATTTTTAGGTTCCAAAACTGATGTTTGATTTTATAATGACATGGTCACTTACGTAACTATATAGAACTTGGCAAAATATTCCGTTGACTTCAAAACAAATTTCAATGTTTTACTTTACACTGCCCAAAATTAAATATAGTATCTATAATGTATCTTAGATATTTAAGTTTTCATACACCTCATGCCGGTATGCTTTTCACATGCATTTACCCCATGCTTAGTATGGGGTATTATTGGACCCTATATTTGCAATTTTTATCTATAAATTAAGTAAAGATTTTATGATCACATACACATTCCATAAGCTTAAATATTATTGCTTGTTATAAGTCGTAAACTATAAATGTGTTTAAAATGATAAATTTAATGAAAATATATTTTATTCAAAAAGACGAAATCTTCAGCAAAATAGGTGGTGGGCTTACTTTTCTATCACCTCAGACCTGATATTGGAAGCCCAACATGGTTCAAGTAGGTGTGTACTGAGAGAAGTGTTGTGTTTCTTTGAGCTGCCCAAAAAAAGCTTTTACTGCTGAAAATACAAACGAATAGTGATGGATAGTCAAAATTATTTCTACAGAACCAGTTTCCTTGTTGGATAGAAGTCAAGTCATAGGATAAATCAACAAAGAACAACTTGTACAGAAAAAATATCTGATACCAAAATCGCACAACACAAACACTGTACTAATTTCATCTCATAAAATTAAATATAACTTCACTATCTACAATATGTGGTGTAGGACTTGAAAGTTGTCTGAAGCCTTACAACGGCACGCCTCGGCCGGCGATATTAATCAGACGATATGCAATGCAGCAGCCAACGTGTTCAACTTCAAGATTAGAAATTCAGAGCACGCCCGTCACAACATAATTGAGTCAGATGTATTGCATTTTCGAGGATTTACGTTTTCGTGCAAGTTCAATCTAATTCCAAGGAATATACTAGATACCATGGCGACATTTTCGTCAGTTTACATACAAGGTAAATAAAAATACCGATCGTGATACTTCTTTTTCGTTCGCAAAATTCCCACGTACCCGGTATACCGCCTCCACCAAAGTCGGTGGAGGTGATTATGTCGGACTCGAACCGACTAAGAAGCACGCCGTCCATGGGTCTTTAATTGTCGGGGGTGAGATTATACAAGATAAATCTCTCACACTTCGGCAGACCTAAGGACATCTCTTCGAGATGACCCCTTTCCTGGAACCATGGTGTCCCTATCTAGTCCCCGGATATAGACACGCGCAGGTACGATTAATAACTGATAACAATAATTTATTAATAACCGCTATATTAGCTATGAGCGTGCTTATTAATACGCTCATAGCTATGTATTACACATAGGTTCATATAATATATGAGAACCGTTAAATTTGTTTAACGATTTGTTATTTCAACGCCCTCAATTTATTACAATGATCATCGGCGCAACATGTCATTATCTTCCATACATTCCTATCGGATGTCATTTCTTCAGTCACTCCCTTCTTTGTCATATTTTCTTTCACACAATCGGTTCATCTTTTTTCAGGCCGACCTTTGGTGATAAAGCCCTGTACATTATTACGAGGGTATATGTCAATAATTTAATAATTACAGATTTAGTAGCTATTTGTTAATAAATTATTATATAATTAATAAACTTGGTGGTCACACCAAGTATACCTGTCACTACTTAATAAGTTAATGGAATCAAAATACTCACACTGCCTCAAATTGGATATTTTAGAATTTCGTATAACTTGACAGCCTCTCTTTTGATAAAACTCGACCAACAGTTACTTTCAACATTTGCTATTGTTATTGTTTAAAAGTAGGTGCCTACCGAAGCTTTTGCTTGTTTATTATTGAATGAAAATTCAACCCTGGAACCGCTTACATGAAGTATTGAATAATTATCATTAATTGGCCCATCACAAACCTAACCTAAAATGTTTTTCTTTTAGTTGTACTTTGATGTTTAGAAAGGTTGAGTTTGGTGAAATGCATCCATGCGTATTATTATATTGTCAATAACCAAGTTAATTTACCGGTGATGGAGTTCTTTTCCCAATAAGAAAGAGTGACTTTAAGTTGCAGAATACTGTTTTCCGAAGGGTTAATGAGAGTGCCAGCACACTAAAACTATAAAACTAGAATCAATCTAATTTAGACGCTTGTGACAAATCTTTCGAACATTACCTACACCTCGGTACTTTTTAGAAAATTAGATCTAAAAAGTAATAGCCACAGATTATAGTGTGACTTAAACACCAAATCCGATTGGGTTCCACAGGATGGCGTAATTAGGCTAATCATCTACGTTTTAAAGCAGATTTGTCACTTACCCTAATCATACGGCGATTATTATGTATAATGACACTTGGTGTGAAATGAAGTACAATAAATATAGAAGGAAGTAAGTTACGTACCTATCTGAGTCATAAACTATTTTAAATTATTTTATTTTATTATTATTTATAATCTACTGACCATAAAGTTATCTATGGAAAAACAAAGTGTGCGAGTGACATACATATTATCATTACACAAAACCTATGCGTGAAAATTTGAAAAGTGACAGATTATATGAACTGTGAAACGTTTTTATTAAAAACCATTCTCAACTTTAACAGAAATGAATATTGCAGTGACGTCAATATCTTTACACTGAAAGTCAGAAGTCACTGCCACTGACATTTTAATTTTAAATTATATCTCCATTGACGCAAGTAATAATTTATACTATAGACATTAAATTTATCAAGAATTAAACTTATTATGTATCACTACATAGTATAAAACAAAGTCGCCATCTCTGTCGCTATATTTCTTGTCCCTATGTCCCTTTGTACCTACGCTTAAATCTTTAAAACTACGCAACGGATTTAGATGCGGTTTTTTTAATAGTTAGATTGGTTCAAGAGGAAGGTTTATATGTAAAATAGCATCCATTAAATGGTGGAGAAATACTGTTATTTTTGAGGTTTCTAATGTGATGTCGTAAATAATTACATTTTTATCGCTTACTTTGCGAACGCAGGCTGAACCTTACGGGATGTATCAAAATAATTTACTGAGTATTGTACATTTTTTTTTTTTATACTACGTAGGTGGCAGACAAGCACACGGCCCACCTGATGGAAAGCGGCCACCGTGGCCTATGGACGTGTGCAACACTAAGGGTGTCACACACGCGCTGCCCACCCTGAAGGGAAAAGGGGAGAGCTGGGAAGGGGTGGGGAGGCTAGGAAGGGGAGGGGAAGGAGGGGTATAGTGAGCTCTGGCTACCCTACTTACCGGCGGGAACACAACACGATGGTTATTATGACCGCGGTCTTCTGTAGGGCGGAGGTACTTCCCCAGTTGGACAGCTCATTTCGGACGGGAGATACCGTCGTGTCCTACCTCCGTTAAAGTTAAAAAGATCTACAAAAAAGTCCGCGATGGTATATGTCTATCTCTTATGGATATCCCACAATAACATTTTTTGTCATTTACTTTTTACGACAAATAATGGCTAACTTTCGAAGCAATTTTAATCAATACAGCATTCATCTTTTAAAAGTGTGTATTTAGTACCTACCAGCATTGCACCCGTGCGAAGCCGGGGCGGGTCGCTAGTTATACATATTTGAAACTCGTGTAAATGTGTGATTCTCAGCCGTGTATAGGTACCACGGATCTGGGTATGGTGATTATTGTCGGGCTAATATGACATGGGACAATGGGTTTCTTCGTGTAACCGATATTCATGACAGACATGACATGACAAGACACCGTGATCATGGCGCTTGCAACAGCGCCGAAATATCGGTTACACGAAGAAACTAACAAACATGGTAAATATCCCGTACGATTTAACAGTGAATATATTTAGGCATACCTAGTAGTAATGGAGCCCATTTGCTTACCCCTACAAGTCTATTTATGTACCTATAGTCATCATCATTAACCACAACATCTTGAAACATGATTGTTATTTGTAGCGATTGCACTATCACCGTAGACCGCAACGGCGCAGGTGACTATGCATGCAGGTATGAAGTGAGTAGGGAAATTAGAAAATGTGGGCAGTCTTTGTAGCTATATAAGTGTAATTAATGAGGACCGTTTATAGTCATCTATATTATATTAATCATCGTCATCTTAGCGGTGTTCCTAATTGTTATCCAAGGCCTTAAAGGTCAATCTAGATGTTTGCTTTCCACCTCAATTTAATATATTTTTATTGTCTTATTTTGGGTTTTATGGAACTGTAGTAGCCAAAATGTTGTGACCTCTAAACTACGAGAGGAAAGCCGGCGTCAGAGCTACATTAAATTATCGGTAGGTGTACTACCTGGCAAGAGAGCTTGGCTTCGGCCCCGAAGATGTTAATAGAATTTCAATCAAATAATAAATTAGACGTGAACTAGTCAAGCATTGGAAAAATATTCTGAATGCCGATCGTTTTATCAACTTCAATTATGGGGCGTATCAAGAATCAAACGTAACATGAAGATATTTTGAAGTGGGTCAAAAGTATCTCCATTATATGGGCATAAGCACGGGCGTTAGGTACCTACTGTGGTGGGCGGCGGTGGCGTCTGTGAGGCGCAACGGGCCCGCTTCTCCCCCAGCCCCCTCGCGCAACAGGCGCCGTGCCCGACTTACTTGTTGAATCGACCGACCTACTAACGTACCCAAGACATCCTACACACGAAATTTTTGTACATAAAGGAAAAACTCAGAATACACTAAGAAAGCAATCACCGTAGGGGTAGGCGTCGTGCCTCACCTTGGGATGAGTCAAGAAAACACTCCTTGAAAGTAGGTTTATGATGGAATGGAATCAATTAAAGGATTTTTTTAAATATTTATTATAATATGTAAGCTATACTACGATTTCCTCCTAAGAGCTTAAGTAGGTAATCGTACGTACTAACTAGATCTAATGACTACATCGTTAACTAGAGGCTAGATCCGAATTCACAGAATCTGATTGCCGAACTAATGACGAATATCTAGAAACGCAGTCAAAGACATACACCATCAATTATTTAGCATATTGCGGTTACCTACTGAACATAGGCACCTCCTAATTTTAGCGATAAAATCCAATCCTCCGCTTAGCGCAGCAATATCCTTTATGCGATTCCATTGTGTCCATAAGAGCACATTCCCTAAAATAACGGTATGGAAACTACCACATCCAATATATACGTCCATGAAACTGTACTTGTCGCAATACAGTTCCATGGATTTATATATTCCTATATATGGACTATTTACAATTTCTAGGAATCTTAGGTACTTACTTTGATATAACTTCCTTGAGTATACAAACGTAACTGTGTAACCGACATATTTCAGAGGCAAAATAGCTATTTTGCACGTGAGTACTATGTGTATATAGTTCATACACTAGAGTTTATTATATAAATACTCGTACGTCCTACTTAAGGTTATCAAACACGGTATAATATTTTAAACATGGTTACGATTAACCATGTTTAAAATATTAAAGTAGGTAGATGTTACTTTAATATATGTTTTTATTCAAGCATTTTTGTTCGGTTGTTTGAAACACTTCTCAGGTCACAATTATTGATATAAATGGAAATAATGTCAAGAGAAATAGAGTAGTCTTTGAAAGGTCAAATTTGAAATATTTTTTGCATCTAAATTATTGTCGAGGTTTTCGTTGCATATCTGTAGTCAATATTTTCAATGCTCGAAAAAGCACATTTAATAACAAGATACAGTTTATCCCATATCATATCACAATTAAATTAGCGAAGAATTGATATTAATGAACATAACATAACATAAACCCACGCCTATATCCCCGAAGGGGTAGCAGAGGTGCTAGCACCCACATTTCGCCAGTTTATGTTTCTCAATTGCAGTTGCATGTAATCCTCTGATTTGGGGTAGCCCCTGCCGAGTAGATCCATTCGACGTCTTCCCAAAGCGCAGTATTTGTTTCATCGTTTCAACGTCAACCTTATGACACGACAACCTTATTAGTAGCGAACTTTATCGGGCTGCCTACAAGTACTGTGTTTGTACGAAAAGCACCTTGCGTAGTTCTCAGATTCATACAATAATAATTAGTTGAGTTGAGTTTATATATGTGTATAATGCAAGTTAACGAATGCCTGTTTGTAAGCGATCAAACAGATTCCTACCCATACAGGTTTTAGGGAAACACTCCCGAAAAGGAAAACAGACTACCTACTTATCATTTTAACAAAATTGGGCTACTTTTTTTCGCCATACTTATTTCGGTAGGTAGGTTACCATGATTTTTAAACTCTTTTATTGGCATAATTCACGCAAGAAACTATAAAGTGCCTACAAATCATGGTACCTACCAAAATACAGAATTACAAAAAATAGCTAAAATTTTGTTTAACTGTCCCTTGTTTTCATCTTCGGGAGCGTTCCCCTAACACCCCGCATATAAGAACTCACATTTTCTTTCTTTCAGTGGGATAGCCAACAACAACAGTTTGTTATTTAGTTTAGAACACCGTTAGTTTCGGTGTTCCGGCTTTCAGAGATTACGCACGCATTAAAGTAAGAAAAAGAAGATACATCGTAGTGAAAGGTATAGACTTCTAATCATCGAGTTGAGTGAAGATGTTAAAAGAATTTTTGGACCAACTATAATCCGATATGTTGAAGCATTTTCTCAAATGTTTTCATGTGAGAAACAGTGCAACCACTACATTTGCTTGAGTCACCTCCAGATAAGCGTGGTATCTACTAATAAATTCCGTTGTACTAATCGAAAGAGGTAGTTTCGCATGATACATAGGCATAGTTATCACCATTTATCAGTACTAATAAACATCTGCAAAATATTTAATTCCGTTTGTTTGTTTTTCTAACAATGTGTGTGCCTGAATATGAGTTACTATATAAATAAAGGCCTATCTCATTTCATATCCAAAGTGAGTGATGCTGGTCACAAAAAATATTTAATCTAAGGTAAAGTAAACAATAATAATGAAGTTGAGTTAATTAAGTAAAGAGAAAAGCATTATAATTACACTTAAATAAATGTAGGTATGCACAATGCCAATGTCTTATTGTTGGTAGTGATCTCTTCCAGGCAACCACTTTCTAGGCAATTACTTGTCAAATCTTAAATCACATTTAAATTAATGTAGATGATATAATAGCACTTACCAACTAATGCCAGTATGACTGTGAGCAGGGGTGCAGCCGGAAATGACACAGTTACATTGAATTCTAGCATCTGTAGTAGGTCCACTGAAACAAAGCAAACTGAAATAAGTATTATAGGTATATACATAGTCACAATAACTCTTAATTATTATCAAAATAATATTTAGTATGTAGTTCACTAAATGATTATAAAAATGTAGGGTAGTCATCATTCCTATAGCTTATATTCATCAAGTTCACGACTATGGATAATAAGTACCCACAACATTTTGAAAGAAAATTCAAGCACAACAATTTTCTACAGCAATCATCAGTTTAAACCAACCTTTATACCATACCATATAACATGCTACGAAAAACTCAATATAAATATTGTATATATTTACATTGAATTTTTCGTAGCATGTATACCATTATATTTTACAGTTAAATGATGAATAAGTGTTATAATGCACATTTAAAACAAGTACCGGAAAGAGTCGTACCGTAAGCCGCGCTTAGTGTTCTCTAGAGACATGCGCGCGCGACGTTGTCGCACGTTAACGCCATCACAAGTCTAGTATATGAATTTTTCATGCGACACGAGAAGTAATGGTGTCGCCCGAGACGGCGGATCATTCTTTACGAGCCGACAACGGAAACCTTTAAAATATACGATTTATCTAACGCTGTGTTTGCAATATCTGCACTGAAATAAAACTAAAGGACATTATACAATATCTAATATTTTTAACAATAGATAACACACAGATACCTATGTACTAAATATGTTAAGCCCTTCAATCGAATGTTTTGACAAAAATAACCGTAAATAGGATCGGATTGACATACCATGTCAAGGGTTGGGGAGCATATCCGTAATAAGATAAAGGTTTTATCGTCTTTTCGTTAGTATAGTTTACGTGTGCTCTCAGTTTGTCGGAGCTTTGTGGACGGTTGTTTGCTTAAGGTAGGATAATCCCGGTACAGTTACAGTTACGGTACAGTTTATATTGAATACACGCGTCATTGTTCTCTGTGTTTCTTGATGTTGTATGTCGGTACATGGTAAAGGGTTTTTGTAAGAAAATCGTTAATTAGGCGCTCTCGACGTTGGTTTTCCTTCACAAACAGAACATATTTAACAATCGTCTTTTTTTTATTAAATTCTTTGTCCGGCATATGTAATTCCATTACTTAAATCTTCTAAGCCTTTTGCAGTAAGTGACTTCTGGCCAATTTCCATTATTCCATTTCTTTCCAGAGGTTTTTGGGCGTATTGTTCACCGACAAAACTGTCCTTATTCTTATCTGCCTCTAGCTTTCTCAGTTCTTTTTAATCTGGATTTCGTACAGCTACAACTCTCATCAAAGTAACTGACGACATTTGTTGAGCCATGGAAAGGAAATCACTACCTTTATAAATTTTGTTACATTTCAGTAGCACCTTTAACTCTGTCGGTTCGATGTATAGTTAGGCATACTGAAATCTCTTAACGTTTCTTCTGACGCTATCTCTTGGTTTGATTTCTATGTTCCGAGGCGCTAGCAGGGGATTCACCCAAACCGACTGGTGCAAACTCGCTGTAGGTGTACCTCAGTGTGGTATTCCTTCTCCTCTCTTATTTTCCAGTATCATCGACACTGTCATTCTTATTTCATGTAGCTACCATCTTTCTTTACCTTACCTATCTTTCCTTTCCTACCCTTACCCTTTCAAATTAAAATTTGTCTTGCCCAAAGTGTCTTGCAGTATATCATTAACTATGATACCTGCTATTTACATGCCACTGAGGTGCTCTGAGACATAATAGAGAGATTTCAAATTAGATCGTAATATTACATTAGAATACATTCGGTTTGTACAATCTTAGGAAGTACGATCATGTTTTGCATTTTCGCAACGAACTCAACGTGCTCTCTATTCACCTTTGTAGGAACCGACCGTGGATTCGAGTCTTCTCTCAATATTCTTTACAACCCTTTTGCGCTGTCTTACCAGAATGAGTGGTTCTCATTTGTTCGTTCTATTGATACTCCGTACGCTACCTCCTAAGATTCCCTACAAAACTGTCTTCTACTCTAACTCCGTCACTATGCAAGCGGTTAAATTATGGAATTCACTCCCATCTGACATCAGAGCTAGTGAATCGACGTTAGGTCCCAGTGCAGTAGACTCTTACTCGTGCAAGAATGCCCGCCTAATTTCCAGTGGCAGCAAACGAAAAGCAATCCCATTTTATAACTTTTTCCACCTTCCAATTTCTACGATGTTTTACTAACCTCTAATAAATAGATCAAAATAAAGCAACGACCGTTAATGCATTCGAATAGCTAAGAAAGTACCCATATAATATTCATTCACAATTCTTTACTGCGCAGCAATCAAGAATTTTTAGTAGACGTAACTTATTGACTACCAAAGCCCAAGACAAAACAATATATGCTGCACCTAATATTTTAACATATCAATAAAAAAAGTTAAATTGCGACATCATCGTTCATCATTCATCATATGATATTAATTTCGCCGCCGCCGCTTTCCCCGTTCTCGTTTCGTTGCGTGCTATCTACGATTTACTGCGCGGATTCATATTACCGTAAAGTATTGGTAGCAAAAGAGAACGCCGATATTAAATCCAATATGCTTCTTCGTACTTCCTATTTATCAAATCCGAAATAGAAATTTTAAAATTCATTTTTTTTTTAAATGGCACCTATTTCAGATGTGACCTTTCATTTTAAGTTTGTTTCTCACAAACAGAGCAACCTCTTGGCAATATTGGTGGGTTGGTGGAGGTCGGGCGGCGATACTTGACGCTCGGAACAATAGAGTGAGCACGTAATTGGCATTAAACCGTGCTTGAAATGGTTGTTAGTGCAACCCGGAGCGGTAAGAGGGACCGGTACCAGCTTCGCTCTGATACCTGTTCTAATTAGGTAGAAATAAGAGATATGAGAGGAAAAATGATATCGCTGTGAAGCTTAAAAGAAGTGATATACTCCTTGTTAGCCCACCACATTAAAACAATTGGAAAATAGTTACACATTAAGTCAAATCTACATTTACATAACACATGATGTTATATAAAAGTACACAAATATGAATTTATAACAAAATAAAATTGTACTCTTTTTATAACGAACTGAACCAAAATAACACGTCAGAGTTTATTGATGTCGGCACATCATTATTACCTGCTTATTTTCGTTTTCGTCTCGATACCTTATAATACTTTATTGCTAGGAAAATTTCGTTCAATTTGAGAGCTAAATAATTGGGCAAATTACATCGCAAATCGGCTTTTAGGAGGAAAATTTGCAAATTAGATACTTAAAGGATTTTCAAACCTACGCTACATTTCTTTTAGGGTACCGTAGTCACTGGAAGTTTAGGAACGTTAAAAAAAATTAAAATAAATAAAGTGGAGTATATTTCATTTTGAACTGATTGTCACACTTCGAATACCTACTTTAAAATATACTTGTGTTTTCATTTTTAATTGAATATTCAAACAGATATTGCATATTAAATAATCTTATTTATCTCTTGCCGGCTCTGTTAGGCTCAAACATTGTTTGGTCCCTATTAAAATGTCGGTTAGGGGTAGAACCTAATTCTAGGTATGGGTAAACCCATACCTAGAATTAGGTTAATGTAAAATAAATGCCAAAATGTTTGTTTGCTTTTCGAAGTTTTCTCGCGGCGAATCTGTCGAAGAAAAGTAGCCATCTTAAGATGCAGAAGAAGAAGAAAAAGAAGATAAGTTTTCTCGCCGTGATCGGTCGGTTCCATCTTTATTAATGTTGAATAATATACCTTACAGTTTTCCATAATGCGGACCGCACGCCGTTGCAACCTGTCGAGAGCCTCTAGTAGGTAAGTACTTTTTGGAGCCATCCTAGAGATGCCAACAGTATCGCACGCAGAAGCAAATTTGTGTCTAGTACAGGAGACACCGTTGCTCGGGCGTCTCACTTTGTTCAGGACTCCGGGTTTTCGTGATACTATTTTGATGATTCTCTCAATGTAGTTCTTTTCGTTTAACTTGCAGCGAACATCCATACCGAGGATATTGAGACTGTCCTGCAGTGGCAGTGGCGTGTTCTGAAGAGTGTTGAAATAAAATCCGCGTATCTAACCGCACAATTAATTTAAAGTTGATTTTGGAATAGTTTACGCTACGCTCAATTCTGTCTGCTCTGACACTCAGTATTATATATTTACACAACTACGGAATCACGCGTCACAAAAAGCATTTGTTTGGCAAGCATATTTATTTTTAAATAGCCCAACGTCGATATTAGAAATGTATACAACATCCATCTTCAAAGGAGAATTCCAATTAGTGATTTTTCGAAAGAAGTTCTATTTTGGATATAAGTAGAAACTCGTGCCGTGTGCTTGTGAAGGCGTTCGAGGCACGAGTCAATATATTTATTGCTATTTTCTCGACGTTCAAGGGGCTTATGATAACAATCAACATCTAAAATATTGTTATGATAGGTACTCAGAGAGTTCAAGGGGCTATTACATAGAAATTTGGAAATTTCGCCTAATTTGTGTTTGTTAAAAAAAAATATTTATTTGATTTTAGTTATATAATAATAACATAACATAACATAACATAAACTCACGCCTATATTACCGAAGGAGTAGGCAGATGTTTAGGTCAAATTGTAATAGGTGGCCTATTGCCAGTATGCAAAATAATATGTTTTAATAAGAGATTTTTTTACATTAAAACTAAATTGTATAATCAATTAAATATTAGGTTTTATTCGTACATAATATAAAAAAGAAGATATTATCCAAACTTGTGAACAATTTGTGGACAAAAGAGATTTATGAGGTAAAGGTGAATGGATAGCCCGATAAAAATCAACCTAGGTGCTCATAACGTCAATTAGATTATTTTATGGAAAGATCAAAAGTGCCATCATCCTGCGTACATGGCATGGTAACGGTAGTTATGAAAGTAGAAACGAAAGGCATATTTCAGCAAGATACCTACATTACATATGGGCATGGGCGTGAACCTCCCATATTAAGCTTCACGAAAAGCCAGTTTGACTTTACCACTACTCCATCATTATTTAACAAGAAAAAATATTTCATTTACAGAATACATACGTAAACTCGAATCCCCAAGAAAATCCTTTCACATACGTTCTTTTAAAGCTCGTTACAGTTAATTAATAAAATAAGCTGTAGTGGTTACGTTGCCTTACTGTATTTTCATTAGAAACAAACCATTTTTGTTCATTAAAATAAGACTAAACAACCGCTTGTTATATAATCTTAAAATACGGTTGTTTTTATACCATCCATTAGCGACGAGAAAGCTTAGGAAAATGTTTTAGCTTCGGAGAATTATAAACATCTAAAATACCTGAAAATGTCGACTAAAAGATTGATAAAAATACTTTCAGACTAATTTGTATTACATTTAATTATCGCCTTGGGCTTGTCAACTCCATTTCTTTGTTTTATTATTTGCACCTATATAAAAAAAGGGAAAAGGGTTTATTCTATTTTGGATTAATTAAGGTAAGTAAATAGAATCGGAAAGAAGGGACGGGCCGAATCACGGTCAGTACCTAAGACATTATGTAATAAATAATACTTTAATTTTAAAAGGATTTTGTCATTAGTGGTACCTACATTTGTCATGCTTAATAATCAGAATACTAGTTTTGAACCCAGGTTTTCTTATAAAATTTATTACATATGCAATTGGTGTTTTGATATTATATTTTGACGTAGGTAAGTAGAAAACTTTTTGATTATGTATGATAAAACCATAGACAAAGGATAAAATAGTCTATTACGCTGTCAGTGTATTTCAAGTGTACGCTTGTGATAATAAGTTCATACAATTATAACACAATACAATACCTATACTCCATTTGTTTAGGCAACTAAATAAAGGTACTATTTATTCGTAAGGATTTTTTTTATTTATGGCACGTCAATTTAACTTCACCTCGCCTGATGTTAAGCTGAAGGCAAAGTCTCATGAAAGAGGGAGGGAAAGAGGATAATTATTACACTTCACATCACCATATTTACGTCATATTTTTATTCTCAAAATTTTCTTGAGGTGGTTATGTTTTCTAAAATACTTGGAAACCTGGGTTTTTATTCTAAATATGGCGACTTTAAATGATATTTGATTATTTTGTTTACCTCATGAAACACTTTGAAGTTGAAGCAATATCGTACGGCGGTGGTACACACTACCATAACGATTGTTCTTCTTTGAATTGGTTCGATTAATAAGAATTACAGAGCAATTGTATCATCAGATTTCTAAAAACATTCCATTGGAGCAATGCTATTCGAATAATTACTACTACATCATTAAACATATACCGCCAACAATCAAATTAAGCGCAGCAAACAGTGGTTTGGCCGTCACATACCACATAATGCGGTCCTTTTGAGCCGTCCAACATCAGTGTATTTCGTATTATTATAATAACCATCTGATATACCTAGATGAATTGTGTAGGTACCTACCTACACACTACCGATTTAATCATCTATGCTTTCTAAGCGGACTTAGTCATGACGCGATAATTACGTAGTAGGTATAGGCATAGGAACGAGTTGTGAACCCAAAAAGTGCTCAAGATACGTTCTATATGCGCAGTATGCATTTTTGGCTGTCTTTTAAGGATAGCGCAAATAATTCGGTACAAGATTCGATCCGATAGGTCTACTGAGAATGTTTAGTTTATAGCGCTTGGTGAACTTGCTTCGTACGGTCAAGCGTTTAGTCTCTATCATTCTACTAAAGTTCGGATACACTATGTCTAGATACAATATTCCATCCGATGAAGTTTTAAACATCTTTGGCCCAACAATTATTTAATAAATATATAGTTGTATATTATTATTACGAGCAGCTGCACTAAATAATTAGCATTTTTTTTTAATTTCAATAACTATTATTTCACGCGAAAAACCGCGGTAGTCTAGTGGTATGGGTAATGGACTGCTGAGACCAGGTCTCGGGTTCGATCCCAGGTTTACCATGGCACATACCAATGACTTTTGGTTGCTTTTCAAAGTTATGTGTGTATTTATCGCAGGTTCATAAGTGCCCGGTTAATGGCAATAGGCTCGCCACCTATTACATTGGGACCTAAACATAAACTGGCGGAATGTGGGTGCTAGCACCTCTGCCTACCCCTACGGCATGATTTTAAGTTGTGTTACGTATTATTTCACGAATTTCACGTGTAGGTATGTACAAGCCTACTGCAGAAACAAATATGATGGAAAGTCGTTACTATTGTAGACTAGATTATTTCTAATCCCAGCTTTCAATATAAACCTCACTAGAAACTCAAAACATACTGAAATATGGTAACCGTACACAGAGTTCCCACACAGGTTCAATACGATTGTGATGTTACACAGGGTGTAATCCGCTAAGCGTCCGATCCGAGCTTCTGTGGAGCGCACAACAGATCTGCGACCTAAAATACCTTTTTATTCAGTCTATAAGCTGCTTGAGGTCCACACTCGAAGTTTGTTCTATTAACCTGATGTGTCTCAAATCTAGACTGTTTATAATGAAACACACAAATGTAAAAATTAGGTAAGTACGTTATGAATAATTCATAAAAAAACTACTTTTAATTAAACCGACTTCAAGGCAGAAAATAATAAAGATTTAATTCAATAACACTATTATGCAAACCTAAAACCTTATACCTATATAAAATACTATTATTTGTTTCTGCTACCTATTAATAGGCTTAAAGTCAGTGCCATCCATGCAAAGATTTGAAAACAGCACAATACTTACATGAAATCATTATTTTCGTTTTGGGGCAACATAATATTTTACAGAAGTGCTTGTTTTTGAATATTATAGTATGTAGCAGTCGCGTTCACTACCGCCACGCTACGGAGGTTGTCAATTAATAAAACATACAATTATTTTGAGGGGGCTGAAATTGTAATTTTATGAATATGTACCTATTGGATTAACAAAAAAACATTAACAAGAAAATGGCGTCTTAAAGAAAAATGGCGTTACTCGTCATGTCTGCAAATAACTACATTCTAATAAAAATACTAAAAATAAAAAGTCTAAACCATCATTTACCCGTTTATACATGTTTGTGGGTCTGTAGCGGCAAGGATGAGTCGTCATAGAGACCAGTTAGATCCCATTGAACAGATTTACCCTTATCTCATATTGTGAGTTGAATAGTTTATTCTCTAAACGCGAACGAAGAGCTCTTTTGGATATAAATCTCATTTTACTTTTAGGTTTCTATACCTACAAAAATGATAAAAGATACCCTTCGAAGGACGTTTGCTTCTGAATCGTTTGTCGTGTAATTTCCTACGCTGGGATAGCATATACTTATATGCGTAAGCAACACTTTTATAATAATCATCATTCGTGCGTGAACGACAAGAACTGTATAAAAGATATATTAAATTATAAAAAATGCTTACTGCTTTTTTAACAAAAAATTATGAAAACTCTTTTTCCATACAACCCGATAATATACAGAAAATTCCACTATCACAAATTGAATCTCTCTGCAATGATTGAAACAAAAGGGACCAAAAGTCTAAGCTTATTTCAAATCCATTTGTTATTAGGTATAAAATTCACTGAATAAAAGAAACTCAATAGTGGTAGAAAATTGCAATATTTTATTATTACGCAAAGGAATTGTAAGAAAAAACACTAAAAGCAATCATCGCACTCAAACACCAAGCCAAGTGGCGGCACAAGAGAGAAACAAATTATCTCTATCAGACTAATTGTCGACAGATCAAAGTGGAGAGGGACCGCACCGTGTAAATCCACGTCCGTATTTTTTACAGCAACAAACCGTAGCCGCGGGCGCTACTTGCAATTATTGTTATTACAAAAAGATTACGGTTGAGCCGGCTGACGACTAGATTTTTTCACAATTTAAACAGGCAAACGAATTTTGCAATGGGTGTAGGGGAATTTGTTTCTCCGTACACCCACTACCCTCATTCTCCGAGTCCATTCCCAACTCGGTTGGGTCGGCTTTTTAGTCTAACTATTATACGGCTGAACTTCGATCTTTTCCGTGAAGCGACTGCCATCGGTCCTCCAGTATTGTATGTAACGTATAATATTGGATGTATGCATCTTAGGTACATAATTATTTGAGTATAGTAAGCAGGTACAATACGTGTTATCTGCTACTCCAAGGAGACCAGTCCATCAAAAGGTTATCTGGAATCCATTGTACGCAGTGACTTAAACTGATATTCTATTCTATTCTATACAAAATTAGTTTAGGATGACCAAGCAAGTTTAGTTTAGGTAAACCATTGCACTATAGGTATGCAACTGATCAATGTATAATAATTAGAGTGGTATGTAAGTGAAGTGAATGGAAATTAATTAAAACTGAACTATCACGTTATACTCGTATTCAATGAATTTCCTTTGTTAGAATTTGAAAGCTGTTTAGTTGAATGAATTTATTTTATCACAGGTGAAATACAGCTTTAATCGAAAAAATGCAATGTATGATTTTAGATTGACATGGTCATTTACACATTCACTATTAAATTCATCGGGATATTTACCATGTTTGTTTATTTGTTTGAATAACCGATATTTCGGCGCTGTTGCAAGCGCCATGATCACGGTGTACTGATGACCGCCGAGCTAGTTGTTATTGAGGCCAACCGTATCGGTCTACCCTCTTTCTGACTCGTTTACTACGCGCGTCACCACTACCACTGTCCGCGTTCTCACATTGCACTCGATCACGACACACAACACTCACTGTATCGGTTCGCACGGTTTTTGGAGATGGCGTTTGTTTGGGTTTTGTGAACTTACGAATCACCGGGTGCCAGACACTCGCCAGTTGAAAACCGTCTTCCCGGTTGAAGTTTTTGTGCTTTTTTATTTCAATGGCTTCCTTCACCATTCTGGGTATATAGTGGCGTTCTGTCGACAGAATCTGTGGGTTATGCAACTCGATCCAGTGATTCGTCCCTTCCTCCAACAGATGTTGTGCGATAGCCGATTTCTGTGGCTCGTTGTTTTTGACCGCCCTGATGTGCTCCTTAATCCGGCTTGACACTGTCCGTTTGGTCTGGCCTATATAGGAGCTCCCACAGCTGCAGTCAACCTTGTAAACACCTGGATGTTCCAGTGGAAACCTGTCTTTGGGTGTGCGTAGGTACTGTGACAGCTTTTTGAAAGGAGTGAAGATAGTTTTTACTGCGAATTTGTTTAAAATATTTGCAACCTTATCTGTCACTCCCTTCACGTATGGTAAATACGCAGGTTGTCTTTCAACCTTATAATCCAGGTGTTTAGGTGATGGTGTGCTTCTCGGTGGTATGATCCGCTCCTTGTAACCGTTTCTCCGCAGAACGCCCCTTAAATGTGCAATTTCAGTACCTAAGTGTTCCTCGTCGCATAGACTATATGCGCGGTTAGTAAGTGACGTCACTACAGAGTTCAGCTGACGCGGATGGTGATGCGAGTCAGCGTGCAAGTATCGGTCAGTGTGAGTGGGCTTTCTATACACCGTATGCCCCAGAGAACCATCTTCTCGAACCTCAACCTTCACATCCAGAAACGCCAACGTTCTTTCCCTTTCCATCTCATAGGTGAACCGGATCTTCCCGTGGATGCTGTTGAGATGTGCCAGGTACTCCTTTACAACACTTTCGTCACCCTCCAGTATACAAAACACGTCATCCACGTACCTCTTCCATAGTTTAACCTCCCGAGGGGCAGTGGCAATTGCACGGCTTTCAAAGTGTTCCATCCAAATGTTGGCTACTACTGGAGCCACTGGGCTGCCCATTGCCACACCGTCTATTTGAAGGTAGTATTCGCCCTGGTATACGAAGTAATTCGTGACTATGCAGTGCTGTACAAGGTCGGCATATTCCATAGGGATGTTGTTATCCCTGACTGCATGGACGTCATTAGAGGTGTTATCAGGGATAACAACATCCCTATGGAATATGCCGACCTTGTACAGCACTGCATAGTCACGAATTACTTCGTATACCAGGGCGAATACTACCTTCAAATAGACGGTGTGGCAATGGGCAGCCCAGTGGCTCCAGTAGTAGCCAACATTTGGATGGAACACTTTGAAAGCCGTGCAATTGCCACTGCCCCTCGGGAGGTTAAACTATGGAAGAGGTACGTGGATGACGTGTTTTGTATACTGGAGGGTGACGAAAGTGTTGTAAAGGAGTACCTGGCACATCTCAACAGCATCCACGGGAAGATCCGGTTCACCTATGAGATGGAAAGGGAAAGAACGTTGGCGTTTCTGGATGTGAAGGTTGAGGTTCGAGAAGATGGTTCTCTGGGGCATACGGTGTATAGAAAGCCCACTCACACTGACCGATACTTGCACGCTGACTCGCATCACCATCCGCGTCAGCTGAACTCTGTAGTGACGTCACTTACTAACCGCGCATATAGTCTATGCGACGAGGAACACTTAGGTACTGAAATTGCACATTTAAGGGGCGTTCTGCGGAGAAACGGTTACAAGGAGCGGATCATACCACCGAGAAGCACACCATCACCTAAACACCTGGATTATAAGGTTGAAAGACAACCTGCGTATTTACCATACGTGAAGGGAGTGACAGATAAGGTTGCAAATATTTTAAACAAATTCGCAGTAAAAACTATCTTCACTCCTTTCAAAAAGCTGTCACAGTACCTACGCACACCCAAAGACAGGTTTCCACTGGAACATCCAGGTGTTTACAAGGTTGACTGCAGCTGTGGGAGCTCCTATATAGGCCAGACCAAACGGACAGTGTCAAGCCGGATTAAGGAGCACATCAGGGCGGTCAAAAACAACGAGCCACAGAAATCGGCTATCGCACAACATCTGTTGGAGGAAGGGACGAATCACTGGATCGAGTTGCATAACCCACAGATTCTGGCGACAGAACGCCACTATATACCCAGAATGGTGAAGGAAGCCATTGAAATAAAAAAGCACAAAAACTTCAACCGGGAAGACGGTTTTCAACTGGCGAGTGTCTGGCACCCGGTGATTCGTAAGTTCACAAAACCCAAACAAACGCCATCTCCAAAAACCGTGCGAACCGATACAGTGAGTGTTGTGTGTCGTGATCGAGTGCAATGTGAGAACGCGGACAGTGGTAGTGGTGACGCGCGTAGTAAACGAGTCAGAAAGAGGGTAGACCGATACGGTTGGCCTCAATAACAACTAGCTCGGCGGTCATCAGTACACCGTGATCATGGCGCTTGCAACAGCGAAATATCGGTTATTCAAACAAATAAACAAACATGGTAAATATCCCGATGAATTTAATAGTGAATGCGAAAAAATGCAGTTTCAAATTATAATGACATTTAGGGGATGTTATACTTTATTTATAACTAGCCTATACCCACGGCCCGGCATAACTTAGGTTCTACTTATTATAATCAAACAAACGTAAGATTTTAAGTTGGAACACACCTCTTCAAACATAATAAACCGCATCGAAATCCGTTTAGATCTTTTTGTGTCCATCGCGGACAAACCAACATTTTACAAATAGTTTAGATAAAGAAAACTAATAATTTCGTCGAAAATGTACCCTGATAGTAGGCAGTCTGGAGATAATACTCCGTTACCAGAATTTACCACAGTATGGGAAAATATAATACATGTGGTTTTATTAAAATTCTCCCTATATCTACAGTGAGTAAAGCGAGTAGGTACAGTCAATCAAATTTACGGTACCAGATTTACATACAACGTTGTATGAAAAAGTGGTTCTGTATCTCTTTTTTCGACTCACGACTTTCGACGACATTCGTCGTGTGCCATAGTACTTTTTTTATACCACTTAGGTGGCAGACAAGCACACGACCCGCCTGATGGGAAGCCGTGACCGTGGCCTATGGACGTTTGCAACACCAGAGGCGCCACACACGTGCTGCCTATCCTGTAGAAACCTTCTAATGCCCTTCTTGAAAAACCCCATATTGTAATCGCTTTGGAAAACCACGGCAGAGAGCTCATTCCATAGCTTGAGCGTGCGCGGGATGAAATTCCTTTCATACCACACAGTGCGCACCGTTTCCGGTCGTAGTGTGTGAGTATGAACTCCCTCCCTATGGCGAGCGGTGCGATGATAGAAAGTAGGTGTGGGCATCATGTCAAACAATTCTTCTGAACACAGACCATTATCCACACACTCACATATATACACACAGATATATCCACAATATCTAGTTGCACGCATCACTATAGCTACATCATAAAGAGAACGAGCATAATTATGAAATATTTTTTTTTTTTTTCTATGGCACGTCAATTTGACTTCACCTCGCCTGATGTTAAGCTGAAGGCAAAGTCCCATGAAAGAGGGTCACCATTGCAAACACGTTCAGTGCTACAATGGTGGCGCTCAGCTTGACGGCCTCATCAGATGCTTTTTCACACCCCGCCTTAAAGGACCCGGGACTGTAGGAAGAAGGAAACACGTGCGCCGGCAAGGAATTCCAGGACTTAATGGTACGGCAGAGAAAAGACTCCGCAATATGATATTGTAAACCAATATGCAGGCTTTATAAATCTGATGCAAAATGAAATTAATGAAGAAAATGAAATAAACAAACCAGCTACTAATTAGTTTAGACTTACCAATGAAAACGAAGATCTGGTGGTGAGCGTAGCGCAGCAACATCGATATAGACACCGTCTGTAATAAGAAATAAATATCAGTAAAAGGATTAATTAAAAATCGATGCGAATATTTCATGAAATTTTAAATGTTTTAATTTCATGTGCAGATTAAAAAATTTAAAAGTTTTTCTTAAAACACAAATGATTAGTCAATATCAGTCTTTTAAAACGTTTATTGGTAAGATTTAGTAGTTCATATTTTATAAGATTCTCAAAATATATCATGTTTGTAAAACTTGTAATGTAATCAAATTTATGAATACATATTGTGTATTAATTGTTTAAAAAAGGAATCTTAGTGTCATATTACTGATATGCCCTTAAACTAACTTATTTTTCTTACAATAAAAATTTGAAGCCAAGATAGTAAAACCTATGCCTTTATCTTTTTTATCTTTATCTTGGCTTGGCTTGACTTTTAACGGCAGAACGACTGTTCCTAGATAATATTTACATCTTTCCTTGGACTAATTTTAAGCCGCAGATTGTAATATCTCAAATCTGTCATTCCTATAATTCACTTTCGCTTAAAAGCTCTGATCGAAATACTCTTCATTTGATTAGTCAATTCGCGCTCAATGTTAACGTCAATAAATATCATAAAAACGATAAAGTTAAAGTTATAGAGTAAGTAAATTACACGATATTTAAATTCTACATATTTAACTTCTACATTTTTGCACATCACAAATAAACAACCATGACCACATATACATTTGCGGTGTGGTCATCATTGAACAGCCCATAAAACTACAACTACATGTGAAATTGAAAATTCCAGCACCTTTGAATTGTATACGGTATTACTGCATAAGGCAACATTTAGAAGGGATCCCACTGTTACTTAAATTGATTCAATCTGCACTAAGCGTTTCGTTAATGAAATTCAATCGCGGCAAAGCGATGCGGGGAGCAAATGATGTGGCGAAAAGATTGATAGCGGCCTCGCAGGGACGCTATCTAAACCACCTTTAGGTACACAGCAATGTGCCATTAGTTTGGTCATATGTTCAATACTCCACAAACAATTATTGTAAGCCTATTTCTGAAAATCACTTCAGTTACGTCTTTTTAAAAACAGTTTCATGAAGCATCGAGCGGGTGATCGAAGTGACTTCATCCATAATGAAAAGAATATAAAATAAGTATATACAAGACACGGTTAATAAAAGGATCCGAACTATTTTGGTCCTGTTGGTCCTGTAGACCTGTGCAATATGACTAGACGCGATAGACCGAGCAGGGCAGCGTACGAAGCGCAATGGGTCGGACGTAATCCACCCACCGGCGAGCTGTTAGTTTTTACGGTAGCCGTAAACTAAAGAGCGGTCGGTGGTGCATCGATCGTATACCAATGTTAATTAATATAAGGGCACAGTGGATAATACTCCGAGTTCAGCTATTATTAAAGGCTTCAACAGTGATCGATCAAATGTATGTTCCGATAAACACTTCTTTGTTCCAATCCGCTGCCGAGTTCGAACGTTGAATAGTTACGCGATTCTGATTTACCTTGATGAAGCACTACGAACGATATAACTTTAGCACATACGTACGAATCAAATGTAGCTGTACCAGTGTTCATAGAAAATTTCACACAATAAATTGGATAACAATTATTTACGTGTAGTTAGGTATTAGTTTAACAAACACAACTCAACATCGAATTTGAACTGTTCCAACTGAATCCAGTGGTTATATTTGCAAGGTATATTTTATAGAACGTATTGACTTTTATAGAAGAAAAATTGCATATAATCTCTAATAAAGGTTTGTCAATAATTCGTTTGTGGGCAAATGTATAAAAATATAAGTATAATAAAATTCCTCAGAATTTGGCTGACCTGCCACTTAATAAGTTCAAAATAGAGGTAAAAAGATGTTTAATGAAAAAAAGTTATTATAAAGTAGACGAATATCTTGATGATAAAAATGCATGGTCATAATAATCTCTTGCTCTTGCACCCATAACTTATTAAGATTATAAACAAACAGAACTAATGAAAAAGAAAATAAAGGATAACGATAATCTACCTGAGTTTCTTGCTGGTCTCTTCTCAGGAGATTTAACTACCGCACCAGCGAAAGAATCATTTTCAAATGATTTATTTACTAAGTATTTTATTTATTATAAATTATAATTTTTGGACAAATGTAGGTACATCATCATTCCCTGAACCTTTTTCCCAACTCAGTTGGGGTCGGCTTTCCAGTCTAACTGTGTAATATACTCTTATTATATTATAATATAATAATGTAATATAAAGAATATATGTGTGTACTGAATAGTTGATGCGTTAGGAATAAAAATAGTTGATTAGTTTTAGTTGATCAGTTTTAGTTGGCCGGAGTGGAAAAAGGGGTGTAAATGTAGGTACATAATTATTGTAAAACTTTGACATTCATAAGTGCTCTTTATGTGCCTAAACTGAATAAACGAAATTGATTCTTTGATTCTTGATTCTTTGAGTACAACACAGGAATAGGATATGCCAATCTACCTACTTTGAGTTTTGACATCTCCTATCTCATGAAATCCAATATACCTACGTAGGCAATGCGTACGCCGTTTGACAATTGATTAATGCAATTTCTCTAGCTCCTGACGTCGACAGTGAAATTAGTTCCAGTAACGTATATTGCATGGCCTGTCAAATACAATATCGATATCATACGATACCGACATAAACACTGACGAATAATGCAAATCAATAGTATTATCCTGTTCGAATCCTGATGGCACTATAAATCAAATTCCTATTGTGAATTGAATACTATGACTAATATACCAGATATATCTACCGATATATCAATGGAACATTTTGATAGATGTATTTTTGTGATATAACGCGATTAATTTTATACCTACTATCGAAATATCACATTTACACAAAATATGAACAATGGAACATATTCTCCAATGTTCATTACAATATTTATTGATTTTTGTTTGTTTAAAATTAGCACTTACTAGAGTTCAATTCGACGCCTCCATATACAGGGGGTTAAGAAAACACTCCCGAAGCCGAAGACACATGGTAGTGCTACGATTTGGTAATTTCGATTTTTTTAACAAGCAGGTTAGCCTGCCCTTACATTAATCTTTGTTGTATAATTTCTGTAGGAGTTGTGACGGCTGAGGGATAGATATATGTTGTAAAATGTTGTCCTTCAGCTTTCCCTTAGGATTTTATGATGTGAATAAATAACATAATATTAATTTACTAACTTAGGATAAGTCTTTATAACTAACCAATATGAATCGATTTTACTTAAATGAATCAACATAAATTTAATAATTAGCATTATTTCAAAAACCGTCAACTCTCATTATGGCGCTATTTGTTCGTTTTGTAGTGAAGGTTTTATGATATTTTTGTTTCATTCAGCTTTACTAACAAGATGGAGAGTGAATGAAGCTAGTTAAACGGTATAAAATATTTACCTAATCGTAACTTTTTCATACAAATATGTAGTGTACCCGCTCTACCAGGGGCCTTCGGCTTCGGAAACATTTAACTGTTTAGATAAAAATCATATGCCTACTAAAACTTACTGTGATCGAAAATAATATAAAATTGACATGACATACGAACTGCTATGAGACTAAGGATCCAATATTCAACCAAACAATTAAATATTTATACACAACACTAATAAATCTAAAACGGGCAAACAATCTGGGAATGCAACACCAACTTGTGCCATCACACTTCCCAAACACAGAAGTGGCTATTTACACCACGACTTTTGTAAAACAAACATAAGGCAGGTTACAGTCGAGCGTCAGAATTTGGAACCGTAATAAACTTTGAAAGGGCTGTAAAAGAGCCATAACTGTAACTCGGCGAGAGAGCCTGATTTTAGTGGCGCAGGGACCACGCCTTGCGATAACCTATTAATTGATCTGTAATGTCTTTGTAAAATGCACGACGCACTCGGGACTTCCTTATTTTGGATTAAGAAAGAAAATATGAGCCTAGAACTGTCTTGAAGCGCACCTGCCGATTATGGTGGCATTGCGAGTCAACCGAGTGCAGTGCTCGCTATGCTCTCGTAGACACTGGACATGCCCAGCAAGTAAGATTGTAAGAGTAGGTAAGTATACCTATTTCTGGGCAAATAAGTACCAAGCTAAGATCACTTCAACTGGATTTCACCAGTAAAAATTCGTTCAATCTACTAAATCGACACAATAAGTCAGACACATAATTGAATAAGACGTATAAAAAATAGTTTTGTTTTACTCGATCGCGGTTAATGTTATTGGTGAAATCAGCTCTGGAGGCTAGTAATATACCTAAATAAATTAATAAATATTCTACGAAATCCGAATTCGGCTAAACGTATAAATTACTAACAAGAGCATTAATTGTCAAAATTTCAAGTCAGTAAGCCCCAACTATTTAGCCCCTGCGTTGATGAATCAGTCAAGACAAGTAATTACTTGATACTATTGCTATAGATAGCATTAAAGGGGGTCGGACCCATGCTTCACCTAGATTCTCCACCCTAATAGAGCCTAATAAGTGAAGAATAGGTACAGTCAAGTAATTAAAAAATATGCCAATCATTCGAAACAATAGAAAACATAATTTAGACGCATCTTTCCTAAAAAAAATATTTTTTTCTCCTCCTATGGTCTGTTTTTTGTCTCAGATACTAAATTGACAAGTGAAAATGTCAAATTATGAAATAATGATATCAGCTAAGTGGTGTACTCGAAACTATCAGCAATGTTTGTTGCCTGGATACATGTTTGGCTATAATACATTTAATGTTAATAAGTTTTTTTTATTTAAATTATAGAGTACCAAAAAATTAAACATACCGTAATTTACAGACATACAATATTCCGATTCTAAGACTAGTATACCGTCATCTTTATCGATAGTTTCTGCAGATCGATTAAATAAAACTATATCTGTACTAAATTTAATTTATCGATAACTGTCGATATAGGTGGCACACGACTATTTTTTAGTTACAAAAAACCGGCAACATAGGTAATGTTCGTTTAGTATCTGAGATAAAAACACAGATTATAATTTATTATTACTGACTTACACACAAATTTACTTCTATTAAATAATTATTTAGATCATTTGAATAATATAGGGAAGACCATTTAACTGAATCACTGTACAGTGACGTCATCAGTAGGAGCACGGGGCCCTATTAGTAACCGTGCTTCACCCAGGTCGAGAACCTAGGTAAAGCAAGATGCCGACCCCCATTAAATATTGATTCATGATATTATTAAAATTGATTATTCAATGTTCCTCGACATACCTAGTCCCATTTAAGAGCTTTGGTCATAAAATGATATTGCTGTGTGCAGATAGCTTTGTAATTGCAACTTTAAAGTAATGTAAAACTAATCGTGCAGCAAAGATAGAATTATTGATAAGGAATTGTTTGTCCCGTACACTGTGTATGACCAACTTTGAATGCCTTGTCGGAGCTGTGCAATAAGTTTTCATTCGTTTGGGTTTAGTAAACCAACCGGACTTACTTGGATTCGGACCATAAAATCACTGACTATTAAATGAAACTAATAAAATTCGATGGCATCCTAATGATTCCGTTGCAAATTATTGCTTAATATCCGTTTCTTTTTAAATCTAGATAAAAATTATCCATTTGATTCAATCCGAAATTATAAAGGCCAGAATTGGGACTGTCGCTGCTTGCCAATATTTGGTTTCATCCCAAACGGAATGAGAGATTACCGGTTCCGTGAAAATTCATCATTCAAAATAAACGAATTTTACCGCAAAATGCTGCTTCCTGCTCATGTTTTCTTCCTATAAAGCCAAATTATTTAGGCAGGCGTGAAAAAATATCTGTCGAGACCGTCAAGGCTGAGACCACGACGTTGGCCACAACTTTTTACGCTTCATCTCGGCTTACTATTAGGTGGGGCGGGGCATTCATGTTAAAAACACGGAGACAATTTTATATGTATTTTTTTCGCGAAATCCCCGCTATAGGTATATCGATAAATCCCCGCTATAGGTATATCGATATTACCGAAACCGGTGAGAAATGTTATGTCGGACTCGAAACGACTAAGACGCACACCGTCTTCGAGTCTTCTGTTACCTCGTACCCCAAATGAAATTTTATATGTTACCTATAGTTTTGCAAGACCCTGGTATTGTAAGAAAAAGATACCTCTTATAATTTCTTTATTATTCGATTTTCGGACCCACTTTGAAGAAACTTTCAGTTTACCTCAAACACCTATCGAAAATGTCTAACAGCTCTCGGACTTGTACTCAACCGCGGCCACGCGTGTTAGTGAGCACAAATCTGTACAGTGATGCAGATCTGTACTCTCACAACCACGCGCGTGACTCCGTTTTCCCGCACTCCACTGCGTAACGCGGGGCAGTCTGCCAACCACGATACTTAAACCCGGCCGCTGGTAATAAAATAAAATAGACGCCATCTTTCCCCGTGCACATGTACTGCACTGAAGTAAACCTAGCTAGTAAAAAAAGACACTAGAAGTTCAGCTATTCGCCAATACGCGGAGAGCATAGCGTAATTTTGTAAAGTAAAAGTAAACGAGCACCATTTTGATGTAGTGTTGCTATTCGACGCTAGATGGCGTACTCTACCACGGAAATGTTTTTAAATGCTAGGATTCAAAATAAATTTTGTCATAATAATGAAGTGAAAAGTAAATATGTGAATTATCTTGAATTGAGTGAATTTCGGTGGGTAACTTGTTTGTTGTTTGTAAATTGTCTTTATTGAAACATAAAACAAAAAGTAATACATGTTCAACAGTGAAACATAAAATAAATCTGTTAATATACAGACTGTAGGCGCCTTTAAAAAACTTAGTACAAATCTAAGGACTTATCTATTATTTATTACAAAAGGAATAGTAAATTTACTCTGCTCTGCCCAAATATATACAGAGTACAAAAGAAAATAATATCTTCATTATACTACAAAAGGCCGCTCAGTTGTAAATCGAACTCGAGCACGAAAGGTTCTGACTTCTGGTTCACCATCAATTGGCCTAAATAGGTTTTTTTTTCCTTTTTTTAGTATTCATTGTAAGAGCCCCAACAGAAATACATCCTATGTGAAAATTTCAAATATCTTGTTTCACGAGGTACAACCGATGACCGCCAGAAGACGGACAGTGGAGTCTTCTGAATAGAGTTGATTTTTATGGCCCATTATGTATGGAACTATAAAAAGCATTCGTCACGAATCTTGAGAATTTTGACTGGCATGTATCCATAAGCGGTCGCATTTTTTACCGCTACGCATTGATGTACAAAAAAATCCAAGCACAGTCCGGGTGTCAAACCTTTCAACCATTTCACCACACGCATAAAATGAGCGCTCAATTTCGAATTGAGCGCATCATTTCAAATAGTCTCGCATCGCTCGTGTTCATACATATACGCACTTTGTACACTGCTTTGTAAAAAGAGCTTTAAGTCATGTTCGTAAGGTAGAATTCGTAAAAAAAATATGTTTATAACATGACTATAACTACTATGTGGGATTGTGGACAGATTCGAATGCTACTTTTGTTCGAGACCGTGTATCTAGGTTTTTTGTATATCAATGCCGCTACGCCACAAAGGCCCGGATTTAAGCTCAATTAACTATTTTTATTTGTAATACAAAATATTAAAACATGCGATACTTACAAAGACAAGCATTATGAAAAAGGCTGCAATGTAAGAGCTGCGCGCTGTCAGCATCGACACAAAGCGATAATGTTCACCAGTGATGACATTCCTAAAACAATTCAAACAATAAGCACACATACTATTATTACCTTAGCAATCGACGGAATTTAATAATGAGATTTATATCCATCTATTGAGTATTTGTATTTCTTATAACTTGAGACCACGAGTTCCTAAGAAAAAGATAATCAGACAGGCAGGCAAATGGACACACAAACAGACTGGTAATAATTCAATTTCGATTGTAAAAAGTTAATGGAAAAAGACGAGATTCTTGAGTTGGGATGCAGACTCTTTGCAAGAGTTATAGTGAAGCGCTGTGTCGAACACCTCTCAAGAATGAAGCGGATCTACGCATATCCAGCGACAGCAGGCAAGAGGCGCTCTACCGAGGATGCCTCATTTGCGTTAGGGCTCTGGCGAAGAAAGCGGTTGTCCGGGCAAGGTAATGTTGGCGGTGTCCCTTCCCTAATGGATATCGCCAATGTGTTCATCACTTTGGTCTTCCATGGTCGACTGAGGGCCTGTTTTTCCATGGGACTCGAGCCTGTCACCCGAGGGATTCAGTGAACGTGTTAATCATAGTGGGAGACATTCCTATCTACATCAAATACCTTACAAAATATTTCTTTTGTGCTGCCGATAAATATTTATTTCAATGCAAAGTCATAGCAACAACGTCGAGACAGCCGACCCTGACTGACTTTACAAAACATCAACGATTTTTGCGCATAAGCGTATGCAGCACTTGAATTCAATCAGGGGAAGTGGGTCATCTCAATGAGATGTCCCCGGGTCTGCCGGGGTGCGAGAGATATGTCTTGTATAATCTCACGTCCGGCAATCAATGGCCCATAGACGGCGTGTGTTTTAGTCGATTCGAGTCCGACATTATTACCTCCACCGACTTTGGTGGGAGTGGTATCCGTGGAGATATTTCGCACGGAAAAGAAGCTTGATTTCCATCAAGATTAATGTTCAAGGCAAAATCCTTAATTCTTTTCAATAATCATAAAAATTCTACTAATCTATAAATTATTACCTCAAATATCCCTTATTATCTTCCTGTTCGGCCAATGTTTTGATAGACGCCATAAGCAGGTCATCGTACCCCAGAAACTCGTCAAGCACGAACCGCGAGAACTTATCCCCAAAACAGGCATCTTGTTGAGGGTCCAATGTCACTATTTTAACTGGTATCTTCAATCGAAGCCGAGCACTCGGGGACAGCCGAAGAAAACCGTACTCCAATGAATATTCGAGAATGTAGTCTTCATCTGTAATTAAAATATATAATGGTCATAAATGTGAGTCGTTTAGGTCAATAATTCAAAGAAAATTATGGAAAATAATGCCATTGTTGTTTTTGTGTGACGTAAACACTATAGCGGTTACGACCGATCCCCCCCAGGCGAGATCACCTTGTCCGAGGATCGGTCGGATGATCATCCCTTTATGTCGGAGGAACATATCACCTCGTTTTTCTATAACTATAACTTATGGTATACTAGCTGACCCGCGCAACTTCGTCTGCGTCACCCCATTTTTGCAACATTTTTTATTCCTGCTCCGCACCTGTTGGTCGTAGCATGATGTTATATACATATAAACTTTCCTCTTTAACCATCCTATCTATTAAAACAAACCGCATCAAAATCCGTTGCATAGTTTTGAAGATTTAAGCATACAAAGGGACAAGAAAAATAGGGACAGAGAACGCGACTTTATTTTATACTATGTAGTGATATAAACCTTTCGTCCTTTTAATATTAGTATAATTATTACCCTATTAAAAGAAGAATAGTAACTTTGAATATAATCATGGATTATACCGCAGAGAATTTAAAAAATATAACAATGCATATTTCAGTCCTGTTCAGTCAAATACCAAATGGAAATACGTGGAATTAATATAAGCTTATTAGGTTTAACGTCAACGGAAGCCTTTCAAATATTTGTAACCTTTATTTCTGGATTCTCTATATTTAGGAAATAGTTTTAACAACAGTCATCATTGTTCATACCTGATAACCATGAATTGTATTATCTAATATTTTCTAAAAATAAGTATGGTGTCTGGCCTAAGCAGCCTATCGCTAAGTTGCGGTGCACAATGAGTTAGGGTTTAGTGTATGTGTAGATATCTATACTAATATTATAAAGCTGAAGAGTTTGTTTGTTTGTTTGTTTGTTTGAACGCGCTAATCTCAGGGACTACTGGTTGGAATTCGAAAATTCTTTTAGTGTTGGATAGTCCATTTCTTGGGGAAGGCTATAGGCTATATAACAACACGCTACGACCAACAGGTGCTGAGCAGCGAGGGTGAAACCGCGGGGAACAGCTAGTTATAAATATATATTCTCTAGTTTTTGACCCCTTCACAATTATAAGAAAAAATAAGGATATGTCACTCGCACACTGTGTACCTCTAAGTATATCTTTAAATGTATACTATACACACTACCAAACAGAAATCGAGAACGTGGTAATCTGCAGCGTTCGGTATACGTCTGTTTATCTACTCTAAGTAGACATGCCTATAATATACCTACTTATCTACATTGAGCAGCTCCTACTAGCCAAGATTAAAAAAATATATAGGTACTTAGAGGTCAATGAAGCTCCAATTTAATGTTTACATTACTTATCACGTACTTTTTGTTTATATAAACAAAACTTTATCTTACGTAGGAAAAATAATATTTTACTCTTAGTGTTTCGCAAAATTTGCATTGTTATCTATTTTGTAGGTTTTTATAGAGAAGTGCCACAAACATTAATTAATATTAATTTAACTCATTTTATGTAATTTACGCCCAATGTCTTTAAGTACGTATTAAATGAAAAAAAATAAAACTTAAGAATCTGTACTAAATATGGCACATATTTTCATTCTTTTTTTCATTTTGCCGCCAAAATTATCATAAACAAAAGACGCAAGAACGAACTGTACGGCATAATACATCTGTGTGTACTTAAATAATATATTCCAGAAGTATAAAATTACATAAATGAATAAGTATTATGTTACAAGGCCGTGACACGGCTCTTATTGTAATGAATTTACTAGTTCTTAGTATATTTACCTTTTGAAGACTCGTTAGCCGCTGATTCATCCAAAGATTCCTGAAATAAAAATAAGATAACTTATCAATTATGTTAATGAATTAAGTAACACAACTTTAACATACTTTGAATTGAAAGTTTCGGTTACAGTAATATTCCGAAATTGCAGTTGAACTAGGTATACTTTTTATAGGTATTACAAGTCTACTATATTTTTATGTGTGAGCCATATCCATAATTTATGCGAAGGAATAACAAAAGAATTCTTGACGCGTTTCAATATCGAAATACATAATAATCTACCTACTGAAGTAAGGAGTTCCGCCAGTAATAGAACATTAAGCCTTCAACGTAGTACATAATTAGATTATGTACAGCAAATAACAATGGTAACACACAACTGATTTGGCATTTAAAAATTAATTAGCATATAATGTCAGCGCATTAAGTAACAGGTGTATAATAACTACGTCATTCCTCGATTGATGAGAAATTACCGATAAACAAATTACCTGGAAGATTAAGATAAAAATATGATATGTCATCGACTTTTAATTATCTTTTATCATTGTACTAGGTCCTACATTTTAGAAATTGGTATCAGTGGTGGCCTGTATCAAGATACGCGCTGACTTCATAATACGTTAAGGTATTTTACCTTCCGTAGTCCTTTCCTCAACACGTAGGTAAATACTAATAAGTAAATTCAGTGTTATATTTGTCACTAACCCGTTGCAAACGGGAACCTATTCACATGATTAATATAATGCCGACCTGTCTATGCATGTGACGATTACCTACGTCCGATAGATGAAACTATTATTTAAAGCAATTTTGCCTGAAATAATAACAATTCATCCATCTAGTATATGTCCCATTTCCTGATACTACGAGAGGATAATCTACTCCCGGATCCAACGGGCGAGTACACTCTCGTAGTGTCAGTTTGGGTTTCGTCCCGATCACAGGACCACGGAACCGGCATACGTCCAAAGGATTGTCGCAGAGAAATATTCCTAACTATTAAAACTATTCCTGTGCCCCGATTCCGGTTTCGTGGTTCAGGCCACTGTTGATTAGGTACACGAAAACCATAATCATTACCGTCGGGGTACACCAAGGGTCTGACCTAAGTCCCTACTTGTTCAGCTTGGTAAGACGTCTTGTTGGACAGCAACAGACACTCACATGAGCAGCCTCCATGGTTGCTTATGTATGCTGATGATATCGCGTTGACGGACACGGACAGGAAGACGGCGGTTCCTTTGCGAATCTGTGTTCACCTTCAGGAAAACATGTCTACATGATGATGACAATAGTAGATATATATCCTCATGGACCTTCACAAATATACGGCGAAATATCGATACCTGCCTAAGGCTTTGGGGCATATACCTACCTATCTTGCATCTAAAATGTGATGCGATTTTTGGGAGAACTTCACCAAGGCGCGCGCGTCCAAGGTTTCGTCTTTATCGCTACTCGTAAGATATTAGCAAGTATATGAATATTATAACAAGGGCTTTTTTCGAGCAACTACGAAGACGTACCTAGATACCCACCCGAGTAAATAACAGTATCTCCCGTCTTAATGGACATGACGGTATTTTCCGTCCTAATTGTGCAGTCCGACCGGGGAAGTACCTCCGCCCTACAAAATGCCGCGGTTAATAATAACTTTGTGTTGTTTCCGACGGTAAGTAGGGTAGCCAGAGCTCACGGAGAGGTTTTGTGTTGACAGTGGGAAGACCTAGGAACCCTTCTTTCTGTACTGTCATCACAGACTCTCTTAACTTTCTCCCCCCACCCCTTACCCTTCCCCCTCTTTTCTATATGGTCGGCAGAAAGAATGTGACGCCCCTGGTGTTACAAATATCCATAGGCCACTGTAACCACTTTCCATCAGGTGGGTCGCGTTCTTAAAAGTGGTATAAAAGAAAGTGATATGTATGTCGGATTTTGGGACCAACCATAGTGAAGCAATGATGAATGAATTAACAATTTATCCTATGATTTTAAATCGCATGGTAAGTACAATGTCCAAAATAAACAGTTTTAACTATCGACGCGTTTGATGACTTGATGATAAGTGATAAGGATCTCCTACGCACCAGATACGCATTAATCACCACCAAATATAAGTTCAAATATAGCACCACCAGATCGCAATTTTGGAGACGCATTTCAGCTAGGAGTTCGAGAAAACAAAGTCCAAGTCATATTATAGACTACTATAAGTAGACACATTTTCCATATATCAGGAGAGGTACACTGTAGTTCTGGATAGATAAGGACTTAAGAATAAAGTTGCGCACACCAACTGAGTAAAAGTGCGTAAAAGTGCTCAATATTGTTCGTAATGACATTGGCAATATTGCGGTGATTCTGCTGCAGAAGCCATTAGGAAAATATTTTTTTCGTAAGGTCCGTAGTTTTATATCAGTATACCTGTACATGATTCACCACTAGTCTTGATGGAGTTGGTAGTTGATGTTAACTATAAATATACCGAGATGAAAGAAGGTTTTTATCAACGACTAAAAACGCAGGGTTCAAAGTTAAACTTATCGATTCACCTACCTAATAAGTAAAAAATTAACGATCAAGATCATAAGAATAACATAAACTCAAGCCTATATCCCCGAAGAGGTAGGCAGAGGTGCTAGCACCCACATTTCGCCAGTTTTTGTTTAGGTCCCAATGTAATAGGTGGCGAGCCTATTGCCATTAACCGGGCAGTTATAAACCTGCGATAAATACACACATAACTTCGAAAAGTATCGAAAAGTCATTGGTGTGTGCCATGGTAAAACCTGGAATCGAGCCCGAGACCTCGTCTCAGCAGTCCATTACTCATACCACTAGGCTACCGCGGTTAAGAATAACCCTTATTATCTATGCCACTTACCTACGCGACGCGAAGTGGCGATAATGTCACCATTCGCGTCGCGTAAGTATACTTACTTTAAATAAAGAACTTAAAAGTTGAATGAACGAAAATAGCACAATTAAGTACAGTATACTAAAACACAAACAAAAATATTAAAATAATTTAACTTATCTATAAATGACGATTTGGTGGCACATGGAGATAATATATAAAAACAAACAAATCATTACTAGGCATTATATACCTGCCAAATTCATATTTGCTACTGGTGGCTATAATAATTTCTACTATAACTAAATTTCAATACTGTTCTGCTCTGATGTAAACTAGATCCATGGCTGTCAAGTTAATTGAGTAATTTTTTTTAATCAAATCAAATCAATTTACCTACAATTTTTGGAGACCTCGAAAACATCTAAGCTTAGTTACATGCTTATTTTATGGAAATAAACTACCCAATTGTCGTTTAATAATATGACAGCTCATTATTTAACCCTCAGCAGATATGGTTGAGAGTGAAGGGCAATATTTCATAATGTAAATTACATTAACATTCAGTGTGTATTGCATAAATACCAAGTTAAGTATCCTAATGTGTGTTAAATGAGTTAGTGACTCGAAGATGAAAAATCTTAAAATCATAGCATAGAAACACAACAAAAATATCAATCCTTGCATACAAAATTTTTATGGGCACATCACAGATCCTGTTTACATCCCTCAGCTGATCTATATAGGCTGTTTGGCTCCTATGGAAGCAATTACTGTCAGACACTGCCAGTAAAACCTGTGTCAGAGCCTCATCTGTTGATCAGCGTGTTTACTAATTAAAACACTATACTCCATTTGTTTAGGTACGTAAAGAAAAGTAAACAATCTTGTGGCATTTTTTATAAAAACACATGTTTAACAAATAAACTAGAGTAACTAACTGATTTACTATTGGTACAATACAGGTTTTTAGTCTTTGCAATGCCTTACTAAGTAGAAAGGTGATTTGCTACTAAGTTTAAAAAAAATCATATGAAAAAGACACGCTAAGATTGTTCATGTTTTTTAAGTACCTAAACAAATAGACTATAGTTATTATTATTTCAAAGAGGGGACACCGAAGACGGGATGGATTATCCACCCACGACACTTGAGAGTCATTCCATCCATTTCCCCATTGAAATACCAGTTAAAACTAATTATGAAATAAAATAAAACTCACATCCACTAAAGTAGCATCGTCGTCAGTATCTTCTACAAGTCCCATAATCCCTTCCCATATTGATGATGAAGGTTCAACATTTTCACCTGCCACTATGGTGGCATTGAGATCTGTCTCTTCATTAGTCCCGCCTTCTCTACTAGTGTCTAAAAATGGGGTGGCTATCACTTTATCTGGCGAATCTTCAGCATCATCATGGACACGAGTTATATTCCCATAGTCTGTTCCATCGCGAATATAGTCATCATCATCAATATCTTCATTGGTTGACGATTCTATATTGATGAAACTATAAACAAATAAAATCAGGTTTAAAACAATTGTCTCCATGAACTATTATCATAAACTAAACCTAATGTAATAAAGCACAGGTATGGTAGCATACTATCATTTTAAAAATATGGTAATCATAAAATGTAATACAATTTGTATATAAAATCATTCACATTCAATTACTTTTGAAAATTATAATGTTCATTAAATGGCCTAGCATAGAAACCAATAAATCTGGTTAATATCTGTGCTTTATATAGTAGGGTGGATTTTTGAGGCAGGTATAAGTATAGACAAGTTGTGAATCCAAAATGTGTTCAAAAGCACTCTATACATATAGTACCAGTTTTAGGACTGTCTTTTGAAGATAGCATGAGGTGCAATGGTGGTGAAGGAACTCAAGTTTACTGATTATAAATTATATCACACTAAAGCTAGAAAGACCTAAGTGTATGCCCTTTCTCACACGTCTAAAATCCATACCCATAGGTATACCTTAATAAACATATGTATGACAAAATGTTCTCAGCAGGCAATCCCTACTTCTTATGAATGCTGAACTATTGCACAGTATAATAAAGGCATTTGAGTTTCAATTGATATGCCTGCATACCTTACTTCTTATAAAGGAATTACAATTAGCTTACCCTTCTGTTGCTAGCATTCCTAACATTGAATTGAGATCCTCTTTATCTTTTCTCAATTTCCGCTCCTTGGCATAGCTCTGTTCAATTGTGTAATCCTGTGCTGGGTTTCTTAAGATCTCCACTCTCAATATACCTTCTCTAGGCCAAGAATCCTTCACATGATTCAAGCATGTGGTAGGTGTTCGTGAAAAGGCTATATGAATATATGCAAGTACAAAGAAAGCTACAAGCGCTTTCAGCAGTACCAGAAATTCAAAAAACCTCCTCACAGGCCTAGGAAATGTGTGAGCATAAGCTAGGGCAAATTTAAAAAATAAAGCATGAAATAGCCTTTCTCTCACATTAAATAATGGATTTGGATTATTTCTATTTCTATTCATTGTTGGATTGATAACAGGTCCTCCTGGCAACAGGTTCTCAGCATTTACTCCTGGTGGCAAATTATTCATTGTCTGTGGTCTTCCTGCACTCATCACTTTATTATTGAATATCTATTATGACGCGGTGTTTAGTGGTTCGACAGCTTACTATAAAAACCACATTCTAATAATTCTGGAAGTGAAAGTTTTAACCAGAATAAAATAAAATATAACCTCTAGTAAAATGTCAAACTTAGAGGACACAAGTACAAAAGTTACCAAATAAACAACTTTACATAACATTAAGATGTATTGATAATTCAAAATAGGCTCATGTTAGTCTGAGGTATATGTTAAAGATCAAAATTCCAATAAAGTTATCTCATAAGAGCAAATTCCAATATCATAACTATAAACAAAAGGTGAAAAACAATACAAACAATGTAAGATCAAAACAATCGTCACAATGTGTAAAACTAACCATCAGACCACAAACTTTACATATTGGAGAAGTTAATTATTGTACTATCAAATAATTTTAGGGTAAAGAGTAAAAGTGGATAATATTTTAGCATACATACACTGGACGTAAGTGAACAAACATAATATCACTTGCTATCATATGATATTTACGCAATTGATGCGATCTTAGCACTCAATTGTTTTCTTATAAGATCTTACACTCGCAATACACTGAAAACACTTTCTTTTTAGAAAATTGAGATAAATAAAATGTTAACTGTCAATCTCTTGACACAACAATTTGACGTAGGAGATAGAAGATATGAGTTGAGAGAACGAATAATATAGTGGAATAAAATGTTCATTCAATTGTCAGTTTACCTTCACCTTCTATTTGCAATGTGAAAACATTGTTGAAATACCATTGATTTAGAAAGAGAGGGATAGCGCATACGTATAAAATGTTGTGGCCAAACTGACCAAAATACAAAATACTTGCGTTCCATTTTTATGAATATATGTTTTACTACGTTAGTGTTGTACCTTCTAGTATCGTAGAATTTGTCGATTTGCATTAAGAACACGTGAACGCAACAAAACACAACCGGGACCGAGATAAATGCGATATTCTTTTGCACTTCATGCATTTGCACTACCTACTTACTAAGAAGCCATGTCGTTACTCTTTTCAAACTATAAGTATAGACCCTTTTCCAGGGGCTGTTTTAAAATTTCGAAATCAAGTACCTTTATAACTACATATTCGTTGTAAGAAAATTCACTTTAGCAGTGTTGTTATATTTGGACATCACATTATATCACATTATATGGTCATCATCCCATCGTTCGACGATAAATCATTTGTAGTGTGGAGTACATCACTAGGTATTATGCTATTCGTAGTAAAAGTCTAGATAAATTTATTAATGGCTGGCGCAAATCATTCATGGATATTTGTTTACCTTGACACGCTCCCGTTCCTTAGGCAGCTGGTGCAATCGCCCTGTAAAAAATGGAATCCTAGTTTTGTATAATGTATTACCTATTTGTAAACTTTCCATGTTTTATTTATCAGATAGCATATTCAACTAGCAACACTGAAGCGACTACGACAGCGATGGTGACGCGTTGTTGCGTAGCAATGTCAATACGTCTATGACAATGTAAATAGAATAATATTTATCATTTCTGTTTGTCTATGGACCAACTATGAAAAATTTTTACATGCCAATATGTTGTGTACCATGACTCATGAGTACTACCAGGGACCTTCGGCTTCGGGAACATTCCCCTTACACCCTGTATAATAGTATAATGTATGTGCACACAAGGGGGCAAGAAAGGGTATAAGCAATAATAGTGTCAAATCGACGTAACTTTAGTATCTGTGTAAAATAGGAATTGTACCTACTTTTATACAATAAATATTTTACATAAAATTGAAGTTACTTCAATCATACCATACGTTTTGCACTAAAATCATATCATACATTTTGACCACCCGCCCCCACCAGCGCCATTCTGTGAGGTTTTAGGTATCTTTTAGGTATATTACATGGTATTATATAAAATATTATAAGTAGGTAGGTACTGTTTTCTTCCCTTAACCGTGATTTTCTCTCTGCTCTATTATTCATTTTAATAATGTTACGCTACGCTAACCGAAGTTACTTTTATTGAAATGGAAGTTAAAACGAAAGAACGTTTTCTTAGTGTAATTACTTTTCCACAGATGTCGCTTGTATCAATTTTGACTAGAATCTTGGAAGAATAAAATAATAGTTATTTTCACCACAGCAGCTCAAACAAGTGAGTTTTGCTGCGTAAAAACAGTGTGCAAAATGCGATTTTGCTCACTCAGTGAGACAAAGTAGCTTTTTAATTTATTTTTTTTAATTTTCAATAAAGAGTGCCAACCATAGATTCAAAAAGAATTGTTCCGCGAATAACTTTCGAACTACATACACTGCACTCTGTCTCTTGGCCGTCCATTAAAAAGTTCGAGTGACAAACACAAGTATTTTGAAGGTTTTTTTTTAAATTTATGGCACGTCAAAGGTCCTATTTCGAAATTCTAAATTTAACAGATATTTGTAAAAGAATAACCATGTATTTTATTTACGTTATTTAATAATTATGAAATGTTATTGAATACCAAAATAAGTAATGCATAAGTAGGTATTTATAATGATTACTATTATCAACATTTGAAAAATAAAATGTCACGTACGCTGTTTCTGAACACACCTTAAAAATAACGGGTATAAAATTTAACTTTTAACTTTCAACTTTAAATTTGCAGAACAGCAATAAGTAATTAGATTAATTATTAACTTTTATAGTTATTTATTAATAACAATAGTTATTTGTGCAACAAGAGAGCAAAACTGTTTTTTGCTGCGAGTGCTGATTTTGAATCCTGAGCAAGCGAGGGATTCTAGGATTGAATCACGAGCGTAGCGAGTGATTCTAATGTAGAATCCTGAGCGTAGTGAGGGATTCAAATGCACGAGATGCAAATAATTTTGCTCTCGTGTGGCACACATTACTTTTCACTTCAGCAGCGAGAACACATAAGAAATATTACTTAGAAGATAATGTAACACTTATTAACAGAACAGAACACCTATTATTAATTAAAATAATGCTGAAAATTTTAAAAGTTAATAATTAATCTAATTACTTATTGCTGTTCTGCAAATTCAAAGTTGAAAGTTAAAAGTTAAATTTTATACCCGTTATTTTCAAGGTGTGTTCAGAAACAGCGTATGTGACATTTTATTTTTCAAATGTTGATAATAGTAATCATTATAAATACCGCATTACTTATTTTGGTATTCAATAACATTACATAATTATTAAATAATGTAAATAAAATACATGGTTATTCTTTTACAAATATCTTTCAAATTTAGAATTTCGAAATAGGACCTTTGACGTGCCATAAATTAAAAAAAAACCTTCAAAATACTTGTGTTTGTCACTTGAACTTTTTTATGGACGGCCAAGAGACAGAGTGCAGTGTATGTAGTTCGAAAGTTATTCGCGGAACAATTCTTTTTGAATCTATGGTTGGCACTCTTTATTGAAAATTAAAAAAAAAATAATTAAAAAGCTACTTTGTCTCACTGAGTGAGCAAAATCGCATTTTGCACACTGTTTTTACGCAGCAAAACTCACTTGTTTGAGCTGCTGTGGTGAAAAGTATAGAGCCTATGGTAAGTAATTTCTACCGCTATTTAAATTCAAACTTGTATCAAATTCAAATGTACAGATATTTACCTAGACAGTATTATAATAGTTTTGAATACCAATAAATACAAAAATACAATTTGCAAAGACAGATTGGAGTCCGACGCTCCCGCTAGCTGGTAAGGGAGATATTCACGGGAATTTCGTCGCGAAATATCTTTCAAAATAAATTAAAACCCTATCTATCTGTACTATTAAAAAGTTTATGTTTGTCCGCGATGGACGCAAAAACTACTGAACGGATTTCGATGCGGTTTTTTTTTGTGTGAAGGGGCTTGGTCCAACTTAAAATCTTACGTTTGTTTGATTGCAATCGGTTAAACGGAACCAGACTTATGATTAGTAACGCTCCCCAGTCAGATGGCCGGTCGACCTGAACGTCGTGGCTAGGGTGGACCGGAAAGCGTAAACAGAGGATTAGCACCATTATTGCCTTATATTGCGAGAGGCATGTGGTCCAGTAGTGGGCAGCGATAGGTTAAATGATTGATAAAGTACTTTGTAGTTTCCTACCTAATTTATAGAATATATTATAATAATCATATTACGTTCACCTAATCAATAAAACAAGTCTCGCCTTGGAGGTCGTGTGTACAATTAAATATTTTACAAAAAAAAGGTACGTGAACCTTTTTTTCTTGTAACCCACTAGACATTTACTTACTTTGCTAATTTTAAATCGATTACTCGAGGTTTTCATACAAGTATTTTATCGCTAACCTTTGTTGCAATATCAGTCATAATATCAGTAATTAGCAACCAGCTACTGTGACAACCTATAGCGACGACAGCACAGTAACAAAACCTTTAGAAAATAGAGCATTGCAATACCTACTACAGACTAATAATCATGTTGTTATTGTCTCCCCGAGGTCTATAGAATATATGAATGCGTTCACATAAAGAAGCAGCAATCATTTTACGGATCATTTGCACTACAAAGCTTAGGATCTACAACTGGTAACACCATACAGCGAGGCTGAAAGAGCGCTCTCTACATGCGAGAACAAAGGCCATGGAAATTCAACAAAGGCTTTTACAGAAATTGTGATTGACGTCTTAATTGTACACGACTGCACGAATCTTAAGTAAAGTTTTTTGTAATAAATGTCATCTATTCAAAGATTCAATAATGAAAGACTGAATGATAGATGCGAAAAAAAATCTATTCAGATGTCGATGGTTGTACCATTTCGTACCAACTACCTGCAACACATTTCGTATTAAACTGGATTACTGTCAGGAAAGTTCTTTTAATCATTACTTCAACTTTATTTTAGATTTTATGTATGAACTGAGGTCATTTATGTGCCTGGGCCTGCAAGGTCCCCTGACATTATATATCTTAGGTATGTAAGCAGAACACTACGATTATAAAGTTATCTGTCGGCTATTGTTTGGAAAAGAAAAATTATATCTGCCTATACTCTGCATTTTATGAGAGTACAAATTCCTATACGAACCTAGGTGTACTCACCATAAGAATGTGGTATATCATATACCAATGCATTTAAGCTGACTAGCTGCTAGTACCTCCATTGGGTAGGTAAACCATAATAATAGGTCTTGTCATTTCAAGTTATGAGTCCCGTGATACGGGCCATTTCCTAATATCTTGATACTATTAAGGCAATGAAACCACGACATATAGAGCAATCCATCTATCCTAATAGTTTATAGCTTAAGTACGATAAGTCCTTATTTTTTGTGCTTCTTACCAAAAAATCATTCTGAAATAGGTATATATATTGTATTTAATTCTAACCGGTGTTCTCCACAATAAACCATCGCAAGATAAATTTAACTATTCATTTAACTCCTAAACTTATTTCCTTCTCGTTCTATAGTCTAATTAATACAAGTACTTACCCACCTACGGCCGAAACGAACGGACTGTTCGAACTGAGATAAAGGCTTCGAGATAACGAGAGGTAGGTAAAGTTAAATTACGGTCCGCTCTTCGTTATAAATATTCAAAAGCGGTCCGGGCACCTCTGTTTAGAAAAAGTTGACGTCTCAATTATCGAAGCCTCGGCACGGCTTGAGAAGGCTGTACCAATCTTAATTTATATTATTCTCACGATTTTTATTTCCTGTTGGCGTCTCATACTCATAAGATCGCACTGTGGCTTAAAACGTGTCACGGAATTATTGGACCATGAATTGAAAACTTGTATGGTACCTACCTCTTTATATTTTATTGTATGTATGTATAGAAAAAGTTAGTTAGTAGTGAAGTAGTTTTTTTACATCTTCCCTTTTTACGCACACAGTGACGAAAAATTTGTATTATTGCGTGTATGTATGTTTGTAATGAATAGGTAAGCTCTAAAACTACCGTGCCAATTTCAAAAATTCTTTAACCATTGGCAAGCTACATTCAACTTGAATAACATATGCTATATTTATTGCTTGAAAAGATTAGGGATCCTTACTAAAACTCAAGTAACGTAACCCAAGGTGTAAAAAAGTGCCCTAAAACGTCTTTCGTTGCATGCGCTGCGGAAACTATTGATGATGGAAGAAAAGTATATGACTCGTATGAAGAGGCAAGTGTAGAATATTGTGTAGAGTGCTAAAAATTACAACACTGTGCGATAACCGACATCCACGCGAGCGGAGCTGCGGGCAACATAGCTTATGAACATACTTCTAAATGCAAACAGAATTCTCCCCTTTTAAAAAATGAGATCATTTTGAAAAGGGGAGCTAATCAGACCAAGGTTAGTTTTACTTTATGAAAAGGCAACCTCGAATAGTTAAAATGACATAACGGAATATTTGAAAGATTTAGTACATACTTAACTAAATTGGGACTTCTCAGCAAAAGTTAAAATTATTTTATAGGCATCTGACTAAATGTGAAGAATTAAATCACAGGAAATAAAGCTAAAAGCATAATAACAAACTGTTTTATTCAAGTACACACTACATATTCACAACTGGACCTTATCATCTGTGTCACCTTATCCGCTAATGTTGCATTCCTCTATGGGCTCTACGTACACGACTCTCACATCGACATACCTAACACCTATATGACGAGAACTTGCCAGACCAGCCTAACCAGTACATTCCAATAAATTGTGAAGTAAAATGTCACTATCTTATTAACTATTATTTATATATGTACTTCTTCTTCTTTCGTGTCAATGATCCACTCATGCTTATACTGTTTTCGAATAGAATCTTGCCATGTCGACCGCACCGTCAGTTGCTTCATTCAGGTCATCTTTGGTGCAGGAGGCAGGGCATAAGGTACACGAAACCAAATGCGCCATGGACTGCACTGGGGCACCGCAGTCACATGAGGTTAAGTTATATATGTACTTAGTTATTTTTTGAACGTAGAAATATTATTGGTCAGCTAGGCCGTAATTAAAATATGTTCCATTATAACGATGTACAGTGAGGTACATATTATGTGTCTATGAGTTTGTGGAAACCTGTAATTTATAAAGCCTACTTTTATTATAACGCATCGGATGCTATTCCTCTTAAACTTATAAAAACAAATTGTGGCATTGCGGCAGTGCCGACCTGAAGTAAAAACAGTCTATATAAAAAGTAAATACCTAAAACTTCACAAAAGCGTTCCAAGTGAAGCTAAAAAGTTCACTTCAAAGAATTATCACAATCTTAGTAAGCAAATGCCTACTACTGACGTCTATCGGCGTGTGACGTTAGGTGACAATACGAGTTCTCCTTTTCTTCACGCACAATTTTCTTCGAATAAAATTAACTATAAAAACTGTACAACGCGCCGAATGACGTCTTCACTTCAAGAAGTATAATTATTGTGGTGTACTTGATTACAAAACCGCGGTAGAAACTAAACTGGCGAAATGTGGGTGCTAGCACCTCTGCCTAACCCTTCGGGGATAAAGGCGTGAGTTTATGTTATGTTATGTTGTCTATATTAATGAGACCTAAATTGGTAGAAACTAGAAAAAAATAGACTTACAAAAAATACTTTTTAGCAAACGATACATTTTCAAAAAATGCCCAGGCACATTAAATATATGTAGGTACCTACCTACCTACATAAACATCCATTAATCCCATGTACATTTTCTTGTTCGTGTACCATGAAACAAGTTCAATTTACCAGGTGCCATATATAGCCTGTAACGACAAAAATGACATAAGGCGTTTTATTTTTACAACGGTTCTGAGAAAGATTTTTATCGCCTTATGAATATTTTATTGACTCAAAAATCGTATGAGCTGTAAATTATTATCAGATGCCTAATTTAAGAACATAATTTACTATGATGATCTTAAGTCGTAATAAAATTCAAATAGGAAATTGGTAGGTAGGTGGGTAATGTGGGTATAAATTGACTTATGAATACCTATCTAGATATAAATAAATTTAATGCAATAATATGCAAATCATATTTAGTGATTCATATATTTTTTTATTGTACAATAAACAAGGTACATCTTCATACTGTACTTGTATGAAGATGTGCATTATTGTGTACCTACTAATTAAACTAATGATACACAAATGATTAATAAATAGGTACGTATGTGAATAGCCATTGTATAAAACTAATTTAGACAACAATTAACAATATAATATTCATTTATTTTATAATATATGATATTCATTTAATTTATTCTACTCTTTTATTAATAAATATGGGGAACATTAAAATTATCATTTTATAAGTACTTCTTTCTTCTCTGAAGTTAGACGTACCTACTTAATTAAGTAAAACATGAAACAATGTATCTGCTGTAGTTCGTCAACGTAAAATGAATCTTCATCTCAATTAGGGTTCGTCATTGTGTGCAGATACATCTGGTTTATACAATGGACGCGCCTAACCGCCTACCCGTTTTGCGTGCCTACATAATAAACAAAATAAGGCAATTAACATATCATACAAGTTCATGAGCCTTCTAATTCATGTGCAATGCTTATAGTGATATTAAAAGATTTTTGAATCTTAATAGGTAATCAAAAAAAAATTAGGTGTTAAATACTTAGTAAAATACTGAATACCTACACAATCTGAATATTTCCGTCAAACGAGACATAGTATTAGACATAAATTTGTACTAAGGGAAGCAGGGTTTCGTCTGTATTCATCCTAAATTTTGGCTATAAACAAAGATCACAATAGTATAATCTCGGATCTGTGGTATAATCAATAATATTTGCAATAAATTTTTTCTACATTTTCAATTAGTTTTACAATCTTCGTCAATTGCCTTTTTTCAGCATATTCTCTTGGTGATGGGACTTGCACTCACGGCCAGTCTCTTCATGAATAAATGGTCTGCTAACCAACGGAGTTTTAAACTTGCTTTAAAATCACATGAAAAAGTATTTTTGTAATAAATTGTTAAAATTAATTATTTTTTATAATATCACGCCTATATCTCCGAAGGGGTAGGCAGAGGTGCTAGCACCCACATTAATTTTGTAGGTTGCCATTTTGTACTTGCTGCTTCGTTGTGTCAAATTGCATTATCAAGTTAGAAACATTTCTAGTTGCTTTGTAGTCTATCTCACTCAGGCCCCACTGTGGCACTGGCAACGGAATAGTCACATAAAGTCTAATCAGGTATATTCTTCAACTACAACTTAAATTTTGCCTTATTAATAAATTTTATTCTCAGAAATTACCTAACACAATTATGGGACCATATATCCGGTCGACTAGGACTATGACCAGTTGATCTACCTCATTAATTCAAGTGTGAATATACCTATACCATAATCATGTTAATTATACAAAATGTAAATGATTAAAACTTGGAATCTAATGAGTCAATATAGAAAATAAAATAAGATTTAACTACCGTCAATGATTTTATCTAACACTGAAGCCAGCACCATAGCATTTTTATCGATATATTGTAGATAAATGTAAAATCTTTAGTAAATTTCGAGTAGTTCAACCGGTGCCGCAGGTGAAACGAAAAAAAAATACGAACACTCGTGTTTCCATTCCCGATACTCTGTGATGATAAGGTTTAGTCCATGATTAATCACCTCACCTTATGTCGGGTTAAAAACTCAAGAATACAATTTGTAGTTTATTTTAGGAACCGCTGAGATTGTGGTCATGGTTTTTTTTGTTCTATTAATTTATTGGTTGATGTGAATCACTGTCTTTTTTATAGGTATCTGTCAGAAATTACAGACTCAAATATAATAGGTTTATTTCCAATTCAAATAATTATCGGATGATATCTTTATTAAAACTAAGGTTGATTTACAATATAAGCTTGATGAACAATATTAGAGCTTAACATTTTCCTGTTATTGACACTTATCGAGCTTAGGGCACCTCTGGTTTTATATAAAACTAGCTGACCTAGCATCGCCCGTGGCACATTTTGAAACTACATACCACCCTTTTGGACCCGTAATAATGTATGGGAATCTGCCAGATTCGTTGACACTTATGATCACTACTCCCATCCCTTAAGTAGTAGCGCCTAAACCCTTCGTCGATAAACGAACTATGCAATGCAAAAAGAATTTTTAAATTCGAACCAGTAGTGCTTAAGTTATGCGCTTACCAACACGTTTAGCGATTCATTTTTATATTATGAGAAGATTTTGCACAAGGTTTTTGCTAAATTCATTAAGAAACGTAATTCTGTGATGAAATTCAAGTTGAAATCTATACTCAAATGAAAGAAAATCTAGAAAGTGATATGCTATTTGAATTTATCATCGATAACCATACGTTATTCGGTCGCATACGGGATTATTCCAGGGTCTGAGTTCTTTTCCAGTCTAACAGCGAAGTGTTCGAACTTGGATATTTGCCGTGAAGTAACTGGCATCCTCGATAAGCTATTGGTGATCCACATCAACCTTGCACTTAGACCAACAGTTGCCGGAAGTTTTAGGACTCCATCTAACCTTAACCATTGTGTAGAACCTCTACCTCCGTATGAAATGGGACTAACGGCTTTTGATCTCCGATACTCATATATAATATTAATGCAAGTAAGTAGACATATTCGTGTATACAAACATTTTCATTGGGCGGAAATAAAACCGGAGCTCATTATTATTATTAAGTTCATTAGTTACTTGGACATTTACACATTTACATTTATATCCACTTTATATTTACTTAAAATCATTTTGTAAATTTAACAAAATAATTTTGGTTGTCCTTTTACCTTTCATATCATTAACAATGTTATTATGAGCCCGTAATTTTAATATTAAAAATTTTACAAACTTAGGTCATGATACATACCTACTTACTCTTATTTGAAAACCATAACGTTTCTAGAACAAGTTATTTCCGGCTCATCGCAACGTGAATACGATAATCCGCCAAGGTATAACATTACTGAGATTATTTCAATGTTTGACTGCACACTTTACAAATATTTACACAAACCTGTGTAAACAGAACTAATACTTCTACAATTTTAACTTTACACCCTTTTGTAACGATGGCATTAGAAAATATACTTATTGAGATAGGAATAAAGCTAACTTTTGTGTGTCATGTATTATTATAGCTGCATAAAAACTTTCTTTGCTTGAATATGATGACAGCTACCGTTTTGGATGCATTTCTTTGTTTTTGTTAGTAAGTCGCTAATCTTTATTTATCTTTTACCGTCCTCAAGTTGACAGTACACTTGTAATTATGGTAATAAATTATATTGTCCGCCGGCTTTGGTTGTCATACAAACATCTATAGCAGAATCGTTACAAATATAGTTGGAGCCCTAAAAATACCGGCAACTCACAGCTTCGCTATTGCCAATTGTGGTGATCAAATGGTAATCCCTTCACGAAAAAAATATAATAAATTATCATACTCCCTATAGATAAATTAAGCCGTAATCTTTCAGTACTATAAAGCAATTCTTCCTATTCATTATCCAATAACTTTTTTATTCAAGTCCGAACAAACGTACAAACATATTTATTAGTAACTGCAGCAACTCTACACGAATAAATAAAACCTTTACCATAAAATAAAAAAATAAACATAAACCTTACCAAGCTTTCCTATAGAGTCAAGCACAAAAGAAAGAGTGAAATGTAGATATAGGCAATGTGAGAGTGTGAGGGAGAAAGAAATAGTGGGACCACGTGACACCTGCCGACCGCCAAATGAAGATATCGCAGCTGGATGCGAGAGTATCACGGGCAGAGAGCGTCAACTGTTTTTTCTTATTTTTATACTAAAAGTTAGATAAGTATTAATAATAATAAGTAAAGAATATCTACTTATGTCGTAGGTTTGATATCAATGCCCCCATGCTCTATCCCTCTTTTCGTGTTCTTTTTTCTGCTGGGAAGCCTCTCTTCTGGTAATTAAACTAGAATGTCACTTTTGTTATTGTTTTGGCTGTAGCAATTGTAAAAAACTGTAAATAAAAAGAAGAACTTACTGTAATCCGGCGGATTACATGAAAGGCTAGAGGAAGTTCTTAATGTGTGTAAGGAAAGAGCAGAAAGGGGAACTGTTGTCTCAGCTCACTTCGGAGGAAAATAAGCGTAAGAGTATATGTACATATGTGTAAATCATTTATCATGAACCGCCAATGGACTTTCCTGTAAATGAATAACTTACAAATGAAATGTGTGCATATTATTATGTAGCTCAGTCATGTACCTAATCACAAAACAATCGGGCTGCATGCGACAGTACAGCAAAAGGTAAAATGAATAATCAAAATCTAACTAGAGGCTACCCTTTTTATTTCTGATAAAAATGTTGTCAATCTGCGCTTGAGTTACATGAAAACGTCTACAGATGCTACCACGACCATGGCACTAAAGGCTGGCGTGTTACCGGGACTTATAAACGAATACAATAGCTCCCCAGGACTCCATATACTTAATACTCATGACTTTTATCGGCGGACGTACATTGTAGCACCGACTTGTAAAGTTAGACCTCAATATGTCGAAGTTTTCTGTATTATGTATTCTGAAGTAAAAGGCTTTCTGTATTCTGAATAAGACTTAAAAAAAGATTTAAAATATCTACGCCACGACGGAGTGTGCAGAGATATTTTAACACAAACATTTCAACTATTTTAAGAACTATTTATTCAAAAAAAGATGGAATTAATGGAATTCGTACAAGATATACTCCTGTACGAATTCCATTAATTCTATCTTTTTTAGCAAGGAACAAAGTTACTGGAAATAATATCTGACAAGAGTGTGTGGAGGAAAATGACATGTACCAAATATACATAAATAACTGGCACAAATAACAAATAAATAACTGGACAAGGCTTAGATGAATTAAAAAGGGACTAGGGCAAACAGATGATGACGATATTTACTAAAGACATCATCAGTGGCGAAGGATTCCTTTAAACCGATTCCAATAGACTTGGTTTGCACAAGAAAGCCGTAGAGATGCTTATATATACTACGGTCGTTCTGTACAATATAAGACCCTGCACGACTGAACAGTATTAGCACAGGTTATCATATCACAGGTGCCGTCCCTAATATTACAAACGTCTAAAGGCCACGGCAACCACTTTCCGTCTGGTGGGCGGTGTGTTTGACTGCCACCTAAGTGGTGAATAATAAAATAGTCATCTTAGCATTGTTCCTGCAACTGTTCGGTTAGTCATTTGAGGTGAAACTTCATACTCATTCTTAGAACTAACGATAAAATGAGAAAGGGCCATACTAAATTTAATCGACGTAATGATATTGTGCGGTTTACTGAACATTAAGAAGCTTATCACATCGTCAAGCCACTTTAGTACAGCTTAAAGCCGATGTGGCATTTGATATTTATTGCGAATTTAGTTTTTTTATTATGAACTCTTAAATTACTGAATATATTGCGTTACAAATTTAGTTAAGCCATATCGAATGTTTCATCATCATCATTTCAGCCATCGGACGTCCACTTCTAAACATAGGCCTCCTATCCGACCCCAACAGCGATCTGCATCCAAAGCGTACCACAGTATATACCTAATAGGAGTAATAGGTATAAAAATATTTCGTAGAAGTCTACATACTGTGTTATCGGCACATGGAAAAGACATCAACGCGTCAGCTAAAATAAATTTAATCCAAAAAAATTCCAATATCGTACTAGTTATTATTTAGGACTTAGTTGACATAATTATAATAATCATATTTAAGTATGTAGGTATGTATTACAATTTGCAGTAGGTACAATAATCTCTCTTAAATGCTGATTCCGATCATACGAAACTATGACTGCAATCGGCTAATTGATTGATTGATAACTTTGACAAAACAATAAACTAGAAAACCTCCTAGTACATTCCTATAGATGGACCTATTTGGATTCAAAATAAGAATAGAAATGGAAGCGGTGAACATGCTGCTGATTTGAATGTCTTTTACAGCAATTTAAAAATCGAATTCTGTATAACGGAAGGGTTATTTGATCGAGTCTACTAATAAACGCCAACGCTATAACTCACTTCCAAGTAACCGCATAAAGTTGTACGCAATGTCTACTTTCGTAAGAAAACGAACTGCATGCGGGAACAGTCGTCCGTAGGTTTGGATGCCGTATGCGGGTACCCATAATGCGGCTACCCGTAAGTGCCTTTAAATGTCATCATCATCACCATCACGTATTTTACTATCATCATATAGAGGGTGTAGTCAACCTTGGGCATCCATAGTAGTGAAACCATAGACACGCATGTCACTCTCCTTAATGACAAGCGGACGGACGGACTTCTTGGGCCTACCCTTCCCGCCGAGGTTCAGCAGAGGCGCTATTGCCAGGCTTTTGCTATCCACTATACTACGTTATGAATCTAAATGTAGTCCGATATTAGTACTGTTACTGATGGATGACAAAAAGACCCTTAAGTATAATGTCTTGGGTAATGAAAACCTTTTCGCAATGAGTTTGATAAATGGCTGCCGTATAATCAATTCACTGACCTGACTAAAGATACCTAACTGAATGTAACTACTAGCAATAGCGGCTTGATTGGTTACTTGTTTCAATAGATTCAATTTTGTCCTCTTAGATATTTCTACATGCTCGAGGCGAATGGTACGTTCAACTAAATAATTGATAGTTAATAAACACGTTTCTACGGCACGTCTCTCCAAGATCGTTAAAGAAAGCTTTCTCTTATAGTAGGATTAAGCCATCAAAGCAGTACAATCGAACCCGGTAATCAATATTATTATACTGTAGCTTTATTATTGGCGTGGTGCCGCTATTATAATTCATAATAGACTCTAACACCATGTGTATAAGGTAAAAAATGGATAACAATCCGTATACTGAAGTATATAATTAAACACAACACTATGAAATTGTCATTTTACGAGCGATGTGAATGTTCTGTGGTTGTCATTTATCGCTTCAGCAGTTAATGAGAATAGCCATAATTTATATTTATATTATTTTCAAAATATAACAAAAATGTACTAATGTGTGTTTCCAAAACAAAAAGTAACTTTACTTTATTGTGCCGTCCTTTAAAAACTGTTGTTAGGCAAATGCTATAGGGAGTGATAGATTTTCATATCAGATATCGGCCGCGCAAAGGCAGTGGGTGCAATTGCACTTCAAGAGGCCATAGTGTAATAGTATAAGTAGTTGTTGGGTTTTTATTTTTGAAAATAGCGAGATAGGAAATTAGTCCTATTCAGCTTGGGTTATCTAAGTGATACTGAAAACCATTTTTGTGTAATTTAATTTGGCTTGTTATTATATTTCTTGGAATATAAAACCGACATGTATTTATTATATATATATATATATATATATATATATATATATATATATATTTATGTCCTAATATAATCTGTACCTAGTTTTCATACAGAAGTTCTTTTTTTAGAATTTTGCGGGGAATACAAAAATTGTTGTAGTTACTACAGTGCCATCCACATTTAACATACGAGTAATACAAAATTATTTTGCATAATTTTAGTTTATTGTGAAACGTCTACACATAATTTAGTTTTTATGATTCAATTATGCTGTATAAATTATAGAAAAGACAAAGATGGCATTAAAAAAGCGTTTCACGTCCCTTGGCTTGGATATCATGTGTTGTGAAAGTTCTTACCTAGCTAGAGTACGTGCTCTTAGGTACCCTGTAGTTATGGTTATAAAACTAAGAACGTTGCCTCAGAATTCAGGTTATAGCTTGTTAACGCTAATAATGCTGTTAAACCAAATGGCTTGTAAAATAGACTACAATGTGTATATCATTAACTTTGAGTATTAAGAACAATTATTGCAGAATTAATCTGACTTAAAATGATGAAGTGACACGTAACTCCTTTCTTTTATCATCATGAGAATATACTTGACCGCATTGTCATCTGCTAAGAGATCTCGAACCTGTTCATTATACATACGAATTCTTTATACTATATCTTACTCATCATATCCATTACATCTGACCTCATTTGATATCGAAGTTTTGTAGTTGGACCAATTATTATACGTTTGGGGGGGATACATTCGTACTTAGGTACAGCAAAAATGTGTTTCTAAAAAAAGAAAACTTTTAAATTATTGCATAGTCATCATCGAGTTCAATGATCCTGTAACATACTGACCAAGCTAATTAAAATGGCATATATTTAAATCTATATTTGTATATTCCCTTTTTTTCTAACAAAATATTTCAAAGTTATATACTTATCAAGAATACTGACTTACACAAGTACTTACACAAGACGTGTGCAAGTTAAATAATATAATGTTTAATGATATTTGGAGAACAGTTTTACTGAATGAATAACTATTATCAAAATAGTTATTCTAAAAATTGTTAAGTTTAACCACTTCAACAAACTAACCTAAATTAAACTAACCTAGCCTAAGGTCATGTTTGAATAAATAAATAAATATTCTAGGACAATCTATACAACGCCACCTAGACAAATGGTAAGCATAGTTTAACTAGCTAGTATTATGGGTTCTAGAATGCGGATAAACATAGAGTCAATAATTTAGTTAGTTTAGTTAGTCAATTAGAGTTTTGGATAGCATTCATATTTCTGGTATGCATTCAGTTAGTTAATGGAGTTACGTACGAGTAGTGGCCTGTAAAATTATATATGTGCATTTCAAAATATCCTATAAGAATATACTTTTGCATCACTGATACCTATTTACGAGTATACATCAAAAGTTCATTAAACCATTTCACTAAATGCCATTGAAAATAGAGTGGAACTTTTTGCACCATTTTAGCAGATCCGACTGAAATTTTTATTAGAAAAAAATGACTTCAGATGGGTCAAGAACGGCCGCAATGTTTGAAACACCGAATGCACTTATAAGCAGATGAAACATTTCCTGTTCATCTTTAACTTCAAAGTGGAAAGTTTGCAACTCTCTAGTCTCCAACACAATCTGAAGATAGCCAAACCTCTGTCGGTCAGCCATCCAGCGGTAGGTATATCGACTTACAGGGGAACTTGACCCTGAATATTTTGGTGAGATCGCCAATACATCCTAGAACACAAATTAGGTACTGACAGCATTGACATTCAATGTGTGAGTGTGCGCCGATAAATAAATATATTATTTTCTGTCAGTTGCTCATAATTTGTTTCTGAGCTCTTGACCAGTTCTTGGAAATTTTGTCAGAAATGAAACTCAAAATTATTTTTTGCCTTTGTGCTGTCAGCTACTAACTGTCAGTCAGTTTTTGTTCAAAGGAACATGCATCATTTGTAAATATGTACCGACTTAGAAACACGTTTTTCACTTTGTTTTTAAATATTAGAGCAATATAAGTTGAAGTGGTCTTTATAATTTTAAGCAGCGGAACACTCCAGAAGTTATATAGGAATTATATAACTACGTTGATATTTCTTCATTCGCTGACTAGATGATGCCTGTACCTCCTACTACATTGGATATCGGTTATCCTGACGCCTTTTGGTTATAGCTTCGGGTCAATTAGATGTTTCTAACAAAAACACGAAATCAATGTTTTACTTTTCAAAGAAACTTTGAATATTTCCATTGTAGATAGGCACCTAGCCTTCATACCCACAGATACAATAAATTTACAATTTTGTCATAAAATAAAATACGAGGCTTCTAGCCTCAGTTCCAGTTTCGAAACAACCCACTAATAAGAAAGCACCAATCACTTCCTTAATGTATTTTTTCCATGGTTTTGATGCGATAACGCTTGTCCCGAGACTGGTCTCGTTAACGCCAATGAAGTTGTTATACGCGACGGCTCGCGCCTTCTTTTTGTACACCGACTTTTTGTAGCAACAGGTAGAGGAAAGTATTATAAGTTATTGAAGGGATTCGAAATCACCCTGGCTTTGTCCTTACGCACGACACGTCCCGAGTTGTGAAGAGGCTACACCAGTTCATATATTGTAATATCATGGTTTCTAATTCAGAAGGCACGTATACGAACCTATTTATTATATAAGACTTACCTGTTTATTTTATATTATTATATTAGAACACAATAGGTACCGGTATTATGTGCTCTACAGTAAAGATGTTGCTTTTACTAACATAGATAAAGTGCTAACTGGATAGGATCACATGGTAATAGGATATTATTTCGGTGACAGAATATTGTATACTTAGTTTTGTAATCCAATAAGATAAGATAGTAAAGTGGTATCGATACCACTTGACTATCACCACGATTTGATCAAGTGATTTATTTTATTTGGTAAGGTGCATTAATTTATTTTCTGGAAATGAACATGGAAAAGATTCTAATATTCCTTCACCTAGGGATTGCGTGTAAAGATAGCAATGTATAGGTACACAGATATTTCAAAGAATCAAGACACTGCCGTCCTTGAAAAAAAATTAACGTAATATCACTTCAGAATAGATTTAACCGAACCGTTGGCACTACAGAGGCACATAAGCGAAGTCATATATTTTAGCTGATAACATCTTATTTCCATTTCTGGTTAAAATTTACTATCATTATTTCACGGAATACTGACTTATATAGGTATTTACCTACATAAAACGGGCTAATAAAATTGTTCGAATCAGTTGTTCCACCTTCTAGGCATGAGCATAAAAACATATTTTATTTACGTCATTAGTAGCATAAAAATAGGCATAGTTTACGCATAAGGACACTAATATTTTACATCAACTAAGTTGGTACAAACAATAGTAAGCACCTGCATTGCATACAGTTTTTGTTTTAGTTTTAGCACATAAATTATTGTAAGTGAATCCGAAAAACAATGCGATGTCAAGTGCCAACTTCCATATCCGACTATGTAGTAGCATTATCTCATTTCCAAAAATAGCTATGTTCACTGTGAACATAACAGGATAGGTACCTACTGTGTACACAGTAGGTACTATACCTTTTTTTGGTTGGTACTGTACCTATGCTTGTGAGCGAGTATAATGTACTGCTCCGGAGGGCCTAGCACTTCTAGCAGCGATATCGAAATTACCGTAGAGAGAGTTTGTCAAGCATGAATTAGGTATACAGAAATGTTCGGCATAGAATATCGTTATATCTTTATTTGAGTTGCTAAAGATTGTGTCATACTGTTTTTTTTTCTAAAATGAAAAATGTGAAATATGTACTACTAAAAGTTCTAATATATATTTAGATATCAGGAATCATGATTTCATCGAACTACTGATGTATTTAGATATCAGGAATCATGAAGGAGGTAAGACACGACGGTATCTCCCGTCCCAACTGGACAGTCCGACTGGGGAAGTACCTTCGCCATACAGAATACCGTGGCTTTCAAACAATAACCGTGTGTTGTGTTTCCGGCTGTAATCCTGTGGCTACCATATAAAATCACTGAAGAGCCTAGGTTTTGTGCTGTCAGTGGGAAGATCAATTCTTTTTCCTACGCTAGCTAACCGTCATCTCCCACTTCCTCTTCTCTTCAAGAACTGCATCAGCAGGTTTATATAAATTCGGTGACACGAGTGTGCACCTCTGGTGTTTTATATGTCCATAGGCCACGGCGAGCACTTTCAATTTGGTGGCTCTTGTGCTTGTCTGCCACCTAAATGATTTAAAAAAGAAGTTTCACAAACCGTGACACACAACTAAAAGCTTTATAAAATAGAATAGTAATCACCATAAAATTACATCAAATTCGAGGGTAACATCCGGTTCACGCACGTGTGTCTCTTTGTCGCGTAGGCAGATGTCCACCCACACAGCCTCACTTCGTAAGCAGATAGATAGGCCCCGGAGCCGAGACGCCTGGCCACCACAAGACGCAAACAATTGTATTTTAATTACTGCTTTAGAAGTAAGTACCTACCTTCCTTTTGCTCGTTTTACACTTTTCATTATACAGCTTATTTCATACTTAACTAAACGCATGGAGCAGAATAGATCTAAATATTTTTGACTTTTACTATACCACTTTGGGGACGCGACTTTGTAGTAGTAGAACCATAAAAAGCACTAAACTTGTATTTCTATAATTTCGTTACCAAATATTTTAGGGATATGAACTTACCACTTATGTAGATATCAGTCTAGTCGACGAAGTTAACAATCGTGCATTCTACGCGCATACTAGTAATGTATGATATATATTACTAGGTATCAAAACATAATATGTAAAAACACCTAAAAGAAAACTAGGGAACACATATAAAATATAGAGAATTCTTTATTTTAATCCTATGTAGAATCCTAATAAAGAGGGCATTGCATCGAATGCAAGGGAAGCATAAAAAAGACAAGAAAAGGCAGGAAGAAAATAATATACATTATGGTTGTGGGCAACGCGTCTCTCCCCGCGAGCACCCGCGCCCATTCTCGACGAGTTAATCAGCCAGCGGAGGACTAAGGATCTCCAACTTTTTTCTTTAGTACCTACTAACTGACCCGCGCGACTTCGTCTGCGTCACCCCGTTTTTGCAAAATTTTTCATTCCTGCTCCGCACCTGTTAGTCGTATCATGATGTTATATACATATAAACCTTCCTCTTTAACCATTCTATCTATTGAAACAAACCGCATCAAAATCCGTTGCGTAGTTCTAAAGATTTAAGCATACAAAGGGACAAGAAAAATAGGGACAGAGAACGCGACTTTATTTGGTACTATGTAGTGAAGTTTTATAGTTATACTAATGTGTTTGGTTTAAGGACAACTACCTCACGCAATTTTAATTCATAATAATAATTCTAATTTCAAACTGATGTTAGAGTGCACTAGCATTAGTTTAAAACTCTTGTAAATAGAATTGGCAAAACACGTAGTAGTGATGCCTATGTAATGGTAAATAGATGAAGAAGTAAAAGTACAAAAGTAAGCTCGTGCAAACTCTACAGCCTGTGCTAATCCCATAAGGAGAAGGTTTTTACTAAATTTTTGACAAGCCGACACTTTAACTGATTTCAAGGATTCTTATTCCTTGGTGATCTAATGAAATGGTAATGATCTAAAGAACTCGATAAACGCCAGCTACAGCACTGTCTATTTTTAAACGTAATAAAGATGTGTAACTTAAAATAACAAAAGTACAGAAAGTTTGAGATCCAGTGTAGAATAATGGAGCATAATGACTCTATCGGCGGCGGCGAGGCGGCCAGCGCTTGCCCAGACCGGCCTCAGCTTTTTCTACTACCGCTGAGTGTATGCCACTTCTCAGAACCAACAGCTTTTGAACTCGAGTTCAGCTTCTGAATACTCACGAGTTAAGAACTTATTTCCTGCGAATAGAAATTAAAAATACTAACTTTTTTGTGTGTAAAATATAGAAAACTTCAGTATTAAGGTTTGAATAATACAATAGGAAACCAACTACCATTATACACGCTCACTAAAATCATTCGAAAATAAGCGTATATACAACGGTCATTATAAAAACATTCAAGCAATTACCCAAACGTCAAATACAATAATATGAAGCAATCAAACACGTAACCGAACGACAGATCAAAGCTTCGAGCTTTTTAATGAAGCCTTCATAGGCGCGCGCGCTGGCGGCACGACAAAGACGTGGTCCTCTTTGATGTAGCCGCCACGCCGAGCGGTGACAGAGCGGAGGCGATGATGCCTTTATAAAAACTCAATGATTTACTTCGGGACCATTCGGCCGTTTGACGACTCTATCAACGAATATGCCAGTGCACCCCGTGAACTATAAATTATTGTAACAACGCCACGTTATAGCGGCAATCGCCATTTACTACCGCGATTCTTTCTCTAATAAAATATAGGCCGAAGTGTTAAATTTAACGATACCATTAATTTTTAAATTAGTTCAGCATATGGCTCCTTTTCCGAAAAAGCTATAGTGGGAGCTATAAATGTTTATATTTTAGGTGTGGAACTGAATCTTTGTAGTTACACAGAAACGTTTTACAATTTAATATCACAATTAAAACTAAAAGATTATTATCATCAAGAGTAACCTGGAGGAGATAGAGATTGTCCATTTGAACTTAGACTCGCATACCTCCCTACAGAAAAGTTTACCAAACAATTTTTCCAAAGTTCGCTACATTACATTACATACGCAAACAATTTGCATGTAATTGGTTTTATCTAAAGCAGTAAGCAAAATCCCTACCTATTAATTTGACCAGTTCATAAACTCAAATCAGCCTTTGGAAAGTCAATCTGAAAATACAAAATTAATAAGTCCATGTATGTTATTTTAACATGCATAGTAAGTTGTATAAATATAGTAAAGTTTGATGTGTAGTATAGGTGTAAGGTAATAAGGCAGTAAGAAATGTAAAATCGCAACAACATGAAAAATTCATTTGTATAACATAACATAATAGAAACTCACGCCTTTACCCCCGAAGGGGTAGGCTGAGGTGCTAGCACCCACATTTCGCCAGTTTATGTTTACGTCCCATTGTAATAGGTGGCGAGCCTATTGCCATTAACCGGGCACTTATAAACCTGCGATAAATAAACACATAACTTCGAAAAGCATCGAAAAGTCATTGGTGTGTGCCATGGTAAACCTGGGATCGAAGCCGAGACCTCGTCTCAGCAGTCCATTACCCATACCACTAGGCTACCGCGGTTTATATTTGTATGCACGCTATTCATTTGTATGCACGTCCATATCTATCGTTTTTGCTTTATAACTGGTTACTTGAGTAATAATGATGGTAATGTTTTACTACTTACATGCTAAAAGCTTGTACGTTACTGCTTACAATTTGTAAGCTAATAACAGAACTACATTTGAGTAATACAATGTTCATAGGTACATTGTTCAAATTTGTTGCAGAATACAGGTAGTATTTATCCTAATAAGCAAAATTATATTAAAATAAATAAACATTCTGGGACAATCTACACTACGCCACCCAGACCCATGGTAAGCATAGTTTAACTAGCTTGTGTTATGGGTTCTAGAATGCGGATAAACATACTCAGATACTTTTTAATAATATCAATCAATTAACCAATTAACATTTTACTATGCAATCCGTTCCTAAACATAGACGATTTTTTTATACTCTAGATTTCTTTTGTAAAGAGTAGATACTAGTTAATTCGTCCAGCTTTATGTCAGATGGACGTGTCTTCGGTAACTTAGTGGTTAAGGGCTCGACCTTACGATCGTGAGGTCCCGGTACCGACGTAATACAAGCCATTGAGTTTAGTTAGAGGGAATATAAGTAATTTCGGATGCTATATTATTTAAAAAAGAAAAATCTGACGTGTAATTGAGAAATTGTCGAACCAAATCTGGCGTGAACACATTTCTAAAACGATCACTTAGTTGAAGGAAATTATTAGTAAACTGCGTCATCTGTACTTTTTTCAGTATCACAATTGTATATCACGTATTTAGGTAACATTATCAAAATATTTCCGAGAAGGAAATCCTCAATCGGGTCCTCAAATGAGGATAAAGACGGACGTATATTTATTATTATTATGATCCACACAGTTACAATAATTTCAGCCCAGTTAAATTTATGCTTAACCCGAAACATAAACAAGCATCGTCCGCAGCTCTCTCAACCATCATTGTTTATTTTCTATTGTTGTTTGTGTTCTCGGAAGGGTCGCTCGAGAACTAGTCTCTACTTCAGACTAAGTTACTTGGTGTTCCATAGGCCCTTATCGCTTGTAGCCACAATAGTACGGATGCAATTTGTATACCTTTGTTTGTAAACTAATCGTTGCCTTTGTACCGATATATTGGTAGCGATTATGGTCGGTACATGAATTCAGAATTTGAATTTGAGAGGTACTTACTAAAGTAGCAGGCGTTGACAAGATTCAACTTTCAACAACAAAAAAGTTACACTTATATTCAAATAGTAATATTAGGTACCTACATAAAGTGAATTAGTGACATATATGAAGTCCAGGGCCAAAGATGATAAAAATATAAGTACCTAAATTAAGGGTTGTATGGAGGTACAAATTGCATATATTCAATATTATACCCATAATTTAATAAAATTCACGACAATGTACACATACCTAATATTTGGATAAACTTTCGGTAATTAAAAAAATTGTTTTAGTGGACACTAGACAGTACACAAAATAGACAGTTTCAAGTCATACAAATCTTAAATTACCTGTGTTTTTATCATCTTTGGTCCATAATCTTCGGTTCATAAATTGTGAATAAGTTTTAAGGCTCGATCCGCTACCGGGGACCCGGTATTAGTTATTGTCACTAATACCTGCTTACTGGTTATTAGTATTGTATCGTTTCCTGCTTATTTCAAGTTTTTTTCAAGAACCATCACTGCCATGCCGCCACGGCACGCCGCCGTTTTGTATATTTTTAAAACTACCGGCCAATAATTTCTCAATGTGTTTACGGTATTTCGTTTATGGATTATTATCCAACATAAGTGCCTACTTAACTACTGGTATTGTGAAAGGTACGGATTATCCTTCATTTTGCATAGAAGCGTACAATCTTTCAAAATAACCGTTCTTCTAAACACCCCGTTCAGAACATTTAAACGTTGTATCTTTAATTGATATTCAATTACATTTATATTGTGTTTGTTGGATTTTTTCCTTTTTACTATCAGTAATTTATACCTATATTTTAACGGAATGAACAGAAGCACTGCTCCTATTATTTAACACAAGCCTTAGTAGTTTATGAATGCTACTGTACTTTCATTGTACCTATTGTCTGGATTGATAAACAAATAATGATCATCATCATTCCCTGAACCTTTTTCCCAACTCAGTTGGGGTCGGCTTTCCAGTCTAACTGTGATGCGGCTGAACTTCGATATTTTCCGTGAAGCGACTGCCATCTGACCTCCACAACCAATGGTCTAATGACCAATGGCGATATCGAAGTTCCAAGTTAGGCTGGTTGGACTTTTGAGGGCTCCAACTACCCGTAACGACTGCCATAGATGTTTGTATGGCAACCGGGACCGACGGCTTAACGTGCTCTCCGAGGCACTTATAAACCTGCGATAAATACACACATAACTTCGAAAAGCATCGAAAAGTCATTGGTGTGTGCCATGGTAAACATGGGATCGAACTCGAGACCTCGTCTCAGCAGTCCATTACCCATACCATATGATAAACAAATAATGATATAAAAACTTATAATATACCCACTTCACTAGATCTAACCATGTAATGTATACAATTTTAGTCCTTTTTAAACTAGCGCCAGTTGCATCGGCTCGCACTGCTTTGAAGGACAAGATTTTTCTTACCATCATCACTACATAATATAAAACAATGTCGTTTTCTGTCCCTATGTATGCTTAAATCTTTAAAACTACGCAACGAATTTTGATGCAGTTTTTTTTATTAGATAGAGAGATTGAAAAGGAATGTTTATATGTATATAACATCATGCTACAACCGGTGCAGAGCAGAAGTGAAAAATGTTGCAGAAAATGGGGTGTCGCAAACGAAGTGAAGGCTACTGTGAACAGTACAAAATAAGAATCAGAGGATCATTAAAATATCAATATATCAGTATGCCTACCTATAGAAGCCGTAAAACACAGGCAGTTTCGTGGCGCTCGCCGATCGCCGACACCGTTACTTCATGTAATAATGTCGCAAGAAACTCGAAACTATTCTTGTTTTCGATAACACAGCACCAGTGAAACGGGCATCAACAGATAGCGGGCACACTCAATCACCCGTTATTATAATGTGGAGTAGAGAGAACTCGTGATACCTACCTAATACCTTCTTGACACTTTGTACGCGGAGTGGTTTATGTAGTTAGAAACACGAGCTTAGGAATTTATTACTAGAGAAGTAATTACAAACGATTGTACAACCGAATTCTACAATATTATTTCTTGCACCTCAAATAGCAGGGTCCTTAATAAGGTCAACCACAGAAGAGAGTTGATATCATTAATCATTAGACAAATATTCCTCAAAGAATTGACATAGTTGATGAGGCAATAGCAATACAAGACGGAATTGGCAGGCGGACGTTAAAGAATGAACTGGACTGAGCCTGACTGGGTTCGCAGAAGATTTAATCTCCTGAAGAAAGAAGCGCAATAATATTTTTTCTTTATCATAGTTATAATTAAATAAAAATCTCTAGAAAATTACTTAAATATATATAGACATAATTTTATATATTAATTAAACCTTACGGCTGAACACTGTCTCTCAAGATATAGGATACCCTAGTTTGAGAGGCAGGGTTAATATTATTGTACACTTTAAACCACAAACAATGTTACAACTTGCAAATCCATGTCCTTATACATACTGTAGGTACCTCTTATTTTAAGTTATTATTATTTTTAATATTAAGCAAATCGTACAATTAATCAAACGTCATTAAAAATTCTGATTCAGTTCATGAGGTAGAAAACCCTGAACCAAGCTATGAGTCACATTATTCATTACTAGGTGAAGAAAATCCAAGTTCAAATGATTGACGTACAACTGAGCCACACACAGTGCTCAAAGCCAACAACAATGATGTACCTATTCGGAGGAGGTGTAATTACTGCACAGCATCATCAAGGATCATTACGACACGGACAAGTTTGGTGACGAGAGCAGACCACCCAAGCGTATACAAACTTGTAATGCTTATTCGCTAAATGTGGTTTTCATTTTTATAACAAAACTAATTTTCAATAGATTTGTTGCTGAAGCAATTCGTTTGTTAAATTTACAACTGAATTCATATAATTCAAAATCTTTCATCATTATTCTTTAGTTAATGCCAGACGTATTTGTAACTTTCATCTAGGAGTCCAGGCTCCGTTTTTTTTTCAGACTAACTGCGTCGCGGCTGAATTTCGATATTTACCGTGAAGCGACTACCATCTGGACTTTACAACCTAGGTATAGGAGACATCGAAGTACTGCAGTGAAACCAGTTATTTGACTTGTTAGTGCTTCTACTATTCGTAAGGACTGCAATAGATGTTTTTATGACACCCGTGACAGACGGCTTAACGTGCCATCTGAGGCTTGCTGAACAGAATGCAAACCTCTCTACAAATATTAGCACTGTATGAGGATCAAACACTACTTCTACTTCGGGCATAAGGCAGCGAAGATCATTTGATCGATCTTCATTACTAGTACTTATTATTATTTTTGTAGTAATAACACAGCTACAAGGACAACAGCACGAGTGTGAAGCCTTTGGTAGTGCAAACGTTCATAGGGCACGGTGGATATTTTCCATCAGGCGGGCCATGTACTTATCTGCTACAAATTAGTACTGAATGTTTAGACCTGCAGAGGCTCTCATTACTGTATCATTTAAGATGATCACGAAGCGATTGCAGTTTGACAGCGACCAATGAAATCGCGAGAGAGGTGACATCTTGGTCATGTGAAGGCTTTTTAAGTGATTATATTGGTCAATTCATTTTGCACTGGGAAATTGGTATAACTTTAGCGTAATAATGCCTCGGTTTCAAATGGTTACTAGTTGTTACACAGAAGAACAGTTTACATCATAACCACACCACAATAATCGGACGAACTGTGAGATTCACTATGACGGCCTAACACCATGGTCTAACATCAAAATAACATTGTCGTTTCAACTTTTTAGCTAACGGCAATCTAGCGTCAGTGAATCTTTTCTTTTCAGTGAATCTTTTCTTTTCTAACGTTAATGCTTAGTTCAAATGATTGGTAGCTACGATACAAAGGTATGACAAGTAGGAAATGTAAAATACCATATCTCAATAACGTCGGATACGTGCTCAAGAATATATTATAAAATATAATAGCTTCACGTTCGTGTAAATACATATGTATGGAATAAGGAAAACTATCAAGAATTCTAAAGTTTTCAGACTGAATTTAGGTTGAAATAAGGGAATGCCCTAACAGGACTTGAACTCGCGACCAGTTCCTTACAGGGAAATAGTATGACCGTTGAAGCGATAGCCAAGCATCTTGGGGCGTTAATCTTCACTTTTCAATTTGACTTTTCCCAATCTAATTCGACTTGAATAGATCTAATTGCTTTAAAACTTCATTACATTCCAGAGTAGGTTATTATAATCAGCCGTCCGATATGGTAAGGATTCTTACAGGCTTGCTTTATTCTTTATACCAATCAATCAATAAATTAGCCTAACGTTGTTTTGGACATAGGCTTCTCTCAATGTTTAGAGACTTTAGCTTACTGCAGCCTTAGCACGAAATACTATCGAATTCGTAATGTAATGGTATCGACAGAACGGAGCATTGCGATTGGCGGGCTGCACACACAGTCAGGTTCACGAGACCGACTGCCAATCACAATGCTCCGTTCTCTCGAAACCTTTACATTACGAATTCGATAGGAGTTCATGCTAGTGCTACTATTTCCACACTGGCCAGACGGGTTAGTAGGTACATGGTTTTATTTCGAGGTTTCCTTCTCTCGCAGTGATATCGGCTGCAATTCTCGTTAGTCGCTTCCACCAGTCCAGCCCACAGCATTCTTTCTCCGTCACCACATGGAATTATATCTATAATACATATAATAATTTCTACCCAGCTGTTTATGGTACTACCCGCAACGATTTGAAATTTTGAAACCGCTTCTACTCGTGTAAAGTACACATATTTTCTTAGCTTTATAAAAGTTATACAATACCTTGGTGTGATAAATATGGTAAATAAAAAATTACTAAATAATTTTCTCTGCATATGCACAAGGTGGTACTAAATTGGCAACAATCGCGTATTTGCACCTCTTATGACAACTCCGTTATACCTTTCTTGCACCGAAGTGCACGCTATTCCAACATAACTGTAGTCTATGCATGTAATATGTTTTGTTCGCGACTGTACCATAACCATAACCGTCCCGAGGCGTTCCCATACGTGTTCAGGAAGCAGTTAAACAGTATGGAAGCTGGCTACACCGACGGGTCGCGTCGGTGAAACGACCAAATAATTGAGATTACCTACGTGAACATACCAGATGTGGTTCGATTATGATGTGTATTTTTTATCTAACTACAAATACATTAAATAGGTACCTAAGGGTGCTAATTCTGATAAGATTTTGAAGAAACACTTATTTTCGTCGTTCTTTCCGTCACTTTATTTACAATGTCATAGAGAACAAATGAATCGTATGTACCATAACCGTTAGCAAAGAGAATACAACCGTTAGTAACAGATATTAATCAGTTACTTGCTATGTACGAGTATTAGCATGTTCAACCTTTTTTAAATTTATTTTTACTTTTATAGCTATAATATCCTTGTCGGGTCTACGGGAACCTATTCTAATCGGGATAAAAAGAAATCTATGTGCTTGACGGAGGATCCTTGTAACACTATTCCTACCGGCTTACCAAAATGTTGTATGGTGCATGAGATACTAAATCGATGTAAGTGTGCTTTTCCACCGGCTTCCCTTTTGAAAATGTTCAACATTCGCTATACTATGCTATTGTATATCCGTGCCAGAATTCATCCAGGGCCCTGATTCTACTTGTCAACCATTATCAAACCACTGAGATTGCAAAATTTCTTAAGAAATTTGCTGTTATGGAATGGTGTAAAGAGAAGAAAACTTTATAATGAACCCTTTTTATTTGATTTGGAACTTTAAGTCGAAAACTCAACGGCAATGTAATAATCTCAGTGGTTTGATAATGTTTAACAATTAGTAGAATGGGGCCTAGGCCTGTTCTGCTTGTCATAATTAATAACACTGTGCTTTCTGACCAGATAAATTCGTAATAAGCTTAAAACTAATCAGAAATATATTATGTACTTAAATCATTAACTTTATTACTTCAAAAGCCTAATGCCGTTAATGCAAAATTATTAAAATGTATTTAATAATCTACCATACTCATTGGGATTTAGTATGAGCTTAAGTTTGTCATAAAACACGAAACTTATTCCGTAATACCATTGTATCCGAAGTTATGAAGTTAAACATGTAAACGCTGTGTCGTGCATTGCGCAAGCGACGCGGGTTAGAGGCGTGGATCATCGTGCTCGCGCGCAGCCGTGGTGGTCCGCCGGAGACGACTTCATTGCACCACATTTTAATCTATATGATGATTCACTGCCACTAAAAATGGACGAAGAAAACTATCATTAAAGATTTACTATGAATCTTTGACAATAAATTGATGACGGTTAAAATAAGTTGTGTATTAAGTGATTAAGGGGTTTTTTTATCATAACTTTTCTAGACCCAGTGTAAAGATTTGGCGTGCATTTCATCTAGATTTTAAAAACTAAATTAGTTAAATTAAAACAATCAATCTGAAGTCTGCAAGAGTAATTTTTTATTTTTGCAAATAAGTTAAGGGGTTAACCACCTCTATAACATAGAGTACCTAACTGAGTACATGTTCGGTAGATAGATCTGTTTATTTTTTGTGTCTCTAGTATAAATTGTCTGACCATGAAACAATAATTAAGGATAATTGTATATCGATTACTTCAATGTTCACGTTTTAAATCGCACTATAATCAAACTATAATGGAATCAAACAATAATACCTACAAAGAAATGTGGATAATTCAAGATATGCCGTGACTAACAAATCTACGGAGTCAATTTAGGCATTCCGATTCTCTATCTTATGTCATTATAGGTATTTCAACGCGGTTGAAGTCAGTAGTTTTTTGTCTAACGGCGTTTGCTTTATACAAATGGACATAGTTGAAGTGGTAATAATTAGGGTTATGTAAAGCGTACGTGGAAGGCTGACTACATGTAATTGGGACCACCCGTGAAGCCGCGGGCAGCCGCTGTGGGCTCTGGAGAAAACAATACATTACGCGAATTTAGAACGCACTCTGATTAGTTTGTTGCGACATAAACCAAACCTAACTGTTAGTTTTGAACTGGGGTTGGGTAATTTTCTGTACTTACCATTACGGATGTATTCGAAGAAATATATCAATTGGCCATAAGTACTGAGAATAGATACTTTATTATGGATACGAAAATACAAAACCGTCTTGATTTTGATGTAATAATTTTTCGGAAACATTCCCTCTTTTTTTTATCGTGCGAAAAATCCCCACGGATACCCCCTACCGGAGCCGGTTGAGTAGGTTATGTCGGACTCGAACCGACTAAACCGCACGCCGTCTTTGGGTCTTCAGTTGTCGGAGGTGAGGTAGTAGCGGAAACGTTCCCTCTGGTAGGTGTCGAGTACAAAAAATAAAATGACCACAAAACCGCGATGTCAGACAATGGGTTTAAGTTTTGATATATAATTGGGATATGGGCAAAAACTTATAAGCTTGGCAATTCGATATAGAACTATATTATATTTAAAGGAAATTATGAGAAATAAAGAATCAACTGTAACTTTAGATGAGCGCACATTGGATTATGTCGATGAATCCATGTTCTAACATATCCTTGATGAGTAGACTAGTAATAGAAAGTAGTTTTATTTGTATAAAAGCTTCGATATTTGTGTTGATGCGACTGTTATTTCGCTTCCCCAACCTGTTGGCGACATCGAAGTACCGCAGTTAGACCACCTACCCTCTATATAGGGCTCTCAACTACCCGTAACAACTGACCTAGACGTTCGTGTGGTAACTGTGACCGACGGTCGTTAAGTGCTCTCCAAGGCACGTTCAGACCAATGCAAACAGTTTCATGCATACAAATAAAGAAAATGCTGTTTATATTAAGTTATTTCTACACCCACCAACAGTTAAGATAGTAGTCAAACTACGTTTACCCTATAAAAATAGAATTCATAAACCACTTGAAGTGGTGAAGATTAAACATACACCTATGTTTGTGGGCAATTCCCATAGGATGTGACCACTTGCCGTCAAAGTGCTAATCCTCAAGCGCCATTCATGCTCTCACATTTTTAAGGATTAGAGCTCTCGACACTCATATGAGTTAAGTGGATGTTTGATAGGCTGAACGTGATTATTTCAGAACAGCAGCAGATTTGCAAGCCATGGGAACGGATGTGTTGAGTAGTGCCAATGTTGGTGGCAGCTGTAAAAAAGTTTCCTGTAGGATAGCTATCCACCTATTCTGTTATTCAAGTAGCTATGATTGCATTTATGGATGGTAATTTATTTTTTAAATGGGTAAATTGCGGTTTTGGTCGGTTCGAGTTCGACATAACCACCCTCGCTGACTTCAGCGGGGGGTATACATGGAGATTTCCGCACGGGGAAAAAAAGCTGGCTGTTACCTATCTGACCCTATTTGAATAGATATATATCTTATCTTATAGTTAGATTGAACTTTCGACAGCCTCTGTTGTGGCGTGGCGGTAGTGATGGCGACTGCTACGCAGGAGGCACGGTTTTGATCCCCGCTAAATGCAAGTATTGTAATACATTGTCATACAAACATCTATGGCAGTCGTTACGGGTAGTTAGAGCCCTAAAAAGTTCAACAACTGGTCTAGGTCAAGCTGCAATTCTTTGATATTGCCTATACCCATAGGTTGTGGAAGCCAAAGCCGCAACGCAATTAGACAGAAAGTAAACGCAAACACCGGTCTCTGAGGTGACAACTTTGAATGCGATCGAGATTAACGCACAGATGATGATGAGTTAGATTGAAATTTCTTTGCTAAAATATTGACTGCATCAGTTCATTCAAGTATTAGTGAATTTACAGGTGTTTTTGGAGGATATGAAGTGTTGACTTAGGTAATATCTCTGAGAGTTTCAACAACCTATATAAGGCATTCATATATACCTACATACGGAACATACAAACATTACATCAAGGATGATAAACAAGCCTGGCAATGAGCTGTTCACTCAAATGGCTAACACGTGTTCCCTTCTTCTTACAGTCCCGGGTCCTTTAAGCGGGGCGTGAAAAAGGATCTGATGAGGCTATCAAGCTGAGCACCACCATTGTAGCACTTTACCTACATGTTTGTAATGGAGGTTCCTTCTTCCTAGAGTCTCGGATTCTTTAAGCGGGGCGTGAAAAAAGATCTGATGAGGCCGTCAATTGTAGCACTTTACCTACATGTTTGTAATGGAGGTTCCTTCTTCCTAGAGTCTCGGATTCTTTAAGCGGGGCGTGAAAAAAGATCTGATGAGGCCGTCAATTGTAGCACTTTACCTACATGTTTGTAATGGAGGTTCCTTCTTCCTAGAGTCTCGGATTCTTTAAGCGGGGCGTGAAAAAAGATCTGATGAGGCCGTCAATTGTAGCACTTTACCTACATGTTTGCAATGGAGTTTCCTTCTTCCTACAGTCCCAGGTCCTTTAAGCGGGGCGTGAAAAAGGATCTGATGAGGCCGTCAAGCTGAGCACCACCATTGTAGCACTGTACGTGTTTGCAATGGATTCTTTCATGAGACTTTGCCTTTAGCTTAACATCAGGCAAGGTTAAGTCAAATTAAGGTGCCATAAATAAAAATAACTTATAATAGGTATATTTTTAATTTTGACGTTTTGTAAAATGTATAAATTTTCACCACACTATCACCATGATATTTCGATTTCACAATAAAAATGCAAATATTAGAAAACAGAAAATTTATTTCAATTTTGTAAAATAAATACAATTAAAATTCCTTAAAATAATTGTACAAAACGGAACAAAATACAACAATTTTTACTAACAACTAGGTTTTATCTAATTCAATAAATTAAGATACTTTGTACGAAATTTCATAACTACAAACAATGTAATCGATTAAAATTATAGTTACTACGCTAAAAAGTATTTACAACAGTTGTACTAGTCTAATAATCTCACTTTGGTAAACTGTGGTTAATGAGTTTCTTCACTTACTCTAAGTATTTATTATTATAACTTATGATAAGGAACACAAGTATTTTAGTGTTCTTTTTAAGCACACTCGAACATAAACTCATTCAAATGTACACACACACACACACACACACACAAACTCACACACACACACTCACATATATACCTACTAATGAACACATATTATGAATACTAACTTATAGGTATAATTTCATGTTCAAACATCACACACCATTACTTCTATTGGATGGACCATAGTACTAAAATCGTTATATCGCAGTAGGTATTTAGTGACAACTAGCAAACCCGGCGAACTCCGTTTCGCCTCTAGATGATAGGTACAGCCACTATCGGAATTAGCTTACTACTTTAAGTTTAAAAATTAACATAAAATAATGAAAAAATTAAAAAATAATGCCTCTGAAGAGTAAGAAAATATCGAAATGTACCAAGATGATCGTGTAATCAAAAGCTTACAGGATTTAACTTATTTTGCCCTTGACTATAGTTGAGAAATGTTTCTAATTTTGCTGGCTGCTCTAATTTTTTTATTGTCTATTTTTTTTTCCATTTTTGTCCATGTTCGTATGAGTATCGAAATTCTCCTTTGTATCTACCAGAACCAGGAAATACAATAATAGTAAATACCTACATTAAAAGTCTTCAAAATGGGCTGAGGTTCTACGACTCTTATATGTTCAATGTACAATCGTTCTCTTAAGTGTGTGTCTCTACCTAAGATATTATAAGTATAACTAAAGATTTTATTATAAAAATAACTATGTACCATTAGAAATCGACATTGATCGACACAGACCGATCGAGGAAGCCTTTCAACGAATCATTCACTGAGCAGACGTCCACGATCTGTATGAATTCGATCTCACATTTGAACAGAGTAGAATCATGCTGTTTCGTGTACCTCACATTATCATCACGTTGCATTATGCATAAGGACTTCATTCGGGCGACGAAACATTAGTACGCGAATGTGTGCCTCTTGCATATAAAGTATTCGACGATTCTTGTGTTAGATTAGAAGATACCTACATCGCTGTGACGCAAACGAATTAATAACCAATGTGTTACACATGTAAGACCGCATCAGACATCCCAATAAAACAGGAATAAGGTGGTTGTACAAATTGTACAAGGTCCTACATTACTGGGAGAATTTCAGTCTGTATTGAAGGCTAAAATATGTACCTAGTAGGTAATTATGTGCTCTAATTAAAAACCTTTACTTGTGCGTACGTGAGAAACGTTTCAAAATTGGTAGAATTATATTTTAACATCTCGTATTAGGTACTGCTGAATATTAATTTGGATTTCATTGCAAATAGCGCAATAAGAGAAATTATCGGCTTCATTGTTCTTGTTCATTATTATGAACATATTTCAACCCTTCATTGTAATTGTTAAGGCAATAAACGGGCTGTTAGTTACAATGGCATTCTTTTGCCGACGGTGTATTACCAACAGTTTTAGCTAGCCTACATTTATGTATGATTGCTTTTTAAACGCAAAACGTAAGTAGGTACTTCATTCACATAGCTCTGATTTGATCTTGTGTAGTCGAGCGAGTGGGCTCAGACCGGTTCCCACCTCTTCATTACCGAGCGACTGACATCGAACCAAGTACCAACGATTCTTAGTACACATTCACACAAATTTACAAGTTTTCTTTACGCATTTAAATTTTTTAATGAGATACGAAAAGTCAAATGTGAAGAGAATGTGCCTTGCAACATGCTATATCTCAATTCGACGTCTATACTCGAGTAAAAACTTGTTGGTAGTTATGCAATTAATATTATCGTAAGGTTTATATTATATATTTATGAAGAGTGATTGCGATTTTTATTTTATTGCAAGTGAGGGCCCAACCCCATACCATGTCTCACTTGCTCTCTTGCTCACTGTGTCCCCATACTTGCACCACCGAGGAACTCTGTAGAGCAACGGAAAATGCAATTGCAGCCAACTATTGAGCCAATAAGATTTAATAATACCGGAGTCATTGACTCCAAGAAGAAGAAGAAGTGTGATTCAACGAATCTCAAAACTAATTCGATCAGTGTACCCTGAGGCTATTAACCTACTATTAGCGACTGTGCTACTAATTAGTGACGATCCTAAATTAAAAAAAAATACCTGACAAGAGTTACAAATATCTAAACACTATTTCAAACGGATGTCAAAGAAAAGAAGCAAAAGTAGTTCAGAACAAGAGTAGTGGCATCCTCTGCCGCATATTTGTAAAACGTTAACTAACGCCCTACATCACATACAGCAATTAGTGTCGACCACCGGATTTAGCTACGACTGTGTCATTAGATCAGCCACTTCCCTAATTCACTATTACACACCAGACACTTCTTTACATGCTATTTTTTATCCCTTACTAACAGGACGTCGCAGAGTGAGAAGGAGGAAGTTCGCTTTGACGTAAATACATACGTAGATGATGGTACGTTACCGGAACAGTCGTTAGATCAATCGGCGAGGCGCCACATCGGGAACAACCCAGCATTTGTCACAGGACCACCGGCGCCGAGGTATTTATAGCGACGCCTGCGTTTGCGACCGTGGGCGGCGCACACGACACATCCACTTACATATTAAGACAATACTATGAATGTTAATCAATAGTCATTAGCTTAATAATAATTTTATAAAATGACCCTTATAAAACCCTCACATTAATCTTAAATTAATTAATACTGTTTTTACATATGTACAAAATGGGTACTTAACATAAACTAGAAGTAAATAAATATTTGCCACCTTAAAATACTACACATAGTTCACGAATAGTCTCATTTCTGGCAGTATCTCTAACAAGTTCGTGAATAGAGATCGGTAATTTATATCACGTGATAAAACTGAAGGTGGAAATATATATCACTAATATAAATATAGACACTTGAGTGATATTAGCTGCATCGTGTAATGCGGGCGGTTTATATGTAGTAGTCCGATGATGATTTTTTGTGTGATTTTTCGCCTTATGAAAGCAGAACCTCGCTAAATTGTGTTGAGTTCTTGTACACCTAACGTCTTTTTTGTCACACTGACAAGCTGTTAACGCTGCTGCTTTCTCTTGTTTCCGTAAGATCTGGATGGAGTTCCGACATTTGTTTGAACACTTGGTTCCTCTACGGCTAAAGAGAGACTTGCAGTTCTCATGATAATACTCCAAAGCGGTGGCACACTGAGCGTCGGCGATGCATATGAGTTGTGAAAGACTGCACGAAGGCGTTGCGTTTGCGGTTGCGTTCAGCACTTGTGGTCTGCAAATATCGATGCGTTGCTTCGTCTCCAAGCAGAATTCATCTTCGCATTCACACTGCAACAAAAATGAAGGAATCAGTAATTTTCACTAGATACTCGTATATTATATGACTGAGGCACGGTTTCACAAATATATTTTTATAAACGGATAATGTTATCAAATTGGATTTCAAAATAACGTCTAAATTTGACTTTCTATAATATTTTCTATTCAGATGATATTCTTCCTAGCTAGGTTGTCCTATAGGCGATGGCAATAGTCTTTCTTCGTCTAAAATACCTCTTAAGTTCCTCGGCTAACGGAATCAAACCAAACTAAACAATACAGAGTGTTCCGTCACAGAACTGTGTTTATTTCTAACCTAATATGCTCTAGATATGTGTATGTATATATATCTTTCCTATATATAAGGGTATCAGGAGAAGCTTCAACGGCTCAATCATAGTGGTTAACCAAAAATCATTACCTAAAATGTTTTCTACACCACAAGCAGGTATAAACTAGGTACGAGTATAATCACCCAAAGTAGTTCTATATATCTACAAACAAAGTTCTGCAACGTAAAATCTTATCACCGTGGGAAACTAAAGGTTTTCACACAAATATTTTACTTAAAGCACTCATTAATATTTGACTAGCACGAATGACAGTCGATAAGTGAAGCAGTATAACTAAAAGGAATTTAGTTATATTTTCTAGAACTACCTAGCGTGTTTATCACCGTCTGCAGATCAACTGCATTCAAGATAAAAACGCGTTGTGTATACACAAGAATCTAATAATAATTCAATGTAATAAAGTTTTAAGGAAACTCATAAACTCTCGCGGTCCATAGCGCATAATAATAACGTTCTACGTTCGTAAAAATAAAGTAAAATAGTTTTACGACACTAAATATTCCAGAATCTATTATTTATCTATGACAACAAGGCTACAATTTGTGAAATTCGTTAGACATAGGTTGATAGTTGAACATTAATTCAGATCACATACGACGTCGCATTAGTTAGACTCACAGAGGTGACTTATTGTTCGTCGGCTTATCGAAGCGTATATTAATGTTATACATTACCACTGTAATTTGTAGTACAGTATATACAATATAAAATATAGAATTTAACTTAAGAACAGTTGACGTTTACTAGGCCATACTTCGCTTAAAGAGACAGCAGGAGTATGGTGAGTCGGTGGTAGTGGACCTGGAGGTGCAGTCACGCGTTAATACTACTCTGATTAACCCTCTTATTTTTATTATTAGAACATCGTGGCGATAGGAAAGGAAATGACAGAATAAGAAATAAAATAGGGTGGTAGGTGGTAGGGGAGATTGGAACTGATAAATGAGAATGTTTGTAAAATTTGCGAATCCATGATACTAATATTCTTATTATAAGGTATTGTTTGTCTCTACTTTAATCTGTTGGGTAAAGAGCCATGAATCTATCGGCACAGTCCCTCGAAAAATCTATAAAACGGCAATTTTGCAAGAAGACTTCTGTCTGTAATTGTCTAATGTAACATTTACTTATAGTTTCACGATTAAAATCCGATTATGTCATAATTACTGCCAAGTTGAAATTAAATTTATATATATTATGTAGATCTCTTCTCATTTACAAATTAGATATATCTATGAGCAAGAAAAGTGCTAGACATACACAAGTATAAATACATTACTACTTATATTGTATAGCCGATATAAAACCGCTAGGACATCCATTCAATTTCATTATGTATATTAACGTACGTTAATTTCATTCCTTTCAATTCTCTTCCAAACCCTTCTTATCCTAGCAGGTAGTCTTATCCTACAGTTTTGTGTTTCAATTTTTGCTCTAAACAAACGACTTATTTTCGGACAAATTAATGTGACAAATAAGCAGTCTCTCTCAAATTTAGAGTTAATTTACCGGAAATCTAGCACGGATTAATGAAGCCACCACCGCCGCCGTGTTACGCTTAGTTTTTTGTGAGAGGGGCAACACCTGCGCAAGAGTCGACGCTGCGGTAGGTCCCGATCAAGACGTCAAATCTCAAGGCTGAATGCGGCCGCTCCTTTGGTGTACCTTTCGATACAGATTGCCCAACGTAGTACTAGTAATCACACTTAGTACAGTGGTATAATTGAGGGCAGGACTGGTTTGTTAAATTGCTGCTTATCTATGGACAGCATGTTCAAAAACAACCCAGCTGTCGTATGTACCTAATAAGGCGCACAACATGTAAAAATAATTATAATTTCATGTAAACGAATTTCACATTCATATAAAAAGCTAAAGTAAGGTGCAGTATATTTATGTTCGATGTAAGCACCTGCATATTATATTGTTGATCTACCAAGGAGGTCGAACGTTGTCACTGGCAAAATATTTTTATAGTAACATTTCCCTATACGTGGTGGTTATTATTTACCAGTGAGGTATTTTACTATATTTGGGTATATACTTAAGTGAACGCGACTGCTACGCAAGAGGCGTGGGTTCGATCTCCGCTCAATGCGTGAATATGGCTATTTGCACTGGTTTGGTCGTGCCTCGGAAAGCACATTAAGCCGTCGGTCCCGATGGCCATGTAAACATTTATGGCAGTCATAATCAAAAGTCCGAATACCCCAACTACAGAACTTAGAATTCGTCAATTTGGCTGTGGAGGTCCGATGGCAATACAAACAACAATAACTTAGACTAGAAAGTCGACCCCAACTGAGTTGGGAATAGGTTAAGAAAATGATGATGAATGAAACATTATAATTGCAGTAGTGCATATGAAAGTAGGTTTCTCGTATAGTAATATTTTCTATCACGCTGTTGAATTTAACTAGTCCAATAATATATATCACTAGCCTATGCCCTCGGCTCCGCCCGCGTGGCTGTCGGTTATCGTGACCTAAGCTATTCTGTGCTACTTATATTCTATATTACTAATCATAACTCTAGTTCTACTTAAAAGATTGCAATCAAACAAACGTAAGATTTTAAGTTGGACCAAACCAAAAAAACCGCATCGAAATCCGTTCAGTAGTTTTTGCGTTCATCGCGGACAAACATAAACCTTTTACAATTATATAACAATATAGATAGATAGATAGATAGATAGATAGATAGAAAATAGATAGATATACTGCATTGAGTGCATAGTCATATTTGTAGCCTCATGCAAACCAAAATATATTAAAAAAACAGTAGAGGCCTGACCAGACTTGACGGCAACTACTTTATAATCTATTGATATCTATTTCACCAATATGATCCTTCTCTTTTTCATTAGAAGTTCTATCCTGGTCAGGTGTATCTAAGTGCATTTACTTATCACTATTGTGTTAATGGAAAAATCAAAATTGTGCATAAACAGTAACCAATCTCTCCGCCTACACGACAATGCTATGCAGTGTAAAAGTACGCGTCGGTTAATGGAGTATATACAAATACAATGGGCTCCAAAAGTTTCTTGACACCTTAAGATTCATGTATAATTCTTTGACAGCCTAATTTAGCCAAAAGTGGCATAGATAGCGTTTATAAAATATCTATATATTTTGTGATATCTGTGAGGAAATGGTCTATATTCACAAGAGGAGAGAATAACACAATCGTATGTCCAAGATTTTTTTATTCCATTTAGGTGGTAGACAAGCACACGACCTGTCTGATGGAAAATAGTAACCGTGGCCTGTGGACGTTTGTAACACTGGTGTTACAAACGTCCATAGGCCACGTTATATTTTTAGGAGTCTATAAAATTTGTTCCCGTCTAGATTCCCGTAATTCTTTTGCTACATGCATGTAAGTTTCTTTTGAAAGGTATTAATCCCATCACGCAGGTACTAGTGCAAATGATTTGGAATAGTGTACTGCGTTCCGAAATAGGAAAGATCACTTCAGAAGAAACACACATGCACGAAAAATAATGTACACATGTGACCGAGTCAGAAATCACTCCACTTTTATATATTCGAGAATCGGTTTCCCATTTAATACAACATGGCCGGACCTCTGGTCTAATATTGTCTCGGGGTTGAAAGACTCGATATTTAAATTAATATCAACTTCCGTCACTTTAATATAAAATCAAAACCTGGTACCAGTTAGGTATAACCTTCATGTAGGTAGTTTTAACACCTTGGTTAATATCATGAAATACTACATGACTTGTTTAACCAGCGATCAATGTCAAAGAATCATCAATTATCAACCTCAATGAAACATCAATTAATAAAAAAATGCCGGTTTTGTTTATTACGTGTATGAAAACGGGTGTTGACTAAACATTCAGCTATTTCTGCGATACGATGTTTGTTTGAAATCGGTATTACCTATAAAGATCGCTGCATATTTTTGGAAGGCTCCAGGCCTTCTCTTTTAGCGATAAAGCTTAAGTTTACGAGTTTGTTTTGAACGAATGATATTGAGCCTGTTTTGTTTTATTAACCCCCGATGTAAAAACGACGGGGTGTTATAACTTTAACGTGTGCGTGTCTGTGTGCGTGTGTGTTTATGTCTGTGGGAGTGTTTCACCAGGCCCGGCATGACAGCGCATGAATTATTTATTATTTGCTTTTTGGAGGTATTTTTTGTCGAGGTTTTTAAATTTATTATTTATTTGTAAGTGCATGCTTTCGTAAGCTTCTCCGCTAAATTTTCACAGCACGATGTTGCCGTCAGTGTGGATATGTCCCACACTACGCTCTCTAATTTGTAAGTTTTACGTATAAAGTCACTATTTCAGAAAATATTTCAATTATTTATTCAAAAACTTTCAAAAGCTACCCGAATGAGCACAAACTCAATTAGAGAAGTTAATCTTGCGATAGTGTTTTAGAATGACTGCTACTTTATCTCTTTAGTTTTTTGTGTCAATTTTAGTTGTACATGACTAGGTAACAAAAACAAGTACAAAGTTAGTACACAGGGGCGAGGTCGTCAACCGCGACCCTCGTGCAGCCGGCCGTCGTCGTGTCGGACAAATCTGCCCACCACGTCTAAATTAGATTTTATTGCGGGGCGTCTGCTACACCTATACACCAACCAGCTAAGCACGAGCCCCCAACCCTTCGTTATTTAAATAACAGAAGAGCTCGTCTGACTGGTTGAAGTTCAATTGAGTGAGGCATAAGCTGTAAACAGCTGGTAATTGTGACAAGTTGGAAGTTAGTCTGAAAACTCAATCTAAGAGTATTGCAGTTTATTATTAGTGATGATTGTTAGAGCATTCTATATTTAGTAGATGGATCGCGAATGATCACACTTATACCGCCCTACTTATGAACAACTGCATGGAATTTTGATTCCGTTCCGCAAGCTATGTAAAAGTTTTCCTGAGATAAATAGTAGCCGTTCAGCAGTTAGAGCGTGATTGAGTAACAAACATGCAAACATTCAAAATTATCTTTACAAACTTTCACATTTATATATAATGTTAGTTGGATTTTCCTTTAGTTCATACTGAATTCATAATGTCATTTTAAATGCAATACAATTAATATAGTCTATGAAATTATATCACATAGTGCTATCAAAACTCGAAGTAAGTTAGTTTTATGGGGTCTAGTGTCTACAATGGAGATAAACGTACTCACAGATACATTTTTTTTGGTAAATACGTATTGTACATAGAAATATATTTATACAGTTTTTCCGTTATTATACGTAGTATATAATACAATATTTTTATCGCCTGAAATAATTATACTTATTAGAAATTATATTTTAACAAATTGTTATTACCAGTATGTCAAAATCAATGTATCTCAAAGTATCAAGTTGTCACAACAGAATTCAGCGATTTGATCGTTATATTCTGCACTTTATTGCTGGAACGTTTCCAAATTGTATAGTTTTCACACGCACAGCAATATAATGATCTTCGAAGAAATATGTAGCAAGAACACAAATTCTGGATAAAAGGGACTCTCTGAGTTAGACCGAACTAAGACTTAGGCCGTTCTTATATTTGGCAGCTAGAAAAAACTGCTGTTTAGTCAACTCCAATTCCACCAATCCCGCGGAATCCAACTTTTTGCCAGAGAAAGGCCAACCAGAGAAAACCCCATTAAGCAGATGCACAGACTAGTAGATGACTTGTGCCGTAAAGGTGTTGATGATCGTAAGAAGAAACTACTCACATTCATAAGCTCCTTCCCCTCTTCAGTAGAAATCAAGGCTATCAATGCATTGCCGCACTCCCTGCTGCAGGTCTTCACTGGCTCCGTGAGGACAGCTTCGCACATCATCATGTAGTTGCCCAGCGCGGCACCACAACCCGTGCGGTATGCGCAGCGCGTGCGTGCCTTCGCGCAAGAGGTGGAGCCCGCGGCCGCTGCGCACGCGGCCAGCAATGCCGCCAACAGCCACATCATCTGCAAAACGGCGAAAAGAATAGGTTAAAAAAGTTGGAAATAATATCTGCTGTACAAAAATAAGGCGGGTTTTCCTTCCTGACGCTATATATAACTCCAGAACGCACGAACCGATTTCCACGGTTTTGCATTTGCTGGAAAGGTCTCGGGCTCCGTGAGGTTTATAGCAAAGAAAATTCAGGAAAAATTTCAACAGAAAAGCGGGAAAATCATTTTTCACAAGGCGAAACGGAGTTCGCCGGGTTTGCTAGTTTTCTTTAATAATAGTGATTATCGAAGTAAAAAAAAATGTTCAATATGAAAATCATTTTATATCTTTTGAGTAGATAAACCTTGTCTTATAGGTAAGTTTTATTGCGATTGTCTATTTTATATATCACAAAAGCCAAGACATAACCGTTATTAATGAGAAATATAAATGAACCGTTATATAAGTTATATATATATATAAGTTATAGAAATATAAGTTAACCGCGATAGCCTAGTGGTATGGGTGGTGGACTGCTGAGACGAGGTCTCGGGTTCGATCCCAGGTTTACCGTGGCACACACCAATGACTTCGATGCTTTTCGAAGTTATGTGTGTATTTATCGCAGGTTTATAAGTGCCCAGTTGATGGCAATAGGCTCGCCACCTATTACATTGGGACCTAAATATAAAACTGGCGAAATGTGGGTGCTAGCACCTCTGCCTACCCTTTCGAGGATATAGGCGTGATATTATAAAAAAAAAAAAGAATTCTTCCTGAAAAATTTTGGCTTGTAATTGCCCATTACCGTGTTTAGATGTCTAATTCTGTAATAGTATATTATATCTATTTATCTATACTATTATATAATTGTAAAAAGTTTAATATGTTTTTCCGCGATGGACGCAAAAACTACTGAACGGATTTCGATGCGGTTTTTCTGTTTGAAGGAGTTTGGTCCAATTTAAAATCTTACGTTTGTTTGATTGCAATCGGTTAAGTAGAACCAGAGTTATGATTAGTAATATAGAAATTGAAGTTGCACAGATGGCGCTTAGGTCGATAACCGACAGACACGGAGCCGCGGGCATAGGCCAGTAGGTATTATATATATGACTAGACACCAGATAGCAGGCATTGCTATAATGTTGTAACAAGTATATTTTCTCCATCGCTTTAACAACTTAATTAACCTTCAGTCGACTTCAGAATAAAATGTTTGGACAATTAAGCCATAGGACGGGCTTGCGCGGGCGCACGAGGGTCACCTCTAGCTATGTTCGGCCACGTTCGATCTGTTCTCGGAAGAGTACGACGGCCGTAAACAAATAGAACCGCGTCACGTCCACTCGTCACTCGCTACTAACTTACACATTTACCGTAACATTAAGACAGGGTTGCCAGTAAATATAAATAACATTATGAATTTATCTAGGCAAAAACTGATCTGGAAGAAATTTAGCATTGAGATAGATTAGTCTGCCAGGTATGCGGGCAACACCTAATCCTTAATAATTATTACAAAAATAATTTTACACTGACTTTTAGCCACACTTTACTACGTATTAAATAAGTAAAGAATATCATTATAATTTAATTATAATATTATTTTGTTTATTTCACATCTGATACACGTCGTCAAATTCAATCAATTAACCCGCCCCTCACCGTACCAGGGGCAAAAGTTATACCTATAATTAAAGTAAATTTAATATAGTTTTGATTTGATATGATAACCATAGTCGGTGGGTTGAGTTTCTTCGTTGACATTATTGCTCAATTAGTATTTAGGTACTCGTACTAATCATCTTATACTCATTAGGTACTCCTAAATTATGCTGTACAGGCATTCCAAGTTAATCTGTCAAAGTTAAAACGTTTCCAAATGTCAGTAATTATCACAACAATGCACATTTTTTTTCTAAAGTAATATACTTCTAAACCAAAAATCACAACACCAAAAATCATTTTCATTTTGTAACAAAACGAAAAAAAATTTAATGGGCGAAGTTGCCCTACCCTATTCCTAGATAGAGACAACAGCAAAAAGGTCGTCGTCCGCTCAAGAGTCCCCGATGCAAAAAGAAAACAAACTGACAACTTAAGATGTCCACCACTCACTACGCGGGAGCCGAGTTTTACATTACAATAACAATCGGTAGGTACCTGCGCAGAAGCAACATAATCCTTATTAACATACAAATAAGGAACACGCACGTCACAGTAGCGACCGCAGATAAGCGTAGCTCTACGTGAGCTGTTTGCTTTCGTAATTGAATTACATATTAGAATTACGAATCAAGTTCAATATTTGAGTTTTACTTAGCACATCAATTTGAAAGTCATGATTTAGATAGGAGGCATGACGCGACGTCGACGTTCTCAACAGAAATAAAGATGTTTCTTTTATTTGTCTACTCAGACCTCTACATCTCTGAAAAGATACTACATCAACCTACATCAACATTTTCCCAGATACCTACATCTTTGGTCCTTCGAGCCTAATGTCAATTCAGATCAAGCGGAAAATGCACGAGCGTCAATCTTTAGTTAAATATCAACCCAATGATATTTAGTAAAAGTTGAAAATAGTCTGCAACCATAAAATCTTATCCGTTAAGACAGTAATGTGTTGTTGCTTTTTAAACTTTGTATAAATGGCATGAAATACCTAGATCTGTAATTACCACTTCAAGCTGCTTGAGTCGTTTTCTGCCTGATCGGAATTGACCATTAGTCGCCCTGCACGACACCCACGGAACGGGAAGAAATAGAGTGGTCCTAGTATTTTATTTCACCGAGAACCATTATTGCGCCATAACTTATGGCACTGTGGAATGGTTTGACCGAAGAACGTTTGATAATGCGATGCATTTATAGCACTCGTACATTGCTAAAACCACATTCCTGCTTCGAATCGATTTTAATGAAGCGATAAACGCATCGGTGACATCAAGAATTATTAGACAACATTAACAACATTTCATTTTAAAATAACTGCAGAAACAAAAGTTAAAACATATTTCATATTATGTAGGAGCCTTGGAATGTATAATGTATTGATTATTTTGATCATAACATCAAAGGAACTCTAGGAATTATTTGGAACTGCATTTGAATCTCTGCTTTGACTACGCTTATGGTACCTATTTATTTGTAGTATTTGCACACTTTAGTGTCTGTACACTTTAGTGTTTGTACACTTTAATGTGTAGCTTAGTGTTGTTAAATAGATAAGTGTGTAGATTCTCATGGGCACAAACTAAAGACGAACACGATACAATTCTGGTGAATAGATTGTTTACACAACTGTGAGGACAAAAACTAATGGACTGGCCACGTTTTAGATAAAATCAAACGTCAATATTAATACAAATGAAAAGATGTGAGTTGTGAAGCACGGTCGACCTTCTAAACTCAACAGAATTATCTGTTTGGCACTTGGCACCATACTTGGAGCCGACACGTACAATCGACATCCAGGAAAGGCATCGCTGTGACATTTCTACAGCCGTAATCCAAACGACGCGAGCGGTTAGCAGACAGGTGTGAAAAGCGTTTAATAATTGCTCGCACACAGTCAACAAACTCAACGCCCAGCTCATGGAATGTATGTAGGTACTTACACTTGAAAATACACCGCCCAATTATGTAACTACAGCGGCATAGTTTGCTCAAACCATATAGACGCAAACATGAAAATAAATCTAGTTTCTAAATAAGTGAACTGAAAATCCAGTGGAAAATTTACTTTGATCATTTATTTTTGACCGCTTTATTCAGTACCGTAGTAAGAAGACCGACCCTATACCTCTTCTTCTAAACGAAATCAAACTAAGATAAGAAGAATATTTAAAACTATTATTTTGAAATAGACATTTAATGACACAAAACCCTTTTTTATCGTGCGCAAAATCCCCACGGATACCACCTCCACCAAAACCGGTGGAGGTGATTATGTCGGACTCGAGCCGACTAAAACGCATGCCGTCCATGGGTTCTTGATTGCCGGAGGTGATACACAAAACCCTTTCAGTCTTGTTTCTTCAATAGTGAATAATGTTTTCACTGGAATATCCATATTATAATCTCAGTGCAATGTATGATGTATTAAACGACTAAATCAGCACGACAGATAATTAGTAAGTAAAGCTTGTTACGCTCATTTAAACAGAGTACAGTAAAACATTTACAAGTACTTAGCTAACAAGAATGTAGAATCTATATGTACGCATATAGTAAACATATTATTTAGCATAAATGTCGCGGAGAGGTTGCGAGCGCAGCTCTAACCAAAGTACAAACAAGACGTGTTCCCTGCAGCTCATTATTGCATGTCGTTAGGCGCCAACGACGGGGACAAACAGCTACTGAGTAACATGTTCTAAACTAAACCTTTTGGAATTCCAGTTTGCTTATGGTACTTCCTAGAAAAAGATATTTGGTTACTTTTTACAGGACTTATCTACTCAGATCAAACTGAATCTATCCAGTACTAGAGATTATAACGCTTAAATTGTTTATACTTCATTGAAATGTAGACACCAAATAACTAAGATAACAAAATCAGTAGTCACCATATAATTATTAAAAAATTAAACCCACTTCATAACAAAACAGACACAATGAAAAGTAAGATTTAGAAGTCAAGTTTAATTCGTACCAAAATATCTTTAAGGCTTTCTTTTAGAGATTATCAATTCTTATGCCCGGATTAGGGCTAGTATTTGAACGTTTTCTTAACATTAAAAGTATTCGGTTTCACATTTATACCAACGACATTTTCTACACGTAAGTTATCAACAAGTTTACAAACCGGTTACAGGTTATTTCCGATAATTTTTCTTATAGATTCATTGTAAATAATATATACAGATACCTATAATATTGTACCAAAATTTTATACACTAAGAACTCTAAAATATATTAGGTTATGTGAAATAATGTTATGGTATTATAGTTGTCTCTAGCCAAGCCGCTGTCAACAAAAAATATATCGATAAATTTAACCTGCGACTACAACTTCCCTTGGATTCTACAAGCTACTACTGAAGTTATGAGCAGCTTGTTACAATAAATCAACATATATTTATTACAACTACTTCTATACGAAGCAACGGTGGAGAGTATTGACTTCCTAAACCGAAGTAGTATCATACTATGATTTACGATAGTTGTTAATCGTATGGTATACGTAGAGGGTCGTCTTACAGTGTTCTGTTCGAATATAAACGATCGAATTAAACCACTTTCTAAATTCGAAAACACCTACAGTCCTACATGTATCTATGGCTAGGTACACCAGTATTTTAAGAACACAATTTTATTATCAAAATGTAAACTAACTTTGAAAAAAGAACTGTAAACAGTACGGAACATATATTTAGCGATGTTGTTTCTCACTAACGGTCACATAGCTCGTTGTTTTTTCATCTAGACTTAAAAGTCTTTAAATGTTTTGGATTTCATTGATTGTTTTTTGGTTGGCATGGCAGTCCACGTCTGGGCATAGATCTCTCCCAATGTTTGGAGGCTTTAGCCTACTGTTTTCACGCTGACCAGAGACGATTAAAGGAAAATCCAGACAGTGAAATCCTGTACCAACCCATACGATTTTACTGTCTGGGTTTTAAGTTAGTCGCCTCTCACGACACGCTTGGGATTAGATGGGGTAGTGAGTCTTCATCACATAGGTAACACAACACAACATAATTTCTATCCTCCAGAATTTTATTCATCGCAAAGAGGCCGTTGAGTGTTGAATATCCCTTGCTACTGTATATTGTTGTAGGTAAAAATAAATATTGATTACATAGAGTTCAAACTTGGTAATCTAAATTAATATGCGGGCCGTGTGTTTATTTCCAAGTTAAATTCTATTAACATATATGTACTAGTGTCGTAACGCCCGAGAGTAGGTACCTAATCTAGGTTATCGTTGTTCTTGAGTACCTATGCATTAGGATAACAATGAATGTAGTTCACTTCTAAATACACTGTTTTCACTGTATATTTGGATTATTTCCAAGTATAATGAGGTCGAATCCAAGTCTATCCATATCTCTAATACTCCCAATTATCACCGTTTCATCTGAATATTTGGTATAGATTATACAAAACAAAGAGATATTAAACCAGTAGTCAGGATTTTGACCACCAAGATCTTCACCACCTCAGCTGGTAATTTAGCGACTAAAAGTCAATGTAAGTCAAAGTGTGGTTGAAGAAAAAATGCCAAAGAAACCTTTCCTCGGTACCTTTTCAGATTCATAATCATAAAGCGTCAAAAATGACTATTTTTATATCTTTACATTTAGTCCTGTCTAATAAAATTTCAGTACGTGGTCATAATATAATCGAAGTATGTGGTGAAACTTATTTCTACAATGAATCTACGTCGTAATGTGGTTATACAACGTAGGCAAACACTAGTTCTTTAGTTAGTTTCAATAATCATTAAAGTGTGCGTAAACGCAACTCATTCAACAATCCAATTATCAGCGTTTAGTGAGCTGTTCATAAACTAAAATCACATGAAACACTACAACTTACGCAATATAATGTGGACTAATTACGAGAAAACAAGTGATTTAGATAAATTATTATCGCTCGTTTCCGATGTCGGGGTTCAGTTATCTCAATGGGCAATATTTTAAGACCTCTGACTTGAACCATGTGAATTTATCTTTAGAATTTACACTGGACCAAAGATAACAAACATGAAAATTTGAAAATTTTGTAGTAGGTAGGTACTAAAGATTACGATTAATCGTGAATTCTTGACCAACTCTTCGTTAAATATTTGACATTATCTGAACTCAAAGAAATCTTGCTAATTATTTATTTAACAAAAAATGTTAAAAGTAAAAAATAGTTAGAAAGAACATTGACATCGTCACCATTTTTTAAAATGAGATAAATGGTTACTTTCGAAAAGACGGTAGGTATTACGAGAATGATCCTCTTTACAGGTAAGTATCATTTTTAACGTTGATAATAATTGATCAAGATTTTTATTACAAAAATTGAACTTAAGATTACTTTCATATGCTTCCACTTGATCAACAGTTATTATTTTTATCTATGACAATTTCTTCACAGTTCAATCCGTTAAGGTCATTTTAAAATGTGTCACACTTTTAATTGGGTTATCACTAATTGTTTGCTTCCGACACGATGTTAGAACCGCCGCGAGTCCTTGCAAGATAACAGTTATCTATAAGTATACTAAATGTAAGTAATTTTATTATCTCTGTATTTACAGGTTGATCGCTACAGATATGATTTTAGAAAGAATTGATAGTCTATTTATAGGTACGTATAAATTTGTATCAAACGCTCTAATGACGAAGACTCGATTTTAGTTAACGTTCTTATTCGCGTTTTCTTTCGTCATCATCATCGTCATCATCATGCCATCATCATCATCATCATGCCATCATCAACTGTGTCTAATTAATACTATCAATCAGACATTACTTAGAACAAACAAGTTCACTGGTTAATTATACAATTTATTTCTCATAATTCAATAATATGAACAAGATATATAATGCACGCATATAGTACAATTTATTGTTGTTATTTAAGGCAACAGATATGTGGAATATTATATAGCAGATTGTCGTTAAACGTCGTGGTTCTCAGTACTAGTAGAATATATTCAAACGTATTCAAAGAACTCAGCAACGAGACACCAGTCATCTCACATAAAAATGCAACAGCACGATGCGTATAGCATCCAACCAGCAAAATCATGCCAACGACACAGTACCGACATTTAATTAATATTGACATAGGAATCAGAGCAGTCAAACAGCTCAGATCTTTTAAAATGTTTCGTATTCAATCAAATTTGTAAAATACTGAGAATACAAATTTGAATTTTTGTAGTTGATAGGTACTTAATCCCCATGGGAGTAAATGATTCAAAGTTTTCCCGCACGAAGCCGCTAGTTTTGTATATAACTTAAACTACAAAAAACATGCGGTTTCTCTAGCTGACAGTACCTAAGCGGTTTCCATAGCGTAGAGAAGCTTGCAATACTCATGATGTTAATTATGTCATAGTAACGATACATGCCCCATTCTACACACTCAAGTACACTCTTCAGAAATGCTAGAATATGCGGGCGATACGCAAGAACTCTTATTTCACACGTTTCTCATGTTACTCTTATAATTATTTAATAAGAAATAGATACATTCTCACGCTACCAGCTAGTGTTTAGATAATTCTAGACGTAAGTACAATATTATTAGAGCAAACAGAATCTTCAGCGAAATTAAAGATATACGTAAAGGTACCAATGACTCTGGGCTTTATACCAAAATATGTTGAAAAATAGTTTGAACTTAACTAAATGAATTTTGGAATTCGTAATGTATGGTTTTGTTTTTGTTCAAAGGTATTTCAAGAGCTGGCTATAAGGTAATTGGCTGGGTGGCATTGATATCCGATTATACATATTTCCCATGCGAAACCAAGACGGGTTAACAGGTAACTTATACAACTTATTTCTACTTGTAAGACCTAGCTACTAATTGAAAACAACAATACCAAAAACCCGTATCAACGCAACGCTCAGAAATTAATTCAAAATATTTTGGAATCCGTGACACAAAACAATTGTGTTCTATCCCAAAACAATGAAACTTTTTTTAAGTTGTACGAACGGAAATGAACTGATTGGCTGCAGCCTGCACCACGTCCGCTCAACGAATCTACTCCAATTTATTGTCGCTTTGCACTTATATCAAAATTATATTCAGTAACTAGTTAAATGGATACCTTGGCTTGGAAACATTTAAGAGAAACTTTTACATTCTTCAGCACAATAATTTTATCACTGAGATGAACCGCGGTAGCCTTATGGTATCGGTAATCCCAGGTTTTACCATGGCACACACCAATGACTTTTCGATACTTTTCGAGGTTGTGTACCTATATTTATCGCAGGTTTATAAGTGCCCGATTAATGGCAATAGGCTATTACATTGGGACCTAAACATAAACTGGCGAAATGTGGATACTAGCACTTCTGCCTATCCCTTCGGGGATATAGGCGTGAGTTTATGTTATGTTATGTTAAGTTTTCTCACTGTATATACCTACGTTGTATACCTACTCAATTACCTACAGGCCTTGTCGCCAAGATCAATCTCATAACGGATGTTTAGCTAGAAAAAACAGACTAAACTACTTAAAGTTGCATAAGTTAAACAATACAAGAACATCTCCAAAACTTATTTCACGCAGGTAAGTCTCACTTGATGTTTTTGTTAAGCCAAGGTAAAAATAGAGTAAAAAATGGGAACAGTAGCAACTAAACAAAGGACAGTCAAAGGGCCGCAGGTAGCAACGCTTAACACTTCATTATAATCGACCAGTTGTGCATTCAAATAAAACACATTAGCTACTATTTTCGTATTTTAATACCAGATACAGCTTATTCTTCTGTTAATATCCAGTTTACTATTCTGAGTATTGAATGAAGAATAGATGACAATGTTATACGAGTACGACATGCTCCCGAGAATTATTAGAATATGTACTTTTAATTTGAACAATTTCCAGATACTCGCTCTATCATTTTCAGTAGTTCATATCTTTGACATTACACAAGTAATTATATACAAGTATAAACTCTTGTCTCTTGTGTCTTGTCTGGTATAACCTCTTGTCTCTTGACACAAACAATCGATCAACAATTTAATCAATAATTTCAGAAGAATATGATGATTACCTACATGTTTTGTTTGATAACATGTAGATAATCATCATATTTATCAGAAGATACAGGATAAGTAAATCACAAAATTTCAAATTTGTCAAGCCCGACATTGAAAATTTGAAACCAGTAAACTAGTTTATCACTAAATAAGTAAAAAATTTAAGTTTTATTATGGTTGGTTTCAGTTGCCTAATAGACTTCACTTTTTTCTATCCTCCACCTTTTATTTTCCCATTATTAAGGGGCACTTCTCATTTTTTGAGTGCTAAGAAATGGCCCTGGATTATCAGAAGGTAGACCTTCTGATAGCTAGAGCTATGCCTGTTCCAAATTACATATTACTATCAAATAATCACTTTCAATAAACCGTAAGTTACAGCTATTCCTAATTCTGTATCTAACTAAGAATAACTGCTGCCAATACTGCTTGAGCTAGTGTTGGCCAATAATATTGCCCATATGGGATACTTGACGTGAAAGACATAAAAAGAAACTTCCCTCCGAAAACACCCAATAGTTAAGACATCCATGCAAGATGGGCCATGTTGTAGAGCCATAAATCATTAAAAAGGTTAGGTCGAAAGACAAATTTAAGACATGTGGTTTGCAGCTGCAGGTCAGAATAGTTATATGCATCGTCAATTTTTTGTTGTATTGAAACACCAAAGCAGCTTTGTAGCTAATCAAGTATATGGATCATACACAATCGTGACCAAAATGAAAACAACGTATAAATATCGCCACAATCGATTTTGGTAACGCCACCGATAAAACGGTCGTAACCATTCAAAAGTCTCACCATTTCGCAACGAGACACCTCGTAAATGTGGTTTATATTTTTTTTTTCAATAAATTCCTTTTATTTTAACGTTCTTTTACAATTCAATAAAAGAAACAGTATAAGAAATTTCGTTATTAAGAGCGCAAAAGAAGAGGAAATACCTTCCTACTTTCAAATCCTTCAATAAACTGCAGAAAACACGCGGTATTTTGAACTCTTTGACAGAAAAATACATATAACATCCATACTATCCACAGCACTGCATATTTGAGGATGTTGAATGATGATATTCCCTGTTATTTTCTAGAGAGTCAGCTTTATGGTATTTTATATTGTGTTTTTTACAATAGTGCCCATTTGGCACTTACAAACTCGTTAAGTAGCTCCTTCAATTTAATTTCTCAAGTCTACTGTAGACAACTTTTAGCCTCGTATCGCAGTGTAATTTCTATACAATGCTCCAAGAATATAATTCCCAAATAAACAGCTGTATAACTTTCATCCATCGCAGGCAAGAGCAGTGTCATCTCATGTCACTATCAAATCATATAAAAGCTTGTGTAAACATCACTAAGACGAGATGAAAAGTGCTGTGTGTGACTGGCAGTAATCTTCAGATAACGCACGAAGCGTAACATTATATCCTTGAAGAATGGACATCCTGTTAATTACGAAGGTAAACATAGATAGATTAGTGACATCTGATGCGTACGTGCCTGAAGTTATGCGGTAGTACAAGAATAAAATATACCTTTGTTGATGAAAGGTTCAGTGCTTCTTACGATAAAACAGATTTCATGAACTTCTTCCCACAGTTTAGGCAATGAATTTGTAAAGACTAGGTACTCAAACGGTTACATTTAGAAGATACATTAAAAAGCTTTTTAGACAAAAAGCGACCTACAACAAATATTTCACTGAAATGGTATAATGCCGCCAGTTTCGGCAAAATGCCTATAATCTCTTCTGACATTTTCAACAAATGCCTGCCTACGCTTTAAACCATAATTTCACATAATACTGTGCCTTACTTAGTATTTTAAAATATTCCAACGTGATCGACGTTTGTCCGTTGTCTATTGTCGAATATGTAACTAAAACTAAATTATCATAATTTTCCGCTCTCCACTTATTCTGCGAAACGCCTGCGATGTTTCGGTCGTTAAATGAAATAACTTTTTAAGCCGAGAGCTGTTTGCGCTGAGATTTCTGTATTGTATGTTTAAAAGAGATCCAAAACTGCTGTTGCGTTACAAATTGCGCCTTATTGATCTTTTATAACCAATTACGGACTCCTTAAATTACTTTTTTATACTTAATAAGTATCAATATTTTTGCATAATTGTGCCACAGAGTTGGCCATGACAATTATAAAATGTTCCAAATAATCAGATGGCAAGTTGAGTTTGACGGAAAATACTGCGAACGCCATTTAAAATAAGATTGTGAAAAGCATAAGACTGTTTGCCATTGCCATAGCATCGTAATTTTACTGTTTTGACAATACAATGAGAGTTCTGTCGAACATAAAAGAGAAGGTGAACATTATTATGCTCAACGTTCAGCAATAAATCAACTGAGGCAATGCTTGCTGTTTTATGAAATGAACGTGTCTGAGTTTAGGTATCAAAATTGCCATCTAATGATTAATTCATACCTCGGTCCTCTATTCTTCTCTATTTGATCAAATTGCTCGATGGTGAATCATTCAGTAAATTGATAAGCATGAACATTCTAATTAGTGGTGATTGAAAAAGTGGCAGTATTTATTTATTGGCAAATCCTTTTTTCACAAATAACTATTGCCTTGCAACTGAGGCTATTTTAAATGAACAAACGTTAATGGGTCTTATGCGATCACAATTTATTGGCAGTTATCTGACCCTAACATTTAGGTTTCTTTTCAACGGCCATGGTCGAGTTTTTCTATAACTTCTGTTTTATTTTGCAGAATTGAATTAGTTGTTCCCAAATCATTAATATTCTTCTAATGATAATGCGTGGAATAATGTCGATGTCATGCGTCAAGTGATATATATATTTACGTCAAACATTTATCAAACCATCTCATTAGTTCAAACCACGTACACGGTATACATCAAGAGCTGCGGCAAAGGCTGGCAAAGGCCGGCAAAGGCAAGGACATCACTGGTTGGGTCTGTCTTCATCATTTATTTATCCAATAGTGTCATTTCTATGCTTTATCACGAGTATGCAAATGTGTTTTACTACATTCTGAATTAAATTGCAATCCCGGTTATTGGTGCCACGCAACGTAGCGCATTCATTCTATCAATATGATACACGTGACCTTAAAGTCTTACGGTAAAGATAAATCAATTCTTTACTAACATACAATGTACTATCAACGATTACTTCATTTTCATTCGTATCGTGTTTATTATTTTATTTGTACAGTACTGTTGCGGCAAGATAATAACTTGTTCTTGTTTATCTGTAACAATTGGTTCAAGACTCATTTAAGTGTTATGTTTATATACATGGTGTTCTGTTGCATAAATGCGTTAAGTACACAATAAGTTATTTTGTGCTTTATATTATAACATGATAACTTATAACTGATCCTCTAATCACTAGTGCGAACAGTGCAATTAATTATTTATATATCCATTCAACTGCTCTAGTATTCTTCTAGAGGTGTTTAATTTTTCTATTCGTTAAGAGAAGAGTAATTTGATATAGCATTTCAAATACCAAAGAGATAACTACTTCAGCTATTTCATTGAAAACTGATAAATATTAGTTGTCATTAAAGTCTAAGGTAAGTACTTAGAATATGTAAGTATATTATGTTAAATATAAGAGGTGTCTAATTTTTCTATTCGTTAAGAGAAGAGTAATTTGATATAGCATTTCAAATACCAAAGAGATAACTACTTCAGCTATTTCATTGAAAACTGATAAATATTAGTTGTCATTAAAGTCTAAGGTACTTAGAATATGTAAGTATATTATGTTAAATTATTTAGTTATAGCCTGATACTGAGGTATATACAGTAAAGCGATTTTAGTGTTATACATATACGATAGCAAGCAAATACCATCGTCTATACTAATAATAGAAACGTTACAATAAAGTTAAAATAAGATAAATGCACGTACAAATCTTGCTTCGCCGCTCTCGCCGTAGTCACATGGCTCGTGTTCATTGGAAAGTTTAGAACTCCTGTTTTTGTTAAACTTTTACGATCTTCCACAAAAATATCACAGTACTTAAACGTCACGGTAAACCATCACTGTTTTTATCAATCACGTAATGTTTAATTAACGAATTATATCTCCTAAATAAACGTTCGATTTTTGAATCGGTTTGTGTTTTGTTTGTTTATATGCAGGGGGGAGCTCGTCTACGTGGGTACGTCCGTTCGGGCCGCGCGCGCGCCTTCAATTGAGTTGTTTAAACTTGTGTTGTGTGTGGGGCAGAGTGCCGCTCCGCCAGATGACAGCTTCATAATCTTCCCTTCCCTTCCCGTCCCCACTCCCACCGCTTATATCTCTTTAGTTATAAAACGTTGCTGGACGAAATAGACTTGTTGCATTTCATTTTATTCTAATAGCGGTAATGTACCATGGTCTGTCTTCGGATTAGGTAGGTTCCTATGCATGTAGGAGATTTATGATTACATTCGTTTGAAGAATGTCGTTATAAATTAACACTTGACGTACCTACATACATACGTTTATTTGGTTTTAATAGAGGTATTCTGCATCAGGAGGATTCGGGAACGGTTAGAATCACGCCTAACCCAGTACCTAGTTAAAAATCTTCAGAAGGATTATATTGTTAATTGTACTTACCTATATAATGGTGAAGATGTATTTATGTAGGTACCGTACATTATTATACGTAAATATTACCTAGATTTTGGTAACTGTCCCTTGCAAATTTGCTCACGTCCATAGGTCATGGTTACCACTTCCCATCAGGTAGGCCGTGTGCTTGTCTGCCACCTAAGTATTATATTACTTATAAAAAAAAAGATTCAATATGGTTCAAAATTGCTTACTACTATAACTTGTACCTACATACATTCCACTTATATCGTGTCGATATGTAACAAGTTCTCGAGAAAGTCATTATTAAGATCTTCGCCGAGGAATATTTTTTGTTCAAGGCGGTCAGTGTTTGTGTAACCGCACAAAAAAGTTTATTTTAAAATTGCGTTGATTGAGTTGTTATGGCCCGCTCTGCCAGAGTGCCGCTATGCCGGCCGGGCCGAATATCGGAATGATTTCATGCTACATCACTTCATAAACAAGATTAGGTACCTAAGTATTTTATGTGTGGATAGATTGTGGAGTAACTTCTTGAGTCATTTATATTATAGGTAATATTGGGAATCGTTTCTTATTTCTTTGGCAATATCCGACATTATTTCATATAAGTACACATAGTCAGAGTAAATTTGTGTGAGGTACCTACCTAGTACAGTAGTACTTATCCAAGCGCTACGACTAATAGTAGAGTCAAGCAAGAGCTACAATATAATTTTATAAAAATATACCTTCATTAAAACTCGCAAGTTAGAACCTTGGCCGGTAAACTATTGAATTTCTATAATTATCTATAAACCCCTTTTTATATTAGCCAACTTGAAGGCAAGGAGATTCGCCAGTACCTACCTACTGTAGCCGGTTTATCATTAAAAAGTTTCTCGTATATATTTGAATGGCGACTCTCACTCAATAACCAATCAGCAACTCAAAAAGTATCGGCATGATGGTGGATTTCATGGATTTGTGGAAAAACTATTTGCCAATTAATTTGTACAAGAAATTGAGAAAAACTCTTAGTTTCCAATCGCGTAATGTAGGAACCAACTAGGTATTAGGTAATCTGTGCCGCAAGTTTCAACCATGCTTCCAGTCGCGTTTCCATAAAATGCAACTGAAGTTGACGAGATTTCTGTTTTTTAATTCAAGTTGTATAATTTTAGAAGAGCTTTAGACCCATACTTACACTCATAGGTATTTCCTGTTTATATGTACCTACTGCCCGCCAGTAAATCTTACTTTAAGCTACCCACTCTCTCGTTTCAACTAATACTTGCTACTACCGCTACGTAATCTTTAAACATAATGGAATAGGGGCAGTAATTAGGTCTATTTTTACTTAGCAATGAAAATACATATTAGTATATATACCTAATCAAAAGTGTCAGGTTCCATCGTTTCTTTGTAAATCAATGGGTTCTGTAACTTTTAAACTATCGCGGCGTTTACTCATAGTGTTTATAAGTTCCGGGACTTCACGCAATATATTTTTGAACACTTACTTTTGTCGACGTTTCGGGTGCGTTGCAGCACCCGTGGTCACGACTTGACACAGTCATCGAGAATATATGACATTCCGCATTGATATTTATTTACTAGGTTCCATCGGCATCAAGCCTCAGATGAAGTATCTGGAGCTCGTGCTCGACGGCCGGTGGAACTTCGGAGAGCATCTTCGAGTCTGGCCCCAAATTGAAGGGCACAGCTAACGCTTGGCCCGGCTGCTGCCCAACATGAGGGGGCCGGATGACTCCTGTAGGAGACTCTACGCGGGTAAGTGCGGTCCATGGCCCTATATGGATGCCTATAATATGGACGGAGACCCTGAAGGACCGAAATTTTGTCAGGTTATACAGCATATTCATAGAGTATTTGCACGGGTTTAACTCGTACACTTTATAATACCTACTCATGTTAGATTAAACCCTCAGTCTTAACAACCCAGTGCACACTGGTCTAACCTTAATTTCGATTTTGATAACCCAGCATTCATCAGATCTCAGCAACTGGTTAAAAATTAAAATAGCCGTTCAATCAAACAGCCCTTTGACTGAACAATGCCATTCAATCACACGACTATACGTCGTTTAGCGAACTGGTTGACTGCAACGTTCAACACTACAGCTAGACGACGCTTAACCAACTGGTTAAATGGCAAATTAACTAAGGTGATCATTACTTTATAATTTAATTTGAGAGAATAGCAAAACTTTTTGTACCTTCAGCTAAGTTTGTGATACATTACGTATCACAAACTCAGCTGAAGGTAAGCAACCTGCAACAATGTCTTGTATTTTTGGCAGTAGGTAATGTCAATTATGCAGGATCTGGCAAAATTTATAAAGCGCACAAGGTAAACATTTGGTAACTTTTTCTTATTTGTATTTCGTTCTAGTTCAATGTTTACTTTCATCATCATCCTTGCCTGGATTCTGGTCGCATCAGAAGCCCTCAGAGTCCGGGATCAGGTTTTTCCAGTCTAACTGGGTCATGACAGAACCTCCAAACCATTGGCAATATTGAAATAGTGCAGTTAGATCAGTTATTGAACTATTTGTGGCTCTAACTACGGTCACGATTACCATAGATTTTCGTACGCCAACCAGAACCGAAGGATAACACGCTCTACGAACGAACTTAACAAAGCAAATACATACATTGAAATATTTGCACTGAGCAAGAATCGAAACCGCAGCGTCACGGTTACAATCGCCGCGCCACAGTAATCAATGTATAATACATTGTCAACACTTAACAGTTAATGATTAATGAATTAATGATTGTTGATTAATGGTGGGATACAGTTACAGATATTGGTTACAGAGCTTGCATTATTTGGCACTTATAATTTCGACTTCGGTATTTTGCTAGGCTAGCGATAAGCAGGATTTACAATTTTGAGTTGGCCACACAAACTGTCAACAGTGTCAATGTCAGTTCATATTATCATATATCACAATCCATCACAACCATTGATGTATAAGGGGGGGGGGGGGGGGGGGGGGGGGGATGGGCCCTACCTACAAAACGCTGTGTCCTACCTACGTTCCATTTTTATGAATGGACGTTTTACTACGTTAGTGCTTGTGCCTTCTACTATCGCAGAAGTGGTCGATTTACGTATTCTAATACGATTGTGTTTACTTATCTTTTAACGTGTATTAACTTAACAAGACCGGTAACATGCTACACTTATGAGATAATATTATAATTCTTATTTTTATTATAATTTATAGATTTCTTACTATTCCAAATGACTTTTATTTTTTAATGAATCATACACGTAAACACAACAAAACACAACTGGGACCGAGATAAATGCAATATTCTCTTGCACTTCATGCATTTGCACTACTTACTAAGAAATCATGCCGTCACTCACACAAAAACCGTATTCTAGCTGCTCGTTTCAATTTTCGAAATCAAATATCTTCAAAACTACATATTTGTGTTAAGAAAATTCACTTTAACAATTCTTCATAATCATTATGGATATTAAATTTTAAATAAGCAGTCATCGGCTCATCGTTCGTCGATAAATCTTTTTCTTGAAGTACGTCACTAGTATGCTAGTTGTAGTAAAAGACTAGAAAAAATTATGAATGACGGGGCGCAAAGCATTCATAGATTTTGGTGACCTTGGCACGCTGTTCTTCCTTATAATAGTGCGTTAGGGCCGCCCTGTGATCACAACACATTCTTCTTCTTCTTCTTCTTTTCTTAAAATGGCTTCTGCAGCAGGATAGCGCAATTTTGCCAGTCTCTAGTAAATGTAAACGTTTTATAAAATTAATGGCGAGACGACGAATTATTATGATCAATGACAAATTTGACAACACATTCAAAAGAATTGAATTAAATCCATCCACAGGGCGGCCCTAACGCACTATTATAAGGAAGAACAGCGTGCCAAGGTCACCAAAATCTATGAATGCTTTGCGCCCCGTCATTCATAAATTTTTCTAGTCTTTTACTACAACTAGCATACTAGTGACGTACTTCTAGAAAAAGATTTATCGACGAACGATGAGCCGATGACTGCTCATTTAAAATTTAATATCCATAATGATTATGAAGAATTGTTAAAGGTAATTTTCTTAACACAAATATGTAGTTTTGAAGATATTTGATTTCAAAAATTGAAACGAGCAGCTAGAAAACGGTTTTTGTGTGAGTGACGGCATGATTTCTTAGTAAGTAGTGCAAATGCATGAAGTGCAAGAGAATATTGCATTTATCTCGGTCTCAGTTGTGTTTACGTGTATGATTCATTAAAAAATAAAAGTCATTTGGAATAGTAAGAAATCAATAAATTATAATAAAAATAAGAATTATAATATTATCTCATAAGTGTAGCATGTTACCGGTCTTGTTAAGTTAATACACGTTAAAAGATAAGTAAACACAATCGTATTAGTATACGTAAATCGACCACTTCTGCGATAGTAGAAGGCACAGCACTAACGTAGTAAAACGTCCATTCATAAAAATGGAACGTAGGTAGGACACAGCGTTTTGTAGGTAGGGCCCATCCCCCCCCTTATACATCAATGAATCCATCACAATCACAATGTCACAAATCGTCAAATCGTCAATCAGTAGTGTCACTTGTCAGTCTGTCAGTTATATGTTTTGTAAACACGCTCTGTTTTGATTTTAGCTCTTCCACCCACTATACTATTAAAGAATAGAAATTAGAAAACAAAATCTGAGGAATGCAAAGGTTCATCGTTGAGTCTGGATTTCACCAGTGAGTTCAATAAAATTTGTTATTTTTAATGCGCGGTATGTACACCGCTGTTTATTTTATATTAACCGCAGATTTTCTATTTTTTCTTCTTTCCTAGATTATGACTTTAGATCCGAGGAAATACTTAATAAAGGATTTACTAAACAAACCTACCCCCATAGACGTTTGGTTACAAGGAACAATTGAGCAAACTGTCGGTACAGATATTTTAATCATTGCAGATTCAACGGGACGGGCCAAGATTGCAAAATGTGATTCTGCACACGGAATTATTGATAAATCGTCATTAAAAAAAGGTAAGTAATAAGTAATCAAAAGGTAATGGCAAAGTAAATAATGAAGAAAAGATAAATAATATTATAAGTATTCTTTTCAGGTACATACTGCTGTATAATAGGTATAGCTGTTAAAACAAAAGGAATTCCTGAGATCCATGCCAGCAAGTTCATAGATTTAACTACACAACCACAAATGAAACTTGCCTGGGAGTCAGAAGTGATAGAAGCAAACTTGTTTCTTGAAGGCAAATTGATACCAAATTTTAATTAACTTTTTAATAAAACTAGAGTAATACAGTTATTTATGTGATTATTGAAATGCTGCAATTATTTCAGCCTCATGAAACAAAAGAAATTAACTTCTAAGTTTCTTAAGTGGCTAAAAGTCCTCTACATCTCTAATCCATACTTAGATAACTAATTATTATTATTGTACATCTTATTGCTGTACAATATAGCTCATCTAGTAGAATTCATGCTTTAGAAATGCTGTAAAATTCACTAAAACAAACTGATAATGATTTTTATTAAATAATAACTTCTTTTTTTCATCTAGTATAGTAATGAGGTTGTTAAATGAAACGAAATAAATATAAAACTGGTGTATAATTCCATCACCATATAAAATAATTAACTTATAGCAATTGGAACAACGGATTTGTCAGATATTTTCAACCAATCCACATAGATGTTATTTACATATCACATTTCTCTATTTGCAGTTCATAAATGCAATTTCTAGCTTAATAGCCAACCCATTGATTTGAATAATAGAATCCAATAGTTCATATTATACTAGATATATACAAAAAGAAATACAACAATGTATTTTGATGCCTTGCACCATAAATATCAAATACAATTCATGATAGTTGAACAGATGGTTTTTGAAATATATTTACAATTGTATAATATATTTCATGGCTAATAGTTTTATACAATAAAATCTTTATATATTGTTTTAAATTATAACCAACTGATAATATCTTATTTCCTGTAACAATATATATTAAATTAGATTCCATACCATATCCCAATGAAGTGATCTGGGTACTTCTTAAATCTTAGCAGGCGACTTGAGCAACGGTCCAAGTTTCTGTGCAAGCATAATGTTGCCAGTAATTTTGAGTTTTCCCTTCAAATAGGCAACTTGTGGACTAAGAGTTCCAGCAGCAATTTCTACAAAGTCATTGTCAGCAACAGTCAATGTTGTGTCAGCATTGCCAGTTTTAGGTGTACCTTCGAAAACATCTGGGGTCTTGAGGTCCAGAGCTATTGGAAGAAATAATCATATTAGTATAAAATATCTAAATTGTAATCCAATGACTGATTTCTTCATATAAAGGGAACTGAAGGAATACTACTTCCGACCGAATCTCGAGCCATTCTCACGAAACTGAGACTCATCTCGCGGAGTATAGTGCTTCTTGCACTGTCTTGTAAGTACAGGGCACAACTCTCCATGAGTTATGATAACTTAAGTTGCCAATGCTTAACTTAAGTCCCAAAGCTTTCCTTCACTCTAAGACTATTTTTATACATTGTTACTAACCCAAGATCTTATCTGAAATAAAAGGATTATTAATAGAGTACTACAGGCTTTCTGAACCAAGTTTTGCCCATTTGTAAATTCTGTTTATCAGACAAGCCAAGCACACTACTAACGCAAGACAAATACTACTCACTCCAAGATTTAACAGTTTTTCCATTTTCAGTGATGTTGTACAAAAAGACTCCACCGATACCCTTAGCTAGGTCTTTGTTCTTGGCCACCTCGGACTTGATCTTGGCGAATAAGGCATCAGTCTTGAGTGTCACGCCGGAAGAAACAGGGGCTGCAGCGCTAGGCGACGAAGCCTCGCCGGCTACGATATTCTTGAAGTCAACGTAAGCTCCTGAACAAAAGTTTTTGTAGGCCATTATAAAAATTTGGTATAAGGACAATACATAGGCAATTTGTTAACAGGAACACTGGAACAGGATTAAATTCTATGTTGGCAAAGCTGCGGCTATCAGCTAGTATTGTAAATCTGAAAGTATGTGTAGATATATGGCTGTTCGTTGGTCAATCACAGTGAAACAACATAAATAGATCTGGCTGAAATTTATTCTAGGAATAGATTATACTGGGTGTTAGGGAAACGCTCCCGAAGCTAAAGATACATGGTAGTACCCCGTGTACACTACATATTGGCATAAGAAAAATTACGACTTGCCAACTGTTTTTTTATTTTTTTTTTATTTTGATTAACATTATTTACTCTCTATCGTATCAGTAAAATTATTTTTAATGTAATTGTGTACAAAAGAGTGCTACCAGGGCCTTCAGCTTCAGAGGCGTTTCCCTTACACCCTGTATAGTCTGGAATAACAAAGTGGCCTATCCCATAGCCTGGAAAGGTTAGGATAGGTTCCCAGGGGAATTGAAGCTATTCCCCAGATATGGGATGTTGTATTTCCAGGGGAATGGAACCTATTCCCTGGATATGAGATGTTTGGAAAGTATTTCAAAGATAATTGAGAATTTGTAATATTTATTACATACCTGCAATAACGGTAGTGCCGGTTTCCTTGAGTTTGGTCTGGAAGAATACGCGTTTGCCCTCGAGCCACATCTCAGTGACGAGTGTCTGCCCCGGCAGTACCGGCTTCACGAAACGTGCCTTTAAGGCCTTCAGGTTGCTGGGGTCGTTGCCACCGTATCTTAGAAAGTATGGAGATATTATCACTACATAGTATAAAATAAAGTCGCGTTCTCTGTCCCTATTTTTCTTGTCCCTTTGTATGCTTATCTTTAGAACTACGCAACGGATTTTGATGGGGTTTGTTTCAATAGATAGAATGGTTAAAGAGGAAGGTTTATATGTATATAACATCATGCTACGACTAATAGGTGCGGAGCAGGAATGAAAAATGTTGCAAAAACGGGGTGACGCAGACGAAGTCGCGCGGGTCAGCTAGTTATATAATAAACCGGCAAATTACTTGACAATATATATGTCTATTATGACGTGCTGAAGTGATTTGATATGAGTAATTATGTGAAGAACTTACTTGGCCAGTACATGTCTTCCAGAGAATCCCAGAGAGGCCAGGCCGTGTAGAATAGGCTTCGAATGTCCCATCGCTGAGGCCACATTGGGGTCGATATGAAGAGGGTTCAAGTCACCAGACAATCTGGAAGATAAGAATAGTATTCTACTTCTTGTTTTGTCGAATCGACGGCATTTTTGAGTTGCCATCGTGTATTATGTACGTAAGTTTATTCAGTTTAGGCACATAAAGAGCACATAATTATGAATGTCAAAGTTATATAACTTATAGTTGTATAAATAAAAGCAAGTAAACACATCATTTGAAAATGATTCTTTCGCTGGTTGGGTAGTTGGAAGAACAGACCAGTGAGAATTCATTGGTAGATTATCATTGTCATATATATCGCGATGGGCGGAGTCGCGGGCACCTCCGTGGCGTGGAGGTAGCGAACGCGACTGCTTCGCAGGAGGCGTGGGTTCGATTCCCGCTCAGTGCAAATATTTGTGTGCATGAATATGAATATTTGCATTGGGCTGGGTGTTTCTATGTAGAATATATTGTATGTATTTACAAAAAAAAAGTATCTAAGTATGTTTATCCGCATTCTAGAACCCATAACACAAGCTAGTTAAACTATGCTTACCATGGGACTAGGTGGCGTTATAGGCTAGTTATTAAATATTTTTATACTAAAAACGTAAAACCAACTTGATGAAGCCTGAGTTTTGGCACTGCAAGTTTAAAGTTGCAAGAATAAAAGGAAGTTATCCCTCGAGGTGTGTATTATATGAATGTATGAACTCTATACCTATACAAGGCAGCTTGGTCTTCCGCAGTTCGTTGTTCGACGACCGCGTCGGGGGCTCGCTTCGGCGCATTCTGTACGCTAACGGCAGACTTGCTATTACGCGGCCCACCGAACCCACCCTGGCCCAGTACGAAGATCTGCTGTTGAGTACGGGCCACCAGTTGCTTGTTTTGGTAGATCTCGCCTGCGATGAATCATACAAATATCAGCGAGAATTCTACATGAAAATGTTAAAGATGTGAAACAAAATAAAGGAATTATAGGCCGGATTCAGTAACGTCAGATTTTCAAAACGAGTGATTTGGATTTCAATTTCAGAGGAAGACGTTACGGGAGGAAAACAAACGAGGAAAGAAAAAATATTTTATTACCAGTAACAAAATATTTTTGAATTAAGAATTTGATATTTGAATTTGGTACAAGTGTACCAAAGAATCGGGAGTGTTAAAATCGGAACTACTGTTGTGACAATCATAATTTCGACAGTTCTTTTAAAATGCATACTGTTTTATCGCACATGAAAGTCAATTTAACAACATTAAAGAGCTGGTAACGTCATCCTTTCAGCTCACAGATTTTTGATATACAAAGTATATATACAAACAAGTTCAAAGTATATGTTCAAACTAAACTTACGAATCTTCAAAATAGCTTAGTTTACAATTAGATTTTAATACCTATATTCATTTTACAGTTATGAAATCGCATACTGAATCAGATCCCTTCATAATAAAGTTAACGTTTAAAATAAAATTCTAGAATTGCAGACTGAAGTATTATTGGTTTAATTGGACAGTTAAGCATTGTAAAAACATAGTTACGAAAAATGACTCACTGTTTACTATAGACACAGCACTGGATCCCTTGTCGAGGACATCAGACACATACGCACGTACTTGGAAGTCACCCTCTGTGCCAGGATAGTCACCTACGAATTCGATGTATTGTTCTCCGTGTAAGATCTAGAAGAAAAGTAGTTCATGGTATATTGATTAATTGCCTCACGGCCTTTTTTACACCATAATGAACAAGACAAAACGGCAAATTCGAAGTCAGTTTATAACACTAACTTTGTGAATTCACTCCTAACACAAGCAATTTGCATTAGACGAATGGGTTAGCAGTTAGTCTATATAAATTGTGCCAATCCAGGAGTGCCAACAGTATACTTATATGTATAGGTAAGGTGTCGGTAACGGTAACAGTGTCGCGAGTATAATTATAACTCTGAAAAATATCCATCACTTCTGAGAAGGAGAGAAGGTTATAAAATAACAGATTTCTAATTTACTTACATTGGAGAAGTCGGCGAATTTGCCTGGTGGCATAGAGTTTCCGACGAGCGGTGACTCTATGCACATGCCAGCTAAGATGAAGTATGTTGGGAGAGCTACGAAGTCCTCGTTACTCTCGTACAAGAACTTCAGATCAGAGGGATTGACTACAGATGCTCCAACTGTAAACATATTATATCATTGTACTATGTATTTATTTTCCAATCAATTTTATCGTTTATGTGTGAACCTAAAAGCGACTGCCTGTCCCCCAACAAATTTGTTGGACGTCGTTTTGTATAATAAAATAGAATAGAGCTGAGTCAGATAAATGCTCATAGTGCATAAAATATATTATAATAAACTGTAGTTACCTCCAAGCGCGTATAAAGCAAGGTCCTTGCAATTGTAACTGTACGTTGTCCAGTAAGACTCGCGGTCACCATCTAATTTCGAACGCTCTTCAAAGTCCTGTTAAACGTAACAAATTTTATTATGATAGGACAACAAAAATACTTCAAGAATTTAAAAAAGTACTATTTTGCTGGCGAACTCCTTATATTTATACGGTTAATGGGATATTTGTCATGTTTATTTGGTTTTGTTGACCATATTTCTGCACAATACAAGCGAAGCGCTATGATCACAAAGATTCCGTTAAATTATGATTAAGGTTCAAAAGAGATGTCCCCGGGCCTGTCGAGATGCGAGAGATATGTCTCGTATTATCTCACCTTCGACAATCAAAGACCCATAGACGGCGTGTGTTTTAATTGGTTCGAGTCCGACATAATCACCTCTACCGACCGGTTTTGGCAGAGGTGCTATCCGTGGGGATTTTGTGTAAAGATATTTAATGCAGTTGCTATCAATTTTTTATATTCCCGGAGTTGAAAGAACTACACCAGTGGCTTTCAGACCCTACCATAAGCTAGTGCCTTTTGGCCCCCAAGCATAGATTACTTAACATAATAGATGCTAAGACCAACTCAAGTATATTTGGAGTTATGCGTAAATTTGTCAAAACACACTTATCGCAGATACCTACAATAAAAACGGCATAGTATACGTCTAAGATAAGTTCAAATAATTGTTGATATAGTAACATACATAAGTAAGTATTATCAGTGGCAATCAAATAACTAATATTACAATCTTCATTTTATCTAAATGCTATAAAAGGCGAAAAGAAAATAATAATCGTACACAAAGTGGCTAACAGGGAAGGTTGATCCACAAATTTTCAATGGCTTGTGTTTGGATCATTGGACTTCCATGACGACTATACTAATATATATTGCATGTTTTTAGTACTATACTTGCCGATATAATATATCTTGACCATAGGCACAAAATAATATATTTATGTGCAGTAAGCGCTTTTGGTTGTCTTTTAAGGATAGCGCTAAAAGAAACGAGGCCATATATGCCGGTAACTATACATAATATATTCATATTATAATAGGTACAGTTATCTATAATAACTAAAGGTACGTATGTATTTTTAACCTGATAACTGTCTTGTTCTTTATTTAATATGACATTGTGCTCAACTAAGATACTAATGATTATATTGTTTAAAAGATATTTCTCTAAAAGTAATAGAGAAACTGTCCCATACCTGAAGCTTCCCGACGAGATCAATAGTGACGTCAGCTAGCTTGTCCATATGTACAGCTCCATTCATATCCACTACCTTGGACCAGTTTTCTTTCACAGATTCAATGGTCACCAGATCGGAAGGCTTCTTCCTAAAATCGTAATGTTAAGTATATATTAATAAACTAGCTGACCCGCGCAACTTCGTCTGCGTCACCCCGTTTTTGCAACATTTTTCACATCTGCACCGCACAAGTTGGTTGCAGCATGATATTATATTCATATAAACCTTCATCTTTAATCACTCTATCTATTAAAAAAAACCGCATCAAAATCCGTTGCGTAGTTTTAAAGATTTAAGCATACAAAGGGACATAGGGACATAGGGACAGAAAATGCGACTTTGTTTTATACTATGTAGTGATAAAATCGGTTCTAATTAGATACAATCTTTATTAAAAATATTCAGGGTATACCTAGCATCGAATCATAGGTCGAAAGATTTCAGGTCATTCACTTAGGTACAGGTTCAATAAATATAAGATTTCAGGTCATATATGTTACGTATTGCTATTAATTTTTGAAAGTAATTATCAATTGTAGTTCAAATTCCCTCAGAGTACTCACTTTTTCCAATCTAAATCGATATGGACGTATTGCATCATTATTATTAATGAATTAAGTAGGTATTACTAGCGAACGGACCCGCGTGCAACAACTTATGTCTTTTCCCAAGCTCTAATCTATCTTTGTACCAAGATCGGCCCAGTAGTTTAGGCGTGAAAACATAACAGACAGACAGAGTTACTTTCGCGTTAATAATATTAGTATAGATTTACAAAAAGAGGTTTATAACTCATGTTTTTGCATATCATTTGAGTTAACAGTAGCTCTGAACACTTTGCCAATAATAATGAATGTGAGCCGTAATGGACTTTGAACAACAAGCTGTTCTAAATGATAACAAAACCATTGTCTTGAATTCGATGGGAATTCTCCGCTGCTGTTGCTGAATATAAACAACATTCAAGTTGGAATCCATTTTTGTGTCATTCTCATTATTTAAATGGTAGGCACATAGATATTTTTTTTATCGTGCGCATAATCCCCCGGATACCACCTCCGCCAAAATCGGTGGAGGTGATTATGTCGAACTGACTAAAATGGGTCCATGGGTCCTTGATTGCCCGAGGTGAGATTATACAAGATATATCTCTCGCACCCCACAGACCCGGGGACATCTCTTTTGAGATGACCCCCTTTCCCCTAATGTGGGAACCATGGTGTCACCATCTAGCCCCCGAGTATGGGGAGACGCACTTTGGCCTGGTCTTGTTAGGGTGACAGGCAGCTCCACCCGTCACCCCAAGGCCCGCGCTCATGGAGGACGGCGGTCATTCTGCGACCTCCAACTGGGAAGTCCGTTCATCGCGGGTACATTACTACTGGAGAACTTAAGATTTTATATCATGTAATTATAAATTAATTGCGTCATAAAAACCTTCCTTCTAGTTCAAGGAATAAAAAAAAAATACTCGATTTGGTCCCGCCGCGTTCGTGTTGCGCTTAGCAACATATTTTGCAATTCATTTTTATTTATTACGTTCTACGTTTACGTTTAGTTTAACGATGTTTGGTTACGATGAGTCTACAATTGAATAACAACTTCAATCTATATAGTATAAAACAAAATTGCTTCCTGCTATCTATCCGTCCATATGTATGCTTAAACCTTGAAAACTACGCAAGGGACTTTGGTGCAGTTTTTCTGATGTTTCAAGAAGAAGGTTTGTAATTATACATCATCAGGCTACGACAAACTGGTGCAGAGTTGGAATGAAAATCGTTGCAAAAACGCAGACATCTTTGATGACGTAGACGAAGTTGAGTTGGTTCGCAGGTATCTACACTAATTTCATACAGAGGAAAAATTTGTGTGTATGTTTGTGAGGAATAAACTCGAAAGTTACTGTACCGATTTCAAAAATTATTTTACAATTAGAAAGCTACATTCATCCTTAGTAACAGGCCGTATTGCACTGCGCGATAACCGTCATCCACGCAGGCGGAACCGCGGGTAACAGCTAGGTACTTATAGAATATAATATTGATTGATGAAGTTGTAAAGATGTAATCAACGGTTTAAGGTGATAAAATATTTATAACACTCCAACAAAAATGATAAAGGTATTATGTAATTTGAAAACTGACCGCGATACTTACAATCTTGTGTCATTTGAATACTGAATGCTAACTTCTTGGGGTCAATGTACGTATTGTGTACCGATTTAAATGTAATTTATTTAAAGTTAATCAGACCGGCAATTGAAATATTTTGTATTGTTTCGTTACATAAATAAACGTAAACTATCTTGGTGTGTCTTTTTAAAGTGTTTTGTTTAAACACTTTGTATAAAATACTATACTATACTTTTCTTCTTAGAAACGGCAGACTAAGAACTGGTATCGAAACACTTTTTTTATAACACTTAGATGGCAGACAAGCACACAGCCAACCTGATGGGAATCGGTCACCATGGCCTATGGACGTTTGCAACACTAGAGGCGTCACACACGTGCTGCCTACCCTGTAGAAACCTTCTAATGCCCTTCTTGAAGAACTCAATATTGTAGTCGCTTAGGAAAACCACGGCAGGGAGTTCATTCCACAGCTTGTTTGTGAGTTAGTAATTTAACACGTAAACGTTGCCACAAATATGTTTACCTTCATTTAGGTACCTAAACAAATGGAGTAATATTCAATGTTCTTTATTTACCCTAATTGTAAGATATCATTCTGAGACATAGGTACTCACTTTAAAGTAGCTCCAGTGCTTCTTACGAAGTGGGTCTTGGTCGCATACGCCAAAGTTGAATCGATGATGGCGCCATTCTCGGGGAAAGACTCATGGACCATGTAAGCCTATTGGGAATAGCAATTTTTCACTTAAATAAATGTCATTACATAGACAAACTCTGTCTTTAGACTCAATTACAGACTTCGGGATTTAAAAAAATCTTTACATACCATACGTTGAATCTGGTATCTTGCTATTTTTTACTAAAAAAACATATGGTTACACTAGTAATAATAGTAAGTAAAAGGTGCTTAATAGTTTATAACCGCGGTAGCTTAGTGTACGGTACGGGTACGGGTAATGGATTGCTGAGACGAGGTCTCGGGTTCGATCCCAGGTTTTACTATGGCACACACCAATAACTCGATGTTTTTCGAAGTGTATTTATCGTAGGTTTATAAGTGCCCGGTTAATGGCAATAGGCTCGCCACCTATTACATTGGGACCTAAACATAAACTGGCGTAATGTGGGTGCTAGCACCTCTGCCTACCCCTTCAGGGATACAGGCGTTCATTTACACTTGAAATGTAGGTAAGTACTTAATGTAAGCCACATGCTAATACCTTAAAGTTTTCCATTAATTTTAATGTGTTTCAATGCTAACAGACTATGTCAAAGGTCGAATAAATTATAACATGCATAACATAGGGTCACCATGATTCGGTACAACAAAAACAGTCGCAAACTAAATGGCTAGATAATCTCTTTGGATTCTGCTAGTATGGTATGATATAAGGACTTATCATTATCATATATACAAGAATATGATAATGATAAGTCCTTGGTTTGACGGCGTATTGACGCCGTCAAACCAAGGACTTATCATTATAAGAAGTCAGAACAAGAAAACACACAATATGTGGGTTTGTGTGTTTTCTTTTCGTCAAACTACCACTACCATTTTACAAGTCTTAATTTGTAAGAAATAGTAAGGAATGGTACCTTTAATTTCTAACTTCACTATCACTAATTCAGACCGAGTCAATCATACGATCTCGGGTTCGAACCAATCCGGATTACACCTTATCTTTTCATAATATGAGTTACTATTAAACTGATAGCCCAGATGTAAAAAAAAATATACTTACTACAACCGGTGCGATAAGCTCCGGCTTCATAGCCTCGAACATGTCCGGTGGTAAAATGTCTTCAGTGAGACGAGACGCGGCTGTGGGGACGATGGTATTAACCTTGATGTCATATTTAGCGCCCTCGATGGACAGAGTGTTAGCTAAACCAACCAGGCCTAGTTTTGCGGCACTAGAACAACATTAAAACATTAAAATGTGTTTGGTAGTTGTGCAAAGTTAGTAATTCAAGTTGAAAGTTATATATTAATTTCCATAATCAAAAAGATTTTACTTAGTATTTACTCTTAAGTTAAAAAAAAAAAAATTTTGGGGATTATTACAATTTCACTCTATACCTAATCAAATAGTAAACAACTAGTATGACAAAGTTTGGATGCAAAAACTTTGACCTGTAAGCACTAGGTCCACGTTCCAAATAACCCGAGGGCTAGACGGGGGACACCGTCGAGGTCACTACACCCGAAGGGAGTCATCTCGAAAGAAGGCCTCGGGTCTGCCGAGATGCGAGGCCCGCGAGAGATATGTTGGCTACTATCTCACCGCCAGCAACTAAAGACCCAAAGAAGGCGTGCGTTTTAGTCGGTTCGACTCCGACATAACCTCCCCATCCGGCTCCAGCGAGGGAGGTTTCGCACGATAAAAAAAAGAGCTCCACGTTCTCCTCTTTCTCTTTATTTGACTTAAGGACTTCTATGGCAGCCAGTACCACTTCCCCACCCCCGAAAGGAATGCCTACGTCAGTCTTGTCGGGCAATTTGCAGGTGTACCAACTTGCAAGTTATGTTGGCTTGGCACCAATCTTGGTCGGGTACCATACACTCACATTCACACACACACACTCTCACACAAAGTTGTAATCAACTTGCCTGTAGTTAGCCTGTCCGAAGTTCCCGAAAATACCCGCGTTACTTGAAGTCATGATTACGCGGCCATATTTTTGTTTTCTGAAGTATTCCCAAGCTGCATGTGTGGTTTTGTATGCGCCTTTCAAGTGAACGGCATGGATAAGATCCCAGTCCTAAACATTTTGAGATTGTTAAAACTCGCATGAATATAAGGGTCAACACATCCGACTTCGCATGAGTATCGTCGTTCTAGGTGGAAAAATGCTCATGCAGTTTAAACTTTAACTGGTAAATAATATCGACCTTATTCCATTGAGACAAAGCTTAAAGTAGTATGCAACACGCTACTGTCTTATCACATATTTAAGACTCAGCCAGTGATGTGGTGCAAGAAATAGTAAAGTCAATGGCACTACTACCTAATTTTAAAGACACCATGCTAATTGGAATCTGAAGTCTGTTCTCTGTTTGATTGTGTGCCTCCTCAAAATCGAGAGAAAACCCTGTGCCATAGCATCATTCACCTGATAATCAGGTATGCTGACAAGCTGAGGTACATCCTAACAGATCATAACATTGGATAATTATAATAATCACCTGTTCAGACATTTTGGTGAAACTCTTGTCTCGGAGAATACCAGCATTGTTGATAAGAATATCAATTCGTCCGAAATTATCAATAGCTGTTTTAATAATCTTATCCCCCTCAATGACATTATTGTAATCAGCCACTGCTACACCACCTATGACATAAAGAATAACTCATGTATAAATTACTTGGCTTACCTTGTCTGCGAATAATTTATAGTCCTTACAACAATAATAATAATATTATATGAGTATTGTTAATTATTCAGTTCTTACAACGAAAGTTTTCAATTACTTTCAAGGTAACATTATTTAAGTAGGTACAGTAAAAAAACATTACTGTATTGTCAGCAGTTGTTGAGTTAAGTGTCCACAAACCATTGTTTTGAAGTGGTAAAAAATTAACTTCAAAGTTTCCGTAACATACATACTTACTATGCTATTAAAAGAGTGTTAAAAATTCAGTCAGAATAAAGATATTCTCACATATCTTTTTTAACAAATATAAAAGATTGTAAGGGCTCCAAAAATTCCTGAACACCTTAAGATCTATAATCCTTTGAAAGTCAAGTTTAATTTAACCAAAAGCATCATTTATAGCATGAATAAAACAAACTAGATTGATGCCTTGTTTCACTATAAGAAAATAAGTAAGCACATGCAAGTAGTATCCTAAACTTAATTACATTATTAAGTAGATCTTTTTTCAGTAGCTTCTAAAAGTAATAGTTGTATAGTGGCACCACTTCATACAATTTTGGTTTCAAATTGTCCAGAAACTTTTGGAGCCCACTGTGCAAAAGTAAGTAGGGTCGGATTCATTTGTTTCATTGTAAATGGATATTGAATGTATTTAATGAATATAATGTATGAATAAATTTGCAAGTAATAAAGTGGGATGTTTTAATAACACTCTTAATATCATAACAATTCAATGCAAATATGTATATTACTGCTATCAAGATTTTATCATTAGGTACTCATTATTGAGGTACACATATATAAGCACTAACTATGCTTGGTTTCGATATATTCAGATGCATTATAAATTACAGTAAAGGTACTGTATTTTGACTTAATTATGATTACTATTATTATAAGCAGTCTTATCCATATGATTTACAATTCCAATCTGTGCACCTAGAGATTTATTGCACAGACAAATGTTAAAATACAATATTGGTGAAACTTAATGATTGAGGAGAACTAATAATAATTTTCATATTTTCATTTTAAATAAGAATTTTCACATTACAAACTTATAAATTATAGTACAAATTTCATAATACTATAATACTACTAACATAATATTATCTAAGTAGTAACACAACCAATATCTCCACTCAAAAACGGCTCTGAAAGTACTTTCACTAGTTATCTAATTAATATGCATTCAAATCTCAAGTTATCAAAGAATGAATGAATGTGCATTTTGTTTTGTACCTTTGTCTTTGATTTCCTTAACAACTGCATCTGCAAAGTTTGACTTGCCAACACCATCGCGGGCACCTCCGAGGTCGTTGACAACTACTTTTGCGCCTCTTGAACCCAAAAGAAGAGCATACGCTTTGCCCAGACCACCGCCGGCACCCGTCACAACTGCAACCCGACCGTCAAAGCGTAGCTGGTCCATCCTGCGCCACGAATGGAATGTAAATGAATAGGAATCAAGCGTAATTATCAGTATCAAAGTCCATTCGCACCGGAATTATCACACTCGAACATAAAAATAATTTATTATGATTGCGAACGAACTCTTATCTTAAATACGATTATTCTGAATTGTGAGGACCTTGTGCGGCGAAGATGATATATATTTTGCTTCAATGTTCAAATAAAATTCTGTATAGAGTCCCTCAACTTCAACAAGAATAGAACAGAACCAAGTTTCACCACCAAGCCACCAAGTCAACTTTTCAAGACCAAAACTTGTAAACAACTTGACACTTCGCTTCAAATCAGAATTTGGAATTTGAAGTTTGTGACGTATACTTGAGCACGTCATACAGACTACTCAAACAGGATCAACCAACCTACGACTGTACTTACATATCCGGAATGGCATCCGGAATTCAGAACGTCCGATTAATTTGGCAACACTAATCCACTGCATAGCTGTCAGATGATCAGTGTCAGTTATGTTTTGATTTTGAAATTGAAATGTTTGAAAAGTTGGGTTTCTTTCTTATTCTTACAATTTGATTGAATCCTAACAATAAATATCAAATAAAAATGAATCTATATCGTTCTGAAGCCGTTTGGCAGCGTGAACATAATACTAGTGTTAAAAATGTAATTTCAGGCGATCCTTTAGCCGGTATGATAAGTGTTATCGTGATGTTTATTGCACAGGTTTACTATGCACTTTATATCTGATATAATCATATAATCATTTCAAAATATTTTGCAGTTATATACAACGAAGGTTCATGGCGCCTTAACAAAGTATCTCCTTTATACAATTTACAATACAATACAGTGAAACTCAAACAGTATGCTTCTAAAATCCGACAAACTCTCGTTAGTGCTGTGCCAGCAAATTCCTCCGTGAAATATGTCGTTCAGGTAGAAGAACAAGTTAATTTAAGGTATTCTGAAGATGACGCAAGTGGATTGATTGTAAGTAACGAATAGCCTCTAGTATTTATTTGTTGGAGTGCATAGCTCAAGCTCTAACTCCTTTGACCCTGTGAAACCAATGGACTGATCAGTTTATTGCCTTCCTGGTGGTTTCTTTCTATTTACTTTCTTCAAAACTCTAAAAGCCACCATTTTTATCAGTTATTATCAGACCTTAGCCAGTATATGTCTGTATCAATATCTATGTCCATGTATCTGAAAGAATTAAAGTGATGAACCTATCCACACCCCTTACTGTGAAACCAAGCATTAATAATCTAAAGAAGCAGGACACAATTTTTCCTACCTTACGTAGAAGATACAATCACACGAAAACAAACAAGACACAATTACAACTAGTTTTTTTTTCAGATAAATGTTTTGTCATCTACTCAAGACAACAACAGCAAAAGTAAAATATCATACTCAGCATTATTATTGTCGTGGGGAATTAGTATCACTCTCGATAATGCCACACATTTGCCATACATGCTTGAAAGAGGTGAGCAGAGGATTGGAACTGCAGTAAAGTCAACATTACAAACTATATTTGATTGTAATATCAAACAGTTTAGTTTTACACAGGTATGTAAAGCATAATAAGATAATTATATATTTTACTAAAACAGTTACATAAGCAGTATAATATTTCCCAATAATAGAAATATTGGGTAAATTATAAAATGTTTATATTTCCCAAAAGATGACTTTTTTTGGTTTGTGGCAGTTACCCACTGAAATAGTTAAATTAAGAAACAACCTTACATAACAAAATATGTTCAAGTAATCATTTTTATATTTCCAGCAACAGCTGTTACAATTTGGATTCAACTTTGTGGAGAACGACTCATCTCGAAGCACTGACCCCTTCAATCTAGTGTACAAAACACCACAAGTTGATCATAAAGATAAAATGAATTTATCTTTTGAAGTGGGAGATATACATATCATATGGAATGGGTAGGTGTTATGTTCTCTTCTATTTGATCTGTCATTTTCAGTGAAATGCACCTGTCATATTTTTACTAGAATTCAATCGACTGTTTATTATAGATCATTGTATTAAATTAGAGCATGAGGTATTTAGTGATATGCCCATAGTGCGTTCCTACTATAGCAAATCATGGTAGGCCCACTATGAATGTCGCAATTTCTTGTTATTTGATGTACAGGCAAACCAATGATGAAAAAATTATCTTCAGCTTAGCTTGGCCTATGTCAGGAAGCCCCATAATATTGTTTCTCGCTCTGTGTGCAAATATTTACATGCCTGAATAAATCTATTTGCAACTGGTTTTTCTGTGCATGGGAAAGCCATCAGTCGGTAGATATGCAATATGATCATGTGCAAGCCATTAGCCATATTCACCTTTCTGCCAAATCACAAGCCAGTTATTATAATAATATTTTGACAATGTATCCATTTTCTTTTTTAGAATCAAAGATGAGGTTGAAAGGAAATCTGACTTGGTAACATTAGCATACCAAATGCTGCAAAACCAAATATTTTACATGATTATGCTTGATATAACAGTGTTTGATTTATGTGAAATATCATTGCCTAGAGCAGAAGTAAAGAGTAATGGAGTTGTCAAGATGAAGACTCCGGAAATTGTCAATTCTGTTTTTACGGTTCTCAATGAAATTAGTAATACAAGTATTGAAAAAGATCTGAGTAGTTCATCTGATGTATAATATTATTGAATATAATAATAATGATGTAAGTGGTTTGTTTTTAAATAATTACTAAACGGACTACCGCGGCTCCATCCTATGTGTATATCGGTAATTGCAACTGAACAGCCGTCCTTTCCCAGTCTTCCCAGCAGCTCTAGTCTATCTCTGTATAAAATTTCATCAAAAAAACGGCGTGCAAAACTAACAGACAGCATTACTTTTGCTTTGATAATAATATTAGTATGGCTGGAACATATTATACAGTCTTAATCATGTTATGAATGCGAAAAGCTTCATTCTACCATTATCATTCATCACCTATGCATCATCCTTAAAGAGATTTCCTAATTGCTTCCAATTAGCACTTAAGAGCCTGAGGTACCGAAAGTCGAAGCTGACCTAATTCTGAGGGGAAACCCAGCAGCTGTCAAGAATGTTTGTGATGGCTTGTATACCCATCAGTTGCAAAAAGTGAGAACTTTCAAAAAGGATATTGTCATTGTGACTTACTGGGAATTGGGGGAATTTGGGTTGAGACCGCTCGCCACTGACGCCCATAAACAATACACGAACTCGCACTGCTCGTACCATACATATCATTACCAACTATTACGAAATAAAGAAACATCAACATGGTTTTTCAACATTTACTCTCATGAATTACACCTTACAAATGTGTCTGCATATTGTAACCTTATAAAATATTACATCATTACAATGTGCTAAACTTAAAAGTAACCTATTTTGTAATCATGTCTTTCAGTACCTTGCAAGCAGTCATTTTCAGATTACAATTTCATCACTTACAAAGTTCAAAACCATCCGAAAACTGTTATCTTGTGCAAAACTATTTAAACTAGGCCACCACCTATAAGCGTAAATGGTATTTTTGATCTAATCCGCTGACAATTTGGTCTTTCCTTTGATGCTAGTTATAGAAGGTACTTGAAATTATTGGTAATATGAAAGTATTTATAAGTTATAATATAACAAACATCGCTTCTTGACTTTATTCCCCCTATCTGGATTAAAACTTCCCAATTTGTACAGACAAATTTACTTAAAATGTGAATATAAATAATAAAAATATTTTCCATTTCACTAATATTCCAATATAATATAAACCTAAGTATGTATATAATGTACTGTACCTCTAAACATTGTAGCCAAAACTACAAAATTATGATACAATTTTATGTAAACATTTTCTTTATTACACACTGTGTCAACTCTCAGTCGAATACATGTGACGGCCAAGTATAATTGAACCTTAACCCTCATCTAAATACCACATACGGTCAAAATGATGACAATTATGAACCTATGAAGTTTTACAACACATAATAATATATATGATCTTACCAAATAAATGCCAGATTACGAGATATTTGTGAAACATTTGCAAATTAAATTACAGTGTGATACACATAAGTACACACAAAAATACATAATAAGCTTAATCGCATGACAAATCTAATTTACTATCATTATGTATATTATGTATTATACGATGTAATTTTCGCTTCTGGTCCATTCAACGTACCATAATCTTTCATATTTCAATACTCGCTCAATGAAACTTATATATTGTATAGTATTATTAGAACACCTAGTCATGAGATGAGATTTAAAATTTGCCACCGTTAGATGTAGACGATTTATTGTTTTAAAAAAATTGGAAGTTGAATTTTAGATTTTATCGAAGTCGAGATAAGGTTGACATTTGTTAACAATGTTAATTCGGTTTCCGCCTCATAAGGGCAGTTACTTTTCTATGGTAATTAAATACGTCTACTAAGTATAGAAGTGCCCGAGCGGCGTACTAGATTATTATAATGTGAGTCAGACGCAAGCTATTTTATGTAGCACATATAAAATAATTCTATAAATCCGGCATACAGTAAGTTTCGTACCAATGTTCGTTGCACACAGCTGCACCTTTCCTGGAAATAAATTACGTAAATATTTACACTATGAATCAATTTTGTAAGTGCTTAGTTCAATAAACCAGTTGCATAAATAGGTAGTTTCTGAAGGCTTGTAGAAGCAAAATCCTTAACTTGTCGATTCAGCTTGCAACCTTAACTTATTTAAAGATGGCAATTGCACTAGGATAAACAATTATTACTTTTTATAATTGCGGGTGAGACATTCTACAATAACCACGTAATCCAAGCTTAGATTGCAAACGTGTTTCCGCCGTGCATCACTTACCATAAGCTGTACCAAGCATTTATTACTGCTTTTTGTTTTCTATCTTCTATAGTAGGATGAAGAAGAGGGGCTAAATCGATACTTGAGATGGTCCAAGTCCGACTACAAACCGACCCAAAGAGATTTTAGTTGAATACTACTACTAAAATCTGAGGGGATTTCACCATTATCAGACCGAGGATGTTTGAAACGGTTAAGTCGCGAATACCCACAGTATATTATAAAATGCGTTGAAAAAGAAAAAGGAATAGGTATGCTAGGATCGTGGAAAGAAGTTTCCTCTACTTATGCTAGGTGAAGTGCCTCACCTCGTCAGCCCGATCTAAACGGCAGCGCCCCCGCCTCAGTGTGTGCAGTACAGTACCTAACAGCAGCCGCCGCCGGCCGCGCCGCCCGCGCCCGCGCCGCCCGCACCGCTCGCGCCGCCCGCCGTCGAGTGCTGCGGCCCGATCTTAATCCCGTTCGCCTGTTGAATATTGACATACGTTTTACTTTTGCTAATAAAGTGCACATCAAAATGAATAGTATGGACATAAATAAGTTGAATGGGGTGCATGTCAGAATCATAAGACCACATAAACAGCTGAGTTTTTAGCCAACCAAGTCAGAGAAGTTGTTGACTTCGGCGGATGGTATCCGTAGGGATTTCCGAACGGGGAAAAAAGGCTTCTCAAGTTGGGGCTGCGTTTCGAACCAGTTCGCTCTGAGGTGTTGCTATAATTACTTTGGGAGCACCTCCTGATTGATGGATAAAGTTATGGTGCAGGTTTTCCATTCGGGATTAAGGAGGACGGGGGAGGGGTGCGGATGGCAGCCTTTTGGTTAATCAACAGGAGTATTGGCAATAGGTAACGTTGACTTGAACTTCGACGATCTCGATGGGCCCCCATACACTTATAAATATAGGATTACAGTATATTTACCTTAATGTTATTAAAATAGTAAAATATTATTAATGGTCAAAGCGCGACACGGAAACCGGGTCATAAAGATAAAATACCGGGCCGCAGCTTTGTCTCATTATTTACAATGAATCATACTCGATCGTGATTATTCTATGAGCTGTTATTGTAACAACGCGATTACTTGGTTATAATTTAAATCAGGCAAATTCTACATCCAGGACGGGACTCGAACCCGCAACCAATCACAATTTAAGGAGAATACTCTGATCAAATGACTTAGACTCATGGTAAGTATAGTTATAGTTATACTTACCATGAGTCTAAGTCCATGAATCCTTCCATAAATCATAACACAGGCAAATGCCTGTGTTATGATTTCTGGAATGCAGATATACCGTAAAACGGGGTGAATAGAGATCCAAGGGTGAATAGGGATTGAATGGTCAGCTAAATTCTGTACTTATGTTCTTTCAACCGTAATTTTGGACTAGTTCATTGTAATAACAGAATCATCAAATATCTGATAAGAGGCTTATTTGAGAACTAGTAAAAGAAATTATGTAAAATATTCCATTGACCATTGTCCCTATTCACCCTTGCATCCCTATTCACCCCGTTATACCGGTACATGCAAAGTTAAGATACTTTTTTTGTAAATACATATACATACATGAAAAGCCCCAGACAGAATAATGTATAAAAATATTTGCAATGAGCCGGTATCGAATCCGCGCCTCCTGCGTGGCAATTGGGTTCACTACACTGCCATGTCAGTCAGAGAGAAGGTTTAGGAAAAGTAAGTATACCTACTTATTGCTTCATAAAAGTTTCACAATAACATATTTATTTTTATTATGATCATTAAAATTATGTAATTTTTTTTCTTAACAGATTAAAACAATTGTAGGTATAGGGGCATGATCGAAAAATATTCAAATAGTTGGGCCAGCATAAAACAAAGTTTGAGAAACACCGCTCTGATGTTGAACTAACTGCTACTTATGTTATCGGCAATAGCGATTCCCCTACCAAGTACTGATTAGTTTGACAACATTGTTACCCAATACAATATCGATTAGCAGATAAGATGAATACATTAAGCACCTCATTGTTGATGTCGAACACTCCTTCCTGGATTTTCTCGTAGATCTCTTTGGCAGTGTTGATGAATGCTTCTTCAACGTTAGCAGCGGTCTTCGCCGATGTTTCCATGAATACCAGTCCATGTTCACGCGCGAAGGCCTCGCCTTCCTCTTTCTTCACTTCACGTCGCGATTCCAAGTCACTATAGATATTAATATAAGACGGTTAGAGAATTGGCTACATACTACAGTAACACCCGCGTGGAATATTAATATTAAACCTATAATATTATACTACTAATTAACGGAGGTAGGACACGACGGTATCTCCCGTCCGAAATGAGCTGTCCAACTGGGGAAGTACCTCCGCCCTACAGAAGACCGCGGTCATAATAACCATCGTGTTGTGTTCCCGCCGGTAAGTAGGGTAGCCAGAGCTCACTATACCCCTCCTTCCCCTCCCCTTCCTAGCCTCCCCACCCCTTCCCAGCTCTCCCTCTTTCCCTTCAGGGTGGGCAGCGCGTGTGTGACACCCGTAGTGTTGCACACGTTCATAGGCCACGGTGGCCGCTTTCCATCAGGTGGGCCGTGTGCTTGTCTGCTACCTACGTAGTATAAAAAAAAAAAAAAAAAAAAAAAAATTGTGTCAAGGCCATTTCATCCAGGTCTGTTTAGTGGTTTAGATTATAGAGCGTCACAAACTTCCAAACATCTAACCTTTCAGATTTATAAATAAATACAGTGTAAGAAACAGTATTCCGGATGTATTTGAAGGCAGTAAATAAATAATAATAGGGCGGGATGCTCCCCAGTAAGATGAACATAAATGACCTGAAATTGTTAGCTGGGATAGACGGGACGCGGAAGGCGGAGGCATTGTTTAGGTTTATTCACATAACGTTAATTTTTCGAAATGTTCCTTTTTGGTCTATTTAACTGGTGAAATAAATATTATTATCTTTTCTTTTCTTTTTTAATTTAATAATGTAATCATACATTAATATTTTTTGCGATGCAGATGCTGACATATATTATACTCTTTCTATCTGTCAAAATATATATAGATGAAAATATAGGGGAGATCCCAGTAGTTTCATTGTTTTGTCCCATTATCAAACTACTGGGATTATTTTCACCCAGTCATTCCATGCAAATATTGGGATGTCTACCCTTCCAGTAGTTCCATGGGACGAGTTATATGGAGTGTGTTAAAATGACACCTCACCTCTTGTTACCAATCAACATGATAACCATGTTTGAGTTGGAGTGCTGGCGCGCGTCCTCGAGCCAAGTCGTGAGATGGTTGAATGTGTCTCGCCTCGTGATGTCGTATACTAGCAATGCGCCCGCCGCGCCCCTGTAGTAAGACCTCGTGATAGATCTGAAAATATAAAAAGCTCGTTGTAGCAGATGAACACCTAATAAAACATATATATGATTTATATATCTGTTTGACTTGGCCAATCTCGAAAACGACTGGACTGATTTTGACTGAATTTTGGCTCGCAGATATGATGTTATAAGGAGTAAAGATGATACTGAGGTCGGGCAGTCACATGGTAATTTGTCTTAAAACATGCAAACGTCTGGTTCCAAATGAAAATTTTGGTTGTAAATAAGATTATTGTCAAAATGATTAAGATTTTTTTCCATTTGTACTGTAAGCTCACTAGGATTGCTGAAAATTATACCAACCGGAAAGCTTCTTGACCAGCAGTATCCCAAATTTGAAGTTTGATCTGCTTGCCATCAATAGTGATCATGCGAGCTCCAAACTCTACACCAATTGTGAGATCATGAACGGGTTGGAATCTTTTGTCTGTGAACTGTAGAAGTAGGCATGACTTGCCTACACCTGGGAACAAAATATTGGAACTTAATCTCTGAGAGTTCCATCCATGCCTCCAATAAATATTTTGACCAGCAGCTAAATGCCCAGCCATAGCAGATTGCAGGTTGAGCAGAGTAAAAAAAACTGAATGTTTGTAGAACTGATACAAAACTAATTTAATTATTGATAATGAAAATTATTTTGTATCGGTAGATGACCCTGTACTGCGGTTATAGTTTCATCATCATCTCCTTGCCCTTGTTCAGTTAGATCAATCAAGTGAAATTGGAGTTAGTGCAACATGTCATTCTCCTCCACAATTCAGATAGTATAATAATAAAGTCATATTGATATTTTTCAGTACTTTTTGCATTTTCTTTCCAGAGTAGGCAGAGATTACATCCCACCATTTTGCTCTACTCTTACATACTTCCCAAGCATCCTACTCTGGTCATTAAATATATTATTACAACTCTGCCAGTTTCTAGTACTTGTGACCTACCCTTTATAAGAAGACACGAGGAATATTCCATAGAAATATTTTGTGTTTAGATCCATTATTCGAACATTACCCAAGTGTTGTTTTTAAATATGTCATGCACTTTAGACACAACCAAATTATAATTTTATAATAATATAGATTTACAGGTTTGGTTGAATCAAAGGGTAAATAAGCTACGATTAGACTTGTTTTTGTTTGTGACAATAAGTAAACTGATAATAAAACTTGATTATATTATAACTGTATCCTACTATACATGTCTTGTTGGTCTTGTAAATAAGTGCTAGAAGATGTTTTGTGTATACTTTGACCTGCATCTTAAATGAAAACATTGATTCAAATGATTTGTTGCATATTTAGCTGAAACTTTTAATTTTGTGTAATTTTTTTATACCAATTAGGTGGCAGACAAGCACACGGCCCACTATTTGATTGATAAAGTAAAAATATTTTCAATATCAACTTTAACTTTGAATATTTTTTATGTTACCACTCTTGCTATAGTACTTGTTGCCATAAGAAGTACTGTCACAGTCTGATTAACACATTCAAGATCAGTTATCAGGCCACAAAACAAACTGAGGTATACAAAAGTAAATGGGTGACATTTGCATAAACAGTTAGCAATTTCGAGCTATGAGCCCTTATCTCACTTATTAATCAGTGAACAAAAAAGTTAAGTATTACAATAGGCCACAAAATTATTCAAATATTAGGTATTAATCTACTTATAACATTAGAATAGGTACAACAAGGTGCAATGATATTGAGTCATAAAATTTATATTTATTGTCTAAATCTGCTCTAAAACAAACAAAGGAAGTCCTTGAAATTGACCCAAAACAACAAACATCTAAATACATGTTTTCATTACCATATTGATTTCAAACAGATAATAATGAATAGAGAAAGAAATACTCCATAGAAATGCGCGTTAGTCTCTATTAGACGTAGGCAACTAACGGCGTAGGCGTAAAATATATAACAACAATGACCATATCAACCAGATATCGATCGATACGTTGTAAAATATGTCGTATTGAGGAATATGCTATTTCGATATTAATAAGTGTAAAAAAGCATATTATATTATTATAAAAAGAAAACCTAAACGTAGATATTAGGAAATAAAATCAATACCTGTGTCGCCGATGATGATGTATTTGAACAAGTAGGCGTAAGCCATTTTCGCTGTATTTCTTTGCTTTTTTAGAAATTATTAAGGACTGTGATAGCGAGCAATAGTTTTTTTAAATAACTTATTTATGAAATAATTAAGACGCAGTTTTTATAAATTCCACAGCTGGTTGAATCAAATTGTCATTGTGAAATTGATGAAAGAAAATTTGACAATCATAGCCTGTTTTATTAAGGCCAATACACACCAGACTTCACAGCAGTAGACAACGCAATAACAGCTTTAATCGATCAGACTTTAGTCTATAATTTTCAAGTTTTCATCTTTTACATTTTATAAAAACCGACAGAAGGCAGAATCTTATACTGAAATAAGCAAAAATACTAAATCTCCATAAAACTGCGCCTTATAAGAAGTGTAAACTTTAAGTAAATTAATGGTTTGGGTTTTATAACATTTTATATCTCTCTCATGTAAACGTAGCCTAAATTTTTTTTATTTTTTCTTACCATGATTAATAAATCAATGCGTTAACTTATTTTTTCCAGGGGGTCTAGACAAGTGGCAATGTTTTGTAGAATGGAATAGAATGGCGCCTGTCATAAATGGCATAAACGTCAAAATACGTGTCAATCCCATACATGGAAAATTATATTCAATTCCATTCTACAAATCGACTACCAACGATTAAATGCTCGCATTGCATATCGTGTTGCCGTTGCCGTTGCCGCCCGTGCGTTGCGTCGTGCTGCTTTATGACGGGCATACACAGAGCACGGTGTCTTGTTCTACTACCCCTAGAGACCCTATCAACATTTTTGTTACATATTGATTGGGTATCTCACTCACCATACATTTGTTAAAGTAACTACATTTATTTACTATTTTTAATGCTTTTGTTAATTGACTGTTTCTAGTGATTATTGTTTGACAGACTTCCCTCTTAAGGTTGAGGGGCTCAGGAGACTGGCGTCTCTCTCGTAAAGTTCCAAAATGCAAAAGCTGTGTTCAGAAATTAGCCCCCTTTACACAATTTAGTCTATGGCGAGTGTAGCGCGCGCGAGTGTGAAGATGTTAACCACAGAACACTTATATCTGATGTTAACCCTTTTTACACCACCTACCCTACTTATCACGAGTGAAACTGCATTTGTGTCTGTGTTTTTAAAGCTGAGGTCGTCAAATTGACTGCACCATGCCGGATGGTAAGCAGAGACGCAGTCCAGAACATGGTGGCCGCCGTTACAGGTGCTGTCTCTGCAACGGTGGCGGTCCCCACCCAGACAGCCACTTGCTTTTTCACGTCCTGCCCTGCTTGAAGGACCCGAGACTGTAGGATGAAGGAAACACGTGTGCTGGCAGAGCATTCCAGGACATAGTGAAATGACATAGAAAAGAGTCGCCGCGTGATTGATGATGTGACTGATTGTATAAATGGAATATTGTATAACCTGTGTCTACAGATACTTGGGAAACTGTGTGGAGACTGTGAGACAAGTTCAATTCAACTGTCAACACTGTCATTCGTTATGTCAGGTCAAGGTTTTGTTCAGAATTTTGTGGATTGGTTTGTTATTATTATCCTTTTACAGATTGTGTCATTTAAATATCTAATATTATAGGTCTTCTCCTTTAGTTTGAGTTTATTTACGAATTAATTTCAGTTTAGTGCCTTGGTTATCGCCCGCATTTATATTAACAAGCCGTTGGTAACCTTAAAAAAGAAGTGTACAATGCCGACTTTTACGATGTATTTGTAATCATGGATTCTTCGAAAGATTCGGCATCCGTGAAGAAGACTAATAAACTCGATGGTGATGGTGAAAGAAGTAGTGGTTTTAGGAGTACAGGTACACAACCACGGCAACGAGACAACGTTGAAAATCTGTTTACATCAACATCAAGTCAAAGTTCAAGCTTTGTTCCGTTGAACGGGCCACAGGATAATCACATGAATTCTTTACCTAGAAATGAACCAGTGCCACAAACTAGTAGAGGTAACGAAAATACGCCAGAATCGAATAAACCCTCAAGCTCTACTAGCCAATCTTCAATGTGTAATAACAAAGTACCCAAACCTAATGTTGATCAAGTAGAAAACGTAGTTCCGGGTAACAGCAGAACCGGATTAAACAATTATGATAATGGCACTGAACCAAATCAGGATGTGCATTCATGTCAGAGACATAAAAAATGCATTGACAAAGCAGGAAGTAGCAGTAGCAATACTAGCAATCTGCCTTCAACAAGTAGCGCAAGCAGATCAATGGATCACCCAGAAAACAGTACATTTAAAGAGAATAGGAAAAGACCAGCAAGTTTGAAACTTGCCAGAGTCGATGATGACAGTTCCAGTGACACAGGTAATGATGACTATTCTTTGGGTTCAGAAGATGGGTGTATTTACACATACAGGGGTGGAGAGCACTTGGCTGACTTGCCAAGCTCATTCTTTAGTCTGGACATGGGTTTGCCTATTGATAAACATCTTCCTGTACCAAACTACCCTGTACCACAACAAGGGGCTGCAGGTGTCAGGGATCAAGGTTCCAGAGCATCAAGTCCTGATATGGAATTTTTAGAAATGGATTTTGATCCAGGGCCTTCATGTGAAGCTGATACAGGAGATGAATCATCACCCGATGTTGACTTAGAGGTTGCAGGAAACATGGTGGATGAAATCGAGCCTGTGTTAGTAAGAGGAACAACACCAGAATATGTACCGGAGTATGTGCCAGTGGTCGCGCCCCGGTACAATCCTGTGAATGTTGCTCCTACTGCAGCGCCTGTATCCCATGGGGATAGCAGTGACTTATATTCTTACAGTGTGCCATCTACTAGTCGAAGTGCGGTTATGGGCCATGGTGACGCTACAGAGAACAGTAGTAGCTACAGTTTTGGCCCATATATAACTCATGTGAACACCAGGGGAGAACAGCTTCTAGTCAGAAGGACAATGGCACATGGACCTTTGAGTCTACCAATCAGTCTTCATGTATCAAGTGGAAATTTGGTGTCACCAAGAGAAATGCTAAACTGTGAGTAATATTTTAAGTATCTACTTAATCATAATGCATACTTCTATTTGCTATTTCACAGTGGAGTAGAACAGTGTTGCCACATCTCTTACTGTGGGTGTCAAATGAGGAGACTAAGCAATGTGGCTGTTCACATTCCAACATTACATATACAAAGCAGTTGTTGGCATAATTTATTTATTTCTGAAGAAAAACATTTTATGTTTAAATATTAAAATGAATACATGCAGTCAATAATTACGTCACAATGTCAATTTAAAAAGAAAAAAAGAACGAATAAATTAGGGCAAAGTGGGGAAAATTCGTACCGTTTAGTAGCGTTGGGTCCAAAACGCATTTGGTCCAATTTTCAAAACAGGAAAAAAATTGCGGTTGGTTCAAATCGCAATTTGTCCAATATGCTATATATAGGTCCAATTTGAGGTTTTATTAAATAAAATCACATATTGGTACATATTTCTTTATTATTTATAAAATCATCAAAAAAAAGGTCATTATTCTGTTTTTCTACTATAGAGCTTAAAGTGAAGAGTTAACAAGTCCCCCCCCTACTTTCCCCTGTAAGGCAATTATTTTTTTCATGATTGATGTATTACATACAGAAATCGAGCTTTGTCTCATTATGAGACATATCTTTGCATGATGAAAAGTTTCTAGTTGGACCAGGTTTTTATACTTTTTACTAATAAATGCCACAGATGTCATAAGTTGATGATGTTATTCAACTGGGAATGATGACTTAATATGCTTGGGCATTAGGCATGGACAGGTCTTATTGTGTCAAGAATGGTCACCCACTCTTTCCTGAGACTTTACTTAGCTTCTAACAGGCGAAGCAATATGACGTATGATATATAAGAGATGGATTGACTGAATGAAATAACTTAGAAAAGTGATTACTCAAGTAAATAACAACAATGGTTTATATATGATATTATATTTATATAATGGTTGGGTAATGACACAAAGGATCCAATAGGGTCGAAGTGTCCGCGAAAGCTCCAGAGCACGCACCCCAATAACATAAGATAAGATAAGATATATAATGGTTGCTATGTATATGGTATGGTAAAGGTATAGTAAACATTACATTTTAATAATTACAGTTGAAGAAGACCAAAATGAAGGGCCGCAAGCATATCAAATCAACCACAGTGCACCAGTGGATACTGCAAATTTGTCATCTGCTTTATATCACATAAGTATGGCCAAAAAGCTGATGGCAGAGAAGGCCAAAACCGAGACTGAAGCACAAGTTGCAGCTAAGGTAACACTTTCTTGTGTTATTTTTCCAAACTGTTTATTTATACTAATTATTAGAGTATGATGTCCTGGTACTTGGAGGTCATTGGCAGAGGACCATTGTTCATCAGTTGGACGTCCTATGGCTAAAATGATGATGATTTTGAGAGCATGATTGGCAAGGAATGGGGTCAAAAAATTTTTTTACCTAAATTTTTCAGCTACATTTTCGGTTAGGAATCGGGTCAAAAAAAAATTTCCACCTTTATTTAGCTGCAATATTTTCGGTTATGAATTTATTTTAGGCATACCTGTTATTTTTACAAAGAGACCGATTGTCAAAAATCGTAGTAGGTGAAATGTGGGTATTCAATACACCTCTGCCTACCCCTTCGGGGATTACCGGCGTGAGCATATGTATGTGTATGTATATAATTATGTATGTCCTTTTTAGTTCAGTATTAAAGGCAGTTTCACACTATGCAAAATAAAACGTTTTGTGTATTGACAGATCGGTGAAGCAAGTAGCAGTAGTTCTGCAGCTGGTACTAGCACAAGCAGTGCAGGTTGTGTGTTGCCCCCTCGCTGTATGATCTGGTCGGAGAGCGAGGCGTGCGACCGGCAGGTCACGCAGATAGCCACCTCGGCGTGCGGGGCTACTGCTGTTGTCAACGTATTTGTAAGTACCTGTTTTATCACTATCACTACATAGTCACTACATAGTATAAAATAAAGTCGCGTTTTCTGTCCCTATTTTTCTTGTCCGTTTGTATGCTAAAATCTTTAGAACTACGCAACGGATTTTGATGCGGTTTGTTTCAATAGATAGGATGGTTAAAGAGGAAGGTTTATATGTATATAACATCATGCTACGACTAACAGGTGCGGAGCAGGAATGAAAAATGTTGCAAAAACGGGGTGACGCAGACGAAGTCGCGCGGGTCAGCTAGTTTTTTATATTGACCTTGCCTTTCTTTCGCATGAACTGAGATTAGGGTTTTAATTTGCCTGTGAATATAATTCTATTTCTGGAATAAACGTAGCTTACGTTACACCATATAAATCAGGGCCTCTAGACAAAGTGAAATTCTATTGATGGAAACGCGGCGAAGCGTGCATTGCATCTAAGTACATTTATACTGATTAGTTTTCAATCACCTATTGCTTCAGTCCATCCCCTATAGTTTGAGTTATATCATTTCAGAATGCGTTAGGCGTGCCGGTGAATTTAGAGAGAATCAGCTCAGCTGTTGGTACACGACAACGCGCAAACAACGCTCCACTCCCTAGGTACGAAATATTTTTTTATATTACATCAAGTCAAATGGACGGTGGCCGCTTTCCATCAGGTGGGCCGTGTGCTTGTCTGCCACCTACGTAGTATAAAAAAAAAACGAAGCCCTAAATTTTATAATATTTGTAGAAAGCATTTTGTATTACAATCTTGTGTGAGTTACCAATTCGCAAATGTAACTTGTTCCTATATTAGTAGATAATTCCATCATAGTAATGTGTACATAATAATTCATAATAATGTATGTAAGTTTATAATAATGTAGTTGGTTTCTGTCCTCGCACACTTTATGAGGTTTTTCTACTTAACCAGTCATTCATCCAATTCCATTACTTTTGGGTTTCTATTGATGGAAATTATACTATATAATATATATATATATATATATATATAATTTACCTATTACTTTTTCTTCGAAGTTTTTTTGGAAGGGCAATTAATCAAATTGCCCTGTGACTGTAAGATCTATCTAGCCCGATACCCACCTGACTTTTTAATTGATTGTATTCCAGATACTTACTATCGCGAGCTGTGGCGGGATGTACGGCAGCAGATTTAGTCTCGGGCATACATCGTGCTTCGGACGGACTGGTCACAGCACGTTTTTTCCCTACGTATCCGGAGCGAGCTATTTCACTGTCACACTGGTTGGCTGACTGGATTACTCTAGGTAGGGACTGATACTGTGTCTTTTACAAGTTTTTGGATTAATAAATGAGGTGGAAGTCAACAGACAGGCTCCTTGGGCCGTCGCCGTCGACATAAACTTTATGCAGGTCTATTACTTTAAAGTTCATGAAAATTGATTAATATGCGAGCTGCGAACATGCATACTAAAACATATAAATACGCGCCGCTGCACATAATACATACAGAATTTAAGCTCCATACACATACATACATACAATATATGTACCTACACTGTTTTAATATGAACCATCAAATAATATTACTTCACGTGCATGGAAAAACAATAATTTTATTTTTATATTAAAATAAATATTAAACATTAAGTGCACCCGGCACTTGAATCCGTACGATTACTGGTTCTGCGAGTTCTGAATTTCGCCTTCAATATCACAAGTTGGAGATATTGAAGGCGAGTAGGAGTTCTGTATGTAGGTATTATTCGGTATATTATGCTTATAGAAACGAACTGACAACATCGTTTCTGGAAGGAAACTTAAGCGATAATACTTTTATTATTTTTAGTTCTGTGGTATATATAAAATCAGCACCACCCTTCCACTATCTTTACAACGCACATGATAAGTGACATTTATAAACTTTTTGGCAATTATTACAGGAGCAGTTCCTATTCTCACGCTGAACCTACAAGCCGGTTGCGAGGGCGAAATTCCAGATGCCTGGCATCACCAAATGGTGTTTGGCGTTTCACGTCACGGCGTCTATCTCTGTAACCCAGTGGAATGCGTGCGAGAGGCCGTCCTATGGCCGCACCTGATATCTCCCTCCGTATTGCTGGTGCGGAGTAGAGATGTGCTGTCGAGGTTTACTGCTAATACGGACCTTACGCCGCTCATGGTAGTTCCTGACCGACGTTTCCATACGTTTAATGTTCTTGGTGAGTGATTATTATCCGCTTTTGCATTGTGACGTAATGATTGACTAGTAATAAGCTGATCGTTAAAATATTTACATGTAATTAGTGTAATTTCGATGATCCACGCTTTTTTTTTGTCTAAAACTAACATTGATGTACAATAAAGAGTTGTTTACCTTTCATTACTAGCCACTAGCAGTACAATCAATTAGTTTTCTCTATTTGTTTTTATCTTATTATACTGCTATTGAATTTTCGGCTTTGTCACACCCACTTAAAGTTCAAAATTGAACGCTTAGAAAAGTTCATCACATTTTTTCATTCACTGTACTTACACGATGGCATTTTAGACTTTAACAGCGGAGCAGTAAAGTTCCAGTGATTTGACAATGGTTGATCAATAGTAGAATCACTTCTCACTAGAATCCTTTGCTGCTATTTGGTTAAGAATTTCTGCAGTCCATTTTGAAATATTTTTCACAACCCGTTTGATTATTATACACAGAATAAAAATATTATGCTACAGGTCAAGTAGTGAACGTGATCCGCGAATGGAGAGCCATCGGTTGGGGCGAGTACGGGACCAGGACTCGTCACATCCGCATCCCGGCTTCCTACCAGGCCGGGATCACGGTGGCAGCTCTCACCGGCTCCGAAGCTCACCGCCGACTCGTCTCAGCACCGCACCTACCTATACTGTCACAACCCACAGACCCGTGAGATGTATATTCTATTTTAAGCTTTAAGCAATAAGGTCCAAACTTGAATAACTCTCTTTGAAAATTTTCAATGTCATGGAAAATGTTTAGCTTGCTATACACACTATACTGAACATTGAACTTGCTCAATGCAAGTTCAATGTTCAGTATAGTGTGTTATAAAATGAGTATTTCTAATGAGATGCTTCTGGAATAGTTGACGGTGCAAATTAGGAGGGTCACCATGCAATCTGAGTCTTTGGTCCAGCACGAAGTAACATTTTAGTATTATGACGTACCTTTGAACTTCTTTCAATAGGGTTTTAGGCCTAATGAAATGTCTCGTGTCATCTTCATTGCTCGAAATTTTGGTTCACAACTTCGGATATACTTTTCATGGTTCAGGAGTCGAAGCTAATTAGAGAAGGGATTATATTACTTCAGTTATATGTCTTATATACGATACGTTACATGTAAAGATTCTGTCAAGCTACAGAGGCCTCGTTTATCTCGCGTATTAATTATTATGCCACAAGTAAATACACAAAGAAACAGGATAAGATTAAAACACCCATCGTTTTGCATCTCTCGTTAAAAAAGGCATGGTCAGCAATCTAAGCCATTATTGAAATTAGATAATTAATATGTCGTTTGATAATTTTAAGTATTAGTTTTATAAATTAGTAGTGTTATTGTATATGTCGAATTTATTGTATTGTATGTTGTTTCTGAAGTTGAGGAAAACAAGGGGCGTTGAATATCTCTACCCGTTTATGATAGTATTCTCATACTGTTGCCGCAAACCTATGGATGGTAACTTATATTCTTCCTTATATTATAATCTATATCTGTGTCAAATTGCATCCAGATCAGTTCAGCTCTTAGGTAGTGGGCACACACGACTGCTGAGTCCAAGTGTTAAACTGCATTTCGTTCGATTATATAGGTACCTCTGTAATGTCCTCGGTGATATGTTCTTTTAGTTTTTTTTTAAATTGTATAATCAACCTTACAGCAATGGCGGATTTTGTAGAACGCTACTCATTTTCCTGAATGTTGTTACCCCACGTTGCTTACCCACATTACCCCAGGTTGCTTACCCACGTTACCCCACGTTACTTACCCACGTTACCCACGTTGTTTACCCACGCTACCCCATGTTGCTTACCCACGTTACCCAATGTTGCTTACCCACGTTACCCTAGGTTGCTTACCCACGTTACCCCACGTTACCCACGTTGTTTACCCACGCTACCCCATGTTGCTTACCCACGTTACCCAATGTTGCTTACCCACGTTACCCTAGGTTGCTTACCCACGTTACCCCACGTTACCCACGTTGTTTACCCACGCTACCCCATGTTGCTTTCCCACATTACCCTAGGTTGCTTAACCCACGTTACCCCACGTTACTTACCCACGTTACCCACGTTGTTTACCCACGCTACCCCATGTTGCTTACCCACGTTAGCCCACGTGGCCTCATGATATATCAACATGTCTTCACTTATCAGTATCGAGTTTATTGCACATAGGATCAACAAGTATAGTTAAACAACACAGTCAAAGTTCCCGTTCATCCCATCTGGATTAACAACACATCATAGAATAACGTACGAGGACCACCGAATTAAAAAAAATAGACATAATATTATATTGATCTGACCATATTAAGTGGTAATCAAAATATTAGTCGTTTCGTCAAGTTAGATACTTGATCTCATGCATGTGTATTTTTATGTAAATATTTAAAAAAAAATTAATAAATATGTCATATTAATAATAGTAAATCTCGCTGTAAGGGTCGGGTTACATTTTGCGGAATGTTTTGTGTACACAAGTATAGTTTAGTGCGAGGCAAGTAATGTATAAGGCTTCTATGAGCGACTAAAGAGAGTCAATGATTTCTGTAATAAATCGACTTATATTGTATATTACTATATGTTTATATGAAGTCGTATAAATAACGAATTACAAGTTTACGTGAAAGTGCTGAAATTCATATAATTTCCTTGTCCTTTCAAATGATTATGTTTATCGATGAATGATTGCACGAAATTGTTTTGTCTAACGCTGATTGTAAGCGCCAGATGTAATGAGAAGGTAGCTTATAATTAGCAGATGATTTTATGCTAAATGTAAATATTTCTTAACCATAATATCGCTCAAATGTTACTTTGATAAATTGTAATGTATATTAATATCTATTTGTTTAGCGTTAAGAGTTTAGTTCAACTGAAGATGTGTTTGGCTAAATTTTGTTAGCCAGTAAGATTGTACATAGATTTTGTAAGGTATAAATATTGTAATTAGTCAATTGGTGCTTACTAGTCAAAATTATATTAGCACGTACTATTGTTTGCTGCTGGATTAAGAAATACAAAATTTGAGTTATCATTTTTAGTATATTTGCGAATTCGTTTTGCTTATTGCGATGAATAGAAACAATTGTTTATTCATGTCAACTATCTGTCGTCTTAAGACTTATTTCTATTCGTTCTTCTCTCATGCATAAAAAATCTGAGACTCCATATATTTTTGTTTGTTTGTGTGCTTCACATTGCAAACAGTTTCTCTTCACTTTGCACAACTGAAACCACACCGAATAACCTGACCTGGCCAAAGCCCTGAGTCAAGTGTTAAATTGTTCACTTCGGTAGTGTAATGGCCAAGATTCGAACCCGGGAACTCTCGATCGTAAGGGCGACTCCTTCTATCTCTCTTTATTTTCTCAGTTGTAGTAGAAACAGCGGCAACATGTCCATAACCCACTCTCTGTGACTGGTTGTATTTTACCTATTAAACATGTTAAGTTTTGTATTTCTTATGTTATGTAGACACCTCGTAGTCATTTCAACACACATATTATCTGGGTCTTGTTCATATTTTATGTTAAAGCAAGCCACTGTCGTACCAATAATAAGGTCTTTATTAGTGTACACAATATTAAAACTTAAAAAAAGAAGAGACTTTGTTTCTGTTTTTTAATCACTGTACTAATGCCATTTAATTTTAAACTTTAAGAGTATGGAAATAAAATCAATTGTCACTTGTATCAGAGTATCAAGAATGCTAGTGGCTTGTTTGAATATAAAATAGCAGAATCGTTGCCCTGAACGTTAATGCACTGATGCTAACACCGAGTTATTCCATTTATTCGGTATATTTATTGTTGATGTTAAAATTAATAAGTTATGGTACGAGATGTTGCATTATTGAAAAATAATAGACAACTAAACTGCCTATGTCAATACAAACGTGAATAAAATAGAAAATTAAAACTTGTTATTAAATTTTGAATAGCGTTGGTTTAGTTTGTACTAACTGTAACGTTCCCATTGGTTATTTTACACCTTAGTCTATCCCTGTTCCAGATTTCATCTAGATTCATTCGGCTGTTTGAGCGTAATTGAGTGACAAACATCTTCACTAACTTTCCCATTCATCATTACTCACGTTACACGGGCACCGTGCCGAGTCCGAGCCGAGGCCGTGTTACGACTGTCTGTGTACACACACGAACAGTCACACATCCATATCCATACAAAATATCACGTAATATTTAGTTGTCGTGAGAGGAACGACTCTCGGTTCGGGTTCGGCACGGTGTAGTAGGACTCATCCTTAATAGGATTAATACACCTCAATTTATAACTCAAACAGTTTTATATACATACTTACACCAAGCTTATAAGTCGACTTAAATTAGAAGGATTTAATTGAATTTTAAGGATTCTAATTCCAACAATTCTTTCAATTTTGTTACCAGTTTGGTAATAACTGTCCCGCAGTTTAAGAATTTATTCGACATTATGGTTTACAAAATAATATGTTACTATAGATGAATGTGTCTTCATATCTTTATTTTCTGTCTACAATTCTGGAACATCTCGTAACCAGTTTCTCAGTAAGTGTATTATAGTTTAAAAAAGTAAAAAAATAGCATTTTACTTTAAGCACTGCTGTTTATAAAGGGATAGCATCACTACCCTCTGTATTCTATTATTATACAACCAATGTCATGTATAACATTATATTTTTGGAATATACTATGATAGAACCCAGATTTGACTTTTATTTTTGTTAATGGACTAACCCATTATGTATTAGTTAGCTAGGTAGATATATTTGGTTGTTTTTGTGAGCGTGATTAATTTTCTTGGAATAATCTAATCACGTGATTTTCATATTCCTTACAACTAGGTACTTGCGAGGTAGAAGAATTATTTTTTATTAAGAACCACATACGATATTGGGAAAGGTACCATTAGAATATGAGAACAAATAAAAAGATATTTATACTTACAATTATTTAATACATATTTATTTAATACTTACAATTTACCCACATGTTACCACTTACCACTCATGCAAATGACTATAATTACCTGTTTATGTATAAGAGCACCCAATTTCTTCTCTTCTTGTGACTATAAATACTTACTTAATTATGTAGATAAAATATAAGTCAGCGCCAAAAGTAACTAAATACATTCCAATTTACAGATTAAAATTATTATATTAGCTTTAAAAAATCAGAAAAAAAATAGAACAAAGCGTCAGTTTGGTATTACTGTCCACTGTAGAATACAAAACTGTTTGTACATAATTTCGCCCTTCGAGTGCATCCCCTTTAGGCGGTCTGTGACAACTTCTTGCGACGTCCTCTTCTGGATATGACTAATTCTGTTTTTGACCACTTCTTGTTTCGTCCGGTTCTAGTAATGCCCATTTCTGTTTTGGACCATTTCGTTTTATGACTATTACAAGTACTATTGAGAATAAAAATTTTCATTGAAATTTAGTTTATCATTTAGTTATTACACCTACATAGTAATTCAATCTCTGGTCGTCATGCTGGCCACTAAGAAAATCATTTAAATATTAAGGCGAGGTTGCAGTGAGACAAGTAGGTATTTTACGTCGCCTCAGTACCTCAGTCCCCGCAGCCGAATCGAGTGTAATCGACGCAACGAGCGGGCAGCGCGGGGGGCGGCGCGCAGGCGCGCGCAATCCTATAGTATAACCCGGTACGCGAAAACTTGAGACTCGCGTTTGTTAGAAAAACTAAGAAACTGGAATGGAGTCCAAAAGCTGACAAAGGGTGACACCTAAGACCTGAACATATAGGTCATAGGCCACCGTGACCCTCTTCGCATCAGGTGGGCCGTATGCTTGTCTGCCACATAAGTGATGTAAAAAACATGTTGTTCTGGATAAAGGGAGGGTGGGATTGATTGTAAGAGTTCATCGGAATACTCACCATAGGCTATGTGTAGGTACCTTTTTCACTTATATGTGTAGGTATATACTGTGTAGCAACAATGTTTTAAATATTTTTTTTTTATAATATAAAAAAAACATACATGAAGTCGCGTGCGGGCGATTGTAGTGCTATTTTAGAGTACTCGTACCTGTGACGTCACCAAGCTAGAGTGCCACTACGCCACGGTACGTATATCGTAAAAGCAGTAGGTTAGATTCGGGCACATAATGTTATAGTTTTTCATTGTATAGGTAGAGAAAAAAAAATCACTTAAATTTAACATACATATTTTTGTATTTCCATTTCATTGGAACATATAAACATACAGAAAAAATAAAAGCGTCTTCAAAAAACAAAGCCTATTGAAAAGTGAAACATAAATAAACACATTACCACTTCTTTGCGTCGCGCAGTCGGGTAAAAAAGACATTTTGTGCTGCCTACTGATCTGTTAGTAGATAGATAGTTAGTAGAAAATGCACGCCGTCACATGCAATCCTAAAATCAAGTCAAATTTCTTTCAACTTGACTAGCATTTTAGGGTTTAGGTTTAGGGAGACGCCCAAGATCGTGTGAAGTGGAAGAGGAAGAGCCGGAAGGCGGACCATGAGCTCCGAGTTCACCTTGGCCTTGGATGCAGTCAGGAAAATAAGTCTCTATGAGGATGGTGATGATGAAAACGCACAATTCAAAAATTTTGAAATATGATATTATACTCTCTATTTGTAGCACTAGAGCCAGCCTCAACTAGATTGGATTGATGTTGATGTTTAGTGATCGAAGGAACATGGTTTTCTTTATTTTCTTTCTCTTCCTTCAAGACAATGCTTCTAATAGGCATACCACGGATATGCCTTGGATCAACTAACTCCGGCAGCAGACTCTTCATATGAAACTGAATTATTCGTTGCTCCATTTTATCGGTCCAGAACTGGTTATCTCTCTCTATATATTCTATATACACTGGTTCTGTTTGAGAATAATAAACCAAAAATACACATTTTGCGCCCCGTCACATGCAACTGACCTTGAATTTGGTAAAACCAATTACTATTTTTATTTATGGTAAATTGTTAAGTTGTACTTTATTATTTTCTAGAGATTTTTCTAAACCATTTTTTGACGCAATCAAAGACAATTTTGTCATTTCCAACAAGACCATCTGGAGTGGCTCCAATAAAAGGGTATTTGCGGTCAATAAAAAGTCCACACTGATCTATTTTTATGTTTTTCTGTTGTTCCATTTGCTGTATGGAATGTTTCTCGTTTTCGATGCCGTGAGCTACTGAAACCACTTGGTTTAGATTTTTTTATATAGGATTATTTTTTACTAATGATGCACTATCTATTGTAACTTTTCGTTTACAAATGGGACCGAAGTTTGAAGCTGTTGTTATTTTTTTTCTTAGTTCGAGCCATTTACTTGAATCTCTTTGTAAAATCGTTGATCGTTCAATACGATTCCTGTCTGCTGTAAGTTTCATCAGGTTTATGAGATAATTTTTTTTACAAGTTTTATATTATTCAAATATGTCACAGATTTTAGTAAAAGTACTGATAGTTACGTGGCAATTTGCAAACGAGAATTAGAAACGTCTACGGGCTGTTCAACACCAGCGGCTTTTCGTCTTCTCATTGCAGCACTGTAACATAAAATATGTATAGGTAATTATACTCAGCTGCGGTAGCCTAGTGACTAAGGCAATCTATTTAATAAAAAATAATAACTCTGACCAACTGCTGACGTGAACCCACTTGTAATTTAGCTAAGAGTTAGGGGCTAAGAAGACTAGAGCAGTCATCAATAAAAGCCTACCAACATTTTTAGAGCCATAGATATAGACTAGTTATTGTACACCAAATTCAAATTTGTATATACCTACTGTACATTTTTTGTATAGTGGCACAAAAGAAAAAAAAATAAACATAAATTAAAAAATAAATTAAATTGACAGCACAATTGTGCGAGCGAGAGAAAGTGATAAGCTGCGCCATTTTAGAATTCTTCCTTTAATGAACCGAGTTATACCCATTTTTTCAGCGAAACCGATTATACGTAATAACGTGCGGGGGGAGGGGGAAGCTCGCAGAAACAAACAGCACACGTCCTACCTTGAACACGCCTCGGCGGGTACTGACTCAACTGATTGACCGCTGCGAGTGCTCAAATGCAAAGATTTTGAGGTTTTATAAGTTTTTGAAAAAAATAATAATTGCTTGATAAAATATAATTTTACCAGTCGCTAGATATTTTTATGCTCTTTATAATGATATCAATCTCGGCATTATTTGATGATGGCATCTTAGTGTAAAACGTGTTTGAAATATCGATTTGGAGCGTTTTAGACCCATGTTTGACGCTAATTTCTATCGAGGCAATTATCATGAATCGTGTTTCTGTTTTCACAGGACCCTAGAAGGTATAGTCTATTTTATGAATATGCTTTTTATTTAGCGCAATTTGCTATATTACTTGATATCCAGACGTTTGAAAATGTTAAAAACTACTGCAACCTGGCCTTAATTGACGTAAAAAAAATCGAAGGCTACTGATATAAAATTCAATAAAGAATTAAAAAAAAATTTGCAAATTTCAGCAGTACGTGATTTCCGAAATCGAATTCCTAAAAAAAATTATCTACATTAGGTTGCGTCACACATATTGAAACATTACTTGTTATATTAATAATTATTAAAAAAATATACGTACAGATATGTCTTGTTCCTTTTTATTCACACCTGTACTTATAGTCATAACACGAAATGGTCCAAAACAGAAATGGGCATTACTAGAACCGGACGAAACAAGAAGTGGTCAAAAACAGAATTAGTCATATCCAGAAGAGGACGTCACAAGAAGTTGTCACAGACCGCCTAAAGGGTGCATCCCTGAGGCATAGAGGGCTGGGTCTTGATTATGTTAATGTCATCCGTCCGAAGATTGAATTGGCAAATTTTTTTTTTTTTCAAAAATATTAGCAACCGAAATTATTATTATTTCCTCCGAGCCTCCAATTAAGCTAAATTGCTTTTGTCAGGAGTGGGAATGGCCAGGATTCGATCCGTGACAAACGTGATCGCGAGGCCAACTCCTTAACCAATAAGCTATTGGCGTTTCTACTAGCAATGTATTAACCTGCTTGGTTACATGAGCCCCTCTCATTCATAAATAATTTATAATATAATTTTGTCTGTAGGTAAATCTGTACCTAAGTGTTCAGAAACTTTTCGTGCTAGCCATAAATAACAATAGGATTTCTATAAATCACTCCTTATATTTATACATTTATAATATATAACAGTGATACCCACCTATAACATTATATACCATAACTTATTTATTTAAAGCAAGGTAATAAAAAGTTATACACTGTCTTAGACAGGTATGTACAGGTTTGCTTGGAAGCCCGATCAACATTTTTTTTTCACAAAAACGATATCAGCTCTCTCTCATCAGCTAACTCTGGTATTATATATCATCATGCCGTATTCACACAGGGGTTGACAGAGACAAGGGAGCGTTACATTATAAAAACAATATTCTATTAGACTTGTATTTCTCAGAAGAGGCAGAGGTATAATCAAAGCAAAATAGAACGTATTGACGTGATTTTGTTTTGCTATCGCGCTCACCAATTCTGTATAATTCCCGCCTTATACTTGTATACATCCTACTTATTATATTATAAATATTTTCTGTCAGTCTTGAAGACTGATATAAAGCCTTAACCATTTTTTAAACCTTTATCCCAAAATAGTTTTATATAATATACACATATATATTTCTATAAACAATGTCTTATATGTTATTATTTATGGTAAGTCCAAATTACAAGTTTTGGATATTGACATTATATATTTATTACATTTTTTTGACAATTTCATTACAATCTTTTTTCCATCTGCGAGCTCTAATTTTTAATAAAAATATCTCTCAAGTCTGTTTCGCCAAATTATTAAATATAAGGTAGGTTAGTTACCTAGCTACCAAAAACATTCATCAGTCGGTAATGGGTAATTAGATTATGTTAAATGCCCTAGTTGCATACGAGATTCATATTTATTTGTAATCTTACAGCTAAAGTAGATAAGGAAGTAAGGAACTAAGAACATAAAATCAACTTAGGCTATCTTATATTAAAAATAGACCTATAAGGCACTGGTGCGTAATCGCCTCTGTTGACTCATGCGTGTCATTCATGCCAGCGCGTACATTGTGCACGATTTCATGCAAATTAATCTGCACGAAATTAGCTCGGTATCATTTGCACAAAACAAGTGACCGCATGCGTGCATCTATCTGCCCGATTTTAATACAAAATGATTTTTTTTTTTTTTTTTTTTTTATCTATGGCACGTCAATTTGACTTCACCTCGCCTGATGTTAAGCTGAAGGCAAAGTCCCATGAAAGAGGGTCACCATTGCAAACACGTTCAGTGCTACAATGGTGGCGCTCAGCTTGACGGCCTCATCAGATGCTTTTTCACGCCCCGCTTAAAGGACCCGGGACTGTAGGAAGAAGGAAACACGTGCGCCGGCAAGGAATTCCAGGACTTAATGGTACGGCAGAGAAAAGACTCACCGAACCGCTTGGTTCTTGATGGAATATTCTGTACCGTATGCGAGTGACACCTAAGCCCTGCACGCGTTGTCCTGTGTAGGAAAGGGGAGGGTGGGATTAGTTGGAAGAGCTCATCAGAACATTCGCCGATTGATTTCGCCAACTGTGTTGAATGGAATAAGTTAATTAATGTATAATGTAACTTTGGTAAAAATATGGTAAAATGAATAATAATGTATGTATGTATATTATTTAAGGTAATCTATAACTTAACATTATGCATTTTGTATGGATGAATAGATTACTTAGAAGTCGCCTGAACGATTTAAGAAATCTGGGTGAAATTTGGCACAGAGATTGGTCTGGGATAGCACATTTATGAACCTTTCAATTCCAGGAATATGTTGCTATGGGTTGCGAAAGTATTCAGTATTCCTTGAGGGCGCCATTGCTGACAACAACTCGAATATTTTTATATGGTTATGCTGACTGTAGTTATGATAAAGAAAATTATGCCTAAAGTGAATGTCGAGTTAGTATTATGCATAATAATGATCACTAGGATAAGTAAACGTATGACAAGATATTGTTATAATATCTTCTGCGATCAAATTAGGAGAACCAGTACAAAATTACACAAGTGAATAAATATTATAATGACATCCTACAACACGTTACCTAGACCCAAAGTCAGCATAGTTTAACTAGCTTGTGATATTGATGCTACAATGCAAATAAACATATTTTAAAAATAATTTTTCATAACTATAACATTTAATATAAAAAGAAATGTGATTTATTCGAGTAGGTAAATACTTAACTAAATAACCATCTAAAATACCTTTTTGTGACTTAGAGTTCTGGTATTATCCAAGATATAGGTATATGACTAAGTCAACCTTATACTTACAAACCGACATTTGCTATGCTAATAAGCGCGCCGTATGCCGCAACGTAGCAGAGAATCGTTACATCATAGCTATTATTGTTTTATTAATAAATTGAGCAATGACAGTGGTTGCAATATTCATACCATAGGATTAAAAATCGACTACAGAATTTAAATTCATATTACGTTAGCGCTTTACAAACCCTGTAGATACCACTAAATCCCTCGTATGGACTGCAGGAAGTTGAAATACTTACAATTCACATAATTAAGGCTTAAGCATAGAAGTGTGCAAACCTTGACTAGGATAAGATTTATTAGAGAAAATTATCCTCAAATTCCTCATTCAAAATGCCCTTTTGTATCGAAATGCTGCCAAATTATTGCTGCACAATTATGCACAAATATTAACGTTGTCTTTTATGTAGCTGGCTCATAATTCTCATAAAGAATGATGGAGCTGTTTCCAAAGAAAGCTGTTGTATACGAAGTACTGTATCGTTATAAAGTTCACTTTCCTTTTGTTTGTAAAGTTCCGGTATTTGAAGTTCGTTGTATAATTTTTTAATTATCGCCACATCCTCTAATTTCTTACTGGCGTAATGCTTCGCAAAGAGCTTTTCTTGTTCTTCATTGCAGTGTTTTAAAGCGGTTGCAGCCAACCAGGAACATTTGCCCTCTTGGATATCTGTTCCAGCTTTGCCTGTTATTGCTTCGTCGCCGTAGCAATCAATGTAATCATCCTTTGGAACGAAAATATAATTAGTTCACAATAGCTTTGATTCTGTTTATAAAGTAACTATTGGCCTTGGCTCTTTACTCAGCATGAGAGGGGTAAGAATTGTGTGAACAATTTTGAACTGGTATGATAACACAATAAACTGAGCTATGCTTACATAAGATTTGTTGCTTCCAATTTCCAATATGTACATCTTAAGTATCGACAGTATTATACAGTTGATACAAACTTACCTGCATCTGGAAAAGGTTTCCAAATTTGAAACTAAGGTCGTCTACATCGGAATATATGCTCTTGTCGACATCTTTCACTAACGTCAAGCCGAGCAGAATAGGTAGCCGAAATGTGTAGTAACTTGTCTTGTGTCGAACGAGAGTCTCGTAGAGTTCTATGGTGAACTGGCTATAATTTCGTTTTGTTTGCTGTGCCATTGTGAAGTCTATGTGCTGTCCCATACATGTAAACATAACGGCCTGAAAGAAAATGTAGAGATTACACCCACTACATGGGGCTATCACAGTCTAACGGAGCTATTAAGTTGTACGCGCTCCTCTAACTAGCTGAGGCTACATTGTAGACTTAGAAGCCGGACAGACCTACCAATTTGGCCTGATATATGGTTAAAAGCAGGACAAGTGTTTTTTTTTTTCAATTTTCCCTGCACAATTACCCATAGGTACCACCCCTGTTCTTCAACGTTTGTCTAACGTGTTTCGCGGTTCGGTAGGCCGAGTAGTTCTAAATTTCCCCCTAGTCCTGTCCGCCGCATCTTACTCTAACATTACTGGCTCGCAGAGGGAAGAATCAGCCTTCTCTGTATCTTAACGTATTATTTTGTGTATATACGGCCATGAAAGCAGCCCAAAAATAACCTTCATTAAGGTCATTTGCGTCCTAGTTTGGGCAATGTAAGAACCTAATAAAAGTCACACAGCCCGCACAGCATTTGTTCGGATACACAACCAAAAAGCTTAACTATGTCTAACTTTATCCGAACGCCTGGCAACCGTGTGCAGGTTACAACCCTGTAATTGAGCCCTGAGACGGCGTGCGGTTTTAGTCGGTTACCGCACACACATTTATATGAACTACTACGTACTATAACAACTACCCCGTAATGACGGACAGGGGTATCCGGGGGTATTTTGTGGTGATTGAAGAAGTTTTGATCGACATCAAACCAACCAAGCAAATAAAAGTAAGTAGTAAAAATACACACCTCATGAAAGAGACGCGTGAGTTCTTGAAATTGCGGAGTTTTTTGAAAATGTAGCTCTAAAACCTCTATAATAGAGCTGTATATCAAAATACTGTCATTTATAGCACCCATGCCTACATTAGGCATGCGGTACCAACAAGGCACCCCTCGTCGTGTTGTAGATTCATCCATAATATCATCTACTACACAGAAGTAAGCCTGCAGCTGTAAATAATAGAATAAATACACAGTCTTAAAAACCTAGAAAGAATCAAATATACGCTTAAAATTACCAAATACAACATCCTACCTATACGTGATGCATTAGAATAAACCAAACTTGACAGGTTTACTAGCTATAGAGTTCCACTATCTTCCCTTCCTGGCACCATCATGTTCTAAGATTACTCCCATGTGTATTTAATGTCAGTAATCCCGACTAATTCTCTACTGAGTTTCATGACAATCGGTTCAGTGGGTTGTGAAAGCGTTACACTTTACAGATACACAGAGTTGCTACCACATTTTTCTAATTTATTGAGCAGTTTTGCGCCCTACGTTCGGAAAACCAATTGCGTGCTAGACTCTCTGTCAGGAACGAAATTTCTAACATTTTCTCTACCCTGAATGTAACTCCATACATCATTAATAGTCGTAGGTCTACACTGTTCTCAGTAGATCTACGACCGACGACCGGTTGACCTCGCCTACAGGGTGCAAGGGCGGTTAGGTAGGACGAGAAAGGGGATCAAGTGAGGTACGGGGGATCGTAGGTAATTTATCTGCGCCCGCACCTTAGTTCTCGTCTTAGCTCATCGCCAGCACACCCAGTAGACGAGAACTCAGTTATCCTCTGGCTATATATGTATAGGAACATTTATTTTAACACGATATTAAGTGTACGTGTATGTATATACACCCAATATCAAGTGGGTTCAAACCTTAATCTTCTCACTTAAGTTTCTTTGGTGACGATTTCAGCTTAACCCTTAATTTACCCGTTAGGTCCATTGGACTCCGCACAAAGTTTCAATCAAGCTTAAAAACTTAATTACCGTGAATTATACTTCGTGCTCCCGTGTACCTTCAATCAGAAGCGCGCCGGTTAAGGAGTGAGGAGGACGGCCTCCTGCGCAGCGTGTAGGGGTAAGTAGCCACTTGTCAGGAGTCCATTGGACTCAAACAGGGTATTTGTGTAACAAAATTAGTAAAGTCATTATATTGTTATTTGTCGTGTTTTTATGTAATTAATTTTATTTTAGGTCAGCAATATGGCGTCAAATAGGAGATTAGTTAATATAATGCAACTGGTGGTGAATCGATAATAAACAACTGGCTCCAGGAAGATAATGAGGATTCCAATGATGAATTATAACAATTTAGTCGACAATCTGAAACTACACGACATCAAACATTGTCGGATGAAGAAGAAGACGAGCGCATTCCATTTGAACATGGCTCGGAGTCGGAGTGGTCTTTTGATACAAGTAACGAGTAGGCACAGGAGTCCGGTCTGAGGCCAGCATGCTTAGGATGCACTAACAAGCTTTGCGTGCGATGTATAGATAAAGCCAAAGATTAGGCATTGCAGGATTTTTATTTTATTATGAACATGAACCATTTTTATTTTTGTTAACGATTGTTTAAGATATTATTGTGTTAATTTAGTGGAAAAAAACTATTTTTTGTTTGGATTTTGTTTTAGTTCGAAGTTAGAAGTTGGCATTTACTGTTTTATAGATATTTTCTAGTGATTAAGTATGTACAATAAAAATATAAGATAGATACATTACTGATTAAAATGTGATGCGTAAAATAATAAGAAATATGTTTTTAAACACATTAAATTACTTTGTTATACAAATTTATCTTTTATTTTGAGTAAAATCGATGATTTGTGTGGAGGAGTCCAATGGACTCAATGAGGTTAATTGAGGTATATAATTTCACCGGGTAAACTGAGGGTTAATCACACTACTCGTAACCCACACTAAGGAACCCATAATAACACAGAACTACACAATTCAGAAACAATAAGTGCACTTACCATTTCTACGCACCATCCTAAAACTCTAGACAGTTTAAGATTTTCTTCTGTAATATTCTCTGGTTTCTCTAACATCTCATAAGCCAACATTGTCATCAGTCCTCGAGAATGCTTCCCACCCGTTAAATTGTAGTCTAAAACCTGTTATAATATAAATGAATGAATCAGACCAACAAAGGTCACATTCGAAAGGTCATACTTATTACTATACTTTCACGGCTCCACCCACGTAATATACCCTACTAACCCAGTCACAGATTACCTAATGCAGTTCCCGCAAACGCAACCCACCGGACATTATTTCTGGGATACATTAATAAATAAATAAATAAATAAATAAATATTCTAGGACAATCTACACAACGCCACCTAGACCCATGGTAAGCATAGTTTAACTAGCTTGTGTTACGGGTTCTAGAATGCGGATAAACATACATAGATACTTTTTTTTTTGTAAATACATACATATTATACATAGAAACACCCAGACCAATGCAAATATTTATATTCAAGCACACAAAGATTTGCACTGAGCGAGAATCGAACCCGCACCTTCTGCGTTGCAGTCGCGTTCACTACCGCCACGCCACGGAGGTCGTCATGTGTCGTCATATGTACAAAATATGCTAGAATCTCTCGCACACTATAGGACAAGTATAATTAATAATTATACCTACAGGGGTGCAGTTCGATGTGTTACAATCAATTGGTTATTAAATGAGAAGTTGTGCATTTGTCTCAAAAGTTTGAATTGGCCGACCCCCTTTTATTTTAAAGTACTACTACTATCTCTTTGGTAGTGGTTAGGTATATTGAACTTAAACCAAGCAAGAATCCGACACCCCCAAAAGCTGCTGCCCGTGGTTCGGACCCCGGCTTGGCCCCTCTTCCCCCCTAGATTCGGGAATGAGAACAGGTTCTTGTGGGGAACAAGAAAACTACATAATGCAGCTATTATAGTTATGTAAGTAGGCATCTTCTAGTTTATAATAAATAAAATAGTATTAAACTAGTATAACACACTCCAGGATATTATGATATTTATAGATGTTTTGAGTGCCCAATATTTCAAAATTGTTACAAGCTGCATGATCACTGGTGTACTGAAGAACCACAGAGTTTGTTGTTATTGGGCAGGCTGTATCAAACTTCCCTCTTGCGTATAAAAATACCAACATATAAAATATGATAAATATCCCGGCAACTGTTATATAAGTTACGTAAATTACTGTCAATAGTATATAATAAATAGTTACCTTCTTCACCCAACTTCCTATTTCAGGTACCTGGGATAACTTCGGGCTTTTAACTAGTTTATCAATAATGCCAGGTAGAGCATCATGGAAAACTTCTTTCTCCTTAATATTTTGAGATTTAATAGATGGCGTGGACCTTTTAGCCACTTGTTGCATAAATCTGTCAATAAAATATGGTGTAAGGTAAGAAAAGGCCGTTGGGGGGATGGGGCACTGTGAATCTCTCCTACAACTCAGTTACAGCTGTTTAATCAAATATTTTATTGGGCAGGTTTTTCTTTCAGGGTTATATGGCCAGACAGCAGGAATGGCATGCACTCCATAGAGTCAAATAGGTACTGCATACAAAGTCAGATAAATTATTCATTGGACCATTGTCTGATGGCAGTCTCTTCACAGAAAATATCAAAGTTCGGCCTCATTAGAGTTAGACTTTAGACTGGGAAGCCGACCCCAACTCAATTGGGAATAGGTTTAGAGAATGATGATGATATTTAACATATTTACATTTATTTCTTTTAATATTATCATTAGAAGTGAATACATCTGCTCGTAGTTGCTTGTTCATAAACATATAAATAAATATGTACTTTAATTTGCTAAAGAAAATATAATTTGCGCTGCATACCCTACTAAAAATGTTTATGCATATCACTGGTAAACAGTAGTTTGAAATAAATCAAAAATAAAGGAAGAGTAAGAGAAAGCTTTGAGGTGAAAGCCTAAGATACAACCAGAAATCATGCTAATATGATAATGGTGATGACTTCATTGTAAACATCTCATATCAGATCTTTGGGACAAAGAACTTGAATATAGATTTAAAGTTATTGTTATTTTTTTGAAGATGACGATTTGTCCATGACCCCGCTCATTGTTTGAGAAATATTTAAGAGATTTAACAGTAGAATGTGATTAAAGAACTTGTTTTGGATGTTTACTAGTTGTCTTAAGCTTAACGTATGAACACTTATGTATTTCGTAAATCTTACCCCGAATATTTAGCATTCTTTCCACAGAACACTGTTGTTTTATTCACAAATCGAAGGAAATTTAAATTATTCATGTTTTATCTAGGTGACAAATTTCTCTGACCGAATTATATTTAAGGTACACCACACAGCAGATAGCTTGCTAGTGCTGAGAATAAATTATACTGAAATTAGTACACTGAAATGACGGAGGAAATTAAAATGGTTTTCGTATTTTTACAAAATTAGAATTTCAAAATCCACGAAAGCTAATGAAACAAATTCTCAAGTCTGTCTGACACTGACAAGTAGTCTCACAGCCACTCACAGCTGACTGGCGAAATTTGACATTGTTGACATCATCACAGGACCACAAACCATCTATAGACGTCTGTAGATAATAATATAAATGAACTGTGTGGCAGGATCGCTCTATGGAAAATATCGAAGTTCTGCCACATGCCACATCACAGTTAGACAGGCAAGCCGACCCCAAGTGGGTTGGGAACACAGGGCGGCCCTAACGCACTAATATAAGGAAGGACAGCGTGCCAAGGTCACCATAATCTATGAATGCTTTGCGCCCCGTCAATCAAATAAATTGTTTCTAGTCTTTTACTATACTTTGTCTAATATAGGATGATAATTTTGACAGTTCTAAGTAGGGAACCCCATACAGTGTAATCGTAAATGAATATATTCGATATTCGATTATCGTTTCCATAGAATATGAAATCGATCGTTACAAAAACTTGAAATCATTTATTTTTTATTATTATGGGTAATTAGGGAAATATAATGTTATATATATTTGTATAATTAAGATGACACTGCAGCGAAGAGGTGCACCGCATCATTACCTAACCGCACTGTACCTACAGCAAATATAGAAGGATGATTTGCTAAAGTTACAGATATTTATGGTATAATATTTATGTTTTGTATTAAACTAAGCTATTTATATTACAAAAAATTTAAGTAAATAAGTACTTAATCATTTTAATAAACTAACATAAGTTCGATTTATTCGATTCGTTTGTCTATAGTCAATTATGCTGTATTCTTGCAAGACGCTTCACTACGATAAGTGGGCGGTACTTGTCTATGAGTTATGATAATTGTAGTGGTATAAATTTGTAAATAAAAAATACGTTACTTCATAGACGTGAACTGTCAAAATTATCATCCTATATTAGACAGAGTATACAACTAGCACACTAGTGACGTACTTCAAGAAAAAGATTTATCGACGAACGATGGGCCGATGACTGCTCATTTAAAATTCAATATCCATAATGATTATGAAGAATTGCTAAAGTGAATTTTCTTAACACAAATATGTAGTTTTGAAGATATTTGATTTCGAAAATTGAAACGAGCACCTGGAAAACGGTTTTTTTGTGAGTGACGGCATGACTTCTTAGTAAGTAGTGCACATGCATGAAGTGCAAGAAAATATTGCATTTATCTCGGTCCCGGTTGTGTTTTGTTGTGTTTACGCGTATGATTCATTAAAAAATAAAAGTCATTTGGAATAGTAAGAAATCTATAAATTATAATAAAAATAAGAATTATAATATTATCTCATGAGTGTAGCATGTTACCGGTCTTGTTAAGTTAATACACGTTAAAAGATAAGTAAACCCAATCGTATTAGTATACGTAAATCGACCACTTCTGCGATAGTATAAGGCACAGCACTAAATGATGATGTTATATATATTTGAATGAAAAAGCTCCTAAATGATGAATGACTGTTTACTGTGAATAATATTATGTTTGTGTACGTTTGGTAGAGGTTATGGTGTGTCTCTAGGTACATCTACCTACACCGTGTCATAAAGATTTGTATTCGTGTGTGTGTGTGTGTGTGTGTGTGTGTGTGTGTGTGTGCGTGCGTGCGTGCGTGCGTGCGTGCGTGCGTGCGTGCGTGCGTGCGTGCGTGCGTTCGTGCGTGCGTGCGTGCGTGTGTGATGGTATAGTGAATAACGTGACAATATACTTAGTTATACTCTGTCTAATTTAGGATGATAATTTTGACAGTTCACGTCTATGAAGTAACGTATTTTTTATTTACAAATTTATACTACTACAATTATCATAACTCATAGACAAGTACCGCCCACTTATCGCATTGAAGCGTCTTTCAAGAATAATATAGCATAATTGACTGTAGACAAACGAATCGAATAAATCGAACTTATGTTAATGTATTAAAATGATTAAGTACTTATCTACTTAAATTTTTTGTAATATAAATAGCTTAGTTTAATACAAAACATAAATATTATACCATAAATATCCGTAACGTAGCTGTAGGTACAGTGCGGTTAGGTAATGATGCGGTGCACCTCTTCGCTGCAGTGTCATCTTAATTATACAAATATTTATAACATTATATTTCCCTAATTACCCACGATAATAAACAATAAACGATTTCAAGTTTTTGTAACGATCGATTTCATATTCTATGGAAACGATAATCGAATATCGAATATTTTCATTTACGATTACACTGTATGGGGTTCCCTACATAGAACTGTCAAAATTATCATCCTATATTAGACAAAGTATAATGTTTTTACCTACCACTCAACAAGTTAGTCTTCTTTAGGTACCTACTTAAGTACCTTAGTCTTATATCGGGACCGGAACTACTTATGGCTTGAATGTATTATAAATTTATAAATACTTACTGGTTGTCATAGTTTATTTATTCAATCCATTAATGCAAATAGACATAATAGTTCAGACCAACTGACTTTTGACCTCCTAACCTCGATAGAGAAGCCTGTGCCAGAGTCGCGTCCGTCAATCAGCATGTACACCATAGAGGTATGAGCATTAGCTCAGGTGACGTTCTTTTATGTCACTTATGTGGCAGACAAGCACACGGCCCACCTAATTGAAAGTGGTTACCGAGGCCTATGGACGTGTGCGACACCAGGACACTCATGCTGTCGACCTTGTAGGAACCTTCCCAATGACTTTCTTGATACATAGGACTTTATTGAAGGTAGGACTTGTAGTAGGTATAAAATCAATAAATTCAGATAATTGTAAATATATTGGTATTGTGTATTGATGATTTATTTTAAGATAGTCATGAAAGGAAAGAAATAAGTAAAACAGTAAATAAGTATATTTTAGTGATCGGCAAACATCTTGACAATGTAGGCATACATAAATAGACATTTAATCATATATATTCTGGTCTCCGTGGTATATAGGTAGGTACTCTATTTGCATAGAAAGCGTTTTCTCTCTGTAGTGGATGTGTGTAGTACAACAGGGTCTAGTAAAAGGGTATTGGTGGTGGGTACCTCCAAGTTCGCGGTCAAGCCGTTTCGGGGGAGTTTCCAGACAAATACTGTGACAATTTTAAACTCCTTGTGAATTTCATTTGAAAGAATACCAATCACGAGTTTAAAGAGTTCGCGTCATTGGTTGATCTCTTTTTGGTTCATAAATTGCGTGATAGTGCACATACGTTCTTTGCCTCACAACGCCATGATGTTTGCCGCTAACAACTACCTTTTTAAATACACACAGAATTACTTCTTTCTGTTATAGAGCATATCCAGAAGTTTCCTAAATAATTCACGTTCAGCAGGGGAAGATATTATTTCAATTTTTTTTAAAACGTCTTCATACATTGCACGTTCTTCTTGCTTATAAAGCTGCGGCAGCTCTAACTGAAGATATAATTGTTTGATGCGCTCTATATGTGCTGGTTCTTTACTACCGTAGCACGCAGCAAATACTGTACGGTTCTTTTTATTGCAACGTTGGAGTGCATTCACAGCTAGCCATGTACATTTGCCTTCTTGGATGTCAGTTCCCATTTTGCCAGTTAGGGATTCGTCTCCATAACAGTCAATGTAGTCGTCCTGTAAATTGAACATTGATCTCTTATAGCAGTAGGTCACTGCTGTTTTGTCTGCTCAAACATGTGGGATGCGGGCGTCTATTTCGTGCAAAAAATAAATACCTACGCTGTTCTATGTCTTTGTACGAAACACACAAGCATTGCGGATGCCCAGATGCGGAGGTGTTATAGTACCACATATATCCTGGCAAACGATATACTTACTTGATGATTGACGAAAAAAGTTCACAGGTGAGATGGTGATGAAAAAAGGTCAAACGGTAGTGGCTCCCATAAAAACCGTATAGGTCAAAGAGAAGAAGCAAAGAGTGGGCTAAGGGCTCCGAGCTGTAATGTGCTGATAACTTACCTGTATTTGAAATAACTTGCCCAATAGAAACGACATGTCTTCACAATTTCTATTGCTCTCTTCGCTTAAATTGTTCGCAAGCATCAGACCAACGCTAATAGGCAGCTTATATGTATAATAAGAAGCTTTGTGTTTAATTATATTTTCGTAGTTTTCCTTGGTGAAGGTATTGTAGTTCTTTTTATGTTCTGATCCTTTGATGTCCAGGAATTGTCCGATGCTTGTGAAAAATAATGTCTGAAAAAATAAAATGATTAGTACTAACTTAGTAACCAACTTGTCATAAAATAAAATCTCTAAAATTGAAATAAGTTTGAGTTTTCTGTCCGTAGTGATTTGTATTCACAAACGACTTAGGATTATATACATCTTCTATTGGTAGTGAAATATAGGCGAAGATATATAGATCTGTTACCTTTCGCTACCGTTCGTTTTTTTTAAAGTTCCCTCTTAACTCTCCCGCTAAATTATCTCGTGTTAGGAGTGAGTTCACATTGGTAGTTTAATGGCCGGCATTTCAATCAGGCCTTCCTTGACTGTCAGGCTGCCTCCTTAAATGCTAAGCCACCGACGCTCTTTTCCAGTCTCTGTTAAACACATAAATAAAGACTCACGAACCTCATTAAAAGCTTGATACAGTTTGACATATATTGGCGATTTTTCAAAATACATTTTCAGTATCTGGTGCAAGCAATAATAGACGAGGCTGGCGTCATTGACCGCGTGTGCCATGCCAACATCTTCTCTCCGGTACCAGCAAGGCATCCCGCGGCGAGTAGATGAACCATCCACTATATCGTCCAACACTACGCAATAGGCTTGAAGCTGTTAAAAAAGTAGGTACCATTATCATCATCTTAGAACAGTTAATGGTTGCATTCGAGGCGTTCACCCTCCGTAAAAATTATATGTGATAATAATATAGACTTGGGTCCCGAAGATCTTGGTGGGTCCCTGTGGAACACCCCAAATAACACCATGTCTAATATCTCCGCTATTTTTACACATAAAAGCTCGACACTCACACCAACGCTAAACTAGGGGTCGCGCAGGTTTATCTTTTGACAGAGAGATAGGCTTGACTTGGTACTAAAACGCTTTTAGTGATATGATTTTATATAGGGAATAGTCTAAAGTCCATATAAACTTGTTGAGAGTTAGTCCGTGTTTTGTAATAAGACCGCTTATGTTGTGTTTAATTTAATATGTCTGTACATTTGGGTGTACCTAGTTAGTGCTCTGCTTCTCATGAAACCTGCCCTCCCTGGATAAGTGGTAATTCATTAGTAGAATAGAATATGTAGTCAAAGTATGAATTATTATAGATATATTATTTACGGGTTGGTTTGACATTAAATTCACATGATATTAATACATTATTGATATGATGATATGATGAACCAACTTACAAATTCTGTACACCATCCTAAAGCATGCGCCAGATGAATTGTTTCTTTAGTGACGTATTCTGGTTTTTCAACCATTTTGAAAGACATCACCGTTGTAAGTCCTCTGGAAGCTTTACCACCCGTTACAGTACCATTTAGAACCTATAAAACAAAATGTCAAAATTAATTGTCTCAGCGAGAGTCTTATTTAATAAGGTGACCGATTTTGTTTCTGTCCATATCAGGAATCACACAACAAGGTATCACACAAGATGACCGATTTTGGTCCTGTCCGTATTTATCTGTAATAGGTACAAACTACCTTATATGTCCCAAAAATATAATGTCAAAGTACCTTTTTCATCCATTCCTTTGCTACAGGAATTTCATTAAGCTTGGGATGGTCAGCAAGGTCATCGATGATGCCCGGCAAAGTATTGAAAAACTCTGCCTTTTCTTTATCTATATCAAAGGGTCTGACCGACATCGTACTCCAAAAGCGTTGTTTGAATCTAAAATTATATTTTTATTAGCTAAGCACGGCCGGCGTGGATGCGAATTTGTTCGTATTTTCTGTTCTATTCAAACAATTGCAATCAAATATACGACAGATTTACAGTCTGACCAAGAAAACCGCATCATAACTCGTTCAGTACTTTTTGCGCCCTTTGCGAACAAAAAAAAAAACAAAAATAGGTACTAGAAGACAGACACGACTAATAGATTTTATAGCAGTATAGAGAATTCAAATTTGACTTACATTGAAATGGAGTTTATATTTTTACTCGCATGGTGAACAGATTTTCTACAAATATTCATTACTAAGGAAGAACTCTCCAGACAGATGTACTAGAAATGGAACAATCGAGCAATGCAATGCGTTTTTATAGTTAACGTAATTTTATCTGATCTCCTAATCATTATGTTATTGTTAATATTGCTGAAAAAGATGGTATTATTTTTTAACATTATTTAACATAACAAAGATAAAGTGTCTATTTTGAATTTTAGGTCGAATGATGACAATGGCTGGCGATGGAGGAAGGATAAATTTGTCAGGTTATCATGATGAACTTCAGTTGAAAAGCTCTTTTGTCATGATAAATGTGCTTGTTTGTTCGTAGGTAGTTCGAATTGCGAGCATGAACAGCAGCTATAAATAGCCTAGTTCGCAGTCGTAAACTGGAAAATACTAACATTCCCTACAAATCCTCCAGTAAGCTCAATGGCGTGTGTTAGAAGTGGGTTCACGTCGGTACTGTAATCGTCCATATTCTATCTCGTGACCTCTTGATCGTAATACCGGCTCCTTAACCAATAAACTACCAACGCTTAATGATAGGTGCCTAAGTACTACTGGGATCAGGGATTCTTTTTAATCCACTTAGGTGGCAAACAACCAAATGGCTCACCTGTTGGCTACCTATTCAACGTTTATGAACGTGCTTTCACCACTCTTGCCTCACGTCATGCTGTTAATAATCAAGGCACAACCATGGTCCCAATTGTAAGTCTTCTTAAAGTGAACACCCAATATTAGATACCTATCGAAGATCTCGAAGACCATCAACTACCGTATAGGATTTCAGACTTCGGAATCATATCGGATATATATCTGCAACTTGAAGAACCATGGCATATTCTTACATCTTTATATTTTTGTACTTGCATGACTAATGCTACTAACCCTATTTAATTGTGCACATGGGTTCTGAAAGACAATAAGTAGAAGAATAAACGTTTTCATCTTAGGTGAAACTTTGTGATGAACAGCTCATAATATCAATTGTGGGACTTAGTAAGATTTAAGTCTAGTATTTTGTAATTTTCCCTTCATTTGCATTAGTTATTAGTAAATATTGATATTGTAGATATCATGACATCATTAATACAAATATCGAACCGTAGTGGCCCTGGCGATGATCCTTGAGGTACTCCATAAGAATTCTCGTTTTCTATTGTGATCTGTAATTTTCATTACAGTTATTTGTCGAACACCTAATTTGACTAGAATATCATTTAAACTCTGGATTCTGTTGGTTGATTTGAATAGACACAGTGACATTCATTAGTCGAGTAGATGATTCATAAAAATTGAATTAAAAATTAAAAAAAACCCCCGACACAAAAAAATGTTGGGGGTTTTGGACCTTGGATCGTTTCTAAAACATGTGGGAGTGCTTCACCAAATAGAGGTCCCCCGACACGACAACGCATGAATTATAATCTTTTTACTTTTCGGAAGTATATTTTGTGTCGGGGGTTTTAAATTAAATTATATGTATTAAAATTACTTTAAATATTTTTTTTTATTTATACTTTTTAAATTGATTCCCAAGTTAAGCCATGTCATTTGAAACCCATTATTGACGGACTAGTAAATTTAGAAGGTAATTAGCTATGTGGTGGCGCACAGTTACACACACAGACACGTGAAACTTATAACACCCCGTCGTTTTTACGTCGGGGGGTAACAATAATGTAGAACGCTAATAACGTAAGACGTAGTTTAGGTTTTAAACTTAGGTAAACTAGACGATCATAGCTATACCTAGGCATACCTAACAAAAAGTGATATGCCGAACGCAAATCTAATGGGAATTACGGACCCCAATACATATATTGGGGTCCGTAATTCCCATTAGATTTGCGTTCGGCATATCATGTGAATATATGCATCATCAAGTGGGAGGGTGAGAATCTGGCACTGAAGAGATGTAGATTAAATATATAGCAACGGCGATCTTATTTAACCGAGAGCCCCGGACGAAACTATTTTTCAACGCCTAGCGTCATTATCATAGTGATTTTCCAGTTTCAGTAACTGTTTTTATTGCCATTACTTTTTTCTGTTAGTGACGGCCGTTTGACATCTCGGCCCTGAGAGAAAAGCCAGAGCCTGGTCTGTTGTTTTGCAGTTGCACCGATTTGCAGGTAAGGTTGGTTTGAGTCTCAATGATGGTTAGGTCCTCTACACTGTTAATATATACCGCAAATTTGTTATTTCTTGTTTACTATAGCCAATGTCTGCAACACCGCGTGAATTGTTGTTATAGCGATTTTTGTTACTCAATCAACTGTGATCAAACATACGGAAGATTTTAGGTATTATGTGGTACAAACACGATGAGGGTAGATACGTACAATTGACATTGCTTTTGTCCGGTCAGGACGCCTTGCTTAACCGATTACTATAAAACTAAACACACGTGAAACTCAGCTAATTTAATAGTTTTTTGATAGAACGCGATAGCGAACTTCCCCTATTTTCCATAGGGGAAGTTCGCTGTCGCGTTCTTTATACCCGGAATTAGCTTAAAACAGATGGATGATGGGCTGATGGAAGCCAACTAATTTATGTGCTACTATTTTTATAATTACCATTCCCAGGTATTATTACAAATGGTATGGTTATTTAGTCATGTAATATTACACCACAAATAGGCGCTAATATGCCTTATTTTTGGTATGAACATATCTTAAGATCTATTTTGAAAGAAAGCCACATAACTAAGACACTTACTGCTTGCTTTTGATCAATATACTACATGCTATTCAAATAGTCTAGGTGTGTTGTCCAAACGATTCCTTTTTTTGATAGGTAGATACGATGTTAGCTCGTTTCTTCGATAAATATCAAAATAAAAAGTCAAAACATTTTAAATCAATACGTTTAATATCATTATCGAGAGAACTACATGCTTAATTCATTAAGTTCGGTTAAAAATCTTATTAAAAGTAACAATACAATAACTAGATCACCATTTGTATGGATAAACTATCACACACACTTTATATTTTGTCCATATTTCTCCTAAAAACTAAATTAATTGCAATAATATTTCTAGACAAATTCGTATTTTCATTAGTGCATTTTAGTTTTTCACTTATCTCTTCTCTGTTCTATCTCTTTCTCGCTCAACTCGTTTACTCTTTCTTTCTTAACATTAAGTATAGCATAAAACTACCGTGCATTATAGTTACACTGGCGTAGTAAATAAAATTCGACAGCGCTTCAGATTCTTTTGTTATTCTTAAATGCTTGCCTACTTTATCTAGTACTAGTAGTAGTATATTATGAACTACACAAATCTAGATATTTGCACCAATTCTGTAAGACTATTCAAACCAGCATTTCATCTGTTTAAATGTTTCGCCTGAAGATGTTGTCTAAAATTTTGAAGAACAAATCATGAGGCAGTCCCCTGGTAACTTGTTGGATTTGTGTCCTAAGAAGATCATATGTAGCTTCTTCAAAGACTGAATATGTGTGAGGAAGCTGGAGATCTTCGTAGAGATCCTTGATTTTGGTAACGGCGGCTGGATCGGAACTACCATAGTTGTCTTCCATAACCTGTACTTGTTTAGGGTTTGCCCTTTGTAGAGCCACTACTGCTAACCAGGTACATTTTCCATCTTGAATGTCTGTTCCGTTCTTGCCAGTAACAGATGGATCTCCGAAGCAGTCTAGGAAATCATCCTGTAAAATCAAATTAATGTTGGAGTTAATATTATGTTTCTTTACTTATATTTTTGAGCCTTTTCGAAACTTAGTTTGGGTTTTTCAACAGAACTGTCATGCGGCTAAACTTCGAAATAACTATTCCCATTTCTGAAGCGATTGCCATTATTGCTCTCCACAACCAATAGACGACATAAAAAAATTGTAGTTAGACTGGTCGAACTTTTGACTTGTGACTATTATAGAAGTTCTTATGGCAACCGGGACCGATGGGAATGAAATATTAACACTGAGCGGGAATCAAACCTGAGCTTCCTGCGTAGCAATGGCGTTTACATCCGCCACGCCACAGAGATAATACGAAACATTTTCATACCGCGTGCTCCTTGTACTGGTACCTACACTGCAGACTGCAGTAAGCATAGATAGTAACGAACAAAAATTATACTCACTTGAATTTGGAAGAATTCTCCCATTTCCAGGAGGATTGTTTTGGCTTGTCTATGCGTCTCTAGGTCTTGAACTCCTGCCATCAGCAAGGCCAATGTCACAGGCATTTGGAATGTGTGGTACGAAGTCCTGTATTTAGTAATAGTTTCGTATTTCTCCATTGTAAAATGTGTTAAGTCCGGCTTATCAGTCTTCAACATTAATCTCTCCATGTAATGGCCGATGGAGCATTTTAACAGCATCTGTAAGTGATATCAGGGTATAATGATCAAGTGTATGAAACGCAATAAAATCTTCTGAGTATTGTAAGATTCCAAAATTAAAGGACAATAAAATTCGCCAATAAATTTGGTATAATACGATCGTACTACATAGCTAATTAGGGAGAGTGGATATTTGTATAATTATATTCATCAATTTATGTTATTCGTGTATCCACATGTAGATTTCTTTATCAATTGATAAACATCAAGTCATCTATCGTGTTATAGGTTACATTACATGGTAAAGAATATTGCTAATACACGGAATAGCAGCATTAATACGACATGACGCAGTAGCACTGAGATTCCGAGCTAAAGTGAAACTCGGACAAGTTCAACCACTACTAGGTACCTATATCTAAGCTATAGGTTTGTTTCTATTGCACAAGCTCATAAAGCGGCAGAATGGCTATAATACATACAAGAAACTAATGATCAGTGAATTTTATATTGAGAATGTTCACAAAGGATGAAATGACTTATTTCTTGTCACTTTTCGTTCCAATTATTCATAACTCAGTATTATTATAAATTTGAAAGTCAAAGTAGTAAGGGACCTAATTAGTACTCCTTGTTTACGAACGGAAAAATAATCTATTCGCAACGGGACATAGGCCTCTTGAAATTTGTGGCCCTACGTAGGCACATAACATTTACCTCACATAAAAATGTCCTGACAAGGTGGAATCGCTAATTGCTGCCTTAGTAAAGGGTCATAATAGCTTCATCCATCTCTCTCCGGAAGGTGGCCCTAAACAACATCGATTATAGCTGGCCATGCATGATAGACCCCAGGTATAGGATATAGGAAGTACGAATGGATCATGACATACGGACATACCTCATTGAAAGTTTCCAGAACAGTGCTGTAGTAAGGTTTATTGTGGAAGTGTTTCTTCAGTGTGGAGAACATAGCAGCCTGTAGAAGTGCAGCGTCGTTGACCCCGCTCAGGCCGACATCTGGGCGCCTGTACCAGCATGGCGCCCCTCGACGCATTTCTGTGCCTTCCGTGAGGTCAGATAGCAGCAGCTGATGCGCGTGGAACTGTGGGCAAAACATAACATGTGATTACTACTACTCTGAGTGAATAAATATGACTTCACCTCGCCTAATGGTAAGATAAAAACTAAGTATTAGGAAATCATTTTATTAAGATTATTTTATTGATTTTATTTTATTTTTCACAAAGCGTGGGACCGAAAATCATAATTGGATAATATGGGTGTTTAATACGCCTCTGCCTACCCGTTCGGGGATTACGGGCGTGAGCATAAATTATGTATGTTTTATTTATTGAATTTAATAATTTTAATTTTAGTGATTTAATTGATTGATTCTCAATTTACTGATTACATTTTTATTGGTTTCAAATTATTATTTTAATATTATACAATTAAATGATGGATACTAACACTAGGTCTAACGATATTAACAAAATTATACAGATCAACTGTAGATAGTTCGAAATAAAATTAATTGAATTGGTTTAGTCTTGGTTGGCTTGGCATTTATTAACAATTTGATAACAGTGCTATTGACAATGCTGTTGGACTTTTCCATACTTATAATAAAACATATCCTGAACAAAAAGTTTCTATTTTTATAATCACATCACAGAACGGAGATTATATTACGCTCTGTGGAATCCTTTCGAATATTATTGTTTATTTTGGGGCTTGAAGGTCATAATAAATCGGCATCCTAGCTAAGTCCTAGCATGAATCCTGATCGCATCCAAAGTTTTACTTCATAGTTCAGTGTAAACGTTTTTCAGTCTAACCGCATATTTAGCTGAACTTCAATTGGGAAGGCCAAAATAAGTACCAAACAAATGAGAGGGCTCCAAAGCGCCAACTTTGAATGCAATAGGCATTATGAAAATCACTATGAGTGTGATGACCACCTGCAATCAGTGACTGGTGTGTTAACCAGGCAATATTGTAGATTGTGTTGACGGCATTCCGAGTGATTGACGTGCGTCATGTACTTAGTAGGCACTCTTAATAAAACACATGTTTGTAAACAAAACGTGACCGTCGTATGAATATTTATATGATACAGATATGCATACGGATCACATGCACTAACATATGGTTTTGTTATATCAATCACCTACCTACTGTTAAGTACTCGGGCTAAACTAAAGGTGTTTAATTTCTGAATCTTGGATGTCTTTGGAAACATCACCCAAAAAAGCTATACCTACTTAATCATTGATACGTACGTACTAAGTTAATTTAATATAGTATAGACGGTTTTTTAGTTTTTATTACTAGAAATTATTTGGGTACGTTCTCGTACGATCCCAAGTTTCGACCCACAGCCGCGATCGACCCGCTATCAGTTATCATGTCTCGTACGACCCGGTAATAAATCTTCAAGTGGAAAAACTAAAATTTATAGTAATAATGAATGACGGAAATAAGCTCGTCTTCTGTTAGTTGAGGGTCAAATACCTACGCAATAGTGTGTGAGCTATATGATGATAGAAGTAAGTGAGATAATAAATATCTAAAACTCACTAGTGTAGGTATTTATATCACTCTTCAGGGATATAACACGAATACAAAAAAATTGACGTGCCATAAATAAAAAAAAAAAAATATACCAAGTCGATTTGAGAATATCTATCAAATGGACTATAATATCGAGGACTGACATTTCTCCTAAGTATAAGTAAAGCCTACTGTATCCGAGTATAAAGATTAAAGCAACACAAGTGTTATCACTCAGACAAAAAACTTAAGCCAACTGATGTCGCTAACACACGACATGGCGTCCTTCAAGATACAGGTTTAGCTAGTTTGGAAAACTGATCTCAGTGAAGTGATACAACATTTTTATATTTTTTGGTTGAGTTAGGTTTAGTTTACATAACTAACATAATATATATATATATATATATATATATATATATATATATGCAGGAGAACTACACATTTAAACAACTTAAACAAATAGATTTAACTTAATACCTTTAAAATAAATCCCTATGTAAAAATAAGTGATTAAAATAAGAAACCCGACTTCACTTCTTATTTTAACATAACATAACATTTCTTATTTTAAATATTTATTTTAATTGTATTAAACTAAGTTAAATCTATTAAGAACGTTCTCAAAATATGTTCTCTTGGCAAAGTGCTTAATATGCAGACAGTGATTCGGTGGTGAATTGCTATAGAAGGCCTTAACAAGAAAAACTGTGAAATGTAAACTATGTTGTTTGATCTCATACAACTTGAATAAAGGTGTAAAAGCAGTGTTTTCTCAAATGACTTTATCACATTTATTTATTTTTATAAATGTTATTGAAATAATAAGTTAAATAGTTATCTGCGTAATAAAGGAAGGAAATATTTTAGACTTGGCAATAGTCAACAATAGTAAAGTAAAGTCAGCAATAGTACGTAGTAACGCTTCCCTATACCATCCTATACTTCCTACAAAAAGTGTAGTAAAATGTTGTATTTTTAAGAAAGTGCTCCTACTCCATCAGACGCACACAAACTTTATTTAAAAAAAACTACAAGTACATACCTATACACAATTTGTTAATGATCTTGATAACTATGCAATAATGACATAATGTCTAACTCAATTTAGAAATTTCGAAATTCAAAATGACTACAGTTAACAACTTTTTAAACATTAAGTCATTACTACCATTTATAAATGTTTACACTGTTTATAAATATCAGGTTTGGTTTAGGTATGGAATTGCATAATTTGTATCATAATATCTAGGTGTGTACATTTTCATCGAAATAACCTGCGTATAAAGTTGAGATCACTCAGTAATGTAATTGATTCACTGATATAGTTAGAATGAAACTACTCGAAATCATCATGATAGGACACCTAATGCTGAACATAGGCCTCCCCTATCTTGTCCATCATCGTAGCATACCTATGAGTATTTATAAACTCAATTTATCACTTGTTTTTTCTCATAATTATCACTCTATTATGTACATAACAAAATTAAAAATACATATGGCCATAGTTTACATCCTATACATGAATATAATAAATGAATTAATATAGACACAATAAACATATAAACAAAATAATTATTACCTATCAAAATGAGGACAACAGGAAGTAAGTATTTGAGGCCTTGTACTTGAAACTATTTGGTTGAAATTCACATTTGGACCGGTTATAAAATTGATCCTAAATTTAAAAATTGCTCACGAATGAAAGAAAAACTACCTTAATAATTTCAGTGCTTTCAGGTACGACAGATACCGTTATGGTGTGTTGGATCGTAGCCTTCGTCATACTTATAAAAAAATTTACAAAACAGGGCGAGTTTTGTAATGTTTGTGTAGTAAAATTAGACAAAAAAGATCTAGTTAGTTCGCGGAAGAATTGTATATAACTTTAACAAACTGCGTAAGCCTAATTCACTATACTATTAGGCAATGCTAAATAAAAAAATCGAATCTTTAGGATAATATGTACAGTGGAACAACTCTCTAGGCACCTATCCAAACAGTATCTATTATTTCGTTACAAGAAACAATAGAAGATCGCCGAACAAGGCAGAATTTATGGCTTCATAGTTCCATGCCGATTTGTTTAGAATACGAATGCGGTAACTACTTATGTGTTGTTACGTGTATGTTATTGTGGAAGTCAATACAAATTTGTTTTCGACAGGCAAAACCAGTTTTTATATCGCATACCTACGTGACCACAGACAGATCTACGTAGTATGTTTGGTAAACAAACATTGATATGCAGGATATATATCCTGTATGGATAACGTGTAACTACGTATTACTATTTAAGTGCGTTGACTAGAATCCATATTTTTTCATTTAAATATATCGAAAACTGAAGTTTAGCCGCATCTTAGTTAGACTAGAAAGCCGACACCGACTGAGTTGGGAATAGGCTCAGAGAATGATGATGATATTTATATCGAAAACAGATTGAATTACTGTTAATAATTCTATCGACAGTTGGTATCCTTGGATACTCCATGGACGTACTAGTAACTATAAGCCATAGAAAAATGAAGTTATACCATGCTGACCATGCTATAGGAAATAAATATCAATAATATCTATATATTGACGGGATCGTGCGGATCGCAATATAGATATATATTGACTATGCCTATACTTTAATTTTTAATTCTATCGCCACATTCACGATCCTACATGACTCTAAAGACGTTTGCAAAAAATTGGTTTTCTTATCTGTTAGATTCATGTAGCTTCGGTACATCCGTACTAATAAATGTTCATTACGAGTATGCCATGAGATAAGCCATCAAACGTATTTGTTACATTATTTTATCAATGGGTGTGGTTGTCTGAATTTATCAAGTTTGCATCCACATAAAACTTAATTTTATTTGTTATTTCATCAAACAATAGAAACTTAAATTCATGGAGATAGTTATCATTTTTAATGAACTTTAAAAAAGAGAAAAGGTCTAGGTTTATATGCAAGACTTTTTCGCAAATGATTTCTTTCAATGAAGTTAGGCCCTGTATTGATGCCTAAAACACATTATCTTTATTTCAGACTTCCCCATCTAATACGGTAGGTGTTAAATGGTAAACTCCACAATAAAATGAAATGAATTCATTCGTGCGCAAAATATTAAATTTTAATATTGCACGAATAGCAATATTTTTTACAGTAGGTCACTAAAAATGCTTTTGTTTTTAATGTTAATCTTGGAAGTTGCAGATATTTTTATAAGATTTGTTTCAATTCCTCTTTATCTATGGACTAATCCTAACCTGCACAAAGCTTGCATTTTGGAGGCTGGAGACTTTTGTGCGTCTTTTCCAAATTTGATTTCTTCAATTGGTACTACTTAGGTTTAATACTAACAGTAATACAAAAATAACTGTTAAAACTTACCATTTCAACACACCATCCCATCATGTTAGCGAGATGCACATTTTCAGGTGTGAGATTTTCTCTTTTCTCCAACATTTTGTAAGCCAAGATCGTGGCTAGACCCCGATTTTTTTTACCATTCGGCACATTGTATTGCAACAGCTGAAACAATGACTATTGTTAACATATATACTGATTTATAATAATAACAATGACTAAGTACCTACAACGTCAAAAATATTGGATGTTTTGTATCAGGCGATTGAATAATTAATAACAATACCATTACTCAGTGTAAATGATTATTACTATATTGAAGGTGTTAGTAAACATGAAGGGGCACTACACTAGCGGCTACAACAAAATATTAAAACAATCTATTGGTAGATATATACCTAGTACTATACTAATTATACTTCTATTAAAGCACTAAATAGAAACAAATGAGAAGAGTTATTGGTTGTGGATAAGAAACTAAGAAAATACTATAAAGTTAATATATCTCTCTCATATCATGTAGAATGTAATATCTCGTTTTTGTCGAACATTAACCTAAGATTTTTTTTGCGAATTCAAACTAGAAAGATTAAATTTCGCGATACGAATGTTATGTCAGAGAATGATATCATCACAATTTTCAAAAGATTGCCTTCAATACACTCAAACAGACAGCCTTGAAAACTACAACGTAAATAGTGTTAGCGGGCAAACTGCGCCAAAATTTTTATACGTCTTAATTTAAAGCAATTCTTCAACTATAACTGCTAAGCATACAGAACTTAATACACGACTGCGTAGTTTTATTAATGGTCTTTTTATCTTGTTTCTCATTTAAGTTTAAAATTAGATGAAAATGACTCCACGAAACGCTTGGACCATAGTTTATTATGAATTAAAGTCAATCAACTAAAACACAGGCGATATTTGCGTACTAAAGATTAGAAATTGTTTAATTTATGAGCAGATTAAGTGCATTTAGAATGAGTTCTACCGTTTATGTCGTAATCGCTTTTACAACTAACAGTAGTGTGTATATAGTACTCAGTTCTGAAAATATAACGGGCAATTTCATAAGTGGAATTATTATTTTTCATTACAAACTTAGCTGCTATAAAAATTGTGTCTACAAAGTGAACTTTTTGCCGAGCATTTATTGAACTTCAACGAGACAAGACGGACGAGTTTCTACTTTCTAGACAATTTTTTATAACAGGTTTAATACACATTACACTTCACTTACGACTGACTGCGACATATAACGTACCTTAGCCAACCACTTGCTGGCTTGTGGCACATCAATGTGCTTGCCAGTCTCAGTGAGGTCCCTCACGACGTCTGGGAAGCAAGCCATGAACTCCCGGGACTGGTCCTTTGATACAGTCAGTCCACGGGTAGCCATCGGCATTTCCTGAGGTGTCAGGGTTGACAGGAACCTATGACACCAAGAAAAATTTTCATTGACCAACAATTTTATCAAACGCTAAAATGCCAACATACCTTCTTAATTAATATTTAAAAGAGTGGTTCATTTCAAAAAGCAACATTATTTTTACTCAAGTTACAAGTTATTTACAACTTTCAAGTAAATTATTATTAGATAATTGATTTGACATGATTCCTTTGTTACCATAACAAAGTTTATAAAGATAATAGTTAACAAATGATAAGTCATGCCGTTGCTAGGTAGTTCTGTGACTCAAATAGACATTGTTAGCAACTCTATTTGCATTTGTGTGCAAGTTTGTTGGAACCTACATACCACGCAACGTTAACATGATCAGTTATCGGCGCATCAAATTCACAATATAATTCTTTCATATTTTTAATGCATGTTATATCTATTTTTATTACATACTGGCATTAATGCGCATGATACGGCTTCGACGGTTACGCAAAGTTTATGTCGCAGAGTTCAATTGAGTTCACTGACCTGTGATATTTTTGCAACTTCAGAAGCTTCTTGGGTCCTGCATCATCGTTCTGCGGTAACTTGGCAGTCGGTTGATCAAGTCTTGGAGCCATGGCATCAGAATTGGTGACACTGGTCGTCTTGCTAATATGCCGGCGAATCTCCTTCTTGTACGACTGCAGGAACTTATCCAAACTTTTCTTAGTCGAAAACATCTTGCTAACTTTATACCGTTTAAAGTTTTAATCTATATTTTATAGGTGTAAAAACTTTGAAGTACTTTGTAAGTGCTTAATTCAATAAACCTTTGCTCGTTCCGAGTTTTGCTTGTAGCGTCTGTTCGCGTCGGATGTATTTTACCAACTGATTCTTTGTTGTGTTTTACCTCCTTACGAGCTCCAGTGATATTGCTAGGGCTGTCTGTATTGTTTACATTACTTATATCGATATCGATATGATGGTCATGCACTCGTCACGTGAACATACCATTGTTCAGTTGTTTGCAGTAATTACTTTCTAATTATTTCATTGAGTGATTTAAAAATATAGGACTATTATACGATAATAAAATAGTATGGTATCCAGAATGATTAGGATTAAGATAAAATATCGTTTGTTTAACTTTTGAATTAAGTTTTGACGTGACAACGTCTTATAAATTGGCTTGCCGGGTGACACTTCAAGAAACTGCGTTACGCTCCGCTCACGTTATGCGCTCACAATGAGAGCGAGTGAGAGGCACGCGTCCATTGCCCGAGCGAGAGAGACAGAGCGAGAGAGAGAGAGTGAGAGAGATAGGCATACACACCGGTTCATGTCTTCTCAAAGTCGTTGTCACGTAAAACTTTCGCCCGTATACCGACTTTACAGGCAACCAATTTTTTAATATGATGGAAATGCATTTTATATTTTGTTTGATCGTCATCAATAAGAAGTTATACCTCATAACTAGTATTATTAATGATCTAGTCTTATTAACAATTATTTTTATTACTATTTTGGACACGTAAATTTGACATCACCCCGCCTGATGGTAAGCTGAAGACAAATTCTCAGGAAAGTGGGTCACCATTACAAACACGTAAAATGTTACAATGGTGGCACTCAGCTTAATGGCCTCATCAGATTGACTTGCTTAATTGATTGATGAAATTGATAGCTTGACAAATTTCACAGGATAATTCGACTTAAATGTTTATGAAGAACAAAATATGCAATTTATCGATATCAAAACAGACATGTTGGTCATCATTATAATGCGCACGCAACAAAACACAAAACACACGGGATGCCGCGCCGCCCCTCTCCTCAAACCTCGCCACGCGGCTGATGTCACGTAGGCACCCGGCATCGGCAGCCGGCCTGCGGGCCGCGGGCAGTGTTCCTCCAATCGAACCATACCGCCGTGACCCAAAAAAATCCTTTTAACAGGTACTGATCACGTCCATATCAACTAAACAGCTCGACAAAGATGTTGTTGCAATTCTGTACGTCGCAGTATCTCATTGAAGTTCAGTGAACTTTGGTATACCTACTACATATTATATACCAGTCTAAAAGGATAATTAGTTGCTTACTGTAATACAAACAAATGTAGTTGATAATGCAAGTATAATTATATAATGTTGTAATAATGGTAAGAACCTATGTGATGAATGGGCAGTCACGACACCTTATTGTGATGCAGGTATACATAAAATTACATTAGGTGATAATTAAATTATCATTTGCAGACTATCTTCTATCTTCATAGCAACAGAACGCGTACAAAGGAGACACACCTTTATGAGGTGTGTCTGTTTTGATTTGGGTGTATACGTATACAATAATGAACGTAAGTATATTGCTAAAATCACAGGTCACGTTGCTTAGCCAATGTTGATTATGCTAATAAAGTGTTAGTTATATCTATGTGAATACTTATCAGAGTAAATAGTGTAAGTTATCCACCTTCTAAATCATTTCAGAAAAGAAGACTCAGAGAAGAAGATGTATAATAGCATATTAATCACTATTGCAATTAACATAATCAGATAGGTATTCCTTATCTCTATATAGCATGATATATTTGTTATAGTATAAATTTTTCTAGCAGAACTTATAAAGTAAATTTTAATCTATATTTTCATCTATCTGCGTATAAGTTCAGTAATATATTAATTTGAAAAGTATCTATACATTTATCAACTAATTCTATTAAGGTTTTAATGGACAATAAATGAGAGAAATTGAAATCAAGTTTATCATTTCATCATAGTAATTCTGTTAACAAATTACTTCGTCGTGTTGCAACCGATTTCGGTGGCATTTTCGCAACAACTGTGCAACACTAGGCACAGTCTACTCAATCAACAAGAGAAACTCAAAATAAACCAAAAGTCGAAGAAACTTCGAGATGTCTATTCGTGGTTTTAATTTGTGTAAATGCTGGAGACGAATATACATAATTTTGAACTTATCATTTTTGAAGAATTTTAGGAAAACCTTTTATACTCGTAATCATGTTGATGACTCAAGTTGTTAATATGCGACATTAAATATTCTTCAGAATGAACACAATAGCTTTCGTTGACTTAATAGTCATACATTAAGATTAGTTTAATACTTATGTAATTATTATTTACTCCGAATGACTTAACAACTTCAAAGTTACCTTCGTATGTTCATGAATGTCATTAGCTAATGAGTACTTATCTGTACATCACAAATACGGTTGGTTGTATTTTAAGATTTTAAGTAATGACTTTACGTACATACAGCAATAATTACTTTGAATAAACATTAAAAAAAGAATTACTGGGCTCAGTGAGTTCCAATTGATTGGCAATAATTATCTGTAAAGCAAGGTGTGCTCAAAGGGTTAATTAACGGTCCCATGAAATTCATATTACGAATATTGACTCAATATTTTTGTATGGTGTTGTTCTTTGAAATCTGTATAGTATTGTTTATTCTTTATTTATTTAAGATTTATTAATTATACCTATATATTTGATTATTTATTTATAATAAGAACAACACTATACAGATTTTGAGTCAATATTCGTGATATGAATTTCATGGGTCCGTTAATTCACCCTTTGAGTACACCTCACTCTACAGTTAGGTACTAAGTTTAAGATTGACCAGTAAATTTTAATTGTAAGACGACCTTATTCAATCGAAATATATGACTACAAATATACCTACCATGAGCGTGCATTCATTCCATAGAGCCAAAAAGATGCTGCATACCACTACCCATATCTTTTCGGCGGAACACGTGCATAGCTGACTGCTATGCACGTGTTTTGGTATCTTGGTTTTTAAATGGACCTCCATAATATAATATTAATGAGCAATAATAATAATAAAAGCGGCCACAGTGTGATAAAAGTAGAATGAATCACGAACCGAGAGAGTGTAAATTTGAAGGCCAAGTTCACGATTACACTTAACTAGTCTAGAACGAAAATATTAACTGAGTTTTAATAGCCTTGTACATACAGATAGCATTTGCAATAATTATTCAATGAATCATTGAGAAGATTTTCACTTTATCATTTAAGTTTATATAACATTGTTCATTGCACAGTAAATTTATATTATAATATATTTTCGAAGGTAATGTTTCATTGCACAATATTTTGCATTAAATTGTATATTCCTACACGAATAGTTCAAGTATTACATATTTCGTTATTGTTTTTATTATTTTTCAACATAGAAAGTCTTTCTAACTGAAGATTACTCAACTATATTGCTTTTTTAATTATAACATGCACACCGTACCTACAGGGTTGTGGATGTATCCCACAGAAATCTGCTGTGCACTAATCCCAACTTCTCTTGGAGTTATACTAATCCCAACTCTGGGTTGGAGGGTCTGACAATGGATGATTTACCGCTATCTATGATATCATGGATCTCTCCGTGGATTTACTTGCAGAAGGCTAAGTAATGCTATCAGAATTCACGAGTTCGGTTACGTAGTAAAAGTGTTAGTTCTTAACATGGATGATTTCAATTTACTATAACAATTTAATTGAAGAATCATTAAGTCAACGTTGGGTACACAATTATGTACTGACAGTTTGACATCCTTGAATAGATTTTTATTCCAAGAATTGGCCATGATGTATTGTTATTTTCCATAACGATTTTATTTTCCATACCAACAAATTATATTGTCAACTACTTTTGCGTAAGTGCTTACTTTGCAATTAGATATATTAAAGATATTCTTGTTTTCATCAGTTTCCACAAACAGGCGTTGAATTTGTTACTAGTATGCTAATTTAATAAGTTCAACGGATATGAATAGACCGTGTGTCGTCATAATGGTAACAAACAATGACTTGTAGCTGGTTATATAGTCGCGGAATATGTTGCAAAATATTGATTTCATAGCTATGGATAATTGATTTTTATGGATTCCGTTCGTATCAAGATCCATAATATTTACACTAACGGCTGTCGGAGTTATCGCTGTTCAGTAGGTACAAATAAAAATCTAAGTACGTTTTCGTAAACGGTTCTAACCATTGATCAACTTTCTCTGCCAGCAGAGAGCGAGTTGTTACGAGCTCTCGGCAGCACCTTGCAGGTAATTTCCACAAGTCAGAGGAGGCAACGGTCCATCACCTTAGAAGAAAGGCACTGCCATCTCCGTTGCCCGCTGTGCACAGGGTGGAAGTTCTTGACCAAGCATTCCACACTATCATGAAATAATGGACAAATGGATACTAATGAGCATTTTAGTACAAATTAACCATATAACATAGCAAATGAGTTAAATATGCAAAGTACTTGATCCTACCGGCAAGTAGGTAGTTAATGAAGATATTAGCAATTAACATTAACAAAAAGTTGAATTTATTGCAGAAATAACTGCAATATAACTTTAAGTGAATCAACTAAACTGGTACAATAATGGACAGGGCATATTTTTGAGTTTATTGAAAAATATTACTTAATTGCATTGCAAAAGTTATTCCTGAAATAATGAAACCGAGAAGATAAACAGTAGTGTTTCAGTCGACTAATGAACGTTGACCTCTGCTTTTGAGGAAATCGTATAAAATGTGAAGGTCAGACTGCACTTTTACATAGATATTTACTGACATGTTATATTAAAAATATTTAGTCTTATATCTCTTGGAACCTCGTGGCAATTAATTAGTTATTGCAATCCACTGACATAAACTTCTCCCAATATTATAAGGCTTTGGCCTACTGTTCCCATACTGGCCAGACAGTTTATTTTGAGTTTCATTTCTCTTGCAGTGGTATTATATTTCCGTTGGTCGCCTCTTACAAATACAAATACCCTTCGCATTCGAAGAGAGATGGAGTGGTAATTCTTTACCTTCTAAATAATTTAGTTGCACGTTGATTGCATGAAAGTATGGATAAGATGCCATAGCATTATCCATACTTTTAGAGAAGCTATGTTTTTCTTACTTTTTACAAGTTCTGTACGCTTACATCAGGTCATCAGAAACCGTCCTTCCCGGCATCGGGTTTGCAATGTGAACCTCACAGCTCTGATCCTCGTAAACAACAATTGACTTGCCCGTCATGGGCGAGAATTATGATCGGGTTCTGCTGTATCAGAGTCTTGAGCCCAATTCCATTTAAATTAGTAGACAATAAATCCACTTGAAAACATTCTAGGGCAAAGAACTTTTTAAATTCATAAAAATAGAAATCATTCACAATTTATTATTAACATAAAATTATTATCAGATGGTTGTCGCTTCATAGAAAATAACGAAGTCCAGCAACATCACAGTAGACTGGGAACCACTGAGTTGGGCAAAGTTTCAGAAAATGATGATATATTTCATATACTAAGAGGAGAAGTAGATAGTATTGGACCAGAACGTAATGGCCATTTTCGAGTTGGCCTGGAAATTTGTGTCATTATCTCCTGGTCTTTATAGTATTAGCATTCGGATGCTACGGTGGGTAAATACAATTATCCTAGTTATATGGGCAATCAATCTGAAAAAAAAAATTGTATATATTGTATCTATCTTTTGCGGAAATTAGATTTCTATATTTTGATTACCTTGAGTTATTGTTTATTGTAAAAAAGACAAGATAAAATTACGAGTAGGTATATTATCCACCTTCCAAGGGCTCACCTCGAGTCTAGATGATAACGAAATCAAAATTCCCTTCCGTTTCTGTATTGATTCGTTTATCGGAAACACATGTTTTAATCGTAGATAATTTAGAGGCATAGGTTGCCTGTACACGAATTACAAACGAACTCATATCGAGAGCAACGAAGTAGTTAATATTCGGGATTAAAGGAACGAATTCCTACAGCCTCATGAACATTTACGATGTAGGTATGGCATGAAATCACGATGGAAGTCCGTCATGGAAACTGCATGGAGTTGCACATTTTGTAAATATCAGTGTATTCTCGTATCATTTTGTAATAGATACAGTATGACTCCGCTACTGAATGTCGAAGTTTAGTACACAATAGAATTGAGAAAGAAAGTTTATAATATCTGCATTACAATTTGTACTATTTTACTCATCATTAGGTACATTATTAACCGGTCATCGTAACATTGTTATTTCTAATATAAAATGAATTTGAATGAAAATAAAAATTGAAAGACGGCTTGGGTATTAGAGAAATTATTTCAACCGAATTCAGCAGGTTCTCAATTCGAAAGAATAATTTTTGTATCGAGAGCGTGAAAAGTACTTGATTTTGAGGTGTCTCGATTGTAACATCGTTGATATCTGTATTGGTGAATTGGTAACTCTATTTCCAAGGACTTAACCTTCAGCTTATCATCAGCCGAACTGAAGTCACATTGACATTTTCAATATAGGTAAAAGCTGAAAACTAATGAAATTGTCTAGATTGTTCTCCATGCGATCGTAATTGATTATACTCACTTACCCCCCCACGACCATTTGATATTTCGAGGGCAATGTGCGCGATTGGAACGATAACGCATTTTATTTAATCAATAATCAAATGTTTACTCGCTTTTATGTTGATAATATAATTAACACAAGAGGCGAGTATTTTATGTAACTGACTTATCAATTAGTTGGCCTTGATGGAACAATGGTGGGCGACAATTGAATTTTTTGCGCTATTTTCGACAGGTCGCTCGATATATTTGATATGGCAATCGGGAAGGTGGTGGTTTTTTTCTTTTATTTACCTTTCGGCAAGGTCGTGGTTGATTTTCACTGTGACTACTATTAGTATTGAAAATACTCTATCCTGTAAAAATATGTGTTTAATTGTTATTAATAATTCTTAAGTATGGGTGTGATACAGATATAAAACACATTTATTGAATTAATTTTATTTTCTTTCTTTCTTCTTGCGAATACTAATACTTAAAATAGCCTTATTTTTTATTAACACATTTTTATTGTATGAAACTTTCTATTGTATGCAGCAGAATTTTTAAACTCAAGTTTAAATCTGGGATCGGTGAATGCCAAAATAAAACAAAAGTATAAATAGCTATAAAACGCTGCTTCTTTGGTTTTTTTTAGGTAAAAATTAGGCAAGTATTATTTTTATATAGAACTGTTACTTTATCCCGTCAAACTGTAAGTAGTTGTATGTAAACACCAAAGAAAGTAGTCTAACGTTATATATGATAAAGATGCAAGTATATCAGCTTGGTCAATGAAGTAATAACAAACGCCAATGGATTCACATCACACGTGGACACGTGCTTATTATATAACTCCTATCACTCTATCGAAAGCTATTACTTTTACTGTGAATCATAACACAGGGGGGCTTTAGGAGTTCTCGTTTGTTGATAAGACATGATAAGACATTATCAGATACCATAATTTACCTTGTATTCATATATGACATGAAATGTTTTGCCTTTCTCGATACGCGATTTAAATGTCCTTGTTTGACTTCGTATCAAATGTTGACTATGCGCAATAAATTATGGTATTTTTAGCCAATAAATGTAACTACATCTGTTTAAAGTTTATTGGTGCGTATCCAATTTCCCGTATAAAATACTTTTTTGCCATTTTTTTAGTAATACCTATTGCTTTTGTAACTTCATATTATTATGATATTGACGACCTCCGTGGCGCGGTGGTAGTGAACGAAACTGCTACGTAGGAGGCGTGGGTTCGATTCCCGCTCAATGCAAATATTTGCGTGCATGAATATGAATGTTTGCACTGGTCTGGGTGTTTCTATGTATGTATTTACAAAAAAAAGTATCTAAGTATGTTTATCCGTATTCTAGAACCCATAACACTAGCTAGTTAAACTAGGCTTACCATGGGTCTAGGTGGCGTTGTGTAGATTGTCCTAGAGTATTTATTATTTATTTATTTATAATAGCTGGTTTCTTAACAGGAAAACTTCATCTAATTATTATTTTAATTTTTTAATATACATTTGTGTATGTCTAAGATTCGATTCGTGTCTCAAAGTAGGCGAATTTAAATTCAAATATTATATACTAAAGAAATAGAATATACCTGTAGGTACTTAACCTTTGGATTATATAGATTTGAATAGTGACAGACGGTAATCAGGTTAAATAACACATTCAAATTAAGTAAAAAAGTAACCTCATTTGAGTGACTTCAAAAACGTTACTTGTTTTATGTAAGTACGTATAGTAGTTCTATATCGGTTCATTATAATAGAGTCTCTTAGAGATTGGACGATAGAACGGAGTGTTACTAATTTGGTCAAGCTATCAGGGTGGATCCAGCTGAAATTTGGTATGGGAATAGGTTATGACCTGGAATAACACCCATTAGTACCTAGGTCCCTGTGAGTTTCGAAAATCTGGAATAAAAATTAAAAGATATCCTTACTGTTTATTGGTAGACAGGCACTCAAACTAAAATAATGGTCTAATTGTTTTGAACGTTATAGATAATTTCTTAAAAATGCACGTATTTCTAACTTAAAAGCATTAATTATTTAATTAAAATTTGAAAACACACGCTGTCACATAATACAATTTGGTACATAAACAGATGGTTTAATGGATTCTTTGTCCCCGATGAACCAAGATAAGGACTGGCCAGAGCTGACATGGGTGATAACATTTTGTACACGGTTGGTGATCCGCCTCCATTATCATGTGCCATTTAGCAAATCCTGTGAACCGACATGGTGGATGGTAATCGACTTTAGGATCAGCGATGATGAGTGATGACCGTGTGTAACCGCATTCAAGGTCATGGTGGAACAATACGATAATTAAATCGGTTCAAGTTAGAAACTTGCCATGGTTTTACTCTCATCTACGAATAGAAAAATGATTCCTGGTTTCATTTTGGCCAGTCATAACTTGAGAACGACTATTCCAATAGAATTCATGAATTTTTTCTAAGTTTCTTAATAGGTTGTAGAAGATATTATGAAAATAATAAGAAATTTAACGGAAAGGAATTCTATAAGTAAGATATTTTCTTACTTATAGAATTCCTTTCCGTTAAATTAACCCCTCTAGACCAGTAGCAATATGTTTATAGAATAAAAGAATGATCAAAATATCGAATACAATGATAAATGTTTAAATGGTAAGTTCTTTGGAAACTTGTGCGAGATAATTTACTATTAAAAACATGATACAGGGTGGATGGTTAAAATAAAAAAGTACTTACTTATTAATTACAGTGTATAAAAGACTGTTGAAAGTCTTATTTAATTGAGAAGAATACTGTATCAAGTTCTGTCCACAGAGATGTTTTGAGGCCAGTCTCACCCTCACTATTAAAAAGCCATTTGAACCTTACACCCTGACCAAATTCCATTTTGTTTTTTATAAATCTAATGTTTAATATAGCTAGCAATATTAATCACAGACAGACAAGGTACATAATTTGTTTGTAGATTTTAATCTGTGAGCAGCATATGTGTAGATTAAAAACCGCGTAATGGCGGATGGCGCGAATGTAGCCGCCATGTTGGATTGTAAGCGTCCGCGCTACCGACGGCGACTGATGCCATTGTACGTCGCTTCCGGAAAAGCGCACTCTTTGGGGTCACTGAATGTATGCTTGTTAGGTTTAATGAGTACTCAGTATTGTTAAAAAAATAGATATAGATGTTTTTAATAGTTCTTCATCGGAATCTGCAGTTTATCGATCATGCTTGAATGCTGGTGGGATACAAAACCGTAATGAAGTCTTCTCAACTTTCGGCAAACTCATCTGTAAAGTGACATATATGCTGATTGGCGTACGAGGCTCTTACCTCGAAGCTTTAATGGAGTGGTCATATGGCAGTTGTTCCCGTGAAAGTCAAGACACACTAAACTATAGAAATAATGAGTAGCTGAGTGATCCTATAAGGGTACAAAGTGTAGGCTATGAATGTAAATGAGATTGGTATTTGGATGATGATGATGATTTGTATGCATGGGTGTTAACATACCTAAGGCTACGTTTTGAATTTATGTAACTTTCTATACAGAAAGTTATTTATATTGTTATTATTTTATGGTTTGTCTTATTTATCATCAATAATTCCGGTCGCAGCCGAAGCTCACTTCGGAGTCTGATTGTCCATGAAGTGTTTGCCCTTTTGGCCTCTAGCACCTATTGACGATATAGAAGTACAGTAGTTAAACCAGTTGTTGGACTTTTTAGGATTCCAACTACCCGTAACGACTGCTATAAATAGATGTTCGTATGACCACCGGGACCGAGGGATTAACATGCTTTACGAACCACGACCAGAACATTACAAATAGCCATATTGGTACAAATATTGACACTCAGCAGGAATCGAATCCACCTCCTCCCGTTCACTACCGCCCAAGAGGCTGCCGTGTCTTAGACAGGTAATTTTTGTTAAGTATTTGAAAAGTTTAAATACCTTTACTTAACTATAAGTTTTAATGACCACACAGGTCGCTCGCATTGGATTTGTTTAACAATAGCCCACGCATGTCCACAAAGTATTATAATTTTGGTTCGGTCACTGGCGTCAGTAAACACGGATCACTATGGAAAATTAGCGATGCGTAGCGATGGTGTGATTCGCTCACATCGATGCTCTCCTATTGTGTCCCCCCCTTAACGTGATTTAACTGAATTATGATGTAGAAATGGTCACAATATAGTTTCGGCTGTCCAGTGGTATACCTGTGCAGTGATCCTGGTGTAACGCATATCGACTGTGGGTGATTGCATTCGAGATTAATAATTAAAAAAAAACTTTTGCGTCTTGTGAGACTGCAGTGCTACGCACCGCGTGCTACGTGTCGTAGAGGCCTGCCTTCGGAGAAAAGCTCAAGTAAGTTTACGTACTGACGATGACGTATTGAGTAGATAGATGTCGCTGAACCAGCCATTAACATTCATTTTATTTGAAACTTACTCACCAAAGTAGTTATAAATGTGAAAGTTTGTGAATGTGTTTGAATGTTTATTACTCAATCGCGCTCAAACGGTTGAAAGGTTCTGGCGGAAATGTGATACAAAAAGAGATTATAGGCTGGAGTAACATATAGGCTACACTTTATTTCTGGAATAGGTTCCTACGGGTTCTGGGATTGAGATCAGGATTCCACGCAGACGTAACCGCGAATAACCGCGATTTGTTTTAAGTATATTATACGTAAAATGTTATTTATTGCATTGTAGGTAGCGTAAAAAAATGTATTGTAATCACATTCAATTGTTTATTAAAAATACTTAACGCATACAAATCATGTGATAAGATAAGAAACTTTCAGTTGCATTTACATAGGATTATTAACAGTATAAATATAATAAGAAAACAAGTTGAGATTGCAAATGAAATACTGTTATCAGTTGTCAGTTATGTAATGTGTTCTTAATTAAGTACATAATTTCTTTAAAACAACACTTCTAATGTACATAAAACATATATTACATCTATTTTCAGCGTATTGTGAATAGTGATAAAGAACTTTATAGGCTTGTAATATTGAGTAAGTAATTAATGTTGAAACATGGCCGGTTTGATATTAGGGCGGCGCCGGAGCTGCGCAATGTATACCTACCTGCGTTATGCAATCTGAGGGTACAGAACATATAAAACGAGGATTAATTCCAAAACATACAAAAACAATTAACAACCTTAGTATATTCTACCATATAAAAAAATAAATACCGTAATAGGCTAGCGTATTGCATTGTAGTCATTGCACCATAAAATATGTTTATTTAACTAAACGTGGACATTATTTGTACATCGGCGTCTCTCTCAGGGATTTCCCTTATATTCACGTCTATAGATCATATGTAGGAGAGAAAATAGTCATATCTATTTTTACATCTCTGTTGTCCTTTATACAAGATACGGTTATCTTGTGTAATGGACAACAACTTCCCATGATCCAGTGATCAAAAGATTTGGTATTTATCACGTACGCACTAGTGCGTCCTCTAGCTGTGGATTGAACTCTATGCTGGTGTTTTTCCAAGCGACTACAATAAGGGGTTCTTCAAGAAGGTCATTAGAAAGTTTTTAAAATGTCTTTAGCACGAGTATGAAGTGCAAACGTCCATAGGCTACGGTAACCGCTATTAATCAGGAGAGCTATATGATTTTTTTAAGAATACTAACGGTTGCCCGCGGCTCCACCCGCGTGAACTTCTGATCCCGTTCCCGCTGTCGAGCATTTTCATATTTATTCACCTTTTAAACCTTCTCTGGACTTCCACAAATAATTCAAGACCATAATTAGCCAAATCGGTTCAGACGTTCTCGAGTTTTAGCGAGACTAACCAACAGCAATTCATTCTTATGTATATAGATTAGCAACCGAAATGACTAATATTCCCTCTAACCCTCATTAGCTCCAATAAGCTCATTGGCTTGTAATAAGTGGGTTTACGTCGGTGGTGTAATGACCTGGTTTCGAATGAACGGAATTCGAACCCGTTACCTCTCGATCTCAAGGCCGACTCCTTAATCACTAAGCTATCGACGCTGTTTGCTAAGTGGTATAAAAATAATAATCCATAACTTACACGGTACATAATGGCAAGCATAACGGTTGCGAGAGTAAAAATATTTTGATTTTGATTTTTTTAAAGCTATGGTTATGGTCAGGGGTGATTATGTCAGACTCAGGTGGACCAACACGAGTCTCAATAATTATAAGGTAGTCATGAGGTATTTTCCTCGGACCCAACGTTCTTTGGGCTATTCATGTTTAAATGGCCCTTTAGGATGTAGGAAGCATGATATTCCCATAGAATACAGAAAATGGGAGAACGGAGATCGGAGAACTAAACGCCACCTTTGCCTGCTCCTTACTGTGCTCTCTATTAGCTAGAGGGACAAGTGGAAAGCCTCCGAACAGCCCTCTACAAGACCGCTCCCAATTCAGCCAAAACTTGTCATAGACGGTAACGTCTCCACTACGAACCGACGTAAACTCCACCGATAATACCTACAAGTAAATTGGCTCAACTGGGGAAGTTCCCATAGAACCACCAAATATACTTTTTAATGAAAGGTAGATTCATCTAGGTAATCTCGCATAAAGGTCTATGTTGACTTAGTGCCAATATCATCAATGAAAAGTACAGAGTAATCTCAAATTGATTTTCTGCCCATTGGTGCCGCGGTGATACAGTATGTTCAAGTGTCTAATCCTTTTATGAACCTGCCCATCCTTTAATTATATAGTAAGTGCAAACTCACAATTCGTATACACAGACGTATCCGGAAGTATGGACATCAAAGGAATCCCGTATTAACTGAATTTTTTGATGAAGTAAATGATCATTTTCTATTCTACAGATATATTATTCCAATAATGCTAAAAGTCGGAATTTATTAACCATAAATAATCCCTATTATAATGTTCACTTATTTGTAACCGACAATATTCAGTTTCCATCGATCGTAACTAGATAGAACTGGCTACAACTAATAACGGTCATAAATAAATATTTACTACTGGCTGCTGTTAGGTTACTTTCTACTCCACTGGTATTCATTTCCACCACACCGCGTCGTTAAAATTTTAGTATTCCTTTACCCACGACCGATGGTATTAATGCGAGCTTTCACTATATTTTACGGATCTCCTATATACTATCGCAGGTTTATAAGTGCCCGGTTAATGGCAATAGGCTCGCCACCTATTATATTGGGACCTAAACATAAACCGGCGAAATGTGGGTGTTAGCACCTCTGCCTACCCCTTCGGTGACACCTATCCTACTAATATTAGTAGGATAACATAACATAACATAAACTCACGCCTGTGATGCGAAATGCGAAATTTTGTAAAGATGTTCGGATGTTTGTATATTTGGATGTTTGATACTCAATCACGCTTTAATGGCTGAGCTGATATGACAAAAATTTAGTGCAGGGATAGACGGAACAACATATAAGATAACGTGTCCATGACCAGCGCAAGTTAAGCGGATTTGCAGTATTTTCGAAAGTTATAAGTAGCTCCGGCCGCGACAGAAATAACTTATTAGATAATTACTCGGTTAGAGGTAAACTATTTAAAAAAATTAACAATTAAGTTATAATTATGTGATAATATGTTGAGCTACATACCGACTCCATCGAGTTCACTATCTTACTGAGTGAGGCCTGTGTCAGTAAGATTCATGACGAATCACCAAATTGATGAACTCTGTGCCCGTGAAGGTAGTGAACGCAACTGCTACGCAGGAGGCGCGGGTTTGATTACCGCTCATTGCTAATATTTGTGTGCATGACTTCATATTCATATATTTGCATTGGTCTGGGTCTAATTAGTGTTGGGTAGATTATCCTAGAATATTTATACTATTAAATATACATCTAAATGTAATATACTCACAATCAGATATTGTACTTCAGGTCAATCCTACTTTTTATACCACGTGGTAGACAAACACACGGCCCACCTCATTGAAAGTGGTTACGATCATGTTAATTAATATATTTTTTTATTATTTTCGTTCAAAAATCTTGAATTTGTAAACAGCCTTATTATATACGCGTTATCATTCCAATATGTTCAGATGTGATCGTTGTAGATTACCTTCATGATAATAAAACATGTATGCATCAAGTGCGAACATGTTGTGTTTTTATTTCATGTCATATCTACGATATTTATGACAAGTACTTACAAGGTGTTTATTTCTCATTTATTATAAGGTCTTTGCCACGTGTCAAATTGGATTATGACATACCATGATTTTTATTGGAATCTAGGTATTAGGTATCTGAAATAAACAAATCTTACAGACAAGCATGTATGAATTCACTTGTTTATTTTTTCGTACTAGAAATCTAGAAAAGTGAAGAAAAATGAATTTAATTAAAGGGCCAGGAAAACGGTAAAGTTCACTTTGATCGCTGATTGTATTCAATCCATGGTGAAATCACTATCATTTGCCGATTGGTAGGTAAATATTGAAGAATTTTTGATTATTTTTAAAAATTGTAAAAAAGATTGAGCTTTGAATATTGTAAAAAAGGTTCAAAGTATGATTGTGTCTGGAAGAAGATGAAGTGGGTGATTTAGGAAATGATATCTGATAGGAATGTGTGGAGGTGAATGACATGTTGCACCAACCCCAAGTTATTGGGATAAGTGCGGGAAGATGATGATGATATTGAAGAATTTTTGATGCAGATAGACGGGCATTCATTACGGGTTTACTTATTACAGTTCTACGATATTGGTATACACTTAGTCAGTAAAACAATTCAGCGATATGATAATTATCTTGGTTATTAATATTGTAGCATTGCCATAAATAAAGATAAGTAGGTATTTGTAGATGCCAAAAACCGTAAATCATAAGTATATGAACCTATATATTAACTATAAGAAGACCTTTAGTACAGTCTTATTCTACTCCTACTATATAAATAGATAGATATATAACTATTTATTGTACACAATATATTGTACATAATTTATTGTACCTACACAATAATAAAATGTAAAGAGTAATGGTCCAAGAATACCCTGAGGAAACCCATAAACAACATTTCTTAGTTCTGAGTTATGTATTTACTCATGTTTAGTCACTGTACTTAGTGTACACAATAAGATAATTTGCGATATGGACACAAACAAATAGCAAAAAGAAAAGAGTATGTTAAAGTTGTGTGGTTTAAATATAAGATAAATTAAGTATAGCTACAATAATTTATATAAATTAAAGGAAAGAAGAAAAGGAAATAAGTTTTGATGAGATTTATAGATCATGAATTGAACATGACGGTGCCTTTAATAAAATAAATATCAATTATAACTGTCAAAGTTGTCAGCCTCCGTGGCGTGGCATGTGGCATGTGCATGCGACTGCTTCGCACGGGGCGCGGGTTCGATCCCCGCTCAGTGCAAAAAGTTGTATGCATGTCAGAAGGCAGTCGCTTCACGTAAAATATCGAGGTTCAGCCGCATCACAGTTGCACTGGAAAGCCGACCCCAACTGGGTTGGGAACACAGAATGATGAATTGTCAAAGTTGTTGAAGATGTTAGAGCGTGACTGAGTTACAAACATTCAAACTGTTTATTACTCAATCACGCAATGACAACACATGATTTAATTTCTCCTACCTTCCATTGCAAGTACTTGGTTTACGGCAGGCGCTTATTACGTGTAAAATTAAAAAAAAAACTGGCGAAAAATTAATGATACGCCTATCGGAAATATGGAGAAAAAATAATCCCACACGGTGTGTATGTGTTTTTTACAATCCTTGAATTACATCGCAAATTTTAAGCTAAGCTAAAATTTCTATGTGACTCCTTCAACTGTTAATAAAACAGCCGTATAGCATTTTAGGAATTTGAATTACGTAACCACGTATAAAATTAATGGTGATTAAGAAATTTTATTTTCCTATTACATTCCCGAATGTAACTACCTAACCTACTATATAACTGCAATGCAACCTATTACATAATTGCATCAAGCAAGGACTAAAATCAAATATTCAATCATAAATATCTAGATTTAGAATGTGAGGTATAAATAACATACAGAAAATTGAACGAAAATTTCTGTACAAAAATAACTTGTGGTATTGCACAATATGTAAAATTGTAGGATATAAAAGTTGCACAAGTGCACCCTGGAAACATATCTTTGGCTGAAACGTTAAACGTTTGGCTTAACATTCAGTGAAGGTCAATAAATATATTGCATAAGGTGGTATAAGTATACTAGCAACAATGGGAACTAGTAATCCCAAGAGACGTTTACATTTTGCGTAATATTAATTTAATTCACGTAATAGAAAACAATGATTTTTCCGTGAATTTTCTTTAAGAGTACTGGACAAAATGACATTCTATTGGCGAAACCCGTTGATAGCAAACGGTTCGCTTCGACGCGATTCCCTCAATAGAATATTACCATAAAGGCCCTTTTTCAGTCGTGCGAAAAATCCCCACTGCTTGTTACGGGTGTGTATAGGCCCTGCATGGTAACTGAATTTATTAATATTCCCGTTAATCCCTTCAGCTGAACTTAATATTGTGCTAGGAGTGAGTTCACATTGGTAGTTTAATAACCAAGATTCGAACCCACTAAACTGCCGAGTAACACAAGGGTAATGAATAGTATCAGGGCAAAACAGTTATTGCCAGTAGCTTTTTGTAAAAAAAAACTGTCACCAAGCGAATGATAACAAATGCAAATTCAGATTATTATTAAAAAATACGTTTTGTAACTAGCCAAACATTTAAACGTCCTTAAAATACTACAATGGAACGGAATGTTTTGTTGAAAATGCTTTATGATAGGAAGCACAGTGAAAATATTTTTTCCCACGAAACAGCTGCTGACACTTTTCAATGACATTTCAAATAAAAAACGGTAGGTAACCCGTTATCAAATGCAGGATTCACCCAGGAAATGATTCACCTATCCCTTGTAACTTTGCGTCATAGCATATTTCCCATGAGCCCATCCCAGCCAATCCCAGAATCGTTATAATAGGTTTTTCGAATAGTTTTCACGCCGTTTCGTTGCGGTTGATTGATTAGTGTGAAAAGTTTGCGTTTTGATCAGATGGGTATACACATTGTGCCTTTTGAATTCTAGGAACGTAAGTGTACAAAAGATTGGACTTTCACTATATAGGTTAATTGCTCAGTGGGCTTTTGTGTGGAATATATAACAGTAGGTATTACAGTAAAAACTGAAATTACTACACCCTTGTAAGTTGTATTGGTTAATATGTCGTAACATTGCAGACACAGTAGTGCGACTTGCTCTCATGAATAATGATGATTATAATGCTTCCAATCTGCAACTACCATCAGCAGTCGTAAGACAGATGGACTGACGGGTCCTACTATGATACAATACTATGATACCAATCGATTTAAAATTGTAGAAAGTGAATCTCTAGACGGCATTTGATTACAGGCAGAATGCTCTGGCCGCATGATTTATTACACATAATAAAGCAAGATCTCCTGTACGTCTTTTTTCTTTTTTCAAATTCTTAAAACATTTTCGATTTGATAAAGTTAATACTTAACAATTTTAATGCCTCAAAATTTTATAAAAAATATAATACCCACTTTTGATACGCTTTTATTAACTTGGTAACGATTCCCCCAACGCTGCAAAATCGCCGTAGTCGCCGTAAAAAATCGTTGTTTATAAATTAAACAGTTATTATATTGAACACACATAAAAGATAATATAAGTCTATTAACCACTAGTAGAGTGAAGAGTTATATATAATAACTGCTTACGCTCAAGATATGGAATTGCATTAGAAAATGCAATATGGCAATAACAAGATAAGGAAGAACACGTAAGAGGACGGAGACGGGTAAGAAGTGAAATTGGCTTAACCCCCAAACTAGGGGCCTCACACACCGACGTGAGAATGTAGTGGGAGTCCACTAGCTCAGTTCACTAGCCCACTGTTCAGAACGGAGGTGCGGAGAGCGAGTACGTAGACTGTCACCACCTTTTTGTATGAGCAAGTTATGCTCGAGAAGAAGGCAATGGATCCAATGAGATGCTTGCCTACGGGGCTCTTACGTTTTAATCCGCCTCTACCTAGATATTTGGTAGGTATTACTCCTTTCTGATGAAATCAACATATCACACAAGTATTACTCTTCCAAATTATGCATAATTGTCGCAATCCTATTCAAAATCATCGATTCTGCAAACATGCCAGACAACGATTTCACGGTAAAGATAACTGTATCAAAATTTGGTAGCCACGTCATTTGCCCAATTGGCCTGGCGAGGACATCGGTCGACTACAATGTGCCGGAAGTACACATCCGCTTTCCATCGGCACAATTTTTTGGAAACACCAAAATTTTCATAGTCTAAACCTTCAGCCATCATTGTCATGCAGATTTGTGTTTTATTGTACGACATGTACTAGCTGCCTGTGGTATGTTTGTGGTACTTGCGAACCTGAGGCCCTACTGCGCAATTAGGCTCGTTTAAAAAGGCAATGCTAATAAACGATTTCACTCACATGTAATTAAGGCAACAATTCTATGGGTGTTGTTGAAAGTTTGCGAAAAACGGTCAATGGTCTCAAATTTTAGAAGTATGTGCCTTTATTGATATTCAAATATTAGTAAGTGCATCGACGATCGATTTGTGCAGCTTGTCCTTCGATTTTTCCTCTTAGGTCACAGACAAGCCCACGGCTCATCTGATGAAAATTTGATACCGTGGCTTGTGGACGTTTGCAACACCAAGGGTCTCACACTTGTGCTGCCGACCCTGTACACGAGAGTAGGGAGGAGGTGGATGTGTAAAAGGTTACGAGAGTTTCTGTGTCGAAGACAAAGCAGGGTGTCATAACATCACCAACCCCTTGTTCTTTTCACTGACAACACAAAATCTCTCCAGTGAGTTCTGGCGATCCTATTCGCCACCAAGAACACAACACAAGGTTTTTATGAACCGCGGTATTCTGTGCAGATTTCCATATATATGCCTTTCTTTAGCTATTCTCATCCATTCTGGACCGGCAACTCTTTTAATGTCATCTTCCCAGCGTTAGAAGTTAGCTATAGAAGTTTCTTAGTTACCATTCTGATATTATTCGAGTTCATTTCTCAGTCTTCTTACTTTAAGACGTATGTGGTGGATAAAGAATTCTAAATCTTTATTGTGCGATATAGAAAAAAAGAGATACCGATCCGTTTGGTTGGAATAAGAATTAAGGTACAAAACTTTTGGCGAACACACGATTTCTGTACTAATCGTGGTACGAATATAATAAGTTCTAATAAATTATACAAAATAATTTTTTCATCACATAGTTATTGCAATATTTTAATTAATAGACCTCACGAACTCACTCCGAGCATTACATATATAGCGATTATTCCTGGTATATACCTTGACCCTAGACGATTTAGTTTGTTTTGGTGTACTGTACCTACTTGTGTAATGATTACACCAACTGAATTACAGGAAGGAAACTTCTACTTCAAGGAAACTGATAACGAAATCATGTTCCAATTGCATGTTAAATATTGGTACTTATAACAATATTTAAGTATATATGTGATACTAGTTTTTGGAGTTAAGTACTCCCAAAATTCACAATATTAAAAGAGCAGAGAAATTTAGGACAAAAGGGACTTTCCGTTGGAAAATTATTTTTATGGGGCACTGCTAACACAGAGGACGAGTTAAGCAATCTCCGACCTACATGAGCTTCTTTTTTTTTACGTAGGGCACGTCAATTTGACTTCACCCCGCATGATGGTAAGCTGAAGGCAAAGTCTCAGGAGAGAGGGGTCGTATTCCAGGGTTTAAAAGTTTAGTAGCCTACGTACTATTCCAAACTGTACATTATTTAATCTAGCCCTGTGCAAAATTTTAGGCAGATCGTTCTACTGTTTGAATAACAAGCATCTGAAAATCTTCACACACTTTCAGAAGGTACTGATCATCGAAGATCCTCAACGGTACCGATAAATCAGAAATGAACAGGGCGAGTGAGACATGAGATCAAATATAAAATGACAATTTTCAGTCACTCTCTGCTTTCTTATAATCAGAAATCTCCGAGGGCACCTCAGAACTCCATGCATAAAATAAAATTATCATTTTATTGTGAAATAGTCTACGCCCGCGTGGGTGTCGGTTATCGCGACCTAAGCGCCATCTGTTCAACTAAAATTCTATATTACTAATCATAACTCTGATTCTACTAAACCGATTGCAATCAAACAAATGTTAGATTTTAAGTTAAACCAAACCTCTTCAAACAATAAAAACCACATTGAAATCCGTTCAGTAGCTTTTGCGTTCATCGCGGACAAACATAAACATTTTACAATTATATAATAGTATAGATAGATAGATAGAAAGATAGATAGAAGATATTCTCTAAATTCAAGTTTTTGTATGAGCATAGCATTGTACGTCATCCTGTACAATAACAGGATTACTCCGGGGGTTGTGGATTGGTTTTATTGAATAGGTGGTACCCCAAAATCCCGTATATTTTTTTCTATAAAATAGAACGTTTCTTTGTCTGGTCGAATTGTGATCACAATTAAACGCAGGTGCGTTTGTTGTATTGTTGCAACAGGTAAATAAATATCAAATATAGGGAAGCTATGAAGCTTAGAAGCAGGTATGAACCTGGAAAAATAAACTTAAGAGATATTATGAGACACATTAGCATTAATGTGCTTGAAACAAAAAGCACAATAAAAATGAGTAGCTATTTTGTTACTAGCGCCTACTTAGTAAGTTCGTATTTCGTTTCTAAGCCTTTTAGAAATCACATTAGATAACTTATCTATTCATTCGATTACGATCCAAAGGCAAAAATAAGAGGCGTTTAAAAGATAATATTATTTCGTATAAATAAGATTAGGTATATAAAAAAGTTATTAGTAGTGCACAACTTACATACTTACTCCCAAATATTTGCTTGTTACATTTAAATATTTTTTAAGTCATCCAACTGGAGGAAGTGCCTGAAGATAGGTACGTCTAAACAATAATAATTACTATAAATAATGAATGAGATTTTATGAAAGAAATAATTATTTGAATACTTAGCAAATTTTCATCATCTTTCATTTTTTTATGTCATAGGAGCGTCACAAGAATCATTAACTGTTGATATCATTCTAATTTACAATGCTCTTGAAACGACATTTATCACACACATACACATCATATTCTACGCTTGATATCAGAAGGCCGTTGGACCAATATTTTCATCTAAACTCTATAGTCTCTATATCAATATTTTGCCGTCACGAATAGGTTTTACCCCGGAGCCGCGTAAATAGAATGTTTCACACCAAAGTATTTGCCCGCAAATATTATTTACTATGCAAATATAATATGTAATACCCTTACTACTAATAAAAATTGGAAAGTACACGTGTGTGTAATTGTTACTCAGTCACGGCAGAATCGAAAACGATCCGGATATCATGTTGGGATTACATAGGTATGCTAAGCTATGTAATCTCAAAGTATGTAATTTATATTTTGATAATTGTAGCTTACGTACGATGGAGCTGGCATGACTTTTTAAGCTAAGAGTTCCTAAATAAATTTACTTACATTAAAAAAAATACGTACAATCTCCTGTAGGTACATGATAGATGCCTGAGTTGCATCATTGGCATAATGCTTAACAGTGACATCTCAAAAGTTCATTGGCATCATTAATTGCTTAAGTTTTGGTTTATCGCCCTATACTTAGTTGTTTGAATAGTATAAAATCATGTCTCTGACTGTTTGTATCTCTGCTAACTTCTTAATCATTCCGTGGATTTCGATGTTTTCATTGCCTGTATTGTATACATTTCATTGATGTATTATGTATTATAATTTTATACAAATTTTGAAGAACCAGAAATCAAAATACACTCTTACCTTGTACATTCAGGAATGGGTAGTTATTTTTAAACAGAACTAAAGAATAAAAAATGCAGGTAACGAATACTTGCGTCAATTGAATAGCTTATCTGCACCAAGCCTTACCACCTTTTAGTGATAAATTGAAATAATTTTGTATATATTTCAATTTAGCTTTGCTTAGTAGGTATTGCTTGAGTCAAATATTTTCCAGTTTGTAATGAGTTCATTGAGAAGTTAATATAAATTTAAAATTACAAATTATCGCTTTTATGTTTAATTCAAAATTGTGTGCTGGTTTGAAGGAAGGAAGAAAATATACGAATACAAATGAGTTAAATTCATGGATTTTAAATATTACCGAATGCTTTCGAGTCCTAGGTTTTATATCTTAGATATTCAAAATAATATCATTTGATTTAAATTCAGACGTTGATGACTTTATAAAATTCCATGCTCATAGGACGTTATTTAGAAAGCAAATAAAATGATGTAAAATAACAAATATATTGTAACATTATTGCAAAAAGTATTTATTCCATTGAAAGTTCTCAACAATATATTGAATACAATTAATTGCACCCATTTCACGGCTCCGTGCGAAATAACGGTGTCTATGGCAGAATGTATCCATTTCAATACAGCGACAAGCATCGATAGATAATCGTATACTGTTATAATGATATCAGAGAGTTAGTGATCCATGGGTTTTGTACATGGCATGGCTCAAATGGCCGGTAGGTACCTACCGACACTTCCGATTGTTCTGACATTTTACAGTGTTTACAGCGAATATTGTTGACCGTCTCGCTTATTGTAAGGAATTCGTGTCATATCAATATGAAGACGATAAATGTGTGTTCATGAATATTCCTATTGATACCAGTGACAGTATCCATTGTAAAAAAATATATAGTCTTCATAACATATTCTACACATACTTTGTATAACAAATACGTGACGATTGTTTTTGGAGATGTGGATTTGTGGATGTCGTTGTTCATTGAAGTACAATATTTGTTATTATACCTACACTGGCTGTTCATACGAGTATAAATAAGAATACTATATTATTTGAGTTAAAAATCACTGATTTTCAAAATACGTGACAATTGTTTTTGAAGGTGTGGAGGTCGTTGTTCATTGAAGTACAAAAAATATTTGTTATGCACTGGATGCTGATATGAATAAGAACACCGAATTCGTGGCAAATCCCCGTTTTGTTGGTTTTACGTTACGTGGACCGCGGTAGCCTAGTGGTATGGGTGATGGACTGCTGAGACGAGGTCTCGGGTTAGATCCCAGGTTTTACCATGGCACACTCCAATGACTTTTCGATGCTTTTATAAGTGCCCGGTTAATGGCAAAAGGCTCGCCACCTATTACATTGGGACGTGGAATGTGGGTGTTAGTACCTCTGCCTACCCCTTCGGGGATATAGGCGTGAGTGTTATGTTATGTAATGTCAATCACCACATCATTTCCTATAATGAAACGTTCAACTTTACTATAATTTTCTCATATGAAGGTCGCAATTATAGACCAAATGTTAGCTCGTTATTGATGCGACTGCATGCAGATTGTTTAACGCAGCCTTGCTCTCGATCGACTCATGACATGTTTGCGCAACTAAATGATCATCGTTTTCCGAATGACCTATTGCTTTGAATGCAGAACATTTAAATTGCTCATTAAGTTATTTTTTTGCGAATTCAGATAGCCAGCTAGTGTCGAAACTTTACGTGATTATTAATAGTAACAAAATAATCGGGTAGTTTTTTTTTCAAATTTATTTAGCTGCAACATTTTCGGTGAGGAATTTCTTTTCATATACCCATTTTTTACAAAGTGCTCGATTGGTGGCGATAGGCTCACCCCGTGTTACGTGAGACCGAGAATCATAGTTGGCGAAATGTGGGTGTTTAATACACCTCTGCCTACCCTAGTAATATGTTCTTAAAAATTAGCATTGAGTTAATTAAATTGTAGAGGTTATCCGACTAAGAATTAAAGTTACCAACTTAGCTCAATCTGAAATATCAGCGGGCTGGGTCTATTTGTCGAAGGGTCGTCTATGGTCTATGGGTCCACTGGAGCAAACGAGAGCTTGTGTGGAGACCATAAGAAGTCAAACGAAGGGTAGACGCCCCCTAACCAGATGGATCGACCACCTGAAAAAACTGGACTAGATGCAGAGGAGGAGCAGGGGGAGGCCCACCGCAGTCCACTGCTGCACCACTGTGGTGGGCTAATTGAATTGATTGATATTCAAAATGCTCATTTGCTATTTAATTTCAAATGGGTGTGTCTAATAGTGTAGTACTCTAATGTTACTTAAAACCTCATCATCATTACCAGGTCACCACATGTGTGGTCGGTGACGCGGTGCCAGGGATAGCGTCAGAAGATGAAGCCTCGGGGGGCGAGCGTCATGCACGCTTTCACCGCGCTCACCATGCTCACCATGGCTAATGGTAAGTACTAGTGTAGTTTGATTATGATACCTAAAATACTTAACCACTAAGCAACTAAAGCGTAGGTATTTTAATGGTTAAGGAGATAGCCTTACGATTGAGACGACCTGGGTTTGAATCCTGGCCATTACAATACGGACGTGAATAACACAAGCAATTATTTCTGACACTAGTCCGTCTCATTGCTCATCATCATTCAAGGACCAATCGCTTTTGCATCGAAAACTTGTAATTTATAGTCTGGCGTTTGCTCTCCGATTTCGGGTGAAATATAATACTTTGCCACTAAAGATTCCAAAAATGTATTAATATTCATTTTGAAGGTCCGTGTTCAGGAACATTATCAGTCCGACTGTACATATAAGAATTTATGTTTACTAACACGCAGATAATAACTCATAAGAATGTTTATCAGAGTTACAAACATGAGAGTACAAGTTTACAAATACGATTGAATTGTTTGCAGCTCAAACGACGTGCAACCAAGGGATGGGCCGAGTGATGTATGAGCGGCTGCCGAACCAACAATTGCATGGATTCGATGACGATGTAGTAAGTAAAACATTAAAGAAATATGAGTTTTCAACCAAATTTAAACTGCGGTTATCAGTTCATTATAAAATCATTACAACGTAGGCTCTTGATAACTATCGGAAAAGCGTTAGTTATTTGAGAAACATGCTTAATCTTGGTAGATTAAGCATGATTTGACTGTATTATATTGTTATCAGATTTGAATAATCTGGAAAATAATGGAATATGCCATGAATGGGATTTTAATTCATATTTATAAACTAAACTTACACCGAAACCAAAGAAGGCAAATTTCAGGAACTATTTAATATGGCAATTTAAATGTACAGCAAATCTTCTTAAGTTTTCTAGACCCTTTTCGACTGACTATTTCATTAGGTACTAGAAAAGACAAAAAGTGCGCACGTAGCATGTAGGTACGGATAAGAAAATCGAAATAGTCAAAAGATTGTTTTTATTGCACATAAACGAGGTCAGAGCTCCACCAATGCGATATGCTTGTGGTGCGAAATACCCACTAATTCTCTAGGGTTGGTAATTTGAACAACTCTCCTACAGCGACCTTTTCTAAGGTTTAGAACTTAGGTTCCTTTTGATTCACTTATATACCACAGTTTTATAGAAAATTCGTTTAACCATTTCTCATTAGGTACGTGAGACAGCACCACCTTTCCGCGTCCTAGAGAAATGCCAGGACCTGTGTTTGCGCGACCGTTCTGGAAACAGTTTGGTCAGGACATGTAATTCAATTGACTTCCAACCTGGAGCCCGTATAGCTGCGTTTAGTCCTGAACCAGAATACGAAGAATCAACATGCTATCTGACAAGAGAACAGGCTGCTCCAGAAGGAATTGGAACCCTTATGATTGTTCCAAACAGCGTTCATTTCAATGAAATATGTCTCACGTGTAAGTGCAGTTTGTCAATATTATTGGTAACATTTCTGGTTCCCACAATGATTATTATGAAATTATGATTTTAGCGAATCGTCCGGAGCGTGAATGTCCATCCCGTCGATATGTTTTTGAACGTCATGCTCGTAAACGGCTGAAACTCCCACCATCAGATCTCAAGGAAATTATGGTCGCTAATCGAACCGAATGTGAAGACAAATGTTTGGGAGAGTTTAGTTTTGTATGTCGCTCAGCAACATATGATTCCGCTTTGAGAACATGTTCTTTGAGTAGATTCACCAGGCGAACCCATCCAGAAATGTTAGAAGATGATCATAATGCTGATTACTTGGAGAACACTTGCTTAAACGGTAATTTTTGAACCATTACTGAGAAATAATAATTAATAATACGTCTGGGGTTTATTTTAATTACCTACTTTGTTTTTTTTTCAGCTGAACGTCGTTGTGATGGTTTGGCAGTATTTATCAAAGAAGAAAACAAACGTCTTGGTGGACCTTTCGAAGCTGATGTTTTTTCTAATATGACTTTAGACGAGTGTCAAGCTATGTGTGTCCGTGCTGAAAAGTGAGTAAAATATATGTTGAAGAAATATTAGAAGACTTCTAAAATTTAAAAAACGTCACGTCAAGGCAGTTTCTGGTTTGATTATTTTCCAAATATAACTAATTAAATGATTGATTTTTTTCATTTTTCAGGTATTTTTGTCGATCAATTGAGCATGACGCCATGACGCGCCAATGCGTCCTCTCAGAGGAAGACTCAGTGTCCCAGAAGGACGACGTGACTGTAAGCGCATCACCCACTCACCACTTCTATGACCTTGTCTGTCTGGATAATCGTGAGTATTTATTATTAGATATCGTGTTTGTTTGTTTTTCAATAACAATATAATATATAACGTTGAACATTATATTATTTTAACCTTAAAACGGCATGACGTTGTTTACAACTCAAACGTAAAATTACACACAATGCCTTTTTTGTTATTGTACTGTCTTATTTCATTTATTTACACGCAAAATCCGAATAAGTTAATTAGGTCAAATTGTAAGAGCAAAAAACAATTAAGGCCAGAATAATAAATTCCTAGGAAAAAATTACAAAATTATAATGTATTTATCAAAATTTATTCACTCATAATAATCTCCATGGGAACACGGAAAGCAACAACTGCACACGTTAATGCATTACGTAGGTATATTACTAGACTACAGGCCCGTGTTGAAAAAATTATAGGTCATTTGAACCACCAGGTGACGTATCTAGAACAATATAAGAGCATAAAATAATAAGATTCAGCACTATGGCGTCACTTGTAAGCTGCTGTCCAACTGAGTGCAGGTGAGCATTCAAAAGTACAGGTTGAAAGACAGAATCGGGCAGTGTTATAGGAAATTCATAGTACCTATACCTATGTTAGGGCCTAGGGAAAATTCTGACAATAAGCTCACTTCGCATGAAATATATGAGCGCGAATGTATGAAATAATATTATATCTTGGGCCAGCCTGACGTAGTTTTAAAATATTTTTATATTTATTGGAGGTGAATAAATTGGCACCTGTACAAAATTATTAGATACCTATACCAGCTAATGTTTTGAACTTTTGCATGACTAGATCTTATTAAGTAAACTATAATTAACAAATTATAAAGTGTGTAATCTTCTTTTAATAACATAGAAACTGAAATTGTAGTAATGCATGAAACCACATTAAGGTTTTTCTCACGATTATGATCAGTCTCTCATCGGGTGACAGCTCGTGGCACGGAGTACCCAGACAACAGCGTGACGTCACACCTGTTCTCACCTGGCCGACGTCCGGACACCGCCTTCCAGAGATACAGGAACAGCAGGATAACGGGAGAATTTCATTCCGAGATCACTGGAAGATCTTTGAGCGAGTGCTTGGATGAATGTTTAAGACAGACAAGCTTTCAATGCAGGTAATAAAACTATTTGGATCACGATCTTCATGTATTCCCGGTTGCATCAAAGGCTTTCATTTGGGAGTCCGAAGACCAACTACTCCTACTCATAGTTCTCATTTTGAATTTGGGTTATACTGATGATGTGGAATCAACTGCCGACTTAACTACCTTGAGGATAGCCTATGCTATTTCACCTCCATCACCATCATCTCCGCACTCTCCTCCGTCTTTCAGAATGTCAGGTGGGGTAAGACGAGGTGAGGTAAGGCAGAGGAGCGGCGAGGACAAATATTCTCATTATGTACCTGGCAATGCAAGGTGGCTTTGTTTTGTAGGCAGAAAAATGACCGCAAGATACTTTGTTATGTTATGATAATATATGATTTCGACATGCACGTCATCTCTTTTCAGCTAACATTCAACATTTGTATTACCATAATTTATGACACAGCAAAGTCCAGTTTACATAAACGATTTTAACGATTTTAAATAAATACTCTACTACAGAACAAGTAATGACCCGGTATTCAAATTCGACCTTGTTGCTTTTCAAAAACATCAAAAAGTACTATATCAAGATTATTTTATGTTATGGACTTATTATCCTTAATTCAATGCATGATAAACTGCGTTTATCAATTCTGACCTATATTGTAGTCGAAAAACAAGACATTGATGGATCTTCGATAAACATTTCAGCTTGTATTCTATAAATGTTGAGATAAGCTTCAAATGAGTTCACTGGACGATAGTCGGCGAATTGAGATAGGTATGCAAAAGAATTTTGAACTGCATTCAGATGTAGGTTAATATAGAACAAAGAAAATTAAAGAAAGAGAACATGCTTATTTTGTTCTTGGACAAAGACGGATATGCATGTAATGTTACTAGACTCGACTAAAGTAGAGACAAGGTATACGATCTGTAAACAAGCAGACAGACAGTGAATGTAATTAGATAAATTGTATGCTTTCATAGAAACACAGCACTCAGATCAGGTATTTAGGTATTTACAAAATCTTCAAGTGTACCTAAGTATCAAACAAAAGATAGGTATGTCTTTCAATTCCGAATAATTAGGAAGGTAGGGAATACTTACATAAAAAAATCTTAATATTTAATTCACTTTAGGTGTATAAATCTAAAGGTAACTTAAAATACCCTTTAGTATTTAATTCTTCACTACATAGTATAAAACAAAGTCGCATTCTATGTCCCTACATCCCTTTGAATGCTGAAATTTTTAAAACCACGCTACGGATTTTGATGTGGTTTTTTATTAGATGAGTACAGTGGTTGAAGAGAAATGTTTATATGTATTATTATAGTAGAAGTGAAAAATGTTGCGAAAATGGCGTGACGCAGACGAAGTTGCGCAGGTCAGCTAATTAAAAATTAAAGAAATAAAAAGTCAAAGAAAGTATGGGAACAATCATCAATCACGTACACTTTATTGATGATTGAATAATACCTACTTCATTCATTCATTTATTCAGCTCAGCTTTTTGCTTTTTTGTTGTTTTACATATTGTATTTATTAAGCATAAAACTCGATTGCGTGCACGGAAACTATTCAGCACTCATGTTTGTAACATGTCATTGTTCAGGTCGGCGGTGTACAGCGACCGCGCCAGGACATGTCGACTGAGTAGATACAATCAGAAGGATGGCATGCGATTACTTTATGATCCCGATTTCGATTATTACGAAAATTTAATGCGTGAGTATCATTTTTATATATTTACTCGAATCCTGAAGAACTTATATACGCCTTAGAGCCATTGTTCCGCTCCATAGACGACAACTATTATTTGAGACAATAGTTAGTTCCGAGTCTGAGATTCGCTTATTGTTTTTGATTGGTATCTCTTGTTCCCTGAAGAAAAACCATAAGTGACATTCGTTCATTGTTTAATATGGGCAGGTGGGGTTGGCTCGAATTTCAGGCCCTGTGCACCCATCTTAACATTTACTTTATAAGTATTTACCTATTTAATATATTATTATATATCTGTGTAGATGAACACACAACTGAATGGCGAACAATTACCTAATAGAACTTGAAATATGTTCTGAACAAACGTTGGAAATGTTTATAAAATTGATCCATATAATAGATATACTCTTTCACTAGTTACATTGCCGTAATCGGTGTCTTTCACTTTATTCCTGGGTATCTTATTATATGGAAACGTGACCGAATCAAAATCGCCTTACACCTACGTCACAACGAGTTTTTATTGAATCACATGAGAGTGTTTTGATGTCAAATGACGCATTGCACTTAGAAGATAGGGAAGGAAGACTCCAATAAAAGTATCAGCGAGAATTGAGATTAATATAACGAGAACAGCGTGGTACCTAATACACTACCTACGTACGTCTATGATGGGTACGCTCTAGGGATGGCAATTGCAGATCGCATAAGCTGTCAACTGAAAGAGCTGGGCAGACTAGGGACTTTCATCCACTCAGTCCAAAAGTATTATACCTGTTTAAAAATTCGTCATTTAGTCCACCAGTATGCATAGATAACGTAATGACTATGAGGTTGCATGATTTGCTTCAGACAAACAATTTATCATCTTTGCTTTTTTTATAAAGAAAGCTCTGTAACAGACCGAATATTTTTGTTGAGGTTTTTTGTTTTTTATAGAGTTTTTTCTTGATCAGTTTGTGACCTACTTAAATAAGTAGACTACTAAAGAATATCTCTAGAACTGTGATTATCAATTTACAATAGGGTAAGTACTCGCAATTCTCGATAGAGCTGGTTAACCTTACATACCCTATCATTAACTATAAACTCTATGTACTTACAACATTGTACATGATTATATTGTGCTATGACGTGTCTTTTATAAAAAGAAAAAAATAGTTTTGTATTTTATACAGAGTGTTAGGGAAATACTCCCGAAAATGAAAACACATAAAAGCTCAAATCCATTACCACTGTTTTTATCAACTTGCATTTATTACAATAAACTTATAGATTCATATACGTAGTCTGAATTAAAACACCTTAATTCATGTAATAGTACTCTATCTACATTTTAAAAAATCTGATATTAAATTTATAACTTAAAAATCCATTAATGAAAAACTTCTAAGCAGCGCGTGGACTGCTTTTATTTTGCTCCTTTAAGTTATCGCATTTTAAACATAAAAGTGATAATTATGAATAAAAACATTTTTAACATAAAAACAGAATCAAGTAGTTAACGAATAAAAGATAATACTAGTACCTACTTCAGCGAAGAATAGACCTTGCGAGCACCCATTTTTGTTAATTTTTTTCCCACTACTTTTGTAATGTCGACGGTATATCGTTTTTTTAACTTAAACTAATAATAATAAAATGTTCTATTTTCACACAATTGAGGAATCATAATATTTTATGTTTCTGCCGAAAATTATCATAATTCCGTTTATTAATTATGCAACAACAATCTTCATTCTTTTTCTCCCCATTTCCCGCTTTAAACGCTGTTAAATCAACGACTTCGTCTGCCAAATTTAGTGATAATCGGTTAAGAAATGCGTCCTCTAGACCAGATCTGACATACCCACCAACATACGAACGAAAGCAAAAGATAGCTCTCTTCGCTCGCTTTTAAAAGAAAGTAGTTACAATTGAAACAGTCATCAAACTTTTTAAAATACTTAGTATCTTATATTGTATTTTACCAGCTGTATACATACCTACAGTAAAAACAATATTATTGGTTGATACTTGACAGCCTTAAGTGCTCTGCAATTGCTTCAATACTAGGGCACGTTTAGCATCATACGACATTGACCCTTCTGGGTCTATAAATAGATCTATTGCCTTTATAACTCTTATTGGATCAAATTGGTCTTTGTGCTCCAATAGGAAAATGGGTATAGATGAGATGAGGTGATACTATAACCAATAGATCTTATTGTGTTTCTGTAGCTATAAAAGAAATTGGTAAGATGTTCTAACTAATGGTAAAACTAATCAATTTTTGCGATACCTCGATAGTGCATAGAGCAGTATATTTTCCAAATTGTGTGATGTGATGTTTTAGTAAAATGATCATTGAAAATAATGTTATGGACATTCAGATCAGCTAGTGACCGGTGAGACAGAAGCAGGGAGTCCCGGAACTGGTTCACAGGGCAATTGGGGACGTCCAACCACGTCTACAGGTTCGCTGCATGGTAGACAGGATCAGAGATATTCTCGACGATTGATGAATGTTTTATATCGAATTATTTGTATACTTATGTACTCACCTACTAAATGTACACAAATAAAACTGTAAGTGCGAAACGAGGTCATAGCGCGCGCGGATTGTTTTGAAATCTATGATTTATAGTTTTGAGTTCCCTCGTATGCTCTCTGCGCTATCCTCAAAAGATAGCCCAAAAACCCATACTGTACGAATAGAGCACATTTTAAACACGTTGTGGGTCTATAACTCGCGCCTAAACCTATCTCTGTAGGTATCTAAGTATATAAAGTTATAAATATCCATCAGAATTATCTATTGGTAGCTCAGAATGCAAAATATGCACTTATCTATTCGTGTGGCGTTAGCGTACCTAATGATGTCAATTAAGAGTGTAGGTACTGGTTTGGCCTCTAACTATTATGTAGATATACAAACCACAAACGTGGTAGTTAACGACATTATATTCACAATACTTTTTTCTCAGATGTATCTAACTAAAATTAGTCCTTCTAAGAGCAAATTACACAAAGTACACGTAGTTGAAGTCGTAGTAAACAGGTCTCGGCGTTAGCTAACGCGTTAGCACATTTGAATTTCATTAAAGGGTGGAAATCGGTTAAAGTAAAGTAGTTGTGTTTACAATGGACCTAAATTATTATTACAAAATAAAATATTCAACAATCGTTCGAGATTATCACAGTAGCAGCTGTGTAAAAAGTTTTAAATATAGATATTGGTTTCGTCAGATTTTTGTAGATGTGATATTTGGGTATCTAAACTTTATTTTGATTGGTGATGTTGTAACCTGTAATATTATTTAACGTGTTTGATTGATAGAAAGTCGGTAAAATAATTGTGTATAGAGTAACTTTAAAGGACCTATAACTTTGTAGTTGTTAAGTAAGGTAGTAATGACCAGGGTGACAACGAATTCATAGAATGATATTTATTTAAATTTCGTGAAAAAATAAACTGCAAAATACTTTCATTGTAAATTAAAATTGGATGAATGTTTCGTCCAATTTTAATTTAAGGAAACATCTCTTCTCTTCAAAATTATTTATTTCTCTGACGTTTGTTTGGAAGATATTACATGAATTCAATGTGACCCTGTATAGTAGTAGTTAGCTGTAGATTTACCTGTAAATAGCGATTATTGAAGCGTTTATTTAATAAGTAGCATGCCAGATATAACCCTAGCGTAGTTAGTTCAACGTAGTTTGGTAGATTAGTATGTTTGTTTGCATGCTTTATACACCTATCGGAAAGATCCTTTCTAAACCTTGTTTCTCATACAGGTGGTAGTAACAACGGCGACCGGGATAGATACCCGCCAGGCGTTGACCGCTACCCGGATGATGACCGGTACAGTGATGACGACCGGTACGACCGTGACCGTGACCGGGATCGTCGACCGGACCGGTATCCAGACGACAGATATCCGGGTGGAAACGATGACCGTTACGACGATAGATATCCCCCAGGCGTTGGATTAGACCGTTACCCATCTGACAGATACCCGCCCGGCTTAGGCCCCGACCGTTTTCCTTCTGATAGATACCCACCTGGTATAGATCGATATCCACCAGGTATCGATCGATATCCTCCAGCCATAGACCGCTATCCACCGGGAGTTGGAGTTGATCGATACCCAGCTGGATCTGATAGATACCCATCAGGTCTTGATAGATACCCGCCTGGAGTAGATAGATATCCACCAGCAGGTAGCAGGTATCCTGTCCCAGGTGTTGATCGCTACCCTCTTGACAGTGGCCGATACCCTACCTATGATTATCCTTCTAATGACATTGGAAGATATCCAGCAGACAGATATCCTATTAGTAGATACCCTATCGATGTATATCCAGAAAGGTACCCAGCAGACAGGTACCCGGCAGAAAGGGAAAGATATCCGATTAATCCAGTACGAGGCGGTGGCCGATACCCGTCCAGACCGGGTTGGTACTCCAGCCGCTATCCTGACAGATACGATCAGGACCGATTCCAAGGCTCTAGCGATTGGGGACGGTATCCGTACAGCAGGTACCCGGTTGGAGTTAACAGAGATCCGGTACCATTGGGTGGAGACCGTTACCCAGATTTATATGACAAATATCCGCCGACCGGATCGTCATATCCTGGTGAGCACTTAATTTAGTACGTACTTTTTAGATGTAAGCTTGTTTGTTTGTGATAAAATCTATGGGTTATTTTATAGCAGGTTATAGTCGTGGAGGTTATTATGGAGGGGATTACGCTGGGCCTGATCGTTTTCCAGACAGGGCTATCCGGCCAGGTGCAGACAGGTAACTAAGAAAAAGAAGTTTTCTTTAATTTTTTTGAACCATTCAAAAACTTTCACATCTCAAATTGATTATTGAAAAAACCTACTCCTTATTTGGCTAGATATCCAGTGGAACCGAGACCAAGTTTTGGATTAAGACCTAGACCTATAGAGCGACCAAATGGATACCGAGGCACTTATCCACCTCCAGGACCAGTAGATCGACCAATCGGTATGTAATATTTTTTAAAACTAATTTGAGTACATTTGTGAAACAACTATCATCATAATATTTATGTTTTATTATGTAGGTGGATCTGTATACGGTGGCGCTATAGGCGGATATGAACCGGATGGGCCAATTGGACCAGTTGGATCACCTGTAGGGCGCCCACCTCTGAATGGTCTCAACAGTCCTATCGGTGGTCCTATTGGAGGACCCATAGGTAGTATTGGACCTATCGGTGGACCTCCAGTCGGTCACAGACCTTGGCAAGGATCGCGTTGTGAGGATGACAGCTTCAGACAAGTCGGCAGACAGCGTATGCAAAGACGATTTGTACGCCGGTTCACTACAGCACAGTCCTTGGCTCACTGCCAGCGAGAATGCATTGAAGCTAGAGACTTCATTTGCCGGTCGTTCAACTTTAGGTATCTAAATCAATGTTATGTTATGATGTTAGGTATGTTATGATGTCATCTCGTGTTCAATATAGCAAATTACTACTGATACATATTTCGTCATCAGGGATGGAGGAGGTTACGGTAGCGAGCCACGGGACAATTGTGAGCTGAGCGATCGTGACACTCGAGAATTAGATGCAGCCAATCCTGCGCATTTCGATAACACTGCTAACGAATACGATTTCTACGAAAGAGCCCTTGGAAGAATGGCTGATGATTGTTTGGATGGTATGATATAAAGATATTTCTAGGTAGTGGACCTAATCAAAGTTTGGATACATTTACGTATTTGGTTTTGTTATCATTTTGTAGTTTCTCAAGTGTGTAACGAAGACGGAATGGAGTTCACACTTCGCCTTCCAGAAGGATTCTATGGTCGAATGTATACGTATGGATTTTATGATCGCTGCTTCTTCCGCGGTAATGGTGGAGTGGTTAACGCGTTGCGCATTACAGGAGCTCATGGATATCCAGAGTGTGGCACACAGCGGGTTTGTATATTGTACATTTTGTACGCAAGCATTGATCTAACTTTGCCGGAGATTTATTTCGAACCGATAGACCATGCAGGCACTTCCGAATTTTCTAGATTCATTTACTTACTTTTACATGGAAACAGATGTTCATTCAAAATTAAAGAAAAACGATTGTGAAGATCATGTTCTTAAAAGTTCAACTGTTAACGGTGAAGAACCTACTGATATGTGTATAGAAGTTTAAAATAGAGTTTTTGCGCTGGCTATCTTGCGTTTATAAAATGCAAAACTATTTGGCAATAACAAAGTATTTCATTATACCTACTTCTGATACTAAAAGTAGAGTAGCGAGTGATTTTTGTTTGTGAAATAATGAGGTTGTAGGTCAAACGGTATTATTGATAAACGATTGGAAAACTTATGTTTTTAATATCTCAGTATCAAATATTTTACTTTTCGCACGTCTAATTACTGATCAAGCGAACTTCGCAAGTGAAGTTCGATCGTAATTATATGAGACGCTTCATTCGAAGATATAATTAACCAGGTAGTCCTTTATATCTACTAGGCAACATCGCACATTTTTAAGAGATATGAATATAACTAGATTTGATTTGAACGAGTAGGTGCCTACCTACCGTGCTACACTCTTGACAGATACTCATTTTTTAGAGAGGAGAGGAAAAAACCTCGTAAAACTTTCTTGCTTTGGGTACAGTACTTATCAAACATATTAACAATACTGTTTGTGTACAATGGGTGGGAGGGAGATTATATCTTCGAATGAAGCGTCTCATATAATTATGATCGAACTTCACTTGCGAAGTTCGCTTGATCAGTAATTATATTTCGACGCTTCATTCTTTGATATAATTAACCAGGTAGACTTTCAGAGTTATGTAGCATAGAAAGTTTTTATTTTTATTTCAGTGAAACTCTTAATATGAGCATAATGAATATTAAGAACAAAAACGCGTATTTACTTAGGTAATTAATTAAATATTTAATTACATACTAATACAAATTTTAATCTAATAACATAGGTACTATGTGGGTAGCACTATGCTAAGCATACTGAATTATCGGAAATGTTCGTGACCAATTACTGTTCAGTTATAAAGTTTTGCGAATGTATTGGATGTGTTCTGCAGTTTTACTAAAGTATCCACTGAAAGACTGCGCGAGTGCGCGGCTGACGAGGCGCCCTGGGCGTGCTGTGTGCGCTAGACACGCAGCACGTGTCAACGCCGCTTTCTGTCAGCACCTATTTAAGACTGATTGTGTGGTAACTGATATATGTGGTAATTTGTGTGTTAACCATAACTGACCCGTACTGGTTGTTCACTTATTTTTTGTAACAAAAATATAATCTTTGAAAAGTGTTGGTCACGACTGGAAGCAGTAGTTTTTATCATGTCTGTTATCGAGACACGAATACCGTTGTTTGAAAAACCAAATAAAAGAATATTTCCGATTTTAATAATACAAGTTTGTACGCGATAAGCAGTACAAAGAGCAAGAAGAATTTACTAACTTGATAATGATATTCTCCGGATTTAAATTAGTATCAATTGGGATACCATCATTGTGAGGTGTGATTCAAAAGGGAATTGTCGAGTCCCATGCTGTAGAGTATTTGAATGCATTATTTGATAATTCCCATTCTATGTCCGGATTTATTATTCTTTAATCACAGTCCGCGTAATTATCTTACTATTACGTCTTTTTTTTTTTTTTTTTTGTGAGGAGCTATAAAAAAAATTAATAAAAATATATTAACGTAATTTCGAAGTTATGTGTGTATTTATCGCAAGTTTATCTATTTATTTATTTAGTACCCGGAGAAGGGCAATAGGCTCTCTACCTATTACATTTGGATCTGAACATAAACTGGCAAAATGTGGGTGCTAGCACCTCTGCCTACCCCTGCGGGGATAAAAGCGTGAACTTATGTTCATGTATATTAACGTAAGATGCTACAATCCAAATATCACGCTTCTCGCAACAATGCCAAATGAACCCGGACATTTAAATGAGGGAATTGCAGCTTATGGCAGTCGTAATATCGACGCAAAGCGATAATAGGTACACCGTTGTTCTCCAATCGCATGAAAGTTTTTCAAACCAATGAAGACGGCTAAAGGCTCTAAGTAATTTGTTGAACGCATTTCGCTTGCTCCACTGCTATTACACACTGTCCCCCCCCCCTGTCCGGGAGGCATCCGTGTAAATCTCCAATTTAAAGGGAGTGAGAGCCATATGATAAATGTAGAAGTTCTCGCTCCACCAATTATGGTCTTTCAATAACCCTGGAGGGAGTTTGATCTTGGTTTCATACTCTTCGTATATGGATTACAAAAGACATTAATATCGTTCTAGAATTTTCGTGTATAGCCAGTCGCGCTTGGCGGCAGGGTACGAAAAGGTTAACTCCTATTAGTTGAGCTAAGTCACGTATAATGCACTGTGGTAAAGTTGAATACTTTTCAACTAATTGTGCTATGTTATTTACCTTTTCGATAGTTAGATAATGGTAATGTTAGGTTTCTCGTATCATGTACAAAGGCTAAATATTCACATGACTATTGTGAGTGTAATAAACTTCTATCGAATTTTTAACGAAGCCTAACCTTTTTAGTAAGGACAGAGTTTCGTTTATATTTTCTAGACACCGAGCATAGTTGTCTCCTATACCCAATATTTCGTCTAAGTATGCCACGGATCTAAAATCGTGATCTCATAAGTTTTGTGAGGGTCTTGGTTGGCACCAAGAGACTGATAACCCGTAGGGTAAAGATGGATTCTATGGACTCATAGATGGTTTTTACACCGGATATGATTCGAATTGAAATCGTAAAGAAAAATTACATTTGAGGTGATTATCGGTTTTAGTAGGTACGCCTCTTTTAAATCAATAGTAGCTAGATAGAAGTTTTTGGTGGCTGTACATGGAGAAATTGTTTTTTAAGCCTAATAACTTATCTATGGCTATATACATTAACGTGTTTATCGATGGGTAAGAAATTATTCTTAGGAACAGTGACTTGCTGAACGTCTTTGAGAAATGGAATTGAATGCCCTCCTTGATCTGTTTCAGAACAATTGTAATTTTACCAACTTTAGGTTAGCCATTATAACAATAAGTTATACAACAGGCATGATATGTGAACTACTACTGTGTCGTTGCACGGGGCTTGTTCGGAGAGACAGCCTTCGCATTGGGAACACGCTGGTTGTTGCGCAAACTCTCAGTCGTCACACCTGGCGACGGTTTCCTTCTCCCCCCGCCCCCCCCTTCCCTTGTTCGGTGGGAAGCGAGGAGCTTGCCAGTTTCCCTGATGGTGGTAGTGACAAGGGCCTGGCTGTTAAGAGGCGCTTGCTATTGGTTTCTAAAGAGGTTTTTTTTTTTTTATTTTTTATTTTACCTACTTTCTGCATCATGGATTACGCTTAGGCCGGTTTTATCTAGACTGGGTGTAATAATTAGCTTAGTACGGCACTGTGTGAATTGGTACTGTAAATCTGTTAACAAACGGCACCCCTGGCATCCATTGCTGAGGTGCTTTAGTGCCTGAATTTTATCTTCGCCTAATAAGAGACGGTCCATTGCCCTATTTATAGTGGTAATTCCTGAACCGAGTTATTGTTGCTGAGTAGAAAGAGTGTTTTATCTCTATTTCTAACCATATTAGGTACATCTAATGCAATTGCAAGCTTTAAGATTAGGTCTTATCGTCAAGTCGGTGATTTATTGTGTTCCAGTCGGATCGACATATTGATAGGTGTTGGAGCCGAACTCTCAATCATCTGGTCCTTTTGACCTGATAATATACGAATTTTCGTTATTCTCATGTACGAAATAGTAAAAAAGAGGGTATATAATAATTTTTATAGCATTACGGCATAGAAATATTTATACAACTGTTTGGTTATGCAAATATCGCTGGGCACTCGCAATGGATTGACCCTTGGACCCTTTGGGCCCTTGGACCCTGAAAGTTCCTTATTTTACGATTTTCGTAAAATAATTATTATCATCGTTGGAGACTCGCAGTCAACCCCGATGTAATTTGAAAGGTATTTATTGACTCGCAGTCAATCCATACCTGTAGGAACTTTGGGCTGAGAACATAATGTTTTATTATCATCGGGTGAGACTCGCAGTCTACCTCTGATGTAATTTGCTAGGCAGATATTGACCCGCAGTCAATCCTTACCTGTAGAAACATTGTCTCGCCTTGGAATTATGTAATTATTATAGAGTAATGCACCATATGATAGTTTGAGTGTTAAGATTAGGTGTTATAGTCAAATTGGTGACTTTTTGTGAACCGGTCGGAACCGCATTATCGGCAGGTATTAGAGCCTAGCTCGGAATTATCTGGTCCTTTTGACCTAATATTTTATAAATTTTCATTACTCTTATGTACGACAGTAAAAAAGAGGGTATATAATATTTTTATAGCATTGCGGCAAAGTAATATTTATACTACTGTTTGGTTATGTAAATATCGTAGGGTACTCGCAATGGATTGACCCTTGGACCCTTTGGACCCTTGGATCCTAAAAGTTCCTTTATTTTACGATTTTCGTAAAATAATTATTATCATCGTTGGAGACTCGCAGTCAACCCCGATGTAATTTAAAAGGTATTTATTGACTCGCAGTCAATCCATACCTGTAGGAACTTTGGGCGGAGAATAGAATGTTCTATTATCATCGGGTGAGACTCGCAGTCTACCTCTGATGTAAGGCAGATATTGACCCGCAGTCAATCCTTACCTGCAGAACATTGTCTCGCCTTGGAATTAATTAATTATTAAAGAGTAATGCACCGTTGATAAAATGTATTATGTAGGTACTCACATATTTCGTTTTCTTCCGCATCTGAAGAAATATACGACGATAACTTTTACGTTTTACCGATTTAGATTATAATAAATAATAATAACGATTTATTTTGTCTTCGGCACTGCGCTTTGGCATTGCTGAAGACGTGCTAACGTTGCCACGCACAAATAAGGAATGAGTATCTGTCAAGAGTGTAGCACGGTAGGTAGGCACCTACTCGTTCAAATCAAATCTAGTTATATTCATATCTCTTAAAAATGTGCGATGTTGCCTAGTAGATATAAGGGACTACCTGGTTAATTATATCAAAGAATGAAGCGTCGAAATATAATCATCACTACATAGTATAAAACAAACTCACTTTCTCTGTGCTTAAATCTTTAAAACTACGCAACGGATCTTGATGCGGTTTTTTAATAGATAGTGATTGAAGAAGGTTTATTATGTATATAACATCATGCTACAACCAGTGCAGAGCAGAAGTGAATAATGTTGCAAAAACAGGATGACGCAGATGAAGTTGCGCAGCTCAACTAGTAACTAATAAAAGATCCTAAATCTGTCATCATGCTGTTTGTTTGTTGATTGAATTTGATAATGTAATAAGCTAATGGTTGTAATTTCAGTATGGAGACACAATGACTAATATTGTGGTTGTACAATTTAGTGACAACGTACAAACATCTAGAGACAAGCGCTTCAATCTAACCTGTTTGTTCAGAGGACCAGCAGAAGCTGTAGTCACCTCCAATTATATAGGAGCCGGGTGAGAACTGCTGTATCAATTACTAATGTGTCTATTTGATATTATGTTTTAGGGATTAAAGTTTTGACAGCAACAAAAAATATTTAAAGTCATGTAATTTTTATAATCCCAATGATTACCAAACCGCCCACAATTTAATCGCGCACAATTTAATCGCGTATCTTAAAGCGATTAAATTGTGGGCGGTTTGGTAATCATTGTGTTCTACCTACTAACCCAAGTTTCTGGAAATGGGTCGAAACTATATAATATTATCGTCAAATTATTATCAAATAGACACAAAATAAAATCTAATAACAATGTAACAATTTTGGCGTGTTTTCTATGAGTTCGCTTCGTTTATTATGAAATTGTTTATTATAGAATGACTTAAACATCTAACTTCTATAAGTACTTCCTTGAGACAATCATTTATTTTAATAGTGGTGTATTCTGGGTAAAATATGTGTGTTATTATGTTGTAAGCCGCTTTTCTGAATTCATTTGTTTGGGTTTGCAAGTTTTATAAAGTTATAAGATACTGGATTTTAGTAATTAACATTTTGGTTGTTTTAGTGAGGTAGTTGTATTGAGGTTTTGAGTGCTGTTATTTTAACTAACAGCTACTAACCACCGACTCTGAATGAATGTTTAGTTATTTTAAGTTTTGACTTTATTACTTCCTAAATCCTTCAAATGTTTCGATATATCAATTTTTTTCATGTTATTTTTTTTCTTAAATTCATTCAAAGTCAGTAACCGTAATTAAGAAAGATTGGCTTTGAATCTAACCGTAGTCTTGGATATAATTTGGTTGACAGATCGGGCAGTCCAATTCCAATCGAGTACCTTCCTGAAGAGAGTTCCTTGAATTCCAAAGTTCGTCTGATGATTTTGTACCAAGGACGGCCAACCACTACCATCGCTGTTGGAGACCCACTGACGTTTAGATTGGAAGCCCAGGATGGATATAATTATGCTACCGATATCTTTGCCACAAATGTAATCGCAAGGGATCCTTATTCTGGACGTTCTGTACAATTGATTGATCGTACCGGGTAAATAAATTGCTATTTTGTAAGTTTTGTTGTATTTGACCGCGGTAGCCTAGTGATATGGGTAATGGACTGCTGAGACGAGGTCTCGGGTTCGATCCCAGGTTTACCATGGCACACACCAATGACTTTTCGATGCTTATCGAAGTTATGTATGTATTGTATTTATCGCAGGTTTATAAGTGCCCGGTTAATGGCAATAGGCTCGCCATTGGGACCTAAAGATAAACTGGCAAAATGTCGGTGCTAGTGCTTCGGGGATATAGGCGTGAGTTTATGATGAGTGTATGTTTTGAAGTAGTCACGACAATACGCGTGGATCTATCTCTATCAGCAATACGAATAATCACTTTTACTCGTGTAATTTTCTCTAATTTATATTCCTACTATGCTGCGTTGTGGTCAGAAAGTATTTCAAAGGACTGGTGCAAATAGTATCAAATAGAGGCAAATAGAGTTGTTACATTTAGATATAACGCGTGAATTACTCTGTTCACGATAAGATACAGTAGCAGCAGCTTTCTTGTATTTTTCTTAAAGTCTGAATTAGTTAGTTTGATCATTGACATTCTACTTATTAACTTTTGTATTTCAGGTGTCCTGTCGATCCAGACGTATTCCCTGAATTAGACAAAGGTCGCAGCGGAGATTCCTTAGAAGCGCGTTTCAATGCCTTCAAGATACCAGAATCTAACTTTTTAGTGTTTGAAGCGACAGTGCGTACGTGCCGTGATGGCTGTCAACCGGTTAGTACTTATAGAAAATAGATACCGAACTTGTTTGTCCGTCTTATCTAATTGAACATGCCACTAGATACCCCACGGTTACAATTACGTCAATGCTTTTAAAAATAAACAAGTTACGTCCAGTTAAACATTATTATCATTAGTTCTTATCGTAACTTCTTAGGTTTGCAACAAACAAGTCACTTGTCGCAGTTTAGGTATTATTTATAATGAGTTGTTGCTGTTTGTGCAATATTAATAGTATTGTCTATCATCTGTTTTAATATATTAGATACTTAAATTATATAACCGATATCTACATGGGCCACGAGTTTATCACGTGTTAACTTCAATTTGTCTGCACTTCCCGGCTGTTAATGAGTGCAAGTCATTAGTTATTTATATGTCCGCTAGCACGAGGCGATATGAAAATAGATAGATAGGTTCTGTTGCGAATGAATTACTAGCTCATAATTCTGATTATTGTTGCGAAGGTCGATACATTACAGATAAATAAAAAATTAGGCGATCTCAAATCATTAAAATATGTACAGGTCATTGTCCTCTCGTCAATGATAGCAACCTTTTATATTTATAGCAATTAAGTCTGATTAAATTGTATTATCACATTACTCAATGAATCATTAGTAGTTTAGTTGAACGGCTTTTCACTGGTGAAATTTTACCACCTTACTTAAAAACACCAGTAGAGAAAAACTTTATACCTATATAAGTAGTTTAGTTCGATACTGGTTCTACTCTTAAAAATGGGCTGTAGTTGTAATTCATGTACCAAAGCATTACTGCTGTATTGAAATATCCAATGCAAACACTGCTATATTTCATATTTTTGATGACTGTCCAAATAAGTAGGCAAGATCGTATTTGATACCACCCTCTTGAGAAGAAGCACAGGAAACACGAGCTATGTACTCAATGTGTCTTTGACGCTACAACAAGTTGATTAAGAACCCCATTTCCCGTTATTTACAACTATTAATATACTGTTATGCTTTCAGGCATATTGCCCAAGTCATACTGGTAGGTCTGAACCATCATTCGGCAGACGGCGAAGAGAAGTGAATTCTACAGTGGGTGCTGAAGGCAACGATACGGCTGAAGCTCGATCCGAGGACAAAGTAGAGACAAGTTCGGATAAAAACAAAGTTGACGAGAAAAATCAAGGCAACGTGTTCAAAGTATCGTATGAAGAGGCGACTGTCGATAAATATCTGAAGGATGATGTCGAGACTCCTAGCCATGTTAGGAAGATGATTGAGGTAAATCACTACATATCACTACATAGTATAAAACAAAGTCGCGTTTTCTGTCATTATGTCCTTTAGTATGCTTAAATCTTTAAAACTACGCAACGGATTTTGATGCGGTTATTTTTAATAGATAGAGTGATTGAAGAGGAAGGTTTATATGTATAGGTATAACATAATGCTACAACTAACTGGTGCGGAGCAGAAGTGCAAGATGTTGCAAAACGGGGTAACGCAGACGAAGTTGCGCGGGTCAGCTAGTACACCTATAATTAAGGAACTTCGTTTAGTTATAGATATTAATAAAAGCAACCACAAGGGGTAGCAACCCAGTGTATTAATGTATTCAAAGGTGATTATGACATACGAGAAGTTCGTTATTAAACTAATCAACTCATACCAGACATCTACGCTATGAGTACTGAGTAGTGTAAATAGTCCTAGCCTTGTCCAAGCGCTATCATACATTATCGTAAGTAACCAGTTACGAACTGAGTATGGTCACTCCGTAATTTAGATAATAACAATATCAAAACAAAGCACTCTAATAATTAGGATGAGTTTTATCTAAGAAACCTGCTATTAGTTTGATTGAACAAGTAGTTACTTTTAAATATATATACATACTAGCTGTTGCCCGCGGCTTCATCTGCGTGAACTTCTGATCCCGTTCTCGCTGTCGAGCATCTTTAAAACCTTCTCTGAATTTTCACAAATAATTCAAGACCATAATTAGCCAAATCGATCCAGACGTTCTCGAGTTTTAGCAAGACTAACGAACAGCAATTCAGTTTTATATATATAGATATACAAATATAGTGTGCGTCAATATGACGTCACCTTGTCTGTTCATAAGCTAACAGGTAAGTCTCAGGAATGACAGTCACGTTTACACATAAATAAAATGCTACAATGATGGCCTTCTGTTTAACTGAATTTAGAAGCTTTTTACCCGACTGCGCGACGCAAAGGAGGGTATTGTGTTTATCAGTCTATGTATGTATGTATGTATGTATGTATGTATGTATGTATGTATGTATGTTTGTTTCTATGTGGCGCTCTAGAGACCAAACGCATGGGTCGATTTTGATCATTCTTACGTCAATCGATTCGTCTTATCCTTGCGAGTGTCACTAAAGACATGACAGTAACCAAAATTCATCACAGCGACAACCAGACGCCATATTGTCAAAATGAAAAAAAAAAGTCGATGAACTATGTCAAGTGGGGTGTCGTTGAATAGGTATTTTAAAATCATATTTAGGTTTCTTTTACCATTTTTCATTTTCAATAATAGTTTAGGATATATAACGATTTAAAGTTGTTTAAAAATATTTATTCTCGCTAATTTCCTTACTTATTGACTTAAGTTTATATTTCAAGTATAAACGATATACAAACAATAGTTATTTGTGCAACAAGAGAGCAAAACTGTTTTTTGCTGCGAGTGCTGATTTTGAATCCTGAGCAAGCGAGGGATTCTAGGATTGAATCACGAGCGTAGCGAGTGATTCTACTGTAGAATCCTGAGCGTAGTGAGGGATTCAAATGCACGAGATGCAAATAATTTTGCTCTCGTGTGGCACACATTACTTTTCACTTCAGCAGCGAGAACACATAAGAAATATTACTTAGAAGATAATGCAACACTTATTAACAGAACAGAACACCTATTATTAAGTAGTAAAATAATGCTGAAAATTTTAAAAGTTAATAATTAATCTAATTACTTATTGCTGTTCTGCAAATTTAAAGTTGAAAGTTAAAAGTTAAATTTTATACCCGTTATTTTCAAGGTGTGTTCAGAAACAGCGTATGTGACATTTTATTTTTCAAATGTTGATAATAGTAATCATTATAAATACCGCATTACTTATTTTGGTATTCAATAACATTACATAATTATTAAATAATGTAAATAAAATACATGGTTATTCTTTTACAAATATCTTTCAAATTTAGAATTTCGAAATAGGACCTTTGACGTGCCATAAATTAAAAAAAAACCTTCAAAATACTTGTGTTTGTCACTTGAACTTTTTTATGGACGGCCAAGAGACAGAGTGCAGTGTATGTAGTTCGAAAGTTATTCGCGGAACAATTCTTTTTGAATCTATGGTTGGCACTCTTTATTGAAAATTAAAAAAAAATAATTAAAAAGCTACTTTGTCTCACTGAGTGAGCAAAATCGCATTTTGCACACTGTTTTTACGCAGCAAAACTCACTTGTTTGAGCTGCTGTGGTGAAAAAATATTTTTGATAACTAAAAAGTATAAAATAAAAAAATAATTTAAAGAAAAACAAAAAACCCGACTGCGTAAACTAAAAAGAAAGAAACAAGCCCAATAGTTGAAAATTCATACAATACTCACAGTCGGGGCCCCCTTGGGAAGATTTGATTGGTAAAATTTGAATGGGCCCCGACTGTGAGTATTGTATGAATTTTCAACTATTGGGCTTGTTTCTTTCTTTTTAGTTTACGCAGTCGGGTTTACTGTTTTTCTTTAAATTATTTTTTACATCTTGAGATCGTAAAAACCTAGGTACAGTCACCTGCAAAAATATGTATACGTTTTAGAACTTTACCACATTAAACTTGTCGAATTTTACCGTTTCATGTCATAATGTTGACATGTCATTTATTATTGTGACAAGGTTCCAAACTGTATACATATTATTGCAGGTGACCGTACTATAGAAGTATTAATGTGTTTATAATATATACACAGGTATTTGACAACCGTAACGAGCTTCTAGAAGAAAACAGGGAAAGTGATTCTTCTCCGGTCGTAGCTGCCGCGGGGATCTGCGTGCCTCCCTACCACTACAGGGCTCTATTAGTGGCTCTGTGTGTGCTGTTGTCTCTACTACTGGCTATGCTGACTGCAGCTTTGTATATCTATAGGTATGCCTGAAATATTTTGAAGACCTAAGGGTATGGGTAATGGACTGCTGAGACGAGGTCTCGGGTTCGATCCCAGGTTTTACCATGGCACACACCAATGACTTTTCGATGCTTTTCTAAGCAATGTGTGTATTTATCGCAGGTTTATAAGTGCCCGGTTAATGGCAATAGGCCCGCCACCTATTACATTAGGACCTAAACATAAACTGGCGAAATGTGGGTGCTAGGACCTCTGCCTACCCCTTCGGGGATATAGGCGTGAGTTTATGTTATGTTATGTATTTTGAAGTCTGATGTACTTACTACTTATATAATCTATATAACCATAATATAATCGACTGTACAGCTGTTTCTTTAATTTCTATAAAAATCTTTTCATCCAAAAGTTATCTGGAAGATATCACTTTTTGTTGGTTTTCCCAAGCGACTACAATATGGGGTTCTTCAAGAAGGGCATTAGAAGGTTACTACAGGGTAGGCAGCATGTGTGTGACGCCTCTGGTGTTGCAAACGTCCATAGGCCAGGGTGACCGCTTCCCATCTGGTGGACCGTGTGCTTGTCTGCCACCTAAGTGGTATAAAAAGAATCACTTTTAGCGATAACACCATATTTTGCATTAAGAATGTAAGCAATGTCTCAACAAAACATTACTTAAACAGATACTATTTATTTATGGTGTAGGTACTTACTAACCATATATAAAACTTATTTTATTGTATCTTTTATATTTCACAGCAGTGAATACCTATCCAATAACACTATTAATTACATTTATTAACTATATTCATCAAGAACGTAATTAAAAATGTAAATTGTCATTTTCCTTGTGCAGGCGATACTGGCGGGTACTGCGCAAAAACATACAGGCGTCGTCTCCAGCACCCGCACTGAGGCCAGTGACCCCGGGACCTAGGCCCACGCGGCCCTCGCTCTTCTCAGCATCACATCTACATAAACCTTTCTCATTGAGGTACAGATTAAAGATTGACATACATTTTTTATACTACAACCTCCAGTGTGGACACCGTTAACCGGACGGGTGATCAGCCCTTCTGTAGGGCCCTCTTCTTGTTCTTCTTCCCTTTCTCGTGTGACGACTGCCATTGACCTTCCCATGACAACCGGGACCGACTTAAAGTGCTCTCTGAGACACGGCCACATCAATGCAAATATTCATATTCATTCAATTCATACAAATATTTGCACTGAGCGGCGATAGAACTCGCGACTCCTGCGTATCAACCGCGTTCACTGCCGCTACGCCATAGCGGCTTGTTAGATGATTTTTTTATACACGTTAATATAACTCTCCTAACATTAAGCTGGAGACAACATCTTAGGAAAGAGAGTAAGTATTACAGGCACTAACAATATTTCAATGGTGGTCCTCACCTTGAAGGCCTCATCAGATGCTTCTTCACACCCCACTTAGAGGACACGGGACTGTAGGTTAAGGAAACATGTGTGCCGGTTTGTAAAGATTCGGCGGCTTATTTGCTTCTTTTAGTCGCCAAACTGCTTGGTTCTTGATTATATATATTATTATTATGAAATGTCATGCCTCATCATTCTGATAACGGTTTGCATTGGATGCAACAGCGAAAATCGGTCATAATAATATTACATTTGCCTCTACCGCGACCGCATCCACCGTGAAAACACTGAGTCATTACAAATACCGTTAAAGTATTTGCATTGACGTTGCAGTTATGTATATGTATACAGATGTTATAAAATACCTAAATAAAATGTTGAACCTCCAAATTATTACATATCACCGTGCTATGATCTTCCTTATTCATTATCATTATCGACCTCCGTGGCGTAGCGGTAGTGAACGCGACTGCTACGCAGGAGGCGCGGGTTCGATTCCCGCTCAGTGCAAATATTTGTGTGCTTGAATATAAATATCTGCATTGGTCTGGGTGTTTCTATGTATAATATGTATGTATTTACAAAAAAAAATGTATTTATGTATGTTTATACGCATTCTAGAACCCGTAACAAAAGCTAGTTAAACTATGCTTACCACGGGTCTAGGTGACGTTGTGTAGATTGTCCTAGGATATTTATTATTATTATACACCGTTATATTCCACTAAACAACTTACTTACATACGTATATCAAGAAAATGACAGAGAAATATTTTTTTTTATATTTGTTTTTTCTTTATTTTTATTTTTTTTTATATTTTTGCAGTGGTTTAGGAAGGACTTTCGGTGATGTGGGTGAAGAAGCGGGTTCTTCAGGACGTCTGGCGAATGCTTTCGACGATGGCAGTGAACCAATCTACACGGACCCGTCACTGTTCGAGCGTTCACGGTCTCTGCGTTCCCTGCACTCTCTGGATATGAAACCAGAGAGACGTGACCATCGTGCATAACTTCCGGGCAAATCAACGCTTTGTACTGTGTGGAATATAGCAGGAATTTTAATTAGGGGATAATTATTGTCATTGATGAAAGGAATTCTAATTGGCAAAGATTCATAACATAATATAGGTAGGTACACTCGACGACAAAACATTAAAATGTTTGCAAATTTTTTGTACTGACTTTTTTTATATTTTTTAAAGAATTGGTACTCGGAATTATAGGAGAAGTTCCAGATAAGCTAAATAGGATTTACCTGGTTAAATGTCCACAATTTGAATTCAGGAGATCTGGGTTGTAAGCAGATCATAACCGTTAAGCTACCAATGCGCAAAAATGTTTCAATAAATTAGATGCTGGTACGTACAAGTACCTAGTTTTATAATCCCCAGGAGATGAAGTTTATCTATTTTAAGTTTTGTCTAGGCACTCGTAGAGGTCTTATGTATTTATAAAGAGAAGAAGTTTTGAAACTACAGTTGTCGTTGACTGTACTATCGTATCGTAATCTGTCTCTTTTTTATTTCTTGCTATATTCTACAGGGTGTATCCAATGCAATTACTATTTAAATAATATCTAACTCGAATGTTAAGTAAGTACAATATAAACAATATCATATTTTGGAATGTTCTTGCAATAGGTACCTACAATGGTAGGTATCTATCTACCTCTTGTCAACTGCCATAAATGTTCAGAAACTAACCCGTCCATTATTCGTAGACAGTCGTAATTCAAGAAAATAGTACATACTTAGTATCTATATTTTAACAGATTTTGTATTTATTAATTTGAGAAATTTGCTGTAAGTTGCTACTAATAAATATTTTATTACAGTGATTAAAAAATGTTTTATTCATCACTAGCTGACCCGCGCAACTTCGTCTGCGTCACCCCGTTTTTGCAACATTTTTCATTCCTGCTCCGCACCTGTTTGTTGTAGCATGATGTTATATACATATAAACCTTCCTCTTTAACCATTATATCTATTAAAACAAACCGCATCAAAATTCGTTGCATAGTTTTGAAGATTTAAGCATACAAAGGGACAAGAAAAATAGGGACAGAGAACGCGACTTTATTTTATACTATGTAGTGATAGTGATGATTTAGGTATACCTAAGCCAACTTCTGTCATCTTGCCTACTAAACTAATTAATGCAATTTATGTAGTCGGTACTATTATTCATTCTGTGTCATTGCCTTATCTCATTGCCTACTTTATTTAAAAGTGCAGGGTTTTCTTATTTACCTACCTACCTATAGGTACCTCGAATTCGTTGGCATCAGACGATTTTTTAATTCGGTAATATATTATATTTAGGTCCGAATTACAAAATCGTCTATTCGGTATTGTGTAGATAACCGGATCTGGGTATCTACACTGGGATGTCTAAAGGATCTCTATGTAGGGCCTACCGACCTATAATGTAGGTAAGTAGCTATTCAGTATCTTACTGTCTTACCGTTGTATAAATAACGTGGTTTATATAACTTTGTGTATAAATTATTCTATCTAGTACCTACCTACTCTCACATAGCAAAGTTTAAAATATGCGACAGCCTGAAATTGCCGTGAAATAGAAATGGTGGGTAGGTGATTATTAAAAATTACCTGCTAAACAAACAGTAGGAGGCTAGTGGTAGGTACACCACGTATAGCCGGCTCGGACTACCCATTAGAATCCTTACGACTAATTTTAGAGATAAGTAGATCGAAGGCCCAGGCCTCCTACCACTCGTTAGAAAACCTATGATGGGGAACTTGTCAGATCAGAGTCATTATGAGCACAAACCAGGGTTGGGCCGAACTGCCACTCAGCGAGATACAAAGAAAATCTTTGTGGCAGTGTATTTATGTCACACTGAATAGAAAAGTGAGAGTCTGAAAAAGCTTGACTTGTTCAAAGCAAGCCGATCGATTGCAGACTCGAATCGAGTTGTTTCGATTAAATAGCCACATCTATTGCCAAACGGCGAAACTTTTATATTTTCCGTGAAATGATTTCATCTTCTGTCGTATCAGAAACTGTTTTCTGTGAGCTATCCGAACGTTTGTATAACCACTGGTAGGTACTGACGACCGTTCAACGTGATATCTGCCATATCCGGGGCGCGGAAGGGACTCTATGTGTTGTGAATGGTCACCGCTTATTACTGACGTGGTCAGTGTTGCTTGATTTGGTAACCTACTAGGTTACTGCTTAGTCACGAACCTTTCTATAGCTAGATAAATATTATCCTCTGAGCTCTTTCACAACACAGTTAGGGCTGAACCTGCCGTAGAAAAAAAGGAAGCATTAAGATGAGTTGCACTTCTGTATTTATTATTATACCGAAGATGAAACCAAAAGCTGTGAAATAAATAGCTTTGGTTAAATATTATTAAAGCTGCCTCTCTTACGTAACAAGCTACGTCAGAAGTCGCGGTTTCGATTGTCGTTGTTGTTCGTTTGGGAACCGAGATCGACCAGACGTACAGACCAATGGAAATAGTCATAATTATTCACACATACAAATATTTGCACTGAGCGGGAATCAATAGTAGTCGCGTTTACTACCGCCACGCCACAGAGGCTATTATATCTACTTTTGTATAGATATTTAGATAATGTTACGGAACGCTTCGTGCCGGAATCCAATTCACGCTTGGCTGATTTATATAATGTAGATGGGTAATAATACATGCATTATGGCGTTTACGCATTCGGAAAGTAATTATCGTAGTACCTACCTATCTATTAAAATTGTAAAATAGAATAAAACATTGTATGTTCATTGGTCTAAAAGTAAACTTATTTATTGTAATCTTAAATAAAATAATATTATAAATGAAAATAAAATTACATTGAAGTTTACATTACATATGATAAGGCGCTGGAGTGGGCACACTCATGAGCGGAGAGTCCAAATATTCCATTTCACTAGTGCTAGGTACTGGCTCTGTCTGCGTAGTCATCTTTTGTTGCAAAGTCTCATACAACTTATGAACAGACTCATTGTGCTGTGTGCCAGGTTGAAGAGCTTTCATTAATGTTTGAATTCTAGTCTCTGGTAATTTAGGATGAATATACCACAACAGTTTCAATAAATGTCTTGTTACATTGTCCTTGGAAAGACCAGCAAAAAAGAATTCGTCAAACAGTACAGTACTGAAGTCTTCACCTTGAAACTCATCAGGCAATTGCACCAGTAATGCAACTAGTGCATGTAAAAATGGGTCCTCATAAGCCCTGCCGTCTTTACAACTGCCGAGTATACTCAGAATACGTAAAAGAGACCCTCTATCTCGCAACTTAGCCGCATGAAGTGTGTAATACATTGCAAGGACGCCACATACTGAGCTTTCTCTCATATAAGCTTCACACGCATCGGGAGGTGGGCCCGAATGTTCAATAGTAGTGATGGCTGATTCTCGTTCATCTGGTGGCAATTTATTATGCAATGCTCGCACTTGGTCATCAACCATGAGCGACATTAACGCTGGTAAATATTTAGTAACTACTTGACTATCAAGTTTTGGTTCCTTAAACTCTTGGGAATCAATCATTACCCAGGCACTTAAACCTAACGCTAACATTCTCAATAGTAAAATTAATATAGTGTTATCTCTAGGAAGACCTTCAGTATTGATTAAGTGCTGCAATATTTTGATAGCAGAGGTAGCTAAGAAATTTATAGCATAAGGGTCACATAGTGTCATTGACAAGTCACCTAAAACTTGCTCTTGTCCTCGCTTAATACTGTCTAAAAATCCTTGCAGTTCTCGTGACCTCTTTATGTCAACATTTCTCTCTCTGATACAGGCATCTAGACACCAAGTGAATTTGTGACAGGGATCAACAGATATAATGTCTTGTATTTCTAAGTCATGTAGCGCCATCAATAACTCTGCTCGTAAGGTGCAGTAATGTACATTTCTTGTTCTCAAAAACAAAGTCCGGAGAAATTGCAGTACCATGTCATATAATTTAACACTATTGCCAATCATATGTGCCAGTTTCTGTACAACAGTACCTTGTCTTCTTACTTTAGGAGATGGTGAAAAAAATAGATTTGTAAGGTTTTCATGATCAAATAATACATTCTCCTTTTCCCTAATATACTGACTCAGTAATGGAGATACTTCATCACCAAATAAAGATTGATTGTCTTGCCATATTTGCCTTTTAACTTCTGTGTCAGTGTCATTATAGAGTTCTCTGTCCTTAACAAGTACTTTAAGGTATTTATCGTCAATGTGAGGTGTATTTTTCAGGATGCTCATAATTACAGGCCTCAGAGCTTTGACTTTAACCACAGCAAAACTCTTACCAAGCAATTCTTTAAGCTTTTTATCATTTTCTTTACTTTCTTTACCTTCTTTACCTCCAAGTTCATTGATGTGAGCTATTAATTTGTCTCTCAATTCTTCCAGTACAGAAGTATGGAAATCCAGCCTTCTTACTCCATGGAGGTCTAATAGTGGTAGCATCGGTCGTAAAGAAGGCAATAATATACCATTTTCTAACTGAAACTCTTCAATAGCTTTAAGTGGGTCGGTACAGCTAGTGAGAGCATCACGAAGATATGATTGGCCGGGGACTCCTACATCTTCCAAGCCTGTTCCCGGTAGTTTGCTGGACGATGCCATTGCTTTTGTTCATGTAATACACTTGTTCATTTATTAGACGTTTTTATAAAACTAAGGTTATTTAATTATTTTACTTTGTCTTGAAAAATGCAATGAGAAATAAGTTTAGCGGTGCTTTGCTATGGAATTGTTATTCAGTTTCGCAAAGAGAATACAATACTACGTAAGAAGAGTGCAGTTTCGGTTTCGGTTGTCAATGTTGTCAATGTCATTGTCATTTCGTATGTCATTCATTAGCTGGTAACGGAATGTATGTTCTGGGAGTACGCTTTTAATGATAACATTTGTATTTCGAAGTCACTAAAAGCGTGCATTTCGTGCTTACCATTTGCTTATTCCAAAGAGTATAGGGTTATTCCCACAGACTTATTCCCATATTTGTATTGTATGCTCCATCAATAGTAAAAAAACTTATGCAAAAATTTCATTGATTTGTATATCAATGCATTCGGTCCGCTCTTTCTTGCCACAGACTAAATTGGCCTCCACAATGTAAATTAAAAAAAGTACTAAAAGCTATGCTAGCGCTATCTTCTGATGATTTTAAAAACCAACTGATTATACATACAGGAAAACTGCTCATTGCCTTGCTACCATTGCCACGGCATCATCGCTTCATTATTGTCATCATTCATCATCGATCATCGCTTAACAAAATGCCGCTAGCTGTGTGTGTATATCGAGTAACTGCACAACCGGGTGTGCAAAACTTAATAAATATAATAGGGAGATATTTTGTCTGCCAAAGTAACAATATTACAGAATATATAAAAATATAAGTACTCACCCACAGATTGCATTTCAGCTTACTTACATTCGGAGTTGAACTATAATAAGAAATTTAGTTCCAGGCGATGGATCCCCGACCGCACGTTTTTTATGTTTCAATACCTAGCTGTTTGCAAACTTTTCTGTCAAAAAGTCTATTAGGTATAATGTAAAGCTGAAATGTTAATTTTTTATAGATAGATAGATAGATAGATTACTCTTTATTGTACACCAAAAACAAAACAAAAAAATAAATACAAGAAAACACCAGGGACAAGGGAGAATTACAGTTGTTCTAATGTACAATGGGCGGCCTTATCGCTGGAAGCTTTTATACTTACTACGTAGCTTTTAATGTCTTAAAAAACTACAAGTACCTAGGTAGGTACATTTACAATATACCTACACAATATTCAAAGAGCAGGCTTAAAGTTGTGGCGATACCACATGTACCCAGCGCCATCTAGCGACAGCACGAGTCACTACTACGTAACTAACTACGACGTCACTACTACGTCACAACGATCCTGCATCGCGAAAATGAAGTTCTCTCGCTAGTACGATATATATACAACAATCCAACGACAACCGTTAGGGCTGCGGCCCGCCAGGCGCGATCACCTTGCCTGGTCGGAGGATCCTCCCTTTGTGTTGGAGGGACATCACATCCCGTTCCTCCAAAAAGTTTAAAGGCTTTAGTGTTTTAAAACATTCTGTGACTTCATTCATTATTGTATCAGGTGATACTGTAGGGATGCGCGATCCAGTTCATCGATCCGATTTTAAGGATCGGATCGGATCGTAATGCGTTGATCCGATACACGAATTGGATCGCATGCCATCGATCCGATGTCAAGAAAATCGATCCGGATCGGATGCAAATAAGTAAGACACAATTATTTTTAGATAGGTAAGCATTTATTAAGTAAATACAATTATGAAAGGCGAGGAAAAAACAACCAGTTATATATAAGTTAAAAGTTCGAGTTGGTATCTTTAGAAATAGTTCTATAGGTACCAATCTTCGAACTCTAAACTTTTGAGAAACAATAATTTAGAGAGACGACATGGATCGAGTCTGTTTCGACATTCGCTTAAAGTTAAGTTTGCCGACGAAAAGAACCGCTCTGATGGCACTGGGGTCCCCACAACAGACAGGAAACGAAGAGCGATACTACTTAAAGATGTCCAAACGACTGACTGACTCCAAACATTAGATTTTATAGGAGGCACCATAATTCAGTTTTATAAAACAAAATGTCCGCACAATGAAGATACTCAATAAAACTAATCAACCGACTATAAACTTTACTCGAATGTTTACGAACTTACCCACACAAATATTAATAATAAAATGTAATAAGATGCTCGTATGTATACCCGCAAAAGACGCCGCCAAGTTTGGAACATAACGTAACCTATTATAAACAAAAGATCATTTCATTCCTAACAAAATCGTAAGCAAAAAATGTAGGTAGATAAACTGAATTTGAATCCATACGATCCAAACGATACGATCATTGTAGCTTTGTATCGATCTTACAAAAAATCGTATGGACTCGATCCGATCCAAAAATCGTGAGATCGTATGGCTTCGATCCGATTTTCAACAAGATCGGATCGGATCGGCGCATCACTAGGTGATAGATAGATGATAGTCATATTGCGAAAAAGGTTAAAAGCATGAAGTTTAAGTTTTAGTTTCATCACCAGAAGTCGGCCCAAAAAAGATGGATGGATTGTGTGAAAGAAGATATGGCAAAGAAGGGAGTGACTGAGGAAATGTATGGAAGAGAATGACATGTTGCGCCTACCTCAAATAATTTGGACAGGGCAGGAAGATGATGATTCATTGTTGCATCAAAAAAAGTCTGTTCGTTCGGTTTTATCTTTAATTCATATAATCTGCCTTAAATTAATAGGTACATAATTATGTACAAAAGTAGAAAGTTTTGCCATACCTATCTCTAACCATAGCAATCAATTTTGTTCTTTGCTCAGATCAAACAGTTAAAAGTTGGCGACAGGTGATTCTCGCTCGGTAAAAATCAGGGGTAAACCATTCTTAATGCCCTGAACGATATTGGCTTTGGGCTCAACCTCTGGGTAACGTAAGGTGTTCTTCGCCTGTGATACTGAGAACTTAGACAGTACTGCCGCTAACCCTGCCAAGGACTGCATCATACCAAGGCGTGTTCCGATACAGGCACGTGGTCCTTCGCCAAATGGTAAGTACACATATTTAGTCTTGGCATCTACAGCATCTGGTAAGAATCGTTCCGGACGGAACTCGTGCGGATCATCATAATATAGGGGGTCATTTTGTAACGCTTGTAGTGGTATGATGATGCCTATGCCTTCGTCAATCGTGACACCCACCTCAGGGATAGTATAAGTGTGTGCGCACTCCCTGATTAAGAAACCCAACGATGGAAACACCCTCATACCTTCCTTAAATGCGCACTCTAGATACGTCATCTCCTTGATAGCTTCGTAGCTGAGTTTGTTATCGTGTTTGGTTAGTACTTGATCGATTTCACTTTGCACTTTTTGTTGCACATTTGGATAGTGAGCCAGTTGGTGAAGCGTAAAACTTGTGGCAGAGGAAGATGTTTCAAAGCCTGCTGCAAAGAATACGAATACCTGTGCCGCAATCAGCTCGTCTGTCAGTTCTATAGAGACAACTTCAGGACTGCCATCAAGCTTCTTTTTTTCCAATGACTCCACCTCAATTTTACCACGTTTTTGACATTCCAGCATTAAATCAATAAAATCATTTCGCCCGGAGGGTTCATGGTTGCGTTGTTTCAAAATAGCTGACACTAGATCAATCATGGGTTTTTCAGCCTTTGCTAAATATTTAAAATGTTTTAACGTATCCGGGAATATCTCTTTTAAAACTGCTATAACAGCGTCTTTAAAACCAATTTTAAATATGGTGGCACCAAGTTTTCTAAAAGCAGAATCGTCGTCGTTAAGGGAGTCTGAATCTAACCCAAAACCGCAGGCGCCGATGAAATCCGTGGTATAGCGTGCCATCAGATCGCGTGCGTCGATAGGTTCGCCGGTAGCAGAGGCTGTGAGCGTGCGCGATTGCAGGCGCTCTGCGCGCTCCACGATCAGCGGGAACATCGCTTTCAGCTTGCCACTTGTGAACGCCGGCGTCATGCGCTGTCTTAGTAAACGCCACAGGTCACCGTCCGCAAAGAACAGATTACGTAACAGGGGCTCAATCACCGTCTTGTGAGCGTTCAGTCCACGCGGGTAGAAGTGTGCGAAGTCTGTCAAAAGGATCCGCTTTACGATTTCTGGATCTCTGATCACCAATTCGGGTTTTGTTGAACGGAAGAACCCTACGACCTTCTCTTTTGGATACTTCCAATACGTTTCTACGGCCATTTGAGTGGCGCTCTTTTGCATGAGAAAACCTTTTGTATTGGTACCGAATAACAAGATTGGTTTATCGTGTTTGACTCCTCTTTTCTCCCAGTATTTGAAGGTTCTGGTGCCGTACCAGTAGAGCATGAACAACGTGATCAGCACCACAGCTGTTGTAATCATGATGATGTAAAGTAAGTAGTTCCCGTTCGGTCCTAACGTGTGCACATAAGCGCAATATGTTATCCACTGCTGCAGATGCGTGTCAATATAAACAAATAAATCCTCGCCGACTTGACAAACCGGTTGTTGTGAGTCATGTAAGTAGGTAAGTATAATACATCCATGGTCATATTATTATATCTTCTAAGTAATGAACCTAACCCACTAATTTTTGCGCGACAGACCAAATATAAACACCGGTCACAATAACCTAATGACTTAGATAATAATATTACCTATTGCATTGGGACACTAATGATAAGTAGGTACATTTAATCGTAGAGGCTATTTATGTGGAGGATATTGCAAAAATAATTTTGTTTAGTTTTGTTAGTAGGAAGGTATCTCTAAATCGACCTCTAAAATAAAGTTTGATCGCAAAAAAACACATTATCATCCAAACCATGAACCAAATAAACGAGCAAGCGAGTGACCTTGACTTTTCAAGAAGCACTACCTAGGTATAATTGTAGAGTTCAGTCACCCAATTACGAGTGTGATAATATTATACGTCGACGAAACCTGCTGCTGAGCTGACTGTAGATAGAATTTGTCAAATCAGAAAATAATTATTTTTTGTTGTTTATTACATGACATACATAAGGTTAGAGTTGGCATACCTACCCACTAGTATCCTATGTTAGAATGTTTTTTTTAAAGTACCTAATATTTCATTATGGGAAGTCATGAGAGGAGCCAGGGAGGTTTTTGAAAATGATTTTCATCTTCTCCTCAGCTCAGCGATATTACCGGACTTGGGATTTCGACTCAGATGATTGCATGGCTCTTGGATCTACGATAGAGATTGCTCAAGGACAACGCTTTGAAACGAGTCTTGGGCACCAAGGTATTCAACTCGAAGCGCCGATACCGGTTGCATCTAGACCATAGAATCTAGACGTCGCAATCCAGATTTTACGACATTCGAAAACATTTGCACAATAATGGATTTTTGACCTAGGTACCTATTCAAAACATCGTTTTTAATTTAAATTTCTATTACCTACCTACTGTTTCTAAAGTCTATTCACATAACATGCATTTCAGAGATCGTGTCCGATTTACGATTTAGGTATATACCTATCACTTGTGGGTGGTAAACAAGCACATGCGCACGACCCGTATTGTTGGGAATTCAACAGCAGGGATGTGCCTACTACTCTACTTTACTTCCTAAAATAGTGCTAGAAAAACCTAAGAGCGATCGTACGGCGCAGTTTCTTAATGAATTTAATTTTATTGACCCTGATGCTCAGTGTTGACACACGCACGTGACGTGATGCTTATGTCGAGTGTTCATAAACTAGCACTAACATCACCAATATAATCCAACTTACTTTTTAAATATCTACAATACACAGATGTGATATATAACTTGGTTCATTAAAGAAAGGTTTTATAAATGGCGGACGTTATCACTTCCTCTCGCTCGCACACTAGTACTGTCTATACTCACTCACGCGCGTACCGTCAACACAAAAAAAATATTGATCTTTATTTTCTTCCACGCTCTGTGCTCTTGATGCGATGCATAAAAGAAAGGATTCTTAAATGTCGGCTTGTACTTGCGTTGACAGATAGAATCAGTATTTCTCAACTACTTAACGGGTGTTATTATACATATAAACCTTCCTCTTGAACCAATCTAACTATTGAAAAAAACCGCATCAAAATCTGTTGTGTGGTTTTAAAAATTTAAGCGTACAAAGGGACATAGGGACAGAGATCGCGACTTTGTTTTATACTATGTAGTGATAAAATATCAATAAGTTTTCAGCGTGCTATATCAGTGTTGACACCTAAAAGATTTTTGAATTTGCCGCCGTTTTCACGGGACTAGACTCGCTTGACAGACTCTAGTACACCTAGCATACAAAATTTCATTTTTTTTTTTAGTTTAAAAAAAATATAAACAAGACCGTTGTTCATAATAATGTTAGTTCTTTATTTTAACCAACATCATGATCTTGCATGATCCTCCTTATAGAATGTGATATACGTTCCTTTTTCAGGATGAAAGGACTCAATGTGCGTTTAAAAGGACTCTATGTGTAAAAGTAGGTACTGTTTCCAATGAAAACAAAAATAGATGCCGTCACGTGTCGCGGGCGAAGCCGCCGGCCGCAGCTAGTTGGAAATTATTACGACCCGGTCTTGTTTTTATTATTTTTCATATGAAAGAAAAAATATTTGAAATTTTATATGCTAGCTGTACTTTCCGTCAACGCAAGTACAAGCCGCCATTTATAAAACCTTTCTTTAATGCACCAGCTTATATCTATTTATTATTTAATATTAACTAGCTGACTGGTTCATTTTAATCACATTTTTTAATTTATCAATAAAGGCTATCGTTAAATTATCAAAATCGGTTTAGTCGTTTACAAGTTACTTATATATAGAGTAGCTAAAACGATTTTTAGATTCTTTTTGTTTAGTAATAGTGTAAACACGTTTAAAAGGATTTATAAAATTGTGATGGGAGGATTGGTTTAAGGAGCACGCTTTACCTGAGAGATGCCCAAACCCCACAACTGTCATTTTCGCTTGTGGTCTTTAGGGATGTCGGAAATGCAAAAAAGTATCGATATATATTGTATCGATATTAAAAAAATATATCAATATCGATATTGATATTTTTATAAAAAAATATCGATATATCGCTATGATTTACCAAAGAATAATGGCACTCTGAATGCTAATTTTATTTTTATATACATAAATATTACCGGCAATGTGTATAAACCGGTTTTCTAAGCCTGCCTAATAGAATGCCCATTGCGCAGCCAGTAATAGAAATTTGAAATGTTATCAAGAAACATAATTCAAAATTCAAAATTTAAAAAACATTTATTCTGTATAGACCTCTAGCTGACCCGCGCGACTTCGTCTGCGTCACCCCGTTTTTGCAACATTTTTCATTCCTGCTCCGCACCTGTTAATCGTAGCATGATGTTATATGCATATAAACCTTCCTCTATAACCATTCTATCTATTGAAACAAACCGCATCAAAATCCGTTGCGTAGTTCTAAAGATTTAAGCATACAAAGGTACAAGAAAAATAGGGACAGAAAACGCGACTTTATTTTATACTATGTAGTGATAGTGATTAAATGGCATTACAAAATTTGTCAATATCAACAAACAGACCATCTGTTTGAATCGCGGCCCCGGCCTGAGAAGACTCCGGCAAGAAATGGTGGTTACAAAAAAAACAACTACGAAGGCTAACGCAGTATCCAAATTGAGGCGCAGTGTCTAATGTAATTTGTAATGTTATGTATTTGGCTTGGATAGATTAGGTTAGAAGTAAGCTCAAGGTAATGTTTTTATAACGATTTAGAAATAGAAAAAGATTAATAGAAATTTTGCAAATACAGACGTAAATGTATTTATTTCAAACATTGCCGGTGCAACAGCAGGCATTCTATATAAAAGCATACGTTCCCTAAAAGTTTTAGTTGAAAAGCTTTCCTTTCAGAACTTTTATATCATAATAAATATCGTTTTTTATACCTTTTCGATACCTGGAATTTAATATCGATACATCGATGTATCGAAGAATTAAATATCGCTCAAAAATATCGATGTTTAGAAAAAATAATATCGATATATCGATGTATCGATATATTTTCAACAAGCCTAGTGGTCTTGTCATGTCACTAACAATAATTTAAGTTGGGTTTTTTGGCGGGAACGCGAAAAGTGTCACAACGCTCCTGTGTTTCATTTTCTATATTTGGTGTAAATTCAAGTATTTATGTGTAAAAATGGTGGAGTTTTAGACATAACAGCTTAGACAAACCGCACAAGTGTAGGAAAGTGGAATATTGTAGTGAATTGTTATTTTTCGTGTTGGTGTCAAAATCTCCCTTGGAAAAGCCTCTAGTAAAGTCTCCACCGCTTACTGGGGCAAATATCATCCGTCATCGTCATCCATCATCATCAATAATCATTCCAACTAGATTGTACAAATAAACGTTTCCTCGTTTTAACTTGACATTGGCATACATTTCTTACTTGCCAAATTGGATAAAAAAAAAAAAAAAAAAAAAAATAATAATTTAAGTTGAAGTTATGAAGCCGATTTTATGAGATATAAATAATACTGGTAAAGTGTGTACTATTCGAGATGGATAAACAAAAAACGTAAGTAATAAATGCAAGTATGTCTGTCTATACAACGTATACACCTTAATGCAATAGACCTCCACCTGAAATATAATAACCAACTATGATGGTACCAACAGTTGTTAATGAATATTAACATTTTTGGAAATTTCAGGTTAATATGCGGAGATGTGAATGGCAACTTCAACGCTTTGTTTTCCCGGGTCGAGACGATTGTAAAGAAATCTGGTACATTTGATGTATTGCTGTGTATTGGAAATTTCTTTGGAGATGATAATTCACAGTTAGACGCATATAAAATGAGGACCCGGAAAGGTGAGACTTATCAATTTTAAACATCTCTCATAGTTCACTGAAAGCTGCTAATATTTTAATGTTTTCAAATAAATCTTTTAAGTTGTAGCGTTATTACCTTCTTGGTTATACTCCACTGCATAGTAAAATGCTTAGTTTTAGTTTTTAAGTTTAGAACATAAGAACAACCTATTTACATTTAGTGAAAATATTTTTAGATTTGGTAGTCTTCTTCAATAAACAACACAAAGCATATCATTATTCTATCCACTTGCATTACAAATGTACTGCATAATACTAGCAAGTATTAATTTTATTTTCTTCCCCGTTCTCAAATAGTATTATACTGGTAATCCTAAATAATTCTTGTACTACAATAAGTCTGTTTTTGTTTAACTTATAGTCACACAACTGAAATTTGTATGTCCTATATTGATAAATGGGTCATTCTAAAAAAAAGTCTATGTATAAATATAATGCTTTTAAAATACAATTGTCTTGCAATGAAATGCAAAAAAAAAAAAATTAAAATAATATAGTCTTGCAAAACTAGAAAAGATGTCACATATAATGAAATATCCTTTACAGTCCCTGTGACTACATATGTGTTCGGACCATCTAAGCCAGAACATTTGCCACTGTACTGCGCAGAAGGATCTGAGATTGTCCCAAACGTTATATATATGGGTAAGTCCTACAATGGTAATATGTTAACTACAATTGCATAATCTAGTTTCTTCCTATGTAAATGTATTGGTTTACTGGTGAAAACCACCTTAAAATCCTAACAGGGGATTGAGTAAATTTTCAGAAAGTGTTTGAAATTGATTTTAGATCTTATTCCCACAGAAAATAATACTTCATTTATTTTGAGCCTTTTAGGTGTGTACTTAAAATCATGCTTTAATATGGCTAATTTAGAAATCCCTACAAAACCCAATGTTATGTCATCTGAGAGTGCATGATGTTAACTGTGGTCATAAGCTGCATCGCCTGCATGCATCATGGGTTACAACACACTGTGCTCATGTTTAAGAACAGATTAAAAAAAATGTATATTATGAATACCTTCATTTGAAAATCATTCAATGAATTATGTTAAATAATTATTTCAAAATGTTAATTCCTTTTAATACATTTATTTTAAAAGGTACACAGAGACAAAGAGAATATACATTTATTTTGAAATATCCACCGATTATTTTTAAAATTGTTATTTTAGATTTTAATCTGATTACTGTCTGATCCCCTATTGATCCCAGTTTACTTAATATGCCTTTAGGTAGAAGAGGGATATTTACAACCAGTGCAGATGTCAAAATAGCATACCTGACTGGGTTATCTAGAAGGGAACTTGGCAAAGAAATTCCAGGGTGCACATTTGAGCCAAGTGACTGCAGTACAGTGCGGGACGCTTGCTTCAGAGGCCAGAGTGAGTACCGAGGCGTAGATGTGCTGATCACTACACTATGGCCGGCTGGCATACAGCAAGATGAACTGCAAAAGGTAGATTTTATATTTTTACTCTGTTACCTTATAAAAAATTTCTACAGAATTTTATTTGTTAGTACTCGTAAACAACACATTTCTGTATTTCTCATAGGTATTCTTTATAATGACTTTTGCAGTTTATTTTAATTTCGACAGCCTCATCAAGTATTGCATTATTTGTCTCAGTTATCGTAGTAACTTCAGTTTGGCCACACAAGAGGAAAAATAAATTAATAAGATTTTAATAATATATTGTATAAATAAAATAAAACATATTTTTCAGATGGATGTGGAGCAAGACAAGCTATCAAACCTATTATCATGGCTCGCCATACATATAAAACCCAGATATCATTTTGTACCATTTGAAAAATATTATGAAAGGCAACCTTACAGGTAATTTTTCATGTTTTTAACAAAGGTGATGTATATTCATAAATATTTGACATAAAATCGATAAATAGAATGTGTATACAGGTGAATTTTTCATGGGGGATTGGATGGCCATCAAAATCGGTGACTCCTTTGAGCAATTTTCGCTATTCCTTATAGTTTCGGATTTGGTCATACAATCCCTTCTGAAAAATTCATTCTGTATATATGCATACTGGTGTACTGAAACACGACGCGTCATTATATCCTGTGAAATGAAACCCAAGGTAGCGCAGAAGGTAGCGCAGCCTGAGATTGAAATCTTAACCTTATTGTTTACTAATTATAAATATAATTTCAATAGAAATCTGAGTGAACACCAAGACTACAGGGAATGTGCATCGAGGTTCATAGCATTAGCACCAGTTGGCAACAAGGCGAAAGAGAAGTGGATTTACGCCTGTTCATTGCAGCCTATCACCAAGATGAGGATGACAGATCTATTGCAAGGCACTACTGATGAAACAGCTTGCCCATACGACCCTGATTTGATGAAACAACATCAACCAGGAAAGGTGGTTAAGGTAAGAAACTTCAACATTTCTCGTCATCGTTTCCGCCATTGGACGTCCATTGGCGGAAATAAAAAGAACATACGCCGTCGAGCTGAGCGCCACCATTGTAGCACTGAACGTGTTTGCAATGGTGACCCTCTTTCATGAGACTTTGCCTTCAGCTTAACATCAGGTGAGGTTATGTCAAATTGACGTGCCATAAATAAACAAAAAAAACTTCAATCTGACCGGTTAGAGGTGGTTGGTTGCATCCAACAGTTATCCGCGTCTTTGACTACGTGGTCGTACCATCTCTGGGCGGCCGGCCGTCCTACCCCACGTCCACCAATAAGTGGTCTCCATTCGGCTCTAACGGCCATCTGTTCTTCTTGCTATGGGCCCTGCCCACTGCCACTTCAGCTCGTTCATCTACGGACTTCCTCATTTCTGGTTCGATCTTTTTAGAGCCTCATTTATAAATTGTTATAATTATACGCGAAATAACGCACGTGTTTTAGTACAATTTAAAAATTGTAGGTAACAAAATTTTATTTCTTTATTTTTAAAATCATTAATTTGTTCTGCCTGATTAGTGTCCGATTCCTAATTGGCAAATTGGGGGCTGAAATAAATTGGTAAACAAAAGATGGAGTAATGACCTGCTTGAAGTAGCAGGGATAAACTGAACTGGAATAATACTTGAAGTTTTTGTTGTAGTTCAGTGGTAACGGACAATTCTTCTTCAATATGGATGCTCCTGAAGATGACCATGGCAGAAGGAAAAGAAAGGCAGGCGATAATCAAGAAAGAAAGAGATTAGAAATTGATCTAGGTATATAAATTATTTCTATTATCTAGAAGAGCGCTAGTATTAGGTTTTGTGATGTATCTATCTGATAATAATATAGTTTATCTACAATAGTTCGATATTTACATTAAGCAATAGAAGAAATCTTCAATAGTCACTTGTAGCCAGATACTCAGACATTGCCCGATGTGTCTTCGTAAAAAAATACAGAAATTTCTTTAAAGATATTCTTCTGTATGAGGATACGAAACGTCATTCATCTGAATGAGCTTTTTATCCTCTAAATAAATACATATTTTCTCGATTTTCAGATTCTTGCTGGTTCTGCCTATCGTCACCGTCTGTGGAGAAGCACTTAGTGATAAGTGTCGGTACCCACTGCTACCTAGCCTTAGCTAAGGGACCTTTGACACAGTATCATGTACTCATTTTACCTATAGCCCATCATCAAGCCATTACTCAGGTGTGATTACATATATTTTATTAGTTTACTTTGTTATGGATAAATTAAATAACCATGTAGAAAATGTAGAAGGTCAAATTATGTAATTATAAGCGATTGTATTTCTACCACCTTACCACACACCCCCACATACATTTGTTTGTTTGTCTTATTTTCATCTATCTAGTGTGAGCGAAATAGCACACACATTTAGCTCACAGCACAAAATAGATATAATAGTACCTGTGAGTGCGACTGTACGTGCATGCATGTGTGCGTCTGCGTGTGTATACTAGCGCGTACAATGCGTAAGTGCGTGCGTGCGTGCGTGCGTGCGTGCGTGCGTGCGTGTGTGCGTGCATGCGTGCGTGCGTGCATGTAGTGCTGCGATTCGTTTGGTGTGAACCTAACCTCGCTCTAAAAGACGTATAACATTGAAAAATAGAGGATTTTGCTGCGATTGTTGTTGCTGGTATCACCAGTATCATAGAACATGTTTGTAACTTTTACATTTTATTTAGGTGCCTGATGAAATAGTGGACGAGATAAAGAAATTTAAGACCGCTTTGAACAAGTTCGCCAGTGCGATGAACAAGCTGGTGGTATATTTCGAGAGAAACTATAAAACTTCGCACATGCAGATACAGTGCGTGCCTGTGCCGATAGCTTGCAATTCCGAAATCTTAGAGGTCTTTCAGGTAAATATTGCACCTACTATTGAAATTTAAATAATGTTCATACCATACCCATATTTTTAGTTTTGCTCAGTTAGTAAATTCATATTTCTTGGTAGAATTTTAAAATTAAGTCCGTTAATAGCTGCACTCCTCCAGATGGCAAGTAGCCAGGACGAAGTCTAAAAGTAAGGGCATTGCAGTTTTACCTCGGAGCCCAGTCTCTGCATACTCGTCCTTGTTTAATTTTGCGTAAAACAGCTATCACTGCTTCACATAAGCCTGAATATACTCTCCCGTTTCTCAGCCTTCCGCATCCAGTCCTCCCCAGGTACCTTTTCATGGATTTAATTTACTATATATTATTTGTAGGATGAAGCAGGTATCCACAGCATCCAGATCGAGGTTTTACCTCCGTTTGCAGAAATAAGACAAGTGGTATTACCGGGTGCGACGTACTTTCACGCGGAGCTACCGTCTGGCGAGCAAGTATTGGCCAAGACGAAGCAGCACTTTCCGATACATTTTGGAAGGTAATTTGATAAATTATTTCTTCTTCGTCCCCCGATCTCGATTCTATCGAAAAACTGTACTTAAGGCGAGGTTGCAGTGAGACAAGTAGGTATTTTACGTCGCCTCAGTACCTCAGTCCCCGCAGCCGAATCGAGTGTAATCGACGCAACGAGCGGGCAGCGCGGGCGGCGCGCAGGCGCGCGCTATCGTTTAGTATAACCCGGTACGCGAAAACTTGAGACTCGCGTTTGTTAGAAAAACTAAGAAACTGGAATGGAGTCCAAAAGCTGACAAAGGGTGACACCTAAGACCTGAACATATAGGTCATAGGCCACCGTGACCCTCTTCGCATCAGGTGGGCCGTATGCTTGTCTGCCACATAAGTGATGTAAAAAACATGTTGTTCTGGATAAAGGGAGGGTGGGATTGATTGTAAGAGTTCATCGGAATACTCACTATAGGCTATGTGTAGGTACCTTTTTCACTTATATGTGTAGGTATATACTGTGTAGCAACAATGTTTTAAATATTTTTTTTTTTATAATATAAAAAAAACATACATGAAGTCGCGTGCGGGAGATTGTAGTGCTATTTTAGAGTACTCGTACCTGTGACGTCACCAAGCTAGAGTGCCACTACGCCACGGTACGTATATCGTAAAAGCAGTAGGTTAGATTCGGGCACATAATGTTATAGTTTTTCATTGTATAGGTAGAGAAAAAAAAAACACTTAAATTTAACATACATATTTTTGTATTTCCATTTCATTGGAACATATAAACATACAGAAAAAATAAAAGCGTCTTCAAAAAACAAAGCCTATTGAAAAGTGAAACATAAATAAACACATTACCACTTCTTTGCGTCGCGCAGTCGGGTAAAAAAGACATTTTGTGCTGCCTACTGATCTGTTAGTAGATAGATAGTTAGTAGAAAATGCACGCCGTCACATGCAATCCTAAAATCAAGTCAAATTTCTTTCAACTTGACTAGCATTTTAGGGTTTAGGTTTAGGGAGACGCCCAAGATCGTGTGAAGTGGAAGAGGAAGAGCCGGAAGGCGGACCATGAGCTCCGAGTTCACCTTGGCCTTGGATGCAGTCAGGAAAATAAGTCTCTATGAGGATGGTGATGATGAAAACGCACAATTCAAAAATTTTGAAATATGATATTATACTCTCTATTTGTAGCACTAGAGCCAGCCTCAACTAGATTGGATTGATGTTGATGTGTAGTGATCGAAGGAACATGGTTTTCTTTATTTTCTTTCTCTTCCTTCAAGACAATGCTTCTAATAGGCATACCACGGATATGCCTTGGATCAACTAACTCCGGCAGCAGACTCTTCATATGAAACTGAATTATTCGTTGTTCCATTTTATCGGTCCAGAACTGGTCATCTCTCTCTATATATTCTATATACACTGGTTCTGTTTGAGAATAATAAACCAAAAATACACATTTTGCGCCCCGTTACATGCAACTGACCTTGAATTTGGTAAAACCAATTACTATTTTTATTTATGGTAAATTGTTAAGTTGTACTTTATTATTTTCTAGAGATTTTTCTAAACCATTTTTTGACGCAATCAAAGACAATTTTGTCATTTCCAACAAGACCATCTGGAGTGGCTCCAATAAAAGGGTATTTGCGGTCAATAAAAAGTACACACTGATCTATTTTTATGTTTTTCTGTTGTTCCATTTGCTGTATGGAATGTTTCTCGTTTTCGATGCCGTGAGCTACTGAAACCACTTGGTTTAGATTTTTTTATATAGGATTATTTTTTACTAATGATGCACTATCTATTGTAACTTTTCGTTTACAAATGGGACCGAAGTTTGAAGCTGTTGTTATTTTTTTTCTTAGTTCGAGCTATTTACTTGAATCTCTTTGTAAAATCGTTGATCGTTCAATACGATTCCTGTCTGCTGTAAGTTTCATCAGGTTTATGAGATAATTTTTTTTACAAGTTTTATATTATTCAAATATGTCACAGATTTTAGTAAAAGTACTGATAGTTACGTGGCAATTTGCAAACGAGAATTAGAAACGTCTACGGGCTGTTCAACACCAGCGGCTTTTCGTCTTCTCATTGCAGCACTGTAACATAAAATATGTATAGGTAATTATACTCAGCTGCGGTAGCCTAGTGACTAAGGCAATCTATTTAATAAAAAATAATAACTTTGACCAACTGCTGACGTGAACCCACTTGTAATTTAGCTAAGAGTTAGGGGCTAAGAAGACTAGAGCAGTCATCAATAAAAGCCTACCAACATTTTTAGAGCCATAGATATAGACTAGTTATTGTACACCAAATTCAAATTTGTATATACCTACTGTACATTTTTTGTATAGTGGCACAAAAGAAACAAAAAAACATAAATTAAAAAATAAATTAAATTGACAGCACAATTGTGCGAGCGAGAGAAAGTGATAAGCTGCGCCATTTTAGAATTCTTCCTTTAATGAACCGAGTTATACCCATTTTTTCAGCAAAACCGATTATTAAATACGTAATAACGTGCGGGGGGAGGGGGAAGCTCGCAGAAACAAACAGCACACGTCCTACCTTGAACACGCCTCGGCGGGTACTGACTCAACTGACTGACCGCTACGAGTGCTCAAATGCAAAGATTTTGAGGTTTTATAAGTTTTTGAAAAAAAAAATAATTGCTTGATAAAATATAATTTTACCAGTCGCTAGATATTTTTATGCTCTTTATAATGATATCAATCTCGGCATTATTTGATGATGGCATCTTAGTGTAAAACGTGTTTGAAATATCGATTTGGAGCGTTTTAGACCCATGTTTGACGCTAATTTCTATCGAGGCAATTATCATGAATCGTGTTTCTGTTTTCACAGGACCCTAGAAGGTATAGTCTATTTTATGAATATGCTTTTTATTTAGCGCAATTTGCTATATTACTTGATATCCAGACGTTTGAAAATGTTAAAAACTACTGCAACCTGGCCTTAAGAGGCCGGTGCGGACCTCACTGTTTCTTTTACATGATCAGTTTTTTTGAAATGCAAAATTCTTTATGCGCGTAAAACAGAATTCATGGAACTCGCGTCATCGTCAGCGAACGCTTGACGCGATTCACACATAGCCCGGGTCTGGCGCGTGTCGTTTTGCGATCCACCGCCGTTTTCTTAATATAGCTTTTTTTACTTTATTCTGTAAACGGCGATGGGTAACAAAATGACCCGCGCCTGACCCCCCACACCCGCGCTATGTGTGAATCGCGCTTTAGTTTCCACATCAATCGACAGTTCTTAAAGACTATCCCTCACGCTTTTTTATTTTTCACTTTTCGGGTAGTTTTACAAATACATATATTTTTCTAGGGATGTTTTGTCAAGTCCACCTATACTAAACTGCGAGGATAAAGCCGACTGGCGGCAGTGCCAGCTCAGCAGAGAAGAGGAGGACCAATATGTAAAGAACTTTCGAGAAAAGTTCCGACCTTACGACTTTACCGCTGATGAGGATAGCGACAGCGATTGATTGTAGAACATTGGATTTGTACAATACTTACCAATATTTGAATGGGATAGTTGGCAGTTTTTTTATAATTTAAATATCAACCTTGCAAAAATCCTTGTAGGAACTGAAAGTATCATAACGAAAATAACTGCCTCTCAGTCAAAGATTGTATGTAAAGAAATGTAGAACATTGGATTTGTACAATACTTACCAATATTTGGATGGTATAGTTGGCGGTTTCTTTATAATTTAAATGTCAACTTTGCAAAAATCCTTGCACGAACAAAAAGATTAAAAGCATAATATTACTGCCTCTCAGTTGAACTCAATTCGTCACAATAAAAAATATCAAAATGTCTAAATAACATTTCTTAAATTTTGACATCTGTGCATCGGCGATGGAGTCTCGATCTCTTAGAGAGAGTGTGTTCTGAATATTTAAAAAAATAGAAAAGTGTCATTTTACAAGAATGTTGTACCTACTTGCAAATGCAATGAAATACAAAGTTTGGCGGAATGTAGGTACCTATGTGTAAGAATAATAAGAATAAAACAGATGTTTCAAGTAAATGAATTTTTATTTTCGTTCACATCATACTGTCCTAGTAACTCATTTGTTTGCATTATAAAAACATATCTGTAACAACATGATTAACTAACCCTTATATTTAATTCTCGCGTATTCATTTATATTAACAAAATGATTTAAAAATGATATGGTACATTGACTAGAATTCAGAATGATTACAATTACGTTTGATAGTGATTTTGTCATGTTTAGACGTGAGCAGTTCAGATTTAAACACATAACTTAAAGTAGATTAAATTTAAAAAGACATACTTTTACGTTTTCATACATTTATCCAGTGCTACTGAAAGTAGAACGAAATACAACTGTCATGCCGAATTTCATATAATCGGGATTGAATTACATGAAATTCTAAATTTTGATAATCGCAAAAATTAAAAAGTTATACCTAGTAAATAGATTTCATTATCAAATTTCGATTCAATGATATTATGAACGTCAATGAATAATTTCACACCTTAAGAAACGCTTTTAAAATACTATCGTTGATATCTTCACCCCTCGTTCTGAACATGTTTAATACAAAACTGATTGAAGGTTTGTCAAAAACTTGTTTTATACATGTATCAAAAATGTCTCAAATAAGTTGTAAACAAGTTTAATACACATTTACGTTTACACTGAAATTTGCGACATGTTGCAACTTCTCAACTAGATACATGTATTAAGCGAAATTAATATAATATTGGTGAAAACGAGGGGTAACACGTCTGGGAAAATGTGATAAAATAAAGAGTCTTCAACACTCTAAAAACAATCGTATAGTTTTCAAGCCAGGATCATTTACTTCACATAAATAAGTCCTTAATGCATCACGATACAATGAGCAAAATAACTATTTCAACGATTACTAAAAAAATCTACACTGTATTATTGACTAGTATTATGTAATTGTGTCTAGATTATATAAAATAGATCTCAATTAAATATAGGGCAGTCTTTGTTGGAATTACTAAAAGAGCGACAACTTAAACACTTGTAAATAATTATAAACCACACAACTCATTTGAAAACGTGTTATAAGTACAAAACTTATGTGTCCAACACTCATAGACTATGCTACCAACATGATACAGTTCATATTGTACATACAAATTGTAACTTTCTGCCGTATTCACCAAACTATAGGTAAGTGTATTGTCACGTGTTACTGTTTACTGAGGATTGCATATTACTAACATTTTATTTTACAAGGATTATAAAGTATGAACTGATGAACACGCTCTGACATCTTTCGTGCTGACTGTACGCTATCTCAGAGCGATCCATGTTGAGGTTATATTTGATTATAAACTTTTTACATAATTAAATTGTTATTTTAAATCATCATCATTCTCTGAACCTTTTTCCCAATCCAGTTGGGGTCGGCTTTCCAGTCTAACTGTGATATTTGAACTTCGATATTTTCCGTGAAGCGACTGCCACTGACCTCCACAACCAATGGTCCAATGACCAATGGCGATATCGAAGTTCTAACTTAGGTTGGACTTTTGAGGGCTCCAACTACCCGTAACGCCTGCCATGGATGTTTGTAATGTAACCGGGACCGAAAGCTTAACATGCTCTCCGAGGCACGACCAGACCAGTGCAAACAGCCGTATTCATGCATACAACTTGCGTAAAAATACTCGAGCAGTTTTAAGTGGTAACTAAATATGAACCTTATTAAATTAAGACAAAATATCCAATCTCCTAATGGAATAATACGGTACAGTATTATCACACTACTGCATATTCAACCTTGTTTGAATGGCATAAGGTTGATATTTAGTTATCACAAATTAAAAGTATACGAATATTTTTTTGATAGGACTTCCTAGTCATCGTAGTGAATCCTAGATTTTGAGATCCTTAACTTGCACTCAAAAAACACTGTCCAATAATTATGAAGTATCTTTAAGGGTTTGTGCGTTGAGTGACTGAGAATAATAATAGATGCAAACGAACGACTTGTCGACAAACAATCCGTTTTCGTCCAATTTGCACAGCCACTGTGCAACTAAACTGAGTTATTGCGTTTTATATAATGAAATTTATTAAATGAGGCAGTCCGATTAATTGACTCTAAGACTGGATTTCAAAAATGAATATTCGCGTAACTAAAGTGTGTTTTTAAGTTGTGAGTACCTAATATTTGCGAAAATTTTAAACTAATGCGTTTTTATCCTCTAGACGCAGAAGTTCGGTTGCTAGTCCGGTTGTCAAACAGCATCGAACTATTGTCGAACTAGCAACCGAACTACTGCGACTAGAGGGTTTTTATTAATCGGTGAAATCCAACTTAAGGCGTCCTTATTGAAGGCTATATGGAATTTATGTTACTAAAGTATACAATCAAAGTCTGTACTATAATAAATATCATAGATAGGCATGTATCAGTAGGTTTTATTATCATTGTCCAGCTTAATAGAAGCTTATTTAGAGTACAAAGAACTAAGTATTAAGCAGTCTTCAAACTAAAAATGATCCGTTTTAAGCTAAGTAAAATCGACCGTTTTATTATTCGTTTAGATAAGTGTAAAAATGGTGACCTGTGTAAATGATTATTGTATAGAGATATAGTTTACAGATTATGCATAATGATTCACTGTTGGCACATCAACAAACGTTTATCATAACCCTAAGATATAAATAGTTATTTAGTTGAAAATCCACCAATTTACACACTTCAAAATCTTAAAACGTTATAGACAATGATAAGATTTGCCCATGAAAACTTTGCTTTTAGTTTCCATAAACTTTACAACAATCAAACATTTCATATTTAATTAAATATGGGATAATTATTCAATTACATCCGTAACTAGTTTTAAGACTTTGGTCAATAAGGCATTAAGTTTAAAATATATAATATATATATATATATTTATTTTAGTTATTGTTCTCCTTATATTTTATATTCGATATTCATTAGTGTGTACTTATGATAAATTATATTAGTATTTACACAACGATGATCGGTTTTAGAACCTATAACTTTAACAGCGCTTTAAGCCGTTCGTTTATAATACTCGATTTTCTGAGTGTAAAAGATAAATGTGTTTAATAATATAATATGACACTAAAGAATATATTTATAATTATATTGACTAAACCTACCTATCTACATTATTATTTACACGTCTAGTTATATGGAAGTTATATAAATTTGGCAACATGACATGTGTTAACATTAAGATATATGTATTACGCAAACAGAAGAAAATACAGTCAGAACTTAACTTTTGCATTCGGTGTAGTATTGAAGTACTTTATGCAACTTGTAGTCATAGTTTTAGGATTTATAATCATTGAAATACATGTATAGTAGAATCCTGCAGTAGGAACCGATCTGTGTAGAACCATCTTTAAATGATAATAACAACGATACGACTATTGTGACTGCCAACGATTATAACTATAAGTAATTTTGAAATACGTATCTATTTACAAAGTACCGAAATTTCACTCAAGAAATCCAACGGTTGTTATAAAGAAAGTTCCAATAGAAAGTTTTTGAGATTATTGACAGTGGTGTGCAAAGGGTGCGCTGTTAGACAGGGTTTTAAGACAAGTTAGGCAGTAATAGGTAGACATTTCAATGTGCTTATCATATATAATTTGGGTAAGGGGCGCAGTGTCTATGTGTCTCTATGAAATGCACACCACTAATGACTGCGTTGAACTCATGGAGTAAGGAAGCTCTACTCCACGGTTGAACTCGTCAGGGTTAACACACGGTGAATGGCTCAAGAGCCGTGTCTTGATTCTTCCACACTCGCGGCGGTCGCGCCTCAAACGTTGATCTGGAAGGCCTCCCTGGCGGGGTGCTTGTCGGGCGGCGCGTGCGCGTGGCTGCGCTTGCGCCGGTGGTGTCCCTCGCACTCGGTGTCGTCGGAGAAGCGCGACGGCGGGTGGATGTGGTCGTTGAACGACGGGTAGTTGGATATACTGGAACAGGGAGGGTAGTTTGTAACAAGAAAACTATTACCATAAAATATTGTAAAGAAGAAAAAGTTCTTAATTAATCGGTTGGAGTTGTAATTTGGTACGCTTGCTTGATTTAATGGACGAGGTTCTAGTGTAGGTTTTACTTACGGCGTTGCGTCGTCAGCTCTTCACTGACAGTACAGAAACTCTCTTAACATTCAACCCTTAGATGATTGACTATGACTCAGATGATTTTAACTATTTAAAATTTTATTTACCTGACTGTGTGGTCGGCCGTTGTAGCTGGCTAAGCACGTGACTGGAATTATCGACTACCTGATTTTGATTTCGCCGTCATAGCTAATGCACAGCTTTCGGCACGAAGTGCATGTGAAGTTTTTAGACAAGCGTATAGACTTCCCTTCAAGAGCGGGTACATAAATATTTTTATTTCTACCTACCTCAATGTGGTTTCCCAACCGAGTTGAATACACGAAGACTTCACGTGTCTTTTGGTAAGCGTATTAATTTCCTCTTGAGCGATGGGTGCAGAAGTTTTGCTTAATAAGATATAAATATAATAAATTTAATTACCAACTAGTGGTCTCGATATGGAGTCTGGACGAAGAGCATCACGTCGCTTGCCGAGCGTTTTGGCTTTAAGCGAAGGTTAATAATAAGGTATGATATAACAAAGGTAACACACACTTGTTTACCTGAAGGTGGTCTCGTCGTTGTGGCTGCTGTACCCGGACGATGAGCGCACGTGTCGCTTGCCGAGCGCCCCGGCTTTGCCCTTCCGCGACGGGAACGCCTTGCGCACTTGCACTCCCCCTATTGAGTTCTCCGATGACGATGACGACTCTTCACGTTCTACGCTTGGATCTATCACAAGTAACAGATATATGATTTTAAAGAAGTATAAAGTACATTTTCTTATAATTTTCGACATTCAGCATGGAAGTAGTGCTTTATAAATACATAATTATTATTGGATTCAAATATTAACACTGAGCAACGTAGCAATTGTAGGTACTTTTCACCGCTACGCCACATGGTACGTAACCGCGGTAGCCTAGTGGTATAGGTAACGGACTGCTGAGGCGAGGTCTCGGGTTCGATCCCAGGTTTCACCATGGCACATACCAATGACTTTTCGATGCTTTTCGAAGTTATCACAGGATTCTAAGTGTCTGGTTAATGACAATAGGCTCGGTCCGTATTACATTGGGACCTAAACATAAATTGGCGAAATGTGGGTGCTAGCACCTCTGCCTACTGATTCGAAGATATAGGCGTGAGTTTATGTTAAGAATGTTTTCCACCAGCTTACCTTTATAAAATATTCACCCTTAGCCATTGTTAAGTATTTAGTATACAAATACATGTAAGCTGTTTGTGTACATAGATACGGCTCAAGTAACAACAAAACATAGATTAATATATTTCAAGTATACCGGTTGATTTTATAGTGGTTTCGAAAAAAAGAGTTTTGGCCACAATTTCGATAGTAAAATCGTAAGGAAGTCCTAATTTGGCTAAAAAAATTTTTTTTTACACCTCCCTTACATTTTTCTGTTCACCTGTACATTATTGCCATACATAAAGTATTTTTTTTTCTTTCAAAATTAAAACTAAAGTCGGTACAAAGCAACTAACAGGCGGCGGGGTGCTGCGGCCGCGGGCGCGCGCCCGGCTCGCTGTCGGAGTGCGGCGCGGAGGCGTCGTCGCTAGCGTCGTCTTCGTACTCTGTAATGGGCAGGTGCAGCGTTAGTATCTTCTTCACCTCCGAGTCCGTCGAGCCCAAGTTGTCCGACTCTGCAACATCACCGTACAATCATCCTACTATCCATTGAAGGTTACACCGTAGACACGCTACGAAAAGTGCTACGAAAGTGCGTAACTATGGTATAGCGCGATTACATTCAATATACCGGCTGGTTTTATAGTCGTTTTAGAATGAAAGATTTTGGGCTAAGTTTCGATAGAAAAAAAGGAATGTGGGTACATATTTTGAAAAAAGAATATATATATTTTTTAAATTCAAATTTAAACCAGCCGGTATATTCAAACACTGTCATTACTATATATCGCTTTGTTGCATGATTTGTAAACACAATTCGTCAATGTTATTGAACTACACTACACTTGACAAGAAACAAATGTGAGTGTTTTCGTAAACGATAAATTTGAATTTTACGCACTTTAGTATTAAATATTTAAGAAAAAAACTTTCGTAGCGTATTCTACAGTTAGTAAGTGACATGTAAATGAATAAAAAACATGGTTGATATGTGAGATGACTCGGATATGCATAGGCACAATGAACACTAACAAACACTTAACGCCAAACATCTCAAAGCGGGTTCAAACTAGACAGTACATGAAAATGAATGGACAAGTGCTACACATAAAAAATAAAACAGTACAAAAAGGTATGTCACAATACATACTGTGTGCATGCTTACCTTTATAAATTACAACACCATTTACGCTCCCATAGGTTGCATAAAAGGCGATCATTATGTCAAATTCGAATTCCATTACTTAAACTTAAATGGGACAAAGTAAACTTAATTAATAGAAGGTGCAATCTACGTAAAATAAAACTATATGTTCTATCTACTTATAGGTAAGCTTCTGTTAGACTGTACTTGTAGATACGTATGTCTAGTGGTTATATTACCTTGGCTTTCGGAGTGCGGGTCGCGGAGTCTGTTTCCTTTTCTTCTTACTTTTGTGTATTCTGGCTCCTTACCCTGTATAGAAAATCTTAAACTTGATCTCGAGACAGAATAAATGTTTAAAAATTTGTAGTAAAACGTTTACATAAAAAAATTGTAAAAGTGAAAATGTAATGAAATTCTGAAGAATTTAGTATGTGTACTATTCAAATCGACATACTTAGGTCGGAAATCATTTTTTCCTTGCATAGTAATTATACTTAAAATCAATTCATATAAAATTCAAAATAAATCGGGTCAAAATTATGTTTATTTTTTATATTAAAGTGTCAGTAAATTCAATTTGTATAGGTGTATTTTAGATTACTACACTTACAATTTTTTTTTTGTTTGTTTATTATTTTTATTTGCACGTGGGACCGAAAATCATAGTGATGTATTTATTTATTTATGAATGTATGTATGTATGTATGTATGTATATATATATGTATGTATGTATGTTACCTTGTACTTGTCATTTTGCTTGAGGTCGTGGTACACGAAGGAGCCCCGTACAGAGTGGTACGGCCCGCTGTACACGTTGCCGCTGTAGCTGCTCTCGCTGTACGCCGTCGGCTTCGTCAGCTGGAACGTGGCGTACGGGCAGATGTCCTCTATGTATTCTGGAATATTTAAAGATAAGTGGATGACCGATTATACACTAATTCTTAAACATTTGCTGTCACTGTAGGACACTTATATCTGTGTAGTAGCCTCCTGGCAAGACGTTGTAATCTACTGCACACACATATATCTCTGTCTACCCCAAAGGGAGGAAGGCGTAGGTAGGTACATATATAAAAGTATTTGTTAATAATAATTGCAGGGACGTCCGGACGCATAAGACTTCGCAGGCGGAAAATTAAGTTATGTAAGTTGTCCGCCTGTAAAAATCGTATTTCCTTCTTTACGTCGGAGAGCACGTTAAGCAGTCGGTCCCGGTTGCCATACAAACATCTGTGGCAGTCGTTACGGGTAGTTGGAGCTCTCAAAAGTACAACCAGTATAACTTGGAATTCCGATATCGCCATTTGGTCATTGGACATTGGTTGTGGAGGACAGATGGCAGTCGCTTCACGGAAAATATCGAGGTTCAGCCGCATCTCAGTTAGACAGGAAAGACGACCCCAACTAGTTGGGAAAAGATTCAGAGAATGATGATGTTGTCCGCCTGTGTAGTCTGTGGTCAGAAATAAATATGGCCAATTTAGTGCCAAGCAAATAAATATGTACTTATAGTGCTATTAATACTTACCGTTAGAAGCGTGTTTGTAGTGATGTGGTGGTGCTGGATGTTGCGCGCGCGCTGCCAGGTACTGCTGGTCGCGGTTCACTTTGTTCTGTAGCTGCGCCACGGACGGGGATTCCCCGACACCGCTCTCCGTGGCGGCGGTCTCGGTACCACCTGCTTCTAAACACAAGTAGAGGTGTTACCAGGTGCTATAACCGAAAGATTACAATTTGGTTCTAAGTTGTACTCGGTGATTTTAACTTATGATATTCACAAATATTTATTTGGTAGAGCCATGTCAGGTTAATAAAATATTCTCATTTGTAATTTGGGAATGTTTATGTTTTTTTTCTAGGTAAAAAAAATAAAAAAAAAATTTTCGGTTCCAAAACTACTTGGATTGGGATGCAGTGTAATATCCTAAATTTGAAATAAATGTAAGAAAAATAAAATTACAATCATACAGATTATCGTGAATCCCAACACATATTTACTACACTTTCCGTCATATAACTTGGACCACGCAAGAAACGGAGTGTGCAAATTGTTTGATATAACCTGTGAGCACGTGATATCTTCAAAAGACATATAGAAAAGTGTGTACTGCGCGTATCGAGCACTTCTTTTATCCAAGATACATATATGGCAGGTATATATAAGACTCATCACGTACTGTTTCTGCGCACGAGCAGCACTATGGCGAGCAGCGCGCCAAGCACCAGTAGCGACAGCGAGGCGGGTAACAGCACCCGCGTGCCGCCCAAGCTCCGCCCGGCCCCCGGTGTCACTGGGGCCATCTCGCCCTCCACTACAGGGAACAGGCTTGTGGTTAGCGTGACAGGATATGATTTACGTCATTTTTATTTAAACATAGTCAAACTTACACATCATATTGTTATAGGTGGACATATTGCTGATGTATGTTTAGGAGGATATGAATAATAAGGAAAAATTGTGATTGTCCAAATGTACCACAAAAATCACTGGTCTAGTTCTCTCAGAAGGACTCTTAGAATTCCGTCTACCAAGGTTGCGGGTAGGCTGTTTTCGCCTCAAAACCTGTTGAACTCAATTATTATTATCATATGTTGTTACTGTTATTCTGCTCGTTTATCTATTTTATACACTCACGTAGGCACACACAAGCTCTCCGTGTATGCGTGTAAATAAATCAAATAACACACCAAATGACACAATGCAGTGTGGTTCCACTTTTGAACTCGCGCAACTCTTTTCGATCACTCAATTTCTCTGAGTTGAAAATTCGCTCTGAGTTTTATCCGGTTTTCTCCTTTATTTTTCGATCCATTATCAATATAAATAAATTGGTAGTTTGCTTACTGCCGCTGAGCGAGTGTGTAGTGAAGTTGTATAATGCGACGGCGTGTCCCGCGTTGTTGTGCGCCGTGATGCGAAGCTGGTGGGCGGTAGCGGGCGTGAGGCCACTCACACTGAACACGCGCTCGGTCGCCTGCACGCTGTTCGACACCAGGCGCCACTGGTGACGGAAAACGTGATGTTAAGTGGGAAAGGTGACGTTAAGTGGGAAACATGACGTTACGTAGGAATGTTATATGTTAAGTGGGAAACGTGACGTTATGTGGGAAACGTGACGTTAGGTAGAAAAGGCGATGTTGAGTGGAAAACGTGACATTTAGTAGGAAACGTGACGGCAAGTGGGAAACATGACGTTAAGTGGGAAAGTGATGTTAAGTGGGTAGAGTGACGTTAAGACGGTAACGTGACGTTAAGTGGGAATGGTGATATTAATTGTGTACGGTGACATTAAGTGGGAAACGTGACGTTAAGTGGGATACGTGACTTCAAGTGAAAAATGTGACACTAAGTGGAAAACGTGACGTCCAGGAGGAATGTTATTTTACATATATCTAGAACTTACCTGCGACTGGCCAGTTTCTCGGTACTCAATGACAAAGTACAGTATGCCGCAACCACCATCGCCCCAAGAGTCGAGCCATACGGTTACTGTAGTCGTGTTCAGCGTTATCATTTGTGAGTGCTTCGGTTTCACAGGGACTGGAACATTACATGATTATTTTTCGAAGAAGTAAATATTTCACTTCATATGACTAAGGTACTAATTTACTTTTTAATTTTACCCCTTCAAATTATCAGTTTACGTAAGTACCGTCTTATGAGTACTTTGAAAGACCACGGTTATTTGTTAATTAATTAAAATGATAGAATTATTAATCGACAATTTAAGGAAGCTGATTAATTACTACAGCAGAAAGGAAGATAAGTAATTTTTAAGGATTTATGAGAACAGTTTTTCGGTAAGCATACTGCTTTAAAGCGATTTGTATCTGTTGTAGCACAAGTGTCCCAAAAATTGCGGTAGGATAAACCGAGCACACATTTATAGGGCGGTATTCGGTGACTGTAAATAAGAACTTGAGACTTAAGACTGTAAATAAGATTTACTAGCATTTACATTATAAGAATAAATTTATAATGGCATCAGAAATAATTTACATGTACTGCTCTTAAATTATGTTGTCTCGAGAGTTACAATAGATCTTGAAATCTAGATTAACGGCTGTTGGGTGATATTACGACAACCTGTTAACAAAAATATTTTTGACAATACTTTTTTTTTTATTTTTTATTTATGGCACGTCAATTTGATTTCACCTCGCCTGATGTTAAGCTGAAGGCAAAGTCTCATGAAAGAGGGTCACCATTGCAAACACGTTCAGTGCTACAATGGTGGCGCTCAGCTTAACGGCCTCATCAGATGCTTTTTCACGCCCCGCTTAAAGGACCCGGGACTGTAGGAAGAAGGAAACACGTGCGCCGGCAAGGAATTCCAGGACTTAATGGTGCGGCAGAAAAAAGACTCACCGAAACCCTTGGTTCTTGATGGTATATGGTATGGGATGGTAATACTCACCAGTTCCCTTGGTATAAGCGTGTACGATATCACAAGGTAGGCCAGTGCCGATGCGATTGAACGCCGTGATGTATAACTGGTAGCGCGTGCCGCACCACAAGTTTGGCAGTACATGTTCTAATGTTCCAGCTTCCACTTGCAGCTCTTCCCAGTCGCCGTGCTCCCGTTTGTAGTTGATGACGTAACCTGAGGGGGATGTTTTAGAGTTTAGTTTTTTTACAAAGTCTGATTCTGATTCTTTGTCACATTATATTTCGAGACTGATTCTAGTAATGGTTTTTAGAATGTGTATTAGTATTTATCGAAAATTATCGGATAAGATTTGTTCGTTAGATATTGATGAAGGTGGTTCAGATATTTAAATTTCCAATGGAAGACAAACCACTTCAAAAACGGTCAACAAAATAGTGGTTATACCAAAAAAATGTGTCGGTAGCTTGGTATTTTCTAGGATAATTGTTTGAAACATTGCATTACAATATGACATTAAAAATGCCGCAGTGGAGTTTGTTGCAGCGCTTCTTCCCAAGCGGTAGTAACTTGGTTAGGTAAGTAGAATTTACGTCAATAAGATATAACAATGTTTTAGTATATCGAGAAAAAATAACATTAAGCATTCTATATTTCTGAAAAAAAAAATTCATGAACCTTCCTACTGTATTGATCCGTAAGTTTGTATGGACTATATAGTACCTAGTGTAGTAGATTACCTAGTATAGGACTTCCCCCGTCCCCCTGGTCGCTCCACTGCAGATGTAGCGAGTCTGCGTACGCGTCGACCACGGCGAGCACAGGGGGCTGAGGCGGCACCTTCACTTCAACGTTGTACGTGACGTCATCGCGCCCGTGAATATTCTCCACCGAGCACGTGTAGTTACCCGTGTCGAGGAACTGAGTCATGCTGGGTACGAAAAGTTATGTTACAAGAAGTATGTGAAACGAGGAAATAAGGGAAGGTTTTATGGAATGGGAATTAGGAAATAGAATGCAGGAGATATAAGTAGGTATGTTTATTTGTGGGGATTTCCGAACGGGGAAAAAAGGTGGAATATGTATGTTGTCCCATTAAAATCCACAGAACCAAGCGACAAAGAACCTGCAAGTCGGTATATTTGCTGATTCATTGACGAAGTTCTGGCGCAGTATTTCTCCCGGGGCATGGCGATCATTAGACCTCCCTGCCATTAGGCAGCGGTATCCAAAAAGTTGCATAAGTCAAATCTGACTAAAGAGAAGAAGTGGGCCGGTCCTGGGCTCTGAGGCGAGGAGAAGACCAATCGGAAATCACGCTAAGATGATAAGCATACAGGGGCTACACCATGCCTTTTCGTGGTAATACTGTTTAGTAAATATAAAGGAATATAACCTTCATATGCGATTTGAACCATTAACCGAATCCTGGCCATTACAGCCATTACACTACCGACGTGAACCCACTCCTAACACAAGCCATTGAGCTTAGCTGGTGGGGTTAGAGGGAATATTAGTAACTTTAACGTTGCTAATATTCTTTTAAAAAAAGAACCTATGCCAATTTCACGGAAGTTATACCAGTTGGGCCAGTTCTTTTAATAAGATAGATAGATAAGGTATGAGTATAAAGTGAATCGAATAGGATTTGAATAAGAAATGTTTCTTATCAAGTTTAATAGGATCTTCAACGACATTTCTTGAAAAAAAAAACTTACCTTATTATGAGCGTTCCATCGCTGGTGATATTTTTCCTAAGCGTAGAATCCAAGGTAATGCCATTCATAGTCCAAGTGGTGGAGGGAGTCGGCACCCCAACTTTATTACAAGGGAGCGATATGTTCTCCTTCCATGGCGTCACTATGCTCCTACTGAAGGAAGTGAGCCGTGCCGGCACTGCGAGGAAACGGGCTTTTTTTAAATAGCAAATATTTAATATCAGTAACTTAAAGAGATAGGTATTGAGTTGAAATCTCTATACCTACTAATTGCAATATAGTAATGCAGTAGTGTTTTATTATTTTTCAGCTGCTGATAATCAATTAAGAAAGTTCTTTAAATATAACTTTAAAATTACTAGCTTCACCCCGTGAATATACCTACTCGTGGTTAATGTTTTCGGGGTGTACAATATTGCACTGCCCAAAAATGCAGTCAATGTACGATTTTTTCGTTTTAGTTGGACTTGTTCAATCTCATGTTGTTTACTACCTACGTATTTTATCAACATACCACATCATTATCTCATAAGTAAAGGTACCTAAGTAAAGTACTCAAATTGTGATAAGTAAATCATAATAAATCTTACTAACAAAACATGGTTAAGAAGTTACTTTTCAAATAGTTTTTTTAAATATTTCAATCGGGGTCTTCAAAAAAGAACGATTTTATAAGATGGATTTAAAACCAACCTGATTCGGAAGGCAGTACTGTGACGACTCTGGTGGCTTCTCCTTCCCCGAGCCTCGTGGACGCCGACACCCAGAACTGGTGCGTGGCTCGCGGGGGAGAACGGGACGTCTCGTGGGAGAGCGTACTTGGTGATAGCATGCGTTTATGGGTACCTTCCTATAGAGAAAAAATATCGTAGCAGTAGGTACTATGAAAGTAATAAGTAAACCTATTTTGTTAGTTTATTAATCAATAAATCTTTCAGACTTCGTCCACTTTTTTATACCACTTAGGTGGCAGACACGCACGCGACCCACCTGATGGAAAGTGATTACCATGGCCTATGGACATTTGCAACACCTGGGGCGTCACATCCGTGCTGCCGACTTTATAGAGAAGAGGGGGAAGGGGGAGGGGAGAAAGTTAGGAGAGTCTCTGTGCTGTTAGTGCAGAAGACAAAGAAGGGTTCCTGGGTCTTCTCACTGAAGACACAAAACCTTTTAGAATTTTGGTCTACTAGGATCTCTTGGGGTATCGGCATTGCGCTATTAAGACTTAAACTAGGCATAGCTTGTAATATGGATTTTAGAATATGGATAAACATACTCGGATATATTTTTTGTAACTGCTAATATGTTGGTTTCTATTTACAATAAATAGAATTGACATATTCAAACACACATAGATACGGAAATCGAACCCGTAATCTCCAGAGTAGCAGTTAAGCGCTCGCCACAGAACCTTCGATTTCTAATTTTCTTTAATAGATAAATTCCTGTAGAGATAAAAATTTTAAATATCACTGCAGAGATATGGATATAACGCAGCTTGCTTATAGTAGTAGCATTCAATTTAGAAATAACCAATTTCCCACATTATAAGTTCTAAGCATAATAATCACTAACCTCTCTCCCATCTTCTATCACACTCATGTAGAGAGTATAACCAACGAGGACACCGTTTGGCGAGGAAGGTGGTAGCCATGACACCAAGATCTTGTTGCGCGAAGAAACCACTGCTTTGATGTCAGCGGGCGCTGAAGGTACTGCGATCACAAGGAAACACACGATTAGGATATTTTTTTCAACTAAAATTGTATTTGGCATGAGTAAAAATTGTTATAGGCCAGACTAAACTTATAAACCACACCTTTGTAACATTTTAGATTTTGTCCGTTCCGAGGGTACTAGCTCCCGTAGAAGCTAAGATAAACTAATGAAGAGCAGTAGACAGTGGATTTCGAGTTTCAAAGTACAAGGTTGGGGGCAAGCGAATGATGACAAGAGTCTATTTTTGAGGTAAGTAGATAAAGCAATACGACTTTCTAGTCTCCCTGAATAGCACCTACCAAAATTTTTAAAGTGCTCTTCCTTGACTAGGCTAGGTGCTTTGCAAGCAGGGTGCTCTAAGTGTACACCTCAGCACCGCCGGTGTAGAGTAAATTGCATTAAAAAATTAAGAATTGAATGTTTTCATAGTCTAAAGCAGATCACAGTCAATATTTTTTTTAATTTTGTGTTGAGTAGATTGAGCTCTACTTGTCTAAAGCCCTCATCATCATTACCTTAGATTGATTCGCGACTATACCCAGGGCTTTCATCTCGAACCACACACCGGTGAAATTACACGGCCGGCTGTTTTTCTAAAATCCTTTTAAACATTGATAAAATATCTTTACCGTCTTCTTCCGTGTGGCAGTAGACGGGAGCTGCCCTGACTCCGTCACCGGCCGCCGTGAATGCGCAGACGGTCGCAGAGTAGTTAGTATACCTTCGCAGTCCTGATAACGTAGTGTGAAGTCCTGATATTTGCTTCGTGACTGCGTCTTCATTACCTGGGACGAATTTAGTTTTTTGAACATATTTTTACGGCTAATTGAAGTATTAATCGTAGTATCTGGCTGGAACCTTTTGAGAGTTATTTTGCTTACTAAAATGTTTAGGTAAAGATGTAATTACTACCCTATTATTAGTTTAAAAAGTTAAATGCTGCTTTTTAACGTAATTGCAGGCGATTTTATTAGAAAGTTAAGTTGTAGCTTGACTAGCTACTTTGTGTATCTTTAAACGAATCTCAATTATAGATTTACCTATTCATAAACGCGTATCTAGTACTATAATTTCCTCCTTTTATGAAGCGGGTTGGAGATGCTTACCGAACCACTCCGTTACTGGTGCGTATGTAACCCTGTATCCCTGCAATATGCCGTTTCTTCCACGGAGAGGCGGCGGCTCCCAAGCGACACGCACCGACTGTGAGCTCAGAGCCGTGCACTGTAGGGCTCCGGGAGGTAGACTTGGAACTAGAGTTATGAGAAAATAAATAGTTAGAGGAGAATTAAGGAAAGAAAAGGAGCACGGTGCAAGGTAGAGGTCGTAGTAAAATACTTTTGTTTTATCACTACTTTGCGATGGATGCTGCCTTGATTCCGATATTAGGTAATAGTAAGCTACTTACTAAGACGTCAGTGGGATATTCCGAATATGACTGGCCACTCAGATCACGCTAGATGGCCATGCAGGCCCACTTAAAAAAATAATTCTGTATATGTGGAAGCGCGCACAAGAATCGCTAGAGACTATCGTTATAAGATGCGACAGGCTATTTTGATTCGCAACTATCTAATGCCAAAATCTTGGTTAGATTGTTCTAGCACTCGTGACTACGTAAACTTATAAAATTTTGACATATGCAAATTTAACTAGCTTGTATTATGGGTTCCAGAATGCGGATGGAGAAGAGTCAGTAAATGTTGCAACTAGGTCACTATGATATCCGGGCACGCTTTGAGCATTTATATGACAGACATTAAGTGACTGTCCACAATCATGTTCCAAACATTGGCGAAGTGTATCACATCTTTCTAGATTATTTTTTGGATAATGCAGACAACTTTAAAATTCGAATTCAATCTCATCATTAATTAAAAAAAAAACCATAATTTCAGTGTTAATATACTCACCGTCCTCCATAGTTGTGGTAGTGGTTGGTGGCGAGGCCGGCCCTGCGCCCCGGCTGTTGTACGCCTGCACGACGACGGCGTAAGGGGCGTGTTTCTGCAGCCCCGAGAGCGTGGTACGTGAGCGCGCGCTACCCGCGCCCTCTACAGTACGTACGGTGTACGACGCGCCGCCTGGACCGCTCGCACTTAGCACAGTGCTGTTACTGTTTAGCTGTTGATGTTATTTTTCATATTATATGAATATATAGAATATATTTTGTATTGTGAATATATTATTTATATATAATGAATCGTGAATATATTGGCAAGCGCATAACTCGAAGACGGCTGGACGAATTCGAGTAATTCTTTTTTTATTTGCTCCTTGAACTCTACGGAAGGTTTTTATGGAGCAGTGGGAACGGAATCAGAAGTCCAAGCAGCGGGAACGAGATCAGAAATTCACGCGGGCGGAGCCGCTGGTATCAGCTAGTATTAAATAAATAAATAAATACATATTCTAGGACAATTTACCTAGACCCATGGTAAGCATATAGATAGATACTTTTTTTTTTGTAAATACATACATATTACACATAGAAACACCCAGACCAATGCAAATATTCATATTCATGTATACAAATATTTGCATTGAGCGGGATCGAACCCACGCCTCGTCGTGTTCACTACCGCCACGCCACGGAGGTCGTCGTTAAAGCAAGTGATAATATAATTCATTTCTGACATTCACTGTTTAACTCGAAAGACAGATTGTTTAAATTCACGTTACTCTTTATGAATGTCGAGCTATTGTAACTTTGTGTAGAGTGTAGTTTTATAAATTAAATCAACAGGAACGTGATCCAATCATTCTGTGTAAATATACGCAGAGCTAAAATAGGATCGTTTAGCGAGAAATAGAATATTACGACGGTTATCCACGGCGTAAAATTGTAAATAACCGACTTATATCCTACCTTGACACATACAACCTGATTTCTGACAAACAGTTTGGATTCAGACGCGGTTTATCTACAGAAGATGCAGTGACCCTCCTGACTAATCACGTGACCAGACATAGCGGTGTGGGGTGGCGTTGGTCCCACTTTTATGCTGCCCCTCGAACGGGCACAGAGATCGGTCTTGAAAGTCATGTACAAAAAACCCTTCAGATTCGGTACCGACGCTCTGTATAAAGAAACAGCAACACTTAACGTTCGGCAACTATATATCCTTAAGTTGGTTCAAAAGCAACACAAAAGGGTACTAGAATCACAAGATTATCCTCAACTTCTTGAGCGTAGGGTTTATAGAAGCACACCGGTCCGGGTTTGTACAAGTTTTGCACAGCACATGCAGGAATTCCAGCTATGCAATATATACAATAACATCACAAAAGTATGCAACATTAAGAACTGTAGAACCAGTCAGGTCAAAACCATCGTTCATAAATACCTGCTGTCACAGTCATACTCAGAAACAGAATGTCTGGTAAAGGTTCTTTTGTAACATAGACGCCCCCAGCCACCAATACACACACACACATATAAAACCACACGCACACAAACACACACACTCACACACACACACACACACACACACACACGTTGTGGTGGTCATTATTTGTCATTATTTCTATGTAGTATGCATGCACTCAGAGCTTCTATCTCTGAGGATTTCTTAATTTTTCTTTGTTTTCCACGTCTCAACTATGCAGGAAGCAAATAAATTACCTGATAATTAGAGTCCAATGCTATTGAACTGTATAATTCATTAATATTACAATAATGTTTATTTTAACAACTATTTTCTGTATATAAATGGTACCTACAACTACAATTGGTAACACTCATTAAAAGCTCCACGAGACAGGCTAGACCTAGTGTGGGGTGGGGCGAGCCCCAAGTGAGTTCCGAGTACGTCCTCGTCGTTCGCCCTGGACCCCGTCCTGACCACCGTAACGGAGTGGCAGGCGGGTGACTAAACCTCGAACTCGAAACTTGCGGGCGTAAGTGCGATTCTGCGACTAGTATGTCTATTCTGCAATCGAACAACAGTCCTTTTCAGGACTCGGAGATGGTGGCAGATCAGTCTCCCTTATCTGCGGACCAATCCGACAACAGTCCTTTTCAGGACTCAGGGGTGGCGGCAATTCCATCTGCCAGGTCTCCGGACCAGTCCCCTGATCGGAGTGTTAAAAATATGGAAGTGGAGATCGCTTCTGCGAGAGAGCCGCGGGGCCCTGCGGCCTCCGCATCCCATGCAGAGGCAGTCGTGGTTTTCGAGCGCTCGGTCGTTCCAGCCGGAACGATTGGATCGCGCTCTTCTTCTCCAATAATCGGGAGACTGTGGCGCAAGCGCTCCAACTCTGCCACAGAGGCAGAGTTGAGTGAAAACAAAAAGAAAACGAAGGGCCACTACGCCTATCTGGCGCAGGCGAAGGCCGACCTAGTCGCGGCCAAGGAGAAGGATGTGGAGCACCGCGCTGAGGAAGAGCTCGCAGAGCAGCGGCAGAAGAGGGCTCTCTACCTCAGAGAGTCCCCTAGCCCACAGCCGCAGCCCAGACCGACGGCTCCAACGGGAGTGGCTGTTTCTCCCACCCAGTCCCTCAGCGCGGAGCAGCTTTCGGGCTCTATAGAGGCGGCGGTGGCGATGGTACAATCCATCGCCAGTAGAAGTAATAATTTGAAGGGTCAATTCGTGCGGGACCTCAGGCAGGCATGCAGCTCCATCCTAGAGCACGTGCGTGTGTTGAGGTCCCGCACGGAGTCAGAGGAGGTGGCCCAGCTCCACACCGAGCTGGCCGTTGTGCGGGCCGAATTGCGTGCCTGGAAACAGCAGGCGGAGGCCGCGCCGCCCGCGATGAGCCGCGATGAGATAGCGTTTCTCATCGATGCGCGCATCGCGGGCATCCAGGACCGCCTGCTGCCTGAGACCCGCATCCGCCCACCTCTCCAGGCGGACAGGCGAACTGCCACTCGCCTGGCAAAGGAAGCCGACATTGAACCTCAGCCCGAGCTCCCACCCCTCCCTCCAGCGCCACCCGTTTCTGTGTCCCCTACAAAGCCCGATGGGCAAGTGGAGGACGCGTCGCGTCCTACTGCTCCAGTTGGAGAAAAGAAGAAGAGAAGGAAAGTGACGAAGAAGACGGCCGCAGCAAAGGAGGCAGAAGATGCCCGCCAGGCGCGGCAGTCGGCTTCGCGAGCCCCACAGTCGGCTCTAGCGCCGGTTCAATGGAGCACAGTGGCGGCACGGACAAAAGCGCCGAAGCCAGCTCCAGCCCAGCCAGCTCCAGCCCAGCCAGCTCCAGCTCAGTCAGCTCCAGCTGCCACCAGCAGTAGAAACCGTGGCGCCCGTAGGTCTCGCAAATTGCGAGCGCCAAAAACAGCAGCAGTCACCATCACGCTGCAGCCGGGCGCCGCAGAGCAGGGCCTCACATACGGAGATGTGCTCGCCAAGGCCGAGAGGTCAATCGACCTCAAGGCCCTTGGAATAGACGGCCTGCGCCTCCGGCCCTCCGTGACGGGAGGTCGAATTTTGGAGGTGGCTGGCATCGATAGAGTCCAGAAGGCGGACCAGTTGGCCGCAAAACTACGAGAAGTGCTGGAGGAGGTCCGTGTCGCTAGACCGGAGAGGTGCGTGGAGCTACGCATCTCTGGTCTGAGCGACTCGGCCTCCAAGGAGAACGTCGCGGCGTCGCTGGCAGCAGAAGGGGGTTGTTCCGCCAGCGCAATCCAGGTGGGCGATATTCAGCGCCCATCTGGCCGACAGGGCACTGCATGGCTGCGGTGCCCAGTTGAGGCGGCCAAGGTCCTTACAGACGGCCGCCGCATTATGGTCGGGTGGTCAGTGGTCAAGCTGACCACCCTGGAGCCAAGGCCAGCGCGGTGCTTCCGCTGCCTGGAGCCCGGGCACGTTGGCGTAAGGTGCACTGCGGGCATTGACCGCAGTGCGCTCTGTTTCCGCTGTGGGCAGGCGGGCCACAAGTCGGCCACCTGCTCCGCGGAGCCCAAGTGCCCCGTCTGTGCGGCGGAAGGTGCACCGTCTGGCCACAAACTGGGTTCGGGCGAGTGCAAGGCGGCTTCCCGTAGCAGAAGCCGTCCTAAAAGGAAAGCCGCAGGTGGGACTAACTCTACGCCCACCCAGCAGCCTACTACAACTGCGGAGGATATGGACACCGCCCAAACATAATGGCCAACAATATCTCCATTCTGCAGGCCAACATCAACCACTGCGTCACGGCCCAGGACCTTTTGACCCAATCCATGGCGCAGTGGCAGACGACACTGGCAGTAGTCGCCGAGCCGTATTGCGTTCGCGACAGCCCTAATTGGGCCAGTGACCATAACGGCTTGGTGGCTATCGTCGCCCGGCGAATGGCTCCTCCCTTCGACAGAGTGCAGAGGGGTCGAGGGTGCGTCCTCGTCACGCTGGGCGGCGCTGCAGTTATTGGGGTGTACTGCCCCCCCAGTAGAAGCATCGCCGAGTTCGAGCAGCTGCTCGCGGAGGTCGGTGCTCTGCTGGCAGAAGTGCACCCCACCCCGGCCGTGGTGGCCGGGGATTTCAACGCTCACTCACGAGCGTGGGGATCTCCGGCGACCGATGCCCGGGGGGAGATGTTAGAAGAATGGGCGGTGTCACAAGGCTTGGTGTTACTAAACCAAGGGGCGGTCCACACCCTTGTGCGACCCCAGGGTAGGTCGATTGTCGATCTGTCGTTCGCCAGTTCTGGTCTGGCCCGACGGATCAACAACTGGCGGGTCGTCGTGGGGGTGGAGACCGCGTCGGACCACCGGTACATCCGGTTCGACGTCGTCCCTGCCACCCCGGCGGCTCGTGTCGACCTCGACCGTCCCTTGGTAGGAGAGGGTCCGCGGTGGCGACTCGCCACATTGGATAAGGAACTGGCCCGAGAGGCGGCTCTCGTCGAGCGATGGGCTGCAGGCGACAGTGGCCTGGACGTGGACGCGAAATGCGAGCGGCTCGCTGGAGCGCTTACTCGCGTCTGCGACGCGGCGATGCAAAGGGCGAGGCCTATCCCGCCTCGGAAGCAAGTGTACTGGTGGCGTTCCCACCTAGCCGGGCTGCGTGCAGCTAGTGACGCAGCCCAGAGGCAGTACACCCGATGCCGAAGGCGGGCCGTGAGAGACCTCGCCCGAGAAGAACAGCTGCACGCCGCGTACCGGGCCGCCCGAGAGGCCCTCAGCTCGGCGGTCAAAGTCGCCAAGGAGGAGGCCTGGAAGGAGTGGCTCGAGAGTCTCAATCGAGATCCATGGGGGCGTCCGTACAAAACCGTGAGCCAGAAGCTCCGGCCTTGGGCGCCTCCTCTCACACGAACTCTCGAGCCCGGCCTCCTGGGCCGAGTGGTCAGTTCCCTCTTCCCTGCGAGGGAGGAGTGGGTCCCACCGCGGATGGTTACACCGAGCCAGGTGTCGGCTGACGAAGGGGCAATACCTCCCGTGTCCGAGGCCGAGTTAGGGGCTGCGATCCTGGCACTCAGGTCCAGGAACCGCGCCCCAGGCCCGGACGGCGTCCCTGGGAAGGTTATTGCCACAGTCATGCCGGCACTAGAGGAGGAGACGCTGTCCCTCATGTCGGAGTGTTTGGCGTCGGGGAGAGTTCCGCGACTATGGAAGACTGGAAAGCTCGTGCTGCTTAAAAAGCACGGGCGCCCAGTCAACTCGCCGTCGGCCTACCGTCCCATCGTTTTGCTCGACGAGATGTGCAAGCTGTTTGAGCGGGTGCTCGCAGCGCGTCTCGTCGGCCACCTGGAGGGGGCGGGGCCCAATTTGAGTGACGGCCAGTACGGCTTCCGTCGCGGGAGGTCAACCCTCGACGCCATATCTCGACTGCGGGGCAGCGTCGACGAAGCGGTCGCCGGGGGAGAGGTGTTGTTGGTTGTGTCGCTGGACATAGCCAACGCCTTCAACACCCTCCCCTGGGAAACTATAGCGGAGGCGCTGAGGTACCACAACGTCCCGTGGTACCTCAGGCGCGTCCTTGCGGACTACTTCGTGGACCGGGTTATCATCTACCCGGCCCAAAGCGGGGTGGTCCGCAGGGGCATGTTTTGTGGCGTTCCACAGGGGTCGGTTCTAGGGCCACTCCTGTGGAACGTAGGTTACGATTGGGTCCTGCGCGGTGCTAATCTTCGGGGAGTCGGTGTACTTTGTTACGCCGACGACACCCTAGTCACCGCGCGGGCCCCGACGTTTCGCGACGCTGCCGTCCTCGCTACGGCAGGCGTCGCCCATGTTGTGCGCCGCATCAGGGCGCTGGGTTTGAAGGTGGCCCTCGAAAAGTCCGAGGCCCTATTCTTCCATGGGCCTCGGCAGAAGCCGCCTCGAGACAAGACGATTATGGTGGGCGGCACCTCCATCACTGTCGGGACCAGTCTGAAATACCTCGGGCTGGTTCTCGACAGTCGGTGGCGGTTCGTGGAGCATTTCCGGCAGTTGGCACCGAAGTTGCTGGCGTTTGCCGGAATGCTCTCGCGGTTGCTGCCCAACAGCGGAGGCCCGGGGTCTGCCTGCCGCCGTCTCTACGACGGAGTGGTGCGCTCCAAGGCGCTCTACGGAGCGCCAATATGGGCGGAGGCTCTCTGCCCGGCAAATATTGCGTTGCTGCGACGTCCGCAGCGCGCCATCGCGCAGAGGGCTGCACGGGCGTACCACACCGTCTCTTACGAGGCGGCGTGTTTGATTGCGGGCAGTATCCCGTGGGATCTCGAGGCTGGCGTCCTTAAGAGGGTCTACGAGGAGGGCGCCCTGATGCGGCGCAATTTTGGAGGTCGGCCGCTTCCGGAGGAGATCGATCGCTGGAGACAGGCGGCTCGCGACGATCTCTTCCGAAAATGGGCCGAAAGGCTGGCAGTGACTCGCAGCGGGTTGCTGCTCGTGGGGGCCGTCCGGCCCGTCCTGCGGCAGTTTGTGGAGAGGGGTCATGGGGCTCCGACATATCACCTCACCCAACTTCTCACGGGTCATGGCTGTTTTGCCAAGTACCTGTGGGAAGTGGTGGGGATAGAGCCGGAGCCCCGGTGCCGAAACTGCACCAGCGGCGACCCCGACACGGCCTACCATACTATGGCCGTGTGTGAGGCATGGGACGGACAAAGGACGGCCCTAACACGCACAATTGGTGCGGACCTTTCGCTGTCGGCCGTGATTCCAGCCATGGCCGACAGCGAAGAGTGTTGGGCCGCCGTCGCCTCGTTCGCTAGCGAGGTGATGGCGGCAAAGAGAGAGGCTCTGCGGGAGCGGGAGCGAGCTGGGCTCACTCTTCCGCCCCGCAGGCCCCCGGCGAGGGGACGCAGGCGAGCACAATTCGCCCGCGTCCCCGAATGAGCGAAGCCACGGGCGGTGGGTCGGGGGATCCACCGCCCCATGCTAATGTGGCGGAATGCGCCCCTCAGTGTTCCTGGGGCGCATTCGTAAAAGGTGAGCTGGCCCCATCATCTGGATTACTCTGCCCGGATGGTGGGGCCCCCAAGAGGAGAGCCCAATAGGGCGTCCCTAGCCGAGTCGCGGTGAGCATTCTATCCCGCGGCTCGGATTAGGCGAAGGAGGAACACCGTGGTGGTTTAGTGGGTAGTCTGGCCTCCGTTTCGAGGTCAGGAGTCCCACACAAAGTGAGCCCCTTGCCCCCGCGGGGGGTGAGCGAAGTGCGTAAATGCATTCCACCACGTACAAAAAAAAAAAAAAAGACCTAGTGTGGGGTTGATAGCTAAACTTCGCTTTTCGCTGTATTGGTAACCTGACCTACTATGTTTTGTCACTATGATTTATAGGATGTTTTGTATTCAGAACTTGATTGTTTGATGATTGTTGAGCGAATGTAATTATGTAATTTGTTTTCTTTGGCAAATAAAAGATTATTATTATTATTATTATGTACGCGGACACGGATGCCTTTACAAACGCTTTTGCAGTATCAGGGACCGCCTTCTTTCCATGGTGCGTCGTCCGCGAAATCACGCCAGGTAAAATTTATCTTCGTCTTTATCTATATTTAGCTATAATTATACAGCTTATTCAAAAACTTCACGAATAAACGCATTTAAGTAGGTATGCATGAATGAAAATCGAACTGCTACGCTCCAATAGAATTAATTATTTGGTTATAGAACAACTTACTACACTATGTTCATCTACAAAGGACATTTTTATAAGTACCTAAATCAAAATATTCGTTCCCTTCAAAGTAGGTTTAAAAATGATTGCCTTCAAAAATCTCGCACCGAGGGAACAATTTTATTAGCGACAGGTCGGCACGTAGAGAATTTTATAAACCAATTTTTATTAAAGTGCTGAAGACCCCTCGTGTATAATAAAATAGGTAATATTTTATATTAAATTCTATTCTTATTTACTTAGTACCTGTACCCATACAATTACAGTACAGTGCCATTATGTAAACTAATTTTTAGTTTCACAGTTAAATCAATCGGGATATTTACCATGTTTGTTGATTTCCTCGCGTAACATACACACACACACACACACACACACAATACACAAACACAACAACAAAAAATCAACAAACATGATAAACATCACGATCGATTTAACAGTGAATATGTAAATGACCATGTCAATCTAAAATCATACATCATTTTTAGTTTATTCATACTGTGAATTATAAGCATCATTGCGTAGGGCAACACTACACATATTATTCCTTCCCTTTCGTTTCCCTACGTCAGTGGTACCATTGACTCTCACTCCCAAAAACCATCACTCTTTGGATGTGCCGTGATGTGCTCTATTAAAAAAGTTTAAACCATTGACATTAATAATAAGGTTTAAACCTAAACAAACCCTCTGAACATTATAAAATCACATAAGAAGCGATCAGTGTGCTCTGCTAACGCCGTCGCCGCAAAGACTACATAAGGTATGTTAAGCTACGGTCCGAGAAAATATATATAAGCATCCTCTATATAAGACTCCCTCCAGTAAAAACCAAACTAAGGTAAAATTTAGGACTGCCCAGTAAAACCCAAGATTTACCAATACCATTTCGAATTCTTACCATGAATGCTCTTGAAGCCCAAAGACTACTGAAAGCCTGTTCTAGAGATCAATTAGCAGAATACGGCGTACAGGTGAAGCCAACCGGCTTGAGCAATGAATATCTTGTGAACCATGATACACCCTCTGAGATACCACAGGTAAATTAATACTTGATACTATTAATCATATATAATATTGAATATAGGGATGGTTTGGCAGTTTTGATTTCAATTTTAATTAATAACGCTATCAGGTGTTACAATTAATACGAGTCAATATTTGTATGTACGAATATATCTATTTACACTGATCTAGATATATCCGTGTATGGGAGAGCACGTTAAGCTGTCGGTCCCGGTTACCATATGAAAATCTATGGCAATAAATTTTATATTATTAATGTCTATGGTTCAACAACTGGTCTAATTGCAATACTTCAATAACATCAATTGGTAGTGGGGGTTAGATGACAGTAGCTTCACAGAAATTATCGAAATTCAGCGTTTGTACTCTAAATGCATTAGACTAGAAAAAGCCTGAAGCCCTAAGAAAGACTCCGAACTCCGAAGTGTAAGCTTCAGATGCCACCGGACCTAACGCAGGGATAAATAATAATGGCGAATGGAGATAGTAAATACCTATCGCTTAAAGTTTCCAAGTCTACTGTCTATAGTGTTCAAAGGGTACTTGTTTCATTCCTGACACTCACCTCTTGAAATCCTACGTAGTATCCTAATATATTTCCATTCCATAGGTCTCTTTGTGGGGCCTCCCAGCTGACGAGAAGCTCGGTGGAACTTTTGGCTTCAACTTGAACGTCCAGTGGCGGGCCGCTTGGAACTTGAGAATGAAAACTTTTGTATTACTTAATACTCCAAATAGCACTGTATTATCCCAGAAAATTATTAGTATATTTTATACAGCATTAAATAAATCAATTTAACATTATATTTAAAGTGATGAGTTTTAGCTGCTGAGTGGGTTGCCAGAGTATTTTATAAATAAGGAATGTCGAGAATATTCTCATTTAAAATCATACTCTTGAAGAATAAATGTCATTTCCATGTAGGTATAACTTATCTAAGTTCATATAACGTACCTCAATATATACCTTACAAAAACTGACTATTGACGTTTTTACACAAATAATGTGTGAGGGGCAACGTTTCAGTTTAGACCAGCTGTAATATCCTTAGGTACTTGTATCTACAAGACTCACATTGCCATGACAAACTGTTTTTTATACCACTTAGGTGGCAGACAAGCACACGGCCCACCTGATGGGAAGCGGTCACCGTGGCCTATGGACGTTTGCAACACCAGAGGCGTCACACACGCGCTGCCTACCCTAGGCGTAAGGACCTGTAGCTGTAAGGAAAAAAACTCCATACGATTTGCATGTTACGTGCGTGTTGCGACACACATGAGGCAGTAGAGGAGGTAAAGAATGATGACCAAATTTTTAATCTGTATTCTATCTCATTTTAACATATATTTCTATCCACTAACCTTCTTCCGTCGTAGTGACTTGTATTGGCTGACTTGGCTCGCTCTGTCCAAGTCTATTTTCGGCAATAATCCTCAAGTGATACGACGTCGCTGGCTGTAGGTTTTGAACAGTAGCCGAAGTCACGCTCCCAGGAACAATCACTTTTTGAGGTGTTGTAGGCCATGAATCTAATAAATGTTTTAAAAATAAAATTATTGTTTTAATTCTATAAAATTCATTTTGTTCAGTTCGGTATTGAAGGTTGAAGGAAATGACGTAGAATCGTAATGATTTTCTTTTATTTTTAGTTTTACATTTCAATGCAGGCTATTCGGCTATTTATTTATTCTCGAAGTTTGATCACTTTAAAAGTCCGACTAGTCTAACTTGGAACTTCGATATCGTCATTGGTCATTGGACCATTGGTTGTGGAGGTCAGCTGTAGCAGTCGTTTCACGGAAAATATCGAAGTTCAGCCGTAACAAAGTTAGACTGGAAAGCCGACCCCAACTGATTTGGGAAAAGGTTTAGAGAATGATGATGAATGATGATGTTGCGTTTGCACATATACACGTGGAAACGCAACATAGACCGAGATATATACTACAAAGTGCATAATAAAAGTTCAATTCAAAATTTAAATTCAATTTAAAAGTTTAGTTGGGCAAAAAATCTTGATATTTAGGTTATTATTTAGATATATATAGATTGGGAAGAATCGGACGACCTTGACAAATAGCTGATTCTAGTGTTGAGTTCATTGGCAATCTCAAATTTTATGATATACAGATTGTTAGGGAAACACCCGCAAAAACGAAAATAAATAAATTTTTGATCTCAGTTTTTTTTATAATCATGATTTTTAGAACTTCTCTAAAAAATAATCAATTTTTTGAATCTTAAAAAATAGTTCAATTTTCATAATCGTCGTTAGTGTTGCCAGTTTTTATTTTCAGGAGCCTTTCCTTAACATCTTGTTATCAAAAATGGTAATCAAAATTATTATGAAGTCTTCTTACGGTTATTTAGGTTAAACATCATGCAAATATATTTATATGGAAGTAATTATTTCACCTGAAGCTTCCTTGTATTGTACAATATAGTTGATTATAGGACTGTTGCCGGCGTAGGGCTGGGTCCAAGATATTTGAATTGAACGAGATTGCTGATCTATGATTCGAATGTTTTTTGGCAATTCTGGAACCTGTAAACATATATAAAAAAGATAGAGGCTAAAGAGACGGCAAACTGGAAGAAACGGATGTGTTTGCATACGGCTCCGTACACAATCCGACTTGGATAGGTTAGGTTAGAAAGCTAATGTGGGATGCGCTAACACGTCCTAATGCAGGATCTCTACTCCAATCCCATTAAATCCGTATACCGTAGGCAGTTGTAGCCTTAGCACGAAATACTATCGAATTCGTAATGTAAAGGTATCGATAGAACGTAACATTGCGATTGGTGGGTTACACACGCATACAGGTTCACAAGAGGCAGACTGCCAATCACAATGCTCCGTTATCTCGAAACCCTTACATTACGAATTCGATAGGAGTTCATGCTAGTGCTACAGTATGCATACGGATCCGTATCGTTCAGTTTGTCGTACTATAAGCAGTGACTTAAAAAATTAACTTTAAAAACCGAAGAACAGACTTTGAAAAATGAAAAATAACAGATTTCTTCTTCTTCTGTCGAATCAACAGCATTTTTCAGTTGTCATCGTGCTGTAGTAATTTGTTTCACGGCAGCCCCGCTACTCACGGATAGGGCTCGACTATGAATTTCGATCTTTGGGAAGGCTTAATATGTCATCTCCGACTGACTTACAGAATTAATTGTAAAGTAAAAATTACGAGTAAAACGTTTCTGATAACTTCGGATTTTCCTTATGGTTAGGTTAGACCTATACCGTTGATTACAAAATGAATACGTTTTTAGTCCGAGTATAATGCATTAATGGATGATAAATGAACTTACCTCCTGTACCACCAAGTGTATTATCATTTCGTCTTGTCCATATGAGTTCGACGCTCTGCACGTCAAAGCGCCTGTATCTAGTCTGTACGCTTGTAGTATACTCAGTTCAGAAACTAGACCGTCATCTAACACTTGCTCCCGTATCGTATATCTAGATCGAGAATATAATTGAAACTCAAGTGAATTAATGGAACGAACGAATTACGTCTACTGAATAAATACTATAAATAGGCCTGTTATCTAATTTGTTTCACTGTTCGAAATTAACTTCGTAAATCTTATTTATTTACCAAATACTGAATACTTAATGGCTTAGAAGGTTTCTCCAAGATCGGCAGCACGAATATAACACCCCCGGTGTTGCATCCGTTCATAGGCCACGGTAAACACTTTTCATTAAGTGCGCCGTGTGCTTATCTGCCACCTAAATGGTACAAAAGCACCAAACTATAGCAAATATACAATACATTTTTTACATATAAATATTTGAAATCGAACGCGAACAGAACGCTCTACCGTTGGCGTTTGACTGCTACGACGTTGGGTGTGGGTTCAATTTCATTCAATTTAGATTTTTACATACAGGAATATGTATCTATATTGTCAGCCTCTGTGGCGTATCGGTAGTTAACGGGACTGCTACGCAGCTCTACTTGCACGCTACGAATATTTGTATGGACGAATATGGCAATTTACAGCACGTTAGACCATCGGTCCCGGTTGTCACACAAATATCTATGACAGTCGTTACGGGTAGTAAACCCTAAAAAGTTCAGCTACTGGCATTCCAATATTTCGATATCGCCTATACCTATAGGTTGTGGAAGTCTATTGTCGTACTCATTAAAAATACACTACGAGTAGTCGTACCTTTGGTCCAAATGATGTGCAATCGTGTGATGATGTGGACTCCGCCAGTTCACTTCTAAAGGAGCGTCTCCAGAGGCAGCACATTGCAAATGCGCGGCCTCACCAGCTGTCACCTGCACCGTTTTGCTCTTCATTGGAAACCGCGCCGGGGCTAAAGGAATTCGGATATTTAATAAACATTTCGATTTGTTGGCTTATTGTTGGTATAGTGTTTGTTGTACTTTTCTCTGTCTGTCTGGGCATTTGCTTTTTATAGTCTAAATCAATTTGAATATGTACACAGAAATGCATCAAAATTTCATTGAATTAATTGGTCGGAGTAATAAAAAACCAATGTTTTAAAATGATCGTAAAATCATTCAGTGTATCTGATAGTTTCTAGGACTACCGGTAGATGACTCCAAGGAATACCCCTAAGACGAAATGGACAATTGGGTTTTTGAAAAAAAAAAAGTTATTGATTTTTTTATGTATTTTAAAACTTTATTATTAATAATATTGATATTTAATGCAAAAAACTTCAAATAATTTTTTTTTCAATTAATTATAAACAATTAAAAATTGATGAAATTTAAATAAAAATCACGTGACTATAAACGCGCCACGATTGGTCACCATAGTTGTGACGTCATAATGTTATAGCTATTTAATAACAGTACAGCGTTTACGGCTATTACACATGTCTAGACAATAATATTAAAAAATTATTGCTAAAATACGAGTTGTTAGTTGGTTTCGATTAGCTATGTGTGATAAAGGATTTATTAAGGCAAAGTCTGCTAATATTCCTGATGTTGATATATTTATGATCACCGATTTTTTTAAAAATGACATTCGGTTTAATTCTGCTGAAGTTCGAGGTGCCAAGGCATCAAGGTAAGTTTGTTAAAAAATAATATAATAAATGAAAATATTTAATTATTTATTCTCCATTACATTAAATATAATTATTTATTTCATAAATTGCAGAGAAACCATTTATTTCGACGTTTGTCATCTGGGGGAACATTTAAAAACATTTTATCAGGAGTTGCCTTTGTAGTATTCGTACATAATGGTACAAAACAAGAACGATAACTTTTGAGGTTCGACATTTTTAATATAAATTTAAATATTTAATAATGACAACAAAATTAAATAGATCAAAACACTGTATTTATTACTTTTCTATCAACTGCAATGAGTGAAAACTAACATTATGACGTCACACGCGCTCGGGTTTGTTCGGGAGTTGTCGGCGTGTCTTCGGTACCTACTGGATTCAAATTTTTTTTTTATTTTGAAATTACTTTTGAATTATTGCGAAAAAAAATAAAAAAAAATAGTTTTGTTATAAAACTAATATATAATCTTTCCATTTATCACAAAAAAAATTTTTGTTCAAAACCCCAATTTTGAAGGCTTTAGACAGTGCCTGGTAGCCTAGTTGATCATAACACTCCCCGTAAAAACATTGGTCGTGTCCCCATGAATAACACCTTTTCCAATCTAAATCGATAAGTAATAAGTACTTTTTAAATAATTTATCTATTAGTCATTTTGTAGTTATTTACACAAAATGTACTAATAGGTAGGTATTTTTTTTTTATAGTACCCCTATATCCCCGAAGGGACAGGCAGAGGTGCTAGCACCCACATTTCACCTGCTATTTAATTAGGTTGAATATTTGACTGGACTTATTACTTTTAAAACATTATTAATCTTGTAATTCTCACAAGGCATAAAAATTGCTGTCTCTATATTTCTCTATATAAAATCAGTAAAGTGCAGTTATTATACAGTTATGCGAACTAAATCATAGAAAACGATTCACTAGTCAATAAATAATACACTCTGTCGTATAATTTATATGAATGACTAAAAACCAGAAGTTAAGGTTATTACGGCCACCCAAAATCTCATTTTAGCAAATAATATTTCCTTTTATTTCCCAGCGCGACGCAAGTGAGGAAAAAATATTACCATAAAGGAAGGCTCGTTATGTCGTGCTTCTGTAGGACCACTGTTATTTATTGGCGAGCACCTTGTTTACGAAACCCTCATATTCTTATGATTTATCACCTGTTTAAAAATTACAGTTGGGTAGCGATAATTCCAAATGAGATGACAATTGGTCTATCCGCTTAAGACAGTAATTATTCAGCAGATTTTTAAAACGAATTTGTAGAATAACTCTTTTGCGTTATGTGGATAAATTTTGGAGACGGTCCAGTAGACCATTGTTGACGTTCATCGAAAAACCGATATGGTATAGCATGGTATGACATACCTTTGGAATGCCTGACGTTTCGACCAGGTTACACCGGCCGTGGTCACAGCCTGTGATGTATGTATATACCTAAACCATGACCGCGTTAATTCCCGTTTACATATTATCATAATCATGAAACGCGAAAGTTTAAAAGTTAATATGGTATAGCATGTCAGCCCAGATACTACCAAAGAAAACGCTATTGGAAATCGGCACTTTTCATCCATGTCAAAGTAAGTTCCTAAATGAATAAAGTGTGTGTGACATACGTATGTTTACACAAAACCTGAAAAAATGACAGAAAAAAATGACAAAATGCGAAGCGTGAAAAGTTTTTTTACAAATCACTAGCTGACCCGGCAAACGCTGTTTTGCCTTATAAATTATTTTAAGGGTGAACAACCCTCATCACTTAGGGGTATGGGGTATGGAAAATAGATAGTAGCCGATTTCATATAAAATTTGGTAAAAATCGGTAAAGTCGTTTCGGAGGAGTACAGTTACTAACATTGTGATACGGAAATTTTATATATTAGATTATCAACTATAACAGAAATCAATATTTCAGTGACGTCAATGTCTCTACACTAAATGTCACAAGGACTACCACTGATATTTTAAATTCGGTAACACGGTAATGAAGGAGTATGTGGGTCTATTTACGATTGCACATCACAATCGTGGCATAATCGGTTTGGTACTTACCTACATGCCTATGTACTTGAATTAATAGATACCACATTATTTCTAAATGAGTCTCGCCAGTTCACAGAAGTCGGCTGAGAAGTGTGCTTTTTTTGCGGTAAAACTGTAGTAAGTTGAGAGTCATCTGCCTGGGTCCAGATTGGTTATTTCTTAATATTTATCAGCTAACTAGATACTATTTGAGAACTTGCACAAACATTGTATTGGATACAGGGTTTCCTTAAGAAGGTAGCAGAAACGAATTAAAAAATATAGAAATCGGTACTATAGCAATTAAGTACCTACGAGTTTTATGACTCAAAGGACGAGGAACAGAGGACTGTACTTGCGTGTATATTTGCGAAGCGTGGTACACAATACTACAAAGCTTCATTCATAATGTGGATACGTTGTTAATATAGGTAGGTTTATTTAGGTAGGTACTATAAACGTTTGTAAACTTTGCTCATGTGTAAATCCCGGTGTCCTTGTGTCAAACCGAAATAAACAAGCGGAAAATACGATTACGGCTAGAAGCGGAACTGTTTACAAACTGTTTGCGGACGTGACAGGCTTAGGAGCCGATGCTACCGGCTACAATGGAACGAACTTTTACTATTGTTTGTACATTCCATGATTTGTTAACGGTAACATAAATAACATCTTTCACTCTTATGTGCTGTTTCAATCTTAAAAAGGTTTGATTTCAAGTAGGTATCATAAATAACAATCGAAACTATCATGACGTTTCGATATTGGTTGATGTCTGTTCGCTAAGGGACGAGAATATTGGTGAACGCGAACACGTATCGTGGTCTTATTCCAGTGGAAGTCAACTGTCTCGTTTTCCAATAAAGGAAAGACTTATTGCGAAGTACGGGTATTGAGTTTTCTGTTCTAAGCACAGTGCATGGTGGATAAATTTCTGACACATCCTCGCTTATTCAAGTTCAGTGAATGTTTTTTAATGTATAAAATAATACATCATACATACATATGCTCACGCCCATAATCGCCAAAGGGGTGGGCAGAAGTGTATTGAACACCCACATTTCGCCAACTATGATTTTCAGTCCCACGTAATAGGGGGCGAACCTATTGAGGAACGGGCACTTTGTAAAAAATGGGTATGCCGAATATAAATTCCTGACCTAAAATGTTGTAGCTAAATAAATTTGGAAAAAAGAAATTACCCAATTCTTTGCTATACGGTGTAAATCGCAAGGAAATTAATTACGTACTTAGCCGCACAAGCACTACCAATTAACGTCTTGGAGAGTAAGTATCTAATATTGGAGAGTTAAATAATAATAAAAAAAAAAAATACCTAAGCCTAGACGACAATTCTGATCGAACATTGCTTTATCTAATACCAAGTATAATAAAACCGACTACGTTAATTAATTAATACTAATCTTACATTGGAGAGATAAAGTTTTATCTCACCCATGTTAGCCCAGCTTTATGGTGACGTTAAATTTGTGGACGTACTAACAAGGGCTAAAATTATCTGTTAAGGTCGCATTGAGATTACTGCTCTTCTATCAATTAGCCTAATGCAATTCACTGCTAGACATAGGCCTGTCCTAATGTTTAGGGGACTTTGGCCTACAGTTTCCACGCTGGCTAGACGGGTTTTGTACAGGGTTTCATTTCGAGTTTTCCTTCTCGCGCGGTGACATCGTCTGCATATTTCCGTTAGTCGCTTTCGTATGAGATAAGGGTGGTGACAATATTTACCATCTTCACACAGATTCTTCTCGTAAAACCTAAAAGAAGAATATCCTGCGAGCACTGATCCCGGTTGCATCCAAATGTTGCACATAGGAACCCGGGGTCTGCGTTCCTGTTTGCCGCAATTTTAATTATAGTCGCAATTTGCTCTTGGAATTTGTTGGATGAGGTCGCTGGTAGTCTAAAATTTTGATTTGCGTGGTATTCCGTTCGGTGCATTTTGAAATTACAGGTTTTACACACACACAAATTTTACACAAAAATTGGCAATTAAAAAGTGGTTTAGAATTAAATTTCATACAAGTTTGGTTCTCATCATTTTTTTCTAGCTTCGATTAAGAAACGAATTCGTTTTTAACAGTTAATAGTAAAGGCGGTAGTTAGTTTAAATCAAACAAATAATAAGTCTGAATGAGTTGAACGAAAAATAAATAAATCATTTAATAAATTGAGTACTCTCAAACACAACTTTATATTTCATTTCAAGGAAGTTGTAACTACAACTAATTGAGAAAGTTGCTTTGCTACTGCTAAGTTTTCATAAAAGTTGGCAATAGAGTGTGAGTTCAACCTCAGATCGATCTAAATTGAGTTTAAAAAGTACCGACTAGCAGTACTGCCCAGTAAAGTGGTGAGAAAATGAACTTCCTTTAATTTATATCGGTAGGTACTTAGTTACAATAGAATGGTGCCAGTTCAGCAATTTCAGCGAGTTATCGGTGAGCGACGCAGAATTCTATAGAATTAAATAAAGTGCGAGAGAGGTACGACAGACGTAAAAGTTATTGGAGTAGGTTGAAATACCTACTCCAATAACTGCAGCTATTGAAAAATGTTGAGTTGGAACGACAGTTAGGTGAGTTAGTTTAACGAATACAATATATATTGTTAGGTTTGTGAGTAATCTTTCTCCAGCGGTGTACAGACGAAGAAGGAATACTCTATGCTAACACGATTATAGAGTCATAACTAGTCATAACTCATATTAGGGATGAAGCTTTGTTTATATATTATATTTCGTCTATACGCCTATATAAGGTCACACAGAAAAAGAGAGACAGGTATGGTGTACCCGTCTCCCTTTTTCTTGTATTGCGTACAAAAACTTAAATCCTGAAATAAAATCTGAAAAGTAATGAGAAGGGAACAATACGATGCCAACATTTATTTTACTAAGGACAGCTCCACGTCTCCTCAACAAAACAGTAATGACGGAAAAGAATTTTCATTTCAGTGCTGAGCGGGTTTGTCCCCAACGAAACTCATTGCGAGTACGAATCCTCCATCAAGACATTCCACAACTTCTCAGACCTTCGACAAAAAGATGGTTCCTTTCTTTTATTCACAACATAGATATAGCTATCTGTATGATCCCACAGTGGTACCAATTCTATTTCCTTCGCCAAATTGACTGACCGAATTTGTAAAAGATTGAAATCAAAGAGATTTGGAGCCCGCAAATTATCTATTATAGAATCTTTCATACGAATGACTGAGTTATAAGCGTTTTACAAATTAGAAAAGGCACTTTCATGACATACCATTTACTTTCAAAAAGATGAGCTTGCTCAGCCCGGCGCCTATGTCGTTCCTCGCTTCGCAAAGATAATGTCCTTCGCTGTCTTTCGCTACTCGTTCGAATACAAGCGAGCCATTCTCCAGAACTCTTGAGCTCCCTTCAAACATGAAGTCTTTGTATTCTCCCGGAGTGTTACCTGTGTAAAAATTCATTTACTTACTATATTCTTATAGCAGTGTGTTTGAAAATTGACACAAATATTATTTCAATTGTATCAAATAACAATAAAAAATCAGTACACATTAATGAATTTTTTTCAAAGGATTTTTCTCTTTTTCTTTTTATTTATATCACATAACATTATTAATTTATATACAGAATATAAATAACTATATACAAAATATTTAAGTATTTTTTATTGAAATATGTTTCGTTCTTACCGACTGCTTTTTTCCACGTGATAATTGGTTTCGGATAACCATCTGCTTGACATTGTAAAGTTACGTCTTGTCCTGCTGCTACAGCCACATCGTTGGGCTCCAATCTCCATCGAGGAGGTACTGCATATAACATAGATCTAGTCATTCACACATTACAACAGTTGGAACACAGACTTGAGTACAAAGATTGTCTAGTGTTGAATTACCATTGACGGTAAGCGGCACGGTGAACCGCTCAGAGCCCGCTACATTCGAAGCAATGCATGTGTAATTTCCGCTGTGCAGTGACGAAACTTGCTCAATAACCAACGATGAGCCGTACTCGTCCATTCTTCGTGTTATGATCGCGCTTGGCGCGTACGGAGATGACGTCACAGCCTGCCCGTTTTTCTCCCACCGAAACGCAACTGGCAAATCACCTTCCAAGATTTGACATGATATGGCTGCTCTCATACCTTCCCTTAATAAATTTGTTAGCGCTGGTATGGGTAGGATTTTGGGGCGAACTGTGAACAAAATGGCTTGTTTATATTTTTGTGCGGGAAATGTACCTCTATTTAGATAAAATGTGTGTGTTAGCAAATTCGTTTTCATTTTAGATGTTGCATTATATAAACTAGAAAAAGACGTAGTTACATCGTTTTTGTATGAAACCAGTAGTATACTTTTGTACCATTGCGATACCTATGATACAGAATCCTTAGCAGCGTTATATTGCTATGAAAATCCTCTATTGTCGCAATATTGACATAAGAGAGATCCTTATTTCTAAGATTTATCTTTGACTTATCATTAGGCGAGTAAGTTACATTGGCAATTGTCGACATTAAAATACTTAGGTACTGGCTCATATTTAAGATAGTATTCAACAGTTCTACAACTAGATATTATAATTAAATGATGTACTTAAGTGGTTACCAAATCACTTTAACGCTAACAAGACTCACGGTGAAGCCCTTGGGTAGGTATTTGAGGAATCGCGCTACATTTATCTGCATTGACGGAGACCCGTGTGACTGTATGCTGTACTAATTATTAAAATCGAAATAAACCAGTTTTAACAAGAGTAAGTACGTATGTAGGAACATAACAAAGTATCAAAAAATGTTAATTTACAAACCATTTAGCATATTTCGAACGATTTGTTCAAAGCGATATTAAAATAAAGAATATTAAAGACTGAAAGTGTAACGAATTCCAACATGAATTAAAACTGAACAAGTGCATGTAACAACCCCACCAGAATTATGCGGGAAATTATTCGAGCACAAATTTGAAAGTTTATGCGCAATTTCCCCACGTAGACACACTTAATTTCCTCATTTATTTTTTAGCTACCTAACTGTTAATTAAAGTAAAATCTCAAGTCGCGTTTTTGCCCTGATTTTACGAACCTCAATTCGGAGGGGTGTTATGTCCAAATTCCACTCGTTTTTCAAAGAAAATATTTTGACGTGACAACGTCTTATAAATTGGCTTGCCGGGTGACACTTCAAGAAACTGCGTTACGCTCCGCTCACGTTATGCGCTCACAATGAGAGCGAGTGAGAGGCACGCGTCCCTTCCACTCGGGCATGGTTAGCCCGCCTAAGAGCGAGAGAGACAGACATAAAAAGTGAAAGGCACGCGTCCCTTCCACTCGACGAATGAATATTCACATTAAAATTATTTTACCACTCAAAGTCGTTGTCACGTAAAACTTTCGCCCGTATACCGACTTTACAGGCAACCAATTTTTTTATTTTATCGCCCTATTAACCAGAGAAGCTGGCAGTTGAACGCCCGCTAGATGCCCCGGTAATGGTAAACGTGCGAACTTTAATGAATTACGGATGAATACCGCCGCCCCATTTGGATTTGTGCTTTCACAGTGGCTTAAAACTTAATACAGAAAAGTTTATGGGCGAATTTCTCCATTTATAAGGATGGATGGAGTATATTTCAGAATGTCATAGGAATATCTACTGTAACTTTAAGAATATATAGTAGGAATTTGAAAAATTTAAGCTGGATTATGAATTTAAAGATCTAAGTTATAGCAAGTTTGATCTTCAATTGGTTTTAGCTTGAAATATAATGTTCTTTTGATAAAATTTTGAACTAGAAAAAAGGAAGAAAAAAATGGGCTCTCAGTCCACACATACACGGAAAACCACTGAAAGGTTTTTCTAGTTCTTTCGGCTACGTACTCGCACGACCACCAAGTTTAGACCTACAGCCGCGATCGACCCGCTGTCAGTTATCATGTCTTGTACGACCCGTTTTTATATGTTGAAGTGGAAAAGCTTAAAAATACTTCAAACCATTTAACTAACGTTTCACTCACTGAAATATTTTGCGTAAAATGTGCTATCACGAGCTTATATTCATCGATGAAATTAAGACTTTATTGCACAACAATGGTTGAACACACACATAGTATAATACTTTCGCTGAATAACTTAAAACCCTTTTCATACTATTTTGATGGCAGCTAAGTATACAACCGCCTGATGGAAGTTACTGCAACCTATTTAAGTCTTTAAAAAGTAAGTTACTATATTATTTTTTATCTCTATACACAACACTGAAGCTTAAGTAGCTAGGTTGATAACACATGGTACATACATTGCAACATGTGGGGGTTGTAAAATTATTACAGAAGAGAACTATTATTTACAGAAGAGAGTTCTAAGACAAATTGAAGGCTTTTCTATTACAAGGGTGTTATTATTCAGTCGATGAGATATTAAATAAACAGAGTCTAAGCTGACAGCAGATGTATAATGTAATCACAATGTTATTTTTACTGCTTTTGATTGTTACTTTTCTTGTGATTTTTTTTGTATTACCTATGCAATGTATGTGTACAAACCATGTTCAAACACAATGTAAAAATTGTTAATGAATAAATAAATACTGAATACTGAATACTATCTGTTTACGGAGGCCTACCAGTTTGTAAAGTAGTACTGACCTAATATTTGTACTTCGACATCTCTCCTTGCAGCGTGTCGTTGTCGATTAGCAGCTTGACAGGTATAAGTGCCGGCGTCTTCACCCCGCTGTGTCTGCTCCACGATAAGTGTGCCATTCGGGAATACCTTCTGCCGTCGATTTAGTGGCAGATTTTGACCATCTGTAGGCAATAAATTTATTTAAAAAATTGTGGAATACTTTTTCTTTTTGTATGTACACCAAATTTTTATGAATATATTAGGTACCTAATGACAGCCTCCGTGGCGTAGCGGTAGTGCACGCGACTGCTATGCACGGGGCGCGGGTTCGATCCCCACTCAGTGCAAAAAGTTGTATGCATGAATATGGTTTGCATTGATCTGGTCGTGCGTCGGAGAGCACGTTAAGCCGTCGTCAAAAGTCCAACCAGTCTAATTTGGAACCACCACAACTCGATTTAATTCGATATCGCTATTGGTCATTGGACCATTGGTTGTGGAGGTCAGATGGCAGTCGCTTCACGGAAAATATCGAAGTTCAGCCGCATCACAGTTAGACTGAAAAGCCGACCCCAACCGAGTTGGGAAAAGGTTCAGAGAATGATGATTAGGTACCTAATGATATTTTTGTCTATTGCCACTATCAGTAGACTTGTCACCCTACAGTTATTAGATTGCCAAATCATACTATTCCCACATTCTTTCGGTGAATTTTATAGCATAACCTTTTTATCAATAAGTAAGATTAGTTTAAGCTTTTAGAAGCCTCACCCTTAAGTGAAGAGCTACTGAAAATAATGTATAATATTATACACAGTTTATCTATGCTAAGTAAGGCATGTTTGACTTGCCGTAACTTTCAAGTAGGTTGTATTGGCACCTGTTGGAAGTTTCGGTAAACATTGCATTAGACAGTTTAAATTCAAAGTTTACCAAAGGAAAATAGATGCTGATGCTGACATATAATAATTTTCGCGTAAGGAACTTTATTCTTTCTAACTTTGGTATCAAATTCTGTTCAAATTAAGAACAATCTTAATTAAACTATAGCATTCTACGACGAATCTAAATTTAAATGTTAGAATTCAGTTGAACGGATTACCTGTATTGAAGTCCATCTAATTTTTTGTATGGTTTCGCTTGATCTTAATCATATACCTACTTAGTTTTAGCGCACATACGGGCAACATACCTAATTACCAGATTCTGCATAAGTTGATTCACTCGAATTCAACAATAGCTTTATATTCTGCGATTTAAAGATCTAAATTTAAAGTTGGTTCTCCATTTCGTTGTCACATGTCCATTGGTTGTGAATACTGATACAATGTAATAAGTATAGAAGAATAGTAAATGTCACAGAATTTTTGAAACTTTATAACAACAGTTTTCTCTTAGCACTCGATATTTTTGTTATTCCTTTGCTCTGACAAAAATACTCACGTTATTACTTCGCTAGTAAAAGGTGTTGTGGGAATATTTTCTAATTTAAAATAGTTATAGTAAAGCCGCATCTTGAGTTCAACGACGTACCCGAAATAAAATTTCAACAGTTAAGGAATAGAGGGGCAAGTTTGCTGAATCGTGCACTACCCTGAAAATGTCCAATTTTAAACATCAACAAAGCAAACTAGGTCAACATTTAGAGTTGTAAAATTGGCAACACATGTTAAACCTAATGGTAGTTTAACATAATATACTCTAGTTGCAATCTAAATGGGTTATATCTCGAAGTTTGTTATAGAATGTACAAACGGGGTTCTGCGAGGGGCGATACTTGTAAATGATGAATGGGTAGTTTAATCGATGTACACGGCTGAACAATTTTGTCGGGCTCAGTACTAAATGGATGACCGTTGTAAAATTAAATTTACATGTTACGATTACGACATGTATGACTGTTTTTTTAATTTGTTTGTATAAAAAGTATGTTCCCTCACAAAATCTTCATACAGAATACCGCGGCTAATACTAATTGTGTCGCGTTTCAGCTGTTTCCTTTGTCTTCTGCACTGACAGCACAGAAACTCTCTTAACTTTGATCCCTTCCCCCCTCCCCCTACCCCTCTACATGTTCGGCAGAACGAGTGTAACTCCCCTGGTGTTGCAAATCACTTTCCATCAGGTGGACCGTGTGACTGTCTACTGTCTAAGTGGTGAAAAAATGTTCTTTCCTTTTATTTGTTTTTAATATTCGTTCTTAATTTTTAATATAACTCGTTAAGATAAACAAATGATAATTTTCATTTCAAATTGCTATAACTATTTTTCTAGTAGTCACAAATCCCAAAAGTCTAGGGTATAGGTATGAGTACAAGTTACGTGAAAAGGATGAATCGAAAGCTGTCGTTGCGAACACGTCACGTACAACAGCTTTATATTAAGAAAATAGAAGTACCGTGTAACGAGTAAGTTCCTGCAGGTGTCTAGGTACGTGACTTCGCATTGTATTCCAGACTGACCAGATCCGTAAGCAAGTTTAGATAGACGCTTCAGTTTTGAGCACTAGGGATATTGGAATATATGACTTGCTTACATCGATTGTCAAGCAAAGAATTCTAAAGCCCATATCAATAAAAGCAATTGGTACTTGTAACAGTGACGAGGTGTCGTGGTGTCGGTGGTTTACCTAATTATGTGGCTCGATGGATGGGTGTCCCTTCACTATAATAATAGTACTGGGAATGACCATGTCAATACGAAATCATGAACGGTTTTCAGTTTATCATTGATTGCACTTACGTATAGGTTTATCAGTTTATGTACCATAGCTACGAGTATTTTTAGTGTGTCAATCATTCAAACAAAACTTCCAAAACGTCAAAAGTAAAACAATTCGCAAAGCATTCAGGCAGTAGATTCAGCTATAGTTTAAATATAAATTAATTAAACTAAACGGTTTTAAGTACTCTATAAAGTTGTTAAAAGCTCTATTTAACCGAAGCAAGGCGATCGTAATCGAAATTTGAATCCTTTTTCCAATGTGCTAATGTATGAAATAAATGCTTGGGTATTTTACAGCCATGATATCAAATACCTGATCTCAGTTTAATGAGAGAAAGTAGGTTATAAAAAAGGTAAAATGTTATCTTTATTAATCGCTTATGCAGAACAGAAGACACAAATTTGTTAAAGGATCCTGTTTAATCTTCTTGTTCCCAAAAACATCTGTATCAATGCAGGTATCAAATAACTAAGGTCAGCTTAATGAGAGTGGGGACTCTATGAAAAAGATAAGGTCCGTTGTTGACAAGGGTCCGATGCGAAAAAGGAAAATTACGAGGGAGTGACCAAAGAGTCTTAATTCGATCTTTCGCAGTATCACTGGTTAGCGAGAGGAGGGTCTTACACCCTTAACGATTTTATTCCGAGTGAAATTCATTGCAATCTTTTATTCATTGAGTGGAAGTACAGAATCGAAATTTGTATCGATAATTACACTTAAGGGGACGTATTATTAGAACTGTTTCTTAATGGATATAAGGTTTTATTTTACAATTACATATTTTACTAGTATTTATAAAAATAAGGGTGTTAATCTCGGTAAGGGTCTGTCCTTTGGCCTCCCGAAACCCTGAAAGGAAATCTATGCTAGAGCTATGATAGAGGCGTGGAAGTGAGGGGGAGGAAAATGGAGACTCCATAAATCTCACACCAGGGGGCCTTCTTGATAGAAATAGTACAGGGTTTGTTGGGGTGTCAGGGAAAAGATGCACGCGAAATGGTGCAGCAGTACAGTATTTGATTTGCGCTTCAAAACCATCTAAGTAGGCATTAAAGGAAAGTTCAGGAATCCCTACTCATTATCAGCAAAATCCGTACAATATTAACTAAGAGTCAGTTTTACAATTTCCATTATGTCTGTTTTGAAATTTATTTAATAAAATCGTGGCCCCTTTTACAACTTCTTGCGCGTATAATAATATTGCTACTATAAAGAACGAAGCCTTTATAGCTCTCACTGGACTGAGATTTAAAATTTTAAAGAAGGTTTTAAATGCCTTTTAGAACTATCCATTAAAAATGACTGATTTCATATAAGATTAAACTATAGTCGTATTACAAACTGAGTTCATCATCATCATCATCATCATCAAAGCGTTAGTCCCGGTTGCACATAAAGCTAGCACTTTCGAGTTTGAGGTTGACACTTTGGCTCTTGCTCTTGATTTGGATTGTCTTGACTTCGCGGGTGATGCCGTCTCACCTCCAAACGAATAGAGGATAGCTGAGTTGTGCCGACTTGTAAGTGAGATTAGTTTGGCCCTAAGGATCATGGCTCCAAAAACAAATGCTGTTAGGCCTCATACGCATTGTCCGGTTAGCCGGAGTGCGGACAGCCGTCCGGTTAACCTTATATTAAAATATATACACAAAAGTATTTTTTATTCGCACTGTGATGCGGCTGCCGCCCAACCGCTCCGGTCGCTCGGAGCGCTGCGGCCCGACTGACGGCTATCCGGACGGTCGCTGTACGCACTACGCGGATGCACTGCGGTTTGCTAGTTTACGGTTGCTCGCCATTGAAGCTAGCTAGCCACCACCCGGTTAACCGCAACTGCAACCGCATCCTGCGGCTAGCCGGCTGTTCGCAGTCCGGCTAACCGGACAATGCGTATGAGGCCTTAGGTATGTACAATTTGTATGACTGTTTAAGAAAGTCTTTTAAAACGGGTAATCAGTACTTGATTCACTATTGGTTTTCGAAACAAATAAAATATAAATAGTAGTAAATTAATGATGTCCTCAAACTACTAAGACTTCAGAAAGATAAATTCTGTATAATATTGTACCAGAAACGAATAGCCATTGAAAAACAAGAGAGGAATAACTTAGATTTGTCCTTAATTGGATGTAGCGAAGGTGTCTAGTTTATTAGATTGTGAGACGCAATTTTCTCTGCGGCCAGAATATTATTAAAGCGAAGGATATAACGAACATATTTTGAAGCCCATGTTACACAGCAATTTCAAATAAACAACGTCGGAATATATTGGACAGAATGTATTTTTACATTTTTGTACACGAGTCGCGTATATGAAAATCGTTGAAAGAAAATGTTCGTGAAGGGACATTAAAAGTTGTAGGTCGGTTGTTATTCAAAACGTCTGTTCTGTATAATCTTAACAAATATATAAGTCAAAATGATGACGGTTGCATAGGGAACTTTGAAGTCAATCATTGATGTGATGCATAGGCCTGATGTGATAATAATTTGTACAAATGGTTTTGATAGATAGATAGATAGATAAATAAATAGCTCTTTATTGTACACGCGTATTGGGCCGCGGTAGCCTAGTGGTATGGGTAGTAGACTGCTGAGACGAGGTCTCGGGTTCGATCCCAGGTTTACTATGGCACACACCAATGACTGCGATGCTTTTCGAAGTTATGTGTGTATTTATCGCAGGTTTATAAGTGCCCGTTTAATGGCAATAGGCTCGCCACCTATTACATTGGGACCTAAATATAAACTGGCGAAATGTGGGTGCTAGCACCTCTGCCTAACCCTTCGGGGATATAGGCGTGATATTATAAAAAAAAAAAATATTGTACACTGAAAATTATATCAAAGACGTGTGTGAAGTGGGCGTTACAGTTGTTCTAATATATAACATGCCGATCTTATTGCTGAAAGCGATCTCTTCCACAAAAAAATATGTATTTAAATTTACAAGCTAACTCATTTGCACCAATTGAGAATTAATAAGCCAATAATTGCTGAACCAGTCAATCTTCACAAGAGTCACATTTTTACGAAATAATTAGGCACCTATTATTCCGACACAACAGATTCGTCTACAAAAAGGAAATACTTTGCTTAGGAAACCATGTAAAACTCAGCCGAGTGTTAAATCACATTTCTGCTATTACAAAACGCTGTGCTAATTTTTGTTTCATCTTTTGTGCTTAATATTGCATATATATTACAATAAGATGGCGTGTCTTAATAAGTAACTTTAAGAACAATAAGTTACAGTAAGTCCATGTAATTTACCCTAAAATCGAGCAACAGACAAAAGTCTCGAAGTTAATCGAAAAGTTTGTTTCTTTGTGACACCTTCTCCTTACTTTCGTTAAGGACCTGTTGCTAAAAGGGGTAGTTATCCACCCTCCCTCGAGATCTTAATTCGATACTGTTTGAGTGAAGTAGTGTTCGTTTCATCGACAATACCCTTTTTATTTAGGAGGTATCAAGTATCTAGTTTTATTCAGTATGAAATTATTGGAATGAACAAAAAATTTGTAGGTCAAAAGCATTTATAATACCATTAGTATTAAGAATGCTTCTAATCCGCAATTTTTTGGATTGCATGAAAATTTTAATGCCATAAAGTGAGCTCGTGAATTACCTAGGCAGAAGTCGATATTAGTCTGTTATTTTTACTTACCTTAGAGGGAGAAAAGTCTGAGCATAAGTTAAACGATGGGATATTAAAAAACTTTTCAGTTTAGTAAAGTTATGGACAATTATATACTTCACTTTACACTACAATTATATACTACTTGATGATGTTGTCAGAAAAATAAATCAGTTGACGCTGACTACGTAGCAATTTTAGCATTTATATCACACCAGAACAGGTGACTGCTGACAAATAAAACAACTGGTCACGGGGGAAATCAGAGTGAAGATATCGCCATATTTTTTTCCGTATTCTACTATTGTTTTGCAGAAGCAAACAAAAGTTATACCTATTTCAGTAAAAGAAACGAGTGTTCGATAATGTAAGTACCTGTATATATTTTATGTAATTTGACCTGTACAATGACGATACGTAGCTGTTTGAATTTTTCGGTGGACCTGATGGTTGACAGATGAGGTTTTCGTGTAGGCTATTCTACAGAGAGGTTAGGCGAAACGCAGTTGCAGCAAATAATAAAAATAAAAGGTGGAGCAGAAGAGTGGACCCGACGTCCAAAGTGCGAGTTTTGGATCCGCTTCTGATTGGCGGATGAAGAAGAGTCATAGGCTGTCATAACCACCACTACACATAACAAGGCGTTAGGTGTAGTGGTGGTTATGACAATGCGTGTGAAATCATGATAGTGTCACCATCACAGATCATGTAGAAAACAATACGATACGACGATAAAAAAGTACGATACGATAGATCCTAAGCAATTTACCATTCACCGTCGAATACCAAACTTCCGTTTTAACCTGCCAATTAAGGCCAGTCACTTGAGAGATTTTCCGAAGCTCTTGTAGTTTATTTCGTGCTAGCCAATAAAATCGAGATGGCCGATGAGACCTATAAACTCTACGAGGAATCGGAACGATGTCTGTAGTCAAGCGCATTCGGCTTGTACGAATTACGTGATATCCATAAATGTTGTGTTATATTTTTTGTTAGTAGTATAACGTTAGTACATATAGTTGGGAAATTCAACAAAGAACTATAGATTTCCTATGACGATTAGCATTACTTTCATGAAAACATAGTTTTAGAGGTTTGGTTGGTTAGTTATCGGTTTGTTAATTGTTTTTATTGATTAATAGTGTCAGTTCCGGGCCTAGAGGGCGCATTTTTGTTCAGTGAAAGTTTGAAAAGTAACTTTTGTTGAGACCGTAGTTTGATAGGGGAAGGGGGGACGGGAGACGGTGGGAAAAGAGGGGAAATTTTGCTGATGCCTTATTTATGAGGTCTCCTGTCACATAACTACAAGTTTATTATTTAAATCACACCTTTCGTATCGCTAGTACACCTACAATCGTTAAATACACTGTTCTTATTCCTGATGTCCAGTCAGGCACGCTTACACAACTGTTGAAACTAATAAATAAATGTAAAAAGTACTTCGTAGGTCTATAAATACTTATTAATAAATATTTTCCGAGAAAAAGGCAATAACTGTTCTGGCAGCGAACATAAAATCATTTTACAGAAGCCTCTAGGCGACAATTCAATTTCTGTACGTGAGGTTGCGACGAAATTATGTCAATTTCGTATCATTAGCGACGCTAGGGCTGTCACCTTTGTAACAAATAGTACGTAGGTCCTAAAAAACATGTCTACTCGACATACTTTATTTATAGAACTTCTTTAGTTTTTAATGGTTTCTAGTTTATGTTCTATTATTATTCAAGCTGTGTATAAACTGTTTGAGATTTTAATAAACACGTTGTCTACGAATAAACCGTTAAAACCCGGTTTCGTCGAACAATGATAACTTGATACTAATAGCGATGGCTATTATACGTGTCATTAATATGGCAAACGTAAACAGAACTGTAATGTTAATGCTTCTAGAAAGCAGTACTTTTATTAGTTCAGTGTCTTAAGTCTTTTCGTCTCTTATATATGTAAATAGCTCTCGTCGTTTCAATTTCGTGTCTTAAATAAAAATATCGTATTTTAGCAAATCTGGCAATAAATACGATAAATATAGTAATCAACATCTTAATATTTATTTCGACTTATTAGTTTATTTGACGATATACTTACTGTTATAACCATATATCATGCAACTCACATATTTAAAAAGTGAGTAAAAGTGAGGAGTAGTGTAATAAGTTAATTAGTTTAGTATTACAGTCCGACCATTATTTCTGTACACAACTCACTCCCGTGTAGGTTTTCCCGTGTAGGTAGGTTACATTTCCGAGAGAGACTAAAAAACTAAAAATATAATTGGATAATCTTATTCTTCCTTTTTCAATTCCCCTGTAAAGAAAAAATCGCGGGTTCAAATCCCGTCGAAGCATACACTTTTTCCGATTTAAATTTGATTTGATACCGTATTAGAATTTGTTAGACCTTAATGTGTACGTTATGTTGACAAAATACAAAATTCTTTTTACTCTTGATCCCAGAGAGATTTTAATTTGCGACATTTTATGTTATACATTTTAGACATAATAACAATTTTATTTTCGTATTTACATCGGAACAGGCCCTATTTCTACACAAGCAGGAAACATAAATATACCTTTTGGTCAACATATTTTTATATTAAAATAATTACCTGAATACCGGGGATGTAGATAATTGAATTTTTATGTCTCGTTTGAAATGAAATGTTCTTTCATTCACAGAATTGTGTAGCTTTTATTGACGTTACAAAATAATCAGCATAAGTGAAAATTACGAACACAATTTGACTTGCCACGTTTCAACAACCAAAAAGCAACCCTCAAAAACCATCGGTCCGCCTAAAATCCAACCACACGTCCTGATAGATTACCTGATCTCGTGGGGGGCGGACACACGAAAACAAATTTACTGGCGTGGCTAACGTGGCTCTTTTAGATTTTATTGAATTTTAAGAAAAGAGAAAAAGAATATACCTTGGCAAGTGGAAAAATTCCGCTTCACACTTCAAAAATCTAAAGTACCTTATAAGTGACATCTCTAGAACTAGGGTACATAACAGAAGACTAGGGTAAATACGAACATTCTTACTTACCTTAGTCTCAATAGCAAATTATTATTTATTTTTACTTATTTCAGTGGTTATAACACACTCATACAGCTATGGTAGTAACTATAACGTAAATAACTTAAACCATAAATATCTACATACATATTATATTACAAATTAAATAAAACTAAAAATAAAATAAGCATTAAACCAAACTAACATTAAAACTTAAAACGCGTCGTAACGTTCCCAGAAGACTGGCAGCATTGCTACGTTGTATGGTAATGCTTATTCTGTGTCCTACGAAGAAGCCAACTGTCCTGGTTCTGGTCACGAGAAGCGTCAACCAGAAGGAAAATTATTATTGTCGACCAAAATTATTATATTAATTATTATGATTAAAATCTTTACATCTTTTAAGACCGAAGGTATTAACATGGATTTTGTTCATGAGTCAAAGTATTAACAAGGGTTTGACGAGTAATACCTGCCTTTTCCCTTCAGATACAAAACAACATCTTAAAATTAGTTTGAGAGTATCCAGCAACTAAAAATATGTACACAATTATAAGATAAGACGAGATCACTTGAAGTACAAGATGCAAAGAATAATATTAGTCGATAGCCAGAGGAATACAGAATATATAGTAGCTAGCAAAAGGACGTAGGAATAATAGCTGAAACAGTTACACCGAGAACTTTGCAAGAGTGAAAAATTAATGTTAAGGTGTTGAGAAACTCATGGAAATGATACACCAACTAGTTAAATTAAAGCTCTATAAACCAAGTTTAAATTAAAAAGAAAAAAGAGATCGACGTAAATCTCCTCTTTTTTCGAAGTCGATTTTTAGAGCATAATCGACACTGGGTGAGTCTTTTCGATAGGATTGATGATGATAGGGCCAGATGTAGAGGGCAGTGATCTTTGTCTACGTCGAAGGGAAAAACGCACAAGTATTTGCATATAAAGTGGGTGAACCAACGAACGCAACCATACCAGATAAACCGTTTTATTCCTTCATTTATTACGCTACGGGTCGTATACTAACAAGTGGTCTTTTATTATTATTTGGTCTGCTGTTTTGTTTACTGTATTTGCATTTCTATCAAACACATCCAATGGACATAATTCAGTGCTCAGCCATTATCTATCCTACTCTATTTGTGCCAAGCAAAATAGAGTAAATGAAATTGTTTTTCCAAAACGCTTTTGTCACTAATTCTATTTATATTGATAAAAATGTTTTTTCGTCGAACCATCCATCATTACAGGCAATCACAAGGCGACAGAGTAGTAACATAATTATTGTTAAAAATAGTCCAGTAAATTGAAAACACTTTTAATAATAAGTATAACGTATTATAGTAATAGAAAGAAAGATCTCACGTGTGGCAATTTAACGTACTTAAATATAATACCATCAGCAATATAAAAGAACTAGTAAAGTAAGAATCAGACTCCGTACTGAGAGTTCCAATGGTCTTTAGAGGTTTCTCAAATATCCATTGACCTCATATTATCAGAAGTCCCTTAGGTGTTTAAATATACAAACTAAACGTATTACTTAAAAGATATTTAAATAAGTTAAAAGCTTACCTCTTTCCCAAGTTATTGACTCGATGGGGTATCCGGCCACTGGACACTTTATATTCAAATCACTACCCGCCACTGCTGTGACTTTGGGCATTTCGCGAATATATGGAAGACCGTAGATGTTGACTCTGGCTGCATGGATTGCTTTGCCAGCGGTATTGGCGGCAACGCAGGCGTATTCTCCGCCATCTTGTTCAGTTACTCGGCTGATGTTAAGATGGCTGACTACGTCATCTTGAAGAGTCACGCGTTGGCCAACTGCAAATCTGGTGGTGATAGAATAGTAGTATTAAATTTTTGGGTTCTATTCCAAATAAAAAGTTAATGTATATTTCGCACCTGAGGTAACTAACAATATACAGTGTAGTATTAATACATATCAATCAGCCTCCGTGGCGTGGCGGTAGTGCACGTCAGATGGCAGTCTCTTCACGGAAAATATCGAAGTTCTGCCGCATCACAGTTAGACTGGCAAGACGAACCCAAATGAGTTGGGAAACGGTTCAGAGAACGATATTAATACATATCAATATTTTTTATTCCTTTTTTTAAAGTTTCGTACTCAAAGGGTAAAACGGTTCCAGATTCATTATTTGGATAACATTTATCAGAGGATTACGGCCTGTTACAAAAAGCTGTGTTAATTTACGCAAGAATAATAACGGTTCAAAAGAGCAACAAATTAATCCAAAAAGTCAGGCAGTAAAACATACCATTTAAAAGTGTTTCTGAGCATAAAAGTGTCCAACTGTGTGATTATCTCTTTCCAAAGCTATCAAACATGATTGCGTTCAGTGAAACCGTGTCTCAAATCGATCAAAACACGTTAAAAAGTTTTATGACATAGATATAAAGAGGACAGATGGCAAAACTTCACTATAAATTTTGTTGTTATATCGTGTACGGGATTGTCTTTATTTATAACTAGGAACATACTGCAGCACCATTTTGGAGTCAAGAATGATGGTATTTTAGATCTAGTAAATACAACTGCCAGCACCCCAGAACCCGGGGACGGCTCTTCTGCGGCTTCTCTTAATTTTGTTTTATCATGGTACTTACGGGAGCGACCAGTGTCCGACTCCAAAAGAAAGTCTACACTAGAGCTTAATTTGTCAATCAGCAAGTGCATTTACTACCGTGTGTGCTTGGCTTGGGGCTGAAGACCCTAGTGGAGTCCACGTGTTTCCTTCTTCCTACAGTCCCGGGTCCTTTAAGCGGGGCGTGAAAAAGCATCTGATGAGGCCGTCAAGCTGAGCGCCACCATTGTAGCACTGAACGTGTTTGCAATGGTGACCCTCTTTCATGGGACTTTGCCTTCAGCTTAACATCAGGCGAGGTAAAGTCAAATTGACGTGCCGTTGATAAAAAAAAAAAAAAAAAAAAAAAAATACAATCCAAAAAGAAAGGCACATATGGAATATAAAGTCAAAAGGACAAACTTAAACTGATATTTACTTTTAGACCTGTCCATTCTTTGAAATTGTGACGTCATGAGGAACTAAAATTACCTAGAATTCGTTGGTATAGGGAACCCGTCAAGAAGCCAAGTGAACTGTGGCGGTGGATGTCCCATAGCAACACATTTTAACGATACGCTTGGACCTGGCTGCATTGTCTGCTCCGAAAACCAGTACACCAACTCTGGTTTAGACTCTGAAACAAAACGTAAAGTTAACATTTGTTGTGAATAAAGTTCAACTTTGTGTTTGTGTTCGACCAGCTGTGAAGCAGATTCGTATAATGTTTTATATTTAAATTCCTTAGTTTAGCCACTATGCCCCTATTTTTGATACCATCGAATAAAGCTACTGGGCATCACTAATACTCGATGGTGTCATGGGGGTAAGATGATTCCTTCTGACGCCACTGGGGGTGTCATGGTGAAGAAGATGATTCCTCCTGACACCTCTTGAGGTGTCATGGGGAATAGGTGATTCCCAATGACACCACAGGGGGTATCATTTGGTGGTGTCATGGGGAAAGAACGTTCCAGTTCAAAAGTTTAAAAGTTACATTACCACCGAATGTTTGTATGATAATATCGTGATAAATTGCTAATTTAAAACAGACAAATCTTCAGTGAGAATCGAAAGCGGAGACATTGCAACTAATCTTTATTTTGGTCAGAGTCGCAATTACCCGTTGGATGCAGACCGCCTCCAACCGGTACGATTGGAGGTCGATGAGGGAGGCCTATGCTCAGTCGTGGACGTCCTAAGACTGATAGGACGAATAATGACGATAAATAACTCTCATGATCTTTATGGAGCCCACACATCCATTCAGTTTCATTTATTAAAAAAATAACCCTAATTAGTTGTTTGTTTGAAATAATAATGAACAGAAATAAACTAAACAAAAGATTTTTTATGACGCCGCTCTACCGCAATAGGTACTATTGAATACAAAATCTAAATATAAAACCCTTTCGTATTAAATATCTACCTCGACAGCGCACCATTATTTCAAAGAGAAGTTCGCTTCACATTTGTCAGAACTTTTCTTTTTTACTCATACAAACAAAGCCATTAACTGGCGAGTATTATTAACAAAGGCTAAGCTTATTATATAGGGGTGGAAGGGGTAAGAATTATAACCCCCTCAGTCGGCGTCAGGGTTAGTTCTATGCTGCATTAAATGTACTGGATTCTGCGATTATTATTCATCCGTTAGGTGTGCTAAAGTAAATCTTGAGAATTCTTGTGAAGCTACTTTTGAATGTTTCCTTCCTTTAGGGATACTTATTATGAGATTTAGAATATGAAGCTTGGCCTACTCAGGTCACTGAATAAACTCCATCCTCCATGAGCGCGGGTCTGGTGGTGACGGGTGGGGATGCCTGTCACCCTAGCAGAAGCAGGCCGAGGCGGGAACGCAAATTCCGTCTTCCCATACCCGGGGGCTAGATGGGGACACCATGGTTCCCACATTAGGTAAACGGGGTCATCTCAAAAGAGATGTCCCCAGGTCTGCTGGGGTGCGAGAGATAAGTCTTGTACAATCTCTCTTCTGGCAATCAAAGACCCATAGATGGTGTGCGTTTCAGTCGGTTTGAGTCTGACAAAATCACCTCCACCGGTTTTGGCCAAAAAACGGCCTACTCAAGACGAATTTCAACAACAACACTTGGTAGAACTTATTATTATTGTACCTAATTGGTTTCGCCTTGCAGCATTTGCAAAGGTTTACGTTGAAAGGTATGAACATTTAATTCCTTAACACTACGCTATTTAATCATATATTTCATATGTAGGTAGTGCAAAATTAAGACAACAAACATTTTCCCCAAGATTTGGGGTAAAAGTACACCTGCTTATTGACTGAAAAAGTTGTGGTGCTAACCATCCTCTCGGAGTTGGGAGGTAAAACAGCAGTAGATCCTATAAAGGCCCTTCGAATCAAATAAAAGTAGGAGGACTAAGCAGACTCTGGACTCAGTGATGAGAGCTTCTAATGTTACCGGAAACAACGCTAAGATAATGATAACGATTTTAATATTAAGTTTATTCAAAGAAAAAGGGATTAATGAAACTAACTAATTAATTTCATAACAATATTAGCAGTTCGTATAAATACCTATCATAATATATCTTAAGTAATTAATGTCGGTATTAGGGAGACAGACCGAGAGAACAAATAAATCCGACCACCCGTCCGTTTGGCACGTTTCGTCTGTGTATAATTTTTCCACCTCGAATGATAAAGCGGGGAGCTTAGTAACGGTACTGTATAAAACTTTTATGATCGGATTAGGCGATAAGAGATCTATTCCGTTCGAAATATGATACTTTAAGTCTTATTTGCTTTTGTATTTTCTTAATTCAGGTATTGTTAAGTAATCAATCACTGGTGCAATCAAATTGATACTTGACACATTATTATTATTATTATTTACATCATACTCTTAACGTTTTTGTTGAATTTAACAAACACACACGCACACACACAAATACAATTTTTCCCTGTTTATAATATTGTAAAGTGTAGCTGTGCGTTGATATAGTTTTTATTTCTTTACTTAAACAGACCTCTCACATTTCTGTATTTTATGATACAATTAACATTAACTGAAATGAGTAAAAGGTCACAAGGTAGAATTTTAATGTATTATAATGTAAAGAGATGTCAAATTTCAGAAATGGAGAGCAATGTAAAATAGTAGGCTAATCAAACAGAAATTTTAATTAATCTTTTACGCTAACGTTAAACAAACAAAAATATAACAAAGTTGACTTAGCTTAATAACAAAAAGATAATATTTCTAATGAATTGGAACATAGGTTGTTTCATGAGCGAATCCTACGGTTTGAATTTTGATCTTTATTTAAAATTTACTCTTTCAAACACATGTCGCTCGTTAATTCTTTTGATTCTAGCTTCAATATAAAAGAGGGATGCGGAATTCTTTAATCCATCCTTTTTTCATGCAAAATGGAGTTGCGACGTCAAACCGCGCTTAATCCTGTGTAGCTATAGATCTTCTACACCGTTAGATGAAACAATTTGCATAATTTATATGCATAACATTTCTTTACAAAGAGGAAAGCGTAGTCCATTAGTATTCTAATACAGTGTAGTAACTCTCTACCGAGTTCCGGGATTTAAACTAGCTATTCAGTAGCTCTCAAGCTAAGGCCAAGTATTGTGTTTTATTCTGTCATTTTCACCATGAACCTAGTATTATTTTGTTCATTAGAAATATGTTCTTTGTTCGTTTTCTTTCTTGTGTTACTAGGGCAAGTCAATAACGTGAAGGCGGTCTCCAAAGAGAGGATCCTGGGTGTGCCGGGGTGCAAGAGATGAGTATGTTGACTAGGTAATATCTCACCAGACCTCTGGCAACTAAAGACCCAAAGATGGCGTGCGTTTTAGTCAATTTTATTTCAACTTTTCTTTATTTATCTCATGAGAGTTACTTAATGCTAGATCTGAGTAAACAGGGTTTTTTCACGACCCGCTTAAAGGACCGTTGCTTATAGAAGGAAGAAAACACGTATATTGAGTAAGAATTTAAAAAAAATGCACCAAGGAAAGGGGGTGTCGAACCGCTTGGCTACAAATAGAAATTAAGTTTATTTTGTGTAACCATCATCATATGGTTGACTGGTATAAAGTGCAAAGGGCATTGAGTTCTCCTTTGTATAATAAAATTGTTATGTATGTAAGCAACAATAAAAAAAATATATATATATAAAATAAAACCATTATTTTCTGCTTAAAAATTAAACACACAGTTATTAACGTTAATTGTCAATGCGACGACATCATAATTGCTTTCGTAATACAAGTACATAAGAATAATACTCATATATACTATTAATAACATCGCTTGCTAGTCCGTAATACTTTGAATGTATTTATAACATTAATAAATACTTAAACTACAACCATTACGATAAGCGTTCCCATTGTTCCGAAGTGTTTACTTTGTAAATGACCCAATAAACTGTGGATTAAAATTATGTGTAGTTCGCGAAAACCGATACCTCAGGGTTACGCCTAAAGGCGGCGGCAGAAGGGCTCTGGCCCTTCATTAGCGACCACATTAAATTGCGACATTTATTTGTTTACTGTTTGGACTAGTGATGTGCAGATCATTAAAAATGTACCTATACCAACGGATACGGAACCGAATACGGATATTCGGTTTCAAAATGCGGATTAAAATATTTACACAATCGATATTGGTGTGCTCATGCATATCGACCCTAATGGTCATGCTTTAACGAAAAACTTAACGCTTTGTGTGACAGGATATGTTTTGATTTCCGTGAATTACATTTTTTATTTGATGATGATTAATAAAGATTCATTTGAATACCATAATTTTTCTGAACATATATTAGAATTTTATCTATGTATTGAAAGTAAATACGGTGAAGAACATCAATAAAACACAAAATAAAACTTGCATTACTTAGTACAGTTTATTTAGCAAAATTTACTAATACCTTATCACTCATTAGAATTTTATCTATGTATTGAAAATTAATATGGTAAAGAATGTCAAAGAAGTTACGTTGATACGGAACTTTCTTCTGTTTCGGGGATATCCGCGTATACGAATACGGGATAGCCGCATATCATTATTTTGGGCTCAACCTTAACGGTTAGTTTTAAAGCTACATCGATTTTGTATAGGGAAGCGGGTTTGTTATTTATTACTTTCAGTTTATTATTATCCAAGCTTTAGGCGGGTTGAACCAAAAGGAATTTGTTTGTTTGTTTGCTATTACTTAGGGACCATCGTGTTTGACTTGTCGAATTTCAAAAACAATTTCTTTCTCTCTGTTTTTATTACTGCCTTTGGAAATTTGGGGGTACTTAACACGACGACCTCTGTGGCGTGGCGGTAGTGAACGCGACTGCTACTCAGAAGGCGTGGGTTCGATCTCCGTTCAGTGCAAATATTTGTGTGCATGAATACAAATATTTGAATCGGACTGGGTTTTATAATAAAAATGTCGTTTTATACCTATAAAGTATGTCAAATGCGTCAATTATGATTATCAGTACATTAAGATTTATAAACAGGCAATTACACTAAGGGTCTATACATAATTTTATCATCGAGAAGTAGATAAAAGGCCAGACATATAAGGGACGTCTGGCATGATTGTTCTCTCACAATAGTATACCTGTAGTATTGAACTACCCGCCGACGGACGCTACCTATCAATACCTGTCGAGACTACAATGTTATTGTCTAGAACTATATATACAGATATATTACTTAGAATAACTTTGTTTTGCACGTACTCACTTTAAAAAGAAATAGAAGAAATAGTATACGAAGGACCAAAAATTGGAAACACAAAAAAGAAGTGATGCTGCATAACTGTATTTTATCTCTAATTATAAAACGACCTAACTAACAAAATATGCAGCTCCACAGTTGAGTCGTTTTATTATTTGTGTTTAGGGTTATTCACACTATGAATACGACACCTTATGACCTTAATAGGTTAATTTTGTGTTTCTATTGGTGAGTAGGGTTGCCAGAGTTAGGAAGGAGAGTAATGTAGATAACATGTGAGTGACACATTTGATGTTGTGAGAGTTTAGGAGAAACGGTAGGTACCTAGCGACTTGTGATATAGTACTATAGTGGTGGTATTAAAGGAATACAAGTTTCTGAACGGTATATTTGCTTTAAATTACTTTTATTTACGTCAGAAAATAATAAAAAAATTTGGTATATTGAAAACTATATGTTGAAACTACTTATATATCTATATATTGAAAGAAAACATTTGATTTCTATGTCTTGTGGTATAATTTTTCACATTTGTTGGCTAGTGCTAGCTGAAATTTTTTAATTCGATGCCCAGGTCGGTCTAACAGAAGCACAATTTCTGATACGTCTAATACGTCCATGGTATTCATTCAATAGGCTTGCATCAGTTTCCTGAGATATAAAAATGTAACACTGTTGCAACATTTAGTTAGATGTAATTTATACCTAACTGCCCCTACAATAGCACACGCAGTCGTAAATATTCATGATGAAAATATTCGCTTGTAGAAATGATTCACATAGATGTTGTTAAATGGTTTACCCTGAGCATTAGCAGCGCTATTAATACGAATAGAATGGGAATCTTAAATCTTTGTGAAGATGTTTTATTTTCTAGTCACGCTAAAAGTAGATTATTTGGTCAGCCTCGTAGAGACCGTACTTCAACACGATAGAATAAATAGCTGTACAATTTCATTGATCAGTTTAGATAGCTAATAAAACGTGTAAATGGCACTTGTAGATTTATAATAGTAATAGAATAGATAGTTATATTTATGCGAAGTGATTTTTCTTCATATTGATTACCTATTCAAGGTAAACATTCTGAGTCCAAGTCTAGAACTTAAGTTACAATATATTCTGGATACGTTTAATAGCACTATTTAAACATAAACATAAACTCACGCCTTTATCGCCGAAGGGGTAGACGGAGGTGCTAGCACCTACATTTCGCCAGTTTAGGTTTAGGTCCCAATGTAATAGGTGGCGAGCCTATTGCCATTAACCGGGCACTTATAAACCTGCGATAAATACACACATAACTTTGAAAAGCATCGAAAAGTCATTGGTGTGTGCCATGGTGAAACCTGGGATCGAACCCGAGACCTCGTCTCAGCAGTCGATTACCCATACCACTAAGCTACAGCGGATACTATATTAAAATCGATTGAGAATAAAGTTCCTTAACACCAGAAACAAACTTATAGCTGTAAAATGTTACTTTTACAGAATTGCTGTCTAAACTTCCCAGTCATTTTGCAGTCATTGTGTTCAGCTCTGCCTCGCGGATTTGCTGCGCATCACCCTCTTCTATTTCTCTACCTACGTGTGTAAAGCTCGAGGGATGAGTTTGTGAAGACTTTAAATCTAGTTCTTTTAACTTTGCACATTATATTTTATTTCGTTTTAGTTTTCTGTTTGTGTGACATAGTTTGCGTTTGCAACTTTATTATTCTCATATTACTTCTTAATAATAATAATTAAGTATGTTTGAAAATGTTGTATAAAAGATGCTCACTAACATATTCGAGTACAAGACGAACCCACTTGCATGTCGATACAACTATGTTTTGATGTAAGAAATACTGGCGCAAGCTTTTCTATTAGAGTGAGAGCCCATAACATCAAAGCTAGATAGATCAGTTTTTGCGACTTATAATTACTGCTGCGATCACTTTTGCCAGTACTTAGAAATTGCTGCAGCGGCTGTTTATACACAGAATTTTAGGATCTTTCATATGAACCTGTCTTTTTTCTGATAATCTTATCACATAAGATATCGATATTTTTAGCATTAACCATTGATTAGTAAAGTATCACTACCAGGTTTTTAATTTGGCAGCAAAATCATTTCTTACTCTCTCACTAACGGCGTGTCTAATTCTATACTGGAAATTTTATCGAACTACGAGTAGGTTTGATATTATAGGCTTTCTCCCTATATTGGGATCAGGTGAAATGGCATATAAGCTTATTTTTCTGAGTTTGTATAGATCGCGAGAGCAGGTTTAAGATATTATTCCTCGCAGCGAAGGCATGTACTACTGCTATCACATATAAAAACACGATAAATAAATATTATAGACTCTCTCTCTATATCGGGATAAGGTGAAATGGCACATAAGCTCCTTTTTCTGAGTTTGTATAGATCGCGAGAATAGGTTTAGTACCTATATTATTCTACGCAGGCGAAGGCATGTACTCAAATATAATATCATGATTATTAAATTAATTATTTCATTCAATGAGAATAAATGCATTTACATTATGTTGTTCTATAGTCGTGAAATATCTCAAATCGAAACCACAAACATCTCAATAACTTCGAATCACCAAATCCAATTTCAATTTCATCGTTCTTAGTAAAGTGTTTTCTTCACATAAAGAAAGAGAATAATGGAAAAAATCGGCATAGAAATAAGTGGTTAGGTGTACGTCATGGCTCTACGTATACCGAACCCCTGAAGAGCAGCGACACCAAATAGCGAGGAACGAATTAATAATGAAACAAAGCGGCTTATATTTCGTTGTGGGGATGAGTAAAACCGACCTTACGAGCTGGGAGATACGATCTTAATTGGTGGTAGCGCGGTTAGTGTTTAGTGCAGCGCTGGATGCGCCCGCGGCAGCCCGCCTGCGTCACTGAAGCTCTTTGTTTGAGCTGAAGAGCTGACTCTAATAGCTTGCACCGGATCCGTGCTTAAAAATGGACTTTTAAATATTTTATGAAGTAGTCGGGCGAACGGATAAAAAGTTTAAAATTTGCATATCTACTGCATGCATCGTGTATAGTCATGTGAATATACAAAATATAAAAGTAGCTGTCGCATTCATTTCATGTAATGGGATTACTGCAATACAAACTTCTTTAATTTAAACTGCTTTAACCAAGTTTATACTCGATTCTAATTCTTTGTAACGTGTGTTCCAGTCGCTACCAAGGTCCACTAACTTCTCTTAATGTATAACTTCATCTGGTTATACATTATTATAGGTATTTGCGACTGACATGACAGCGAGAGTCTCATCGATCATCAGCAGGTAAATATATTGGCTAACAATATTTGTTTCATTTTTCTACTACGTAAGATTATAAATGCGTGGTCTGGAAACAATTTCGGGTAAAAACTGTGGTTTTGTATCGTAGCTCAATGTTAAAACTTTGTTACCTTTTGTTTATGATAAAGTTGGGACCAGTTGTGACACCGACAGTAAGTGGAAAAGTTATATGGAACCCTTGTTTATTTTAGATAGTTTACGAACCAGCTACTAGATAATTTGTTTAGCAAATTACCACCTCGCCGCTAGTCATTTCGTTAATAAAATAAGCGCGGACCGCTTATTTTACCGCACCAACTTTTAAAATTAATTATATTGCTTGGAGGCAAAATAACATAAACTGGGCTCGTGTGTTTTCAAACGAAAGCATGATTTTGGTAACTTTATACTTGCTGGGCTGGTTTTACGTAAAACTTGATTTAACCTACTTTATGATGATTTATTTATTATATTGTTGTTTATGTGCGTGTTCTTGATATTTAAAAAAGTTGCACGAAGTCCCTACAACAAAACGTGATTTACAATTTTGAACTTTTTTGCTACTACGCCTTTTAAAGTCGGCACTCGCACCGAAAATAACTATTTCAAATCAATTTAGGTATAATTGGGTAAAGTGTCCCTTTTTTATTTTAAATCGATTTGAAAAGGTTAACTTATTTATACCTGAAGTTTTCATTAAAAAATAACTTCGCTCACTTCTTGTACAAACAATTTACTATCCGTCGTTAATTCGTTATTCTTCATAAAATGTTACGTATCTTTGACATTTAACAGTGGATTGTTATACCTATGTTTATCATCTAGTAATATATAAACCCAAAACACTGTATTTTATAAAATGTGTTTAGCTTTAGAGTAACATAATGATGGTTAGATTAATTTAATTTATTTTATATATATAGACGCTACGTTTCTTCATAATTTCGTGATGTACAAAGCTACATAGTGTGGAGACGTAAATGTACAGTATCTATAATATGATATATTACATCACATACCTCTAGTGCCAGTGAAATTCCAGTCCGAGTCGTGTGCGTGGGTGCTTCTCGCATAAGGCGTGCGCCGCGAGCGGTTGGCAGGAACCTTCATCCGACTCTCGGACACTACACAAATAAACAAACAGAGCCTCTTACAAACCGAAAGTCTTTTAAAACATTTCTTTTGAAATTGAAATACGTAAAGTCTCGGACACTGTCTTGAAAAAGTTTCAAGGCAGGCTACTTGGGAACAATTTAAAAAGTTGAAAGCATTTTTGTATAAGAAAAGTTATTCAATCAATTTTTTAATTGCGTCCTTTTAAATTTATGAGGGCAACAAGGTTTTATTACCTTTTATGTTTTGTTATACCTAATGTTTGTTTAAGGTGAAATTATTTTCAATTATTTCGTTCGGCATTGGTTGAACATAAAGAGATTTAATTAAAAACATGTTGATACAATTATTTTGTTCTTACCATCAATTAAATACTCTGATACTCCATAAGACTGGTCCTTCGTATTACTGACGAAGCATTGATAAACACCTTGATCGTCCCTCTGAGAATTTTTGATATGTAATCTTAGGCCGTCCGCCGATACCTTCACCCTCTCATTTGGCTTAACAATTCTTGTATCATGCACCCAGTAGACCAGTTCTATCGGATGACCCGACACTTTACATTCAAATGTCACATTATAGTTCGGTTTTGTTCGTATGACTTCGGGTTTTATTCGGACGGAGATGGGTTCTGTAACAAGAGGAAAAAACACATTCGATAAAACTCGTAAAACAGTATTTGTTCATCGCTGTTAGCAATAAAAATTTACGATTAGTCCAATTAGGACCGTAATATGGAAGTAAATCGAGTACTCGGAAAAAGGAAACTCTTAACATAAATTAAGCGGATGGTCTTCGAGTATTGAAAAGAGGGTGTCGATATTCGACGTTTTCTCTGCGAACATTGCTTTCATAATTTGATACGTGTTTATTGTTATTATATCCTATAGCGTTTCACTACTTTTTATTTTGCGAATAATATTGACTTGTCGAAGTGAAAATTTGTTTAGGCACGTTGGGAGCTTTTCATAGAACATTTATTGAGATAGGAAAACTTTTGAACAGGTTTGAAATTTGTTATGTGTTCCTATGGCGTAAATGAATATATATTTTAACACAGAAGATAAATTAAACGTCTTGCTTCCTACTCTCAAAATAATTTTCATGTCATACAGCAGTGACAAATTTTGTGAACAACGAATCAGACAGCGTTATAATATGATAATTGTTGCCTTGCAGACAGATTAACATCAAAATTTGGGTAATTTATTCAGTAACTTGGCAAAATTTACTTCTAACGACGGAGCCCACGTCTTTCTGCGTTCCTCCAGATACCTCTCTTCAGAGGAACACGAAAAGAGGTATAAATACGGCCGAATCACAGTGCTCCGGCCAGTTCCACTGTAGCGGTCCTGAAGATGCCTCGTGTGAAGGCGAAACACTTATCGAGGTTCTTTCATGGTAGGTATATACAAGTCAAACACATAACCCTGCTTTTTCCATAGTCGGATAAAAATAACACTTCAAAACTATAATTTAAACACACCTGTGACAATAAGGGTGAAATGTACGGACTCGCCTCCGATGGTGTTGTTCAGCCAGCATACGAACCGACCGGCGTCTTCTCTTCTCACAGACTGCAGACCCAGTAGACCACCGCCGAGGAGTCTCGTACGAGCCCATAGTGATGTTTTCTCTATAGGGATCAGTTCTTCGTGATGTTCTCGAAACCACCTGAACAAACGCACAGATATTGTAACGATGTACATTTAGCAAAAAAAGCGCTTTACTTCATCAGGTATTAAAAGCGTCAGTAGCTTAGTGGTCAAGGAATCAGCCTTACGAGGGACAGGTCCCGGGTTCGTATCCTGACCATTACACTACTGACGTGAATTCACTCTTAACCATTAAGCTTAGTTGTGGGAGTTAGAGGAATTTAGAAAGGAGACGGAAATCGGTGGGCCCAAAATGGAATAAGTTGAGATATGATCTAAAAAATCAGTCATATTTTTGTGTCTTAGAATATGAGTAATCACCTCAATTCTCAGTCTGGAAGCGGAGAAATATGAGAAAATAGTTTTCGGTAGATTATCGATTAAGTAATCGATTACACATTTGCAGTAAATAATTAACTCAAAGTAATTAAATGCACTATATATACTTACATGCAATATAGTGCATATAATTACAGTCATATTATTAAACCAAATATCAATTAATTACTGAAAAACCAATATTAAATATTATCGATTTAATATCGATTCAAATCTCTCTTATATTTTTAGGCTGTCACTGGCATGACAGTAAAAAAATAAAAATATAATAATAGCATTGACACTGACAGTTGCCGTTTTGTTTGCTCATTCGTTTTGTGTAGAGATGGGTTAGTACCGATATTCGTTGGTATTAGCTAATCTTAATATATTAGTTTCATGATATTATAATATCTTAACTAATATTTGAATATTAGTAATATTTTACCGACAACCAATCGTCAAATACCGCGGTGATCTATGATCGTATTAATATTTACATATTATTGCACTAATAAATATAGCGCCTTGCGATATAATCTTCTTGCGCTGAATAGACTGATTAGGTAGGTACCTATTATTATCGCTGAAGATATGAAAGATTGATATATTTTTAATAATGATTTTGATTTATGTATGATAGTAGGTACAGCATACTTTAACACATCGTGATTGAGGACTGGAATAATAATAATAACAAACATAGTTACAGTACCTACTTGAAGTCGGTGGCACATTTTTCTTATATTTTAAATACAGATATAGGTAGGTTAGGACCAGTTGTGTTTCTTTTTGTAAGTAAGTAAATTAGTTTCTAGTAGCTGTTGCCCTCGGCTTCCAATATAAGACTTGCTTGATACTTAGAATACAAGTTATGTCTGTGTATAAGAATAGTCTAACCAACATGGTTTGCGATGGCAAGTTTCAAATTATTGTTTATAAACATGGTACCAAGTAATGAATATTTATTCTCAGTCAGCAACCAATCAGCAACGAAGTTAATACGATCCGAGCGAATACATCACACACTAATCCATTCCATAGACTAATATTCACCAATCGAAAACAGAATGATATTACACGACCATGTCAGATAGTAAACAAGATCTGAAATATTACTGATATCAGCAATATTACCATATCATAGTCGGTCGGATTACTAATACCTGAATCTTGAAAGTAATCTTTTAACTAATATTAATATATTCACTTCATCTCTAGTTTCGTATTTTCCAATGCGTTTTGATTGCTTTCCCGATTATTTGTAATTTTTTACGACCACTGCTTTGTATTTTACGGATTCTGACCCTGCCTACCTTATACTACGTTGGACACCGAAGATCGCTCACACGTTTGACTTGATTTAATTTTGATTGTTATTTTGGATTTTACCGCCGGCTTGTGAATTGGATATTATTGAAACTATGGATTTCTGTGTGAATTGTGGGATATCCACTGCTCATTGCAATACACTGGGTAGACCACCCTTACACGATGAAACAATTCTGTCAGTGATCCGGCAATGGCTTGCACCTCAGTCTGTGAGTAAATATAACCTCATCTAACCAGCTACCATCCTGGCAGGTGTAAAATACATACATATATATTTAGAAGGCCTATGGAGATTGTTTACAGTTATGGCAAAGAATTATTTATTTATCAAACAATGTTTTATTACCCTAATACGGAACAGTTAATTATGTATTGTTTAATGTAGCTGAAGATTAATAAAACTTATTTTATTAATATTTTAGTCGACGGCTCTCGTAGAAGAAGGGAGGCTATAGTAATGCGTTACTGGTACTGAATTGTATTGTAGGGAAACGACCTATAGGCTGCTGCGCTCATATTCTAGACGACATTTTAATTATAATATAAGGCGAATAAAACACTATATTAAATGATTTTTTATTTTATTTTAGACATCCTTTCCCTATCTTTTCACCTGTTACCTACCTATAGCTTGAAGTTCATATGATTTTTCAAACATTTTCTAGTAAATATAATAATTATGAGTGCAAAAGAACACATTTTGCACTTCAGGAATCAGCTGTTGGTTAAAGATTGTAACATAATGTCACTTTTACATAATCTCTTATATCTCTGTTCTCAGACTGACAAAATCCGCAGAATATTCAGTAAAAGGTTGATAATATATATAAGCTATTAATTGACACCACTTTCATCTTCTTACACCCTGGGCCCAAGATTGTATGAAATCATTTCAGTCTCCTTTCGGTTGTTAATCTGATACTCTCTAAGACGTTAATTGGTAATGCTTGTGCGCCTAAGCATGTAATTAATTTCCTTACGATTTACACCGCAAGGAATCGGGTATTTAGCTATAACATTTTCGGTTAGTAATTTATTTTCGGCATACTCATTTTCATTTCAAAGTGCCCGATTGGCGGCAATAGGCTCGCCCCCAATTACGTGGGTGGGACCGAAAATCGAAAATGTATGTATGTATGTGCGTATGTATGTATGTATGTATATATATGTATGTATGTATGTATGTATGTATGTATGTATGTATGTATGTATGTATGTATGTATGTATGTATGTATGTATGTATGTATGTATGTATGTATGTATGTATGTATGTTAATAATATTAAAAAATGTATAATATCAAATTAGCCTTCTGTGCATCAGAAGAATCCTGCAGATATTGCTTTGTGTAAATGTAGTTATTGATGTTGTCTGTACGTTACGTGCAATATATGTAAATTTATTGTGGGTTCAATAGTTTAATGTGCTTGCTCTTATGCAAGTCAATACTGTTGATCCTGAAGCACTGAACTTGTAGCACTGAACGTGTTTGCAATGGTGACCCTCTTTCATGGGACTTTGCCTTCCGCTTAACATCAGGCGAGGTAAAGTCAAATTGACGTGCCATAGATAAAAAAAAAAAAAAAAAAAATCCTGATATAGTCGTATTGTAAGTGAGATTATTGCAATTTATACATACGTGTACGTACCGATACATGATATAGGTAGTTTGGTAGAATATCGGTACATTTCATATGGAACTAAGATATAAGTCAGTACACTAGCTGTAGTATAATTCAATATTTTAAGGTCATAAAAATTATGTCCCTAACATTGTAGAACATTTAGATTTACACTGATATTTTTAATCTAGTCATAGAATAGCAAGACTAAAGATAGAGCCTAGTAATAAAATCTCTCAGCACGCAGCACGCAAACCCACAATCTGTGCGGAAACACCAATATGGCAATCTTTACTTCATTAAAATAGAACTGTGACCAATTTACACATACATTTTTCTATAAGGAATTAACTTTATGACCCGAACAAATAATATTTGAGAACAAATGATGTGCAACTATACAAGTAGCAATCGTTTATAACAATAATGCTAAGTAGGTAGTAGCTCGTAGATACCTTTTACGCATCTATGAACGATGTATTGAAAGTAGAGAAAGCTCGTACAATTTGTAAGCAGATGGCGGACTAAAAAGGCGTCGAGAAATCTAGGTATGTATTTAAAAAAGGTTTTATATTTTTAGTTCAAATAATTAATAATTTTCAACAAGTTCGACACGAAACCATTAAACTGAAATATCGTAATGTCCGTAAAAGGTATTTTAATGTGTAAGTGTTCCATTAATTACGATTAAAAACGTTGTCCGTTTCAATGATTGACGTTTGTCAGAAAGTGGGTAGATTGTAAATTGCTACCGCATTAATATTGTTACAAATAAATGCAATAAGCACGTTACTAAAGTCCCAGATAAGATAATAGTTACTCTGTATCTTTATGTATGTATATTAATATGTAAAATATGGATGTAAATAAGCTATAGCTTCTATCCTATCTATATATTTGTTGTACTGTGCTGTAAATGATGAATAAATTCAGCGAGTTGCATATACTCCCGAGGGGGTCTTCAATGACGCACTGGGTCAGTTGTGGCACGCGGGATATACCAGAGTTGACCTCGCTGGTATGACACGAGACGGTGAAGTGCAAAGAAAAGCTAGTCGAAAGTACTGTAGGATGTCGTAATACTAAAAGCCACACTATAAAATAATTTTTGAGTGCTCTTTCAAAATTCTTTACTGTCACTGCTACAAAGTTAGATAGGAATTTAATTACCACTCCATTGTAATAAATTATTATGATCAGCAACGTGTACCTACTAATACTAAACTATATTTCAAAATACACGAACTCGAAGAATCTATAGCACAAACAAACTTTTGCGTTTTCCGCTTACACAAATAAAATTGACTCGTAGATAAAAGGTAAATATAGGTGATACAGTCCAATGTAAATATCGAAAAACGCTAGTTTGCGCAAATATAGGCACGTCGGCGTCGGGATATGTAAACTAGAATTTTGGTAGGTACTGGGTTGGCTTATATCTGAGACTCTGAGAATTCTGCTTGTAAGTCATCTATTTATTTATGGAAATACATATATGTACGTGTATGGATTTAGAATGTTTTCGCAAAAAATTTACACCACACGGACGCTAACTGAATCATTTAACTGAATATGAAACTGGCACCTGGAATTCCTGGAATTCTCGAGTAACCTGTTGTAGCAACTGTAAAATAAACTACCAAATAAAATGAGAATTGTTAGATGTGTGGGTAAAAGTTAATAATGTACTGTATCACATGTACAATACATATTTGCACTAAAATAACCGAAATTGGTTGTCTTCTTCCACAAAATAACAGTGTAGTTTATCTCAACATTTCTTCTCTATTCACCCCTTGTGTCCTATTTACCCCATTTCACATTACTTAGAGTCTGCACTTATAAAGATATTGAAGTTGGTATTATGGTATATTTTTATTTACATACGAAATTGATACAACTCCATTCTACCGATCATCTAGAAATATTTTTTTCATGGACAAGTTTCATGTCCTTCTTATCTCTTAGAAAAGGGTATAGTCACAGTATAAATTATTAAGTACTCTCTTTATACTGTGGTATAGTTGCGGAGTGCTATTAGTATAATCAAGAACGTGTTTTGAGATATGGAATAACATTTGTCACCGTCAAGCTTAGTTTTGGTTGAGATTATATCAAAATAAATGTGTGTTGGAAGTAACTAAGACTGTTTCTTTGTAAATGCTATGTTTCTGTTAGACTTAAGTTATGATGTTGTCTACTTCGGTGATGTACCTAGTACAGGTTAGCAGAATTCAAAAGTTTTGGTTTAATATTGTATTTATCTATAGAACTTGCAGTTGTGTTTGTTCACACCATTGATAAATGATATATCGTCATCAGACTTATTGGGCCTGCCAAAATGTGTCTAAGGTTGCAATTTGCAGTTCGAAGTTAGTTTGTACATTGGCTTTTTCGGGAGTAGCTACCGCCTGACTTTGAATCTTGAATGGAAAGACAGTAGGGTCAGCCAGTACTGCCAGTAGTCAAAACCAGGGTCTCGTTTGTTCTGGCCAGGTTCGCCGAATTGCGGGTGAGGTTATATTGGCCGATAAGGTCACCCCATTTATAAAGTTTATGCCTTCGATATTGCCATAATTACACCACTACTCCTTTATTTCCACTGTGAAAATTCCCACGGATACCCCCTGTCGAAGTCAGTGAGGAACTCGAACCGACCAAAACCGTACGGCCGTCTTGGGTCATTAGTTGCCGATAGTGAGGTACCCTCTGGCATATCCCCTCACGCTTCGGCTGACCTAGGGCCAGCGAAGGCCCTCTCGGGTATGGGATTACGGTGTCACATCTTTCCCCAGACAGGGAGGAGCGCACACCACGCTGCCGCCGCTACCTGATCCCGCTAGGGTGACAGACGGCTCCACTTACGAGTATCCCTTAGAGTGAAAGTTTAGACAACTTTTGTGCTAACAATTCAAAACACACAGTGTAACACTAGCGATGCAAGCACTGATCAACTAGCCAGAGTGTGTGTTAGTGACACGAAGAAATAAAGAGAACAGTAAATGATAATGATAACAATAAATAATAAATGTATTAGGACAATCTACACAACGTCACCTAGACTCATGATGAGCATAGCTTAACTAGTTTGTGTCACGGGTTCTAGAATGCGGATAAACATACAAATACACATGCATATTATACACAGAAACGTATAGACCTTACAAGTAAAAGGAAATGAAGGCGGGTCAAATGCCGGCATCGTATATAAATACCATTCTGTTAGGTTAGCGCGGGTATAACACTTGCCATTCGTAAAGAGATAAATATGGTAAAAAATTGATGGAACCATAGAGTTCATATTACTGACGTAAATAGGGGAATAAACTTCAATCTTTGTTTCGAAATATACTTTGTAAGTTTTTAAAAATTAATAAAGAGGACGTAATAATTTATGTTTTATTATATACCAAGGAATTACACGAAATAGAAATGAAATCATGAAATAGAAATGCTGTTATAATGGCGACGTTGTCACTCTGTGGCAATCTCTTACAGGCAAATAATCATACATCAATTTCATTAGTCGACATAAATACACAGGTTCATTAAAATAATTAATTAACAATTTCGTAATATTCTCTAAATTGAAAATGTTTATAACTCTCTTTGAAGTATTTAATAACCCTTGACAGATTTAAGTTGGGTAGAGAGAAATGTATTCGAGATTAAATTACTAAAGGTTTAATTTAGCAACTTATTTGAGTGCCGTCCATTCAATGTGAGGCGACAGATACCATCGCATAGTTTCAGCCTTCAACTCGTTCCAGAGCACTATTACATAAGTGCAAAAACTTTGTGAATACAGTTTAATTTCCTCCGCGAAATTTCGTGGAGATGAAATGGCTATGTGGCGCAAAATCTTCAATGTTCTCTAAGTTAGGTTCCCTTTTAGAAATAGTTTTGAAAGGAGTTGAAATGCACCAAGATATTTGCATTCTAAAAGGTTCTCTCAAACTATAGCTGGATATGAAAGTTTATGGAGTATTCAGAATCTCTACGTAATTTCTTTGAAAACATAAAATGTTATCAGTTCACTAAGGAAGTTAGTGAACTTTTGAATAGCATAGTTCTTGAATGGCATGAAATCTCCAAGGGAATCAACCGTAACTTCTTCTTATTGTAATCACTATACTTCTGTAAAAATAAGAATATGAATGATTCTGCTGATGTCGGCATCTGTAGTGTGTCGGTAGTGAACGAGACTGCTTAGGAGGAGGTGTGGATTCGATCCTCGATCAGTGCAAATATTTGTATGCATGAATATGCCAACGTTAAGCTCTTGGTCCCGGTTCTCATACGAACATCAGTGGCAGTCGAAACACGTAGTTGGAGCCCTAAAAAATTCAATAACTCTTCTAACTGCAGCACTGCGATGTCGCTGTAGGTTGTGAAGGCCAGATGGCAGTCGCTTCACTGAACTCTGAGGCAGTTTCGGATGCGATTGAGATGATGATGATGATTATTTCTTCGATATTAACGGATTGACGGAAATAGAATATCACCACTTGATCGCATCTGAAAATGGGGAAAATGGGTATCGTAGTAGGCGACAAACGGAAAACTACACCGACGGTATCACTGCGAGAGAAGTAAAACTCGAAACCAAACCCTGTACCAAATCGTCTGGCCACCGTGAAAACAGTAGGCCAAAGTTTCCCAACATTGAACAACACATGAACAACAAATGATACAAAATTGAACATATTCATTGATTGATTGAAATATATTGTGCGACTTATAAGGTAAGGGCGCTTTCATAGAAGCTTAACTGAGGAAGTAGTATATTAATAATACGTAATATACGTAATATATTAGTAATAATTAATAATTTTTATACCATATTCTCTGCATTCCCTCCCTACATAATCTACTCTCTCACATGCATGCATTCTACATTCAATTGAATATTGCACATTGAAATAATTTGGTCACGTACGACAGACCTTAAAATTATCTTCTATACAATATTTTTCACATTCATTCATTTCTCAATACTAAATTTTCCTTTGTATTCACTCTATTTAATATAAAAAAAATGTAACTAAGAACTACCTAATTCCTGTCATTATAAAGTAAGCTATAATTATCGAATGTGTACCGAATGAACCTATATATCTACGTTAGGATATATTTTTTTTTTACGTTTACTACTAAAGAAATACCAAAATATACCTACTTCTTCTTCTTCTTCGAGTCACTGGCTCTGATATATCCGGTTTTGTTAAATGTTGTTGGCCCAGTAGTTGGCAACAGCTATAGCGCTTTCCGTTGCTCTACAGAGGTCTTCGATGGTGCAGGTATGGGGGCACAGTGAGCAAGAGAGCATTTATATACCTACTTCTAGCTAAAGTTTGAGTAGAAAGTAGGTAGGTATAAAAGACAAATACGAACTAAAACAAGTTCCACACACTGACCATTGACACACGAGTTCAGTTTGCGGTTATTTGACTAAACTGGAAGACGTTCGTCCACTGAAACTTAGTTCCGTATCCTACTTGTGTTAAGCCCTGCTTGTAACTCGATATCGACTTCATATCATTTATCACTAATCATAATTATATTATATGATATGTTTTATTTCAGTCAGTTCATTGCGATTTTAGATCATTCTTTCCGAGCATGGTACGGTCACCTGCAGTAATATGTATACACTTTGGAACCTTGTCACAATAATAAATGACAAGTCAACATTATGACATGAAATGGTAAAATTTGACATGTTTAATGTGAAAATGTTCTAAAACGAATACATATTATTGCAGGCGACTGTATCACTAAACTAGACCTCACCTTAACTGATTCCGCTTAAAGGACCAGATATTGTAGGAATCCTAATTTTATGAATGGACTAATTTACAATTATAGATTTACGGAATCAGGTTTTGATAACTGTATAAAATGTATGCAGTGGAAATATCTAATACATCAAGAGGTTCCTGGATATCTAAGATATATTTGTCACAAAGATATTGTTCATTAATGTTTCCTTTAGTATATTTATGCTGGACGTTATCTTCAATACTATAAATATCGAGGGTAACTTCACGAGGGGTACAATAAAATGTATCATCTCTTGTGTGTGGGAAAATATTCTTAGAGTATGTACAGAAAATCAACTGCGTAGACATCGTGTTTTTTTATAAGTTAAAGTAGACTTACAGTCACGTTCTCTTTCAGTTGAGTGTGCGTTTTATTATTTAACCTTTTTCAAGTAGGATAAAAGTAGACTAAGGATATTTTTTAATATTTGATTGTATCATTTTTTGCAAGTGTGAACAACGTACAAGAAGGTTCTATTGATGAAATTTTAACAGAAAGATAGCGCCTTGAATGTTGGTTTTCCCGTAAATGGAGTTGTCACGCAAATGATGACTATAAATACCTACTAGTAGTTTATTGCTAGCAACAAAAACCAAAACTCCAAACACGGTTATATTGATATTGCATTCCAGAGATAAAAAATGTACAACATTCATAAGTATTATCGTGTCAAACTGTAGCTGTTTTAATTGACACGCGTTGGGTGTAATCAGTCAACAGTCAGTCATAATCGTTATTTAGAGTAGATTGATTACGTTTTAAATAGCTGTTATTATTAAAATTATACCTATATTAAAATAGCAACAAATAAAAACTGACGTGACGATGTCAACATGCAATAATCTCAAACATGAGGGAATTCACCGAGAAAATGAGACGCGAGATACACGTGAGAGCTTTTGAATTCACTTCACATTCAAAAGCTAGTTTATTAATAAATTTATAATTATTATTAACTTAATAACCGCGGTAGCCTAGTGGTATGGGTAATGCACTGCTGAGCCGAGGTCTCGGGTTCGATCCCAGGTTTTACCATGGCACACATCAATGACTTTTCGATGCTTTTCGAAGTTATTTGTGTATTTATCGCAGGTTTATAAGTGCCCGGTTAACGGCAATATTCTCGCCACCTATTACATTGGGATACCTTAACATAAACTGACGAAATGTTGCTAGCACCTCTGCCTACCCCATCAGATATATAGGCGTGAGTTAATGTTATGTTATATTATTTATTACCTTAAAATTTAATCTCTCTCTAAATATCTGAAATTTGTAACTTCACAAAATATCAGTACCTACATAAATAAAGATTAAGTAACCCGTTATCTTCCAGTGTTGCTGAGCTAAAAGAGGTTTTATGCCTGAATCCTTTTAAACGAATCAGCAGCCGATGGCCATTACGCGTCGTTTTCTTCACAAGACCTATTTCTGAGGTAAAAAGTGAAGCTTTAGCCTTACTTTAGCCTCTTTCCGTAGTGCCGGCGTCGGGCGACGCTGTTGTTTGCTTACAGAAGCGATACCTTTTAGCTAGTTGATACGAGACTACTAAGAAAATGTCGCGAAACTTCTTTTACTGTTTGAAGTTACTCAGATACTAAGGATTTGTAAAGGTTCGCTTAGCTAGCTTTTAAGTGTTGCCTATTTATAACGTCATCTTGAACAGTAAAGAGATTAATAGAAAGTTCTTTGTTGTGTTCTAAGTATATCCTATTCAACGAAGCTTAATATAAATAATTTATCAAGTTTTGTAATGAAACTACTTTTTACAAATTTTATCGCTATATTGTTGGTATCGGTTTCGGAACAGTAGCCGAAAAGTCGGAACAAAAGTAAATAATACCAAATATATCGCAATATAATCCGCAATAAATGTTGTCATTTCAATGTGTGACATTCGCGTAAACTTCAGGAAGAATCATATCTTTAGTGATAATTTGCAATGATGGATATCAACACCATTATCATTTCAGCCATAGGACGTCCACTGCTGAACATAGGCCTCTCTTATCGCCCTCCAATGCGAACAGTTGAAGGCAGTCAGTAGCCTTAGCACGAAATACTATCGAATTCGTAATGTACAGGTATCGACAGAATGGAGCATTGCGATTGGCGGGCTACACACGCACACAGGTTCAGAAGAGGCAGACTGACAATCACATGCTCCGTTCTCTCGAAACCTTTACTTTACGAATTCGATAGGAGTTCATGCTAGTGCTACTGTTATCTTTTCTAATAATCATGAACACGGTAGCTCCGGATTCCTAGTAAGGTAAAAAACAAATGAGAATTTCTACGAAGAAGGCGTATTGATGGCGGATGTATGCAAGAGGGAAGATCAACCTGAGCATTCCATTTATTTCGAATCACAATAATAAGTACTGTGTATTGTGTTATACGACACCGGATATCTTAGAATTTTCTGATGGAATGAATTGTAAGTATAGCATGGTAGTAAGGCATACATAAAATACACATTTATTTATTTCTGAACAAAAGCATTGTGTGGAAATATTAATTAAAAGTAATAATTAAACTATAAAAGCAATCGGTTCGTACCGTCTTAAGCAATCACGTGTTCCAATCTAAACCGTTAAGGAAAACATGAGTGGCAAATAAGGAATATTATACAAGAAGTGAAACTTGTAGGGAAATGCGGAATACGCGGAAATAATAATCAGTTTTTATGGCCTATGGATATGTACACCACCAGGGACGACTTTTGCAACATGAAACAAGCGTCGGTAGCTTAATGGCTAAGGAGTCGGTCTTACGATCAAGAGATCCCGGCTTCGAAACCTGGTCATTATATTACGGATGAGGACCCACTCCTATCGCAAGCCATTGAGCTTATTTGAAGGGGTTAGAGGGAATATTAGTAATTTAGGTTGCTAATATTCTTTAAAAAAAAACTGAATAATTTTATTGCTTTTGGGGGTCTACCGAAACTTGTTCTTCGATATCACCTGTACCTATAGATCATGGTGGCAATATGGCAGTCGCTTTACGGAATATTTTTTAGTTCAATCACGACACAGTTAGATTGGAAAAGAGCGAAACCCGGACTCCGAGGTGACAGTTTCGATGCGACCGGGATTAACGCAAGGATGATTTGATTTCGAGGTCTGCTGACAGCTGCTCTCGTGAATTACTGAGATTTATGAAATACTAGTCGTGCTTACCTGTAACTGGGTACAGGCCACGCGTGTGCGGCGCAGGGTAGGCGCACGTCCCGCCCGGCAGGCACGCGCCGAGCGCGCGGCTCCAATACGACTCGAGGCCGCACGCCGCCTTTTGGTTCTGTTACTATTATGTGACCTGGTAAGAGAAAGAAAAAGCTTCATAGTTACTTAAAACTATTTTTAATATGTGACACGTCAATATGACATCGCCTCGTGAAGGCAAACTCTAAGGAACACAGACATCAACAATTCTACAATAGTTGCCCTCAGCTTGAAGACCTCATCAGATGCTTTTTCACACCCCACGTAAAGGATCCGGGATTGTACGAGAAAGAAATAAAAGTTCTTGTTTTGTTGTGTAAAGATTTCCAAGACTTAATGGTGCGGTAAAGAATAAAGCGTTGATACGATTTTATTCTTAATGAAATTGTTTGAACAATGACTACATTACCTTAGGTTTTATCATGAGTTATTGAGGATGTTAAAAGAGCATAATAGAAACTCAATTACTAACTACCATTAGAATAGAAATTAGGTACCATTAGGCACCAATAAATCATATCCCTATAGATCATAGGAGTCAAACCCATGAAACCTTTAGGTGAAATATTTTTGTTTGCGTTTAAGAACTGCTAGGTTAGGTAGCATATAGAAAAATTGACTTACCAAAATATTGACTAGTGTACACAGCACCGGTGATCCGGTCACGAACTCTGCACCGGAACGCGCTATGTCTGTCACGCGGGCTCACTGCGCTTATGTATAATGAGCCGTCGTCCAGCTGCTGGTACTTTGACCCTGTACATAGAGTAAAAGTTCTTTCATTTCCAATTTAAAGACGTTAGAGAGAGTTACGTTAAAAATAGACAAATACTCAGTCAGCTAGTCTCGATCCAATGTATAAAAACGCATAACCAGTGAAACTTCCTAATATACTCATCTCTTAAAATAAAGGCCTGCAAGGTAATCCTGCAAGGAAGACTTTGGTGAGTCAATTATATTCAATGTTCCACAAGAACGGTTCAAAAACTGGTCCTTAAGATACATCGCACAACATAGCTAGTTACAACCCCTGTATTCACTAAAATCCAACCTACAACGCATGCCTATCGTTGCCTGGAGTTATGGCCATATCTACGTGTAGGCCATTTGATTCACGTATTCACGTCGAAGTGGCTGTACCTATGTGTGTGGGGCCGATTGCCCTGCAGATAGTATATCACCTTAGGTTGTCGGACAAATCGTGATAGCGAAATTATTTCCAGTTAAAACTGAATAGTAAACTGCATGACACAAAAGCTGAATATCATATTGACCTTTATCTTTCAGATACAGAACATCTATTATTGTCAAACGTCCATGTTAAAACCGTATATAGGTAAAAAATCTTTACAGCAATTTATTCAACTCGTTTAGTGGCCATAGTACTCCATGGGATACGTCAAAAAAGTATAAGGAGTAGGCGAGTCTCGCGTAATATTAGCATAAGTTAAGTAATGGGAAGATCCCCTTGTCTCGTATAGTTGTCAATATCTGCCTAAGATTTGAGTTCCTATAAAAATATCAGATGATTCGCAAAGTGATGACCCCTTTTATACTCGTACTTACGAGTATATCCGTTTCGTTACCGTTCTTATGATTCAAATATTCGTATAACTCCGACAATATGAAAAGCTTTTTGATAATGTGGAATAAGGTTTAATGTTCGAAATTACATTTTCTTTTGCAAACAGTTATCCATTAAACGAATACTTTTCTGATAAATGACGAAAGCACTGTCACAGAAAATCTCAAACATTTTTGTATAAGAACAGATTTGTGAAATTATATTTTATAGAAGGAACTCAAGGAAAATAATAACATTTAACATTTTTTTCATGTCTTCTTAAAAGAAACATTCTTTTAGATAATCGTGGTATTATATAACACAATTTAAATTGTTATACACCAAATGCTGAACCCACCTTTTAACACCTCAATTTATTTTCGTGGAAATAGGATTCCGGATAAAAATGTAATTGCGTGTGTCATCGGCTGACAAGTGTTTTGATGAGAAATAACAATTTTCTTTAGGCGTAAAATTCTTATTTATTAAATCGTGATTTTATTATAAAATCTTAGAACTTGAGGCAATTTTCGTACAGGAGGTTGACTAATAATAGCCATATTAAATGTAGCAAGGATATTATTTCATTAAACAATATTATTATATAGGGTTATATGACGACCTCCGTGGCGTGGCGGTAGTGTATGCGACTGCTACGCAGGAGAAGCGGTTTCGATTCCCGATCAGTGCAAATATTTGTGTGCATGAATATGAATATTAGTATTGGTCTGGGTGTTTCTATGTATATTATGTAATGTATTTCCAAAAAAAATGTATCTAAGTATGTTTATCCACATTGTAGAATCCATAACATAAGTTAGTAACGTTGTGTAGATTGTCCTAGAATATTTATTATTTATTTATATAAAATATCGTTTCAGATTATAAGAATATACATTTAAGTATAACGTAAAACATATCTATATTGTCTCATGAATTCTCCAAAAAAATAAATTGGATAGGAATGACAAGTTTGAATTTATGAAGTAGTTTTATTACCTTGCTCATCCTACTGAATAATATGGAACCATTAGATTCTGATTACATGAAAACTGTTGGCGATAATTCAAATTTGAGTAGTGAAATATTGTCTTACAACTCTCATTTCTATATTCAGTATATTAATGGCACCGGGCAGGGGCGGGGGGATTTTGTGGTGATGACGTCATGTTTTCAAAATGACTTTACTAAGTTGTAAAGGAACATTTATAATACCATTTTTTGTTATGGCACGCAGTTAACGTAATTTCAATAAGTTTTGAAAGCTTGTATAATGTTGTCGCACATCTGGCATACACTTTGTAAGGGTCCATTGTCCATTCAAATATTATCGCCCATTTAAGTATTATGTTCCCAAAATTTTAAAAGATATTTTAACTTGTTAATTGCTGTTGCACACGTGTTTAGAACCTTTCAACTGATTCCAGGAAAAGATAAAGAAAGCATATTTTTTTCTGCCACTTGTAAATTTCGACCCGACGACGTTAAGTTACAAAAATAAAATACCTAAGAATTATTGAAGGATCCATACTATTATAATGAGAAATTAACCATAATTGATGTTAAATATTATCGTAGCGACAGATAATGGATTTAATAAACTATTTTGATTAACTGATCAATTAATTAATGCTTAACTAGCATTAATATAATATATATTCAAGAGATTAGTTTGAATATGTTGAGTTCCCTTGGGATTATCTAAAAAAAAAAGCCATTGGCATAATAAAATGATGCATCATTAATTACCATCTTTAAGAGCGCTCTGCATGATATCTTCGCATGATAATTGATAATTTGTCTGATTGAAAATGTATGTATATAAATGGGTTTATTGTTATTGCATGAAATAATTAATGTGATGTGCATGATTGAGAATATAATATTATTTAAGGGAACAGAACCCACAAGGGTTTGTGTTCACACACAATGAACCCAAAATTGGTTTACACCCCCGCAACTCAGATCTCTTTGAGCGATCGATTCCGACGATGGGGATAGTTGCTATGCGAGCGTAGCGTGAGCAACACGTATTCGGGAACGACACGTATTTCGGGACGGGTCGTGAATTATTCGTGTGGTGATAAAATTATTTTAGTGTGTGATAAGTTCGAGATATTTGGTGATGTATTCCTTTTATTTTAACATAGAATATCATTGTTAATTCTTATACACAATTCACAATACACACAATTTGTGGCCAGATAATTTATGAATGATCGCGTCATTCATCAATCAATCAATCAGTGGGTTTTGGAAGACTGATTAATCTTCACACTAGTAAAATCTAGACTAGAGTTAATCCAGGAGCTTGGATGTGTCTGAACCTATTATTTTTGACAATTTACTAATGTGTCAGTGTGGATGGTAAAACTCCACACCGTGATTTGTGTTAATATCGCAGTGTCACAGAACACAATTTGTGGCCAGATAATTTATGAATGATCGCGTCATTCATCAATCAATCAATCAAGGTATTTGAATCTTTACATCGCAATCGTGGTGCGAAGTAATATTCAAAGGTTACACTATAACTCCAGATTTGGCCTAATTTATATTCATTGGACCTATGCGCCATAATATCGAATTATTGATATTTTTGAATTATTGAAGTAATGAATATTATAAACTTGGTTTCATTAATTACACCACACTGAGACCACAAAACCATAAGTTTTACAATCTCCTGTTTCATTTTGATTCAGTTTGAGTAATCTTGATGCATGGTTGATAACCAGTACTCAAGAGCAGTTATAACGTGTAACGAGTGTTGATCATTTTTGGAAGTTACAATATAACATTAACAGGTGTTATTTAACAACCATTTTGTATTGGAAAATATACTGTATGTTATCACAATAGCACTGGGATTGTGATTGATAAAGAGGCTGTCCGTGGAACAAGTCCTTACATCATTTATTTAAATTTAATAATCATAGTTACTTCCAAAGTATAATCTCTGCTCGTGAGGCGATTAAGGGTTTCTACATCTTGCATCGACAATTCAATCGATTCACGTTGGAGTGTAGTGGAGGAATTATAACTGTAATAAATTCAATTCATCATCATCATCAGCCTGCTACAGGCTTGACAATTGATCTTCCTTTGGGAAATTGATCATACACCTATAAACTCGGGCTGCGTGTCGCGAGATATACATATTGCAATATAAATGAAGGTCCGGACCGCATAACATCATATGTACAATAAAAAAAGGCCAATTACATATCACTACCAGCTGAAGTACACCCTTTGAGGTCGTAAATAATCTCCAATTCAAACTAATCATAACTAAACACCGGTACTGAAAGTACGTGTTTGAATACATAACATCATCTCATTTGTAACGAATCCATTATTTGTCGAATATCGACATAAGAAAGACATAGTTTAGATTTTGAAGTTGGGTAAACTAGACGATCATAGCTATATGTATTGGGACCCCTAATTCCCGTTACAGTTTTGGCGCCGCGTGACCAGAATTTCGTTTAATGTATTATACTTCCTAATACAACGAAAAGATTCTTAAAAGTTACAATATTAAAGTTTGTATTTGATAAAAATAAAATAAAAACACAAAATCATTAAGAAATAAACACAACGTAAGGCAGTTAAATTCATTAAAACACATAGTTATTATTCATTTATTTCATTTTGACTTCACCTCACTTGATGGTAAGCCGTCAAAATCGCAGGTAACTTAATTTTAGACATAAGGATATTTTCACACATGTGCTCAATAAGACAACGACAAAAAAGGGTCTTCTTTTGAATTTTAGACGACAAAAAAACAAAGGGTCATCTTTTGAATTTTAGACAACAAAAAACAAAGGGTCTTCTTTTGAATGTTAGACAACAAAAAAAAGAAGGGTCATCTTTTGAATTTCAGAAAAAAATAAACATTAGAATCTACAACTTTCAAGTTATAAAAAAAGGGCTTAGACCAAAAGAAAAAATAACACCATTTCAGATGATTTAATATATCGGTGACCCAAAACACTTAACAAATTCGAGTTTTGTTGTTAACACTTAAAGATAACCATAACGTTAAGACGATTGGGTAATAGGCACTTACTTTCGTGAATATATTTTGACAAATAGGTTACGATAAGTTAACACACAATCTTAAGTATTACTGAGGGTTATTATTTGTTAAAGGTTAGTTTACGATTTCAATATGTCGGGCCAGAGAAAAAACCTACGTCGCACTAATAAATCTGTTGATAACGAGAGCAGATTAGATACTGAAAACCGAACACAACAATTGCTTTCAGAGATCTTAAATCGATTAACTAAGTTGGAGAATGAAAGACATTCTGAACAGGGCTCAGTTTCATCTACTATACAGAATATGAGCAACTTGCACACTCCAGTAACAAATATGAACAACGAGGTTCTCCGTCAAAGTGTAGTCGTACAGTTTAAGCAAAATTTACCTACCTTCGATGGAAATAAGGCATACAATCCAATGGCTTTTCTAAGAGATTTAAAAAGTTATATGATTGGACAGAATATAAATGATGAACGAATGTTATTGTTCGCCATTGAATCTCTTACAGGGGATGCGAAAATACGTATGAATATTTATAGAGATTTTTGGAAAAGTTTCAGTGATTTCGAAAGGGATTTTCAAAATGTATTTTGGAGCACGTCAGAGCAAGAAGTAGTTAAATCTAAATTCATGGCAGCTAAATATAGTAAACAGGTCGGTTCTATGGAAAAATATTTTGCGGAACAGTTAAACATTGTTTATGGACTATCATTACCCATTTCAGATGCCGAGAAAGTTAACACTATTTTTAGGCAATTACCAGATCACATACAGGTGGCGTATTTTAGTAGACAGGAACAAATGACTATTAAAGAAGCGGTAGAGTTCTTAAGACATTTAGAACGAAATATAAATAGAGAAAAGCTTGATAGTTTGCAACCACAGAATACCGCTAATATATATGAAAGACCACGGGGTCTGCGTACTAACACAAAATATAGCTCAGTACGCGTTAATACTATAAGATATAATCCGACTAATTATAACCGCGGTCGTTCTTATAGAGGTTATGACAGACGTGGTAGAGGGGCATTTAGGGGACGACTATCTCATAATGTTCGAGGAGGCGTGAAGCCTATAGAATTTAGACCACCGACTGAGATACAAAACAAACAAAGTTCGGACACCATTGCTGACAATAACTCAAAAAACTAGTAAGCGTGGGGCGTTCTGACCCCACACACACCCGTTTACCATTTGCAATAAGATATTTAATGAAATATGGTTTTGAACTTGATAAAATTAAAAATAATAAAATAATGTATAGACTATTTCACATAGAATCGTTAGTGGCAGTAGAAATGTTAGTCCAATTATTATCGTCTAAGATAGAAAACTCTAAAGAAATATGTCTTATTGGAAAAGACGAAGCGACAGAAACCACGCGGCATGATAAAGCTATCAATACATTATTTAGAGACACTGAATTATTAGACTGTGAAAACGATTCGAGTAGATATTTGACATTGCCAGAGATAAATGTTAGTATAGGAGGCGTAAATTTGACAGGTTTATTAGATACAGGTAGTGAAGTAACGTGTATAAGGCAGGAAATTTATAACAAAGTATTGGAGGATTTAGGTCCATTAGCGGAAATACCTATTCCAGAGCTACGTATTGCTGGAGCATTTGGTTCGAGTAAAGAAAAGATAACAAAGGTTGTTGCAATCCCAATAAAAGTAGGAAATATTGTAATAGATACACCCACATTAATACTAACTAAATTGCCGAAAGCATTAATTCTAGGTTACGATTTCATACAATTAGCAAGAGGTAGTTTAATATGTGACAATGGCATGAGATTTATAATCAAAACTAATAACGCTTTTTGCGAAATAGATTTGGAACAAAACATGCAAAATAAACTGCAATGTTATTCGATAACGACTATTAGTCCAACGAGCATGGTTGATAAACTAACTCAATATGTAAACCAGCTCCATTTACCAGTAGAACATCAAACAGAATTATTAAGCGTTCTAAGAAAACACGAGTCGTTATTCTCAGATAGAGTAGGCCGAACAAATAAATACGTACACACAATTAAAATGAAAGACCAGACGCCGTTTGTCATAAGACCATATCCGATACCACACGTGTACCGAGAAAAGGTTAGAGACCGACTTAATCAGATGGAGCAAGCAGGGTTGATAGTAAGAAAGGCCACAGACTATTGTACTCCCTTAACATGTACTTTGAAAAAAAATGGTGAAATTCGTATACTATTAGATGCGCGCGAATTAAACAAGCGAATGATTGGTGAAACGGACACACCACCGTTAATGAGTGATATATTACAATCAGGTCGCATAATAAAGTATATCGCGTTAATAGACATAAAAGACGCATATTTTACCATTCCATTATCACCGGAATCTGTTAGGTATACTGGATTTGTATTTGAAGGAAAATCGTATTGCTATCAAGTTCTATGTCAAGGACTAAAGAGTTCACCGTCATCATTTTCTAGAGCAATGGATCATATTTTAGGTCATGAAATTAGGTCGTATACACTTAATTACCTTGACGATTTATGTATATTATCAAGTGGAACATTTAAGGAACACCTACAGCAAGTAGATACGGTGCTTAGCAAGTTAGAAGAGGCAGGTTTTACATGTTCATTAGAAAAATGTAATTTTGCAGCCAAACAAGTTAAATTATTGGGTCATATTCTCAGTACTGACGGAGTAGCATTAGATCCTCAAAAAGTAGATGCTGTTTTAAATTATCCACAACCAAAAACAATAAAACAATTACGTTCATTTTTGGGATTCGTAAATTATTTTAGAAGATTTATCAAAGATTTTGGTATATTAACTAACCCATTGTATAAATTACTACAAAATAAAACAAAGTTTATTTGGGATGCAAATACACAAGAAGCGTTTGATAAATTAAAATCAGTGTTTACACACAGTGTGATGTTATCACAACCAAGATTTAATGATACATACTATGTACAAACTGACGCTAGTTCAGTAGGCATTGGAGGCTATGTCTTTCAGCTAGATAATGACGGATCAGAAAGGATAATAGGGTTTTGTTCATATGCTTTCAAAGGGGCACAGACAAGATGGTCTGTTACAGAACAAGAATTCTTTGCTGTGATTTACTGTTTAAAGAAGTTTGAGACGTATTTAAGAGGCGCGAAGATCGTTATTCGCACGGATCATAAAAGTTTAATTTTTGTGAAATCGTGGTCGTTAATGGGAGCGCGTGTTACACGTTGGGTTATGTATTTAGAAGAATTTGATTATGAGATACAGCATATTAGCGGTTGTAAAAACTTAGTTGCCGACACTTTAAGCCGTAATATTTCAAATACAGAGACAGGCAGAGACAATAAAACAATACAACAACATATATATTGGTTTCGATCATCAAATCATGGAACTGTAGTAACAGGATTAAGGCAAATAACTAAATTACAAAACGAGGATTCGAAATTAAAGCAAATAATAGAATCTATAAGGCAGGGTAAACAAGAATCCAAGACGAGGGGATTCAAACACTATAAATTAATAGGGGAAACATTATATTTTATGATACCCAAATACGAATTGACATTGTTAGTCATACCAACATCATTACAAGAATCTTTAATTATGCAAATTCATGAGGAAATCGGACATTTTGGTAGATATAAAATCATTTCTTTCTTGAAAAAACGTTACTATTTTACTAATATGAGCAGAATAATACGAGAAACAATTAAAACTTGCGACATATGTCAAAAAGTCAAGCCAAACATATGTAACACTGTAGGACCATGTGAACCAGTCTTAGCTAAACAGTTAGGAGATAAAGTCTTTGCGGACTTCTATGGACCGTTACCAGCAGGTAAATTTGGTTATAAATACATTTATGTTATGCAGGATGTTTATAGTAAATTTATAAGGTTATACCCTATGCGAAATGCTACAGGACGTGCTACATTAGCATGTACAAAACGATTTCATAACGAAATACCGATCAAAATAATAATAACAGATCGAGGACCACAATTCATTTCAAAGGTATTTGAAGAAGGCGTAAGAAATTTAGGAATAATTCTTACACACACATCGGTGTACTGTCCAACTTCTAATAGTGTAGAAAGGGTGAATCGCGAGTTAGGTAGATTAATTAGGACTTATTGTGCAGAGTCAAACAGAAGTTGGGTAGATTTTGTATTTAATATAGAAGATAGTTATAACAATATAACTCATTCTAGCACAGGATTTGCTCCAAATGCGTTGGCGTTTGGTGAGCAGAAATTACTTACAACAGATTGCGAATTAGGGCAACAGTGGCTGAATAATCATTTGAGGAATGAATCACAAAATATACGGGCAACTGCTATTAAAATACAGAAACCACTAGTCAGAATAGGAAAAGAAAATTTGACAACAGTCGTAAACTAGATGTTTATCAAATAGGCGACTATGTAAAGTTAAAAACGTTCATTCAATCAAGTAAAGAACATAAAATTTCTAAAAAGCTATCATTGTTATATCAAGGGCCTTTTATAGTAGCAGCCATTCCACACGTGAATTGTTATACTCTCGTAGATCCCAAAACCAATCAAATAAAGGGTAGCTATAACACAATTAATTTAGCGAGGTATTATATAAAGCGATAAGAGAGGAGCAATAAGAATTAGTCAGATCTTGGAAAGAAGACTGTTTCTGAGCGAATCAGTTTATTTCAAAGTCTGAGGAGGCGAACTGTAAAGGAACATTTATAATACCATTTTTTGTTATGGCACGCAGTTAACGTAATTTCAATAAGTTTTGAAAGCTTGTATAATGTTGTCGCACATCTGGCATACACTTTGTAAGGGTCCATTGTCCATTCAAATATTATCGCCCATTTAAGTATTATGTTCCCAAAATTTTAAAAGATATTTTAACTTGTTAATTGCTGTTGCACACGTGTTTAGAACCTTTCAACTGATTCCAGGAAAAGATAAAGAAAGCATATTTTTTTCTGCCACTTGTAAATTTCGACCCGACGACGTTAAGTTACAAAAATAAAATACCTAAGAATTATTGAAGGATCCATACTATTATAATGAGAAATTAACCATAATTGATGTTAAATATTATCGTAGCGACAGATAATGGATTTAATAAACTATTTTGATTAACTGATCAATTAATTAATGCTTAACTAGCATTAATATAATATATATTCAAGAGATTAGTTTGAATATGTTGAGTTCCCTTGGGATTATCTAAAAAAAAAAGCCATTGGCATAATAAAATGATGCATCATTAATTACCATCTTTAAGAGCGCTCTGCATGATATCTTCGCATGATAATTGATAATTTGTCTGATTGAAAATGTATGTATATAAATGGGTTTATTGTTATTGCATGAAATAATTAATGTGATGTGCATGATTGAGAATATAATATTATTTAAGGGAACAGAACCCACAAGGGTTTGTGTTCACACACAATGAACCCAAAATTGGTTTACACCCCCGCAACTCAGATCTCTTTGAGCGATCGATTCCGACGATGGGGATAGTTGCTATGCGAGCGTAGCGTGAGCAACACGTATTCGGGAACGACACGTATTTCGGGACGGGTCGTGAATTATTCGTGTGGTGATAAAATTATTTTAGTGTGTGATAAGTTCGAGATATTTGGTGATGTATTCCTTTTATTTTAACATAGAATATCATTGTTAATTCTTATACACAATTCACAATACACACAATTTGTGGCCAGATAATTTATGAATGATCGCGTCATTCATCAATCAATCAATCAGTGGGTTTTGGAAGACTGATTAATCTTCACACTAGTAAAATCTAGACTAGAGTTAATCCAGGAGCTTGGATGTGTCTGAACCTATTATTTTTGACAATTTACTAATGTGTCAGTGTGGATGGTAAAACTCCACACCGTGATTTGTGTTAATATCGCAGTGTCACAGAACACAATTTGTGGCCAGATAATTTATGAATGATCGCGTCATTCATCAATCAATCAATCAAGGTATTTGAATCTTTACATCGCAATCGTGGTGCGAAGTAATATTCAAAGGTTACACTATAACTCCAGATTTGGCCTAATTTATATTCATTGGACCTATGCGCCATAATATCGAATTATTGATATTTTTGAATTATTGAAGTAATGAATATTATAAACTTGGTTTCATTAATTACACCACACTGAGACCACAAAACCATAAGTTTTACAATCTCCTGTTTCATTTTGATTCAGTTTGAGTAATCTTGATGCATGGTTGATAACCAGTACTCAAGAGCAGTTATAACGTGTAACGAGTGTTGATCATTTTTGGAAGTTACAATATAACATTAACAGGTGTTATTTAACAACCATTTTGTATTGGAAAATATACTGTATGTTATCACAATAGCACTGGGATTGTGATTGATAAAGAGGCTGTCCGTGGAACAAGTCCTTACATCATTTATTTAAATTTAATAATCATAGTTACTTCCAAAGTATAATCTCTGCTCGTGAGGCGATTAAGGGTTTCTACATCTTGCATCGACAATTCAATCGATTCACGTTGGAGTGTAGTGGAGGAATTATAACTGTAATAAATTCAATTCATCATCATCATCAGCCTGCTACAGGCTTGACAATTGATCTTCCTTTGGGAAATTGATCATACACCTATAAACTCGGGCTGCGTGTCGCGAGATATACATATTGCAATATAAATGAAGGTCCGGACCGCATAACATCATATGTACAGTCAGAGCTCATAAGTGCAGTAGCACATCAATGCTCAAAATGGTTTAGCGTGCGGGTGTCTCGGGCCATCGTGTTTATGTGTGCGTGCGTCTACACTATCGCGACGCATCATAGCGTAAAGGACAACAACAAAATATGACGTGTTAGAGGAAGATGACGATAGGTATAATAATATTATTATGTTCGTTTTCATAACTGTGTTATTCTTTACGACTGCTGTGAGTCATTAGATACTAATACAGTAATTCACTTAGATTGGTAAGTTAACTGATAGCTAAGTGGCTTAAGACACCCCAGTGATTATAGATGGCTGTGGTTCGAGTCCAGCTTTTTAGAGTTTTTATATTTATGACATAAATATAATTTTTAATATTGATAAAGTAATTTTGCATGAAGTTTAATTATTATTTATGTGATTAAGTAATTATGGGGTTATAATAAGAAATAATACAAAATTTTTGATTCGTAACTAAATATATTTCATTTTTACTATCTACCTGCCTACTCAGTGTAAATTTTATTGAGGTTTATAGCTTAAGTATTCGTTTTCTCAAGGAAAAGAGGATTGAAACTTAACCTCAATCTTACAATCTTAAAATAACTTGTCCTATAGCCAGCACGTCCCCTTTTTACCAAATTCACAAAACTACTTCTTACATAACTGGGTTATTCAATATATTTTTAAGATCATTCAGTATAAGTACTTAGTTTACTTACTTGTAAGTTATGAAACAAAAGTATTCTTTCTTACAGATTTAATATTTAGAACAACAGGATTACTTTTTTCAATTACCTACTCAATTAAGTAGGTATAATTAGTATTGTAGATCTTCGATATCGTCAATTTAGTTGTGGAGGTCACATGGCAGTCGCTTCATGGAAAATATCTAAGCTCAGCCGGATCTTAAATAGACCAGAAAGCCGACCCCAACTGAGTTGGGAATAGGCTCAGAGAGAATGATAGTATTGTAGGCGGGCAAATAATTAATAATTAGATACTTAATAATAGTTTTTGTACTAATAATTATTAATATTTTTTATGACCTCCGTTATTCTCAATACCGCTGAGTAGAAGTCGGCGCATGGACCCCACAACATTCTGATAAATATCTGTCCCACGTAAATTGTCACATATTTGCATGCAATGTTGCTTTAGTAATTTAGGACATATTTGGAACATTACCGCATATATTTTCTAAAGGGTTTAAATCAGGGGATCGTGTTGGCCAAGGAATAACGTTGACCTCTGCATTTTCTCTAAGCCATTCGCGAACTATGACGAAAAACACTGCGCACTGTAACATTATATTATCTAAAAAGTCCACATAACTTCTGCTGATCGCTCGCGGCAGAATAAACTCCAGTTCGCCTGTCCTTGCGCTTATAACACTTATTCTGCCTAACTCCGTGTTAACAACAATGTTACTGTCAGACCTGCGTGTATTGTTCCTACGCCACAGCTGCATCCTTCCCTTCTGACAGGACTTAAAAGGCTTTTTCGTCCGAGAATATAATTGTTTCCACTGTCCCGGGCAAAACGTAACCTTTCGTCTTTATGCCGTTGCGTTAAAACCTGTTTTATTGCTGGCGTTCGGTGATGCAGGCCTTCGGCATGGAGTACGCGGCGAGCAGTCCTCAATGATGTTTCAAACTCATTGGCAAATCGTCGTGTTGGTATGAAACTATTGGTTTCATACTCTGCTACTATATAGCACCGCTGGTCGTGTTTAATCAGCGGTGGCCTTCCACTTGCGGCTCGTCCTCAAACCTCTTCTCCCAGCGGCTCACAGTATTCCTCTAAAAAGAATATTTTTACACATTAATGTAAGCAATAGATAGAATAGATTTTAATGAAACTTTACAATAATATAGCTTAGGTATATACCACAGAATAACACATAGGCTATGTTTGGTCGCGATAACCGATATCCGCGCGGGCGGAACCGCGGGCAACAGTTAGTATAATTTAAAAATAAAATGGTATATTATTATACTTACGGATATGCCAGTTTCATTTGCAATTTCACTTATATTTAGTCCATTCATATATAAAGCCACAATATTAGCATTGATTTCCATACTTATATTACTTGTAGACATGTTGAACTTAATAATTAATATTGATTCGATTCACGTGAATAACAAGCACAAAACAAGCAACTAAAAAACAACAACGTCATTTTATTTTCTCTAAGTCAGTAATTATTCCATTTTATTTCAAATCTACCTTCATACTTTTTTATGTTGATCTTTGCTAAAGTTTAACAAATAATAAATTCTACAAGAAACATATTTTATTCATCAACCTGTTGTTAATTTATAAATGAAACACAAAAAGTGTTATAGTTGATCGTAGGATTTGAACCATCAACCTTGCATTTTAGTAATCCTTATGCCAAACCATTCGGCCACGGACTACATAGATGATTGTGACGAAATAATCAATAATATTCCTACAGAAGAACAATTTACATGTGTGCGTAAATTGTCTTAAAAGAAAAAGGTCACAAGTAGCGCTAGAATGTTGACGCTATAGTTGCGTAGGATTGCTACTGCACTTTTGAGTTCTACTGTACAATAAAAAAAGGCCAATTACATATCACTACCAGCTGAAGTACACCCTTTGAGGTCGTAAATAATCTCCAATTCAAACTAATCATAACTAAACACCGGTACTGAAAGTACGTGTTTGAATACATAACATCATCTCATTTGTAACGAATCCATTATTTGTCGAATATCGACATAAGAAAGACATAGTTTAGATTTTGAAGTTGGGTAAACTAGACGATCATAGCTATATGTATTGGGACCCCTAATTCCCGTTACAAAGTCACTGCCTAGCCCAGTCCATGTCGCATATTGTTCTCTTGCCCACTGTGCTCCTCTACAAATGAGTCAGTGTAGAGCAACAAATAACACTGTGGCCGTGAACTGGTCCTGGGCTGAACAAAATTTGGATTTTGGATATTGAAATTGAGGAGGCCATAGACCAGAAGAACAATGAGCGATGTTTTTGTCGCCTTATGGAAACGCGTCCAGCAAGTGAGCCAAAGTTAGTTAGTTAGTAATGAATAATGAAAAAAAAAACAATTTTTTAATTTTTGTTTAAGAAAAGTCAGAAACTTAGTTAGTGGTAATGGTGTCAACTCGGTTGATAATACGATAGATATATCGGGATGATACGATAGATATCGGTTTGAAAATTATTATGATATATATTTCTATACATCATACAACTGACATGAACTCACATCTTACATAAACAATTTAGGACAAGAAGGGTTGAACAGAAACACTAGCAATGTCTGCCTACTTTTTGACAAAAAAATCTATGCAATGAATACCTACTAACAAAAATTCTTAAACTTTTGTTTATACATATAAAGTGGGAGGGGTCGTAGTACGTCTTCCCGAAGAGCGAAACCTATGTTCGGGCCCTCTCCGAGAGTAGCGGCGCTCCTGGAAACAAATTACTACACCACGACGGCCACTCAAAAATGCTATCGATTCGACAGAAGAAGAAGTTGGGAGCCTGAAATTTTTGAAGGAGACAAGTGGGCGTACGGTACGAATTTTAGGGTACCAGGCTTCGTCACTCTGTACATACCTAAGTAATGTGGAACAGCGATGTCGTCGTCTGTGAACCAGTCGGTAGCGCTGACGCGGTCGGCGCAGTGCGACGGTAGGATACACCGCAACACCGCGGCGTTGCCCGCCATCACGTACTCGTCCGGCACGTGCACCTCCCATGGTTTGTTAAGTGCTGTGGGATAAGGGTTTTGTGTTAGTCATGTGTTTAAAACTTAATTACTTAATATTAATATCATGAGAACATATTCAAATGCAACACTCAAACTGCCAGGAAATCGATTATTGAGTTCGCACGTCGCCGTCGGAAAGGAGACCATAATAGAATAAGATATTGAAGTAGGTGTTACATTGCAGATTTCCACAAGAAAATATACTTAGGGTGAGAGGGGTACCTACGGTTTAACAATCCTACTACCTAATCCTACTAATTATCATAGAACGAAATTCCAAACCAAGAAAACGTTTTGAGCTTTCAAAATTCTCCTATACGTCTTATAGTGTATCTGTTGATGGCTCCAACGTAAAATATGGAGAAAAATAATATGCTATTTATATCTAAATAAATCATCATTGAGTTGTGACGCGTACCTACGAAAAATATCGAAGTTCAGCCACGTCCCAGATAGACAAGAATAAACCGGAGCACGGACTGAGAGAGGTAGGCTTCGGATGCGATCGGGGTTAACGCAAATAGAATGATGATGATACCTAAATACGTCTAAATAAGCCACGGGAGTGACAAGAGTGAGCGAGTGAAATGAACTGCTGGATACAAGGCACCCCTACACCAATAGTTTAGAAGAGTTTGAAAATACATTCCTGGTAATTACCGACCGAAATATAAATCATACAGTACATACAACCGTATGTAATGTATTTAGATTAAAAGCCGCGTTATGTACAACTTTAACAGTTGAGAGACTTTAAATTAATATGCGAAGCCTCATAACTTGTTCTAAAAGGAATTAATTGCCCAAAATATTTTCTAAAATGTAAACTCGTTTGAATTTTAATCGTTGTTCTGCTATCATTTAGGAGTTGCCATAATTTCCTAATTTTGTATGTAATGCTCTGTCTGCCTAATATCTAAAGCTCTGGTAATTGTGAATAATATTGTGATTTATTGTGATCATTTTGAGAATATTAATTCAAATATCTCAGTGTATGAAGTACAACCAATACAAATAGGCGTACGCGCAATTACAATATTATATTTTGACCTTTTCTACTAAGTTATACCTAGTACCTACAGTAACTAAAAATAAAACATGTTGTAAAAACTTTAATAAGCGTTTTATACTTGAATGGACTGCTTATCTGTGTGGAAATATGTAAGTGTATATAGTTTTTATCCATATAAAGTTATTTATTAAAAAAGGAGGTGCCAGAAATATTGGTTAAAAACTGTAAAGAATATAACGTGTATCCCTTTAGATCGTCTATCAATTTAAACTAAGAACAGATCACCCTGAGAAACCCATTATTTTCGGACAGTACGAGAAGGGCACACAATTAAAAGAATGCTGACTACGTATTATCGCAGTAATCCTGTTTAATACAAACGGTGAGTTTCTTGGCTGAGCCCTAATTGCGGATTTCAAATCGCTTTCATCTACGGTTCATTTAGTTTATTTTCTATGAAATGTAACTGAGGACACGGTACATTTTATACAGAGGAAAATCCTCAATTAACTTTATGTTGGGAACATTATTACTTGCAGGTGGTTTGCTACATTTTTTAATGAACGGCTTTAAAAGACGAGAGTTCAGCTCATTCAAAATCTCGAAAATTCGAAATCGCAGCTTCAATATTTGTGGTATTTCATATTTTGATTTTATTAAGTTATTTACTTAGCAATAAAGAACCGATGGCCGCTGGAGCAAATGAGTCCTTAAGTGGAGACCGCGAGAAGGCAAAAGGAAGGTAGGACGCCTCTTGGCCAGATGGACTGATGACCCGAAAAAGGCGGGTGAGACAGACTGGATGCGGAGGGTGGAGGATAGGAAGCAGTGTCGCACATTGCGAGAGGCCTATGTCCAGCAGTGGACTGCGATAGGCTGATTGATTGATTTACTGAGCTTGATGTTTTTAATTTTGGTTTTGTTGTATACCTACACTATGGTACGGTACTGCACGGTACAATTCATTTCCATTTATAAACAAATATTCTACAACTTATTTCCAGCTCTGAAGAATCCTTTTGAGTGTTTCGTACGTCAAAAAAGTGAAATATTTATAGGAACACTTCGTTCGTTCCTATGTCTGTTAAAACTTTTTTCTCGTGAATGCGTGGACGCATCAAGTTGATTTTCTTTCGTCTTGAGGTACGGAACCCTAAGGAATAAAAAAATAAGTGTCACTAAGCAAGGCTTACCGGACGTCTAGGCGTTAGTTAGTTATTAACAAGACAAACACACCTGATAGAAAGTGGTCACCGTAGCCTAAAGACGTTTTCAACACCAGGGGTGACACATTCGGACTGCCTACCCTGTAGAAACCTTCTAACGCCCTTCTTGAAAAACCCCATATTGCAGTTGCTTGAAAAAACTAATTTGCATTATTGAATCTACTAGAATAATATGCTTTATTAATTTCCATGAGTAATGAGCTTGTGTACTTAACTAGAATTACGTGATAATATTAAGATTAGAGTGCCAGTTATCAGGTTGTGTTAAACCATCTCGAATTACAAGCAATTACTTCTATTATAAATTGTTTTCTCAGGATAAAGAGAAAACAATTTAAGATTGTTAACAGAGAATATCGAATATACGAGCGTACCGTTTTATTTGATGGAGGTTGCATTTATTGAATAGTATCTCGGCAAGGCAATTTTCTGGTCAAGAGCAATACAAACGGGAAAAGTTTGTAGATATTATTGCGAAATTTTTCGATTCTGTATCATGGTATTTGAACCGTATAATATATTATTGTATAATCTATTACAGCCAATATGTATACTCAATCTTCCTTCTGTCACTGCTTCTGTTCATACATTTACCTCGCTTGTTGGCATAGAAATAGAATTAAAATGCAACTAGTAATAAAATAAAAAAGAAAAATAAATAAAAAAGGAACGAGTATAATAACGAATGTATAAAAAGGATGATGATGGAACGGATGTAAATTATTTTTGAATTTGTAATTGCCTTAAAGTTATTATTACCAGTGTAAATAGAGCAAAAGTCTCCTCATTACTGCGTTACCGAAGAAGGTAAACATTCAAAACAGACGTAAAAGTAACTTACCCGCATGTACATGAATGTTCTTGGAGAGCACGGCAAAACCGCTGTTGAGTCTCAGCCGGCAGCGGTATATAGTTGAATGAATGTCTCGCCTGAAGTGCTCCGAGGAAAATGGTAGCAGCTCCAGTGAGCCGTTAGCCAGCACGCGCCGAAGACCCGCTACAGACGTCACGGGGGTATTGTCTGATAACAACCAGGACATCTGGAACAATGACAGCATAGGTGATTCTCCAAAGATGCATTGTATCCACTTATAATGGGATGTGCTACTCTGCAAGTTGCTAAAAGACAATTCAATTCACACATCATTCAATGTTTCAGAGCGTGCGAGGTGCAGGGAAATGGGAGTCAGGCTTCTAGAATCAGGCACTTGTATCGCCCAACATAGGTACTATGTTGGTTGATACTACTTACCGCCTTACCACTTGCCTGCGTCTAGGAGCGCCGTGAGAAAGATCTTTCTCCGTATCGTTACTACTATGGTGAAGCGGTCGACGGCCTTGGTCACTATGGCCTTTTATGCGGCAGAAGCGCAATTCGCGACAAGTGTGTTTCAATCATCAAAAATCAATGAGGTCCAATTGAGCGTTTTTGCAAAAACGCGCAATTGGACCTCAAAAAAAAACAACCTCAAAAAAAAAACTTGGCAAAAAGGCGAAACGCAGCTCTATGCTCCGTGTAATCAGAGGGCTGGTCATTATCTTACACAAAGAATAAGCATTGCCATTCAAGGTGGCAATTTTGCCAGCCTTCTGGGGACGTTACCAGTCTGTACGATGCGGAGGAATTTCACGACGCTTTATGTATGTAAATATTCTTTTCAGTTATTTTAGTTTATTGTAGCAATAGTTTCTACTTTTTATTTTCTGTTAGCATTAATTTTATGATTGATTGCATTACTAATAATAAAATTTAACTAATAATTGGTTAAATAACGTCGTTTATTCTTAATAATTATGATAAACATATGGCACTTGATCTCCAAATAAATATATGACAGGTTTTTTTAAATCCTCTTAGAAGCGCATAACCACAATTATTTGCCTTTGCTTTATGGCATTACAGTCCAGATAGAATACGCTACTATCTCACATCACATCTTTTATATAAACCAATTCCACAAAAGAATAAAATATTTCAGAAACGTTTCCCAATTACCTAATAAAATTATTATCAACACTAAAATGTAGCTTTATAACATTAATAATGAAGCTACATTTTGGAGTAAGCTGCATAACTAAATAACAAAAAAGACAATGTTGAGAGATGGCAGTTTTTGTGACAGTTAATACGATACAACTTGATATTTATATTACTCTGGGGCATGTTCAGGATCGCTATAAGCTACGAATTTCCATCCCTCGAGTATCTTTCTTGTATATCGTATTTTGTATATCTGCGAATTGTTTTTGAAGTCAATATGCTCATAAACTACTTTTGGGTGTGAATATGTTTGTGTTTTATTAAGGTCACTTTTATGTACTATTGGGGTACCTTTTAGGTATAGTTCAATAACAGTGTCGTTGGAATTGATTCCCTCTCTACGAAAAGAAATATTGAAAATGTAACAAACAATGCTCTACCGGTATTGGGTATAGGACCAAGCTACCGGTGGTTAGGCCTCCAGAGATAGGCCATTTCGAGGTACACCGACTTCTGCATTAATCCTTGATCCAGCTGTCTGAAAAGAGCCTTTGAAAGTATTTGCCGAAGCTTATAACTATCAATCCGTGGACTGATATAACTATCGGAACAATGATTCACACTCTGCTCAGTAACAGATTATTCTTCTCGTAAGAAATTTTATCTGGTAATATTTGTTTTAATTTACAAACCTTAAACATAACTAGGTAATCCAAAAAGAAATTTCCGTACTAAAAACCTGAAGTCACCGGTCCAAAGATGTAAGTACAAGACACGAAGTTCTTTTGAAAAATAAATTTGAACCTCATTTAATTAAAGCCTAAGTTTTTATTCAAAGCACGTTTCATTAAGTATAAGACAAATTTCTTTTAATTAATTAAATAATTTTTCGTGCGGGATCGTTTCAACATTTTCAGTTGTTCGGTTGGGGTCGTCAAGGTTTTCCCCACCGTGGTCTCTGAATATTTTAAACGGCTCAACGTTCGCTAAATGACACATGAAAATCCCGAGCCAGCGAATACGCGAATGTCTCTATATTTTATTTTACAGTTATAGAATATGTATATTATTTTAAAATTTGAGTAGGATGTCTGTATACAACCAGGGTTAGGTAAAATTAAATGTCAAAAATAGTAGAGAAAAGCAAAAAATGGGCTAGGATAAAAGGGAAATGTCTCGTGGTGATATGAATGACTATTGCGGTGCTGCCGTGAAACAAATTACTACACCACGATGCCAATTCAAAAATGCCATCGATTTGACAGAAGAAGAAATCAATCTAAATAAGGGAGTGAAAAATATATAGACTGGATAAAGCTGAGCTCTGCAACTCGCCTAAAAATCTCTCCGGTGATATGACAACATTTGAGGCATTTGTCATTTTTATTACAAGGTTATGGAGGAATTTTAAGATTTCCTAAAGTTGTTTTATGTCTTTACTTTAATTTTATGATCTTTTTCAAAAGTTATCACATTTATCTGGTATGTATTTCGCGAATTATGTTAATCGAATAAATATTATTTGAAAATACTTTCGGCACAAAAATCAATTGATTTTATTGAATTATTTTCTTGTGGTGGCCTCTGCTTTGCCCTCATCTTTACTTTATACTTCATCGGTGGGGAACCAGTGCCCTTAGTACGAAAAACTATCGAATTCATCATGTGAAACCTTTCATTACTGCCAATAACAATGTTTCGCTCTTTAGATACGTTCAAACGGACCTGATTCCCTGGCACTCGATATCCCACAGATTTCCTAAAGCATAGCATATAACACATTCAGTGCAATGTGATCGGAATGTCTGCAAGTTCTGAGTATGTATACGTACATACCCATGCCATGATTACATTTCATAGGTATAAACCACTTTTTTTAAGGGATTTATGTTACAAATTGTGGACAGATTACGTTGGCACTTTTGAGCTTATCTTAAAGGTTAATGGCAAATACATTGGCCAACGGCGTCAGGTGGATTGATGATCTCTATTTAATGTGGTTTACGCGTAGGTGTAACTCATCGTTACAAATTGCGTTGCCACCTTACACCTGATATGTTGGCGCGGAACGTAATGTATGTAATGTACACTGTAGGAGGTTTGCCCTGACAAGGGTAATTGTTTACTTTACTGGGTCGAATGATATATAGAACCTTCAATCTTTAACGCTGATTCACGGTTTAAATATTTACGTATATAAGAGATTTCAGTTATCACCCGTCCATTTGCCCTGAATCGTATGTTGTGGACTATACGTATATCATTTGTGTGACTTGCCAATATCAGTGAGTCTTTGCATACGTTATTGCAACTATGGAGTAAACTATTTTGAAAACACTTTTAACATTTTTGTAATGATTTTAAAAGGAATGTTATATCTATACTAATATTATAAAGAGGAAAGATTTGTACCTATTTTTGTATGTTTGTAATGAATAGGCTCAAAAAGTACTGGGCCGATTTAAACAATTCTTTCACCTCTAAAAGGCTACAATATCTAGGAGTAACATAGGCTATATATCATCACGCTACCATACAAGGGAGCGGAGTAATAATCATAAATCTCAATTGATCCGGTAAATTTCTATACATTGGCGCTAATATCGCTAACAATTTCCGTTGTCATGACAGCAAGGAAAAGTAGTATAGAGAGGCAAGTAGTGAATCGAGTAGAGTCGTACAACGCGATAATCGACATCCACGCGGGCGGAGCCGCGGGCAACAGTGGTATATAGGGATAAAGTGGTCAATGTAATATTTTAAATAATTTCTTTTACTAGATTTCAAATAAACCTGTTATCAGAGATTTGATGATTATGTTATTACTATGAACTAATCCAAACTTTCGCTTGAAAGAAAATAGCTACAGAATTTAGATTACCAATTTATCCCCATTCACCCCTGGATCCCTATTCACCCCGTTTTGCTGTACTTAATAGTAACAGACAGACTGAAGTTACGTACCACCACATATTAGTTTAATCTTCGATAATGTAATGAATTAACACAGAAATAGCTAACGGAATGAACTAAAAGCTACAAAATTAGCTCAGTAATTCATACACAGTTGCCGGGTAATTTGATCTCGCGTTAAGGTATTTACTGAACAAAGGATGTCTCACAGTGCATCGCTCTTTAGCAAGAGCTCTACAATAGTTTCAGTGAATAATTGGCTCCTTGAATCGGTGAGCTGAAGTGAGACCATTCGTCAAACAATACTGTTTAAGTAAATCTATTTTAAGCTAAGCATTGCCTGGGGTCAAGAACATATGATAAATAAATAAATATTCTAGGACAATCTACACAACGCCACCTATACCCATGGTAAGCATAGTTTAACTAGCTTGTGTTATGGGTTCTAGAATGCGGATAAACATACTTAGATCCTTTTTTTTATAAATACATACATATTATACATAGAAACACCCAGACCAATGCAAATATTCATATTCATGCACACGAATATCTGCACTGAGCGGGAGTCGAACCTACGCCTCCTACGTAGCAGTCGCGTGCACTACCGCCACAAACTGTTGTTGAACAGATTGAAGACATTGCAGTAAATATGGATGTTGCAACATTGAACGAATCGGAATGTTATCTACTACAGGTGTGAACCATATACGTTCATTTCATAGCAGTGCCCGTAAATTTAAACAATACAATTTTCCAAATCATTAATTATAAAAAGCAAACAGAGGGGTTATTAGAAATAGGGTATCACTTTTTATACTGTTGCATTTTTAAAAAGGAACCATGAAACGAAAAAGAAATGGAAAAGAAAAAGAAATCTATTAGTATCAAAACGGAAATAAAGTGCGCCGAGCTTTTTTCTACTTCCATAAAATTCTTCGGTTTACACAACAGGATAAAAGTATGTTTCTGTTTGTTTATTCTGACAAAGTGTACGGGTTAACGACCGTACTCTTCAGGAGATTACCAAATTAATTTTTCGATTTGCTTTTTGTACTAATGACTTTGCCAAAGGTCATGCAGTCACATACCTACCTATAAATTGTCTTTTAATTTATCGATATTAAATTAGTTGAAATGAATGGTATTATTTTTATATCTTCAATTCCTTCAGGCATCGAATCAGAAATAAGGAGATCCGTAGGCGAATGAAAGTTGCCGACACAGCCCACCCGGTTAGCAAGCTGAAGTGGCAGTGGGTGGGGCACATAGCACGAATAACAGCATGGCCGTTGGAGCTGAAAGGTTCTGGAATAGAGACCACGTACTGATCGACGAAGCGTTGGACGGGAGATGGACGGACAATACGACAGAGATAGATGAATCAGAGTCGCGGGTACCCGTTGGATACAGACCGCTTCCAACCGGTTGGATTGTGAATAGTGGACGTCCTATGGATGAATTGATGAATGATGATGACTTGTACGCTTTAGTTTTCAACTACCAAAATCAGAATTCTAAGACTAGACTCTTGGAATTCCAAATCCACAAATCAGTCAGTACACACAGTACAGTACAGTACAGTAATGTTAACCGGGGTTATCTACGAGTATATCTAAAACTCTCATTCAGGTGTCTTGCTGTTTAACTAATAATTCACGGTCTTGGGTAAGACATAAAAATAAATCACGATAGAAGACATACAATTTTATTTCAATGAGTGTAGTCGCGTCCATTTCCGATAAAACATTTTTTTACAAGACAAGAATTTTTTTAACGTTGTCAAAAAGAAAAAAGATAATATAAAGTAATTATCCTTAGCAATATGAATATTTTCACATAATCAAACAAACTAATGTATACTACACAAACGATATTTTAACACGAACAAATAAAATCTAAACCTGTTTAATGGGATTTGTTACTTTTAACGCTTCAACACAATTCATCATGGGTATTCCATTTTTGAACAAAAAGAGAAAATAAAGGGATGATCCCTTTGAAACTTGCAAGTTTTATATTTTTCTTTGTTCAGCTTTGATGGAAGTTGGGCTTTGTTTGGAGGGACTGGCCGGCCGTAAAGAGTTCAAGAAACCCGCCCTCGGCATTACAGAGGGAGGATTCTTGCTCGCTTCCAAGGAGTTCTCAATAACAAAACAACAGGGAGTGACTTCTGCTGAACGAGTTCCGATATCAATAGGACTATGTATTTCCGAATACAATATGACTTTAAATGATAATAGACTGGTACCTATATTATGATTCAGTAGACTTCTCAAACGAATATTTACGTTTGCGAAATAATTTTGCTTGTTCCAGTAGTGGATGCTAATATTTATTTGGTACCCATAATTACTTATACGCAATTTTGATTTTGTGATTAACTAGATACTATTCCGTGACAGTATATATTAGAACTACGTTTTAGTTAACAGGCCTAGCAGGTATTCAAAGTATGAATACTTACCACATACCGTGCAAGTGCTACGTATATGTCTTAACTTGTAGAAAGTGCTGTGGTTAAGTTGCTACGGCGTAGATGGATCGTTCTACGAGCATAGGCTGTGAAAGCTACATGTTTAAATAAATTGAACAAAGTGTAGTGGGCATAGGTTTTGGGTCATTCGAGAAAAAAAATTCGACCCGTATCGATTCGTTATTTATTTGATGCCGCGATAGAATCCCTTAAAAGTGATCTTATTTCAAAAAGGCTACTATAAAATTCAAGAATATTTGAATGATAAACAAGTCTGGGAATGAACTGTTCACTCAACTTGCTACTCAAACTTTATTGTATCAAAAAAAGCCTGCTGAGTTTCTTGATGGAGTCTTCTCAGGCGGGGTCACTATTCGAACCGGTGGTCCATTTGCTAAACTAGCTTATAATATATTTTTAATTATGACGTTTTATAATTTCCGTTAAATGGTCGATAGAGAATCAATGATTTCAATTTTTTCAATGAATAATTCGTAATTATTTGCAAGATTTTAATACTTTGCATCTACAAACAGAGGAATTATTTACACCACAGTTATATAAACCGGTACACCTGCTAATTGTCGTAGGAGGTTTGTAAAGGGGAGTAGGAGTAGGTGATGAGACACCGGGTTCCAAAGTGACATCGGTGCTTAGATAATGTGAAGAGAACTTTTTGACTCGTACGCAACAAATTGATTAAACAACGATAAATTATGTAGCTAGGCATTCTTCATTTCAAGTCAAAATTTATAAGCAATCTGAGGTAGAAAAATGAGTTACCATTTATTTGCATTAGGGAATTGCGCCAAACTCCAGGTAAATAAGAGTTGAGAAAACTACTCGACCAACGAAGTCCTATGTAAGCGACCTCTTTTATGTGTGACCTTATTTTCCTTGGAGATTGAATTCATACTTCTTGTAACTGTTTGCTTACATTACATCTATCTATCAATATGTAAAATGCTTTTTGAACGATGTTTTATTTTTAGCTTCTACTTTTACTTTTACTACTGTAGCGAATATGTATACAGCCCGCCTGGTAAAAATCAACTTTTATCAACCAAGTTAAAGGTCTGGTTTCCGCTGCAATATTTTTAGTTAGGAATTTAGTTTCGGCATTATCCAATTTTTACAAAATGAGTAGCAATAGGCTCTCGCCCCCTATAACGTGGGACTAAAAATCATAGTTGGCGAAATGTGGGCGTTTAAATACACCTCTGCCTTCGGGGATTACCGGTGTGAGCATATATATGTGATTGATTGGTAAAAGTTGAAATGATTTTCAGGAACCATTAAAATCTGTACAATATACGGTGCCGGTATATAATCGTATCAATCTCCATTTCAAGTCCCAAATGGTCCAGTTACCCGAGCAGAGTTGTGTCGAGTTGCACTCTTTAAGCCAATAAGCCACTGCATACGTGACTCTGAACTGAAACGACCGTCTCGAGTAGCTTCAGGCGCTGTTTGTCGGAGAAAAGTGTATACGATTTCGAATGAAATATCAACAATGTGGTTTATAAAGTACTGACGTGTAATAATATGGAACTATTGGACGACTTTAAAAGAACTAAAAACGACATTAAAATGCTCATGTGATCCAAAACTACCTGTACTTTTTGTGTGTATTACGTTGGATGTATAGAGCTTGTAAAATTTTCAGGGTCGAATCTTTACAGGACATAGCCGATTTATTTTTCAGTATTATTTATAGTTATACAATACCACTCTTCCATTCAGTAAAATTGCATAATGGCTTATACATGTTTTTATTAAACCTTGGGACTAGTATCAAAGCTACTGAAAGCTTTTAATTACACGTATGCGACTTCAGAAATGTTAATTAATAGTATTTATTCTGTGAACGAAGCAGAGCTGGCAACTTATAATAAGTAAACAAAGTTGAATGCTGGCTTCAGGAATTGCTAGCAGCTTAAAGCATAAATTCAACTCGTGCATTCGTTGAATTAAAAAATAAGTTCATTTAAACTTTTGTCAAATATTGAAAAGACAAAGTGTATTAAAAAGCAACCTGTAAGAACCATAGAGATTTTTTACCATAGACATTATAACGAGCGTGACTTTTTGATAAGAACAGTACTTACCATATACTTCAGAGTAAAAGCAATCTATCAATAATTTCGTCAAGGTACACGATAGAATCGATCGAAACCTTACCTGAATAATAAAACATAAAAAGAATAACGATTTCAAGTGGACAACATATTCGGACACTGAATTAATTTTCGTAGTCTACTTTCACAGTTTTTCATAGAAATCATGACAATATGAGTTCATTAGTCATTAAAAATCTTAGCTGCATTAAAAAAAATAGACAAAGACATTCTACACAGCGCCATCTAGCACAGCACAGCTTAACCCAGTTAAAGTTTTTCTGAAATGTTAATAAACATACTACTTCTTCTTGAACATAATTATTGTACCTATATCACATTCAAATTTAACTGCTCTTCAATAGAACCAAGCACTTGCTTCTCGGCATTCAATAAAGTTAATTATCTACACGCTTCACTGTATAACTAAACAATTCTGTTAAATATCAGATTCCTAATAGTACAGTAACAGTAGCGTAAACATCGGCTTTTGTTTCAAAACATCTGCTAATACCGAATATTTTACGTTCACTTCGATTCGTATTTCAATGGTAACATTCAATTCCTTAAAAGCTCCATAGCAGTGCGTTCATTAGTTTTCCTCCGGCAACTGCGACCCGCATTCAACGATTGTTTGCTCCGAGACTCATGCCCTTCAATGCCCGGCTTACTCTTTTACACCCCTCCTCATTAATATAGCTGTATATTCACATTTTACGGCCACCTCCCTTCGTGAAATTATAAAAATACGACCTTGTTCTAGAACATGAAATTTATAACATAACGGAGATCTTTGTTTACCTATCTTATTATGATATGAAAAATCTGTCAACATTCTGGTGAGATTTCATAGTCTTAAAGAATAATGAATCGTATTTCTTTTTCGATTTGGTGTGCATGCATAGTCTCGTCTTCTTAGAGAATATGTATATATAATAACATAACGGAGATCATTATTTACCCATTATATTATTACAACAAATATCATTCTTATGAGATTTTATAGTCTTAAAGTAGAAGTAATCGTGTTTTCTTACGATTTGGAGTGTATACATATTGATATTTACAAAATAGCTTCGTCAACTTAAATGAATATGTCGACTTCTCTTCATGCGAGCTTCAGTCTTGGTAGTATAAAAATGTGCGTTGCTTCTTGCTTAGTTATATAAGACTGCTTCTTTAATTAACCTCAGTTTTAGAATATTATCAACTAACAAAATACATATTGGATGCCATTAAATTCCTAATAATAATGAATAGGTATATTTAAATTCCTAAAAATAATATAACCAATAAGTCTTAGAATATAAACTTTTTTCAATTAAATTTCTATTAATATGCATAACCTTTTTTAAGGTAACATGAGAAGCAAAAGATTAGGTAAGATTTCAACAATGTTTGTGTTCATTACAACCACACATAGTACAATCCTCCGCCTCGTAATAATACTGAACAAAATAATTGTATTTACCTTCGTGCCCATTAAATGTTTTCTACTCCATCATTAGTCGAAACGCCATCAAATAATAAATTTACAACGGAAAGTTAGGAAATTAATTGTAGAATTCTACCAGGCTCCTATTAAACAGGTAGTCAGAATCCCAGGGGAGCGTTCGCAACGAAATTCCGTCCAACTCCAACTGAATGTGAAAACTTTGCGGGGAAATTCGTTTCGGAACCGTCGAGTTTTTGCTTTAATTCGTATAACTAAATAGCCGTAAAGATTCGTTGATTAAGAAGAATTGATAACAGGTTTGTAAATTTCTAATGACAATTTTCTGTACCCGTCGATCATTATTTCTCTACAAGAATTTCTAATTTAGCCGGTAAAAGACGCCTCTGGTATTGCAAACGTCCATAGGCCACGGTGACCGCTTCCCATCAGGTGGGCCGTGTGCTTGTCTGCCACCTAAGTTGTATAAAAAAAGGTAGCCTTTGTTCACATGGTAAAGGCATATTATCGTGTTATACGCTCAATCTTTTGTTATGTAGCAATTAACAAATTAATTGAATCCTTGTAAAGCGTTTGTGATCATTCAAGTTAATGATGAGATGATAGCAGTAATTCATAATTAGGTACTTTATTCCCGTGCGGAAAGTCTAGGTAGGTACCCCGAAGTTAGTGCAGGGCGTTATGTCGGTCTCAAACCTACCAAAATCTCTTTATCTTAACAATATAACATAACATAAACTCACGCATTTATCCCCGAAGGGGTAGGCAGAGGTGCTAGCACCCACATTTCGCCAGTTTATGTTTAAGTCCCAATGTAATAGGTGGCGAGCCTATTGCCATTAACCGGGCACTTATGAACCTGCGATAAATACACACATAACTTCGAAAAGCATCGAAAAGTCATTGGTGTGTGCCATGGTAAGCTGGGATCGAACTCAAGACCTCGTCTCAGCAGTCCATTACCCATACCACTAGGCTACCGCGTTCTTTTGTAGGTAAAAAAGAGGATTGTGTAGTATGTACAATTAAATGTACGAAGAGCTTGTAATATAACAGACATAGACGACGAATATGGTAGTCGACGACGTTTTTGGTATACTTAGATAAAGCCGCTCCCCCACGCTGGTTCTTACACGTAAGAATGCAACCTTAGGCATGAATTATATAGAAAAGCCGTAAACAATAGCAAATAAAGTATTGTTAAATATATATATGCGAAGTTTAAAACTGAAAAGTAGCAGTTTATATAAGTACCTTTTGAAAACTCAAGCTGACATTAGAACCTTATGCATTTATTTAACGTTTTCTTTACCTGAGATGCGATTCACATAGAGCACGTCTGTCTAGAAAATACATACCTATTCACATCCAGAAACAGACAGATTCCGACAAGGTTTTGAAATCAAAACGTTTCATGTCTATTGTATGGAATATCAAATATGTAACAGTAACGTTGAATCACACGCCGAATCAAACAACCGAGATTCATTTGTGATAATTATACTACGCTAACTAGATTATATTACACTAAGTGAATTCGTTTCCACGACATACAAGATCATATTCTCAGGATTAATAAACCAAGGGATTAGGCAACGTTTTTGATGAAAACTCACACGCGGTTGGAGTTTATTCGAAATTAATTTTAATAATTAGATCGTAAATTCGATTTAAGTATCAAAACGCTCAGTGTATGTCAGGGTCGCGTTTGTCTCGCGACTTATATCCAAGATATACTTCGATCTATACTTCGGGCTATACTTGCATAAACAGATGTAATTTTTTTCTTGTGGATAAAAGTCTGGTTCTAGTCAAAGACTGACGCCAGTGGCATCAGTGTTAAATGAACATGTCACATTACGTTGATGAGGAGAGTTAGCTTGACATGCACATACACACACATTAAAATCATTTCTAGTACAGTTACGACAAGGAATACTAAAAGTATGTAAACTTCCATCATCGTCAAATGGACAAACTTTATTTATATTTGAGTTATGTTACAGGTTTCTTAATGGTAGATAAGTGGTGAGGGATGTTTGATTGATACTAACTACAATGACTATTTATAACTGTTATGACTAATTCTCAACACACAGTGGAGAAGTCATGAAATCAGGGTCCTAAAACTATCGTAATATAATTTTATGGCGCTGTTATTCTCCTGCAATTTACTTGCACAATATTATCTAAATAATAAAATCAAACGTACAATATGTTGTCAGCGCACGAAATACCAAGATTTGGCACTAGCACAATACAAAAGAAATTCTTCGTTAAAACTATTATTTCTCACAATAAGAGAAATAAAATTAGTAGATGAAGAACTATTCTTACGAAAATTTAACTGAGCAATAAGTAAGTTGGCCAAGTTGACACGAATATCCCACAACGGCGATAGAATACCCACCCAAAACGGATAATATTTATTCTTTTGCGAAAGAATTACGAGAGAAACAAATTGGGAAATATTCCGTTTAGTCCGCCCACTGTCTCCAATTTGTTATAGCGTCTCACTCCATTAGTTACACGTTTCTCGTTTGATATCGACTACAAAAGGACGACATCGTGCAATATAAAGTTATACATAATAAAGAATAATACGCTGAGTGTCGAACTTGTGATATTTTTTCCTTTCAGTGTGAATCACTTGAATAGTAATTTTTATTACAATGTTTTTTTCTGAGTAAGGAAAACTTACTTTTTCTTTATGCTGGTTGATATTATTATATGGAACATTGCTTATCTTTATCGTCAAAGCTTGGGTTGACGAATAAAGAAATCTTGCTAAACGTAAAACATGAGTATAAAATAAAATAATACCATTTGGTTACGTCACTTTCCATTATTTGTTATTACGACACTTTATAAACTTAGTTAAACTCCACGTTTAGCCATAAAAAATTGTAGTACAAGTGATTTCATTCAGTATGAAAAGCTAATTCCACCAAATACCTTCAGTCATTAAAATAGTCTGTTCTTAGTATTCTAAAGGTCCAAACTTCTTTATTTTTTTATAATAATATATTCATGGATGAAAAATTACATGTACGGTAACAGGTAACTTTTAGACGTCAGATTTGGTTGTTTATTTAATTTCAGATTGTACAAATTTTTCGTTTTTATTAGGTTTTATTGATTTTACATTAAGATATAATTGGTTTCAGAAAGTATTAAGCGTACTTATAGCTTTAGTAAAATACATATTTAAGTTATACAATTCGAGTGGATGGATTTGATTGAAATTTTAATTGGTTTTCTGTTCTCAAACCAATCATAATCCTCTTCATGACAAGTGGAAACTTTTTAAGCAGACGTTCTTCAGTTAACAATTGAAACTAATGGTAACTCAAGGTGAAGTTTGGATCGCATAAAGTGAAGTGAAGGCTCTGAAGTGATCTCAGAGTAAAAAAATCGACTAACAGATTTGTTATGACAATCAAGAGCTTAATGATATTTAACCCATTAGATTAAAAGCTAAAGGCCTTAAGTATCCATTGAGATGTTAAATTTATCTCAACGTTGACTTTTACGATCTTTTTTAAGCCTGTAAGCCGTATTTCAGAGAAATAGATATTTAAAAAAAAGTAACGTTTTTTTAGGATTACCCCGGAACTGATGAGAAAATTTAACAACTTAGATTTTTATTTCTTTTTTCTGTACTGACAGCCCGATCTCCGAATTACAGTCATTTGAAAGTCATCTTAAAACGTTCTGTTTGCCTACGCCAACATTATCGGGCACACTATTTATCGTGACATCAGCCAATGTTGCCTGAAAACTAATAGGTATGCTGAATAATGACCTCTCTTGTTCTCACCTGGTAATCGCCTCTAGTGGTACAGCTGAGAACAACACCAGTGTCGTTGGTGAACTCGATGTGGTGTGGCGGTTCTAAGATGGTTGGTGCTCGCCGCGACTCCTGAGATGCACGCACTGCTGTAACAATAAAAAAAAATTGAGAATTAACAAACAGCAGTTATCGAATTAAGATAAAAAAAGTGAATGCTTCGACGGGATTCAAACCTGCGTTGGTGGACGATGGCTTCTACCACCGCCGCATGTTTTGGATTGAATATTATCGTTATAGCTCGGCACCACCCTGTAGTTGGCTGGTATAGAATGTATAAGTCTGCCAATGCCAAAAACTCTGCAAACTTGGTGCATGAGGTAAAATAAATAAAAAATAAATTGAAGTCGCGACAAAATGGAGGACTTGTTATCACTTCTCTGAGGCAGCACCTCGTGCTACCCTCAAAAGAAATCAAAAAACATTACATAATATAAACCCACGCCTATATCCCTGAAGGGGTAGTACCCTGCAGAGGTGCTAGTACCCTTATTTCGCCAGTTTATGGTAGTTCCCAATGTTATAAGTGGCAAGCCTATTGCCTTTAACCGGGCACTTATAAACCTGCGATAAATACACACATAATTTCGAGGTGCATCGAAAAGTCATTGGTGTGTTCCATGGTAAAACCCGAGACCTCGTCTCAGCAGTCCATTACCCATGCCACTAGGCTACCGCGTCTTTAACCAAAAAACACATACAGCGTATATAGAGCTCATTTCCAAGATTATATAACATAAAGTGAGATAGCACTACTGTTTGTAACATTATCTGGGGTATCTCTGTATATTTGAAACATGAGGCATGTCAATGAGTGTCTCCGGCTGTTTGTTCCTGGAATATCTACCTAAGTAATACTAGAATTATATAAATTGAAGGCGTACTAGGTAATATCTTTCATCGTTATATTATATTAGTTTAACTTCAAAAATAATTAAATAAATTTTCCCTTTCTAAACTTATAAACTTGCAACTTACTTTCAGTACATTAGTAAAACGATAAAATCAACTTAAACGGCTATTGGGTTTGCAAATGACTCGACGTGCAGTTCACTATTGATTTTATCTATGCAAACTTTAAATAGTTCCTTACTGTCTTAGCCAGCACAATGGAAACTTAAGGTGTTCTGTTCACGATGTCACGTTTGTGGGCGGGGTTTACCCCTAATAGAATAAAGACCCAAGAATAGTATTAATGCGAGCGGAATTTTCGTGAGAGTGAAAATTGTAATGGATGGCTCAACGTGACGGGATGGTTGAATCGAATAATGTTTGGCTTTTCTTTGTTACTTTTGCCAATATGAGAACTCATATAACATGTTTTGGTATCTTTTGTGCAGAGTAATAGGCACTATCTGTAAATATGTTTCAGTAATAGACGTAGAGCGTTCAACTGTTAAAAACAGAAATGGTGCGTGAATTAAAAGGGGGATTCTATTGTGGTGTGATGTGAACGGCTTGGCATGGCAACACGTCGACATCAATTTGCGATATGACGTATAATTCCAGGTCGTATAATTTTAGTACGTTAATTTATATTATACTTTTCATAGTAAATATAAATCTATATAGACACTATGTCAGTTACTTAAAAGGTAGAGTTAGACACAACAATAAATGTATAGCATAACAGCACAGTTGCAGAGAGCCGCAAGCCGCAGCGTTCGATTTCCGTTTAATTTCACAGCAACCGCGGTGCCGTGGTTCCAATCTCCATCTATAGGCTTCCATCTATCTTGTCGTCGTTGACTAATTACGAAATAATGTATGTATCGAAGCGTTGACTGTGAACTGTCTTATATAAAGCTCGAATGATTTCTTTTTATAATTAGTTCAACTATTTCCAAAGCAGTGATCTTGGTTTTTGTAAGTGTTACTGTCCTAAAGGCATAATATTTGATACCTTGAGGCATTATAGTGAGGCAAATTGAATCTTTGATAAACAACGTTGTAGTTATCCTTCCAATGATAGGTAGATTTGATAAAGTTTTCAAGGATACGTATAATTGGCGGCGAACCCATTTGTCTCCTAAAATTTAGATCCTGTACCCGCTTGGTTTTCTAAATAATTTACGCTGTAACTAGTCCTCTAGTCTGACATTTATTTTAACAGTTGCCTCTTAATCTATAGTGTTGCAACTAATTCTTTGCATAGTAAATTTGTTGTTGAATAATCAGTTGAAGTTATAACATAAATGTGATATTATCTCAGTAACTATACTCTAAGAACCAATCTACTGCAGCTACAATGTCTGTACATTCTGTACTCGTAAAACAAATACACAAAGCGGCAAGCAAACAGAACACCCGGATGCTTTACAGACAGCCCCTATCACATCCGAACCTATTTCATCTCTCAGGCAATGCACGGTGCACATTTCCGACAGAATATAGCGACAAATCAATGAAATCCTCACACAGACCTTCGCCCTTTGTGCACACGCGTTGATTGAAAAGCCCCAACTAACATAAGCAATGGTCATGTGATATTTTTTTAAATAATGGGTCGGTTTCCTACTGTTAAAATAACCCAAAAGCGCTAAAACTAAGTTTCTATTTTATGGATTTTATTAAATATCTATTATCAATCCAACTAGTAGTAACTTTACTTTGACAATAGCGAGGTTTGACAATTGCCTTGTTATTTCATACAAGTTTCCACAGAAGCTATAGTTTTGAAATTTAATAAAAGTAACTGATCTGGCTTGACATTCCACTATCCCATTATATCGGGCAAGATTAGGTTTGTTACTCTGTTGTATTTGTTGTGTAACATGCCTATAAATAAATAGTTCAATCCTATTTATAACTAATTGGTAAAGCAAAATTAGTCTGGTTTATTGCTTTGTTTATCATACTTGTACGTCTTAACAACTTAACCGACGATCAGGAAATACGCATGTCGTCAAGATAAGGTCTTCATTTAAGATTTTACGTTTCATTTCCATTTTCAAAAAGCTTCATACCTAAGCTTTATTCGCATAATTGGTCGTGCGATCTTGATCCATTAATCAAACAAACGTCTCTATTCGATTATTGAACTCGTCTCTAAACGAACGTATCTATTTTTTAGCAGAAATGTTTTTACATACATACATACATATGCTATTTCAGTCCCACGTAATAGGGGGCGAGGCTATTGCCGCCAATCGGGCACTTTGTAACAAAATGGGTATGCCGAAAATAAATTCCTAACCGAATACGTAGCAGGTACATAAATTTGAAAAAAAATATTGACCCGATTCCTTGCTATGCGGTGTAATTCGCAAGGAGATTAATTACGTGCTTAGCCGCACAAGCACTACCAATTAACGTCTTGGAGAGTATCAGACGAAATGTTTTTTATTTAGGTACCTATATTATCTTCCGTTAGTGTGCGTCTAACGTGCAATCAATTTGATCAATGAAATAAAATCTATATACATAATATCTGATGGTGAAGAAAAACCTCCTAAAATCTATCTCAAAAATATAAATTAAAACTATTGTTGCGTCGCTTTGTCGAATGAATAACATAAATATCACTCTCCTGCGTACTAGGTATGTATTTGTTTATGCTACCCTAATCTCGTCAAATAGTAGTTGCAGACATATTTTTACGACAGGGCTTACTCTAACAACTTTAGCATCGCCAATATTGACGTTAGTTACGTGTTTGTGTTTGAATTAAAGTCGCATATTCCCGAGTCAATACCATTTTATAAATCCACTCTGTCGACAGTCCGATGGTCAGAAGGAATAATCACCTTTGTGGCAAGCAGATAAATGTCCAAAGGGTATTTTTTAATTACCAGAAACTTGTACTACAGGATTTATTATGGAGTGGTTAAGTTCAACATTGCTCTATTAATTCGAAGTGGTTGGCACGGATTCTCACAGATTATACTCGTAGTAGTCCGCAACATTGACTTGGATTAATTATAGTAGCATTATTTCCAAGACGATTATTCAAATGCTAGCCTGTAGAGATTTTCACAGTAAACCTTGTAAATTATTTGTAATTTTATTCACTGATAAATCTTCTATTGAACGAATGTCAGTGGTACTCCACATTCGTTCAATATAGGTATATATGTAACCATTACTAAGGATCGACATAATGTAAGCACTCCGTAAAATGTGATCATAAAATACATAGAATATTATTTATAGGGCCACTATGAAGATTAAGATCATTTGGTCGCTATTCGTATTGTTTTAGTTTTAAGGTCTTCGGTTTGAAATATCGAATGTTGAGATTATTACATAACCAAGAAAGAAAGTGGATATATTTTTTATTTGATAGGGATATCGATACATATACGATAAGAAAAGTACTAAAGAATATTAAAGTCAATAATATTGTAAATGTTACCAAAGTTTTGCAACGAAACTATTAACATTATGTTGAGTAAATAGACAGTACTGAATTATAAACAGGTACTGCTATTACTTTCTTTTCTTTGCCTATGTCCAGCAGTAGAGTATAACAGGCTGATTGATTAATTGTTCGGTTGACTTCTTTTATAAAGATTTTATACACCCCAAGGTGTAAATGGAAGAGTGGTAGAGTGGTAGGACCGATTACATCTACAAACCGACACACCTACTGATGAAGGGAAGAGGCTCTAGCTCAGGCTTTCTTTTTAAGCTTAAAGTTCCAAACAGTACCTAGTCGCACCCGTCCCTGATGTTACGATTTTATGAATACGAAAGTTGAATCATCCGTTCATTGCGTCCATTCACTATTAATCTACGCTAGTTACTCTGTCACAATTACAGATTAATCTTACCTTTGTCAAACGGCTAAATCAGAATTGAATTAACTTTTATCTTTATATTTGGACGGATATTATGCAGCTTCTATAATACCTTTCGTAAAATTCAAAGGACAAACTTATTTCCATTATCTCTAAACGTGAATATATAATTTATTATTGCTACGCAAAGACCTTAGTCGGTACTTTAATATAAATTACAAATCAATTACTACAGCCTCCTTGGTGGCCTCAAAATCTTAAGTGACCTCATTTAATTAACACGTATAACTTTTGTTGATGAACCTTATTTTACTGCAAATAGTTTTCTTATAAATATTTTTATTTTATTGCGATTACCTATTTATATTTTTAACCATTTATACAATAATATATATTATTTTACAACTTGTTTTGGACGATGAAGAAGGATATATTTATTTGTTACTTTAATAGTGTTAACCGACTTACTTTGATGCGCGAGCGCATGATTCTGCGAGCAAGTAATGCACGAGAAGAAGGCGGCGGAACATGTTTGGAGATTATTCCGGGCCTGCACATCCCGCACATGAGCGGAGGCGCTGAAACCCTCCGGCCTCCATGAGCGCGGGCCTGTGAATGACGGGTGGAACCGCTCGTCACCCTGGCAGAAGAAGTATGCGGCGGCGGTGCAAAGTAACTCTCTATACCCGAGTTAAATGGAGACACTGTGGATATGATAGCTACTCACCCCCATAAATAAATAATACCCAAAGACGGTGTGCGTTTTGAGTCGGTTCGAGTCCGACATAACTTCCCCAACCGGCTCTAGTGAGGGGTATCCGCGGGGATTTTTCACGCGATAATAAAATGAGTAAACTGATTAGATATGACGATATTAAATATGTCCTTTTTATTATTTTAGACAGTTATGTACGCTGCTTATCATAATATTATATTTAATTATACGATATCTTCTAAGTTTTATGAAACCTTAACATATTTCAAAATTATTCGACTTGCTATCTCGAACACGAATATATTACCTACCCCTTGTCACTTGATATTTTACTGTTCCGTATAATAAATATTATGATAATATCTCAACCCGAACGATATCAGAATATCGTAAATATTTAGAAGTTGACCGAATAAAACCAGCGTTTCAATAAAACCGGCAGAATATTGAAATCAGACACAGAGTCCTTGAAATGAAACGTCTAATTAGTGAGAGGATTCAACTGAGTAATTAAAATGTTACGTTCATTAGTAGTTTTATGCATTAAGATAGTAGCTTTTTATTGTACACCAACATTATTTATGGTGGTAAAGTATGTGTAGCATGGGTCCATCAGTTTATATACAGGGTAACGGTTCCGAAGACGAAAACAGGGGACTATATTTTTTTGGTAGGCACCATGGTTTTTAAACCCTTTTATTAGCATAATTCATGCAATAATACTAGTTACAGAGTTTGAGAATCACAGAACCTACTAAAAAGAAAGTATTACAATCAAAAAAAGTAAAAAAACAGGCCAATTTTGCTAAACTGATTAGTAGTAGGTATGACCTATTTTTCATTTCGCGACTAACATTCCGTATGAAAGGAAGCAGATCAGCAGATACTTCTCTTCTATCATTCATTACGTCACCAGTTTGTGATGATAAAGTCCACGATGGAACTGAAATAAACATAAGTCAAAGAATTTGTACTTTTTCTTATTGATATTCTTGTCATTGGTGAGATTTATTCATACGCGTTACTTCATGACTTATTTTATTCAAAGTTAGAGTCAAAGTAACTCTTGAATACTTCAAAATTTACTTTTTATTAATAGGTAGGTTAGGTATAAACAGGTTTTCAAAAGCGTTACTAAGTTGGTGTTTTAGTCTAAACTATATAATTTTGATCAATAACAATATAAAATAAATTAACCACACCTTAAGAACCAGCCGACGCCGTACAATTTACAATTTACTGTAGATTTTCCTAACATTGTTTAGATATAAACCTAGTTCTGAGAATAACCAACATAACAAAAAAGGATCATCCAAATTTAGATAACGTCGAACCCGAACAGATAGAATTATATTTAATTTCAGTATTATAATATCACGTCCGCAATAAGGAGCGAGGCCGTTACAATTAGTATTTACTATAAACCCTAGTTTACGATTGTTATGAGTGCTTATCTCTTTGGGCAAGTTGCAAAAGTCGATTAAGGGAAAGGGTTGCTGCGGATATAACATGTTAGTACTAACTTGTCATTACAGAAACTTATTTAACGGCTCTCGGAATAACGTATGTAGGCCAAAATTCACTTATGAACGATTAAGAACTATCCGTAATATGAATGGACAAACTTTAGGATTTAATTTGGAGATATAATAAATGATAAACCTTTGAAGTGTTTGACGTTTGAATCGAGTCATTAGAACGTTTGTACAGAGTCGACAGAACGAGTGTAACGCCCCTGGTATTGTAAACATCCATAGGATACGGTATTTACTTTACATCAGGTGGGACATGTGCTAGTCTGTCACCTAATTGGTATAAAAAATGTTGGTGCTACAACATCAGCGAATGCACTAAGTCAATCTAACCTGGTTCTGGACTATTTTTTCACTAAAATGTATCTGACTAGCTAGCTATCTACTTAATGGTTAATGCCTCATTATTACGTTACATAAACCATTAAAATCTCTCTTGCTTATATGAAAATATGATAAAACATTTACAAAATGAAAATATCTTCAAATTCTCAAACCATATTTTATTCCACAGTATTTCGGTGCGGCTAAATATATACCGACGCTGAGAATCGCAACATTCTGCCTGGGTTCTTTAAACATGCAACGTAAGCAAATGTACAACCAAACATAGCTAAGTATGTACATATTTTAGAAAATGTATCGCTTAAAACTACGCGAGTGCACTGAAATACTTCATCCCTTCAGTTGCAGAGCTGATTGCCACTATTCAGCATTTCACTAAGTCGTTGTGATATTAAGCTCTTGAAATCCCCGCTTTTTGACCTACCTAAGACGATATTTTGTTTATGAAGATCTTCATAAAATATTTTTAGTTACGTAACTGATACTACTAAAATAATAACTGTCGAGGGAGGTCGTAATGATAGACAGATATATAGCAAAATATCGGGCTATAGTATCTGCCTACCGAGGGAAATAGACGTGAGCGTTATGTATATGAGTCGTATATGCACGAAGGTTTAGATGGATGAATTCGTTTTCATCTTAGCGTTAGTCTTGGATATATCCAAGTCGTCGTTCAAGTCGGAGTACTCGGAGTACAACTCCATTTTCTGACTCTTGTCCACTTTCATAGTCATGAATGTATTAATGTTTGCTATTTAAGTATTACTGGCAAATGCCTTTGTCCTTTTATTGTTGAAGCGGCAAATGCTTTTGTCCTTTTATTGTTGAAGCCCTTCGGACTTCACTTTAATGCAGCTGGTGAAATAGGAGTGTCGAAGTTGAAGTCACTCTCTTCATTGACTTATTATCATCGAAGTAGAGAGTGTTCTTACTACAATACTTAAGAGATGGGATATAAATATTGTAAATAAAAATTTGCTCTGGTACATCGCCTATCGACGATCTGGACTCTGGACGATCTTCTCCAGACGTAACCGCAGAAATTCATTAGCATGCCGATGTAGCCACATAATGAAAAGTATTTCAATAACTCACTTTGATGGCGATAACAGTTTTACCGTCATACCGTATTGGTTACACCACTTCATAGTTCACTCAGTCTCAATGATTCTATAGTGAGTAAAGTTCATCTTAAACCCTTGTCAAAGAGATAATGTTTGCTAAGGTTAAAGAATCATCTGTTACCGGTTTTGCGAGATTATTTGAAATTTCTCTTTGTTAATTGTGATGCTCGTAACTCTTCGTTGCGTAAGTGGTTGAACAGTAAATATTTAGTTTGTTGAACAGTAAAGTAAATATTTTATAAAATAAATACCAAAGTATATAGTAATAGTAGTTCCAAGGCAATCAAGTGCGAAAATTCTAATTTTAGTTTATAAGCTGAATGAAATGCAAAATTCAACAAGGTATATCACAGTCAATAATTTTATGAGATTCCATTATTTATGAAAACTCTGTCCCACATTTCTTATAATATAATATGGGAATATATAAAACGATCAAATAAAAAGAATTAACGACTGATGATGACATACTATTTTAAGTGAATAAGTGAATATTTAAATAAGCTGACGGCGAATATTGATTAATAAAAAATCCAGAAAGAGTTTACAAAAAGTTGGTTGTGATTATTCAATTTCAGATAAGTAAAATATTATTCTATCCGTGTGACTACATTTTCTATTTATTTGGCATGTCAGATATTCTAGTTCAAATTAGTTCAATTTAAGCAATTAGCCTGGCAATGTTGAAATTACCAATTTAACGGTACCAGTCAAATACTGCGCTTCTCGACTTGGATAGGTTAGGTCAGTTGGTTTTTTTCTCGTTTTGTACTGTAAGTAACTCAAATGAATGTTTGTCATTTTGTATTGTAAGTAACTCAAATGAATGTTTGTTACTCTTCTGTTGATTTCTCATCACAGTCAGTCTTTCAATTAGTAATACTATAAAGTAAATTAATTATATTTGACACTCAAAACTTTGATGTACAGTCACTCGTTTAAATAATACCCATAATATGTATTGATAGAACCTTCGGTTTGTAAATATGTGATATAATACCCAGATTATAATATGAGTCAATTCAAACATTTTCCGCAGAGACTTATAGTTCAATATAAAATAATGCTTTACAAACATACAACGATACGAGCGGTATGTTTGATTGGTTTTATTTAAACACAGATTTACTGATTGCCTGTTGTTCCTCAATACAATCACTTGATTGAGGATAAAGCTTACAAAATTACGTGATGTAGAGTTGGTGAATCTCTCGATTTAGAAAATATGTAAACATGTGGATTTATTTAGGTTTCATAAATACAATCCCTTGATGGAAACGGTATTTATAAATTAAGTTTGAAAATCTTTTTTCCCTATAAGATAATTTTTCTGTGGATCAACTTAAGGAAAAATCATCCCACCATACAGTGTTTTGTTATCTCAAAAAGGTCAGCAATTGTTTAAATGTTCTATCTGACATAAACCATATTAAAATTCATTGCGTAGTTGCAAAGACCCAAGCGTACAGAGGAAGGATAGCATGAATGTAGCAGTGTGATTTTCTGAACAGACAAGCCGTTTCCAATACCGTGAACAAAATACTCATCATACAACTCCTAGCAACGAACCTATTTTCAAGCTAACTATAGAAAACTAGAGTGCGTCGTGGTGATTGCTCATTAACAGTACAATAGATCCAGTACAATACATTCATAAGTATAAATATATAAGCATGCCTTACAAATGAACCCTTTTAGAGTAGGCAACTTGACGAACGCTTTTGACATAACAATACAAACGAATTATAGGATGCTGCAGATGATACAATAAAATGATGAGTAGAAGTTCTCTTTGGATGAAACTTGGAACACTTCATGCCTTTAGTAAGTACCTACATTGATATTCAAAGTTCAAAAGTCAACTCAACCTTACTTTAATCTGCGCACAAAATTAATAAATAATAATTTTAACGTTACGGTAATAAGATTCATTTTGCATTTTTAGTTTGTTTATTACCTTACCTATGTAGTAATAAAAATATTTGAATCAGCAGGTACATATTCTAGAATAATGGGGGAAGGAAAATTCTATTAACTATATTGAACCCGAAAATCAGAATAAAGATACACCCTATTGAATATCAAAATGTAATTATAACACTTGACTGGCTTTAGGCTATTTACCTATGGCAATTTTGTTTGAGCACATAATGGAATATGAAGGGTTTATGAATAATGTTTGGAGTGTAGTGCTGAATAATGGCGATATATTTTTTGTACAGACGGAATAAATGTAATATCCATTTGTCGTCCATTATATGATTGCAACCAATTAAAATTTAACAGACAGTTGTTAGTCCGATCAAGATCATTCTAAAAAAATAAGCTGTACTTATCATAATCCGTTCATTAGTTCTTACGTCTATCACGAACAAATAGACTATTCCAGAATAATATTTTACATTAAAGATATGTATGTATCTGGACTCGATAATGTCGTTTAAATTAAATAGCTGTCCCTTTTGCTATTAGGGACAATGCAAAGAGGTTAGCAGCCAGATGCTATTGGAATGCCATCAGCGACATATTGAGGCTACGCGTGCCTTCTTCCACATTCTTACAATTCCATATAAATATTGTTGGGATAAACGAGTTTATCAATTTATTCTATCCAACTTATAACATTAATGTGAAAATTAAGAATTTTGTATGTTTGGACTGACTGAAACCTAGTACAGGAATATAAGCCTAAAATAATGAAATAATACAAAAGCTCCTTTTTACCTCTGGTTGCGAAAATGGGATCAGAATTTTACGCAGGCAGAGCCGAGGGTAACAACTAGCTCATTATAATGATCAAAACAAAGAATGACGACTAATAAGTTAGGAAATAATAGAGGAAATATCTAAGTTAAAAAAATCAAATATTTGAAAACTATCACTAACTAAATATTATATTGATTGAATAATAACGAAACATAAAAAGATTGACAACGCTTTAAAATGATTGATAAAATAACTCTACGTAGCATTTTAATTGCTCTCACAGTGGAAAATTAGCAACGGTATACACGTAAACAACGATTTGTATTTCTGAAGAGAATGGTGGAATTGCGAATAATTGCCAGCAAAAAAAAACCCGGCCTAAATTTGCTTAATTGATGAAGTTAATTACCCTTCCGTAAGTCTTGTAACATTTGCCAGTCTTGCTTGGCCACGGTTTTAAAAGAAAAACAAACGTCCAATCGTTCTAATTACCTACAGCTTATTTGAATAAATACCACTCAGGGTAAATGGATTTAGAATTTTAGAGAATTCGCACAGATATTATAACACTCTATAACAAGCTTCACTGACTTGTGCCACCTGTACCTTAACGGAGGGAAAACAATATTTTCAGTATAGCTATTAATGTGTATGTAAGCCTATCTTCATTCAAGTCACATTCAAAGTTCACAATATGGTATTCAGGGTATGTTTTCCTGTTTCTCCTTTTAACGGTTAGTTTTGCCTTTATGTGAGCGACAGCGGTCAGACTGCCCGCCCTCGTACGCCAATCAGTAAATGCACCTTGACTTAACTGGTATATAAACTGGCTTATCAAATTTTGTGTGCCCTATTTGTAATTGTGTTTTCGGAGTCACTCATGAGTTCCTTTGGTATACGTATGTTTGGGCATGCTATACACGTTAGTTAGTTACTCGTACATATTCACACTGCATGTCTGCTCCATTTAAGGAATAAGACAGATGTACTGTCTAGCCTGTGCCAAAACATCAAATTTGGTATCCCGTGCGTGCAGGAAACCCATCGAGACAATATCCGGAGATGATCATTTGTGGGCCTTTGCATGTCGCTAGGATTTGTTACCCAAAGCATGGTAACGCAGTGTTAATTGCTCCCGGTGTAGGCATTACATCAGCTCATTAAATTTTTGACTGATAGTGATAATATCCAATATGTTACTACACAATGACATGATGAAATATGCAAAACGATAGATAAAGTAGTGATATTATCGGATTGTATTCGAGGACTAACGAATCCCAACCGTGGCTAGAAAACTAAAAATTAGACCTGCAAGCTGGTGGATTAAATAAATATACGTGTGATATTTAACTTAGCCCATGTGGCTTACTTACCTAGCTAACTAATAACTGTACTGCTCCTATGATGGCGGCATCGCGGGGGCGAGGCAACGAAAGAAAAAGAAATAACATGGTTCAAAAACAAACGAGACATTGCTGTGAACATTGGCGGATTGAACAAATTTGATCTTAAATCTGGGTCGACTATACTCCCCCTCCACGCCGCGTGCGCGATGTGAGCGGTACAGCGCTCGTGGTCGGACTATAATAATTAACTTATTTTTCTAATAGTAAAAAAGTCACTGTACGAAAATGTACTGTAATTTCAAATTCTAATTATGTAAGTTAATTTGCTATAAATGTCTTCCATTCCGTAAGTCTGTTACTCCAATTTATATTCAGACTGTTAGAATTTTGATTTGCTACTGTACCAACAAACTACCCTCGAAGTCTGGAAGTTTTCCTAAACTTAGTTTCGCTTTTATTATTCATAAGCGTCAGCCAGCTTTTGGTCAAGTTCGTGTATCTCAATATACACTTAGGGAACAACTACTTGCCAAAGTATAACATTATAAATATGAAAGTTTGTGAAGACTTTTGGATGTTGGTTATTCAATCTCTGGTTTGGTACACGCAAAGATGAATCGTTAATGTGACGTATTTTTGTCCGTAGTATAGATTTCCACGGGTTGTAGTATCGAAACTTTAAAATATGACAGATATGTTCAAGAGGCTTATAAGTATTTTTGTTCTGGTAATAAGTTCCTGTGAGTTACGAGATCGGGATCAGTATTTCACACGATCGGAGCTGCGGTCCATTGCTAGTCAATATGTCTGTATTTAGACACACTTGCAGGTTTCTAGATTAGCCTCTTTGACCCGGAGTTAACTGCTGACACGCGGTTAAAAATAATTTATCTAAACCCAGTGCTATTTTTTAAATATTTGAGAGTTAACACTAACTGGTTGATGTTGCCCTGAAAGTTATTTTAATGTAATAGCAACGTGTCATTCTTATTGTCATAAAACTTTTTAGTATATTTTTTTATTGTGCATAATTAATAGTAAGGTGTTTTATCCAACTAAATCCTGATGTTAGTGGTCACGTCTTAATACCTTATTCATACCGTACCTAAGCTACTTTCCTAATGAAGACACAAGTACCTAAGCTATTCACACGGTGTACATGATGCATTCAACGTAAGGTTTTATGTAGGAAAATCACTTGCTATACTTGGTAATCCAAATGAATAAAATTGCCGGTCTGTATAAACCTACTGTTGATGTACGTATGTAAATAAATTAGGCATAATAAAAATAAAAATAAAATAAGTATTACATATGGATTTTTTATCAATATAATTTCACGGGTATTAGGTATGCCTACGTACTGCGCACATACTTACGAGAGTAAAATTCCAAATTGTTCAGCCGAAAAGTACGCGAAAATTTAATTATAAAAGTGCGTTACGTATTCAAGTGCAGGTAATACAAAAGCGAAAAAGTGTTGCTACAAAAAATATTTACAGGCCAGTTACTATGTTTTTAAATCAATAACGATATGAACTAATGCGGACTTGAATGTCATGACCGTTTGAGTGTAGTTACAGTATCTACACTCAAACGGTTGAGCGGAACACGGTCCCACGTAATAGGGGGCGAGTCTATTGCCGCCAATCGAGCATTTCGTAACAAAAATTGGAATGCAAAAAATAAATTCCTAACCGAAAATGCACAAAAAATTTTTTGACACGATTCCTTGCTATGCGGTGTAAATAGCAAGGAAATTAATTACGTACTTAGGCTTAAACTGTAATATGGTACTATATAACCCATTGGTTGGAAGGTCGGAAATAACCCATAAGTTCCTTTTATTTCTAAAATAGGTTTCTAAGGGTTATGGGAACGGGATCACAATTAGCAGGCTACAGTTACTAAACTATAATAAAGATTCCTCCCAATACTATACGTTTGCTTAACAAATAAAACGTAAAATTTTGCAAGAAACTCTAAACGTGATATTACTTAGGTAGGTCGTCGCCAACAATACTGCAGTAAATCACGATGCCAAGTGATCCGTCAGCAATAAATTTTAAAACAATTCAGTGGCAAACTGTTTCTCTGTGTTTGTTAAATTTCAAAGTATAGTCTACACTAGATGATGGCTACTTTTTTATTCTTGTAAAATAACTAGAATAATAAACTGTTAAAATGAAATTTTTTTATGACAAATAGTTTTAAAGATTATTGATTTTTCGTAATTCAATTTCATGAGCCAGAAAAACCTCGCGAAAATATCGCATTTATCTCAGCCTGTATTGAGTTTCAATGATGTATAATATATATATAATAATGAATAATAACAGAAGCCGTTTGATTTTTAGAAAGAATCTAAAATATAAACAATTAAGTTCAATTTGGTTATTTATATTTTGAATTTGAATTTGAACTGAATTTGATTGTTTATATTTTGACCTACTTTTTACTACTAAAAAAATAACCAAATCAATGTCGATTTAGTTATTTTTTTTTTTTTATCTATGGCACGTTAATTTGACTTCATCTCGCCTGATGTTAAGCTGATGCATGTCGTGTGCGTACGCACGCGTATGAAGTTAGACAATATTTTTTTTTACAATGCACAAATAAACACACTTGGCACTACTACTATGTGTTTATAACATTAGTATGAATAATAATAATTAAGATAAACAAGAAATAAAGCGTTATTCACTTATTTCTTGATTATCTTACTCGTTGTAATTATTATTATTGCAATAATAACATGTCATAATTGAGAACAATGTCAATAAAAGTATGTGTTGGATGTAACAAAAAAAATGAATTACTTCTTTCGGACAGCAATTCGGGACTAGCGCCATAGTTATTCATAATTCACACAAAAATACCTTTCCAACGGTGTATCATTCATTCCGATTGGAGGTGGGACCAAGTTCCATACTTTTGTGCCCATCATCCTTTTTACAGCAAAAACTAAGAAATTAGACAGTATTGGGTAGAATCGAACGGTGTCGTTCAAGCTTGTCTAGCTTTATTATAATATGGTGTATTTAGTTATAAAATAACATGCACATTATTAAAAATTATAACTTTACCTATAATAATTTCGAAACAAGATAAGCGAAACTGTGAAGTATGTTGTAGAATAAAAAAAAAACATTACGTACCGTGAAACCGCTCGATAAAATTCTAAATTCAAAAATCTACCGCCATAAATTTGAAATATTTGTTCTCCGGTGTGTATTTCCATGTGTACTGAGCCTGAAATTAGCAATCGGTGCAGTAACGGCTCGGGTCGCGCGTTGGCGCGGCTCACCGCTCCCGGCCGCGCGCACGCCCACTCAGTCGTAACTCGCTGGCTTTCACTCACCAAATTACTCCCATCACCGCTTTCAACTACCCAATCCGATAAAAATGCTTTCACAACATTTTTTTTTTTCAATCAAATCCTATTAAAATGGTTATGATGTAAAATGTATTGCTATTCTGAAGCAATTGCTACAAAAGAGCATGCAACTTTTACTATGAACGTAAAATTGGAAAAACTATTATGAGCCATATTAAAACCACATTTGGAGGTAAGCCAGCCTAATTTGCAAGCGCATAGGTATCTCTGGTGATTGATGGACGACTCTACTAGAGTCTTCCCTCTCGGAAACAATATGTCAAATGGCAATCACTAACCAAATTACTATATAGCTGTAGTGTAGTAAGTAAGATGAGAGAAGAGGATTATTGTCAGTATTATTAAAACCATCATTTCAACCAACTTCCACTGCTGAACATAGGCCTCTCTCATCGACCTGCAATCCGACTTGTTGGATACGATCTCTTTGTTGGGTTTGCGGGTTGACGGGTAGCCCGGGAGCCCCATTTGTACATCGGCAGAGGGCACCACGGGCAGATGAGATTGACTAGGGTCCCGAAGACGTTTGTCGAGACCGCTTACCCTACCTAAAATTGTTTAGATTCGAACATATTTATTTATTTATTGTACCTATTTATACCATACCGTACCATATTTATTTATATATGTGCATGAACATAAGTACTCGTACACAGGCGAACATAATGCCCGTGCATTCTCTAGCAGTAAACCCTAAAGGTAATGCAGAGAATAACAATGTAGTTAAATTATGAGAGGCAACAGGATGATACAGTATTCCTACCGACATCTTAATTAATACTAATACACATACAAGTATTACATAGATATATGCATACATGTATAAATAAAATATACATACATAAAATATATGTGTATGTGTGAAAAGTTTAATGTTATAGAATAGAGGAAGTTCGTAAAGTGCGTACGAATAGAATCAGTTAGAGGAACTCTGTCTAAACTGTCTGTCGTTTTTTTGATATTGGTTTAATTTAGTTATATTTTAATGACAAAACAAGCACACGGAAACACAAAACTATTGTTGGCATTATTATAATAACATAAGTGATATTATAACGCCATGTTGAATAAGCTATAAATTGGCGAGATTTGGTTACGCGGCCGCAAGTGTAAGGCACTCGTGTGAGCAAAATGGGAATGACGGATAATCGCATAACATTACACTTCGGAAGCAGAATACCTGTACAATAGCCTCGTGTGAAGATGAACACGCTATTTCGTGAAAGCCCTTAAAATCTCGCTTCCTTAACCAACGTTTTTCTTAATATTACTAGGTATAATCTGTATTATGTTCAACAAAAATACTTTTTTTATTCTTTAAAATTGGAGGAGGCCGCGATGAAAATTAACTTAAAACTAAAGATTGACGTCGGCTTATTTCCAAAGGAGCAGGTTCAAACGTGGGTTACATAAATCCACATGTAGGAACGGTTTTAATGTTTGTAGATATTGCAACAAGTTAGCAATAAAAAGATAAAGGTAGCATGATTCCTGGTTTAATCAGTAATAAATCTCTACGCCGGAACTACGGTACTATACGTAGCACGTCTACGATGTTTTGTTGCTACGAATCATGTAGCCGTTTTTCTAATCCAATATAGGTAATTGTTTACAAGCTATGTTATATTAATTTTCTATCTTTTGTTGGTGATCTTGAAGTTGTTGATAAAATGATGGAGGATGGAAAGAGGGTGAGAAGAAGAATGTTGTTGATGAAAAAAGCTTCCGAAACCAGATATTGTAATTTGAATTCTGCCAAATAAGTTTTAATGGGGCCTATCCCAAATAAATGGTACTGTAATAATGCGGATTTTAAAATTCTGTCAGTATATAACATTCTTGCTGCCGATTTTTAAACAATGGAGTTATTCATGATAAAAACGAATAATTACTCTAATCGTATAGAATATATTAACCAATGTAATCAGATGTAGAAATATGCAAATTAACATTTAGACTAGCACACTATACATGTAAGAACAACCGCGCCTACAGCCTAGTTCCTCACCGCAATTTACGTTGTAATCTAAACAAACCTCGGTGTAGACATTAGCATATCAAAAGGCGACATTTTACGTGTCTGAAGTGTCTTGAGACACAGGTCGCGGTTTTGACGGCAATTCCGCCTCGACATCTCACGTCTACCTCAATCTTAACAACATTTCGAGGCTGAAATTAATCTTCAGTCTCTTGAGACGGCTTCAAGATTATTGTGTCTCTCACCCTATCTTTCTGTATAGTATTTTATCGAGCTTTGTTTAACTTGAAAATGTAGAGAATACTAATACGAAAGTTTTTTAGTGTTTGAAGGCATAAGATTCTTAAGGAAAGGTAGCTTAAGAAATTTTAATTTGAATCTTTGATACAAAAATTGTAAACAAAATATGATGTATCACTTGGTATAAAATTATGTTACTTACAGCAACTTTTATCATGTTATGAATATTTTTCATCATCATTCGGTCTAGGTGGGGCTTTGCCTAGATGGCGCAGACCTGTGGTGTGAGTAAGGAGTTGTTTCACAGACCATGGCTCACTTGCTGGAGTGTGCTGCATCTCCATACACCCATACCGCGGAGGATCTTATGAGCGTCTCCGAAAACGTAACCCATGTGGCAACGCACTGGAAGTACAGAATTTAGCAATAGGAATGCCATTGATTCGACAGAAGGTCTTCATTACTTACCCTCATCTTACCGTTGTTCGAAGTCCGAAGCTTTAAGCCTTTAGAGTTTCGGATGCGCTTATTTTTTCTGCTCTTGTTTTACCAAGATTTATGAGCTTTTCATGTAGTGAATACCATATGACCTCTTAACCTCGAGAAGAGTACGCGTTGAGTACGTATTAGAACCGTTGATAGCGATAAAGATATTAATAACTGGATAAAAAATATTTGGGGTGCACAAAATTTTAATAAAATAGGCTTATATTATACGCCAGATATGACACAGCTGCAAATTTACATACATGCATTAACGTGTGTGTGAATCGCACAGATGCAAAATTATGGTTATATTTTTTAAACACAAACATGAATCAGCAAATATTCAGATTTTCAGCTATGAAAATATATTTGTATTTTTAACTTCCTTCTTTATGTGTTGATTTTTTGTTACTATTTATTTAATTAAGGCATGATTTCTTAGCCGACCGCAGACCACAGTAGCAGATACAGCATAACGCGATATAATGAATGTGATAATATTGTTTATTATTTTAATTCATTCTTAATGGTGACGTATGTTCGTATCAACGTTTAATAACGTGACCATCTTTCGACAGACTTTGCCTTCAGCTTACGATTAGGTGAGGTGAAATCAAATTGACGTGTCCTATATAATATAAAATGAGCTCATTTTCAGTAGTACTAGATAGTTCGAGCTACGGGCCAACTATTAAATAATCTGTGCTACGGGTGTTCTTAAAGTTCACACAGAAGCGAAAATTAAATAGTGAAATTGAAGACCCCAGACACAAAAAATACGTCGAAAAAGTAAAAAATAAATAATTTAAGCATTGTAATGTCATCGAACCTATAACTGATAAAGCACTCTGTCATATTTCAAATGAAATTGATTTTACCCAACGCTCTTAATTATAAATAGAGAACTAATCTTAAAGAAACATGTGACAACAGCCTGCTGTTATTAAAAACATCCTGGATCTCTGTTAAGGAAACGAACATCATTAATCATGTCTTAAAAAGGCTTTTAGATATAATGACTTATGATTATGACTTTAAGCAATTTAAGCCTTCAAAATTTCTCGCCTCTCCACATAAAATGAAATAATTTGTTTCCTTTGAGTTTCATCAGATATTTCAATTGTGTACCTATTTATTTACAGTAACTCTTTGCATTGTTTTGATCTTTGCAACTTTACCACTGAACCAGTTTCTGGTGCAGGCTTTCCTTTTGAAATTACGAGATCAACTGAATATCGCTTACTAAAATACAAAACAAACCAATAATGAGAAAAGCAGCGATCATTCTTTGTGCTTCAAAGTTAACACAATGCATTTTTTCAATATTCGGGAAATCTAGAAATATAGAAGGTAATCTCGAAAAAAGCGTGGATACAGTACGTAGTAAGTAAGTATTATTATTTAATACTATAACTACTTTCTAATATTAATTCTCTAATTCATAATCTTCTTAACCGATTTATTTCATTAATTTTGTTATTTGCTCTCATTGATTTACAAAATAATATTGCCTGTATTGAAGAGGTAAAACAAAGATTTTATATTTGAGCTCAAACTCATAATACCTTAAAGTAAATATTAATTCCATATCTTATATTTTGGTAAATATAAACACATGTAGTAATAATGATTATTAAAATCTGGTACTACCAAACCTATATCAACGTGTTACCGCTGTGAACAATATTTCTTTCACTGATTTTCTTTCACCCAGTTTCCCTTTATATACACTTTCGTACATAATCAAGCCATATATTTTTTTAGGGAATTCATAAGAGGAATATTAACACTCACAATTCTGCTGAATTTAGAATACTAATCGAAAGAAATGCAAAGGCCCAATCTAATACGTGCCTAACCGATGTTACCGAATAGAACCAAACGCTTATACAGAACAGTGCAAATAACGTACAGTACCGTGCAGTTAAAACTGACATTCTAGTTTTATTATTCGAATATATCAGTGAAATCAACGTTTACGTGAGAGAAGCAGCCATTATACCTTCAATCATGAAGTTGTCCTTAACAAAGTGTGTTTGACATATTACGATTACACAAAACCTTGGTGAGCTTTCTCACCAGGGTGACAGGGTATATGAACTTTGAAACGTTTTTTAAATACCAGGTTGATATCTTTGACAGAAATATATGTATATTGCAGTGACGTCAATGTTTCTACAATCACTGCCACTCACATTTTAAATTCGTTTACGCGGCAATGATGGAATCTATGGGTCTACACTAGTAATATTAAAGTCTACTTATATACCTTCAATAGTGTCAAATCGTGCTAAATAACACATAATATATTTGATCTGTATGCATTTGACAGTGATAACCGCAGTTCTTATTTTCGCAATTTCACGAAAACCTTGGTTTTACTGCTCATATACTTACTTGGTGGGTATAAAAAAGGATTGGTTGTCTATGAAATATTACGTGATAATTTACCTTTACCTACTCCAAAGAGAAATATTCAAAGCTTATGTATAAGTGTATGTATATCAATCCCTTAATGGTTGAAGAGTGAATGATAACACCGTGCAATAAAGTACTTGTATTATATAGCTCTAGGCTCGATAGCGTAAACGCGGCGTGCGGAAACATTCGTCATTAACTTTATGAGAAAGCGGCAGTTTTCTAGAACACTGATCAAATCGCCTTCGGGCAAATCGAATTTTGTTAAGTTTCTCAGTCAGTTCAACGTTTTATGTATTCTGGAAATAAAACCTGTATTTATTATCTACTGGGTAGTCATTCTATCGAACAAAACAAAAACATTAGGAACTATTTTATTGCTAAACTAAACATTACTTTTTCAAACTGCCACTATTTTATTTTGGTTACTTCTTCATTCGTTATCTAGGAAAAATATTAAAATGACCTTTAGTTTTTTTGCAGTTCGCTACACTCTCGTACCAAATTGATTCTGCTATAATTAGATACCTTTGAATATTTTTTTAAATAAAATTGCCTCTGTGTATAAAAACAAAAATATGACTCAGCAGCGATAGCAAGGGTTTCCAAGATTAACGTCAATTTAAAAGGCATTACTCTTAAAGATCAAAGGTACCAAGCGTAAACGAAAACAAAGTTGTTGAGTTGGTTATAAATAAGTAAATCGAACGGGCGGGGCTAATGGGGCATTGCTGTCGAACTCGCTTGTTTACGGGCAGTAACACTGGGGCTACTTTGTTGAAGGTACAAGGCCAACGAGCATCTGGTCGTTGGGTTACGATACCTTGTTACTGAAACTTATTAGAAAATTTATCTTAAAAACTGAAAAATAAGCATGATGATTTTTTATTTTGTACATCAGAAAGTCTCTCTCCTACACTTACTTTTTAAAGGAGTATAGGTTTTATTTAATTAACCAAACTGAGATTTTTATCAAGAAGAATTCCATACGATATTAAATTTTACTCTGATTTGAACGTCTGTATTTGAAAGACCAAGTTTGCAGTTAACAACATAATCCGTAGGTATTCTCAACTTTGTTACAACTTGTATAAACGGTTAAATGTTTATACATTTTGTTTCGCATTTGAATTTGTTTCAAATTTAGAATGGTTTTAAATACGTTTCGATTTAATGGGATAGTTTCATATAAAAAAAATACAATTTATCGCAAAAGCATTGCATAAATTCATAAGTAAAAATGGATAATAAATATTATAAATGAACAAAAAATACCAACTGTACTCAATTCCCTTATGCCATATTCTTCAAACAAAAGAATTACATGTAAAAACATACCTCATCGTGTATTTGGTATGTTTTTTAACGACCACAGAGCTGCGAAACAAAACCAAAGCTAACTTTATCCGTTACTCTGTTATCATGGCATCGCATCGTCCAATTTCCTTACAAGATTAATGCTTAACCCGCTAAAATAAAGAGGCAATCAAAATTCTAATATCCGCGGATTTCTCTCTCGTGTCATCCGCATCGCAGTGAATAAAAACCGTTCGACTGCGGTTGAGATTGAAATAACCCAGCCCAAGTGAAATGGGTCAACGAGTTCTTAAGTAATTGTTCGATGTACTATTGGTTCCAAGCTAGCGCCCCTAAAGACCTACTCAATTTTTGGATTTGTGCATTTGAGTAGGTATATGACTTTAGAACCAACAAAATATCAACTAAATATCAGTGATTACCTAGTATTGCCAAAAAAGGTTCGATTAATAGTCGTTGCTTTCGCAACGATATTTGATGATTTTGATATTTTATATGATCTCAGTACCTAATGCCGAAGAGCAAAGTAATCATAATAAAATGGTCTTCTATGAAATTTCGCCTACGAGAATATCACAATAGTGTCACAAAAATAATGCATTGTTTATTATTAAATTGAATGAAATTAATTTATTTGAGGTAAACTTGACTCAAAGTAAGTACATAGTAATAGTGCCAAACAAAAACTGAGGTTATGCATGCATTAAATTTTTGATTATAAAAATAAATATTTTTTTAACATATAATAAATTGCGATTTAGCGTTAAGACCATACAAAAATATAATTAAATTGATAATCATAAAAAATTAATAATCTAAATGCAATAATATTCATAAAACACTTATGTGTTTTATGAATATTATTGTTAATTAGTTAATATTAATTACAATTTCCTACTTTTCATCTGGCATTGGCAATGCCTGATATAATTTGGGCATTATGTATAGCTCAGTTTATTCCCTAATTCATTCTCCTTTCTGAATCATATTAGTTAAAGAGATTCAACTAATACTCACACATTTACAGAAAAGATTAATGGGAACTATTATAAGAGTACTGACCTAAAATTTTTGTCTCTAAAAGATAAATCAAAGTTGAAGCTGGCTGGCCACTTGCTTACTCAAATATGTGGACAAGGAAGTCGAAAAGGAGAATGTGTTATATAAACGTATATAAGTCGTCCCAAATTGGCGCCATTTTAAACTTCAGACTTGTAAAGACTTGATCTATGGTTACGTCCACTTTCAGAGCGCGCTCTAAGACAATGGACGAAGATTGGAACACTTCCAGCCGATAACTCAAATGAGGTCGATTTCGTCTGTACCTACTTGTTTGTTTAAATTTTTTTTACGACATTCCGTCCTACCTCTCGTCCCAATTGAGCAGTTTGACTGGGGAACTAACTCCGCCCTACCAAATACTGCCGCTACTAATAACCTGATGTTGTATTTCCAGCGGTCAGTAGGGTAGCCAGAGCATACTAAAGAATTAGTGCTGTCAGTGGGAAGACTAATTTGTCTCTAGCGCTTGTGGTATAAAAGCTCTTTTAACTTTCATCTCTCAATTCATCAATTAGCCTAGAGAAGGCCACCGCTGGACATACTTAGACCTCTCTCAATTTTGGAAGGCTTTGGCCTACTGTCTGTTTGGTACATGCTAGCCGGACTAGTTGGTACAGGGTTTACTTTTCGAGCTTTTCTTATCTTGCAGTGATATCGAGCGCGTTGAACTTTAGTCGCCTCTTACGACACTATTCGCATGACCCCATCTCATAGTGTGTATTCTTCATCACTACATGGATGACGATATAAAATATAGTGACTCGTAACCTACAAGTTTATTTAAGAAAACAAACTTAAGGAATAATGTTTTGATGATGAGAAATAATAACATCATACAGACACACATATCCTCATTATATTTAAAGTCAGATCATATCACATTAGACGAAAACGATGTGTGTACAGCAGTTTAATGGACAGCTGTCACGCACGCCATATATTGGACTTACCAAGACACCACATTAATTTGCAGTACAAATGACATACCTTTGTCATTCCGGGCTTTCGGTGTAACCTGTGATAAAAGTACGGAAAAATCTCTCTCAAAATGTTACGATATATCTACCTGTAGGTCGAATTTCCCAGGCCTTAATAGAATAATGTGCACGAAATTGCCTGTTTTATTCAGGTTCTGTTCTGAATTATATCAAGGAGACCCGAGTTGGGACGTTTAAAAATTCAAGCTTAGTTATGGTTAGGTACATCAATTTTCATGCTTTGATTAGAATACTGTGGAATGTATGTAATATTATTAAGATTAAAATAATGTAACGTGTCCTAGTTGTGTGAAGTTATTTTATAAGACTAGCTGTTGCTCGCGGCTCCAACCGTGTGGAACTCTAACCCCGTTCCCTGCAACGTTTGGGAACCTATTTCAGACTTTGTAGATAACCCGTGTAGCGTAACAGTACTGCGACTGCTAAGCATAAGACCGGTTCAATTCTCGCTCGGTGCAAATATTTGTATGCATGAATACGTCTATTTGCATTGGTCTGGGTATTCCCGTTCCTTGGAGAGCGCATTCAGCCGTGTCGGTCTCGGTTTTCATACGAACATCGTCACGGGTAGTTGGATCCCTAAAAATTCAACAGCTCATACTTCGATATCAAATTCAGATGGCCGTCAAACACGCAATTTAGACTGGATAAAGTGGACCATTGACTTATGACTCTGCTGTGAAAGTTGCGTATGCTAGGATTAACAAGAAAGTAAATAATGAAGAAGAAAGTAGAGTTTTCATTAATCTCGATGTAATGTTTGTCTGATCAGCCTAGTCTATTGTGTGATACGTATATCATACGTAACGACATCCTAACAAACGTTTATTTAAAACGGGCGTGTAGGTTGTTTGGATTGTGAAAGTCTGACTTATATCTGTTGAATTGTAATAGAGCATTTAAACTTTATTAAAATATTATTTGCATTTCGCATCTTTAAATTTTTCTTCAGTTTATTTATAAGGTATATTTCTAAGCTTAAAATATAATTATAAAACTGATTACTAAATTCGGCAGAAACCAGCTTTCACTGCGAGGTAAACAAAATAGCCTCAACCGCACAAACCAGCCAATATTTTTCTGCGTACTTACACAACAGAGGTGCGTTTATAAGAAAAGTTTTCGAGGCTGAATATTGTATAGGAGGCAGGTCGCATTATAAATACAAAACACAATTTAACTTGGAGCACGGAGGCGACCGCTCGATGAGAATAATTGTACGTAATTAGAAGCGCGAGCTCATTTGTGACACTAATTAATGTATTTAACTATTTACCTCGCGCTATTTCCACAAGATCGATTATAGTCTCTGTTGGGTGGACTCTAGAGGAATGGTCCACCAAATACTTCAATAACAGTATAAAACAATGACTGGAAAATTCTTTCAAAATTATCTCACTTTATTGGTTAAAGAGACAGAAGCAAGAGATATATGACTACATTAATATCAAATTTGCCTTTTTGACGCGGGGTTGGAGAGAGGAGGCAGGGTTCGTCTTTATTTGGTTATACTTTACTTTGCTGACATGTTATTTTGAAAGCGATATCTCAGATATAATAAGTAGCGTTCATACTTATCATACATAAAATATAATCTACCAGTATATCCAATCAAATATTGATATGAAAAAGGAAAAAAAAAAGTCCTTTCTACTTTTAGACGTTAACATAAAAGTATGATGGTAATAACATAAAAATTAGTTACGATCAAACAGATATCAATACAGATATGAGAACAATTTGTTATTCATAAAAACAAGCAATAAACAGATATGACAAAGAAAATGTGTAACAATACGCCAAAATACAAAAGTATTTTCAATAAAGATGATATAAAAAACATAACATTTGTTAACAGAAAGAAAAGCGGATCAGGAAACAATGTCGGAACTTGACTGTATTATCATTTATCGACATAGACCAGAATATAAGAAAGCCGTAGTGTTTCACCTTCTTTATGAAAATATTCAAAATACATATTTCATCATTTTTGAGGCTATTTGCCTCATCACTTCAATCATCATTTTGAGAACGATAACAGTTATGTAGTAAGACCAAACCTAATTATTAAGTACATAATTAACTGAAAGGTTGCTTAAATTAGCATTCATTTTTAAGCTAGTCACTTATCCAGATTTATGTGTGTTAACTAAAATTGGTTTGATGGTCAAACCAATTTTAGTTAACACATATACTTGAAATATCTCTGACACTGCAGACAGAACTAGAGCGCTTTGTTCTATTTTTGCAGACAGCTAGAACACAAGAGATCTATAGTCTGGATCAGACATTAAAATTCAGAAGTGCTACCATAGTGCTTCTCTGTAATTGAATGCTGAGCAGGTAAACACGATAAATTATCCCCAAGAGCTTCAAACTGATGGAAATTTATTGGAAGCTCAACGAAACCTTCCCTTATCACTTATAATTTTATTGAGCAATTTTTTACTGAAATATGTTTCATTAATCCTGGCACCGAAATGCTTCCTTGGATAAGCATAATTAATTTTCGGTCATAAATATTTATAAGATACTTAAGAAGTTTTTTATTAATAGGGGCATGCTACTAACATTAAATGTAAAAGTTTGTGGAGACGGTTGAAAGTTTGGGTATTCAAATGACTGACGCTGAACAGATCTGGCTGAAATTTGATATCGGGATCGATATTATTTATTCCTAGAATTGGTTCCCATGAGCTGTGGGAACGGGATTAGAGCTCCACGCGGGCGCAGTTGCGGGTAACAGTCAGTGCGGGTAACAATCAGTCATGTATACATTCTTTCGCTCAACGACGACGACATATGACAATGTAGTTATATGTTTTGGCACTAGAAAAATAAATAACAAGATTGGATGCGACCAGTAATGAAAATTTAAACACTTAAGAATTTTCACAGTGGACGTTCGATGATATTGATGGTTCAACTCTTTTTTTATTTGTAGATATTTCTTTTCTGTGTATTCATTTACTACATAATGATTCACAATCACAGTACATACCTAATGAACACTCTACAAAATGATGAACTAGACTACAATATAGTACTTATAGCACTCTCGTTAATACCGTTATAAGTATTAACAAGTCTCAAACGTTTCATTCAAAACACAATTTCATCCTAATAGTTGTAATACAAGCAGCCTTATAAAAGTTGGACCTTGTTTTTACGATCTGAAAATGAGTTCCTCGAGCATTAACAAAACTCATGTGACTTAAATTATTATTAATTTAACCAAACAAAGTGGCAAAAGTTCAAACAATCAAGGCGCAAACAGAAGATAGAGTAGCGCTATCAGTTTTACGGACCAACTTCGGCAACTTCCCTTTACGACTCGCCAGCTAACATTTCCTCTTCTTAATGAATTTAAGGAACTGCTTGTGGAACACAACGAAGACTTGTTTATTTCTCTCAAAATTATAAGTTGTTCCACTTCTGTTTAAACGTGTCCGTTTGAGTTTGAAATGAAACCTCGACTCTGATAAAAGATTACGAATTTAAAGCAAAACAAGAAAACAATGAAGCTTGGCATAGCCTTGAAGTTAAAGCAAATAAAAAAAGGCATAATGGAAAATTTATTTGGTTCAATTTGGTTTTATTGGCTAATTCATTGGCGGTGGATAGCTGCCCGGGCTCTCAGGGGCTATGGCAAAAATATTTGCCAAATCCCTGACGTACGACGTTAGGGAACCGTTGTAAGTCTTACTTTGCTGTTCAAACGACATTTTATTACGCCGAGTTTTACATATAAATAGACTCCTGTGAGAAATTACTGTTTTATTATCCATAAAGATCCGTGAGGTATTTGATAAAGGAACTAACTTATCACCTGTATAAATACCTTCAAGTGCGTAGGCAGTAAATATAATTTCCTACACAAACCTGTCCGAATTTAGGGAGGTACAAGAAAGTAAGAGCAGTAAACAAGGCAGATTACTTTGTTTTTTAGATAGTAAAAGAGTTTTTACTTTATTGTAGGTTTCACAGCAAGGAGTTAGAGAAGCGTAAACCTCGTGTATTTATATAATGGAATTAACATATAACATAACATAAACTCACGCCTATATCCCCGAAGGATTAGACAGAGGTGCTAGCACTCACATTTCGCCAGTTTATGTTTAGGTCCCAATGTAATAGGTGGCGAGCCTATTGACATTAACCGGGCACTTATTAACCTGCGATAAATACACACATAACTTCGAAAAGCATCGAAATACGAGACGATATCAAATCTCGAAATAAAACCCTGTACCTACGCAACTGGCCAGAGTGCAAAACAGTTGGACAACACCTTCCAACATAGTGAGAGATCTGTGGCCAGCAGTAGAGCAAAAGTGAGTATTAAAAAATAAAGTTTTTTTTAATAGATTAATTTACTACACTACTTTACTTTTTATCTGTGAGGTAATTCCTCAAGGGTGGAGTCACGGCAAAACTTAACTAGCCTTAATGCTAACCTTATTCAATATGTATGAAAAGTGGGCTCCAAAAATTCCTGGTCAATTTGAAAGTAAAATTGAATGAAGTATTTTCTTATAAAGAAACAAGACACCGATTTTGTTAATTTTATTAACGCTATGTTTATTACTTTTGGTTAAATTAGCTTTAGGCTGTCAAAAGCTTATAGATCTTGAGGTATCCAGAAACAGTAATATATTCACTTTATCTTTACTTCATACGACTTTGAGTAAACACAACCCCAGCCATAAAGGATAACCGTAATTCATACTGATGTAGGTGGCCGACTATCAACATATTGTTTATAACACCAAACTAATTAGTCTGCCTCCCCATTGTGATCTTGAAATAACAGGCAGATTCGAATGGCGAATTTAATGGCTCGTTAGTTGATGCATGATACTCGATTTCTGTCTCACGGAATGGGAGTGAAAGAGATGGACAGTTTAGGTAGGAGCAAAGTGCGGTAATAAAAGGGAAAATCTCTTTTATAGCTGCTACTAGTGAATGTTATCTACATATTGTGATCTTGTTTATTAGGCAGGAGTAAGGTTTTATTTCGTGATGCTTAATACAGGTGAAATATAAAACCGAACGGGCATTAAGGTAGGGTAACATAAAACAAGTTTATGAGAAGGTTACAGTGTAACTAAATACCTGTTTTATTTGTCATTGGTATACTTAGTCTCTTCGGTCCATTAGCTAATAATATTGAGTACCATAATATAGTTGGATAAGAAATTGTAGTGGTGGACTAAAATGAATTATAGTTATTGAATTATACAACAGATATTTATCATCAAAAACGCACGCTGTCTTTAGGTCTTTAGTTGCTGATTATGTCCCTCGACCTGCGATTTGCGACCTGCGACCTTCGATGTCACAGTAGCCTCCGCTCATCGCGGTTTGTGCGGTTCCGGAGTCTTCCATCGTCTCCTTCTCTACCATTCTTGCTTGCAAAAGAAGGCGGTCACCAAGCGCATTGTATCACCACCGTGAGAAACTTTTTTCCTATTTGGCTAACAGTTCGATAGTAAGTAGTAGTTTTCATTAGTCAAAAATCTGCTTGAAAACAGTTGTAGATACCGACTTCATATTAAATTCCAATTATGTCCTCGTTCAGAAACATTTTTGATTGAAATAGCGAAAACAAGGATAAAACGTTTAAATTCTTAAATCCAAGGGCTGTAATTTTCCGGGTGTGTAAACCCAACACGTAGTAAACCATTGTAACCTTTTCGTTTCGTTTCTTGTTAAATACGATACTGACGGATCCATCGGGGTTAGGTACTGTTTATATTTTGAAGATTCAGAACATATATTATGAAAAGGGTGGACAAAAGTAGGCACATTTTCTTTGATTTTATTTATATACTTACTTATAAGTGTCATAAACATGTTCTGTTTGGTTAATAATATAATACATAATATCAGTGATATTTAGCTCATGATTTACTTTTATTTAAATGATTGTAAATTTAAAGGAATATCTGAACGCACTCCTTAATCCTTTTAAATCGAATCCTTATTTAAAGTTTAGTAACTACATTACTACCAGCAGTTATTTCAAATACAATACCGTAATATATATATATATATATATATAGTTAGTTCTGTGCGTGATTACCTCGGTTAAGTAGTAAAACTTTTAGATAGTAACCAACAGAATAGCCTCAAATTCGACTAAAGGTTCTATTTTGATTATTTGTTACTTGTATTTCAAAGACAACAATTTTAACCAAATAATGCATTTTAACATACGAATGCGTACTTTTTTAATAAATGAGAACTCGACCTACACGTATCTAATTTGGGGGGCGAATAATGGAGTTCTTTTTACGTGCAAACGTTTTTTATGTACACATGTACGTGTTACTGGCGATTACCTTCGGCACGTAGACCCGCTCGTCACATGTTTGAATTTACAACTGTACATTTTTATTTATGTATTTTCTTAATATACGGTATGATTTAATTCGCATTTACGATCTGACCACGATTATAAATTTAGTTAACCATCTAGTGATCAGATGTCAGGTTATACAGCATGGTATATCAACTTTAAATCCATATCTATACTAATAGGAAAAATTGTATTACATCACATTAGAAAGCTACATTCAGCCTGAGTAACATAGGCTATAATTATGATTTCTATTTGAGTTCGGCACAATTATTGCCTCAATACAACCAGAATTGAAATGCTTAATCTGCTAAAATAGCTTGGTTTTTGGTTATCATTAAGTCAGATGAAGTTTAAGGACCTTTAATAAAAATGTTCCGCCATTTTTAATTACGGATCGGCGTCATTGTCAGGCTCTCAAAGTATTCTCGATGGAGCTTGATCGACAACCGTACTACAAAACATTGCTTTGTACAGAACCACTGACTGATGGAATGTACTGTCTTATAATCAAGGTTTTTCCTGTTTAATGTAAGTATTTAAAAAGTATGAATTGAGAGAGTCAATCTAATTGATAAAGTAATCAACTCAAATATATCAATATACCGAAATTATTCTCTATTTCCCTTGGTCATGATGAAAAAATTACATTAATTAAATAAAATCGTATTCCCTTGTAAGTAAAAAGTTTTCACTGAAAGAGAGATAAAAATTATGTGCTTGATTTAAAAAGAAACGGCAAAATTTACAGACTATCATTTCTGTTTCGGAGCAGGAAGTATTAGCACACTACAACAGCTGTGCGAGATATAGATAGATAGGAGTACTTAGCATATATATATCATTATTCAAACGAATTGTTTTTTTTTAGAAATTCAATACATTTTTGCAAGATTTTCTACTTCACTTAATCTATTTAGATGAAAGCAGTCTAATTTTCTCCGTAATCCGGATTTGACGCCACCCGACTTTAAAAGGTTTTTCCTAAATCCTTAACGCGTGTCTGCTATAATGCTGATTTAAAAACTAAAAAAGTACAAGGAAGTGTAACGACTATAATCTCTATAAGCTACAAAATATAACAAGAACTTTGGGTTTCTTTTCTCATTTTTTGTTTAAACTTAGGAGGTGCGAATTTTTTTTAATAATTTAAATATAGAGATAGAATCTCAGATGTTTTCAAATTCTGGCTCTATCCTTTTACAGGGAATATTCTAGTATCCTACCTATATGTTTAACCGCACAGTTTTAGTTATTATAGCGGACATCATGTTGAAGACTTCGAACTAACGCAACAATGTTGATGACAATTTTCAAACCTTACCGCCTGAACTGCTTAGACGTGTATTTCTATACTCAAAACTATCTGTACACCTAAAAGTTTCACTTATCACGGTCCTTACCTTAAGCATTTATACTAGCAGACACCTACCCTAGTTATATGGAGATTAAACTTAAAGTAATAGAAACTGCAACGATGTTTTAAAAAGACCTTTAGTAAAAATGTGACTAAGAAATGAACCAGATGTTAAAATAAGTTAGTAATAAACAACAGTTCTTATTATCATTTATTAGAATTCCGGTGGATGAATTCTAACATCTAACATTCGTCTAATTAGTAGCGCATCCTGGCTGACTTGTTCTGAAACGGATGTTAGTTTCCGGCCTAAATGTTATGTATTATTTTTCAGATATACCTACGTAAATACAATACTCTGCAGGAAAGATAAAATAGAAGCGAATAAATGGAAATAACATTCTAGTAACATCCCTGTTATAAAACAAAATAAACATAACATACATCAACTCAAACCCATTTCCCCGAAGGCGTAGGCCACATTTCGCCAGTTTATCTTTAAGTCCCAATGTAATTGGTGGCGAGCCTATTGCCATTAACCGGGCACTTGTAAACCAGCGAAAAACATCGAAAAGTCATTGGTGTGTGCCATGGTAAAACTTAGGCTCATACTTGAGACCTCAAAATTAATCAACATTATCATGTACGACTCATTACTTACTTTAAAAGGAAAAACCACAATATATAATTAATAATAGGACGTAAAGGGAATACAAATGATCCTTAAAACAGATCGGGCGATAGGGCGGACGGCCGTAAGGACCCGCGATGGTGGTAGATAGCGCACGGTGGTCCACTTCTGACACATCCACTCCACATGAAAACTCGCCGTAATAAACTTTGGGATCACTCTTGGAAAGATGAGGAGAGCTGGTTAAGTGAGTGTTGAGTTGTCAATTCTGTGATGGATCACGGATGTACTACTATGTAGTGTTAGATTTTTTTAATAACACCACAGTTATACTTTATATTTAATAATAAATATACTGAAAAATAACAATGCAATGGATGCCACGGAGTAGAGTGAGACAAGGTACCATAGACTTTTATAAGGCTCCAAATTTAAAATTATTTCAACATGTAGAATGTAGAATATGAAGAATTCTAGACGTTACTATGTAGAATTCTAGACGTTATTATAGATTGTATTTTTTTACTAAATATTGTTTAAGGTGGATATATAACAACAATTATTTAGATTAACAAATAAATGTTATTATGTGTATATTGTACTGATGACATTCATTTTGATTATACTTTAGGTCTGTTGTTTGAATGAAATCCTACAATAGATCTTTTTGTAGTTATTCCAGAATCAAATTGGTAAACTATGGTCCTAAAATGACTATGAACCATTTAAATGCAACTGAGACCGAGGTGTCGGGTTCAATTACCACTCAGTGTATTTCTATTTTATATAACTTTGTATTAGTCTCAACATTTCTATGTATGAATTAACAAAACTTTGGGCTTTATTCCCCCAGAAATCTAAAAATCATCTAACCATTGTTATCAAAATATATTCTGCCTAAACACAATTGCTTATTAGTCCTCTTTCTAGCACTCTCGGCTAATAAAGCCAGCGTTTTCTTTTTAACAAAGACCCCGCGAATATATATTTAGAATACGAATTTGGATGAGGATCTCAAGTGCGTACTCCATCCGTACTCAGTCGATAACAAAGAAAAGTCGATGCCTCAACAATGTATTGGATAATACGGTTCGAAGAACTGCTGAGTATATCGAAGTATATTCGTAAATAAATTATGCTGCCAGAAAAATTACCGTAACGGCAACTGCACTCATATTTACATCGTAATCACCGTTTTAAGTGTGAAATGGAAATATATTAGCAGATCACTGAGTGGTGGTTGAACCTCCAAATATAATGCTTGGTTAACAATAATAAGCTTCCTCACAAACCGTCAATCGACCACAGCGGGATGAAAAGGAAGATAATGTATATATAGTTCATCATTTAAGGTTTAAAACTTAATAAAATAACTATTTTTCTTTTCTTCCTTTTTTTAAAAAAAAGAATATTAGCAACCGAAGTTACTAATATTCCCTTTAACACCTCCAGCTAATAATATTGTTCTACAAATATAAAAATAACAAACAAGATCTTATTATTCTTTCACCTAGCGCTAAAGTTTTAAATTCACTTGCCACCTTCTTTGTTAACCAAACTTTTATTAAAAACTTAGTTTTGTACTTCAGCTTTGTTGCCAGCATTCCTGTCGTAACAATATGAAATGATGTCTGAAGTACCGTCTGTAGGTTACCTACTTCTTACCGCGGCATTGGAATTTATTTTTACTTATTTGTAGAGTCTAATAGTGATAGCAAATATACATGTGTGCATTATTCTGTTAAGTTACCACTTTAAAGAAATATTTAAAATATTAATTAATGCACCTTAACTTGTTGGTAACGTAACTTTTAATATAACATAATATGAAATGAGGGTAGGGAAATATGGCAGGATTTGGAAGTTTCAAAGCAACGTAACTCAAGATGGCCTTCAAGTTGCATTTTTATATCTAATACTGACTTAACTAAGTACTCTAACATACAATAAGACAAGAAGACTAAGTACAATAACTACATAATATTGCAGTATGAATTTAGGTACGAGAATATGGGTGAATATTATTCTCATTAACACATGAGTTTGCATCTAAATCCTCTCTACACTCCCGGGGTTTGTAAGAAGAAAATTTAGCTATGAATTAAGCTCGCCTTTGTACCTGCTATTTCCCCATTTCGTATAAGATGTGCTTTTAGTGGTGTAGAATAAAGAATATACGAAATGAAAAGCCTACCTGCTTAGAATGAAGAAGTAGTTAAACGTAATACCTGGTACATAACCATAAAAGCTAGTTGTATACAGATATTATAAAGATATTTTCTGTTTAGACTCAGGAAATAGGCGTGACTACATACAGTAGTAAATGTACAGTTCTGCAGTTATCAGTGTAAAAACATACGTAGGTACTGCAAGCAAACAACAGCACTTGTGAGATGTGTATATTGTGTACTTATAGTGAGTGGAATCGTCAGATCACCTGAGGGGATGAAAAATAGGGTTGGCTTATGTATGAGAGCATCTCAAGTTTTGCATGCAAATGTACGAGAAACTGTGTGAATAAATGTACCTAGTAGATATAAATTAATAGTGATACCAGTAGCAGCGTTCCCAAATCGTTATAACCATTTTGAATTTTTTAATACAAAAAAGACACCTGGGGCAGCAAGGAAGCCGCGGTAGCCTAGTGGTATGGGTTCGTTCTCGGGTTCGATCCCAGGTTTCACCATACTTTTCGATGCTTTTCGAAATTATGTGTGTATTTATCGCAGGTTTATAAGTGCCCGGTTAATGGCAATAGGCTCGCTACCTATTACATTGGAACCTAAACATAAACTGGCGAAATATCCTCTGCCTACCCCTTCGGGGATATAGGCGTGAGATTATAAAAAAACATAACAAAACAATAAAAAAGAAGATACTATAAAAAGTATACGTAACCAACTATGTCATATGCCTCATTATAACTAGAATGCCATGTATTTAATTTCAGATTTTAATTCATTTATCCGAATGCAATGCCCAAAAACCTTTACAAAAGATGGCTGTTCATGGTTAGCCGCATAGATACCATTCTTCGTAATTTTGACAAGCCTCTGTCCCCTTTTATTAGATTCATCGGGTCTGACCCCTTTCATTGTGGTATTGTTAGAAAAGAATCTATTATTTTTTTAGTTGATTCATCTGAAGACTATCTTTAGGGAATTGTGATCAAGATTGACGATGACAAACTTACGGGATCTATGTTTAGCTAGTTTTACGAGTTAGAAGTTCTTGTGTGTCAGAAGCGAGAGAACTGAAGATAAATTTAGTTGGATACGTTTCGGGAATACATTGTGTGGATTTTCTTCAAAAAAAATACAATGTGGAGTACAGTTAAATCCCTAATACGTAATAAGGAGGTACATTGAAAACCTTCAGTGTAGTCTAAGTCAGAGCCTGAAAATATTTAGTAAAACGTTATTCACGCATGTGCTCCTTTATAGACAAACATTACTGGTCAGCTTAATGTCACCCGCCCCCTCGAAGCCTGTCGCATGTGCTTATATTGGAAAGTGAGCAGATAGGTTGGTGCCAGTACATTGAGTGAATCCAAATGGACATTTTTACGTGACTGAAACAATGTTCTAGAGAACATTAAGACATTAAGATGAACGAACTAGACCATTGGGTTTACACTAAAACCGAATATGCACTCTTATGATCTTGAGATTAAGGAAAACATCAAAAAAAAACTCAAGGAAAATCTTTACTGAAACAAATAAAACCTCAATTATTACGTCACAGCGTATGTATTTATAACTGGTTTTAAAAAGTTTATTTCTCATGGCAACATACAAAACAAACACTGAAAGGTCATATTAAATAAAATGTTTTTCGGTACCTTTAGAGGTACGATATATACTTAATAGTATTTCAATATAAAAATGTATTACTTTGTGGGAACGTTTGTGACTCCCTCACACACCACACGGGTAAACAGATTTGAGGGAAATTCATATTATGTATATTTAGTGATAAATTTAAGATTTGGGTATATTCAGCAAGAAAATGACTACTCACAAAAAAGCTCATATGCGATCATCCAATATACGTAAAGCTTCTTAATTTCACATTAGATGGCAGATCAAGAAGTTTTACTTATTCATGTTAAAAGCGAATGATTTCTTTTCACAAAACAACTGGTACATTATTAGGTCTTTGCAGCCAATTAATTGTTGGTTCAGCAAATATATTGGACACAATTAGTTAACAACAAGCCGCGGTAGCCTAGTGGTATGGGTAATGGACTGCTGAGACGAGGTCTCGAGTTCGATCCCAGGTTTACCATGGCACACACCAATGACTTTTCGATGCTTTTCGAAGTTATGTGTGTATTTATCGCAGGTTTATAAGTGCCTCGGAGAGCACGTTAAGCCGTCGGTCCCGGTTGCCATACAAACATCTATGGCAGTCGTTACGGGTAGTTGGAGCCGTCAAAAGTCCAACCAGCCTAACTTGGAACTTCGATATCGCCATTGGTCATTAGACCATTGGTTGTGGAGGTCAGATGGCAGTCGCTTCACGGAAAATATCGAAGTTCAGCCGCATCACAGTTAGACTGGAAAGCCGACCCCAACTGAGTTGGGAAAAAGGTTCAGGGAATGATGATGACTCGTTTGTGGGAAACCTTAGGGAAACACATGTGACACAAACTACAATTCAGGTGCCATGTTTGAGATCTTATTTTGAGATTAAAGCATAATATTTGAGTAATAAAATTGGTTTGTTTTGTTTATATTATCCGTTTTGGAATTCACTTTCAACTTTTAATTACATCACAAAGTCACAAACTCCAGAGCCTCCCAAATTTCATTAGCAAAGACGGAAGGTTATTTGTTATCACCGAACAGCATGTGGGTAACTCAACAAGTCTCGTTGATTTCTTGGGGCGTCTTCATCGCAGTGTAAAGACCGAGGTTTTCGCCGACTACCCTATGAGAGAAACGCGACGACACGACGAATTGTCCGTTTCTCGCTCGTTCGTTACACAACACTTATTGAATTTCACGCTTCAGTCTCCCCGAGGTCCGTCGTGCTCAGAATTAATATTAGGTTTTTAAACGATTAGTCCTTAAACATAATTGTTTGTAGAATAAGGCTACTTTCATCTTATACGGAGTGAGGGACTTTTTGTTTTTAATTTATTTACGTATTTTTTGTTTCATTTTTAAATCTCTCTTCGAATTTTTTCAGCGCCCTGAGAATATTTTTAAATTCTTAATTTGCAACTTTTACTTTCATGAATTGGCTGTAACCTAAAATAATCTGATTTCTTTTAAGAATAATATAACAACAATTACCTATAAGTATTTCCGTTCAGCTAAGCCTACATTGCTTGCGTTAGAAGTGAATTCACGTTAATGATGTACTTAATGAGTAGAATACGAAACTTCGTAGCCGACCGCTGACCGCAGCAGCAGTTACAGTGTACCGTGATAAAGATATGAATTTGATAATAGTGTTTTAGTTAACAAGTAATGCACGACACTTCATCATTCATATATTATTCATTGAAATTAAAGAATGTCAGTCCCACAATTTATTTATTTGTCTACATTTTCACATTTTCATATTTTCACATACATTACTTGTTAAACCTCGAAATGGGTGAACGGCCCCATTGAGAAACCGCAAGGAATCAAAACAATAAACAATACTATCGTATTCTAGCCTATTAAGCAGTACGCTGTATAATGCTGCATGTAATTGTCGTATGCGGTCGGCTACGGAATCGTACTCTTAATTATAAGGCCAACTTTTTAACCACTAACTACCGACATCGACATGAAAATAGATATATACTACTTGAATAATGTAATAAAGAAAGAAAGAAAGTAATTATATTTATAATGAAAGAGCTATAATAAACACATACCAGTATGAACACACCCTTTATAATGAACAACTTTGCTTTTTTAAAAGCCAAACTGTAGAATTGACATAAAATTTATTTGGTATTTAATAACATCTACATTTTATTATTTCCTTTAGCACTTTAGTAACGCTTTTAGGTATTGTTCACAAAGCGGTATTCAATTAATAACATTTAACTAAACAATGGAGTTCGTACCTATCCGTTGTTAATTAATTATGTTACACGTTAAGTTACTAAAGGATAATACAAATAGAAGAGTTACTCCGACAAAATATTTGTCTGACAAAAGTTTTACAGAATACTTGTAACGAAATAAAATGAAAATTTTAATCTAACCGTTTAAACCCAGATTTCGTTTGTTAACACGTGTTTACGTTTTGTAATAAAAAGTGATTATGTAAATGAATAATGCGCAAACGGCAAACAGAAAAAGTAACAGATAAAATATATTTTCTATTCAGAGGGAGAAGCGGCATTCTTGGATAGAACAACAGATAAAACAAATTTATACTACATACGATACAAGCGGTTTGTCTCGGTTAAGCAAGGATATTTAAATTTGGTATTTTACTTCCTAACGGTCTTTGCAAAGTTCGTACCTCATGTTTACAATGCAAAAAAAAACCTTCAGTTAAAATTACAAATCTAATTCCTCAGTGTGTAAAATATGTAGTTGTGCCCTATCTAGGCTTACAATATTTTGTTTGATTACAAGAAAACATTTAATTACACACTTGGAATTTTTAATCAATAATGATTTTCCTCTATTCATTTTGTATAAAATGTAGATATACGATTTGTTTGATTTGCATTTTCCGTTTATAGTTTTAATAATGGATGGAGTGAATAATAAATAATACATGTATCGTGTGCAAATGAAAAATGTTGTGCTATTTCTCTTAAAGTGTCTCCTCGCCTTATAACAATATATTGGCTGACTGCAACGTTGTGTAACACTGCGGTTATTTTAACTGAATAGTCATAACAGTTATACGCGGATATACTTTACAAAACCATTGTTGAAATATAGAAGAACTGATATGAATCCTCGTCTTTCCACCACATAAATAATTCTGGAACATTTTTACGCGCTGAGATTGCGTGCGGGCCCTAACTCTCTTAAAAACGACTTTTACATCGTAAAGGTGAGTAACGAGGGACGCGAAAGCGCTTCTAAGTATAAAATAAATTATTCCGCCAATAATTTGATTGCAGTTTTAAAGCTGACAGAACAGTTTTACTACAAACCCACTTAGGCATTCGCGTCCCTGAACCTTTTGAAAATGCTAATTGATTTTGTAACAGCCTCTATATAAAATTTACTTGGGATATTTAATTAAATGAAGGTCCTTTCGGTTGACGTTTATTTAAAATATAGGTTACAGCAACTGGTCGAGCAATACCGAATTTATCGTTCAAATTTAGCACTCAAAATGTTTGGAAGTTGAACAATTTCAGGCATTTCTTAATAATGAATAATTATTTATTAATTAATATTAGTAATACTTATTCTTATTATACTGCTTACTTTATAGAATTTACTCAACTCCGGTCACCATGAGCCATGAGATAAATTTATCTGGTTAACGGTAATTTTCTGCATATTGCATCATGACGGTCAAGAGTTTTTTGCATCAGATTCTGGGGATGGCTGACCTGACAGCAACCACACCAATAAAAGTTAAAACTGTAAGCTTTGGTTGCATATATCAATGATTTCCAGCCCATTTACAAATATCAGATAAGAGTTTACTGTGGCATATGAACGCTTTAAGCATATACAAATGAACAGTGGTAGATACAGTCACCGTTCATCATATCAACCATAGGACGTCTTCTGCTGAACATAGGCCTCCTTCATCGACCGCCAAACCGACCGGATCCGCCGAAACAGTGCCCCTTAGAAAATGCGGAACAGCGCGGAACACAATATTACGGATAAATAGTATAGTTATTATTATTACTAAAGTTTAAGAGTCGTTGGTTGGTAACTTAGAATATGTGAAGGTGACTGATGTTGACTGTATGTAATTAATTCATTCATTGCTCTCACATAAAATGCAACATTAAACTTTACTGCTGTTTGAAGTTGATCTCAGGTGAGAGAGTGATAATTCCCCAACAGAGCATTATAATATTGATAGTACTCGTATAATGCATATTCTTCAACCTGTAAAGTTTCCCAAGAGTTGGATTATTCGTGTTTCTATAAATTACAACTTTAACCATCGGGTACAACGTGCTATTATGATCCCTACCCGGGACCTAGAATCAACCGATAAGAGCTTATTTAGCTTTATATGACCGCGGTAGCCTAGTGGTATAGGTAATGGACTGCTGAGACGGGGTCTCGGGTTCGATGCTTTTTCGAAGTTATGTGTGTATTTATAGCAGGTTTATAAGTGCCCGGTTAATGGCAATAGGCTCGCCACCTATTAGATCGGGACCTAAAAAAACATAAACTGGCGAAATGTGGGTGCTATCACCTCTGTCTACCCCTTCGGGGATTTGACGTGAGTTTATGTTATGTTGGCTTTATATTAACAGTAGGATTAGTTAGAATTATATAATATACATAGTAAATTAATCCCAAAACTCATAACTTTATCCAAACCAACCTTATGCTTCAGGCAAATAAATAATATTTATATAGCCATTCATTTTGTGTTTTGTTTCAAGATTGCTTCTTGTTGACCTTTGGGAGCTCAAGTTCCAGAATGTATACAACTACAACTGTTTGTTTAACAACTGGCATCACTGTAACATATCCGCACATTTACACAGAGAAAGCCATTTTACTTGAACTAATAGGAATACTATTTCGGCCCCACAAACTAACCAAAAACATACAGTGAAAGTGCAGACATGCCTATACTGTTACTAATGTGTTTGTTTAACAGGGACTTGTGTCAATTTGGTCTGGGACAGACGTGTCGCCACAGTGCGGGTCATCGACCTCCCACACTGCCCTTTAATCATCCATAAAACGGATAAAGGTAAGCTTTTGTCAATAGGGTATCGATACTGCTAATTAAGCGACTTTTGATGTATTGGATTTTGGGGAAAAATTTACGATGGCTTTAATAAACCACATTTTTTTTTCATAGCATATAAAAGCAAAATAGGTAATCATTACGCTGTAGTTATTACACAGGCACGTGATAAAACAGATTTAAAATCTATAACCCATTTTTTTTTCATTTATGGTACGTCAATTTGACTTCACCTCGTCTGATGTTAAGCTGAAGGCAAAGTCTCATGAAAGAGGGTCACCATTGCAAACATGTTCAGTGCTACAATGGTGGCGCTCAGGTTGACGGCCTCACCAGATGCTTTTTCACGCCCCGCTTAAAGGACCCGGGACTGTAGGAAGAAGGAAACACGTGCGCCGGCAAGGAACTCCAGGACTTGATGGTGGTTGTTTGGTGTAAAGACATATATTACATTAAAAGAACACTAAAGTTAAAGAAACATATACCTCCACATTAAATTGACCTTGCTGAAACGTAACTAATAAATCACATTACCAATATATCAAAAAGAATTCCCGTAACTCTTAACCCTGCATAATAAAACGATGTTACAAAACAAACCTGTCCGTAATAGTATAACAGTAACTGTAAGTGGAAATATAAAAATATTCCTATTTGCATCGCGAAACACTTCCGCGCAACCTATATCAAAGAAAATGTATTCCAACAGTTGGTGCGCTGCGCATAAAATATGTCCGGTTCTATTATCTTGCTCATTTTACTGTACATTTTTCGCAGAATATTAGATATTTTATGAAGTATTCCAGTGAATAGTAATAATTATAGAAGAATACTAGCTATGCTCGCGGCTCGACCCACGTAAAAGTCGGTTATTGTAACCAGGACCCCGATTCTTCAAATCCTTAACCATTGTCAAACTACTGCGATTACAAAACTGTGTTTTTGGTTTTATCACCATAGGCTTACAGTTCAAAATTAAATGAAAAAGAGTCTTCGTCATTTTCTTCACTCTACACTGAGACATAGCAGATAAGTCTAAAACTCAATGGTGTTTTTTTTAACCTCAGTGGTTTGACAATGATTGACAGTTAGTAGAATCAGTTGAGTCGTCGATTTTAGACCATATTTTTGCTATTTTTATGTCTGATCAATAGCTGAATACGAAACCCCGTAAAAGGAACAATACAGAGTGGCATAAATAATTTACAATGCCGTAGTAGGAGAATAAGTAAATAATTTATTGCTTGTGTGGGAGTATGCTCAAAGTTAATTTTTTCCCGGCACTGATTGTGTTTCGAAAGCTTTCACTTTGTCAAAGTTTGGTACCAACAGACGTTGGTACCAGTGGTGTATTAGTCTTCTAAAGGCACAACTTGCGTTTACATTTCCTCATCACCAACATCTCCCTGTCCTTGTTCTAATTACTTGGGGTCGGCGCAACATGTTATTCTCTCCGATACATTCCTATCTGATGTCATTTCCTCAGTCACTCCTTTCTTTACCAAAGACCGACCAGGGAAAACACTAAAATCAATAGATTATGTTTACCATGATTCATATTTTTAATTTCTGTCACTATCGCATGACTGCAAAATTGTGGATGGCATTTAAAATAAAGAATGAAGAAAATAGAATAAAAGAGCCATTGAAATAAGTCTTTTCCAAATGTGCTCTTAGACGAAGACTATCGTAATTGTTATTGTATTTAATTGCTACAATTAGCTTCTTCGAGAACTATTGTGTTATGGTGACTTTTGTCTGAAGATTGTTATTAGCGAGAGTGTTTCTATTTTTGTTCTTAATGGACCAGCCCTCTTTGAAAAGTGGCAATTCGTTGGTCGTCGCTTTGTGGAATAGGATAGCATAGAATGGACTCATGGGCTTAGAGAAAAATACGTAACAAACATCGGCAAAAGCTCAAAAAAAATTCGGCGATTGCGTTGGTTGCTTAGCAACGTTATTTAAGAAGTATACAATTTTTTATGTCCAAAAATGTAGTGTAATATTTCGATATTAAAACAAAGAAAAAATACGGCTGTGAAAATTAATTCCCTGTTTTGTGTTTTCCTTTACCAACCACTTAGTTTTGGCAGGATTCAATCACGCAGGACGGCGTATTTAGAATATATTCTCTTAGTGCTTCCTGTAATTAATTACAACCGAAGAGAGTACTTTTGGTGTCTATGTCCGTGTTTCGTGTATGGACAGTGCCAATGGTATACTTTAGGTCTTTTACTCCGATTCTATATGAGACTCCGTTCGAATCATTCTCTAGGCCCATGAATAGAATAATCAAAATTTGGGAATAACACGTATTTCGATGTTTTTGATATATGTCACGATTGTTATAAACGTCATAACTGTCTCAGTGCTCCCAAAACTTTACTCAACAACCAAATATAGGTACTCGTACCTACCTCACTAATTCAATAAGGAACCAGCTATAATTTGCTCGTTGAGTATACCTAGCAGTCTGCATAGTTATAGTTTTGCTTCAATTATGAATGTTACCGTAACTTTATACCAAATAGGCAGTTGGAACGGGAAACTCAGTCAACACGAGTGGATTCAGGTTAATGAAACGTCTGTCAAAACAGTTGAGGGTAAAATTTTAATTGAAAATTGGTTTTTGAACCCTTCACACCTAACGTTGTTTAACTTCGTTTGTGAGTTGCCAAACATTCCCCCAATTAATTTAGTTGAATATACAGAAATAATAGCTTACTATGTTTTATTGGTTATGTTGAAATACCTTCACTTTAATCGAAATATGTTTTAATTAGCCTTTGATCTCGGCTGTATTCGCATTGTAGTTTATCAATAATGTTTACAGAGGCTGATGAAATATTTGAAGGCAACTGTCTAGTTACGGAGATAAATACATTAGTGGCCATGTAAAGAAAAATACGAACGAATAATGTTACAAAAAATGTTAATTTTTTTTTCTTGTTTTATGGAAATAGCGAGACAGCCGATATTACTAATATTCTAAAAATTGTTAACGGGTCTATTATAATAATCTCTCTATTTGCAAGTAACTAAGACTCATGATGTTAGTAACAATTTATTAAACTTATAGTCTATTGACTGCCCAGTTCTATTATACAATACAAGGTTTACTGTTCCTGTACACACTATACACCTACCCACTTCCTTCAGCAACTACTAGCTACAGACAGAACTGACAGACAAATTGGCTGTTTGACACGTTTCTATCTTTTAATATGTTTGATGTTGTAATCTCAGCTGTTGGTCTCCTAAATAAAAATAAATAAGTAAATGTGTTTACTGAGTGATTGCCATTATTAATGACAATCAAGTCAACTTACTTACAACAATACACTTTTGGTGAGAATGTGTATATGTTTTGTGTACAGACTGCGTGTCGTGGTATAGTAAGTACTCCACTTAGATATTTCGTGAGCAAAAAAAAAACAGGTAAAGGAAAGCCGGTGTTATTATCTCATTGTAATATTTCTAACACACAGATCACATTATGTTTTTATTTTATACAAATTTTATATTGTAAACCGGACTTTTGGGACCTTTATTAAAATACTTGGCGTGAACGACGCTAACGCCGTGCTCCGCCATATTGAATCAATAAAAACTTTCTAAATATGGCTGTGTGGAATTTGAAATCCGAATACCTTATTCCTATCGATTCAAAGTTTATAAGTCACCTATTTATAGACTTCTAAATACAACTGAACCACCTGTATAACTAAAAAGAATATTGACCAGTGGTGGTACTGATTTATCTCATGCTTCAAGATATTAAAAATAAATAAAGTAATATTAAAATTATTTATTTATTTCTGAAGCTGCTCCCTCAGTCCTCAACACTCAGCCCTCAGAAAGTTTTGAACTGGGGTTTTATTTAGTTCGTTATTATATTTTGACGTAGGTAGGTAGAAACTTTGTGATTTTGTATGATAAAACTGTCTATTACGTTGTATGTGTCTTTTGTGTGCACGTTTGTATCAAAGTACATACAATTATAACTGTTTACTACCGAAAATGTCGACCACTTTACGTGAGGGGGCTAGTAGAATCTTAGATCGGCGAAATAGCTGTATAAACCGTACAGATACTCCTCAGGACTGGCGACTACTCCAATGTTCACTTCACACTCCAATGATTGGTGCATTTAATTCTTTCGCCACCATAGCACACCGTTCAATAATAATAAAAGATACCAAAGACAAATACCGTACATACAGAGCACAATACCAGACAAGATATATCCGGTAAGTACATTTACAAATAAATTATATTTACATCATTTTCGTTATCAATAATTTTTGGAGGTTATGTTACATTTTCTAAATAAAACTTGGCAATCTGAATTGTGATTTTAAAAATGACAACTATAAATGGTTTTTGACTATTTTATATAACTCCTGAAACAACTTTGAAGTTGATGCAATATCGTACGGCGGTCTAAACTACCATGGTCATTGTCATTTATAACCTTGGTAGTAATCAAATGTCACTAAATGAAGACTATTTTCGAATCTAAATAGGACTGTATAAGGCCCCAGTAAAATATTCAGAGCGTTAATCAACCTCACCCGCTTGTCGGTATACTTGTTAAAGTTGACCTATAGAAGTCAAGATAAACCCATAATGGAGGAGTAGGATAGCATATACTCACCTCCAAAGTGTGAGGTTTGTATGTAACACTGCAACCATTTATTTAGTTATTTATTATCAACACTGTATGTACAAAAATAATCATCATATCAAAATATCATACAAAAATAATATACTCGTAATAAAAGAAATTGTTAAACAAAATGTCTGAATAATACTTACAATACAACCTACACAACACCAGCACTCATAATTAAAACCAATTTGTAATAGTATCGATTATTTTGTCTTTATTATAACTATGCCTAATATTATCGTAAAAACATGATTGTTATGGACGTATTACCACCATTACCATAATATACCGCACTATTATTACATTATTAAGAAGACTTAGTTCTGCTCCATATCCGTCCTACGCATTACTATACTAACTAAATCAATTAACAGAAATGATACGAATCGGGGTTGGGCAAGCTGGTCAAGATTAAATAATTTAATGCAAACAGAGAAATGAAAAACGTAACATAATTAAAAAGCAGAAATATCATGTAAAATATACAAAGAAAACCTAACAGGAAATAGGAAATATTAAAATTTTCTCCTTGATGAGAAAACTTAAGGTGCACAGACAAAAACAGAGAAAAACCACAAAGAATGCAGCTAATGGAGTTATCTGGAGAACTCAGGCGATAAAAGAAAGAGCAAATTAAGAGGAGGAACGGAATGAATAATCTGTCTGTTTGTTGAAATAATTTTCATTAGTTCTATGTTACCATTTGCTACAGCTTCAACTTTTACTATTAAAACAAATCTACGCTATTAAAAGAATTCATAACTTCTATTAAGATTTCGTTCAGCCGCTCTATTTAACCAATCTCCTTCTATATTTCTTAGAATCTATATTTTTTTCAGGAAAGATTTTAATTTACAGATGCACCCTATATGCCGGGCGGTCTGCCACTATTTAACCACTGTAAAACCATTATACTAGCTAATTGATGGATGAATCCCTGATGCGGGTTTTCTTTCTAATAGTTGTGAGAGGTAAGACGACAATCACTCCCATAAAATCGAAAATATAATAAAACTGGTGGGGGAGGAAGGGGGAGGGGCAGAAGAACCAAGAAGTACGGCTCCCCCTCGGATGAAGACGAGTTTGAAAAACTGATTTTTTGTTATAAAAAATATATTATATAATCATTAAACTCTGCTCGTAATTCTGATACGAAGTTAAAGCAAGCTTTGAACAAATTACGCATTAAAATTTTCTAATGTAAGTAGGAACAAACCACTTTAAGTGATTAATATTCTCTCTAAAACCGTAATGATTCTTCACATTCAGTAGGTACAAGTATACTCAGGCGTCGTGATACCAGTGACGTTGATGAGCAACCAGCGGTTCGTGCCAAGAGCAGCCTAATTACAATTCTTCGTGCCGCACGTAGATTAAAACCGATTGCGAAATGTTTTTAGGACTGTCTCAAAAACCACTCATTTGACGAATTCTGTGAATTCTGAGTATATATGATTATAATTAAAATGTTCTTGTGTATATTTGCACGGTTCCAAATGATTTTTAAGTATAATGACAGTATCGTTAGCTGTACATTTATTAGGTGCCAAGCATCGTATATGGAGCTCAATGGAAGAAGTTGGTCTCACATTCATGACAGCCGGCACTTTCTGACAAGTTGATAGTTTAATATAAAAAACTGTCACTTTCTCGTACCTAGATTCATACTCGCATAGTTTGTCCCTCTAAGTATTAATAATAACTTTAGGGTACGCACGTGTATGTATTCTTCTAAACTATCATACGTAAAAGTACAAAATAAATAATTGCTTGAAGTTCAGTCTCAGTATATGTACTAAATAAAACAGGTACTTACATAATTTCGTTTACCCACCTCTTTCTCAATAGAAATTATGTCTATAAATCTGGTTAAATTATTCGGTTACAGTTCCACTAACTAATTCTGCAGTTTTAATTATCTTAATCTTGTACTTATGCATATAATAACCATCGATTTCAATGTCGTAAGCTCGCGCTTGATCTAGCCGATATTGGTAAAAAACTATAATAATAAAAGAATCAGTTCTTCTCGTGAAAAAATGAAGCGCTTAAGAAAACAATTGCTTTATAGCCTGCATCATAATCCTAACGGCTAAACCGATTAAGTACATCCCGAGCTTTCACCCTAAATCCCGGGGTTCCTTCTCCTAGGAAGCGACTACCGACTGACAGTTCAACCCGAATGGACTACAGTTTTAATCTCAGATTAACAGGGTATTGAATTGGATATACTTGAACTAATATTTACTAAATTTTTACTTAAAATGTTCGTACCTAAATCAAAATAATGAAATTGGGTCAAATGGAATAGAAAAGAGCAAAATACGCATAGCAAAAAATATTTTGAATTAGAGGTATCGAATATGCTAACTTTTTAGTGAATGACTTGCCGGAACTAGAGCCCGCGACCGGTACAAATCAAAGTCCAAAATCCAATTTTATATCGCAGTCCACTGCCGGACACAGGTCTTTCTCAATATTCGTAGGCTTTGGCCCACTATTTCAACGCAGACGGGTTGGTACTAGGTTTTATTTCAAATTTTCCTTCTCTCGCAGGGATATCGTCTGCGTATTATTTCCATACGACTCCTCTCGGATGAGATTGGCTGGTGATATTCTTTCTTCGCCACCACACCGATTGAAGAGTACTGATAACCAAAATTATTACTTACATCAGAAGTAGATTAACGGTAGTAGTGTAATGACAAAAATTCAAACTAGGCATCACACCATCGAATTGTTTTTGCAGCGATAGAGCTACAATATGTGTGAAAACCAGTGAATAAGGCGAATAAAATATAATTGTATGGTATCACAGATTAAATAGGTATTACAGGACTCTACGGAACTCAATAGTACTTACATAAATTAAAGAAACACAACAAAACATAAACGCTTATATTTTAAAATGCTTTATTCAATACTGAGCAATATCTGAATCCAATATTACTTCATTTTTGGTTTAACATATTCCAGGAAAGCTGGACGAATATAAATAGAGAATATTCTACTTATTGTATCCCACGGGTGTCGTAGTCGACCTCTGAAATCCTTTACCCAGATGAATGAGGTGGATATGTGTTTCATTTACATCAACATATACCTATCTACGTGTATGTGAAAATGAAACCATAATAATACTCCCTACATTTATGTAAGAGTTAAAGTTTCGCTGCCAACGTTTTACTTCAAGTGTTTAACACTAAACGATACCAAGGGCTTCTTGTTTAGTTTTCACCTCTATTATTATGCTACACGATATGCTGAATTTTGAACTAAGATCGTCTTGTGAAATGATGTAGATATAAGTATGCTAGATAGTTTAATGAAATTTGGAAGCATTTAGTATAATATTAATAAGTATTCAAATCAATTTCTCTTCCAACCACACCCAATTTCGATTCCAACCACCAACTAAATCAAACCTGTAAAGAACTTTTTTCAATCAAATTGAAATGCTGAATAGTTCAGATAGATTACATTATATTGTTTTATGTTCCACCGCTACATGCCTTAAAAATTCATGCCATGCTTTACACAAACACATACAGCGTGTTTATATAAGTTGCGATTTCTTTATCTTTTTAATCATTGAAGAAGTAAGGAAGTATTCTTGTAATCAGAGCAACTCAGTTGTAAAAAGTAGGCATTTGAAGGTTCACTCATTCTTGCAGAAAGTGATACAATTACATTGTTTATAAATATGAATAGAATTTCTGTATAATTTGTTATTTGTGCTCTAAGGAAATTTCCATTTCAAAAGTTAGAAATTTAATTAAAGTCGCGTAATCCTTTCGTCACGAATACATTTGCCTAAAATGTATTTAATAAAATGTATCAAATAAGTATTGTTGTTTGTTTGCAGCTCTTAAAACTGAAATGAGATATTACTGATGTAATGAGTAACTTATAGGTAATTTCACGGGCATCTAGATTCTAGATTATAAAAAACAGTGACTTAATAACCAGTGAATTAATTCAGAAATATATTAGTTTTCAAGAGTCAAATGTTTATGCATTATTTATTTTGACTGTTCGATGGGATTCGAACCCGCGATCTCTTCTCTGAAAATTCTCCTATACAACTGAAAATACTTTGGGGCGAATTTCGAATCCTTCGAACATGTTCGTCAGAACGCTCTCTCTATAAGGGAAAGATTACGGGTTTGAATCCCGCAGAAGCCTTCACTTTTTACGATCTAAATTTGATTTTTGTCGTCTGAACAGTCAGCATACTAATTGCTTCAGAAATTTTTCAGTATATTTATTTTAAGCATTCAAATAAATAATAAATGTGTGATTAAAAAGTCTGGGTTCAATGGTGCCTAAATATGTGAGTAACAAAATCGTAACCTTCGAAAGCTTTTTGAACAACTTCGCATCAGGCGCGGCCATGTTGGTTTATTCTATAACCTTCCTGGTTTAAAAATATACTTTTTATTTTTACTAAAATGCTGTGGTGGTATTGCGATTTTTGTCAGCTACCTACATTAACAATAGATCAGATGTATTTTTTTTTGTATAATTGAATTTTAAGGTTTAAGCAAACGATTACAGAGTTCTTTCTTAAAATTGAAGTCTACGTTTCGGTTGATTCGTTTTGTGTAACAGAGGTCCGCAGTACTTATTTGGATAGGGATAGGGATATGACATTTGTAAAATTTGTTATAAAAGTAATATATAAGTACAAACTACAAAATCTTTGTAATAACCCTCAAGAAAAAGAAACGGATGTTGCCACTTCTGTTACCCAGGATAAGCTATTAGAATTATTTCTAGTCCAAAACTGAAGCAAAGCTAACTCTTGCACCAGTATTTTGCTGAATAATTTTCTTTGTAGATCACAATTTTTTTACAACCTTCAGACTCAAAGTGGCACAAACTATTGCAACGCGTTATTTCGGTCACTTCTACATTTAGACATTAAAAAAAGGTGATACAATTTATCAATGACAGCTCCTCCCTAGCAATACTATCGATAAATATTAGCAACGCGCAACGGTCCTCTAAATAAAGTAGCACTTTCATTTGTGTCCCACAGGAACACATTTGCGTCATTTACCACTGGAACGGGACGTGTCGTCGCATAAAACTCGTATTTACGTAGAAAGTGGTGCGTGAAAATGATTGATACGAATTTAGTACGCGGTAGAAAACGTTATTCCTTGCTGCTGATGAGCTCATTCATCAACCGGTGACAACCAACGCTATTACGTTTACGAATTTAATAAATATAATTTATGTTGTGTCTATTTATCACGGTGAATATTTGGAGAAACGAACTTTCCGATTTTAAAAGGGTTAATGGCCCATATTCAGCAGTGAACTGCCGTGTGAATGTAATGATGATGATGATGATGATAAATGGCGCATTTACTATCATATCTCTTCATATGTGTTTCATCATGTGCTTGAATAATATTTATGTTCTTTTTATTTTCAGCTTATTGGGCAGTGTTTTAAGCTATTTCATCCCTTTTTTTCTATCGTTCCCAAATTCCTACGGATACCACCTTCATCAAAGTCGGTGGAAGAGATTATGTTGAACTTGAACCGACTGAAAGGCACGCGTCATGGATTTTTGATTGCCGAGGTGAGCTAATACAAGATATATCTCTCGCACCACGGCAGACCCAGGAACATCTCTTTGGGATAACCCCCTTCCTCTAATGTGGGAACCATAGTATCAAGCCCCCGAATAAACGAAGGTGCACTTTGCGCCACCGCCGCGGCCTGCTTCCGCTATAGGGCCGCTATCTCACCCCGCAGAATTGACATTATCCATACTGAAACTTGCTCGCCTAAACTTAATCTTTTCACTTGTAACTTAACGATTACCAAACTATAGCCTTGATAAGGCACACTGCTACAATGGAGACTGTAAATGCTACATTAGAGACCGAACCCGCGATCTCTGATGTAGCAGTCAGACATTTTACTTCTACAGCTGATGATATCTGAAAACAAATTAAATACCTATTGTCCATTCTATGTTCGGATAATGATATAGGTATAAGTTAATTTTCAACTCTAAAAAACTAATTGAATATGAAAATTATGATATAATTTATACAGTAATTTACTTTGTAACATATTTCATTAATGGATTTCCGTGAAATCACAACTGAATATTCATTTATGATTTGTATTTCCAGTATTATCGCTTTCAAGTTTTAACAGATACTGTTATTGCAGAATTAATTAGCACAATGAGAAAAATAATGAGAAGAAGTATCATAATAAAGTTTATATTTATGTTAAGTAATGTTTTAGTATATTCTGTATTGTAATCTATATATATAAAAGAAAGTCGTGTTAGTTACTTTGCTTATAACTCAAGAACGGCTGAACCGATTTAGCTGAAAATTGGCAGGGAGATAGTTTAGAGCCAGGAGAAGGACATAGGATACTTTTTATCGTTTTTTTTTTTTTTTTTACTTTTTATACATAATCGTGCTTTACTCTTGATCGAAGATATGTGTTACCTCATGTGCGGTAATTTATTAATCAGGTTAGTAATGCCAGCACCATATCGTGAAATTAATGACGCATTTAATCAAGAATTGGAACGGGAACGTGATTATGATCACTAGGAATTAGATTTAGTAGTTCAAACGAATGTACCCCTGTTGAATTACCAACTTAACCGAACATTAAAAGATTTACGCAATGACTCGAGATGTTTTGGAGGAGCAATGATTTTACTTTCTGGCGATTTCCGCCATATACTGCCAGTAATTCCAAGATCTACGGCTGCCGACGAAATTAACGCTTGCCTCAAATCGTCAAATCTATGGCGCCATGTGAAGAAACTGCAACTGACAACAAACATGAGAGTTAAATTGCTTAATGATACATCTGCTGAAGATTTCTCGGAGCAATTGCTGACTATCGGTAATGGTCAAGTACGTGTCGATGAATCGAGCGAATTAATATCATTTCCAAATAATTTCTGTAATTTTGTCTCATCAAAAGACGAACTTATCAACAATGTATTTGCAGATTTTATTTCTTACTACAAAAATAATGAATGGTTGAGTGAGCGAGCAATTTTAGCGGCTAAGAATAAAGATGTAGATGACCTAAACTACATAATTCAAAATAAGATCATTGGAACAATGCATTCCTTCAAATCTATTGACTGCGTCACAAATGAAGATGAAGCCACCAACTATCCAATTAAATTTTTAAACTCTTTGGACGTGCCTGGCTTACCACCGCACAATTTACGCCTAAAGGTTGGCTCCGTAGTAATCATGCTTCGAAACATAAACCAACCAAAACGGTGCAACGGGACGCGTTTGGTGGTTAGAAAATTGATGAACAATGTAATTTACGCTACGATAATGATAGGAAAATTCAAAGGTGAGGAAGTTCTCATTCCGAGGATACCGGTGATCCCAACCGATATGCCGTTTGAATTTAAAAGATTTCAATTTCCGATACGTCTTGCATTTGCCATGACTATCAACAAATCACAAGGCTACTCCTTAAAAATTGGTGGTTTAAATCTAGAACATTCATGTTTTTCCCATGGTCAATTATACGTGGCATGTTCACGGGTCGGCAGACCATCTGCGTTGTTTGTTTTTGCGCCTGATAATGAAACAAAAAATGTCGTGTATCACAAGGTACTTAAATGAAGAGCAACCTATGTACTAAAATAAACAAATAATTATGAATGATTAATGCAGGTATTTAATTTTTTTTGTATTTTTACCATTAAAAAAAACTGCTTATTTATTGACATTAAGGCGGAACAAAGTTCGCCGGGTCAGCTAGTGTTTAATAAGTAGAACATCTTTGCCTTCTTCATGTATCTTTTTGTTTCTTGTGCCTGTATTGTTTGTTTTTTTGTGAGGAGAAATTAAAATAAATAAAAATAAAAAATATATAGATTAGGTAAGTAATGTAATTCACCATTTATTATCACACCTACTAAGTCATTATAATGTGACTGAACGTAACTAATGGTACCTATACATTAAAAAAGTATGAATAATACCTAAATAGCTGTTCCCGCTGCTTCATAAAAACTTTTTGTAGAGTTCAAGGAAGAAATGAATGCATGCATCACCCTAAGGTTGACTGGTAGAAAATGCCCATGGCATTAAGTCCGCCTTTGTACAATTATTTTGTATTTATGCATAAAGTTTAAATAAATAAATAAAAAATAAAATGAAGAAAATAATTACTCGAATTGGTCCAATTGTTTTCAAGTTTTGCGCTTAGCAATATATTTCGCGATTAATAATTATTCCGATAGAAGACAAAGCGTGAATTATGAATTACCCTTAAAAAATGTTAAACACGTATTATGGTTGCGATGTTGTTGTTGTGATGATGTTGCGATGGTTTTGGTGGTATTATACACCACATAGCTATTTCATCCGATAAGTTTATGAAAACATTAACTATAACCAGTTTTAAAGATCGCGGAAGCTATGAAAGCATAATTCTATTGTGAGGCGAGCCAAAGTTTGCTATAAAATGAGCTTTAAAATTTTGAAATGTAGATAAGTGTAGGAGAAATATTTCATGACCGTAGCTATATATTGTGAGCCGGGTGGTGCGCTTCGGTGCCAAATTACCCGTCAAAATGGTAAATGTAACTTGTTATGTTCTAGCCACATATGTATGTAACAGTCAAGAATTTGGGGTTTAAACATATTTAAATTCTATCTTACTAATATTATTATAGTTCAGGTTAAAGGTGATATGATGCCGTAGCCGCCGACATACGACAAGTGAACAAGAACACAAGAACATACGACTACGGCAGACGCTTGCAGTAGAAGATATGTCGTTGCATTGTATCAACACACACAAGAACATACGACAACTGCAAACCCGTGCAGCAGACGATGATTCGTTGTGTCGTATCGACACACACAAAGAATATATGACAAGTGCAGATCCGTGCAGCAAATGATGATTCATAGCATCGTATCAACACACACAAAGAACATACGACAACTGCAGATGCGACAGCAGACGAAGTGTCGTTGCGTCTTATCGACATACACAGAACATACGACAACTGCAAATGCTTGCAGCTGACGATATGTCGTGACGTCGTATTGACATATCATCTGCTGCATGCGTCTGCACCTTCTTGTCTGTACCTTTTATACAGATATTTCGATATTTGGTACTCAATCAAGCTCAAACGGCTAAAGGATTTGATTTTTTTTCTTCTGTCGAATCGACGGCATTCGTGGTGTAGTATAAGTTTTATGGCAACGCCGCTACTCACAGAGAGGGCTCGAACATAGGTTTCGCTCAACGGGAAGGCTTACTATGACCCCTCCCTATTCCCTTGGATCTGGCTGAAATCTGGTAAAAGAATAGGTTATAGTCCGAAATGTAACAATACTATTTTTCAGCCCTGAAATAGTCTACCAAGGATTGTAAAAACGAAATTCTACGTCGACGAAGTCGTAGGTAACAACTAGCTTAGAATAAATTATATTTTATATTATGATTATAAATTATAATTATTGAATAAAATTGTTACTTCTAAAATATATGTCTCATTAGATATTCATCAAAACATTTCATTTCAATTCAAACTAACACTCAACTCTCACAATATCGAGTAGCTGAACTGAAAGCTATATAAGCTGGATTTAGCACAGAAGCCCGATATATAGCGCTTATTACTAACTATTTTCTGTTCCTCTCCACCTAAACCTCATTTAATAACTCAAAACTTAAATCGAGTTTTTTCAATTCTGCATATAGATATGTACAGAAAATAAAAATAGGTATTACGTATTCGACACTTTTGGGTGTTTATCCCCAAATTTTTCACTATTTTTCCAGCTCAAAGGTGCACCTACAAAATGGTCAATTGGTATCTTCATCTTAATTACACTTTATTGATAACACACTTGTATTACTTCACGATATTTACTATTGTAAACCACCGATTTCGCCTTGAGGCACTCACAAAGAACCTTCAAGAATCCCGCAAGGTGAAACCAGTTAGGAACAAGGCAAGGCAAGGCTCCGTGGTTTCGCCTTCAGTTAGGTATAATAATAAATATCGGGGAGTATAATAAGTATAAGTATAAGTACAAGGGGAGAAGTAAGTATATCAATAATACATACAATCAATAATATATAATAATAAATTCCACCACGTGCCATCAATTAATAGAATAATTAATCATTCATCCTAATTACTTCTCTTGCCTTTCCCATCTTTTAAATAGCGTATAAGTACATAAAATTATGAAATTTGCTTGATTAACAAATACAGTAGCTTACAATTATATTTGTAGTTGAAATATTAGAAATATAACAAGTACAAACTGGAATACAAGTCATTACCAGGAACATTCGCCAGCATTTTCAGTCTACAACTACATATTTTTTGTGGAGAGCTCATCTGTAACACGAAGATAAGAACGTTAAACTTTCATTCTACTACCTAAGCTAGTAAGATTATCCAACAGTCGGGTGAAAGACTACAATTTACATTTACTGGTGTGTTTAAAAAATTGGGAGTATGTAAAGGGAAATTCTGTGTTCCTTTGTTTGTCTTATATAACTCTAATCATAAATAAATGTTTCACCTATATTCAGAATTCAATGAGAAACTTTAGACGTCTGATTTGCGAGTGCTTGCAGCATTTAGAAGCAGCTCATATTCATATTCTCCGAGGAACACTGATATTAATCTCAAAGTGCATTGTAGTTGCAGTGCGGTGTTATATTCTGACAATTGACCCTTACTCTCAACACAATATTACATTGTGAATTTCTCATTTATACTGCTCACAAGAGGTAGGATTTTAGACGGGCATTTATAGTATTCGTTAACCGTTTACAACATGGAATATAGGATTTCTAGCCTGTGAGTAACATTGTATGAAATACAGTTCTTAATACTTATAAGTATTTACTTCACAATAATTTGTTGTGCTTAGGTTAAATATCACACTGTAGTAGTTTGCATATGTTATGTTTTTTTTGGTTGTTTATTATGATCGGATTAGTTAGCCAGGCTATCGCATTAGGGTAATGTTAAACGTTAAGGGAAATAAAATAAATTCATACAAAAATGATTTAAAAAAAAATCACATCAAAGAGGTATCACGTGGGAATTATCATAATTTTGTGAATTACATACAAAATCTAATAAGTAAATAGAATTTAATTAAAAAAATCTACTTACTCAACACATGAATTTTCTGCAATCAAAATTTTCTTTAATAATTACCTACCTATACAATCGCCTAACAAAATTTTCACTTAACAAAATTATTAACCTCATTGGAGTTTCCCAGTTAATATACAGCTATTATTAATATTTAGAAGTTGCCTACGAAAAAAAGCAATATGCGACAACTATATCTATGTATTCATTTTATGAACTGCCTTCATTGTAACAAATATTAATATCTCAATATAACGGAGATGTTGTTCGAACCAACAGAGTCCTAGATTATGAAACAAAAAAGGATTATTGAGAAAATATATGATCAATATAACAATCTCTAGTATTTCAATAAACTATATTTACAAAGGTCTGTTTACACAACAATACTTTTCCTTAATAAAGCCTTTTATTATAAGTTGTGTCAGTTAAGTTGATGTCCACATATCCACGCCATGCTGGTCACGTAATGTTTGTATCTCCCTCAGTAGATCCAACCTTAACTGAATATTTGGTACACAGCTTGAAGCGTTCACGTTTTATTATATGACCCGACGTGAGCCGCTTTATTTACTTATTATATTATGTTATTCTAGTTTATATGGAGTTATACCAGAACATATTGCAAATCTACGGTATTTTTAACCAAGCTTGACGTGAGAGTATAATTTTGACGCTGTGGTTGGTCATATAAAATAATTTGATAAAAACTTTTTAGTGACTATGGTTTCACTTATCATATATCATACAACGCGAAAGTTTATAAGTGAGTATTCTATCCTTTATCTTTGTATTTAGAAGGACCTAGTTTTGCTCCTTTCTGCCACTTATTTCTTTTCAAGTTCAACAAAGCAACAAAGCTTGCGATAGATGGACACAACACAGAACAAGAAACAATAATTCAATCAAAACAGAACGTATTTGTTCGTCGCAGAATGGAGACGTCGTGCATGGGTCTGTCTATATAAATTGTGAGGCATATGTGTTACACTAGTTAGTACCTACTAATAGTAATTTCTAATCATCTTCATCACAATGTCAATTCCAGTTGGGGCTAAAGTTTGTACATAGAAGCTCCGAGTCTGCTATACTACTCTTAGTCAATCTAGACCCAAAATAAGCATAACTTACAAACTTTTTTTCTTCCAAATACTATGTATTTAGATACACACACATCGACCATAATATTTGTGTAGCATTCATTCTTAAATATACTCGTAAACCACGAAATTCACTCAAAAATATAAATACAAAAATATTGCCAATACGGCTGTTATTTACATCTTCGGTACGTATGAGTGGCTTCGCAAATTTATTTTATGATATGATTTTTCACGTGACATGAATAATTATGCCAACAGGAAAAGCATAAAAGCGTCTTAATTTTTTAACATTAAACCTCAAAAGAGCTGTTGAATGTATGTGAATAATCAAATTACATCATAAGTTAATTCTTGTAACATTTACATATAATACCTTTCTCTTTCCGGTGTAAGCAGAGACAATATTTAAGCTTGACTGGTAGACGTAACGAATAGGATTTAAAAAAAAAAATAAAGAAAAGAAAGATAATTTTAAAATGATTCTGGTTCGACACAAGGCTTTTGTACATATCTATGTATGTGGGCGGTTTTTACTAACTTGGCACACGTATTCTTTGATGGAAAACAACTTTGATTGTTTTCATAAGGAGGGGGGGGGGGGGGGGAGAAAAGGGGGAGCGATTGCTGTGGCATTATTCGTGATGAAATGGAATTTGCTGATTCTTTACTAAAATCAAAGGAAACTTTCTCTTATGTATGTGCATTAAGATTACAAGTAATTCCGTGTGTGAACTCTACTCTCGTTCCCGTAACTCTCAGGTAATTTGCATAGGTATGACCTATTCCCGTTATGACTCCAACTATGTGCAAAATTTCTGCCAAATCCATCGAATCACCGCGTAAAAGTGCAACAAACAAGCCAACTCACTTTTGTATTAATAATATTAGCTAGGAAGTTTGGATTTGGCTTGCTAAGCTTGTGTAGCGTTATATATACTGCTCACGAAGTTCTTATGAAAACTTTGGATATTGTGAAAACCAACGAGTACAGTCAACGGCAAAAGTTGCTTGATAGAAAAACATTTACAAGCCTTTCCTATATTAGAATATACGTTATACGTATCAATAAGTTACCTACCGTTTATGTAATTTTAAAATCTCCAGCAGAAGAAGTTGATTTTCATAGTTTGTTATTTACTTTTAGAGAAGTGTACAGTTGAAGTATTAAAAATAAAAGTATGGCTAAAACCACTTATTCCCTGTAAATTTAATCTAGATAATTATAGTATCCATACTAGGACAAGAACTTCAACCTGCAGCTATAATTTCAAATACCAAGACTCTCTATAAACTACTACTAGATATCAGCTATTTCCTGTAAAGTACAGAATATTGCGGTTAATAATAACCACGTGTTATGTTCCCGGCGGTGAGTAGGGTAGCCAGAGCTCACTGGAGAGTTTTTGTGTTGTCAATAGGAATACCGAGGGCTTAACTTGTCACCAGTATGTAATGGTATGACACCCTGCTTTGTCTTCTACATTGACAGCACAGATATTTATCTTAACCTTCACTCCTTCTACTAGGTTGTCATTCGGCTCCACCCGTCATCCCTAGACCCGCGCTCATGAAAGACTGAGGTCATTCTGCGACCTCCGAAGCCCAAATCACCTCCACTCATCGCAGGCTGTGCGGGTCCGGAGTCTTCATTGGGCTCGTTCCACCGTCTCCTTTTCGAGCATTATTTGCTCGCAGAAGGAGGTGCCGGCAATCCAAGAGTCGCGTATCGTACCATCGTCGTGAGCAATATGGTGAGCGAGAGAACCCGCACTCCAAGGGACGCGACTAGAACCCGCCTCGGCGTCTCCCACGCCAGCCGGGTGGTCAGCGTGTGCAACCCCGAGTCCTCGCATCACAGTGATGGCACTCGGACGGTCGCTCCTTCTGGATCCGACGCAGGTAAGCCCCAGAGCACCCGTGCCCTGTGATTTCCTGCGTCAGTCAGTTCGAGAGGCTACCGAGTGGCCTCCTTAGCCAGTCCCCCATGATGGATCTTATCGCTGTTACGACTTGTTTGCCTAAGTTGTATAAAAAAAATCCACAAATATATAAAGGCCACTCACAACACTTTCTATATTTATGTGCCTACAACGTAAAAAGTAATATATCATGTTGTAAAACATAGCGCCATGGATCGTCAAAATGTATGACGTCTAAATTATCATCATTAAAAATAAAATAGATCACTTTATAAATCCCACGGGTGTCGTAAAAACCGCTGTGGTGTTACAACAGGTGGATGGATGGCATTCACCTGCTTACACAAATGTTACCGAGGTCGTAAATCATAGCTATCAACCATCATTATAGCTATATATGAGGGAGGATAAAAACATGTAGTATGACTACGTATTTAATCATAAAAATCATGCGCATCTACAAAGAGCTGGTAAAATGAATAATCAGGGTGACACGTCCACACGTCACCAGAGGGCTTAGGAAACTAATTAGAATTAGAAATGCGCTAATCAGTTTCATTCCCAAAGTTTTACCAATCATCATCATCTTTGTGTTAATTTCGCTCGCACCCGAAACTGTTACCTGGGAACCCAGAGTCCGTTTTTTTTTAATTTAACTGTATCGCAGCTGAACTTTAATATATTTCGTGAAGCGACAGCTATCTGGTTCCCAAAACCTATATGTATAGGTGATATCGCATTCAGAGCAGTTACTTGATTATCAGGAGTGCTACTATCCGTAACGACTGCCATATATGCTTATATGACAACTGGAACCAATGGCTTAACGTACTCTCCGTGCGGTCAGACCAGTGCAAATAGCCATATTCATGCATACAAATATTTGCACTGAGTGGGGATCGAAAGCGCACCTCCTGCTTAACAGTCGTGTTCGCTACCGCTACGCCTCAGGCGAAGTTTTAGCAATCAAATGTGTAAATAGAGAGATGTTAAGTTAGAAGTACCAATATACGAGTAATGCCAACAATAATAGGCATCCTATATTTAATTTATTAGTCAATATCAAGATAGCAAATATACTCTCATTGTTAGGTACAATGAGAGTATATCAATAGTATACATAAAAGCTACTTCATATATATCCATATATTTGAATTATATTTATGTTGGTGTAACAATAGCAAATGAATGTTATAAGATAATATATGAACTTAGTTTGGTTGGACGTTATCCTACTAATCTTATTCTAGTTCCTACTGCTATTACGTTTTATATATCTTTTTCTTTTTTGATTTTCCCCGTACTCTCAATACTTCTTAGACAAAATGTGTTGCGGCGGTTGCTGTGGAGGCTGTTGTTGCCCTTGCATAACCATCTACACCTGTTGCACGAAGATCTGCTAGTGTACATGTGGAGGAACGGGATGTGATGTCCCTCCAACACAAAGGGAGGATTCTCCGACCAGGCAAGGTGATCGCGCCTGGCGGGCCGCAGCCCCTAACGGTTGTCGTTGGGTTGTTGTATATATACTGTACTAGCGAGAGAACTTCATTTTCGCGATGCAGGATCGTTGTGACGTAGTAGTGACGTCGTAGTTAGTTTCGTAGTAGTTACTCGTGTTGTCGCTAGATGGCGCTGTGTACATGTGGTATCGCCACATCACTCCCCTCCAAGATCGGAGGTTGATTGTGTTGAGTCAGCTGTCTTAGCTCTCTTGAGGCGAGGCGAATCCTTGGTGAGTTGAGGTGAGTCCTCGGCAGTGTCGGGGCGAATGCTGCGTAGACGGGAGAGGTGTTCTCTTCTTGGACCGTAAGTGCAGTGTACTGTGCGCCTTAGATGCAGGCGTGGCCGAAGGTAACCAGGCTGCAGCGGTCGCTGCATGCTATGGTAGCCTTGTAATGGCCGAAGTGCTGGATGGCGTTGCTGGATGGTTCGGGTTGTTGTATATATACTGTACTAGCGAGAGAACTTCATTTTCGCGATGCAGGATCGTAGTGACGTAGTAGTGACGTCGTAGTTAGTTTCGTAGTAGTTACTCGTGTTGTCGCTAGATGGCGCTGTGTACATGTGGTATCGCCACATACAGCTGCGGCCGAGCTCTCTTCGTGGCTGGAGCCTGAAGATTCCATGTCCGAAGATGGGGACCGGCCCTCCATTTCTGTGGTCGTTTCCGTGCCGTTTTTGGGAAATATACTCCTATATATGAAAGTTCGAATGCTTGTTACTCAATATGTACCTACTCGTATCAAACAACTGAATGGACCTAATGGAAATTTGGTAGGAAGAAGATAGATAACAGTCTAGAGTAACACATAGACTTGGCTTCATACGTAGAATAAATTCATATCGGTTGAGGCAATGAGATCAAAATTCCACGCAAGCTAAGGCGATAAGAAGATCCCCTTTTAAACTCAGTATTAAAAAGGATCTAGTAACAAAACATAAAACGGACATAACTAGATAACAAAAATATAGAAAGGTCGAATGTGCGTGAATGTACGTACGACTCATGTTATAAAGCCTGCCATTTCGCGAGCTCCACCGTCCCGTTCTAATGGCACTCTCTGAATGACGAAAACGTCCCGTTTATGATAATCGCCGTATTTCACGACCACATAAACCCGAGTGGTGTCGCTGGATACCGATTTTCCTAGATTATATTCCCCTTAAAAGTATAGTTAATCGTATTTGCCGACGCGATGACTTTTACAACAGAGAAATCATACAAGTAAAGAGTATGATAATATTTTCTTGTATTTATAATTCAATACTACCACGGAGGTACTACAATGACGGAGCAGCGCGTGTGTGACACCCTTAGTGTTGCACACGTTCATAGGCCACGGTGGCCGCTTTCCATCAGGTGGGCCGTGTGCTTGTCTGCCACCTACGTAGTATAAAAAAAAAAAAAAAAAAATACTACAAAACGTCAGTAATGTGTGTCATAAATCAGTGGTTCTATTCAGGATCACAAAAAATGGAGATTACCGCAGACTGCAGATGAACAGCTGACCATATTTTTTATACCACTTAGGTAGCCGACAAGCACACGATCCACCTAATGGAAAGTGGTTACCATGGTCTATGGACGTGAGCAATACCAGGGGCATTACACTCGTGCTGCCGACCCTGTAGAAACCTTCCAATGCCCTTATTGTAGTCGCGTGTCTTTTTCAATTATTAAATGTGTTTTAGTGGCTTTTTTAATTCAATTTCGTGTAAATTCTTTGTCTAAAGTTACTACCTAAAAGTAAATATTAATACAGTAATAAAAGTCTTATACTCTCCAAGACGTTAATTAGACTGTAGTGCTTGTGCGGCTAATCACGAAATTAATTTCCTTGCGATTTACACTGCATAGTAAGGCATTGGGGTCAAAAAATATTTTTTCCTTTATTAAGTAGCAACATTTTCGGTTAGTAATTTATTTTCGGCATACCCATTGTTTACAAAGTGTCCGACAAAGGGACCGAAAATCAAAGTTGGCAAATGTGGGTGTTTAATACACCTCTGCCTACCCCTTCGGGGATTACGGGCGTGAGTATGTATGTATGTAATAAAAGTTCATGAATATTTCATGGTAACTCTATATTAAAGTGGTAATAAAATTAATTATCCACGATATTGTATACATAAAATTAATCTTCATAATAGCTATCAATGTATTCTATGTTAAAAATTCGTTATACAGCGATCACAAACATTTTGATAATTGAAAATTAATTGAACAGAATCACAAGCAAATATTCTGTGGTAATGTGGATAAGTTTCAATCAGTAGGTATTGACATAGTAAAATTGTAACAGACAGCACATAGTATGGGCTTTTATTTACATATTTATCGTCGAGGACAAATTGGACCAATTTCCACTAAATCCCGCTTATTTTCTTGTACGAGTCAACTGAAGGATTTTCCTCGAGCAATTGAATTACCTACTATGATGGTCATATACCTCAACCTGTCAGTACCTGCTTAATTAGGTTTATATCAACGGGAATGCTCACGGAAGGTAATTTTATACAGAGAATTCTCTCATTGTCACAGTTTTTCATATTGATTAGATATACAAAGCCTTATAAACATCTTATACGTCTGATACTCTCCAAGACGTTAATTGGTAGCACTTATGCGGCTAAGCACGTAATTAATTTCCTTGCGATTTACACCGCATAACAAGGAAACAGGTCAATCTTTTTTATGCACGTTTATTTTGCTGCTACATTTTCGGATTGGAATTTATTTTCGGCATACCCATTTTTGCACAAAATGCAGCAATAGGCTCGCCCCCTATTACGTGGGACCGAAAATTATAGTTGGTGAAATGTGGGTGTTTAATACGCCTCTGCCTACCTCATCCGCGATAACAGGCGTGAGCATGTATTTATGTATGTATGCATTATAAACATCTTCAGGACAAAAGTCAACCTAACCTGCTAGCCCATGCTACTGCTAAACAACGTTCGAAGTTCTGGGAAGAGACTTTCTTTTAAGCTTGGGAGGTCAGACGACAGTCGTTCCTGGAAATACACTGGGAACTATTGTTTATAACTAAAGATAAAACATCTTTATTACTAGTATTCAAACGCTAAGGTATGTTTAATTAGAATAAATCTTTATTTCTAAATGAGCCAGCCGAAAACACGCTTTTGAACAGATAAAACCAACATTTATAGCTTTTACTGTAATTAGAATTTACTAATTTATTTTCTAGGTAGATTAAACTACAGGCAGTTGCTTAACTGTTTCTATTTTCTCTTGTCTGAAGTGCGGAAATCAGGAATTCAGAAGAAAAACAACTGGGCTAGTTTTGATGTTAACTGTGCAATCTTTAATCGTAGACTGGACTTACAAAAAGGTTTTGTGCTTACAATAAGTAGGTACCGACATAACTCGATCAAGTTAATTAATAGACATCGGTACCTATAGCTTCGTTATTAATACGTGGTTTGTTGCGGTGGCGAATTAATCAGGCGCTTGAACATGCCCCCGGGCGTTGAGGACCACGTCTTCAACCAACATGGAATCAATCTGATATAGGCAAGGGGCAGATTCTATTGAAGGCTCTCCGAATGACGCCAACAGAAGTCCGGATGTCCGCCACACGAACAATTCCATCCGATCCAGGGTGAATGGCAACTACTCTGCCTAACCTCCATTTCAAGGGAGGAAGACCATCTTCCTTTACCACAACCATGGAGCCCAATTTCAACCCATCCTTACAGGAACGCCATTTGGTTCTCTGTTGAAGTTCGGCGACATACTCCTTACTCCATCTGCTCCAGAAATGCTGGCGGAGTTGCTCAACACGATGATAACGAGCTAAGTGGGTTGGAGAATGATCTTGGAGGTTCCGCTGGGGCAACGAAGTGAGTGCCCGACCAATCAAAAAATGGCCCGGGGTTAGCGGAGTGTCGTCATCAGGATCCGACGACAGCGGAGTCAGAGGACGTGAATTTAAAATCGCCTCGATTTGGGTCAGTGTAGTGTAAAGTTCCTCAAAGGTCAAATTACAATTTCCCAACACTCGTCGAAGATGATATTTGGTTGACTTCACACCCGCTTCCCAGAGTCCCCCAAAATGAGGACTATATGCCGGTATAAAATGGAACCGAATTCCGTCATTGGCCAAATTTTCACCTAAGGAAGCTGAATTATGTTTTAAAAACTTCGATAAATCATTGTACGCACCAACAAATGAGGTACCGTTATCAGAATAAATATGAACAGGCTTTCCTCTTCGCGAAATGAATCTATATAATGCTAGTAAATAATTATTGCTAGTAAGGTCACCTACAAGCTCCAAGTGAATTGCCTTTGTAGTGAAACAAATAAATATCGCTATGTACACCTTTACGAGCCTACATCCGCGACCTTGGCGACTAGCACACATGACAGGACCCGCGTAATCTACGCCTGTGCTTTCGAACGGACTACCTGGAAGTAAACGCTGCCGCGGTAAGTTTCCCATTAAGGGAGTCACTACATTTCCCTTCAATTTACGGCAGAGTACGCATTGGTGAAAACACGCCTTTGCCAAGTTGCGGCCACCGATAGGCCAATAGGTCTCCCTGATCGAAGCCAACAATAGCTGTGGCCCTGCATGCATCAATCTATTATGTTCGTAATTAAATAATAATTTAGTGAAATAATGAGCGGACTGTAATATAATGGGATGCATTTTATTATAACTAAATTCAGAATTATTGAGACGTCCTCCCAAACGTATAATATTCTTACTATCTAAATACACATTAAATTTAAGAAGAACGCTCCCCTTTGGAATAGGCCTTTTTTAATAAGTAATTCATGTTCAACAAAAATGACTCCTTTTGACTATGTAAGATCAGTACATTTAATGCGTCATGTAATTCATTTTCTGAAAGAAATATATCACTAACTCTTTCCCTTTTACATACTTTAATAAACCGAAGTACATATGCAACACAGCGCACTAGTCGCAAATAATTCGAAAAACGTTTAAAATCAATGAACGAACCGTCTTTACAATCAATTTTATCAACGGCGCTTAACGAAGTAACCGAACGAGTTTCAGGCAACGTTTCTAGTCCTAAGTGCCTTTGCTGAGTAGGCCAACTGCTTATATTCTTCGTCAAGAAGTCGGGACCCAACCACCACAGATCTGAATCTCGCAGAGTATCAATGTCAAGACCACGCGATATTAAATCTGCTGGGTTTTTATCAGTAGGGACGTGTCTCCACGAACAATTCCCAGCCTTGTCCAGAATTTCAGCAACACGGTTACGTACAAAGGGTTGAAGTCTGGAAGGCATCATTTGCAACCATCCCAGTACGATAGTTGAGTCCGTCCAGCAATAAGCACGAGTTATAACGACTCGAAGTGAGCAGCGTACCTTGTCATACAGACGCGCTCCTACCACTGCGCCACACAACTCCAACCTTGGGATAGTTGTGGGCTTAAGCGGTGCTACCCTACTCTTAGCCATGAGCAAACGAGTCATACACTGACCTTCGTCATTGACACTTCGAATATAAACGCATGCTCCGTACGCGCGCTCGGAAGCATCTGTAAATATGTGAGCTTCTAATTCTCTGTATGAGTCAGAGACTACCATCCGAGGGATGCGAAAGTTATTGATCGACGGTAATAATTTAATAATCCTATTCCACCGAGTACTAAGCTCCGGGGTAAGTGGTTCATCCCATGACAATTTGTCTAACCACATTTGCTGCAGCATCATTTTCATGGTAATCACACAAGGAGACAGAAGTCCTAATGGATCGAATATTCGTGCAATTACCGAAAGTAAATCTCTTTTTGTGTACGCATCAGAAGTTACATGCATGGTTATGGAAAAACCTAGCTCATCAGAACTTGCACACCAACTGAGACCTAGCAGCTTGTCGGGTTCACTCGACCCTAAATTTAAATCAAGCGACGAGTCAACAGACCCAGATACCAACTGAGGTTCGTTTGACTTCCACTTTCTCAGCACCATGCCAGCCGATGACAACGCCTTTGTAACTTCTGAGCGAATAAATTTTAATTCATCTAAATTCATACTGCCTGTACATAAATCATCAACAAATATATCATGAATTATAATTTCACCGATTTTTTTATTGCTACATTCGAGGCCTATCTGTTTAAGACAACGCGTGGCCAGATATGGCGCGCTCGTTGTCCCGTATGTTACCGTATTTAACTCATACACCTTAATAGGTTCTTCAGTGCTACCACGCCAAGCTATTCTTTGCAAGTGCCTGTCAGATGAATGAACGACTACTTGTCTGTACATTTTCTCCACGTCAGCTGCTAAAACATACTTGTGCTGTCGAAACCTAAGCAGAATAGACAACATATCGTCCTGTACTGTCGGTCCATTCATCTGCAAATCGTTAAAGGAAATACCGGAGGACGTAGGACAACTAGCATTAAATACTACGCGGAGCTTGGTTGTGGTACTACCTTCACGTAGCACACCGTGATGTGGTATGAAATAATTATTAGACCCTAAATCATACGTTTTAATCTCTGTCATATGGCCCAACCTCTCATACTCAGACATAAACTCATAATACATTTTTGCAAATTCTGGTTTAGCCTTTAACTTGCGTTCTAAGGAGTACAAGCATTGTGCAGCTCTTTTATAGGAATCTCCTAGAACGGACGGGTTTTGTTTTAGAGGTATACGTACACAAAAACGGCCGTCACTCAACCTCGTCGTGTTTTGTTTGAAATGGTTCTCACACAACTTCTCTTCCGGTAAATAATTAGATATGTGAGAACCTACCTCTTCCAGCTGCCAAAACCGCGATAAGTCAGACCTAATTTGATCCAAATTATCCTCATTCGAATCACAGATTTTAGTAAAGTTACATCTTATGTCATTCGAGGGTAATGTAAAATAATTCTGAGTAACAGGACCGGCCACTATCCAGCCTAATCTGGTTTCGCATAGTATTGGTTTATCAACACCTAACTTAATTCTTTGCGACCCTAAGAAGTCCCAAAATAGGTCAGCACCAATCAAAATATCAATATCACTGGGCTTGTAGAAACTAGGATCGGCTAAACATATATTTGAAGGTATATTAAATTCTGATATATTAATTTCTCGACACGGCACACTGCTCGTAATAAATGGTAAAACAAAACAATGAAGTCTGCAAGAAAAACTATCATTTAATGACCTCATATTTACATGACATATTCTACCTACGTGTGAGGACACGTTATTAATGCCGAGAATCGACCTATCGACTTGATTTGTATTTAATTTTAACAAAGAACACAACCTTTCCGTCATAAAGCAAGATGTGCTACCGCTGTCTAGTACCGCACGAACTAAATGCTCACGATTATTACAATCAAATACCTTGACCAAAGCAGTTGACAACAACACATCGCGCTGTGTATGTTCGTCATAATTTAAAACAATGCTTGCCGACAATGCAACACTATTTGCATCGTGAGCGGGGGTAACCGACGAAGACGACGGAGTAGACGAGTGTTTAGATTGGTAATTACGTATACCTGTAGACTCCGATAAATGTATAAGTGAATTATGCCTACGCTTACATACTTTACAGCCTGACTTTTTACAATGATTCGCAAAATGACCATGCTTAAAACAATTAAAACAAACCTTGTAAGCGGGCAATAAATTCCGACGTTCATCATTACTTAAAGCCAGAAACTGTGAACAATTAATTAAACCATGATCACCTTTGCACATGGGACATACATGACTTGAGACAACTGCATCGGAACTGTGAGCTTGTGCCGTAACCATCGACTTAATCTTAGGACGCGAGCAAACGACCGTCTCGGACTGAGTACGTTGCATTTCTAAAGACTCGAGTAAATCAGCGCGGGCGCGGAGAAATGTAATAAACTGCTCAAATGTTTTGACGCTGTTTCGGTCTAAACGAGTTTTAAACTCCTCCCACTCCTGAGACGTGCTCCGATCAAGCCTACGAACAACTATATGAATCAAAAGAGTGCCCCAACTATTTACAGGCTCACCTAACAATTCGAGGGCTCTTAAATTTCTTTGCAGCTGGTCTACTAAACCCTTTAACGAACTAGAAGATTCCTTGACGATACGGTCTATAGATAATAATTGCGACACATGATTTTGAATCAGTAAATCTTTATTATTAAATCGATCGCATAATAAATTCCACGCCACAGTGTAGTTGCTAGCAGAAAGAGCAATTGATTGAATTATCACGGCAGCAGGTCCTTCCAGGGAAGCCCGTAAATAATGAAACTTGTTCACTTCGTCAATATACTCATTAGAATGAATAAGGCTAGTAAAGGTGTCATGAAATTCTAGCCAATTACAGTACGAACCACTGAATTTTGGCAAATGTATGATAGGAAAACTAACCGGCTTACGTGTCTTAGTTGGCGTAGTTCTACCACTACTCACAGCTTGGGTATCCTTAATATAATTATTTAATAAAGTCTTTCCCTGAGACAGGTACTTAAAATACAACAACTCAAATTCTGAACGTTCGGTTAACTGTACTTGAATATCGTCCGCAACGCATTCTAATTGTAACTGTACCTCATCATATTTGTCGTACAATGACTCCATCTTCCCAATCCATAACTGCAATTCAGTAACATCACAGCTGTCTGTGGTTTTATCAAGAAAATTAGCAAACATAGTCAATTGGCCTTTGAAGCTGGCTCGCTTCCGAATCATGACTTTTTCTTGCTCAGACATACTGGGAAACGAGTGCCGTCAACCTGGAATTTATACAAAAACAAATTGAGAACTAATAACGACGCGACAGAGATAATATCAGTTAATAATGATAGGTGCACAACTAAGTGGGTACTTAATACCTATACTTAATTACCGCAGAATTTTGCTTATTTGTTCAATAAAATTTATGAATTCGAGTTAATTGAACCTAAGGTATACAACTTTAACAAGATACCTAAATATTTTATAACTCGGACGTAAAATAATTCACTTACAACTTCACAATTAACGGATACAAAAAAAACTACAAATATAACAATTGATATGAATACCTTTCACTAAATCGTATCAAACATATCAAAATACTTTATACATACCGACGCCCCCGAGGAATAAACCTGTATTGTACTATTACTGGGTTATTACTGTTATTGCATTTTCGGTATCTATGGGTCAGCATGCACCTATGTAATTTTTTTCAAATTTTTGTAGCGATAATATCCACCTATTTACCCTATGACACCTTTGTTCTTCGGAAAAAGTGGTAATTTTTATGTACGAGAAGAATATCATAATACATTATTACAAATTCATTTGTGTGGCTACATTTCGGTAAAGTAATATTACTGCAAAATATTTTCTATTAATTACTGGTTAAACCGATTACAGGTTTATTCTCGTGATTTATGAGATTGACATTTTCGGTAATACTCAGTTACAGTAATCATTTGGGATCGTGATATAGGTATTGGCGTTAACTGCTTCGCATTTCGAGGAAACATTGCAACCTGAAAGCTCCCCCGTAATTAATAACACTTATTATAGGTACCACACTGACCATTAGTTGTCAAAATAAGCAACCTGATATTGGAACTGAATTAAATTGTTGTTAAAATGAGCAACCTGGTGTTAGAACTGAATTAATACAACATTCAATAGAGTTGAACCAAATAATTTGGAGGTACCTTCCACTTCCCTAAATGAAAATGAATACACCAGAAAACGTAAAACTAATGAAGGTCTATGGTCTAGCAAGAAAAATAAATTACTGAAATATCCACAAAAGTCTATAGGAGCTGTTGGGAATTGTAAATTGAACTGTGGTAGCCAATTTACCTCTTCAGATAGGCAAAATAATTATATTTGATAAATTTTATAAACTACCTGATCGAAAACTGCAATAGATATACTTTGCTAAACATACTAAAACAGAAAACATCAAACAAATGACTCTACAACAAAAAAATAATCGCACACAGTAAAATGTGGATGTTTTGGTTTGTAAGACGTTTTTTTCTAAATACTTTACAAATTAATGAACAAATGGTATACACAGCAATAGTAAAATTTAAAACAGATGACCGCGTTACAGACTTAAGAGGTAAGCACAATAATAGACCTGTTGATTTGGATTCGACGATTGACCTCCACCTCGAAGTTTGATCCGTCTAATCGGACCATCTGTCCAAGGTAGACGTACTTGTCTACAACTTCGAAGGTCGAGCCTCCAACTGACACTGGGGAGGGCCTTAGAATATGAGCATTCGCCATAACCTGGGTCTTGTCCATATTCATCTTGAGGCCCACCTGTTGAGAGACTCGGCTGAAGTCGTCGAGCATTGTGTTAAGATCCTCCAGCGATCCTGCCATGAGCACGATTTCATCGGCAAAACGAAGGTGAGTGATGTATTCGCCATTAACAATAATGCCAAGACCTTTCCATTCCAGTAGCCTAAAGGCATCCTCCATTGCATTGGTGAAGAGCTTCGGGGATATTACATCTCCTTGTCTCACTCCCCTCTGCAACAGTATCGCCGCTGTGCTCTGATCTTGTACTTGGACTGACATGGTGGCGTTTTCATACAAACACTTCAGCACTTTGATGTACCGGTAGTCTATATGACACCGCTGGAGTGATTGTAGCACTGTCCATGTCTCGATCGAATCAAAGGCTTTCTCGTAGTCCACAAACGCTAAACATAGTGGCTAGTTATACTCCTGAGTCTTCTGTATGACTTGCCGCAGCGTATGAATGTGGTTTGCGGTACTATAACCTTTTCGGAGGCGACTGAAAGTCATCAAACCTGTGTTCGACACCATTCGTGATAACCCTCGAAAACAGCTTATAAACATGGCTCAGAAGCGAGATGGATCTGTAGTTCTTAAGAGAGGCTTTGTCACCTTTCTTGAGGAACAAGATCACCACGCTTCTGTTCCATGCTTCCGGCGTAGTAGCTTCGAATAAGACAGAATTGAAGAGCTTCTGAAGGACTTTGAGTATCGGTGTTCCACCCGCTTTCAGAAATTCCGAAGTGATTCCGTCTTCTCCTGGTGCCTTGTTATTTTTAAGCTGCTTGAGGGCCACCCTAATCTCGTACAGGCTGATGTCCGGGATATCCTCGGTGTAGTGTCGGGTTAGCTTGGCTCTTGGATCTTTAACCGTATCAGTAGCAGACTTGGTGACTGAGGTATAATGCTGTCCATAAAACCCCTCGATTTCCCTCAAAACATCTGCCTTAGTCGACGCGACCCTACCGTCCTTCCTCTTCAGCTTTGTCAACTAGCTCTGCCCAATAGACAAGTCTTTTGCGAACACTTTGGAGCCTTTATTTCGCTCAATCGTTTCCTTAATACACTGAGTATTAAAGGCACGGATGTCGTGTCGCAAAGACTGCTGGATACGTTTATTGAGCTGTCGATGTGCTTCAGCGTCATTGGTAGACTGCAGCCTCATAGAGCGTCGTTCGGCCATGAGTTTAAGGGTGTGATCGGTGAGCTTCTGTGGTCTATCTCTTCGACGGGGCCTGAAGAATTTGGAGCGCACTGAATGCTTCAACCAACCTGTTATTTATCTCGTCCACTTTACTGCATTCTTCTAGGCAAGAGCAGCGATTCGAAAGTTCGAGTTGAAAGCTCTCGGGGTACTGTATATGGGAAGCTTTAGGTCGGAGCGTAGAGAGAACAAGATAATAATGATGATAACAATGAACTTAGTGATTGAGTACTCCGTTCGATGTTTTTATTTTTTTTATATTTTTTATATTACAATTGTGATCTCATTATGGACATTTTGCCCATTTTAAACAATATTTTTAAATTTTATGAGTTTTCTTTGATTTTCCCTTAGAGATACCGATAACAAATTTATTTACGAAATCTGTTTGAACGATTACATTAAAATATAATTACCCAAAAGATCTATAATATTCCAGTTTCTATAATTTACCATTATAAGGTTATTAAAATGTTTACCATAATAAGTCGGTAACTGAACATTACATTTATTTACTAATGAACATATACATCGTTGGAGAACTCCGTAAACTAGTTTTATGTCTATGATTTTGAAGAAATTATTTTTATATTACAAGAATAATTCGGTAAGTAGACGTTGCTGGAATATTATTGATAGTTCATGGTGGTAATATATCAATACCCTAAAAACTGTTAGAAATTATTTTCGGTAATTTGAACTTTGGTGAATATCTAATTCTGTGTTAAATCAATAGTTACAAGGCTAACTGTGATCTATTTGGGCAAAAATTAGCTTTCCCGGCGTATTAAAATGTTATCATAATTGTCTTTTATAGAAAAGTTAGAACCGAAAAACACTAAATCTTTTCTCCTGTAAAATTAGATTTTTGCGATTACCGGTTTATTCCTCGGGGGCGTCAATACGAAATAAGCACTCACAAAATCGCACTATCCAGAATACCAATCATAACTCAAAGTTAAGTGTTTAATTCAATATTACCTAACGCAATATCAATCAAATAAATTAATAAAGCACCTATATATGCTTACTATATCGTAATATTGACAATATAAATTTATTTAACTGCATAAACTATTACATTCAGTAACTAGATTCACTAACGACGGTATTCAAAAGCCCTAACGGCAAACAGTACAATTAAGTAGATAATACAATAATAAGTAACTTACTGACCTTGTAAATCCTTAACTAACGTATTATATTACCTATACGAGTGTTGGGTTACGATGCCCTAAGATTAGCACTGCAACTTCCAAAGAAATTGGAGACACACCCAAACCACCGGCTATGACCTTTTTCAAGGGTACTCGGCGAATTGATTTCTTCAATTAATTTAATTGATATTCCTTAATCCTCTTATATACAAATTCTTCGCTAATTCAATATCCGGGACGAATGGACCATCATGTGCGGAAATCAGGAATTCAGAAGAAAAACAACTGGGCTAGTTTTGATGTTAACTGTGCAATCTTTAATCGTAGACTGGACTTACAAAAAGGTTTTGTGCTTACAATAAGTAGGTACCGACATAACTCGATCAAGTTAATTAATAGACATCGGTACCTATAGCTTCGTTATTAATACGTGGTTTGTTGCGGTGGCGAATTAATCAGGCGCTTGAACAGTTTTATACAAACAAATGACTGTCCTGCCCCTCGTGACATTAGACGATTCGTTCGTCGTCGTTTTGTATATAGAATGGAAAAAAAAAAGAATGTTCTTCTCTTTTTAGATGGCTTCTTTTGCAAGCAGATTCGCCGCAATTTCGCCAATGTCAAGTGGTAAAAAAAAACACAAAACCTCTCCAGTGAGCTCTGGCTACCCTACTCGCCGCCATAAACACAACACAAGGTTATTTTTAACCGTGGTATTTTGTGTGATGTGAGAGTGTTTTTATGAACCGTTTAAGAGTATTATATAATTGGCTCTATAGTCTGAGCAAGTAATGCTTAAAATGATGTGGCGGAATGTCTTCTGAAGAACTACTATTTGACAGATAAATACTCTGTATTGTACACAATATGATAAAAATGTACACTATGGACATAAACATGTAGGAGAATGTACAATGGGCAGTCTTTATCACCCACGGCGATCTCTTCCAGGAAACCTTTGGATGGACAAGAAAAACTGAAATGACACAAGTATACTAAAGTGTTGTGGTTTAAATTTAACATGAATTTGGCATAGGTACAATAAGTCAATAACTAACTAAGAGAAAGAAGTTATATAACGCGACAGCAAACTTCCCCCATGCCCCCCCCCCCCCATCATAATTATCATTCAAATCGACTTCTTCAACTACAATGATATACTTACCGAAAGGCATTCCCTTTGATAAACACTTGTTGGAGTTCATATTTTAACGATTTCCTTTCTGCGTCTTGTAAGTAGGAGTAAGATAGAACGTCTAATGTCTCTATTAATATTGCTTCGTATTTATTGAAAATTATTAGAGTGGAGATGTATAGTCCTCTTAGTCACAAACAAATCGTGAATTGAAATTAAAACTGTCAGTCTTTATTAAGTTGTCGAATTCAATCCAATAATTAAATATTCATTGTTCATTCTCTGAACCTTTTCCCAACTCAGTGAGGTCAGCTTTCCAGTATAATTGTGATGCGGCCGAAGCAACTACCACCTGACGTCCACAACCAATGGTCCAATAACCAATGGCGATATCGAAGTTCCAAGTAAGACTGGTTGAACTTTTGAGGGTTCCAACTACCCGTAACGACTGCCATAAATGTTTGTGTGGCAACCGGGACCGACGGCTTAACGTGCTTGCCGAGGCACGACCAGACCTGTGCAAACAGCCATATTCATGCATACACCTTTTTACACTGAGCGGGGATCGACCCCGCGCCCACGCGTAACAGTCGCTTGCGCTATCGCCACGCCATCGAGGAGAAGGAGCCAATGAATAAATATTATGACCAGATATTTTGGAACACTTCATAATACCTATAGGTATATACAGGATACCTAATTAGGATAGCTGACACGGATGTCGGGAAAATAAGTATACTATGGTACAAAAATAATTGATTTATCTTATATGGACCCAAGAAGTGCTCTCTCTACGCGCAGTGTCCGTTTTTGGGTTGTCTTTTGAGGATACCACGGTATGCACCGGTGGTTGACGACGACCTCAAGGTACAAAATATACATTATATTATAATAATCTGCATGGTCGCCGTTTCCGATAGGGATACAATTACCAAGTAGATTTAAAAAATGTAAAATCGAACGTCATCCAAGAATTTAATGCAAGTAGAAAAAAAAATCATACGGTAATAATTACACAGTAAAAATATTGATATTCGAATATGTAGAATTATATTTTCCGGGGCTGTATCGCTGTTTTATAAGCCTATTATTGTAAGAGGATTTATATTACAGCTGAACATAAATCGACAAGTGTTGTTAAATTGGAAATGAATAAGTGAGTACAGCTCTTTTATAAAGTTTTCTTTTTTCCTCTCTATACTTCATCATCTGAGCTTCAATCCCGGTTGCATCTATGGCTTGTACTCTGGAACCCGAGGTTCCTCCTAATTCTTCATTACTTATTGAGTTTCACTAAGTTCTCACGAGAGTGACTGCTATTTGACCACTCAACACAAAACCCCTTCTTACATTAGGCAACACAAACGAAACTCAAGTGCTGCAACTCGAGTTTGACGTCGCAATATCCAATCAGCAGCTTTCAAAAAGTATCAGCAAAGTGGTAGATTCCGGGCATTGGTGAAATTTTAGTCGACGAAACTCCAGGTTACTTCTAGGTGCATAATGTAGGAACGAGCTAAGATCCAAGACTGGGCCAGAACCGCGTCCGTCACAAAATACCTCCGAAGACGTTAGTAAGTCACCACCTACGTATCCTATGTCTTGACCTACATATCAAATTAATCAAAGAAGATACAGCATGTAGGTAAATACACGAGTATTTAGTAGGTATATTAAAAACCCGTATATTTTCTCTTTATTTCCTGAAGACATTATCTTCCTGATGAAAATTCCCAAAGGATTCCAATTTTTCTTCCGTGAAGCAGTTAGTTACATTAGAAGCTTCAACAAATACATATTGCAATATAACATTAATATCACAGCATTGTGAAAAAATATACATTAGACCTATTCATGATATTCAGGACTGGAGCAGACGAAAGGCACATGGTAAAGAAATATTATCTATCGAACGAAAATATACCTTATTCGCATTGTAATAAATTTAAAAGTAGAACTAGTTGTACGAATCTTTACCTAATATAGCTGGCATATTTCTGAAATAAGCTTGTTATTTTATATATTTGAAATAGGTAATCAGTGAATTGTTTTGCATTACTTCACAAGGTAATACCTATAGGTCTTAGTGGAACAATAGCAAAATTTCTAATATTAAATACGGAATACGGCATCATAAAGCTATGCCTTATTTTGCGATATATTAAAGTGATATAATAACCTAAACATGATTAGCAGTAGCACATTACTAGATTTAGAAGGGAACGTATAGATATATGAAACAAAGAGAGAGGATTTATGGTATTTTGCTGCTGTGATAATCGTAATAAAATTAAAATATGTGACGTTTATCCAACTTTTGATAAAATGCACACTAGCATCTTTTCTAAGTGAAATTTGCCGAAGTCAAGGGTTAAGGTATTTACTAAATAAAGGTGGTATACATACTTATTTTTAATAACTGTTGATCATGAGACATACTAGATTTAAAAAAATTAAGAAACACGCTAACTGAGTACACCTCACAATCAGTGAAGTCATTTATGAATGGATTACTAAAACTCACTTTATGAAATCAGTGAAATAGTTCAATATGTCTCTGTTACCTCTGTAAAATATGTACCTACTGACGAAATTGTTACGCCATAACATCTTTGCGATTTCACCAATGACTGAACACCACCGGTATACTTCTCGGAATTTAATATTATATGGAACTTCCGCTCAAACTTACACGAGTAGCATGAGAAATTCATCTGCAAAGTGTAAATTTCGAGCTCAATTTCCAAAGCATGATCATTCCAATAGTGCACAGAGCCCTTGGCTTCGGTCGCGCAGAAAATTTGCAAGTTTACTAACAAACTTTGTTGCTTGGGACTACGAACTGACAACCAGACAGTCGAGAGGCAAACACTGAAGGAAAGTTATTTAACTTGAAAATGTCCTGCGCACACATAAATCTGCTGGATGTGTATAGCAGGTGTTTCGTTTTTTGGGAACTTTGTGATTTATTAAGTTACGGCTAAGTGTATATTTACGGCAAAAGTTATTTGGATAACAGTTTAATTTATAAAAATAAAAATTATATTGTGAGAGGTACGAAAAATCTTTTATCTATATTTTAAGTAAAATGAACTGATTTTCTAGGGATCAGAGTAAGGACTGTTCATGGAAACTGGATAATTATTGTTATTAATTTTATAACTAAAAACTCCAAAACAAAAACCGGTACTTCACGCCTGCAATGCTACTAAAATTACGTGATGTCACTAATGAAATGAATCACTACTCCCACCTTACCTACAGCCTTTGCCGCGATTCGGGCTTATTTACTTAATGTCAGAGTTCCATTAAATATATCAATTCATAACTGGTGCTATTGAACAGCGCATCCTGTATACAAAATACGGCTCACCTGAGGTTGTCATCCTCAGAACTTCATTCTCCGCCAGAAACGTAAAACTAAGTAAATATTTAACCATTGTTTTGGTAGGGTGAAGTATATTCACAGTCTCCTATGTTTTTTATAAATTTTGGTTGGCAGGGATAAGCTTGTATGTATTCCAAAGTATAGAGACCGGTATTATAGAAGCTTTCCTTGCCTAGACGTCCTTGTCAGATGTTTTTCTATGTCCGCTTAAAGGACCCGATATAGTAGTTCTTTTTTTAATTAATGACTTTAACTAGCTATACGAGTACTCTGATTTATTGCTACAATTATCATCACCACAGAGTTACTGCTACTTACTTTCATGTCTTGTACAATGGAGTACGGGTCTGCACCTTGCTTGATTCTTGATTTTTTTGGTTTTCAATACACAGATCGTTTGTTTTGTAGTGTTCAACAACTTTAGAAAGTGACTGTACATAATTGCATGAAATAATAATACTACAAGTTTACTAATTTTCTAACGCAAAACAATCCGGAAGTTTTAATGTACATATAACCACTATATTTATACAGCATAGTGGTAGGTGCCATATTAGTATCAAAACTAACAAGTTGAAATTAGTACACAACATTGGTACCCTCAGCGAAATTTTAGAGTGGTATTCGGCATCGAAGTTGGAAATCCCAAAGGCATAAAATGCTTAACAGGATAGAAACAAACTTACTCAGTGGCTGAAAAGTTCGGCTTGCATGGTCTGTTATTGCAATGTTTGTTTATCTCTACAGAATAATAGAGCTATAGGTAGTAAAATCAGAGCTATGAAAAGATAAGTTTAACAGAAAAGATAAGTACTACCTACCTGAAGGTCTTTAAATGAAGTCAATTATAACGATAATGAGGAGATATGGATTGATAGATAGGTAAGTATTTGTTGTATATCAACCTAAAATTACAGTAAAGATAAAGTTATTTTTCGTTCAGTTACTTTTTATCTCACCTGATGGTAATCAGGAGTGCTGTTCCTGGAACCCCGCCAAAGGAGGTCCCCACCTTGATAGTTTGTATTAAGAAACGGTCATGAAAATTCTTTATAGAATAAATATTATAAATAAGCAACTAAATAAAAATTCCGTTTCCTATGTTAAAATGTTTCTTTATTCGATATTTCAGTAACTTAACAAAATTATAAAAAATATTTTGCAGTATTTATTTATAAGTGAGACAGTAGGTACATGAGTTCGATAAGTTTAGTATTTACGTATTACTACATAAGATAATTAAATGACAGGTAACTGTTCAAATTTATAGTTGCGCAATTGTACGAAAATCGTGAAAGGCTATAAAAGTAAACGGGCCACACGCAAATGATACTGTACTTAAAATTAACTGCCAGCCAAAAATAACTTTAGTACATTCCACAGATAAAAGTATAATACCGTTGTATTGGATCTGTGCTACTATTTTGAAAATACAGAGGGTCAGTTAACCAAATTCAAATGAATTATATTGATTACTAGCTAATACCAGATGGGTCTGACAATGCCCCGTATTTTTTAAAGGATACATCACAGATATATATATATATACGTACAATAGCGTTCCGTGTAAAAGAAACGAACAAGCAAAGAAACTTTCATCTTCGTAATAGAAGATAACATAAAAACCAATATTGCAAGGTTACCAAAAATGAAGAAACTGAGGGAAACTGAAATCAAAAGCTGATGTTCTCATAAACCACTAAGTGAGATAAACTTATCAATATGATGAATTTTGTATTTTTTATCAAGATAAGGCTCTGTAGTTGGTTAGTTGGATAAGGTTCAATGTCAAAATATTAAAAATGTATAACTATTTATTAATTTTTGAGTTCGATACATAACACAAACTGCCGAAAACTAATAATTTTGCAAATAATTATCTCAGTAAAACGCATATTTGTATAAACATCAAAGGACAAGTAAGATTTTCACTATGTAACGCATTCGATTTTTAATTATCTAAAAGATTTTGTCGCTAAGATGAATTGTGAATTGGATATGCTAAGTTACTTTTGTTGCTAAATGTACATACATTTTCAGCATTTAATTGTGAGTTCAAAGAAAAGCGAGCACAAAAGACAACGCATTAATAGAATAAAATGAAACTTCTCTTATCATAGGATTCAAAGATCAAAGTTTAATAGAACCAAAAGGAATAGAACATTTCTAATTGCTTTTGAAAGTTCCGCAGTTGCTGAAATCGTGTTCGGAGCAAAGACAGCCCTGTGACTGGTTCGTTAGTGAGTTTGATTGTAAGAACTAAACTATGAAGAAAGAACAAAATGTCATTAAGAAAAATGTGTCGATCTAGATTGCCGACCAAATAAAGGTATCGTAAAAATGGATGAGGTACCCAATAGAAAGAGGCGATTCTAAAATTTGATGATTATATTCTTGAGTGAAATTGTGTTTCTGACTTCAAAAATAACGTAGCTGTACGAGAAAGATTCGCAATGGAATTTTCAACAAGTATAGCGTAGGAATCAAAGTAAGTAAAGTGTCTACTAAAAACGAGAGTCTGTTTAGTACCTTTCCACTCACGAATAATCTTAATCCTAAAGATAATCTTATCAATATTTATCCAAATTCTACACAAACTAAATTACCTAACAAGATTGCTATAAGGACTTTCCAAGTCAATGAAATTTTACTCTGCTACTGGAAACCATCCCTTGAATTGTGTTCAAAATGTTTGCTGAGCGTGCATTGGAGCAAGTCCATGTCGCGTTTGTGCTTGTTCAGTTACCACACTTTGGGGTACCGTTGCTGACATCTCCTTGAACAAAATATCTATGGAGTGGTTATATCTACTCATACTTTGTATTTTTTACTATATTACAACAATTTGCTTGCTTATAATAATCTGAATATAATAAATCTTTCTACGATTATCTGTACTCCGAAGAGAAAGAAGAAAAGAACGGGCTGACAGAGAAGCATAGAAAACAATGACAATGAAATTGGAATAAAGCAGATGATGATGATGATTTGGCTTGAAGATATACCTATATCTATGGGCTACTTTTAACTCATAGCATCGTAGAAGCTGGCCTTCAAACCCAAAAGTGTCTTCCTTATCATTGGCAATCTTCGCTAATCAATCCTATATAGGTATGTGCGTCTGTTGCAGTAATAAATTCTGGACTCAAGGAATGATAGTATTCTGTCTAGTATTCTCCTAAAATAAAAGAGATCATTATTAGTAATACCAATCTATTTTTTTTATATAATTTAAAACACCATTTATATAGAATAAATAGACATTACAAAATATATAGAAATTAAATATTTCTCACACCCCTTTATATCCAAGACTAACAATTGAAAAGAAAGATAAGGCAAACTTATTGTACTCCAAAACTTAATCTTTGTGGACTCGAGACTTTGTTACCTACAAAAGTAATTAGCACAAACAATCTTGGCACAGTTTACGCTTGACAATATCTTTGTTACTTGTAAGTTCTCGAGTAAGGATATGAAGATGTCAGAAACTGTGGCCGGTTGCACTCGAGTACTAATGACATGTGCTGTGTTGCAAAAGTAGGCAGGATTTATGTAAATGTTGAACATTTAGTCATATAATGGATATTCAGAATGTACATCTAACTTTGTTTTAGCTAATAGACAAAAATATATACGCGCAATCATTGAGTACTGAGTAGATAAAGCGTTAATCGCGCTTAACAGATCTCTTGGGATAAGGTTAATTTCTCGACACCATAATAGGTTAGCTAAATGATTAAGTTATAATTTTGAATCGGTATGTAATCCTTCTGAACAAGCAATTAGTGTACGTAAACATAATTTACTATTGTTAGTTATTAATTTGGGAGCATCAATCTTAATATTAAACAGCTATTCAATTATAATGGAGCAGCAAATAGGTTTTCTGAAAAGGTTCACAGTTGAATGATCAATATAGGTATTGTTCTAACAATAATAGATAATAGGTATAACCTAACAAAAGAGACCATTACTTCTTTCAATGCACAATATACTCTTGACTAAAATTGAAATTGATATTGTATAATTACGTTTGATTGAACTAAACTTAAAAGGTTCCCAACATTAAAACAGGCCTATAGGTATCCAGTAGTGGATTGATTGAACGGAATCCAGTGCAATAATAACAAGGACAAAATCCCATAATACCTATTATAAATTTTAAATAAGCTCAGTCTCGTTCTTGGGGCAAGGGATGGCCATTGCGATTCAAAGAGGCAACGCGGCCAGCATCATGGACACCTTTACGCTGGGACGAATACAGGGTGGATTATTCGATACGACATAATCACGGATGTAATCTGTGTGTTTTTAAATTAATTTTATTATTTTGACATTGTATTATTTAATAATAAACAGAATTATGTAATCAAATTCGATGCTTTATGTACATTAGACTTAACCACTCATATAGCAATTCCTCTGTGCACTCCCAGGTTTGCTGGAAGAAAACTCAACTTTGAGTTAAGCTCGCCTTTGTACATCTCGTCTCACTATCTTGTATAAATATAATATATGTGTACATGAAGAATAAAATAAATAAATAAATATAATAAACATATAAACATAAAAAATATAATGAACAAAGTATGAATGTAAAGGGCTTTATCATCAGAGGTCGGCCCAAAAAAGATGGATGGATAAGGAAAAGAAGATATGGCAAAGAAGGGAGTGACTGAGGAAATGACATCCGATAGGAATGTGTGGAAGAGAATGACATGTTGCGCCGACCCCAAATAATTGGGACAAGGGCAGGAAGATGATGCTGAATAAAAAATTTATAAAAAGTGTAGTCTAAGGTCGAACATATAAGTGATGCAACGAGAAAATTATAAAGTCATGAGCGTCACGAATCCACTGGGATCCAATGTTCGGTAAGTAACTTGTGCAAACTTGCTTCCAACTTTTGGCTAAATGCCTTAAATTTTAAGTCAATTTCGTGTCCGCCTTGCGGTAGCGTCACTCTCCATTGAACTTTAGATATTTTAAATCTGGTTCTAGGGAATTTGAGGTTACAACTTAATTTAGTATACTAACTCTTATCATTAATTTCTTCATAGTAATAACATAAATAAAATAATAAGGATGGATGGATGAATATTTGTTACTCACTCACGTAGAAACGACAGGATAGGTCTGGATGAAACATAGTATGGTAATGGTCTCACTACCATGGACGACCATTTTTTTATTTTTTTTCTCATTATGTTGTAACCGAATGGTTACCTCATAACAATTACAATCTAGCCTCGAGGCTAATAAGTAATTTAAATTTAACTTAATTTCCTAGAAAATTTACACTAAAGAATGTGTCCATTGGCACATTTCTTATTGTCTCTATTACGACGCAAAGACACTTAGTTCTTGTGTTCTTAAAAAGTAGCACTCACTGCACTCCGTATTAATCACTAAACTAATTCAAAAGGCTTAGTCCTTTGCAGTCTCCTTACTATGTCCGTGGTGTCAAGGAGCTGAATAGCCTCGACATTCACATGTTGGACGCCCATGATCGTGGAAAAGCAGGAAGACGGACCCCGAGCTCCGAGTTTATCGTAGCTTCAAATGCAAATTTTCCAATCAATTTGTTCTTGAAAATGGAACATTACGTTCTTAAACCATATTAAATACAAACAGTAAATTATCAAGCAGCTAATCCGTATTTCCTATAATGTCCAAAAAACATTGACAGTAAAAAAGTGATCAAATAAATTAGGCTCGCAGCCTTTGTTATAATTATTTTTATGCGGACTTATATTGAATAGGTTGTTTGGTTAGGTACTGAAATTAGTTCATATTTATGGGTCTAGGTGGCGTTGTGTAGATTGTCCTAGAATATTTATTTATTATCTACAGATGATTCTACTCGTTGAAAGTGTAGATGCAAAGCAGGAATCCGACATTACCTACCTCTACAGTTAAACTATACAGGTAACAGCACTTTATATAATACAGGGTGTAAGGAGAACGCTCCCGAAGCCGAAAGGACTTGGTAGTATATCGTATGATGAAGACATACGCACTGACTAAATACACGGCAAATAAAAAAAGATAGCATCGGTAATTATCATACAAAACTTAAAAAATCCTTTCATTATTCGATATATCACTAAAAGGGGTAGGTCACAACACTATCGTATTTTGTACTTTCGTAATAAGTTCACTTGAGTCCAATAACCTGCAAAATCTTTAAACTCAGCTGTGCGCCTGGTACCCGCGTTGCTTTGCGCGTATGTAGGTACCTACGTAGCGTTTAGAGATACGTCGCAGAAATTTAGAGTACCTATCACTTACCGAGGTTTACTTTATGCGACGCGGTGACGTTCTTAATCTGGTACTGGTTCTGTTCCAGCTCTAGGAATGTACTAGTTCATACACTTCACGAAACACGACACAAGGGGTTTTACCTATCACATAAACAGGTCACACACAACAGTAAACTTATTTGAATTTAATAAAAAAGAAGAGTACCTAGGTACTGAAAAAATTATGCACCACACATTTACGTGTTTAACTCCGAGAACCGATCCAGCTCGCACGGTACCTACTCGTTCTCAGTAGCTACAGGTCTGCTTCGAAACGTTCGAGAACTTCGAGAATTCTCTGTTCCAAAGCAGTGAAGAACCTGGGCGGTCGCCCTTGTGAAGGAGTAACACACGAAAACTTTCATTAGGTATGGTTCACTATCTTCCTAAAACACTCCACAACGGTAATTACTGGTTTTCCGTCACCAATTTTTGTACACTGTACAGACGACCAACTTCTTAAAAAATAACAGCTAAGTACACCAACACAAGACATAATTCCATAATACTCGTAATAAAAATCCGACATCACGCAAGTATATCACAACCAACAACAACACACAGCAACTGACTGAACAAAAGAGAAGGAATTCTGTAAATTGGGAAATTGGGAATAATGTTGCCTAGTGCCAACTAGATTTTTGCCTAAAAAGTACATGTACCTATGTGCTCAATTAAAGTAATACGTGATATTATTTTGCTTATGTTTTGTTTTTTACTCCGCGTTAGGAATAATGCGCATAGCTTAGTACCTACTTAGTTCTTTTTTAAACGTACGAAAATCCACACGGGGCTCCTCCCACTGCCGGAATCAGTAGGAGTGATTATGTGAGAAACAAAACGCACGGCCGTCACGGGCCATCAGTTGCCGAGAGCGAGGTAGCTTCTGGCATATCCCTCTCACCCTGGCTGACCCGGGTATATCATGGCCTCCACACTTCACACTCCACCACCCGGATAAGGAGGGGCACGCACTCCTACTTAGTGGTTAAGGTTCACCTTACCATGGAAAATCCTAGGTTCGAATCCTAACCATTACATTACTCACATCAACTGTGAATCCATTAATAAATACAAGTTATTTAGTTTAGCTAACGATGTTGGAATATTAATAGTTTCTTTAAAAACGAATTCTGGAACTACTTACTTACACAATAGCCTATTGAATTAATAAAATGGATTCATAAGGATGACGAGACGCATAACAAACAAACCTCTTTTCGTTACAAATTAATAACTTGTATAATACATAATAAAATTAAAAATTGGGAAAATAACCCACCAATTTTTAATTTAACAAAATCTAACAAGTATGGCAACACTGATAGTAGTAGTAGGTAATATTTTCTTCGCTTTGCGGCTTGCGTCGCCCGCACCGCACCGCCATGCATCGCGGCCGCCGCCGACAAACGGATTAAGCGACATCAAAAGATACCGCGCCCGGGGATTCCCCTACTAATTTAGGGTAGTTGTACCGATTGACGTCCTCTTAAAAAATCTATTAGTAAAAATGTAGGTTTTTAAGCTATGACGTGGTGTGTTTTTTTAGGTGCGGATACCTACTTGCGGCAGCTAATTACATTTTTGTACATTTGATTTCCGTGCTGTAAGCGATCCTGATAATGATGAATGTAAATACATGTTTTGATGTGATTCATAAATCATAATCATCCGGGCTGGTTCCCGGTTGCATCCTAAGCTCACACTTCGGAACCCGGAGTTCGCTTATTATTTATTATTAGGCAGTTACAGCTTTAACGAGAGCGACTACCTACCGTGTACTGACTCGGATCTACCACCAGTTAATTTTGCCTGGTGAGATATTAAAATTCAATAGCTTTACGGCAATTTTTGAGAAGCGGCTAACGATTTATTAGAAGTCAACAACTTGACAGTTAGTTTTGGCTAGCAGCAGTCGCACTCGTAAAATTCAACAGCTACACAGCAATTTTTGAGAAGCAGCAGTCGCTTTCGAAAACACCAAGCACATTACAGTTATTTTTGTCTAGTGCCAATTGCTCCTCACCTATTGTACCTTTTCCTTCCCCGCTCCCCGTTGGTTCTCCTTTTTCATAAAAGGTAGCTTATCCCGAGCTCTAAGCCAGTTCTATACCCAATTTCTTGGCGAACTTTTATGCACTCCTCTCATCATCATCCCCTATCCCTCCCCTTAACGCCCTCTTTCATGATAAGAAATAGCCTATGTCCCCATATTCCCAAGCTCTAATGCATCTCTGTACCAAACTTCATCAAGATCGATTCAGTGGTTTAGACGTATAAGCGTAACATACAGATAGACAGACAGACACAAAGATTTACTTTCGTTTTTATACTCGTAATATTAATATGAAAATATGAATATGGATTAATTCAGTAAACTACATCTTATACTAGGAATGCAGAAAATAGTGGTATAAAACTATACTCCAAGGCAAGTTATTAGACCCTTCACCCTTTTTAGGTATAGGAAGAAATGAGCAATGAATTTTATTTTTATCATTTATTTTAGGGTACCGTAAACCTTTGTTATTTGAAAAACTTGAGAAACCGCTCTTACAACTTATGTCGTCCTGGTATTTTGAATATGGTTTTTAACACTTTATTGTGATATTTTTATGCTTCTAAAATGATTATTGCGAAAGTTTAGCATTAAATAGTATTACTACGGAACCAACCGAAATAAGGGGCGTGGCGATTTGAAATGAAAGAAAAAATATTGTATTATTACTAAATATTTTAGGGTACCGTGGTGAATGTTACATTAACGATCACTTTAGTAGAACCTCCTGCAGTCTATGTTATCCGGGTGACATGATATGTCTAGTGAGTTTTGTTTACATTATCTTTATTAGAAATCAAGCAACCTAACAGATCAGAATCCAAGGTTGCCTAAGATCTAACGATTAGTACTATTGGACACTCGTGTAACGAACTTTTATCTTACGAAGGCGAAAGATCGCGTGACATGTCCAATTTTTAGAGTTTTAAATTAAATTGTGTACGGAACCAATTTTATCAAGTATTTATTAGGGGGGCGTGTCAGGGGCGTAGCTGGAAATTTTGAATGTAGGTTAACATTAGGTAAAGGATTTTTTGAGACAGTCTCATATTCAACATGAATGATTTCATAAACATAAAAATGTGTTCATAATACTTAAGTGGATGTTGTAATTATTCTTATGCTATTTTATCAACTTGCAAGCTGTTTCAGTCTCTCTTTGTCTGTTCTCATCTCAAAATGATGAAGGGTGAGTGGAGTGATAGTGAGACTGTCTCATCAATTTTGTTCGTTTGGTAACCCTACTGGGTTCAAATCGTAGAGTTCATTTGTAACAGCTGGTAACAGCGTCCTGCGGCCCTGGTTATTCTTAAGTGTTGTGCGTTTATCGGCAATTTCCTCATGTTTACACTTGATCGATAAAAAAGAAAATTGTTTTTCTACGTACTGACATGTTTGCCGGACTTGAGACCCCCGCCAGAATTTTATTTACCCGTAGTACTACCATGTGTCTTCGGCTTCGGGAGCGTTTCCCTTACACCCGTTATAGTATAAGTTAATTTACAAGACACTATGAATGTCCTTTTTTGCAAAATCAATTTTCTGTCTATGATATAAAAAAAATACAATGCAGTTTTAATTTTGATCAAAAATAGGTACCTTCTTAAGCACATTTCACTATTCCTCACAGTTTCGGAATTGGTCTTCCATACCCAGTCGAAAAATTAATGTATATAAAAAATGCAAATAATGTCTTAATGATGCAGTATCTTATTAATACACCAATGTCCACAGCGCCGTAGGTCTACGACGTAGCTGCGTAGACGTTCCTACGTTCTTAAACATCATGATAAGCGCATCGTTTAAACTTTTTTTCGATCATTCATATAGATAACTAATTATCTAAGAATAACGTGTTACTCTATGGCAACTGTTCCAACGGTTAGACGTTTCAGTTCAAGGTTTATAAAAGGAATGAATCAATAGACGAAAATCATTATTATAGCTTTCAAGCTATACACCAAGAAGACATCAACGTCTAATTATGATTTATTGAACGTGACAATTCGTAACCTGTCTTTATACCAGAATATCATTATTTTGACTCTTACTATTTCAACCTCTGAGGGTTGCAGGTTTGATTCCCGCTCAGTTCCAATATTTTTATGCACTTCAGTCTAGGTTCTGCGTATCAGTCATTTGGACAAGTAATTACATTTATAATATGATTATGGTACATTTATCTCAAGTTATTTACTCTTCACTATATATGAAATGCCCATTAAACTATATTAATAAACGTTACCAGCGCTTAGTGTAGCCTAAAGCTATTAGAACACATTGTAATATTTAGTAACGACGACGTAGGGTTAACATATGAGACTAATAAAGTCTAAAGAGAACCCGATATTGATTGAATTATCTCGATATTACTATACGCTAATACCGTATATATCTACGTGTATTTATTTATTTATTAGTATCCGTGCTTCACCCAGATGGACTAGCCTAGGTGAAGCATAGGTCCCGGCCCCAAAAACTAACTTCTACTGAATTGGGATTAGGTCCGGCGGTTAATAAGTTACCTCTAAATACATTTTCAAACAATTATAATAATAATAATAATAATAATAATTGTATTGCACAGCTGTGGCAGCATGTCGTATGGCAGGTATTAAATTTCCTATTAAAGATTCTGCCATACGACCTGCGTCTGTTGCACCAGCATGGCAATGCAGGATTGAGCGACGTGTTGCCGAGACAAGGGTGCTCATCGGTAAGCTAATCTGCTTCAGGTCGGGCAATACTCGCCCAAGAGTGATGCGCTATGTGACCCGAGCGTTTGCGGGAACTAATATTAGTTCTCAAGAATATGCGTCTCGGGCCACAGAGCGCATTGACTTCCTGAAGCAGAAAGTCTATGCATGGGCAAACCGAATACGTAGATATAAAAAACGCGTCGATCGATATACCGTGAATCGCATATTCCAAAAAGATCAAAGGTGGGTGTATAGAAGCTGGGAGCAAACAGATGAAAGTGTGGATGACGTGCGGCGGCCGGATGCTGATGCCACAAATGCGTTTTGGCGTAGCATCTGGTCGGTGCCCGTTAGCCACACTGAAGGCGATTGGATGCGTGAGGTTGAGGTAGCATGTGAAACAATTCCAGACATGGACAATATTCTCATTGATGCCATTGACGTAGATTGTGCGGTCCGTCCGCTGTCTAACTGGAAGTCTCCAGGACCGGACGGACTGCACAATTTCTGGTTAAAATGGCTCCGGAGTTCACATGCTATTTTGGCTTCACAATTTCAATCCGCTGTAGAATCTGGGATGCTGCCAGCTTTTATGACGACCGGAATCACCCACTTGCTCCATAAAACAGGTAGTACTCTAGAACCCAATAATTATAGACCGATCACATGTCTACCGACGGTCTATAAACTTCTTACATCCATTCTGAGAGCCAAAATTAACAATCATATTAATAATAACTCTATTATGTGCGCCTCTCAGAATGGATGTAGGAATGGGGCTCGGGGTACTAAGGAGCTCCTCCTTATTGATATGACTATTAGCCAACAAGCTCGCCGCAACCGTAAAGATCTGGCGGCATGTTGGATAGATTATAAGAAGGCTTTCGATTCCGTGCCACATACGTGGCTTTTGAGGGTGCTGGAGTTGTATAAAGTTAATGCAACTCTATGCACCTTCTTAAGGTCATGTATGAGGCAATGGAGGACAGTTCTTTTCTATCCAGGATGCCGTCGGGCTTTGGGGAGTGGCGAGCCGATAACAATAGAGCGGGGCATTTTTCAGGGGGACAGTTTGAGTCCACTTTGGTTCTGCTTAGCGCTGAACCCACTTAGTACTTTACTAGTGAGTTCAGGGTTAGGTTATAGGTTACGAAGAGAGGGTCAGATGGTATCCCACCTGCTTTACATGGATGATTTAAAATTATTCGCCCACACTGGACCTCAACTAATGGCTTTACTGAAGGTAACCGAAACCTTTAGTAATTCTATTAAGATGGGGTTTGGCGTGGACAAATGTGCAGTCATTCATGTAAAGCGAGGACGGGTGGTGGAGTCAGAAGGTATACAACTTTCTGAGTCCACTTTCCTGAGATCACTCCTCGTAACTGAGACCTATAAGTACTTGGGTATGTCACAGGCGTTATGCATCAATGAGGCTGGCATGAAACAAATGTTGCAGGAGCGTTTCTTTGGCCGCCTGAAAAAAGTACTTAACAGTCTTTTATCAGGTGGTAACAAGGTGCGTGCCTGTAATAGTTGGGTCATGCCACTCTTGGTGTACTCCTTTGGCATACTCAAGTGGACTCAAACTGAACTCGATGCCATCGACAGAAGAGTCCGGACTCAGTTGACTGCATTTCGAATGCATCATCCACGTTCATCTGTCATGAGATTGTACATCCCGCGAAAATGTGGGGGTCGAGGATTTTTAAATGCTAAGACCCTTCATAATCGCGAGGTGTGCAATCTCAGAGACTATTTTCTTAGATCCAACGTGGATATGCATCGAGATGTAGTCAACGTAGATACTGGGCTCACCCCGCTCGGCTTGGCCAAGCTGAACTGGCGCAGGCCTATAGTAGTTGGTGCTGACGACCGCAGGGAGATATGGCAGAGCAAGGAGTTACATGGTAGGTTTTATCGGGCCCTCCACAGGCCCGAAGTAGACCTACTGGCATCCGTATCCTGGCTACGTTTCAGTGACCTTTTTGGGGAAACTGAAGGTTTTGTCTGTGCAATTGCAGACGAAGTTATCAAGACGAATAATTACCGGAAGTATATCATGAGGGATGGCACAGTCGACATATGTCGAGCGTGCCACCAACCTGGTGAATCCCTCAGGCATATTACTTCCGGTTGTTCTCGTCTTGCTAACGGTGAGTACTTGCACAGACATAATCAAGTAGCCAGGATAATCCACCAACGGCTTGCTCTGAAATATAACCTTGTGGAAGTTGAGGTACCATACTATAGATATGTTCCTGAGCCAGTTCTGGAAAATAGTCATATCACATTGTACTGGGATCGATCTATCATCACTGATAGGACTGTTGTAGCCAACAAGCCTGACATTGTGGTGATAGACCGATCCGAGCGCCGAGCATTGATTGTTGATGTTACCATTCCTCATGACGAGAATCTCGTGAAAGCTGAGAAAGATAAACAGGTTAAGTACTTGGACTTAGCTCGCGAGATTGTCGACATGTGGAGTGTTGACTCAGCAATCATTGTGCCGATAGTCGTGTCAGTCAATGGACTGATAGCGAAGAGCCTCGATCAACACCTAAAGAGGCTCGGGTTAGACGGTTGGGTCAAGGGCCAGATGCAGAAGGCTGTGCTACTAGATACGGCGCGCATCGTGAGGAGGTTCCTTTCTCTGGAGCCCTAACCACCGGTAGCTTGGTCCCTGTATCCGATACCGGTGGCACTCTGTTTTTTTATATTTTTAAATGTGTATATTGTTTTTTATTGTTATATGATATTTATATTTAAAAATGTAAAAAAATATGAAAAGAAAACGAATAAATAGAAATAATAATAATAATATGACAACTTTTATGCTATAACAATAATAGCTTTTATGACAACCGGAATCACCCACTTGCTCCATAAAACAGGTAGTACCCTAGAACCCAATAACTATAGACCGATCACATGTCTACCGACGGTCTATAAACTTCTTACATCCATTCTGAGAGCCAAAATTAACAACCATATTAATAATAACTCTATTATGTGCGCCTCTCAGAATGGATGTAGGAATGGGGCTCGGGGTACTAAGGAGCTCCTCCTTGATGATATGACTATTAGCCAACAAGCTCGTCGCAACCGTAAAGATTTGGCGGCATGCTGGATAGATTATAAGAAGGCTTTCGATTCCGTGCCACATACGTGGCTTTTGAGGGTGCTGGAGTTGTATAAAGTTAATGCAACTCTATGCGCCTTCTTAAGGTCATGTATGAGGCAATGGAGGACAGTTCTTTTCTATCCAGAATGTCGTCGGGCTTTGGGGAGTGGCGAGCCGATAACAATAGAGCGGGGCATTTTTCAGGGGGACAGTTTGAGTCCACTTTGGTTCTGCTTAGCGCTGAACCCACTTAGTACTCTACTAGTGAGTTCAGGGTTAGGTTATAGGTTACGAAGAGAGGGTCAGATGGTATCCCACCTGCTTTACATGGATGATTTAAAATTATTCGCCCACACTGGTCCTCAACTAATGGCTTTACTAAAGGTAACGGAAACCTTTAGTAATTCTATTAAGATGGGGTTTGGCGTGGACAAATGTGCAGTCATTCATGTAAAGCGAGGACGGGTGGTGGAGTCAGAAGGTATACTACTTTCTGAGTCCACTTACCTGAGATCACTCCTCGTAACTGAGACCTATAAGTACTTGGGTATGTCACAGGCGTTATGCATCAATGAGGCTGGTATGAAACAAATGTTGCAGGAGCGTTTCTTTGGCCGCCTGAAAAAAGTACTTAACAGTCTTTTATCAGGTGGTAACAAGGTGCGTGCCTGTAACAGTTGGGTCATGCCCCTCTTGGTGTACTCCTTTGGCATACTCAAGTGGACTCAAACTGAACTCGATGCCATCGACAGAAAAGTCCGGACTCAGTTGACTGCATTTCGAATGCATCATCCACGTTCATCTGTCATGAGATTGTACATCCCGCGAAAATGTGGGGGTCGAGGATTTTTAAATGCTAAGACCCTTCATAATCGCGAGGTGTGCAATCTCAGAGACTATTTTCTTAGATCCAACGTGGATATGCATCGAGATGTAGTCAACGTAGATACTGGGCTCACCCCGCTCGGCTTGGCTAAGCTGAACTGGCGCAGGCCTATAGTAGTTGGTGCTGACGACCGCAGGGAGATATGGCAGAGCAAGGAGTTACATGGTAGGTTTTATCGGGCCCTCCACAGGCCCGAAGTAGACCTACTGGCATCCGTATCCTGGCTACGTTTCAGTGACCTTTTTGGGGAAACTGAAGGTTTTGTCTGTGCAATTGCAGACGAAGTTATCAAGACGAATAATTACCGGAAGTATATCATGAGGGATGGCACAGTCGACATATGTCGAGCGTGCCACCAACCTGGTGAATCCCTCAGGCATATTACTTCCGGTTGTTCTCGTCTTGCTAACGGTGAGTACTTGCACAGACATAATCAAGTAGCCAGGATAATCCACCAACGGCTTGCTCTGAAATATAACCTTGTGGAAGTTGAGGTACCGTACTATAGATATGTCCCTGAGCCAGTTCTGGAAAATAGTCATATCACATTGTACTGGGATCGATCTATCATCACTGATAGGACTGTTGTAGCCAACAAGCCTGACATTGTGGTGATAGACCGATCCGAGCGCCGAGCATTGATTGTTGATGTTACCATTCCTCATGACGAGAATCTCGTGAAAGCTGAGAAAGATAAACAGGTTAAGTACTTGGACTTAGCTCGCGAGATTGTCGACATGTGGAGTGTTGACTCAGCAATCATTGTGCCGATAGTCGTGTCAGTCAATGGACTGATAGCGAAGAGCCTCGATCAACACCTAAAGAGGCTCGGGTTAGACGGTTGGGTCAAGGGCCAGATGCAGAAGGCTGTGCTACTAGATACGGCGCGCATCGTGAGGAGGTTCCTTTCTCTGGAGCCCTAACCACCGGTAGCTTGATCCCTGTATCCGATACCGGTGGCACTCTGTTTTTTTATATTTTTAAATGTATATATTGTTTTTTATTGTTGTATATTTATATTTAAAAATGTAAAAAAATATGAAAAGTGTGAATAAAGTGAAATAATAATAATAATAATAACATGTCTTTATTGTACACCAAGAATAGAATAGCAACAAAGATAAATGTTTGCACATGGTAAATACAATTGGCGGCCTTATCGCTCTGCGGCAATCTCTTACAGGCAACCTTAGGATGGAGAGAAATAGCAGTGGAAATGCGTTTCTGGGCAGTTTGGTGTGCAACATCATTATTATCACAATATATGAAGAAAATAATAATAATACATAAGTCAAACAACATACTACACATACTACATGCATAGACATACAATATTACAACATAACTACATACATAATACAATTTTTATTTCTGTCAGAGAGATAAATAGTACTCCCTGACCAGCCTTTTGAACACAGGCAAGGACTGAGCACGCCTAATCGTCACTGGCAGAGCATTCCACAACCGAGCTGCTTGAACTGAAAAGGACTTGTCAGCAAAGTTGGTGCAATGACTTGGCATTTTCAATCTCAGATTCTCCGATGATCTCAAAACCCTAGAGTGCGTGTTGTGTAGGAATTCAAACCGTTGCTTAAGATAAGTAGGAGTTTGTGGATTAAATAAAATATTGTATAGCAAGGAAAGAATATGAGCATTCCGGCGAAATCGTATAGGTAACCACTTGAGCTTTTGTCGAAATTCAGAAATATGGTCATATTTGCGTAGGCCAAATATGAAACGTATAAATAGATTTTGGAGTCTCTCAAGTTTGTTAAGTTGGTCTTCAGTGAGATCTAGATAGCTGGCATCAGCATAGTCGAGGATAGGGAAGAGAAGAGTCTGTACAAGCGCAATCTTCGTGGCAGTGGGTAGAAAGTTTTGGAGCCTACGCAGAGACCCCGATGCAGCAAAAATTTTGCGTCTCAGCTCCCGCATCTGTGGACCCCAAGATAGACAATTATCCATCAATATCCCCAGGTTTTTAACCCTGTCACTGAAAGGGACACTTACCCCATTAAATATTACTTGTGGGAGAAGTGAACTATCTATCTTGTTCATCATCCTGGGACTGCCGACAAGAATGACCTGTGTCTTACAGGGGTTAACCTCAAGACCGTATGAGGCGCTCCAGGTGCATATTACTGCGAGGTCAGCATTAATGATGTCAACAGCTTCCTTTAGCTGGTCCGGTGGGGCCCGAGAATATATCTGTAGATCATCTGCATAGAGATGGTAGGATGAAGATAGTTCGTTGGTAATTGAGTTTATGAAAACTGAGAAGAGTAAGGGAGACAGAACACCGCCCTGCGGTACGCCAGCAGTCGTTGCACACCAAGAGGAAGTAGCATCCTTGATACAGACACGCTGTCGGCGACCATACAGGTAACTATGAAACCAGTCAACCACAGTTGGAGATATGTTAAGAGAGCTCAATATGCCAAGTAGAATGTCAAAATCAACGGTATTGAAGGCATTACTGAAGTCCAACAGAGTTAGTACTGTCAGTTCACCTTCTTCCATACCCGATCTGATATCTTCCGTAATATGAACCAGTGTAGTAGTAGTACTGTGGCCAGGACGAAATCCAGACTGTAGAGGATTTAATAATAAGTTTTTAGAGAGGAAAGTATGAAGTTGCGTGTGAACAAGTCGTTCAAGGACCTTAGAGAGAAAGGGTAGGATGGAAATAGGACGATACTCAGAGAAAGAGGAAGGATTTTTCTTTTTAGGTATAGGGATTATTTGGGCATCTTTCCAAGCGATAGGAAATGCATTGCTGGTTATGGAGTAATTCAGGATATGGCAGATGACAGGAAGGATTTCGTCGATTATAGGGTGGATCATATTACGGCTGACACAGTCGCTTCCCACCGCGTTGGACGTTATTGACATGATACTCTTCTTAACATCACAAGCCGAGAATTGACTAAAGAAAAATGGAGAACAGTTGGGAGTCGAGACAGATGAAAGATGCTGTAATGTATTTTGTTTCGTCATTGTATCTAATTTTGACGATGATGAGAAATGTTGATTTAGTGAGTCTAGATTTATGTGGTCAGGGACTGAGTCTTCACGAGATTTGCCGACTCCCAATGTCTTGAGAAATTTCCAGACTTTTGCCGGATCTCCGTTTTCTACAGAGGCATGGATATATCGGCGTTGTGCATTCCTACACATTCTATTGCAGTGATTTCTGATGGCTACATATTTGTCGCGGTTTAAATCCGAAGGACACCTCTTATATTTCGACTTGGCCGCCGCTTTTTTTGTTATGAGAGATTTAATTTCAGTAGTGAGCCAAGGCGATGGGAGGTGTTTCACTCTTATTCTACGAACCGGAGCATGTACATCATATAGCTGAGTAAGATTCGATGTAAATAGTGCTACTTTCTCATCAACACACTCAGAATTGTATAGTGGACCCCAATCCAAGTTATCGGCATCCCTGCGCAGGCTGCCAAGGTTCATACCACTGAAGTTGCGCTGCAGAAGAACCTTAGACTTTAGTTTAGGTGGGCGTAGTTGATATGATAGAAATAGGAGGTCATGGTAAGAAAACTCATCAGCAGTATACTGACCATGCTTAGCTACACGATTTAGGGAGGAAACAATTATCAGATCTAGCAGAGAAGGGGCAAGATGAGGAGCATGATGAGTTGTGTCGGAAGGAAGGATAGATAGATTGCAAGATTGAACGATGGACCGAAGAGTAGACGAGCGAGAATCGTTCCTATTGAGGAATTATGCAAATTACAGTTGCAATATCATATTATTATAAATTTATATAAATGAAAACTAGGTTACAGTGAAAGGGGAGTAGGGAGCGAACTTCCTAGCTACGCTTAATGCACTCAAAGTCGTTGCAACTGTTTTAGTGACAAGCAACTGAATATAACGTAGAACTTGTGTCCTTAATGCTGAATTGTTGCATCGTTTCACTCATACTAAGTACCTGATCTAGCACCTAAGTCTTTCGTAACACAATTTATGCGCTATTCACATGAATCATTGTGATAATTCGCAATGCTTTAAAGATCCGCTGCGATTACTACCTGTGTTTCTTATTCAGAGTTATAATACAACTATTTATATATATGAAGCCGCACTAAAATCTATGGAGCTCTAATGTTACACCTTAGTGAATGAAAGAGTTTTTCTTCTGTGGCCAGGTGTCTGATTCAACCAAACTAAAACTTGCAGTTTTTAGGCTTCGTAGACTTTGGTGGTCTTACACCCAAATATAAAAACGTTCAATATAAATAAAATTTATAAGAATCAACGCGATATTTACCATGTTTGTTTGGGTATGAATCCATTCGATATTTCGGCACTGTTTTAACCATGATAATCAAGGATGTACCTACTGAAATGATGTACATTCGTAATTATGGTGCTTGAAACAGCGCCGAAATTTCAAATAAAGTAAAAAATAAAATCATACCGGAACAAATATGTTAAATATCAAAATGATTCTTTTCATTCATCCATTCATAGCATCCAATTTTTTTTTTATTTAATTTATTTATTTATTTAGCACACACGGACAGACACTACCTTTACAGGGGACCCCTAATACGATAGTGCCGTAACCTAAACCTAACACAATATTAATCTTAACCTAAATACAATTTAATTATATTCCGATAATTGATAATACACGGCCTTTGTGAATTCACTCAAACTACATGTACCTATATAAATCGACTCGCTGTGACAACTGTGACATGTGTGTTTAAAATTATTTATCATTTAAGTACAACCGCGGTAGCCTAGTGGTATGGGTAATGGACTGCTGAGACGAGGTCTCGGGTTCGATCCCAGGTTTACCATGGCACACACCAATGACTGCGATGCTTTTCGAAGTTATGTGTGTATTTATCGCAGGTTTATAAGTGCCCGGTTAATGGCAATAGGCTCGTCACCTATTACATTGGGACCTAAAACATAAGCTGGTGAAATGTGGCTGCTAGCACCTCTGCCTGCCCCTTCGGGGATATAGGCGTGGGTTTATGTATGTTTTTATGTTAAGTAGATCACAATTTAATTTGTACTAATGTCTGTACACTACAACGTCTAGCACTTAACTTACTATAGTATTATACGTAGTCTAATATGCGTGAGAAAGTTACAGAAAATATTGTATTGTTGCGTCATGTCTGAAAGCTAAACTAATGTAAAGTTATGCAAAGTAATATATAGTTACTGTCACTGTGAAAGGTAGTGATATATCTACATTTCAATGTCTTTAGCACTCGTATATCAAAAGTATGTAGAAATGTACGTTAGAACGAACTGATAGGCATGTTCATAGATTTACCGTCCTCAAGGGATTAAATTCAGTTGCTTGCGAAATTCGCTTCGACACTCGCTGCCACAAAAATGTGTGAAAATATGAAAAATGTATTGTGAAATAAAGTTGTGAGCGTCCCGTTTCACCTTTAGGCTTGGTTTACTGTGTTACGTGTTGGTGGTCTTGGTTGATTTATATGTTAAGAATGCTATTTTTCTTACTGTAATGGTGAATTAGTTACGGTTCACATTATATACGAAATATGTCTATATTCAAAGGAAATATTGTTTTTGATTAGTCTGAGAATATAAAAATTCTTATCAGTATTTCAAACATTAGATACATTAGCACGTTTAAAAGAATGATTATAATGGATTAGGAAAAACTTATATATACATTTTTATAGTTATTGTATAACGTAATATCAATATTTTCAATATATTAAAACGGTCAAAAAGGTTTATAAGGGCAAGAGCGGTAAAAAGTTATCAAACAACTTGGTTAGTATTGGTCAATATTTAAAAAAGCTTTTATTACGGAGAACAAACAACAATTTGGATATTACATGTATCTACGGAATATAATTCCAGTTGCCAACAGACGATTAAAATATTATAAGAGTAACTTACCTAAAAAACTCAACAACAAATACGTGCAGATCTTCATCTTCTCGCGTTTCCTGCAAAAGAAATAAACTGTTAAGAACATTTTTCATTTCCATAGCTGAAATAAGGTCGCTCATTTGGAACAATATTTTGTACAAAAGTATTTGGCGGCGTGTTGGTAGCAAATCTTCCTAATTTGCATTTAACATAAGATATTGAAGCATGGGATATAAGATAAGATAAGATATTGGAGGTCGATGGGGGAGGCCTATGTTCAGCAGTGGACGTTTTGTGGCTGAAATGATAATGATTGAAGCATGCGTTACTATACTGGCATTCTTTTATAACAATTAGTAATATGATGATTGGTAAAGGTGGGTCATACAATACCATCAGACAATATTGTTTCTAATTTGCATTGTCTACTTTACTAACTAGACGAAGTAGCTTAGTTTAAGCAATGGAACAATAATAAGAAATAAGCAGAAATCTCAGAAAAGAGCCCCACTTTTGGAATCGGCTACTAATTCTAAAAATATTTATTGTATCTCAATTATACCTGTGAAAAATTATTATATCTATAAATAGAAGCTTACCTAATCGTTTAAGCTTAATTTTTTCTTTTTACCCTTTTTACTACATAAGTATAGTATTTTTTCTAATTATACCAAGGTAGTAGAAACCGGCTCTGCATTTTAGTTACAAGTAGGGCATCCATATAGTAAAAGTCTAAGATTTTTCATTATAATTTATAATACTTTGTAGTTTAATATATATCTATCTACATTCTTAGTACTATACAGACGTAAATAAACAAAGATATCATTTCAAGAAGTAAACAACATTTAGTATATTAGATAGTAAGCATTAGACTCAGAGATCCAGTAAGACTTAACGGGGTCTGAACAACCCTTGCAATTTAGTTATAGACCTGTAACTATATTTAAATGGATACTTACTGATATCCATTCGTTTTACCAAAAATAATATTTTTGGGGTAATGATTCCATATATTAGTATAACAATAATGGTCTTAGGCTACCACTACGCAGCGCTATCTAGGCGAAAAATAATCATTATCTCTATAGCTTCGGTTATATTCAAAGTTTGTACTTAGAAGCCCTGGGACCGCTCACTGCTCCACTATTACTACTTTAGGCTTGGCTTATATTGGAAGCGTCTGTCATTTGTCCTCACTGCTACAAAAGGACACACACGCCAAAGCCTCGTCCGTTAGTCAGTAGGTATGCTGGCTAGCAGTTGAAGTGAGTTTGTAACCCGACTATCTTGAACGCGTAAAAACATAGTAAAATATATTTATTTTAAAAATACAAACACATCACACATGAAGAGTTTACTAAAATATGTACAACATTGTAACACTGTAACGTGTTTTTAATGATGACCCTATTTCATGAGCATGTGTCTACAACTTGCCATTAAATAAGGTGAAGTCAAGTTGACATGTCCGAAATAATAATAAAAGAAAAGCTTGAAGCTATTAATAACAGTTGCCACAATTTTCGTGGAAGAGATAAATTTGAAGTCTGTAAATCTTTCCTATTACTCACTATCAATATTTAAGTAGTTTGACTGGTGAAGCCAGGGAATAATCTACCTGATATAACATTTAAAGGTTTCAATTAGAACGGTTCAAATAAGTTTGCTTCATTGTTTCTCAGATGATTTGATGACATTGGGGACACTGGGGCTGAATCTGCTGTGCTGTAATAAAACTCTCTAAGCTATAATAATAATGATGAAAACATTTTTGAAATTCAACTAATAATAGTTAGGCCTAGAGATAATAGTTTAGTTAATATGCAATCAAAGCAATACCAATGTACTATCGATTCAGATAACTTTGAATCACTAGAAGATTCGGTCATTCTACGGTGTACTGTCGAGTTAATTAGCAGTTGAAATGTACACTGACGGACTCATAAACTGCATCAAAGTTCAGGTTTACTCTAAAAGGATTTTTTATAATAAGTATGCAAACTTTTTAGATTAAATTATATAAATATGGAAAGACTGGCTCTTAATCTTAAAAAAAAATTAAATTTAAAATAGAACTGCAGTAAAACAAATGAATATAGCCGGGAAAAGAAAATTTACTTGTAGTGTCAGATTTGCGTGTTATTTATAGCAAAGTTTTAAATTGATTCTCATTGATTTTTTTTGTTTTGTCAATTGAATTATTGTTACCAGCATAATTGTTGGGTTAGTTTTTTAACACATCGAGAGTTTTTGAACCATAATATGGATACTTCGTCCGAACAAGCGGCACAAATTGTAGCATTGGTGCGGGAGGGCTTGGATCAACGAACGATTGGTAGAAATTTAAATTTAAACCAGTCTACGGTTTCTAGAATATACAGAAGGTTTGTAGAGACAGGTTCTTACAGGAGGAGACGTGGTACAGGCAGAACTCGAGCAACCACAGGTCGTGATGACCGATTTATTGTTATAACTTCCCTGCGAAATCGTTTCCTCACGTCAGTTAACATCAAAACCGAGCTTAATGAAGTGCGTGGAGTAAACGTGTGTGCACGAACAATAAGTAGAAGGTTAAAGGAAGCGGATATCACCCCTTTTAGACCAGCAAATGGTCCAAAGTTGTCTACAGCTCACAGACAAGCTCGCTTAAGATTTGCGCGTCATCACCTGAATTGGACAGAAGAACAGTGGGCCTCTGTATTGTTCACGGACGAGTGTAGGACATGTTTATATGGTGCAGATGGTCGCAGAAGAGTCTATCGTCGACGTGGGGAGCGATATGCTCAAAGTTGCATTGAGGAGCGTGTTCCTTTTGGAGGCGGTTCATGTATGGTCTGGGGTGGCATATCGATGAACGGGCGAACAGAACTTGTGTTCATAGACATGGTCCGTCAAAACGGTAATAGAGGGGGTTTGACAGCACATCGCTACATAACAGAGATATTAGAAGATCACGTGGTGCCTTACATGGGATTCATAGGCGAAAATTTTACTTTAATGCAGGATAATGCCCGGCCGCATGCAGCTGCACAAGTTCAACATTATTGCGAAGAGGTTGGGATACGTTCAATGAATTGGCCAGCACGCAGCCCGGATCTTAATCCCATCGAGCATGTTTGGGACAATTTAAAAAGAGCTGTATATGCGAGAAACCCTTCGCCCACGACAGTGGCAGCACTAAGAACAGCACTTTCAGAAGAATGGGACAATATTCCGCAAGATCTTTTAAAAACCCTTATAAAATCTATGCGGAACCGATTAGAATCCGTAATAAGGGCACGTGGGGGTAATACACCTTATTAAAACACAAATAAACCCTTGCATAAAGTTTGTGTCTATTGTTAAAACCAATTTTTTAATTAAACCAATTTTTCTTAAATTTCTGTTTTTTCTTCAAAAAAAGTCTTAAGGTCCTTTCCAGTACATAAACTTAAACTTAAAGATATGACCCTACGCTGTTTTAAAGTTCACGAACCAATCTAGAGGTTTCAATTTAAATCTGTATAGAAAGTATGCATACTTGGTTAAAATATTTATTTCAAAGTCGTCTATTACTTTGATGCAGTTTATGAGTCCGTCAGTGTATGTACATCTCGTTGACATCCATCTTCATTAATGTAGCTAATTAATAAGGTATCTTCATTAGTTAACTATTTTGAACCTGGTATTATCAGAACGTATAATTTGAGATTGACATGGTCATTTACGTAACTATTCATAACACTCGCCGGGATATTTACCAAGATTTTTAGTTGTTTTAAGTGGAATTCATACTGTAGGAACTCACTCATCGAAATAAGTAATTTTATTTCAATAATTTGTTGTAAATAAAGTTGAGATTGTTACATCTATTAATAATTCTTAAAGTACACAATAATAATATACTATTTTAGTAGGTACTACTACTATTGTACTATTTTGTATTAAAAATATAAAATACTAGAAGACAAGTAGACACTTTTTCCCCTAAATCTGGGGGAAAAGTTTGTGCTGGTATACTCGATTTTAGTACTATGTTGGTATAATTGTTAATTAGTGTAATGTTTTGGAGTTGGAATGTTCATAACTGTCAATGTAAATCTTTGAGAATACCACAAGTCGAAACCGGTTAGGTATAGTAATAAATACAGTGGAGAAGTATAAGCGTGTTATCAATTATGTATAAAAATATAGACATAAATAATATAATTATACTATTTGTATGACTTTGGGTAGGGGGGGAGGGAGTATCCATACACTTCCTCCCCCTCCCCCCTCTGTAGTCAGCGACGGTGATTACGTCGCAGTCGAACCGACCAAAACCGCACAGTCACATCTCTCACTCCTTTTACTATAAGTCGAAAACAAATATGTAAACGTATTATAGATTTTCAAGAGAATAACTAAATTTTAGTGTGGCCATAGTAGGGATTAGAAACTAGTTGAGACGAGAATTAAATGATCAGGAAAATTTGAATCGGAAAAAATCGGATGGTACGAAGCTGGAATAACAAATAGAGATTGGGCACTTTGAGTAGGGGTAAAGTGTAAGCCTTCTTTCAAAATTTGGGTAAGGATTTGGTGTGAAAACTTTTAAGCGTGCAGTATTTAAGTAAGTGAGAGGACGAACATACAGGTAATTATATGGTGTCGATTTTTACATAAATAGTAGACGATCATTTTCGGATTTTGAAAATAACTTTCTGACCAAATTAATTAATATTTCTGATTGAAGATACTGCATAAGTACCTACTATACACACTACCAGGTGAAATATTAATGGGACTTCGTACTCTCCAAGATACCAAGTAATGGAATAATATTTATTGAAGTTATTATATTATTAAAAAATGTTTATTAGGCGTCGATGTATCTTTAGTTGTGACTCATTAATAATCCTTAAACATGAATTTAAAAGAAGAAGCCGTATATTATTTTGTCATAATGCAGAGCACTCCAAATACAATGAATCTCTCTAAGGCAATGAGACGTGAAATAATCTAGACTCCCTGCTGTGCTTTTTCCAAGCGACTACAATATGGAGTTTTCAAGAAGGGTATTATTAGAAAATTTCCATAGGGTCAGCAGTACGAGTGCGTTGCCTCTGGTTTTGCAAATATCCATATCCAAGGGTCACGGTGACCATTTCTCATCTTATGAATTGCCAGACAGACTGCCACTGAAGTGGTATATAAAAATAAATAATATAATTATAAATATAAAATATTCTAGGACAATCTACACAACATCACCTAGACCCATGATAGCATAGTTTAACTAGCTTGTGTTATGGGTTCTAGAATGCGGATAAACCTACTTAGATACTTTTTTTTATAAATACATACATTATTATACATAGAAACATCCAGCCCATAGCAAGTTATCATGTGCTATCCAAATGCTTTCACGTCTATCCAACTTCGCCAATGAAATATTTAAGGTGAATTTTTAAAATAGACGTTCCAAATATGGCGAAGATTTATTTCGTTAAAGCATTTTTGTGTTGTGTCTAAAGGGAATCAAGTTGTTATTTCCTTAAAGTAAGTATGGCAATTTCCAGTTTGTTTTCTAAGAAATAGCTCCATTAGAAAAGTTAGAGGGTGATAAATTTCTTGACTTATTACTAAACAAATCGCTTCGAGAGTAACTTAGTAAGTTATCCTAAAAAAAAATTGTGCTCATTAGTGTTTCTTGTAAGACTTTATGTACTTTATACCTATACATAAAATGTTCAAAATTTCATAAATAAATTAATAAAATTTCGAAAGATTTTGTGTCATAAAAAATAGTATCTACTCGCTGAATTAGGTAATATACTGTTCTTTCTGAACTGAACTGTTGATATTGTGAAGCAAAATATTTAATCAAGACTCTAGCGCAGGCTTCTATTTCACCATTGGTTTTGATGAAGCCCCATATACCCTTGACATTAAAATACTAAGGTATAAGAACCGCGGTAGCCTAGTGGTATGGGTAATGGACTGCTGAGACGAGGTCTCGGGTTCGATCCCAGGTTTTACCATGGCATGGCACCAATGATGCTTTTCGAAGTTATTTGTGTATTTATCGCAGGTTTATGGCAATAGGCTCGCCATATTGGGACCTAAATATAAACTGGCAAAATGGTGTGATATTATAAAAAAATAATATTATAGAATGTTGATAGTATAAAACATGAGCTATGTATAAAACTTCTTAAAATTCTAGTTGTGTAAACACTTCCTAAGACAATATTCTGTAAATCATTCAGGACGCCGCTGCTCTGTGCAGTGTTTACGTAATATGTTCACCGATCGCACATTCTTACCGCGTTTAACATTAATGATAATAAATGTGGGCCTATATTGATCCCACATTAACTCACAGCTACGGGACCCAAGTTCCTCATTCGATAGTACACTAATAAATTGAGATATTTGCTCACGTTGTGAACAAAACCTATGAGCCTTTATCGGGTTATTTTCGATCGTAGAAAATTATGTTACGTTTATGTGCAATTGAATTGCCAAAGTTTTTCTCTATTTTGTGACAAAAACAGATCAATCAGCTAGAGTAATCATTTGATAAGTAATTTTCGTGGATGAAAAAAAAGTATGACATGCTTATCATGTATTATATCTACTCTAAAATGTTATTGTCCAAGAAGTGTACATGTACATACATCAGCTGTTTAATTTATTAATAATAACAACATTATATTATGTATATAGATGTGCCAGAAATAAAGAATAAAACTCAAGTTAAAACGTCCTAAAAAGGGTATAAGGTTCACTCAACTATAAACTATTCAATAAATAGACTGTAAGAAAACATATTTGCATATCATATGAAATACCTACAACAAAAGGCACTAACAAAACTAGGGAAATATGAGAGAATTCGATTTGAATTTTCGCTTCCTCATACATATTTTGAAGACGTACACCATTCACGTCAATGCCTTCGGTTGGAAAGTAACAGGTGCAAGTTCGATATTTCATTTGTTTGATATACGAGTAGCTTAGAATTATGTAGGAGCTATCTATCTAAAGTCAAACACGAACGTTGTTAGGGCGAATTCTTTTTAAAATAGTAAAACGGCGTAAAACCTCACAGTTAATCTTTGTAGCAGCAGGTGGCCATTTAAGTTGTTTTGCCGTCTTTGTTATTAAAAGAACTTGCTCAAAAGAGTCTTGTACAAAAAAATAAAGGTTATAAAAGCCACACAAAAGAGGGCATGCAAATAAATTTTCTTTTGTAACTAGTTTAAAATCGTTATTTTTTTAAATATGTAATGAGAAAAACCGAAAAGGGATATTAAGTTTGCATATATTTTTAAATAATTTAGATCGCTGAGCTATTTTCTTATAGAATATAGTTTGTTTTATTATAGAATAGTTCTGTATTATCTTTTAAATGTAAAGAAATTTAAATGAGCATTATGAGCAATGAGCAGATAATGATAAAAGAAAGAATATTTCTATAATATATTATAATAAATATATAATTTGATAATGATATCGACCTAATGCAATACCTATGTGTATAATAATTTGCTTAATTACCTTTGCAGTAATCAATTAGTAACCGAAATTAATTAATTGATATTGGTATGTGTGATCGCGAGAATTATTCACCTAATCTAAGTAGCCACTGTGGTGTGCTGGTAGCGACTGTTACGCAGGAGGCGCAGATTCAATTCCTGCTCAGTGCAAATATTTGTATAAATGAATATATTATTAACTATCTGTTTATATTGGTCTGGGTGTTCGTGCATGTATTTACAAAAATGTAGAGACTGTAACATAAGCTAGTTACGTTATTCGTACCAAAGGTGTATATGGCGTTGTGTGGATTGTTCTAGAATATATATTTATTAAATTTGTTTGAATATGGCATTTTTTGCAATATTATAATTCTGAAAATCATACCTATCAAATGATAATTACAATTCCATATATCAACAGCATGTCAATCCGCATATTGACACTTGTGACATTTGCACCTAAAGCTAAGATATTTTTGTGTCTAGATAGCACTGTGTAGAATGTAGTAGAATATAATGACTTTTCACTCTTTCTTCTTTTAGGTACCAGAAATAAAAAGTATCAAGATGATGAATATAAAATATATTTGTATTAATTTAAAGTACGGTCGTACTTTTTATGAAGTGAATTTTCTTAAGTCAATGGTGAAAATTTGCCAGACTACCAGGTAAGGTTTAACACGATCAAGATACAAAAATATATAATAAAAAAGTAGCTTTGCGGCAGTGCCAACCTAAAGTGAAAACAGCCTGTATAAAAAGTGAAAAGTATTTACTTCGCAAAATGAAAAAGTTTCCACAATTTATAACTATAGGTAAGGTATCACATTTCATAGTTATACACTATATCTTTTTATAGTTGCTATATATAAGGTGTCACATTTAATGACTATACCTTATATAGTGGTACAACTATCGGAGCGTGATGTGACGTTAGGTAACAATTTCAATAAATTTATTCTCGACCAAAATTGTCTACGAAAAATACATAACGCGTTGGAAAAGTTTCCACTTCAATTAGTATCTTCCATTATTTTTACGATTATATTTATTTAGAATAGAAATAAATAGCTACTATAGTAGATTCTAGAATAAAATCCAGGTTTCATGCCATTACTTAATGCGTTGCTCTGTGGGCCGCGGTGAAGCACAGGTGTGGCGGAACGACCCAACTTTTTATGCACGGTCCCGTAAATCTAGCCAGTAAACGATGCCAGCGAAACACCCATAATATCTGCTAAAGTGATAGAATAATACGGGGAAATGCCTCTGAATGGATTTCAACGGGCAATTTATTTTCAGAAAGCATGTAGCAAGCTGTGATGTAAGTAAATTAAGAGTAGCTATAGAATATAGTTGTTAGAGATAGCTAAGACTTTTTATCTTGAAGTATGCCATTACTTTGGATGAATGTAACAGGTGGATAAGGCTTTTTTGGGGCCCCAGAGTCTTCACAGACTCTCTGACCGGTAAGCCGGTGCAACTGCTGATTGATGGATGAGACTGGCGCAGGCTTCCCTCTCAACGTTGGGTCACTTGGGAGGTGTAGCGGCAGTCTCCATAAACGTCGTATAAGCGCAATCGAGTAAAGGAGAAGTAATAAAGGGATTCGAATACACTATGTTAATAAATAATCGATGCGTATGGTAGATAATAAATATAATAATATAAATAAAATATCTTAAATCAGGTTTCAGGGTTGAACGCACTTAACTCAGGAACTACTGGTTTGTGTTCAATATTCTGTTTCTTGACTTAGGTCATAGGCGAAACGAATATATCATCTCGTTAATACTCAAGGAAAGGGAGCAATAATCACAAAGGTTAACAAATTCGACAGATTTGTAAACGTTATTTCAAAATTGATAAATTATGGATATAATACCTATGGCCTAAATTGGTGATAAAGGGCTATAGACCACGAGCAAAGCCGGGGAGGTCGAATAATGTTAGATAAATAATAACTCTCACAGTTGTCCCAAAATAGAAAGCAATATCAGTATAAATTGAACACAAACAGTATACTGATATCTTGAGGGAATAATGAAATACCTTCACCTGCCACTCAAACGTGCAAAAAGAGTGTTAGATTCGTGAATTTTATATGCAATAAATATTTTATATGAAATATTGAGATTAATACATATAGTATACCTAAACAATAAAACTTGAAATTTGTTATAGAGTAGCCCTTTTATTTGACACCCACATTTATGAAGTTCTGCAAAAATATGTTGTCCGCCATTTTGTGGCGGTGGCCATTTTGGACCGATTTTCATCAAACATAGCTAAGATCCCTCCCGATTACTTCATCTTCAACATTAAAACTATATTTCAAATTACGAGATATTAGTTTATTTGGATACATTACGTCGTAACAGCAAATATTCTCCTAAAACTTCTACATACACTAAAGCAATTTATATCAAGAGAATCAAAACACAAACAGCAAGGAAATGAAAAACGAGAGAATCCTACTACTGAGGCTCGCGTGCGAAATCCACTCACATGAGTGCTAGAAGTAGAATTAATGGCATTTCATTTCTCACTTCAGCTGCACATGCCGCGCCTCTACTGCTATAGCTAATATAAAAACTAAGTTATGGATGAACGATGCTCTGGGTACTGATATGATTATAGTTATAAATTTCTCATCCAGCAATATAATATTACATTCTATTACATAATCATCATCATCATCATTGCGTTAACCTCGGTCGCATTCGAAAGTCAATACTGTGTCTGGGATCAGAATTTTTCGATTCTACCTGCATTGCAAATGAATTTGAAGATTTTTTGTGAAGTGACTGCCATTTGGCCCCCACAACCGTAGGTATAGGCGATATCGAAATACTACTCCAAATAAATGTAACTACTGCCGTAGATGTTCGTTTGACAACCGGGACCGACGGTTTAACGTGCTCTCGGAGGTACGACCAGATCAGTGCCAATAGTCATATTCATGCATACAAATATCTGCACCGAGCGGGGATCGAATCAAACGCCCCTCATGCGTATATGTCGTGTTCATTACCGCCACGACACAGAGGCTGTCCTATTACACAATATACAATATAATATTCACAATGGGAACCATATCTTGTTCAAATTATTACAATATGATATTCACAATTGTGAATTGTTTGAGTTATTCAACTCCCTACAAGAATAAACGAGAACATAACGATTTTTACACGGAGTAGTAAAAACCTCCAGTGGAATAAGTACAGAAGATTGCAGTCGAGATACTATTTATTCACGTCAGTCTACAGTAGATTGAAGTCGTCTGTATTATACAGGGTGTTAGGTAAACGTTACTGTAATCGAAGGCCCCTTGTAGTACTTCTGGTTCACTAAATACCTATTGGCAAAAAAATAACGGTTTGGTAAGATTTTTAATTTTTTTTGTACCGTTTAACTAGTTTTACCCGCTGTCTCTTTACTGACATGATGGTTGAATGAAACAATAATTTTGTAAAGAAACATCAACTCGTAATATGGCGCTTTTTGTTTTTTGTAGTGATGTCTTTTTATGAAATTGACATTTCATTCTCTTTAGAGTAAATAATGCGAATTAATCGGTTTAAAAAAAATAAAAGATAAAAAGAATCCAAAAAATTGTCAAATCGTAATTTTATGCCAATATGTAGTGTACCCGGAGTACTACCATGTTCCTTCGGCTTCGGGAGCGTTGCCTTAACACCCTGTATATGTAGCACCTTATAACTTCATAGGTAGTTTTGGTCTTTGTTTCTCAGGTGCGTCAAGATATTTAAGACTTTTAAAAATTGCACAAGGTCTACAAAGTGTAAGTCGTACCTACTTCTATTATTGCAAGTATGCAAAATGCTCCTGGCGGGGAGTGAGAGATATGTGTTGTATAATCTCACCTCCGGCATTTAAAAACGCATAGATGGTGTGCGTTTTAGTCGGTTCGAGTCTGACATAACCTCTCTCACCGGCTTCGGTTGGTTTAGAATCAATTGCGCACGAAAATAAACAATGCATACGCTAAGCAAGTTACAATCTGTTTACTGGTATTATTTCCCAACGGGGGTTACAAAAATTTCACAGACTGGACCACTAATAAATGACCTACACATTTATTTTATATTTAAGTTAGAACCATAATTAAGTTAGCCAATTGAATACAATATGCATTTATTACGTGGTTTTATGCAAAACAATATGTACGTAATCCTATTGCAAGCTCAATTAAGTAGCGACTATGCGGCTTCTGTTCCACACTGATAAGAGCTTTGCAAAATTACAGACCGTTTTTTGTTGCTCGAATAGATGAGCAGTTTTCTTTGTCTGAGGGCAATATAAGACCCATCAAAAACAGTTACAAGAAAAAATCAACAATCTGGAATGTGAAGTTACAAAAAGCATACCTACTACTTAAGTTCGTATTCATTTACTTTGATAAGATGTACCAAAATTATAAAAAAAAATCTAAAAATATTTAAAACACGATCAAATCTAGTAATGAAAATATTTAATTGAATTTATACTTCAGTTATATAATACATAAAACCTCTTTAACGTTGTAGTACTGTAGACAAAAGTTCGTCTAGATAATAGAGTTCAATATTGAATAATTGAATTGTGCTTGGAATAAGAGCTTTCAAAAAATATAAAAATGATTATTGAATATTGAATAAAAGGTCGTAAACCCTTCAATTTTCATCGTTTGAGTGAAAAAGTCCCTAATTATTTAAAACTATATCCATTATTTTCATTGATTTTACAGATAAAATTTCATATTTGAAAAATCCAAAGCGACACACGGAGTCTTCCCTAATATGAGAATTTATTACATTACTTAACTTCAACATTTGTTCAGAAATTTACACTTTTGACTACAATATACCTACCTTTATCGGTATTTATGAACGTGAATGGAATCTTAGTCGTCTCATAATTCATTAAATCTATTTAATTAATTAATTATAATGAATAAACTTACATTTTCGATTTTAATGCATAATTCAGTACACGTAGCGTGTTATTACCCGTGGCATATTTTCATACTTAATTACATAGAATTAGAACAAAGGCCCTACAAAAGTATATTCTAGTGTTCTAAGAAAAATAATAATAATGTAAAAAATAATAGGAAAGTGAACCAAAAGTACATGGTTAGTGAAATTGTTAAGTTAACAACTAATGAACTGTATACTGTATTGAAACTATTAACATTTAGAATATGTCTCTTTAATATTTCTTTCATCAATGTAGAAACATATTATGGTACGCGTATGATAAGCGACTAAATAGTACTAGTCACTTTTTTTATTTTTTTATCATACAACTTAGGTTGCAGACAAGCACGTGGCCCACCTGATGGTAACTGGTTACCGTGGCCTATGGGCGAGTGTAACACCAGAGGAATAACACTCGTGCCGCAACCCTTGTAAGAACAGAGACATTCTGTGTCGTCAGCGCAAAAGATGTAGGATAAGCCTTTGGTTTTCCCACTGACAAAACATAACCTCTCTAGTGAGCTCTGGCTACCCTACTCACCACCGAAAACACAACACAAGGCTATTAAACGGTGATATTCTGTAGGGTGGAGGTACTTCCCCAGTCGGACTGCTCGATTGGGACGGATATACTGTCGTGTCCTACCTCCTCTAAATATGTGGACCCACGAAGATCTTAGAACCCTACTCAAGCTCACCAGCTAGCGACGAGACTCTGGCTCTGTACCTATATTAGGGTATAGAGTCTATATTCATCCCGGATTCAAAACGGTGGTTCTCGCGTTTACTATCGATATGCAACAGAAGTTATACCTATTTAGGTTACGACTATAAATATAATATTTTTTTTTGTAAATGAAATAGAAACATCCAGAGCATTTCTGACGTGGATAATTTAATTTGTACCGTAGTTAAACACTTTACCAATAAATACAACACAGGACATCGTACCGACGACGATCGCATACTTCGAAAGAAGGTTCAGTTTTGAAAAGCAACAAGTCTCCAATGAAACTTGCAATGAACTGAAGCAGTAAATTCACAGCTGCACCGAGTGCGCTTCGTAACTAACGCAACAAACAAAGTTGGCAACTTGTAAGAGCCTCTGTCGTTTACATGAGCCTACAAATTACAAGTCTGACGGTTGCGCTTGCGTTTAAACTGAAATTCGATATTATTAAATTATTATTTTAAATGATCGATAATATTTGTTTGGCATGAAATTAAAGTTGTATATTTTTAAGAATTAAATGAAAAGGCTTACATTAGCACTACTTCTACTAAGTTTGAAATTTGAAGAATGTGTTTCACTAGATGGAAATTCTTCATTCAATTTATCGTGGTTGCTCAAATGTCACCTTTTTCATAATTTTTAGTTATTTGATTGGGGGGGGGGGGGGGGAGTGATTTACGCAAGAACCTTTGCCAGATGAAACTTGTATACCAAGACATCATAAGAGGGATAAAATTATGACCGGAAACGGTGCTTACCGCATTATCCCGGGCACGCTATAGCTGTGTAATGAACTTCCTGCAGTGATTTTCCCAAACGATTACAATATGGGGTTCTTCAAGATGGACATTAGAAGGTTTCTACATGGTCTGCAGCATGAGTGTGACGCTTGTGGTATTGCAAAAGTCCATAGACCACGGAGACCACTTTCCATCAAGTGAGCCGTGTGCGTATTTGCTAACGCGTCTATGTCTATGTTAAAACATCATCTTATCTTATCTTATTGGGGTGTGTGCTCTGTATCTATCGGGCTCACTTCGACCCTATTGGATCTTTTGTGTAACGTAACGTAATTTCTACTTATGACAATTACGAACGGAATTACATACTAAACTTAATGCTAAATTGCCTCCCTTGTAGCACCATATAACTTAATTGTCATTATGAAGTTGTATGAGAAATTAATAGTAATGAAACAGCAGGCGAATGTTTTAAATAGCATTTGAAAGTCTTCGGCTGGTATTTTAATTTTCCCACCATTCATGTTTCGGGTTCCTATTTCAATTCCATTATGTTAATTTGTTTAATACCATTATGCAAAGTACCTTTATTTATATTAAATCGTTATAGACGTCTACAAATCAATTGATATTCAATTCTTTATTATATTATATAGGGTATACTAGTTTCGTCAATTCAGTGAATAAATCCTTCACACAAAATGTGCAACTTTTTTTATATACTTAGATGACAGACACGCACACGGCCCACCGGTTGGCCACCCGATGACAAGTTATTATCATGGCCAATGGATGTTTGCAACATGAGAGGCGTCACACTTATGCTGTCAACCCTATAGAAACTTTCTAATGTCCTTCTTGAGAGATGGTGGGTGAGGCAGATGAAGGTTAAGAGCTCTGGCTACCCTTCTCATTATCGGAAACAGAATACAAAGTACTTCCCCCGTCGGACTGCTTAATTAGGACGGGAGATACCGTACCATATTTTCTAGAACCTTCCGTACAATTATATATGTCCACCGGTCGCTGTATAAACAACTTTTTTCGGATAGAAACAAGCGACAAATTAATGTAATATCTTTATTACTTCTATTATACTGCCTCCTTATTTACAAACATATTTCATGAAGAATATTGTATAGCCCTAGGACTGTCTACCGTTAATGTAATTGAAATACTCCCGCGAAATATATTAAGAAAAACCTTCAAATGTATGTGATTAAATTCCAAACAGACTTTATAAAGTAGACAAGTGACGAGCGAGATATACAAAAGTATTAATTATGATTATTGTCGCTTTTTGTCAAATATTAATAATACGACGAAATATGAAATTAAAAGCGATACCTACCGAGTTATTAAATGTGAAATAAATCACCATGTTTAACTTCGAACTAATCAAAATCAAAATCAAAATCAAAAATCATTTATTCTGCATAGACCAGTAAACGGCACTTACAAAACGTCAATACAAACAATATTTTATCAAATGCAAATGGACCACCGGTTCGAAACGCGGCCCCGACCTGAGAAGACTCCGGCAAGAAACTCAGCGGGCTTTTCTTTTTTTTTTGGTCTATTTACAATAGTTTACTTAGTCTAGATACAAAATTTAGCTGAGTAGCAAGTGGAGTGAACAGTTCATTTCCAGGCTTGTTTATCATCCAAATAATCCTGGATTTTATAGTAAGCTTTTTGACATAGCTTATTTTTTACTAAATTTTTAAACTTATTGATAGGCAAATCTCTAATTTCATAGGGGAGCTTATTAAAAAAGCGTATACAATTACCCTGAAAAGAATTTGAAATTTTGTGGAGTCTACTATCACAGACAACGAGATTATTTTTGTGTCTGGTATTTAGGTTATGCCTATCACAAACTCTTGGAAAGTTTGTGATATTTTTTCTAACATACATCAAGTTTTCGAATATATATTGTGAGATTACGGTAAGAATGCCTATTTCCTTAAATTTATCTCGGAGGGAGACTCTTGGGCCCAAATTATAAATGGCTCGCACAGCCCGTTTTTGAAGAACGAATATTGCATTTAGATCCGCGGAATTACCCCAAAGGAGAATTCCGTAGCTCATAATGCTGTGAAAATAGCTGAAATAAACTATTCTAGCCGTATCCACGTCTGTTAAAGTCCTTACTCTCTTTACAGCATACGAAGCCGAACTTAACCTACTGGCTATTTTTTCAATATGTGTTCCCCACTGCAGCTTAGCATCGATGCTTAAGCCTAGGAACACTGTCGATTCCACAAGGTTCAACACTTGTCCATTGAGCTGTACATTGGTTTCCACCTGTGTAACATTAGGTAGTGTAAATTTTATACATTTTGTTTTGTTACCATTAAGGCAAAGATTATTTGTACTAAACCAATGAACCACTCTTGAGATTGCGCTATTCACTTCGTCATAATTGTGTAACTGTCTTTTAATTTTAAATATTAACGAAGTATCGTCAGCAAATAAAACAATATTATTTTTATCCCCTACGTAGTAGGGGAGGTCATTAATATAAATTAAAAATAAAAATGGTCCAAGTATCGACCCCTGCGGAACGCCCATAGAAACCACAGACCCTGCTGAGCGTGTACCGTTAACGTCGACCCTCTGAATTCTATTGTTCAAATATGAAGTCAGAAGCTCGAGAGCCTTGTTCCTTATCCCATAATGTTCTAATTTCCTGATTAACGTATCATGGTGGACGCAATCGAAAGCCTTGGATAGATCACAAAAGATACCCAATGCATCATGCTTATCCTCCCAGGCCTTATAAATACAATTTAATAATTCTATTCCAGCATCAGTTGTCGAACGCCCCTTAGTAAACCCAAACTGCTTATCATGAAACAATTTGTTTTCACCAAAATGCGCCAGCATCTGCCCCAGAATTAATTTCTCAAATACTTTACTCAAGGTCGGCAACACTGAAACGGGTCGAAAATTAGAGGGGTCTGTGGCGCTGCCAGCCTTGAACAAAGGTATGGCTTTGCTATGTTTCATTAAATCAGGAAATATGCCGCTACTAATACAATCATTAAACACAGTTGCTAGGTGGGGAGCAATGACATCAATAATACTTGATACAGTTTTGACAGATAATCCCCATAGATCCGCGGTCTTTTTAATATCAATAGATTTAAAGGCTTTTGTGATGTCGTAGCTACTAACAACTGAGAATACGAAAGCATCCTTACACTTGGGAAATGAATCCGTAAGCAATGACTCGGCGGATGCAGCAGACGACTGAAGAGTTTTTGTTGTTAATAAAGGTATGTTTGTGAAGAAACTTTCAAACTCTGTCGCAACTGCCAAATCCTCCGTGACATGGCGATCATCTATTTTTAAATGGAAATCTCTTACAAATGATGAAGATCTCCCACATTCAGAATTTATTATGTTCCAAGTTGTTTTAATTTTATTCGCAGAATTCGATATTTTGTTTTTAATGAAAATTGATTTTGCCAAGGAACAGGCTCGCTTAAATGTTTTGGAGTAATTTTTTACATAATTCTGAAAAGCAGGGCTGAAATTGTATGATTTTTCAGAATACAGCTCATACAATCTCCTCCTGCTTTTATATAACCCTGATGTCGCCCAGTCGCTGAAAACCGTACGGCTACCAATCGATAATGTTTTTGAGGTAAAAATTCTCCCAAACTCAGTATTGATTAGGTTGATTAAGTTACTATAAGACTCCTCGACATCAGTGTACGAGGGCAAGTGAGGTAGTTTATTCACTATACTTTCTTTGAAACTCTCCAAACGATATTGGTTAATCGGTACAAATTTAATGTCTTTTTTACTAGCCTTACAAATATTTCTTTCACAGGTTATTAATTGACCACGATGATCCGAATGCACGGCATCCACAATAAGTTTGTCGATTGGTCTAATATCTGTGAAAATGTTGTCAATACATGTGGCACTAGCTGCTGTTATTCTAGTAGGTTCCAAAAACATATTAATAAGATTAAAGGACTTAAACAGATTCAACATTTTGTTTTTCTCTATTGGCACTAAGGTATTTTCTAAAATATTGACATTAAAGTCTCCACAAACAATTATTGATTTCTTCGAGTAACGGCATTTAAAAAGCGCTTCTTCCATCCTCTCTTCAAATCTTGCATAGGGCGCGTCCGGGGGACTGTATACGCTTATTACAATGAACTGCTCAAACTCAATACTAGCCATCTCAATCACTCGCTCAATAGAGAGGCTTACTATGTCTTTACGCTCCTTACATTTTATATTCTTATTAATGATAATTAGGGAGCCTCCACGATTGAAATTCTTTCTACTGAACGAGCTTGCTACCTGGTGATTTTTGAAGTTGAACATGATCTGATGGTCTTTTAACCAATGTTCTGTTACACAAAAAATATCTATATTATTCAAGGTCATGTGCAACTCCAATTCCAATTCTTTACCATTTATTAGTCCTTCGACGTTCTGGTGCACCAGGTACAATAATGTATTTCTAGTCTTAAAATTACATTTAGGCTTTAAGACAATTTCATTATTACATAACTCAATTGCCTCAAAAGCCGCTTTTGCATGTCCGCTACATTCGGACGTGTGAGAAAAGTTGCAAGATGTTTTTTTATCTGTTGTCAAGTTATTTAGTTTTTTTTTTGGATATCCCTATCCATACTGTCAGTAACGTCAACGTCACAATAATTGTTAAGCTCAATAGGAGCTGTTATATTAGCCAAATTGGCTATGTTAAATAAAAAGTTGCCCAATAAATTTGCAACCTGTCGCTGTAAAAATTTTGATAGTGAAAAACTATCTCTTGTCAAAATAAAATTATTCTGTAATACAAAGTTACAGTCAAATAAATCTATGTTCCTACCATAGGTAGTCAGTGTATGCAGTTTCCTGTTTATATTATATCTGACATTGTTTTCTGCATCTGTAAGACCCTTACTATAAGGTAGTGCACACAATATTACCTGTTTGACTTGTAGTTTTGTCAGTTGATCATAGAATCTAATGAAATTGGTTATATTTGCAGCACCTCTTCTGCCAATAAATATTACTAGTGTAGTATGTGGACAATGTGTACTAGACAGAACCCTATCAATTATTTGGGAGTAGGAGGCCCCAGGAAACGAATGAGTCATGACTGAATTACCAAATTGGTTCCCCAAATGACAGCCCAGGCCCCTACCGATCTCATCACAATAAACAACTGTCTTGCCCTTATTCAAAGTATGTGTATCTGTTCTTACAGGGCAAGCACCGGTGGATGTATTTCGTTTTGAGGTATTGTCACAAGGGCTACCCATAGAGTGAGGTGTTAGAATTGTTAACTCTTCCCGAGACATGACGGGCAGGGTGGTACAAGGCAAGGATCCTTCACAGTCAGATGTTTGTCTGTATAATTTCTCAAGTGAATAAAACCTTTCCTCATTGCTGTGACACGTCTCAACCAAACTATTTAAGGCATTGATGTATTCCCCAATTTCTTTCTGTGCTATTTGGTACTTCAATGTTATAGAGTCTAAGGAATTGTTTAACTGATTAACTTCTAACTGTAACTGATATAAATCAGACTCATACTTGTCTGCCTGGGAGTTCAATTGAGTTTTACCTACTTCTATAAGCTGCCTCAATTGAAGATTAGATTTACACACCCTCCTATATTTGTAGATACCCATTTTTAAATTTCTTATGTGTTTTTGTGATTTGCAAATAAATTTATTTAACTTTATAATTTTTATTCCTAATCTTATTCATTCATATCACACCGCACAGTCATCTCATCACTTTAATTTATTACGTTACCTATTTACATGCCCCATACAGAGAACATAACAAAATAATAAATATACACATTAATTTATACTTAGATTTCACTATCACTACATAGTATAAAATAAAGTCGCGTTTTCTGTCCCTATTTTTCTTGTCCCTTTGTATGCTTAAATCTTTAGAACTACGCAACGGATTTTGATTATTTCAATAGATAGAATGGTTAAAGAGGAAGGTTTATATGTATATAACATCATGCTACGACTAACAGGTGCGGAGCAGGAATGAAAAATGTTGCAAAAACGGGGTGACGCAGACGAAGTCGCGCGGGTCAGCTAGTAATTATATAATAAGATCTCAAATATATAATCAAATCAACCAGAGATCATTGAGGATCAAACAAAAATCCTTCATACTGGTTATTTTGTGTATTTTTAACATCGTGGTGCATTTTGTATCAACTTATGGACATATTTTTTAGTATTTCGTTTATCCTGAATGGGTAAGTAACTATTTATGAACTTATTGTTATACAGGTTTCGCCTTGCGGTATTCGAAACCGGTTAGTTACAATAATACATATTGTGGAGAAGTACAAGTGTGTTATCCATAATGAACAGGGTAAGTAATTAATTGACTACATAGGCAAGTCATTGCAGTAGATGTATAGCGTTCATTATTGTTAATATAAATAATATAGTCCTATATATATCACACATGAAGTTAAGACATCACGCTTCGAATTTCGTATAATGATATGACGTAATTTGCCACAGAAGCGCCGCCGGTAAACAACACCCTTCGGCGAAAGTTAAGCTATAAGTTCCTTCATGGCTGTGGACAGATGTTGATACGTTATGACACGGTTCCTACATCTTTACCCTCACCCTTATTCATATTCATTAGCTTAACTTGTAGGTATGTCGTGTATCTATACTAGTTAACACACAACATACCTACATACATATTAAGTTCACCGACTAGAGTCCCTTTGATCGTATTTGTGGAAAACATAAAAGTTCCATAAACTATCAATATTGATTGTGGAAATAGTTCGGTTTCCTTACCCTAGCAATCTACAATTGTTAAGTATATATTTATATTTATATGGGTATAAGATACTAGTAGTTAAGTACACTGAGTTTCCTGCCGGAGTCTTCTCAGGCCGGGTATTTCAAACCGTTGGACCATTTGCTAAACTTACCGTTGGTTTATTTGTCCCGTTTGATGGTCTATACATAATAAACGATTTTTTATTTTGAATTTGAGTAATAACATAATGTACGACGTACTGCTAGAGCAAAAGCAAGTCATAAAAATAATAACTATTTCTGACAATGAATATATACCCATCTGATACTCTCCAAGACATTAATTGGTAGTGCTGGTGCGGCTGAGCATGTAATTAATTTCCTTGCGATTTACACCGCATAAGGAATTGGGTCAATTTTTTTTTTCTATATTTCTTTGGCTACATTTTCGGTTAGGAATTTATTTTGGGCATACCCATTTTTCTACGAAGTGCCCGGTTGGCGGCAATAGGCTCGCCCCCTATTACGTGGGACCGAAAATCATAGTTGGCGAAATGTGGGTGTTTAATGCACTCTCTCCTCTCATGTATGTATATTTGTAGTAAGTATACCAATACAAAACATACATGATAAGAACATTATATCACTATTTTTGGTTTTGGACTAACTCTCTCATACAAGCTCTATAGATTGAACGATGTATGGTTATGCGTATATTTTGTAAGTGCATTCTCTGGCTGGATGGCCACAGTTTACGTGAGATGCATTTTACCGAGAATCAAGCGGTCGGTCGCGCTTGTTGTGGCAGCATTTATGACCATCGTTACGGGGTGCAGAAGGTTGGCTACGCTACATTTACGTAAAATATTGCTCAAATCTACTGCAGGATAGGCTATGTTTTGTAAAAAGTCAATATATTGAAATATTTATGGTAAGTAAGATTACTGTGGACTATTTTATTACTGACTGAGTGAAATTTCAGTGGCTGGTTTAGTTATTGGAATTAAAAAATAATTTATTCTGTTTAGACCAATTAACAGCAAATACTCAAATTATAGCAAATTACAGCAAATACATAAATATTTTATAGATGAGCTTAGCAAATAGACTGCCGCACCGGTTCGAAACGCAGACCCGGGCTGAGAAAACTACGGCATGAAACTCAGCGGGCTTTTCTCAGTAAGACATCATTTCAACAGTAAAAAGTAGATTCTGAGTTTAAATATATCCTTCGTAAACATTTTTATACATCCATAATTGTTTCTGTAATATGAAAACAAAGATTTGTAATATCATTTCTTAACATTTGTTGTGTATTTTAGACGAATATTTTATATTCTAGATATACATTCTTTATTTCTATTTGCTGCGAACATGGCCCATTAGTAGCGAAATATTTTTCTTAATATCTTGAGAGGTGAGTGGGATGCTGAATCTTATGAAATATAAATTAGAAGTGGGCATATTTTTATTTTGAAAAATAATACATTTCATACATGTCAAGATTGGTACAAAAAAAAAGATTACATCCGTGATTACGAGTATAACCCGCCTAATAGTATTGTCCCAGCGCAATGTTGCCCACGATGTAACACGGTCACCTCGTCGGCAATAGGCATCGTTTGTTCCCAGTACGAACCGGAGCGACAGTCAGGGATACGGTGGCCAATTTCTTTTCTTTTCTTTACGTGAGCACACACTGCCCATAGTTTCCACCGCAATGGAATTAAAATAAATTAAAATATAGGTATTTCAATTTTTATGTCTTTAACCTATACCTATCTTAGGACGAATTAAATGAAAATTTTGGGGGTGTTTACCCCATTAAGATCTTGACCAACATTTACGGACAAATAATTGGTGTAGCTTCTTTTCCCGGTATTAGGAGTGTCTAAATAGTAATAGTTTCCGTTAACCAATTAGGAATGAGAAAAAAGTCACCGGAATTATCACTCGGATCATCATGACCATTTATTAGTTATCAAATGATTATGTAATGAATTACTGAAAATTGTTTTGTGACTAGTATCGAGATTGGTGTAACACATCCTGATACATCTAAAATTTATATCCACTAATCTGTTATAATGAATAATAACTGGATATTGTAAGTCTAATCAAATATTTTTTATTTAGATATGTTTTAGATTCGAGTCCACCACAAGATCAATTTTTCATACCAACAACCTAATCCCTGCTCAAATTTAGAGTTGCATATAATTTTATATATACATCGTGATGAATGAGTCCGTCTACAACCAGTTTGATTGGTGGTCTACTGGGGATGTCTGTGTTTAGCAATGGACATCCTATATAGCTGAAATGATGATAATGATGATGATTTGTGATGCTTCACAAATTATAAATTAGTAACTCGTTGCCTTTATATATATATATATATATATATATATATATATATATATATATATATCTACTCCCTATATTTATACTCTCTATCTTATATACTTTATAACTGTCTGATGGTGAAGCTAGCTATATTATATTATTTTGTGTACACTTGATTCTCATATAGGTAATGTTTGTTTATTGTATGTTAATATTTATTTTATGCTTCCTACTTCTCTTATAGTTTTGTACAATACTGCTTGTGCAAATTATCTTATATATTATTAATTGTATTATATTATCATAAACTACACCAGACCCAACAATATATTGTTATATCACGCTACTGTCCATCCCAAGGTTGCCTGGAAGAGATCGCTTCCAGCGATAAGGCCGCCCATTGTACATTAGAACAAACTGTAACTCTCACTACTTGTCCATGGTGTTTTCTTGTATTTATTTTATTGTTTTGTTTTTTTGGTGTACAATAAAGAGTTATCTATCTATCTAATGATGATGATGATGATGTTGAATAATGTATTTTAAAAATTTAGTGTCGTGTAAACAACTTTAAAAGATTTATTTGCGAGTTCTGTCTCTTTCCAATTAAACTGTTTATGATGATTAATCAGTATTACAGAAAAAATAAAAATCGAACAACCATCATGTTCCCGAGAGCTTTTTATTATATTTGGTCATACATATTAAGGATTATTTTGGGCAGTCAAATTTTTCTGTGTACAAAATGTATTATACCTACCGCGGTTATCAACCTTGATCCTACTCGTTTTGGCATTTAAATTGAGAATTATAATTTATTGCCAAATAGTCGGTAGACGTTATAATCTATAGGTACGAGCGGGATATAACCCGGAGCTCATAGGTGTAACCTTATTTAAATATAACTGTCATGAAGTGTACAATAGTTAACCAATATTTCGAAAAAGACTTAGAAAGAGAGGAATGATTATATTGCTTGTACATTTATAAATTTATATTCGAATAACATTAATAATAGTATACAAAATATCTATAAAATGCCGAACTATTTATGTTTTGTTATTATATATAAATGTTTTCTTTTGCCAAAAGTATTTATGTTTATATATATAAGTTTTGCTTGCACCTTGCACACGCATTATAGGTATATCGAAAAATATTTGGCTATTTTGTTTTACGCTGCCCTAACTTAGATACTTTAAACGATTTATAAGACAACCGGTAGCAAAACCGTATTGTATTTTTTAAATATTTTCTCATGTCGTAAGCACTAGACATTAATCAATTTTTAAGCCCACATTAAGTGAATTCCAATGATGGCGACTGGCAGGGATCAGTAATTATGATCAGGCAAGGGCGTGACTGGTGCCAATATAGCCTGATATGTACACATATGACCGGATATTAATGAGGCAATCGACGCGACGGACCCGCCGGAACCCGATCGCATTAGGGACGAAATCGCTCATCCATTATAACCATAACATGAACGGGTATTAACTTTTATGGTTTTCGATACATCGATGTGGCAATCCCTACATCGAATTTTATCTACCACTAAAGTTGATTAATGAATTAATGTTATGCTTGTTGTAAAGTTAACGATGTGATGATGACATGTCGAAATTAATTTAGTTGAATATTTTGACGTCGAGAATTTCATTAGTTGGAATATTCGAGGCGATCTCTAAGCATCCCGCCGGATCTGTTGTTTCAGTTTAGACTGAAAGCAATAATGTTAGCCACAATACTGTTATGGTTAGTTGTTAGATCTACGGGTATGAATTTTCCAGTTCATCCAATTCATCAACTTTGTGGCGCCCACAAAATTTTATGACATGTTTCAGTTGTATTTTTCTAGTTTGTGCCTTACATTTATGGCACAAACTTTTATAGGGTATCTACTTGGGTACAGTTATCAAATTACAAAGAGCTCGATCTATCCAGGTTTACAGGATGACGATTTCAATTGTGCTTTGTACAAAATTTGCTGCAATTTTTTCTAGAACAATGGTTTGTAAAAAATACAAGTAGATAATTTCGTTTCATAAGCATATTAAAGAGTGAAATTATCAGTCATTGGACAAGAAAATAATTCAGATGTATCATTAACTAAAGAACAAAAAAAGCATTTTTGACATGCTAGTTCAGTGTTACCCTTTTTTACATATATCTAGTAATGTCCAAAGACTACGAGTCTACCCTGAACTTAATTAACATGAACTTTTTCTCACTTCAAACATCTTCAAGGTAAACGTTACTTCATTATAACTGTTTTAACCTAATCGTAGTTTTTAATGAAAACTATGGTTCTTATAAGGTAATTCACGAGATATATAGTTATGTAAGGACAGAAGTAACGTGCTGTTATACCTATCTCATAAAGAGTAAGATGTTATTAATTTATTTATGGACGATATTAAACTAGAGTGTTGATTCCACAATTTTCAATGTAGCGCAGTAAAACCAGCCATTCAGAGCAAATGAGCGCCAACACTCACGTTATTGAGAATGCACATACTAATTTTCATAATAGGCGCCCCAATATCAGCTCTCAGTGGTACCATAACCGACTGTTGGCATTGATATGGGGTGTCATGCACCGGGGTATTGATTCGGATGATAATTGAGTGATTGCTCTTTAGGTGGCATTATTAATGACGATATGGGATTATTATGAATGTGAAAGTTTGTGAGAATAACTGGATATTATGTTAATAGATATTTCACGCGAAAATGGATCGGCAATAATTGAGCACGAGACAGAAGGCTGCTTTCAATTCTGGGATTATGTGTGGGCTGCTGAAGTATCTACAAATTCTGTACGGACAGTGCTAAGTTGTTGATGATGACCTTTACGACATGTTACAACTTACCAAATGTCATAGCAGTCGAATGAAACAAGGACACATTGACAAAGAAACATTTGTTTTTTCGATTGAAAAAAGAAGATGATGTAAGAAAATTTGTTTACTTAGTAACACCGGACAAATACAGGAGATAACATGTTGCAAAAGTATAAGTAAAAGCCAACAAAGAGAAACATTTATAAAACACTTTTCTTTTTAAGTTAAAATAGTTTGACTCTAACTTAGTCGCGTAAAGTTGTACCTAAGCATCACAACGCCGACATAGAAATATAACGGAATCGTGTTACAAACTGATTACCTAATAAGTAAAGTTGAAATAAGATTATAGGTAGATGCAGTTTTTCTAGAATTATTCTACTAAAGGTTTGAAGTCACTACACGCATTATTCTATTAATAAACGAATAAGAGTATATTTATTTTATATTAGTAACTATTTTGATAAATTAAAAGTTTAATATTTCAAAACCGATTTCAATAACTCTTGGAGCCCGAAATAGTAGCTTAAATAAGCTTAGCTGTAAATCCTGCAAGTACAGAGACGTGTAAAAATACAATCGAGGGACTCGTACTCGGGACTTTTACAAAATCTTATAATCGTCTTTACGAGTGCTAAGAGAAAAAGGTGGTTCTATTTTTAAAGGGGTTTACTTACTTATGTATTTATAAACATAGGTACACTTAAGAGCCTCATGGCTTAATATTAGAGGATTACTTTTCTACTATGTATTTTTTGGTCCATTTTGGCACCTTAGCGTCGGCTGTTTTCGCAGAAGTTTTAATGAAGTGGTGACGTTATGGGTAAGGGCTGGTTTTCACTACTACGGGAAGGAGACGAGGTGAGATATCATACTAGTAAAGTAATAAGATATTGATGTTTCCTTATCTTCTACTTATTGGTGGACATCATCGATGTAGATAGTAGAGATGACGCCATGTATAATTTCTATGCGCACGATTGAGATCTAGACATCCCTATCGCCAATACTGAACAAGGATACTAATAATGTGGGACCTATATTGCCAGATATTTATAATTGTATCATAAAAATGTTATGTAATTAATTTCATAGTAAAGATTTTTTTTTCTACGTTGCAAATAGTACCTAAGTATGTACATGCTGATTGGTGGAAGATTCACTGGCGCAGTTTTTTCTGTCGGAGTTACGGGTTAGATGGCAGTCAAGCTTGTTAAAGTCAAGATAAAATGAGGACGTTCTTTTAGTAATATGGGATAGAATAAAATATAATCCTAAGTATTTTTTTTCCTCTTAGGCAGAAGACAAGTTAAAGCCTAATCATCTCATGTCTAATATTGTGCCTATGGTAGAAACCAACCCTAAAACTTCGGATGACGTGGTCGCCACCTTGTACACTGAAGTAAATCCACTTCACCTTCACTTTAGCTTAGTCGAAGGTGGTAACGAGAAAACTAGTTCCCAAAACTGGTTTACTGGACATTTAATTTACCTTCTCTTTTAAATAATGGGAAAAGATCAGAGAGAGAACGATAAACTATTAGATCTACTATAAATTAATGCACCTATTGTATAGGAATATGTCATACTAACCTAGTCTTGTCCAGCCGGCCTAAGCACGGTCGGTTTGGCTGGTGAAATACGCACTAAATTATATGCTCCTGTACAAATTAAGCCCAATGTAAGGGACAATTACTTTGGTACCCATTTTATACTGTGTAAAACTGTTGGGATAAATCTAGTATCAACTATGTACATCTTTTATGCTAATAAAGTTATTATTATTAAATGATCATAAGTAAGTTGCGATCTCAATTTGTATGCTTTTTTTTATTTGTATACTGAAATGTTCTACTGCAGTTAAATTATTTAAACAATATCTGCTCACTGCTGTCCTATTTGAAAAATATCGTACATTTTGTTGTAATTCAACTACTTTTGTGGGCGACTTTACATTGCATTTTATATTGTAGCAATATCTCACCACACTACGTTGCAACTTGCGTTGGCATTACGTGTGCTGGCACACTGCTCGCTTATTAAACGTATTCATCATATTTTCTGTAAATATTCAATTTTGTCTGCAATTTATTTCATATTATTTGTTTTATACTAAAATAAAGAAGAAAAACAGATGTCTGGATATTAAGAAATCAGTAGATACGTCGTCAATCTACACTTATCAGTTGCAAATAATAATTATTTGATGTTCAGTTTACACTTAATATTATCCACAAATTAAAATTACCTTTATCATCCGACCTTTTAAAATAACAGCTTCACGTAACGAAGTTTAATAAATACAATACAAACAGCACAATATTCGCACAACGTTAAGTGAAACTGCACACCCAGTCAACAATTTCTCAAACGCGGGCAAGATCAAAGCATTTCTTTATCATTTCATTTATAAGTATTCGAGAAACCCTCCATAAAGGTTTCCGGACATTCTTTGAAATTATTTCCGAAGTGCTTTTCCTATGATCGACAACGGGATAACACCTGTTAATTACACATGTTTTTAGTATCGGTGTTGTTAAAATATCTTTTGGGTTCCTTTCTAGTTTTTACTGAGTTATTAACGTTGTTTTACACATAATAATTATAAGCTAGATAGATGAATGTGCACTCTTCATGTTTCCTGTTCGAATAATGTTTTTTTTACCAATATTGCTTTAAAATTACAATATAGATTAAGAAAGTACGTTTTGAGTAATTATTTTTTTATAATCATTAAGTTAGTATCAATGTATATGGTTTGATATCCATAAAAACTAATGTTACTGTGTATACATTCATGTTGTTGGATAAACAAAACGTGTTCGATTCTCTTGTATCAAATATAATATTATATTATGTGGTTACGTCTAATTAATTATTTAACCTTACCAATAAAGCTAAATTGTTTGTGTTAGGAATAGTTAAACGATGTTATATAACATCGAATAGACACACGAGGACACATACCAATGATTTAAATTATTGAATCAGAATAGATAATATTAAGCCCATATCAAGTAATACATAAATGATTTAGCTCCATAAGGTATTTCAATTAACATTGTAAGTAATTAAAGTTAAATATAACAGGTGTGTATGGGGTTTCCTAACCTCACCTGCTATATAGTATATCTGCAAATGATCAAATGAGGTTATGACGCAGGTGAACTGCCAAATTGGCCAGGCGAACAATAATGAAAATTAAAAAATTAATGAACCATTTTCTGTATAGACCATTAAACGTAACTTACAAAAAGAAAAAAAAATATGTTAAAGGTTAGTTTAGCAAATACCGCACGCGCACCGGTTCGAAACGCGGCCCAGGCCCGAGAAGACTACGGCAAGAAACTCAGTGGTCTTCCCCTATTTAGATCTATTTGCAAACATTCAAGTCTAGTACAATAATTTGCTTGAGTAGCAAGTTGAGTGAACAGCTTATTTCCTGAGTTGTTTATCATTCTAATAATTTAGGATATTATAATAGCACTTTTTACATAACTTTCGTTCAATTATTTTTTACGATAAAGACTTTCTATTCTGATGACACTGTCTGGCTAAACGCTAAAATGTGGAAAAATAAGGGTAATAAAAAATAAAAAAAAGTATAAGAATGACAAAAAATGCCCAAATTGTTGTACATTATTGATAACACATTTTGTACTTATATCCTATCGAATCCTATACGAAGTTAGAAGGAATGCAAAGAAACAGGTACCATTAAGAAAAGTCCTATTTAAAAGAAAGGAAGACGTAACAGATGTCTCAAACTCCAAATAGACGTCACGTGGCTAAGGAAAAAATGAATAAAATATTTCTTAAAATCTAATATAAAAGGTTCGGGAAAATTATAATGAATTTCTAACTGGCAATTTAAATATGTTTCTGTAATTCGTTCACAGACAAACTTTGGCAAAAACTTTATTGAGTTTATTGAAGTTTGAGTTCTCAAAACATTTCTGTGTAGATTTTTATCTACGTAATACAAATCCCAAGCTATCCGGGCCTCAAACTTTTGAGTCAGGTAACTTTTAATTAAAAAGATTTACCCAAAATAAAGGAAACTTAAGCTTCGAAAACTTGTTTACCTGCCTAAACAATTACATCAATGAAAAGGTACATTTCTTGATATTTTTCTTTGATTTATACCTTGGATATTGTTGTCTTCTTGCTGTTACAATATTATGAAATGAGACCGAGTTGGAGTGAATAGAAAATCATTTTGAATATTCAGTGGCCAGTATTTCTGAAATTGTAAAAACGGTAGGTGCCCAGAAAGAAAATGCCTAAAAAATTCCCAATTTACTTAATCCGTTCTTTCACATTCACTTACCTATGATATATACATGGATGAATCTTTTACTATATGGACTGCACTGTTACTACACGTAACAACCTAATCACGACGTTGTCGGCATCAGCGGTAATATTATCGTGTACAGCCGCGCTAGCCTAGTGGTATGGGTAATGGAATGCTGAGACAAGGTCTCGGGTTCGATCCCAGGTTTACCATGGCACACACCAATGCTTTCGATGCTTTTCGAAGTTATGTGTGTATTTATCTCAGGTTAAAGTGCCCGGTTAATGGCAATAGGCTCGCCATCTATTACAGTGGGACCTAAACATAAAGTGGCGAAATGTGGGTGCTAGTACCTTTGCCTACCCCTTCGGGGATACAGGCGTGAGTTTATATTATGTTATGTTATTATCGTGGAACGACAGTACTGTTAGATAAGTACAATTTTTACGAAATCAATCACGATATGTATTTTGTGTTATTTTTCGTTTCATTCATGAATAACATTCGTGAAATCTGCCACCAGTATAGTATGAACTGTGCAAGTTCACGATAAACGAGCGTGAAGTCCACCCCAACTCAGAATAATTATCTGTTAGAAGTAGGTAGGTAGGTAAATGTAGAATTTAAAGGTTACCACAGGTAATTTGGAGAGAGAAGCGTAAAGTATTCGGGTAAAATGTCAACGACAAGTATTTTTATTACGCAGATAGCACACTAGTTTCCAAGCTCCACGCTAGCAATTTAACCTAACTGGACGGGTTAACGAGGTTACGAGTAATTTCGATTAAAGTAGTTAGTAGGTTATAGTTGGATTACTTAATATAATTCCATTAAATGTGGAAACTTGCAACTGGCAGATGATAAGAAGAAATTGAAGCCCTCATAATTAGATAATATTATATTATAGTATCACAGTGTGCGTGTGTTTCAACTCCTTATGATATGAAGCAGAACTTCTCTAGGTATCTATTCAAATTGCGGTGCTGGTATTTTTCAATTCAACAGTCTAAGTGTATATTTAATTTCAACAGCGACTGTTCCATTATTCGATGCTATTTGTTTTATTTTTGACATAGGATTTTAGTACAAAGAGCTAAGCTATGTAATTTGTACGAGACGTTAATGTTCTTAATCTCTTTATACTGTGATTTTGTAACCTTTTTCTGAAAAAAGACATTATTGCCTTTACTGAAAATCAATAAAAACGATTCTTTAAGTCGTTTAATTCCTACTGAACTAGAAAAACAAAGGGAGAATTTTAATGCGGATTATCGGTAAATACTTTAACAAGTTTCACTTCCTGCTGTCAAGTTTAATAAAAGGTTCAGGGGAAAAAATCTAAAATCGATTCCATATAGCTAAGTTTACATGCTGTAAATTAAGAACTTATAGTAGAGTATGTAGTAAGCGATACATATTCTATTAGGGAAATTTATTGGAATAACAATACCTACAAAATGTTACCACTCAAATCAGAAATGACTTCAATACGAGTAAAATCATTCAAATACGATCTCCTCATCCCGTAAACTTGCTAAAAGTATAAGTTTATATGTATTTTTAAGTATATCTACTGTTTTATTTCATTGCAAAAACCAAACAATATTTTTTATACATTTATAAAAAAATGTTCTCTATTCAAAAATAGCCCATTAGTGATGTCTTGTAGTTATTTATTAGTTACCCTTTCAAATATAGAACACTTTTATACAAAATTGTTATAATAAAAAATGACTTCTGTAAATTTGAAATTGCCGATATTACATAGTCGGTACCACTTATATTGTTGTATGTAAATGTGGTACCGTATCTCTTTTGTTGACAGTAGGTACATTGTACAGTATAGTCTCGGCATTTCGAGTCAGTCAACCAGTCAGGACAAGTTTCTCCCTTCACCTTTCATAAGTTTGATCACGGGATGTGCCTATGTAGACAGTATAGTTATGTACTTGAAAGGTTTACAATACATGACATAAACACGCAGTCAATATGTCGTCTATTGAAGACGAACCTTTAACTTTTGGCTACATAGGACGGGTTTGAGTAATTGGTTACATGGGTCAACAATATTTGGAACTATGTACTTACTTATTGGTTGGTTTAACAATGCGACAGGGTTAACAGCCAACGTATAATGTTACACATATTGTTTTGACAGCTATCGTTGCATGTTAAGACGAGTGATGTACCGGATATCCGCATCGGATCCGCGAATATCCGTACATAATAATAATAATAATTTTAGTACGTAAACTATGTAAATAGATTACAGGAATTACTAAACCACTAGGCGTCGGTAGCTTAGTAGTTAAAGAGTCGGACTTACGATCGGGTCCCAAGTTCGAATCCTGGCCATACAGTACCTATGGGAACCTACTCCCAACACAAGTCATTGAGGTTAGTTGGAAGGGTCAGAGGAAACATTGGTAATTTCGGTTTCTACCTAATATGTTTTTGAAAAGAAAAATGTTTTGCAACTGGGTTTACCCAGCTGGTACAGCCTTTATGCCCTTTTTAAATGTACTCAACGTTTCCAGTGTACCTATGGTTGAATATTGTTTTTCCTTCATTAAACGAAAATATTAGCCAATGAAAAGGAAATAATATGACACTACTACTATACTCGTATAATATTGAATCACAATAGCATTGAAATGAAAACGTCTCAAAGTTATGAAAACTGTTATAACGAAGAAGAAAATATCAATCACTATGCAATATTATATTCAGAATAGAAAGTAACAACAAATGAATTGCTGGTAATATCCATTGCACCAAAAAGTCACATTCAGTATTCGTTAATGTTACCTCAAAGCTTTTACATATGTTACTGGACGACTAAAAGTAAATCATGAAACTTATTTTTGAAAAATTTTGATTAAATTTATTTATTCATGTAACATGTCATTTATCATTGGATGTGCCTTTGTAAGCTCTGCTTCTACAATACTTTGTTATAACGTTTACCTTCAAATTCAAAATAATAAAATATTCTAGGACAATCAACACAATGTCATCTAAATCCATGGTAGAGCCAATGCCATCTAGGTCTTGAATGCCATCTAGAACTTGTGTTATGAGTTCTAGAATGCGGATATACTTATATGGATTTTTTTGTAAATACATACACATTATACACAAAATAAATATATACATATTATTAATTATTCAAAATGACTTTAAGCTCTTACCATTGTCTTAAACAATCAAAGTTCTACTATACAACCAACCTGTAAGGGATAAATCACGGGTTCGGGTCCGATCGGAGTAGCCACTTTTACCGAATTAAATTGATATGAAACACATTCACTATTAAATTCATCGGGATATTTACCATGTTTGTTTATTTGTTTGAATAACCGATATTTCGGCACTGTTGCAAGCGCCATGATCACGGTGTACTGACGACCGGCGAGTTAGTTCTTATTGAGGCCAACCGTATCGGTCTACCCTCTTTCTCACTCGTTTACTACGCGCGCCGCCACTACCACTGTCCGCGTTCTCACACTGTACTCGATCGCGACACACAACACTCACTGTATCGGCTCGCACGGTTTTTGAAGATGCCGTTTGTTTGGGTTTTGTGAACTTACGAATCACCGGGTGCCAGACACTCGCCAATTGAAATCCATCGTCCCGGTTGAAGCTTTTGTGCTTTTTTATTTCAATAGCTTCCTTCACCATTCTGGGTATATAGTGGCGTTCAGTCGACAGAATCTGTGGGTTATGCAACTCAATCCAGTGATTCGTCCCTTCCTCCAATAGATGTTGAGCGATAGCCGATTTCTGTGGTTCGTTGTTTTTGACCGCCCTGATGTGCTCTTTAATCCGGGTTGACACTGCCCGTTTGGTCTGGCCTATATAGGAGCTCCCACAGCTACAGTCAACCTTATAAACACCTGGATGTTCTAGTGGGAACCTGTCTTTGGGTGTGCGTAGGTACTGTGATAGCTTTTTGAAAGGAGTGAAGATAGTTTTCACTGCGATTTTGTTTAAAATATTTGCAATCTTATCTGTCACTCCCTTAACGTATGGTAAATACGCAGGTTGTCTTTCAACCTTATAATCCAGGTGTTTAGGTGATGGCGTGCTTCTCGGTGGTATGATCCGCTCCTTGTAACCGTTTCTCCGTAGAACGCCCCTTAAATGTGCAATTTCAGTATCTAAGTGTTCCTCGTCACATAGACTATATGCGCGGTTAGTAAGTGACGTCACTACAGAGTTCAGCTGTCGCGGATGGTGATGCGAGTCCGCGTGCAAGTATCGGTCAGTGTGAGTGGGTTTTCTATACACCGCATGCCCCAGAGAACCATCTTTTCGAACTTCAACCTTCACATCCAGGAATGCCAACGTTCTCTCCCTTTCCATTTCATAGGTGAACCGGATCTTCCCGTGAATGCTGTTGAGATGTGCCAGGTACTCCTTTACAACACTCTCGTCACCCTCCAGTATACAGAACACGTCATCCACATACCTCTTCCATACTTTGACATCCCGAGGGGCAGTGGCAATTGCACGGCTTTCGAAGTGTTCCATCCAAATGTTGGCTACTACTGGAGCCACTGGGCTGCCCATTGCCACACCGTCTATTTGGAGGTAGTATTCGCCCTGGTATACGAAGTAATTCGTGACTATGCAGTGCTGCACAAGGTCGGCATATTCCATAGGGATGTTGTTATCACTGATAACACCTCTAATGACGTCCATGCAATCTGCTACTGGCACATTAGTAAACAGTGATTCTACGTCAAAACTGACCATCACTTCCTTCACATTGTTTAGACGTAGAATTTCGATGAAATGGCGGGAGTCTTTGACAAAGGATCTTGATTTTCCTATCACTGTCTGCAGTACTTCTGCCACATGCCTTGCCAGATGGTACGTGGGTGAGTCAATTTGACTCACGATTGGACGTAACGGAACGTTTTTCTTGTGAATCTTAGGCAAACCATACAGTCTGGGGGGCTGACAGGTTCGTGGTCTCAGTAGGTATGCCGTCATGTCTACGCCAATTGCGTCTCTGCATTTCTTGATCAGGGTCAATGTGTTCCGATTTGTCCTAGCCGTCGGGTTGTATGTCACTTTTTTGTACGTATTCACGTCACTCAATAATTCTCGAACTTTTTGATCGTATTCGGTGACATTCATGACCACTGTCGCATTTCCTTTGTCGGCTTTCAATACCACGAATACCACGAATTCACGGGAAGATCCGGTTCACCTATGAAATGGAAAGGGAGAGAACGTTGGCATTCCTGGATGTGAAGGTTGAAGTTCGAAAAGATGGTTCTCTGGGGCATGCGGTGTATAGAAAACCCACTCACACTGACCGATACTTGCACGCGGACTCGCATCACCATCCGCGACAGCTGAACTCTGTAGTGACGTCACTTACTAACCGCGCATATAGTCTATGTGACGAGGAACACTTAGATACTGAAATTGCACATTTAAGGGGCGTTCTACGGAGAAACGGTTACAAGGAGCGGATCATACCACCGAGAAGCACGCCATCACCTAAACACCTGGATTATAAGGTTGAAAGACAACCTGCGTATTTACCATACGTTAAGGGAGTGACAGATAAGATTGCAAATATTTTAAACAAAATCGCAGTGAAAACTATCTTCACTCCTTTCAAAAAGCTATCACAGTACCTACGCACACCCAAAGACAGGTTCCCACTAGAACATCCAGGTGTTTATAAGGTTGACTGTAGCTGTGGGAGCTCCTATATAGGCCAGACCAAACGGGCAGTGTCAACCCGGATTAAAGAGCACATCAGGGCGGTCAAAAACAACGAACCACAGAAATCGGCTATCGCTCAACATCTATTGGAGGAAGGGACGAATCACTGGATTGAGTTGCATAACCCACAGATTCTGTCGACTGAACGCCACTATATACCCAGAATGGTGAAGGAAGCTATTGAAATAAAAAAGCACAAAAGCTTCAACCGGGAAGATGGATTTCAATTGGCGAGTGTCTGGCACCCGGTGATTCGTAAGTTCACAAAACCCAAACAAACGGCATCGTCAAAAACCGTGCGAGCCGATACAGTGAGTGTTGTGTGTCGCGATCGAGTACAGTGTGAGAACGCGGACAGTGGTAGTGGCGGCGCGCGTAGTAAACGAGTGAGAAAGAGGGTAGACCGATACGGTTGGCCTCAATAAGAACTAACTCGCCGGTCGTCAGTACACCGTGATCATGGCGCTTGCAACAGTGCCGAAATATCGGTTATTCAAACAAATAAACAAACATGGTAAATATCCCGATGAATTTAATAGTGAATGTGTAAATGACCATGTCAATCTAAAATGATATGAAACAGTAAGCATACTAATTTAAAATTTCTGGACGACAGGTCCAGACAGGTTTAACTTATACATATTTTAGCAATGGAAATAAATAATATCAAAGTTGCAATAACAGTATCGTTACTGTGTTTATCTTTTGAAATTCATTATTTTAAGCGAATTTGTTTATTTCTCTAAGTGTCTCCTGCAACAGTTACAATTCTCAATTTTATTTTAACTGCGTTTTATATTATATTTTTCTATTTGAATGTATATGTGACAACCCTAGAAGAAATAAGGAAACTGGGTGATTGTCTTTAACGTAATACGACAGGCGTAATATATCTGTAAAGAATTGGGTACTAAAACGTGGATTGACGCCCCTTTGAATCTGGTTGTGACATGAATGGCAATACAAACTATTGTAATACAATTTATTACTGACGGACAAATTTGATAGAGACACGGGTTAATGTCGCCTTCAGGTAAGAGTTAATCGTTGACGTACGAAATTATATTTGCACCTTACTTTTTGCTTACTAAAATGGAGATTGCTGATAATAATTTTGTGTTATGATAAAAATATCCATCAGGTATAATATATATAACATCAATGGTAAATGTCTAAATAATGTCCAATTACAACGCGGAGTGTAAATATGCTGTGCTCTTTTCTATAGTGAGAAGCGCACATAAAGTGCGTCTTACATTTAGGTGACAATTTCTCGTGAGAGTCAATCATACTAAAATATTAAAAGTGGATTTTGTTGAATCGAATAAATAGTTGAAGATCACACACACTTAATTTGTTGAGTTTGTTCAATTCGTTGAACAAACAGTTGAACAATGTGGATTAACCCATCTAGATGATAGGCAGAATTTTATTTAACGCCTAATTGGGAACAAAATAGTCAGCTCTGTACCGATCCATTATTGTAGTTACAACAACCCAAGCAATAAAAGGGATATAATACAGCCTGGAAGATCGCGGAAATATTTGTAATCATTCAGTATTCTAGGTCATCATTCTTTAATATTGAATTACTTAATAGTATAATAATAAGTAATTTTGAATGTATATTTAACTTTTATAAAAATTTAATCGTACTAACAGTTGCATCTAATGTACCCAACAGAGGACATTTAACCAACAATTAAGCATTCTATCACGTCTGTGTCGACTGAGCCTTGTCACGAACAAGCTAGCACTATCTTTTATTTTTTTTCGTGTAAATAATGCCCACGGAAACCCCTCCGCCAGTGATGGTTGGAGAGGTTGGTCAAACCGACTAAAACGCAAGCCGTCTCTATGTCCTAAGTTGCCGGAGGTAAAATAGTAGCTAAAATATCCCTCGAACCCCCGCAGACAGCTAGGGTGACGGGCAACTCTACACGTCACCCCCAAGCTAGCACTATCTGGGGTGGGCAACCCCATATAATACTAGTTCCATTCCCGGCCTAGATGCTCTTGGGTCCGATACTAAAACGGTATTCAGAAATAAACATGAACCCACAACCTCACACACGGATGATTTGATTAGTAAGATAGTGTTTCTCAGTATTACAATCGTTTTGAACACTATTATTGTCTACTGATGATGCCCGTGGCCCCACCTATTTCTGGTCATATATCTGAACCTACTCTACCATATTTTATTCTATAAAACTAGTCTACAAGTCTGCTGTAACTCATTGAAACTCTATAAAGATAATTTTATATGAACTTCAGAAAAGCGAACAAAATATTTCGTCACTTCAGTTATAAGTGGCAGTGCACACGACACGGCATGCATGCACTATAAGAGTGCACCCGCCACCTAACAAGCTACGTGCCGCTGCATCAGCTCGTTTTATTACCTACATTTTTCAGTTTCCGCTCCACTTCAGTCGATCTCGACAGCCTGGGAACTTATAATTCTCTGCTCAGTAATACGTTGATAGAATACATACATAGTGAAAACCTTACGTTTTGCTCTTGTAAACCTTACGTTTTTCTGACAGTCTGCATATAATATTAGGTCGTTACATATAAAATTACCGTTTTGTTTGAAGAAATTGGAGGAAACCCAATTTTCAGTACTAATATTTTGGATTTTTTTTCAGGAATGACAAGTCCTAATTTTATGATTTTTTTTGTGCATGAATGATACATCAATAAGTAAACAGTAACTTTTATTACATTGTTGAAAAGTGACAGCTGTAAGAAAGTTATACAACATTTATCATCAAAATGGATAGCGTTTAGGAAATACTGTTTTTGAAGATCAAATTTAATTTATCAAGCGGCCAATAAAAACAAAATTTAATACAGAGTTGTAAAATCTTGAAATCAACTTTCAAACAAAATATAAATAATGGAAATTGTTATTAAATTACAGGAATAACGAACTGATGAATCTGTAAGAAAGTTTCGGCAATTTCATATGTAAAGACCTATTATTATATCTATGAACCTGTATGCAAATATAGTATATTTATCACACGCAACTGTGTAGTGGAGTTTAGTAAAAACTGCAAATAGTATTGTTTAATAATATAGAGCACTTAGAATTATAATATTCAATTAACTACATCCGAGGTTTATTGTTCTAGAGTAACATTCGTCTGTGTAATATTAATAGTACAGAAGTATCCACCGTTCATAATTTTGGGAACACCAATCGTCCTTGGCCATTCCCAGTTGCTTCCAGTACCTTTTCCGTCAATAAAATTAGCAGGTGTACTAATTTATTGAAATTGCAGGTCAAGTTAACTTGAACCCACCCATTGCCCAGAACGAGCAACGTTCATACTCGTACCACTAAGGAACATCCAACGTTCCCTTTCAATCAAGGAATATTTTGGATTTCACCAATAAATAATTCCATTGACACGTAATACTTTTACACTGTTCCTTACCATAGCCTGAACGTCAATAAAAATCCAATATATCGAAGGAATTCCAATTGAAATTTCATAATGGCATCTCGTTCATCTTGAGCATTTAAAGATAGAATTTCTCATAATTGCGTATTCTTTCCGATACAAAACGAACATTTCACTAATGGCGTCCTTTGTTTTATTCGTTTTATCTCTGACATTAACGCTTATGTTGATTACGAGAGCTATGTGGGGGCTGTATAACTTCCTATCGAAGTATGAGGCCGTATGGTTCCTTTTTCGAATTGTCTTTTCACGTCACATCAATGTGGCACCCATTGTTTAGATGCGAATTTTATCTCACGTCGTGTTCGATAAAATTTAACGTTTATTCGAGCGATTGTGTAACAATGGCGGTGTGGGGCAGCCCGAGGCGGCTGTCAGTTTTCCCGTACAATATTCATTATTGACAATTTGAATGGAAGTGAAAAATGTCAGACCCGTGTTGTAGGTAATGTAAATATTTGATCCAAATAGAGCGCCGCCGCCGCGCAGATGCGAGATATTTGACAGTTTTAAATTTACTATGTGAATAGGGGTTTACGTGGGTCGGGAGGGTTAATATACAAGTCTGATAAAACGGCCGTAAACCTACCAGGCGTTTTTCTGAACATAGGCTAACTACATCTATATACTCCCACCTTTCTCCCTCTGGGGTAGGCAAAAACAACAATCTGATAATAAGATTCCATCCTTACACACTTGACGAGTTTTGTCTACTACTTATCATTAAAACTTTCATGCAAACTCGCCAGTGATTGAGTAGTTTTGAAAGCTTTCATCTCGAAGCTCGGAGTCTGCTAGTCCTTCTCTTTTTGATTTGGTTTGTACGGCCTTTATGGGTGCAACTACTATCTGGCCTACCAGAACAAAAACAAATGCGAAACCTGCACCAGAGCTTCATGCGTCAATAGCTGGTGCGGTTTGCTTGGCCAAGAAAGTCTTGAATGGGTCCCCTTACATTTATGTTCATATTGAAAATATCAGAATCATTATTAATTTAATTAAAGTCCCATATTTTTACCCAAATGTCTAAATTAATATAAATGAAAACGAGCCGCGTATTGCCTTTTCCACTGCCATAACCAGCACTTGTTGCAAACATTGATTTACGAACAACCTTCATGAAGATTTATGTGGACGGTACCTAGTATAATTGTAATTTATATTGATAGCGGATATCCCGCTACACCGAGGATATCCCGGACATCAGCCTGTACGAGATTAGGGTGGCCCTCAAGCAGCTTAAAAATAACAAGGCACCAGGAGAAGACGGAATCACTTCGGAACTTCTGAAAGCGGGTGGAACACCGATACTTAAAGTCCTTCAGAAGCTCTTCAACTCCGTCTTATTCGAAGGTACTACGCCGGAAGCATGGAACAGAAGCGTGGTGGTCTTGTTCTTCAAGAAAGGTGACAAAGCCTCTCTTAAGAACTACAGACCCATCTCGCTTTTGAGCCATGTTTATAAGCTGTTTTCGAGGGTTATCACGAATCGTCTCGAACGCAGGTTTGATGACTTCCAGCCGCCCGAACAAGCCGGTTTCCAAAAAGGTTATAGTACCGTAGACCACATTCATACGCTGCGGCAAGTCATACAGAAGACTCAGGAGTATAACTTGCCACTATGTTTAGCGTTTGTGGACTACGAGAAAGCCTTTGATTCGATCGAGACATGGGCAGTGCTACAATCTCTCCAGCGGTGTCATATAGACTACCGGTACATCGAAGTGCTGAAGTGTTTGTATAAAAACGCCACCATGTCAGTCCGAGTACAAGATCAGAGCACAGCGGCGATACTGTTGCAGAGGGGAGTGAGACAAGGAGATGTAATATCTCCGAAGCTCTTCACCAATGCAATGGAGGATGCCTTTAAGCTACTGGAATGGAAAGGTCTTGGCATTAATGTTAATGGCGAATACATCACTCACCTTCGTTTTGCCGACGATATCGTGCTCATGGCAGAATCGCTGGAGGATCTAAACACAATGCTCGACGACCTCAACCGAGTCTCTCAACAGGTGGGCCTCAAGATGAATATGGACAAGACCCAGGTTATGGCGAATGCTCATATTCTAAGGCCCTCCCCAGTGTCAGTTGAAGGCTCGACCCTCGAAGTTGTAGACAAGTACGTCTACCTTGGACAGATGGTTCGATTAGACGGATCAAACTTCGAGGCGGAGGTCAATCGTCGAATCCAACTCGGCTGGGCAGCGTTCGGGAAGTTACACAGCGTCTCCTCGTCCAAAATACCTCAGTGTTTAAAGACAAAAGTCTTTAATCAGTGCGTGTTGCCAGTGATGACCTATGGCGCCGAGACGTGGACCCTCACTATGGGCCTCATAAGAAAGCTCAAGGTCGCACAGCGAGCTATGGAAAGGGCTATGCTCGGAATCTCTCTGCTAGATCGAATCAGAAATGAGGAGATCCGCAGACGAACGAAAGTGGTCGACATAGCCTACAGGGTTAGCAAGCTGAAGTGGCAGTGGGCGGGGCACGTAGCAAGAAGAACAGATGGCCGTTGGAGCCAGAAGGTTCTTGAATGGAGACCGCGTACCGGTAGACGAAGCGTGGGACGGCCTCCTGCGAGATGGGCGGACGACATAGTCAAAGTCGCGGGTACCCATTGGATGCAGACCGCCTCCAACCGGTCGGATTGGAGGTCGATGGGGGAGGCCTATGTTCAGCAGTGGACGTCTTGTGGCTGAAATGATGATGATTGATAGCGGGTGTGGTTATCTGAAATGTTTGTCAGAAGTACGCTGAGGCCTGGTTTTCTCAGACTTAACAACATAACGTAACATAAACTCACGCCCGAAAGGGTAAGCAGAGGTGCTAGCACCCACATTTCGCCAGTTTATGTTTAGGTCCCAATGTAATAAGTGGCGAGTCTATTGCCATTAACCGAGCACCTGCGATAAATACACACATAACTTCGAAAAGCATCAAAAAGTCATTGGTGTGTGCCATGGTACAACCTGGGTTCGAACCCGAGAGCTCGTCTTAGCAGTCCATTATCCATACCACTAGGCTTACTAATAGTATTTTATCCTACTGAGGTATTAAACAAGCATTAGAGGACCAAATAGAACAAGAAATGGATGAACGGGACGCCTGCTCAGAGGCCAAAAGTTACTACAACTAGCGGAGAGGCAGACGGCGGTGCTTGGACGACCTGAGGAAGGCCACTGGCCTTTTTTGTCAGGGAGTGCGAGAAGTAGGGAGAGTTGGAGGCTACAGGGGGGGGGTTTGTACCGTAGGGTCATTGAAGGAGAAGACAGCTGTGCAACGCCTACTCCCACAGTATAATTATTTACTATGTAGAAGTCTTATTCAAAAAAAAGATTTTAATTTAAATTCGAGATGAACGTGTAGAAGCTCTACCAATACCTTGACTGACTTTGGCCATTAAACCTTTCGCTTAATTCACCTGTTAGTCAGCACACATAATAATTAATATGCAAGGATCTGCCGTAAACCTCTCGGGATTGGGAGGTAGTCGCTCTTAGACAAACAAGACCAGACCTTAATGTGCAAACGTTGGATGCTACTGTGTGCTACCTACATAAAACTTAAACTACAAAATGTTGCATTTAATACTAGTTCTTAACCGTCAGTCAGGTGTGACAATAGTGTTAAAACTCTTAGCCCCTCGTGTCATACCTCGTTTAGTACAGATTCTCGACTGGACCAGTTATGTCTCGCTATAGCTTAAAGTCCTTTCAGATGCATCGAGCTGCGACACATTTCACCTTTTTATGATAGAAGCGCTCACATGAAAAGGAACAATTTGCATTTAGGAGACAGGTTTTACTATGTTCAAAATAAGAATATTGCATCGTCTTAATACTGTTTGACGCTAAAGCAACATAAAGATTTAGTTTTTTGTTTATTGTTTTATTTTATATCGTGTCGAATAACTAACCTGGTATAATTTTTACGTAACAAAATATTGATTTTGGTGAATAATTAAGTACATTGTTGAAGTGTCTTCATCATCATCCTTATGTTAGTTCCGTACGCATCTGAAGCTTTCACCTCGGAGAGCTTTCACCTTATTATAGTGTATAAATTTAATATTTGATTACATAAAAAAAACTAATAATAAACATATTATAATACTTTAGTAGAAGTATAGGAATTATCAGTACATTATTCAAGTAGAAAATCTAACAACATCTAAGAACATCAACCGAAAAACTTTTCGTATGATCAGTATATATATTCTGCAAACATGACTGTAACATTTTGATAGTGTCACAATAATTCATATTAATTCATTATGAAATGGAAACTTTATTCGCTCATTGTATTCCGTGTACTTTTTGTCAAGCGACGTACGAGTATTACACAGGCCCATGCCGTAATTCAGTACGTCAGGTGCAGATGCCGCCAACGACTCCGAGCGATTAACCCATTTGAGGGCACGGCCAGCCGACCGACAACTTAAGAGAGACCTCCCAATATCTCCACAGGCATACTTGAGGCTACACGCACTAACTTAAGTAAGCGAGTAGGTGGACCTCACCCTTCAGTGGCTTTTCATCGCTCAGAAATGGAATGTTTGTGCCAATACTGAATATTATTGATATTGCACTTAAATATTCGAATTTCAGAATCCCTTGGGTGTTTACTCTGACACAGATGTAATAAATTGTAATATTTGCTTACTCTAAGCGAAATTTGGTTCATAATAAACACTCGAACATTTGAATGTATATTAGTTGTGTAAGTAGTTTACGCTATGTTAAATATCGATTTTCAACCTATGTATGCATAAGCATGTTAAACAACTAGCTGTTGCCTGCGGCTCCGCCCACGTGGACGTTGATCCCGTTCCCGCTGCTCAATAGAAACCTTCGTTCAAGGGATAAATGAAAAAATAATCGAATTGGTGCAGCCATCTTCCAGATTTACGCTTAACAACATATTTTACGATTCAGTTTTATTAACGAAAATCAATCTTCCGGTGCATCTAATCTGAATCATGAATCTTCTATTCTAGGACACCTAAGTCGCCTAGACACATGGTAAGCCATAGCTTAACTAGTTTGTGTTATAGGTTCTAGAATACGGATAAACCCTACCACCCTAACCTAAATGGTAAATACTCTTAATCATGCACACAAATATTTTCACTGAGCGGGAAACGAACCCGCACCGCGTAGCAGTCGCGTTCGCTACCGCCACGTCATAAATGCCCACCCTGATAACCACACCACACAATTTCAATAAAATTTGTAAATACAAAGCTAATAAAGTAAAACCTATATATCCTACATACAGGAAGAAGAGCAATGTTTATATTTCCGGTTGTGTCACTGAGACAAAAACTATTTTTACGGTTGACATAATACCTTCAATATACGGTATTATGTTACATCCATTTTCTTTGTAAAGATGTCACGTTCACACCCGTTTAATGCTTTTTTTTTTGTATCAATCTATTTTTCTTTATCTGATGTAGGTACGAGTATGTATTGTATGTGTACAAAGTAAGCTGGTAATACTAGAGCTGAAGTTTGAAATACTTTATTTTCATTTTCATAGTGGTAGAGTGTTCGATTTCTATGTGAGACGTCGTGGATCATAATGATAATAATATTTTTATTATTTCTTCAAAACATGCGTGTACAGTCTACAAAAGGGATAGAATACCACTTTTTCATACAACGTTGTATGTAGATGTGGTACCGTATATCTTGTTGACTAAGGATGATTGTTGTCATATATTTTGAAGTTTCAATGCGTAACATTCGCGGCAACTTCAAAAAGTACCTAGGTATAATACCATAGTTATGTGCCATATTAGTAACTATAAAGCACAAACGATTATGAAACTATTACGAGCATTTCATATAATATTACACACAGACCACAACTAACTGCATTAATTTATTCATGAAAATGGCTAAAACGTAGTTCAGAGTTTGCATCAATTAATCTATTAAGGTTGCATCGATGAGTATCTTGGTAACTGTTCAATTAACTACTGTTAATAAAGTCATGTTAGGTACGTGGTACTTAGCACACTATACAAATAAATAAAATTGAACTTTGTTTGTGACGTTTTAAAAACAGCTTCTTAGTGAATGTAGGAATATATTGACGGCACTTATAAAACTTATATTATTTTAGATTGAAACGAATATAGGTATACATGACCATCATTTATACCTATATTTGCTACTCAATTTGACGGGATATTAACCGAAATATCGGTTACTCCAAAAATCAACAAACATGGTAAATAGCCCGTCTAATTGAATAGTGAATTCGAATAAATATTGAACAATTTTTCGAACTTTTTTCCGTCTATCTATTTGACTGTTCTGAATTGACGGTTATGCCGACTTTGAATTTTTATATTCTGGTCGACAGTTAAGGTTATAGGCATGATATATAAGACACTTTATACTGTCAGAAAAATAGTTAGAGTTACGCGAAAAGAACTTAAAACCTAAAGGCAAACAGTTAGTCTAAAATAATAATACCCGCTATAATTTAAATATCACTGATATCTCATCTACTTATTATTATAAATACCGAGACTGGCAAGCTAAGAACCACCATTTTACCATCGACCGTTGCTGCCATCTGTAATTGTGGTCATTCTTTAGAGTTCACAGCTTCTTAGCGAGGTTAAGTCAATTTAACGAGTTCTATATAACATTTGAATAGAAGATTGTTTTTAAGTTGACACTGTTCGGTAGTGGTATATTAACCTCCTTTATTATCTGCTCTAATAGTACAGAATCTTTCTAAACTTTCAGCCCTTCCCCCTCCTTCCCTTCCCTCCTTCCCTTCTCCCTCCATCCCTTCTCTCTCCTCCCCTTTCCCTCTACAGAGTCGGTAGCACGGGTGTTGCAAATGTCCATAGGTCACGGTAACCACTTTCCATCAGATGAGCAGTGTGCTTGTTTTCCATCTAAATGGTATAAAACGAAATTCCGAAATCCAAAGTATCAAAGCTCAAGTTAGCTTGATGCTGTTCATTCGATTTACTCTAATCTAGATTGATCGAAGACGATACAACTAAATCCATACAATGTTTTTCAATGACTTGCGGTATATTCTAATCTAAGTCTCCATTTTATCCCGCTCAGAAGTAATGTACCTATATCAATTGTTACTAAATACCTAACAATGATCTTTCCAATACTATGCACAACAATGATAAGGGCAAATAGACGGCATGTCACCCACTAATTTGGCCATAGGACATGCACGACCCACGTCACAGAGCGGCTGAATCAACTGACAAGCCCTACCAATATGGAAGGATTTAATACACACAATGACACAACTAATTTGATTAGGACCGTTGCTGTCGTAATGAATAAAATAGTGTTGGGATTAGAATAAGTCGGTCGTGGGGTAGGTACATTTACATTGGAAATAGTTTTATTTTATCTTCTTTGTTCTGGTTCTCAATAGAATGTCACAAGTGGGCATAGCAACTGGAATAGACCTCGCTGAACATACGGTAATCAAATTGATGATTCTTGAAGTGTGTACAGGTATTTATTGAAGTACGTTCGCGACCATTCTGACATTTATTGATTTATATTCTGATAGAAAATATATATTAAAATAGTTTTTTACATTTTTAGGTTAAATTAATATAACATAACATAAACTCACGCCTATATACCCGATGTGGTGGCAGAGGTGCTAGCACCCACATTTCGCCAGTTTATGTTTAGGTTCGAATGTAATAGACGCGAGCCTATTGCCATTAACCGGGCACTTATAAACCCTCGATAAAACACACATAACTTCGAAAAGCATTGTAAAGTCATTGGTGAGTGCCATGGTAAAACCTGGTATCGAACTCGAGACCTTGTCTCAGCAATCCATTACCCATACCACTAGGCTACCCCGGTTACATTTTTTAGGTTAAATTATTCACAGTTAATTTGCTCTATCGTATACTATGAGTAACAAATGGCCCGAGAGTACGCGGTAACTCCCACCTGATATTCTAAATTAAAGGACTTATCCGCCGTTGGGAGACTCCTGTTCACTGACCCATGACAAGATCGTAATGATGATGACATAATTAAATTCCTTTCGTAATATATTTTATGTAAGGTACCTCTACCATTTTTATTTTTACCTTTTTACGTATATCATATAGCAACATTTTCATAACCATTTTTCCCCGTGCGGAAATCCCCACTGATTCTCCGCGCCGAAGTCAGCGAGGGTGGTTATGTCGGACTCGAACCGACCTAAACCGCACGGCCGTCTTGGGCTACCAGTTGTCGAAGGCGAGGTAGCCTCTGGCATTTACCTCAAACGTTTTCATGTAGGGAGTCCCAACTCCCTACTAGGAACCACGGTGTCCCCGTCTAACAATTGCTGTCCTCGTTTAATAGTTTTCACAAATTTATTTTTAAAGTTACATGTTTTCAAACAGACCTTTGTCTTAATCTCCGCATATATAAATACGCATGAATATAAAAATAACTAAGCTAAGGTTTGAGTAAATATTGTCCTCGGTTAGCTAATTTCTTAGTCCAGTTATGAATGGCAGAACAAAAGCTTACAAACAGTAATCATTCTAAATGTAGCACAAACCATTTGTTATATGGCAAACACAGTCCGTAGTTATAATTTTTACAGCGGGCAACCTAAATAGATGAGTCTGACAACATGTAATTTAACTTTTCTACACATTAATTTTGTTTACAGTACCATTTTGAATATTTTGGAGATATTTAAAGGAACAGAGTTTGTAAACGCCCCTCGTGAAATCATTCTCGTTTGCACCCAACCGACCGAATTTAATTTGTATACGACACCATCAAGTTTGGCTTTACTGGATAAATAAAACGTTTTAAACTTAGTTGTCAGAACTGCGATACTGGTTATGATTTATATCACAGTTTTCGAGGTAGTTACCGTAGATTTATAGTTACAAATTGGTCTATCAAGACGGTTAAACAATTTCCGCATGGAGGAGGGACCTATTTTATGGCTCGCGATCCTTCACTTCGATCCAAATATTGTTAATTTATTAGCTGTTGTTCGTTCCAAATTGGAGTAAGTTTTAGGATTGTGAATTGGTTATTTGTAAGTAGCTATACAACACCTATCTCTTATTGAGAAATATTTGGAAATTTATTTATAAAAATTTTTGATAAATACGTCTTTCAATCCTTAAAAAATGTGAGACAATATTCATCCGTAATGTTTATAATATATAAGTATAATAGTTTATACCAAGTTATATCATAGCAATCAATCAATTAGCCTATCGTAGTCCACTGCTGGACATAGGTCTCTCCCAATGTTAGGTAGACTTTGACCTTCTGTTTCCACGGTGGAAGAAAATCACAACAATAAAAATGTTTAATTTAAGATTTTTTAAAATGAAAATATGTTTGTTTGGATTTTTAAAATATATTATATTATTATATATAATATATATTTTCTATAAATATACAATTATGCTCGTATCTTAAAGAATATAAGCGACCTCGGAAAACAAATAACACAGTATTGTTATCACCTCTCCGCTTGCCAACTGCAGCGGCTATAGCAATAATGCCAGGAAGGTCGTCTAAAAACAACATTCCTCCGAAAAACTTTATGTTCCGCAGTAGATACTTTGGTTGAACATGAAAAATAAAAATTAGGTCAAAGTGGCCAAGTTTTTTGGGTGAGTGCGTCGGAGGAGATAAAAATATGCACGGTTTCAAATGTAATTCTACTCTTGATGAAATATATACATTTCTAATATCTACCTACAGATATTTCAGTTTTGATAATCTCTGTAATGGTCAGACTAAAAGCATGACTCTATGATTTAAACGTCGCATATTGACTTGGACATACAGAACCTAACACAGCGGTAATAATTCTGTGAGATGGGCTCTGGTCTGTTTAGCTATCGTCGACTTTGAGCATCGTAGCGAATTTATCGCTGAAAATTCAGTAATAATAATGTATGTACTTAATATTATTTTTGTACCTTTTTATTTTGTTCAAGGGAATTTTTTGATATTATTTTAAAAGATAGCAATGTAAATTGGATTTTCCGTAAAAATATGAAGATTTCGGAAAGATAATGGAGACAAAGTTATATAATCTCCCAACCGCCACAACTAATTTGCAAAATTCTCAACATGATTGATAGCTTCCAAAGTTTGGCTACAAGTTACCGAGATAGGATCACGAATACGTGCGCCGGAAGACAAAAGAATCTTGTTATACTTTTAAAATATAATGTGAGGTAAACAAATTAGATTTCTAACGAACTTTCTAAGCTTCACGTTACTTCAAGTAAATTAAGTTCTTTCACTTTTATAACTTTTTTTATACTACTTACATAGCAGGACAAGCACACGGTCCACCTGATGGAAAGTGGTTATAGTGGCCAAGGTCTGCCATGGGCGTCACATTGCTGCCGACCATATAGAGATAGGGTGGAAGGAGAAAGAGGGAGGAGAGGAGGTTAAGAGAGTATCTGCGCTGTCAGTGCAGAAGATAAATAAGGGTTTCTCGGTCTTCCCACTGACAACACAAAACCGCTCCAATGAGCACTGGCTACCCTAATCATCGCCAAAAACACAACCCAAAGCTATTATTAGCCGCGGTATTCTGTAGGGCGGAGGTACTTCCCCAGTCAGACTACTCAATTAAGACGGGAGATACCGTCACGAGGTTTTCAACAAAGTCTCTATCAAGAGCTTCGAAAACAGCTACAGTATCTCGACAACGACACAACCTTTGTTTGATGCAATATTCTATCCATTTTGCTAATTGACATTATACATTATTATGTTTTCTAATATTTGAAATAGTCATTTAGCTGTAAAATAAAACGCATTAATGATATTTTCAATCAGTGGATCAGGCAATACTAAGTGCTTATACCCATAGGCATTAAATAGATCCACATACTCCTACATTACCCCGTAACCGAATTTAAAATGTCAGTGGTAGTGATTTGTGACTTTAGTGTAGAAACTTAACGTAACTTCAATGTTTATCTCTTTCAAAGTTATCAACTTGGTTTAATATTGAAATAAAATAAAAAAATCCGACTGCGCAAATATTAAGAAATTACCCACCCATTACCTACTCTGGAAATTTATAGTCATGGTCGCAATGTCAGTTATTGACATTTTATATTAAAATAATTGACATTATTGTTCCATACTTCTTGAAAGCATGTAGCTCGTAATCAAGATATTGAACTAGAAGCAGGCGGGACTCGTTTAAAGTAAAATTATGTAGGCATTTAGTATTTGAAAAGAGTCCCACCTACAGCGATATACTTATCAAGAAGTATCACGGTTCATATTATACTCTGTCCTTTTCTCACGCCTGGGTTTCGTGTTAGGGTACGTATATCACTTGCACACTTTGTTTTTCTAAGGACACTATAGGACTATATGCTTATACCTCACAGTTGATAAATACCAATCAAAATAACCTTATCCTGTACGCAGAAACCTTTTAAAATAATAAATTATATAGTTACGTAGTTCTAACTTCTAAACAAGTACAAAGAACTTTGTTGTTTGATAAATGATGGTGAATATTATGTAATGATCCCTAACGATTACAAAAAGATCATAATTCATTTACACCTCACTAGTAGAATGTCTTTAAATCCTATCAATATCAATAACTTATTTACTTACCTGCCTGTTAAAGTATTACGTAAACTATAAAACGAGTTAGCAGTTTTGATCCAGGTATAACAATGTTAAGACCCAGGTGCGAGGTAAAATTAAAGGCTTGTTCTCAAAAGGGTTTTGTGAGCGGGCAAAACTGGGCGAGGGTTGGAAAGGGTGGTCCCACAATGATTACTCTACGTTTCCGCGACCGTAACCTTGTTTATGTACTGATCGTACTACACAGTTAAGGTTAGGTACAGTTTCAATAACAATAATATTTCATACATATGTTAGAATGATCATTTATAAATTTTTCCTCGATTTCTTTAAATATTTAATATATTATCGAGGCTTTTATAGACCCTATAATTGAAATTTGTACTGGTCTCCATCAAGGCAAATAAAGGTATTTCAGTAAAAATGAATCATTAAAACTACTTCACAATCAGGAGTGAAGACGAAAATAAAATGGTAACAACCAAATTTATGAGTTAATCTGTTCTTTTCTAAAAATAACTTGCTACACAGCTTAAGCGTGTTGTGCACAGATACAAAGCCCAGTGTCTGCAGAAACATCTAGAAGCCCGGTTAGAAGCAGAAATATAGAAAATTAATATTACAGTTAACTGAGATATTTTGTATTCCGTGCCCGATTCGAACAAGGATTTCACGACTTGAAAATATTGTTGAAATTTATTTTGAAACTATTTGATAGCGCTGATTCATGAGCGTGTTCATATTCTGCAGTGACCGACCTACATTCTATATTAGTTCAAATCGGTTTGGCAGTTGGACGTTACGTCGCCAGTTTACGGTATATAAAAGATCTAAAGATTATTATATCATTTTCTAATGGCTACTAAAGTCTTATGTCCGAACGTACATGTGCTATCGTCAACACATATAAGCTTTTCAACATAAAATCCCACGTCGGCTTGGGTCCCAATTCAACATACTTTTCTATTTCTTGGACTGAATCAAATTATGACCTATAACGCTTGCGAACGTTTCTGTAATCTCACTGTCTTATAATCTACAAATACCTTAATAAAAGGTGTTCTATAAAAATCGTCTTATAACAAAATTGTTCCTTTTGACTTAGAATTTAATATAAAAATACTTATCTGTTCGATAAGAGTTTCTTCGAAAAGGTTAACAGTGAAGTTACTTGATATAGCTGAATATTTTTAGGTTTCTTCGAAATCATTCCATTGAAGTAATAAACGCGGGAGCGTATCAAGCCAAGTTCAAGCAAAAGAACTGGCTAGCCAGCGCCAATTGTAATATTACACGAATCGCTTTATACCACTTTTGACTCTTCTATAAGTCGAAACCTCTTCAACTTAAACACATAAAACTACGTGTGTTTAATTATGTCCGTAATTCACCTAAACCTAACTCACTTCCAAATGACTTAGAAGGATGAAATTTGGAATCTAGCTCGGTAATTGTGTGTAAGCGTAGGAAAAAATCTAAAATAAAAAGTTAAAAATGCAAATCCATGCAAAAAATCTTGTAATACGTGCTAAACAACCACCCAACGCAACGGTATGTTTTTGGCGGCGCTCGGCACTACATAATCCTACAGTCTCAATACCTGAGTAGTTTTCTTTACAAAAAGTGATGTTATCCCACTAAAAACACACTGGCCAAGTCAAATCTAACCTACTTTAAAATTGTACATTTTTTTTAAATAACAGCAATTATTATTATAGGTTTACAATAAAGCGAAGAAATGGGTTTTAGTACTTGTTCATAGTGTTATTTTATTCCTATAATACATATTTGGATTTTGCATAGAACTTGACACTCATTTAGATCTCCCTGGCCGTGGCCAAGCATAATCTTTGTAGTGAACTTGGCTCTCCTTTTTTGCAATTATATTTTTGGTGGGAAATATAAAGAAAATCAATTAATCAGACATAGTGTTACCATTTTTATAATATTTGTGAATTAAATTATATGACGTATTTTGGAAGTAAAACCATCACGCAATTATTTTAACATAATGAGTTAGATAAGGCCCTACCCGCCCCGGGTTATTGTACACAATTCACGTTAATGTAGTATATCGTAGGTACTCACATTCACCTTTGAAACGTGTTAGGAATATATTTGCTGTGTACCTACTTGTTAATGAGGATTAAGATTGCAATCGTATTATGTTTGAAGTTAATACTTGAAAATACATGTTTGAATGGCATGTTCTGTAGTATTAACGATGGCAGAAGTCTACACAAAGTAATATTTAGATTATAACATATTCTTGATGGGTCTTACCGCTGTTACTACGGCGTGCCCTGCGTTTGGTCACCCAAGTAGTCACTCCCACTCAGCTACCATGTCCCTGTGGAGCTGGGACCTCACGTCACGGATCTCACCAGGCTCGGGTTCATGTGCCCGCTCCGGCGACTCCTTTTGATGCCGATATAGCACCAAAAGGGCTCTCGCAACCAGGATCCATGGTATCGATCCAGCTAGGAGACACGCCGCGTTGAAGGGTATCATACGGTACCGATTACCCTGATAGCCATCGTGAGCTGTGGGGCGTGCACTGCGTGCAGTTTTTTGTACGTGTCTGGCCTTCAGGGTCTTCGCCCATATTGGGCATATATTAACGACACTCAACATGATTTTTTTTAGGAATTTTTCTCTGTTTGTATCTATGTCTGTTTGACGGCGATGAACGCAAGGTTTGCGTTCAACGCAAACCTTTTTAGTTCAGATTTGCCGCATCGTTTTCTGCCACTTCATTATGGATGCGTCAAAAAATATCCATTTTTCTGTCCTTAAAACATTGATACATTATGTAGTAATACTCAATATAATAATGATAAATCATCAGTCAGGATCTTCCTTCTCATTCAGCAATAGATCACGTAGGTTTGAAGAACTTACATGAACTCAGTATCCTGCCAAATCACGTTGACGCAATTTCCATGCAAGCACTTCAATTTCATTTCTGCACATCAACCCAAGCTTAAAGGCTAAACCAAATCTCTTCCATTTTCGGAATCATCTAAACGAATTTTCCTCAACAAGCCGATGTAACACCGAAAGCTTCCAATACGTCACGAACTGTCCATTCCATGGAACTTATATTCGTAAATACACATATGTAGGTGATGACATGCTCTTATCTCTAAGCCTCTTTTATGTCTATAGGTTGTAGGTACTACTTATATCTGAACCTGTGGACGTTTATATCACTATAAATTATCAACATTTATGTGGAAATTCGTAAGTTATCATATAGGTACATATGTATCATGGTGTTAATTTAAGACTTATTTAATAGAAATGAGCTGTTCACTCAACTTGCTAGTCAAGCAAATTAATATATCTAGACTAATTAAATGTTTGTAAATAGAATACAAAAAAAAACCGCTTTCCTGATGGCGTCTTCTTAGGCTAGGGCCGCGTTTCAAACCAATACGTGGTGGTCCATTTGCAAACTAAATTATATTTTATTATAGATGCTGACGTTTTGTAAGTTCCGTATAGTGGTCTATACAGAAAACGGATTTTTGAATTTTTTGTATATTTAAATCGCAATATTGAACATTAAATATTGAAGATTACGGTTTTTTAATTATATAATAAAATTTCTTTTCCAGCAGACTTTCTCACTACCATCGATGTCAATGATCGTGCGCAATGAAGAAGCATAAAACCGGAAAGCGGACCCCGGACTCCTGAGGTAAAAGGGTAAAAGCTGCGGATGCAACTAATGAGAAGATGATGATAATAATAACTTCCTTTCAAACAATAAATTTTGTCATCAAACATTATTTGAATATAATATATTTAATAAATCAAAGCTTCAATAACAAATCTGGTTTTGCAACCACAAACTATGTCAAACTTGCTTCCCTAAAGCTTCTTCCAATATGTTACTGGAATAACTTACATATTATGAAGATGTACGCATATTTGAATAACAAAGTCTACGCAGTAGACACAATTTTGATTTTGAAGGCAAGCTCCTGTCACGTTTTCCCGCCCAAAGTGGTGGCAGTCAGGACGCGTTGTCTTGAAACGTGACGTTGACGCCTGAAAAGCGCGCCTGTTTGATGATTGCCTGATTATATTAAACTAGCTGATGCCCGCGGCTCCGCCCGCGTGGATTACCGCGTTGTACGACTCTACTCGATTCTCTACTTGCCTCTCTAAACTACTTCTCCTTGCTGTCGATATTAGCGCCAATGTATAGAAATGCCGTATATCTTGAAAGAATATCTATTGCTTGCCTGTAGAACTAACCATAGCGTGTCATTTATTTTTGCGATAAACATTTTGTTATAGTTCACACTAACGAACATTAGGAACGTGAAATTATATACGTAGAGAATAATTTTAAAATTATAAGTTTCACTATTTGGTCACAGACAATGTGGTCACTGACTCCCGTTTCTGAGCGTTCTCGGTGCAACGGCCATCGCAATCCAGCGTGGAAACGCGGCGAGTCTGATGGGCATTTTTGTGCCGGGAACGGTCAGGGGCGGATTATTTCACTAATGTTATTGACTAATTTGTATGAGTTAATGCGAAATTAATTTAAAAAATAATGAAATTTGTGTGTTAATTGGCAGTATCCAGTTATTTATGATTTGACGACAAGTTTTAATGATTAAAAGTTGGGATCAACATATTATTATTCCTATTAAAAACTTGACATATTTGATAGCATACTATATGGATGCTTATTTGTGTTGTGGGACTTGGACCTTGCTATTATAGGTTATTATGTTATTTAGTGCTGTCTTGTTTATTTATTTTTTACACGGGATGTTCAGGATGTTGAGTCATTCTTAGAGTAAGTGTGTGTTTAACAAATGTTCTTTTCTTCCTTTCTTTCTTTCTAAATGACCAATAGGTACAAAACTAAAATATGCTTAATAAAGCTAGTACACATATAAGTCATTGGCAATGAAATTATATTGAAACATGAACTCGAACCACTTCTAACCAATGCCTTATTCTAAAGTCATCCAACATTCTGTACATGACACTTCTCAAGCACGGGCGGTAACTCGACTTTGGTGAAATTTGTTGGCATAAGTTTTAAGGTACCTACTTGACTCAAGGTTCTAGAAACAAAGGAACATTCAGCGAAGACGTAAGTACGTTACTCTTTTGTTATTTTATAGAACGCGTTCATTAAGTTTCGTGATTATGAAATTTATTTTTTAAAATATCACGCCTAATATCCCCGAAGGGGTAGGCAGAAGTGCTAGCACCTACATTTCGCCAGTTTATATTTAGGTCCCAAAAGTCGAAAAGTCAGGTGGCGAGCCTATTGCCATTAACCGGGCACTTATAAACCTGCGATAAATACACACATAACTTCGAAAAGCATCGAAAAGTCATTGGTGTGTGCCATGGTAACCCGGGATCGAACCCGAGACCTCGTCTCAGCAGTCCATTACTCATACCACCAGGCTACCGCGGTAGGATGAAATTTTGCATCTTAGATATTTATTAGTGTATGAGACCTCACCTAGACCTTCAGGACACAAACCAACCTCACCTATAAGCTGATTCTGTAATAGTGAAAAATTGACTGGATCATGAATTCCTTGTTAGAATTGGGGGTTACATACCTATGAGCTAATTAAGCCGAAACCGGCTTCCACCGAGAATGGAGAAGATTCTCCGTTAACATTACTTATACTAAAAGCTGAAGAACAGGTCATTTTTGTCTGCTAAACCATCATTATCATCAGTATTGATAATTCTGGGGTACTTAGGTATTTTATATTCTCCTTTTAGTCTGTCTGATACTCTTCAAGACGTTAATTGGTAGTGCTTGCGGCTACGCACGTAATTAATTTCCTTGCGATTTACACCGCATAGTAAGGAATCGGGTAATTTTTTTTTTACAAACTTATTTAACGGCAACATTTTCGGTTATGAATTTATTTTCAGCATACCCATTTTTGTACAAAGTGCCCAATTGGCGGCAATTGGCTCGCCGCCTATTACGTAGGACCAAAAATCATAGTTGGCGAAATGTGGGTGTTTAATATACCTCTGCCTACTCCTTCAGGGATTACGGGCGTGAGCATATAGGTATATGTCTGTATGTAATAATTAACATGCTGAAATCAAATACACAAAAGTCTGAAAGTTACTCGTATGTACGTTTCTAGGTTAATATTATTATTGTACAGTCAATAGAAATGTCGAGGTAATTTCCCCGGGTAATAACTAAATTTGAACATTCAAGAACATTTATACGCAAATCTTATGTCACGCTTATTTTCTCAAAGTGTTTTCTCAATTTCCAATGTTCAGTCAAGTAAGGAGTGCTTTTGTAAGAGAGTATATAAAATAACTGGGTTATTTACATAACATAACATAAACTCACGCCTATATCCCTGAAGGGGAAGGCAGAGGTGCTAGCACCCACATTTCGCCAGTTTATGTTTAGATCCCAATGTCCCAATAACAATAGGTGGTGAGCCTATAGTTATTAATCGGGAACTTACAAATACATACATAACTTTGAAAAGCATCGAAGTCATTAGTGTGTGCCATAAACCTGGGATCGAACCCGAGACCTCGTCTCAGTAGTCCATTGCCCATACCACTAGGATACTGTTACAGATTATTTAGTTGGGTTATTTAGATTTCAGAAAACGCCTAACTTGAAAACCCTGAAGAGTTGCATAGGTTTAAATCGTAAATACGTGGTTTGATTGTGACATCGTGCTTCCCTCCGGGGGCCAACACGTCAAATATTTCACATAAGAAGTACCGTAACTAGTGAATTTAGAAACTAGTACGGGTACGATCTCCCCTGGCCGGTGTGGCGATCTCTCAACCGTCTGCGCACACAGGTCGGTCGATCGAGGCAGAATCTATGCAAGTGGGGAATGTGAGACCCGGGCTTAACCTCATGTGACTGCGGTGCCCCCGTGCAGTCTGACGCACTTGGTTTCGTGTACCTTATGTCCTGCCTCCTGCACCAAAGATGACCGGAATGAAGCAACTGACGGTGCGGTCGACATGGCAAGGTTTTACTCTAAAACAGTATAAGCATGAGTGGATCATTGACACGAAGGAAGAAGAAGAAGTGAATTGCGATTAATTATACAATCGTGCTGGACATAAGTAATGGGCGCACTTGACCCGATTCCTTACAAACAATACAATACAGCCTATAATAGAAAAGGATAAAATTAAAATAAATTCCTTGGAGCAGAGGCAGTTCATTTACGTCTACTCACAATTCAGATTATTTAGGTGCTTTTGACATTATTTATGAGCTAATTTACATTAAAACATTTTTCTGAGGAAATATCTATTGTGAGAAAAGAAACTTGAAATATTAGGATACGACCCTTTTCACTTCACAAATGTACCCAAATGACTTATATTATAGTGACATTTATAAACTAAATCATCGAAGTAGATTGTCAAAGCATCATTTTTGACGAAAGTAGCAATGTCTTTTTATGTTCTTTTATATTGTAACACACAACGTGTTGCCTAATATATTTACAACCACACAACATTTCATAATGGGGTAGGAAAATATAGGAAAATGCAATAATTTTATCGACTACAGATGTTTTCATGAAAATAAATCAGGTCATCAAACTATCTACTCGTACGTGTGATCGTAGTAACCAACTTCTGAACTGATTTTGAAGAATCTTTCCCTGTTTTCTAAGTGGATTAGAAGTAAATACAAGTCAATAAGTAAGGAATTATCATAATCTACTAATCGTTTCTCACTCCATCGATAATTACATAGATTAATAATCTTGTTTGTGGTCGAATAAGGAGTTAACTCAATGTCATTAATTAGTCACAAGAACCTTATTTACCCGACTTTTTGACGATAAATTTGGGTATTTCCCTGAATTTTTTACGGGTACGGAACTTTAAGACCTACAAACGACATCTTACAGATTAAACATATTTTACTGTAGGTATTTAGCTTCACTAGAAACTAGAGACAGGGATCCAGGTAGGCTCTGAGCCAAGCTAAATATTCAACCAACACAGATGAGCAAATTAACTGAAAGAAAATCTTTTCCCACGCCTCGCTAATATTAATTTTCTCTTTACTGGTACACTTTACGAGCTCGCCTTCAAAAACGCTAAAACTTTTCGAGTTGTAACAAAAAGTGCCTTTCGTAATTAATAACCTGGATTTTTCTTACCACCCCAATGAAACAGAGATCGCCAACCTTAAATGTCGATTACACCCATTCCTTGTAATCGTCGATCGTCACTATACTTGTATGTAAAGGGCTTGGGAGGATAATTGGTTCGCATTAAGCCATCTTCCCGCCTGCTTCGGACACTGACTTACTGACGGGCCGCACCGACTCAGCATTTCTACGCAAACGCGGCAAGTCATCATTTTTTTATAACGACGCCTGTTTTCTCGCCACGATTCTTGTTTAATAGCAACCTTTATTTAAAAAAATATTCAAGTTAGGGTTTTTACACATTTTGGAACCTTGTTAAAAGAAATGGAAGGGGTGGTTGGGTTATTGATTCTTGATTATAGTTTGGATGGTTAGGAAGTAGGGCGGAAACTTCCACTTAAACGGTCTTTGTCTTTTGATTGTAAATCACGAGCACGTTCGTCCGCGCTTTTGTTCTGCATGTGAATGGTGAAAGCTATGAATGTTTGACGCGAGGGGATAAAACTATGTCGTAGATTTTTTTATGTTGATAATGTGTAAAACTTGTTTAATGTACTATTATCATCATTAGATTATTTACATTTATATTTTTAAAACTATTTTAGTAGCGTACTACTAGAAATATTTTCTAGCGCTACCCGCAGTAATTCAACTTACAAGATTTACCTCTGGTTTCAATCTAAGTAATACTAAACTACTCAAAACTTGTGTGAGTAATTAAATGCAAATTCAAATACTGTTACTTGCAGCACGTTTCATCCATTTTCATTCTCGTATTGTGTAAAGAGAACAATAAGAATTTAAATCAAAAGTACCTAGTAGCGAGAACACGACAAAATTAAAAGACGTTAGCAACACTTGTAAACTTATAACTGTACCCCAAATAAACAGTAATAGTAGAAACTCTGCTGAGATTTTCTAAGAAATTTCTTATGTTTAGTTTTATGCTCTTGATAGGATCAAATGTATTTTAAAGTTAAAACACATCATTCAGCGCATATAGAACCAAGAATTTCATATCAAAGAATAACCAGATTCATTCACTGCCCTCACTGCAAACACAAGCGCAATAGGAGATGCCTTAATCAGTGAGTAAGAGTGAGAAAGCAAAGTATGACTTCAGAATAGCGCAGGTACTCGTACATTCTAGACGTTACGATAGGGATAATAAAATATTTATATTACAAAACTTAATACACTTTATTTTAATATAAGATATTTGCAATAGATGCTAATTACATGATTTTTTTTTTTTTATCTATGGCACGTCAATTTGACTTCACCTCGCCTGATGTTAAGCTGAAGGCAAAGTCCCATGAAAGAGGGTCACCATTGCAAACACGTTCAGTGCTACAATGGTGGCGCTCAGCTTGACGGCCTCATCAGATGCTTTTTCACGCCCCGCTTAAAGGACCCGCTTAAAGGAAACAGTGATGAATATTAGAGAGTAAACTAAACGGTTAAGCCCTGTTGTAACAGCATAGACTGGTTTTTCCTGCTACCAAATATGGTACCAACGTAGATAAATGAAAAGTTAAACTCTTTCACCCAAAGGTTGACCAATTCTGACATCGACGGTTCATGTTTATTTATCAGTTATCGTTAAAAATTAGCTGGGTTGCGAAATCAAAGTGATTATCTGGCAATTTCAAAGAAGATATCTGACAATTTTAAGTCATATTGTCAAGTTATTTTCCCGTCTGTTTTTTCTATCACATTCCTCTGTCATTAACGGAAACCTAGTAAACCTCCCCGAAGAGAGAAACCTATGCTCGGGGGAAACCTCTCCGTGAGTAGCGGCGCTACCGTGAAACAAATCACTACACCACGATGACAACTCAAAAATGCCATCGAATCGACAGAAGAAGATTTCAATAGTAACTCTACATTTATACCTACCTTTACAACCTGAAGCTCGAAAAAAAGGTAGAATAGCCATGCAGAAACACGGCAGTTTCGACAGCACTCTAAATGCGTTTTTGAACTGATTGCGTAGTACATTATACGCCCTTATAATATTTTCATCACTGTACAAGGCTTCCATGTATAGTACGTTCAGAACAGTAAATCGAAATGTATACATTTGCATAAAAAATATTTTGGGTTTAAATCAAAATCACTGAAAACAGTTGCCACGTTTTCATGTCCGCTACTGGAAATTAGAGCTATTAAATGAAATACTCAGATCCAATATGGCGATTGATGTGCAAAAAGTGGCGAACACAGAGATTTCTTTTGTCTGTCCTAGGTTACCAACGGTAACAATCTTTATGCTATTTCCATTGACAACCATTTAGAGCTATTATGATACCCATTACACATTTCCTATTACCATTAATTCCAATGGCTGATAGGCTGTTTTAATGATATCCATGAGAATAAAATCTCTGAAATATCTTATCCGATAACTGTTTAATCGCTGAGTTTGATAGCATGAAGAATTTGATACTCAAGTAGTATTTATATCAGAGACTACTTAGATCCATTCATTAGAACGGAGTAACTGCACACCATTATCACTTAAAAACGAATGCAAGTATACATTTTAGTACTTTTAATCACACTCTATCTCATCTTTTATCATACTCTAGATAATGTAGCACATCAATCACTCAGTTCAAGGTACTTAAACTGTGAGATAACTTCTACATACAATTTGTTAAAGCACCCGTGAATCAACAGGGAATACGAAGTGGAAAGCCCAGCAGTTTCATTTTATGACTTCGTATTTTTGGCCATACACTGATTGAACTTCATGATAACATCAGTACCACTTGTATATCACCGAAATGTCCTCATTTCTTTGAAAGAGTACCAGCAGCTCTCAGACATTTGTGACGAAAAGCAAACTGCCTTATTGGGCATTACTTAATTCTAAACACAAAGGTTATGTGAGTAGTCGTTGGGTTTTAATTGGTCAACATAGAAGAAAAAACCAACGGCAAGCTAACCCAACCCAATTTATTAAGTTTAAAGTTTTTATTAGAATGTTGGTTTCATGCCTAATACTTATATTAATAAAAATATAATACACTGATAAAAAGAAACATAATAATATATAATAAAATATATTTAGGCCGTCGAATGACAGCACCCCACTTGATGATAAGCTTGGGTGCAGTCCAAAGAATAGAGGAAAACGCCCTCAACAGATGACTATTCACGCCCCGCTTAAAGGATTCGGGACTGTAGGAGAAAGAAAACACGCGAGCTGGCAAAACCGTTCCAGAACTTTATGGTGCGGCAAAGAAAATAATCGTTTGTTGACGTGACAACGTCTTATAAATTGGCTTGCCGGGTGACACTTCAAGAAACTGCGTTACGCTCCGCTCACGTTATGCGCTCACAATGAGAGCGAGTGAGAGGCACGCGTCCCTTCCACTCGGGCATGGTTAGCCCGCCTAAGAGCGAGAGAGACAGACATAAAAAGTGAAAGGCACGCGTCCTTACCACTCAAAGTCGTTGTCACGTAAAACTTTCGCCCGTATACCGACTTTACAGGCAACCAATTTTTTTTCGAAGGAATTGTTTTTTACTGAAATTACTAATATGACCTCTAACCCCTCCAGCTAAGCTCAATGGCTTGTGTTAGGAGTGGGTTCACGTCGGTAGTGTAAGGGCCAGGATTCGAACCCGGAACCTCTTGATCGTAAGACTGACTCATTAACCACTTGTAACCCGGGAAAACTCCCCAGCTACTCCACCGGCTAACCCAGGCAAGAGCTTACGACAGAGACTCTTGGGCGCCTTTTCTTTCAGAGTGGAGATAGTGGGTGCGTGCTCCAGATACCCTTAATGAAACAACACTAAGATTTTATACATGCATATATTCAATAGGGTACACAGTTGTACATACAGTAGAATTATCACAGGCACAGAGATGTAGAAATATAAATACAGTATGAGATGCTTGTGCGCCTCCCTCGTAGCACACAGCTGATCTCGTAATTACAATTCAAGGTAGCGGGTATATGAAGTTACAGTTATTGTACAAGTTAAGATTACGTGACCTTTTGGCACTCCTCTTCGGATGGTTCCCCTGGCGTCGGTTGTCGGCTTGCGTAGGCACCTGCCCGCACTGCCGCGAGCCAAACGAAATACAGCTGTTCCGAACAGGGACTCCAACAACGGAATCACAACAATGTAGATAGGTCACTAATATTGTCCGCTAAACCTTGGGACCCTGCATCAAGAATACCAAAAAGACCTAAGTATATCATTGACGCAAACGAAAGACACAGATATAAAGACTAAGAACAGAGAGATAAATTAAGAAATCTTACCAGAGAAGTCCGGGAAAGATGCACAGAGTCTAAGATATTTAATTTATATGTAGGTAGGTACATATAATTCAGAGTTCCAACTTATCAGAAAAATCAATGAAATACGAACAGAGTTTCGTGCTTAATCTTCAGAGTAATTATCAGAGGTGTTCGCATCCACCGGGAGGGGTGTATTTATATCATTTTTCATGGAATATTCTAGTAAGTGAATCTGATATCACGAATTATTCGTTCACCTGATCGAATCGCGAAACAAAATAAAAAAACATACCACAGATCATACAGAACTACAAGCATAAACTATCGACATTCTTGCCGTGATTAATTAATTTGGGCAACAAGGAATTTAGATTATGACAATTTGAAATTAAAGACATTAAGCTATATGATTGAATAAAATATCACAAACAATTTAACCTATCACGATATTATAATTCTATTTGAAATAGGTAAACATACTAGCGACATCTGTTGTCAGATTGGGAAACCATTCATCAATACCGAATTGGTGATCGATGAAAAGTTCCCCCCAAACCCTACAGATGTCGTCATAGGTACAACGTATTGTTTACCGAAATCAAATTTTAACGCCACTAACAATTTTGCGTTACACAATCCCCCCCCTTGAAAGTATTACTTGTGTGGACAGACAAGTAACGCAAGGAATACACAACAGAATAAAACAAGTCAAAAGTCTAACAAGTTAAATATAGAACGAATAAAAAAGAGAACAAATCAAAGAACAAAACAGAACTACTAAGAACTAACTAGAGGCAAATATTGACACAGACTCTTTTACTTTAAGTCTAAATGCCCTAAACCACTAGAAAGAAAGCTCTCCCTAACCGCTATAGTCAAATGGTTGCATATGCAACACAACTACAGAGAAAAGGAGGATGAGAAACGAAAACTCGATGAGGTGTACCTAACAAATAATATGTCCCATACGAGGACACCCAAGCTACAGCAACAAGGTCATACTTCATCGAGTCGCGGTAAAGTAAGTATAAATCGACAGTGCTACGGAACTGAAATAGCGCTGACGCTAGGCAGAGAAGGTACCGCAGATTGATTCTCATCAGTGTATTTTAAAATGTCCTTGATGTGATACTCGCCTAAGTCCTTACCATCCAAATCTGCTAACCTATACACTAAAGAGGAACGTTTAGCAGACACTACACACTTAGTAAACTTAGGAGCGAGTTTAGAGGTAAAATGTTTAGCTTTATTAGATAAATAATGAGTCCGTTTGTAAACAATTTGACCAACTTTCAGCTCGACATGCCTTTTCCTGAAATTATAATACTTCTCATTACGCTGGTGAGCCGAAATCAAATGTTTTCTCACCTGATCGTAAATGTGTTGCATTTCTTTCAGTTTGGCACCGAAGGCTGAGGGCTCATCAATGGAGACTAAGTCCGGATGACAGGTTATGTCAGACTGTCTATATAGAACTCCATCACCTATAAATTCCCTACCGTGTACCAAAAAATAGGGAGAGAATCGAGTGGCCTCGTTTACTGCAGTGTTTAGAGCGCACTGCAGCTCAACAAGATGTTCATCCCACTTTTTGTGTTGAGTCTTCACATAACATGAGATGGCTTGAACAACATTTCGAATCGCTCGTTCAGCTTGATTAGTTTGAGCGTGGTAACGCGGGCTATAGTATACGTTTGGAACATTATATTTAGCTAACATATCTTTAAATTGCTTGCTCACATACTGAGGACCGTTATCAATATAGATAGTCTTGCAAACTCCATGAACTAGAAACACATTCTTCTCGATGAATCTCGCTACTGCAGCGCCTGTTGCAATCCTTATAGGACACAGCATGACATACTTGCTAAAGTAGTCCGAAACAACGATCAGATGAATATTTCTGTTGCTTGACACTGGAAAAGGTCCAAGTAAATCACACGAAATAGCTTCAAAAGGTTTAGATACACGCTTCGCACTTCCCATTAGACCAGGACGCGAAGTGTTTACGGGTTTATACATCTTACAAACCTCACAATTTCCCACGTAGTCTTTGACACTATTGTACATCTTTGGCCAGTAGTAATTCAAAGACAACCTCTTATGTGTTTTCCAAACACCACCATGGGCACTAAGCGTGTCATCGTGGTATTTGGTGAGGAGTGCTAGCCTGTCCTCTTGAGGTACTACTAACTTCCAATCAAAATCTGAAGTCAAAGAATATTTATTTTTAGAAAATCGATATAACAAATTTTCACGAATATTAAAGTTAGGGTAATGCCTTGGGTTCCTACGCACGCACTCCATGGTGTGAAGATACCACGGGTCATTGGTGGAGCTCGCATCGATGGAGTCAATCTTTATGCGAGATAGAGCGTCAGGTACTACATGATCTTTTCCCTTACGGTGCTCTATGTCGAAGTCAAACTGACTGAGTCGCATACTCCAACGTGCTAAACGACCTGTAGGATTTTTGAGCTTGTGAAACCACAGTAGTGAGGCATGATCAGTGACAACAGTGCACTTCTGTCCCTCCACATACTGTCTGAACTGTTCCAGCGCAAAAATCACGGCCAGAAGCTCTCGCTCGGTTGTGCTGTAGTTCACCTCGTTCTTATTAAGAGAACGACTGCAATAGGCGATGGGGTGTTCCACACCATCGTGTGTTTGGGTCAGAACAGCAGCAACTGAGTAAGCTGACGCGTCACTTAGTATACGGAACGGTAAAGAGTAGTTAGGCATTTTCAATATAGGAGCAGAGACCAAAGCTGACTTGAGAAGGTTAAAAGCCTCCTCAGCTTCAGATGTCCAAATAAAATTTACATTTTTAGAGGTGAGTTTACAAAGAGGTTTACTAATTTTAGAAAAGTTATTAATGAAACGACGATACCAGCCGGCCATACCTAGGAAACGTTTGACATCCTTCGAGTTAGAAGGTGTGGGATAGTTGAGGATGACCTCGACTTTACCGGGGTCAGTACGTAGTCCATGCCTATCCACATAGTAACCAAGGTACTTTAATTCACTTCGACAAAAATGTGATTTCTTCATATTAATCGTTAGGCCCGCATCCTTGAGTCGCTGATAGATTCTATTTAAGAGATCCACATGCTCCTCGAAGGTGTTGGCCACACAGATTATGTCGTCTTGGAAGCAAAACACTCTGTTGTCGAATTCCGGGCCGAATAAGCGGTCCATCAGTCGTTGCATCGTACTTGAAGCTCCGACAAGACCAAAACACATTACATTATACTGGAACAAACCCCGCCTCGGCACCGTGAACGCAGTCTTCTCAGCAGACTGGGCAGAGTCGAACGGGATTTGCCAATACGCTGCACTTAAATCAATAGAGGACAAATATTTAGCATTATTAAGATGGTCTAAAATTTGATTGATGTACGGTAAGGGATAAGCATCACTTTTGGAAACAGCATTAAGCTTACGTGAATCTAAGCATAGCCTTAGATCACCGTTCGCCTTTTCCACCATAACCACGGGTGAGTTCCACGCGGATTGTGATGGTGACACCACTCCCATCTCCAACATCCGGTCCAACTCCGTCTCCAGAGCCTTCTGTTTGAGAGGTGAGAGAGGGTAATACCGCTGCTTGATCGGCTTGCTGTCACCCGTGTCTATGACGTGATGCACAAGCGTAGTTCGACCTAAGCCCACCTTATCCGTATTAATTGACTCAAATTTTTCAATGATCCCGTTCATTACACACCGCTGATCCTCGGTCAGGTTGTTGTAATCCTCGAGACCACTGTGAAGAGACAAAGATTCAATAGGACAGCTATCACTAAAATTATTCATATTAATTTTTTGAGAAATTAATCTATCACCTAATTGAAATTGTTGCCAGAAGTCTACTCCAAATATCATTGAGGTAGTTATTTCTGGTACAACATAAAACTTAAGTACCCTGATAACAGAGTTGTATTCTAAGGGTAAGGACATAGAACCCAGACATTTCAAATGTGAACTGTCTGCAGTTGTAATTTTAAAATTTGGGTTGACACTTTCTAGTTCAAACCCTAAATCTAAGAAGCTACGGTGCGCACCTTTTCCTAGCACGGAGCAGGAGGCACCGGAATCAAGAAGACCAAGAACATTTAAATTTAAAACCCTAACAACTAAGTACGGTCTAACATCGTCATCCCGTTTAGTAAACAGGACCTTATCAGAAGAAGACTCAGACACAGAGCTTGAGATTGTCTTAATAAGGCCCTGGCCTACGCGTTTTTTGACTTCGACGTACATTTGGGGCAGTCAGGTGACTTGACTCCTTTGAGACCACATCGGAAACACACCAACTCCCTTGATTGTGAGCAGTTATTAGCAGTGTGATCGCTGCCGCCGCAACGAAAGCATTTGCGTTCGTGCGAGGCTGCCGAGCTGTCCACCGCAGAGACCTGCTTGGTAGCTTTTGGTGTGCACTTTGCTTTCTGTGAATGTAAGTCAGAGGAGATCTCAAATTTGTCCAAGACTGGCTCGTGGAACGCCTCAGCCCTAGCACGCGCAAGTTCCAAACGCTTTCCTAACCTTCTTAGATCATCAATAGTGTTGACTTCATGAAGGGCTAGTTCCTTCATGTAGTCAGGTCTAATGTTATGCATAAGAATGTCCAGTTGTTCTTCACTGGGCATTTTACAAGTTAGTCTAGAGAACATGGCCTGCATTGTGGAGATGTAGTTCACCAAGGACTCGGTACGGGTTTGGGTACGTTGCCTAATCTCATTCCGTAAACGATAATCGTAATCGGGAATATCAAAGGTGTCTCTTAATTCATTTAGTAAGTCTTCATAAGACATAAAGTTGGCTTTATTGGTGCGGAACCAAGACAAAGCTGGTCCGTCCAATAGGTCAGAGAAAGCCAGGAGAACTTTTGATTTGGAGACTTCCCTAGCACACCGGAGTTCCTCCAGTCTCTCAATGAAGACACGCACACAAGCAGATCCATCATATTTTAAATTAAAACTATTCAAATTAATAGGGCGTTCCCTATAAATAAAATTATCATTATTTAAGTTAATGTTTTGCGAGCTACCCCGCATCGAGCGTTCATTTCTCATCGCAGGTGAAGTATATTCAACTCGGACACGAGAAGCGCGATCATCATTATCTGACACCTCAGATTCTGAGTCACTATTCGATTCAGCTACTGACACAATCTTAACTAATCTGTTGCGAATACTAACAAGTTCAGAACAATCTAACCCACAACGAGCTAGCCTAGTCAAAAGATAATTAGCCCTAACAGCAGCCCTAGTGCGACTATTTTTATCGGCATCAAAGTCACCTGACGATAGCAAATCCTCGAGTTCCTTCACTTTTGGCTCGCAGACAGTGCGTTCAGTTGCAGCATCAGTGGACTTCGTGGTGTTAGGCTTCAGACTTCCACGGCGAACTAGCCGATATGCCGTCCTCAATTCGTTACGCAAGCTGACAACCGTAGCCTCAGGATCCGCTGAAATGCCCATGTAAGACAACTCATTAGACAGCTCATCTTTTCTTAAATAGTTTACATACTGGTGCATTTTTGCCATCTTATAAGAAATGAACTTTAAGTGAATAGAATATAAAAATAAAATTTAACTAACAATTCCGTTATTTAACGAAAGTTTAAATGGATATAAATCCAAGAGGGTATTCAATTGAACGGACAGTATGTAAATGTACTGCCTTCTATGTATACTGAGAATATTACAAAAATAATTTACGTAAAGGTAGGTAATATGTACCGCCTTCTATACTAATAATATAGGTATAAAAAAATTCATCAATTCAAAACAATTTTCATTAGCGGGTAGGTAACTAAAATGTACCGCCCTGCAGACAATTCCTAATAATATAATTATTTAAAAATTTCCAATTGAGAATAATTCTCCAATAGCGGGTAGGTACCCGAGATGTACCGCCCTGCAGACAATTACTAAAATATTGAAAAAATATACACAAAAAAAATTGTACCGTACGTATAGGTACAAATGAAATTACAAAAAATTAAAAAACAGTTAAAAGGCCAAGAGCAAAATGTACGGTAGCAAGTACAAGTACCGGCTACTATACTGATCCAAGGTTAAAAAGAAAAAAAATGGTAATTCCGAATGGAAACCACCTTATACAGAGTTACATATATCGGCACTTATAGAAAATGTCGATAACAATTAAAAGTTAAATTCAGAAAAAACACAAAGTTAAATATATGCATGTATATTAATTTTATTTAAAATTCGGGACAAACCACTGAGATGATATATATCCAACCCAACCAGCAACCAGTAAAAAAAGAAAAAAGAAAAAAAAGAAAAAATACGAAGGTATGCCGAAATATGAATTTTACCGAAAATGTAGCAGCTATTTATAATTTAGAAAAAAAATTTTGACCCGTTTCCTTGCTATTCGGTGTAAATTGCAAGGAAATTAATTACGTGCTCAGCCGCACAAGCACAACCAATTAACGTCTTGGAGAGTATCAGACGGATAGTAGGTTTGAATTCATTAAAGGCGTCTTTCACACACACACACAGAACCAAGAGAAATCCAGTGGGTACTGGAATTCTTGAACTGCCCCACGTTGGGCGCCACTTTGTAACCCGGGAAAACTCCCCAGCTACTCCACCGGCTAACCCAGGCAAGAGCTTACGACAGAGACTCTTGGGCGCCTTTTCTTTCAGAGTGGAGATAGTGGGTGCGTGCTCCAGATACCCTTAATGAAACAACACTAAGATTTTATACATGCATATATTCAATAGGGTACACAGTTGTACATACAGTAGAATTATCACAGGCACAGAGATGTAGAAATATAAATACAGTATGAGATGCTTGTGCGCCTCCCTCGTAGCACACAGCTGATCTCGTAATTACAATTCAAGGTAGCGGGTATATGAAGTTACAGTTATTGTACAAGTTAAGATTACGTGACCTTTTGGCACTCCTCTTCGGATGGTTCCCCTGGCGTCGGTTGTCGGCTTGCGTAGGCACCTGCCCGCACTGCCGCGAGCCAAACGAAATACAGCTGTTCCGAACAGGGACTCCAACAACGGAATCACAACAATGTAGATAGGTCACTAATATTGTCCGCTAAACCTTGGGACCCTGCATCAAGAATACCAAAAAGACCTAAGTATATCATTGACGCAAACGAAAGACACAGATATAAAGACTAAGAACAGAGAGATAAATTAAGAAATCTTACCAGAGAAGTCCGGGAAAGATGCACAGAGTCTAAGATATTTAATTTATATGTAGGTAGGTACATATAATTCAGAGTTCCAACTTATCAGAAAAATCAATGAAATACGAACAGAGTTTCGTGCTTAATCTTCAGAGTAATTATCAGAGGTGTTCGCATCCACCGGGAGGGGTGTATTTATATCATTTTTCATGGAATATTCTAGTAAGTGAATCTGATATCACGAATTATTCGTTCACCTGATCGAATCGCGAAACAAAATAAAAAAACATACCACAGATCATACAGAACTACAAGCATAAACTATCGACATTCTTGCCGTGATTAATTAATTTGGGCAACAAGGAATTTAGATTATGACAATTTGAAATTAAAGACATTAAGCTATATGATTGAATAAAATATCACAAACAATTTAACCTATCACGATATTATAATTCTATTTGAAATAGGTAAACATACTAGCGACATCTGTTGTCAGATTGGGAAACCATTCATCAATACCGAATTGGTGATCGATGAAAAGTTCCCCCCAAACCCTACAGATGTCGTCATAGGTACAACGTATTGTTTACCGAAATCAAATTTTAACGCCACTAACAATTTTGCGTTACACACTAAGTTATCGACTCTACCGTATGCGTATCCTTATGCACGAGTTGTTCTATGTAAGAAAGGAGATGGTAATTAATTAGGACTTTCTTACAGTAGAGTTTGGTCTGAACGGAGTATTTTTAGTATATCTTAGCACCCAACTTTGGGTAATATATTTCGCATGAAACCCCTATGTTTATATAACTTCAGATGAATTCTTGAAGGCATTTACAGAGATTATTCAGCGATACTAGAAAACTAGCGACTTAATACTTATTATATGTTTACAATGTGGGCAGCGTGAGCGTAGCACCCTTGAATAAATGATATTCGCACGATATAGATGTACCGTTATTATTACAATAGGAAGCGTATTCCACCAAAATTGGCATGCAAATTTTTTTGAGTGGCTTTAAATAAATAAATAATGTGAAATGAATATGAAGGAAATGTCAATGTGAGCATTATTATTGGTGTAGCAATTATAGACTGCGGTAACGGTTTTCCATCACGTGGGATACCCTTTTCTGCCACCTACGTGATATAAAAAATATGTATTTTTGTTCTTTCTAAGCTCTCAAAACTGTGGCCGATTAACGGTGTAAAAACTTGTAGGACCCGACGGACGGGTACAGTTTCAATTTTATTTTTATACGCTACTTTTTATGTCTTGTTTACGTAATATATTACAGTTTTTAGTACTGTTTTTATGTCAATACGCAAATTGGTATAAAGGCTTTCATCTAGACGCTTCTCATATCGAATTTGTACCTGCCAGCATGATTCAACATTGCGGTTGCGAACCTTAAAGTTAATATTCAGGTCAATGGGTATCATAACAATTTTGTATATCCCGAGAAGTTTGATTAACAATACTCAGAAATATTACAATACTGTGTGTCAGTGTGTATACCACGTGAGTGGGTGGTTCTGTAGGGGTTCTATTCGCTTTCGGCTAATGTAATTAGTGTGCCTACACCTTTATATGCAAAGGTGTATACGTATTTTCTTTGTTGTGTGTAGTTTGCTGACAATGAACGAGGTTCTAGTGGCTTTTCGAGGTTGTATAATAGTTTTAGCACACTTATGCGTTTGTACCCCCTAAAAAATACTTTAACATCAACATTTCTGCAAATACTTATATGTAAACAAGGCCCTATGAACAGTCAGTGTCAAAAATAGATTATAAATGTACAGATTATAAAAATCTAAATATATGGATGTATCTATATTTATCCTAATTTTTTTTTAAATAAAAGAAGTAATAAAAAAAGTCACTTTGCTTAAAAAATATTTGTTCACCGAAAATACTCGATCTACTTCAGACGCTGCCTGTACGTCATCAATAAACTTAGGACTTTTCAAGTAAAACACAAGCCCAATAATCTTTTACCTAACGCAAGAATTAAACCCGGAAACTCACTAAAAATAATTAATAAATTCTCAATATCAATCAACACACATACCTAGTTCAAAAACAAAGAAATAATAGCGAGGTTATTGTTAAAAATCGATTATAATAATATAAATAATCATAATAATGTACCTCAACATTCGAATGAGCAATCCTAGTCACGTATTTATATTTATTCTCTGTGAAAATCGTAGGAATCCTTAATATTTTGTTCGTATTCTCTGTATACGTAATAAAACGAACATATTTATTTTAGTAGAAGATATAATATTTTTATCACAAAGGAAACTTTCGTAACATACATTGAAGTAACGTTTCCTTACACATATAGGCAGTGTATCGTATGTATGTGTACGATACATCCATTGATGAAATCATTTTGATACGTTTCCATTCTTGCTCCCATCCCATATTTCTCAAACTTATTTGAAGCACGAACTACAGACAAAAAGGCCATTGCCCGCGAAAATAACATCATAGAAACAAATAAAAACATTGAAATAAGGTTAACTTTCATAAAGTATTGTTTGAAACTTTTTAAACATATTTTCAGTAACTTACTTGACAGAAATCGACGAGAAACACGATAGTTCAATTGTCGAGACACGAAAAATTATCCGTCCATCACCAAAAAACATTCATTTACAACAAGACACAAACGTAGTAAGTGTGTAGTAGGAGCACATGTAGAGGCGTGCCGTCAGTACGCCGGTGCACGCGGCCACACTCGATCAGCTGATAGCGAAGGACAATTAACCGATCGGTGGTTGCAAGCGAGGGGCTGACACCACGCGCGTCTTCTGTGACTGACCCTGGAGCCGGCCTCCATTCAGACTAACAGCGTGTACTCCGCTACGAGTCGGCGGCGGCATGTCGTAAGCTACAAGCGGGCGGCCCCGCCGCACACGCCGCCACACTAATCAGTAATCGTTGCTGGGAAGGGAGGCTGCGTCGCTCTCGCCCTCTCGCCCCCTACCCCGCTCTCCCCGCCGCCCCGCACTCACAACCCCGCGCGTAGCCTACTACATCCGACCAGAATCGGAAGACGGCTGATTTGGTATAATACGGGAAATGCATCGTCCCGTCATTAAATTTCAATTAATAAATAGATTGTTTGTTGTACCTGTCTTTTAAAAACACTGTTCTGCTTTTATTAAATAAAAAAATTCAACTATATAATTAACAATTTTGAATGTGACTCAAATTTTAATTAGAAATTTTAAAACATTTTATTAAAATAATCAAAACTATTTGGTGAACTTTAATATAAACAGTTTCCCAAATTCGGAGTAATGTACTTTCTGTACTAATTAACTATTCTATGATCATATAGGAGCAAAATTTTCATAGGTGACGCGCTTCGATTAAATATTCATTTGTGGATTGTAAATTAGTTAATTCTCAGAGATAACGTCGGCTCGTGAGACGTTAGGGTTTGAACGAAACCGACATTTGCGGGCAATAAAGATGAATTAACTGATAAATCGTACCACTTATGGCAGAGTACATGCACTATAGCGTTAATGATTATTGACTTACAAACTTTATAAGACAGGTATCAAACGGAGATTAAAGGAAGTAACCTTTTCGTAGGCACAATAGAAAAAGTGAGAAAATATTTAAATAATATGTGACTAATGAAATCCTAGTGTAAGTTTGTCAAATCTAATAGAAAAGTTTTGAATAAACATATTTTAAACGACCAGAAATAGTAAAAAATATACTTTAGTAAATATTTTGTAACGTAACAAAACATAAACTCACGCCTGTATCCCCGAAGGAGAGGGCAGAGGTGCTTGCACCCACATTTCGCCAGCTTATATTTAGGTCCCAAAATATGTGGCGAGCGTATTGCCATTAACTTGGCACTTATAAGCCTGCGATACATACACATATTATAATTTCGAAAAGCATCGAAAAGTCATTAGTGTGTGCCATGGTAAAACCTGGGATCGAACCCGAAACCTCATCTCAGCAGTTCATTGCTCATACTACTAGGCTACCGCGTACTACATACTACTAGGCAATAAATTAGGCAATGAACATTTTTGGACAATTAATCGATAAAATCATTGTAGTAATAGTTGAGTTCAATTACAAATAAGTTTCTTTCACGCAACCCTCTCTGTGCGCCTACGTGACGACTTTCATTCAAACATCAATCTTTCATCGCACATCTTTTACTATGCACCAACCCGTCAACCGCGAGCTGCTATAATCTGGACATTTAACTTGATATCAAACCTTACTGGTTGTTTTTAAAAACGGTACTTTATATTCAAGCTATCAAAGTTTAGATTCTCTTACACGCTTAACCTCATTTCGTAGGTGAAGTGTGCGTATGATAATTTTGGACGCTGACCCTGCAGAATCGTTGGCACGTCTCTTGTATATGGATATAGCTATGTGCCGATACGGAACATCTATGAATTATTAGTCGACGGGAATTTCGCATATAATAAACAGCCTCAATGTAGTCATATCCGTTGGTAACACAAACTTAGTCTAATTTAAACTCGAGGAGAGATTAATTCAATCGGCAAAGGTAGTTTCAACAAATTTTGGGAATTATTAACAGGATTAGCGTATTTGATTTATGGGTTATTTGAAGGGAAATAAGATCGAAACAAAATATTTTATGTTTGACTTATATTTATGTACTAATGTTCTTGTAACTAAGAAACATCTGAAGTGATTTTTAAAATTGATAAATAAATTATATACTTATATGAAAACATGTTCAGCAACTTTTGAAAGTGACTGTGCTTCCCTAGGCAGGAAATTACCGTTCATTCTACCTCCACAAACTGTATTTACATATTTTAAAAAGTATGGTAGTAAATGGTATTCTATGTGACGGAAGTCTGACCTTATTCTTTTTCTATCCTACAGCTACCCACGGAATTATAAAGTCAAATTATGCAAACTGTATTTATAATGGGCCCATTCATTAACAGGAAGGACTTTACTTCGCTAAAATGTACCCTTAGTTAGTAATTAAGTCGGTTATGAACATAAAACTTTTACTTTTGTATTTATAGGTAGCTAGTCGTTGCCCTTGAAATACTGCTGCATGACAGGAAGTATTACAAGAATAGAAAATAATCTACATATATGTATATATGTAACATAAGAAATATTAGCCACCGGATAATAGAAAATATTGATTGATCTATATCCAGCAGTAGACTGCAATAGACTATTTGATCGCGTACGTAGCAGTGCGTAGCAGTGTGTAGAACCGCGTAGCAGTACGTAAAACTGCGTAATACCATTCTGGATATAATTATTCTGTTAAACTACAAATGTTACTTTAAAATAAAGAAGAATGCCAAAGTGTAACTGCGTTGTACCTTCAGAAACTATCAAGGATAGGGAGAGCCTGGGAAAGAGGTCGGGTTCCCGGCAATTTCACTATAAACACCAATATTACGTGCTGGGAAATTGAATGCATTAAAAGAAAATATACTATTTGTGTGACTTTTGGATTCATGAATCCGTTTTCACGGGGTGACGTTGTTATAAAAGTACGTTCATAATTTACACTCTTATTATAGACATAAATTTCTCTAATCAGACCAGATTCACTAGATTGTAAGACTGATTGCCCATTTGCCGATCTCGATTAAGCAACTTGAAAAATTTCCTACAAAATACACAGTATCTATACTAAAACAACATTCAACAAAGCTTAGACGAGACAAAAATAATAAAAAAAGTGTTTGAGTCAGGTCACATCAAATTTTCAAGTCTGAAATTCGTGCCGGCGACGGCAGTGCATACCGACAGGGGTCCCCCGTCCCTTTGCCCCTTGTCGGGGTTTGAAGGTGTGGGGTAGCCATTGTTCTGTCACAGGTGACTGCAGCTGCTCCGCGTACATTTATACAAGAGTTCACTAAAATTACCCTTTTGAATCATTTATTAGTGTCCCTTGAAGATTTATTGAACTCCTTCGTAATAGATTTTAGTTTTCTCTATTTATTTTTATATACTTAAACTTTCTGCACAAATAATTCTTTTATTCAGTGGACTTAATGCTATAAACATTTTCTTTTACTACCATACATTCTAAACACACACATCCATGTTACTTACGCAAGTTCATATCTATCAAAAGTATATATGTAACGTTCACAGATTTAAAAAAATATACAATTGATAAATTTAAGCTATGAAAAATAAAAAGCGGGTGAAATACAACCACTCTATTGGCCACCAGTATAATATCTTTTGCGATCTCCTATGTCCGAGTCGCCTCCGATCATTATGGGCAGTGCGGAACCGGAGTCTTCTCCGGATCTGCTCCGCCTCCTCTATTTCGAGTATTACTTGCTCGCAAAAAGAGGCGGCGGCCGCCCAAGCGCCACGCATTGTACTATCGCCGTGAGTAAGACGGCGAGCAAAACAACTAGGGACCAGGAACCTACTCCTAGGGATGCCACTAGGACCTGCCGCGGCATCTTCCATGCTGGGCACTCGGTCAGAGTGTGCAGCCCCGATTCTTTGCTCGCATCACAGTGATGGCACTCGGACGTTGCCTCCATCTGGTTCCGACGCAGTTAATCCATGAAGCTTCCGTGCCTGGTGATTACCAGCGTCAGCCGGTACGATAGGCTACCGTGTGACCACTCTAGCCTCCTCATGATAGTATAATATCTAAGGTTATTGGAACTATGTTAATATGACTCACCGTGCTAGATTGAAGCTGTGCGTGAAGTCTAGATGCCAGCAGCGAGCAATATCCAAATGGTGATCCGTGGTGAAGCTGTCGCTGTTTCACGCCCACTTAAAGTTCTGCAATTAATTGTAAAAATATATTAAGTACTTTGAAGAGATTATAAGGGTTTCAGTTAATGTGTTATAGATCTATTGTCGCCTCGCAAGCGACACATCGAGTGCCAAACAACGCTAAACAATATTAAAGGATTAGGAAGGCGGTGGCAGCACGGTGGTGAGGTGAGTTTAGATACTTGTGACATTCAGAAAATAGTTTTCAGTTAAACCATTTCGAAAGATTTCACTTAAAGAATCCGGGATTGTAGTTATTAAAGCGCGATTCACACGTAGCACGGGTGCGGGTCGGGCGCGGGTGTTTTCATCATTCATCATTTCATCCATCGCCGTTTACAGAGTAAAGTAAAAAATACCTTTTTAAGAAAACTTGTGCTGTCGACTCTGTTGTGAAACCGTCTAATCATATATAATACATTACATATAAACCAAATCATATATAAAACATAGTTGGATGACGCCTCAAGCTTTGGTTTACTTGCTCACTATCTGTGTTGTGCTCCGCAGCAGAACCACTTTGACTACATTATGTACAAATTACAGGATAAAATGTTTATAATATCTTATAATATCTTAGTGATGAAGCAAGTTAGTGTGGTCCAACGAACAATGGTAGAGCCAACATTTTAATTTGTAGTCAAATAAAACTTTATTTTATTCCAGATCTGTCTATACATTTTATAGGTTAGATGTATGCAGGTGTACGGCTCTTAAGTTTTACTTTATTATTAAAAACAAACAAGTTTAATTTGCTAACCCTCTCCAGCTGAAAATAAAGACGTGGCCTGTGAACGATTGCTGACAGAAAGTCGGATGAAATCATTAGTAATCGTTAGAGGGCCAACTTTGTTTAGCAAACGTCTAACTCCACGGAACTCATCAATCACGGCCTCCTATACAAAACGGAACCGAAAGTAAATATCGACAGGCCAAACAACTTCTTATTATTAGGTACTCATCTTTACTCTTTCGACTTTTACTCCTATAAACTTTGTTCAAGGTACTTTGTGGGCATTAAATCTCATTTATCAAATTAAAGATATATATAATAATGTAAAATTTCAATGTTAAATCACAAAACAATGAATATGTCTACATTTAATCCCAGGGTTTAACGTGGTCGGAGGTGGTGATTCATATCAAATGAATTGTGAAAATGCACTTTTATGCGGCTGTCATTATGTTTGACAAGTTGATAGGTTTATAAAAAATATGTCACTGTTCATATAGTCTGTCACTTTCTCATACCCAGGTTTTGTGTTAAAATATGACATGTAATATCGTTACTGGTTGAACCTGGATTAAACCAGTTGTTCTACCTATACTAGTATATAATAGTGCCGCATAGTATCTTAAACTAAAAGTAGGTAAATAAAAATTTGTGATGTAAAGAAAGTAAAAAAAAACATTTAATATTTCAAAAATATATTTGCAAAATCATCAATCCACGTTCTAACCACGTCACAAACATCATTATTATATCAACGTCAACGAAACGTTATAAATATTGAATTTACCACGTTTTCTTATTAATTTGATACTCTCCAAGACGTTAATTGGTAGTGCTTGTGCGGCTAAGTACGTCATTAATTTCCTTGCGATCTACACCACATAGCAAGGTATCGGGTTAATTTTTTCTTTTTATTTAGCTGCTACATTCACCCATTTTTGTACAAAGTGCCCGATTGACAGCAATAGGCTCGCCTCCTATTACGTGGGACCGAAAATCATAGTTACGGAATGTGGGTGTTCAATATACTTCTGCCAACTCCTTCGGGGAGTTACGGGCGTGAGCATGTATGTATGTAAATATTAATTATTAGTCATACAACCGTGCAAATAGATACTGATATAGACGAGTAGTTTACTGAAACCATTATCAAGCTCTCGAGTCCATCCAAGTTACCAGACAATTGTCATCTCATGAATACAGCGTCCGGCAATACGTTTTCCGATAATTCAAGTATATAATAGTTTGAGACACTGTTAGGAAAATGATGGCCATTTGCAAAATAAAAAGAAATAAAAAATAGTATTGTTTAATTTTATGACTTCTGAACATTATTAATTATTATCTAATATAATAATATATAATTATAAATAAGTATATAATAATATATTAAGAATATAATATAAAATAACATAATATCAATAATTATCTAATCTACCACATATGTATTTCAAACACAATTGAGATTGTTAATGATTAAATAAATAAATAAATAAAAAATTGATTTGAATATCTACGGTCTGGAGCTTGAGTGACTAAGGGTTAGACGGCGAAAAAACTTAAGGTATATTGGTAAAAATATTACAAGCTTTCCAAGAGTTTGTGATAGGCATAATTTAAACATCAGACACAAAAATAAATCTCATAGTCTGTAATAGTAGACTCCACAAAATTGCCAGTTCTATTTAGGGTAACTGTATACGCTTTTTTAACAAGCTCCCTAATGAAATTAGGGACTTACTTATACATAAATTTACAAATTTAATAAAATAAGGTCATGCCAAATAGGCTATTATCCTCTATATAAATCCACCCTGGCTTCCTATAACATTCCTATAACCCGATTGCAGTGCCACCTACCAGGTCCAAATAATAAGGAAGTGCAATGCATAACTTTTATAACAAAATGAACCAAATGAACGGTTGGATGAGACAATGTATAAAATACAGGAATAGACATTGATTCTAATGTAGATTACGTTTTCTTAGAGGTTATTCATAGGTGTGTTGAAAATGTTGGAATTTTTCTGTTTCTCTTCTATTTGGATTAATTCTTGTTATTTGAATCTTTTTTCATAATATCAAATTGACAGATTGATGGGCATTTGCATCAAAACAAACCTCAAATTTGAACAGTAATACAAAGAATAAGAGAAAAGCCCACAAAATAACACATACTAATTTATATTTCCTTTGAAAGTATGATATCGATCGATTATCTATTTTTCGCCGTCATACAAAATTATTTACTACGAAACGGGGGTCCACTATCTATCTACACCACAACAAAATCTTTCACATATTTTCGAAAGTTTTTTATCGGAACAACTTTGTATCAACCGTCTGTTTTAGTATTTTATGATTATACTGACTGAAAAAATCACATTTTCCCAACTTACGTCCATACTTTGTTAACTATTTCGAGGAAAAAATCAACAGGATACACATTATGTAGAAACTTTTGCTCCTAAAAAGTTGAATATAGAATGCAGTTTAAAATATGGCTCCTTAACATATGAAAGTACAAAATTAAGTTCAATAGATACGAAATACTTAAAGCTTTTTGATGAGAAACTATTTTTATATTCGTGCAATAAAAATGCATTGCGTGTAACAACACAGTAAATTAATTATAATTATAAATATACTGTGTTGTTTCGAAAATTACATAATGTAAAGACTTATTATTATAAAACTATAATGTGATGCATGTGCAATAAAAATGTGCAATAATAGTTATAATTAATTTAAGTACTTACTGCGTTTTTTCACATGCACATGTACTGCACTGCATTACAGTTTAATAATATTAGGTCTTTACATTATGTAATTTCCGAAATTTTTCCTACAGATTCATGAGTTCGTTATTCCTGTAATTTAATAGCTATTTACAATATTTTTATTTTGTTTGAAAGTTTATTTCAAGATTTTAGAACTCTGTATTAAATTTTGATTTTATTAGCCGCTTGATAAATTAAATTCGATCTTCAGAAACAGTACTTCATAAATGCTATCCATTTTGATGATAAATTTCTTATTACTTTTTTACAGCTCTCACTTTTCAAAAATTGCTGTTTGCTTAATGTTTTCTCATTCAAACACAAAAATTTGGTATTGTCATTCCTAAAAAAATGCAAAAATATTAATACTGAAAATTGTGTTTCCTCCAAATTCTTCTAACAAAACGGTAATTTCATATGTAATGACCTAATATCTCAATAACAACGGAAGACTATTTTAAGTGAAATATATTTATATCGCTGCCTAAATTATGACTATGAAATTTAATTTCGCCCTCAAAACCTTGCCTTTTACTTGCAGCAAAGATTGTGTTTTTAATTTTGTGCTCTGTTGGTGTGGTTACTGTTTTGTAGGGACGTCTCGAACCTGTGAAAACCTTCTTTCGCATCTACGCTACCCTCTAAACCGCAACTAGAACCCAAACCATGACCCCTAGAATATATATCTAAACTTAACTACATGTTTATCATCATCACTACAACGTTTACAGATCCCGATACATCCACGGTCTTCACTTCATAACCCAAAGTCCATATTTTCTCCTCCATTTTTCATAGTATTCGATGTAGGCAAAATTTTTCTTATACAAACGGCATCTCATTTAAAAAAGTATAATGAAGTGAAATAAACTAGGTGAAATATAAAAAAGGTCCATTGGGGTACATATAAAGATGACGTAGCAAACGAGTACAGAACGGGCACGTAGAAAAAAGACACTTTGGCGCTTCGTGACTCAAGTATTAATAGGATCTAAGAAATATGAACTTACCTACGTGTGTTACTTGTCTATGGTTTTGTATTTTTTCTGTGTCTGAAGGCTAGCAGTCTTTTAGAACAGTTTATGCCCAATACGAACGTGTGAATAAAAGGATGTACTATACTTTGTAAAATGTAGCTTGGGTCCTATGACAGCTTTATTCAAAATATGGATAGTTCATAGTATGTGGTCACGATGATTCATCGCCCATCACTAATTAGCTCAGTATGCCCATAAAGTATGACATTGGCAGCTACTACATTCAATAATAGAAAATTCAAGACTTCATGTGCGGGATTTCACTGACAGCTGTCATAGGACCCAAGCTACATTTTACAAAGTATAGTCTATATGGATAAGGGGTAAGTGTCACTTTGTTTTATTTTTTTTATTTCCTGACCTCGTTTACAGTTGCCAGGAATTGTGGCAGTCCTGACCATACTATGAGACATAGGCTACTTATTAAAGCAGTTTATAGAAATTTGCGCTTGCATGATATTTGTAAACCACCTATCCACGACCGCGTTATTTCCCGTTAATAATGTCTATTTATTTTATCCAAAAGAAGGTACCTATATTGTAGTCATCCGATAAAATGCAACAAACATTTGTTGCTTTTGTTGTTTCTCACAATGAGCTATGTAAACAGAGTCCTATTCATGTCCGGCCATGGCTATAGGCAATCCATCAACCGAACCCTCTGAGTCGCGAATGATTAGTGGGACGAAAGATAGGAAACCATATATTAACGCCTTTATTACTGCGATGGAAATGGTTGATTGAATATTGAATTAATTATTTGCTGCAAAACAACAATACTTGATAATAAAATAATGAAATCTATTTTTTTTTTATTGGACACAATAATTTGACTTCACTTCGCCTGCAGCTTACCGCAAAGTCTCAGGAAAGAGGGTCACAATTACAAACACGTATATTATTACAATGGTTGTGCTAAGTTAACGGCCTCATGTCCCGCTTAAAGGACCCTGGACTGTAGAAAATAGGAGAAGAAGACAAGACTTAATGGTGTGGCAAAGGAAGGCTACCCGAACTCGTTCTTGATGAAATATACTGCACCTAATGCCCGCATAAGGATTACCCGTAATCTAAGCCCTGCATCAACGTACAAGGAAAGGAGAGGATGATGGAAATGAAATGAAAAAAACAGACTACATCGACCGCTTTAAACAAGGAATTAAGGTGACCCGTAAGATATTGCATAAAGTGATGAGGCCGCCATATGTTCCCTAAGTCTAAGAGAAGCTTGCACGCCCATTGACATTAAATCAAGAATCAATCAGTTGGTAGGTGAAATTGGTGTATAGTTTTTTTTGTGTTTGGCTGGTGAAAACCCTAAAAATCTTGGTAGAAATTTCATACAGTCCAACTGGGATAATATACAGACCTAATTATAATATTAGATCATTTCATTTATTCAACATGTGACTTTAATTATAATAAACGCATTCTATGCCGTAAAATACTTCTAAAATGCCTTCCACGATATTCAGTTTAATTCAGCAATATCTTTAGCCAAAGTTATTCACATTTCATTAAAGGGGTCACTACAGACTTGTCCGTTTGCAGGCAGACACGTGGAGCTTAACGATCTGGCAGGAGCGGTTATGAGTTCGTCCCGTTTTAAGCACATTTTATTTAAGGCAGTCTGCCAATGAGCGGATGGCTGATAACGACTGCCGATGTTCGGAAACTAGTACAGCGAAGCAATTAGAGAAGTGAGTTCGGAAATTGTCACGGACTAGGAGAGATAAAAACTTACTCGTAGTATGTATATTTTGGGCATCTGTTCTAGGTATTAGTTTAAATTTGATTCTATTCTATATTATTATTACTTAAACAATGACTTAATTTGTAAGGAATATTTGGCAAAATAGCATGCGAAAATAATACAACAAATTAAGTGGTATGTCGAAAAAATGTATTTTGTTTTAATAATGTTTAAATTTCGAATAATTCCCTCGGTTAATTACAAAGGTGTAGCTTTAGGTAGAATAACTACCTACCTTTAAAGTATACCTAGATCAATTAAAATTTATTGCAATATAACATTACTTTAACACAATATTTATAATTTGCACAGAGAATAACCTCCGTACCAGTATGCAGAGATGAGACGTGAAAGTATTGATTTCATGAGGTATTTTGGATGAGCCTAAAACGAATCGAGCGTAGGTAGGTCAACAAGAGTGGCTTGTCGTGTACCTACTTGTATAATCTGTCAGGCTCTGCCCGGCTGAGCATTTTATTTCATAATGGTATTAATTTATTAATATTGTGACCTTTATTTTGAAAGAGCACTTTATAATAATTAATAATATTTTGTATCACAAATATTACTTTTAAAATGTTTTTTGACGTGACAACGTCTTATAAATTGGCTTGCCGGGTGACACTTCAAGAAACTGCGTTACGCTCCGCTCACGTTATGCGCTCACAATGAGAGCGAGTGAGAGGCACGCGTCCCTTCCACTCGGGCATGGTTAGCCCGCCTAAGAGCGAGAGAGACAGACATAAATAAAATTATTTTACCACTCAAAGTCGTTGTCACGTAAAACTTTCGCCCGTATACCGACTTTACAGGCAACCAATTTTTTTTTAATACGAGAACATTTCACAAAGAAGTATGAAATGGCGGTAGCCTGCTCCAGAGACTCGTCCATTAATAAGGTTGCTAGCATGCGAGGTTGGCGTGGACTCCACAATTTATATTTTTTATAGAATATTAGCAACCGAAATTACTAATATTCCCTATAGCTAAGCTAAATGGCTTATGTGGTAGTAATGGTTTCACATCAGTAGTGTAATGGCCACGATTCAAATCCGGAACCTCTCGATTGTAAGGCCGACTTAACCACTAAGCTAAAGACGTTTAGTGGTTAAATACTTAGTGTTTGTGTATATTATGTTTAGTATATATTAAAATGCATGCAAAAAAAATTGTGATCGTTTCATAATTCACAGTACATACCTAACATTTTCAAGAACCTGGGGATGCTGGTCTCGTACTCTAAAGTGTAGGTAAGCCTCGGCTACAACTGCAAATAGGAACATAAAACATAAACATAAACTCACGCCTATATATCCCAGAAGAGGTAGGCAGTGGCGCTAGCACCCACATTTCGCCAGTTTGTGTTTAGGTCCCAATGTAATAGGAACAAACGTACCATAATTGAAACCTTAACAATGATTACATCTAAATGTCTTACAACTATGTAAAACCACAATAAACAATACTGGCGTAAACAAGTATAACTTAGCAATATAGGTAATTTCATAAAAACAAAGCTGCACAGAAATTACACAAAGTTCTGAAACTGTTTCCCTGTTTCAGAAATTTACTAAAAACAAAAAGTAATAAGGGAGACTACATCGTTTCTGAAATCATTTCACTGTTTTCTTTTTTATATAAACAACAAAAAAATTGACATGGTGAAAGACCACTAATCGAACACTAACTGAACAACGGACAATTTTTTCTTGTTATCATATAGCATTGCTAAAATACGAGTTGTAACTCAACCGATAAGAGTAAAATTAAAATTACCGAATGCAAATTCTACATTCAATGTTATCTGACATAAGAACTGTGATACAATTTTTAAATAGCTCGTTACGTAGAATTCCATGATTCAAGACATTAACTGAACTATCATGGTCACTAACTTATAAGAAATATCAGGTTATTTAGCATGTATTGTTTGGAGTGATCACGGAGGAACTGAGGTACTGGCGGTTAACTATGAAGTCTTATAACATACAAACCAAAACAAAATCGAATAGATACCTACAGTCAGCAACGTGATTTGAATCGAGTTCGAGTTTATAGTGAAACCAGTGGTAATGCTGTGACGCGTAACAAAAGAACTCGAAAGAGGGTAAATCTATTATAGGTATGTAGGTAGGGGAAACTGGGGACACTGGATCCCTATGGGAGACAAGGTACACCAATATTTTTTGAATTACTAAGCGTATTAGAGTATTTTTTAGTGTGGTAACACTAAATAAACATTATTACCCTTAGTGATACCACATTAAAAATAGTCTAATACGCTTAGTAATTCTAAAAATATTGGTGTACCTTGTCTCCCATACGGATCAAGTGTCTCCAGTTTCCCCTACTCTTAAGACCTTTTCACCGTTAACCACTAATACTTCAGTTCCCCCATGACTATGGCGCTTGCAACAGCACCGAAGTATCTGAAACTCCAAACAATACATGACAAATATTCCGATATAATATAACAATATTACTGAACCACCAACATTCACCAGAGCATATTAGAATACGCTAAAGTAATCTGACAGCTACTTGGCTCAAATTTACATGCTCCCTGGAATTATATTAATTAATAATTCATATTTCGATACGTATATTCAACTAAATTTAAAAGTAAAAGCACGAGCAACATAAAGAAACATTTAATAATTTGAAATAACATTTTCAATCTGTTTAAAACCGAGAAATTCATGCGGTTAAAAGTTTGAAACAAAACAAAATAAGCGTGCAACCTCATTTCGTTACGAAAACAATGAAACCTCAATGTTAATAATAAATTCTATATTATCTGTGGCCGCTCACAGTTTGCAATATCTGTCACTCGAAACTCCAATATTAGATGCCAAGTTAGCATCTGTGAACGCCGTTTGATTTAAAACTTTTATGTCTCTTCTATATGAAAATACAGTTTGTTTTACGATAGACTTGTTATTTCACGCGAATTTGGCTTGAAAAGCCAGAGGTAAAGAAAATTCTGGATACCCCTAATAGCTATATACGTTCAATTATATATTGCGCAAATGTAGGCTTGCACAATAGTACTGTAAAGGGTTTTGGAAGATACTTGTGCAAATTTTTTGAACGTGTATATGTGTAAGTAGGTTCCAGAATATTTAAGTATACTTGAACATGTATGTATAGCTATCCTAAGCTTATATTAATTTGGACTAATACTGATAGTAGTCGGTTCTGCTTCTGGTATGAACCATAAGGTTATGCTTAGAGGAACAAAGTGTGTGACATATGTGTCTTAATATTAAACCTAGAGTGAGAAGGTGACGACAACGTATACGAACCGAGAAACGTGTTTTTTTATAACCCTTTATCAACTTTAACAGAAACGGATACTGCAGTGATATTAATGTTTCTACACTAAAAGTCACAGGTCACTACCATAGACATTTTAAATTCGGTAAAGCGATATTGAAGGACTGTGGGTCCATTTACACTAGTAATATGAATGTCTATGATCTGAACCTATATTACTGAAAACGATTTAAGTTTCAACATTCAAAATATCTCTAGGCAACGCTATGTTTTTCCAGGTCGACAAAGTACCACTTTACCAAATTTTTGACTATTAGATAATATGGACATTAAAATTTAAGGTACCTTTACAAGTATAACCTCATACATTCATTCAAATCTATAACAACTTTGAAAGTCAAAACCTCCATATTTTTCCCTGACAAGATAACCGCCACACGTTCCAAATATTTATGAAAATTCTAAACTAGCATTATAAATACAGTCTGTCAACAAACAGTCTCGGTGTCGTCATAAATCAAAACGAGATTGCATTACACGCAGTTAAGGTTCTAACGTTCATTCGTACTCCTTCAGCTTTCTGGATAGATACTTGGCAATGTAATACGTTAGCTTTAAATATTACTTAGCTATGCGTTCGTACCTACCCAACGAAGCTTGCCCTTTTGGAAACAGTATATGGGTCTAGAATTAGGCATTTTTTATTTTTGTACTAAATCTATAGGTCTACTGTGGGTAGGTCTCCAACACTGAAACACTTTTTTTATCTATTACACGTCAATATTGACTTTACCCACCTAGCCTGATGATAAGCTGAATGCAAAGTATCTGGAAAGATTATCACAACTCAGCTTGACGGCTTCATCAAGGATCCGGGACTGTAGGAAGAAGTAAAAACGTGAGCTGGTAAGAAATTCAAGTTTTAATGATGCGGCAAAGCAACAACTCACCGAACCGCTTGCTTGCAACATACCACTACATGTAAATGATATTCAGTCAGGAAGAGATATGTACTTGCCCGGTAGAGACGGTATACGCAAACTATGAATACATCATCTCCTTAAATATATATAAATAAAAGTCTTTATGATCTGGATATTGAAATGCTTGGTAGTTTGTTACCCAGGGATAATAAATGTTATAAATTATAGGTCATTATTTACATACAGACCTCTCTCTATTTCGATAAACATGGAACCGTTTGTAAGTATTTTTTTATACTTACTTAATATGTTATATTTCGTGCAAGTTATTTTTTAAAGAAGACTAAGAATCAAATTTTACGACGTTCGTTATGATGAGTAACTAGGATAACATGGTAAACTTATTTAATTTTTAAATCTGTGGAAGTGATATCCTAAAAACAACTAGTCCATTCAAGAACTTATCAAACAGTTTTCAGAACAAATGGAAATGTCACGTTGCTGTCCAATTTTAGATTTGTTTTAACTAGTTAATTGAACAATCCCAGGATACCACCGGTCAAGCTACAAAACTTTTAGGGAAGATAATTGAGAAATTGACATCAGACGAGAGTTGGGTACCAAAAACTTGTAACTTAAAATAAGTGGACAGTCGGAATGTGGTGAATTTATATGCCAGTATCCTTAACTTAAGAAGTAGTATTGAGTAGAAAAAAAAATACATGGGAAGCGAAACAAATCATGATATTCTGAAGATAAAATATAACACATAGATTTGATAAAAGGCTATTTTATGTTCGCCCGTGAACGATGAAGGCAAATGGTCTCGCACTGAAATCTTAAGTTTAGGAACGGACAAAGTTTCAGATAATGAAGTCTGCGACTGGATTAACACATAGAGGTAGGGCCTCATGCTGTGAAAGGCACGTGCCCAATAAATTGTGTATTAAAAAAATGAGATATTCATTTATTTATTCTTATGTTTATGATTTCATGACTGGACAAAACTTAAGAATAATTATTTTTAGATGTTAAAATATATATCTACTTAAACAAATATATTTGGAGATGGATAGTTATGTTTCAATCATATCAGTTTGTATTAACATGTGATTTAATATGTGAGAAAAGAATTGTAGAGATACAATTCCATAATTCTATAATTATATATCTATGTATAATAAACTATAATAGAACACAACAATGACTTTTCCACGCTTTTCGAAGTTATGTGTGTATTTATCGCAGGTTTATAAATGCCCGGTTGGTAGCAATAGGCTCGACACCTATTACATTGGGGCCTAAACTTAAACTGGCGAAAGGTGAGTGCTAGTACCTCTACCTACTCCTTCGGGGTTATTTAGGCGTGAGTTTTTGTTATATCTAAATAATTTGATAGTTTCAAAATAATTTAGACAAATTATTTAACGAATTTTAAAATTTCCTATTGCCTCATAAAATCAAAAAAAAGTGTCAAGGGAATATATTCCGAAGATAATTAAAATCTCTAGTCATAATATGCCTGTTATAAGCGTATGCATACGCCGACGGGGTTGCTAGAGGTTAGAGCTAATTGCAAAGTGCAACCATTGTTTTTCCGTGCCCTGTGCGCCCCAGGGAAACCACGAGCCTTTTAATTATTCTGCGAGATGAGGTTTCTGCGTTGTAATGAAGGATGGAAGTATTTACCTAAAAGTCTAGGTATTTGTGTTTTATTATGTCGTAAAGATATTATAAGTCTGAAGGAAACAAGGAAATATTCTTTATATCAAACTATTCGTTAAGCTATAAGGTTTATTATATTCGAGGCACAGTTAATCTTATTTTTTTTATATGCCACTATTAGAGGCTGATGTGGAACTTATATACACACACCTATATAAAAATAGTACAAATACCCCGCCATATAAAAATAAAAACAAAATATGCGCATTTTCTTACTATAGATCAGTAAATATGTAAGTACATACAAGTAGTACACCTAAACTTATATAAAACCTAAACTTATATAAATCGTTCACCGTCATCCTTGCGTTAGTTTCGATCCCATCGGAAACTGAAACCTCGGAGTCCAGAAACCGCTGTTCTCCAGTCTATATCTATTATTTCCTCATTATTATCAAAATACATCAGGACATCAGGAGAAAATAACAGTAAACACAAAAATATAAATAAGACAAAATTATGCTATATACCTAAACTTTTCCCTATGAAATGGAATAAAATGCTGAACTTCGTATTCCACCGCCATGTCTACGACATAGTGTGTTCCACCACCTGCTACCAAAATATATGACTAGCAAGGTTGTGTTTGGTTCTGATAGTTAGGTATGAACGTAGGTTCTGGTTTCGCATAAGACGACGTTTACGTTATAATCTGGAATAGGACATGGGCTACTTTGTATCTCGGGGATGGGTATAGGTCGCGAGAACGGGATCAGTTCACGTGGGTGAAGCTGGGGGAACTAGCTTGTATCTACTTATGTACCTAATTAATATGCTTAATCAAGAGAATTTTTAGTTACTTTTTTTTTTATTTATGGCACGTCAATTTGACTTCACCTCGCCTGATGTTAAGCTGAAGCCAAAGTCTCATGAAAGAGGGTCACCATTGCAAACACGTTCAGTGCTACAATGCCACCATTGTAGCACTGAACGACGAACGACACATGAACTCAGCTTGACGGCCTCATCAGATGCTTTTTCACGCCCCGCTTAAAGGACCCGGGACTGTAGGAAGAAGGAAACACGTGCGCCGGCAAGGAATTCCAGGACTTAATGGTGCGGCAGAGAAAAGACTAACCGAAACGCTTGGTTCTTGATGGAATATTCTGTACCGTATGCGAGTGACATCTAAGCCCTGCACGTGCTGTCCTGTATAGGAAAGGGGAGGGTGGGATTAATTGGTACGTGTACAGTGGACACATTAAGTTCGATAATATAACTATGACAGTCTAAGTCTAATTGAACCAAAGTAACATAATATAAAAATAAACTAGACCAATGTCTTGTTTCTTTATAAGAAAACTAGCTGTTGCCCGCAGCTCTGTTCGCATGAATATCGGTTATCGCGCAGTGCAATATAGTCTATGTTACTCAGGATGAATGTAGCTTTTCAATGTTGAAAGATTTTTGAAATCGGTCTAGTAGTTTTTGAATTTATTCATATACACAAAACAAAAATACAAATTTTTTCGTCTGTATTATATTAGTGTAGATAAATAAACTCATGCAAGTAGTAAAATAAACTTAATTACATCAATATGTAGATCTATTATGCAGCAGCTTCTAAGATTAGTAGTTGTATAATGGCATTACTTCATACAGTCTTAGTTTCAAATTGTCCAGGAACTTGAAGCCCTCTCTACATAACTACATTTTATCATTAAAATTCATCTGTATAAAACAAAGGCTTATTTCTCCGTAAAAATAATGGTTCGAAGGCAAGACATATTACAAGAAGACTCACGTGTGTATAAAAAAGTGTACGCGAGTGTAATGTGTCGAGAAAGGCGATAGGTAGCGCAGACGTCACGTTTTCCATAAAGTTCGACCCGAAAGGTTTCATATTTACCTCAGAGTTGCAAACCGTACGTTCGATGTAATGGTAGGAAATGCCATAATATTTATGATATACCTATAATTTGTAAAAAGCTGGGTGGACGTGTTTGTGAAATTTGCCTGTAGGCTGGTGAAGGTAAGTGAGCAAGTAAGAAGTAATTAGGGATAAGTTAGAATTTAAAAAAAAACTAAATTAAACATGCTAAACTAGTAATAAGTTGTGCATTCAAACCTGTACCCAGTGCGAAAGTGCCCATCACGTTTCACAGTCAGTGCCCATCAGTCCTCCACAAATGCTCTCTTTTTCCATGCGCCAGCAACTCAACGTCTCCACTGCAAAAGGGAATAACCAATCTTGTAGTGCCACGTATTTGAGTCGGATGGCATCAAAAAAGTTCCATGATTTAAAAAAAGAATGGTTATTTATACATATTATATCTTAACTACTAATATTCCTGCATGTTTTGTTTTCGTTTGGTTTCTTGAGAGTAAATTCACGTCGGTAGTGTAATGACGAGAATGCGACTTCGGGACCTCTTTTCGAAAGGTCACTTCTGAATCATTAAGCTACCCTTAAAACATAATCTATAGAACGCTAACCGTAATATACCCTTTCGTGAATATACAAGCTATAAAATATTTTTAAGTTATTTGTAAACAAGGAAACTCTAATTGGAGAGGCTAGCAACCCACTATTGAAGTTAATAAACTCGTTCCCTAACCCGGAAACTACATTTGTTCTCGACCTTTGAGGAGTTCGTAAGATTTCCTATTACCGCACAGCCTTCCCAGCTTCAACTTTGTGTAGTTTACTGAATCCAACAGTTTTATTTACTTGCCGGAACTACCAGGCAGCATAGTTTTACAAAGGAACTACTACAGAACCGATTGTGTTCACTCTTTTGTATATTTCTGCAAGAAACCACTCGTTAACAACGTTTGTGCTTTGGATAAGCTTGCAATTGTGGGGTTTACCTAGTTTTAAATACTCTTTAGTCAACTAAGTTACAATGTAGAGAAATTTTGAACATAAACAGGCGAAATTTGTTTGGTAGTTCAACTGTTAATATGATCTATTGTCGAAGATTCAAAGCATTTTCGGCAGTAGGTACTTACCTATTAAAATTTGAGCTGGCTAAGGAAGTCTAGACCTAAATAGTACCATACATTATCCCTTCAATGAAATCAACAATGTATTATTTATTATCCCTATTTATGCGTTAGATACAGCGTAAGAGTCAAGCAATAAAGACCGAGCCAAACCGAGCACTCACAATCATTATGACGACGATTGATTTTACTGACGCCCACACTTAAGAGGAAACACTAGGGCTGATTTCCCATACAAACGTTGTCCCCTGTTTTCTCCCTGGATAATACTAGTAGAGCAATATTTTTTTTTTCTAAAAATCTATGGCCACTATTGTCATGTTCCTATGTTTTCATTTTTTTCATAAATTATTTATTAAAAGAGTTATGAACCTTCAAATACCTAAAAAATTGGCCAGATTTTCCGCTGTGTTCAAACATTCAGTAAACAAATTCAAATAGATTTTATAAAAAAAGGAAAACATAGGAACACGCCAAAAACCTTTCTTTAATTTTTAATGATAGAAGTAGCTGAATCGGTTAAGTTTTGGAGAAGAAATCAGGGGAGAACAAAACGTTGATTTCACGTACTTTTAATAGGTATTTTCGGTCCAAGCTGCAGTTGTCTCTATCGCACTCTGCGGAGGAAGGGTTGAGGTTGGGGACGCGCGGACTAATACATATACAAACACTCTTGTGACGTGAAGCTTAGTCGATAATTTTATCGATATCTTAGTGTTGTTCATCGATATCGATATTTTGCGTGAAGTGCATTTATCAGATTATTGTGCTGTTCTATTGTTGAAAGGTAATAAGTAACTGATGAACTTTTTCTAGATAATTTTTTATCAATATTTCAAAATTGTTACATAGTGTGTCACTACATAGTATAAAATAACGTCGCGTTCTCTGTCCCTATTTTTCTTGTCCCTTTGTATGTTTAAATCTTCAAAACTATGCGACGGATTCTGATGCGGTTTGTTTTAATAGATAGAATGGTTAAAGAGAAAGGTTTTTATGTATATAACATCATGCTACGACCAACAGGTGCGGAGCAGGAATGAAAAATGTTGCAAAAACGGGGTGACGCAGACGAAGTTGCGCGGGCCAGCTAGTAAATAAATAAATAAAAAAAAAAGATCAAAATCAGACTCTGAAGATGTGCTTGCATTTTCTTCAAATAATTCTCGATTTTTCTTGGAAGCGTTTTTTATACCACTTAGGTGGCAGGCAAGCACACGGCCCACCTGATCCCATCAGGTGGGCCGTGTGCTGTGAGGTCACCGTGGCCTATGGACGTTTGCAACACCAGAGGCGTCACACACGTGCTGCCTACCCTGAAGAAAGCGTCTAATGCCCATCTTGAAGAACCCCATATTGTAGTCGCTTGGGAAAACCACGGCAAGGAGCTCATTCCACAGCTTGAGCGTGCGCGGGATGAAACTCCTTTCATACCGCACAGTGCGCATCGTTTCCGGTTGTAGTGTGTGAGGATGAACTCCCTCTCTATGGCGAGCGGTGCGATGATAAAAAGTTGGTGTGGGCATCATGTCAAACAATTCTTCTGAACACAGGCCATTATACAGGCGGTAGAACACACACAGTGAGGCGAAGTCCCTTCTGATGTTCAAAGGTTCCACACCACCTGAGAGTATGGGATTGTCGACGATCCTCAGCGCCCGCCGTTGTACCGAGTCAAATGGGTCAAGCTGGCATGCAGGCGCCCCGGCAAAGAGGTGACAGCAGTACTCCATGTGGGGCCGAATCTGTGCCTTACAAAGAAGGAGTCTTTGCTCCGCAGTGAAGTACTCCTAGTTTCTTTGATGCCAGCCTAACCTTGTCCTCCAAGTGACTGTGGAACTGGACATCGCTGGAGATATCGACACCAAGGATCCCGATACTCGAGGAGATGGTGAGCGGTGTGTTCAGGAATTAGGGCGCCACAATAAATGGGGTTTTCTTAGCGGTGAATGCACATACTTGTGTCTTAGTGGGGTTGAATTGGACCAGGTTTAGTGGTCCCCAATCGGATACTCTGGTTAGAGTAGTCTCGATTTCAGACACAAGTTGTTCGCGACTTTCCTCCACCTCAGAGCGAGGGATGTTTGCACGGCCCGGCTTTACTCAAGAAATTGTGCTCGAGTTTGTAGCCAGGGTACATTAGATATCCCGTATCGGCAGGGCATGATATTTGAGTCTCCGTCAGAAAGAGCAACGTCGGTTTCGCGGCTTCTAGATGGTGGTGGACCTCGTGTAGGTTTGAGTGTAGGCCCCTGATGTTGCAAAAGTCCACTTGCATAGTGGAGTTAATAGCTGGAGGAACGTTTCTCTTTATTGATTTGACCATTTTTGTGAAGGAGTGGGAGTGGGGGGGGGGGTGAAGGTTAAGGGAGCCTCTGTGCTGGCAGCGCAGGAGACAAAGGCAAGGCTTCGCGCCACCGCTGACATATTAGGGTTATGTGACTGGCTGGCGCGACGGGCGGAAGGGCCCCCGGTCCCCCCCGGGTACTGCAGCCGGGTCCACTCCGGTCTCCTTCTCCGGCACGACTACAGCACCGGGAACTTTACACAGGCTGCTGGTTCAGCCTCCTGGGGCGGAGATTAAGTAATCCCCAGGTTCGGGAACCGTACAGCCTGCGGGTGGCCAGCGGTTAACCGTTTCGCCGGGTCTCCCTGACCACCACGTCAACATTTCACGCCCGCACAAGTCAGCCTTTGGTCTTCCCGCTGACAACACAAAACCTCCCTAGTGAGCTCTGGCTACCCTACTTACCGCCGGAAACACAACACAAAGTTATTATTAGCCGCGGTTTTCTGCAGGGCGAGGTACTTCCCCAGTCGGACTGCTCAATTAGGGCGGGAGATACCGTCATGTCCTACCTCCATTAGCACTTCACGCATTTGCGATAAAATACTTGAATTATCTTTGTTTTCATCACTGTAGAAATAATAAATTTATTTATTATTTTATTAAAAACACTGGGCTTAGCATACTTAGATACTAGTGAGACTATAATAGCTAGACTACTTATTATTATGCAAAATGGACGTAAAGAGTGAATAAATTTCACAATGCAATTTTTATCATTGAAATTTAATTATTGATAAAAAAACGACCTGTCTCACACCTAGCTCTGATTCGAACCCACGATCGTTTACTTTTGTTCACTGTTCAAATAAATTGTAAATGCAAAAAAGTAAAAGTAATAGGATAAATAGCAATTATTTCATCTTCATCGATTGTCAAAGATCTGGGAAGACATTGCATTGCGTGTGAGGGTGGTAATGTCTTCACATTAGCTATACAGCGCGTAAGAGGTAGGTATTGGATAAATTCGACGCTTCTTGTAACGATTCCTTGGCTGAGTGATTAGAGCATTCGTCCGGACGGTGAAAGAAAGACTTCGTGGCGAGCGCAGTGCGCACAGGCACAGGAGGGCGCGGGACGTGGGGGCGGCGTACCACGCACACATTGACAGTCCCACTCACACATTGATAGCTCGGTTGTTCGGGCACTGCGCGACAGCAATAGATTTTACAAATACCTATTTTTCAATTCTCTCGCCCTTAGTGTTTCCTCTTAATAATATAAATGCGAAAATAACTCTACTGTGTGTGTTTCTTTCACTTTCATTCTGCAACCACTGAACCGATTTTGATGTTTAATGCAGAGATGGAATACAGCTTGGGAAAAGACAATAGGTCCTACCTTTTATACCTACCTATTATAGGTATGAAAATTTGTATGCAACTCCTCATTTTCGAGGAAAACATCTTGAACATCGATTTTTTAACTTGTGTGGGGCTTGTAATGGGGTTTTAATTCGTATTCGTATGGTAGATAATGATTTAATAGTTTTCAGAAATTTGGTAAAGGCATCATCGATTCTCACCTCAGAACTAACAAACATATGGATGACACCATAATTATTTATCTACTTTTATAAATTAGAAGCAAAACTCTATATTAAACGGTCTAGGATCTTATATAAATTAATAACCAAGAATACGAGTTCTACTTATATCGACCGACATTTTTGACTTTTTTATAAGCCACATAAATACAGAGATAAGACTATAGTTACGGCCCGCTATGATAGCTGTATTGACACGACTAGTTTTGCTCGTTTTCTCTTATTTAGTTTGCTTAATGTTGAACAACGAATTGTTAGACGAATAACTAAAAAAAAATATAGCGAGACTGGCATAGAAGGAAATAAACTTCAACCACCAAAGAAGATTAAAAGAGCAAAACCAGTCGTGTCAGCTATCAAAGCGTGGTACAACTTTAGAGTTTGGAAAAGGACATAAGCTATGTTTGATTACGATAACCGACATTCAGGTCAAGATCGGACAGATAAATAAAAGATGCAGAAATAGTTTTAACCATTCTATCTAAAAATACACGAGGTCTACGTGTAACAGTCTACAAACTAAAAGACAGCTTATTTCAGTCTATACTAACTGCCATTTATTTTATTCATTATTCGACAGACTACATTTTACTACATCCATGTCAACCCTTTGTCACCCGGGACACTCCAGGACAGGATACAAAGATTTAAACTATATTTTTATAGGTTCGTTACAATAAAGATAAAACAAACATTATAATACCCATGTAATATAATAGATATTACTTTGCTAATGGCAGTCTGATTCAGATTACCTAACCCTTCAGCTTTTGTTAACCCTATAAGTAAAGTTTCCGATACTCTAATTACCTATTATTACACACAATATGCCTAATATCAACAAAATTAATACCGTAATTTTATCTCTAAGAGTCCGCTGTTTTTAATATTATGCTGATAATAGATATCTAGTTAGTGGATAATACTAGTTTTAGCACAAAGTTTAGGGGTAGATGAATTTCATATAACGATATGAAAGGTTTTGGTCAAAGGAAATTTTTGGCAACTTATCATTTTCACTGTAGGCACAGAGGACTGTGTAGTGTAGTGCTGAACAAATTAATTATAATAATTTAATGATGATATTATTATGATATCTTTCGTGATTCATAGGTATCTCTGGTTTTACTCAACCAACGGGTTTTATTTTGTTACATAAAGTAAATTTATTAGAATAAGTTGCGAACATAAACTTATCAAAAATCAAAACTACAACTTCTGAACTCTCTTTATAAACTTAACTTCACCCAACTAGGGGTGTTCCTCCACCCTCAAACTATAAACAACAACTCTATTAACTTACATAGTGTTGAGTTCCTTGGGGGCATATAAAAACCACGATATTCCAGATTAAACCAGACCGTTATTAGAGATGAGAGATGCACAATATGGTTCTTAATTTCGCCAATATACATGATTAAATAAAGGTCAAAAGTAGTAACTAGACTTACCTACGTTTAACATAAAAATGCGGGCAATAACCTCTATGCTTATTAGATAGGTCAATAACCTTAACTGTAAAATTAAAAAAAAAATATATCGACCGTGGTCACAGGCTGACGCTGACTCTTTGACAGGCTCAGTGGTTAACGCTTACCGTCGCTCGTCAGCGAGTCCGTGAGGTGGGTACCCGCAAATTCGTGAGACTTTTAAATATTTTCTTTTCACCATATACCGTCACATACTGCACCAATATTGTTGATTCCCGTTAACATTATTCTATATCGTTGAACGCGAAAGTTTCAAAGTAGTTTATGCACCGTTTATGCGTAGGTACCTACTATACTTATAAATATCCATCATTTATAATGAACTACCCCGATAAAGTTGAACTAAACTGCATTTTGAAATATTTTTACTATTTTAACGAAATCTCATGTAATATTAATCTATGTAGGTATATTGTATAATCCTCAACCATCTGTTTCACATCATTAAATTATATACCTATGGTCCAGATAATGCGGATAAATATCAATAGCCATAATTAAAATAGTACCTACATTCCAGCGGCATAAGTAGGTACATAGTGATATTACACACACAGATAAATAATTATTACTCACTCGAATTCTTTTATTTTCAGCTATTTTTCAAACCGAACTGAGTCTTATGATTCGACGTAAGAGTTTAAACCTTTGTGAGAGGTATGACAGTGTTGCCAACAATAAAGAATCTGGCAAACCCATTATTGCACTAATAAAAGGAGTGTACCTATATGTAGGTATAATTAGATATCCTATACTAACAGAGCAATAATTCCTATAGTTAATTACTACCTACTGTCATAATTTAGGATTATTTGATTTTTTTTTACAAAAAGTTCCCACTACTCCTACCAATCGGAAATACGGTGGTAGCACTGGGAATAATCCTAATTGTGACACGCCTACGGTATTTCACTACAAACTATAGTAGGTTCAATTTTTGAACCTGAAGGTTTGTAAGTGTATTCGCTTACCTTAGCAATTTGGAGACATGGGTGTATGTAGGTACGTAGTGGATGGACCTATCTAATTATTTATAGAGAGCTTTACTAACGTATACATTTTACCACAGTTGCCCAAAACACTCAACCATTGACCCCTGCACATGGGATCTATTGTTACTTCCCGCAACCCTAGCCCAAAGAGCACCTGTGTCACTCACTAGGACTTCTTGGCCATCAACGCAATTTATTATTCAACAATCATTTTGCCCGCGGTTCCGCTTGCGTGGAGTTCTGATCCATTTCCCGGTCCATGGGCTTTATACGCACAATAGGTACGTTCTATGGTGACTTTCGAGGATCGCACAGGGTGCTATGGCAATAGACGAACTCAAATCCACTAATCATAAGTAGACTGTATTAGGTATATCAAAACAATCCACGCGCGCAACAGCGTCATTTTTCGTAACTTAGGTCCAAGATATATGGTCCGAGGTATCACTAAGGACAATATAGGTATGAGGAACCTACCTTATAATATAAAAAAAGTTAAACGTTACGCTTATCTCTGCTTCATTACAAACACAAACCTGAAACTAACAAACTATAACCAAGCTGTACAAGTGTTAGGATTTCAGCGGATTCGTTCGGAAATTGGCTCTTCAGTAGGTACAAATAGAAGTACCTAGGTACTGATGGGGAACATGTAACATAGGTGTAACTAACGAGTCGACGCCGACTAATTAAAGAGGGTGCTTTGTAAAAACTGCAAGCGGCTGTGTGCTGCGTACCACCTAGTTATGCCAGATTTACTTATATGCCTACATAAATACATAGGACCTATACGTTTTCAGCGCTACCTCAAAATAAGGCCAGAATAAGGCCTAAGGAACAATTTTGTCATTTTCGATGACAGAAATTTATTATATTATTTGTATTTAAACTTATTTTATTGATCCTACATAATATTGATTATGTATATGAATAAAAACTTATAAAAGACTTAATGCATTTTTTATAACAAATCTATTATTTAGGTGACGTCAAAATTAAGGTAGGCCTCATTTGGGTCAGTTACTCCACTTACCTACCTATTTCTATATCGATCATCCTCAAATTCAAATATACCAACCTCAAATGGATAAAATTACAGTAGGTACCTATAATAGTATAGGTATATTAGTTACATATGTCCTATCATACTCATAGTTAGATACCTATGAAAATTATACAAATCATAGAGTTAGTCATAAGTAGTAGCACCAATTTTTTTATAGTCATTACTTACATACCTACATTACGTGATTAGTTATAATCTTAGATACAAAAGTTTAGTGTGGTTTCATTTGCACCATTGGCCAGCACCATCAATGGTGTAAATACGATATGTAGGTACCTTTTAGTCATACCAGAATGTCAATCCTGTTAATACACCTAAAATGGTTGAAATTCAATATCGATTCCACCTCATACTCCCAAATGACAAAAGCAGTATTTCGTGATACAATTTTCAATCAAGAAAATTGACATCATGGTCGTTTTTATTATTAAATCGTGGCAATAATAAAAAATCTTGAACCTTTTCGACATTGAATTTGATTACGACAGCCTATCGAACAGTAATCGTTGGTAGATAGGCCTTCAGAATTTATTTTGAATAACGCCATCTATCAGTATATTAATGAACTTTATAAAAACTTCAAACAATTTATGAAGAAAAGTAAAGTGAGTAATCCAGGTTATCATGAGCATAATTTATTATAATTAACTATTATCAAGTACGAGTCCACTGACAATTTATAATAAAATGCACATATTTTAGAATCTACCTTAACATAAGAGAGATTTCAAGAAGATACCTAAATACTTTTCAATAATTTTATTTTTTATTGTATCCTGAAAGAAAAGCAACATAATAATAAAAAAAGAGACCATGATTCACTAAAACACTAATGAGAGTTATCATTTCAGCCATAGGATGTCCACTGCTGAACATAGGCCTCCCCCATTGAGCTCCAATCTGACATTGGGGAAGCGGCCTGGGTCCCACAGGTGTGAATTAGGATATTATTATAAATTAAATAAAAGAAGTAATATAATGAAGACTCTATATTTGGTAAAAAGCTGGAATGCGATATTAAATGCCTTGATAGTAAACAAAGTCCAGCCCATAATAACATTTTACATAACTTTAGCAGTACAAATCATAGTTTTCAAACCATTGGAATAAAATTGTCTTAAAAACCCAATCTCATTAATATTACTGTAGTATTTTTATCATAATAATAAAATATTAGTTATACTTATTAAAACTATTTAAGTAAAATAAATCTTAAAAGTATAATTTCATAATTGCTTAAATTAATGTAGGTTATTTTTCTAAAAATTTGTCAACGTCATAATATTGACTGAATACTGGCTATGAATTTGAGAATTATGTTTATGTCATAGTGCCAAATACAGGATTGTGCCTGCAAATGCTAGGGCCATACTCCATGTATGCTTGCTTGGTGTGGCACACCTGGTAGAACTCTGGAGTGGAGCCCAACATACTACCACCGAACCAGACTGCATACCGTTGCATATTATGTGAAATAACTTGAACATCTACAGGTTTCGGAGTTATACGACCTTCTGATAAAGTAGTCGAGAGTTTCAGTCTTGCATCCACCGTCCGCTTTATATCACGTTGCAGCCTTCTCCCAAAGTCACGGAACATAGTAGAACCACCAGACAGTACAATGTTTCCATATAAACCTCTTCTCACATCAATGGGACAAGATTGTATCACTTCATCAACCATTTCATTGAGAGGTACAGTAAAATCAGCATTAGAAAATTCGGGATGGAAAAATATTTCTGGCCCCAAGAATCTCTCATAACCTACATCAACTGAGAATGGGTTTTTAGTAATAGCATTGATCCCTGTGTATTTTTTCATCCATTTAGCAGGATCAGTGTCATATTTCATAAACTCTTTGGCAATATCTGGACATATGTAGCTATGCCTTTCCTTGATTGCCTTAGCTGTTTCTAGGCTCTGCTCTGGAGGAATACCAACTTCTCGCTCTCGCAATAATGACTGTATAAATGAAGTAATATTTCTACCTGCAATTGGTATGTGTTTTATGCAGGATCCAATGACATACCCCTCAGCTACAGGTACAATATGGGTGACACCATCACCGCTGTCTACAACAATACCGGTAAATGTGCGTTCAGCAGATGCACGCGACTTCCACGATGCGGCGAGTGCTAGTACGGCTTGCACAGCTATGTACAGTCCTGGGACATTGAATGACTCAAACATTATCTCAGCTAAGTATTCTCTGTTCTCTGGAGTGTTTAGTGGCGGTTCAGTTAGTAGGAAATGATGATCTTCCGGTTCTGCCCTCAAGTATTTGAAAATACATTGCTCTATATACCGCTCCATTAGATCCCAATCCTCAACAAGACCATGGCGAACGGGATACTTTACAGCATACCCAGTGGCGTCGAATGCTTCATCACCAATGAAGAAATCTAAATCCTCTACGGCCTTAGTCATACGACGTGTAGATTGATCGCCAACTTTCGCAGTTTCTTTTATCGCTATGGCTGACGGAATGATAAACTGTGGCTCCTTGTTACCGGCAAAGCCCAGTTTAGTATATCCAGTGCCGACATCAATAACACAAGCGGGTAAATGATCTCCCATGATTTTAGCCTCTTTAGTTATACACTTGTAATCACAAATTGACCAAAGTTCTTGAGGAAAACTATGCTGGGTGCGGTACACTCAGAGTAGGTAAGATTACAAGTTTTGACGTATGAGAAATGTCAAATCAGCGGAAGATGATTAATTTTATTAACGTTCCGTTCCATATTATTTTAAGAAGAGTCTAATTCATGTTTACGCAAAAAATGTTAAAGTAATATTATTCTCTTAATATTACATATATTGATTATGATTGTATAGATATAAAATACATTAAGCAATTTTTTCATATCATCTACTGTAATGCACCACTGAACTAGTGCTTCCAGTGCAGTGGCAGATTGTCAAACGCATAGATAAATTACATAGAGGTCAAATCATGGATTGGTCAAATGTATAAACACAAAATTAAATTTAAAAGATGTAACATTTTCTGGAAGAAAGTAACATGTTACTTTATTTGTTGACAATCAGGAAATTGTGTATTTCTTTTCTCTTTCAATATACGTTATAACATCCTTTGAAATTAGTTTCCGTTGATTAAATTGTTGTCCAAATAAAACAAACAAAAATTTTATTACTCCGGAAAAAAATATACTTGTTTGGACAGCTTGTCTGCTTGTCCCCAGGCTCCCCAGCAATAGGGTACATACTATTCCGCCCGTCAAGCGAGTCTTTTCTCAAAAAAATAGTTGCCATCGTAAAAGTAACACTTTGAGCTAAGTTATGCAGAAGTAAGGTCAAAGGTAACGCAAAAGTTACAAGAGTTGCTTTCTGGCAAGATGAATGGCAAATGAATTTGATCGGGCCGAATTGCCATGTAAATATTTTGCATTTACTTAGCACCACAGAATAGAAAAGACTTGTACAGTCAACAAAAGAGATACGGTCGGTACATACCACATTTGCATACCTAAAAAATCATACCGTATCTCTTTTGTCGACTGTACCTACCTATTTTGTTTTACGTGCTTAATACCGAGGAAAGAGTATCTTTGATGCTTTTCGAAGCAGAATACCTACGATTTTACTTAACTATTTTAAATATTGTGTTGGGTTTTATTAAAAATTTACTAACGTTTTATACTTTTTTGGAGTCTCGATCTCCGTCATGGAGTGTTCCGATTTAAATCTATAGGAAAATAAAAGCTCGTTACTTTTACGTATTCCATAGATTAATATACCGGTTGATTTTATAGTGGTTTCGGAAAAAAAGGTTTTGGCCACAATTTCGATAGTAAAATCGTAAGAAAGTCCTAATTTGGTGAAAAAAAATTTTTTTTTTACTCTTCCCATACATTTTTCTGTTCACCTGTACATTATTGCCATACATAAAGTAATTATTTCTTTCTTTCAAAATTAAAACTTCCAGTCGATTTTGCTACCGAAACTGTGTGTGAAACAAAATATTCTTTTTCCAAAACCACTATAAAATCACCGTGTATACATACTAGAGAACGTACCTATTCGTTTCGTTACACCGGTTACGTCACCATCCGATTGAGCTGCTCTCGTCTCACCCCCTTGCTCGCAAGGACGTAGGCTGCCAGCGCAAAGCAAATAATACTCGAGGAGGATCAGAACCGGAAGTGACTCTTGGCCACAGAACACTTTATATCTTACGGCCTCTTGGCCCGCAATGCCCACGTTCTGTTAATTTTTTTCGCCAGGAAGATGGCAATGAGAAGTATAAGACCTTTATTATACTTATAAGTAAATGCTTTACAGGGTAGCTAAAAGGTTTTCTTTATAAAATCTACTGGGTTAACTGCTCTATATATTTGCTATAGACATGCGCTAAGTTATAGTCTTACTGGACACTCGTTTCCGACGCATAAAAACCGATTTTACTTTAACGGTAGGAATGTAGGTAGGTAGGTTGATGCGAGGTAGGCTTAATAATATAAAACCACAAAAATATAAAGCAGCTGATATTTATTGTGACCTGGTACTAATGCTATATTTACACAATTTATATTACAGGAATGTGTAATCGTAATCCATAATTTCAAGTTAACCAAGTACAATTCATATTTCAATTACAGTCACTTGAATAATGTGATCAAAAACTTGCGTGGCAAAATTGTCTAGTCTAGCACAAATTGACAACATTCACATTAATATTATAACAACCGGGATATTTACTATGTCTATTCTTTGCTTCGAGTACCTATCTAATATTTCGGCACTGTTTCAAGCGCTTTGATCATAGATGTGGCTATCTTACAATCGCCATGATCACAGATCGATAATCGTGGCGCTTGTAACTAGGGTTGCCAACCATACTTTATAATAACGTAGGTATCTTACTTTACTTTTAGTAATTATACTTCATACTTCTAATGAAGCATATATACTTTATTTTCAATCTTTACTGTGATGCGTAAAACAAAATACTCATTATGGGTAGATACTTAAAATTTAAATGTTGATTGTCGAACAAGCTTTGCAACATTCAAACAATTTCACACAAAAATACGTTTTCAAAGCAATAAAAACATGAAAAACACTTTTTTTTTCTATCCAAACAAGTATTATACGTTTTTTTATCAAAAATGTTGGCAACCCTACTTGTAACGTACGGCAATATCGGATACTCGAAACGAATAATCATGATTAATATTTCAATTGTAGGTATATTAATGTCTAGCTCTGAAGGAAACTCACTGCGTACTGGCAAACCATGAAGTATCACCGTAAATCAATTACACTTTCATTTGGTTTATGGTAATTCGACTACAAATATATACAATACCGATAATTACATGAATAGTTAAGGTATGTAATGTATTCAATCTATACTCCATTTGTTTAGGTACGGTCACCTGCAATATGTATACACTTTGGAACCTTGTCACAATAATAAATGACAAGTCAACATGACATGAAATGGTAAAATTCGACAAGCTTAATGTGAAAAAGTTCTAAAACGTATACATATTTTTGCAGGTGACTGTACTTAAAAAAACGTAAACAATCTTGTGACAACTTTTTTTAAGACACATGCTAAACAAATAAACTAGTCTTACTAACTGATTAACTAGTGGTACTATACAGGTTTTTAGTCTTTATAATGCGTTTCCAAGCTGAAAAATATTTTATATATATTTTACGTTTTTTTCAGTACCTACACAAATGGACTATAAATCAGTCACTGCTTGGTATAACCAATTTGTTTTTTAATAGTACCTATATCAATGAATGATGTTGCATATCAGAGTAATTAAATGAAATCGTAATGCATCAGTCATCAATATAAACCATGAAGGGTAACACCCGCCCACAAGATTTTGCTATATATTTTCGCACTCATGCATGAATGATACATGGAGAATAAATATTTTAATTGCTACATTTATTAAAAGCAATTTGCTTCAGCTTCTTTTTTTTTAGCATAGGGCCATTCATTGGCGAACTTGTTAACCATAACCATTGACGATTGGGACAGTGAATTGTAACCATTCAAGTGTTGACAAACTTGCCAATGAATTGCCGTCATAAATACAAATGAATGCAATGCTAGAAAGCTTACTATAAGTTTCCATACAAGGTAAAACTTTTTCTTAAATTTTAGTTAAAGGCTCTTGAATGCTGTCCTGAATGACCAGATGATAAAAAAATATCTTCAATACTTTTTAATTTTCTTACATAATAATTTTATCTTATGACGAGTTTAAATAGTAACACAACAAATAGATGTTTGTTAATACACAAGTAAAATTTGTTAAGTAATATTATAAAAATCATAAGTATTAATAAAATATTATAACATGTTAAATGGTTAAAATCATAATATATTAGCTACTATTATATCTTACTTCCCCCCAACTCAATTTCTCAATTACCGGTTCATAACTGCAAAATGTGGCTATGACAAAAATGCGTTAAGTAGGTATTTCGTACCACACCTACTATGTGCTTCAAATGAGTTGATAAGATAGATAGATAGATAGATTACTCTTTATTGTACATTGTACACATACACAATAGGATAGAAATTTACACTATGGACATAAGCATGCAGCTGAATGTACATTGGGCGGCCTTAACAATGTAAATGCGATCTCTTCCCTTCCAGCATTGCTAACTTGGGTTTTATTTATTAATAAAGAATTTATTTACTAAAAAATATATTGAAAAGAAAAAAAAATTAAGTCGTTACCATACACGTACTTATGCGGTATGAACCTATCCGACATAAAAATTATGTTTTTAGCTGATTTTTGAAGTTGTCGCGATTGGAATTATTTTTTCATTGGAAATGCATAGTAGGTACTGGTACCCATTTCTTTTGTTACCATTTCTAAAACAGTCATTTGAAACGCGTAGTACTAATACCTGTTTCTTTTGTTATCATTTCTAATACAATTAGTGCAGACAATACACATACATAGTATATATCAATAGAAAAAGAGAAAAACATAGGTAGTTAATATAAGTCTATAGGTACTTTATAGAATAGGAGTCAGAGTCTCAGAATGTTATTATTAAAAATAAAATTGCAGAAATGAACCTTCAATGATAATAATTATAATCTAATATTGCAGTGGGCTACTCCAAGCACTGGACAATATAATAACAAGTGTTCAATAACTTCACTATCATTTACAGTAAAAAATGTTAACAATGACGTTTGTCCTGATAAAACATTTCTTCAACCTTTGTTATACTATCAGTATCAATATCAGACTTAAATATAAACAAAACCACAATATGATCTTACGGTACGATATATTATTTGCCTAATAGCGTCCATTTAAATACAACATCGTCTAGATCTCTCACCACATTGTATAGTCAGAGTCGTCCATATCAAAGATAGTGAAGAAGCCGAGGATTGTGAGATACACTATGACGTTACCCGCCAGTGTCAAGTGACATGCACCCCACACGATCTGTAACATGAAATGTAGTTGATTAGCAAATTAAATACTATAATAGTAGTACATAGTACAATAATAGTACATTAAACAACAACTGTGTCCTATTAAATTAATTAATTAATTAAATCGCTGACTCTCGCTCTGCCACGTACCTGGGGCAGTTTGGCAGTTGCTATTCAGCGGGGATATGCCGCTAGCGTCATAGGCACCTTTGCGCATGGTACGGTGTGGGGGTGTTTAATTGATTAATATGAATCAACTCATGTGAATTTATTCATGTCTGTGAATTTAATTACAGGGTAGTTTTATATTTTGACGTGTATTTATGCATTTAATAACATAACTTTTTAATAAAAACTAAAATTTTCCGATAAAGAAAAAACAAACAAAATTGTTAAGACTATCTATCCAAACTTTTTTCAACAATATCTGCAATCGAAATTACTAAAATTCGAAACCGGTATTCTTTTTCTATAGTAAACTATCTAGTAATATTATAATCTAGAATATCTGAAAAGTATACAGTGGAACTTGGATCAGCTAAAAACTCAAATAACTTAAAAATAATTGAATGTTTTAATTGATATCTGCGGATTTCAAATGTTAGAATGAATTTTAATGACGAAAATTAATAATCCAATCATTTTAAACATGTTTCTTACGTAACTATATTCAACGGGAACAGTTGCCCTGTGGGCCTAAGTTCCTATAGGTAATATGCCTGTATATTTGGGCTATCGAATGGTAGTAGAACTGGAATTTGTTCCGTATTATTTTCAGAATAAATGATGGTTGAAACCGAACCTCCAGCCAGCGGGATTTTTTTTGTTATGAATTTAATCACGCTGAAATGTAGTTCTACAATTAGGGCTATGCTATGTGAACACATGAAAGCCAAAACAGACATGGGTTTCATTCATGAAATACAGAAAAAACACGTTAAGAAAAAATCTCCATTCAGCGGAAAACTTTTTATTCAAGTCGAAAACAATATTGGAGGTTTGGTTTCAACCATCATTTATTCTGAAAATAATACGGAACAAATTCCAGTTATATTACCATTCGATAGCCCAAATATACAGGCATATTACCTATAGGAACTTAGGCCCACAGGGCAACTGGTCCCGTTGAATATAGTTACGTATGTTTCTTCGCGTAAAATGATTACTTTACGTATTATTGAATGTACAGTACATACCGTCCCAGCCCTTGCCAAGACAATAGGCAGGGCAAAGGAGCTGACAATAAATCCCATCGTGATGAAAATTGCGGCCTCCATACATGCTGAGTTCGTGCCTCCTGTCCCATCAGAGTGGCGACGAGCGATCAATGTTGGGATTGGGCAAAGGACATAAAATATCACCACAAAGAATGGCCACCATTTTCTGGAAACGTAATATATATATTTGTTATTTTGCAGAAATCAAAATTAATGAACTGTTACTGTTACTACTAGGTTGTTTTGTGTTGACAAAAATTAGCTAGTTTTCATCCCAATTGTGGTATTCTAAAGATAGGTAACAGCCATGGGTATCCTACAAAGATATTTTTTGAAGATAGAACCAGTAGCAGTGGTCAGTCAGTTATTGAAGACATACATTGACACAAGTTTTTGTGTGTGAATGTGGTAGATATTCTTGGTTCATCATCATTCCCTGAACCTTTTTCCCAACTCAGTTGGGGTCGGCTTTCCAGTCTAACTGTGATGCGGCTGAACTTCGATATTTTCCGTGAAGCGACTGCCATCTGACCTCCACAATCAATGGTCTAATGACCAATGGCGATATCGAAGTTCGAAGTTAGGCTGGTTGGACTTTTGAGGGCTCCAAATACCCGTAACGACTGCCATAGATGTTTGTATTGCAACCGGGACCGACGGCTTAACGTGCTCTCCGAGGCACTTACAAACCTGCGATAAATACACACATAACTTCGAAAAGCATCGAAAAGTCATTGGTGTGTGCCATGGTAAACCTGGGATCGAACTCGAGACCTCGTCTCAGCAGTCCATTACCCATACCACTAGGCTACCGCGGCTTCTCTGATATTCGTATATATTCTTGGTTATCAGTAGTAATCTGTATAATATAAGCACGATGTATGCGGAAATGTGAAATTGACCCTCATCTATTCTTCCGTCTTGGTTTATAACTAGCTACCATTTACAATGCCTGAACTTATTACAGGAATGGGTGACATTTCAATATTATGGTTATATAACAATGGGTGATTTCCATTAAGATGACTGTTAACACATTCCATTTGCCAAATATCTAATTATTTTGCTTGTACCTATCTTGTATGCATGTAATATTTTTTATTACCTCATTTCTTCTAAACCACTACATAGGATTTATTTAATGAGAGAGTGTTGATGGTATGAGTGTGATAAGTGTACAGCCCTGTTTGCACTTTCATCAGTGATTATTAACTTGCATTCATACATAATATTTTTTAATATTTAATTTATCACAAATAATTTTTACTTTGTCTAGGATAAATATACTACATAAAAAAAATATTATAAAAACCACTAATGTGATGACATATTATCAATCATAATTATCATACATATCACATATACACAAATTAAAAATTGTATACAAGAAATTTTAATTCATAATAAAAGTCTACAGGATCAGTCCAATAAGAACTAACTTAGTAGTTGTGCATACACCATGGCCATGGCACTAGTTTCAGAGCTGTAATATTGGTTTAACTTAGAAAACAATATTCTGTAGACTTTTGAGACCTAGCAACACTGATGTATTACATGAAATTAATATACCTATCAATATTCAACAGTCTGATACTCTCCAAGACATTAATTGGTAGTGCTAGTGCAGCTGAGCACGTAATTAGTTTTTTGCGATTTACACCATATAGCAAAGAATCAGGTAAAAAATTTTTTACCAATTTGTTTAGCTGCAACATTTTCGGATAGGAATTTTCTTTTTGACAAAGTGCCCGATTGGCGGCAATAGGCAAATATTACGTGGTACCGAAAATCATAGTTGGCGAAATGTGGGTGTTTAATACACTTCTGCCTACCCCTTTGGGGATTATGGGCGTGAGCATATTATGTATGTAATATTGTATGAGGCCATCCGAAAGTTCTTAGTCTCACTCTAAAAACTATAGGTAAATCTTTTATACTGTAGTATTCATGGCAGATAGAATTAATACTACAGTTATTTTGTATATAACAATATAAAGTTAGCTGCTTGGTTCCCGGCAGACTAGAATTTGGGCCAACCCATCTCTTCCCATGTGGTGTCATACAAGACTACTAAGAGATATGGTTGTTTAATATTAGACAGATAATATACAGCCCAGACTCAGTGTCAGATGCCTGGCTTAAGTCCACCATAGTGCCTGGAATACAGCAATAGACTTGCCACTATTATGTGGAACTCAATATAGTGGTTGCTGAAATGGAAGTGTTATCAAACCTCAGTCTACTCCAGAGGGAAATAGGCATGTACATATTATGTAATTGTATGTTATGTAAAGTCACCAATTTCTGAAAATCTTAGTGTTGAGATGGTGGATTGACTCAGAATGTTTCAAACTAATACTGATGGCAACTATACTTTTGTAAATATTTATAAATTCACCACAAACATAGAAGTATTCATTTCATTGGCTGTTACTTTACACAAAAATATTTTTATCATATTTATCATCTTATAACTTATCAGTTGCCGTAAATTTATGTTATGATATCAATAACAAATAACAATTTATTTGTTGTTAATTTTTGGTAAATAATCTTATTTAATGTATAACTTACTGGTAATCTGGTAAGGCACATGCAAGAATAACAAATGTCATTCCAATAGACCCAGCAAACGCCAAAGACACCAAACTGAAATATAAATAGGTCATTTTTTAAAGACAATGGTAAATTTTGATTCTCTAATAATAATGAAATTGTTGAAGTAGAATATTGTATTAAAGTAGTTACTTTATGATGTCATAACAAGTAATTAGAGCATTAACGTTGTTGTTTATACAAACTGTCGTAACAATCTAGTAGGCACAATTTATTTGTCTTGACAGAACAACAGCTGGATATATTTGCAATACATGTTAAATTTATTTTATTACAGCACCAATGCAGTGGCAATCAGATTAGCGATATAATTTGGCGACATTTGAACATTGGGCCTTCGTTTTATGACTGCAATACTATTACATAGCATAAATAGAAAGCAATATTATTGCAACTCAAGAGCTGTATTGGTTTTCGATTGCATGCAATTATCGACTGTGATAAGTTTTAATCGGTCTTACCCTGATCCATGGCAACGAAGAAAGGTACATGAAAAAGAAAATTTTATGAAAATATTTGAAATAGTGTCTTAATACAAAATTTCGCAAAAATATTAGTAAATAACATGAGTCATTCTACAGTGCAAACCTGACATTCACAATATTAAATACTAGCGAATATCCATTGTTATATGTTCACTATAAAAATAGAGCACATTATACCTTTTATGCCAGCCATTTTAGGTAATTGTCAGGATAAAAAGCTCCCAAGCAACAAAGAACTCTTTTACTTATAAGTAGTTTAGTTTACTCAGCCATCAATGAAATTGAAGAATGAACTATGAAGTATACCAAAGATTAAATAAGAGGGTTACAGTGCCATAGATTACAATATTATTTATACGGATTATCATAGATTATATGCGAAATGTTTACATACTCTATAGGTGTGGTAAAGGCACCAACAATGAACACAGGGCTGAACATTTGGGCAAATATGGCATTAAAAGTAGTGTATAAATAGGTACAACCAATAAAAGCAATTATTTATTAGTGATGCATGGTATTATTATTGATTGTATGTGTGAGTCTGGCGACCTTCTGTAGTGTTAACTATTGGTGCCAGCTATATATATAGGTGCAGCATATATTGGGGATATAATGTTTACTATAGGTTGTTACGACCAAGCGTACGATTTTATTTAATTTAAAGAAAAGTATGATAGTTTAAGATTTTCTGTTGGAAAGTTAATTTATAAATGTTGCTAGAACAGTTGAGAAAATGTGTAACGACTATACTTTCATAAATAATATTATTTTGAAAAGTAAAGTTTGATTTGTCCCTTATATATATATTAATGTGTCCCTAATATTTGTGCCTTTGCCTTATGTTTATTTTGTACCGTACATTGAACTTTGTCTTGTACGTAGTGTTATTTATTGGTGCTCTTACCTTATAAATGTGTGTTCTGTGGGCACAACCCAGAGTAATACTCGCACTATATACCTCTACTCTATGATTGCATTCGTTATTCATTTCATTCATACTCATCATTCATTGCATTGTTTACTATTCCAGAAGCGAATGTTTTGAGTTCAGTTTGAACAGTTGTTTCATTTTTAAAATACATAACATATCATAAATTGAATTACAATATTAGGAAGCGTATCTGTAGTTTCAAACTTACAAAATGGATGACGATGCAGAAACTTATAAACTCTGGCGTATTCGAAAAACAGTTATGCAAGTAAGTGAGGTTATGTCGTGTCTTGAATTTTTTGAAACATTAGTTACTAAACCATTTAAAAGGTCATTGTTACTAATTACTTACTAATAACATGTTTTTAAGTTGTAGGTACATTACGTTTAATCTAAATACAAAGTATTGATTTCATCTGTGTGTTTATTTTCCAGCTTTGCCATGATCGCGGATATTTAGTAACACAAGATGAATTGGATCAGACGTTGGATCAGTTCAAAGAACAGTTTGGAGATAAACCTAGGTAATTGCCAAAAAATACCTTACCAACATGCAGCTTCGTAGTTTCCGATACTGTCTTGTTTACCAATGCATTCTTAACTTTCTGATCTAACATTTCCATGGTCTAAGCAATTTTGTTTTCACTTTGTACAGTACATTGTATTATATGTATATAATTAGTGAATGTTGTACAATAAATTAATTTTATATAGTTCATAGAAAAGATACATTTGTTTTGACTTATGACATTTTTTACCATAGTCTAAATAGAAAATAGTAAAATCATCATAATTCCCTTTTTTGTGACCAGTTACTATACTTTTTTGTGCTGTAGGAGGAAAACATGGACTTTTATTATATGAATACCTATTAGTATAGGTGTGATTGTATTTTGTATATAGTTAGAATTATTACGTTTAATTTTAATTTTTTGATGTACAATATAATGAGATTGAATACCTAAACATACTTAAATTCAAATATTTTGCAAATACAAAATCCTGATGTTATAAGCAGGGTTTAAAGATAACACATACTCCAATCTCCATAGTTATTTAAATATTATTTACTAGCTGATGCCCACGGCTTCGCCCGCGTGGAATTTTGTTCCCGTTCCCGCAACCCTTGGGAACCTTTTCCCGGGATAAAAAGTAGCCTATGTGTTATTCCAGGTTCTAATCTACCCCTGTACCAAATTTCAACCAAATCAGTCCAGCCGTTTATGCGTGAAAGAGGAACAAACATCCATCCATCCATCCAAACAAACTTTCGCCTTTATAATATTAGTAGGATTATACATTCCTATCCTCAGTCACTCCCTTCTTTGTCATATCTTCTTTCACACAATCCATCCATTTTTTTTTGGGCCGACCTGTGGTGATTAAGCCCTCTACATTCATGCTTTGTTAGAGTTATATTTAGTTAGAGTTAATTATTTGCATGTCAAAGTTAAATATAACTTTTAATTAAATTATTAAAAATTTTCATTCAAATTTTCAATTGATTCAAATTGGTTTTACAGTGAGAAAAGGCCGGCCAGAAGTGATTTGATAGTGCTAGTTGCTCACAATGATGACCCAACAGATCAGATGTTCGTATTCTTTCCTGATGAACCCAAAATTGGAATTAAAACTATTAAAACATATTGTACTAGGATGCAAGAAGAAAATATTCATAGAGCTATTGTTGTAGTTCAAGCAGGTATTGTTTTTATTAAGATTTCTACTATTTTTTAAATGATCACATGCATCATTCTCAAATTTTTTGTGTTCAATGGTGATCTTCTCAAAATTACCATGTGCCCATAATATTGTCTTAATCTTGTACTGTGATACAGTCTTGCCCATCAACTTGTTACCACAAAATCATGTGTAGCATTTGTAACTGGTACACTGAGAACAAATTACATCTATAAAATGATGATATCACCATTTGGTAGTGGTAGTCAGTTTTGTAGTTAGGTGATGAAACGGAGAGAATGAGTTTAAAATTTATGAACAAATTTGTGGTGATAATAATAACTTTTTGCTAACACTACTTCCATTTCGTTTTTTTTTTAGGTATGACACCATCAGCCAAACAATCACTGGTGGATATGGCCCCCAAATATATTTTAGAGCAATTTCTGGAATCAGAATTGTTGATCAATATTACAGAACATGAATTGGTGCCTGAACACATTGTGCTGACCCCAGATGAGAAATCAGAACTCTTGACAAGATAGTATCCTTTTAAAAAAATCATATTGTGATATTTGCTAGAACTTTTGCCAATGTGCTATTACTTCCCATCGTTAGCATTCCCCATCCAGTCTTCCAGCTAACTCCTCATCATTCTCTGAACCTTTTCCCAACTCGGTTGGGGTCGGCTTTCCAGTCTAACTAAGATGCAGCTGAACATCGATATTTTCCGTGAAACGACTGCCATCTGACCTCCACAACCAATGGTCCAATGACCAAATGGCGATATCGAAGTTCCAAGTTAGATGGGTTGGACTTTTGAGGCCTCTAACTACCCGTAACGACTGCCACAGATGTTTGTATGGCAACCGGGACCGACGGCTTAACATGCTCTCCGAGGCACGACCAGACCAGTGCAAACAGCCATATTCACGTATACAACTTTTTGCACTGTGCGGGGATCGAACCCGCGCCTCTTATGTAGCTTCCAGCTAACTGGTATGTTGTTAAATATGAAATTGCCGTTTTGTTATAAGAAATTGGAGGAAATTAGAAAAATGGAATAGAAATATTATATTTTTATTCATTTACATTTTATATGAATTATTGATATGTAGATTTTGATTACTTTTATGATAGTTTTAGGCTAATTGTGTTAATTGATTATATTTCCTTAACTTGTATAACAGTAAATTGAAAGAGAACATGTTGATGAGGATTCAGGCTGGTGACCCCGTGGCGAGATATTTCGGACTGAAGAGAGGACAGGTATGTTAATAATGTTATGTTATCTTCGTCAGGTGTTATCTTATACAGGCTTTAACGATCCTCCCTTTCTGATTGATAACAACGCCCCCTTTTTTTCCTGTGTGAAATCCCCACGGATACCTCTTCGCCGAAGTCAGCGCCGCCGGTGGTTATGATGTGGCGGTTATGATGGCGCCATATGGCCGCACAGCTGCCGAGGGTATTACCTTTGTCATATCCGTCACGCCCCGGCTAACCCAGGGCCATCAAAGGCTCTCTCGGGTGGTACCGAGGCTCTAGGGTAGGCTTTGCTTTCAAGGTTGGACCGCAAAAGCCAAATTTAAAAGTAGTTAAAATCCCTTTTTCCACTCCGACCAACTAAACGGATCAATTAGTTGATCCGTTTGATACTCTTAAAGACACTTTGTTCCTAATCAGACCAACTAATATGATCTGTGTTAACTTATAATGAATGGTCTTAACGAATCAACTTACTTGGAATCCACATTATACCCGTACTCTATCGAAGTGAAAAATCTGACGAATGACAGTAGCAAACGAAATAATATCACGTGACATGAGTATATCATGTCGCTGGTCTCAAATGAAATAATATACTACGATAAAAATTTACCTTTTTATTTGTCCTTAATAAACTTAATGTTTAATATTTGAATTTTGATGTGTAAAAAAATGATATGGTATTTCCTTTCCAGGTGGTGAAGATTATTCGATCATCGGAAACGGCCGGACGATACATTTCCTATAGATTAGTTTGTTAATTAAGAGTTAATTCCAAGAAATATATAATATTTTCACAAAGTTTGTTCTATTACTTAAATAGGTCCCTAAATCCCTATCATCATCATCATCATCCTCCTTGCGTTAATTCTGGTAGCTGCCGAACTGTCACTTCGGAGTCCGGGGTCATTTTCTTTCCAGTCTAACTGCGTCGCGGCTGAACTACGATATTTTCAGTAAAGCAACTGCCATTTGGCCTCCATAACAAATAGACATTTAGTTGGAAGTACTGCAGTTAGACCAATAGAAATTATCGAAATACTTATCACTAATAATAATAGTCAGACTAGCGTTCATAGGCTTTAGTTACCATTTACCATCAAGTGGGAAGTGGGTATGTCTTTAGCAGTTACTTTCAACAGGTAGAAAGCTTAGAAGCGAAAAGGGCATTCATCTCATTTTAGACACTGGAATTGCATACCTAAAATAATACCTACATTAAAATTTTCAGTTTCATGTGCACAAGACTTCGCCTCTCTTTATATTGGAATTCCTCTGTGCACTCCCGGGTTTGCTGGTAGAGAATTCAACCATGAGTTAAACTCGCCGTTGCACATAACATCTCATATGTATTGTGCTGTACTGAGCTCCTCAAATTTAAAACACTTCGATCGAATCGAAATTACCTATACCATACCAAGTAGAGAGTGAACTTCTACTTACTATAATTTGGTCAGTATAAACGGGTTTATCTTCCTTCCACTTCACTTCGTTTCTTCCTGCAAAGCATTGAAACGAAATAAAATTACAGAATTTTGTTCAGTGATAAGATAAGTTGCAGTAATCGTAAGTAACGCAGCTTAGCGCCTACTTGTATTTAGTGGCAACCAAACGCGAGTTAATTTTTTTCTGTTGTAAAATGACGATGACAATGAACGTTTTACAACTACATATTTATGTTGATTTTATATATAGGTACCTGCGTATTTAAATAATAGGTACCGATTCTAGAACATTACAACACCATAGAGTATAGATGGATAATTGGATACCGAAAATGTGAACCAACTGTAAATACCTACATGTAGACGCATAATAGTGACGTGCAGACTTTTAATAGGGTGTGAGGTCCCACTAAAATTCATATGGGTTACGGTTGAGATGGCGGCTTTTTGAATTTATGGAATGTACCTAAGCCCATGGCGCATAGGATAGGTATTTTATGTGTGTAAATACCTACATATAGGTTGGTACCTAAGCACCGAGAGTACCTACCGAGATCAATGCTAATGAATTGATACTTTGTTGCAAAAAAATATTTACAATGAGCAGGAATCGAACTTGCAACCGTTAACATAGCTTTCAGATACTATCATCACACCACATCACAGGGTACCTGGTTCTACGAAGATGTTCGAAATCCCCACAAAGCTCACCAGCTAGCAGCTATACCTGTCGAAGAAAGGACGAGGATCTGGTGTGGGGTTTCCTGTCGTGGTTCGGGAATCAGACAGACTGTATTTGCTTGTGTAGATGTGAATATAAGCTTCAAGATGCAACTGGGGCTAACGGCTAACGGGGGGGACGGCAATACAGTTGGCATGTAGACTTCGATTACCATCAAGTGGGCCGTGGGATCGTTTGTCACCAGTAGCAGAACTCCAAATAAATACTAGAAACAGTATCAGCAAAATATAAACAAACAAAGCTACGAATACGTCACAGTTATGCGATAAACTAGCGGAACGCGGCCAAAATTAAACAATTACAAACTTACATTTACTTAACGGCTAAACTTTCATGAAATTCCATGATCTGTATATAATGGAATCACGCAATACATCTCATTGTACTCAGTACTGGGTAATATGCGCACGCGACGACGGCATTGGTGTACTTCACACGCAGCATGCACATCGTAGTTCGCGCACGCCACGAGATTCTCGCAATACGCGCAAATGTTCAAATTTATTGCGATTAGCTATCGTAATGGATCTTGATCACTGTGATACATTTTGTAATGTATGGAGTTATTGATTTTTTTCTAAGACTCTTGACTGTTTAGGTGTCGAAGTGATTATTATTGTTGTTGTTGTGAAATTGACTGTTCTTCGCCGATCTGAGGATTGCATATTGGTAAGTTAACGTACCTAACGTAAGAATAAATAACCTTAACACTTGATCTGTAAAATAACGTAGATTATTTCATGTATTGTAATTTGCCTTGACTGTATCGGATCAAGGAGAATGGGGACCTCGGGTCATATCCCCCACCTCCTCCCCCCTCGAGTTGAGACTTATCGGGTTGGTATTTGCTAGACAAATATTTTTATTTTCTTTCGATGCCTCTATATTTATCACCTATATTTCTAACTCTCTCAAGATAAATTCATATGGGTTCCAAGACAGTTTAACTTGCCCCGGGATTAGATTGGGCTACACCTGGAATATACAAAAGTAGGAAGAAATTATATGAATTATACGATATAAAGGCATCTACTAGTGAGCCACAGGTAATTGAAAATATTAAAATATACTCGAAATTATTCAAGAAAGTATGTTTAATCGCCAAATCTAATCATATACGGGCTACAATAGAAAAATCTGATAATAAAATTAAGGCAACATGGAATGTCATTAACAAAGAAACCTGTAAAACAAGGGCACGTGATCGATCCTTCGACTTAAAAATAGATGATCAATACATTACCACTGATTCTGCAGTGGCCCATGCTTTTGAATCTTTTTTCACAAATATTGCAATTACTACTACGAGTGAATTAAATTCGTCGCAAAACGTAGCCGATTCCCTTCTTAAATCTTGTGTTCCTAAATGTAATGTAATCTTTAATTTTCAGTATATAGACACTGAAACAATACTTAAAACATTTAAACAATTAAATATAAAAAAGACTGAAGATCTCTGGGGCATTTCAACCAATATAATAAATTCAATAATTACCCACTATTGCGCCATACCTTGCATTCATATTCAATAAATGTATAGATGAAAAACAATTTCCAAATCTTATGAAGTACAGTAAAATCATTCCGTTATTCAAAGCAGGGGACAAAAGTGACCCATCCAATTTTCGTCCCATCTCTATATTACCAGCGCTAAGTAAAATTTTTGAAAAAATAATATTTAATCAACTGCTTTCACATTTTGCAGCCAATGATTTACTTCATAAAAAACAGTTTGGTTTTACTAAAGGCAAAAATACAACAGATGCAGGAGTCGCACTAGTTAAACATATATTTGATGCATGGGAGGAGAAGCAGGATGCCATTGGTATTTTTTGTGACTTATCAAAGGCTTTCGATTGTGTTGATCATGAGACCTTGTTATTAAAGTTAGATTATTATGGTGTCTCGAATAGCTCACTTAGCTTACTTAGGTCTTACCTCACTGGCAGAGTACAAAAAGTAAACGTTAATGGCACCGATTCTTCTGGCGCCCCGCTAGTCATGGGAGTACCCCAAGGCTCGATATTAGGACCCCTTTTGTTCCTGATATATGTAAACGACCTTCCATACTTCATTGAAAATCTTTGTGAAATAGTATTATTTGCTGATGACACTTCATTAATTTTTAAAACTGACAGACAAAAAGTAATACTTGACGATGTGAATAATACCCTTTCTGTAATATTGCATTGGTTCACGAGTAATAACCTGCTACTTAATGCCAAAAAAACAAAATGTGTAAAATTTACGATGCCAAATGTAAGACATATAGACTCAAACATTATAATGAATAATGAAACTGTGGAAATAGTCAATACCACAGTTTTTCTTGGCATCACACTAGATAATAAACTACAATGGGGTTCTCATATCACAGCCTTAGCAGGAAGACTTAGCTCAGCTGCCTATGCGGTTAGAAAGATAAGGTCACTAACTGACGAGAAAACGGCACGATTAGTTTATTTCAGTTACTTTCATAGCGTTATGTCATATGGTCTGCTGCTGTGGGGCTCAGCTGCCGATATTGCAACTATATTTATATTACAGAAACGAGCCATACGAGCAATCTATTGCCTCGGACCCCGTGACTCGCTGAAAGAACTGTTTAAAGAAATTAATATTTTAACAGTTGCCTCACAATATATTTACGACAACGCCTTATATGTAAGGAAGAACCTAGACCTCTTCCAAAAAAAATCAGACTTTCACAACTTGAATACGCGAAATAAAAATAAACTGGCGATACCGAAACTAAGGCTTCATAAAGTCAGTAATTCGTTTGTGGGCAAATGTATAAAAATATATAATAAAATTCCTCAAGATTTGGCTGACCTGCCACTTGATAAGTTTAAAATAGAATTGAAAAGATTTTTAATTAAAAAAAGCTATTATAAAGTAGACGAATATCTTGATGATAAAAATGCGTGGTCATAATAATCTCTTGCTCTTGCACCCAGTTATTATAAATAAACAACTAAATATTAAAAAGAATAACGATAATCTACCTGAGTTTCTTGCTGGTCTCTTCTCAGGAGATTTAACTACCGAACCAGCGAAAGAATCATTTTCTAATGATTTATTTACTAAGTATCCTAATTTATTATGAATTATAATATTATTGACAAATGTAGGTACATAATTATTGTAAAACTTTGACATTCATAAGTGCTCTTTATGTGCCTAAACTGAATAAATGAAATTGATTCTTTGATTGATTCTTTGATTCTTTGATTATTTCCCGATTGACATTAGAACAATGTCTACCTGTTCCAAACTACCAATATATGGAACTTTTTAAACTCCAAACTTTTTTTTATTAGGTAAATGTAGAATAACATAGTTATTTCTCATTACCATTAGTAAGGCTCAGCCTCTTAGGCGATAGTGGAGAAAAAACCCCTTATCAAACGCCACTACGGCATTTTGACGTCATTTTACAACAATGATTTGCTACTAACAATTATGTTCTCACTAGTCCATTGAGATAAGTTTTCCGAGGAAATTTTACGGACAGAAAAAAATTGAGATAAGTTTAAGCTAATGTTTGCGCGTGATCTTGATTTCCTGGAAACTTCCTACTTCCTTTATGTTAGGAAAATCTCATGGAAACGAGCGCCAAGTCGAGTCAATAGGCCTACCTGCCTACTCAAAAATATGGGTAGGTACCCAATATCGTTAATAATCACACTTCCGCCTCCTTTTTAACAATCAGGTGCGAGTATAATAATTTTTGAATAAACATTTATTATAGGTATATGTATTCTATAGTCATTTTGTACTATGCACTATGAGCGTTGAGAGATTAAGTTACTAGTCCTTGGTCTATGACTATGAGCCTATACCTACTGCTTATTACCAACTGTTAAATTTGGTTAAGTCAACTGATATTCCAGTTTGACATTCTTTTCTTTTTACATATGCAGCAATAAATTAATATTCCATTCTTGTTTCACATTGTTTTACGTACGAATGTGAGGTGAGACATCGTAATAGCAAATTTTGTATTCCATAATTGTATTATCATACCTACTAAAAATCTATTTAGTTAGTATAACTTTATTTCTTTTGGAATCTATGTCTTAATAAAATGCTAGTTATAATACCTTGTGTTTGTAATCGATTCATCGATAGGTTATAAATGTTTGCTCATAAAACGTCGGAAAGTCTTTCTCACTTAAACAGTCTCATTGTTCATAAGTGTACACAAATTATTATTTGATGAGAGTACAAAAACATAATCATTGTTTGTATCAATACAATTGCGTATTTGTAAATTCTGACGTCCAAAGCAGCATTTAGCTGTTAGGTACAAATTCAAACCATTTCAAATTATCGTGAAATATGCTCATCAATTTAGAAACCTGGTTAAGTTAAGAATCTTCAAGGGCCACTCCATATCTGCCCATGGTTATGGCAAAACAGGCTAAGGGGCCGATGTATACAAGATCAGAGGCCTGCCCCACGGGAAATCGAGGTACAGCTTTTACAATCCCGACTGGTGTTCGGTTTCACCGATCGATTCTTCAATGAGTCCCCGGTAACCTCTCACTCATTGCATGTGCATGAGTTTATCGGACATCCCACACTTAACCGTAGCGTATGAGCCGAGGCCGTTTTCATAAATCACACCGGACAAACTTAAGGTACTTTTCTTAAAAAATACACACGCTGGTGATTTTGTTCACTATGTAAGTAGGTCAACTGTAATATCGTCATAATGCTAACATCAACCCCGGTTTGCATATCAAGCTTGCACTTTCAAGCACGGTGTCATTTCTCCTATTCTTCCTGATAGATTTATCTTGTAGATTTGTTGTTTTGGGCAAGGTTTGTAAAGACAATGTACAATTTGAAATAAATAAATAAAGAAATCTTGCCTCTTGGGAAATTACAGTGGATAATCCCGAAAAGAAAGTCAGCAACACACCTTCCACCATAATGAGCAGGTGTACTAATTTGCAGCACAGATGGGTTCTTAGTGGGCTGCATAATGCCACGTGGAGTTACTTAAGCAGTGTTACTGCTTTCCGCAGGGTGAAGGTACTTCCTCGGTCGGGCAACTCCAAATTCGAACGGGAAATTCCGTTATGCCCTACCTCTTTTAAAATATCTTATATACTCTAGCATAATTCATAGTTTAAAATTTACATTATAATACGTAACTAACACTTACTTATCATTTTATAATTATGAAAATCATGAAGCGGAATCAGAGTAATATAAAGTTATTATAAGCATGCAACGGCTCGCGTCTCATGTAACCGGCGTGAGTTACTTCTGCTATAGGACAGTTAAGGTTAGAAAATTGAGTGCGCTTTTCATAGGTACAGGCGACAAAAAAGGACCGGGAGAGGTATAGCACTCTTCCATGCCGCCGAAAGTGCACTAAGCGGTGGTGATCACAAAATGACCTTCGTCATCCTCCATGGGCCATGAGTATTGGGTGAGTATTGGGGCTGACCATCGCCTTATCAGAAGCCGCCCCATAACACCAGCAAGGACGGGTATATATACATTTACTTGGTAAATGTTTGTATATAGACCAAAAAAAGAAAAAAAGAAGCCGCGGCCGCATTTCGAATCGGTGGTCCATTCGCTATACTAGCCTTTTAATTTTTATATGATATAATTTTAAAGGTTTATACATAATAAATGATTTAGAATTTGGTTTTCATCTACGAAATTGCCATCCTAACAATCAATACTTTGCAAATCAAATATATTTATCAAATTGAATACATTTCGAAATTGATGCTATCTGACGAGAGTAACGCACCCGGTTATTCATTCTCAGGATATAAATTATTAATATTGATGAGTTTTAAATTAAAAAATGACTACTTTCTCGGACTCATGTAAATATCAGCCACGCATTTGTCGGTCCCTGTTCGTCACGACTGCGAATTAGAAAGTAATAAAGATTATACTTTGATATTGCTTGAATTTGAATCGAACCGGTACTTCACATCCGCAGAAGCGGAAAATGTTTCAAAATGTATCCGCACGGATGAAGATGAATAGATAAATATATAATACAATACAAGTGGAGTCTAATGAATAAATAAAGTATTGTAGGAAGAAGTTATACAATAGGTGGTTACGGGTAGTAGGAGCCCTCAAAAGTCCGACTAGCCTTACTACAGAACTTCTATATCACTAATTTGATTGTAAAGGTCCGATGGTAGTCACTTCACGGGTTCACGTTGTTAGTTTAATGCCTAGGACTCGAATCCGGGACCTCTTGATCGTGAAGCCGACTCCTAAAACACTAAGTCACCGACGCTTCAGAAACAACTTCCGAACATTTGCGTAAACTTCAGAAAGTATCATGGTTTTTGATCATTTCTTTGACCAAAATAGTAAAATCTTAAAATGCTGACATCAGACTTCTAAGAGAAAGCCTTGTATGCAACCTTGCCTTGTAGTAAACATCAAAAAATAAAGGTGCAGTTTATTATTGGTCCCTAACAGTAATAAAGCCGATGGTTCCTTTACGTTATGATCCTATAATGGATATACAATCGTTATGTTGTGGTTGTGAAAGTCACCGTAGTTGTAAAACTCATAAGGGTTAACATTTCCTCTTCTATACATAAATTTAACTTAAGTTATTCCACAAAGATCAACGCTCACAATGAAATTACCGATTAAATTAATTCTAGAGTTGCCACAAGTGATTCTGTAGACGAGATTTGGAATAAAAAGAAATAAACATCCTTCTAGTTATGTCTACCCATTTCGAGACTTACGAACCAAACTATCATAGTTACTATTTGCACGTTATTATATTATTCAAAAGAGTAGTATCTAAGTGTAGGCACTTCTGTTAAAAGTATACAGGATCAGGCTCATATAACAGTTATGGTGCAATATCGAATATAAATGTACTTAAATATAATGTGTATCTTAAGCGTGATATTGAATTTGTATGTTTATTCATCGGTTATGTTTTCAAAGAACTGTGGAAGGTTAAAGTCATATACAGACATGTATGGATAAGCCTCCTACTTACTAGGCAAGCACACATGATGTTGATGCCAATAAACTCTTATAACCATAAGTATCATTGCTGGGTTTCACATTTAATCTGTGACCTTAGGAAGGCTTAAGTCATAAAAGTTTGAGTTGTAATTCTTATCTATAGATCTTTTTAATCACATACCGTCTATATGTTTACGATTTGTATAGTAAACCATTAAAGAAAGAATATTTTATTTATATACACCATAAAAACTACGCCTGGTAGTAAGCATTCTATGCCGATTAAGGTGGTATCTAATCACATAATACCTACATATACAATTTCATGGGATATACTGTAGGGCGGAGGTTTTGTTATGACGCACATTAGAAGGGGCTATTTTCAGCAGTAATTGCAATAGGCAATTAGTCTATTGCTGGCTTACTGCTGAAAAATTTTCTAAACAATTTCAATTTCACACATCAATTACATTGAATGATGTGTACCGTTCTTATTCAGAAGTATTTTTACACGCTTTTATCTCGACTTAGTCTACAAGAATGTCAATGATCTGAAGTAGGTAAACTTAATGATAAAAGTAGCCAATACCCTTCTCCTACCTCCTATACTGCAAAACTAGTTGTGTAAAATAATACCTTATCCATGAATAAATAAAAAATAGCGAGTTCATAGGTCTGTTGCGAAAATATAGGTATTAAACAAATGGAGAACATTTTAATTTATATTATTAGTATGGCGGGACTCTGATTAATGGTTCGCATTTTATTTTATTTAAGAAACGTTGTCTCAAGGATTATGATTAATTGTTATGAGGTAGAAACAGAGAATAAGCCTAAAACACACGTGGGTTTTACAAGGAATCAACGCCTTGTAGTGGTATTGAAAGTATGTTATGATACTTTTGATAAATGAGTAGATACAGACAGATACTGTTTGATATTCAATATTTTCGTTCGTTTGCATAAAGAAAGTGAACCGTTGCGGAAAGTGACTTAATATATCACAACTAGGACACCCAATCTTAAGTTGGTCAACATTTTATAAGCGATTTGCAGTGAGGAAGTCGTTTTGGGTATTATTTTTAATTTTATATAATCACTTATAATAAACACAAATTATATAGTATAATTTTGACAATTATATAAGTTTGTATACGTAATATAATATATACTAATTTATATTATCTAGCGCGACTACCTCGTTAGGTCCGTAACTTGAGTTATAAGTTTGCGCAGTCTGTTATGTTTCTGGACGAAATTTTATGGAGTAGCAGGAATCTATAAACGTCATTGGTATATTTTAACTACTAAGCTATCGACATGGATCTGAAGTGAAAAAACGTGTATACATACAACAATTATTGAATGTTCATTGACATTAATGGTTCATCCTTTACCTAGTCACGTGTGGCTCGAAACAGTTTTCGTCCAAACACGAACGGACTTTAGCACGACATTTCCACTATAACAACTCATCAGTATGCATTCGGATGTTTGGGTAACATCGCTTCCTTTGCTTGTTACGTCTACAGTACAAACCTCACCCATTCTACCTCACTTCCTCTTCTTGATATTAGGTTAACAACCTACACTTTACAATTATAAGTGATTTTTATTAACACGAGGAAACTTCACCGAGCTACTGGTTCAGTTCTTTAATATCCGTGTGGTGGCGGAGAAAAACGCAGACGAAATCACTTTTTCTTTTCAATTCGAGAGAGGTTATGTCGGACTCGAACTAACCAAAACGCACGCTGTCTTTGGCTCTTTGATTGCCGGAAGTGAGATTGTACAAGACATATCTCTTGCACCACGGCAGACCCGAGGACATCTCTTGGAGATGACCCCTTCCCCTAATGAGGGAACCATGGTGTTCCCATCTAGCCCCTGGATATGGGGAGGCGCACTTTGCGTCGCCGCCGTGGCAGACCATATCACTGAGAGAGAAGAAATACTGGAAAATCCAGAAGTAAACTGTGATGGGTTAATTGATTTATTTATTGAATATTTCAAGTATATTGGAATCGAGCCAAGTTTAAACTACTCGTTGTGTTGCAGTAAAACAGCAACCGCGCAATATTTCCAAGATTTCAATAATTAAATTTCTCTTGCAATTGTATTAAAATTAGTCTTTAACAATAGTTTCAATCAATCAACAGGTCAGGAAACGATCTCGCTAATTGAATTCCTGAGGCTGTGAGAAAGTCTTACAAAAACGTCGCACGCGCATGCCGAAGTGACCTTCGTTCGTTCGTTGTTTGTAAACAGTTTTAATATTGAAGATGAGGTGCGGTGAACTTTACAAATAAGGTCGTTAAATATGTAGATTTAGTACCGTCCTACCTACCGTCCTAACTATTTGTACGTCTGATAGAGTACATACAGGAACAGGCCAGCCACTGTGGCGTTGCAGTGGAACGTTCGACTGCTACCAGTATCATTGAAAATATTTGTAAGTGACCGACCGCGATTTTCACGCATGCTTTCCTTTCGAGGATGAGGTTTCAAGCAGCGAGATAGGCAGTCATCCTTATACCTAATATAAATATTAGCTTTGAGGCGAGCCACACGGGGTAAACAGATAATTGGTTTACCCCATCAGGAGGAGAAAGCGACTTTGAAGTACAGGATGTAACTGGGACGATGAAGTATTGTCAGGACAAAGTTGACATGACAGATTATTTGGGTAAATTGACACGGTGAATCAGCACCTGCCAAACCCGAGTGATACCGAGCATGACAAGCTAGAACATAACGTACACAGTTGCAATTGTCGGCTGGTATTTTTTAACATATTAAACAAACATAGCTGTTCTCAAAACGGAGACGTTTTAATGAGAACATAGAATTACTTACAGTAAACCGTATCTTTTAAACATATCTTTATATGTCATTTCTTGTTAGCCAGTTGTCACTGCAGTTGTAATTACGTATGGAGCATGTCGTGTAACGTGGACCAGTGCCATAATGACGGTACAACCAACATGTGACAGTTTATATCCTCAAACTGGCTGCTTCGATGTCTCATAGTATGAGATTGCGATCGTCAGGTCGTAAGTTCGATTCTACAGTCGAGGAAAGATTTTTAGTAGTATTACGGGGCTTAGGAATGTCGTGACGGAAAAAAAATGCTCACTACTACTACTGTATCTCGTATGAAGGGTGTCGTAAGAGGCGACTAAGGAAAAACGCAGACGTTGTTACTGCGAGAGAAGGTAAACTCGAAATAAAATTCTATACCAACCCATCTGGCCAGCGTGGAAATAGTAGACCAAAGCCTCCCAACATTGGGATATATATATGTTCACCATTGGATTGTGATAGGCATAGGTTAAGAAAAAACCGCGGTAATATGGGTAATGGACTGCTAAGACGAGGTCTCGGATTCGATACCAGGTTTTACCATGGCACACACCAATGACTTTTCGATGGGTGTTCGAAGTTCTATGTGTATTTATCTTAAGTTTATAAGTGCTCAGTTAATGGCAATAGGCTTGCCTCCTATTACTTTAGGACCTAAACATAAACTGGCGAAATGAGGGTGCTAGCACCTCTGCCTACCCCTTCGGGGATACAGGCGTGAGTTTATGTTATGTTGGATTGCGATAGGTTAATTAATAGGAATGTCGCGACACTCTCACATCACATTGCAGAATTAATAAAGTTGTTGAGCATTCCGATTAGGTATTTAGTTTTGAAGTTATTATTTTTTAAATTTACAATAGTGAGAGGTTGATACATCCCAGATCAAGTAAGCACCTATTCGTACCAGCCGAACTTGTACTGTGTATCTATTTAACATAAATTACTAGTGAATTAATTACTTATAAATTGCTGCTTGCTGATTGTGTTAAATTAGGGCAATTGATACATATTCCGAGTCATAAATCTTTTCGGCTGTTGCGTGTTTATGCAACAATGAAAAAAGTTTCATATCATGCGGTCAACAAAAACGTGTGCAATACTTGTACTTTTGACAGAAAGAGGTTGGTTACAAATTCATAATTGACAATCTGTCAGATGTCAATTGCGAATTTGTAATGTATGTGAACTTATAAATAAACTGAAATACTTAATTCACTCAATTACAGAGCAATAAGTATGTACCGAAAAAGAATATATAAAAATGTTGACTATACTTTACATCTGTAAGTGGAATACGTTCCATGGATGAAATGCAGTCCATTAACAGTTAAAAAGTACTGGCATAGCATCTTTTTACACGTTGCTTAAAAAACTTCACAATATTAAAACTTTTTGAACTGATTCTATCGAGATAGAAGTTCATTAAAATACTTACTATTTTATTTAGTTTTCTCTTCTAGTACTACTAAAAGAAATAGACGTTTATCTGTCAAATCACTATATAAATATAAAGAAAAAGGCGTTTTAAAAGCGTATAAGAAATTATAGTATACAAACAAAATACATCAACGCGTGCAACATTCTTACACAGCACGCGTTTATGTCTTTTGTATAAGATTCATAGCTGGCATATTATATTAATAAAATTGGTTACCGTACATACACCTTAAAGGTATGTACATAATAATCCTAAAATAACATACATATTACAGATAAAGTACAAATCCGTATCAACCACAACATTCGGTAAACAACAATTACTCGAAGGCGAGATCGGATCGCTCCCCATAGTTATCAGAGCATCGCCTAATGACGGCGACGTGATTGAACAGAGACGCCGCGGTTTTAAATAATACACAACATTATTCTATAAAACCGATACTTTCTATGGCAGATAAAAGTGATCTGTGTAACGCTTCAATTCAGCGGGTAATATTGATTTCGCTGCTCTCGTAAAAGAAAACGTGATGTTCTATGTTTTTTTTTAAAAGAGTCGTGATGTGATGCAGGTAATGTAAGAGCTCGGCGTGTTATACAAACTTTGGTTATATTTTGATTACTATGTTTTATATATAGATAGTGCACGCGGCTTCACCCGCGTTTATGTAGGCTATCGCGACTTTTCGTCTCATCTCCGGTTCTACTCGACGGATTACGATCAAACATACAAAAGGTTTTAATCTTTCCAAAACTTAATCTAAAGATTTAATCTGACCAAGACAAGATATAAAATGACATCAAAATTCGTTCATTTTATTTATTTTTCATTTTATATTTTGGTTATCAAATTTCCGCACCCTGTCTGATGGAAAGCGTGGGTGCAGTCATAGAGGCCGTCACTAGCATGGATAAACAGACAAACAAACAAGAATTGAATGTGTTCACAATGGTTAATCTAACATAACACAAGTTTTATTAATTATCCAATGTACAGACATGACCATATTACAATGTTATAATAGCATAGATTAGATATGTACAGTCACTTTCAAAAGTTGTTGAACTCTAATGAAGGAGAAGGGCCATACGCTCACGCGTCCAATGACGTACTTACGATCGTTTTCTGAGGAAAGGATAGCGATAATAATCTACCATTATCCGTGCGCGAAATCTCCTAGGATACCAATCCCACCGGAGTCGATAAAAGAGGTCCTCTTTTGAGATGACCCCTTTCGAATATTCTTCGATATTGATTTACCTGAGTGAGTTGCTGGTATATTTTCGGCTGGCTCTCCAACTTATTGAATCAGCGAATGAATTTATAAATGATTTACATATTTACATTATTTTGATATTTTTGACAAATATTATTGTAAAATTCATGTGTGTAGTTTTTATGTTCCTAAAATGACTAAACGACATTGAAAATCAGGGGAACTATATGTTGTGTCTTCATTGTTGAATACAGAACGAGCCAAAATATTCACTCTGCAACACAGGTTTACGTCCTAAGACGTAAACCTTTATAGGAAGTCAACAGTAATAAATCTATTAGGTGATTAAAAAAATATCGCTTCTAATTTTCGAGAATATAACACTGTTTTGTGTTTTCGCAATACTATCCTACAGACAGGAATTTCAAACACAGAACGATATAATTTATTTTATATGTACCCTCTTTGGAATCAGACCAACGACCGGTATGATGACTGACAAAAGTTGTTGTGTGTTTAGTAAATATCAGCGTGTTAACTTTTGTAGTTGATTGTACCAACTTACACTCAAAAGACAAATTCTAGAACAAACATTTGATATTAAGCTAGGAGGCTTGATGACGTCATAATGTGGTCCTAACGGTGCTAACATTCATATGTAGAATTTATCGCAGATCTTGACAGACTATACAGGCTAGTCAGGGTTTATCAGACTAGACAAGAATATATGATAAAATAAACACGTTATATTAAGTATTCAGATTTTTGCAGAGGTTGAAACGAATCGCGCCGATAACAATATTGTAGCAGTACAAGTAAAAAAAATATTTTCATTTTAGTTAAAAGTTTATATCTTCTGGGATCAGGTGCGATGTTTTGGGGCCCTATGAAGATTTTCGGTGCCCACATGTTTTCATATGTAAGCTGGTGTAATTTATTTATACAACTGCAAACAATTCGATTGAATAAAGTAATATGTGATATTTCTGTATTTTTGTCACAATTTTGAAGCCTAGACATTGATAACTAGTGTGAATAGACTTGCAGACTCCTTCATTACCGCGTTACCGAATTTATAATGTCAGAGGCAGTGACTCGTGACTTCTAAGTGTTAAAAAATTGGTGTCACTGTAATATTTTTTTTCGGTCAAAGTTGATAATGGTTTATGAAAATTGATATTTTTTGATTAAAATTCATAACGTTTCACTGTTCATATATTCTGTCGCTTTCTCACGCTTAGATTTCGTGTAAAGATGTGTATATTATTTGCGCACCAGTGTTGAAATGTGCGCAAGATTTTAAATCAGTAATTTTGCAGAAATATTTTTTGGCAATGAATAGGTCAATAGATATTATTCTTGTATAAACTATGCAAATCGTAGACGCTGCGTTATATATCTATCTCCCTTCCACCACTATTTTCCATCTCTATCGTTGGACGACGAAATTTGCTTTACTTACGAACTCCCTGTTTTAATTCAGAATATAGTTATGGTGATAAACAAGCGGTTTTTGTATTACACTCTTACACGCTCTACTACCCGCAGCCATTAATTAAATTATCATAACTAAGCCTTATGCAAAGATCCGTTAATTTTTAAGTTAAATAAGTACTATTACGCTCATTTTAAACCAACAATTGACGGTTTCTGCGACTGGTGATACAGTAGTGGTATATTTTGAATTCGGCCATCTTTTGAAAACGTATACTGGCAAAATTTTGTCTGATTTTTTTGTTAGGTACTCAGTGAAAGTCGTCGAGTCTTCATGTCAGAGTCCACTCAAATATGATGTGACTTGATTTTTTCAGCTATTGGGAGTGACTGCCATTCGTTCACTGACTAGTCAGTAACTAACTGCTAACAGAGCTGTTCAGTAGGCCCACCACAAACCCCTAAAACAAGTCAATAATTGAACTGCAATACTAGCAACTGAAACTTTGTAATCCCATATCAATATTATAAAGTTACATTTGCCCCGCTGCGTGTCCGGGCAGGAGGTCTTGGCTTAAATGGTCTCACAACCATGGACGATGGAAGTGGAGAAGGAAAAGCCAGAAAGCGTACCTTGAACTCCAAGTTCAACTTAGCCTCGGATGAAATCAGGAAAGCACGCCTTCTTTATGATAAAAATGATGACAAAGTTAAATTGCAGCTGGTGGTACAGCTGTCCAATTATTGACCGGCTTTAAGAGTTCATAGCACGGGCCATGGTGGGCCATATGGGCTTCGGTCTTAAAGTGCGCGTCCATTGGCCCGCGCCGAACACACGCACGGTTTAATTTATCAACTTTTCACGTCCTCTTAGAAAAACGAAACACTAAGATTACACTCAATTAAATTCTTCTTCTTTATTCAAGCAAAGTTGGTTGTGTTGCATAAATAAACAATTTATTAATAAATAATTTATTATTATTACTAAGCATTCACTCATCTAAATGGCAACCGCATCTATGTAGCTTAACCCACTGATCCTTTACCGAACAGCGAGCAGACTTGGCCACGGGCACCTCTGAATATAATATGTATAAACGAGTATAACATACCGCTTGAAATAACTCAATTACGAGTGATATCAAATATAACTAGCTAACGTTATAGTAGTATAGGTACGTAATTTCGGGTTCTGTGTCCTACAGTGACCGTTACTACATAGAATTGAGAATGATTGAGCAATTTAAGGGCAAATGACTTCCATATTTGAATCTAATGAGATGGTGTGTGATGGACGAACATTTTGAAAAGTCACGGCGTAAAGTAAAAATTCTCCTTAAAATGCCAACCGAACGGTTTAGCATCTTCTTTCTTTGAACGCAATAAATACTAAACACACGTCTTTCTCTTTTCTCCTACTCCCGAGTTCATCATTCTCTAAGCCTATTCCAAACTCAGTTAGGGTCGGCTTTCTAGCGTAACTAAGATGTGACTGAAGTCGCTACACGGAAAATATCAAATCGGCAACTTGATGGTCCCCTCCACAACCAAATTGGCGATATCGAAGTTCTATAGTTAGGCTAGTCGAACTTTTTAAGGGCTCCAAATACCTGTAACGACTACTATAGATGTTCGTACGGCAACCGGGGCAGATGTTCCTATGGCGTGTTCTCTGAGGCACGACCAGATCAGTGCCAAGCGTCAGTAGGCCAATGTAAGGAGCAGGTCTATCGATAGAGAAGTGCCGAATTAGAATCCTGGTCATTACACCACCAACATCATTGTGCTTGCAACGGCACCGGAATATCGGAGAATCCAAACAATAGATGGTATATACCTCGATATTTCTAATAATAATAAGATTATAATAATAAGTTTGTAGCGAGCTTATGGTGAGTGCCCGCTGGGGCAGCTTGTGACGAGCTGATGGTGAGTGGCGACACCACGGACCCTGATCCTCCCCAGGGGTCCGAGTTATTCTCCCTCACCTCATGTGCTTACCTTAATTGGCCGGCCATGATCACAATGGTCACAAGAGCGGGAGGGCAAGAGTCACCGCCTGCCTTTTTAGCAATTTTAAGACTTATTGTTAAGATAGGCGTCCGTTAATCTCCTCCCATAGTCCATTTACCATTTCATCGAATATTCAACCCCATGACCTAGTTTCCATCGTGGTCGTAGCGCTGCACAGCAATAATAGTCTCTGCACCTGCCGGGTACCATTTCCGGATGTATAATATTGTGCACTCGGGATGTATCATAGTATATTACAATTTAGAGTGCTCATAACTACGAGTATCAATGCAAACCTTTGTGAATGCCGCAAGGCGAAACCGGTTAGGTATAATAATAAATACAGTGGAGAATACAAGTGTGTTATCAATAATGTATGAAAATAAGTTCCACCAAATGCCATCAATCAACAGTATATATAATATTAAATTCTCTTAAAGAGGCCTCTATGTCTTGGCTTCGGCCCGATGCACGCCTTCCAAAGACCCGGGACTCCATAGGCCTGAGAGTTATGGAATTGAGATACAATAATAATTTAGCGAAGGTAGCATGATTTTCTAATTTTAAATTATATTTTATCGTTCTAAAATTACTAACGGTAAACAAAATGGATAACTTCTAAGGGATCTTCGGAGTACAAGGCCTGACGCCCCCGGGAACAATTTGCATTGTGTCGCAACTATGGATCTGTGTTATCTATTTCCTAGATAACTGTCGTTTGCGACCAACTTGATGTTAGTAATAAGACTTATGGTTTGATCTCGTACACTGTTATTTCTTAGAATAGAGACATTCTTGAATAATATTCAGTGCACTTTACTTACGAAATAAATGATTGGCTATTGTACCGTCATTTGATATTGTATTGGGTACAATAGTAACTTCTATCACCTGACCGGACGACTTGCGAATTTTCTTCAATCTCTTAATACTATATATTTCGTGGTTTGTATACTTGGTGTGCGACTCTATTAAGACATTATGGTACCGCCAACCTCTCGGGTCTGTTTACTTAATGGTTGATGGAACAATCTTTTTCTTTTAATACTGAAGAGTCAATTGGCAAAAGCTCACTCTTCAACAAATAATATTCAATAGTCGCCCCTGTGACAAGATAAACCAGATTACAGTATGGAATCGAACCCCGGGCTCCAGTCCGGGATTATCGCTCGAATAATGTGTTACTATTGTAGAAAACATAGAGTGTACTACTTGTAATAATACTTTGTGCAAATGAGTGTATTTTATGTACGTATCTTTATTAAAGGAAAATTACAAAAAACTTAATATAAAATATGGCCCCACAAAACCGTTTCCACTGTTTAACTGAACAGAACTATAACTAACATTTAAATGCGGACATTATTTCATATTTAAGTATTTTCATTACAGTGCATAGATAACTACGTTTGTTTCATTAAATGCTCTCGAAGTAATTTTGCAAATTTGACTTTATTAGTTTTGTGCCTAATATCTGCGGGCAAACTATTAAGTAAGTACGGTACTCGGGGGTATGGCCCGTAGACTATCTAGTAGATAACCTAGGTGTTCCTCGGCAACTTAGGTTGCCTGGAAGAGATCACCGTCGTTGGCGCATTGTACCATTGCGCTAAAAAGTATTCCATGGGTATTTAGGCCAAACTTTGGTACCCATTATGGGCTAAACTGAAAAATGATTGCAGGTTGTTTCAATTCCAGTGCAGTGAGACTTTTCCAATTAAAAAGTACTAACCTCCTTTTTCACCAGTAACACTATTTTTAAAATACAAGGAAAACCCCTTTTTAAACCACTTAGGTGACAGATAAACACACGGCCCACCTGATTGAATGAAGTTACCGTAGCCATAGCAGCACGAGGGGCGTTATACTCATGCTCCCGACTCTCCCGACTCGGTATCACGATGGAATGTCCTACCTACAATAAAAATAAGTTTACCACCTTAGTAGTCCATAAAAAAAACTCACCGAAAGCTCACTGACAATAAAGTATTTTACTCTCAATAAATAATTTCAACAAAGAAATTGAATTAGAATGTTCACATAAATTTAGTAAAACGGTGCGTTATTATAATCCGATTAGGTAGCACTTGTAATTTGTGTGGTGGGTCATTGAAGCGGTAAATCATCTTCACTTTCACTGCACTTTGTTTCATAACACGAGGATGTATTAGTCATGAGTGACCCCTTGTAATTGCCGCTGTCAAACTACGATGTTATGAGTCGACTTATGATTGTAGAAATGAACATTTGTAACTTGACGACCTCTGCTGTGGTGTAGCGGTAGAACGCTCGACTGGTATTACAGAGATCGCGAGTTTGATTCCTGCTTAGAGCAAATATTTGGATGTGTGAATATATATATTTGCATTGGTTTTGGTGTCTATGTTTACAATTTTTTTAGTTAATTAAGTAAATAGTAAAACTTTATAAGACCACGGTAACCTAGTGGTATGGGTAATGGACTGCTCAGACGAGGTGTCGGGTTCGATCCAAGGTTTTACCGTGGCACACACCAATGGCTTTTCGATGCTTTTCGAAGTTATGTGTGTATTTATCACAGGTTTGTAAGTACCCGGTTAATGGCAATAGGCTCGCCACCTATTACATTGGCTTATACATAAACTTGCAAAATGTGGGTGCTAGTACCTCTGCCCTACCACTTCGGGGATATAGGCGTGAGTTTATGTTGTTATGTTGTACAGAGATACGGTCACAACTTAAAAAAAAATCTATACCTAGACAGCTGTAGATAACTTTTTCTCACGATAAGATATGCACGAATGTACTTATTTAGTTGATGATTCAAATATACTCGTAAAATTTATTTTTTTAAGATTGCTATGTTGATTTAAATTGAAATTGATGTTGAATTAAATTGGTTTATATTGGTAAATGATTATGTTTTCGAAAGATGCACCTCTAAACTGTGCACAAGTTTTAGAAAATAGGACGTAATCGAAATTATATCGTAACTTCATGTTCCATATTTAATACAATCAACTTTAATGTACCTATATAATTAAAGATACATTCTCGAATGAATATAACTTTTAATGAACTTAATATCTTCTTGATAATATTTATATTCATATAGGACACGTCAATTAGACTTCTCCTCGCCTGATAGTCAGCTAAAGGTAAAGTCTCAGGACAGAGAGTCACCATTAGAAACATAAAGTTTTACAATGGTGGCGCCCGGCTCGAAGTCGTCATCAGTTGCAAAATCACGCCCTGTTTATAGGATGATAGGATCTCCTTACAGTCACGGGGACTGTAAGGAGAAGGAAACACATGAAATAATATAATGAACAATAGAGTACTATAACCTATTCTGTGACAATAGCGTTATACATTTAAAACCCCCTACAAAATTGAAATGAAACCCTGTAGAAACATTTTTAAAGTTCATTATATATTATCATAATGTGTATAGAATGTTAAATTGAAATTCAAAAATGCTAAGTCTTATTCCTCTTTCACTTGGAGACGACTTTGAGTCCTTCGATTTTCAAAACACTGTAATATTTCGCCGTGTAGCAACTGATGAGATAATCTTTACAACTCACATGTGATAACAATATCATTCTGTGTATTTTGTAGCATTCTCGCACAGATTAAAAAAAAAACTTTTGATTGTAACTTTTTTTAATAATCGTACGAGAGCCTAGATGTTTTTAAGTAGTCTAAAGTCGTTTTATACACATTTTTTAGTATTTCCGAATGGTATAACTGGATACAGGCAACTAACAGTTGTCTCAACTGCCTGCCTGCTAATAAATAATAATAATAATAATAATATTTCTGCAAAATCTAAATTTTTATTCAAATTTGCAAATCAATTTAAGATTAGAAAGGCGATAGTAGATATTTATTACTTAGTGCTATTGCAAGAACATTAACATTTTTAAAAAAGATTTTGATTCTGAGAATTGAAATAAATTAGTATTATCAGAAATTATCTTCATTGGGAATGTCATAGGGTCAAAGGCTTTATATTGTGTAAAAAAATGGAGGTTATCATAACTTTTGTCGCATTAATTCCTAGGGGAGTAAAATAGAGTCACCCCTTTTTCTCCTCTGTGTATCGTAAATGGTGACTAGGGTATATATATATATTGTTCATCAGTCAGATTGATGGGAGAGTTGACTAAAATGTGTGTTTATGGACCCCTGTTGACACCCTCAGGTATTTATAGGCGTGAAAATATGTATGTGCGTACGTATGTATCTTTAATAGCTGACTATTACCATTTCATCCGGACACCAGTCCTGATTGCACTTAGTTGCACTTTGGAGCCCGGATTTGGTTCTCCTAATCCATGAGAAAATGAGGAGACCCTTTTCTTATACATTCATTTATCCTAACTTCTATGAGAGAGACTGACGTCAGACCCCTCATCAGCAGGTTAGGCTGGCTTGGGTTCTGGAGGTCTTGGTAGGGCTAATAAGCGCGAACTTAATTTTTTAGTTATAAAAAAAAGCTATTTTAATTTAGTTATCATCTGTGGCGATGGGTCTTGAAATATGAAATGGCAATCTTACCTTATCATTACATTGTTGAGCAGTAGCCTAGTGGTTTGGGTAATGGACTGCTGAGACGAGGTCTCGTGTTTATCCCAGGTTTACCATGGCACACACCAATGACTTTTCGATGCTTTTCGAAGTTAATGGCTATAGGCTCGCCACCTATTACATTGGGACCTAAACATAAACTGGCGAAATGTGGGTGCTAGCACCTCTACCTACCCCTGCGGGGATAAAGGCGTGAGTTTATGTTATGTTATGTTATGTTACATTGTTAATCATTTACTTAGGACTGGTTACGAGGTCAACGACCTTCAAGGTGTGGGTTTATTAGTGATATAATCACGAGGATTTTGAACAAAAAATGACGTAGCCTTTTACAGTTTATCTATTTTGCATTTAAAACGAGCCACGAATCTATGAATAAAATATATTTATTTGTGACAGTTACTTCTGCATAACTAATGTGTCTATTTCCACTGCTAGACAATTTGTAAGACGATTAGTGTTTGTATGATAAGCTATTGTATCTGATTAAGGTGAATAGTCACATAAAATTATGTTTTGTTGAAGTAACTTGGGGCATATGTTTTCTTTCGATGCGAAGTGTTAATAAAAAGCAAATTGCCTTCCCCGGAGTAGCTATATTTGTATTGTTAGTAGTAGTGGATTGTAATACATTTCTTACAACAAGCTGAAGAAGCAGTGGGCTGGGTACATAGCAAGAAGAGAAGATGGCAGTTGGAGCCGAAAAGTTCTCGAATGGAGACCTCGCACTGGTAGACGAGGCGTAAGGCTCCCCGCTAGTTGAACAGACGACATATTTAGAGCCACGGGTACCCGTTGGATGAAAACCACCTCCAACCAGTTGGAGCAATAGCTCACGTGCTTCCTTCTTCCTACAGTCCCGGGTTACTTAAGCGTGCCTGAAAAAGCATCTGATAAGGCCGTCAAGCTGAGCGCCACCATTGTAACACTATACGTGTTTGTAATTGTGACCCTCTTTCCTGAGACTTTGCCTACAGCTTACCATCAGGAGATGAAGTCAAATTGACGTGTCCTAGATAAAAAAAGGATTGGAGGTCGATGAGGTCTATGTTCAGCAGTGGAGGTCCTATTGTTGATATGATGATGAATGATGATAATGAAGACTCATCTAGGTCTTCAGGGCCCAAATGCCCAAGCGAAACGCATCTTTAACATAAGGTTACCACCGCGGTTGAAATTGAAGGGGCAGACGGCAGTTGTTTTTGTATAAACTAAAATTTAATGAATTGTAATGAGTTAAACATATATATTATACATACAAACTATTATTAATTAGACATATTTGCAAAGAGCAGAAATCGAACCCGCAACCTCTGACTTAGCAATCGCACTCTCTACCGCTATATTGACCTGACCTTGCTATTTTCTCTGTCTACATGTGTGTTCCAAGCTTTACACAAAAAACCTGAAGGTAAACATTTTGATGGTTGGATACTAATTAACAAAGTCACGCGACCGCGGGCAGCGGTTATTTTAGTTACTGCTACAATCGTGTTTATTTGTTTGTCTGTGTAAACTGAATAACAAGATTCCAGAGGAGGTAGGACACGATGGTATATCCGTCCCAATTGAGCAGTCCGACTGGGGAAGTACCTCCACCCTACAGAATATAGGCGTTTGATAACCTTGTGTTGTTTTTTCGGTGGTGAGTAGGGTAGCCAGAGCTCACTAGAGAGGTTTTGTGTTGTCAGTGGGCAAACCAAAGGCTTATCCTACATCTTTTGCGCTGACGACACAGAATGTCTCTGTTCTTACAGGGGTTGCGGCACGAGTGTTATTCCTCTGGTGTTACTTTCGCCCATAGGCCACGGTAACCACTTTTTTTTTTTTTTTTTTTTTTTTTATACTACGTAGGTGGCAGACAAGCACACGGCCCACCTGATGGAAAGCGGCCACCGTGGCCTATGAACGTGTGCAACACTAAGGGTGTCACCCACGCGCTGCCCACCCTGAAGGGAAAGGGGGAGAGTTGGGAAGGGGTGGGGAGGCTAGGAAGGGGAGGGGAAGGAGGGGTATAGTGAGCTCTGGCTACCCTACTTACCGGCGGGAACACAACACGATGGTTATTATGACTGCGGTCTTCTGTAGGGCGGAGGTACTTCCCCAGTTGGACAGCTCATTTCGGACGGGAGATACCGTCGTGTCCTACCTCCGTCGACTACGACGTCACTTACCATCAGGTGGGCCGCGTGCTTGTCTGCGACCTAAGTTGTATAAAAAAATTTTTTTTTCAGCATAATCTGGGTGCCAAACATTGGGTATCACTCTCGTCATTCTCCTGTAATTGAATTTGTTTATTTGACGTTTTCGAGAGGGCTTGCTTTTTAATCTTCGTTCTCCGAGAGGAAAGCCTACGCTGAAGCTTTGACCACCTGTAAGTAGGTGTATTGTCTTGAAGATGAGGATTTACTCGATCTTGTAGATCTTGATGAGGTCTCATAGAAACAATATATTTGTAGGTATATAACTTTATCAAATTCTGAAACATTAGTGACTTAATAGTTTAGGGGCCAACCTCACGATCTAGACGTCCTGTGTTCATCTTAGAATAGATAGGTACTAATAATTTTGATCATAAATTATTCTTAAAAAAAAACCCAGAAGTTCTTCAAGGAGATTCTTTGAAGAAAATCAGGGTTTCGTTTGAAGAATAATAAAATAATACACAGATTATTAGGCTCCGTTGTTTTGTTAGTAATTATAAAGATAAGAAGTATCTTATCGGCGAAGAAGACACGATAATTGGTGGAATAATGAAATGTAAAAGTGATGGTAATGCAGAACACAATGTATGGCAAAGTTCAAAGGCACACAACCCGTCTCACACCGTCGCGTTGCCTCGGTGGCGTGTAACATGTCAATATTTACGATAGAGATTAATTAAATTACGCCTTAAAGCATGTTAGATTTACGCATATTTCTTTGTCATTCAGTAAGTTTATAAAACTGAGTGTCATTAATCCGATTTTCGTTATTTTTATAATCCGATTTGTGGATATATATACTATTCTGATTACTTGAATAAATTGGTGATCGAGAATACTAATTTGAATTCTTTGCCCAGCATCTTATTTATAAAATTAGTCTGCAGTTTATGTGTGGTACATATCGCTTTGATTAGTTTCAAGTATCATATTTCTGTTAATCCTAACCTATTTTATTGACATACACTAATCCGATTTACGTAATTTTAATAATCCGATTTAATAATACATATTCATCGATAAATTGTTAAAGGAGTATACTCATTAGTATTGTTTAATAAACATTTATTAATAACATTAATCTTTTTTATAATATTAACCAATAATTATTAACTAATGGATGCCAAATATTGTCTCTTTTATACACGATTTTATTAGTTTCGCCCGTATATATATATATTTGAGGTAATGTCACTATTCAACTTGATTTTAGAGCCATGTAAAAAGGGCCAATACCAATGGATGTTCCGTGTAAAATACGATATCCTAAAACACGAAACACGTAGTTACAATAATTGTCATCGAACAGAACACCCGAGGCTTCTTCACAATAAAATAAATGCTTTGTTATTCTCTCTATTTTCTAATCTCAAACTCGTTATTTTAGTTAGGAATCCTCTTAGATCATTAATCATTATCACAAGATTTGTGCGTTTAATATAGCATCTAGGACATATCTATATACCAAAAATATTTTGAATGTGACCACGACTGTGTGTGTGTTAACTAACTTAAAACATTCTAGCTATTAACCTTTTTAACTCCTACATATATATATCTTCGTGTTAAGTTGCTATCAATACGATTACTTTAATGGTCTACCCCAAATAAGGTTACAAGCGGGCAATTTAACATACGAAACTTGCACTTAGCAGTCTGGGGCTCACTTCCTTACTCAACATTGATTTCAGACTTCCCAACCTCAAGAAGTAACGTATACATTCCATAAGAAAAACTACGGAGATAGGATACGATATACCCCGTTCTAATTGAGCAGTCCGATTGGGAAAGTACCACCTCTCGAAAGAATACCACGGCTATTAATATTCTTGTGTTGTGTCTCCGGCGATGAGTAGGGTACCTCGAACTCATTGGAGGGATTTAGTGTTTTTAGTGGGAAGATCGAGAAATCCTGCTTCGTCTTCTATACTTATAGCACAGCAACTCTCTTAACCTTCAAACCGCCCCTCTATATGGTCAGTAGCACGGGTGTGGCTATCCTGGTGTTGCAAACATTCATGGGCCATGGTAACCACTTTCTATCAGAAGGGCTATGCACTTGTCCGCCACTAAGTGGGATAAAAAAAAACAAACAAAAACATGAAATAAATAACAGTGGTATTTCGATATCTCAGTCTTATAATTATGAATTAATAATGTGTCAAAGGGTGACAAAACCTGTAAAATGATATACTTGGAAACCTGGCAACATTTTTTATAAAGGCACATAAATCTTTGATTGAAATAACGAATCTCGTAGCCGATAAAATCTACTTTTGACTACTAGTTTTGGCTACAGAACTTACCTACTTGCGACGGACGCACGCCAATTATCTAGACTAATGTAAGAAGAAGTCAAACATAATTTAATGAAATAATTACACCAGTTTTACTTCCGTTGTATTTTCAAAAACTTAGGCATTTCTCAGAAATTAAAGATGACATCGATAGATAACCTAAACATAGTCCTCATGGCGACAGCCTGTATCAAGAGTGTACCACTTTATATGAGCTACATGAATTCAACACATTCATGAATTCAAAGCCATTTATAGTTTATACCACTAGGAATGACTTGTGACGAAGTTTTTCAGACCACAGTTTATTGTATTGTATTGGGACTCCTTTCTCCGCATATAGCCTCCCTTTATGGGCCATTGTGCGTGCAGAGTTTCTGGATAGAGCCGCCAGCAGACCACAGTTTATTTGGTTCGTAAACATTCTTAGAAGGCGCTTAGTGTCTGTACACTATATGAGTTGAGGATATTAACTCGAAAGGATCTGTATCCTTCCGAGTTGATAGTAGTTGATAGTAGTAGATAAATTACTCTAAGAGATATATATACATATTAATACCAAGGGAGAAAGATATTAGATTCGAGCAATTATTAAGCATATTTCCTTATTTATTTATATATTCCTTATTATATATATTTATTTATATTTTCCACTCACATAAATTGCGTAATAAAAATATCATAAAAATAGCATAGATTCAAATACGAAACCTACTCATGAAAGACTAAACTTAACGGCATTTCACCGGAACACAGACACAGATTTCGGTGGTATTATAATGTATGCTTTCCGAGTTGATGTCGCTTAGGATCTTTAACTTCCCAACTGAATTGATGATATTTAAAACGATAACATTGGCATTATGATTTCATCATTAATTTTGTTGAACTGCATCAAACTTTGTGTCAAGAGGTTCGATGTCATCGGTTAACCAACACCTGTTTATTAAATAAAACAAATGACTAACTGTGCCGCGGGAATTTATTCAAGTAAAGGCTTATACTGGCTGTGGTATTAGTTATCTAACAATGAACTATCGTCAGCGATGTGGCTCTAAAATTTGCACAATTAGTATATCAAAACTGTTTGTGATGGAAAGATAATTACAATAAGTGCATATTTCTACTAAGCAATCAATATGGATTAGAGAACCGGGTGCCATGACGCACATTGAGCGAGATCTATTCGTAATTCATAATTATGTTAATGTTGGTTTGTGAGATGGTCCTGGGTCCGCCGGGGTGCGACGGATATGTTACACATTATCTCTCGTTATGGAGCTGTCCACGGGGATTGTATGCACAAAAATTTAAGTAATGTATTTATTAAAATCCCAGGGGCCGCTTTTCTCCTACAAAGTTGGTTTCTTCTTGGTTTGACCGTGATTAACGTCTGATCCTCATAATTAGAGAGAAAAATCTGCCCTAGAGAGTCGTACTTCAATAAAATGGTGCACCTGTTGAAGCAAATCGACAGTTACACTCGAAGTCTGTAATTCTCACCTACAAAGGTGAGTATTCCAGACTCTATGCTACAGAAAATTATTTACAACAATTTAACGACCTATAATGGCGTATTAGTTAATTCATTTATTAAAAGTTTATTATGAACCTTATTTTACAAGTTTTACTACGTGAAGATGTGCTTGCAGTCATACAAATGATGATACACAACCCAGGAGATATACTCGTATATTGATCTATTCAAAATTATCCATAAAATTTACATTTTAATTAAAAATAACAGATGGACTGCATTGCATCATGTCTTTTGTGCATAAAGCATATGGTTATAAAGCTTAGAACATTCCTGCTGCCTTATGAGCGCATATGTCCATAAATAATATTTTGAACGTACAGAAAATCATAAACGCAGTCCAATCCGATTTCAAACATTCTCTCTTTCGGATTTAATGGTTATTATAATTTGATGAGCGAATTTTCAAATTAAATATACAAATAGAATTTTATACCACTGAAAGAGGTAGCGGAATTTAGGATAAAGAAAGTCTATTAGGTTTTCTACATTTGATTACATATTCATGAATTCTTTTCGAATACATAAATGAGTATTTTAATTTCTTAAGCGTCATTTAAAGTAGCCCGAACGTTTTAAGTAATCCGAAGGTCGGTCAAGGTTGTTATTGGAGAAGATTGACGAAATGTCATAAACAAATCTACTTATTACCAACATATATTTTCCTTTGAGGGAAGAAATTCTATATATTTTATATGGTGAAACTGGACTACATAGAATGCATAGACAGCTAATATACTTAGCCTTTTTGGTTCAGGTTTTGCGTTAATGAATCAGTCAGAGAACAATAAATCATTATAAAGTCTGTAATTAGTCTGTAGTTCTCTTGTCTCGGTCCCTTCTTTGGGAGTTGCCTACCTCTGGAACCCTACATGCTTGGCCTTATAGCTTGTTGTGTCAAATTTGATTCGAATCGGATTCGAAAAGAATTCGGATAAATGGCTTTTCACCGTAACGAAAAAAACATTTTAAAGTTCGCGCTGAATTGGTAAGCTTCCCACTTCTGTAGGGCTAGCATGGCGCGAAGACAAAAGTCCCCGGGGAGTGGAGAAAACTTTGTCTTTCCCTCCTTGTCTCTCCCTTTAGCTAGCATGGCGTCGAGGAGAGACTAGTTTGTCACCGGGGAGAACGTTTGTCCACTCAATGCTACCAATATACGAAAAAGTATTATTCGACCAAATTGATAAAACCTAGCAACGTGCATATTTTATAAGTGCAACATTGACTTTTTAAATTGTCGGTGTTATTTTAATTTCATATAATGTAGATATAGCTAAGTTAGTAAGTAGGTATTATTACCTTGTAATGGGATGTATTGTGTTACGTAATGTGTCGTAATAATATAGGATTATAAGTTTGGATTTTTTATAAAACTTAGGTGGCAGACGAGCACCGCCCACACGGCCCACCTGTTGAAATGGTTACTATGGCCTATCGATGTTTGTAATGCCTAGGGTGTCTAGGGTGGGTCCATATTGACTCACCTAAAGTTCTTTATCCGAAATTGTTCTTCCTAACGATTTATAATCCGAATGATCACTCCTCCTAAAATTTTTCATCCTAAAGTTTTTATTCATACTATTTGTAGTGCCACCGTCGATGTTCATAACACTCATGTTTCCGAAAATTGTTATCAATAAAATCGTTAACATACAATATTAAAGCTACTACTGTTTTTTATCCTAACGTTTTTATGCCTAAACATATTTACCATAATATTGTCACTCATACTTAGAAAGAAACATTTATCTACCAAATAATAAAAATATATGTCGGTAGAATTATATTTTATTTGTAGTTTTAATTTTTTTTTTTGGTTATTTGTTGTTACATATATATTATTATTAATTAGCTATATATAATATTATAACTGTTTAGAATGATTAAAGGTTGTTTCACTCATTTTTTGGCTTAAATGAATGAAAATCATTAAATACGACTGATTTACGGTTATGTTTATGACCTTTTTCGTTTTCGATTCGTTGTGTGGTCACAATTCTAACCTAACCTAAACCAAGAACTATAAATATGACCGATTCGTTTCTGGAACTTGGCTGAATGACCGCAGCGAGATTGTACGTGTAAATAACTAAAACTGTAAAAGTTACGCAAAATTAATGTAAATAATACTGATTATTATTAATAAAAATAAATCTAAACAAAAAAGGTATGACTTTCAATAATAGTATAAAAGATGGTTATGTTGACAAAATATAGGAAAAGAAATAATAGTATAATAGATGTTTATTGCTACCGACATTATGAAGTTGAATGATTCGGAATTAAAACATTAGAGACAGAGTAGTTAGGAATTGTGATTGTTAGGATGAAAAATGTTAGGAAGAACATTTTCGGAGTTCCAATTTTCAGAGTTGAAAATTTAGGTGAACTTTGGCGCACCCGTCTAGGGTACACTCGTACTGCTGACCGCTGTAGGGGGGGGGGGTCCCACTATGACCGGTTGTAGAGTCCATATATAATATATATACATATATATATACATATTCCATATATATATATATATATACATAGGTACATATACATATACCATATATACATACATACATATACATACATACAAATATTAATACTTTATTACTGGATTTGAAATACTGAAGGTCAAAATTATTTGAGAAAAATATTTAAATCCCCCCTTCCCTAAAAATAAAATGTGTATATATATATATATATATATATATATATTATATAAATATGTTATATATATATTAAAATATTAATTCATTAATTAATTAATCTAATTCAATGTATTTATTTTTCGGTTACGATTTTTGTCCCCATCTCAATAGTTCGGAGACTAATATCTCTCTATAATCTGTCAAAAAGAGACATATCTTGTCCACTTTACGGCCGCCGTACTAAGCAAGTGGAGAAAAAGTCCCTTATCTACGTCACAGCGAGGGACATAAGTTATCTCCTTCGACGCCGTGCTAGCAATTAGGGACAAACGCGTTTGTCCCCGTCAATTTGACATAAGCGGTGGAGAGAGATATTTGTCCCGCGCCCGTGTTAGGCCTGCTGGAGGTCAGACACAATAAACTTGGGAAAGTCTCTTGAAATAAATCAAAAGGATGCTTACGATTAATAGTCTCAACTCGTTTGTCATTTATGTAAATTAAGGTTATAGCAGTTGGATAAAACACTGGTTAAAACGGAATATCCAGTGAAGCCTATAGCTATGAATTATGTTGCAACAAAAAAGTGAAAAATTAATTGTTGTTGTTGTTTGCGTGTTTTTTGTAGACACCATGACAAATGTCGTTTATTTATTTATGATATACACACATATTATTTATAAGATGCAATAATGTATTTAAGTTCTTCTTCTTGGTTCGAGTGATAATCACTGTTGCATCTTTACCCATTGACTTAGTTTTACCGAAATTACAAGATTCCCACTAACCTCTCCAGTTGAACTATATTAATGGGTCAGTAATGAAACCTGGGATTTCTTGGTCTTAAGGTGGACTTCTCAAGCACTATGTTACCATTTTAAGATGTTTGAGCTCATAATAATTACCTAGAAGATCACCTCGTAATCTCCAATCCAAACCCTGTTTCAACCAAAACCTGCCATTTGGAGACCGGGATTCAATCTCCTACCTACTCCTACAGTCTGAGCGATCGTATATTAGGAAAGTAAAAAAAAACTGCAGTTTCGTCAACTTTTATTTTATTTTCACCAATACGCGCAATCCGCCATCTTGCCGTGGCATTTTGAGAGTCACTGATTGGTTTTTGAGACGTGTCAACTCCAGTTGACCACTCGAGTTTGTGTGAGAAATGTCTTCGCTAGGTGTATTGACAAAAGGCAAATTTTTGTAATATGGGTAATTTGAGATTTTTTATCAAGTATCAGTATCAGTATCAGTATAAAACAAAGTCGCGTTCTCTGGCCCTATGTCCCTTTGTATGTTTAAATCTTTAAAACTACGCAACGGATTTTGATGCGGTTTTTTTAATAGATAATAATGGTTAAAGAAGAAGGTTTATATGTTTATAACATCATGCTACCACCGACAAGTGCGGAGCAGGAATGAAAAATGTTGCCAAAACGGGGTGACGCAGACGAAGTTGCGCGGGTCAGCTAGTACTTGATAAAATAAACAAAAAAGTCACATCACAATAAAAAAAAATTGGAGAGTGGACCCAAGTACCAGCTTTGGATACAACCGGGATTAATACTGGGATAATAAGTGTAAATCAAGGAAGGTTTTTTGATTTATTTAAAGGTATAGTAGCCATATAAAACCGTGTTATTGGTCATTTTATTGATAAAAGATGTAAAATAGTGCGAGTTTATTCATGTCTGACATATACATACAAGACTAATGATATGTTGATAAGAATCATATGGGCTTATAATTGCTTGAAAAATATAATATGTTGACTTTTTTATGATATTATTGGCGAAAGGTTATGAGAATATTACTCATTAAAATAAACCTTTTTATCAAGGCCTAGAGTTTAGATATAGTTTTTTTCTTTTTTTTGTAAAATAATATTAACAACAGAAATTATTAATATTCATTCTAACCCCTCCAGCTAAGCTCTATGACTTGTTTTAGGAGTGGGTTCACGTCGGTAGTGTAATGGCCAGGATTTAAACCCGGGACCTTTCGATCGTATGACCGGCCCATATAACACTACACTACCAACGCTTCCAAAAATGATACAGTATTACTGGCGAAACATTCTGGTAGAATTAGTTTCAATAATATAATATTTTTTATAATTAATACATGTCACGAAAATGTAAATGCTTTAAAATGTGGCTTATTACATGGGCCTGAAAATCATAGTTGACGAAATGTGGGTGTTTAATATACCTCTGCCTACCCCTTCGGGGAATACGGGCGTGAGCATATGTATGTATGTTTGTGTATGTATGTACAATATTTTGACCGCAAAATCGATGATGATGATTGTTGACAATAAAAAAATCCTAATAAAAGTACTGAATTAGTGAAATCGCATTATTGAAATATTTTAGCTAACTGTTTTTTAGTAGGACATTGATTTATTTGAACAGAGAAGAATGCTAACCTAACATGTTTTACTGATGTCCTACGGTTTATAATAAATAAAATTATACCGTAGACCTGACAATTTCTAACTTTAGGACTGGAAAAACCTACTATTAAGTTTGTGGGACGATATGGCCGTTTAATTATATGAATATTAACTACAAAATAATAAAAAAATATGCTGATTAGTGATATTTTAGAGAGGTGCTAATATTTAACTATTCATTTTCCAGCACACATATTTACCTACTCAGTACTAGATGTTGCTCAAGGCTCCGCCCGCGTATACATTTGATCCCATTCCCACTGCTTCATAAAAAATACTCGAATTTTTCCATACGTCTTCGAGTTTGCGCTTAGCATTTTACGATTCATTTTTATTTATATAAGATTATATATTGAATGATTACATATTCCTATGACGTCATAATTCTGCTACTTTTAGCCCATACATATATTCTTCTTCTTCTTTCGTGTCAATAATCCACCCATGCTTAGACCATTTCAGAATAGAACGTTGCCATGTCGACCGCACCGTCAGAGGCTCCATTCAGGTCGTCATTAGTGCAGGAGCCAGGGCATAAGGGGCACGAAACCATTGCGGTTAAGCCCGGGTCTCGCATTCCCTACCTGCATAGATTCTGCCTCGACCGACCGATCAGTGTGTGTAGACAGTTTATATACCGCAATACCGGTCATGGGAGGTTGTGCTCGAGAGCTAGTTTCTCTTGGGGAGGTAGAAAGACAGAGGGTGGTGACTGTTCCTACAGGAACATTCTCATCACAGCAGGGAGTTCATGTTGAGTTCGGCTATGTGGCTTGCAAAGGCATTGGCACTGTGTTTTACATACAGTAAAACCTGATTACGACAGATTGAAACTGCTTCTCTGACAGACAGCAGCTCCCAATTCACGGATCTCATTCCCATGAAAAATATACTTACGTTTAATGCAAACAAAACAATTACACATGGTAATAAGCTAAGACCAAGATGTTACATTTATTCAAACACCGTGAGAAAAATAGCAAATTGTTCCATGTGAAGAATGAGGCCTTCTCCCGATGTTCGTCGGTCTATATCTTTTCAATAAACTGTTCTGTGTGGGATATAAGGAGTTGTTGTTGTTCTTGTTAGTTTACATACGGCGTCAGCTCTTCGTGGTAAGCAATTGACCTAGTATTACATTATTTCCTCTGTTCTACTATGTTTAATTGCGTCTTTGTCATGTTAAAAATCAGTCCAGTGGCCAACATTCGATGTTTTAAAACGAAAAATTCTCATGATTGTCGTTAAATAGGTACAATTATTGTTTAATTGAATATTACCGAGCCAACTGACACTTCACTATAATGAGTAGTGAACAAAACTAGCGTAATGTTGTTGCAAAAGTGACCTAGGTATTTTTATTCTACTTATCTAACAAACAAGGTCACATAGGCAAGGATACCAAAGACAGAGTGAAGTGTAGGAGCAAAAGTCTGAAGGCGGAACCCGGAATCCGAGGCGAAGGTATTAGAAGGACTTATTGCTATGATGATGATAAACTAGTAAATAAATCGCCCATCATCAAATTTGCGGTTAATATATTCTATTAACGCTTGCAACCGATTTTTTTTTATACGTAGGTCGTCTAATTGACTGCACCCTACCTGATGATAAGGGAAGACGCAGTTTAAAGCCTAGTGGCCTCCATTACAGGTCTCTAGAATGGCGATCCGTACAATGACGACCTCGACAGTTGTTTTTTCACACCCCTCTTTAGGTAAGCTTTCCTATATTTCCTATATTTTCCCTGGGGTAAGCAAAGTATCATTAGTCGGTGTTTTGTAGGTTACTACCGACTACTGTGTTGGTGTACGGGTGTTACAGTGGTGGGAATGTGAGTAAGTTAATTTCCGTAAACCCGTTGTAAAATACTTGTTTTATATCCCCCCCGGAGCCTGTTGGGGAGGTTATGTCGGACTCAAGCCGACTAAAACACAAGCCGTTCTTGAATCTTTAGTTGCCGGAGGTGAGATAGTAACAGAAAATGCGGTGATTCAGCTCTGGTAGATTCTATTATCTTCATTCTTAGTTGTCGTGCGTATAAAACCGTGCACATTGTACGTATCTAACGAAATCAACTCGTTATTTGTTCACGTTAAGTAATAAAAGTCTGTCATACATATCACAATAGATTTGCATACGCATCAACCCCAAATTATGACATCATTCACTAATCTAGCGGCCCTGAAACAATAGTTATGATGACATTTTTGTATTATATAAATATACTATAGTCATTCTAAGTTTAAATCTAATCTGTAACTGTGCTGACATCATTGAATATTCAAAAGAATTTTCTTAAACAGTTCACACGTGAAAATTCAAATGAATTTGGAATTTGACCACGTTCAAACATATTTATTATCTGTGCTTCAAGTATTATAATTACAATTTTGTTCAAGATCATTGACTGAAACGGTATTTCTTAATGTATTCGAAATTAAATATTCGTACAAACATATAAATGACAAATTTTTATTACATTCAAGTAGGCTAATATCGAGTTTTTTGGTCTAAGCATTTTTCAAAATTAAAAAAAGCTAGCCTTAATGAGTGTCATTAACTATTCCGGATATAGTAACTAAAATTACTGGATGGAAGAAATTAATACATCTACCTACATTTTTGCGAAAGTCGCTTTGATTTTAAAATATTCGGAATTTAATTCTATAAACTGCGACAACACTTTGAATATCAAAAAAATACATCATGATTTTATCCGTGTGTGGAGATATATTTTGTACATTAATATGTAAATTAATAAGACTAGCACTAAGATTCAACAAAAACGTCACCAGGATGCACTAGTTTTTCTTAAATTTCGCTTTTTAGGAAGGTCTGTTACCTACTTTTGTTGTAAAGTAGATGAACTAGTAACAGAAAATGTAATTAGTATTCGCGTTAAATTGAGGTAAATTGCATATGATAAGAGTGAGTAGACGTTTGTAATATAATGGCTAGGATTCAAATCAGGGATCTCACAATGGTATGGCCGACTTCTTAACTATTAACTTATCGACGCTTTTCCTTTAAGCCTTTATTTAGAATGTAGGTTTTTACATACCTGAGCAGTAACTAGACATATTCTGATATAAGCAAGTTCAGTGACGAAAGGATATTATTCGTTTTGATTTTGTATACTCATGTCGATTAGTCAAAATTGTAATACTAAATGCATCGAAGACTTGAAAAATGTGCAATTTCAAAGTTCGAGACTAAGCTTGACCCTCGCCCCTCGGAAGACCCAGGACCAGCTCTAATTTAGAGAGGGCCTCAACACCGTGGACCTGGATTATGGGGAGCCTATTTCTACTAGGGTTATAGGACTGAGACTTCCGACACCCAAATCTCCTCCGCTCAACCACGCAATACACTATAATTTTGTTATGTAAAAACTATTGTATATATACAAATACTATACAGACAATATTTACCGCTAAAACAATAGATCGCTAAGATATTATTTCAATACAATGTGGGTCAGACATTATTTACGAGAATAGTTTTTTCTGCAGTTTTTTTCTCACGATGCCCCACTCAATGAATCAATGAATATCCATCTGGCTTAGCCATGGTGAAAGTTGGTTTAGTAAGTTTATTGTCTGAATCGATGAGTGATTTCTAAAAATATCCTTTTATTTAGAATTTATTGTCTTACTGAAGGAGACATGGTTTGTTACTTTGAAAGTTAATGAGTTAAATCAATTGTTTACTAATGGATAGTTTTCTACACCTGTAGTCTAAAATACTAGGGTCTCTAGAGATTTGCTCAAAGTATTACATACATACACTTTGATTATCACGGAAGTAGGTCATGATGGTATCCATCGTTGTAATTGAGCAGTCTGACTGAAAAAGTACCTCCGCCCTGCATAATACTGCGGCAAATAATAACCTTGTGCTGTGCTTCCGGTGGTGAGTAGGTTAGCCAGACTAAGGTCTTACTGAAGAGATTTTGTGTTGTCAGTCTCTTAACTCTCTCTCTCTTAAACACTCTTAACCTTCAAAACTCTACATGATCGGTACCACGGTATGTACCTTTGTAACTCCCCTGGTGTCCATAGGTTACGGTAACCACTTTCCATCAAAGGGCCGTATACTTGTCTACCACCTGAATGGTATAAAAAAATGGGTATTTGATATTTTAGATCATTTTCCAAATCTTTAGTACCGTTTACCTGCCAAAACCACTAAAGCCACCTTACGTTTTTTTCGGTCCATGACACATACACACACACACACATACACACACACACACACACACACACACAAACACACACGCACACATACTAATTTCGTTTTTTTTTATCTATTACCAAATAAGATAACATTTTGTAACAAAATACACGTACTAAGTAACCAAGAAATATGTACAGTCAAGGAATTTGATTCGCGTACCGTTCTAAGTCTAAATTGCCGATGACAATCTATAATATTAAGGATTATCTTTCCTCGACGACGCTTTTGTTTACCGACACAGTCTAGAAAGAGATACTACGATGATACTAAACCGAGCCAAACCGAGCTTTTACGAGCTCACTATTTGACATCATTCGAGAATACTATATTTGACAAACGATAAAGGGTTGACTTGACAAGGTAATTTTTCCAAATTCTTTGAGATTGACCGTGACCATAGAGTTATTTTATATTTTACAAGTATAATGAGTTTTTATGGCTGGGGCGAACATAATTGGCTGTTGTCATCTATAACTTCGTGGTTGTCATAGGTGACTTCAAAATATTAGCTGTGGACGTTAAAGTTTTAACGTCGACTAGTTCTCCCGCCATTGAAAACTAAATGCTACGTTATAAAATAAACATCAGAAATTGTATTTTTAATACTTTTAATACTTAATAATAAACATCAGAAATTGTATTCTTAATACTTTTAATACTTAATAATAACCACCTCCACTGTCAGACACAGCTTGGTCCGGCATTGAGTCTACTATCCGACTACACAAATGTTTGAACCACGCAACGATTCCCACACAACGTTACAACATTCCACTAAAGCTTGTTTCGTCCTTTCTTGACCATTTTGCCACATTTGCACCATAATTCTGCAATTATTTTCTAATGGGTATAAATCAGGTGATTCTTCTTCTTCTCCAAATCGAGTAATCCATAGCCTTACAGTGTTGTTCTCGATATATTTAATAACCGAGCTATGTCGCAAACGCCGCGGCCCTACTCATGCAATGTAATTATTTGACTTCTTCCTTCCGCATTTTAAAATTTTACGTTTTTATCAAACACGTTCAATGTTTTAGTTGACGTTTGACTGTGTCACTAATTTGACATGGCCGAAGATTTTTTTCATATTTTAAATACGAAACTAAAAATAGGTTAGTATTCAGATTTAATTTCACTATGTCAAACTGTCTTCAGTTTGACATAGTGAAATTAATCTAAACTTACTTTATCTAAGGTCGAAGTTTGCAGACCTGTCAACCGAACATGTGTCATTTTAATTATGCAAATCTATTTTACCATAATTAAACGAATATAACCCTTATGATATTTTCATAGTTCGAGCAAAAAATCATCGGAACGGTACGCGAATCAAATTCCTTGTCTGTACCTACTCGTATAATAACTTATTCTGTGGCACCTACTAATTTATGTTTCAATACCCAGTTCCCAATAACTTATTCTTCAACAAATTAATATTAAAACCGTATTATGGTGAACATGTATCTATTCTAGTGACCTGTATCAAACAAATGCACCTCATTTGCAATCAAAACTGACTTACCATATTTTCCCACAGATACAGTCAACGACAAAAGCAGTTTAACAAGTTCTAATTAAAAATAATATCAATAATTTAGAATACTATATATAACGCTATCTAGAGTCAACGTTAGCATATCTTAATAAGCTTGATAATATTTTGTATTATGGGTTTTAGACTGTGGTAAATGAGATTTTTTAATAAATATTATACTTATTATACATGAGAAACACCTTAGGTATTACTGACCTCCCTGGCTTTTATAAAGTAATGAAAACAAATTATATTTAGATTCTCGTTTAGTGTGATAAAACTACTAATATCTACTCGTATATCAATTTATTAGTACCTAATCTTCCATATCATCATCGTCATTTCTTAATCCCAGTTGACACCAAAAGTTTTTTCTATTTAACCAATCAATCATCAAATCAATTTCACCTGTTTCTATTTAAATAAATGTTTAGCGGTAAAGCACTTTTGTCAGTAATTGTACGTTTGTAACTGAGAATGTTTGTACCATCGACTTCCTCTGCATTGTGTGTATTTTCACTAGATGGTTGTTAGTATCAATTATTCAGTATTTTTGTAATTACACTTGTAAAATTATACAGCCTGTTATCAAATACATCGGCCAGGGAAATTGCATTGCAACTTTGTACACTATTAAATGCAATGCGGTGCATTTTTAATTACAAGTCAACAAGTTATTTTTTAAGCTTGGAAGTGCAGACAAAGAATGCAGGTTTTCAACATTCTAATTATGGCATCAACTAATTACCCGAATCGTGGCTTCGTCTCGGAACACATTTGTGACAAATTATTTTAAGACCATTGCAGTCAAGAAAAAAATGCTAAGAACTATCTTTGAAGACTGCAATCAGCGTTCTTCCTACATCGTATCAAAATTCAGAATTCAAAAATAATTTATTCTATATAGACCATTAAACGGCATTTACAAAATGTCAAAATTAATAATGTATTGTAGGTTAGTTTAGTAAATGGACCACATCGGTTCGAACGCAGCCCTGGCATGAGAAGACTCTGGCAAGAAACTAAGCGGGCTTTTCGTTTTATTTTGTCTATTTGCAAACATTAGATACTTAGTCTAAATACAATAATTTTCATGAGTAGCAAATTGAGTGAGAAGCACATTTCAGAATTTTATAACAGCATTTTTGGCATAACTTTATTTTATTAAAATTTATGTACAGGTAAGTCCATAATTTCATTAGGTAGCTTGTTAAAAAAGCGTACCTATTACCTAGTTACCCTGGAAATAAATAGAATTTGATGGAGTCTACTACGCTTATCACAAACTATTGTGAGATTACGGAAAAATTGTCTATTTTCTTAAACGTTTCTCTTAAGGAGAAAAGTTTAAGTAGTCCTGTGACATTTTAAATATTATATTTCAAAATTTTTATGGTATTCTAATGTACCTATGATTATTTATGACATATTCCAAAAATATTTTCTTAATGAGTTCATTCCTTCGTTTACCTTCGCATTTTATAGAGGTCATCAACTTGATTTATGTTGCAAAAAATAATCTGAATTTGCTGACATTCTTGTTCAATATTTGTACATCGGTATAATGTAAATAATACTAATTTCCATTAGCATATTTATATATATTTGCGAAATGGATCAATTTTTTTATTGAAAATCATGTTCAGAATTCTAAATGACTCGAGCTTGCGATGTTGCACCTGTACTTGCGTATAGCTAGGATAGTCTGGTAGTAGGTACTGGAACCGAGTATTCCCCTTACAAAGGAACCGGACGTGGGTTCAAGACCTGTATTCTTTAACTTCAGGCTTCTAACTTAGCCGATTGAATTAAATTTAATTTTAGAATTCAGTGTTGGTAAAAACAATTTAGAGCGAGAACTATTGTTCCGTTACTGGTCTATCTGAGTTTCTTGCTGGTCTCTTCTCAGTGGATCTAGCTACCGAACCAGCGAAAGAATCATTTTCAAATGATTTAATTACTATTTTATTTATTAGGGTACATAATGTTAAAACTTTGACATTAATTAGTGCTCTTTATGTGCCTAAACTGAATAAACGAAATAAAAAGAAGAAAAGAAAAAAAACTGAAGTAGTAATTATCATAATAAAACGTTACTAATATTGTTAACTTTCACGTTAAAAATATCTTCACGGGGTTTCGTGTCTATCCGTTAGATATAAGAGTTTTTAGGTTGGAAGTAGTTCAAAAAAATCTTCACAAGTATCTTATTTGACCTTTAAAAATTTACGAGTATTATTGACTAAAAACTCTAAAATTTTCGATTGGTTATCTGAGCTGTTCAACCTAAAATGACAGAGGCGGTCCACTGCTGCACTCCAAATATATACTTCTTTATTATCCTTCAAGATACTGTTACATAGGTTTTAAAATAGCATGCTAATAGGCGTGCTATTGAGTTTGTTAAATACGAGCATGCTTACGAGCTGTTTAGACTTGCAAGCAATAGGCATGATAATAAGTATGCTTCTGAATAAGCATGTTCAAAGCAAACATTTTAAATACACATGCCATGTTATAGCGTACTTTCTCGCTCCCTGTCAGTTCAAACAAAGTCCTGGACCATCAAACAGCTATCCGTATGGAGCTACTAGCATGCTCAATAAGCAAACCTGTTTAAACTCGCTAAAAGCACGCCCCCTTCCAACCGCACCGGATGTAAAATGCTTGAAAATCGCACGCCTGTCGATTTTTAAGCAAACTCGGAATGAGCAGGCTCATTTTAAGTAAAATTTCGGCACACGTACTACTAAGTAGCAACTGTTCAATAGAAACATGCTTTCATGCTTGAAATGAGCATGCGAAACTGTAGCTTCAAAGTCGTCACTTAGCTTGTTTTAGCGGTAACTTATATCGTCTACAATTTCCGTTCATTACCTTAAAGAAATCGTGGAGGGAGCAAAACTTGCAGATACGTAGTATTACGGAAATAAGTAGATACCGTATTATTTACTAGTTACAATTCGCCCGACGTTGAACATTGATAACATAAGCCAGTTCCTGTTAGACAGATGCCCTCAAGGAGTTGCAGTTAATCACCGTACTTGTTATGTCTACTTTCTTGGTATCATAAAATACAAAACTAAATTTGCCTGTTCTCGATTATTTATTGTTTAAAATCATTACTGCATAGTCGATCACAATGTCTAACTGTTCACTATTCAAATTTCTATGTATTCACCATCCGCAGATCAGTGTCCTTAGCACGAAAAGTTATCGAATTCTTAATGTAAAGATACCGAGAGAGCGTAGCATTACGATGGATTACTGTGAACTTATGTTACGAATATTATATTACGAATTCGTTTCTTGTTCATGATATGGGCACTTATCTGTGTGTGGTTTTTCGTAATTGTTAAGAACAATATTAGGTATAAGTAAATTTTATCGTTTTGTGAGTTAATGTACCATGTTGTCATCTGGTGTTAAAAATACTTTGGTAGCACTACCGGTGTATCTTTAAGGCGTTTTTAATCGGAGATTAGTGCGAGCAACGTTTCTATGAAATGTACTCAACTACCTTTAGTTTTAGAGCTAATCCATTCAATACATAATTATTACACATACCTACAGTGACAGATGAAGAAAAAAGAACTGTGTTTAAATATTATATAGATTCAATTCAGCAAATATAAAGTTTGCCCACTTTATGTTCCAAAATTTAATCTGAATACTTTTAGCGAAAATGATAAAAGTACTTCAGCTATACTATCTTTATGTATCGTTTTTGTAAGAGGTACTAACCTTTACAAAATATTTATATATGAAGAGTTTTGGTCGAGAAACATTAACATTAACAGTCCCTTCACAATGCCGTGGTACTATAAACGAAGTAACTTTCATTATGTTTGGACTGCGAGAATCATTGACCAATAGTGAGAGGTCCCTTGTTCGTGAGGACCCTTCACTATGTCCCTTTTTGGAATACGTGCTGAGTTAATAGTTTAGTTGCTCTAACAAGTATTTATTTCTCAAAAGCTTTGATACAATATAATGCGTCATTTATAAAAAGATGTGAGAGAAATTATAGTAATGGCTTATGGGATGAAGTTATGAAAATTGGTGAAAAAGGTTTTACCGTTTATTTTTTACGTGTTCACGTCAGTAGGTATGGGATTTGGTAAACAGATGTATTTAATAGAGGTATATCTCACGTAGAATTACACAAGTAGGAAGTATCTATTGCCGTCAATGAGGAACCTTCTCAGTGGCTCATTGCTACTACTAGAAATTTCGAGACCATTAAGAGGGGCGTTGAAAGGCATCCGATGAGACCATTAAGCTGAGCACCACCATTGTAACATGTACATGTTTGTAATAGCGACCCTCTTTCCTGGGACCTTGCTTTCAGCTTAACATCAGGCAAGGTGAAGTCAAATTTTATAAAAAAGTAATCGAACCTACGGCTGCCAAGTCAGTGAGACTTACAAGGACAATTGTTTGTATCCCGTTATCAAATGAATAAAAGTTCTCGATTCAAAGGAATTTACAATGCTTTTAAAAAAATTGGTGTGATATATATCTAGTATCTAGAGATCAAATGATGTAAAATATGATAAAAGTTAGGGTTTGTCACACTTACCTGACTATCATTTTGCTTTTATAGCAATCATTTTTAGTGGACGATTTGCTTCAAGGCCATCTGCGGTCATTTTAGTTTAATGACGTTCAACTTGATAATTTGCTTGACCTTAGGTCTACTGTGTTTATAGATAGAAAGTGATGTTGATATCTCTAAACCTCACTGCCTCCAAGGATATAACATAAAATGGTTAATTTTGTCTACAGGAATACTCGTCGTGCATAAGTCAAGTGGAAAATAGAGGTGTGTACCTACAGCTTCGCGTGGTTCATCTGAGCTGATCTAGCAGGAGCACATAACTTGTGGTTTGGTAAGTGATATCTCAATTTATCCAATACCGTTCACACTCATACCTACTAACTAAAACAGAATTCAGTGGTTTGGGCGGTTAAGTAGGTTTATACAGCCCACCAAGACCTTCGGAACTCATTCATACGTAGGTAACTTTTTCATCCCAGGTAACTACCTAAACTCTCTCAAAGGTGAATCAGAAAATGTATTAGATGAAGTACCTTTCGGATTGGACGCTGACATCCTATTATTAAAGTAAAACATATGAGAAAGGTGTGTTGATTATATTATAGTTCAATATATTATGATTGAGTGCTAGTGAAATAACAAAACAGATGTTATCTGAATAAACATAATTATAACGTAGGCTTTATTGCCACCTAAATCCAATTATTATTAATTTCACTATCGGCCCTACAATGTTGTAGTAACAGACACAGCAGGCGGACAGAGAACAGAAGCGCGATGAAAATAAATCATAACTTTAAAACCGATATTAGTACCTACAGCGCGATATGCTTCTAAGAAATATCTTTCCAAATTTTTATCTATTTTCGTTACTTTTTTTTTACTCTATGAGTAATTGCAGAATTTGAATTTAGAAAATTTAGTTACTTTCAACAAAAAATTTGTTTTTACAAATATTCTGTGAGACCTATAGCTTCTTCGAACTTTACATAGCGATACATCGTATTTGCATCGTTCTAAACAAAATGGTGGCCGCGGGTGACACAATAAAATCTCCATATCTCTTGACTTTGGCACACTAGGCCTAAAAATTCCTTATGGGACCAAATGACAACTATTTTGCATCGATCTAAAAAATAATCAGGTAAATCGAATCGTAAATCTCCGAGTAATCGGTGTACATACATATAAGAAAAAAAATACCAATCGAATTAAGAACCTCCTCGTTTTTGGTAGTCGGTTGAAAATAATTACATTTCAATAGATAGAGTATCCTAACCAATGCTAACATACAAATTAGATTTCGAATATAACAGTCATAAACTCGTAGGTATAAGTAGGAATTTTATATCTTAACAGTTACGGCTGTTGCTGTTGTGGTAGATTGGCTTGCATTTGATGTACTTACATATTATGTCCTTATTAAGCAAATGAAGTGCTCATATAAAAATGTTATGACTCACTTGAACGTTTGCATATTATATAACATAACAAGGAATTGTGAGTGATTGATATGTTCTCCAATTAATATGTAAGCATGTTAACTACTGTTATATATATTTAAATTAATATACTTACATACAAATCACTAAAGTATTCGTCATTAGAAAACTATGTTAATATATATTTTGATGACGATACATTGTGTTTGGATATATAACAACTTAATCTACATTATTTTTAATATAAGCATAAATTAATTTTTAAACTATTCTAATTAATTAAAAACCGTTTGTGAAATTCCTCAAATAACTTAAATAATATTTATTATAAAAGTCAATCTACAGGTTTTTCGGCGGATCAATAACACTAATAAATAACAACGAAACCTTAGCCTTTTAATCTTATCCGAGTACGATTATCATGATAACTATAATCTGTCATCCGTTATATATATGTTACTAGCTGTTACCCGCGGATACGCCCGCGTGGATGAGGTTATATATACACAGTTTTCTACTCGCACCTCTATACATAATTTTGCTCTATCATCAATAGTTTTCGCAGCGCATGCGACGAAAGACGTTTTAGGGCACTTTTTTACTCCTTAGGTAACGTTAATTAAGTTTTAGTAAGGACCCCTCATCTTTTCTAGCAATAAATATAGCCTGTGTTCCTCAGAATGAATGTAGCTTTCCAATGCTGAAAGATTTTTTTAAATCGGTACAGTAGTTTTTGAGTTTATTCATTACAAACATACACACACACAAAAATACAATTTTGTCTTCTTTATAATATTAGTGTAAATGTAGATGATATAATTAGATTAAGTCAATGAGTTTAATAATATGAAACTGTTACACACATGTTTTAATAGGTATCTATTGATATCTTATTTCAAATTAGCGGATTTGCATAGAAGGTTTAATGACAGTAGAGAAAGTTCGTGAAGAGAGTAGGCATAAAATAGAAAACCCAAGGAGGTTATGTACCGCACGTTAAAGTCACCAAATATATAATGTGTAGGTAATGTCGACAGAAGCTGATGACGGTTTGTGGACTCTAGCGATTCCGGAGAGGAAAAGGAATATCACATTTTATCTAAAAAGGATTTAAGTCTCCAAATACTTAAGGTTGCAATTTCATAACGGTCTACTTTGACACTTAGGCGACTTAGAGGTTTTGTGATTTAGATCATATGAAAATTTAACGTTTCTCCTCTAAACACAATGATTATATTGAGAACTGAACTTTTAAAGATAAATAAATGTCTTCGAAAGAATGAAACAAATTCTCTGCCGAAAGTCAAATATGGTAATAAAAAAATCTGAGTACACCAGATTTTACTTACACTATGAATGTGAATGTTTGTGAAAATGTACGACTGTATATTTTATTTTTATAATTTTTAGTCTTTTAGTTATAATCAAAATAAGTTTGCACTGATTGAGTCCAATAATACTGATTAAATAAAAACCATTTCTTTTTTAATCCTTTTTAGATTTTTATTAATACCCTTCTTAGTCCTTAATAATATCGGAATTAATTACTATTATGCACATTGCCAATCCTCAGATAACAAATATAAACTATGCAAAAACACATTTTATGCAAATTAATTGATATATCACTGTTTAATTTAAACATCATTTTTAGGCTAAGTCCAAATAGAATGTTTAGAAATTACGCAATAGAATTTTATTTACATAAAAATACGCAAACTCCGTTGTTCCGGTGTCAAGCGTAACATGTAGGAAGAACTATATTCTATTCGTTACATAAAACACACTGTCAAGACAAATTACATAATGGCTGATACATGCTGAATGTAGTAATAACATGTTTGTCTAAATTAGGTAAACATATTCTACAAACCAACTCGCACCTATAAAAACTAACCAGGTAAACTAAAAGCTACTAAGTGCCAAACAATTTCTTTCTTAAAAAGCAGCGGTATACATATACATTGATAATATACTTGTACTTCGCCACGCTATTTATTATTGAAGCTAGCTCGTTTGGCCAAAGGTTTACATTGACAGTTAACTTGACACTTAACTGTCAATGTAAACTAATGCTGCAAGGCAAAACCGGTTGAATCAAATAAATATGGTGGAGAAGTACAAGTATCTTATCAATATGTATAACAATAAGTTCCACCAAGTACCATCAATTAACAACATAAAAAATAAACATCGATATCAGAACTCACAAGAAGAAAACAAACCGATCACGTACACAATGAAGCACAATTTACCGTAAAATAATTTAGAAGACAATTTGATACGCGACAAGAACTAAAATATTTGTTTCAAAAGGATATAATCCATCGTAGGACCACTAAAGCACCTATTGATTGAACACATGAATAGCCATTGTCAAAATTGACGAAAAAAGTAATTAATTTATTACAACAATTGGACACTTGATAAAATGGTGCTTGTGGCCTGTTTTTGTTCTATTCTACGCGCAGACACCCCTTTGCGGTTCACCCCACTCAGAGCTCTCGGTAGGTGGGATGGGCATGTAGGACTCGAATCAACAGGGCTTAAATAGTGCGTTAATTTTGCCAGGTGTTAAAATGACCATACCCACACTCTCACATATATAATTTATTGAGCGTTTATGATTTAGTATAACCCCAATAATAATCGTATAAATTATTCCAAAGCGTGTGTTGAACGACAATGTAATAAATTAAACTTGAACGTTTTAAATGGTTGAAAACACCTAGCATGAGAAATGAATATCATTGCAAACTTATGCATTGCATAATAGGTCAATATACAATTTATATGGAAGTTTATATAACAACGATTTTGTTGATAATTAGTCGTGATCAAACATCAAACTAGAGCCTCGAAAAAGGTTAATGGAAACACCGCTCTCTGATTTATGGTTCTACTAAATAACATTGATATTTATGAATTATGTTTTGAAATCAGCCGTGTATATAATTGTTACCTTTACTACTTTCCATCATTATCTGTAATCCTCATCTTTAACATACTTTAAAATTCTCCATTTTATGTGTACTCTGTTGGGCCTAAACATGAATGGAAATGATTCAAACTTTCTTGACTGTTAGATCATATTCAATTTATGACAACGGTTACTATTTGAGATTTGAGGTTAATAATTGACATTGATTGCGTGAATGGTAATAATTTACCTCAAATTCACATGGGACCAACATCCGTTGTTTATTATGAATTAATAACGTGACAAGAAATAATTTAGAAAGAGCTAAGGTTAAATTCAGATCAGGATACTTTAATTATATACAATCTTAGGTAAATGTTTCTAATTGGTGTTGTAACATCTGTTAATGTTCAGTTAATGTAACATGCTACAAAGCGGATGTTCGTGCAGGGAATAAATGCTTATGGGGAAACAAACAGCGAGGTGCTTGTACATACATTTTGGTAGGCAATCAGTGTAACACTCGCTGTAAATAAATCATGTAACGCTGCTTTCAGCTGAGCAGTGGTTGTGGGAAAAGTGCGATTTCCTACTATGCTAGTTTGCGTATCCTAGCTTGTATAGACCTATTGTGTTGTAATAAATAACTAATAATAAATGATGTTTCAATAATGAATGATTTTTATTTATCATTGAAACATTTGTTCTCCTTCTTAAATTTCCCTATTAATTTATTTAAATTGCATAACGATGTATGTATTTTAGGGAATCTATGAAGATGTTACCTTGATTTGTTTCTTCAGTTATAATGCAAAACTTTCCAGGTGGTTCAACGCATCATATTTGATTGCGCAGATTGAAATGAAACTAATGCGAGCACGTGCCGAGCACAAACAATTGTTATTTTTCCAAGAAGTTTTAATTAGTCTTATTTAATTATGTAAAGTTACCGTAAGATATTCACACAGTGAATGAACTTGACGAAATATATTATGTAGACTAACTAGAGTCTAATGTAGTGTCAATATTTAAAAAATACTATATATTTACCTGTACTTGTCGAATATATTTTTTTTATTGAGGTAAATAAATAATGACATAGTTAACTGCTATTTTGAACAATTGTTATTAAATAATTATAATTTATGAATTCTTTAGAAAGCTACATGGAAAAACTAAATAGAGTTTTATTAATTAGAAAGCGCTGGATCTTATCCGTTATGTACCTGTATGTATTTATTAATTTATATTTATCAATAAATTAAAAAGTACAAACAAATACTCTTTTCTGGTTCTGGTCTAGTAGACAATTTAACGTTACATTCAGAAATGTTATGTCTGTTAGCTGTAGTTGTTACTGTTAGTCAATTAAAACATATTTCATAATGTATTTCTAATTATTGTATATTTTAGTAGCTATTATAAACATGCGGAAAATTTAAAATTATTCGGAAGTCCGAAAGTGGGTGAAAATTGAATTGCATGATTCCGTTACATAATTATGTACGTTCATAATTACAGGTCAAGTTAGTATAAAGCATATAATAAATATGAATTAGATTTAGTAAAAATAAACGGCTTTTGTGGTCACGACTCGTGACGCGAACTGTTATTCGAATATACGAGTATTTCATCAATTGACCACCAAAAGTTATAGTCAGTCGTTTTATAGTTATTTGAATTTTATTATGAATGCTGGTAATAATTCAGATATAAGTTATTCTCGCGTATTGGTGAATAGATATTGTAGTCACGAAGTTCAGCTAATGGATGAGGCTAATTGGTAAAGGCTGGTTGGGAGGTGCGGTTTATATGATGCAGTTCCTACTGCATCTTGAGCACACTCGAGCTGTGAACTAACTGCAGTGGTTTTCCCAAGCAACTAATATGGGGTTCTTCAAGAAGGGCATTAGAAGGTTTCTACATGGTCGGCAATATGAGTAGAGACGCCTCTGGTGTTGCAAACGTCCATAGGAGACCATTTTCCATCAGGTGAGACGAAGGTGTGTGTTCGATTTCCGCTCAGTGCAAATATTTGTGCTGCTATTTATTTGTATTTACAAAAAATATATATATATTTAAATATGTTTATCCGCATTTTAGAAACCCATAACACAAGCTAGTTATGCTATGATTACCATAGGTACCATAGGACAGAGTGTAGATTGTCCTAGAATATTCAAATAATGGTTTTTAAATATGAACGGGCAGCGACGGATTAAACGAACCGATTGACGTGAAACTTCGGATGCAACCGGGATCACCACTAAGAATATAAATCTTAAATGTAAAAGAACGCTGCAAGATGATATGATACGATGATGATACGATAAACCTAGCCCTCGTCTAAAGCATTATAGCTTAATGTGACGTCCGTAATTCTCATTTCTCACACCTTGACATTATTGAGACATATAAATTATTCGACACCAATATTAATGAGACTTATTTTATCTTATAAAAATACAAGTAGGTATATGAAACAAGAAGTACCGTACATTTCCGGTATTATGTATATTTGCATTATTTTTACACTATAAATAACCATTTTTTATACCACTTAAGTGGCAGACATTTTTTACGTATTTACGAGTTAGGATGTCAATTTGTGTAATGATGAAAAAGTATGATTTGTTGGTTTTTATTTCCTCAAGAAATAAAATACGAGTTGTACATGCAGATATAGATGAGACAGACTTTTTCCGAGCATTTTCCAAAGTTTGGGTCCAGATCGAACTTCGATCGATCGAAGCGACAACCTTCTGCAACTCCCTCGTAAATGTCACAGATATTCGTTATGTGAACCAGTACTGATTTCTTACTTACGGGATATTATACTATCCTCATCACTGTAATGTTACATAATGAAATGATTCAATCTCTAAAATTCTATCCCAAATTCGGTCAATCAGAATGTCTAATTTGAATTTCGTATTGGGTGTATAACAACTCACTAAGAACTTTAGAGGTCGACCCAATCTCAACTGTAAGTCTCATCAGTTAATCGACAGCTGTTCGGTACACCTCGCGACTTCATTTATTTTTTGGTTGATCATTCTGTTCATCAGTTTGGGAGGTTAGTTATTCCAGAAAAACCCATCCTTAGGTCACATAGGCGTAATAGAGCAGATCCTGTGTTTTAAAGTTCAAAGTACAGGCTTTGGATGCAATAGAGATTAACGTTGGGTTGATAATGTTTTTGATATAACATATCTTTAAATGGACCACTTTTTGTCAGTCATGCAAATCTTATAAACAGTGTTAATGTCTGTTGCTTAAAAATCGTGTGTAAAAATTGTCCGTTATGTATACAATGTTGAAAGGATCATGTGAAAAACGCTGCGAAAAAGTGCTTATTAAAGGTTTAAGCTACGAGTATAGTGTTATATAAGATATTCAGTTTAATATTTCTTAAGAGTTATACGTATTTATTCAATTCATTCGGTTGTATATCACATCTTAAATCTACTCCGCTCCTCTCTATTCCTATTTTTCCTAATGCATGACTTCTTTGGTTCACTTTTGCGGGAGGAACGAACTTCTGACCCACTAACCGCGAGACGATAGACTGTGCCAGAGATTCGTTTGTCAATCAATAGGTATATCCGTTTTTAAGGAAGGTTATTTTTATTTTTCTCAAATTTAGGTCGTCAAATTGACTGCACTTCACCTGTTGGTAAGCAGGGGTGATGTGCAAAACATGGTGGCCATCGTAAAACCTGTAAAGAGTGGGGAATGCTATTCCAAGGACAGCGCTTGCTGTCGTTGGAACGGCCCTACCCTAACGACTTCGACAGTTATTTTGTTACGTCCCCATTAAAGAGCCCTAAACTGTAGGAAGAAGGAAACACGTGTGCTGATAAAGAGTTCTAGGACATAATGTGTGACACATGTAAAAGAGTCGCCGAAGCACTTAGTTCTTGATGGAATTATTTATACTGTATCTAAGTGACATCTAAGCACTGCGCGCGTAGTCCTGTATAGTAAAGGAGAGAGTGGGACCTGTTGGAAGAGCTCCTCAGAACACTGCCATAGTTAGGACTAGTAAGGCCTTGCGGTCAAATCGTCCGATTAAATACTATAAGGGTTTTGTGCAAGACCTCTAACCATAGGATTATGACTCCCCTGTAGAAATTTAAAATAGTTAACTTTCTTTAATTTACATAATAAAATCATCGAGGTGATCCGCACAAACTATAAAACTAACCGATGGATAAACTAATCAACGTATATGATATGACATGACCACAAGTTTAAGTGGGGTTAAAAGTCTACTAAAGAAAAAATGAAACTCTGTAAACCAGGTGATCAATCACTCATTAAGATTTAACCGTGAATACGACACGTCAATATCATAATTGTATGAAAACTAATAAAAAATATGATATGCTAAGGAGTGTAACATTTTTATGAAGACGCTAAATGAGGCAAGTTTGGAAGACATGCCTTTAAGATAAAGAAAACATAATAATTCGACAAACAGTCAGTTATTTATTGATCCTGTATCAGATGGAAGGTTTTTTATTATCATAAATTGATCGTGAATTAATGCGTTGACGAAGTATAGTAATAAAGTTGTGAAATTTGAATAAAAGTGGGTTAGTTTAGACTATTTGAGACCTTTTATTTGTATGTGTTGAAATTTTACGTAGGAAATATTGACGGTGAACCGTTACATAGAGGGTCTATTCGATATGAAACCTCTTAATGAAGTCCTAAGGCTTCAACTAAATATAGATATCCTTTTCGATCTATTCTAGTCTAAAGTATATGACTAATGATTGGTATTGAAAATGTCATAGAGAATGAACATGTCATTCTGTATGAACCGGTCCCGTAAATTGGTCATTGATTGGTTGCTTTGTAATTTAATTTTACATTGTGATTTCTTTATCGAATTATATAAATACATTCATGGTTGATGATTAAGATACGGTGCACAGAGCACACCCGGCGGCTAGAAGGGAACACAATGGTCCCCACACCCGAAGGGGGCAATCTCCGTAGCGACGGACCTTGGGCGGCCGAGGCCTGCAAACTTTTGCTAAGAGATTACGAGTAGGTAATAACGCTATTTTGCATTTAAAGAAACTTAGCAAATATGCTTTCTAATATTTAATACCCATTCACTAGGGTTAGAACCTTCAATTATCGACTTCTGGAATTTATGTATATTTAATAGTATTCATACAAAATGGTACATTACAGAGATCGTTAAAAAAGTTATAAAATTATGAAATTCCATAATTTGTGCTTAAAAGGGAACTGACCTATGAACAAAGGTGAATATCTACTTTCACGTTCTATCTGCATGTAATGAGATATCATGAATATGCTAATTCGTTTCCTTCACCATGGCAATATAACAATCCGACAAACCATCATTCAGATTTTTCTTAAGTCAACAACTATTCCTGTCAATCAATCAATCAATCAATACCCTATCGCAGTCATGGACAATATGGACATGGCTCTCTCAATGTTAGAAGGTTTTGGCCTACCTACTGTTACTACGCGCTGCCCAGATGGATTAATACAGGGTTTTAAATAAATAAATAAATATAAAATAAATATTCTAGGACAATCTACACAACACCATCTAGACCCATGGTAAGCATAGTTTAACTAGCTTGTGTTACGGGTTCTAGAATGCGGATAAACATACATAGATACTTTTTAAACGGTTTTTTTTGTAAATAAATAGATATTATACATAGAAACACCCAGACCAATGCAAATATTCATATTCATGCGCACAAATATTTGCACTGAGCGGGAATCGAACCCACGCCTCCTGCGTAGCAGTGCGTTCACTACCGCCACGCCACGGAGGTTTTATTTCGAGTATTCCTTCTTTCGCAGTGATATCGTCTGCATATTATTCCATTACTCGCCTCTTACGACGCCCTTGCTATAAGACGGGGTGACGAGTTTATCTTTTCGTAGATTGAAAGAATTGCATATTACATAGATATTAAGTAAGAGGTACAGCTAATAATTGCATACTTCACCATTTTACTAAAATAATCTCAGAAAAGAGTCTGCGGTCTGTGGTGTTCCAGGTCGGTAACTGTGGAATGTTCACACGAAGACAGAAGGTATTATAAGATTTAAAGGTTATCGTGTATACTTCTTTATCAATGACAAAAATAATGTTAATATTTCTTTGAACAATCGAGTATGCAGGACACCAGCAGCCTTAGCACGAAATACTATCGAATTCGTAATGTAAAGGTATCGACAGAACGGAGCATTGCGATTGGCGGGCTACACACGCACACAGGTTGACAAGAGGCAGACTGCCAATCACAATGCTCCGTTCTCTCGAAACCTTTACATTACGAATTCGATAGGAGTTCATGCTAGTGCTACAGAAGCTATGTCTACGTCGCTCTATGGTCTATAGAGGTATTAAATCTGTAAATAAAATTTAATTTCATAATAGATATTAGAACTACCATACAAAGCTCATAAAAGCGTGAATAAAAATGTGAATAAAAATGATATGAATGTAATTATAAAATATTATAAAATGTTATATCGTATACGTTCTATATTTTTAATAATTAACATTTTTAATAGCTGCAATAAATGTTCTTAATTTTTTTGCTGTTTAAATTTACTGTGGAAGAGTACTGATTTAATATTTATTACTGTGCCCTACTTTTCTATGATGATTTTATTCATTTCTATGTATTTGTGCTGCAAAAATATTAAAAAGATCTATTTAAATTTATTCAGCCTCCATTATTAGAAATATTTAGTACTATGTGACGTAGACGTCACAGAAATGACGTAAAACTGTCTATCCCAAGGTTGCCTGGAAGAGATCGCTTCCAGCGAGATGAACCGTTCAAAATAGAGATTACTACGGTGTAGATAAAGTAGTATTTATGAAGTTCCATACTTTGAATCGAAGCTTGAATATTATTGAAAACGTTTAGACGTATGTCAGTAAATACTAAAAAAGTTATTTAAACCTTTTAACTTCTTAAAAGGTTCAGATAGTCCAATTTGTCCTTCGTTGCGTAAAACGCACAGCAATGATACGAATGATACGCATACACGCCTACTTCACACTTGTTCAAACATTATATTCCTAGAAGAATAGAAGTTTCCAGAAACAGTAGCCTCCCCACATCTTTAGCAAACGTGTAAATCGTTGATTACCTCTATAAATATTTGTATAGACATAGCTGACACTTAATTTCCTTTATTACATTCAAACACAGTAATATAGTAGGCTCAACCATCTCCATTTCCGAAAACATTTTTCTATAATTACGACACTTCTTGCATACATCGACGACTGCGTTTTGAATGTCGGTTTTTTGTGCTTCATCTATTAAACAGATGAGGAAATGGAACACTTGCGTTGCATGAAAAACGTTCGTTTATACGGGAAGTGAGACATGGCATGTGTATATAGTCAATTGGTGTACATACTTCGATGTAACTGCTTCATTGTTCTCCAAGTAGTCATCAGTACTTCGACGAAAGGGAATAAATTTATCAACATTTCTTCTAGCAGTGATTTAGAATCGTGTTCAATGTTTAGTAGTTGTTTGTTCAATGTTAGTAAATTTACAGGAAACTGTAAGAACGGGACAATTCATAAATAAAGGGAATAAATAAAAATAAACATAAGCTTTTATTACATACATTAAATAAGAGAATATTAAATACAATTATCGCAATCTTGCATTATTTATTTAGTAAACTGCCGTGCTTAGAGCATACAGAATTCTCCTTTACGTCAAAGGTCGATGGCGGTTTGAAAAAGTTAGTAAAAATTTCATTAAATCTTATTTCATTTCCTAATTTAGATATATTTGGCGTTTAAGTTCTTTTTGAGTTCGGTTGATCAAATAATTATATTATTATTTTCGAAAATATGAATGCCAATAAATCATACACCTACATTAGACCCGTTCTATCAATATAAAGAAAAGATATTAAAACAGGTGATTTTGTAAGAAAAAATACGTGTGCACATGCGGTTCAGCACAGCAAAAAGTGTTCCTTTTTCAAATCTTGATCATATTATAGCAATAGCGCTACATTCACCTACAAATAGAATATGATAGATGAGAAGGGCATTAATAAAAGCCCACATAACTTCTTATATCGCTCAAGGTATGTACTTTTTACCGCCATTTGCGTAGTCTTGGCTGTTGATGAAGTCTCGATAATGCTAATGCCTTCATTCCAATCATGGCGAATGAAATTGAAATGATTGTAGTACGAGCTGAGTGTACCTAGTAGTTAAAGGCACTGCGACAAGAAAATAATGCCTTCTATCTGAAGGCATTGATCTATTATCTGTAGCATAAATCGGTTGATAATTTAGATTTTCTGGATGGATTGGGACCATGAATCATATAATTATTAGTAACTGTGGATTATAGTCAGAGGAACAGTTAAAGTTTTCGGTGCAATTAAGGGGAAAATAATCAGTGTTTATTATGTGTGTGTATGTGTTATTGTAATGTTCAAAACTTCCCTATCAACGAATGTCTAGTTTACATTCAAACATTTTCTTTGACCCTTCAGTGATGTTGTGAACAGTAAAATAATGTTATTGTAGGTATGAATACTGGCATGGGTATCGACAATTTAACTGTTTCGTCGGGAACAGCTGGATCTGTTATCTTCAGAATTGACTGATTTTTTATTAATATGGTAATCGAGTTTTCGAGTTTCAAATGTATTTTTTTCAAATAATTATTTCGCTCTTTTCGCCAGTAGTCGGGTTTTAACAATTTATTTATGTACCTATATTTTTGATAACTACATGAGGTAATATGGCAGTTGCTTCATGGAAAATATCGAAGTTCAACCGCATCACAGTAAGACTGGAAAGACGACCCCAACTGAGTTGGGAAAAGGTTCAGAGAAGGATGATTTTTGATAACTAAATACAGCTCAATCACCTTCTCCTCCCAACCCGTAAAAAATGTGCAAATGCAAACCAGCACATTGCATACATATTTTAAACTAGTTTAGTAGTTTATTAGCGCACCGGTGATTGGCTGGGACGATAATGGAATCTATAAAATCTAGTGAACCAATGTTTTCCTTGGATTTAGATAGCTCTGTGTAATTATATCGTAAAATATTAATATAATATTACTGGATATTAATGGCCAGGTTTCAAGTATAGAAAATAATTATTTCATATTTACAATATTCAATTATCAGTGATCGTGAAAAGTAATCATACGATATATGAACGAATTCAATACCTAAATTCAACCTTAGATACCTTGATCTAGTATGAAAACCCTACATGTAGCTGAACATGTAACATAGTGTTTATTACTTTTCATATATTAACATAATATCACTTTTACTCGAGTGTGGGTTAATAAAATTCTTAATGTGAATGTTATTTTCGTTTTACGATGTCATCGTTCAAAATGTATAATCTCCGAACAAGACAAAACAAGCCAACTTATCAATTAATAATCATTCCTGATTAAAAACCTAATGTCATATTACCTATTTTATTATACATAATATTATTATATTTCTCTCCCCTATTTCTTCACACGCATACGACACGACAGTACAAATACAGTTTTACAACAGGCAGATACATACAGCCCAGATTCAGCCTCAGATGGGTGGTTTGAATCAACAATAATAGTGCTCGAAATACGCCAATGAGGCCTATTACGTGGGACTAAATACAATGGTTAGTGAAATGTGGGTGACACTTCACCACTCCGGAGAGAAATAGGCGTGACCATATATTCGTGTATATTTTAAATTTTACTAATTTGCATCAATCTCTAATAATAAAAGTTTTATAGAATATATGATGAAGAAACCTATTTTATATTTAATAATATTTTTATGAGCATAATCTTAAAACATAGAACTCGTAAAACGCGTTTTATGGTAATGTTAAGTGTTTGTCAAATTATTCTTTCGTCATAATTATGAAGTCATAAAATTAGGAAAAAGAAAATTTCAAATTTTTATGAGGCTGACATTAAATTGACACGTAGTAACAAACTACTACTGACTAAAATATAAAGGTATTGAGATTTAAATCTCTAAAACAATTATCTATTTAAACTCATATTTATATATGACATTTCCGCCGGGTTTCTTTCTACATTGCATTCTTTCTAACCATACATCAATGAATGTTTCACATAAAAAGTTACTTGTATTAATTTTTATTGGATATCCCACTGTTGTAGTCAATCATGCGTAAAAGCACAATTTTCATCTATGAAATATAAATTCTATTTGTAAGTTTTTTTTTTTAATTGTGATCTTTAAATAATCGATAAGATATAGATGTACATATCTACCACAGAATAAGAAATACTTCTCACCACGCCTTTAGCATGTTGGTACCTAATTGCGCCAGTAGCTCTATGTTTAGGCCTCTCCGCGCACTTAACGTACTGATGTTCACTGCCTGTGATTTGCCCATTCCATATGAAGTATGTTCGAGAGATTCTTCGTTTACGATTACATGTCACCAAATTGCTATTACATAAAGCATTATGTTTTGTATATAATTTAGTCTTTGATTGATGACTGGAAATTGCGTTGAGATGGTCTAGATAATTGTTTATATTATATGTATCACCACAGAATCCTTAATAGGTATCACGTAACTTTATAACATCATTGAAACGGTTGAGCAATTCTCTAAACTACTTATCCAAAGATATACTTCAAATCGAGATAATTAATGTTATATTGGAGTACGGTCTACAATAATAAATTGATGAGGATATAATGGCTTCTGAATGAAATAGACAAATCATAATTTATATTGTGACCACACTCTGTTATTTTATATACCACTAACGTGGCAGACAAGCACACGGTTCACCTGTTAGAAAATGGTCACCGTTACTTATAGACGTTTGCGTCCCCAAAGGCGTCACACTTGTGCTGACGACGAGAAGGTTTCTACAGACCTTATAATACCCTTCTTGAAGGATCCCATATAGTAGTCGCTTGGAAAAAAAACAGCCGGGATGATGATGATGATGACTGAATGATGTAGGTACGAAAATTCCAAAATATATGTAATGAAGGTATTCTAATAAATGGTTACTGAATTTTTTTTATATTAAAAATGAGTTCAAAATAATTTGAAATAGGTTTCATGCAATGTATTTGTTTGGAAATTTTGTTGCAAAATTGGAAGGAAACAGGTAGGTACGAGTACCTACCTGCTTCTCAAGTATGAGTCTACAGCTTAGTTAGGATTACAAAAATTCAACAGCATATTCTAGAACAACGAACGTAATATGTATTTGCCAGGAAATGGGCGAGTCATTTGTTAACTGTTTCTTTCAAGCTCTAACCAGATTCACTTGTTGTCAATTTTCTCACAAGGTTACCGATTGTTCGTTTTAAAAGTAATTCCGTCTATTGTTATCATCTGTCATATGTTTGAAGTGTTCGATTAACGATGTATGTCTATCACGCAGGCAATTTATAAGACAGTGATGGTAATTGAAATTCTTCGGTATTTTCGTTTGAGAAGCATGCTTCTACTTTGTATTCCGTGTTATTACTGGTCTTTTTTTAATTCAATCGACTGTAGTGCCCTCATCAGCCATCTACGTATATTATATGCAGAAGGCATATGTAAGCATATATAGGTATAGGTATTCTATTGCTGATGCAAAAACATAATATATTTGCTATTAAAATTTTAACTTTTTCTATAAAAACAGTTTAAATTGATACCAGTATTTGTTAGGTGTAATAAGTAATGTTTTCATTTATTATTTAATGATATAGATTTTAATTGTATGGCATTATAAAATATAACTATTCGGAAGTTTTAACCTAGCGTTAGATATGATACAGAATTTTTAATTAGAAAGAATAAACGACCGAACACACCGACCTGATAACACCATTTATCGTTTGCATTAACAATAACACAACATTTTTGAAAATATGTCACCGAAAATAGCGAGCCCTTATATCATTATAGTAGAGTCTATCTAGAGTAGCCAACGGAAAAGTCAGGCGTGATTTAATAACTTTAATAATCTTTTAACATTGTCTCTTGTAAGATTCCGTAAAATAAATTGAAATACATAACACTATACTCCATTTGTTTGAGTACTTAAATGAAGGTAAACAATCTTGTGGCAACTTTTTATAAAAACACATGTTAAAAAAAATAAACTAGACTATCTAACTGACTAACTAGTGGTTCGACACAGGTTTTTAGTCTTCAAAATACGTTACTAAGCAGAAAAGTATTTATATACTGGTTTTTAAACAAAACATATTAAAAAAACACCCTAAAATTGTTTACGTTTTTTAGTTAGCGTCGGTACCTTAGTTGTTGAGGAGTTAGCCGTACGATCATGAGGTCCCGGGTTTATCGAATCCAGGCCATTACACTACCGACGTGAACCCACTACAAACACAAGCCATAGAGCTTAACTGGAGGAGTTAGAGGGAAAAATAATAATTACGGTAGATAATATTCTTTGGAAAAAATTCAACGGCAAATACCGTAATAATCTACCGAAATGACACCTCTACTGGTCTTTACCATAGAAATGATGAAAAAATGATATTCATAAGAAATTGCACATTCATATTATAATGATCTTGGCCCAGTAAACCTCTGGTTTCCATATCCGTACTGTGATATAATGTTCTTATGTACAATGTATAGTAAGTTCAAGATATCGTCTACCGCATTACCATAGAGGTTTGTAAAGCGGTCTACACACTGAACCTTCCGTTCGAAGAGTTTATACATTATAAATGTGTTGGCACCTTGTTGTGACTATTTTATTGATGTTGAACATAAATCTACACACTCATAAGTTACTAACTATCGAGAAAGAGTTACTAATCACATGTCACCGAGTTCGATAAGTATAGTGCCTACTAAATGGTACGGTAGAGAATCGTTAGATAAGAAATGTAGATACATCTTATTATTTTTAATGGGAATCGAACCATTTGCACTTACTGAACTGAGTAGCACAGCCATTTCAAATCAATATTATTACTAGTGATATTGTACCATACAGTCATTCAAGGAATCGGTATTACACTACCGACCGACGTGAATTCACACCTAATATAAGCGATAGATAGTGCGCCTACGGGTACATGGGTAATTAGTTTTCTTATTATTCTTATTATAATAAATAGGAACCTACAATACTTGTTGATTGAGGTAAATACTACACTGCATTGGTATAAACGATGCGTATAGTGCTGTAAGTGGGTTCCAAGTATATATATATATATATATACTTTCTGTTGAATCAATTCATTCATGCGGGTTGACTCCCCCCATCACTTTGTATTTTTTAAAGAATACCACGAATCACAATCACAATTCCCTTTGTAATCCAAGTCAGATTTTTACATTTTAATATTTCTACTATACAAATACCGAATCCAACTGTTATTCCAACTAATGTTAGATGCTGACCTCAATACCATGGTGTTATATGAACTACACATATATGCAAAGCTAACGAACTTTTTTATCGTATGGATAAAAGCCACAGGTTTAGTACTGAATATAAAAATAGTTACATCTGCCTGTCTGTCACCTTAGACCAGCCTTTTGTGTGAATGACGTTTTTAATTATGCTATGGATATTGTGCTTTCGGGTGGGATTACGAAGCAAAAAAATACAATTGAACGAGACCCGACACAGAAACACGATTACCTTAGCAATGACTCAATGAAATAACTACTCACTAGTGTTTTCTGACGGACCTACTGTGGATATTGTACACATAATTAAAGCTATTACACTGTTCCTATTAGGTTTCTCTTTGACTAGCTTACACGATATTGCCGAAAGTATACACGAATATGTCATGTTTACAAATTTGCTAGGTTGTAAAATTGACTGAAGTCGTAAAGTTTTGGATCGGAGTGACTGTTTCAAAACTTTACAATTTTTAGTAGTGATCTTAGTGATTTGTGAATTTCGCAAGAAAAGTATAAACTTTACTTTTTATTTATTTATGCGTCAAGTTTTATGATTTTACATTTTGAATAAGCAAAACTACCGTCAAATATCTGGTACCTACCGGAAATAGAATTTGATTACGAATCGACGAGAAATGCAGGTTGTTATTTTTAAGTTGGAATCATAAATTGATTGGTAGATATGATATTGTTATCGAAATGTAAGGTTTAAGTAGTAAGTAAACAGTATTTGTAATTTATGTTATTTGTAAAATTCTTACAGAATTGTAAGATTTACTATTACGAGTAACATTTCTCGTACAACTTTATAAATAAGTAACTTATTGACAAAATTATCGGATTGTAATATTTTTTATTATCACTAAATAAATATATTTACCTTTTAGATGTCTCACAAAAGAAATATATTATTCAAAGGTCAAAAATACATATTAGTCCATATATCACTAATCTATCAACCCGTCACTCACCGAAGGTACCCGGTGCAAAGGTACCCGTCACTCTGACGGCATTGCTCTGCCGAATAGCAATATCTAACCTTTGCCTTAGATTTCTATTTTCTATTTCAACACAAACACGTGAAATTTGATACCATTCCTAAATATCAAGAAAACGCCCGTAAGTCTAGCAATTTGAGTTGTAAATACAAAACTAACGTTTCTACAATGTCTGTAGTCATATTAACACACTGGTACTATTGAATCAAGACAAGCTACATGCATCTGTGGGTAGTGATATATTAGTATTCGATATTTATTACAGTTGTACACCAACAGACTGCACTGAGCCCTATATGATATTGGATAAAGTTCATATTTCTATGAACAAGCAAGGGTCGTTTAAGGTTTAATAGCCCAAAATTAAAATTCAATTTGGTATGGGTGCGACTATTTCTCTGATTTTAATAATTATGATTGGTGTTAAGTAACGAATTCCGCTGCGCTAGAGTGATTATATATGACCTGGTTAGAGTGGAAAATATGTGTGAACATGGAATAGTGAGTTTTGTACAAATTTATTGAAATCACCATTGGTGGTCACAACACAGCGAATGAGTAACGATTATGATCACTTTTTGAAATTCTGTCGGTTAACTTCTAACGAAGAAAAAGTGTTAAAATCAAAGGTTAAAGCTATTATACGTATGGTACGGTATTTTTGTTAGTTTAAACTGCAATCAAAGCAAAACATCGGAAGCGATGGTCTACTCGTATAGTTATATTATTGGCTATTGAAAAAAAAATGTGTGTTCATATTTTTAGCAAAAGTGCATAATTGAATGGGTAGCCATAAAATCTAGGGGACCATAGCTGAACTCACCTGGAAGTCAATCTGGAACAGATTTTTCTTGGACAGCAAATGCTCCCGTTCTGTAAACCAAAATAAATCAAATTATATAGCTAATAGCATTTTTATGTAAATAAATTACATTAGAGAATATAATAAAGTAGATCTTGGGCTCAAAGGGTAATCTATGGAAGCCACCGGATAGGAGAAGATAATCAAAGTGTACTACCAGATATACCTACTCGAAGGTTCATATGCACGGATATCTGTGTTCATATGCCTCTTTTTATCGTGCGAGAATCCCCAAGGATATCCCCCCACCGGAGCCGGTTGAGTAGGTTATGTCGGGCTCGAACCGACTGAAACGCACTTCACATAAACAGTCTTTGTGTCTTTAGTTGCCGGGAGGTGAGGAAGTAGGTTCATATACCTCTGATTACAGACATTCATCTTAATGTACCTATCGAAACCTCTTCATGTATAGTTCGTAGTTCGGTTACCTATAAATATTTTTTCTCCAATTTTTTGTTTTCTATCACAGTAATAGAAAACTGGTTGTGATCGCTCACAGATTGAGGTCTGGACAAATGTGTCTAAACGGATTTGAATTTTTAATGAAAAATTAATTCTACGTGTTGATATCTTTGGAGCTTTACAAGATGTCTTACACTTAATGAGCGGTGATGAGTTAGATATCAGGCAGCCAGAGAGGAGTGATTTAAGAACTAAATTTGAATTTATGCGATAAAGAACGACACTGTGGCGTAGAGGTTGAGCGTTCGATAACTAAGTCCGAGGTCGCGGGTTGGGTCCCCACTCGGTGTATATACACCGAGTGGGGACCCAACCCGATAGTAATATTGTACAAACTTAAATAAAACACATTTTTTTCTCTGGCGGTTTCAAAAACCTACTATTTTTATAGGCAAGTTAAATGGCAACGTTGTAAATATTTTCTCACACTTATTTGTCCAATTTGTATGGTTCTCTTATTAACATAATCCATAGTGAAAATGACATAGCTATCGCTGGATTCGTTTTCTATGTACTGTCGTTGACAAAATTTGATTAACACTGAAATATTTACAAACATTTTTTGATAAATGTATAAATTGAATTGACGTAAAAATAGTTTTATCATCTCCAGAGTACAAAGTTAACTATTTCTTGTTATGTTTATTATTATAATTATATGGAAAACCAACCCCTACTGAGTTTGGAAAACATTCAGAAAATGATGATGTTTATTTATTTATGATATGTTTTGAGCTACTTTAGTCGTTGACTGTACAATATATCACACAACTCTGAACTGGATTCTAATTTCGTAGCAACAGCAATGAAATCTGTATGATAAATTATCTTAAGGCGGAAAAATTGCAAATGAATATTGAATCTGTTTTATTATTGACCGACATTTATGAGAAAAGCTCGAACTAAATCTTACTAAGGTTTAAGTAGCGACGGTCACATTTTTACTAGACAGAACTTATGAATGACGGAGAAGTTATATCCTCACACCATCTCTTTTGAAGAGTGTCGTAAGAGGACTAATGGAGGCGACTATTGGAAAAATACTCAGACGGTATCACTGCGAGAGAAGAAAATCTCGAAATAAAAATCTGTACCAATCCGTCTCGCCAACGTGGAATCAGTAGGCTAAAGCCTCTCAAAATTAGGAGAGGCCTATGCCCAGCAGTGGTTTAAGATAGCATTAACTTTACTCAAGTTATTAAAATTTCTTTAACATTCGGCTATAAACTAAAGTAATGTATCTAATAATATAATCCTACTAATTTTTTAATGTATAAGTTTGTGTGTTCCTTCGTTGTATCGATTTCACTAACGATATTTGAAAGCCGATATTAATGCCCTGGACAAGAATTCAAAATAATCTTATAAAAGAAACAATGCAAAGACATTGAGTTTTTACCTTGTGCCTTGTTATATGATAACGATAATCTACCTGACTTTCTTGCTGTTCTCTACTTATTAGATCTAACTACCGAACCAGCGCAAGATATATTTTCAAATGATTTTATTTACTATTTTGTTTATTATAAATTACAATATTTTTGCCAAATGTAATTGTAAGACTTTGATATTCATAAGTGCTCTTTATGTGCCTAAACTGAATAAACGAAATTGATTCTTTGATTCTTGATTCTTGATTCATGATTGATAGAATGTGATAGAAATATTTAAAGTGCCGTATAAACTCTATAAGACACGGGTAAGAGCTAGTGTTATATATACGAAAGCCTACATTGAATACGGTGCTGACTAATGGAACATTTTTCAGTAAGAGCTTTGATATTAGTTAATGAGTTCTTTATGAGCAATTAAATACGACCACCGTTTTGATGATCCGTTGCAATGGCTAAGGGAATTCACAAAACACAAGAAAGAAAACTCACTATGACTGTGATTTAATTTAATGCGTACAATCTCTACCATATAGGTTTATAGTCACTCTGCACTTTACTGGGTTATTTTAGCTATGAATAATATGGTCCACTATACGACCAATTAATAGTCCTATTCGGCAATGAATACTAACTGAGATCATTTACATCGTATATTATCAGATTAAATGATTAGATTTAATGATTATAGTTTACATCAATACTTCACATTTAAAGTCAATCCCTTCACTTTTTTATTCAGTTAGGTAATCTTTTATTTGGCGAATCTGCAAAATGGAAATCAGCATCGTTAGCTTTCTAGACACACCCATCTACAAATCTGCAATCAGTAGATCACCATAAAATAAAAATACTACTAAATTAGAGGAGTGAAGAGCTAGATCTATGTAAGAAAAAAAAGGAAACAAGATTAAATATAAACTATTCTAGATAATAACTTCATCTATGAATCGATATTCGCAGACATTTAGAAATAACCATAATAAAATAGACGGCGTCTATATAATTAAAAGCGCTGATGATCAAGGCGTATTTTGAATCAATAAAATTTAGAAGTGAAAGCCGGTACCTTACCAGCTATTATATGCAGGTATTTTCTATACATAACTCTTGCTTCTGTGTTACTAATGAAGATATGATCTTTGGTAATGGTATATTATGGTAATTATTAAAATAATAAGGTCGCTGCACTCGTTAACGGTTTATTACAATTAAACCACTCACATTAAGAAACAAGACATCTGGTAGTCGCGGCAATAGCTTCTACTGTGCTGTTAGCTATACAATCAATCAATCAGCCTATCGCAGTCCACTGCTGGACATAGGCCTCTCTCAATGTGCGCCACTGCTCCCTATCCTCCACCCTCCGCATCCAGTCTGTCCCATCTCTGGCTAGGGGGCGACCTACCATCCGTTTGCCTTCTCGCAGTCTCCACTCAAGACTCGTTTACTCCAGCGGTCATAGGTCCTTCGGCAGAACAGGCCACCCCACTGCTACTTCAGTTTGGTTATTTACCTCGCAGAATAACCAAACTGAAGTAGCAGTGGGGTGGTGTGTCTGTAACTTTAGTTCTTTATCGGACGACCTCCTTTAGCACTCTATTAGAATATAACATGTGAAGCCGATGTCGTTTTATTTATTACATACACCACTGTTCTGCTTCTCATCATCATTCATCGATTAGGTTATCGCAGCCCACTGCTAGACATAGACTTCTCCCAATGCTTTGGCCTACTGTTTGCTCGCTGGTCAGATGATTTGGAATAGGATTTCATTTCTAGTTCTCGCAGTGATGTCGTCTATGTATTGTCATCGCCTCTTGTGATATCCTTCGGATGTGACGGCGTAGTATTTTTTTTTCCTCTTTCTCCGTCATCATACGGATCATCGGATTTCCTAGTTCCCAAATTTTAAAATTTTACGTGTATGAGCATGATACCATACTTTATAAATGCAATATAATTATCAAGATTTCGAACATATAGTTTACAGTTAGCCACTTCAAACCTTTTTAATATTACCTATTACCTACACGTTTATTTTGTTTTACACTTTCTGAAAATAATCTAATACTTGCCGAAATAAATAACTAAGTAGGCTTAATGAATAATTTATATTCATATTAGAAAACATTTAATCAGTTCCGAAAATCCGCGCGAGCAAAATCTGTTTTACCTAATTTATCCAATCACTATTACAAATTTTCATATTATATCGATAAAACCCACTAACCGTGTTTTCGATTTACGCTAGAATCAATCCGGAATCGAGCTATATGCCGAGGGCGGGTCGGGTCGAATCTATCTGTGCAGAATTCAGTTAGCTACATTTGTCCGTCGACCGTTCCGACAGACACGTCGCGTCAGAAAGTGCGGGCACGCACTCAGCCGTCCTTGGATCGTTAAAAAAAAACGATGTGATTGTTTATTTTTTATTTTGTGAATGACTCTCACATTTTGTGGATTGTTTTTTTTGAAAACAGAACTGGATGATGCTTGTTTGAATTTTACTGGTAAGTTTATTTGAAAAAAATATAGAGTTGGGATGTATTCTTTTAAATAATATACCTCACGTATTTCTCAATTAGTTAAATATTTTATATAATTTTATGACATTTTTAAATTATTAAATAATAATAATAATTGTAAGCTACCAGAAAAAATAAGTTTGACAGCTATTTATTAAACACAAAGATAAAATGAAGTAGTAGAGTGCGGCTATTGTTAGAACAAGTTAGTAAACTGTCGTTTAGAATATAAATTGGCAGCTAAAAGTTAAACGAACATTAATTTACATACAAATACAATTTGCCTTAAGTGTCTTTGGACCCATCAATCGATAGCCCATGGCTAATTTACATAATATTGTTGTTTCCCTTCATCATGTTTTATAAGAAAGAAAATTTATTGTTTCTTTTACTAAATTGAAACTATTATGAAAGCAATATTTTGAGACATGTATTATTGATTTAAGTAATAAATTTTCAAATCAATAAGCTTTTAAATAATGAATTATTTTAATTATTATTGCATAAAAAGTATTATAGGTATTAAAGTGACTTAACAAATAAAAAAGGGTAAATTAAGTAAAATATATCTATTAGTATATAGCAGTTTATGTATTAGTAAAGTGTAGGTACATATTAGTAAAGTATTAACATGTAAATATACAATTTATATACCTGATTTTAGATTGACATGGTCATTTACGAATTCACTATTAAATCGATCGGGATATTTACCATGTTTGTTAATTTCTTCGCGTAACCGATATTTCGGCGCTCCAATGGTAAATATCCCGATCGATTTAATAGTGAATTTATATACCTACTCCAAATGTACAATGTAATGAATGATTTACGTATAAAGCTGATGATATTAATATAAAATTCCAATAAAAACTATCAATACACATAAATAAACCCTAACAGTCGTTTTTCTAAATCGGTTTCAGAAAAAGCTTAATATTCACACGGTTAACAATCACGCTTGGGGCCATTGGGCTTCCAAGGCAGTCATTAGTTAATATATTTCTTTTAAATTGATTACTGAATAGTGAGCTCGCTTTACATAATAAGTATGTAATGTAGTGAGCAGTGCTTAGAAACAACTACTTACTGCCAGTTTATTACGTACCGGTTTCGCTCTTATTTTATTATTCATGGATTCACTCGCAATTAACTTTTAGTTAGTTACATGCTAGAATTTGAACAGTTAATATGGTCATTAGGATTTTTTTATATATTCGTGGTAATTCGACATGTTCCTTGACCCTGCCAAGATCATCTACCGATATGTTATATAGCCGATAAATAAAATAAACGACTTTGCAATAAATATGTAATTATTATTCTTTTGGCATTCTAAGGAACATTGAACATATAAAGCGCTAAGATACTATGTCGACATTTTTAAATAATCAAATATTTACTTAAATAAAGATATGTATAAAATAAATAAATAACATAATATGTCATCTTCCATGCCTTTAGTTATTATCTTAAGAATTCTCCACTGTGCGCCCTGTGCCCACATATACCTAGGGTAAAAGCCGGATAGTTGCGCCAGTGGGATACTTGCCACGGTTTCGAATACACTATGTTACGGATGTAAGTGACATTAGCGTTTTACTATAGTTGTAAGTACACCTCCCATAGACCTCAGGGCCACGTTGACCGTCACCATAGACGCAAGCGTTTCACTCGTGCAAGCGAAAATCTTCCGCGGTGAATCTTCGACAGGTGTCGAACTTATATTGGTAAGTTATTTCTGTTGGATATTTTTATTACTAATTGTGGTTTCAATCCACCTTCTATTTCTTTGCATACATCAGCCTTTACATTGCAAAGTTTATTACATATTTTTGTAACATAATTATTATTTATTTCGCAAATGAAAAGGGCAAGTATCCGTATCAAAAAGGATAGTTGCCCTAGAAACTTGTGCGGATAGTTGCTCTGGGGGTAACTATTCGCAACTATAAATTATTTCACGAACAAAGGCAAATATTTTCTATTTGGGTTTTTTTATTCATTGTGGCTGTAACTTAGCTAGAATACAATAAGTATTTAGGTCGTGTGTTCTAGGCCCACCCGTGTCAGTACTTTTTTCAGATTATTTATTAACTATTTTTATTTTTATACCACTTGAAGTGGCAGATATGTACTTAATGGAAAGAGGTTGCCGTGGCCTATGGACGTACGTAACCCCAGAGTTTATTCTACCCGTTAAAAAAATAAAATTAATAATTAATTAACTTTTTAGGTGAGCAAAATGCCTCGTAAGTATCAGCGTAAAGCCGGCTTGGTGCCGCGTCACATAAGCAGGACAGAGGAAAGTTTAGGTCTTGCATTCCAAGAGTTGGATAAAAAAGGAATCAACTAAATATCGCGAATGTACGGGATACCACGGGATACGGGGTATAATTTTTGGCTATTTTTGTTATATTTTGTATAACGTTGATTAGAACTTAATAAAAGATTGCAATAAATAATAAAGACTGGTTGAGTAAATCGATATGAATTTGTTTTTCATCAAAAGTCATTGTGAGGCGTCTATCCCCGCATGAGGCAAGTATCCTCTCAAGTATTATTTACGTTAGGCAACTATCCGCTAGAGTGGGCAACTATCCTCTCTTTGAGAGGTCAAATAAAACAGATTTTACTCTAAACCTATAATAACTATGTTCTTAACAATAGGCTTCTATAGTAGCTCAAAGACCTATAATTTGATATACACCTTGCAATATTCTTATTAAGCACATATTTCTTAATTATATGGCTTTGTTGAAAAGTGGCGCAACTATCCGGCTTTTACCCTATATTTAAAATAGCAGTTTTTGACATCGCCTTCGATTGGTGAAAAGCTTCTTTGAATAATTTGGTTTTACAAACTACTAAACATTGAACATCTTCCGAACTATTAATAACAGAAAGTCTCTTCATAAGATAATATATAAAATCACTGTATTCAAAGAAATACAATAAAGATAGATAGCTTAGAAGGAAAACATGTTAGGCTTGTTATTTAGTATCTAAAAATAAACTTAATGTATTATTTTATTGTAGTTTTTTTTTTGTAGAAAAGGACCAATAAATTCGTAGATAACAATCACATTGATCTACGATTATGTTCTACGGTTTCTACATTTTCCCAGACAACTGTACAATTAACTTAAGTATTATTAGCACCTCCCGATAGGCAAGCTAGCAGTAATTGTGTCCTACTCCACAAAAGAGCCACAATAACAAATATAGATTAATTATATCTTGTAAGTTTGTACATTTAGGTTTTCCCTCCCAAAACGTAGGGGCCAGGAAGGATCATGGGTTTCTTATGAAATCCGTTGTATGAATACTGTTTATCGTGTAAGTGCTGTGGAATATCACAATTAAGGTGTAACGGTCGGATCTCGGTAGAAGGTTTTGATCCAAGAAGTTCTGGCATAGCGTCGTGGAGTGACGTGCGTGCTAATAAAAAAGCGCCTGAGTGCCACGGATGCCCAAGATTGTGACCAGTGAAAAAGTAAAAGCCAGAAAACGTAACCCGGTCTCCAAGGTGGGCTCCAGCCAGTGAGGATTTCCGCACGTGATACGCAATTTAACAATTACAAATTTTTTTATTCACTCCAAAAACAGATTGAAATAATAAATTGCAATATACTAACATTTTCTTAAACTTCCGACAACTAATTAGAACAAGTGTGAGAATCGAAAATAGAATATTCGAGCCAATCTGCATTGGCAAGCTAACTACCTAAACCGTTCATGTTTTATTAATGAATGAAATGTTTTACTAGATATGTACATTTTTTGTTAACTTGGCGTGTTGCCGTGTTCCTTAGGATATACATTTTTAATGTCTTCCGCACTCAGCCTGCAAGATCGGTATCACTAATTTACTTTTGCAATTACAATAATAATTTTAGCGAAAAATACATACAGCAACACCATGTTTTTTTACTAGGTTCACGTTAAAATATGTGTTTAATCGGAAATTCCCACGTGATGCCATCAAAGTCCCTTGAGCAATGATGTATGTGTACATAGGCCCGACTAAGCCCTCTGGGCTTTCTTCAGACTGGTTAGGATGTAATGTTTATAGATTGTAAAAGTTCTATTGCCGACAAATGACTTTCAAATCAAACTATTTTGTTTCCTTCACATACATTTTGAAATTGACTCACTACTTGACACCATAATACTAATAGACTAATCACTGTTCATCACATCATCACTATAGGTATATTTTATTAAAATGATAATTTGCTAAGCAATTATTATGTTACCTTCATGCAATAAATATTCCGCGCGTTCCTCCTGTAAGGGAAAGATCGCGGGTTCGAATTCCGTCGAAGCATTCTGCAATGCTCAAATGAAGCGTTAATTTTATAAACAATTTTTGATTCTCACTAACGAAACATATCCTCATTTAAAGATGGCCACCCTACTTGCAATATAATGCAATTAGTGCTACTTGGCTGCTATTGTATATAGGCAGTGACTGCCTCCCAACTCAAGCGGTTCCAAATTTGAACGGGAAATCCCGCTACATCCAACCGCTCTTATAAATGCGAAAATATTTATCAATAAATTATCTTTACGACTTTCCGGTTCTTATTATGAATCAAAAATATTCTATAGATTCCATATCGATTAGCTATAAAAAAGGTTGATATTGTTTTCAAGGAAAGCTTTATTTTTAGATATACTATCATAAAAGAAGAGATATTTTTTTAGCATATTTAAGATTATAATATTTATTATACAAATCTTGTTTTTAATAATATCTATCATGATTCAAGATATAACCATTGTGAATTTATGAGATAGGTTATATAGAAAAGACTAAATCGTTATTAAAACTCTGGTATTCTTATATTCTTTATGGGATATAATATAGACACTAGCCGGCCCGCCGCGGCTTCGCCCGTGGCCTTTATTTGACTTCGGTGGCTCTACATTTATTAATTTTTCTTCCAAGTAACGCATATGGTTCAGAATATTCCATCAAGAATCAAGCGGTTCCGCGAGTTTTCCTTTGCCGCACTATTAAGTCTTCGAATTCCTTATCAGCTCACGTGTCTCCTTTTTCCTGTATTCCCGGGCCCTACAAGCGGGGCTTGGAAAGGCGTCTGATGAGACCGTCAAGCTGAGCTCCACCATTATAACACTGTAGGTACGTGTTTGTAATGGTGACCTTCTTTCCTGACACTTTACATTTAGCTAACCATCAGGTTAGAAGAAGTCATATTGACGTGTTCTAAACACAAAAACGTATTGTAGATTAATTCTTATGATTCATTCTGAATGAACTTATGAATAATTGGTAATTGGTACATATTCAAGTTTTAGACCATGTTTTATAAATATTAGTTGATTTATATAAATCGTTCAGAGTTCAGATTATGATTAGGTACACTTATTTTTTAATTAGTATGATTACCAATTTAGTGTTATATTATTGCAGTGTCATGACGCTAAATCTCAATTTATTATATATTTGTAAATTATCTATTTTCAGTTTTTTGTTTAACACGAGTTGTGTACTGGTATATGGGTCAAGTTTAACTGAAATAAATTCATTTCATTTTAATTAAATTGCATCCATGCATAGTAGGGCGCGGGTCGCCTGAATAACGATAAATTTTATCATCAATATCAGGCATCCCGAGTCACGTCATTTTTTACATCTTTTGACTATAATTACTGATAAGTTCATAGAATTTAAATTAAGAAGTAACAAACTACTACCGTTACCAGGTTGTTTACAACACGGAGACCCTTATTTTTATAGCAAACCGTAAAAAACGTGTTGAATCACAATGATACGGTATAATTTTGTGGATTTAAATTGGTATACGCACAAAGCAGTCTGGGTCTTTGGGCAGCTTTATTTAATCTAATGAATTTAAGACTGCATGTATATTTTAACTATTGTATGCTTTGAAGAAAAAAATAATAATGTAACGGCCACTGATCAAAATTGATAGTTTTTATAGATGCAATATTGAATCAGCGTTAGGACAATATGAAAAAAGTAATATTAATTAAAATTTAAATGTAGACTTCATTCTTATGTCTGCCTTATTCTAGCTCCCCACCATCCCACGATTGACTGGTGGTTCGCTAATGCACTTAGTTGAAAATTCGAATCCAATGAATTATAATAAGCAGTAATTCTTTAGTGGGGTTAATAATAACATAAGGTTAGCCATAGCCGAGTACAGATTCCGTTATTCGTTGTTGGTTTCGTAGTATAGGCACCCATCATCCGCATCGTGCTGCTGTGTATACGATGCCGCTGTTAGACTGTGTTTATACCATTGATATCTACTAACAATATAGTAGAGTTTCATACAATATACATGAGCGATGTTCGATAGTAATGTATTGTGAGATAACAAAATCGGCGGCGAAGAAAGATCTCAGCGCAGCGACAATGCCATCTTCATGAGCGCTTAGTCTGCACATGATCATGTGTGATCGTGTGGACCTGCCTTAAATTCTATCTAGGATAAGTGTAATTTAGTTTTTCTATTAGGTAATATGAGAGAGATGCACATCCTATTACGAGGCGTCCACAAATATAATTTTCGTTATTTGTGTACAAAATACATTACTGCCTACCCTTTTGAGGCTACAGGTATACACATTGTATTATAGAGGTATTGAGGTCAAGGCCTCGATATAGCTTGGATCTCAATTTATGATACGTATAAAGCTTTCTTTTAATATACTTCCGTAAAGTGTGTACCACATCATTAAAATGCTTGTTTCAAAATTAAATGTCTATCACATAGTAGTGACGTGCATCAAGGATTACCTTTTGACCCGGATGAAGTCTTTTACTATGGAAATACTATTCAATGTTAAGAATATTTACGTTTATTTACATAGAATTTCTAATTCCATTTGATTTTCTGGTGAATCGAGGCTTTGAACTTTTGGAGCCCACTGTAAGTAGGAATGAACTGTAAAATATACATACATACATTTTGATTTGATTTTCATTTTATTAGAGGTGTATTAAGCACCCGCATTTCACTGTAAAATATATTCTATGTTAAGGCAAAACCAAAGATTGTGATTGTAAAAAAGTTGTTTTACAATTCTATCACTGTGTGTATTCCTACTGATTATAATAATTATCCTTGCAGACGACAACGCGAGCAACGACAGACATGAAGCCACGCACATCGATACAAATTTATTAATAAATAAAACGACGTTTTGTATCTACTCGTATGATGCGTATGTATGCTAGTATTGAATTGGCTCATTTTCAAGCATACTTTGTTGACTTCAAACGGTACAAATTTGTCGTAAATCTTTATAATAGTCATAGTGCTTTTATTACAAGTAATTGCATGCGCTTTACAACAGTGTACGCATTTAAAATAACCGAGAATAGAAATTCCCAAAAGATTATGTTAAGTCACTAATGATGAAACGTGTTGAAACAGTATCCATATTCTATAATTATGGAATTCTGATACCACTATTATACTGCAATGAAACTGTCAAAATATATTGGTTTTATGACGCTGTAACTTCGTAGTTTGAGCATTTTATGCGTGGTTAGAGATAGGAAAATAAATTGATGATATTCTCTATAAACGTGTATTCCGCGATCGAGCCTATGGTACATATTGTAATTATTTTCACTTGTGACATGCGAACGCAGGGTAAAATGTACCATAACTGTGAAATAAATAAAAGTCTCGTAGCAGCAGCACCATTAGTATAAATATATATTATGTAAATCCTATGCTCTCTTGTCAGTGCTTATATTTGAAACTGGATTTATAGAATTTAGAAATTTATCCAAATTTGGTTTTCTGCTTAACACTAAATCCTTGTATGGTTATGAGTTCTTTATAAAATGCAAATAACAAAATAAGAATACATTTTTAACGTTTTGATCTTTCCAATTATTAAATTTTGCCTACCGGGGTTACATGTAGCTTAATTATGATATCCGGATTATGGCCTATGTATTTATTAAAATTGTACTTATACAAAATGAAGTACTGACATATAATAATAAAGTCTCATAAGCGTATCAAGTACTCAAACTTCTTGAATATGGACTACTAAATTGAATCTGGAATCTAGTACAATATATACATTATATGCTTCTCATAATTATTGTTAACGTATATAAAAAATATTTTGTTTATTATGAAATACACAATATTTGCTTTATGTATTTATATATTTATTTATCAGACTTTATGCACAAGTACATAGGTGGACTTAATGCCACAGGCATTGTCTACCAGTCAACCAAAGGTGGTGCAGAGAAGGACTATATTCATTTATTTATTTTATGTCAACTATGTAATTGTGATAGCATTCCGCACTTATGCACTAACATCTTTACTTGTCCAAGTTGATCAATAATATTATCAATATAAAAATGATTCATCCTTCAAAACATTGCTTCATTTCGATTTAAATATATAGTTAGTTTCAATACAAATATCATTAGAACTATAAATAAAGGACGACATTCATTAATTCGTTACTGATTAAGAGCGCCACTTGTCTAGCTAGTCTTCAAATTACAAAGTAACATGAAAATCAATTATGATCTAAGTTTGCACAACGAGTTATACCCGTCAGTCATAAACTTTATATTGTTAACGATTGATGATCCAGTTATCAATAAATAACAGATAAATAAAGTAATAAACTAATACAGATTTATATACTGAAAGTCTAAATACCTAAATGTTTATTGATTCTAATGACTAATATATCTTTACACAACTATTTTTATACCAGTTGTTGAATATATAATTGAAATATATACAGAAAAAAGATATTTAATTATATCCATTGCAAATAAATTTAGTTTTTATGGATAGTAACATTTCAAGTTCGTTTGAGCTTGCTTTCGGCTACTGTAAAGCACATTTTATACTCGCTAGTATTCTCATTATACTGATGCATTTTATGATATGGTCGTAAATCAATCTTACGTTAATAGCCCTATCATAAAGTCATCATTGGTCTGTGAAGAAACAAAGTATCTAAAAAATTTATTTAGAAGCGATTTTAACGAATAACGGCTAAATATTTAATATTCTTTAGCATAGCATAAATTCGATTAATAGTTTGCATATTTACGTGTACCGTTAATCAGTTGGGTAGATATTTTATTTCGTACATATTATGATGTTTTGAAGTAAAGAAAAAGACGTGTCAATATGATTATGTATAATTTATATCATTTATTATACTTTGTAAAATATAGCTTGGGTCCTATGACAGATGTCAAAATGAGGTTCATAGGGATGTCCGAAATTCGATGAAAATATCGATACTACCAGTTATTATTGATGCATGTTACATATAACTAGGTTCAATTTAATTGTATATATGTATTTAATTGTAATGAGAACGGAATATACGTAGCATACAAGGCGTAGGCACTCGTACTGATGAGAATGAGTGGAGTGGATCAGTGGAACTTCATATCAAACAACATGTTGGCGCGTGTATCTTATGCCTATATCATGGCCCAAGAGCCAAACGCGGCGTGTCTTCTTACAAATTCCAAAAACAGGTTCAGGGCGTTGATGGATTGAATGTAGGATTTTATTTACTCAATATTATTTAGGATCAAGTATATTGAAATATAAATATTATAATGATATTAAAATACCTAAGCAATAAGATTAAATTCTAATTAATTTTTTCTTATATTAATTTCATTTTCGAATTAAGCTTTATTCAAAATATCGATAGTTCATAGTATGTGGTCACGATGATTCATCGCCCATCACTAATTAGCTCGGTATGCCCATAAAGTATGACATTGTCAGCTACTACATTTAATAATAGAAAATTCAAGACTTTATGTGCGGGATTTCACTGACAGCTGTCATAGGACCCAAGCTACATTTTACAAAGTATAATGAAATATATCAAAGGAACAGAACATGAGTAATGGTGACGCAAATTGGCTTATTTAAATGATAAATCAAAACTATTTATGCACACATAGCAGTAATTTATCCATATCGTCAATAGGCGAGTGGTTAACTAGTTAGCCTTACTATTGAAAGGTCCCGGGTACGAATCTTAGTCATTACACTACCGACGTGAACCGCCTAAGACTAGCCATTGAGCTTAATTGGAGGGATTAATGGATATATTAGCAATTTCGGTTGCTAATTTTCTTTACTAATGTTTAAAATTAATTACATTACTTAATTAATTTATGATTAAAGTGTGAAACAAGAAGACTAAATTTACATAGATTACGACCCTGTATTATACGTAATATGCAAGCATACTCACTCTGACACGGTTATCGAGAGACTCAAAATAAATGCAAAGGAGCTTATTGAAAGCAAATAAGAAAATGTGCGGATAAAATCATATAAACATGCGATATATGCGTGCCCTACTTGATTCTCAATAGTGTGTGACAGAAATATGATAAAAGTTAGTGGAATAAGAGTCAATATGATACAAAGTACAACTAGTAAGATTAGGTGATAAAGATTCTATAGATTTCTATGTGCGTTTTCAAATGCAGCAGGAAAAAGCTTCAGAGAAATGACGCCCTCCTGTGCTACAATGTCGCATAACTGGTTCATAATGGTTATAGTCTGACATGTGACATAGTGATCATGTTGTACAAGCACTATGATACTTCAGTGTGATAACGATGAAACATTATGATGAATACAGTTTATGTCTAGATGGAATTATCAGAAGGACATATGTCGTTGAAAATATGACAAATAATTTGAATAGGAATTCTTTCAATTCATTCTCATACCTAACAAATCAAAATTTATTAAAGATTGAGGAGTTTGATTATACATTTTTATAATAAATAATTTATGCTGAATACCGTAAAACCTATTCGCGTTCAGTTTGTATCAGTTATATTATTCATATTTTACATACATTAGCAAAGCTGCCGGAGGATCAATCGTTACTCACATTTAAAGTGTACTGCAACCGCACTGTCAAAAATTATGACAAATTGAAGTTAAAATTGTAGTTATAGGCAAAAATTGGGAGAAAATTGATTGTTTTTGAAAGCAAGTTCGAATATAACAAGTTAAATAATAAAAATAACAAGAGTAAGTCAGAATATTATCAAGTTAAATAATAATAATTAGTGCTAATTTCAAATTCTTTCAACGGTTTATAACTAAATTTATTACCGTTCGATGCGCATTAGACACGAAACGAAATATTCACCCAGTTATTTTAACTGTTTTGCTTAACATATTATACACTATACTGGTTTCGTTAATTTGATGTATTTCCCAGCATTCTATAAGTCACAAGATCTTGGAAGTGCGCCGTACACCTACAAAAAATTGGTTCCGTAATTGTTATAGTATTGTAATAAACTTCATAAAATACGTGATGTTTTCATAACTCTATGATGGATCTATTGAGTGTGTGTTTATTGTTATAGCTTCTGATAGAATACATAAAAACAGTATGATGAAAGTATACCATGTGTACCCACGATAAGGTGAAATGGGGTCATATAAATTAAACTTAAGGCATTTGAATATTTACCTCTAATACCGCTTTACGAGGTTAGATAGAGCGGTTATTAAAAAATAAAAATATACTTTATGACGCCGTTTTTACAGACACAGACAGAATGCCGGAAATGCCATAAATCTGGGCATTATTTCATTTATTGTTGAGTAGCATTGTTGGTATGTACCTACAGGTTCACACAAAATTTACTGACCACTTATAATTTTACATTAAATACTGTTTTTGTGGTAAATAATTACCACCAACTCATAATGGTAATGTTATTTCAATCTTACTTTACATTCATACCGTCGTATGATTGGTACCGTCATGATCTGTCGGGATACTTAGATTTATATGGTTAAATGGGTCCAACACTAACTCTTACTATAGTAAATACATTTATATATATATATATATAGGTAATTTGCTAGATTTTACACATGTCTTAGGTACAAGATAAAGTACACAAATATCGATAAACGACAACTGTCCGAGTCCAAATTACACTATGAGAGTATAATAAGATTGAAATAATATAACTTTTAACAGGAGATGGTAAAGTCATTCTTCACGAGTGTCGTCTTCTGCCATGAAATTTATTATATAAATTCATCTCATAGTTGAACAAGGCCTTAGGAAATGGTTTTATCCATGCAACCTGTATGCCTGCTGAGTAGGTAAAATATCATAGGTTTACCAACATAGTTACGGTACCCAATAACTATTTATAGTCATCAGAAGGGGCTATAAATAAAGTTAAGCGTTCGTTCACCGATAAAACATCACTACCACATTTAATATGTATAATTTATTACATGTTTGGATGTAAACGTTGCTTTACCTGCCACTCGGCAATTATGATTAAATAAATACATGATGTATACTTATTATACAGGTTTAACTTGCATAGAAAATTTTCACATGATTATCAAACTAAATGTGAATTTTTATATTGCTTTTATAATATGATACAACATCCATATGTAGATATAGATAATACTTTTCAATAATAAAACTAAGCTTGGTGGATAGTAGGTAATTTATATTTCTACATAATGGTCTGTTAAGATATTTTCACATTTTGATTAACTCATAAGGGATCAATAATTTGAAATCTCTGAAATCTTAAACAAGATCATTTGACTCATACTGAAGTTAATATTACTTTGCCTCTTGTGTTGATATTAAAATTTTAACTAGTGTGTATCTGTAGAGTTACAGAAATATTTTTATATCCATATGCGTCTAATAAAATATGCATGTATTAATGACCGCATAACGCATGTAGGTAAATGTAAATAGTACGACATAATAAAAGTGAGAGGCGATGACACATATTAGATTTTATGCGGCCTCTGTATAATCTTTTTTATTCTATATTACAAACGGGTGAATCGAAATGAAAAAATGTTGGTACATGGTCTTTTTAACGGTCTTTTATAGAATATAGCAGATATACCGTCTTACTAATAAAAATTACAAAGGTCAAATTACAAGCGTTACAAAAAAAATATTATCATGAGGTCATTCTTAGAGGAACTTCGATATCGCCATTGGTCATTGGCCCATTGGTTGTGGCGGTCAGATGGCAGTCGCTTCATGGAAAATATCGAAGTTCAGCCGCATCACAGTTAGACTGGAAAGCCGACCCCAACGGAGTTGGGAAAAGGTTCAGACCATGGAGAATTGAAGTAAGCGGAGTTGTTGCAAAGGCAATTGAGTCATAAGATTTCAGTCGAGTCGAACGGGCGGGCGGGGTAATGTTAGAAAGGGACGAAGTTTAGGCTCTGACGTCACTCATCAGTTCTCGTGTCACGGCATTGGGTACGGATGTCATTTTTCTTAAAAAAATTGCAGAATAAAATAGTTTTCATCGTGTTCCGTCATGAAGTGTGTGGTGTCAGGGTGTAAAAATTGTACAGGAAAACTGTCTAAACATACTGATGGTGTAACATTTCATCTGTAAGTCCCCTGGATTTATATTTTAATTTTTATAAAAAAAATACCCTAATAGAACCATCTAGTGGAGAATAGATGTAAGTAATCTTGTCTTTCATGTATCGTAGTTGTAATAATACTCAATGCATACTGTGAAATTTTCACCACAATCATTTTGTCTTAGTTCATTAATGATTTCAAAAATGTCGTTTTATTTATAAATAGTTAATTTAACTGAAATTTTAAATTTTAAATAAAGTTAACTAGGCCATCTATCGGGCTATGACTAAACCATGTAGAGAAACTAAATGATTTGCCCTCATACCAACAGATGTTCCAATTTTCAAAAACAATTCCCCTATTTAAAATAAGTGTTGTTTATTATTATAGCGAGATCACTTCTATATTTACTTCTAAATGCAATATTTATTCTTCAAAAATGGGCTGAGTGAGTAATTTATAATTTGGGCCCAAGAATCTTCCTCCGAGATAAGTTTAGGGAATAAACATTCATAACATAGATAGTTCTAGAATTCTTTGTAGCGCTTAGTGGCCAGTAGTCAAACTACAATGAAAATTGCATGTCACGTTTGTTTCCAGTTTCGCTATGTTCTGGTAGATGGATTTCTTGGAAGTAGGAGGGGTTTAAACAGAGGGGTACAAACACGCGGGTGGAGGGGTGTGATTACATGTCCCCGCGCGTCTCCCTTCACACCCGCAACCGGCCACGCATTTTTGTATAGAGAAATCTAACTGTTACATCTCCGTCATCTATATAGTTCGGTCCTCCGTGGTTCAGACAATGATGAATGAAGGTCATTCTTAGAGGAACAAACTGTGCGAGTGACATACGTATCTTTACACAAAACCTAGGCATAAGAAACTGACAGAATATACGAACCGTGAAACGTTTTTTTATAAACCATCATAAACTTTGACAGAAATGGATTTTGCAATATAAATTTTCTACATTAAAATTGAAGTCCCTGCCACTGAAATTTTAAAATCGGTAACGTGGTAATGAAGTAGTAATAACTGTGTGGTAACGAAATCTTGTCCACTTTATACCGTATGCTGAATAAACCGTAAACTGCTGTATGTTGTACCGTATTTGCTTGTTCAGTTCACTGTAGGTTACGACGTATGCTATCGTATTTAAAACAGAAATGAATAAAATATATAGCCAAAGCTATTAAGTCGCTGTCAATTTTAAACAAATTTTACTATTGATGAGCAGCTGTCCGTTCCTAATTTAATTGAACAGCGAAATAATTAGAAGAGAAAATTTTACGTCAATATAACTCAGGTTTTATATTAGCATTGCTTGATGCGGATATCTGTACGAGTATATATACAATGGTATGCGGTTCCACCCATATTATTCTGAACCATTTTCCGAAATACATGGGAAACTTTGCCAGAGATGAATGCAGAGATGAATTTCAGTCAAATCCATTCGACCGTTTCAGCTTGATTGAGTCAAATACGTCACTATCACCTTCACTTGTTATAGTATTAGTAGGTATAAAGAACTATTTATTCTTTGGTCGACTTTCTAGTGTAACTAAGAACTTCGATATTTGCCATTAAGTAACTATCTTCCCAATTGGTGATATAAAGTTCTGTAGTTAGATTAGTCGGATTTTGTAGGGTTCTAACGAACTACCCGTAACGACTACCATGGATGTTCGTATGAAAACCAGGACGGCTTCACGTGCAAACATCATGCACAGAATATTGGCACCGAGCGGGAAACCCACGTGCGTTCTGTGTAGCACTTGCGGTTAAAGGAAGTAGGAGGTAATATCATTCCCTGAACCTTTTTCCCAACTCAGTTGGGGTCGGCTTTCCAGTCTAACTGTGATGCGGCTGAACTTCGATATTTTCCGTGAAACGACTGCCATCTGACCTCCACAACCAATGGTCTAATGACCAATGGCGATATCGAAGTTCCAAGTTAGGCTGGTTGGACTTTTGAGGGCTCCAACTACCCGTAACGACTGCCATAGATGTTTGTATGGCAACCGGGACCGACGGCTTAACGTGCTCTCCGAGGCACTTATAAACCGGCGATAAATACACACATAACTTCGAAAAGCATCGAAAAGTCATTGGTGTGTGCCATGGTAAACCTGGGATCGAACTCGAGACCTCGTCTCAGCAGTCCATTACCCATACCACTAGGCTACCGCGGTCTCTAGAACTACCTGTGCGAATTAAAAAAAGTGGACTGTGCGTTACCAGTTAAGATTCGAGCATTAGTGAACAAGTGATAAATTATTTAAAATAAGCATATCGAAAGTCAGAGGTCCATGACCGAAGACTGAACTTGAACCTTGCCAACGTTGTACGTCAATAATATATATTATTATTACCTCTAATGTTATAAAACCTTCAATGTAAGCTCACCGGTTTATAGTTGTACTCATCACCTGGTCGTTTATATAATACGTGTTCGTGATGAAGTCCTTTGAGTGATAGATACACGTACACACCGACGGAAGGCAGTCGAACACACGCAATCAAATGGAATGAATCCATCATTTGTCGACCCTGTCGTATTGATGACGAGCTACAATCGGTGTTTTACGCTATGACGTTAGCACTGGTTCATTTGCGCTTATTGGTTGTAATTCAGCCATTAACATATGATTTTAACAAATGAAATACCGCACTTCGTAGAAACAATGAGAGCGAAAGACGTAGACAAATGCGAAGAGTTTCAGTATACGATTCAAATGTAACTGTATACTATAATTATGGCCTTAGTCAGTCGGTATGTACCAAGCATCACCAATAAATACAATAAATGATAGAATATTCTAGGATGTTTTATACAGAGCACAATCTAAATTCAAGTTAAGCACAACTTAGAATATGAGTTCCAGAAAGTGAATATAGGTACACATATATACCTACTAATACACAAAACACTGTTATGCCAATAGGCATACTAATGCGTACCACTTATTTATACTTAGTGGGAATAGAACCCGCGTCCCGTGTAGTAGCAGGTGAATATAGTACCGCGACACGTCATAGAGGTAGCCAACGTGTTAGCTCTGAGAAATGGGATAACTTTTTATTATACTTTTAATCTGTGTGTCGTCAATGGAGTATTAACTGTCAATAATGGTGTTTTTTCTTGATAGCGTTCAGTAATAATGGACTAAGAATTATTTCCCACCAAGAATGAACACCAAGAGCGATCAAATTGAACTGGAATACCAAGTTGTAGAAGTTAACCGCAATTTTTCAATTTAGTTTGATTGTATCACGATTGATCTAAATGAAATCCACCCTAAGTGCTACGAATAAAAAAGGTACTTATTAAATAATTAATTGCACTGGTAGTGAGAAGAATTATACTACAGACAATATAAATCCTACCTCGAAAAATGTGATCCTCAACGAAGAAAGGCGAGATCATGATTATATATTTTAAAGTGGTACATACATACCTATATGGAAAAACTATGTAGTAGAAACTTATTGAAAGAATACCTCATTTAATAGTTTAAGATTTTATAAGATAAACGTGCCACGAAATAATCAATTTGATGATGATATTCGTACATTTTAGCTTAAAGTAACTCAGCCATTGTTTCTGTATTTGTGTACCTACATATTTACATATGTAAAGATATAATATAATATATTATGTATAGCGCAAATATCTTTTAGACACTCTCCATATTTTCCGTCTACAGCAGATTAAAAAACATTTTAGGACATTCTACACCGCTACGCCACAGTAGTCGTCATTTTAACAGTCTGTATTTCGTAACCAGTTTCAAATGTGTTTTCAAAATTAAAATGTAGGTATACGTTGAAATGAAATAACTATAAAATTATTTATTTAAATTTTAACACAATATACATAAATATCGTACAGGTCAAGTTAATAATAGCATGTTAAAAAGGCAGTTAACTATAGAGAAAATAGAGTAGTGACGAAAATATTTACTAATCGTTTATGGTGGGCGGAATAATGATACTCATCGCAGTGGGAATCCAATACCAAACGCCAGAGCAATACTTAACGCACATCAATATCATGAATTAGACAAAAAAACAATTTAGAAACATATTTATATTGTAATTCGGATAGTAAATTGATATAATCGATATTAGATAATATCAGTAACACAACAGATTTTTCTTAAATCATTTCCTCTTAAAATAATAGAGGTTTCTTTTGTAATTTTGTGAATGCTATTCAGTTGATTACATTGTCGCATTTAGTATTATGTGTTTTGCATGAAAGAACGTAGGTACGGAATACATAATGTAAATTAAATAGTATCTGTAAGTATCGAATTGAATTAAGATGGATTTTACTCATTAAATGTCAATGTTACATTACTTATATTGAGCAGAATTATTGCCAATGGTGTAATTTGCCCTTAGCAAGCTACTGGATATATAAGATTTATTCCTTGAGATAATAACGAGACTTCTGCAACAAAACCGCACCGTGTATGTTTTTGTTTAAAATGTAAGGTTTATGGACATTTGTAACACCAGGGGCGTGATACTCATGCTGCCTATAGAGAGGAGGGGGAACAGTTGACGGTTAAGAGAGTTTCTGCGTGAAGCAGGGTTTCATAATATCAGTGTCAACTTGAGTCCCCGGTCTTCCCATTGACTAGTGAGTTCTGGCTACTCACAACACAAGGTTATTACTAGCCGCGGTATTCTGTACTTATATTCTATTTTATTATTATATTCTATATCTATATATTCTACATTTAATCTTAATATACTTCAAATGTATTTAAACTACTTTTGTAACTTGTGTTACTATTTAAGTCCCTGAGTAGAGAACTGAACAATTTGTACATTACATGCCGTTATCCATTCATATCGATGTACCACATTATCAGATGTATTACATAATTATTTCGATGTACTACTCCTCTGACAGGTTATGTTACTAAATAGTATCAGATTTAAACTTAAATACAAACAATCTATATCTGAAAGTGATTCACATAACATGTAAAACGTAAAGCGACCTACGATCTTTGAGTGATGAAGTACTCGTAGGTATCAGTGTAACGTTTAAAATTAAAAAGTGATGATACTACGTAGTATTTTTTGTGAACGTAGAAAGTGTAATCATGCTCAAAATATAGTAGAATATTACATTCGTATTATAAGGCTATTATATCGCACAACTACTTATCCTTTCAGACAAGATGATTGATTTTTATGAAAGTGATGTGTATGTTGTTTTATGTTGGTATGTAGCTTATATGGATTCTAATTTTAGGTCACGCCATACGAGTCACGAAGGTTGTCAAGAAAAAGAACGTATTGAAGCTCAATCTTGAGAAAGAGTGTGACTCAACAAATACAAAAGTATTAGAACTTAGGTAGGTAGTGACTATTATACGACGATTTTCAAAGATTAAGGGATTTTTTCATTCCCCATGGCACTACCAAGTGGTGTCGTAAAGTAGTGTCACGGGGAAGTCACAGAACATTTGATGAGACCGACCTATTAGAGCGAGTACCACATAGGTACTAACTTCACACTTACAGTATGATTCTTGTATATCTAAACCATTAAATTATAAGATATGTCCAAATTATTGTGACAATTATGAGAATCAATTATTTGCATTTCGAATGTATCGCGCGGCGCGTTGTCTAGATAAGGGCCTTTATTAATGTCCATCGTTAGTCGTTCAAGTGTGACCACAAACAGTTTGGACCGCGAGAATTTATACTTATCTAATTTAAAAACATCACGTGACATACTTATCTTAAGATAAAATAACATTTCTCGAATAATTAATAACCGATAAATTTTCGAAAGTATTCAATATTGACCACTGATATAACTTTTCATTTTTTATTACTAGCTTTCCCCTATTAATGATTAAGATTGAGTTTATTAAAGAATCCAAATATAAGTTATTAAATGATTAAAAAGATTTTAATTTTATAAAATGATTTTGACTCTACTGTATTAATGACTCGTTGATCAAGCGGTCAATTATCTCACAGTTATGATACAGGCCCAGTGCCATAAAACCTATTGGAGCTTGTTTAATTTTTTTGATAGCCACCACAATAAAAATACATGTCAGATTTTGATAGTTGAGTTGAACGTTCAACGGAATGACATTTACGAGATTGAAATTAGCCCTTATTTTATCATAGCTATGAATAATAAAATGGCGGTAGTAGCTGTAACTATTAAGCCAAATCAGAGTTGTCATACCAAACTATAATTTAGGGCCTATAAAATTGTGTGGCATATCAAGCTATGACGTCACTCTTCACTATTTTCTTCGGAGCAGTTCGTAACGTACTTGTCGAAAACGTAATTTTTTTATGGTCCCTTTAGAAATTTATGAAATTATTATGTAGGTAGTGTCAAACTGACTTATTTAAATAATGTAAAGACGGCTTTCGCTCGTTATGTTCTTGCAGAACATAATTTTTTATGTGTTTAGATAACAGTCTGTATTGCATATTTATGTTTAAGACATAATATGGCCATTAGTCCTAAATAAAGAAATCTTTATCTTTTAAAAATATTAGTTAACGAAATTACTAAGAAATTAATATATAAATTTCTTTAGTCCATACTCCACAACCTACATTAATGGTTTTTACTGTTAAATATTCCGGGATCACGGCGCTTGCAACAGGCATGGTAAATATCCCAAAATATTTAACAGTGAATATGTTAATGTCAATTTAAAATCATCAGTGATTTTACTCGGATTTGTAGACCTTACAAATGTTCGAGAACATGCAGAGAGGCTTTTCACAATTGAAGCAATTGATTATATAATTAATTTTTAATACACACATGAACTTGTAAGGAATATGTCGTGTTGCCGAGCGTGTCTCATATGGAATATGGACGTTTGTGATCTCCAGGATACTCTCCCTAGGACACAACAGATTCGGGCGTAGTCGGGTCGAGTCCCACATACCTTATCATTGGCTCGATTTGGAGGCAAAGCACTAGAGGGTAACAACTTTAAAAAAAAAAGAAAGGTATCCGAGGAATTGGGCGAAAATGGTAGGCACGATACAGTTTTCTTACTTCTAGGTTATCTTATCACTGTTCTTAATTAACCATTTTATTCCTTGCGGTACATGTTCCTAATTTTAATATTAAGTATGAAGATAATGGAAATAACTACCTACTTATAATTAGAAGAAAAAATACTGCCTATATAAAGTCGATAATATTGACAGTCGAATACGTCAATTCCTGAAGTAATTGTATGTATATGGAAAACAAGTTAACTTTCATCTTCATAATTGCTATGACCAAGTTGTAGGTATGTTATACCTACTATTTACAGCTAAGCATCTATTATATAATTGAGTAATTAGGTTATGTAATTGTGACGTGCCGCTACCGGCCACGGTGGTCACTTTATTGACGGACGTTCTTGGCCTCTGAACATTAAGCGGAAGCAGCAACACCCAAAAGTGTATACGCGGCCAAGGATATAAGTATACACCTTTACATGTATTGTGAGGGTGTATGTCAACGAGTATTTCCTTGGCCATGCGTATATAACAGACGAGAGATCTCCAAAGATTTGTGACACACGAAAGACTTTCTAGTCCATCACGGCCTATGATTGAGTCTTCGCATAAATAATCAGAGATTACAGAACCTATGCATATTTACGAAATTTGCATAGTCCTAGTTCTAGAATATTATTATTCAACTTTAAAACCTCAGCATTTCAGAAACATAGCAGGTTACATAACGTAATATAAAAAACCTAACAATATTTATTAGAGTTAGACTATATGTAACTTAAATATAATGAATTAAGTTTAAAAATTAAATCATTTGGATTGCTCCGGTGGCAGTTTTTTGAAAACTATAATAAAATATTAAATCATTGAAAATATTTTAAACGAACCTTAGATTGAATAAATAATGTAATTATTATAATGTTTCAGAGTTTTGAGTATTTTTCTGTGGTATTATAATAATGCAATTTTTAACTAAACAGCAACAATGAGAAAAACAGTAAATTTGAGAGAAATTCTCCCACATTTTAGGATTATAGCAAGTTTTATTGCTGTTCAAAATTTTAATTAAAATGATTCATTATTGTTGGTTATTTTCAGTATAGTATTTTATACTTTAAAAAATCACAGTAATTAGGAAGAGTAATGAACAGGAATTTTATAAGTGAACTTTACAGAGTCCCTTCACTTAGCGCTGCGCAAAGCAAATTCAGCGAAGGTGGTTATGAAAACTACTATACGTACATGAATGAAAGAGATGGTTGAAAAATTGTAAAGGAAAACCTGTAATAGCAGGTACAACCTCTGTGGTGGTAACGGTAGATCTTTTTATTATTCAATGTAACTTTTGTATACATTTTTTTGGACGTTTATTATACATAATAATGTATAATACAAATAATATAAATATAAAACTGAATGTGCATCTGCATTATATAATATACCTACTAAAATACGCTATGCTTAGTTTAGGTTTGTTTTGGCTGTCCCAGAATGTTCATTAGTCTACTTTTACAAACAGTGTGTTAAATGTCAAAACATAACAACCGTTTTGTAGAAATGCAATGAAATGCATCATTAAGTATGCATTGAGTCAATCTGACTGGTCGCGATATGCAACGGTTGAAAACGTCAACTATAGGCAATATTTCATAAATATAACGTAATCAGAATCACTTACATATGTATATGGTTAGTCGATGATATTTAGACTGTGAAAACTCGTATTAAGGGGTTGATTGGTTACGAAGTAAGTGCATCGATAGATACTGTAGATCGGTAGATAGGCAGGTACGGAACGTGATTAATTTATGAAACTTAATTTTACCGAAGTTTCGGATACGTTGCTGGTATCCGTACTCAAAGTTCGACAGGCCGTCGAGTGGTGCGCTGGGAATTTTTTTTATACGCCTACCCTCCATTACTTTTATAATGAATGGTAAGGCTGGAGACGGTAAGTCCCAAACCGATGTAAAAAGTATGAGTTTACATCGCGATAGTTTAAAAATAACTTAAATAGCGACTAGATTGTATGCGTGTTTGTCATAGTGTAGACATTCATATTATATCAAATACTTAAAAAGATTCTTGAAGTCCTAAATCCATGGCTATCTGAATTGTATAATAGCAGCTATAATAGTCGCCGAGGCGGTGTTCTGTGGCGATGAAGATGCTCACTTATCTATGATGAGTTTTAGAGAAAGGTGAACATAAACAAAATATTATTATAAACGCAATTCAGGATTGGATGGCTACTCAATCACGTCAGAAATGTTGAATGAATCTGGATGAAATTTATCACAGAAATAGATTACAGACTAGAATACGGAATAGGTTCCTTTGGGTCGCGGGAATGAAATAAACAAGAGTAAATCCAACATCGTTTTTTTTATTTTGTAGTTTTATACTGTTCACTCTTGTCAAGTAAATAGTTGAACGTGCTTAGTTTTGAACAACATTGTCCAGATACATGAATGAATTGACAAATATTTTTACTTGTTTTTGTATACAAACAAATATAGCCTGATAGTGATTACCATATACCTAATACCACACCACAGTGGTAATATATAATTATCTTAGCACTAACTCTAGGATGCAACCGAATAATATAATCTACATTTTGTACCAATCTACTTAATTAGATGTAAATTATTTAATTAGGTATCGGTAGATTGTGTTTATGCAGCGAAAATTGTAAGTTAGTATTTTTTTATTTTCTTTAACTAACATAACAGTAGAATGCTTCTGTATTTTAATTGTAACTATTGTCTAAAATGGTGAATAAAAAATATTTTCCAACATCCCTACCACTCAATAAGCTCTGACGAAACACATATAAAACCTTAACAAAAAATCGTCTAATCAGAACGCAATTATCATAAATATGTATTGGGACTACATAGTAATAAAACGTTACGAAAACATCTTTTATTGTCGGAACGAGGCATCTAAACATGCTTTCTTTTTAGACAGGACTTTATATAATTATTTAAATATTTTAAGGTAAGTAGGTAGAACGAGATTATTTAAAAAGTAGGTTAATAAATTAACATATAATGATTATTTGTAATTTAATGACTTCTATGAATTAGATTTATTTACATTTTAACGAAACTGAAAATAATAAATATATTTAAAATACATTTTGCGTTCATAAAATAAATAAATTTATGTGGCATGATGAGATTTAATGGTAGCAATAAAATTGGAAATAATTGACTAGTAATAGGTATGTTTCGTAAATATGTTCGGGTGAAAGCTTTAAATTCGCTGATAAGCAATGGACAAACAAACAATTCTTCAATACCTAAATGGTAATTCATTCAACACGTTTGTTTTTAATTAAAGGTCCTAACTCACTGAGGTTTTAAAATTTTATGTGTGTATTAACTTTGATTACTCGTTTAATATATTTAATCGGCATTCCACTCAATATAATAAAATTCACCTTAATAATATTTATGTTTTAACGCGACATTCCACGCAGTGATTTGTACTTGCTATAATGGTTTTTGATATTTTTAAATAGTAATCAGTTATAAACTTTTATCGCCACTTTTATTTATAGGTTACTAAAGTATCTTTTAAAGTTCTATTGACATAAAACTAATGCTATTATTTCTCTATTGGGTCGTATAAACGTGAACCACCGTTTATAACTTAATAAAACATAAACGACCTGAATTCAGGAAGGCATACTTAAAAATATCGATAAAGTTATCTTCACTTTTGAAACACGTACCAAGGTGTACGTCTCCAATCAATAAAATAATGACATCGAAATTAATCATTACCTAAATTATGAAGTACTTAATGATAAATGTGCTATAGGTAAAAACAGATAATTAGTAAGCTATTGCCAGAAAAATAACAATAGTTACCTAGTAATATGATTTTAGTGAAATGTTGAGGCATTAATATGCTAACTTTTTCAAATCTAACATTTATCATCATCATCATAATTGCAGCCATAGGACGTCCACTGCTGAACAAAGTCTAACATTTCAATTCTTTTTTTCCGATTTGAAATAATTATTTTAAATTGGTTCAAAAAATATATTAATGTCTCAAAATTTGACCAGAAATAATATCATTAACAATTATTAATGATTTAATTGGAGCTCGTCGAGCTATATCAACTTAATGTCATTGAATAAATGATGATACGTAATGGATTGATACGTAATGGAATAAATGATGGATACGTATATGGATGGAGATACTAAATTTGTTTCACTAAATTAAAAAAACGTGTTACTAAGTGCTCCTTGACCTCGATCTTGTATGTAAAGCAATCAATTAATCACACTTTTTTCTAAGGATATAAACTTATCACCTTTTTTGCAAAACTTATTAGCAATTCAATACGGGCAGGATTATTGTAAATTTTCATATAAGTTGTTATTCCTTATTGGTAACCCGTGTTACATAACTTAAATTATTCTAAGAACCAGGTAACCTGTGTCATATAATTACGATTATTCTAAAACCCAGGTGGCTAGTCACTACATAGTATAAAATAAAGTCGCGTTTTCTGTCCCTATTTTTCTTGTCCCTTTGTATGCTTAAATCTTTAGAACTACGCAACGGATTTGCGTAGCAACGATGCGGTTGGTTTCAATAGATAGAATGGTTAAAGAGGAAGGTTTATATGTATATAACATCATGCTACGACTAACAGGTGCGGAGCAGGAATGAAAAATGTTGCAAAAACGGGGTGACGCAGACGAAGTCGCGCGGGTCAGCTAGTACTATATAATTATGATTATTCTGAAAACCAAGTAACTTGTGTTATATAATTATGATTATTCCAATTAAGTACCAGTAACCTCGACGTGTGCAAAGAAACAACTTTTTATATACCGCTCCTAATATTCAAGTGGTGTAATATCCTAATATTGTGTAATGTATTGATAATTCTTGTATCTAATATGTCTAAACTTCCCGTTGTCATAATAATTATCAATGCTTAAAACATTACGTTATTCGGTACCTTTAAAACTACGGAATACCTAAATTACATTTGAACATTTTATTTATGGTTATTAAACATGCATCCTGTTATATAATGTTATGTAAAATACCTACTCTCAATATTTTAATTGCTGTTGTTACAAAAAGGTCGATTACTAAACATACATAGGTTGACACCGGACTCCGCCTCAAACTCAGTAAATCATGGCGCTTATAACAGCGCCGAAATATCGGTCACACCAAAAATCCAACAAACATGGTAAACCCGTTTAATTTAGTAGTGCAAATATAATATTTCGAAAAGAGGTTTTTTGAAATCGGTTGGAAACAGACCATAGAAAAGAACTTTCGAACCTTCGCGAGCAAATTGAGAACCTTCCTACTGTTGAAGTCGGTTAAGAAGGTTTTTATCACCAAAACATTCCTTCAGAATGGAGAGGTATATCCTAAGTGAAAATTCGCCCTCATAGCCCCCTAAATACCGATTCAATCGACTGTTAAACTTGTGGCACGGTATGATGGCCGTTTTGACACGACTGGTTTTGCTCGTTTTCTCTTTTTCTTTTTTTGGTGTGTGAAGTTTATTTTTTTCCGTGCCAGTTTCGCCATATTTTTCTTTACTTATTCATCTGACAGTACGTTGTCCAATCTAAAGCTCACCAAAAAAGAGAAAACGAGCAAAACCAGTCGTGTCAAATCGGCCATCATAGTGTGCCGTAACTATAGTAATAATAAGACGGTGACAATGGTATTCGTCTGAAAATATCGTTTTTGAACCTCAAGATTAACTGCAGTGTGGGTTTTCTATATGCTTACTGTCTCTAATTCTTTGGGCTATTTTCAGTAAGAATACCTACTAGTAACCGTAATAAGCTCCTTCTTAAATTGGGCATTTCAAACGAAAGTCAACTGGACTTGTCGTGTCTTAACAACTAATCAACTACTCTCAAAAAGCCTCGGCAAGATTCTTCCGTGGTATTGGTGAAATTGGCCTAGTGTAAGAATGGCCTTACTCGTATGTACCTATGACATGTATGAAGTCAGATGTTAAAATGATCGATGCCAAACACATGGCCAGTAGCGAACTACACACACATTTGCAGAACCGCGAAAGGTGGTCAATGTAAATGTGCTGTGTTTGACCCCGCCCTTAGTAATTTTACAATCCATAACCTATACCTATCAATGATTTACTAACCATTAACATTCATTATTCATAATTATAATGCACAGTAATTTAATCACACACATATAAAATTTGTACTTTTCCGTAATCAATCATGTAGGTATACCTACCATTAGGCCGTTTATTAATTTTTAGAAATTCAAAACACGCAAATTAGTTGTTCATTAATGATACTTTTAAGTTCGTGAGTTAGAGTTAAACTGGTTAGTTATTATATTTATAATGATTAGATGCTAAGGCCGTAAGAGCCCATCGTCATTCAAAAAATATATATTAACAGTGAAATTTTGCAGCTGTTCAAAGAATTTATCTAATACTGTTTTTCTACAAAATTAGGTTAAAACTATTTCTATAATAGTCATCATCAATGAATTAGCTTGTATATTATTAATACCTTGTTCTTTGACAGATTCAGCAGACGAAATTCACTATATTTTTTTGGATTCCGTTCCTGAAAAGTAGAAAGGGAAATATTAGAGTAGACTTTATTTACTTTATTATCAATACCTACTTATGTGCTTTTGGAGTCATCAAGTTAAACGTTTATAATAATAAAACTTTTAATTGAAGCAATCAAAATATCACCGTTTATACATCGAAATTCCACACTCGCAAGAGAGTCAAAACATAATATTATAGATAGGGGCACTTCCCTTGGACCTTTAAATAATGAAGGTAACACACTCAAGTAAAAGGAATAGTCATTAAACCAAATTAATAAAAAAAATAAGTGCAACACAAAAACAACGCTTATAAAATCTTCTTTAGATATGGTACACTGACCGTGACCTACGTCGATGCATAAAGAACTTAACAGTTTTTCAACGGTACAGTTTCATAATGTTTTCATTAAAACAATTTTCGGCGCTTGTAGTTGTAGGTTTTGTAGTTTTTAAACTTTAAAAATGTTACCTGATAATTATGGTGAATATAGTTTGTGTTTTTTAACTGCCACATAAATTTGTACTTCAATGAATATGTTTGCCAAATTTTGTACGGACCCTCGGAACTTCATCGTGCAATTAACGGGTTCTTTATGTCAATGGGATAGGTAAATGAGTATAGGGTGCGACATAATCATAAGCAGTAACATTGACCCAAAATCATGTCGGGAAAAACCTGCATAGAACGGAAGTATACCAGCCTACCGGAAAATAAAAGAGCAATATAATTGCTTCATTTTCGAAGAGATAAGATTCAAGTTTGATATTACGTCTATTTTATAACGCGGCCTTCGTGACGAAAGAATACTTGATCTACTTTCCTCCGTTATTATATCATTCGTAACTTGCTTTAACGTAATTGACTAAATGCGATCAAGTTTATTTATTGAGAACTCGATCAACTTGCTGTCTACCACATTTAGGCTTAGCACGCACTGCGATTAAACGCGCGCGGTTTAGGAAAAGCTGAAAACGCAAAAACGGGCATCAACACGCACTGCGGCTAGCGTTTTACTTAAATTTATTTCATTTCACCATGGATTTCTGGCGAGCAGCATGTGTTGTAGCTTTGATATTGAAATTAAAAAATAGAAAGCATAAACATAACTCCGACAAGCTAGTCCAATTTCTGCACACATTTTGATACACCTCCTGCCAAAGCCGGGCTTTAATATTTCTGTCTCTGTATTGATTTAACGATTTGTCATATAATGCGGGCCTTTTTTCCACTTCAATCATAACGTTTTTTGATAAATTGTCGTAGTCTACATTCGATGTTTCTGAGTCGGACGACATGACTTAACCTCTGCAAAAACGTCTATCCTCCGCACTCGCACAGTCGAGACTGAATAAAAACCGAATGCGATTAACCGCCGTGCGTGCGCCACAATACTGTTCTTATGGGACACAAAAAAACCGCGCGTTTTCGAACCGCGGTTAAAACGTAACAAGTTGCGTTTTTAAAATCAGTCACTGAAAAAAGTCACTAATGCGTGCGCTTGTATAGAAAGCTATGTGTTACATTTTTTTGCGATTTCAGACCTGCGGTTAAACGCGGGCGTTTAATCGTAGTGCGTGCTAAGCCTTAGCGTCCGTGTATACGACACTGCGGACGCGTCGCGTTCACACCGCAGATCTTCACCGCCGCCGTACCGCAACCGGGCTGCTGTCGTCATTTGATTTTGGCATATCGTTGAACTTTTTATTACACTTTTATGAGCATACTAGCAAACCCGGCGAACTCCGTTTTGCCACCAGATGACTTTCCCGCTTTTCTGTTGAAATTTGTCCTGAATTTTCTTTGCTATAAACCTCACGGAGCCCAAGACCTTTCCAACGAATGCAAAACCGTGGAAATCGGTTCGTGCGTTCTGGAGTTATAGCTTCAGGAAGGAAAACCCGACTTATTTTTATATAGTAGATAGATGTTTTTGTTTTGAAAAAGATTGTAATGTGTTTTGTGTGTAAATAAATAAATAACATAAAAAAAAGATGGACCAACGATCCTGCGCAATGGTTAATATCAGAACTACGGCTGTCACTGTCAAATGCAACTGTTTTATTGCAAATGAAAGACATTTTAGCACAATATGACAATACTGAATGTTGTTTATATGTTTGTATAAACGGGTACATTCGATTGATACCGATCTTATTACCAAATTCCATGGGGCCGGGCCAGTATGGCGTACGTAAAATGCTATGCTACGGCGGTGGTGCGGTAGCAGAGCGGTGCAGTTGCGATGGGGCGACGTTGAGGTTGCGTAGCGCTTGCGTTGCGGTGGAACCATGTACAAGTGCACTGACGCATTATGTACTAAGAGTGTTTAATGTTATGAAAGTGTTTTACACATTTGTTAAAGTCGAAATTTTCACGTACAATATTTCATAACATTTTACACTTACATAAAGCATATTCATGATTTAGTATTTATTAATAATCAAGTAGAGAAAACATGATAAATAAGAAATCGTGGGCCAAATGTTTTTTCACTGTTTGTATACGTAATGATAATGATGCACCTACGTAACTTATTTGTTGCTGTTTGTGGTATACCGAGATATTCATGTTGTGTGGTTTATTATGATTGTTGGGTACCTAATGGCTATATTATGGTTGCGGGTTCAATCTGTTGAAACGTTCGACTGCTACGTTCAGAGGTTTCGATTCCTATTCATTACTCATATGAATCATTATTTATATGAATGAATTAGTACTTATATCTATTTAAATCCGTGTGACTGTTTGATCTTTAGTGTACACTAAAGTACACAGATCATATGGAAAATATTGCAAGAATTATGTCCCAGCAAACCTTTGTGTATTAGAGGAGTAGGTATGATAATGAAGGAGGTTTGACGAGTACATTAAATAGAGATGAAAAAAATAGATTATAAAACATTTTCATGACAGTGCGTATTCGATAAAAAGACACCGTGTATATAATATGATATTTACTGTATTGAATTCATTTCAATATGGAACCGTCACTCATTTTTACTCTCAAATCGTTCATCAAGAAATCTTTACAAACTTGTCTATTAAGATCGCTCTTACGGTACGATTGGTCATTCATTACTAACACCTGTATAAAAGTCAATGTAATATTAATCTAATACCTATAATGAAAGTCACTGTTTGTTTGTAATTTATGTGTAGTTCACACGAATGCATTAAAACTTCGTCACTTTATATTGCTTGCATTATTTCGAAGGATATATTACATAGTGTGAATACATTAACCCAATAAATGCAGCTGCAGTAAAAGGCCTTATTTATGAATAGTCCCCCTGAATATGTTGGATGCGTGAATTTTATTCGAATGGAACGAAATCCATTACAAAAAAAGGTTATTCTGTAATATTTGCAAAAACAAAACTGTGTACGTTTTCGTGCGGTTATTTAAATTCAGAATCACTCATGCTATTTTAAATATTTTTCTATGCTACGACAGGGAAAATATTAATATTACATAATACATAACATTGTTAATAATATATGTATTTATACAATAATTGAGTATTATTTTATATTTATTCGATAGTTACGAAAAACCAAAATCTACTTGCGTAACTATTCAGAGTCGAATGCGGAAACAACATTAGGAAGATGATCAATATAAATATTTATTAAGAGTTATGAATGTAATGTATTCGCTAAAATTAATGTAAATATGAAAAGCATTTAATTAGTTGTTATAGTCGAAGAAAATTATGAAAACTTGGGTCTAGATAAGTGGCACAATCATTACAAACAATATAATGGGATTGACATAATTATTATGTTTACGACTTGTGAATGTTGTAAATATGTCAACGCATATAGTTTCAAACAATTAGTCTATCGCAGTCCAGTGCTTAGCCGTCTGTAGGCACAGGGTTTTATTTGGAATTTTCCTTCCCTCGCGGTGATATCGTCTGCGTTTTCCTTTTACGATACCTTTTCCGTATACATTATATTAATTTACAAATGATTGTGCAACTGGAGGTCAACTGTATACTGGATGAATTGAACTACTAGTAGCTCAAAATAGCTCAACTTTTAAAGTCCTTCCACAAAAAGGGATTGTACAGCAATTCATAAATAATAATCATCATTAACGGTATACAGCATCCTAAACTATGTCACCCGTAGATCAGTTCTAATTTATGTCCATATTTCAATACTTGGAAAGCCTCAAGAGTGATTATCGACTCAGTGGGAGTTCTTTACTTTAATATAAAAATATGAATAAAAATAATTTAATCATTTATATGATATATATAAAAGTTTTAAATATGTAAAACAATCTCATTCTGTGTACTAGTTCTCAGCAGTTAAACTTTAGCACAGTTTCAACATTTAAGCGAGTCATAATATACATGATAATGAGCCAATGAGGAATATTATTGGAAATACCTATATGGATTTACTTTCATTTTTTTACAATAATCACTTTACCTTGCTTTAAGGTCAGAGAAAGAATGGACGATCCTTTTTACTACAAGTACAGGGTCGATTTTCGAAAATATTCAAAAGTTTATTGCATTTTTAAAAAGAAAATTCTGATATGACGGCTATCGACGTCAACGCAATGGTTCATCATCCATTTCTTATGGAGATATGACGGCAAGACCTTTGGTCAATAGTTGATTAGGTTCTATACCTACTGGTTGAAAGAAGTGTTGAAAAGTATTTAAATTGACCTACTATTGAGTCTCTATTTCCTTATGAAAAGAGATGAAATATTTTTTATTTTATTCAATGAACTTAAACGAATTTCAAATAGGTATTAGTTATAAAAACCATAATACAAAATAAGCAACGAACGGATACACATGTGTTGAAAGTACTTTGAAGATTTTAGTCCAAAGATGAGAGATTAAAGAACGTACATATTGCCAAAAGAAACATTTTTGCTTCAAAATATTAAACGTAAAACAGATGTGATTATTATTTTTGTGAAAACTGCAGCGCATAAAATAATAATAAACTACAATAACATAATTTATATCAGATTTTTCTTCGCATGGTTATCCATAGTTAATATATTATTTTGATTCTAATCTTTTCCTATTGCTAACTAAGACTAAGGACTAGGCTAAGACTGGAGATGACTCTCACTTCTTTTTTGCCACATAATAATTTTCATATTAACAGACATTACAGTAAAATGTCTAGTATTATCATTGCAATTATTAGAATTACAATTGTTATCATAATAATATCACTTACTCTTTATTTTACAATTGCACTGTTATTGTTTACCAAACTAGTTTCGATTACATCAGCTGTATAACAAACAATCGATTGCGCAAGAGATCCTCCTTCCGCCATTGTAATGATTTCGTTGTAATTACATTTATATAAAAAAAAACTGAGATTTATTTCTCACAGATGCGTCATCGATTGAAAGTATAACCGAGGTGAGGTCGAGTCATTTGAATCGATCTCGGTTTTATTGTAGATCAATATAGTTTTTAGAATAATATATTTCATATAAATGACATTTCATTATTGACTTGTCAAAGATGTACACAATTTATGATTGTAAGCAGAGTTGGGCGTAATCAACTACTTTTGTAATCAGATTAATAATCTGATTGAAAGTAATCACGATTACTTTCAATCACGATTGCTTTTAATCACGATTACTTTTAATCAGATTAAAGTAGTCGGGATTACTTTCAATCAAGATTGACATTGTAATCTGTAATCTTGATTACAGTAGGTAGTCAGTAACTACCTTACCTAATTTTATTATACACTACTACTTTTTAATTACCAGAGAAACTGTAGGGGCTGATTTGGAACGTATATACTTCAATTTATATGGAATAATACAAATACCCAGCCATACAAAAAACAAAGTTATTAACGTTTTTAAAATCTCACAATACGTGCATGCACGAAGAGACACCATTTTATTTACGCGCGATGTGTGGATAATAGTAATGTGTAAATAGGACAGGTATACCAATCATATCAATGAACTTTTAAACTTTCATCGTACAAGTACGATTTTATTGTACCTACATGCTCATCTTACGAGTTTGATTCTAGTGACAGTATTTTTTTAATAGCGTTTTAACACAAGTTTAGCTCAACTGAGTAAAACCGTAGTAAGCGGAGTGACTTTTAGCGTAATTCACTAATTTTAAATTTTCAACTGGCAGGTAGGTTCTAAAGAACATGTATAAGCTGGTGCATTAAAGAAAGGTTTTATAAATGGCGGCTTGTACTTGCGTTGACATATAGTACAGCTAGCATATAAAATTTCAATTTTTTTTTTCATATGAAAAATAATATAAACAAGACCGGGTCGTAATAATTTCTAACTACCTGCGGCCGGCGGCTTCGCCCGCGACACGTGACGGCATCTATTTTTGTTTTCATCGGAAACAGAACCTACTTTTACACATAGAGTCCTTTTAAACGCACATTGAGTCCTTTCATCCTGAAAAAGGAACGCATATCACATTATATAAGGACGATCATGGAAGATCATGAAATAAAGAACTAACATTATTATGAACAACGGTCTTGTTTATATTTTTTTTAAATGAAAAAAAAATGAAATTTTGTATGCTAGGTGTACTATCTGTCAACGCAAGTACAAGCCGACATTTAAGAATCCTTTCTTTTATGCATCGCATCAAGAGCACAGAGCGTGGAAGAAAATAAATATCAATATTTTTTTTGTGTTGACGGTACGCGCGTGAGTGAGTATAGACAGTACTAGTGTGCGAGCGAGAGGAAGTGATAACGTCCGCCATTTATAAAACCTTTCTTTAATGAACCAAGTTATATTTAACACGTGCAAGACTTACCACTACAAGTACTTTAGTTGTTGCTCGAAATGTCCTCCGTCATTTTGGATACACAAACGAGCCCGCTTTAACAAATTCGATTTTAAACTATATATAATTTTATAAAAAAAAAAATTTTTTACTACAATATATTATTTACTTTTATTTTTTTAACATTCCGACTGTTAGTAATCAATCATGAAAGTAATCAAGATTACGATTACAGATTGATAATCATTAATCACAGATGCGATTACATTCTTGATTAATTTCTGTAATCTGTAATCGTGATTGAAGATTACACATTGTAATCATAATCCTTAATCAATAATCTGATTACTTTTTGCCCCACACTGATTGTAAGTATTCGAAATTCTCATTCCTGATATGATTTGCACAGTTGTCTGCATTATCGACGCAAATTTATAGATTCAAAGAGAGTAAGTTATAGAATCTTATTAATTACAAACATTCATTTAAAGTTTGACTTTGAATAGTATTGTGCAATTTCTTGAAAAGCTATAAATAAATGCATTTGTAACTTCACAAGCAAAATTAATCGCATGTAGTTATTGTTTGGAATTTGCGATATTTTGACGCTCCAAGTATAAAATGGTAAATATCCCAATAGCTCTAATAATAAAATTTAACGTTGCTGTTAATAACAAACATTCGGTTGGTTGAACAACAACAGCATGATGACATTACCGTTGAACGGTACCTATATACAACCTCAGGATGGATAAAAATAAAAAGCATAAAAAGTAACTTGATTAAAGTTATACATAGAATTGATGTGTATGATATGTCATCATTGCCGTTGAACGGAATGAAATATGAATTTCAGTATCGGTGTTTATGTATAAGTGTTTTGAATCAAATGATTGAAATGGAATGTAGATAAAGTTTTATCAACTTTACAAAAAGCTCTAGGCGTGAGAAAAATAACGTAATTCCAAATGTATCTTTCTCGCATAGAAAGTAATTATTCTTGATACAACTCATGGCCACAACAATATACAATAATTTATTAAAACATCAAGACGAAATAAACTTTTATAAAAGGAACCTGACTATCAAGAATAACCACAACATAAGAAAAAAAAAGCTATAATAGGTATGAATTTCTTAACGGTTTTCTAATATCCAAGAATATCTTTAAACTAAACCATCAGTTGTATTAAGTAGGTAATTATTTTTTATTATTGAGAATGCCTTGTGTGATCCACGACCTCTGGTTTACCTGCCGTTACTCGTTCTGATTCGTTTATAGCTATACCTGTGTATTAATCGACGGTACAGATGTTCAGGAAACTTTTAAAAAAGCAGTTTATCATATACTTCACATAAATGGTAGCTAGTAGCGTTTGATATTGAATTGTGATGGCGATGGCCAGTCTTATACTAAAGATGATACCCATCATTCTTGATGACCCGTCATTTGGTATTCATAAAACACCGATCGAATGTTGAAGTTATGATAAATGTCTGGCGTGTTTTTGTAAATTAAGTGTTTTATTATGCCGTTCACCGTTTCTTTTACTGTGATATTGTTTACTACTAACTTGATTGATAACAATATGCGAAACTTAGGATAGATTTTTTGCAAATTTTTAACCTTTGAGGGCATGAATTCATAAACTACAACTGGTTATGTCCTTGGACATTAATTTTAGATTTAACACTAAGATTTATAGTAACGGAAGTTCAAATATTTATGAAGAATCTCTTTCGTTGCCTCCGGATTATAAAAAAATATAATAATAAAAATTAAAAACAATAATAGTATTAAATGATGAAATTGAACAAATAATTGTACCTATATTTTAATTAGTAATTATTATATAAGTACCTACACCTTATATATCTACTAATAAAATAAAAAGCATAGTAAGAGTATTCTATATAACAGTTATAGATATCAATACACATTGTTATTGTTGATCGATGATTATTATTTGATGCAGGTGCATTATGAATTCCACACGTTTAATTACCTTCAAGTTTTTTATAACATAAAAACCGGTATACTTCCGATTTTTAGCTAAGAACTTTATCAACCTATGATAGCAATAGATAGGTAAGCGTAGTAAGGCTCATCTTACATTGCCATAGAAGGAAAGCGAAACAACTTTTATAACGCAATTTTGTATTGCATTTCAAACTTTCTTTCCACTAAATAACGTTCAAAGTAGATAAGAGACCGAAAATAAATACTCGCTGATAGAATATCGCGTAAATTTTCAAAAAGCCGTCGGAAAACGAGCTTTACAATTTTAATATCACAAAAATGCACTTTATGGAATGGAAATAAAGTTTAAAATTGTAACACAAAGTCGTTGTCAAAAATCGCTTCGCTTTGCTTCCGCGGCAAGCTAAACTGAGCCTAACGGATTCAACTCGCTTATTGAATGTACGTCGTTGACCGGTGTTCGTTTGGCCTTTGACCGCGATCAAAATAACTTTTTTTTTCTATCATTACCCAATGAACTCTTCGCCAAATTTCACTGGCGGCTTTTCCCTAAGCAAATGAGTGCGCCATGTAAGTGAAACGTGTTAATAGTGGTATTAATGAATCTACGGGCTGGCCGGTGTCTTAATATCAATTTGTCTTTTTAGATTCATTTTGTACTTGGTAAAATATTAATGTTTTCGTTTAGAAAGGTGTAAGCGATAGGTACTTCTTAACAATAGTAATACTTCATGTAGTATTATTTAAACATTAATTAACAGTGTTTGAAATATACTTACTACCTACTACTAGATTAAGATTAAATTTAACGATTAGCTACCCTCTGAAAAAACAATATAGGTAAATAATGTATTGAGAAAACTCATGTATGAACTCAGTGGTTCTGTTCTATTTCTTCTATAATCATCATCATAATTGTAATAAATACTCTATCAATATTTTTCTGGATATTCTATTGGAGCAAACACTAAGTTCCAAGCTGGTTTACCAACTAAATATGCTTAAATTATAATACCTACCTACCTAGCTTTTTGAAAAAGTTTTATCTTAATTATACTTTTAAATTTAGTAATGGATAGATTTCTAATTTCATGCAAAGTGGTTTTAATATCTAGATGTCCTTGCATTCAATAAAAGGAAACTAATTTAAGTCAATATGTCTATTTGACAATTTTATCATCGAGCAATATTTCATCGATATATCGAATAGTGGTTCGATGTATTTATTTCATTAATTGTTTTCATTTCTCTGAGGACACATTAATATTTCCAAGTTCATTAACAAGAACAACGTATATGTTACAATCAATTGTTTTTTTAACTATAAGCTATAAATAAAAAAAAGAAATTAAGTAATGAATCAACGACGCAATTATAACGCACTACCGTAGAAAACCCTTGGGCTGTTTCATTATAAATCATTATTGTTAAATATGTAAATGTTCGGAAGTGGCTATCAACAGACAATAACGCTACCTAATACTACAATAAGTCAACCTTCTTGACTCTCTAGGGCCGAGTAAACCATAAATTCACTCCATTAAACCGGTTGTCACCGAGCCGAACAATGCCCATGGTATGGGAAATGAGAAGGCTCGAATTTCGAACGACACAATCAGTTAACCCATGAGACCTTTAAACACGTGATTGAGAGACGATTCACACCTACACGTGATTATCGATGAAGCGATAACAGTTCTATCGATTCGATGACTACTTGAGATTGAGTGATGGGATTTTAATATTCGATTATGTTAAGGTTGTGGTTTAAGTTATCATTGATTGTTTTAAATGTGCAATAAATGTTTGTATTTAATTACTTAGGTTATATTCCGTGGGATGATGATAATATGTTGATGCTGGAAAGAGTAAACGTGCAAGATTGTTGATACTCGTATGTGTTTTGAAGAGATGTGTCTGATATTAAAATAAATATAGATAAATAGTTAATTTATGACATTTTACACAGTGCTGTCTAGATCCAAAGTACTTAAGTATAGCTAAACTAGCTTATGTTATGTGATCTAGAATGCGAATTAACATACTTAGATACATTTCCTTTAGAACATCCAAACCAATGGAAATAAATATCGGCGGCCTTTGCGTAGCAGTAGTCGAACGGTCTACAGCTACGCCATAGAAGCTTGGAAGCGCGAGTGTAATGTCCCTGGTATAACATACATCCATAGGCCACGGTAACCACTTTCCATCAAATGAGTCATACCTTTGAAATGTTCTTTCCTAGTGTGTCGTAAAACAGGGTGATTGGAGAAAATATAATCGCTGTGAATTAGTGTAAATATATTTCTAGTTCACAGCAGGGGCATATATAATCCAAAACCGGTCGGTTCGGTGAGTCTTTCCTCTGCCGCACGATTAAGTCTTGGAATTTCTTACCAGCTCATGTGTTTCCTTCTTCATACACTCACGGGTCCTTTAAGCGGGGTGTGAAAAAAGCATCTGATGAGGCCGTCTGGGCCTGACCACTGTACCTACGTGTTTGTAATGAGACCCTCTTTCCTGAGACTTTGCCTTTAGCTTACCATCAGGCGAAGTGAAGTCAATTTGACGTGCCCTAAATAAAAAAAGTACATATATGTCCCATTGGACAGACAGAGCTAACGACTTTGCAACTTGCAGTGATTCGGTATACGCTTTTCATTTCATAAATACTGTCATCATTACTATTATATCTACCTACATATTTATCTCTAGGGCACTAGATAAATAAAATGTCACTAGTCCATTTGTTTAGGTATTTAAAAAAACTTAAACAATCTTGGTATGTCTTTAAAATAACTTTTGTCCAAAAACTCATCATCATATAAAAATACTTTTCTGCTTAGAAACGTATTATAAAGACTAAATAATAGTATAATAGCTAAGTTTATTTGTTTAACATGTGTTTAAAAAAAATGCCACAACATTGTTTACCTTTTTTTAATAAGGTACCTAACCATAAAGGTTATAATTTATTCGTGGTTCTTTTAAATTCCTCATGTGGTACGAGAGTAAATACATTTCTAAAACGGATGTAATATCTGAGACGTCTGAAAAATAATTTGTCCATTTATTATATACCTACCTAGCCTGGCAGTGGAAGTTAGTTGTATTAACAAATGGAAAGTGGTTTATAGTTTGTTGATTTTGTATCTATATTGTAAAAGTATCAATTTATTTATAACTGCTAGAGACAGGTAAAAGTGGATTTTTAGCGAAAACTGTAATTTCGGTGCCGTGAAACAGGTTTTGTTTAATTTTGGAGTTCATATGAATAATTAATATTTCGATGGTACGATTTCTAAAGCGTTTACTAGTTGGTCGTGATATTTTCTCTTTGATGTGTAAATTTATCTTGAAACATATATCATGAATATTTTATTTTAAATCACGAGAAGTAATTTGTTTATACGTTTTAAATTAATATACATTAATCTTTAAGGTCGCATACATAAGTAACCTGCCAGGCGTTATTAACAATATTTTGTTTTTATTTTTACAGATGTCTGAAGAATCGTGTACGAGGAATGGGTGAAGAAAGAATAAAAAATTCATGTAGTGCCATCTGGCGGGCGATATTAAAATGACCAACAAGGCTAATCTAAGAATTGGTTCACTGAAGTTACACGAGATGGCGCGAATTCTGATCTTGATAATGACGGCGAGTGCGGTGGGAGCTTCCAGTTCGATAGACGAGGTGGCGCTGGCTAATGTTACAAGATATGCCACAGGAGATTATTTCTCGCTTATTGGTAAGATTATATTGCTTACGCTGTTATCACTGGCAATAAATAATACAATAATATTATCGTTATGAGTATTTATCTAGATATTTTATTACCGTTACTTTTAAGCCCGATTATGTAGTCACTCTACGTTTGCTCTACAACCTAATTTTCCTAATCTACAAAATGTTTTCTCGTTTCCTAGTCAAATAGAGTTACTTGTACCGAAAATCATAGTTGGTGAAATGACGGTGTTAATATATCTTAGTATCTTTCAACCCAAATGGCTAATTTCCACAAAATAAAAATCTGGAATACTTCAATTTATAGATCTTTCACATTAAAAAAATTGTAGGTATATTGTAGTATAATATATAAAATAGTATTGCAGATATTTGCTTTATAGAAAATTGCTTCGAAAATATAGCAAATGTGTTCCGATCCTACTATTAAAGTTGTTTTAGTATTTTATGAGGCTATTGGTTTTTAAAGTTACCAAACAGTACATTTAATATATTACCCGATTAATATGGATTAGGGCACCCACCACACATCCATGGCTTTTCAATCCCAATGTAAAAAAAAATAAAAAGACTTCTTTGCCCGAGGAGATAGAATTTTCGTATGTACTGTATTCCGCGAGTACGAAGAACCAACCTCGTCACATGTTTCGCCTATACACTGGGCGCGGTGGATTAATTACACAGGCATATGCCCACGTCTATTTCCCTTCGAGGTAGGTAGAGGTGAATTAACACCCACATTTCACCAACCATTGTATTCGGTGGAGGTGACCCTAGTGCCATATTCCGAGCACTATTATTGAATCGAGCCTGATAAATTAATGTATCGGCATTTCCATTTCCAGGTTCGGATTGCGGCCCAACTCGTTGTATGGAGCTAACACACGGGACCTCTCTAGCCGCCATAGGTTCTGACATCAGTGGCTGTCGGTGCCAATGCAGAAAGGAAACACCTGCCTTCCGCGAAGACCATGGAAGCTGTGTCAACCATATTGACGGTATTTGAAATGAAACCACTTTTTCGGATTCTATCGCGATATAGAAAAATAGATAGATAAATATTGTTTTATTGTACACCAAGAAAGTTAAATTATAGTAAAAAGAAAGCATTATTATAGGTACACGTAAATAATTACATATATGTACAGTCAACAAAAAAGATACGGTACCACTTTGTCATATAATTTTGTATGTACATGTGGTAGATACCGCATCTCTTTTGTTGACTGTACAATGGGCGGCCTTATCGCTAGAAGCCTTTTCTTTGCTTTTTACTTTTTAGCAGCTATATTCGCGGAGTAACTAAGGATAGTAGTTCTCATATAGTTAAAAGCGCAAGTTATCTCAAAGTACCCGGGTACTTTGAGATAACTTGCATAATGATGAATTTTGATGATTTTTTTCGCTAAGTTTAGTTGTATTTCGCACTTTCTTAGGTTTAAAAAGTGAATGAGTGGGTCCCAGTTGGTGGGTTGTCTTTTAAAAATTGTGTAAGTATTTAATTTCCATAACCTCGCGTATAGGCGCCTATCTATTCTGTCGCGGCTACGTGTGGTTTAAGTAATTATATTATAGTCTTTATATCTAGTCTAGTTTATAAGTAATCCTATCTCAGTCAGTAATTTCGTGCGGTACCTACTTGGTGTGCAGTTATGTTGAACAACAGTGTGACTGTCATCTGTTCAAGTATAACTGTCATTGTAATATCTGTTATAATCGACTACTCATTAGACTTTACAATTAAACAAGAGCCGATTGTGACAAGAAATTACAGGAAATGAGATATTATACAGGCATATCTTGAGGTTAAGGTCAGCAATATGAATCAATGATCGTAGTTTACTAACACACGATTAAGAACCTTGTGAGTATAAATTTAAAGATGTATATTAATTTCATTGTATGCACGGGAAATTATTAATATTGAGCTAGTTAATAGTCGGTGCATTCCTGTTTGATAATTATGAGGATATCTCAAATCGATTGCCCAGAAATCTACCCCCCAGAGATTTTTCTGTCAGCATTCACAAAGCAATAGTTTACTTCGCCATAAAGGTCCTAGTGAAGTTTTGTATATCATATAATAGGTACTCAATTCATTTATTAGTATCACCATTATATTAAATTAAGGTGTATTTAAAACTAAACTTTATCACAAAACTAATGAATTATGGTAAAATACATTATTCTTTTACAGAGTGTCTGATGGCCAGCTTTGGACGCGGCGCTACGAAGCCACAAATACCATTCGTCTACCTCCCACTGAAAGGACAAATTATATATCCATCTAAAGAAATTATTTTTAGCGGTGAGTGATTTGATGAATAAAATATGTATGTATAGACTTAGAAATATAACATTTATTATTCCCAATATTGTATGGCATCAGTGAATAAAGCCAATTGCAGTCCACTGGTGGATGTACGCCATTGCACCTGACTTGACCTGACCAATGCACATTTTATGTAATATTTTTTTAGCATAATTTATTAACTTTATTTACTTAGATAACTAACGTATATTTACTTACATCAGTATGTTTGACTGGTGATATGGTGTGCCCTGAGGAGGTCATCCCAAAGATTGACAAGTCTATTTATATGATTTAATTACAAAGTCGTGCCGCTCGGCATAGTAGAATTTGGACCACACCATCTCGGTGTCGTACAAGGAAGGTGACTATAGGATAGGGCTGAGTCTGGGCTGTAATACTACAGTCCAGACTCAGCCTCAACATAGTATCCGTAACATGGCAATAGACTCATTCACTATTAAGTGATACCATGGGTATATGTATATATGTAATATAAATATTTTTTTATGCCTGAAATTATCAGATATCGAAGATGCGATCTGCGCAGTGACTAGCGCGCAGTACTTGTCCCCGTCTGGATGGGTGACGCTGCGTGACTTGGTCGACAATGATGTACCTTTCGGACTGTACCGGGATGAAGGGAACACTTTCTTGCAGGTAACGTAAATATTTTATTTTATCATATTTTGAACGAATATAGTGCTTAATATTTAGTGTACGCGTTCTGAGAGAGCCTAAGTAAAAGAGTAACGGCTAGGGATTTGATGGCTAATAATATTGTCATCATAAGATAAAAGTGTAAAAATAATGTTGAAGTAGACGTGAATTTATTCCTGAACGTTTATGTGAAAAATAAATTTAACAAAAGTAGCTTGGGAACAATAAATACGATATTGAGGACATAAGATATAAGGTATGACAAATGACTTGTACAGGAAGCTCTTGTGACACGAAAAATGTCCTTGATCTGCTCTTTAGTTAAGCATAATTCATTGACACAAATCCGCATACAAGATATCATTTGTACAGTTTTAAACACCTTAAATGTTAAGAAAGTTGGCAACCGTTCCAGAAATTTAAAGGAATATCAACCGTTAAATGCAATATATTTTTAAGTAAATAAGTATCGACGGCTGCAACAAAAATCATAGACTGTCAGAAAAATAATAGATCTCCCGCCAAAATGCAGTCTCGAGTGACGTCAATGCGATGGGACTTTACCTCACCTCAACTTAACTCTCACCTAATCTGGAGGTCTCAGGAAAAAGGGTCACCATTACAGAAACTAACAATGTTGCAATTTTGATCATTAGCTTGACGGCCTCATGAGATACTTTTTCACGCCCCACACATAGGGCCCAAAACCGTACGAAATAATAAGTTTAATAAACTTTTTTGTCATATATCAACGAATTTTCTACTGATAATGATTAATCTGAACGAGTTTATACGAAGCAGTGATTACGAAAAGGATAAAAGCATTTACTACAAAGTAAGAACAGTAATTGAGGCTCCTCAAAACATCGTCTAAAGAGGTATCGGACCCACCAGGACTACCGCCCAAGAAGGATATTACAATACTTGAAAAAAAAATCCAATGTTATCACCTAATGACATAAAATGTATGCAAATACACTAATTACTTTCACATAAGTATTTATTACAAAAAATTATAACGTTTGGTTAAATAAGATTTCACAAACGACTAATAATTAAAGAGAATGAGTTTATGCAACCTGTGCATGCAGTAGAGATGTTGTCGAAAACCAGAACAATATGAAATGGAGCAGTCTTGAGTAAACACGGATAAACGGATTGCGGTGCAAGATGTTCTAAAGTGATTTTTTTACTAAGAACATAATGTATTTTTAAGTTAAACCTAAATTCTAGTGACTGACTTGAGTTTATTTATATGTATGCGTTTGATGAATGCTATTTCTACTAGTAGAATTCTCTAAATATAGAATGTAACTTATTTTGAATCTATAAAAATAAGTTCATGTTTTAAGATACATTAATAATGCAATAAAATACGTCTTTCAAGATCTGAGGGGATTATAACAGATTTAAATCACTATGGCCCCTTTTACTAGCCACGAAATTTTATTATAATTGATTATATTTGATGCAATTTAGAACTAGAGCTTAGCTTAGCTTAGAAAATTAAAAAGAAATTTTTAACATGTAGTCCAACACCGACAATAAATCGTGTCTACGATCTACCACCTATAAGTTAAACATTTTGAAGAAAGGATGCCACATTTTGTATCCAAAGATCGTAAGATTATGTCTGGGGCCAACCAAGCCAAATCCATAACGCGGTTATGCACACGCGTCAGGCATATAAAATGTTTATCGTATACCTGCCGGACTGTGGACCGGTCCTTTTGATAGCCAAGGACGAAAGTTCACAAAATTATACGAACACCACATAGATTTAACACTTGTTAAACAGGGCCTTAAGAAGTGACATTCTACTCGTTGTAACGAAAACGTGGAAATGTTCTGTATTGTATGAGATTGACATTATTTTATTACTGTAACTACAAAATTAGATATAATTTAAGATGATTTTTGTCACTTGGTTTATAAAATTATTGTAATCATCAAAGTGTTAGACGACAATTTTATTGGTAACTAGAGTTCTTGAATTGATTAATTAGTGAATTGATTCAATCATTTTTCACCAACACAATGTAACTTTTTAGGGGCTCAGATTATAATCCGAGCATAGACATACTTGAGATCTATTTGCAACTATTTAAACCTTATATTTTATTTTACCGTATGTTTGAATGTAATATAGACGGGTTTCAAAAAATAAAATAGGTATATATTTGCTATACCTGTAGGCAATAGCTGGACAAGCGTAAAAGATAAAAAATAAGAAAAATAATTTAAAAATTAAGTGATATATACAAGTATAATACGTATATCTCTACGCGGTATGCTTAATTCTCGTGTATATTGTTGGATCTCATGGTTACCTAGATAAAACGGATTCACAGGACATGCTGATGTTCTATAGCGGAGATGATATCAAACGTGCTGACAAAGTGTCTAGTTACTGAGAATTGACGTATAAATTCAGTACTTATTTCTGAGTTTTACATCCTAAGAAGTGGAAAATGACCTAGGTGCCTGTTGCAAAAATCAAGTTCTATCAATTTCTGAGTATGGAGTAACATGAACATGTAGAATGATTGTTGAAAATACAGTAAAATAAGTTAGACTCTTATTTAAAAATGTAATGTTTTTTTTTAATTTACTGCATTCATGAAACATTATTTCGAAGTAATAAAACGGCGCGGGCCAATCCAGTTATTGAAATGCATAATTTTTATTTTAAGTTTGTTTCAAGATTTGGAATTAACTTGTGAATTGGGATTATCCTGTTTCTTGATTTAATCGTAACTTTTATTGATATCATTTTGGAGCATATGAATGAAAACTGTCTTAAAATGAAAAATAATAAAAATATTTGTACCTTGGTTATTATTTGTTCAATATATTTCTTTATTATGGCACGTACTAAAATAATAACGTTTCTCGCTATAACAATAATTAAGAAACAAGTAGTAATTAAACATCTTATAACATCATTTGAAGGCGTAAGCATATTATGTATGTATGTATGTACCTACATACCTACATATGAAACGTTTACTGTTTGCAGTTTGTTCGACAACGAGATATGTCATCGTGACGATTATTATTATGTCGACTATGTTACATACTTATTTTTGTGCGGTCTCGATAAAACATTACATTTTATTGGTACAATAAATCGAATTTACGTGTCTGTCGGGCACGTGTTGAAATGCGAGTCGTACTTGATGCGGCACAAGATAAATACAGAGGCGTTAAAGGAGCAATTTGTACAATATATACAAATACTCCGCATTTAGATCTGTTTACTTAGCTAAATTTATAAGATAGATTTGATTTGGTCGGTACTTTGTCACTGGTATAATCAGAAGGTGGTTTGATATGTCAGCATTCGGTTTTGGTCGATTCTTACATTTCGTGCTCTTAAGCTTTGCATTTATCAAGTGATTTGTGACAAAATCTCATGCCTTCTTAGTAACTAATGCTGCAACGTATTGCTTAACTGTTGATTTAATCTTCTTAAACTTGCAGTTAAATAAAAGAAAGGTGCGAAATATAGTTTACAGTATCTTGAGATCGAATTAAAACCATTTTTCATTTTATAAATCTGACGTTTTTGCAAATTATTTGACAGTGGCGTGGGTCAGCAGCACTTCACTCGCGGCTGGAGGGTCGCCTTGTAGCTGTGCACGTTCTTTGCTCTGCAGCAATTAACTCACGTCTATCCGCATCTTGCGCAGCATTTCGTGTCGCTGGAGCAGCCCAAAATGCCTTACTTGGTAAGTCATACCCAGCCCTAAGATATAACAAAGTACGTGTGTAAAATTGATAAAAGCAATTGTCTAATATTTTGACAAACAACTAATCCGTAGTTTATCCACAGATGTGCGTTCGATACCTTTTCATGCTGGAGAAATAGTGACGTCTGAAGTGGCACAAAACCAAGGCCTCAGTGTACTGGAATCATTGGCCATTGGAGTGTGTGTTTTATTGCTGATATTCGTATATGCCGCAGGGATTATTTTCTACGTTCATTACAAGCAAAGACAAAAGCAAAATCAAAAAGATCCTGAGCAGAATCATTCTAATAGCATGTCCACTGAAAACGCTTCTTTAGAATCTCGAATCGATATGAGCAATGTGGTAAGAAAGGATAAAAATATATAACGCCTGGATTATAGTAAATCCCTTCTAATTCATTTCGTTTTTGTTTTTAGATGATGAAAACGAATCCTCTTCTGAAGCTTAATGGTATGGGTGTAGACTTTTTTCATAATGAAGGCATGCCTGATGTCAGTGAGCATACCGAAGATAAACTTGATACTCCGTCTCATAATACTCACGTAACTACTCATAAGGTTCGATATCTTCTTAATCATTGAAATAACTATAGATAAGACATAATAAAAATATATTATTTTAGTTCCAGAAATTAAACACAAACGTTATATCAGCGATGGTGCATTCTCGACGGAAAAAGACATTAAGACCATCAATAAGAAACACTGCTGACCCAGAACGATTTAATGAGCGAATGCAAAGGCGTTCAATGTCACCTGATGCGTTAGAACGTGCACCACATTCAGAACTTTCTATTGTGGACTGTAGCATGGAAAACAATTTTGCAGCAAGCCAACAGTTACCATCATCTAATGGAGAGAGTGCCTATAGAAAGAAATTATATTTTAATCCAGTGTTCTTTGAAACGGAACTTCTTAAGGTAAGATGGATTATGTAATGAAATACTTCATTTCGTACTCATTAAATCATATTATATTTAGCTTATACTACAACATAAAATACTGTTGTCGGATATTCTTAGGGCTCCGAATCTCAAAAGGAAAAATCGGAACCCTTATCAGAGAATCACTTCGTCGTCCATGTGTGTCTGTCTGCAAAGACCTTTTATATTGAATGGTATTAAATTGAAATTGATATCGAATACTTAAGTCTGCAATTCCATGAAACAAAGAAAAATATCAGTGTTTTGAGTTAATACCGTCAAAATGTCGTTTATACAGTTTTAATATTTAGTTTGCATAGTTAGGCTGCAAGAGTATTAAGATCAATAGCCGCTTTTAATTAAAATTATAAAATTAAGCATGATATAGTTTCATACAGAATCCGCAGAACATGAGCTCGACTCGCACTTGACCGGTTTCTTAAATATTTAGTACATTTTTGGAGGTGATTCTTTTCAATCTGCACAGTTTATAGATTAATATTTTAAAATCTGAACTTTTATTTCAGAATCCACCACCAGCAGCCATAGAATTTTTAACAAAAATTCGAGAAGTAATGACCATTGCAAAAGATAAAATGACATCTAAGAGATTCATGCCGATGTTATCTGATATACCTGAAGAAGATCTTTATCATTCTATTGATCTTGGCTGGGATATCCCGTGCGCTCGCCGTGGCCGTCGTTTCAGCGCTATTAGTCTCAAACAAGAAAATACAAGAAAAACTGCTCATTGTAGTGGATGTCCAGGTTGTGATAATAGTGCTCAAGCACAAAAAGCAATTGCCTTAACTAGATCTAATTCTTGTAAAACATGTGTTAGTGAAGACTACAAACAAAGAATTGTCAGAAAGTGGTTAGATGAAGTGCCAACATTAACAAATAACTCCAAACCTACTAAATATATTCCTCAGGTTAGTGGGGCACCAAGAAATATAGTGCAAAAGAAGAAAGAAGTTGCACGTCCAAAATCTGCGGAGTTGATAAGAGATAGCAGCGACAAACCTAATGTCACAAAAACTAAACCAAATAATACTGAAGTTGAACTAAAACCTTTAAAAGTTAGACCAGTAGTAGGAGGTAATAAAGATAAATTGAAGGGAAGTGCTCTCACTGTTGTAGAATCAAAACCTGCAGATACCGACTTAAAATCTGAAAAGATAGGGTCGAAACCTAAAGTTCCAGATACAAAACCAATAATAGCTGAATTTATCGCTAAAACAATTCGTGAAAGAGTCCTTAAAGAGAACATTAAGATAGAAACTAAGCCCGAAGATAAAAAGGTTAATAATAAATTATTAAATCTTAAACAAATTGAAATAATAAAAATAGATAATGTTAATGATGCCGGTGAAGTAGATAAAGTGTCCGTGTCCAAGCCTATAGTAACAAGTTTAGAAAAGAAAAGTCCTCCTAGTCACACATCACGGCGTATTAGAAAGAAGCTGCCACCCCCACCACCACCACCTGTAAGTCCCCCAGATCCACCCAAAGTTGAAGAAGAAGAACCACCAATACCACCAGAAATAAAAGTGAAGATGGAAGCAGTTATTCGTGAAATCAAAACATGTCGACGGGTAGAACCAATAGAAATAGAAGAGATGAAAACGGAAACAATTTCACCTATATCACCAAGAATTGTAATACCAGTATTAGCTGCAGATTCACAGTATTTCAGTGATGATAATGTGCTCACTTTGTCCAAGAAAAAAGATAGATATGGCTCACAAGATAATTTCACGGACTTTGATGGCATAGAACGTAATAATATGAAAAGACGACGATTTTCCGTTGCTTGTGGGCCTGATTTACCTCAAAGGGAAAGATTCCCTCAAAGATTTGAGCAGAATCAAAACTTATTAGGTGGAAACGAAAGTACAAGTTGGCAAGACGTGAGAAAGGCTATTAAGAATTCTCAATTCAAAGAGGATAAAAATATAAATATTGGTGATATTTTTGTCAACAATTATATGGATCCGGAGCCCTTATATGACAACTTTCCTGAGGTGGAAAAGCCGGGACCGTTAACAATTCAAGTACGCGGTTCACCAATAGAGACCAGACGTACTTTTGACAAAGATACCTTAGATTTTGATCCCGATACGCTCGATAGACGTGATACTAAGAAACGTGTCGAAAAAATACTTTTGAAATCAGCGGGCAGTTTTAAATACAAATCAACATCTTCTGAAAGCGAATCATGCAGAAAATCACCTATTGGCATCACCACGAGAAAAATTGGCAATCTTCGGCAGATTTATGAAGCGAAAGCAAAAGCTCAAGAAGAAAAGATGAGCTTCTATAATAAACGTCAAAGTGTTGCATACGGTCAAGATCTATCAGCGTTCATGAGATCTATAAAAGGTCCTGATCTAATAAGACATATTGAAGGACAAAAAGAACCTAAGCCACCAATACCTCCATATCAGCGTAAAGGAACGGAATTGTCACCTAAATTTACAAACCCTGTACGCGGCAGTCCTCCTGACGATCGGCGTCGAACCTCAGAAGAGAGGGATAGGTTCCAACAATACACACGACTTGATAACTTGAATGCTCGAAGATCTGGACGACGATCAGCAAGAACACGATCCCGACGAACCGATCTGAGGAAACTTTATAGAACTGAGGACTCTGGCTACATGAGTACGGATTCTAATGAATCAAAACGTAAAGCACGTTACTTAATGCAGCTAAGACCTGTAAAAACTGCAATATCAGAACAAATTCCTATTCCAAACATTAGGGCTGTTGTTACTAAGCCAATGGTTTTACAAATGGAATCAGATACAGATGAGGTGGAATCTTTGTGGGATGGTAGAAGTGAATCTGGCGGAGAGAGTGTTGAAACTGATTCTGTTTTCTTTGGAAACTTTGATGACTCGAAGGAAATGTTTGCTGAGTTGGGTCTGAGTGCTTTCGAGCCTCATAGAAAAATTATGTCTACTCATGAACAAATCGACTCAGGCTTTATGGGTGAAACTAATATAATTTTAAGTGGTGATAGTGACTCAGAGCATAGGAGTGTTATTTCAATAACAACAGGCCACGATGGTAGAGCGTCAGCTGCGTCTCATAGTAACTTAGACGATGGGCCATATATGCATACGATACAGTGCTAAGAAATATAAAAAAATAGTAAAGTTTGTAAATAAAAATGTTATTGTGTACCATTAGTACCTAATATAAATTTAGTAAAACAGCAATATCTTGCAATAATTTCGGGATAAAATGCAATTATAAATATAACATTAGTAAAAGTAAAATAATATAAGTAAGGATATTAAAATATGTAGAGTAAGTTGATAGTCACCGAATTTTACCTCAAGTCTTTTGTCATAGTAGACATTAATTTCTACTATGATTCCGCGGTGTTACCGTTTTCTGTCAATTCTAGTTGTAACTGTTATTTACTATTCTTGTTAGTAATGTTATTTCGAGTAATTTATTTAACTGTTTGTATGAACGTGCAGCCCACCATTGATGTTCGTGCCTAAATGTTAATAATTTATCAATTTATTAATTAATCTAATTTTATCTCGTTGTATTTAATTGTTATTTGTACATGCCATTTTATGCTCAATTTACATTTAATCGTCATATCTTAGTTGTAATGTAAATAAAGCTATATACGTCATACAAGTTTGTAAATTTTATAGCCGGCCGGTTGTGCAATTAAATTTTTATTAGTTTTTCGAGAAATAAAATGGATTGGAGTTATTATTATGGTGTTTGGTACACATAAGAGGCTCAATTATTTATTGAAAAATGTATGCTAAGTATTATAATTAAACATAATAACGAAATAATTTCCAGTGTAATTTTTTAGTTAAAACGTAAGTCTTTCGAGCGATCACGTTGTAGGAGTGCGTATTTTAATAAGATTATATTTTCAGACTTTGTAAACAAAGTATTTACAGAAAATATTTTTGCATTATTATTATAGTAATATGTTGTTTTTCATTTTGTGTTTCATTTTATATTTCCTATTTCTTACAGCTTTTACTAAAATTGAATTATGAAATGAAAATATTTGGGGCGTTATAAAAATATCATAGGGTTTATATCATTCAGATCATAAGGGCTCAAACTAGTCTCTTCTGTTAGGGATTACTCGGGGTTGAGAGAACAGACATTAGCACAGTAGCGAAAAGAGAAATCAAAGTACCAGCTTTGAAGCAATCAGGACCAGCCTTGATGACGATGTCGAGAGCCAACGAGATAGCGTCATAAGCATTGGTGGCGAACGTCGATGAACTGACCCATAGATTATTATATATAGTAGAGAAACTGACCAAATCTGACAGATGCGTACTGTACCGCTACCGCGAAGCGTGGCGGACGTTTAGACGACCCAAAGACTATTTTATGATGCTATCACTACTTATCTTTGGTGTTTTCTTTGTATTTATTTTTGTTTTGGTTTTGGTGTACAATAAAGAGTTATCTATTTATCTATAGTATTGTTGTTCCTAACCTATTTAGAAATATTCCTTGCCTGCGACTCCACTTTGGAACCTATTCCTACTGATCCGTTTACCCGATTGATCATGAGTGAGTAACAAACACACACGGCCACACCTCATAAAGTTTTACATTTACCTACACAATCTCTTGATCATCTTTGTGATAGGTCCGGTTGCAACCGAGGTCTTTATTTTGGAGTCTGTCCACTTTTCAGCATATATTTCTCCATTTCATTCATTTCTCCATTTCATCCACAGTAGCTCCAAAATGATCAAACGCAAGCTTAAACAACTTTTTTGTAAGCAAATGGACCATTATTATTCAAATGTGAATAAAATATGCAACCGAAACTGGCTCCGAGCTCCGAATAGATTTGACCCGGTCACAACAAATAAAATGTATTTGTTTTTTATGTGATTCACTAAATTTCAATTTGACATCTCAGATGATCGTTATATTGAAATTATTGCGGTCATTTGTTAAAACACCTTCATCGGGTTCATTTTATATTTAATTCGAATGTGAATTTCAAAATCTTACGCATCTTATATCACTATCAATTAAAGGCAGGTTTGATCGCGCCGATTTAATTTATATTTCAAGATTTACCGAACAATTTTATACATATTTCAATATGGTAAATATGTGCAAATTGCCACATACGTGTAGACTGTTTTATTTCAACTATTTATTTCTGTATTTACTATTTTTATTCGTATTTTTTAAATCACGGTGTGTAGTAAAATTTTATTGAATGAAACGATCTATTTTTAGGAAATGGTAATATAGATTCTATATGTATTAAATCTGCTACTAGAGATGTAATTTTAATACGTTAGATTGTGTTAAGTTATATTAGGTTAACCTAACATATTAAAATTATAAAGTGCTGAAAGTAATTAAAACGTAGGTACCTCATATAAAATATTCTATTAGATATGAAATTCGATGTCCGAATCCTATTTAATACGTGTAGGTATTAAGTATAATCAGATTTTATAAAAAGCTGCAGATGTTATTTATCTATTCTAAATATGTGTCCTAAGTGTCTCTCCCCAGCAATGCAACTTTCAGTGCTCTTTATTTCATAACCTGATGTAACACCAATAACGGCCATACGTAAGTAGGTATAACAAATCAATTATATCTCGTAAGATACTCGTGTGACGTACGTCCTGACAAAATTAATCGATATTTACTATGGTGGCTCTGTTCCAGAGTACGACGAAAAGAATTTATCTTGTTAAGTTGTTCCCGTACCAGCCTAAACAAGGTAAGGAAAGATAGAGTTAAAGAGCGGATTCCGGGCTCCATTTATAATTATTGCAAACAGCAATTTGTATCTGAGACTGACCCTCGAATTATTATAGAAGAATTATTATTATATAAGAAATATATTATTATTATTGACAAAAATTGAATATCGTTTGGTTTGAATCCTTATATTACCGTTTATAAATGTATATTTTAAAATTATTCATAGGTACTGACCTGACCCAACTGATACTTTGTTGTAATCTTTTATGCTCATAAAGTATGTAAGTACTCACTTTTAAACCTTCGCGTTTCATTATGTAGGTAAGTGTTATTAGAACAAGGATGTTGTTTGAACGATAATTAAACTTTATGGACTTCTTAGCTATTTGATTTTCGATAAAAGTGCACGGGAAATAAAGTATGCCGTAACTAAATGTAAGCAGTTATATCTCAAAACTACAAAGGCAAAGTGATGGTGAAAAATTTTTGTAGCAGTCGTAATAATATTCCATACCGATCACATCGCTCACATCGAGCACATCGCTCATAGCGTAGGACCGATTGTCGCTAGAGCAAACGAGTCCTTGGCTGAAGACCGTAAGAAGGCAATCGGTAGGTAGGACGCCCCCCAGCCCGATGGCCTGTTAATAGCAACTGAGATACACTGAATGTGGAAGGCGCAGAGGGAGTAACCTATGGTCAGCAGTAGACTGCAATAATGATTGATAACTTTACATATAAATCTGATGGGTTATCACAAAACAACCATGCGAAACTTCGGGCCTATATGGAACACCAACAAAATTCTTATCAAAATTATTTTGGTTTCTTCAAGCTAAAAGTTTGCTGGATGAAAGCGTTTTGGGGTAGCAACGACCCGAAACTTCGGACCACAGCACTTCGGATGTATATTTCATAGTAGTCAACAGATTTATAAAAAAATGTCAATTCACGTTTTATCTTTATTAGTTGCTGTTTTATGTTATGCGAAGATTACGCTCCAAGATACAAGTAAGTATTCACATCATTTTTCTTATTTTATAGTCTTTGGCGGCATATTAAAATAAAACTGGGCAATATATAATATTCCACTACCTGTTTTGCTGTCTCACCTGCTTACTGCATTTTAATAACTCTGGAATATCTAGGTGTTCTTGTATTGTTTACACAAGTTGAGAAAAAATACAATGAGTTACATGCTCACGTATAAAATTATTTTATACCTAAGAATGGTATTTTACAATCCTACGTTTTATTGGAAGTATGGACTACTAAGATCTTTGCGGTTAAGGTTTGCCCTTTTTAGCAGAATTATTATAACTATTGAAATATGAAACGAAAAAAATGTCCCATGCAAGGGTTCAAATTACTTTGTCGTAACTGCAGTTCTTTTGTTGGCATCATAATCTGCTAAGTACTCGTGCAGTTTCTGAATTATAGCTTTGTAGAATTTAAAAGAGGCATTAGTGAATATCCAGTATAAATCTTGAAGATTTTTTATTGAGTTTATAACTTGAAGGTTTCGAATTCGATCTTGTTATAGGCCAGGAATTTCTTCCGTCTACTCAACTACTCATTCCTTTAAGTAATATCACAACAAATATGCCGTCAAAGCTTGCACTTCATAGTTTGAATTTAGTAATAGTCGGTATTTGTTTCGTGAGTAAACTAAACTCAATAGGTGCCAATAGAAAAGTAGACATAATAAAAAAGAGAGTTGTGGCCCATGAGGGGATCGAACCCGCGACCTTCGCGTTATTAGCACGACGCTCTAACCAACTGAGCTAATGGGCCGATGCATCAGGAGCTTGAAATTGCAGATAGGTATATAATAAAGTTACCGACCCATTTACTATTTCAGGTTATCTGGATTAAATTATACATGACTTTGTAAAGAATAATGTATTAAGAGCCCGCGTTGATGAGACCCTCATTATTTTATAAAAGATTGGTTTATAATAGTAAAGTCGGTCAGCGGGCCATTGAGCGAGCTATGCTTGGAGTTTCTTTGAAGGATAACATTCGCAATGAGGTCATCCGACAAAGAACTAAAGTTACAGACATAGCTCACAGAATAACCAAGCTGAAGTGGCAGTGGGCTGGCCACATCTGCCGGAGGACCGATGACCGTTAGAGCAAACGAGTCCTCAAGTGGGGACCACGAGAAGGCAAACGGCAGGTAGGACGTCCCCTAGCCAGATGGAGTGATGACCTGAAAAAGACGGCTGGCATGGACTGGATGCGGAAGGCGCAGGATAGGGAGCAGTGGCGCACATTGGGAGAGGCCTATGTCCAGCAGTGGACTGCGATAGGCTGATTGATGATTGATTGATAGTTTAAAATAAAAGACACAGTTCCAGTAGACAAACTTATTTTTAGTTTAAAGATATTCGATAGAACCGTTCAAAGTGACTTATAATGGATGTATAATTTCTAATATTATTCCACGTAGCTAATAGAAAAACGGAGTTACTATTTTAAGTGAATTGAGGTGTACCTACCTAATTGTTTGCATTCTCTATCCTATTAACTGGCAAAACAACCCATCATCTGAACTTCATAGTTGGGGATCGTTGTGTTGTTACCTTTTTACCTGTACAGGGGACAAAGAAACTTCCAGCTTCCATACAATAACGGAAGTCTGATCATTCATTGCGAGTTCTTGTTTAAGCGTAAAAAATCGTGGGTTATATCAAATTTTAAAATATGATTTTGTTTACCTCATCACAAAGTCCTTAAAATAATTATTAAGACATAAATATTATTCAAATCAAGAAACAAGTAAACCAAGAAACCATAAGAATAATATTCAGATCGATTTACATACATTGAAACATTTATCCTCATTTCGAAAACGTTACATTTTGGCAGTATGTATTGTAATTAACATTGATTTCGTTCTGTTGAAATTAAAACAGTTATCACATAACGATGTTATTTATAAAACTAACAGTACACACTTGTAAAGTTCCTACGTGTGGTGTTTTTTTCTAGGCTGTACCCGCCCATTGGTTATCGAAATGATTTCATCATCATGCAACCTCTTAACATAGACTTAATAATAGTTAGTGGTTTAAATAGCAAACTATTCAATAGAATGTATATTAGACTGACGGAAAGAATCTTCACCGGAGCTAACGATGAGGTGGGTAAGTATATAACCGACTAAAACCGCACGGTATTTTTGTCACATTGGACTATGTGGCCGGGACACAGTGCCCTAGTGAAGATGTCCTAGAAAACCTCCTGTTGTATTTAAATTAAATATGAAATAATAAACAGATATGATTTATTTTTTATATTTTATATAGCATTTGCCTGTCTGTAAGATTCTCATGTCTATTCATATTTCCAGATGAAACACGCACCTACAAATGCTCTATATTAACTAGTGATTTTTAAAACGCCTACGTATACAGCATGTTACCAAAACATATTTTAATAAATATATCTTCCATAACTTGCATAATGCATATGTTATAACATCATCAGATGAGTTATAAACTAATTAGTTTTAATTGTTATTTTGTTTAGTAGATATTATAATTTATGAGCTAACCCATTCCCATTCTCAAAAGATAAAGTTTTGGGTTGACATTTAACAATTATGACTTTTATACTAATTGGTTATACATCAAAAACCCCTTCATTTTATTTGATTGCCTCATAACTCAACGTCAAGTCCTTCCGAAATGCATTTAATAAAAAAATAATGTCCAATACATGTTACGAATAATACTAAAAAAGATAATTAATTATAACTAGTAACTTTCTTACATTCGTTTTGCGTCCGAAACGGCTTGACCGATTCTTATGAAATTTTGTGAGCATATTGAGTAGGTCTGAGAATCGGCCAACATCTATTTTTCATACCCCTAAATGCTTATGGAGCAGCGGGAACGGGATCAGAAGTCCACGCGGGCGGAGCCGCGGGCAACAGCTAGTAATCTATAAAATCATTGCAAATATTATAAACAATACTTAGTTAGCGGTGGAATGTGACGCATCATCGATTTTGTGTACGTATTATATTTCTTAGGCACGAATATTAAACATCTAATGTACCGAGCATTCGTCATTAATTTCTGAAATAACAATTCACGTACTCAATTAACAAAATGAGAAATATAACGGATTATTATATACCGATATCTATCGTAAAACTATTTTAAATTTATTTTAATACAACAAAAATTTATAATTTTGCCAGTCATTGATAAAAATTTAATTGGTTACCATGTTTTTATAATATATTCTGCAAGTATAGTATCAAAATTATTAATATACCTGTCAATACCACCATCAGCTATAAAAAATACAGTTAGTATTTTGATATTACGAGTAAGTTGACATCGATAGCACTACAGTTAAGAGAACATAAGCACCCTCTCGATTAAATCTATTGACACGCGCAGACTCGAACCTTCTTACAAAAAATATTAAGGTAAGTTTTTGTCATCTCTCTGTTTCTCTCTCTTGCTCGTTCTAATGGAAACACCTCATTCGCTGTGACATTTATATTTCGAACAGAAGCACGGTATCAAATACCCGAGTATTTTTCTACGATGCCAGCATAACTAAAAGGGGAACACAATACATGATTCTTATGACCGTGTAACTCTTTTATATTATCTGAAATTTATTTTTAACAGATGTTTAGTTAAGAAGTTCATACAGATACTAAATAATACACTACTAAAAGATACTAAACGTAACGTGTGGTCATCTTTTGGCCGCTTCTATAGCCGATATGGAGGAAAAGATGGTAAAGACATGTTATTTATGCTGCAGTTAAGCTTACTAAAAGATCGTGTTGTTTAGAGTACGATGTATCATAATATCTAGAGATGAGCCTCTATAGAAATGAAGAAAAAATTTAGTAATTATATTTTAATATTCTCGAAAAGTATTGTGTAACTTTTTCAATTGTTAGATCAATCCGTCAGTTATTGTTTCTGGTCTGTGAAAATATTTACCCAATTTAAACCCTATGAAATATAAATGTATAATTTTTAATTTGGTTAAGTAATTTAGTTAATAATAATGTGGTAAATGTTGCAGTACGCCCTCGTATCGTCGCGAGTAATCACGACGAATGCAAACGCACTGGACTGTTTCAGTGAGACATAACTATATCATTATTGCAATCAAATGCATTGCATTTTTTTTATACTATCACGCCTATATCCCCGAAGAAGTAGGCAGAGGTGCAAGCACCCACATTTCGCCAGTGTATATTTAGGTCCCAATGTAATAAGTGGCGAGCCTATTGCCATCAACCGGGCACTTATAAACCTGCGATAAATACACACATAACTTCGAAAAGCATCGCAGTCATTGGTGTGTGCCATGGTAAACCTGGGCTCGAACCCGAGACCTCGTCTCAGCAGTCCACCACCCATACCACTAGGCTACCGCGGTTGACTTACTGTGACGCTAAAAATTATTTGTCTGGACTGCCTGTAGGTCTATTTAGCCCCAAAAAATAATAACATATTCTTTAAAACCACTTATCGCATTATGAACACCCACTATGTGCATTTGTAACCGACATCTGTTTGATGAAAATTCAATGTGCCCTAGAAGCGAGAGATGACTATTACATCTCTATTGTGGAATGATAAATGTGGGAAACGCGCTCAATCTATATACGTAGTTCTTCAATTACATTGTCATGTATCATTCGAGATCAATTTCTACGAATATATCTATTTTGTTCTGTCATCAGCATCATCTTAGGCATAGGACGTCCCAGTGACTTTGACTTTGGCGTCGTTTGTTCAACTCGCAGTCCAACACCTTATTTACCAGTACAAGGTGTCCATTCGAGAAACTTTCAGCTCTAACGGAAATCTGTTCTTCATGCTATGTGCCCGCCCACTGCCACTTCAGCCTTTTTTACCTTGAGAAAATATATTTAAATGATGACGAACCTACTTTTTACTTTGGCTGATACTCTCCAAGACGTGTACGTGTACGTGTAAAAGTGCTCGATTGGAGGCAATAGGCTCGACCCCTATTACGTGGGATCGAAATGTTGGTAAAATGTGGGGATTCAATACACCTCGGCCTACCCCTTCAGGAATTACGGGCGTGCGCATTATGTATGTAAGAACCTACTGAAACTAAACTGTGTTTTTACGCTGTGGTTTCCGAAATTCCGAAATCCTATTGGAGGGAAACTTCCGATAGTTTTTTACACCAACATACGCAACTACATTACTGTCAGAAAGATCAGTTGCAACTAGCACTCTGATAGGGCTAATTTTGACTTTTACTATAACAATAAAATTGTAGTCTGAACCGCCAATCGCGAAAGTTAAGCTTGTACCGGAGTCTCAAAAGTCATTCAGCAGGTGTAGGGACATCCTGGTGAGGTTAGTGTTGCTACACTTCGGTGTAAGTGTCAGCCAAAAGCAGTCAATAAATGTACATAATCCAAAAATAATTACAAGTATGAGCTTAACCCCAATGTTATGATCTCATATCGAAATTTAACTGGAAGATATCAAATAATTATAGGCTTTATCCAATTATCACTGACCTGTGATTAGATAGTGATAGTGGCGATGAACTGGTAGCACCTGGTCGTGTGTTTATGGAGATTAATTTTCTGCCGGCCTCATATTTACTGACCTTTTTAAATTGGATTAATAATCAGGTAGTTTATCGAGACTTCGGTTACCAAGGAAGTGGCATAATGTCCATAATCATACAAAAACATTGTTATAATATTATTGAATGCTATTCTTTTCGCATGAGATAATATAAGTAAAGATATATATTTGGAAATCTTATGATGTCAAAATTTAACCGAGGATAAGTAGTTTTTCGTGCAAAAGTCCCCCATGAAAGGATACTTCTCTCTCTCTAATCGAACGGAGGTGGTTAAATCGAACTCGAACCGACTAAAACTATATACCCTAGGGTGACAGGCGGCTATATCTGTCACCCTCAGGCCTAGTTTTGGAGAACCGTGGGGCTGGCCCCTAATATGATCTCCACTGAGCCCCAGAGGGTAAGACGACTATCTTGTTTGCTAGTCAGAGGACTATCAGAATAGCCCTTTTAGACTCTTGAGAAGTTTTTAAGCAACCCTCTATATCTCACCTTGGTCGGAATTAGCCGTAGTTATCAGTGTCTGATATAATAGTATAGTAAATAGAGGTACTCTCTACACACATCTATACTCTGAAAAGTAGATAAATACCTATCTATTGCAACACATTTCAAGCATTGGTTAGTGTTTTAATATTCAACTACACGTAATTGAAGAATCATGTGTAATTTGTAAGACATACCTACTTACTAGCGAATGTGAGAGATAAAAATAGGTATGAAAGAAAACTGGGTGCTATCTATAAATTCGAACCAAAGTTGCATCGGCCCATTAGCTCAGTTGGTTAGAGCGTCGTGCTAATAACGCGAAGGTCGCGGGTTCGATCCCCTCATGGGCCACAACTCTCTTTTTATTTGTTAAATATTTCAAAGATCAAGCGACAGCTTAAATTGAAACAAATAAGTATAATAGGTCCTAATCTGCTTGTTGATGCTGAAAATAGATTTTATTCACAGTCTATCACTGCTTCAGTATAAATATTATGTTCAAAGGCTCATTATATAATAACGTCAATATATGTTTTTTTGCAAATAATAATAACTAGAAGTATCAGAACAAGGATACATCATAAATAATACTAATTATCAAGTAGCGTTATCTTACAAGATTATAGAATGATAGTTTCATTACTGCGACTGCAATAATTACCATGTATTTATTCTTGGTCACACCACAGATAACAATATAAAGGGTATTTTACTATCAGGTTGAATGCAAATTTTTGGCTTGTTAAGAGAATGTACTCATCTATGAGTAATATATTTGACATGAAGAGTGTTTGTGACGTACTTATCTCTGGAACTTATATCTGGCACAGTTGCAGACAGCAGTTTTTATAACTCCACCCAATCACCGTAATGAAATTTTTTCTGAAGCAATTAGTATGCTAACTCAAATTTCTAAAATCACATTCAGATCAGATTGAACTATCTTACTAGTTATAATCATCAGAACCGTATCGAGTAAATAGAGGTACCCATCATAAATGGAGTACACTCAGTAATCAAAAGCGTTGCGGGAAATTTAGATTGTACGGACGTTCTGAAATACAATAATACCATTAAACACTAGTAATAACCAGGATAGATTAGCAAGTAAGTTTAATGATCACATCAGCGTCAGTGATGAGCAAACATCACGAGATTTTAATGTAATTAGTCGAGAACCAAATCAAAAGAAACAGTTTCTTATAGTATTAGTTAATTTCAACTATAAAATAGATCATTCATTATGTTATACGAAGTATGGTTATTTATCAGTGAAACGGTAGAGGATTTAAGATTGGAATTAACTAGTAATTTAGTATGATATAAAACATACGTTAGCCTTTATCCATGCATCAGGCACCCTTGTATTGTTAATTACATATAGTATAAATTATAATACTTTTAACATAAACATGTATGCTAAAAGTATTATAATATAGTAATTCATTTAATTACATTACTTTTAAATCAAAGTTAAATAGGTTGGTTATTGTAATATAGCAAGGACATTTTAAGATTTGAATTGAGAAAATCTTACTGCCTTCTAATATTAAATAGGTATGTTCTAATCATATATTTGAAGCAGTTTGAAGTTGAAGTAACATGTTATTTGCTATCATTACGTCAGGTTGATATGTATTTTGACGTCTATGATAAGTATGTACGAATGTCAATCTCAAAGACATTCCACTCACTTGTCTAGGAGGGGCAGATATCGTGTCCTCAATCACTCTCTCTCCACTCGCACGTCGAATCTTTTCACGAACCTTATCCTTCTCCATTTAATCTTAGAACTGTTTTAAAATTACTTTCTTGTCTTTTTATATGTCCGTACCATAGAAAAATAACACAAATTCTTATAATATTAACATTAGTCTCTTCTTATTCCATATATTATCATGACAAGCGCTAGTTTGAATATCAAACAAATTTTATCTCAGTGTATTCTCAATTTATTTAATTAATTTATCTCAGTGTTTATTCAATTTATTCAGTTTCAAAGTTTTAATTTAGTAATAATATTTTAGTAGGAACCTCTGAATACAAAGCCAAAAAGAGAATTGTGGCCCATGAGGGGATCGAACCCGCGACCTTCGCGTTATTAGCACGACGCTCTAACCAACTGAGCTAATGGGCCGATGAATGTTGAGTGGTGAAAAACATATCTGCTTTGAACGTATTATAATGGTGGACTATAAATTCCAATGCTGTTGTTCACTTTGTTGATAGTTCACGGCTTATTAGTAGTTTATAACCCTTGATCCAATGATTATTATAATTTTGATAATATTGTAGGTAGATATACGCATACAATACGCATACATACCTGCTCCTCTACGCATACAACTTTCTGAAAATATCTAGTACATATCAGAAGATTACAAAGGGTTTGAAATAAATAGCTGCCGTATCCTGGATTTCCGGGAAGATAAAAAACCTCCCATAAATTACTGCAGTGGCATTATACCTATGTTTAAAAAAAATTCTTCATTTTCAAATGAGCGCCAATCCCAGTTGTAACTAAGAATTGTCGTTTGATTTAGCTCCTGTAGGAGTCATATATAAAATAGAAAGAAGACCCGAGGTCAAAGTCTTATATAAGGTTGATGATCCTACAAATAATCTCTGCGTTGTCCCAGGTTCCTAACTGCAAATTTTGTAGGTACTCGTATCCAACCGGGGTTGGGGCGTGTATGATGAAGATAATATTGATGATGACAATAATGATGACACCATAATAGATAAATCAATAAGTATGATTCATAAGCATTACATTAACTTTATACGTAACTGTACGTTTACGTATAACGGGTACTTATAATTAAGTCTTAACCTACTTATACAACGTTGAATATTTTTAAATTTTTGCAACTACTGGAATTTATTATAAAAAAGGTGAAAACAGTTGGAAGTAACAATTTCAATATCACAAACAATTTTCATATCATTCACGATATTACAGAAATGATAAAAAAAATAGTTTTTTTTTAATCACTTAATGGGATTACTTGCCCAAACATTGCTAGCTAGATAGGTAATTAAATTATGCAATGTATTTTAAGAATGAAATTTTATGCATTCTTTGGTTTTGGACATATGGCTCGTTATGGTATCTACTTTATGAAAAATATCAAATTATCACGGAATACATACGTATTTCATTGTTCTGTGCAAATTACATACATAAGTATACGCGTAGGTATAGGTGTCATTAAGATTTTTAGGGTTGAAGTTCACTTCACCCTCTTGCTGCTTGCTTGTGCCCCCTTATTTTTTATCCTGGCGTATGATTTACCTATCAGTTCAATTCCAAAAGTATTTAGATTTTTTATATACCACTTAGGTGTCAGACAAACACACGGGTCACCGGGTGAAAAATGGTTACCGTGGTCAATGGACAGCGCAAATTGTCACCCTGTAAAAAAGTTTTCTTGAGGAACCCCATATTGTAAGTAGTCGTTGTATATACGAGTATAAAAGTTTGTAATTTTTTTTTATCATAGTCAAATCAAAAATTAATATGTACCTAATGTGAAAATCTGCAATGCCATCCTAAAGCATAACGTGTCGTTTGACTACTGCAACACAGGATTTACAGGTCACAGTCCCTCCCCATACCTGGGGGCTAGACGGGGACACCCTGGTCCCTATACCAGACGGGGGTCATCTCGAAAGAGACGGCCCCGGGGTCTGCCAGGGTGCGAAGGATATGTTGACAACTATCTCACCTCCGGCAACTAGAAACCCAAAGACGGCGTGCGTTTTGGTCGGTTCGAGTCCGACATAACTTCTCCAACCGGCTCCGGCGGGGAAGGGGGGTATCCGTGGGGATATTTTGTTTGAAACAACAAAAGATGTTATTAGTTCAACTCCATTTTGTTTGTTTGTTCTCTCGTTTTTAGTTTGTTTAACTGTATCTTGAGCAAATAGTGGAATGTTTTCTACTTAGGTACACTAACTTTTTTTCTACATTACGTTAATTAATGAAAACTTTTAAACATATTTTATAGTGTTACGGTTATTCTAAGTACTACTTTTATAATTTTTACGGTTGATGGTTTGACAACCACATGCACGTATGAACTTATACTTATATGCGATTATAATTATTAGGACGATATTATTATGAAATAATAATTATAATTATTATGACGATCTATGCGAAAATACCACATTTTCACGCCTAAGTCTGGAGGTTTGTTGGTTGTTATAAGTAGGGGTTTTTGTGTCCTCATATTATGGCCCCATACACCCACCGAGTAACATTATTTTAACGTAGTGCTATTCTAATAAAATCCACTAATAAATATCGTAATTCGATGTATGGGAGCTTCGCCAGCTCATGCATAAACAACAGACAATTACCAATATGCCCTTTCGAACTTGGAACAGTTCCAAATAATAAAATCCTGTATTACATAACCCATATAAATCTTAGCTACATTAAGCACCTATATTTTCGTATACAATACAGCACATACTTTTCTTATATTAAATACTTTAAGCACCAAAATTAGCAGCAATGCTAAAGCACAACGATTTTTATGTTATTACAACCCAGAAATAGAAGCTGCGCGAATCAGTCCAACATTAAGTTTTATAAGATGTTTACTATGCGTTTCAAATTAATTGATAACTGTCAGAACGATATTTTGATATCCGTTGCTATCTTTAGTTTTATCTATTAATAAAGAAAATTAATATCGTTATGCTAACAGTAATTATAATAAAAAACTATTTCGTTTTTCCATCGGTTAAATTAAGAATTAAATGTATTTAGAAAATCTAATAGTGTAATAAGTACGAGTATTTTTTGTAATTTGGCTTCACACATGGCGCCAGGAAATTCAACTGGCAGTCAAGGTGTTCCAATATGCTAAAATATAAGAAGAGTCATCATCATCACCTCTGGGTTAATCCCAGTCACGTCTGAGGACTGTTGTCCGCAAAAACTTAATGTAGAATAGTTAATAATATTATGCATAATGAATATTAGGGAAAGTAAAAGTATGCTACAGTAAATTATGACTTTAAATTTTATGACAATAAATTTACTATACCTGCCTAAGGAAGGTTAGTAGGTAAAGTTGAAACAGAGTGAAATTGTGTCTTAAAGATCAAAATGATGATGAACACTTTGTAGCAATAGCTATAAGGTAAAGTAAAGGATAATAGATACGGGTAAAAGATCTTATTCACGTCATTAGAACAAATAGTACAGTGAGCTCCAAAAGTTCCTGGACACCTTGAAATATATAATCCTTTGGCAGCCTAAGTCTAATTTAACCAAATGTAACATAGATAGCGTTCATTAAATAAATAAAATGTATGTCTTATTTCCTTATAAGTAAACTCATGCAAGTGGTATCCTTAACTTAATTACATTTATAAGTAGATCTATTATACAGTAGCTCCTAAGATTACTACTTAATTGTGTAGTGGTATCACTTCATACAATTTTAGTTTCAAGTCGTCCAGAAACTTTTGGAGCCCGCTGTACTTTCTACTTATTTCAAAGTAAACAAATCCTCTGTAGGTATTTGCATAGCATTTACAAGATTCTCGATAAACAGAACCTAATATTTTCCCCACACTTCTCGAGTTGATCCGCACTTAGCTGATAATCAATTCTAATATAGTCTAGTTGCTTTCGACTTTTACAACTCATGTGGTATGTAAACTCCGTTATCGATTAATAATCGAATATCCTATGTATCGATTGTAGAGATTATTCAAATTCAGAATGTATCAACTTATTTGTCGCTTACAAAGTAGTTCTTTGTTCCAATATTATTATTTGAAACTTTAGAGAAAATAGACAGTAAATTGACCATCTTACAATACTGGGTTTAGTGATCATCTTGGTAATTTACTACAGCATTGTTATATCGCGTAACACAAGATTTATTTAATGAAGAATTTTTATATGGCACCATAATTTATTTACTTGTAACGTTTTTTTTAAAATCCATTAGGTCTACATATGCAATAACTAAGAAGATAGTTGCTAGTTCAGAAATTTCGTACCCATTGGATTCTCGGGATTAAAAATTAGCAAAACATGGTGTGAAATTTGGTGAACCTAATTATTTTTTTAAGTTGGTTTATTAAGTAGGTACCTTATATCATTTACTCTTAAGAATTATAGGTTATTATATAAATATTAGTTTACTTCAATATAGAAGTCTCATTTAAAAAAAAACAATAAAACTCTACGAATGTTGTCTTCAATCGAAGTATATATCTACATAGAGTCTTTGAACGAAACGAACTTTAAAAATATGAACTAACAATACTTTGTTGAGAATATTGTATATGACAAACGAACAAAAGACAATCCAATTAACGTCCTCTTTGATTTTGAAGACAACTAAATACTATAGGTACATCTATTTCATAGACGGATTTCATATCCAAACAAAGGACACACCCACAAGGGCCACAAGTGTTAAGTGAGTTTGATTGCTCCAACTCAAACCATAGAATAAATTAATATCATCAGCCGTCGATAATGTTCTCTTACGGGTTCAAGCGCACGCACTCGTTCACCGAATAAGGTTAATTATAGCAAACAAAATAGCTATTCAGTTTTTTAAAGATCAGTGCGAGGTTATTTACGTATTAAATCTGTTATTTATTAGAGCGATACGTGCGACGTAGCAGGAAAAGCAATGTGTAATTGCGTACTATTACAGAAAGAGGTCAGATAAAAATAGAAAAAGATAACTGGGAATTATGTCACCTATTTCGACACGCTGCTCATGTGGTAGCGTGGCCGAGCGGTCTAAGGCGCTGGTTTAAGGCACCAGTCTCTTCGGAGGCGTGGGTTCGAATCCCACCGCTGCCAAAATCTCTTTTTGTCGTATAAATATATTTATGAACAAATTTGTTGAACTTTTTTAATAAATTGATTTATTATTGAGATATAAAAATATTATTTTTTACATTGCAAAGAATATTCCTTTAATTAGTTGGTACTATTTAATCATAGTTTTTTTTTTACAAAAAATACATTGTATTTAAAATGTAATTTTAAAGTAGGTAGGTACATAATTTTCCTAATTTTATTAATTTACTAGCTGTTGCCCGCGGCTCCGCCCGCGTGGATGTCGATTATCGCGTTGTACGACTCTACTCGATTCACTACTAGCCTCTCTATACTACTTTTCCTTGCTGTCATGACAACGGAAATTGTTAGCGATATTAGCGCCAATGTATAGAAATTTACCGGATCAATTGAGATTTATGATTGTTACATCATCATGGAAGAAAGGTTAGATAAATTTATATGCGACTATTAAAGTTGTAAAGGTTAAAATCTGAGATACAGAACGTGTTATTACGATCTGTTGAGATGGTTATAACTTGATCTTTCTAATTGTAGACGCAGTGATACAATGTAGAGGTCGCCATTAGTGAAATTTATGAAATAGTGCTGCATTATCATTATAATAGGTACACAGTGTACCTACTTATGTTAAGTACATAGTATTGTGATGCCTTTTTAAGAATCTAGTATATTTTAACCGATTTCAAAAAGGAAGAAGGTTTTCAAATCGTCGTAATCTTCCTTTAAAATGACTTATAATTACGTCAAGATAATACACAGAGCTTACTCTATACTTACTTCTTATTTATTTGTATATACTTCAATAACGAGGGGTTGCTATAAACCTATTCTTATCGGCTTACTTTGGTAAGGAAAGTCAAGGTAGAGATACTTAAATTAATACTATGGTTGTTCTATAAGAGATAAAAAAATGAACTGGCTTCTCTTTTGAAACTTTCTTCATTCATCACTGATATTCTAATTTACGTCTTATAGCCCGAAGGGGTTAACAAGACATATACAAAGAACCACATTACACCGTCAGTTACATGTCTCAACATCAACCAGGTACGTTTTGTCCAGATTGGAATCTGGACAAAACTTGGAAAATAAGCACTTCCTAGTAAATAAAAGGTGATATACTCAACCAGAGAATCTATCTCCAGACATGGCGGCAGCTGTGGGACTGAACCTGTTTCTATTGTTATCCGTATCGTCAAGTATTCGACGCGACGGCTTAATCAAAAAAACGTTGTGTATAAACATTACTACACATGCTTGAACGAATCATCAAAATACAATGCGCACCAAATTTTTGCTACAGTAATAAACATTTCCTCATTCCTGTAAAATGTCGAAATTTATATTATAAGTACTTAACCAAATTTAATAACCAACATTCCATTGTTGTTTTTTCTGTAGCAGAATTAAATAGAAACTTGCTGTCACTGTCAAATGCATATAAATCAAATATGACACTATTGAAGGTACACGGCGGGAATGTGCGGGAATGTTGATTTTATACAATTAATGGGTTGGTTGTTCTTAGCAGATATAATTTTTTATTTTAACTTTTTTTCAGGTAGGTAGGTGAGTATTTGGAATTATTATATTATATTGGAACTTTCAGGAATACTGCAGATGTTGTAATGATAACTAAAAACTAAGTCTTTACCTATGCCGGGGGCCCTGGGCACACAAGAATTTGGGGCACCTTTTGTTTTTTTAAAACTGTTTAGGTGGCAGACAAGCTCACTGCTCACCTGATAGATTGGTTACCATGGCCTATGGTTGTTTGTAACTGTAACACCAAGGACGTCGAAATTTGTCGTCAAAATAATAGCACAAAACCAACTGCCCAGTCACTTTTTCTGTGAGAAAAGTGTCTTTAAGTTGTGTGCCAGAAATTGTCTCTAATTCGGTGGGCCCCGCTGAAGTGGTGGGCCCTGGGCACGTGCCTTGACTGCGTGTTTAAACCGCTTTCAGTGAGACCACTACCAATACAAGCATTTTAAGTAGGTACTTCTCTCGAGCGGTAGATATAAATAGTTATTCGTAACCCTTAAAACTAGGACTGGTATAAGCTAGGAATGCACTCAATCCAAAAACTTCCCTGGTAAGGCGGCGTGATGACATTGACAATGTTAAAAAAAATTAAGTTTAGTAAGACAGTAATTTCGTGCAATTAAAAAGAAAAATTAACAGTTATGTCCTAACAATAAATTGCAATAGACGAGAGCTGACAGAGAATTATTTCATTTAATTACCTTTGAATAGAGTAATATAGTGGTTGTTACGGAGACAAAACTCATTAAATACATTTTATCGTTTAACAATTACTTAGTTCCAGGATAACTATTTTAATCATTAAAATTAAGAGGCTTCACTTTTTTTTTAATAATACTTCCAGATAATCTGGTCAAGTATATTTTTTCAGTGGAGTTGATTGCAAAAAAAATATCGAAATTTACTAAAATATCTTAAAGTAATGATAATGTTCTACATTGACTAATAAATGGTACCAAGAATTACAATAAAAAATAAACTCTAAGTAAGTATAATACCAATCTAAAAAAAGAATAATATCTAGATACCAACATTCATAAAAAAAGGTTTAGATATCTAAATAAAGGCGCATCACATTACAGCTGTATTTGAAGTCGGTAAGCAGTAATTAGTAAGTGTGAAGGTAGTAATTATTATTATTTCTACTGTAATATTGTACAATCTCACTTTCTCGTCACGTACCTATTCCAACTTTACATAATCGTACGGAAGTAGACGCACGTTACCGTAAATTTCAATGGTGGTTCAATCAAAATTACAAAAATCTCGATAATAATAAATCCCAAAACTCGTCGAATATGAACACGCATAAACACATTCCTATAAAGAAATGTGAGAGAACGCCATCAATACTCAATTAGTAATTTCTAACGGTGCAATAAAAGAAGAAGAAATGGTAAAACAATTTGGCGGCAACTCGCGAGTCGCGACTTGCGGCTGAGGTGCATTACCACATGTCCGCAGATGAGTCGCATCGCACAGGTGTTCGCTGCATCAACTCGCCATTTATCCGACACTCGCGGTACCGGCGAGTCACATTGTGTGCGCACTCCCGGGACACATGTGTACGCGAATACTCGAACAAATACACAACACTAATTCTTTTTACAAAAAAGTATAATAGTTGAAAAAAAAACGCGTTCTATTTTCGAATTAAATAGAAAATAAAACAAGTGCTCTATGGCAAAAAAGTATAAACAGTGAACTTTATGAATGTGAAAAGATTTTAATTTCATTTATATTATCTTTGGTACCCATCGCAATGTACCATTGTACCTGTATTACAGAGTTCGCACGGTCTTCTTGATACATCAATTGTTAGGTAAGACTGTTTTGTAAATTATTATCAGCTACGATAATTTGAATTGATTTTGTTTATGTATGTATGTGTGCCACTAATTGAGTTAACTTAATTGTTCAGTTAGCTGCATTATCATGAGTAACATTATTTTATATATTAACATGAATTTTAATAGAAATGAAAGTGCTATTTTTACGTTATACCGAGTCATTTACATTTGCGAAAGTCGCTGGCTCGGTGTCTGTTCAAAAGATGATATTGTATTCAGAGTGAACATTTCGGAACATTTTTATTGTAACTGTTTTTTTATATAAAAATAGGTACGTTCTATTACTTTGGTCTCAAACTCACGACATGAATCTCATGTTCGTCGTTTTATTGTAAGTACAACTTTAGAGATAATATTGATCACAATCATTGATTACATAAAATATACACCCCATGTTTAGGCCACGTCAAATAATCCACCCCCGGCGCAAAGGTGACCATAATACTAGTAACGTCATCGTTGTCATCTCGCTGAATTGTGGTGGCTATCCTTTAAAGCAGGAGATCTGAGCTAAAGCAATAGTTATTTATGTTAAAATTAGTAAATAAATAAATATTTTTATCGCTTGATAGATATTTTAAAAGTATGACGAATGCACTTATGAAAAAGCTATGATTCACAATTATTCTGACTATACCATCATGTAGAATTTAGTTAACGAAAGACTTTAATATGTATAAATAATTAATATACTTTACTAGTTCATGCCCCTGGTCCGTAAAACATACTGATCGCATTACCGTGACCTACGTGAACCTATTACATATTAAGATAATGACCATGTACCATTCCAACTTTATGCCAAATTTTATTTGATGCTTTTAGCTGCTCTTGGTGTAAAAAATCTAGGTTCCAAAGGAAATATAATTTTTCTAAAAAAAATTTACACAGGCCAGAAAAATATGCAAGCATTTCAATACAAAAATGTCCACCAATATTAAACATAATATTTCCATCAGAAATCAATTATGCTGTTAGACATTCTATCAGATAATATTTTAGGTATGGACCACGAGCAATAAAAAGTCTCCAAGATATTTTTTTAGTTAATATCTATAACAACTCCACCTTCCGAGTTAAATTTTTCTTTATAGGTACACACAATACCATTTAATACATCAATGTAGAGTCCAAACCGCATTGAATACCTACTTAAGAATATTGTAGTTGATACACTAAAAAAAAAAATTGAAATCTCTTCTACCCTTCGTCATCATTTCACTCATAGGACGTCCATTGCTAAACTTAGTGTGTAAAATAAGAAATTTACCTAATGGGCTGCTAATTTTAAATAATCTTAAAACATCATAACCAAACCAGTACAATTTAAGTATAAATTATATTCATGGACCACATGCAATAATAATTAGTGAGACAAAACTAAAGTACCCTATCATTACACCTAGATACTCGTTAATGTGTTAACTGCAGCACTCCGCAATTATATTATTTTTATTAGGCTGCTAACAATTAGAAATATTTTTTATGACTAAAAGACATTCAGCAGTAGCATAATAACAACTAAATGTATTAATTAGACACATTGTTTAACTCAGCAGGAGTTGTAATAGAAAGTATTACAGAAGCTGTGTTGTGTTTTCGGTAGTGAGTAGGGTAGCCAGAGTTCACTAGAGAGGTTTTGTGTTGTCCGTGGGAAAACCAAAGGCTTATCCTACATCTTTTGCGCTGACGACACAGAATGTCTCTGTTCTTACAGGGGTTGCGGCACGAGTGTAATTCCTCTGGTGTTACACTTGCCCATAGGCCACGGTAACCACTTACCATCAGGTGGGCCGCGTGCTTGTCTGCGACCTAAGTTATCATTCCCTGAACCTTTTTCCCAACTCAGTTGGGGTCGGCTTTCCAGTCTAACTGTGATGCGGCTGAACTTCGATATTTTCTGTGAAGCGACTGCCATCTGACCTCCACAACCAATGATCTAATGACCAATGGCGATATCGAAGTTCTAAGTTAGGCTGGTTGGACTTTTGAGGGCTCCAACTACCCGTAACGACTAACGACCTAAGTAGTATAAAAAAAAGAAGCAGACTTTTAAGCTAGAAGTAAATGTTCAATACATCGTGTGCATAAGTTTATACACAACTAAACATTTCTTCTGTTCTATGTACATAATAATTACATATTTGTTTGTGTGCATCTACTGTTCGCTTCCGATAATATTGTTCCGGTGAGTTCTCACAAGAGGCCACAGTAAAAAGCAGCGCTCTCGATAATTAACTAGATATAATTGATGCGCAGGCGCACTACAACACATTTTGATGGGGCATTTTACGATGCTAAGATTATTAATTACTTAGGTTTTCTATTGTTATATTGCTTTAAATTTAAATATTTGATGGATCACTTTAGAGTTTTTTAGAGTCTAGAGATTTCTCTGTCTGCTGACACTGTGAAATTGTTGAATAACTTAGTCTTGAAAGTTTTACTGCAACTTTAAGTGGTAGGTAAAATATTATAATGAAAAAAAGGTTAAGAAATATCACTACTCAAACCCTGTTTAAATAAATACTTATACATTTAATCATCAGTACTACAAAAGGTACAAATAAATTCCAAAACTAGGAAATTAAAAATGAAATAAAATGAAACACACACACATGTGATTGATCTGAAAAAAAATCTCTGTTTATAAGTAGTAGGTACTCATATTCAGATCAAGTTCAAAATTGAACAATCCAGTAATATTAAACAATATTAGAAGCTTAACATAAGAAATACTTATTCAACAAAATACGACATATTACTAAGTACAATTCCTATTACAGCTGCACTTTCTAAAATTGTATCTTCAATGAGATGTCTTGTACAAAAAACCTAGGTACTAGTTTAAAATGTAATCAAAAAAGATGTTACAACAGGAATATTCAAGTTCATCACAGAAAATACGACGACAGTAAAACTTTCTACGTTAGGACTTAGGACGTTTCTAAATAAACAATGAGGAATAAAAATGGGAGAGGCCTATATCCAGCTATGAACTCGGACAGGCTGGTTGATTGATTGATAGATAAATAAATAATGTTACAGCTAGTTTTCTGACCTGACGAAGTACAAACTATACTTCATATAGCTTTATTGATTGTAATTTATCTTTACACATACAGAACTTACTATAAATCATATCCTTTAAATTGTGCGTCCATGAAAATTTATCTGAATTGAACGTTAAAACTGGTGTGTAGCGCGCCTTATGCTACAACTGTATCGATAATGCTATTCCAACTAACTATAGTAGTTAACTATTGAACTACTTATAAAGTTAATGAGAGAAGTTCATGGTATAATTTTATAACTTTACAAGCGGGATGTAACCACAATGTAAAAAGCCTTGATTTTGAAAAACTCTCAACTGACCATTGTTTAGTAATAAGTCTATTCACTCACAGAGCTAATATCCTATATATATATAATAGATATGGTAATTACTAGCTAGCAATAACGCTACTGTTCTTCGTGAGTATTAAGAGATGTCATAAATCTTATTCAGAGGTAGATATCTTCATTGTGAAGAATAATGTTGGCGGTGATGGCAATGAAGAATGATTCACTTTTGCGAAAATAAATCACTGTAGGTTAATTATAAAATTAGATGAAGGAAGAATGGGTGATTTCAATACATCTGTTTTTGAAAGAATATATATATATATTAGATCGGGATGCACGAAGGCAAATTTTTCACTGTAAAATGATCAATAAATTACAAACGATCCAGCTGTCATGCTCTAGTTTTTTAATTATTCTATAGGAAGTAAAATGAATAGAAACTTAAATATATTTTAGTAAGATAATTTCTTATTTAAGTAACTTTTTTCAATGACCATATTGGTCAATGTCCTTCATATCAGTAGCAAATCACGTCATCAGAAAAATAGCCGTTATTCTTAGCTTGTCTAAACACAAATCTATTTGGTTATAATAATAAAGTTTATTATTATAAACTGAATAGTTTAATCCGTAGATCATTCACCAAAGTAATGTTATTAAGTTGTCTATAATACAAATAGATATAGTAAATTAATATTAGTTGCACAAGTCCTCTCAAATTACAATGAGGTAAAAATCTAAACATTAGGCCAAGCTCACACTGGGAATATTGCAGAGCGATTTTTTTCGGAAGTTTCTTATTTGTGTACTGGACTCCAATTTTACTAATGGTATACCATTGTCCAATCACTGGAATTACAAAAATTGCCATAGAATTTGAATTTGATTGTTCTCGGTTTTATAACATAGACTTTAAAGTTCAAAATCAAAAACTCGAAGGGATTAAATGGTATTTTTTGTAGTCTCAGTGGTCTGACAATGGTTGAAACTTAGTAGCATCGGAGCCCTGGAGTACACATGCACCGTGAAATGAATTCCTGATAAATTTTATTACCTTCCACAGGCAAAAATATACACCTCCATAGTATACAAATAATTCATGTGAATTTAAACACAAATCTTGTCTCGGACATATAAGTGCATACTTGAATTCAGTGTCAAAATACAGATTTGCCTGCGGAATTTCGAAATTTTCGTACACTCACCAAATCCTGTGGAAATAACGGCGCAGTGAGATTACATACTGCAAGCTTAGCTTTAGGTAAGATATAAACTGCAGTAACTGTGCATAGTGTGTACACTTTATGCATAGGTTGAAGTACAAGTTTTAAAATATTATCTCTTCAGATTGCTAGACTCTTGTTAGTTTACCAGAGCTAAATTCAGGAGTGCACTGTCAGACACCATCGCCGCCGTTGCGATTCTTTATAACTTTAGTATATTTGTCTATTGAAATATACCTTTACAAAATTATACAGACCAGCTAATAAACATTAGCTTTAGAAAGACATTTCTGTAAAGATAATAAGTTGTGTGTTAAACTGATAAATAATTCTGTCTCACAAAGGTTTAATAAAAGCAATTAACTTAAAGCTTTATAGGTATTTTTATGTTTTGAATGAATTTCCATACTAAATGTAGCCTCTTGGATAGTAGCATTGACAGACAAGAGACAATCAAAAGTAATAAATAGTTATTACTCTATGATTGTCTTGTGAATTAAGCATTGCACACTGGCTCTTGTGTTATGAGGCTCCATCAAGTACATCTCATTGGCAAGCTATTACACCTTATGAGGATATGTATGTTTATTAACAGATAATTACAACTTAAAAAAATAATTGTTATCATCTATCTATCATCGAATATATTATATTTACAACACCTCATCTATTAATTACACCGCATTATTGGTTAAGTCGCGATTGCGCGTGCGCCCATAGTCGGTCCCACAAAGGTTTAATAAAAGCAATTAACTTAAAGCTTTATACGTATTTTTATGTTTTGAATGAATTTCAATACTAAATGTAGCCTCTTAAAGAGTAGCATTGACAGTGAAGAGACAACCGAGAGTAATAAATAGTTATTACTCTATGATTGTCTTTTGAATTTTGTATTGCATAATGGCCCTCGTTTTATGAGGCTCCATCAAGTACATCTCATTGGCAAGCCATTACACCTTATGAAGATATTTATTACCTATTAATATGTATGTTTATTAACAGATAATTACTATTTTAAAAAAATTGTTTTCATCTATCTATCATCTAATATCGGATCTTCTAAGTTCTCTCACAGCCTATCCTCACGGTGTTGTGGGTTAGGTGGCTTTCACTTCCGAAAAGACGGAAGTAAACCAATGGGAAGTAGAAATAGAAAAGTGGACCCCGGGCTATAAAATGCAAGCATTGACTGCAACTGGGACGGAAAAAATTGTTAAGGATGCAGCCACGCAGATTTAGAAAACTTATTTTCAGTGATACGAGATCATCAACTAGTCCTCACGTCTTGTTGAATTTGTTTGTGTATCAAATATACCCCTTAATACTTGCTAAATAGCTTTTCCAACAACTTGGCGTTAAACTTAAAGATACATAAGTTTATATTTTCAATAATAAGTAGGTAGGTACTTACTACATATACATACTAATATTATCGAGGAAGTTTATGGTCTATATAATTTTGCGGAGCAATAATTATATGTCCGCAAATCTTATAATATTTGAAAATTTAATGAAGAATTACGGAACGGGTGTCAGGAATTTATAAAAAAAATAGAACTAAAAAGTAAGTCCAAGTAACGCTTAATCCCTGCCGAAATCTGATATTAAAAGAAAAAAAAATTACAGCTAAAGTAACTCCATATTCCATTATCTACTGTTATCAAAAGGTGTTACCTATTATAAGTGGCCAACATTTTTTTCCACTTTGACCATGCCTTAACAAATTTTATACCGTATTAATTTTCTCTAACACTGCCTACTTATATTGTAAACTTTCATAGGATACCGCAATCTAAGATATAGATTATAAAAAATAAAATATATGAAATTATCGGGAAATTATTGAGATACTAAGAAGAACGACCACCTTATAATTTTATATTATATTTACAACACCTCATCTATTAATTACACCGCATTATTGGTTGATTCGCGTCTGCGCGTGCGCAAGTAATATCTACTTATTTTATTTGAATATCATCACCAATAATCATCTTCCAGTAATGACGTTCATTTGTCAGTTAAAATACGCTCATGGAGTTGAATGACTCAGTTAAGTCAGTTAAAACTTACTACAGACAGTTATAGTCATCATTAGGAAAAGTTTTAATAAGAACACCTACCTACATAGTATAAATTAGGAATATAGGATTTTGATAAAATTAGACCCAAAAATCAGGGATACGTTTGGTCTACAAATATTCTAATTATTGTTAGATTATAGGTAGCTTCATAGGTGCAAATAACAACACAATAAAAAAACATATTAGTGCTTACCAGAAAATACGCAACTGTAGAGTGCGGTTTTTCCAATCGGCTACAATATAGATTTCTATAAGAAGGGCATTTGGTTTGGGAAGGCAGTACAAGTGTGAAACCCCCGGTGTCGCAAACGTCCTTATGCCACGGTGACCACTTTCTATCAGTTGGGCCATATGGTTGTATGCCAAGTCCGTAAGTCGTATATGCTGAAATTCAATGGAAGTTTTTTCAACTATATTTGGTGCTCAATTACTAAAGTTACTAAATTTTCACAAGACAGCTTAGATAGACTTGATCTTAGTTCTGTCCTAATTTAAGATATTGAAGAAGGCGTTACATGGCGGAAATATATAATGGCACCCAACATTCACACACGGTTTATAAACACTACATGTGACGAGGTTAATTCTTTGTACTTGCGTAGCATTGCACGTACTAAATCAACATTGCACAAACAAAACTGATATAAGGACTAACGGTACCAATTGCCTATACCTTCTGAAATTGATTTGAATATAGTGATGGACACTATAGTTTTAATGAGACAGCTCTAATAACAGTCTCAATGCGTGTCAGTAATATTGGTAAGCGTGTTACCGATATTTTAAGTGTATCGGCTCATTATTTGTTCATCTTGGAAGTGATTTGATTGATTGAGACTTAACAAGTAAATGAGACTGTTTCGAGGTAGCCCAAACGGTATTCTTTTGAATATTTCACATTGATTTGGATAATCAGTTTTTTTTCTAATTATCTTTTGAGTTTTTGTTATTTTTCCAACTATACTAGGTATAAGACTTATTTAAAAAAATTCCAACCTTTTGTAATCTTTATTAATGTAATGTTTTACTTAGCATGTCATCATCATCATCATCATAATTTCACCTACATGACGTCTACTGCTGAGCATAGGCCTCCCCCATCGACCTCTAATCCGCTCGGTTGGAGGCGATCTGCATCCAATGGGGTACTTAGCATGTGTAAAGAAATAATTGATACCACAATACAAACTTCATTTTCATTTGTCCACCTATGCCCCGTTAGTGTTACAGCTTCTCTATGATAGATATGCTGCACATTTGCAACTGATACTATATAACATCCAAATTGAGAACATTCTTTCAAATCAAATCAAATCAAAAACCTGAGCAAGAGAAAAAAAACCGACTTCTAACAGATCAGAAAATCTGTATTTTATAAGTCATTTTGATTGAAGAAGTTATTTTCAGACGTTTAGTTCTATTTGTTTTGAAGTCAATTTTTTTTTATAAATTTCTGGCTCCCGTTCAGTAGTTCTTCATAAAATTTTCAAATATTATAAGATTTGCGGACATAATATAATTATTGCTCCGTTCTCTTGGGTAGCAGCGCAAAATTATATAGACCATAAACTTCCTCGATAATATTAGTATAGTTATACATGTAGTAAGTACTTATTATTGAAAATATAAACTTAAGTATCTTTAAGTTTAACGCCAAGTTGTAACCGACACTGATTTAAATATAATTGATTCTATGTTGAGTGAAATCTAGTTACGAGCAAATAATACCATCAACTCGTTAAGAAATGTTAATAGAAACTGTTCTAAAAATAATTCATCGTTAATATTTCTTCGCGGTTATATTAGACTGAATGGTTAGTAGAGATGAATGAATAAAGCATTGACACAACAACAAAAAGTTATTTATTTCATTGATATTAGATATTTAAAATGTGATAAATTTATATATAGTAATAGCACCATTGCTTTGACTATAAAGTTGTATATGCTCACTCAAAGTTCCCTTGCATTAACTTTTATCTCATTGATTTTATGCCTTGGGTTGACATTAAATTCCGACTGTCTTCGCGGTAACAATATTAAAGGTATTAAGAATATACTCTGTTATAATCATACTATTTGCAAAAACTAAAATTGTTCTGCATTTCAGGAACACGAAAACTACATGTGTACTCAGAACACAGAATACTTATATGATCATACATAGTAGTACAATTTACTGGGCAGTGATCTGACAGTAATAAGTAACTACCATTTATGGACGTCCATAAACTGAATAATGATAAAGGTGTACTACGCCGCTGCCTATCGAAACCGAAACCTATGATTTATTATTTCTGACTACTGTTGGGTTGATCTTCATGTCCCACAGGTGAATATAATACGGGTATTACCGTTATCGTCGTGTTCCCAAATAAAGCTTTAAATATTCTTATGAATTTATATACATATATCTTAACTATTTTGGAAAGTATTGTATTAGTGTAAAGGAAGATGAGGCAATGCTAGAGACAGAGTATAGTGAAGTGAATATAGTCTTACCCTTATACCGTAGAGAATATTTAGCCAAGTAGAAAAAGAGATCATCATTTATTATGAGACTATAAGAAAAGAGTTGGATGGTCGCATCCAAAACTATATTCTAGACCGTGTGCGGGGTATAATACATTATGGTCCTCAAATTTTAATGTACATGCGCATCAAATTTTAATAAAAGATAATAATCGTTTGTCAATTTATTTTGGTAACACAAATCGGCCATGGAAGGTTACAAGAGCTTATATCAAAGTTGTAATGCGCTTAAATGGACCCACACGCATACGTGCCAGGCGGCCATATATATGGGACTCATATGTGGTGGAGTTACTCTACCTGGTACAAGGTATCTCCCTGTATATTAATCTACCACGCTGTAATAACTCCCGAAATCCCCCCGTGGGCTCTCCTACTATACCTATATCTACGTACCTAAAGTTTTATCTAATATCACAAACGGATGGACACCAAAATAGTCAAAACCATTGTCAATCTTGCGCACAGATACTTCAGAATCTAGGATCGAGATTAGGATGGCGTGCTATACGTGGGTGGAGACGAGGTGTTCGTTCTTAGTGTAGTTTAAAATAGGCACCTACTTCAAGCAACATTTGTACACACATACTGGCAGAATTATCGCATAACCTTTTAGCTAAATTGAAGGTTCTAATTTAACTAAAAGTTCGTGTTAAGTACTCCTAACATGAGTTCGTAATAGAGAACTGAAATCAACACCACCATCAATAAACTGCTGCAAGTTTAACAAGTACGACGACTTACTGATTAAAAAAAAAACATGTTTATTTATTATTATGTTAAAAAATATTATACATAATATTTATTTCATCCGTATAGTACCTATCTGGTTATTATGAGGAATCTATCTATCTATCTTCTATATATCTAGCTATCTACACATATTATATAAGTGTACGAAAGTTTATGTTTGTCCACGATGGACGCAAAAAATACTGAACGGATTTCCATGCGTTTTTTTTTGTTTGAAGGGGTTTGGTCCATTTTAAAATCTTACGTTTAGGTCGCGATAGCCGATAGGCACGCGGGCGGAGCCGCGGGCATATGCTAGTTAGGTATATAAACATACAGGAGTATTAGGGAAACGCTGCCGAAAACAAAACAGGGAATACCTACTACTGACTGGCTGGTAATATTTGATTCCATACGTTTTTTTGGTAGATCACATGTTTTTAAAACCCTATGAATAGTATTACTGCGTGAATTATGCTCATAAAAGTATTTCAAAATCATTGTAACAAAACCAAAAACAAAAAAGTATTGCGATAAGCTAAGTGACCCAAACTTGTTATAATGGTCAGTAGTGGCCCTTGTTTTCGTTTTCGGGAGAGTTCCTCTAGGCCTTAACACCGTGTATAAATGACATCATCATATTAATCTGGATGTTTTTTATTTTCGTTAATTTTGATTTTCACTATAATTTTTAGTTTGCAAATCACTAGTCATAACATAACATAAACTCACGCCTATATCTCCGAAAGGTAGGCAGAGGTGCTAACACCCATTTCGCCAGTTTATGTTTAGGTCCCAATGTGGCACTTATAAACCTGCGATCGAACCTGAGACCTCGTCTCAGCAGTCCATTACCCATACCACTAGGCTAGCGCGGTTTTTTCCTATTTCACTAGTATTATTACCGCTATATTGTTGTAGGCACTGGTCACAGGTGATCGCGTAAGCGCATCCTCTGTGACTGATTATATATCATAAAGGGGAACTATTATGTAATTAATTACTGAAGTTCTTGTATTTAATATGCGCATATCATGCATAATATATAATATTTTTTGCATCATTTGATGCAGCTTTAACTGTTAGTATTATTAATTGATTCCAGTGGAGTGATGATTATCATTTTCATTCAGAAAGAACAAGGAAATAAAAATGTATTTATAAACTTCGAAAGTAAACTTCATAAACGCTTGAAAACATATATAGTGTTTTAGGGAAAATTCTAAAAAGGCATCTATTTGAATGGAAAATAAAATATGTCTAAAAATGGTTTCTAGTTCCAGATTTCGAAGATATGACATGTTAACTAAGTAATATTCATACTCTTAGTACCTATGCATATTGAGACTTATAACATTCAACGTTCTCTGGTTTAAAATACATTTAAACTGTAACATGATACTTTTTAAGGTTACACAAATGTAACAAATTGCAATGAACTTACACACTATGTAACAACTACCTAACTAATGTGGGATGACTCAGGATTCACCTCACGTAGTCAAAACATCGTATTAAATAAATATAACTAACACCTATCAAATAAATCGCGATTTCATTTCAATCAACTATAACAACTATCGAAATGATGTGAAATATTTCTATGAATATAAGCTAGTTTCGACAAACCTTTTAAACTTTCAACTCAGTGGACATAGCACTCAAACGACAATCAAAATGGAATTATTACAGATTCGGCTTCCATTCTCTGTGTGGAATTTTCATATTAAATTAACGATAGTAAATAGCTTAATAAACGCTTCAATAAAATTTTATCTGTTTAGTTTAATATGCCATTTATAAAAGTGGGAAATTCGATAGTGTGTAAAACGTCATTATTATCTTCTTTTTAGAGTAAGTATTCTGTTGTGGGCTGTTTTATACGGTCATAAAACTATATGTTGTGACAGAAACAGAAACTATATCCGAAATGATAAAGTTTATTCTATAGAACACAATATCTTTACTGTAGATGAACCAGTTTTGACCATCTTCGAGTCAATTCATAAATTGTAGATACGCCAAATGCATCTTCATTATAATATGTAGGTTTAGGCGTTCAGCGACGCCTAGTTTCGGAACGGGTAATTTAATAGGTGGTAGCACCGTAAGCTGTCACTTAACGACAACTCCCGCGACGATTATTGTAACCTATTTGATTTTGAGATTTGCAACATCAGGGGCATTATACTCGTGCTTTTCCCGCGTTTGCAGTTAGTTGCTCATTATCAGTTTAGATGAAACTAGGCATGTAGACTTAACTTTAAAGAATCTTTATTAAAATTGTTTCCCCGGTCAAATACGAGTCTGGTTCCTACACAGGAGATTACCTCAATAACTGGACTTCGACATACGAATTGCAAAACGGTAACGAGTACAGGCCCCAGAGTACAGGCCCCATTTGCACCTTTTCATGCCTATTTGTGATCTAGGTATAGATCACAAATAGGCATGAAAAGGTGCAAATGCCTAATTAACGGACAACCTGCTGACCTGCTGCTGGTAAAAAAGGCCTACTGAAAAAGGTAGCTGATATATACTGAAAGCTGTATGTAGAATAAAGTCTGGTTTCTGGTTAGTTTCTGGTTTCTGGTTAGTTTCTGGTTTCTGGTTAGTTTCTAGTTAGGTTTTGAGGTAGGGAACTCAAAAATTTATAAAAAATAAAAAATATGTAAATAATACATGTAAATTTATAATCAAGCTGCAATAAGCTTTGCATTTTTATTCAATTAAATGTTCCGAAGTATGTATCATTTCGTGAAATTATCTTTCCGGCTCACTCACTGCCGCTCAAGACATACTTTCGGTGAATAAAAAACCGACAATTCACTCGCCGAATAATATTTAACGAATCTCATATGAATCGTATGACTAATAAAATGCCAGATTCTAAACTATAAATCAGATATCTTCTTTCACTTGAATGATTTCGTCTTACAAAGAAGCACTTGTTATAGAATAGATATTAAAATGACTACACTTTTTATCATGATTGAACTTTCTTTCAAATAAATTCGACTGAATGGTAACGTCGTTTTTTGATGTGTAATAACTTTTACTGAGATGATTTCTTCTACTACTGCTTATTATTCATGAAGTTTTAGTGCAACAAAATTCTAAATGAAGGGACTACCTTAAGGAAATCTAGTGCCTTAAATAATTTGTGTTATTGGGATTAATTAGGAATTATTCTTACTTATTTTCATTCGACATTTTCTTAGCTATTAGGTATTATGCTCTTGCTGCTTACCTTGATCGGTTTCCCACAGAATTAGCACTAGGTACTTAGCATTTAAATTCATTCATTCATTAATATTATTATTGTTAACCTCTTCAGCGAGTTAAATTGCTCAAGTAATTTGCTCTCAATAGCATTTTGCAAATTCAATTCTCAAAACGACTTATCTCCATTCCAAGTTTCCAGGGTTTGATGACTTATTACGAAGATCTTCAGTAATTATCTATATATTATTATATACATATCTACTATTATCATACCTTCTAAGGTTAAGATACCACAAAAAGGAGGAAAATCCCCGTTCATAATGTTTTAACTGTATGAGCACCGCCTCTCAGGAGTACAGAAGGCGTTTCCACACCGTTGTGGCCAATGTGACGGTCATAACGGTCCGCGAGGTGTTGCGATCCCCACCTTAGACAGCTGGACAGTCGCTACCGCACACCAAACTGTACTAAGGTTACGTACATACCTAAATATTTGGCGAGTTATTACTTTTGACATACTTTAAAGCGTCTATAGCGGGTTCACTGATAATTTCTAGAATCCTGGTTCAATATCCGAAACGCGAAGTTTGTCTTTTCATATCCGTATAGTACATTCTGTATCAACCATAGTTGACTGACCGTGGTAAGTGCAAAATCTACCGAAACGTGAGAATCATAAAGTAATAACTTACTTAGATAGACTTAGAGGAACAAAGTATGCAATTAATAAACGTATCTTTACACAAAACCTAGGTGTGAGAAAGTGACAGAGTATAAGAACCGTGAAATATTTTTAAATACACCAATATAAAAGTAGAAGTGAGGTAAATGTTCTACACTAAAACTCATAAGTCATAACCTCTGACATTATATATTCGACTATGCGTTAAATTACCTTAGTAATATATCTACTTATGGCGGGAATAGGTAACATGTACATACTTCTTGTAAACGTTACTTGTGTGATAAAGGACAGTCTTTTTCGCAAGGGGAAACCAAATGAGGATTGATAATGTATAGATTTTAATTATCTTTATCTTTAATTTTATTTATCTTTATGCTATGCTATGGGTTGTGGAAAAATTTCATAACTTTAGTACGAGTACATACAGTTTCAAGTTAATTCCTTCCCAAAACTCTTACTTTTTTCTAATTCTCCTCTAGATTTCGCATCATCCAGGTTTTCTCTTTAACACAACAGACTATTCAATATTCATTTATAAATGTACCACCAAATCATTCCTATTCCCTGAAGCGGTAAGCCCTGAGCACGTGCCCCAAATGCCCGTATGGTAAAGACAGCATTGCTCGCAGCGTATGCCATACCCGGCCCTAAGCCTTCGGCATCTAGCCTATTCCGTCTGACTTTTCAAGTTTTTACTAATTGAATTTTCAAGATCCATATTTACAAATTGTAAGTGTTTTTTGAGCAGCGTGAACCCAAACCTACTTGTCCCAATACCACGCTCGGCAGTTTATTCCTATTTGACCTACAAAATGGAACCAACGCGCAACTAAATCTAAAAAAATAAACTAACTCAAACGTACTAAGCTAATACGAAAGCGTTTGAGCAAATACGTTTCCGTTACGGTTACCGAGCCCTATTTGTATAAGACTAATTACTTGTAAAAAAGCACTAAACTGAAAATATGTGTAGCTGTTTAACTAAAAGTCATGCGTTGAATGTTAATGTATGAGTGTATGGTATTTAAACAAACTCAACCGTAATGTTTATTGTATGTTTTAACAACTTTTTTATAGTCTTCAAATAAACGTATTGAATAACATTCTTGCGAAACGAAAATTAAAATATAAAATATTTGCCGCAGTAGTTTCTTTGGAGGTTATTTTAAAGAAACTTCTATTCTAAACGAACTTCTAAGATAGTCACAATACCTACAAATTGTCAGACGTTTTTTTATTGTGGAACGACCAATTAGCATTCTAATGACTTCGTGTGCATATAGTTGAAAAATACTTACCTTTTGACGTGTTACGTGGTAATGCTACATGAGCCTTCGTGAGTTCTTATACATTACTATAGACGCCCGTCTATATAAATATTCTGTGTCAGGTCTTTACATATTATTATGATTGCCGAAATTTTCTTACAAATTCATGAGTTTGTTAGCCCTGTAGTGTAACAGCTGTTTTCATTATTTATATTTTGTTTGAAAGTTGATTTCAAGATTATAAAATTTCTAGGCTTGTTTTAGCCCAGTAGTCCTATGGAGTTCCAAAATATTTAAAGAATCTCAGTACCTAGTTGACAAGCCAGTTGGAACTAAAGTAAGAAGATTGCAGGGATTTGTACATCTTAAAGGTTTGGTTGCAATAAACCTTAAGACATAAAAAATCAAAAATCAGTTAATATAGATCAAACAACAATCTGTGGAAACTTGTGTGAAATATGAAGTCATACCGCGCAATTATTAAATAATTCACTTACTATCAGTGGTTCATTGTACGATTAATATAAGATAAAATGATAATAGACTTAATTTATGCAGATGTGCTACTATTCTTATTAAATAAAAATACTTAAACAACTTATTTTAAGAAAACATACACCATTGTTCTTTTTGTACAGTCATATTGCTTCTGATATCATGAAGCATATTGTATGTATAACAAACAACATAGTCGAAGTTAAGTTTACAAAAATATTATAAAACATTGTGGAAGGCGCATGAAAATAATGAAATGTTTTGTATGTAAATAAAAACACATACTCAAAACAGAGCGAAGAGAAAATAAAACTGTGAGTTGGAAACAATCAGAGCAAGAATTTAATATTTATTTGACCCTGCAAAGCACCGTAGTTGCTATTTCTGTAAATAATATAAACTAGTCGTCGTCGGTGTAGCCATAGTGGTGTGAAGATAATATTTAAAATATTATTCACCATAATTGAACTGTACTAGTTGACATTTTAGTGTTAATGAGACTTGGTTTGAGTGCGAGGCTTGGTTCATCTTTTACAACCAATTAAGTCACTGCTATAAGACGTGATAAGGTATAATTGTGTGAGTACCTATTACATGTACTATTTACATGAAGTAAAACCTATAATCACTATCTATCTTCTATGTTTACACCTATATAAAATTACTTGTACCAACTGACAAGTCCCTTGGCAGTCTGCTAATCTGCATCCAACGTAGAATTTAGACGGCTGAACCTACAAACTGGAAATTTTGGCAGTAGATGCTTTTTATGCAAGTGTAAGTAAATACTCTGAAGGATTTTTGGTAATTTTGTTACTGAGGGTGTAAATTACGAGTAAGAGACAAATTTGAAGACGAACGTTCTTCTTCGAATTTTTTTCCCGCTAGTTATTTTATTTGATTGCGAAGGATAGATCCCGTTATACCTTGGTTCTTCAAGATTGATCTAAAATAAGTTGAATATCACGAACATTACATTGATTGTATGAGTTCTAAATGCCCTGAAGTTAATACTAATCCAGGATGTAACGGGGAACTGCCGGTTCTAACCTGTTGGACTACAAACTAAGGTTCATTTTAATTGTTTGTCTGTCAAGGAAATGAATATAGGTAATGTCGGTCATAGAACAATTAAAATTTTACTTACTTATATAAGCCGCGGTAGCCTAGTGGTATGGGTAATGGACTACTGAGACGATGTCTCGGGTTCGATCCCAGGTTACCATGGCACACACCAATGACTCTTTGATGCTTTTCAAAGTTATGTGTGTATTTATCGCAGGCTTACAAGTGCCCGGTTAATGGCAATAGGCTCGCCACCTGTTACATTGGGACCTAAACATAAACTGGCGAAATGTGGGTGCTAGCACCTCTGTCTACCCCTTCGGGGATAAAGGCGTGAGTTTATGTTATGTTATATTATGTTACTTATATACGGGTACCTAAAAATCTTTCGGTAGATCATGACAGTCAAGCATTTACAAAACTGAGCCAGTGACTATTACATTTTGAAAAACGCTGCCCTGCAACCTTACATTGACCTTGTCAATGAAATTTCATGGAGTACTCATACAATTTTCATATTCCCGTCATAAAATAAAATACTCAATAAAAATAAAAATAATATCTGTGCCAACGTCTTCATAAAATATGAACGCATTCAAAAAATTTCAAGCATAATAATTGTGACAAATTAATTAAGAGAGATCGTTGCGCGCGCGCTGCTGTTACGTTTGGCGGACCTATTATGGGCAATTCGGTAACGGCACCGTAACGAGTGGCTAACGGACGATATTTCATTATAGCACGCGATATTTTCTAACTGCTCTTGAGATTTAGATCGAGTGATTTACTTTATACTGCTTTGCATACTTCATTCGTAGTTTATAGTGGTGATTGTATTGGTGGCTTGCAGTGTAGATAGTGATGTGCCTAGTAATCGGTACGATCTCTTCAAACAAATATTTGTCTAAATACTTACTAGTATCGTTTGTATTTTATCCACTAATTAAATACTAAAATAATATATAGACATAGTATTAAAATCATGATTGTAATAGATGTATCCGAATACGACATTTTAAATGTCATTCAATGTAAATCAATTAATTCCTTATCACGTATGAGGCATAAAATAAAATTCATTGTATAGTCATCGATGTTCTCGTCGCATAAAGGGTCTATAAATGTTTCTGTACAATATAGACACGCAATCAAATATCTCTATTCTGATTAGGTTTTGGCTGCCAGCGCCAATTTTAGTTTCGATTTTTAGAGGCCACTGTACACAACTCTAACCAAATCTAAAGTACATACCTACAAATGAAAAATTGACCCGCTTTTTTTGCTATGCGGTGTAAATCGTAAGTAAATTAATTAGGTACGTGCTTAGCCGCACAAGCACTACCAATTAACGTCTTGGAGAGTAACAGACGAGATCTAATGTAAGCATAGCTTAACTGACTTGTGTTATGGGATTTATACAATGCGGATAAACATAGTGATAGATTTAAGTCCTGTCTAATGCAAATACATGCATACAAACATGTGCATTGAGCAGGAATCAAACCCACGCCCCCTACTTAGCAGCCGAATACACTCTACCGCTACGGTATAGAGACTGTTGTCGAACTAGGTACTTGATATTCAGAGTCAACCAAACAACCCGTAGCGTATGATAACAGCCGTACAATTTAATCTGTTAAAACTGGTTATGAAGAAATGGTGTTTCGCATGTGTATTTAACTGGCAACTCTAATGTGCGATCACGTTTACAATTACGTTACAATACCAGCGGAAAGTCGTCGGCGCACGCGCCTCGTATAATATCTTTTCCATGAAAAGATATCTACGGCCTCTTTTCTTTGACTTGGCAATTCATTTAACTTTTTTGGAACTGATTGTTTACTTAGTACCTAGATATACCTTTTTTACATGCGCGAAATCCACACGGATACCAATCCCACCGAAGCCGATGAGTGAAGTTATGTCGGACTCGAACTGACTAAAATGTACGCCGTCTTTGGTCTTTAGTTGCCGGAGGTGAGATAGTAGCGAACATATTTCTCGCAACCCGACAGACATAGGGTAAATATATGTAGATATGCCCACTAACTATCAATGGCTTTTATAATTATGTAGGTATAGTTACAATTAGACGGCTGTGACGCAATCTAAATGTGGTCACTTCTGTTAAATTACCAGCAACATTTTTTTTATTTAGGGCACGTCAATTTGACTTCACTCCATCTGATGGTAAGCTGAAGGTAAAGTCTTAGGAAAGAGGGTCACAACCTCAGTCAGATGCATAGAAATCTTGTTTCCCAAACGTTCTAAGGATTTTTTTAGATAGATAAGTATGTAAATAACAAATAGTACCTACTTAGGTAGTTCCTTATTATACTTAGTACCGTGAACTTCTATTTAATTTCATATTTCACTATCACTTATACGAAATACCAAATATCTAAACAAAAAAAAAACAGTATGAACGATATTTGGTACAGTAAGTCCCGCCTCAAGCTTCACTTTTTCCTCATTTAAATAATAATTTACGCCGTTGTTCTTATTTCAAAATCATGGTAAATATAGTTTATGAAAACATCAATAAAACACACACAAAAAGTGTTATAACTTTGGAAGTAAAACAATAAACTCGTTTAGAATTCCAAATGTTCCGTAGAAATGGAAATGAGGTGGATTAAGAACGTAACTAGACAAATCACGGTCTAGTTGTTGTGAAGACAAAGTAAAAGTCGGATAGACATCACGACTTTGTCACTGACTTGCATACTGTACATACATACATACATACTCATACTTATGCTCACGCTAGTAATCCTCGAAGGAGTAGGCAGAGGTGTATTAAACACCCACATTTCACTGATTAGGATTTTCGGTCCCACGTAATAAGGGGCGAGCCTATTGCGGCCAATCGGGCACTTTGTGAAAAAATAGGAATGCAGAAAATAGATTCTTAACCGAAAATGTTGCAGCTGAATAAATTTGGAAAAAACATAATATTTGACCCGTTTCCTTGCTATACGGTGTAAATCGCAAGGAAAATAATTAAGTGCTTAGCCGCACAAGCACTACCAACTAACGTCTTAGAGAGTATCACACTTTGGGAGTATATTGTATTTAATATTAACTCTTCTGTGTCTGGGTGTTTGCTCTGACTTTACTGTTGTTACGAGGCTAATTTAATTTACTTAATAATACTGTACAAATCTTCCGTAATAGTCGCTAATTTGTTTAACAAATTAACGTGTTACATAATAAATATATTGTTGTTATATAATACACTTCAAAATAGTGAAGATAATTAGAATTATGTATTTTTACATGGTGAGTTTTATCGCTGTTAACTAATTATAGGCCTCGTAACCAATTTCAACTTTCCTTACGTTTCGTATTAAAATTTTCATGAGATTTAGTTAAGTGGAGTATCTTAATTAAGTAATTAAATTGCTGTACAGTTTGTAGGTTTCATGACAACCTGACTTTCTTTTAAGATTTATTAACTATTCTTGTAGTCAATGCAGTTATTTTTCAATGATCAATAATCACTACATAGTATAAAATAAAGTCGCGTTTTCTGTCCCTATTTTTCTTGTCCCTTTGTATGCTTAAATCTTTAGAACTATGCAACGGATTTTGATGCGGTGAAGAAGAGGAAGGTTTATATGTATATAACATCATGCTACGACTAACAGGTGCGGAGCAGGAATGAAAAATGTTGCAAAAACGGGGTGACGCAGACGAAGTCGCGCGGGTCAGCTAGTAATAGAATAAATTAACATTTTATAACCTCCTTAATTATGTAAATTAATTCAATTCAAACTTTTATTTCGGGCTACAAATGATTCCTATAATTTATTAGCAACAATATGTCTTAACCTAGTGTTAGTAATCAAAATCAATAACAATAAAAACAAATAGTATATCAATAAAATTAGTGTCTGTAAAGGTGATCGTCTCTCCTGAAACTTTCTCTTCAACTTACCATTAGGCGTTAATATATGTTCTTCTCAGACAGCGCTAAGATAGACTAGGTTAAGCTAGACCCAAGGTAGAAGCGCCCGGAGATTTTGGTGAGATGGAATCGAAAAACACCCCAATGAACTCGGTCAATGTCATTTTATATCGTAGTACCGAGTATTCAATCCAATCGCTAATCGCGAGATAATCGGTTGAAACACTGCCATTCTCACAATCGTATCTATCTTTAGAAAGAACACATATTTACATATTTGTGAATTAGATAATGTGTAACAATTACATAAAACGTACTTACAAATTCCGGAGGCATTTTATATACACAAATAAATGTACGCGGAAGTAACACATTACATGTACTTTCACATTTCCGACATTAATTAAGTATCAACAAATCCGTCGCGATATTTAAATTAGCTAATTATAGTCCGTTAATTTAATAGTTAGCCACCGCCAAGAATAGTTCAATTTGTTTGGTCGATGCAATACTATTTAGTTAACTAATAAATTGGAATGCAAGTAACCTTGGCCCTGAACATCTTGAATAGGTCCTATACATTATGATAGTCTAGCATTTACTAATAACCTACTACTTATAAATCAATCTAATTATGACGTCATCTTGAGTTTTATTGGTTTAGGTATCAAGTACCTACTATATGCAAATATTTAAAAACTTAAGATCACTATTCACATTTCATTGTAAATGGAATTTAAGAATAGAATTCAAATCACGATACTCCATGCTTTGAATTTTAAACTTTTACTGATCAGACGAGGATAGATAAACGAAATAACCTGCTTTTATACAAATGAGGTAGCTTACAAGTACACGATCCGACTGTTGGTAAATGGTTATCGTGACTTATGAACAGGTAAGTACTACACATGCTGACTAACGGACAAAATTCTGGCAAAGGCTTTCCTTTAGGCATTAGTTTTTCTTAGGTTGTGTATTTTTTAATATTAAAAATTTGGCACAAATACATAATAATTGTACTAAGGCGGACTTAATGTCATGAGCATTTTCTACCAGTCAACCTTAGATTTGTCAAGGTAGGTACTCGAAGTACTATGATGAGAGTGAAGATATATTTTGTGTTTGTTTTGCTATATGTGTGTGTGCGCGCGTGTGGGTGTGTGTGTGTGTGTGTGTGTCTCTGTGTCTGTGTGTCTGTGTGTGTGAGTGTGTGAGTGTGTGTTTGTGTGTGTGTATATGTGTGTGGTGTCACCCTCGCGGAACATGACAAAATGACTACTTCACGTTGTTCCGCGACGGTGACACCGGCTCTTGACCGTAAGTTGGAGCATCTCTACGTAGCTTACCTATAAGTTACGATGTAAGTAATCTAACTACATCTTTATTTACATTGTAAACCCCTTATAACGTTGATTATAATCTAAACTATTTGCAAGCTACGAAGATTTATTACACTGGATGAAACGTTATTTTATAGCCCCAATCAGTGGATATTTTATTTGCAACAAAAAATTGCCGGTAGAATAAAATTTGTTGACTCAGAATAAAGTGTATTATTAGCTATTGAAAGTCTAATCAAATAAGATATGATATTTACACCAGTGTACTGTTTTATAAAAATCTGATAATATCCCATTCTAAAATATTCAACACATGAAAATTATCTATAGTTTAAGCTCAAAATTTTACGTTACTATTCGACAAGTTATTTAAGTAAATAAATGTTAACAGTAGTTTGTAGCAGCAGTATATATATGCGAATATAATTATTTCGGATTAAAATTGAGCCTGTTTGACACAGCGTTGCACAATGTAATCCTTTGCAATATTGACATAATAATAAATATTCTTATAAGGAACCATTATTAAAAAGTTAATTCAAAGTGAACCTTCTGGTTCTTTCCTCCACGCACTCACAAGCATACACCCTCATTTCCTACGCGGTGAGCATGCTTATTACACAATATTAGCTGCGATACGTTGCCCTTTGCAGCAGGCTGTGGTTTTTTGAATTTACTCAACTGTGGGAATCTGGTTAGTGTTTTAGCGTAAGATAATTGGCTGTTAGAAAGTGGAACTCGTAATTTGGCAATGCTAATATCTACTACACACGTTTTACGTAGGTAAGTTACATTAGACATTATAATACAACTTTCTATGAAATAGTGTATGCTTTATAAACTTTTTCATAAAAAGTCTTATGTAGTTAAAGGTGCAACCGTTTCTCCTTTGTCGACTGTACTATTGTCGAATTTTTGAATGATACTTTGTAATATTGACATGGATTATTTTGAATTGTATTGACAATAATTAAAGCATTTAAATTTAAATGTATAATTTGTACGCCAGTATAGGCAGAATATGAAATTCGATTTTATAATATGAACATCAGTTTTGTACCATATTCATCAAATCATCATCATCATCAGCCCGCAGCAATCCACTGCTGGACATAGGCCTCTCCCATTACACGCCACTTTGTCCAGTCTTCGGCTGTCCTTCTTCACTCCCCACCAGCCACTTTGCGTATATTGTTCCTTCATCTAGTCGCAGGGCTCCCTACACATTCATTAAATAAATAACCTAAACTACTATTTCTGTTAAACTACTGCTCAGAGAACGATAAAAAATATATGACAGCTATCTTCCTAGCGATTTCCCGAATACGTCCAATGCTTAGTTTTTCTCTGAAGCCCGATAGGAAAGCACTAGAGCAGATGCATCGATTAGCTGGTGAAATTGATTTGTGCTCCTAATAGGTTGGTAGGACCATTATAGGAAATTTAAAAAAAAACTGACCTGAAGAAAACATTGTCCTAAAAAAGTATTCGCCCTATAAGTGTTTATTTACAAAATTATTTCTCTTTATTTGAATTGATTTCATATTTTTTTAGATTTTTAAATATTATTACAAAGATGGTATAGGTACATTAAAAAAAAACAACAAAAATACTTAACTTACTTACTTTAATCATTGTGCCATAAGTTATGGCATACAAGAATTGTTTTATTCAGTCATCCATTTCCGGCGCAAAAACAAGGAAGGCAGCGCATGGGCAATTATTTGGCATGCTCCAGTGCCACCCATCGTACCATATCGCACGCATAAGTGCGCGTAGCTGCCCTAACTCCCAGCGAATATCACCTTTAAATGCTAGCACTCGTGTACATCTTATAAACCATCATTGCCCCCTAGTAATTGTTCATAAGTGAACGAACGCGCTTCGTACTACTCGTTAAGCAATCATACATTTCTTTTATATTATTACTTTTATAGTTTTTGTGGAACAGAATTAGATGAGAAGCAAGCGCGTGAAGTACGTGCTTTGGAAATCATAGTAATAAGTTAGCCAACGGGACGGCACATGTATTGGGTGGCAAAACGCATGTTAAAACTATACAAATAAACATAATGGTAGGCAGTCTGTGGATATGTTTGTTGTGGCCGACCACCCGCGATAATACTCGACAATATAGTCTTTTGTGCATGAAACCCTATGGTATGTAAAACTACCTTTGAGTTGGCATGTTTCAAACGAAGTGTTGACTCTATTCTGATTGAATTCCGATTAGGGAAGCTAGCTTCTTTTTCGCTAATAGCCATCTTTTGATACGTATGTATTTGTGTGATACTCTGATGAGTCTGATACTCTCCAAGACGTTAATTGGTAGTGCTTGTGCGGCTAAGCACGTAAAATAATTTCCTTGCGATTTACACCGCATAGCAAGGAATTGTGTCAAAAAAAAATTTCCGAGTTTATTTAGCTGCAACATTTTCGGTTAGGAATTCATTTTCGACATACCCTTTTTTACAAAGTGCCCGATCTGTGGCAAAATACTAGCTCCTTATTAAGTGGGACCGAATATCATAGTTGGCGAAATGTGGGTGTTTGATACACTTGTGCCTACCCCTTCGGGGAGATGTATGTATGTATGTATGTATGTATTTGAGTTCATCTTTTGTGTATATACAATACTGCCAAGTCAACGGGAATTAACGAAGTCATGGCTTACCTGAATTGCCTAATGTCACACCGGCCTTGGTCACAGGCTGGCAGATGCAGTGGTACACGTCCGCCATCTTAAAGTCCATGAGGTAGAAGGTTCTTCATTTACACGCACATTCACAATATTTTTGATATTTTATTCGTCTTGTACTGTCATACATCACACACTTACTAACAGTGTTCCTATTTTCTAAGTAAACTGACCAGTATCTAAGCGTTCAAGGAGAAAAACAAAGTTTAGGTACCTCCTAGTTTTAAAATATGCAAATTGTGATAACACTATGTTAGTGATACTTGTGTATAGGTAATACTTGCTGGTTATTTTTAACTCCAGATTAAGAATTTCTAGAGAGATGAGGCCTACGACCACAGATTAATAAATAATAACAACATTGCACTGATGAATATTTCTAATGCACTGATGAGGCCCACTATGCACTTATATAATTATATACTACCCGCAAGTGTGTTGGGCGACACAGTTCACACTACCGAAACAGAATTTATTCGTTGATTTTGTTAATATGCAGTCGATAAATAAATAATTATCGATTTCATTAGCTACTTTTATAACATTATATAGGTATGTAAATATGTAAATGGGATGTTATGTAAATTTATTGAAATATCTAATTGCTATTTTATCTTTACAGTGCAACATAAATTGAAATAAACATACAGTTTCGTGATAGTTAGGTACTTACTTACAATAGTGATTTATGCCTATCATTGATATAGGGCAACTATTTGGGGTTCTCAGATCATAAAGAACACAACTGAGGAACGAGTCGCATTAGTTTTTTATCTTTATTTTTTTTAATGTATCATTCCCGCCTTTGATTCCTCGAAGAGGTAGGAAGAAGGGTATTGAAATTAAAACGATTAAAAAGTTTTGCATGGATTAACCACAAATTTTGGCACGATATACAATACTCTCCACGCAGCGAAACTGAAGCATCATACATGGAACAAAAACGACAGTAAAATTTTCTTTCCGAAACGTTCTACTGATGAGTCAGAGGCTGAGAGTTTGATTCCCGCTCAGTGCAAATATATCCTAAGTACACAGAATCCGCGTGAACACGCGTAGGTACACTTACGCTATTTTACCAATGAGGCAGTAAATATAAATAGGTACTCGTAACTATACAATAACAAGCCGAGTGTCAACAGAGGGCGTGTTCACAACTCCGCCCAATGAATAACCATTCATATCTATTAGTACTGTTTGAACATCAACCGTTATTTACTAGCAACTACTATTATAAAAGGCAATTGAATGTTTCCATGTATACATATTTATACATACATTTATTTTATTTTTAAACAAACGTGAAAACTGTTAGTGTACCCTAGGCTTAGCCGGGGCATGAGACCAGAGACTTAACTTATCCACCGGCAACCGATGGCCCGAGACGGCCGGCCGTGCAGCTTTGGTCGGTTCGAGTCTGATATAACCACCCGCGCTGTCTTCAGCAAGGGTACAATAGACTAGTTATTCGGTGGTGCGATAGGCAACTGATGATCCGAAACAACGTGCGTTTTATTCGGTACGAGTTCAACATTACCACTGACTTTGGATTTGAAGATCCGTGAAAACTTTGCGCACTTTAGATGTTGATTCTAATGTGGATATTTTCTTTTTCAGGGTGATCCTCAACCATTCCAGGATGCAGATATAAGGTAAGATTTTAAACTGACATGTTATTGAACTTATGAAACGGATTTATACGACATTCGTCGCTAATATGACTTCTACTTTCAGTGTTATTTCAAGACATACCTACTCAAATAATTTTGATAATATGATAATATGGTTGGCTTTACTGTCAGCAACTTTTAACTCTGCTGTAGTTGCAAGTAATACAAGTTATGTAGATAAAACAGCAGTACAGAGTAACCATTGTAACGTATGCACACCGAACGAAAAATAAATATTAATCAGTTAATTGAACAATCAGAGATTTTTTTATCACCATATTATTTCTTGATCAATAACCGACAACAAAGACATTATCATCATCATTATCAGCCCGCAGCAGTCCGCTACTGGACATAGGACTCTTCTATGACAAGTCACTTCGCCCGATCTTCAGCCGTCCTCCTCCACTCCCCACCAGCTACTTTGCATACATCGTCACTCCATCTAGTTGCAAAGCGCCCTACACTGTGGTTACCGATTTGCGGTCTCCACTCAAAGACTTATCTACCAACGGTACAACGGTTATTCGTTCAATTGTGTCGATAACTTTAGTTCTCTGCCGAATTACTTCGCTCCGGATTCGATTCCTCAGTGATATACCGAGCATAGCTGTTTCCATAGCACGTTGAGCGACCTTGAATTGGTGGGCCAATCGTACCGCAAGTGTCCATGGCTTCGCTCCTATGTTATTACAATAAAGCACTAGGAAAAATACTATAACAATCGATTAACATAATACTATCGAATATATCGATTTACGAAGCGTGTTATATTAACAAGTCTTGAAGATTGTCACGTCTATAACATTTATCACGCGTCGACGGCAGTCAAACACCGTGAGATTAGATGTCCAATAGTCTGTACTCGTATTCTGTATCGTGAGATGACACTGCGATCTTGTCTTGTGCGGTATTATTTAACGAGTCAAGATTACAGATTGTATCTGTGATATTGACTGGTGCTATATTATAAACAGGTATTCGATTTTTGAATTCAATGTTTGACACATTGGCTTTAGATTTGTATAATAACCTTCGTACGATAGTTTCAATTTCATACGTTAAAGGATTTTTGGAATAACCTCCATTTAGCTTCTACTAATCTAGGCCCTGCGCTCCACCCCATCGAAGATCGCGACGTTAAACCATATCACTGGTTCTACTCAACCAATTGCGATAAAACTTTTAGCAAAAAGCCTCTTTTTGAATCGATTTAAAATTGGGAAAGTGAATGTTTAAAAAGGATTGATAAATCGTTTATTGTTACAATAGTTCGTAGGATTGTAGGTAGAACCAACGTCATACCCTAACACGTCCCCGAAATATTAAAGTAATCTCCCTGTAAGAGACTGGTAGTGGGTTCAATTCTCGCCTGGACATAAATATTTCAATTTGAAACCGGTTCAAAAAAACCTCGTCAAAAGCTATTCAAGATACAAAATTTGAGCTTTTTAACTAAGGTGAGTATGACACGCCCTTGTATGTACACGCCATAGGCCACGGTAACCACTTTCCATCAGATGGGTCGTGCGCCTCTCTGCCACCTAAATGGTGTAAACAAATTGGCAATGATATTATACAAGAATGTTTGTATGTATAAATAAATAAATAAATAAGAATATAAATTAGAGCGAAAGTCATAGTTTGAATTAGTCGGAATCAATATTAATATTCATCTCATTGACCTATCCTTGGCATTTTGATCAAATCACATTAAACCTTTCGGTCGCCTTGCTCCAAATGTTCCCTCGTGTCACAAACAGAAATTACTGCTGCAATGTAATTGTGAACGTGAGAAATAGGGCAGAATAATGTCGTAATGAAGGTCTTTTCCATAACGCTAATCTATCATATCTATCTTCACGGGCAGGCAGGGTACACTTGTTAATTGACGAAAGAGGCTCTGTTGCAGGTTATTCTTTATGCGTTAAAGGGTAGTCACTCCCAAAAAAACCAAGATAAACTAATGCATAGAGATAGAAGGAATAGAAGAGTAAAGCGGCATTGGCGTTCTAATTAACCATATATTATTATATGATATATGTATTTAATTGCTGTGAATGAAACAGAACGTCTGTAGATTAACCTGAGTAGTTTCTACGGACGTTGAGAGAATAATTGAGAGCCGTTTGAATAGGGCACATCTCTGACCTAGTTGAGTATTTTAAACTTCATAAATATTTTAGAGCACTTTTCTGTTTAGAGTCAAGAAAGCATTATTTAATTTCTGACCAGCATAATATGAATGGACTGCGAAATGTCAGAGGTCGGGGATCGGACATAGTGTTTCATTCACAGGAGTTAAACCCCTGCCACTAGGCCACTTGACCTGAATTCTTCTAATTACCAGTGCTGCTTAGTAGAAATATATATAATAACCAGAGTAGACATAACAAACACGTAAAACTATCACTCATAAAAATAAAAAATATTTTGATCTAACATCGGCATTAGCGTAAATATAATGTAAAATGAAAAGTCAACCAAATCTGCTAAAATAGTTTTATTTGAAAACTAATAACAACGTTTATGACTGTTGCGAACAAATAAGTATAACTTATGTCAGAAATGAATGAAATAATGAATTGGAAGATTGAAATGAAATGATCCTAACAGGTTAATATACAACAGGTTTGTCTGCTAATGTCGATGCAAATGATAAACTGCATGTACATTGTGTTGCACAAACAACATTTCTGTGTATTCATCGTATTGACACTCCAGTTCTACTTGGCCCGATGACCGATTGGAGTATATTTATATACCGTACGAACGTCACTGTCAGTTACAATCGATTTAATAGTTAAGTACAACCATCAATACAATCTAAATAAATATTGTAGGTAGAGGCTCACTAAAGTCAAGCAAACAAGTAATGGCTAATTGTCTCTAAAATATTTTATAAAAGTGATGTAATTATTATAGATATTTTACAGAAAGGCCTAGCCTAGAGTATCCGCAATCTACGAACAGAAACATTGATTATTTTAACTGTCTAGTCAAATTAGTCACTTTTAACTAAAGGTCAAAACGATAAAGACAAACTTGTATGAAAAAGGGTCTCTTAATTGTTTAATGATATACTAATATATTGAACAACACAAGCAAATTTTACGCGGTACTATTTAAATTGAGTAAGCTTACGAAAATATGTTGGGGGATAGAGGGGAACCCACTGCTCACTCACGGTTTAACAATCCCAATATACCTATCTAATTGTCATAGAAAGGAATGTCAAACTGCACCCAAACTTCAAAGCTAGGAAAAACACTTCTTACCCTAGGAGATAAGATCTCGTGTGTGTAATATTCAGCAAGTGCGAAGAACAAACACCTGCTTCGTCTGTACAAGAGGCATCATCAGGACCACCACAGAGCCATACACCACCCACTGCAATATTTTACCAATGAATAAGTTTAGTATAAATCATTTATTACCCAAAGTACCCAATTATGATAGTAGACGAAGCGAAAGGTGTAAGTATATTGATGTCTAAGCAAGCGTAAGTAAAGAGGCGTGGCTGTATGAATGTTATGAACATTAAATTATGTTTAAATTCCAAAACGTAATCAAATTGCTTGGCAAAGCAAAGCATTATAAATCTGTAAATCAGTTTATTTATCAATTTTCATCACTAATCAGTTATAAATTGTACAGTATAAGGTAATAACATAGTGTAAAATGCAACTCACGTATGTTCGTATGTAACACTCGTTTTATAGAAAATCTACCGTTTTGTGTAACCAAAATAGAAAGCTACAGATGAAGGTAATTGGAATACAGTAACATAATGTTCAGATATTATTATTGTCAGATTATTTCCAGTTCAGTGTAAATTATTTGCATGCATGTCTGTTAACTACATATTTTGGTATTAGTGTTTTCATGTGTAATATATGTTTACTTGTTTTATATTAGATCGTCGAAAGACCGCACTCCGCCTGTTGGTAATCCTGGGTGCGGTTCAGAGAGTAGTGGCCGCCAATAAATATTTGCCTAGAATGGCGGTCTGTAGAGGCCCTACGGCCTCGAGAGATGTTTTTTTCACGTCCTGATTAAAGGACCCGGGACTGTAGTAGGAGATAGTGTTACGCTGTGAGGTGGCATAGCAACGATATTATCTAAAGATTTTAATCCGCATTAGAGCAATATGGAAGCTGAGTGAAGTGTATTATTGTAGAACATTACTACTAGTCATGTGAACAGTGACCTCGCGAACACATTGTTGTTATTTTTTCTCACAACAATGGGAATCATGTTCTTGATGTTTCAGCCCAAAACTTATCAAGGTCCGTTCCTAAATAATGAGACGGCAATTTTTCTTCTTATCTGCCTCATTTCTCCTCCTATTAAAAAAGTCTCGACAAAAGTTGTATTTTAAATCAAACGTGTGCCAAGTTTGGTAAAAATCAGTTAAAAACACAACCTCAGAAATATGGCCTCTTTGTCGAAACGGAGACGGTTACTTCCCTCGCTCGGTCAATTAAATATAAAGTAACACTATATATCAATGGAAACAAAAGGATATTTAATTAATGATTCACATAGGTTGACAAGCACTTCTATTAGATATTGCCTAGATAACCCGTAATTACCGCACCGCATTATTGTTCAGCACAGTGGGAGCTGATGGGACTATAAGACAAGACTATGAATGAGTGCAAGTCACTTGACAGAAAGGCAGCAGTTTGTTTAGCAGATATCGCAATAGAGAATCGTTAAATGTATGTAAAATTTGCATTTACGGATCTATAATCGCTTGAACTGGTTTAATTAAATATGACGTGCACTTAATAACGATCGGGTATGTAAAATGATGAGTCAGTTCTATTTTTACTCAAACGCACTACAGTATGTAAGTACAGCACAGTAGTACAATCCCGGAAGGCCTTCCAGGTGACCTCTTCGGTATCGACAAGAGAGGTTTCTTGGAAATATAATGTAGGAGTTTTGAAAATTGATGATTTGATATAGGTAGATTTTGATGCTATTTTTTCAATCTAAGAAACCTCTATTAGAAGGGAGACAAATATTCCCAAAAATTGTTTAAGGTCATTTTTAATGTCATTTTCTTGGTGTTCGAGAACTTTCTATAAAAATTTCGGTAAAAGTACTAACTAGTAGTTATTATAAATAGAGTGTCTGCTACTCAATCATCTCTTTAGACAGATCTTTTAAACAAAGTTCTGATCCTCCTGATGTAAAGTGGTTACCGTGGCATACGGATATTCGCAACACCAGGGGCGTCTAATTCGTGCTGCCATATATACATTACTTTTGTGACTTGTACAAAAATCACATCATGAACTTCATTGAAGAGTGATTGACCTAAAATTGGATACATTAGATCTAATTCTTTTTGGAAATGCAGTCTGCATTCTAATACTCAATTTGTCTCGTCCTGATGCTCAAGGTTAGTATAAAAACACGTTATACCAGGATATTTCTAGCTAAACGAACTAGCAATAGTGCAAAGGAAATAACTAATGATCTTGTTGACGATAATGCACTGTTGTGTACTACTGGTAGTACATAATTATATTAATAAGTGCCTCAGTATAGCATAAGGAAGGTGAGTAATTAGTTAAATAACTTGACAGCAGCCATGATAACGAGTAGCTTGTAGGTACCATAGTACCATAAAAAGGCTTATATTAAGGGTCATATTCTAGGAGCCAAATAGGTCTACACGTGATTTATATGAAGAAAATAACTACATAGTATAAAACAAAGTCGCGTTCTCTGTCCCTATGTCCCTTTGTACGCTTAAATCTTTTAAAATACTCAACGGATTTTGATGCGATTTTTTAAATAGATAGAATGATTAAAGAGGAAGGGATATATGTATATAACATCATGCTACGACCAAGAGGTGCGGAGTAGGAATGACAAATGTTGCAAAAACGGGGTGACGCAGGCGAAGTTCCGCGGGTCACCTAGTAAAAAATAAAATATGACGAACACATTACAAGAGATAGTGATTGACATAGTTGTATCAGTAACATTCAGAGACGGGAGTGCCTGAACGGAAGGTGCAAAGTGGGATGTTGCCTTGTGTTATTACAACACAGTTATTTGAATTTTTCATAACTTTCATCATATTTCAGATAAAATATTCGTATTATAAATTATTTTAGTACGGATCATTAGTGCAGGATTTTCTGAAAATATACCTATCTCGTCTGTTTTAAAATGGTTCAAGGTTTGCAGACAATATTCAATCAATAACTAACCGATCTTAGACCTTACCGCCACCGTAATATTATTTCAATCTTACTTTACTTTTAGAGTGTGACTCGGATTCGGGTCGTTGTCGTCCATTGACAATTGTGTAGTGTCAATTTTAACAAATTATAGAAATACATATATATTAAATGAATTTTTTAAGGGGCAGTAGTATAGGGCTCTGAAAGTTTCTCAAAAAAGTCCTCAAGAATTAGCGTAACACCCACAGCGAATTCATTTACTGGCCTAATTTGACTTATATCTTGTTTCCATTAGTATTTAGCAGCTGCACGGATAGACAGCCATGTTTTACAACCCCATAAAAGATTAATTACAGGTGAAAATCGTAAAATAATTTGAGACAAAGTTGTTAAGGTTCTAGTTATTTATGAGACGATTTATGTACAGTTAGACTATTTATCTTAACTGTAATATACTATAATGTACAGGAACTAATAAGTCCTATATCATCAGAGAACATTATATTGTAACATTTTGATCCTCAGAGTTATGAGGATCTTGTAATTCAAATCGGTATTAACGAATCCAAAGGTTAAAATAACAAATTCAACTTATCTCAGCAACGTAATACTTATCAGTATCTGTTCTGAGAATTTTAACATATTTTACCAAAAACTATGAACGATCAACACTTTATTGGTAGACCGATTTTAATTTTTCTTCAAGGCCTTCAATTCTGCACCAACTTGAATTGACGACGACGTAGATTGACACACTGACGATCACACCATATGCATGATATCAGGCAAGGTGATTTTTGACAGAATTGTCATCCATTGCTGGCCAGCGACACAGTTTAGTTCAACTCCAAAATATTTATGTTTTTAAATTCGCTCTCTTTCTATTGTACCAATTAGAGAGACACGTGGATAAATTGATTGAATTCTATAGATTTACAGTCACCCTGTATAATCTGTAGATATTTCACTATAAATGTGCAATTATTTAATTTAACACTTTCACACAAATTGCCGGTGGCCACAAGTGTTGCGTAGTTTCAATGAAAATCAACAATCTGGCACATAACAGCCACTTTGTGTAACCTGTTAAATTTAACGTCTGCTTCATATGAAATCATAGTTATTACAATAGAATTTTAAATTAGTAAGTAATTTCATGATTTTTAGGTAAATTAAATTTCATAACTATTTTCAACATTATGAGTTAGGTTAAGTATCTACCTACATATTGTAGCGAAAGTAAGTAGTAGAAGTTCCCCTGCATGCTACATTGTAGATGTGTGGCTTAGATATTTAGTAGCGAACAAAGAATAATTACTGCAGTTTAGCCAAAAATACTTAACAACAGAAGATAAAGTTAAAACCTTTTTTGGGATAACCCCTGTTTATTAGTGCCATGAAAGTAGGTATTACAACAACTACATCAAAATATTCAAGACAGCCTCGCGTAAACTCCTGTCCTGAGTCCTGAACAATATAAGACGTTTTTTCATGCCAGAGTAGCGAGTCTTCTAAACTTAAAGACGCAAATCTTAATTGGTACACTTACCTCTTTTCTTATCAGAAACCTTCGTCTGCATAACGTACCTAACAAAGTTTCATCACAATCGGATGAATGGTATGGGAACAGACAATACGATAAAGATTTATTTTAGTACACACTTCATTGTGAGTATTAAAATATACGAACTGAATCTGACCTTTTAATTTGTTCGCGTGCTTCCATTTTAATATTATGTTTTACTGCGCATGTATTTTTGTTTAGATAAATTCATAAATTAAAGTGTAGGTAGAGGTATAGTCGATTGCTAGATATGCGCAAGTCCGACGCTCCGTTTTCAATATATAAGTAGTCTAGCTCAGATAACATTTTATATAGAACTAAACTTGCTGAAATAGCTCGCAGAGTAAGCCAGCTGAAGCACAGATTACCTAAATAGTTGGAAGTGGCAATGGGCTGGCCACATCTGCCGAAAGACGATCGATAGATGATCGATAGATCAAAAGAGACCTAGAGTGGAAACCGCGCATTAGCGACAATAGGGAGGTGGAAGACCTATAAAAGCCCGTGCGGATATCCCTACGAAAAAGAAAGGTAACTGTAATAAACAATATGCAGTCGATTGACGATTTGAGACCATGAATACGATTCGGTCAAAAAAGGATAGGTATAGAAACGTAGTTCATTCAGCTGAATTGAAGACATATGGCAGCTGGCGTTTACTAGTCTGCATGCATGCTGCACATGCTATTAAATACATAGATATCTTTCAGCGTAAGCAAAGTTCAATCAATTAGCCTTTCGCAGTCTACTGCTGGACATAGTTCTCTCGCAATGTTCGGCGGCTTTGGTATATTATTTTTCGCCTGGCCAAACAGGTTGGTACTTGCTTAAATTAGAGTTTTCCTTCTCTCACAATGATTAACGTCTGCGTTTTCCGTTAGTTGCCTCTTACCCTCTTCTCCGTCACCATAAGGATGGCAAGTAAATAAGATGGCAAGTACTAATCAATAAGTACTATATCTAAGAATCCAATAAGTATATCTGGAAAAGAATTTATGAGAAGGTACGGTGTATTTATTTTCATGGGCATCACATGTCGTTGTAATGATATTTTGAGTGTGATTAGTTCCTTATCACAAGAATCATTATTGTGATAGGCATTAACTCTAACAATGCGTGATATTTCAAAACAATAGAACTTATGAGTCTGGGCATTGTAATTGTAAACAATGATGTTAATTTCATAAATGTAAATACAGTTATGCCGAATAACTACTAAGTGTAGTTCCCGGTATATATCTTAGAACCAAGTCGCGATTAAAACAGGCCCAGACGCGCGCGTGTATATTTTATTATAAAGGTTTTGTTATCTACTTGTTATTTATTTGATACGACACAACTGTACATTTGTCCTTACTTGTTTTGAGAAATTACCTATTGTAAATGGACGTTATGGAAAATGCAGTGGAAGAGTTTGTTGTGCCGTTTCTTCTCTACCATTGCCGTGAAAACAGTGGTAAACTTAACTTACGTATAATAAGGTGTTATTGCCGTCAATAAGAAATAATTGTATTATTCGATACATTTTTTTCTGTGTGCAAATTCTCACGAATATTGCCCCGACCTAAGTCGGTGGAAGTAATTATTGCGGACTTGAAGCGACTAAAACGCACGCCGTTTAGGGGTCTTTGATTGCCTGGAGTGATATTATACAAGACATATGTATACACTTCTGTACGTGTAGAGTTTTAATTTCTTCATATGACCTTTGATTATCGAAATACAATTGGAGAATAAATCGATTTCTTATCTGTGACAATAAGAGTATATCACAAATCTTTAATATCAATCATCACTTATTGTTATGATCACGTATTAAAAACGGAAGCCACTGAGAATCGTAACTGATGAAATAATTGTACATACGGAAGCCAATTTACCTACTAATATTTTATTACTATTACCGATTACTTTCTGTTCCCTAATGTGACCACGTTTGTTGATAACAAATCGATATATCGGGATCAGTGCAAATATATAAAAAACACTTTAATAATTATCTTAAATACGTTTGAGATTAGGTACTTAATAATTTCCTTTATTCAAACATACTTTTGAAACGATAAAAATTTATTTGGTCTACATAAAATTAACAGCTATCTAGACACCGTAATCTGAGAGTACATACACTGAGACCGTAATGCAAGTCACGTTAAAGTGATATATGTCCTACTAGCCGCCAAATCTATCTTGTCCACTCAGATATTGACGTGTGGTCACAGATAAAGAATATTCACCACCACACATCATACATCTCATCCGAAGAGGCGACTAACGGCAAACGCAGTCGATATTACTCAGAGAAGAAAAACCCAAAATAAATTCCCTGATGCCAATTCGATTGGTTAGTGTGGAAACAGTGGAACAAAACCTCCCAACATTCGTAGAGGCATATGGCCTGTAGTGGATTGCCATAAGCTAACTGATTGATTGATTAATATTTTGGAAAACAGGTTTAGAAAATGATTACATCCACTTTCATAGATGCCAACCACTTGGAACCATATTTGTGATGATGATGATGATGTGACAAATATGTGTATGTTTTAGTGCATTACTACAACTGCACAGTCATTGCAATAACTGTATTTACATACAAGATGTAAACAGCATTGTTTACAATACCTCTAGTCTCGGAAAATCCAATTGTTTAAAATCGTAAAAACAAACGGCACTCGGAAGGCAACGGACTTGTGTCAAAATATCTGTGATTTTATGGAGGTATTCAAATATATGAATTATGCCAACTTTAGTTTGCCCTTAGAGCGTTGTTGTAAGCAGTATTTTTTATGGTTCAATAGTATTGACGGAACTGCTGCACATGAGGTAGGTACTAGGTCATCTCGATCCAAGTGCTCCAATCCCGCATCGGAACACTTGGAGCTCGTGGTCAGCTTTCCTAATTCTTTTTTCCTTAGTGCTTGTTTGGTTACTTTAATTTTGTATACCTACCTATGTGCTAACGGTGAGTCTTTTCAATTGGTTGTCTAATTTTCCTATTTTCAGAATTTCAAAACACTAGAGAAATTAACATAATGATGGTATATATTTCTCAAAATCACGTATAACTTGTGAGGTTGTGAAGATCCAAGTCAATATTAACTCAATCATACCTACTGTTATGGGATTTAGAAATTCCTATAATTTGCGTCACAAGTGCCACTTTATATTGTAAATTAATAGTTTAAGTAAACGATTAATTCATTACCTCTATTGAATTAATTTGTCTAGATATATGCTTCACCACTTTAACCGCCGCGCCGCGTATGGTTCCACTTCTTATAGAAGTAAAATTATTATAAGGATAGAGATACTATACAACAGAGAAACTTTATTTCCTAATTGTACTATTTTTGTTATTTAGCCTAGTAAGTGTGATTGAAAATCGCTTTTACTCCATCTTTCTATACAGTTTTAGAAGATATCTGTACACAGAGAGAGAGAATTTATTTACTGTCTCCACTAAAAAAAAAATATTGTTATTTTAGGGGAGACAGTAAGTGCTGCCGTTTTGTACTTATTTCTAATTGCAAAATGATTCCCCTTGTGGCAAATATCTATCATGAGGTGCAAGGTAACTAGAATCAAGCATTTGTTAGTTAGCTAGTATGTAGTATTTGTTAGTAAGTTAATATCATCATAGATATAACTCTCAATACAAAATTACAAACGCCGAAGACAATATATCGCAACTACAACAGTCAAGAATTCCATTTACAGTTTTTATTAAACAGAGTGCGTTTCAAAAGGTGTTTGTTACGTACATCGTCCATTACGTACAGCACTGTCCATTACGCTACAATGCCATTGAGTATAACCGCAAATAGCCGCGCATTATCCGCGCTCGCGATGCGCACGCGATCAATGTCATACCCATCTCCCATCTTTCACGCGACGGCGACGCGCGCCGACAATCAGTGGTCGCGTTCCTAGCATACGCCACTTGAGTCATATATGGTCGAAGAATTTAGTCTCATATGATCTATTATGAGTAGGTACTTGAGGAATTTTTTTTTTTTCGGTGACCGTTAGACTCATGTTTGACCAATATCTCACCTGTTGATAAGCAATGCTGTGTTCGACAGTGGAGTACGCTTGCATAGAAGTAAGCCATACACTCTAGTCTTAAAGACTGCCATAAAGTTATAGCCATGAGGAAACACAGATTCGGGCAGAGCACGGCATTGCACTATTTAGCCTACGCTTAATGCACCTATCATGCTGACAACGAGCACAATTAGGGACGATGTACAAATAATGTTGCTTTTATAATGATTATTCTTTAAAAAAAATCACTTATATACTAGTTATAGCTTTAACGTCACCTAAGTTAATGAAAATAATACCTATATCTAATTACCTGTTGAAAATTACATATACATCCACAATACAGGATTAACCCTTGATGCATAGCTAACAGAATTACAGAATCAGAAACATGCAATTCTTGGGGTTGCATATAGGTGAGACTTGAGACCTCAACAAGATTTCAACTAAGTTACCCTGTACTGATTGACAGATGACAAACGAGATTCTTCCAAATGTTGGAAAGGAGGATTTAGGAAAGCACACTTTGGGCTCCAAAGTGCAACCTTTGGATGCAGCGTGTCAAATATTAGCAACCAACATTTTCTCGGCTGTTTTCTATTTTATGTAAAAGGGAGCCCGTTGCTATCAAACGGATACAAGAATTATGTTTTTACGGCTAATGTGCATTTGATGTGGTTGGTGGAACACTGGGATGACGTACGCGGCGATATGAGGCTTTTTACGCCAACCATCTGCCATACAAAATGAGTAACATGCAACCTTGTCACAATAACGCGATAGGCGGGAAAGGAAATGGCTACTAGAGAAGCGTCGGTATTCGAATGTTAAAGTAGTTATTATATACTTGTCTCACATTTCCTTAGTAATCAGCAACTCGTAGAAGCAGTTTTCTGAACAATTTAGCGTCTAACAGAAAAGTCTAAAGGGAAGGCAATATAGCTTCATAATTATGTATTATTAGAAAGTCCATTATGTCAAAGTATATAACTGTTAAAAGTATAGCTAAGATTGTGGAAGTAGAAATCAATGACGCTAAGTGAAATTCTAACACTTATTTGGAGCTTGTAAATTTCACAACTTTAGAAACTGGATGTTTCACATGCGCACAAGATGTCACATAACGAAATGTACAATACTAATATTTAATTAGGTAGTATGTATACACACATACCTTTGTCTCACCCAGCTTCGTTAACTGCAGCACATATTAGAATCTAAACCTAACAACCGATATCGCTTTTTGCCAATACTGGTGCAAGCATCATCACACTCATATTTTACCTAAATGCGAGTTCAGCGATTCCTTTCTTTGCTGTACCGTAAAGTCATGGAACGACTTGCCAGCACACGTGTTTTCTTCCTCCTACATTACCGGGTCCTTTAAGCGGAGTATGAAAATATTTCTGGCGAGGCAGTCTAATTGGGGCCCGCTATTCGTGAGAAAAAATATATAATGACCACTATTCTTTGGACAGCTGCATCTAAGCCTGATATAGTCAGCAAAATTAATGAATTGTCATTTTATCCGCCTAAACCTTCGTCCGTAAACCTTGTTAATTTTATAATTGTATCAGCAGAAAGATTATTATCTTTCGGTAAGGCTTTGTGCGGATCATTTAAAAGTAGTTTATAAAGGTCAAAAGGTGGTTTGGTGTGCATTACTTTCCTAGTAAAATTTGTTTCTTGAATTTTGATATCGTGGTAGAAATTCTTTAATCACCATTTGATAAACTAGTACTTGTTAGGTACGTATAAATCACACTGCAGAAAATTCTTGCGTGTTAAGCTTATTATATTGGCGTTTATCCATAAATAAGGTTTTTGCTATGTTTTTGATTAAAGGTCCAGCGAAGTTTCTGTCAGTGAAATGATTGATGGTGATTTCTTGCAAGTGTACTTTTTCTAGCAACCAATATTAATATAAGTGCCTGTGAAGTGATATTGTCACGCATAGTAAAAACGGCTACTGTATAATTAGATTAGTCTAGACGTACTCACTTATCATAACCATTCATCTGCTTTAACAAACACCGGTAAATTTCTAATCTTAATCGTATTTAATTATGTTATTATTCTGTTGAATTTGTAATGTAAATGTTGGATATACTTTATGAATGATCATGTTTTATGTAAGCATCTGGTAATTAATACGAACATTGAATATACATGATATAGTACGGTTTCAGTCTAGTGGCTTCTAATTAAGAATATTTTCAAACACAATGACGTCATAGTTATCTGTATCCAAAAATACAGACGCTCTCAATGTATACATAAGTTTGTATGTGGACGAACAAAACCGTAATATAGATAAAACTCGTACTGTTGACCTTATGGTGAAAATAATTCCAATAAAATGATCTTCCCTTGTAAGTAAGATTGCAATGCGCGTGCGCTGGCATATGAAACACGCAAAATATAGATACTCGTAGCCTTTTAGATACTTTTTACTAAGAGTTACGACGACATTTTACATTTTTGTTTACTAAATTGCATAAATTATATGATTACATAATGTTTAGAGCTCATATTCAAGTCACACATGACGGTCTTTAAATAATTAATTGTTTGTTTTGTAATTAAAATTGCAAAAGGAAAGAAAGAAAATTATCATAATTAGTTTATTTTCTTTTGACGTAATCGTTATGATTATCACAGTACTTTTTTAAATATTGTTACATATTGTGTAAAAGGTATGTGCACCTTTCTAATTACCTACTTTTGTTTCCCGATTCAATTTTTAACTTCATACCGTTCATCGTCATTCTCCGAGTCTATTGCCAACTCAGTTGAGGTCGGTTTTATAGTCTAACTAAGATGCGACTGAACTTCGATATTTTCCGTGAAGCGATTACCATCGGACTTTGACAACCAAATTGGTGACATCGAAGTTCTGTAGTTAGGCTAGTCTGACTTTTGAGGGCTCCAACTACCCCTAACGGCTACCATAGATCCCCGTTCTCTCCGAGGCACGAACAGACCAGTAGGTACAAATAGCCATATTCATGTATACAAATATTTGCACTCAGTGGGAATCGAAACCGCGAATCCTGCGTAACAGTGGTGTCAACTGACACCACGCCAGCGCCACTGTTATGATTTATATACGAATTACCAGGCCTCGGGTGCAATCAAGACAAGTTTTAATGACTTTGAAGATGAGTCCACCTTATATTCAAATATTTTGCAAATTATAAATTCGATATTCATGCTAATATTTTAAATGTGAAAGTAAACTCTAAAAACCTGTGTCTGCCATTATGCTCTCACACCTAAACTTCTGAACTTATTTTGACGATGGAGGAGAGCTTGGCAAAGGAAAGGACTGGTAATATTTGGTATGCGATATCTGACATTCACGCATCCGCGGAGAACAATCAATTAATATATATAATTTCAGTCAAATAATAATACCATCCATATCCATAGTCATATAAAATAGTAACACTTTTAAATTGTACAATACAAGCCAGTATTGTACAATTTTTGAAGTCTCTTCGGCCGCGTTTACTATAGCGCTAAGTTCTGCACACCAAATTATTCGTTACAAAATCCATAAAATATAAACCACCGATAAATTATTGTTTGATAGAAAATCTATCAATTGTCGATCAACTCTCATACTATGTGATTACTCCCAAGCGCCTAGTCAGATGCAATTACCGCCTGATCGACGATCAAGTGGACTGTGTGAATCGTGTGACAGACAAGATTGCGGCAAATTGCAAATAAAAGTGCAGTTTGTAATGCCTGAATGCCATATGCCGTCTGCATTACCTTTGATTGCAATATGAAACTATTGCGGCTTTCTCTACATCACGGGACACACGCTAGCGTGGCCGAGTCGGATCGTTTAAACTCTTGATGTAAGTCGATGATACTTTCATACGTACAGGTTTGTAATGCTTGCCTTTTTACGTTTGAAGATAAGATGAGGTGATGAGGAGACTAGACAACAAGCCATGTCATATCACCACCATCAATACCTCAGCGCTGAGCCGTTACAATGTTCTCATTTCAGAGTTCGGATTTTAAGGCTCCTTTGAAATAATGTGGTTAATTTTTACTAGTTTCTAACTAGCTTATTAGGTACTTATTGCATTGCCAATAGTGCATGGTAGTATGCTGCAAAATTAACTACGAGTACAAATAATCTATATGTATACATAGTGGAAAATATGGAACGTCCATAGAGATAAAGTACCTACGTTAAATAATGGAGGTAGCGAATTACTTTTATTATAGGAAACGTTCCCCTATTTTTAAAAAGTACTAAAAATGAAGGGACAATAAGTGAATATGTTCAGAGTGAGATTCTATCAAGATTCAGTTTTAGAGCTTTCGCTCTATAGACAGTCGAAAATTTTCATCCTGTACATTCACTCAGCAGCTTAATGTGCTTTAAAAAAAAATCACATCCGTCTACAGGTGATGGATCTAAACGCGTACAAAACATAAACATATCAGTTGAGAACCTCCTCCTTTTTTAGAAGTCAGTTTCTTAGTTCTCGTCACCACATAGTACATCGCCTTTCAAGTTTCACCGCTTTCTTATATCTGTAGTCTTTTTATTATCAACCAACGATATACAATGAAGTAAGTATATACCTACGAATTTAAAAAATTCGTAAAGAAATAATTATATTACAAAATGAATTGAAATAGTTAAAAGGCTAATCTAAGATTACTCGCGACTCGCATTTCGAAAACAAATTAATAATGTAGATTTTGAAATTGCACCAAATGATTTAAAATATCAAAATCATCAGTTGCGAGGACATTTCTTTATTAATGTTGGACGTTAATAAGAACTAGTTTTGGTCCAAATATATTAATTTATGACATCACATGAACGAGAATTTAGTTTAGTCACATCACTTTGTACCTATTACAATATTGAATATAAATTTGTACCTAATACACTTTGACGTATTAGGTCACTATGCGAGTTCGAAAGTTTTTCCACACCCAAAATTGTCTACGAACAATTTTTTTATGAACTCTGCACAAAGTGTCTAAAAGATTTTATTTCAAAAAGTTATTTCACATGCAAAAAACCCAATACATACACGGACAAAGTTGCAGGTAAATAGAAAAATCATAAATTTTACTACCATATAAATATAATTAGCTATCCAAGCCGTGTTTTATAACAAGAAGTAATTTCTATTTTTCTATTAATTATAAAATGAAATTACACTTCTTTGTGATGACTACACGGAATCGTCAGTCGTGAGATTGATTTATCTCACGTTTGAAATACTACTTCCTCAAGTCATCGTTCCCAGACTTCTGAGAGGGTTTTATTAATACGTGCTCATCAAAATAGCACAACTGAATAACCTCAAATAGACATTAACACCGTTATTTTTTAGAGTTATTGATTCAAGATTATGTTTTCAAACCAACAACTGTTCTGAAGACCATTAAATTGTTTGCTAAGCAAAAAATAAAAATACCCATACTCAATTAAAATGTGTTCTTTTTCACCTGCGGCGGCGGCTTCCTCTGAATTTGGAACCTTATTAATCGGCTTACGTTGCGATTAATATGTACTTATAAAGGCGTAAATCCTCTTAATAGTAACATTATAAGATACTTAGAATATCTTTTGACAAATAAAATTCAAAGTCATAAAAATGTCTTGATCATCTTTGTAGGTGTACAACAACTATTTTTATTTTGTTTGATGTATCAATTCACTGCAGTCTTCTATAGGCACTACATTGAAATATTTTAATATTATGCGAACTGGTCATCGTAGATTTTGCGTATGGTTTCAATCGATGCCGTCCCAAGTCTCTGTATTCTTAACATGAAAATCATTTCTATCTATAGCCTCGGACCCCGTAACTCGCTGGAAGAACTATTTAAAGAAATTAATATTTTAATAGTTGCTTCTTAATATGTTGACACATCTTATAGTAGTTCGATCATGGAACTATTTAATCGGACTACTGATACCAAAAGAACTATACTAAGCTATACTACCTAATATAAGCTCTATTTCTCTTAAGCTCCTTTGCCAGGCAGGAAAGTTAAATTTACGTCTGTGAGTACAAGTAATATTCAGAAAAGGTGACCGCAAAGGAACATTGAGTATGTCCCTGGGTAGTTTGTCCACTGTATATAACATGCTAAGGCTGAAGGTCTACAAAACTATGATTAGACCTGTCTTCCTACACGGCTGCGAAGCATGGATGTTGCTAGAGAGACACAAGCAGAAGCTGCATGTCACGGAGATGAATATGCTAATGTCCGTGACATAGCAGACAAAATGCCGAAGAGTCACCTTCGCCGGTGCGGCCATTCTACGTCAACCACCTGACTACGTGGGTAATACATGTCTGGCCATGCCAACTCCGCCGTACCCCGGTTGGAGGCGTAGACCCAAGAAGTACTGGCTTGGCGTTGTAGAGAATGACACGTGTCCCAATGGAGTGGAAAAGGTAAAGCCGAAAATTGGACCCCGGACTCAGAGGTGAAAACTTTGGATGCGACCGGGACTAACGCAAGGATGATAATGATGATGATATACTTTCGGCTCCACATTAATTGTAGTAGACGTAGTAGTTTGCGTCACAACTCCTCGAAGGACAAAAATCACGGTTTAAGAATAGCCAATTAATTTGAATCCAATCAATAGATTAACCTTAATTTTATTTAAAACTAATCAGCATCAGAGACGAAACGAAATTATAATAGCCATAGTATTGGTTTCCTAACAAGTATTGACAATATTGTTCGCGGCACAATGGAGTATGATCGAAGATGACCTATGATACAGACAATGGTAACCGTTGATTACGACGTTGAAAAACCACTGAGGTCAATGTCAAAGTCCTTTAAACTTTTTCAAAACGTATTTATTTGGGATGTTTGTTGCTCAGTCATGCTGATAAAATGGAGATATGACTGATATTCTCACTTTTACTGGAGACGAAACAGATTTTGTAAAGATAAATGCGGAATATAACACAGATAAGGTACTTCCGACGTACTCTATCTTTGTTAACATTTGATACTGGAAACACTAATAACTAACAATGTTCAAAGAGATAACCTTACAGGTGAAGTCATGAGACGATCAATTTCTGAGTCTTTTCGCCACCATTGCTACTGCTACTGAGAAGCTACTGAAATATCGGAAATACCGTACATTAGATCTATACCTATTATCTATATATCATCTTTTATATAGATGAATCTTCATATAAATAAACATGAATCGCGAAATATATTGCTAAGCGCAAAACTCGAAGACGGCTGGACTAATTCGAGCAATTCTTTTTTCTTTATTCCTTGGACTCTACGTGAGTTTTTATGGAGCAAAGGGAACGGGATCAGGAATCCACGCAATCCGTGGGCAACAACTAGTTTATCATAAAAATAAAACGTAATAAAAATTGTTTCATTTCGAAAAACAATATCTAACAATGATTGTAAATCGATGTTCTACGATATGGATCTAGAATTATCTTGCTTCTAATTAGGGTATCGCTTTCAAATATCAGCATCGACAACAGATTGCGTTCGTTACACGGAAACAAGACAAAGCTATTTTAAGAAGAAAAAAACGAAGATTCAAGATAATGAATAGTCAGAATAAATAATCGATTATATAAATGATACGACCAATAATATTCCATGAAGGTTACTTCATACAAGTTGATAGAAGGTATACAGCGGGGCTGAACCAATGCTTCTCATAAAATTGTTTTGCGATTGTTTTTAGAATTAATAAAGCTTGTCTGCTTCATATTACCAACTGTTTAAGGATTAACTACATAAATTAAACATTGCGATAAAGTAACTTCATAGAAATAAACCAAACATTTTGCCGAGGAAGTATCGCACAGGAAGCATCTAAAAATTTAGATAACATCTTAAATTGTTGTATTATATTATCATGTAATTACTACTTAAGTCAACATGAAAACCGACAAATGAAAGTTGTATAAAATTTGACTTAAGTCGGTACATTAACAAAATCTCATACTTCCAACAGAAACATGAATTAACATGTAATGTAATCATTTATTTGAGCAGAATCTTAAAAACAGTCAGCCGGAAGGTTACATGAAGACATTTTACACAACAACTTAATTACTGTTGAAGATAATTATGATTATGTAAACAATTATGATTTAGCTAATGTGTAAGTGGTATTTATTTACAAATAATACAAGAAATTTCATGTCAATTAAGCACAAGATATAATATAATGTAACGGAAACGTACAATTAATTGTCCGTTAAGTACAAAAAATAATGTTGAACAAATATAGATTGTCAAGTCAAGAACAAGTCTTATTCTTACGGAATCACTCAGCTCTGCAATGACTCTGATTGACGTTCTTACAAAAACGAAATGGGTCATTCTCATCGCATTTCGGAATCCAGTGAAAGCCTTTCGACAGCCTCGACCACTTCAGTTCAGTCTGGACAGTAGTTATTCATTTATTTGACGGCGAGATTGATAAATTCAATGACTCATTAATTGATGTTACTTTTGTCCCTTCCTAACGTTTCCTTTTTATGTACGATAGAAATGAAAAAATTAAAAGTTTATGTATTTAATATTAAGTGGTTATTTGAAAAAAATGTTTAGTAGCAGTTTACAAGTTCATTTCTTGCATTGCGCTACGCCTCATTTTAGAGTTGGTACCTACATAATAATATTACAAAAAGATCGAAAATTGCGACACACTATGAGAATTTGGTGTCTGTGCTTTTATTTTTCGTGAGATTCTTTACCAACCAACAATCATTTTTATTTAATCATTGATTTATAGCGCATTCACGTGTTAAGGATAATCTTTAAAGTTTTAACCTTCGGGCACAAGTCAGGTAAACCCTTGTTTTTACAATGGATGATCAGGACGAACCGCTTACAACCAACCTTAGCTTAGGGCTTTGTTCGACATCCACTTTACAGTAAGTGCCACCGAAGTGTTGGTTAACCACTACGCGGATGCGATTAAACCTATCATAGAACGCCGTTTACGTTTTTATATCCGTATTCTTTACTATCACAATGTGTGGTACAACAGTAGCATTAAAGTATATTGCAACAAATACATTGTAATGCGTGTGAATGAACCCTAATCAAACAGCTCATTGTTTAAAATTTACATTGTACCTAATTGTAAATGATAAGAAGATCCTTTTTTCTGATGTTTATATAATTCTTTAATTGTAGTTAAGTTTAATAGTATAAATTTTTAAATTGATGTTAACTAAATGTCCGTTGCATTTTTAGATGTCGAAATTAAAAGCCTTAAAAGTTTATTCATTCTATCTCAGATTCACTGAGAGCTTTCTCAATTACCGAAAAAATAACCAATGAATACATTTTTTTGTTTTGACCATTTATAGTTTAATACGGTTTCAAAAGAAACAGCTCGCTCTCCTTATTTGTCTTTGAAAAAGTGACTGAAACAGCGCACGTGCGGCAGCTACGAAGATAAATTACTCTATGAAATACGGTACTCGCACAATGTACGCATGCAAAGAAACTTTCTATCTAGCTTGCCGTCGAAACGAAATGCTTATGGCTGACGTCGAAATTGGCGGAACCTGATGCGAAAATCGGGTAAGTGCCGCGAGTGACGAGACAAACTTTTTACTTGCAAAAACCGTAAACAGCGCACTTCCAACACAATAATGAATGCACTATTGTTTCTACCATTCATTCACACATACTCTGCTACTTTTGCTGTGTTTATGTTAGATATATATTAACTATATCAATACTAAATGTGCCTCGTGGGTTTACCTGCGGTAACGGTAAGGTTAACGCTTCATTCCCATGGGTAGTAACACATGTAGCGTGATTTATCATTAAATACAAATCAATCAGTCGGTGACCAACAAATGAAACGGTGCTCTATGGAAATGTTTTCTCTAATTCTACGACCAATTATTTATTAATGTATATATTATACTTACTATTGATTTGAGGTATGAAATACACATTTATTCATCAAAGATCTTGAGAACTCTCTTGTGTGATGTAATTTTTATTTTATACAGATTTTATTCTACAAGAAACTCAAATTGGAATTTTCCTGCTTCAGAAATGAAGTAATTATTAAATTAGCTGGCTTCTAAATTCGTATCTATGATATTACGTGACCTTGAGGTTATGGTATAGATATAAAGATATTTAAATATATCCTGCCAATCAGACAATATTCACCCACCGCGGTATAGCTAGTTAGCCGAATTTATCTCATAAATCATAAAATTACATGAAAGATAAGACAATGCGTCATTAATTACGTCATTACAATAAAATTTATGTATCGATAACATGCAAGTGGAAGGCATTAGTACGAAACATTATTACAATATCTACGCTATTACTATTGATTGATGAACAAACCTGCAGGACGGATCATCTTGTTTATGTTCACTGGACGCACTTATCACTGACTTGAGATGCAATCGAGGTAATTAATGATATGCTGATACAAACTACTGTTTAGATCAGTTGGTGTGGTTCGTGTATACAGGGCTTAATTAACCTGCCCCCCTAAACAAGTAGCAATGCGTTGGTCGTGTTTTCGTAGAACGGAATAGAAAGGAATGTTCAATGTATGAATTTGACATTCGTTCACGCTTGTCATAAACGTCAAAATATGTGTCAATTCCATAATTTTGAATATTCTATTCGACAAAACAACGACCAACAACTTGCCACTTGTCCAAGGGGGCTGATTTTGTCAATTTGTCGCTAGTATATCAATACCTTTACTTTAAACTAATTCAAAGGAAATTCTTTTATAATTATATCATCGTCTCAGTTGTAAACAAAACTTGTGTGTACCAGAGTCCGTTTTCATGTTATTATTTTATTTTACTATTGCAGGAGTGACTATCGTCTGATTCTCGACTCTGAAAGGAAAGTGTACCAGAGCCTCATCTGTCAATCATCAGTCGGTTCGATCATTACATCACACGCTATTTCAATAAAAAGCTGTTGGCTTATCAGGATCGTTTTCACAATAAATGAATTTAAACGCATCATTTGCGTGGCGTGTCCCAATGAATCTCAATTAAACTCACTAATGACCTTATCTAAATCACCAGCCTACTCGTCCTCAGATTGCATGGTGTGAGATAATTTGCATCTAATTTATTGCCTACGCAGACGACTTGAGTAATTTATGTTCGGACAGAGGAACTAGGATACTGAAAAGTGCTAATACATTTTGAAGTGAAGGTGTCTGCCACCTTAGTGGTATAAAAAAGGTATGATTCCGAAGTCAACCGCAGACCGCTGCGGCAGATGTAGTGTGTACCATGAAATAGATTTGAACATGATAATTTTATTTACTGCCGTGGTAGCCTAATGCGTAATAGACTGCTGAGGCGAAGTCTCGGGTTCGATCCCAGGTTTTACCATGGCACAGACCAATGACTTTTCGATGCTTTTCGAAGTTATGTGTGTATTTATCGCAGGTTTATAAGTGCCCGGTTAATGGCAATAGGATCGCCACCTACTACATTGGGACCTATACATAAACTGGCGAAATGTGGGTGCTAGCACCTCTGCCTAACCCTTCGGGCATATTATCTTATGTTTATGTTTTATATTATCGCCACCGATAACGTTGTAATTTTGGTTAACATATCCTAGTCCTAAATAATTATATGAACATGTTAATTGAGATATTGCATCGTTTTCGAATAATAATTGTTATTAAACACATAAATAAAACATCATTAAGTAATGGTGCCCTAGTCAGTTTCAAAGGTCAGAAAGGGACTTTGTTACGAACGCAGACAATGGGTACCCATCAATAATGTAAGATCAAATGCATTAATTTTATTGTTACACTTGAAGGCTGTTAGGGTCTGAACACACTGACTGTTAAAAGGTTGGCCAAGTCAATAAAATTACGATTTTAAAACTTACCATAAGAAATTAATGTTTCTAAATAAAACTGAATGATTCTGGATATTCCATAGCATTTGCTTTGACAGATCATACATTTATTTTGACAATAGTTGTACATGCATAGTATGCAATAGTTGTAATAATTGCTGGTCATACTCGTAGATAGATTATAGCCTAATTGCACCTGTCATTCAGAAGTATTTTGTACCTACAGTAAGTAAACGCGTCCTGTGGTCGTAACGATTTAAAGTCAATAACGCAAGTCAATTACATAAAGCTAATTGCTTCGACTCAGTATTGTATATCGCATTTCATTAGTCAATAAAATCTTTAGTCAGTTCAAGATTTTCTATAACAATCACGTTTTGGTCGTAACTCGGTATTGATTATTGTAATTGTTATTAGATTATAAATTGATATTTCTAATTCTACTATTGTGGCAGTGACAATAACACACACTGCAACGTAGGTAATTACTTTCGTTTGTTAAGAATAAATTTAACTCTAAGAAATTCATCGATTACTTCATATATATATGCATTAACACGATATTGTTCAAACCTTTGTTTGAGTTATCACCTTGCGTATAATCGAATTTTCATTCTTAGGTATGTATTATATTGCACCTTGGTGTCATTGTATAGGTGGGAAAGTAATGACTTGGAGACCTAGTATTAGTCACACATACAGCGTTCAATTAATAAGAATCTTTTCATCATATCACAACAATGGATGCGACATCAATGGATGCACATATTATGAATTACAATCGTTACATACGTGCTCACGACAGTGAATTGTTCAATCCTCAAAAATTATAATTATTACAGTATTAACTTTAATCCTTTTACGTACATATTAATTTCAATTATACATTCATAATATTATCACTACATAGTATAAAATAAAGTCGCGTTTTCTGTCCCTATTTTTCTTGTCCCTTTGTATGCTTAAATTGTTAGAACTACGCAACGTATTTTGATTCGGTTTGTTTCAATAGCTAGAATGGTTAAAGAGGAAGGTTTATATGTATATGACATCATGCTACGACTAACAGGTGCGGAGCAGGAATGAAAAATGTTGCAAAAACGGGGTGACGCAGACGAAGTCGCGCGGGTCAGCTAGTATTAACTAAAAGAAACACAGCGCCCATGTTTTGTTTTAGGCGGTAAAATACACCATAGACAAAAGACGTAACAGATAATATCAAAGAGTAATTATTTGGCTTCGTGTAGTAATATCGAATATTGGGTCTTACTGTCTCGATTTAAGTTAACACTTGTGCATAATTGCAAGATGGCTGTAAAAAATAACCTGTGATATTTGGATTCTTGCGTTTACGGGTTAACTGCACTAGATGGATAAAAACACCTCTATAAGTCAACTATCATCATATCTTTTACACAAATCTAGTTAACTTCACAAACAAGTAGAATCAAGTAAACCGGTAGGTACTAAGTTTATTTTAACAAGTTTAAGCTAAATCTAGATTCAAATCACAAGATTTGTGAATTGTAGGTAAAGATAACTGTCAGCCATGTCAATATTGTCATGTTGTAAGAACAAACAGTGACGAGGTTATCAGACTTATAATTTCTTAGAATTATGTGTAAAACTTGCGTTGTTAGTGTCATAAAAAATTAGAATTGCACATCTAACACCATCTAGTACTACTTTCCACATGTGAAATGTCAACAGATTGTGAAGCATGTTAGACATGTTCCAATTAAATTGAAACCGGTGGTCATATATTTGTTGGGCACGTACGAAGAACACCTCGTTTGTGAAGCAGATCTCGCGCTACCGAATGTCGTGAACTATGTTTATTTCATGCGTGCACTGTTTACAAATCTTGTCTTGTTGTTTTATATCTTATTTTAAAAGTGTCATTGATAAGGAATGTTTTGATATTGTGTTAAATATATATTAAATATATAAGTATGTGTGATAGGGTCGAAAAAGTGATTTAACAATTTCCAAAACTTGCTAAGTAGGTAATAAGTTATTTTTACTTTGAGAAGTATTATTTAAAAGTCTTAACTTTACATATACCATTTATAGTATTATAGAAAATATAGCAGTCAGATGACAGTCACGGAGAATTTTGAATTTCAGCCAAATTCGAATTAGACTGGAAAAGTCAGACCCCTAACTCTGAGGTGAAAGCCTCGGGTAAGATTGAGATTAATGCTGGAATGAAGAAGTATTTTTCTGAGTACGATATTTGAACATGCCTTTAACTCGATAGATGACTTAGTAATAACCTTTAGCTTACTAAAGGTGGAGACTTAGGTGTGAAGGAACATAAACGACCTGAGTGTCTAGTCTCAGTACTTAGGTACTTTTTAAGCTCGCTTAAAGGCCGAGATAAAAGGCCGACAGAAAGATAGTAGCAAAATTCACCGTGAAGCACAGTATATGTTTCATTTCAATACAATTTCCTCAAAGCATAACGCAAATACGAAAGTCAAGCAATAATAATTATAAATTAAATGGTAGGCTACCTCATACTTCATATTCAGCCATGGCCTTTTTTATTAACAGTTTGTTTGATTTTCTACATTGAATTAAGATATACATATCTATCAATTAAAAATAATGACTTGTTAGTCACAGCATACCTACTCATCAGAATCAACTTTTTAAAATATTAATGTGATCATTTTTTTACCGTAGGACTAATATCACTTTACCTATACCTACTTGTGTAGGTATATAGGCACAATACTGTCTTCAAAATATCAATAAGTACAGACCTGCCTGCTTGTGCTATATAATAATACCTCAAGACATATATTTTGAACACAAAATGTCTTGAAAATGTGCTCTATATGAATGTTTCACTGTCTTTTAACGTTTTTCTTGAAGTTAACTGTCAAAGATAAATTGCAATGTATCCACATACATACACTGCAAATACTCAGGTAGGTACACGATACAATTACCCAAAGCAAAAAGAAATCCACAATACTATATAACATCGTATTTAAGTGCCCCCAGTTAGAAATCACCAAGATTATTATTGGTTGTATGCCCTCAAATAAATCACATATAGTTTTCTTTTAAAAGCCAATTGGCCGGTGATTGTGAAAAGTAATAATAATGATTAAACAATGGAAAATTACTCACGCGGCCTTATTGGTTGTGTTTTACCGAGTAATTTTTGATTAGTTCAATTATAATGATAGGCTTATCTTGTAAAATCCTTGATGAGCCGAGTAACAGGTCACTAGAAATTGATTTTCTTTTTATTTGTTTGTAAAGACTAGCCACAGTTTATAAAGTTATAAATCGGTGCATTTAAGACCTAAGGTAGACAGAGCGTTGACTTGATTGAGCTATGTCTGGCATGACCCTTATTACTATAAGGTACCTACTTGTCATGGGTTATGGTTCAATTACATGTTTATTCTCTTCCTTATCCGCAATAGGTATATGTACCTACCTACATTTGAATTCAAATCTGTCGATAGCAATTCATTAGAACCTTTTATAGAATACACAATTTTCAGCCTCGTGTTAATATAGTCAAACAAAATATGTTCGCAATTAACATTCCAGCCGCATCTATAAAACCGTGAATTGATTATAGAGGCTAGTGTAGTGAACGACACCATAAATAAACTTCAAATGTAACCTACGATTACCTATCACTCGGTATACATCGAAGATGACGACCAACTTGCTTGTATTAATGTCTCATTAAACGCCGTTTAACACTAATTTGATTTCGTTCACACCTACCTATTTACATTTCTCGTATGGCAGACAATCTGTCGTGTTAATATAAATCCAAGCTTATACTGATCTCAACTTACTTATACATTATGCTACCAATACAGTCCGATACTGGTTCGATTTTTATATTAAATGTGTTGAAACGTGTCTTAACGAATTACTCAGTCTGATATATTTGTGAGGTATGTAGGTACCAGAAGCGTACTATTAAGATTAAAATATCTAAATTATCTCATATTTAAAAAAATTGGACAGAACTGAGGGAAACTAAAATAACTACATAATAAATACCCATGAATATGAAACAGCAAACTACAGTAGGGTGACCTAGTAGTAGATGTAGGAAAAGAATCAACTTAACAATCTTCTGAAGCTATTTATAATCTTGGGGGACGGTGGGGTCGACTGGCGGTGACCGGGGCGTGAGGGATATGCCAGAGGCTACCTCATCTACGCCAACCGATGACCTGAGTCGCACTCCATTTTGAGTCATCAGTTTTAATCGGTTCGAAGACACACACCCACCGACTGTGGCCGAATCTGTGTGAGGATTTCTGCTTCAAGAAAAAGCAGTTGGAGTCGTCCTTCAGTCTATATGCGAAGTTCTCCGCAGCAAACTAACTGTTAGACCATAGACTTCGCATGTCAGCTTAATATTCTCTCCGAGGTCCGAGAAAGGAACTAAATATATAGGTATGCGTAACCTGCATTAGAACAACAAATTCAATCAGGTAAACATGCCTGTAAAGTAAATTTTCGCTTAAACATTCTACACATTTACCCTTGGGGTTTGGTAGCAAATACATGGCTAGGATAATGAGCTGTTCTGGTCTCTATTACGTAAACGCTACTGGTGGTAGCAAGTCTTTAAATAATGCCTACAAGTGCCTAACTCCCTCATTACACGTCGTACCGTTAGTTGGTGCCTTCAATGATTTAGCTTTAGGCTTTAGTGAAAATAAGACGGTGCGAAGAAGAATAGCAAAAATTATCTTCGATTCTTAGCCTAGTGAAGTTCGTATTAGTATGATTTTAGATTGACATGGTGATTTCTATAAACTTATAAGAATCCATGGGGTGTTTTCCATGTTTGTTTGGTTATGAGTTTATCCGATATTTCGGCGCTGTTTCCAGCGCCATGATCACTGATCATCTCGTCGTAACATCTCACGATTAAGAAATAACCACTACCTGTCCAGTAATGCAAACATTCACTCTGATCATGACGCTCGAAACTATACCGAAATACCATACTGAATTGATATACTTATCTATATTTATGAGTACACGATTATAGTATACTTTAAATTTTTACATAACTACGATGATGAATGCCAAAGATGATTCAAAATAAAGATATTGACTTAACTTATTCAATGTCAATCCTATCCCAGCTTCAAACATTTATAAGCTTAACATATTAAACATTCTATGTAAGAAAATAACCTTGTTATTAGTGAGGGTACTAAAAAGCTATAAAACTAAATACATATACCCAGATAGTAGGCACGTGTTCTAAACTACCTAGTTTAGAATATATTTCACCCATATCAGACTTTTATCACTGAACGTGCTATGGATATGATTGGAAATCACAAATTTTATGTGCACTTAAAAGCTTTAGAATAATAATTAATTCTCCCATTAAACATGTGAACAAGTAGGGCAAGTTATACAGCTCGGTAGAAACAACTTCGAGAAAGAACTATCCAAAAGGATCCAATTGGGCTGGACAGCTTTTGGCAAACTAAATCCTCTCCTCCCTCCTACCACAATGCCAGAAAACAAAGATCTTCGACCAATGCGTCCTACCTGTTATGACCTACGCTGCCGAAACGTGGACATCGACTTTAGTGTTAGTCCACTAATTGAAACTCGCACTGCGGGCCATGGAGCGACCTATGCTTGGAATCTCTTTGAAGAGTAAAATTCGCAATGAAGTCATTCGACAAAGAACTAAAGTTACCGACAAAGCTCGCAGAATAATCAAGCTGAAGTGGTAGTAGGCTAGAATGGAAGGTAGGACGCAATGTAGGACGCTGGACGGATGATCTGAAAAAAGCGGCTGGGACAGAATGGATGAGGAAGGCTAAGGATAGGAAGCAGTACCTATAGATGAAAGTACATAAACACTGGCTATTTATTCTTTTATTCTGTAGCACGTAGCACTGTTCTCACAGTGAGTAGTTCAGTGGTTCGTCCTGTGATAATTTCGGCCCATGGGACGAAACAATACTTTTCCATAATATAATAATTTTCATTCGTTGATTCGTCCCATCGATTTAATTTTAGAGACATCTAAGTTTTTAGTATGGTCGACAAGACAATGGTGATTACTTTAATAAAATAAGGGTGACTGAGAGACTTGTCGACTGAGATCGCAAACTTTCCCAAGGCACTGTCTCCTTCGCATGGAGGGGAGGTGTAGCCGGGTGGAGCCCCGCGCTCCACCTGGCTTCTCCGCTGCGCTCGCGTCGATTTACGAACACATATTCAACATTTCAACCAACCCTTTGGATAAAATACAATTTTGATCTTGTCAACATAATTTTCAAATCAAAATTAAGAGTAGTTATAAATATAGTAATAATGGTTAACCCGGTAACGGATGATTTGACATTGATTAAGGAGAAATGATCATTTAAGATTTTTTTGATATCACTTACCTACCTACCACCTGATGGAAAGAGGTTACCGTGGCCTATTTCCGTGTGTAACACCAGGGGAGTTACACTCGCGCTGCCGACCCTGTAATTAGGTTTCTGTGCCGTCAGTGTAGGAGACAATGCAGGACAAGCCTTTCGTCTTCTTACTGACAGCACAAAAACTCTCCAGTGGGCTATATTCTGTAGGGCGTATTCTGTAGGGCGAAGGTACTTCCTCAGTCGGACTGCTCAAATGGGCAGATATACCGCAGTGTCCTACCCTGCTATATATATATATTTAATTACTATCAATTATGTCTCCTAATTCTATGGCATAAATATAATTTTAAATTTTAAATTTGATAGTATAAATTGTCTATAGTCAAAGAATAGATGTAAACATTATAGTGTATTACAACACAAGACGAAAAGAGAAGACTTATATCGCACTTTAAAATTGCGACACCAGTCTTTAAAATAATACTAGTCTTATATATTATTACCCCTCTGCAATATTATTTTAAGCAGCATTTTCCTTGCTGACGGTACTTCATACAAATTTTGTATAAAATGAAAGAAAAAAAACAATAGGACGAATCACTGAAGGAAAACTTTAATTATTTTTAATTTGTGTGATTCGTCCTATTGGGCCGAACACCTATAGGACCAAACACTGACTAACCTATTCTCAATTTACTTACCAACATCATAAATGTCAATATATAAAAATTCTAATTTAACGAAATCTGTTCATCCGTTCGGAAGCTACGATGCTATAGACAGACAGACACACACACATACTCATCTCTACGACAGGGGTTAAAATTTGAAGACAATTATCCATAAATTCAGTTTTTCCTGTCCAGTTGCTAATGTATATGAAAGTTAAGCATTTATCCTTAGAAAAGCAGATATCTGCGTCTGCGCAAGAAACGCTGTACAGTATCGCGTCACGTCGTGATGCGGTGCGTGTACAATCTAGACACAGCCGATTATACGTATATATTCTCATCGGGGATCAAACTGGCACACTCACGCGCATCCACCCGTTATATGAAGACTAATAACAACACGTAACTAAATTGAAGAGCGATTCGAATCGTTTCATTTTGTACGCATAGATTACAAATTAATAGAATAAAATATTGGAATGGAACATCTCTATCTTCGAACGGGTTCTGTCACGTGCGGTGCTTATCGAAGTAAGAATTACAAAATTGGTCTAGACGGTTATGAAATACGGTGAATAATTTGAAGTGATCAGAGCGGATGTTTGGAATATTGGACAGGTATTTGTTATCAACCTTGTAATGATACGACGAGAAAGTTGGAAGTATTGCTCCTGTGAATACTTACCAAAATAAATCAAACAATGAAAGGGAAGAGTAGTAGTCAAAAAGTAGTATCCACAGAGTAAACTTGGATACAATACAGATTGATGCTCAGATAGAGAAGAATGAAAACTCTTATTACTAGAAATCATACCTAATTATATTGGAGGAGGGAGAGGGACCCGCCACTTACCAACGGTTTAACAATTCCAACGATAACAATAGCAAAACAATTAGTAATTGTCGTAGAAAGGAATGTCAAACCGCACCCCTCAAAACAAAATGTTGTCGTATGTGCAATATTCCGCAAGTACAAGTCTCGACACGTGTTTACCCTCTACACGAGGTATCTTCAGGAGCACTCTTATACAAAAAAAATATGGTATTTATCACTTTCACTGTTGGAAATATTAGAAGATTCTTTAGCAGTATGCCTAATAATGACAACAATAAGTGCTTATTCATGAATGACACGTAAAGATATCAATCGTTGTTCAGAAAATGAAGTGATATGAGAGGCTGATTTCGAGCGTTGCATAGGTCATAGGTCGCTGGGGCCTGTCACCGAGATCCGGTTAACGATGTTCACTGTTGACTTCAAACGTGACAAAAAAGGCATACCTAACATTATGACAGATACATTGGCAACGGTTACTAGACAGTCATTTGCTTTGATTACTTTTGTGTGCAGAAAGAATAATATCCAATAAAATATTTTTCTGAACATCAGTTTTAAATTTAATTTAATAAACAAAAGTCAAATTAAAATGACGAGCGCATAATAGGCAGTAATGACTTTACTCAAATGGATCCCACTCAAACGAAAAATGTCTATTTCACATAATATCACAATAACTCATCTATCTATCTATCTTCGGATTACGTTCCTATGGCCAGTGGAAGTTATTGTACGTAGTTCCAAACTTCCATTAGAGTGAGTTAATTGCGCTTATTATTCACGGTTGACATATTCTATAGTTTTAACTTGATACAAATCTAAGTAAAATTTCATTATATCTCTTCCATAATATTTTCATGGCGTTTATTATCATAGAGTACCTACAAGTGACAACTAATTCTAAAAACAGAAGTAAAAGTTATTGGTGAGTGGACATAACAACATTTTAAGTACTCGTAATATTTCCTCTTGTTGAGTATTGTCGGCATAAAAGCAAAATTGCAATTTGCAGACTAATTGCTTTGGTATTACTCGTACTTGGCGAAACAACGTGTAATTATTTTGTATTGTCACTTAAAGTATAACTAGACACCATTGAATACTTTATTCTTCATTGTGAATTACTTAACAATAAAAAATAAAGACTGTGGATTATTAACCATCTAATCTAAATTTGGACATACCTAAACATAATTTGGTATTTATTATTATACCTAAGTACGTTCATGTCATTTAGTTTCTATGTACCACTTCATTCTTACTTATATAAATAGTTTTAATGTAAAATATAAAATAGCCGCGGTAGCCTAGTGGTATGGGTAATGGACTGCTGAGACGAGGTCTCGAGTTCGATCCCAGGTTACCATGGCACACACCAATGACTTTTCGATGCTTTTCGAAGTTATGTGTGTATTTATCGCAGGTTTATAAGTGCCTCGGAGAGCACGTTAAGCCGTCGGTCCCGGTTGCCATACAAACATCTATGGCAGTCGTTACGGGTAGTTGGAGCCCTCAAAAGTCCAACCAGCCTAACTTGGAACTTCGATATCGCCATTGGTCATTAGACCATTGGTTGTGGAGGTCAGATGGCAGTCGCTTCACGGAAAATATCGAAGTTCAGCCGCATCACAGTTAGACTGGAAAGCCGACCCCAACTGAGTTGGGAAAAAGGTTCAGGGAATGATGATGATAAATAGTTTTAATGGACGGGACCTGCTACATGCTACGTTTATCAGAAAACTCATACTATTTTCTCTACACTTGTTTACGCACTTTGTTTATTTTAATGTCTGTACCATGATACGTAGTATTATTGAGTTTAAAGTCATGATCTCGGATGATGAAGTGTATCACTAGGCCAACTAAACAGTACCTATATTTCACTAATGTAGTTCATTTTAGTATGAACTTCATAAGAGCGAAGGCATTTCTGAAACGAAAAACATTCTGAAACGTGTTGACCCAATTGAGAATGAAAACACTTTACATAAAACGTTCACAGCGCTGACTGAGCGAACTTCAAAATTTACGACAAATGTTCAAATATTTACTATGCAATAAATGTTTAACATAAGACTTTAATGCTCGTAAATACGGCAGAAATTTATGTTCATTGATGAGATACTTACAGTAGCTGACTCTTGGGGTTGTAAAAGCTTTGTAAACGGATAAATAAGCGATGATAGATACTATATTGGAGACGATCTTAGCTGGGCAAAGTAGGCGTGTTTAAACGAATTTCAGACTCAGGAAAACACTAGTCCAACTCACCGCGTGTACCCCGATGAAAGCAATGAGTTCATATCCTCTGCGGTTGGAGTATGCAATGAAAGTGACAGTAACAGGCCATAGGTCAGTAACACAAAGGAAAAAGAAGTGAATTGCAATCTAATAGTTTCTGAACAAATTGTGCACTTCGAAGTATCTATCGTAAGCGTCCAATAACATCTAATATTGACTCTATGAATTTTACCCGATTGTCTATCGCATGATACACGGCCAAAGACTTCTGTATATATATATATATATATATATATATATATGTACCCTATGCCTAAACCTAGAAGTAATGGGACAATTGACTGATGAGGTGATTTAACAATACGATGTCAATGACCAGCCTACCTACTTATTAGTACCTACACCGCTTTGTTACAAATGGGTGACAGTTCATTATGGGATTTCACAATTCTCAAAATTAGTACATTCCATACAATTTTACGTAAAAGTTTTATAGGTATTCAAATCGATGGAGTAAATGAGTGCTACCGTTGCAAGTGATAAAATATATCCAATTACAATTTTATTAGTGGCACGTACCAATATGATTGTATAACCGAAAACACTAATTTATCCATCATTAAAGTTTTTATTACAGGAAAAGGCACTTCATAAATATAAAAAAAATATCGAAGTATGAACAACGAATTACGAATTTTATCATTGTCGTGAGTTGACAATTTTAAGTAAGAAGTAAAGAACCAAATGGCACTTCCATACTCTTAAAGTGTTGACGGTTGTAAAAAGTGCGAAGTTTTAATGGCATTTGTATTTTAAGAAGCGCACAGTACATAATTAGGGTGTAACCACATTAATCGACGCGGAATCGGCTTAAGCCGAGTGCGTATCACCACACTACTCGGCTTATCGCCGATTAGTTGTTGCGACGGCTGTTAACATGCGATCGGCAGTCGATTTCTCCGAACGGCCGTCACGACGGCTGTTCACTTACGTTCGGCAGTCGACTCCTCCGAATGGCTGTCACGGCCTCTGTTCAATTACGTTCGGCAGTCGACACCTCCAAACAGCCGTCGCGACGGATGTTCGCAAGCGTTCGGCAGTCGACAGTCGTGATCGTGTGAGACCCCGAAAATATTAACAAATGCTTTCATCGCAGATTTAAGTTTAACTCTGAGCTGTACGGACATTCTGGCCTTTCATTTGGAGATGAAGGCACGCGAGCGGATTCATTAGTCTGCTATCCAACGCCAATCGTACCAACGGCTACCGTCGTAGATGAAGGCATGCGAACGGTTGATTCAACTGCCGTTCAACGCTGTTCGACCGTCTCCAGCGCTGTTCGGCAGCAGGCGGAAACGTTCCGCTGGATTCAGCGCCGTACGGATGCGATCAGCTAATGGACAAACGGTTCGATTCGCCGTCGGCCGATGCCGCGTCGCGTCGGCCGAGCCGAGCCGATGCGAAAGCTATTAGTAACACTCTTATTCCGTCGGCATAAAGACTTTTTTAACCGGCTTCAGCCGATTCCGCGTCGATTAATGTGGTTACACCCTTAAGTTGGACACAATATGTTATATTTACACCGAATAGAAAGTTTTATGACAAGCTATTTTTCTTTGAAACTAGTAAAGGTATTTATGTGTCATCGGTTACACTATAGGTAGGTACAATATACCTAGTTATAAAGAGTTCGTTGAAATCTAACCATATTGATTAAGACTAGGTGTCGACTAATGCGGCCTCCGTGGAATACTGAAGGCCATCACATATCCTATAATACATAGGTATAGGTACAGTTAACAAAAGATTTATAGAACCACATTTACATACAACATTGTATGAAAAAGTGGTACCGTATCTCTTTTGTCGATTGTACATATTATCCAGGACTGCACAGCCCTCTTTGCGTCAAAAAGTACAGGTACCTATATAGGTACTTTTTTGAGTGAACTATTTTGTGTGAAAAACTAAAGCTATAGAGGATGGATTGACGTTTGTTGGGTAGACCTAACAAACTTCAATCCATCCCCACTAACTTTCACACTAATACTATCTGTTGTATTAATAGAATACAAATACTGTTTGGTAAATCACATACCAAAGCTGTATTTAAGCGAGAAATAAGTACCTACTTACCTCTCTAACCCTTTTCCATTGAAACAGTCTCGAAAGTCTCAAATGAGCAGCATTTAATTAGGTACATTCCAAGCAAACAAGACAATGATTAGATATGATTGTTATAATTGCAAAGAAACATGTATCGGTACGATAATAGAAAGAGTGGCGAAATGACGTGTATACGCGAAATCTTTACCATGAGAACCTGGTCCGCGGCGCGGGCGCAACACAATAACAGCCGATCGACAATTGCTCTGACGTCATACGACACGAAGAGAACAACGTTCACACGGTAACGTCTTCGCATACTTTGACAGAAATAATAACTAGACAAACTGACAGTGATTGTTTGTATCTAATTAAAGTTTTTATACATAGAAATAACTGTACCTATCTACTTGCTAGAAATAAATGTCTTGGGGACAAACGACAAACCATTCATGGCAGGTATGCAAATCATAGTCAAACTTAACATCAAAGTTATTGAGTAATTATGGAGTGAGGGCACGCAACCAGGGTTATCATTTTCATGTAAAGTTATATTTTCATGTAAAGTTATCCTTACACATCAGGCATGTCATCTAGCCCCCGTATCTGCCGGGGTGCGAGGGATATGTGGGCTATACCACACCTCCGGCAACCTAAGACCCAAAGACGGCGTGCTTTTTAGTAGATTCGAGTCCGACATAACCTACACAACCGACTCCGGTGGGGGGTATCCGTGGGGATTTTTCGCAAGCTAAAAAAGGCATGTCATCTAGACAAATGGTTTCGTTTACGACTGGTATAAGCGTAGGTAATAATTGATTTATTCAATTCTTGGTCTATGTGGTTAGCTGGTGGTAACACTTATGTATAGGACATTGGCATTTCTAAATAAATTATTTTTTAAACAATATTAGTTACCAACTAATATTCCAAATATGATATAAAAAACAAGATCCTACATTTTAGGCTCGCCCCCTATTACGTGGGACCGAAAATCATAGTTGGCGAAATGTGATTGTAATAACGGACGTGAGTATAATTATATATTGTATGTATGTATGATTTACAGTTAGATTCAGTGTGACGCCTCTCTGGTGTCACAAACGTTCATAGACCATGGTGATCACTTTCCATCAGGTGGGCCGTGTGTTTGTCTGCCACCTATAAATATTATGATTTATGAATCCTTAATAAAAAATAATCATTGTTTAATACTTTCATGTCCACCATGTTGATTCTTATTCAGTCGAACGCACGTGGCGGGCAGCTCGGAGCATTATATTATCAATAAACTTTATATCACATACCATTTCATTCAGATTTAAAGGCATACTAAATTGCATTCGCCAAATATCGTATAACAGGGTCCTGTAATTAGCTTCCAAGAAATATATTTCCTCCATATTCCACCATGATTGTATGAAACTGTTAATAAAATTATCGTAAAATTTAAATGGACTAACACTTGACATCTCAAGATTCTCCAATCGTAAGACTATTACCTAAAGTGACGAAAAAGTGTTTACGAGATTACCACGCGTCAGTTCGAAAACATTACACTGGTGAAAAATATACGTGTTCTAAAATGTTGTATACTTGTAAAATACATATTATGCTTCGAAGAAACGAGTGCTTTCAAGTGTTAGCTGCTTGACAACTTCCACAAAAAGTGGAATCAGGGCTAACAAACATTTCGCCGAATCTTTACTACATATATTTTTCTAATGGTTGGTTGTCTTTGCGAGCAAACATTACTGTTTGACTATCTGTGTTTGATAAACATTTGGACTTCATTGCTTACTAGACAGAGCGTCTGCGTATGATAGATAAGAATAAAGAATAATCAAAGTAATGTGTGTATGTTGGCACGTGGTCTCATTTAATTAGTGGGGTTTGTGAACTTTGTATTTGCGCTTTGACTTCGAGTAGGTAATTAATAATAATATTTATTTGATACGGATTTAAAGAATAATTTATGCCTGAATTAATGACATGGCAACGAGTGCACAATATAAGTATAGATATACGCACTGAATGAAAATAAAACCCGCGACCTCCGGCGTAGCAGTTAGAAAATAACGTGGCGAGGATGTGTTTACTTAACCCTAAAGCGGTCGATGCTTCAATCGATTCAAGATAGGCGCATTAGTTCATATTTGTCAACGTTGTTTGTACTAGCCAACTTAACTGTCTCAAGTAGACTACGGAATCACATTAGCTACGGCTCGCCAAATTTTGTTTGTGCACCGAACAATATTTGCACGTAGGCATGCGCTTGAATAGACCTTACTTACTTTTCTTATTAGATAGGTATACGTTTTTGCTCAGGACTATGTATTTAGGTAAGTCAAGATTCAGTGAATCATCATAACTCTGGAGCTCAGGATCCGCTCTCCTCTCAACATATTCTTTTTTCTTTTTAAAAAGAGAACTCCCGCACTAGGGAACAAGCTCCAAATCGGGGGGAACTTTACAAACATACAACTAACGGACACAAAGTACACCCAGACTCAGACCAACTATTTGTGGATCACACAAATTTTTGTTCTGTGTGGGGATCGAACTAATAACCTCGTGCACAGCTAGCGCATACTACGCCCACTGAGCCACGATTTGGTTTATTTTTGATTGTCTGGTAATATACCTACATAAACCACCAGCCAACCTTTATTTCATTGAAAGTACTTATCAAAATATTTATGTTTACTCTAAATAAATTTAGTTCATTTTTAAATTTTAGAGAGATAAGTAGTCAAGGATGCAGCTCGGATTCAATTTATTTATAATGTTGTATGGTTTAGACAGGCAGCCTAGTTGGACAGCTTATGTGGCGTAGCGGTAGTGAACACAGCTGCTAAGCAGGAGGCGCGGGTTCGATCCCCGCTCAGTGCAAATATTTGTAGGTAGGTATGCATGAATGTGGCTATTTGATCTGGTCGTGGCCTGAAGAACACATTAAGCCAATGGTCCCTGTTCTCATACGAACATCTGTAGCAGTCGTCACTACGGGTAGATGGAACCTTAAAAATTCAATAACTGGTCTAGCGGCAATACTTGATAAGTATCCCTATACCTACAGGTTGTGGAGGCCAGATGGCATGGATCTTTCCCTTTTCCAATCTATAACTAAGTACAGGTAGCAATGCATCGGTGACAACTCTGTTACAAGTTTCATGGTATTTGACATGTACCTATACCTACGTCAAAATTAAATCCTCAAAAAAAAATCAAGTCTTAAACAAATGACAAAGATTATTAGGTACGTCCCAATGAAGTCATCGAACCACTGTGTACGCCTTACTGACCAAACACATGCAATTTGTAAAGTTATAAACATTTTAATAAAACACAATCATAGATATTAATCAAATAACAATTTGATGTTATCATAAGGCAATTCATGATTTTAATACATCCGCTCTAGAAAATCTACCGGTCGTTAATGCCCACCTTTTTATTGATAGATATAGTTACCGGCATATATATTGACCACATTGACCAAAAGTAGCGAGGGAAACAAGGCTGTCGCCATCGTAGCGCGTCTAGTACAGATTGGTTTGATATATCGTCGGAGATTCTGGAAGCCCGCTAGTTCTAGTCGCGTCATGTAAGTACATGTTATTTTAACGACTAATTCTTCCATTTTTTAATCGAAATTAGCTGTGTTTCATTAGCTAGTAGCTTTAATTTAAAGTAGTTGTTGATCATTTTGAAGTAGGGGGCAAAGGAAGTCTCTTTCTAATTGGCTACCCTTGTAAGATACACGAATTCTTCCGTTGTTAGTTAAACGGGATTGCAGTGCCCCCGACTATAATAATATATGATTGGTGGTGCGTTGAGCTCCTCCACTGCCGAAGCACCCTGTACTATCCTCAAAAGACACCCAAAAATCTCGTAGGTAGGTACACATATAGAGTAGTCAGATATTGTGACGCAACTGGGGTCATAATATATGTCAGTACCTATACATATAGTGCGGTGTATGGTGCGGTACAAAATCAGATAATGAATGGCAACGGTGTAAGCTCATAGAACCAATCAAATTATGATTACGCCGGTATTCGTCACCTCCTGTGTGGCCATCTGACCAGTAGCGGCCTCTTCAAGTGATAAATTGCTTATAGCATGCTAATATAATGACATAGCTAATTTATCACGCCATTGCAGTTTTTGCTCGAAAAAAATCTTACGATAATGGTTATTTAATAACGTTATACGCTAATAAGGAGGTAAGTGTTAGGTTGTTATAGATATGTCAGCGAATAAAAAGCAGCCATTACTTTATAAGAAGCTATATGTATAACCATATACCTACATTAATATCACTAGCGTAAATAGACCCACAGACTACTTCATTACAGTGTTACTGAATTTAAAATGCCAATGGCAGTGACTTGTGACTTTAAAATGCCGAAACTTTGACGTCACTTCAATTATCTATTTCTGTCAGAGTTGATAATGGTTTATAAAAAAATGATTCACGGTTCACCTCACGCTTAGGTTTTATGGAAAGATTCCTTAATATATATATATTTGTTCCTCTAAGTTGCACTTGCGTTTAAGCTTTGGAAACATTTATCTTCGTAAAGCTTGCTAATTTTGTATATGGGTGGGTATACATATACCCTCTTCTCTCTACATAGAGAGAAGAGCAGCCCTCAGGAACTAAAATTAAGTACAAGCTTTGGATTCAAGCAGGATAGGAGTACGACAAAAAGAACTTGATCAGCGCTAGTTGGGCTAGTCCTTGATCAGGGTAGCTAGCACGATGCGAGGAAGCGACTCGGACGTCGGAGGTCGCAGAATTACCTCCGTCCTCCATGAGCGCGAGCCTGGAGGTGACGGGTGTACCTACAATAGCGGCCTGTCACACTAAGCACGCAGCATATCTTGGGGCTAGATGAGGACACTATGGTTCCCACATTTAGGGGAGGTGGGTCATCTCAAAGAGATGTCCTCTGGATGTCGGGGTGCGAAAGATATGTCCCGCGGAGGTGAGATTATACCTTCCGCAATCAAAGACCCATAGACGACGTGCGTTTTAGTCGGTTCGAGTCCTGCATAATCACCTCCACCCACTTTGGTGGAGACGGTATTCATGAGGATTATGCGCACGGAAAAAATGTAGGTAGAACGATATAGTATTTCAGCGCCCATGAAGTCACTTCGACCACCGCACCTCTCAAATCACGCCATAAAAAATTGTTATCGTCTTTAAGGCAAGTATTCAGACTTTTTTACTTTACGAATAAATAGGTTATGAAAAAATACCTACACGAAGATTTTCTTTTTGCTTAGTAACTACGAGTTATGATTAACGTATTAGGGTTATGTCGACAGTATCTATTAGATGTTTTCAATAAATAGAGATATTTATGTACTTAACAAAGGTGTGACTAAGCTAAAACTATATTTGATTGCAATGCCAAGGAAAAATATTTTCTGTGTTGAATGTATAATTAAAATAAGATTTATGAAAACTCAATGAAGACCGACACTGTGTATGAGGTGAAAAGGAATCTAAATTTAATACCGTAAGTAGGTACAGATTTTTATCTTGTTATCATATAAGTAAGCAGGTAGGAGATAAGTAGGAGACCGGATACGGTGCGCTCTGTGCGGTATTACAGAAACTTCATCCGACGCACGCTCATGCTGTGGAATGAACTCCCTGCTGTGAGTTTCCCAAGCTCTTCAATCTGTGAAGCTCTTGAATGTTAACATAGGCCTCTGCCAATTTTGGGAGGCTTTGACTTATTTTTCCACCCTGGCCAGACGGATGCGTACAGGGTTTTGATTCAAGATTTCCTTCTCTCGCTGTGATTTCGTCTGCGTTATCCGTCAGACGCAAGAGGCGTCTGATGGACGACCCCTTCGGATGAGATAATTTCCCAAGCGCTTACAAATTTAAATATGAAGTTCTTCAAGAAGGGCATTAGAAGATTCCTACAGAGTCGGTAGTGCGAGTGTGACTGTGGGATAGGTTTTCCTCTCGAGGTTGAGACCTCAAATAAACCAAATTGTGAATATGAGTAGGCGAGAAGACATCGTACTCCTGTATACGCATACACCCTAGCAAACAATACTTACATAGCTACCAACTTCAGCTGATACAAATAAATTCACATTAATAAATAATTAATTAAGCTAGGTAACGTAAAAGTCGGGTAACATCTAGAAACGGGGCGTAAAAGGAATGGTGCGGATTATATTACTTGTGGAACCGAGGTTTATCTTAGTACTTACAAACGTGATTGGAATATTATTAATTACCATGGGACTATACAGACATTCCTTTCTATTCTAATTATTGTACATAAGAAACATCAAAATTTCGATGCAATACAAACATGAAATAAATTCTGTTCTGAAAACTTAAGTTCAACTCACATTAGTCAAAGTTGATTATACCTACCTTACCACAACTACATTTTGAAAATTAACAGATAAGTTTTTTATTTTTGGAGCCTGGCAATGCCATTACTTTTTTCCTTCATTTAATTTGGCTTAACTTGGTTTACAACTCCTAACCCCGATAGAAATGTCTAACTGGCTACGGCAAAATAAAAATATAAAAACTGTCAAATCTTGATAGGAAACTATCTATCGAAAAGATGAATGTCTAACTCATTATTTACTTACAATTTCTACATACCACTTAGATGGCAGACAAACACAAAGCTCACCTGATGGAAACCCTGCACTGCCGACCCTGTAGCGGGGAGAGGAGGGCGGTTGAAGGTTAAGTGAGTTTCTGTGCTATCAATGCACAAGACAAAAAGGGTTTCATACCGATCAATCTCAGTAGATCCATTGACCAGATCCATTATGGAACCACCCTCGGTCTTCCTACTGACAGCACTAAACCTCTCCACTGAGCTCTGGCTACGCCAGAAACACAACACAAATATGTCATTAACCGCGGTATCCTTAAGGGCGGAGGTATTTCCCCAGTCGAACTGTTTAATTAGAATGGAAGATACCGACATGTCCTACCTCCTATTAAAACAAATACAAATTTGCTACTACATGTGTATAATGTTCAACAATTATGCAGTTCAACCGTAGTCTATCCCCGGCGCCCAGGGGTTTCCTTGCAAACCACCGTAATTTTTGCAACATAAGACGACCAAACTAGTTAGAGCATTTGAAACTTTAATATCCGTGACACTAGACTTATATTTCTTTAAACTAAGAGACAAATATATTAACTGATATATTTAGAACTCCTAGTATGTGCAGTATACATCCGTATTTAAGTTATAATTATATTGGCTGGTCATGAGATGTGTATACTTATTCAAACACGACGTAGTCTCTGCGGTAATGGTTGTGCATCAATCGTTATCTGTGTCTAAGAAATCAATAGATGCATCTGTACCTACACCGGTCCTCATCCGGAGGGTGGGAACGTACGTAATGGTATCTTATGAAGGTCTTGTTTAAGATCATTATTTATAGGTTCATGTATAATGGGAAGATACAGTTAAGGACTAAAACTTTTAACGTAGGTACCTTTTTGGGGCGAATTCTTATTTAGAAACTAGTTTCGAAATCTAGTTTCGTACGTGGCCGAAGGGGTCTTGTCTAACTATAGGGACTCCAGTCAAAGTGATATTCTATTGGATCGACATCAACTGCAATTATGACAACAGAAATTTAAATATTTGAATATTTGTGATTTGAAATATTTGGTTTTACATATTTGTATTATTAAAATCACATTCTCTGAGAATAATCCCAACTCAGTTGGGGTCGGCTTTCTAGTTAGACTAGAACTAAGATGCAGCTGAACTTCGATAGTTTCCGTGAAGCGACTGCCATCGGACCTCCATCGGACCACTACCCGTAACGACTACCATAGATGTTCGTGTGGCAACCAGGACTGACCGCTTAACGTGGTCTTCGAGGCACGACCAGACTAGTGTAAAGAGCCATATTCATAAAAATATTCTTCGTTCACGTTCGCTACCGCCACGCGACAGAAGCTGTCCAAAGCAATCCCTTAATAGCTAATTGAAAATACTTCGCTTCGACGCGATTTCATCAATAGAATGTCACTTTATATATAGGTCTGCCATGCACGAACTTCGATATTGAAGTTCAGTCGTTTCGCATACTTAGAATGAACTGAGACTCGACTCCAACTGAGTCAATGTGATGAACCGCTAATAAATGTACCTAATCGGCCGGACTGTTCATGGTTAAGTACAATATCGAAGAACTACTATCCAAATAAGTAGAATAATAATTATTTCAAATCACTTCGGTAACAAATGATGATTGATATGTAGATACTTTAAACATTGTGGAGAAGCTTCATTAACCATTTACCTACTTTCTTAGAGCATTAGACTTAGAGGGCGGCGGCGGTCCTAAAAATAGTCATTACTCGCACGTGCTTGATAGTAGGTACCAGAGTACTTACGCGAATCGAAATGTCAGATGTTAGACGACGATAATTTTACCCACGAGTATATCAATCAGGCTCTAGTTGCGATATTACAGCAATCACAGTTGCATGCGCAGCTAATAGATCTGCAAGCAGTAATCAGTAATATTAAGCGAATGAATATAGTTTGTACCATTGAATATAGACGCAATGTGACGGTGTACATACCCATCGTAAAAACACTCATCATTGCACCGTAACGCTTTAAAAGATATGCGACTTTAGTTTCAATTACAAGTCAGATTACCTACTTTATATTAGTACTATTACTATACTTACCTAGGTCTAAAATAGCATAATTTTCTTATAGTCACCATTGAATTGCCCATAATAAAGTAAATTAACCCGCTCAACAAAATGAAAGGAAACTGAAACTTCATGTTTTTAAGTTGTTTATCAAAGTTTAGAAAAGTCAAGTGGTAGAGGTATGACGTATGCAGCATGAATGTGCTGGTTACACCAGAGAAATGTCACCATTTTCCGTAGCAGTCTATCAACTTAGCATAGCAGTGAATAAAATATGATAGACTCAGTTAGGTACTGTAACATAATCTAAACAGCTCTACCTTCAAATCGTTACCCTGTCACATCCACAGTCCAGTCTAGACTAGTTTGATTTTTACCAAAGGTATTCTGAAGAACTTCCTAAAGGCTTTTAGCACCTACCTGCCTATTCAGCTGGAAGATGCTATTATGAAAAATCTTTCGAAATCACATGAATATTACGCACATCAAAAATTGCTAAAACTACATAGTCTAACACAGCTGAATACTAATTGTCTTCAGAAAGAGTCTGTGTTGCAACTCAGTATATCCATAACCATATCCCTTGGCTCGTAAATCAAAAACTATGGTTTTCCATTAAGGAAAAGATTTCTTGTTATTAATTCTATACCTCTGAAGTTCTATTGTTACTAAAGTTAAGATGATTCTTCCCTCAAAGCACGTAATTTACGCCACAAATGGCAGTTTCTTTACTGAAATCTTACAGTTGGTCGATGACGAATAGTAAAACTCAAATGAAACCTATGTACCTAGTCTTTGTACCAAGTCAGGTTTCTAGATAACAATAGTCCATTGACTTCGGCTCTAACATTAGCCCGGATGTGTGTTAAGGATCAATGATTCAACTTGTTTTATTAGATACTGTATCCTAAAGACGTTGAGTCAAGAATAAGAACATTTTTTCTTTTTCTTGCAAATATTTTAGAACTGAAAACTTATGTAGGCATGTTGGACATTATTGCAAAAAAATTGAGTTGAAAAACCATTGAATTAGCGACACCATTACCAACTCCTCTTGTTTTAAATTGTAACCATTCACATGAACTCGAATACGGGTTTCACTTGTGTCGGCAGTCCCGGAATGATTGACATGTTTTTAATATTTGTATGCCTAAATGGTAGAATGTATCAGGAATCTTCTTGTTAAAATGTAACAACTCAAGTAATACCTACATTGTATACCTACATGTTCTAACAACGATTTTATTTTAAACACATTGAATATGGCCACAAGTCATAATTGATAGTACCTAAAGTGTTAAGTTGAATTTTTTACAGGAATATTGTAATCTGGTGTAACTGGCTATAAAACCGTATACGCTATGTATTAGAAGGTACTTAAATACGTGACTGGTATTATCCATAGCTCTTTCCCGAGTAGGTAATATTTATTCAATGTTTCATCATTCGAAAACGATTACGTTAAACAGGCATGTTATGGTTTTGCAGCGATGAAGAAAATCTATTAGCGCAGAGAGATAAAACAACAATAAATCGACACCTGTCTAACGGAAATATGGGTGGCGATATTTCAGCCTTCAATGCTAATATGTTAAGAGGCAGAAGATATTCTGAGAATTGATTGACTGTGTGCCGTACAAATCGACAAAGTGAGGTCTATGCAATTTATAACACGCACCTACCGTCGAGCGAGTTTGTCACTGTCATATCATCTAATATTAAATACCGTTTTTCGGGGTGTTAAGTGTGATTTCTTCGTAACAGTTAAATCAACACTTACCTATACAGAATATTGAGACAGAACAGAAGAAGAGCAAACAGTATCGACGCGTGCCAACACTCGGCCGGATGAAAAGTAATTTTGTCAAATATGTAGAATCATCGCAACATTTTATGAACTGTTACACACGTTTAGTGACTTTTAACAGTCACTCATAACATGTATGTGTAATTAACTGTATGTAGGTACATAACCTACCTACAAATAATGACATCCAAGTCTACTTAAAAATCTAAATCAGTTGACCAAACAACATTTATTTCGAAGTTAATCGCTTTACCAGAGTCAAATAATACGACACAAGAATAATTTGCTTCGATTTGATTTGACCAACAACATAGTACCCAGTGTACCCACACAGTAAACAGAGTCTACTGTGATGTGACAGAGCTAACTAGACTCAAACAAAGCATTGCTTGTACCTAATATAAGTTCTAGAATATGGATACACATACTCAGATATTTTTTCCTATAAAACAACAAGACAAATGTAAAAACATATGTACATAGCAATTTTTTGCATCAAATGGGAATCAAACCAGTGACCTCCAATGACGCAACAGTTGAATGCACTACCGTCACACCACAGAGGTCGTCAGTTCATCAGTTCATCGCTGTAAATGAAATCTTGAGAACAGAAGGAGATATTGAACTTACTTTAGGTTGGTGCTCTTTGGATTGAACAATGCAGTTGGATTTTTGCGCCGATACGCGAGCTTTCACTCCGGCAGTGTTTTATTCATTTCATCTCGCTTCGATACACAGTTTTCACTACAAATTACACCTATTCAAATGTCATGTAAAGGTAATACCTACTAAAATGCCCACACCTACTTTCTATCATCGCACCGCTCGCCATAGGGTGGGAGTTCATCCTCACACACTGCGACCGGAAACGGTGCGCACTGTGCGGTATGAAAGGAGTTTCATCCCGCGCACGCTCAAGCTGTGGAATGAGCTCCCTACCGTGGTTTTCCCAAGCGACTACAATATGGGGTTCTTCAAGAAGGGCATTAGAAGGTTTCTACATGGTAGGCAGCACGTCCTCTGGTGTTGCAAACGTCCATAGGCCACGTTGACCGCTTCCCATCAGGTGGGCCGTGTGCTTGTCTGCCACCTAAGTGGTATAAAAAAGATGGGTATAAAATACAGGCAACCTACTTATAATCACATTTCTTAAAGTGAACAAGGATACTTACCAACGTAGATATTTAAGCGGGGCGTGAAAAACATCTGTTGAGGCTGTCAAGTTGAGTCGTCATTGTAACACTAGGTGTTTGTAATGGTGACCCTCTTCCCTGAGACTTTGCCTTCAGCTTACCATGACAAGAGGTGGAGTCAAACTGACGTGCCCTAAACAAAAATAAATTTCTTCATAGTAGCTCTACAAATATCTACCTTTTACTCACGAGGCGAAATAGAAAACTAATATTTTAAGGCATTCTACATTATTAACACAACGCATCTAAACCTAAACTATGCGTGTAAACCTTCTACAGTGTATATACATAATTAAAAATTAGATACTTTTATTATTTTTTAACATCCATACCATAATTTCAAGCCTCTGTCCCATTAACTTTGGTAGAGACATTTAGTGTATGTAGGTACTCACATAGAAAACCAGAGATGTAAATAATTATGTTCATCTAGATGCCAATACTGAATGGGAACCAAACCCGTTGCCTCGGACTCAGTAGTCGAACGCTCTACCGCTATTCAATTACGAAGATGCCATTAAATTTTAAACTTTATAGATATACATAGACATAACGTTCAAAATTAAATGCAAAAGAGTTCATTATATGGTTTCATTAACTTTAGAACTATTAATTTTAGACTTTAACAGCATAACTGGCATAACAGTAAAGTGCGGACGCGATTCGGACGTCGGAGGTCGCAGAATGACCTCCGTCCTCCATGAACGCGGGTCTGAGGTTGGAGCCGCCTGTCACCCTAGGAGAAGCAGGCCGCGATGGGGACACCATGTCGGGGTCCTAGGACTTACGTAGGTGAAACCGCGACGTGAAACTAGTGAATAATAAAGTTGTTTATTGTCAACAGGGTGCCGACTGCGATGGTGGAATCGGGCGGGTGCAGGGGTGAGGGCGGCGGGGGGTAGCATGGCAGCCACGCTGCTGCTCTTGCTGGCCACGGCCGCGGTCGGCGCGCGTCTCGGCGAGCTCGCGCGCCGCGACACCGGGGATATCTTCACTATTATCGGTTGGTTTACAGACTAATCATACTCCCTCATTTAATCACGGTTGAATCCAGAGCTCACAGTTTGAAGCCCAGAGCCGTATTTACAGGATCTAAACGGCAAGCATTCTCACCTACGTTTTCTATATCTGAACAATTAAGTCTTCATTTTAACCCCTGATGACGCAGCGGCGAAGAAGATTGGCCAGCATCTCGAAAATTGTGGAAACGTTTGCACTGAACGGGAATCGAACACGCTACTCTCTCCCTCTCTCTGACTTAGTAGTAGAATGCACTGCCTGATTATTGAATGAATGAATCATCATTCTCATTCTCTGAACCTTATCCCAACTCAGTTGGGGTCGGCTTTCCAGTCTAACTGTGACGCGGCTGAACTCCGATATTTTCCGTGAAGCGATTGCCATCTGACCTCCACAACCAATGGTCCACTGACCAATGGCTATATCAAAGTTCCAAGTTAGACTGGTTGAACTTTTGAGGGCTCCAACTGCCAGTAACGACTGCCATAGATGTTTGTATGGCAACCGGGACCAACGGCTTAACGTGCTCTCCGAGGCACGACCAGACCAGTGCAAACAGCCATATTCATGCATACAACTTTTTGCACTGAGCGGGGATCGAACCCGCGCCCCGTGCGTAGCAGTCGCGTGCATTACCACCACGACACGGAGGCTGTCTCCTGACTCTTGAATGAATGAATACGACTATATACTATAGTACAAATATATATTTATTTTAGGAGACGAGTGCAGCGCCGCACAATGCGCAGAGCACGGAGCCGGCGCGGGCGCAGGCGTCTACGCGCCAGGCGAATGCGCATGCGCATGTCCGCAACGCGCACCTCTCTTTAGAGAGGACCGAGAGCTATGTGTTGATGATCTACCAGGTAATTACTAGCCCGTTACTTTTCCAACCGTTTTCTTTAAAAAGTACTTATGACTTAATGTTAAGTGACTGTTAAATCAAAATAAGTACCTACTTAATAATTACATTAAAATTTTATTTCTTAATTAGGTAGGTACCTACCTACTTATTTACAGTTTAGTTTTCTTTAACACTTTAGTTTTCCAATACTTTATTTATTAAAGTATTTAGCTAATCATTAAAATCCAGATAAAGTGACTTGCTCTAAATGTTTCGTCATGTTTGAAATTTGAGACAGGTGTAATGATCAAACGCTACTTAATATCCGTGAAAGTGTACTATCCACTAATCCGTCAAATGATCCGTAAACAGGTACAGTCACCTTCAGAGGTAACGAAGCACTAATATTAATTACATATAATTTTTACATTGAACAAATGAATAAACATTCTTATTTCCACTTGAGTGCCAATCTCGTTTGCATCCGAAGCTCCGGAGTTCAGGATTCACTCGCATACCTTCGCCTTCATTATTGGTTTACCTAGGCTTTCACGGAGGAGACTGCTTTAATTAGGGATTTTATGACATGGTGACTAGCACTTTTACGTCAAGTCTTATTTTGTGTTAACACTTTACTCACTATAATCTAGTTCGAAAGATTGTTGATGATACTCATGACGCTGACGGATGATAGTTGCGTCAGTTAATTGATTTATTCTGAAGAAAGACAAGTTCAATAATTTCATGTTTTGTTTATTATTTCATGTAAGGTTTTATAAAATATTAGGTTTAAGCTTTTGAGGGTGACTGTACCTGCCTACTATTAACAATCATTTTGCTATATCACTGTTGAGATTGAGATAGCTGTTAACACTCAACACGGTTGTCCGTACACTTGCGAAATTCACACTTCATTATAATTATGATGATAAACAAATTCACACTTCACTTTAATTATGATGATTTACAAATTCAGTTTGGTATCTACAAACTAACTGAATTTAACAATCATTAGGGTTTTTTTATATAGTAATCATTACGTATACGTATTTTCAATACACAAACAACCTACCTGGTGGGTAACGGACATCGGTGCCTATTACCGCCTACTACTAGCCAACATCAGAGGCGTTGCTAAAGCAAAGCCAACCTTTTCCCCACCCTTTTCTTTCGTGCGGATATTCGGGCTCGGGTTATGACCACCTTACCTTACCGTATGATGACGAACTTAACGAGGTGGCGGAGAAAGAATACCTCAATTTTAGCCCGTGCAGAATTCCCCACGGCCGAAGTCAGCGAGGGTAGTTATGTCGGACACGAACCGACCAAAAACACACGACCGAATTGATTGAAGAGGTTCTGACGTCCGTACCTACTTCGCACTTCTCTAATTTTAGTTAAATTCTAAACTTAATCATCATTCTGTCTTCTATATTTACTTTTCATACCGAATTACTCCATATTAGGTAGATACCTACTTCACTTCTTACGATTTTTTTTAACTACAGACAATAATACAAAGTTATTCACATATTTAAATTTTCCACAAGTTTTACTCCGTAATTGTGAAAAATTATGCATAAACCGATACCTATTGTAATGAAGAAAACGCTTTGTGCCTATTCGTGGGAGGTAAGATACTAAGTACATGCAATAGATTTTCAATTGCACTATAACATTAGTGTGAGAACTTCATGAAACAATCGAATGGCTTTCCATTTTCTTTCTACGTACCCACAGGTACTTGATAAAGGAAATGATTAGGTTGGTACTCATTTTCGACAATCGGTCAAACTATAATTGCTATTCCTCGATGTCGATTTTTGCAAAAAGATGAATCTATATATTTGCATTGTGCATGAAGCCGGTTGGAGAGGTTATGCCTATGTCGGAATCGAACCGAGTAAAACGCACGTTGTCTTTAATTGCCGGAGGTGAGATAGTAACCACCATACTCGTATACCTCCCATTCTGGCAGACACGCAAGGTAGCCTCGAAGCTGCGATAAATTGAGAATTTGATCTTGCTATGAAATTAAAATTCTGCTGCACTATAGGGAACGCTTCTAAAACCGAAGGCCCCTCCCGACAAAAAAAATACCAGCTAGTAATTTTTTTTTGCTTATAGGTATGTAGTGCACCAGGGCCCTGGTTCTACTAATTGTCAATCATACTCACAAGACTGAGATTATAAAAACTGCCATGAATGACTTTCGACTTTATTTACATAAACAAAGTTAAAAATTAAATGAAAAAGAGTTAATTACATCGTTTCATTCATTCTACACAATGCGATTTGATTTTCTACTTTAATTGTGTAAAGGTAGAGTTCATAATTAAATGGCATTTTTGATTACAGTGGTTTGACACAGATTACTGTGTCTTGACAATGGTTGACAGTTAGTAGAATCGGGGCACAGGGCAGGAGTACTGCCTTAGGCTTATGACGCTCGTGCCATTATTGTTAGTTGCAACTAGTTATAACTAGCAGTGTCATCGTATTTGAAATATCTAATGTTTATTGATTTTGTGAATATTTTTTGTTTCAGAGTGTTCGTTAGCTACGTTTGGGACAGGCCCTACAATGCAACGCATCCCGTTCGTTTATTTACCGCTCAAAGGCCAAATTATACATCCATCAAGAGAAATTACTTTTCAAAGTGAGTTTACTGTTAACTATATTTTTAGAAGATCTTGAAAAGGATATCCCCCCCTCTAAAGAATAACCTTGTCCCGTCCCCTTCCCCTTCCCCTTCTCCCTTCTTCGCTATATGGTCGGCAGCATGAATGTGACGTCCCTAGTGTTACAAACATCCATAAGGTAACCACTTTACATCAGGTGGGCCGCGTTCTTGTCTGCCAACTAAATGGTATAAAAGAGAGCACCAAAGAGATAACAGACAACAGGCAACAACTAAGATAGACTGGAGAAAAGCGGACCCCACACACAGGCGCCAGCTTCGCACGCGACCGGGATTAACGCAAGGATGATGATGATGATGATGATGAAGAGAACAGTAATAAAGTCAAAAGTATAGTTTCAGGTTTCGATACAAGTCCAGATCGTCTTTAGAGATGATCTGTAGATACAAGAGGCGATGCTACACCAAACTGCACAAAGCAAAATCAAGACATAACTCTTTATTTTTTTCTTAGTTTAATATAAATCTTTTATATAAAAAGTAGTTAATTGGCTCTCGAAATGTTATCAATAACTTTAACTTCACATTTCAGATGTAAAAACTCCAATATGCGCTGTTTCTAACGCCCGTTTTTTAACGAGAAAAGGCTTCCTGGATTTGCGAAATACTTTAGATGCTGATGTACCTTTCACTCTATTCCGCGATGAAGGTCGAACATTCTTACAGGTGATTTCTTAACTATACTTTAGTACGAGTACCTACTAACATACTTATTTTCGTAAGTCCTAAGTTCATCAGTGGACTGCAATAGGCTAATTCTTTAAACTTCAGAGGTGAGTTGCATGGTAGTATTACAGGCTTACCATATTTCTCTGCTAATAAACACGTAATGTTCACAGTGGAGCGGTGAGGACGAGATGCGTACGAGAATGACCGGCCGCGTAATGATGGTTCAACTGCTGTGTCGTGACGTCACCGCTGCTCCTACGTCACCACGGGATTTGCGAGGAGTTTTCACGCCATGTATCGCTTTTAGAGTGCAAGGAACTACGCCTAAAACTTACTCAAGTATGTTTCAAGCTAGTATACATATTCAACAGTGGCGAAGGCACCATTAAATTCTATTTCTGTTTATTTGTTACTACAATTCTGTAAGGATCCCTTATGATATTTGGTAAATGCTTTGCTATCTTATGTCTTGTAAGTCAGCTAAACTTTCAAGACAGTCTTAACCTTCTTCGCCACTGACAATACTGTCATACAAAAATTTAAACTTATCGTTATTATACTTATTATAACTTATCGATATTTTCGTTTACAGATGTAACAGAAGTGCAGTTCGCACCGAATGCACAGACGTCGGAAACAACTCAATCTTCAGGCCTTACCATATCCGAATACGTAGCTATCGGCATCAGCTCTCTGCTTCTTGGTCTCGTCTACGTTGCATCTGTTTTCCTTTTCTTACATATCCGAAAACGTCGAAAGAAAACGTCTGGCGAAGATGGTAGACGATTAAAAGGATTAAAGAAAAAAGATGGGTCAATAATAACAGAACGTGATATTGTGCGAGTTAATAATGAAAGAATGCAAAATATGCCCAACTCCCAAGACGATGGAGTCGTTAAGAAAAATCCTTTATTGAATATTGGAGGACGACAACTCATCGATATCAAAATGTACCCAAATGATTCAGGCAGTAATTTATCAGACTTAGATGACTTTGCTGATAGTAGTGCGCAAAGCGATGACAACTTATACAAAGTAAGTTCAATCAATCCAATCACTTCCACAATTCACCATCCATTATTCCAAAATGACATTGTTTTTAATTTTTAGAGTCAAACAACATCGGCATTAATACATCATGGGGATTTTAAAATGAGGAATGAACATCTAGATTTCAATCATCGCGATGAGTCTAGCATTGAAAGGCTTCCACATGAACACGTGTCTATCGTAGAAACAACAGATGACCGAGAAATTGCTCGACCGGTTGGTACTACTCGAAGAAAATTATACTTCAATCCTGCGTACTTTGAACCACAACTAATGGCGGTATGTACACTTTATTATCTATTGTGTGTATCGTATGAATGATATTACAATTGATATTAAAATTTGATCTAATACTTTTTTCAGGAACCTCCAGCCGCTGCGCTAGAATTTTTAGTCAAAATTAGAGAAGTGATCTCAATAGCCAAACATAAAATGGCTCAAAAACGTTTCCAACCAATTCTAAACCATATTCCCGAGGAAGAAACGTTACCTTCAAATGGTAACAGCATAAACAACTATCAAAGTATGGGCAGTCAGAGAAGTGGAAGTGTCATCAGCCTAAAGAGAGAGAATAGCAGGAAGAAAAATTGTATAGGATGTCCTGGTTGCAAAATAGACAATTACAGTGATACCCTAAACATACCAAAACTTAATAGTCCTGTTTGTGAAAATTGCCAACATAATAAAGGTGATAAGCAAAGTAGTATACGAAAATGGTTGGAAAACATCCCTACTTTAAAACAGCACCCACTCTACAACGACTTGGTACCAACCACGCAGAGCAATTTAGCCGAGTCCCTTTTATCTCTTCCTAATATTGAAACGAGAAAACTAAAAAAACAAAACAGTTTTTCCAGTTCGAACTCTGTATTCATGGCAGATCATTTTTCGGTTCCCAAAAAATCATCATCTGTCAAATCTGAACCCACCACACGTAATTATAATCTACCGTTGCCAGATTTTAGAAATTCGGAACACCAACATAATAGTTTGGATTTCTACAGCCAAACTGTCGGACAAGCAGAGGATATTACACCTATTGGCTTTGATGATTACAGCACAATAAGCTCACGAAATACAGAAAATAAAAGAATAATGCAAACATTTGCGAATAAAAATTCATTACCCGATATGGTAAATGAAGCAATAGTTCTAGACCACAGCACAAAATCGTATACTCAGAGTAGTTCCGATGAAGAAAGATTTACTTGCAAAAACCCTAAAATTGCAAACCTAACCCAATATTTAAGAACCACTTCAGAGAGCCTTTCAGGTAATGATTACGAAACAGACAGTTTAGAGAGAAATTCCAATAAAAAAGAATTGTCGTCTCCCACCGAATACACGGAGGTATCGTCATCACAGTCAAGTCCAAATTCAAGCACTGCTCTACCTTTAGATGAAGAACTTACTATGAGAAATGCTGTATATAAACCACACTTCGTAAGTAGTAATAGTAGTACGCCTTCACCGTATAAAGATATACACGTAGACCCACATCTTTATGAATCTATGGATAATAAAAATGAACCTCCTACATCAGACATACAAAAAACCACAAAAGATTACAGTTTAGTAACTGAAGTATACGTAAACAATAATTACAACTTTGAAAGTGCACCTACATCACCGTGCGGTTCTGACAGCTCCAGAGAGAACATGAAACTTGCAACAGCTACTACTGAAATAAAAGTACAGCCAGGGTGCTTAACTATTGAAGTAAAAGATTCTCCCGAAAACTATATCAAAATTCATGAATCTGATGGTTTCGAGCCAGACACTTTAGACAGAAAGCATCCAAAACACCAAATCAAACCTTTTGAAAAATTGCAAAGCAATATTAACAATAAGGAAAGTGTATCTGGCTCTCAGCGTATACAATTGAGAAGTTGTGGTACTTTTACTAAGATAAGTAATAAAGTGGAACAATTAGCAAAATCGAATAGCCTTAGAAATATATATGACCAGCAGAGAACCGGGAATGATCGTCCAAAGTTATGTCTAAGTGTATATAGTGGATCGAAAAGTTTGGAACAAACTCGCGATGAAGAATGGGTAGAATCCGAAGATTGGCTCACCGAAGAAGGTCGCATTTTAACTCTAGAACTTCGACATTCAAAAAGACAACGGCAGTGTACGCCACCAACTATAAAACAAATAAAAAGGTTGTCACTTCCCGATGTTTTGCCACCTTTGCCACCTACCGAGGAGGATCCTATTTATGAACAGCCGGTGTATCCACCCAGAAGAGTCGAAACTGATAAAATAGTAGTTAATGATGCATATCCAAAAAACGTAAGTGGCGGAAGCCTCAGTCCGAGGTCATTTATGAGGAATGCGAGGAGTGAATCAACCATACCTGATTGTTCAACTCCTGAAACTAATTGTAGGGCTTCCTGCAGTCCAACGAGCGCTTCTGTCCAGCCACAATCCTCGGAATATGAAAATTTAGAGTCCATAAACAGCGTTATTCATAATGTTAGCGACCTAAGCAGGACTTTCAGTAAAAATAGTTCAGCTAAAATAGCTAAAATAAATACTAATACTTTTGTTAAGCCATCTAAGAATGGACACTCTAAAGCTCGATTCCGTAGAAAGAAAGGACATATCAACATTCAAGATTCGGGATATTTGAGTAGTGACTCTACTGGTTCAAGGCAAGTGCCGAAAAAGTTAGTAGTTGCGAAAATAGTGAGTTGTAGTGACAGTGACGATACAGAGAACGAAGCGCGAAGTGAATCTGGTGCTGAAAGTATAGAAACGCATTCGGTGTGCTTTGACAATTTTAGACAACTGCAAACGAATGTTGAGTGCAATTTCAGTATAGATAGTAGAAGTTCAAGAGACAGTAGTAGGAAGTTTAATAATTCCGACAACTAGTTTATAAGCATTCCTATTAATTTTAGTTTTGTGCAATATAAAATAACTGTGCAATAATGTGTGCAATAAATTTGTTCATAAAATAGTATATTTATGTTTAGGTTAAACTGTAATTGAACCAATGTTATAGCTTATTTAAAATATGTTAACCTTATAATGTTGAATATTAACGTGTATAACACGAAAAATAATATATTAAGATCACCTCTTAAAGCATCGATTTTATTTATTTTAGAGAATATAGTTCTAGAAGAAGGCCGGACGTGCAATGCAAGAATAGAGTAAGAGATAGAATATAATTGTATTAATTTAAATGTACAGTGTACATTATATTGCTATCATATAGATTAATATATTGTTTTAGCTGTATATATCAATATAGGAGAGTCAGGCAGCAATGTTAAGCTTCCTAGTACCTGACAAATATACTAGTGCTCCAGGGAGGACAGCCGTAAGAGTTTTAATCCTCTCTGTTGTATTTAAGAGCACAAATATTTTGGTTATGGACATAAGACGTTAGTTGGGAGCAAGCAATCGTAATACATATGTACAGCTATCACATAATAAGGAGTACCGCAAGGGTTAACACTCTCGTAAACTATCGTAGTTTATAGATAAAATACTCATGAAAACTACAAGTATAAGGTTGGTTAGCACTCGAATATGTATGGATTTAACTTGGAAAAAGTGAATGTCAATGGAAATTTATTTAGTAACTAGTATACTAAACTAATTGCTTCGTTTAACTTTAACCGTGACGCATATTATGTTCACAAAGAAGTTATTGAGAAGCAAGAATTTTGATTTGTGAAATAAGGCTTATCACAAATATATTATTAACAGCAGTTAATTTTATCATGACATGTAATTACTATTTATTATTATTTACTATTATGATTATTTGTCATTGTATCTAGTCTTCAATTTTCCCAGATATTTTGTACGTATAATTTACGACTTAACGACCTTTGTGGCGTACCAGTTGGTACGCGTACCATACTTTACCTCTTTACCTCGATGCGTATGCGGTAGAGGTAAAGTTTGTGAGTTCGATTCCCTCTATGCAAATATTTGTATACCTGAATTTTATATACCCACATAGGGTATATAAATGTATTTATAAAAAAATGTATCTAAGTATTTAATTCTAGAATAGCATATAACCAGCTACTTAAGCCATGCTTACTTAGATCTAGATACCGCTTCATAGAATGTCTTACAATATTAAATATGTACATATATATATATATATATATTCTTCTAGATGATATACAATTATCTCCCATTTAATCCTACTCAACTCAACTATCTTAACTACAAAAGTGGATTTTAACGGTCCATGTAATATACACAACATACCATTCACGTTTGAATTTGGCTTGACCCGCCTCCGCATTACTAGATACTGAATGAAATTCTGCTCGAAGTTTGTTGCGCTTAAAAATTAAGAATACAAGATATAGTTCAAAAAACTATAACAGTACTGTTGCAGCTCTCTGTCGATAGATGGCACGAGTTGCATTTAAGATTGCAAGTGCATTTTTCTTTCATTTGAAGCCAGACGGACTCAATTGAGAAGGGGAAAGTGGCAACATAATTATTAATAAATTATAATTTCCCGACTTTTGCCTGACTTTAGACTTTATTATATAGGCACTTCTCAGTAGTTCATTAATTCTTACAATAAATACATTCGTTAAGACTGATTTTCTTTACAAATCATACTACTTCTTAGCTTATAACATTCAACCCCATGTATAACCCTTTTGTGTTTTCAATCCCATAAATATCAGCTCATCGCGGACACGACAAAAATATATCTTGCAATTGTAATAAGCTCAGAATATCTATTTGCAGGAAGTACCAACTATAAAATGTAAGCGCTTGTTTTGTGCAAATAATACTGAGCTAATTTCGTGCAAATAATTCCAATCGTGCAAAATGTATGTACAAAATCGTGCAAATAACACTAATCGTGCTAAGTGCATGCACAAAATCGTGCGAAAAAATCCAATACGATTTGCACGACGTCCGTGCGCTTGCATGAAGGCGTTCAGATTGCTTGTTACCAACAGTCAGGGTTTTACAGGTTGTGGGTTAGTTGTACAACATATTTTGTAATATTTGTTAGCAAATAATTAGATAGTAGCTGATTAAATGGTGCTAAGAAATCGTAAAATTCGAGAATTCGGGTATGTGCAACTGTTAAGATAATGTATTTAAAAACTAATAGTTTTGTTTAAAAAAATTATGATAATAATTAGTATTAGAGTTAGTGCAATTTAATTAATTAAGAATGATATTTATTCAATTGTGGAGATGCTCAAATATTTATAGATTTAATTTAGTTAGAAAAATATCTTATATTCATATAAGAATAAAAGTATAATAAAAAGCTCTCTTTACAGCCAGTATTAGGCTACAATTTGTACATTTTATATATTTTATATTAAAAAGGAGTATGTATAGATTTTTGTAATATTTTTATAATAATTAATTTAATATAAGTTTTTATTTAGTCTCAAAATGAAATATTTGATATTTATTGTAACATTATTGATTTATTGTTCTCATTAAAATATTAAAGATGAAATAGCATGCATTTATTTTATAAAAACAGGCATACAATATTACCTATCTTAGTATCACAGTTTTCGCAAGTTTATGTAACAATTAAACATTCTGTGGTTTGACCACGCAAATTGTAGATGTTCATCAATTATTTTTGCATTTTATTCACATGTCATCGGATTCAGGAATTAATACTACACTTTCATCTACTGTTTCAACACCATTAGCTGCCTCTTCCCGCATTAGCACCCTAAATTCCAGGTAGGTCTCCTCACCCTGTGCAAACAGGTCTATTTCGGTGCCGATTTTATTCAGAATCGCTGCATCTTTTGATTCGCTCATTTTTATCATGCAATTGTCTAAATATTCAAGTGCTAGGCGACTACGGTTCAACATACTTGAGGCATAGTTCATATAGTCAAAATTTGGTTCAGAATCACACGTTGTGTCTTCACTGTATGATTCCAATGCATCAATTTTTGCAGTAATTCTGTAGTTAGACATGGTAATTAAAATCTTTAATGGTACAGCTTCTTGTATGAGATGGATTAAAGCTAGAATCTGTGATGTTGACCTGGAAAAATTTAGGTTATTTATCTACCATTCGTCAGTAAATTAATCCTCATCCTAGGTGCACTTTGAATCCCTAGACCAGGCTTCTCAGGGAGCCTGTGCCTAAACTTGGAAAGGAATCAATGGTGGGAGGCATAAGAACATTGGTCACAATGTTGTAGACAATACCATTGAATTGTAGACTTTACTGCAATACCATTAAAGTTTAAAATCAAACGGCATTTTATAAAGCACAGAAAACAATGTAAAAAAATATTTTTCATTTAATTTTGTTTCTTTAAAACTACGAATATAACAAAAAGTAGTATTACCTTGAATGAACAGAAAGTCCCATTCGCTTTGATATCTCCTTTCCTTCAGTACCAAATATTATCATAACGCCACTAAGCACGTGGTAAGGCGAAGCTTTATGTATTGCTATATTGTCAGTATTAGGCACTCGTTCCATCGTCAAATATTCACAGAATTTATCAATCGTTGTAGGCAGCTCATTTAGTTCTTTCAAGTGTCGTAATATGAGATCCGTTTTTATTGTTGTAGCCAGAACAGCTAACATATTATTTGTGTCTAAAAAAATCAAAATTATACCTACAATGATAGCCTCTGTGTCGATAGTAAATGCAACGGCTACATAGGGGGCGCGGATTCGATTTCCACTCAGTGCAATTTTTATTTCAGATATGTGGGTGAAAGCTTCATATGTGACGAGTTTAAACTGGGATCAATAATAAATTCATAATGAATAATTAATTTGTAATAATACTTCTTGGGCATTAGATATATCGGGAATTTAGGGAAACTAGCAATGGTTATCTCAGATTGATATGCTTCAGGCATGGGGAAACCTCCAAGACCACCACCTCCTCAAATTGACCAACACACATTGTGTGAATCACAGTGTGGTGTGGTTTTTGTCCCTGAAGCCATTTACCAGAGGCTCCAAATGGGTATACCCTAAGACTGAACACTAGTATACTAACCTGTAAGATCACCAGATAATGCATCAAATTGTCCACTCATAGTCTCTGATGATGAGACCGAAACTTTTTCAACTGGAAGCAAACCCTCTTTACCTTCCTTCATAAAAACTATTATTGCTCGCAAATCTATTCTGCTCACAATATTATCTTTCAATTCATCCAAATTAATAACTAAAACTATTGCAGATTCCTTGCCCGGTATTAGCATTTGTGAATGAACTTCTTCCCAAAATGGTGGACTATTGGTTTGCTCAAATATCTTTGTTGTGTATTCCATTGATTCATTCATTACTCCATGCAAAAGTACTTGTACATCTTCTAAAGGCCTGCAATTGACATAAAAATAATTAACAGGAGATTTCTGTTGTTTGCACCTTTCGAACCACATATTTGCTGTGTTTATCCACCCCTTCCCCTCCCTCTCCCCTTTTTCTCGCTCTCCCCCCTTCCGTCTACAAGGTCGGCAGCACGAGTGTGACGCCTCTGGTGTAACAAACGTCTATAGGCCATGACAGCCACTTTCTATCAAATGGGCCATGTGATTATTTATCACAAAGTTGTAAAAAAATGTAAGAAATTGATATATTTATCGAATTTCACTGTTCACCACCTATTAAAAGTAATATTATTTCCATCTTACTTTACTTCTATGGTGAGATCAAGATCATCTCAGGATACTCAGATACTAGGTTAATATGGTTAAAATAGGTCAAATATCTTTTACTAAAGGGGGTACCTACATTTATTTTTTTAATTTGTTAGAATTAACAATTGTGATACAGTTCAAAAACATGTGAGTCCTAATAACACTATGAGGGTTAACAAATATTGAAATCATATTACACTTTGAGAAGTGGTGGTAAGACCCCTGATTTGAACTGTTTTAGGCAAGTATTGGTTCTCAAATTCGGTACTGGGGACGATTAGAACTTGGAATAAAACATAGGCTACATTTTATCCCTGCAAAAGCTTAAAAGGTCCCAATAGGCTGCAAGAATGGAATAAAAAATTTATTCCATTAAAATTTGCCAGAGTTGAATGGCATTATCTGAAATCCTACTTAGTATTATAAATGTGAAAGTTTGTAATTTGGATGATTGTTATTCAATCATGCTCTCAACTGTAGATGGATTTAGGATGCAATTTCATACAGGAATAGATTTAAGCCTGGAATATCACAATGTCTCCTTATTTATCTCCTAATCTAGATAAAGACTCAGATGTAAGCAAGTAAAAAATAACTCACTCCTCATTTCCATTACAAACATTGTAAACAATGACAATCTTATTGTTAGCGGTTTTGATCCAAGGTTTGCCAGGATGAATGTTCAATGCATTAGCGACCTGAAAAGAAAAAAAATAAGAAAGCTATACACATATACCAAAGGTTAATGGAAGTTAGGATGCTCAAGCAAAATGGACAGACAATCTGAAAAAAATAGCTGGACTAAATATGTGTGAGAAGGCCTGACTTTGGAACAGTGGACTGATAGGCTAATTGATACACTTGAAAACTTCAGAGCCAGTTAATTTGTTATTTATACTGTTGATTGATGGCATTTGGTGGAACATATTGTTATTAAACACATGTATATAACAGAGGAGAAGTACAAGTGTGTTGTATGTATAAATCAATTTGTATTTTAATCAGAAAACCAAAATAAATACTCACCTCCTCACAACCATCTTTAAATACTGATTCTTCTAAATTAGGATGCATCCTCTTATAAATTGAAAATGCAACCTTTTGTCGAATTTTCAGAAAGTCCTTAACAGTTTTCTCATTACTCTTCAAAACAGTCTTGGCTGCAATTAATTTTCTCATCAAGTGTGTTGTTATCGGGCTAGTCAGTAAAGAGCGACGCTTATTGGTGGAGAGTTTAGCGGTGGAGAAGTCCGTAGGTATAAACCGTTCGAAGTCATCATCTGGCACTAACGGGTAGGCACTATTGCTGCTTATAATTTTCAACGTAGCTTGGCCACTACATGAAGAATCACTTACTTCGTAACTTAATACTTCAATCAGTGTCTCATGAATTTCTAATTTATCTTTTCTAGATAAGATCGTGAGTTCGCCGCCACCACCTAATAAATAGAAAAGGTCACCCTTACTATTTCTCAATATCCGCATATCGTTGTACACTGTGGTTTCGAGGGTAACATACGATAACAAATCACGTTGGAAATACTCTCGGACTTCTCCCGATTTAGTGTACACTGTTATATCAATATTCTTGTCACATTTAGGATGGTTATCATGAAATACATAGCATTTAACATCGTTTATAATATAGGCTGGTAGTAGTTGTATTAGTGCCAGGCGAACGTTTTCTAATGGTAGCGACATATTCTTTTCTGTATCTAAATAATGCCGTAAGAATTAGAACTCTAGAGAATGCACTATTTTCGTTTACAAACAATGTAATCTAGCAAACAGCACAGCAGGTACAATATTCCGAAAAAAATATTTTAAGTTTTAACTTTGCGTTTTCCCGCGGTAGTCCGCACAATTTTTTGACACTTCTGAGTTGTGACAGAATTGTTGACAGTGGCAGTAACAAAATCGTTCTAAAATATATTTTACATTATACAAAAAGTTGCGTGACCATTATAAAATGCTATGATGCCTTGAATTCGTTATATTTTTATTATTTAGTTAAATCTGTAGAAGATAACTATTGACTAACACAGACAATGCCTAAGAATTCGAAATTGATTGAATTAACAAGAAAATCATACATCATTACTACCTACTTCACATTTAGGTACATTAGAACGTTTACGAGTGTTCTACATTATTTTATCATCGCGTATCTACTTCCCGCAAAGAGCGGAGGTGACTCGGACGTCGGAGGTTGCAGAATGACCTCCGTCCTCCATGAGCGCGGGCCTGGGGGTGATGGGTGGAGCCGTCCATCACCCTAGCAGAAGCAGGCCGCGACGGCAGCGGGACAATGTGCGCCTGGGGACACCATGGTTCCCACATTAGGGGAAGGGGTTTATCTCAAAGAAATGTCCCCGGGTTTACCGGGGCGTGAGAGATACCTATGTCTTGTATAATTTCACCTTGGGCAATCAAAGGCCCATAGACGGCATGCATTTTAATTGGTTCACACACTTCACACCTACAAACATAATCACCTAAACCGACTTTGGTGAGGGCGGGGTTTTTATATATTAGGTATATTCAATTATTTATCAGACAGACTTTAATATATGATTATACTAATTAAATAATATGGAATAATATTTAATGTAGGTATAATATTTTAAATAGGTAAGTATAATAATTTTGCGCACGAAAATAGCGTGCCTACCTACTTTTTCATTCAATTTGTAACAATGACCCCATCATAATCAACGTACCTACTAGATATTTATTCATATTATTCATAACACCTATTAGATTAGACTGTGGCAGTTTTATTAACTTATTGTATTCACGTAGGTACAAAAGGATCGCTTGCCATCTCATAGGCACTTCTAGCCTTATAGCCTTCACCTAGTCCTATGAATCTAAACGGTTTAGCGAGCAAATTGTTCGGTGTTTTGGCTCCACTCGACTCGGAACAAGGTCATACGAAGCTGTGTCATTGCAACCGCATTGCACCATCTCTTGGCTATTGTTATTTCTTTTATATTCTCATTTCATATTATTGTTCGTTTATTTTTCGAATGTTTGGGCAAGGGCATATAAAGAAATAGTTTTAATCCCACTGTAATTAGGTATATATCTACCTAGGTTTATTTACACAATAAAGGTAGGTTCTTATGCGTTCTTAAATGATTTCTTAAGTGCAGGTAGGTAAATTTTGTCAAATTATTTATCATGATGGTAAACAAACATAGTCTCTTATAGAAGCAGACCCCGTAACCGTTGCGTGTAATCATTTTGTACATTGTCGACCTTTTATGAAGATAATTAAATTATCAAATAGAACATAGGTTACAATTGCCATGAACCTACATTACAATTGCCTGGGAGGACAGATTATTACTATTATAATTAAATGACTCCGTGATAAATGCATTTTGTCCATTAACTATCCTACCCACCAAAAACGAAGCAAATAAGGCCTTTATCATAGGGTTATGCTTGTAAAACAAAGGCTTTAGTTTCGTCCGTCTGCGCACGTACAGCGCAAATATGTACCGATTTCTATGACTATTACTGTCGAAGGAAGTGGCCATTTAAAGTAACTATTTTAAAACGTCCGCCTCACGGCCACTGCTTGCGTGGGTGACAAATCTCTGGACTACACTGGAGGTCCGCTATGCTAATATTAGAATAGTGAACATAGATTGGTACTGTTACAAATGTGTTTCAGTAGCGTGCACTCCATAGAAACAAAATAGGCACAGCATATCCTACTCAAAACAGATGAAGTACTTCTCTTAGTATGTATACGTAGTAAAGAGAAGTACATATCATTAATTATCTGATTTAGGTAGGGTATGTAGTACCTATCTATTTGCCTTTATGGAATGCACAAGCATTTTGAAATTTCTACCTATGATTAAGTACTGTATACCCCGTCTAAAAACACACCCATGCTCGCCACTGCATGTGTATATAGGTTCTATCAATGAGTTCTATGTTCAAATTGTTCACAATTGGTTAATGAGGATCAATGAACCCGTAATTTTTTTTATGTGTCATCCTCATCAGCCTGCTTTCATGTGTAATTTGGTTACAAGCATAGATTATTATATATAGTAGAGGTTACAAGTATTGAACTCAACCGAGAATGGCGATCGTATGTAAAAGTCTCTTAAAACCCTTTTACCGTCTACTTTTACTATAAAGCTAGCTTTTTAATACCATTTTTCTTCTTGGTGGTAGACACTACCTGATAGAAAGTGGTTACCGTCGCTTAAGGACGTTTGCAATATCGGTGACGTCACACTTGTGTTACCGACCCTTTAAAAACCTCCCAAAGCCCTGCTCGAAGAACCGCATATTGTAGTTGCTTGCAAAAACTGCAGAAGGAAGATCATTTCATTCCACAGTTTGAACATGCAGAATGAAGTTCGTTCCATAGTACTAGTACGCACAGTAGTGGCGTCGGCCTTGCGATTGAGAATTCCCGGGTTTCTGACACTGACTGACAGAAACCCACTTCTCTTCTAACACACACTTTACTTTACCGGAGGGGTAAATAGGAGTACTAGTAATTACAGTTACCAGTAGATACCTACCAAAAATACAAGACTCCCCTCATGAAAAGCGGTCATCGACCTCTAACAGCTGAGGGTTATGAGCACGCAACCTCATTCTCTACCCCTGGAAGCTCTGACGGCTCTGACACAAAAACAACATTAATCATAATGGTGTTTGTTTATACTTAGTTAAATCGTTACCTAATTCGTCGATAGCACAGATTACCTAATAATTGGAAACTATAGTATGTAAGTATATTGTTGTAATACATACATAAATGCTCACTCCCGTAATTCGCGAAAGGGTAGGCAGAGGTGTATTTAACATCCGCACACACATATCGCCAACTATGATAAATGATTTTCGGTCCCACGTAATACTTTGTAGGTACAAAAAATTAATATGCCGAAAATAAATTCTTAACCGAAAACGTAGCAAGTAAATAAATTTGAAAAAAAAATTTAACTATACCTAAAATTACTACCAAATCAACGTCTTGGAGAGTTTCAGACGATTGTAATACGCTTGTATTATTACAATTCGCCGTTAACTTTTTGATTTTGCTTGTCACCGATTGCAGGTACGTAGGTTCCTGTTGTCCTACAGATTATTACTCAAGGACTTTTACACATAAAACGATACGAGACATTGCATCGTCCAACGACACGACATGGTTTCAAGACATATAGCAACATTTTCTTCGTATGGTGGAAATCTATCATCAGCAACGGACACATATCACACATGCGCCGATGACTACTTCTCTGTGGTTTTCGTAGCACGACGCGCGTAGCACAACACGCGTATCGTGGGTCCTTAAAGGATTAGCTAGGTTACACACGTACCTACAGTCGTAAGTATTATTTTGAAATATTAATAGTTATTGCTTGCATTTTTATGCCACCTGTATTCATAAGCAACGATCTACTTACCATCCGGCAGGCTGTAAGTACTTAAGTGAAACCTATCCCTCGTGAGTCCTTGAATGGATGCTGTTGACTCTGATCTTTTTGAAAGCATAAATATTCACGGCGATTTGCATTCGTATGAGTTCACGTTTTGCCAGCTGGAAAGGACCATTTTGATTGTATTGTGAAATATGCATGTGGATTGTAGACCCTGTTTTTGGTACTTACTTTATACATACACTCATTCCGCAGTAGGGTGAGCATTGTGAACGTAGTCTATTCTATACTATCTAAGAGATAGAGCTGAAAGTTTAGGTATTTATCAGAAATCACGGTCTAGAACAACTACTACTCAAGAAGTTTGTAAAAACCTTTTTGCATTTGATAGCACAGTTTTTTGGGAAATATTATTGTTTATAAAATCATGTATTAGTAATATGCGTAAAGTCACATAAAGGGAGAGAATAATGAGATGATTTTTATGCCACTTAAGTGGTAGACAAACATGCGGCTCACCTGATGGAAAGCGGTTACCGTGGCATATGGACGTTTGCAACACTGGGGCGTCACATTAGTGGCGACCATATAGATATACCATAGAGAAAACTCGGAGGAGGGCGTGTGGATGAGCGACAGTGTTGAGTTAGACCCAAGTAATAATGGCGAATAAAACCACGAGTGAGGTGCAGTATAGTCTACATAATGTTGGTATTTAATAGAGGATATTACCCATCTTTACTACTTCCAGTGGGGACGTCGTTAACCGGACGGGTGATCGGCCTTCCTGTATGAGCCATTTCACCCATTTCCCCTTAATGCCATAGACTAGTACTCTATGACGCACAATCAGACCAATGCAAATATTCATATTCATACATAGAAATATTTGCACTGAGCGTCGATCTAATCCGCGCGTCCTACACAGAAGCCGTGTTCGATACCGCCACATCACAGAGGCTGTCCATTACCTATCTCACTATCTAAGACTTGATAATTATAATATTAATTGAGAGAGTGTGCGCACTCGGCACGGATGTTGTAGCTATACTTGCCACTAACTTGAATCAATCCGGATCTGCAAGATCTCTATAGTTCAAGGTCAATATAGCGGATAAAAAATTTACTAAGACAACAAAAAGGCAATGGGTACAAGCTATTTTTAAGTTGATCTGTTTGCAAAACTATTAAAATATTACCTAAGTAATTTTATCTACCTATACTACACATAGAGTATTTGAACAAGTCGTCATGCTGAGGGCCGCAATTGTAAGATAGTTGGTGTTTGTAATGGTGGCCCTTTACCCTGAAACTTTACCTTCAACTTCCCATCAAACGAGGTGAAATCAAATTGACAGGTCCTAAATAGAATAAAATCAAATTAGAGGGATAACATTTTGACTGACAACAACAACAACCTACAGGTATTTGGGGGTACGGCCCTAAGAGTCTCAGTTCAATGGTACGATGCGCGAACGTTTAGACTGCCGGCGCTTTCTTCTGAAGAGTCGGCGCGGAACGAGTTCGGAAAAGACTCCGGACTGCACGTGATGAGCGGAGGCGATTCGGACGTCGGAGGTCGCAGAATGACATCCGTCCTCTATGAACGCGGGTCTGGGGGTGACGGGTGGAGTCGCCTGTCACCCTAGCAGAAACGGGCCGCGGCGCCTCCTCATACCTGGTGGCTAGACGGGGACACTGTGTCCCCTGCATCCGAAGTGGGTCATCTCGACAGAGAGGGCCCCGGTTCTGCCGGGGTGCGAGGGATATGTTGGCTACTATATCACCTTCGGCAACTAAATACCCATAGGAGCCGTGCGTTTTATTTGATTCAAGTTCGACATAACCTCCCCATTCGGCTCGTATTACAATGGTGGAGCTCAGCTTGACGGCCTCATCAGAGAGAGAGAGAACTCAGGACTGTAAGGAATTCCAAGACATAGATAGATAGATAGATAGAATAACCACACAAGTACAAAATAAGATAAAATAAGATAAAATAAAAGATAGGTGTATTTGGGTTATGCTAAAATGTTTTTTTTTACAAGTATCTATATGTATTACTTACGCGAGTCAATCTCCTATGATACCTAACTACATCTAATTCGAACATCGTCACTATCGTTCATCATTGGAAATCAAGGTTATTAGCAATGAGACCAAACCTGTCTTTCATTCATACAGACTTACTATTTTTATATAACGATAGTTACAGGACGTATTGTATTACAATATACACCTACATACGTCTAGGTGATTGTATCATCACATTATCATTTATGTCACGTTAGGACGGTGGATGTTTGCTTTAATCAGTGAGTTTCATTCCCATCAGTGACAGTGATATGTTTAGTTTGTTTAAATTATTTATACTACTTATATATTATACTTAATGGCAGCACAAATAACAATAAGTTCCAGCGAACATTATTGACAACACACTAATACTTGTTTGATAAATAAGTACATCATCGTTTTCCGAGGCTTAAGTTGGGGTGGAATATAATATGGCTAGCGAAATCAGGGTATTAACGCGATCATAATGGTAAATACAATAATTTACCTTTTGACTTCTTGGACGTTTCGGCCGGGTTGCACTAACCGTGGTCATAAGTCAGGGGTAGAGTCTTGTGATCTGGTTTAACGTGACTGACCTTCGATATTTTCTCGTCTATGCTTTTCTTACGTCTACTTTATCAGGGTACCATCTATGTTCTCCATGAAGAGATATGGTAATATAGTTAGTTATTAGTTATGACGTATTCAAGGATATATTATATATCTCTCAACTAGATAAATTATACTTTCGCTCTTATGTTGCAGATGATTCTTTCGTCCTTGAACGTCTCGTACACCGCTAAATTATTCGATTTATGTAAGAATTAATTTTCTAATCCTTTCTATTTTATTTCTAACTAGCTGTTGCCCGCGGCTTCGCCCGCGTGAAAGTCGGATCGCGCGTGTCATCGCTTCAGGTCGAAAACGCTCTACAGCATATTTTTATAGCATAACATTACTGTAAAAATATATTATACCTACTTAGATTTGTGTTCAATTTTAGCAGTAATGAAATAAAGGTCAAAATCATTTACTTATTTTGTATAGACCATTAAAGTGACACTTAGAAAACGTAAAAAAAATATGAAATTTATGTTTAGCAAATTACCATTACCAATTAGTTTGAAAACGCGGCCCTGTTCTGAGAAGACTCCGGTAAGAAATTTAGCGGGCTGTTTTTTGGTCTATTTATAAACATTTACTTTTGTTTTGAGTAGCATGGTTAGAGAGTAAACAGTTCAAATAGCATGGCGTATCCTATCAGCTGTCAAACGGTCATGATATTGAGTGTAAGTCTCAGATTCTTGAGATAGAACGTGTCGTTCGCGGTCAGCTGTAAGACGTAACTCTCGTTCAGTGTAGGTTTCGGACTCTCGGGATAATGCATGTCGTTCACGGTCAACTGTGAGTCGTAAATCTCGTTCGGTGTACGTTTCGGACTCTCGGGATAATGCATGTCGTTCACGGTCAAGTGTGAGTCGTAAATCTCGTTCGGTGTACGTTTCGGACTCTCGGGATAATACATCTCGTTCACGGTCAAGTGTGAGTCGTAAATCTCGTTCGGTGTACGTTTCGGACTCTCGGGATAATGCATGTCGTTCGCAGTCAAGTGTGAGCCGTAAATCTCGTTCGGTGTACGTTTCCGACTCTCGGGATAATGCATGTCGTTCGCGGTCAGCTGTAAGCCGTAAGTCTCGTTCGGTGTATGTTTCCGACTCTCGGGATAATATATGCCGTTCGCGTTCAGCTGTGAGTCGTACCTCTCGTTGAGTAGCGGTTTCAGATTCTCGGGATACAGTATGTCGTTCCCGATCAGCTGTAAGCCGTAACTCTTTTTCATTGTACGTTTCGGACTCACGGGCAAAAGCGTGTCGTTCACTATCAATTGTAAGCCTTAGCTCTCGTAGAGAAGAAGTTTCAGATACTCGTGATCTAGCTTTCCTTTGCCTTTCTACTGTTAAACGCAGCACTCTTTCTAAGGCACTTTCCTGCGCTCGTGCAGTTGCATTATTAACTCTCATAGAGTTCAACCGATGAGCTCTTTCCTCTGTCGATTCTTGAGAACGCGCATATCTCATTGTTTTAGAGTTTCTTGAATTTTGGGATAAAGAAGTTCTTTTTCTAGGTGGCATGTTAATATAATATAAATATCAAAAGCCTGCTATATATATAAAGAAGAAAATGAGTAAGTATGGATTAAAAGAATAATTAATGATCTATGAATGAATGATGCGATGTCGAGCTAAAAAGTATGTACCTACGTTTCGTAAGCAGTCGAAAACATTATGTTATTGTAGTATTTATCAGAAGCCTGTTATTTAGGTAGAGATTTATTTGGATTGGAAGTAAATAAGTAAGTAAAGTATAAGTACTATAAGTATGGAATGGAAATACAATAATTTAGAATTAGTGATTTACGATGAATGATCGCGCTGAAAAGCACGATTTGAAAGCAAGGCAAACGGATACTTCCGGATCTCTCTGTATTCCTATTCTATTCTGTAAAGTTAACTGTGTTAACTGTTAAGCAAGAGAAGCAAAGCATTAAAGTTATTTTTTTTAAATTATTATATTAGGATAATAAAGAAAAGAAACTATTGAGATTAATTGAGAACAACATCAACAACCGATGCTCAGAATAATCTGCAGTTCAGTAAGGATGTACCTAATATATTCGCATTAATTATAAGATCGCTTACAACACCTACACCTATTACAACTGCAAGTAGTGACTATCTTACGGAGAATTTTTACACCGAGTGTTGTAAAATGACGTCACTTGAGGAGCGCCATCTATTGATAAATGTTGGAATTTCATTATGATAATGGTATAACGCTATTTGAGTTGGAACGCAATTTTTTAATGCAGTATTTGCACGCCTTGGTCGCAAAAACTACCGAACGGATTTTGATGCAGTTTTTTATATTACAAAGGTCTTGCTTAGACTCAAAATTTGCCGTTTATTTGGTTGTAATTGGTTAAGTAGAACCGGAGATATGACCAAAAACAACCTATAAATGAAGCGCAGGCAAAGCCACGGGTATCAGCTTGTATAAAAAGTAGCCTATATGTTGCCCAGAACTATGAACTATAATCGTACCAAGTTTGATCAAAATCCCTCCAGTAGTTTTTGATCCATGCGTGCACATACAGACAGACAGACAGACAGACAGAAAGACAAAAAAATTACTGATTGCATTTTTTGCATTAATATCGATCACCAATCATCCCCCAATAATTATTTTGTAAATAATATATATTCAATGTACAGAATTGACCTCTCTACAGTTTTATTATATGTATAGATATAGATTTTGGTCAAAGCATCGTAATATATAGTAGGTATGACTCAATATTTAATAATACTCACTTTTTCACACCACTTAGGTGGCAGACAAGCACTCGGCCCATCTGATGGAAACTAGTCACCGTCGCTTATCACTTACCTACTAGACTTGGGAAACGCTATCGATAGATTCCCTATTTTACATATCTACATCTCATTCTTCTCTCTAACCCTATAGAATACCGCGGCTAATAATAACCTTGTGTTGTGTTTCCGGCGATGAGTAGGCCAGCCAGAGCTCACTGTAGAGATTTTGTGTTGTCAGTGGGAAGACTGAGAAAACCTTCTTTGTCTACGGCATTGTCAGCACAGAGACTCTCTTAGTCTTCTCCCCTCCCTTCCCTACTCCTTTCTATATGGTTGGCAGCACGAATGTGACGCCCCTGGTGTTGCAAACGTCTATAGACCACGGTATCCACTTTCGATTAGGTGGGCCAGGTGCTTGTCTGCCACCTAAGTGGTATCAAAAAAAAGTATTTGACAAATGACAATGCTACTGAGCGACTCACAATAAAACATCGAACATTGCAATATTTAGGAGCAATAAATATTCTTAAAATATTCTAGGACAATCTACACAACGACGTCACCTAGACCCATGGTAAGCATAGCTTAACTAGCTGGTGTTACGGGTTCTAGAATGCGGATAAACATACTTAGATTCATATTTTTTGTAAATACATACATATTATACATAGAAACACCCAGACCAATGCAAATATTCATATTCAAGCCAATATGTAATATCATTGATTCAAGCCCACAAATACTTGCACTGAGCGGGAATCGAACCCGGAGGCGCGGGTTGTGGCAGTCACGTTCACTACCGCCACGCCACGGAGGTCGTCTCTTAAATGCTAGATTATTTAAATTCGAGTACTTAGAGAGCTTTAAACTATTTCTGATTTTGATTTGATAACCATTATGTAAACAAATGTATTTGTATATCGTAGAATTCATAAGTTAACTTGACAACCTTGAAAGGAAGTACCTGTTCTTGATTCCATGAGTACGTTCAAAGGTCAAGATTGTGTAGGTACCTATACATTCTTGAGTTGTTTAGCTCTCACTAATGAAAGATAAATTGTCTGACCAAAATGAGGATACCTGTTTTATATGCAAGAACTTTATAAAACAAATAACATTAAAAGTATATACTTACATGTTAAGATTTATGGTTAAGGAAGAACATTATTAAATCCCTTTTGCTTGATGAAAGTAATATTTGAAACATCATTATGTTCAAAGAAATCAAATGTGGTAGTGTTGTCACTTGTCACCATAAATCTTGGGAAGTCAATATTGTTACTGCTGGAGACATGCTTACCTGTAATACCTGTAGGTATGTCAAATATATAGACCGTGTGGCCTCTCTAGCCAGTCCTCCATGATGGGTCTTACCGCCGCTGCCACGGCGTAAATAAATAAATAAATAATTCTTTCTACCGTAGCGTAGAAAGAATATCACAATAATAGCATAGCGCGAATAATAGTTATAAGAAATCAAAATGTTCTGGAGAGCTCCATAGCATCTGTAGCGTATCCATAGTATCTGTAACGTGCTACTCAAGACGCGGGTTCGATCCCCGCTCAGTGCAAATATTTGTATGCAGGAATATTGCTATTTGCACTGGTGTAGTCGTGCCTCGTAGTCACGTTAATCCGTCGGTCCTGGTTGTGATGCAAATACCTATGACCGTCGTTAACTAATATTACTGCAATTTTTCGATATCCTCTATACTTATAGGTTGTGGAGGCCAGATGGCAATCACTTCAAGGAAAGCATCGAGGTTCATCCGCAACTTAGATAAACTGGAAAACATGCGGACCACGGTCTCCGAGGTGACAGGTCGTGACTGCTATTAAAGCATGTAGGTATGATGATGATGATGATGATGATAATGGAGAGAAAGACGTAGATAGCTGCCGCGTGTAAAAGTCTTCCTTAAAGTTTTCATAAGCAAGAGAGAGAGTAGCAATTCTATTGCCTTGCCTGGAAAAAGGAAATAACCTCATATTTTATACGAAATGAACATATTTCCAACTTCTATACTTTTAATTAATTCAGTTGTGCTATACAAGTTCGTTAAAATTTGCCAGGAACTTCTCGAGTGTTATGTTCTTGGATTAGCACACGGTAGTTCTGGTCTGGGTCTACAGATGTTACCGCACATACGTATGGGACGGAATAATTTCTTAAAATGCCATATTTTGGTATTTAATTTGGATTAACATAATGTATTTATTGCATTATGAATAAGGCGAGAATGTCGATTTTAAACGTAATCTTGGACCTTCAGATCATGGTCGTTTAATCAGCTGATGCTGGTGTGTTAGATTTGATCTCAGTTACGCATGCGTAGAGACGAATAACCAAGATATTCTTTTTTTTAAATATTGTTAGAGAAATGTTGACATTTCATAAAATTTAAATTCTATTAAAGCGAGTGATAAATGTACCCACAGAATTCTTCAGCATGGTATCTATAACCGGGTCAGTGGCACAGCATTCGCATGTCACCGACTGAGAAGTTGGCAGATTTTTAGAAAGAAAACACAATATCGGAATAGTGCTAAGTGCCGGAGTGGTTGCCAGAAATAAAGCTGCAGTGCAGTAGTAAGCTTGCAGTGACAGACTGCGGTGCTGGCTCACCATTCATTGTGATGGCGGGAGGTCGATACATCGCCAGTGTCGCCGCGCCTGCTATGATGCGCGGTCGTATCGACGTCGCTTTGTTATTCGCACCGCTCGCTTGACATTTGTGAGCACTGCGCAACATTCGTATTGATAGTGAAGCCTCTATTTATAAACAAATTGTAATTGCCTGTGCTTTTACTTGATGTAATAACAATAATTTTCATTCATGATCGGCCTCTTGGATGTACTAAATAAGACAATAGTGGAATTTAAACAGAAAGCCGACAACGAAAACATTTTGTTAGTTTTAACGTGAAAGCGCATGTGACGAAAGACTTATATAAATATTAAAATAATATGGACATGAATGACATTGATCACCAAAGTAAGTACAAACTTTGTCCTCAAAACAGTTTCACAAAAATTGCATAACCACATTGAATAATAAAAATTCAAATAAGATTAATAAGTTACCAAATAAGCATCACAATAAATAAATAAAATGACATAAAGAGTAACATCAGTGATAAAGTTGATAAAAGAAAAGATTATGGTAGAGTGAATGATGTAACTGTTTATTGGGATGCTCTGTAACACATGACAATTGGGAATTAATTTCTCGATGACAGCGGTTATGTAGAAATATACATTTGAACGCCTACAGCTCAAACCCGTAACGATGGTGACATACTCGTAAATCAAATTTAGAGACCGTACAACTCAACGATGAAATAAATCTGTTCAAAACAATACTACACTTTACATTTTACGAGTAAATCACAAGATTACATTATTAAAACTATTATAATGTCTAAAATGTTTATGATGTGAACCGGTCGTTAAATTACTCAAAACAAACTATTAATGTTTTATGAAACAACAAAGATTTTTATGACTGCCCACTATTTAAATGGTGAATTCAATTTGCTATAGGTATCCAATTAAACATAGACCCATTATAGTCATTAAAGTCCAGCAAATGGATCTTTTGAACCATATTTGATCGTGGCCACCCAAAAACTTTGTATTGTTTCGCTTATATTATTGTGTACGCATTGTTATACGTATCGGGTAAATACAAATGAGTACCTTGCGTGACTAAATTTTTTATATTAATCGTCATACATGTATATTTTTGTGTGGTTCATACTTAATACCTTACTAGGTCAAATAGAATTGATGACAGAGGTAGCAGTCAAAAGTCGATATGAAAAATTAAGCAATAAGCATTTGGATATCGGTAATCCTTTCATAAAGACAACTACCGACTACGCAACCTTTAATATTTTCCTTAGATTAAAATTAACACTTTTCAGTTCAATTTTTTTTTTTATTTCTTCACCTATTTTTTAATGTTGTACAGTCTACCTGATAGACAAATACAAGTTCTTATTAATATATAATATGTTTGGATAAAACCAACGTTGTGTTCAATGAACATGTCGCATTGAGACCGATTACCATCGAAGGGGCAATACTCGTAGTTGTCCAATCATATATTGTCTACCTTGGGCATATTATACAGTTTGTTAGACCATCGTAAACATTGTAAATCCTATAACACGTCTTATCTAATTCTAAAAGTCAATTTTAAACAGCCGTGAGACCGTGACCTGAATATCTTATTAATAATTAAAATTAGTAATTAAATTCGTGGTAGTGTTAGATCCAATTCCATACCATGTTCAATTACTCACTTTTTTCATATTCCTGCACACTTTCATTTATTCTGTTACATCAAAGCGAACACTGGTTGACTGGTGACTTAAATTCATTATCAACTTAGTGATAGCATGTAAGGCTTTCGCTTTACTACTCTTCACCCAGTCTTCGTCATCCCCGGTAGTGAGACTATTTTGTTGAGTGGGGTAGTGACTTTATCTTGGGTAAAAGCTAGCTTTGAGTACTTAGAATATTCTTCCTTTAGCCTTACCCGTATTGATATTGCTCTTTATCCTTGCCGTAGTTCCGATTGCACTCAAGGTCATAACCCCTGACTTTTAGAACTACCCACTTTAGAATTATATTCACTTAATAGAAAAAAAAGTTGAGTGTTTTGTGATTTGTAGCACATAGTACCTTTATCTACTACAACAACTGGGTCACTAGAATTTTGTTATTTTTATTTTATCGAATATTACATAAAATTATGAAGTTATCTCGAATTTAGAATAAAATGCCGGTTATATAGTTACGTAAACATCGTTCGGCTTGAAATTTTCGAATAAATTATTGGAACTGGTTCTTTTGTTAAGATATTCATTATAATATTTTGTCAATCAGAACTTTTTAAGACTTTTTAGGTGTAGTTACAAAAATCTATACAACTACGTCACTTTTATCATCTAGATAAAATTATTCTTTATTTAGCAATTTAATAAATATTCTTTATTCAATACTTTAACATAATATAATACACAAAATTGCAGTATCTGTTTGTAACTATAAAATATCAGTTTCTAATGAATGCATGGGTGCATCATTGAATATATACATGATATCTGTAAAAAATAATCTGTTTGCAATCTTCTAAGTTACTGAACCGGATTTGACGAGATTTTTAGTACAAACAGTTGATGTTACAACTGCTACAATGCCATTAGAAAAAATAACTGGACCCCCGTGGTAAAAAAATATAAAAGCCTAGATGGTAAGCCCATGCAATCGAAGTCGTGGACCCAATTACAATATAATAGAAGTTATTACCATAAGATAGATATGTGCGTACTAACATTATGATAAGTAATTCAAGACGATAATATTTATTTAAGACAAATTTAATGGTCAAATACGGACTTAGAGTAGATGTTTCAACGAATTCTTATCGATTTCATACTCACGTTTATCGTTGTAGGTATTTGCGATGATCAAATAAAGGAACTTTAACTTTAATATTTGTTATGGCCTGACCCCTCTTATGAAGAGGCCCGTATCCAGTATGTCAATAGTTTATAAAAAACAGAGTTCGTATGTAATTTGATATCGCTCTGTAAAACAATTGAATGAAAACAGCTGTAAAGTCAGTATAGATAAAGTTACATACAACTTATGAATTAATTTATACCCAGAATTACAAAGTACTTTCAGTTAGGGAAAACCTTGACAAAACTTGACATATAGCAACACTTTTTGGTAATTATCTTTTCTTTTACACATTATCATAAAACACAAATATTACCTATTTATTTCGTAAAACAAAATGTTAATCAAAAAAATGTTAAAAATATGTTAGTTACTAATAAAAAGTTGTTAGTTAAATAACCCACCTCGGGTCGTATGCGACGAATAGAGGCTCAAAATACTGACCGCATTGCCGCACTAGATAGCAGTTGCCTGGCAGTACGGGCAATAGATAACCTACCATAAAACGTATACAATTGTACTACCCATTAACTTTCCATACTACCACCACATAATTGCATTTACAATTAAACCACCATAAACACAGGTCTTTCATGATAGATACATTTAAATCATTAGCCATATTTTTTCTGCCCTTAAGGAATTCTGATCTAGATCCCGCTGCACCTTTTATTCAACTTTCTGGGTGTATTTTCCTACTCTCGATTACCTCTTCACCTACTATTACTAAGTATAGTCTTGTTTTTTTTTATTTTCAAGTGATTTTCTGATCCCGTTGCCGTTGGACACCTATAAAGATTTCGAGTCTTAAGTAAATCTGTGAGCCGACAGATATCCTCTATTTTTCCCTTCAATCGCTTGGTTCATATTGGCTTTACGCGAACAAATCACAACTTATGTAAGTCAGTTCTATTTTTTTTTTGGTATTTTGTTAACCCAGGCAAAATTAAACCCAACAAAATAAATATCATCAAAATCAGTTCAGCCGTTAGCGAGTAATAAATGGTGTAACTAACTGGATTTTCTTTCCTTTAAAATAAGATGTAGATTTTTTAATAAGGTGACGTCCATTAATCAAGGTTTTACCGAGTTAATTCCGTAAAATAACTCATCACGTATTACATCATGATTTTTCATATGCATTTAACTCAGATTTTCTGCTTTCATATAATAATTTTAGAAATAAGAATGATACTTCTTACTATTTTCTGTGTCGTTTTTCATTAATTTATTGTAACTGCCGTGTGATATTTTCCTGCATCCGTTATAATTAATTTTAAATTTAATAACCATCACCACAGACTATGAAAGACATAGGTGGATGTTTCTCTAGTCTTTGTTGGCCTACATCCAGATAGTGAACGATGACAAGCTGATTGATTGATTAGATTGGTTGCTAGTGGAATAAATAAGAGCATATACATAGATTAACTACATCGATCTTTGCTTAACGGATTTGTCATACAATGTATGAGACTATGAAAAACTTACACAATATTTTCCCACAAAGAAACGTATTAGGTCTATTATGATTAATAACAGAAAGATATATACTATTACGACACTGTAATAGTGGGAACTAGAATTCATACTACATACTTAGCACTACCTACGAATAGGTAGGTTTAGCAAATATTCGATGAGTGCAGGAATGGATGTAAATATGTTAAACAATTAGGCTAAAACGGGTAGACAAATCTGGATGAAACTTGAATCAGGAATAGCACGGAATCTCCTTTTTGTTACACGAATTAATATTTTGTGCCTTCTACCTATCCTTTGCAATAATTTATTCAAATTTTAACAGAAATTAGTTATCATATTTTATTAAATAACAAATTGTCGATTTTATATCATCGATACAAAGGGCTTCAAGGCAGATGGAGCCGCGGGTGGAAAGGTACCAGTTAATAATTTAATATAACATAAAAATTCTTAATATGCATAGAACGTCGTGTTATTTCCCAGCGAAATCGAATACAAGAATAATGCAAGGTAACTGCGGAATAAAGACAACGTAAACGTAACAATGAACAACTTACACAACATTTTCCCACAAAACCCCCCTCCCAGCTTGTCCTAAACATGCTCATCATGCTCATGCTTAATCATTAAACAAAAGCCCTAAGTAATTAATAAAATTAGAAAGTCAGACTATTCGAAATAACTAATCACATGCAAGATAATACAATTGCCCTAATTTCTGCCCACATAACACAATGCATTTAAAATTTCACACTTAGTTGTCAATCTTAGCATAAATCCTTTAGTCAATTGTTAGGTATTATTACATGCACATTACCATTTTGTTCCGTACAAACAAAGTAAAGGTTACAATTATCATCTTTTGCAATTTTAAAATTAGTTATGGCATTTGTTAAAAATAAGTACAGTCACTTTCAGAAGTGGTTTAACTCTTTAAACCACCCACTCATCCGTAACGTAGATCTTTACAACAAGATGTTTAGATCTTTTTGAGTTCTTTGCTAGTTACGATCGAGCTGTTCGTCTAACGACCGAAGGGCGATATTCTGTCGCCTGTGTGTCTTTTTTCTTACGGTCAGAGGGACTGATAGATAAAATAAGCCTAAATAAAAATTACATTACAAAATACAAAAGGGCTCTGAGGTGTAAGCATGGGATGCAAGCAAGATCATTCCTGAGAGGGTAAGGCCCCTGAGGGAACAATTTACTAATTAACTCAGTTAGGGTTTTATAGCTCTTAAAGTAACAAAACGATTTTTATAATTCGCAATTTGAGTACTACCCATTTAAAACGGAATCATACCATTAAAACGACTCCTGAGTTTAAGATTTTAATTGCCTCTGAATTTTTTGCTCATTTATTAACCAGTAGGTATGAATCGAATGTACTATATGAATCATTATATACTAGTGGCATGTGAAACCGTTATTCACTGACTTATTTATCGTGATAATGGATGTATAACGTAGGTGTGAGTACGAATTAACGCGATAATTTGACAACTGCATTCAAGAATGTGCCCGAACATGTCAGTTAATGTGGACCCAGAGTTTTAAACCTATCGTTAAATTTAACACCTTAAGCATAGTGTAACAAGCTGCAGGCTTCGTTATAAATGTTTTGCTAAATTTAATTTGTGTGTACATTCGACTTTAAATCTCTTTAATATTTTTAATGGCGAAAATATCAACATGTTATGTTATGTTGTTATTTTTTCCCCAAAAATATCCCGGTAAATGTTATATTACATGAGAAAATGACCATGTCAATCTGAAATCGAACAAAAATATTGCACATGTCTACAACAAAGGCTATGAAAACAAGCATATTGTCAAAATACGAATACCTACGCCGAGTTTCCACGATATGAGGTTTCACGGCGAATGCAGAATTGCAGACACGGACTGACACATTTCTATGACAAATGTGTCTGTAATATTCCGGACGAGGTTAGCTGCTGCAGGGTGAAACGGGTGAAATAGGGCTACCTCGTTTGTGACTGTGGGGCATTTCTACACACAATGGCTTGGCTCTTATTAACTGAGAATCTAAACAAGGCGACTGCGAAGGCTGCCAGTGTTGTCGAATTTTGTGCTGGTCTTGTCTAATAGCAGTATATGTCATCGACTCGAAGAAGAAGACGAACCAGCTTCTTTCCACGGTGCGTCCTTTGCGAAATTACGCAAGTGTCTATTAAAACGTGAGTCGTGGAAAGCAACACAAAAGTAATTTATGTCACTTATCCTGTCAGTTCTAACAAAATATGCGCTTCGAAAAGAAGGACAGATCAACAAACTCATATCCGCATTTGTAATACTTGTTAGCGAGATAAATAGGTCGATGTTTTAACGACCTCAAATTATACCGTACTTAAAAGCATTTAGTGTAATTTACGCTTATTAGTCACTAGTTGTGCCGGCAACATCGTCCGGTTGGACTTAGATTTGACTTTTTTTACAAGTATAAATTTTCTACAATAAAGGTTGCCTGAGTTACGCTTCATAACATGCTAGTGAAAGTGCCATCAAAGTCTGCTCAGCTGTTAATTAGACAGCTAGACAAAGAGTCACGAGCAGATGCGACTCGGGCGTCGGAGAATACAGAATGATCTACATCCCTATGAGCGCGGGCCGGGAGTGACAGGTGAAGCCGTCTGTCACCCCTATCTATTCGGTGAAAGATGTGAACATCGTAGTCCCACATCAGAAGCGGCCTGCGATGGCCCTGAGTCAGCCGGGGAATGAGGGAACCCTCAACAACTGTTGGCCTGAGACGGTCATGCGGTTATGGTGCGGTGGTTTTTGTGTGGCAAAATGGAAGTTGAAAAAAATACAGAGTGTATTTAGTGTAGTTATACTTGAATATAACTACACTGATACGCTATCAATATGTATTTTTACTAATATAATAATACATGAGATTTACGTAAGGCTTAGATACAAAGTACATACTTATAATTGGATAAAGATAATCCATTTTTGTTATTATCTTTCAGTTTTTATTTCAGTTATTCATAACCACTATAAAAAAATTTCGTATATTATTTTCATGCTCACACACTTTTGAAAGGAACTGTAGGTACTCCTTGTACAGTCGCATTCAAAAGTAGCTTATTCCGAGTTACTAATCATCTTAACTCTAAAACCTTTCATAAGATCGATGCAATTTTTAATGTTCAGTAATTTCAAAGGGCGGTTGTATCTTAGTAACTAGGTACCTGTCTATTATATATTTCAGGAGTAATAGACTTCTTTGATTCTTAGATCAATCTTCAAAAAGGCTCTAAAAAGCGCCTATGTAGATAGATACTTCACTAAATTAGGGTCATTAGCGAGAAGAAATACCTACCAAGTCATTGAAACAAAAACATTTTAATAGTGACTAATTGGCTATTTTGAAATAATGGTGTAAGAATATACTTACATAGACTTGACGGTTAAAACAATCTCCCGATGAAAATTAATTTTTGTGTTTCACTAAATGAATTTTACCTATCCAGTAGAATGTCAATGTAAAATGTTTTAGCGAAATAGTTCCTCAATAACTTAAATCAATAGCTAAAATTCAAACGAAGTTTAATGTGTTTGCGCTTTGCGCTCTTTAACGCACTGTACACAAAGGAAACCATAATGCAAATAGTATTCGATAGCAAATAGCTAAAATCATGTGTTTTGAATTTGAATTCCATGCCCAAACCTATTGTTACAGATATTCTTATGAAAATAAAAGTACCTATTTACTTTCGTCGCAAAGTAAATAGAGTGCGTATAATAGACTATACTATGATAGTTACTGGCTTGTATGAATAAAGTATTTCGGAAAGCCCACAGGTAAAGTGCTATAATTGTACCGGGGCAAAGCTAGGGCGCGGGCATCCAGTAGGTACCGCGATAAAACATGACCCAACACAATACGGACCACCATTTCAAAAAATGATGTCAATTTGTAGCCCCGTGGCGCGAAAAAGGCTGTAGAACGTAATGGTCAATTTAAAATTGATGTACTTATGCCCTTTTAGACTGTTTGTTCACTGTCTACATGGTTATGATTAAGGCGTTAAGTAATGCTGATACAAAAGTCTGTCAGTTAGATTATGTTTAAATGAATCAAATCTGAAATCTGCAAATGGTAAATATCTCATACTCTAAATTTGTAATCGCATGTCGTAGTCAGGCATGTTTACAATGAACGGAGGCGACTCGGACGTCGGAGGTCGCAGAATTACCTCCGTCCTCCATGAGCGCGGGCCTGGAGGTGACGGGTGGAGCCGCCTGTCACTCTAGGAGAAGCAGGCCACGGCGGTGCAAAGTGCGCCTCCCATACCCGGGGGCTTGAAGGGTACACCGTGGCCCCTACACACGACGTGGGTCATCTCGAAGAGAAGGCCCCGTGTGCGAGGGATATATTGGCTACTACCTCAACTCCAGCAACTGAAGACCCAAAGATGGCATGCGTTTTAGTCGGTTCGAGTCCGACATAACCTACTCAACCGGCACCGGTAATCCGTGGGTATTGTTCGCACGATAAAAAAAGGCATGTTTACAATAATCATATGCATGAACGCAAGAGACTATTTTAATATTTTGCATTTCGTTAAACGTATGTATGTATGTATGTATCTTTATTAAAATAAAATTAAATAATAACTTAATATTATACATGGCCCCACAAAACCGTTTCCACGGTTTGACTATGTAAGATGCTTCTAATCAAAATGAATCTATATTGCTCTTATATTTTTGTACAATTGTGTGTCTATGTTTTCTTAATTTTGAAAATGAACAAAGGAGCAACGGGATGTGAAATTCAATTTCACGCGAGAACGATTTCATTATTTATTTAAACTTTTTGCACAAAATGATTGTACAAAGGCGGACTTAATACCATGGGCATTTTCTATCAGTCAACCTTAGGACGATGCCAGAGCTTTGACAATGTAGGTGCTCGAAATGTTTGTTTTTGGTACATTAAAATCGTTTAACTATGTCACAGATTCTCCATTAAATAAGCAATAACGGATCTAAGTGCCTGCATACAGTAGGTTTTTGGCATTCTTCAATTCCACTCATTATATTCACATAATTCTTTCGTCTTGCTGAGGATGGTATCATATATTATCATATTTCTATGTAGGCGGAGCCGTGGGCCATAGCTATTAAAATTAAATAAGAACCATTTAACTTATACCCAACAACTTCTACTGTATAGAAACATCACTTAATTTTCAAAATTGAATCACAAAATAGAATGTTCAAGTATTTTGTCATTGTTCATACCTACAGTTTCAATTAGCTTCGCCAAACTCATCAAATATGTACTCTATAATTTAGTCAACCAAGGACAATCTACTTAGAATATAAACGCTATGTCAATGTCAATTTACGATCGTAGCATGCAATTTCAATGAAGTTTTAAGACTTTACTAAACTTTACATTATGTAAATTAAAACGCAACTTGTATAAATGATTATGAAATAGCTTAATCTAAACACAAACGAGAGAATAAATACGATATTAAATTAGTATTTGCAGCGTCGCGTCGTCGGTAGCTTTGCGGTTAAGAAGTCGACCTTACAACCAAGAGGTGCAGGGTTCGAATTCATTACATGGCCGATGTAAACCCACTCCAAACATAAGCTATTCAGCTTAGAGGAGTTAAGGGGGATATATTAAAAAATGTCTGTTACTCTTGTACACATAATCGATTAATCAATTTTATTAGAATTCAGCAAAGTACCTAACAGCTTAAGAGCTTTACTACTTTTAAAGGAGACGCGGAGTTGGATATGGAGGAAAATTTCGTAATCTAAACCACTTACACATGTTCAACTGCAGAATGCACTAACAAAAGTGAATGAACTGCCACAATAGATTTATGTGACTCGAAACGGATAGGTACTTACTTGTCTCAGGGAAGTAAGTATCCGTATAAGTAAATAGTAAAGTAAGTAAGTAGTAACAAACAAGTTCCTTCTAGAAAGTGGGGCCTTGAACTTAATATGGGGTTGCTTTGAACTTTCGCCAGTAGGTAGCATACATTATCACTACATAGTACCTATGTGCCTATGTCCCTATGTATGCTTAAATCTTTAAAAATACGCAACGGATTTTGATGCGGATTTTTTAATAGATAGGGTGATTGAAGAGGAAGGTTTTCATGTATATAACATCATGCTACAACCAACTGGTGCGGACCAGAAGTGATAAAACGTTGCAAAAACGGGGTGACGCAGACGAAGTTGCGCGGGTCAGCTAGTACTTGATAAAGCTCAATTTACATGAAAAGTTCGATACGAGTGATAAATTTGATTGGGTTTGAAACGTCCCCCAACGTCACAACCGTAAATTTTACAAAAAAATCGTGGTTTATTAATTCTAGCACTTAGCGAAATAGGCGTTCAAAATCTTAGTCGGTCTTGCTGATAGCTTTCTTTGGTTTCCAAGTCGCTTATGCTGTGCAGGGATGCTACATCATCAACAAAGCCTTGCAAGACTTGGATGACTTTAAATATATTATTAAAAAACCTTGCAGTTTTTAACAAAAACACTTATAATAATTGAAGGAAGATCAAATGAGTGATGCGCAAGCGATAATGGGTACTTAATAGTAAAATAAATGATTTGTTTAGGTATGTTTTAACTGCGGTCTCTTTACATAATGTCTCTTAATTTTTTTGCCTCTTAATTGAACTTTGTTATTCAAAATTTATACAGGAATAGATAATTTGTCCTGTGCATATATTGTCTGGAACAACGATTAGCTACTTTTATTCTGGGAATAGGCTCCCATAGGTTCAGGAACGGGATCAGAATTACAGTTGAGCCAGCCGCGGGCAACATAAATCTAGTACATTTAAAATGATGCTTTCTTTAAAAAATAAGGAATAACCCTTCCAGCTAATGACTACAGTCAGGCTTATGTTTAAGCCGACCTAATTCAGGAAAGTAAAGTAATTTAAGTACCAACATAATTTAATACCTAGGTACATATAATAGCGTGGAGGCACCGAACTAAGAGACTTTGGATCCTTGCCAGACCATGTCTAGTTCCAATTATGTCGTCTTGCCATTGACAATACAATAATTATAGCTCTTTGTACCAAATAAATTTGTGATCATATTTTCGAAATGCTGTTCCTTCACGAATACAAAGTTATTATTGCGAAATCCTTTGAAAAGCTTTCGATGCTTTTGACCTGAATTGTTAAGTTAATATTTTTTATTTATTGATCATTTTGTAATATTACTGATGTGAAATCTGTAAACACTTTATAATTCAGTTCTTTTTAGTAGATATAAAAGAGATCCCTCCATTTCACTAGACCTTACCAATAAAATGAACGTAACGACGTAAACACACCCTGTGAATTTACAGGAAATCTTCTTCCCTCTTTATTTACCTCTTCCGTAAAGAAAACTACACATCAATAATGTGGATCACTTTTGGTCGATTCAGATCGGAAAAAATAAATGCTCCGACGGCAATTGAAATCGCGATCAATACCTTACAGGGGAAAAGCGGTTAATATTCTAATTCAATTTCATTACAATGTAAATCACTCAAATATTTTTTCTAATCAATTTTCACGCCACGGTACGCAATAATGAGGTTGACAGGTACCTACCTACATAAATGTAATACACCGACACAGTAAAGTCTGTATGGATAGGTATCATGAATGACCGATTTTAATTCCTTCACGGTTAACAGCGCTTAAGGTGACATCGAAATCTGAAATGTAATCAAAAATAAAAAACAAAATAAAAAATAACAATGGAAGTAAATTGCTAAACTTAATATTTATTAGAATGAAATCATTTTTAGGTTATGCCAAAGAAAAATAAACCTCGCTTCTACGTGTAATATCCGGTTTATTGGTACAAAAAATACGTTGGTTACTTGCTTGATATCCATTTCTAATTAGTTATATTCAAACTTTGTTGAGATTTTTTCAGTAATCGATTTAAAACTTTTTATTTCAAGTACCTAACTATATAATGAGCATGTAATGACTCATTATTAATGATAAGATAGAGTGAACGAACTTCGGCTCCGCGCATTAAGGGATGTCAATGTAGATTAGGTACAATAGAAACTCACAATATTGACTTGAACTCATAATGGACATAATTATTTGGTACGTTTAAATATAGAGAAGTTTTATATTTCATTTGTGGTTTAATCGAAACATGCAGTTTACTTGAACTTCAGACAGTAACAGGGGAGAGGAATCTTCGTAACAATGGTATAAAAAGGGGATTCTATTTTAGAATTTATTTAGCACACGGTAGGTACGGCATCAAATATACGGGCTCAGAATCCGAGGCAATACCTCGGATGCGATCGCAAATAACGTGATGAAATGAAATGATGATGATGACGGGATGAGGTACGGCAATAGTCAGAAATGGGAGAAAGGGCTGATGAAGGAAATCTCAACAAAGCTGTAATTTGTAATTTGTTTATCAGAGGTTGTAAACTCAAATTTGTGATAAAACAAAAACTCGAATGGAGTAAGAATACTCACCACCCTATTTCATATGAAGAGTGATGTAAGAGGAGACCAACGGAAAAATACGAAGACGATATCACTGCGTGAGAAGGCACACTCGGAATAAAACCCTGAACCAATCCATCTGGTCAGCGTGAAAACAATAGGCCAAAGCTTCCCAACATTGAGAGAAGATGTCCAGCAGAGGACTCTATGATGGGTTAATTGATTGAAAAGCTCAAAACTAAGAGAAATAACAATCACAGTTCAAGGATAGAAACATGGATTACATTAACATGGATACAAAAGACGTACACGCGTGATGTTTACTCTTAGTAAAAAAGTCAAATACCTTATTATTCATAAATTTAAATCTTGGTTAAATTCGCTTCTAATTTCAACTGGCAGATAAAATCTTGTCCGGTAATATAATATCACGTTAATTAACGGCGTTTACGTAGCGGTAAATATAAATCAAACCGACATTTACTATAAAACACTCCTTCCTTAATAAAAGCTATTCACGTCAATATTTAATCTAATGACGAGCTACTCGTATTTAGATATCCAGTTACTATTGGTAAATTATGTGTGTGATGGAGCTATTAAAAATGATTCACTTAAAACAGTCTGTTGAAACCACGCACAATATTTTTTATAATATGAATAATTTTGGACAGAAGTATGCTTCTAAATAAAAAAAACTATCTGTAACGGATTATATCACTGTTATATTATTATATGACTAGCTGTTACTCGCAGCTCAGGTCACGTGGATTCCTGAACCCGTACTAGCTGCTAGATAAAAACCTTTCTTAGAGTTCAAGGATATATCAAAAAATTTATAGCCGTATCATATTTTTTTCATATCAATACCAGGTAGGTACCAATAGAGGTTCAGTGTACCAGGAGTACTACTAGGGGCCTTCGGCTTCGGGAGTGCTTCCTTACGCCCTATACATAGATGAAGTTTATATTTTATTTTTTACATTTATATCAAGATTTCAGTTGCTTTTCGGCAGTCGAGGTCAACACTATGTAGGAAAATCCACTATTATCAATTTTTTTTGTCTTCGTTTTGTAACAGATGCATGACCCAACTAATACTGTGTCAAGCTCAATACGTTTACAGTATACCCTTTTATACCCAGTGTACTCTCAGTATGACACCCCAAGAGAGCATAATTAGATTATACAGTCACTTTGCCATCATAATGTAATTATTGGTATAATTACATTGAAGTGAGTCGATCCGATCCAATTACACAAAATTACGTTGTACAGAGTCAACAGTGTAACAGAATGAATTTATTTGCCAAAATGTATCTAATGAGTACAGTCATCTTCAGAAGTAATATAGGTACACTAATAAGTTTACATGCGATAATATTCAGAGAGCAATTAAATCGGGATAAGTTCGTTCTAAATAAGTAGATACTTTTATTTATATGAGTGATATTCGAGTTCTTCTTTCTGTCGAATCGACGGCATTTTTGAGTTACCATCGTGGTGTAGTAATTTGTTTAATGACAGCGCCGCTACTCTCGGAAAGGGCCCGAACATAGGTTTAGCTCTTCAGGAAGGCTTACTACGTCCCTTCCCTCTTACTGATATTCGAATAAACTTTTGACAATATCATTCATAACACAATTGACCACAAAAGTTTGAACATATTTCATGTTTTGTTTGTTATTTTAATCTGTATAGTTTTGAGGTAGGTGTTTGGTAACTTGGATTGTCTTAAATTCGTACCGATGCGATGCGCCTATATAAATCTTATAAACCTAATAGGTTTTTTAATATTTATACATTTTTTTAAATATTTGGGTCGTCATTATTATTATTGACTGCACGACTGCACCTTACCTAGCAAGGGTCAAGGGTGGAGGTCAAAGCACAGTGGTCGTCTTTACAAGTGTCCAGGGTACAGCGGTTCCTGGATGACCTCAATAATACTTATATCTACTTATATAAAGCAGTAACTAAGATCTAATAACTAAATATTATAAGTTACTGGGCATCGTGACTGATATTCCCTAGTCTAAATATTGTTATTCCGTATCCTACGGTGCACACTAAAGAGTTCTAAGAGTATATCTAAATTTGAACTACATTCACCTAATATCACCACATACATACCTACCTATCTCCTACATGTATGGTATCACAAAAAAATGCTGACTAATAATTCACTTTAATAGCGTAACACTCACCGAAATATTTACCAAGTTTTTTATTTGTTTTGAGTATCCGATATTACTTTTTCCTTTTCGTTCAATATTCAACGGATATTGTATAATGTAGGTACTGTTATAGGTACAATATCTCCAAGTTGCAATCTGAAAGTAATTTTCTAGAGAGCGCAGAAGCCATACGAATGTAGGTACAATATACTAAAACAGATTCACGAAGAACCAATTTTCCCGGAGCGCGGTGCGTTAGGTGGATAATCATTTAAAAATTAAATTGTTTACTTTACATCCTTTTACGTCTGCGCCTGGAATTTTTATAGAAGAAAATACGTATTTTAAGAATGTAAACATTTACTTTTCTCTTTGTATTCGTATTTTCTGTAATTGCCTAATTAAATACATTTCATAGATATTTCTTTGAAATTTTTGAGGTAGCCTCCATGTTTTTTCCAGTGGCTTTCTTCTAGTTACGTCTACAGAAGATTTTGTATAACCTAAGTGCTAATTTATTCTGCCCGCGATGAGCGGTGGTGACTCGCGTATTGGAGTGTGCAGAATGACCTCCATCCTCAATGAGCGCGGGCCTGGCAGTGACGGGTGGAGTCACCCAACGGAAGCAGATTATGGCGGCGGCGGCGGTGCAAAGTGCACCTCCTCAAACCTGACTTATAGTACTAATTAAGGATAAGTAATATAATAATTCGGTATATACTAGTAAATACTAACAACGTATGCTAGTATGCCTAGACCAGCTGTCTCAAACATGTCTGAATTATTTGCGCAATAAAAATACATTCAGTACGTTTCTAGTGACACAAAGAATTAAAAATAGAAAAGATAAAAGAAACAAAATGAATAATCCACCTTAAAATAGAGCAAGTGATTAGTATTTGCATTGAGACATAAAGTTACTTTTTGTTACGAAATTCTTCAGACTTTTGACATTGACTTCAATAAAGCATATCTTCTCGTAGCCTCCAACATCTTACTGGCTAATTTAAATTTGATGGATACAAAAAGAAGCAAATTTTTGCATAAAAACTGTGAACATTAACGCTGATATTCTTTTATCATAAATCTTCGCGACCCTGTCATGCTTTTAGCGATGTTTTTTGTCCTTCTTTATTGATCAAGTCAAATGAGGGGTTCGCTAACAGCAGTCAAAATTACACCGAAGTAGAACAATGTTTTGAGATTATTTTACGCGTCGTATTAAGCTTGAAACGGTGGACTTTGCTTCGCAGGAAAGCGTTTTCTTCTTCATACCATAGGGAAGCGTATTGAAGACAGAACTGAGGTTTGGGTTCACCAATTTAAAAAAAAAACTTTTCACTGATTGTTGCCCCGAATTTACCACGAGGTTTTCTAACATAATGCATAAGGACTTAAATCTCTATGAATATTTAGCTTGAAACGGTGGGCTTTGATTCGCACGAGAGCGTTTCTTCTTCATACCATAAGAAAGCGTATTGAAGACCGAATGGAGGATCGTGTTCACCAATTTAAAAAAAAAATGAGTGACTGTTGTTGCCCCGAGTGTACCACGAGGTTTTCTAACATAATGCATAAGGATTTAAAATATATCTATAAATATTTAGCTTGAAACGGTGGGCTTTGATTCGCACGAAAGCGTTTCTTCTTCATACCATAGGGAAGCGCCATTGAAGGCCGAACTGAGGTTTGGGTTAACCGTTGTTCAAGAAAAAAACTATTCAGTGATTGTTGCCTCGAATGTACCACGAGGTTTTCTAACATAATGCATAAGGACTTAATATCTCTCTATTAACATAGGACTTATTTTATTATTTAATATTTTAGCGACATCGGTGTAAAATCGGCAACTGTAGCCGCATCCTCTTTATGTACTTGGTCCAACATTAGAGACTCGAATCGATGGACAAAAGTATTGCAACGTCATACTTAGTGATGGAGAATAACTTTGATGAGTCAACCAGACGCATTGTTGAATATTTTCTGTATAGTTTTAAATACAAACATCAAAAATACCTTCACAAGTAAGTACTTACCTAATAAAAACAAACACTTCGCAACAATTAAAAAATAATGTTATGAACCTTCATAGAATTCATTATTGAACATGCAATGTAATAAAAATTATAATTAGACAATTCAACAGTACGTATAATGTTAACACTGTTGAAAGTAATACATGTTTCAATTACTTATGCAATATTTTTGTTCTATTTTTAAATAATGATCATTCTCTTTTTTGACTACACGTAACAATTTGTTTGTATAATAAATATTTACTACTTAGCTATTTAATAATGATAATTAATAATTCAAATTTGACTATAAATTATATTGTTTTAAATTTTGATTTTTACGTTTTTATTACTTATATTTTATAATTTTGTATAATAGAGACAATGTGATTTCTCTTGAATTTAAATATTATTTTTATTCTTATTTAAACTCAAAACTTTGTTATTTAATTTACATAATTACAATTTTACTTTCACTTTAACACGATTTTATTGATTTCAATTAAGATGAAAAGACAATGCTAGTAATAAAACAAAATCTATTTATTTATAAAAATCTTTTTTTTCAAAAGCCACTAACTCAGAACATAACATAACATAACATAACATTAACTCACGCCTAGGAATATACCCGAAGGGATAGGCAGAGGTACCCACATTCCGGCAGTCTATGTTTAGGTCCCAATGTAATAGGTGGCGAAGCCTATTGCCATTAACCGGGCACTAATAAACCTGCGAAAAATACGTTTGTGCCAAGGTAACCTGGGATCGAACCCGAGACTTCGTCTCAGCAGTCCATTACCCATACCACTAGGCTACCGCGGTATTGCTCTATACTAACTCAGGCATGCCTAAAAAATTAAATGACATACAATACAATTATTATAATAGGCACCTTATGCTGCGTAAACAGTAATATTCATTATTTTCGCAATATAAATAACAAATTATTGCTATAACCTATTGTCCACACGCTATCTACAATTCAGCTAAATTGGATAATACTCTATGAATTACATTCATTGTTGTTGCAGTATTAGGTATGCTTTGCTAGCAACATAATGCCCACGGTGAGTTAGTTTACTGTATAATGAAAACTACCGTATTCAATGATCAACATCCGCCATCTAAATTTAGATCAGAAACAATTTTATTTTATTCTCCTGTGACCGATCTATTTATACGCAAACATCTACACATCTCTACAGACGTATTCTAAGAATGTTTTACTATTAGAATCAAAAATGATGCCCTTTGATTCTCCGCCCGCTTTGTTCAGGTTTTTAAACGGCTTACCATCAGGCGAGGTGAAGTCAAATTGACGTGCTCTAAATAAAAATAAAAAGACTATACATATTTCAGAACACTGTGGCATTTTATAGTTCGCAGGTAGAGTACATAAAGAAACTGTTTGATCTGTGAAACCTGGAAATATTTTAAAGGTAGTAAATCAAATTTTCTGTTAGAAGTCTCAGAAGTTTGCCACACTTTAAGTCTTTGTTTAAATTTCAATCACTTGGGAATGAGAAGGTATTAACTGACTGACTAGGTACACAATGACGTATGTCCCCGTCACTGAAACGGTTCTAACAGCGTAAATATTTACCAAAGGGTTACCTACGCAACGCAAGCTTCAGCGTCGTCGGTGAAATTTGTCGTGAAAGGGTAGCTAACGTACTGCAAACAATCTCATTGAATTCCAATATGACCTGCAATGATACAAACCTATCGATCTAAATTTCGATACCTCAATAACACCAGGTAGGACTTCACCCTCAGAAGATATTGACTTACAGGAATCAATTCCTGGAAAAATTATAGAATAGCACAAAAGTTAAATGAAGTTAAATTTAAGTTATGTGCTATTATAGAATGTATGACAATATTATAATAATAGGTCTTTACATATGGAATTGTCGAAATTTTCTTATAGATTCATGAGTTCGTTATTCCTGTATTTAATAGCTATTTCCATTATTTATATTTTGCTTGAAAGTTGATTTCAAGATTTTACAACTCTGTATCAAATTTTATTTTTATTGACCGCTTGAGAAATTAATTCGATCTTCAAAAACAGTGCTTCCTGAATGCTATTCATTTTGATGGCAACTTTCCTATTACCTTTTAACAGCTGTCACTTTTTAAAAAGTTTGCTGTTTGCTTAATGTTGTTCCATTTATACACAACAAAATCATAAAATTTGAACTTCTCATTCCTAAAAATATGCAAAAATGTTAGTATACTGAAAATTGGGTTTCCTTCAATTTTTTCAAACAAAGCAGCAATTTCATAAATAATTATGAAATTGCCTATTTTCAGATCTACCGGAACCTAACTTTATCTAAAACCTTTGTAAAAAGAGTAAGGTAATCAGCTAACAGTAGGTATTCCTTGAAATACTCGTACGAAGAAACAAACACATAATTTACATAGGCAGTGAATTGTATAAATGCATTTTAAAAATGTTATCACTACTAGACGTTTTTAAAATGCATATAGGTAGTTAATTAAATTTTTAGTGCTTGATTTTACTGCCTGCTGATTTTATTGCTAATATCCCAATTGTTATCTTGATATGAATATTTTCATTCTAATGATAGTGTAATCTTTTGTATACCTACATATATATATGTACTATATTTTTTTATTTCCACAATCGGATATGGCTCAAATAGGTACTTCAAAAAAAGCTTATCGGTGTCGCTTATGTCTATTTTGACCTGATATGATTGCGATGTCAACTTGTTTTAAGGTCTTATTTAAAATAGTTTCCCGTTTGGGCTGGGGCACTAAGTGATGAGTTTAATTCATGTGATATTTTGTGTAATAAAACATACATTAGGTGTGAAAAATACAAAAAAAATCAATTTCGCTCAGCTGTCTATCTTATCATGTGAAATTCTGTTACCGGTGCCACAACCTGTTAGGAGCCTAATCTAGGCAAAAAGTAGCCGATATTCCGGACTTTAATTTTCCCTGTACTAAAGTATGATCGAGTAATAAAATATCCTATTATAACATTAGTAAGATAAGATAGTAATGTAAGATGGATTTACTACTAACTATACAATTAAATAACACTTATTTTCTTTTTGTGCAGGAAAATATTGCGAAGAAGACTCTACGAACAAATGAAGTATTGCAAGTCAGTGAATAGTGCAGTTAACGTGTCAAGATGGTAGTCGGTCGAAGGAACATGAGCATGATACGGCTGGGCAGGTGTGTTGCCTTCCTGGCTGCCGCCGCCTTCTTACTGCCATTCACCATCTTACTGATGGTTGCGGATCAGCAGTACAATCTAACCTACAGTTCTAAGAGAGTATTCTACCAAGAGGTATGTATTTTGTAGATATAAGATACAAAGCAAGCACGAGTGTCAGCACAAAAAATAATACTAACCGTAGGCACCAATATGTTGAGACATCGCTGCGTAATTTAATTTACAACTCTATGAAGTATTATGGTTATATATCTGTTGAACACTATGCGGGCTTAATAATAACCTAACAATGTAATAGTATTGTGGAGTGAGGTGACAGATTCTTACTATGGAATCTTTGCATTTATCAATTGTAATTGAGTTTGGAAGTCATACACAAATTGAATTACTATTGTAAAGTGTCATTCAAGACTATGGTTTGTCAATGTCACGTAAATTATACAGAGATACTTCAAAGTACATGAAATAAACGTATAAAACAGGCGACCCACAAGTCAGCATATTAATGGGGCATATCGAAATGTACCGTCGCGTGGCGTGGATATAAATGTTCGAGAGGAAACTGAATTGAACTCGCACGACATTGACCCGAAATGTTCCAATATGAACAGACATTCAGGTCAATTTCTTTTTTTTGCAGAGCGACTTCTATAAAATTAATGGAACATATTACGCGCCCGCATTCACGATTACAACACCTACTATGTTAAGGACACAGGTAACAGAGTTGTCGACTTACACCGAGCCAAGCTAAAGGCAAAGACACACAGCAGAATGAAAAACTTGACTGTATCAACGTGGGATGGCTATGTGTGTTTAGCGCTAATAAAAAAGTCTTGTGGTATGAACCGTCGTACCCATGAATTTGGAATTAGGAAATTTAAGTGTTAATAATGTAGTACTGAAAGTTTGAAATGACTTCAGTTTAGTGTTAATATCGGATCAAATTCTTTTGCAACTACCTACATCCATTGCAAATTGAATTTTAAATTTCTCACATGGACATGGCATTTATTTCAAAATGATTTCAAATTCCTTCAAAAGATTCAATGGTGATTAGAAATTTTCTAATAAATTCGTCTAGTGGGAAAAATAAAAAGTATGGTACCCATACTACACCATGCTGCCTTTCGTTCAATAGCCATGACGCTGTCGATTGGTTCAAGTAGAACCAATGGGCGTGTGTGCATGTGAACTGAACAGTTACTTATTCGTGAAAGAACAATCGAAAATGATCTTAGATTGACATGGTCATTTACACTACTATTATAAAAGTTAACGGGATATTTACCATATTTGTGAGTTGAACCGATATTTCAGCGCTGGCTGGTATACTGACGACCAGCGAGTCTTATTGGACCAACCGTACCAGTGTACCCTCTTCCTAACTCAATTCACAAACCAATAAACATGGACAAATACTTTTATAACAGTAAAACAACCTCAATCAAATTCTGCTTAAAGAGGCCTATGATATAGTGTCATTTGGACGGCAGACAGTATAGTATATAATAATAACCAATATTATACAAGTAATCTGATAAATTAAATTCATCTAGGGCAGTTTAACTTAACATCTATGCACCTACTATAGTCATACTTTAATAATTTATCGGAGTCAGAGACTATTACTCAATGAGTCTCTCAATTATCACTTTGAAGGCTCAAGTAATAGTAGCTGCATTGCAAATTAGGCGCTAATCACGCAAAGTCGTCTCATCCCGATATCGCGTCGCCTGCTGTGTGGCATAGCCTTAACACTGCACTTCACGCTTACTAACGAACTAATCAAACATACAAAGGTCTAAGGACGGCTGTGCACGAATAACAAACTGAAACATGAACTCATCCCATCACGGGAGAGACACTGAGCACTCGTAGACGTGTTTGTGTTTGACACAGTGTTTCAATTAATACGTGTTAGTTGATTTTATTAATACTTAATGTTTAACAAATTGCATCAAAGTTTACAGAAATAAATGTTTGCATGAAAAGATTTCGTATTATTTAGGTTCATAAGGATAATTTTAAAATTAAGTAGTATAGACTATAATATTGTGTACCTATCTATCTGCTTTCCTTAGTAAGAAAAGCAGTTAACGGATTTTTTATTTATTTTGAAACGTACCTATTGATAAGACATCAAGATTCGGAACGTTCTAGGCTGTATGCAAAGAGCAGAAGTTCAGGAGCAATGGCATACATTAAGAGAGGTCTATACGCACCAGTGCAGTGGACTGCAATAATTGAGGAATTGATTAATTGATTGATTGATTTCTAAATTCCATAGAACTATTAATCACCAACAAAATATTCTTGGTTTTAAAAGGCTAAACTATAGAGTTTCCAATTTATAGACTTACTCTAGCAACTTAATTAAAAGCTATGTTTGTTCACAACACGCAAGCTTTTGATTTCACTGTGTTGCGTCTCAAAATTTTCATCTTAAACTGATGAATGTGATGTTTTTGTGACGTTCAGAAAAGTATAAGGCAACAATGACAGAACGTTTCTGATTGCGGACTTTAAATGGAACACGAACAATGTTCCCATGTAACTGTACTTTTTGTAAAACTATACCAGATGGAAAAGCACTACGCAATACCATGTAACACTTCATCATTGTCTACTTACTTGAGTTGGACAATGGGAAATATAATACTGCAAACTGTTTCCTTTTTTTCCCGATTACCCAACAAAGGTTATGTTTTTTGCTGAGGAATACCTCAGTAATAACTTTTTCGCTGTGGAGATAGCACGATGAAATGAAATGAAATTAAGTTAAATATATTTATTTGCAGAAATATGGTAGGTACATGGTCAGTTGTTAAATTCAGTGTTAGATCACATATTTCGGCAGTCCGTGCTCTGACATGACGATGCCCATATATGTCATTCAACTTATATTAGACGGTGGTAGATTTATTAAAATACCTTTTTATACCACTAGGTAGGTTACAGACAAACACACGGCACACTTGATGGATAGTGGTGACCGTGGTCTATGAATGTTTGCATCATACAACAGCCTACACTAGGTTATTATTAGCTACGGTATTCTGTAGGGATGGAACTCAATTGGAACAGGAGATACGGTTGCGACCTACCTATTATTTTTTATCTAATACTAGCTGACACGGCAAACGTTGTTTTGCCTAAAAAAAATTAAGCGTGAAAACCCCTTATTACTAAGTGGTATGAAAAATAGATATTGACTGATTCTCAGACCTACTTAATATGCTCACTAAATTTCATGACAATCGGTCAAGCCGTTTCGGAGGAGTACGGTAACACGACACGAGAATTTTATATATAAGATTTACTTCTGCGAAACTGCAGTTCATTATTATGAGTATTGAATAACAGTTCCTCATTTGCATAGAGTGCACTCAGTTCACAAACAACATGTCCATATTAAACGTTTGTCAAAGGAAGATCATCATTTCAGCCACAAGACGTCCACTGCTGAACATAGGCCTCCCCCATCGACCTCCAATCCGACCGGTTGGAGGCGGTCTGCATCCAATGGGTACCCGCGACTTTGACTATGTCGTCCGCCCATCTCGCAGGAGGCCGTCCCACGCTTCGTCTACCGGTACGCGGTCTCCATTCAAGAACCTTTTGGCTCCAACGGCCATCTGTTCTTCTTGCTACGTGCCCCGCCCATTGCCACTTCAGCTTGCTAACCCTGTAGGCTATGTCGACCACTTTCGTTCGTCTGCGGATCTCCTCAATTCTGATTCGATCTAGCAGAGAGATTCCGAGCATAGCCCTTTCCATAGCTCGCTGTGCGACCTTGAGCTTTCTTATGAGGCCCATAGTGAGGGTCCACGTCTCGGCGCCATAGGTCATCACTGGCAACACGCACTGATTAAAGACTTTTGTCTTTAAGCACTGAGGTATTTTGGACGAGAAGACGCTGTGTAACTTCCCGAACGCTGCCCAGCCGAGTTGGATTCGACGATTGACCTCCGCCTCGAAGTTTGATCCGTCTAATCGGACCATCTGTCCAAGGTAGACGTACTTGTCTACAACTTCGAGGGTCGAGCCTTCAACTGACACTGGGGAGGGCCTTAGAATATGAGCATTCGCCATAACCTGGGTCTTGTCCATATTCATCTTGAGGCCCACCTGTTGAGAGACTCGGTTGAGGTCGTCGAGCATTGTGTTTAGATCCTCCAGCGATTCTGCCATGAGCACGATATCGTCGGCAAAACGAAGGTGAGTGATGTATTCGCCATTAACATTAATGCCGAGACCTTTCCATTCCAGTAGCTTAAAGGCATCCTCCATTGCATTGGTGAAGAGCTTCGGAGATATTACATCTCCTTGTCTCACTCCCCTCTGCAACAGTATCGCCGCTGTGCTCTGATCTTGTACTCGGACTGACATGGTGGCGTTTTTATACAAACACTTCAGCACTTCGATGTACCGGTAGTCTATATGACACCGCTGGAGAGATTGTAGCACTGCCCATGTCTCGATCGAATCAAAGGCTTTCTCGTAGTCCACAAACGCTAAACATAGTGGCAAGTTATACTCCTGAGTCTTCTGTATGACTTGCCGCAGCGTATGAATGTGGTCTACGGTACTATAACCTTTTCGGAAACCGGCTTGTTCGGGCGGCTGGAAGTCATCAAACCTGCGTTCGAGACGATTCGTGATAACCCTCGAAAACAGCTTATAAACATGGCTCAGAAGCGAGATGGGTCTGTAGTTCTTAAGAGAGGCTTTGTCACCTTTCTTGAAGAACAAGACCACCACGCTTCTGCTCGACCTGACGATGCCCATATATGTCATTCAACTTATATTAGACGGTGGTAAATTTATTAAAATACCTTTTTATACCACTAGGTAGGTTACAGACAAACACACGGCACACTTGATGGATAGTGGTGACCGTGGTCTATGAATGTTTGCATCATACAACAGCCTACACTAGGTTATTATTAGCTACGGTATTCTGTAGGGATGGAACTCAATTGGAACAGGAGATACGGTTGCGACCTACCTATTATTTTTTATCTAATACTAGCTGACACGGCAAACGTTGTTTTGCCTAAAAAAAATTAAGCGTGAAAACCCCTTATTACTAAGTGGTATGAAAAATAGATATTGACTGATTCTCAGACCTACTTAATATGCTCACTAAATTTCATGACAATCGGTCAAGCCGTTTCGGAGGAGTACGGTAACACGACACGAGAATTTTATATATAAGATTTACTTCTGCGAAACTGCAGTTCATTATTATGAGTATTGAATAACAGTTCCTCATTTGCATAGAGTGCACTCAGTTCACAAACAACATGTCCATATTAAACGTTTGTCAAAGGAAGATACCCAATAAAAATTCGATAATTGGTATGCCAGCGACAACCCCGCGGCCTCGAACGCGGTCGAGCCATAAGCCATAACGGTTCATTAGTTTGGCCACTCGGCAAAGACAATGTGGCCGTGAACGGCACTGTCTGTAAAAAAAGTCATTGTTCTACATTTAACTCAAATTCAAGTTCAAAGACCACTAACAATTATACTTAGAAGAATAAAATATTTTTTTATTTATTTTTATTGCTCGTTTATATTTATTTTATCTACGTGTGTATTTATTAAGTAAAGAAAGAATAACAAGATGAATATTGTTCAGTAGGTATCAACCCTGTTCTTTTTTCAATTTTGTAGAGAAACTTCGAAAGGAAAGTTCATTATACTCGTTGCCGTTTTATTTCAGACGTATAACCATAATCCAGCTTTCATTACCCATTAATATGTCAAAGTAAATTAATGAATGAATAATATTACTACTTATTTCAATTTTAAACTTAGAGCCATTTCTCACGACTTGGTTCTAACTTCTGTATTGTACATTTCTTTGTAAAGAGTTTATCTATCTACTTATCTATCTATTGTCATATATCGAAACCTATAAACTTTCCTTCTATGAACAAGATTTTGGCTGTGAATGTGAAGTAACCATTATATCTTATCATTAATACCTGCGGCTACTTAGTTGTTGATATAAAACTTTATCTGATCTAACCTCTTATAGAACATTATAATAAGCCTCTCTTATCTTCGTCTTATGAGTAAGCATCACTATTCTATTCTATATTTATATAGATATATACACACTATGTATATTTAACTATGCTTTATCTTTTCGCGTAGGTTAGCTTACACCTAAGATCAAAGCTATGAATACTTTTCAATATATGATAATAGTACATAAAATGTATGAGAACCAACCAAATGTGTATGAGAACTAACTGCATCTCCAAAGCGGTTAACTACCTCTCAATTAATTGTGAGAACCCTGTTTAATTGAATAGATTTTACTTCTGAAATTCAGTCGTAAATGTGTGTGGTGATAATGATACTGTATATTAATGGACTTTTTTGAAATCACAAAAAAACTGATATTATTTTCTGCATGCCTGACATTTGATATAGGTAAAGTAGGTACCGAATACGCGAAGTATGTAAGTAAGTTATGCCCACACTTCATTTTTATTTTAATGTCATCCGTTTCCTTCGATCTATTTACTTAAATCAGCGTATACTTAGTTAATGACTTCCTAGTGTGATGTTTATGAATTTTTACTCAGTTTTATCCTAATTTTCTTAACTGTGAAAATCAATTTGTATTAAATCCCGCCTATAGAAAATTAAATATTAAGTGCTATTATATTAACAGGTATTAAAGTATTTCATTATTATATCTCCACAATTCATTCGGAATTAATTTTACACAACATTCTCATAGTGTTTATAGCTCGGTGCTGAAATATTCAGTTGGTTATATATTATATATTATTCCACAAGGTCATTGACATTTTCTTTCTGTCAATTAGTGACTAATTTTAAACGCAATTAGAATTCTTCTAGAGTTCCGTTGAAATAATGTTTCCAAGTCGATTAGGTACATTCGCACTCAGAAGTTGCCAAAACTAACATTTACACTCAATTCACATTGAAATAAAATTAGTCATAGATGTTTCATCTCTTTTTTTAATTAGTTCATGAAAATATTTTACAGTTAAAGCGATAGAGAGCCAAGAATTCGTAAATCGGTCTACTCGAATGATATCATATTGTACTTATTACCAATTAGACTTGTTTATACAACCGCGCGTTTGTAAAAGCAAGTCGGATTGCTTTCTTCTGCTAAAGTTTATTTTCACTTTTGTTAAATTACAAGATTCACTTCGTGACTCATACTCTGTACCAATCTGCTATTGGAACCGGTTATGCAGTTAGAATCTAAATGGTTGTTGCGTGGATAACAATTATTTACATTTGTTTGCGTGTACAAGTACCTAACTTGATGTAAAGATAGCGATTCTTTAAACAAAAGTGATTGATTTGTTAACGATCAAATTATAAATTAAAAAATTATAATCGAGCTGATAAAATCTTGTGAATACATTGCAAGCTTTGGGAGTCCTGAGGTCACAAATACCCTCGAACCTTTGCAGATGCGTAAAGATGTTGCGTCCCTGGCAGTATTTTACCGTCTCTACCATGGTGAATGTTCTGATGAACTCTTCCAATTAATCCCACCCTCCCTTTTTCTACATAGGACAACACGTGCAGGGCTTAGATGTCACCCGCATACGGTGCAGAATATTCCATCAAGAACCAAGCGGTTCGGTGAGTCTTTTCTCTGCCGCACCATTAAGTCCTGGAATTCCTTACCGGCGCACGTGTTTCCTTCTTCCTACTGTCCCGGGTCCTTTAAGCGGGGTGAAAAAGCATCTGATGAGGCCGTCAAGCTAAGCACTATCATTGTAACACTGACCGTGTCCCTCTTTCATGAGACTTTGCCTTCAGCTTAACATCAGGCGAGGTTAAGTCAAATTGACGTGCCATAAATAAAAAAAGACAATATTTTTAGTTTTGTTTTTAATATTTTTTATTAAAAATATCTGGCTATCTTTACACATATTTACTACACTAAAGAGGTTCATAATATATCGAATTATACAGTGATACCTGGATAATTGGATTCTAGATTATGTGGTCTTATTTCACATTAAAATACCTGTCTAAATAGAAATTTTCAAACTTTCATTGATTAAGTTTACTTAGAAAGAAATGAGACATCGATCTAGTTTATTTTAACTTCGCTATCTATGTTACTTTTGGTTAAATTACACTTAGGCTGTCAAACGATTATAGATCTTAAGGTGTCCAGGAACTTTTGGAGCCCACAGTACATTGTCTATCATATTCAGGGCACTGTAATGAAAAGCTCAGTAACCGACTTACCGTATAACCGTATTACCCGGCTACATAGGTGGTTACACTTTCACTAGTGATCATTAGCGATGAATTACCGTCTCTAACAAACACAGCTCTGCTACCTGCTATGTATATTGGCATACATAAATATTCTAGGACGTTGTGTAAACGTTACCTGGACCCATGGTAAGCATAGCTTAACTAGCTTGTGTTACGGGTTCTAGAATGCGGATAAACATACTTAGATACATTTTGTTTTGTAAATACATAGGTACATATATTATACATGAAACACCCAGATCAATTAATTATATTTATTACGGAGATCAATTGACGTCGAAGGATCAACACTCGTAGTTGTCACGCTATGTCCAGTAGTAGACTGCGATACGCTGATTGATTGATTAACTGAATGAGAACTAAGTACACCCGTCAATACGATACGCTCTCAATCAAGGAGTACGGAAAAGTTCTCGCATATACGGGACGGTTGGCCGCCTGAGAACAAAAGAATCTATGACACCAACAGACGACGAAAGCAAAGCTTTGCTTTTTTCTTTTCCTTCCTTCCTTTAAATAATGTAACTTCAGTAATGTATAAAGTTGTATAAAGTCAGTAGCTTTGTTGTTCGAGAGCCAGCCTTATGATGGAGAGATCCTCGATTTGAATTGGGTAGTTATCAACGTGAACACTCTCCTAACACAAGTTATTTAATTTCATGTAATAACTATCAATTTAGCCACACTTTACTTAATATTGGTTACACGTTCATTCTTTCATTTCGTTCATGAAACTGCAGTTACCAGTTACAAAAGGTCTGTGGGTATAGTGCGCTAAGAGTTATTTTGTTACGTTCCAGAATGTTGCTTTCATATCAAAAATTATCGTAACACCCGGTAGTTTCCGAACATGCAAATGGAAGTTCCCATTTTCCAGCACCAAATGGTCGCGTCACGTGCGCTCGTGCAATGACTTCGTGACATCACGAGATGAATTTTCCTTGCAGGTTCTTCCTATTACCACAGTCTATTACTTACCTTTGTCGTCGATTATGGGATGTCACAATAATTTGCTTTGATCACGTTTTTAAACCTTACAATGACTTGAATGACGCGACGTCATACAAAAACCTCAACCTCGTAATTAAAGAGCTAGTTGCACCAATTAAGTCTTACAGTCTATTAATAACTTGAGTATAGCTGGACAGATAAAAAACATAATAATAGAAAAAAAATGCTTCAATGAAAGATCGAAGTAAAGAGACGTTTTAGAGTTTTTTTAGCCGTTGTATTGTCATTCTGATGCATTGAACTTAATAAGAGTGGAAAATTGCTAATCAATTCGACATTTTGTATACAAACGTACTACAAACTTTCTAACATACCTATTATCTACGTATTGAGTTTGAAAGCGTATTAGATTGAAAAATACAGGGTGTAAGGGAAATGCTCCCGAAGTGGATGGCCCCTGGTGGTACTCGCAATAAAAAAGAAAATCCAATCATATTTTTTTAAGTCAATATAAGTGTACCGGGAGTCCTACCAGGGACCTTCCGCTTCAAGAGCGTTTCCCTAACACCCTGTATAATAATTTATTTCTCCTTGAACATAATTTCTGATATATATCAAATGCGGAGATTGGACTATCAGAATGTTTAGTCTTGAAACTGAGTTCCTTCTTTCGTTGCACCTACTTTCATTCCAATAACATTCCTACACACATCACCATAACTCTTGTAGCTGTCAATGAGCTAAGAACAATAAATCTGAACGAATTATTACATCTGCTACGTGAAAGTTTTACTTAAGGCGACCAAGTATGTACTAGGCATATCATAGTCGTTGCCGCTATGAGTACTATGAATCTGTATTTTATTCCATTGAATTGTTCTTAATTGAACTACTGACTTTTAATTCATTTGAACTGTTATTCTAAATTCGTAATGTACTTAAGTTCCAAAGATGACAAGCGTCCTAATGACCTTACTGCCACTGACCAAGACAGTGAGAAGTGTAGAAGAAAGTCGGCAAGGCTCTATCCTCGAAAGGTCCTCCGCCTCCTGGAAGAAGCCTCGGAATGAAATGAAACTAGCGTGAAAATGACGATGATAGTATACCCACGCGATTAGTGATATTATACTCAAACAATCAAATAACAGTTCTACGTCTCCGTAATTTTAAGATTTCATTGCCAATAATCTCACCAATAAATCATAACCTTCTATGAAAAAACATAGTCCACGATACTAGCTGGTAAGCTGATAAGGTGAATCATCTCATTTCGTAAACTACTATTTATGATCTATCTCTACATTCTTATCAGATATCTTGAAAGATTTGGTGCAAAATCCTGAAATTCGTATCTGTTTTTTATCAAACAATACAGATAGTAAGATGTTTTCTAAGTACGAAACGAACTTACCTAAATATGAATGATGTTACTGAATTTATATTAAAAGTCCTAGAGACTTCATTATCTTTTACATGAAAGTCTGTGAGAGAGTTGCACAGCACGTATGGGTCAGTTATACCGCTAAAATGCCCCCTCACTTTTTAATCCCTGTGTGGAAATCAGTGGGGGTGGTTATGTCGGACTCGAACCGAATAAAACCGAAAAAAAATAAAAGCAGTCTCGGGCCGTCAGTTACTAAAAGTTAGTTAGCCTCTGACATAGTCCTCACGTCAGAGTCGTATACTTTCTTTTTTCGTTTTCTCCCATTTTCTCTCCTCTTTACCTTTCTAAATATTCTTTTCCAAGACTAAATATAGTCCAGGAAAATATAAACCCAATGCTCATGTTTATTCTAAATGTCAGTAGACACAGTCGTTAACATTCAGACCAGGTCGTTATCGTGTTTGTATAATACAAATATCACTTGTCATTTTGTATTTGTTGACTACTTCCATATTTTATTATGTTTGCTGTAAAAACGTAATTTATTATACACCAAAGTAGCAAATTCACATATACAGCAATTGCTTCTCTTTTTTTTGTCAGTTTTTTGCCTGGCTTGACAGGTTAACATGCACACATTGCACACTTTTCTTGACAATTTGCTGTGTGCGCAGCAAATGTTGGGAAGCAAAATAAAGAGATACTATTACGATACCTATATACTGAAATAAAAACTTAAAGACGGCCATAAATAAGGATTATTTTTATCCAATCATAGTACATGCATACTTTGAATGTCTTACGTAATTCTTTCAAAGTGTAAGGTAAGAATGATGATTAACTTCTCGGAGATATTTTAAACAGGATACTCTCGTTCTTCAACATGTTGTTGTAGTGCCTGGTAATACCTATAATTATATGTATTAAAATAACAGTTAAAATATATAACTTAAATGACGCTTTGTTGTTGCTTTGCTTTTTTCGCGTGCGTAAAACCCCACGTTGCTAATGACGGATTCGAATCGACTAAAACAGTCATTGGTTGCTGAGGGTGAGATAGCCTCTGGCATATTCCTTACCTGTCCTCATTTCCCGGCACCGAACGGGGATCGAACCCGCGCCTCATGCGTAGCAGTCGAGTTTAGTACCGCTATATCACTGGGGCTGTACGTGACATGTCACAAAGTAATACCAAAAATTAATAGTGTATCTACATGTATAAAATCTGGTTAAAGTAATAACGTTATATCAAGAATACATTGTCTCTATAGTTTCGGCTCCTACATAGGGTATAAAATCGCGTTATACGTAATGTGTCTAGGTATATAGATAATGTTGTATGAGGGTTTTATCTATATACTATACAGAGTGAGTTTTTATTTTCGTCCACCTTTGTATATGAGTATGAATAAAGAAAAGGGAAAGCATGCATAAATATTAAATTTATCTGAAATAACTATTAAAACTGCATCATTTTGAAAAAAAAACAATTCTCACAAACAGAAATCGAATCCGTTGGTATTGGTGAAAACGTCATTCGAAAATGACACGCATTAGGAACGAGTTGTGACTTTGTGAGAATATAATAAGTACCTACGACAAACCTCAGAAAGCTCCTTTTTAACAAAATCCCTTTTTAATTTTGCTTCAATTGATTCCTAAGCAACTGACTGAATGGCAGACTAATTAAGTGTTAAAAGACCATTTTACCGGGCAGCAAAACTATTTCAAGTCCTTCTTTGTTATTCCTCATCAGCAATCATGTTTGTTCGTTGTTCCTCATAGTTTCTGATTTTCTCATCGACGACGCCTACTTGAAAACATCCTGTAGTATAGATTAAACCCCTAGCCTTACCTTGTTACTGTGTAGTGTTGAATAGGCCGTCGTTAATGCTGCATGCATGGCTGCTTATTTAGTGTATATAAGTGATAAACTACACGCCCTCATAGGTAACTGTAAAAGCTTCCACGCGTCGTGATGTCCTCAAATTGTTTTGGACACGTTACACAATGTCATCTAGACCCAATTTTTTTAACATTTTTAACTATTTGATCTTTGACATGAATTCTAGATTGTAGATAGATGAACTTGGCAGATACCTATAGTATAGTTTTGAAATACATATGGCCACACTTATGCAAATAAATATACTCATACATCTAATATTTTGTATGAATCTAACCTGCAACCTCTGAGACTCGAATCTCTTCTCTTCGAAGCTCTTCTGTCAAGTGGTCCTGCGCAACGACATTCAGATTATCCATATATATTCGTTCCGCTCGATGTCAATTAGTATGCAAAAACACCGATTAACATTGTTCAAAGTAAAGAGCAATTACTTATTACCTTTTCTTAATTCAAGGACCAATCAATATTTAAAAAAGAGCCCTTGAATGTGCTAACTTGCCTAACAATAATATCGATTTTCTGAGGCTCGCTTTTAAGCTCAAGATCGTCTTTTTAATTACACAAAGAGGAACCCTGTAGTTGCTTCATGAATATTAATATTAATAAGCTTCATTTATAACTGGAGCAGTGTGACTTTACCTATAACTTGAAATAATTCTTGATGCCTAGTCAAAGCACAGTAGGTAAAAGTATCAAAAACCGTGGTGAATGTAGCTATCAAATCCAGTCGTCTCTCCAGAATTGCTTGCAGTAGAAAAGGGTACCATTTTTGCAAGACAAAGCAAGAGTCAACTGACCTCTGACGTCACAAAACCTCTCCCGTGAGCTCTGGTTACTCTACTCAACTACGGAAACTTAACACAAGATTATTATTAACCGCGGTATTCTGTAGGACCGAGATACTTCCTCAGTTACACTGCTCAATTGGGACGGGAGATACCGTCATGTCCTACGTCATTCAATGCCTGCAATCTATCTCTTAAGTGTTCCAAAATATGAAGGTTTCTACCTATTCTAATGAGAAACAGGTTCGAGCATACATACACAGTGAGAGTGCCCTTATCTCGTCATCATAGTAATATTATAAGTGAAAGTTTGGAATGTACAAACATGCAAAAGTGAATAGGAGCTCGTATTACAAATGTAGGTAACACTGTAATGCATGCACATTGTTTCTAAGCAAGTAACGGAATCTTGTCGTGAACAGTGACAGTGCGAAGTAACGGAGTTTATAGATAATCATACTTTACATGTTGTTGTTGTTTTTGTAAACGTTTGCGACTTAATAAATAATAGCTGTTAGTTAATCTGTGGTAATAATAGTTACTTCAATAATATTTTTCTATGACAAGTGTGTACTGTGGTTTGCGAATACGAACGATACGGTGGCACAGATTAATAAATACTGTAAGTAGGTAGGTATATAGGCACGAGTTGTGAAACCAAAATGTGTTCAAAATTCGCTCCATACGCGCAGTATACGTTTCTGAGCTATCTTTTGAAGATAGCACGAGGCGTAACCGTGATGGACGATCTCAAATTCACCAATCATGAATGATATCAAAAATTCTCACCCTCTCCCCCCTTCAGGGCTAATTTCCTCTCGTGACTTAGATCTAACAGCCGTGCCGATAGGTATACCTCTACCTACATGGCATATAATCATGACTTCGAGTTGCAAGAAAAACGAGGCCCTCACACACGCATATTGGTTTGATATAACTCTTGATTGGTAGATTTGGCTCCGTACTCGCAATAGACAATAGAGTAAATTTTGTACTCGTCACATACAGTCAATTTAATAATGTGACTGAGGTAACTGGGTTCAAGATATATGCCGATAACTATATTAGTCTACGGTTAGCCATAGTGTCGTAAAACTCGTAAATGTGTTAGCAAGTACGTAAGTTGTTGTGTGATAATTGGAAACACAAGCTTTTATAACACGCTCTCCTCTATGTTGTCTGTAGCGTTCCCATTAGATATTTTTATGAGAATATGTGTCAAACTCATTCACAGTTCTTAAGATTTCAAATCGTTTCACAGTAACGTAACATTGCATAGATTTGTAACATTCTGATGTATTTTTAATCTGTTATCACTAAGGGTCTAAGGTTGCACATGCGTGCAAACCCATTACACAGCATCACAACACGACGAACACGAATCGGTACCGATACCGATGCGATATCGGTATCGAAAGGAGCCGCGGAAGCGGGGTCATGAACTTGAAACTTGTGAGATCTGGGCCCTGAAGTCGGTTCGAGTCCGATAAAAGCAGATTTTGGCGGAGGATAAATCATTAGCACGACGTAAGCGTATAGATGCGTGCAAATGCACAACACAGCATCGTGTTGTGATGCTGTGTAATGGGTTTGCACGCATGTGCAACCTTAGACCCTTAGTGATAACAGATTAAAAATACATCAGAATGTTACAAATCTATGCAATGTTACGTTACTGTGAAACGATTTGAAATCTTAAGAACTGTGAATGAGTTTGACACAATTCTCATAAAAATATCTAATGGGAACGCTACAGACAACATAGAGGAGAGCGTGTTATAAAAGCTTGTGTTTCCAATTATCACACAACAACTTACGTACTTGCTAACACATTTACGAGTTTTACGACACTATGGCTAACCGTAGACTAATATAGTTATCGGCATATATCTTGAACCCAGTTACCTCAGTCACATTATTAAATTGACTGTATGTGACGAGTACAAAATTTACTCTATTGTCTATTGCGAGTACGGAGCCAAATCTACCAATCAAGAGTTATATCAAACCAATATGCGTGTGTGAGGGCCTCGTTTTTCTTGCAACTCGAAGTCATGATTATATGCCATGTAGGTAGAGGTATACCTATCGGCACGGCTGTTAGATCTAAGTCACGAGAGGAAATTAGCCCTGAAGGGGGGAGAGGGTGAGAATTTTTGATATCATTCATGATTGGTGAATTTGAGATCGTCCATCACGGTTACGCCTCGTGCTATCTTCAAAAGATAGCTCAGAAACGTATACTGCGCGTATGGAGCGAATTTTGAACACATTTTGGTTTCACAACTCGTGCCTATATACCTACCTACTTACAGTATTTATTAATCTGTGCCACCGTATCGTTCGTATTCGCAAACCACAGTACACACTTGTCATAGAAAAATATTATTGAAGTAACTATTATTACCACAGATTAACTAACAGCTATTATTTATTAAGTCGCAAACGTTTACAAAAACAACAACAACATGTAAAGTATGATTATCTATAAACTCCGTTACTTCGCACTGTCACTGTTCACGACAAGATTCCGTTACTTGCTTAGAAACAATGTGCATGCATTACAGTGTTACCTACATTTGTAATACGAGCTCCTATTCACTTTTGCATGTTTGTACATTCCAAACTTTCACTTATAATATTACTATGATGATGAGATAAGGGCACTCTCACTGTGTGCTCAAACCTATTTCTCAATATAATAGGCAGAAACGGCCTTCATATTTTGAAACACTTTAGAGAAAGATGCACTCAATCGTGGCATTGACGGAGATAGGACAAGACGGTTATCTCCCATCCCAATTGAGCAGTGTAACTGGGGAAGTATCTCGGCCCTGCAGAATACCGCGGTTAATAATAATCTTGTGTTGTGTTTCCGGGGTTGAGTAGGGTAACCAGAGCTCACTGGAGAGGTTTTGTGTCGTCAGAGGTCATTTCACAGTAACGTAACATTGCATAGATTTGTAACATTCTGATGTATTTTTAATCTGTTATCACTAAGGGTCTAAGGTTGCACATGCGTGCAAACCCATTACACAGCATCACAACACGATGCTGTGTTGTGCATTTGCACGCATCTATACGCTTACGTCGTGCTAATGATTTATCCTCCGCCAAAATCTGCTTTTATCGGACTCGAACCGACTTCAGGGCCCAGATCTCACAAGTTTCAAGTTCATGACCCCGCTTCCGCGGCTCCTTTCGATACCGATATCGCATCGGTACCGATACCGATGCGATATACCTAGCACCGAAAGGGCTGTCGCATTCAGGATCCATGGAGTTAAAGCAGTGCCCTGCCGAATTACTTTTCTACGGAACTTAAACGGTATAGATAAGTCACTGTTGGTAATATATAATTTGTAATAATAATAATGAGCTAATGTGTTTATATTATTTCAGTTTCTGTTGCAATTGCATCTGTTCATGGTCATAAATCAACTGGTACAATAGCTGTATAAGTACTATAATTAATTTGTGTAAAGTTTTCTTAAACAACTGTATTTAAATAACTTTGTCTGCTTTTGTAAAAATTTCGAATCTACTTTGTAACAAAATGTCTGCTTTAAATGTCATTGAAGCGCCAGACGTATTACAGCAGCAGATGTCAGTATTTCATTGTACTTATAGTGAAAACCTGCATAGATGACTCTAGTGACTCTAGCCCCTAATGCAGTAAACATCACACAAATTTCCTAAATATTTCCACTAAATGTACCAAGTGTATAACCTTGAAGAAATGTAATGCAGAGATAATTTAGTTTGAATGAACCAGCAGAGAGGGACCCCTTTTTTTAATCGAGTGAAAAATCCCCACGAATAACCCCCACCGGAGCTGGTTGGGTAGGTTATGTCGGACTCGAACCTACTAAAATGTACAAGGTTTTTGGGTGTTTAGTTGCCGAAGGTGAGATAGTAACCAACATAGCCCTCGCACCCCGACAGTCCCGGGAGTCAAGGGAGGCCTGTGGCTAGATAAAGCGAGGATATACATAGAGTACATAGAGAGTGGAGGACGGCCGAAGCAGTGAACTGCCGCGGGCTCATTATGATGATGATGATGATACAAAAATAAAGTTTCCCGTGACGTTGGGTATTGTAATAGTTGCATATAATCATAATAATATCAAACACAATAGATATTTTTACTCAATACAACTTTTTAAGTTAAAAAAACATGTAGGTAAAAGCACCATAAAACTAAATATAATATTATATTTATTTAGACATCCTTTGAGAGAAAAAGTCGGTTGTCGGTAGTCGTAACATAGTACCGGCTACCCAATGTCATGTAAAAAGGACGTTATTCCATAGGTAATCTGTGGTTATACACGTCGTACATTATTATCTCTAAGTAGGTAACTGTAAAATTACCACCTAAGCCCATATTCTCTAACCGCAAACAAATTATATGACATTACGAGTCTTATTTCACGCGAGACTTCGTTTCTAGTCGTCGCTGTCATGAGGTTCTGTATAAACTCTCATAGAATACGGTTACTTTTCAAAATAGATCAGAAATTAATGGAACTTTAAGCCATAACAGTTCAAGATTTTATAAATTTGTCTCTCAGAATTCACACGGTTATTGTTCTGCATTAACAGTTAGATAATTTCGTTTTATAATGGCAATATTATACTACTTTATTGTCAATTTAGTGGACTTAACTGACACATTCCTATTCAATGGAAACTACCGAACCAGCGAAAGAATCATTTTGCAATGCCTTATTTATTTTACTTTTTATAATGTATGTAATGATAGTGTAAACGTTATAAATAAATAAAAATCTATAATATTTTTGGCAAATACAATTGTAAAACCTTCAGAATCATATGTGCCTAAACTGAATAAATGAAATTGATTCTTTATTGACTTCTATGTAGGCAGGATACTATAAAACCTTGAGTTTAATAAATGACAAGAAGATTATTGTAAGTAGTTTTTTTTATTGATAGTACAGCTAAATTCAAGCTATTTTGAGACTTAAGTTTAATAAACTTTTTTATTCGATCTCTATCATGAAACAAGAAAATTCTAGTCCAAGGAGTGGCAATGCAAACTTCTTCATACCACAACGTGGCACCAGTCCAGTAATAGTTCATAGAGAAATCTGGACACTCTTTGCTATGTCGCAAATAGAATGATGACAGTGTCCTAGCATTTCTATTTCCAACTTGAGTTTGATGTGTTCTACAAATCATCGGAGTTTCGTTGCATTATTCTTTTTTCATAATAATGAATGGAATGGAATGGTATGAAGTAGGTACCTAGGTACATAAAGTGCTAACTAATGTGTCCTGTATTTGTATCAAACTATAACCTGTGTATCACATTAGATTTTATATGGTTTCATGTGGTAACTATTTCAGTTTGTAGCAATTATAATGCTACCACGTAAGTGCTGTCACCAAGCGCACGGTCTATCTGATTGAAAGTGGTATCTTGGCCTATAGACATTGCAACACCAAGGGCGTCACAGTCGTCCTTCTCGAAGGGGTGTTGTTGAGGGAGAGGGGTGTTAAAAGAGCTTTTGTGCCCCTGGCGCAGTTAACCAATTGGTCTTTCTACCGATAGCACAAAACTTGAACTCTGGTTATAATACCAATCGTCGCGGGAAACACAACACAAGATTATTATTAACCACAGTTTTTTGTAAGGTGGAGGTACTTCTCCAGATAGACTGCTCAATGGGAATGGGACTAAATCGTCACTTCCTACCTCCGTAGACTATTATAATTTTAAACAGTTACAGTTTTTCGACTACAATTGAATTGGGAAAAAGTTCAAAGTTTGATAAACAGTTTTTTTATATTTAGTAGGTACATCAATTGACTGCACGTCGTCTAAGACATAAGTTAGTTACTATCTAATCTATACTAATATTATAAAGCTGAAGAGTTTGTTTGTTTGTTTGTTTGAACGCGCTAATCTCAGGGACTACTAATTGGAATTGGAAAATTCTTTTAGTGTTGGATAGTCCATTTCTTGAGGAAGGCTATAGGCTATATAACATCACGCTACGACCAACAGGTGCTTAGCAGCGAGGGTGAAACCGCGGGGAACAGCTAGTCATATAATATGTATATTCTGTCCTCCGTGGCTATACTACTACTACTTATGTATGTTGGCGTGATACGAATACTAGGAACTTTATGTTAATCATTAACTGTCTAAAGAAATAATAACATGTCATAGTTTGGTATCAGGTATTAGAACGGTCGAAGTAATAAATATAGGTTAGTAAGTATGTAAAGATATAAATTATACACACGCGACTTACGAAACTGGGCGACCAATTTCAATGAAACTTTGGTTGTCTTTTTCTTTTGGTTAACTGTACCAAGTACCAAACATCACTAAACTCAATAATTAGTATTCACAATTTAGATTTCACCTTAGAGTACTATTAGGTAATATAAAGTCCAATAAGTTCCAAGTCCTAAAGTTGAGGGTAAAGTTTTAAAATCCAGCTGAGATTATTGCCGGAAGCTCCGAAGACCGGGGCCGCGTAACTGGTGGTCCATTTGGTAAACTAAAGCTCTTATACATTTTTAGTTTTGCCGTTTTGTAAGTTACGTTAAATGATCCATAAAGAATAAAAATGATATTTGATTTCTATTGAATAACAAAAGAAAAGAAAAATTGTAGCATTGAATTTAACAGTGCTACTATATAAAATGCATGTCGCTTATTACTGACAAGTTTGACAACTGTTATGTTGACATCAGAGAGAGCTTCAGCCAATTCGAATTGGTCCTCTTTAATGATGCATAGCATATGAGTGCAACTGGTTATTTGTAAACTTGGCCTGCGCATCAATATTCAGGTATTAATAGACGTAATTCGTAATTATAAATACATAGAGCTGTTTGTGATCTGATCTAAGTCCTCATGTAAGAGAACAAGTAGAGAAATCCTGAATTAAAGTACTCTGATTTTAACGTCACAATTATTTATAGTTCGATCACGACTTACCTAATGTTATAACTGATATAACTGGGGTGTAGCCCAAAGACTGAACCAAATCAGACTATTGCAGTTCACTCCTTGATATAGGCCTCTCTCAATGTTGAAAGGCTTTGGTCTACTGTTTCCACACTGACTAGACGGGTTGGTACAAAGTTTTGTTTCTATATAGTTTTCCTTATCTCGCAGTGATTATCTGATCTGCATATTTTCCGTTTGTCCATCGTTCCAATTATTCAAAAATTCGCAGACGATATCACTGCGATAGAAGGAAAACTAGAGATGAGGTGCTGGTATACTTTTCCCGACAAAACACGGTCCAGAAAAAAGTGGCTGTCGTTTCAGATGTTGTCCCTAGAATGCCGACCTCGGCCTCAACAGAACCCAGAATTATAAGAAAGTGGAACTCGTATGAGATTAAAGCCTTCCAGCTCTAGTCCAAACAGTATAATTTGACCCTTTAACCGTAACTTTTCATTTATAATACTGTAACATTATTTTTGGAGTCAAGTCTCCCTTAGCTGCTAGTCTGTATGGTCGTTGTAGCCGTTATATCTTCTGATTGACAGACGAGGCTATGGAAAATTTATCTTTTCGGATTTAAACGGCAGATAAAAGAAGTAGGAGAATGAATCAGCAGGCTCAATGCTTCAAAAAGAAACGCAGCGCTAGGATAAGAATGGTGTAGAGGGAACTATATTTTACCATTATTTAGGTAAACTTCAACAGTTGCGTTTATAGTGGTTGTATATTTTTTAAATATTAACATGCCGATATTCGCTACCCTAAACACGGTGATACCGCGCGCCTAGCACGAACCTCTTATATAGCTATTACCTAGTCGTAAAGTGGTAATAAATTTTGAACAGGTTCTTCACCGATAAGTATAATTACGTGTTTACTCTTTAACTTACAAGTAATAAAAGAAATGCTCATCAACAGTAATTTGGTAAGCTTTCTTTTTTTACGAAGAATAACCGTAGAATTTTGTAATCAATTCATTTTGTCACTTCAGAGCGTTATTATAGGTACAAAGTTGTAAATAATTTATCTATTCTATGCTTTGGTAGGTATACTAATGGACATTTCATGATAGTTAACAAACTAGTAGCTAAGTGGTTAAAGCATTATGATGGAGAGGTCCCGGGTTCGACACCTGGCCCGTGAAGAAAATCATTATAAATTCAAATTCATTTCTTGCTGAAAAGCGAAGACATAATGATGTTATATAATTTTAGTAAGGCACAACTATTATTCCATAGAAAACAAAAGCATCTGACCGCCCTTGTACTAATTATTAGTCATTGTTTTCTATCTCCTTGGCAGATATCATCGCCCCAATAAATCCTTTCTTTGTCAATATCTTCATTTATGATATTCTTATAGGTATAACATTCACTTCTACCTATAAATAGACACATACTAATTTCAGTGCCAACACAATACATACTACTACTCAACACAGCATAACACCTGATGCTAATAATAAATACAGTTTAAACTTCAAACTTTGGAGATTGTCGCGATGTACACTTCACCTTTGCCATCTCATAGCGAGTGACGTCATCTCCACAAATAGCGTAAGTTCCCAGGCTACAATGCAGAATGTACAATAGACCGGACACGACACAGTTCCTTCCTTTTGTAGCATGTCCACTCAATCACCAGTTATGTAATACATACTACTCATCCATAGTGCTAACGGCGCGGCGGTAGTTACTTTGATTCTTATTGGTGAAAAGACAGCCTGAAATTTGCTACCACTTTTCAAAGCGGTTGTTTTTTCGACAAGCTTTCTATAAAAACTTAACATAAACATAATACAAACTCACGCGTATATCCCCGAAGGGGTAGGCCAAGGTGCTAGCACCCACATTTCACCAGTTTATGTTTAGGTCCCAATGTCCCGAGCCTATTGCCATTAATCGGGCACTTATAAACCTGTGATAAATACACACTTAACTTTGAAAAGCATCGAAAAGTCATTGGTGTGTGCCATGGTAAAACCTGGGATCGATCGGAGACCTCGTCTCAGCAGTTCATTACCCATACCACTAGGCTATGTATAAAAGGAAACAAAAGGGATAAATAATTTTCTGATTTTTTTAAAACCATAATTGAAGCTGTAAAATGACGTATAGCATTTATTTAACAAGCAATAAATGCCATAGTTACTTCTAAAGCTCAATTGTTTAATGCAATTTGACTGTTTACATTAGCAGACACAAACGAGTTTGACTAGAGGTCAAGTAATTTAGCACCACTAAATTGTTTATACTAGCACTTTGCTTTTTCATTCAAACATTGTGTTCAGGGCATTGCCATAAATGACTACATATTTTCATCAATTTATCAGTAATTGATGTAACCTTGTATGAATATTATATGCACATAGGATAGGGCAGACAGGATAATCAGTGGAAGTCGGACAAGTAAGTAAATAATATGCTTTTAGATTATTTTATATATATATTAGATAATCTAAAAGCATATTGTGTAGGTACTTGTCTTTATACTTGTATATAATATGTATATAACATTTAATTAATAATCAATTTATTAAAAAACATAGTAAGCATAGAATTACTACTGGTACCCCTTGCTATGGGTTAGGAAGTATATTTTTTTAAATAACAATATTAGCAGCTGAAATTACTAATATTCCCTTTAACCCCTTCAGATAAGCTCAATAGCTTGTATTAGGAGTGGGATCACGTCATGTAATGGCCAGGATTCGAACCCGGGGCCTCTCGATCGTATGACCAACTAATAAACCACTTAACTACTGACGCTTTAATCTACTTATTTGTTTTCGTAAATTAATAAATTACATTATATCATACATCGTAACATCTAGACTATAGCGAATATCATACCTACTCATGGAGAAAATATTTGCAACGAGCAGAAATCAAAACCCCTTAGCAGAAGAACGCTTTATGCTACGCCACAAAATATCGCACATTTTTAACACTGTATGTATATTGTATAATCTGGTTTAGACATGCCACGAATGAGTCTAACTTAACTCCTTGGGACTTTAAGATTGCAAGAAGATTTCTTTTAAGTGCATTCGAATCGAAAATTCAAGAACCTTGTAATTTGCATTATATGTTAATTGAAAACAAATATAAAAAGTAGGTAACCTACCTAGTAAGTTATCTATTTAAACGAGAAAAACCACACGAATCTAATCAAGTACGAGTTGTTTTTACGATTGATATCTGGAAAAACCTGTATTATATAAAAATAAACCTGTATTATATTAACTAACATTTATTATTATTGCAATGCTAAAATAAATAGTCAGACGTATAATACACATAATAGATTTTTTGAATTCAGATTGTAAATTAACCTGTCCTCGCCATATGGTAAGCAAGGGTCCATAGGATTTACTGGCAGATAGCTGATTTTAGAAGACGTAAACTGGCTATTTCTTTTTTCAGAGAAAATATTAAGTTCGGAAAAAAAGGCGGTAGGTGTCAAAAACCTAACAAGTGTTTGAATCTGCTCAAATTAATTAAAAATCTTTCGCATTAACATTTTAAACTTTCAAAACACTATTATAAACACCCCGAAAAGTACTACTTACGTTTGTGGCAATATATGTGACGCATAACTGAAACCAAACACCACCTGCCAGCTTCACACTACTCTCAAGAACAGTTCAATATAATAAACACTATACAACACTCAGAAGACACTCAATATGTCGCAGCTGGATGAAATCCAATCCGTGCAGAAGAACCTAGAAGAAAGTTTCATGAAAAAGATGGACGAGCTGCAGGCACAACTGCATGTTGGAGGGGCAGCCAAGGATACAGTGGCAAAGGTTGCTGATGAGTTCCGCACTTTCAGGGAGCTCATATTTAGCATTTTGGGGCTTCTTCGAAAACAAATATCAGAATGCATAATGTCAACGGACTCCATAGATGCCTGGCAGCGCCGCAAAGTCATCATTTTCTCAGGTCTTCCAGAAGTTGAGAGGGAGGACTGCACCAAAACTATCTTGGGCGTAATACGCGATAAGATGCACTTGAAGGAGACCACAACAACTTCTATAAAAAGCTGTCACCGTCTTGGAGCCCCTAGAGCAGGCCACAACCGTCCCATCCTAGTGAGGTTCAGTACTGTGGGTGCGAAGGCTGCGGTCTGGAACGTGAAGACACGGTTAAAAGGGTCCTCAATAGCCGTCAAGGAATTTCTGACCAAGATCCGACAGTCTGTATTCATCAAGGCCCGCTTGCATTTTGGGATGCGTTGCTGCTGGACGCAGGATGGGGTTGTACTGGTCAAAACGGACGATGGACAGCGCTGCAAGTTAACTACTGCCGAAGAACTACAACGCATTATTGAGAGGTATCCCAAACCAGCTTCAAGTTGTAAGAATTAGGTCGGGTAAACATTAGTGTTGAACTTAATATCAATATTGTCTGTGTTGAATTACTGCACTGATTGCATTATCCTTAGCACTTAATAACTCCTCTTGTGCCCTAGGTTCATTCTTCAGCATATTTATTGAATCGTATGTCTGCAAACTGACGAAATTTTAATAGATTTGTTGTTTACCTACATTGTATTTTATAACTTATACAATACAATGTCATTTTGACAACTGTGACGTTTTGATTCTGTCACTCCAATTACTATTTCTGGCACAAGGGGTTTTTGTCCCGTAAGCACTCTGATTTATTATATAATTTTTTTTTTCTATTAATTTTGATAGTGCTTATCGCTGATCGTAATTATTGTAAATGTTTGCTGGCGGGTGGTGCAGAGACTGAGACCTGCATCTCCGCGTACTTAGTGGGCTTGTATTTTTGTTTTTCTCTTATATATATTATATTATTTTTATTATTTTTTAGTTATTTAAGTACTTTATATAATATTATTATTTATTTACCATCTAACACATTATGAGTGACTCGTCTGAGAATGAGTCCTTCCATTCTGCCGGTGATGTTGATACACTGCTTACAAATGACAGTGAGCTACTTGGTGACAAACTTCATAGTATTTTTGGAAATGAATTTGGACGGTCATTTAATGTCTGCCATTTAAATGCACAAAGCGTGCCCTATCATTACGGTGACCTTGTGGCAACTTTCGCAGACTCTAACGTACATGCGATCCTGATTTCTGAGAGTTTTTTAAAGCCAAATCTTCTTTCTAGTTATTATCCACTGCCCGGATTCATTTTAATTAGAAATGACAGGGTGGGTAAGGGAGGAGGTGGGGTTGCTATATATCTACGCAGTGATCTACCATTTAAGATTGCGGCCTCATCTCCTTCACAATATTCCGCCACTGCGGAGTCTCTCTTCTTGGAAGTTTGGGTCAGGGGTGTTAAACTTATTCTCGGCGTTGTCTATAGTCCCCCCTCTGTCGATTATTTCACTGATTTCGAATTGGTTTTAGAATCCTTGGGGTCAGATTATGAGCATTACATCATCATGGGTGACTTTAATACTGATCTCCTCTCAGGTGACTCTTCAAGAGTCAACAAACTCCTTCATATAATCGAGTCAGCCAGTCTGCATGTGTTGCCACTTGAGGCTACACACCACAATAATGCTGTGGCAGATACCTGGCTCGACCTAATAATCACTTCTACTCCTTTACTTGTTAACTCGCACGGACAGCTGTTAGCGCCGGCATTTTCACATCACGACTTGCTCTATATCGCTTATGCTCTTAAACCTCCTAAACTAAAACCTAAAGTACTGCATAGGCGTTGCTTTGGGCGTACGGATGTCAACAAATTGTGTTCCGATGCTGCCAAAATAGATTGGGAGCCTTTAGCAGAAGCCAATACCATCGACGACAAAGTCTTGATTTTCAATACAACTGTGAATGACCTTTACGACATACACGCCCCTATAAGGGTGATGAAGATGAAGCATCCCCCGGCACCATGGCTGACGGACGTAGTACGAAATGTAATGAAGCGCCGAGACCGGGCATTTCTTAAGTTTAAAAGAAGTCGTTCGGAAACAAATTGGGACACTTATAAGGCTGCCAGGAATCGCTGCGACCAGGTGATACGCAATGCGAAACGCCGACACATCTTGGATAATATATCTCACTCATCACCAGCTAATGTCTGGAAATTTCTTGGGACACTGGGCATTGGTAAGCAAAGGCAGTTGGAGATACCCAAGACGATTGAGTTAGACGTCATTAATAGTCATTTCTCTACCTCTCTCGAAATTGACGATCTAACGAAGCGTCAAACAGTGGGCCTCATAGCCGGACTGCCCAGCTCCAATTATTCATCCTTCCAGTTTTCTCCAGTCACGTCAGATGAGATCAAAAAAGTCATTTTGTCCATCAAGTCAAAAGCAGTCGGCTGCGACAATATTAGTCGTCGAATGATTGTCTCCATCCTAGACCAACTACTTCCTGCTATTTCACATATAGTCAACTTTTCTCTCGATTCCGGTCAATTCCCAACATTGTGGCGGAAAGCTTTTGTTCGCCCTCTTCCTAAAATTACCAATCCTTCTCTTCCAAACCATTTTCGTCCGATCTCGATCCTCCCCTTCCTATCCAAAGTGATGGAGGCATGCGTGCATCGACAATTGTCCAGTTTTGTACATCGTAATGACATACTAAGTCCCCTGCAATCAGGATTCAGATTAGGACACAGCACTACCACTGCACTTCTAAAAGTAACGGGTGACATAAGAGAGGGAATGGAAGATACTAAGGCCACGGTAATGGTCCTAATAGATTTTTCCAACGCCTTCAACTGTGTTAACCATGACATACTTCTAGCAATTCTTGCCCATATTAAGATCTCATCAGACGACTTGGATTGGTTTTCCTCATATCTTCGGGGGCGCCAACAGTCGGTCTGCGCTGACGAGAGGTCCTCGAGTTGGTGCAGTCTCAGCGCTGGCGTCCCTCAAGGCGGTATACTTTCTCCTCTTCTATTTTCTATATTTATCAACTCTATAACCTCCGATCTTCAATGTGCGTATCACTTGTATGCTGATGACCTGCAGCTGTATAAACAAACCACTGTGGATGATATCTCTGAGGCTATCGACAGTGTAAATGCTGATTTGTGTGCGATAAGCAGCTGGTGTGACCGATTTGGATTGACCGTCAACCCAGATAAATGCCAGAGTATTATTATAGGCAGTAGTCACATGCTTAAAAAATTCGATAATGGGACCATGTCACCCATTACATTTAATGGAAAAATTATTCCACCCACGCATAGCGTTAAAAACCTGGGCTTACACCTTGACTCAACATTGAGCTGGCGGGTTCAGGTCACCTATGTCTGTCAGAGGGTAACCGGAACACTACGGGCACTTTACCGTCTTAAAAACTTACTGCCATCCAAAACCAAAGCAATGCTTATGCAGACGTTAATCTTTCCTCTCCTCGACTATGGTGATGTGTGCTATTTCGACCTGAATGCAGATCTGCTTAATAAACTTGACCGACTTCTCAACAATTGCATTCGATTCGTCTACAATCTCAGGAAGTATGACCACGTCTCGGCCTATCGTACAGAGCTAGGTTGGCTGCCCATACGACGAAGACGGAGTTTGCGTGCTGTTACTTTGGTCTATACACTTCTGAATTCCCCCAACGCTCCGGCCTACCTAAAATCCCATCTTCATCTACTTGGTTCGAATCACTCTAAAAATCTACGCTCGTCTAACAATCTCCTTCTACACTGTCCCACTCATACTTCAAGTCTTATCCATTCTTCTTTCGCTGTACAATCCATCCTTCTCTGGAATGCGCTCCCTCTAGAAGTCAGGATGTCTCCGAATCGTTCAACATTTAAAAGCAGAGTACGCTTGATCTATGGCGAACCATAGGCAGAATAAATGTCCATAAGATCTTTCTATTTGTATATAATATGTATATCTGTATGTATGTATTCTATGTATATTGTGTGTAGGTATATAGTATATGATATTTTTTTAGGTATATGAAATACATATATATAATATATATGTAAGTTTATATTTTTATTTACTTATATAAGTATATATTATGTATACTTTATTAAATTTCATTATAATGCTTTGAGCACCTACCTTGACATATCTCTGCATCACCCTAAGGTTGACTGGTAGAAAATGCCCATGGCATTAAGTCCGCCTTTGTACAATTATTTTGTATTTGTGCATAAAGTTTAAATAAAAAAAAAAAAAAATAAGTTCCGCTTAAATAAAACCAGGACGAAGTCCACACGGAACATAACACGGTCATAGTAGATACTTAGTTAATGAAATAATTACAACACAACAAAGCTAACTCAAGTTAAATGTTAGCTTGGATGGCAGAGATTCAAGTATAAAGTCAACTGATACAATTTTACATTTTCAATGAAATCTACTTCTTGTTCCTATTATACACTGTAGTTGTAATGTTAAATTGTAGATATGGTAATAAATATAATCATAATAATTATTAGTAATTAATAAATTAATTGACTTGGTTGAATGAACGTAGTTGAACGGCTAGGTTTCACGGGATATTTTTCGTACCCATACCTGTACCCGTATTGTAGTTGCACCCATGTGTTCTATGGTAAGTTTCTTGGACCAGAGACTCCCTCCCCCCACGTGTTCTATGGTAATATTCCTATATAAAATTAATTGCCAACAGTGACTGTGACTATGCCCAAAAAATGTGAAAGGTGAACTATTTTTAGCAAACACTGCACCCGTACATTCGAAGAAAATAGTCATGGCCTTGTTGGCAAAATTAAATATATTTTCGTGTCCAAAAATAAATGTCTAGACATGATATATTTGAATTTGAGAGTTAATTGAAGTCACTAGCTTGTTTTGAAGTAGTCTAAAAATATTAATTTAATAGTAAACATTTAAACAGAGCCCTTAGGGCCCACATTAAGATCCTTTGGGACCCACGCCAACCTGAAATGATAACTTAACGAGATTCGGGCGCACGCTTTACTTTCGAGTTTAGAAGGTCAAACAGCAGTCGCTCCTGCTAAAGTCAAGGTAAGAGAAAACGATATCCACGTTCCAAAGTAAGCACGAGCTTTTATACATCCACGACGAGGTTCTTTTTCCTGGAAATGCCCACAGTTACCCTTTCTATTGCCAAAATCAGCGCAGGTGATGTTATGTCGAACTCGAACCGACTAAAACCACACGGAAGTTGCTGAAGGTGAAGTAGCCTCTGGCATATCCCGTACGCCACGGCTGACCCAGGGTCATAGAGGGCCCCCTGAGTGTGGGACTACGGTAACGGACGATGGACGATAAAAAGCTGATAAAGAAGTTTAACTTGAGCTTTCAATAAATATATAGGAAACAGCAGACGCAATAATACCATAATTAAATCTCACATATATACTCTTCCCAACCAACAGGTTTCAAATTGCACTAACAGGTTTTTATAATTAATTCATATTTGATGAGAGATGCCGAAGCATGATCACATTGAAGCATGGTGCACTTAAGTAAGCATACTTTCTACTTAACGAGGGAACGGCGCTGAATCAAAATGGCGAAGTAATCTGCAAGTTATATTACACCCATAAGTGGTAGTCATTAGAGAAGTACCTAGTACTTACTCGATTTCCACTAACTGCTTAGTTAGTCAGAGATTTTATCGATACTTATATGTTCAGATAATCCGAATTAGAGTCTCAGGAAAATCTCGAATAGTATTTTGCTATTCGTGTAAAAGCAAAAAATATAAGTAGATACTTATCTATTTTGATTAAATTTTGAGGTATTAATAAAACTTTTATCAAATAAATCAATTTCAAATTGGAAAAAGTGAATATCTAGACGGGACTTCAATCTGTGAGCTACTAGACTCGTCGAGTTCAGGAAGAACGGTCTACCATCTGAGTTACTAGACTCGTTTAAAACTTTCGAAATTCTTCTTTACGTCTAAGGAATCAAAAGTATTGGCCCGTCCATTATGAAATAAAAGATCCGGGAGACCCTATAATTAGTACCCAACCTACAATTTTTTTCCTGATCCCCTTAACGCAGGGGAGAAGACTTCTTCAAGAAAAATCTATTAGAAAAAACTATTAATTACATTGGTCGATGAAATATTAAAGAGATACGAACCATGCACGCCATGTTTGTAGGTACTAGCGCTCGACAAACGCTTTAGTGAAGGAAAATGTTTATGGGCCATCGTAATCGTTTGCCAAGAAAACGGTGTGCTAGTTTACTACGAGTAAATAGCGCTCAAGTAGACATCAAAAGGAGTGAACTTAATAATATTAGTTGTGCCCCAGTTCATTCAGTTAACAATGCTGGCACGTTATTTCTATTGACCCAACAATGCAACCAACCAGCCCAGATCCGACCTACAAATTACAAATAAATCAAAGCGCCCTCGGCCTTCTCTCTCATTAAACGCTATTCACTGATTCGTAAATTATCTATCGTGATTCATTTGTGTATGCTGTCTAAACATTTGTACGTTTAGCACCCGAATTAACTGAATGTTTGGAATATCTGGAGTTAAGAGCACCATCAATGAATGTTTTTAGAGTTTGCTTTTAAAACAAACAAAATACTTTAAATTGATGTGGTCGTATTATAACTGGAAGTTCATTGCTATAAATACACATTGATCGTTTCTTGTTTTCGTCAATGTTTCTTGATTTCCCTGTCACGATAACTTCAGGCAGTTATGTCGAACTCGAACTGACTAAAACCGCACGTCCGTCTCTGACCATCAGTTGCCGAGGGAAGGTAGCATCAAAATATCCCTCTCGCCTCAGCTGACCTAGGACTATCAAAGACCCTCAAGGGTGGAGGACTGGCACAAGGCCGTTGTCCTCAAATTTCCAAATATGGAGTGGCGCCGCCGCCGTTGCAAGGGGGAAAGGGGGACAGGCCAGGGCTCATGCAGGACGGCGGTCATTCTGCGACCTCCGAAGCCCGATATCATTCGTCACGGGCTACGATATCTCACACATCATTGTGAATAAGTGATTTCAGCCTGAAAATAATTTTCGTATTTGATGGATTTATATATTTTATGGCTAGCAGTATTCATAATAGCTATTCATATGGCATGTAGTATGTAGTATGCTATCATATAGCTTATAACTTCTATTTTCTAATTATTTTATTTTTATTATTTTTGTTGACAATTATCAAAGAATTTTACTAGAAATGCCGGATTTCAACTTGTCATTACACTGTCAACCCATGCCTTATACAAGAGCTTAGCTAGTAGGGTTACGGCAAACTAATATTCATTAAAAATATACTTTTTATTTGACCTGTAAATGAATACCCGGAGTGTCGCTTCGCTGTTACATGGTACGTAAACGCAACTAGGGAATTATTTATGTAAACCATGTGTGTGCCATGTTAATTATGTTAATGTGTAATTATAATGATAACGTAGTTCATGTTTAATGTATTATTATGTGTAGGACCTATGACAAACATTTTAACTGATTAAGCTGAATTGAGTATCGGGTATATTGAAGTTACGTGGCAGAGCGTGTTTGGTTACATTTACAATAATGATAATCATATAGGTAGGTATTCAAATTATTAAATGCAATATTCGCAAAAAATAGGACACCTTTTACTACACAACAATTCTACCGACGACGCAACAGCAACGCTGAGCGGATCCGAGTGTGGTTGCATACTTTTGCTTATTTAATATTCGCAGTTCATGCAGATGTAAACAGTTCATAGGTTTTATATCACTGTAGGTAAACGGCCTAATTTAGAGGTGAAATTGATAATATATAAGCCATTACTTATGAGTTCTATTGGAGGCTGGTTAAGTGGCACAAGTTATGAACTGAGAATGTGCTCAAAATGCGGCTCGGTCTTCCCACTTAACACAAGACCAAGAGGAGCCAGAGCTCACTGAAGACAGTGAGCTTTGGCTACCCTACTTACCGCTGGAAACACAATACAAGGTTATTATTAGCCCCTGTAGGACTGATCAATTAGGACGGGTAATACCGTAATGTCCTACCTCCGTCATATTAAATAAATATTGACATCCGTTTCAGGCGAAAGTTCGGGCGAACTGGCATACATTGGCCTCTGCCTATGTCCAGCGGTGAACTGCAAATTCGACGACAGGCTAAATAATTGATTTGATTTATATCCGTTGCTCACGTATTTACTAATAGTTTAACGAAAATACTTAAGTTCAATAAAACATTATATCCGTGTGCTCATATTTGTGAATATCTACTTAATCTTAATCCCGCGTACAGTTCTGTTACCAACATGTCCACACCTTTTCCCAACTGTTAGTTTCGGTCTTCAGTCTACGCAACGGCTGAACACAACCGAAGTGAGCCCACTACTAACAGTCCTAACCTCGCAGAAGCAATTTTGGCGTCAAAATCCACCGTAAAGTTTTTATTGACTTCTTAAAGACATCCTATAACACTCGAGAGAAAAATAAATATCCTTATTACCCTTGCTGGCAGTCGAATAAAAAAGGCGATTAGTTTAATGGAAATGTGTTGAGTTTTTTTTCGACGACGGTACTTCATTCGGTCTCAATTTCCCTAGTGAGCAACGTCATCGACACACCCATTACTTTTTGACACCGCCACAAGGACCAATTCGTTTGTAATAGCGATTGTAAACCTATCTCTAGGGAGGTCTTCGTACCAACATAGTGATAGGCTGTTTATATGTAATGAATTTCAGAGTCAACAGGGCTTGGCAAACTCATCGTGTGAGTGGACAACGCCTACCTGTCATATTGATGTACTGTCATAATATTGTGTGCCGTAATCATCTTGTAATGGAGGTGTACCTACACATGTGAAAAAGTATAAGTAGAACGGGGAATTATCTATTCTGTGACGTGGTAGTATGTAGAGTGGCGGGCTTTCAGGCGTAGTAGTATAGCGTTCAACTACTACGCAGGGGTTACAGGATCGATTACGGCTCAGGGTAAATATTTCAATGTATGTATATTCGCATAGGTTATGGTTGGGAGGGAAGTAGGAGATACGCACTCCTAAAAAGAAACCTCGTAGTTACAATACTAGTTCCTACTAAGTACCTAAAAGATCACGGTGTATAAACTGTAACAATGCTGCTGGACCAGCTTTCGTTGAACCGCAGCATTGGAACAGTGAAACAGCAAATAAACAGGGGTTAGAATGACTAAGTTCTCTAACACTCATCAGTTGACCGACATCACCTATGAATACGTCACTTCTGTGACCTTATGGAGAACTACTGTACCTACCTAATAAATTGACCAGACACCTAAACAGGATGAGACTAGTTGGTCTAATTTGACCCCGTGATTGTTCAAGAAAGTCGTTGCCTTAGCAACCTGATACCTAATAAACAATATATTCCAAAGAGTATAGTAATATAAAGGAGGTATCTTACACACTTTTATGACGTTGATATTTTCGTCTCACAATGGCTAGTTCTGTTAAAACCGACTCCGAAGAACATATACTTATCAAGAGGGCTTCTCCTACACATCTGTCGTATGTCGCTGGCTACGCCTTAAAGAAACAAACAGGAACGATTTCGGGATGAATGTGTTTCTTGTACCGATATAGTGGCGATATCGACCGAATCTTCGGATCTTCGTTTCATGGTAAGCCTCCAAATTAGTGGGATTTCAACTACAACTTTAACTGAACTTGGTAGACATCACGCAAAAGTCGTTCTAAAGAGGCGGAATTAGGGCAACAGATTATCGACATACATTTTCGAATGCAAAACAAGCTACAATCATAATTGCGTGTGTACCGATAGTTAGTAAGTATGCTGACGTTATAACATCGATATATAAAATAGAATGGAGACATTTTCCGAAATGATGTAGCTTCATATTTTAATGGGGCACTTAAAGCGCTCTGTGCAACTGAATTTGAAAAAAAAACCGTATCGAAATCCGTTCAGTAGTTTTTGCCTCCATCGCAGACAAACATAAACTTTTACAATTATATAATAGTATAGATAGATAGATACCATGGAAGAAGAGACTAATAAAAAAATAGATCGATCAAAAAAATAAATCGATTCTTGGATCAGGCTTAAAGATCCATAATAGGGAAAAGCTTTATGCATTTAATATCCATATGGATAAATAGGTCCATTTGTTAGGTGTTTAAAAAAGTCAGCAATCTTGGTAGGTATATCATTTTAATACGTTTTGTTTAAAAACTCTGTAAGTATAAAAATACTTTTCTGCTTAGAAACGCATTTTAAAGACTAAAACTGGTATTGAATCACTGTTTAGTCAGTTAGCCCAGTTTATTTTTTGTTCAAAATATATTTTGCCGTAAGATTGTTTACCTTTATTTAAGTACCTAAACAAATGAGTATTTCGTAAATGTAACAGTATTAGAAAAATATGTCTCAATTATGTACCCTTCCGATTTGATCAAAGTTAAGGAAACCATAAAAATATTAAATTACTTCCAACCGTAGCGACGGACGATTTAGTATTTATAGCCTACTAAATACAGGATGCTGTTAAATAATGTGGAATAACGCAGGGCATATATGATGATGATTCTAAAATGTTGAGTGAGAAGTCTGACTGGGGAAGGACCACCGCCCTAGGGAATACCACGGCGAATTATGACTTTGTGTTGTGTTTCCGGCGGTATGTAATAGCCAGCAGAGCTCACTAGTGAGAGGGTAATCCTTCTTTGCCTTCTGTATTGATAGCACAGAGACTTAGCCTTCTCGCCCTCCCCCTTTCTCCTTCCTTCCTCTTCTGTACATGTTCGGCAGCATGAATGTGACACCCCTTGTGTGGCAATCGTCTATAAGCCACGGTAATCACTTTCCATTAGTTGGGCCGCGTACTTGTCTGCCACCTAAGTGGTATAGAAAAAAATACCAACAAAATGTTATTCATTATAGTTGGTTTTACGTTTTAACGTACAAATTGGTATGTCGTTATCTACTTCGATCGATGAGAAAATTACTAGCCTTGAAGAAGGACACGGCAGTACTTTAATTGTCCTAATAAATGGTGTAACCTTCATGTCGACAAACGCAGAACAAGGGTGACGTTTTCAGATTTAAAGTACCCTTATTAACTATTAACCACATAACATTGGTGTATGTATATCACGCCATAAGTACCTATCATTACATAGTATAAAACAAAGTCGCTTTCTCTGTCCCTATATCCCTATGTATGCTTTTTAAATCTTTAAAACCACGCAACGGCTTTTGATGCGATTTTTTTTAATAAATAGATTGATTGAAGAGGAATGTTTAAATGTATATTATAACATCATGCTACAACCAACTGGTGCGGAATAATTGATAAATATATCTATGTACCAATCTACCTCCAGAACCCTACCCTACCCTACATATAACTAGTTACATACTTAACGTAAGATCTCTCGATCACCATACTAGCATTAATTCCCTAGGTTACACTCCATCACACCGCCGACCTATACGTAACCACTCTCACTGATTTCGGTGAGAGGTATCCGCGGGGATTTCCGCATGGGGGCAAAAAGGTTACATTCAAAGCTTGTTTTTAGAGCACCTCTATGGTACGCTCTCCTATGCTTTCTTCCTTTAATAGTTATCTTGATGTTAACAGTAGCGACTGGCAACTAATCCAACCAAATTTGACATGAGATCCTCCACTAGAGTATTCAGTTTGAACTTCCAAGATAGGGTCACATACACCCAGCGCGGTAAAACTCTATCGTGATCGCCTGCAAATCGCGAAAGTTGAAAATCATTTAACACAAGTTTTATTTCAAAAAGGGCATCACAATAAAACGTAATAGAACCCTTTTCAAGCTTAATGTTCGCCATTTCAGTGTAGCTGCCACATAAAATAAAGTTCAGAATTCCAAAGCTTTATGGAGTGGAGTATTCAATCTGTTTTACGTCAACGTGAACATATACAAGGCAAACAATGGATCGTGAGCCATCCCCTTCGTGCAAGTGAATGCATTTGATGAAATTGCTTTCCATCAATGGAGCCAGTCCTTTTTATCGTTACTAGAAGTTATTGGATTTGCAACATAATAGTGAAAAGCCACGCAAGTTGTTGCGGAAATGCTATGATCGACTGTGTGCGTGCTTTTTGTGTATTCATGTACAACTTGTGGACTATTGGAATGGGTTTTGTATAGGAATAGGCTTAATATGTCAATGTAGTAAGAATTGTAGTAGATACAAGCTATTAGGTTTTGTTTCGTAATAGTTCAAAGCCCTTGTTCAACAAAGTCTTGGCAATTTAAAGAGCAACCGTGGCTATATTATCGGGATCTTTCTTCATAACATAACATAACATAAACTCACGCCTGTATACCCGAAGGGGTAGGCTTGCACCCACATTTTACCAGTTTATATTTAGGTCCCAATGTAATAGGTGGCGAGCCACTTCCCATCCATCACCCATACCACTAGGCTACCGCTACTACTAGGCTAACTTTTTGAATCGGTACCTCTATCTCAGAAACGGTGGCTCGTAGCAAAAAAACTATAGATACATTTAGATAATTTAATTTTTTAAATTTTTGTCTGAGGTAGGTACTACTTTGATAAAACTTAGCGTTTTGCTGAAAATCACGAAAAACTCATTTTTTTACCTTTTTTGCCCTTTGACGTTGAATATTCTTTTTCCTCCCACGGGAGTGATAAACCTGTAATACCTATGTAAGCATAAAACTAGGTAATAAAAGTTTTAATAGTAGGTAGTTTGCCTCCTGCCATACAATGAGTTTGCTTTCACTACCTTTTTTTTTAAATATTCTAATGGGATTGGTATTGACCTAATGACACATCTACCTACATGCCATATGTCGAATGAGGAAAAGAACAATATTTTTAATTGGATAAAGATAATAACGCACGATAAACGGAAAACATATTTGAATAATAGTTCGTTAATAAAAATGTATTCTCATTATTATTAACAAATAGTACAACGTCACGCTATGATAAATCAGTGGGTGTAAAATTTGCTAGGTTTATGACCGTTATACTCACTGATTTAATGAAAAAATGGATGGTTTTTAAGAATTGGAATGCAATGGAACTATTGAGAGCAGAATTTTCTTACTATTTCCAGAGCGCTGGAACTACTGCAACTTCTTTTTCTCAATAGTACCATGGGGCTTAGCAACGGAACTAGTGAGAAAAATTCATTCTCACTAGTTTCAGTGCGAAGCATTACTTATTATTTTTATGCTCAATAGTTAAATTAAGCTTGCTAGAGAAAGTTTCATTGCCAAGCCCGAGTGCGAACGAATCATCTGATACCCATTTTCACCAACACTTAATCAGAAGTTTAATATAATAAAAAAACAGGTGAGTCCTGTCTCTCTACGAGTCTCAACACTCAAAACCATCTTAGCATCAGTTCTCTGCCTATTTTGGTTATTACATCCTCTGGCATTATCGTACATAATATTCCTAAACATTTATATTTCGGTCCCTTATGCATTTATTGTTACTGGAATATTTTACACGATTTTCCCTCCAAGGTATGCAGAAACATAAACCTGCCATTAGTTTTTATCCTTTAACATTGCCATTAAATTAAACCCTCCTTTTTCCGCCGATTTATATCCGTAATTTGATCTGTAGGTGTTTGTATTTCAAGGTTGATATACAAAATTTTGTATGACATAGCTTGAAGACACACATAGAAGTTTAAAAGCATAGGCAGAACGAGTGGCAATATATATTTTTATTAAATTTGGAAGCAATATAGAGAATGAGGCAGGATAGGAGTAGTCAAAATAGATAGGTACCTACTCCCTACAACTGAATGACAAAAATAATTAGGTATTTATTATTTTACCAGTTTATAGGGTGTTTTTTTTTTAAAAAAAAAAAACATTAAAAAACTGTTCTAAGACATTTCAAATTTACTGTTGATATAGGTACGCTATTTCAAATAGAAATACTGACTCGGCTCTTTCATATCTCTATACATAGTACCTATTGTAAGTAATCTAAGAAAAAAATTGTTGTGATAGGTATATACGAAAGATCTTAAAGCACATACTTAAATCTGAATTAATGAATTAGGTACGGTGAATACCTAGGTAGTATAATAGGTATTAAGCCAGAAATTCTTTCGGTAATGTTGTTTACCCCGGAAGTAACGAGGCTCGAGTACCAATATTATTAAGGTACCTACTAATTTAACAACGTGATTGTGGTCAGTTACTTATAGGTGCGAAGATACGTTGGTAGGTAATAGGTATAAATACGAGTACACTACACATAGACTGCGACTCGTTTTTCTGGATTGCCATGTTTCGACCCTGATTCCCTTTACCGCTATTTGAACTAGAACAACTTTCAGATGTAGGTAACCTCTAACTAAAGGTTCTCGAGACTTTTAAAAATTAGCTATGCTTTAGCTGTTCTCTAATTTAATTAGGCACGAGTATAATCGACTTACAAAAACTAGTGAGCACTAGGTATATAAACTTACCTATAACACTATATAAATCTACCTATATTTGAACAAATCTTAGATTGAATACAATTATGTTTATGTCTACTTCCTGAATTTCTTAGATTAGTCTGCTAATCATCTGCTACCCGCAGACACTACCGGTTGCTACCGAGTAGGTTTTACAATACATATAAAAATGATGTATAAAATGATCAAACACAAATTGTTGCAGTACATTTTTGACAATGGCTCCCACGACGAAGGCCTCCTCAATCGTGAGAAATTTATGGAAGTGAACGCAAGGATGGAAGCAAGGCGAGACTATCTAAGGTCTGAGTGCTCCAATCTTGGTCTCGACAGCTCCAGCCAGAAGTCTAACGCGTGGGAGTACCTGATTAATAGGCAGTATCATGTTATATGGTAAGAGTAACAACTTCTGTCTTATTTCTTTGCTACTTTTAGTGATTTGGTAGAGACTTTCAAAAATAGAACTAGAATTGCTAGACAAGGTTAATCTTAACCAATACCCATATATCCGTGACAAGAGAGGGTGCAAACGAATAAAAAAATTGAGATGAATGTTTCAATAAGTCTTGGTCTACTGACCTTCAACCTCTAAGAATAAAATGCCCGAAAAGTTTTGTCAGTCAAGCACTACCAGCTGAGGCTTGCTGGTTAGGTTGGCTCGGATGCCAAATAGATGTTATGTTATTGGTTATCAATCAAAACAAAGAATAGTAGGTACCTGTACATACGACATGTAATTATAGTTTTCGTTCATTCTATGAGTCAGGAGGCCCAAAGCGATTTTTGATTACCTGTTTGTTGTTTGCTCTACCTATTTATTTTTCTTGTCAAAGTATACAAAATCGATTTGATTATAGGTGCAACATATTCAAAGCAGCGTCCACGTCATGGATGTACAACTTCAACCTGATGGCGAACTATACAGCAGCATTTTTAGATAAAACCAAAGAAGTACCTTTAGAACTAGCAAGGAGGAAATACGCGCGGCCTAATGCAGAAATGATTAAGAAGGCCCAAGTAGACTCAATCACATTTCTCATCGTAAGACATCCTTTGGAAAGATTGGCATCAGCGTATAATGACAAAATTGTGCATGCATGGCCGAAATCATTCCATGACAAAATGGGACAACGAATTATGAAGAAATATAGAAGGGTAGGTATAGTATATTTGTATTTGTCGTGTACTCGTGTATTAAAGAACGAAAAATTATCATCTTATTTCGTAGGTAGGTGCTAAAAAAATTCATATGGTAAAGTCCCTAATTTTAAACGGTTTATCAGATGATGATGCTTTGACAAAACGTCACAGAAATCATAGAAGAACAGCATCGTGCGCCGTTTAGTTTAAGTACATGTAAATTGAATGTGAGTGTACCTTGAAGGATTTACAGGAGTAAATATTTATGTATGTTTTCTTGCATATATGGATAGCAGTTACTTCATTCACCACAGAAATTTCGAGTATCATATTGATCTTTTTGGGTTTTAGTAAGTAATATATTCCTTGTCTCATTTCAGAACGATAGCTCACCAGTTCCAACAGAAAAATATCCTCTTTTTGAAGAGTTCGTCTCGTATGTGTTAGACGAAGTTAAGGGAAAAAGATCATTAGACATGCACTGGACGCCTTACACCACATTCTGCACACCTTGCAAGTTTCAATTTGATGTCATCCTCAAATTTGAAACATTGGATGTAAGTAACTGAATTACCTACGAGTCTCTGTGTAGCTACCGAATGTTGAACTTCAACGTACCTACCTACAGTGGGCTCTAAAAGTTCCTGTATGATTTAAAACTAAAATTATATAAAATGATACCACTACACAACTTCTAGTCTTAGAATCTGATGGATAATATATCTACTCATTAATGTTATTAAGTTTAAAGCTACTATAAGGTGGTGCATTAAAGAAAGGTTTTATAAATGGCGGCTTGTACTTGCGTTGACAGATAGTACAGCTAGCATATAAAATTTCAAATATATTTTTTTTTTCATATGAAAAATAATAAAAACAAGGCCGGGTCGTAATAATTTCTAACTAGCTGCGGCCGGCGGCTTCGCCCGCGACACGTGACGGCATCTATTTTTGTTTTCATCGGAAACAGTACCTACTTTTACACATAGAGTCCTTTTGAACGCACATTGAGTCCTTTCATCCTGAAAAAGGAACGTATATCACATTCTATAAGGAGGATCATGGAAGATCATGATGTTGGTTAAAATAAAGAACTAATATTATTATGAACAACAGTCTTGTTTATATCTTTTTTAAACTGAAAAAAAATTAAATTTTGTATGCTACGTGTACTATCTGTCAACGCAAGTACAAGCCGACATTTAAGAATCCTTTCTTTTATGCATCACGTCAAGAGCACAGAGCGTGGAAGAAAATAAAGATCAATATTTTTTTTGTGTTGACGGTACGCGCGTGAGTGAGTATAGACAGTACTAGTGTGCGAGCGAGAGGAAGTGATAAGGTCCGCCATTTATAAAACCTTTCTTTAATGGACCAAGTTATAAGTATTTGCATGAGTTTACTTATCTTATTTAAAAATTAATTGCTGTTCGTTAGTCTCGCTAAAACTCGAGAACGGTTGAACCGATTTGGCTAATTTTGGTCTTGAAATATTTGTGGGAGTCCAGAGAAGGTTTAAAAGGTGAATAAATATGAAAATGCTCGAAATGGAGGAACGGGAACAGGGTAAGAAGTCCACGCGGGCGGAGCCGCGTGCAACAGCTAGTTTTCTTATAAAAAAACAAGACCGATTTATTTTATTTTACCAACGCTATCTATGTTACTTTTGGTTATAAGAAGATTATAAGATCTTAAGGTGTCCAGGAACTTTTGTAGCCCTCTGTAATTACATTATACCACATAATTATCACTCTTTTGCGTCCGTACATATCGATTCGATGCGATAGTGTGTTGTTGTATCCACCCAATACCCACCATAAACCGTACTATGTCGTAAGTAAATAAAATTATTCCCTATCCTGGTTTTGTGGCTCTTAAGAATGTTGACCTTAAATCGTCTAGCCGGGGAATAAAGGTTTGCTATCCTATATTAAAGGCAGCACCTATTCAAACATGTTAGAAATGTATCGACAAACAAGTGGATATGTATGTTGTATGTACTTATTGACATTTGCCTCCTATCATAATATTGTTGAATACTGTTCTGTAAGATGTAACTATTTTATTTAAGGAACTAGGGAATCATAGAATTTAGCGTTTGAATTTGAAAGAATGTATTATTGTGTAATATATTAATTATTATTGACTTCATCATAATTCCCTGAACCTTTTCCCAACTCAGATGGGGTCGACTTTCCAGTCTAACTGTGATGCGGCTGAACTTCGATATTTTCCGTGAAGCGACTGCCATATGACCTCCACAACCATGGTCTAATGACCAATGGCGCTATCGAAGTTCCAAGTTAGACTGGTTGGACTTTTGAGGGCTCCAACTACCCGTAATGACTGCCATAGATGTTTTGTATGGCAACCGGGACCGACGGCTTAACGTGCTCTCGGAGCCACGTCCAAACCAGTGCAAACAGCCATATTCATGCATACAACTTTTTGCACTGAGCGGGAATCGAACCCGAGCCCCGTGCGTAGCAGTCGCTTGGAATACCGCCACGCCACGGAGGCTGACAGTACTTTTTTTTTTTTTTTTATACCACTTATGTGGCAGACAAGCGCACGGCCCACCTGATGGAAAGCGGTCACCGTGGCCTATGGACGTTTGCAACACCAGAGGCGTCACACACGTGCTGCCTACCCTGTAGAAACCTTCTTATGCCCTTCTCGAAGAACCCCATATTGTAGTCGCCTGGGAAAACCACGGCAGGGAGCTCATTCCACAGCTTGAGCGTGCGCGGGATGAAACTCCTTTCATACCGCACAGTGCGCACGGTTTCCGGTCGTAGTGTGTGAGGATGAACTCCCTCTCTATGGCGAGCGGTGCGATGATAGAAAGTAGGTGTGGGCATCATGTCAAACAATTCTTCTGAACACTGGCCATTATACGCGAAGTCCCTCCTGAAGTTCAGTGGTTCCACACCGCCTGAGAGTATGGGATTGTCGACGATCCTCAGCGCCCGCCGTTGTACCGAGTCAAAGGGGTCAAGCTGGCATGCAGGCGCCCCGGCGAAGAGGTGACAGCAGTACTCCATGTGGGGCCGAATCTGTGCCTTATAAAGAAGGAGTCTTTGCTCCGCAGTGAAGTACTGCTTCGCCCTGTTGAGCACTCCTAGTTTCTTTGATGCCAGCCTAACCTTGTCCTCCAAGTGACTGCGGAACTGGACATCGCTGGAGATATCGACACCAAGGATCCCGATACTCGAGGAGATCTTCTTCTTCTTCTATCGAATCGATGGCATTTTTGAGTTACCATCGTGGTGTAGTAATTTGTTTCACGGCAGCGCCGCTACTCACGGAGAGGGCCCGAGCATAGGTTTCGCTCTTCAGGAAGGCTTACTACGTCCCCTCCTCGTACTCGTACTCGAGGAGATGGTGAGCGGTGTGTTCAGGAATTGGGGCGCTACAATAAATGGGGTTTTCTTACTAATATATTATTGACTTATTTTCGCTAAATAGCTTAAGCGCCTATGTATAATTACCAAGACATACAGAAATCACATGTGTAGGATCTTCAAAAAGTCAACTGGGTTAAGTTTAAATACTCTCATATCATTTTATTGTAAATCTTTTTCAGGAGGATCAGAAATACTTAATTCAACTGGCTCGACTGCAAGACGTCGTGAAACCAGAGTGGCGCAATAGCGGCAAGGGACCTAACACCCTTCACAACATCAGTCATCTCTACTCACGGCTGAAGAAGAGCCAACTTGATGGACTCTACAAGCTTTACAAGTAAGTTTTTAGCAACTTTTTTTGAATATGAAAATACTATGGAAAGCAAGCAATTCTTTAATTGTGAACAGGCAGATACTTACTAAGTTCCGACGGGGGTCATCTCGAAGAGAAGGCCCCGGGTCTGCCGGAGTGCGAGGGATATGTTGGCTACTACCTCACCTCCGGCAACTGAAGACCCAAAGACGGCGTGCGTTTTAGTCGGTTCGAGTCCGACACAATCTACCAACCGGCTCCGGTGGGGGGTATCCGTGGGATTTTTCGCACGATAAAAAAAAAGCTACTTACTAAGTTCAGTAGGTATAAGCATGTAAGATGCTGACGTCATTGCGTTGAAAAGACGTAAGGTATTCATCATCATCTTAACGTTCTTCCTGGTTCCAATCGGTTTCAATTTAGTTAGTATAGTTCTCTGACCTACAATTCCAAGAGAAACAGACAGCTTTGTCCGTCATTAAGCAGGTGAAGTTGGCTTGATCCCGAAGGTGCTGCTGTGAGGGCTAGAACACAATCCAATTTAAAAACAAAATAGTGCCTGACCACCCCTTACTCCCTCCCCTCTATATGGTCAGTAGCACGAATTTAGCGCCCCAGGTGTTGCAAGCTTCTTAAGTCACGGTAACTACTTTCCATCAGGTGGTTAGCTGCCATATAAATTGTATAAAAAAGTAGTAACGAAATTTGACGACTTCCGTAGCGTGGCGGTAGTGAACGAAAGCAATCGCTTGCGTGGGTTTGATTCCCGCTCATTGCAAATATTTGCGCGCATGAATATGAATATTATGATCTTGGTGTTTCTATCTATGTATTTACAAAAACTCTATGTATGTTTATTCGCATTCTAGAACCCATAACACAAGCTAGTTAAACTATGGGTCTAGGTGGCGTTGTGTAGATTGTCCTAGAATATTATTTATTATATTTGTTTGTTCCAGAAATGATCTACGATTATTCAACTACACCATAGACAATTACTACGAGATCGTAATAGCAGATCCGACAAGTAACCATGGATGAACCCACCAAGAATCAATCTGAACGTTTCATCCATGTTTCATCAATGCGCATAGCAGCAATACAAGAATCGGAGATTGGTGACTGAAAGTGAAATAATTCATCAATAGAAAGACTGATTGCAAAAATGATTGATGGACGAATTCATGATTCAACGGCGGCCGTATATCTTTTATTAGTGCGCCTTGGGTCAATTTAAAAAAAAAAGACTCCGCAGGTAGTATTTTATGTTAAACTTATACCTACCCTTACCTTAAAGTGTCTTATTCACTTTATAGATCTACCAATGAATCCGTGAAATGGCTGAAATGGGAACTATGATAGTTACTGTTGTAACGAATTCGAATTCATACTGTACACATCAAGGTAGAATATCTAAGTCATACTAAAACCAACAATTACGTAGTGGTTTAGGACCTACAGTTGTCACTATCAAATGCATACCTACAACATTGCAGGAACAGCGACGCCATTTTTCAAATCACAGGGTTTTTGGTAGGATTATACCTAATGAAGTTTGACAGGCGTTTAAAACGCTATTTGTCGTTTGCCATTAGAATAGTAGTCAGTTATCCTATTATATATTCTTTCACCGCTGACTATTTACAAAAAAATGTACCTAAGCTATGAAATAAAAGGGTAACCAAAATTCAGGTCTAATGGTTCATCAATCACCCTATTAAAACAAAGATAAGTAAGTACATTAATTAAGATGATTAAAAACTGTTGAACTATGAACATTATACGTAGCGCTAATAGCTGAATTTAGTTAATATTGACGCATAGGACAAATGTAAATTATATTTAAGTTTTGTAAAGTAAACAAAATTCCTTAGTGCTTCCATAATATTATAGAATTATGGAAATACGTTTTAGGTAGGTATGTATGTTAGAATCGAAGTCACTTAGGTTTAATTATGGCAAGACAATTACCTAAATTCAAAAGGAGGACTCAATTTATCGATTGTGTTCTTTTCATAAATCTTTGATCGAATATGTAACGTGTCTAGCTAATCAAATATTGATCAAAAAAATTAATTAGATAGTATTATTATATCAGTCTCACTTTACAAAGGATCGAATGTACAAAGTATTGATTTTTTTTTTAATTTGCTGTCTTGGAGCTGGGAACAGTCATAATTAAGAATAGTTTTTAGACACCAAACCACAATATATTATAATCAGGCGTTTATTTTCGAAGTAGGTACGTAAATATATTGTTAGAGAATAATTGAACCTACCTATATGAAATTTATTTAATATTTTTTTATAACTTCGTAGGTAGGTACTTAATTCACAAGTTAGTTTTAACTTGAAATACCTGTTGTATTTTATCGATTCTACTAATTGTCAATCATTGTAAAACCACTGAGATTATAAAAAAAATGCCAGTGAATTTTAGACTCGACTGCAATGTTCAAGTCTAAAAATAAAATATTAAAAGACATCGTTTAAAGTGAATGAACCGATCTAATGAAACCTTTTTCAATTACCTAGTTTTGAACTTTAATTAATTCAATGTCAGTTTTGGTAATCTCAGTGGTTTGACAATGGTTAACAATTTGTAAAATCGGGGTTCTGATTATTTTAAATACATATGTACGTACAAACTAGGTACAAACATTTCTAATAATATGTAGTAAGTATCTTGGCCTACCTGCTATATTCATTTAAATTCCGGGCGAGAAAGATCAATGAGTCTATCCATTAAATACATCCTGTATAGCTCATAGACCCAGCACACGAAGGCATATAAAAAGTCCTGTAATGATTCCGCCCTAAGGACTGCTCCTGCATGGTAGAGTCTCATAATAAAACAGTTAAGGTAAATAAGTCACAACAATATTATCTTTATAGACAGTATCAAAATCGAAAATAGGTAGGTACATTATTGTTGTTTTATTTTTAATTTGTTTATTTAAGTCTAAGTCTGTTACATTGTTGCATATTTCCGTTAAGATTATAATATTATGTAGATGTTACGCTATGGAGTATAAAAAAGTGAACTGACTTTTCTATAGTCGTTTATTGTTTTTTTAGAATAATTAAGAGGATAATTTATGCTAATAATAAACTTCAATCCTATTTCATGCGTAGCAGTAGAATATAATACGCCTTGCTAAAAAGAATGCAACTCAAACACCAATGAAAAGTTCCCTTCAAAACTTTGTAAATAAAAATTTTAGATAGTAGAAAATATATTTATATATATGTAAGTACAAATATTCTTTCTAAGATTGCATTGCATATGTTAGTCATGGATGTATAAAAAAGGCGACTGGAATCTTTTATAAAAGTAAAATACCTACCTACCATAGTTGTATCTCGAATTACTAGAATTACTGTAAAGTCCGATACGGGAGCGACAATGGCGCCTGTAAGATTGCACTCCAACTGTGGGTCGCTTGAGAGATGTGTATTTACAGAGTCGTACATACTCATGTGTCTTTTCCCGCGTTTTACGGCCAAACTTCACAATTCACACCCAACAGTCAGAGTTTCCTCTATTTGGCGCAAGTACAGCCAGGGTTTCCCATTTTTACACGTCGCCTTTTTTACACATCCATGGTTTAGCTGTCACTTTGTGAATAAGTACATACCTAGTTGTATAAATTGTAATGTTAAGATTTTGCCAAGTCCATATTTAATGTTTCACAAATAATTCACCAGTTACCATAGTGATGCATGTAATTATTCAGTCGCAGTCGTTTAAAGTAGACTGCAGTTTATTATGCAGGTAGCTATACCATCACATAGGAACACCGCTATTTTAAAAACGCGGATATGGCACTGATGCTTAAAACAGTTATTTTAAATTACTGCAACAGGAGACTCATTATTCACTGAGTACGATAGAGAACAAAGTATGACATAGATCTATCAAATGGTACCTTTTTGACATCCCTATTGCATTTATAAATAAGTACAGGATGTCTTTCATTTGAAACTTGGGAAGAAGTGTGAACTTCTCTAAAAATAAAGGTATCAGGCTGTATAAATGCGTAGGACAGAGTTAATTATCGCTTTATAAAACTAAAGCTAACCAATGTAAGCAGGACTCTCACATTTTTATTACATAAAGACAGTTGAAAGGGTGCAAGCGACATCGTTGTGCAATAAAGAAGGTCCTAAAACTCATCACGCCTAAGTGATTTTCTGTCGGTTTTCGAACTTTAGGCGGCTCGCACGCCTCGCACACTGTCCTATATCACGTGCCATAGAACGGGAGTGCGTGTTCTTACTAGCTAATTAGGTATTAAACTGCACGTGAATGCGTTTTCTGTGTGTTGCACTAATTGTGTTTTCAATGCAAAGTGAGGTAGGTACTTAGAAGTTTAATACATAAATAATAAGGAGCACTACCACGCTGTGCTGCATGATGCGGGGCAGAGTATGAACCGCCTTATGCCATTCAACCGCATTAATAAGATCATTGGTGAGCTATCAAGACCCCAATTTTACTAATTGTCAACCACAGTCAAACCAATGACATCACAAAAAAATATCGTTGCATTTAAACTTACCTAACTACTAACTACTGTGCTAAGTCTAAATCATCGTGTAGAGTGAACAGAATGATGTTATGAACTTATTTTCATTTATTTTGAACGGTACGTGCATAAAGCCGAAAATTCAATGCCAGTTTTTCTAAGCCCAGTGGTTTGTAGTTTGTAGATTCGGCGTCCTGGTTTATGAATACGTTAACATCGAAATATGCCTTCAATCCCATTAAATAAATTATTTCTAAAATTACAAAGGACCTACCTGTACCTACTTAGATGATAGCTGATAGTCAATTGGAATCTAAGACTTAGGTTTAAACGGTCGTAGGTAGACTTACTTTAGGTACACCTAATGAAATTTCGATTATGAAATATAATTTACGCAGTTGGACTTGACGATAATGAGAATGTAATAAAAATAATGTAATGTAAAACAATTTATAAGGTTGTATAGAATAAAATTTTAACAGAACATTTAAACATTTAACCAAAACATTTTAAAAAATAAAATAGTTAAACTGACATCGAGAAACAAAATAGTGACACTGAAAAGTGAAAAATAACGGAAAACACGGATTGCCTAGCCCGTAGTCGCATGTACCTACCTAAATTTCATTGCATCATAATAATAGCTCAAGCTAATAAGTTTGGTAATAACTTCTAACAGAACCTCGATTATACCTACTAATTCTTAACCATAGTTACACGACTGAGATCACAACTGCCATTGTATTATCGGCTTAATTTTCGTTGGATTAAAGTTCAAAATGTAATGTAAAAGAGTTTAATACATCGTTTTATTCACTCTACACTATACAATAACATTTAATTTTGAACTTTAATGATATAAAGTAGGTTCCAAAATTAAATGGCAGTTTTTGTAACCTCAGTTACTTGACAATGGTTGATAATTAGTAGAATCGAAGCCCGATCAGTAAATTTTCCGTTATTTTCACTTTTCATACGAATTAGGTTTCTCTCATTCACATTTTCTCAATTTTTATAATAAGAACTTCACTAGTCGTAGTTAAATTCTACTTCAGCTTAGAAGTTTAAGTGGCGCAAAGTCAATCTATTATAAACTATTCAACAAAGTAATCATTGTTTGCTCTTAAATGTTAAACTAGTTTATAAATAGTTAATATGGAATGAATTAGACCAAAAAGATATGGCCTATGAAAGTAACTGTAATGGTGCTATAGTCCTATAGATTTTGATCTCATATCAGAACGTAAGACGCGATGCATGCACAATCGTTGCTAATATTACGTAAAGCGTTAAAAATTCCAACGGTAACAGACCGAGATTTGTCTGCATATTTTCTTTGTTTTTTAATTAAAATGCATTTTTCTAAGTGTTTTATACGGCTGCGTCCGCGTGGACGTCTGATCCCATTCTCACTGTTTCACATAAACCTTCCTTAGATATCAAGGAATAAATTAAAAAAAAGAAATACAGGAATTGGTCCAGCCGTGTTCGAGTTTTGAGCTTAGCAACACATTTCGCGATTCATTTTTATTTACATACCTACATAGAAGGAACACGTTTCTATAAATTAGCGTTTGAAAATATGACGGTTTATTGTCATGAAATTCTCAATCCCTTGTGTACTTTTATGAAGACTTCTATGGTGTAGCAGAAGAATGGTCGACTGCTTAGTCAGAGGTCGCGGGTTCAATTCCCACTCAGTCATCATTCTAAATATCTCTGTGACGTGGCAGTAGTGAACGCGGCTGCTACGCAGGAGGTGCGGGTTCAATCCCCGCACACTGCAAATATTTGTGTGCATGAATATAAATATTTGCGTTGGTCTGGGTGTTGCTATGCATAATGTGTATGTATTTACAAAAAAAAAATATCCAAATATATTTATCCGCATTCTAGAACCCATAACACAAGTTAGTTAAACTATACTTACCATGGATCTACCTATATGACGTTATGTAGCGTGAGCTTGTCTGCTACCGAAATGTTATGAAAAATTATGCATAATTTGAATCTAAATTGAGCTATATAACATTTTGAACAATTGAAATGCATTTTAATTAAAAGAAAATAAGTCGTTGAAATTATGTCCACAGATCTCTGGCTATGTTTGAGTCGGTTGTGTTTATAATAATGTTGAAAAGATATTATTAGTACTTATAGAAAAATAAATTGACTATTATTAATATTTGTATTGTTTCATTTATCTCATCATGTCGGTCTATGGCATCCGCCTAACCGGACCTGATGATCAGCTGACACCAAAGTCGGTCTGTGATCTTTGTCTGACCAGATTTGGTGGTCAGCTGATTGTCGACTAGCTGATATTGGAATCAACTGACTGTGTCTCCACAGCCCCAAGAATTTGGCGAGCGCGGATGGATTTGATATATCATTGATAAATTAGAACTTGGTCTACTAGAACTAGAACTTAGAACTAAACCCTTGGTCTTCCCACTGACAATACAAAATCCCTCCAGTGAGAGTGACTACCCTACTCACCGTCGAAATCACAACACAAGGTTATTATTAGCCGCGGTATTCTGTACGGAGGTACTTCCCCAATCGGACTGCTCAATTAGGACGGGAGATACCGGTACCGATACCATTTTACCAATTGACGAAGGTAGGACACCTTCGTCAATTGGTAAAATGTAGACGAAGTTATTTGTCTAACCACAGTAAAATTAAGTGAAAACTTAAGAAAAGGCTATCGTAACGTAAACTATTTTATTTAAATAAAAAAATACTGATGTAATCAAACTGTACTTGGAATTAAATGCATTGGAAATTGAGGTAGATATTCCCTTTTCTCTATAACCTTAGTCTTATTCCTGAAAAAGAAAAAACTAATATTAAAAAAGTACGTTTAGGTATCTATTTACTTACATTCACACCTATTCAACTATTCCCAAAGAGTTTACACTTTTATATATTTTTACCTTATGTACCATCATGTGCCTGTAATGGTGACTCTCTTTTCTGACCATATTTAAGCTTACCATCAGGCGAGATAAAGTCATAATGACGTGATAGATATGAAAAAAAAATACCTATTTTGGTCAGCGCAACTACTGAGATAAATATTTTTGTCCGAAGATGGAATACAACCCGCGACCATCCGTACAGTAAATTATCCGATAAAAGCACACCATAAACAGATACAAGTCGTTATGACAAACATGGAAATGTCATACATATTCTTATACCTAATAAAGTGTACTTTGATGATAATAGGCTGACACCGAATAACGTCAGGAATAAAAACATCCTTGTTGTTCGAAAATGTCTATAGTCCATTTTTTAGGTACTTAAAAAACGTAAACAATCTTGGTATGTCTTTTAAATAAATTTTGTTCAAAAATTCAGTATAAAAATACTTTTCTGTTTAGAAACATATTATAATATTATTTAATAAAGACTAAATACCGGTATAGTATCCACTAGTTAGTCAGTTAGTTAGCTTAGTTTATTTGTTTAACACGTGTTTTTTATAAAACGTTGCCACAACATTGTTTACCTTTTTTTAAGTAACTGACTAAATGGAGTAGATAAGTATAGGTTTTTGAGGGCGGAAACTTGAAATAACTTACTGAATATTTCTCTTCCTCTTTGGCGCCTCGAGTATATCAATAGGGTCTGTAGTGATGATGACTGGACGCACAGACCCGAAAAAGTCGGTGATGGGCACTTTGTCGGGGTTACGTTTAAATAGATCACGGCGTACTCCGACTGTCGACAGGCAAGCACTCTTCGGACATACTGCCAGCTGAAATTAGATGTTTCCTTTACACTTCACTAGGTACATAGTATAAAATAAAGTCGCGTTCTCTGTCCCTATGTCCCTTTGTATGCTTAAATCTTTAAAACTACGCAACGGATTTTGATGCAGTTTGTTTTATAGATAGAATGGTTAAAGAGGAAGGTTTATATGTATATAACATCATGCTACGACCAACAGGTGCGGAGCAGGAATAAAAAATGCTGCAAAAACGGGATGACGCAGACGAAGTTGCGCGGGTCAGCTAGTAATGAATAAGACATTCAGTTACTGCAGATATTTTAATACTTTAGTAACCTTATGAATCAGAAGGCTTTATTTGAATATTGTTTATTAGTAAGGCCAAATTCAAAAATCTTTTCTTATATATTAGCTGTTCCACCTACCACCTGGCAGTAATTGCAAGCAAATACAATTTGTCTTCACCCAAGCTCTAATTAATCTCTTTACTGAATATCATGAAAATAAGTTCAGTGATTTAGGAGCAAAGATGTATCAAAGCAACAGATAAGAGTTACGTACACCTTTAAAATATATAGTATGATCAGACAAAGAAAACGACACTTACAAATCATCTAGTCTTCACCATAGCTTAGTGCTATCCAGTGGGCTGTTGTCAATTAACAAGCTGAATATTAAAAAAAGTCTAATCTAAGCAAACTATGAATTTCTACCCTAGTGTGGTCTGTATGTCATACTCCAATGAATGTACTCATCCATACGTATAAACACCTAATATTAACCGGCAAACTTTATGACTCAGGCTACACAAAGCGCATTTTTAGGCCTCTTTGGAGGAAAGTGCGGAGCACGACGGTGGAGGCACGACTTCAACCAATTATAGATTTTATTAAACTACCCATGAGCTCGCGTCATTGTTTGATCCGTCTTTGGTTTTTAGGTCACTAGTTAGTGCAGTGCAAATTGGTATTTTTTTTCTTTTTGTATTTTCTGTGTATTTTTATTCACGATTGCCAACAGAATACCGTTGCTAATAATAACCTTGTGTTGTGTTCCAGGCGGTGAGTAGGGTAGCCAGAGCTCACTGGATAGGTTTTGTATTATTACTAGGAAAACCGAGGGCGTAAGTTGTCACCTTTATATGATAGTAAGATACCCTGGGGACTTTTCTGTCTGTTGCCTGCTTGCCTGTCCCCTCTAAAGAGTCAGTAGCACGAGTGTAACGTGACGCGCCTGGTGTTTCGCACGAATACATTTATGGTGTTTGTTAATGCAATATAATATTATATACTTACAAACTCTGACAAAGACCGCTTGCTGTTAGGATGAACATTTTCTAAGAATTCCAGCACATAATATGTGTATCTATCTATGATATAAACGCCAATCGCTGAATCAACATGGTGCTGAAAACAAAAATAGATTGCATTAAAATATTTATTTTTTATATTTCGAACTTAACATGCTTCAAGTTCAAACCATAAATTTTTTTTTAAAAGATGTTTGAGTATTGGGCATGCTCTCCCACTCGGCTGCCATCTTTGTATTCTTTAATTAGAGGTTATTTCAAGTGTTTTTCTCTTTCATTCTTTTAAACCATCTTGTTCCCAATAATTTTCTGAGACTGCTAGTGTGTTCTGGTGGTGGATCATAAAATAATGCTACAATCCGATTGAAATCGGATTATATCGAATACATCTATAATATATAAGGAAGGAGATATTTAAAAAAAAGAAAAAAATGTTATACTTACAGACAGTGAATCTTCTCCAACTAAACTAGAGGCAGTGGCTAATATATTTGGAGAATAGAACTTCTCATACATGGAGGATGCTTGACATGTGTCTATGATAAAGAAAATCTCATTGTACCTGCAATACATACAAGAGATATAAAAGCTACTTTAATGACAAGATTCAACAGTCTTGGTTTCTTTAAGCGACAATATGCAATATGCCCATACTACAACAATACAAGAATGGCCTTAGGTTTCTATAAGATCGACATGAGTGTGTCACCTCTGGTGCTGCAAATATCCATAGGGCACAGTGACCACTAGCTATCAGATAGGTTGTTGCGTGTCTGCCACTTAAGTGGTATAATAAAATTATAGTATATGTATGTATGAGTGTATTATAGTATACCATAACTTTTCTAATTGCAATGTTGCCATATCACATATGGGTTATGGAGGTCAGAAGGTAGTTGCTAGTAAATTTTGTTAGTAGTTTAATTTGTATTCATATTACCAACATTAGATCGATAATTACTTAACACAGTTAAATGCAAACAGCAATGAATTTATAATATTCCTTGAAATGTCTATTTGAGTCAAAAAAAAACTATACCTTCTTTTTTGCCACATTTGTTCTAGAGCATCGGCTAACTCCTGACTAGTAATTTCTTCAGAATCTTGAAATTTAAGGAATCCATCACCTCCATGACCAGTCAGGTATATCAATATGTTGCTACCTTCATCAGTCAGTAATCTTTTAGAACGAGGAGTGTCGGGTGGGACTCTGCCTGTCAGAAGTCTCACAAAATTTTCAACAGACACCTACAGAATACAGAATAATATGATAAATGTTTAATTTGTATACTAAAAAACACATTATATTAGTCTTCAAATAGGACTATCCAAAAAAACAATTGATGTTTCAGTAGCATCATTAAATATAGACAAACTGCATAATCTACCTGAATCATATAAATGAAATATACTTACTTTACCTTACTTATTATGTTAATGTTAGGTGAGCACTTTGTAATGTCTACTTATTAATGCATACCGTGTCTAAAAACCTTGTGCATATCAATCAAAAATAAAAAAGAATCAGTAAGGAAAGATTGCTAGCTAGCAGATGACTGTGGTTATACTTGTTTGGAATTTTGATTATATTATTACAACTCCTGTTAAGGGGTAGTGTGTGTGTTACTCCAGATTAAAACCCTTTCCCTTTTATAAATTTTACAACTAGGTAGGGTATAGGGTTATATTATAATATCGGTAGGATAAGAATAGCATAGAATAGGAAGCTGAGCACCATCATTGTAACACTGTACTTTGCCGTTAGCTTACCATCAGGCGAGGTGAAGTCAAATTGACATGCTAAAAATAAAATAAAAAACTAGCAAAACTAACCTCATAACCTCGGTAATCTACTTCAACATCATCTCCATATACATTAATCTGTTCATGCGCATTGTTAAAAATAGTGGCTGGGCGAGGATTCCTTGGGTTACATGCCATATCGTCTGATATCATAAGGATGATTTGGCTATCGGGGATGCCCAACCGCTTGACACTCCGATAAATAGACAACACATTTGCTACATGGCGGTAATTAAACCAAAACCTCGATGTATCCACTAATACGGCCCAGTTGTTCGAGTGGTTAGATTTTTGAAATTCTTCAGGTATCTAAAACAGAATAGTAAGTATAAAATAATGATCAAAATAATCTATGTTCACACGAACTTTAGTAGCGTTTGTTTACCTCTATTCCATAAGTAAATGCACAACTTGCAATGACATAGATTAAAGCATAATATAGTTTAGTTGGAAAATACATATTTAAATCATTAAACCCTTTCACGAAGTTCTCATAATCCGAAAGAAATTATCTGCTTTTATCAATATTGAATCGACTCATCCGTGCCGCTAATTGTCAAAATGTGTCAAATATGACAATTTGTGGCGATACCACATGTACCCAGCGCCATCTAGCCACAGCACGAGTAACTACTACGTAACTAACTACGACGTCACTACTACGTCACAACGATCCTGCATCGCGAAAATGAAGTTCTCTCGCTAGTACAGTATATATATACAACAACCCAACGACAACGGTTAAGGGCTGCGGCCCGCCAGGCGCGATCACCTTGCCTGGTCGGAGGATCCTCCCTTTGTGTTGGAGGGACATCACATCCCGTTCCTCCAAATTGGTGACCCCGACGTGATCCAAAACACGTAACCTTCGCTGAGCAATAACAGCAGCATTCTCATCGCCACCATCCAATTCACTTCTTCCGCATAAGCGTCTTCGCCATCCAGCACTTCGGCCATTACAAGGCTTACCATAGCATGCAGCGACCGCTGCAGCCTGGTTACCTTCGGCCACGCCTACATCTAAGGCGCACAGTACACTGCACTTACGGTCCAAGCAGAGAACACCTCTCCCGTCTACGCAGCATTCACCCCGACACTGCCGAGGACTCACCTCAACTCACCAAGGATTCGCCTCGCCTCAAGAGAGCTAAGACAGCTGACTCAACACAATCAACCTCCGATCTTGGAGGGGAGTGATGTGGCGATACCACATGTACCCAGCGCCATCTAGCCACAGCACGAGTAACTACTACGTAACTAACTACGACGACGTCACTACTACGTCACAACGATCCTGCATCGCGAAAATGAAGTTCTCTCGCTAGTACAGTATATATACAACAACTCAACGACAACGGTTAAGGGCTGCGGCCCGCCAGGCGCGATCACCTTGCCTGGTCGGAGGATCCTCCCTTTGTGTTGGAGGGACATCACATCCCGTTCCTCCAAAAATTAACAATTTTTTTTTTTAAGGGATTTTATGACATGGTAACTAGGACCTTTACGTCAAGTCTTATTTTATTTTATAACACTTTATTCACTAATCTAGTTGGAATGATTCTTGATGATGGTGATGACGATGACGTATGATAGTTGCCCCAGTAAAGTAGTAGAGACTTTACTAGAAGCTTTCCTAAGGGAGATTTGACACCAACACGAAAAATCACAATTCACTACAATATTCCACTTTCGTACACTTGTGCACTTTGTCTAAGCCGTTATGTCTAAAACTCCACCATTTTTACACATAAAATCTCGAATTTACACCAATATTAGAAAATGAAACACAGGAGCATTGTGACACTTTTCGCGTTCCCGCCAAAACCCAATTAACAATTACAAATTACAATATATATATTGCACGGTTCCGGTAGAGATCGATGGGGAGGAATATTTTGATGCCTAAATTTGCAGTCTCTCTACCTTTTTATAATTAATATAGATGTGTAAATATTTTGTTTATAGTTACTAATATTCTGTATATAAATTGATAATGTTATTGAAAATAAATATTAATTACCTTTAAAAAAAAAAAAATTACAATATGTAATCTGAAGTTGACACTGTTGACAGCTAATTTTCCGAATCTCGTCGTAGAAATATTTCAATCTGACCGTACAATTTCACATAGCTGAATAATCTCTTCACCAAATTACTTTTCACAACACCCTGACATTGGCAAGTTGTGGCAACACACAGAAGCCATTCAAAAGAATTGAATTGAATTGAAATATTTCAAGTAAACTATCATAATAATATAAAAAATAATAAACAGAACTTTTGATGCTTTTTATTTTTCACCACAATCTTTACAAAATTCACAAGCTGCAAGTGATTGAAAAATATGCTATAATCAAAACAAAAAATAATATAAGATTAAAACGCAAACTGTCAAAACGGCTGTCAATGGTGTATTGTGTCAATAGTGTCAATTTAAATGTCGAACGTAGCGTAAACAAGGTAAACTGAAGCTTTATTGAACATACAATTAAGTTTAAAACATGAGCAGCCGTAATCCTAATACGCTAATGAGCGTTCCTGATGAACAATTTGATTATTTGTTCAAAATAGTCCTTATAGGAGACTGTGGTACAGGTAAAACATGCATTGTGCAACGACTCAAGTCTGGTAACTTCATAGAAAGGCACGGAAATACAATAGGCGTCGACTTTTCAATGAAAACATTACTAGTGGATGGGAAGAAAGTCAAGGTTAGTCTATTTTTGTAACGGTAGACTATATTTGTATCGTAATATTTTGATAAGATATTAAATTTAGTAATGTTTTAGCTTCAGATATGGGATACGGCGGGGCAGGAGCGGTTTAGGACTATCACTCAAAGCTACTACCGTTCGGCAAACGGTGTAATTATTGGTAGGTATGCAGCGTACGCCCCCGTACGTGTAATTACATTTTCTATATAATTATGTGTTATATGACTCATCACATCACTTAACTCGGCAGTATCTACTACAGATAATCCATATTCCAAATTATCGCGTAGTAAAATATTCTGAACTTCAACTACATTTACATGGTTGACTATATTTTCAAAATTAGAACTCTTCATCGCAATTAATTACTATTATTGCATAGCATAAAAATTAATTCATAGTTTATTTGTTTACATACTGCCAGTTGATAAGATTAAAATAAATAGGGCCATTATCACATGTCATACTTGTTACTGCTAAAAGGTAATGATAATGTTATATTTAATGAGGACAAAAGTAATTATAATTTATATTATAATACTTTACATATATTTTTTTACAGTATATGACATCACAAAACGGTCGACATTTTTGTCACTACAAAAATGGATTGAAGAAGTGCGAAGGTATACTTCATCTAATGTAATAGTGTCATTGATTGGCAACAAATGTGATTTGACTGACCAAAGAGAGGTGGAGCCTGATGAACCACAGTCATTCTGTCGTTATGTTCCTGAAATTATGTTTGTAATGGAGACCTCTGCTAAGGACAATACTAATGTGGAAGACACTTTTCGCAGTTTGGCTACAGAATTAAAGGTAATTATTTATAGTTGTTCACTTTTGTATCCTTATTTTGCACCCAATATATAAACATAAATATAAATAAAAATTACAAGAGAGAGTAATTAATATTCATAAATTATATTTATAGTCTGAAGTGAAATCAATTTTAAAACCTATTTCAAGACTTTACCAGAGATAGAGAGTAAAATATTATTGCAACACCTAGCTTCTCTAATTAGGTCCTTTAAAGATAAATGTTTATTATTGAATCATTTTTATTGAATATTGAATATTATTGAATTTTTATTATATGACTCAGGCTTTCTCAATAAGTCTTTTAAAGAAAGATGATTATTATTGTAACACCTAGCCTTTCTCAATAAGTATTTTAAAGAAAGATGATAATTATTCATACATCTAGTCTCTCTGAATAGGTCCTTTAAAGAAAGATGATTATTATTTATATACCTAGTCCCTCTAAATAGGTCCTTTTAAAAAAGATGATTCTTATTGTAAAACATCTAGCTCCTCAAAATAGGATCTTTAAATTAAAGAAAGATATTTCTTATACAATTCTCAAATTTATCATGCATTATGATATTGTAGAAGTATTTAATGTTTTAGATACATAAAGGTATTCAAACCACATATTTAAATACACCAACATGATCTGGAATTCATAGCAGTTATTGTGTATTTTTGTTTTGTCTTTTTGTTAGCATTTCAAAATAATGACATTATTCCATTTTTATTTATATTTTCCATTGTCTATAATATGTTTATAGTTGAAAACATCTGTAGATATTCTATTTATAGTTGGTAATGCTGGATATAGGATTGGTCTAAAAGTACACACACAATCCCTGCATTCTATTCTTTTGTTATCACTTAATGTGTACTTGTTACCTTGTTTGAATTAGGTGTATCTACATATTTGGCACAATATAATTTTATTTGATGCCTATTCTCAATGATCTAATACTTATAGAAATGAGGTATGTCAATGTTGTCACAGTGTGAAAAGAAGGTAGTTACCTATATTATGGTGTAGTAATGACAGAAATTGTAGTTTCTTCAAACTTGTACTTAGTAATCAGTGCATTAGTGCCTTTTGCATTCATTTTTACATAGAGTGAGACAATCTTTTGTGTAACCATTAATTAGCGATAATTACGTTTCTACACATTTTTAATAATAAATTAATTTCCTTATTAATTTGTATCATCACAAGTATTTTTTATCTCACTGAACAATTGACAAATACCTTGAAACTGCAGTTAGTCATCGCATGTTTATTTTTTATCTGAATAATATCTTATATTGTAAATTTCAAGCTTCAACGAAATGACCACTTAATGCAATTTAATTGGTTATTATAGTATTCAATATAAATGCGTTATTGTATCTAATCTAGCTAATCGAAACTCACGATTCACGTGAACATGTCTGAAATTTAAAAAAATAATTTCCTCGTTTTTCTATGTGTTCTTAAACAACATAAAACATAACATAAACTGACCCCTATATCACCGAAGGGGTAGGTAGAGGTGCTAGCAACTACATTTCGCCAGTTTATGTTGAGGTCCTAATATAATAGGTGGCGAGCCTATTGCGTGTGTTCTTAGTGGGGTTTAATCGTTAACTATAAGTAAATATCGGTACATTTACCCTGACGTTATGGATGTGAATAGTCTCGAGAATGAAACGTCACGTCACATCCGAAACATCGGGGTAGATACCTAATATACCTACCAACATTTACTTAGGTATAGTTCACATTTATGTGCCGTTCTGCCTTGATTATGTGGGAAAATCGTATAAATTTGAATCAACATAAATGGTTTGTGGGAATCGACTATTAAGCCATTTCTATATCTATGTGTGTAATGCTCAATTTTTATTTAAAACTAGCTGTTGCCAGCGGCTTAGCACGCGTGGAGTTCTGATCCCGTTCGCGCTGCTTAGACTTCTAATCGCATAAAAACTTTCCGTACAGTTCAAGGAAGAAATAAAAAAAGAATTACTCGAATTGGTCCAGCCGTTTTCGAGTTATGCGCTTACCACAAATTTCGCGATTCATTTTTATTCAAATATAATCCTAACAAATGAATAAGTTACGAAAAATCCACACATTATTTGCATTACCTTTCTTACGAGTACCTCCGTAACTACGGATACTGGCGGGTTTTTTAAATAAATCGCTTATCCATTAACACTTCTACTACCAGTCTGCTGGTTATAGAGAATACGAATACTATAGGACAACGCTGCTATTCCTACTGATCGATGGCGTTTCTACAATTTTCAGCGACAGCATGACAACAGCGAAGGTCCTCCAGCAGATTCGGATGCAGTGGTCCTTGGAGAGAGTCATGCAGTAAGTAGGTGTACACCTTGCCGATCCACTTAGATATATTACCTAAAGTTATTGGACAAAGTTACGCTTGTGTCCCGTCTCTAACTACAGAAATAAATGTGGTCCTAAGATTGATCTATATTGATCGTAAGAGATCGTAATGTACCTACTAATATTGATCGTAAAATTATGATATCAATTAACCTATCGCAGTCCACTGCTGGGTATAGGCTTCTCCATTGGGAGGCTTTGGCTTACTGTTTCCACACTGATCAGATGGGTTAGTAAGTACCGTACAGTAGTAGTAACAGGGCGAATAGGGGTATCTAGAGGTAAATAGGGATAAAATGGTCAATGAAATATTTTAAATAATTTCTTTTTAGTAATTATACAACAAAGATATTTTATAATTCTGTTATTACAACTAGTCCAAAGTTTCGCCTGAAAGAAAATTACTACAAAATTTAGATGATGATGATGATTTTTATCCCTTTTCACCCCCTGTATCCCCGTTTATCTTCCCCGTTTTACTGTACAGGGTTTTATTTTGAGCTTTCCTTCTCTCACAGTGATATCGTCCGCGCCTTATTTCGTTTGTCGCGTCTTTCAACACCTTTCTGTTGAGATGAGGTGGTGATATTCTTTCTCCGCCACCACACGTATTATATTTTATGAGATGGTGCTGTGCGATTTAATAGTATTAGCACTCCATATCTAATTTATTTCTGTGGTTTTAATAAATACGTTTTGCTACCAAATGTTAATAATAACAACGCTGTTTTGACTAAACATGTTGATCTGATAAGTAAACTGATATTTTTACATCATTCTGTGGTAATTAATTTTTGCCATAATTTTAGACTGTATGCTAGATATGATTTTTTTTATGTCACAAGTTTTAATATTTATTTAATACTCAAGGGCAGTAGTGTCTGATCATTCACTGCACTCTACCATGGTAATCGAGATAGCAATTAGGCATTAAGGACGTTTTGGTAAACATGCCGATTAAAAGTTTCATTTTAAAGTTAGGGTAAAGCTTTATATTTGATTTATGTAATATATTATTGTAGGTATAAAATACGGGTTTCTTCAAGAAGGGCATTAGGTTTCTTTAAGGTCGGCAGCACGAGAGATAGGCCCACGGTAACTACCTACTTTCCATCAGGTAACCGTGTACTTGTCTGTCACCAAAATGGTATAAAAGAATCAAGATTTTCTTTGTTCTCAAACACATAATATTGTTCGTCCGACAGTCCTTGCAGCAAGTCAAACAAAGCAGTAAGCTCAAACACTGATTTGTTGCACTAACAAAACTGCTATCTCGACTACCACGGGAATAAAGGTGTTAAACGATGCATAGAATACTTTCATGTATTTTAATGCTATTGAAGGAAGTAAATAATTGCTGGTAATTAGTCGGCACGTGTATCCTCACGCGATGACCAATTAACTTAAACACACAGCAATATTTGCATAATTTGTGTTGTCTTTGCTGGATAACCTTTTCACTTTTGTGAACATTTCAAGCTTTTACTTGTTTTCGTCTACAGTTATCAGTGTGATAAGCAATTTAGAAAATTAATTATTTTCACATACATATCTTAGTGTCATTGTTTTAGACAACTAAATTCCATGCTCAACCAAGTTTTTACAAATTGAAAATTAGGTACAGTCAAACGGGATGAGGGATCCAGGGGTGAATATGGATAAAATGGTCAATGAAATCATTTTACTACATTTCAAATAAGCCTGTTATCAGATATTTGATAATTCTGTTATTACGTTGAACTAGTTTAGCTTTTAGCTTAAAAGAAAATAACTACCGAATTTAGACGACCATTTTATCCCCATTCACCCCGTTTTACTGTATTATAAATTTCAAAGTACTTTAGTTCTATTCAAATTTATACTTATTGGTGTACGAAGTTGTGTCAATACTTATTGTAGTGTTTATATACCTATTACGTAGGTATATGTATTATATAAAGCATCACTTTAGATCTATATGATATGAATATGGCTTTAAGTTTTAATTTTAAGATCTCTAACATGTAAGTGGACCCTCTCATTGATATTTAGTATTAAATTTATGCATAGACGAATCAGTTTCGATATTGTAAATAACTTTAGATAAATAATTGTGACTATAACCACCTGCTCGAGACTGATTTGAGCCATACAATAATAGTATTGAATGTTGTAAACCTGACCATAGATTATAAAGACACCTATACGTGTACCTATATTATTTTACACCGTTAATTTCAGAATATAGGTACAAGATGTAAAAAAAAAGTAGCGTAGGACGGGAAACTGTTGCTGGCCGAATCGGAACTACTTCAATTAATAATTCTGAGCACTGATATACTTTACGTATAGTGTCGTAATAATATATTTTTTTAATTCAATTCAAAATATTTATTTCGGACTACATGATCCATATAATAGTTTTGTTGGTAACATTATGGCTTAACCTAGTGTTAGTATTAGTATTTTACCATTTATTGTAAAGTTGATCAATATATATTATTTATTAGCATTCTATATACCTATATATATAAAAATATTTTAATGTATTTTAATTTGTGCCTAATAATGGAATTGTAGAATGTGGCGTCCAAAAGATATTTATAAGATAAATAATAATCAAATACTCATATGATAGAAGTGTTGGTTAAAATAAATATACAATTAATGTTAAAATATTATACCTAGAATAAAAGAGAAAACGCAAACACAATTAATCAACATTATATGATAAATTATTATCACATACATTATGAATAGGTTATAATTTATTATTAGATGAAATGTTCATTCACGTAGTTTATTAAATATTACGTAGATAATTAATAATTGTATCTTTTTCAAAAAATATTAGGGATACTTTATTATTTTCGTTCAAAAGAGATGTGTTTAATTTAAATTATGAACGAAACGATCTATGTCAATCTTGTATATTATAATTTTATTTTATTTTCATTATAACGAAAGTGTAATACAGCTCTATAAATTTGTAAACTGATATTTATCAAGTTTACAAGTTTGAATATTGTCTACAAGGTATTACTTTATCACAATGATGTAATTAATTACTCATGAAACTTGAATAATCAATATCGAATATGTTTTAGTAACTACTGGTGGTAACCTATTGAAATATCGAATTTCTATTACCCGAATCTTAAAACCCCGAAAACGGTTGGTAGAACTTTTAAAAGACAGATGTAATGAATGACAACTTTCTATAATTCCGTTTTTCATTTCCCAGATGAATCAATTTCCAGGTGCACTAAAACCACATTTTCAAATAGTATTTTTTTGTTTTCCATAGTATCATGTCATAATCCAAATATAGTTATACCAGATTAAAAATCTGGATGTTGTTTGTCTGGATATCAATAAACTGCATTTCAAAAATTTGTGTTTTAAAAATTCGGCTTTCGTGCATATGGATTACGGTCATCTGGATTTTGTGCATTTAGATTTCGTGTGTCTGGAATTCGTTCGTCTGGATTATAAAACGTCGTACAAATGAATAAATGGGAAAATGAAATTCGGAGTTGCATTTATATGGCAAATAAAACTTCGGTATTTGGAAAACCGGGATTATGAATAAATGGCCAAACGTTTTCTGGATTATGATATTCGGAATATTAAAATTCGGGATTAAGATAGGTAACCCTACTGGTAAACAAGTTACATTAATTATAACGATCTGAATTATATTTTCTACCCCCATTCCTAACACAAGAAATTTAGCCTAGTTAGAGGGAGTATGGTTTGACTTTGGCTTTAACCATCCGTCGTAACTGTTGCACCGTTTTTTGTTCAGCATTTTATTGGCATAGTGCTTTTATTGAAAGCAAATAGGGATATAGTGTAGGTGGATAAATCAAACAATTAATTTATTATATCTCCTTATTTTAATCAGTTCTCTAATCTAAATAACATTGACTGGTATCAACTGTCTTATCAACTAAGTTTTAATTATTTATTTATTTGACAAATAAATAAATATTATTATTATTTGTAATTTATTTAACTAAATAAATTTTATTCTACAAAAGTAATTGACGTGTCATAGTGCGAATCTCTATAATTAATTTTGTACTATATATATAAAAACTATTTGTAAAACGATTTATGATTTACAATAATTGTATTTACCAACTAATCTCAGTGCTATATCTCGACCTATTATATTAAATAAGTTTTTATTTACTAAATTTATGTTCAACACTAAAATAAATTGTTATAATTTTAATACATCTGTTAAAAAAAGTTCACGCAGTGGTTTTTAGTATCACTTATGATAATATCCAGTTGTTTTGTGACATGAATGCCTGATATCCAACCGAACTTGCCAGGTTGGTTTCCAAATCCTCCGAAAACTCTCACAAGTTGTCCTGACGGTTTGAACACTTGAACTCGACAATTCCCTGAATCACCAACGAGGATATACCCTAATGGATCGACGGCTAACACTTCTGGCTGCCTGAACTGTCCTTTCCTCTGTCCTGTAGATCCAAACTCGACAATTTTACTCTTATCCTGTTTGTTATACACCTTAACCCTTCGGTTGCCGCTATCTAATACGATCACACGGTCCTGGGTGACAGCAACACTGGTTGGAGCGTTTAGCTCTGTACACAAAATATCCTTAGTCGTCCATAGGGTTGCAGCTTGGGAGGCTTGCGGTTTTGTTGCCACGCCAATTTGGTCAACGAATTTACCGTCAGGTTGAATTATCTAGAATGGAAAACATAATTATTATTAAAAGTTCTGTAAGCATAAACATGCGATAGGTATTTTTTTTATCGCTAGGGAAAGACAAATCAAGTCTATACTATATTTGTTTAGATACTTAAAAAAAGTAAACAACGTTGTGGCAACTTTTTATAAAAACACATGTAAAACGAATAAACTAATCTAACTAGATGGCTAACTAGTGGTTCGATACCGATTTTTAATCTTTATAATATATTTCTAAGCAGAAAAGTATTTATATACTGAGTTTTTGAACAAAATTTATTAAAAAGACAATCAAGAGTGTTTACCTTTTTGGGTACCTACCTAAACAAATGGAGTATAGGTTCCGAATTGGATAACTCCGTTTAACTGCTACTAGCTAGAGCAGGTTCAAGAATTTGTCTTCGACAGCCGTTACTGGGATAGTCCTAATCAATCCTTCCGACTTCTACCTTTCCTTTGCAAGGAGAGCAGAGCAAGAAAGGAGTACTCCTTCGCAAGACCCGAATTCTAACGTAAAAAATAACTTGTACTGCTGTGAGCCACTGGACATCACACGCTGCGGTTGCGATAGTCTACTGATTCTCTTCATAAGATACGGTATGTATTTATTTGTAAATTTTACAAAGCAGAAGCGGCTACTCTAGAAAGTATCTAGAAAGTAGGTACCTATCATCTTCCAAGTAAGGTAGTAGGTAACATACCCACAGCTGACCCAAGGACATCTCTAGATGAGAGATGGCCCCCTTCCGGCGTGGGGATCACAATATCCCTATACAGCCCCCGGGTACCTACAGGAAGGCGAGTCTCGCGCGCCTCTGTCGTGGCCTACTTCTACTAAGATTACAGGCGAACGCTATGATGATGATGATGATGATGATGATGACCTAGTAAAAACTTACCTGTATCCTGTCATTGCCAGTATCCACAACGTAAATGTGTAAACTCGCGTTGTCGGTAGCTATGCCTTCAGGCGACCTGAATGTACCCACTCGGCTACCTTTCTGACCGATAGAGCGCAAGTACTCGCCGTCTTTAGAAAATACGTGAATGCAGTGTTTCCATTTATCTGAAAATATAATAAAATCATTGTAAGTGCATATAATGGACGCTTTTATTCAGGTATGACATTATCCTGGGAAATGGTCATATTAATATTTATCGATGTGAGGGTACAGGTAGGTAAAATGTTATAAATTGCATAGAGCTTGCTAACATTATATGGGACGAATTACAACTGTAAATTTTAACAGGCAGGTCCCTCGCTCTATGTACACAGAAGCGTGCAGGCAGTCGCAGGACAGCGAAAATACCGTCTGCATTGTTCGTTCAGAGGGCCTCTGTGCTCGCGCTGCAAATGCCTCACGAGGATGTTCGCTCTGTGTGGACTCGAACAATCGACACTAAAGGCATCAGTATGAGGAATAAACACACCACATAGTACCTATAGATGCTTGCTAAACCCTATAAAATGTTCATACGCTACTCCTTCCCGTTTGCGATTAACCAGGGCGTGAAAATTGATGAGGTCGTCAAGCTGAGCACCACCATTGTAACATTGTACGTGTTTGTAATATAACCCTCTTTTCTGAGACTTTGCCTTCAGCTTACCATCACGCAACGTAATGTCAGTTCTGTAGTTAGGCTAGTCGGCCTTTTGAGGATTTCAACTACCCGTAACGACTGCCATAGATGTTCGTATGGCAACCGGGACCGCTGCATTAACGTGCTCTCTGAACCAAAGCACGACCAGATCATGCAAATAGCCATATTCATGCATACGAATATTTGCACTGAGCAGGGATCGAATCGAACCCGTTCTGCCTAAATATGGGAAAAAATTTGGCTGCAATTTTTGTTCTTACCTGTTACATAAACCTCTCCTAAGCTCTTCATAAAAGCGATGTGGACGGGACATAACATCTCGTCACAGGACAGCCTGGTCACTGTCTTAGCCTGTGTTCGCTCCATGACCAGCACACTGTGACTGTCCATGCCGCACACGTAGAGGTGGTTACTCCAAGGACTCACTCCCACACCGCAGGGGCGTGCCGTCTTACGCCATACGAAGTGTGGTTCAAAATTACGGGATCTGTAAGAATAATTATTATAAACTACATGTATTTAGAAACACTAAAAAGTTAATCCATCAGCGGCTATACCTACTTAGTTTGGGTCTAGATGGCGCTGTGTAATTTGTTTTAGAATATTTCATTAATCACTAATAGTACGAGAGCCCACGACCAAAATTTTTGTCTCATAGCAATACGGCCAAAACCGCATCAAATCGATAGATACGATTATTCTGAACTTGAAAATACCAATATCAGACATTTTCCGCGTAGCGTTTGATCTGACCGAATTTTCAAAATTGTCAAAGAATTTTACCGAACTGCATCATAGCAATATGTCTGATTTGCAGACTGTAGTTGAATGATAGTTCTGAGATACCGGAAACATATTTTTCAGACGTTAGTGGTGTAGCGCAAACCCGTAAAATCACTTAAAAAAATTAAAAATGAGACAAAAAAAATGTCTCATAGCAATACGTCTGAAAATCTTTTTTATTAGTAAATTTTGTTTATTTGATGCGAACAAAACAATTTTCAGACGGAAATGTGAACGCAATAAATTTGTAGACCGTTTTGAATATGTTAACAAATTTTACCGATCGGTATCATAGCAATATGTCTGAAAATTGTTGGACATGATGAAATAAGTTGTCCACATGTGCAAAAAATTTATATCAGACAAATTAAGTGTAGCACCTTCTCTATCAGACAACTTTGCGATACTCAGATATCATTTAAAAATCGTATTGAGGCATCTTGAATTTTCTGTTACAAACCAATGAATACGTTGCGACCCTGAATTTATTAGATGATAATTAACAAAGAATTTACCCGAAACCGGAACATTGAACTTGAAGAACTGAAATAAATCGCACAAAAGGAAACTGGGATGAAGTTGAAAAAAAAACGGTTTATTCAGTTACAAAATATTCTCGTATTCAATCGCTGTCGGATTCGGAATCGTCGTCGAAACGTTAAACGTTATTTTCGTTTTTGGGAGTATATGCTACACTTAAAGTGTCTGAAAACAGGTTTTTGGTAATCATGGCAGCAATACGAAAAGTTAAAAAAAAAAAATATCCGTATTGCTATGATACAGGTCGGCTAAATTTGTTGACATTTTCAAAAATGCGCTCAGGCTATATGCTACGCGCAAAATGTCTGAAAACAAACTTTTTCGTAATACAATTATAAAATCTATGTACATTTTCACTATCAGACGTATTGCTATAATACCGACTGTCTTTTTTTTTTGACACAGCAGAAATGGCCTCCCACGCAGTTGCTACACTTTCGACCGTTATTACACACCTAGTCGGGTTCAGAATCATACAATCTAACGATTTTATAGGGTTTTTGCCGTATTGCTATGAGACATGGTTTTGGTCGTGGGCTCTCGGGCTATAACTACGCGACCTGACTTCAGATATATTCGGATGTATAGGCTTATTCGGTATATATTTGTACTTCGGTATATATTCGGATGCTCCAAAAAATTATATTAGTTATCCTGACAAACACGAACACAGCAAAAGCCATAGTGAGATCCCCTGTGGCGTGGCGGTAGTGCACAAGACTGCTACGCAGAAGACACGGATTCGATCCCTACTCAGTGTAAATATTTGTATGCATGAATATGACTATTGGCAATGGTCTAGTCATGCCTCAGAGCGCACGTGAAGCCGTCGGTCCCGGTTGTCATACAAACATCTATGGGAGTAGTTACGGTTAATGGGAGCTCTAAAAAGTTCTACAACTGGTCTAGTTACAGTACTTCGATATCGCCTTTACCTATAGGTGACCTCAGAATGAGGTGACACCTTCGAATGCGACCGGGATTGACGCAAGGATGATGATGATGATGCATAACGTACACGCAAGAAAGAATTATCCAATTCGGTGCAGTCGTTTGGAAGTTATGCGCGTACATACCGTTATTTCGGTGATTCATTTTAATTTATTAGAAAGATAAAAAGATAAGAATATGTTTGAATATTCTCATGCGCTATTTGCATCTGTATAAGTAAAACGAGTATGTAACTTCCTTCGCCGCGAAAGTGCAAGTAAAGTGTTGCCAACTTCCGAATTAATGTTACTAGTGTTACTACTTAGCACCTACGTCAATTAATCAATTACTAAATTGTTTTTTTTTTGATATTTATATACAGACTAAATTCCAGTTTCCGAAAGATAAGCAGTTGTGTGCAAGTAAGTAGGTACGCTAAGCCGTCGGTTCCGGTTGTCATACGAACATCTACAGCTATGGCAATCGTTACGGGTAGTTGGAGCCTTAAAAAGTTCGACTAATCTAACTATAGAACTTCAATATAGTCCATTGGTTCAAATGGTAGTCGCATCACGGAAAATTTGAAATTAGCCTCATCGTCGTGAGGTTAAAGCTGACCTCAACCAAATGGAGTAAAAAGGAGAATGATGATGACGCAGTTGTGGGTTTATGTTACATTGGTTAGTTTTAGTCAGATTCCAGTATATTAGAAGCAATCGAAATCGGTGGGCTTGCATTAGTTACTTTGCTACAGCAAGCTCGTGCAGTGTGTGAACTGTTATCTCCGCGTGTACCTACTATATAAATTGGAGTAGGTATCCCTATATAAATACCTACCTGATCACTTAATTAGAAAATTAATAATAAGTACTTAGGTGTAACGTGCTCGTTGCTGCTATTTTAACGCAAGAGATAACCAATTAGAGAAGGCAATGATTTTGTAAGAATTTTTAATTGGTATATACACCTGACTACCTACCATATATCTATACTTTGCATATAACTCACTCACACTTTCTAAATAATGAAACGATAATAATTAAATTTAGAGTGGATTTTTAGATCAATTTTTCATAAATTGCACTTTCTCAGCACTTATAATTGCACGCGAAAACATAATTTAGTGAACACACATTATGAGATTTTATCAGCCGACTGACAATAGGTATAGTTAGGCTACTACAGACTTACCTATAATACATTACTAGGTTTTCCTCACTTTCAAGAGGGTCATTTTCTTTTGATGGCTCTAATACAGGATCATCAGATTCGGCGTCTACGGGTGTCGCTGAGTCCATTTCTAAACGGAAATTCTCTTTATCAAATATAAACCGTTCTGTATCCCATTTTGATATATCTGTTAGGAGTTGAACAGCGTTTTGGTGGAGATTTATAAATGTGGTCACCTGGAAAAGAAGCCTAATATATAAAATCTCTGTTTGTTTGTTCGTATTTTGGCGAATTAGATGGTGAATTTATTCGATTGTGATAATAGTATCTAAGTACTTTTTTCAAGTTATAGCAACAACAGTACCTACCAGTGCCCTGCTGTAATCTTTCTTCTTTTATAGAAGTATTTTTCAGAAGTTTCTTTTTATATATTTCCATGTATATAGGTACCTACCTATTTTGTGTATTATGTTTATGCTAACGGTGATCCACTATAAAAGAGTTTTCCATCTTTCAAAAGTGGATAAGTGAAATCCGGAAAGCTAACCCCGGCTTCAATTGCATTCTTCAATTGAAGTCATCAAGGTTGATTATATCGGACTTGAACCGACCAGAACCGCATGGCCGTCTTGAATCATCAAAGGCCTGGGACGAGGTAGCTACCTAATCCTTGCTGTTATGTCCTAGGACACACTAGGCAATAGTATCCAAAAGTAACATAATAACAATAATAATCTTTACTACTTATTCAGCAAGGAAATAATAAACTAAATTAGCCGTCATAAATAACAAAGATAACCAAAATCTATTATAAATAATATAAGACATTGAGTTGCCATAATCAGCCTGTTAGGTGATTCGCTCAGATTTTATTACAGTGATAAACTAGATTATTCTTTCAGACTAGATAAATATATTATAAATTACCGTTCTGAAACACAGATATGCAGATGGGTAGAGGCGTCCAGTACCTAATCGAACGTGTAGGTACAAGGATTGGTATATCTAGTTGCACCTTTCGTCTCACTTTTTATAGAATTTCGGTTGTTGTTGACTATTAGCTCACCTAACGCAACCAAAGGCCAAAATGATGTTATGCGATTTAGTCGCTTCGAGTCAGACATAATCTCTTCAACTAGCTCTGGCGGGGGGTAACCGTAGGGATTTTTCGCACGACAAAAAGTTAATAGGTAGTATTAATAAGTTAATAATCAAAACAGTGACTATCAAATGAATCTCACATACCCTTTCATTATCATTAACAATACTCGTGGAATCCATAGCTCTTATAGCAACAGCCCTTGCTTCATCCAACGAGGTTTTTAGTGCCAATGCCGATAAATCAGCAGTTTTTTGAAAACTAGCAGCTTCACTGAGCATATTGTCTTTAGCTTCGATAATAGCTGCTATTTTGTCTTCAGCGGCAATATTTATTCGTTCTGCTATACGTTCACAGCGATCCTGAGAAAGAAAAATAAGTCATATTAAGTGTAGGTAAACCATATTTTTTCATCATTCTTTGAACCTTTTCCCAACTCAGTTGGGGTCAGCTTTCCAGTCTAACTGTGATGCGGCTAAACTTCGATATTTTCCGTGACGCGACCTCCACAACCAAACGTCCAATTACCAATGGCGATATCGAAGTTCCAAGTTAGACTGGTTGGACTTTTGAGGGCTACAACTACCCGTAACGACTGCCATAGATGATTGTATGGCAACCGGGACCGACGACTTAACGTGCTCTTCGAGGCACGACCAGACCAGTGCAAGCAGCCATATTTAATATTAACTCTTTGCAATCGTGCCTAGCAGTCGCGTGCACTACCGCCACGCCACGGAGGCTGTATTTTTATTTTAACAATATTCGCTATATTTAACCGATCACTTTTATTATGAATGCGAAACAAAGATGAGTACCTACTAGGGAGGTGATTTATCTTATAAAATTATTCGAATAAAATTATAACCAAGTGAAATCAATTTTAATAAAATAATATTGAAACTAAAAAGAGAGAGAAAGAATACCATATGTAGACCGGAATGATTTGTAAGAACCGAACCGAATTCAACTACCAACCCCGCTAGATTTTAAGTGTTATCATATCAAAATTTTATTGTTTTTATTTATTAGCTTTGATATTTTGATTATCTACCACAATTGAATTAGTCAATATTCCCTTGATAAATAAACGAATCGGTAATCTTTTAAACATCAAATTATCGGTAGCATTGGCAACGCTGCATATTGGCCATGCCGTTGAAAATTAACTGATAAAACAGTAAAAGTAGCGTATTATTCTGTGATAGACAACCCGAGGGTAAGGAGTTTGAAGCGTTGGTGATGTTTTAAGTCAATTTCGTAACTCAGTAACTCAAATTTGACCTAAGCTCTCTATCCGGTAAGTGTAACGGGTAGTTACAGGAATGCAAGCCACTGCGATGCACGATCACAATCTATGAGGTGTAAGTATATGGCCATTACTCACATATAGGGTTGCCAACTCTAGAAATGACGAACCCAGGAGGTTTTGAAGAAATCCAGTTGTTGGGGCTTAGCGAAATTAATGTTCATACTGTTCCTTTCTTTGCTCCATAATACTAAATACGCGCTCGCATGAAGCATTCGAGACAGATATGGAACGATGTGCGTTCGACACGACACGACAAGTGAGTAACACGACCAATTTGTACCAAAATTCAAAAATACGAGAGCATTCGGCGCGTCTAGGGAGGTCGGGAGGGTAAACATTATTACCGGAGTCTCCCAGATAATCCGGCAGGGTTGGCAACCCAATTCACATACCACCACAACTTAGCTAATTGAAAACCATTGTGGGAAATACTCCACTTGACGTGTTACAAGATGAAGGGGAAAGTTCAAAATAGACTAAAATTGACTTGCCAATACATTTTCTAATCCCTGTAATACCTACTTTATTATATACCTAAGCGAAAAACATTTTCATATTTATTCACTTTACATAGTAAATATATCTTAACTAGGTAGGTACGGTCACTCATATTATTGCATGTGACTGTACTACAATGGCCTGCCATATTTTAGTTATCATTTTTCCTCATTCGCTTCGTCATTTCGCAAATATCAAAGAAATGTATGCTCTTAGAGTCATAATTATTCAAGTCGCATACCTTATAATGTTCAATTTTGTGTTCAAGATGACTGTCGGCTGTATCCAGTTGCTTCACAATAGATTGTAATTGTATCCGCATATCGTCCAAATGCTGCGACCAACATAAACGGCAGAATTTCTGAAATAATTTTGATTTAAAGTAAAAGTAAATTCTTCAGTTTCTTCTTAATTCTTAATTCTTTATTGCACACACAAAGTACAGAAATAATACATATATAATTTGCAAGAATCATGTATAAAAGGCGAGCTTAACTCACTGAGTGCCTTTGTTTTCTTTGTGTTCATGTTTGTCATATTTATGTATGACTGCGTTAATAAATTTCGAATCGAATCCTAATAACAGATAAGATAAATATCTATAACGATTGTGAAACAATTGACCTGGCTGCTAAAATTAATGTTTTTATGTGAGTAGAGGATGATAGTAATAGGACCTTGCTGAGGAGTTTTCAAAATGCGTGGACTCTCAAAAAAAACTCGTTTTATTTTATAAAGGAGATAGGACTCCTTTCATTTTATAAGACACATGTAGTTATTATTTAATCTCTCTTATTAAATGAAAGGAGTTATTTCGTAGGAGTCCTTTTTACAATACTAGATTGCCTGCCTGTAAAGATGTAGAAGAGATAAAAATAAATAAATAAATACTTAACTTGCAATATCTACAGAAGTAACAAAAAAGATTAAAATCTTACCAGTTTACAATGACTACAAGATGTGATATCCCCATTGTCGCACATTGTTTTGCAATGTACACATCGTGTGCCAGCCGCGAATAAATCTACACTTTGTTGAGCGTTACTCCCAAGAATACTCGGGGGTGTCACTGGTGGCGAGTCTACGCTTTTAGACCTTGTTTTGGTAGCAGTACCATTGATGCCCACCAAATCAAGCAACGAATCTATGTACAAATTTGAAGGTAGATTCTGTATAAAATTCGGTCCATGAATTTGTATCCTAGTTCTACAGATAGGACAATCGAATATAATTAAATCTGAAAACGAAATGGTTAGGTGTTCATTTTACGCATTTAAGTTCCAGTGATTATTGACATATCACTAAATTGTATAAAACAAAGTCGCGTTCTCTATACCTATATCCCTTTGTATCCTTAAATCTTAAAAACTGCGCAACAGAATTTGATGCGGTTTTTTTGTAAAAAAATAGAAAATACGGGAGAAATCGGCGCATCTCGAGAGGTCGGGAGAGTAGGAAGATTTTTTTTTTGATAGATAGAGTGATTAAAGACGAAGGTTTATATGTATATCACATCACGCTACAACCAACTGGTGTGGAGCAGAAATGAAAAATGTTACAAAAACGGGGTGACGCAGACGAAGATGCGCGGGTCAGTAATGATTATAATTTACCTGCAATATAGACAGACAGACAGGCCATACAGAAAGTGTGCTGACACGGTAACATCTTTGGATTGTGCAGTACTTCGAGACACAGAGCACATTGTACCAGTTCCAAGATGCCGCTTGCAGAAGACCTGTTATAAACGAGCTATATTAACAGAGAGAACAATAGGTAACTTATACACTGTAATAATATACGCACAGATATTCAGTAATATATAGAAAATACTAGCTAACTTTAGATTACAGCCACAATAAACGCTCTAATATAGTTCTCAGGTGTCAGATATGCCTAGGTATAAGAATTATAGGAAAATATATTCTCAATTTAGCCTATCATTGAATGTCTGTTTTCATTCATTCATTTCATTGACCATACTTTTGTTGAATGTCTTGCATTCATTTATTCATTTCATTGACCGTACTTTTGTTGAATGTCTTGCATTCATTCATTCATTTCATTGACCATACTTTTGTTGAATGTCTTGCATTCATTCATTCATTTCATTGACCATACTTTTGTTGAATGTCTCGCATTCATTCATTCATTTCATTGACCATACTTTTGTTGAATGTCTTGCATTCATTCATTTATTTCATTGATCATACTTTCGTTGAATGACTTGTATTCATTGATCGAATAGGTAGGTAATAACCTACTGAATTTGGGCAATGAAAAGATCTTTGTTAGTTATGAAGATATTAATTATTTCTCACGTAATCAGAAAAGAAAATATCTTACAGAAGAACTTTTGAAGGTCAAAAAATCACCGATGTTTAGTTGTAATATTCTTAATTCCTAATTGTTCATTGCACACACAAAGTACAGTAATAATACATAAATATTTGCAAGAATCATGTAAAAAGGCGAGCTTAATATTGATCAGAAATTGAAATTAAAATTTCATGCGCCACGGGTAATAGAAAGTCAAAGCACATCTCAAAGAAAATGTGTCCCTGGCCATACAACGGGGAAACGCCGCTAGCATAATAGGCACGATTGGTTGAGGCGAGGGTACGAAAACTTGACTTGATCCACCAGATCAAAAGAAGTACCTATTGACTTGTCATTTAGATAAATTCTAATAGGTACTCAAATATTATTTGTATTATAGGTACGAACATACATACATACATTCAGTCGTGCCTTAAGCAGAGACACACTTTTAATAGTTCAATTATATAGAAGGACCCCGTAATCATGGTGCTGCTAAGTGTAACGATTTCTGAATAGAACAACTTTTGTTAGGGCTAACTTAGCTTGCTGTTAATATTGAAACCAGCAATTAAAATGGTGTGCACAAAGTGTAATAAGATCGATAAGTATTATTAATGTCTGCTATACAAGTAGTACCTACTCACTTTCTAGCCTTAGATTCAGAAATGGAATTTACTGTCCTCGATACAGCCGTTGCAGTGTTTGACTTGTACATGTGAGGGATGTCGTTTGCCGACAGCGGAGGCGATGTCACTAGCGGAGACCGAGGTCCATTCTCTATCTTACTCTGAAATCTCTTCAAAGTAAAAAATGTCGGTTTTTTCTTCACTTTCTCTGCCATAACTTCACTTGTCAACATATAAGAATACACTAAAAACTAAACCCCGATACCTTCTACGATAACTCAATTGTTATCTGATATTCTTGTAATTATGTAGTTATCGTTAGGTACTTTAATAGATTTAAGATTAATGAAGCTACGTATTCCAAATGGCAGATAAGATTACGTATAAGTATTTTTGTTTTTCGAAAAGTATTTACGATTCTCCGGCCGCTTCAATTAATCCTGACCATAAACATCGGATGTCCTGCGAAATTGAATGTGGTGGTAAGCGTAAAATTGCACTTTCTCTCGCAATAAAACCGAACGTAAATTCCATTGATCCTCTTCAACAATATTGTACTTTTCGTATGAGAAAGTTATAAAAATAAATGTAGGCTTTTAGGTTGCCATATTTTAGGGGGAGGCCGATGCATTATAACGGTAAATACAGGTGAAGTAAATGTGTGCCTGAGGCTCCTTGCCACATTTGGTAACATTAATACGAACCAGTCCGTGTATTCTTCATTCGCGTATGCAGTGTTTTTCTATTTTATTATTTTGTTAATCTCATGCCATTATTCTGGCTGGGGTTGCGCGACCGGTTGTTCGAATTCGACGAAGCATGTTCTGCGATACCTGGTACTTGTCAATTAGTCTTCTTATACAGTTTAGTTACGGGATGGCGGTTACGAGGACTTCGTCAAAATCACGATCAACATCTTTATTCATCCACGCATAATCCGTTTCCACATCTCCATTTCTTTGAAAGTCTAATAGAGAATCTATTTTCTGCATCCGCTTGGCGACTAACGCACAAGTTTCTACATCAATCTATCATAATTAGGTAGGATGTCTGTGGTGCTCGCTGCTCGCAGAATTAGCAAGCTGAAATGGCAGTGAACTGGACATATCTTTTGAAAACCCAATGGCCGCTAGAGCAAACGAGTCCGCGGGAAGGCAAACGGAAGTCCTACCTTCCTATAGTCAGATGGACCGACACCCTGAAAAAGGTGGCTGGGATATACTGGATGTCATAGCAGAGGATTTATTGCCATCAAATAGTTCCAGCTTAATTCCATCACACAAATCTACTGCAGTAATCAGCTTTAGATTTTGCACATTAGGAAAAAGAGTAAGTTCTACTGCGATAGATGTTATCTTTTTGAATTTTTTTGGTCCTCTCTCATACGGTTTTGATGGAAACGACAGCTTTCTGACCACCCAACCAGAAAAGAAAGTCGCCAGCACCTCGTCCTCAAATCAATAAATTAAACTGAAGACGAACCCGGCAAGCAAGTGAGGTTTGACTGGGTCGAAGACCTTGGTGAACCCCAAGACCCACGGTCAGGGTACTTTCATGGTTCATGCTCTAATGTCAATTTCAAAACATCCATTATTTTACTTATAATAATTATGTATTTTAAAATCATTGTTATAAAAATAAACTATTTCCAAGTCAACGATGATAATATTCACCCTGGTTGATAAATTGTTACACAATAACATACCTACCTACATTATATACCTACGCTTGAGGTTATCTACACTAAATTCGAAAATAATCCATAGCTTATTTTGAATATTATCACTTAACATTTCTGCGCGTTAAATTGATAATTAAATACTATATTCTTAATGTGGATCTCCAGATAACAAATTTTAATCGTCAGCCGATTATGTATGATCCCTCCTGGAAGCTTTTGCTAGCAATGATAGGATCTTTGATTCTTTCCAATTTATTTTTAGAATTTTGACTATTTACAAATTCACAAGTTGCAGGAAGGTCTATAGTTTTCTTACCAGGAGTACATTGTGATATTGTTTTTGTGGGTCATTTTGCCGTTATAAATATAATATAATAAGATAATCTGGTACTCATATTATGATCGCGTAGGTGTGGATATCATATACGTAATAGTAGATAACCAAAGGATTAACTATTTGTTTTTGAGTCTGCCTACTTCTAATTTAATCGTAAATAGGTACTCTACGACGAAAACATCTTTAACGCTAGTTTCATTCATATTTATGTAAGTGAACTGCCTAAAAAATTTTGATTTGTTTAAAAACAATATGTACGAGTATGATGAAGAATATAATATTAGGGATGTGTAAAGTTAACCGTGTCACGCGTGGAAGTGTGCCCGAGAACCTGACGGATCAGGGTGAACAACTTGCGTTTGCGTTGCCAATTACATCGTCCGCATCGTCAGTTTATTTATTGTATGTACGCATCATTTATGTGCATACTTCATAATTTACTTTTGTAGTTTGTACAATGGTTTTATATCTCCGCCCTAAAATTCTAAAAGTAACTAAAGAGTTCCACATGGTACTTGTGGGACTCTTCAGTTACTTTTAGAATTTTATTTTATTAGAACCACCGGAGCTGGTTGGGGAAGTTATGTGTGACTCGAAACGAATAAAATGTACACCGTATTAGGGTGTTTAGTCTACATTTCTCCTTTTCGCAAAAGCAATATCTACTTATTACTGGTACCTAGGTAATATTATCTTGCTCATATATCTATTTTGAAATTTTCATTTGTTAATACCAGTATAATCCCATGTTCGAGTCCAATTGGTGACAAACTTCCTTTAGGAAGACTATTTACCTCATTCTATTACGGTCGATATGATCAAAAATTATGTGAGCAAAATATGAGCGTGAATTACTTTTCATAATATATCTTCTGAAGAAGAACAACCTACAACTTAACCCTAGTCCATATCGCACATGCTCTCTTACTCACTGTGCCCCTACATTTGTATTAAAGAAATTTAATAATCTTTGTAGAGCAACGGAAAACGCTATTGCTGAAGTCAAGTTTTGAGCCGACAATATTTAAAAACCTTCTCCAGAATTACTCGAACCATTGACGCTCAACGAAGAAGAAGACCTGCCTACAACCCGCTTCAAAGATAGTTTTTAATATTTTTTAGTATTTGTGTGTATCACCGTAAAAGTTACCAAGTCAAGATCGGTTCACATAATGATCGCACAATGCTAACAAATAAATAAGAGGAAAAGTTTTTTTTTTATACCACTTAGGTGGCAGACAAGCACACGGCCCACCTGATGGAAAGCGGTCACCGTGGCCTATGGACGTTTGCAACACCAGAGGCGTCACACACGTGCTTTTTCACGTTTCACATATTCTAATCAGCATCTTTGCTGCGGATTAAACGTTATGTTGTTATTAAATAACAAACGACGTAAGGCATCATTATTGTATAACTATGAAAAATAGGTAGTTACAATAGTGCCTGCCTATCATAAGACGTCTCTTAGATAACATGCCGATTAGAATGCGTAATCGACGTTATCAGTCAATGAGTACCTGTGTATTAGGCTAGTTGGAAACAAATGGATTACGATACTTTAGAAAATAGCATTCTATTTATATGCAACATAGAGTACTTTTTTGCAAAGGTGAAGTAAGTACTCTTTATATCTATATTCAGAAGTCCGAGTGTGCCTCTGAGATCCTCTTTAGATCTTTACGGTCATCATCTGCAACTGACGTTACGATATCGGTCATATATTGGAGCTGGTGGCGCATCGAGAGCAAGTAATAGGTAGAAGGTGCGATGCCAGCGCAAATGCCTTTTTTCTAGATCTATATATAGCTTCTAGCTATAGATCTTAGATAGCTTCTAGCTATAGATCTTGTTTTTTATCGTGCGAAAAATCCATCTTGCTTAAAGTTATCCAAGTATCTATTATTTTGTAGATAAACTTATTGGCGAATATCAGTAATATCTCAATTAAGGTAATTTTTCCCATTTCAGCGAGGAGAATCATTTGAACAACGTCATCCAATAACTTGCACTGCACTTCATTTGGGTCGCGACTTTATAGCTATTCGTCACGAATGACGTTGATGTGAAATATGAATGAAGAATATTATACCTTCAATAAAAAGTGCACCTTATCAATGACTGATGACATCATTTTATTGCGACTCGTCAACAAAATTAAGAATTCAGGTACCTATAATTTGTCATTGACGTCTTCTGTTTAAAAACAACAACGTTTTTTAGAGATTGTGCGAACAGGGTCCACCCTGTTCGCACAATTTCTAAAATAGGTACCACAAGCAGACTTTACCTTCTAGCTAACGTAGGTGCTGCTTTGGAAATATTTATACTCGTTAAAGTTGACCAGGCAGGAAAATGCCCTGTGGAAGTCCAGTCGCTGAGGACACCTAGCTTGAAAACGAATTTGCACTCCACCTTGTAGGCTTGCATCGCATTTCACGATAATAGGTATAATATATGTCTTACTAATGCATTATTCTTATAGCACACAATCTTATCCATATCTGTATACGGTAGGTATGCATTTTCCGGCGAGATATGTCATTTCTACGGATGTTTGTGGCGCTTGATAATCTATATCGGAAGTGACAGAACGAAATATGTACCTAACTTTTTATTATTTTTTATTGTTTTATGTATGGCACGTCAATTTGCCTTCACCTCGCCTGATGTTAAGCTAAAGGCAAAGTCTCATAAAAGAGGGTCATCATTGCAAACACGTACAGTGCTACAATGGTGGCGCTCAGCTTGACGGCCTCATCAGATGCTTTTTCATGCGCATAAAAGACCTTATGGCTCTTTGGACCACTATGCTCTTACACGAGCATTGACCGTGAAAGTGTGCACACTCTTTAGGCGCATGAATATCTATGGTCACAGGTTTATTTGATAACCCTTTTACAATTCTAATAGCGGTTTTATCATGAAATTTTCTAAAGTATAGCCAGATAGTTACTATCTGTATCTAATCATTTAATATTATACAGTAAGTAAATACGTTGTTTTGAAATAAAACCTAAAGAAATTTTTTTGGTGAATAAGCAGAATGAATTTATTACGTTTATGCGGTTTATTTATAGCTGAGTAAGTAGATGGGTTTATTGAATTGTTAATGATAAGCCTCTTTTGTGTATAGTTCAAGTCGTTGAGGTCATTTTTATGTTTGTTTATTTTATTGCACAGCATTTCGGACCCACCTTACTACCGGCCATACCTACTACAGGTTATTATGGGTCTACCAAACTATACTCGCGTTCTAAACTTTTAACTTTGACGTGAAAACTAAAAGAAAACCCTTTTGAAGAAAGTTTTTATATCATACCTGAACTCGATATGTCGTCAAGATGTTGGCAAGTAAGAAGCAACATTAATTTTAAAGTAGGTATATCTAGAAAGTCCTTGTAAGACTGCTTACATTAGAACAGGAAATAAGTAGGCAGGTGGTATCATACTACAACTGTCGTAGTACATAAATGACGGATAAGTATTTACTTTAAATTGGCGGTTAACCAAATCGCGGTTTCATCTCACTTTTTACAATACGTGATATGACTTTGTTATACGTGTGTAACGTAAATAGAAACATAAAATAGTATAAGGGTATGTTGTAGGCAAACGAAGACACATGTCATATACTGCCATAAAAGTGCGTTCCATTGCAAATCCGCTTGCTATCCGTGGGGATTCGGCACGATAAAAAAAATGTTATTGAAGAGCATAGCTTAACTAATTTGTTTTATGGATTTTCGATACCGTGCTTAGATAATTTATTTTGTTAACTATAAACTAACATATTTGTTTATGATAATATATAAAACAAAGAACAATTTGCACTGACTGGACATCGAACCCTCAACCATTCAACCAAGCAACCAACCTCTGACTTAGCTGTCGAATTATACGCTACAATTGTTATTGACAGTCTAACAGTGAGATTAGGTAATAGGTGTCCCTTATCTGTCTCGTAATAATAAGTAGATTACTTTATAACGTCATTTTTCCACATGGTAAACTAGCAGGACGTATTTTTTTTTTAATTTATCGTCGAATAATTGTTTTCGATAACTTGCCCCAGATTGTTCCGAAACCTAAGTACGCCCACCGATAAATTCGAGATCACTATGTTATGATTTTTAAATTTGGTGATTATCCATTCATATTAATGGATGTCCGTATCACTTAGAGTATTGCGGTCTGCTCATAGGCCTCTCCCAATAAATAAGGACAATCTACACAACGTCACCTAGACCCAAGGTGCTAGCACCCACATTTCGCCAGTTTATGTTTAAGTCCAATGTAATAGGTGACGTGCCTATTGTCATTAATCGGGCACTTATAAACCTGCGATAAATACACACATACCTAACTTCGTAATGCATCGAAAAGTCATTGGTGTGTGTCATGGTAAACCTGGGACCGAACCCGAAATGCATAAAATGCAACATGCGGATAAACATACTTAGATATATCTAGAGTATGATCTATCCATCGCTATAATAAAGTGTACAAACTTTACAAGAATTACATAGGCATTGACAAATGTACTTAGGTACATAAATTGTAAATGTAAAACTTTGACATTCATAAGTGCTCTTTATGTGCCTAAACTGAATAAACAACATTGATTCTTAATAATTCTTCTTCTTTGATTGTCAATTGTGAATCCCTTATTAAGCATTCACAAAAACTTGTATGTGCTACAAAACGCTTAGGTTATGAGGTCAAAAAGGGCTTTTAGTTTTATTTACTCTGTATCCAATATTTTGAAAGTGTGCGTGCTGTGTAGGATAACTAGTTTCTCTTCATATACAAAGATACAGACACAAGAAATAAATATTTTTCCTCCTTCGTGCGTCAGAGAACTAGAACGTAAGATAACTTCTACCTATTCGTAATTTTCAACATATTTTTTGGTAGGTATATGGGGCGAGAGTCGTCAAAATATCGTCATTCCGCTGGATGGTAAAGAGGAAGTTTGATCCTCATCTTCACAACCTCTTTATAGGATATTGGGATTATAGGATATTAGGATTATAGGATATTAGAATTAATTTCGACTTTATCAGCATTATGTACGTGAAGTTCAAAATTAAATTAAATTCACTACATGATATCATTTAATTTTGAACTATAACATAGTGACAGTAAAGTGTAAAAGTCAACGGCATTTTTTGTAATTTCAGTGGCTTGACAATCAGTAGAGTCGGAACCCTGTTTGACTAGGTTGGCCCATAATGGATTGCCTATTCACCCTAATACTTAAGTGTACGAAAGTTCGATATGGCTATAGGTTTATTACCCAGAAAAAAAATCACTGATGTTTTGACTGTTATACAAGGTATTTTTAGACGCATAAATGCATAAATTAAAACTTTACGGAATATCCCAGACTAATCAAATGAAGTATATCAAGTGCACTCGTATCTTTATCTCAAAAATCCGGTATAATGATTTTATAACTGGATTTACAAGATGTAAGCACAAAATGTCTGTCTGCGGGGACAACAATATTGCTTGACTCATGTTCAAAACAAAAATAATGTCATCAGTGATACTTTTTTAATTTCAATGTTAATTAAGTACTATAATTATAAAGTATTAGTGTAGAGTGCTTTACAACCAGAGGTCGGCCCGAAAAAAGATGGATGGATTGTGTGAAAGAGGATATGGCAAGGAAGGGAGTGACTGAGGAAATGACATCCGATAGGAATGTGTGGAAGAGAATGACACGTTGCGCCGACCCCAAATAACTGGGACAAGGGCAGGAAGATGAATTATAATTTACAATATATGTAAGTATGTAGGTATAATATGTAGAGATGAAAGGCTGAATGAGAATAAAATGGTCGGATATATTTTGCAGCTATTTTCATTCAAGTGAAACTCCATGGCGTGGAGGTAATGCACGCGACTGCTACGCAGGAGGCACGGGTTCGATTCTGTCACGTGCAAATATTTTGTGTACACAAATATGAATATGTGCATTAAGTTCTTGTGTTTTTGTGTATGATATCTACGTAAAAAAAAGAAAAACAGAATCCATAACATAAACTGGGTCTCGGCGGTAAGAGTGGCGGTCGTGCACGCGACTGCTACCCAGGAGGCGTGGGTTTAATTATCGCAAATTTTTGTGTGCATGAATATGAATATTTGCATTGGTCTGGATGTTTCAATTTATAATATGTATTATTAGCTTGTAATTTGGCTTTTAGAATGTGGATAAACGTGTGTTTTCTTGCAACGGAAATCGAGATAAACCATATCAGTTCATCAACTACTTCTCTGAAAAGCTCTCATCCTCTTTGAAAATAGTAGGAAATTCAATAGTTCAATTAATAGGTATTTGTCTGATAATTCTTTACAGTTTTTTATTTGAAAAAACATAATATATTGTCCGCCTATTAATGTCATTACAAATGCAATGTAAATTAACTCTTAATTTATCGACCAACCAGTTTGAACTTGATTGAACTTTAAATTTTGCAATGATTGCTTAGATGATAATTTATTACGTTCTTATCAATATGGATTAAGTTAATAAAATATCACGGTGGAACTTTTGAAAGTAGATTAACTATAAGTTTTTGTTTTTTTTTGGGATATATTATTAGGACCTTCATGTCAAGTCTTATTTGGTATAAAACCCTTTTTTTCATTTAGGACACGTCAATTTGGCTTCATCACGCCCGATGGTAAGCTGAAGTCAAAGTCTCAGGAAAGATGGTCACCATTACAAACACGTATAGTGTTACAATGGTGGCGCTCAGCTCGAGGGCATCATCATATGCTTTTTCACGTCCGCTGGGAGGACCCGGGACTGTAGCGCAAGAATGAAAAACGTGAGTTGGTAAGGAATTCCAAGATTAATGGTGCGAGAAGAAATACTCACCGAATCGTTTGATTCTTGATGAAATATTCTGCACTGTATGCGAGTAACATCTAAATCTTGCACATGCTGTACTTGGCAGGAAACGAGAGGGTGAAACTAATTTAAAGAGCTCGTCAGAACATTCACCATGGTTGAGATGGTAAAATACTGCGAAAGACGTATATGCAAAGGCTCGAGGGTACTCATAACCTTAGGACTACTGATACTGCGGAACTCACGTTACTACAACCTAGTTAGAATAATTGTTGATGAAGGTGATGATTATGATGGCGATGACAGCTGACCCAATAAAGTACGAAAACTGACTATTCCGGTTATATATTAACCATAAAATGGCCTATTTAAGGTAAGGTTAGGTTAAATAGTATATCTTAAATAGGCTATTTAAGCTTTTAGACCCTATAAACCTTCACGAAGCTGAGCTATCAAATACAAAAAAGTATGTTTACACCTGTCTGTCAATTTTGTCTGTGTTTGCTTATGAGCTTAAGTAATTCTTATCAGTTTAATGGTTAATAAGCTATGGTTTTTCCAAGTGACCACAATACATATATCGTTCTTCAAGAAGGGAACTAGAAGGTTTCTATGGCGACGGCAGCAAGAGTATGACGCCTCTGGTGTTCCAAACGCCCATAGGCCACAGTAACCACTTTCCATCAGGTGTGGTAAAAATCAACTTCACTAACAATGGAATACAGTAACTGCTTGTTTTGCAAAGTGCTCTTTTTATTAAGATTATCGCATTACATGATAATAATCTATATATAGACATCTACCAATATTATTATCTATTTTACAGAAAATATAATGCGATTATGATTTATTTATATTCCAGTGTTTGAAATTTCAAGCAGGAGTTTATGAGTTATAGAGTAATAAATCCATTTATTACATACATAACACTATACTACATGTCAATTCTGTCGTACCTTTTTACATACAAATTGTAACATAGCAACCTTAAATAGACTACCTATAAGCGGCATCAGAGTTCAGGTGTACCTTAGCAATATTTGCTCATTTGAGCAGGTGGCATGGTTGTAGTCGCGATGGATTCGAGGTGACTAGTTCAATGATGTTACTTATTTCCATTACAAATTCTGCTCCTAGTTTTATACTGTGTTGTAGTCTGAACTTTGAACAGAAACAGTATTGAATATATCAGATATCTTCTCATAGGGTGTATTTTCTGTCTTTGCTGTCTTCTGAAAATGAAGACAGCCTAGGTAGGCCGCAAAGGTACATATGGTACCTCCGCCCTACTAATGATCTCGCTAATAATAATCACCGGTTAATAATAATCTTGTGTTGTGTTACCGGCGATGAGTAGAGTAGCCAGAGCTCGCTGGAGAGTTTTAGCATGTTAGTGGGAAGACGAATTTTTCTCCTGCGTTAGCGGCGAAATCCTCTCTTAACCTTCACGTAGCAAGCCTCTCTCCTCTTTCTCTTTTCAAAAAGGATATTAGAAGGTTTCTATAGGATCCGCAGCACGAGTGTGACACGCCTGTTGTTATAAACATACATAGGCCACGGTAACCACGGTGTTTTTGTCTGCCACCTAAATTGTGAAAAAACAATATTTCAGTGTAAGTGGTTTAGCCGACCGCATACGACAACTTCTGCAGATTCAAAAGCGTACCGTGAAATAGACTTGAATTGATTGCTACGAATAATGTATAGCTTGAATGTGATAATATTGTTTATTGTTTTAATTCTTCTCAATGAAGCCATTTACCCGTATGAATCATACCTTTAGTTTACTTGACTTAACACCTGTCAGTGCACAACTTTAGGTGTAAGAATCACGTTGAATGATTTAATTACTGAATACTGGTGGATACATTAGCCATGTTAAATAGTACTAAGCAAGCGTTTTAATGACTAAGGCGTCTTAATTTGCAAATTAGGCGTCGGTACGGCGGGCGCTTAAAGCTTTGTGTTGCAGTATTAGTATTCTATGCCTTAGCAAGTCTGTGTCTCACATACCAACAATAAACCCGTACTAATTTCCACCCAAACCTGAAAGATTTCTTCTACTTTTGACAGTTGCCACTGGTGGTTCCGTTAGTGGGTTTTGTGAAGATAAGGGGCTAGTCGTTTAGATATGTGTAGATAAATAAAATACATTAGATTATCCTGGAGTTAGGGCATATTTCTTCAACAATGTTAAATTATTTATTTATATGTTATCTTATTCCACGGCCATATATTAAAAAGAACAGGGGGTCTTAAAAGGCCACTAACGACGAATCGTATCCGCATTGAAATACGAAGCGGATTTAATTTCGTAAAATGGTCACACACAGCGCAATTCGCCGCGCGATTCGTTTTTGGCAATTCGCCTTTTTGACAAGTTTCTATACAAAATCGTAAAACGGCTCACCAAATACGAATCGCCCAAATGTCAAATGGCAGTATTGAAAGACGCAACTCCCACATTGCGTCTAACAATTCGTCGATCGTTGTGACTTGTTTTGCTTGACTCAATTGATTGAAATTAAATAGATATAGCTTAAATATGGCTGATATATTTCTTTAAGACAATTTATCGCAACATGCAATAGCCCAAGACGACTTCACTCACCAAAACGGACACTAGGTATACTTCATCGTAACGTATTTAGTGTTCCTTGTTATTACTACAGAATTATGAACATGTACAAAGTAATGAATTAATACGAAAAAAATATCTCAATTGAATTGAATTATTTTTTTATTTTAGCGTTATCTAGCGATTAATCATGAAACTCATATCACTTGCTCATAAATTGACACTCGTTGACAAAGCACAGTTTATTACCAGTTAATTAAATATTATGCTAAAATATATATTTATGGTATAAAATAGTTCTTAAAGTCTATTTTTTGATATAATATGAATAAATTCTTATCTACACGCTTTTCTTCTTCATAAGTATTTTTTTTTTCGTCTTTATAAGTATTATTAAAATAACCGGAAAGTTACCGGTGTTTATATTTTTAAACTTGCAACATTTCATCTTAATCCGAATCCTCCGACGAACCGCATTGTAGAAGCATTGTTTCATTTTATGACAGCCGACGAATCGGAAAGCGTTTCGTCGGACGAACTGGAAGACGCACTGCAATCCGACTCGTTTCATGAAATGGCCTTTTTAGACCCCCAGGATTTGGTTCTAATAAAAACAAATGGCCAGTGTAACTAAAAATTTGATGTAGTGATATTTTTGCTTCGAATGTAATAAATCATCATACAATTCACAAAGCTGATATTTATATTGTATATTCGAATACACTATTACAGTGCAATCGGGTAACCAGGAAGTAGGTAATCAACTAATCAATCAGGCATTAAAATATGGTATATTGTACCTATCTATCCTATAAATTTCTGTGAATATAAATTAATACTAAGTGATATATAATATATATAAAGTGATATATAGTGAATACTTTTGGATATAGTCTATAGTCGCTACCGCGACTAGTGGTATGGGTAATGGACTGCTGAGACGAGGTCTCGGGTTCGATCCCAGGTATTACCATGGCACACACCAATGACTTCGATGCTTTTCGAAGTTATGTGTGTATTTATCGTAGGCTTATAAGTGCCCGGTTAATGGCAATAGGCTCGCCACCTATTACATTGGGACCAAAACATAAACTGGCGAAATGTGGGTGCTAACACCTCTGCCTACCCCTACGGGGATACAGGCGTGAGTTTATGTTGTGTTTATGTTATGTTCTTTTGGAAATCTATAGATGATAGAGTTCGGGAATATCGTCTTCGCTATTGCGGTCGCAATCTGCGGAAACCACCAGGTTACGTGAGAAACAAAATATCTGGCAATGGCGCCACAGCTGGGTCCCGGTAGGAAATTGACATTTAGGTGGGTAGATAGATATTCTGATCAAGTATTTTGCCACACCCATCCAAGCAAGGACACTTTTCGATCTATTGGCTCATATCTGGAATTAGTTGATATATGACTGTCTTATCAGTTTTTATCATAAGCCGCACAGCATTCCCGTTATCTGAAGTGGTCACCATAGAAGGACGACCTACACATAAATCAGCAGTTTGATTGCTCTGACGACTTTTTAATTTAATTATGACGGAATATCAATCATACATATGATGTTGTACTTTTTGTTGCGTGAGTTTTTTTGGCGCTGACTTGCTGCCGTCGTCGTAAAACTACCTACTACCTGCTTATAGTAAATCCATTTAAGAGGAATAACATAAAGCATGTTGCTTCAGCTGAACCGTATAAGTCAGAAAACAAACTTAAAACTAGAAGCTACATCATGAAGAACTCACGCTCACCTCCTAACTCACAGCGACGGCGACAGTACGATGTACGAGCGCTTGTACCTCTACCTTCTCCTTTTGCGAGTGAGTAATACTCGAAAAGGTGAAGGCGGACCGAGACCGCAAGAGACTATTGACCCGTACAGCTAGCGATGAACGGAGACGACTCGGAAGTCGGAAATCGCAGAATGACCTCCGTCTTACATGAGTGCCGGTCTGGGGCATGAGGACACCGTGGTCTCCAAACTCGAAGGGAGCCATCTCCTTAGAAATATGGCCTTAGGTAGGCCGGGGTGCGAGGGATATGTTACCTACTATCTCAAACAGGCAGCCACAACCCAAAGACGACGTGCGTCTTAGTCGGTTCGAGTTCGATATGACCACTCTCACCAGCTCCGGTGGTAGTGATATATGTAGGAAAATCGCACACGGTAAAAAATCATGATGAAACAGTAGGAGAGTAGACCAAAGATTCCACAGAGTGGGGTTTGAATGCAACCGGGATTAATGCTGAGGTGATGATGTATTAACTGTATAGGTACATTGTCAATCATACTTAGTTATAGTAATATCTGGAGTTTACAACCGAAAGTCGAGTCAGTAGCTTGACTTAATTAGAATGCCGCAAAACAATAATCTATAAACAAACCAGTTCCACTTATTAAAATGCCCATACATCATGAAAGATAACTTCCTAGAAAATCTGTGTCATGAACAAATGCTCCGTTCACTTGGTCACAACAGTCCACAGCTTTCGGAGTTTCACCCTGGACTTGTATCTGGGCCAAATTAATTACCATGACAATGCTGTTGTAAAATACATTATTTATACACGCAGGGGTGTAAGTTTCTACTTACATTTGTATACATTAACGACAGGTTAATCTATAAACAATAGGTACTACGTGACATCTACCTCGGGTTTTCCTATTGTTGAAAAATACACTTAAGCATTTGTGGAACTTAACAATTTCGTATTGTCAATTAGCGTACTGTATCTAGCTATCGCGATATTTTGTGCCTATTTCTTGACGAATATCTATTAAGGTATACTACTTCTTTTTGTGCTAATTAAATAAAAAATTTAAACTACTTGTAATATATAGCAAAAAGCATACTTAATTACCTACTTTCAGCTAACTTTTGCTCTTTTATTTATATGTTCATCTTCTATCCTGGTATTTACTAAGTAAATTAGTAAATAAATATATTAATAATATATTCATATTTAGATATATTATATATAATAATATAATATATTTAATAAATACATATATTAATTAGAATTTTCCCTATAGTATTTATTTGAATGAAAACCAACAACATGTTCTTAACATTATGTCTGGTTGCATCCGATATTTTCTACCTCGAAACCTCTTCTTTTTTAGCTAAAATTGTTTTTTTTATGAAAGTGGCTGCTGTCCGACCGCCCAACTTAAGGAAAGACTGCGGTAGATTCACCTCTGCCAATCCGTAGATTTACAGTGAGCTCCAAAAGCTTCTAGACATTTTGAAACTAAAATTGTATGAAATTATACCACTACACAACTACTAGTCTTAGTAGATACTAGATTATAGATCTACTCATTATGGCAATAAAGTTTAGAATACTATTGCATCAGTTTGCTTATTTTCTTAAACAGAATCTTGTTTCTCCATCGATCCAGTTTAGTTTATTAACTACCAACTTACTTTTAATATTTTTTTAGTTTAATTAGATATAGACTCACAAAGGATTTTAGACCTTAAGGTGTTCAGGAACTTCTGGAGCCCAACTTCTGGCTTGCAAGTGAAATTAAAATGGATCCACAAGATTTTGGTGGAGCCCCATACTCGTATATTTTTAGTTTCATATATAAGATTTACGTTTAATCTTGCTATAATATTACTCATTTACAAAAATCTATTTAAAAAAACGAAATATATATTCAAAATTTCACAAAATTACAGGCACGATACCGGTACGAAATTGCCATTTGTAAGCCACTACTAATTCAAAATATCTGCTTCTATATTATGAAACAATGTAAAAATAAAGCTAAAGTAAATATTCCTATTGTACGTATCTACTGTGAAAAGTATAGTGCAAATAGATTATTTTTCAAATAATAGGTACCTGCGAAAGACTATGTTGCTGGTTATGGAGCGAGCGATGCATGAAGTTTGTTTGAAGGATATATTTCATAATGATGTCATTCGATCCAAGAACTAAATAAACTGAGGTTCGTGATACGGTAAGTAGTATTTTCATTGGATAGTATTACGGGTCCGTTTCAAGGAAAAAATTAAATTAATAAAAATAAGCGACTTAAGGGCTCCAAAGTACAGTACTTTGGACGACACTGCGGGCAATCACCGAGAGGATAATAAATGATATTGATGACGTAGTGATCATGACAGGTTTATCAGTGATAGAGTCGTGGCTTTTGCGGCAAGAATAAGTCGGGCAATCCGGGGTAGTGACATCTTCACCCTTTAATATTGACTTAAACAGTATGTATTATGATGCGTGCTTCCCCATTCCTGGAATCAAAGAATCAATAGGTACTCCCTTCGGTAATTACCCAGGCGACCCATGGCCATTTCTAATTAGGAATGGCCATGTCTCACGTCCGGCAACCGAAAACTTTCCACCTATTCACAGACAAGTCCTACATATCACATTTCATTATAAAACGTGATTTCGTGATACCTATTAATGAGTAAAAAAGATTCTTTAAATTTTCCATAATTCATTTATAAAGCATTTTTTCCTCAACGATCCATCACAATGCAAAGAACGAAATCTGGTCCTAATGAGTATACATTATTTACAATCCGACGACGTCGTGGTTTAAATATAAATTGGCAATTAACAAGTGTTCCTACTTCCACATTTATTATACCAGTACATATCTACCTCCTACCTAGGAGTTACTAGGGCCATTTCATTTCCCGTAGACGATCGTAGAGTTAGAAATAGATCTTAACTAGCAAAGTACTCAAAAAGATCTTAACACTTCGATATTAGGATATTCTTTTAGTTATGATTTTTCGATATGCTGACTGTACAGTACAGTGAGCCTCAAAAGTGCCTGGACACCTTAAGGTCTATAATCCTACATCAGTAACATAGATAGAGTTAATAAAATAAACAAGATCGATGTCTTGTTTGTTTATAAGAAAATAAGTAAACTCATGCAAGTATAGTATCCTAAACTTAATTACATAAACAAGTAGATCTTCTAAGACTAGCAGTTGTTAAGTGGCATCACTTCATACAATTTTAGTTTCCAATTATCCAAGTACTTTTGAGGCCCACTGTACAAGGCGAGTAATTAAAAGGTGTTCCAACAGTAAACATATATACAGTAAGTAAGGTCATAAACAATCGTCCATTGACGGCAATAATAGATAGTATTGTGATATTCAAAAGGAGTTTGACACCAAGACTTTCAGAGCTCAAGTTAACTTCGAGTGACAACCAAGACTTCCCTTTCTGACTTCTGTAAAAGCTCAAATTAATCACACCAGGAGCAGGAGGAGAATGTGTAGGGAAACAGAGCTTGCAGTCCAAGATGAACGAAAAAAACTATAATTTCGGTATTATTAATTAATACACATCTGCCAAACTGTTCAGAGATACATAATACAGGAATCATGTAAACCAGTTTTTACGATTTACTTTGGCGAAAATCTTAATTGCGATTACACCATAATCTCCGTTTTATTGTTGTCGTTCGAGTTATTTGGAACAGAGTGGTTCGAAACGAGGCCTAAAATCACATAATTGGTACCGTCATTGAGCAAGTTTATGTAATTTGCGTAATTTCACCTTCACGATATGTTCCGGCCCGATTCTGTTCCACTACATATTGTGTCATCAATTCTTTTATGCGTTCCCTAATTCTACTTGTACGTTTAACATTGTTTTTATTTTCATTGTTCCTTTTTTAAAAACATGCAATCCAAAAATTGTGATACAGACCGCTGACTTCAGATACATTTGGTACCTACCTACCTTTTTTATAGTGCCAAAAATCCCCACAGACACCCCCGCCAGAGCCTACACTATTCATTTATATTATTTTTTATTTATTTATTTTTATCTCTTTGGTACCTACTAAGTACATATTTTTTTAATCCTTATTTAATAATCTGATGTTGTCATTTTTTAAATCCTATTCTGATTAATATAATCGAGTAGAGAAAATTACGGATTAGGCTTGATATTGATGGATTGCAGATACAGGACAATATACAAATATCGTTATGAAACATCAATTAGGTACGTATGACATTAATTAGTAATAGAATAAGATCTTATTAAATAGAAGCCTATCAATCTTATAAAGTTGTCATAACGCCAGCATAAAATAATAGGTAACAATAATTCATTAACTGTTTCTATAAATGGATTAATAAGTACCTAATTACATATTATTAAATCATTACCATTTTATAGAATTTCATTAAGAATACTATTAGTATAGGTGCTAGCAAATATTTAGCTTAGTCCTCCAGCCTGGAAACTTCCGAGACGGAGGGAGCGACTGGTACAGATCAGATTCACTTATGTATGTTACCCATTAAGAAACGAAGCAGGAAATGGAACACCGCTAACCCAGTGGCCAACTGGCGAGGCGACGTCGAACGATTACACCCGCTCGAGCCTCCATTCCGTACCGGTATCGCCGCGCCAGCGCTCGCAACCAGATAACTAACTCTCATTACTACAGACACTAGGTCCGGACTAAACACAAGACCTTATGGCGGTCGAGCCATAAGCGATGAAGACCGACCACCTGTCACCCCGGGGTGCTACGCTCCATTGTTTGACAATGCGGAAAGCGAGGAACGCGCCGCGCATCACAATTAGCGAAGAGAGTTTCGGCGACATGTGAATACAAAGTCGTCGTCGATATTGTGGCATTCGACCAAATTGCACACGGCGAAGGACTCGAGGACGAACGTGACGGAGCCCACCACATAAATTAACAAGTATCGAAAATAAAAAGAAATTTGTTGCGGATTAAATCGAAGGAGGACAGCTGTTTTTATATGGGATAGTGTTAGTAAAGCGCAAGCGTGCCCGAAAGTTTGCGAAATTTTGGCATCGACTCTGCAAGATAAACGCGTGCGCAGTTGAACTGCAATCAGTCAATACAACCTGTGATGATCGCTCGTGAGGGTTTATCTCAAACTTTGTGATAGTGAACTACAGTTCAACAAGAGCACCATTAATTTGTGTGTTAATTTCGAGACATATTCCTACATAACTGTTGTGATATTGAGGTAAGTTGATTTGAATATGACCGCTATAATCATTTCAATTAGCACTAGTGCTTATGCATGAATTAATATACCTACATAGTAATAATTTAAATATGGCCTCGATGAAATCCTGTTTGAAGTGTCACAAGCGTCATACTCGTCCTGGTTTATATACATAATCTAATACTCTTTTTAGACTCATCGTAAACACTGCACATTATTTAGAAATGAGTGTATTACTTCATACAACTAAATATGTACTAACATTAACACCAGATTCTGATTAAGATTGTAATCTATGTCGTAAATTAACACAAACATAGCTTTATAACACAAGCTGTAAAATGATACATTCCACCTATATAGAAAGTATACCTATATAATATACTTATAATATTTTGAAATTAATGAAGTTATCATTTTTCACTTATTGTATTTCTGAACTAGATTCGTATTTGCACAAAATTACTGAGACAGAAATAATAAGCCAGTTCATTCAACTCGATGTTGACATGAATGACGATGAACAGTGAAGAATTCAGGTTTTTTTATTTGCACTGTACTATGATGTTTTGCCACTGGTGATTACTGAATGCAGTTTTTCATAATCCATATAATAAATTGTTCTGATCAGTAGTCATAAAGTGATAGCAAGCGATAACATAAAATTATATTAACTATTGAAACTAATATACATATCAAATCCTAGGAATAAGTATGATTGTATATTGTGCTACGATTCGGAATCGCAACTGCCGAACAATCATCAAAAAAAATATTAATAAATAACTAATTATTTACTTGATGCCCAAGCAAATTCATTAAACGGGAATCGAACCTAGGACGTCTGATTAGCAATGGACTGCTTTTAATCACAGTGACATACAACAATGGAAAACATTCGAACCCAGGACATTACGATCGCAAGGTTGATCCCTTAACCATCAAGCTACAGTCAGTAGCTTGACGATGATCATTGCATATCAATAAATATGAAATATATCATACCCAGTAATATATATTTAATTATATAAGTAACTGATTTCCGTCATGTAGCGCCTACTTCAATATGATATCTAATTTGAGATAAATTACACTTCACACTAGAGATACAAACACCACATTTCATCTCCGCATGACCATGGTGCCAGAAAATTAACTGAAACTTCGGGATCAATGTAAATAATAATTATATTATTTAATTATTAATTATCGCAATACAATTTATTATAAAGTTATAGATAAACTTCCGCCAATTCTCTTTGCATAATTGTACAAATTACCTTATTAATTTATATCGATCTTAATAAATTTTTTTCATTTTATAAGGGTACAAAAGTACTGAAATTCAATAAATTCGGCCTTCACATCAATGAAACTATAGATCCGCTCATACAAATACTAGAGAATGATATAAAGATATATTTTCCCATCGAATTGTGATTTTAAAGTAGGACATCAGTACAAGTGAGGCTGCCAAACCACAGCGGTACTAAATAAGGTCGGGCCGTATGTTATAAGAGCCATGCCGGTGCTATAAAACGGTCCACAAGTTAAAACAATAACACATTTGGCTGAGATGAAATGTGGTGATTTGGACCGCAAGAACTCTGACTCTTTGCACAGCGTGGAGCTTCTGTCAACTAAATGTCTTTTAAGTTTTCGCTATACCAGATACCACAATTAGGTACTTATAAAGAAAATTGAATATGTACTTGTTCGTATAACGCATCTGATAATACCGCACCTGTATATAAAACTGGCATCCGCGTGTTTGTGGGCACAAAATACAGAAACTCGATGGATCTATATGAATTTTTCGTATGTCAGTGCTTTTTTACACAATAAAATATACATAGGTAACTACCTTGTATCCGGAAGTTTTCACGGGGAAGAGAATCCTACTAATATTATAAACGTGAAAGTTAGTAAGTATGGATGCAAGGATGGATGAATGGATGAATGAATGGATGTTTGTAACTATTTCTACAAACTATTGAATGGATTTTAATAAAACTTTACAACAATATGGCTCATGCATCGGAATAACACATAGGCTACAATTTATTAAAATATTGCGTGAATTGTCTAAAATGACATCCACACGAGCAGAACCGCGGGCAACAGTGAGTATTTAATACATATCGGACAAATCCACAGCGATGCGTATGTGAGCAACAAAATGAAGATTTTTGAGTTGTTGCCTATTTTATTCAAAATCTTTTTTTCATCTTTTGACAGAATTATTCTATTTATGAAAGACTTTATTCTTTATTCTTAAAAAAAAGGTCATTCCTTATTACATTACCAAAAATAAGGTAGAAATCGTATTTTGTTCGTTAGTCGGTCACACAAGGGGCATCCTCATTTCGCCCTAATATGGAGAGTTGCGTTCCCGCATTCTCGTATTTTTGTGAATCACTGAGCTGGTCTGAAGCTTACTATTCAGCGCATTCGTCAATTTTCACAATATACAAAAACAGATACCTATTCTTTATTTAAATTCAATTAAGTCTCAACCAACTTGACACGTTTCGTTATCTGCAGGTCAAAAGATAATAAAAAACAGAATAATGACACTGAACACAGGTCCGTGAATGTTTATAACACTAAACTATCACTGGTCAACAAAAAAGTAGGTCTGACGTGGTATCTAGAATAATTTTTGCTGCTTAATATTAATTTTGACGCGAGCCAAAAGCATTCTTTTGTACGTATGTATTAAATTAGACTCATTTATATCAGGCTGGACAGCCACCGGCAAAAGTTAATCGACGTTTAAAGAAACCTGCGGATTAGTGTCATGAAATTAACCTGTATATTGTACATGCCTGTATTAAATTTATAGCTGCGGGTATTTTGTCGTCGAGTATACTTACTTGATTACCTAACTGTGATAGGAGTTCAGCTTCTTATTTAACTGTAGATATTATTAAACGTAATCAATCACGTTTAGGTATTAATATTGTAAAAAATTTTCGCTAAATGTTTAGTCGTCATCGTCATCCCAGCATTAATGATGATTTTTGATCGTAATTGCTAAGTATTGTGTAGTTATAATATACTACTGAATCTAATTTGAGTTTAATTACACTTTGGACTATGAGACAAACATCATTTTCACTACAGCAGCTCAAACAAGTAGGTTTTGCTGCGTGAAAACAGTGTGCAAAATGCGATTTTGCTCACTGAGTGAGACAAAGTAACTTTTTAATTTTTTTTTTTTTCAATAAGCAGTGCCAGCCATACCTACATTTAAAAAGAATTGTTTCGCGACGAACTTTCGAACTACATAATCTGACAAAGTACCTAACTTTTTAATTTTTATTTTTTATTTTTCAATAAACAGTGCCAACCATACATTTAAAAAGAATTGTTTCGCGACGAACTTTCGAACTACATATTAATAATAATCTGCACTGTTTCTTGGCCGTCCTTTAAAATATGAAGGTCCAATTTCAAAATTCTAAAATTGAGAGAAGAAATTGTAAAACGAATAACCATGTTTTATTTAAATTAGGTATTTAATATTTTATTGTATTATTGTATACGAAAATAAGTGATGCATAAGTAATTATAATGATTACTATTTTCAACATTTAAAAAATTACATGTCACAGACGCTGTTTCTGAACGCACCTTAAAAATTGCGGGAATAAAATTTTACAGTTAAACTTGTTAAATAGATATTAAAAATATTAAAAAAATCAGAAAAGACCAGCGGTACTAGTGATGAAGACAGTATTTTAATACTAGAAGAGTTTCAGTCTGTTACTGTTCTATGTGCTATCTTGTAAGTAATACTTAAGGTTATGTGTTCTCGCTGCTGTAGTGAAAAATAATGTGTGCCACACGAGAGCAAAATAATTTGCATCTCGTGCATTTGAATCCCTCACCAGGCTCAGGATTCTACATTAGAATCACTCGCTACGCTCGTGATTCAATCTTAGAATCCCTCGCTTGCTCGGGATTCAAAATCAGCACTCGCAGCAAACAACAATTTTGCTCACTTGTTGCACAAATAACTATTTTAGTCTCCACATTACCATGGTTGCACAAAACAACAAGGATCAGTGTAATTATATCCATCTGTCTGTGAATCTGTCGGGTGACTCTACAAAAAATGAATCATGGAAAAGTATAGGCCAGTAATGGGCATTAGTCGTATAAATATTTACTACAACTTAACATCCATGACGACCCCTAAACGAGGGTGTGGTACTTTCCCTGATATCACATTATTCATGCTGAGAAGGACATGACGCTAGCAGTTACCCGAAATTTGAATTAGTAGTTTCCAAGACGAGTCTTGAACCTTATCATTTAATGATAAAACAGAGTATCGTATCTTATATTACAAGAATCACAGGATTTATGGAATGTCAAAAATGTACACCCCTTTTTTCTTAAATTATTATTTAAATAGTATAATTATTACGTTTAGTTTTTGCGTTCAATTTCACTTATGATTCTTTTACAACCCAATTCACAGATTAGTTTCAATTAATTCAGTAGAATGAAAGAAACTGAAAGCCTGAAACACTTAAATTGTATTTTTAATACTATTTATTACCTTATGGACCGTCTGAAAGGGAAAGTACTTTGACCCTGCTGGTTTTCCCTTGCCCGTGAGTTATCGTTCGCGGAGGACGCAGCGACGCACGTCAGCAGCCTAAAAATGGCGGGGAAGACTAGTATTGTATTCTGTGTCTAGTATTGTATTTTTACACCACATGAACAGATAAACACCCGGCCCTCCTGATGGAAAGTGGGCCTCCTGTAGAAACTTTTTTAATTAATGAAATATCAGAAAAATCTGTCACGTGATCAAAACTAATTAATAAATTGATCAAAGAGAACCAAGGGACACGAGTCTTCCCAGCCATATACTGCAGCAATCATCATACTCTGAACCTATTCCCAACTCAGTTGGGGTCGGCTTTCTAGTCTAACTAAGATGCGGCTGAACTTCGATATTTTCCGTGAAGCGACTACCATCAGACCTCCACAGCCAAATTGGCGATATCGAAGTTCTGTAGTTAGGCTAGTAGGCCATTAAAGGACGGGTTAACGTGCTCTCCGAGGCACGATCAGACCAGTGCAAATAGCCATATTCATGCATATGAATATTTGCACTGAGCGGGTACCGAACCCGCGCCTCCTGTGTAGCATTCGAGTTCACTACCGCCACGCCACAGAAGTTGCAGCAATATGCAATTGATATTTTCTTTTTTTTATTCTGCTTACGAAATCCTAAACACTCACATGAACAGCAGTGCAATTCCCTAAGTTCACATCGGCGAGCCCAACGTTGCCGCAACGGCGAGCATGACATTTGGTATTCACTAGCATCTACACTTCGATTTTTACTGTCAAAAGCGTCAAATATAAAAGTTTAAAAATTTACGCGGGAATCGTTTCACCTATGGAAAAAGTCATGTTTAATATCGTTTGTTTTATACTTTATTAACTTGCTATAGGTTTGCTTAGCTTGGTATCTCTGCAGGAATAATTATAATAAGAAGCCAGTACTTAAAGAGAAATCTTGAGAAGCGAGGAAAGTGAAGAAAATAAATACCTTTACGAGATACCGGCTAGATAAACATTTACGATATCGCTTTTCGGCAAACCTTCTAAACGTATTAGAAGATGACTTTACATCAAGCAACTCTTTATCTACATACTTAGATGACTGTTTAATATATATAAACAAATCATTTGTTGTGTTGATGGCACCCTAGTGTCCATGGTCCGTTCAAGGAAACTATTGTCCCAAGGGATATCATGCCAGGAGAAATGTTCTTATTGTAAGTAAAATGTAGTTTTATTCTAAGGGAAGTGTAAAGAAAGGAAGGAAAGTATTACTATTTTTCTTGAATACATAACACAATACATAAGTGCATGTGATTTGTTTCAGATTTAGATAGATTACATGTGGATGTCACATTTGGCAATGTGATAGGTATTTTTGTGTTCAATAACACACTGATAATGGAGTGTTCAGCCTAGATAATCTGAACCATAATAGTGAACAAGTAAGTATACTTACTTGGTAAGATAGTACCTATCTATCTATGTATTCAAACAAAATACAGCAGGGACTAGAAATTTAGTGTTTGTTGCCATCATGATGATAGGATTAGTCACCTAGATTCTGTGTTACGGAGTGCTAAGTATCCAGATAAATAGTAGCATAATTTATCTGTTAAGCCAGACTCTATACCTACCTGTACCAAAGTTAAGCCAGATCCTGTTTAGCTTTTACAATGTGATTGAATAATCAACATCCAGACATCTATACAAACTTTCTTTTTTGCAATATTAGTAGGATAGGAATTAAAACTACACAAAACAAACAACTTACAGTACACACAACATACCTATTTAATACAACAGACATTAATGTAACATAAAATTATTAATAGATATTTATTTTGTCGAAGAATACATGTTCATTTACATACTATTAATATGCATTGAATGTAAGTTTGTGTGCAAACTAATTATAAGAAAAGATATATCTATTCAGACCAAACTTAAATAAAATACAATATTTTTCATATAACATTGAGTCGAGGATAATTTTCTAATAATTTGGTGCGATTTCAGGGGATTCAAGATATTATGCAAGGTCAACTCATGATTATTTATCAACCTGGGTGCTGGAATATGGAGTCATTATAATAAATGCCATTGGCACATGTGATATGCAGTGACAGTTTCAAACTGTGTTGAGGGGGCAATAGGACTATTGAAAGGACGGTTTAGATGCTTATTACTCCACAGTATGGATTAGATTTTTGACATAGCTAATAAAAGATAATTTGCAGATTGTATCATTATATTTTATTTATACACCATAACCTACTACCACTTCAAAATTGAGAAAGTACAGCACAATGTTTCATACCTTAATGAAAAGAATCTGATGAAATTTAGAAAGAATTAAGTAAGTACCTATGTAAATTTATTTATTAATTGCAAAAATTGTATACATATAAACGACAGCATAAGTAACAACACAAGAGTAATTAAAACATAACTGGGGCCTAACCATCATCTCTTAAAAGTACCATTACTTCAATCTTACTTTACTTTCACACTGTGATTCATAGTTGGGTTGTGATCATCTGCTGGTATTTGTGCTGGATCTTCTAAGTAAAGTTTAAATTTAAAAAAATTGAATAAGTATCTATATAAATGTAACCACTACAGCAAGAGATACTGTTTGACCCATTTTAACCAAATAAAATTACAACACTAGTATGCTGAGTACCCTGATGGACTCGGTTGATCTGAATCAAACTATGGAAATAAAGTAAAATTAAAAAAATATTACTTTTAAGAGGTGGTAGTTAAGCCCCTGAACATATGAAAACTATTTGACCCATAGACACTGAACTTAATATGCAGGTAACTGAATTCTGTTTAGGTGCATGTTTATATTCTTCACTGATTTCTTCATCTAATGATTGCTTGGAAGCACCACAGTGCGATAAGGCTGCCAAATTATATCAAACTCCTATTGTTCTTGATATACAATAAAGAGTACATATATAATGTTAATTCTCCGTCAATTGTCTGCTATAAGATTGTTTCGCTGACCTTCATGAAGACTGTAAACGATTTTTGTTGATTTATCATGAGCTGTTCGCTCACCATATCTTTTTATCAATGGCTTCTGCAGCACAATTGCTAAAATATAGCGGTCGAAGACGATAATATGATTAATTATGGGCACTGTATAGGTTATGTTTGTTTTGTTTTGACTTATACGGTTTTTTGACGTTTACGTCGCATAGGGCACTCTCCTAAGACAAGAGGATACGATAACCTCCCGGAGAGTTTTATCTTTGCCCTCTCCGTGGTGATTGGTGGAGTGACGTCATATATCCGAGAGAGACTGGTGGATTTTCAGTCTCGTCGTACAGAGGGTAAAATTAAGACTATGATTGGTCAAGAGACGTCCCTCGCTCTAGAGAGATTGGTCGAATTCAACACTTCGATTTTTACTGTCAAACTCAAAATAAAAAGTTAAACCATCAATGTTTCTGTTTCATCATTTTCGCAGGCAACCGTATGACTTAGCGAAAAATGTCATATTTTTATTTTATATAGCCTGTCACAGTTCTTTTTGTTAATTTATGGCTGCATGGATTGCTGTGTATAATATTATTATTAATTACATTAATAGTATTAATTACAAGAAGCCAAAAGAGTGATGTTAAGGAGAAATCTCGTTATGCGAGAGCATTGAGGCAAATGGATACTATTTCGCAAGATATGGACTATATTAACATTTAACGCCTGTCTGAAGATCTCAATATTATATTAGAAGATGATTTGACACCATTTTTGACTGTACAAGTACGTTCAAGTGCTGTCGTGAAGATTACTTCACGAATTACAAACTTTTTATCATTCAGACTCGTTGTTTCAAATAGCTGGCCGTTTAACAGATTTCAAATTTATGCTATTTTATTTGACAAATGTCAAGTATAGACATTCAGTAATCACGGAAGAATTTGTCTGCATTTATGAGATTTATTGCATTGTGTAAACCAAATATCTAAGAGAAATGAAATATGAGAAGTATCGAAGTCAATCAGAGAACCGTATTGTTCGTACTAGAACGTGACCTATTTATCTGCACGTCGGAGACTGTCGTCGCTCTACGCTGGATAAAAGGCTGAGTTTTATTGATTAAAGTTTTAGTTAGATTAGAAAGGATTAAATAAAAAACAGGAGAAGCGTGTTCAGCTCCGATCCGGGACCCTTACCTCAGTCCCGGAGGTTGCTGAAATTACGAATGTGTTCCGCTTCAGTTCAGGACCCTCATATGTATCCTGAAACGTTGCTGAACATAAATATTTTGAGACTTCGGTCCTACGCAGTCTAGGTGCACGAAGGTAGTCGTGCGCTGAACAACTCGGAGCTACGTACCATAATCATTCACTGTGTATGATGTAGCTTAGTCAAGAGGTATGTACTTATTTGGGACTAGTTTGATTGCGTAGTATTTATCATTTCCTCCTGTCTGTTTTGTATCAATGTCAGTTAGGACATTGCTAATTATAAATGATCTAAATTTTGTCCAACTAGGACTTATTGATCTTGCAATAATAACTCAGCTTATTCCTTCATGGAATAACAGATGCCTTTATTGTCCACAGGTAAACTTGATGAGACCATGACAGAAACAGCTGTAATCGCGAGCGTTTCCTACATTATTCCCCATTTGGTAAGCCAGATTTAAGTTACCACATCGAACCCTAAGCGCTTCGCGACATGGTGGAGATGCTGTACCTTAACACTGGTTTAAGGCTAAAATTCATTCCGAATATTTTGAGTAAAACAGCTGTTTCTGTTCTGTCTTTATGTGAATTTCGTGTTATTGTTCTGACATTAAATTTGACAAACTTAAATTTCTTTTTAAAAATGTTTTTCTGACGTTTTAACCAAAAATAATAATTTTTTTTTTTCTTTTCAAAAATATATTAATTCTGACCAAAAGTACCGTGTAAAAAAAAAAATGATTTAATACCCACTAGTTTTGGAATCAGATAATATTTTAAATGCGTCGTAATTTATGTTTTAAATCAGCAAATTGTATGAACACTTCAATAGATAATGATCGAGTTATATTTGAAGACCTAACTCATGGAATGATATCTTGACAATTATTTTGCAATCTTAGTACCTAATAAAATGTTTTGTGACAACCAGTAAATAAACGGATTAGAACATCTTCAAATTAATTTAATGTGTGATAGTAAAGCTAAATTGGTATTTAAAATAAACGGGACCGATTATAAACTCTGTAAAAGTTATAAAAATATGTTTTTTCGCGCTCACCAAAAAAAAAAAAAAAAAATTGAGAGTAGGTACGAAATGAAAACTTCATCTCATTCCGCCGCGAGTGGTGCGACTTCTAGTCACGATGTGCAGATACCGCAAACGACTTTTCATTCTGCTTTTCCCTTCTGTTGGGAGTGTCGTGAAGATTACTTCACGAATTACAAACTTTTTATCATTCGTGACTTCTAGTCACGATGTGCAGATGCCGGAAACGACTTTTCATTCTGCTTTTCCCTTCTGTTGGGAGTGTCGTGAAGATTACTTCACGAATTACAAACTTTTTATCATTCAGACTCGTTGTTTCAAATAGCTGGCCGTTTAACAGATTTCAAATTTATGCTATTTTATTTGACAAATGTCAAGTATAGACATTCAGTAATCACGGAAGAATTTGTCTGCATTTATGAGATTTATTGCATTGTGTAAACCAAATATCTAAGAGAAATGAAATATGAGAAGTATCGAAGTCAATCAGAGAACCGTATTGTTCGTACTAGAACGTGACCTATTTATCTGCACGTCGGAGACTGTCGTCGCTCTACGCTGGATAAAAGGCTGAGTTTTATTGATTAAAGTTTTAGTTAGATTAGAAAGGATTAAATAAAAAACAGGAGAAGCGTGTTCAGCTCCGATCCGGGACCCTTACCTCAGTCCCGGAGGTTGCTGAAATTACGAATGTGTTCCGCTTCAGTTCAGGACCCTCATATGTATCCTGAAACGTTGCTGAACATAAATATTTTGAGACTTCGGTCCTACGCAGTCTAGGTGCACGAAGGTAGTCGTGCGCTGAACAACTCGGAGCTACGTACCATAATCATTCACTGTGTATGATGTAGCTTAGTCAAGAGGTATGTACTTATTTGGGACTAGTTTGATTGCGTAGTATTTATCATTTCCTCCTGTCTGTTTTGTATCAATGTCAGTTAGGACATTGCTAATTATAAATGATCTAAATTTTGTCCAACTAGGACTTATTGATCTTGCAATAATAACTCAGCTTATTCCTTCATGGAATAACAGATGCCTTTATTGTCCACAGGTAAACTTGATGAGACCATGACAGAAACAGCTGTAATCGCGAGCGTTTCCTACATTATTCCCCATTTGGTAAGCCAGATTTAAGTTACCACATCGAACCCTAAGCGCTTCGCGACAAGTGCCTTAAGTAATAGGATAAAGGTACGTACCTATCATAACACAACCTATTACTTAAGTGTAGAAATACAAGATAATGGTTTAAAGATAGATCACTTATGTGTCGAGCAATTCAGCAAGTAGTTAACGCTCTTAATATTATCTTATGTACTTAAACAAAGTAAAATCAAAATACAGTAGGGACTAGAAATTATAGTGTTTGTTGCCATCATGGTGAGCGGATTAGTCACTTGTTTAGCCTTTAGAATGTGATTGAATAATTAACATCCAAACCATCTATAGGTACAAAGTTTTACTTTTACAATATTAGTAGGATAAGATATAAAACAAAACAAAACAACTGTATACTACAACAACATATCATTTATTAAGTAGATAGGTACATCAGACAATAAAGTAAATTTAATTAATAATTGATATATTTTATTGTCTCAAAGAATACATATTGTACATTTACATACTATTAAAATAAACTGCATGTGTGTGTAAACTATTAAGAAGTAAAGATATATCTATTCAAACCAAACTTAAATAAAATACAATATTTTTCATTTAACATTGAGTCAAGGATCATTTTCTAATAATTTTGTGTAATTTCAGGTGATTCAAGATAATATGCAAGGTTAACTCATGACTATTTATCAACCTGGGTGCTGGAATACGGAATTATTATAATAAATGCCATTGGCACATGTGATATGCAGTGACAGTTTCAAACTATGTTGATGTGACAATAGGAATATTGAAAGGACGGTTTAGACACTAATTAGCCTACAGGGTACTACAGTATGGATTAGATTTTTGACATAGCTAATAAAAGATAATTTGCAGATTGTATTATTATTTTTATTTAAACACCATAACCTACTGCTACATCAAAATTGAGAAAGTACAGAACAATGTTTCACACCTTAATGAAAAGATTAAAGAATTAAGTATGTAAAATTATTTATTAATTGCAATAATTGTATACATAGACGACAGCATGGTAAAAACACAAGAGTAATTGATGACATAACTGGGGCCTCACCATCATCTCTTAAAAGTACATTACTGCAATCTTACTTAAGTTTCATACTGTGATTCATAAATGGATTGTGGTCATCTGTTGATATTTGTGCTGTATCTTCTAAGAAAAGTTTAAATTCTAACAAATTAAACAAATGTATCATGCCTCGAAGAGCATGTTAAGCCGTTGTCGGTCCCATTTGCCATACAAATGTCTATGGATCGATATATCTTGACGGACTCAGATGATCTGATTCACCCTATAGAAATTATACATTTAAGATTGGTATAATATTACTTTTAAGAGGTGGTGGTTAAGCCACTGAACATATATTTCATAGATTTTACTATGAAATTATCTAATGATGGTTTGGCCACCGAATTATATCAAACTCGTATTGTTCTTGGCATACAATAAAGAGTATATGTTAATTCTCCGTCAATTGTCTGCCTTAAGACTGTTTCGCTATCCTCCATGAAGACGGTTAACGTTTTTTGTTGATATATCATGAGCTGTTCATTCACCAAGGGTTATCCGATAACTTTGTAGTGCTGTGAAATAAAAATTTAATTAATATAATTTTACTCAAACCGTGTGGAAGACCATTGAAAATAAATAAAATTCATAATACTTACTTTTTTGTTGGAATGTAATATGAACAATAAAAAGTATTGTTTCTACATTCAGTTGTAAAATTTAAACTTATTAAAGCTTTTTATTAATGGCTTCTGCAGCAGAATTGCTGAAATATAACGGTCGAAGACGGTAATATGATTTTATACATTATTGTATCGGTGAACGGGGCGATTTATAGGTTATATTTGTGTTGTTTTTGTTTTGGCTTTGACGTTTAGTTCATTCTGTGACGATGTGTCACTCTATGGCGATTGATGGACAAAACCTTCAGACTGAAATTAATAAATTAATAGATGTTTAATTAGAGATTGTTTTCTTTTAGGAACTTAAAAATACTAGTATAATATTTTTTAAATCCACTAAACTATATTTAATGTTTGGACTAGATTTCTAGATTACGGTTTGTTCACTTCCAAAATAAAGTCGCCTCCCTAGTATGAAATTACAGAGGGTAACGTCAATTACTCGTGCGAGATTAGTTAAATGCAATAAGTTAATGAAGAGTATTAATTGTTGTTCAACTTTATTCTTCAGGAACTTTAAAATAATGATACAATAATTTTAAAGCCCACTAAACCATTTTAAACCTTCACTTTGATAAACCGTAATCTACGGTTTTCTTTACAATCTACTTTCAAAACTTCACGACACTAGACCCTATGAAGAGAGTGACGTTTCCTCCCGAGAGACAGATTTTGTGATTGGCTGAGTGACGTCATCCGCCCGAGAGAGATTGGTGTATATCAGTCGCCCGAGACCTCGTCGTAGAGAGTGAAAATTTAGAGATTTTGATTGGTCGAGTGACGTCATCCGCCCTAGAGAGATTGGTCGAAACAGTTCGCTCGAGACCACATCTTAGGGAGGATCCAATATCGTGCTGTCATTGGTCTATCTTTAAGACGAGCTCTAGGATATGTTCGCCGGCGGGCACATCGTCGAACTGACACTTAGGGAATTGCACTGCAGATGATAACGCGACTATTTAGGCGGACCACAAACTGGTTCGGCGCTTTATGATTATAATGTAAAATTATGCCTTCGGACGCGTAAAATACTAATCCGGTTCGCTAAAAAGATCTTAGTATTCGCGAGATAACAAATACAATGCATAATTTTTAGACTCATTTTTTTAAAGAAAATTCACAACCGAAATTACTACGAGTACCTACAGAATATTCCCTCTAACCCCTCCAGCTAAGTTTAAGTTGTGTTACGAGTAGGTTCACATCGGTAGTGTAAGCAAAGCAAAGCAACGCAATCGCCTGTAATACTGCACGAGTAAATCTAGGTTACGAGCTTGAACTTCGCACAGGGCACTACCCACTCACCTAGTCCAAACATAAATATGTAATTTATTCTTAATTAAAAGCCGACAAGTACACTGCACAAGTAAAATGCTCCATGACAGTGACTACCGCGGTGGTAAAATCGTTAAGAAATGTATTTATCGGGCTCAAAGTAGACCTAGACTCGGTTTAAACTTTATGATTCACAAAAACAGTGAAACAAGCTCAGTTTTCGAAAGTAAAATTCATATAAAAAACGTACAGTAGTGATTAGAAGTAATGTAAGATAGATGTAGTCCTTTGGCGGAGTGATCCTTTGTAGTTTGTGCGTAATTTTTTCCTTAAAAGAAGTATCTACTGTATTTTTACTTAGTCGCGATATTTGTAAGCACGTCTCGAATGCTTTGCGAAACCTATCACGTTCCGCACATAAATTCACATTACATACGTCATTAGTAAACCCAAGTACATGCTCGAGAACCATGTATTTATTTTGTAGAGTTTATAACAGAACTCCATCTAAACTTTGTCGGAAAATCTTTGTAGCACCATCTTCATAATTATTTATTTATATTTTCAGAGCAAAGTTGCTCATGTAATAGTTAATTGTTACCGTGGTATTACAAGTTCAAATTTAGATCGGAAAAGTGAATGTTTCCATGGGATTTAAATGCGCGATCTTTGCCTCTCGGGGGACCGTCCTGACCGTTATACCACGAAGCCACGTCGAGCCACGACACCAATACTCTTCTATACAGACATTTTTTGGAGCTATGGTGGGATTTAAAGTATCTGCTTAAAAAGGGAAGAGGGATCGTAAAGAGCGAAAAGGAAAAGAGAAAGATATCTAGATATCTCCCTTTCTTTTGCCTATGAAACTTTCAGAAAAAGGGTACAACGTTCACTGTCGGTCAAGCCTATTTGACTCTACCCGTACCACCGATAACATTGCAAACCTGCTTGGCAAACTGCTTACTTAGAAAAAACTATACTTTACTCATGAAGTCAACTGAGTGCCATGTTTTTAGATGTTTATCGTCCGTCGATACAGGACGTGTTTGTAATTTTAAGTAGGAAAAATCAGTTTTACGCGGTCACACAAATTTCGCTGTTTTCAAACCAACTTTTTTAAACAAGCAAGCAAGCATTCAGGTAAATGAAGGCAGAATAGAAAATATGAAAACGGAGAGGAGACCAGTTCAACAATATTGTTACGAAATGTACAGAACACAATAAAATTACTATTAGTTAAATTATTATTCCGTTTTCAGGTAGAAGAATGACTTAATATAGAAATATATAGAAGTAGGCCCGAGATGAATCCCAGGGAGGCAAATACCTACTGCTACTACTTTCCTGATTAGATTATAGCAGCGGTAGTGACCTGTCTGTTAGGGTGAATGTTGAGGGCAATCCTAGGATTAGAGGCACGAGTGTTAGTGATAAGTGATGACTCATCTTAGAAGTAGGTAACCTGGCTAGAACTACGTAAATTATCCGACCCGATATAATTATTCCAATGTAAATTTGATGTTTTAAAGCAATGTGCTGCCCTATTCAGTTACCATTTGTCTAAAGTCCCTCCTTTTCTAAATCAAATTGCCTTTTAAAATGTGTGTTATGTAAAAATACCACTGATTGTAAAGTTACCTATAGAACCGACCTGGCTAATACTACGTAAACTGGCAATGTGCTACGCTATTCGGTTACCATTTATCTACAAGCCCCTCCTTTTAATAGGCACTTTTTTCTGTCAAGTGTGATGTGTTTAAATACAGTGGAAGTTGCAGAAGTGTGTGCACTATGTCGCAAATCGGTGCACATTCCTCCTCCAATTATGATATCATCTAACACAACATAACAGTAGAACTGCACAGATACAACAGTGTCATTACGGATTAAGTAATTTCTGTAACGGTGTTGTGTTGTGTGTATTGTTGTGTAATATGTTAGTGATTCAATAAATGCCTATATCTGACATTGTAAATGAATGAAGAAGTTATAAGTGTACGAAATAAAATAAAGCTTTATATAAAACTATCTAACTACATATTTATTTTGGGTAACCATGGCTGCAGAAAACACTGGCCATAATAAAATAAAACGGAAAAAAATCGCGTAAAATAGTTACATAGTATTATTTAATATTTGCATAAACTTCCGAAAATATTATATAAAGACCTATATCGAAGTTGCAAAAGTAGGTATATCTTTCTGTTTTTCACATTAATAATTTAAATGTGAAAATAATTATGTACCTATCTGGTAATTTTTGATGCCTAAACAATTTACTGAACAGATTTTTGAATTTCGGAATTGACCATAGAGTAAAGATAATTTATAAGCTGAAGGTTATAGGAAACGCTTCACTACAGGCACCATTTTCCACGAGAATGGGTTTTCACGAAAGGCCGGAGCCGCGACTACCAGCTACCTATATTATGAAATAAGTATAGTTAAAATCGCGTGCCAGGCTAAGCAGAACATCTTTCACGATTCGTTGCGTCATTTACTCATATCTTATCTACGTTTTTTTCTATGCTTTTTCACTATTTTCGCTTTCATTAAAACATAATATTTGAATTTTTAACTAGGTATATTTTTGAAAAATGGGACAACACTATAAATTGCTAAAGAAAAAGGAACTCGTATAAACAATATTATGCCAGAGCCCGCTGCTCTTCTGTACAAGTCACAAATTCCTCCCTGTGTGGAATATTGCTCGGATCTCTAGGATGACTCCACAAAGTACTTACAAGATATCCGCATTATTAGGAATCCTGCAGTCACGAGCACCTTCGAGGCTTTGCAGATGCGTAAAGATGTTGAGTCTTGACGGAAGTTAACTGTCTCTACCATAGTGTATGTTCTGATGAGCTGATAAACTGAAAAATTCGACTAAGATAGAGATATTTACACGGTATAGGTATTTACCTCGAATCCACCTTAGTATCAGTGCACAATTAGCCTATAACCAGTAAGCGATCAAGATGCTTCTATATACCCATTCATTGTCCAGTTCTAATAAGTAGTTGCGGAGCTATGAGGGAATGAACATAGAAACTGATATAGCCTGTCATCAAAATCATAAACCTCCTTTGGCTTTGCTGTAGTTGGATAAAAATAGTTAATACGAGTATTACCTATTCCAAATTATATTGTATCACTGTACGAATATTCAGCCGTTTGAGCAAGATTTAGATGTGAATATGATCACAAAAATTCATTATTAGTTGAATGATAGATGGATGCCAATTGTTTATTGCTTGACGGCCTCTGTGGCGTGGCGGTAGTGAACGCGATTGCTATGCGCTAAGTGCAAAATATTCAGTGTTCTGGGTATTTGCATATACAATAATACTTATATATGCATTCACCAAAAAAAAAATAAGTATATTGTGTAGATTGTGTGTCCTAGAATATTTATTTATTATTTTTATTATTGAATGTAGGACAAATGTTTTATAAGTATCATAAGTTAACATAAGGTAATTTTTGATCAAATATACGCATCAACAAATTTATCAATCATCAAAATTATCGATCAATAATACCCACTAGGTTAAATTTGAACTAGGTTAGATTTTAACAGTTGATACCTCGATATGGGCGACCAGTATCAGTACATACATGTATTTAGTATTAATTTATCAGGTGTATCTAAATTACACTAAGTACTTGGTGTAATTTCAAAAATCAATATTATTGTTATGAAAATTGTTGGAGTGAAATTTTGTATAATGATAAATAACTATTTAATAAATAATTTTACTAATGTGTTTATATATGGGACAACCTGCAACGATTTAACTTACTTCTAATACTAAGGAACAATACAGACCAAATCCCGAAAGTAATTAATGATCAAACGAACCTACCTGTACGTAAAGTTCGATCATAAAATCACTGAAATCACTAGATTACTTTAGCTCAAATTTTGAAATGCTGGTAACTCTACTATCTCCAAACTTAATGAGGTAACACACCCACGGAATCAGTCAGCGAATGTATGAGAAAGATGGATAGAGCCTTGTACAGAATAATATAATTTTTCTCACTCAGAGAACGATCACATGCATATAACCACGTTTTATTGACAAATTGTGTGGTGAATCATTAGAAACAATTTACGTTAAAAATCAATGAACGTGAATACGAAATCGATTTTCGAGTGTGAAAGTTAACTAAATGTATGACTAGTGAATTTTGATTACAACTCCATACATAATAAATGTGATTGGGGTATTGGCAAGCCGTCAACAGCTCTTAAGTTACTGTATAAAACAAACACATACACAAACGTGTCATGAATAACAATTATAATCACAAGACTAAAAAGGCGATCGATTAGAAAATTTTATTGATTGTAGATTCTACTTTAGAACTGCAATAAAAGAAAAGAATCAATCATTAAAAGTTATATCAAACATAATATTATTATAACTATAACAGACCTGTTAATATACATTTTACGAAAATGTAAGGTGGGACGCCCCTCGTGGACTGACGACCTAAAAAAGGTTGGGGTGGATGGGATGCGGAAGGCTGAGGATTGGGGTAATGGCGCATATTGGGGGAGTCCTACGTCCAGTATTGTACTGCGATAGGCTGATAGATTGATTGATTCACGATAGATCTTGCCATTTAACTACAATTTTTAACTACTTAAGAATAGCAGGTACATTTCTGGCAGACATGAAGCTGGATGATTTGTGAAAACATGGGCATTTATGTGTGTTGAAAGAACCTAAGTGTAGACAATTTTGTGTCTCAAGTTTAATGGCTAACCAGTTGTACTACGTGACTCATCTGTACATATTTACTAGTTCATGTTTTGAGTACCTTCACACAAATTTCATTAATGGGAAGTTGTTATGAAATGATAACTAGGGAGCTTCATCTGCCAACAAACTGTTATGCAGTTTGGCAGAGGTACTTTCTGTATAAAAAAATGTATTTTCCTGAATGAATAAATTTTTTTTATTATTATTTTTTCACTTTACTCGCATCTTTTCATGTTTTTTTTACATTTTTAAATATAAATATTATTATATTATTATTATTATTCTTATGAACCTAGCTCAAACGGTTTTGGCAGGAGGTCACTTTGAATTCGGCAAAATGCGATAATCAGTTTCAAATATTAGATGCCAATACGAAACTTGTTAACGGGCTTCACATGGGATCACTACCTTATAAACGGAGAAATGTCTTCTCTGATATGGGGAACCTCACCGATTTGAAGTTCTATACGACTCAACCAGTTACGCATAGGAAGGTAGTTGTGCTGTGGGTCCGAGTTGAGCAGTTGGTAATTTAAGTATGCTGAAGGCAATCAAAAGTGCTCATGATACAGCCAATGGATAATAAAATTTTTTTTTCAATATATAATCAATTTGGTCAGTGCCTGTTCTGTGAGGTTGACTCCGACTGGCCCGCCCACTTACACAGGTAAGTATGTAAGACCTACATATTTTGTGCGTCATTGTAAAAAAGTAGGCACTTACCTGGTCCTCGTTTTATTATGTCGCTACCTATATGAAATATTAGTAACATATTAATCAGCACCCCAATTTTCTATAAAATTGTATTGTTTAAGCTTTAATCTAACATATTTAAGCTATTTAGGCATTAATTATATAATTACTTACGTTTTATAAATGAGTGAACTATTCATCACTATACTATTAATACTTAAAAATAATCTCTACGTTTTAATTCGGTGGGCTATTTCTTTTAATTTTATACTCACATTAGGTATATACACGTGGCTCTCTCATTAGATCACTCTCACTATTACTATATAACAAATATTTTTCTAATACGTATGCCCGTAAATTGAATAAATAAAGATTTAATTACGAATTACGCATCAAAATAAGGAAAATAACAATTATTTCTACACCTTGGAAAGAACCTACGGCACGAATATATGCAGATATTGGAATATAAAGCTTTTCTGTCGTTAGCACCAAATCCTCTAGAAGTAGCTGCAAACTGGTAATGCCCAACAGAATAAATGAAACTACACATATCTTTACAAGCACGGCAAAATTTGTGAAGGTGTCCTCACTCGTATGATTCATCTTACTCTTAATAATTACATAAAATATCCGAAAGAAGAACAAGAAGTTCACACACGGGCCTATGAACTTAATCACATGCCAAATCACAATGAGTAGTTTGTATCTATCCGTAGACGAGTCTGTGCACCTCAACATCACAAAATATAACACAGGTAAACCTATTGAAAGCAGCCAGACAATTATAGTAAGTTTCCAAAAACTCCAATTTTCCGTTACGAACACATTCACAATTTTGTCGTATAAAATCTTCGTGTAAACACACATCCATGATCGTAAGATAGCATCTAAAATTTCACGGGAGCACCAAACTATGAAGAAGTTTTTATATTTTGTTTCGACTGCGAAGAATTCGAAAGTGCATTGATAGATTAAAAATATTAACCGCGACACTGCGAATTGCATTAGAACCATTTGATCCCGTTTCCTTATCTTCGGCTTTAGTATGAAGAGTAGTATTTGTATAAACAAACATACTGTTGAAAATATAGTTCCAACAATAAAGCTGTAATCCACAATTCTTAACATTTTGCTAAACTATCTTATTAGTATGAAGATTATAGTTCACGACTTATGGCAATGTAGAAGTAAACATGACTAAATTCAAAAGACACCAAAGCATCGTATAATTGTCGGGGTTTTCCAAAACGTATATTATTATGTGAGCAAGTCTGTCAGCCGTAGCTTCCTCTGATTTCTTACTTTTATTCACGTCCTCGCTGAGTGACAAATGGAACAAACTAGGCAACTAAAGGAAAATGACACCTAAACCATTTACTACAATAAATCATATTTGGATCAGTCATACTCGTATTATATTTATCATGTTTCAGGTAAAAACATTTTTGTATTCTCCAAAAACTTTGTCATTCGATTGGGAATGGCTATAGATATTTTTTGAGAATGTTCGACGACCGCTCAAAAAAATTGCACAAGTAACAATAACCACGTCCAGGACCTGAACATTCTTTATAATTACTGGACTCCAGGCCAGTGGTTCCGGTATGCTGTAGAGCAATCCCTGACTCATTACCATTACTACATGACTGATAGCGTTAAACAGGTGAACCGACGGTTAAGTTAATTGTTTGTATAAAGATTAAGCACGGGTGAACACAATAGCCTATACAACAGACCCAAGTAGTTGTTACAGCTCATAAATAATAAACTCTGGTCCCCAGTGACTCTATGCTAATGATGACTTAGGTGTTGGTTAGTCAGATGTTGAATATAGGCCTTTACTCTTGTAACGGTGATGCATTATGGCTTTCACAGGATTGTTTACTTATGCTAGAGACAGGTAGCATTTTAATATGCCATAATTGTATTAAACATTTTTAAACTTTAAACTAAAACCTATATAATCCATATATTCTTGAATACAACTTTCAACTTAACACATTACAGATATTGAATGGCCATTTGTGTAGTTCTATTTACTTTTGAACTTGACATTCTAAAAGCGAATATCGAGTAACTCGTCATTACAACTCAACTACTAAATAATTTAAATTATTACCTACTTTCATTTTTATTCACAGAACTTTGGTATTCATTACTTACCTAGCAGGTAATTTATTCATGATGTAACTACGTAATATCTTATGTTGTTATGAGAATTCTCATAACAATATTAGTTGCCACTTATTTATATATTTTTATATTGTTAGGGCAAGGTTTGTTTAAAATATTTTTTGGAACGAAACCAGTGTATGTAGCTAGTAACTTGTAGAATCTCAGTAATTGCGGTTATCACTGTCAATATGTATCTTAGCGGCCTTCTTCAGTTCACGGGAATGTTGGTATTGCTATACATGGGTATCATATACGTCAATCTCATAACATAATGTATATAGCGGGTGTATGTGTCAAAAGCTCATAAAAGTTCGAATGCAATCGAATCGATCAAAGATATAGGTGATTTATAATCGATTGTCACATCAAGTAGAGACGGTGTGTGACCTGTAGATCTGGTCTAGGATATTATGCGAATTCTCGTACCTAATCACCTGACACGTTTTCCTTATATAAGTGGGACACGTTTTCCTTATATAAGTGGGACACGTTTTCCTTATATAAGTGGGACACGTTAACAGGTTTATTCCTCGTCGAACATTATGAATATGTTAGGAAGTAATTAGTGCCGATGGTACAGTTGCTGTTCACTAAGTATTTAATACGAATGCGCATTTTATCGGCAGTCAGAAAATTTTCTCATCTATATATTAACACGTAAAGCGAAAATTTTGGGTCCCTTTTTATGATAATTGCGGGAAAGTAGGAGGGTAAGATTTGGCAGATTGATAGTTTATACGAAAGACAAGTGCATAAGCCTAATATTTCTTGAAATTATACACTGACGGACTCATAAACTGCATCAAAGTTCAGGTTTACTCTAAAAGGATTTTTTATAATAAATATGCAAACTTTTTAGATTAAATTATATAAATATGGAAAGACTGGCTCTTAATCTTAAAAAAAAATTAAATTTAAAAATAGAACTGCAGTAAAACAAATGAATATAGCCGGGAAAAGAAAATTTACTTGTAGTATCAGATTTGCGTGTTATTTATAGCAAAGTTTTAAATTGATTCTCATTGTTTTTTTTTGTTTTGTCAATTGAATTATTGTTACCAGCATAATTGTTGGGTTAGTTTTTTAACACATCGAGAGTTTTTGAACCATAATATGGATACTTCGTCCGAACAAGCGGCACAAATTGTAGCATTGGTGCGGGAGGGCTTGGATCAACGAACGATTGGTAGAAATTTAAATTTAAACCAGTCTACGGTTTCTAGAATATACAGAAGGTTTGTAGAGACAGGTTCTTACAGGAGGAGACGTGGTACAGGCAGAACTCGAGCAACCACAGGTCGTGATGACCGATTTATTGTTATAACTTCCCTGCGAAATCGTTTCCTCACGTCAGTTAACATCAAAACCGATCTTAATGAAGTGCGTGGAGTAAACGTGTGTGCACGAACAATAAGAAGAAGGTTAAAGGAAGCGGATATCACCCCTTTTAGACCAGCAAATGATCCAAAGTTGTCTACAGCTCACAGACAAGCTCGCTTAAGATTTGCGCGTCATCACCTGAATTGGACAGAAGAGCAGTGGGCCTCTGTATTGTTCACGGACGAGTGTAGGACATGTTTATATGGTGCAGATGGTCGCAGAAGAGTCTATCGTCGACGTGGGGAGCGATATGCTCAAAGTTGCATTGAGGAGCATGTTCCTTTTGGAGGCGGTTCATGTATGGTCTGGGGTGGCATATCGATGAACGGGCGAACAGAACTTGTGTTCATAGACATGGTCCGTCAAAACGGTAATAGAGGGGGTTTGACAGCACATCGCTACATAACAGAGGTATTAGAAGATCACGTGGTGCCTTACATGGGATTCATAGGCGAAAATTTCACTTTAATGCAGGATAATGCCCGGCCGCATGCAGCTGCACAAGTTCAACATTATTGCGAAGAGGTTGGGATACGTACAATGAATTGGCCAGCACGCAGCCCGGATCTTAATCCCATCGAGCATGTTTGGGACAATTTAAAAAGAGCTGTATATGCGAGAAACCCTTCGCCCACGACAGTGGCAGCACTAAGAACAGAAGAACTTTCAGAAGAATGGGACAATATTCCGCAAGATCTTTTAAAAACCCTTATAAAATCTATGCGGAACCGATTAGAATCCGTAATAAGGGCACGTGGGGGTAATACACCTTATTAAAACACAAATAAACCCTTGCATAAAGTTTGTGTCTATTGTTAAAACCAATTTTTAAATTAAACCAATTTTTCTTAAATTTCTGTTTTTTCTTCAAAAAAAGTCTTAAGGTCCTTTCTAGTACATAAACTTAAACTTAAAGATATGACCCTACGCTGTTTTAAAGTTCACGAACCAATCTAGAGGTTTCAATTTAAATCTGTATAGAAAGTATGCATACTTGGTTAAAATATTTATTTCAAAGTCATCTATTACTTTGATGCAGTTTATGAGTCCGTCAGTGTACAATATACGTTACTTTTGTTAAAATACCTTGACGTTTTGCACTCAAAAGCCATGTTTCACACACACGCACACGCACAATAACTAAGGAGGTTTTAACCTTATAGGTAATATTGTTAAATGGATAAATTAATAAGTGACTTTTTCGAACATATATTTTTTAATGAATCAGGTCCGAATTTCGACCACTAGGCGACTACTAGTACTTCATTAGTAGTTAATTCATAATGTTATTACCCTACTAATATTTCTTTTAATACAGCTAAGTAGATGTCAATGTCCTTCAGTAGTATCTGTCTGTCTGTAAATAAAAGCAGAAAAACATGTACTATGTATATAATGTTTCTCAATTCTTACCAACTCACAAACAATCCACACATTAAAATTTATCAATAGGTAATATAGAATTGATGTTTTAATATATTGTATAGATAACATTAATAGAAAGAATTTACAGTTTTAATGATTTATGTCATGTTCTGAAACCGGATTTAGCTTTTCAGCTTCTGTAAAATATTTTTCATTGTAAATCTTTTTAAACTCCATTGCACACGGTGCAATTATTTCATAAAAAATCGGTGGCACATTTTTATACACCGTTTTATTGCCAATAATGATGATTTTAAAAGTAAAATGTGCTAAATCCTGGCAGGGTTCTGGTGATAAGTAATCTCTGGAACAGAATTTTACTTCGAATGACGCACTTGACTCAGCGGGAACCACACATGTCATAGGGTTCACAGCGAACAATTTTTTCATTTTTGTCGTCAATTTTATATGTACAAAAGCAGGAAATAACTTGTGTGAATTAGTGATAATAAATCGATCTTCACAATAGCCATATGAAACTGGTGAACGCGACATATCTAATATTATGGGCGCAATCGTAATCGGATGTGGAAGAACTTCCGCTAATACTTTGATGGTTTTCCTGACAGCTACTGTATCCGTTTCTGGATCGATTATGTCCAAATCAAAGTAGTTATGATGATAACCAATATGCTCAGCTTTACTTAAGTATACGGGAATAGATATTTTTGAATGAGGTCGCAGATATACATATGTACAATCGAATATGAAAGCTTCTAAGGCAAGTTCTACAATATCTTCAAGGATCATAGCTATCATATCTATACTGTTGATTCGTATCACTTCTGCAGTTTCTGATATTTTGGGCTCAGATTTCTTATCTGTTAATTCGTCAACATTCGCTGACGCCGTACTCTGGAGCGTTATACTTCGAAGCAAACTATCGCATTCTTTGAAAAACTCTGTGTCCGGCCCAATTGGTTTTATAGATAACATAGATTCATCACATAAATCAACTTGCCGTTTATGTATGTGTAAATGATACGGAAAGGATGCGTCGTTACATATTATAACTGTACCTGTTGGAAAATCTGACCCAGGACCCATACTAATATGCCAAGGGTAAACAGGTGGTATATTCACTGTTTCTGATATTGATACTTGAATATTTGATATAAATGTGCCAAGAACTGGGATGAACAAAGGTTCTATAGGGGCATTTGTATACACATCATGCCCAATTTTAAAATATAAGCCTGTCTCAAATTCTTCTTGTGTTTGAAGTTCAAATATCAATTTAAACACCACAGCAATGCCGGGATATAGGCGCTTTGGAATCACCGGCAATACTTTAAGACTCTTAAATGGACAATGATTTGTGACGTATTTAAATCTAACATGCAAGTACTCCGATGTGCGGTTAGTAAGTGAGAATAAAATAGATTGTTCTTTTAAGGAATTGTCAATAATATGTATTGTAGCGGGGTTACATATGACAGCAGATGTGCTTGGTTGCCATTCTTTTAGGTTAGACTCTCCAACAAACTCCATTTGATGCGGTACTGAATGAAAGCTAAGCGGACTAATCTTAGAATCCACCGGTGAAACTAACTTGTGAGTATTGGTACAAATGAATACTGGTAAAGTAGCAGTTGTCTGCTTTGCAGAATCTATGTCATACTGTACTCCCGCATCTACTCTTGATGGTCGTGTATCTGCTTTTAATGGTTGTGTGTCCTCTTTTACTGGTTCCACAATCGGTCGGTCTGCGGAAGAAATTTCTGTGTTGGGATGGAGTGCTTCAGAGTCATCAATGACATCGTCGTTTTCTCCAATTTCTTCTTCTTCTTTGATTAATTCATCACTAAGAACTAAAGTTGGCATCGAGGTTTTCTTGGATTTACGTAGACTTTCCCATTTCCATGCTGTTCTAGCTAACACTTCGGTAAGTTGGAACGGCGATGGTCTAGTCGACTCTATGTACAATTTTTCTATAATTCGTGTTCTCTGTAGATTAGCACATTGAACTTTTCGCTGGCAGTCTGTTTGCGCTACATATAGCCGTTTCACTACATTTTGCCAATGCCTTAAAGATCTAAAATCAATATGGAAGTCTTTCTCTATTTCTTTAATTATATCTTCGATATTGGTTGTGTAATCGTTACTATCCCTTATACGTATATGAGTGCACTTTGATTTTTGCATTATTGAATTTGATCACGCGTTTACGTGTTCTTGCTATTCTTTTAGGTATATATTATTTACTATAAAAGTAATACATTACTGAGTAGAATAAATTTGCAGTTGTCAATAAATGTCAATGGTGAACGTCAATTACAGTTTGATTTGTGGTATTGATCGGTTTTGAACCTCAATAGACTTGAAGGTTTTAATTGACAAATAATAATAAATTAAATACACATTAAATACTAAACAAAATATTCTAGAATGGATTCATTCATTCTATACAACAGAAAGAAAGCACTCATAAATCTGACCGTCTTTAAGCTAGTTTCTCATATTGTTTTATTTTATTAGAATTATGATTCATTGGCTAAAATATTTTTATTTACAGGCAGGCGATGGATGCAAGAGTACCACGAGTGTTACTAAGCTTAGTATTATGGGCTATGCTACCCATGGCTTCGCTGAACAGTCAAGATGAGGTTGCAAAGGAAAATGTACCACATTCGCGCCAGAAGAGGTTGTTGTGGATTACAAACGACGGCCGATTGGCGTTGCCACCTGGCACCACGATGACTATCACACCTTCGTTATCTCTTCCATTTGTTAGACATCCACCCGTAGGATTCCTATCTAATATGACCGTGGCTTTTCCTTTTACTAGTAAGTATATTATTGCAACTACTTTTCTAAAAATTTCATACGACATAAACGTTCAAATTAAATCGGAAAATACGGAAGATAGAACAGAAGAGGCTAAATTAGAATACGTAGTGTTTCCGCTCTACGTTTCCTAAACACGTGATTTTAATTCGACTAGTAAATTAAAATTGTCTTTTTAATGTTTCATTTCTAGTTAATGGTTTTGTAACCTAGATATTATATCTATACTTTCGTGAACATATAAAACCTTACGAATCACTAAGGTTGAAACGCATTATTTTCTATGTAGGTAGATGAAGTAATTTTCGTAAGATTGGAAGACATCATCATCATCGTAATTTTTCTGAATTAGATCCATGAAAATTGTTCTCCGATGAATAATGATTCTGATTGAAAAATTGTTAAGGCGTATCGGAAAATTTTCGTAGACCCTATTTAGAGATGGGAAAAAAACAACGGGAAGTGTGAAAAAGGTGGGGTACGCGTGTCATTGCTGTGCGTCTGTGCAATGAAGTAGTAGGCTTCAAATAGTTATTTGTTCACGGATGGAAAACATTATGCCTTATGTTTTTTATTTACCTCGAAAAAACATAGACCCACCGGCAATTGAATCTCACTTGTCTTTCATATTTTTATGATCTTTCTAAGTGTGTAATTTCATGTCACGGGATTTCAGATACAATGAACTATTCCTTGGACGTGGACAGTCAGTATTTACAGGTCTACTAGCAATAAAAGTAGAAACTAATATAGGAAACATTACCACATATTGTAATGAGTAATAATGTAAATTATAACATAATATACTTATTATTTTGTTTAGTACCAATACTTAGTATTAACTAGTAGGTACATACTTGACACTAGTAATAGAAGTAAGTAATGTAATAATAGTTTTAAAATTCCTAATGTTATACTTTGTAAAATATAGCATGGGTCCTATGACAGATGTCAAAATTTGGTTCATAGGGATGTCCGAAATTCGATGAAAATATCGATACTACCAGCTATTATTGATGCATGTTACATTTAATTAGGTTTAATTTAATTGTATGTGTGTATTTAATTGTAATGAGAACGGAATATACGTAGCATACAATGCGTTGGCACTCGTGCTGATGAGAATGAGTGGAGTGGATCAGTGGAAGTTCATATCAAACAAGATGTTGGCGCGTTTATCTTATGCCTATATCATGGCCCAAGAGCCAAACGCGGCGTGTCTTCTTACAAAATCCAAAAACAGGTTCAGGGCGTTGATGGATTGAATGTAGGATTTTATTTACTCAATATTATTTAGGATCAAGTATATTGAAATATAAACATTATTATGATATTAAAATACCTAAGCAATAAGATTGAATTCTAATTATTTTTTTCTTATATTAATTTCAAATTTTAAATTAAGCTTTATTCAAAATATGGATAGTTCATAGTATGTGGTCACGATGATTCATCGCCCATCACTAATTAGCTCTGTATGCCCATAAAGTATGACATTGACAGCTACTTCATTCTGTACATTCAATAATAGAAAATTCAAGACTTCATGTGCGGGATTTCACTGACAGCTGTCATAGGACCCAAGCTACATTTTACAAAGTATAATAACATATTATTATATTTTCTCACTAGAATGTAAATGTTTAGTTAAAATGAAAAAAATATAGGTATACAAAGCTACTGGTTTCAGTAATAGGTATTTATTAACTGTACCATACTTAGAAGTAAGATTTAAAATAGACTTAGAGAAACAGTTACCCAATTAGTGAAGTTGTAGCGTTAGCTTTACAATTAAAATAGAATAACTACTAAAATGTATGTAGATACTCAAAATTAAAAACTATTATAATGGACTCAACGTGAAACTGACACTTTTATATTTACTTGCAGTCGATTTTGACAAATTAGGTTTAACGGATAATGAAAATCCATTTGGTGACTTCCCACCAATTTTATCGAGGTCTATGGGGAGAGCCGCTGTGTCGATAATGGCAGATTATATAGGAGAATACTTAAATAAAAGAAGAGGGAAACGTTCAACGAAAACTGTCACTCCTGAACAAGAGAAGGCAGCACTCGACAAATTATATGGAGGAGAAAGGTAATTCATCATTAATTTGTTTAATATATGACAAATAGCTACGACACTAACCTCTTTGGTCATGCTAATGATGAGAAAGTCAATAATAAATCAGTTACTTATGAATAAGGTTCAAAAATAGGAACAAAGGCTACTAAGGGACCACACACAATAGCTATTACAATATATTTCACTAGTGACCACGTAGAAGATGGCAACTGCACCGGTTAAGTTATCGATCGTCACTTTCACCTACACACCAATGAACACATCACAAATTCCACTCACGAAAAATACATGGTAATAGACGCAGGAAGTTCACTTCCAAAAGGCGCTTGGAATTCATTCTATGATTCGAAAACGGGCGTCAATTACATAAGCCACGTCAACGAATTACAGTTTAACATCACATGAATTGTTGGGCCTTTTGGCATTTCCGAATAGCTGTTATGATATCTTAGGATACAGAGCTAGAAAACATCTTAATGAGGCTCCTAGGAGAAAGGAAACGACAACTACTCCATAATTTATATTTACAGGATACTTAGCTTCTGCCGGTTATGTTCTGTACATGCGGAAGTGGCTAGCATATCCCCAGGCAGAAAACAGGTCGAATGTTGGAAACACTGTGTGATTTTAGTCGGTTCGACACCAGATATCATAGATGACAAGTTACTCGTAGGCTTCCACATGGAAAGGAAGTAAAAAGTGAAAAAACGGATATCCCTTAACATTGATCATCCTGTACTGATAAAAATTATATGTTTGGCACAGTCAAGCAAGTCATTCTTTAATCAGTATTTATTGTTGTTCATACTAATGTTAGACAAAGGTTACATGCGAAAGTTGTGCCTTATCAATCTTATCATTAAAACATAGATCAACTTTTTAACATTTTCAGGGCCATATTGTACGGACTTGCAGAAGATATGTTAGCCAACTTCGGGTTTTCCGGTAAGGAATGCCTGTTACGAGCAATTTGTGAAATTCAAGCACATCCGTTGACAAATTTTGGGTTTATTGGCGAAATTATGAAGCTTTTCTTTACGTAAGTTTTATATCTTAGTTCTATATTTTAGTAGTTCTATTCTTTACTTTACATAACGATGTAAACTTAAGTAATAATAATTTTATATTAGAGACTGCGTATCTACCCCTTAAATAACATTTTACAAAAAGTTAGAGGCTTCAGTCATTATGAAGTAAAGAAGCAAACATAAGAAGCAAAAGACGGATGGATACATAGCTATTTCAGACGGCTATAGGTAATTCAACTTTAATCAAAATGTTTGTTGGTCTTTCGCTCTAGGCGAGTACAAGCAAGCAGTCTCACTGGACCGGTGCGGTGGTGGGTCAAGTTCATTCCCCAGTCACGCGACTCTAAGTTTAAAATTTCATGTTAGAGTTCTAAAAAAATAATCATTTGTTGTTATAGTTATTTCAGTTTGTTTAACCGAATGTTACACAATGAAATTAAGCTAGTCTTCGATAATGTATGTACTAAATAAATCATTCTCTGAGTCTATTCCCAACAATCCTCATCGGACAGCTTCAAATTCGATAAAAAACCCAATATGAACCATCTTTCCTGATCTGTATTAAGTATTGTGTCAAAATAACTATTAACGATTGCTATTGAAACTTTTTTAGGCCAAGTAAATCACCGTATGCGGAGCTGATGGATGAATATGTAAAGGCTCAAAGGGCCGGTGAAGCAGGAGGCGAATGCTGGCCATACTACAGGCTATGCCCTAAGAGTATATTCCAATCTTCGAACAAATATTCGTAAGTTAATGTTGTTTATCTCGGTTTTATTACAAAATAGCTGACCCACGCGACTTCGTCTGCGTCACCCCGTTTTTGGAACATTTTTCACTTCTGCTCTGCACTGGTTGCAGCATGATGTTACAGGGTGTAAGAGGAACACTTCCGAAGTCGAAGCCCTGGTAGTACTCATGGTAGGTACACAACATTTTTTTTTATATTGATAAATATTTTATTCGCATTGTTTCATCTCCATCGTATCAGTAAAGTTAAATGAAACGAAAATTTCATTAAAAAACCTCAATGCTAAGAAAAAACAAGTGGCGAGTTCATGTTTTTTTCATGATTTTTTTTTTCATTTAGCTTTACTAACACGATGGAGAGTGAATAACGCAAATATAAAAAAAATCGTTGCCGTAATTTTTTTTGGTGCCAATACCATGAGTACTACCAGGGGCCTTCGGCTTCGGGAGTGTTCCCCTGTACACCCTGTTTATACACCCTGTATACATATTAACCTTCCTCTTCAATCACTCTAACTTTAAAAAAACCGATTCAAAATTCATTGCGTAGTTTTGAAGATTTAAGCATACCTACATAGGGACAGAGAAAGCGACTTTGTTTTATACTATGTAGTGATGATTTTCATACAACTTTTTTCACAATTTTCTGAATTTTCTGAAACATTAAGTGCTTTATTTTATTATCTAGGTTCTGTCATATGCCTTTCACATTGAGATCACATAAAACAATCACAAAATTTTGAGATGTAGATTAATTTCAAATTCAAAATTTTAATTATAAACGTAATTATACTGATTCACTATTATTTTAATAACATTATTATTTTGCTGTAAATCTCATTAAGTATCTGAATATAAAAAATAGGTCTAAATATTTATACGTACGCACGGTGTTTTATGAAGCCCATTTTTCGGACATCGCGTTTTTATTGCAAAATCTAATAGATATTATCATTTAAATGTTATATTTTGAATCCCCGCTTAGATATCATGTCTGGTTTTTGCAATAAAAAAATCCAAAGTTCGCAATATTTTTAACTCGAAATTTAGAAAAAAATTAATTCTAGTCAAAGTATGTACAATTCGTGAAAATAATGTTAGAAGCATTGGTAGGGAATCTAGCACCGCATATTTTAAAGTTAAATTGAGCAACGTAACCCTGTCAGATCCAGATTTATACCTGATTTTAGGTTTTTCGTTTTTCCGAATTTTCTCAAAAGTTCCACCGTATTGGTGCGATTTATCTATACCAAAATGAAGCCCTTTAGTTCTTCTATACACCACTTGAATTTCACATACCAATTCCATGGAACTTAGAAGCTAACATTTTTTAAAGATTCACCCGGATTTTTCTTCATTAAGGACGACACACACTCATAAAATATTTTTTTACCGTATTTCAATTCGATACAAAATAATAGTGGTTTAATGAGAAATAGCCCTGAAATTAGCTGTTTTAGTATTATATTACAGGAAAAAAAAATACTCGATCGAAGTGGTGATTTATAAATAATTTTATTTATGTATTAGACATCACGTCAGTTGTTGCGGCTTTTGCTCGTATCTCCGGTTTTACTGAACCTATTACGATCAGACAAACGTAAGATTTTAAGTTTAACCAAGATCTTTCATACAAAAATAACCCCCATTAAAATCCATTAAGTTGATTTTGCATTCATCGCAGACAAACAGATAAGGTTTTTTTTTTGTGTTCAGTATGGTTGATATAACATAACCCAATTCTTTTATAAATATCACCAATGCATAGACACGACCACTTTACAATTATATAATAATAGAAATATTTTAGTACGTAAAAGTGTAATAATAATACATAAGCTGGGAGTACCTCCACGTGGTGAAGGCGGAAACAGTTGCTGCAACTGGCTAAACTCCCATTAATTTTTACAAAAAATTAGCGTATCGTATACGCTTAGATGCCTTCGGGCTTATGTTGTTTTGGTTGAATATTACGTACATCTGTTCGGTGGCACGGTAGCCTACCCGGTAACGCAGGGGAGCAGCCACCAAACATTCTTAAATTTTATAAAGCGAGTAGAAGAATCAGTTGTATCCATGGAGTTCACTGAGTGTCATGAGGCTTTGCCTCAGCAGAGTCCGAACTGCCTTACTGCGGAGTACTCGTCTGGCCCTCAAGAACGTAATTGTTTACTTCAAAGCAGTCCAACGACTACTTTGGCCAGTGAATCCACGGAGACTATCGAATCCAGTGTTCTTCATGCTCCAGACGAAGTCAGAAATTCAAACATTGATAGTGAATGTAGAAAAAAAAAATTAACAAGGTTTGATGTATTCAATTTATTTACCAACAAAATAAAAGATATTACAGTATCTGAGCTGGTGAATAGAATTTTTAGTTATTTTGGAGATAACTATGTTATGTCCACTTCAAAGGAAGAGTTTATACCCATTTTAAAAACGTTTATAAGTAAAAGCAATGCCATGTACATAAAATGTAACCGCACCTTAAAATATTTTGAAAAAAAGCATAAAAGCTGGTTAAGTCACATAATGATTACAGGAGAGCTCAGGGTAACCAAAGAATTGCCTTTAACGCCAAAAAGTAGTGCATTTTTTAATTTAAGTACACGGCAACAATTACGATCACGCCGCAGACTGCAGTCGCAACTGGAACACGAGCCCCTTACAAAAAAAGTAAAATCTTTCACTTCATCACTATCTATTGAAGGTGTTCCAATTCCATCAAAAGCAGCCAAAGACATTGAAAAGGTAATACACACATGCTTAGAAGGTCCCAATACGCCGTCAAATATATTGGAAAAAATCAATGACTGTTCTAGGCCGTATACTCCCGAAGAAGCTTTATCAATAATAATAGACAGAAAATTATCAGTCGAAACCTATAATTTTCTACAGGCTGATCTTAAAGATCGTGGGTTTTCAGCTTTTCCTCCCTACTATAAAGTTTTAGAAGCGAAAAAAGACTGCTATCCCACTAATATTTTAGTATCAGAAAGAGAAGCCTCAGTTCCCTTTCAAGACCTATTAGAACATACTTCTAATAGAATATTGAGAGTGAATGACGAAGTCATCACACAATACTGTAAAGAAAAATCTATAAACGAGGTGGAGTGTGTTTTGGAGGGGAATTGGGGATTTGATGGAAGCACAGGGCAGTCTTTATATAAACAGGCCTTCTCCGATGCTGAAGGTGGTGAAGAAAATAGTCTAGTGGCCACCACATTTATTCCGCTGGTTTTAAAAACATCAAATGATGTTATACTTTGGAAAAATCCATCCCCACAATCTTACAGATATTGTAGACCAGTATGCGTGCAATATAGAAAAGAAACTGCAGAACTCATATTATCGGAGAAATCAAAAAGGGAAGAGCAAATAAAACATCTATCACCTCAATCATCTGAATCCTCAAATGGACATAAAATAAAAATTTCCTGGGAGTTACATTTAGCTGCCATTGACGGCAAGATATTGAATACAATTTTGAACACATCATCTCAAATGCGTTGTCCATATTGTGGTTTAACTGCAACGCAGTTCAATAATATTGACCTTGCTTTACAGCAACCTGTTAACATTGCAGGTTTTAAACATGGGATCAGTCCACTTCACGCGTGGATCCGTGTGCTAGAATTCCTATTACATCTTGCTTATAAAAAAGTAGTAAAAAAATGGAGAATACCCCAGAAATCTGCAGAGAAAGGGCTGGTAGAAGACCGAAAAAAAGTCATTCAACAACAGGTGAGGGCGAAGTTAGGCTTACTGGTAGATGTTGTGCGGCCGAATTCCGGCACCACAAATGATGGAAATACTGCACGAATGGCTATGTCGAATAAAAATAGAAAAATATTTTCTGAAATTCTGGATCTAGATCAATGGTTGCTAGATGATCTGCATGTCATCTTAACAGTAATATCAAGTGGTTTACCAATAAATAGTGAAAAATTCGGAGAATTTTGCAAACAAATAGCATATAAATATGTGCAAAATTACGACTGGCATCCAATGACTGTGACGGTGCATAAGATATTAGTGCATGGTGGTGCAATAATTAACTCAACATCACTCCCAATTGGAATGCTCTCCGAACAGGCGTCAGAATCCAGAAATAAATATTGGAGAAGTGATCGTGAGCATCACTGCCGAAAAATGGATAGGGTGAAAACGATGACTGATTTGTTTCATAGGGCTTTAGAGTCATCTGATCCATTAATTTCAGATGCACACCTGCTCCAACGCCAAAAAAAGTTATGTAAGATTCCGTTGTCCATAGAAGCAATTTCATTGTTAAAAGCTGTACCTGACCCAAACTCAGTGGAAGGAGATACTAATGAAAGTACTGAAGAAAATGAAAGTTGTGACACAGACGAACGTGTTGTACTTATTAACGAAGATATTTTGTAAAGTGAAGGTGAACTAAACCATGCAATATCTTATAGTTATGTCATGTCAATAACTTGGTGGTTAATCAGTCGGGTGTACGATAATCGAGTGGTCCTGGGTCCAAAACTGGCCATTAACTTTGTTATCACCTTTAACCTCACCTGTTGTTGAAACCTCAGTATCGCGAGGTTGACCCCGGCTAGGCTGCCCATTCACCTGTGTCTTACATACTTGGTGCGTCATTCGTTCCGTACTCATAGAACACCAAGAGTTCAAACCATCTTAGTATAGCGGCCGGCACGTAAGTGTAGCGATGACCTTGAATACGTAGAAGTCAAAAATAAGATTTTTGTACGCGATATCGCTGTGCAGATCCCCTCCACTACCACGCTCAGCGCTACACTTACGTGCCGCGAAGTATATATACCTTTTTCTATCTACGTTACAACATGCTCTCACAGGCCACACCACACCAGGCTCTATATTTCTCTTTCTATCTACCAGCCTTACCTCACAATATTCCGCAATTACCGCATCTCCACTGTGGGGATGGATTTTTCGAACCCTGATTGACCACTTATTAAGGAATATAGTGCACTATTCGCATGATTTCTCACAGTTATTCTCCTTTCAATGTCTCCAGCGTATTTCCCATTCCTTGTAAACAGATGGGTGGCATACTGGGTTCCTACTCAAATATACAAACTCGGGACACTTGTTGCACCTTATACCTTCAATCAATACTTGTATTCAGCCATCACCACTCCATCTCTTGGTTCCTCTCAAAAATTATAACTTTCGTCGTACTCGTATTTATTTTCAAATGCTTTAATACGGCCTAATTAATGTGGTTACCTATTTTCTGCAACGGAGGACAATAATAGTGCTCGGAATGAGGCAATACTCACCTTATATGGCGTGAGATCGAATACAAATGTTTAAAGATATTTTTTTTTATTTACACATCTGTCTTCACCACTATTACTTTCGGAGTAAAGCCCTGATAGTACGTATGTATCTTACATTTACGGAATCACCATAGTACCAAAATTAACTGTTTTGTGAATCATAACTGTAAAAATATAACATACATTCAGCTATATTACATCCGGTTAGAGTGTGTGATGACCTTAACAAAAATAGTTAATTTGATTTTTCTCCTGAGTTCCATGGAATTGGTGTGTGAAATTTACGTGGTGTGTAGGGGGTATAATGATAATAATTTTAGTGTAAATAACTTTCACCAATACGGCGGAACTTTTGAGAAAAATAAAAAAAACTTAAAACCTTAAAATGCGCATAAATCTATATCTACTGAAGCTACGCCTTTTATATAAGTCCCTATAGAAGCAGTATAAGAAGTACTTTCTATAAGCTGAACATAACTATAAAGTATCATGGCTAGTTTAGGCGTAATATTAATTTTTATTTATATCCGGGTCAAAAAATGGTCATTTTCAAAAAAAAAATACTCAGAAACTAGATGTGCTGGCGAAATGGGGATAAGATATATTGCATTATAATCATAATATCTATAAGATTTTACAATAAAAACGCGATGTCCGAAAAATAGGCTTTATAAAACACAGTGGTACGGTATAACGGGGTGAATAGGGATCCAAGGGTGAACAGGGATAAAATCGTCAATGGAATATTTTACATAATTTCTTTCACTAGATCTCAAATAAAGCTTATACAATGAACTAGTTCAAAGCTTCTCTTGGAAGAAAATAACTACAGAATTTAGCTGACCATTTTATCCCTATTCACCCCTAGATCCCTATTCACCCCGTTTTACGGTACAGCGGATAGCTTCACATTGGATCGTTTCCTCACCTCGCGCTCACCTTTTCTATTACAGTGTGGTACAGAAAGGAGCGGTCATTTAAGGGTCGTACCACATACCTTATAATGCCACCACATACCTACCTAATGCCACCAAAGTACAAAAAAAATAATAAATAAATAATAATAAATTAAATAAAAAATAAATTTAATCCAATTAAATAAGTTGGCGCCTAAGAAAGATATTGATTTCCAGGAAGGAAGCAGAAGACTTACACAGGCGGCAAGAGCATGAGGACGTGGAAGAAAATAAAATAGAAGATGTACAGGCAATGTAGACTAATTTTTTACGTAATTAGGGGCCCCTAAGGGCCAAACAATCCCAAATGTAGTGGTAGTTAGTTCCGACCAAAGCTGTTGTTAATATTGTTAGACTTGTACTAAATTGAATTTTGTTAATTTATTTTTACACCTAAGTGCCATTCTATAAATAATTTAGGTATTTATGTCGATATTCTTCTCAAAAGTGTTAGGTTTTTTTTTTGGTCAGTGTCTTATTTTTGTCAGGAAAGCAGCGTTGTATCATATTATATGTATAAGATCCTTTAATGAACGCAACATACTCCGTTATTAACACCTACATCGCCTTTCAACCGGAAAACACCCGCCATCGCTCTACGAATGCTGCCAGTGCCTACATATAGTTTTAATATTTCATTTCATCACTTTAAATTGAACAGTATTCCTTATTTTATAATTTAATCGTAATCAGAAACCTTTAAAGCTCCGTCTTGTCTGTTTAAAATGTTTATGGTGCCTAATTTCAGTTTGAAATGACGCTCCCCACACACTAACATCATGTGTGTAAAAACGTCAGTAGAAACGTCAATTATTTTATGAACTTCTTCCTAATATGCGTTTGTGCAAGTTATGTCCATACACATTTAAAAAAACACAGGATCTCGAAATAATTTGATATTCATTCCCTCCCTCTTGAAAACATTTCTATTTATAAATGCATGTTTACCATTCTGGATTTTAACTTGAAAGTTAATCCTCAAAAGCTGGACAAAAATGAAATTCAAATACCTGCCTAAACTTTGTTCTTCAAAGATTTCGTTTCGACCTCGAACAATTTAGGATCTTTACTTTTTGGTGTATCTATGCTATTTAGAACACAAATTTTTAATAGATGTGATCAATAACATATACCTTTTTTACAATACTCAAAGTTAATATCATGCTACACATAGATGGGCCCAAAAAATTGTCTCCTTATCTTTTTAATTAAATATATCTACTGATTCTTAATGGTTTCACTAATATCAATTGTTTGACTTTGATGTCATTCGATGTCGTCTTATATTTAAGTTAAGAAACACGTCAGTCTCACATAGATAGTGATTTTGTAAATGTTATGTAATATTTTGTTAAGTTATGAAATAAATTACATTAATTATTTCAATTTTCTTTCAATCAACCTTGTCAAGCTGGACAAAACCAAGGTTATGTTCAATGAACATGTCACGCCGAGACCGATTGACATAAAAGGGTCAACACACGAAGACGACGAATATGTCTACATTGGTCAGGTTATTTAGAACAAAACAACTGTAGTAGAAACAACTTCGAAGTTGTTTCTACCAAACACAACTCGCCTGAAGGATCCAACTAGGTTGGGCAGCATTTGGCAAACGACGTCGGGTTTTCTCTTAGCGCCTACTGCAATGCCTTAAAACGAAGGTTTAAGACTAATGCTTCCTGCCAGTTATGTTCTATGGTGCCGAAACGTGGGCACGAACTGTGGGACCAATACACGAATTGAACGTCGTGCAATGGGCTATGAAGCGAGATAATGCTTGGAACCCCTTTGAACAATAGTATTCGTAATCAGGTCATCCGAAAAAGAACTAAATTTACTAAGGTCTATATTAGACTATGCTGAGTAATTCATAAACCTAAGAATGCGGACTTACCTACTTAACAAATCTTAACAACGATCTAAACCAATGTCATGATCGGTCAATAATCCGCTATCGAGTCTGACTTTTGCGCGTGACCTTCCACTGTAATTTGAATTCGTAATCTATGAGTCATAATCTGGGAAGATTATGAATTAAAGGGCTTTAATTGGTGTCCTTAATCCTTAAAGTACCTACCTCAACGCTTTATTACGAACATGATAAGATAAGAAGACACGGTTAGTGGAAACGGTCCTATTCACAAACAGTATAGATACTAAGTTTAACAAGAAGTTATAACTACACATGAAGAAGTTATAACTTCACCTAACCCATTTATTTGATGACTGATATTCATTTATAACATTGATAAATGAATATCAGTCATCAAATAAATGGGTGCAATAGTTACAACATCCTAACAGAAACTGATCTAAAAGCAGCTGGGAAGAACAATTGTCTAGATCGCAAGCAGTGAAAGACTGACCGCAGCAATCGCTCAATATTGGACAAATAAATTTAGTGTCTATCAATCCGTTTGACCTAATAGGCCAAGATACCAACTTACTATCAGTTTTGATTGTTTGCCACCTAATAATAATAAAAAAACTAGATTCATTACTGTTTACCTAGTATTTACTTAAAGAATTAATTTCCCACATAAATTAGGGATAAAAATTCAGCGCACGCTCTGAAAATTTAACAAATACACGTTTCGAGTAAACGTTACTTGAATTTCAATAAAGGTGAAATACACAATCACATAACAGATATTTAACTCACGTGTGACATAGGAAACAGATACCGATAGATGACGTAGAAACAGACGCAACCTCACTAAACTCAACCTGAAAGCTCCGTCAGGGGGCGTGGAAATGAAACGTTACTCGACACGATTATTTTCTATTTTTGGATTAAAAACCTGCTATGATTAAGGTAAGACCAACAATTGAACCCGGAAAACATATAGTGTGTCGACAAATTGTTTTAGAGTGAATTGTAAAAGTGCATTATTTATTTTAGGCGCAATATGTGATGTTCGCGCTAATACTTATGTTAAGCGCAACGCTTGAAACTGCCTCTATAACCAAACGAAGCTATTCGGATCAATCCGTCAGGGGTTATGTCACAGAGGTATGTATACTTACCTATTATAATACATCTGTATTGATAATATAACCTTATCAAGAATGAAAACGATAAACGTGATAATATTAAATCAATACAATATGTTTGTAGAGAACATGCTGGTGGAACGAGGTATGCAAGGAAGAATTCCAGACATTGTTTCGGTGTAAATGTCCATCCTGGTCGTATTGCCGCAGTCCTGGCAGATATTATAACGCAGTGTGTTCCATGACTGAGACTGGTTACATTTGGGATCAGCCTCATTCAGAATGGCGGGGACAGTAACAAACAAAAATACAAGTATTTGTGCACCATTCAAAATATTATTGTAACTTCATTCTAGCTTGTTACGGTAATTTTACCTCTAAGGAACCTTAAATCTGCAAAAGTGCCAAATTCATACAACGACTCTAATTTGAGACTGATTCAGTATAAAATGAAATTAAATTTCGTCTTCTATTTTCATATTTAACCTTAGAGAATGCACCTCTATTTCATCATTTCATCACGTTGAACAAAATCACAAAATATCTAGTGTAACGCGATTTACCATGACCAATTTATTTGAATATACTTGTTAAAATTATTTGAAAAGTAAATATATGTTTATTCGATGTATATGGATTTCATTTCTTATTTCTTTAACGTTGACCTTGAAAATACACAGCGAGAAGGCAATTCTGAATGGCGCATGCGTATTCTTCTACGTTGAAGTCAGTAATCAATAGCAGGAACAGAGAGCAAACGGATCCCAACAATTAGATAATACAAATACCACTGTGATCGCCAAAATGCTTTGGTTTGTGTTATTTCTCTTCGCTTTCACTGGTATAAATTGTGAACCAGAAACAGTTAGAGAAAATTTGGACTACTTCACATATGGAGGTAACGAAGACCTTTTGAAAAACTTGGATCTCCATTTGGTAAGTAACGCAGTATGGATTTATTAAGCCCAATTTGAAATAAAAATATTTTAATTCTAAGCAATAGAAGGAAAGGTTTCAAATCTTTTGACGCTAATGAAGGAGTAAAGTTAGTGTAACAATACTAAACTAAAATTCCCCCTACAACTTACTTCTAAAGCCTATCAGGAACAACGCGATTCAATTTTATTGTAGTTATTCAGTGAAGCAACATCATCTAAATTGGTAAGTAAGTAAGTACCAAGCTCTACACATTAACACCAATATGATGTAACATAGCAGCTGACGTATGCAAACCGTGTTATCCACCCTAACACGCTAGCTGTTTAGTCATTAGATATTGATAGTATCCATGGTCCTGCTAGACTTTTGGTAATAGTTTTAGTACCACTAGTAAAAGCAGGTTCCATTTTCAAACACACAACCCAATTAAAACAAAACCAAACATAAAACACGTAGCTAGCAAAAACAGACATATAAACTTTAACTAACTCATTTACAGCCAAAAGATGAAGTAGTGCTAAGACCGCAAGAAGTAAAAGATTGGCCTCAGCAATCGTTAAATGTTGGACAAATAACTTCTGTATCTATCAATTCTCTTGGCCAACCTGTTATATTCCATAGAGCTGAAAGAGTATGGGATGAAAAGTAAGTAATCTAAACGTCTATTGGTTGTGTGACCACATTTAAGAACTCAATTTTAAATCAAACATTTCTCAATTTCCACAGCACTTTCAACGAGTCTAACGTTTATCAGAACTTAGATAAAGGTCCAATCATCGAAGACACTATTCTAGTTCTCGATCCACAAACAGGATCTGTGTTGCACAGTTGGGGAGCGTATGCTTTTTACATGCCACATGGACTTACCGTTGACCATCACGACAACGTTTGGGTAACTGATATCGCTAAACATCAAGTATTTAAGGTAAGGAGATATCTATAGTTTTACTAAAACGCTTGTTATTTGTGTTGCGTCTTACAATAAAATTTTATTACAGTATACTCCTAATAACCACAAATACCCAAGCCTAACTATTGGAGAGGCCTTCACATCTGGCTATCCATATAGGCGTCGTGTACTGCTATGTATGCCGACATCAGCCGCAATTGCTACTACTGGAGAAATTTTCGTCGCTGACGGATATTGCAACAATCAGATACTGAAATTCAACGCGGCAGGCAAACTGTTACAGACAATACCAACCTACTCAGACACTTTGAGCTTAGACCTTCCGCACAGCATTACCTTGTTCGAGCATTTGGATATAGTTTGTGTAGCTGATAGAGAAAATATGCGAATCGTGTGTCCAAAAGCTGGTCTGAAGAGTTATGCAAAAATGTTTGAACCAGCTACTATTATTGAGGACCCTACGTTAGGCCGAGTGTTTGGTGTTGCATCGCATGGAGATATGATCTACGCTGTGAATGGTCCTACGTCTCCGAATGTTGCTGTTCGAGGATTTACTGTAAATGCAGTTTTCGGGAATATTTTGGACACATGGGAACCGAGTACCGTAAGTATGCTTTTATTTAACGACATTCTTGTATAGTTCATCTTCTTAGGATTTTGAACTCAAGAGAGTTAAAGTACAACTTACTCGATGTAGGATTCTAGTGCACATTACAGTCAGTGAAGATGGTGAACAATTAGAATTGGAATTCAACGATTATATTATTATTTTCAGACATTAGGTAAATAGCATGGCCTCTTTCGATATTGAGAGAGGCCTATGTCCAGCAGGAGACTGTGGTGGGCTAATTAATTGATTGATTGAGGTTGCGTGCCGTAATGATTAACAGACAAAAACTACTTGCTCGCTCTTACTGTGATGTCCGTAGGTACAGGTTTATACTGACAGCCACCTGCCTGCCTTTGCCCGAAACACTTTGGTTCGCAACTTCGGATGTGCATTTCTTGGCAGGTGTCATGATGTGATGCAACTTAACCTAGTACCTAATCATATTTTATGTTTCACAGGGATTCACTAACCCACATTCATTGGCTGTGACAAGAAATGGATCACACTTGTACGTGACAGAAATTGGTCCCAACAAAATATGGAAGTTTGAGCTGACAGACGTATATGAAAAAAAGTAGAGCGTTCTTTAAAAATAAATGCTATGCATATAGAGCTATATTTATTACTACAGAATATTGATATATAGAAAAATGCTTGGATGCGAATAAAATTCGCTGTATTATAGAAACGTGATGGAATAGGAATGTTTATCGATTGTATGTACCTAATAGTACTTATAGAGCAAGCTCAAGAGTGTAATAATATGATATATGAATATTATCAACGAAATTTGTCAGTTTCAGTTATTATACTTATCCTTTAATTAAAAATTTCGCGGCTTTCTAGTAAAAGTAGTTACTTCATCTTGCCTCACTGAATTTATAAGTTTAGATTTCATGATGTAACTTTTAACGAATTTAGCATGTTTGTTAGAGATTTTATTCTTATGATAAACTCTATCGCTTGAACTTGCTTGCTTGAATTTTAACCGGTTTATAACCGGTTCAAATCTTTAACCGATTCGATTACTGAGTGTGGCAAAGTTAGTTTCGGCAAATCTTTGGATGCAGAATGGTTTCCTTTTTTAATTAAAGAAATGTTAGTAAGTATTTAGAGTAGGTACCTGTTTTACCTCCGACTGGGGTTACTTACATTCAACTTAACTCATTTTAACTGTCTAATTAGAGAGAATTCAAATTCAAAATCATTTATTCTGCATAGAGAATTAAACGGAACTTAAGGTTAGTCAGTCAATGGACCACTGCACCGGTTCGAAACGCGGCCCCGGCCTGCGAAGACTCCGGCAAGATATTCAGCGAAGATAAACGATGAATTTACGGAAATATATATATTCTATTATTGTAGTCACTAAATTTACCCGTTACATGAGTAGGCGTTATTTACGTAAGATACCTAGTTGTTTGACATTAGAATTGCCGGTCCAAAGAAACACGCACAGAGAATGGTCCTAAAGAAAATCCTTGTAATATTAAACGCATATAGATAAAATCAGTACCAAGAGTAGATTTCACCTACGATATTTCATTTACTTATAGAGTAGGTATACACGAAAACTTAGTTCAGTTTAAGGCTATGATTCTGTAGCCGCTGACATACAACAACTGTAGACGCATCCGTCGTATCGACACATCATTCAGTCCGACACACACTACCACATACGTCATCTGCAGACACGTACAGCAGACGATGTATCGTTGCATCGTATCAACACATTCGACACATATAACAACATAGGTCAACATCTGCAGACGCGTGCAACAGACGATTTATCGTTGCATCGTATCAACACATTCGACACACACAACAACATACATCATCTGCAGACGCGTGCAACGACGATGTAACGTTGCATCGTATCAACACATTCGACACATACAACAACATATGTCAACATCTGCAGACGCGTGCAACAGACGATGTATCGTTGCATCGTATCAACACATTCGACACATACAATAATATACATCATCTGCAGACGCGTGCAACAGACGATGTATCGTTGCATCGTATCAACACATTCGACACATACAATAACATATGTCAGACGCGTGCAACAGACGATGTATCGATACGATGAAACGATAAATCGTCGTATGGCGTCGGCTACGGAATCATACCATAACGGCTTTGCAGTGGTAAAAACCCTGCCTCATATGTTAGAACTATTTTTAGATCAGAATTAAATATTATAGTGTACCTACGCTGAATGTAGTCAAATGAATAACGCCATCAGTGATCGTAGATTCGTGGTTTGGCTCGATTGCCTAGTGACCGAGATAGGTCCATTTACATCGTGAAAGAAATGTATTGTACCACATATATAGTGATAGTCACCTTTATATCCAGATACTTATGTATTAAAAAAATGTACCAATCAGAACAGTATTACTATATACCTACGATGTATTTTCATAAAAATAACTATTTATTTGCAAAGCGAATTAATCGTATCGTACTACGAAAATTAACTTAGGACCAAAATTGGCACTTTTATATCAAAAAATTTCAATATTATGTTTTATTTAACAATAAAGGTAGAACGGAATAATATAATCAAATAATCACCAATGTTATAATGTTTTATTATTCTTATCAAATAAATTAGATACTTAGGAACGCACATAATAAATTAAATTTACATAGCTAGTTCATTCTACACCCAGATATTCTTATAAATATATTATGTAACATAAACTATGAGAAAGACATGATGTAATAAAAAATAACAGCAAGTAGATACATATATATATAACAGTTTTTATTTCGTCACGTAACTCTCTTTCCCACTCTCTACTTAAATCCTGTATTACCATATATTCAATACATACCTACCTTACAATTCGTATTTTCTTTTTTTCATAACCTTCATGAACAACACCATATCTGTGGAAAAAAAATAACATGAGTCTTGATACTCAATGAATTTAAATTTGTCTGCATACCTATTAGATTCCTATTAGGAAATAAAACGTGATTGTATGTTGTAACTACCTATGTATGTCACTAGATGTTTCTATAAAAAATATTCTCGGTCATAAAGCACGCTACAACTCGTATATTAATCCTATTGTATATTCTACTAGCTGTGGCCCGCGGCCCCGCCCGCGTGGACTTCTGATCCCGTTCCCGCTGCTCTTTGTTCACCTTTTAAACCTTGTCTGGACTTCCACGAGTAATTCAAGATCAAAATTAGCCAAATCGGTCAAGCCGTTTTCATGTTATGTCGTGACAACGGAAAACGGGTTTCATTTTTATATATATAGATTTAGTTTTCCGAAAATGTTATTACTGAATGGTATTGCTTTTAACGATCTACAAATTGTACCATTGACTTATTAAATGTCAATCATTGGTTTTCTCGAACTCTATTGGAACTATCGAGTCGACGCCCGCGCCTTGACCCCCTCCCTTTCATCAAGAAAAAAGTTGTATACATGATCGATACAGAACTGGTTGAAGATTAGTCAAAAACTTGTTGAAGTCCTTTAGAACACAATTATTTGTTTTATACATGTATTTAGGCTATTTTAAACAAGTTTAATACACATTTGCGTTCACACTGAAGTTTGCGCTATATTGCAACTTGTCAAATACATGTTTTAAACCTTGGTGAAAGCGAGAGGTAAGAAGACACAGTCGCGAATTGAAATGTGTTAAAACATATAACGTGTTCACTGGCTTTGGAGAATGTAATTATTTAAAACGGGCGCTTCCCGATTTCCTTGCCTCAATTTGAGCAAATATTTTGCACAAAATCGTGCAAAATTCAATCCATACGATTTACATGATGTTCTTCTCACAAAGCTTAACATGCATGCACAATGCGGTTTGTATCACTTAGGTAGCTGAAAAACTCGCAGTCCACCTGACGGCTAGTGGTTTCCGTGGCCTATGGACATGTGCTTGTCATAATTCTCTCAAATGGCAGTGAAGGCGGTGAGTTCAATAGAAATGAAGAAAGTTATCAATTTGTTGTTTGAAGCGTAACAGAGTAAAAAAAGCTTACTTATAAATATAACCATGACAACTGCCAACATAATCCAGAGCCAGCATTTCCAGGCACTTCGGCTGTGTTCCTGTAGCCGCTCAGATTCCACTGTGAGTGACGACATGTTTCTGTCTGTAAGATCTGACGACTTCTTTAGCGCCTGTTAAAAATGACGTAAGAAATAATATGAGCAATGACTTTTCATATATTCAACAACACACACATATATTAAAAGCAAATGTAATATGTATAGGTATGTCATCATTATTGTCTGAGCCTATTTCCAACTCAGTCGGGGTCGGCTTTCTAGTCTAAGGAAGATGCTGCTGAGCTTCGAAAGTTTCCGTAAAGCGACTGCCATCGGACCTCTACAACCCAATTGCGATATCAAAGTTCTGTAGTGGGTATGAAGAATATAAATTAATTCTGAAAAAAAAGTTGACTATTTACACTTCTGTGCCCTTAGCACGAAATACTATCGAGTTAGTAATGTAATGGTATCGAGAGAACGGAGCAGTACGATTGGTAGCCTGCCTACTGAAGTACGTGATTACGGATTCTATAGCTTTTCGTGCTAATGGCACCGTTTTCAAATGCTTACCTCAGTATCACCTTTAATAATCGTACTAGCTATCTCCGACTGCTCCTTGAGACTCTTGGTGAGCATGACCATGTTTTCAGCTACCTTCTCCTGCATGTTTTGATGGTACTTCAGTAATGTGTCAATATCTTCTTGGCCACTACTGTTGCTTGTGAAGTTTGGTGCCTTGATAATGTTTCGTTTTCGTAAGTTATCGTCATTATCTTCTGTAAAATATAATTAAAAAAATGTTATACTATAGTGCTAGTTATTGCCCAGGATTCGGTCGACATGAAATACTAATACCACAGAATAAATAAAAGTACTATGTACTGAAAATACTAAAATAATAAAAAAGTTCTTCTTAAATGAGGTAAGTATACTGTAAAGAAAGCTCATCAAGCATAGACACGTCATGACAAAAAAGTAAGTTAATTTTTAAGTCCAACTAAAATTGGAATATAATTAATTATATGGGACTCCAGATAGTTACTAGTGTCCCCATTCACTCTAATCTGAATAGTGTAAAATTCTAGAATTATATGATGATATGATAAATATGTTGAAGCCTTTTTTAAAACTCGCAATAAGACACAAGAATTATGTAAGCAAACAAGTAATAACTGCGGTAGCCTAGTGGTATGGTTGGTGGACTGCTGAGACGAGGTCTCGATTTCCATCCCAGGTTCACCATGGCACACACCAATGACTGCGATGCTTTTCGAAGTTATGTGTGTCTTTATTGCAGGTTTATAAGCACCCGGTTGATGGCAATAAGCTCGCCACCTATTACATTGGGACCTAAATAAAAACTGGCGAAATGTGGATGTTAGCACCTCTGCCTACCCCTTCGGGGATATAGGCGTGATATTATAAAAAAAAAAAATTATGTAAGTAATACTAACCTAAACCAAACAGTTCTGATCTCAGTTCCATTCCATACTTGACAGTAGTCTTTTGATGTATTTCCTGCGCTGATGCATCAGCAGACATGGTGGCTGCTCCATGAGATAACTGCTGTATAGCTTCCAACTGGAATAAGGTTTGATTTTTTTTGTTATACATAAATTACAATATTTATCGACCTTTATTACAATATTTTTTAGAAGAGTAAGAAATAGAAATATTGAAAATCCATGTAATTTAACTTAGGGTTAGGCTGGTAGATAACTGAAGTGGATATCAGACAAAGTAGCAAAGAATAATAAATAAATAAATATTCTTGGACAATCTACAAATTGCCACCTAGACTCATGGTAACCATAGCTTAACTAGCTTGTATTATGGGTTCTAGAATGTGCATAAACATACTTGGGTACATTTTTTTTGTAAATACGTACATTTTTTACATAGCAACACACAGACCAATGGAAATATTCATATTTATGCACACAAATATTTTATGGGAATCGAACCCGAAACTCTTGTGTACACTTTCACTACAATATACTTGAAATATTATAAGTATTAGATGTGTATTCTTGTTAAATGTGTTGCACCAACTCATTAGAGAGAATATAGAAAACAAAAAGTACCTACTTTTTCACCAGGGCTGTTTAGTGATGCTGTTTGAACCACACCTTTTAAAAATGTAACTCTCTTGGTGTACTCGAGCAAAATATCTTTGGCTGGCTTACTAAAAAGTATAAGAACATTTATTATAAGCATATAACATCCACAACTGAGTATAGGTGTTATTTGTTGCTTATTCTGATGCAATCAATAATAATCATCATCACCATACTTGCATTGCGCACGACCACATATGAAGTTATCACCTCCGTGTCCAGAGTCTACATTTTGTTGTCAAACTGCATAGCTAATTGTACAGCCACTTCAATATTTTTTGAGAAACTACCACACCTCCATTCGTGATATTGATGTACTGCAGTTAGACTAGCTGATGGACTTTTTGGGTTCCAACTATCACTGTAATGCTTGCCATTAATGTTCATATGACAATCGGGCAATAAGCAATAATTATTTAGTAAATTCTGTAACTACATGACTTTTACAGAAAGAATGAAACTATACCCAATATTAACAGTATTAATGAATCAATGACATAATAACTTCAATAACAATTTATGGAGCCAATACATTACATAAAATTATACTAGCTTTATTTCCAATAAGGACACAGGCAACCAGGCAGATTATTTATGATTAATGTAAATATATCAATAGTGTAATATGGTATTAACGAAAGTAGCTAAGAGAAATGTAAAGGGAACTTACTCGGGGCCAGTTTTTAGTTCAGTAATCATTTCACCCAAACAGTCAACATACTGCTTTAATCTCCAATTGTCGTCTAAGGATTCCTCCTTAGCTATCAGCTCACATTTATTTAACAGCTGCCGCAAGTTCATTTCCAATCGGCTTCTCTTAGGAAGAGTAACAGATGGAGGTTGTCTCTGTACTGCCATTTTATATTTGTTTAGAACAACTATGGATATACAATTTAAATTACCTTCAAACTTTAATTATTAGTACCTATGTACGATTTTCTCTTATTAAAATCGAAATTCGAGTGCAATGTTTTCATAGTTTATACTTTGTCTAATATAGGATGATAATTTTGACAGGTCTAAGTAGTGAACCCCATACAGTACTATCGTAAATGAATCTTTCGATTTTCGATTATCGTTCCCGTAGAATATGGTATCGATGATACATAAAAAGTAAAAAAAGTATTTCTTATTATTTTATGTACTTAGGGTAATATAATTTTATAATTATTGGTTTACTTAAGGTGACACTTCATTAGAGCGGCGTGACATTACCTAATCGCACTGTACAGCAAATATAGATTGATAATTGCTACAGTTACTGCCATTAATAGTATGATATTCATGTTTTATATTATAACTAGCTAATTATATTACCAAAATTGTAGTAAATAAGTACTTAAACATAAAATTATTTTCATAAATTAATAGATTATGTTCGATTTATTCGATTCGTTTGTCTACAGTCAATTATGCTGTATTCTTGCAAGGCGCTTCTCTACGACAAGTGGGCGTTACTTGTCTATGAATTACGATAATTCTAGAGGTCTTAATTTGTTTATAAAAATACGATACTTCATAGACGCAAACTGTCAAAATTATCATCCTAAATTAGACAGAGTATAGACATTTTGAATATTTTGATGACATACATGACATTTGCACGGCAATTGTTGGCAACAATGGCTTAACATTAACATTTGATGTAAAGCGTTTTGTTTCTTGCTCCAAAAGCTCATGGCTATAATAGCTCATAGCTTTTCATGCCAATATGTTTTGTACACAACATATTGGCATAAAAAAATTGTGATTTGGATTTTTTTATTACGGTAATTAGCGTTTGCTTCTGAGGGGTTATTCACTCTCCATCGTGTTAGTAAATCTAAATGAAGCAAAAATTTCATGGAAAAAACTTGAACTCGGTTTCGAGAGTGTTTCCCTTATATACAGGATTGTATATAACGTGTATAGCTTAATGCTTGTACCGTGAGGACCCATGACCAAGCATCCTATATTCTATGTGAAAGTGCCCAGCAGTGTAAAACCGCGAACGGTCAAAGATGATCACAAATCAAGTAGTTTGTATACATATTTATGTAGTACACAGGGTTAGTGGTAACACAATCCTACATAATAAAAACAAAGCGTTTTCCCTGTAAGAAACTGGTCGCAGGTTTAAGTCGCGTCCCCATTCACTTTTATCAATCTTAAATATAATTATTACTATTTTAAATGATAATGTTTTCTTAAATAATTAAATATCCCCTCGATTTTGCAAAAAGTCAGTGTTAACGACAAATTAAAAAAAAAAACAAAATCAAAAGTTTGTTGTCATCGCTTATGGTTTCAGTTGCCATATAGCAAAAAATCTAGAAGCGTATTTTTTTTATTTTTAGCATTAAAATTATCGTTGTTCGTGTTACACTCATGTTATAAGAGAAAGTTTACGTTCATGCTTGAATTATTACTGTTCCTAACTTGCATAGGTGGGTCTGGAACACTAGGTATTACATTTGTCAATGTCATCTAAAAATTGTCCGGCAAACTTGCTTTTCATTATTATTCGCAATAAATAGTATATTATCAAATATAAATAAGTTATATTTACAAGAAATAGTGTTAATTATTTGGTAAAATGGTAAGTCACACAATTTGCCCTATGTGATGATTATTACAGCTATAGTTACATAGGTTATTAATCTTGCTTGGTCATTCAGATTCATAACAACCTTTTACATTTTCACAGGCTCGTCGTTATGATACCCGTACGACTATATTCTCGCCGGAAGGTATTTATTTTAAAATAATTCATTATCACACACGAATATATTATTAATGCTCTTCTACTTTCATTGTACATTTTTTGTTTGTTAGGTCGGTTGTATCAAGTCGAATATGCAATGGAAGCTATCAGTCATGCGGGGACATGCCTCGGCATATTGGCCACCGACGGTATCTTGCTAGCTGCCGAGCGGAGAAACACTAACAAACTCCTTGATGAAGTCTTTTTTTCTGAGAAAATCTATAAACTGAATGATGATATGGTGTGTTCAGTGGCTGGAATAACATCAGACGCCAACGTGCTCACAAACGAGCTCAGACTGATAGCCCAAAGATATCTTCTGCAGTATGGTGAATCTATCCCTTGTGAACAACTTGTGTCTTGGTTGTGTGATGTCAAACAAGCCTACACACAGTATGGAGGTAATTTTGTTATAACTGATGTTACAAATTTACGGAATGCATTTGGCAAACTTACAAAGTACTTATAATGACATAGATATTATGTTATTGGTTTGATAAAATGTTATTTTACTTTACCAAGCATTTTAAGGACCTCCTTAAAATGCTAGTTGTGTTCTACTTAGAACACAACAATATCTCACATTCCCATTGAGCAGTAGGAACTGGAAGTTGGATTGCTCAATTGCTCAATTGTTACGGAATACTGCGGCTATAATAACCATGTGTGATTTCAAAACTGTATTAGTTTTATTATTTTTTTAGGTAAAAGACCTTTTGGTGTGTCTATCTTGTACATGGGCTGGGACAAGCATTATGGATACCAGCTTTACCAGTCAGACCCCAGTGGTAATTATGGAGGATGGAAAGCAACATGCATTGGAAACAACAGTGCCGTAAGTTTAATTTAATATTAAATGTGCTCTCTTTTCTATTACAAAATGAGGGTGACACTGAAAGTTCTTAGAAAATATACACAATAATATTGGTAAAGAATTCTAATCTCAATTTGTTATATTGTTTACATTACAAGTAGCCAGTTCTAAAATCTTTCAGTGTCGCTTTTGTAGAAGGAATTTAGGAAAAAAAACTGGAAGACAGACCCTGAGTTCCTAGTCCACTTTGGAAAACATGCTGATGTTGAAAAAGAATTACATTAATTAGGTAGTATGATGTGTTAGACAAAATAAATAGTGCACTAAAATTTTGACATAGTATTTTGACTCTTAACACAAGCCAACCCACTCCTAACACAACAGGGACCTTGTCTTAGCTGGAATGTTCAGAGGGAATTTATTGCCATATTCTAATAAGTTCATAGTCATGTGACCAATATCTTATAGGTACCTCCCTTAGCTTAGGTTCAGTGGTTATGTATAGAGGAACTAACTTAATCATAGAAAACAAAAAACAAGTGGAAGTGTGATGTAGTCAGTGCACGCGTGTCATTGGTGTGCGTATTTAGGCAGCGAAGGATAAATTCGACAATATGAACCTTTTTGTAAGAATACGTCTTAACTTTTTTGCAAATAATCAAGCTTGTTCATTTCATATGAAACGCCATAAATACTTTATTATCCAAAGCTAAGTAGCAAGCAAGTGGCAGTATGATTGCCACTATATACCTTAAAAAGCTACAAGTAGGTACAATGGTACAATGACAAAATGGCAAGCTAGGATATGTTTTCATTTTGTAGTAAGTAAGGTATGATTTGTATTCCATCACTCAAAGCAATTATTTACTAGTAATGCACGGTATTATTAATGGTTGTATGTCTGAGTTTGGTTCCGCTACTGAAACTATCGTGTCGCATTTCTATTAGTTTTTTCTGTTCTGTAAACTTAATGGTGTATTTGTTTTTTATACTTGTTTACCAGATTATGTAATACATCAAGATAATGTGACACAATATTTTTTCATGTTACAGGCTGCAGTTTCAAGTTTGAAGCAGGAATACAAGGAAAATGAGACAACTCTTTCTGAAGCCCAGGCATTGGCTATCAAAGTCCTCAGTAAGACTTTGGATATGACCAAGCTGACACCAGAAAAAGGTAACTAGTTCAACAATTGTCTATACTCGTAAAGAAGTTTAGATAGAATATAAACAAATAAAAAAAACATTAAAAATTGTAATTGGAGTTCAGAAGTACTAAGGGACCATTCATTAATTACGTAAGACAACAAGGCCCCTTAACATTGCAGTGATATTGAGGGAACGTAAAGTATTAAAAAAAGATATTTTAAAATATATGTTTTTATTTGATAAGTAAAGTAAGTTATTTGAGACCTTAAAATTTATTATACCTCAATACAATATCATTTTATTGTATTTTCCGATATTTGTAATTTAATTTTAAATTATTTACCTATCTGTTTATGCAATTGCTTGTTATTTTTACAGTGGAAATGGCTACTTTAACACGCAAAGGCAATAAGACAGTCATCCGAGTACTCACAAGTGCTGAAGTGGAGAAGCTAATTGCTAACTTTGAGAAGAGTGAGGCCGACGCTGAGGCTGCTAAGAAACAGCTACCTAAGTCGTAATTACTCTTTGGATATAAGTATTCGCATATTGGTACATTAAAGGTTTTACTATAGACAAGGCTTTTATTTATTAGTTAAACCACAGAATAAATAATACTATACTACATCATACTGGTCAAATCTTCTATTTAATTTACAGAGAAAGACTAATGAGTTCCTCAGTATGTTTTTTTATATGTTACTGGAAATGTATGAAAAATCTCCTAGGAAATATACTATAATTCCGCAGTTATTTAGGGAATGCATAAAATATTGTTTTAAAAAGTATTTAAGCATACATTTCCTATAACATAATTATAATACATACCGTAAAATTGGGTTATAAATAAAATGATTTGCTTGGGTTTTTTACACTACTTAGGTAGATGAGCAGACAAGCACACAGCCCACTTGATGGTAAGTGGTTCTGGATCCAATGCAGGTACCTAGTCCCTGAAGCACCTGTGCCCAGTGATCATCTGTAATCGTCTGTGCCTATAAGGACTATAGGTTACCTACACACATCATCGGAAACAATGTGTGTGAATTTCCATACAATGTGCCAACTGCTAAGTCATCGCTGGAATGAACGTGTCAAAATCTATTGAACCGGTACTAGGCTACGTTTTTGTTTAGGTATAACTTGTGAAGTATACCTAAGTGAAGGAATAGGGTGTAGTGTGCTTCCGACACAGGCTCCTAATAGAGAGTATTAACTATAGGTTATTTAACTTGCTTGTTTATGATCAACAATTTTTTTCCTCTTTTAATAAGCAGCCTTAGTAGATACTTCAATAGCGAGTTACTGGATCAGTAGTTATGAAATAATTCAGCTTTGTTGGCTAGATGGCGTTGGGAAATCAATAAAAAGCATCGACACAGTCATAATGGGTAATATCCATAGGCATTAATATTACTAGCGTAAAAAGACCTTTTTTAACGTGCACAAAATCCCCACGGATACCACCTCCGCCAAAACCAGTGGAGGTGATTATGTCGGACTCTAACCGACCAAAACGCACACCGTCCATGGGTCCTTGATTGCCGGAGGTAAAACCCAATTAAACCCCGCGGTAGGTACCCAATTTAAAATGTCAGTGGGAGTGGCAGTGACTTGTGACACTATATCTAGGTATTTCGATCAAAGTTGATAATAGTTTATAAGAAAACGTTTCACGGTTCGTCTGTTACTTTCTCGCTTAGGTGTCATTTGTACACTTGTTCTTCTACGGATAACTATGTATAAAACTGAAGTATTTTATATTTCAGTTTTTTTATACTACTTAGGTGGCAGACAAGCACGCGGCCCAATTTGCTGAAAGTGGTTACCGTACCCAATGGACGTTTGTAACACTCGTGCTGCTGACCACTCAGAGGGGAGGGGAAAGAAAGGGGGGGAGGGGAGGTTAAGATGGTCTCTGTGCCGTCAGTGCAGAAGACAAACAAGGATTCTCGGTCTTCCTACTGACAACAAGACGTCGCCAAACCTCCATTTTAGAACACATACGTAACATAAAAATTTATTAACTCTTATACATGCATGTATTAGGTTACTACTTACTATTATTATAATAGAATAACAATATAAGTAACAAATAACTGAAAAATTAAATTATACTTATACCTATGTACTTACATCTTAAAATTAGTAACAATTCTGATTTTCAATTCAATTTAACTCCGTTTTGGATACTGGGGAATATTCTGTTAATGTAGAGTTTTTTGTATAATGTATCTAATTTACAACCTAATAAATTTAAAAGGGTTACCTAATTTTAAAGCTACCATGATGGATTATTTATGTGTAAAGTTAGTTTTACGCATAAAAATCTATATTTAAAATTAAGTATTATAATCATTCATCACACTAGGCACAGGTAATTCGGATCAATTAGGGGTCATCCATTAATTACGTCACATGAATTCAAAGATTTTATTAGATAGGTAGAATAGGTCCCTTGGAAAAACCACAGCAGGGAGTTCAAAACGATATTTTCCGTAATTTAAAAATTTAAATTCACAAATACGGAAAATATCGTTTCAATATCGTTTAATTTGTCTCTGTCTTCTTCATCCCCACACTAAACCCGGTTGCATCCAAAACATGCACTTTGGAGACCAGGCCCCATTTCTTACTCCTCTATAATTTATGTAACCGACTTGACATAAGAAAGCCTCTTAGAGCCTCATGTGTCAATCAGTAGGTATAGTAATATTACGCAGATTTAATACTTTAGGTTCGTACATTGTTTTTACGAATCTTAGATATGACTCGCCCTCCAATACTCACAGCGTTAATAATAAAATTTATAATTTCTCTACCTGTGACTGCATTAATGGATGTACCTCAAAAGCGTTTTATGTTCTTTCTACATAATACGTAATGAATTCGTTGTCATATATCCCGTAATTGTTTTCATTTTGTAGCCTTAATTAAAACATTATGCTGTGCTATCGCCAGCATTTGATCCGTCTACTTTAACTAGTCACAATGATTTTCTTATTGTGGAAATTAAGTCATAAATAGGTTGAACTATAATATACAATAGGGTCATAGTTACGAACACTATTAGGGCAGTAGATAAACCACCTCGTTCACCCGCGAAATAGTCCATATGGAAACCCATAACCATACTAACAAGACCCATGCAGATAGCAAAAAGACCAAGTGCCATATGCAGGATTTTCACAGGTCCACTCTTCACCAGTAGACGAACTTTTGCCGAAAATAGTGCGATGATGCCGGTGAGGAAACTGCAAATAGTGAATGCTAGCGCGATTACACCTGAAAAAGAAAATATATTGGTAGTATAAGCAATGAACTCGATTCCTTGATGATGCTAATTTTAACAATATTTTGTACAGAGATGGATCAACGGGAGCTGGGACTTAGGAGTGTAGGCATCCCTGTGGTCATGAATAGCTTATTGTAATACTAGTCGAACCTTGCCGCCTTCACCCGTGGCATAAATCGAAACCTCTTATTACCTCTTAAGCCATATATAGATACCTATCGGCACAGATCTTGGACCTAAATCGCGAGATTAAGGAGGCCATGACGCGAGCGTCTTATTTTTTTTATAATCAATGATGGGTAGATTTTTCGACGAGCGACCTCCGTTGCACGCCGTGCTATCCTCAAGAGACAGCCTATAAACATATACCTACCTACTTCGCGTATAGAGCGTTTTGGGTCCACAACTCGTGTTTATACCTTGTAACCTATACCTTCTTATGCTCATATTTATTTATTTTCTGATAGAGTAGGTATGGGATACTGCTGGATTTGTTAAAATTTATGATTATTGCTCTGCTCCCTTGAGTTGTAGCGTAATGATTTAGCCTGTGACCTTCTACGATAAACAGATTAGTGTCCTAACTCAAAACATTTTTAGGCTCTTGTTGGGTAGTGAGTACCTACCTTCATAGTATTTTTGTATATTTACGATTTAAGTGGAGCAGATGCTATTATCAGATTATCTTGCAAGAATTTTATTTATCATGATATCGATAAGGTGTAATAATGTAAAATTACATTGATGACACGCCCAAACTTGTCACTAAGATGTTACCAAAATAAACATGTTCACTCGCGCTAAAAATGATTCCCCCACCGACAATTAAATAACTTACCTATCAACTTTACATTAGGTACTCAAATCCAAATAACATTGTAAGTACTACTGTTCTCTTAATTTCCTACTCATTTATGAATTGCATGGCTCGGAACTAGGGCCTGACTATTTTGATAATCGATGTTTCGTACTTACTTCTTTAGGACCGCATTAGCCTAGTGGTATGGGTAATGGACTGCTGAGACGATGTCTCGGGTTCGATCCCAGGTTTTACCATGACACACACGATTCGATGCTTTTGGGAGTTATGTGTATATTTATCGCAGGTTTATAAGTGCCCGGTTAATGGCAATAGGCTCGCTACCTATTTCATTGGGACCTAAACATAAGCTGGCGGAATGTGTCGGTGCTAGCACCTCTGCCTACCCCTTCGGCGATACAGGCGTGAGTTTATGTTATGTTATGCACTACTATTGAATTGAAGATAGCTATGAGTTGATGAAGATGAGTTCAACTATAGGTATATTCTTAGTTATTTATTACTTATGCCATGAATACTGAGATATAGGTAGGTACCTATACCTACAATCTCTCAAGTGTAAATTATCAATAAGTATCTACCTACCTATCTATCTAAGTACTGCATAAGATACCGTGCTCGAACAAATTTGAAATGGCATATTCTTTTAGTTTAAGTAAAATAAATTCTTCCAACACTCTCTAAAATATTTTAAAATCAACAAAGAATGTAAATATCATCAGAAATTTTTAACACATTTAAGATGTCTACATTTCAAAAGTGAAATCTGTTAACAAACTTTTCTGTTGCAAGCAATACATACAATAAGTTGGCATTGTGAACTCTCGTTATCATATGTCATTATCTGTTGGAGAATCATCTATCTACCTGTTGACTACCTATTCACTACTGCGACTTTGATCTGCTCAGAATGATTTAATTCCAAACCAGTTAAAGGGCATTCACTACTGAATAGTTCATAACAACTCAATTGTGGTTACGTTATCTACCCTAAAAACGTCAGGTTGATTCGGACCCCAAAGGTGTTACGTAGGGCCCTATTTGACGACCTCTGTGGCGTGGCGGTAGTGAACACGACTGCTACGCAGGAGTCTCGGGTTCTATTCCCGCTCAGTGCAAATATTTGTGTGCATGAATATGAATATTTGTATTGCTCTGGGTGTCTCTATGTATAATATGTATGTATTTACAAAAACAATGTATCTCAGCTCAGTATGTTTATCCGCTTTCTGGAACCCATAACACAAGCTAGTTAAGCTTACCATAGGTCTAGGTGGCGTTGTGTCAATTTGTACCTATATGCAATGTTTAGGTATGCCCTCCACTATCATTGCAAATGGTGAAGGTACCACCAAGGAGGTTATGAAGGTACGATTTCTTGGATTGGACAATTTGCTACGCAGTTATCCCAAAGGAAGTTTCTAGTTTTGCCAATAATGAGAAGAAATAGAAGAAAAAGAAAAAGAGGAAAATCAAGAAAATATTGATCACTCTAAGATTTGCTTACCACATATGCCATGAGGAGTAGAAATTGTCATATCAACTTCAGTCAGTGCAAGGAACGTGCCAGCGATAACAAAAATAGATCCAATTAACTGCAAACATCCGTGGACGATCCGTTTACCATCTTTAGACATTTGGAAGGACCATGAGTTGTGTCTGTGGAGTGTCAGGATTGCCTCGACCAGAAACAGCTGGTACTGAAAGATATAACGAAATTTGAAGTAAGTAAGCTAAGATCAAGGTGTTTTCTTAAGAACCAAATTATAACAATATTTTGAAGATGACTAAAACATAAAGTTTTAGAATTCTTTATTGTGTCACCATAATATGGATATTATTGGAGGGTTTAAAACAATATCTAGGTACTAGTTAAGCATTAACAGCATCATGTTACTATTTAGTTACTTACTTTAAGCAGTAGTGTTAGGGCACTGAATTTGTAGGTATAAATTATTTAAGTAATACATATACATTTAGTGTAAAGATGCCCCATGCTGTTACAGTCAAATAAACGGCCAAAATGCGAGAACCCATTGTTTAATAACATCTGTGCGATGATTTATAGGTCTCGTTAACGATTCTAATTGTCATGTATTAAAATGGTAATTGAAGAAAAATAGTATTCAAAATTGTTTAAATGTAGAGCCCTCCGGCAACTTGCGCTAACTACCCGATGTGGTTAATTTCTGGTTCTGACTTGAAAATAACATCACTAGGTACATAATATGTGACCATGTTTGTAGCTATAATGTATTAAATTAAGTACAAATACATCGTTTAGCTAAACAGATATGATTATAAGACGTTCGTGAACATTTCAACACATAGTTTTGGGACAGATTATAGCAAAAAAGAAAGGTAAAGCTAGTTACTGACGTGAACGAATTTTTACTTATATACCTATTAATTAGAATTAGTGACGTCAACGTATACTAGAAATATTCTACAATTAGTAGATATGATACACCTACAGACGATGACACAACACTAATAATAATTAAAACAAATCTGGAGCATAATTTCCCTTGCAAAAATTTGCTTCATGGTTAAAAAGTAATTCTAATATAAAATCTTGAAATTCATCTAAAAATACATACACCAGTTCCCGCAAAAATTATATGCAGCTGTAGGTTACTGATACTTCCATTAGGTGCCGAAGTTAACGCAAAGTGCCACAAACAGAACACAACTATCGCTATTTGCATATGGTGCAGTAAATTAAACAGCTGGCAGATCGCACGCCAAGCAGAGTTCCACGACGAATCATATATATTCCCACTCTCCTCATCATATGCTGTTGGAGCTCTTGTAAGTTCTGCTTGGTAAGGTACGTGTTCTCGGACCTCAAAAACTTCCACCTTATCTATAGCTTGCTGACTCGTACTTGGTCTATCCATCTTATCTTATCAAGCCACAACACCCCACAGACCTCGTAATATCCCGAAAGCTATTCAACACTGACACACGGTCACATAGAATCCCGTCGGTTTTGGAACTAAATCATCGGATCTTGTCAAAGATAAATAGAGACACTTATTCCAGATAACAAGGGAAAATTCAATTGATAGATCTGTTGTTATCGAAAGTGAATTGACAGTTTGAGATTCCGATCTTGCGTAATGTTAATGCGAGATATTAGTTATTCTTTTGACAAGGCGTACTTTTATCTCGGTTAAATTTTTAGAAATGTCGAAATTTTGTTTATAGCTAGATATAGGAGTGGCAGTTTTGCTGACCTACTTTTTTCTGTGCGGAGGCTTAATTCGTATTTATATACCTACTTCAAGATTTTGCACCTTGGTATTTATCTAGATATATTTTATCATAAACACTATAGAGCGCATAGATTTTGTTTGCATTTAATATTATTATATTTACGATTCGTTAGCTAACATACTAGTACAATGCGAAGATCCAAGCTATTATTCTATAGGATAGGGTAGCATTTGGTATTCGCTCATTTATATTATGAAGGTTTTCTTTACTTGGAATTTCTGCGTATCTATTTATTGTAGTTCTAGGTAGGTACTGTCGTTGAGTGTTCAATTTTCGACTTTTATATATCCATCCTCAGGCTACGCTCGCTTGTAGCATACTAAACCAGCCGTGTCCTTCGGCCAAACTGCTGCCGAACTGACGTCTAGCTTCAAAGAAGTCACCCTCTTCACCATTTAATCTTCAAGACAAGTTTTTTTATCAACACAGTCGGTTGTTCCTATCTTTATTTTGGAATTGGAAGGCACTGTTATTGTGCAGCACTTCAGAATGTCTGATAAAGACAGTTTTTCTTTTAGTCTAGATTATTTTGTATCATTCATCATCATCTAATAAAAGTTTTAACTGATTTAGGTATAGGTAATTTACTTCAACAGTTCTTCAAGTGAACCGTGTGTTAGTGTTGGTTTATGAAAAAATACTTAGCTATATTATTCCACTTTGTTCAAAGCAAATTTTAATACCGGTTATTTTCCGTAGTTCCATGGGACGTTCCATTGATGGGACGATGGAAAAAAGTCATTTAACCGTAGTTCCATTTCCTACCACCGAAAATAGTTTTTTATTCCACTACAGGTTTTCTGAGATACCATTAAATTATAGAGTTGTGACACGGATTCTAATTAATTAACTTTACAAATTCAAATAATACCACGGTATAGAATTAATAGAAAATGAAACCTCTTTGCATGATTGTAGTAATTATTGATGTCATTTAAAATGTTTCATGTTATGTCATTTTTCGCATGCATTTTCCGCATCAATTCTTCACTCGCCAATGAACTGCACATACCTTTTATTTTCAATAATTTATGCGACCTCAAATATTTATGACATGAAAACGTATCCACCTTTAAAATCCCTCTATGTGTAGTCTAAACATTACGTCACTGCCTGAGTCAGCTAATTTAGCAAAGAAATGTGTTTTTTGAAATGTCCTTTTTCCATATTATTCTTGCCAGCTTGAACATCCGTGAGGCATGAAAAAAGGTATTCTCCTACCTACTGAAACACATAAACCTACAAATACCTAAGTTTGCACTTTCTGTCTGATGATATGCAGTTGTAGATGTAATAGATAGGTACTTTCACAAAAGAGGAACATGCTGTATATTTGTTTGAGAATTTTGTATAATTTTTAAATCTTGTAAAAAAAAAACCCCCGATAGCCTGTGAACTACTGAGAAATTACTAATCAAGTACTTACAAGTTATGGGCTCACAACATGGTCGCTAAATATTAAAAGCATTAAACATTTTGTATTTTATTTTTAAACCTAATTGAGTGCTATACTTAGTTGAGTGGTGATGTGGTAACCAATACCAAGGAGTCGATAATAATAAATAACCTACAACAACTAGCTTAGCTTAACTAGCTTCTGTAATGAGTTCTAGAATTCGGATAAAGATGCATAGATACATTTTTTTTGCAAATATAGGTATAGTTAACAATTTAATGTCGCCCGAAAATTTGATGATGGACAGTGAACTTTCTATGCATCTTCTTCGAACCTTGGACTTTATCTCACAAGGAGATATCGATAACCTCATTTTGACGTCCTTAATCTTTGCAGATGAATAACCGAGGTTCGGACAAAAATTATTATCTATCATTTCTGTTATTTATTTATTTTCGCACAAATACATAATAATTGTACAAAGGCGGACTTAATGCCTTGGGCATTTTCTACCACTCAACCACCCTAAGGTTGAGTGGTAGAATTTTGTAGAGATTTGTATGTAGAGATTTGTCGAAGTAGTGCTTAAAGCATTGTGGTGAGAGTGCGATCTAGTACCTACGGTATAAATAATAAGATTTATGTAAATTTATTGTTATGAAGTTCCCCAAAAATTATTATTATCATTCCTGCCACCAATAAGCGTCTAATAATTGATTTAAGTACCTTGATAGGTTAAATAATACCTATCACCATTTTCTAAATAATTTTCCGTCACTATTCCACAATTCTGCCAATGAATTCAATATAATAAACATTTTATATAAAAATTGCGTGACGGTATCATTCTGTTTTAATGACAAAACGTATTATGCTTTTATTTTTTAGATTAGTATTGCTACTGACCGCTAGATGTCACTACTTCTATAGACTTAAGCTAAAAACAAAAGATGGCAGCATTAGCATTATTTTTCTACTAGTCATAACCTAACCAACGAACCCCAAATTGTAACGTATACACTACGGGCAATTATTTTGATGGAACATTAGAAGCATGCAGTGCATTTTTGATTTATATAAGTATATTAACTTATAATGCTTTTTAAAAACTTTTTATACTACTTATGTACTACCACGGCAAACCTAATGGTTAGTATAATTAATTTAATTTCAGTCGATGAAAGTTTACTATTATGTGCAATATAATTGTTTTGTAGATATATCTAACAGTGCCCTCCTATCGAGGACCTGCATAGAGATAATATAATATAACTAATGGGGCATTGAATGATGGGGAAATGGGGAAAAATGGAAAGCGAAGTAGAGGAGACGGAAGAGAAACCAGGGGAATAGTGTCGAGTGGAGAGGCGAATAGAGAGGCGAGTATATAATCGTAATCGTGAAAAGCGCTAAAATTTACTACACTGCGCGATAACCGAAATTCCCGCGGAGTCGCGGGCAACAGCTAGTTCTTAAATGCTTAAGTTACCAATGCTCCCAGAAAGATAATTTAAAAGAAGCCCATAACAGCCTAATAAATATACTTACAACAAAAAAAAAACAGCCGTCATTAGAATACCGAAACAATAAAAAAATATTACAAATCCTAGAACGAAATAATTGTTCAAAGGAACCGAGTGTTATTAAAAAAGAGCCAAGGACCGCCTATCAATTAATTAAGGACTAATGAATTCCTACCTGAGGCATTATTGCCGTGTGAGGCGTAACCCATTTGTCAACGTAACACTAACTTTTGATAACGAGGGGTCAACCGGCCCTTTTTAGACAAAGCCGCAAGGGCATTGACCTGGGAGTAATGTGTCAATGCGATGGTGAAAACAAAATATGGTTTACTAGATTTAGATAGTGAACGCGACTAATACGTACGTACTGCCGTCCTCAATCTAATAAGCGGCTAATTGACAAAAGCTAGTTTTGAGCTAGACGCATAAAACGCGGCAATATTTTTAAACTGATGCTAGTAATTTTATATTAACTTTTAAAAATATTTTTAAATATCAAAAGATAGATATTAATTTGGACTTTTACATGAGTGGAGTTGCCAATACGTAATATTAATATTTGTATGTATAAATTCCATATTTTACTTTCTAATCTAGTAAAATTTTTAGAACTGCTCTCGGCAGTAATGTACTAAATAATGGCTAAAGGCTGTTTACGACCTTATAGTGATGGATTTATTATAAACTATTCGAATATTGCTTTGAAAGACGAAGTTAAAAACTTTTGCTTACTTATAAAGCAGTTGTAAACATTAATGTCTCTCAAGTTTAGAACCAAATGGTATATTATTTATCCTGTCCATGACAAAAAAGCGGCTAATGACATTTTGTTGCTCTTTAGACCGGTAGGTGTTACTTAACGTCATTTTTTATTGCAATTCGACTACTTTTAATACAAATAAGCATAACTTAAAAACGGTTAACTGTGAAAGATTTTTTTGTAACTGCTTTTTAGTTGTGTATGATCATAATTGTGTTTATACAAATCCTAATGTGTATGAATGTAAAATCAAACTCAAACAAAGCTTTTATTAAAAAGAAGTCATTTATTTAAAGAATAACATTATAATTACAAAAACGAAATACAAAAATTGGCACCTTATTTATTCATACAAGGAAATAATCACAGCTTCTTGCTTAAAATCACAAAATATTAAAAATAAACTCTGTTATATAGGAAACATACCTGGGACATATTTTTCAGATATGCTCGGGGATTCGAATTAGTAACGCGACGCTCTGATACATGATTTGTTAAATTCAAAAAGTTTTGCGGGTACATACATTTTACATTGACTCTGCCATTATTTATAGTACCTACTGTTTCCTCAAAATCTGTGAAATCGTACAGCTTAGAATTTTTCTTCATCGCTAACTCCACTTGGTGATGAACCTGGTCTCAACTCATAAATGTGTGACCAGGCTCGAAGTAGTAAAGATTATACTCTCCGTAGCGATCAAATTACTGTTCACCATGTGGATAATTAATGAATATAACAACCAGTTTTTACTCTGTGCACTACAGTTATCTAGCCAAATATGCATAGTCTGTACATCTCGGTACAGCATCAAGAAGTAATAGAATGCGCTCATGATATCCTCCTGTTTCCTACCAGCTATACTGTCATGCCATAATACAGTGAGTGGTTTAAATTCACAGGTGATTTCATCCACAGGAGCAAATGTTTGATTGTACGCTGTAACTCTGTTACAGAAAATAAATGCTTTAAAAGTATCTAGTCTCGGGGGCATGATTACTTTTTCTAAATCGGAACTATAGAATATTTCGAATGAGCTTTGTTTTTGACTCTTATGTAAATCATACAACTGTCTAGCCTTCGTGTACTTCTCATGATGCTTAGCCCAGTTATCACAAATGTTACAGTCAGCACCCAAACCTTTGATTGGGTGCTGACAGTAACATTATCATTTGGAGTTCGCTTTTTATGCAAAACATAAGTTTCACATAATTCGCATTCTTCGTGACCTAGCTTTGTGAAAGATATATTCATTTTCTTGATAGTATGCGATCGGTATAGCTCATACGAAACTTATAGGTCACGATGTTTTTCACAAAAAATCATTATACATGAAAGTGATATTGACACTGGGTAAATACTTTCTTAATGGAGCATGCTCACGCCTGTAATGATGTTCAGTGGGATGGAAAGCCTCTACATGTGCTGTTAGTAAACTTCGATCAATCGCTGCAGTTTTTTGATCCACCTGAGCACCTGAGCACACGCTTATCAATATTATTTTCACTATACAATGAGTTATAGAAAACTTTATCGTTAGATTTTTTATAACCTAGGGTAATCAAAAAAAATCTTTACACACTTGAATCGAAATACCTTCATTTGTTTGCAATGTAAAGGCTTTCCTGGCACTCTTTTTTGGGTCTGTAATCACTACAGACCCAAAAAGGAACCCAAGAGGAAGATCACTTCCTCTTGGGTACAGTGACATACATGATTATTTATAAACTTTCGTCTTTCTGTCCAAGTTTTACTATTTACTGCTTCACGATCCGTTTCAATGAAAAAGGTTGAACATTTCTTCCGACAATTATTACACCCTGACTTAACTTGGTTCTCTTTCCTCTTGTTATTCATTGCTTCCTTTTTTCTTTCTGTTCAACTAGTGTTATATTTCTTTCGTTTTTGATGTCGCTCAGGTAACATTTCTTCGCATTGTGTGAAATTGCTTACAATATAAATATCTTCGAGAAAACCATCCCAAGTATTTCTCCTCTTGTGGCTTACCTCTGGCCCTTCAATTTTGTCTTGGAATGAGTTAAGTGTACCCAAAGTAATTTCCCTTACTAGTCCAAGTATCATCACTCACAAGAGGGTTTGATTTTCTATCTGTTGCCGGAGTTTGCAAAAGCTTTGTCTTTTTGGTCAATAATTTCATCGTTTTTCTTGAAGTCGATGGAACATTTATATTGTCCTCAGAAGAAGATGAATTTTGGCTGTCAAATGGTGGATAATAATCCTTGTCAAGGACAGAATCATCAGAGTCGAAATCGTCTTTAGTATCAAAAACCTCTGGGGTCTGACAAAGAATTACTGAATCTATATTTTTAGTGTTGGGTTCACATTGTGGTGACGGTCTACGGTCTTGATCATCAAGTTGAGTCGAAGTGCCATCTTTGGTCGATGATGCGGCATTCTGCTTTGAGTTAACACTATTCAATTTCTTCATGGCTAAGCTGTAAATGTGAGATATATTTTGTGTTGTTTGTGTTCACATATTTGGTCCAAGGAAGGAGATGTTAAAGAATATTCTCTAGAGTACAAATCCTTTATAAAGTCTATTTTCGTATCACTTGTTATTGTTTTGTTTTTTAGAATATTACACTGAGCGTCTAAATCTTGAATATCAAGTTGTCGTTTTTTCACGATCGGAATCATGCAATATTGATTTTCCGGTTCAGTGCGTCTATTAACCATATTTAGTATTGTTTTAGATCTTCCAGAACGAGTACTTTATCTGTAACAAAAATATATAAGTAAAAACAAGTATAACTGTGAATGACATACCTTTAATGTCAAATTATAATATAATGATTATAAATTATGGAGTTAAAATAGTTTGCCATTTAGTATCATTAGTTGCACTGTAATTCCATAATAATACTTATACCATAATAAACACATAAAATTAATGGTAAAGTGTTCCTATAGTAATATAAATCTAAATAAATAAAGCTGTCAATAATAAAAAGGACTTTTTTAAATCACATGTCATGATGTAAACATAGATCTGCCATAGAAACTAATTAAATATCCAAAAACAATGCTGAACTCAGATTTTATCGAGAAAAAACACAGACTATTTTCTTATGTTAGCTCTCCTTAGTTAGTTTTATTTTAAAGGTGCGTTATGTATTGGAGTGAAGCATTTACCCTATAAACGGACCTTAAGAATATAACATAAGGAAGTGTGAAAATAATTTAAATACCTACTTACTTAACGTAAAATATTTATTTATTAAGTATTTTACATTACATTTAGGTTTCATCAGTGTACTTAAACTATTTAAACACAAAGTAAAATTAGAACTAAAACTATAAATAAAATAAACAATAACTTACCTGACTATATGTTTTTCCACCATGATGTTATATGGCGGTAACATAGCGTCGCCAAATGTGCTCTTCCGCTGAGATCCTTGTTTGCACTGACCTAGGGCGAGGGACACGGTCGTCGCGTGCGTAATGTAAATAGTCGCTTTCTAGTGATGTGTTGTGGCTTAACGGCTTATTAGTTAGGCAATCAATGAAAAAAGTAAAATTCTTTACTTGAACAGAGAATGCTACGGCTTTCTTTTATCGTTTTTATAATATAAATGCTATGAGAATTCAACACTAAAAGGGGGCTAAGAAATTTTAACCGCCTTGTAGTTAGGCGTTGAAGTATAACCGTCTTTTAAGTATGTTATATAAGGTATTGTATCCAAACGAAACAAAGTTAAATAGCTGCTAAATTACTTTAACCGCTTTCTAGTGCAATGAAAAATGATAACTGTTTTTAAGTTTAGCTTTGACTGTGAAAACGTTGTATCCATCCAAACGATAAAATACTTTTGTAACCATTTAGTCTAGCTTAACTAGTTAGCCGCTGTATAGCAATGTAAAACTTAATTTTAATGTATTTAACCGCTTTTTCGCTAAATCTATTTTCAAGACGGTAAAAGATAGAGTAAAAGTTTCTTAGAACAGTCGATAGCGCTTTTTTTTTCATGTACTATGGTATTTAAAAGTGAAAATTGACCAAATGTCATTTAGCCGCCTTTTAGCTTGAGGACGGCAGCGTAGGTGTGGGTTCGATTACCTCTCAGTGCAAATATTTTTATGCATGAATATAGCTATTTGTGACTCGGAGAGCACTTGAAGTTGTCGATCTTGGTTGTCATTCGAACATACTCGTAGTTTACACAGTTCACAGTTTACCTAAACAGTTGTTACGGGTAATTGGAGCCCTTAAAAGTCTCAACAACTGGTCTAACTGCAGTCTTCGAAATTGGCTGTAGGTTGTGGAGGGCAGATGGAATGTATGTTTTTGGAATATAGAAGTTCAACGACGACATAGTAAGACTGGAAGAAGCGAACTCTCACTCTCAAATTGTACAAATTCGTGCCTCTGCGGCATTTCCCATAAGCCATATTCTTAGTAAGATAAGTAACTTCGTTTCAAAAATCTCTGCAGTTCCATAATGGAACTAGACAATGTGTTATTATATTATTATTCTGTAACAATGGTACTACAGGGATTATAGCCATTAATTTTGTAATACGCTTGACTAGAATCAATCTATACAAACTGACTATGACCCACAGCACTTTGTGGATTCATTACGGTGAGACCACCTGTTCATTCATGTTAGGTGAAGGAATGAAGTTTTCTTTGGTTTTTAAGGTTCCCTTTAATGTGGTTGAAGTTTTATTCTTAGGGGTATTTAAGTTCCTTAGTAGAAGCAGGCCACGGCAATGGCGCAAAGTGCCACACCATACCCAGGGGCTAGACGGGGATATCATGGTCCCCACACTGGGGGAAGAGGGTCATCTCAACAGAGATGTCCCCGGGTCTGCCGGGGTGCGAGAGATATGTCTTGTATAATCTCACCTCCGGCAATCAAGGACCCATGGACGGCGTACGTTTTGGTCAGTTCGAATCCGACATAATCACCTCCATCGATTTTAGTGGAGGTGGTATCCGTAGGGATTTAAAAAAAAGGGGTTTTTAAGTTGTGTTAAGAGTGGATAATTGTGTAAGCCCTGAAAAAATGACGTATAAAGTAAAATAGTAGTACAAATAAATTCATAACCATAAGAAGATTTAATTAGGACATAAAATAATGATGCATAAAAATAAGCAACGGATCTCTTAGAAAACATCTAACTACGTAGCACTTACTCTTACAGATTTGTTCTTAGAAATTCATTGCTTCTTTTTGTTTCATTAATAAATAAATACTTATACGCAGATGGTCTACGTTAGAAACAAGGTCATTATTACATGAACTACCTAATGAAGACATGTGTAACCTTATTTAGTGACAGTTTATTGTTCTTTTTACAGAATTAACTTTTCCTTTTGTTTTGTTAAAGTAATAAAAAAGTAAGACTCACAAAAGTGACTCATTAATTTTTTTTTAAATACTGGACACTGTACTCCTGGGAGCTGTATTAGTTATATTCGTGTAAGTCAGTGATCCGTGTAAAAGATTTCTGTAACAGGAACGGGCCAGGGGTCCTAGCCAAAATGCATTCGTTCCGAATCTACATTCGTCATCGCTCTGAAAATGTATGGTAATGACATTTGTTGTCGAATGTCATGCGATCCGATTCCGACAACAAATGTCACTCCCATACATTTTCAGAGCGATCACGGGTGTAGATTCAGAACGAATGCGTTTTGGCTAGAGCCCCAGCAGGCCTAACACGGGCGCGGGACAAATATCTCTCTCCACCGCTTATGTCAAATTGACGGGGACAAACGCGTTTGTCCCTAATTGCTAGCATGGCGTGGAAGGAGATAACTTATGTCCCTCGCTGTGACGTAGACAAGGGACTGTTTCTCCACTTGCTTAGCACGGCGGCCGTAAAGTGGACAAGATATGTCTCTTTTTGACAGATTATAGAGAGATATTAGTCTCCGAACTATTGAGGTGGGGACAAAAATCGTAACCGAAAAATGAATACATTGAATTTGATTAATTAATTAATGAATTAAAATTTTTCTATATATATAATTATATATATATGGGGAAGGGGGGATTTAAATATTTTTCTCAAATAATTTTGACCTTCAATATTTAAAATCCAGTAATAAAGTATTAATATTCGTATCTATGTATATGTACATAAAAATATATAAATAAATATATATATATATATATATATATATATATATATATATGGACTCTACAACCGGTCATAGTGGGACCCCCCCCTACAGCGGTCAGCAGTACGAGTGTGACACCCTAGGCATTACAAACATCGATAGGCCATAGTAACCATTTTCCAACAGGTGGGCCGTGTGCTCGTCTGCCACCTAAATTGTATAAAAAATCCAAACATATAATCCTATATTATTACGACACATTACGTAACACAAACACAATACATCCCATTACTTAGCTATATCTACATTATATGAAATTAAAATAACACCGACAATTTAAAAAGTCAATGTTGCACTTATAAAATATGCACGTTGCTGGGTTTTATCAATTTGGTCGAATAATACTTTTTCGTATATTGGTAGCATTAAGTGGACAAACGTTCTCCCCGGTGACAAACTAGTCTCTCCTCGACGCCATGCTAGCTAAAGGGAGAGAGAAGGAGGGAAAGACAAATTTTTCTCCACTCCCCGGGGACTTTTGTCTTCGCGCCATGCTAGCCCTACAGGTCTAGTACACCCCGTGCTGTAGAAGGCGTAGATACAGAATGATGTCTGTCTGTTTCTCTATTTAAGTCCGTTTCATCTAGGTCTTGTATTATTAAGCCCGTATTTCAGAACGTTGTGCTCATAAGTGAATCAACTCTGACAATGACTTTTCTGCTATTTAGAATAAATTCTGTACCTACTCAGATCTGATCTGATCATCTGTAATTGAATTTCATAATACTATTTCTGCAATACTCTTCATATTTTAAATTTTCCACTTGACCTTCTTGTTCTTCTCTCCACAACCAATTGGCGAAATCGTTGTTCTGCAGTTAGACTGACCTTTAGATCGACGGCTTAATAAGCTCAAGGCTCGGCCAGACCAATGCAAATTATCTTCATTCAAATATTAGCACTGAACGGGAATCGAATCCGCGTCTCCTGCGTAGCAATCAAGTTCACTACCGCCACGACCCAGTGCCTGTCTCATTTCATCTGAACGTTTATTCGTAAAATAACTTTAAAGGAAACTTCAGAATAATAATATTAGAATTTTCTATATACTTCGTAGTAAACTTTGAGAAATGAAAACAAGATCGGAGTGAAGAAATTCAATGTTATTATGATGAAGTACGTACTCTTGCCCAGTTCCTTTTATGATAAAGAAATAATAATTAACTTTCTTGAACCATGCACCTGTGTATGAAACAAAAAAAAAAACAAACAAAATCTGCATTAGGTACTTACCTATATGAGACACAGTCCTAAAATAGTTCAGAGTGTAAGTACCTTCGGCTCGTTGTCAAATGAGTGTCTAATGGACGGGAAGCCATTGAACCCGTGGCCAATTTCAATAAAAGCGAACCTAATCTGATGAGTATTCAACTCAAATAAGGCAAGTTTATTTTAATTGATACATTTTCAGGGATTGGTATAAGAGATTCGTTCGATACTGTGTTTTACTGGATAACTAAAGAGTTGTCTGCGTGGTCCCCGCGTAAAATTTGCGTCACCTCATCTCTTTTCATGAGGCGACTAAGGGACAAGGCTGTTTAACATCAGACAGATATATACAGCCCAGACTTAGCTTCAGATGTGTACCTCGAGTCAACAATAGTATCCGGAATACGGCAATAATAGGCTTACCCCCTATTATTTTGGACCGAATGCAATGTTTGGTGAAATATTGGTGTTAAGTCACCCCGGGGGGAAATAGGCTAAAAGTATGTGTGTATACTAGAATTTTGAAAGTTCGTGCGGATGCACAGAGTGGAAATCGAACCCACGCCCTCTGCGTAGTAGTTGGTTGAATACACTACCGACAAGCCAAAGAGTGTAGAGATCGCCTCAGAAAAGAAAACACCGCCACTGGTAAAATTATTTATATCTATAGTAAATAGTCTGCACGATAACTTGTAGAACATTACCCGCTTCACTATTACATGATAGCAAATAACCCTGACAGCGGTTTCCTGAAATATTTTTAGTCAACCATAAATCTCGGGATATTTTGTACGGTGAGCGCGTGTGTTGCACGCCTCACGTCATTCCCATGATTGTTAATTATTATAAATCGATGGAGGCTGCGCGGCGGTCTCGTCGACTCGATTCGATTATTATCATTAGATTTATCGCTGATCGCTTGTAACAGGCCGACGACGCTTTTGAAGGAAGATGCGAGTTTATGGTTTTATTTTTCTATTCTAATAGGTGGCAAACAGGCGAGTTTAACTTTCATATCGATATAGTTTAAGGAAAGATTAAAAAATATCTGAACAGAATACAGAAAAAACCGACATGTTTCCACGGTGCACAATTTCACAGACGCAGACATGGACACATTTATTAGGTATGACAAACGTGTTGCAATATCATGGACAAGCTTCTTTCCACAGTGCGTAGTCCGCAATATCGCGCACGCATTTTTTAAACAGCCAATCGTGAAAAGCAGTCCTTCGACGGACACTCTACTAGGTCTATATAACTAAGTATATGTTACGATTTCTTGCAAATTTACAATTCAAAATATACTTCGCCAAAATAACGTTTGTCATTCAAATTTAGATAGGTAAAAGTTAATACTTTGACGGGATTCAAACACGCGATCTTTCACTTACAGGGGGCACGCTCTGACCGCTAAGCCACGAGGCCTCGTCTGAATCATTCGAAATTCTCCTATACAAGCATCTTTGGGGGGAATTTTAGAAGCATTATTTTTTTCCAATTCAAATTTGATTTGAACAGTCCGTATATCAATTGCTTTTCATAATTTTCAGCAGGGAAAAATAATGTCGATTATCAAATAAGAATTTCGACGAACCAAAATTCTACACCGACTTTTATATTCTGTCTTGTTAAAGAACTCAGACCCAGTGCTATAGTAGGTACAGCCTATTACCCTAGTTGGGTCCTTATGTAACAGCAATATATCAATTTGCTAAAGGCGTGCTCTTAACATTAAGTACTAAGCTCACAAGCTTACACCATTTGGTAAAGTGACATTATAATACATCACGAACATTCTTGTTGATTTAGGAGCACTTTTTGACCTGTCCTTTCCATAAGTAGGTACGGTACACTCATCGTTAAAATATTTCGTCATTACCAGATAATAATGAATTGTAGAAGCATGCATATTGAAAGTAACCAAAATGGATCGAAAGTGCATCATATCAGAAATCCATTTACACAGCGTATAGATTTTTAATTTATTGTCACGAACACGTCGTTGAACTTAAAAATTTATGTCCGGAGCAAATTGAATTAAATAAAGTTATTTTATGGCTTTTTCATTGGATAGCCGTATCTTTTCCAGATTTCAGTTCTTCGTCTACTGTTAATGTTATTTTATTGTACTCACTGTATATGTATTCCTATAGGATTAGGAAAAAATTGCAAAATATTTACCCGATATTTCATTGTTGTCTCTTATATGAAGATGACCACAGAGAGATAAGTCCTGCCAGGGTACGAGGGATATGTGGGCTACTATCTCACCTCCGGCAACTAAAGACCCAGTGACAGCGTGCGTTTTAGTCCGTTCAAGTCCGACATAACCTACCCAACCTACCCAACCGGCTCCGTGAAGATTGTTCACACAATTGAAAAAAAAAAAGAGTGATGAGTCCAAGTGTTATTGATCCAGATTTATTTAAAACCTAGCGGTAGCCTAGTGGTATGGGTAATGGACTGCTGAGACGAGGTCTCGAGTTCGATCCCAGGTTTACCATGGCACACACCAATGACTTTTCGATGCTTTTCGAAGTTATGTGTGTATTTATCGCAGGTTTATAAGTGCCTCGGAGAGCACGTTAAGCCGTCGGTCCCGGTTGCCATACAAACATCTATGGCAGTGGTTACGGGTAGTTGGAGCCCTCAAAAGTCCAACCAGCCTAACTTGGAACTGCGATATCGCCATTGGTCATTAGACCATCGGTTGTGGAGGTCAGATGGCAGTCGCTTCACGGAAAATATCGAAGTTCAGCCGCATCACAGTTAGACTGGCAAGCCGACCCCAACTGAGTTGGGAAAAAGGTTCAGGGAATGATGATTTATTTAAAACTTCATCAGTTAAGTTAATCTTTATTTTATTATTGAAGGATTTGAATAACCAAAAATGATTTATCCGAATAAATCAAACTAAGGACCTTATTAAGAAACGTAAACGTAAACGCAACCATAATGACAACGACGCAATCTATAATACTCAAAATAAAGAAATACATAAGCTATTAAGTAAAATAGTTCACCCATTAGCTACCTCCTTCAAACACAGCTATATTGAATTCAAATCATAATGTTAAACCAGTAACACGGAGATGATCGGTCTCCAACCATGCCATTAATATAACGTTTGCGAGCGGTAGTTAATATCAAAGAATAAGAAAGCAATAGAGATTATAGAACCATGGTTGTATGGGGGTGGGCTAGTAATACCAATGTATAGTGTAATAGCCCCTCTTTGTGTGGTCCCTTCGCTGCACCTCAGTTATATCGATATAAATCCAACTGAGGTTTGTGACTACCTACGCGGGCAGTTAGTGCAGAATAATACATAAATAACATCCTTACAAAGTGGATTTTATAACTAATGTCATAGTAATTAAATGCTGCGACAGAAGCAAGCATTGTACCGATGTAAGAATGCTTAATGGCTTATGAGAAATTGGGTATCATGTTACTGAGACAGATTTATTATTATGATACAAGTAAATTGAAAAAGTTAATATTTATGAATGGTCGATTTCGTAATTAGACCGCATTTTGAACAAAATCAATCCTTTAAAGTAAGTGTATAATTGTAAGTATAAAATTACTAATTAAGTATCATATATCACAAAATTAAACCACTATAAGGGATTCTATTGCAATTTATTTGGTATATTTAGATTTAGCCCGACGTTTCGGTCGTTTTTCAGCAGCAGTTCATGGTTGACTAAGCCATGGATGACTAAGGAGCTATCCTTTGTGACATAGTTTTGAAGTTTAAACTATTTCAAAGTAATTCGGCGTTAACAATAAAGTAATTATATTTAATAATTTCGTTATTATCTCCATATTACCAATTAGAATAAAATTATAATAATATTCATGAAGCAGTTTTTAGCAGACATTTTGCTTTCATTACAATCTAAGTGAGCATAAAAGCAATATACGAACGTAAGTGCTTCTGCGTGTGTTGAAATTTAGGATACGTTATGAGAATATTGGATATTATGTACACTTGTTGCCTTGTTGGTATCATTTGCATTTATTTACTCTATTGTTGTTAGTGTTAAATGTCTAGTTTTAACTAGATAGTGCTATCAAGATAATATAAAAGTTTTATTATATTGTAGCCTCATTATCACAAAATAATGTTGGCATTGTTGCCAGCCGGTAACCGCATTCTCTCAGGAGTTTTGACTTTGGCCCCAATATTGTCTAGCATCTTACTACAGGCTAAATCATTCTCTCTCTCCAATTGAGTCTTGGCTACATATATAATAAATAGGCTTAGCAATAGACAATTGAACTACCAAAATAAAAACGTATTGATTTGCCAAAGTTCCTTCTTTGTGTTATGACGTTGCATCTAATAAAAAAAGATGAAAGACTGAAATTTGTTAATTTTATTTACGACGGTTTATTAATGGGTAATTGTGTACTTACATCATTCACACCCTGAGAACAGAAATTTGTTATAACAAGTCTGTTGCCTGCAAGTTTCGTGGTTGTTATGCTGAAAATTGGCACTCGTAGAACAAGATCAAACAAGATGTCTGATTTATGAGCTTATCCGGTTTAGTTTCTGTTGTTCTTAGCAGATCAAATGAGAATTTTTTTAAAGAATATGGACAGGTGAAGAGAAATATTTGAATATGTTGTATTTTTCTCTACTGGTGCTATAGCGTAGGTACATTTAGACCAGCTAACTGGTACTGCTATGGGCTAATTAATTTACTGTGATCAAGATACAAAAAATATAATCACTACATAGTACCTATATGTCTCTATGTCCCTTTGTATGCTTAAATCTTTAAAACTACGCAACGGATTTTGATGCGATTTTTTTAATATATAGTGATTAAAGAGGAAGGTTTATATGTATATAACATCATGCTGCAACCTACTGGTGCGGTGCAAAGGTGAAAAATGTTGCAAAAACGGGGTGACGCAGACGAAGTTGCGCGGGTCAGCTAGTTTGAAATAATTTAATGATAGCATACATTTTCGTCACGTAATTAATAAGCCATGTTTTACTGAATTCGGTGTAGCTTTTATATAACTTACTTATTTCATCGACCATATGTATCGTATCGATAACATAGGTACGTTCCTAGTCCTCAGTAAAATAATTTAATGGTCGATATTATCTCTATTTGCTTTTGTTTGAAACTAGAGGAAACAAAATAATTGTTTCGTGACCCACATGTTATGTGAGACCCACTTGTAATTTCAACCCGTAATTTCTGCTGCGGCACGACTTTGTTTTACTATTCATTTAATTCATGATGCTGAATAGGAATATGCAAGTAATTACTTAAAATTCCGAGAGATATCTCTAATTGGGGGAGATATATTGAGTATTATCTGACCTCCGGCAACCTGTCTTGAAGACTGCGTGCGTTTTAGATGATTCGAGTCCGACATAACGACAGCCACTCGATTTGAGTCCGACATAACATCTCCCACCGGCTCCGCAATGGTGGTTAAAAATATATGTTGTAAAAAAAGTACTAAAACGAAAGTGTTAGGTATAACTACAATCGTAAATTTAATTTTATCTTAAGTACTTATTATTTGTATATTTCATATTTTGGTAATTGTAGTGGTAAATGTTATTAATTTTCACCATCATAGAGATGTATTTTTCTAATTGCATTCGACGTCGGGGTGAATTCGTAGCTCAGGGATTGCCTTCCGGCTAAACAATTGTGAAAGATGTATTAATTTGCAAAACTCTATACACTAATTCCTCTAGCACTTTACTACTAGTTTACTGAATGCTTTGTGTAAATCACTTGGTTATCTGGTAAATAAAAAAAAAAAAATAAAAATATTTAGTATATACCTATAACCTGATATGTCTGTGATCTTTGGAGTATGTACTGAGGACTTGTCGTGATCTTCTTTATACCCGTGCCAAGTGTGAGTCTTCACATATTTTGTAAGTATATAGACCTACACGAATTCAACAGATCGATCCACTTTCAACACAATCATGATAAAAGTGACCACAGACTATCGATCATTGTGACTTTAATACTTCGCAATAAATTACTTTTAGATACTGCTAGTAAAGATTGTACCCACTCGCAAAATGTTGAAGTATAGATAACAATTTAATGACCGATTTGAAGAATCCTAAAAAAAGGCATAAAAGTGTGGACATTTCGTGTTTGCCATATAGAAATGATCTTTGTAGATTTCTCTAAATGTGTAGCGAGTTCTTAAAATCTTCGGGGACACCTACTGATTACCGGATTAGGTTCTGGCACAGGCCATCTGCTAGGGGTTGGAAGTCCACTCGCCGAATAAAAAGGTGGAGTTAGCAATTTCTGGCCTTCGAGGTGAAAAACGCGGTTACAGCCGGGAACAACGTAAAGAGCAAAATGATATTGATCGGTGTAGTGATATTTCCATCTACAAAAATAAAAATCCAATTCATATATTCCGTTAAGTATATATTACAATTTTTCAAAAATAGAATGTATTGAGCATAAGGCCTGACGTAGTAAATAAAACTGGGCCAACACGTACGACGCAGCTGTTGCACTTTTATAAAAAAATATAACTTTCAATGCAATGGGTGCAAAAGGTATGTGAAAAGAAATTAAATCGTGAGAATGTCAAAGTTGACATTCGTCTTACTTTGAAGATAGGGCATGGTAAACTTAACGGCTGCCAAACAGATATTTTACATAAATTCAAAATAATGAAGAACACAATCCTCGATGTTAACGTTTGATGTTCTTATCTATAATACATAGATAATTAGCTATACAAACTACATACTATATTTTAGCAATACAAGTAATACAATACAATTGCAATGTTCAGTGCAATTTCCTGGTATTCTATATACAGTTTTAATAGTGTAAATGGAAGATGAGTCGCCATCGAAGTTGCGGCGTGGCGAATGAGTAAACGCTATGTTCAGACCTACGGGAACATGAAGCGATTTTTGACGAGAAAACCCTCCCTCTGCTCAAATTGCTATAATAAATCACCTAAGATTGCTTAGAAATAACCATTCGCTATTACCGAGTGATTGATTTTTTCTGGACGAGCTGTTGAAAATCTATGAGTGTTATTAAGTTCGGTCTATAATGTTGACTTTCTATAAATTAGTTACAATCGCTGTGGCTGAGGGTATATTGAATCAATACAGGGTGTTGCGGAAACGCTCCCAAAAACAAAAACAGGGGTTACCTGCTACTGACCACTTTAACAAAATTGGGCTACTTTCTTTCGGTAAGTTCCATGATTTTTAAACCATTTAAATAGCATTATTGTGTGAATTATGTTAAAGAAAGGGCTTCAAAATCATGGTACCTACCAAAAAAAAGTAGCCAAGTTATCTATGTTTAGGATACTATTTGCGTGGCTTTACCTACTTATTTTCTTATAAATAAACAAGACATCGGTCTAGTTTATCATATTAATGCTGTCTATGCTACTTTTTGTTAAATTAGCCTTAGGCTGTCAAAGGATCTTAAGGTATCCAGGAATTTTTGGAGCCAACTGTATACCAAAATAACTGGATATTTTTGTATATTGTATGTATCTTTACAGTCTGATTCTAGAACCCCTAATTCTTACCTACTTATTTAGACTGGTTTTCTATAGGCGATGTAGAATGTTCCAGAATTATATTATTAACGTTTGCATTTGAACAAATTGTAGTTGTGGTGACTATTTGTTTATTTGTTGTTGTTGTATTGAACTTTCCAATTAAATTTAATGAGTCCACAGAGGACTTTAGTTTGGGAGGAATCCTCTCAGTACGAGATTTAAGGGTAGGTAACTCATTAGCGACCGTATTGTGGTTCTAATAGTGGGACAATATATCTATTAATTTGAGGAATATTTCAACCTCCAATGGTTAATGACCATGGTAGCTGATGACCGACGGGAATCGAAAATTACAATTTTTTTTTATCTTATGCATGAGATATATACTCGTAAGTACCACTAAAGGTCAATAACCTTAAAAAGCTCAAACAAAATTTTAAAAGAAGGGTATTAGAAGGTTGCTATAAGGTCGGTGTTCTGAACGTCCATAGGCCATTAGGTGGACCGTGTACTCTGCCACCTAAGTGGTATAAAAATACAACTGTAGCAAACAAGCATACGGCAATTTGGTGAGACCTATAAATGCTTGCTTTGCTAAGGGTGTTTAAAATTATAGCTACCAAATCGGTTTTTGAGTTAGAGTTTTAATTTACTTTGTACTCGCAAAACATCAAACTTCAATAGCTCTTAAAACTTATTCTAGTAGTTCAATTCCCACGGGGTTTCTAGTTAAAATATATTCACATAAAACGCACATTTTGCACAAGCCCTTACTTGTGATAGAGTGTACAAGCCACGTGTTTATTAGTAGTCGTAAAATAAGACATTTCAAACACTTTCAGCTCATTGCAAATGCTTTCATTTTATGCTTTATCATTATTAGCAATAAGAAATTCTTATGCATTTTATGAAGTACTTTTACCCCATGCTTAATATTTCCACATCATACTGCAGCCTATTACACTGTCGTAATTATTAGAACTTTTACTCGCATTTTTACTTTCCACTCGATTAATAGCGAAGTTCTAAGAGCCCTTTTTCAAACAGTCGAAAGCCGGTGCGCGCATCAGAAGGGACGACGCGCGCGCACGCTGCGTTAAGATTTCTGTAATTGAAAAATCTTAGCGTAATTTAAATTTTCTTAATTCGAATCATTTATATTACTACCCTGTTTTAATGCTATTCCGTGAGTGTATGTAGTGGCCATTTATAAGTTGAACTTTGACTTTAGGTGAGTTTATTATTGGTCTCTATTAATATTATACGACAATTAGTTTTTATTATTATTATTATATAATTCGCAATAAAAGAGAAATCAAAGATATTAGTTACAAAAGATACAGTAATAATATTAATCTGTTAATATATAATTATGTACGTGTTTTACAGGGTCTTAGGTAAAGTCCTGAACCCGAAGACACATGTTATTAATCCGGTTAAATTACATACCTATTAATATAAAAAAAATCGATTTGGCAAATTTTATTTAATATCATTTAATTAGCATTATTTACTCTTTATCGTATTAGTGAAGCTTGAAGTATTGTAGGATAATTTCCTAAAAAAATATCATCACAAAAAAAAAACAAATAGCGCCATAATGCGAGTTGTTATTTTTTAATGAAATTATTGTTTCATTTAGTTTCACTAACAAGGTGAAAAATGAATAATGTAAGTTAAACGATATTAAAATTAAAAAAAAACTAAACATTTTTTTTATGCCAATTTGTTGTACCTATACCAGATGTATTACTACTACCAGGTGGCTTCGGCTTCGTGAGCGCTTCCCGAACATCCTGTATATGCAGGTGTTTGAGGCTCTTTTTAATGAGATGCCTTTTTTTAATTTTTTCGCATTCGTCCTACTAGAAATTACCTTGCATAGTAATCCATACTCGCTCAGTCCGTCTTAACCTTCTTGATATTTTATATCAAAACTAAATATATCGTCAAACTTTTATTTCAATTTTTTTTTTATTAGTGTGAATTTTTCAATTCGTAGAAATATTTTTTTAAGTTCAGCGATATTTTCATTGATTATGAGACTAAATAAAATAAAATGTTGTATGTATTGTTGCAGTGCTATAAGTGGTTACCCCGTCAATTGCCACCAAATAATTGTAGTGTATTTAAATCCTATAAAAGTAACAATTAGGCAGGGATTTCTGTGATTAACTAAATTTTTCCGTTAATTTTTCGATTAATTTTTCCGTTGACTGTGTCATGTTTTTAAGTTCTGCGGGATAAATAAATATGATAATATATTATATTTGTATTTATTTATCCCGCAGAACTTAAATACCAATGCGGAAGATATTTGTTTAAAATAAAAGAAAGAAGTATCATATTCAATGCACCAGCTATAGTAGGTACGCACATGTTCATACAATGGTAACCTATTGAAATATCGAATTTCTGTTACCCGAATCTTAAAACCCCGAAAACGGTTGGTAGAACTTTTAAAAGACAGATGTAATGAATGACAACTTTCTATAATTCCGTTTTTCATTTCCCAGATGAATCAATTTCCAGGTGCACTAAAACCAAATTTCCAAATAGTATTTTTTTGTTTTCCATAGTGTCATAATCCAAATATAGTTATACCAGATTCTCAGAATATTTTTTTTTGTTTCCCATCGTACCATTTTCCAAATAAACTTTTACCAAATTTTTATAATCTTTTTATTTGGTTCCCATACAATCGTTTTCCATCTAAACTATGTACAGGTATAGTAGAAGTCAGTAAATTTATACGATTCATTTATTTGGTGGGTACCTACAGCAAGTAATTTAGAAATATTAGTTGCCTATTACAGATAGGTTTAAGTGTCAAATTCGACTCAGCAGGTTAGGTTAGGTTAGAACTGCGACCCCCCGCACGAGCCGAGCGAGCGAAGCGAGCGTGCCGCGGCAGCGGCCGGCGAGTGCTAGCTACCTCGTAATTTTTCCATTGGATCCATTTTTAAAAATCTGGATATTGTTTGTCTGGATATCAATAAACTGAATTTCAAAAATTTGTGTTTTAAAAATTCGGCTTTCGTGCATATGGATTACGGTCATCTGGATTTCGTGCATTTAGATTTCGTGTGTCTGGAATTCGTTCGTCTGGATTATAAAACGTCGTACAAATGAATAAATAGGAAAATGAAATTCGGAGTTGCGATTATATGGCAAATAAAACTTCGGAATTTGGAAAACCGGGATTATGAATAAATGGCCAAACGTTTTCTGGATTATGATATTCGGAATATTAAAATTCGGGATTAAGATAGGTAACCTCATACAATAATGCTTGTTCTACATTCCCTATAAAGATGTCAATAATAATCGCGTGTATTATTAAAGTTTGGACAGCATTCCTGCCTCAATTGCTCACCGTTATAACGTGTAATTAACTTGATTGTCTAGTTCGGGAACAAAGGAGTTCATATGTCATACCTTTCATATGGCAAGCGTGAATTTGCACAAGTGTCGGCTTTGTCATGTTTACCGAGTTCGACTATTGACTATATCTGCATTACCAGTGTATGGTATTGGATGGTATGTACTTGTATGTGTCTAAAAATTAAGCTGTAGGCATGAGTATTTTAATACTTTCAATTCAGTAAGTAGATATTTATCATACAATTCTAACGTATCGGATTGAATTATAAAATTGTTTTAACAGTGAAGAAAAACATTGCGAGGTGCGGAAACTTTTCCAAGGTATGTGTGGTTTATATTGAAATGAGGCTCGTTCTGAGAATTGAGAGATTGAGACTGTTAGTATATATATAGGTCGATATTATTATTATTATTATTATACTGTTATAAAATTGGTTTAACAGTGAAGAAAAACATTGTAAGATGCGTAAACTTTATTCAAGGTATGTGTAGATTATATTGATATGGGGCTCGTGCTTGATTGAGAGATTGAGACTGTTAGTATATATATTATATAAGTAGGTCGATATTATTATTATTATACTATTTACATAGAGTAATTATGCATAATAATATCCAATTAGGTACATCATAAATAGTGTTGCCCAAATTCAGTCTTGGTCTTGCAGTCTTGGTCTTGTTCTTGCGTTTTTGCAAGACCAAGACCAAGAACAAGACCGCGTATTTTTAGCAAGACCAAGACCAAGACTGACCGTGCAAGACTTGAGCAAGAACAAGACTTAGCCTGCAAGACTCTTGCGTCTTGCAGCTAGGACTTAGCGCTATTTCACGGAGTAGTTAGGTGTAACAGTTCGGTGTATAGGTACGCTTAGGAATTCTATGAGACGCAAAAAACTGTATCAAAGAATATGAAAAACTGGACCTATGCGCATTACGACTAATACCATAAACATACCTACATAGCGAATAAAAAAATATCCATTAAAATCAAACTGAGTGCATGCATAGTTATGTTTTAACCATCGGCACTTTGATAATGCGGCATCAAAGGTTTTGTACTTACTTCTCAAAGAAATTTGCCGCTTTTCGGAAGTACATGGTTATAATACACGCGCCGGCGGCTTCTTTTGAAATCATATACAACAATCGTTGCCGCCGCGCCGAAATCACAACATTTGACACTATTAGATTGCCGCCACAGGGCGTAGGTATACTCATGCAAAATAATTTCGAATTTTAAGAGTACCTACAGAGAATAAATAAGTTTCAGAGCAGAGTGCTTAGAATGAAAATGAATACATTATACTGATCACGCAAGTAGTATTATGATTGGGATAAAATGGTAAGGATAGGTAGTAGATGTCATAATAATTTATTCTCTTTACTATGGCTATGTTAATTCAAGCTCACAATGTTCCAATTCTAATACGTTTTTCTAAGATTTAAAGTAAACTTTAATAAATAGCAATAGATTAATAGGTAATTGCAAGACTTGCAAGACTCTTGCTGCAAGACCAAGACCAAGGCCAAGACTGGGAGCGCAAGACCAAGACCAAGACCAAGACCAGGTGTATTGGCGCAAGACCAAGACCAAGACTGGCTAAGTCTCGTCTTGTTCTTGCATTTGGGCAACACTAATCATAAATGCTGTCATTGTGCATATTCAATATAAATACGTTGTGGTTGAAGAACTTAGTTAAAATCATAATATTTAATTGTATCATCTTCAGTAATATTTTTTTAAATCTATTGCATTACCTAATAAATTATATTTATTTATTTGGGTTTCTTGAAAATAATTTATTTTTCGTGAAAATATATCTAAACATTTTTACTGTACATAACCACCTAGGTATAAATTACTACTATTAAGAAGGTTGTTACTATATTTTCTGTGCATGTTACCGGATGATAGACAGGTACTTACTATCCAACGTACCTGCACTATGAATATGCGTACATTCGTACATCGATGATATTTTATGCTCGTACAGGACGCGGAGCGACGTACAGGGCCGACCCTGTACGTCAATAAAATAATGACACGATTATTGTTGAATCTTTCAAAGGTTAGTTTCAAATAAATATGAAATATTTACATACACACACATGCTTAGAACCTGTGTTCCTCCGGGGTGGGCAGAAGTGAATTAACACTGATATTTCACCAACCATTTTATTCGGTGCCATGTAATAGGGGGCTAACCTATTGCCGTATTCTGGACACTGTTACTGACTTGAGCCATGCATCTGAGTCTGAGTCTAAGCTGTATGTATATGTCTAATATTAAACAACCCTAACCCTTATTCGCCTTTGTACGACGCCGCATTGGAATAGGGTGACCCAAATTCTGCTGGGAAGAACGCTTCGTGAAGCTTTGAATATTTAAAGCTATAATTAACAGATTAAAACCATAAATTAATAGTTATAGTATTCAGTTCAGTAGGTAGAAGCTGAACTCCGTGATTATAATCTCAAAGAGCTTTGGGGAATTCGTCCTCCAAGATACATATACTCGTACAGTGCGCTATTTAGCGAGCAAGAGAGCAAAGATGAGCAGATAAGCATCCAGTTCCAGCAGGCTTCATCACACCTGATGAAAACCTACCACCTGGACATCATCTCATGAGACATGTCATCATCATGAGGTTATTGAGCGTTTACAAGAATTCTGCGACTGTGAGGTTCCACCTGAGTCCAGTTTCACTTGCTCTTTTACTCACTGTACCCCCTCCACCAAGTATTAGGCCGACATAATTAAAAAAACTAAAAAATCTGCCATATATGTCATATTTACTCGAGCCATTGACTCGAAGAAGATGAGATTTTCTGCATTTCTGCATATGTGAGCAAGCGGAGTCGCGGGCAACAGTTAGTGTTTAGATAAAGTTAAACAGGTACCTATACATTCGCACATCTTCCGCCGTATGTTTTAAAGTTACGACCGGACGGCGTACGTCGTGTCGTGTCGGTCCGACCGCGCCGCCGGCACCGGCTCTGTTTGCACTGTGATGCGCTCCACGTGCACGATAACAGGTTATTCAGCCTTAGGCATAGGACACACTGATGAGCAAAGCGATTTTACTTAACGATTTCGTTTAAGCTTTTAAGTTTAGAACTTGGTTGTTGATCTTAGAAAAGCGTCAATATTTAATGACATTTTAACATTTTTATTACAAAAATATCTGTCGACATTATTTTTTATTAATTTTTATACTACATAGGTGGCAGACAAACACACAGCCCACTTGATAGAAAGTGGCTACCGGTTACGGTGGCCTCTGGACGTTTTATACCGTTTTATGTGGGATTTATAACAAAATGTTTCCTAAAAGTTTGTTGTTTCGTTCTTTGTAATGGGGCCAAATAAATATTTATACTCGTAATAATTATCCAAATGATCAACAGCTATAAAATATGTTCGTTGAGCAAGTACGAGTAGTTTCTATTTTAAATCACACATACATACATACATATGCTTACAGCCGTAATCCCCGAGGGGGTAGGCAGAGGTGTATTAAACAGCCATTTTTTGAATTTTTTTGAACGATTTGCCAACTATGATTCAGTCTCACGTAATAGGGGGCGAGCCTATTGTCGCCAAACAGGCACTTTATCAAAAAAAAGTCAGTATGACGAAAAAAAATCCTAAATCGGTTTCGGCAATATCCTTTTTCAATTCCCACACCGCAAACTTAAGCCTCCACTTACAACTAAATCATGGCAGCCAGACAAATTACACAGATTATCTCAATTGCTGGGCTACGGCTAATTGCTTAAACGTCTACCAGAAAATATCTTGACTCGTGACACTATAAACCTAAATCAGATTTTAAACAAGAAAATAGTAGCACATAAAACTGACGAAGTAATTATCAAGTTTTGTGTAACTACACAACAAGGTTTGATACGAGTAATGAAATAAAAAAAAATAGGAATAGCTTGGAGGTAGATAATAAGACTTCTGGGTCATAAACAGCTTCCATGGAGTGACGGTAATGAACGCGACTGCTACATAGCCTCGGAGTGCACGTTAAGCCGTCAGTCCCGGTTGTCATATGAATATTTAAGTCAGTTATTACAGGTAGTTATAAGACCGTACAACTAGTTTATCTACAGAATTTCAATATCACTATTAGGTTATAGAGTTCAGATGGCAGTCGCTTCACGGAAAATATCAACGTTCAACTGCACCTTAGTTAGACTAGAAAGCCGACCTCAACCGATTCAGGAAATCAGCGAGTGATTAGAATGATTTATCTGAGTAATAAATTAATTAGATTTACTTTTGTTAAACCAACAATAAATAATCACGAATAATTTAATATAACGAACAACGTTTGGACCAATATAACAAACAATATGATTTTTTTTTTTTTTTTTTTTTTTTTTATCTATGGCACGTCAATTTGACTTCACCTCGCCTGATGTTAATGATAATAATATTGTCACTTAGGCCACAAAAATATACAGACACTAAGTATGTAGGTACATCTTATTTTTTTTATATATTAATTAACGCCATTCATAATTAACACCATTAGCAGCTGCGTTAGAAAAAATCACTCTAAATATCAACTCAAAACAAGTCAGTAATTAGTTACTAAAAGCAATTTTAAGTGAGAAGATGCTACTTGGACGTTTAAGCCGGCCTAGTCGTGATGGGGAAAGCATAATATTACCATCACAACACTTCTCCTTCACGCAACTCAATTAAATATCATCCGATCATTTGTTAACCTCAAAATATTATGTTGAACTTAAAATATGCAATTAGTTAGTGATCACTTAAATATTTATAAGATATTAAAAGTCAACACATATACAACCTTTTACAGCAATAAAGATTACAATCAGTACACGAAGAGTCCAATACGGTGGTCTGACTCTATTTGCATACTCTGTAGATTACACTTACCTGAACTACTCGAGGAGATGAATTCGAAGATAGCCAGCACTGTTAGAGCTCTATGTATATGAATGAACATGGTACCTTCGAAATGTTGGAATAATGTAGGATTCCAAAGCTGCAACGTGCGACTATTATGTTAAGAGTTGTTCGTTGGAGAAGTTAAAGTGAAAATCGACTAATATGTTGTATACCTACGGCACGCCGTAGCGTACGTGCACACGAATACTACGCACGGGGTGCGGGTTCGATCCCAGCTCAGTGCAAAAAGTTGTATGCATGAACATATAGCTGTTTGCACAGGTCTGCCAGGCGTCCCTCGGAGAGCACGTTAAGCCGTCGGTCCCGGTTGCCACACAAGATCCAAAGTCCAACCAGTCTAACTTGGAACTTCGATATCGCCATTGGTCATTAGACCATTGGTTGTGGAGGTCAGATGGCAGTCGCTTCACGGAAAATATCGAAGTTCAGCCGCATCACAGTTAGAAAGCCGACCCCCAACTGAGTTAGGTAAAGGTTCAGAGAATGACGTAAAGAAGCCTTCGAATCTTGTTCTCTACCACTGCTATATAACATTTTGTTTGTCACCCTGTGCCCAAACGTCATCAAAATTATCACTAGACAGCTTCTCGCATAGATAATTCCAACCAGATGCTACTTTCAGATCTAGAGCGGCAGGAGGCGCCATGTAATTAGCGCTAGGCACCTATATTTAACACACTTTAGCCGACAAACAGGAATGTGTTATAAATAATTAAATTGCCTTGCTTATCACCTTGACATCGGTCTATTTAGTTCAGTTTGCCTCACCTGTAATCGATGGTAGATATCTGGCCGGCGGCTATGATGTGCCTCTTGATACATTAACTCTACATCCTGTAGACACGTTAAATTCGTGTTCGCCGATTTTATCTGTCATTGGTTAAACAAGGTTTTCGTTACCGTGCGCGGCAACAATTTAAGATTGTTATCTTGATACGGAGATTGCGGTTGTATTAGTTAAATTAACATGCAACTGGTATTAATAACTATTGAATTAATTGAGTGTGGTTCAAAGATAATAGTTTTGATATATAGGCAGATTATATTTTATTGCAACTTATAGTGTTTATTAAGGTAGTATTTATTTTTAAAGTATGTTTTTATATTGATATGGTTATTTGTATTATACCATTATAAAAGGTAATGGGGAATTTACTATGTTTGTTGGTATTGGAGTTATGCTATATAATAATATGTTATAATTATAATATAATGTTTTTCTAGGCGAAATAAATAAGAAAACAATATCCCAGACAAAAGAAAGTCTCGTGCAGCCAAGATCATTACTAAGCTAAAGGGATATATAGTATCTATCCTATAGGATAGATATCTTATTTCCCTTTAGAATAGATACATTAGAATAAGATAGAATAGATAGATTACATTTTTGTTATATTATATAACAAAAATGTAAGATTACATTTTTGTTATATTATATAACAAAAATGTAATCCTATCTTAACACAATAACGATGTAAATTTAGACAGGAAAAAAATATTTAGATGAATACTTCGACGGGATTCGAACCCGCGATCTTTCCCTTACACAAATTTGATTTGAACTGTCAGCATACTAATTGCTTTTCAAAATTTTCTGCACAGATGTAATTACTAGTTAAGTACCGCTTATCTAACTGAATGAAAAAAGTTTTAGATGTTTATTCTTACAATGTTACAAGCACGACAATTTTACAGCTATTATTAAAATATTAATAAGTATGTTGTCCATCCGGCTTAAAATAGTATCAGAGCTTAATGCACATCCTGCGTGTACGCATTGGTGGGATCGTTCTTAAGTTCATTGCATAACTACGGACATGTTAACTACCTATTAAGCAACACCATGTAACGGTGAAACGGGGTGAATAGAGATCGAAGGGTGAATAGAAATAATTTAGTGAGCTAAATAATGTGATTATTTTCTTTCGAGCAAACATTTCGACTAGTTCATTGTAATACCAGAATCATGAAATATCTGGTATTGACTAAGTTAAAATTTTGTAGAAGAAATAATTTAAAATGTTCCATTGACGATTTTATTTTTATCCAATCTTGGATTCCTAATCGCCCCGTTTGATTTTAATTAAATTCAGTGTATATGAAACCTTGAACAATCCTTTCTTTGGTCGTAAGCTAGTTGTTCTTCATGTGATAGTAGATATACAACTCGTGAAAAATGCCCAGGTGATGACAAAAGGTCTAACGTCTTGCATGAAAATATCATATATATTATGTGGCTGTGGGCTTGACTACTTAAATTTCAGAGGAAAGTCTGTACAACATAAACGCCTGGTATCGGTTTGAGGTTGGCTTGACCCCGAAGGTGAAGTCCCACACACCCAATTCCAAAAATACTCTGATGCTTTGATTAAGAAAAACGATCGGAATGAATGAATGAATTCTACGAAAAGAATACCTACCTACTTATTTTCCTATGAACCATGTCTATGTTTTATGTCTTTCCCTTTATTAGAATATGTTTATGCATAGTCAAGGTTATAAATTATGCGTAGGTTGCGGTATGTAAATATTTATACTCGTTCGGAATAGAAAATAGATTTGACTGTGCAGTTTACTGTCAAACGACACAGTTTCATGTTATATCACTCGTTACTTTTGCATGAAAAATCAAGGAGATCTCTGTCTAAACATATCTGTTTAAATATCAGAGATATTGAAACAACAAATCTGTTAGTTTTCAGGTTTTTTTCGCCCTTCTGTTCTGATGATGTAAAAACATTGATTAACTCGCGTTTTCAAGAAGTAGGAGTAGTGCACGTATCGACAGGGATGACAGTAATCAAGTATGGTGTAACTATTTATTAATCTGTGGTATGGTAACTTGACGACTCGTTCTTTTGAGACCTTCAGACGTTGTCTGTTCCATTTATTATTATAAAAACTAAAGTTTGTGACGTTGGGGGTAGGACATCTCCGGATTTCAAAAATTCTTTTACCAATTGCAAATGCCATTTTTTGTGATATTCATCAGATATACGCGTGATCATGCTGACACGATTTATCAGCAGTGGGAATGAGAGCAGTTCCTGCTGAAGACGAGAGAGAATTTATTGGTTTGACACGTATTTTGACTTGTATACAACAATACACAAAGACAACTAAACAGTGCACTTTCCAATGTGATTGTTTACGCATTTTTGCTGCAGTTTTGATTATAAAGCAAAAATTATTCCATTTAAAAATGTTGTTATGCTCTTCGAAATTCCTCATAGATTGATAGAGCTTGTGGTAGGTATGTAAAGTATAGACGTGTAAGAGCAAAAAAAAACATGGTGCGCGGCGTGTCGCGGGCAGGAAGAGAACCCGACACCGCGCCGCTAATAGCATGCTATGAACTTACGACGTCGGCCATCTCGGTACATCTCCATCGGATTGTATTACGGCAATGTTCCGTGACAATGTTGCGATTAAATAATTTCATAGATTGCTATCTTGAGTGATCGCTCTCAGAAATGTAGTTTTTTGAGTTGTACACTTATTTGATATAATATAGATATAGGTAATCTGACGTTGTTTAATAGTTGATATGTAAAATTAATTTCCTATTCATGCTGGCTTGGCGTCGTAGAGGATGACATGCTTGCCAATGGGCGTACCATCATCGATGCGCAAGTCCGTGCTAAGTGGAAGAGAAAAAAGCCGGACAAGTCTGTGCTAAAAACCAAAGTAATCCAAAACCTTTCCATTTCTTCCGATCTAATTGCAACACCTATCTTAACAGAACCCTTTTAAAGAAAGGTAAAGGGGCTTTCCTACATCTGTAGCCAAAGCTAGCATGTCAATACTCAATAGGTTTATTGCATTCCATAACGTTATATACAGTTGTTTAGTTTAATAATTTGTCTACAAATAAGGACCCTGTCGGGCACAGCATAATCTTTGGAAAGAGGAAGAGTTTGTTTTACTTAGTTTATTTTATTACTTGTCTATGGTTGGATGGAAAACAAAAAAGAATTTAAATATCGGGTAGGTACAGGAACCAAGCTACCAGTCGTTAGGGTTCTAGAGAGAGGAACCTCCTCGCAATATAACGTGCCGTATCGAGGAGGAGTACCTTCTACAACATACCTTCTGATCCAGCTGCCTATTATTACTATTATTTTAGTTAGATGCCTGGGAAAATTGTATAATCTCAATTCAGCATCAACGTCGTTGGTGTAAACATCATATCGTATGCCGTTCTAGATAGTTTTTAATTTATGCAAAAGCACGTATCTGTATTGAACTAGTGCCTTACAATGAAATTCTCATGTTATTGAATATGTACGCTCCTATTTTTTTTATCCGTGACAATTGACTTTACAACCAGAGGTCGGCCCAAAAAAAGATGGATGGATTGTGTGAAAGAAGATATGGCAAAGAAGGGAGTGACTGAGGAAATGACATTCGATAGGAATGTATGGAAGAGAATGACATGTTGCGCCAGCCCCAAATAATTGGGACAAGGGCAGGAAGATGATGATGACAATTGAAACTTTCCCTTTCACCAAGTGTTATTTGAACTTAATTTTCTTTTCTTTTCACGAATCACACAAATAAAATTCAAATTAGACTTGTAAAATTCCTACACTTCACATTTTATGACAGTCGGCTATATCTGACAAGTTTTGTAAAAATACTTTTGACGGTTCATATACTCTGTCACTTTTTACACCTTTGTCCCTCTAATGTTACTTATAACTTTATGGTTTCTCCTTTGTCTATAATGAACTGCTGAGACAAGGTCTACAATGGCACACACAAATGACTACTCAATGCTTTTCGAAGTTATGTGTGTATTTATCGCAGGTTTATAAGTGCCCGGTTAATGGCAATAGGCTCGCCACCTATTACATTGGGACCTGAATTGGCGATATGTGGGTGCTAGCACCTCTGCCTACCCCTTCGGGGATATATACGTGAGTCACAATTGATAACCTACTATACCTACGTCTATACTTAGGACCTACTTCTCAACGTTCATTAAAATGTATCCTATCATGTTTATCTGTTTTGGCCATAATATATCATTGTTACATTGTAGAGCCATCTGGTAGACGAGCTTGACAATTTAATTTCTGTTTTCCTTCATGACAATGCTGAAGCAAGTTCGTTAGTCTGTACAAACGCTACCGCATAGTAAGGGTTTAATCGAGCGTGTGTGAGTCGCGACCAACTTGGTTGAGACCGGCGACCGTGTGAGTATTGAATGAGAACCGGCTCAGTGCACTGTACCAGCCGTTCAATATTTTGAAACCGTTCATTGTGATTAGTTGTACATACATATAGAGTTGATGATACCACGTTCTTAGTTTAATTTTTATGAATGTTTAAAATACTTCTCAGTTTGTTATATAAATCTAAGACCCGTCGTGGTTGCTAAATACCTAGTTACTATCGTAATTTTTACTTGTTCTCTAAAGGACCTTTAATTTCGGTTTAATAGTTTAGCTTATTCCAAATATCCATATTATTGTGTTTATGGTTAAATGCATCTTGATAAATAAATCGGCTATGATCGCAGTGATTTTAAGGCTCGCATAAATACTATTTCCTCCGTAAAAGTATATACAATTGCAAATAAATTGTGGGGAATCTCCATAATACAGCTTCCTCATTAAGAAATTCTTCACCTAAAAGAAACAAACGAATACACGTTGAATGTGTAATTGCGTTTAGTGTTGAAGTGTATTTGACGATTCAATGAGAGATTTCAGTCTTTCTTTAAAATAGTTTATAGCCTTTATTTAATAAGCTCAATGTATGCGGTCTTTATTTATAAATTTTAGACAAAATTAAATTAAATGATTTCAGAATTTTTGAATGATTATGGAGTCAACAAATAATATTGTCATAACTATCTACTCTATATTACATATTGAATAGTCCTAACACTGTCAGCTGATTAACCGGAGACGCAATGTAAAATTAAATTTATTTACGTACTGATAGGATAGTTGAGTGATTCCGAGGTCTGGTATCGAGCATAAACCCACAAAGTACTTGTAACAGCATTCCACTTGATACATCAAATAATTAAATTATTTTCGTGATAACATTCGTATTGGCCTCTCATTAAATGCGTAAAAGTGGAAAAATACTATAAAGTAAGTGATTATTGGCCGATATATTTACATTCCTGTATCATAAAACTTTATGATCGTGAATGTTACAAAATATAAAGTACATTCATGTTCTTCCAGATAATACTAACAATCTTTAATACACACATATAACAAGCTCCCATAGGGTAAGTTGCTTGTACGTAAGTGATAAGTACCTATTAAAAAGTACGCTCCGAGAGAATAAATAAAAAATAAGCACGTGTTTGTAGGTTAATAATGCCCTAATAAAGTGTAAACTTTTTTGAAGAGAAAAAACATGCGGTGAATTTTAGCAACATGTTGAAGAGAATCTTTGCCGTATCATTCAGGGAATTCCCTGCTTCATTACCAGTAAACCAGCCGGAGCAGGTGCGGTAATGAGAGCCTCATATCACCTTGAGTGTAGCCGCGGGTGGATGAGGCGGAGATTGCGCTCGATCCCTAATAGAATTTCTCACGAAATGTGAGTATTAGTCTGAAAGTCACAAGATTGCCTTTATGGGTACATGCTAAGCTGATACATCAAGGTCATGACTTTTCGATTTAAATCTGACAGAGGAAAAGTATCTAATGATAAAATTTTCTGCACTGAATGGTAAATTCGATATTGCGGAAACCATTTGGAGAGCACAAAAGATACATTTTATGTGAAGTACCTATTTATCTTCTTTTACTGATGCAATAAAACTTGATTGAATGTATTTGAAAGTTTAATTGGATTGTTCAATGAGGCTTGTCTATATTTTATAAACAAGTGTCATAACAATAGGCCGTACCAGTAATTTGTTTAAGCGGAGTGAACACTGTGTATTTATTGGCAGCGCTCAAATTTCCCATTAATTTGTGATTTTGTTGACTACTGCACATTGTTGTGTACATAAATAAGTCCGACAAAGTCAGGCATGACTAGGTCAGATCTATGTACTTTGAGTGTTGACCAGAGATTGGAAATCATCCAGGCAAGTAAACTAACCAAATCATTTAATGAAAACATAGACAAAAACGTTTTTTTTTAAACTATCGCAGCGCAAACAAATACAACAGATAAAAAGTCTTTTCGCGCAAAAGTAAGTTTCATAATCAATCGTAATAAGTCCCGAACAGATATAAAAAGTTTAAACCAAAATATTAACTGGAAGTAGTTATACCTCTTCCAAAGAACAGAAGAGAGAGAGAGAGGAGACACGTGGCAGCACGTGTGTGACGCGTCTGGTGTTGCAAACGTCCATAGGCCACGGTGACCGCTTCCCATCAGGTGGGCCGTGTGCTTGTCTGCCACCTAAGTGATATAAAAAAAAAATAATTTAGAGAAAAACAAAAAACCCGACTGCCTAACTAACCTAACCTAACTAAAAAGAAAGAAACAAGCCCAGTAGTTAAAATTTCATACAATACTCACAGTCGGGGCCCCTTAGGAAGATGTGATTGGTAAAATTTAAATGGGCCCCGACTGTGAGTATTGTATGAAATTTTAACTACTGGGCTTGTTTCTTTCTTTTTAGTTAGGTTAGGTTAGTTAGGCAGTCGGGTTTTTTGTTTTTCTCTAAATTTTTTTTTTTATTTTATACTTTTTAGTTACGATTCATTTAAAATTTATTTCTTTATCAAAATATTATTTTTGTTTGTATATCGTTTATGCTTGAAGTAAGAAAATAAGCGAGAATTAATGTTTTGTTAAACAACTTTAAATCGTTATATATCCTAAACTATTAGTTAAAATGAAAAATGGTAACAGGGACCTAAATATGATTTTAAAATACCTATTCAACGACACCCCACTTGACATAGTTCATCGAATTTTTTTTTTTAATTTTGACAATATGGCGTCTGGTGGTCGCTATGGTGAATTTTGATTACTGTCATGTCTTTAGTGACACTCGCAAGGTTAAGACGAATCGATTGACGTAAGAATCATCAAAATCGGTCTATGCGTTTAGGCTCTAGAACGCCACATAGAAACAAACATACATACATACATACATACATACATACATACATACATAGACTGATAAACACAATACCCTCCTTTGCGTCGCGCAGTCGGGTAAAAAGGAGAATATTGTTTGGAAATGAAACAATGTATATTACTTACGGCCTTTCTTAAGAGCTATTGCAGTGTACGCTTCACGGAACATATAAAAGTTTACCCGCGACGCAGTTAGACAGGAAAAAGCGAAACCTGGACTCCGAGGTGACAGCTTACAATGCGACCGAGATTAACGCAACGATGATGATATTTGTCTTAAGTGTATCTAGGGGAGATTTCTAGATAGCATCTCGTACTATACCTACTAATATCACTCAGTTGACAGTTACATACGAGTCCACAATTTTTCACACTTGATCAGTAATTAAACATTTCATTATTCTAATTTATTGTGTTCCAAAATTAGTTCGTTTTCAATTGTCATTAATTGGCAAATCAGACTAGATGTCAAATCAGACTAGATGCCTAATGTTACCAACTGGCTACAGAATTTATTGATATTAATAAAGAAATGCTTACCTAATGACCCATGACAGTTAGCCCGGTTCTTGACTGTCCTCCTCCACTCCCCACCAGCTACTTTGCGTATATCGTCGGTCCATCTTGTGGCATCTACGTCTGCCGGTTCGCGGTTTCCAATCAAGGTCTCGTCTACCCCAACGGCCATCGATCCTACGGCAGATATGACCAGCCCACTGCCACTTTAGTTTGCTAATTGGTTGAGCTATATCGTTAACTTTAGTTTTCTGCTGAATTACTTCGTTCTTGATTTGATCCCCAGAGAGAGAATAGCTCTTTCCATACGACGTTGAGCAACCTTGAATTGGTGGACCAATCGTACCGTAAGTGTCCACGCTTCGGCTACTTATGTCATTTCAGGTACAATGCACTGGTTATAGACTTTTGTCTTGAGGCATTGTGGGATGGACGAACCTTTCCAAATGCAGCTCAGCCCAACAGAATTCTTCTTTTAGTCTCACCCTCAAAGTTATTTCTACCTAGTTGAAACATCTGCCCTAGGTATATATAACTCCGAAACAATCACGAGGGGAGTTCCATTTACTCGGTTCACACTCCTCCCGCCTCACCCTTCGCCAAGATGTTGGTATGCAACTAGTCATATTGGAGGTCGATGAAGGAGGCCTATGTTCAGCAATGCACGTCCTTTGGTGGTTTGATGGACTGAAATGCTGAAATGATGAAATTAAATTAATGTTATCAGAATTATTGTTCACTCTTCTCTATTTTCATTTCATAAGACTGATGATGATTCAATTTAAGACTGCATATTTTTAGTAACTACCCTCTAAGAAGAACTTCCCAATAAACCACCAAAAACTACTTAATTGACTTGGTAAATCAATCTACTGTTTGTCTCTTACACACTCTACAATAAATTCGCAATTTAAATTTCCAAATATACATTACACACTATATTGACCGCATTTAGAGCTATTCAAACGGTATAACTATGTGTGTGGGGTGTCGTTGACCCGCTGAAATCACGGGTGTTCAGCAGTTATATCATTATGTCCAATAGATGCCGATCGTTGTCGCCTGTTGACCCCCGACTCTATGAAGTAGCCAGACTCTATCTATTTATCGGCCACTTCAATTATTTCCTTTTGCTTGCTGTCCTTGAGCCTGAGACTGTACGTATGTCGTAAACCAATTATATTGATTGCTATCGCAATGTTAAATGACTATTAAATATATATGAAATTGCCGAAATTTCCTTACAAATTCATGAGTTCGTTATTCCTGTAATTTATTAACTATTTCCATTATTTAAATTTTGTTTGAAAGTTGTGCAGGTAGCTTAGCAGCGCCTTTGACCCATATAATAAATCTCTCCTTTACTGAAGGATCTTTCCCAGAGCGATTAAAAAAGTCGATCGTAAAACCTCTATATAAAAAGGGAGCCAAAACGGATATGAATAATTATCGGCCGATCACACTGATTCCAATACTATCCAAGATATTCGAGAAAGTTATGCACTCCAAAATAGAAAGGTTTTTGTCATCATGCGATATTCTACGAGAAGAGCAATTCGGTTTTAGGAAAAATAGTTCTACTAGCTTAGCATGTTTTTCGTTAGTCAAACAAATAACCGAAAGTCTGAACTCAAAGTCTCATATGGGTTGTGTATTCATAGACATGACGAAGGCATTCGACTTTGTTTGCCACGAAACTCTTTTATCAAAACTCTCCTCCTATGGGATACGTGGAAAAGCTAATGATTGGATCAAGAGCTATTTAGAAGATAGACAACAGTGCGTTGAAATTATACGAACCTGCCAAACTGAACAAATATCATACCGATCCAGTTTCAAAACCAACAATACTGGTACTCCACAAGGAAGTATATTGGCCCCTTTGCTCTTCCTCATTTATATTAATGATATCCCTGATGCAATTAAGAATAACTGTATTCTTTTCGCGGACGATACAACATTATTAATCAAATGTAAAGATAAAGCTACCTTAGGACGAGATATCAGTAACGCGTTAGGCAATGCCATTGACTGGTTACAACAAAACAACCTAAAAATAAATATGACGAAACCAAATATTATACAATTTCAGGCGACCAACATACATGCAAGCGATCTTAACATCTACACTAATATTATAAAGAGGAAAACTTTGTTTGTTTGTCTGTTTGGTTGTAATGAATAGGCTCAAAAACTACTGGACCGTTTTTAAAAATTCTTTCACCATTCGAAAGCTACATTATCCACGAGTAAAATAGGCTAAATTTTATTTTGGAAAAAAAAATGGATCCGTAAAATATTTGGGTTTTTCGGACACAAGGTGTAAAAAATCAACCAGAAAAGTTACTTATTTTGCGTACGCTGCCTTAACTATAAAAGATAGAACCATAAAATGTTCTAATTAATTGGAGATCTTATAAATATATACATAAAAGTCCGCAACACACTATACCTATCTATGTCGAGTGAGGCACAACAACCATTTTTTTATTTAAAAATCTAATTTTTTTTTTGGACTACATTTAAACGCATTTATTTTACTCATGCTATTAATCCTTATCAAAATAAGTTATTTCATCACTAAGTACAGTTTATGTAGATAATATTTGGTATTTAAAAGATTAAAATTGGACGTTTGGTTTTGAAGTTATGGCGAAATTAAAATATTACTATTTCTGCGTTGCGAAGTGAGCGTCACCAAGGCGGGGGTGCGCGTGCGTGAGGGGAGTTTAGGTCTATGAGTAAGGTACCCGAGCGGCTCAGTCGCGCGGTCGGCTCCCTACGCAGCGGTCGTGCGCGAAGTCTAATCATTTTCGTTCGATTTTTATTAGACTTCATTCTTAAAACTACACCTATGCAAAAGTTCTTCTCAGAGCTAAACAACAGTTCTTCTCAGAGCTAATCAACAGTTCTTTTCAGGGCTACCCAACAGTTCTTTTAAACAACAGTTCTTTTCAGAGCTAGAATATTACAGGCTATTAACATTTTCTTAAACATTTGAAAATGCCTAAGAGAGCCAGGTCCCAACTTTCTAACCATAGTTCTCAAGCACGGGCAGCAAGAATACGTCGTATGGGAGAATCTTCACCTGAACGTATATTTTGTTACCAGAAAATAATTTAACGTCAAATGTTGTTTATAGAGAAGCTCTACAATAATCGCTTTATTTATCTATATCCTAAAACAACCGGGGTACACTTCGGGACTCCCGGCAGAAGTGAAAACTTAGTATTAATTACATTTAAATATTTTCATCATTAATAACTTTAACATCTTCATAAAGACAATCTATGCAGCCTGTGGATAATGATGATGTCGTTTGTCCATCTTTCGCGGCAAAACGGAGTGACGAATTGATGTTTTTTTTTAAGTGGAGATATCTACACTAATATTATAAAGAGGAAAGATTTGTTTGTTTGTTTGTAACGAATAGGCTCCAAAACTACGGAACCGATTTCAATAATTCTTTCACCGTTAAAAAGCTAAACTATTCCCGGTGAACATAGGCTAAGTATCATCACGCTACCATCCAAGGGAGCGGAGTAATATTCATAAATTTCAATAGATCCGGTCGATAATCGACGTCCACGCGGGCGGAGCCGCGGGCAACTGCTAGTCTACTATATAAAAATAAGTCGGGTTTTCCTTCCTGACGCTACAACTCCTGAACGCACGAACCGATTTCCACGGTTTTGCTTTCGTTGGAAAGGTCTCAGGCTCCGCGAGGTTTATAGCAAAGAAAATTCAGGAACAATTTAAACAGAAAAGCGCGAAACGGAGTTCGCCGGGTTTGCTAGTCTATTATAAAAATAGCGTACTTCCTACTGTCAACGAATGTGTATTCTTAGGTATTACTATAGATAATCAATGCAACTGGAAAGCACACATCGCAAAAATTTGTACTAAACTGGATCGCTTTGTGTACGCACTGAAGCGGCTCAGAGATGCTACTAATCTAGACACTGCAATGGTATCGTATCATGCTTACGTATCATCAGTCCTCAGATATGGCATCATCATATGGGGTAATTCAACAGAAATAGACAGAGCCTTTAAAGTTCAAAAAAAATGTATTAGAGCGGTATGCGGGGCCTCTTTTTTGGACAGCTGTAAACCGTTATTTGGAAAACTTAAAGTGTTACCATTACCCTGTCTATATATTTTCGAAATATGTATCTTTGTCAAAAAATACCCCCATCTATTCGATAAACTTGGTGACTATGCTAATAGCCGGACGAGACATAAAAACAGGCTACATTTACCTAAAATTAATTTAGAAATATATAGAAAAAATGTTTACTGCATGTGTATTAGAATATTTAATAACCTTCCATCAAGTTTGACTAACCTACGTATGACATTATTTAAGAAACAATTATTTGACATGTTATTAAATAAATTATATTATAATATTAATGATTTCTTGGACGATACAATAACACTTAACAAGACCCATTAATGTAATTAATCTTAGCCTTTATGTATTAGTGGGTACCTATAATCTGAATATTTGCACGCCGAATGTGGCAGAATGTGAGGAAACAAATAATTTTGTAATACCTATTGTACCATATTCTAGCAAATAAACTATTTGATTTGATTTGATTTGATTTGATTTGATTTCAAGGTTTTAGTAAATAAATTTAGTAGGTATACGATTTAACGCCAAATATACAGGGCAATTATTAACGAACATATTTTTAAAGATCAGTGGTTAATAGTGGTTTGAGAAGAGTGGTGAATTCTTTTACCATTCTTTATTTTAAAGGCTCAGTATAGTATCGCAGTATCGTACAAATTCATAAAATTGTGGTGGTTGTCATAAAACGTTTTGTTCGTGAAAATGTATTACATTTCATTACCTAGTGCTAAGAGGTTTCCAAAATAAGCTCCGCCTGGATACTTAAAAAGGACGATGAAATCTGTTTATTATTCACATCATTCTGTCAATGCCAACCTATCAGTGTACTCGAAATACTCAAATATGCCTAAAGCTTTCAGTCTTCACGGTGAGTACCATAAACACACACGATTAAGTCTTGTAAATATTATAGGTATACATACGTAGGTATATATTCATCATACCTTTTCCTAACGGGAGTAAGAAGAGACGAAAGCCCGCCATGTGTTTCTATTATACAAACTTCACGAGCTGCCTATAGTATCATAAAGGTCATGCTTTACATTACGAATATAAGGGCGCATAATCCAGTCAAGGGTTCTGTTTCTCTTGGGTTCATTTTCAGGGTTCGTGATAATAACGAAAATCTATTACTGAGACTTCACTGTATATTCACTTCAATGTGTCCCCACTGTATAATACGGTTTAGTAGTCCCAATGACATCAATAGCAAAATATTACTCTATAATAGGTCTTCTGTTCTATTGATGTCATTGGGGCTACTAAACCGTGGGTGAAGGGTTATCCTCCTTCCCCCAATATATTCTTATATTAAGAACTAGTTAGCTGACCCGCGCAACTTCGTCTGCGTCACCCCGTTTTTGCAACATTTTTCACTTCTGCTCCACACCAATTGGTTATAGCATGATGTTATATACATATAAACCTTCCTCTTCAATCACTCTATCTGTTAAAAAAACAGCATCAAAATCCGTTGCGCAGTTTTAAAGATATAAGCATACAAAGGGACATAGGGATCTAGGGACAGAGAACGCGACTTAGTTTTAATATTATAAATCAAACTGTATAGTTACATTGATTTCACAATGCATTCTTATTCCTATAAAAACTATCGTGACATCCAAAACCATACTTCTGAACCATCTACACAAACTAATCAAATTAGAAACATGAGCGGTGCAAGTTAGGGTCCAATTATCACCTGTTAGCGAGCTTTTACTAAGGACAAGAACCTTTGACCCCGCACAGGGTCTCGATACACTGACCCACTTGTTAATACGCACCATGTTTGGTTTATTGTTATTCTTATTGCTTGTGTAACAGTTAACTGCTTTCTTTTGACATTTAGAACACAGCCTACATTAAGGGCCGTTAAGCTATAGGTACATCGGTGCTAACAAACTTGACAGTAAAATGCAAATCAAATGGTGTTCAATTAAGCGTACACAATCGTATTCATAAACCTTTTTACAAAAAATACTAATGATCTATGTTGTTTTGACTTATTATATCTATCTATCTATATATACTATTATATACTTGTAAAAAGTTTATTTTTGTCCGCGATGGACGTAAATACTACTGAACGGATTTCGATGCGGTTTTTTTGTTTGACGGCGTTTGGTCCAACTTAAAATCTTACGTTTGTATGGGCTAGTATGGTATTGTCTAGTACATAGATATAATCAAGCCTTAATTCCCGCCGGGTTGGCAGAGGTGAATTAACACACATACACATTTCACCAATCGGTTCTACGTTATAGGGGTGTGAGCCTATTGCCGTATTCCGGATATAATTGTTGACTTGACAGCCTTTTGTGGCCTATTCCCTATATTATAACACCCTGTAAGCCTGAAAATGAGCAGCCGCCAAGTGATTCTACGAGATTAGTTCAAATTTATAACGTGTAATAAGTATTAAGCTTATGGAGTAGGGACTCGGCCCAAGATAAGATGGATGGATTGCGCGAAAGGGAACACGGCAAGAAAATGATTAATTGAATAGATGACGTCTGACAGAAAATGTATGGAAGAGAGAATATATACGTACTTACGAGTATATGATAATGTTAGGCTAGCTCTAAAAATGCTAAGTATACAAATAATATAACTGAATAATGGTAAGCACATGAGGGGAGATTTCGAAAGCGTAGAATGTCACAATTGTATAAAATAGGAAAAAAAATCAGAAAGTACGGCTTGCTGTGCCGGTGTTTGTGTTTTTGCATAGACTCTTAAACTCCAAAATAAAATAGAGAAATACTCCAATCATATTGAATTTGTGTCATTTGGAGTCGAACATAACATAATATTTCGCTAGTTTATGTTTAGGTCAAAATGTAATAGGTGGCGAACCTATTGCCATTAACTGGGCACTTATAAACCTGCGATAAATACACACATAGCTTCGAAAAGCATCGAAAAGTCATTGATGTGTGACATGGTGAACCTGGGATTGAACCCGAGACCTTGTCTCAGCAGTCCATTACCCATTGCACTAGGTTACTGCGGTTGTTCGGGTCGAAACGTTCGAAAATAAGTATTGCCATACAACGCATACAATGCTGCCAGTCCTCTGTCAACGTTACCACAAGAGGAATACAATGCTGAGCAATTCCACGACACATTTTAAGTCTTTGTTATGTTTATGGTCTTTTACTTTTAGTGTTATTTAATAATTTGTTTATGATAATTACTGTAAAATATTTTTCCTCCTAGTAATTCTATAATATGGTAATCTTTGTCATTATTAATTATATCTTATTATGTTCAAGTGTAATCAGATCTGATGTAAATGTATGAAATAAATCAGAAAGTTGTGATAGTTTATAAATGTGTAACCATTTTTATTATGTAAGAACACTGGTGAAATAGCTACCTGAGTGAGCAACTAACTCATGTTATACCAGAAACCGCATATCAGCTGCAAGTGGCTAAAGTTACTGACACTTGTTCGCTTTCCATGTTCGGTTATAAGAAAATGTTATATCGTCTATGCTCTATAGTTTCGATCGAATAGTTGTACATTGATTCTTGCCTCACCTTGCCATATTAGAACGTGATATATGGATTATCCTTGTCTACTCTCTTTCTCTCTCTCTCCCTTTGATAGGAGATGAAATGCCGTCGACTCCATAGGAGAAAAGTGCTTTCACTACAGAACTAGGTTTTCACGTAATTCAAATAATTCGATTATCGTCTGTAGTGTTCAAAAACTATATAAGACGAAAAGTTGATGCCGGCTTCGTTACTTAAATATATTAAAAACTAAGGTAAATATATATGTAAATAAATAAAACCGTTTATGTCATTCATTTCATAGCGGTTGAACTTTGACAAGTTCTTGTGCATATAAATACCCGTGAAGGCTTCTACCCAATATAAAAAGTGGCATTGCAACGCATGCACATTAGCTAGTAAAGGACATATAAAATGATGATTAAGTTCTATTTATAAGTAGGTAAACTTTGTATAGTTCAATGAATAACCTTTAGAAATCAATTATTTTGTGATTTTATTATATTTATTTACTAGTCATTCTTGTACATAAACCTTGAAAGACATAAAACTTGTATCTTCAAAGCTTACATTATTTGATGACACAGTAGCGATGTTTAGAATAGAAAAAGTTTTCAAAAGATTTACGTCTCCTGATTCTTTGAGACTGTAATAAATCATTGTTTCAACTATGATTTAAAAAATCAAATAATCTACATGCAATCAGAAACTAAAATAAAAAAATTGAATAACTGCAGGTAGTAGGTATACCGATTGTTGGTGCGAGAAATATGTCATCTATTATCTTACCTTCGGCAATCAAAGACCCAAAGACGACTCGCGTTTTAGTAGGTTCCATTCCGACATAATCACCTCCACCAACTGAGGTGGAGGTGGTTTACGTGGGATATTTAAATCACTACATAGTATAAAATAAAGTCGCGTTCTATGTCCCTATTTTTCTTGTCCCTTTGTATGCTTAAATCTTCAAAACTATGCAAAGGATTTTGATGCGGTTTGTTTTAATAGATAGAATGGTTAAAGAGGAAGGTTTATATGTATATAACATTATGCTACGACTAACAGGTACGGAGTAGGAATGAAAAATGTTGCAGAAACGGGGTGACGCAGACGAAGTTGCGCGGGTCAGCTAGTAAAGAATATAAAAAAATAGGTATGCCGATTCAAATGTTAAATCTGATAAAATATGAATATGTAGCAACATGAATTTCCCACCGCTGCCGCTGCAACGCGTTCAAAACGCGTCTTGAAATGATGTTAAACCTGATAGTATTAAGTGAGGCATATAAAAAGCCGCACTCTAGGCACTACATCCAATCTATCGCCATTAATCGGGGATATGTTCCATTGAGTTCTATTTGCTTTAAAATATACGAGAACCAAGTTTTTCTATGAGTATGTACCAACTATGGCGACTAAGGTATATCTAAATGGCTTACAGGCTTGAGTTTGAAGAATGTAAACAGGAACAAGCCTTGATATTGCAGCTAATTTACTTGTAGTGAAATATTGTAAGACCTTCTATGCGCTATGTGAATCCAAATTAATCATAGCTTAATTAGTTTCTATTATGGGATTTAAATGCTGATGAATTATTTCGACGATGATCGAAAATAAATAAATAACATACATACATTATGCTCTCACCTGTTTCCACACACAATGGCTGTTATTTACTTCTATCTCTATACATTTCGCGAATTCTACAGTCATAAAAGCTTTCAGGCAATTACACGTTGCAGGTACAGACCGTAGTCGTCGACGTCCATAGGCCACGGTGACCGCTTCCCATCAGGTGTGCCGTGGCCTTGTCTACCACCTAAGTGCTATAAAAAAAATACTACGGCTAATTTTATTTTATAAGCTTCAAACTCTCATTCGCAACTCTAACCACATTCATAGTACCATTCAATCTCTACACATTAAACAAAAAACTATTATACCGTTTAAAAATAATCCTCAATACACTTCGTATATCACTCTGAAGCCGTGGGTGTTAATTTGAATGTTTACCCTTAAAGAATTCCAATGATAGCAAGTAAAATCATTCAGAACGCCATAAAAATTTCCGTAACGCTGCGATTCGTTAACAAGCAGTGAGGGCTTAGTAGGTGGTCCACTGTCATCCCTACATTTCATTACCACACAATGATGCCTTTAACGGGTACACTGATAACTTTTATTGTCCTTCTATTTCACTTTGTTCCATTACCAAACATATAAATAGTCGTCAAAATATGGTTGAACTTACGGTAAACGTGTTTTGTAAGTAGGCATCGAGTGTGAAGGCGATAAAACTTAAGCAATTGATTTATTATGTGTATAGTTTAGAGAAGATCACCACAATACTGGTTGAATGTAGATATCTTAGACCTCTTTATATCTTATAACCACGAGAGCATTATAAGTATTATTTCTAATTCAACGCTCGTGTAATCTTCTTATCTAATCCCCGAAGGGATAGGCAGAGGTGTATAAAACACACACATTTCACCAACTATGATTTTCGGTCCACGTAATAGCGGGCAAGCCTATTGCCGCAGATCGGGCACTTTGTAACAAAATGGGTATGCCGAAAAAAAATAAAACCCTGATACCCAAAGAAGAAAGATCATTTCTCGAATAAGAATATATAAAGATAAGAAAAGAAAAAGAAAATATACTATTGCGGAAATTCTGTCTGGGCAAATCACTTTTTTTCAATCTAAATCGCTTTGAACAGATCTTTTGTTACCTATAAAACTCTTTCGTTACCAAACTCCGAAAGTAAATTAGCGCCATCATCATCTTAGTGTTGTTGCCGGTTGCATCCTGTTGCTCTCACTTCGAAACCTCAAATACTCGAGGCTCTCTAGTCAACGTCATGTGCGACGACATTCTTCTCGAAGTTCCTTCTTCCTACAGTCCCAAGTCTTTTAAGTGGAGCGTGAAAAAGCTTCTGATGAGGCCGTCTGAGCGCCACCATTGTAACACTGTAATGGTGGCGCTCAGACGTGTTGGTAATGGTGACCATTATTCCTTCAGTTTACCATCAGGCGAAGTCAAATGGACGTGTCTTAGATAAAAAACAGCCGTTAGTCGTCCTCCTAAATAAAACAAATCAAGTTACAGACGGGAGAACTAGAAATAACGGACCTTTGGATTCCAACCATAAGCTCCAGATGACTGTATGCAAGGGCGATTGTAGATGGAATGGAGGATAATAGCATAGACTGATAGAATTGTTTAACTCTACCACAAATCTTCTACATATTATAGTAGCTACAGAAAGAAAAAAAGAAGTATAATAAAACTACCGTGTTGGTTCCCGTCTCCCAAGGCGCGTTGCCTACTAAAACATTGATCTATCTAGGTCGTCGTCTGGTTAGTAACTGTAAAAAATTGCCTTAGCCTAGGTATACAATACATACAACAATACTCGATTGATACCGACATTAATGCCCGCTTAACAATTGAATGATAAACGACATATTATTGCAATGCGAATAACCAAAGATTGATTCTCGATTCGGTTCACGAACTCGTTTTTTATTGGCAATCAAATTTTGGTCTATTACTACAGAATGAACATGCGTCATGTACCTATAAGTGGATGTTCAAATTACTTTAAAAGTAAAACTAATGTCGCAATAATTTAACTATTTGCTCAGAGACATTCCGATGTAATTATAAAATAGGTTCTTCTTGATCACTGGGTAAACTAATTCCAGCCTGTTAATAAATTGAGAAGCGTTGGCAAGGGCCAGGAATGATTTCCTTGTATTATGACAAAGTACTCACCATCCATACCACTTTGGAAGTTACGGATGCGTTCAATGTCCAGTCTGCTAAAAGCAACTCGCACGCGCACAGCGGGCGACGCGTATGCTCCGCGGGATACCGCCCTTATATCTCGCGCCTATTTTTAAATTGTCAACAAATCGCAAATACCACTTTTTTGTTACCTTAGAAAGGTATTCTATTTTTTTTTGTGAATTATTTGAACTGATTCTATAGAGACTTTAGAAATTAGCAAAATCACATTTAGGATAGGTGAGTTTTTCTTATAAATATTAATTAGACTTTTATGACTTTGAATATTAAATAAATTTTAACATTATCGATTTGGTGATACATTTTTATTATTATAGATATTTACGACTGACCGTGTAATAAAATTAAGTGGAACTTTATTGAAAAATGTTGGTATGTATTGGTAAAATGTCTTCATTTTTAAGGTTACATGTGTGGTTAAAGCCGGTTGCGTTGAAGCATGTTGAGTTACGACCTATTTCATGTTTGTTATTTGCTTTAGAGACATGAGTGTAATGATATGATAAAGTAATGTTAAAGTATACAGTGTCTTTATTCAGGTCATTGAAGAAGCTTTTGCGATTGTTTTTCACGAAATTGTAAGAGGGAAAAAACGAAGAAAAATTCTATATTCAGTTAATTTTTTAAAGTATTTTGAACAAATACTAAGTACCTATCTGTTAGGTACCAGTTTAAATAATTTTCGGTTAAGGCATTTGTTCAGCCAAAGTATTCGGGTCAAAGTATTTTTTGTACCTTATGAAGAGGTTTGAAACAGTAAAATAAATCTATCTATTAGCCTGCTGTAGTTTACTGCGCGGTTCTACGTCAGTCTATCCACCTTTTCAGGTCATCTCCGCCGAGGGGTTAACCTTCTGTTGAGTGCCGAATGTGTCTTCACTCAAGGACTCGTTTGCTTACATGCTTAGCAGACATAGCCAGTTTATTCACATTTTCAGCTAGTTTTCTGCTGAAACATAACATACGTTTCATATGTATACATAAAGTGCAATAAAATGAAGCTGCCTTTCGTACAAGCACAATTTCTCGTTAACAACGTGTGTACTGTTTGATTAGTATGTGCTACTGATAGCAGGTAGCTTGCTAACACACTGACACAGTGCAGTGCATGTTGTAATGATTTTGTAACACTAAGAATCACAATATATGACAAAAAATTCTACATTCAAAATTAACAAATCATTTATTCTGTATAGACCACTAAACAGCACTTACAAAACGTCAATATCAACAATACAAACTATAGTGAGCATATAGACCACTAGTTTTAAGCGTGGCTCCAGCCGGAGAAGACGCCGGAGAAGGTGCCGACTAGAAACTTAGCGGGTTTTCTTTCTTTGTTGGTCTATTTACAAACATTTACTTAGTTTAGATGCAGCAATTTGCTTGAATAGCAAGTTGAGTGAACAGCTGATTTCCAGGCTTGTTTACCATGCAAATAATCTTGAATTTAAAATCAGCTTGTTGACATAACTTATTCTTCTTAAATTTTTTTATATAAATATTATATAAATATAATTATAATAAATTAATTTCATTAGAGGTCTCTAATGAAATTAGGGATTTTCCTAAAAATATACGGTTAACAATCCCACGGGAGCCGATGAGAGAGGTTATGTCGAACTCGATCCGACTAAAACTCACGCCGTCTTTGGGCCTGAGGTGAGATAGTAGCGAACATATCCCTCTCACCCCGGTAGACCTCTCATTAGAGATGACCCTCTTCAGGTCAAGTATAGTGCCTAGGTTAAAATGTAAGCTTTAAATATAAAATAATCTAAATAAATGAAATATTACTTAATCATAATTTTATAATCTAAATTAGAATGTTCATCTAAGCGTTTGTTATTGCATAGAAGGCTTTTAAAACAAAGCTCGAGGTTCATTTAATCTTTATCATCCCATTTTTTTTTGAATATTCCAAATGCAAGGTACTGAGGTCTTATCTAAAGTTTTTGTTATCTATCTTTACTGCACTGCATTCACATGCCCTAAATGAGTCAGTGATTCTCAGGGCGATGTGTTGTTTGCATCTTATCTTAGTAGGTACCTGCTCCCGTTTTCTACATTCGTTTCAAACTATTAATGAAGTGAAAATCGTGGATTAATTTGAATCTTTGCCCTACGTATGTAATAACAACACATTCCGTATTATTTATCAAAAACTTACATGTTTTATCAAGAGCGTGTATTTATCGCAGGTTTATAAGTGCCTGGTTTATGGCAATAGGCTCACCATCTATTGGGACCTAAAAACAGAAATTGGCGAAATGTGGATGCTAGCACCTGTGCCTATCCCTTCGGGGATATAGGCGTCAGTTTATGTTATGTTTTATCTAAATTTAACGGTAAAAACAAAATTTACCGAAGATAAAATCTACCTATTAAATGTCAATTCAATATATTTTATTGTTTCAGGATATGCAAGAAAAATGCCATGGATCTACACGGCGCTATGGTGACTTGTGGAGTGACGTGACATGTTTTTGTGGCAAAAGTTCTGTTTTCAAGAATATATAAACCAATACTGCTTAGAAGATGTTCGTTATGATGTTGTAACTCAATAAAATGAACAAAGACAAGTATACATTTATTAGCGCAAAAAATATACAGTGAAGTTGTAAAATGGAGAAGAAAATATATTTTCAGTGCAAACAGTTGTTATGGTAAGTTTATATTAAAAATTTAGTTGCTTCTGAAAGATCGTTATCGTTAAATAATATATCTCTTGTTTATGATTATAAAATTACGACTTACTAGTGAATGTATGCAGGCTCTGGCCCACGCAATGTTTTTTAAATCTTCATCTAGATATCAAAGAAATCTAGAGACTGACGTAATGTTAGTAACCTTGTCTAAAGCAATGTGAGTTCAATAGCCAGAATTATAAATATTTACTTTATTATAATATTAACACTTAATTTACGGACATATTGTCCGATAGGTAGTGGACAAAATATTTCTATAGTTCTCTTGTTTTATATATTTAAGACTCAGAGGTAGCCCCGTAATACCTTTTAGGCTCAAGCCAACCGCTCTTACTAGCTAGTGCACTTGATAACCGGCGGAGAAGGTTCTGATTAAGACGACCTTTTCAGGGATTTCACGCCAAATAAAAAAAAAATCTGTTTAGGCCATTCAACGTCACTTAGAAAACGAAAATAATGTAAAATTTTGGGTTTCAAAACGCAGAGCCCCGATCCGAGAAGACTTCGATAAGAAAGTTAGACTTCAGTCACTATGTAATGAATTTATCATAGACGAAATTAGCCAAATATTTAATCATAGACTTCCGGCTCTACCTTGCTTGCTATGTCTGAAGTATTTACTTTGATGTTTTGAGATTTCAGTCTTATATATCAGTCAGTAGCTATAATTCCAATTGTTTAGGTACTTAAAAAATCGTAAACAATCTTAGCGTGTTTTTTTAATATGTTTTGTTTAAAAACTCAGTATAAAAATACTTTTCTACTTAGTAACGCATTTTGAAGACTAAAAACCTGTGTCGAACCACTAGTTAGCTAGTTAGTTAGTATAGTTTATTTGTTTGACTTGTGTTTTTATAAATAGTTGCCACAAGATTGTTTACCTTTATTTAAGTACCTAACCAAATGGAGCATAGGAATTATGGTATCTCACGTGACGTGTTTTCGGTGGTGAGTGGGGTAATCAGAGCTCACTGGAAAAGTTTCGTGTTATTAGTGGAAAAACAGATGGCTTAGTTGATCCTGCTATGTGCTGACTTGAAAACCTGCTTTGTCTTCTGCACTGACAGCACAGAAATTTTCTTCGTCGTGTATGTACATTGGGAATATTTAAAAATATAGGGGTATTAGAAGGAACTTTATACGATAACGATATCGCCATTGGTCATTAGACCATTGGTTGTGGAGGTCAGATGGCAGTCACTTCACGGAAAATATCGAAGTTCAACCACATCACAGTTAGACTGCAAAGCTGACCCCAATAGAGTTGGGAAAAGGTTCAGGGAATGATGAATGAAAGGTATTAGAAGGTTTCAGCAGGGTAACAGCACAAATGTGCAAACGTCCCTAGGCCTCCTTTCCATCAAGAATGCCCTGTTTCTGCTGCTGTCACTGCCGCGTCAGTGGTATAAAAAAGAACTGTAATTAATTATTTTTCGCTTTTCAGTGTATCTTTTTTTAATCGTTTCATGCAGTGCTAAAGCTCACTTAATAACATAATAATATAATTTTATTCACTTGTTGTTAATGTTAATCCAATGAACACAATATAGCATAGATAAGTTATCACAACTAAGTAATAAAATATTACATAATGTGACCACATCGTAATAGAACTATCGTCTGAAAGGAAATCGAATAACCCGACCAGTAGCATGTAACAAGACTTACCTTTGAAAGTCGAAAAGCTGTCAGTCAAAACCGCTAATTAGGCGTATCTGGTTAAGTTACTGAGGTTAGTGAGGTTAGCGAGATTACTCGTTATGTGTAATCTAGCTTAATAGTACTTTTTATCTATAGGTAGGTACAATAACAAATAATGAAGAAAGAATAAAAGTTTCATACATTTATTTTTAACTTAAAAGTAAATATTAAGTATTTAAATCTATAATTTTTTCTATATGTTTTATAAGGTCACTATTATATAGTAATCATCTAATTCAGACAAGAACTCAAACGCGTGTGAAATTTGAAGCACACAATAGCTCGACTAAATACAATCACAATGACCGTTATAGAAACATTTTGTCCATCAATAATATTTTCCTACGTGTTCAAACGGTAAACTTTTATGATCACTACCTGAGAGTCCTTTGAGAGTAAAAGTAAACAGAAATTATACGGTCCATTCACGGGACAAGCGCACGCGCTGCGTCAGGATTACAATAAAAAAATAAGGTCAACAGACCCGGAATTTTAGAACGTCCTTTACAAATTTCTTTACGAACTTTAAAACGTAAGTGGAAAATAGTATTTCAAATATTATAGACCTGTCTCGTCTCGTATTGTATAACTAAATAAAGAAGGTTAGAACGAAACTTGAATTATTTTTAATTATTGTAGTCTACAATAAATTTCGAAAGAGAATTCAGGTGAAAAACGTTGTATACCTCATTTTATGGTTTACGATATTGTTGATTCCCTATGTCAACATACGTCACTTCTATATAGAAGTTTATGACGACTTAAAAACTACACTGTTGAACGTTCAACGGGTTATTTTATTCCAGCAACTTCAGCCTTAGCAGTCTACACCCAGGGCGGAACCACAGATTCATATAACTGTTTATTGCAGTGTTGAATTGTGCCTATTTGTACCTGTATAGTTGCAATTATTATTCTCAGATAACTGTGTACACAGTGTAAACTGCAGGGTTAAACACAGCGGTTTAGGGGCAGCGTTTATAGACAACATTGTACGTAATTTATAGTTGGTTTTATACAGCTGTATAAAATTTTGCTGTCGATATTGACATGATATGGAATGTGCAGATTTTTTTTTAAAAACAAATAGTATGCTGACCGTTCAAATCAAATTTAGATAGGAAAAAAGTGAATGCGTCGACGGGATGGAACGTGAATGTTTCGCTGATATGGAAGTAATAAATTAACGTTAATTAAAGTCATGAAGATACTAATTGAAAAAGTTTTTTATAAGAATGTAATGTCTAAGACTGTGCTATCATCAACATTTTTATTCTTATTCAAGTTAAGTATGGATAGGTAGCAATAACGCTATAAAATAAAATTTAAGAAGCTACTAAGTTAATTAGGCTGTTACAAACATCTGAACACTAAACATTTCCCTTCATGTAGTTCCATGGTATTTCACACAAACTTATTTATAATAAAATTATGAAGTATAAACTTGGATCAAACCTTGAAACTAACGCAAAAATAATCATTAAAATTGGCTCATAGACAAAGAAGCAACACTCGAAAATCTAAAATAATTATTTTACTGGAAGTTGGTTGAAAATAAATTAAAATAAGAAAATAAAATAAAGTTTTTATCTTGTTTTGATAGAAAGCTACCCTTACTTAAACTTAATTCAAACCGATAGTGACAACGAGCAGAGAATCCAGCTTGATTAATTTTAAATAAAGTTAATTAAAACGAACATTATTCAATGCATTTTTATATTTTATTTGAGAATATTAAAAACCACATGTGTATGAAATTCATGAAATATTTAGTGGCTGTGAAGTATTGTTTCGAAACGTAGTGAAGACGTGTCTAACGATCTCATAATTCCTTGTAAGTTGCATTTGTTTATATTCAAATATGTTCCACAATTTATAAAGCGATATTTTCTTGAGCGTGGTTCTATGTTCAGATACCTTGCTACACGCCAGCCGCCGCCGGCGGCAGCTCCGGCGTGAATCCAATTAGTACTATTGACATGTTTATATTTAGTTTCGAGCATAGTCATTACTTAATGGTAATATTGTTAATTTTCATTTCTATCTATGTTTGCTTTGTACTCTTTCATTTGCACATTTAATTGCTTTATTTAATATATATAGAGAGAGACAAGAATATTCGTAAACAAGATTTAGAACCATCTATTTTCAAATATTTAAATTGTTCAATGTTTCATTTTATACATACACTGCTTTAAAATGTACAGCTTCGAGGCATAAAACTAATTAGTCAATTAAAATTACAGCCATAAATCTATTGTACGTATCAGAGTAATTTGAAATGTTTATTATTAATGACTATAAACTTGCAAATTGTTCCATACCATTAGAATTTCGTCACTGAAAGACACTTCAAAAAAGAAATAATTTCTCATGTGCCGGTGCGGTAGACGAAGTGATTTTAACATAAAAATAACGGCGATCGGCACTTAATAAACCACTTACGATGTTCATTAAGGCGTTTTACAGACTTGTTTGATCGTTTTAATGTGGAGTGCGATGCGGGTGCATTCGGGCGATGCTTCTCGCTCCAGCTTCGAACATTTAATGGAGATGTCAGATTGCGCAACGCGGTGAGAACTGCGTGGGCGCAGCATGCACAGGGTTGTCCGCAATCAATCATCAACGACTCAATAGCTATCATTAGATGATATTTGATCGATCTGTACATATCTATTAAATGCATAAACGACTTGATGAAGTTTGCGTTATGGGTGCAACTAAAACATCATAATATATATAAAGTTTTATGGCTATTAGTCTCAACTTATACTAACTATATTGTAACCGTTATATTTAAAATATTTTAGAACAATATGTTTTGTTTACAACAATCCATTAAAGCATTTTAACTCGTGCGGTAATTCCCACTGATACCCCCTTTCCCAGTAAGTGAAGGTAAATGTCGGACTCGAATCGACCAAAACCGCTCAGCCGTCTTGGGTCATCAGTTGCCGAGGGCGAAGTAGCTTCTGGCAATCCTTCACGCTCCGGCTGATCCAGGGCCCTCGATGGTCCTCTCGGGTGTGGGACTACTATGTCCACATCTGTTACCGGATAGAGAAGAGCGAGCTACACGCCGCCACTGCGGCCTGCTTCTGCTAGGTTGACAAACGGCTTATCACTTCCAAGCCCGCGATCAGTCCGTTAAAGCCTTTTTTTTTTTTTTTATCGTGCGAAAAATCCCCACGGATACCCCCCCACCGGAGCCGGTTGGGAAGGTTATGTCGGACTCGAACCGACTAAAACGCACGCCGTCTTTGGATCTTCATTTGCCGGAGGTAAGGTTGTAGCCAACATATACCTCGCACTCCGGCAGACCCGGGGCCTTCTCTTCGAGATGACCCCCGTCGGGTGTAGGGACCACGGTGTCCCCAACTAGCCCCCGGGTATGGGGAGGCGCATTTTGCGCCGCCGCCGCGGCCTGCTTCTGCTAGAGTGACAGGCGGCTCCACCCGTCACCCCCAGGCCCGCGCTCATGGAGGACGGAGGTCATTCTGCGACCTCCGACGTCCGAGTCGCCTCCGCTCGTCGCGGGCTGTGCGGGTCCGGAGTCTTCTCCGAACTCGTTCCGCCGTCTCCTTCTCGAGCATTACTTGCTCGCAGAAGGAGGCGCCGGCAGCCCAAGCGTTCGCGCACCGTACCATCGCCGTGAGCAATGCGGCGAGCGAGAGAACTCGCACTCCTAGGGCCGCCACTAGGACCCGCCTTGGCGTCTCCCACGCCGGGCACCCGGTCAGCGTGTGCAGCCCCGAGTCCTCGCTCGCATCACAGTGATGGCACTCGGACGTTGGCTCCTTCCGGATCCGATGCAGGTAATCCCCAAAGCATCCATGCCCGGTGATCACCTGCGTCAGCCGGTACGAGAGGCTACCGTGTGGCCTCTCTAGCCAGTCCCCCATGATGGGTCTTACCGCCGTTACTACGGCGTGCCCTGCGCTTGGTCGCCCAAGTCGTCGCTCCCACTCAGCTACCATGTCCCTGTGGAGCTGGGACTTCACGGCCCGGAGCTCACCAGGCTCGGGTTCATGTCCCCTCTCCCGCGCCTCCTTTCGGTACCGATATAGCACTGAAAGGGATCTCGCATCCAGGATCCATGGTATCGATCCGGCGAGGAGACTCGCTGCGTCGAAGGAAATTGTGCGGTACCCCCTTATGACCCTGATGGCCATCGTGCGCTGCGGAGCGTGCAGCTTCTGCACGTGTCTAGCCTTCAGGGTCTCCGCCCATATTGGACACCCATATAGGGCCATGGACCGCACGATTCCCGCGTAGAGTCTCCTGCAGGAGTCATCCGGCCCCCTCATGTTGGGCAGCAGCCGCGCCAGAGCGTCAGCTGTGCCCTTCAATTTAGGGGCCAGACTTCGGAGATGCTCCCCGAAGTCCCATCGACCGTCGAGCACGAGCCCCAGATATTTCATCTGAGGCTTGATGTCGATGGAAATGTCTCCCACTGTGAGGCTGGATCCCTCTGGTGGCGCGCGCCGAGGACCATGAAAGAACATGGCCTCGGTTTTACGCAGAGCCACTTCAAGACCCAGCCGCCGGATCCGTTCCACGACTTGAGCAACCGCGATCGTGGCCTTCTGGTTTGCTTCGCGGTGTGTAGCACCGCACGCCGTCACTAATGTGTCATCCGCATAACACGTGACGGCGGCACCGTTCCCGAGCTCACCGCGAAGCACCCAGTCGTATCCAATGTTCCACAGAAGCGGCCCCAGGACCGAACCCTGTGGAACACCGCACGACATCTCTCGCCGACCGAGACCGGTCGCAGTTGGGTAGATGACAGCTCTCTCTGTCAAGTATGCCCCGACTATGCGGCGAAGGTAGAGGGGCACTTCGTGATAAACGAGCGCCTCCCTAATGCAACTCCAGGGCAAGGTGTTAAACGCGTTGGCGATGTCTAGGGACACCGCCAACATTACCTCGCCCCGAGCAACCGCATCCTCCGCCAGAGTTCTCACGCGCATTATGGCATCCACCGTGGAGCGCCTTTGGCGAAAGCCATATTGGCCATCCGCCAAGTCTGGCCCCACTCTGGAAAGGTGCTCGACGAGGCGCTTCGCGATAACTCTTTCAAAGAGTTTGCACACCTCGTCGAGCAACACTATGGGCCGGTAGGCGGATGGCGAGTCCGCCGGGCGCCCCGCCTTTCGGATGAGAACCAGTTTCCCCGTCTTCCATAGTTTCGGAAACTGGCCCCGCTCCAAACATGCGCTGAGAAACCCTCGCAGTCGGGGCTCGAGAGCGTTGTCATCATCACCTAGAGCTAGGACCCACGCACGGCCTGGAATGCCGTCGGGTCCTGGGGCGGTGTTCTTGGCCTTAAGCCTGCGCACCGCCAGCTCTAGTTCTACCCAAGCGACCTCGGGCACGTCGTCGTCATCCACGCTGGGTGTCATAAGCGACCGAGGTGACGGAGTCATCCGCGGCGGAACATATTCCACCGCTTGTTGTGGGAACAGGGAGCCAACAACTCCTCCGAGCAGCTCCGGCTGGAGACACTGAGTCAACGGCGGGGCCCGGGGGCGCAGCTTGTTTCTTACCATAAGGTAAGGCCGCCCCCATGGGTCCCGCTCCAGCGTCTCCAGCAGTTTTTTGTACGCTTCGGCTTTAGCGCGCTTTATTGCCACTCGGAGGGCCTTTTTGGCCTCCCTGTATTCCTCACGAAGCTCCGCCACTCGAAGCTCCGTATCTGCGCGGCGTCTACGTCTCCTATGGAATCTAGTCCACCGGCGGAACGCGATCAAGGAGGCCTGCCGTAGCCTCGCGATCTCCGCTGACCACCAGTAGACTTGACGCCTCGGACTATAGGGCGGAGCCCTAGGCATAGACGCGTCGCAGACACGTGTCATGGCCTCCCGGAACCACACCGCCTCGGCATCTACATCAACAGGCCTGTCCGGCGCAGAGGCCCAGGCCTGAACGATGGCGGTTTCCAGGAGGCGATCCTTATCTAGTCGCTTAAGCACCCAGCGAGGTTCGCGTGGGGCCCGTGTTACCGGCGCATCGCCTACGGAGGGGGAGATGTCAAACCGAATGTATCGGTGATCCGACGCAGTCTCCTCCTCCACAACGACACGCCAGTTCTGCACACGGCGCGACAGCGAGGCGCTCGCGAACGAAACGTCCACAATTGAGCTGCCCCTCGCGGTCGCGAACGTGGCGACGGCCCCGCGATTCAAGAGAACTAGACCGAGACCATCGGCCCAGCTCTCCAGTGCCCTGCCTCGCCCGTTCGTGCGTCGGGAACCCCAGGCCACAGACCAGGCGTTGAAATCCCCGAGCACAAGAACCGGGTGAGGGTAGCAGGCATTGACGACAACAGCCAGCTGATCCAGCGAACGATGGTAATCAGCTATGCCTCGGTTCGGCGAGAAGTAGGCGGCCACGACCGCAATCTCCCCCACTAATGCCGCCACACAGCCATGTCCTCTTGCAACAACGGCAAGAGGGGGGCTGCCTGCGGCGGCGTTGTGCACCAGTGCCGCCGACCCATCCAGGTCGGTTTCCCAAGCAGGCCCGAGAAACCGGTGGGTGTAAGGGTCGGCGACAGCGGCGACATTAATGGACCACTGTGCCATGCTCTGGAGCAGAAGTGCCTGAGCATCGGCACCGTGACCCACGTTCGCTTGCAGGAGGCGGAGGTGAGGATCCATTATGGAACCCTCTCCTCCGCACCCCGCCGCGAACTGGAAGCGGAACGCCGGCCTCCCGGCTTCGGCTCCCCTCCAGTGCAGGCCTTGCTGCCAACCCTATGGTCGGCCGGTTTGCAATCCGCTGCACATCTAAAACAGTGCGGCGGAGCATCGCACGTACCGGCCTTATGACCAGGCTGACCACAGCGGAAGCAACGGTCACCGAACGTGACCTCCGCCGTGCACTGCACCCCCACGTGACCAACCGCCAGGCATCTAAAACACCTGGACGGTCTGGCCTGCAGGAGCCGCGCCTGCACTCTTAAGAAGCCTCCCACCAGGAAGCTCCGCCTGTCGGCGACCTTTTGGGCTGCCGCGATGGGGCAGCCGACAACTGCTGCCCCCTGTCCACGTCGGCCGAAGCGAATCGCCCCGACCTTTACTGTATCCAGGGGGCAGCCCCCGGCCTCCGCCACGGCGAGCCTGAGCTCTTCAGCCGTAGCGGATATGTCCAGGCCCGTGATGCGTATCTCAGCACATTTATTGGGCCTGGTCACCCGGACGTCGGCTGCGTCCAGCGTTTCCCTAAGCCTAGCCGCTAGGGCATCGGCTTTGGGGCCACTGGTGGTGCCGGGGACCTCCAGAAGCTTGGCGCCAGTCCGTGTATCCTTACACCTGACACCAGAGATCTGGAGGTCCTCGAGGTCGATGCCCTTTACCTTCCGCATCACCTCGAGATACCCCACGCCCCTTTCCGACGCCTCGGTCGTCAATGTGACGACGACGGCCGTTGTTCGAGGGGCACGGAGCCTCCTTGGCGTTCCTTCCACCGTGGCAGCCCTGGCCCTTCTGGCCTTTCGGGCTGCTTTCTTGGCGGCGTTCCGCTTCCTTTTTTTGTCTCCGACTACCTCCCAACGCCCCTCTGCCGGGGAGCTTGAAGGAGCAGTCGGAACTGGGTCTGTGGCTGAAGCCGGGGACGTTTTCCCCTTGCCCTTGTTCTGGGCACCCGGGGTGCCCTTGGCTAGCGCAGCAGGAGCGGAGGGCGAACTACGAGCCGACTGCGGTGGTTTAAGACCGTTTCGAACGGCTGTGGCGTACCCGGCCGATGGAGCAAGAGGTGGACGACGGATGGAGTCCATTATGGCCTCCACCATACTCCTCGTGCGCTCCTCCATTCGCCTCTCCATTGCCACCATACAGGCGGCCCATGGTTCCGGCTCTACTGGCTGGGTCGGCTGAGTCGCTGTTCCCAACCGCGCTGGCTGCACCGGCTGCACCGATTGCGGCGGCTGCGTCGTACGTGACGAGGACCGCGTTAGTCGTCCCTCCGGCCTACTCACCACCATCTTTTTGAGGTCCTCGACTTCCGCCGCCATCCGGGCGATCTCCCGGCGGAACTCAGTCTCACGACGGGTTTCCCGCCGTCGCGCCTCAGTTCGCTCTTTGCGAATCGCCGTCAGCTCCGCCGAGAGAACAGCGTTCTCCTCTGAGAGGGTGCGCACGCCATTAAGCAGCAGCTGCTGCTGCGTGGTTGGCAACCCCTGAAGCCCCTTTATGAGGCCTTGTAGGGACTCTACCACGGCACTAGTCCTCTTAACAGGTTCGCCCACCGAGGTGGAGGGTCTCGGCGGCGCTCCTGTATCCTCCGAGGCCGTAGCCCTAGGGGAACGAGCTCGGGACGCAGTCCTCTTGCCACCTCTTGTTATGTGGCGGCCGACTAATAGGCTGACCACCTTGGGCGGAGGGGGGCGTAGGGGCTCCTCATCACCAGTACTGGAGGACGAGTCGATAATGGTGAAGTCCGAATCCGACTCGCCCTTCGGCGGACGGGGCTTCTTCCGCCTCCTCTTTTTGGCCGGCTTGACCTGCAGGCCTGGTAGAACCGGACTGATTGCCCGGCTCCCCTCGCTGGCGGTGCCGAACTTTTCCAGCATCGCCGAAGCTGACGCGACCTCCGCGTCTTGGCGCTGCGCGACCTCCGCGCAGACTATTTTGCTCGGTTGGGGGTTTTTATTAGGTTTTGCAATATCCATATAAATCCCACGAGTAGGAGACGATTTACAATACACTTCCCGGGTGACGCTCATTCCGAGAAGCGGGGTACATACTGTGGAGGTCCCCTGGTGTCCACAGGTTTTAACGACTTCGCTGTCGGGTTTTATAGACTTTCCTTGTCGCGGGCCGGCCAATTAAGGCAAGCCCCACGTCCTCCGAGGTCACGGCTTCCAGAGTGTGGCTAACACTCTGGTCAATGTCGATCACCCGGAGATTACGCGACGCGGGAGAGCAGCCAACACTCCCAGCTCCAACGGTGGCACTAGTGCCTGTCAGCCCCTGCGCAGCAGTGGGCCAACCCGTCCCTTGATCCCAGATGGATCACAATGTCTCTCCCCTGTCCCCTCTAAAATCAGAGGGATACTGGGAGAGACGACGACCGCGGGCCTTGCAGGCCCGCCATACCACGACCCCCTCGTGCAATGGGGTCAGCTGTCAGGTAATTCGTCAGCGACCAACAGAACTCCTAGAAGTAGGCGTCTATTAGCCGCTGTCCAGGGTGCACCAGCTTCACCGCAACCGCTCCCCAGGACCGTAGTCCAAAGGGAGAAGCAACGGTGAAGCCAACGTGGAGGTTACCTGACATCGCACCCCCGTTAAAGCCTGGCAGCCCTATTAACACGGTCAAATCGGGAAAGTAGTACTAAACAAATACGAAGTATTTTCATGTCACTGTGCTCGCCCATCGATTTATCTGTGTGTACTAGCTTGTTTGTCTATCTGTAGACAATCGTGTAAGTGGTTGTTGTTAGTTCTCATTACCCTATGTTTAGCCGTGGGAGAAAATTGTGTAAAGTGTAGTTACACCATAGTTACACTGACAAATTGTTTGTCGGGATGATAATACATTTAGTCTTTACCTCTTAGCGTTTTTTTGCTATCTATTTATTATATTGTCGAGTAGACTGCTAACTTAGGTGATAGAATTTATAGATTATTGTGTGTTTCTAATTACGTAGGTATATTATATAAGACCCAAATTCAAAAGAGTAATAAGGTGTTTTCCAAATAAGAATAGTATCTACGGATTGAGAATCTTAATAGGTATACTAAAGTAATAATATACGAAAGCACAAAAATAATCGCATTCTTTTATTAAGTTTCTAGTTCATACACAACATAGACTTAGACTTACAAACAAAGATGATCTTAAGAACACTAACAGAATATTAGTTTAGGATCTTTTATATCAAATTTAGCTGTTATTCTATTATTAATGAAAATAAATACGTTTAATAATAAATTTGTAGTAGGTACTCATGTAATATGAAAACTTACAAATATAATTATTTATTATTTATATCTTTTCAGGGCTTCCGTAATAGTACAAATCACAATGTTATCGTCTGCAACAAACTTGACTACAACAGAAATACCACCCCAGGTAATTATTTATTGTATATTATATCATAAAAATAATAGGTGTCATATGTTATGTTCATTTTAATTTTATATAACCGTGTCTGCTAAAGTCTTCGCTAAGAATATGTGTAAAGAAGTAATCATCATCATACGAATCTTTTCCTCAACTCAGTTGGGGTCTATTTTCAAGTCTAACTGAGATGCAGCTGAGCTTCTGAATTCTTTTGTCTAAATGTTTTCCGTGAAGCGACTGCCATTTGACTCACATAATCAAAACCAACACAAGAATCAATAAAAGGTAAATAGATAAATATTTTTGGTGAGTAAGGTACCGTTTATAGATGAAGCGAGAAGGTGAGTAGGTATCCTTGTAAGCCAGCTTAAATAAAATTTTAGTGTATTCGTATTTTAAATTTACAGGTGATAGAAAATCAAGTTCTGGAAGAAGAACCTGTCAGTGGGTACGCGTGGAGCTCATGGGGAAGCTGGAGCCCTTGTTCTAGATCTTGTGGAGGAGGCGTTTCAGTCCAAGAGCGACAGTGCTTACCCAGGTACAATTTCAATTCGTGTACTACGATTTTTTTAAATATTTAGGTCATCAAATTGACTGCACCACGCCTGATGGTAAGCAGAGGCGTAGTCCAAAACATGGTGGCCTAGAGCTAAATTTCAAGTGATGGTAAACGGTTATAGTGACCTGTAACTCTTGGAATATGAGATATGTCATTAAGTATAATTACCTCAGTTGTTACTGGAGAAAATATAGCTATTAGGTATCAAATTTCCAGATACCTTTTGATTGATCGGCAAATCAAATAACTATTCTATTTCTTCAAATGTATATTGTGTAATTTGTCAATATGAATTACTAGTAATAATGTCGGAATCGTCATCGGAATAAATCTGTAATATTTTTCAAGCATTCCGCTACATTAACCAAAACAATCGCGGTCTTGATTTTCAATCATATCCTCATATGAGAACGTATCCCCTCTGTTTATTTGTAACATCTTTTATATACATTTGTTTAGCAAATAAATTATTATTATTATAAAAATAATATAATACGGTATGTAATCTATTGTGCAAAACATACGTACTTGTACTTTTTCCCCCTGTGCGGAAATCCCCACGAATACCCCCGCCAAAGTTAGCGAGTGGGGTTATGTCGAACCAAAACCGCTCGGCCGTCTTGGCATACCATCCTCAACATCATTTCATACCATATTGACTTCACGGTTTGACTTTTAGTCCCTTAGTGTTCATAGTATGACTAACAATATGTAAATCGTCATTGAGACTATTTTGATTACGTTTAAAGCTTTTAAAGTCATTGAACTATTTATACCTACGCCTTCATCATGCATGCCGAAGAAGGTCGTAGTCGTAACAGTCAAAATATTTTCGTTAATTTCTTCAAATAAACGACATCAACGACACACTTTTTAATAGCCATCCATGTACTAAATTTAACTTCAATTTTTTTTATTATTTGAATCTACATGTCTATTTTTTATTTAGGTATATATTTTTACTGGCCAGTTTTATAAACTTTTAGTATAACCTAGGTGTACTCTTTCATTGTCTTTTTCCACTTGCGACAGTTTTTTGTCAGCTCCACACATTGGGAAACACTGTGACGGATGCTCTCTGCACTCTACACGTACGTCAAAGTGTCGATGAGGCATTATCTTTAAAAATCTGAATATAAATCATCATACAGTCATATTGCAGTCTTTAAAAAATTTGGAGTTGTTAATGAATTAAAGAAATAAAAAAATAAATCAAAATCTACTAAATATTAAATAATGTAATAGGATGTACTTTTTAACTACAGATTTTTCTGATTCTATTTTTTTTTATTTGTCTTTGTAGTAAAATTTAATTTATGAGTATGTAATTTGCAGATAGTTTATTAAAAATAGAACTATTTTGAATAACTACTCAAAATTGTTCATAAATTTGTTGTTCGAAAATTATTAGACATTTTCATTTTTAATGTCTGTAGTTGGTTTCAGGTACTTATATGTCAGAATGCCAAGGCAAGATAAATTATGACGATGCGCTTAAACACTGTTTACTTGCGCTGAATCACCTTGAACAATATTGTTAAGATTTTTTACGTTGACAAATAATGTTGATGACGAACTGTAATGGTTGTGAATTTGACCGCTACGTCAGAGGTTATGGACTCGATTCCCGCTCAATGCAAACGTTTGATATATGAATAATTATGTTTATTTGAATTACACTGAGAAATCTTTCTATATGCAACATTTAAGTAATATAAGTTTGTTTATTGACGCCTTAGCGCATAATATTAAATAATGGGTTCTAGGGTGTCTAGAAAACATTTTGCAGAAAACATCTAGCATATATAAGAAAAGCTTTAAAGAGATTGTTATTTGCAATAAGGTCACCCTTGTGTGTGCATTTATTTTGTATTGTTGTACTATAAATAATATATTATTATTATATTATTTATTACTTTGTTATGATAACATTATAGATGCTTATCGTGTTTACTATATACTCGAATTATTAGTGAGCAATTTTGTTAGCACGTGCTTGATTTCTCCTTAACCATGTGTTCGATGAGTAGATAACAAATTGTTGAACAAGGCGTGCCGACAGCCCGCTCCAAGGCGTGCTTAATATCTTATAATGTACTGCATATAAAATCAAAAATTGTAAACACCAACCTTTTAACCGCCTATTAAAGTAATTCTTTTAAGACTCTTGTACACTATCCGACATATAAAATAAACGCTTTTAAAGCGGTGATTAATTTGACGCGTTGGTGATTAAATAAGCACAATTTAAAATTGGAAAATGCGTCGGTTACCCAAGTTACTTGATTACGTTTAATGTTTTAGGATTCGGACATACGTGTGAGAGATTCCGGGACTCGAATTCTTGCCATTATACTACTGACGTGGATCACTCCTGACACCTGAAATTAATCATCCAAGATTATAAACCCTTCTCCATACACAAATATAAATAAGTACTTATTTATTAAGTATGATATAATTTCTTACCTAGTAGGAATTGCGTAGTTTCTTATAGTTAAAGTAAATTATTTAACTGAAATTATTACATTAAGGAATCGACCCAATTACGAATAAATTGTTTAAATTGCATGTTATGACGTCACAACTTGTGACTTAATTAAAATTTCACATAAAATTATTATTCTGACGTCTTATAAATGAAAACAAAGTGATTTTATTTAACAGTCAGACGCCGGGAGCCGTCCCGCCACGGCGATGGCGCAAAATGCCACCCCATACCCAGGGGCTGGATGGGGACATCATGGTCCCCACATTGGGGGAAGATGGTCATCTCAACAGAGATGTCCCCGGGTTTGCCGGGGTGCGAGAGATATGTCTTGTATAATCTCACCTCCGGCAATCAAGGACCCATGGACGGCGTGCGTTTTGGTCGGTTCGAGTCCGACATAATCACCTCCATCGGTTTTGGTGGAGGTGGTATCCGTGGGGATTTTGCGCACGATAAAAAAAAGGAGCCGTCCCACGTCTCGTGTACCAGGACGTGGTCTCCATTCGAGAACCTTTTGCCTCCGGCTATCGGTTCTTCTTACTAGGCTAATTAATTGAATAAATAATATTAAACTCACTAAGAATTCAATTCATTCCATTAGTTATTATAGACGCAACAAATAACTACTTTTTAATTTGCGCAAATACCCAATTACTTAATCAACGAATAGAATGTTTCCATCCGACTTCGGTGGCATTTCGGCTGTCATATCTGATTAGATCTTGTTCATTTGTGTTTATCAAACTGTTGACATGTGCAATTTAGTAATCTGACGGCGTTTGATTTTGCCAGTTCATTGGTCGCGATAATGTCATTAGGTAGGTTGGTGGTCTCACACCTAAAATATATCTACATATAATTTACAGTTACCTACATATAGTACTATGAGAGCAAAAACTGAGTACCTATACGGTAAACACTATAGTGTGGTGTGTATAGGAATTCTCGTGGTTGAAGTTTTTGGGAATGTAGTTCCAAAGTTCCAGATAAACCAAATCAAGGGATAAAGAGCCAGCTAAGTTTCTTGCCGGAGTCTTCTCAGGCCGGGGCCGCGTTTCGAATCAGTGGTCCGTTTGCTCACAAACTTATAAAATATTGTTGATATTGACATTTTGTAAGTTCTGTTTAGTGGTCTATACAGAATAAATGATTTTTGAATTTGGAAGTTTGAAAGGACCTTCCTTAAACTGACTCGGCTGTTACGAATTTCTAATTTTACCATAAAATAATTTCAAGATACAACTAAGAATCGGAACAAACATTATCCCAAACATTATCAGAAATCTTGTCTTCAGTTTCCATATTATAAGTAGCTAAAACTTCTAACTAAAAGTACATAATACCAAATATATTGCGATAGAATCTGTAAAAAGTGGTTTCATTTCAATATATGACGTTCGTGTAAACGTCAAAAAGTTCCATAAAGTTGTCAAAAGCATTTCCGTAGCTAGAATATGAGCATTCTCCTTAAAATACAAAATATTCACCAAGTGTAAACGCTTCTAAGTGTGTGTTGGTCAAAGGTTAAACATGCCCTCGCGACCTGCCTCGTACGGTTTTTATCGAGTAAATTAAGGTAATGGAAACCCCGTAGCGTCGGTTGTAACAAGCTGTTATTGTGGTAGAAGCATTGATTGCTTACACTGGTCCGTCTTGATTGACACGCATCAGCTTCGATATAGCTGGTAATGAGCTCGCGATTACCGTCCATTTTACAAAGAAGACAAACTTCATTTTTGTTTACATATTTGTAGTTTCACGCACTAATGAGGGATTGGTTTTTTAACATGTGGTAATTGACGTCACGGAACGCGAGTGTTGAATGCAGTAGTGTTTGGCGGGGCCGATTCCCATGCGTTGCTTTGTACAGGTGAGATAGTGGCGTGACTCGGATAGTGTGCCACCCGTGCTCACCCGGTCATGGGTCACTGTGACAGTAAGGAATTCCACGCGAGGTGTACATAAGAAGTTCTGAGTGTATTTCTAAAACGAATTTTAATATAATAGCAATTTAATATAATAGAGGTCCTATTATATTAAATTGCTATTATATTAAAATTCGTTACTTAAACAACTACTTATAGGTATATAAACTCATTGAATTTATTCTAAAAACATCAATGTGTACTGGAGTTAATATTATACCGTAATTTTTTCCCCGTTGCCACACCCCTGTTTGCGGTAGTAGTATTTGTTTTATGTGAATGTATTATTTAACAGATTGAAATGAAACTTTGGTACAGCTAGTTAGTGCAACGTGGCAACTTAGTTGTCAAGCAAATCAAAAGGTAAATTATTATATTTACCATATTATTATAAACGCTTTAATACCTGGTTTGCATTAACCATATATTAAAGACATTTTGGTAGTTTGTGAAAAAATATTTAAAAAAAGAGTCGTTGCATACCGAGGATTGACTATTTAATCATTAAAAAAGAAATTACCGGACTTGTTCTAGCAAACGAGGCTATTTAAGTACAAATGAATGCACGCGACCCAAGATAATTGTAACGAGTTGAGGATTCAGGATTAATATGACCAGATACGAAGTCCTGTTAGATAGATAAGTAGGTAATCAAAATACCGTCACTCTTAATTAGAGTGGGTGCCGTCAGGCGGCGCCGAGCTTTAACGGTCTCGGCAGAGTACATTAAACATCTTCAATGTAGCTAACGCTAGATATAATGATGAGCGGTATTCCTATCGACTAATTAATGAGAAATTATAAATGTATATGATTTTTTAAATTGTTTTTATAGGTTATTTGATGATAATTATGTTCAGCTTCCAATTGCTTATGGTAAGCATCTTTAAATATATATTAAGGCTAGATTTCAACAGTGTACATACTCAAAACTAAACTGATTTCATAGTTTCCCTAATGCAATTTCTATTCATCCAAAGTTATTACCACTTGCAAAATGCATAAGTATCTACGTAAGCCATAGCTACATAAATAGTTAAAATAAAAGAATGAAAAAAATAATGATAAACGATAATCTGCCTAAGTTTCTTGCTTATCTCAGCAAATCCAACTTCCGACTGCAACCTAGCGAAGGAATCGTTTTCAAAAGATTTAATTAACATAACATAACCGCACGTCTATATCCCCGAAGGGATAGGCAGAGGTGCTAGCACCCACATTTCGCCAGTTTAAGTTTAGGTCCCAATGGGGCGAGCCTATTGCCATTAACCGGGCACTTATAAACCTGCGATATATACACACACAAGTTCGAAATCGCATCGAAATGTCATTGGTGTGTGCCATAGTAAGACCTGGGATCGAACCCGAGACCTCGTCTCAGCCGCCCTTTACCCATAACACTAGGCTACCGCTTTATTTACCTTTTTAAATATTTTTGATACATAAAATTGTTGAAATTTATATGTGCTCTTTATGTGCCTAAACTGAATAAACGTAATTGATTCTTAATTGAGTGTCAACTACTCCACGTATCGTATACCTTACCACGTACAAAGCTATCAATAAATTACCAATTAAAACCATAATCAAATCTGCTTTTATTTGTGTTGTGCATTTATAGAGTTTCGAATTGGTGTCCTGCGTGTACATTAATTACAATCTATTCCATAAACAACATTATTTTCTCAATTTTCTGTACGATAAAGTCAGGATAACTTATAAATTTCTTCATTATAAAGCGGTGTCCTGGCGATAGTGGCTCTTATAATACGCTCGACAAATTAGGATGGACATCATTTGTTACGATGGTCGTGCCGTGTACACATTTCATTAGAACAGCTATAAAGCGCGTTTGAAATATTTGACACCTATATATCGCCTGATATAAAAAAATGGAGTTCGTCGATATATCAATGTGCTATATTTTAATTGTAGACTATATGGGGTATCTTTCCGTGATCCAACTTTATTACTCTATACATCTATATCGATGTTTTGTTTATTTCTTATCGCGTTTTATACTTCGATAAATAATTGTGAACATTTCTTAGCTACGAAAGCCTAGTGGTATGGGTAATGGATGCTGAGACGAGGTCTCTGGTTCGATCGCAGGTTTTACCACGGCACACACCAATGACTTTCGATGCTTTTCGAAGTTATGTGTGTATTTATCGCAGGTTTATAAGTGCCCGGTTAATGGGAATAGGCTCGCCACCTATTACATTGGGACCTAAACATAAACTGGCAAAATGTGGGTGCTAACACTTCTACCTACCCCTTCGGGGATATAGGTGGGAGTTTATGATATGTTATGTTCACTTAGCCAGCGCCATGAAAATTTTTAAGAACCTAACGACATAACGACAAAAATGCTCAAAGCTAAACCCTATATAAAGTAATAATATTACAAAAAAGTAATGACATTACAAAAAGTAATAATATTTAAAAAAAAGTAATAACATTACAAAAAATAATAATATTTAAGAAAAGTAATAACATTACAGACAGCTTACGAAAATTAATAAACTTCACTTAGGTATAATAAATTGTAATATCACATTATGCCAATTTTACTGTAGAAGTTATTTTCATAATTAATTTACTACTAAGAAGTAATCTACAGGTGTCATCTCTTTAATGGCGCCACCTGTACTGTTCAACTTATCTTTTTAAATACCTTCCGATACCAAGAACCGAACGGAACCAATCTTTTACTCCGTGAACATGAATATTCAAATTATGGTTGAGTTTACATTAAATTAATGTACAGTCCTGTTACGAGGATGAACCATTTGTTAGATACGGCTGTACTAATATGTAGAACGATAATCGAGTAATACATCACAACTTTTATTTTAATACCTTCAAATTAGATTTACGTGCTTAGAGGTATTTGTTAGCGGTTTCGTTGATTTTATTATAGACTTGTCTGTGCCAGTGGTTCCGCCCGTGTGTAATCTCCGAAGGGGTAGGCAGAGGTGTATTAAACACTCACATTTCGCTAGCTATAATTTTCGGTCTCACGTAATAGAGGGCGAGCCAATTGCCGCCAATCAGGCACTCTGAAAAAAATGGGTATGCCGAAAATAAATTCCTAAAAATGTCGCAGAAAACTACATTTAATTTAAAGTTTATTTAAGAAGTTTATTCTATCGCGAATAAATTTGTTTGTAACAAATAACCTCCGAAACTATTAGACTGACTTCAATAATTCTATCACCTATAATGTCTAGGAGTAACATAGGCTATCATCACGCTACCATCCAAAATAGCGGAGCAATAATCATAAATCACAATAGATCCGGTAGATTTCTATACATTGGCGCAAATATCGCTATTTCCGTTGTCATGACAGCAAGGAGTAGTAGTTATAGAGAGGCAAGTAGAGAATCGAGTAGAGTCGTACACTGCAATAATCGACATCCACGCGGGCGGAGCCGCGGGCAACAGCTAGTTGTATATAATTATACACGCTTTGTGTTGACGCCGATCCTACTTTTTGTTTTATTTGCTTTATAATATATTAACGTAATTATAATTACGATTTATCTCTTTTAATTAATATTGACACTTCGAGTTCGATTTTTGTATAAATTATGTGTATGACATTAATAAAAAAAATATACATACCTTTGCTTACTCTAGGTATGATTTATAGGACTACATTCTGTTCCTCGGTTATCTAATGATGATTATGTTTATGAATTTATCTGGGTATGAATTTATAAAGGTAGTATATTTCGACGTCCCCGAGGAATAAACCGGTAATCGCAAAAATCAAATTTTACAGGAGAAAAGATTTAGTGTTTTTCGGCTCTAACTTTTCTATAAAAGACAATTAGGATAACATTTTTATACGCCGGGAAAGCTAATTTTTGCCCAAATAGATCACAGTTAGCCTTGTAATTATTGATTAAACACAGAATTAGATATTCACCAAAGTTCAAATTACCGAAAATAATTTCTAACAGTTTTTAGGGTATTGATATATTACCACTATGAACTATCAATAATATTCCAGCAACGTCTACTTACCGAATTATTCTTGTAATATAAAAATATTTTCTTAAAAATCATAGACATAACACTTCTTTACGGAGTTCTCCAACGATGTATATGTTCATTAGTAAATAAATGTAATGTTCAGTTACCGACTTATTACGGTAAACTTTTTAATAACCTTATAATGGTAAATTATAGAAACTGGAATATTATAGATCTTACGGGTAGTTATATTTTAATGTAATCGTTGTAAACAGATTTCGTAAATAAATTTTTTATCGGTATCTCTAAGGGAAAATTAAAGAAAATTCATAAAATTTAAAAAATATTGTCTAAAATGGGCAAAATGTCTATAATGAGATCACAATTGTAATATAAAAAATATAAAAAAATAAAAACATCAAACGCAGTACTTAATCACTAAGTTCATTGTTATCATCATTATTATCTTGTTCTCTCTACGTTCCGACCTAAAGCTTCCCATATACAGTACCCCGAGAGCTTTCAACTCGAACTTTCGAATCGCTTCTCTTGCCTAGAAGAATGCAGTAAAGTGGACGAGATAAATAACAGGTTGGTTGAAGCATTCAGTGCGCTCCAAATTCTTCAGGCCCCGTCGAAGAGATAGACCACAGAAGCTCACCGATCACACCCTTAAACTCATGGCCGAACGACGCTCTATGAGGCTGCAGTCTACCAATGACGCTGAAGCACATCGGCAGCTCAATAAACGTATCCAGCAGTCTTTGCGACACGACATCCGTGCCTTTAATACTCAGTGTATTAAGGAAACGATTGAGCGAAATAAAGGCTCCAAAGTGTTCGCAAGAGACTTGTCTATTGGGCAGAGCTAGTTGACAAAGCTGAAGAGGAAGGACGCCAGTGTCAGTGACAAAGCCTCTCTTAAGAACTACAGACCCATTTCACTTCTGAGACATGTTTATAAGCTGTTTTCGAGGGTTATCACGAATAGTCTCGAACACAGGTTTGATGGCTTTCAGTCGCCCGAACAAGCTGGTTTCCGAAAAGGTTATAGTACCGCAGACCACATTCAAACGCTGCGGCAAGTCATACAGAAGACTCAGGAGTATAACTAGCCACTATGTTTAGCGTTTGTGGACTACGAGAAAGCCTTTGATTCGATCGAGACATGGACAGTGCTACAATCTCCCCAGCGGTGTCATTATAGACTACCGGTTCATCAAAGTGCTGAAGTGTTTGTATAAAAACGCCACCATGTCAGTCCAAGTACAAGATCATAGCACAGCGGCGATACTGTTGCAGAGGGGAGTGAGACAAGGAGATGTAATATCCCCGAAACTCTTCACCAATGCAATGGAGGATGCCTTTAAGCTACTGGAATGGAATGGAATGGAAAGGCATTAATATGATATTGATATCGTGCTCATGGCAGGATCGCTGGATGATCTTAACACAATGCTCGACGACTTCAACCGAGTCTCTCAACAGGTGGGCCTCAAGATGAATATGGACAAGACCCAGGTTATGGCGCATGCTCATATTCTAAGGCCCTCCCCAGTGTCAGTTGGAGGCTCGACCTTCGAAGTTGTAGACAAGTACGTCTACCTTGGACAGATGGTCCGATTAGACGGATCAAACTTCGAGGTGGAGGTCAATCGTCGAATCCAAATCAACAGGTCTATTATTGTGCTTACCTGTTAAGTCTGTAACGCGGTCATCTGTTTTAAATTTAATATTGCTGTGTATACCATTTGTTCATTAATTTGTAAAGTATTTAGAAAAAAATCTTCTTACAAACCAAAACATCCACATCTCTTGAAGAAAATAAATATTTATTAGTCTGTGTGCGATTATTTTTTCGTTGTAGAGTCATTCGTTTTATGTTTTCTGTTTTAGTATGTTTAGCAAAGTTTATCTATTGCAGTTTTCAATCAGCAGGCTAGTGTATAAAATTTATCAAATGTAATTATCTTGCCTATCTGAAGAGGTAAATTGGCTACCACAGTTCAATTTACAATTCCCAACAGGTCCTATAGACTTTTGTGGATATTTCACCTACCTATAACAAGTGTTATTAGTTACGGGGGAGCTTTCAGGTTGTAATGTTTCCTCGAAATGCGAAGCAGTTAACGCCAATACCTATATCACGATCCCAAATGATTACTGTAACTGAGTATTACCGAAAATGTCAATCTCATAAATCACGAGAATAAACCTGTAATCGGTTTAACCAGTAATTAATAGAAAATATTTTGCAGTAATATTACTTCACCGAAATGTAGCCACACAAATGAATTTGTAATAATGTATTATGATATTCTTCTTGTACATAAAAATTAACACTTTTTCCGAAGAACAAAGGTGTCATAGGGTAAATAGATGGATATTATCGCTAGAAAAATTTGAAAAAAATTACATAGGTGCATGCCGACCCATAGATACCGAAAATGCAATAACAGTAATAACCCAGTAATAGTACAATACAGGTTTATTCCTCGGGGGCGTCGATTTAAGTATGTTTATCTGCATATAATTTAATATTAATACAATTTTTACATTGGTTAGTTATTTTTTTTACATTGCGAGTTCAAAAAAGAAATAGAAAAGTCTATAGAGAGAGAGAAGAAAAGTCTATAGTATGAGTTTTATATTGTCAGCACTCGTAAAAAAATATCTTGGCCCATAGAAATGCAGTCATACAATTTTAGTTTCAAATAGTCCAGAAAGTTTTGGCACCCAGTGTACCTAATAATATTGTATGTATCCACAAGTTACAAAAACGACCAATAGTTTAACCGGTAGCATTTCATTTGTTTAAAATACAATGACAATCTCAAAACTATCAATTAACGTAAATTACTGTAAATAATGTAATTAATGTAAATTAATAAATAGCTCTCCACTGCTAAATATAGGCTTATCCCCATATGCGCCATTGCTCCTGATTCTATATCTATCAATATTGTTTCAGAACCAGAACAGTTGCAGACAATAGCAGCATCGCTCCACCTGTGATCACAGTACGTGTGACCCGACAGATTCAAGGCGAAGACTGTCAGGGTGTTGACAAGAGATATTATGAGTGTAATAGCAGCGTAAGTTAAGCTTGTTATCAGTTACTAACCTTTCATCCTTCTATCGGAAAGTCTTCCACCTGGCCATGACCTTCCCCGGATTAGGTGGAAGTCCCTAAACAGGCTTAGAACACGGGTTGGCCGAAGCCAGGCAGACAATTTGAAACAAAAATATTAAACTGATGGTATTACACAACTACTATTCTTAGAAAGTAATAATAATAATAATAATAATAAATGTCTTTATTGTGCACCAATATGAAAAAAATACAGAACAAGTACAAATTAACCATGGTAAATACAATTGGCGGCCTTATCGCTCTGCGGCAATCTCTTACAGGCAACCATAGGATGGACAGAAAAGCAGGAGAAAAGTGTTTCTGGGCAGTTTGTACTAAAGTACTAGATAATAGATGTATTTATTAATGTAATTAAGTTTAGAATACTACTTGCATGAGTTTACTTATTTTCCAATTAACAAAGAAAACATCGATCTAGTTTATTCGATCTAGTTCATTTTAATAACGCGATCTCTTTCGGTTAAATATATCTTATATACCTATATATAGCCCACTGTACGTGTTTGTGAGATTTTGTCTTTAGCTTACCATCAGATGTGCCCTAATTAAAAAAGACGCCTCCCTAGTACCCTGGCTGATCTAGAAACATCTGCGGTATAGTCTTTCTCTCCTTATAAATTACAGCACCGTAAAGTACCTATCGTATCACACTTACAACAGATCTAAACACTAAAGTATTCCAATAACAGTTAAACGATTTCATAGCATTCTTGTATCTGATCGCTCGTTAATCAATGCACTAACTTAATTAAAAGATAAAACTAGGACTTTCTCACTTTAAGTTTCAATAAAACGTGCAATGAATTACAATCACTTGTTCGATTGCCGCGTGTTATAAAGGGCTCTCAGTACTTTAACTACTCAATCGGTCACATTAAAACTGAATACTGATTTACGATGTTGTTCGTCGTAAATGTTTCCGTGATTAGTATTGTTCCATTCAATTTGCCTGAGTCATGGACGGTGTAAAAGTGGGCATTATCGTTTTGTTTATTGCGATGTCTTACGCGGACAATTGTTATTTGGATACCATGTTTTATATTAAATCATTATTTTATATAGCGGAAATTAATAATAGCGAACATTTATTTATGCCTGTATACAATTGATAAATTAATTCAAGTTTGTTTTAATATCTAGAAATAAAAATTAAAAAAATGCTGGTTTTCTTCGTTCTACAGTTAATCACTGTCGTATTCGAAACTTTCACCTCGAAATCTGGAGACAGTTTTATCTATCCTTACTTCGTGTTTGACTGAACTTCGCTATTTTCCGTGAAACGACTGTCACCTGACTTTTACAATCCATGGACGATATCGAAGTATTGCAGTTATACCAATTGTTAGACTTTTTATGGCGTCACAACTGTTATCGATGTTAGTATGACAACCGAGATCGACGGCTTAACATCCTCTCCGAAATGCATGAGTACCCTGTATAGGGTTTTAGGCAAACGCTCCCGAAGTCGAAGGCACATGGTAGTACTCCGGGTACACTACATATTGGAATAAAGAAGTATATTTTCTTATTATTTATATGGTTTAAATAACCATATTCGGAGTATTATCGAGTGCCTTCTGTTTCATCAGCGTTTCCTTATCTCCCTGTATAGGATTTATAATTTATAAAGTTAAAAAAATGTTATCATTGGCACACAATCTTATAATATTGTTGTTTCTTAAATTAGGACTGAAAAGTGCTAATAACATAAGAGCTATGGCTTTCATACAACTGACAGTATGATGTCCAACAAGATTTTTTTTTAATTCAGTGTGTTCGTTAATTTTTGTTTCTAGTGTATATTAGTGGGCATGTGGGAGGTATTCACATATCTTATCAGGCAGTAAGTATATTTGTCTATTTTTGTTTTTGAATATATATTGTTTTTGTTGTAGCCATGTCCTGGTGGGTCGAGGAATACGAGAGCGGAGCAATGCGCCGCGTACGATCGAAGACCGTTCCGAGGGAGATTTTATACCTGGATCCCTTACATTGATGGTGAGCTCATTATTTTTAATACCACTATTAAGTGGGAACACCATTGACCAGACGGGTGATTAGTATTTGAATGTGGGCCATTTCACCCATTCTTCTAAATACAACAACTGCTTAGATGCTCGTATGGCAACCGGGACCGACAGCTTAACGTGCTCTCCGATACACGTCCAGATTAATCCAACTAGCCATATTCATGCATGCGAATATTTGTACCGAGCTGGGATCAAACACGTGCCCCCTTAAAACTCTGTGGTGTCGCGTACACAACCGCACAACAAAGAGGCTCTGTCAATGTATCTGAAAAAGAGAGATATTAAAAATAAACAAATGTAGGTAAAGGTGTATTAAACATCCACATTGCGCCAACTATGATTTCCTACGTAATAGGGGGCGAGCCTATTGCCGCCAATTCCTACCGAAAATGTTTACTAGACGAAAATGTTGCAGCTAAATAAATTTGGAAAAAAATATTAAATCATATTATACGGTAAAGTATTTCTGTACTTAACCAATGTTGTTGTGTGTCCTGTCATTAGGAGTAATTATCATCTAGATTATTCCTTTAATTTGCGAATCGCATGACAGCTGTGCAGTGCTTACGTAATGGTTTCTCCAAGACGCGGAAGTCTTATACTAATCAGCGGTTAGCTGACCATGTTCGTAGTCAAACAGTTCATATTTATTCAGGCGACCGCTACTATCTCATCTCCGAGAACTTACGACCCAAAGACAGAATGCGTTTTAGTCAGTTCGAGTCCGACATAACCTCTCTCACCGGCTTTGGTGAGATTGGTATCCATTTTGCGCACGAAATAAAAAGGTAGATCATTCTGTCCGCTTTACCCATCATAATAATATTAATAACCCGGCAATTTCATATCCATATTCTCAACGGTTCAAAATTGTTATACAACTAACAAAGGAGATACGTATACATCTTTACAATGTTTGTGTACAAACGTGTATCCCACTGTACATGATTGGCGATATGTAGGCATCTACATAAAACTTAAATGATATGTTTATCAAATGATCATTTTATAGTCATGATCGAAAGTATTACGCGACCAATTAACTGGCTTTTGAGTCACAAATATAAACATTTTAATGTTGGGTAGATATGATTAGAATCTTAAAACGCTCATCTATTAGATTTCTCACTTTTAAGATAAGTTGATATACAAACATCGTATTATCATTATTACAGTATGAGTACCGCTTACCTACATAAGAATCTTGCGCTTTGAAATACCGAATTCTCTATATTTGGTTTATCTCGTCTTTTAGGAGCCCGATTCCCTGTGTACTTACCTGCTAGGCAGGCTTGGTCCCCAAATGTCTTGCTTCCTAAGTAACTAGTCAATCAATCAATAATAGCCCATCACAGTTCACCATGGAACTAGCTTTTCCTAATGTTGGAAGGCTTTGGTCTATTGTTTCCACACATATGGGTTGTTACAGGGTTTTGTTTCGAGTTTCCCTCTCTCGTGGTGTTATCCTTTGCATATTTTTCTGTTAGTCACCTCTTACGACGTTCTTCGGATGAAATGAGGTGGTAATATTATTTCCCCGCCACTATACGGTGTATGTGCACACGTTAATTGGACAGTCTTTTTTAAACCGCGATGTGTCTATCTCTATTTTTTAATACACTTTAAGACACAACCCATATACAAGTACCTATAACAAGGTAGGAATAAAAATCGCAATAATTCGAAACTATTTGGAAAAATTTAAACACCTTAGTACTGGGTGGCGCAAAAGTAAATACCCTATTTGGTTCGGCTATAACATTTTTTCTAAATTAGAAAACTAGATTTAGGTTTTTTTTAATGTATATTTGTACCCTTAAATTTCGTACCATTAGGATTTAAAGATGATGTCTTTTAAATGGTGACCTCCAGAGTTGATACACATTTGAGCCCTATTTATGACATTTTGCATAACTTGCCATAACACTTCCTGCGATATGTTCGTTATTTCTTGACGAATGTTTTCTTTTAGAGCTGCGAGAGTCTGTGGTTTGTTCACATACACCCGAGATTTCAAAAAACCCCAAAGAAAGAAGTCTGGACTGGTCAGATCGGGTGATCTTGCAGGCCAAGGCAAATCGCCAAAACGAGAGGTAACTCGGCCTGGAAAAGCGTCCCTCACTAAGTCCATAGTGTCGCGCGCTGTGTGTGCCGTAGCGCCGTCTTGTTGAAACCAGATGTGCTCCAGCCCCAATTCGTCCAAACTGGGTATCAAAAACTCACGTAACATGGTTCTGTAGCGTTCTCCAGTGACAGTTATCGCATTGCCTCCAGCGTCTTCGAAAAAATAGGGTCCGATCACTCTGTCAACACAGATGCCACACCATACAGTAACTTTTAGTGGGTGTAGAGGTGTTTCTTGAATAATGCGCGGATTATCAGTGCCCCAGAACCGAGTATTCTGCTTATTGACATGCCCTGAGAGATGGAAATGCGCTTCGTCACTCATAACCAATTTTGAAGGAAAATCATCCTCTTCAAGGTTGAGGTTTATGACGCGCTGGCAGTAATCTAGACGAGCTCGGTGGTCAGCAGGCAGCAGCTGATGAGTCATTTGAGTTTTATACGGGAACATCTTTAAGTCTTTCACCAAAATACGCTGCAGGGTCCGTCTGGAAATGCCCAATTGCGTGGCACGTCGCCTCGTTGATGTTTCTGGACACTCTTCCACATCTTCGCGCACAGCATCGATATTTTCAGCTGAACGGCCTGTTCTTGGTCTCCCAGACTTAGGTCTATCCAATGTTGAGCCAGTTGCTTCAAGGCGTGTGGCAAAGCGTCGAATTGTGCGACCAATCGGTGCCGGACGGTGGGGAAATCGTCGACGAAATTCACGTTGTGTTCTTATCACTGATGAATTATTCCGTAAGAACATTGACACAATTATTCCACGTTCTTGGGGAGTAAAACGGTCCATGTTTATTTTCAGTGTATTTTACATTTGTTCACTACACACTACACTAAATCAAAATCAAAATCAAAATCAAAAATCATTTATTCTGCATAGACCAGTAAACGGCACTTACAAAACGTCAATACAAACAATATTTTATCAAATGCAAATGGACCACCGGTTCGAAACGCGGCCCCGACCTGAGAAGACTCCGGCAAGAAACTCAGCGGGCTTTTCTTTTTTTTTTTTTTTCAACCTTTACTATTTTACTTGTTCAGAAAATGTCATATAAAAAAAATCAAGGTATTTTCTTTAGTGCCAGTACTTTTGCGCCACCCAGTAGTATCAACATATTTGAATGAGTTAAATATTTATATTAACTTGTAGGTTTATAAATACTAAGTTAGTTTTTCTAGTAATCTCTCAATCGAAATTCATAGAATAAAGCTATCATCGAATCTAACAGCGCTTTAAGCACTTGCAAATGTTCGGTACCACTTCCGACAAAAAAACAGAACAATATAATTTGTATGTCGACAGCTATATCTACGTTATTACATCGGTTGTCTGGGCATTTGACACGCTTATTTTGTCAATTTGCTCGCCAATAATCTGTCAGAATTGTTTCTAGTTTTATATATCAACAGTAAAATTGAGTTGTATATGACTGCTAATAAATTCCGACGGTTTTATGGCTCTGATTTTAACAACTTTGCAACTTAGACAATGGTTTTTATTCCGGCCTGAATGTCTCTGAAAAATTGACTGCGTTGTTATAACATATATATTTAGCTTTAAGTTTTTGCTTTATATGGTAATGGCGAATTAACACGGTTATGATATAAGCACAGTCCCTTGGAAAAACCACAGCAGGGAGTTCATTCCGAAGCCTGAGCACAGGACGAAGTATCTTTCATACCACACAGTGGACACTGTTTCTTGCCTGTCATCATCTTCAATCAGTAAATTAGCCTGTCGTAGTCCACAGCTGGACATAAGCCTCTCCCAATGTGCGCCACTGATCCCTGTCCTCCGCCCTCTACATCCAGTCTATCCCAGCCTTTCTCAAGTCATCAGCCCGTCTGGCTAGGGAGCGTTCTTACCTTCCATTTTCCTTCTCGCGTTCTCCACTCAAAGACTCGTTTGCTCCAGCTGCCGTTGGTCCTTTGACTGATGTGGCCAGCCCATCATCAACAGCACCTTTTTTCATTATATCAATTATATAAATTGCTTTGTGTCCTACAGGTAATTCACCCTGCATGTTAAACTGTCGTCCACTGGGGCAGCACTTCTACGCGTCGCTGGCGCTGGTCGCCGATGGTACACCCTGCTCCCGGCAAGGCTCACGCGCTATTTGTGTACAGGGTACTTGCAAGGTAAGTGACTGGATAATACCTATTTTAAGGAAATATGAAAGCAATTTTACTAGTAGGCAAACATTCCAATAGATTTTTTTGGAACAAGACTACAGTCAAGACAGGACTTGAACCCGCTGCCAGTCCAAATAGCTCAGTTAATCACAGTATTCTCCCGGCAAGGAACTGGTTGAGATTCTTCCTTTAAGGCGAAGGTTTATATCAGGATTTAAATACCTACTGGGTTATGTTTTATCATATCGCAATAGACATCCTTGGCTAGCAGTTTATCTAAGTGTTTAATTTCAAAACACGTTTCCTATTTATAAAATGGATAATATAAAATTACTATAAAGTTTCAACATATTGTACTAACAACTCTGACTTTCAATTTTATTAAATTGTGCTGGAGGCTTTACTGTATTTTGCATCATAATGAATGACCTAATTTCCAATATTGTAAGTACTAGGTATACTAAAAGTTTCTGTTTAGATTGATCTCAGAAATGTAACCGCGGTAGCCTAGTGGTATGGGTAAAGGACTGCTGAGAGGAGGTCTCGGATTCGATCCTAGGTTTTACCATGGTACACACCAATGACTTTTCGATGTTTTCATAAAACGTTGATAGCTACACAGCTATCAACGTTTTATGTGTGTATTTATCGCAGGTTTACAAGTGCCCGGTTAATGGCAATAGGCTCGCCACCTATACATTGGGACCGGAAGCGTGAGTTTATGTTATGTTATGTTTATTAGTATAGCACGGGGTGCTACGATGGTGAACGAGTTCACATCCATCAATAATAGATTTCATCAAACCAATACACGCGCGGCGGGGCCTCATTTTTCTCACAGTTCAGGTAATATAGTAGATGGTAATATAACTAATAAAAAATAATACGCGGAACTTGTCTCAAAAGTTTTGTACTTTTCAAAATTACTTTAACAAGATCGCGATTTTGCTGTATCGACAGGCAGACCACGTCTCAGCGAAATGTCTACTTAGCTTACAAGACAAGCGATCTGTTCCCTACACAGCTATCAACTTAGGCTATTAGATCTTGTTCTCCGTGTACGAGGGACGCATTTCTTGACTATCGTGGCTTAAAATGGGCTATGATCAAGGACAGACTAATTACCTGCTGTTCTATTTTCACTGATGGACATTCAAGGACAGCATTTAGTTTACAGACTGCTATACAGGAGACGCGGATTCGATCCCCTTTTAGTGCAAATATTTATATGTATAATAAAATAATCAAATAAATAAAAACGTTTATTCATTTTCAATATGGTGACATAAAACTATTTCAGTTGGAATTTCCATATATGTATATGGATGTATGTATATGGATATTTGCACCGGAGAGTTTTTGGTTCTTCGATCGCGCTTCGGGGAGCACCGTTAAACCGTCGGTTCCGGTTGTCATTAGAACACCTATGGCAGTCGTTACGAATAGTTAGTACCCTCAAAAGTTCGATATCGTCAATTTGGTTAATATCGAAGTTTAGCCGCATCTTAGTTAGACTAGAAAGCCGACCCCAACTGAGTTGGTAATAGGCTCAGAGAAAGATGACAAGAGTGTCTCTCTAGTATTGGATTGCTATTACTAAACTTAAGCCAAAGAGTTTACCAATGAATCACGCTACCGGTTGTTGCCTCCACAGAAAACAAACTCTTCACAATACGTGTCTGATCCTTTTGCATCAAGCCTTGACCTAATTACTTCTAACTGAAGGAATTCAATAGAAAGCCATTGTAACTTCATTTATTTTTTGACATAAATGCAACGTTTGCAGAAAAGATGTAGTTTGTGGACTAGGTAACAAGTTGAATAACATTTATTTCCAACAGACGTTTTGCTGAAGCACAAACTCTTTTTCATTGTTTATGATTTTTTATATTTTCTTTTTATAAATAGTTGTCATTTGTTTTTCTTGGTACGTCAATATACCTTCAGTTGCACGGAACTAGCTTTTTATTTTGATTTATGTTTGTGAATTACGTGACAATTCCAAATATACAATAGATTATATATATATATATATATATATTATATATATATATTATATATATATTATATATTATACAATACAATATATTATATATATATATATAATAGACGTATACGGTATTATTCGCATATGTAATAAAACTAGATGAATTGTCTATTGAGTATTGAGGGAGCGCGCACCGTCTGCTCTATAAACTATTCAATCGTTGCAACACTGGGGGCACAAGGACGAAAGCGCCGTAATCGTAAATTATTTAGTGATCTGTTTATTACGTGATAATGATTTCTACGCCTGCTGACGTAGTTTACGGTCACAGTGCTTTGACTTTCCGCCGTTACTATGCAGATGCATATTAGCATGTTGTACGTGTATTGTAAGCGCAATAGAGATTTCATCTTGTAGACTAAGTTCGATCGGAGTAGTCTGGCACCGATACAAAAGATAGCTTCTAGCATACATTATGTCGAATTCCTGCACTTATGTAGGCTTTACTGAACGCTCGGTAACCGCTATCCTGAAGATGCCTCGTGTAAAGGCGAAACACGTGTCACGGTTTGTTCTTCGCACTTGCGGAATATTACACGGCATCTTTTCCCGAGTAAGAAATATTATAGCCTTAAAGGGTGCCGTTAGATTTATTAAGCGATAAAAATGTAGGTAAAATCAGGCATCCCCAGTTTTCGTTTTCGGTAGCGTTCCCCTAACACCCCGTTTTCACTTTTTTTTGTTTTTTTTTTTAGGTAGGTATGGCACGTCAATTTGACTTCAACTCGCCTGATGATAAGCTGAAGGCAAAGTCTCATGAAAGAGAGTCACCATTGCAAACACGTTCAGTGCTACAATGGTGGCGCTCAGCTTGACGGCCTCATCAGATGCTTTTTGTAATTGTAATTGTTAGGTCTGAATTATACATAGAATGACCATAGAAAATGTAATATTATTGGCATATTATTGGGGTGCCTGATCTAAGAACGGCTGACAGTGCATCTGGGGAAGCAATATGATCACGCCTATCAGCTTTTTCTGTGAGCCTGTGAGTAATGCGATGTTACTTCCGGCTAATGTTTTACAAAGGCCTGAATGATCTACGTTTTATGTCGCTCTGTTTCGCTATGCCCACATTTTGTTGGGCAAGCCTCTATCTCTGGAATCTTTAGGTGCAGAAGATAATGTAAATATGTAAGTACAATAGTTCTTTTTTGAGAGTATCCTTATACAAACCTACATTATGTACGGAAATGATAGCTGATGTAGTTTAGGACACAGAGGCTGCGGGCGTATTTGCTGAGTCTGAGCTTTCTGTGAAGGCTTTTATTAGCAACAATGAGGGTTGACGACAATGAATCGCACGTTATTGACGTCGGGATTGGATAGTGAAATATAGGAGATTAATTTACTTTTGGTGATATTCTCGGGAACATACAGACGTGGGGTATATAAAATAAACTTAGGTATATTAAATATTTTCGAAAAAGTAACTCGAGTCAACAACAGTATCTCGAATATAGCAATAGGATCACCCCCTATTACCTGGGACCAAATGCAATGTTTGGTGAAATGTGGGTATTAATTCACCTCTGTCTACCCTCGAAGAGAAATAGGCATGAGCATATGCATGTATTAATTATCTTACTCTTAATTAAGTAGTTAAACCTACTGTAAAAAATATTAAGTAAGTGCGTTTATCATTCTAATTAATACTTTATAAACATCCTTTCGTGGAAACCCTTTCAGAATCACATCTTTTCTGATTCTAAAAGCTGCTCTTTCCTTTATGCTGGGGTACCAATTAAGCTTTACTAAGCTAAAATTATTGTATTGCTAAAGTTGTTTAAGCAAATTGTAATTAATGAACTTTATTGCTATAATTAAATATTATAATACTACTAATTACATAATCGTGACTAATAATGTGATTGAAATTTACAAGTCTAGTAAGTAAACATTGTGTTGGTGCGTATTACGGCAATTCATTCTGTCAGTATTGATTGACTAATAGTTGGCTTCGAGTTAATGTTTTAAGTAAGAAATGGTAATGGATACAACCATTACACAAAGCAAATAAGTTATGAACTAATTATATCAGATTGGTACAGTAAAAAGGTGGTCACTAGAACTCTTAGAATAATACATTTTAAACTCTCATTTTTCAGTATACAATATTGTAAACGTGAATTATGGCGATAGGTAGTTAGGTATACGTCAGGCAAATTCAAAGGTATGTAACCTTTGAATTGGCCAGACGTGCCAGCCCTGGCGCAAAGTGCCATCCCATACCCAGGGGCTAGATGGGGACACCATGGTCCCCTCATTAGGGGAAGGGGGTCATCTCAACGGAGATGTCCCCGGGTCTGCCGGGGTGCGAGAGATATGTCTTTTATAATCTCACATATGGCAATCAAGGACCCATAGACGGCGTGCGTTTTGGTCGGTTCGAGTCCGACATAATCACCTCCACCGATTTTGGCGGTGGTGGTATCCGTGGGGATTTTGCACACGATAAAAAAAAGACGTGTTAGCCTGTGACTACAGCCTTTGTGGGTAACCAGGGGCTTTAGACAAGTGGCAATTCGATGGTAGCCGTTTTATAGAATAGAATAGAATATAATGATCAATATATAGGATTGACTTGTATTTTGATGTTTATGACATTTATTTTATGACACGCGTGAACGAATTATATTCTATTCTATTCCATTCTACAAAGCGACTGCTACCTTGTTTAGGTCCCCAAGTTGAATGTCGAAAAGTCAGGCAAATTTAAAGGTATTAAGTAACTATACTATCCGTGTTGATTTCCCTTCGAAATTATTACATATCTTTGAATAATACCATAAAACTATTCCGACAAATACCGACTGCGCCCGATTACCGATTTTTGTCCTTCAATTTTACGCAGGAATGCCAAACCACCCCTCAACACCAAAATAAACAATGAGGTATATTGATCTGTCCTCTTTAAATAAATGTGAATGTATAGGTAAACTCTATGAATACTTAAATAAACTATCTTACGAGGCAACCAAAAATATTTTTCATGGACCGATGTATTTTTTCTATTCACCCTCTCACACTCACACATATATACACCCTTTACATTCCACTCACAGAATTCGTCTTCGTCAATTTTAGCTCAAATCATCACTTACAGAGCGTCAAATTCAGATCAAATCATTAATGTTATAACTATAAGTACTCTAACCACGATTGGTACACTGTCAGATTTGGTTTAGTTTCACCACAGTCCGCCGAAGTTTGCCGTCAGCGTCAGCGCTCACGGTAATCCATTGAGCATGCACCTTTAGGTATACTTGTCACTGTACTGATAACTTTTCCTATGGTGTACAATAAAGATTCATCTATCTCGCTTGCTCTCACGTCATGCTCTTTCTTTTTCTTTTTTAACCTCACCCCCCGTCACTCTAGAACCGCGCCAAGATATAGAGTTCAGGAAACCAGCCTACGTAGAGCACTGTGGTCAGATATTTAGGAATTAAAATAATGTAATTTGCATGGCACCGCAGTTTCGTGGTAACCTGTAGTTAGTGTGTCATATAATGAATGGACAATTGCTATAAATGCTAATACTTCCAGGTTCTTCTTCTTCTGTCGTATCGACGGCATTTTAGAGTTGCCAGCAGCAGCGGCAGCGCCGCTACTCACGGAGAGGGTCCGAGCATAGGTTTTGCTCTACGGGAAGGAATACTTTAAGTACAGATGCCTTATTTTGTATTTCCGAAAAAGCAAAAATAGGCACACGTCATGTAATTATTTTTAAAACTGTAGAAACAATATTTTTATTATTGTAATGATTGAAATGCTGTTAAAATACAAACACTATACCCACAACAATGACTAACATTTGTTAAGTCCTACATCATCATTTTAAATTCATTAATAGATAAACACCGAGTGTGTATGAAAATAAACATAATATGTAGTTAATAGTGCGGTTGCATCAGAGCTAGCATACATATTAACATGTACTGGTATAACGTGCTACTGAGTGACGGCAACTTGCGGCGGTAGCTGGAATGCGCGAGATCAGTGATTAAAGCCACCCATTGCCCCGGGCATCTAGACATTGCTCCTATTCCGACACGCCAACCATTTTATTTACGCTCACGTATAACAAACATATGAAGTAGGATATCATGGTTACTGTAACTGTTGACCAACAGGAGGACTTTGAAGGTTAATAAGTTTCTTCTTCTTCTTTTCTTATAAAATGGCTTCTGCAGCAGGATAGCCGCAATTTTGCCAGTCTCTAGTAAATGTAAACGTTTTATAAAATTAATGGCGAGACGATAATGTCAAGTTTCAAGTTTTAAAAAAGTCTTCCAGAGCCACGTTAGCCACGCCAATAAATTCGTTTTCGTGTGTCCGCCCCCCACGAGATCAGGTAGACGATCAGGTTAATAAGTTTACTTTTAACAAAAATGTTTAACCGACTTCCAGAACCAACAATGCTAGGAAAAGTAAAAAAAAGTTCATCACAGATATACCTACTCAAAGATGAAAATGTGCGTAAAGCTTTTCTTGAAGTTGTCCCTGGGCTGTTTCCGAAACCCCTCATCAGTTCCATTGTGGAGGACCATTCTGGTATACGTACCCCTACCGTACCTACCTACCTACCTACCCCTTTCGACGAACATCAAAATAATTATTCAAATCCGTCCACAAGTGACGGAGCTAAGCGCGTACAAACATAAAAAGAAAAAAAAAAGCATATGAAATCCATATTGAAAACCTCCTCCTTTATTAGAAGTCGGTTAAAAAGAAACTACAAGATTACTCCAAATATACCCAGGAAAATTTCCACCTCCGGCCGTGTTCACAACTATGATTCGTAACTAGTTGCAAAGGAAGAATTATTTCACCAAGTCATGAATGTAATTCTATATGTATTTCGCTCCTTATCATCTGGACTTCACCCTAGCTTCTTACCATCCAGCAGGTTGTAGTCGATTGACAGCCAGAAAAAAGGGTTACTGAGTTGTTTGTCTTTGCCTATCCATATTTAGATACTGTCTTATTCTAAAAACGACTGTCCTGTCAGTAGCAGAGCAATTAAATATCTATTCAAGAGGCGGTTATCTTGAGGCTAAAATCTCAAGATACTTGACGTCTTAGCACGGCTAGGGCGTAATGAAAGGGTATCCTATACAAATATAGTCATTTACTAATTATGAGGTGTCAAAGTAATGCGCAGTGGGATTAATTAGCCTGCAGCTTTCATCTCGGCAGTATTCCAAACACGTCACGAATAACTACAGAACTTTCTACGTAGACTGCGAAGGAATGTAACATTTCTGAGCTTATAGAGGATTTGAGTATTCTGTCTAATTCAAATTCAAAATTATTTATTTGTTGAAGCATAGATTACACAATAAATGTTATAAATAAAACAAGCCATGTTCCGCCAAAGGCATACGAAATATTGCAGGTAAATCATAATCCATACAAAATAGATAGGCGCATAGTACAAATCCATAATTATATTACTTAGGTCAGAACGGAATAGCAAAAAAAAAAACAATTAATGTCAGAATAATCAAGTCCTATGAAATAATTGACAGATTGTCAAAAGTTATATTTTAAGTCATTTTATAAGTTAATACAATTTATAAATTGACTCAAAATATAACTTTTGACATTCTGTCATTTATTATTAGAAAATCATTCGTGAAGAGTTACAATTTATCTCATTTACAGAGTAATATGCTTTAGTACATAATAATTTTTCAAGTATATTAGTAAATGCAAGAATATTCTTACATATCTTCATGTCATCTGGTAACATGTTGTATAGCTATATTCTGTATCGTAAGCGTTTGTTTACATATAGTGTAGGTGTATCAATAGTTCGTTACATTCATAGCTGTAATCTATTTGCGGTAGTTTCTAAAGCTTTTATCTGCAATACTATAAATAATAATATAATCATGAACGTTATTAATTTCAATCGCTGAATGCCACCACCATCCGGAAGACCATTGTTGTTATTGCTCATACCAAATTTAGCTAATCTGCGTCATAGTTTTGGTAAATAATTTTATTATGGATTAATCCGGTCATAAATAAGTTTGTAGATGAAGAAAATAAGCATGCCTACTAATATATTTATAAATGCGAAATTAACACTTTTGTTTTTTTTATCGTGCGCAGAATCCCCACGGATACCACCTCCACCAAAAGCGATGGAGGTGATTATGTCTGACTCGAACCGACCAAAACGCACGCCGTCCATGGGTCCTTGATTGCCGGAGGTGAGATTATACAAGACATATCTCTCGCACCCCGGCAGACCCGGGAACATCTCTGTTGAGATGACCCTCTTCCCCCAATGTGGGGACCATTGTGTCCCCATCTAGCCCCTGGGTATGGGGTGCATTTTGCGCCATCGCCGTGGCCTGCTTCTGCTAGGGTGACCGGTGGCTCCACCCGTCACCCCCAGGCCCGCGCTCATGGGGGACGGAGGTCATTCTGCGACCTCCGACGTCCGAGTCGCCTCCGCTCATCGCGGGCAGTGCGGGCCCGGAGTCTTCTCCGGACCCGCTCCGCCTCCTCCTTTTCGAGCATTACTTGCAATGCGAAATTAACACTGACTTTCTGTCTGTCTGTCCGTCAGTCAATCTGTATGTCTGTAAACCATATACCGATTTTGATGAAATTTGGTACAGTGGGCTTCAAAACATCCTAGACACCTTAAAATCTATAACCTTTTGACAGCCTAAGTCTAATTTAACCAAAAGTAACATAGATAGCGTTCATAAAATATAGTATGACTTTATTATTAGAAAATAAGTAAGCTGCGCCGGTAAGGTATTCCAGGACTTAATGGTAAATGGCATGCCATTTGACTGCAACTGTGTAGAACATGGAGGGACAGAATATATCAGTTCTCCATGGTGTAGAATGGTAGCATTAAATAAAAGTAGTAGCCTACCGGCACAAGATAGATATTAATACTACGTCAGCTGTCAAATACGTCACTGTCACTAGACAGGACATGGCTAGGTGCACTTTCCTGAGGTGCTCTTTGGCTGGGTGCTCTAATAGGACTACACCACACGATCGATCAATTTATCGATCTATCGATTAATTTTAAGATATCTGCGAAAATTATATTGAGATTCAGATTTATAAATTCATGATTGCTAAACACTAGACATAGACATACTGTAATACACTGACACCTACAATCTAACGCCCACACTGAAGCGATTCCTTGAAAAATTTCGAACCAATAATACTTTGAAAATGTAAAATAACCTTTCACCAACGTTTTGTTAGACGAACCAATCACCACCTCTTTAAAAATATTATTTTAATCATTCCTTACTTCCATAGTGAGATTCCGACCGTCAGGATTTATGTGATATGAGTGTTGTATGAAACAGTATCTCTTGCTATAATGGATACATTTATTCGTTCAATTTGTTTAACCCCCCTGTACTGTTACCGTGTAATCGTGTCTGTAATTACTGTAAAATTAAATCGTGACTATCGTAATCATACCTTATGAGGTTTATATGACAGCAGACAAGGGTGTAAAATACGTTAAAATACGTTAGTGGTTTATTTACTTATATAGAAATTTATGTTCATGATGACTCTGAATTGATCTTAACAGTTATACGTTTAATAATTCATGGGTGATATAAAATTAAATTGGACAATACATGCCCCAATAGACATGGTTAAATGATGTTACAGCCGGTTTATTACGAGTATCTTTGGATAGCCTTTGAATGACGGCAACTTGGTATGGCCATAGGGCACCTGTGAGTGCAAATACTACCCCTAAATTGTGAACATCAATGGGAGCCGTTCAAGTTGGTTAAGGGTTCCTATATACATTAATATTACTAGCTTAAATACCCACAGACATCTTGATTACCGCGCAACTGAATATAAACCACGTAACCGAATTCAAATCGCGTAACCGAATTTAAACCGCGTCACAAAATTCGGTTGAATTTTGTGACTTTAGTGTAGAAACACTGGCGTCACTGTTTCTGTTTCTATCAAAGTTATTCACTTGGTATATAAAAAATGTTTCACGGTTGGTAGGTAATCCTCAAACCGGCGTATAGTCCTGGATGTATAGGCTTATACGATGCGACCAAACAGCGCTGAACGTCATTTCTTGGTGGCAAGTAACTAACAATCCTTGGATATACGTTATCCAGAGTTCTTGAAAAAGTGTTTGACAAAACTGTTGCACCAATATTTTTTTTTTCACAATATTTTATTTCACCCCGCCTAATGGTAAGCTGAAGGCAAAATCTCAGGAAAGAGGGTCACCATTACAAACACGTAGCGTGTTACAATGGTGGCGGTCAGCTTGACGGCTTCATCAGATTCTGTTCACGCCCCGCTTAAAGGACCCGGGACTGTAGAAAGAAGGAAACACGTGAGCTGGTTAGGAATTCCAAGACTTTATGGTGCGGCAGACAAAGGACTTTGACTCTCTTTTTATGGAATGTTGCGCACCGTATGCGGGGTAACATCGTAAGTCCTGCACGTCTTGTCCTGTGTGGGAAAGGAGACGGAGACTAGACATATAGGTACTTTATATAAAAAATTATGACTGAATAGATACTGTAACATATTCTTAAAGCTGATTCACTATTCTTAACAGACACGTTGGCTTCAGCGTACCAAAGTTGTTCAATTCAATAAATCACTGCATTTGGAATCAGCCTCACGAAATTGAATCTTAGAACGGTCTATGACGTCCGATGCATTAAAATCGAGGCAGTGACACAACGAGATAAAAAATATTTTTATTTTATTTATTGAATTTCACAATTTAATAAGAAAGGGTCCCGTTAAGGTTTACGGTTCCAAAACTGTAACTATAGCATAATTATAACTATATACGAGTTATTGTACTTGTTGATCGATGAATGAAACTATGGTTTCGACTTACCTTTCGGGGTTGGGAAGTCATACCTACAGCAGGTGATCAAGGTAAGCACATTTTTCATTGCGTAATAAATTATTTAAAATGTAATCCTTAACAATTTACATCGATGCAAAGTAGTAGGTAGGTGAACAGAGCTTAATAATCCATAAAACTTGAGTGAGATTAATATAAGTACTTAAAATGTAACTTATACAAGTAAGAAAGCTTTCCATGATAATTTCAATCATAGGTGGTATTTAATGTTGCATAAAGTTGTCGTGGTCTTCAGTGGGCATGTATCACGACCACGACCGAACTGTTAGGTTGTAACACATGTGTCTCCGTAGTGTGAGTGTTCTCGGTATGCGACGGGATGACGTCCACTCTGTCAGTATGTCGGTTTTCCACATATGAATGCTCGGGAGTCGCGTGCTTTACGCGCCAGTAGTGCACAGAAACTCGGCACGCGGCGCGCCTACCCACAGCGCATACGTGCATTTACGCCGGAAAACTTGCACATTTTATCGAACGCATTTTTAAAATTAAAAGTTTTATATAAAGAGTGTTGTTTAAAAAGAGAACAGTAGTAAAGTGATTTATTATTTTTAACGGTAACCGTTTAGTGCAGAATTGTTTTCATTCGAAAAATTTGAAAAATTAATTGTGTAAATGGTATTTAAACACAATGAAAAATAAGGAAATAGTAATCAGTATCTTATCTCGTTTAATAGTTGCACATTGCTCAGACAGAGAAAGCTATAACGTCCGTCCGTAATCATTCATCCGTACTAGCAACAGCTTTGAAGCGAATAATTTAATTTCCGTTAAAATATCTTACCGACTACAATTATGTTAGTGATATAAGTATCGGTCCATGACAATCTGATGTTAATTTGATGGCTGTCAAACTTGACCGTCGAGTGACTGAAGTCCCGTACACTCCGGATGCTCACAAGAATCTTATCAGTATGTACCTTGTACCAACAAAGGGATCTAGAGGGCCGGATTAATGAACGTTAAGTACACTATAAAATTATATTAAGAAGTTGTTAATGGTCGAACGCGAGTGTGGCCTTCCGCGGTGTGCAAACAATTTTCGTCGTTATGTGCAGTATGTTCATTGTAACTTGAAACTGCACTAAACGCAATGTATCGTTACGTCTAATTCCCATTTGTTTACGTCTTCCTGCTGGTCACGTTTGAGTAATTTCTTAATTCATTTTCGATTACTTAGATAAATTTAAATGCTTTTTCGAATTAACACTGTTTGGTACGAGTTTAATGTTATAAACAGACTAAAGTTTGCTTAATAATGGCAGCAGTTAGTATTCAAAAATATTTTCGTTGACTAAGAATACAAAAATATAAAAATACATAAATGTCAACAAGAAAATAGAAAACACTGTATAAACTTTGTACTCTTAAAGAGTTCAAGAGTTCTAGTAATTTTGGATTAAAATGAATGGAGCCACATTCATAGCAGTTGTTATTGTATTAACCTCGCAGTCTAAAGACAATACCATTTATAATTTAATCTCTAATAGAACACTTATTACGCCAAAATGAGTTTATTGTAGGAAATATATTTTCTATATACGTATTCGGGTATGAGCTTAGTTTCTTTCGACGTATTTTTATATATTCTTCGAACAGACTCATACGTCCGTTGCATTAGATTCGTGGTAGTTATACAATGAGATTATAAAAATATCTATGTACTCGCATGTTTTTATTATTGTGCAAGTTCCATTTTTAAATCTGTAACTTTAGTGCACTATTTTAAGAAATATGGAATGATATGAATTCAATAGATTATTAACTTCCGTTGTGCAGTAATAATATTTGCCAGAAATCTATAACAACCAAGTGTCCAGTTAATCTGTAGATATCCCTTCGTGTTCACTGCAGGATAAACATAACGTCAATTAGAGTCGGCGTCAGTTTGTTGATCTCAATGTCTGATCGACAATTTTCGGCCGCGTCATCCGCAACACTGCTTGTGTTAATTTTTCATTAACAATTTATTAAAAGACGACTATAAAAGCTTCACATATAGTGATCAACAAATTGGGGTTACTACATGGTCGATTAACATTCACTTTAGGGCTGACATTGTCCTAAAACACTGCTAATTATTGTAATTTACTTTAAAAAGAAGTACGTCGCTTTGATTTTGATTTATGCGAGTGACGGGTAAAAAATGTCTTTAACATCCTCCTTTGTATAAATTTCTGATTTCTGATTCTGAGAATGATATTTAGGTCATGTAATTTTTTTGACCATTTTTATCGAAATTGCTATAATGATATTATTAAAAAAACTTTCAGGCATTTTTCTGCGTATTATGGTATCAAATAAAAATATACTGACTAAAATTATAGACGTCTATAACATGAACATAAATAAAATAGGAAGCTTTACATTTTTACCACTAATAAAGTGGTAAAAATCTAAGAAAAGAAAAATGTAAGCTAAGACTATTGCAGCAGTTTCGTATCTAAGTTATCAGTTATTTAAATCGAATGAACTATCAATGTTTAAAACCAGCTTCAGAGTTAGTATACCTACTCCTTATATACCTGAAGAGTAGGTATACTGGATAGTCCTGAAAGAATAACAAATAAAAAATAGAAGTAGTAATTCGTCATGTTTTGTTCTCTGAATACTTCTGAACTTGAAAAGATATTGAACAATTTGACATGATAATTCTCTGTGGCGTGGCGGTAGTCCGATTCCCGCTTAGTGCATGTATTTGTATACATACCTATATGATTATTAGCATTGGTCGGAGAGTATCTGTATTAAGTTGTCGGTACCGGTTGCCATATGATCATTTAAACGGCAGTCGTTACGGGTAATTGAAGTCCGACTAGTCTAACTATAGAACTTCAATATCGCTAAATGATTGTGGAGGTCAGATTGGGAGTCGCTTCACAGAAAGTATCGAAGCTCAGTTGCATCTTAGATAGACCAGAAAGCTGACCCCAATCAAGCTGGGAAAATGCTTAGACAATGATGAATTATTATTTCTATACAATCTGACTCTAAATATCACATAGTCATATATAGCTTATTGGATTTTACACTCTACTTGTTAGGATCTCCCTTTTCATAGCTAAACCGTCCCAACTCATGACAGCCCTAGTCAGGTCATTCTAATTTTAAATAGAGTACATCTTTATTTCGAACGTATTGTCATTCATCATCATTGTAATTCTCTGAAATTCGTAATGGCGTTGCTATTAACGTGTAAATAGTACATTGCTTTGTGTTCTTTGACCACAATTTACTGTGTGATGATCTCGTAGAGATTGCGGTTTTTATCATTAGTAAAATATTCTGACGTTTAATCGTTTTCGCTTTGCGTTTCGTAGTGCACGCAATATAAGTAAAAATTACGTTCAAAACGAAATAAATAAATACCTGAAATAATTATAAAATATAGATCGCATTTTGTGAGAGCCTAGAGGCTGATTTCCAAGTTCTTATACATGGCCTTAACTTTGGTAAATAATACCAAAACCTGAGATAAATAAAAAACACAATAGAATTCCAAATTAGACCAACTATAAAGAATTGTGATTTAATCTGACTCATGATGAGAACCATCCCAAATGCCTTCTCTAGATGAGGCAAAAAAAAATCAGAAAATAAATGAAAACCTGAAACTGATGATCTGGTTATTCAGGGGGCTCATGAGTTGAGAACTGAGATCTCAGAATAGTTTAGTGTCCAAACTAAGCGTCAAAGCTAATGTAGATTAATGATGAATCTGCTATTAAAAATGGCAATGAACTCCTTAGTCCTTAATAAACATACCTAATTGCAATAGAAAGTGTTCAGATTATATCAATGTTTCGGTTGCATGCCTACAGTCCAAAATTGTTTTATTTCATTCAATTGTTTTACCAATTTGTCGCCTATTGTACACAAAAAAAAGTATTCGCTTTTATGGGGTGGCGACTTAATGCTTATCTCCATACGAGTCCTATTAGTGCCTTCATAAGTATGCCAAGTGAATGACTCACACTATACAAAACATTAACTTGCTTCTTATGTTAAAAAGACTTAATAAACTTTTCGTATTATACGAATATGTGTAAAGTTACTTATCTGAGTAAAATATTTATGAACAGTTAAATGACAAGATGCACTTTAATTTCGTGCTTGATGAAAGGTTACTAAGTTATTGAGATGACTCGGATGGTGACACTCTTCGGATTATATTATTTTTATTTGGACAGCAGCCAACATTGACATGAGATTAATCGTTTTAATTTCTGTTTACGATTTATGAAAGGAAGTTATCTCGTTCTTGTTTGTCATGCACCATGCAACCCAATGGGTCATCAGCAGGAATCGAGTTATAGCCCTAATGTCGAGTTTTCGAAAAACTATCGAATTCGTAATGTAAAGGCATCGAGAGAATAGAGCATTGCGATTGGTGGACTGCCACGCTCACAGGTTCATCGGAGGCAGATTTGCAAGGGCACTGTTGTGACTAGATTTGTTCTTTTTCCATCAAAATTTTGTAAGACAAAATGTAAAACCCATCAATTTCAAACGAACAATTTCTTCATCCAAAGAATTTCTTACCTGTTCATTAATTCATATCAGTGGGTGTGGTGTTTTCACACAGATTGTGTTATAAAGCAACATAGTATACCAATGATTACTAATAAATATATCGTATAATTTAATTTATTGGATATAATATCAGTAGAAAACCAGATGCGTGGAGACGGTTTATGGATGTCTAACCGTAAAAAGATGATGAATTGACAATTACGTAGGTACTAGTACTATAATGACGAACGTGAAATTTAACAACTTCATCATGGATCAACATGTAAGCAATCGTAACGGCACAGAGATTTTTTTTTCTACGTAGAAATAAAACCGTTTAAACCAGATAGAAAAAATGCCCATTTATCTTCACTATGAGGGGTTTATTTTATGGTGGCCGCGTCATACTGACAAATATCATTAGGGTAAAAGCCGGATAGTTGCGCCACTTTTCAACAAAGCTATATAATTAAGAAATATGTGCTTAATAAGAATATTGCAAGGTGTATATCAAATTATAGGTCTTTGAGCTACTATAGAAGCCTATTGTTAAGAATATAGTTATTATAGGTTTTGAGCAAAACCTGTTTTATTTGACCTCTCAAAGAGAGGATAGTTGCCCACTCTAGCGGATAGTTGCCTAATGTAAATAATACTTGAGAGGATACTTGCCTCATGCGGGGATAGACGCCTCACAATGACTTTTGATGGAAAACAAATTCATATCGATTTACTTAAACAGTCTTTATTATTTATTGCAATCTTTTATTAAGTTCTAATCAACGTTATACAAAATATATCAAAAATAGCCAAAAATTATACCCCGTATCCCGTGGTATCCTGTACATTCGTGATATTTAGTTGATTCCTTTTTTTTATCCAACTCTTGGAATGCAAGACCTAAACTTTCCTCTGTCCAACTTATGTGACGCGGCACCACGCCGGCTTTACGCTGATACTTACGAGGCATTTTGCTCACCTTAAAAGTTAATTATTTAATTATTAATTTTATTTTATTAACTAGAGAGGGTAGAATGAACTCTGGGGTTACGTACGTCCATAGGCCACGGTAACCTCTTTCCATTAGGTGCATATCTGCCACTTTAAGTGGTATAAAAATAAAAATAATAAATAATTTGAAAAAAGTACTGACACGGGGGGCCTAGAACACACGACCTAAAAACTTATTGTATTCTAGCTAAGTTACAGCCACAATGAATAAAAAAAACACAAATAGAAAATATTTGCATTTTTTCGTGAAATAATTTATAGTTGCGAATAGTTGCCCCCAGAGCAACTATCCGCTCAAGTTTCTAGGGCAACTATCCTTTTTGATACGGATACTTGCTCTTTTCATTTGCGAAATAAATAATAATTATGTTACAAAAATATGTAATAAACTTTGCAATGTAAAGCCTAATGCACGCAAAGAAATAAAAGGTGGATTGAAACCACAATTAGTAATAAAAATATTCAACAGAAATAACTTACCAATATAAGTTCGACACCTGTCGAAGATTCACCGCGGAAGATTTTCGCTTGCACGAGTGAAACGCTTGCGTCTATGGTGACGGTTAACGTGGCCCTGAGGTCTATGGGAGGTGTACTTACAACTATAGTAAAACGCTAATGCCACTTACATCCGTAACATAGTGTATTCGAAACCGTGGCAAGTATCCCACTGGCGCAACTATCCGGCTTTTACCCTATAACAATAATTGAAATATTTAGTGGTGACACGCGACCAAATCGAGGTTAAATAGGGAGACTGGACTATTAGATTTATGGCCCCAAAACATGTCTTCGGCAATATAAAATTTAACGACTTTAAAATAAAAAATAATGTAAGATTAAACGGCATCGAGGGGTGTGTTTTTAAATAGATTGATGGTTGTATTCAATAAGTTATATTGCTTTTTAATCAGTTATGTTGTTGTCTGTCTAGTTCAAGACTAATTTTTGAAGACATTTCATAAATTGCTAGTGATATCATGGTGAGGAGCGGGCGGTAGGTAAAATAGATTTCATTATTATATTGTTCCTTAATACGGCTGATTCAGATTAATAAAATGTATTTTCAGTAATGATGAACTCACCATGTTGCTCATAGATAAAATTGGCATCATATGTACAACATGACTATAATCTTATTGAAAGGTACCTCGAGTGCATTCTATTTTTCATGTTTAGTCATATTACGTTTTTTTCAAGGGTATAAGAACATAGGTATTTTATTATCCTTCTTTACTCTATAGATATAAAGATGAACTAAACTTTTAAATACATTCGCCTAAAAATAATATACAAATGCATTCCAAAAATACTTATAAAAATGTAAGCCACCGGCATTGGGTAGTCCTAATAAGGTCCAAACTACCGATGATAACAATATCACAAAGAGGAATGAAGTAGTGTTGACCCAGCTGTCTATCAATAATTATTTTTATGACGTTAACCTACTTTAAAATACAACTCAACACCAGCCTGTATATACTTTTCCAGCTTTTTTAAACCACATAGGTGGCAGATATGCACATGGCCCACCTGATGGAAATTGGTCACTGTGGCCTATGGATTTTTACAACATCAGCGGCGGCACACTCGTGTTCCGACCCTGTAGAAAATTTCTTATGCCTTTCTTGAAGAACCCCAAATTGTAGCCGCTTGAGAAAATCACAGCAGCGAGCTTACTTTGAGTTTGAACAATTCAATCTTATATAATATTACCTAATCTACTATGTTTTACTACTATATACTAGTTTATAAAAACTAGTATAGCAAAGGCACAGTTAGTAAAACATCAATGTAATTATTGATGAGGATATATCTCTGTCTGTCTGTCAGTAATCTTTTTGTATCGCAAGTGCACCACTCGTTGTTTTCTACTTTCATGAATCTGGACGTGAAAGCTTGGCGATCAGCCATCAGCGGCTTTATGATTCCTGTAATACTGGATAATTATATGAGAACATAATTCTCCCTTATGTATGGAACACTTTCGAACTGGCTCAGTAAGTACATCAGATACTTAATCATGTTGATGAAGTAGCGAAGAAGCTATTAACCCACATTTTTAAATAGACGGTGTCAATTTGAAGTACCTATTTGAAATTGAACCTTAAAAACCATTTTAGTGAATGAAATTAAATTTCATTCATGGAATAAGTTTACATTTTGAATTAGTCATACATGCATTGATTCCCTGAATCAAGTCCAAGCGAACTTCAAACTCAGAACATTAGAAGAAAATTATTAAACTTTATTATTAACACACTAAACACCAACAAACAAAAAGACGCCGTCACTCAAAAACCAACAATATAACGTACCAAACTATGAAGGACTAACAGTTTATTTTATAAAGATAACAATGTATATGAGAGCTAAAGTTATTAAGGAAAACTAGAAAACCCTGTTATAACCGCGTTTATTTTATCAATGACTACGTCATGAGATTCACATATTCCGTCCATTCGTCATACTACGAAATCTATAAAATCGGACAATGCCAATATACTGAGGTAGTTGATCTGAACAAAAATAAAATAGAATGAATGGAATAACATCAAAGTCAATAGCAGCAGAATGTTCATTTAAATCTCTATAGGTAATTTTCACAAAAGCCTTTATTTTAAAACTAGTAACAAGAAAAGGGCATCATATTAATATTATTAATTTTTTGAATCCATAAATGCTAAATAAAATCATCTATGAAATTCATGAATGTAAATTAAATTTGAATACCATGAATATAATAGAAACATGAAATATGCGAAAACTCATAATCCGCCTTATATTAATCTAAAATAAATAAGTTATTACGAATACAAAAGCAATAATGTCAAAGTAAATGCAGAACGTGTACGGATTTTGTCAAAGCCACCAGTAGTCGTATAATCGTATAAAGATATCAACGTGAATTTGCCTAAGACTCGCTTGAATTCAATTCAATTCATGTGGCGAGATCAAAGCGACCGTTAATCTTTGCAGTGCGTACGACTAACAATAAAGTATTCATTACCACGAGCACCGATAGTAATTACTTTATTTAAATATATCTGGTCGAGTTTTGGCTCGTCTTCTCGCCCTGTAACCTTCGTGGTTATTAATTTAATTTATGATGCGAATTGTTATGTTCCATTAAATTACCGCATGTTTTGAGTATATTAAATATTGAAGATGTGCCCACTGAGCTTATTAGATTTGAACCTTTTGTACTAATCCATATGAAAGAAATCTAATTAAGGATTATCTTTAATTGGTGCTGTTAAGCGTATCGTGGAGCTTTATGGAGTCAAATTATCCAGATTCACAGAACAAGATGACGAAATAGATGTGTGATGAACTGATTATTTTAGTACGTTTCAAATAATAATAATTGAAAATAAACCTCAAATTATCTGTAACGTGGCGAATTAAGAACGTTTTGAATTTCAACATGTGTCATTGAAAATGATAGACATCCATCAAGTGTGTATGAAAGATTATCCTCGTGTGAACAACAGTGCTATCTAATAACTTATCTATTGCAAACATCGACAACACTACAGTCATGCTGTCTGCTTCCGGCCTACTTTACGTTCTGCTCGCCCTAGTAAGTATTGTTTACTCATTCTGTGTTCTCCATTATAATAACATTATGTAATATATAAATTTAAGAGATTAGTAGAACAACAACTAATATACAATGTATAAAGATGAATAATCTTTATTGATACTAACTAGCAGTAGGTACAACTAATTTGACAGATAGCGGTAGTCGGTACCAGTTTGATGTTTATTGCATTGGCTGCTAAGTTTATAAATGATACAGTTCATGAGCAAGTCGAGAAGTCAAGCAAGATATAATCAGTGCAGTCCAAGAAAGGAAGTGTATTAATTGATTTATAAGAAGACATTACGACCAATTAAAGTTTTCCAACCAATTACATGTACAGTTTATGGACATACCGCTTTTATTATGTAAACTTGTGAATTGGATTATACGACATGTCGCATTTTGTGACATTGAACATTTGTTTCTCGGGAAAAATCAAGATCGTTACGCCCACGCTTCATTAATCAAAATACTACAGCTTCGAGCATTTAGACTACATTTATGGTAATCAATGAGTGGAGGTAGATTCTGTGGAGCCATTAGATTTTAATTAAGGTCTTCCCCTTTATCCAATGCGCCAATCTCAGTTATATTTATACTGTCAAAGCTTGTAATTGCGAAACTGTGGTTATCTTACTCTTCCTTCACATAATTTGGTTTATATGAACCTTTACTAGAGAGATTACCGTTAGATCCCCTAATTCCAAGGGGCAAGATTGTGCTAAAACTTCATCCGTCAATTAGCAAGTGTAGCCGTCTTGCAAATGGGGCTAACCCCGAAGATTTTAGTGCATATACTGGAATTTAAAGTAAAGTAAAACGTGATTTCGATGCTGCTTTAAACAAAATGAAAGTTTAGGGGTCAATTGTTTGTCACAGTTGAGCAACTAGCTCAGTAATCAGCGAGGCGCATAAAACACAGTTCAAAGCCGTTTGGACCCGCTCACTGACAGGTGATTAGTTAACTCTCCGTTAATCCTAATTAATAGCCTATTAGTAGACATTTTCAATTACCACTTTGGTTGATTTATAAACATACTGCAGTAAGTATTTGCTGATTAATGCCCATGACAACATTATTGTTAACGGATTATTGATATTTATGTAAAAAACATCATTATTCATCTCGAAATGTCAATGCTTTCAAAAAAAAAATATGTGCATAATAGTTTGCCTAAATACTGCAGAATGCGTTAAGTTTGTAATAATTTTTCAATATTTAAAAAAATTGTTCAATCATTGTATTTTCAATTTTAGATAAGGTATTAACCTAAACTAAATTTTAGCATTGATTCTATTGTTTTCAGGTAAGCATTGCTTTTTGCTATTGTTCCAAAGCAATAAGTGAACCAGTAACATTTTACCTATTTAAGTATTAATGTCTTGGTATTCGTAAGATGACGTAAATGACAATGTAGAATGCATTATATTACGATCTCTCAACATTATGAGAATCGTACAAGTTTTACCAAAACATTTGGAGGTAATTAAATGTGGTTGTTGGTGGTCCTGGAAGCTATATGAGCATAATTAGTTGGGTGTTCGCTTGCCTTTCTTATGTACACGTTTGGATTGGAGCCAATGCATACGATGTAATGTAGGCGTAACGGATAACCTAATTATTTACTTATCCAACAGTTTTATTTAGAAAACACTAAAACAGGCGTCATTATTACTATAATCTTCATTGATTATAAACATTCTCAATGTATTTCAAGAACGATCGCAGAAAATATTTATACTCTTGTTTACAGGATCTTGTCAACGAGTGGGATAATAATTGAACTCATTAATATATGCGAATTAAATGACTGCAAACTACAGAAATAAGTTAATGCTTTTAAAGGATCTCGTCGTCAGATAAAATACTTATGAAACTAACTTGTTTACAAGTAGCTTTAAATTGTAGTACACGGTCTGAATGCTAAAATGATAACTTATGTCGTATGAATATGTTCAAGTATGTGATTGGACGATACGATAGCTTTAGTTAATTAAAAAGGACTAAATATTTTTATTTACTCATATTTTTCATACTATATAGGACGACTTCAGAATAACATGTGTTATTTTTGTCATTTAGTATGCTTGTATTTTATCTTGAATTAAACTATAGACTGGTTTATTTCCTTTTAAAAGCTCCTTTTTAGATAACATCAATAATTGACTTTAAATCTCTCTGAATTAATCTTCAAATAATAAACGAATTGAAAATTGAAGTGAGTTTTGAAGACTTAGTGAAATGTTTTTTGTAACTCATGTAAGTAACATTAGAATTGACCAACAAGCTAATGTTAGCAGTAATGGGATAAAATCAATTACAACATTTCCATCTGGCTTAGACTTTCCCATCGACTCGTTAGAAATCTTAATCAACATCGTAAATAGTACTTTGTTGGCGTACAATGTTATAAGGAGATTGAGTGTCATAGACACATCCGTGAACAATAAGTCGTAGAACAACCCATTATGATCACGAAGCATTGTGTTAGGATTGTCATCACCACATATTACTAGCGACTTGTTGTCGTCTTTATCTTGGTTTACTTATTGAAGTAATACTTCTTATGGAATGTTATGAAAAAATATTGAGATTGGAAATGTTTTATGATTATACCTGCAAGAAGTGACAACAAAATCTACATAATGTTGCTGGTATTATCATGTAAGTTGATCTTGGTGGCACTAAAGGTTACAGATGGAATATATATTCCATAATGAGTGTATATTGGAACCGATACGATCCGAGGGATCAATGTTTCGTGCGATGAAGACATTTAGATGTAATTTCTGAAGTTAATATTTAAATTTATTTACATACATACATAATTACGCTAATTTGCTTTCCGCGTTAGGTAGAAGTGAATTAACACCCCCATTAAGCTAATAATTAAATGTTAAAATTTGTTAAAGCAAGTTCGCATATTTCTTAGGTTTTAATTGTAGATTATATATTTTAGGTATATACCTATACAATACTACAATAATAAAACAATAATAAAGTAACTGTGTATAAATTAAAATTAAACCTAAAATGCGGTGTGGGATTCCTCCGTAACGCATCATGCGCCTTCTGTGGTAAAATATAATCTATATTTTACATATTCGATGAGATACAACTATTATTTCTTTTGTTATAAAATGATAGTTAGTGGGTACAATGAGAAAAAAGAAAGTAAGAAAGGAAGAAAGAAAGAAAGCCAAATGGCTTTCTTTCTTTCGGTGCAAACACCGATTATTACACAATGCTTATGTACTAACGAGTTCAGCATGGTGTCAGGCAAAAGCACCAGACGCTGGTTTTCAACTGGCTCCTATGTGGAGGACATACGAATACAAGGATGTATAAAGAAACAGTTCTAGTACCATTTGCTGTAATGCTAACTCCTTTGACAGGTGGTGGGTCATGACAGTGTACTGGCTGTGTCATCGTCTCGCGACCTGCGATGTGGTCGACGGCTCGTCTCAGGACTATTCTCGCGACCGCGGCTACCGCTGGGCTACTCCTACGTCACCACTGTACCACGTGGAGCTTGCAGGCTGAATGTAACAGAGATTATGTCCAGTGATAATTATATAGGTTAGTCACATTTTGTTTTCTTTTCCAGTACACTTAAGCACAAATCAGAGACAATTTGTTTTTGTTATAACATTTTGATATTAAAGTGTTTAGAGTAAATATTGTTCTTGGTATTCTAAGGATGAGAGGACAGTCGTAACATTACCATTTCAAACATTTTTTATTACAAAATTTTGTTTATTATTCAAGATATAATTTATTTGCTGAGTAAAAGTGTTTTTTAAATATGTAATGTCGTTTACGAGCCTACTCCGACATCAAATTGAGGTTAGGCATATAGGTACTTACCTATATTCCTCCGTATTAAAAAGATTGCTTTCATGAATCGAGTCCATTTGTTAACACGTTTTATTTCGTTGCATAATACCTACTAACTGAATGGTTCTTTGATGAAGGTAAATGGCCCGAAAACGTGAGGTTCGTCTTTATCAATCAGCATTTTAGATCGGGTGGACGACATATAAGTCATTTGAGATCGTCTACAATAGAATTACTACGCCCACTGGTTGCGAATATAAAGGTGGTTTAGCTAAAGCTTTTAATGCGATGAGAAATCGATTTAATCATCGTTTGCAATATTCTAATGTAATCCAAGTAATGAATAGATTGCTAGTAGGTTATCGTACTTACTAGTAGGAAAACATCTGAATAATTAGCTAATAGTGAAGAATTTAATGATAATCCAATTGAAAATGATGTTGAGCAAGTAATATAGAATTAAAAGGAATGAAACTTGACAGCGTTGAAGATATCCAACGGATCGTACATAATGAACGGCGAGTTTGCGGTGAGCACTGCGGGTACGTACGAAGCGGCAGGCGCGCGCTTCATTTACACTAGACAAGCCGGACAAGACAACGTGTTTGCGCATGGACCGATACACCATCCGATTGACATCATGGTATAATTTAAAAATTATTTACTCACGCTTTGTTAGCACAAATATCCATAACTCTATAATCATTCCCTGAATCTTTTCCCAACTCAGTATGGGTCGGCGTTCCAGTCTAACTGTGATGCGGCTGAACTGCGATATTTTCCGTGAAGCGACTGCCATTTGACCTCCACAACCAATCGAAGTCGATATCCAATCGATATCGAAGTTCCGAATTAGACTGGTTGGACTTTTGAGGGCTCCAACTACCCGTAACGACTGCCATAGATGTTTGTATGGCAACCGGAACCGACGGCTTAACGTGCTCTCTGAGGCACGACCAGACAGTGCAAACAGCCATATTCATGTATACAACTTTTTGCACTGAGCGGAGATCGAGCCCGCGCCCAGTGCGTAGCAGTCGCGTGCACTACCGCCACGCCACGGAGGCTGTCCATATCTCTATAATATTTATTATTAGTTCTAAACCGCCATAAATACCTGAAAATCTACATACGTACCACACTAAACTAGAAGTTCATTGATATGTGATTAGAAGGCCTCTTGGTCTTGATAAACGATTCGGACAACGCTAAAGGTGAACATAAACTAGATCAAGTTATAAATTTAGTATGGTATAAGTTAAAAAATTTCCCATACGTTATATGTAAATTAATTGCATGTAACGTATATGGCATAAATTGTAATAAATAAAACAATTATAGGGGATTTTATAGTTCCTATAATTGTTTATACCATATTTTAGGCACAATATATGGCATAAACAAAGTTCCATGAATACAAAAGTATTAACATACTAATATATTCATTGAACAACGTGCCAACATTCATGTTTCTTTATTTTCAGATTCTCTATACGCAACCTAACCCGAGTATAAAATATGAATATTTCACGGAATCTTTGACAGATGATATTGAGTCAGATGCTATTACTAAATCTGATATCAATGATATTACATCTACAACTGCTACGAAGCATATTCGAAGACATCATAGTTTTGATGCATTTTCAAGACCGAGTAGTATCCCTAAGCCAGAGATTGCTAGTACTGAAGAAAGTCTAAAAGAGAATGTTGTTGGAGCTAGAAAGTTCATGTGGAAAATTTTATCATATTCTCAATGCACTCGTAGTTGTGGTGGAGGTATACAAGTAAGTAGATTTTTGTCTAATACTTAATTGTGTTTTTATAAGCTCAAATTTTAATAATAATTATACTTAATATTTATAAATTACTGTGATATATGGACAATTATTTTGACGTAAATATTGTATTTTTATATATTGATAGAAGATGATCTAAGGAAATGAAAGTTGATCTTTCAATTTCACGATCATACGTAAGTTCATTAATATGAAATATAATAAAGAAAAAAGATACTATCGATAGTATCATACGCACACTGTTGCCAGAATGGTTCTCACTTTTATTATTACTTCAGTTGGGAAAGTACCGCTGCGTAGAGGCAAATGCTGGTGATCGCGAAGTATCAAGTGTCCACTGCAATGGTTCATCTCCACCCGCTCGGCGCAGACGCTGTGGTGCCATTCCCTGCCCTCCCCGATGGCGGGCTGCCTCCTGGTCTTCATGTCCACACTGCGGACCAGCTACTAGGCATAGAATTGTAGGATGTGTTCAAGATCATGCTAGAGGAATAACTAAGGTATTGCGTACATAATTTTGTTCTCAATAGTGTAAGAGAGTGGTGCAAGTAATTTTCATGTGATCGATTCTAGGTTTTGCCCTTATGACCTTTCATAAATATTAAATAAAGTTACTCCATATTTATTAGTTCAACAAAAAATATGGAGTATCTTCAACAAAAAGTCTTAGTTCACCAATACAATAATATATTTCAGATCAGTGATCATAAATGCCCGATACCAAAACCAACAACTTCTGAAGAGTGCAATATACCAGATTGTAATGATATAAACGGCGGTGAAGTAAGGCAGATCACCTCAAGACGTAACCTTCGGCCAAGAGAGCATACGGAAAACTTTAAAGCAGGTCCTATATATACTGTAGCAGTCAACAGCACAAAATTTGATGTTGGTCCTGAATACTCGTTTACTGCTACAGCAGGATGGCTATATACAGAGTGGTCTGAGGTAAGTACTGTTAAAATATAAGCAAAAGTACATAGGTGAGCTCTTACGATTGCATTTCAACAGAAACGAAAGAATATCTTCACATTAGAAAAAGTAAATGCCGTGATGAATAATAAACCTCAGCAGTTAAATGACAATAGTAATTTACCTTTCTAAAGATATCAATTTTAGATTTAATATTTAAATCCAATTCGTGTTCGATATTTAGATTAAAACTCAGTCAATAAAACGTCAAAATTTCAGGACAAGCAGTCTTGAAAATTTTGCTATTTTCATTATAAACATCTGCATTTAAATGACATATTTGAATTCTTCAAATTTAGAGGGTATTTCATAAATACTTTTATGACAACATTAATATGTTTAACTCTATTTTTGTGGTCTAAGTGCGGTTGCTGTTGAACAAGAACATATTGTGGAAATATTGCAACAATGCATTGTGTAATGCTAATGTCCGAACGTTCGTAGGCGGCTTTTGATTTATAGTCTAGATAAAAGCATGCCAGATTTGCTTATTGTAATGATAGTAAAGATTTTACTCGTAAATCATCGATATTATTGGAATTAACACGTAAATATTGCTATGAGATTGATTATGTGTATCAAAATCAATCTTGCTTAAAGTGTGTAAGTTAAATAAATGTCAAAATTTGTCAATTTGCATTTGAATTTTCAGCTAAATGACTACTGGTAAATAAGTATCTGCATATTTTTGTGTAAATGCAGCTGATGAGAAGGGTTACCAGAGATATTGTATAAAATACGTGCATAACACCTATTTTAGTATTGTATGTAATGTAATAAATGTTTCTCTTCAACATCATACTATTTGGTAATACTAGCAACACCCTCATCGGTCATTTCTATGTCCGGGATTGAATACGAAAATGCACTTTCTGATACATAAGATTTAGTTTTAAACTGAATCAAATTGAAAACAGATACAATTACATCATGTCTGTGTTCGAATGAATGAATAAGTATAGACTGTATTTCACACTATATCAATGACCTTTTATTAATAGGTTCATTATGCACATCTGCAAGCTTTTCACACATGGTTAATATTTTACAAATTTCTGTATAATTAGCAACGAAAGTAGAAAACCATACGATAAAATCTTATCCTAAAATTAAAGCTCATGGAATATATATCAATATTCGATAATCTCAATTTAAAATGAGTTAATAATGAATGACAGTAATCGGAAAATTCAATTTGGGATGAAGACAAATCGCACAACTTAGTTCCAAACGAAATCTGTTGATGGAAATCTTCATATGTCATAATTTATATTTATCTTTTTCGTCAGTGTGTGGGGTGGTGCGTAGGTGGTGGTATACAAACACGAGGTGTGCGCTGTGCTGATCCATCTGGGTGTATTCCAAAAAAGGTCCTAGATTCATCTCGCACCTGTATACCTAAAGCGTCATGCGAACCAGTTGAAGGAGCCTGGTTTACAGGTAAGATATAACGTATTCTGTTTATCTTAGTTATTTTGATCTGAATTGCATTGTCAGTGTTTTTCAAGATCAATAAGATATTATATGCTTTTTCATTATTTAAAATTTTAGGAGATTTAAGAGATTGATCCTCAATATCGAATCTTACACCTTGGTATATTGGTTTATTTTTGCCAATCTATAGATATGTTTGGTTGGACTTCGATATTTTCCGTGCAACAACTGCCATTTGACCTCCACTTCCATAACCCATTGGCGATAGCGAAGTATTATTGGATTTTTAGGACTCCTACTACCCGTAGATGTTTGTATGACGGTTAACCTTCGATGATAATGTTTCCCTAAAATCTAAATGAATATTTATTTATTCATCCAGGTGAATGGTCTCCATGCTCTGGTTGTAACGGCAAGCAAATCCGTGGAGTGCTTTGTATTGGTGGTTCTGGTCGGCACTTGAAGGATGCTGCGTGTAAGTCGCCAAAACCTTCCCACGTTAGAAATTGTCAAGCTGATTGTCAACCTGTATGGTATTACAGTGATTGGGGGCAGGTGAGTTCGTTATTTAATAACTAAGATTCATACTGATCGTAGACGAATCCTTTTGGAGATGACTTTTGCGTTTAATATATTTTGTGGAATTAGACAGTCGGTAATAAGGGTCATGATAATTTTGTAGGTACTACTTAACCTTGCCTGCTGGCTACATGTTTGCAGGCTTTGCTTAGGGAATTGAATGTCAGTTGTGGTTACAAAGGCCTAGATAAGTCAAATTAAGAAAATAGGAGAGCGAACTCAGTAATATTTTAAAGTTGGATGGATTACGGAATATTGCAAAACAAGAATATATTCAAGGCTTTAATTTGAAATTACCTATAGTATATCTAGATTTTTATTTCAATATCAGTCAACTGGGTCATATCACTTGACAAACAAATAAAAAGTTGTATTATCGTTCAGAATTGCAAACACATTTATCAATTGAAGCATATCAACATTATGTACTAGACCTTGCAAAATTGATTGAGCTATATTAATAACGCAGTAAAAGGACACGTTACTAGACTAAATGGAACATGAAGGGAGCTTGTGATTGATATTCTAATTAAAAGAAACGTTAACGATATTGCTCTGGACACTTCTGCGTATACTATAATAAATTTATTAGTACGACCTTTTCAATTCTTCTAAGGATCTTGTGTAAAGGATATGGCCTCTTGGAACAATGTTTCTAATACCTTATCAATTAAAACATTTTACAGTTGTCTACAGTTAGATGATTCTCTCAGTAGGTAGATAGGTTAAGTTTCTTAGGAACTATTTCTTTCTGTTGGTAACCCTGTGCACATGATTTGAACGATGAAAATCAAAATCAAATTAATGTTACATAGTTTTTCGTATTATTCGAAAGCTTTACTTGGATTAAAGCAAGTCTAAGTAATCCAGTATGGGTCTACTGTCTGTTGCCATAACAGATAGATATACTTCGTTCTGTAAGTATATATATTCTTACAGAGAGTAAGCATTAACGATATTCACAGAATACGTGCGACACCCCAAAGATTTATGTACCACCGGCTTCGACAGAAATATGCCTATCTCCATATCTTATAGCTCTCCTAAAATACGGAGCAGATCCCTAGCTTTGATCTGAGATCTTCTTATGTAAATATGCATATTATTACTCATTGCATACACAGCTTTTTCTCCTGTATCCTGCTGTTTTATCCATTTTTAAGCGATGTCCTCATAACAAACTTTATAAATGATGGCTCTACAACAGATGATATCTTGCCTTTCGTCCGTTATATACAACTTTAGTTTTACTGTACAGTGTATAAGCAGTTGCACGCCAACCTCGAGCTCTGGGTTTCAACGCAGATCGGTGGTATGCGCACGCAGCGACACTGCTACACCCAGTGACGAATGTTCTGCGTCACCTGCACCACCCGCAAAACGCAGTTGTGATGCGGTCTGCGACACTGTTATAGTAACTACACCATCTTCTGCGGCTACTGTAGGTATGTATGGATATTTCGTATTCTATCAGGATCTAGGTAGGATTAGTATTCCTAATTAAGCAGTCTTACTGGGGAAGTACTCGTACCTCAGCGCTACATAATATCGTGGCTAATAATAACCCTGTGTTGTGTTTCCGACGGTGAGTAGGGTAGCTAGAACTCACTTGAGAGTTTTGAGTTGTCAGCGAGAATACCGAGAAACCCTTCTTTCTCTTAACCTTCTCCCCTTCCCCCTTCCGCTTCTCCCACTTCTCTATATAGTCGGCAGCACGAATATGATGCCCCTGGTGTTGCAAACGTCCATAGGCCACGGTAACCACTTTCCATCAGGTGGGCCGCGTCGATCATTATACCAATCTTGCTCAAAGTGATCAACTCAAAATAATCATAGATGTATTTTGTTTGTTAGCTTTGAGTATATTATTATTGCATTGTGTAAATGTGACCAAAATAAAACCCATTTAAAAATTGCTCGTATTAAAATGACTATAAATTTAAATAATCTAATATTTTCAGATCCTAACAGAGCTTTACGAGATGAGACACCCACAACCCAAAGAAGTACAACACTGGATCCCTTACCAAAAGGTACTTACAAATATTACTTATATTGTTGATTGATGGTACTTGGTGCAATTATTTGTTATACAATGATTGATATTGATAACACACTTATACTTCTCCACTGTATTTATTTTTGTACTTAACCCGTAAAATGCCGTAAGGCGAAACCGGTTAGGTACAAAAATAAATACAGTGGAAAAGTACAAGTGTGTTATCAATATCAATCATGTATATACTTACAAATATATTGCAATAACATGTTTTGTTTAATTTGTCTTTATAAACTGTACTAACTTTAATTTTGATTTCCTCAGGCTGCAAAGATAAGTTGAACAATTGTCAATTAGCCGTACAAGCACGACTCTGTCACTACAAGTACTACGTACAAAATTGCTGCCATTCATGCTCTGGACGTTAAAGCAATCAAAAGTGTAAACTGCCATCAGCTTTTCATCAATCCTAACATACAGTCAATTTATTCGCAATTTATGTTTAGCCTAAGACGTGTATTATGGAGTAACGATGATTTTGACTAGATTCAAATGTAACTAAATAACTATTCTTCTTGTGTCGAGTCGACGGTATTTCATATTTCATTAGCCCAGTGTGCAGCCACCCTGATTGCGTTCTCAGAGGCACTCATGAGCTCTACCGCTGTACAGGTGTATGGGCAAGTAGCGCAGGTAAGCAGGTGGGTCATAGTCTACGGCGTTGTTCCGCATTCACACCGTGTATCTACTTTGTCTGAGAATCCCCACCTAATCCGGTTTTCGTTACTTCGACTGACCTGCGTTCGAAGTCTGTTTAAGGACTTCCAGGTGGTCCAGGGTAGGTCCCGTCCAGGGGGAAGATTCTCCGATAGCGGAACAGAGGGGATGGGTGGTGGACTCTGTCCTCCCCAGAGGTCAACCCTGGCTAGTTAATATAAGAAATTTTAACGTTCATTAACGTCATATGCCTTAGTTCACTTTCAGTTATATGGACTTGTGCATCCCTATTAAATTATGTCCTACAAATTAAGTAAAGTAGCATTGCAAATGGGTTAACATTATTTTACATTTTGCTTATTCGGTGTGATATTTGTAATAAGTTTTAAGTAATTTTGTACGAAATAATTATTGGTACAATAAAAATTCATGACTCAATGTACTGTGTAGGATAATTTCTCAACGCTTTTAAGGTAAGTAGTATTGAATCATTGTAGTGGTAGTACTTTAACTTAAGTTATATATTTAGTGGTAAGTCAATGTAAATATATAGGTATAAGGCAAGTGTTGAATAGATGAAACTTATAAGAATTGCATTTTATTTCAACCAAACCCTTAGTACCAATCTCTACTATTTTTTTTTGACCAAAGCCGTAAGACCCCTTTCAATTGAGGCAAATACTATAATAATTACTATAGTTATATTAGCATTGCTGTCACGTGCCCTCTGCGTAATATGTGTGGAAGGCTAATATTGAAACGATGAATGATCATTTTCCTTATCTACAATTGTGGGGGGTAAAAGAAAAACCCTTTATAATTATTAAATTTTTTATATTGTACGTATTTTTATAGAGTGTACCTTCCAAATCCTCGGGCATTCTTGTTATTTATATTAGCATCAATTACTTATATGTATTACTTGTATTTATTGGATATAAATTTTGATTTTGTGATTTCTGTTATAATACATAGTACTTTAAGCAAGTAGATTATGTCTAAATTTTAATTGCAATACCTATTTAATTAATGACGTCATAGGCATTTACAATTTCACATAATAAAACCTCCTGAAGTTCTCACAATTATCATAAGTACACAAATTATAGTTTCAATAATATAATACTCAATCATTTCCGATTCATTTATCGGGAATATCAAGCCTGTATAGTATACTAGTTAAAACATTTTTACACATTACTCACACGGAAAACTATTCAAAAATACTGTAATTCACTTACATAAGAAACTTTAATACAAAAGACAGCAGCTTTTGCACTTAATTTCAAAAGACATTTTAGCAAAACCCATGTCTATAAAATTAAATCATCGAAGAGCTGTCCTCCTTCTTTTGTCGAATCGACGGCATATCCACACCTAAATTCTTTAATTCGGAGGTGCTCATTAGATTCTCCGATGTACAGATTTATGGATATGCAGCACGCTCTAGCAGGTGAGCCATGGTCTGTGGGGCAACTCCGAACTCACATCACAGGTCCGTGTCATCAGAAAGCCCCACCGACCAGTGTTCGGAGTCTATTTGGAGACTTTCGCCTGATCTGATGCAGGTCATATTTAAGAGCTGTTTAACCGAGGAGTTTTAATTGATAGGCCATTTCATACAAAACTTATGTTAAAGACATTATGTGCTACGAAACATGCATAAGGGCACTAGAAGGTTTCTACAAGGTCGGCAGCACGAGTGTGACGCCCCTAATGTTGCATCCGTAGGCTACGGAAACCACTTTTTGCCAGGCGGGTTATGTGCTTGTTTGACATATAAGTGATATGAGAAAACACTACTGTCGATATTGTATGAGCTCCGCTATCGTGTTGTTGAAATGGACTCCTCAAAATGCCTTCCGAAAATGAGTACATAACTCATTTTTAACAGTCATTCAATAATATTTTAACGCCCAAGCATGGGCAATAGGCTAATTTCGGTTCGAGAAGTCCCGGGATGAAACCCTGGGCATTACATTACAGATGCACTCAATTATGTTTAGATGTAGAGGTCAGCGGGAATACAAGTAATATCGGCTACTATAGTGTTCTTTTTACATAATAAGAGCATCGCCATTATTTCATCTACTACAGCCAGTAGTAATGGTAATGAAAATGTATTTATTATGCAGAGAATTCAGGACAAAATAAATGTATTCGTGGAATACGTAAATTTTACCCAATTTACAAATTACACGTGAGAAACTTAAAGTATCACTTTCTTGAACATAAGCAATAAGCATTAGACAATGTCTATTTATACTCAAATCATTATACACTTGTTAGTACAAACTTGGGACAGACAAATCTTTAGAAGCTTTTCAATCATACAACATCCTCTCATTCATATTACCATTAATAAATATGCTATATACCTATACCTTAATATAAATTATTATGTACTAATCTAGAATTCGTGAAATAATTTTCACAAAAGCCATAAATACCGTTCCAATTAATGCCAATACTGTGATTGTTATACATAAATTAGCATTAGCATTTAGCTCTAGTTCTTCGGTTCTGAAATAGATGTGGAAAGCTAATATCATGGCGATGAAGGCCATGGTGATTGTTACAGCGCCCGCAGCTAAATGTAGAATTTTCAACAGCTTGTTCCTTCTTTGATGAAATATTAAATTCAGCACTCCTGCTATCAGGCTAATAAAAGTAAGTATCATTGCTGTGAAACCTGAAATTTAGAAATTTTTATCTGTACTTTTGGGAAACTTTATGAATAAAAAGTACATTTGTGATTATCGGAATTTTATCAGCGAAATGCCTTATAATAATATTTCGTATATCATAGTAATCGGCCACACACACATTAATGAATAAAACAGACGAGTGGTCCCGGGTTGGAAGTCTAGCCATTACACTACCGACTTGAACCTAATCTGAAAACAAGCCATTGAGCTTAGTTGCTAATATTCAATTTAAAAAAGACGCTATTAACACAAGCAATATAGATTTAGCTGGTGAGGTTAACAGGAACACTTTCAGTTTGCAGTCCAAGATCCGCTCTCTGTCATATTTCCTGCCGATGTGGATGGGATTTGGAGAGGAAGAACTGTACCAGATAATAAATAATATTTGAGGTTATAATTATCTGTGAAAATAAATAGATCTTTGTGGCGTAGCGGTAGTGAACGCGACTGCAGGAAAGGCGGGTTGGATTTCGGCTCGGTGCAAATATTTGTATGCATGAATATGAATATTATGCATTAGCCTGGGTGTATCTGAGTAAAATTTGTATTAACAAAAAAATGTATTTAAGTGTATTTATCCGCATTCTAAAATCTATAACACAAGCAAGCTATACTTACCATTGGACTAGGTGGCGTTGAGTACCTACGTTGCCCAAGAATATTTACTTGACTTAAAATTTTTAGAGTACCTTATAATACAATTTCTTGATAAACGACTTCCGGCCAAATGAATGATTAAATGTGACAAAAACGATAACTTACCACAAATTCCATGAGAACTTTCAAATGTAAATGTTTCAGTTTCAGCTAGTGGCACAAAACAGCCGGCGATGGCCAAACTAGAGCCTAGTATTTGCATCACACTATGAATGATTCTTCGGTTTTCATACTTCAAACTATTCGTCCAGCCGAGAGGAGTGAATGATATAATTGCTTGAGCCATCAGGACGAAATACTAAAAAAATATTTATGTCCAAAGTAAAGAACTTGATTTAATGTAAAAAGAATTAAAACATTAAAATCTTAATGACTTTAGAATCATCATTTCGCAAATTCATTATTGATATTAATGGTAATGGCGTCACCATTTCTGAATATCTCCACCTCATCTCATCCTCATACCATCATCATAAGAGGTGTTAGCGGAAAAATGCGCCCACGATATCACTGCGAGAGAAGGAAAACTCGAAATAAAACTCTGTACCAACCCGTAATTCAATTTCAATTTGAAATAATTGTTTAAATTTTTATCTCTTGATATACATACATCATTTACAATAGATTTATTCTGAAATTTACTTTTTTATTGTAATACTCGCATACATATTACTAATACATATTGTTGGAAAAATTTATATTAAACATACCATTGTAAATGTACTTACCCCTACAGTACATAAAACTATATGTTGCAGGAGAGTTCTTGATAATACACCCATCATATTGGCTATAATTAAAGCACTGACAACGACTCCACCAAGGCATAATTGAGTAAAATTTTGTATCACGTTTAGACTAAATATATAACCAGTTGGTGGCTCTGGCGTTGGTTCTATAGTGTGACTACCTCTTTCTAATGATGCTGAGGTAGTAGGAGGGTAATAGATGGAAGGTGGGGCAGGAGGAGGCGGTGGAGTCGGCATTATGACCCTCAAATACAATTTTCAACGTTACACCTATAACTTCACTGTAAATCACTGTGAATTGTTGCAAAGACTAGTGTTGAATACATGAACATCTGTAGAAGATTTCGTTATCTATGATTTTACGATAGATGTAGCAGATAGAGATGTTCGATATATATCGCGACTGATAACTCAGCTGTGATTAACAGTAAGAATGGATTTCGACACGTTAAGTTAAATAAATATACGAAACTTATAATGATACGAGCAAGTAGACCAGGCAAGCAATTTAAGATGTGGTCATGGTAAATGACAACCGCTGCGGGCCATGGAGAGAAGGATAGCTGGCAATGAGAGATTGTCTATGATTGCTGCACAATAGTACCTAACCCTATTACTATATCTATTGCCAGCGATAACGACAGTGGAAAAGTATGGGAGTTACGTAATCCACAAGAGACTACTCATGTTGTTATGAAATTCAAGTTCACTGAAATCTTGAGACTTTAATATGCTTACTTTTGAAATCTACTTGATACTCGAAAATAGGAATAAAAGGAGAATAACAGGTAAAGGAAGATTTCGAATGCTCTAGACATGATCTATTAGTTCAAGCGGTCAGAGCGTACTCACTATAAGAGAGATTCAATTCCCGTACAGGGGGCCTAAAAAGGCCACTAACGACGAATCGTATCCGCATTGAAATACGAAGCGGATTTAATTTCATAAAATGGTCACACACAGCGCAATTCGCCGCGCGATTCGTTTTTGGCAATTCGCCTTTTTGACAAGTTTCTATACAAAATCGTAAAATGGCTCACCAAATACGAATCGCCTTAATGTCAAATGGCAGTATTGAAAGACGCAACTCCCACATTGCGTCTAACAATTCGTCGATCGTTGTGACTTGTTTTGCTTGACTCAATTGATTGAAATTAAATAGATATAGCTTAAATATGGCTGATATATTTCTTCAAGACAATTTATCGCAACATGCAATAGCCCAAGACGACTTCACTCACCAAAACGGACACTATACTTCATCGTAACGTATTCAGTGTCCTTGTTATTACTTACAGAATTATGAACATGAACAAAGTAATGAATTATACGAAAAAAATATCTCAATTGAATTGAATTTTTTTTTTATTTTAGCGTCATCTAGCGATTAATCATGAAACTCATATCACTTGCTCATAAATTGACACTCGTTGACAAAGCACAGTTTATTACCAGTTAATAAAATATTATGCTAAAATATATATTTATGGTATAAAATAGTTCTTAAAGTCTATTTTTTTATATAATATGAATAAATTCTTATCTACACGCTTTTATAAGTCTTTATAAGTATATTAAAATAACCAGAAAGTTACCGGTGTATTGTTAAACGGTGTATTTTTAAACTTGCAACATTTCATCTTAATCCGAATCCTCCGACGAACCGCATTGTAGACGAATCGTCGTTAATGTGTTTCATTTTATGACAGTCGGCGAATCGTAAAGCGTTTCGTCGGACGAACTGGAAGACGCACTGCAATCCGATTCGTCTCATGAAGTGGCCTTTTTAGGCCCCCAGACAATAACTTGTTCCAATTTTGAATCGATTTTTTTTTACTGGATATATGTGACATATTATAATTATAATCTTTCAGCTGCATCATGCATGCCTTCCCGAAAGTTTGGGAGAGACAAAAGAATAGCCTCGACGTGGTAGGTAACAGTCGGTCAGAGCGTTAGGACGATTGGCAGAGGAACCGCCAAATTGCACTTTATGCTCATAGTCCTAAAGTCCCGATATTTCTGTGTAAAATAAATGGGTCTTGCCTGATAACAGAAACAGTGGATTTCAATACAATAATAAAAACCACGAACAGTGTTTAAAGCTTATTATTTTTGTACATTGTTATATGCATAATTAGTACAGACAATTTATTAAAAAGTAGACAAAATTAATTACGCGAAAACCAATAATTATTACATACGCTATTGTGATGGTACAATGTTTAACTAATACAGTCGTATAAATACTTAACAGCCAGTAAGTAAATGCACTATACATATAAAAATAATTATCTATTTACACAATTCAAATCTTTATTAATACAGAAGTGACTCTTTGACAATAGAATCGGTGTAATAAATTATCATGCACGCTGTTAATTGCCACACGTCTAAACATAATAATAATAGATTATGTCGCAGCTGTCAGAAAATAACTACAAATTAAAGAATACAAAATAATATATTCAATATTTTTTTTAATTTAATTCTACTAAATAACAAGTCTAACTAGTGATTGATATATATTAAATAAAATATATAATGATGATTATAATTATGTACAATGAATAAATACAAGAAGAGTGTGGAAAAGCACAATACGCTTAAGGTAAAGGAACGATTGTGTACAGACGCTTCCTATTTTATTTTATAAATAAATAGTCAATGCACGTTAAAAATTGGTGGAATGAGGTTTATATAAATTAAATAAACTGCGACAGGCTAATTGATAACAGAATTTGAAAAAGTGACGACAAAATAAGTGTATTTTATTGATATGCAAATAATGGTTTCATGGCATAAAATAAAAGAACTCAACACAAATAATAAATTGGCTGTGAAATCGTGAGATTAAACTTGCGCGGTTGCAAATTACTTTATGGCACTGACTGTGTTGAGCCAAAACTTTGAATGAAACTACATAAGGTCAATGATTGATTAAAACATCAAGATTAGAAAGAACGTATACTTCATGATGATATTTTATCTAAGACTAGACTTAAATATTGATTCAACAACATTCAAAATTATGGCTCAAGAATCCAAGACTCTAGTCATCTCTTGAAGATTCACCTAAATAGTAAAACTACATACAATAACCATTTTAATACTTCACAGACAATGACTTTTAAGTAAGTATACCACTAGACTGTACGGAACATACAATTCAATTTTTGGTTACGTCATAAAGGTGACATTCAAAAAGGTGTAGGTACTATGAACTAGATGTATTATGTTTATGAGCAATAGTTTTTCGGTTATGAGGAATTAAAATTGGCTTTAAATGGTTGATGCAATATTGAAGTACGCCTTCTGTTGGCTCAAGATTTTAAATTATAAAATCAAATATCTCGAAAGTTCTAGTAAGAAAATTACACTTTAGCAGTTCAGTAATCATCTCTGTCATTCTCGCTGAAATTGAAACATGTTTGGTACTAGACTGCTTATCTAGTAACGTATACTTCTAGAAGTCATTTCTTTTTAAGACAAAATGTTCATAAATATAAGTAGACGTGTGTACATCGCATTTTAGATCCTATTAATACATACCGTAGATACTATTACAACAAATACGAAATACTATTTTGCTCTTAACCTAATTGCATAGCCTAAGTTGCATACAAACGCAACGTTATTGCAGTATCGACATGCTTATTGGTAATAATTAATCTCCTAAATAATACACAAGTATACGAAATTCGGTAAAATGCTTCCATTACTTGGTTATAGAAAAGTTTTAATACTACGCGAAGTGCTGAACTCGATAACATGTCGTGCAATATAATGTAAAAAATAAACAAAATATTTTTATTTTTATTATAATTTTGAGTTATATTCTAAGTTCACAGATCGACTCCAAAACTCGACTAAACAATCTGGAGATCACAAAACTATTTCTATACTTACACATTTTTTTCAATGTTCGTTTCGAGCCGCGCGCACACTCTTGTATCAAACCTCGATACATAACAATAAATGATCCTATTTATTTATTGTGATCTTTAGATAATAATAAATATTTGTTTAACTTTCTCAATCATTCAATTGATAGATAAACTTAGTCTGGTTCACTTTGGCTTGATTCAGACTTTAAGTACTCGGTTCATGAAATTTATTATTAAAGTGGAGGATTTGTTTACCTAGGTGTAATGAATGTATGAAGCATAGATATCTGTGTGCATGTATGTTTGTGTGTAGGTGTGTGTGCATGAATACCTATGAGCTTATGTGTGCGTGTGCGTGTGTGTGTTCGTGTGTATATGTGTGTGTCCCTGTGTGTATGCGTGTGTGTGTATGTGTGTTTGAGAGCGTGAGTGCGCGGCATGTTTAGCAGTACACTTTACATTACGTATCTCACTATACGTCCATTTTGTATCACAATACGTATCAAAGCGTCCAAGTGCTGGCAGCTGTACCGCTTGAACCTGTGAAAAAGTATTAAATTACTAATTAAATTTGAGAAAAATATTCTAAAAGAACTGTAATGTATGCGTAAGAAGAGCCACTTTATTTATAAGCCTTTCAACAATCACACAACTTCTACAATCAGAACTATTACTACTTTTGAGAAGATGTCTGCCGGGGGTCACCCTTAACCCCTGAAAGGAACGCTAACCACAGACCTTGCCCAGCAATCAATGATTGTACCAGTTTGCAGCTGTTGATGGCTTGGACTCCAAACACACCCATTATTATTCAGGAATCAATACATTCAAGAGAATTGAGTTACCAATAGATATGACATAAATCTTACCTCCAACCTCGGTAATGGTTTATCGTCCATGACAGGACTTGCAGCAGTAGTCGCCGTAGTACGGATAGTGGCAGAGTCGCGCCTGTACCGCCAGAGCGCAGTTGTTCAGCTTGTCTACGCACGCCCCTGTTTACGTAACATAGTAAAGATCATAGGCTATTATATTGTAGATTTTTATAGGATATTACTATTATTGATATTGAATGTTTAGGAGTAATAATAAACATTAAAAGCTTAATTAGCCTTCGCTGTCTTATGTTCATATTATATACTTAAATGCTGTTGAGTGCTAATCATATGCATTATTGCACAATGTTATTTGCAAGAAACATTCACCCGTATGTGTGCATACGCATGAGGTAACAAACGGTTAACACGCATTAAGGGGTTAAAAAGCTTTAGCTGAGTCCTAAAAATTTGTGTTATAATTTATTTTTGTTATATAGGGGTAATTTATAGGGGTTATAAAACAAAGTCGAAGATTGTATTAGCTTATAATACTATTTATTACTACGGAATGGCTGGACCGAATAAAGAAAAAAAAACATAATTCACTTAAAAAAACATTGGCAAATGTTCCCGGGAAAGTTAATATGAACTTAACGATGGAAGAGAGAAGTAGAGCAACTTACAAGTTAGTACGCATGCTCTACTCTACAGACTAGCTAGGGCCCCGAAAATCTTAATGAGTGGGTGTTGGGGGCTTACTGGGTGAATGAGTACATAGGTCTATGCGTATAGCATTATCTAATTAAGAAATAGAATAATACAGCTAATTAGGGTAAGCACAATATCATTAATTTGTGGTGAAACGAAATTTGTCGGGTCATAGGTGTGCATATGCGGGAGACAGCGAACGGCCTACATGCATTAGGAGGGTTGAAAAGCCTTTAAATAACTGAGTTCTTTTAAGAAATGCTTGTCTTATTCTGAGAGAGTGATTATAATTTAAGCACTAGGAATATTTTTTCATCAAAGAGATATCTACACAAATAATGCTTATTCGTTAGTGTTGTTAACAGAATTACATAACATATAGAATCTGTTTCCTTATTTCTTACCGTCAGAATAAGATCTATCTCTAGCATTTTGTATATTATGGCTTTGGTGGCGCGTCACTCGCTGTTGTGGGTCTATGACTGAAAAAGAGTATTATTGTATATAAATAGGTCATTAGACCTTTATACTTACAAACCCTGTCTTTTGAATTGGAGCTGTGTAATACAGAAAACGCTTTACAATATGAAACTTCTTTTTATTGTGCGAAAAATCCCTGTGGGTTATAACCCCCCCACTGGAGCCGGTTGGGGATGTTATGTCGGACTCGAACCGACTAAAACACGCACCGTCTTTGGGTCTTTAGCTGGCAGAGGTGAGATAGTAGACCCAGGGTCCTCTCTTTCGAAATGACCCCCTTCGGATGTAGACCACGGTCTCCCCGTCTAGCCTCTGGGTATGTGGATTTACAGTATGGAACCTACGATATGACAAAACAAAAGTTTACTACATAAGTAATATCCGTCTGATACTCTCCAAGACGTTAATTGGTAGTGCTTGTGCGGTTAAGCACATAATAAATATCCTTGTGATTTAAACCGCATATCAAGGAATTGGGAAAATGTTTTTTTACAAATTTATTTAGCTGCAACAGTTTCCATTGGTAAGGAATTTATTTTCGGCATACCCATTTTTTACAAAGTACTCGATTGGCGGCAATAGGCTCGCCTTCTATTACGTGGGACCGAAAATCACAGGATTACGGGCGTGAGCATAATTATGTATGTGTACTACATAGTAAACTAAACTAAACGCAGTTATTTAGCCAGCTTATTTCTTACGAAGTATATAAATTCATCTGCAAGAACAAGAGGTCACACCATTACTTTCTTTAAATTGTATGTGGTGGTGGATGTGAAGGTAGAAAATATAGAGAAGTTTAAAAAAAGATCACATACCTGTCGGTGGTTGATTGATAACAGCAGTGTTAGCTGGCGGTCTAGTGGAACATCGCGATGGCACACAAGACTTCTTGGCAGCAGGTCTCATGCCGGTACAGTCGGTGTCCCTCGCCGCACCACTGGCGCCGCCCTCGCCGCCTCGTGCACACCATACAGTGCGCGACTGTACACCTGCTTCGCACGGTCCTTGGCACTGTACAGAATATTCTGTTAGTTTTGAGAAGTTATTTCAATAGTTCATTTTTTATTTTTTATTTTTTAAATTGCGTTTTCACGTTTTAACCAACCTAAAAAGTGGAAGTGTTTCAATTCGATCGTATATTCGTGACATCGTAAGTTTATTTGTATTGATTTTCACTAGTAAATTATAGGTATGTTGTGCCTAAAATGTGCTCAAAATGCGATCTATACGCGCAGTATGCGTTATTGGGCTGTCTTTAGAGCATAGAATGGGGTGCTACGTCGTCGGTGGACAAGTTCAAATTTGCCTACTCCTTCTTCTCCTTTTAATCTAATTTAGGTATATGACCTTAAAAGGAACGAATGACGACTGACTTCCTAACCTCAAGAGATAAGCCTGCACTTTGTTCATCATATACTTAGCATGTGTATGAATTTGAAGATGAGGTTGACTGGACCACGAAGGTTTTAACGAGACCCCATTAGGTACTACAAATCTACGTATGTGCGTGCGAGCGTGCTTAACTTTACTCTGGTATGCACAAATAGGACAATAATAAAATTACCTATTAATAAAATGTAAGAAAACACCATCTATATACATAAGATTAACAGCCTAAAATACGGTACGAGCAAGATGCCATTAGTTCCCGCGTCAATTTGCCCCTTAGTACAACTGAGTCTGTTAGTACCTACACTAAAGTACATAAAGAACAGTGACAACAGACTAAGAACAGGTTGAAAAAAAAGTGTATATATAACGAACACGATCATCCAAGAGGTTATTTACCCACAGTGTTTAATCATGAGCAAGGCTTAAATTAATTAATGAAGTTGTTATGAACTCGTCTTCATTAACCGGATTAATGAGGGCGGTCTCAGCAGCATTGGCATATTTCAAATCATTGGTCTAATCGTTACCAACATTCCACTTCAAGGCGAAGTGTCAGACGTAAAAGCACACAGTATTGTGTACTCTAAGAGTAGGTAGTATAAAAGTAATAGGTGTGTGCGATACGAAATTTGATTTTTGTTACAATTCATTAGACATATTTAAGTAGATAGATAACTTTTTATCGTACAAGTATTCTTTATTGTAAGTTATAATTACAAAAAGATACCGATACAAATCGTACGTGAATAATTGTATGTACAACGGGTGGCCTTATCGCTACAAGCGATCTCTTCCATGCATGCGTTTACTTGTTTTCTTATAAAGACGCAAGACATCGATCTGATTTATTTTAATAACGCCATCTATGTTATTTTAGGCAAAATCAGACTTAGGCTGTCAAGGGATTATAGACCTTAAGGTATCCAGGAACTTATGGAGCCCACTGTTCTGTCTGAGAAAAGTGCATTTGATATAAATTTAGCTCAAGAACCAAGCAAATGATTGCAAAACGTTGCAAGTTTATGACTAGAGCACTGAGTTATTGTGGTTAGTAATTATGTCCCTTATTACAAATTGATGGTTGGAGCCATGTTGGAGCATACTACAATAATGTTCTAATTGCTGTTGCACAGATTATCCAGCTTGGAAATGTAAAATTGGAACAAGGAAAATTTACTACTGAGAAAGGACTTTGTTTAGCGTTTGAATTAATATAAAAGTATAATCTAACATAATCCAAAGCATTAAGAAAGTGTAATTTAATTGTTTTTAATGTAAAAAGCTCACAGTAGACTGAATCATTTAAATCAAAATATAGAAGACGTCGGAACTGTTAAGTAAGTACCTATTCACAACATGAGGAATAACTACGGATATCTGTGGGAATAACCCTATTTCTATGCACCCAATGTTTCTTTACCTACAGAAATCGTAAAGTTATTTATAAGACGGTAACTAAGTAGGTATTTTCACAATTTCAATGACATAATAACAGCAATTTAAAATGACTAGGCTGGGCTATTTTCATGTAAATAATGATATTTACTTCTTTTGCATAACATCTATACTATATAGTAGTTATAAGTTTATGTTTGTCTGCGATGGACGCAAAATATACTGAACAGTTTGGTTCAACTTAAAATGTTACGTTTGTTTGATTGCAATCGGTTAAGTAGAAAACGAGTTATGGTTAGAATTTAAGTTGCACAGATAGCGCTTAGGTTGCGATAACCGACAGCCACGCGATCGGAGCCGCAGGTATAGGTTAGTTTATCTTAAACTTAGGTACTTTTATAACAACACACACAAAGCTATTGACATACCTCGCTCCAATCACTAAGATACCAAGATGGACTGCAGGCACCGCCACATCCACGCTTTGCCTCAGGTTTTGTCCCCCTACATGAAGCATCTCGAAGTCTTCTACCGTTACCACCGATACAGATCACAGCCCGCACTTGATAACCATCACAACTTGCGGAACATGATGACCATTCATCTGTTAAAAAAAAAATATAATGAATTCATAAATTGGCCGTTTTGCTGGTGATATTAAAATTTAGTGATACCTTTTTATGAGAATGTTTTCTAATCGGGAAGAATAGGTAATATTCTGAGAGAGTAATATTTAGGCTTAAGGCCAGGAAACGGTACGAGGAAAATTGGCATTTGCAACAAAGTCAGTGTAGGTATAGACCGACTTTGTGGTGATAACTTGAGTTTCACGCGCATCTGGTGAGCTTATAGCTCGCCTTAAACTCACCTTTTCTGTATAGTTCAAACCTTGGATATGGGACAAAATGTATATATAAAGTTGTATCGATTTAAGATAATAATAAGTTATTCATTGAAGTGGTTATCATATAAGGAATAATAATCTTACTAGTGAACCACTGGGCGTCGCACTGTTTCTTAATAGCACATGTTTGAGTTGATTCTGGTGCCCGATGCGTGGTGCAGCCATTAGGATTAGCGCATCGAACTCCACGAGATTGCACGCCTCCACCCACACACCAGCCTACACACTGAAATACATTGATGTCGTGAACAACAAATTAAGAGCAAAGTTTACATACATACATACATAAATTCACGCCTATATCCCCGAAAAAGTAGGCAAAGATGCTAGCACCCACATTTATGTTTGGGTCCCAATGTCATAGGTGGCGAGCCTATTGCCATTAACCGGGCACTTATAAACCTGCGATAAATACACACATAACTTCGAAAAGCATGGAAAAGTCATTGGTGGGTGCCATGGTAAAACCTGGGATCGAACCCGAGACCTGGTCTCAGCACTCCATTACCCATACCACTAGGCCACCGCGGTTATTATTTAGCATTTAGCAACAAATGATTAAAAAAATATATTCGAAAATTTGTCATTGAATTTAAATACATAGTTTGAATTAAGAATGAATCCTTACATTTGACCATTCAGTGTACAGCCAGCCTCCTCCAGCACTGAAACTGTAATGCGGTGCTGGTGTCGTACCAATATCTGTTTCATTATAATTAGTGGCCAGAGAAATCACGGGGCCATCTCTAAAGGTATCAGTTCGATCCTTGTTACGGACTTGTCGCCGAGCATCGAGACGAGGCACAGCAGTCGTTGTAGCTGTGCCATCGCAGTTTGGTACATCACACAATTCAGTACTTGGGGGCATTGGAAGTGGACATTTTTGGTCACTTATCTGGAAATAATATTTTAATCAGTAACTTGAATATTCAATTGATTACTGTTAGAAGGAAATGGATAGTAAATACCTTAGTTATGCCTCGTGCATGATCTTGCACACAACCTACAATACGTGTTCTGTGTGCTGGACCACAAACAGGACAAGTTCCCCATGGAGCTGCTCTCCAACGGGGAGGACATGGAGTGCCTCCACATCGACGTCTACGAGCTGGAGGTGAAGACCCAATGCAGTGGAACGTAGAAACCTCTTTGTCACCTTTCTCAGTGACTTCAACACATTTAAATTTCCCAATCTGAAGTCCACCGCCACAACTTCGCGAACATTGCGAGAAGTCTAATATCTTCCAAATAAATTTCCTGGTACCAATAACATTGCTCTCGACTTGAGATTGGCTCTCCAGATTATTGAACTCCGATTTCGATAATGAAGGTGCTGATTTCGTCTCTATATCCCTTGCGTGCGCTTCACTGTTGTGATGTCTATGATGACGTTGTGCTACGTGGTGTGATGGTGCAGGATTAGATATTGGTATATCGTTACTGGTTTCGTCAGGATCCAAATCAGTTAAGAATTCGTATTTTATGTTCGGATTTGGTTGCGTATAAAGTATCTGAAAAAAAATACGAGATATAATTATCTGCATTTTAAAAATGTTTAACATTGGTAATATGGATTATATAAAATGTACCATGATATCGATAGAATGGTGTATAGGGCCATGTGCAAACACATGATCTTGTCCAGCTTCTCTGGTATAGATGAAGCGGGCGCCAGCAGCATCGTATGTCCCAGGCGCGCTCACGGCGAACTCACCGTTCATTATATATGAACCGTTGGATACTTTCAACGCTGCAATAAAAGTACATTTGTAGGTATATATCCAATAAACGAAAGTAATTGAATAAACAAGCGTTCAATAAATTGTTAACCTCAACTAAATTGCTAGTGACTACGTCATGCAAATAATTAACCACCAATTGCGCAGACGGCTACTTCCATTTATCTCACAATTTGCGGCGTAGGCGCCTCTATTGAAGACTTGCGACTCGGTGCGCATGTGCAATTCCCATTAATCGATTCGACATCGATCTTTGCACTACCAAACACTTCATCTCTTGATAAAGTTGTCTCCGTGCGACCCTCTATTAATGATGCACGTGATATTTTCAATCAAAAGTCGATACCGTTGCGTTACGAATAAGTTATTTAACGAGACCAATGAAATGTTAATATATAGTGGCCTACTTATTCGAGGTCATTTTACGTAGTGATTTAATGCTAAGATTTCACACTGACCTATATAGTTGTCACTGGACATGATCTCGGAGACGTTCAGTCTGCAAGCGCCCCGTGGTACAGTGGTTACGTACGAGTAGCCAAGTGGCAGTTGTGGTCTTGAGAAGAGCCCCGACACCAGTCGTCGCCCACATCGAAGCTCGTGAGACGATGATGATGCTAATACACCTTCGCGGCCCACCACCTGAGAGAAAATAAGTTACTAAAAAATTAGGTATATACAATTCTACAAAAAGGATACACAAGCTTAGCGGTTTCTTTCACAAGTATATTAACAGTTGAATGAATATAGAATATTTTATTAACTGCCACCCCTATCTTCTAGAGTAAAAATAGACTGCCCGCATGGTTATTGAGATGATGCATTAGTCGCACAATTTCATATTAAGCGCTAACATGATTTACACGCTGAATATTAAGTTATCAGCGCATTACATGGGTGTCGGGCTACGGTCTGTCATGGGATTATCATCATTGAGTGTGGAACAGCAGGCCTCTGTATTATTACATCTTTACTTTACATCTTAATAAAGTTACCAGTTCAAGCGTATTTATGCATTTATTATATTATATGAGAGATATACAAATAGGTACATAATATTTAAGCTAAATTTCACCAGTGAAAGTATATTGAATAAACTGAGCGATCACGTTTTCCCCAATGAAATTCATTAAACGTTTATTCTGCTTGATTCGTATTTCGAACTTATCTCGATACTTATTGTTGGGGAAATCGACAGCTTCATTTTGGATTCAATAAAACCTATTATTCTACGTAGGTAGCTACTATTTATAGTTATAATTAATCAAACCGAATCTGTTTACTTTACTGAAAGCATTTAACGGTAAAGTTCTCTAGGGCATTATATTCTTATGTTGTTAAACAATCAACAACATAGAAATGTAAACGAAGATTAAACTATTTTGGAACAAGTGTATACAAATCAATTATTGAATAACTTAATAAATTTCTAAGTCAAAAATAAGTTTTTTATCGTTCACGTTAGTGGTTTACAATTTATAATGTTATTATTATTTCCAATCTTGTTAATGTTATTTTATAGCAAAATGAAACGTGTTTTAATAGATCACTCGATGAGAGAGATTTACCTATATCTTGCCAATAAACGGAATTTATTTGCTCTTTCGCACATAAACTGTGCGGGAATTTAAAGTGTTTAGTTTTTCATTCAACAATAAATAATTTATGTTCTTCCGTACTGCAGACGAAACGTAGGCAAATAGTTCATTCTCCCCATTTCGACTGGAAATGGTGCGCACTATGCGGTGTGAAAGGAACTTCATCCCGCGCACGCTCAAGCTGTGGAATGAGCTCCTTGCTGTGGTTTTTTCAAGTGACTACAATATTTGGGTTTTTCTAGAAGAACATTCGAAGGTTTCTACAGTGTACGCGGCACGAGTGTATAACTCCTGGTGTTGCAAACGTCCACAGGCTACGGTGATCACTTTCCACCAGGTGCGCCGTGTGTTTCTGCCGCGTAAGTGGTATAAAAAAACAATGTTCGTTTAAAAAGTGTTCGTTGCACTTTTCGTTATGATGCAAATATTTACTTTAAAATATGCCCACTAAAACATTGGATAACATATTTTTAAGATAGGTAAATATACAAAAGTTGAGTGTAAACTATGATGGTAAACGAAGTGAATAGCAACTGCTATAAATAATCTACTAAGAGCGTCATCTTTCAAACAGTTTAGTTAATTGACAAATTGTAAAAACCAGCATATATCACACTAATGGTTAGTAAATGTTTTTTTATTTACGACTTAGATGGCAGACAGGATGGATGACAGACCTGATGGAGGGTAGTTACCGTGGCCTATGGACGTTAGGGGTACGGGTGTAGTAGGGTATGAGAGAGGTGTCATATTCGTGCTGCCGACCATATAGAAGGTAGTAGGAAGGGGAAGAAGGGAATTGGGATGAAACGGGGAGGGGGATAAAATGGGGAGGGGTGAAGTATAATACAGTCTCTGTGCTGTCAGTGCAGAAGACGAGGAAGGGTTTCTCGGTCTTCCCATTGAAAACACACAACCTCTGCAGTGAGCTCTAGCTACCCTACTAACCGCCGGAAATACAACACAAAGTTATTATTGACCGCGGTATTCTGTAAGGCAGAGGTATTTCCCCAGTCAGACTGCTCAATTAGGACGGGAGATGGTTGAGTAATGTTATACGGCTATCAATTTCTGAACGCAGATTACAGCATGTGCTCTTCGAAAAATGAATAAACTATAATTTTGTTAATAATATATATCGCGGGGAATATTACGCCAAATTTTATTCTTTGTAGGTTTTTTTTTATAAAATTCGTAGAAATATTCGTCATATTGGAAGGTTAACGTATGAAACTTGTAAAGCTGTATAAATAGGTCGTAGGATTGTGTACCGAAACACATATGGCCTACGTTTACTTACAAATGTTTCGTAATTATTAATGTGACACTAATGCATCCAGAGCATTAGCCGCCTCTAATGTGCACTTTTATTACCCTATACTATAAGATAAGGTCGTCCTAATCTCACTTAGGGCGAAGCATACCCATCGACCTCAATGCAAAAAGGCTATTTCTTCAAATAAGTATGACATGATTCATTTTCAAAGGTCAATAAATAAAACACCCTTTGTTTGGTGAACCTGGTGAGCTCAAAGATAGGAAGGGTGTCGACGTTATGCATTGAGTTACGTAGTATTAAGTGGCACTGAATCAATTTAATTGCTAGTAGTAATTTATGTAATCTGAATGGATGAGACTACAGTAGAATATCGTGCTGATGAAATAGGGTTTTGTCGTAATTTACTTACGACAGTCAAGTAAATAATGTGAAGAGTTATGGGAGCTCAAATAAAATTCAAAATAATATATTTTTTACGTACATTTTTTTCTACTAACTTTTAAACTCTATTTCCATAATATACACGAATTTTATTCTATATCTATCATTATTCCATTTTTATAATATTAGTTCATTTTTCTCAGTGTCATAATTTGTGACAGGTATTTTGACAGATATGGTATTGTTTATTCACAAATTATAGTACCTATCATTTTAATATTAATACCTATGTATATTACAATACTAGCAATAGCTTCGCTGAAAATCGTGAAGATAGGCGACTTTTTTGGATGTACTTTTTCTGGTCAGATGGGGTGGGATAGGAGAAAGACATCATCACCTATCCTGTAATTGGGGAGATCCCCAAGCACTGAATACAAGATGATGTCTTTCACATTAAATATGATAAACTAACTTACTTGAACAAGTGGTATTCGTAGTGACTCAACCACTTGGCAGTCAGTTGAAAAAAATGTGTTATTGACACTACGCAAAACAAAGTAATGGACCATGTAATATAAGTCTACACTAATATTACAAAGAATAAAAATTTGTATCTTTATGTGCATATATGTTTGTAATGAATAATCTCAAAAACTACTGCGCGCATTTCATAAATTATGTCACCATTGGAAAACCACATTCACCCTAAATAAAATTGTTTATATTTATTGCCAGATAAGATATCGCACTCAACATTTCTTACTAAAACTTAAGTAACGTAACTTAAGGTATAAAAAATGCCCTAAAACACTATTCAATGCACGCGCTGCGGAAAATATTGAGGGTATAATAAAAGTACCTATGTTAGTACCTATAGTATGCTAAGTACCTATGTTCTACGCGTAATCCGATATTCACGTAGGTGGAGCCGCAGGCAACAACTAGTCTATTATAAATTGAAAAATAACATACAGGAAGTTTACAAATATTAAATATTTAACAGAATATGTTATGCTATTTTTACTTCGGTTGATGTAGCTCTATAGTACAATTAAGTGTTAATTTGTAGGTAGGTATGCTAGAATTGTTTATTTATGCAGATATAGGTCTGATACTCATATAGAAAAAATAATTTAAAAACTGTAAAACCAAGTATTTTCACTGTGTGCAATCACTTGCCTAGTCAACGCATATGTTACTTTAGAACTTACAATTGTTATTCGTTTATGGCTCGAGACAAGCATGGACAAGGCTAAATCGTTTAGGGCATGCAATTTGTCACAAAAATAGAAAAATAGGGCAATAAGATGTTAAGACTGACCTAAAAAAGGAAAAGGGGAATTATAGCGTAAAACATATACCTAATATAGGACTCATCAAAGAACATCTACCCATAATGATTTGCGAGGATACGGAGGATGATACAGAGGTAGGACATGACGGTATCTCCCATCTTTATTGAGCAGTCCGACTGGGGAAGTACCCTCGCCATACAGAATACCACGGCTGATAATAACTTTGTGTTGTGTTTCAGGCGGTGAGTAGGGTAGCCAGAGCTCACTGGAAAGGGTTTGAGTTGTCAGTGGGAAGACCCAGAGACTATCTTAATCTTCTACCCTCCCCCTTCCCCTTCCCCCCTTCTCTATATGGTCGGCAGCACAGATGTGACGCCCCTGGTGTTGCAAACGTCCATAGGCGACGGCAACAACTTTCCATCCGGTAGGCCGCGTGCTTGTCGCCCACCAAAGTGGTATAAAATAAAATAGAAAAATATTGGAACTTATAATTCAAAATTATAAAAGGTAGTTAGAATGCATCTACCAGCATGCAAACAGTCATTTACTGAAACTCTCGAAAATCCGAATCAGCAAAGCTGTCCTTGAAAAGAAAACCTTGGCCTCATTCTGCGTGACCAGTCATCAAAATTGATGTTTACAGTATTCGTCGACTTACGCACATTATTGACTGAAGTAAATGGATAAAATTAAATAAAAAAATCGTGATACCTACATGTTTTAACATAATTTTATTTTAATAGTACCTATTATTATAATATTTGTATTATCGTCTGCTATAAAAATAATAATTTAAGGGAAAGTGACTAAATAACTTTAAGGTAGTCGGAGTTGCGATCAAGACGGATTTAAAGCTTAACCATACACTATTAACTTGAACTAATTTCTAACATAAGCAAAGCAACTTAGTTGGAGATTACAAGAAAGGTTTGAAAAAAGTATAGTCTATTATGGAAAGGGTTATTATACTTAGCGGGATAATTTACTATTACTAAGTGCGCATTGTGCAATGAACTCATTGGGAATTATAAATTTACTAATTGCCTTGTCTCTTCAGTGTTTTACAGAATAATTTCACAGACAATATCCAGCTGGCCTCTACAATGTTCATTAACGTGTACAATTTTAATGAGTGGAGCAGGACTTCAGCCTCAAAGGCCTGTTTTATGTTCATCCCACTCAATGCAGACGGAATGTCTCTGCATATTTTCATTTTAGACAAGTTTATGATTATGAACTTGTGATCCAAATTCAGGCTGAAAGATCAGATATATTGAAACGTGACGTTATTAAAAGTGTAACAAAGACAATGGCATACCATCGATAGAGTTGAGCACGAAATTTATGAAACCGGAATATTCAGGTCGAATGAACAACTGAATCAGATAAGTGGGATTCTAAATTAACCATTCAGCCGTAGTCGGCAACTAAGACAAAGGTGGCTAGGGAGTGCGGCGAAGCGACTGCGACTATGCAAATACTCATTTGCAGCGTGCATGTGCAACTAGGTCGAGTCCGTATAATATTTATTATATAACTTAATCGTTCTATGAAATTACATTTTGATTGAATTTTTATAGCAAACATGATCCAAGTTCGGTCTCGAGGATTCACTTTTTCATATCGAAACCGATAGAATTACATTTAAATCGGCAATGATCACGGGGAGACAATGACTGCTGAAAAGTAACCAAAACGTCGTCGGAATGTAAATGATAAAATATTAACGGTTAAATTGCAATATATTGAGGTAACATAGTTTTTTTTTCAATTAATTTGTTATGTTTGCGTAAACTTTTGATAGCAGGTACCATAATTAGTTATTTTTCACATGCAGAAAAACTGACAATAACTTATCTCTCTGAGCCTATTCGGTCGTCGGGTCGTCTTTCTAGTCTAACTAAAATGCGGCTGAACTTCGGAATTTTTTCCGTGAAGCTAGTGCCATCAGATCTCCACAACCAAATTGGTGATATCGAAGTTCTGTAGTTAGGCTAGTCGGACAATAACTTAAGATTGGTAAATGATATTTAAAGCTAATCTTTTGCATGTATGGTGTTCATAACTGAGTTCTTAAATACATAATATTAGCTAATAATAAAGACAAGTAAATGAACTAGTCGTGACTATTCAGTTTGGAAGTTTACAGAGCATTTACGTGATATCCGCTGTCATAACCAAATAACATGAATGGCGCCAACATTCCCCACTCATAACGTAGCCATGCGTAGACATACAGAGACGTTCGAACAATAGTTACTACCATAGTTCCGTATTCAAGTATAAGATATTCGACGATGCGATGTGTAAATTTCCTAGTAGTAAAATTGAACAAACAGTTTCAATGTCAGACTTTACGATGAGTAAATTAAATAAAACTCCAAACCTTCTCGGAGGTATTTCAAATTTGTCTCTAATCTTAGAGTACTGCCTATATTTCAAGGATTTTTCAAATATCACAAATAACTATTAGAGAATATAAGTTGTGTATGAAATACTAGACTGCATGAAATCATTGACGACGGTGGCAATAAGTAAGGAAATAATTTAAAACACATTACTTAATGTCATAGATTGATTATATAAATCAGTGACCAAAACACGTTATAGATTGACATAAGGTGACCTAAATTGTCAATAGACAGTGTCATTGGAACAATTTTTGTAATCTAAACTAGGTGATCATAATTATCTGAAATAGAACGTCTAGACAGTATTATAAATTGCAATAAACAATGCAATTGCCTATGATCTTATTAAATCCTAAATTGGCAACACAATAAATATTGCCAATTTATTACAGTTATGTGCTTGCAATGTAAGGAAGTACAAAGGCATGCACGGTAGAATTTTTACAAAATACCTTAAAACATAAATATAACTAAGAATTTTGGTAAAGTTAGTTTTAAATATAAGATACTTACCAAGGCAATAACCAGAAGTAGCACCATCATTTTCACCATTTTAACAGTTCGTTATCAGAAACTAATTACACTTCTTAAACTGGACAAATAGTTATTTGATCAGTAAAGAGTCGTTTGTTTTACAATAGCACAAACTTAAATCATATATCAGGTCCGATAAAAGATATCAGTTCACTTCTAAATCACATTGAAAAACATCTGAATGATTACACCTCTATGCGGTTCGGCGTCATAATAGAAATAAATGAATAATTAAAACAAAACTAATAATATCTATTGTTTTTGATTAATTTATATGTGATGATAACCCAGTTTTGCTTAAAGATATTTACTCAGTGGTAACTATAAACATTGGTATCTGTTACACCTGCCAAAGTTTCTATATGGATTGGTCATGCGTAGGTTACGCGCAAACAAAAATTAGCTATGGATATGAATGTGCGTAGTTTAGCCTTACTTTTTATTGTTACGATTTGTTGTCTAATCATTTTCAAAGAATACACAAGCAGTGAGACTTAATTTTAATTAGTAGGTTATTGACAGTCTTTCTAAGAAAATGTGGGATTTCTTCAGTTTGAAAAAACATAGAAACCAAACAATATTACTCATAAATTATTTAAACAGTATTTATTGACAGTTCTACGAATTATTTCACAATACGAGAAGAGTATAACTTTGTATGCATAATTTACGAGTAGTAGAAGCAATTCAGCTTGATTCAGATATGTATACGAGTATATAAACCAATAAACTGGCGGTGGACCAATCAGCAAGGATACGAAAATAGCAATCAAGATTACCCTCGAGCTATGGAAATATGTTCCTTAGTTATGTCTGATAGAGGAACACTCCATGTTAATAAAACATTAAGCTAGAATAAACAAACGAAGGTGAGATAGCAAGCTAAAGTACTGACAAGAAGGACCGCTACGCACATTTTTTTGTGTTTGTTTTAAATTTCATTCAACGCGCGTTGGATGAAAACGTAAAAGTATGTACGTACGTGCGTGCTTTATAACTAAAAGATGATTCCATTTCTTCTTCTTTTGATCTAAGATTTGTAATAGATAGATTACATAGATAATTACATAAACTGATTACTAAATTCAAACTACTATTTTCTTTATAGCCGGCGATTAGATTCATCTATGATGAATAATGTCTTCTAATACTGTTGTGTTTCTTCATTATGTTAATAGTACGGTTATATGTCCAAAATGGAAGGCACATCAATCAATTCATGACGTATTTTATTACCCACAAATCAAATGGTAGTATTTTTGAGAATGTTATAAATTATATCGTAAATCCTCTGCCATTTGAAATGTTGCTGTCGGAGTTTTGCTAAACCTTTTCAAGGGCGGGTTATAAGAAAACATCTTTTACAACATCTTAAAATAGATTGATGCCGTTTGTATGAATTTTATCTTGTATTTTGCGTCACAAAATGTTATTTTCAGTCAATTCACACATGTGGTTTTGAAGGCTAATATAACGGTTTGATCGATTTATTTTTAAGAAATCTTATGTTGCCTTCGCAAAACATATTCAAAGTAGTAGTCCGTAACGGTTTGAATTACAATATAAATCAACAAGCTAGACTACCTAAATACATACCGTTTTTAAATGTGCTCTACGTAATCTAAACTTAGTTCAGCTCCATTAGATTTGTATTGTTTATTAAACATATAGTATCTAGGCATATCTAAATTACTGCGTTATTATGTTATTAGTTTACAAGTCTCGCGGCGGGTCTTTTAGTCATTTTGTTAAGATATTTATAGGTATATCTTATGATTGCAATAGTTTACATGTTCCATGAATGACAGCACTCAATGAATGCCCCAGGCACTAGTTTCTGGCTCGTATCCAACTCACTGATTGCTTTGTTCTCGTAATATTTTACGCATTTACTAATCTCTGTGTATCAAAATGAATTCTTACAAAAATCTATAAATCAGAAGAGGCACTGGTGCGTTAAAATGTTTGTACCTTTTTTCATCTCATAATGGGGCCATCATCGTAAAATTATTTTAATGTGGTTAGTGAAAACACCTCAATTCATGTCTTTATTACAATAATACGTTTCAATTTTATGCTTGTTTTATAACTGATTTGTATATTTGTTGTCATGTTTCCTTAATTTATAGCCACTCATTTAAATTACACAATTAGTATCATTTAAAAGCTTTAAAGTGTTGAGAATTTTGTAGAGTAGTGATTAACGCGAGTACAAGTGTAGAAAGAGTTAAACACTATTATTGTTTAAATGATGTTAAGGCACAATGTCTTCTATTTTTTTTGTTTTTTTTTTATGTAATGAAAATTCGTGTTATCATAATCGTTTTGACATTGCCCAGGTGATTTCCTTAAAATATTGTTGGTGTTTCAGAGCAAACCTTTTACGCAAACCGTTGCCGTTTTCTTAGCCTTATGTGTCGAGCCGAAACGGTTCTTTAGTATGATACATACTACACTGTTCATAATGTCGATTAAAGACACTTGGTGGAACTTAATTATTATTGATAATAAACTTGTACTTCTTCACGTAAATAATGTATAAATATCGTGGAAAATAATAAGTGTGTTACCTATAGTAAAATATTTGGTGTGTGTTGTTGTCGTGAAAAATACATCGTACGGTTTTATTGCTAGCTTTAAAAAATTTAGTAGGTATATCATAAATGTTCTATAGTCATAAATGAATAATTCGATCTATTATCCAGTTGCTTCTAAGACTAGTAGGTAGTTGTATAGTGGCATCATTTCATACAATTTTTTTTTTCAAATTGCGACAGCGACTTTTGTATTGGAATTTAAAAGGGAAAAATAACTTAGTTTCTTCAATACAATTAGGTATGTATACCGGTTTAGTGAAGTTCACTGTGAACTAGTCAAGTTTGATCAGTCTATAAATAACTTACAAATGTGTTAATTATGTAAAATTTTGTTCATATTGAGAATTTATTTTCGGTCATACTATGCGTCAAATATTCGATATTTTATTGAAGTTATCTGTAGCATAAAATTTCAATCATAGTTTAATCGTCATGCTACCGTTATTCTAATAGGTGCTTCAATTTATATGAAGCTATTTTTGAGATGGAAAATTTGACATTAGTTCTCAGATTTTCGGATTTTTATACAGACACAAGTAGGTAAACTTGTAGTTTAATTCTGTTTCTAAAATATAATTATTCGTTTCGTAAGGTCTTGTCAAATGAAATCGTTCATTAGGTCAACAGTAGTTAGGAATTAGGGTAAGCAGGAGCAGACGTAAGTATTTGAAGGTAGAAATGTGGTGCAACATTTTGCAGTATGTTATGATGAGCGTAATACTTAATAAGTTTTAACAATACATAATATGGGATGACTAAAACCCGAGAATATTGTCGATTAGTCAAGAAAGAAGTTAAAAAAATACAAATATCATTTTATGAGTTTTATGCAAATAACTACTTATCGGTTTTATGCTAATTGAATGGCGCCAGTAGTGTTAGTTACCTATTATCAATTCTGGCCGATTTGATAATTCAGGATCGTCTACATATATGCAAATTTATGATATTGAAATAAATATATGAGGAAGTTACGACGAAACGATCGACCTTACGATTGGATCGTCCCGGGTTCGAATTCGAACACTACTGACGTGAACCCACTCCTAACACAAGCTTAGCTGAAACTGTTAGAATGAATAGGTATTAGTCATTTCGTTCACTATATTCTTTAAAAAAAGGTAAAATAATATTGTCCGATCCTCAACAAATGATGGGTATACATACTCGTATATAGGAGGTGTAATTAATTTTAATCCTATCAGGTCCTAATCTGACCAAGGCTCAATAATACTAAAACTATGTACTTTTGAACGAATGTCCATAATTTCATATTTTATTTCAGTTTAACATTGTTTTTATAACTTTCAATTGTAAACCGTAATTTAGACGGTGATATGAAATTGTTATAATATTCACTATTCAATTATAAACTATCGATTAAATACTTTCGGAAATAATTTTTTTAAGATAACAAGATTACATTATTCTCAAGTGAAACATTTCAAAATATTATAATTAATGTTTTCAACATACCAAGTTGATCATTTGCTAGTTTACATAAAATATACGCATGCGTAACTAGGCAAGTAAGAAAATTGTGTTATTCATATCTCGCGCAAAATTGACATAACGAGATAATACGGTCCCTTTTTAACAAATTTAGGGCAAGTAAACTGTTATGTTTAGGGCGCTTCGAGGACAATGTAGGCAAACTTTTACAATATTTATTATATTTTGTAATTGCCCCATTTTTGAGGCGTTTTATCTCGACTGTCATAGATTAAATAATAAACGACTCTTAACTTGCGACACGGTTGCGGATGGCAATATGTTATGTTCTACGCGGTTTGATGTTCAAATTGACGTAACGTTTTGACTTTAACTCATATTAAAAAGCTATCCGAGTGCCTTCAAAGCTTTAATTGATAATGGCTGAAAAATTATTGCAAGTAAATGTACGCGGTACGAAAATAATCGGTTTGGCAAATGTATCTGCTCAAAGGGTTTTGTTAGGACTCATACTCGAGATTAAAGATAAAATCATGCTTATCTAGAATAATAGTTATTAACTATTTAATGTAATTATCACACGTGGTCAGTTTAGAAAATATAAGATTACATAAAACATTTAAAGTTTGTATTTTAATGTGTCAAAAGTATGTATACTAGTGAGAATACTTTATTGGCATTTTGCGTCAATAATGGTGACCCTCATTCATTCCTGATACCTATCCTTTGGAAATGCAATAAGTATCTATTGATGTCGCACATAATAAAGAAACTAATTTAATGTTTTCTATTAAATTAAACTCAGTTATCACGATCAATAAAACTCTATAGCATGAAGCAATGTAGTTCAAATAATCACACGGTTAATTAATAAAATTCATTCAATAAAATAAATTATGCAGAAGTATTATGTCGGTGCGGGTAAAAAGTTACAAAAGCAACTTTAATTTAACTAGAAAAAAATCAAATGAAATATTTTTCATAAAAGTAGACAACTAGTTAGATAAACTACTTATGTATATTATGTATATTTAGTAGGTACCAGTAGATTTCGTCGCCCGTTGTAGAAAATTATTATCTCAATGTTATATAATTCTACTAGATTTTTTACAAACTCTTCCTAAAATGATACTAAATATTAAAATTTAAATAAAAACTACTTACAGGCGGTTAGTAAATAGTAACAAAAATATGGGTCTGTCGTAAATGCAGCTGTATGCGCATCTAACACGAGCGACCCAGATTAGTATTTCTGTACTGATAAGAGAAGTGAGATAGATTTAGTGATAACCGTCGTCCTGAGGATGACCTTGAGGTATATCAACCTTGGGATAATGTACCTTCAAATTTTATTAACACGTAACGTGTGGTCACCATTCAATCGAACATGTACCTACATAGTTTTTATTAATTTTCTTGGTGGTTCTATTTCTATGTAAGTCGTATAGAAAAAAAACATGATAAGTCAGTAGATAGTATAAAGTTTGGTGAATAATACAAAAACATTTCTTTTATCTTAAAAACCTTGATATCACTTTTTAAGCAGAAAAACGTTGTGTTTTTCTTTAAAACATTTCATGTGTTATTTGTAATTTGATAACAACATTAATATAGGTAGGTACTGGCATCTGAATTAATGAAATACGGAAAATCTATGTTCTACTTTCAAATACGTTCGCTTTAAATAGGTATTTTCAACATAATTTTATTTTAAATCATTTAGGACTATACCCACAAGACCCACATGTCTAGTAATAACCACTGATAAAAAACTTGCCACAATTATTCAGAGTAAAATTTTTCCTCCATTTGCTCGTAAAAAAACTAAGTCGCTCACCATAGATTAAAATTTTAATGTTTTAATATTGTCACTTTTAACTGTCAGTTCTGGGCATATAAATCACAGTGACAATCTAATAAAAACATATTTTGAAATTGTGGCAATCTCTTAATGCTTGTCATAACAAAACAAAATAATATATTAACACGTGTTGATTCCTTATAAATGTGAGGATTATGTTTGACAAGTAGTTTATCCATAATATTTATAGTTTTCCTGAACACGTTTTTCGTTGACAGCCCGAAATTTATATGTGAGATGCAAATCATTCAGAAAAAAAAACGCATATAAATCACACATTATGAACCAATATCCATATTTCGTACACTTTTCACAAGGGTCCGTAGATCGTATGAGGACTGTTCTGTTGCTATTTAAGCAAAAAAGAAAATTGAACTGTCAATTAAGCGTTTTGACAGTTCCGCATTTTCGCGCCAATTTTCCGGAACGCGCAGGAAGCAAGCGGGTGCACGGTCGGTGGCGCGGCCGCGCGCTCTCGTCGTAGACTGTGTCGCTGCCTAGCTGCGCCCCATGTACTATTACTACCTTACGATTTACGAGCGTGACGCAAAAATGGACAAAATTTTGTATCCACGCTCTCTGTACCACGTGCCTATTATATTATACATTTGGATTTATTAATAGATGAACATATGTTATATTAATAGATGTTTGTTTTTTGTGCACAAGCCGTAGCATCAATTTTAGTTTTAACAATATGGAGTATTAAATATAAGCCTTATTTGCCGTCATCAACTACGGTAAACATTAATTGTTTTACTTATAAAACATATTTTTACATAAGTTTTGGCAGTTCACTGCTGGACTTAGGCCTCTCCCAATGAATTTAGGTGTCTACTGATACCACCTTGGACAGACAGTTGGTACAGGGTTTTATTTCGAGTTATTCGATATAGTTTGCGTTTTACGTCAGTACCCTCTTACAACACCCATCGGATGAGATGAGGTGGTGATATTCTTTCCCCGCCATCACACAGACATACCGATTATAATGACTTGCCTAAGACGTGAAGAGCTACATGTAGATAATTATGTTGTATAAATATCAGGTGTAGTGAAGTTGGAAAGTATATTATAGCTATAACATTTCAATTATTACATGCATAATGTGAGTTGTAATCGGGAAAAGCGGTAGAACTAGTCATAGAGAGCTAGAATCTAGAACTAAACACCAGTTAAACGTACTACGTAGGTAGTCATTGAAAGTACGAACAGATGCTGTACATCTGTTCTCTTGTGGAAGATTCGTCATAACAATATCCTCTTAAACATGACCGATTTTCCGACAGCCGATAGAAATGTTACGATATTGTACGATTGATCCGCTAAGTGAACGAATGGCTCATCGCTGCCGGTCGACAACAAATACACGTCCAAGGAAGCACGTGTTTAAGTTACAACCACGAGTTCAGTCATAATATATTACCGATTGTTCGTTCAAGGTTGACCCAGTTTCCTTTATAAAATATGTTAACATTATCCTAAAATATAATATTTTATAGGGGTTTTCCTTTTTGTGTTTATTACAAACCACCTGTTTTTTGCACCTGTTTTAAACTACGTAATCTAGATTTCACCGCTAGTCTTAACAAAATGCATACCTAGATCTATTTAGGTTTCATATTTCATATTGCATATTTTTTATATAGGATACGTCAAAGTCTCGCTAAAAGCAAAGTCTCAGGAAAGAGAGTCACCATTACAAACACGTTCAGTGTTACAATGGTGGCAATGAGCTTGACGCCCCGCTTAAAGGACCCGGGACTATGGGAAGAGGGAAATACGTGAGCTGGCAAGGAGTCAGATGAATTAATAGTGTGGCAAAAATTGAAAGAACTGTTTTCAGTTGGTTGTGGATCAATGCAATATTTTATTCAGCTTGAAATATTAGTTAAGTGAATAAAAGTGGTGAGTTTCAAAATTTTTAATAAAAATGGGGTGTGTGAAATTTCTAATTGTGTTATTTTTTCCCTAATGTGTATTTGTGTATTTTTTCCATATTATATATTTATTTAATAGACAATATTGTATATTCATGACATAGATAGTCTCTATATGCTATTGTAAGTAGTCATAATATGCCGAATACTGAGGATGGTATACTTGTATCACACACAAGTTGCAGCAGCTTCAGTGAAACATATAGATAAACTTTCTGCTTGTACGTTTAAAAAAAAAGTGATTTAATAAAGACTCACTGATGACCAATTTTACCCGCAACACGATCAAGACAGGGAAAGTCTTGGCGGATTAAATTCCTAACTAAGTACCCGATATCTATTAAACTAGTACGTAGATCTTAGCGGTTGCGACAACATCAGATATTTGAATAAATATAGAGCCGTACGTCTTAACTCGCTGCGGGTAAATGTACGATAAAGCTCTACCGATAACTAGCATTTGACGGACAGGTGTAATTAGCCACTCTACTCGCTACCGGCAAATGGAAGCGTGATGATAACGACTGAAGTCAGCATAAACAACGATGCCCTTCACGATTACATCTGATGCTTACCTAAGTGGTTAAGTAGGATTGCAAAATGTTTGATATCGATAAAACATTTCTAACTCGTGCCGGTAGTAAACCGAAGCTGCATTCTAAATGTATGAATGAACGCAGCTTATGAATGAAGTGGTAAGTTATTGATTAATAAATCATTATATTCAACACTTAATTTATCGTGGCGCGGTAGCCTAGTGGTATAGGTAATGGACTGCTGAAATGAAGTCTCGGGTTCGTTCCCAGGTTTACCATGGACACACCAATGACTTTTCGATGCTTTTCGAAGTAATGTGTGTATTTATCGCAGGTTTATATATGCCCAGTTAATGGCAATAGGCATGCATGGCAAATAACAATAAAAAAAAGGCATTGGGACCTAAACATAACCAAGCGAACTGAGGGTACTAGCACCCTTCGGGGATATAGGCATGAGTTTATGTTATAGGTTATGTTATGTTATTACTTCTGTCATTGCTGGATAATCACAGTCATTCAAACAGTACTAGGATTAATTTGTGAACAGAATATCATAACTTCCAATGACGCAAAACCATTAGCGGTATGAATAATGAAAACAGCTACTCTGTTTGAAAATGACATCAGTAGTATTTAGCACAGAGTAGTGGGCCCCTTCTTCCCTTCAGAGTAGGGTACAGCTATGTAATGGGATGTTGGACCGCGATACGTTTTAGATAAGATTGTTTTACTGACCACATTCTAGGCAGATGAATTTGCTCGATAGCCTTTTTGTTATTGGCAATAATAGTAATTAAATCTGAACATGTATAGGACCAAGCCGCAAGTAGGAATAACATATGAAATTGGCGTTTCGTTTGAAGAAATTGGTTTTTCAGTGCTAACATTTTTGCATTTTTTAGGAATGACTAATCAAAATTTTATGTCTTTTTTTGTGTATGAATGAGACAACATTTAAGTAAACAGCGGATTCTATTACATTTTTGAAAAGTGACAGCTGTAAAAAAGCATAGCATTTAGGAAGTACTGTTTTTGATAATCGAATTTAATTTATCAAGCGACCAATAAAAAAAATGAAAACAAAATTTAATTCAGAATTGTAAAATCTTGAAATCAACTTTCCAACAAAATATAAATAATGGAAATAGCTATTAAATTTCAGGAATAACGAACTCATGAATCTGTAAGAAACTTTCGGCAAATTCATATGTAATTACTTATTCCAATACAGCTTTCTATACCAACTACAAAGTTTGGGGTGGCACTTCTTTGAAATAACTATGGCATCACAAAGATTCTGATAATTCTTGGCATAAAATGGTGTAAAGCTACAGAAATTTGTCGGAAAAAAATTTTCAAACGGTTTGAAAAGTATAGAACTATCAGAGTTTGTCACGTACAAGTGTGAAACTGTTAAATTGCCTACTACTAGTTGACATAATAATTTGATATACCTCGACAACTGTCTAATAGTTCCTCTATTTGTTCATTTGTTTTACAGATATTTTGCTGAATGTGCGAAATATCAAGGACAAGGGCAGTTCCAAATTAGTTTATTTAATTGTTAAAAAAAATGAAATCTAAGTAAGACATATAAAAATCAATCTATAATTGCCAAGGACGATATCAAAACATATAAATATAGGATGACATCAGTATACACGAGCGTCACCCAAAGCGGGTGAAAAGCTTTCACAAACGACTGAATTAGTTTTAACATTATAGCTTCTGTTAGTAACTAAAGATGTGAACGATGGTGGATGCTTGCGTAGAAATAACTTGTTCACTCTATTCTTCAGTTCCAAGGTTCTTTCTCGCTTATCAGAAACACAAATTCAAAAAAGACATTCCATTCAAATTTAGACTGAGAATATTACATAACATAACATAACATAACATAAACTCACGCCTTTATCCCCGAAGGGGTAGGCAGAGGTGCTAGCATCCACATTTCACCAGTTTATGTTTTAGATCCCAATTTAATAGGTGGTGAGCCTATTGTCATTAACCGGGCACTTATAAACCTGCGATAAATACACTCATAACTTCGAAAAGCATCGAAAAGTCATTGGTGTGTGCCATGGTAACCTGGGATCGAACCCGAGACCTCGTCTCAGCAGTCCATTACTCATACCACTAGGCTACCGCGGTTACTACTACTAGAATATTATGTCGTATGATTATTACGTTTGATTGTCAGTAGATGGCTCCCATCATCGCCTCCAAGATGGGTATAGAAGAATTTCAAATCTTCTTTCTACCTACATAACTAACGAATTGTGAAATGTTATGTCAGAACATCCATTACTTCGCTTTTCGCTTGAGAGCGCTCCTGAAGATGCCTCGTGTAGACGCGAAACACGTGTCGAGGTTTGTCCTTGCGGAGTATTGCACAATATAATACAATTCAAGAAGTCTTTTACTTGCTTTGAAAAGGGCGGTTTGACATTCCAATATATATTGTTATCGTTGGAGTGTTGAAACGCGGGTGAGTGGTGGGGGGGCACCCCTTATATGTTTTTTTGTAATGGATTTCCGCCAAATAACGCCAACATCTATATCGCATCCATTACTTGCCTGTCAAAATAATATCGCGAATAATTTTGTAAAATAACGTTATGCTGTTCAGTTGTTTAACTATCTGATAACTTTGTTAGTACAGTGCATTCCTTGCGCAGTTGTAAACATGACGATAGGTAATTAACGTCTCATGCCTATAGCGAAGTAATACACGTCAACAAGTATTCTTGAAAAGATATCGTGTAATTGATTTCATTATTAATTAGCTCCTTATCATTTCTTATGTTATCCTTTTAATCTTCAAAGGATTATGTTTGTCACGTCCTACAAACTTGGTAGATATTTGCCAGACAGTAAGTCGCAATTAGAAATTTTGTTTTTGGTATTAAAGGTACAGAGATTAATTTATCTTCAAAGGATTTTTGGTCATTGACACCTCATATCATACCGTAGGGCGTTGAACTTGAATAAATTGAGGCAAATTAGTTACCTACACTGTTTTAGATTCCAGTTCACGTTACTTGTGGAGGTGAAATGATGGATGACGAAACAGATACGGGCAATAGATCGATAGAGGTTTAAATCGCATAATGATTATAGCACAGTTGCTCAAACTTATATCGATCATTATTCACTTTTAGATTTAATAAGTATCGAGTCTTCTATCTGCACTAATATTATATCTGAAGATTGTTTTTTTTTTGTTTGTAACGAATAGGCTCTGAAACTACTGAATCGATTTGAATAATTCTTTCACCTATAAAAAGTTATAATTATATAGGAGTACCATAGCCTATATATCATCACATCATATCACATCATAAATGTCAATAGATTCTGTAGATTTCTATACATTGAGGCTAATATGGCTAACAATTACCATTGTTATGACAGCAAGGAGAAGTAGTATAGAGAGGCAAGTAGAGAATCGAGTACAGTTGTACACCGCGATAATCGACATCCATGCACTGACTTTCGTGATTAACTTCTTGCTCCAAAATCTAATTCCAGTCTAGTCCAAGAATTATATCTTAAAATCAATATAGTGGTCCGCCAAATGGTTTTCACTTGTTAAATATTATTTTGCTCTTCACATAAGTGTGTAAATTTCACGCAGATATCGTTGTTTCATGTTCTTGACATAATTTTTTGTCTTTGATAAGCCTAGCGTATGATAATAACAATGCTTCATTAGTATTCAAGATGAACTCATTCAACTGAACTAAAAATTGGCAAATCTTTGGGTAACTGAGCAATGAGTTCTCTGCCTAATAATATAAGGTTTTCGTGATTTTTATAAACTTTTTAGATTAATATTGGTTGATTATTCTAAAAGTCCCGAGTAGCATATTTCTAGTTATTTCTACAAAGTTTATTAATACCAGCATGTGTCTTCAGTTGTGGTGACAACAAAGTCAAGATTTTCCTTATAAGGTGCGGTAGATACAACCATAAATCATCCTGTATGTACATATGGGACGTAGTACAAACATTTTCGCACATTCCAATGATCTAAAGACTAATCTGGAAGTGGAATTTTTCGCGCCTGCGTACGTCTACACACATCCGTATATTAACATATTTTTGTAATCTATGATTCATCAGATCAGTGACTTTTCAAGCTTGTTACGGTTATTTCATACTCGTTTGTGTGTTGTTTTTAATGTCTTTAACAAAACTGTATTTTTCAGAACATCATATAAATAACCTAAATCATCATGGAATCACTCTCGCGTCTGTCTGCCTGTCTGCCTGTCTGTCCATCTGTCCAGTGCGTATATTTGGTACCAGTATATAATCAGATATAAGTGACTAATCACAAATATATAGTGTAAATAAAATTGGTTAAGAATTTTGTAAACAGCAGAAAAGTCTTACGTTCATAAATATTTTGTTCAAAATGAAAAAAAACTTATTAAGTAACACACCTATGTTATTTTTAAAATGAATGAATTGAAAAACAATGTAGGTGTTATAATAGGCAATAAAAATGAGCAAAAAATTATCATTGTACTCATTAATTCCTTATATCCAAGAATTAGTAGCCTTATTCATAAATTTAATGGAACACAAAAACGAAATATATAATGAATTCTTAGAATATATGGTATATTAAACTATCAAAACATCCTTCCCACGCTATACATAAGCTGTGTTTTCATATCATTGATGTGTTCATGTGTAACGTAATGTCGAATGTTTTGTCTGAATGTTATTTAATCGAATGAACGTAGCATAATGAAGATGATCGCCTAAATTACGTGAAACTAATTTTAAATTTGTTACTAGTGATGTCAACATCAATGCAATCGTAATTTATCAATTAAATTACGATTGCATTAAAGACAATGTGAGTTCAAGCAATACCGCCACGTCACAGAGGCCGTCGTTATGTTGTGTTAAACATTAAGAAAATTGTTTAAAAGACATGCAAGATAGACAGAGCCAATACTACATGGCAATAACATATATTGTATACGATGAAGTGTATTACAGAACAGGTATTTTCACAATTTTAATCTCCAAGTGTGCCACCATGTTCTATTACATTTTGGTTTTACTTCAAACGACATTGTCAAATTCTAAGCAACAAAATAAGTTATAGGTATTATAACTTTGAGTAGTTTGCTTGCTTCGTCTTTGTCTGCACTCTACAATTATATACTAGGTATAGTTAAAATAACGATGTCTCAGCTAGTAAGCGGTATTTATCCATCTCGGTGTTGGCCCTATACGGCGATCACTGAACTCAGAGACCTTGGTCAAAAATAGCTTAAGGAATATAACCAAATTTACACGCGACTAACACAAATTTGTTTTGAGCTTATCTCCATGTCTGCTGTATACAATGGCGCATTTTTTCTCTGAACAAACGTTGATTGAAATTCTTCCCATTTTCAGACGGAGAAGGCGGTAAGTAAATACGTATTGATCAACAACGCGTGTAATTGTTAAACCTTTTCGGCTGTTCGTAACTAGTACTGTATTCTTGTCTATTTGGTTCATGTTCTACATGTTTGTTTTTTTTAAACTGTAGAAAATAAATTCATGTAGATAACTCTTATCCCCTGATAAATGGTTTTCTTTTTGGGTTTCCTTTTTGTGTGTAAACGAAATTTTATATCAGATTCAAAATTACTAAAATCTCACGGTGTTGTCGACCTGTTGCCAAGAATCTTACCGGCAGAATGAAGTATTCACAGGCTGCTCACCTGCCCTTCTCGCAAAGTGAGAGAGCTATGGGACGTTCCAAGAATGTCTTCCAGACACGGTTAATCGACTTATACTTTGCGTGATTGTTTTTTGTTGATACTAAAAATCATCAAAGTAAACAACGTGCTCTAAAAGTGTATGGAAACGATATCATACCGTTTCTCTATTTTATTTATAATGTAAAGAGCTGGAGACAGCAAGTTACTCCAAAGTAAAGAAAACGGGCGACAGTGGAAGCGGTACTTCCACTATCAATATTTTCACAAGGTCCCAAATAATTTTTTTTTGTGAATGCGAATAACGTTCAGAGCGTCGCGTTGCCTCTACATTAGAATAGTTATAACTCTCAGGAGCTCTAGGCCATGAGCTGTAACAATAGTCCATGGGCTGAGACTAAACATGTATACATGGGGATATGTTTAAATAAGTTCAAAATATTTCGTTTTAATTTGACACAGTTCTTACATTTAATTTTCAAAACAAGAATGATTCAACTCATTGGGAGGTATATTTTTGAAGTTGATATATGTTTTGCTCGCCAAATGGAGCATGTTAATAATAATAAAATCACTATTATAAATAGAGACATAGTGATAGTATGATGGCTTTTAAATCTGTAAAAATAGATCACACAGTGAGATAAGATGATTTATTTGAATAATTATGTGAATAACATCCAATAGGAATGTTAAGTAACACCGTATGCGTGTGCGCATGATTCAGACGATTATGTACGAGTATATTCGGTCAATGCGCTAACACTTGGCGCCAATGTACAGAGCATCATCGGAATTTTCGTGTTGTAGTCATTGTACAAATGTATAACTCAATGATCCGACAATTTGAACCGATTAGCGTTATAATTAATTATCATATGTGGGCTTTTGGTTGCTTGCCTATATCTACGACACCCGGAGTATGTACCTAGAGCCAATGTACGCATAGTAAGTATTATGAGGTATACTGTTTCCAATTCTACACTAATATTATAAAGAGATTTTTTTTTTATTTTGTATGTGTTGTTTGTAATGCATAAACTTCTGTGCCTATTTAAAAAATTCTATCGGCTGTATTCACCCTGAGTAACATAGGCTATATTGCACTGAGCCATAACCGAAATCCATGAGGGCGAAGCCGCCGGCAACAGCTAGTACTAATTAAAACTGGTTCTGTATAATTTATACAATAAGCTGATAGGACACGTGATCTTTTATTTCAAATTTGATTTTAACCTACTAGATTCAAACCGCAGTACTTTTTAAGTCAGTAACTATCAGTCATTTGACAAATTAGTCCATTGTTTGTATTCTGGATCAATGACTACAGCATTCGTCATTCAATCTTTAGTTGGGTATGTCTATACTCTAAGGTACGTGTACGTGTACAGTGAAAACACTTTAGCACTTCTCAAAAATCGAGGACAGAACCCTAGCCAATTTGTAATTTCACAATAGGTAATTTTGTAGATTTCGGCCATAAATTTTACATTGAGAATGGGGTTCCTGTGGGTTACGAAATCAGGTTTAGTGTGCCGTGAAACAGCGACGTTAGTCCTTCCTTATTAAAGAATTTCTTCGCGCTGATGTGATAACATTCATATTAATTCGCGTTGGCTAAAGGCGCGTGTACACATTCAATATTATCCCAATCCTATCAATATATGGGTTACGTGTTTACTTAATTCTATTGTCTAAATGTTTTTTTTTATACTGTATCATGTAACCGTTTTTTGTTCCCAATAAATAACAAATAAATAAATATATTACTGATATTATTAACGCAATATCATGTGCTAATGCGATTCCTGCCTATAATTTTGGAACACAATACAAAAATTGACGGTAAACTTTAAACCTATACGGGTCTTACTCGTTGACATCAATTCCTTTTGAAAATAGCATAGGTATTATAAAGATAATACCAGTGTCTGATTCTAATTAGACTGTAAATATTTTGGCATACCTGTGATATCAACCGACGTACACTGTGACAGGACTATGTATCTCCCTGGCATTTCTTATCTAATCAAATTGTGCATTTGTCATACGTAACTAGTACATTGCAAATAACTAAATGTAGCGCGTTACAATTACTGTATAAACTGAGATATTTAAATGTTGAAATGTCTTGAAATGAATATTTTGTTTATCGTATCGCCGCTAGTTTCCATTACGGTTTATCTTACTACTGTATATTAACCGCGGTAGCCTAGTAGTATGAGTAATGGACTGCTGAGACGCGGTCTCGAGTTCGAACCCAGGTTTACCATGGCACACACCAATGACTTTTCGATGCTTTTCAAAGTTATGTGCGTATTTATCGCCGGTTTATAAGTGGCCAGTTAATGGCAATAGGCTCGCCAGGTAATACATTGGGATGCTCTGATCACTAAACTTTTCTGATTTCTTCATATTGCGTCTATAATTTGTCTAAAACTGTAGATATAGTTGTTATATTTCGTTGAAATGATGACGTCACGTTACATCAGTCAGTGTCATGTAAAAAAGGAGGCAGAAAAACTGAAAGCCGGCACGTATACAATTTATTGTCTCGTAGGACCTATTCCAGAGGCTTGATCTTGTGGAGAGAAACTTTAGATAGGATATAATATGATTGTACGGTTATCTCTTTCGTGTGGTAGGTACGCCTTTCTTACTTTAGTAGGGTTTGGGTAGAGTTTTATTTATTTTATATATGAAAACAAAGTACTATAAGTTAAATTATTTTTATCAACTAAATGTTATCATTAATGTGAGGATAATTGTAAAATGAAATGAAATTCAACGTTATGAGAGAACATTTTGAAATTAAACATTATGTAAATTTCAGGTTGTGATCTGGATACCTATTAAAGTAAATTTTTTAAATATATAACATTTTGGGATTCAACATTTTGTGATTCAACATTTTGCGAATTCAACATTTTGTTGTAAATTCAACATCGTAAAATACGTTTGACGGGAAAAGATCAGAACTGCGAAATCAACATTTTGCAAATTTAACATTGTAGACACATATTTGACGGTAAATATAAAAACTTTAAACCACAGTTATCCATAAAGTGTTGTATGTATGAGTGTAAGCAATTTAATGGGTATACTAGTCACTACATACGCACTAAAGTAATGAACCAAAATTTATATCGGTACATTTCGCTCATATGTAGACAATAAGTGCCCAGCTCGATTGGTATATTGTTGTATTAAGATTGACAGCTGTCAAATTACAGATAACTATCGAGCTAAACATTCACTTTGTGTCTATAGTGTAGTACCTATATACAATTAACCGCTGCTACGAACAACATTAATCAAAATCAAATGCGTGTACCATTTGTCGGTAAATATTATTTTAGTGAATGACATGTAAGAAGATAAATTGTCAATTTGACACGTACTTGGAATTGGCACCTGTAAGATTGATTTTTTCGTTATGACTCATGTTCGCGTAGGATTAATTCCAATATACCCACAGTACCCACTACGCATCCTTAGCAAAATGACCTCCATAGTGTTCGAAACGAATACCTATGAACGAGTCTTTTATATACCTAGATAAAAAAATAATAAAAAATGAAATAGAATCTATACAAATAAATAAAATTGAAGTGTCTATTTGTAATGTTAAAATAACAGATTCAGGTAATACAATATGCTTATGAAATATAAAAAACTTTTATTTGTTGATTTTGTTAAAGTTTGTTCCGATTTATCTGTGAATTGGCTGAACTGATTAGATACGTAATATTAGTTAATTACAGTTCCGTTCCACCTTAAATTAAAAAAACAAGATCACTTTGCCAAAGCTTATTTTGGCACTACGATACTTTGACTTATTTTTGCTTTGTAAATGAAAATGAAACTTCAGTAAAGTTAAACACATTTAACAGAAATTAATAATTTTAACACAGAATGTTGTCAAAGACATCTTAGAATTTACGTTGATATTTTAATTAAAGTCAGTAACAATTATAATATATCATCGTCTAGAAAATAAAATAAAAGAGGACATTTCAGTGCGAGTTTTAAAATGAAGATCGTAAACATGAATGAGCGGTTTTTTTTTCCAATAAATTACGCACGGCTACGCTCGGAGCCAAGGTTGTTCCGACACTAAACACAAGCCTAAAATATTTAGCATTCTTTTGGAATTTACGATTATTTAGAAGTATAGCCGCGAAGGTACGTTTTTGTTATCTATTTTCGGTGAGTTTGTTTAAGGTTGAAAGCCGACGGAAGCTGTAAACTGAAGTCAAGACACAAATGTAAGGTCAGTTCTGTAACAGGTGTATTCTACGAAATACTGAATGGTAAAGCCACTTTTCAATGGCTTGGCCTATATATACAATCTCGCAATAATAATAACAAGCTAATTTATCTTAAAAGTGTTTGTAGTACTCCCATTGTACAAACATGATAACCTATTTAAATATGTGATGATATATGGTATGTATTTTGATTTATTGAACCGACCATGTGTACAAACCATGAATGAGTTTTCAAATAGGTATTACATAGATATATATCTCTATTTATAATATTATGCAACTTGTTACTAAAAGAAATTATGGTGTCTAGGTATGTTTGTCTGTATTCTAATACTTATATCATAAGCTAGTCATGGTCTTTACATATATCGGTAGAAGAGATAGTTAGAAAGAAAATAGAACAGTACTTATAGATAGTTGAACAAAGTTTGATATGTGTTTAACACACCTTACGAACCCAATTTCCCTGAGTTGATTTAGGACTGTGGATTTCACAAAGAGCTGACAGTTTTTCGCAAGAGTTGGGAATATTTTTTCTTCTATCACAAGCGAATACATTCCTCGTTGTGTACTTTTCATTAAAATCTACGTACAATATTTTGGTTTACACGGTTAGTGTTTTAGGTAGCTCGTATGTATGTGAAATAGGTTATTGTACTGGCATGATAATGCTGTTAGTGAAAAAGTTACAGTAACACAGTATATATATACTGTTTTAAGATAGATTGATATGAATCAAATTCTAACTATAGCCGTCATTCCTTCAGCAATAAACTATAAGTAAGACATACTTATTTGAACAATGCGCGGTAGCCTAGTGGTATGGGTAATGGACTGCTGAGATGAAGTCTCGAGTTCGATCCCAGGTTTACCATGGCACACACCAATGACTTTTCGATGGTTTTCGAAGGTATGTGTGTATTTATCGCAGGTTTATAAGTGCCTCGGAGAGCACGTTAAGCCGTCGGTCCCGGTTGCCATACAAACATCTATGGCAGTCGTTACGGGTAGTTGGAGCCCTCAAAAGTCCAACCAGCCTAACTTGGAACTTCGATATCGCCATTGGTCATTAGACCATTGGTTGTGGAGGTCAGATGGCAGTCGCTTCACGGAAAATATCGAAGTTCAGCCGCATCTCAGTTAGACTGGAAAGCCGACCCCAACTGAGTTGGGAAAAGGTTCAGGGAATGATGATGATACTTATTTGAACAATGGTATCGTATCACAAGCTTCTACTCATTATACTATAGGCAGGTAGACTACTTATTCATTAATAATAAAGATTATTTTTTCGAAAACTTACAGGATAGGCCTATAGTAGAGTAGAATAATCATACAAAACTGTTAGTTAAAAGTCTTCATAAATACAAAAATTAAACAAAATTTTAGTTAACAACCCCGCATTTTTCGACATGGCTACCGGCTGTTGACCACTGGGATTAGGTGGTATAAGTTTCCATGAACCCGTTCATGTTCTTGAAAGGTTCGTGGTAACAGGCTTTAGTAGCATAGCATAACCATCACAATAAATTTCTCGGCCGTTGCACAATGACCTCAGTCCTCAATGAGCGTGAGCGTGGAGGTGAGGGGTAGGACATAACTATTCTCACCTGCTACGATGGTGCTGGCATCCGTAAAATAATTACAATTGATTCAATCTTTATTAAGTTAAAAAAAGATAGGACAATTTAAAAAAAAATAACAAGACGTAATTACTTATATTAATTACCTAACGCGTAATGCTGCTTCTTTTCGCCGTTATTCTCCGAAAATATTTAAATTTTTAATTACCTTTATCATCGGTGTTCCATTAAGCTTTTATTGCATTTTAAACATCTCTGTTATTTTTCTTAATTAGATAAATCATAGAAATTAGCTCAAAAATACGCATAAGTTTGTACTAGCTTATTTTATAACTTAATTATTTCCTGTGAAGAAAATTGTGCGAAAAAATTAATGGTCATAAAATTGGAGACCATTAAAAGTAGAAGTCTCACAATGAAGGTAATGACAGCACTCAACTACATATTATGGCGTGAATTGATCATAAACTTAGTTATTACTGGAACGAGATAATTTTATAGCATTATCGTTATAAAAACCTATTTCATTTTACCTAATTTTCTATAAAATTCTTTTGATAACCGTCATTACACTACATTATGGAGAATATTTTCTAGAAATTTTCTACAACAGGCTTGTTAATTTTCATGCCATATACTTAAGAACATTGTTGCTTTTGAGACCTAATTAGGCAAATCAGTTTTGGCATTATTAAATACAGAGTTTTTTATATTTGAATGTGTCATAATCATTAATGTTTTGTACTCTGATAGGATCCGAGAGGCCTAAATCTCGGAACCGCAGTGCTGTGCACCAACCGGTTTTTATACCTACACTTCCACATACCTATGGTCTTACCACCATAGATAACCAAGACCGTCCTATCCTTTTCGACGTCAAGTCAGCACTTTTATATCTAGGTTTACCCAACGACGTGAAGCTAAGTAAAGCAGTTTCTCTCAATGAACGAAGTACATGTCAATGCATAGAACTTTAATTAACATTTTTTTTTATTTAGAATAAGTCAGTTTGACTTTATCTGGCCTGATGGTAGCTGAAGGCCCTCAGGATAGAGGGTCACCATTACAAACACAGTGTTACAATAATGGTAGCGCTCAGCTTAGAAAAGCTAATTTCAGATTAAATTTCTAGTCTAGGTATACCAAAACTTCCCCAATCAGCACTAATACACACTGTCATTAATTGTATCAAATAATAGGCAATCCTACATTGCAGGTTTTAGCTTTACAATTGTGGCATGGCCTAAATAAACTGTGCCATTACTAACATCAATCATCGACTGTTTTGTTTAACATCATGAATTAATATTTACACGATCGTTCCAATATAATATGTTTATTTTCCAAGCATAGCTGTTATGTTATTTCGTAGACTTTTTATCATGAGGAGCATTGCGTATTAAATATGTTTATCAACTATAAAATACTGATGTTTGTATTAACGCGACAATGCTGTCGTCGGAAATATCTATAGACATTTAAAATATACACCTACTTTTCTAATGTTTAAAAAAATGTAGTCTTGAGGACATACTTCATAAGTAGGTATGCCTACTATAATGGATAATTATCTCTTACTTGATAGTGAAGTAGGTATAGTCAACGAGATCCGATACTTGAAAGTAAGTTCTAAGGCTTAAATTTAAGTAGGCTCTCTACGGTACTCAAATGTTAATAAGATATTGTTCTTTCTTCTTTTCTTCTACCTTTTTAGCAATAAACTCGGTTCCGTTCGAGACTTATCCAAGAGCTCAAGTCCAGTTTTCCATTTCACGTTTAGCTTATTTCGGTTATTATAAAGCTACTGCCACCACACTAACCCAACTCTGAGAGAAAAGCCAACATCAATTGAATTGAGTTCTGAAGATGTTATAGGTATATACGTCTATAGGTCCTACATCATCATCATCATCTTCTAGCCCTTGTCTCAATTATTCGATAGATCGAGGTGCGTAGGTATAGCTCGCCCGTTTGAATGAAGATACAATACTGTATGTATAGTATTACCATGTCACAGAGGTGCGAGCAGTATTCCATGCACGATCGAACTTGCGTTTGGTAGAGTGTGAGCAGCTGTTCCGGCGTGAAATACTGTCTCACCTTCGACAGGATGCCCAACTTTTTGGCAGCTACTTGAGCCTATACCTCAATATATGGACCAAAGTTGAGGGTAGAGTAGAAACTAAAGAAAAAACAAAACAAAAACAAAATAAACTAGAACTATGTCTTGTTTCTTTATTATAAAATAAGTAAACTCATGCAACTAGTAGCGTAAATTTAATTACATTAATAAGTAGATCAATTATCTAATAGCCTCTAAGACTAGTAGTTGTGTAGTGGCATCACTTTATAATTTTAATCTCAAATTGTCTCGGAACTTTTGAAGCCCATTGTACATAATGTTCTGTTACTTGGCATTGTATTGCCTCGGGCGGCGCAGGCCCAAGGGTTAAGGTTCGAGTACTGGCCTGGGCCGTCGTAATAATTTACCAATTAGTCACTGTGATCGGACACTCACGTTTCACGCTCGGGCCATTTAACTACCATTACTTATTGAAAGACTAGTGTTTTACTGCAACTCAAGTGCTGTGGTCAGTCAAAGGTTCAAGCACATTATTTTTTATGACTTTTATTTGGGTTCAATTCCTGGCTATTACACTACCGACGTGAACCCGCTTGTAACACAAGCCATTTAATTTACCTGAAGGGATTAAAAGGAATATTATTAATTTCGGTTGCTAATATTCTTCTCTTTATAAAACAATGAAAATGCGCTCTCCAAACTAAAGTATCATGTTTTAGGTCGAATTTCAGAGATACATTTAAACTATGTTAGTGCATTCTTGCTTAGTGACTTCCATTATGTAAAATATGAAAATTATATTAATATTACTAACGTAAATAGACCGACAGATTCCTTCATTACCGCGAAACCGAAATTAAAATGTAGTAGCTATGACTTATACCTTTAATTTAGAAACATTGATGTCACTGCAATATATATTTCTGTAAAAGTTAACAACTTGGTTTAAAAAGTCGTTTCACGATTCATATAATGTCACTTTTTAACGACTAGGTTTTGTGTAAAGATACGTATGTACTTGTTCGGTAAACCGCAGTCTTATTTAGGGAATGTATGTGGCAACACAGTAACCTTCTAATTATATTATTGTACTCTCCGCCCACAAGCAATACTTACTGACCTACAGGTATTTTCAGCAGTCTAAAACCATCATCGCATTATCGCCTTTCTAGTTCAATCGGGCAATCGGCATCAGTTGAATGGTTTCAAAGTCTATAACGGTCTTAAATAAAATCAATTTTTGTGTTTTCTATATTTGAGTAAGATGATGAGATAAATAACATCGAAGAAAAGAATAGAAGAGTTAGTGTGTTCTAAATTTGCATTGTATTTTTTTTAACTTTACCGCTATTCGCTACAGCTTAAAACTCAATTTTTCTTAGAATATGTGTGGAAAGAAATATTAGGGAAATTAGTAAGCTAACTGTTTTAAATCAATTTAGATCAGAAAAATTGAAAGGTCCGAAGACGGGACTCGAACACACGGTCTTTCCCTTTTCTTCTATCACTCTAAAATGATTGTATATGAGAATTCCAAATGCTCAAGACGTGACTCCGTGGCTTAGTGTGTCTAGAACATTTTCCCTGTACCCTTAAGCGAGTCCCGTAGGAGAATTCACTTTTTTCCGATCTAAATTGATGTGTGTAGAATAAACATTTTTAACCCGACCAACGATAATACAACTATTTAAACGAAAATAACGGACCACCCAGTATTCTATAAAAGGATATACATATGTATAAATTTAGATTTATCCGTCTGAAATAGGTGTTAAGCAAATTGCTTGCTGGATTTGGACTTAGCTAAGTGTATCTTATTACTGTAAATTACGATTAAATTTGGGTAAGTATTCGGGTATAGCAGGCGTGTTCTAAGCACGACATTGATTACATAGTAATATTGCTTTGATATTACGAAAAGTTTAATATATAAATTGATAAGTGATGGTGGATTAGAATGAAACTTAGTTGCAACAAGTTTTGCAACTGCAATTGCAACTGTAATTTTTCCGTTAACGTCATTTATTGATAGTTTAGTTTCAAAATATTTTTTTCTTTTCTTCTCCCTCCAAACGCTTCTTCATTTGAGTTAGAAGGGCATATAGGAACGAATAATGAACCCAAAATGTGCTCAAAAAGCGCTCTATATACGCAATACGCATTTTGGGCGGTTTTTTGTGGATAGCAACGGGTGCAACGGGAGTGGACGAGCTGAACTCTACCAATCATATGTAATATTAAAATATTCCACGTGCGCTAGGGCCCGGCCGTTTCTCTCGCGAATTAGGTTTAAGATCCGTGCCGATAGATACCTATACAATAGCTAATATCTAGGATATATCGACAACAACTTAAGAAGAAGAAGATTATTCAACTATCAAACATATTAGATATATTTTAAATACATCAAAAAAATCAAATATATTCAAAAATATAAAACTACTACTATTTTTTTATTTTTGCCGGTACACCGGCATCGGGTACAGGGACTAAGATACCGGTGGTTATGGCTCCAGAGAGAGGAACCTCCTCACAATACGTGCCGTGTTAGGAGCCATCAATCCAACTGCCTCAATATTACTTATTATTATGTACACACTACTTCTGTTCGTACCTACTACAGTTTGTAATACGCCATTTATTATTGATAATGCAAATAAACCGTTTAACTCACAGACAATAAAATGTCGTTTACGACTTTCACGTACTATATTTATTAGGTTGGTGCAATACGGACAAGACTTGTTAACGTGAATACAGATGAGCGCTCGCCTACACTGCCGGTCGGATAAGTGCTCGTGTTTCTAGCGGCACTATCAATTATGCACGAACCACTTTTATCTGGCTGCTTGACGATCTGACAAATTATATAGCAGTTGTTGTTCACGCAATTTCTAAGTCTTCCGTAGACGCAATCAGTGGACTTTCAAGAGGAAGTGGCTTAAGCTGGAGAACATGCAATACTTGGTAATTAAGTTGGTATATTTTCTCTATAAGTTCTATTTAAGCAGAGATATACAATGTTGATACACATGTGAAGTTTTCCTTTTATTTAGATAAGTACCTGTTTACGCAAAGAACCGCGGTAGTCTACTGGTATGGGTAATAGACTGCTGAGGCGAAGTCTCGGGTTCGATCCCAGGTTTTTCCATGGCACACACCAATGATTTTACAATGTTTTTCGAACTTAAACATAAACTGGCGAAATGTGGGTGATAGCGCCTCTGACTACCCCTTCGGGGATATAGGCGTGAGTTTATGTTATGTTATGTTACGCAAAGAACCGCCGAAACCTGGAACTTATAAAATTATTCGGTAACTAAAACAATATGGTATTCCTTAGGATCACATAGTTTATTAGCTGTGACATATAAATGCGGTGCTTACAACATTTAGTGTAGACCAAAAGATAACGTCGAATACAGGAATTGAATCTAGCCAGGCCTTATGGAGAATTTTGACAGCTTCAGGCGTGGTTTCGTGACTTAGCGGTCAAAGCGTTCTCCCAGAAGTTCAGAATATTATAAAGACCCTACAAAACGACACATAAATTTACTGAAATCCTATTCATAAATAAACATGGATAATAAAAAGTGTAGCAACGTCTAAAACCATACATTACAAGCAGAATTGCTCACTCAAAACAACCAGTAGTTAAAGTACCGACGGATTGGTAATAACTAAGTGATGTGAATCAAGTAACAAGTCATACTGACATCAGGCTGAGCCGGCTTATCATTACTGCACAATTAATTTGTCATTTCATACCAAGGAAGTACAGCTGCAGGCAAAATATGAATAACTTAGAAAATATTGGTATTTATTTCTGAAGAGATTTATTTGTCAAAGTTATAAGGAACTTTGCAGACCACACATTTACTTCTTTTAAACTTCTTTTTTTAACCACACGATTCATTCATAATCATAATTACGAACGATTACGAATATTAGCAACCGAAGTTACTAATATTCCCTTTAACCCCTCGAACTAAGTTAAATGGCTTGTGTTAGGAGTGTGTTCACGTCGGTAGTGTAATGGCCAGGATTTGAACCCGGGACCTCTCGATCGTAAGGCCAACTCATTGTGATTGGCAGTCTGCCTTTTGTGAACCTGTGTGCGTGTGTAGCCCACCAATCGCAAGGCTCCATTCTGTCGATACCTTTATATTACTAATTCGATAGTATTTCATGCTAAGGCCACAGAACACTTCTAAGGTGAGGTCCCTTGCGTATGCCCATAGTATGTCATGGGCACCTATACGTCTGTTTAGGCACACAATGACGTTGTCTCTACGTGGGTGGCTGGATCAGCGGGTGGAGGGATAACCCCGTCCCTCAGACCCGCAGTCACACTCAGGGTGGCTTGAGGTGCAAATACTCGCGTTGACTCAGGATCGCAGTCCACTGCTGGACAAAGACTTCTCCCATTGATGGAAGGTTTTGGCCTACTGTTTCTGTGTTGGTTTTATTTCCTTCTCTCGCAATTATATGGTCTGCATATTTTTCCATTTGTCGCCTCTTACGACACCCTTGTGATTGAGCAGTGATATTATTTATCCGTCACCACACATATTATCTTCACTGCTTACTACGTACTGCTTTCAATTCTGCATGCTCTGTGGTTTTTGTTGTGGGTTCCTGAACGACCTGTCAGGTTGACAGACGGTGCGCGGGAATATGGTGGACACTAGCACTACGGATTGGACTACGCATTAGACATTACCTACTTTAAGTTTATGTTACTGTGCAAGTTGATTATAATATTATAACATATACAATAAATACACAAAGAGACTATCATTCTAATTATTCTAAATACCAAATACTACATGGTGGCAGCGGCGGTGAAAAACTGTGAAAATAATATTAAGTGGGTAAGCAAATAATGGCCAACACCAGCATGCCGGGTGTAGTGATTACACCCGATCCTTACGATTTTGTCCCAGAAAACTGGGACAAGTGGAGGAAAAGATTTCAAAGATACATGGCGGTGAGTGGGGCGAATAATCGATCAGAGTCTGATCAAATTGATCTATTGTTATACTTAATGGGTGACAAAGCTGAGGAGGTGGCTTTGCAGTGCAATATAAGTAATAGCGCCACAATTGCGAGCGCTTTGGAAACCCTAGACGAACATTTTCACCCTAAAAGAAACCCAGTGTACGCCAGATTCAGATTTAACACCAGGAATCAGGAGGTGAGCGAAAGCGTAGACGAATTTATACGAAGCCTACATGTGCTAGCAGATAATTGTGAGTATGGGTCTATGAAAGAAGAGATGATCAGAGATAGAATAGTGGTGGGTATGGCTAGTCGGCTAGGAAGAGAGAAAATTTTAATGAAGACAAATATAACCTTGAAAGAGGCAGTAGAAGCTGCGCAAACGGTAGAAGATTTTGAGAAAAAGGGGTCATTTTCCGGGGGTGTATCTGCTACTACAGATCTCAATAAAATTAAAAAAGAGAACCATTCTGCAACTGCAGGGCAATGTTGGTTCTGCGCTGGGCAGAGGCATATTTCAAGACAGACATGTCCAGCTTTGAAGGCTAAGTGTATGAAGTGCAATAAAATAGGCCATTTTGCTCGGTGTTGCAAAGCTGGGAGAATCAGGAACATACAAGATGAACAGATACAGGAAGAAAAGAAGGTGTGCATAAGGACAAACAGCAAGTATAGGATAAAGATAGATGTGTATAGAAATGAGCAATATAAGTGTAATTTGATGTTTTTGATTGATACAGGAGCTGATATAGTGGCGTTACCACAAGAATTAGTAGCTAAATCACACAACTTGGAGCCATGCAAGGTTAGAATCAAAGGCCCAGACCATACAGATTTGAAGGTAAGGGGTATTTTACAACTCAGACTGAAATATAAGGACCGTCAGTATTGTGGTGATGTGTATGTGGTGCAAAATTTAAAGACTCCTATATTGGGGGTACCTGCAATAGAACAGATGAAAATTATACAGGTGTTTGGGGTGAATAGGTTATTAAATATTAGTACTGTGGATGTGGAAGCCGAGTTTCCTAGCATATATGATGAATTGGGGGTATTTAAAGAATCATTTGATATTAGACTAATAGATAAAAATAAAAGCTATATTCAGTGTACACCTAGGGTGGTACCCATACCATTGTTGACTAAAGTTAAGAGTGAGTTAGACCGTTTATGTAAACTAGGGGTAATATCTAAAGTAGAGGAGCCTACTCAATATGTGTCACCTATAGTGGTTGTACCAAAAAAGGAAAACACTGTTAGAATCTGTGGGGACTACACAGAATTGAATAAAAATATCCTCAGACCAATTTTCCCAATTCCAAAGTTAGAAGTTACATTAGCACAATTGAAAGGGTCTAAATATTTTTCAAAAATTGATGCCACAGCAGGTTTTCATCAGATTCCATTAGGTAGTTCAGCACATTTAACAACTATAATTACACCCTATGGCAGGTATATGTATCATCGGTTACCATTTGGTTTAAATTGTGCCCCAGAGTACTTTTCTATGAAATTTTCACAATTGGTTGAGGACATTAGTGGTGTGGTTACCCATGTGGATGATATTTTGATTCATGCAGATAGCATAGAGGCTCATGATGATATTTTGAGGAAGGTATTGAGTCGTTTACAGGAGAAGGGTATTACAATCAACAAAAGTAAATGCAAATTCGGGGTAGAGGAAATAAAGTATTTGGGGCATGTCATAAATAGCAGAGGTATACAGTTAGATCAAAATAGAGTAGAAGCTATCAGTAATTTTGAATCTCCAAAAAATAAGAGACAGGTGATGCAATTTTTAGGTATGGTAAATTTTGTGGGGCGATATGTAAAAAACAAAACAGAAGTGTTATATCCTTTATACAATTTATTAAAAAATGATGTAGAATTTTTGTGGGGATGTGATCAGGTGGCGTCTTTTAAAAAAATAAAGGAAATGTTAAAAAATGCACCAATTTTAGCACATTTTGACCCAAACTATAAGATCATTGTTGCAGCGGATAGTAGTTCATATGGTTTAGGAGCCACTTTAATGCAGGAAAATCAAGAGAATAATAGAAATATAGTAGCATATGCAAGTAGAACTTTATCTGAAACAGAAAAAAGATATTCGCAAATAGAAAAAGAATGTTTAGCATTGTCGTGGGCTGTAGATAGATTTAAAGATTATATTTATGGTATTAAAGTAGTGTTAGAAACTGATCATAAGCCCCTGGTACAAATTTTGCAGACCAAACCTATAGATGAATTAACACCAAGGCTGATGTCATTTAGAATGAAGCTGACTAGGTTTAATTATGAAGTCCACTACATACCGGGAAAAAAATTACTAATACCGGATGCCTTATCGAGAAATCCAGTTTCTGAGTTCCAAAAAGAAGAAGAAATAAGCAAAGACAATTCAGAATTATTTGTTAATTTTACACTAAAAAACATTCCATTGAAAGATCTGCTTCTAGAAAAAATTAAAGATGAACAGAGTAAATGTAGCATTTGTCAGAGATTAATTCTTTATACACAGGGGAGTTGGCCTAAGCAATCAAATATTCCAGAAGATTTACAATGTTACTATCAGTACAGGTATGATTTATCTATGGGGGGTGGTTTGTTGCTGTATAAATCTCGTGTTGTTATACCAACAAATTTGCAATCAGAAATGTTGGAAAAAATACATGCAGGGCATTTGGGAATAAATAAATGTAGAAACAGAGCTAAACAATCAGTGTGGTGGTTAGGTTTAGCCATGCAAATAGAAAAATTAGTGCAGAAATGTCCAAAATGCATAGAAGTAAGAGTTAATCCAAAAGAAAACATTGTATTAGAAAAAACCCCTAGTAGAGCATGGCAAAAAGTAGGTATAGATTTATTTCATTACAATAGGGTCTGGTATATTGTTATAATTGATTATTATTCTAGATATATAGATATTAAAAAGCTAAATTCATTAACAGAGGATAGAGTAATTGATTATTGTAAAGAAATATTTTCAAAGTTTGGGATTCCGGAGATTGTGAGAACTGATGGAGGACCCCAATTTAAATCAGGATTTAGAGAGTTTGCTAGATTATACAATTTTCAACATATAACAAGCAGTCCTTACTATTCACAAAGTAATGGTTGTGCAGAATCAGCAGTAAAGATTGCAAAAAATTTATTGAAAAAAAATGAAGATGTCTTTTTAGCACTGTTAGTATATAGAAATACTCCATTGGACACAGGATTTAGCCCAGCTGAGCTTATTTTCAATAGGAAATTAAGGGACAACTTACCTAGGTTACCTCAGTTATTAAAAAAGTCAGTAAATTGTAATAGAGAATTTAAAAGAAAAGAAATGATAAAGAAAGAAAAAATTAGTACTTATTATAACAAACGACATAGGACTAGGGAATTAAAGGAATTAAAAATAGGAGAGAAGGTATGGATTAGTGATTTGAGAATATATGGAAGAGTATTAAAACAATCAGATGAGCCTAGATCATATATAGTGGAGACAGATAGAGGGTTGTTCAGAAGAAATAGATTTCATTTGGTACCATCACCACAACCTGAGATGCCTTTTTATAGTACCCCTTGCATCGCTCCAAGATCTTCAGAATTTATTAAGGCAAATGATAATAATGTAAATGTAGACTGTAATGTGAATGATAATAATATAAATGAAAATGTAGACTGTAATGTAAATGATAATGTAAATGAAAATGTAGCTTGTAATGCAAGTGAGAACAATGTAAATGAAAATGTTACTGATACCGATAGCTTAATTGTAAAGAGAGGTGTCCGTCATAGAGTTCCACCAAAATGGATGAATGACTACCTATGTATGCTGACTGATCGTAAAGGGGAGGATGTTGTGGGTTCCTGAACGACCTGTCAGGTTGACAGACGGTGCGCGGGAATATGGTGGACACTAGCACTACGGATTGGACTACGCATTAGACATTACCTACTTTAAGTTTATGTTACTGTGCAAGTTGATTATAATATTATAACATATACAATAAATACACAAAGAGACTATCATTCTAATTATTCTAAATACCAAATACTACAGTTTTAGTAAACAAGGTAGGAAGAAATAATAGTACACCAATTAGCTATGTCCTTACATACCTCACGAGCGACCTAGTTGTGCTCATACATTTGTGTCAATAGATGGATCAAAATATTTGCATGAAGCTTGTCTAACACAGTTGTAGTCATTGCTAATTTTGTTATAGCTATATATAAAACAAAGAGGACAAAGGAAACTAAACCATCAAGTGTTCCGGAACACTCAAGACGCCATTGGAGTGAGTCAAACCTCAATGAGTTTGCGCCCATTTGTGGTCCATTGCGTACCAATTTTGAAGAGTAACATTGATTATGTTCTTGGTATATTACGTTCAAAGTTTTACTGCTTTTTTATGTGCTAGAAAATGAGTAACGTGTATAGTTGGGGAGTCCTAGCATGAATTTTTGAAATTTTGAAGAAACTTGAGTGCATCTGATAATCATAACCTACTTTAATATTGTCATATACCTCCAGGCAGTATGAACCCTTAATACACAGGGATGTATACAAAAAATCTTCAATAGATTTATACGTAGGTACGCGTCAGATACAGATAAAGGGGTTTGGTTACCAAATAACAAGTATCAGTTGGGTTTATCTGACGATTCGAGCGCAATCTAAGGGCATGGGAAGGTAGCAAAAAGGATGTCTGCAATCGCGGTCGCTTTTTATTTTATTTCAGAGGTAATGTTAATACTACACCACAGTGGCGAAGTGTCCATATAACCCGTGTAACGTTGTGGATTTTACGTTATTTTAAATTAAATAATTTTTGAATTTAATCGATATTTTAGTGCAGTATCGATTCTTCAACTTATTTTATCTGTGGGTGAGTGAACGAAATTGGACACCACTAGTGCAGGTGCTCAATATCTGCCCTGACACCTTCCCTTTTCTCGGCATCCTTCGCCGAGGAAGGTCGCTTTGACCCCGGGCTACCTTGCCGTCGTCTCCGGGTGAGTTTTGAGATCAACATTTCCTCTTCTTTCTACAGGTGAAGACTTCTCAGCGGTGCAGCTTATTGCCTGCTATTATGTTATTGCGTGGCCTTATTATTTTATTTTAATTATCATATTATGTGCATATTTCAGCATACCCACCTACTGCGTAATGCAACGAGGCCGATGACCCCTACGGTCAGAGGTCACAAATCGACTTGCGCTGCTTACCCTTTTCATTTTCTCTTCTTTTTATTTAGCTTCTAGCTATGCTGCCTTGCCGCTGGGGAGATTACTCTTCACCTGCTATTTTTCAGCGGGTCACAAAGATATTATTATCTAGTGACGTACTGACCCGCACTTCTTTTATATTCCAGGGTCTTCGCACCGGGCTTCGCGCCGGTATAATGGTTGCGAGGCACGCCCAGCGGAGTCCCTGGAACGCCGGTCATCACCAGCCCCGGAGTCAACCCAGCTAAGTGCACGACCATCTCGCACACGGACCAAGCAACGCCACGACAGATTATACTATGCGAATCCCGCCTTGAGATTTACTTACCTTCATATAAATTAATGTAACGACAATTTTAACAGGATTATAATGTTATTAATTGCAATCCTAATTTTATTTATCTCTTGTTCAGCTAGCCAGCAATTTAACCTAATTTAAATTTACTTATTACAGTGCATATAGTGTCACTTCTAACATAAATTCATTTTCAGTATAAAACCAATTATAAAACTTTTTTTCGCCGTTACATTGGCGCCTAACAAGGAAGTAATCTGTCGTTGGTATTGAGTGTTTGGTTCGTAAGTACTTAGTTCTTATTTTTCTAATCTTTTCTTTACCAGTGTGGTGAATTTTTCACCTATTTTAATAATTTTTTCAAATATTAATAAATGTGGGTACTTGAAAATAAATTTCAATTTCATCTTAAATTCAACTTTTATACTAAATAATTATCATTTATATGCTATTATTTCAGTCATAATACTTACTTTTTACCATAATACCTGTGTGACAATGTTTTCACAATGATAATATCAGCATTTTTATACTTTTATTGCATTAATTCTTATGGATTGATGACAACTTGTTCTAGTTACCTAGACAAGTTGGATTACATTTTGCAGTTGTTTTAAACTGTATATCATTACTTTATACCCACTGGTAAAGAAAGATTATCTATTTCTCTTACTTATTGGAAGTGTTGATCTCACATTTGTTCATCTCACTACCTATTAACTTACCCGTCAGTGAAGTTATGTTACTTACTTTTATGTGCATATTGCACAATAATAACTTAATTGTTATTATATCAGCCATTGCGGTTGAAAGTCTTGTTATTTACTTACCTTTATGTGCATATATTTGCACAATAATAACTTATAGTTATTATATCAACTATTGCAGTTGAAAGTTTCTTTATATTTTATATTATAATACTATTTTGGTGTACTCTGTTGTTCACTGTTCTCTTGTTCACTGACAGGTTACCTATTACCTAACTAACCCTGTAATTACATAGGCCTAGTTACCTTCTTAATAAATTCCTAATATTCGTGTCAAATCCGTTCACCGCACCATAACTTTTGTTTAGATACTTAACTTTGGGTTACCATTAAATTCTAGAATTGACTGTTTTGTAGTCTTGTTATTGTCGGATTTCCATTTAGCTAGTTTTGTAAACAAAAAGAAAATAAAACAAATTCTTTGAAAAAAAAATAATCGAAGGTAATTTCAAAAGATCTCCATACTAAACATAATATCTTTGAAAAGAACAACAAAGATAAAAATATATTCAATTAGATAGGCTTCGTCTTGTTCAGTATTTTGGATTGTGGTGTCTGGTATAGTTTCAAGGCATTTAAATCATTACCGTTGTTATAGTTGACCATTCAAAGTCAACATCTGAAATAAATGCACCCTTAAATTCAAATATGTAGCAGTGTCATATAAATCAATAAAAATGTCTTCATAAACTTTTAATCAACAACAAATAATTAACCTCACCTTTTAAATTAACAAAATTAAGTTCTTGTACCTATTAACTTAACTAATTAAATTATGAAAAACACTTTTTGTTCTAAATAACGGATCTTGGTACGTTAATTCTAATTGAATTGCATTAAACTAAAACAATTATTATACACTACTGTGGCAAACAACTACCTATATAAGTTCGTACATTATTTCAAGTACCTAACTACTAATGGAAATTATTAATTCACCGTCGTATTCTTGGTCGTTGCACTGTGGTAATACACTACCTGTATCACAATATTCCAATGGTCGTAATTATATTCTTTTACCTAATGGAAAGGTCAGCACTTAAAACTTCAAATTCAATATACCCGACTTTGTACGAATAATGCGAAAACTTTTTACAACTTTGTTAATCTCGATCACAGGTTAATCATGTCTTCTTGCATAATATTGTAACTATATTTCAGTTGTTTTACTTATTTAGTTCTATTAAATGAACATTATTAATTCAAATGTTTTGAATTCTGAAATGAAAATATAATGACAACTGTCGAACGTCATAATTATGAGGTTGACATCTAAAAGTGTTGCCAGTTGATAATTTAAATTACCACTAATTTGTCCCTAAAATTACTTTGTTTTTTTAAAAACAAAATAAAATTCAGTGAAGAATAACAACTTTTGGACTTATGCTTTTCTTATTGTCCTGACTTTTCCTGGGATGACTGTGTCATTTTCGTTGCCTCGTTTTTATATTCGAATTTTTTCACCGTTTTATTGGTGAATGAAAATTAATTTTGAAATTGTTACTTTTAAATAATAAATAAAATATTTTTTAACCTTTTGGTTAAGTCTGTTCTTTAGAACTTAGATTTTTATGGAAATTTTTCAAAAGTTTTGATCGTTTAAAATTTTTTTTGGATAATTTGCCACGATAAACAAAACAAATGCAATGCATAACATTTTTGGTACCTACTTACTTTAGAACCTTGGGTTCATAAATTTTTTCAACTAGATTTTTTTCAAAAATTTTTAATTTTTCATAAATTTTTTTTGAACACTAGTTGTTCTAATTGCTACTGATTCTACATATATACTCACTTTATGTGGGTCAAATCATAATATAATAACTATTTTTACTTTAAATAATAACTCTTTTGATAATAATTTTGACTTGGTCATAATAATATAACCTTTAAAAGTTGTATCTTATAATATTTTGTTGTTCATATTTGACAACAATTATTTATTGTCTTAGTACAAATATTTATAATTATATAACCCTACCACTGCTATATATTTTCTTCTTCTTTTTCTCCTCTCTTTTGAGTAGGAACTTTGAACTTTATGTTCGTTTTCTTTTATTATTAGGCGTTGCCTAGTAATGGTTGTTGCATCAGTTGGCGTTTTAAACCAACTGATGTTGTTTTCGGGTCCGTTGGCGTTTTAAACCAACGGGTTCCTTATCTTGGTGCTGGGATACTAAACCAGTCACCGGGAGTTTTTATGGTTTTATACGATTATTATATGCTGAGCGGTCTTGCAAACTCAGTTCCAAAAATAAGCCTATTGCAGTTCTTTTGTTATGTATTCTTCCGAGCGGTTTGCAAACTCGTAAAATTAAGCCTTATTGCAGATGCGGTAATGTATACATCTAAAATAAGCCCTATACTAAAAACATAACATCTTTTCTCTTTTTAAGTTGAAAATATATAGTGGTTTAATTGCTCTTTTCTTTTAATTGGAATGTTGTCTATGACATTTCAATTTATCCATCTTGGGAGGTTTACGTCTGAGTTTCCAGCGCCTATTATCCTGGAAACTCTCTTTGAAAGGAACGCGTGTACCACATTAAGGAAGTGGTAACCGCAAAGTATGAATGTACATGATTGGGGAGGTATGAAAGGAGGTATGCATGTGTAAACGTAAATCAAACATTGTTTTCGAGCAGTCCAGTATCGGGTTTTTGGGTAACAAAAACCCAGAACTAATTGGGGGGGTATTGTAACGTTGTGGATTTTACGTTATTTTAAATTAAATAATTTTTGAATTTAATCGATATTTTAGTGCAGTATCGATTCTTCAACTTATTTTATCTGTGGGTGAGTGAACGAAATTGGACACCACTAGTGCAGGTGCTCAATATCTGCCCTGACACCTTCCCTTTTCTCGGCATCCTTCGCCGAGGAAGGTCGCTTTGACCCCGGGCTACCTTGCCGTCGTCTCCGGGTGAGTTTTGAGATCAACATTTCCTCTTCTTTCTACAGGTGAAGACTTCTCAGCGGTGCAGCTTATTGCCTGCTATTATGTTATTGCGTGGCCTTATTATTTTATTTTAATTATCATATTATGTGCATATTTCAGCATACCCACCTACTGCGTAATGCAACGAGGCCGATGACCCCTACGGTCAGAGGTCACAAATCGACTTGCGCTGCTTACCCTTTTCATTTTCTCTTCTTTTTATTTAGCTTCTAGCTATGCTGCCTTGCCGCTGGGGAGATTACTCTTCACCTGCTATTTTTCAGCGGGTCACAAAGATATTATTATCTAGTGACGTACTGACCCGCACTTCTTTTATATTCCAGGGTCTTCGCACCGGGCTTCGCGCCGGTATAATGGTTGCGAGGCACGCCCAGCGGAGTCCCTGGAACGCCGGTCATCACCAGCCCCGGAGTCAACCCAGCTAAGTGCACGACCATCTCGCACACGGACCAAGCAACGCCACGACAGATTATACTATGCGAATCCCGCCTTGAGAACTACCTTGATTATAAATTTATGTAACGACAACTTTATCCGGCAATATATTGTTATTGATTGTAACAATCATTTCATTTATCTCTTGCTCTCTAGCTAGCCAGAACCTATCTAATTTTACAGTGCTATATGCCACCAATTAACTTAAATTCATTTTCAGTATAAAACCAATTATAAAACCTTTTTACGCCGTTACACCCGATTCCTGCCGGCTTACCTTTGCAAATACCTCTAAGCATTGGCTATTAATAAATTATAAATCAATGAAACCATATCCATTCAATACACAAAAATATAAAACAAAAAGTATTCTGTTACGTAAATCGCAATTATAATAATTATTTACATACATTACATATTACACATATTTCTCATAACGCCATCTAGTTCTCAAATAAAAAAGGAAATGATTCTGTCTGAACGCGCGCGAAAGGTAAGCCCGCCGGCGAAATCGGAATCTAGTAATACCAAGTAATACGCAGTCGCACGCACACATGTGCAATTTTTCTTAGTAGTGTTCGTAAAAATATGTGGCGGGATAAGCCGGTATTCAACGAGTTATGAGAAAGAATATACGATAAGAATTTGCGAGAGCGAGAGAGCACTAATGTGAATGTAGTTTGTTTTGATTTCATTACCCTGAAGTTGAGGCGAATGAGCGATGCATTCAAATATTTCAAATTCATCATTCATTGACATTATTTTTTTATTTCATCAATAATTATTTATGTTATAAAGTACTGCAAGTAGTTTGAATTCGCTTTTTTGTGTGAAGAAGTTATTACTAAGTATAATTTGTGTTTGTGTTTGTGTAGTGTACTGACTGTTGTGCATTGATTGCCATTATATTGTCGCAGTACGTAATATTTTGGTAAGTAGTTTTGTCTGACTGATTATTTGTTGTGTGAGGAAACATCTTTCTCGAAATTAAATTATGAAAATAAGAAACATTTATAGTTCAGTTAGGTCGAGCTCGCCCTGTCATGAATATAGAATACTAGATGACCCGCGTAACTTCGTCTGCGTCACCCCGTTTTTGCATCATTTTTCACTTCTTCTCAGCATGATGTTATATACATATAAACCTTCCTCTTTAATCACTCTATCTATTAAAAAAACCACATCAAAATCCGTTGCGTAGTTTTAAAGATTTAAGCATACAAAGGGACATAGGCACAGAATCGCGACTTTGTTTTATACTATGTACCTAGTGATAAACGGTGCGATGGATTTACGAAATATTTTAAATGTATCTCATTACGATAAATATAAGTGGCTCACTGTTATAATAATCATCAGTGCTCACACGTATAGTAAATGTGGGTTGAAATTTCCTCAACCATTTGGGCCTAAGCATCGAACCAGCCAGTCACAGCTTTTGAAAGGAGTACCTACACATTACAATCTGCCATGGTAAGTTTTTTTTATTTCGTTCGGCTTCCCTTTCAAAAAAATCCACCCTTCGCCACTGCTACACCACTAGTACTATAATAAAAAAACTGTATTTAATATATATGATATGTGTACAAACACTTCTTCTGAAACTGAAAATAGAAAAATTATAGGGCCATAAAACTCTACCTATCATCTAATCTATCAATTCTAATAGGTTTTCACGATGCTAATATAACTACAAGTTTAGCATACTCGCCTCCCCTCATATAATGGTAAACAGATTATATACTTACTACTTAATCAAAAAAATTATAACAATTTGCCAATGATCATCTTTCAGGAGTGAAGCAGTAAGTATAAAAACGACAAGCGTCTATCGACCATAGCACAACCGTGGGTCTTACTACAGTAGGTACTTTGGCTATGTTTGTAGACGTGATAACACTACATAAAACGATCACATAGTACGGTTAGTCGTACAAGGAACAGTAGTCTTACAAGAAACTAGATCGCACGGTTGATCAAGTTAAATCGGCAGTGGGAAGCGGCGCGCCAAAAAATCTGCGAACAGAGAGAGATGGCGGCGGAGATCGTGAGGAAAACTGTTTCCGCCTCTAATACTAACGTAAACGCCTCAACATGACCAATACCACTCTGTCCAGAGCGAAACGACTAAGAGGAAGGAAGTCCTTTGGGTCTACATAGTCCCACCGAAGTATGGGACTCAAGTCAATCTCAAAATGTCATAATATATTATATTCGCTTAACTATTCAAGATGACATCACAACTTTCAGAGTCACTTAATGAAAAATATAGCCTATACTGCAAAATATAGAATTGCGTTCCGTAAACAAGTATTTTGTTAATGTTCAGATAAAAAAAATATAAACATAGTTCCAATCCAGTGTTCTACTGTAACTGGTCATACGATACTCGATGGGCAATCGACCACAATTACTGTCAAAACAATGGCAACCGATCATTCGTACCGTTAAGAGCCTGCGGCTTTACGGTCAAATGTAGCAAGATTCTGCAACCATATTTATAGTTTCTGCGGAGATATAATGTAAAGCTATAGACCACTGACACAGCTAACTGGGCATAGTTTCGATGGCCATATGGGAATAATGAATCTACTGGTAAACGGAATAATGTATGGCTTCGAAAAAAAGTGTTCTCATTTAATAACAATAAAATTTAATAACTGCCTAATTTCAGACAATTATGCCATCGAAACGGTGCTTAAAATCGTTATCTCCAAAACAACTCTATAAAATCAGACGATATTTTAAAGGAAAGGAAAAATATTAATAACGAAATATGCCCCATGGAGCATAATAGAATTTAATATAGTAGATGCTTCTTCGAAACACGTCATTCCAACAGATCAGTACACACAAGGAATTTAGATGACCGGACCGGAAGAACATTCGCAAGTAGGTAATCGTAGTAGTACGATGACTCAATTGTTTCATATGAGGCAGATTAAGCACATTAATCTTTCGAATCGAGAAATATCTCCAAAATAGTTTCTAACAGATAGAATTTTGTAATCTGGTGCCAAAATAGCAATGACTATTATGACGTCAGAGTTAATCTGTAATAACGACTAAATCCAAAACTAAAACCAACACAACACGTGTTGGTTTTAGTTTAGTTGGTGATAGTTTGAGCAGATTTAACCAATATAATTCATATTGAATATTTGTATGACAGATCTGGTGATCTATTGCGTCAGCAAAGGAAACATAACGTTATTTTTGGTTTGTCCGTGGCGGCGTACCTAACAATTTAAGCCGTACAGGCACATCTAAAAAAGTTAAAAGATATGTGGAGATGTTGTTTACAAATATTGTCATAAAGGAATGTATAAATGATTAGTTTTAGACGTAGTGGCATATATTTTTGTTCTATTCATTAAGGGATTATTGGAAATTACGTCTCTAAGAATATATAAAACACTCGCTGAATTTATTTCGACGATCGATTGTTTTTGATCTTGAATTCATATTACTTACCTGTGTTTAAAAAAACTTAAGAAGAAATCGTTAAACTCACATGGAATGCTAACGATGTTCTATTAAAATACTGTGTTTAAATAAATTCGTTTAGTGTTTCATAAAGTAAATAAGTATCAATCAACCTGGTGTAAATAAATACATTTATTATTTAAAAAAATATGTAGGTACAATTTTCATTGTGTTACTCAGATTGCTAGAAAAATAACTCAAAATTAATGTTTGGTATCTTATCGGAATGATAACTCGAGATAAAATGTTTCTCGCGAAGCATGACCCCATTTTACTCTCAAACAACGCTGTCAAAATCCATTCTGTGATTGTAGAGTGTAGATGTTTATCTAGTACAGGTACAAGCAATTATCTATTTGTATGATTATTATAAAATAGACAAACAAAGGGTGGATCCTCTCCAGCCAGATCGACTGACAACACAGAACCTATTGACCGAGAAAGAGAAAGAAATAACCAGTTTGTTATAGGTCAATGTGTATATTCATGAAAACTACATCTCAGCACGTACCTATTACATATACCTGGGCATTCGTATACACCCAATTTAGATGGGCACATTACATGGTTTTTCTAAAATGTTGCTTCGTACTATTCAACAAAAGATGGCAGTACTCCTGATAGAAGGTTCTTAACATAGACATTTTCTGCTAGTGCATACTAGATGGCGCTGTGGTACAAAATTCATGAGTAAAGTAGCAATCGAAAGAGTCTTCTAATATTAATAATTTAGATACAATAGCTATTCTCTATTTTGTAAGGTTGTGTCTTTTGCGTAACGGATTTAGTGTTACTTAGTAGTAAATTGTTGAGCACTAACTAAAATAAGTACCTAACTCAGACGTTCGGATATTATGAAAGAAAAAAGACTACTGGAGTTTTCATCTCTTCTCTTGTATCTCTGTACTCTACATTCATAATTGGTTTATTTAACATCAGACAAATATTATGCCATGACTCAGCCTCAGATCCATGGCTCCAGTCAACAATAGTGCCTGGAAAACGACAATAGGGCCAACCTCTATTACGTGAGACGAAACAATTGATGAATATGGGTGTTGATTCTCGTCTACCTAACCGTCCGGGGAAAAATGCGTGATTATGTAACTTCTACGGAAGCGACTACCATTTGACCATCTAACCCCAAGATGAAAGCCTGCCAATGCGCTCAAAGGCACCGCAGTCTCCTCGAGCTAATCTCGTATGCAAGCCGGTGCGGTTCAACTGCTGATTGATAAACGAACGAGTAAACTTTCATGGCAAGGTTATGCATTGTCAGATGGCAGACGCTACCGAAAAAGTCCAGATGATGATCTAAAATGTACTTAGCGGAAATAAATATAGGTACTGTGTACGATTATTTATCAAATAATTTTTATAAAATGCACTTGAATTATAATGATTTTTCAAATTGAGAATTTATATTTTTAATCTGTAGGTAGGTACTAAAACACGACTTACAGTGCGTGATGTCATACGCGAGCAATCATTCACCGCAGCACTATAAGGTCCCTGCGAGCTTTTTTAACATTAGGAATAATGTAGGATATGCAGCTGAACACATTAAACGCCATACGCTCTCGGCTCACATAACGTGTCGTTTTTGAGGGATTTTTAAATTAACAATATTAAAACATAATTCTCTCTCTCTCTCTTAAGCGGACCCCGGACTCCGAGGCGAAGGCTTCGGATGCGACCGGGACTAACGCTAGGATGATGATGATGATTAAAACATAATTCTGAGGCCATAAATTGTGCCAACCGGGTGTAAATAAATACCTAATAAGTGGCTCCAAAATGCAAACGTTGCGTCCAGCAACTGGCATTGGCTCTCATATCATGGTGCTCCATTCAGAACAAAAGAATCTCAGACTTCAAGCCTCTTGGCCATAAAAAGAAACAGTATTTCTTTTTGTAGCCAAGAGACTTGTAGTTTGTTTGTATAATAAAGTGAACTTACCTTACAATCACCTTGCACGCAGATGGCTCTGAAGCCTGGTTTCGTACAGGGAGTACCGTCCACTACCAGTGCTAGGGAGGCGTAGAACTGCTGGCCACGTGGTCGGCAGTTCAGCGTGCAGGGTGAGGCTCCTATAAAATAGAAGTTTAGATAAAATACTGTAAGGCATGGAGTTATATTTTGTGTTATACAAGAATATGACTCCGTGGAGTAGCCCTCAACAACCGAGTCACGGTCTCGAGTTTGATTCCCGTTCAGTACATAAATTGTTGGTGTAAAATATATATTTTAATAGAAAAAAGTATAAGAGTAGTTTTTTTAATTAACCATATTTCTATTTGGTTTTTATAATTTTTTATATTATGTGCATGTGAGATCCTGATCAAAAATAATTTTCCTTCTTTCTTTCTTTCAGTTAAACTCAATGGCTTGTGTTAGGAGTTGATTCACGGCTGTAGTGTAAATGGCCAGAATTCGATACCCTTTCAACCCGAAACCTCTCGATTTCAATACCAACTCCACTATACCGATACTTCGAATTGTAGAATTATTCAAATTTTTAAGCCCTCTTTCCACTGCATACAATGAAGCTAAATGGTGCTGTGTGCAGATACCTAATATAAGAATATTCACTTATTGGGGTTCATTATATAGTGTTTCAATACATCATCATTACTTAACAAGATATCATACAACAAAAATTGTCAGAAACTTACCATCAACATACGGCACCCAGGTGTAGAACCTGCCCCGGAACGGTCGACGGTCGTAAACCGCGCACTGCTCAGCACGAGGGTCCCGAACTGGGCCGGGACATGCCTGACAAGGAAAGTGAAGAATACATAATATGTTTTAAAATATACAAGTCACGTTTAACAATAAATGCCTAATGATAAGGTAAGCTCAAAAAACGATGTAAAAAGCTTCAACATCAATTTTTTTTATCTGGCAACATTTAATATAGAAATGATAAATTCACAAACCAAAAACTAAATAAGCTTTTTTTAAAGTGACATTAAAGTTTCAGCACCAAATGCTAAGGGAACGGAACTTTACAATGAATGCCAAAAAATATCAAGTCTTCATCATCGAATAAGTCTTCTAAATCATTGAAAAGGTCCGAAGTTCCGAAGGGATATCCCTTTCATTCGCAGTCAAGTTCATGAGGACATTATTAGAAGGTTTACTAGGCTAGTTTCAATATGGGGCCCAGCAAACTCAGGAAACATTTCGTCAGCTGCAACTGTTGGTTTCATCTTCAACAACCCGGCTATAACTCGCTGATACTAAAGTTATTGCATGCACAATTGCACGAATTCAACTCTAACTTCTGGCAACCGTCTGGAAAACCTGTTTAAAGACCCTCAAGGGCTGGACCCTCAGGATAAAGTACCAATTAAGCTTATATTGTTATATGTAATTAGTATTTACATTGTAAAAAATAATATAAAATAAACAATATAATATGTATATAAAAAACCGTTTGACTATGACTGAGCATGAATTTCCAGTTTCACACGAAACATTCTTTTTTCGTTTCGTTTGTTTGAAGTGGCGTAAATAATCATTTTAAAGAATTAAGTATTAACTAGCAAAAAGCTGAGCTTGGTGAGGGCTCGGGTAGTTTTTGTAATGGGTTTTGTTATAGATAACACACCTAATCAATGGAGATAAAAACTATAGGTGTGATTGTTTTTGAGTTAAGTGTCTTGTGCTACAAGAATGTTTAGATTGTGATTTACCTTTTTATACTACATAGGTGCTAAACAAACATTGCCCATTGCGCAACAATTACGCTTATTGCAAACTTTCATAGGTAATTCAAGAGTATTAAGGCACCATTCTTTCGCCCTGATATTAATAGAAACGTAAAATGAATTAATCATCCTCATCATCTGGACAGACAGACTTGAAAAATATGAAATCTTAACCGAAGTTGACTTCTACGAATCTTTCCTTGACCGAAAGTATGGCTTTAAATACAATTCAAATTCAATTATGATGAAAAAAATTAATTCGGATATAAGTAATAATTTATTTTATTTACAGATGAAGACGTCTCGTGCCACAATTTTGCACAAGTATTTTAAATGCTAAATAAATGAACTTTATCCAGCGGTGTTCGAAGTATTATGAAAGTTTAGTTGCGTGACTGATATGTAAATATAAATCATGTTGAACCAGTCATTGACCTGCGAAGAAAGAGATTGCCGCTTCGGCAATGAGTTGTGTTTATTTATTATTATTGTGAATCATAGCGCCTTTTTGCTTATTGTATACCCGAAGTTTAGTGTCCGTAGTACTACTGCAGACACTCATAACAGAAGCTGGTATACTTACATAAGACAACATAACATAAACTCACGCCTATATCCCCGATGGGGTAGGCAGAGGTGCTAGCATCCACAGTTCGTCAGTTTATGTTTAGGTCCCAATGTAATAGGTGGCGAGCCTATTGCCATTAACCGGGCACTTATAAACCTGCGATAAATACAGAGGTACCTACACTACTTCGGAAAGCATCGAACAGTCATTGGTGTGTGCCATGGTAAACCTGGGATCGAACCCGATACCTCGTCTCAGCAGTCCATTACCCATACCACTAACCCTTATACAGACATCGACATTGTTACAATATCGGTCTTATTGATGACCTGTACCATATTTTGATGGAATATATAATATGGAATGAGACGCACAGGGATCTTATTTGAATAGCCAGATGCTGGTGAGTTGTTACAGTGTTCTGGCTGATCCACTATTATAGGACACTCTGTAAACTGTACAACTTGATTAAATTTAAAGTTTAAGCATGACCTAACTGTGAACATGTATTTCTGCAAATATTTTTGTTTTGTTTGGTACTACTACACTTTGGGAACTCTATAATGGAACTTCGATATTGCCAATTTGGTTTTGAAAGTTTGATGGCAGCCACTTCAGCCGCATCCAGTTAGACTAGAAAGCCGACCCTAACTGAGTTGGGAATAGGCTCAAAGAATGATGATAATGATTTTTGTTGCGTTTGGTAATTTTATGGTTGTATTTTTTAATATACGCAACATAACCGCTTTAAAGACAAAGCCCTTTCAATAAAGAATAAAAAGAAAAGTGGCCGTTAGCTTGACGGCTTCATCAGATGCCTTATCATAACCCATTCCATATAAATTCCAACCAAGCACCCTACCTACCCTACCCTCTTTAATCTATCCCTATAACATTTATCACAGATAAATTCAGTCGTTCAGTCTTGTGTGATTACTGGCGTAAATAGAACCTTAGACTCGTTACCAAATTTAAAATGTCTGTGGCAGTGACAGGTTTTTAGTTTAGAAAATACGTATTTCTGTCAAAGTGAAAAAGCATTATGCTTTTTAAAAACGTTTTACGGTTCACATACTCTGTCACTTTCTCACACCTAGGTTTTGTGTCAGGATATGTTCACTCGCACAATTTGTTCCTCTAAGGATAACTTCATGATCCAAATAAGGCCCCTGGGTATGGGGTGGCACCCCATACCCAGGGGCTAGATGGGGACACCATGGTCCCCACATTGGAGGAAGAGGGTCATCTCAACATGGATGTCCCCGGGTCTGCCGGGGTGCGAGAGATATGTCTTGTATAATCTCACCTCCGGCAATCAAGGACCCATGGACGGCGTGCGTTTTGGTCGGTTCAAGTCCAACATAATCACCTCCATCGGTTTTGGTGAGGTGGTATCCGTGGGGATTTTGCGCACGATAAAGACAAAAGTATAAAATTTATTTGGAATATATTTGGAAATTTATTTAGAAATTGAGTAAGATACTCACAATAGTATTGCACTCATGATAGCGCCGCCCGAGCCCTGGACAGTCAGGCCCCGTTGTATTCGGCGCTGTTATCACGTTTCGAACCCTTCTCGCATGCTCCGCGCTTCTCACCAGTTTCCTTCTCTTTCTGCTGCGACGCATTCTGGAATGTGAATTTGAAAATAGCATTATGTATTTAAAAAACTTTTTTTCTAAGCACTAATCTCCGTTGAATTCAAAGGCTCCACCAGATGTACAGATTGGAAAAAGTGAACGTCCAAGGGACTTGCACCCGCGAACAGGGGGAACGTAAAACTATCGAATTCGTAATGTAAAGGTATCGACAGAGCAGAATATTATGATAAGCAGCTTGACTACTGTGAACTTGTGTGTGTGAAGACCGCCAATCTCAATACGTTCATATTACGAATTAGATGGTTTTTCTGACTATTATGAAAATACCTTACATATTCTAAAATGTCACATACAATCATCTTGGGTAGCTGGTGAAGCCTTCTACCAATATTCTAACCAACGAACGACGAAAATTCCCTATAAGGACTGGTTCACGACCCGCCTTGAACTTTCACTTTTTCCAATTTAAATGCATAAATATTAAAAGAAAAGTACGATGGGACGGAAACGAACCAGTAATCTCTTATTATTTCTAATCATATTGTGCATGTGGGGTGTAAACACATTATTATTTATTAGACATAGACACAATGAAGTTATTGTCAATATTATTGCACATGTGCGGTCAGGCTAACTTCTTAATCAAAACGCTCTGCCACCGAACTACACGACTCGTAAATAACAACACAGTTGCACTTACGCACGTTCAATCAATCAAAACACGTCGTCAAGTACTGAATATATTTATCTGGAAACCGTTACAATGGATGTCAGGGGAGGATATTACCATACTCATCAGGTATGACAGACGAATTGGAGATCGAGACTAAGATGCTTGTTAGATAAGCTGTTCTATCTATTTAAATACAATTATAAAGAGTCAATATCCTAGACGGTCATTGAAGTAGCAACCGGCCCCTTTCTAGAAAGAATACTTTAAGCAACTGAACTATTCTTGGGTCACATTTACTTGGACCTAAGTCACGCAAGAAACAAATACTCTAGACCCCGATGGTACTAATTGTTAACTATCGTCAAACCACTGAGATTACAAAAAACTGCCTATGAATTTTCGGTTCTATCGCCAAAGAAAAATATTGTCACAATTAAATGAGAAAAGAGTTCATTATATCGTTTAACTGCATAGCATTCGCATTTTTTGTAATCTTAGTGGTTTGACAATGGTTGATAATTAGTAGAATCGGAAGCCTGGTGCGCTGTTTTGTGCCAGGACATATTCCCGAGGTTAATATACCAGCTATTAGTGGTTTCAAAATATCATTTTATACTTCAATACATCCAGATTCACAGAATTAAGATTTATTTCAATGAATTTTGATTGAAGATGAATGAAGATGAAGATGAATGAAGTCATATTATTCAGTTTGTTTCACTATTTTTGTTATACTATAATGTTATGAAAATTCAAAAATAAGAATTATCACCATGCATTTCGGACGCGTGCCTTCATCGGAACTTTTTTTCATAATCAGTGAACGTATTGGAGAAAAAAAGTCGCAGGTAATTAAAGTCTACGAACACATAAGTAGTAAGTAGACAATTAAACATGAATGTTTATAAATATTAATAGGTATTGACTAACCTTAGTATGTAAATGAGCTCATTGATGCCTGCAGGGCTGGAGCCAATAGCGGACATCTTAAATTCTTCTCATACATACAATGTAACTTAACGTTCTAAGGAATACTGTATACACGCAATAATATTGGCAGTAAAATATATTCTACTAACAATGTTTTGCACTAGTGTTGTGTCCACGACTTCGTCCGTGCGGATTTAGATTTGAGTTTTTGGACTGAACCCTAATATTTTTTCTTAAAGAAAACTAGCCTGAGTTACGGATTATAACATCAGCTTTCTATAGTAAAAAAGTATCGGAATTTACCCGTTACTAAAAGATGGACAAAATAATAATATATTTCCTATGCATCAACATCTTTTTTTTCTTAACGCATACCGCCATACATACACATACCCCATGAGCTTAAATCTTACCAAGGATATAAACACCTAAAGCTCACAATTAGATGGTATGCGTTACGATAAAATAATATGTTCGAAAAGTACACCTTAATATGCGAAAAACTGTTATTGAACAGTATAAACAGATTCTTATTTTCTCACGATATATTTAAGTGGCTAATGTATTTTATTGTCAATATTATTGAGAGTATATCACATCGGTCCTACAGAAATTTGATACCTTTAAATTTGGTATAAACTTTATACCCTTAAAATAACTTAACACAATTATGTAATGGGTAGATAATTTATAATTATATAATATCATTAACAAGATATCGAATTCCGTAATAAAAACTACGCGATGTGATCCTCGATAATATAGTGTTACCATTGCGGACTCTTTGATAAATGGTTTGAAAAATGTTCCCAGTGGTTGGCATTATAAAAATCTCATAAAAACATGGTGATATTATATGGTCGAATAAAACTATATAAATATCAAAGTAAAGTCCATATTACTTTCACACTATTGATATTTATATAGTTTATTTATCTAAGAACTTATAACAAAACGGGATTTACTACTCTAGGACGGTTGGTCAAATTTTGATGATTTTAATTTTGTCGGATTCGTCTATCGTCTACACAGTGTGTGTGTGTGTGTGTGTGTGTGTGTGTGTGTGTGTATGTGTGTGTGTGTGTGTGTGTGTATTAGTGTGTGATGTACGCGAGTAGTTGCCCAACTTTTCTCTAGAAACCGTGTACCTAGTTTTTATTTTTATTGCGTGACTATGCATATTACTTGCTTTAATAAAACGAAAATAATTTAATCTTGGTATAAGTTCTAGAGTTTCTACATGTTCTATGACAGTAAGGTCGAGAGGGTTGATACGTAATCAATAATTTTAACAAGTAGGTGGTACGTGTAGTAGCGCGGTCTTGCGGTATCACTTGCATAAACAAATACTTATCACAGTGTTTGATAAATGTTTGAAATGTTTAAATGTGGGTGGTCGCCAATATTAATATGTAAAATAAATAAGTATTTGCAGACAAACAAACTAAAATTGCTATTCCATCGATACGAAAGTGCAATGCAGCATTTTAATGGGGTATCAATATGAACTCTTACTTGCTTAAAGTGTATCTTTCTGTTCTGATCAAGAAGATACCACTAATGCTTACATTAAAGGCATCTTCTTGATCAGAACAGAACAGAACAGAAAGGTGAACAAAGGGGATTCTTTCAAGCTTACTTGAAAGAATCCACTTTGTTTACCCAGGTGATTTATTTCCGAGGTGATCAAAGTAGACTAATCAATTCCACTTTGTTCACTTAGGTAATATCATCCAGATCAATAAAGTGGAATAATCCATTTGTGTATAGTCCCTTTTGGAAACATGGTCTATCAACTGATTGCTGGTGACAGAAAATTTGTTAAAAAAAACTGTAGAATGCTCTACTGGCATCTAAGGTGTGACTGAAGGGTTCCGGACCTCTTAGTGGAAACTGTTCGAAAGCAAGTATCTACGTCACCAACTTTAACTTAACAATTACTACTTGATTTTATAAAACCATTGGAAAAGGACGATGACAATTGAATGAAACACATTTAGAAAGTTATTTTAAAGCATTGCTATGCATACTCAATGGCGTGGTTTGCCTACAACGACCAATATTAAATGGCATAAATACATTTTATTATAAATCATTTGTATTAAGAATCAATCACTCGACTGGAACTCAGTGGTATTGATTAGTCACAGATCGAAGTATAATTTCAAATAGGTCATTAAAATCCTTTGAGTAATTATAAAATAAATGTAATAAATTAATAAGTACCTACGTTATTTTTGTTACCGAGACCACAACATGAAGAATTATGTACCAATAACTATTATTATTTATATCAACTAAATATTTCATACATCATACAAGCTACCTACTACAATAAGTCAGAATCACGAAAAACTAATCTTTATTATAAAATTGAAAATTAATTTAAAAACAACCGTAGGTTGTTCCGGATATCCATCGGCAAAAACATTGAACCTAAGATGGGAGAAAAACAAGGCCCTGACGGGCTCGGATTGTTACAATATAAGTCTATAATGTAATGTAATGGTAGATTTTAGCTAATCCACTACTGAACTTCGATATTTTCCGTGAATCGACGGCCGGGGACCTCCACAACCAAATTGACGATATCGAAGATCTGTAGTTAGGCTCGGGCTTTTGAGGTCTCCAAATCCAGATCAGTGCAAATAGCCACATTCATGCATACAAATATTTGCACTGAGCAGGGGTTGAAATCGCGCTTCCTGCGTAACAGTCGTGTTCACTACCGCCACGCCGCTGAGGCTGTTCTATTACTATATCTACAATACCTGTATATAATATGACCAAAAATTAAATCATAATAACAACAACTACCTATATTGACTCCAATATACACTTGAGTTTTAAGTCAAGTGGTTCTTTTTTAAACATAGATTTTAAGAATAAAAAAATTGGTTGCCTGTAAAGTCGGTATACGGGCGAAAGTTTTACGTGACAACGACTTTGAGTGGTAAAATAATTTTAATGTGAATATTCATTCGTATAGTAGGAAGAAGGATGAAATAATAGTAACAATTTAAAACATTTATTTATACAAAGAATTATATTTAAAACATTAATTTATACAAAGAATCTCGCACTGTTATGTCTGTCTCTCTCGCTCTTAGGCGGGCTAACCATGCCCGAGTGGAAGGGACGCGTGCCTCTCACTCGCTCTCATTGTGAGCGCATAACGTGAGCGGAGCGTAACGCAGTTTCTTGAAGTGTCACCCGGCAAGCCAATTTATAAGACGTTGTCACGTCAAAACTCTAAGTTCTATATTGAAATATACCTAAATGAAAAAACAGTGGCATCACAACATGTAAGTCTTAAAATATTAAAATCTTTTCAGCAGTTATAAATTTTAATGTATGTAGAACTCGTAACTAGGTACCTACTTACCTACCTACTGACTACATCAGTTCATTGTCAAGCATGAATGTTTATTACATATTATATACAGTGTGGTATGCTCTAACGCGCCAAGTAATGAATCCACATTGTTTCAGCTCATCATTAGTTCGGAACGAAGCCGCGACGGGGCGCCACACACGACTTTTGTCTTGTAATTAAAATTATGAAACTGTACCTCGCCTTATTATACGCCTACAAATAATTGGTTCTGTTATTGATATTTCGTTCCTTTGAAGATATGTTTTAATTAGTTGTTCGCGCCCTGTCTGTAATTTGTTTTATCATTCAGATGCGGTAGGTGTCTAGGAATGTTCATTGTTAATCGTTTTGTTTTATTAAAAAGTAATGAATGTTAAACTAATAATTTAAAATATTATTTCACTGCATGTTACAAATTCTTATGTAAAGCTCTCAGACGAAAAGATATTCTTTTCGTCTGAGGTAAAACTATTTTTTTTTATAATCAACTACCTCTCTGTTGTAAAAGTGCTCCCAATATCAAATCTAGTTGGACAAGACGGCGGTGACACTAAGATTTATTACATTGAAAATGCTACTAAAAATAACTACGGCGACTTATTTCTGTCTAGCTTTGGATACTAGTGATCATCATAATATCCTCAGAATGTGGAAGCCTAAACCCACATTCAAAACGGATGCTAATTAATCATTTCATTTGCTGTTACTAAAGCATTTACATTACTCGTTGACATTATATTTATAGCCAATGAGGTGATGCAAGTTTTAATATAATACCAATTACATCAGCGCGTACGTCTCTGTTTCAACAACCATAAAACTGCAGGTCCAGCCGGTTCCGCTCATAAAACGGTTGTAAAAACAAATTGGAAAGTAATATCATTGTTTGTCTATGTCTACATTTAACGTGATTATTTACTTGATTAAATATATATCAACAGCGTATTTAAACTGTTGATTGATGGCACTTGGTGGAATTTATTGTTATACATTATTGATAACACACTTGTACTTCTTCACTTTATTTGTTAATGTAGTTTTGTCTTGCAGAATTCTCAAAGGTTTACATTAAATGTCCATAAGAATTCATTGTCATGAGCATGTAAGTAAGGTGTTTATCTGTAGTAATGTAGTTATGTACTAGATGGATTAGGAAAAGTAATGGAATAAATACATGCGTTTGTGAAATGATGAAAACATTCTTATTGATTTTTCCTGTCCTATCCTGTCCCGAAGTGTAGCTAATAAATGTTTGTATCAACAATTGTTACAAATGTGAGAAAAATATTTCAATTCAGTTGTTGAATATGATACGGTACTTTGTAGGCAGTGTGTGTAAGAAGATAAGTGAATTTTCATGTTGCGAATATGTATTGTCATGCGTATTTACCGGTTATATTTATGATAATAAATATAGATATATTACATTATTATTATGGACAATTGTGCCTGTTTGAATTGCGTTACTTCAAATGATAATTACATTGAAATTGGTTTAGTAAAATGCGGCGTTATTACATTTTGGAAAGAACACGACGAAGTTTTGATAACTACATATGTTGCTAATTTGGATAGCTGGATAAAACTTAAATTAATATTCGTAAGTAAGGTTTATTCGGATTAATATGTGTGATTAAATAATTGAAATAGTTTTTAGGATTGTCCCTAATGATTTTACAGAATCCCCACGAAATACCCACAATAGATTTTATAATAGATTTGAGAATTTATCATATATAAGTTCAGTCTCAAAGCGTGGGCCTGGGGGAGACTGGTGAAGTCACTTGTCATCCTAACTGAAGCTGGTCTTACTCTGGAGCTAGATGGGGACATCGTGGTTCCCACAGTGCCGTGGTGTGAGAGATAGGTTTTACACTATCACATCACCCAAAGATCTAAAGACAGCGTAGGTTTTACTAGGTTCGAATTCAAAATAACCACCATTCTGGATTTGGTGGGTGTGGTATCCGCGGGGATTTCAGGAAAAGGTATATTTTTATCTTTGAACCAAACAGAACAATTTTTTAATATAAGTTCAGCAATCTCTGTTCTCCATTCAAAATAAAACATATAAACAAAATGATTAGACCATGTAGTCGCTAAAGAGCATTATTTGTACGTCAATCAAAATCGTAGGAGAACATTTGTGACCGCGATCTTGCCAGTTGAGTTTATAGTTCAGTCAATATTGCCTTAATTTGGCATTTGTTCAATGTGAAGGGCAACGGTCAGAGTTTTGTTATTAGCCTTTGACTTTATCAATTTGCCATGTAAGAAAGTTTTAGATGATTTGATCAGTTTGATTTTTAGTGTTTCATAGATTAATTGTATGATGTTATGATACATTATGACATCGAGAACCCTTATTTTTAACCTAATGGTGCAATTTACTGTAAGCCATTGTTTCAAGAATATGTATTCTTAAATCTTCTTTCTCTGAGTGTTAATCCCGATTGTATACAAAACTTTTCCTTGGACTATTCATAATTTTGCTTCATCATTTGGTTTTTACGACGATTTACAAGACTACAATCACAGTCTTGTAAATAAACGTGGTTCAACACCTGATGCCTTCAAGGTTACTTGTCTCAGAGATAAGAATCTTGACGCTTTTTCGAACAAATACATAACCACTCGTTTTCTTGTTTTCCTCCTTTTTCCCCCCTTTTAACCCTCTGAGGGTAGCAAAGCGTGAGTTCCTGGTACAGTACCCATCTGTTACCGATTTTCTGTCTGTACTTCTTTATCTTTCGAAACAATATTGAAAGTATCAGATATCTCTGACACTATCGGATAAACAGCTTCCGATTAAGTTATATCTAAGGTAACCTTTTCATCAATTTATATATAGAAGATAATTTATATACATAGCAGAAATTTCAAAATTTAAAACTAATCTTATCAAATTGGTCATGTTTTACGTCTTATAAAAAGCTCGTTCGTAATAGAAGAACATTCTGTCTAGTCGAGATAAAAATGTGAAAGTGTGTATAATGTGACGCGGATCGTTCTGATGGGCGAATGAAATTTACGTATCCAATTGATATCCATAACCATCACATCTCACTGGAACATATGAGCGTTAGTGAAGGACATTTAGGGGTTATTGAATAAGAATACGACTTGTTTTGATGTCTTTGGTCGAGGCGCGGGTTCGATTCCCGCTCAATGCTAATATTTGTGTGCTGAAATATGAATATCTGCACTGCTCTGGATATGTATAATCAGTATGTATTTACAAAAAAGCGTCTGTGTATGTTTGTATATCTATGTATTTATCAGTGTTTTCCTATATTTTACGACTTTATTTATTTTGGTAGGTACAGGCTGATGAATCAATTAACAAAACGAATATCAATTTTAATCGTATTCCTGTATAACCATTTTCTAGTCGTATTTCCCAGACATATTGAAGCGAAAGATTTTGCAAGCTGCTAACCCCGTAGGTACCGAGAATTTACAGCCATTACTCATAGGCATCGTTTGTCTTCGTAGTAGATCCTCTATTATATCCGAAGGGTTGATGACTTCCCGGTGATGTGGGAAGACAACCAAGCCTTCGGAAGATTAATTGATTATGTAAATAAATGTGTTGGAATTGAATCTCCAGTGCAGTGATACATTTAAAACCTTGGGGCCTTGGTTGATACAAAATATCGATTTCTATGACATTGAGTAACTATGCGATCAATGTATCTGTGATTTATGTTACAATGTGATATTTGGTATAATATGTTTATATATTTTACAATTATTAATTAGAAGTAAATATTTATATATTGCCAAATAAAATTGCGTGGTACATTATAAGCTATATGAATTAGCTGGTTCCTCGAGCTTCTTGTTATTTAATCCTTAAAGAGATACTCAACGAGAAATGTATGTTAATCTCACGAAACTAAAACCATAGGCCATCAATCCGATTCCGTACATGTACTTAGTACGTTTTGTTAAGATAAGTTAGCGATGTTGAGAGAGTACATGGGAATCGTAAACCCACAAATTAACTAACAAGAGAAATATTGTAGTATAAAGATGTTAAAGGTCAGTTGCACACTTATGCACAAGTTACACGTTATAGTTACAGACATATATGTTGACCCCAAATGCGCCAACAAATGTGCTCAGTAAGCGATTTTTGAGGATAGTTTAGGGCGTTCTATGGCGACGAAGGAGTTTCTTTCGGGACTTTAGATCCACTTCTTGCGAAACATCAGTAGAACAAGTCAATAGTTATCTGTTCTATGTAATTGTATTATTACGAATCCCTGTCTATTGTGTAGTGATCTATTAGATGAGAGAGCATTGATCAGTGTCATCGAACTATTAAATTAGCAAAAAAAAAATAAAAAGGTATCACGATGGTTTATTTCTCGTAGATTTTTATTTATAACATAGTTATTATTGTTAAAGCTCTAATTAGAAATAAGTAAAATACGTTTGATAAAATCTTTGAATTTATAAAATTTGTATAAAACTTTATGTATAAATATTCATAGAACTTCCACATAATAAATTAAATTAAGATAAGAGTTGGAAGGTTACTTCTATGTATTATGTATTAAGCCATTAGCGAGGTTAAAAGCAATAAGAGAACTAAATATTAAATAGTTACTTTTCTTTCCAAAAAAAATGTAGAATTTTGTAAGCGTGTGTTAAGTAGATTTCTGAGGACCAACCAAAACCATCCAAATTCAAGCTTTCATGCATTAGACGTGGCGACATCTTCCGTCCTAATTGAGTAGTTCGACTGGAGAAGTACCTCCCCCTACAGAATACCGTGACTATAATAACCTTGTTCCCGGTGGTGTGTAGCGTAGTATGAGCTCACTGGAGAGCTTTTGTGCTGTCAGTGGGCAGACCAAATTTGTCTACTACACTAGCGCACAGAAAGTATTTAAACCTTCTTGGCCATCTAAACTAGACCATGATAACCATTCTTAATCACGAGACCGTGACCACAAGCAAATGGTATAAAAAACTGTTAGGTTTAAACTCAAAGGGTTTGAACTTTTTTTATAGATATGTCACCCAGCTGGGAGCAGTATTTAATCATCGTGGTTTTCGTATGCAACTGAGGGTATGATTATACAGTAATAATAGAGTGCGTACGATAAATGGGACGGCTATATTAATAAACGATAAACTAGTGATGACGTGACTTCATTACTTACATGCTTCACTACCACTAAGAAAAGCAATTACGATACAATGTAACTACCCTCGGTGTACTAGTAAAAGCTAATAGTTATGTTATCCTTACTAACTGGAAGCGCCTTTACTGAACATTGTTTCTGTCCCGTAAAGAACTAAAATTTTAAATAAATAACGTAAGCAAAAAAGAGAACTTAATTGCTATTTTTTTACAGTGTAATTTCTATTTTTTTATTTATTTATTTTGTGTTAAAAATAACACTAGGCAATGATACTGTCTGCATCTTACACGAATGTTACAACTGAGTACATTTTCCAAATATGAAAGATTATATTTTATACATCGCTAGTCTACATCTACATGTAAACTAATATTATAAAGAGGAAAACAAATATATTTTTATATGTGTGTATGTTTTAATGAATAAACTCAAAAACTACTGTACCGATTTAAAAAATTCGCATACGCAAACATATTTATTAGCGTGCTTAGAGTGGCTCTATTAGAATTTCTTGAAAGACTTAACATTGTCATCTTGCATCTTGCCATTATTAATTGTATTTTAAACAATATTTACCATATTTTACCACATACCATACCAAAAATATATTGGCGAAATTATGGCGATTCTGGTACAGAAATTAAGAAAAAGTTGAAGTTATACTATTCTTCAAACGAATTGCCTAGAGGCTCTATCACTGGGTATATCGTCGAGTAATGTTTTGTCACATTTATTATAACATAAACAGGCAAATTATTTGAACAATAGGAACAGTGATTGGACTTCCTATCTCCAATAACTAAGTGTTCACCATTAAAGTAATATAATAAGGACATAAAATAAGGAAATTATGATATCTATCGTACAAGGCTGGTCGTGAGATGCCGATACCGTTGTGAGGTGCTTACTAATTGTTCTCGAATAGAAATTATAGAGTCAAGATATAATTTCTATTACGCAGTAAGAAAATATTCTATGCATGAAAGCATTAGAAAGATATAATAGACCTTTAAAAGAACTGTAATTCATTCTGTCTTTTTCAAACTTCTATTTCATTTTCTGATATATTTTGGATAAAAGTATATAATTTATTTTCATTGTTATTCAATTAATTATGTTTTTATTTTTCATTCTAATATCTATATTATATTATATTTTACATTCTAATAGTTGCTTTTTATTCAAGTCATACTAAATTATTTTTTCTGACACAAGAGCTTGGCACTTATTTCCCCATTATATACACTATATCTGTCCATAATGAAATAAATCTGGCTAGGTAGTTAACCAGTTCAGAACTAAATTAAGTCATATAAAATTTTACGCCCACAATCACAATTTATTAGAATTTTATTCGTGTTCATAAGATAATGGATAAAATAATTATTACAAAATGATAAACCATCGAGTTACCGTGGTAGATTCCGCCACAGTAAGTAACTGTAGGCGCACGTTGCGGCATGGCGGCCCGGACAAGGCTCTCCCGCGGTGGCCAGTTCTCGCTCCTTTATCGATCACAGGCCCTATCATTAGATATCATTGTGATCTATGATCAAATATCAATGCGCTCGCGACGCAGTAGGGCTGATACTGACCCGTTTAAACCTTTATATTACAGACGTGTAGAGTGTATCTTTAGACGTATAAATATTATTTTGAAAAGTTCATTTTTGCCTAGTGGTATGGGTAATGGACTGCTGAGACGAGGTCTCGGGTTCGATCCTAGGTTACCATGGCACACACTAATGACTTTTCGATGCTTTTCGAAGGTATGTGTGTATTTACCGCAGGTTTATAAGTGCCCGGTTGATGGCAATAGGCTCGCCACCTTACATTGGGACCTAAACATAAACTGGCGAAATGTGGGTGCTAGCACCTCTGCCTACCCCTTGGGGGATACAGGCGTGAGTTTATGTTATGTTATGTTATGTCATTTTTGCGTTAGCTGCCTATTATATCGTGTTTATTTAGGAAGATTGAATGCTTCAAATAATACTTAGTACTATCTATAAGAACAGTAGACATATGACCGTCTCAGGTGATTGTTCTACTAATCTTGTTATACTGAACCTTTTACCTTCATACGCTTTACGGTCAATCGTAGATAACGTCATTCAGAATAAATGAACAAAAAAAAATTTGCATTACAAAAGCTTAAAAAAATGAACGCCATTATTTCCTTAGTCAAAGCCCTAGTTACCTACAGAAAGCCGACAAATTTATCTCACATTACAATAGAACAATATCCTAACGACAAGCCTCCTTTATCTCTACTGCGGTCAGATGTAATAATGAAATAATTAAGTCAATAGCTTATAAAAAAATAATGACATTAATCTTCTTCTCTATTTCGTTCTGTAATCGTTTCACTTGTTTGTTTTATATTGTCAAACACGAATACACTTTTTCAAGTATTCGAAATTGGAACAACGTTACAGTTTTTGTCTATGATATTGTTTTATTTTTATACGTTATCAGTATCAGTTGATTTATTTCAGTCTATTAATAGATCGTCTTACTGATTGTTTATGGTACAAGATATGTTTTTTTTTATTATCTCTCTATTACAAGGTGACAAGTTGAACAGGACTTACCATGACGTGTTAAAACGTGAGTCGTTCGAGCTAGAAAGAAGCATTGAGCTACAGGTCCTTATAATATAGAAAAGACTACACACAAAACCTAAACCTTCTAAAAATATATAGACATGTAAACGGTAAATAATACGCTTCAAAAAAAGGAAGTAGCCCTTCCCTCTTCACTAATCACTACATAGTACCTATAAAATAAAGTCGCGTTCTCTGTCCCTATGTCCCTTTGTATGCTTAAATCTTTAAAAGTACGCAACGGATTATGATGCGGTTTTTTAAATAGATAGAATAGTTAAAGAGGAAGGTTTATATGATGTATATAACATCATGCTACGACCAACAGCTGCGGAGCAGAAACGAAAAATGTTGCAAAAACGGGGTTACGCAGACGAAATTGCGCTGGTCAGCTAGTAAGTAATAAGACATCCGTATTACCTGGCTGGGTCTCTCGGCAAACAGTGACGCTCCTGTACAGCCACTCCACCGCCGCAGGTTTTCGAACACGTAGACCATGAGCCCCATGAGCTCCAAGCATACACGGTCACGTTCGTTCGTAATATTTCTGTCGATCTTGACACCTGGAGATGAACGGATTCTTGATGAACAATTGAATATTGCAAATTGCACATATACCACCTATATTCCTAAAAGTTTGATAGTACATAAATAGGAAAATCGTTCGTGGCCACTGTTCGGTGACTTATCCTATATTATCAACCTGAATAACTAAGAAAATCACCACCGGAGGGTGTCGTAAAGGTGCGCAAACATACGCACACGATATCGAATTTTCCTTCTTTCGCAGACGATATCGTCATCAGAGAAGGAAAGCCCTTTACCAACTCATCTGGCCAGCGTGGAAACAGTAGGCGAAAGCCTCCCAACATTGTGAGAGGTTTATATCCAGCAGTGGACTATGACTGACTAATTTACTTATTGATATAATATTAAGACCCCGGGCTCCGAGGAAAAACCTCGGATGAGATATTGGTCATTCTCATTATTCTTGCGTAACCATACCTAAAAGCTAGTCTTGAATTAGATTATGCAGCTGGCAGGAAATAGGGTGGTTTAGTCAAATTTTAGTTTTAATGAAATTTAACGTAAGCTTATACTTATTAATACATCAAACTAGTGCGCATTAATGTTTACGATTAAAATAATACAAATATGCGCGCTTAATTAACAAACTAAAACTCTTTGGTAGCTGGATAGTGCATTATCATGTTAGGAATGTCATCCCACGCAGTCTTCCACGTGGAACAGTAAAAGTTGAAGTATCAAAACGTAGCCATAATGAGTAAAATATTTTGTGCGTTCGGGTCAAACCGAACAATGTGTTTGAAACCTTTTGAGAAGTCTGTGTGTCGTTAGTCGCTACTCGGCACTACACAAGCATATGTCTAGCCGGCAATCATCCTACCTCATTGTAATGTATGTATGCCAAATTTTCAAATGAAATGAGCGGTCAAGGAAACATTGATTCAGCTGATAGCCATTTCTATTAAATGAATGGCGGATTGATTGATGGGTCATTGACGTTGTACGAAATGTTCCACTTGTTGAAATTGTGCCTAAATTGGCCCACATGTTTCAATCTTAGGCTAATGTTGTTTAGACATTTATAATATATGGCTTTTTCGTAGAAACGTGATTAAAGCCACGTATGTACTGCTTCGTCTAGCATATATCTAACACAATTTGTATAACATATCTTAGTATGACTACCTACTTTTTAGTAACAAAAAAATTCTATAAATCAATTTGAGATGAAAATTCAATTTCTTTTACGGCAGTCGTATATTCAATTGCCATACTGAAGCACATAGAATACTAACCTTTAACATTTTTTTTCGTGCGGAAAATTGCCCTCCTTCCCCGCCGGAGCCGGTTGGAAGGTTATGTCGGACTCGAACCGACCAAAACGCCATCTTTGGGTCTTTAGTTACCGAAGGTGAGAATGTGAGATAGTAATCAACATATCCCTCGCATCCCGGCAGACCCAGGGGCGGGTGGGGTGTAGTCCAGACAATTAGGACCACCAAGTCATAATCATATAGGTACCTAAGAATATTTAATTTACTCAAACATTGACGTTTCGTTTTGTCTGTCGTATTTATATACAGCAGACATGACACATTCTTACAATCATAAATCAAGTTATTTTTATCCTTGCATGTTTAAGCTTAAGCATGCCTGCAAGGATATCAGTTAATAAATGATCGATGTTAACTTCAAATGCAACCGTTTAGCGAATTTGTCCAAGGAAAGTGCTCTCTGATCACTGTAAGCGAAGATCAAAGCGACATAATTGATGATATAATAACTTACCGGTCGTCCAACCACCGTGTTCGTTGTTTGTGCATATATTAGTGAGTCCTGTGTACACCCCGCAAGTATCCTGTAACAATAACAGCTTGGCTTTACTCCTTGTACTGTAAACATGTCTCAGTGTTGCAGTACAAACAATTTTGTGTCGCATTACTCATGTGATTTATAACCTTTTACTCGGTGAAGCGCTTAATACAGTCAAAGGGAAAAGTAAATTGGCAAACGAATAATGTTTACAAACACTTTTTTTATTTTTATACACTTTCAGCGATATCTTTTATTTACATTTTTATACAAGGAACTGCGAAAAAAAATGCTTTGTATTATATATATGTATAACTTTTACCTTATCATTCGACCTAAGCACAGTTTACCTAATTATGTGACAAAAGCATGAATCAATAATCAGATGTAGTTGAATACAAATTAAAAAAACTATAACACTGTAATACTCTTTATGGAGGACTAGCCCAGCTGGTGGGTGTTATGTAAGCAACGGACTTGTTATAATCAGCACGTTTCAGGCAGCTATAATACTAGATCGAACTTGAAACGTTGGGTGCAGATGATCCATAAATTAATCAATATCTATCTATTGCACGCCTCCGACGTCATTCGTTACGTCTAGCTGAAATGAAGTACTTCATATTTTTATGTCAGTTTCACAATTATTCATTGCGAATGCCCGTAATCCCCGAAAGGGTACGTAGAGGTGTATTAAACACCCACATTTGGCCAACTATGATTTTCGGTCCCACGTAACGGGAGCGAGCCTATTGCAGCCAATCGGGCACCTTGTACCAAAAAATGGGTATGCCGGAAATAAATTCCTAACCGAAAATGTTGCAGCTACATAAATTTGAAAAAAAAATGTTACCCGATTTTTTGTTATGAGGTGTAAATCGCAAGGGAATTAAATATGTATAAATTAAAATTATATTAATACGCACAAGCACTACCAATTAACGTCTTGTAGAGTATCAGACGTTCACTAATAAACATTACTTTTCATTTATCGTCATCTAAAGTCAAGTTACTCATGTTCTTATATTTTTTATTTGTTGACAGTGTAACTTGTACAAAAAGCCATACAATTTACATAAAGCTTTGTTCGAATTATTTACGATCTGACGAAAACGTCACTTTACGGAAATATTTCGTTGTGTGATCGTCGATCTTTTGTTAAACAAAGAAATGACTTCGCTTCGTAAATCAGCAGTGCGAGCTTCAGATTTTATTACCCACCTACTTTTGTTTGAAACTTTTAGGCGTTGAGAAAAATGCATTTCAGTTCACATTTTTATTGGTAGTAGTTAGTAGGCGGTTGGAGTTATATGTTGACACCTATAATTAAGTGAAATACTATGTATATTGTGTTGTGTTGGTATAACTTGGAAGATAATTGTCAAAATTATTCTTTCAGGTCCGTTTAGAAAGTAGGTGTGTAGAATAGAATAGAATATGTCTTTAGTTGTGAAATATAAGAGTGATCTTGTAGAGTAGGTAGTAAACTCACTATATTTAGCCAATTGGGTATACAAATAATTTTAAAAGTTTGTTAGTCAATCGTCTTAATGATTATCATAATAATATCTATGTATACGATCAATATGATCAATACGATAATAATATGTATACGATCCCAGGTACCTAACCTGGTCCGTATCCTGGATTGGTGCTTCACACTGGTGACATCGACTACGAGGTCAAGGTGCGCATTACCGCTGCATGGGCCAAGTGGCGCGAGGTCACTGGTGTCATCTGCGATCCCAAAATGCCGGTCAGGTTGAAGGGGCAGGTCTACACAACCATCCTTAGACCTATCCTCCTAAACGGCTGCGAAGCATGAAATGCGTGTCGCGGAGATGAATATAAATATTGAGACAATATTTTTATAATTACATTTGAGTTACACACAGTATAATCAATCTATCGGCCAATCACAATACACTGCACTCTCACGCCGGGCATACGGTCATCGTATGCAGCTCCGAGTCCTGGCTATCATCACAGTGATGGCAATCGGACGTTGGCTCCTTTTGGATTCGATGCAGGTAATCCCCGAAGCGCTCGTGCCCGATGACCACCTGCGTCATCCGGTACGAGAGGCTGCCATGTGGCCTCACTAGCCAGTCCGCAATGATGGTTCCTACCGCCACGCGCTATTACTACGGAGTGCCCTAAATCTAAAGTATTGTAATATGGAAATAACATCGTGCCAATGTCTTTTATTCATGTTTTCTCTTATATCCCTCGACATACACTTTCACCCTTCTGCGCTATAATCACCAATATAAATTCATTTTATAACATAAATTTGTGTTACAGAAATTAAGTCCAGTCATAAGTTAAATACGCAATACAAAACATAATTCATAACAAATTAATATTGAAACAAAGGGCTCTTAATAACCAGTGGAAGTGTCAAACGATGATTATAATTTCTATCACAGTCCTTGGCAGTACTTTATGTTGCCGGTAGAGGGCACACTTGAATATTAACTAAGCGATAACATCAAAGGTAAATGCGTTTTGAAATGAATCGTTGATTCTTAACTTAGTGTTAATAAAAAGGATTTCACTATTACATTAATACAAGTCAATAATAATGTAATGATTAACGTATATACAGTAATAAAAACAAGTTTTTAATATACTTAATGTGGACAAGATTTGAATTAGTTACACTGATCCTTGGCACTATTGACCATTGATTCATTACTATTAAATTTTCGAGGATAATGAATATGGGATAAGTGAATAAGTTAAGTAAAATCACAAACAATTTCGATGTCTCAAATTGTGTAATTTAGCACTGATTTCAATTACAATATGATATAATTTTTTTATCGCTTTGTTTTAGGTATTGAGGGACCGTACAGTTTGTATACAATATCTTGGTTGAATCCGTTGACTCACCATATACTGAAAACTTAAAATCAGATCTATACATATTATAATGTACTTACTTGTCTTTAACACTAATTAATGGTTTGGCACTATTTCATCACTGTGTTGTGACACTTACATCAATAAATTTAACTCTATCATCAGTTTTAATAGGCTGGTTGATTGCTAATGCACAATTACCTATATCATAAATTTTAATAATATTCAAAATTATAGTCAGGTTCAGCAAATACGCGAGTTATAAACTCGGTTATTACAAGGTAGACTACGGTGAAGTGAAAATTTGCGATAAACAGCAACATTATAATCTTTTCTTTCATAATGACGGTATCATCATCAATTTCATCACTATCGTTATCTCCTCCAGAAAGATATTCCAGGATTCATGACAGCACGTAATATAATATATCTCTAAGACTATATTCAAAAAGTGTGTGTATACAAGTAAGTGTTTATAATGTACAATATGAAGGCATTTACAAAAAAAAATATCTATGTAGGTATGTTCATTCACATTCTAGAACCCGTAACACAAGCTAGTTAAGCTATGCTTACCATGGGTCTTGGTGACGTTGTGTAGATTGTCCTATTTGTTAGATTGTTAGATTGAATATTTATTTATTTATTATTTATTAGTGTTTTCAGTTACCATGTCTTCATTCCTGTTAAGTTATTGTCATCTTATCGTCATAGCCTTTGACTTTTACCATTATTGTATTGTTATTTAGCCTTAGACGTATTTGAACCGACCCATGACTTACGCATAGAATGTACATATCTTCAGAGATCCGATAGCGATAAGATAAGAACATTTTACTTGCAGTGAAATATGCGTAATACAGTACATAAAAGGAGCGTCTGTCTGTATTTCATTTTATTACCTTAACGTATTTTACGACCAAGAGTTTGCACGAACGGATATTCAGACATAGTTGAATATTGAACCTTTATGCATGACAAAGCAGATTTAGTATTAATATTACTATAGAAACAAACTTTGATGTTTGAAAACATAATTCTTTATAATGTGTTTACGATTGTTGTTATAAAAGCAACACTATAATCTACGACGCAGTTGATTGGTAGATATATAAAAGCTGTTTAAGGGCCCAGATCGTGAAAATCACCGAAAAGAGTGTTACGATATTTCATATTTAACTTATTTAGATATGATTGATATCAATGATAATTTGTATATATTACAATCAAAGACCAAAATATATGTTAGTCTTATATTAAATCCTTAAAACCTAATAATTGCTATATAATAAACGTCAACAAACGCACAAAATTTGACAAAAATGCAAAAACATGCCTTCGTATTCTTCAAATATTACCCAATAAATCAACACAAATTGATAAAAAGAAACACTTTTTGAACACTGAAGAAACCAATACTTAAACCTATGTACTTTTTTTTGTACCTTTACAAACAAAGACTTCCTCTTTTAAAGCCCTAAAATCTAGATATGTTCTACGTAAATTCTCCATAGAAAAATGTATGAAAAATCACGCGCATCCCGATATTATGATTTAGTAACCCGCATCGCTACTGATCGGCAGTACGTTTTTATGGTTCAAGGTGACACCACGCGTGTCGGATGCGCCAGCAATATTACGTGTTGTGAATTTGTGTTTTTTGTGAAAAACTGTAAGTATAACATTTTTATAACTAATTTACTTTCAGTAAGTAGAAAGTACCGATATAATGAATGTCTGAAAGAAAACCATGATGGAACTAGATATAAATCGTAAATAATGCAAAATTATTTAGATACCTATTTTGTTGAATAGGTTATTTTATGAACCTTGTAAAGTAGATATCAATTCAGGCTTGAAACAATCAAAGCCCTGCCCACTTTATTTTCTCGAGATAGGAACTGGCGGGGTATGCGTATGACTGGGTATGGTTATGACTTATGAAGCGTAGTCGGTAATCGAGGGTTTTTTTCGCAGGACCTTGCTAGTTGCTACATAATACCTAGTAATCTGTGGACTGATTGATTTGAGTGCCATGCCAGGAAAAAGAAAATTTAGTACGCATTACAAAAATATGAAAGTCAAAAGATCTCGGAATAAAATGTAAGTTCCTCCCTACTTATTTATTTATTTGCCTACTTCACTAAGTCTTGTCCCAAATATCTAGAAAAAAATTACGAGATTTGTGAGTGTCCTGTAAAAATTCTAGTTTTATTTGTGTGATTATCATGTCTAAGTAGGTATTAATAATAATAAATTTTATTACATTACTATTCGTTTTCATGTACATCATATTGTCTAGATTGTGAAAGTAGGTATGTTTCCTATCTGAAATAGCACCGGCGCGCGGCTTTGTCGACATACTTACCGCCAAAGACGCGACGCGCCTGGGGTCTGACTTAGGGTTGTACAAAAATTACGAAATAAATAAAAAGTGGATAATATTGATGAATAATATTTCCAGTATGGAAAATAAAGAAAACATTCAGGCCGAGAGCAACACTGCTACGCGCTGTATAGAGGTAAGTTGTTATACGTAATTCTTGTAGACTTGTTACATAAATAAACAAACTACTTAGTGATGGGCGAAGACAAAATCTCGTATAGATTTTTTTCTTGAAATTTTTATTATTTTCATTAGGAGACAAACACCTTAGTACCTAAATAGTTCTCAATTACCTACTTCCTCAAAAAAAAATTCACGATCAAATCCCGTAGTTTACCAGAATCAAGAATTTTTTTTTGTAAAAATTTCCTTTTACGCGACTGCCTAAAAAAAGAAGTATACCTATTACGTTCAGGGTGTACGTATGTATGTACGTATAATAAGTAATATTTCTCTGTGGCACGATAAGTTCAAAATTATTGAACCGATTTTGATGATTTTAGTATCATTAGAATTGTCTTCTAAGTCCGAGTGACCTATTGCGTAATTGTACGGATTCTTTTGCACTTTTATAATTTGTCTTCATCAGTTATGACATATAAATAAATAAACATAATAAAAATTTTAAAACCCGACAGAATAAAAAATGAATTGAACTACTTAAGTAACAAAAATATTTAATAAAAATAAACACCATTGTAATATTATAGCGTATTTCGTGGCCTATTTCCAAAGGAATATTTAGCTAGTCAGGAATATCTTCGAGCCTGTGACGATTTCAATGGGTCTCGACGGTGAATTCAATTTATTACAATGGTGAATTATGTTAGATAAAAATGATATGACGTTATCCCGTAAAATTATTGTCCTAAACCGACTTTACGAACAACCAGTTTTTTATTGTTTATTTATATAAAACGTTCAAGATTTTGATCTAGTGTTGTGTTTCAAAGATTAGGGATTTCTTAACTATGTTTGAAGAAATTTGACCCATTCTTTTCAATTATTTTTTTTGAACAATCAATCCATGATCTTTCTTTACAGGAACTTGTTATTGAACACGGTCAAGAGGGAAAGGTGGATGAACTGGAAGTTGGGCGTAGAGTAGCAGATGTTTCTTTTTTTTTTAAAGCTCTTCAGGCCATAGGGGAACACGGTCCAATGGATTGTAAGTTAAGTTACCTCAGTATAATAGGTGAAGTAAAAGTTGGTCTGGACTCAAAACTCACCATGAAATGTAGTATGTGTAATATGAAATTTACTGTATGTTTGGTTGAAAAGAAAGAAGATAGCATGGAAGTGAATCATCAAATAGTATCTGGTATAATATCATCTGGTGGGAGCTACTCTCAGTTAAAAACATTAACTGCCGCAGTAGCCCTACCAATCATGTCACCTTCATTATACAATGAAATTAATAATACGGTTTGCGATTGGTGGGAAAAGACAGCAGCACATTCCATGGCAGAAGCTGTCAAGGAAGAAGCAGAGTACGCAGTGTCTATAGGTAGTGTTGATAAAAATGGTACACCATTAATATCTGTTGCTGTTGACGGTTGTTGGAGCAAGAGATCTTATGGTAAGAATTTTTCCGCCTTATCCGGTGCAGCTGCGATAATTGGCATTAAAACTAATAAAGTATTGTTTTTTGGAGTTAAAAATAAATACTGCGTAGTCTGTGCACGAGCCGCAAAGAACAATAGTCAGCCCCCGGAACACCATTGTTTCAAGAATTATTCAGGATCATCTACCGCGATGGAATCGACCATAATAGTTGAGGGGTTTAAACGTTCCGTTGTTGATCACGGTGTAATTTATAATAAATTTGTAGCAGACGGCGATTCCAGTACTTATAAAAAAATATTAGATTCGCGTCCGTACGATAATTTAATAGTAGAGAAAATTGAATGCAAAAATCATCTTTTACGAAACTACTGCAATAGCTTGGAGAAACTGTCGAAAGACTCTAAATATCCTTGCGAATTACGGAAATTCATAAAAGAAAGGTATTTGCGTTTAAGAACGGGTGTAAAATGCGCGATTAAATATTGGGGGGATCAAAATCAGTCACTCGAAGAAAAAATAAAAAATCTTAGTGAAGATATCCTAAATGGTCCACAACACGTATTTGGTAATCACCAACATTGCAAGGAGTATTTCTGTAGACCTGATACTCGTCGAATAGAACCTGTTGGGTTACTTCCAGCAATTGTTGGATGCGGATTAATGGACGCGGTAGAAATTTTAAGTAAAAGACTGTCATATCATTCTAGAAGTTTAATTCATAATTGCACAAGTAATATAGTTGAAAGTTTTAACGGAGTAATTGCCAAATTAGTTGGGGGTAAGCGTGTAAATTATTCTTCCCGTGGTTCTTATGCGGGCCGATGCGCAGCTGCTGTTGTGTCTTTTAATACGGGATCGATTCATACTAAAACTCATGAAGTCATATTTAAATCTAGTCCTAATCCTTTGATCGCGAAAGTGGAAAATTTATTTATTTATTTATTTATTTATTTATTTATAACGTTAACACTATCATTACAGGTACATATTAAACCTAATACAATAGTGACGCCAGTGTAAATATAATTGTAATCGTAGAAACCGTTTAATTGCTAAACCTAAATTAAGATTGAAAAAAGGCCACAGCGCTGTATCGAAAGACGCTCACTATGGACCAAACTGCGAAAAACCTGATCTGAGTCCAGAATTATATGAGAAAGCCAAGATATCTTTTTTAGCCGATTTAAAGTTGTCTTGTGCTGAAAGAGAGGAGCTTGAAAGGTCGACCCATTTGCAAAGAAGTAGTGCGGAGTGGATGAGTGCAAGGAGAAAATTACTAACCTCATCATCATTCGGGGAAGTTTGTAAAAAACGAGAGAGCACAAGTTGTGCTGCTCTCGTTGGTAAAATCGTTTATGGTAGTAATATCTCCAGTTTGCCTGCTGTACGGTACGGTATCGAAAACGAAGAAACCGCAATTAGACAGTTAGAAATTCAAGAGAATATTAGTATACAAGGTTGCGGTTTGTTCGTCGACGATCAATATGAATTTCTTGGTACTACACCAGATGGCATTTATGCAAACGGTTTAATTGAAATTAAGTGCCCACATTCTTTAGCTGGCATGACTCTTGATGAAGCAATGGTCAAACATACCTTTTGGGTTAAGGACAGGACTTCCAAGGGTTATGTCATAAATAAAAATCATAACTGGTATTTCCAAATTCAGGGACAAGTACATATTACTAAAAGAAACGTTTGCATGCTTGGCATCTGGTTTGGTGCTACTGTACCTATGAAAGTTTATATTATAGAAAAGGACGACAAATTTTGGAAGGAGAAAATGGAGATGAAATTAGTTAGGTTTTATTATGATTGCCTTCTTCCAGAATTAGTTGATCCTCGGCAGTCACGAAGCATGCCCATTCGTGACGCGCCCAGTATCATAGAGGCTATGAAAGAGAGGAAAGAAAGAGCTTTACGTGTTTTGAAAGAGAAGAACGCCTAATGATTTTGAAAGAGACTGAGGTAACTTAACTACCCAGCCGGTTGATTCACGTAAACACGCCAGTCCAAAAGTCGTTTTAACTTAGAAACTTAGTAAACACCTTTTGGTTTTCTGTTTTAAACGCACTTACTTATCTAGTCTTGGATTGTCATAAATCTTCCAATAGCTCAATTATTACCACAATTCCTATACGATTTTGAAGAGTTACCTGGTGTAAAGAATCATCAAAATCGTTTCAAAAATACAGCGAATTGAGAATCTTCTTTTTTTTTTAAGTCGGTTAAAAGGGCTTAATTTACAAAAAACGAAGTGACATTTTTAAGTCACTACGCTACAGTTTTTTTACGTGAATCGGGCAGCTGGTAATATTTTCATTCTGATAGGTTTTGCAATAGCAATTAATTTTATATTCAACTAGCTGACCCACGCACCTTCGTCTGCGTCACCCCGTTTTTGCAACATTTTTCACTTCTGCTCCGCACCAGTTGGTTGTAGCATGATGTTATATACATATAAACCTTCTTCTTTAATCATTCTATCTATTAAAAGAAACCTCATCGAAATCTGTTGTGTAGTTTTAAAGATTTAAGCATACAAAGGGACATAGGGACAGAGAACGCGACTTTATTTTATACTATGTATTGAATTAGCAGAAATCAGAATTTGATCAGTACCTAATCGTTAAAATGAAAAAACATTAGAATTTTAAACTCATATTTTGTTATTGTTTACTTACTTAGTATATTATTTTTAATTAGTATATTAATAATTTATAAAGTTGTGTTTCATTTATTAACTAATTTTTGTACAACCCTAGCACGCTTTTTAGATGGCGACTCATATATTTGTTATTCTTTACTTACTTTTAATTGTATGAATCATTTTATACTTTTGTTTCATTTATTGTCATTTTTTGTGAAACCCTAGGAGATTTTTTAGATATCGAGGTGATCGTGAACAAAAAGTAAGTATTGGATTTTACGCAATAAGCACATTTCCTTGCGTAGAGATAAACACTAGCGGGGAAAGGTTCGATGTTATTTCAACCGTACTTCCTACTGAATTTGCAATTATTTCATTGAATGAATATTTTACGAAATTTTTTTTTAATCAGTAATTATTTTTACGAAATAAGATTAAACTTTGGTAGTAAACTTACAAATAAATACATAGTTGGAATTTTAGGTATGTAGAATACAAAAAAGTTGTCCGGATCTGCTCTTGATTGTTTATTATAAATATAAAAACATAAAAATTGTGTCTCAACTACTCTTATCTAGTAATTAGGGTCATTTTATAACGAAAAACTACTCTTAGAAAATTTTACAAATAGGTAGTCGTTTATTTCCAATAATTCAACATTTATGTTATGCTGTAAATATTCAACTTCAATAACAATTTAATAATTACTCAACGTGCAACGTTTGTCGCAAAACATTTTGCAAATCGCGCTCCCTGGGTCATTCACCCACCCCGTGGGTTGTTTCAGTAAACAATGGCGCTGCGGTCGCGCGAAATCGACGTCGCGCCTGGGCAATCTAGGCCCTTAACTACTACTCTGTTATATTCAGGCACATTTTGTAAGAAGTTCTTAAAATTCCAATTGCATTGTTAGGTATCTATTCCGTTAATACTGTATGGGATTTTAGATAGTAAATGTGTATTTAATGTTCTACCAGTCAAATATAACTAGCGGCCCAGGCGTCGAGTTCGGACGGGAATATAGGTATTCGGAAAGAAATCTAACATACACCCAATTACAACATTATTCCCATGCGAATGATTTAGGATGAACCACTTTTGAAGCGGATTGTTTCTAGGTATACTATGTTAAACTATAAATTTCGTTAATACTGTTTGGGATTGCTTAGATAATAAATGTGTATTTAATGTTCTCCCAAACAAATATCAAAGTCCCTCGAGCCTTTGCAGATGCGTAGAGATGTTGCGTCCTTGGCAGTATTTTACCGTCTCTACCATGGTGAATGTTCTGATGAGCTCTTCCAATTAATCCCACCCTCCCCTTTCCTACACAGGACAACGCGTGCAGGGCTTAGGTGTCACTCGCATACGGTACAGAATATTCCATCAAGAACTAAGCGGTTCGGTGAGTCTTTTCTCTGCCGTACCATTAAGTCCTGGAATTCCTTGCCGGCGCACGTGTTTTCTTCTTCCTACAGTCCCGGGTCCTTTAAGCGGGGCGTGAAAAAGCATCTGATGAGGCCGTCAAGCTGAGCGCCACCATTGTAGCACTGAACGTGATTGCAATGGTGACCCTCTTTCATGGGACTTTGCCTTCAGCTTAACATCAGGCGAGGTGAAGTCAAATTGACGTGCCATAGATAAAAAAAAAAAAAATATCAAATACATCCAGAATTTGTTTTCAATCGATGCAGATTTTTAAATTTCTGAAGCATACTTTTATACACCAACTTATCTGTTTAGAAAATGCTATTAATTATGCCTATAATTTTATTACTAAAACCAGTAGTTTCTCAAGATCAGAATAAGTTATTTTGATTGTCAGTTTTAAAGTTGCTGTATATTTTGCATTTCCCGTCAAGTCAAGAAGCTTACATATACTCCGACATACGAGTATAAGTTTACCAAGTGGCTTCAGTAGGACACTCAAATGTATTCGTATTCTCTTTTCCACGTTTTATGCGATTTATAAACCTCACTAAATATTGGGATCGTACTCTAAGTAATAAAGCTCAGTTTAGCTCTAAATAGATGACTGACGATTACTCTGAGAGTATTACATAAAGTAAATCTTTATGCATCTGGTGCTAAAATATTTAACGTACGTATATTTATTATACCTAATTATTATGACAAATATTATTCAACATAACTTCTATTCTAGAGTATTTTTATACCAAATATTACCTCTACACTTATGATGTTTACTTTTACTTGTTCTTGTATACTCAAACCAGTTGTTTATACATTTAGCATGGGTGCCATCAATAATTTGAATGACAGCGTTGAGTGTTAACGAACTTTGTATAGGTATCTGCGGAAAGCGTCACAACATTGGAATTCTTTCAGTTCACATTGCCATATGTAAAAATAGGACACATTAGGTACAAGAGTACAAGTTATCAAGGAGTGTTCTACAGTCATGGATGGGTGGTCGCTTACGTCAGCGCATCGACACGGCGTAATCTGACGATAAATCACTCGTTTCTGGATCGGAATGAGATCACGGGTCCAAATCGATACTAAATGAAAGACTGGCTTAATTGGAATAAACCAGTCGGTCGTGCGAGATTTAATTGTTGGTTTCTTTTGTTGTTGGAATCTGTATTGTTACAGCAGCCAGTCCTTTGTCTCAGCTGCGCTAGTAATTGGATAAGTGACGGTTGCAATTTCTGCAAATTAACGTGTTACAAATCGTGTATGTTTATACCTAATGACTTTCACTTGTAAGCTAAGGTCAACTAAATGATTAATGGTGTTAATTAACGTAAAGTTTTATAGTTTTCTTAATACACGCTATTGCTATTTTTTGCAACATAGGATGATGACTTGATATTAGTTTAGGAAGAAAGTTATACCTTTTAGCATTGTGTTACCACAAGAGATAGATGCGCAGTACTTCCTTATGGTGTTATATGCCAAGTAGGTATATAAAGATACAGTTTAATTAGTACAGGTTCAAGTTCACCCCGTTGGGTTCAAAGGTAAACGGTGGAAGACTTAACTACCAATAAACACAAACCACTGTTACCACACACGATTAACGATTGGTAATGATAGGGTTGTCACAACGCATTTTTTTTATTCTGATCACAATGGGCCATAATTATTGTCAGTTTTATTAGACTCGTATTTGAACTTGTGATATACTTGAAATTCTTTTTCACGCGTATTTATGGTAACATAATATTTTAAACGCTATTCTTTTAAAAAGGTTCAGAGTTTTTGTGTGTATGTATATTATTCGTTTAAAATCTGGTGTGATGAGGAGGTTTGGACACATTTAGGTACCTAAGTAGACACAAATTTATTATCCTATGCTTACACGACACAAATGTTTGATAGCGCCGCGCTATGAAAAATATTTTAAGAATGATGAATCTCTGAATGAAGACGACTTTTTATTCATTGAGTAGATATAAAATACATGTAAACTGTCGGCTAAAAAAATCTTTGATGTAACTTTTCTTGTATTTTAACTTCCTAGAAAAAAGAAAACTCGTGAAGTTACCGTGCCAACCCTAATCTGACTACTAGTTTTATTTATATCAAGTGAGTTACCGGGCGATAGACGCAATGCCATTAGTTAGTGGGTGATAAAATCTGTTCCGGCGCATGCACAAAAGATCGAGTCACTGTTAACTCCCGAAATCTATAAACTAACTGGCGCCTATATTTGTTCAATAAATACTTTATTTAACAATGGTGCCGAAGTTAGTAGAAGACTAATATAACAGGTATTTGTATGCTGGTTTGAAACGAAAAAACTAAATCAATTTTAAAAATTCTTTCACTTACCTATAGTTGGCTACAATAATATTGCGTAACTATAGGCTACTTTCTGACGTTCAAGTGAACGAATGAACTACTTTTTCGAACTAAATTCAAACTAATCTAAAATACAAATAAATGTGGATAATTCTGTTATCACTAAACACAAATTATAATTTACACTAAACGCTAATTAGATTAACTTACCTATAAACATTAAAATTTATGATCAGAATATGCAAATGAACATTCATTGAAACCCGCACGGTAGCCCACTCGTACAGAATTATTAATTTGTTTACAAAAGATAACTGAGAACCTTTGTGTAAACGACCATAAAAGTAATTGGTGTAATTCATCTCAATAGGTTAGGTATGTTGTAAAATTGGGGTTATAACGCGCTGGTACGAACATTGAACGCGTATTACACGATTGATTCTCATGCGGGGTTGAACCGCACCTGGATGTAATTTTTACGGCCATGATTTATAGGATAATTGACCAAGAATTAATAATTATATAATAACTATTTACTTTTATAATTGATACCTACATATACGTAAATTATATATATTGATCTAAGTTTTAATTGAGTATTCGTAGTAGGTAGTAGGTAGTAGGTATAAGAATCCCACCACCATTTTCTTTGATAAGTAATCGACGATTACGAATTATCTAGGATAAGAATTTAACTTAATTAACTTTATGTTCGGATAGGCTCGTGTTTGAATACTATTTTACTTCGATTCGCACTGCACAGTTCGCAATTGGTACCTTAATAGGTACTCGTAACTAGCCTAGCGAAAATTATTATTGTGTAACAAAAATCAATACCAATAGGTCCTGCAGACACTTTTCTAGATCCTATTTTATGTGGTCCTTTTTTGCATGAACAGAATAATAATAATGAATTTAGATTGGAAGTAGAGAACGCTCAGACGGTACTCAAAACCGTGATATTTCCCTTACACAGATAATGCTCTAACTACTTTTTTTTTTTTTTTTTTTTTTATCGTGCGCAAAATCCCCACGGATACCACCTCCACCAAAAGCGATGGAGGTGATTATGTCGGACTCGAACCGACCAAAACGCACGCCGTCCATGGGTCTTTGATTGCCGGAGGTGAGATTATACAAGACATATCTCTCGCACCCCGGCAGACCCGGGGACATCTCTGTTGAGATGACCCTCTTCCCCCAATGTGGGGACCATTGTGTCCCCATCTAGCCCCTGGGTATGGGGTGGCATTTTGCGCCATCGCCGTGGCCTGCTTCTGCTAGGGTGACCGGCGGCTCCACCCGTCACCCCCAGGCCCGCGCTCATGGGGGACGGAGGTCATTCTGCGACCTCCGACGTCCAATGCTCTAACTACTGAGCGTCTGAAGCATTCGAAATTCTTTACAATCATTTTGGCGCGATGATGAGCAATGGGGAATGGTGCATGAGGTAAGAGAAAGATCGCGGGTTCGAGCCACCACTGTAATACTGTACATATTTGTAATCATTCCTAAAACTTTGCCTACAGCTTACCATCACTCGAGATGAAGGCAAATTGAAGTGTTAGACATTAAAAAAAATCAATTCGGACGTTTTACGGTATTACATATTTATTAACTCCATCACATTTATACACACATAATCCAACCATTTAACTGTGCGTGTGTTGCAAAGGTTCGTGACATCATGTCAATCTGTGGCGAATATGGGACCGCTCCTATTGAATAGTGACATACCTACTGGAAGTCGGTCAGACCGACAATCATAACCATTGTCTTCGTAATAACTAATTGCTGTGTTTATTATGCTCCTATTAAAGAAGTTATATTTGCAATCAGCTGCTACATTTGTCAAATAAGTAGTATCTAGTTTTTATGTTAATGAAAGTAATAGATAACATTATAAGATTATAACTATGTTTTGAAACTGTGACCTGTCCATTGGATTGGCGAACTCCGTCATATTCACTAAGCTGAGCTAACTACTGCATTATCTAACGATGGTGGTGGGCTTATTACTTCTACTCGTAGACTCATTCCAGTAGTCAAGGTATAGATAGATAGAAAACTCTTTATTGTACATAAAAACAAAAAATTATAATTACAAAACATACCTATACGTGAATAATTGTATGTATACAATGGACGGCCTTATTGCTCGTCCTAATCAGTCATAAATGGCTAATTTATCTGATTTACCTAATAGATTACATTTTAACTCTTCAAAAAAAGGTTCAAAAGTCTATTGAGAGGTGCAGGTGATTCCAAAACTATTCGATAAATTCATTTAAAACCCTAAATTCATAGCACAGGCCACCATGTAAGTAAATTTTTATAATTCAGTCTTTTTGGTTATCGGCTAAAGCTTATTTGATGTGGGCAGCTAGTATCAATTTCTAGACAGTAAACTATATTATTGTAGATAGCAACAACTTATTTACATTTCTTATTTATTGATTATTCAATATTGGGGCATTCCAGTCAGCACATCAATTTGAATAAAATCAAATATTGTACCAAAATAAGTCCATGAATTCAAAATTGATATACGATATGATATGTCCTAAAATTAAACCCCTCCTAGATATTTAAACATTCACCAGGTTATATCTGTACAATACTTCTAAATCAACCATTTACCATCTTTTAACAGTAATGAAAATTCCCTACCAATATAACTAAATAAATAACCGCAAAAGTTATATGAATAATAAAATACTTTTAGCGATCTATTCCTATGCACTTGTCGGGCGCATGCTTCGTGTCAAAATGACTCCCTATAATCGAGCCCATAGGTTAAATATGGCAACCCGGATATATTGACGTGTGCGCTACTATCTAATAGACGCTTGCGCAGTCGTGTGATGTCTGCTTGTTTGTTCAGATTTCAGAACAGTTTGCGATTTCCGTATGGAAGATACCGATACAGATGGTATAAATCTTTCGTGAACTGTTCACTGTAGTTAGCAGGATTTATCATATAACTATCTATAATAATAAAATAAATAATGACAGGATATATGAACGTCGAATTATTGCAGTGAAACGTTTTGTTATAAAACATAATCAACTTTGACAGAAATTGACAGTTTCGTGACGTCGCGTCGTCGTCAATATCTCTACACTAAAAGTCTCAAGTATGCCACAGATATAATTTAAAATTATTAACTGGGTAATGAAGGAGTCTGTGGGTCTATTTACGTTAGTAATATTAATTTCTATGGAATTATTCTATGTTTGATTGATAGTATAGAATATTCACACACATAATACGAATATGCACACTCCCAAATTGCTTAAAGACATAAAGGATTAAATACATTTCGAGTTTATCCTCGTGAATCTTTATTAACGCTATACCTACAGCAAAGTTTACAAGATTGATTTGTTTGTAGTCTTAAATATAATATGTCACCTCAAGTTCATTGTACTAATTATTGAAGGTTTTATTACTTACCTCAGTATATTAAACAACCAGAGATTGTTCAAGAAAGCTCATAGTTTTAGTACCACATATAATCAAATCAGCGCAGCTTCAAGCTCCGTAACATAATAAACGACTGTTACCGAGACCAGTTTTGCCAACAATATTACAGATTGAAATTAGTTAGTACTTTACTAGCTAGGTTATTCTCAATGGAGTCTTCTCAATACTGAAATAGCAATTCCATTTATCTAAATTACTTTACGGTTGTGTTTTACAGTTCTATTTTCTATAGGTACAGTTTAATTGCTTCAGCTAGTAATTCAACTAGCTAATTTCAAATCAGTACTCTTGGTTATAATCTATGGCCATGAAGCTATAGGTTACACACTGGTAATGAAAGATTTTATTCTTAGAATGCAATTGGTATATCAGAGTACCAGAGATGAGAAAGAATACATATACGGTAGGTACAAACCATTCCATCAAGAACCAACTTTTCTTTGCCGCTTCATTAAATCTTGGAATGCACACGTGTTTCCTTCTTCTTACAGTCTACAAGTTGGGTGTAAAAATTATTGTGCGATATACACAATTTAAGGGCACAGATGATTGACGCAGCAAAGCTACTCGTAAAGTGTGTATGCATAACTTGCGTGCGTTTATAAAAAAAAGCTGCAGTTAAGGGAAAAAATAAGGGGGTATCACAATGGAACTAATGGAAGTAAGGAGTTCTATTGCCAAGCATCAAAATAATAACAATACACATTTAATGTGTTTTGTAAAACTGATCTACCACAAACGTAAAGAAGGCTAAAACCTTCCTAGAGCCTTACAATTATCAAAAACCCACCTCATTTAATAATAATGCTCTGACTATGCAGTGCCAAATTTGTGCTAAACGGTACTTATATGATTCCAAAACTTATGTATAGGTAATTTACTATTTAATGTTGATACTTTGACTAAATCTAAACTACTACCCCTTTAAATATAACTGTATAGTGTATTCTAGCTAGCCGACGTAGTCGTGCGTGTTCACTAAAGTGAGTAACGGTGTGGAACCGACTGAGCTCGTAATTAACAAGGTCTGGTTCAGAATAGGACCAGATAGACACAGGCACATGCTGTACAGTACTCGTATATAAAGTGAGTACTTTATAATGATCTGCCCTCACATATTAAGTACGCTTACACGCCCAGTCTGGAGAATCCGCAGTCATCACCTTTACGTTGCAGTTTTCCAAGTATGTTAGTATTAAGCTAAAAATTTGCTAACAACTTTGTGAGGAATTGCATCTACGGATTACAGTGTCCTCTGAATACTAAAGCTTTCAACCCTTAGTCAAATCTTAGTCTACGACTGCTGATAAATATTTGTATTTGACTTTACACAAAAATGTAAATAAAATGTCTATGATATACTTCGACTAAATGTGAATCATGTTCATGCCACTGAGATTATTAAAAGTGCCATTAAATTTTAGACTTAGTTCTAAACTTCTTCAGAATTAAATGCCATTGTCTAGAGTCTAGAGTGAATGGAACGCTGTGATAAGCTCTTTTTCATTTAATATTGGAGTTTTAGGTTATGTAAATAAAGCCGAGTAGGTTATGTAATTTGAGTGGTGTGATATGGTTAACAATAAGTGGAATCGGGGTCCAGTGCAAAAAAAATAAATGTTAATCAAAAAACTTAATTGATGGAGTGTTATTTTACAGCAGTTAATTAAATTAATATCAAGTAGGAACTCATACTGGTTTTGAACCAGGGAATATTTCTGTCACTTCCTTACTAAATAGTTAGAAGAGTACCTAATCAAAAGAGTTCAGTTCCAATTTTAACCATTTCAGTAAGACAAGTTAAAAAATACAGCAATATAAACAAGAAACGACAAATTGATAGCCATTCTAGCAAAACATGGATACAATAAGTTCACAGTACCGTAATAAGTTTATCATAACACCATAGGAGGTGCGCAGAGTTGGAATATGCAAAACGGGATAACGCGAATGCAATTATTGCAGTCATAGATGGATGCACAGAATTTTAAACATATATCAACTGGACATTTTCTGCTTTGGGCATTCACAACGTGTTAGCTGATGGCGCCAAAGCCCTAAAGCTAATAGCTTTTATTTATATTTTATATACTTTAAACGTTTTATGCCGTCATCGATACACAGTTGTGATTGATCCAATACGTTATACGAGTAGCTTTCACGTGCATCGAATTGTGTAGAATGCGGACTGTATGACCTAGTAACGTTAGCTTGTAGTACACTTTGTGAATAGAAGTCTGTTTGCTTAACATGCCTGATAGTAATTCTTTGTTTGAATAGTGTTATTTATAGTTCACCGTCGAACCTTGCTAACATAAATAGTGTTTTAAAAGAAAAAAAAATACTTTAGTTTTGTACTGAATAACATGCATAAAACTAATGAAGACGATAATCAAAATCAGAATGAGTAAGTAACTAGTTATTTAGTTTGATAAATTGAATTGTTGTTAATGTCCTAAACATAAAACAAAAATGTAATAATATGTAATAATACATCAGACATACAGTTATCGTTCATAATGTCTGATGGTTCATAAATAAAAGCACTTTGTAACAAATTGGATGCGGAGTACCTTAAGACTGCTGTCATTACCTTTACGTTGCAGGTTTCCAATTGCGTTAGTTTTGAGCTAAATATTAGCTTGATACTATGATAAAATTTAGATGAATACAGAATATAAATTAACTACTTTGTGAGGAATAGCACCTTTTGATAAGAGTATCTTTTCAATACTCAGCTTTACGTTTATATCTTATCCTAGAGCTACTGATAAGCAATTATAACTGACTCCACACTAAAATATAATTAAAACGGAATGACTATTAGTTTCCTTATTTCTGTGTTATGCTAGATACACTACATATAACAGATGCAAGGAAACATAAATGACGTATGATGTGCTTGCTTTAAAGTATTCAGGAATCGTTTTACCATTTATCATGTACTTATAAATAGATTTAACTTAATTAATGCAATAAAAAAAACTTTCATTGGATAAATTTTGAAAAAAATCAATTTCTAGGCTTATATTTTGACCATTACTATGAATGCCTGGCGTATTGGTCCAAAACAATTCTCAACAGATGCTCTCGAAGTATTTTAAGTATTTAGAATTAGGTGAAACAATCAGGCTACAGCGTCATCCATAAACTTTGAATAGCTAAACGAAATATGAGGCCACATAATTGTTTTACAACGAGAACAACTTGAGGCCGTCGTCGGCGCCGAGCAAGGAGACGAAAAAGTGATTTGGCAAAATTAACGACTTGCTTCCATTTAGTTTAGAATATGAATTGCACAGAGTAGTGAAATAGACAGAAATAATTTATTAAAGTAGGCAATAGGTGGCAATCCAATACAAGATAATATATTGGGGAAAGGAGGGGAACTCACCAGTCACCCTCGGTTGAACAATCCCTACGATAGATTCCATATCTCCTTCTCCTTCTCTTTTTTTAATTGCTTTGCCAATTCGCACCCAATTTGGCATTCCTTTCTAAAAATCTGTCATTTTGACTATTGCTATCATTGGGATCGTTAAACCTGGGTGAGTGCTGCGTTCCCCCCTATCCTCCAATATATGTTCCAGAAATAATTCTCCAATAAAACATAAATCCACGCTTAGATTTACTTTTTGTTATTCTACTGAGAATTTCGCACAGACAAAGCTAACAACATATTACCGACTAAGGTCTAGTAAGTCCAAGACCACACGCATAGCAGCTGTTGCCCTCACCCCCGCTACAACACTGAGGCAGTTCATTTAGAACTTAATCCTTCATAATTGTAATCACTCCTGATATACTTGTGTAAAGAGTCATCTATTTTTGTTCACTGAATTAAAAGATGTACTTAAAGCAGCAATCAAGGTTATCTATATCTTAGCAAATAATATTACGGATGTTTAAGTATGTACTTACAGATGTTTCGTTACATTTCTTTTTCATTAAGTATGTACTTGAAGTTATCTATACTTCTATCCTATAATTATAAAGAGGTAACATTTGTGAGCTTGTTAGGTTATTAGGTTGAAAAGGGGTCTCTCGATGTACTGGACCGATTTGGAAAATACTTTCAGCAATAGAAAATCACACTATGAGTTTTGTAGGCTTTATTATCATGCTATCGGGGAGGGTGAACAGCGGGAACGAAATCAGAAATCTACGCGGGTGATTTGACCTAATCCTACTTGCTGGCTATGCAAAGACTCTCTCATCTACTGAAATTATGCAGTTTTACAAAAAATATGAACGAATAGATTTAATTACAATATTAGGGAATAGAAGTCACAATTTTAGGAAGTGCTTTCTATCTACTCGTGCGCTAAGGTAAACGAACAGTGAATACGACATACGATAATGTTTAGTTACTAATCAGAAAGTAGATGCGAAAAGACGTTTCCTGTGCTAACCATGCGTCGTCCTTTAAAAGTATATTCTGACCTCTTTACGTTTGACGCGATCTTCATTAGTCCAACAAGTTGCCACTCGTTGTTCGCCAATTCTGACCCGTTTACAACTTTTGTTAGCTTACAGCTTACAAAGTAGGGTTGTAAGCAAGAATTTCCTCATATTGAGAACTCACTTGTACTTTTCCACAGTATTTTTATTTTTTAATAGACCTGACCGGTTTCGCCTTACGGCATCCTCAAAGGTTTACGATGACATACAATAACAACAAATTCCACCAAGTGCCATCAATCAACAGTATAAATAGTCCCAAGAATTTCCTATTTTTTATTTTGATTTCATTAAAAATTCATAATTAATTATACCTACAAAACATGCTGGGATATTTGTATTATCTTTTTACTTTAGATATATGTACTATTTTCTTTGTAGATAATTTCAATAATTTCAAGACGAGTTCAAGAATTGTAACAATTACGCATTCATTTACACTGTTACAAAAGGCGACGTGCTAACCAAAAATGTAAACATTGCCCAATTCAAAAGGCGACACTGTCAACGAGTTGCTCCGCGATAGCCAGATACGGAAGATAAACTTGTAGATAACCAAAACTCTACTGTAGGGGTTATTCAAAATGTTCACGTGCGTATTAAATTGGTAGTTCTCTTGAATCTTGAAGTAGATCTAGGACTTGAGTGGGAGTTGCAAAGATGAAGCGTGAATATCTGTGTACATTACAGCTTCTACAGTTGATTTTATCGTTTTGGTTCGCAAATAGACCGCACCATATTTCTAAGACTCAATTTTACATATTTACGATGCAACATTTCTGATAAGTAGTTTAAAAAATTCTGTTTTTCAGAACGTGAGAACATTAACCTGTATTTAAGATATGTAGGTGTGAGGTATTTTTAAGTGACTTTGATAAAAGTTTTGACTATTATACTTTCATGTAAACAATACATTAATCTATAACTAAAATACTAAAAATAAACACGGTGAGTAACAAACTATAATTGAGATGTGTCTTGTTACGGCCACTTTGTATGTTTGCGCAGTTATTAAGATCAAATGACCGGCGCATGCGCACCCAGACGACAAACATTCGGCTAAATATTTACTTTATACAAGGTATAAAATATATCTTGCAGGAAGAGATAAATCGTGATCGGCTTTAACCAAGTTTAGCTAACTTCCTTGTATGTGTATGGAAATGCTGGAATATCTCGATTTATGGCGGGAATTATTGTTCCTTGTACCACGATTATTGTAATAGACTCGAATTAATTATACGGAGAATATTCATAATGTAAAGATAGGTTTGAAGTTCAATAATGATATGTTTATAAGTTACAAATTAGAGAGCTATATACACATTTTTTAAGACTGATTAAATTACAATAAATTTTAGATAGGGATGGAGTACAAAAAAGATCACATCACATAGATCAGAAATAATACAGATGTTATTGGGAATGAAACATAAATTGAAATAAGCTTCAGTATTGAACTTGCACGATCTAGAACAATTTTCTCACTCGAATCGGTGAAAGCTAACACCCAATATTTCCGACATGGCCGGCGTCATGTCAAAACAGAGTAAACATGAGCCATACTTGTAGTTTACATTAGGCTATGAGGTTGGACTAGCGTAGCGTTAAGAGGAGCGTTTTATCATTGTTGAGAATAAAGTGGATGTCGGTAAACGGGACTATTGGTTGGTCAGCCAATCGTAATAAAACCTATAGTAGATTTTAATTCAAACCAAGACCTTGCAAATATCAGACCGCATCAAAATCCATTCAATACTTTTTGCGTCCGCTATGATCAAACAGGCAAATAGATAAAAAAATAAAAAAAGAATATTTTGGGTTCAGAATCGTCGGCAAAACTATTTTCTTTTAATATGTTCAATAACACAATTACAATTATACAATATAGATAACTAATAATCATTTATAATTAACACTCTTATAATTTATTTTTATATTGAAATGGGTAAATAGTTGAAAGTATTATATTGAATTGAGGTGTTGAAGCTCGCTTAGTGTCACTCTCTGCTGCTGTCAAATTCACTACCGAAGGTTATTTGTTCAGAAAACCATCACAGCATTGCGTTCATCATGACGACGATGGTTATGTGTGTCGGTCTGGCAAAATATTTGGCCTGTAATATACTTGTTAAGATTGATTTCTGCAATTATTACGTGATGATTGTATGCAGTAAATAAGTAATAATGCGGTATTTGTTTTATATACGTAATATATTTATTTTAATAGGTACACCATATTTATATCTATCCTTATTAGTTTAAAATCTTGTAGAGCGTTCTTTCTACCGCCAAGTGAATGACAAAAGCTTCATATATTTTTAAAATAGTCAAAACTGAATCCACAGAATTAATTCTTTATAGACAAAAGTTTTAACTACTCTCACGAAGTAGGTAAGTACGTAATTGATAATGTAATCTCAGTCTCTTTCCTAAATGTGCAACTTCAATTTAAACAGAGGTTTATTTACTTATTTAGTTCTTTATTGAACACATAAATTTCATTCATATAATGGTTATGAGATGTTATGTACAAAAGGAGAGCTTAACTGAAATTTCAGTTTGCACAGAGGAAATTGAATGCAAAGAGAGACAAAGTCTTGTACATGGTAGGTACTGATCATTTTAATGAATGAAGGTATACAAAATGTTATAACCACTAAAAGCATATCGATAGTCAATAAGAGCAAATTTTTACTCCAGAAGATTGTAAAACAAACAGTGAAATATTGAATAACACTACAAACTGAAACCGGTAATATAAATAACCACGATAATATGGTAACAAATCACATCGACCGACGTGTTTACGTCAACACGTGCCATGAAGATATGAGACTATTGGAGGGTATCAAACACATCATCCAACCAGTTTTTGGATTAGTTGGTGATCGATGACATGTATTATAATTTACAAACTCAGTGAAAACATGTTCGGAATTTGGAATAGATGAGATAAAATACAAATTTAGATAAGCAAAATATAATGTGTAATGTTAATTTAATGGGGCTTATGCCTAATAGGAAAGTTAAGAAGAATTTCCTTACTGATTTTAATGTTGCTGAATATAACGAACAGGGACGTGAAAATTTCAAATGTTATAATACATACCACATTATAATATGCAAGACATCAGTAACATAAATTGTAATTAAAATATAAATTTATGAGTCTATTTATTAATTTGTACTGTATCTAGTGAGAACGATTGGATAGATTTGAATGATATTTTATTTTATTAAAGAATTTACAGCTATTACAGTGAGATTAAATCTAAAAATGGGTACAAGAAGTCCAATTACAAGTTATTACGATTACGTACAGTTTTAGTTCTCGGACTAGAATACAAGGTAGAATACAAAACTAAAGACGATAGATACACATGACAGGTAGTTACACTATTCACTCACTCTTCGAAGAAGGTATCGCTCATAATTCTCTTCACTCAATGCGCACTCTTCGTGGCAAATCCTCTTTAGAAGTTTATTCTGTCACTTTTTATAATACCTTCACAGTTTATCCACGGTTTACTACAATTCAACTTGCAAGACTCCAATTTTTAGAATGAAAATTACGTATTATGTTTGCTATTCCCACGCCTATATTATCATATCGAAGAATGTCGTGCAATGCTCAATTGGTTGCATAAACGCCGTCATCAAAACTCCCACATGTTTCTATAACCATACCATGTTATTCTATTTTACTGATATACATTATATAAACATAACTACATATTCATGCCCTTTCCCTCCGTAGTTGGCAAAGTCTATCCTTATACATTTCATAAATTTACTTCACTTTTCACACATTCTATCAACTTCTTCGTTAAATTCGTTGTTTTATTCCTAAAATTTTGTTCATACTGACTCAAATATTTCACTAGGATTCTCTAGTAAACATATAGTTTCATATTTACATTTATAATTACATTACATCACTTCTATTCCAAAGTTTATTTTTACTTTACTCTCCATATATTTTTGAGACTGAGGTCAGTACACCAGTATAGACGCACTGCCGCGCGTGGTTGAACCGTGTAATGATTATTTACATAACACGCCACCGCTTGCGTTCAACCTTATTGATTTGAAAAACCTGCAGACCTTAGATAAAACATAGTTCGATTTCGGCAAATTCACTAAAATTTGCTGCGGTTACCGAATCAAACGAATTCTGAAAGTTTGTTCTCAGAATTTGATTACCTATCGAGGTAATCAAAATCTGACAACTCACTTTGAGAATTTGATCAGAGCTTTTGCACTATGTTGAATGTTTTGTTATCGAGATTCGACTACGTCGGATACTTAAAAATATGCTTTATTTTCGTACAAGGTTACGATTATAAAGATATCATCAAGACGGCCTTTTTATTGTTTGTTCCTTGAAACATTCAGGGACAAACAACAAATTAGGCAACAAAAAGAATTTAATTACTCTATCAAACAAACGACAAACAACCAAATAGTTTGTTTGTAACAATAAAATTGTAACAATAAGTCAATGTAATCATTTTGCATAACTTATTCAAACGAAGTACAAGTATAATGTAGGAATTATTTTCAACAAAACTAGTATTAATTTCTTAGAGAAAGAAATATTTCCATCATACCAAGATATTAATAATATTGACTCGAGCCTGTTGATACGTCCAGTCGCTTCACTATAAAAGGAGTTAATGACACTTCGTGAGATGAATGTTAATACGCTTAAAAGTTGTTTCAAATCTTTTTCTAGTAGATTAAGTAGGACAGTAATTACTGCCGCTAAACAGATATTTTATGTTGTATGAGATACAATCCTTGACCTTTTTAAGCTCTAGTTTTATGTCGTGTTGATTTGTGGTGACCGTCACAGGAGACATCTAAGGACATTTTATGTCACTACGACTACGCAGGAAACTAAATTTATTTACATTAACAATTTATAGGGACTCATTACATTTTGTTCAAATTCAAATCTATCCAGATATTTTTAGAAGTTAGGGGTGTCCTTCCAAATTTAGTATTACCTAATTGATTGATTTTCTCAGAGATGATTGCTAATAATGTTAACTATTACAAAATCACTGCAGTTAACACGAAAGCTTTTTATTTAGGTTATGTAGGTTCAATCAAGAAACACGAATGATTAAAAAAAAATTGAATGGTGTCTGTTTATACAAATCCTATGCAAGTCCCATCTGGGCATTTACTTCTTAAAATCTCAATTCGATTTGAATAGACCAAATATGCAATACCTCAAAATTTCATTAAAATTAATTGTGCGGAGTATGAAATAAAAAAAACAATGTTTTAGACATAGCCTGGCAGGTCGGTAGGTCAAAAACAATCACCCCTGAAAGGGACTGGTTGCGGGTGCGAGTCCCGTTTGGGGAATCACTTTTTCCAATCTTAAATCGATTTGAAATAAAAATAGATATAGAGAATCTTGAACATTATGTCATACATAATACCCAGTGTTACATATTAATCACTAAGCTTAATCAAGCAGTGATAAAAATAAAATGGCGAGCGATCAATGCAAAGTAATATGGAATCGATGATGAGATTATTCGAAAGTATGCTCTAGCAATCTCTGTCTACACATAAAGCACTCAGTCTACTAAAATTTATCAATAATGATATCCGCTGTTATTTGATCCGAAAACGAGTGGCATTATGATATTGTGTGGCTATAATCACTAATGTAGAAATGTTTTTATAAAGTAACATAATGCTTTCAACATAAATATTCATGGTGAATGAGCTCTTGAATAGAATAGAAATTTGGGTGCAGGTGAAAACAAGTGCAAGCTAATTTAGGTAACTTTGAATTATGTAGACGTACATAAAATTTCTGAATGAATTTGTAACTGGGTGGTCTGTTTGTAGTTTTTTGTAGTCAGGTATATATCAATAAACATCCTTTATTATGTTTTCTTATGTGTACTACTTATGTAGGAACTTACACTTTACGAGTTTGATTCGTAACAATATAACTTTGTGCATTTTTTGATTTGCTTAAGTAGAAGTATTTGCATAACATAAGTGGAGGCATTAAGATGCCGCTTATTAAGAAATTTATCACGTTAAATAAACCACTTAAATGTGTTTTATAATAAAAATATATTTTATTTTTCCATCGGCGCTGAACTGCGCATACGTTTATTGATGGTTTTATATTCATTTGTTACACTACGCTTAAAATTTGAAATTTGAGATTTTCACATCACTCACTAGAGAATGTGAATACAATACAGTAGTACTGTGCGGGTACGGTCGATAACATTTTCAGTGTCAATTCAGTTAGTAAGTCCGGCCTTAAATCTGATTTGTGAGTTCCTTGTAATGACAAACGAATCAACGTCTCCTACAAATGAGTTTTCACGCCACCCTAATTTATAACTTTACACAATGCTACCATTTATATTTATAATGCCCTATTCACACGTTGGCGAATGTGTAGAGCAGGCGTTTGTGCCATTCTAGATGTAGAGTGGGTGGTTGGGTGATTGTGTTAGCAAACGCATTCAGGACAGCATTCGTCAACGTGTGGAGCCTACATTACACATATACGTATGATGACTACGCTAATGCTCAAAATTACGAGTACGCTTCCACTATTTCAATGAAATCACAGGTAAAATGCTGCACAAAACGTGATATTATTTCTATTAATCAGGTTAGTTAAAACTCTAATTACATGTTAGCTAAGTACTTATCTCCTATATCGTAGACTGACAAATTAAAAATGTGTACGAGATATCTACATTGAATAGTTATTACTTGTAAGTACCATAATTTTATGGAGTATGTGATGAAGTACGCACAGCAAACATCAAAGTCAACAACATATAATTATATCACGACTGAACAAATATATTTTCTCCAAATTATAATTGAATAAATTAATACTAAAAACATATGTATACATCAATCAGTGACCGTCAACAAAACATTTCACATGTATGTAAGAACCAACAACAATTTATAAGCTCAACAAGTTATTGTGTAATATGCGACTGAACTGGATGCGTTGGAGTCTTGATCAATTACCGCGTTTAGTCTTTGTATGCTGTCTTTACATATTACAGTTTACGTTTTGAATTGTGCTAAGCCGATTATAAAGTATCATGGCTACGGCACGCGACGAAGTTTTGAACGACATTCGGATCACATACATCAACAATATTCATTGAAAACCTAGACGTACCGACAACCGGTTCAATGTGACCCGCAAATAATAGATTTAGAACAGTTCAGCGTTGATATAAATGACTAAACATATACCTACATATTTTTACTGATATCTATCATGAATATTGTATCTAGTACACATAATTATGATAGAAATATTTTTAAATGGTCGAGTTAAACAGATCTTATTACATTTTTAGCTTATTGCATAAAGTAAAAAGTTATTGAATTAATACTTCAGTACTAGATACCTTTTTATACGAGTACATAGTACTTTGCTGAATGCGGTGGACATATATTAAATTTTTTAAAATTGCAATTTAGGGGAAGCTTGTGAAGAAAACAATGGCTGACAGTTGCACCTACCCTCCACATCACTATGAAAATGTGTAGTTTAATCAGAAAATATAACTTACATGCTTACAACGTTAATTTGTACCAAACACTTACAATACATATAGCCTAATTTAGCTTTAGTATGTCCAACAGTCAATACATACAACATTTCAAATGTTTGAATGGGATGCTTTATGCAGGTATCAATGAATGCATTCATCTAGATAATCTTCCCATAACTTGTGCTATTATGTATTCTAAGCCATGAATTATCGAGATCTAGTTTACATTTACACAATTTATTGACAGAGTAATGTAAGGGGATTTCGTTTTATGTTTACCTACTAGTAAGTATGATGATAACATGTCATTTGAAACAAATACCTATGTTTAATCATACATACCTTGTTTACCCTTAATTGCTAGTACATTACTTGTCTTACTATCACTCGAATAAAGAAGATAGTCACACACACACGTACACTCAACATGAATGAAATATAAATGTATTATATCGTAGAAGTGGTCATGTCGTCTCCTTCATTACTAAACTGCCTAATTTTACACAGTTTTACTAGCCCATTTTATGAAATGATCAATTCGCGTAGAATTAGTCACGATTCTTCTTCCAAGATAAGATATTGAAGTAGGTGTTACATGGCGGAAATCCATTATAAGAATGTTTTTTACAAAAAAAATATTTGGGGCAAGGCGAAAACCCACCTCACCCACGGTTTAACAATCCCAAAGATAGCAATAGAAAAATATCACTAATTATCATAGAAATGAATTTCAAACCGCACTCCTCAAAACAAGTAAAAACACTTCTTACCCTAGGAGATAGGTGTCATACCTTTGTATGTGCGATATTCCGGAAGTGCGAATAATAAACCTAGACATATATCTCGTCTCTACACTGGGTCGCTCTGAAGATGCCTCGTGTATTTTTTCTTTCTTAACTCTTTTACTAAACTACCAAAGCGTTACTAAGTCTCAATCCCCAATTTAATGAACCTCATTCGCATAACCAAATAGATGAATCGATTACGATTATATCGGCAGGATATTTCGCAGACATTCTTCGCATCACTGCTCAAAAATGACGTTGTGGTTTAATTACACTATGCACCTAAAATCCCAATCACGTTTGTGAATGACGCGTCCCATATATGCACTCGATGATCCGGAACGTCGCAGACGCACCCGTGTTGCGACAGTGCTGGCGCACAAAGCGTCGCGTCGCGATGTGAACCTACCTAATAGTGGGTCAGATGTGGGTCTGTCATACCCAAAATATAAATAAATGAAGTTTTGGACTGATATTAGGACAACATATATGGCATTGTCGTCTAAGCTTTCGATTTTGAGGACCAAGTATGTCCAAAATTCATGGTAAATCATTCATCAATAATCATTGATGTTCTGAAACTTTAGTAACAATATATTATCAATAAATGTTTGACTTATATTTTCATAAATAAAATCACTTTAAATGACATAATAACATCGCTTATTTGAAATCGATATAAATAATATTCGAAAATAGCAATGCTGTCAAATATACTGCCTCATTACATTATTTATGGATTTTTAAAGCAGTATCGTATACGAACGATATTAATATACTTAATCGGATCAGAAATATGAATATCGATAAAGATTATGGCAGGTTGCTGAAATTAAATATGAATTAAACCAAATGATAATATTTTATGGCCAGTAGATAGATCTTTCGACCAGGCACTAATCTGTCCTGTAGTATCTTGGATATTGCGGATGTAGAAATAAGGTTCTAATAAGGTAAGTACATACTTACAGTTTTACCAAACCAAAGAAGTCAAAACATACCTTGATAAGTAACCATTGATTGATGGCGCTTGGTAGGAATTATTATTATACATTATTGATAACACTCTTGTACTTTTCCACGAAACTGGTTAGGTACAATATTAAATATCGATGAGAAGTAAAAGTGCAAAATACAATGCAGTACAATCAATTATGCTTCTAAAGCAACTATTAATTTATTCACCCAAAGTAGAAATTTTGAGATAATTAACTATTACAAATTTGAAAGGAAATTTTGTTATTGATATCGAAATATAGGTCGATATTATTCCCGATATAATTAAACATCCTTAATCGCAAATAGATCCATTGAAACGTTAATTCGATATTTAGAGAACATCAAAATCAACTTCAGTTTCGGGAGCGTTTCCATATCATTCTGTATAATAATGGTTTAATTGTTCTCTCTTGAGTGTTCATGTTCTTGTAATTGAGAGGTTGATACATACCCTTGACCGATCTCTTTTCTGGATGTAACAGTAAATTTCCTATCCAATAAAATATAAAAATAGTATAGAATTTATCTTACATCTGTTTATTTTTATAGATATTGATTTACTGTAGATACCGTGGTGAAGGTCATGATTCATGATCTTGAATCTAATCTAAATCCGTTCCGTACCTTACGCACGGATTATTATTTATTGTAGCTTGGGTTTCTATAAATAAATTTGCAAATTACGCGCAATCATTAGTTATGTTATACCACCCTGGTATGGTATCTAAAATTCATGATTCATTTATTCTTACAGATAAATATTCGTCTTCCCGAGACCATGGATGTCTCCCCGGGACCATGGACGTAACGTCACGACGGAAACTTCCTTTAAATATACAAACATTTTACACATAGTTCACGAAGAAGTCCTGTTCGGTCATAATTATGTTAGATTTATGAATCCAAGACGTTAATTGGTAGTGTTTGTTCAAGCACGTAATAAATTTCCTTGCGATTTACACATTTAAAAAATAATGCAAATTTATTTAGCTGCAACATTTTCGGTTAGGAATTTATTTTCGGCATACCCATTTTTTTACAAAGTGCTCGATTGGCGGCATTGGGCTCGCTCCCTCTTACGTGGGACTGAAAGTCATACACACATAATATGTGTGTATATTTTGTATTTTATTAATACAAGGAAGCGCAACTTGATTCTAGAAGACATTCCATCGTCTAATTAATCCAAGTTCCTAATGACTGTACCACGACATCCGACAAACAAGATATGTGATGTGGACATATTCTCTATAATTATTATTACCAGAATCATAATGACTTCTTGACAAATTGTTATTAACTATACTAAAGTGAGTTATGTCTTGTGGAGTCGTCGTCGTTAGTAGTCTATCTCACGAGGCCTTAAAACTTTAATCTGTTTGTGACTAATGTGTAATACGCTTTACAAACTGCGAATAGTTAATTTTTATTAATTATTTTTTCAGATTTTTATATATTATTAATACATTATTTCAGATTTATAAGATTTATAAGATATGGTAGGTATGTACGAAATTAGGGCATCAAAACATTGATTTTAATAAAACCTTTAACTAAATCTGTGTGTATATGAGTAGATAAATATTTATCAATCTATTAAATTAGCCTATCGCAATCTGTTGTTGGACATAGGTGCCATGTTTGCCATGCTGGTTTGTACGGGGTTCCATTTCCAGTTTTTATTCTCTCGCAGAAATACCCTCTGCATTTTTCGTTAGCCGTCTCAGACAACACTCTGCGAATGAAATGGGATGGTGAATATTCTTTCTACGTCACCACACTGAGATAAATACTTATATACTTGAACCCAAGTGAAATATAATAATGAATAACTAATCTGTCTAGTAATAGATAGTCCGGAAGCCGGCATTGAATCTCGAACATTAGACATTTATTTGAAATGATTTTTTCCGCAGTATTTAAACTATCCTAAAGTCTATAAAGATTATATGTAGGTATATCTACACAATTTCAACAGATTTATTTGTATTTAATGCATAGATGAATATTTTGTTTTGTTTGAATAACAAGTTTCTGGGACGTCTTCTAGGATGAGTGTGGGAGTTGATTATTGTATTTTATATTAGGTATAATATTCACTATACAAATAAACATAAATTTCTCAATATTATTTGAAGAGTGTTTTTGCAAAAGTGGATATTTACAAGGTTATTTTGAAACTGATTATAAGTGAGAAACTGTTTAAGCTCTACGTTAAAGTCAATCTAATGCAAGGAGATAATTTACCTAGAAAATGGAAGTGTAAAAAATTGGATCAAAAGAGATATTTTTATAACTAAGAGGCAATTAGTAAAATTAAACATTTCCTAAAGGGACAATTTATATAACGCAAAGGACAGAGTGAAAGTTTCTTACTGACTGGTCCAAAATCATGGGTACATATTTCCCAGTATTGTACTTACAGTTACCAACGGAGTTTCTAGTACGTTTTTGTAACATAAAAAAAACTTTCTTGTTCATTGTAGTTACACTCGAATAATTTACAAGTAAGGTCCTCTAAGTATGAAGCACGCGTAGTGTTTAACGATATAATTTAAAGTTCAACACGTTTCTTGCTAGTCGGTGAAGAGCAAATATATTGAGAAGACATTTTACTTCACCGGTTCCGAATTGGTAGGTTACTATTCGGGTCAAGATGAGTACCTGATTAGTAAATACCCATTTATTTTTTGGTTGGTTTGTGTTTTGCAAATGAGTGCCATCAATCGAATCGCTATCATCCGACCTTCTTAGAGTTTTGCTTGTTAGTTGAGTTATTTTCAACTTTAATTTCGAATTTTTAATCTATCGGTTTTAAGTAAGTATTCATTCACATGCGTTGTATTGATTGACTTTTTGAATTTGCAATAATTGCATTTAGTTCGATGCAGCCAGCACTGGATTTTGAATGACGTAAGAATACCGAGGGGAGGAACCTCTGCAAAAAAAAATTAGTTGTAGCTAATCAGTTAGTCACTAGATACCTACTTAATCGTTCGGACGATCCACTATAACATTTCCTCTCATGACTTCCTAGGTTATTGATCATGAAAAACTTATTAAATCAACACTCTCAAAAGGTTACCGGCCAATTGACCTTACAATACATATACAGCACTTGAAAAAACATATGAATAGATTACAGAAGCTTGTTTTAAATATTAGTTAAGTTTTGGCTGCACGTACGCCTCCACACTTTTTAATTGATAGCTAGTAAAAAGTAAATCACACAAATCGAATACTTGAAATCTAACAAAAGCTAAATAAAAAAGCTCAGTCAGAAATATCGAGTCATACACAATAATAGATATGCTGATGAGTTAATAATATTTTATAGTTCTTTTTTCTTTGGCCACGGACTTCGAATGTGTTGTGAAAGGAGTCGTTGAACTATCAGGCAGTGTCAAGTTGACATGTCAATGTCCGCATGCATCATCATGATACATTGATTAATTTGCTACATTCCGTATTTTGGCGCCAAGTGTTTGACATTTTATTTTTTTATTTTTTTTTAAACGAAGTGAAGGCTGGAGCGAATTATTTTTTAAGTTGCTACATTCCGTATTTTGGCGCCAAGTTTTTGACATTTTTTTTTCATTCTTTTTAAACGAAATGAAGACTGGAACGAATTTATTTTTAAGTTTGAATACTAATGAAATAAGATAAGCCAATAATATAACGATGCATCCACATTGAACAAAGGATGCCTAATTGTTCGGTATACGACAGATTCGTTATTCGACTGATTTCCAACTCCACAGATTTGTTATGTTACTGATTGTTGACCGTTATTGCTTAACATAGTAACACGCCAACACAGTAACAACTAATATCTTTTTGCTAACAGATGTTACTGAGTATTAATTGGAAACGTTGATTTATAAAAAGTAAGTGTGGAGGCACCATAACAATACATGTTTCAGTTAGCTATGTTGCGTGTTATTTTATAACGATATAAATTATACAATAAAAATTAAATAAATAGAGAGAGAAAGACCTACGAGGCCATTATTACTTCCTTCTCCCTCATAGGTGCTACTTTCAAATTTCCTCTAACATACTCATTCGTAATCTTATTCATTCTTGTCACACCATATTTTATCCATCTCAACATTCTCATCTCGGCCACCATCCACCACCTTCACGGGCTAGCTCTCCGATCCATACTGGACCATAAATATGGAATAGAGGCGACAGGACGATGTTGATTTTATAAAAATAATAACACCTTACCTATAATAATTAATTTAAATTAATCGTTCAAATGCTTAAGGTTAACCAAATTTAAATAACGAATAATGTAATCCATCTTATAAAGTTAAGCTAGAGCACCATTTAACATTTAGGTACAAGAAAAACAGCAGTGATGCAGTGAGCAGTTTCCTGATACCGCCTCCTCTGCTGACGTGATGAAATAAACTCTATGCCACTCACGAATAATGTGACTTTCTATTTTGTTATAGAATTTTGAAAATCAGTTCAGTAGATCTCGATATTAACCCCTACAACGTCACAAACTTCAACTCTTTTTAATAATAGTAAGTGTTGATTGCTAGAAATGAAAATAAATATTAAGTGGTTATTTACACATAATGAACCTGATATATGTTTCACTTTGGTAAGAATTAAAACGATTATGGTTATTAAGCCACTGGCGAACAATTTATTGCCTAATTTAAAGGAATTATACTTTGAAACTGGCAGGGAGTTCATAAAATTGTCGTGTACAATTTATGGTCAGTTTGTTTTACATAAAACTAATCAACTAATGAGATTTACACATTTTGTTTAATTAATACTAGAAATAAAATTAACTAAATAAATAGTTATATGAAATTTAAATATGTATGAAATAAATATTGTAATAATAATTACGTACCGAATTGTGCTTATTTGCTACCACACTGGTTTTTTTAACAAAACTGGGTTCAATCTATTTTTTCTGATTGGTGGTAATTTATACCATATAATATGTCATAAATAAAATGGGTCACAAAAAGTAAGACCTCGCTAAAATGGATCACACCATTTGCTAAAACATTATGCCATATAACTAAGGCTTTTAAAAAGGTTTTGATGGTTTCTGCTAATGGAATTTTTTGTGATAAAACCTTATCTACTGTCAAACACAACTGCGGTGTTGACACTTCAAGTGCTTTAGTACAAAAATGGAATATATCAGTAACATAAAACGAAACACTGCACGAAGCAAAGTAATTCAATAACTAAAATTTGCATAGCAATGAGGAAGCTACGTTGAATGTGATGTGTATTATATTGTATCAAATGTTGGCACTTGAAATAAATTTGCCAGTCGGGGCCAATGAGGCGTGCGAATGTGAAGATACCAACTCGATTGGTTTTATTACGGTACTGTTCCTTGGTTGTAGGCAAATTAAATATAAATAATGATAAAATGATATATGTATGGGGCTCCCTACGTCGTGGTTTGTAAGTTGTTGCGTCTTGTTATACACAGTTTTGTTATTATAGATAAATACTATTTAAATATATTGATAACATATACATAATATAAACTCACGCCTTTATCCCGGAAGGGGTAGGCTAGCACCCACATTTCGCCAGTAATAGGTGGCGAGCCTATTGCCATTAACCGGGCACTTATAAACCTGCGATAAATACACACATAACTTCGAAAAACAACGAGTCATTGGTGTGTGCCATGGTAGAACCTGGGAACGAACCCGACACCTCGTCTCAGCAGTCCATTACCCATACCACTAGGCTTCCGCGGTTATTGATATTATGCGGATATTGATGGTATTGTTATATTTACTCAATTAACAGATAAGAAGTGTGGTAGCCTAGTATGGGTAATGGACTGCTGAGACGAGGTCTCGGGTTCGATCCCAGGTTTCATCATGGCACACATCAATGACTTTTCGATGCTTTTCGAAGTTATGTGTGTATTTATCGCAGGTTTATAAGTGCACGGATAATGACAACAGGTTTGCCACCTTTACATTGGGATCTAATCATAAACTGGCGAAATATGGGTGCTAGCACCTCGGTCTACCCCTTCAGGGATATAGGCGTGAGTTTAGGTATGTAACAGATAAAATTGTAAATAAACTGAACTATTACAATAGCATAAATAATACGTCAACATTTAAAATAAAGTCACCTTAATACTAAACATAAAATAAATAAGTGTTAATCGAATAACCCGCCCCTGATCACTCCCGATGCAAAGGTCCATCACACTCCTCTGAACATCCTCTGCACCAGTAATGATCCAGTGCGAGAGCCCTCAGTACCATTTCTGAGTCTCCGCCCAATCTCCTCCACGAGACTATTGGCCTTTTTATCCTAACTCCCCAGAGTCTCCACCGCAACCGGAACGAAACGGTTCAACTCTGTTAAAATTATTATTGGACCAAATTTATAGCGCCATAAATAGCGCCGTGCTTTTGTCCTGTGAATTTTCACTATGGTTCATCAGGGATTTAGCGGAGATTCATTCAGTTATAAAACAGTAAGTGTCACGGTATTTCAAATCTTTACAATCTCTTCACGATCTAGTCCAACCAATATCATAACCGTTCAGTCCATTCACTCAAAGGAGCATTTACAGATAATGATTTTGATTGATCGATATCATGTTCTGCCACTAGTAATGGTAGCGGTTTAACTCTTAATAATCAAACTTTAATTATTTTACGATGTAATAGTAATATTTGAAGGTTAACTTCCAATTTTTTGTACTAAATCTCGGTCATAGCAGGCATGATATATCAATTTTGTACCGATAAAACTGGTAAGAATTCCAAAACAATTATCCTGACTAAAATATTCGATAATAATTACTGAGATTATTACGGCTATAAAACATTTACACATCGTAGTAAATCATTGAAATTAGGCACCATAAACCATCTTGTTATATCATAATTTATTGATATTTAAATATTACTGTAACTAACTTTATATGACTGTGAGTAAATCTTTATCAATAAATAATATTTTGATATTCAAAATGTCTTTGATAAATTAGTATTATGGGTGGTTTACATAATATAATAATGCCTCACCTTCTTTCAAGAAGCAGTATAATCCTAATATTAAGATGAAATGCACACTTTTTCATCCTGAAATAGGTAGAGATGACAACCCACCATCTGACGGAATCATAATTCCACGCAAGTAGAGCCATAGGCAACAGTTAGTGTCTGTATACTTTAGTTGCATTTTCTTCTCTTTTCATTCATTTGAAAAAACAACTGTCGAGGCCGTCAGGGAAAGACCGCTGCCGCCCGTTCTAGGGACAGCACACGACCCCCATGGTTTGGACGGCACCCCTGCTAACTATCAGGTGAGGTGAAGTCAATTTGACGACTTAAGTATAAAAAATATTAGCATTACTAGTAGAGGAAGTGCTAATCACTCGCTTAAAATCGTCACTAAGTATTGCTATATCTAAACGGTTGGTGAGACTTTCCTTCATTTCCTTTGTCCCATTTGCCTACTTTTTCCGTTACCTTTCCCTACTGTAGGTCGTAACACACAATCTGTCTTAGATAACTTATCATTAAGTAGGTGAACCATATATCTCGTGATTTTCTGTAATGTTTTAGATTGTGTGTGCGTATGTTTAGATGGTTTAAATTAGTGGTGGGTACAGCGACAATTGGAAATTAGAATTATTTCAGGAAAATACAGACCAAAGAAACATCACAATGCAACTCATTTAAAATAAACCTCATGTATTACAGTGATTCCATATCAAACTTTTTACATACTCACATAAGCTCACGCCTATTTTCCTCCGGAATTGGCAAAGGTAAATTAACACCCACATTTCACAAACCATATTCATTAGGTCCCACGTTATAATAAGAGTTGAACCTATTACGGTATGTCGAGGACTATTGTTAATTCGAGTGATCAACTTGACGTGTGCATCTGAGACTGAGTCTGGGCTATATATACCTATCCGTATGATGTTAAACAGCCCTATCTCTTAATCACTTTGTATGATACCGCATAGGAAGAGATAGGGTGGTCCAAATTTCACTCTCCGGGAATCATGAGGCAAACTTGATACTTTTATATTTTAGAAAAAGTTCTATGTACTTAAGTTATGTACAAAACTTAACCATACATCAGCCTATATTAGTACTATCAAATAAATGGGTCACCGTACTTAAACAGAAAGCTAACCCATATTTAGAAAAGAGTTTCTTCAACACAGAGTGCTTTGTGGTGTTATACTGCCTTGGCGTTTAGTTAATTAACTCTATTATCTTCTTCGGATTTCTTTGACGACTTTATGGAAAAGAAAACCAATTTACATCAAAATACGTAGTAGCTTCTGCTAATTTGAATGACAAGTTATATTTAAAATGTGTGTATCGTGTAGGCAAAATCAAAATAACATTAATTTAATTTTAATCAGCACAGCATATTTTAAGAAACCTTTACAAATTTTTATTATTTTTTATTATAAAACGCCAGTTTTTAAAACTAGCAAACGAGTTTTTCGACATTCGTTTCTTAATATAGAAAATGTCTGTACGATCTTCGTTTTAATTGGAACTAAAAATATGTTCTATGAATAGGTGTTAGTAGACTTGTTCAGTCACGGGCGCCGCCATTCAACTCGTGCGCAGTGGAACAAGTTAACTCTGTTATCGTAGAGCCATTAATCAAGTCTCACACTTAGCCTTTAATAATTATAATTAATAATTTTATCACGTATTCAGTTGGTTCAAGCCCATGCATGCCACTTGACAGCTCTTGCTCACATTCTTTAATAGTTACCGATTTATCACAGATAATGAATAATTTTGTGTTTAGCTTTATTTAACAATCATTAATGTCAGTTTTGGTCTCTTAATAACCGCAGCGGTGTTTGTGTTACTTGTATTGGTCAACTAATGATTGGTTGATATTAAGCTTGAACATAATTATAACCCACATGAAATAATTACAACATCCAATATTTGAATCATCAATTGTAATGATTTGTCCGTTTCCTGTTGATTGACTATTTTATTATCTATGAAGAGTATTGTTGAGGTTTTAAAGGACCTTGGCGTCTTAATGTAGTCCTTTGAGTTATAATTTATTTAGGATAATGTAATTCAAAATTACTGTATTGTCCGTGATAGCGTGAATCGTGAATAGCGACTTTACCCTACTAAACTAAATGACTAACTAGTGATTCGACACAAGTTTTCAGTTTTCAAGAGGCGTTACTGAGTAGAAAAGTATTTTCATACTGAGTAAATAAACAAAACATATTAAAAAGATACGCTAAAATTGTTTACGTTTTTTAAGTACCTAAACAAATGGACTATAGGATACCTTACGAGGGATCGAAATCCACAGGTGCAGAAATGTGGGTGTACATACACCTCTATCTACCCCTTTGGGGATTCAGGGAGGTCATAAATAGTACAAAAAAATTGTCAAGTAATAGTACAGCAAATATTTCAAACACTATTATCAAAACTTGACGTTTAATTAGTTTGTTCCGTTGTACACATTTCGTATAAGTATCACCGGTAGCTCCGACTCTTGCTATCTGTACTTGTAAATTACATCCGAGAGATATATCGTCCTCATATTACACTATCTTTTCTCATTTAATTATCTCAGCAACATGTTCCTTAAAATTAAACTTAAGGGTTAATAATTCGATAAGGTTTTGAACACTTATTGAAGTAAAGGTAAGAGCATGTATTAATAGAAAAATCTACCAGTCCCTTACGGTAGGAACTCTATGACTTGGATATGAATATTTTATACTTGAATATATCAAATAATAATATATGTCAAATAATGCAATTCATTTAGCCACATTATCTATACAATAAAAAATATAAACTATTTTATTTAATAAAATCTAAATCTGTTAGAAAAGTTAAATATAATAGACTTTGAAATTTCACTATAGTTGGGTATACTCATTGTGGCCCAGTTACTGTACCGTAGGTGTTCTTAAATTCAATATCTTCTTTCAAAACGAAACTTCTACCTACGTCAAAATCCACAACGCAATTCGAGACACTACAAGACCATTAATATTAAAAGGTACAAATGTCAATACTAACAATATTCGGACAGATTTAGTTTACCGATAGACTACTAACCAAACTGGATTATTACAATATGAAACCATTAATTTAGTATCTATCATCTGAAACATTTGTGATGATGAAAACAGTATTATTGTATTTGCAGTAATCATAAAGATATTGCCTATTACGTACATACATATGCCTGTTGGGAACTCCTCGATGGGGTAGGCAAAAGGTATGTACTTGCTAGTGTGGGAGTTATCTAAGTATAGTCACATCACTAGTTATCTTTTTTATAACTAACTCACAACGCAATATTAACTGAAATGTTTAAAAGCATTATCATTAAAATTGTTAACATTAAATTTTTACCTAATTATAATTGTTATTTGCGCAATTCGATTGATGATTACTCAAACACCATATTCTTCATTCCACGAGTGTGCTTTAAATCTTCAAAAACGCGTAACTACTTTAAACTGATATTTAGTTCAAGTTCAAATCGTATGACCAGACGCCTTTGAACGTTATAAAATTACCAGAGCATCTGTATGAAGTGTTTTCTTTTTGTAATAGTAATATTTGATTATTTATCCTACAGTGTAGGGCACGGAGAGTAACGAAGTATATACGAATTTATTATTAGTTTTACTATCATGCATGTCATAATCTGGATGCTAACATACGTAAAACTAGTTTAACCAGTATAACGCAATAATATTGGTTAAAAGTACCATGCGGTATTTGCGAAAAGTATTAGCAAATATTTTTAAATTCTCAGGTGACTAAAGGATCCTATTTGAATTAATGATCTTTGAATTTTTGGCAAATTAAAATTGAAATAAAATATTGTGAACATACTTTGTATCAGACCGCGGTAGCCTAGGTGGTATGGGTAATGGACTGCTGAGACGAGGTCTCGGGTTCGATCCCAGGTTTACCATGCCACACACCAATGACTGCGATGCTTTTCGAAGTTATGTGTGTATTTATCGCGGGTTTATAAGTGCCCGGTTAATGGCAATAGGCTCACCACATTGGGACCTAAATATAAAATTGGCGAAATGTGGGTGCTAGCACCTCTGCCTACCCCTTCAGGGATATAAGCGTGATATTATGAAAAAAAACTTTGTATCAACTTCTTGCCGACTCTTAGTTTAAAATAGAGTTTTCTGGAATTACTTCATTCAATAACTTGATAATATGAATTTAATAGTTCAAAGTTATATTCCTCACCAAGATTATGTGAAAAATGGTCAGGAAACTTGCAGTTAACTTTGACAGGTCTATGAACTGTTTGAAAGAGGTGCTAACAAATGCCTCATGCATGCCGTCTTGAGTGCAGTCGCGAGAGGGTTGTTCAAATATCGTTCGACATCAGTAATTGGGTCTTCCAAATGACGAAGAGGAGGAATCCTGAATAAGCCAATATTCGAAGGAATCGGGTTATATTAACAATGCCAAGATGATACGAAAAATGTATATCAGTAGAGGCAGTTCAAATGTTTAGTTTCAACAAAGAAGGATTGCAAAAACTCATCCCTATTACTATTTTATCTAGGTAGGTTAAATAGAATCTTGTAAGACTAGCAGTTACGTCACTTCATACAATTTTAGATTCAAATTTTCCAGGAACTTTTGGAGCCCACTGTACCTACATCATAAAATTAATTATCATTATATCGACAAATTTTTGGAAATTGGTTGTTTAATTGTTACATAGTAAATGATGACCGAATCATTTTAGGGGATGGAGCGGTTCGCAATAAAATTGTATCTGTAATTAATTACAAATCACTTTGGTTAATTCAAAAACTTCCATTACACACAAAATTACAATACAGTGATCACTTACTAAGTGTACTAATGTACTTGTAAGCATTATTAGTAACGAACCTTTGTACCCCCCACAGCGTTTCTTAGTAGCACATTCAATGAACTAACCTACAAATATCACAATGCATTGAGCCGACCATTAGCTGTACAGGAAACGTAATCAATTTCCTAAACTATTTTGAATACATCTGTAATAGTCACGCATTAGTCAAGCATTGTAGTATTTTACTGTGATTCAATTAAATTATTTAGGTGAGCAGACATGGCAACATTGACATATGTTTCGATGTTGCCATTGTTAGATTTTATTTTGAATCAATGATGGCAAATAAATTGATTCCAATGGCGCTTCATGCCTTTGCATTATAAAGTTGTAAATATGGTCATCAAATATTGACATGTATTGATTTGTGAGATGTGTTGAAATGTTGCAATTGTACCTATGTGATCAATTTAATGGCGCTTTAAATGGTACAATCAGCGACAAAAATTTGTATCTCCCACTTTCATCAATATATTGAAACATACTTTTCGTTTGATCTTAGTTTTAGCCTTTCATTTATTCTTTGCCCTTGTCTGGTCCTATATTACTCATTCTATGAAAGGTTGATTTCGGGACCCAAACCATATATATCTTGTATAAAAGCTAATATAAATAAAATCAACATAAAAATAGAAACCAACCGAGACTAATGTTGAGATGAAAATGAGGATAATTATGATGATGTGAATTTAGTAACCAGTTAACGTTTCTTTCAGCAATTCACTTTTAACGTTGATTTTTCTGCATAGATGGATAAGAGCAAATTCTCATTTTATATCAATCATGCTTTTGTTTCTTTGCGTGGAAATCCCTACGGATAACCGTCGTCGCTGCCGCGTCTTGCTCCTGCTAGGGTGACAGTCGGCTATACTTGTCACCTCCAGGCCTGCACTCATGAGGGACGGAGGTCATTCTGCGACCTCCGACGTCTGAGTCGCCTTCGCATAATAATCATACTGCGTATTATGTAGGTTAATGAATAGAACCCATAGAGTGCACCCATTGCAGTAAATTTTGTCTTTGTTCCATTGCATATATACTATGCGGCTTATTGGTACTATGCGAGTTAATGTATACCACCCAATGAGTGGTGACATATAAAGATATTTTAAAACGATCTAACTGCAGTTAATTTTCTCTTTGTTCTTTAATAATATACAAATACGTGTGCAGGAATTAAAGAGATGAACGTTTCGGACTTAACAAGGGTGGTACACCTCAGAGTCATCAGCCAGTGATCATGGTTAAACTAGAGTGCAATTCACGTAAAAAAATGCTCGTAATTCAGTTTCGATCTTTAGTTTATTCCATAAAAAGTGCTACTCAATCTCCCTTATGTCAAAAACAATCGCGATGTCAATAAAAAAATTCTAAAAATAGATAAAAAATTTACAATATCGCCACTGTGTTAAAACCTGAATCTATTGACGAATTCCAACCTATCTACTTAATCTCAGCAGCAGTTAATAAATAAACGTAGGTATACATTTTGACACTCTGGGCATTTCTCTGGCAAGTTAGAAAAGAGGCTGCACTGGTTTCTATTGACACAGAAATTGCTGTATCGAGTTTAATCCGGATCGCCCACAATACATTCATCGTGAACAATTCATAAAATATCGAACCACACTATTACGCAATTTAGATTAACACTCTGAGAGTATATACTAAATTAAAATGCGTTTAATAGAGATAAACTATTGCGTAGAAATATTTCAGGATGAAGGTTAGTATACTTCCAGAATATCAATTCTTTATTTCTGTAACAGTAAGAACCATTATTGTGAAGCAAATTATTATTATCGTATATTAAATGTTACGCAATTTTATTCGTGTACCATGAGAGTTTATAATAATATATGAACCAATCACCTCGCAACTGTTTAAAGTTTCTGTTGCAGAGATTTGATTGGAATAACTCAATGTACCCACGTGGATGTAGAGTTTACATATTTTAAAATTTACCAACTTTATCGCACATTTTAAGAACATTAGCCAAAGTGCTTCTGGCGGGAATGCCGAGGTGCGAGTAATATGTTGGCTACTACCTTACCTATGGCAACCAAGACTCCATAACCTCCCTAAACGAATCTGGCGGGGGTGGCAGTCATGGGGATTTGGCAACACAATAAAAAAGGGATTAATAATATCCAATGTATTATATCAGACTATAGCTTATCCCATAGGTTTTGGTCTAAGCATAAACTGCAGCCCGTTGATGAAGACAAATTTAATTGAATTTTGCTTCCGTCGTCCTGAACGACAGATTCGTTCAGGAACAAACGTCTGTACAATTTGCACACTTTCACATTTCTTCTTTTTATTAATCGCTATTGTCATATTTTCCATGGGTTGCGGCAATTGCAATTACAAATGCAATTATAATTCCACGCAGGAGATGCTGCTGGCAAACACTAGACTTTTTTAATTTATTCAACCTCTTGACCTGGGTGGGTATATGAAGAGATTATTATTTTGTGGAAATTTGTTATAAAATATATGAAACTTAATAAAATGGAATACTCATTATAGTTAATCCTACTAATCCTAATAACATTATAAATTCCAATGTTTATTAAGATAAATAAATGAATAGTTTTATTCGTTTGATCTGATTGAAATTTGGTACAAAATTTGATTACTTGTGGGCGTACTATACTACCAATATTGGTAACTCTGCAGTCCCACTCACTTATTTGCAAGCGTGACTATATATGCCTTATACTGCTAATACGGACACTTGTAACAAGAGTCAGAAGATAAATGTTATGTTTTTAGTAATCATTGACCTCCTATTAGAAGAATACTTACGAGCTACCTAGACTTCTGTTCATCGGTTAAGATAATGCAGTGACAGAATTATATAGATACTTAAAGAGGTTAGTTGATTTGGCAACTCGATTAGCTTTTTGATTAAATATTACAATAATCAATAAACTAATCAAATTGCCGAAATAATTGCGCAATTTCCAAACTTGCTTCAATTACATTTTGCTATTATTACCAGATTATGAACATTCAAGTTAAAAATTGCGCGGCTACAGCATTCTATTTAGGTCAATAATAATTGTACCGTTTGGCAAGCGAACGGCAATTTCTGTTGCCAGTTGCGGCAGTCGGCTCGGGGAACTTGATCCGGTTGGACGTGTACACGTCAGTTGTAACGCTCACATTTCAAAATGGCGTCTGCTCGAGATCGAGAAGCTTGGTCGCATATTTTTAGGTTATATAAAGGTTTTCCACATCTATGGGATAAAGATAATATAAACTATGGCAATAGAAGTATGATGACTGATGGATATAAGATTCTTACGCGAGTGTATAGAGAGAAATTGGATAAACAGGCATCAGTAAGTGCATTGAGAATGAAAATGAAAAATTTGAGAACTACATATTACAGAGAATTGAGAAAGGTAAGTTCTGCTTGACTAGTTTTGTATTACGTCACTGTTTTTTTTTTCTATTTGATTTAAACTTATATTTTTTCTTTTTATGCAGATAAAACAAGCCAAACATAAAGGTGAAAAATACACACCATCTCTATGGTATTTTGAAAAATTAAATTTTTTGGGAACTCCAAGGTCCAACTGCTCTTTTGGTGACAATTTAGGAAATAATACAATTGAGGTAAGAGATTAAGATATAATGCTTAATTTGTAGACAACACCAAAAATTAGCAATTATAATTCATTTTTACATAAGAGACCTACATTTGAATGATTTTATTATACATTTTATGTTTTATTATACGTTCTTGCTTCAACAGTTGTATGCCATATGATTTCAACGTGAATAATGTCCTTACTATATTTTTTTCCTAGCACCCTTTGGAGGGGTCATCTAAAATGGAGGATATAGCTCATGCGGAGAATACAGAGCATATGATAGATGACTTAGCATTGGAAAATAGTGATATTGAAACAGATCTTCTACCTGGCCCATCTACGTCACAACCCAACGTTAAAACACGACTAGAAATTCAAGCTAAAGATAATCAGTCTTTACTCTTAAATAGACACGATATGTATACTCAAAAGAAAACAATGAAAGATGAACATTGGGAGGTAATAGGAAAATCTATTGGATATCAATTAAGAGACTTGGACAAGAAACAGTTCACAATAGTTTCCAAGTTAATCTCTGATGCTATTTATTTCGGTAGATTAAATAAATTGTCAGAAGTGTCACACATTGAGATAGGTTCCTCACCTTCTCCACAATATACACCATCCGGGCATTACAGCAGTGGTTTTCATGCTGTAGATGTATTGACTAACCAACAATGTGATACATCGTTAAAGCACGAAGTGGATATAGACGAGGAACAATCTTGAAGAAAATATTATGGATTGAAATTTAATTTAAATATGATGGTGCTATTATTGCATTTAATTTGTGAAGAATACCTAAAGGTATATCATATCCTAATTCAGTGGACTGTGACCAAACAAAATACAGTTGATTTATTGTGAATATATCAATCGCTTGTATTAGTTACGTATTAATTTGTATTATGTATTTGATTAGACAGGTTAAATTTATTCTAACTACCGAACCCAATTTAGTAGTATATTGATACGAGTGTGAAAGAAGGTCGGTTTTTATTAAGCTGTTGATTGTTCTGAGTAATTTTAACAATATAATGTAACTCAAATATATATCTAATTGTTTACTATTTAATTAAGTGTGTCTATTTGAATAGGTACTTGAATTGTTTTATCCGGTATAGATGTTAGAAAATCTGGTAGTTAAAATTAAAACAATAACCTCGTAATGCTTTTCTTTTTATTATTTTTCCATTCAATTTCCTTAAAAGCTCTTAGCCGAGGTAAAATTCACATTTCGTGCTCATTGCTAACATAATGTGTGTTATATCATGCTGGAATTCAAATGTGAATAACTACACACATTTATATTAAATAGTAAAATTATTAATATCGCATTATGGGTATTACTTTGTACAAGCATACATATTATTTACGATTGTTAGGTAGGTAAATTGTAGCATAACCAATAGAGCTATAAAATAAATCTCTAAAGACAATACTTAAGGCGTTGGTCGCCAGCTTCGAATATCTTTAGAATAGCCAACCATTTGTAAATCATATTTAAATATCAAGATGTCATAACTACCATTGAATGGATATTGAAGTGTTCGACTTTGTTTTTAATGTTTGTTTGTTTGATAGTGTATACATTTATAAACTAGAAGATAAGAATAAAAAAATATATTATGAAGAGTCTTAAGTAAAGACATAAATTGGATAGTAATCTAACATGTTCAGAAATAATACTTGGAACGAATATTTAGAAATACGTACTTACATTATAAAAATGTAGAACAGGCGAGACTCGGAAAAAATCATGGTGGCACTATCCATTCACATACACCGTAACGAGATATCACTTATTGCAGCTATTAATAGTTTCTTTAGTGGACTGATACTACTAAGTCACGGCACCGATTTGGGATTAGGTTCAAATTTCTTTTAATTGAACTTTAACTGTACATAGATTGGTTTGAAAATGTTCCATCCTCATGTGATGCCAGTCATTTTTCTCGGATACGGCTTGGCGCCCCATAGACCTGAGAATAAAAGAAACGAGTAAATTATTCATATTCTGACACTTGATGCAAAAATAACGACAATATTAAATGTTTGCTGTCACTGACTGCGATCGGAATGGCGCCAGTAGACGCATTATTAAGCAATTTTGTCACTAGATATTTGAATGTTGGTAAGTTTATTGTAAAAAGGATGAATGGTCACAATTCCTTTTTCAAAAAAATCAAATAACAATAAGAAAGATAACTGTAAATAAAAACTAGTAAATACAAATGACTTCCACAAGCATAATGTAATGCACAAAAGCTAAAAAGCATCGCAGCATTGCATGTTTTAAAATTTTGATGATGATACCGAAACGTAATATTTCATATATCCGCCTTATCTTTACAGATTATGTTTCATAAGATTAACAAAAAGAAATGGTAGTAAGAACGCGTTGTTACTCAAAACAACGATTACAAAAATGCGATGATTATTACTCAAGTAACAGTATTAGTTTGAAACGTATTCTGTTTGAAGCTACATCATTTAGTACGATATGAACTCGAGTTAAAAATAAAGAAAAATCAACATCATGAATGATTGATCAATATCTGATGTAAAACAAATTACTGAGACTATACATGTTTGCCGAAAGGCGTATTGTTCTTGGTACAACATATTCACATTTAAAAAGTTGTTTCATAAGTATACATAGCCTATGAGTAATTGTTAAACCCCTAGTGGCCTCATTTACCTTATTTCACTAAAGTTAAATAATTTATACGTTTTCATTGGTCTATTTGTTATTACCATTATTAATAGGTTGCTGACTGAATTAGTTATGTCGTAACCTATGATACAATCAAAATCATATTGCCTAATAATGATGCTAATGTTTTGTGTTTTGTTTCTTCAATGTAGGTACTAATTATTTATACGGAAAATAGTTTCTTAGTGGGTTGTTGCTAAGCGTTAATATCTTGGCAGCAAATAGAAGTTAGTTAAGTTTTTTATTCATGATTTAACTGGTCACAAATACTAAAGATAGATCTGTACTACTTGTATTATATAATATAATTGTGAAGTAGCCGTCTCTATACATCATATAGGTACATAATTGAAAAATATCATCAAATCTTTTTCTGGAATTTTTAACGGTTTGTCCGTGTTGATCGGATTTTTTATTTAAAAGATCTTGATTAGGGTAAAAATCTTAAGTTTGTTTGGTCACCAATTGGTTGAGTAGAATACGAGATGTAATGAAAAGTCGTAATAACTGGTAACCACGCAGGCGGAACCGCAGGCATCAGCTAGTATACTTCATAACTTTAAAAGGAATCATAGTTGCAACAGTAATATAAAACAATATACAAAGTTCAGTGAACACGTTGAAAATTAGACTAGGAGTATCAGTGAACACACCTATCAGTGATTCACCGTTCATTGTTATAAAACGTGCTCTTATAACAGTTTAGGTAGCAGTTACACGTTACTGATATCCAACTAAAATTAATTAACGACTTTTTTACCTATTTCATCCATTTTACATGGTAATTCTTATTATAATCACATATCGAATAGTAGATAGAATTTAGCGTTACAAGAAAATAAACGAATTGGTATCTATCGAATCTTTTTTTATAACGAGCTGATTGTGTTGACGAAATTTCAAGGTGTAGGCAATAAAATATACGTGTATATGCTCAGGTTTATAGGGTTTGACCAAATTGATCAGATCCATTTTAGCATTGTTCAAATGGTAGGTAGGTATACCTGTAGTATCATAAACAGTGATTTAAATATCACCATTATTTATGCTATAATGGAATCTTATAATGGCGAATAGATATTTATTAAACCATTAAACGTTATTTATATAAATGTATTATGATGATAATAATAAAATTTGGTATTATGAGATCATTCTACTAATTCAATTTTATTGTTAAAAGAGAGATGACTTTAAAAATAATTCTAGAACTCTAGATGCCGTGGTGAATAAAAGGAACACAAAATAGTTTGTCATCAATAATTATAATTTTGTATTTGATTTTGTATTTGAAAAATAAAGAAAAAGAGTATTTGAAGGAGAATAATACTCTCTATTAGGATATAAAAATAACCTAGATTAGAAACGACGTGGGCCGTTGATGAGCACTTCTTTTAATTGTTTTTGTTGTTAAGGTTTAATACAGTGAAACCTGGTTAAATAAGACCTTAAGAGATCTGCAAATTTGTCTCACTATAGAGGTACTCCACTAACTAAAGTATCTCAGATATCTAGGTACAGATAACTGCTATCTGTCTCATTTACAGATGGGTTTTTAATAGAGGTCAGAATCCAGGTTATTTCAGCTATGGAGGTGCGATTATTCAATAAAATAACGTATCACGTAAATATTATGAGTGAGCTTTAATCTTTTTAAAAAATCATCAAAGATTATAAAAATAAATGACAAAAAAGCACGTTTCAAAAAAAATTGCACCTACGTCATATATAAAATATACGTAATATAAATTTGCCTATTTGCGTGCCTGCTGCGTAGAAGTTGCTTTCATTGCCACCACAACAATAATGATTCAGTGAAGAAATAATAACTATTATCAAGTAAGATTTAAAATTATATCAAACAAAGCTAAAACCAAATTCAACACAGCAGAAATCTCACATACCAATACATCAATGGTATGTTATTAATTTTTAGCCGATCTTCTATCCGATCTCCGATTCTGTTTACCTCTGACAAACCCCAGACGATATAATCTGACAGTTGAGACTCTCGCCAAGTATTAGCAATGTGAAAATTCTAAATTTAGTTGTCGTCGTTTTAGTGAAAGGAATGTCGATTTCACAAAATACAGATGTTTACAAGGTTTAGTTTATTTTTAGTGATTTGGAAAATGCAATGGGATAACCCTCCTGCAATATGGACGGACGACCTGAAGAAGATGGCTGGGATAAACGGGATGCAAAAGACAAAGGATCGAGTGCTATGTCGCACATCGGATGATGCCTGTCTGGTAGAGTGCGAAATGAATCTGACTCATGAATTGAAATGGTACTCCTAATTTTACAAATTTTTGCAATAGGCTATCTATATGAATGTGTATCTTGAAATGATTCTGTGATTCTTTGTCCATTCCCTCATAAAAATAGTATTTCTTAATAATGAATATTAGTTACTAAAATTACTGATAATCGTCCTAACTCCTCTAGCCTCTTCCTAATGGTAAGTTTAACTGCTCGGTTAGGAGTAGGTTCACATTGACAATAGACACTGATTCATATTAGGATTCCACCATAAGGCCGACTCGTTAACCACCTAGCTGCCGACGTTTTTTGTTTTAATTATATTGATGAGTTATTGACGTGACAACGTCTTATAAATTGGCTTGCCGGGTGACACTTCAAGAAACTGCGTTACGCTCCGCTCACGTTATGCGCTCACAATGAGAGCGAGTGAGAGGCACGCGTCCCTTCCACTCGGGCATGGTTAGCCCGCCTAAGAGCGAGAGAGACAGACATAAAAAGTGAAAGGCACGCGTTTGTTTGTTATTAATGTTTTAAATATAATTCTTTGTATAAATAAATGTTTTAAATTGTTACTATTATTTCATCCTTCTTCCTACTATACGAATGAATATTCACATTAAAATTATTTTACCACTCAAAGTCGTTGTCACGTAAAACTTTCGCCCGTATACCGACTTTACAGGCAACCAATTTTTTTTTTTTCTGGATGGCCAGTTACATATTTCCATTTCTGAATCATATATTTTAATATAATATTTAATTCTGCAATAAATTTCTAAAATACATAAATAGTTTCGAACGACGTTCGAATATGATTCTTAAGTTAATGTTGTCAACCATATTTATGGGTACAATAACGAAAACTGTTCCACTGTAACTGGTTTCACCTTCATTATTCCTTAGTATATCCATAATAGATAATTTAATATGGCTATTATAAAAAATATCTGCCTACACGCAAAATGTAACTTGAGACACATTTTTCATTGTATTTATGAAGTTCTAGTTTTGTTCCTTCCTGGTGATTAAGTTAGTGGCGCCAAAGTGTTTTAATTGATATTATAAGAAAAATAATCTTTTTTTATGTACAATATAATATTTAAATATAAAAAGCGGATGTAATCTTACTTTATCTGTGTAAACTGTTCTTGTATACAAAATTTATACAATGAATATTTAACAGTGTTGACCAACTTTTTATGACCGATAATAATTTTTCTTATGTTCTTCTATTAAACATTTAGACAATTTTTGATTAATAACTTCGAAACTTAAACAAGATGCTTTCTTTTCCGATCAGATAACCGATTAGAAGTTTTATTTATATTTATTTAACTAGATATTGGGTCAAGGCATTTCACTCCCGTAACTTGACCTATGGGCGATAACAAATCAATATATCTGACATTTCAATTTGTATATTGACACGTTTTTAATCTTCTCTCATTGTTTATGTGTTCGGAAGCTACGTTGAGTTTGTCTTAATAAATATATCTTATAGTTCCGAGATATAGTTAATGCTCGAGATGGCGGCGCCCACTATAATGACTATAAATCTTCACTTGTCTTTCGTTGTTTCTTTTTCTTTTGACTTTGATGTGTATATCAACGAGACGTCCGATTACACATATTAATCTTGTAGAATCGTGACGTGGTTTTCTTTTTGTTTCATCTCGGTATGTATTTTGTTTAAGCCAGATGAAATAGGAACTTAGTTCCTCACACTTTATGACATTAATAAGCTTTGTCTTATAAAAGTTAAAATCCTTTTTAAATTTAAATTCAGTGATTTCATTTAAAATTATTTTTGTTTAAATCATTTTATTTTGTGTACCTACACACTGTGCAACACTAATTCAGTTAAAACATTTAATTTTATTTTGTAAAAAACAGTTATTTTGTTAACAAAGTGAATGTAAATTACATGATAGTCATGAGTGAAAATAAAACAAGCCAAGTGCTTCGGTACATTTAAATCACAAAATTCACAAAGCAGTGCCTTGTAGGTATTAAAGTTTGACGAATGGGCAGCGAAAAATGTAAAATTTTCATAAAACTAAATAGTCCTAATAACGTAGTAATAATTTATTTATAAAAAAGTATTTGTAATGTTCACGTAATAATAATATCGATTAATCAGAGTTAATTAATACGATCATCTAAAATGTAACTAGATTTCCAATAAGACAAGAAGTGCTTGTACGTCCGGTTTTGCTATTTCTAATTGCTGTACTATCACCGGAATGCACACCTCCGCCTCGTAATGGTAGCGGAAAGCCATATTATAATATTTATGAGTTACAGAAATTACAAGTAGAAGTGGTTGGTAAAATAATAGAACTAGCTGAATATAGGGTTATATTACTATTATAATATTCCACATTAAAATATCAACTTAAATCACACTAAAAATATTTAATACGGGTCGAATGTAAAATAGCTAATGAGAAATTTCTTTTTAATTGTGGACATTTTGTAACCAGCATATTGACTTTGAAATTTTTCAAATCATTCAGTGACAAAATAACGTATCATTTTTTTTTAATTGTAACAAACGTATATGTCGTGCTTCTCGATGAACAAGACAATATTGATAAAAAAAACCACATTAAGATTTATTACGACTTTTATTGCGATCCTAATGAACACCTAAGTTATGATAGATTTCAATTGGCATTTCATGACATCGCATCCAATGTTACTATTTATAACCAGTTCAATGAATTGAAACGTGGTTGAACTATTTTTTACTGATATTTTTGCGCGAAGGTCAGCATTCAATGGCGACTATCGAAGATAACACATGAGGGCACTGCGCCTGATGATAAAAGCCGAAAAAAGAGAGGTGTACTATATAAACAGATTAGAATAAGTATTGGTAGATACTTAAACTTACAAGCAAATACAACGAAGGTACGAGCAAAATATTGAAAATATAAATGGCCGTGACTCAAGTGACGTGAAGATAATGCTATATCTAATGATGATACGAGTGGTAGACCTAAAAACTGAGAATTGAAGACTGAAAGTAAAGGAAGTAATGGATGAACGGATCATTTTGCTGTAACTGGCAAAGTCTACGAAACATAAAGTGTTTTTGCCTGGACATCAGGCTCAGAATCAAGAGCCTCGGATACAACCGGAACCAAATGCTAAATGATAACACTTGCCCAGAATATAGAATAAAACGACATATTTCATGAAACATACTCGTAACTCTCTAATATGGTCACGTACACTTCTATTACTCTCCATTAACTTAGCATAATTTATTGCTATCTACTTGGTAACAATTACAGTGCCTAATTAAGACCAAACCTCTATTAGATTTCAACATTTTTTATATTGAAATGTTCTATCCATGACCGGAATTGGAAGAAATGGTGTCAATTCATTACTGTTAGAGCAATTGTCTAAGCAGTATACGGTAACAACTGCACAAATATAGATTGCCATGAACCAATTTACACATTAAATATACGTCTATTTAAACTAGACAATGTGTTTTAGTAACAAAACTATTATTTTACCACACTATCTTTATATTCGGTGACATATCCATAATTATAAGTTGTATCGGTAATAATATCTGTTTTATGTACCTATAAAATATAATCTGGCTATATAATACTTTCCTAACCTGTTTTTTATTTCCAATAGGTTCATAGGTCTCGAATTAATTAAATACGTTATCTAGAAATTATATAGATCGATCTCAAATGCAAATTAAATTAATCGTAACATCCGTAAGTATTTATTTAGATTAGTCGTGATAATTAAAGTGTGAATTTAATATACAGCCCACATTAATAAGTCACATTGGAATCTGCAGTAGCTAGTAAAGAATATGTGAATTTGTAAAATCTTTAGTTTAAAAAAAACTGTGATCAGGAATTTACGGTCTGAATCACAAGGAAGGCATTCGATCTGTTCTATTACTTTATGGATTCAAGTGATTGAGAGTCAATCTCTTTATGATCCTTCCAACTTGGCTCGACTTTCGAATTTTAATGTGATGCGGCTGAACTTCGATATTTTCCATAAAGCACTATCATATTATGACCACTTCACAACCAATTGACAATACTAAAGTTATGTACTTAGTCAAACTTTTTAGGGTTCCTACTACCCGTTACGACTACCACAGATGTTCATATCTATATTATTTTTATGTTTGTAATACGATTGTTGGAATGAAAGAGCCTATTTAAAAAGCATGTCAGAATGTCACATTTCTTTGAAGGAGAGATAGATCAACAAACGTGTGACATTTCTGATATATCGAGTCCGCGGCCCCGCTCGTGTGAAATACTGATTCCGTTTTTGCAAGCTAGCGGAACCTATTCTAAAAGTAGCCAACGTATATGTGCCAAGTTTTTATAATTACAGATCCGTTCAGTTGTTTTTGTGACCCTTTCACGTAACGAATTGTTAAACTAATCCAGTCTGGCATTTTTCAGAATTATAGTTTACGCTCCAAGATAGGTAGCGTAAACTGTAGTACGCAATGACAACTAGAAACCGCTGATTTTTAAACAATTTATGTTACATTAACATAACATAAACTCACGCCTTTATCCCCGAAGGAGTAGGCGGAGGTGCTAGCACCCACATTTCGCCAGTTTCTGTTTAGGTCCCAATGTAATAGGTGGCGAGTCTATTGCCATTAACCGGACACTTACAAACCTGCGATAAATACACATATAATTTCGAAAAGCACCAAAAGTGTGTGCCATGGTAAACCTGGGATCGAACTCGAGACCTCGGCTCAGCAGTCCTTTACCCATACCACTAGGCTACCACATTAATTAAAAACAAAAATGAACTGACTGCTACTGGTACTGCTGCAATGAGTGAAAGAAATGAAATAAAATTTGTAATAGATGTCACTGAATTCATTCAAAATTTTTCTTTCGTTTCTTACGTCACAACGTAAGTATTTCTAACTTACAGTAAACAATTCGGCGTAAAAATAGACGTAGTAAGTAAGTTATGCAACTTTACCTTGGTTTGAATTTCAGGTTGAATGATCGCTAATTACATGTCTATACCTCTACTATTTCATACAAATAATATTTATATGACAGTCATTAGCATTACCTACTCTCGCTGCTCGTCACGATTCTGTAAAAACCTCTAGTGGTAAACTCAATACGTTATAAAGGGCTGTGTAGGTATTACTATTGATTTCTATGTATACCTATTAAATATTACTGTACTCCATTATTTTGACTATGTACTTAAGCAAAGATAAACGTTTTGCTAACTATCTAAGCAAATGAAGAATAGATATGCTATTTGAAACAAAACAGTACCACGACTCCAGTGTAGCGGTATAATGAATTTTGAATTTCGTATTTGGAACTGCGTGCTGAAACTATATAAGTACCCATGAGTTTGAATACGTAGTACTATATAATTTATTGGTTTTATTGAATTTTATTTATTTATATTTATATAAGCAAACGCGCCTTTTGGAATTGCTCTCTGTATCAAAGTCGTTACCGTATATACCGCACAGGTACCTTGTGAAATGCCACTGTGTCGAGTACTGATTGCGCGTGCCATTGTCATTAATTTATTTTTACTAGGATAAGAGAAGCTTACGTGGAGAACTACTCCATTATAAGCTAGGAATATACGTATATGATATGAGAAGCTAGCTTGGAGGAAAATTCACTTATGGCCTTTTACAGAAATTTGTAAGAATTAATTGGTCGCTATTAATGTAATACCTACATGAGTTAGTTGAAATTTTATAAAAGAAAAAAGTCGGATTCTAAAACGTACCTACTCAACGTGGTATATATCTGAAGAGCAGTTACAAAATTGTAAAACCGGCTATCAAATTCCTAACCTTGTCTACACATTCGTAAAACTACATAAGTAGGCATTGTTATTTGTTAGGCATTATAATATCTAACTAAAGGCTACGCCTACGCACTGATAAATTAGCATTTATTTGACTAATTAATTTAAGAATCTTATATTTTTGTAAAAAGGACCATAAAAGTGCTGTCCATAAAGTATCATTGACCGATTATGCAGATTACGTAGCGTTAGGTAACACGTTATCATCACTGTTGATGTTCCGTTAACGCGTGTAAATATGCTATTGCGTTGTTTCACGTAATCTTTGCACATCAGGTGTGAAATAGCTAAGAATACTCCGTGAAATATCTGGTACGCTCCATTGTACCTAGTAGAAAGTACGTCACTAATTACTTTAGTGAGAGTTTTTAAAATTCGAACGCTAAACGAAGAATGTATTGTCTCGGCATTGTGAAGACCCTGTAGCATAATTTGCCTTATTATTATGTTCTTAAAGTAGACAATAAATAGTCAATCTTCGTAGCTCAGGGTCTACACGTCCTTGCCATGGCTGAAATGAAATGTCTTTACTTCCATTTTCTTCTACTTCTTCATTTCTTTTTCCTTTATTTCTTTCTTCCTTTCCCCCTTTCTTTCTTTCTTTTTTCCTTTCTTCCTTCCTTTCATTTTTTTACTTTCATTTTTTACCGGTGTGCTCCGATTGTATGAAAATCGTGCACTTTGAGGTTCGAAGTTTCTCACCTATTTATTCTCTTGATTTGGTATATGTAGGTATTTTGTTTTACAGTATTTGAACAGAATTCACTAGATATTTCAAAGTTGATTTTTTCTTAATATTATTAGGTAGCTATTTCACTTAGCTATGTATAATCCGAACGTAAAATACTCCAATACCAAAAACCATTATTATAATTTTTTCATGTAGGTATAGTCAACAAAAGATATACGAGAGATTTTGTCGACTCTACATGAAGAAATAATATCTTCAACTATCACCTTAATACAACTGTATATAGCTACTTACCATTCAATAACGGAGTAAAGAGTATTAACATTGCTGTTTGATAAATAAACATTTCATTCATGGTATGTCGAAAGCGCCCCACTGAAGAAAATATTCTAATACAATATACGATAAGCGATGCGTAATTGGGTTATCTCTGCACTACCCATCTCGTAAACAAATAGATTGTTAGAGAAATATACCTCATCCAGAGCAGACGGTTTCGTAACGCACGTGTATAAGTGATATAGCTACTTACGATGTATTTATCTTATAAACTGGTTGATAAAAATAGTACCTGCTATATGAACTTACAATTTGAAAGAGTCATTGGTTATTTGAAATTCGAAGCGCAATAAATACTCGTTTAACAGATCGTTGTAAGGGAACTTTCTCATTGTCCTCCGAGACTTTTCCCAATACAGTTGAGGTCGGCTTGACTTTTCTGCGGTTATACCAGTTTTAGGAGTTTTTAGGGCTCCAACCACACCTAACGACTGCCATAGATGTTTGTATGGTAACTAATAACGATGGTTTAATATACTCTCCGAGGCAGCAGACCAGGGCAAATAACCATATTCATGACTATAAATATTTAAACTGCGTGGGAATCGAACCTGCGACTACTCGTACGGTAGCAGTTGGCGCTCACTACCACCTGGCACAGAGAACGTCACAAGGTTGAATTAACGTGATAATGAAAATAGTCATTATGAAATCCTACAAAATTCATTAAGATTGTCTAGAAAACTAATACACTAATATTTAGATAAGCAATTTCAATTTATCAACGGTCTCATGTTAAACGGTCAGTTGCTCAAAGTAATATTGCTTCGAGCAAAAACGCCTATAGTCCTTTTGAAAGTGGTCTTTAAGTGGAATCTTTAGTCAGCCAACGCCGGTTTACAGATTTTTTTTCTAATTACACTAGATGTCCACTATAATACATATTCATACAAAAATCTACTATCTGCCACATACATTACAGTTGGTTATTCCTTGTTTTCAAATTTAGCATGTCCAATATATGTCTATTCTCAGATTGTACTAGTACCTACCTAAGTTTTTAAGTGGCCACACATGAAGAAAGTTAAAAAGTTATTCTTCATTTGCGGGTTGTGAAATATAATGTAATTGAAAATTGAACGTATAAATTTCGAATTATGAAAGCTTACATACAACGAATTCGATAAAATAAAAATAGTGTTTAAAGAAGTTCAAAGGCGAGTAATCGATTAATAATTGAATTGATCGATCATTATCGATAATACAGTTTAATCGATATCTGATTCTGGTTTAAGATAAAAAAAATGACAACTTGTCTGAGAGCTGTTGGTTGGACAAATAAATAGGAAGTGAAGTAAGTACCTACTCGTAGACTCGTAGGTATGATATTAATATGGAGACCACGTGGTGTAAATAGGTGTAATGTCACAAATTATTGAGATGTAGATAAGATTATAACAAACAGATAAGTAATCGGTAATTAATGTAACCTTTTTTTGACAGTCCCAATATAGCAGTTATAATAAAATGAATTGCTGATATTGGGTTCAATTTCCAGTTCAAGTAAACTTTTTATGTCCATTTTCTGGTAGAAAATATATATAAAAAATAAAGTAGAGTACAGTAAGGAGGCAGGTAAAATGTCGAGTTATTGACAATTGACAATAAAACGGATCCTAATTCATGCCAACATTTTTTAAAATTCTTACCTAAGATTTTTACTTTAAAGAAATTTCAATTTTGAATGTACCTTGGCGAATTTCAGAATAGTTCTCCAAAATTAACCTAAATTGGCTGCGCCCAGAGCCATCCATTGACAGCTTTGCGAATCATTGTGTTGGATGATTCAGGTCAAATATACGATTACGTACTTATTTGAACATTAACCGTCAACTGTTCACAGTTACCTGTTGTCTCAGAGTTCAATGTCATGAGCACTTACGTAAACTAATTATTTACATAGGCATATACTATTTATATTCACATCATCGTTAGTTGCCAACTTTTAAGCGACTTTAATATAGGGTTCTTCAAGATGGGCATCAGTTCTCTACAGGTCGATAACACGAATGCGACGCTTCTGGTGATGCTGAGGTCCATAGACCCCGGTGACCACTTTCCATTAGGTGGTGGGCAGTGCACTTGTCTGCTAGCTAATTAAATTCATGTTTGGCCCCTACAATAAATGTAAGTAGGTAGGTAGGTAAACGAGCTCCAGTATGACGTGAAGTATGCGGGCGATTTTGCATACAAATAATAACTTTTAATACATACCTTTATTCTCTTAGAGATTTTATATAATTGATCGGAGTTCTGATTTTCTTCTTTTACTCCTTTGATGTACCTTTATACGGGTTTTTTAAGGAGTCTGACCTCTGAACTCATATATGTCAATAAGCAGGTGTTACGATTTACACCGCCACCTTAGGACACATTGGGACCGAAACATAAAGTGGTGAAATGTGGGTGTTAGCACCTCTGCCTACCCCTTCGGGGATATAGGCGTGAGTTAATGTTATGTTATGTTACGATTTACAGGTGACGTTAATTTGACTTATTATCAAAACTACGATTTGTATCATATACCCGAGAATACTTTTACGAGCAATTCATAGATGTATCGACCAATCATATCATAATAAAACACTATATAGCTACCGGATTTATCAATCTAACAACTCGTCAATGTTCCTGCCTATTTGAGGCAGGGATTCAATCAATCAGCCTATCGCAGTCCACTGCTGGACATAGGCCTCTCCTAGTGTGCGCCACTGCTCCCTATCCTCTGCCTTCCGCATCCAGTCTGTCCCAGCCGCCTTATAGGCTTTGTACCTATATTAATCGTAGGCTAAGTACAATGTCTAAAGAAGAAATAGCGACCGCTTATAAAACTAACATTTTCTATCCGACGATTATAAGTAAATGCTATCAGAAATTGTAGAACCCTTATCATTTTCTGAGCCCATTCCCAACTCATTAGGGTCGGCCTTCTAGTCTAACAAGGATGCGGCTGAACTCTAATATTTTCTGAAAGCAACTGCCATCAGACCTCCGCAACCAAATTGACGATATCGAAGTTAAGTTGTTAGGCTTAATAATTTTTTTTAATAACATGTTCTGAACAAGGAATTGAAACCCTAAATGTGTCACTATATTATGTTAATATATTGTTACTAATTAACGCATTAACACCTTACAACTGGACAGGAGTCATTAATCACTGACTTTAAAGAGAATATAAATAAAAAAACGTCTTTTGGAAAGACAAGTTGTATCTACGTCCATACGTAGGTACCTATAGGTAGAAATGATCGTGTTTAGCCTCAAGGAGTTCGTTATTTATTATGTATGGTATTTCAACAAGTTATTAAGTGCGGTTTTACTTTAGAGTAACATTTTCCTGCACTTTTATAAGACATAGTTTTATATTGGTAGAGTGGGCTCCTAATGTTCCTGAGCAACTTAAGATCTATAATCCTTTGACAGCCGAAGTGTAATTTAATCAATACTTAGTGACATAGATAGTGTTAATAAAATAAACTATCGATGTCTAGTTTCTTTATAAGAAAATAAGTAAACTCGTGCAAGTAGTCACACCTAATTACATTAATAAGTACTCGTAGATCTATTATCCCGTAGCTTCTAAGACTAGTAGTTGTGTAGTAGTGGTTCATACAATTATTTTCAAATTGTCCAGGAACTTTTGTAGCCCAATGTATAATTTAGGGTGATTCCTGAGGTCATGATCATTTTAATCTTAAGGTCCAATAGCCCGTCTATGATTATATCCATCTATCAATCCAAATCTGCTTTGCAGTTTTGCAGAGCATTTCTCTTTATTGTACAGTTAGTGACAATTGTAACTTAACAAATTATTATTCATTGCCCACTTTAGTTGTTCACCTTTCGTAAAATAATGAACAAAAACATAAAATATTTTAATTTTGTGCTTTGAACATTATGAAATTATTGATGAATTGATCCATAAATGCTGCTCCATAAATTCCATCCTTACAGTTCAAGAAATATATGAAAAAAAATACTCGAATTGGTCCAGCCGCCTTCGAGTTATTTCATTTTTATTTATACTATAGATACCAACTGCTGTTCTTTCTAACTATTGTATTCTAAAAGAAGTCTCTTATTTCTGTAAATTCTTGAGCCGGTGAAATTATACGATCACTAACACACCCATAAATTAATTTAATTACACACAATAAATAATAAATTAAAACTAGCCAAATATTTATACAATTCAGTTAAGAAATTATTTATTGAATATAATTAATTACTAGAAACCGGATATAATTATGTTAGACATTAAATAGTAAGCTAATATAATATTTTATAGTAGCTAAGTGATAAAAAGTAAGTTATTAGCTATATTAAACATATTTTTTATCACTGAGACATAAATAGGCATACATACATAATTAATTAATTATTAAATCTATTAATTTAGTTGAACATTGGATATTTAAATTTACAATGTTGAGAATGAAACTATTTCAATTATTAATAGTGGTTTCTTTATTAGTTTGATTGTTTTCTGTTTAAATTGAGAATATTTTCCCAATTTTTAAATTTAATATTCTCACGTGTAACAAGTTTGCTCAAATTTTACTTAGAAATTAAAAAGAACTAATTATTACCTTACTTTTTTTTAAATGTTATAGTAAAATTATGTGAAACTAGTTGTAAACATATTTATGTAGTCTTATTTTATAGTACATAAGTTAAATAATGCAGTAGGCCTTGAACCCAGATAATGAAAAATCTAATATTTTGTCAAAATCGACCACTAGTGAAACAGTCAAGAACGCCTACAACTTTTATTATCAACTTAGCATGTACACGTTCCTGGTTGTTTTTTTGAGAGCGACTACCTGTCAAATTATGTCTATGCAACTGTCCTCAGATAAATTGAGATTCAGGATTGACTATCATTCTGGTATACGGGTCTTAGAGTTGCACACCTGTCACTTTTTACTATTTTTCTTTATTTGATTTTTTTATCAATATCATTGTTTATTTGTAGACAAATTTAGCAGAGATATATTTACACTATAATAGTACTTTTTTTCATCGGACTTGAATAAGACCCACGCGCTGATTACTTAATAACCTAACATACACATGCCCCTACTTCAGCACCCCTCTACTTCAGCTCTCTTCTTCATTCCAATTCTTCTTTGTCTCCTCTCTTTTCATTTTTAATTTATTTTTTTCTTACATTTTATAGGTACCACTTCTTCTCCTTTACTAACCACCAATAGGTATGATGTGTAAAAGTGTTTTAAAAATACTGATTTGGTTATTATTATTGAATTTGCTTAGTACTATTTATCTACAAAAAAAAGTCTCCAAAAGACCGCGTTCACGCTTTTTTATTTAAAACTACGGTTTTACGATAAATTAAATTTTAGATAAATCAAAACATTATCGCAAAAAGTTAAAATGTCAACCTTGAAATTTAAAACAAATAAAACAGCAGGTATGCGCCAATAGTAACAATTTGTCCTTCTGAATCACAGTACCCTTATCGGTTCACATCGTAACGTAGCTCGTGACCTACATGCAAAAGTCCAATAGAAAAATCACACGATCAAACCAGTTAAACCATCCGTCGATACGTTATCGGTGCCCTACAACATATCACAGGACTGCCCTGTATAGTACGTAATGGAGTCAATTAAAAATTACGTTACTATACAGCATTTCTTTGTTTGGTTCTTTCTTCAAATATCTTAGTCACCTAAGCCTTTTGTTTGTAAGATTGAACAAACATTTTTTTATACCACTTAGGGGGCAGCTTGACCGCGGCCTACCCGATGGATAGTGGTTACCGTGGTCTATAGATGTTTGCAAGACCTGCTGCCGACCATGTTGTTTGCGCAAAGTTTACTATAGCATAGTCACATACTAAAGATCTAGAACTTAACAACACCAATAATGAGTACTCACTGAAAGAAAAGCTTCATAATTAGGTGTACAGACGAAAAGAAGGGCAAAGCGACATATGCGTCATCGCGTCGCTTTAGCAAAGTTAATCAATCCATAAAATTCTACACAATTTACCGAGGATTCAATCACTTAATCACTACACAAATGGGTGGCCATGCACAAAAAATTAATGATAACTACACGCCAATAAAATTACATAATTTTTGATACATCAATCATAGGTCATGATAATTATCAAACGGACATTTGATAGTGCAACAACCCAAGCGTGAGCGTCATTGGGATTACGAAAACAACACAGAAATTCAGTGTGTTTTTATCAAAGTGTGTTAATTATGCAGAAATTCTTACGTTTATGACTCATAATGTGACGTCATCGATGTTCCGTAGTTGTTAATTGTGAGAGCAAAGAAATGGTTGTAGTATTACTTACTACCGACACCGTCGTAATTGAGAACGGAAGAACTGAACGTGTAATAGAGATCATGTTTATGTTGAAAATATCTGAGCTCAGAGTTCATGAAGCTGTTCAGATAGAAAATAGGGTGAATTAATAGTTTAATGTTTTAACACGAGTACTTCCCATTTTTCTATTCCAACAATAGAATGATTATATTTCCAACTAGTAATAAAATTAATTTAGAAGTTCAACAACAGTAATTAAAATGTGTTCTCAAATTTTGCAAAATTTTGCACAAATGCAATAGCCATTCAATTATTGGTGAAGTAATTTTTTCTATAACACAATTTAAAGTTTCCTAATCTCATCATCATCAAAGGGGTAGTGCTGTTTAACATCAGACCGATATATAGTCCAGACTCAGCCTTAGATGCAGGGCGCGAGTTAGCAATAGTGCCAGGAATGTGGCAATAGGTTAACCCCTATTACGTGGGACCGAATACAATAGTTGGTGAAATTTGCGTGTTAATTCACCTCTGCCTACCCCGGAGGTAAATAGGCAAGAGCATGTATGTATGTACATATGTTACACTACGTTAAGTATAATTTATCATCAAATACATACGTTAGAATAGACAATAAAATGTCATGAAGCGTTAATTATGATTTACTAACACCAAAAAAATAATACATGTAACTTTTTCCTAAATGAGAACTTGTATGGTCATTGCCCTGATCAGAAATACTTATAGTCATTAGAAATGACAACCTCAGTGATAACTATATCAATTTAAACTTATGAAGTCATGAAACTCATGAATGACATCTTAGTTGAACCGGCAAAACGAACAAAAAATATTTACATTCATTAAGGAGGAATACGAACTAATAAAAACCAAATATCCGCTAGAAAAAATCGGTAACTCAGTAGGTACATAATTGTATGAATTCATAGCAACGAAAATTGACGTAAATATTATCGATCACACAGCTGATCAGTAAAAAATCACCGTAAAAAGTATCAATTCTAAGTGGAATCTCCACACCTATTACGTTAAACAGTTTTATTGATAGTTCAATCCTAATCTCCAGTCAAATATTGTGAAATCTTTGTGACAATATTGCGTGTTGTAAAATCGGTCATCATTTTAAGATTGAGACCTATTATTTTACCCAGAACATTGATAGCTGCGTTTTTAATCTTATTTGTCTATGTGTCTTATCACAGAGTCATAACTCGATACCGTACGTTAATAGCATTATAATAGTAGTACTGGTTCAGTAAAAATAATGGTAATTTATTGAAAATCATACTAACCTTTGAATTTTGGGTCACTGGAAAAATCATTCACTGTTTCATTCACAAACAAAAGAAAAACAAATGTCAATAATTTAAATAGCTATTTCATAAATGAAACAGAATATTTTGCAATGCTTTATGGGGTTAACGGGCTGTTGATATCACTAGTTACTATAAAGTTGCGTGTTATAACCCGCGTGGTCGCGGCGTCGAGTTGTCGCGCTGCGCGTCCTAACACGAACGCGCCTTGTCGTCGACTATGACCGCCTCTCGGATAAACCAACATAAATTCAACTTCAATTTTACTTTAGTACGCCTCGCACCGCACACCTATGTGTATATTGATGAAATTCCAAAATTGAAATATGCATACTTTTCTTTATAAACTGTTATTACAATGACTGTTTTTCTTAAACGTGCTGATACCATGTAATGTAATAACTGATACTGCCGCAAGCAATGACTGATTTAATCTACTGAGTAGTACCCCAGAAAATTTATCTAGAGATATGCATTAGATACTTATTCCGTAGTAGTTTTCAAAATACTCAACATGATCTTGTGAGCTTCATAAAAGGTTTGAAGGAAAACCCCGCATGTCGTTCAACTTAGAATAAGGTGTCTTGAGAATTATAATTGGGTATTCTACAAGACAACATAGCTGTAATATAAAATTTTATTTATTTATGATATTACGTAATATTAAATGTTTGCAGTGAAAACTATTCTATTCAGACAAAGCTGCACAGCAACAGCAGTGATTTTTCCAAGATGAATAAATATTTGTGATACATACGCAGCTTTTAGTATCATGAGTGACGTATTCTTGCATTATCGTCGTGGATATTAAATGTCCAAATTGTTCTTATTATGTTTATTACATTGTATATATTAATAACAGTGATGAACTCTCATTTCCTACGGAGTGCCACAAGGAAGCTCATTGGTCCCACCCTTTTTCTTGTCTATAACAATAAATTTTACAACCTCAATATGTGGCATGGTTATGTGATAATATTTGCGAATGATACTGCTATTACCGTAATAGCTAACACGTGGATGTAACTAGAGAATAAGGCATAATACCCCATAAGGCATAATACTTATATTATCGAAATATAGAAATATATAAATGTGTTTGATAGAAATTAAAAAAAATTAAGAAATAAACTTTCTTTCATGAACATGTGCCAATATTGAGTTGTCTATTTGCCAAGGTAGACTTACAACTACTTTTGATCACGACTCGGACTGGTGTCGCCTGAAGAGTTTCATTTCCCGTCAATTCGTCAATGTCTTTATTCATTTCCTAGTAACATGAGATTGTTTCAATTTTTTTAAGTAAATTGTCAATTAACATAGATGATACCTATAAATTTTAATTCACAATCGTAATGAAAAACAATTCGGTTACTATAAAAAAATATTTAAAACACTAATAAATGAAAAACCCAACTGCATGTAAACACCTCAACAATGTCTAGGGAACAAGATGACCCCAATTTTTTTTTTCGTATAAATCTTGTTTTGCAAATAACTGGCAGCATATAAATAAAAATAGAATAAAGTAGATTATAGAGTTGTTCGAAATTTAAAAATAAATTTAAATAAGTAATGATTTTCGAATATGGAGGGAAAACTTTTAAGTGTTTGATTGTGCAGTTTCTCTGAGGCAAAATAAAAAATATTTTCTTTGATTGTAAATAACGTTTATTATCAATAATACGTCTTTTACGTATGGTTTGTGCATTTTTGTGACTGTAGTCATCATGTCACGTCGTCATTTAAGTCGCGAAGAGATGTTAAGAGCTGTTGGTATGCTGCAAGCTGGACGAACTCAACGCGACGTAGCGGATGCTGTCAACACCCAACCAAGCGTAATTTGCAGATTATGGGCACGCTACAGGTCTACAGGGGATGTTGCCGAACGTCACAGGGGACGAAATAGGGTTACTACCCCGCGACAAGATCGTTTCTTGCAAAATTCCGCAAGGCGGCAACCCACGATTACTGCTCGTCAGTTGGTCGCAAGCCTCCAGTCTTAGCATCAAGTGGCTATTAGCGATCAAACTGTCAGGAGAAGACTACACGAAGCCAATCTTCATGCTCGCAGACCGCTTAGGGTTCCAGCTCTTCGACGTGGAAATCGAGGTCGTCGCTTATTATGGGCTAACGCACATTTACAGTGGACCGACCATCAATGGGCACGGGTTCTATTTTCCGACGAATCTCGCTTCGGTTTTCATCCTGATTCGAGAAGAGTGCGTATATGGCGAGTTCCTGGACGTGGGAGTCGTCTCCAGAATCCGCAAGAAGTTCATCCTTACCAAGGTGGAACAATCATGGTATGGGCTGGAATTCGCCTTGGTGGAAGGACCGACCTCGTTTGGATACGGGGCAATTTGAATGCAAACCAATACATTCAGGAGGTTATACATTCCATGGTAATCCCTCATCGACAGCAGTTCGGTCAAGATTTTATGTTCATGCAAGATAATGCACGGTCACACACCGCGAGGGTAGTGGTCAATGCGTTAAGCGAGCACAATATTACGACGTTGGAATGGCCTGCTCAGTCTGCTGACCTCAATCCCATAGAGCATGCCTGGGATTTGCTTGGGAGAAGAGCTTTCAGTGATTCTTTGGAAAATCTGAACACTGAAGAACAACTTTTTTTACACCTTCGCAGTGTATGGAGCCATATTCCACAGACGATGATTGACAATCTCATACTACCTAAGTATGCCACGCCGTTGTCGAGCTGTTGCTAATGCTTTAGGAGGTCCTACAGATTATTAAAAACGTTTAAAGTACGGTTAATTACTGTATTTCTTACTACCTCGTTATTTTTGTGCCTAATCATAGAAGGTTGTAATACTCAATATTGGCACTATTCAATTCTTTCTTAAAAAATTTTTTTTTGATATGAGAATGTTTTTATTAAAATTAAAATTAAAAACGGTATAAAAATACCCTTCTATTGATATAAAACACTCACTATTACAAGAAAGGGTTTTTAAATAAAAACTAGAAATGTCCTTGTTCCCTAGACTTTGTTGATGTGTGTAGTTAAATAATGTATTTTTTTATATTGAACTCATCAACATGATATCAGTCATCTCTACCTGATAATAAGCTGAAGATAAAGTTTGTTATGCAATGTAACAAACTTAAATATTTTAATGGTTTTTGTTATTGTCTATTTTATGTTCCTTCATAATTATTATAGTTAACCTTAATTATTTCATGTTTTGCGATCAATATTTTCAGCTAAACTGGCTAAAATCAAATATCCCATTTAGTAACTATTGTTTTATTATCAACTAGCTGACCTACCCCAGCGTCGCCCGTGGCATATTTTGAAACTTCATACCACCCCTTTGGACCCGTAATTATTAGTACTCAAATAATTTATGGGAATCTACCAGATTCGTTGACACTTATGATCACTCCTCCGCTCCCTTAAGTAGTAGCGTGATAACATATAGCCTAAAACCTTCGTCGATAAACGGACTATGCAATGCAAAAATAATTTTTAAATTCGAACTAGTAGTTCTTGAGTTATGCGCTTACCAACACATTTAGCGATTCATTTGTATATTATAGATACCAATTTTCATTATGGCTGTAGCTATTCATTTGCCAGACTATGTGTTCTTTAGATTGCTTATATTCTTTCTTATTCTATAGGATTTATTAACATTGCAATCGTGAATATATCAACTGAATCGACTGTATATGTGAAAGTGATAATCTTAATGTTTACTCTAAGTGAAATTGCAATACCTCATTTGATATTAAAATTATCTAGATTTCTATATACTGCTGGCTAAACCAACAAAACTGTCTTTGATTATGCGTTCAGTAAACACTTACAAGTCAATAAAGGTGAACTGTAAGACTTTCATTCTCTTCTCAGACTTCAATAGATCATTCGCACCTGTAATTGTAATGGACACGTGAATTTGAATACTCGTAAATTAATAGCATGTTATTGTAAAGTTTCACACTTGTCCTCACGCCGCTTAAATTACTTTACACGTCTGTGTTGTCTCTATAGTCATTCTTTATTGGAATTGTAACATTATGTATATGAAAGACAGGAAGCTCGGAAAATGTGACAACACCTAAAAAATTCTCACATACTAAATTAGTAACAGATGTTCTATTTAAAACAAAAGGTCTGGTCTTCACAAGTATGATTCGGGGTATAAAATAAATATCATAGCAGTAAAATCAGAAATTATACTTCTGTGTATGGTGGTAAAACATGACTGAAACCTCTAATGATTTTTTGTCATTCAAACACAATATGCATATCAGATATAAGTTCAGTGCATATTTAACTTCCAAAACTATTTTTACTGTCACAATTTGTGTTGGGATATTAATAGTAAAGTTTCATACGCTATTAGGTGGAAAAACCTTAGGATAATCCCTATTTGTTTCAATTCGTGCGCAAAACCCCGCCAAAACTGGTGGAGGTAGTAATGTTGGGTTAAAGGTTATTTTCGGAGGTGAGGTAGGTAAGATATATCTCTCGCACATCGGCAGATCTGGGGTCATCTTTTTAAAGGTGTCCCCTTCCCCTATAAGAACCACGATGTCCGGGATTACCTCTACCTTGAAATGAACGAAGATTTACACTTCTAGTATGTACAAACCCACTGCTAAATTAAGGCTATTCTATAAAACAGTAACCAATATGTTAATATAAACAGAAATAAGGTCATATAAAACACCGGTTAAATCAAAAGCTGTAACTAATAGATGTAATTATTAGCACTTGTCTGCAACCAATCACTACTAACGGGGAAGCTATACGCATGATAAGGCTCTGCATATGAAATCAATCAGGTAGTTTTACACCTTATCATAAAGATAAATGATTTGTTTCGATATCAGCGTGATATGGTTGATAAAAAGTAGGTACTTTAATGTAAAATTATTACATCTACCAAAGTTTGTATATACGAGAGTGGGAATGGTGTTTCATCATAGATGTTGTCGCGGAATCTGGAATGGCCTAGAGATAACATCCCTAAGACCGCGTCCAGCCTTGACAGTGAAACTTGGCAACCCTGATTTATTGAATCTTGACATAGTAATATTAGTATGATAACAAAATAACAGGTACCGTAAAACGGGGTGAATAGGAATCCAGGGGTGGATAGAAATAAAATGGTCATTGGAATATTTTAAATAAATTCTTTTACAAAATTTTAACTTAGCCCAATAACAGATATTTCGTGATTCTGTTATTACTATGAACTAATCCAAATTTTCGCTTGAAAGATAGTGACTAAATAATTTAGCTGACCATTTTATTTCTATTCACCCTTCAATCTCCGTTTGTTCCCACTTGTTCTACTGAACAGTTCTACGGTAGAACTAATGGGATTTTTTTTTCTCACTAGTTCTACGATATTAGATGTAACAAAAGAGTAGAACTAGTGGGAGTCTTTATTCCCACTTGTTCTACCTGTTCCATCGGGTAGAACTAATGGGAGGTTTTGTTCTCACTAGTACTACGATATTATGTTTAACAAAATAGTAGAACTAGTGGGAGTCTCTCTTCCCACTTGTTCTACCTAAACCGAAAAGTAGTTTTACACAAAGAAATGTGTTACCAAATATGCTAGTTGTGGCTCAATAATAGGTTGTAAGACACTTAGATATTACTGAATAAATTAAAACAAACTATTAATTAAATCACACATTGTTTATGTAAAAGAAAATATAAATTGTGATATAAAATTGTCAAATGTTCTACATCTATATCCATATCTTCATCATTCCCTGAACCTTTTTCCCAACTCAGTTGGGGTCGGCTTTCCAGTCTAACTGTGATGCGGCTGAACTTCGATATTTTCCGTGAAGCGACTGCCATCTGACCTCCACAACCAATGGTCTAATGACCACTGGCGATATCGAAGTTCCAAGTTAGGCTGGTTGGACTTTTGAGGGCTCCAACTACCCGTAACGACTGCCATAGATGTTTGTATGGCAACCGGGACCGACGGCTTAACGTGCTCTCCGAGGCACTTATAAACCTGCGATAAATACACACATAACTTCGAAAAGCATCGAAAAGTCATTGGTGTGTGCCATGGTAAACCTGGGATCGAACTCGAGACCTCGTCTCAGCAGTCCATTACCCATACCACTAGGCTACCGCGGCTAGGAAGCAGGAGCTGACATTCTCACGGAGTAATCGAATTCATTTATGACTTATTATCGTTATTACTAAATATCTCAATATATTTATAAAATCAACATTCATGATGCCACCTATTTCTGGATAAGAACTCCATGCCAAACAATCTTTTGCAATGTGGGCACTGCCAGTCGGGTTCATTTTGGTGGCATTCGTTGAAATGCGCTTGAAGCATCGTCATCAGCTCCGTAGACCCTAAGATCTTGACTTTACACATCAGACACTCTATTCTCAACCAGTCCTGAATAGGCGGGAGTACATCAGGAATTTTTCCAAGCCTCCCAATAAAATATTGATAGGAAGGAGTCAATACTTCTTCAAGCTGCAAATCATATTTAGTCGGTCGTCATCGGTATGACTATTCCAAGTAAGTCCTAAAACCTTTGTAACTTTATCTATTTTTATTTCTAAATCGTTACCTAAGTTTTCCTCTAATTTCTCAAGTAAAGACCTCCTGCTGCTCGTCCATTTTTGCAATTGGAATCCTCCTTTATTTAACAGCTCATTCATTTCTTTAAAGATTTTAATTGCTTCTTTTTCAGATTGGCAGCCCGTCATTAGATCATCCATATAAAAATCGTTCATTACTCGGTCAGCCGCCAATGGGTACCTTTCGCCTTCATCTATAGCGACTTGATGCAACGACTTGACAGCCAAATAAGGTGCGGAGGATGTCCCGAAAGTAACCGTTTGAAGCCGAAAGTCCTCAATTTCTTTGCTAGGATCCTCTCTCCAAACAATCCTTTGAAAATCCGTATCTTGCCGGGCTACTTTAATCTGCCGGTACATTTTTACTATATCTGCCACCAGACAGATTGGATGTTGACGCCATTTCATAATGATATGGCGTAAATCGTCTTGGAGAGTGGGTCCTACCATCAAGGTATCATTCAAAGAGACTCCGTTGGTCCCTTTGCATGATGCATCATAAACCACTCTCACTTAAGTGGTCAGTCTATCTTGTTTCACAACAGCATGATGGGGCAAGTAGACTGCATCACCTTTGTATTTGTCGGATTCATCAGTGATTTTTTCTAAATGACCAAGCAATAAATATTCATTTATGACATCAGTATATTGTTGTTTCATCTTACTATCCCTACTCAACTTCCTTTCCAAACTGAGCAGTCTTTTTACCGCTATGCTTTTAGAACCTATCGGCCTATCTTTTGAGCGAAAAGGGAGTTGCACAATATACCTTCCATTTTCATCTCTTTGGGTTTTAACTTTATAAAATTCTTCACATTCTTGCTCTTCAAGAGTGAATGGCCTTTTTGCTAACGAGGGTTCTGCATCTAGTTCCCACAATCTTTTTAGCATGTCATTCTCTTCCACTTGAGCATGCATCGAAATGATTGTGTTATAGGCATTGAGAGAACCTATTGCTTTGCTAACCTGGCCTGAAACAATCCAACCTAAATATGTATCAACCTTTTTTTTCTCCACATATGAAGATATGGATATAGGATATACCACTAGGCTACCTAGTGGTAGCCTAGTGGTATGGGTAATGGACTGCTGAGACGAGGTCTCGAGTTCGATCCCAGGTTTACCATGGCACACACCAATGACTTTTCGATGCTTTTCGAAGTTATGTGTGTATTTATCGCAGGTTTATAAGTGCCTCGGAGAGCACGTTAAGCCGTCGGTCCCGGTTGCCATACAAACATCTATGGCAGTCGTTACGGGTAGTTGGAACCCGCAAAAGTCCAACCAGCCTAACTTGGAACTTCGATATCGCCATTGGTCATTAGACCATTGGTTGTGGAGGTCAGATGGCAGTCGCTTCACGGAAAATATCGAAGTTCAGCCGCATCACAGTTAGACTGGAAAGCCGACCCCAACTGAGTTGGGAAAAAGGTTCAGGGAATGATGAAGATATGGATATAGATGTAGAACATTTGACAATTTTATATCACAATTTATATTTTCTTTTACATAAACAATGTGTGATTTAATTAATAGTTTGTTTTAATTTATTCAGTAATATCTAAGTGTCTTACAACCTATTATTGAGCCACAACTAGCATATTTGGTAACACATTTCTTTGTGTAAAACTACTTTTCGGTTTAGGTAGAACAAGTGGGAAGAGAGACTCCCACTAGTTCTACTATTTTGTTAAACATAATATCGTAGTACTAGTGAGAACAAAACCTCCCATTAGTTCTACCCGATGGAACAGGTAGAACAAGTGGGAATAAAGACTCCCACTAGTTCTACTCTTTTGTTACATCTAATATCGTAGAACTAGTGAGAAAAAAAAATCCCATTGGTTCTACCGTAGAACTGTTCAGTAGAACAAGTGGGAACAAACGTCAATCTCTATCCACCCCGTTTTACCGTTACACTGAAAACTAAATATCTGAGAACATATTTTCTCCCGCTCTGATTTAATATGAATATGAACATAACACTCGTGAATTAAAAGTATACAGACACCGGCATAACATTTGTTATGTTAAAAGTTCAACAACTTCTGAAAGAATTTTGTTAACGCTGATATTTTAGATCAACATTACTACAACTCATTTTTAGATCATTACCAGATATTTATCTACCTTTATGATGAACTCCAAGGTCAAATATCTGTTCATAAATTCGAATCGTTGATAGGTACCTACCTACTTAGTACTGGGTATAAGTAAATTTCAGAATGAAAGTGCGAATACAGTAAAAGATTGGTAAGGTTCAATAAAGGTTAAGTAATATACGTGCAATATTTCATCACCATTCTAAATGAAGAAGAAAAACAAATATTTGAGCCAAATATAGGTCAAGATAGATGATCCTCAATTCAAACATTTCGTAAATCTAATTGAGATAGTATAGTACCTATAGGTACATAATAAGGGCATTAGACGGTTTCTACAGGGCCGGCAACACGAGTATGATGACTTTGAAAACATCTATAGGACACGGTGATCACTTACCATTAGGTGGGCCGTATACTTGTCGGCCACCTGAGTGGTAGGTATAGAAAAAAACCCTTTTAATGTAGATACCTCTTTTACCTTTTATATAATCTTTATTTTGTTATAATTATTTTGTGCCTATCCCAAAAGTTGGGATTCGCGAATGAGACTATGTTGACGCAAAAAAAATTCACTAATCCTTTTTAGTTTAGAATATAATCATAATATATTCCATATAACCATATCAACAACGTCATCATCCTTCTCATATAACCATGTATTTTGAATGCGAAATAAATATAACCATAATGATAATAGTCACTGTTAATAATTATCAGATTTTATACACGGCAATAAATCGGAAAGCTTTTTAATTCGCACAATGAATCACGATCACATTTCTATTATTTTTCTTAATAGAAAATACTACTTTTAATACATAGAACAAATTATTTATTTGTTAAGAACTGCCAAAATATACATACTACAGAATTCACTTAATTAAAAAATTAAACAAATGTCCCAACTAATTTTAGACAAACAGAACTTGCACTATTCGTACACGCAGACTGCATTTTTAAACAATCTTTGTGATGGAAATATTTCAGTGAATCTATGTGGTGAATAGACTTTATTTTCGGTTCTATATTCAAAAATTCAAAAATTCAATATCAGATTGGTACAGTCACCTGCAATAATATGTATACACTTTGAAACCTTGTCACAATAATAAATGACAAGTCAACATTATGACATGAAACGGTAAACTTCGACAAGTTTAAAATGAAAAAGTTCTAAAACGTATACATACTATTGCAGGCGACTGTACCTATAAAACAGTGTAACTAAAACACGATACCAATAAATAAGGTTATTTGACAACACGCTCGTCATTCTAGTTGAGTAATATTACAAGTTGTGTCTACTAATGGTACATGTTATTTTTTATACAGTAAGTTAATCTATCGCTATTTGCTATATTGTTTGTATTTGGTTTTAGGTATACCATAATTGATTGTCACTTGACACGTGAACAACCAACTGCCTCGTGACGTCTTTGTGAGGATAACTGATATATTCTACTTTGTCTGTAAGTGGTACTCCTACCCTCGAATGATTCATAATTGAATTTACAGATTCTACGACTTTTTATTCTGTGAAATGCCTAATAAATTTTTCTTTACATACTATTTTGTTACTTAGTTTCTTAAGAATATCTTAATTCAAATGTGACATCAAAAAATTGTGGATTAAGTTTATAATAATAAGATGATGAGTAAAGTATTAGTAGAGAAATTCTGGTGAATATTCACTTATATATGAGGCACAGATACTTCTTACAAATGAATCTTCACTTTCGTATTCCTTATAACTTGCGTGCCTATTGCAATATCAAGAGAGACAAAATTGTTTTTTTTTGTCCTATATAAATCATCCAACCCTCAACCAGCATGGGCAGATTTATTGAACTTGAACTGACTAAATCCGCAAACCATCTTGAATCTCATACGCGAGGGGACAAAGTGATTCAAGAGGCTATTATATTATACCTAATATATTATCACTAAACTATGAAATTTATAGGGTTACGAGATTTTGCCAAAAGTAGTTTTCCGTATGCAACTCATAAGGGCAGTAAAGAATCGACTTGTTCTAACATGAGTAGGTTGAAATACGAGCTTGTGTCTAAAGACGTGTCGTTTCTCACGCCCGGCGGCGTCGGGAAATCAAACACTGAGCAGTATCATCTATCACATTCGTTACCGAATCTTAAAACACCTTATTAGTGCTTCTTTATCGGTAAATATGTAACCATTAGTTAAAATTTGTGAAAAGAAGAAAAAATACAGGGTATCTATTTATATCAAGATTTGGAAGGTACATCTGAATAAGCCATCGAATCGAACGAGGCGTAGAGTTTTAGGTGCTTATTATGGTCTAAATTAATAATACCCGCAAGTATTCAGGCGTAGGGTCGGGTGTCTCACAATGAACCAGGGAGCTACATTTAACCACCTACTTATTTCGGAAATATGACGTTGCCGATCTGGGCTAATAGGGGTAAAAGAGAGGTATTTACCTTCCCCTTCTGCCCACTAGTTTGACTGGCGATAGTGTGCGAAGAGTTTGTGTGAGAAACATTTTTACGAAAATTGCTCAAAAAGTAATTTTTTTCTGCAATTTTGTTTCTTTTTTCACGTTTTTGCTGTAAATGATATTGGTTTTTTTATATAAACCCTGTTTTACATAATAACCCAACACATAAATGCATCATAATTCGTTACACTGCGAGATTGTTTTCCCGGCAAAATTTTGAGGTCAGTTATTAAAACGGGGCCTGTCCTACAATGAGCCACTTTTGGGTGGTACACATTGAACCATGGTTCCTGTTACCCCAGTTCACTCCAGATGTTAAATTGGACTAAGATTGCAATTATTTTATTCAAATTTAGATACGAAAAAATTAACGCTTCACCGGGATTCGAACCAGCGATCTTTCCCTTACAACCTTGCTCCTTCCCCCTGTAAGGGAAAGATCGCGGGTTCGAATCCCGTCGAATCATTAATTTTTTCCTATCTAAATTTGATTTGAACCGTCAGCATACTAATTGATTTCAAAATTTTCTGCACATAATTATTTTGATTCGTTATAGGATTAAATACAAATTAGTCTAAATATATAATATAGCTAATAAGGTGGTTCAATGTGGAAAATACCCTGGTTAAATGAGTACATCCCGATGGACACATTGAACCAAATCTCGTTTTCCATAAATTGTTTCTTTACTCTGAAACCAAATGGAATTTAAACAATAAGTGATTGTATAATTGTAGCTAAATAAATTTACTAACAATACACAAAAAATTGAAAGCATTCATCGAAAAATGAGCACGCTACAAGACTTTGAAATTTACCCGGTTCAATGTGAGACACCCTACCCTACTTACATATACACTATCAATTTCGAAAATAAATTAACATCAAATATTTCATTCAATTAAAAATTTAAAAGGAAAATTATAGATCGAAATTTCCCTAGCCTCGTGCATCAGTACACACATTGTTCATTTATTTAGAATCTGCCAAAATGTCAATATTATTCAATATGTTCTCATTCAATATATTGATTCAAGAATGGTCACTAATTGGTGAATATAGTTGAAATAAATAATTTCATGGTATAATTCCGCGCGAACCTGCATAATCTGATTATAAGTTATGCGTCCAACAATCGGGAAACAATTCTTTTCCAAATTTTCGACAGTCCGATCATATCTCTGGTAGGTATAATCTGAAACTTGTTTTGCCTATTGCCTAATTCTCTATAGTATTTCTTCATTTCCTACAGTTATTTTTTTCATTTCATTTCACAAACAACAGCGATACAATTAGTTATTTTATATTATTATAAATTAAAAGGCTATTTTATTTTATTTTGACAAAAAAGAGACATTTTATTGAAAGAGATATTTTAAAACTAGATTTCACCTCTGAAAATGGATATAACTAATTTAAAAGGCTATAGGTTTCAAGAAGAATCAAAGAAGAATCAAAGAATCAAAGAATCAATTTCATTTATTCAGTTTAGGCACATAAAGAGCACTTATGAATGTCAAAGTTTTACAATAATTATGTACCTACATTTGTCAAAAATATTATAATTCATAATAAATTAGGATACTTAGTAAATAAATCATTAGAAAATGATTCTTTCGCTGGTTCGGTAGTTAAATCTCCTGAGAAGAGACCAGCAAGAAACTCAGGTAGATTATCGTTATTCTTTTTAATATTTAGTTGTTTATTTATAATAACTGGGTGCAAGAGCAAGAGATTATTATGACCACGCATTTTTATCATCAAGATATTCGTCTACTTTATAATAGCTTTTTTTAATTAAAAATCTTTTCAATTCTATTTTAAACTTATCAAGTGGCAGGTCAGCCAAATCCTGAGGAATTTTATTATATATTTTTATACATTTGCCCACAAACGAATTACTGACTTTATGAAGCCTTAGTTTCGGTATCGCCAGTTTATTTTTATTTCGCGTATTCAAGTTGTGAAAGTCTGATTTTTTTTGGAAGAGGTCTAGGTTCTTCCTTACATATAAGGCGTTGTCGTAAATATATTGTGAGGCAACTGTTAAAATATTAATTTCTTTAAACAGTTCTTTCAGCGAGTCACGGGGTCCGAGGCAATAGATTGCTCGTATAGCTCGTTTCTGTAATATAAATATGGTTGCAATATCGGCAGCTGAGCCCCACAGCAGCAGACCATATGACATAACGCTATGAAAGTAACTGAAATAAACTAATCGTGCCGTTTTCTCGTCAGTTAGTGACCTTATCTTTCTAACCGCATAGGCAGCTGAGCTAAGTCTTCCTGCTAAGGCTGTGATATGAGAACCCCATTGTAGTTTATTATCTAGTGTGATGCCAAGAAAAACTGTGGTATTGACTATTTCCACAGTTTCATTATTCATTATAATGTTTGAGTCTATATGTCTTACATTTGGCATCGTAAATTTTACACATTTTGTTTTTTTGGCATTAAGTAGCAGGTTATTACTCGTGAACCAATGCAATATTACAGAAAGGGTATTATTCACATCGTCAAGTATTACTTTTTGTCTGTCAGTTTTAAAAATTAATGAAGTGTCATCAGCAAATAATACTATTTCACAAAGATTTTCAATGAAGTATGGAAGGTCGTTTACATATATCAGGAACAAAAGGGGTCCTAATATCGAGCCTTGGGGTACTCCCATGACTAGCGGGGCGCCAGAAGAATCGGTGCCATTAACGTTTACTTTTTGTACTCTGCCAGTGAGGTAAGACCTAAGTAAGCTAAGTGAGCTATTCGAGACACCATAATAATCTAACTTTAATAACAAGGTCTCATGATCAACACAATCGAAAGCCTTTGATAAGTCACAAAAAATACCAATGGCATCCTGCTTCTCCTCCCATGCATCAAATATATGTTTAACTAGTGCGACTCCTGCATCTGTTGTATTTTTGCCTTTAGTAAAACCAAACTGTTTTTTATGAAGTAAATCATTGGCTGCAAAATGTGAAAGCAGTTGATTAAATATTATTTTTTCAAAAATTTTACTTAGCGCTGGTAATATAGAGATGGGACGAAAATTGGATGGGTCACTTTTGTCCCCTGCTTTGAATAACGGAATGATTTTACTGTACTTCATAAGATTTGGAAATTGTTTTTCATCTATACATTTATTGAATATGAATGCAAGGTAGGGCGCAATAGTGGGCATTATTGAATTTATTATATTGGTTGAAATGCCCCAGAGATCTTCAGTCTTTTTTATATTTAATTGTTTAAATGTTTTAAGTATTGTTTCAGTGTCTATATACTGAAAATTAAAGATTACATTACATTTAGGAACACAAGATTTAAGAAGGGAATCGGCTACGTTTTGCGACGAATTTAATTCACTCGTAGTAGTAATTGCAATATTTGTGAAAAAAGATTCAAAAGCATGGGCCACTGCAGAATCAGTGGTAATGTATTGATCATCTATTTTTAAGTCGAAGGATCGATCACGTGACCTTGTTTTACAGGTTTCTTTGTTAATGACATTCCATGTTGTCTTAATTTTATTATCAGATTTTTCTATTGTAGCCCGTATATGATTAGATTTGGCGATTAAACATACTTTCTTGAATAATTTCGAGTATATTTTAATATTTTCAATTACCTGTGGCTCACTAGTAGATGCCTTTATATCGTATAATTCATATAATTTCTTCCTACTTTTGTATATTCCAGGTGTAGCCCAATCACTAAATTTAATTTTAAATTGATTTACATTTATTGTTTTTTTGGTGAAAATATTGTTAAATTCACTTTTGATTACTCCGAACAATTCTCTGTAGAGATCATTCGGATGATCGTTATTATTCATCTCTAGAAGAGGTATTTTATCTTTAATGTTTCCTTTAAAATGTTTTAATCGATATGTCGTGATTGGTCTACATACAATATTTGTTGTTAATGGAATATGTTGGTGCTCAAATCTAGCTAGCTGACCTGTATGATCTGATTTAATGAAATTTATTATAGATTTCTCGTTTACATCACCGTCAGAAAAAATGTTATCTAAGCAGGTAGCTGATGTGGCTGTTTTGCGAGTTGGTTCTCTAAAGAGATTTTGTAAGTTAAAAGATTTAAAGAGATTAAGGAACCTTAACGCGTTCTGGGAGTTTTCCAAGATATTAATGTTAAAATCGCCACATACAACTACCATCTTTTTACACTTACATACCTTTTTTAAGGTTTCTTCCATAATAGATTCAAACTGGTGGTAATCGCCAGAAGGAGATCTGTAGACGCTAATAATAATAAATTGCTCAAGCTCTGCACATGCTAACTCAATATTTCGCTCACTTGAGAGTGCTACTATGTCTTTTCTTTCTTTGGATTTTATTTTTTCATTAATTAAAATGAGTGACCCACCTCTAATAGCAGAATCTCTAGTAAACGAACTAACAACTCTGTAATTATCAATACTAATTAACATTTCGTGTTTTTTTAGCCAGTGTTCAGTTACACAAAGTACATGAATATTTCTTTCATTTTTTTCATTGGTTTGCCTCTGCTATCACACAAAGACTCGAGTATAATTCGAGTTATGAACAAACATAAGTAAATAACTACTCAGATATAAATTGCATAAATTGTCAGCGAATACCGGACCGCCACGGCGAATTGGTAGGTGTCATGGAACGAGGAGTTGTGGAGTTAAAAATAATAAATGTAAGATGAAGTCTATACCCTTCGATTAATATACAATGTCTTTAGAGTTCATATTAATTGTTGTTAGTACTAATCACGCTTCTTTCCATATTAAAGGATGACTACAGCTTCCTTCTTTATCTTTCTAGGTTAGTTCCCAGTCCTAGAATATTTAATGTCAGACAACAAGACATGTTAGTAAATATAAACAACAAAGCATTTAAGTAGGCTATGAGATCCAAATTATTAAATCACTGGTTATTATTAGACCTTAATTAGGTTAGCGCACCAAAAAATAATGGTTTTTTGACATATTAAATGGTCTTCTTTAACCTAAAAACTTACTCTGCGTGAACGATTCCGTTACGTAACGTGATGTCTAATTGTGAGCTTTTTTCAACTGTTAATTAATAAGGATTAATGTTTTGATGAAAGTTTTAGCATCATTGCAGATTGATTTGTTTGTTATATTAGTAGAACAAAGGAACAGGGAGTCCGACGTAGGACACTATTGAATTATAGACTTTTGTTTCATCCAAGTGATATACCAATTGAAAAAATCAATGCTGAAAATATTCATTTTCGACGAAGGCAGAAAATCTAACAGAACTTCACGTTTCCGCGACCCATACAGTCTTGTTCTGGAATATATAGCAGAAATGTGTAGAATAAGGAATAAGTATATCGGACAAAGTTTTCAAGTAGCACCAGTAAATGAAAAAATGAGAAATGAACGTGTGGCGTGGTATGAACATACTATGAGAAGAGATGATAGTAAATTGTAAAAAAGGTTCAATGTATGAATGTAGAGGGCTCTAGCAGCAGAGATCGGCTCAAAAATTATGGATGGATTGTGTGAAAGAAGATACGGGAAATAAGGGAGTGACTGAGGAAATGATATCTGATAGAAATGTATGGAGGAGAAAAACATGTTGCGCCAAAACCAAGTAATTGGGATCAGGAGAAGGAGAGATATATTACTGCAATATACTTGCATATTTGTACCAAATTATATTTCTGTTTATATTGTATAAGTAAATTACTTGATAAAATCAATACTAGTAAAATGTGTGAAACTTAAAACCGCATCTATCATCTTAAAATAGCTGTGTATGGTATCTGTACTACAGTACAGCCCATTAGACGGGGCTTCAAACACGTCGCGTCACGATGATGTGTCGCAAAAGTCGCTAACTGCATCTGAGGTGCCGCTGGATGACGCCACACAGAAGCGCCGGCGCAGATAGGTACTTCGCTCTAGAACAGAGGTAAAAAGGAGTCGTTGTAATATTTCAATGATTTGATAAATGTCTTGAATCTTATTTATTTTATATTAAACTGTAACTGGCCTGTGGCTCCATTCATTGGAATTGTAACCCTGTTCCCACAGTCTATAAGAACCCAAATCAAGGGAAAAAGAGAGGCCATTCAACCAGAACCCCGATTTTACTAATTGTCTGCTATTGTGAAGTCAAGTAGTACAAAAAGAAGTACAAAAAACCATGGAATTAGGCTCTATTGCCATAGAGTTGAAGTCTAAACTTGAATGAAAATTACTTCATGACATTATTTCAGTCCATGGTGTGATTTTTAGCCTTTGACAGCAAAGCAGTAAAGTATAAACTTCAATGGCATTTTTTATAGTTCAGTGGCTTATCAATGATTGATAATTAGTAGAAACACGGCCCTTGTAGAGTAAATATTCTTAGTAGAATTTGTTTTCTACCTGTTTCTTACCTTTTCTTTCTACGAAATTCAGCCATTTGAGTTTGTTATCTAAGAAACAAAAAATATCTTAACTAACTTACATTCATTCTCAATAAAAAGTATTATAGTTTCATTTATAACATTTATAACAGTTTTTTTGTTTCATTTTAATTGCCTTATTGGTAAATTCTGTCATGGCGGACAAGTAAATGTTTATAGTTATTTCGTCGGAGTCCGCTGTCACGGACCCCCCATTTCGCAAAAACGATAAATGTCATTACTTTTTTAATTTTTTCTGATACTGTAGAAACCTAATGAAAAAAAAAATATGCTCTAAAATCTTTTTCGAAATAAAGGTTATGGATACATACCGGCTGATTTTATAGTCGTTTCGGAACAAAAGATTTTGGCCACAATTTCGATAGTAAAATCGTAAGGACGTCTTAATTTGGCGAAAAAAAAATATTTTATTTACACGTCTCATACATTTTCTGTTCGACTGTACATTACTTTCATACATAAAGTTTTTTTTTTCAAAATTAAAACTTCCAGACGATTTTGCTATCAAAACTGTGTGTGAGACAAAATATTCTTTTTCCGAAAAAACTATAATATCCCCGTGTATATTAAATAAAACTAACAACTACGTTGGTGAACAATGCTGAACTGAGGATCATCAGCTCTATCGACAAGAGCTGATTAAATAATGAGACATAATGAGCCTAACCTTTACCAAATGGCACGAACCCTTAGTCTGAGATTTAAACTGATATATTAGTTTTCACACATTATTACACGCTTTTGACCTACAACGTAACCTCGATAGAATTTCAACAGCTTTACGTCAAGACTGTTTGACAGGATTAGGTACTGAAAACTATTTATCTGTCTTTGCTTGATGTTGACTGCACACGGGTTACGATTGACTAAATAATAGGCCCGGTTTGAAAATATGTCTAATAGAATAAGCAAATATGGTTGTTTAAGGTGTAGTGGAGTAGTTCCGTTCTGTGATATCTGCATGTACTCTAATATTATAAAGTGGAAATTATTCGTATTTTTGTCCGTGTGTATGTTTGTAATTAATTAACTCAAAAAGTAATATGCCAATTTAAAAAAATCTTTCACCATTCGAAAGCTTCATTGACCTAGAGTAACATAGAGTAGGTACATTAATTGCTAGAAAAGATTAGGAATCATTACTAAAACTTGTAAAAGTTAAAAGTGCTCTAAAACATGCTTCGTGGTATGCGCTGCGGAAACTATTGATAATAAAACAAAAATTAATTTATATAATAAATAATTATTATTTTATAATGGGTAGATACCCATGCGAAGCCGGGACGGGCCCGACTTAATATAAGATAGGAATAAAATAATTATACTCATTGAAGTTCAGCCAAATTCACAGTTAGACGGCATACCCTAGACTCAGAGAAGAAAGCTTCGGATGCAACGAGTAGGTATTAACGCTAAAATGAAGAAGAATAAAATGGTTATTCTAATTTGAATTCGTTATGGATACTCAAGTTAACTCTTGTTACTCTAGTTAAGTACCTAACTGGAGTAACAAGAGAGGGACCGTGTGCCTGTCTTCGACCTAAGTCGTATAAAAGGGTAGTACATACCGAATAATTGCGTTAATAACTTCATCAAAAATCTTCTTAAACCTATCTTTTCTTCTAAAAAATTAGTCACTCACTTGGTTTAAGCTATATACCTACATTGATTTCAATATGAGCAGATTTCTAAAGCTGTTTTTTATAATAATTACGATATTATATGCCTACGATCTTGATATTTATAACAATAAGCAGACAACTCCTAATTTTCTATTCTGTATAAACACAAATTGAAACATCGAGCGGGCTTCACGTGTTCAAAATATAGTAGAGATAAGAGTACCACAGGTAATTCAGAGGCACGACTTGGCTAAAATAAATAATAAAAATATTTTAATTGAGCGGGGGATCGAGCGCGCACTTCTTGCCACCATGTTAGCGATCGCGCACAGAGGCAGACCGTCATTGCTAGATTTGTCTGCTCCGATTTCTTGGTTGGCTGCGGTAATGTTGAATTCGAAACAGTAGTTTTTCCAAAATTCGTCTAAATCACCCCTCGGACTCACTATTTCATTTTCAATAACAAATTTCGTCGGTTTCTTATTTAGAAACATAATATTAAGATCATAAGTATTCCATCACTAACATGGAAAAAGACTCGAAAGCAGAAGGACGTTCAAAGTAATCTCCATATTTTACTAGCTTTGTAAGACAACAAGCATAACATTTATATATTGAAATTTTCGTAAAAACGTTAAGCCTTTTAACCCCTATTATTTATTGGTGAACTGATAGAGACCTGTTTTAGTTAACCTATAATTTAATCTAAAAAGTGCCGGCGTTAAGGAATTCTAGAAGATTAACGAATTTATACAGACAATAATGAAGTCATTAATAAGATAATTCAGTATTATATTGAGGAGCATTTGAGCATATTTTAACTTAGAGGTTAAAATTTACATTGTGTGTTATCAAAGAAATAAAAACTTTTATAGTTTTTGTTGCCAATTTAGATCGATGTAATGGTTATCCCCGCATATCTCACGGCTGTTTGTGCTTCAAATATTTTGATTAGAATTTTAGTAGCTACCTTCAAAATACTTCTAAAGATATAAAAATCCCATTATAATAAATTTATAATAGTTTTTAAAGCTCTAGATACATTTTTATTTATTGATCGTTTATAAACATTATGTTGACCCTTTTGACTTTGTGACAAATGGGAAATAGGCACAACTTACCTACTCGTTAAATGTATCTAATAATTGCGCGAACTTGATAAATCACTAAATAAATTAGTTTTTTTATACTTCATTTTATATTCCTATTTCCAGCGTTGCTTATGATCTATTTGTATCCAATATCGTTGAAAACTTTCATAGCAAAAGGAGAAACGAAAAAATATGACGGGCACAATACCACTAGATTATCATATCATTTTTGGGGTAAAAATACATCACATTACCATTTTTTAATAAATTTCTGTACAACAGGAATATGACTGTAAATGCGTTCGTACGAAATAAGATTATTGAAGATATTGTGTTGAACACGGCCGAGGGTCAAAATTTAGAGGCCGTGAGAGAATGTAGTAAATTATTTTGCGCTATGTTTAATTTTAGATGTATTTTATTTACTGAAATCTCAGTTTTTAATGCAGGTCATCTCTAAATACCAAATATCGTCATCAAAATTATGAAGACCTTAGTACCGTACAGCATACAAAGTCTAAACTATATAAAATGTAATATGTGAAATTCCGTTGTAGAGTTGAACTCTTAAGCCGACAAATTTACGAACCACACCTCCGCTTTGTCGCGCCTAAACCATAAACAACGAATCCAGATATCTTCTATAAAGTGTTCCGTTTATTTTGCTATGTAAGACTAGCTTGTGACTGTGGGTTTGTTCTGTTTCCAATATTATGTGACGTAGGGGTGGGATAGAAAAAACATGATTTCGCTTTGTATACCTATAATTATAAAGTGTGTTGGACCCATAAATATAACTCTAAAATAACAAATAATATTTAAAGTTAGCGGACGGACCTGGTATCTGCAATAGGCTTGAAACCTTATTTCTAGGATATTCTAGAAGTAATAAAATATATTATCTAATACTTCTAGAATATCTTTCTACTTCTAGAATGTTCTAATTCAACATAGTCATTTTTTATCCTCTTTAGAGATCTTTTTATGAGAGCGTAAATTTATAACACCGTTACCAACACGTTGCAAACATGTAAGAAAGTATGCATTTCAGACTCAAACAGGCAAACATGTCTACTTTACTTTTTATTAGTAGTCTAGAATCCGTACATCGTACAAAAGCTAAGGGCACGTTCTATTGTTGATACGTGCTTGGGGCGGTCGTGCACAATGTTCATTGTCTATTCTAAGAAAAGCTTCAGATGTGTTTTAAAATAATACTTTACAACCTCCATCGATTGCACTGCTCGGTTGACAAAGAAAACGTGCATATATTTTGCAAGATATTAGATAAATCTTGGAGATAATTCATAACACGAACCTTGAATTATTCATTCAGCATTATTTTAATCATATTCTTTTGGAGTTATAAGAGAAATTATGTTGGTTACATTTATTTTGTGTGGAAACTTTTGCCCGAAAGATCTCAGTGTGGTATCATTCACATTAAAATCTTTCGGAGTCTAAGTCCTCCTCACCTGCAAGCCGGTATACCCCTACCTGTTAAATGGTTCAGGAAACAATCAAATACTGATTAATGCCAAACAAACCAAATTGGGATTAGTAAGAAAGCCCTGGTAGAGAGAATTAAAGTAACAGACATATCTCGCGGAATAAGCAAGCTGACTTCACAATGGGTTGAACACATCAGCTGTCGAAGGACCAGTGGCCGCTGAAACACCAAAATCCTCGAGTGGAGACCACGAGAAATCAAATAGACGCCTACTAGCCAGATGAACCGATTACTTGAAAAAGGTGGCTATGACTGGATATGAAGAGCATAGGATCGGGAGCAATGGGGTAAGCTGGTAGAGTTGGGCTAAATGATGGAAAAGAACTGTCGCCTCCGGGCCGTCAAAGTGAAATTCTTGGAGCAATGGTCTGGTTTTCGTGTGAAAATGTAAAACCAACAACAACAACAACAACATAAACTCACGCCTATATACCCGAAGGGGTAGGCAGAGGTGCTAGCATCCACATTTTGCCAGTTTATTATTAGGTCCCAATGTAATAGGTGCTTAGGTGTTAATTAACCGGGCACTTATAAACCTGCGATAAATACACATATAACTTCGAAAAGCATCGGAAAGTCATTGGTGTGTGCCATGGCCAAACCTGGGATCGAATCCGAGACCTCGTCTCAGCAGTCCATTACCCATACCACTAGGCTACCGCAGTTCTCAACGGTGTGAAAATGTAACAGGTTCCATTTTTAGTAATTCTAAATATTCTTCACAATTAAGATGGAAAAAGCCGCGGTAGCCTAGTGGTATGGGTAATGGACTGCTGAGACGAGGTCTCGAGTTCGATCCCAGGTTTACCATGGCACACACCAATAACTTTTCGATGCTTTTCGAAGTTATGTGTGTATTTATCTTATAAGAGGTTTATAAGTGCCTCGGAGAGCACGTTAAGCCGTCGGTCCCGGTTGCCATACAAACATCTATGGCAGTCGTTACGGGTAGTTGGAGCCCTCAAAAGTCCAACCAGCCTAACTTGGAACTTCGATATCGCCATTGGTCATTAGACCATTGGTTGTGGAGGTCAGATGGCAGTCGCTTCACGGAAAATATCGAAGTTTAGCCGCATCACAGTTAGACTGGAAAGCCGACCCCAACTGAGTTGGGAAAAAGGTTCAGGGAATGATGATGATAAGATGGAAGAACAGAACAAAAATGGAAAGCAGCACCAACGTCTATTTAACCATTTAAAGAAATAGCCAGAGTTCATTTGAGGGATATTATGCTGTCAGTGCGAAGACAAAATTGTCTCGCTTAACCTTCACGCTTAGATATTGAGATTTCATCAAGCAAAGGCATTCTGACTTCCAACTATTAGGTAATTTGTGATTCTGATTCCAATATTCAAGCAATGCCAATTAATTCTCGACCCTCGATCTTTCCTTTGATAAGGCCGACGATACTACCCAATACCTCTATGTGAACGAAATCAATGCAAATTCTTTGATATCGATAGATACGAACACTGATCATTTGGGAGTCTTGCATCAATACGCCACAGTTCTCAATGTAATCTTATTTGTTGAAATCAATTAATTAGGTTCAGTTGCACACAATCAGTTAAGTTATCGCAGTCTTTGATTGTGCCGCGTTATAAACAAGCAGACAATCAGAATCGTTTGATACCGTAAATTAATTGCAATACGGTAGGCACTCGACAGTCTATATTCTTGGGTGCTTAAAATGTAGCATTTAGTAAAGAAATCCTAAAGAGGGTCTACTGACAAGCCAAATTAGGAGATATCTTTTCTCAACAACCGCAATTACAAGATACCTACTTGTTATGGAAATGGTTACTCTCTTCAATGCCGCAGCAATAGTACAGAATATTCCATCAAGAACCTAGCGGTTTGGTGAGTCTTTGCTTTGCCGCACCATTAAGTCTTGAAATTCCTTACCAGCGCACCTGTTTCCTTCTTCCTACAGTGTGAAAAGCCGTTTAGGCCGTCAAGCTGATCGCCACCATTGTAACACTGTACGTGTTTGTTAAGGTCTGAGACTTTGCCTACAGATTACCATCAGGCGAGGGGAAGTCAAATTGACGTGCCATAAATAAATATAAATTTACTAAACGTAAATTGTTTGTCTTCGTATTAATTAGTATCTAAATATTTTCACTGTTGACTGTATTACATAATATGTAATACAGTCAACAGTGATAAGCTCTGATATGAGATATCGTTTGTTACATTATATTATAATGTAACAAACGATATCTCATATCAGAGCTTACATCATCATCACCATCATTTTAGCTAAAGGATGTCCACCGCTGAACATAGGCCTCACCTATCGATCTCAAATTCAACCGGTTGGAGGTGGTCTGCATCCAACGGATAACCGCAACTTTGTCTATATCGTCTATTCATCTCGCAAGAGCCGTCTCAATTTAATATTCAAAGGTATTTGATTAGTTTCATGGCTAAATTATAATTATAACCGTAAATTGTCTCAAATCACTTCCTCAAAAAAAAATTAAATCACCTAATTTCTTCTAAGCACCATTTTAACTGCCAGTAAATATTGGTGACCGTGGGCGGTCCATTTTCCTGAACAGTTTATGCATGCACTAGCGTCTTTGTAATGGAATGTAATATCTATAAATATACAAACATGCAAATCATTGTGTTATCTATGAGTCATCATTGAGAACTAAGGGATCTTTTTTCAGGCAATAATGTGCTCCAGTATGTACGAGGAATCTAATGGCCAACAACAGTAACATCACGAACGCAAGTAATTCCTAAATTATTCTATAGCCTTGAATAATATTATACCTATCGGCTCAGACCTAAGAAACGAGACCCTAGAACATGCCTTGTGTTTTGATATAATCTGTTTTGTCGTTGTACTCCTTGCTATCCTCAAAAGGCAGTCCAGTAACACGTACTACGCGTACAGAGCGCATTTGCAACACATTTGGTTCCAGAATTCTTGCCTAATACCCATATTAATGACTGCAAAAGAGTCAGAGAGAGAGCAATAAAGAAGGGACTGTAACCTGACGTCTCTAACCTGAGAGGAAAGGCAACGCCAGAGCCTCGTCTGTCAATCAAATTAATCAAAGCGTGCAAGCAGATGCGATTGACTTGGTTGTAGTTGCAGTCTAGTTGGGGCCCAATACATTGTACACTCACTCGTCCGACCTCAATTTTTATTGACCTAATTACCAATATTGCGGAAGTTCAATAAGCTTTCTTCTCTTTCCAAAACTTTAAACTTTCGTTAAATATACTTTCTCTACACCTAAGAACTGCCTACAATCGCATCCTTTATTCGCATATTACTGATCAATAATTGATTCTCACCTCATTCCTTCGTATTGCTTGTCTATAAATAGTTGCGCCCGATTCATAGTAACCACAGGCCGCCGTGGTTTGACCCTTAGACATTGAATCAACATAAAATCAATTCAGTGCTTTTACATTTGATTTCGTGGAAATCTACTACTAATATAAATGCTTTGCACGATTTATGTCCAAAAGAAAAAATGTCCAAAGTATATATATATTACATGTTATATTTACCTGTTTGCAAATAAGGTTGACTTGGACTCTGAAGATTTAAATGGAGACAAATAACATAATTCTGTAATTTACGGGCGTTAACAATTCACACCTAATATCGAAACTCATTCAAAGCATATGATAACAAAAGTATCAATAATAAATCATGTTCTAACAACAACATTTTAGCTACAAAAACGTTCATTCACAATGACACTAACTACACTACAACATTAATAGACAAAATTAAAATGTAAACAAATTAAAATAAAGTTGTTGTGCAGTGAAATGGTCAACAATGCCTCTGAATTTATGGTCAGCATCCATTTGTCCACAACTCATTGAGCTCGCACAAAAGTTCTCACATCTGCACTTCCGCTTGCATCATCAAACGATTTATAGTGCAACGAACAACATTACTTTTACTTCTCACTCATAACATTTCAAACAACAATCGCCTTTACAACTAAATTTTTAAGGGTGTTGAAAAATATCACAGGTGCGTTCTAAAGTGATTCCAAATCAAAAATCGAATAATACATTTAAATATGAGTCCAGTTGGGTGAATGCGTGATATATTTATCGATGCTACATCGAGGCTATTCAGTTATCATACTAATAAAGTAAGGAGATCACAGATTGTGGACTGAGATAAAAAGATTTATGGACAGATAAATAGATTTATAATATGAGAGATAATCCTATACGCAGATGTCAACATTTAGTCAAGGTCAATGGTACACAAGGCACACTATTGTTGTTTAAACCGTATGTCAAGCGTAACAGCTTAAGGGGAAAAGCTGACAATTCAAGTCGAGTGCAGGTTATTATAATAATTACCAACAAATTCTTAAAATTTTGTTTTCACCTCGTATCCGTAGCACAATCGGTACCGACATCTTGGTGTAAGAATATGTCAGGTATAGGATAATCGATTACTGATACCATCTCAGTAATGATACAAATCATGGTATTGAGCGAGGTGTTGACGCTTGAATACAACCGTAGGGTATAGGGAAATATAAGCACTAGTTATCTTGTGTAATTCATATCATAAAATAGCCCTTGTTCATCATGGATGTTATGGTAAGAAGTTGTAGGTACGTATATTTTCGGGTTAGTAAGAATTATTTAGCTTTTGAACATCAATTTTAATACTCAAAAGCTAAATAAGTCAACCATCTTCAAAAACGATAACGTTAAAGAAAGGTCTTGTAATTCAAAAGATAAAAATGGTCGTAAGATGTTTCCGTTGAAGTCAGTGTGAAATTGCGGTTAATTTTCTTGACGTGTGCAATTCCAGGGGCATCACAATTGCGCTGCCGACTCTAAAACATTTATTGACGACGATTGACAGAAGAGACTATTGTGGATTTTTTTCTATAGGTCAGCACGGAGAAGACCGTTGTCGTGCCCTTAAAAATAAATTTTAGAAAGAAGAAGTAAACCACAGGTTCCTGCTTTGAATGGAACTGCGAATACTTTTATAATAATTATGTATTTGAGACTATTATATTTAAATGTTTACTGTTTAATTTAAATCTCGATGCAACGAAAGATATGACTGCGCTTTCGTCTGCTGCGGTAGCGGGCCGGGAGAGGCGCTGAGAGATTTATTTCATAGGTATGCTAACCATCCAAGACGTGGCCTAATAAGCTATATTATATAAATATCTTTGTTTCTTTTACATATTATAATATGTATGTCCAACATATTTTATGACATTGGTGAATGTGGAACTCGGATTATAATATCAAATTTGTTATCCTACCTTCTGTTGCATAATTGTAAGCATGTGATATGATGTGTGTATATTTCTTTTTGTGTGTATTCTTACATATTCTTTATTTGCTAACTCGTTTCATAGTTAACCACTGATGACTCCAATGCACGGAAAAACTCTAATGAGTTTATATGGCATTTGAATTACAATGTATCTGTGTAAAATTTCATTATGAATAATAATAATAAAATAATAAAAAAATAAATGATCCGCAGCTACTGCTTGTGTGTCATGATGCGGTTCTCTAATATCGTACTCAGCCATATATGTATAGTATACCTACCACGCCTTTTTGCTCTGGAAATTCCGTGATGGGCAGACAAAACAGTCCGTCATATGCTTCTGTCACATACTTCATTAACTTTTACTACTATCACGCAAGACCACCTGTTAAGAGTGCTATTGATCTGCCCTTTTATCAAAACATCCTCAGTCTGATCAGTGTATATTTTCCAAGGTCGATCCCGGTCTGCTTGTTCACTTAACAATTACCATTTTCTAACAAAAATGTTGTAAGAAAATACTGTGGTTACTGAATGAGATTTACTATTAGGCTAAATATTTGATAGAAATTATAAACTGGCTAGGTTGCAATAATTAAATATAGTGGTGAACTACAATTTGTGTGTTATCAATAATGTAAAATACAACCTCATTTTGTTGACATGTCACTAGTTCTGTATGATAAGGTTTGAAGGCATTTTGCTATACGCTTTGAATAATAAATATAGTAACCACTCCCACAAAGGGTAAAAATTTAAATTATAACAAATGTGTCGGGCATTAGCTATTAAAGAATAATATATTCCCACCTTTATCTGAAACAATCTATAGATAGGGTAATGTCGCCGAAGACAAGCGTTATAAAGGCCTTTGTTCGACAGAGAGCCAATGATAGGGGTGCGGACAGTACAATAAGGGTATCATCTACCATTATCGATACATTCAACTATTCAGATTATATCGACAAGCCATTGTATAAAGACTTGTGAGTGTTGTGACAGTGGGCCTTAATAGTTGTCTAGTAGATAAATGGTCAACTGTTTCAAGTCTTGATTTTATTTATGCGTAATGTATTCTGCTATGGAGAAATGATGAATGCTTCACTGGTTGTCGGTTTCAATGAGGTGTTACGTTGGTTAGCTATTGAATATTAGGGTCCGTAGACTTAATTCACTATTAGTAAATCTTGAAATATGTTTTCTTGACAGTAATGGCAGGGAATTGATAATCCTGACAGCGACAAAAATAGTTACTTCTATGAAGATTTGCATTTTGTGCCTCGCAGGCTAAAGATGACTATGAAGATGTTTTTTTTGTACTAAGCAAATGGCAAATAGTTGCTGTTCCTGTAGGTTTTTGGAATATTACGAATATTGTTGTTGTTTTTAAACTGGCGAAATGTGGGTGCTAGCACCTCTGCCTACTTTTTCGTGGACCGTGGGCAACACCAGAAGCGTTTGTGCTACAGACCATTTAGGGGGAGGGGGGGGGGGGGGGAGAGTATAGAAGGTTAAAAGCGTTTCTATGCTGTCAGTGCAGAAGACAAAGAAAGGATTCTCGGTCTTCCCACTGACAACCTTACCTAAGTAAGCTTTGGCTATGCTACTCACTACTGGAAACACAACCCAAGGTTATTAATAACCGCAGTGTTCTATGGGGCGGATGTATTTCCCTAGTCAGACTGCTCAATTCTATATTTATTACAACAATGTAATACCTGTCCCGAAGAACAATACCTATCGGGCCCACTCCGTGACAGTGAAACAAATACTACTCACCGATGGCAACTCAAAAATGTGGATTTGACTGAAGAAGAGGCAGCTGTCTTAAATTTATGCAGACTAGATATAGGTATACGAAAGTAGTGATCAAATAGCGCTTACAGTCAGCACCTTAGCACCGTTAGTTCAGAAATACCCATTGTCCTTTTGCGGTGAATCTTAACTTACATACAATCGAGAAATGCTTTCAAGGCAAATTAATGTCGCCGGATTATTTTCTTATTCAAATTTACGGTTGTGTAATAATGGCGAAAGATTCCAAATAATACTATCTAACTAACTATTTGTTAAAACCATTATTAAAAAGCATGTGCACCTATACACTGCAATTCTGACTGTTCTTCGCTTGACAGTTTCTGTGGCGCGGGTTTGATCCTCGCTCAGTGCAAATATTACCAAATATAAATTAGATATTCGCATTGATCTCTCAGAGACCACGTTAAACCATTGCTCCTGGTTGCCATATGAACATCGAAGGTACCTAGTCGTTACGGGTATTTGGAGTTCTAAAAGTCCGATAACTGGTCTAACTGCTTCCATATCACTAATGGGTTGTGGAGTTCAAATGGTAGTTACTTCACGGGAAGTATTGAAGACTGGTAAAAGCAGATCCCAGATTCCGACGTGAAAGGTTAGGATGCGACTAGGCTAGGATGAAAAAGAAAACTGCTGTTGTTTCACCAAAAATAAATTACTCTTACTTATTTCAAATCCTGCTAAGTTTAATTTTAGCAAATAATATAGGTCTATCATTATCTATCATTTACTATTTCATCACATTGGAATTTGATTGAATAAATTCACTTTGAATTCCTGTCTATCCAGATATTTCTTGAAACTAGTCGTTCAGAGCACTCGCCATTTAAATTATATTAGAAGCTGTTATTTGAAATATTGAATGAAGTTTATATTTAGACTACTTGAATTCCAAATTGTATAAACAACTAAACAACATCGTTTTCTGCATATTTACATTTCCTCTTTAGTTTTATTTTTATCGCTAAATTACGATACAATCGTAAAATTAAATTAGGTTGAACGAAAAGTGTATACAACCCATTTCATAGAATCGCGATAATGGTATTTCCGTTGTTCTTTTATTTTCTTTAAGTCCAGATTGTTTGTAGGAAATAGAAGCTTGGAAAAGAAGTTCACTCAACTTGCTTCTCATGCAAATTATTGTATCTTGATTAAGTACCTATATGTTTGTAAATAGATAAAAAAAAGCTCCCGCTGATTTCTTGCCGGAGTCTTCTCAGGCCAGGACCGCGTTTCGAACAGTTGATCCCTTTGCTAAACTAACTTAATTTTGACGTTTTGTAAGCTCCGTTTAATGATCTATACATAACAATTGCTTTTTGAATTTTGGATTATGTATTTTTATGTTTAAATGCACATATACTTATCTGGTTAGTCAATTATTTTGATTTGAAACATCAAGTCTTTTTCACGGCCCACAGTAGACTATGGTTTACAGTGGGTAAATGCTTGTATTTGGAGCAAACAAAGTTAAACAAATTTTATTACATTACGAAATAATTACTATAATCAACACTCCACGCTACGCAGAATCCGCATCTACCACTTAAATGCAAGTATTTTTCTTGCATTGTATGCTTTATAAATATAATTCGTAACGGACAATTTAGAGTTTTAACACTGATAAAACAACATAATGTTAGGGTGGTGTCTAACATTTCCATTAATAAAGGTTGCCCAGAAATTCTTGTTAAACAATGATAACTACATTCGGGAAGAGACGAACCGTAACTCATTCGATTAAATACCAGCTTTGGCGGGCTGCGGGCCGCCTTAATTTCAAGCACAAAACCACTTTACAAAAGCACCTTACAGTGAACACTCTCCTTTTTATTATTCAAACATTGTGTAAGTCTTCACGGTTCTAGTGAAAGTGGTTACATTAATCTTTTGACGGCGACTAAGCAGATCATAGTGACGCCAAGAAAGTGTTAATCCCATTTTAATATGACTAATTGTCGCATTCATTTGACTAGTAAACTGTGGGTGTAAGTGCGATTAATATACTGTTGGATTAGCTCACATAGGTCGAGTTCGTTTAAAAGTTGACCTATAAGTAGATATACCTACCTATCATTTTGTATATCGTGCAGGACTTAGTTGTCGCCCGCAAACGGTGCATAATATTCCATCAAGAACCAAACGGTTCGGTGAGTCTTCCCTCTACCGCTCCATTAAGTCTTGGAATTCCTTACTAGCTTACGTGCTTCCTTCTTCCTACAGTCCCAGTTTCTTTATGCGGGGCGTGAAAAAGCATGTAATGAGATCAAGCTGAGCGCCACCATTGTAACACTGTACGTGTTTGTCATGGTGACCCTCATTCCTGAAACTTGGTCTTCAGCTTACCATTAGGAGAGGTCGAAAGAAAATCGGTATTTTAGTTTTGACGTTTCAAGTTTCAACTATCGATTTTTTCAGTAACATATGAAACAGCACCATAGGTCACCACGTTACGATATTGATCGATATTGTATCTAAAATAATCTGCTTACAATCGACACTATAGACTAAAGGGTACAAGCATTGCATTGCATTTACATTCTAAAACAAAGGGATTAAAGTTTAATTTAATATTCTTGGTACCTAATCCGCGTAAAAATATTACAATACCCAAAGGCTTTAAGTACGTACTAAGGTATTCATCAACTATGGTCTTATTGATATGGAAAATAAAAATGACTTAATAAAGACACTGCCACTAGTGACAGTTTTGTATTAAGTTACAATCTAAAAGCCTGACTTAAATTACGATCGGACTTTTAATATGAGATTTTATTACAAATCTCTTATTAATCAGTAGATCGCTGTTAAAATCTATCAGTTTATTGGTTTATTGGCGCCTGATGTCTTGACTCTAAGTCGATATAAGTATATCCATACTAATATTAATAATACGCAGATAAATCGGACACGGACTGTCTATCCATTATTGACTTTTCTGCAAAATATACTCGTGTACCTATGTGTCGCAGTAAGATAGTTATAACCGTAATATAATCAATATCCCTAGGGATATAACTATATTACGGCTATAACTATCTTACTGCGACATATGCATACTAAGTATCAGTAGTACCTAATACATGGTAAAAAGTTTTTTTATTTCTGAAATGCATTTTATAGATCTTTGTAATTAACAAAAATAACGTTTCATCCAAACATATTTTAGGAGCTCAATATTTCTTATGATTTCATTAGAACAGTGAGCTGTACTTATTTTAGTTTTCTTTTTATACCACTTAAGTGGCAGACGAGCACACGGTCGACATGATGGAAAGTGGGTACCGTAGTCTATGCACGTTTGCAACATCTGGGGTGTCACATTCCTGTTGCCGACCATATAGTGAAGAGGGCGGTGGGAAAGGGGGAAGGTTAAGAGAGTCTATGTGGTGTCAGTGCAGAAGACAAAGAAGCTTTTCTTGGTCTACCCACTGACCACACAAAATCTCTCCAGTGAGCTCTGGCTATGCTGCTCACCGCCGGAAACACAACACATACCTAGATATTATTAGCCGTATAATTAGTATTAGTATTCTATAAGACAAAATATATTTGAATTACTTTTATGCTATATCGCTTCCAAATTTTACTTTTTTTTATCATTATTCAATCACAAACTTTTATATACGAAATAGGTAACTTTATAATATAACGACACGTTAAAACACACTTACCTACTAACAACACAACACAACACGCTATAAAAATACACACGAAAACGATGCACTAATTAATTGGCCGCTATTTATTAACATAATATTAATAAAAACATGTTAATAAAAAGTTAAATTGACCAAATAACTACATCGCGCTCCCCTCCAATGATTACCATATAATGGTCGTAAATTACAAGGTAGTTGTTAACAATTTACCACATGCACTCAAAAACATGTTACAGTTAATTTATTATGTGATTTTGTGGTTATTTAAACGATACTCGCTCTTATGCTTGTAAAATAGTTATCGGAATGTAATGTTCGATCTGTAATGTTCACCTGATTTGGTAGGACGATTTGACCTTTCTGTTGGTAAAAATAGTCATAGGTATGAAAGGTAATGTTCGATTTGTAATGTCCGTGTAATTTGGCAGTACTTACTATATTGACTCTCCTATTAGTAAAATAGTCATATATAAAAGACTGTTCGATCGAACATTACAGATTACATTATAAGATTGAAAATGCCAGTGCTGTCCAGTGTATTTTAATTATATTCAGTCTATTAAACATTTGTATTCTGTTAAATGGTAAGAAGCTTAGGTAAACTGAGTCTAGGTTAAGGAACCATTCTAGAAGGTATTGTAAAAAGGTAAAGTATATTTTTTTCATTTGTTTGCTATTTTTAGGCCTGTCTGGATATTTCACTAACTTTTTTTTTATCGTGTGAAAAATCCCCACAAATAACCCCCGACTGGAGCCGGTTGGGTCTTTGGGTCTTCAGTTGCCGGAGCTACGGTAGTAGCCAACATATCCCTCGCACCCCGGCAGACCCGGGGCCTTCTCTTCGAGATGACCCCCGTTGGGTGTAGGAACCACGGTGTCCCCATCTAGCCCCCAGATATTTCACTAACCTAAAGTAATGTAGGTGCAAGTACCTATATGTAGGTATGTGCTAAATCATTGTATATAATCTAATGGTTATTGTCTGAATAGCGTGATTAATCAATCAATAACTTGGCTGCAGATACTGAATGTTATAATTCCATCTGATCATTGTCAGTGCGTGACCAGCGCAAAAGCTTTATTTGGTTTTTTGATATAATACAAATTAGAGTCTCACATTTCAACTCTATCTTGATTTGCTAATATTGATAGCTCCGAATATAGTATTGTCATGAGAATTATTTCTAGACATGTAATGCGTGAAGAATTTATTCAATGTCTAAAATGAATGAAGTACCAATTGTTATTGGTAATAAAACTATGCCTAAATTTTTTTCTTGTGTCATAATTGCATTAAGTATAGAATTTTAATTATACCTACATAATGTATAAAAAAGTAACAGGTAGGTATAAAATTCCCAGCTGACCAGGTAGGTATAATTCTGAAACGATACACATTACAAAGTGTATAAGTACATCATCATCATCATCATTATATTAGACGTGCTTTCCTGATGGCATCCAAGGCCTGGGTGAGCTCGGAACTCAAGGTCCACCATCCTAAATTTTTTATACCACTTAGGTGGCAGACAAGCACGTGGCCCACCTGGTGAAAAGTGGTTACCGTGGTCTATGTACGTTTCCAACAGCAGGGCCTGCAGACCATATAAGTAGAGAAAAGGGGAAAAGGGGAAGAAGGGAGGGGAGAAGGTTAATAGAGTCCCTGTGCTGAATCGAGAGATTACAGTTTGGAGTCACGATCGTGAACTCAATGTGTCGAAAAAAGAACCAAAAAATCAGACACAACTTAGTCAATCGTGATCAATTTTATTAAACCAAACTACATTATGAAAAGTGAGAACCCAGTTTAGTTTACCTTGATCGCAGTATCGCTACTAATTGAGTTTACTTATATAAATAACTGCAATTTGATAAGTCATTCGTCTGGCTATGTTATTAATAAATAACCAACTTATTTTATGTCTCGAGAAAAAAAAGCTTTAGACGCGTTGCCCAGCTTGTAAGTTTGTAGTCGAAGTATGTTCGCTACGGCCGCCCGCTGAGCTGTTGGCACGAAACACTAATAACTGCATGTTAATTGACAAGCGATCATTGTCGGCAATCACTTCGGAAATATTAAAAAAAATTAGAGCGTTATACGATATCTCGATAGATAAAATTCGTAATCCGTTCCACGTATTGAATATCGATAGATAGACATAACACGATTGTTATTCGATTTTTTTATGTGTCAGCTTTGTAATCAAAATCATCAATAAAAGTTAACTAGCCATGAGATTATCACCATCATCACATATTTATATATGATATGGAGTGCTGATGATGGTGATATCCTATACTTCAACTCTAGGCACCTAAGTTATTCAACCTACTTCAGATTTTTGGAAGATAAATGAGTACTTAAATAAATTTCCATTTGTGAAATTTGCAAAATAGGTACCTACTTACTTCATTTTTATGTTTTTTATAGGTACCGGTTACCGGTTAAGTAGTGGTAGTAGGTACCTACTTGTAGTTTAAGGGTAAAGTAAACAAGTGGTATTAACCTAAGTGGTGTGTTCTGGAATTGGGTGGGGGAGTAAAAATGTTAACTTTGCGGTGAATGCATATAGGTAATTACCTCCCTATTGTGTGTTTCAAGATTCTCCTCCATCTTCTGCAATGCATAAGTATTTAGAACCCTCTTCCACAGAGTATTTCCAAGTATAAACATACAGAAAGTGCGGACATAGGTATACAGTCACGCCTCTTACCCAAGGGGGTAGACAGGTACCATAATAAAATACGTACCTACTTATGAAACTATCACGGCACGAAATCATTCAACGTAGGTCCTACCTACCTAAGTAATGTGCCTGATGAATGTAGGTTTATTGTTGGTGTTAGATCTCATGCTACTGGTCGAGGCCCTGGTGATTCTGGATGTTTACCATGGCACATGGTAAACATCCAGAATAGATCGCCATACTCTTTTTCGCTGAGATAATTTGTTATGGAGTCGGGGTCAAAGAAAAAATCAGTTTGTATTGCAAAAATAAGTTTGTACAAAATTGTCATAAAAATGCATTCACACACTTTAAGCAATGAAAATACCAAAACCATCATTTTTATCTTCTACGAGTAGAAACAATAAATTTAAAAGTACAGACAATAATACGATTCTGAAAGCGAATGGTAGTGACATCTAGTGTGTAGTAGCTGCACTTTTTCAATAGTTTCTAGTGAAAGTAGTTTTTAAAGAAGTGTTTTTTTATCAATAAATAGATGGCGGTAGTAATCCTATTTATTAAATATTTTTCTTGTAAAATTAAAAAAAAGAGTTTTGGGAACAACCATGTCAGCTGTAATATAATATTTCGTTGCCAGATGAAATATTATTTTCAAATTAAGCAGGACATAGTTATTACGTCATAGTTTTTTTTTATCTATAATCGAGTTATCACTTATAATGTCAACATTATTTTGTCAATAATGTCAATGTCAAAGTGACGTGACCACTTGACACAGTGTTTGTTTCACTGTTTCATACTTTGATAATTATTTTTATAATTAATTATTGTTATTTTGTTATGTAATTATGGTGTAAATAGTAAAAAGAGGATGAAAGTGCTAAAAGGTACTTGAATATACACCTTATTTGTACACCACAGCGTTATTTCACAGTATACATAGGTTAGTTACCTGAGGACAACCTTTCGTAAAACAATGACCTCAAAGAGATTACAAATGACGAGAAATCTTCTGAACTATGTAAGAGTTTTACAAAATATCAAAAAGATAGAAACATGCCTGCCACACAGCGGTTATTCTACGCTATCATTAGACGCATTCGCAAATGACCTATTAGATCGAAATCGGAGCAAATTGAACAGATACGACGTATCGGAAATAAGAATACAACATTGCAAAACAAGTACTAAAAATAACATTTCTAAAATGAGCAGTACAGAATTAGACAACATGTTTACCGAACTTTTAGCAAAAAACAATGACAAACTAATAGAAGAGCACGTGATAGAATGTCGGAACATTAGAAGATACATAACTTTTATAACAATAAAAAAACTATTTAAACATTACAGTCAAGATGGTAAACCAGATATGATCTTAATTCTACAGAGTTATTGTTCAAAAATGGATCCAACTTCGTACAATCGCAACGGAGAGTTCCTGCATTATTTAGCTAAAGCTCAATGTTTGAAAGGCAACTCAGAAATTGGTCTGACGATATTGAAAAAATGCTTCAGTAGATATGAAACCTTGAGAAGCTTTTATAGGCTATTGTTCAGAGATTTGATTCAGGATACTGTGTTAAATAGATCAGAAGCGTCTCTAATGGTATTTAAGAAGTATGCATTAGAGTTTAGTGAGGAGTGGTCCGAACACTATCCCTTGCTTTGTTTTTGGCATATATGCTGGACTAGTAACTGGTTTTCTGATCAAACTTTGTCTACTGAACTCTTAGAGGCTTCAGAAAATCTTCAAAACATTGTTAAAGACAAGTGAGTACGAGTTTTTGAAATGTACTGTTGACATGTTTAATCTATGAAGCACTACTAACATAGTTGTAAAACAAAGCCGCTTTCTCTGTCCCTATATCCCTATAACAAATTTTGATGCAATATTTTCGAAAGAAAGAGTGATTGAAGGGGAAGGTTTATATTATGTATGTAATATCATGCTACAACCAAGTAGTGCGGAGCAGAAGTGAAAAATATTGCATAAACGGGGTGACGTAGACGAAGTTGAGCGTGTCAGCTAGTCAGTACCAATATTTTACTTTTAAAAGGATAGATACAATACCGGTGTTAAAGGTCATTCAAAATAAGACCAATTCACATTTCAATTCATCTGATTAAAGATGGGTCCCACTGATCATCCATCCCCCCATGGATCCGGACCCCATTAATCAAATGAGATCTACCTGTCTCCATTTTCCTCATTTGTCCTCATGATTCCATTGTTTCATTGTAGAATCTTGCAATGTTTTTGATATTATTTCGCTATTATTATTTATGTAAAACATACTACCAGTTATCGAACTGATTCATATGTGTCATATGATCTGGAGATTATTGTCGAGGTATGTCCTTCGGTAGTCTATTCCACAATTAGATCTTTTTTTTTTAAAGAGGGATTTTTCACACAGTGAATATGACACCCCCATCGGGTCTAAAATCTATCTTATGATCTATGTTTCATACATAAACATACTATTCTGTATAGTATTCTTGCTTCCTCACACTTAGATCTGTTCAATTTTTTTTTTTTTTCTATGGCACGTCAATTTGACTTCACCTCACCTGATGTTAAGCTGAAGGCAAAGTACCTACTCATGAATTTTCTCGAATTCTCACGAATTTAACTGCATACCAATAATAACATTTAAAAATGTGTTTTCTAGGGCCACAGCATTCAGCATGATGGCTTTAAAAGACTACAATGAAGATGCAGTGGTTCGGTTGCTGCAGGCACTTCTCAAGTATGACATGATGACTGAATATGTTGCTGTATTGCAAGTACTGTTTAATTATAAGTGTAAGTTGTATGGTATTATTTCGTAGACAACAAAATAACTATATCAAAACGGTTTTGCATTCGTTGGAAAGTTCTGGGGCTCCGTGAGGTTTATATCAAAGAAAATTCAGAAAAAAATTCAATAGAAAAGCGGGAAAATAATTTTTTGTAGACATCTGGTGGTGAAATGGAGTTCGCCGGGTTTGCTAGTTTGATTATAAAGTAAACTCAAAAATAAACGCTTCTGTGCTTAATTAGGCTAAGCATAAAAGAGGTGAAGTATCTCGCAGGCTGTAGGACATGACGGTATATCCCACCCTAATTGAGCAGTCTGACTGGGGAAGTACCTCCCACCTTACAGAGTACCGCGGCTAATAATAACCTTGTGTTGTGTTTCCGGCAGTGACCTACTCACTGCTGTAGCCAGAACTCACTGGAGAGTTTTTGTGTTGTCAGCCACCATTATATATTTAGGTGGCAAACAAGCACACAGCCCACCTGATGGAAAGCAGTCACCGTGGCCTATAGACGTTTGCAACACCTGGGATGTTACACTCGTGCTGCCTAGTCTGTAGAAACCTTCTAGTAATAGCGGTACAGTTGTTAAGCCTACTAATTTTATTCACTTTCAATAAGTTCTGTAGTAGTATCGTACCGAAGTAGTTCAGCTTGCCGTCGCTAGATGACACTACGTACATCTTATGTCGGCACAATACGTCCTATCCGAGCCTCCTGCTGGCCTAACACGGGCGCGGGACAAATATCTCTCTCCACCGCTTATGTCAAATTGACGGGGACAAACGCGTTTGTCCCTAATTGCTAGCATGGCGTCGAAGGAGATAACTTATGTCCCTCGCTGTGACGTAGACAAGGGACTTTTTCTCCACTTGCTTAGCACGGCGGCCGTAAAGTGGACAAGAAATGTCTCTTTTTGACAGATTATAGAGAGATATTAGTCTCCGAACTATTGAGGTTGGGACAAAAATCGTAACCGAAAAATAAATACATCGAATTTGATTAATTAATTAATGAATTAAAATTTTAATAATATATATATGTATATATATGGGGAAGGGGGGATTTAAATATTTTTCTCAAATAATTTTGACCTTCAATATTTAAAATCCAGTAGTATTAATATTTGTATGTATGTATATGTATGTAGTATATGTATGTATGTATATGTATGTATATATGTATATATATATGTATATATATGTATATATATATGTATATATATATGTGTATATATATGTATATGTATATATATGTATATGTATGTATATATGTATTTATATATGGACTCTACAACCGGTCATAGTGGGACCCCCCCCCCCCTACAGCGTTCAGCAGTACGAGTGTGACACCCTAGGCATTACAAACATCGATAGGCTATAGTAACCATTTTCCAATAGGTGGGCCGTGTGCTCGTCTGCCACCTAAGTTGTATAAAAAATCCAAACAAATAATCCTATATTATTACGACACATTACGTAACACAATACATCCCATTACAAAGTAATAATACCTACTTACTAACTTAGCTATATCTACATTATATGAAATTAAAATAACACCGACAATTTAAAAAGTCAATGTTGCACTTATAAAATATGCACGTTGCTAGGTTTTATCAATTTGGTCGAATAATACTTTTTCGTATATTGGTAGCATTGAGTGGACAAACGTTCTCCCCGGTGACAAACTAGTCTCTCCTCGACGCCATGCTAGCTAAAGGGAGAGAGAAGGAGGGAAAGACAAATTTTTCTCCACTCCCCGGGGACTTTTGTCTTCGCGCCATGCTAGGCCTACTGTAGTAATGGTTCATACAAAATATAACAAAGGTGCAGTAAGTACATTACATACCGGCTATTGACCTATAAAGCACTTGTTATACCTATTTATAAACTCTATTTAGATACAAGAGATACATAGGAATTAATTAATCCGATACATTTACACATTGTTATCATAAATGTTAAATAAACATGTAACAATTATAATCCAAACGTATCTATAACAATATTGGAAAACTAGCCAATGTGCCCCGGCTCCGCTCGCGTGGAATCCTGAACCCGTTTAGCTGATTATCCTTCCCCAGGAATGCGATTTTCTAAGCATACAGCGTCACGGTCTACGATGAACTCGACGTAGACTACAGCTTAGATAGAACCGATGCTGCAGTAGGTACTAGGTCGTGCTACACACAACACATTGTTACACTTCTATAAAACAAAATATATAAAAATCAATGCCACTTTTCGTTGTAATTTTATAACTCAAGATCGGGCTCACCTATCCAAACCAAATGTTCAGACTTCGTTCGAGATATTTAGTAGATAGTTTATGTGAAGTTTGCAGAATATCGGTGGAGCGGTTTAAACATACCACGGGCGAAGCTGTGGCGGGTCAGCTAGTTACTCATATAATTACGTGAAATTTTCAAGCATCAAATATGCTGGCTATTCAAATTGATTTCGGATTGAAAAATTTGAATGACCAGTCGAGATTTAACCGCGCGACCCAATTTAATAGATTTCAAATAATATATGGTATGGGATTTTACAGCCTTTTCGTCTCCGTGATACGCAGCTGCTACTTATATCCTTCCAGCAACACCCACACTTGAACCTACTGATTTTTTTATACACTACCCTCTCAATCTGACGTTTTGGGGTGACATTTGCCGCCAGTCATTTCCCATTGTCCGTTAATTTTTCAGAGTTCATTCGTTACATACAAATATACAAATCTATCCTCTGTATAATATTATTAAGTATCAAGTATAGATAACAAAGTTTGCATTTCTAATCAATTGCCCTCGTGAACTTAAATAATAATTTGAACTCATTACCGACCTTATCGAAACCAAGACTTATAAACACAATTATAGTGCTTATCGATGTTCGCGACTACAGGGAAACAATTCCTGGAGAATAGTGTCAATACAAGAACCGTTTATTTCAAAATTAATCTCACCTCTGCAATTTTTTTTTATACTACGTAGGTGGCAGACAAGCATACGGCCCACCTGTGTCATCTCGAAATAAACGCCCAACTTAATTCCTTCATGCATAATAGTAAGACCATTGACACGTATGCTAGCTATCTTTACGATACGACGTCAAACCAGTAATTGGGCTTTCCTGGCAGAGGCAACATGTCGAGACATTTGCTATACCGGCAAATGGCAAGAGAGACAAGGCCCTGGCACGCCCGGATTGTATTGATATAATCTACGATTGATGGATTTGAGCTCGTCAACCAATGTCATAACCCGTGCTATCCTCAAATGTTAGCCCAAAAACGCGTACTGCTCATTTTGAGCCATAGAGTTCATATTACTGAGTTAAATAGAGGAACAATCTCATTATTGCCGCGTTACCAAATTTAAAATGTCAGTGGCAGTGACTTGTAACTTTAAGTAGGTACCGTCAAATTCCCTAAATTCGCCTGGGTTTTGACACTTTTTTTGACATATCTTCAAAGTTTAAAGGCGATTAAAGTCATACTGTCAAAAAAACAAAATGACATATCTCCATCTACCGTTTAAATCATTTATGGTTCCAAATTTATGGCTGATTTGCCTATAAATGGGTTTTGAAAGTGATAGGCGAGATTAGGGCAATTTTCTTAAATTCGCCTGCATCATGTAAAAGTATCAAAACGTTACATTTTATTTAAAATACTGCTTACTAGTTTTAGAGTAAGCAATTTTAGAAGGCACAGACGAATAAAACATTTAAATAAACCGCTTTAAGGTTGTTTTTTTTTTTTAAAACCTGTCATAGGCGAATTTAGTGTCCGTTTTGAAGCTTTTCCATACATTGGTTGGATTGTTGATAGGGCTGTCAATATTTTTTGAATTCATCTAACTACAAAATAAATGGTAGTTAGCTGTTTCTAGCAAAATAAAACAATGTTTGTTACTTAGCTATTTAATGTGGTATACAAATATATAACACAATACAGACCTTACCTTTTAACTAAAAAATGTATTTAGCTTGGAATCTAAGAAGGTAAGTATATTTTGCTCTTTCGAAAGCCTAAAAGCTAATGTAATAAATGATGATCACCAACTTTTGACCATCAACGATTTGGCCTGAAACATATTTTGTAAAATATCAAAAAATAAACAAATTAACTTCAAAATTATTCGTTAATCAAATCAACATTCCTATTACATATACATTCAAATCAACGAACACGTGTAAAAATTTTCGTTTCTATTTCATTTTAACTGATCGCTAGCCCAAAACACGTCAGACACACACATACGAAAGTAAAATTGTACGGATACAAAATGTTTCGCTTACTTCATTCGCTCGGTCAAACTATGTTGAAATTGACAACCCTAGGCCAGGCGAGTTTAGGTAACAAGATGGCTCCCAAATCCCCTTCATAACATTTATTTAAATTTCTCCTTTTATATTCATACTAGACACAAAAGCCACTGTCATATGAAACAGGATTAAAAATGGATTACTATAAAATTACCAGTATCAGCTTACCTTGTCTATATCACTGCTTAAAACTAAAGTTAAATCACCGACAAAAAAACACGTGGTCTTCCCGCTGTGAAAAAAGTGCACTAGTTACGAACAGCGTGAAGTTAGCTTCAATTTTCGCTCAGAATCTTGCCATAGATGAAAAATACTACATAAATAGTTGTTTTATGCAGAGCCCGGTCTAAATTTGAACTGGCAATTTCAACTTATTTGAAATTGGGCGAATATAGGGAACACAGGCGAGATTGAGGAGTTTGACGGTATTGAGATATTGACGTCACTGCAATATCTATTTCTGTCAAAGTTGATAATGGTTTATAAAAATCGTTTCACTGTTCATATATTCTGTGGCTTTCTCATGCCTAGGTTTTGTTTTTGAAGATACGTTTCACGCGCACACTAGATTCTACTCCCCAGAGGAATAAAGTGTGCGACTTCATTCCTCTAAAGATAATATGTTTTGAACACATTTCGGGTCTAAATCTCGTGTCTATACCTATAGGTGCCCACGTAGTCAGACTGTCGTCGTATAGGTACAGCACCAGGTCAAGTGACTCGCCTGCATACATTTTGTTATATTATTTGAGTCAGGTGGTATGTCTATTAAATAGTTTAGAGAATCCTCACTCGTATTTATATTAGCGTGCGTGACTGTACATAACAATATGTTTATTTTTTGTTACAGTAAGAAACAGAGATATTCGTGGATGTACAGAAATCATTAGAAATTGTCAAGTTCTCGGCGTGACTCTGCCTTCGAATCAACAAGGAAGGTACATTACAATGCTCATCGAAAATAGACAACGTAGTCCAGAGCTGTCGTCCACGAAGTTACCTTTCAAAAACTTTAAACTGAAATTCTAGTCAATGTATTTATTTTGTAGTTTTCTGTATATAGTAGGTATATATCGAATAAATTTTAAGCAAAGCATTAGCTGTTTTCATTATCAACCTCGAGGGGAACCTCTGGTCAGTCTGTGGTACCCAAGTTTGTCAGACAGTAAAGGATAACACTTCTTTAAAAGTCAATATGAAGATATTATTTTGCGATGAAGGCGCGAGACACATTGATTACTGGCCTATGCTCGCAGCTCCGACCGCGTGGCTGTCGGTTATCGGGACCAAAGCACCAACTGTGCAAATTAAATTCTATGTTACTAATCATAACTCTGGTTCTACTTAACCGCAATCGGTTAAGTAGAAACAGATTTATGAACAAATAAACCGCATTGAAATCCGTTCAGTAGTTTTTGCGTCAATCGCGGACAAACAAACTTTACCATTATATAATAGTAAGTATATAGATAGATAGATAGATAGATAGATAGATAGATAGATAGATATACACTGACGGACTCATAAACTGCATCAAAGTAATAGACGACTTTGAAATAAATATTTTAACCAAGTATGCATACTTTCTATACAGATTTAAATTGAAACCTCTAGATTGGTTCGTGAACTTTAAAATAGCGTAGGGTCATATCTTTAAGTTTAAGTTTATGTACTGGAAAGGACCTTAAGACTTTTTTTGAAGAAAAAACAGAAATTTAAGAAAAATTGGTTTAATTAAAAAATTGGTTTTAACAATAGACACAAACTTTATGCAAGGGTTTATTTGTGTTTTAATAAGGTGTATTACCCCCACGTGCCCTTATTACGGATTCTAATCGGTTCTGCATAGATTTTATAAGGGTTTTTAAAAGATCTTGCGGAATATTGTCCCATTCTTCTGAAAGTGCTGTTCTTAGTGCTGCCACTGTCGTGGGCGAAGGGTTTCTCGCATATACAGCTCTTTTTAAATTGTCCCAAACATGCTCGATGGGATTAAGATCCGGGCTGCGTGCCGGCCAATTCATTGTACGTATCCCAACCTCTTCGCAATAATGTTGAACTTGTGCAGCTGCATGCGGCCGGGCATTATCCTGCATTAAAGTAAAATTTTCGCCTATGAATCCCATGTAAGGCACCACGTGATCTTCTAATATTTCTGTTATGTAGCGATGTGCTGTCAAACCCCCTCTATTACCGTTTTGACGGACCATGTCTATGAACACAAGTTCTGTTCGCCCGTTCATCGATATGCCACCCCAGACCATACATGAACCGCCTCCAAAAGGAACACGCTCCTCAATGCAACTTTGAGCATATCGCTCCCCACGTCGACGATAGACTCTTCTGCGACCATCTGCACCATATAAACATGTCCTACACTCGTCCGTGAACAATACAGAGGCCCATTGCTCTTCTGTCCAATTCAGGTGATGACGCGCAAATCTTAAGCGAGCTTGTCTGTGAGCTGTAGACAACTTTGGACCATTTGCTGGTCTAAAAGGGGTGATATCCGCTTCCTTTAACCTTCTTCTTATTGTTCGTGCACACACGTTTACTCCACGCACTTCATTAAGCTCGGTTTTGATGTTAACTGACGTGAGGAAACGATTTCGCAGGGAAGTTATAACAATAAATCGGTCATCACGACCTGTGGTTGCTCGAGTTCTGCCTGTACCACGTCTCCTCCTGTAAGAACCTGTCTCTACAAACCTTCTGTATATTCTAGAAACCGTAGACTGGTTTAAATTTAAATTTCTACCAATCGTTCGTTGATCCAAGCCCTCCCGCACCAATGCTACAATTTGTGCCGCTTGTTCGGACGAAGTATCCATATTATGGTTCAAAAACTCTCGATATGTTAAAAAACTAACCCAACAATTATGCTGGTAACAATAATTCAATTGACAAAACAAAAAAAATCAATGAGAATCAATTTAAAACTTTGCTATAAATAACACGCAAATCTGATACTACAAGTAAATTTTCTTTTCCCGGCTATATTCATTTGTTTTACTGCAGTTCTATTTTTAAATTTAATTTTTTTTTAAGATTAAGAGCCAGTCTTTCCATATTTATATAATTTAATCTAAAAAGTTTGCATACTTATTATAAAAAATCCTTTTAGAGTAAACCTGAACTTTGATGCAGTTTATGAGTCCGTCAGTGTAGATGACAGAACGGGACTTACCTAATCGTGAACTGTAATTTTTTTTAGTAAATAGTTGTTTATTTACCCTGATTTTACGAACGTGGCGATACGTCCACGGTCTCGAGAGGACTGAAGAGGGAAGAGGCGAAACATCAACGTCTTCGTATCGCGCAGGTATTTCTAACTACCCGCACTTGGTCTTCGTCATTAGTTCGGTCATTTGTTTACTTTGACTGAAGTTGACCACAGCTAGTGTAACCTGGCCGAAATATCAGGCAAATCAAAAGATAAATTATTGTACTGTAGGTATATCACGGTAATTCCAGAGTTTCGCTAACCATAATATATAGCCATAATAAATAAAGAAAGCCGCGGTAGCCTAGTGGTATGGGTAATGTACTGCTGAGACGAGGTCTTGGGTTCGATCCCAGGTTTCACCATGGCACACACCAATGATTTTCGATGCTTTTCGTAGTTATGTGTTTATTTATCGCAGGTTTATAAGTGCCCGGTTAATGGCAATAGGTTCGCCTTTTTGGGACCTGAACATAAACTGGCGACATGTGGGTGCTAGCACCTCAGCCTACCCCTCCGGGGATAAAGGCGTGAGTTTATGTTAAATGACTGTTAATATTCGAAAAAATATAATTAAGTAAGTATCTATGTTTTAAATTAGGTACTTTAAAGTTTAGGTAGCGAGTGTTCACGAATAAGCAGGGGCGATGTCGGATTGTCGTGACCATGGAAAATAAAAAAACAAATGGAAGTCTGATGTAGACGTGTCATCGCTGTGCGTTTTTACGCAACGAAGGACAAATTCGACCATTATTATTCTTATCTATAGCAAAGTAATCGGATAAGGTGATTTTCGTTTTGCAGCGTCGTAATTAGTTGTAATTAATTGTTTACGAGTAGCAGGTACATCTTATTATTAACGATTGTAGGTACTAAATCTGTCGTGTCACATTTTAACTATTATTTTATGTTCTGTGGTCGTGCCTACACTCTGATGAGGTACCTACCTAAACCTTAGGAATTCGAGGCAAAAATTATGAATTCAATAAAGATGTTTGTAAATATCAGACTTCGTTCGATCGTTAAAACATATACCTAGGTACTTACAGTTAGTTCGGTTGGAACTCATAGGTAGGTACTATTTAGGATATAGGCATACCTGATAACTATTCACAATATTAGATGTGTACCTAAACGTAGGTATGTACCTACCTTAATTACAGTCATATCTAATCATGTTAGTGCTGGTACTATGTACTTATTAATTTAACAATATCCATTGCACAAGTTTAGTAGGTAGAACTTAGTCTTTATAACAATATACGTCTATATAGACTTTGCCTTCAGCTTAACATCAGGCGAAGTGAAGTCAAATTGACGTGACATAAATAAAAAAATAAATAATATAAGATAATTGTAGTAGGCTTTACATGTTGGAAATCTATTTCAAGAAAATATATTAGGGTATTGAGAGGAACACCATTCACCCACGGTTTTACAAACCCAACAATGGCCATAGCAAAATATCACTAATTGTCATGGAAAGGAATGCCAAACCGCATCCCTCAAGGCAAGACTTCTTTCCCGAGATGGTGTCATGTGTGCAATATTCCATAAGTGCAAAGAATAAACCTTGACGAGTTTTCCGTCCATACACGAGGTACCTACCCAGCCAATCTATTTTGTAGCAGCGAAACCCGTGTGGAGGTTTGCTCTTCGCACTTGCGGAATATTGCTCATACGATGTCACATCTCCTCGGGTAAGAAGTCTTTTTACTTGCTTTGAGGGGTGAAGTATGATATCCCTTTCTATGACAATTACTGATCTGTTAGTAGTTAGTAGTAGTGACAGTTAGTGAGCATCCGATGAGGCCGTCAAGCTGAGCGCCACTATTGTAGCACTGAACGTGTTTGCAATGGTGACCCTCTTTCATGAGACTTTGCTGTCAGCTTAACATCAGGCGAGGTGAAGTTAAATTGACGTGCCATAAAAAAATATTTTGCTATAGCTATCGATGGAATTGTTAAGCAGCCGGTGAATAGTGGTTTCCCTCCCTCCCCCAACATTTTATATGTCGATATACCTACTTAGATATCCCTAGATAACTACAGTGCCCTTATTCGGCTTGACTACAAGCCGGTTACCACCGTGTAATCACGTTACACTGGTGATTAAAACTAATTGTCAAGTATAATAATGCCCCTCAAAATTGGTTTAGTACCTCATTTTTAAGTACCTGTACACTTAAGGACACTTACACACTTACACTTAAGGAAACTGTGATATATTATATGTTAGATGTGGGTAGCTCGAACACTTTCTTACTAACGTTGTGTGATGCACTCAGTCTGAGATTATACGCCTAATAGTCAGCTGTGGTTTAATTTAACACGATATTCTTCAGAAACAAAGGGTTGTGAATTATAATACCGTCTACCTATAAAAGCGGTAGGTACCTACTATCGATTAGGTATATTTTCATTAATCGACTTTAACCCAGTTGTAATGATTTAACTTGTTGATTAACTTTTTAATTAAGTATCTTTAATTACTTGTATACTTGTATACTTTGCACTGAAAATAAAAAGCTTTATTATTATTATTATTATTAATTACTTGTGTACTTACGTCCGAACCGTACTAAACTGGGTGACTAACGTATTTCAGACATAAGTACACAGTATAAAAATAACTCCCTTTTGCTATGCTTCAGATTTTAAGAAACGTGATACAGATAAATAAATAAATTATAAATATTCAAAGACAATTTACACAACGCCACCTAGACCCATGATAAGCATAGTTTAACTAGCTTGTGTTATGGGTTCTAGAATGCGGATAAATATACTTATACTTATAATTTTTATTGTATAAATACATACATATTATACATAGCAACACCTAGACCAATGCAAATATTCATATTCATGCACACAAATATTTGCATTGAGCGGGAATCAATCGCGTTCACTACCGCCACACCGCCGCCGCCGCCGTACCGTACCGTACCTACCTATACTGGACGGTACAGTAACGGTAGCTTCGTGGTTAGGAAATCCTGAATTCGAATTCTAGCTATTAAACCGGGTCCATATTTGTGAAACGAACAACGGACCGAACTGCGTACAGGGACACATGACATTGAGTGTGGACAGAACAATTCGTGGCTGAATCAGCACATCCTAAGTTTGTGCTGATACCACGAGCCGATCGATGGTTTCATTTAGGTACCGAAGCTCAGCTGTCACGCATCTAAATATATCGACATTTTCTGAATATGTCTGGCTTAACGTGCTCTCCGAGGCAAGACCAGACCAGTGCAAACAGCCATATTCATGCATACAACTTTTTGCACTGAGCGGGGATCGAACCCGCACCCTGTGCGTAGCAGTCGTGTGTACTACCGCCACGCCACGGAGGATGTCGGCCATGCAAGCAGCCACATTCATGCTTATAAATATTTGCAAGGAGCGGGGAACGAACCCACGGACCCGCTCCGTTTTCGCGTTCAGTACCTCCACGCCACAGAGAGGGTAAACTTACACCCTGATACCTAATTGAGGCCCGAGACGCCGTGCAGATTTAGTCGGTAACCATCCCCAGTGACTGGTGGAGGTGGTATCCGTGAGGATATCCATTCAAAAAGGCATTAGCTCCCTTTACAGCGTGAATCTTTCGCGAGTTAAACCGCATTCGTGTATGAAAGATCGCGCGTGTGAAGATATTAGTCCCCTTTCCACCGTCATCTACCGCGAGTTAAACCGCATTCGTGTGGCAAAAAGATTGAGTGACCGTATAAATAAAGGGGGCTATTAAAGAATATACCTACACATACATCAACAAAGGTGTTGATGTCTACACAATGAGTGCCAATGAACTGTCATTTGCTGGGTTATCTTTTACAAATAGCCATTGTAATAATTAAATGAACTAATCATACGTGATTTATATTTATATAAAAACGTTTCTAGTGATAAAGGTTAATTCCGTGTTTGATTCGTTTACTTAATTAATAACAAAGGGTTTTGTTTTGCGGTGGTTTGCCAATTAGTTTTAAAATGAGGTTTGTTGCGAGGAATATGATATATGGTGCATATTTATTCCACAGGTTAGTCATTATTATAGCGGTTTTTAACTAGACCTTGTTCTCGAGTATCGTCACAGCCTCAACCAGGTAAATTATAATATTTTTGACAAATGTAGGTACATAATTATTGTAAAACTTTGACATTCATAAGTGCTCTTTATGTGCCTAAACTGAATAAATGAAATTGATTCTTTGACTCTTTGATTCTTTGACCTGATCGAGGCTTTGACGTGTGAGTGTTCATCTTGTCACTGCCGGGGATACTTTACCAAAGAGGGTGCTGATCACTAGCTATTATTCCTTGAGCTTCTTCATACACGTTGCCATTTTGATTGTCCTTCCTATGGTGATTTTAGGACTGTGTATTTGCAGATGCACGATAGTCATACCTACTAAGTAATTAAGAAGTACTATTAAGCTAAACCAACCTCAAGTACAAATTAGTAGTCGGCGCTCCTCTATATGTTCCTAATAAATATTATTTCTTTCCTCCCTTCTTTGCAATATCTCTTCTTAGATCTATTTCTACTTCTAAAGTTCTCTAAATTTATACTTTGCACCTTTTCTGCAGTATTACCTTTATCTCATAGTATGTCCATACCCACATACGAAGGGAGCTATATCGAAAAGAAATTACATAACATAACCATAATAGCTCACGCCTATATCCCCGAAGGGGTAGGCAGAGGTGCTAGCACCCACATTTCGCCAGTTTATGTTTAGGTCCCAATGTATTAAATGGCGAGCCTATTGCCATTAACCGGACACTTATAAACCTGCGATAAATATACACATAACTTAGAAAAGCATCCAAAAGTCATTGGTATGTGCCATGGTTATACCTAGGATCGAACCCGAGACCTCGTCTCAACAGTCCATTACCTATACCACTAGGCTACCGTGGTACTAGCACGATTAACTTCCTCTAATAAGCATAGGTAAATATTTCGTACTTCATGTAAAATAAGTAGACTAGGGTTTTTCTTTTCAAATAAAAAAAACACATACAGTTGTATACAAACCTTATATTTATTGAGATTTTTCGCGTAATTACAAGTAATGCTAAAACTTAATAATAAATATCTATTAAAATCGAGTGATTTCGTTCTCCTTGGGCTTGGTTTCAGGAGTGGAACAATCGAGCGCCTCTTTTCTTCGCAGGCTGAACAGCAATCTGTGAAATAAATATTGATGTATTCAGTAAGGGAGCAGTTGATTTTGTGGTAAGTCGATTTTTCAATAGACAGACTCTGTTGTAACGACCGCTACACAGGAGGCGGAGTTTGATCCCCGTTCAGTGTAAAAATTTGTATGCATGATTAAAGTAAATTTATGCAAAGATCCACAGGCACTAGCGACTAGACTCCTGGCTTCACAGGGAATAATATAATATTGTAATTGAATAATATGGAGGGGATGTAGTAAGCTTTCCCAAAGAGCGAAACCTATGCTCGGGCCCTCTCCGTGAGTAGCGGTGCTGCCGTGAGACAAATTAGGTACTACACCATGATAGCAACTCAAAAATGCCATCGATTCGACAGAAGAACAGGGAATACATTATCCAACTGCACCGTCATCTAATGGCATGAAAAAGAACCTAAAAGCCACCGATGAAGCGCATTGTCAACACCTTCAAATATGAGCTCTAAAGATCAAAACATTTTGAGTTTTGAAACACAAAAACCAAGTTAACATTTTTACTTAAGTAGCTACCAAATAAGTATTGCTGTAGCGAGACTAAAGTATGAAAATCCGTCACTTTCGTCCACCAAAGACTAAAGACGGCGGGCGTTTTATTCGGTCTTGAGTTCGACATAATCCTAACCGGCTCCGGCGGGGGACATCCGTGGGGATTGTATGTCCAGTAAAAAGAAAGGTGTAAGTAGGCATGTCAAACCGTGAAAATGTTTAACGGTTCATATATTAATTGCGTTTAATTGTAGCTTCTTGAAACTAAAATAAAATGAATAAGAAAAGTAGGCTATCTATTGCATCTAGTTGGCTATCTAAACGACTTACTATAAACATTTCTAAAAATGCATTCTGCCCATCAATGACTGGGATAGGTACAAGGAATGTATGTAAATAAAAAATAAATTATTCTTACACATTACAAATAGCACTGAAAGTAGGAAGATACCTATTAAGGGAAAATAAAAGAACTTCTCGCTAAAGGTAGCTATAGTAAGCCAAACAAGATTGACAGATGAAAATGTGTTCGGTAGCTACCTACTATTCCCATTCCCGAAGTGAAGATATTTGATTTCTGACTTCGTATTTTCTTCTTATGTACCCTTTACGAAGTGTAAAGGAATGCGAACATACCGAAATAATATTTACATCGATCTATGTCGCCCGTGATAGAATTCTTTTTGAATAGAATTTCTTTTTGTGCAGGTGTGAATTGTCCTACGTTTGTCCATGCGATTTCTCAAACAGATTTTGAATAAGTAACTTGTTAAAAGTCGAAGGTAATTTATCTTTTCAGATATTCAGTGAGTTCTATGTAATAAAACAATGCATACAATTTATATATGCTTAAGTAATTAATTATTTTCATGTTACTCATATTTTAATAGGGTAATGACAATGCTGACTGTAACTATATGCAAGCCATAGCATAATACGTCGATGATGAATCTGTAAGGTCATAAGGGGACTAATGAATCGGATCACATGACATTCCGACAACTAATGTCACTCCCATACATTTTCAGAGCGATGACGAATGTAGATTCGGAACGAATGCATTGTGGCTAGGCCCCCTGGTTTCTCATAAGAGTAGGTATATTATCAATTAACTAACTAATTTCATTCTGCTATTAACTCTCCCTGATAGTCTCTCTAATACTCTGATAATCAGGTACTGAACACTCACATATGACTTTTATTTCAGCAGATCGAGAGATTACAACAAAACAATTCACAATTCGCTCTTCCAATTAATGCCAGAACCCACCCTCTATTTTCCTTCACGGGACAACACGTGCAGGGCTTAGAAGTCAGCCGCATACGGTGCAGAATAACCAAGCGGTTCAATGAGTATTTCCTCTGCCGAACCATTAAGTCTTCGAATTCCTTACCAGCTCACGTGTTTCCTTCTTCCTACAGTACCGGGTCCTTTAAGTGAAAAAGCAACTGATGAGGCCGTCAAGCTGAGTGCCACCATTGTAATGGTGACCCTCTTTCCTGAGACTTTGCCTTCAGATTACCATCAGGCATAGAGAACTCAAATTGACGTGTCCCAAATAAAAAAAAACTATGACGGAAGAAAATCTGATACAATACTATACAGCTGCATATTAGCTCCTGGACAAAAGTATTTGTGCAGGAGATGGCATCCGAGTTGATTTTGCGCGTGATAAAAAAAAAACAAAAGAAGTATGCTCCGTGTTGGCATTACCTTTGTACATAGTTACGTTTTTATCAATCAGTCAAATTGAGATTTGTGTCTTAACAAATCACAATTTAACGTAACTGTTACTAGGCAGGTATCGCTACAATGGATTCGAAGTTACGAACAGTAACGAAACCGTGATAAATAATTAGGACACGGTTCTGCTCCATTTCGACGTTTTTTGATGAATTTCGATCGTTTAGCGCCTGACATAACAAATAAAATTGATAGACAGATTAGATTTTGATGACAGTTTGTGTACGTGTAGCTTTGAGCTGTGGCCTGACTTTAATAAAAGCCAATAGCTACATCTTTTTTTTTTATACAACTTAGGTCGCAGACACGCACGCGGCCCACTTGATGGTAAGTGGTTACCGTGACCTATGGGCGAGTGTAACACCAGAGGAATAACACTCGTGCCGCAACTCCTGTAAGAACAACAGAGACATTCTGTGTCGTAAGCGCAAAAGTTGTAGGATAAGCCTTTGGTTTTCCCACGGACAACATAAAACCTCTCTAGTGAGCTCTGGCTACCCTACTCACCACCGAAAACACAACACAAGATTATTAAACGGCGATATTCTGTAGGGTGGAGGTACTTCCCCAGTCGGACTGCTCGATTGGGACGGATATACCGTCGTGTCCTACCTCCTTGTAAGATTGTGTGATATTGTACCTATCTTGTAAGGTGAAGTAGGATTGTGGTGTCTCTGAACCTCAGGAGGGACTTTGCCTCATTGTGTGTGTTCTATCGCCTGTATAATGGTTTGTGTCCAAAAGAATTGTTCGACAAGATGCCCACACCTACTTACTACCATGGCACCGCTCGCCATAGACAGGGAGTTCATCCTCACACATTTCGACCGGAAACGGTGCGCATTGTATGAAAGGAGTTTCATCCCGCACACGCTGATTGATGATTGAGATGCTCTGATTTCCCAAGCAATTACAATATGGACTTCTTCAAGAAGGGCATTAGAAGGTTTCTACAGGGTAGGCAGCACTAGTGAAACACCCCTGATGTTGCAAACGTCCATAGGCCACATTGACCGCTTTCCATCAGGTGGGTCGTTTGCATGTCTGTCACCTAAGTGTGGTTCGCTACTCTAACCTAATCGAGTTTTGTTACGAAATGTCTGTTGGCGCTCCTTGTAATTTCGAATTAACAATGTAATCAATTTCGTTGTTTTAAATCGACTTCCGTGATGACAAAACTTTTGCCTTAATTTAACATTATCTAGTTTTATCTTACTAACTATATTTATTGCATTGCAAATTTGGTACCTACGAATATTAGACAATCTCTAGCTAATATTGACCTTAACCTTTTCTTGCAACTAGGTGCTATTTTTGTTAGACTATTTATACTGTTAATTGATGGCTTATTGTTATACATTATTAATAATACTTTGGTGTTTCTCCACGATATTTATTATCGTTCAATGTCATTAAATAATAATAAACATTGTGGAGAAGCACAAGTGTGTTATCGATATGTATGTGGTAGTAAGTTTTATTCTGTCTTTATTTACTGCATTGCAAAACAGACATCAACCAGACATTAATGTTAAGCACTTAAAAATTTTCCCTGCATCTCCGTCTTATGTGTATAATAAGCGATTTTTCTTCTATCTTCTTCTTGCAGTTGAAAGCTATTTTATTCTCGTTTTTTATTTTTTCAAATATCATAATCAACACAATTACTTTCCATAAAAATTTAAGTGTAAAATAATTATGCCCCTTGGCAATTTTTGAGAACCATTTTTGTCACGTTATTTAGTGTGTTAAGATGAGATTTAGTTTTTTATTTCAAAATTATTGTATCCTCTGTAAGAATAAACGTACATTTGCGATAAGTAATCTATAATTTACTTCGCTCAAGAACTGGTCCTCATCCAGGAATCAAACAATAAGAAAGAAGTTCAGAATCATGCAATGTGACGACGACGACGTAGTGAGCAACTGTTGGAATAAAATCTCGTAAAACAAGCGATGCCGTGCGGCAAAGCTACTTAAAAGCTTATTTTATTAATAAACCAATATAACATAAATCTTTGCTTTGTCTTCAGACTTTAACAAGAATATTATACAGGTGCGAACTTCAAACAATAGGCGAACCAAAAGCTATTGTGGTTAAAGTAACTTAAATTTCAAACTATTATCTTAGTTTCAGAACTTGTATTTTATGTAATTAACTTAGTAAAGCTTCCATATCTTTGCAATTTGTTATTATTGGTGACTAATAATGAAGCTGTACAGGCAGTTCACTGAAATATTCAAATGACACAATTGCGCAATTTCAGAGATTAGCACAACGATGGAACTACATGTGCCATTTGAAAAATGGTTTTTGCTATTGATTTACCTCACGCAATGACGTTTAAATAACTTCTAACCATGGAGAATTGAAGTAAGCGGAGTTGTTGCAAAGGCAACTGAGTCTTAAGATTTCAGTCGAGTCGAACGGGCGGGGTAATGTTAGAAAGGGACGAAGTTTAGGCTCTGACGTCACTCATCAGTTCTCGTGTCACGGCATTGGGTACGGATGTCATTTTTCTTAAAAAAATTGCAGAATAAAATAGTTTTCATCGTGTTGCGTCATGAAGTGTGTGGTGTCAGGGTGTAAAAATTGTACAGGAAAACTGTCTAAACATACTGATGGTGTAACATTTCATCTGTAAGTCCCCTGGATTTATATTTTAATTTTTATAAAAAAAATACCCTAATAGAACCATCTAGTGGAGAATAGATGTAAGTAATCTTGTCTTTCATGTATCGTAGTTGTAATAATACTCAATGCATACTGTGAAATTTTCACCACAATCATTTTGTCTTAGTTCATTAATGATTTCAAAAATGTCGTTTTATTTATAAATAGTTAATTTAACTGAAATTTTAAATTTTAAATAAAGTTAACTAAGCCATCTACCGGGCTATGACTAAACCATGTAGAGAAACTAAATGATTTGCCCTCATACCAACAGATGTTCCAATTTTCAAAAACAATACCCCTATTTAAAATAAGTGTTGTTTATTATTATAGCGAGACCACTTCTATATTTACTTCTAAATGCAAAATTTATTCTTCAAAAATGGGCTGAGCGAGTAATTTATAATTTAGGCCCAAGAATCTTCCTCCGAGATAAGTTTAAGGAAATAAACATTCATAACATAGATAGTTCTAGAATTCTTTGGAGCGCTTAGTGGCCAGTAGTCAAACTACAATGAAAATTGCATGTCACGTTTGTTTCCAGTTTCGCTATGTTCTGGTAGATGGATTTCTTGGAAGTAGGAGGGGTTTAAACAGAGGGGTACAAACACGCGGGTGGAGGGGTGTGATTACATGTCCCCGCGCGTCTCCCTTCACACCCGTAACTGGCCACGCATTTTTGTATAGAGAAATCTAACTGTTACATCTCCGTCATCTATATAGTTCGGTCCTCCGTGCTTCTAACTGTTCGAAATATAAAAACGGAATACAAGATTTCCTAGGAAATATAATTTGAAAACAAAAAATGTTCTGTTTGGAACAGTACAGCGTGTAGATATATTAATGCATATCACCGAGGCGGGGCTGTTTAAGATCATTGCCATTCATGTGGTCACCGATAGGTACACGCTGGCTGGTTTGATTTTTAGCGTAGGTACCTCGTATTCTACTTTTTCCTTATTGTGATGATTTGTGTTTGCAATCTTGTTTTGGATAACCATTGACAGCTCGAAAGAGCTTATCTGGTATTTGTATCCACTTAGTAGTACACTCCTAGTCTAGGAGTCCTAGGGGACTGGTTGTGATTGGGACCCTGAATCATCTGGTGGGTTGGTCGCAATTTTGCCGAGATTTCTCCATCTCGCTCTATTTGTGCATGGAAAAATATTTGTATTATCTTCGGAATTAAAATAAATAACTTTTATCCAGCTTTAGCTAAGTATGTCATACTTAACTAATAAATAATAATATTCATATTGAGATTTTATGGAACATAGAAATCATTCTTTAGAAATGTTTGTATCCGCATTATACCTAAATCATAAAATATCAAAACCATGTCTAGGTATAATCTTTTCTAATTGCTCTAAATAACGAACGACGAGAGTATAGGTACCGTAGTTGGACATTCTTCTAGCTATCGAAAGTCCCTATTTATTTAATTATTTGACATTAATAGAAACAAAATGATTACGTCACTTATTCACAATTCAAGGTGCTACAGTTTCCCATTTCAATTATTATTCCCATTATGATGAAAAACTCACCATGAAACTAAAAAGCTATCTTAGGAGCAAAGAGGTCAAAAGTACAAATAAAAATAGAAAATGGCGGTTCAAGGTTACAATAGTGAAATCAATTGATTGACAAAATTGTCTATGGTGAGGGCAAGCGGTCGAGTTGACCGCAAGGTCGTTTTTTGTAGTGATGTTGAAATTAATGCAATTGGTTTAGCAACGCGCTGCTTTGATTTTGTTGTGGCGAAGTATGGCATGTAACTATTAAAATGGATAATTCACTACAGGATTTAAGGGACTAATATTACTGGACATGTTTTTAATTTATTTAGGTGCCGTGGGGATTTCGCGCGCGAGAAAAAATGGTGCCCATGGCTCTGCATAAGAATTTTCTGTAACGTTTTGTTATAGTGTGTGTAATTCCAGACTTTTATTTATCCCTTCATCAAATTTCATCCAGAACGTAATTGTCTGGTATAGCACATCAAATGATTCTTTTCATTGCTTTATAGGTTCCCACGGGCTCTGGGAGCATGATCAAAATTCTACGCTGGCAAAGCTAAAACAGCTAGTAGACCAGATTACAGAAGAAATATTGTCTATGTACTATGTATAAATACGAATATACCTTGAAGTCCGAGAATATATAATTATATATCAACGAAATATTACTTACATTAAAATAGCTATGGCAGGAACGGCAAGAGCGGCGCTTATGAGGTAGAAAGCACCGGGCATTGTGGACAGGGTACTGAGGTAGACTTTGCTGTACACAGGCGAGTACACAACAGGTACCAACGCTTCTGATATGCTTATTAGAGAGCTTGTTTTACCTGTAAACAAAATTATAGCTATTAGTTACCGATTCTACTGTTGGCCGTCTTTCGCAACAAGACCTATATATAAGTAAACGTCAGTAGATAGTGGTTAAGGAGCATGAGATTGCAGGAGAGGTCTCGATTTCAAATCCTGGCAATTGCACAACTTCAAGTTGAGAGGGATGTCAGAAATACCAATTAATACAAATTTATTCAAATAGATACGTTAGATACCTAGATAACTTTCTTTCTCTAGAGTCGTATGCTTATATGCTAAACTACGAGTAGTTCTGTAGATATATGTATGTGTGTATATAAATATTTTAAATCGAAAGAGTTTGTTTGTTTGGTTGCATCGGTTCAGTAGTTTCCGAATTAGCGTAATTCATGAACTACTGAGCCGATTCGAAATTTCTTTTCAGTGTTAGTTAGCTCATTTATTGAGGAAGGCTATAAGCATTATAATATCACGCTACTATTTAAGGGAACGGAGCAGTTATCATAAATGTTATCAAATCGGCAGGTCTCCATTAATTATTCAAGTTTAAAGAGGTGAACTTAACCACAGACAAAACCAGGGCGAGTTGTTTAGTCACATACGTTATACGAATTACATTACCGGTCGCTACCCGCCGGGGCTCTAAGCCAAATTACTATATAGGAAGGTACATAAATAGAATGGTCACGTAATTTGCGGTTCTAAAGGAAATTCCTGCACATGTGCTCATGGTTTCACATTTTCCTAGACACGACTGAACATTCTGCAAAAAGGGCCAAAAGATTAAACTAAATGATAATAATGGAAATTGTATTTATTATTATAAATATATGACTTAAAATTGTGTTGGTAAATTTCCAGTCTTAACTACGAGTACTTATAGGTACGTGCAATAAAATAGTTTTATTATTATTAAGATAATGGTTAGTGATATCTAAATTTTTGAAAACTTATTATGCTTTAGCTGTTACGTAACAACCAGACACTTTTATTTCATTTATTTATAGTATAAATTCGATAATTTATAGCAAAGCAACTGGTTAGAGTTTTATTTTTAAAACTACACATTCTGAGCGTTTATGTGTAATATGATAAAAATATAATAATATGATAAATATCTATGTTGGTTATTCACCAAAAAGTATGTATTTTACGAGTATTGAATACCTCAATTCATCAATCAGACTATCGCTGGTGTTCACTCTAGTCCACTGTTGGGCATAGGCATCTCCCAATGTAAGGAGGCTTTGGTCTACAATTTCCATACTGGCCACACGGGTTCGTACAGAGTTTTATTTCGAGTTTTTTTTCTGTGCAGTGATATCATCTGCGCATTTTTCTGTTTGTCGCTTCTTACGATACCTTTCGGATGAGATAAGGTGGTAATATTCTTTCTCCTCCTCATCACATGGATATTAGGTTAGTAAAATCGCAACAGTGATCAGACTGATCAGAATTAAATACCTAACTATTAGAAATTTTAGGAAACTATATACACTGCTAATTTGACTCAAAGTAGTACTATTATTTATTCTGTGCCCAAAGTAAGTACAACACCCCTGCTGTGTTGTACTAGGTGGTTTTGCGATTACTGCTGCCAGAACTCAGGACTTGGACTTGGCGAGGGCACTTGAGTGCCCTAATAACTCCCGGGCCCATAAACACCCTTGATGTAATCAAAATAAAGAACACATAAGTAAGTAAAATAGATAATCACGTCATAAGAAAAGAATTGCAACATTATACATGCGTATAATACGATACTGAGAGACGAGCAAGAGCACAGAACCGGCTATTTTTACGACTTACACAAAAAATAATACCTATTATGATCGTAAAATCTAAATTCACAGACGCTATAAAATTGTGAAATTAATATAATTATTATTGAATCGATTTTTAATATTCATTAATAAAAAATAATTGCAACTATTGTCCTGTAATGAAATGATGGATCATGAAGTCATTATATAAAAATAATAATTGCAACTATTGTCCTGTAATGAATTAATGGATCATGAAGTCATGATATGAATTAACATTTTTATTACATGATCAAAATAATAAGAGGTGTTAGGCCTGCAAATCTGTTTGATAGATAGAGATTTGTTCCTATTCTTTTTGGGAAGTTAGAAGAGTGTCGCTGCCACAAAAGACGCACAAGCTCATTCTAAAGGAGGAGAATGAAAAAACAAACCCTTATGGGTGGACAGGGTGTGATATACTTCAAAAAAAGCGGGAGGATCCTTCGACCAGGCAAGGTGATTCCGCCTGGCGCCCGCGGTCCATTAAATGTCGTTAGATTACTGTTAACTACTAATTACTAACTACTGTTAACTTTGGGCCAATTTCTTAAGAAATTGAAATTATATTTCTGTGATTTATACTACGCTTGATTGACACTTTTAAAAAATTGTCACATATTGCTAAAAAAATACAACATTAGGTAGCTAATATATAAATTTTCCATTTATGTTTTCATCTTTATTTTAAAGTAATGGTTAATAGGCGTCAATTTGCATTCAAACACAAATAATTCACGAACAATAGTAATAAATCGATTATTAGTAGATCATTCATAATCGATAAAGCATATCTAAATTTTGAATAGTAGGTATAAAGAATTTCAGTAATTATTGCGTAGCAAATAGTTGCTAGGTAGGCACATACCTACACAATGCAATGTTGTAACATAGTAGGTAACAGTTGCTTACAAAAGTAATGCTTATGTTACTTTTATACGTCATTAATAGGCGCTATTAGGAAACAATAAGTACGATTATATAATATTTTGTGATAGCGATAATGCATTGCTTTATAGATAAAATATTATACCATTTTAGATGAAACGAACCATCTGAAATTATTACAATCTTGCATTTCAAGGTAAGCGATAATTCATTGGCAATTTGTTTACAGAATTAAAAAAAATATTCAAAATATTTTGACTAAAGACATTAATATTACTAGCGCAACTTTACCCACAGATTCCTACATTACCGCGCTACCGAATTTAAAATGTCAATCTGTCATGTCACTGCCATATCTATTACTGTCAAGTTGATAATAGATTATAAAAAAACGGTTCACCGTTTGTATTTTCTGTCACTTTCTCACGCCTAGCTTTTATGTAAAGAAACGTAGGTAACTCCGCACACTTTGTTCCTCTAAGTATAGCTTTATGATTTTGAAGTATATGATTGTCGCTATATAATAATCCCATTCTATCCTATTCTAAAAACGTACCTATTGCCGCTATCCAATGCCTTCGTATATGGCTTACGGTAGATTCTGTCCTTCCAAGCTCAAGAGCGAAAGCTTGAGCTAAAGCTATATCCGGTGGTAACCTCCAGTTTGTCAGTATAGGCATCATGACCAACCATCAATTGAGAACCATCTAGTATAACAGAGAAGCGACGTTGTAAGCAATATCTGCATTAAAATCCTTACTACATCACAAATTGCGTCATATTATAATCTTACAACGTACATAGTCATCGTGCCTTATCAGATCATTTCCTCCGGATGTTGAGTGATATTGTAAATAGGAAAAAACCAATAGTACGTTAATTCATATTGCCTCCGTATCTCATGGAAACCATACATCTAGGATTGCAGTGTTAACTGCAGAAAGGTTGGTGAAGATTGAATGGGATTACAGGTCTTTATACTGTATCAGCTGTTGCTCGCGGCTCCGCCCGCGTGGTCTTCTAATCCCGGACCCCGCTGCTCTGTTCGGAGCATTTTCATATTTATTCACCATTTAAACCTTCTCTGGACTTCCACAAATAATTCAAGACCAAAATTAGCCAAATCGGTACAGCCGTTCATGAGTTTTAGCGAGACTAACGGACAACAATCATGCTTTTAGTGGACCATACCGAAAATGCAGTTCCGGTTTCTCCAAAATGCAATGTGTTTCCAAGTTTATATTATGTAGTCCGAACTTACTGAATCTTAGAATTTAGTAGGCTATACATAAATTATATAGAATAATGAAAAGGTTTCAATGGACTTAGAAGGTAAAGAAAATAACTATAATCAGGGTTTATATTGTCGATAATGAGGGTAAAAGCAGAATTTCCGTCCTTTTTTCATACTACTTAGGTAGGCAGACTAGCACACTGCCCATCTGATGTAAAGTGGTCACCGTGCCCTATGGACCTTTACAACACCAGACGCGTCATACTCGTGCTGCTGACCCTGTAGAAACTTTCCACTGCCCTTCTAAACTGGTTACCGCCCCCTCGCGTCACATATTTACCCATATACATTGTATCAACATCAATCAAGGCATAACCTAAATACCAGACACCAAAATAATCTCGGGGTCTGTGATAGTAGACTCCACAAAATTTCAAATTCTTTTCAGGGAAATTGTATGCACTTTTTTTATAAGCTCCCTCATGAAATTAGGGATTTAGTTAAAAAGAAGTTATGCCAAAAAGTTTATTATAAAATCCAGGATTATTTGGATGATAAACAAGCCTAGAAATTGGAGCTGCACTTGCTACTCAAGCAAATTTATGTATCAAGACTCTAAGTAAATGTTTGTAAATAGACCAAAAAAAAGAAAAGCCCGCTGAGTTTCTTGCCTGAATTTTCTCAGGCCGGATCCGCATTTCGAACCGGTGGTCTATTTGCTCACTAATTTATAAATTATTGTTGACAGTTACGAGAGACATTTTGAAAGTACCGTATAATGGTCGGGTTATTCCCAGAGGTTCACGATTCTTTTGTTTGTAATTTCCCCTATACAGAATAAATTATTTTTGAATTTTGAATTTTGAACAAGCACAAGAACTTCTCGTAGTTCAAATTTACACGAGTCGAAACCGCTCGAGGACTTACATTATCTTAGTGTATGTGCACCGGCTAGGGAGGGAGTGACTGTGGAGATGACATCGAACAGAGAATACTCGTAATAACAAGAAGGCCTCAGGGGGGACTTTGCCTCGCTGCGTGTGTTCTATCGCCTTTATAATGGTTTGCGCTCAGAGGAATTGTTTGACATGATGCTATCATCGCACTGCTCACCATTGGCAGGAAATTCATTCGCACACATTGCGACTGGAAACAGTAATCACTGTACTGTATGAAAGGAAGTTCACCCTCTAACTGTAGAATGAACTTCCTACTGTGCTTTTTCTTAGCGGCTACAATATGGGGTTCTTCAAAAAGAGCCTTAGAAGGTTTCTTCAGGTACGGCAGCACGACAGTATCGCTCCTAGGCTACGGTCCCGTCTTTCCGTCTGGTGAGCTGAGTGTTTATTTGCCACCTATATATAAAAAAACATATTGCGACAACCCTAAATATTTGGGACAAGGGCAAGTGGATGATAAGCCTCCTATATTTAATAATCGAAAGATAAGAACAAAAATACTTTCTTACTTATAATACGAAGAAAATTAAGGTTGTTCGCGCCTTTCATAGTAGTGCCACAGGTTCGTAGTACTACGCAAAACGTAAACAAAATGATTAACTCGTTATCACACTGACAGTTTTTATCTCTGACAGACAACCACCATTCATTGTCTTAAGACAGTTGTTTGCAAGTAAATTGGGCAAATAGAAAATATCCCAGGTAGTACTGCCGCACTGCGTACATTGTTAATTTGTTTATAATTGAAATTGATAGACAATTGCTTTTCTATTTACTTTGTAATAGATATTACTATGTAAATGTTAGTACCGAATGTTTTGTTTGACATTACAACATAACATTGATTTTATTATTAAAAAAATGTATTTTTATGGAATAAATTTATTAGGTACTAATATATTTTGCTGTAGGGTATACCCACCACAAATTACAGGATCAAAATACCCACTTGTAAGCCGGTCCCCAACTGATTGATGGAGAAGGCTCCAGCACAGGCTATCCTCTTGAAATTGGAAGGTCAGGCGGAAGTAGGGTTGCCATTTTTTCCCGTGTGGAAATCCAAACGGATCCCCTGTCGAAGTTATGTAGGACTCGAACAGATCAAAACCACACGGCCTTCTTGGGCCATTAAAGGTATTGCCTAACTAATATCAGATGGTGCGCTCAAGTGACACTCAGGTGGATGAATACTTATTTTTTTAGATCTACGATACATGTTTTACGAGGTTGCAACGATATGACGATGAAGCGAGCTCCATGAATTTAATTCACCCAAAATGTTCCACGAAAATGATCTCAGTTTTCACTTTAAAAATGATGAGAAATATATGAGTAGGTACTATATTTTTGCCAGAAAAGGATTGCCAGGCCTGAAAGTCCCTCCCAAGTGAGGATTAAAAGGCCCTCCCAAGTCATTGTTATAAAACTGAGTTATGTACGTATAGCATATGCATTACATAAAATGTCAACATAAGAAAACAAATAAATTTTACAGTCAGCCTAGAATTACCAATAACCACGATTATATAAGGATTTATAGACCTATTGTTTATAACATATAACGATAAAATATAATATAGCTCTAAATTCAAACTTCAAACTAACGTAAGTCTACAGTACTACATGCACGGTATATGTATACATTGGTATAAATAGGCTTTCCTCTCGGTATTGAGAAGTCAGACTACAGTCGATGACAAACTGTTAGTAGTATAAGCCCAATCAAATGAAGGTATAAAAGTAAATGAATCTAGTTTAAAACATGTATGTACAACTATGGACAAAGTAAGGTAACAATAATGGTTGGGGTTTAGTCAGATGACAGTTGTTTCAAGGAAAATATAAGAAGAAAGAAGAAGAAGAAGAAGAATAGAAGAAGAAGAAAAGAAAGAAGAAGAAAAGAAAGAAGAAGAAAATAAAGAAGAAGATGAAAGAGAGTATTTGAAGAACTAGTAGTAGAAGAAGTGTTTTTGACACGTACAACGGACAGGACTGCGATCATCGATACAGGACATGATATTGAGCGTGAACGTAACAAATCGTGGCCGTGTCAACACAAACTAGAGTACTGACACCAAGAGTCAATCGACGGATTTCGCTCCGCTGTCACGCAGCTAACTACATGACTGACAGGCGCTGATTGACAGGCTCTCCTGATAAGATCACGGTAAAAACTTACGTAAATGTAAACCTCGCATTTGGCTTCAATTAGATAGGTACACGTAGCAATTGCCATTACCTATTATTATGTTCAAATGACAACCGGGATCGACGATTTATCCCTTCCGTCCATCATGGTAACTAATTTTCATAATCGTGCTCTCCGAGGCACAGAAATACCCAAACCAATAGACATTATTCATGCATGCAAATATTTGCACAGAGCGAAAATCGAATATTCGCCTCCTGCATAGCAGTCGTGACCACGCCACAGAATCACAGAGATATAAATAATTTATAAATATTAAATTGTAAGAGGAAAGCATTCCATTGCAGATAATTTCAAACAGTATTGAGTCTGTGGAGGGTTCTCGCACTATCACGAGCATAACGTTCACCATTTTAATCTCGGTAATTCCGTATTATGCAATTAGAAGTATTGATAGAAACGACACTTCATGAGTTTGTATTTAAAATATAACAACGAACTAAATCTAATCTCCTCTAGACTATTAGCAAATATACCCCCTGTACGGGAGAAAACTTCGGCAAGATACTCTACGGATTTTGATTTACGTTATTTGCATAATATAGTTAGAATGATTTATTAAGTGAGTTAACAAAGTAAACATTTTCAAGATTACCTGTCTTTCGAAACGGTTTTCACAACTCTATGAAGGTACAAAGCTGGTATCCCAAATGATGTGCGATTGAGTTTTGGTTTCCAAAACCCAATTAGGAGGATGAGTAACTTGGTAGTAAAAAGCTGGTAACTCGATAGATCGATCGATTGTTTACATAGAACCCAATGCCACAGTTTTTTCCTTCAGCGTTAAAAAAGTAGAGTATGCAAAAAGAAAATATTTTAGTTATAAAATAAGTCATACGATTGTAAAGGTTTATAATTTTCCGTTGAATGAATCACCGTGGAGAATCAAGCATGTACAGTCAATTAACATTACCATAGTAATTATTGTTAGTGGCTAAACGAGCCTTATAAACTTACGTAAAATATTTACTTTCTTGAGTGAGTATCTAAAAATTCCCTGAAGGTCGAGCTTGTTTAGTTTTCATTGACTATGATAAGGCTTGAGATGTTTTGTTAACTACAGTTATGCTCGTATTCTCAGAATTTCATTACGATCGGAAGTGAGTCGCCGGTTGTAGTGCAATACCGCGTAACTAGACTGCTTACACGCAAATATTTTTATCGTATGTTTGTTTTTATGATTTACTATTTGCCCAGGTGATTAATTCTGTGGATTTTCCAACAAAATATTTCGTATACTGACCCAATTCTGATAATTACCATCAACCCAATCTATAAGCCTATCGCAGTCCACTGCTGGACATAGTCCTCTCCCAGTGTGCGCCACTGATCCTTATCCTCCACTCTCCACATCAGTCTGTCCCAGCCTCCTTTCTCAGGTCGTCAGTCCATCTAGCTAGGGGGCGTCCTACCTTCCGTTCGCCTTCTCACGGTCTCCACTCAAGGGCTCCAGCGGCCGTCGGTCCTTCGTCAGATGTGGCCAGTCCACTCCCAATTCAAGTTGGTTATTCTGCGAGCTATGTGGTGTAACTTCAGTTCTTTGTCGAATGACCTCATTGAGAATTTTATGCGACTTTCAATTTGTGGACTAATCCAACCATTAGTATCTACACCCCGGCGTAACAGGTAGTAGGACGCACTGGTCGAAGACCTTGGTTTTCAGGCATTGTGGTAGGGGGAGGAGAAGACCCGACGCAATTTATCAAAAAATGCTGCATAACAGGTAGTAGGACGCACTGGTCGAAGACCTTGGTTTTCAGGCATTGTGGTAGGAAGAGGAGAAGACCCAACGCAATTAATTAAAAAATGCTGCATAACAGGTAGTAGGACGCATTGGTCGAAGACCTTGGTTTTCAGGCATTGTGGTAGGGGGAGGTGAAGACCCGACGCAATTGGATCCCAATTGAATCATTTATGTTTATACCCCACCCAGTCCAATTCAGAGTTTGAAGACGTCCTCCAATGCGTTGGTGAATAATAATGGGGGATATAAAAATCCCCCTGTCTCACTCCACGTAAGAGGCTAATAGGCTTAGTCATCTGGTCTTGATGCTGGACGGAAATCGTGACGGTATTATAAATAAGCATTTCAGCACTTCGATATATCGCCAATCGACACGGCACCGCTGCTGGGCATCCTAAACAGCCCAAACACTTTTTCGTAGTCCGCGAACGCCATAAGTACATAGCGGCCGATTGTATTTTTGACTTTTCTGCCGAATACAATACAATCTGCCGAATAGTATGTATTGTGGTCCACTATGCTGTAGGCTTTTCGAAACCCAGCCGGCTCCGGTGGCTGAACTCATCGAGCTTGCCTGTGAGACAATTTGTGACGACTGTCAAGAACAATTTGTAGACGTGACTCAAAATTCAGATGGACCTGTAGTTTTTAACCAAGTCTTATCGTCTTTTTGAAGAACAGTATCACCGCACTCCCGTTCTATGACCAAGGTGTTAAGCACTGCTGAATGATAGAATTAAAGAGACTCGCTAGCTTTTTGTTATGTTGACTGTACATACAATACGTCAATACCTGTCGTAATGGACACTAATAAAGATAGATTTTTTGAAGTTATGACTTTTTCTTTAAAATTTTCTTATTTTTACGAAATTTTTAAATTCCTTTGCTACTAAAATTTTACATTATTAACAAAAATTGCAGTATTGTTATTTACGTGACATTTGAAAAATATTTTTAGCTATTCATTGTAATCCCAATGAAATATAGCACATATTTCTAGGAACTTATAGTCTTGAAGAGAGAACCCACCACTCACCCACAGTAGTATTCCAAGTAAAACAACAGCAAAATATAATTAACTGTCGTAGAAAGGAATGCCAAACCACTCCTCTCAAATCAAGTAAAAAGACTTCTTACCCTATGATTTCGTATACGTAATATTATGCGAGATCGAATCAGAAATGAGGAGATCCGTGGACGAACGAAAGTGGTCGACATAGCCTGCAGGGTTAGCAAGCTGAAGTGACAGTGAGCGGGGTACGTAACAAGAAGAACAAATGGCCGTTGGAGTCAAAAGGTTCTCGAATGGAGACGGTGTACCGGTAAACGGAGCGTGGGGCGGCCTACTGCGAAGTAGACGGACGACATAGTCAAAGTCGCGGGTACGCATTGGATACAGACCGCATCCAACTGGTCGGATAAGAGGTCGATGGGGGATACAATTCAGCAGTGGACGTCCTATGGCAGAATTGATGAACGAAGAACAAAACTCAATACATGTTTCACCTCTGCACGGCATGTGTTATTGCCAAAGTTGGGATTGTCAAACCGTGCGTCAATGGTCAGTTCCCCCTAGTCCCTCAACATATTTTCTTGTAATAAATTTCCACCATTTCAATATTCTAATTAAACACTCTATTTTTTACATTTGTCAACTTGTTGATAGACTAGGTATTATAATAACAAATAAACTAATACTCACTACAGTAATAAAATGTATCATACAACACTTAAAATATTATGTTCTTTAAATAATATTTATGGCAAGATAATTTTTAATACCAGAAAGGGCAACATTTTTTCATCGTGAATCATAGCGTGTGGGTACTATTTGAGAAATAAAACGCACTGCCTTTTTTATTCACACGATTCATTAAAATGCTAATTGGTTCTTTATAGAAACGGCTTGAATGTTTAATGTTCTAGATTTCTTGCCAATAAGGTCTAAGGTATTCTAGAATTTGTTGACCCTCTTTCCTGAGACTTTGCTTTCAGCTTACCATCAGGCGAGGTGAAATCAAATTGACGTACCATAAATAAATAAAAAAAATTAGCAGCCGGTTAAAATCCGTGTAAATATCAAAAGGTAGTGTAATGTTGCATCTTTAGTCATACGTATACAAAGTATAAACACTCATTGCTCATTAATACTCGCATCCTACTAACCGAGGACACGCATAAAATGTAAATTAACTCATGTATGGTAATCAATTAGATTTACTAAGTGTTCTATCTCAAGCGATATCAATAAGATCAGTTGTTTCTGTATGGAATGTACCATCATCACGGTAGTGTTTATATTAAACGATTCCTTTGTTTACTTGATATCGACGATTTAAACTAAACAGTAAAATTCTTTGAACTTCTGTCATGCTATAAATACTATGGGACATCAAGGTTCTCAATTTCAACCCCGACTTCTTCTTATGATGGCGTCTTCTGCAGCAGAGTCGATGCAATTTAGTCAACGTCAAGTAAGTGGTAAATGTGTAATGTCAAGTGTAATACGCTCATGTCAAGTTTTTCAAGAAAATCAACCAGAGACACGTTAGCCACGCTATCCGAGATACTCATTTCAAAGGCGTGGATGACCCAGGGTCAATCAGGGTGTTACGGAATTAACTTAAGTCATTTGCCCCCTTAATTGAGCAGGTAACCGTAAGGTAGGATGTCCTCTGACCAGATGGACCGATGACCCGTGAAGGGCGGCTGTGACAGACGGAATGCGGAGAGCTGAGGATCGAGGGCATTGACACACATTTTGATAGCCATGTCTAGCAAATAGATTGGTTGAATTGGGATACAAGACAGGTGTGGTTGACTGTGGTTCTGGCTGATGACTGACTTATGAATATGTTATGCCGTTATGCGTCACATTATAAATGTATGGTAAATCCAATCATGACTTGTATGGTAAAATATATTCATTCTAAAACATAATTATACTGGTACATTAAATGAAAAGATTACGATTTACTTACCAGACTAGTTTTATGTAATATATTAAAACAACTTATGTGATTCACTAGATCTAGAAATAACAAGATGCATTGTAGCCAAGGAAGCGATACTAGGTAGTTTAATCAGTAACTCGTTTGCTCCAGCGGCCATCGGTCCTTGGGCAGATGTGGCCAGCCCACTGCGACTTCAGCATGGATATTCTGCGAGCTTTGTCGGTAACTTTAGATCTTTGTCGGATGACTTCAATACGAATTTTATCCTTCAAAGAGACTCCATGCATGGCTGCTCGCTCCATGGCCGGCTGAGCGATTTTCAATCAGTGGACTAGCTCCATCGCCCATGTCCATATTTCGGCGCCATAGGTCATAACAGGTAGGACGCACTGGTTGAAGACCTTTGTTTTTAGGTATTGCGGTAAGGGGGAGGACAATGCTCGACGTAGTTTGCCAAATGCTGCCCAACCCAATTGGATCCTTCTGGCTGGCTCGTTTTCGAATATAGATAAAATTACAAAATTTATAATAGGAATCAAATAATTCATAGACCTACGCATTTTCTATAAGACTGTTATTTTAATTCTATAAATAGACCCATAAATCATATTTACACATATTTATTTGTATACTCAGACTAGCTGCTGCCCGTGGCTCCGCCCGCGTGGACATCTGATCCCGTTCCCGCTGCTCCATTCCGAGACCTTTTAAGCCTTGTATGGACTTCCACGAACAATTCAAGACTAAAATTAGCCAAATTGGTCCAGCTGTTCTCGAGTTTTAGCGAGACTAACGAACAGCAATTCATTTTTATACATATAGATGATGTGCACGTTTTGTCCATGTCTAGCATGTGAAACGTGAATGACTATTATGTATAAACAGATGCATACAATTTTGTATGAATAATCACTTAGTTCTTATATGGGTTGTATTTATCGTATCATGTAAATATCATTACGACTATTAATTAAGACAGTTATTTATTGCATGTAGGTTTAATGGACGCTCATGATAATGTGCCTATTGTGAGGACGGTTATTATTATTATTTCTCTTTATCACAATTATTTTCATATTTTTTACATTTTAAATATTTTTACATAAAAAAGTTCACATTTAAAATATAAAAAATAGTGTGCAGAGGCCAAGCTCCAGAGAAAGGAACCTCCTCACGATGCGCGCCGTATCTAGTAGCACAGCTTTATGCATCTGGCTGACCTTTGTTCCAACCGTCTAATCCGAGCCAGGTGTTCAATCCATTGACTGACACGACTATCGGTACAACGATTGCTGAGTCAACACTCCACATGTCGACAATCTCGTGAGCCAAGTCCAAGTACTTTACCTGTTTATCATTCTCAGCTTTCACGAGATTCTCGTCATGAGGAATGGTAACATCAACAATCAATGCTCGGCGCTCGAATCGGTCTATCACTACAATGTCAGGCTTGTTGGCTACAACCACTTTCCAGAACTGGCTCAGGAACATATCTACAGTACCGTACGGTACCTCAACTTCCACAAGGTTATATTTCAGAGCAAGTATTCTCATTATTTTTCGAGATTAGGATTAGAAATCGAACCAAGCGCTCTCATTCGTTTAGACTCCATTTACTATCACAACCATTAATCTACCGACGTTTATTGTTGATTGTAGATTTATTTATTTTCTATAAACTTTATTCCAAAATACGAATACTCGGAATTAATTATAATTTTCTTAGTCGTATGGCTTTTTTCTTCTTATCGTTATATTTTTAGGAATGAACGCTCAAGGCCTCGAGGACACTACTAGGTTTTTTATTATTTATCTTTTTTTATTTATGGCACGTCTTGCTTTAATGGTTCCTTTGTCTAATTCACATAAAATTGTCTCTGAGAAAATGATAGTGAACCAAAGTTTTGCTGCGTAAAAAAATAAGTCATAAAGATTTGGGTAACAGCTGAATCACCTTAATTTTCTTGGAATTATAATAATGTCATATCCTTTTTGTTTCATTCATTGTTATTTCAGGGCAGGAAACGGTATCAAATTTAAAAATAAAAGCTTCTTGGAGAGTAGGTACTGTGATTTACAAATATATATACATAATGCTTACGATTTATTTCCTCTGAGGTAGGTTAACACCCACATTTCATCAACAATTATATTCTGTCCCCCGTAATATAAGTAATTTAGACGGAGGTAGGACATGACGGTATCTCTCGTCCTAAATGAGAGTCCGACTGGAGAATTACCTCCACCCTACGGAATACCGCGGCTAATAATAACCTTGTGTTGTGTTTCCGGCGGTGATTCCACCTACCACTTCCATTCCAGCCATTATAGTTGACAAGAGTCATGCATCTGAGGGTGAGACTGGGCTGCATGCCACCTTGTACGACACGTACGAGTCGTCATTATTCGACCGTCATTTATTCTTACCGATGATAGTGTTCTGGAGGTCTAGACAAAATATATTCGCTCCAAAGCCAATCTACAGCTACATTAGCCACCGCTCTGACTGTAGCGATATTCAATTGTCAGAAAAAGTTTGGATCACATGACTTTCCGACAACTAATGTCACTCTCATATATTTTTGACCTTTCTATTGACGATGTAGCCAATAGAAATGCTCTCCGTCTAGGCCCCCTGTGCTCCCATGCGCTCCTAGCACAAGCAATTTAACTTAATTGAAGGGTTAGTAGTGTAAATAGCCAGGATTCAAAATTATCGAACATAAGTTAGCCTCTACAAACATAGTTCTAGTACATAATGGGATAACATTTTTCAGCTTAAAGACGTTTGAAAAAAGAAATAACAGTCAAAATGAACTCACCAACTTCATCATCATTTACCAGCTTTGTGGCTATTGATCGCAGTGATGTAGCCCCGGCAGAACTGAACATATCCAGTACTGGACCAAGAAAGTATACGGTGCGGGAAGGCGCCATCGCATACACAACACTTGCAGCTATCCTGCTAAGGCATGCAATCACGCCAATAATACTATCTTCTATCTTCCATCTTTTGCTGAACAAATATATTGTTATGAAGGAACCTGTGGAAAGAAAAAGATTTTTGAAAATTTTGACTGATAACATAATTATCTACTATAGAAGATATGCACTAGAAAAAGATGACAAAATTAGATGAACAGTACAAGTACGGTATGATTGGCCTACGAAAGAATATAAACATTTTGAGAATTACTTAATCATTTTGATTTTGACTATAAATTAGAGTGATTTAAGATTCTTATCTCTCGCAGTTTTTATACTCTATCTGAAAAGTGGACTGCTTACTTAACTAAACTTTTTGTAGGATAGTAAGTGCCTAGATTCTCATTATAAGAGTAGGTGTCGAAATGAGCGATTAAATAAATTTTATATCAGTTATCCTATATACATACCTACACAATTAATTATTATAAGTATAAAATCATACCGCGTATCCAGAACAAAACGGAATAATAAAATAAAGTAACTATCAAGAATTATACGTAGCTAAGAAATCATCAGAATATAAAAATAATAATAAACGGAAATTAAGATTATACTTAAACTGAAGATTATAAGAATTAATTTAAATTACGAATAATCTCTACAACGAAATTTGGTTGAAATCTCAATAAACTGTGACTTCTTTTCAGTGTGGCTTCAGACAAAATAAAATAAATTACTTTTCTAAAGTCGGAGGATTTCAACGTCTTAAAGTAACTGAGTCTCTTTAATTGCTGTGAGTTAATACATAGTATTACATTTTCATTTAGCGATGAAAGGATGTTTTCGTTTAAGTAAACTATTTTTATTTTTATTTGCGTTAACTTTCGACAGTATTCTGTATTATGATCAAATATGTAAAAAGCCGGCAAGTGGGCCCCGGATTCCTAGCTGAAAGCTTCGGATGCGACTGGGACTAACGCAAGGATGATGATGATGATCTATAATTATGGAGTAACCAATAGATATTATCAGATATTATTATTGTAATGTCAAGTTGTATAAAAGTTGTATAATACAGTGTTGTTAAGCAGTGAAACGAAAACCTGAAGCACTTTTAAAGCGTAGGTAAGCATAATTCGGCAAAGCCTTTGCTGATTTCTACGGTACAAGTATTGCAATTTTTACTTGATTGAAATGTATATGACTTATTTATAGTTTTTATTCTTTTTAATAAGTTATTATATCAAAAAGTATATTTATGTTTGCAGAATCGGTTAAAGTTGCAAGGAATTTCTCGTAGCGTGGTTACGAAATATTTCAACTGGAGTGTTACAATGCTATGAGGATAGATTTCATATAAATTGAATTGAAGAAATTACAATTTACTAAGAACGTTTTTTAATTTCGAAAAAAATTATAAATCATAATAAAATTGCAAAAATAAGAACTTTATATTGCATATGCAAAAATATATTAAGAATTTGTACAGTTATATTTCTGAAAGAAATAACATTCGTGTCTGCATTTCATCACCACTAGTTTTTGTAACACGTTTATAGTTACGTTTTCAGGATATCGTTTCTGTATGTAGGTCCCTTTTGACCATATGACTGTATAGACACAGTATGACTAACTAACTAACTAACTAACTAACTAATTAACAAACTAATTAACCGCAAGAACTGTTCGAAAGAACATTATCGGCAAGTTATTATCACTTTTGTTTTTTAAACTGTTAATTTGTGCATGTTACGCGATGTATGTATTTATCAACTTGTACCTAAGCATGTTATGTTTTTGTCGCTTAAAATCCACGTCCTGATCGACTACCTGATCTCGTGGGGGCGAACTCACGGAAACGAATCTACTTGCGTAACTAATGCAGCTCTGGTAGGTTTACAAAAAAAATTGACATTGGTGTCTCGTCATTAATTTTATATTAGGTACGTAGGTTACGTACCATATTTAGTAGAGACTGGCAAATGTGCGGCGATTACATTACAGAAGCCATTTTAAGAAGAAAACAGAAGTTATTTTTTACGCCGCATCGTAGTATACATCACGACATCTATTAACTTTGTATATATTCTCAGTAATGTATGTATGTATATATTATGTCAACTTGTATCAAAGCAAGTTATTTTTAACACAGCTTTGTATTAGCCATCCCTGCATCTATATAGTTTCTATATATTCTGTAGTAGCATCGATTGAAAACCATAAGTATGAGATAATTTTAAGATATCATTGACTAGATATTTACAATGCACTCACTTATTTGTTGCCTTGTGATTTGCTTTAAGATTAAAATGGTGTAGTTTAACAAGTACGTTCTACAGTATGAATGAATAATTAAAATTCTCGGTTGATAAGCCACTTGTTTTTTCATGTACGTTTTTATAACTCTAATCTTTTCACACTATTCCACACAAAGTCTAAGAATTCTTAACTACCAATTCGATTGGAAGAAGCGAATGCTCAAGATCGGACTTGAACACACGACCAGTGACGTTTTCCAATCTATTTATTTCAGTTAGTCAGGATACTACGAGCAAGCCGCGGTAGCCTAGTGGTATGGGTAATGCACTGCTGAGACGAGGTCTCGAGTTCGATCCCAGGTTTACCATGGCACACACCAATGACTTTTCGATGCTTTTCGAAGTTATGTGTGTATTTATCGCAGGTTTATAAGTGCCTCGGAGAGCACGTTAAGCCGTCGGTCCCGGTTGCCATACAAACATCTATGGCAGTCGTTACGGGTAGTTGGAGCCCTCAAAAGTCCAACCAGCCTAACTTGGAACTTCGATATCGCCATTGGTCATTAGACCATTGGTTGTGGAGGTCAGATGGCAGTCGCTTCACGGAAAATATCGAAGTTCAGCCGCATCACAGTTAGACTGGAAAGCCGACCCCAACTGAGTTGAGAAAAAGGTTCAGGGAATGATGAGTCAGGATACTACGAGTGATTACTTTTAAATTTAGTTTTTTACACTTTTTTATAAATTTAACATACTTTTCTTTGACATGTATCTATTTTTTGAAAAAAGAAGAAGAAAAAAGAAAATATAAAAGCTTTCTAAACTGACTATTGATCTAGCCAAGGGTCCAGAAGGTTAAAATTCCTTTTTGTTTTAATTATGTGTGGTATATGTATCGTCAAAAAAATTGTTTCAGCATCGAACGTCCGTGTTCACTGTAATTTGTAAGGCATACGTGAAACTTATTACAATTTATATTCTTATCTCAACTTGCGTAGTATTCTGTGCAGGAATTGCGATACATCTTATCTATTTACTCAACAATAAAGCTTTACATAACAAAAATATTACATCCTTTATTTGAAATCGCACGCTGTCATAATATTTGTTCGGTAGTTTATTGTTCTTTACTTGTTTTATCTTATGGGTATTTTCCAAAATAATTTGCTCTATATGACTGTTATAAAAATATGTATCATCATAAGCCTAACCCCCTGCTATATAATGTTGGTACATATATAGATAAGTTTTGACTACTCTGTAATTTAATTTAACTTTTATGAACCGCGGTAGCCTAATGGTATGGGTAATGGACTGCTGAAACGAGGTCTCGAGTTCGATCTCAGGTTTACCATGACTTTCGATGCTTTTCAAAGTTATGTGTGTATTTATCGCAGGTTTATAAGTGCCCGGTTAATGGCAATAGGTTCGCCACCCATTACATTGGGACCTAAACATAAACTGGCCAAATGTAGGTGCTAGCACCTCTCTCATAAAGGCGTGAGTTTATGTTATGTTTTTTTTTATATAACTCCGTATTTAGTAGCGGTTTGACGCAACTGTGATACGGAGAATGTCTTTATATCATATTTGTCTAATTCATATATTATTTTTTGAGCAATGTTATAATTACGGTTGTTCTTGTAATATATATTTATGTTTTGTTGAATCCATATGTTTTTCCTTACCATCTTTTATGTCATTATATTATTTCCATATTTAATTCGAATCTAAGTATATCAATCTGATCGAGGACTATTTATCTAAGAATATAATTCTTATGGAAAAATAGACATCACATTTTTAATTCTTTAGTCGTCACTTTTATATTAATACTAGCTGACCCGCGCAACTTCGTCTGCGTTTTATAGCGTCAACAACACGTGGTAATTATGCTGTTAAAATGTAGCTTATATGACACGTTCGTAGATTTACCATAGCAGCGCCATCTATTGATTACTTACTCAACCCAGTCGAAAGGTATCGACATCTGTTAGAATCATTTGGAGTTAACAGATAATTGTGACTGTCAAATAATAACAGACAAATAATTAAAATTGCGACTATAATTTGAGATTTAAACTATCCTATCTCTCAAGTTGGATCGAACTGCACATGGTGTGAGAATTTTATTATAATCGGTTAAGTGGTTAAGGAGTCCATTGAGGACAAACATTGTGACACGAGATTTATATATTATATTAAGATATATTACTCATACTCATCTTCTAGTTTGGGGACCACGATGCCTGGGTATGGATGCGCTGCCCGTCTCTATTCGGACATTTTTAACAATCAATATATTGAGTATATAATTATACGCACTATATATTGAATAGTCAACTTATAAAGAGTTGGACACAATGGTCGTTCGGGTATTTGGGCGTTTGATTTATTGTAGTCGATCAATTGATCTTCAATTATTTGACTCTTGATATAGCAGTTACAGCTTGATTTTTGATTCAATTTATATTTCACTAACATATTCTTATCCATTGAATTATTTCTATATTTTAAACAAAATTCTATGTAGAAGTGGTTTCATTTAAATATGTGACATCACGTGAACTGAAGAAAGTATAAAATCATTCATCATAAATTACTTTTATTTCCGGATGGAGGAGATTGCGCATGACAATTTCTCCCGTGTTAAATATTCTCAGAAGTATTTACACTATTTACATAAAAATAAATATATATTATTTCATAAAATGCCATAACACTATACTACAGAATCTACGCAAATTGGTTATGGAGGTCTGATGGCAGTTGCTTCACGGTTTATATCGAAGTTCATCCGCATTACAGTAAAACTTTAAAGCCGACCCCAACTGAGTTGGCAAAAGATTCTGAGAATGATGATGCGTACACAATAATAATAGCTAGCCACAAGCCATATACTTAAATGCTTATAAAGAAAATGAGAATTCAACTTACCAATACTACCAACAAGGACGGAGTACGTGAGGAACAAGCTGTAGTCGATCTCCGTGAATTTGAACCTGTACCGCGTGAACCAGTAGGTCATCTGCGCCTCACCTTTATCCCAAATGAAACAGGTATTAGTAGCGTCGACAATCTGCAAACATTACCTGTGATAGGTATTGTTCTTGTCTCTATAATAGCAACTTCAATGATAAATGGGAATAAAACAAATTGTCTGAAGCCTTTAAGTCAAACTTGAAATCTAAATTATACTTTCTAATTATAGTTCAATCAAAATGAAATTATATTGAAATAGAGTCCATACAGTAGTTTAACAGCATCTCCATTAAAAATATCAACCAATTAGCTCAATAAACCATTTTTGAATTTGAAATTATTTTAACTTGGAAGTGATTAAGTCAGAAAATGATTTAATCTGAAAACTTCTAATAAATCTGAAAATGACCATTGACCCTACTTAAGATGTTGAACCTTATACAAATTTCGGAAGTAGTTCTTGTTCTGGATTTTATACTAAGGATTTTGAAAATTTACAAAATACAATGAAATTCACCATAGCGACCGAACAAAATCATCAATAGCTTCAAGTATTATAGAGTTTAATTGGATTAATAATGTTAGAGTTTAAATGCAAATAGAAGATAAGAAAAAAGTTAATTATTCTTGCACGTAACAAAGTAGCTTACTGTTTTCAAAGTTCCATGACAATACATCACAAATATTATACATTTGTCGTGATGAAATTTAAAGGAGTGGTATTATTATACGAAACCAAACTTTTGTATTGTCAATCACTAACCGTAAATAGTGAGTCACATCAGGCGGATTGCGTCAGATTCGGTATTACTTATAGTGCAACAAAGACGTGGTGCGGCGTGGTGATGTAACTTAGCACTTTAGGTATAGCGCCAAATATTCACTAAGTCTAGGACTAGGTTATAAAGGAAAATTCATATCCACACTAATAATACGAGTATCAAATGTGAAAGTAACTTTGTCTAAATGTAAAACTTTAATGTAAAACTAAAAGCACTGACCGGATTTTAATGAAATTTGAGAGACGTCGACTAGAACTTGGGAAAGGATACATGCTACGCCTTTTATCACTAAAAAGGTGTGTCATCATTCTCTGAGCCTATTCCCAATTCAGTTGCTGTCGGATTTCTAGTTTAACTAAGATGCGGCTGAGCTTCAATATTTTCCGTGAAGCGTCTGCTATCGGCCCTTCACAACCAAATTGGCGATATCGAAGTTCTGTAGTTAGGTCGGACTTTTGAAGACTAAAATGATATGTGTATGTTAGAAATCAAGATGACATCATTTATCAAGATGACACTAAGAAAAATTGTATAGAGATTGATTAAAGCTTGGGAAAGGACATAAGTGATAACCGACGTTTATAACTGTATATTCAAAACTATAATAATGAATAAGATATATAATGTGTTTTGCTTCGCCCATTCTCGTTTGAATTATTGTTCAGTCATCATTTATTTTTATGTTTATGGTAAAAGTTTGATCCCGTTCCAATAAACCATGGGAAGTTATGTTCCATAGATAAAATACTTTTACCAAATTTATGCCAGATCAGGCATAAATCAGCCGTTTTTTGGATTTTTTTTATACCACTTAGGTGCCAGGCAAGCACATGGAAAGTATAAGCGTGACCTATGGACGTTAGCAACAACAGGTGGGTTACACTCGTGCTGCCGACTCTATAGAAACCTTCTAATTGCTCTTCTTGGAATGTTGGTGGGGTGAAGGTATAAGGAGCATCTGTGGTCAAATTGGTCTTTTTATTTTATTATACACTTTATTGTACACCATGTAGAAATGCATAATTAAAATCTATAGGACTATGGAAGCGGTACAATAACACATATCAAAATGAAATTATAATATAATAGAGTCCATACAGTATATAAATAGCATCTCCATTAAAAATTATAATCAATTTGCTCAATAACCCACTTTTAAATTTGTAAATAATTAAATTTGGAAGTGATTAAGTCAGAAAATGATTTAATCTGAAAATGATAAAATCTGAAATCTTTTGATAAATCTGAAAATGATCATTGACCTTCCCACTGACAGCACATAACCTCTCCAATGAGCATTGAAACATCTTCATAAACTTTCACATTTATATTTTATCGGAAGTGGATATAGGAAATAGGAAGTAAGATATAGAGTTTTAGTAATAGTTAATAGGTTAATTATAAATTATACCCACTACACATGGTTAATTTGTACACCTTGTCTTGTCACTTATCATTTTTCTTTTTTTGTACATTTGTTCGGTAGTTTTGTTATACATACTAACATTATTTTTGTGCTATAATAGAAAAGTACAACGACTTGTATGAACAACAAAAATACAATCATGAATTAATCTCTTAATCTGAGAGCGAGTTCCAAATGGGATTGGTCTTTTGTTTTTCATTTTTGTTGGTATAAAATTTGGTCATTACTTTTAATACTTCTTAACCTCCTAAAGATATGATGTATCTCAAGTTACACAGCAGATAAATCGCCGTGTTTTGACGCAGCGGCGATTTATTTGAAAAAAAAATAGTGTATTTTTTAACTAAAATCTCTTTATATAATATATAATACAGGACGTATTGTGATATTATCAAAGTAATCACAAACCTTAGTAATAATTTATTGCCAGTTTCCAAAACCGTTTCATGCTTCAAATAATAGAAGTTGGCCTTAAACTTATAAAGCTTAATTAATAATCTCTTGTTGTATCAAAGTTTCATTCAAAGTCAAAATGTAAATATCACACAAAGTTATTTAAGCACAAAAGGAATAGCGTGATTTATGTGTTTACTCCATTTGTTTAGATAGGTACTTAAATAAAGGTAAACATTCTTAGAAAAGATAAAAATATATTTTAAACAAATCTAGTTTATTTGTTTAAGATGTATTTTTATAAAAAGTCGCTACAAATTTTGTAGTGACTTTTTATAAAAAATACATACACAACTAGGCTGTCTAACGCGTTTTAACGCGTAACAGAAAGATATTAATAAATTAAGTTTTGAAATAAAACATATCAAGAAGACACACCAAGATTGTTTAGTCTGTTAAATACCTACTTGCATAAATGGACTGTAGGTACTTTATTTTATTTATGGTTCAAGCGAGCACGTAGTCAGAAAGATCTGATGCATGTAAAATCCAAATTCTAGAATTTTTGCATTTCTGCAAGAAGAATACCATTGAATTTCTAATCAATAAAACTTCAAACGGAAAACTGTTACAGTTACGTTACAGTGAACAATTTTAACAATGTGTTTACAATTTTGTCACGAAATTTTGAGCCTTGGCATTAGCCTTGACGTAGACGTAAGGATAAAAAGTTGCAATATTCTAACGTTTATGCAATCGTCTTTATAGCGTACCTTCGTGTATTTCCTATAATGATAGTATTAGAACAATTCTGAATTGTCTTTTTCGTCTGACTTCGTTTGTATCTTTGTATCTTGCACCTTGACTGTGAGCCTTACTATCTCCGTAAAAGGAATAGGAATGGATTTTTTCGCTCAAATAATACTAGTTGGTTAAATTAACCATAGGAGATTTTTCACTTAGTCGATATTTTCTTTCCTTCTTCTAACAAGATAAAGCATTTATTGACGAGTAAATTGAGGAATTAAATCAAAAAGCTATGCATAAAATATTCATTATCCATTCATTCATTTTTTCTTCTTGATAGTTGTGTCAAAGTATCTTGCATACTATAGGTAACATGCTGTCTAGTTTCAATAATAAATACCTACTTATGATGATAATGAAATCTGAAGGTGTGGCAAGTTACGAGCAACTAAATCATCTTCATGTAGACGTGTTTTCCTGATTGCATCCGAGGTCAAGCAGAATTCGAGACTCAGTTTACGCCTTCCTACGTTTCCTCCTCTACTTCGCACGATCTTGGTTATCCATGGTAATGAAACCATTGGCACGCATATCACCCTGCACGACGTCAAACTAGGACTTCATGGGCCTACCTCTCTTGCCGGGACCCGGTGGGGGCGCCATTGCCTGGCACTAAACAGCAACAGCTAAACATTGTTTCTGTCTAATTATACTGTTTCGACTTTACTTATTATTTCCGCGTAGTTCCCGATAGAGTAGAATTTGGGCCACCCCATGTCTTCCCATGCAATGGTCAAGGCGACTAAGTAAGGGTATGGTTAAGATGACTTAGGTATACAGACGCAGGGTCAGATGTGTTGCTCGAGTCAACAATAGTGCCCGCAACATGCAACCCGAACCGAATACATGATTGGTGAATTCTGATTGGTAATTGATCTTTGCTTATCCCGGAGGGTAATAGCCGTGAGTAAATGTATGTATGTTATTATTTCTATTGTAATTCTTGTAACTTTTAAAAATGTAATAATGCATATAGCGTCTCTACAATTTCTTTACCTTTCATTGTTGACCATGACCGCTGTAGTGGCGTAATACATTGAACATTTGTTTTCTTTACTACACGATTCCATTGTATTTCTGACTGTTATTAAAACAAGCGTACCTTTCTTTTTATGAAACAAATGCATGTAAGATAAACAAATGAAGAATTTTTCATAAAGATTAACGTAGTTGCACAGATTGCTTGTGATCTGTAAGCTTCATGAAATTTAATATCTGAAGTTTTCTAACCGCTTAACAACGTAAACTCGACCGAAAGAAATTCAAGGCAACTTTAGAGTAATAACGTGTAAACCTAAAATTTCAAAATATGCGTTTAATAGTAGCTGGTATAAAATGGAGATGCAACTCGCACTGAAATATTTTTTTTTATTTGGATGACATTTTTACAAGGACTTTTAACTATCGTCAGAAGTAAGTACAATACGGCATTCCGTTGGTATTTTGAAACCTATGATATTATTATTATAATACAGTGTTGTTCCATGTAGATAGTGATATTGATTACTTATTCACTAGTTGAGTATGTCCGTCTGAAAGTACGCACGAAAACTAGTATACGTCAACAATATAATATATACTCGAATAGATTTATTAGTAAAATTCAAAGTTTAAAAACCATTAACTCTGTATAGAGACCATTAAAAGGAGCATACAAAATGTCAAAATTGAAAATATATTAAAGGCTATTATAGGCACACAGTGGACTCCGTAATACACAAACAAAATACGATGCTGCTGATATACTACGATAATCAAAAATATCAAACAAGAATCCTCAAAAAATTTACTACTATTAGCACAAAGAACAAAATTCTCAGCCTTCTTTGCATCAGTTTCTTCAATTTCAATTTGTAGTAAACAAATATAAAAAATAAAATCAATAAAGGTAGAAACCACTCAACCCCAATTAATTCCGAACTGTGTTGGTTTTCGCCAAAATAACCCAACCTGTTCAACATTTCCGCATCCCGGCACGCCCTGGTTCGCTTTGTTCCTTCCTTGAATAGTTATTATTTGTATCGTGTGTATCAAAGTAAATGAAATAAACTTGTTAATTAGTAAATATTAAAAGGTCGGTGTATCAAAATGTTACGAGTAACGTGATCAAATATAGCTACAATGCACATTTATGTTATATTATCGTAAGTGACTGTGCCTAAAAGTGCATATAGTATGTAAATAATAAACTTAACGTAGCAGGCTTAGAACGTATCTTGCCTCCATTATTATTCAACGGTTAGTTAAAGTTAGTTACACCCTTATGATAATCATTTTGATCATCGGCCGACAGTTTGGATAATATTTCTAACAATCATTGGACTATTAATATGACGGTGCGGAATCCTATTAATATTACAATTTGTGAAAATTAGTGCAAATTTTTAAATATTATTAAACGCTCTAACGCTCTAAGGACTGTAAGGATCTGGCTGAAGTTTGGAACAAAGATAGATTAGAGCCTGGAATGACACACAGGCTACTCTGGGAACGGGATCAAAATGCCATGCAGTCAAAAGCGGGCATCAGCTAGTAAGCCAATTTTTGAAGCAATCTATGGTCAAGTTCTACTATATCACTAAAACCCTGGATCCCTTTTAATTTTGTACATTATATAACATCTTAGACAGCATGGTACCATCAATTGCCAAAGCATTTATGAATAATCGAAATCATAAAATGTATTCAGTGGACCCTAGGTTAGGTATAAAGGTGTTATAAGTTGTGTTATGTACCTACACTATGTCCCACCAAATGTGGTTTACAGATTCATGTTTATCATACACCCTCAGAATGTTGCCTTGCTTTTCTACCTGTCCGAAAATATACCTAATCGATACTAGGTAATATACGAAACAGAATTTCTCAACTAGTTCCCATTTATAAGTATTTAAAATATGCGGCAAATTAGTTTAAATATCAAAATATATCAATAGTTTTTTAAACATTGCTTATAAGTAGGTACTTTCATATCGTAAAATACATGCCAATGTTGAAGCATCAGCAAACAGAATAATTACTTCCGTCTCACTAACAATATTATTGTTTTACTGATGTCAATTTCTGCGTAGTACTACACAAGGTAAACAATACACGTTTCTTAGAAAGCACCATTAGTAAAGGTCATATTAAACCGAAATTATGATAATATCATTAGGCTAACGTTATATCACCAACGGGTATTATATTTAAATTACGAGAATCACACACAAAATCTGTTTTTATAGAAGTTTTTAAGAATGTATCAACGAGTAGGTATTATGGAATCAGTGACTGTACCCAAATAGTAAAAAATTCCATATCACCTAAGGAAAATAATTTGGTGAGAATAAAGAAGAAGAATAATAATAATAATTTATTTATTTATTATTCAAGTATTTATCCGTGGGGGAACGGAGAAAGAATTACTATTTAATCTCATACGAAGGGTTTAGTAAGTGACAACAAATGAAAAAATCACTACGTAAGAAGGAAATCTTGAAATAACACCCTGTACCAACCCATCTGGCCAGCCTGGAAACAGGACCTAATCCTCCCAACATTTATGAGGGGCCTGTGTCTACCAGTGGACTGCGATAAGCTAATTGATTGATTGACACCCTTTCATTTTGAGACCGTAGCTTTTAAATGGAGACAGTTATTAATCTACCCGTAGCTCGTAATATTATAAATGAGATTTGCACGGATTTGAAATTTGAAACAGGACAAGTCTGGAATTTCCAATGTGATTTCCAATAGATTCCAATGAGTTGCTGAAATGGAATCGAAATTCCGCCCGTATTCCTTCACGTGAGCGATGCCACGTTACCAGCGACTATAATATGTGTAAAGATATACGGTTGCACCAATTGCATAATCTCAGACATCACACGTATCTGTACGGAGTGGTACGTGTGATGCTATTAAAACCAAATCTATTTTATCACTGAAGAGATAAGTCACAGCTCTCACCTTTCAAGTTTGTTTAGTAATTATTTATTAGTATTTCTCAATATTAATCCCATTAATAAATTGTTTAAGTGTACCATACAATAACTCTCTAGAAATTCCGCTGTGTTGGCTCCATAGCGTCCATGCGGACAAATAAATCAACTACCTACAATGTTTTGTTATATAATTATAAACACGATTATAAAAACAATAATATAGAAACAAAAACGTCGTTTATATTCAAATGTTGATATTGAACCTCTTGATATATCTATGTTCTAAGAACTAATTTATTCGTATAGAGTAATGTGGACAACATATTTATTCTATAAATAAGCGACCATCCTTTTTTACGACTTCACTTTTCTCGCAAAAAACTAAATAAATCTAATTTTGCTCAAATATAGTCAAACTACATTAAAACTTTGACTATGAAAACGCAACAATATCGAAAAAATAAAGCAATTTTGAAGATTTTGATAATATGTCAAAGAAACAACTCCCAGGTAGAACTAGCCAGAATTTTCCAATTGGGTAGGGCAGCATTTGGCAAATTACGAATGCAATGTCTAAAAACAAAATATCTTTGACTAGAGACTACCTGTTATGGCTTACGGCGCCGGCGTTGAAACGTGGACACTGACGGTTTGTTACAATAAAGGTAACTGGTAATGACATAGTGCATAATATAATAATTATATTGAAGTGACAGTGGACTAGCCACATCTGTCGAAGTATCGGTCCCTGAAGTAAACGAGTCTATGACTGCAGACTGCGAGAAGGCAAGCGGATGGAAGGATGCTCCTTAGCCTGATGGATTCTTTTTTTACTAGATGCGGAGGGCGTAGGATCGGTAACAACGGTGCAAATTGGAAATGGCTTACGTTCAGCAGTGGACTGCAATAGACTAATTTATCGATCTAATTTTTAACTAAAACTTATACAAGTTCATTGAACTAGCGCTACCCGCGAATTTAACCATGTGAACTCAATTTTGGATTTAACAAAATGTAAGTACATTATCAATAAGTGCCCACAAAATAAAATAGTATGCTTAGTACTAAAAATAAATACATTCATTTCATTAATAGATCAATAAAATGCACAGAGGTCACGGAAGCAGTACAATAGACAGTCTTATCGCGATTTCTACGAAGATGAAGCGATTTCTACTATGCAACCTTTTGATGATAAATGCTGGTAGGATTTCGCGGTAGTTGTATTTCGTATTTATTGCAATAATATTTGTAAAAACCAAAATTTATAAAAATATTATACTAGATATACATATAACACGATTAGGTATATGGAATATGTTCCCTCTACACGTTCACGAACACAGTAGCGAATGCTAATAAACCATCCCGACGTATGCCATACATCAAGAATGGCACAAACCCCATTCGCGAACGCATTTGCTACACTGTGTTCGCTAACGTGTGGAGGCAACCCATTAGCATCACAATATTAATACATATTAATATTTATGAATGTACATTCAAATAATTTACATATACCTACCTATCGTGCTTTTTGCAGTCAATCTAATCATAAAATAGTATATTAAAGGTACTTAAATATCTCTTATCTCTATTATGTTTATATATACGTATATAAAAGTATTGTAGGACAGTCAGCTACACAAGGGGTAGATTCTGCTTCGTCACAGGCAAACGATCCTAACCATTAACTTACAGAGAATTTCGTGGGTCGGTGTGGCGTTCGGATTAGATAAAAGCAGGTACACTTAGATATTTTTAGAAACACTAATATCTGGGGATGAGTGGGAGCTTCAAGGAGACGAGTAAGGGTACGAATTTTAGGAGACAAATGGTTTCGTATCCAAATATAGGACCGTGTAGAAATCGTAAAAAAAAATGTATATTACAGGAGTTACCCGAAGTCGAAGGTCACTATTAGTATCTACTCATGGTACACCATATATTGGCACTAAAAAAAATGACGGCAGATATATACCTATTCATATAACTTGGTAAGACATATGACTCAAAGACGCTATTAAAAAGGGAAATAACTTTGCATATGTAATAAAATCTGACCAGTTCGAAAATGAACACAAATGCATTCTTGTCTAATCAAATAATGATGATATTTTGATAACGTTATCCGTAGCTTACTACTTAGTACCTAATTTAAATATTTTTTTAAGTTTATTTAAAATAACTCAGATTGTCAAAGAAGGTATCAGATATTGAATATAATATGAGTTTTCCAAACATATTTTGTGGTACCTAATTATATTTCCTGATAATATAATCTGTTTACGTGAATATGGAATACATTGGTATCAGTATTTCCACATCTAATTATTTTAGATTTAAACTAAACAAAAATTATTTATATACCTAATAAATAATTATTAAATTAACGTATATGAGTAACTTCACACGAAGCGAGGGGTCGATCGCCACCAGCACAAATATTTATATACAATGAATATAAGCTATTTGTATTGGTCTAGTCGTGCCTCGTAGAGCACCTTAAACCGTGGTCGCTCCCGGTTGTCATGTGAACATCTATCGTTCGAAAATATTGTAGTTCAGCCGCAACACAGTTAGGTTGGAAAAGGCGGACATCGGACTCTGAGGCTTCGGATGGGACCAGGATTAACGCAGGGGTGATGTCGATGGGACATTGATAATCAGAATCATATAACTATCGTCAAATGGGCAGCTTACTCGAAACTGGGGGACTTGCATGTAAGATTTAATAACTATAAAGGGGGCAAGGACATAAGAAGACTTTTTTTATCGTGCCCAAAATCCCCGGTACAAATACCACGTCCACCAAACTTGGTGGAGTTGATTATGTCGGACTCGAACCGAATAAAACGCACGCCGTCTATGGGTCTTTGATTGCCGGAGGTGAGATTATACAAGACATTTCTCTCGCACCCCGACAGACACGGGGACATCTCTTTGAGGTGACCCCCCTTCCCTTAATATGGGAACCACAGTGTCATTATCTAGCACCCCGATATGGGGAGTTGCACTTTGCACCACCGCCGCCGCGGCCTGCTTCTGCTAGGAGCAGATGGCGGGCTGTCTCTGCTTCCTTTGGAGGGAAAGAGGCATGAGTTTGTGTATATATGTGTACATACTTCCAACTTATACCTCTATCAAGAGTTTGCTAACCTTAAGTTTTGACCTTGACTATGATAAAAAGTGGTACCTGGTCACTTTTGCTCGACTTCATGTATGTTAATTTATTTTCAGAATTAGATAAGTCAACTGTGGGAAATGTTTAATTGTGAGCACCTTAATTTTAATAACGACTGTGATTACGCTTGATAATGTTATCAACACTTTGACATTTTTCAGTTCTAAGGTGATACTGATGAAGTGAAAAAGAAATAAAGTGTATTTCATGAAGGTATAGCGATTGCTGGTTAATGAAAATTTCGTATCGACTAATCATAGTGTCTCACCATGATCATAGTGTTGCATTTGAGGTCAATGGCATTCAAGGTCAATTCCATCCGAAGCCTTCACCTCGGGACCCAGGTTCGGAGTTTTGGTCATACCTAACGATGTACCCGTGTGGTGGCGGAAAAGGAATATCACCACCCCATCAAGTCAAGTGTCGCACGAGGCTACTAACGGAAAACAACAAGACGATATATCTGCGAGAGAAGGTAAACTCGAAATAAAACTTTCAATACATTTAAACAACATACATACATACCTACATGTACTCACGCACGTAATCCCCGAAGGGGAAGGCAGAGGTGAATTAAACACCCAAATATAGCAAATAATTTTAACCCGAATTCTTGCTATGCGGTGTAAATCGCAAGGAAATTAATTACCCGCACAAGCACTACCTATTCTAGTCCATCTTTGAACTAAATTTTCTCAAGATTGGCAAATTTATTTAGGCGCGGAAGCGTAACATTCAGACATACTTTCGCAATTATATCTAGTATTAGTGTAAATTGTTTATTGAAACATCTATCCAATACAAACGCACATATCCAAGCATATAGTATTTAAACTATGCAGGGATCGAATGTCCCACTTAGCTGGCGAATGTTTTATCATTATATTTTTTAGATAAAAGTAATGAAACAGGCAGGAAATACTTAATTAAAATTGAAGACGATGTGGGCGAGATAAGGATGTTTCATCAATACTTGGTGAACATAAGCATACTGACCTACTTCACGAAAAAATGTTAAGTACTAAAAGGATAATGACAAGGTCCTTTACTGTAATTCCAAGCTGTCACGTTAGGCTGAGGCTTCACTTGTGCGTTTGAACTGCTGAGTCACAAGTCCGTTGCGACTCATACTTAGAAATCTAACAGAATTGGTTTCAATTTTATATTATATTTGTAACGATTAATTAATTTGTGGAATTAAATAGAATAGAGTATTGACGTTAATGACCGGCGTGAACGAATGTGAAATCCGTACATTGAACATTCTATTCCATTCTTCGAAACGACAACCAATGAATTGCCACTTGTCTAGGTGGTCTACTCCGTTTCGACGACGTAACGCAAATGCTCAAGTGGAGCCTCACCCTTAAAGATGTATTCTGTCTTTTATAAAACCATTGAAGATGGTTAATTTATTGTTATTTCACTGATAAGCCTTTAAACAATTAATGGATAAGTTGAAGTAAAAAACAAGTTGTCTTAAATTACTTTCGATAACTTTAAAATTCCTCATAAGAAAGGAAACAGGTATACTTTAGTGCAGTAATTTATTGTTTTAATGATATAACTAATTGGTTTAAAATCGAAAGAAGTGTATATCTAGATGGGGCTTGAGCTCGCGACCAGCCTTTAACAAGAAGACTGCTCTAACCAGTGCTTAAATCATTTGAAAATCTAATTGTCATAGAAAGGAATGACAAACCGCGCCCCTCAAAGCAATATGCAATATACCTACTATACTATACCTAAGTGCGAAGATCAAAACTCGACACGTGTTTCGCCTCTACACGAGGCATCTTCATTTTTTATGAATACCTACTACGGGGCGTGTAACATAATTCCTTGTGATTAATTTTTGCTATGTAACATCTACTTCAATATGTTATCTTATTCAGACATTCACTCTGTCCAATTTTAAATCGATTTGAAAAAGTTAGCATAATACGCCTCAAAATTTCATTAAAAAACTAATTATTCATACCTTCCACAGTTCCAGTCGACAGGAAAAGGTCTAAAGAAGTTACATTTAATATATTACAATTATCCAAAGGAATGGTTTTTGAATATAAGTACATCAGTTCATTTCGAGATGCCTTGTACCTAACACATGGTTGGAAAATGAAATAATGAATAAATGATATTGTAAGAGCAAGTGAAGATATTGTTCAAAGGTTATGAGTGATGAATAATATGACTAATTTTGACATGTTTTATTTTGATTAAGAATGAATCTATGTACCTATCGTTTGTATTTCCAAAAAAAAATCATCTAAAAACTTATGTTTATCTGCATCCTAGAACCCATAACCCAAACTAGTTTAATTATACTAAAAAATAGAACATCTTGAAGAAAAAACACCTGGTAAACACTCTACAAAATGATCCAAGGTCCCACGACACGATAACGCATAAATTATTTGCTTTTTACTTTTCAGAAGTACTTTTTGTGGGTGGTTTTTGAAATTTTTATTTTATACTTTTTAAATTGGACTTGCCTTTCATTTTATACCTATGTTGATGGACTAGAAAACAAAAAAGGTGATTCACTATTTGGTTGTGGCGGCCATCTTGGATTCGAATTTGTCACAGTGTATTGTTTTCTCCTAATCAAGTCCTTTCATTTGACATGCATATTGAGGGATTTGTACAAAAATATGTGGGCCGCCATTTTGTGGCGGCCGGCGGCCATCCTAGATCGATTTTCATCAAACAGCTAAAACAATCCCGACTAATACTATGTAGTACCTTTGAATAAAAAGAAATACATTGAAATCGGTTCAACCGTTCGTGAGCTGCGATGCCACACACACACACACTTATTAACACCACGTCGTTTTTACGTTGGGGGTAAAAAATAGATTTTGCGCTTCTTATTTTTTTCTAGTGGCCCGACAAGTCAGTAACGTTATTTTTTGTCAGAATGAGCTCTGTTAGCCCTGTAATAAAATTAAAACAATTGAAAAAATGGCAATAAGAAAAATAACCTGTTACATTAACCTCACCTATTGTATTGGGAGTCTAGCAGTAAATGTATAACAGTACAATCAGCATAATTATATTTAACAATGGTCTCAATTCTCTGATTACAAAAATTTAAACAAATAATTGCTTGTTTATCAAATTATGTTACGTGACCTAAAAAGTAAAGAATGTGTCGTGTTACTTTAAAATATTGTTCGCTATGTGATTAATGCTCAATTGATAAGTTCTAACAAAGACTCAATATAAATGTATACATATATATCCTCACAATTATTTCCCTCCAGGGTGCTAGGTGCCTGGGGTGACAGGTGCAACCACCTGTCACCTTAGCAGAGGCAGGCCGCCATGGTGGTGCGATGAACACCCTCCCTACTCGGGAAAAGATGTCGACACCGTAGTTGCATACCCGAGGGGGCCTTTAATGACCCTGGGGCAATTTCTCTACACCAAAAATCACAAGTCACTGCCACTGAACATATCCCTCGCACCTCGGCAGTCCCGAGGCCCTCTCTTTCGAGATGACCCTCTTCGGAATAATACTCTGACCTGCAACTCTGACCTTTTGAAATTATCGTTTCTATACATTAAAAAACTACGTTTAGCCAAAAAGTTGGGTTATCAGACCTCCTTGGCTAGAGGTCATGTTAGCAATTCTAAAGTTTAGTGCTTCACGCTTTATTATTATGATGTTATTATGGTTTCCTTTATGAGTGTAACTGCCATTTTAAAACAACTGAAGCCTGAATCAGCCACAAGATGTACTGGTTCATAAGTGATGTTGGCTAATATACCTACGCCTGTAGGTACATGTGAGAACTTCCAAGTGACCTTCTTTACTGCACTTATGAATTACATTATTAGATTTGACAATTTGAAACAACTTTTGATGCCACTACACCACTACCTAGTCTCAAAAGCTATCGGATAATAGATCTACTTTTTAATGTAATTAAGTTTAGCCTACTAGTTGCTTACCTAATTACTTATAAAAAACAAGACATCGATCTAGTTTAATTAATTTTCGCTATATAACCTTTGGTTTATATTACCTTTGGTTAATTTATACTTAGGCTATCAAAGGATTGTATATTATGATCACCGTAAGGTAATATTAACAAGGTGATGGGGTGCCCTGGAACTTCTGAGGCCCACTGTTCATGCAATAAAGGTTAGCTGTAGTAATTATATTTTACTCAATATAAACAAGAGTTAATACATTAAATAGTTGTCAAAGTGAAGTTTGGACTGGGGTGACTTTGCACCATATTATAATATGGCAGAAATTCACCATTGTTCAAACTACCAACTTCCTAAATCACCCTATATTATTTTTAAGTTTACCTCAAAATAAATAAACTATACCCATAAGGACGGAAATCTTGGTGGACTGCAATACATTACAGGTTGTATTCTGTTACAATGTTTTCTGTCAATTTATGAATATTAATATTATTTGGGTATCCATTGAAAGCCGTTTCAATGGAAAATAAACGGTTTTTAAAAATGCGATGGTGTTTGATATGTAAAAGATCTGGTTTCTGAGGGAGGTTGTTGTTTTACCTAAATATTTGAATATAAGTTTGAGAGAATTTAGAAACTTCAGACATTATTTTTATAAAATTGGTGTACAATATAGACATACCTATATTATTATTATTATTATTTTACCTACTTAAAGAGGTATAAAATAGTATTGATCTGTTCATGTATAAAATTGCATTCCACCAGTTTGATTAATTGCCATCACCCGTAAATCTATTTCAGTTTTTTCAATACCACTGACGTGGCAAACAAGCTCATGACTCACGACCCACCTTTCAGGAACCGTAGCCTATGGACGTGTGCAACCTAAGGGACATTGCACTCGTGTTGTCGACCCTCTAAAAACATTGATGAAATAATTATGGTTCCTATCATATCGGTTAAATCCACTCATTATAATCGCTGATATTAAAATAACACTTTGCGTATTGTATTTTTTTTTGCATATACCTATCTAAATAAAATAATCATAAAAGATATGCAAATTAACTATATAGTAGATATTTGCGAAAGGTTCAACTTACGATATTCCCATTGATATAAATTATCTTAAGGTATAGATAAATTGACAGGTAAAACCCGACATGTATATTAAGTATCTAATACATAATCTCCTGACAGCCTCTGATGCGTGGCGGTAGTGAACGCAACTACTTCAGAGCGGGTATCGAACCAGAGCGTCTTCTCTGTGGTATAGGAGGCGAAGGATCGATCCCCGCTAAGTACAAAGTAAATATTTTTTATGCATGAGTTTGACTAGCATTACTAAAGGTGGTTATATGTACCTACATCTATGGCAGTCGTTACGGGTAATTGGAGCCCAAAAATGTTTAACAACTGGTCAAACTGTAGTACTTTGATATCGCCTACACCTATAGATTATGAATGCCAGATGGTAGTCGCTTCACGGAAAAAGTTCAGCCGCAACGCAGTTAGACTGGTGGACCGCGGATTCCGAGCTGACAGTTTCCGATGCGATTGGAACTAACACAAGAATGGTGATGATGACATAACCTAGTTCCCAATCAAGTTTACAAAAATTATACGTATATTAGTTTTACCTATATCTTTGATAGGTACTTTGGCATTTACTTTCGCGAAAAACAAAATAAAAATACTTAAATTACATATACTTATCGGCACGGGTCTTGCACCTAAGCCACGAGAAGAAGGGGGCCCTGAAGCGCCTGGATTTTTTGATATAGTCTATAAATGTTATATGATTTGATTTGTACATAATTATGTTATATGATTTGTACATTTGAGCTCGTCTACCGTTCGTTTGTTGCAACCAGTGCTGTCCTTCAATGACATGAAAAATGCGTAATGCGTGCATAGAGCGCATTTTGAGCAAATTTTGAGTCCACGACTTGTCTATTCATATGAATATATATTTTTCACCAAATGTATAATTATATATATAGGGGTATTTAAACTTATGTAGGTATATACCTACATAAGTTTAAATACTATACCTACATAAGTTCACTACCGCCACGCATCAGAGGCTGTCAGGAGATTATGTATTAGATACTTAATATACATGTCGGGTTTTACCTGTCAATTTATCTATACCTTAAGATAATTTATATCAATGGGAATATCGTAAGTTGAACCTTTCGCAAATATCTACTATATAGTTAATTTGCATATCTTTTATGATTATTTTATTTAGATAGGTATATGCAAAAAAAAATACAATACGCAAAGTGTTATTTTAATATCAGCGATTATAATGAGTGGATTTAACCGATATGATAGGAACCATAATTATTTCATCAATGTTTTTAGAGGGTCGACAACACGAGTGCAATGTCCCTTAGGTTGCACACGTCCATAGGCTACGGTTCCTGAAAGGTGGGTCGTGAGTCATGAGCTTGTTTGCCACGTCAGTGGTATTGAAAAAACTGAAATAGATTTACGGGTGATGGCAATTAATCAAACTGGTGGAATGCAATTTTATACATGAACAGATCAATACTATTTTATACCTCTTTAAGTAGGTAAAATAATAATAATAATAATATAGGTATGTCTATATTGTACACCAATTTTATAAAAATAATGTCTGAAGTTTCTAAATTCTCTCAAACTTATATTCAAATATTTAGGTAAAACAACAACCTCCCTCAGAAACCAGATCTTTTACATATCAAACACCATCGCATTTTTAAAAACCGTTTATTTTCCATTGAAACGGCTTTCAATGGATACCCAAATAATATTAATATTCATAAATTGACAGAAAACATTGTAACAGAATACAACCTGTAATGTATTGCAGTCCACCAAGATTTCCGTCCTTATGGGTATAGTTTATTTATTTTGAGGTAAACTTAAAAATAATATAGGGTGATTTAGGAAGTTGGTAGTTTGAACAATGGTGAATTTGATATAGTCTATAAATGTTATATGATTTGATTTGTACATAATTATGTTATATGATTTGTACATTTGAGCTCGTCTACCGTTCGTTTGTTGCAACCAGTGCTGTCCTTCAATGACATGAAAAATGCGTAATGCGTGCATAGAGCGCATTTTGAGCAAATTTTGAGTCCACGACTTGTCTATTCATATGAATATATATTTTTCACCAAATGTATAATTATATATATAGGGGTATTTAAACTTATGTAGGTATATACCTCCATGAGTTTATATACCCATTTGGTGAACTATAGTATTGTATGATGAGTGTGATAGAGGTTTCAACTTCTTAATAATCTTAAGTCATTTTCTTTGTTTACCGGATTCCTGAGAGAGTGTTATGTTATTCAAGCGTATCTTTTTTTGTACCACTTGTGTGTCTGTCGTCTTGACGTCATAATTTTGAAGTGAAAATATCTTCAGGCGCATACGTACAGTTTTTAAAGAAAATTTTATTCGTACAAAATTTTGGGTGAAGAAAAAAATTCGATCTTGCATTGTTACCTAACGTCAGAAAATTGTGATGATGAAGGCGTGCGTTATGTGCATAACGCACGCCTTTTTGTAGTGAAAATATTTATGTGTTTGTTATTCAATTACGGTCTAATGGTTGAACAGATCTGCATAAAATTTAGCACTGGACTTTATTTTTTTTAGGGCACGTCAACTTCACTTCACTGCACTTGATGGTTGTTTGAAGTTAAAGTTTTAGGAAATAGGGTCACCATCGCAAACACGTACAGCGTTACAATGGTGGCGCTCAGCTTGACGGCCTCATCAAATGCCTCTTGACGCCCCGCTTATAGGACGCGGGACTGCAGGACGAAGGAAATACGCGAGCTGGTAAGTAATTCCAAGACGTAAATGGTGCGGTAGAGAAAAAAATTGCCGTACCGCTTGATTCGTGATGGAATATTACGTAATTGAATACCGCACCGTATGCGGGTGACATCTAAGCCCTGCACGTGTTGTCCTGTGTAGGAAAGATTATAATCGAGAATAATAACACTATTTATCCCTGGAATATATTGGAATGACACCCAGAACACGCGCGGACGAATCCACAGTTATGAATAATTATTAAAAGTTTACTACCTCGCGGCAAAAGACCAAAACAAATTTCATAACAGGCGGGTTCCATTTGCAAATGTTCAGCCAAAAGAGAATAAATGAGTTCCATCTGTTATCAAACTTGTTTCAGTCTTTTTAGGGCACTGTTTATAAGTTGACTTCTTTACAGTTGAGTTTTTATTTGAAAATTATTCATTTTTTTAGTACTTGATATCTATTCTAACGCATTTATTCTGAAGATTTGCTGCCAACGGCTGATTTTATCTATTTTAAATGTTTAATTTGGATAAGGACGAATATTATGAAACTCAAAATGCCTTCGTCAGTAAGAATAATTTTAAAAAGATAAAAAAATATTACTGGCATTTGTTCTTTGCGGACGTTTTTGTAGATCGTTCTGAGATATTTAATGCGGTAGTTCTGCTAACTACTATCTTCATTGAAGATAATATTTAGCAGATTTTATGTTTACAATTTGTGTAATAACATCCGGGTACGTATATCCAGTCTGTAAGAATGATATCCATCAACCATTTTCGTCTCCTAAAAGTATTCTAACTTATGTAGCCATTTTGTGTTTCGTAGATATTAGATATTCACATATTAATAGTAATTGCTAACTTAAACATTCATTTATAATAAAAACTGCTGTTAGCAGTGGATTATGAAGATAAGTTATTTACAATAGATACAAACACTCTTGACAACACGAGTGAAGCGGAAGTGTGAGACTTATTGACCATTATTATTTTGGTCTGGACAAAGCTAGAAAGTCAATATTCTTAGGATATGATATTGAGAGAATAAATTAAAAATGTCAAGTTTTATAATCACTTTATAGATTACTAGCTGACCCGCGCAACTTCGTTTGCGTCATCCCGTTTTTGCAACACTTTTCATTCCTGCTCCGCACCTGTTGGTCGTAGCATGATGTTATATACATATAAACCTTCCTCTTTAACCATTCTATCTATAAAAACAAACCGCATCAAAATCTGTTGCGTAGTTTTAAAGATTTAAGCATACAAATGGACATAGGGACAGAGAACGCGATTTTATTTAATACTATGTAGTGATTAATGTATACCTAATACATATATCACTAAATTTTTTGACACAATCTCTCACTGACTCACTGAATGATGAAAACTGTTAGGGTCTGCCGGGGTGCGAGAGATATGTCTTGTATAATCTCACCTCCGGCAATCAAGGACCCATTGACGGCGTGCGTTTTGGTCGGTTCGAGTCCGACATAATCACCTCCATTGTCGGTTTTGGTGGAGGTGGTATCCGTGGGGATTTTGCGTACGATAAAAAAAAACAAAAAAAGGGGTACTCCCTAAAGGCCTATTTAAGGTTGGGTTGTTACTATTTATATCTAAAAGTTCTTTGGAACTGTGATTAAAAATGATTACATTTTGCTAAATATTTGCAATGCACTATGTAATAATTTTAATATTTTTTTTATTAAACTTACATAAAACTACATAAAATAATGGTAGTGGAACCTCCCTGGTAAGCAAATGATTTCTGTATTAAGAGTGGCCAGTACTAAAAAAAGTACAAATGACCATGGAATTATAATAAAAAGAAGCAATCCGAGTTCATATGGTGAACCTCAATTTACGTGAATATTTGTATGTGTATTACATAATAATAGGTACAGACAATTTGTTTCAAAAATTCCCAAATAAATAACACAATAAGGACTATTTTTTTACATAATAATTGATGTAGCACACAGTGTAGTGCCTAAGTATACCGGATGTTAGGTGAACGCTTCCGAAAACGAAAAGTAATAATTAGTAATACCATGATTTTTAAAACCTTTAATTAGCATTATTGCGTGAATTGTACTAATAAATGGATTTAACAATAAGGGCACCCACCAAAAAAAAGTATTGGGATAAAAAAGTTACCCAATTTTGTCAAAATGATCAGTGTACCACCTGTTTTTGTTTTCGCGAGCATTCCCCTATCTCTCAGTATGTGCGTAGAACACATGAAAAATAAGAAAAATGTAGGTATTGCAAGTTTAGTATCATAAAAATTAAGTATATAAATATTTACCGAGTACTGGTCCGACGATGAACATGTATGCAAACATGATTAACATGATTTGAAGTCGGCGGCTTCCTTGGCGATGTTTAAACGCCACATTCACAGTCGCAACCAAATCATTCACAGAAAAAAATGACACCACACTAGACGGTTTCTCACTCTCTACTGTCTTTTTAGTCTTCTCTTTTAGTCTCAAGAGAATATAAATGAAACCAAACATGTAGAATACACATGCTACCATGAACACTCCGTAGTAACCGAACCGTTTTGTCATGATACCACTGAGTGCGAGGCCTATGGGCCTGCTGAGTGTCAAAATTGCGGTTATAATCCCTAACCGAAAAGTCCTTTCTGAATCGGATGTTACATCAGTAATGTAACTGTACACAGCCATAGTCATAGCGACACGACCTCCAGCAAGCGCTGGTGGTAAGCCTTCTATAATAGCAGTTTCGTTAACACCAACTTGGTAAAAGAAAACTGTAGTTAATATTATCCCAACAGCTGAGATTAGTTTACCTAAAATTGGTAGCACCATAAACACTTTTCTATTGCCAGTGCGATCGCTCCAAGCACCAGCAAATAGTGCTAAGATACCAGGCAAAGCAGTCTGTAGAGGGAAACTCCAAGCTGTCATTGATGCCACAACGGTTTGCACATTTTTCTCTTGCTCTGTATAATTATGAGCACGACTTTGCATTATATGTCGACATGTTCGTTCGTCGTATTGTAAATTTACGAGACATGTTTTCTCTAAGCACAAATTCTGTACAGCTAAACCTGCGAGTACACTCGGCAAAATATAACAAATAACAAAGGGTTCCACTGTAATTTTGGATCTAAACGCCCAAGAGTCTTTGATAAATTGTTTCAGTCTTTTGCTTAATTTCATTTCTGTTTTCTTGAGTTCGGTACTGCACTGTTTGCTGAATTTGCATTGTTCTACACTCACAATCTTTTCTTTGGGCACTTCGACCCGTAACGTCATTTTTATAACGATTATTTACTTTTTAGCATAATTTAACTTGAATTTTATATAAATATTACATGAAATTATTTAATATTTATTAAAACCATAATATTTATTTGTTTTTTTATCACAAGCTACGCGTTTGTATTGTGTTATTGTAACGAGTGCGCGTACGACGATTGATAATGCGAACACCGCAGAAACTGTCTACGGCTGCTGTGGCCGACTCTACTTTTGTTACTGCCCGTTAGCAGGCCGCTGGCTTTATTGTTATCACGTGGCGCGGTGGCCACCTACTCGCGTGTTTTCAAACTTAATTAATAATTTAATTGATCATATTGGAACATTCTAATCAAGCAATTTTAATGCATATTCTACTTTTTCAGAAGTCTAATGCAGAAGTTATTCGCACACGAAATGAAAAGTAAACAAAAAGGTTAATAATATAATTATTAATGAGAATGTACATATTGATAGATTTTTATAAATTTTCGGTTTAAACGTTAGTAAGGAAATGAAAAAAGTGAAGTTTTATACTAATCGTGACGTAAACATTTCATAAGCGAAACTAATTCTGTATTTTTAATGTTCAAAAACGAATTTAATATCAAGTTAAAACGACACCAAATATTGAAACAATCTGAAGCGTTTAAAATTGTTGCATGAATAAAAATTGTTATAACCATATAAATAACCAGTGTTTCTCTGGAATCAAAGACATCAAAAATCTTCACAGTTGCACTAAAAATAAATACCATGCAAAATCCACTTCCACTTAAACCTGACTGAATCTGGGCTGTATATATCTACATATCTGATATTAAACAGGCTTATTCCTTAGTCGCCCTGTACGACACTGCATGGTAAGAGATGGGGTGGCCCAAATTCTTCTTTATCAAGTACTTTATTGATTTGATTTGATTTGATTTTGATTTGATTTGATAAACTGAATAAACGAAATTGATTCTATGACTCTTCTTTGATTCTTAGCCTACTACTTCCTAGGATTTCTATAGAAAGTGAGTGAAAGAGGAAAGAGCAAAACGTTGATAGCATGACGATAGTTCGGCAATGACGATGTCTTGTCAAATGTATGGAATGCAAGGGAATTTAGCGTTTATCTTAGTTAACGTTGCGTTTACATGTTTTCTTTTTAGGGCACGGCAATCTGACTTCACGTCGCCTGATGGTAAGCTACAAGGAAAGTCGAGGTCTCCGAACCGCTTGATTCTTGATGGAATATTCTGGACCGCATGCGGGTACCATCTAATCCGTGGATGTTTTGTCCTGTGAAGAAAAGCTATAGTGAATTGTAATATTAATTGATTTAGACTCGAGAAGTGAGTGCTCACTGAATTAAAACTTGAGTTGAACCCACAATCAGTCTCTTACACGAGGAATGCTTTGATTGCAGCGCTAACTGGGCGACTTCTTGAGCATTTTAAATACTCTTGTGAATTGAAATTAGTAAAATTGTCTAAAGACACGAAGTGTCAAAAGTTTTAACTTCTTCCTAAGTTTTGACTTTCACAATTACGAAAGTTATTGATAATTAATAGTCAAACTGTAACTTTAGTCTCTAGACAAATTTATTGGTTTTGATGTACCTACAGTTGGACAAAACCGAGGTTATGTTATAGTTGTAGGTATCCATATGTACCGTGAGCTATTGACGTCAAAGGGTCAACGCTCAAATGTATATAACTGTTCAATTTGACTATCCAACAACTTTGAGTATGATGTCACCGCATTTTAGGTTTTGCTGGGTTTGACAAAATAACGCCAGGATTACTCTTCATTCTTACAGCTATACCTCAAAACCAAGGTATCGACTAGTCCGTTATAAAGATATTTGAAGGAGGCAGCGTTTAGACTTAGAGAGGTCACACGCTAGCCTCTCGTACTGACTGACGCAGGTAATCACCGTGCACGGATGCTTTGGGGATTCAATGCAGATCCGAGAGGAGCCAATGTCCGAGTGCCATCACTATGATGCGAGTGAGGACTCGGAACTGCACACGCTGACTTTCACTCGCCTCATTGCCTGTGAGTTGCCCGTCACCCTAGAAGAAGCAGCCCGCTATAGCGGCGCAAAGTGCACCTCCCCATACCCGGAGGCTAGACGGGGACACTGTGGTCCCTACACCCGACGGAGGTCATCTCGAATATGTTGGCTAATATCTCACCTCCGGTAACTAAAGACCCAAAGACGGCGTGCATTTTAGTCGGTTCGAGTTCAACATAGCCTGCCCAACCAGCTCAAGCGGATGGGAATCCATAAGGATTTTTCGCATTAAAAGAAAAGCGTGTAGATTAAGAGGAACAAAGCCGTTTGCCACAGCTGTATTTTCTAAATATGAACTATGAATATAGGATTAGGTAACTTTAATGGTGCCTCGTTTTAATCAACTGTGCCTCGTTCTAATGAAATCAAAGGACGTTTTTAACTTCCTAATTTGAAATAGAATTCATTCATTTAAAATTCATGGTTAGTATTTCATCTACACAAATCTAGTCAATTAAAAAATATATATTCGGCTTAAATTTATTGGAATCTCATTATAATATAATATAAAATCAATTTGTACGAATTCATCAGTACATTTAATGACCTAAAGTGTCTCACGTATTGAATGCGTTCCAATTTTTCCCATAAGTCGGTCAAGAGGAATGAATATTGCGTAATGCGTGTATTATCAAACAAATTAGATGTCTTTGACAATGACCATATTTTATTATTGGGTGAACAATCAAAGTCAGATTTAGCTGTCTCAAGGTTAGTTAGAAAACAAACTCAAAGAAAGGCCAGCCTTTGCTCACGTGTAGTGTTTGTTGAACCGTCACTGTACTGATTCTTTATTGTCATAACATTGTCCACGTGCTATTGAAATAATATTTTCTTAACATATGAGTAAGTAACATAACATAACGACGCATCCGCGTATTGACAGAGAAGAATATCAACACCCATCTCATTCATGGGGTTTCGTAAGAGGTGAAAAACGGAAAAATACACAGACGATATCAGTGCCATAGAAGGAAAACTCGATATAAAACCGTGTTCCAACCCATCTGATCAGCGTAGAAAAAATAGGCTTCCAAAGTTGGCTAAGTCTTTCACCATTTAGAGAGGCCAGTATCTAGACGTATACTGCGTTCGGCTGATCGATTGATTACATGTAATATAGAATTCATCATCACCATTTGTCTTGATTACATCCGAAGTTTGTAATTTAGAATTCAAAGTCCGCTCTCCCATTGAGTGGTCACCACGACCTTGAATCGAATTCGGCTATACCCCTTTCTCGCCTCCACACTTGACCGCACCATGATGATGATAAACGAACTTCGTTGTTCTGTTTAAAGTCCGTTATTCTGCAGAAGTGACTGTCGTCAATACTCCATTTTCAGGTGCACAGTCTACGCCAGAGCCTCGTGTTACAGTGTTTGTAACGAAACTTATTCGAAACGGCTCTTCTGATTTTTATATATTTCAGTACAAAAGCCTATCTCATGTATTTTAATTACTTTTCCCCCATGTTAAAAATTCACTTTGTATATTGGTTTAGTTTGGTGACAGTGATTTATTAAACATTTGATTCGTTTAACGTTCTTATTGTGTGTTGTGTGTGCAAATTATAATGCATACTAGATCATAATCAACCTTAAAAGTGTATAGTAATTGGATTTTAGAATAAAATAAATGATGGTAATGCAATGCGTCACAGACAAGATGGAAAATTCCAATGCATTGAGTCTACCTATAGAACGTAGTTAGGTAAATATCAATAACAATATCAAATCGTTAAGGCTCTTGTTTCATTTTTAAATATGTAACTGAGTCTTTGTGGCAAAAAGTTCATCGTCACAGGTATCTCGGGGGTTAACGATCGTAATGATTTCCTTAAGCATTTTATTTACGTTAAATGTGTAAAATGTAGGATTGAAATATTATTAGTTATATTCCGGTTAAGGCATTCAGCACGTATGCATAATTCCTCAATGATTGACTGGCTGCGCCAGGGTGCGGAATTTATTTTTTGTTCTTTTCGTTGTCACCAGAATAAGGTTTGTAAAAAGATAGTTTTCAAGATAACGATGCCTACTATCTCCTTAAGCAATATAATGTCAATCTTACTACACTTTCATAGCGTGAATCAGGCGCGAATCGTCGCCTTCGTCGTTGTCAGGAAATTTGTAATCAGTTTCTTGTAATTCTTACAATTTAAGCAAAATAAATTCAAACTATAAGTCGACAGTATAGAAATAATACTATTCGAGATGATGGTGGTTCTCCATGTAATTTCTGCTGGTCTATGTGATAAAGGTAGACACTTCTAAAGCAGCCGTGTGGTAAATAGCAGGTAGGTACTTAAGCAGTGTATAAACCGGTAGGAGAAGGCTACAGTGTCATATGTCAAGTTCAAGGCCCGGTCGTAAATAAAAAATACACATTTAATTTTCTTATAATTTAATCATTGATCAATTCACAAATATTGAACAACGAGTTATTTTTGAGTTGGTTTACATAATGTTTATTTGTATAATACAAGGTTTCCGATTTTAATACTTCGGGCATGATATTTCCGGACGTCAACGTAATTTAAGACACAATGTTATTTATTGAAATTAAACAAACGTTTTGAAATAATCATCATCCAAGCGACTGCATCCAAAACTTAAATGTTGGAGCGCGTTGTTCACTACTACATTTATCTTGATTAGTAATAGTCTGATTCCTCAAAATTTGAAAGGAAACCCTACATCATAGACTCATCCATTAATTAGCAGCTTCTGTGGCTTGCAGATTAACTTGGGCTTAGAAGATCTTGATGGATTCCCAGTCAGTGTAGGTACAGTCCTCTATGAGCGCGGGACGGGGTGATAAGTGGAGTCGCCTTTCACCCTGACAAGATGCGCACCCTTCCCTATTCTGGGAAAGATAGGTACAGCGTAGTTCCATAGTTACTTGAGAGAGCCTTCGATGGCCCTTACCTAGGTCATACACCCTCAACCTCGGCAACTGGTTTTGGTAGGTTGGAGTCCAACATACCCAACGTCGCTGACTTCGGCGTGGGGTAGATATACGTGGGGATTTCTGCCCGGAAAAAAGTACCTAGTCAGCAGGCACTCGGCGAGGGCAGCTACACACGATAATTTTTGCTACAAGCAGTTTTGTCCAATCATTTGTGAACTTGTTATATCTTTGGTAAAGGTCACATTGGCAAAACAGCAGCTATTCCTTTGACATATTATAAAAAAAAAACAACGACTCATCTCTGAATAGTCGGTAGTCCTATAGAACGGCAACACGACCTACGTTATTATAAAAATCAAATGGTAAAAATTTATGATTTATTCAAGAACAATAATATTGATAAACATATTTATATTGGTAAATAATATGGAGATTGGCGTTAGTATACTCGTATAATTTTATCTATGTATTATATTATTATATGTAGGTATCATGTATGTTGTGGTTCCTCCATGGCGCGGCGGTAGTGTACGCGACTGGTCGTGCCACGGAGAGCACGTTAAGCCGTCGCCGTCGGTCCCGGTTGCCATACAAACATCTATGGCAGTCGTTACAGGTAGTTGGAGCCCTCAAAAGTCCAACCAGTCCAACTTGGAACTTCGATATCATCATTGGTCATTAGACCATTGGTTGTGGAGGTCAGATGGCAGTCGCTTCACGGAAAATATCGAAGTTCAGCCGCATCACAGTTAGACTGGAAAGCCAACCCCAACTGAGTTGGGAAAAGGTTCAGGGAATGATGATGATGATCATGTATTGTATGTTGTTGTTATACAGGGTGTAAGGGGAACACTCCTGAAGCCTAGTATTCCTGGTACACAACATATTGGCGCACAAAAATGTATTTTTATACCATTTAACTTGCGTTATTCACTCTCCATCGTGTTAGTAAAGCTAAATGAAACAAAAATTTCATGAATATGAAACATGAACTAGCAAGATGGCGCCACTTATTTTTTTTCTGCAATGATGAGAATTTTTTTTAACTTTCGTTTCATTTAAATGTATGCGATGGAGAGTAAATAATGCGAAAAAAATACAAAAAAACATTGCCTTTCTGTACTTTTTATGCCAATTACGTGGTGTACCAGGAGTACTACCAAGGGCCTTCGGCTTCGGGAGTGTTTTCTAACAGGGTGTATGTAACGGTATTAAATTAGTTTAACGAACATTAAACTAATAATGCACTAACTCTAATTTGTATTTCAAGTTTTGCAAAGTGAAGCTAGTGAATTCAGTAACATACTGCACATTTGCTACGCCACTGATCATCACAACTTTCACGGAACTAAGCTCCTTAGTAGAACTTTGATCCCTTTGTAAACCAACTTTAATCTCCTCCTTTAACTATTGTGATCTTTGAACCTCTGAAATTCCCAGTTGATCTCACAAATTGAAAGAGTTAAACCGTGAGTATCATTTTGATCTATTCATACCTAGTGAATATGCTTATGTACTGTAAAATTAAGTAGATTATTTTATTACAGGTATACAGCACTCCCTCACCGATCTCCAATCCGATCGGTCGGAGGTGGTCTGCATCCAACGGGTCTCCGCGACTTTGACTATGTTGCCCGTCCATCGCCATCTTACGCCTCGTCTACCGGTACTCGGGCTCCACAGAACCTTTCGGCTCCTTAAAGTCCTCTATGAGCTCGGGTCTGACTGACAAGTGAAGTCGTCTGTTACTGTGGCAGGTGAATGTTCTGATGAGCTCTTCCAATTAATCCCACCCTCCCCTTTCCAACACGGCTTAGATGTCACCCGCATACGGTGCAGAGTATTCCATCAAGAACCAAGCGGTTCAGTGAGTCTTTTCTCTGCCGCACCATTAAGTTCTGGAATTCCTCATCGGCGCACGTGCTTCCTTCTTCCTACAGTCCCGGGACCTTTAAGCGGGGTGTGAAAAAGCATCTGATGAGGTCGTCAAGCTGAGCGCCACCATTGTAGCACTGAACGTGTTTGCAATGGTGACCCTTTTTCATGAGACTTTGTCTTCAGCTTAACATCAGGCGAGGTGAAGTCAAATTGAGGTGCCATAAATAAAAAATTAAAAAATACAGGCAGATCTGCATAGCTATTTGAGTTTCATTGAGTAAAAAACGTCTAAAAAGTCAACATTTTCATAAACTTTTACAGTATTAATAATAGGAAGTAGGATAATAATTAGGAAGTAGGATAGGATTATATAAAGACGACTGCCTAACGTTCACACTGGTGCTAAGGTTAGGGTATTTTTTCACTAACCTTCATATTGATTAATTTAAGGACAAAACTCCTGTATGAAGGTTAACAAATTTCCTTCCTAACCTTAACACTAGTTGGAAAGTTTTTTTTACTTTGTCTTCATGTGAGTATATAGTGCGAAAGAATTTAATAATCTAGTATCCGGTACTTTTTTATGCAGAAACTTCCTTATGTCAAATAGTGCATGCTGACTGGCATGTTGTCATGTATGTTTGTAATTAAACTATATTTTTATCGTATTCACAATGACCGCAACATCTAAGCGTAGGTATGTGGTGTGCCTTAGGTTATGGTGGAAGTAGCTCTTTCTCTGGCGCAGGTGAGATCCTACAGTAGATTCTGACCGAAGTGGTAGAGGCTCTGTAGAGAAAGGCTTTCCTTATTCATCACAGCATGTGGTGGGCTGGTTCTTCGAGCAAAATCTTGGGGTTACAGATGTAGCTGCCTGTCAACCCTACACCTTATAGGTAACCTTACTCCCTGGAAATCGAGGTCCAAGTCGGTGTGCAGTTTTAGTCGGTTAGAATCCGACATAATTACCCTGATTCAAATTATTGCGTACTATAAACTAAGTATAAAGAAGCTTCGTCGTATAAAGAAGTTATCTTTGGAAGTCGTTTAGTCGTAGCCGCGAAAATAGAAAAAGTACCGTGACATGAACACAGTTTCATAGACCGCTCCCTCACTAAACAAAATGTTAATTGCCTCTCAAAGCAAGACTGACATTCAACAAAAAAGAATTGATGGACAACTTGGATCTCATGGAGGGTGAACACACGGACACCCATTTACTGGTGTGGCTAACGTTGCTCTGGTAGAATTTCTTGAAAAATTAGATATTTAGCGTCTCACCATTAATTATTTTATAATATTACTAGCTGACCCGCGCAACTTCGTCTGCGTCACCCCGTTTTTGCAAAAATTTTCATTCCTGCTCCGCACTTGTTTGTTATAGCATGATGTTATATATAAACCTTCCTCTTTAACCATTCTATGTATTAAAACCAACCGTATCAAAATCCGTTGCATAGTTTTGAAGATTTAAGCATACAAAGGGACAAGAAAAATAGGGACAGAGAACGCGACTTTATTTTATACTATGTAGTGACTATGTAGTGATAGTGATAATAATAATTATTATTCATTACTTACCAGTTAGTAACAGGGACAGCATCGTGGATTGGGATTGTCAAGTAATTCATACAAATTGCTTTTGATAAAGCTATTTATTTTTTCTTGGACATTATACTTCGATTACATCATAATAGGGGCAACAAACTGTGATAATTTCTGTCGTCCTGGATACATCGGAATGCAATACTATAAAGACGAAATTAAATGCAATTACAATAGGTAAGTATTAATGCTAGAGGAAATGAATATGAAAGAGGCTTGTGTAATAAAAAATATAGAATTGTTTTAAAAAAACCATTATCTGTATTAATTAATAAGTTTTAGAGGTCTTAAATGTCTCTTATCTCTCAAATATTTTATAACGTCAATAGAAGCCCACCAACCTAGAACTGACAATAAGGTTGATGTGAAGGTGCTATCAGAAGGTACATTTTGCTAATGAAAAAAATATCGTCCTCAATATTAATCACTTGGTCTTTCTCTTTCTCATAGCTAAATTGTAGATTAAGTGGCAATGGTATGGTATGGTAGAGGAGTTATTATTTATTTTATTCATTCATCGACCAGTTGTGAATATTTTCGTAAAAGCATTCTTAGCGTAATGGCATTATTTTTTTGCGTAAAAGCATTATGTTTTTGCGTAAAAGCATTATTCTTAACAATGGGTAGAATCAATCAATGACAAGATATACATGTTTTAAGATCAGGGTGAAGAGATTGTTTGTTACATCCAATCATGATATCAAAAACTATTCAAACTGACGTGACAGTGAATCGGTCACGTATTTGAAGGGCTCATGAATTGATACAAAAGACTTTGAACTGAGGTCATATTCGAAAGCGGAAACCTTCAAATAAGTTGGCCCTAATAATCTGATGAATACGTGCAGTATACATCGCGTAAATTGTTCATATTATTCCTAGAATTACTATGTATTTGAACGAGAGTATATCGTCAATTGAATGTGGAGGTAAGAAGACAGTCGCAGATCACAGTTAGACTGGAATGCCGACCCCATGCCGAACAGAGATGCGATGGCGACGTACCTGGAAAAGGCACAGAAAATGAATTTTCTAAAATATTGTGCGTAAAAGAGAAGCGCCTATTGATTAAGAAAACTCAGTCTGAAAAAGATTACATTGCATGTGCTACTGACAAGGCGACTATTGCTTTTATAGAATTATTGATCTTGATTTATAAGCTACATAAGAATAGGTATCCATGAGCATATTTTGTAAGGAATATTCAAGAAAAAGACACCAATCATACACGAATTAAGACAGGATAATTAATAATTGCCATTACGGGTACGAATAGGATGCACTGATTATACACTTTTATCTTTACGAGAACCCGATGTGACATGTACCTGAAACCAGTAGCCTTAGCACGAAATACTATCGAATTCGTAATGTAAAGGTATCGACAGAATGGAGCATTGCGATTGGCGGGCTACACACGCACACAGGTTCACAAGAGGCAGACTGCCAATCACAATGCTCCGTTGTCTCGAAACCTTTACATTACGAATTCGATAGGAGTTCATGCTAGTGCTAGTGTATACTTACTTACTAAAGAGCTGTGCTCGGTATATCTCTGACGTATCGAATCCAGAAATTCAACAGAGAAATAAAATTATCGAATTAGTAGGCTAAAGTGGTAGTGGCCTAATCAGAGGTAATATTTGCTGTAGGACCGATAACCGTCGGGGTAGACTAGTCCTTGAGTAGAGACCGCGAAATAGCATACGTAGTCTAAATGGAACGACGATATACGCAGAGTAGTAGGCGGGGAATGGAGGAGGACAGCCGAAGAATGGGCTACGTGGCGGGTCATGGGAAAGGTCTACGTGCAGTCGTGGACTGTCGCGAGCTGTCAGTGCAGTGAAGGGTTTCTCGGTCTCAGGCTATGATCAAAAGTTACACAAATGGGATGACTCGTATCGCGTCGTCGTCACCCCGTTTTTGCAACATTTCTCATTCCTGCATATAAACCTATAAACATATAAACCTTCCTCTTTAATCAATCTATCTATTAAAAAACCGCATCAAGATCCGTTGCGTAGTTTTAAAGTTTTAAGCATACAAAGGGACATAACGACATAGGGAAATAGGGACCGAGAACGCGATTTTGTTTTATACTAGGTACTTAGTATAAAACAAAATCGCGTTAAAAGAAACTATTATTATAATTATTAAAAAATATTTTATGTAGGTACCTACCTACTTAAAGAAAAAAAATCTATCGTTGTTACTCTTTGCTACCTTGCTGTACCACTTGTGTGTTGTGACTTGTGACCACTGCTGGTGAAACCTGGCCGAAACGTCAGTTAAAAGATTAACTATTGTATTTACCATTATGATCGCGTTAATACCAGGGTTTCGATAACCAGACTGTACATTTTCATGCAAATAAATTAACATCATCCTACAATGACTATACAATGATGTTACAACGATATTCTAAAATTGGTAACGGTTTACTCATTGTATCATTTTCTACGGTCATGGTTCATTTAATTCAATTGGTACTGTTAATACGGATACCTGTACTGAAGTCATATTCTCGCCGATAATTACTATTGCATAACGATCATCATTCTCTGAGCCTATTCCCAACTTAGTTGAGGTCGGTTTTGTAGTCTACCTAAGATGCGGCTGAACTTCGTTATTTTCCATGAAGCAGCTGTCGTCGGACCTCCACAATCAAATTGCGGATATTGAAGTTCTGTAGTTCGGCTAGTTGGACTTTTGAAGGCTCCAATTACCCGTAAAAACTGCCATACCTACAACATGTTCGTATGGCAATCGAGATCGACGGCCTAATGTGCTGTCCTGCATTACATAGGTAACGATATAACTTTTAGGTAATTTTATCCATTCAGCTGCTATTTATTTATATTACCTAGCTGGTGGTTTTGTTAACAGTAGGTAAACATTTTATTCAGAGCCTCCCAAATAAAATATAGCAATATGTGCGCATGCGTTTTACCTTAACAAAATTGGTTAGGCTACGATTATATAAGTCTGTGCCTATTTAAGTGTACCTATCAAATATTTATGCCATACCAATGCAAATACATATTTATGCATAAATATTTGCTGTGAGCGGGAATGTGAAATGACAACAAAAAAAATTACAGTCACGTGATTGTCGTCGGCGCCTACGGTCGTAGATCTCAACGTATGTCAGCGCTGAGCCATCTGCGTGAACCAAGAACTTTTCCTTAATTACATAATATTGACCTGTAAGCACCAAAAATCAGCGTTCGACACCTTTAGTTTCACTCTGGACACTAACCAAGTAAACCTACTTATAAGACAAAAGTACTTCGTTTGGAAAAACTGAATGCCCAAACGAGACTTGAACCTGTGACCAGTCCTTCTCAAAGGGAATGCTCTGACCAACTGAGCTACCATTCTACATCTAAAGCATTCGAAATTTTCTTTACATTTTAGGGAGAGACGCTACAGCTATAGGTATATCGATAGTCTGACGAAATATCAGAATTTGCTGCTAAATTTCATTAAGAAAGTACTTAGTTTTGCATGGAAAGCGATTACAGTCAGTACGCGTACCTATATGTGGGACACATATTACCGATTTGCATACTCGACGCGACACAGTAAGTACTTTCACTCGATAGTAAAGCATGATTTGGTGTTATATAGGCAGCAAAGAAATACATATGTAGGAATATAGTATTGTTATGATCACTTGTAATACTTAAGAGTTCTTAGGAACTTAGTATATTTGGATGCTTTCACAGATCGTGTGATCGCCGATTACTGCACTCAATCAATATCAGTGAATGAGTGGTCCTATCCACCAAGGTAGAGCTGGGGCTATAGCTGATACTGGAGATAATTAGCGCTCTATTAAGTTGAAAAGCCCTTGTACATATGAATTTAGTGAGACAAAGTGGATTTTTAACACTTACACCAATGAAGGTGACTTGCATTTTACGATGTCACGGACATGAAGCCACCGCGGATGCGAGAGTTCCTGTAGCCACATTTGTATTATTGGTAATGTTTGCGGATCTTAAGTTATTTAGGGGTATAGTCCAAGTAGTTTTAGGGTGTGTCCTACTGTTGATAAAATACGGTGGCGACACCGTTCCAGATTTGAAAAAATATCTTTCGAGACATCGACCGCAATTCTAAGAACAGCGTCTATTAATACTGGTCACCATTCTTCGGACAGTCAATTTGAAGACCTAATTATGAAATAAAAAACTTTAGAAAGCTCCATAATATTCTAGGCAACATACGTCATAACAGAAATGCCTGAAGTGAATTAGTCGAGTAAGGTAGCAGTCGCAACCTTTGATGGTGATCACCAGTGCCTATAGCGTACGTCTGTAGGCTAGATACTGGGTGTAATTATATTAGAGACGTAGAATGGCATTATATGATAGGTATATACTCGTACTTGGCGTGTTAGCTCTAATTATTACAAAGCTTCCGCAATTGTAATACTATCAACGTTACGTTGATCGGATTGATGCGTTTATGAAAATGTATATAGATTGAAGTGATATTTACTCGTATATTTATTCAGTTTGGAACTCGGGCGTTGGAACTCGGGTGTTGAAACTCGGGCGTTAGAACTCGGAGAGTTTCGTTTCGGCTTTTATAGAAGCGACTACTGCCTGTCCTCTCCCTCTGCAGGCCTGAGAGTGATGGGTGGAGAGACTAGACTATCTAGACTAGTTAGATATTATGTTGGATACTATTCCACCTTCGGCAACTGAGGACCCAAAGATGTCGTGCGTTTTAGTTAGTTTGAGTCCGACATAGTCTTGCATACAAGTATTTGCTCTGAGCGGCTATCGAACCCACACCTCAGCGTCACAGAGGCTGGGTACCTCTGACTAGGAGTTTTGGAGACATAAGAAACACACAAACAGTTCAAAACACGTAATTTGCATACAAAAATCACAACGGTGCTTATATTTCAAGTAGGTACTTGTAGTAATCATGGCTGTTGAACAGCAATCAAAAGATCAGTGCTAGCATTGAAAATAACACTAAATAAATCCCGCTACATCTGTATTGTATTCTAATACCTTTATGTAATTTAAAATAATACAATTCATACAAGGACATACCAACAATTATACGTCAATCAATATAATTTTACCCAAGTATGTGTGTAGATCCTAAAAACAAGTTTATGTGTTGATTACGATGAGCGATGACCTACGGTGAACTAGCCAGTCGCCACAGAAAATTACAAACAAACGGACTAGTACATACGAGCTTGAAAGAAAACCGATATCCGTGATAAGTCAATCAAATATGAATGATAAAAGTGAGAAAAACATGGAACTTACTGATGTTAATAGCCAGCAAAATATAGAAGTCAAAGAAAAATCGGAATTTGAAGAACCAGTGTCTTGTGCTCAAAGGATACGGATGTTCTTCAATTTTTTTACAGTGGAACCATTTTTGTTTTGTTATATTTTACCAATTGCTATATCTGGACTGGCAGTACAGAAGTTAAATTTGGAAAAAGCCTGTCGAGTAGATTTAGGACTGTCTGAAGATGTTTGTCTCAGAGCTATAAATGGTGATACTGTTGAATATGACTCTTTCGGAATGGAAGCGCAATTGAATGCATCAATATTAGTAGCAGATATGACTACATGGCAACAACCCTTACAAAGCAGCTTACCCGCTATTGTTATATTAAACGTTGGAGCCTGGAGTGATAAAACTGGAAATAGAAAAGCGTTATTATTGATACCTGTTATTGGCGAAATAATTTCATCAATTGGACTTTTGCTGGCAACTTATTTCTTTCTTGAATGGCCTTTGTGGGCCACAGCTTTGATAGAAGCTTTACCTTCAGCTTTAACAGGCGGATATGCGATTGCGTTAATGGGCTCGTACAGTTTGATCGCAGACATGACGACGGTTGAATCACGTACATTTAGGATTGGAATGGTTGGTATAATCGTAACACTGGGAGTACCACTTGGCACGTCCATAAGCGGTGTGTTAACTGAAGCTGTTGGTTATTACGGTATATTCGGAATCAATTTAGCTTTGTACATTATTGGATTTTTGTATACATTGTTCCGAGTTAAGAATGTGAGGACAACAAAAGTGGAAGGTACCGTGGTACAAAAACTAGTAGACTTCTTCCATCCCAAAAATGTGTGGGATACTGTGTCATTGTTGTTCCTGTCTACAAAGAAGCAGCTTATTCAAATAATTTTAGTGATTGTTGCACATATTGTCATCATGGGCCCAGTTTTTGGTGAGTTAACTAGACGTATTACTTAAAAAGACACAAGTACAGACAGTAACTTAAATACGTAAACAACACATCTGCCCCTGATAATAAGAAAGACGTATCTAACAAAAAGCAAAAACAGAGAAAAAACTGTAAGCTGGAAGTGGGAAAACCTGTCCGTTTGTTTCACCATAGTAAGCAAGCTATTTTTCTTAGCAAAATATTCATTGATTATCATATTATGTGACCGAATTGGTTAGAGTTTAGTAAAATAAGCTTGTATACGAATGGACGAATTTGTGTAGATGCGTCTAAACTCGTAATACCTCTACATATCTACCTACTACTAATACATACTTTGAATTCCACATAGATACCTACATCCATTGATTTTACTCCCATAAAATGTGTCCTAGCACCTTAGTAACCTATAAATATATTAATAATAACGAATATAAGGCCCTGAAATATATATTTATGATAAATAAGAACACTAGCAGATTCGTTATTTTCCGCATTCCAGCAATATTTTAACTAAAAAAAATATTAGATACGTCCTTTTTACTACCAAGGGCAGACATAAAATGTGTGTATAGATTTCAATGGTATAATAAGAACTGAAAATAGTAAAATAAGTTTATTAAATAGCATATTTTGAATTTTATTTTACTTTATTTTTGCTTATTTCAGAACTTTTATTAAATGAAAATGTAATATCATTAGGCACAACCAATATTTTGGAGACCTAAAAATAATTGAGCTGATTGCACAATCATCCAAAAATGTTGAATTTATGTTAATGTTGTCATTAACATAAATTCAAAATTTTTATTGTATAACAGAACAACAGAATTCAATTACCAATTTTTACCTTATCCTTGCCTTACTTTATTACTTATTTATATTTAAATCAGTACTGTATACCTACTTACTTTAAATTTTACTACCAATACATTTTACTTATCACAATTCCAAGTGAATTTTCTTGCTGGCTGTAGTAAACGGATAAGGTTAAAATAATTATTATACGTAATTAGTATAATGTTTTTGAAGCGAGAAGATATCTAATAACACATGTTATGATTTGATTAATTAGTAACTTTAAACATCAACTTGTATTATGTATAAATATTTTTATAATCGCGATAATTTATTATCAACACAATTTGTAAATGAAATAAAAACAAAGTATTTTTATTCCGATCTGGCACGATGTTACCTAATTTCATAATTGTTTGTAGTATAATGATGTACACAAGACACGAACAAAATTTAAAATCCTTGGAGTATACTAATTCATCTTTTTGTTTTTAGGCGAATCGGCAGTACTGTTTTTGTATGTTCTTAATAAGTACAGCATGGACGTTGTCGATTTTAGTCTTTTTAGTACTTATTCAATACTGATGGGAACTGCAGGTAAATATTAAAGACGCTCTGTAATTATAGTGGTTTTAATGCTAGATGAGTATTAAAGATCCGTTGTGATTATGCATCATACCAGCAGGTTTTTAATCTACATTATTTACTACAAGTAGTAATTGATATTATTCCATTGTATATCCATGTATTGGTGGGGAAAGAATAGGTATCACCACAAAATCTCATCTGAAGGGTTTCGTAAGAGGCGACTAACGGTAAAATACGCAGACAATATCACCGCGAGAGAAGGAAAACTCGAAATAAATCCATGTACCAACCCGTCTAGCCATCGTTAAAATAGTAGGCCAAAGTCTCCCAAAATTGGTAAAGGCCTGCAACGGTATAGGTTAATTTATTGATTGTTTGATTATTTACACTAAACAAATAAGAAGAATAAGTTCTTGACTCAGTTATTAGTAACTTAGCCATTTCTAAAAAAGGCAAAGGTTCTGAATTTATGTATAAAAACTTTATTTATGGATTATCATTTCAGGAACTGCAATTGCAATGATATTATTCAGCAAGATGATGAAAATGCATGACAGTCTTCTGGGTATAATAGCGACAGCTTGTAAAACAGTATCAGCTTACGCATATGCCCTAGCGCCGACCAGAAATTGGTTATATGCAGTACCAGCTTTCGATATTTTTGGGAGTACAGGCGGCGTAGCTATCAGATCTCTTGGTACCAAAGTCGTGGATCAAGATAAAGTTGGTAAGATTTTTCATTTAATTTTATTTATTTATTTATCAATAAAATGTTTAATAATACTACTTCTAGGGTTCCGTACCTTAAGAGGAAAAATGGAACCCTTATAGGATCATCCATCTGCCTATCAAGACCTTTTTCTGAGGAATGCGTGGTGATATCAGGTATACACATTCATACCAAATACTTAAGTCTGCAACGACTTGAAGCTGTGAAAAAAACTTTAACAAGGTTGAAATAAAACCTTAGATTATTGAAACTTCGTGACGCAAGTTGTCGTTTTAATCCGAACTAATTACGAAGACGATTAACCTACTATGCATTATGTTTCCTAGAGCGTATATGCCGCGCAGCATTCGTATGAAAATCCGGCTCATGAAATAAAATACATCGAGAAATAATAAAATAATAGCTTCATGTTTGTACGGAACCCTCAGTGCGTGAGTGTGACTCGCACTTGACCGACTTTTTTGCCAATCCGATGCCTTGGCCATCACCGTTACGTCACCGCTGGTTTCTCTCAGTAATGCTTACAAGTGTGATAATGAGGTGATTGAAGTAGTTTATAAGTGTCAATATGTCTACTCCGCCTCATAAAGGTGCGTAATAATGTGGCATATAATTTAATCATTCAATTAATTCTACAGCTTTTCCCAACGGTCACTGTTTTCAATAGTCCATCCCGACTTTGGAGTATACTTAAGTACTATTTACATTTCTAAAACTCACAATGAAATGTATCTAATACTTTATGTTATTTAATTACACAATAATATGGACCCAAAGTGTGTGGGTGGATGAAGGCTTTAATTTTACAATAACCAAAGATGGTATGTTTTTTTCTAATATCGAACTCAAGAGTATGGTAATGTTTATCTATAATTATTATTAACCACATAAAAAGACCTGATACCGGATTTGAACATGCAAATTATAAACAACATTCATTACAGTACACAGCAGTAAAAACATTTGTTTTTTTAAATAAAGTCTTATAGAGTAAAGTTTGACTAACAATTATATTATTAAACAGTTATAGCATAGTAATAAGTATATACTGTAAATACCTATTTATTTTGCTTGTGACAGGTGATACCTGGGTATGGTAGGTACCCACTACACTTTCGGTAGGTTACGGTCACTATTTGATGGCGACCTCAAACTTTTAGCAATCGTCAAGTCTTCCGCGTTTCAACAAATGTCTCCTCTATATATTATTAACAAGCTGTTGCCCGCGGCTCCGCCCGCGTGGACTTGTGATCACGTTCTCGCTGCTCCATTCCGAGCATTTTCATATTTGTTCACCTTTTAAACCTTGTCTGGACCTACCACGAATAATTCAAGACCAAAATTAGCCAAATCGGTCCAGCCGTTCGCGAATTTTAGCGAGACTAACGAACAGCATTTCATTTTTATATTACATAGATTAGTTTAACACTTCACCAAGAATCCATCCAGAGTCCGCTTCTGTTCAAAATGGTGTTGAACGTTTTGTCGAAATCTAGCAAATAAAACAAGGGAAATTATATTGTTTCCCTCATATTCAGTTCTTGACATAACTTTAAAGTTCTTAATGTGCGGTATAATAAAATATTTACATCTACACTAATAGTATGAAGAGGAAAAATTTGTATTCTTGTGTGTGTGTAGGTTTGTAATGAATAAACGCAAAATCGGCTGTGACGATTTAAAAAAATATTTCACCATTGGAAAGCTACATTCACCCTCAGTAACATAGGCTTTTAGGGAGGTAGGACATGATGGTATCTCCCGTCCTAAGTGAGCAGTCCGACTGGGGAAGTACCACCGCTCTACAGAATACCGCGGGTATTAATAACCATGTGTAGTGTTCCCGCCGGTGAGTAGAGTAGACAGAGCTCATTGGAGAGGTTTTGTGTTGTCAGTGGTTAGACCGAGAAACCTATCCTTGTCTTCTGCACTGACAGCACAGATACTTTCTCCCTTCCCCTCTCCCCTTGTTCTCTATATGGTCGGCAGCATGAATGCTTGTCGGCCACCTAAGTGGTATTAAATAATAAAATAAAAAGGCTATATTTCACTGTGCGATAGACGGCATCCACGCGGTGAAGCCGCGGACAACAACTAGTACAAAATAAAACAGTTATACTTATTATATAGACACAACAGTAACTTAGGTTTTACAACTATTATCAGTTTTAATGCTTTACGCTTCCAGCGTAGTAAATCATATCTTTATATGTTTTTGGAGGTGCATAGGTATTGTAGTTAACCGTCAGTAATATATTTTACCACTTTAGGTGCCTATATCTTGTGTCAACTAGGGCTGGCAACAAAAAAACTAGGAATGCTTCTCAGAAGAAAGTGAACAAAGCAGTACTTCATTGTGGGATTAAATCTCTATCTTATAAGGCACAGGTTTGGCCCCAATTGTAGTACTACTGTCACCTTCGGCTCGGTGCAAAGGCGTGCGCCGAGAATCGTTGACAACTCCATACGTTCACCAACGGCGTGAAATCTCCCAACCTCAGGAGGGAATCTGGGGTATTAAACGAGCATAATCCTGTACTCTGTCTGTCAAAGGAACATTATGATATTCTTCAAAATAGGCATTAGAAAAATAAAATAGTCAAGAATAATTCTGAAAAATAGTCAAGGCCAAAGAGAAATAAGTATATTTTTAGTGAGTAATATTTTTCATACAAAGTCATAAACAATTTTTATATTACCCGATATTTTTGAAAATAAAAATTTTATGGCCACTATCGCGCGTGTCAATAATAAAAAGCTACAGTAAACACTTATATAGATTTTCTTGAATTATAAGACTTATAATGGGGGATAAGTTTTTATTGAAATGCTCGGGGGAGCATGTTAAGCTATTGATCCCAGCCTGCCATACGAAAATCTATGGTAATCGTTACGAATAACTGGAGCCTAAAAAGCCTAAAAAATCGCAGTTAGACTGGAAGCCCCTTCCAAAGTGAGGGTCTCGGATGTGACCGGGACGAACGCAAGAATGATGATGAAGATTTTATAGCAACAATATATAAAACATTAGTAGGGGCGGTCTCTTTATATGCTATCTGCAAGTGATTTCGCGCACGGGAAAAAAACACCACAATGCTCGCAACATAGCCCTTTCATAGGAGGCACTGGTTGATGAAATTCGTTTTAATGAAGTCTTGTGGATAGAGCATATAATAATTATAGATACAATTATATATAATATAATTACCTAGTTTTATGTCATTGATTTCAGGCAAAATCTGCTCTCTCATTGGATTCGTGGAATCATTAATACCTATTATATACATACCGTTATATAGTAAGTTATTCGCCAAAACAGTGAACACTCTTCCTGGTGCTGTATATTTTCTGGGTGGAACTATGACAATACCGGCTTTCTTTATTTTCATGTAAGTAGATATAGGAAATATTTTTATTATTTACTGTTATAAGAAGTAAGATCTTGTTAAAACCATTATGATATACCTACATATACGAGCGGAGTGATTCAGCGTCAAATTAATTGATCAAGTCGAATCAACAGTTCACCTCAGTTATTGTCGATAAGTAATCAGGACCATAGGGGTCATCTCGAATGAAAGAACCCTGGGTCTGCCGGGGTGCGAGGGATATGTTGGCTACTATCTCACCCTCGGTACTAAATTTAGTCAGTTCGAGTCCGACATAACCTCCCCAACCAGCTCCAGTTTGAAGTATCCATGGGGATTAATCGCACGATAAAAAAAGACCATAGGGTAAAGATCTAGTCGCAATCAATATTTTATTAATAAAAAAGACCTATCTCACTATTGGAGATACCAAAAATAGAAGAAGAGTCTATCCCATACTCCAACGTGAAACCTTCAACAGCCACCAGGATATCGAATAGATATAATGATGACTTTAAGTACATTATTAATAGTAGGTTACATACTTCGGAGTTAAATAAAAAGTAATTGACTCTCAAAAAACAAGAATGCTTAATAAAAGGTCTAGGTTGTTTCTTGACCTCGTATTAAGTAAAATACATGACGGAATTTAGCTTGTGTTGTAGTATACAATTCGCTTGATGACGGTATTTTTTGTAGTAGAAATAAATACTCACGTTTTTGATTTTGTCACGTTATTCGGTCAAAGACAGTAAGTACCTACTCGTATATTACTTAGTGGTACTCATGCAGGCACAATGTAGGTGCTAGTAGCGTACCAGTAGATAAGTGCCATCGACGTTGGTCATGCACCATACCTATTGGTAAGCTGGCAAGAATCGTGTTACAGGAATCCGTCAACACTGATGAGGTCTTTAACTGCGGTGAAATTATGCGCAAGGATCACATACCGTGGAAAACCGCCTAAATGCAAAAGAAATGAATCTATACTTTCTTTTACTTTTTACAGAGCGTTGTACGTGCTACACAGGAGGCAAGAGAGAGATGCAGTGAAGGATCCAGCTGTAAAAGAGAGGCACACGCACGACAATGACGTCACCTCACTATAACATTAAAAAAGTAAATTCTATTTACACATAAGTAATTAGGTACATAAAAGTAATAATATTGATACAGAGTAGGCGGGCGGATTTTATTCTTGCATACCGGACTCCCTAATAGGCAATAGGCTCCTTTTTGCCCTGCGTGGATGGTTATGTCGGACTCAATAACCGACCAAAACCACACGGCCGTCTTAGGCCATCGGTTGCCGAGGGAGAGGTAGCCTCTGGCATATCCTTCACACTCGCGCTGATCCAGGGCCAGCGATAGGCTCCTGTAATGGAGCATTGCCACCGAGTGGTTTTAGTCGGCAAACATTTGGCTGTTGCTGTTGCAACAGCCAAATGCTTTTTTTTTACATCTGGCAACCTGTTGCAAAGAAACTGCAACTTCAACTTTTAGTTGGCTTTTGCAGCAGAATCACCGCAATTTCGCTATCGTCAAGTATATTATTATTTAGTAAATGTAATATAATTTTTGTTAATGTCAAGACACCAGTATCATGATTTTCCAGTGAGATCAGATAGTCGATCAGGACGAGTGGTTGGATTTTAGAGGGCTGGTAGAGAAAATAATTCGCCATTTACTATTAAGCCCGAGGGATAGAATATAATATGATTCCCTTAGGTGCACATAAGATCATTAGCTAAATGTAAAATTTTAGGCGTTTTTGGTAAACTTCGAAAAAAAATCATTTTACTACTGTGATTATGGACCAACACTAGCAGTACCTAATGGCATCCACTCATAAAGTTTCGGAGTTCTATAACAAAACCGAAAATATGAACGGAATGTTCAGTGAACAGACAAGCCATCTAAAACTCATTAGACATCTGCGTAATAACCTATTATAGTAATTAGGAACAAATGTATTTTTGGCTCATTAGAGTTCAGATTTCAAATTGTGTGTGTGATGAATATTAATTTGCTGAATACTGCTATCATCATCATCATCATCGCTAGAAGCCGGAATCTGCGTCGAGCCAGCCGCAGTGATCAGATAGTTCTCGATTGAGAAGTTCTTATCCTGGGTTATCTATCCTTGATTCTACTAATTACAAAAATTACAATATAATTTTGGACTCTACCTACTTCTACATTTTTAAAGTCCAAAAGTTAACGGCATTGTGTAGCATGTGTGACTCTTTTTCATTTCATTATGAACTTTAATCGTATAACCGTAAAGATCAAAATTCAATTGCAGTTTTTGTAATCCCTGTCTTTAACTATCATCAATAGAATCAAGGTCCAAGGTATTATTATTAGTTGAAACCGTGAAGCTGAGGGCCACCATTGTAAGATTGTCGGTGTCAGTGATCGTGACCCCAATTTTCTTCTCTTATTTTCTGTTTCATACCAATAAGGTGGTAGACTAGCACTTAGCCTATTTGATAAAAAGTGGTTACCGTGGTCTATTGATGTTGGCAACACCAGGAGCGTCTCACTCGTGCCAACTGCCACTGCCAACCCTGCGAGGTCATGAAGATTAATAGAATTTCTGTGCTGTAAATACTGAAACCATAGCAGGGTTTCATACTATCACATATTAGTATCAACTTAAGCTCTCGGTCTTCCTACTGACAATACAAAACCAGTGAATTCTGGTCACCCTACTCACCGCTGAAAACACAAAGGGCGGTACTTCCCCAGTCCGACTGCTTATTTGAGACGGGATAGAATAGAATGAAATAATAATTTTATTGATGTATATAAAAGATGTTACAAATAAACACTCATCATAAGCCCGCTCCAGCCGACCTTGGTGACATGCAAAATCTTTTTTTTTGTCTCTAAGTCTGGCAGACATTTGTTCTTATGAATACCAGAGGAGATAGCAGGGAGATACCATCATTTCCTACCTCCATAAAATATTCAGACTTTAGCTTATCAAATAAGTTACCTCATCGGAGATTTTCATCTCGTCAGGAGTCAGGAATCTGCTTTAACATTAACTAGTGACATATACTCGTAGATTATTTATTTATCATTATTAGTACAGTCAAATCAAAACAATCAAATCAAAAATCATTTATTCTGCATAGACAAGTAAACGTGACTTACAAAACGTCAATATTAACAACATTTTATCAAATGCAAACGGACCACCCACCGGTTCGAAACGCGGCCCCGACCTGAGAAGACTCCGGCAAGAAACTCAGCGGGCTTTTCTTTTTTTTTTGTCTATTTACAATAATTTACTTAGTCTAGATACAAAATTTAGCTGAGTAGCAAGTTGAGTTAGCAGCTCATTTCCAGGCTTGTTTATTATCCAAAGTGTAGTTGCAAATGCTCATTAATATTTCAGTAAAATAAATTGTTCGTGATTGTAAGGATACATTACGAGATGTATGTACTTGTTAAATTGGGGTCACCCAGCTGCGTAAGTAGGTTACTACTTTCATTTTTCGTTACATAATGTAAAAGTGTGAAGTATGCACTTGAGGCGAGTAGGGTCTCGAAAGTTTTGAAACCGGTGCCCCCTTGAGCTTACGATGAATCTGGAAACTTTTTTAATCCATTTCCTTACTCTTGTAACGCTATAACCCAAAGTCTAGAGTTATACGTACGATAGGACTTATTGCTTTTTTGCTGAAAAAAGTTCGCTGCTTAAACAATTTTAGTCGGACACCAATTGAAATAGCTGGCGACGATATTGCTTGAAGCAAACAGCATTCATTAATGTTAAGTGATTTTTAAAGTTCTTTTTTTAACATGAGCAAATTGCCCTCTTTATAATATGATGTGATTTTTGATAGCAAAGCTATTGCCGCTGATCAGTTTGCAAGCAATCAGTTAGATGGTTTAAAATGATTAACACTAATAATGTTTCAAATCTTGAATTTACATTTAATAAATGTTAGAATGAAAATGTTAAATTAGGTTATACCTATTCGTAATAATAAGCCGTCTAATGAATTTTTTTCACAATGAATAATAATAATTATAATAACCACCGGTAGTTTGGTCCCTGTACCCGATAACGGTGGGCTACGCTTTTATATTTTTAAATATTATGTTTTTAGAAATGTATAAAGAGGTATTAAAGGTATAAATTTAAAAGGTATAAAAGTGAATAAAGAGGAATAATAAAAATGAATAATAATAAAATTGAAGAAAAATGGACAATGAAATTGAAGAAGACAACATGAAGAAAAATTAAAAAAGATTTACGAGTACCTACTTGATTGATCTATAAATCTAGGGTTATTTTTGGTTTTGCTTATAATATGTCTTCTATGAAACTAACCGTCTAATTTCCTAACTCCGCCGAGAGGAAAACTGGCTTCAAAATTTTTTAATCTGCTAAATATTTTATACCACTTTATTTTGAAGGTGTAATAACAAAAGTGTAAAATCAACTATAGGAACTCTTCACCTCTTCGCCTGCTATAATCTTAATAGCATCAAATGATTATAGTAGGAGAGGCGAGTACACTAAACTTGTTGTTACTGGAGCGTCGTGGAAACCTTGATAGATTAGATGACAGGTAGACTAATGATCCTATAATTTTACCATTTTCAATGGTAGGTAAAACGCTTACAAAATATTATTAAAAGCATGTGCTTTTAATAATATTTTTTTTTTTTGCTTTTAAGAACTGAGAAAATATAAATAAGGTCAAACTAATAAAAAATCTTTATTTAAATTTGACCTTATTTATATTTTCTCAGTTATTCTAATATGATTACATCTATAATTAAATAAAAAATATACTTGTCACATTCTAGTAGATTCAGAAATTGTCACACCTCTATATTAAGGGCCCCTACTGGCTGGAGGTACTGACGCTCTCGAAGAACTCCAAAAATCCATTCCAGGACTTCTCTACCAGTAGGATGAAAGTAAAAGAAGAAGTCTACCAAACAGTAATTGTGCCGAGTCAATACAGACGTCCTTGTTCTTAATTATGAAGAAATTTAGTCTTATTGCTGTCTCAAGTGACCAATGTAATCAGACTCATCGAGTCCTTTGCAAGGCTACGAACAATTGGGACACAATACACAACACACAAAATTTTAAGATTGAACATACAATGTAAGATTATTTAGCGAACGCACTGTTATACAGTCATTCATAACACATAACTACTGTTGCTATATTAATCACAATTTGTTTTGTGAGTCACAAACCAATTGTACAATGATGATACTTCCGTCCATTGTCCATCCATGATACTTCTATTCTTAATAATCTGGGATTTAATTTAGGTAATATAGCAAAAATTGTATGTGGTTTTGTACCAACTTATTGGCCTATTACTCCATAACCGAGGGGCTAAATGGGGAAACCGTTGTAGTGTTTCGGTTGTCGGCCACGCCGGCGCCTGAAGTCTTGGACACGCCGTGTGTTTCAGTCGGTCCGAGCCCGACATAACCACTTTCACCAACTCCGGTAGAAGTAATATCCATGGAAATTTAGCACACGTAAAAAGACCGACTTTTACAGAAAAGTCTTAAAATCAGTAAATCAGTATTTAGTGCCAGTTTTGGTGCTTTTTAGTTGTTGAAGTCAGTTTCATTTTAATATTTTTTTATTATCATCAGCACTTATGGCAAAGAATCATTTTGGCCTCACAGTACCCGAGTAATGAGAGATATCCTTTTAAAGCGGCTATAGAAAGGTCAACTTAAATTTCAATCTTCTAAATAAACCTTAAGTTTATATTTGTATTTATTTAATGTGTTAAGCTAATTTGGGTCGGCGATAACACCAATCGTCTTTTTTGCTTTGTGATTTTTATTTGGCAACTTTTGAGATTAAATTCAAGCACTACCAACCTCCTCGGGGGTTTTTCTGTTATATTGTTTCATTTTAATATTTGTTTTCTGATTTGCTGGTGTGAAGATAATTTGTAGGGCAATTTTAAATAACATTGGATTATCTAAGTACTTTTTTGAAAATATAAAATTGTTTTGATTCGTTCTTTGTACGGTGAATTTTTCTTTTGTGTATAAGGGTACCCGTTGGGTGCAGCAATTGAAGGTCGATGGAGGACGCCAATGTTCAGCAGTGGATGTCTTATGCCTGAAATAATGATAATTCATAATAAAACGTTTTATCATATTATAATGTGTTTGTTATCATATAAGTTAAATATTTAAATAAAATTGTCACTACCATATACTATTATTTATTCCAAGAATGAACTTCTATCTAAAATGGATAACCTTTCAACTAAAGTAAGTAGGTACATCTAGCAATGTAGCTTGGGTTTAGGGAAACTAAACCTAAACTAAAATAGATGGCCAAAAAATTGATAGAAAAGGGAAATAGTTCACTTCGATAGTGCATTACACTACCGACGTGAACTATGAAATATATTTCTAGAAAAGGATTCAACCCTAGCAATTTAGCGGAATTCAAACTAGGGACCTCTCGATCCTAACCATAAATATACTAACTTAACACTAATAAGACTTTTCGGGACTAAATTTCGTGAAGAAAATTACAAACAGAGGTAATACGCTGAATATTATTCAATTACAAAAACCAGCATCAGTGAATCACTCAATTAATTTTCCCAGACCGAACCTACCACACCTGACGTGGTACAAGTCATTGGTGTGGTTTTCCTTGTGAACATGTGACAGACTAATGGGGTCAAGGGCCATGATCAGAAAATAAAACCACGTAAGAAAACACTGGATTGCTTTAAAATTCTTAGAAAACTTATACAGTAACTGTTCCAACATTATTCGAATACCGTAAACCGCGGTAGCCTAATGGTATGGGTAGTGGACTGCTGAGACGAGGTCTTGGGTTCGATCCTAGGTTTTACCATGGCACACACCAATGACTTTTCGATGCTTTTCGAAGTTATGTGTGTATTTATCGCAGGTTTATAAGTGCCCGGTTAATGGCAAAAGGCTCGCCACCTATTACTTTGGGATCGTTATGTTATGTGTTATTATTTGAATACTAAACAACTCTATGGTTAATAGTTTCTTAGAGTTTTATAGGCACCGTTTAAAGCAAGACATAAAGTTATGAATGAATCCTTATAATGAATTAAAGGTAGCAGCAAGGTTGAAATATATTAATATGCTAGCAGAATATTTATCGTCTTGGTATAATATTGAGTTTTTGGAGTTCTAATCTACAAGAAGAAAAAAATAGAGGGAATGGTACAGGATTTAAATGTAAGAAAATATATTGGGGGAGGGAAGTGAGCCCACCACTCAACAACCCCACCTATAGTAGAAGCAGTAGAGAAATAACATAGACGTGTGTGGTTTGACATTTTGACATTCCTTTGTTGTGACAATTAGTGATTTCTGCTATTGCTATTGCTATCGATGGGATTTTTAAACCGTGGGTAAATGGTGGGTACCCCATATATTATTTACAAATTTGTTTTTTTGTGTGCAATTTGGCAATCCCTTCTATGACAATTAGTGATTTTTGCTATTGACATTGCTATCGTTGTGATTATTAAACCATTGGTGAGTGATGGGTTCCTCTCCCTCCCCCAATATATTTTCTTGTAATGGATTTCCGTAATATAACGCCTACCTTAATATTTTATTTGACATTAGTTTATATCTTTACATATACTTTAATAAAGGTATATACTTAATTGCCTTGACCGTGTGCTGTATATATAGTGAGCCTAGATTATAATGTAGCCTTAGTATATAATGACCTGCAAGGCGTGCTAAGAATCAAGGACTTAGAGCACAAAGTTAAAAATACATGAAAATAGTTAGTATTTATCACATTAAATTCTTCATAAATGTGATATATTCGTATCTCTGTAGTTGATCATAAAAATGCGCTCAATATGAAAGAACTTTACTGATACTGAAAAATCTGATTGGTTCTGAAAATTAATTACAGACTTTTCTTAGTAAATTTACCTACCCTACTTACCTTATTTAAATTCTGGACATAGGCTTCTCCCAAAGGAGATGGAAATCCGTGGGCCCAAAATGTAATAAGTTGAAATATGATCTAAAAAAATAGTAATATTTTTGTGTCTTAGAATATGAGAAATCACCTCAATTCTCTGTCTGGAAGCGGAGAAATATGAGAAAATAGTTTTCGTGAGATAACCGATTAAATAATCGATTACACATTTACAGTAAATAATTAACTCAAAGTAATTAAATGCACTATATATACTTACATGCAATATAGTGCATATAGTTACAGTCATATTATTAAACCAAATATCAATTAATTACTGAAAAACCAATATCAATGATTATTGATTTAATATCGATTGAAATCTCTCTTATATTTTTAGTCTGTTACTGTCAGTAACTGGCTGTTACTGACAGCTGAAAAGAAAAATAATAGCATTGACAATTGACACTAGACAGTTACCGTTTTGTTTGCTCATAGTGTTGTTGCAATAGCGATAGTTTAGCTATCGATAGTTGACTTTGAAAAATAGTCGATAGCGCGAATAAGCCTATCGAAAATATCGAAATGCTGCAATAGTATCGTAAAATGTTAGACTATCGATAGGGCAAAACTATCGATAGTATCACGCTTTCTTTCGGTAGTATTGATACTATCGATACTATCGTTTGTGTCTGTAATGATACTATCGATAGTATCGATACTATTGATCTAAAGCAAAAGTATTACTTATTATTAACAATCGATACTATCGATAGTATCGATAGTATCGTCCAGGGTCGATATTTTCGACAGGACAATCGATAGCAATCAAAAATAAAAATCTAAAGCAAAAGTATTACTTATTATTAACAATCGATACTATCGATAGTATCGTCCAGGGTCGATATTTTCGATAGGACAATCGATAGTATGACTGATTCTCAAGGTCACGTTAGTATCACGATACTATCGAATTATCGATAGACTATCGCTATCGCAACAACACTATTTGCTCACTCGTTTCGTGTTTTCCAATACGTTTTGATTTCTTTCCCGATTATTTGTGATTTTTACGACCACTGCTTTGTATTTTACGGATTCTGACCCTGCCTACCGTGTGCTACGTTGGACACCGAAGATCGCTCACACGGATTTTACCGCCGGCTTGTGGATTGGATATTATTGAAACTATGGATCGCTGTGTGAATTGTGGGATATCCACTGGTCATTGCAATACACTGGGTCGACCACCCTTACACGATGAAATAATTCTGTCAGTGATTCAGCAATGGCTTGCACCTCAGTCTGTGAGTAAATATAACCTCATCTAACCAGCTACCATCCTGGGAGGTGTAAAATACATATAATTAGAAGGCCTATGGAGGTTGTTTACAGTTATGGCAAAGAATTATTTTTTTATCAATCAATGTTTTATTACCCTAATATGTTTTCTTGTATTTATTTTTTGTTTTGTTTTTGGTGTACAATAAAGAGTAATCTATCTATCTATCTATCTAATACAGAACAGTTAATTATGTATTGTTTAATGTAGCTGAAGATTAATAAAACTTATTTTATTAATATTTTAGTCGACGGCTTTCGTAGAAGAAGGGAGGCTATAGTAATTCATTACTGGTACTGCAATTGTATTGTAGGGAAACGACCTATAGGCTGCTGCGCTCATATTCTAGACGACATTTTAATTATAACAGAAGGCGAATAAAACACTATATTAAAAAATGATGTTTTATTTTATTTTAGACATCCTTTCCCTATCTCTTCACCTGTTACCTACCTATAGCTTGAAGTTCATATGATTTTTCAAACATTTTCTAGTAAATATAATAACTATAAGTGCAAAAGAACACATTTTGCACTTCAGGAATCAGCTGTAGTTAAAGATTGTAACATAACGTCACTTTTACATAATCTCTTATATCTCTGCTCTCAGATTGACAAAATCCGCAGAATATTCAGTAAAAGGTTGATAATATATATAAGCTATTAATTGACACCACTTTTATCTTCTTACACCCTGGGCCCAAGATTGTATGAAATCATTTCAGTCTCCTTTGGGAGGCTTTGACCTATTGTTTCCACCCTGGCCAAATAGGTTGGTACAGGGTTTAGTTTTCCTTTTATCGGAGTAATATCGTCTACGTATATTTTCGTAAGTCGAATCTTACGAACTCTTCGAATCAGATGGGGTGGTGATATTCTTTCTCGATCCGATAACAATTGTTAAGTTTATACAATACCCAAAACCTGGTAGAGACGTCTACTTATATACATATTCATAAAAAACTTAAAGTGTGCATTAGCTTAGAATGGGTTTTTAGCTGTCACTCTAAAATTACACACAATTTAAAAATATTATGTAAGTATAAAAAAATAAGTTTTTGAAAGAGTTTTTTTTTTCTTTTTTTTTATCTATGGCACGTCAATTTGACTTCACCTCGCCTGATGTTAAGCTGAAGGCAAAGTCCCATGAGAGAGGGTCACCATTGCAAACACGTTCAGTGCTACAATGGTGGCGCTCAGCTTGACGGCCTCATCAGATGCTTTTTCACGCCCCGCTTAAAGGACCCGGGACTGTAGGAAGAAGGAAACACGTGCGCCGGCAAGGAATTCCAGGACTTAATGGTACGGCAGAGAAAAGACTCACCGAAACCTTGGTTCTTGATGGAATATTCTGTACCGTATGCGAGTGACACCTAAGCCCTGCACGCGTTGTCCTGTGTAGGAAAGGGGAGGGTGGGATTAATTAGAAGAGCTCATCAGAACATTCACCATGGTAGAGACGGTAAAATACTGCCATTATAAAGACTGAAATAAAGCAAATGATGATCAGATGAAGATATATTACAATATGGTTTTTGTAGACCAGCAGTTGAGAAACTCCAGCAACGCCCTCCAAAAACAGAAGGCGCCAAGTTGAGCCCTAGTTACCTCCTGTACTACTCTCTAAGCAGGTTACTAGGTCTTCCTTCCTGGGTTAATGTGGTAATTAACTGCTATGATAAGGAAAATAGTGTCTTTTATAGTTTTATTGGGTTCAATTCCAACGTAGCTACTTAGCGTTCGCCTGTGTGTTAGTTTTAAGGTAATGGGCGTGAATTTTTTCAAAGAGTAACTGAAGTATGTGCGTTAATTTTTTTTACTGACTGCTAGTAACGTGAGCTTCCACACATTACTTATGTACATATACTTACATATCCATTTGAACGTAAGTAATTACAGCATTAAGTACAGATACGTGACACATGGTTTCAGGCTCGAATGGAATAAAAGGACTCAACTTATTCGACCACACAATAAGCAGATAAACTGTCGTAAAGAGTTCTTGAAAATTATCAAATTTTATGATTTTTTTTTTTTAATTTTGTTTGCAAAATGTCTTCTTGACAGAGAGTGGATGTGGCTTATGGAGGCTTTTGGAGATATTTCCGATTCTACTCAACCGATTATGATGACACCTACGTAAATATTGTAAGTCTGATAAGGGTTTTCTAACAAAATGAATGAAATGAAATAGTTTATGCATTCGTCGCGGACTAATAAAAAATATTTTTGGTTTCAAATCGTTTTTCTAACCAAAGTCAAGTAGCTACTTCTGTACATTACACGAATTAAAAAAAAAAATACTTGTATAGCTGTACTTCAATTACAGGCTTGAAGTAGGTACAGCTGTACTTCATAATTATATAATAGTAGGTATAATAACATAGGATATTAACAATTTTGTAGAGCACTTGTATGGTGGTTGAGATAAAATTAGGTATTTATGTAATGTGGAGAACTCGTTCCGATTTCATACATTGATAGTTTGATTGATGTAGAAGCGACATCTATGATTATTTTAATTGAACCAGGATGTAAAAATTTATTCAATAAATTAGACAGAATACAGAAACGCCTTACGATAACCATGTGGCAATATGCGAATGAAACCACAGACCGCAAATGACTAGGCACCAGCGACGGTTTACTAGAATGGAACTTACCACCTTTAGCTTATAAAAAGTCATTACAAATAAGAATCTCTACGTGTCTGTTAAAATTATCCTTTGTAACAACTAGGTATATTTTATAGCTTGGCTTTTTTATCAGATATACAATAACATTATCATTGGTAGACTCCAGGCTCGGGATACGACGTCCTCCAGATGATGATGATGATGATGATGATGACGAATGCTGTTAATGGGAATTAACACAAATAGAGTAAATATCATCATCGATCGATCATTTAACATATTACTTTTTAATTACATAAGATAATTTAACTTCTAACTTAACTAGATAACAAAGTAGGTACTTACATTGTTTTCATATTAAATTTATTAATCATAAAACAAACTCCTACCAGCAAATTACTATCTTACAATTGAAATTGATTCTTAAGTATTTGTTTTAATTTTGTATAAACACTGCCAAGTGTTTTCAAATGTTAAAATATTGATAACGAGTGTGAATGACTGATTGATTTGTTTCACAATTTATTTTATATAGGTATTTAATATTCCAACATAATTTTAGGTAAGAAAAAAATAACCTCCTATTAAATAAAAATGGAATCATAGAAAAAACAGGTTAACAACCTCTACTTATTGCAAGCGGTAACAATATCTGTTGCTAGATAAGTCCTCACATTTCTTAATGACCGTCATACTACTCATTACAACGCTACGTGTTAACCGGGTGTCAGTTTTTAAGTAAATACATTTAAACTAAAACGTTTAAACTGAAAGCGTGTATACTTGTCTTGTATACACAGTTGCGATCAATATACTTACTACTTAATAGTTATATAGACATTTCAGTCGTAAAGTTGGCCATTGAAGAAGATGGAACAAAGTTGTCCGAAGTGTAACTCAGGGTACAAGACAAATTGAGCCACATATTTATTAAAAGTGGTGTCGTCGACAGTGGAACTTGTGTTATCGTATCGGGCGAGATGCGAGCTCGTATGCGCCGGCGCACTCTCATATCGTGTGTAAATTTACAACCTGACGTTTACAGCTCAGGTTTTTGGAAACGACAAATACATAACCACGGATTAAACGTATAGTCACCGTCAAGTGTCTTTAAAGTATAGTGCAGTGCGTAGTTTAAGTTGTGAGCTCCGGCAATTTACTAACTCTCACTTTTCTGAAATAATTGCCATTATGATTGGAAACAGTGTCAACGATTTGACCAGATCTAATGTCCAGCTAACAGGATTCTCGAGAAGAACATGGAGAGAAAAGTCCAAAAACGTATTAAAAAATATAAAATATTTTTTTCGTGAAACAACTGTAGAGCCTTGTTTATTTACTTACATGATGTGCACCGCTATTTCGTCGTTAGCTGTACAGAACATGCATTTGGAGAAATCTTGTAGAGTTAATTTAGAATATGGAGATGATATTTGCGACCAAATTGCCCGAAGAAATACTACTGGTCTGCAAGAAGAAGTTAAGCAGGTACAATCGCTGGTTGCTCGAGTGGTCGCTTGGAAGTTCCCCCTTCAGACGGCAATACCAGCTGTACTGGTGCTATTTGTTGGTGCTTGGAGTGATAAGTACAAAAAAAGAAAAATATGTATACTATTCCCTTTTATTGGAGAGATTCTTTGTAACATTGGTTTGTTATTCGCTACCTATTTCTTCAAAGAGTTATCCTTAACTGCGACGGCATTGATTGAGGCTTTACCTGCGGCATTTACTGGCAGCTATATCATTATATTTATGGGAATGTACAGTTTCATAGCCGATAGGACTTCAATAGAAAATAGAACATTCCGCCTTGGACTTGTGACGATATGTGTAACAGCCGGTACGCCAACTGGAACAGCATTGAGTGGTATACTGTTGCGTGTTATAGGATACTATGGAGTATTTTCTTTGTTATTGGGATTGCATATAATGTCGTTTGTATATGGTCTTTTGAGACTTGAAGATGTTACTCCTGAAGAAACCAAATATTTGCCTGATAAGGAATTAAATGGATATCGAAAGGTGTTTAGGGATGTTTTTCAGCTTGTTGGTAATACCGTACTGGTGGCTTTAAGACCAAGGGTGTTGAGAGGCAGGACTCAGATATTTTGTGTGATATTGTTGTATCTGCTGATGGTTGGACCTCTTTATGGTGAGTAACACTATTATGTATATTTCCAATGACGTAGATATTATTATTAATAATGTTGTCGTTTTATATGCGTATAACGCATCATTAGTTTATAATAATATCATTGATTATATCAATAAAGTTATACACGCTGTATGATAGGTACAATGTGCATTATGTGCAACCTTGCAAAGGCTGACATTTAGTGCGTCATATTTATCGTTTTTGTTCTCTATATAATACTATAATAAATAAATACTTTTTGTTTCTTTATTTTTTAAATCGGACACGTCAATTTGACTTCACCTTGCCTGATGGTAAGTTAAGGCAAGTCTTATGAAAGTGCGTCACCATTACAAACACGTACGATGTTTCTTTTTGCGTTTAACCAGGTTTGCCCTTTAGGGTCCGAGGTACAACTTTTTCAGAAGTCAACAACAATGTTTGATCAAACAACACTTGAGAGGAAAATCTGTATCAAATCCGCCCTCGTTGTTAATAAGGGCAGGTTGATTAGAACTTGAAGGATTTTAATTAGGCCCTAAAGTCAAAGTCAATTGGTTTATTCAGAATTGTGCAAATCATCAATCTTTTTTATGTCAATAATAATTCTAGGTACTTAAACTAAGTTGACATTGACCCTGGTCCCTACGTTGAACACAATTGATTGGTTACATAATTGAATGTCCTTATGAATTTTATTTTCATTAAAAATATTGTAAATAACTCTGGACGAAATGGTATTTGATATAGTGACTACTAAAATTCAATTCGTAAATCGCACTAACATTTCCTTTAATTATAATTTATAGAGTTTGTTTTATGTTTTCATTTAAGATAAATTCTATTTATTTTTTATAGTAGTTTCATAAGTAAAAAAAAAGTGTTTATATTGATTTAGACTTACACGATTTTCACACATAATTATGACGTAACGGGAGTCGCGTTCCGTTAAATTAAATTTTGTTTATTTTTTGTGTACATAAATATTTCCGTTGCCCTTGCACCTTACCCTTGGATTCACCAAATTTATTTTTGCATACAGACCTTGCCCTAACAATAAGGAAAAATAAAAAAATTATGAAGTTAGTCTTGCAAATAATTATGTATTCCACATTTTAATTATATGAGTCATAGTCAGACGACATATAGCCTGATGACCTTCAACAATAATTGCATTATCGAAAGCAAAAATGGTGTTTAGAGTCCAGTACCTCCAAAAGAAAAATACGGTAACCTTATAGGATCATTTCGTTGTCCGTCTGTCTGTCAAGACAATTTTATCCAGAAAACGTGGAGGAGGTACCAACTTGAAATTTATTCCACATATTGAAGTCTGTAATGTTTTGAAACTGTGCAAAATCTAACATCTAAGTCAACATAATCAAAATATATTGATTGCAGTTTATGTAGCATAAGTTGGTCCTGAAATCCAATTTAGTACGAGCAGAAATAGCTCCTTCCTTCATGAGCGCGATCCTGGGTATGACGGGTGAAGTCTAAGGTTAAATAGGGACACTGTGGTACCCACACTAGTAGGGTCAGCCGGTGTGTAAAGTAAATGTTGCTTACTATCTCACCTCCAACAGTGGAAGAACCAAATACGGTGTGCGATTTAGTCGGTTCGAGTCCAACATAACTTCTCACAGGCTTCGATGAGATTGGGGATTTAGCGCGAAATAAAACCTGGCTTAAGCTTCCAAAAGCTATGGCAAACTTAAGAAAAGTAGTATTATTGACGTCAATATTATATATAAAAACAATGCTTTTAATATATTGAGAAAAATGACGAATATTGCACATTGCCTTCATAAATATGTAGTACGAAGGTTCGTATAACGATCGATGATACAATACATACCTACCTAAAAATAATATTGTTATTTACACTATTCCTATATATAGAACAGTGTTAATATTATTCTTAATGCATCATGCAATTCATTATAACACTAAATATTACACAATTATGGTTTTAGGCACTTAAAATAAATACTTATTACATGATGCAATTATTAGACAACAAAAATATAAGATTAATATCTTATAACACTTATAACTCGAGTAGGTAATTATATTTTTTACTAATAAAAATACAATAGTTATACTCCGTGACAAAAATCTATGACTTTATACAATAGGTATTAAATAAAGAGGAAAGTAAACAGTTAAGTAGTTTACACAGTTACATTTCCATTAGTAGATTAGCCAGTGAACTATTATTCAATAACTCGGCTAATTTACAAATAGGATTCAACTTCTGACCCAAGGTTCCAGAATTTTGGAATTCAAGTTACGTATTTCAAAGTACAGAAAGCGTACTTAAATTTTCCTAACCTAGATCATAGATAAGGGATTTGCAAACAGCGGAATCGTGTATCTAGGTAGGCATATCTAATGCACGTTTTGTTGTAAAACGAATCCTCAATACATGTATATTATTCAAAATTAACTTACTCCACTACAGTAAACCCTACTTACATTTAATTGGCTGAATTCGACTCTACGTTTAATAATAATTAAATGTGTAGGTAGTGGCTCAAAAACCTCATTTGATGTAATTGTAAATTTATTCATGATTGTAACTTAGATACCTACATTAAAGATACAATAGTCACGACATTATTATCATTCTCTTAGCAACTCATTCGTTTGTATCCAAGATTTTTACGTTAAATTCGGGAGTTCAGTTCCTTCTTCATATTTATTTGGCCGTCTGGTTGTCCTTACCTCGATAGTTACGTCAGAACCTCCTTAGTTAGTCACCAGGTTTACTAACTAGCGGTGACATCAACTAGTTCGCTTAATATACTAATAGGATCCTATTAAGCACTAGCTCTACTAACCCATATCATATTATGGGTATTAACCTAACCAATAATACCATACCATGACCCAATTACAGCGCTTTAATCTATATCCGTTAGTAAAAATTTAAAAAGCAAATGAAAGGCAATATTAAATTGTTTTGGAAATGATTCATCATAATATTTATTTCGGAAACTATACAACATCGTAATCTAAAAACTGTATTAAACATAGTTCCTATAATTTAATCGCATTGCAATTTGTATTACCTAGGTATCAAGAGGCAAGTAGGTTACAAACTGGGAAGCCTTGACTCCAATACTTACTTTCCTGTTATCTTACTTTCAACTTAGAAGAACTAGTGTGCTGCCTGCATATATTTTTGATGTACAAGTTCGTGATAAAAATGCGCTGGTTGTTACGTAATTATGTTATGGGTGCATTACGTAATCCAATCTCGAGTAATCATTATAATGAATGCATTAATCAAAACGTTTCGTTGCCTATTTTTTTAATGTCTTTTAATAAAACAACTCATTTTCAAAATATCACCGTGGCAGCATCGTTGCAATGTTAAAAAATATTGGTACTTTTAAAAATATTTTGTACGTCTGCATATTTTACTTTTGTGTTTATTCTTGCACTCGTATATTAGCGAATCAATCTACAATTATGTAACGAAATCTAACCATTAATTGCCACTACTGCCAATTTTGTAGTCCTGTGATAACATTTTTCGTATCACGTCCTTGGCCATCAACCGTATATCCTTCTTCCGACCTCCGTAATGTAGATTCTGCTGCCTAGAAATTCTAACAAGCAAAACCAGTTAAAATGCTTCATCCAAATCAGAAATAAAACTATGTATTGATTTAATAATTAATTGTACTTCTTACAGGTACTTAATACTTGCGACAGCTCGTATTCTTATCGTACACCCTTTTTCGTTCTTCATTAGAGTGACAAAACCAGTTACATCCAGAGTCAGTGCTGCACCAAAGTTTCATTCGTCATTCAGGTCTTTCACTTAGGCAAAAAATTATTGTTACGGACTGTTTGACTCTTCCTATCAGTTCACTCTTGGATGAAACACTCTTCTACCAGTTATTCACTCATTTATTTTCACAAGGTCTTCTACCTTAACACTTGACTTGACCTGTTTTTCTGTCTAACAATCAATTCTTCAATGATTAACCGCAATATTTAACGACAATTTTTACCTGCTTAAGTACAATTTTTTATCCTTAGTTCGCAGTGCACGTCAAGGAGCATTCTTAATTTACTAGAACTTTATTTACATTTCTTCATACCATAGACCGGGTTACGGGGCAACATAATTCTTACATTCAGATTACAACTAAGTTTTAGTTATATTTAGATAATTTTTGGTTCGACGTAAGTACCTTAGACGTACGTAACTGTCTAAGTTTGTATTACATTAGGATACATCACACTAATGCCACAGTAACATATATTTTCGCAAAACTACAGTGAACACGACGGTAAATTCTTTAGCACTAGCGGCGATCATGAGCTCACAATTTACTTTTATTTTAATACAACATTGTAATCATTAATACAAGAATCGTAAAAAATGGAAACCTCACTTTCACAAGCCTCAAAAGGTAAAGAGATTGAGTAACAAATATTGTAGGCATAAATAAGGTTTCTAAAATATAAAAATTATCGTGTGTTGTATAATCGTTTTGTAATAATGCAAATATTAGGGTTTGATATTTATAATAATTTATTCGTGAATAGCTTGGAGACACATCGCTTCATACATAATATCTCCATTATAATAATTTCTTCAATAGGTCTGATCAAGACCAGTAATTTGTTTAAGTATAACAATTATTTAAAAAAATGAGTTGAAGAGAATTAAAATATTTTTCTAACTGTTTTCTTTGCAATTTAAATAATCACATATTTTTTATGTACAGATTATTAAAATTGTTACTTAATTTAATTCAATTGTTTTGATTCAAGTTGTTACTTAATTTAATTCAATTGACTTCTGGAACTAGCAAAATAAAAGTAAATGAAGTAGTTTAATAAAACCTGGGTAAATATCAAAGCTCAAAGTCACACGGCGGGCAATGGAAAGGGCTATGCTCGGAATTTCTCTGCGATATCGAATGGGAAATGAGTCGAACCGTAGACGAACGAAAGTGGTCGACATAGCCTACAGGGCTAGTAAACTGAAGTGGCAGTGGGCGGGGCACAAGAAGAACAGATGGCCGTTGGAGCCGAAAGGTTCTTGAATGGAGACCGCGTACCGGTAGACGAAGCGTCGGACGGCTCCCTGCGTGATGGACGGACATAGTCAAAGTCGCGGGTACCCAATGGATGCAGACCGCCTCCAACCAGTCGGATTGGACGTCGAAAAGGGTGAAATGATGAATGATGAATTATGGATAAACATGCAACAAATTCAAAGTAGACCAAAGAGTCCAGTGAGTTTGTTGTATTAATTGTAACTTATTATCCCTAATTTAACAGATGAGTTCATGAGTCAATTTGCAAATCAACCACATCAGATCAACTAGAAATAAATATGATAAACCAGTTCTGTTGATAATGTCAAAAAGTATAGTTTATTTTGTAGACATTCAGGTACTTATTGCAGTAGACACCTGCCTTCGACCAGAAAATTCAATTGAGCCTGTATTTATTGAGAACGTAAGAGATTTTGAGTTTTATCAATAAATAATTCTCACTGAGAGCTGTAAAACAATTTGTGTTGTTTGTTTTATTAAAAGGTGTCTGTTCAAGTCGTTATTTATTTTTTCAAATTTTAGAAAAAATTTTTACCTAATATAACAAAAATTCGTTCTAGTACTTTTTTTGGAAAAGGTCTCTGACAATGGTTTACGTTTTCATAACTCAATCGCATAGAAGTTTGGTTACAATATGCCCTTGAACTTCGTTCATTTTCGTTTGTACCATAATAGTTCTGGTAAATTATTATGCACATAGTAGCCTCAATTGAATGGTTGTAGGCTCAAATGCCACACATTACACTAACGATGTTACTGGCGCAAGGTAGACCATATAAATAAGGTCATGTGTCAAGCCAACATGATCTTAGTCACAGGAGCTTACACTAATGCACTAATGTTATAATATTACTTTTTACTTATTACTTTTTATTATTCTTTGCAGTTTGCACTGACAGTATAGAGATCCTCTAAACCTTCTCCTTTCCACCCTTCCCCATTCCCCCATGGTCCCACTAGGTTGCAAATGTAAATAGGCCACGGGAACCCTATTCCCACAGGTGGGCCGCATGCTTGTCACTTGCCACCTTTCATAACTGAGACCTAATTACGATAGATGTTTGATTATTGTATATTGATTATTATAGTCTTACTAGCTGTTGCCCGCGGCTTCGCCCGCGTGGACTTCTGATCCCGTTCCCGCTGCTCCATTCCGAGCATTTTCATATTTGTTCACCTTTTAAACCTTGTCTGGACTTCCACGAATAATTCAAGACCAAAATTAGCCAAATCGGTCCAGCCGTTTTCATGTTATGTCGTGACAACGGAAAACGGGTTTCACTTTTATATATATATAGATAAACATGACTAGTTAACTTCACAACAATCTTGACTAGCAAAGTAGGTACTCAAAAGATTTTGATATTGAGGTATTAAGATCTGTTTGAATACTTTGCTAGTCAGGATCTATCTGAAGCTGTCTATACATACCTAAATAAAAACTAAACAACACATATCAAAATGCAAAGATTAATAATGTTGCGTACCAATTTCAAATTGTGGAATACTAGTAATATTATTCAGCATAATGTTTTAACATACCTACATAATTTGAGTAGGTAGTTTTTAAGAGTAGAAAAAGGTTTCTAGTTACAAAATTTTACCTGATGAATTAAAAAAACTAATACATACAGATAAATCCGCTCGCTATGAAGAATTTAATTTATTTTATTCTTTATGTTTTTTGGTTATTCAATGAATGTATTTAGTTCAAATAAAAAATAGTTTGAACATAACATTGTACACAGACTTCGGAAATGATAACATTCTTTTTAATAATATTAAAAATATGGTTGTAATTTTCACTGATTAATAGCATTAGTAGTATTTTTAATCCCTAATATTGTAGTTATATCACTTAGTACAGGAATTTTATAAATTCACGTTATTTTTCGTGGCGGAGAAAGAATACGTAATTCCTCTAAGCACTTTCGGATTTGCTGGAAGAGAATGAGTTAAGCTTGCCTTTGTACATAACATCTCATAATTTATTTGTGCAATAAAGAATTTAAATAAAATTACTGCTAGGTAAGGAAACCTCAAAATAAAACCCCAAGCTAACCCTTCTGGGGAACAGTAGGCCAAAGTTTTCTAATATGGGGAAATGGAGATTGTAGATGAAACTTGCTTAAAAATATCTAGACACCCCACCTTCACACGGCACAATCCTATAACCCAATTGTTGCGTCACCTACTGGGTTCAAATTATGCCCATGGCTTTCACACAAATGCAAGCTGAGTTTCATCGCCATCCAGATAAACGGGTGGGTGCGACAATGTACAAAATAGACGAATAAACATTGATTTCAATTTAGATTACGTTTTCATAAGGGTTATTCATAGTAGGTACATACCACGCCGGTGAAGTAAAAAAAAAGAAAGAGTTGTGTTCGAAATTTTGGAACTATTCTATTTCCATGTTCCCAGTTTATATCTATTTGAATTTAATTCATATTCTTTTCACTTTTTTTTGGTAAAATAAATTTGAAGGATTGATGGACATTTACGTCAAAAACTATAACCTCTTAATTGAACACAAAACAAAGAATAAGAGAAAACTCCACAAAATAACAGAATATTTTTTGTTTCATTTGACAGTACGATATTAATTCAATTTAATATGTTTTTTGCTGCCATACAAAATTATTTGATCCGAATCAGTGGTCCATTGAATCCTAGTTCATGCTATTATATTAATTTTAGGCAAATCCATTAGTAGGTGTTCAGCAACACATTTTATTCGCTAAAATCTAATTATCTTTCATCAAACATATCGATAAGGACATCAAATGGTCTATTGAATCCTCCTCCATCCTATGATAATTAAAATCTTAACCATACTTTAGCAACTCCATTGGTAGGAGTTCAGCAACACATTTTATTCGCTAAAATCTAATTATAATTTCCTAAACAGATCGATAAGATTGTTAGGTCGGATCCCATACCAAGGCTTATCCTAGAGAAAGAAAAATATGGAGCAATATATTTTACTATTGATGAACCTACATCGAAAGGTAAAGATGTATTATCACCTAAATTTCCTAATTTTCAGTCCCACGCATTTGCTCGATTATCCCACGTTATAAGTGGGGGGCGAGGACATTAATGTCAACTGGGCACTTTCTCGGCTATTTATTTACTGACTCTATTCTACTCATAGATAAAAGTGGTTCGCCGCTATGTATGACACCCACGGCAAGAGATGGGATGACCCTCGCATTCCGGGAGTGACTTTCTCAAAATTTTACTCGATCTAATGTGTTTCGGACAGATGTGAGGCGCTGTCTTTTGACGACATCTTTCTACCATTAGCGTTTCAATGTTTATTTTAACATATAGATATTACTAATGATTTAGAAACTTGCACTTTTAAATATTATTATATCTCTTCTATGCTCTTAGTAGTCAAGATAATTTATAATCGTAAGGAATAATACAACATGAGTATACACGTACAGGGGTCCTATTGACGTCTTTTGGGATTCAATACTATTTTACCTGCCAGTTGGTGCTTCCCTTAAGCTACATAAGAGCCTCTAGTTAGTAGGTCAGACAATAGTCACTCCCAACCGCCATATCAATCAGAAACACAAGCTAATTAAGCTATGCTTACCATAACCTTGTGTAAATTCTCCTAGAAAAAAGAGCGAAAAATGCAAAGAATATGACATTAATAATGACATTATGTATTATTTAAATAGGTTATACAATTCGCGCCATAATATTTCTCAATGAGTGTGTTTACTGTGTGGTTCTTCTAATGATTAAATGGTATGCTTACGGGTAAGCCTTCACACTCCGTGATCATGTCTTATCAACACGTGTGCTGTCGCTATTACGAACGTAGGAAAATCAGGTTATCGTTTGCTTTTTTACGGGTGCAAAAACCAAGAACTGCGATCAGTTCGCAATACTAAACAGCACTATTCGTGCTACATAGAGCATCCGTAGTAGTTACAAGAATCACGTTGGGTATGCAGGAATCGTGTAAGTGTGATCTGACCTTCATGCTACGATGCACTGTAGGTCGTATCGGGTTACAATTAATCTATTTTATTATGTTTATAAATGAAGATGTTTAAATCAGATAAATATGTGTTTTTCCTTTTGACTTCAAGCTGTCAATATTATTAGACACTGCAAACAGAAGTGTAACAATCCTGTTCAAAACGTAAGTCCTCGGTTACATACCGCCCAGTGATATTGGACTCGGATTTTCGCATTTGAAATTACCTAAGAAATAGCCCACGTATCCCAGTTGATCCAGGGCCATCACCTTTTTGAGACTCTCCTGGAATTTGGGAACCACCAGTGTCCACGTCTTGCACCTAGAAAGTAAGAAGTGCCTATCCACTTTCATCTACAATCCGAAAAGCCTTTTAAATCAATTAGCCTATTGCAGTCTACTGTTGGATATAGGCCTTTTCCAATGTTGAGAGGCTTTGACAGTTGCCTCGCTGTTTCCACGCTGACAAGACAGGTTGGCACAGAGTTTCATTTCGAGTTATACTTCTCTCTCATCGTAATATCATCTGCGTATTTTCCGTTACCGACTCTTACGACACACTTCGGTGAGATGGGAGACAGTGGTAATAAAAAGAAAATAGATTACTAGAACCTATTCTCAAACAAAAAAGTCAATGCAAAGTAAAGCAAAAGTCCAGTATCACTTATAATACAAACCGCGTACGCCCGTGACCGATACGACAAGTGGTCCTAATACAGATAGGTATTACAAAAGAGACCGTATTTACGTCATTAGTCTCGAGAGTGAAAGTAAATAAACGACATTCAAGGCATTGATTTATGGCGCTATGTTAAGGTCATAACATTATTTTATTCATTTTAAGGTTATGAATTCGATTTTATTGTATAACAGTCGGTAGGTATATTTTGTATAAACTTGTACAGACAGATAAATACCGGTTGCCATACAAACATCTATGGCAGTCGTTACGGGTAGTTGTAGCCCTCAAAGTCCAACCAGTCTAACTTGGAACTTCGATATCGCCATTGGTCATTGGACCATTGGTTGTGGAGGTCAGATGGCAGTCGCTTCACGGAAAATATCGAAGTTCAGCCGTATCACAGATAGACTGGAAAGCCGACCCCAACTGAGTTGGGAAAAGGTTCAGAGAATGAATGATGTACAGACAGATAAATTCATCAATGTTGTGTGTACGGGACGTTATCCTGTACATCGACTCCTGTTGTGGAGTATGTGGTTGTAGTAGTTGTTGTGTGGAGACGAAGAAAAGATAGCCGACAGTAAACGAGTAAACGTATATTGTAGTGTTAAAGTTAACAGAGTAACTAAGTGGCCGATCTTTCCTTGAGAGTATTCACTTGTGGTCGTGATGATAGTCTCTATAAATGTCTCACCGTTTAATTGTTTGTAGTGGATATAAATAGCATATGTTACGAAATAAGTAATGACGCGCGGTACCAGTGCGGCCTGAGTGCAGCGTCAGCAACGCATGTAGGTACAGTCAAGACACAAAACATGCGATGTACAGTCATGAGACTGTACATTGTGTGTTTCTGTTTTTTATGTTATAAGCATCCATTATGGATGGGTTTTGGAATTGGAATATGAGTAGCCAAATATTAACAACATCATTGTCGCGTGTAACAATAAAAATCAAAACAAATCACGTTTAGTTTAACACAAATCTACCGCATTTAGGTCTTTTATGGCCGAATTTGCAGGGCAATAGATTAATAAAGTATATTAAATGTAATTTCCGTGGAGATTCATTGCACGATAAAAAGTATGAGAATATAATTACTTAAAGAACAGGAAGTTTTACCAGAAGTAATCCAGGTTTTTCAAATTCTAACAAAAAACTTTGAACTGTAGGAAATTCAGAAATTATAACGTTTTAATTTAACAACAGAATATGGTTATTTGCATTGGTCTGGTCGTTCCTCGGGAGCACGTTAAGCCGTCGGTCCCGTACAAACATCGTCGTTGGCATACGAACTTCTATAGCAGTCGTTACGGGTAGCTGGAGTCTTAAAAAGTCCAACAGCAGGTCTAACTATAGTACTATAATATCGCATAGGTAGTAGAAGACAAAATGGCAGTCGATTCACGGAAAACATACAATAGCCGCGACCTAGATAGACTGGAAGAAGTAGACCCCGGAGTTTGAGGTGACAGCTTCCGATGTGACCGGGATTACCGTAAGGATGATGATGATGAACACTGCATTTTAATTATTTCATGAGGTTATATAAAGTAGTGTATAAAACTGCATATAATTTGGTCTTAAAACACTCGTATTTTAGCAATCTTTATTTTATTTGTTGTCGTTTGGATTAGGAGTGAAAGTTAATTTTATATACAACTAAATAAAAATTAATATACAAACCTATAGATATTAATTATAATATATTATATATATAAAAATAAAAAAAAAGTTGAAAGGCAGCATTACCAGTAGTTCTGCCAACAGAACTACTCAACAGAACAGGTGGGAGTAGACGCAATTTTCGGCATAAATTAATATCCGCGTAATTGTTATATAGTACCTATGCTATTTAATGGATTTTTTATAATATTATCATTCTTCTGTTGCTTGTGAAAACTTCTTATATGCCTTCTTATACTTTTGACTTCTGATACTGGTTGTCAAAAAAGATGTTGTTTGCTAAATGCGCATTAACAATATATCAATCTGAAATATAATACATCGTAGGGTTGTAAAGATAGAATTGTTACTTTTACAATGCCTGGTTATTCTTTCAAGTCAAACAATTCGGAATTTCTTCTTTTCTTATGTATAAAGACCGTAAGATTGGTATTAAATTTGACACGGACAGGTGTATGTTAAATAACTTTTTATTTGCAATATTTGATAACAATACATTCGTTTAATTGTATGAATTCTACTCGTAGTTATGTTAGTCATCAATACAAAATGTGAATATAATAAATAGCTAATATATAATAAGTATACGTACCTACTTCTTCAATCTTGTATTATACTAAAACACGAGTTCAAACACGAGTTGTTTGAGTTCATTGACAGTGCAACCAGTGTAAAAACAATGTAGTTAGGTACTCGAACTTAATAAACACATAAATAATACACGTTTTTGCATAATATATTACCCTTGCGAACTATAATGGTTCAACTTAACATAATATCTCGCCACTATCATCTTGAGATGCTAGGCAGATATGTATTACATCGATATTTCAACTGTAATTTAAAGATGTACCTAATTGTGCGTGTGTTTCGTATTGTACTTACGAGTACCTCCATAATTAATGTACTAGATCGTCATCATTATATTTGTATTTATTCACTATAAGTAATTTGAATAATCTAATTAGAATTGATAAATGGTGTTTCATGCACCATATATTAATTCTCCACATTTTATAATATTAGTATCTATATACAGTTTGTGTTGATTTGCATGTCGTCAAATATCCCAGTTAAAAAAGTATTAAAAATGTAATTGCCCATTTTCGAATTGTATGTACATGGTTATATACACACCATTCGTTATGGAATTTACATTTCATATCTAATAAAATTATAGAAGCTTCTAGAATCATCTGTTCTGGATAACTAGGTCTGACGATAGATTATGGTCTGGATATGAGAGTAGATTCACCACTGAGCTGCTGTACTAAAGTTGGGTCTTAGTTATAGACAAATAACGAACGGGTGTTGATACTCGAACCTACCACACCTGAGAGCTATAACCTACCTACATCTGCTGATTGATGGATGAAGTTTTTGCGCAAGCTTTTCTCTCGAGGCTAAACTATTAATTAAGAAAAACAAAAAACCCGACTGCGTAAACCAAAGAACTAAAAAGAAAGAAACAAGCCCAGGAGTTAAGATTTCATACAATACTCACAGTCGGGGCCCCTTAGGAAGATGTGATTGGTAAAATTTAAATGGGCCCCGACTGTGAGTATTGTATGAAATCTTAACTCCTGGGGGCCTACCACCACCGTTTACGAAACAGTCTTATTGCAGGAGCGTTTTGTTTGACATTTTAAGTAATCTTGCTTATATTCGTACCACAACCGTACATTATACATATAAAGTATTCTTGTTTAGCCTTTTTGTGACGTCACTTCCATTTTAGTTCATTCAATTGGTACCATGATGAGATTTTTTAACAAAATTGTTTTTAGTAATATTGTTTTTATGTCAAAATTAGCCATCTTATTAAAGCTCCTCGAAGGCGACGGATTTATTATTGTTTAGCAAAATACTATTGAATAAACCATTTTCATAACCCAAGAAGCAAGGAAACCATATTTATTCATACAAACTTATAGAATAAATGCTTTAGCTAACGATTAAACTATCTTTTTTCGTGTTTGACGGATACTCCCGTATAACCAGCGAGTAGGTTATTTCGGACTCTAACCGACTAAAGTCGCACGCGGTTTCATCGAAGTAGAGCAATAAGGCATTCCATCACTCCGATGGAGTCATCTTCCTCATATCCGGCTTTTAGATAGCCCCCTCGTACCCCGAGGTATGCTTATAAATACAAGTATAATTTGTATGAAATATATCAAGTGATTTTTAGATATTTATCAAACAAATACAAATTTAAAGATAAAGTTAACTTTCCCTAATACATATTTTACTTCAAAGCAAACCTCTTTTAAATATACTCTTTTAAAAAAACTTTTTAAAAAGAAATCAAGAAACAAAACACATTAGGTATAGGGCTTGACTCTAAAGAGAATTACCTCCGGTTTTAATAAACCGTCAGAATGCCTCCGGCTATTCTCCGGTAAAAGCTGAAATTATATTTAAAAGTTTAAAAATGGTCATATTCATGAAGCGAATCCCGGACTTTTTGGTGAAAGCTTCGGAAGCGACCGGGACTAACGCAAGGATGATGATGATGATTTGTGAACATTTTAATTTAGTATTTAGGACATTGAGTTATCATCCATAACATAATCACCTTACTAAAAATAACTCCAAACAAAAAAAAATATATCAAGAATGTAAGGAAAATATAAAGAACACTATTTAACTTTATGTAAAATCTCTGAAGTTTTTGAAGAAGAAAACCGGGTCATTGGGTAAATGTAAAATCTCCGGAGGTTCTCCGATTTATCGTCTACGGGTCACAGCCCTAACGTGAATGATTTATAGCAGGGAATAGACAAAGATTATAAATAGTTCATTCATTTTCGACAGTTGGCCGGCAGGAATCAAATAATACGTTACTGTTTTGTAAGCTCATGGTACGAATATGAGTAAGGTTGTTTTCAAGATTGAAACAAGAAAAAGGATGAGTGTGTGAGAAAGAGATGGAGCTATATCAATTGTATAGCGCCATCTCTTTCTAACAGAAAATTATGTAAATCGTAAAACTTTTTTGAAGAAGTACTTACCTTTTTTAAATAACTGGCAGAATATTAAGTCAAAAACCATGAATATTCAAAAAAGAAAAAAATATCAATGAGCAATCAAACAGGGCCGTAGTGAGTATATAACTAGAAATTCAAACAGGGCCGGTGCAAGGGACCTTCTTGATGATAATTTTAGAAGAACCGGGTGGGTCTTCTAAAATTTCATATTCATTTCATGAAATGGCTGGCGCTAGCTCAACCGCGCAACGAAAAAGATGACGGTCCACCCGAAGTCACTTACAACTTGTAATTAGCAATATTGTGTCCGTACTTGATGCCTTTCGAGACTTTAACTAAAGGCTCTCGGGTCACGATTAGATAGATAGTTAAAGTTCTTTAGTTCATGGCATTCAAAGTTTCCGAAAGTGAAAAAGCTCCACATTATTTTTTAGACAGCAGTAGAATTTTTCATTATTTAATAATTTATCCACCTCTGGCTGCCCCTCCAGGGATATAGGCGTGAGTTTATGTTATGTTATTAATTTATTTGTTGTTGAATTCATTATTCTCAGGACAATTTGTGTGATTTTTTTTAAAGTCTATGCATATATATATGTATAATTAAATGTGCACGGGGGCGAAGTCAGGGCGCGCAGCTAGTTTGTATATTATTATAACAATCGTTGCTATGGAAACGGACATCATAGACATGCGCACTGTGTCTCTATCACACATCACATTCTGTCTTTCATTCACTTTTGTCTTTTACATAGGGAGATAATAATAGCTTGGATTTTATTAAATGAGGTTGATAGATTTCTTGCTGAGCGGTAATCGAACCCGCTTCCGAATGCTCTATCGCTACGCCACAGCAGTCACCAAAACAAATAATGATAATAACCCCCTCATGGTTTTCATACACAATCTAGATTTGATTTTTTTTTGTTTAAAATAGGGACAATAAAAACAATCAGGTTTAATTGACTAAATATTATTATTAAATAAACCAAATACTTTTATTTCACAAGTGATTTTCGATGTACGAGTATAAAAGTGATTATAATCTTAAAATAAACTTTTATGTAGCCAAACACTATTGGAAAGGGATGTTATTTGTTCAATTGAATTGTCTTATGGCTTTAATTGGACTCCTACTTGTCCGATAACATCTTCGAATTAGTTGCATGAATTTATAATCCAATCAATGGCAATCAACATCTAGAACATAAAATTTGATGTTACATACATGGTTGATACAAGTGAGGGGCCTTAACAGAAACTATATAATTACACCTATATTGCATTTACCTAGGTCTCTACAAATGTCTGTTGAGATATGGTCCTTCGCCGGAGGCTTTAATTCATCACACTGGATATAAACCAATGTCTTTGCGATTAGGTAGTTCCATCAATTAATACATTCCGCATTATTTCCTCCAACGTACAGGGTGCACATTGCTCACGTAACTGCGTAGCTGTTTTCATAAAATGGACTCGACGTTATGAGTTTCTAAACACCAAATATTTCGTATACAATTGCCATCTAAACGGTAGAAATTTGTAGGTACTAATCATTAGATAGTTTATAATTATTTAGTCTTATGAGTTCACATAATTAAACACGGTACCTACACTTACTTTTTAGGACAAGATAATGATTTATTGAGACGTATTTTTCATAATCATTTCAATAAAACTACAGCTTCTTGTTATTTTTACTGATTTTTGATTGACGTTTATCTATCAAATTGAATGAACAATATGAAGGTGACGTCACAAAACTGCTGAATCAAGAATGTGGTTTGCAATCTTGTTATAAAGAGATGATGGTACCAAAACATGAAGTAAGGTTGAAACAATACTGCTTTAAGAGATGGTGGTAAGGCCCGGCTTGTTTCTTTCTTTTTAGTTCTTTGGTTTACGCAGTCGGGTTTTTTGTTTTTCTTAATTATTTTTTTATTTTATACTTTTTAGTTACAATTCATTTAAAAGTTATTTTTTTATCAAAATATAATTTTTGTTTGTATATCGTTTATCCTTGAAGTAAGAAAATTTGCGAGAATGAATGTTTTGTTAAACAACTTTAAATCATTATAAATCCTAAACTATTAGTTAAAATGAAAAATGGTAAAAGGAACCTAAAAATGATTTTAAAATACCTATTCAACGACACCCCACTTGACATAGTTCGTCGATTTTTTTTTTTTCTTTCTGACAATATGGCGTCTGGTTGTCGCTGGGGTGATTTTTGATTACTGTCATGTCTTTAGTGACACTCGCAAGGTTAAGACAAATCGATTGACGTAAGAATCATCAAAATCGGCCTACGCGTTTAGCCTCTAGAACGCCACATAGAAACAAACATACATACATACATACATACATACATAGACTGATAAACACAATACCCTCCTTTGCGTCGCGCAGTCGGGTAAAAATAGGCTCAATAATTATCTTTTCACATCCCAGTGGTATTGAATTGAAATCACTTTTTAACGGATCCTGTTGCGATTTATTTGGTATTTCAAGAATCAAGATTTCACGATACTAATGCAATTGATTTGGGGCAATAAACCCCTCTAGAATAGTTAAAAAAATTATTTCAATTGAAATCACTTTTTAACGAATTCTGTTGCGATTTATTTCGTATTTCAATAACCAAGTTCCCACGATTTTAATGCGATTGACTTGGGGCAATAAATCCCACTAGAATACCTAGTGAAAAAAATATTACATTTCAATTGAAATCACTTTTTAACGGAATCTGTTGCGATTTATTTGGTATTTCAAAAACCAATTAAAATTTGCTAGAATTCTTTTAAAATTATATCATTTAAAATGTGTTACATTTGTATAAACTGCAGAACGTATCATTTCGTTGGTAACTAAAGTAGCATATATTAATTTATTTTATCTTTCCAGGGGATTCGCAAGTGGCTTACCTGTACGTGATACGCCAGTTCGGTTTCACCGAAGTTGAATACAGTGTTTATGGCACAATTAACATTGTCCTGGGTCTGTTTGGTAAGTTAATTAACATTCTTATTTGAGAATTTCTGTTCAAAATACAGGTAAGGAGACCGGGACATAAATTACACTAAACTTTTGACTGGGGGAAAAACATTGGAAGGACGTTTTTCCTTTGTTCTTTTTTATATAATATGTTTTCTTCTATTAAATTATCAATTTGGAGGATTTAATAAAATAAAATTATCTATATATTATGTATATTAATCTATACTTTAATATATGCATATATATACCATTATAATAAAATAAATTGATTAAATAACTACGCTTGTTTGAAGTATGTCATAAGAAATAGGATCATTTTAAAGGTACAAAAATATAATTGAATATAGTCAGAGTTTAATATATTTCCATATTAGTTTTGTTTTTTGTATAAAAGAGAAGAATTGAAATAATAAACGCATCTCGTTGCGTGTGCGCACTAACAGAGTCTTTATCAACCTAGGTCAAGGATTGCGGCTTGCGATAGACGTGCATTCATCTTGCAAACATTTCCGATCAATTGAAAAACAACTTTATTTTCTTTAGATAAAGTTATTTATCTCTTAATCCACACATCTGATATTTTCTTAATTGTTTATTAATTAATTTTAACCGACTTTGAAAAAACAAATTATTATTGACAGGTTGCACGAACACCGTACTAGTGCTCTTTGAAATGAACAACCAGATTTTATTGGATTTATTGATCGAAGTTTTAGTATTCAACCGTGTTCTTAGGTGTTTCATATTCACCTAAACCTCATAAAACTCGTTAGTTATATTATATTTGAAGTTAATTTTATGCAAATCTAAGCATAATCTGTATCTAGGTATAGGTAATGAAGTATACAATTTGTATGTAAATATGTTTGAAACAAAATCGGATTATATATATTAAATCTATTTATCTAAAGATGCTATGTTATTCTAATTATAATATTTATATAATGAATGCGGAAGGCGGCGAATAGGGAGCATATTGGGAGCATACGCTGATCGATTGATTGATAATATATATAATTCTGATAATTAAAATAGTGTTTCTCAAAATAAATAGTGTTTTTGCCTGTCACTACTTCTGAGTGAGACAATTTTAAACTCCACTCCACTAAAAATCATAATCATACAATGATGTGAGACGCCAAACACGAAGTGTTACGAAGCTATTCGAACCGTGGAGAATAATTTGTGGTATGCTCTTCTGATATTTATAAAAAAATAAAAAACTTCTGTTAAGATTAACAGCAGAAGATGTCTGGGGCGGAAATGTTAGGATGTAACCAGTTGGCTGGTTACGAAAATTCAGTTATGAGTATTAATGAAAGGGTTTAGTGTAAATACTTTGTGGTGATATTATGAGCGTTAAAATGTTGCATAATCTAGGTAGTTAAATAATTGAAAGTCAACAAAACAATTGATGTTTCAGGCTTTCTAAAAATCTCTCTCTCAGAGTGAAAGGTAGGTGGACATTCAAATATTACATACTGAAGCAATAAATCTTATAATCATCTTTATTTTACAGACAACTGATTACAAACTTGTTTAAATCTTTGTTTTATTAATACGCACACGTTTTGTATTACTATGTTTTAATCTTATCGTACTAAGAAGTACATACCGATAGTCAATCAACTTGCGCTGACCTTTCCGTATACGATTGATAATTGCAACAGTGAAGTTTTTTAAACAACTGCGTTTACAAAACAAACATAACATAGGACAAGTTCAATAGTGTTGTATTTAAATAAAACACAACATAGGTAACACATTTTATTATTTAGCCACGGTATTCTGTAAGGCGGAGGTACTTCCCCCTAAATTAGTACGGGAGATACCGTTATATCCTACGTACTACCTCGTCAATACGTTATAGTTTTTAATCAGTTGAACTCTGGCATATTAAACTTGACTTAAAACAGGAGATAAAAAAATGAATCAAAAACACACGGGAAGTAATTATATATTATGATGCATGCACTTTTTTATACTACATAGGTGGCAGACAAGCACACGACCCACCTGATGGGAAGCGGCCACCGTGGCCTATGAACGTGTGCAACACTAAGGGTGTCACATACGCGCTGCCCACCCTGAAGGGAAAGGGGGAGAGCTGGGAAGGGGTGGGGAGGCTAGGAAGGGAAGGGGGAGGAGGGGTACAGTGAGCTCAGGCTACCCTAGTTACCGGCGGGAACACAACACGATGATTATTATGGTCGCGGTCTTCTGTAAGGCGGAGGTACTTCCCCAGTCGGACAGCTCATTTCGGACGGGAGATACCGTCGTGTCCAACCTCCTTGTGGCACTTACTAATTGCTACATAAACTATAGGTAAAACCATTTCGGTTTAATTGTATCTATAGGTTAGTTACATTATTAAGATATCAAAGTGCCATACCAAACTTAACTCAATCAGTCTGAGTCTATGTTTAATTACTAAATTTTGCCTTTAGAATACTGTTAAATTATTTAAAAGCAACAGGACAGGATTCATTTATCGAAACAACCTAGGCAACATCATTATGACTGACCGAATGCTTTTAAAATGCAAAACGACATTCAACATAAAAATATTCCGTACTGACACGAGGCTGGGAAAAAATATGTGAGTTAATGGTCTTGGTGATTAAAAGATATTTAAATTAATTTTGTTTTTTGAAATGTGTAGGTACTTTTTATCTTCTAAATACACATACAAATTACATTTTGTAATGTAAGTTGTTGATATAAAATACATAAAAAATGTAAAAAATAGTAGCCTAAGGGATCTAGCTACTGGTGATCATTGCTCCAAAGAGAGGAATCTCTTACTACGGTACCGTGAACTGATACAAAAAAGAATATATTTTATTTCAGAAAATTATTCATACCTAGTGTTAATATTTAAGACTTTTTTTTTATACCACTTAGGTGGCAGACAAGCGCACGGCCCACCTGATGGAAAGCGGTCACCGTGGCCTATGGACGTTTGCAACACCAGAGGCGTCACACACGTGCTGCCTACCCTGTAGAAACCTTCTAATGCCCTTCTTGAAGAACCCCATATTGTAGTCGACTGGGAAAACCACGGAAGGGAGCTCATTCCACAGCTTGAGCGTGCGCAGGATGAAACTCCTTTCATACCGCACAGTGCGCAACGTTTCCGGTCGTAGTGTGTGAGAATGAACTCCCTCTCTATGGCGAGCGGTGCGATGATAGAAAGTAGGTGTGGGCATCGTGTCAAACAATTGTTCTGAACACAGGCCATTATACAGGCGGTAGAACACATACAGTGAGGCGAAGTCCCTCCTGATGTTCTTACTTTTTTTTTTTTACTTTTTCATTTTAACTTTTATTTAATTCATTTTAATTTTTATTATAAGTATACACATTCACATTTAATATTTAACATTTAAAATTTTAACATACAATATTACTCTCTCATAAACTCATAAACTCACGCCTTTATCTCCGAAGGGTTAGGCAGAGGTGCTAGCACCCACATTTCGCCAGTTCATGTTTAAGTCCCAATGTAATAGGTGGCGAGCCTATTGCCATTAACCGGGCACTTATAAACCTGCGATAAATACACATATAACTTCGAAAACCATCGAAAAGTCATTGGTGTGTGCCATGGTAAACCTGGGATCGAAATCGAAACCTCGTCTCAGCAGTCCATTACCCATACCACTAGGCTACCGCGGTGACAATATTAAACATTCATTATATTATAATTTAATTTTATTAGACTCAGAATAAAAGATTAAGATAGACGAAACACTTCTTCACTTGCACTCTTTGTTTTTGCCGCATGTTTCTCACGAGTGGTAGCAAAATGGTATTACTTTAGTATGTATATTCATATGTTTATACGACTTCATATTATTATACTAGTTCTATGGATTCCGTCTATTTTATTATTTTAGCCTAAGTATCAGACTTACTCTTACATAGAGTCCGTCCTCCCTCAGCCATAGTGTTACTTTACAGACTTTATGCCATAGATATTAATTTGTCCCTAGTGCGGGTCTATATCGTTATTTCATATAAATTTTTGTATAAAAAGTATATTCACAGTGCTATGTAACTGTGAATATACATTATTGATAACACACTTGTACTTCTCCATGCTATTTATTATTGTACCTAACCGGTTTCGCCTAGCGGCTTTTGACGGCGATACTGGTTAGGTACAATAATAAATATCATGGAGAAGTAAAAGTGTGTTATCAATAATGTATAAAAATACGTTCCAGCAAGTGCCATCAATCAACAGTTTATAGAAACTGTGGATATATATTATTTTTATAAAAATTTGATAATTAAATAACTCGATATCGATATTCTGTTCTAAAAATCAAAAGGTTCGAAATGAAAGCATAGAGTGGGTTATTCAAAAATGTAGCGGATATACCACACTTAACAAACCTTTGAGAAAAAGGAGAATTTCAGATATAATTTTTCTTCGTAGTAACATAAAGTACACATGATAATATAATTAGTATCTGGATTTAAAAAAGAGTAAAGGATTTATAAAAGAGGCTTTGTGTTGCCAGTGGGAAGATATTGCAACACTTCCTTCTCTTGTGCACTGACAGCACAAAGACTCTCTTAGCCTTCTCCCTTACCCCTTCCCCTACCCCCTCCCCTTTATATGTGATTCTCCTAGCGTTGCAAACGTACATTTTTGTATAAGGTCTAATTTGGTCTATATTTTGGTTCCATCAGGTGGGCCGCGTGCTCGTTTGCCACCAAAATGGTATAAAAACTAATGTAGCTATTTATTTAATATACAAGAGGCTACAGAACTTGATTATTTAACGTAAAGACCAAATTAGACCTTATACAAAATTAATTAACAAGTCGGTACATACGTACGAGTTCATAATTATTCAGAATTTTATCATAGAGAATAATTAAGTTTTGTAATTACCTCGTGAGATGGTAACTGATGTAGTATTCCGCCAGTTTTATCTTCCTTGTAGGTACAGTAAACGATAAAAGTGGCTTCGTATATTTTTAGTGTACGCTTGACTTACAATTATACTTTGTAAAATGTAGCTTGGGTCCTATGACAGCTGTCAGTGAAATCCCGCACATGAAGTCTTGAATTTTCTATTAATGAATGTAGTAGCTGTCAATCTCATACTTTATGGGCATACCGAGCTAATTAGTGATGGGCGATGAATCATCGTGACCACATGCTATGAACTATCCATATTTTGAATAAAGCTTAATTTAAAACTGAAATTAATATAAGAAAAAAACAATTGGAATTTAATCTTCTTGCTTAGGTATTTTAATATCATAATAATATTTATATTTCAATATACTTAATCCTAAATAATATTGAGTAAATAAAATCCTACATTCAATCCATCAACGCGCTGAACCTGTTTTTGTAACACACCGCGTTTGGCTCTTGGGCCATGATATAGGCATAAGATATACGCGCCAACATCTTGTTTGATATGAACTTCCACTGATCCACTCCACTCATTCTCATCAGTACGAGTGCCGACGCCTTGTATGCTACGTATATTCCGTTCTCATTACAATGAAATACATACATACAATTAAATTAAACCTAATTATATGTAACATGCATCAATAATAGCTGGTAGTATCGATATTTTCATCGAATTTCAGACATCCCTATACAGACCCAAGCTATATTTTACAAAGTATAATAAAATAAAACCTTTCTGAAATCTATACTAATATTATAAAGAGGAAAGATTTGTACCTATTTTTGTATGTTTGTAATGAATAGGCTCAAAAAGTACTGGGCCGATTTAAACAATTCTTTCACCTCTAAAAGGCTACAATATCTAGGAGTAACATAGGCTATCATCACGCTACCGTACAAGGGAGCGCAGTAATAATCATAAATCTCAATTGATCCGGTAAATTTCTATAGGTACATTGGCGCTAATATCGCTAACAATTTCCGTTGTCATGACAGCAAGGAAAAGTAGTATAGAGAGGCAAGTAGTGAATCGAGTAGAGTCGTACAACGCGATAATCGACATCGACATCCACGCGGGCGGAGCCGCGGGCAACAGCTAGTTATTAATAAAAATACAAAATACATTATATTGAATTTCTTCCTTGAAGGTGATAAGTCAAGACAAGATCAGTGATGCGTAAACTATTATAAGTATAACTAATATTATACAAATATTCCAATATGAATTTATAAATATTTCATTTAAATTGAAGCACTGTAAGTAATAAATTGTTTCAGTTTGAATAAGAATATGAAAATTTGATTACTGTCGTTTACAATTAAAAAAAACATGTCACCATTATCATCATCTAGCCGTGTTTTCTTGATTGCGTTCGAGGCCTAGGTGAACTCGGAACTCATGGTTCGCCCTCTAGCTTTTCCTCCCCCAATTTGCACGATCTTGAGTGTCCATGGTAGTGAAACCATTGGCACGCATATCATCCTCCACAACGTTGAGCCAGGACTTTTTGGGACTATAACTTCTACCGGGACCCGGCATGGATGCCAGTGCCAGGCAGGCAGTTACCCGAGAAGCTTGGCGGTTGCCGTGTCATCGCCTATATGAACAGGACGGTGTGACGATGATTTGGTCGATAAAAAATATGTTTGTAATCATGATTGTTTTATTTCAGGTACATTTTTCTGCATTTCCGTCCTCAGTAAAAGATTCAACGTAGAAGATAGTGCTATTGGTGCTTTAGCAGGTGCAAGCAGGATAGCCAGCTGTTTCATGTTTGCGTTCGCACCAACAAGACCTTGGTACTATGTAGCACCACTATTAAATATCTTCAGTCACACAGGTCTAACGGCTGTAAGATCGATAGCAACTAAAAGTGTTCCAACCGAAGAAGTTGGTAGGTATACCTGCAGTTTTTTTAATAATAATATATTATGTTTATATTTTCACTTCTACAAATAACTTTGCCAGGATATGCTCATTCGAAAAATGCTAATTACATTTAATATCAATTAATCTCTCAAGGGACTTGTTCCGTGTTTCTAAACTCTCGCTTACCAATATTTGTGTTTATTTCCTCAAATCACATATTCGATTCATTGGTAACTACAAATATTTGAATATTTCTTTTAGATTTTAATGTTGTATTGTAAAAATTACTGACTAGCTGTTACTCGCGGTATCGCCCGTGTAGTAGGTCAAAGTTTCTCTCTCTATGTGTGTACTAAATTATATCAGGCTATCTTTTAAAATGATGAAATTTCATGCCCGTTTTGAACACCTTTCTTTCGCAGTAGGTATAAGGTAAGCATGTCCTTCTTTCCCAAGCTCTAGTCCATCTCTATACTAAATTTCATCAAAATCAGTTCAGACATTTCAGTTCAGTGGGTTTGGCGTGAAAGTGCAACAGATAGATAAGGTTATTTTCGTATTTGTATTATTAGTATAATAATATGATATCTACAACACAATTTATAAATTACAAATTCAATGTACAGATATTGTCAGTGACCGTCTGTACATTAAAGACTATATAGTAGCAGACGCAGAGATAATAACATCTGAAAACGATATCACTGACTACATTAACGCAATACTCTCATCTCGTCATTTGTCCCTTTCGATTCCTCTCATAAGAGAACAAATAGAGGCCCAAAAACGCTCCCTTGCTGCATTCCTTTCACAATTACAGTGACGTCACTATGTGTATAACATAACACTGCAGGTTATCTCAAAAACATAAACATTCCTTAGTAGACAATCAGGTACTCATTAATAACACCGGTCAACAAAAAAAATTTTTTTTTTTGCGCATGGGTTTTACCTAATATATTTTGATTATGTAAGCAAATCTATATAAAAAATTGCGATTACAGAATGAAAATATTTGCTTTTTAAGAAGTTATAGCATTTTTTATTTTCACGCCTGATTAATGTCGGTCCTTGCGCGCTATCGTTGTCGAAGAGAGGTTAGAGGGTGGGGGGCAGTGCTTCTTGCGTCGCTCGTTGTGTACAGTATTACAGTAGTATATTACACAGAAATAACGTGTTTTGTTTTTTTTTTTCGCTGTATAACCCATCTAAAATGGCTTCTAGAAGTTGTAAACGTAACGCTGACTCGTTCTGCTATATTTGCGGCGAATTTATTAAAGTAAGAGAGAAAAAATATGATTTGAGTACAAATTTAAAGATTTGCGAAGCATTTCAAGCTTACTTTAATCTACCTGTTAAAAATCAAGACAAAAAATAGACTCCACATGTGCCCAGAATTTGGAGGGAACCCAGTGATCCATCTCACAGACAGTTATTTTTGCATTGTAAAGCCACTCAAAGGTAAAAATGTCTTTTAAAGATGCACATGTTACATTTTCATTTGGATAAATTTAAAAATAATATGGGAGCTTATTCGGAAGAGCAAGGGGAACGCTTCATCAAGATATCATGGAATTTGAGAGACGTTACCAAGGCCAGTATACCAAAAGCATGATGGGGGACTATATTTGGGGGTTAATAAGAGAAACTTCTACTGTACATTGAAGAAAAAGTAAAACTGTTCATTTTTAAACGTTTGGACTTTATTTTAAAATTTCTATTGTAAGAATAAACCATAAATGGATGTTTGGTGTCTTTTAATAAATCATCTCTATGTCTATTTTTTATGTATTTTCATTTATTTGAATTTTCCGTTTTCACAAATAAAAACAAATTCAGAACTATTTTTTGTTATTTTTCTTATTTCTAGGTATAAAAGGAATAAAAATTAGGTATTTATAACCCGTGCGCAAAAATGTTGTAGACCGGTGTAATGTTAAATTAAGTACAAAATACATTTTAAAGTATTGAACCTTTATATTCTTTTCCCAATCTTTATGTACCTACCTATTTTTTATCAGTCGATGTCGTTACTTTTACCTTTCAAGAGCCGATATCTCTCAGACTGGTTAAATTTTAATGCTGTGATAAGTGAAAAGTAACATACTTTCTATTTTCGTGTTGGTAGAATTGGTTGACTGCTTGATTCGGTATATTTGGGGGCTAGAAGGGGGTACCATGGTTCCCACATTAGAAGAAGGGGGTCATCCCAAAGAGATGTCTCAAAGAGACGTCCCCGTCTCTGCCGGGGTGCGAAAAATGTGTCATGTATTAACTACTGGCAATCAAAGACCAATAGACGGTGTGCGTTTTAGTCGGTTGTAGTTCGATATTTACCTCCACCGATTTTGGTGGAAATGACATCCGTGGGAATTTTGCGCACGGTAAAAATGTGGGTAGGCTTCACGCTGTATTTTAAAGTTCTTATTTATTCCTTTATAAGTAAACTACTTTATAAGTACTTACTAGACTTAATAGTTGAATTTTGTGAGCCTATTACGATATTATTGTAATAGCAATGATAAACATTGTAACAAAAACAAACGCAAGGTTGAATAAACCGGTTCTATGTTCAACATTAAATAACTTAGTACCTACCTACATTATCTCAAAATGAACATTTAAAGAAAAATATTGTAATCAACAACTTCAAATTTATTCAAGCACACGGTTTTATGATTATGCGTCATGTAGAGTGGAAAAGTACTCCTGAAAAGTACAATGAGACAAGTTATCTACCTACCTAATTATGAAGTTTATTATGATAACATATAAAAATATGATAAAGGACAATCACCTAGGTAGTATATGTACCGCCGTAAGATATTGCTTCAACTTCAAAGTAAATAAAATAGCCATTTTTAGAATCAAACCCAGGTTCACAAGTTGTTTTTAGAAAACGTAACTATCTCAAAAAATTATTGAGAATGATACTGGATTAGTTAAAAGCGTTTTATTCCGACTAATATCTATCGCGTAAACCTCCGTCAGCCTAATCACTAGAACCAATAAATTACTGAATAGGAAATAGATTCTCACAATTATTTTAGTATTCTTTTTCCCTGCTCTTTTGAACAGATTGATGAAGAAATGATTCTGTAACCGAATGCATACGACAACTGCAGATGCATGCGGATGATAGAACATACCGTTTAATCGACTTGAACAAGATAATATGTCTATTGTTTTATTTCACTACGCCTTCGCAATGGTGCTGTTTATCCATATCGTGGTTTAACAAGTAATGTATGTAAAAAATGAAAATTTGTAGATGCAGACAAATGAGCGGATTTTGTGACTGATATTCTTTTTATTTCTAAAGATAATAAGTGTGGTCGGATAACACGTCGTGTATAAATTGTTAAATTTCGACACGAATAAATGGCACCATTAAGAAACAGCAATGAATTAAAACTATAAAATGATACTATCACATCCATATCTATATTATGGTACGTAGTAGGTATCTGCTGCTTCGGTCTGCGGTCCACTACAGGATTATCAGACGAGATGAAGTTAAATTGATATGTCATAAATAAAAAAAACAGCAGAACTGAGCACTCTCATGGGGGAGGCCGTGATTTGCCCTTTTGGCATTTTTCAACTCTGCACGTCTCAACAGATTCACCAAATACCTATATTTTGTTCCAGCCAAACTGAGCGCTCTCATGGGGGTGACGGAGGCGATAGCTCCATCAATTTACATGCCTTCAACAAGTTATATCTACATGATGACGATCGACAGTTTCCCCGGTGCCTTCTATATGTTTGATGTGGCACTGACTCTCGTGGCTCTAGGATTATTCGCGTAAGTTGCTGATAAAATTTAAAATACATCTTTGAATTAACAGTAAAACTAATTAGAATTTAGATTATTTATACTGTTGATTGATGGCACTTGGTGGAACTTATTGTTATACATGATTGATATACACGGAGGACGACCGCGCAGTGCAAATATTTGTGTGCATGATTATGAATATATTCATTGGACTGGGTGTTTCTATGTAGGTATAATATGTTTGTAGGTATTTACCAAAAAAAATGTATCTAAGTATGTTTAACCGCATTCTAGAACCCGTAACACAAGCTAGTTCAGCTATGTCTACCATGGGTTTAGGTGACGTTGTGTAGATTGTCCTACAATATTTATCTACACTAATATTATAAAGAGGAAAACTTTGTTTGTTTGTCTGTTTGGTTGTAATGAATAGGCTCAAAAACTACGGGACCGTTTTTAAAAATTCTTTCACCATTCGAAAGCTACATTATCCACGAGTAACATAGGCTATACATCATCACGCTACCATACAAGGGAGCGGAGTAATAATCATAAATCTCAATTGATTCGGTAAATTTCTATACATTGGCGCTAATATCGCTAACAATTTCCGTTGTCATGACAGCAAGGAAAAGTAGTATAGAGAGGCAAGTAGTGAATCGAGTAGAGTCGTACAACGCGATAATCGACATACATGCGGGCGGAGCCGCGGGCAACAGCTAGTTTATTTATATTGATAACACACTTGTACTGCCACTGCATTTATGTACAAAAATAATTAGAATTTCAAAAACTACCTACACTTTTGTTAATAGCACTGTTGATAAGGGCATCCGATTCTTCTCAATACTGTATAAATATCTAATTTAAAGGAATAATTTGCATTGCATGCATATAGTATCAGTTATAAATTTAATTGCTATTTGTCAGATAAAAATATCTTCTGAAAATAGCTGAACGAACTGCAAAATAATTCTTATGCTAATAAATTAAGAAGTAATAGTAAATTAAACATCATACCTCAATTAAATTTACGTATATTCGTGATGTTATTACTTGAAAAAAAAAACACTGCTAAAAACAATTCTATTTGCTGCGTCACTAAAGGTTAACATCCGCGTTATAACCCTATCATCAACGTATTAAGATCTCACCAAAACAATAAAACAAACTCGTAAAACAAGTGCTTAAAAACGAGCATTGACATGAATTAGTTTATTATATTTAAGAGGTGAACAGCAGAGATAGTCTGTTCAATCAGTTTTATCTTCATTATACATCTTATATGCTATATCAGAGCCTTGTAAATACGGACTAGCCGATAATAAATGTTTAAAAACTTAGTATTTGAGGAGTATGTTACCTTCGATGTATTAGTGAATTAAGAAACCCTGTTAACTAAAGATCTTAGATAATTATGTGTGTGTTCAGGGAGAGAGCATATTGTTAATAACCAGATATTTTTTCATAGCTGCATTTTTGCTATCGAAAGGGGCAACGCCAGGCTTGTTAATGACTTTTTACGACACTACGAAAGGAGTTGAAATGGGGCTCGACAGTTATGGTTTAAGATTGTAATTCAAATCTTTTTAGGGCTTCTACCCGTAACGATTGATAGATGTTTGTATGACAACCGGGACGGGCGGCTTGACGGGCTCTCCGTGGCACGACCAAGCCAGTACAAATACCATATTCATGCACACAAATATTTGAACTCAGCGGGTATCGAACTTGCGCCTCCTTTGCTGCAGTCGCGTTCACTACCTCCATGCTATAGAGACTGTCGTGGCTCCCTGATTCTATCACTATTCTATCACCAAAGTGATAAACAAAACAAATAAATGTAACAAATATTCATGTCTGTAACTTGTAACGTTATACAATACAAAAAACTTATTATAATTCCACAGGTACATTTACACGCTTGTGAAACGGAGAAGCAAGGTCATCCCGGGCACAAGCAAAAAAGATGAATACGCCAGATCAAATGAAGTTTCACGGTTTTAAAAATACTTAGGTACTGAAATCTATAGACTTACTACGATCTGAATGAATGATAATGCTGTAGTCATTTGCCATAGTAGGTATATGCCATTAAAGTTATTAGTCAAAATATTGGTTATGTTTATTTTTAAGTATGGGTACGTTTACGTACTTAGCATTTTTGTCTGGACTGAAAAAAAAAATACGATGTAATTATAATTGTATTTTTGTATTCTTATCATTGTCTTATAATTTGTCATGATCTGCTACTAATGTGCAATATCCTATATAATTTGTTTTATATAAATTCCATTATTTTTTGTGTCTTTTTTTAAGTAAAAGAATTTAATTAAAGAGAAGTACTTAAGAAATTATAATATAAAGTAAATAATTAAAGTGTAGTCTTTAATGGCTCACGAATTAAAAAGTGTGTATTATTTTATCATCATATGTGGAACAAAATATAAAGTTATACTAGCATCATCGGACGAATTGCAGTAAATAACCTTTTTTTAACCACCACATTAAGGAAAGGACAGATGTACTTTGCATTTGCATTAATGGCTTAGAGGAAGCTCGTGAAATTATATAAGGATAGAGCAAAATGGCGGACTGTTGTCTTTTTTATACCACTTAGGTGACCGACAAGCACGCGGCCAACGCGGGTCCACCTGATGGAAAGTGGTTACCGTGACCTATGGACGTTTGCAACACCAGAGGCGTCACATTCGTGCTGCTGGTCATATAGAGGAGATGGAGGAAGGGGACGGGGGAGGGGAGAAGGTTAAGAAAGTCTATGTGCTATCAGTGCAGAAGATAAAGAAGGGTTTCTCGGTCTTCCCACTGACAACACAAAACCTCTCCAGTGAGCTCTGGCTACCCTAATTACCGCCGGAAACACAACACAAGGTATTCTGTAGGGCAGTGTCTCTGCCTTCCCCAAAGGGAAATTGGCGTGAGGCCTACCATTTCCTAATCTTTTGGCCGCCATTATTCTGATAATAGCAGCTTCCTTAACCTTCTCCCCTCCCCCTTCCTCTTCCCCCTCCCCCTTCCCCCATCTACTCTACCTACCATATGGTCGGCAGCATGAATGTGACGCCCCTGATGTTGCAAACTTCCTTAGGCAAATTCAGAAATTACACGCAGCGTTCTCATTTTAGTCTCATAATGACGGTATTGCGACAAAAGGAACGTGACTGATCCTGCTGATGGCTATCATTCTCGTCTGACCATTTAAGATTAGGTAACAAGTTGCAGAGAATAATAATAATTTAGATTTACTATAGTAGAATGGAATATTATTCTCATCCTTTGGACCTTTCACAAGTTTGGTAGGATTATCTAATAATGATGATCGTGATCTTCAATATTATCCGTGAAGCTATCTGGACTTGACGTAGTTACATTCTATTGACGATAACGTCAGTATCGCTTACTTAAGTATATGTGACATCAATTTGACTACAAAAATTGAATAGAAATTAAGTCCTTATTACTGAAAATATATATTTTCACATATTGCTTAACACTGCACTGGCCCGTAATCCATTCTTAACAAATTAAAAATAGTTCGCTTCAACAAGACTACTAATAGAATGCGACTTTATCAGTTGTCTACGCCCCCAGACCTTAACAACCTATACACTAAGCGTCGTTAGATTAATGGTTAAGAAGTCGGCCTCACAGTCGAAAGGTCTCGGGTTCAAATCCTGGCCATTACAGTACCGATGTGAACTCACTCCTATCACAAGTCATTGAACTTAACTAGAGGGGTTAAAGGCATACAGAAATTACTATAACCTCCTTGGCTCATATTGAAAAAAAAAAGATTGTCACAGATTCGGTATGACCAATGCAATAAATACCTATGGTGGAATACAGTCAAATAATATTACCCACCCTATTCCCCTATTCTACCATAATCATGTTAATGGTTGTAAGACATGTAATAAAGCATGTTTTGTGTTATGATTAATAGACAATATACCTACGCTGGAGGGGTACACAAAACAGGTGTACACCGTACAGTACCCTAATTATCACGATGATGAATCAACGCCATAAGAAAAGGATCTTTGAACCCGTTATTTAACAATAAGCTCGTAATATTGTATCCATACAATAGAATAGAATTGAAATTCACATACAGCTGCTCTTACTTTATCAAGCCTTCCTGAAGAGCGAAACCTATGCTCGGGCCCTCTCCGTGAGTAGTGGTGCTGCTGTGAAACAAATTACTACACCACGATGGCAACTCAAAAATGCCTTCGATTCGACAGAAGAAGATCGTGCATGGTATACTGCTTGCACTTCTGTGACCGCTCAGCCAAATATCAGCTTGAAGTACTTGAAGGCGACCACGCGGGAAGTGTTAACTGATGAATAACAATATTTCTTTACATCACTTACTACTTCATACATTCATGAAACCCAAGTATTTACTTGTTGATAATAAACAGTTCCCATTTATTTGTTTATGAGTCATCCCATTCATTTACCGCAACCAATTATAGATAAATAAACACTCACCCCAACACTGGCCAGGCAAGTTTTACTATAGGTGCATAGGTTTCTCTCTGGGTTAGGCAGATGTGAATTTACACCCACATTTTACCAACAATTATATTCACCCTCGTGCAATAGAGGGCGAACCTATAGTCGTATTTCGGGCACTGTTTTTGACTCGAAGCATGCATTTGAGGCTGAGTCGTCTGTATAAATTTGTCTGGTGTTATACAGCCGTATCCCTCAGTCACCTTGAACCACACCGCATGGAAAGAGATGGGGTTGCCCATTTGGGCTACTCTGTCGTTAACCACACGGTGCAAATTAATATACGTAAGAATTATTCACATATTGAGATCCCACCACAAAGAGTATGATTGTGATTTGAAACCGTAATATTGAATTTTGTAGTTCAAAAAAGGATGAACGATAACTGATCAAATCAAATTAAATCAAATCAAAAATCATTTATTCTGTATAGACCAGTAAACGGTACTTACAAAACGTCAATGTCAACAACATTTTATAGATCAATGAGCAAATGGACCACCCTGACCGATTCGAAACGCGGCCCCGACCTTATGATTTGTAGGCTGTAGGACTGTAGCTCTAAAAGTATAAAAATATCTCTCAAGTTGTTGCAAAAATTGCCACATCGTATGAATAATTGCCACCGAGATACACGTAAATACAAAACATGGCGGTTATTATGGGTAGTTGGAACCTTAGATATCCGCCAGATATACAACTCCAGAACTTCAATATCGTCACAGGTCACAGGTACCAATTAGAAACATAACCACTTTACATCGCCGCAACGCTCACCACAGTCAGGGAAATCATCTTCACACATTATATCCGGAAACAGTATGCACAGTGTATGAAGAAACCTCATTCTGCTTAAACTTAAGCTATGAAGTAATTTCCTGATGTAATTTTTGCAAGCTGAACTAAAATTTGTTTTAAGGTCGACAGTAGTGTGACACCCCTAGTGTCGCACGTTCATAGGCCAAGGTAATCACTTACCATCAGGTGGACCGTGTGCATATCTACCACCTAAGTGGTATAAAAAACGTAAAAATACAACCATTGTACAGACGAATTAAAGAGATCTGTAAACAATGTACTTACGAGTATTTAGCTGAGAAACGACTGGGTTCAATATCCTACTATCTGTCTTCAAACACAATGAACAGGTGTTTAGAGTGCTTGTTGTAAAAAATACGTCTTTATACCTGAGGGTATTACGAACTCGTTAGTCAATTGATGTTGAAAACACTGAGATTAACAGACTTAAGCCGCAGAACATTCGGACGTTGACTGATTTCTCATTCTAGTAGGTAGGTATACGAGTATGTACTTTTTTATCAGTAGCCATCATAAAAGTTTCAACACGTCAATAGAAAATTAATGGACGTTTGATTTGTTTTATTCACGCAATGACGACTAAACGATTCTGAACCAAATTTGGTATACTGAGAATATAATAATACCTATAGATTGAAATAAGCGGCTTTTTATCGTTAGGATAGGTAGGAATGGAGCTTATTCCAAGACTTAATATTATATATATTAAGTCTTGGTATATAATACTTAATATTAACCAATGTCAAACCACTGGGGTTACAAAAACTGCCATTAAATTATTAACTTATCAAGATAAGCTTAAAGTTCAAAATTGAATAAAAAGTATTCACACACACAGAACCATTTAATTTTAAGTCTTAAAAGCATAGCAGTAAAGTCTAATATTCGATGGCATATTTTGTAATCTTTCTGGTTTGACAATGGTTGACAACTAGTACCTAAAATCGGGGCCCAGGTACTACATTCTATAAATTAGCATGTAACCTAGCAAACTGTTGCGGGCTTTAGAGTTTCAGACCTTTTTATAATAAATAGGTATTAGGTAAATAAAAATAACATTTCATATAGATACCTACCTATATTATATAAACGATGATATATCTACTCTAAAAAGTCTCAGGCGTCCTAAAGTAATTATCAAGATTAAATCTGTAGACATCTCGTTCATCTTAAGGTTTTTGTTTCTAAATTTAGCTCAAAGAAATAAAATTAAATGTAAAAATGTAATGGGGGAGTAGCTTCTTACCATTTAGTGGGGAGCAGCTACTTGAAGAAGTGAATATAAAAATAGTTATGAGGATTCCATTCTTTCAGAAATGCAGTTGACAGGTATGTAGGTAAGTCATAAGCTTTTTTCTAATTTTTTTTTTGTATGCATGTGTGTGGTCGGAGATCGCAAGGTCATTAAGTCACTGCATTATGTAAACCAGTTCACGATTAAGAAGCCGCTGGCCATCGTTTACCTCACCATTCATTTTTGCGACATAAAAGCATAATAACTTGAAGGTCATATTCTAGGATATAAAAAAAGAATAAAAAAAATTACTAACATATTTATCATCGACCTGTAATATGTAATAAGGGATCAGATCTATAGAAACATTTTCATTATCACTACATAGTATAAAACAAGTCGCGTTCTGTGTCCCTATATTCCTATGTCCTTATGTTCTTTGCGTAAAACTACTAGATAGAGTGATTAAAAAGGAAGGTTTATATGTATATAATAACATGCTTCAACCAAGTGATGCGGATCAGAAGTGAAAAATGTTGCAAAAACGGGGTGACGCTAGCGAAGTTGAACGGATCAGCTAATTAATAAATAAAAGATTACATCAGTTACGAATTATCAAATAAATGACAACATTGTACACAAAATAACTGAACTATTAAAATAAAATATAAACTAAAATGACCATGAATTATATTATTCCTAGAGTTGTAGTACAGGGCACTTCCCCTGTAAGGGACGGGTCGTGGTGGATCCAATATTAAGTCGATTGGTATAGACTGCATATTTAATGCTACAAAATCACATGAAAATAAACATTTTGTCCTCAAAATAATAGGTTTACTCCTTAAATAATTGTTCGTTACTCAAAATGATGGATCTGCCACCAAATTAATTGATTTATCGTCCGCAAAGTAGAATTTGCTTTTATTTTTCAATTTGTCATCGGTCTAGTACGAGTAGTTACATTTTATTCCAATCAGTTATCTCAATAATATTATGATTAATAACTAACATTAATAACTTATCTAAAAAGTCTCTAAAAGTGTGCAGTCAAATTATCCTTCATTTGGATATGGCTACAGCTCGTAGGCAAAATGCCGGAGGTATATGCAAAGGTAAGTAGAGTTGTTTGCCACGTGGAAGGCGTTACGCTTTGATGCACTTTAATGTTGCCATTTGGATGGGTGACCACTAAGTGGTATTTCATATAAGCGCTTCCGTGCTCAAACCGAGTTTTGACTGAATTTGCCAATGCCCAGGCTGGCAAAGTCAGTCAGCTGGTCACTTGGTCAATACGAAGGCGTAAATAACTTTGTCAGTGGATGACCACTAACCACAACTCAGGCTATGAGGTCAGACAGCAGTCCACGACCACAGAAACAATGCATCTCATTGCACATTTCTTATTAATTCTCTCTGACCGATCAAAATTTATATTTCGACAAGCCAAATCTACATATATTGTCAAAAAGCTTACGCATATAAGCATACCTATATAATTTTAAGTCTACTCGGTATATAAAAAAAAACAATTTTAAATTTTAAAAATATAACTATCTACAATATAAATAAGATGTTAACCTCGACAGGTTAAAGAAGTGGAACTGGGTATAATACCAGTTTTGTTATACAAAAAGTCGAATTTGTGCAATTCTACTTCACGCTTTTTTCGAACATTTAGTTAATCTAAGAATCTCTTGGTGCGAATTTTAAATTAAATTCACGCTTTACTTCAATAGATTAAGTTGCTTTTCCTGTTTAGTATTAAAATTAGGTTGTATATTCGTAATTTTTATTAGAAGCCGGTGGTATAATAAAATCTCTCCAAATCCAGTTTGTATATTGATCGTAAAGCGAAAACTTTGGATCCCTCTTTACGAAAATTGTGGGCACTTATGAGAGTGAGATTTGGCACATTACTAGTTTATACGGAAGAGAAGTGCCTAAATATAAGAAGAAGCCTAATATTCTATGATCTATGATGCAATGAAATACATTATTATTGTATAAATAAAAAAACGCACACTAAAGCCATTTTCCACACGCATACTCATGGTGTTCATGTATTTTTTATGCTTAGATAATCAACTAATCACACACACTCTCATATTATTATATATTTAATATATTCACAACTGACGGATAAAAAATAGATATAAAGAATAGTAAGGTGGTTTTACCTAATATACCTGAGTATATTTTTAAATGCATTGGTAACTTTATATGTCCTTTTACAAAAATTGCGCAGACGGACGAATATGAAATTTATAATAATAAATATTTAATTTCACATTCAAACTTATCATTTTTTAATTATTTGTGTTCGAATTTGGACCACTGCACTGGTAGTTGGTAGTTGTAAATCAGTGCTTTTACCTTTTAATTTATTATTTTAAATCACATCAACTTCTTGGCTAGTGTCTCAAAACTGTTTTAAAGCTTCTTTAATTTTATTATTTATATTTATATTGCATATAAAATCGGAACAGCTCTATTGTACGTTGGCCGACAACACACCCTCCCGACCACCCGCCACACATAAAACATAACACAAACCGCCAGTCTCAAAGTTCACCAAAGTTCACCAAAGTGTGGATACGGCAAATTAAAATAACTCCTGGAGTATCCAGTGAACCCTAAATGAATCGGGACACCTTACTGACATATCAGAAACTGATAAATTGATAGCAATCAGTAATTACAGACACGTTCCTTAAAACTAATCTAGGTGTTCTGACTTCGACTGTGACAACATCTAATCATGAATCGACAGTGGTCATAAATCTAGTTCTGTAATTAGGTTCTAATGCAAGAAATATTACGATAGGCATTACTTTGTAAGTTAGATTTAAAGAGAAGCTAACATATTTTGCAGTTAAATAAGTTTTATTACGTTCTGTATAGCTAAAATGTGCCTGCTCGAAATAAAATATTCGCTTCGAGGCACAAAACTTTTATAATAATGCCGTCTGGTAACGACATTCAAAAACTGCAGGGGTGAGCCAAGACACAGAAATAAAATATCTGGAAGATGACTTTATAAAATTGGTAGTTTTATACTTAGACTTTATGATAGATGTAGTTTTTAGTTTCCAGTTACCTAATTTAAAATACCTTCATACAAACATCACCACACACTACCGTTTCACAAACCATTATATTTGGTGAGCCTATTGCCGTATTTCAGGCTCTACTCTAGTATACTCGTATCCCTCATGCTCCGACTGCATCAAAGGCTCCCTCGGGAGTGGGACTACATAGTTCACAGATAGGGGCAGTCCCGCCCAGTTTCTATAGTAAGTAGGTAAAGGCCATTTTTGAATCGATAACATTAAGGCATAAAATCTTAACCTTCAAATAGTAACCAAAATCATTTTTTTACTTTTTGTGGTAATGCAAAGTTTGTTTCACTTATGTCCTCAGGCTATGACCATTGACCCTAATAAATTATAATCTTATCTATCAAATTAATGATTGAAAAAATCCTTGTAACCAAAAGTAAAAAGTAAAGGGTACACTTCATTTAACTTTATTTCCGGGACTAATATTTCTGCTCCAATAATATACCTAATATGTCATTGCATGTTTTTGAAGGCCTGAGATTTTGATAGATATATATTTAAAAGGGAAGTTGGTTCTCGTTTGACCCACTTATTGAATAATATTTATTATTTGCTATACGTTATTTTCAATGGCCAAGTTTAATAAATTATATTTTTCCATTCGCAGAAAAGACTGCAAAAGAAATCTTCTTTGAAAACAATAACTCACTTTGGAGACAATAAAAACTAATATTTTTTTTATTTAGGATACCTACGTCAATTCGACTTCACCTCGTCTGATAGTAATAACGTTGAGAGATATGAATAGTAAGCTGAAGACAAAGTCTCAGGAAAGAGCGTCATCATTACAAAGACGTACAGAGTTACAATGGTGGCGATCAGTTTGACGGCCTCATCAGATTCTTTTTCAGTTAAAATTGTTTATTTGTAATGTATTTTTAGGCCTATCAGTCATACTTAATTTTATAGAAATTAAACATAATAATGTTAGTGGCATAAAACTCATTGAGGTTTACAATAAAACTATTATCTACTTATGTAATTACATAAATGTCGAAGCAAAATATGAGCATGAAGACTGTTTTGTTTGTTTGTCCGCTTATGTTAACCAATAATACTTCACACAAACAAACATAGGTTTTACTGATTGAATCGACTGAAACAATACGGTAGTTCTAACACTTGACCTATTTTCTGATTGATCTTAATCTGATTTGTATGCTAACTACCCAGTAGACTGGACAATACCTAATGGCCACTATTTCTGGTTACTTCATCGTTCATGAAGTTAGCAAACTTTCTCTCCGTCTTGTGAAACTGTCTAGAACATAGTCGGAATCATTAAACGGAAGACAGATTACCCTGTCTGCTATTATATTGTCGTGCCATTTTTTACAGAGATTTTCCTTCATGTACCTAGCCTTGAAGCGCCCCAGGCTTCCATCCGTTGTTGACTGTATTATGAGTTAATCAAACATCCGTAACACTGACAACAGTGGACATGATTGTATATATAAGTACATTATCCCTATATTGTACTATCATACTGCTACGGGCGTATTGAGAAATAATGAACTTACTTTGTTTTTTAAATATCTTCTTTTTGAAACACTTTCCACTTTAGATTTTCAGGATGCACTATGATGTCGAGAAGGAGACGGTGGAACGAGTTCGGAGAAGACTCAGTTGCCCAAATTGAATAATTATTATTTGCCAAAAAATCCACATCAGTCAAGCACCATGATATTGCTACGTATATTTCTGTTACCTGAATATTTAAGAGGACACGATTGATTGACGAAAAGATTGTTCTAGAGTCTGAGTGAAACAATATCAGATCGTTGCTTGGTGGACGGCAGCTATTGAGATTAGATGCTTGATGTTCTTTAAATTTCTAAGCCATCTAGACTTAAAATGGTCTGCTCCTGGCCAGTACACTGTTAGGACAGAGACTGGAAACTGGTTGGAAACCAAACAAGCTGTATAATATACCATACCAATGTAGGTATAGGTAGTTTACACCGCAACATCAAATTGAATATTATTATCACAAACAGATGCAACCGCGATGCTGTTATTATCATTCATTAAATTGTTGCCAAATAGCCATTCTCACGAACTACAGACGGCTATTTATTTATTATTGTAAATAAAATCATCGCGTTATCCAAAATTTAAATTCAATAATTATTTATTATAAACCATTAAACTGCACTTAAAAAATGACATAATTTAAAAATATATTATTGGTTAGTTTAGTAAATGGACCACTTGTCAACAAGACTCCGGCAAAATAATCAGCGTGCTTTTCTTTGCCTTTGCTTTTGTGTACAACTATTTTCCTTTCACTAGATACAATACAATAATATGCTTGTGTAGCAAGTTGAGGAAACTGCTCATTTCCAGGCTTGTTTATCTAGTAATTTTAATCTAATAATTTTAGGTTTAAACTACGATTTACTACTTAGGTCTAAGGTTAACATTATAGTTTCCTAGGATCCCTTATAGTGTTTAATTGGTTACAGACATAATTATGTCAGTTTTCCAGAAGCGACAACCGTCTGACTTCCAACTGCGAAAGGGAAGCCAGCGTGAGAGGCTCGCATTATTGATTAGGTGCATTGACTTAGAGGCGATATTGGTTTGGACCCTAAAGACGTTGGAAGGGCTGTACACACTGTATTTTTGTCTGTTGGTCTTGAGTTATCTCTGAAACAGCTGTGGCGATTTTCATGAGACTTTAGACTAAGATAACCTTCTTGTAAAAAATGTATTAGGTTTCGAGGTAATAATATTAAAAGTCAGAGCTACAAAGTCGCAATCATAGCTAGTTCTAATAAAATTGAATGTACCTACTAAAAATGCTCTTACACAAAATGAATGCGATAATAAGTTTGTAGATATGAGATTTATTGCCGCACACCCATTTCCTGAGTACCTTTCAATCAAATGAAAACATATTTCAAAGAATTCTGCGGGTTATTGGAATGAAAAATGAATTTTGTTATAATATTTGACTAATGTTGGCCCGTCACATTAAGTTTATACCTTTCTAGAGCACGAGTTCAAATAAAGAAGCCGGTTAAGTGTGAGTCGGACATAAACCGCAATTTATTTTGATTTTATTGACTTATTAGATTTTTAAGATTAGTTTTTTAAGCTTTGCTACTGAAGAGATACTTAAGTGCAAGACCCACCTAATATCATAATCACAATGGAATATCAGTTTTAATTAACCCTCTACTGCATGAATTATTAAGGAGATGAAAAAAAAAATTTTTCTTCGTGGATATTGCTTTATTTAAGTAATATTAAGACAAATAAATCGAAAATAAATAAAAAAGTAGTTTAATGTCCAAAAAAAACTACGATACCATATATGGGCTCGTATGCACTTAGACAAAAACTCGCTCGGTCATATATGGTATCGTATGCAGTCAAACAAAAAAATAACAAAGTAGAAAAGGAATATTACATATTCGTAATATATCAGACAAACAGGAGTAATATGATTTTTTTTTAATATATATATTGGGGAAGGGAGGGGGGCCCACCACTCACCCACGGTTCAACACTACAACGATAACAATATATATTGGAATGTCAAAATGCCTTCTTCAAAGCAGGTAAAAGACTTCTTACCAGAGTAGAGATGTTGTAATTTATTGTGCAATATTCCGCAAGTGCGAAGGAGAAACCTCGACACTACGTGTTTCGTCTCTACACGAGGCATCTTCAGGAGCGCTCTCATGCGACATTTCAGACAATATTGGACATTGGCCTATGTGGTTGAAAAAACGCGTATGTTCTATGAAGACATACACTAAATGTTCAAAATGCAAAGTTTTTCTATGCTACAATAATAAAAGAAATTGTCTCGTTACATTCCACGACTAATAATAAAAAAATGTTACATTAATCCTGTTTGTATTAGATATTACGAGTATGAAATGTTCCTTTTCTACTTTGAAATTTTTTGTTTGACTGCATACGATACCATATATGTCCAAACGTATTTTCGTTGTACTGCATATGAGCCCATATATGGTATTGGCATAAAAGTGAATGAAAACCATAGTAAATTCGTAAAAAGTAAGAAAATAATTGATTACAGGTAAAGAAGGAAGTATTGACTTTATAAATAAAATTATACGTTTTATAAATACTTATGTTTCGATTTTGTTTTTGATACTCAAAAATGTCCCTCAGACAGTCGTCTTTTGTTTCACTGACTACCCGCGCAAAAGTAACGTTTTTTCGAAATGTCATCAAACCATAGACCAGCTTAGTGCTTTTTGTTATTGCTACTTAACCATTACATGGATTTAACAATGTGGAATGACTTAATTAGTATTTGTTTGGAAATAAAACAACAATAAAATCGCCATACCATATATGGGCTCATATGAAGTAGAGGGTTAATATAAATTTGCACCACAAACGGTCTTATCTTATCTTATCTTATGTTGTTCCCGAGTAGATCCATTCGATGTCTTCCTAAGGCGTGGCACTCGCACAGTATGTGCTTCATCGTTTCCACGTCCTCCTTGCAGTGTCTGCATGTTTCTTCATTTATGATACCAATCTTGCTCAAGGTGTATTTTGTGCAGTAGTGGCCAGTAAACGCTCCGATAAATTTCCGGATTCTGTCCCTGCTGAGACATCAAACGGTAAATTGTGCTTATGACAAAGTACGTTTATACAACTATAAACTTTTTCTTAACTTTTAATTTATCTCTGAATAGTTTATCTTATTATACTACTAATATTATAAATGTGAAAGTTTGTGAAGATGTTTGTATATTTGTATACAAGTGCACGAGGGACGAGCCATATTGAAGAAAAAAAAGATATAGGACTGTACACCTTGCAATCATTGATCGTTCAACAGAAAGCAATTACTTTGTGACTCGCCTTATAGTTACTCCAAACCTCACATCGATCATTCCTAATTGACCTAGCAAGTAACCTACTAACTTCTGATACTAATAAGTACCTACATATATACAAGAATGCATGTTTTTTTTTTAAATATATATATTTTTTTTATTTATTTATTTAGTACTATACAATGTTACATAAATCCTAAAGTAAGACACTAAAACCCTATAGGGTTTAATATGTGTCGCGTCTAACAATAATGAGGGGTTAGGCATTAATTTTGCTACTGTGAACATTCAAAATAAATAGAAAGATGATAAGTCCTTATATGTACATTCATTAGGTGCAATCATTTGATTCCTATATGACTCGCGCGGGCGAGAGATTATTGTTCACGGCAAAATAGAATTTGGGCCAACACATTTCTTCCCATGCGGTGTCGAACAACGTGTCTAAGGGATAGAAGTGCTTAACATCAGACAGCTATATACAGCTTAATCAGCCTCTGATGCATTACTCGATACGACAATAGGCTCTGTTTTTTAAACTCGCACTTTCACCGCGAAGACAAAGCCAAGTGCACTATTTTATTAACTTTAATGATGGGGACAACCCTGATAGGATATAAAATCGAGGAATATACATTAAAATTTCTTAGTTACAGTCTTCATACATTCCTTTTTGAATTTTTTGCAATTCGATCGAATACAATGCTGCCTACGTCTGAGGGAAATAGGTTTGATCATATGTATGTATGTTACGTTTAAATAGAAAAGTAAACATGTTATTAATAAAAGTATAGCACTGTACAGCGGTCAACGGTTAATCAGAAAGTTTAGTATTTAAAATCGAAATCTAATAATTCTTGATTAGTTAAACGTTAACCAAGACATCAGCTTGAAGTTACTAATTTTGTATTTTAGAGTGCTTATTAATTTGAAACTGTCAATTTAGTATAAGTTATGAGATAAATTGAGAGTAGCTGATGATGTTTAGTGAAAATTTAGATTAAAAAAACGTTATAAAAATCGATAAACATTTTTACTGGCTCTTATTAAATTATTTTTAGACTGAGCTCATACATTCACAATGTCTTTGAATTAATAAGGACAAAGTATGATATTTTTATTTCTATTTGCCTGACTTAAAAACATGTTTTTAAATATTATGTATAGTGTTGTCTGCGTAACGTGTAGAAACATGAAGATTTGGTTTGCCGTAGGTAACCACAACAGTGATGACACATATTATTATATTATTCTTTAATAACCAACCTTTTTTTTAATGAGGAGGCTGACCATTTCGCGAATTTTGATTGTACTGGGGGGAAAAAGATAAGCATAGAAATTAGCTATTTAGAATTATTTTCTAAGTATAGAAACAGATGTCATGAACTATGGAAAAATTATCTTAACGAAGTCAAAGTCAAAGTCAAAGTCAAAGTCCTTTATTTGTCGAATATGGTACAATAGTGATGTTTACAATATAGGGTCAGATCACATATTCTGCCGGTTCTGGCGTACAAAATTTTACATTAAAAATTAAAATGATTATATCAAATACATGCAATACAATTTAAAATACAATACTCATGTCAGTGTTGGAGTGTCATTCAAAAATTCGTCAATATTATAATAACATTTCTCATACAGCATATCCTTTAAATTCCTTTTAAACATGTCAATACTTAAATTTTTCCAACTATTAGGTATCTTATTGAATATTTTTGGAGCTAAGCAAAATATACTACTCCACTTATGACTTGTCTTAACTCTTCGAATACATAGTGCATTTTTAGGTCTATTGCGGTTTACTACATCGGACAGCTGTGGAAATAGATGAGTGTTGCATTTTACAAAAAGTGCTGTTTCAAAAATGTATAAAGACGGAAGTGTCAGAACTCTGTGTTTTTTAAAATATGGTATACAACTCTGTCCGTTACCCGGAGGCCAAACATAGCCCTGATACATCGCTTCTGAGATTTAAAGGCTATTTCTTTATTAGTAGAATTTCCCCAGAATATCACACCGTATCTTAACACTGAGGCAACAAGACCATGATACGCAGTCAGTATAGCATCTGTATTAACTATCTTAGAAAGCTTATGTAGTGCGTATGAGGAACTATTAAGTCTGGTTACGAGGCTTTCGATATGACTTTTCCAATTTAGCTTTCTGTCAATTATTAGTCCTAAAAATTTGGCGTTGTCTGTGTCAAGAATTTTATTATTTCTATAGTTTATGTCCATTATATTTGAGGGATGTCTTTGACTAAACTGCATTATCTTTGTTTTTCGAACGAAAGATCTAAGAATGAAGGGTTATGGTACAAAACTGTTGTATCGGAGCCTACTCATATACCCTGGTTTTTTAAACACAATGTTAAGTAGAAAACTGATTGTCATTGCCCACAGACTGAGGTCTGGACACATGCCGCTGAATAAGTTTGGATTTTTAATGGAGAAAACTGATTCACCTAACTGTGAAGTTTGTGGTACTATGGAAGATGTCCTTCACTTATTGGCGGACTGTGTTAGATATCAGGCTGCTAGAAGGGAGCTATTTGAAGAACTTAACTTAAATCTGTGTGATGTAGGCATGTAGGTCTTTTAGCAAATATTGTGTACGCCCAAATCTAAAGCTGCGAAAAGACGATGCTTTTTAAATTCGCTATGTTACGATTTGTAAGTTAATTTGAAGGGGCACGATGGGACTGGCATGTATGTACGTCTGTATAAACATACATACATTATATACGTCCGCTATCCCCGAAGGGGTAGACAGAGGTGTATCATACACCCACAGTTCGTCAACTATGATTTTTCAGTCCCACGTAATAGGGGGCAAGCCTGTCCAATCGGTCACTATGTAAAAAATGGGTATGCCAAATTAAATAAATTCCTAACCAAAAATGTTGCAGCTAAATAAATTTGGAGAATAATTTTTTGACCCGATTCATTGCTATACGATGTAAATCGTAAGAAAATTAATAACGTCCTTAACCGCACAAGCACTACCAATTAACGTTTTGGAGAGTATCAGATTTGCTTTTACAGACATTTTGAGAGATTTGAATTTAACAGTAACATAATTATTATTCTATATGTAAAACACATTAGCAGCTATTGAGCTGATAAGTATGTGTCGTGTGAGCTGGAGATTTTGTCGAGTCTGTTTTTCTAGGCATTCTCACTGGGAGCCAAAACACCGGCCTGTAGTGTATTCCACTCTCTAACAACAAGATTGGGTAGACAGTGTTTTCGAGACAGACAGACTTTGGATTGCATTGTATATAGATCGCTTTGGCGTGTGATCCCTCAGGTGATTGATTTCATTGAGGGACTCTTGAATGTCTTGGATGGTATTGATACGAGTATCATAATGGTTATTCAGTATTTTGTAAGTTTCGATGAGACTTTCTCTCTATCTACTACTGGTCATATATACTCTTATCATTACTGACTTGACTTGACTTAAGGTCCTTTGTCCCCTAGCTGGGGCAGAGGGCGTCCACAGTGAGTTTCCATCCCGTACGGTCTTGAGCTTCGCGTTTGACTTCGCTCCAGGTTTTAGACAGACTTTATTTTATACTATGTAGTAATGATAGGATCTTCCTATCATTACTACATAGTATAAAATAAAGTCTTGTTTTCTGTCCCTATTTTTCTTGTCCCTTTGTATGTTTAAATCTTTAGAACTACGCAACAGATTTTGATGCGGTTTCAATAGATAGAATGGTTAAAGAGGAAGGTTTATATGTATATAACAATATGCTACGACTAACAGGTGCGGAGCAGGTATGAAAAATGTTGCAAAAACGGGGTGACGCAGACGAAGTCGCGCGGGTCAGCTAGTATTATTATATAATTGTAAAAGTTTATGTTTGTCCGCGATGGACGTAAAACTACTGATCGGATTTCGATGCGGTTTTTTTGTTTAAGGGGTTTTTGGGCCAACTTAAAATCTTACATTTGTTTGATTGCAATCGGTTAAATAGAACCAGAGTTATGATGTAATATAGAATTTAAGTTGCACAGATGGCGCTTGGATCGTGATAACGATTTTAGTAGCTTACTTTTATACACTTTCAAAAACAATGCTTTCATGATTGAGGCCTCAAAGACATTGTCGGACCTTTTCCGTTCACGAATATGTCACTGGTTCATTGGTCCATTTTATCCACCAGATTTCAGAAGTGATGACACCAAATTATATTTTGACAATTCAGTACCTACTCCTCCTTGACAAGCTGTAAGTATCCGAATGACCCAATTTTATTTCGGGCAACCACTTAACGAAGATTGATTGAGTAACTTATTTGTGACCTATTGGGACCATATCGAGCCAAGTGGTGGTTTATTGTCTTTTCTTGTTTCATAATTATTATTACTACCGTTTACAACAGAGTTGTGAAACTATGAGTACAGTAAGATATACAATAATGATGAATCATTATTGTTTGCGATATGTTTTTATAGCACTAGGGTGGCAGACAAACACACGATCCACACGATGGGAAGTGGTTACGATGGCCTCTGGACGTTTCCAACACCAGGGGTGTCACACTCGTGCTGCCAACCATGTAGAGCAGAGAGGGAAAGGAGGGAAGAAGAGTTGAAGGTTAAGAGAGTTTCTGTGCTGTCAGCGCAGAAGACAAGGCAAATTTTCACGGTCTTGCCACTGACAACATAAAACCTCTTCAGTAAACTCTGGCTACGCTACTCACCGCTGGAAACACTTCTTTTTTGTGTCAAATTGACGGCATTTTTCAGTTGCCATCGTAGTGTTGTAATTTGTTTAACGACATCGCCGCTACTCACGGAGAGGGCCCGAGCATAGGTTTGCTCTTACTATATCTCGGAAACACAACATACGGTTATTTTAGCCGATTTTCTGTAGGGCAGAGTTCTATGTGTACTTAACATTCATAACACTACTTGCCTGCTGTGGTTTTTCGAAGGGTCGGGCACGGTAACCACTTGTCATGGGCCGATGCAGATGAGCCGTGTGCTTGTTACCTTTTTTTTCAAGGACAATCTACACAACGCCACCTAGACCCATGGTAAGCATAGTTTAACTAGCTTGTGTTATAGGTTCTTAAATGTGGATAAATATACTTAGATACTTATTTTTGTAAATACATCGATATTATACATAGAAACACCCAGACCAATGTAAATATTCATATTTATGCAGACTAATATTTGCACTGAGCGGGAATCGAACCCACGCCTCCTGCGCAACAGTCGCGTTCACTGCTGCCACGCCACGAAGGTTGTATTTCAATTATATATTCCCAATAACTTACGTATCAAATGCCATCAAATCCAACTCAAATTTCAATGTTACTAGCAACAAGTAAGCATTCGTTCAGAAAGCCGAGAGAGATTTGAAATTACGTTTCCACCCAATTTTGTACGTCCATTAACACCCCTTCCTGCGCGAGTACTGAAACGCCTGCAAAAAGGTATCTGGTGAAAGTAATCTAATTTTAAGCAAAAGAGAGTCGATAGCTCGAGCTCTACTTTCCAACAATTAATATGTTTCAGAACTTCCAATATTGCTTGAGCCTACAATGCGCTCGATAAAGTAGTGACAAAACTGTGATGGGTTTCTTTTTGTTAGTAATTCTTCAGAGAATGGCAAATGACTTTTAACAAAGGTTAAAATATATGTGTATAGTTTTAATAGTAATATAGTCACCATTTTTTTAGGGTTCCCTATCTCAAGAGGAAAAAAATGGAACCCTTAGGATCGTTTCGTTATCCGTCTGTCTGTCAAGACCTTTTTATAAATATAAGTGGTGTGCATTCCATAGATACGAATATACACTGCATATTCTATTCAAATCAATGAAAAACTTTCGTCACTAAGTGAAAAATAAAAAAAAAATATGTGTTTGCATGTATATATATATTTATTTTTCTTTGTTCCCCTCTACAGGCTAAGGAGCTACAGGTACTTTAATTAATGTGGTCTCTAACTTTAAGTTGCGAGTATTATAGGCTCGCAACTTAAATTATATGTATAGGCTACATGGAATTTGATCAAATACAAGCACTATTATAAACTATGGATTTTGTGTGCTGTAATGAATGTTGTCATTTTTTTCTACTCATGCATATCGTGTAGAGTACCAACATATAGCGAATCAGAGGGAAATTACGAAAATATACCATAACCTTATATTATATTATAATATATGTTATATCATAACTAAAAACCGACTGGTATTGAAAAGATCGAAACAATTTTGCAAGTATATTATAAACCCTACATACTTCTGACAGCACGTGGTGCCACGTCAAAGGGTCAGTCATAGAGTAAAATATGCGTATTGAGACACAGATAATAAATATAAATGTAATATTGACATTCATGGACGTGCTATTAATATTAATATTTTGTGGGTGTAATTTATACATTGAGGGAAAATACTGTTTCTGAAGCTTTGCAATAAACTTTTATTTATTTTATTATTTCTAGCAGATGGTAGATAGGTACCCATTATTTTTCTATCTGCTTATTTTTAGCGATTGGGTACCTACCACATGCTATGAAAGTTGCTTCGATCATTTCATCTGCAACCGGGATGTCAAGACGGGACTTGAACCGGCGACCTGTCTCTTACAGGGAGAGAGCTCTGACTACCTGAGCTACTAGACCCGTTAAAAGTATTCCAAATTTTTCTTTAAGGGGGTGGACATTGAAGCCTATATTGTCCAAGTAAATATGAACTAGGCGAGAAGAAAACTTTCTAATAGAGATTCACACAGCAATTTATGCAGCTAATTTTTCAACTCCGTAGAAAAATTGAAGGCCTTAATTTAATGTAAGTATTGCTTCTTTACACACTATGTCATCTTAGGCCCCTTTGAAAGTCTGTTAATATAAACTCTTAGGGAATAATTAGCTAAAACACATTATTAACAAAGTGTAATTATGTCTTTGATTGATAATAAAATTACCCACATTAGGCCTACGATATAGTTAATCGTAAAATTGTATTCAATTTTCCTAAATTTAGATCAATTTGAAAACCTCAAAATTGTATTAAAAACAGTCGGTTAATGTTTTAAAGGTTAACATAAACAAGATGTCGGCGACTATTTCACTAAACTAATCTAACCCTATACTACTGACAAAGCAACCTCCTAACCATTTATCTTTGTATAGTAATACACACATAACTCGTTGTATAGAGGAAATCAAACTGAAAGTTGGCAAATAGTGAAGTTAATAATTTTATTTACTCGTGTCTTCAGTAGGAAACTAAGTTTATAAATTGTTCATATGAATATAACTCAATTTGAAGTTTTATTGAGACGAAAGAATTACGCCAAAACAAGGTGATATTTATACTATCATAAGGTATATATTATAAAAATAACGTATATTATGCACGAATATCAAAATCAAGCAGTTTACAGATTTAACAAATTGTGATTCAGGTGGTCGTTGCAGCCGAGGCGGGTCCTAGTGCGGCCCTAGGAGTGCGAGTTCTCTCGCTCGCCGCATTGCGCACGGCGATGGTACGGTGCGCGAACGCTTGGGCTGCCGGCGCCTCCTTCTGCGAGCAAGTAATGCTCGAGAAGGAGACGGCGGAACGAGTTCGGAGAAGACTCCGGACCCGCACAGCCCGCGACGAGCGGAGGCGACTCGGATGTCGGAGGTCGCAGAATGACCTCCGTCCTCCATGAGCGCGGGCCTGCGGGTGACGGGTGGAGCCGCCTGTCACTCTAGCAGAAGCAGGCCACAGCGGCGGCGCAAAATGCGCCTCCCCATACCCGGGGACTAGTTGGGGACACCGTGGTCCCTACAGCCGACGGGGGTCATCTCGAAGAGAAGGCCCCGGGTCTGCCGGGGTGCGAGGGATATGTTGGCTACAACCTCACCTCCGGCAACTGAAGACCCAAAGACGGCGTGCGTTTTAGTCGGTTCGAGTTCGACATAACCTTCCCAACTGGCACCGGTGGGGGGGTATCCGTGGGGATTTTTCGCACGATAAAAAGAAAAAAAAAAGGTGGTCGTTGCAGAGTACTATCGATTTGGTTTACAATCGATGTACTCGTAGCATACCGTCGTTTTGGTATACTAACGATGTAGCGTACAGAAATCGGCAAGTAACTTTGCAGGAACCGTCAGCGCATCTGAGGCGATTTTTGGGTCTCTTGTGCGGTAAAGCCACGGAGGACCGAACTATATAGATGACGGAGATGTAACAGTTAGATTTCTCTATACAAAAATGCGTGGCCAGTTGCGGGTGTGAAGGGAGACGCGCGGGGACATGTAATCACACCCCTCCACCCGCGTGTTTGTACCCCTCTGTTTAAACCCCTCCTACTTTCAAGAAATCCATCTACCAGAACATAGCGAAACTGGAAACAAACGTGACATGCAATTTTCATTGTAGTTTGACTACTGGCCACTAAGCGCTACGATGAGAATGTTTATTTCCTTAAACTTATCTCGGAGGAAGATTCTTGGGCCCAAATTATGAATTACTCGCTCAGCCCATTTTTGAAAAATAAATATTGCATTTAGAAGTAAATATAGAAGTGGTCTCGCTATAATAATAAACAACACTTATTTTAAATAGGGGTATTGTTTTTGAAAATTGGAACATCTGTTGGTATAAGGGCAAATCATTTAGTTTCTCTACATGGTTTAGTCATAGCCCGGTAGATGGCCTAGTTAACTTTATTTAAAATTTGAAATTTCAGTTAAATTAACTACCTATTTATAAATAAAACGACATTTTTGAAATCATTAATGAACTAAGACAAAATGATTGTTGTGAAAATTTCACAGTACGCATTGAGTATTATTACAACTACGATACATGAAAGACAAGATTACTTACATCTATTCTCCACTAGATGGTTCTATTAGGGTATTTTTTTTATAAAAATTAAAATATAAATCCAGGGGACTTACAGATGAAATGTTACACCATCAGTATGTTTAGACAGTTTTCCTGTACAATTTTTACACCCTGACACCACACACTTCATGACGGAAGACAATGAAAACTATTTTATTCTGCAATTTTTTTAAGAAAAATGACATCCGTACCCAATACCGTGACACTAGAACTGATGAGTGACGTCAGAGCCTAAACTTCGTCCCTTTCTAACATTATCTCGCCCGTTCGACACGATTGAATTCTTATGACTCAATTGCCTTTGCAACAACTCCGCTTACTTCAATTCTCCATGGGTAAAGCAGACATGATTCAAAATAAATGACGGCATTCTGGAGAATGAATACAATAATGACAAGCACTTTTTGTGCCTCTAAGTGAACGATGCGCGGACTTACCCCAACAACTGCAAACCCTTGACATTGTGGAGGGTTATATGCGAGCTAATGATCCGACCATCATGGATTCAAGATCGTGTGAAGTGAAGAAAGGAGAAGTAGGAAGGCGGGCCCTGGATTCCGAATTCATATTGGCCTAGGATACAATCAGGAAAACCACTTCTGCATGATTATGATGACGTGTTAAATATTGTTCAAGTAAATATGAAATAGGCGAGGAGAAAACTTTCTAATAGAGTTTCACACAGCAATTTATGCAGCTAATTTTTCAACTCCGTAGAAAAATTGAAGGCCTTAATTTAATGTAAGTATTGCTTCTTTACACACTATGTCATCTTAGGCCCCCTTGTAAGTCTGTTAATATAAATTTTTAGGGAATAATTAGCTAAAACACATTGTTAACAAAGTGTAATTATGTTTTTGATTGATAATAAAATAACCCAAATTTAGCCTACTGTATAGTTAATCGTACAATTGTATAATTATTTATCTCTGCTGTATAACATGTTACATTCCTTTTTTTAACTAGGACACCGCCTCGCCTCGCCTGATGATAAGCTGTAGGTAAAATCTCAGGAAAGAGGGTGAACATTACAAACACGTACAGTGTTACAATGGTTGCGATCAGCTTGACGACCTAATCAGATGCTTTTTCATGCCCTGCTTTAAGGGCCCGGTACTGTAGGAAGGAGGCAATACGTGAGCTAATAAGGCATTCCAAGACTTTAAGTTGCGTATAAGGTAATTTTAATAAGAGGCCCTTAATTTTCAAATAATTTATATTTAATTTTAAATAAAGATCATAATTAATTTATATCGCCGTCTAGACCCGGACTAACGCATACTAGTAATATTTAGTGCGGACTAAGTAAACTAAGGCTACAACATAATATATATACCTAATTAATACGATGAATAATAAGTATGATAATAATAAAACAATTCTGTAGTGCACTGCAGGACGGTTATATACACAGAACAGAAAAAAATAGTACAAATGTATTACGTACAGGTTCGCAAGGGAACAGGTATCGCAAAAATCACACATACAACTGTTAATTATACGTTGCATTTCCAGTGACTTATTACCAAACTATCCTAAATCATATTGTATTGCAAAATGAAAAACATCTTAACTGTTCAATAGAGATAACTTTGCTATGAATAAAAAAGTATTTATGACGTTTCATAGCTTGAATTGATTTAAATACGCATGTCAGTGTCTTCTACAGTTTTTTTTCAAAAAGGTTTATATTGTGGAATTTGTGTGCTTTTGTGGAAATACTCACAAGAATGACACGTGTATCCGCTTCACACTTTCACGTGGTTAAATAATATAATTGACTAAAAATATTTTTCAAACTAAAGTATATTTTCCGGTAGTGTAGTTCGATACTGCGTTCAACTAAGCGATGCGGCAGATGCAATATCCAGGAACGAACTTAGTTACGGTATCGATTGGTCCACATTTACCACGTCGCAGCTTATTGCTACTAAGGGCAATTTTCTTTTCTATTCCAATCTTGACTTATACATTGAATATATCGTTCATCATTGACCCAGCTGTTTTCATTAATTTTAATTTATTTGCTTAAATTTTTATTAGCTTAAATGATGTCTCCTTGTCCTGCGGGGATTTGCAGGCGTGGATATAATTATAATAATGGCAAAGGAAGTTCATGAAGTATGTAAGGATAGAAGTAGATTTTTTTAAATATTACTAGTAAATAAAATTAGTAATATTGCCCGCTAACCCCGCCAGGTAAGCTAAATTGCTTGTATTAGGAGTTCTAGGTATAATCCTTATGACAAGCTGGGACCTTTCAATCGCAAGGCTGACTCCTTAACCTCTTAGCGAAAGACGCTTCACGCACTATATGGTGGGATGTTGTTCTAGACAACCCCGGAGAGAAATGGGCGAGAGTATCATCCATAGTAGAGAGAGTTGATCATCCATAATTAATTAATAATTGAAATTCGATACGAATGTTTTGCGTTCCATTAAATTAAATTTGAATGATGGACGGATCTTTTTAATAACTGTTAAGGGTACATATAAAATCAATCACCAACATAGACGTAAATTTACCAAGAATTAATGCTTTCAAATAAATAAATAAAGTCTCCAACGATAAAATTCAGACAGTAAATTACGAGCGCCTGTAATAATTATAAGCTCAATAAGCGTTGTGAAGACACGAACATCGAGGCCTGTGTAGGGGCTTAAAAGTATTACAATAATAAATCTCAGCAATATCTGTTCTTTCTATATTATTTTCATAGCAAACAAGCTTATGGTAGTCGCCCAAAAATCAACATTATTATGTGTATAAATATTATAATTATTAGGTACTTATGAACTTGAATCTGTAATTATTTTCAAATTCTTGTTTTATTAATAGAATTCACTTTGTCTTATATAATTAGAATTTAATATTGCTGGTCTCTTCTCAGTAGATCCAACTATTGAAACAGTGAAAGAATTATTTCCTGATATCAATTTGATATACCTACTTACTTTATATTATAATATATTTGACAAATATATCGCTCAAAAGTCCAACCAGACTAAATTGGAACTTCAATATCGCCATTGGTCACTGGACCATTGGTTGTGGAGGTCAGATGGCAGTCGCTTCACGGAAAATATCGAAGTACAGCTGCATCACAGTTATACTGGAAAGCCGACCCCAACTGAGTTGGGAAAAGGTTCAGAGAATGTGATACATTTTTACACTGAAAACTAACAATTTTTGATGCCTATTGTGATTGTGTGGTACTCTAATTAGGTAAAATATAGAGTTTATACAATATTAATCACAAAGGAAGTGCGTTGGAATTGCCGACATCCGTAAATATACAACAGGGTTCTTTGAATCTCTAAGTTGCGGGAAAAGGGTTAAGTAAAGTTAAATAAGGTTATATCGAGTGTTGGGTAAATTAAACCCATACAGTACTTCTTATGAGTACTTTTATTTAAATTAGTGAACTATTGTTGTCTCAACTATGCCGATGAATAAAGTTCGAACCCGGACCACGTACCTTGGTACCTCTGACTTTGTAAATCTATTAGAGTTTGCATTAGATCGTTTATTTCTTATTAACAAATATCATTTTAAATTTCACTTGGTTATATTTTAGAGTAAGTAATTCATCTATCATTCAACCGCGGTAGCCTAGTGGTATGGGTGGTGCACTGCTGAGACGAGGTCTCGGTTTCGATCCCAGGTTTACCATGGCACACACCAATGACTGCGATGCTTTTCGAAGTTATGTGTGTATTTATCGCAGGTTTATAAGTGCCCGGTTGATGGCAATAGGTTCGCCACCTATTTACATTGGGACCTAAATATACACTGGCGAAATGTGGGTGCTTGCACCTCTGCCTACCCCTTCGGGGATATAGGCGTGATAGTATAAAAAAAACAATTCATCTATACCTATAAAAAAAGTGAGATTTGCCTATCAATCTTACACTAGGACTGGCCTGTCTCTTGGTATAACAGGAAATATAATGAAAATAACATTTATTTGCCATTATAATATTCATTTGAATATTTAACATGTATGTTTTTATTTCACCAAACCTAACCAACCTGTATCTCCAAATGAGCGCGAAAACGCGGACAGTGACACTATCACTGCGTTTTTACGCGTACCGCGTTTTTACGCGGGTTGCCACCGCAACCCGCGTAAAAATCGAATGAAGAAGAGGGTAGACCAACACGGTTGGCCAATAAGAACTAACTCGGCAATCGTCAGTACACTGTGTATAATGGCGCTTGCACCAGCGCTGAAATATCGGATTAACTCTATTAACAACAAACATGGTAAATATCCCGATTATTTATAACAGTAGGTAGTGTTAATGACCATGACCATGTCATTCTAAAATCAAACAATTTATATTTTTTCTGGAAGTGAATATTTTAACTCTAACGAGTAGCTATTTCAAAAAGGCTACATTTTTATCTCATATCATTTGTCTGCAACGAGGAATGATTAATGGTCGCTGGGGGCTGTAAAATCTGCATGGCAAGTACAAAGTGTTTGCACATTTCATTTTTATGCAGCTTTTATATTCCTATAAATTTATTTTATTTTTATAGGGTGACTAAAGGTTATTTAAAATTTGAATTTCATCATTTGGAGTGCCAGATAAGTTTTTTTTTTTAACTATGGCACGTCAATTTGAATTCACCTCGCCTGATATTAAGCTGAAGGCAAAGTCTCATGAAAGAGGGTCACCATTGCAAACCCGTTCAGTGCTACAATGGTGGCGCTCAGCTTGACAGCCTCATCAGATGCTTTTTCACGCCCCGCTTAAAGGACCCGGGACTGTAGGACGAAGGAAACACGTGCGCCGGCAAGGAATTCCAGTTACTTAAGCCAGGTCAAAAAAACTAACAAAACCATTTAGATATTCTGGTATTGGATTTAAATTCTCACTACGGCACCTTAAATATTTATAGAATGCACGTAGCATATCTTTCGTAGCTGCTGTCACATCGCACGCTGTAGTAAGGAAATTCAATGATAGCAAGGAATTCAATTTCAACTTATTGTAAATCGATAAAGTTACAATATTCTCGGTGTGGCGACGGAGAAAGAATATACACCATCTTATTCAAAGGGACATCCTTTGGATGAGATGGTGTGGTAAGAGCCAACTAACGGAAAACACAGATAATAATACCGCGAGAGAAGAAAAACTCGTAATAAAACATAATATGTGCCAACCTGTCTGGCCAGCGTGGAAGCCGTAGACCAAAACCTCCCAATATTGGGAGAGGCTTATATCCAGCTGTGCACAGCGATAACATAATGATTGACAAAACTCTTGCATATTGTAAAATTAAATCTGTGATATTACTCTAAGTTCTAAACAATGCTTTATTTAAAAATACAAATAAAGTAGGGTAATACGAAATTATAACATAATGAACTTAGGAATATAGTCAAGTCGATATCACTTTAACGAAAACTTCAACTTCCAAAGCCAGGGTTCTGGCTTTGTAACTTTGTAATTTGAGTTCATTGTTGCTGTGTAGTCCGAGTGCCTAAAGCGGGTAATTTAAACTAATTATGGTAGTAGGTAGGTATATACTCTACTTAGTTTGTACTTACTCTCATGTCTAGGTTTTGTATAAAGATACGTATATCACTTGCACGCTTTCTTCTTTTATTCCTCTAATGATAACTTTATGGCACTAACGTTAGCCGGGGAGTGAGGAATATGCCAGAGGTTAGCTCACTCTTAGCAACTGATGACTAGGGACGGCCGTGCGGGCTTAGTCGGTAGTGAAAAATAGAAGTGTACTAAAATTCAAACTACTTTGACTTTATTTGATTCAATTTCCGTACTATCAGTAACAATAGTTAAAATTAAATCTACTAATAGAAATATTTTGAAGCCCAATTACTTAATTAACGCAAGAAAAAAAAACTAAACGCATATGTGAAATAATAATGGAAAATAAAACACCTCATGTTAGAACTTAATCTATTACATTATCGAAAGTTATTGAAGCTTACGTAGCTTCCTTGAACCCGGTTGAACCAAAATGGCGAACTAAAGTTAGAGTTTAATATGGCAGGACAAACAACAAAGACCAGTTGCACACGTATTTCATTTTACGTGTTCTATATTTGAACAGACTTTTTTTAGTGGACCTCTATTGTACATAATATATTATGTTGGTACAGTCCCCTGCAATAATAATATGTATACACTTTGGAACCTTGTCACAATAAAAAATTACAAGTCAACATTATGACATGAAACGGTAAAATTCGACAAGTTTAATGTGAAAAAGTTCTAAAACGTAAACATATTACCGCATGTGACTGTACCTATTTCAAAAGTTTAACTAATTTAACAAGTACCTATAACTAATTTTATTTTGTGTAACAGTTTTAACAATATTGTATTGTTTATATTTGTAATTCAAACTAAGAATGTATGCCAAATATCAGATTTAATGAGATTTTGAAGCATTTAGTATGCTAACTATTCAAATCGATTTAGATTGAAAAATATGAATGCCCGCATTGGATTGAAACCCGGGACCAGTCCCTTACAGGGTAAATTCCGAATGCTTTAGACGAGACCCGGTAGCTCAATGGTCAGAGCATTCCCTCTATAAGTGGTCCCGGATTCAAGTCCTAAAAGTAGCATCTAGCATTTACTTTTTCCAATCTAAATGCAAATATCTGATTAATAATACACAATAATAACATAATAGGGGTAAAATTTCCACCACTTAATTTAAACACTCAGCAAATCCCCAAGGTTATTAAATGACTGTGCTTTTAACAATTTAATTGTATTATTTAACTAGCATAAATTATTATAAATAGAGATTAATGATCTCACAATGTGCGCCATAGTCAGGCGACTTGACGCCACTTGTAATCACATTTTAAAAATGTACCGACTTAGACTATTTGTCCATATTATTAACCGATGAATTGTTAACTCGTCTGATACTCTCCAATACGTTTATTCGTAGTCTTGTGCGGCTAAGCAAGTAAATAATTTCCATGTGATTTATACCGCATAGTAACGAAATCAGGTTAAAAAAAATTACAAATAAGAAAATATTTATGTACGCGTAAATAATTGTACAAGGTCTTATTTCAAAGGTTGGAGCACAGATTCTACGTCCCTATTTAAACCTTTTCCTATAACAAAGTTATGAGCATACATAAATGAGGAGAATCATGTCAAAAACCAAATTAAGGAAAGAGTTTCTCACGTGGCTAACGTGGATAGCTATGTGTATTTTCAGAAAACCACAATATTGTTACCACTTTCTATTATTACTTGCTGACCCGTGCCCACTTCGTTGGGCATAATGTTAATAATCCTTTTTTAGTACAGAGTGTTATGTTTTAATTTCTAACTGCCAAAAGGAGGGTTATACGTAGCTCTAGAACTCAAAAATATATCTTTCATAGTTAAGGCAGCGTTCGTAAAAAACGCTTTCATTAGACCGTTTTTTCGCCGATTCACTTTGCAAAACGGACTATCACGTAACGGCCTTAAGATTTTTATATAACCTATGACACTCAGCAATAATGTGGCTTCATGTTGGTGAAAGAACACACAATTTCACATATATACAAACACACAAACTTTACTTCTTTATAATATTAGTATAGATAAATATCCTAAGTCATCGATCCTGTGTTACCCCACTATATCAACTTCGCTAAAAAGTGAATATTTATTAACTACTAGCTGATGCCCGCGGCTCCGCCCGCGTGAAAGTCGGATCGCGCGATGACACGCAATTACAAAATTCAGGTCGAAAACGCTCTACAGCATATTTTTATTGCATACATTACTGTAAAAATATATTATACCTACATAGACTTGTGTTCAATTTTAGCAGTAATGAAATAAAGGTCAAAATCATTTACTTATTTCGTATAGACCATTAAAGCGACACTTAGAAAACGTAAAAAAAATATGAAATTTATGTTTAGCAAATTACCATTACCAATTACAGTTTGAAACGCGGCCCTGTTCTGAGAAGACTCCGGTAAGAAATTTAGCGGGCTGTTTTTTGGTCTTTCTATAAACATTTACTTATTCTAATTGAAATGTTTTGTTTTGAGTAGCATGGTTAGAGAGTAAACAGTTCAAATAGCATGGCGTATATTCTAGAGACAGAACGTGTCGTTCGCGGTCAGCTGTAAGACGTAACTCTCGTTCAGTGTAGGTTTCGGACTCCCGGGATAATACATGTCGTTCACGGTCAAGTGTGAGTCGTAAATCTCCTTCGGTGTACGTTTCGGACTCCCGGAATAATACATGTCGTTCGTGGTCAAGTGTGAGCCGTAAATCTCGTTCGGTGTACGTTTCGGACTCTCGGGATAATGCATGTCGTTCGTGGTCAAGTGTGAGCCGTAAATCTCGTTCGGTGTACGTTTCGGACTCTCGGGATAATGCATGTCGTTCGCGGTCAAGTGTGAGCCGTAAATCTCGTTCGGTGTACGTTTCCGACTCTCGGGATAATGCATGTCGTTCGCGGTCAGCTGTAAGCCGTAAGTCTCGTTCGGTGTATGTTTCCGACTCTCGGGATAATATATGCCGTTCGCGGTCAGCTGTGAGTCGTACCTCTCGTTGAGTAGCGGTAGATTCTCGGGATACAGTATGTCGTTCACGATCAGCTGTAAGCCGTAACTCTTGTTCATTGTACGTTTCGGACTCACGGGCAAAAGCGTGTCGTTCACTATCAACTGTAAGCCTTAGATCTCGTTGAGAAGAAGTTTCAGATACTCGTGATCTAGCTTTCCTTTGCCTTTCTACTGTTAAACGCAGCTCTCTTTCTAAGGCAGTTTCTTGCGCTCGTGCAGTTGCATTATTAACTCTCATAGAGTTCAACCGATGAGCTCTTTCCTCTGTCGATTCTTAAGAACGCGCATATCTCATTCTTTTAGAGTTTCTTGAATTTTGGGATAAAGGAGTTCTTTTTTTAGGTGGCATGTTAATATAATATATATATCAAAAGCCTGCTATATATATAAAGAAGAAAATAAGTAAGTATGGATTAAAAGAATAATTAATGATCTATGAATGAATGATGCGATGTCGAGCTAAAAAGTATGTTTCGTAAGCAGTCGAAAAAAATATGTTATTGTAGTATTTATCAGAAGCCTGTTATTTAGGTAGGTATTTATTTGGATTGGAAGTAAATAATTAAGTAAAGTATAAGTACTATAAGTATGGAATGGAAATACAATACTTTAGAATTAGTGATTTACAATGAATGATCGCGCTGAAAAGCACGATTTGAAAGCAAGGTAAAGTTAATTGTGTAAACTGTTAAGCAAGAGAAGCAAAGCATTTAAGTTAATTTTTTTAAATTATTATATTAAGATAAGAAAGAAAACAAACTATTGAGATTAATTGAGAACAACATCAACAATCAATGCTCAGAATAATCTGCAGTTCAGAAAGGATGTAACTAATATATTCGCATTAATTATAAGATCGCTTACAACACCTATTACAACTGCAAGTAGTGACTATCTTACGGAGAATTTTAACGGAGTGTTGTAAAATGACGTCACTTGAGGAGCGCCATCTATTGATAAATGTTGGAATTTCATTATGATAATGGTATAACGCTATTTGGGTTGGAACGCAATTTTTACTGCAGTATTTGCACGCCTTGATCGCAAAAACTACCGTACGGATTTTGATGCGGTTTTTTTTATTATAAAGGTCTTGCTTAGACTCAAAATTTGCCGCATATTTGGTTGTAATTGGTTAAGTAGATCCGGAGATATGACAAAAATCAACCTATAAATGAAGCGCAGGCAAAGCCACGGGTATCAGCTTGTATAAAAAGTAGCCTATATGTTGCCCAGAACTATGAACTATAATCGTACCAAGTTTGATCAAAATCCCTCCAGTAGTTTTTGATCCATGCGTGCACATACAGACAGACAGACAGACAGACAGAAAGACAAAAAAATTACTAATTGCATTTTTTGCATTAGTATCGATCACCAATCATCCCCCAATAATTATTTTGTAAATATATTCAATGTACAGAATTGACCTCTCTACAGTTTTATTATAAGTATAGATTAATTTAACGTTAATTAAGTTATTTATTTGATGTCATGTTGTCGTAACACGACATCAAATAAACAACATTTCGATTATTCTGTGGGACTGTACTGAAATGTGTATTTGAGTGCTCTTCATGTTGGTATCCCATCCAATAATTAAATTTGCATATAAATTTGTAACATCATCGCTAGTATTGCATTGTAGTATAATTTCGAAAGGATGTTGTTCGAATTATTAAATATTGAATAATACAAAGAATACAATCGTACAATTCACTTATTTGCACCATTAAAGATATAGGGTTAGAATAACCATATTTATGTGTCGGTGACCCGCGAAATTTATCCTCCGTTTTCGAAACATTTAATATAATAATAATTCCTGTTTCGCACCGGTTAAACATAACATGATAAATTCTAATATAAAAAATGATAATATATATATATATATATATATATATAGAAGAGCGCGGTTTGACATTCTAATATATATTTATCGTTAGAGTGTTGAACCGCGGGTGATTGGTGGGCCCCCCTCCCTCCCACAATATTTTTTTTTTGTAATACTTATTAATTCTATGATGAATCGTTACAATGAAAACCCAACAACTTATTGAATATTGACAATATCCAAAATTAAATTGATCCTTACTGAAGTGTAAAAGTAACTTTGTTTCACCTGAATAAATTTTTTGTTATATTCGCTTTTAAAATTACTCTTCTCTTTTAAGAGATAAAAAATTGTTATGAACACGGTTATGAAATCAATTCCTAAGTGTTCTTTATAAATATGTATCACATCATAAGTTGATCAAAAGCGTATTGCGTATAGGAAATCGAATTATTTACAGGTAAATGCTATGACAAAGGCAATATTTTACATGAGCAAGCATTATTTGTATAGGCACTCGTGAATAAATTGAGTTAATTATGTATGAGAATGTATTTCTGACCTTATCATGACCTTGAAATAACTTCAACTTTTTGGAAGTATGTTGTACGCGACGGTACCGGTAGGGTGAAACCTACAGAATGCCGGGCGTAAGTAGGGTAACCAGTAGCCTGGCATGAACTCCTATCGAATTCGTAATGTAAAGGTTTCGAGAGAACGGAGCATTGTGATTGGCAGTCTGCCTCTTGTGAACCTGTGTGCGTGTGTAGCCCGTCAAACGCTGTCGATACCTTTACATTACGAATTCGATAGTATTTCGAGCTATCATTGGAAAACTCAATTTGTCTCGTGCATTCGCGGCACAGAAGTTCTCTTAACCTTCAAGTGCGAGTTAACTTTTCTGAATTTCTCTAGAGTGATAACCAAACTGCTTAACTATTCTATAGATGACGAAAAGTCTCACAAAAATAGGATATCCTTATTTTTGCGACATTTATATGCAGTTACCTAACAAATGTAGTCCTTAAACTTGAACCGATCACAACCGTATATGATAATATATAAGCTCGAGACGAGTATGATTGACTCGGTGACTGACAGACTTAAGCCGTATCAAATTTATTCAACATTTATTTTATTCAAGATGATTCGAAATTGAAGCCAATTACGCCCGGGTGCCGATGTGTGCAGATCAATGTTTTAGAACGTTCACTTGAACTATTGTGGAGTAATCGTACATAATAAAATATTAAGCAAAGTTCAGAAGTCAAAAAACGTGTCAAAAAACGTGACTAATCTACATCAATTTGACTTTTGAGCAGTAGAAGCCAAATGCGGGGCGGTATCTCTGCGGACTTTAACACTTCGTTTTTACCAAGATTTAAAAGATGTATACCTACTTGATAAGTTACAATATGTTGCAAAGTTCAGTGTGAACGCAAATGTGTTTTAAGCTTGTTTACAATATGTATGAGATAGTCTCAATTTATGTATTCATAAAACAAGTGATTTTGTTTTCCTATTGCGTTCTTCTTTTGGACAAATCTTCAACCAGTTTTGTATCAAACAACAAACAAAGAAAAAACTTGTTTCTTGATGAAAACAATGGGTTAAAGAGACATACACACATCAAAAAAAGTATGCGATCACTTTGAAAAACTGAAATCTTTTTGTTACATACTGTAGATTATATTACGATTTTTTCTTCTTTTTAGATTCTTTATTTAAAAATAAAGAATTAGAACACAAAACAATGACACCGTTCAATTGTTTTTTCTTACAAAAAGGCTTTCAGTCCTGGCTTACGCTCATTCAAATATCTGATTTAGTGAATTATAACCGATTCAAGATATTTTTCGCGGAAAGTTGTGATTGAAAAAATGCCAAGAGGATTATCAGAGGTTTTACGAGCTTAAATAGTAACTTTGAGGGAAGAAGGATACACCACGAGAGTAATAGCACGCAGACTTGCTATATCCCAATCCTGGCTACGTTGCAGAGGTACCACGGAATAGAGAATTTTGCTGACCGACCCCGCAGCGGTCGTCCAACTGTTTTGACAGTTGCCCAAAAGCGTTATATTAGATTGCTGGCAGCCCGTGATCCCACAATAAACGCCACTAAAATAAAAGCAGAAGTCAGGACCGCCTCTGGGCTTGAAGTTAGCACGCAGACCGTTCGCAATTGCTTGCACCAGGCTGGATTACGAGCACGGTGGTCATGGCGAGCTCCGCTCAATTCCCGGCAACGTCAACAACGAAGATTGCAGTGGGCTAGACTTCGGCAAAATGAAGAAGGTGAGGAAGAAAACATTTCGAAAAACTGTCTCTTCGTTGACGAACCCCGAATCTCCACTCATCCAGATAACCGACGTGTCCGTGTCTGGAGAAGACTAGGCGACCGTGAAAGACAAAGAACTGCCACTGGAACAGTTCAGCAAGGCGGAAGATCGGTGTCTTTTTGGGGTGGCGTTATGATTGGAGCTAGAACGCCTTTGATCCCGTATCGGGGCTTCATGATAGCAGACATATACAAAGCAGTTGCTATTGATGATATCGTCAAACCATTACGAGTAAACCATGGGCACCAATTTGTACTGGTCGATGATAATGCGCCTGCACATCGAGCTCAACGAGTAAATGCTGCTCTTCAAGAATACGACATCACACGATTAGACTGGCCTGCCGGCTCGCCCGACTTAAACCCAATAGAGCACGCGTGGGATGCTCTTAAACGAGCTGTATGAAACCATGAGCCACTTCCCCAAACAGTTCCAGAGCTCAGGGAAGCCGCTATTGAAGAATGGGATAGGTTACCCGAGGAAATGCTGGATAACATGATCCTCAGCATGCCCAGGAGGATCTCCGCATGGGTTCGAGCCAGGGGAGGAGTTATTTTATATTGAATTTACACCTTTTAATAATAAATTGTAGTATAAGTTTAATTAAAGAGTCTTTTTCTTTCTATGAAATTTCTATCACAATTGCATTATGATTAATGGCTCAATTTTTTTAAATGAATAATAAAAAATAGTTTTATATTTTAATTTCAAACAGGGTATTTCTATTTAAAGAAAGCATACAACATAGATTTTTTCTTGATAAAGTTAAATTTAAAGAATTCTAGGAGCTTATGCCATTGATCGCAAACTTTTTTTGATGTGTGTATGTGTGATAATGTGGATGTTGTTTACTCTTTAATTTTTGCGTGTAGGTGGGTAGATGAAGAACCAGCTACCTCACGGATTAGCTGAAAGAGAGTGCAACACTGAGCCAGTCTGCCTGTGACCACGTGCTGAGTAATCTGATCGAAAAATTGGGCAAACTCAAAGGTATGTACACCACGCCCGCTTTAATTCCCGATAACTTTATTGTATACTAGCTGTTACCCACGGCCCCGCCCTGTCGTTTATCGTGTTGTACGACTTTACTCGATTCTCTGCTTGCCTCTCTATACTACTTATCCTTGCTGTCATGACAACGGAAATTGTTAGCGATATTAGCGATTGTATAGAAATTTACTGAATCTATTGAGATTTATGATTATTGCTCCGCTCCCTTGGATGGTAGCATGATGATATTATAGCCTATGTTACTCCTAGATATTGTAGCTTTTTATAGGTGAAACAATTATTGAAATCGATCCAGTAGTTACGGAGGAGAAAGATTTGTTTTTTGTTTGTTTGTAACGAATAGGTCGTTACAAACAAACAAAAAACAAATCTTTCCTCCTTATAATATTAACTAGCTGACCCGCGCAACTTTGTCTGCGTCACCCCATTTTTGCAACATTTTTCATTCCTGCTCCGCACCTGTTGGTTGTAGCATGATTTTATATACATATAAACCTTCCTTTTTAACCATTCTATCTATTAAAAAAACCGCATCAAAAACTTTGCGTAGCTTTAAAGATTTAAGCATACAAAGGGACATAGGGAAAGAGAACGCGACTTTATTTTATACTATGTAGTGATGTAGATAGTGTAGAAATGAATGTTTATCAAACACAGCTGTACTCTGCCTAATGTATATTATAGCTCATTGAATCGTAATACGGTAACAGGATTAGCAGACAATATACTGCTTAGAGTGTGCACACGAATTACTAATTAAGTATATATGGCAAGATAATCCATGCATACAATTATGTTTATAATACCATAGTGTTTAAACAGACTATGCGAACATTAAATTCACCATTGTTTGATGGGAATGTTGAAACATAATCAACTTGTTATGGGCTGTTTAACTTCATACGTTACGAACATTGCGTGTATCAAACAAAAGCTCGAATAAGTTCTTAAAGCCAAATGTAAGGACAAGAAGACCCATATCTTACGTAATCTGCAAAGCGCATCTGAGTTAATAAAATATATGTAGGTCATTCTTGACACATGTACAATTTGTAAGTATCTGTCGTTTGTTAAGTACTGTCTGAACTTTTATTAAGTAACAATTACCACAAACCTATGACAACTTTACCTTTAATTCAACTTCACCCTCTTAGTACCCAATCGTAGACGAGGCCTTTATCTATCCTACAGATGCCAATAGTTTATTTGGCAGAATAATACTGTTCAGTATGACGATATCACATGTGACTAGCGGGCATCTAGCGACAGCAAGCCGAACTACTACGTCACTAGAAATCCTGCATCGCGAAACCGAAATTCTCACGTTGGTACAATAACCCAACGACTACCGATGGACAGCAGGCTTGATCACCTAGCATGGTCGGATGTTTCAAGAACATATCACCTCGTTCCTCTACAATTTTTTTAAATTGAAAAATTGTCTTGATATAGATTCCGACCTAAAAGTACAGTTTATTTTAACATATAGGTAATATCACAATCAACCCGTGTTTTCCTTAACTAAAGTAAAAACTAAAGAATTAACAAGATGGTACAGAAAACTGAAAAAAAAATCAGAGAACTTCACAATTGTTTCAGTATATATACACACGGTGTATAAACACACATACATAATACAAACGGGTGACACTGAATAACAGCTTAGGTGATAAAAACATCTACAACAAAACATCATAAAGCTTAACGATGTGTTTATGAAAATATAGCATAGTTGGCCTAAAATCGATATCCCCAATAAATAATACTCTCAGTAACGTGGGTGACAAAAGACTATCATGAATGGACGTTGTTTAGGTCAAGTGTGTAAAATTAGGTTTGTGGACAGCTTCATCCTAAACTTCAGGATGCCAACGCGATAGTTGCGTCATAATTACTGTTATCACAGTTCGTAACTTTACTATCGGATCATGTCTCTAGGGCACTTAGTAGCTTTACTATGCAATTAGATGCCCCTTTAATGCAGTTGCACTATATAGGATTATAAACTATTTAACAAAGTCTCTAGAGCTTCTCGGAAGAAAATAAGTTCGATCTATTCGTTTACTTTATCACTATCACTATCACTATCACTACATAGTATAAAATAAAGTCGCGTTCTCTGTCCCTATTTTTCTTGTCCCTTTGTATGCTTAAATCTTTAGAACTACGCAACGGATTTTGATGCGTTTTATTTTAATAGATAGAATGGTTAAAGAGAAAGGTTTATATGTATATAACATCACGATACGACCAACAGGTGCGGAGCAGGAATGAAAAATGTTGCAAAAACGGGGTGACGCAGACGAAGTCGCGCGGGTCAGCTAGTAAGAAATAAAAGGGAAATCATGCTGGGATGAATGTATACGACAACCCATAAGTAAGTTTGCTTGATTTTTAGTCGAAGGAATTCTATTAAAAGTCACCCTATCCTATCAACTGAGCCTGTTAGCCGGTATATCTAACGATGTATAAACGAGGATCTTGTACAAAAATTAAAAGTCAGGAGTTAAGAAAGTAGATACTCTTCACGCATTCAAATAAATAGATAGAAAGAAGAAATTAAGCCCGCTCCAATGTGAGTCCAACCAAGATCAATCATGACCCCATATATCATCCTTTTTTTTTTTTTTTTTTTTTATCGTGCGCAAAATCCCCACGGATACCACCCCCACCAAAACCGATGGAGGTGATTATGTCGGACTCGAACCGACCAAAACGCACGCCGTCCATGGATCCTCGATTGCCGGAGGTGACCCCATATATCATCCTAGAGTGATAAAGATGACCTATGCTATTTTAGTATCGTAATTACAAACTACTATTAACTCAGAGCAAAGAACGACAACTCTATAGAAAAAAGATTAGACAGAAATTTGATTGAGCTGCCATCTTTTTCAGTCGAAGTTTAGGTCCTTCTTTAAACATTTTTCAAGTCATATCAGTTTTTGTATCACACGTATCCTATATATACCTCAAAATTGTCAAAGAAAGTTATCTAGACGAAATGGTAGTACTAAATGGAAAATATTTGAATCATTTCCAAGTCATAAGTTACTCGTTTACGATAGAAACTCGTACTTATCCTCGTCTGAATCACTGTTAACAAATTACTATAATGTTGAACGCGCGATTAGTTGGAACTGACATTCAGACACTGAACTTGTCATCAGGCAAATTAAATTAAATTACGCGTTTACGTACATACGCAGCGCTAATAAATTTATTATGAGTATATCAAATGTAGTGACTTTTGCACGACATGTTAATGATAGTCACTGATTTAGGGTTGCTAGTCAAGAAAATATATTTATTATACTCACAATTCTACATTCATACATATACAGGTATTTTTAAGTAGGCCTAGATGGTCTCAGAAGCTATGAGGAATAGCGGGAAGTACTTAAAGAAATCATTACTTTTCAAAATTCGTTCCATATTAGTGACACTATATCATCATCATTCCCTGAACCTTTTTCCCAACACAGTTGGGGTTGGCTTTCCAGTCTAACTGTGATGCGGCTGAACTTCGATATTTTCCGTGAAGCGACTGCCATCTGACCTCCACAACCAATGGTCTAATGACCAATGGCGATATCGAATTAATGACACTATAGTAAAACAGAATAATGTATTTTTTTTTAAATCATTTGGTTCGATTCTTGGCTAGAAATCAATTAATCCAATAATATAGTTTTAGTTGATATTATTCTTTTTTATATTACATAGGTGGCAGACAAGCACACGGCCCACCCGATGGGAAGCGGCCACCGTGGCATATGAACGTGTGCAACACTAAGGGTGTCACACACGCGCTGCCCACCCTGAAGGGAAAGGGGGAGAGCTGGGAAGGGTTGGGGAGGCTAGGAAGGGGGGGAGGGGTACAATTAAAAACATATGCGAGACTCTAGCCCATTCAGACATAGACATTCGAGAGTGGGACATCGAGGCCAAAAATTCATACATCGAGGCCAAAAGTTCAAAAAGACGTGAGCGTATAGCGTATAGCGGACGTTGCCGCCCTTTTCCTTCCAATGTAGTTAGAGATAAGTGCCCGTTTGCTTCTGTCATTGAACACATCTACACAAACTGTTTATATACGTGATATAGTACTTAGAGACGTGACTATCCTCTCTGACTTTACATACTAGAAGTGGTTCCAAAAATAAACATACCTACTAAAAATACCATACACTTTCCCTCTAGAGTTTACACACCTCATGAGTTACCCCTACTGTCATAAAAACATTAACGCAAGCAGTCTCAGTTGCGCCTGACTATAATCAACTTCCTAACCTCGTAACCACAATTCTATAAATAATATAGAAGGCACTGACGAACTAAACGAAAAGTAAACCAATCAAAACTTCCCTGACAATCTTGTTCATGCTGCTTCCTACATATAATTGGATACTTCAACATCAATGAAAATAGTAAACTTTGCACTTAAGAGTTTAGTATCGGCGTCAAAGCGGGTAATAAACTAGTCAACTAGTGAGTATCTACCTCACAGGCACTTTATTAAACCATGCTACGAGTATTATCACTCAATAAAAATAAACTTACAGTGCTAAAACTCAGGCTTCATAAAGTTGGTAATTCGTTTACAGGCTAAAGGTATAAAAATATTTAATAAATTAGCTCAGAATTTGGTTGACCTATCACTTAATAACATTAAAACAGAAGTGAAGAAATGTTTAATGAAAAAATGTTATTATAAAGTAGACGAATATCTTAATGATAAAAATGCATGGTCAACCTAATTACAAGAGATTCATTTTCTCGCATTATATAAATAAACCAAACTATACAATAAAAAAAGAAAAAAGAAAGAATAACGATAATCTACCAGAGTTTCTTGTTGTTCTCTTCTTAGTATATCCAACTACCAAACCATAGAAAGAATCATTTTCAAATGATTTATTCACTTTTTTAAATATTCAATCGGATATTGTGAAAGGTTGCATTGTACTTGCGGGATTGCTTTATAAAACATCTCTATACAAATTTGACATTTTCCGTTTGATCAGATAAAAATACATTTAGCAAAATTCAAATCAATTCTAAGCGAGACTAGAAGCGAGAAAGGTATTTTGTAAGTACGAATTCGCGAACTTCGACACCAAGGTTTAATTGAAACAAACTTGTCTCCGAAGTCCATCAGAAATGCAAGATTAAAGAATACTGAGTTCGTTTAATGTTAAGATACGATCAATCAAAGATGCAATATAAACGAGAGTACACTGCGATTCGTTTAGTATGATAAATAACTATAGTTATTAAAACGAGACATCATGCTTTCGTAGCGCATAGTCTAGCTACGATGGGTTTGTAGCAGAAGGACAGATACGCAAAATCCCAGAATATCTGTATTTCGTTATGCGTTGCGTTTACACGTGCATGGTTCGTAATAAAAGTAATATAAAATTAAATAAGGAATTTAAAAACATATAAATTTGGTTTCAATTTGTTTGTTTATATGTTGACAAGTCATAATTTTAGTTTAGTTGGGCACTATTTTATTTTTTCAGTGCACTTTTTTACAAGAAAACATTAAGATAATTAGCAGAATCGGACGACATTGTCGTCATTCGAACTGTAACCTGTAACTTGGCGATAAAAAGAGTTAAATAGAGAAATTGTGCAGTATTATACTTACTAGAATACAAATATCTAGGAAGGTACGCAAATAATTTTCCCAATAAGAACTAAATTAGACTTCTATCTACTTTAGATTATTGAGGGTTAATTGATCGCAGAAGATTGATTTATTTGATAAAATTTGGTAAGTTGGACCCTACTTAGTTTGATGTTGCCCTGAAAATTACTGAAAGGTAATAAATTTCAACTGTATTGAAACGTAACGCCCTGATTTAAGATGGAGGGACTAAGACAATTTATATACTTTGATTTGATCGTAACTTAATTAATTGTTCTAGTAGGTTAATGAATATATTATAGAATGAACTTCTTTATATTTGGCTATATTACACTTTTTTTACCACTTAGATAGCAGACAAGCACACGGTCATATGGACGTTTGCAACACCAGAGGTATCACACTCGTGCTGCAAACCTTATGGAAACCTCCTAATGCCACTCTTGAACAGGTAGTGGATGGGGAGGAGGCGAATGAAGTTTAACGGAGCTTCTGTTTCACCAGCACAGGAGGCAAATCGGTCTTCCCACTGACAGCATAAAAACTCTCCAGTGAGCCCTGGGTACCCTACTCACCGCTGGTAACACAACACAGCCATGGGATTTTGTAGAGCGGATGTACTGCCTCAGTTGGACTGCTCAATTTAGACAGTCGTGTTTCGCAGTTTATAAAAATAAAACTAACGTTTTATTACAATATCAATTAATTGACAAATGTACTAGGGAATCGATTACTTCTAAATAACCTCTCAATTGCAACAAAAAATTGGTCCTGTCCGTCGCGTCGTTATACCAGTGCAAATGTCTAGCATACAATTCTTACCTTTGGCACATCTTATTTCGGTCAGAGAACAATTTGTCTGAAGAGTGAATGTGTCACGAGAATTAGGAGTGCGTACGTGTGGGGTCACTTTATGGTCGTTTAAAGTACCTACAGGCCATTTACCCTCTAGTCACTTAATACTCAAAGTCCTTTAAACTAATTTGCTCGAAGCGTGTGAAAGTATAGCCAGATTTAATACACCACTACTTTTCTATTACCTGAGCAAAGTCAGCGGCTGGTATGGAACGTACCTATAGGTATACCTACCTGTATACAAAATAATACACATATAAATACCCTACCATAGAGAAAGATGAAGTAATATCTTGAGTAACTTCTGGTCACAGCTGACCCTTTCACCTCGGAGATCATATGTAAAGTTATAAACGTTTTGAAAATCTCAAAATACGCACATTAGTTCTTGACTCCATGATATCTTACGCACAATGAGTAAATATCATATAAATTTGTGAACTACAATGAGTAAATTGCCTAACTTCAGAACTTCGCCATTCAGAATATCGCCAATTTGGTTGTGGAGATCCGATGGCAGTCGCCTCACGGAAAATATCAAAGTTCAACTGCATCTTAGTTAGACTAGAAAGCCTATTTGAGTTGGCAAAATAGGCTCAGAGAATGATGAATGACGAGTAAATTTAACGCATCGACATTCGAAGCATCGTTTTTAAGGTTGAAGCACTTTATGGAATCATCTGGTAGATATCTACCTACTACAGAACTTGGAATAACCTAACTGGAATGAATGCGGCAGAATATTAAGTAAACGTTCTACGTTGTGAACAAATATTTGGTGATTTTAGATCTAATATAGGTTCTTCATTTTGGTTCATTTTTAATTACACCGTTGGGTTTAGAATCAATAACCGCAATTTTCAATGGTAATTAAAAATTAATCGTGTTGGTTTTAGCAAATAATCCGAAAACAGAATGTAATATTAGATGGGCAAATACTTACACTTTTGAATCAGATATTAAAATGAATGTATAAACGTTTATTTGCTAAGATACTTATTTACATAGTAGTAGGTAGCCTATATTTGAGTACGAATTTATGCAAAGAGATGGAAAATTAAAGTAAGTAACATGAATTATGTATAGAAAATTATATACGAACAAAATTTAGATTAGATCTTCAACGTATTTGCTTAAGTGGTAATCTGTTAATATATTTCTGTAATAAATCGTGAATTGTAAACCAAGAGTTCTACTGTATTACTTACATACTTGACTAGTGGAATTAGTGAGCAAATTCCTTACATAATGATTTAGATAATTTTAGTTTAGTGTGTAGTAATTAATGTTCTGAGGTATAATGTTGAATAGTGTGAAGATGCTTGACATTTCCTTTTATTAAAAGAGCTACTTATTTTAGAGTTTCGCTGAACAGGGGTTAATGTTAATGTCACATTCAAATACCGATGATATCAAATGGAAATAGTGGGTATTCTGAGGCAGAGATTTTCTTTTATACCACTTAGGTGGCCAGACGAGCACATAGCCCACCTGATGGAAAGCGGTCACCGTGGCCTATGGACGTGGCCACCAGATAATATTAGTCATGTGCAGTCATAAGTCTTAATCTTCTCAAGAGAAAACGTTAAAACTCTTATTATGTAGATAGTAATAATGTGACATTGGTTTATTTACCTACCTGCAAAATGATAAAGTTATGACGACTTACTGTATTTGCTTTCTCTTTGTAAACACTAAAACACAACTTATTTGGGGGCCAAGTCTACTATATTAATAGTCTTTCGACGATGTCTCGTCGGAATAATTTTACAATTTTCGTATTCTACTAATCATTTGAAATTAATTTCGTATTACTGTATTATTGTAACAGCGCGACGACAAAAGTTTTGTGAGGTATCATTCAAACAAAATCGGTTCATATATCATTCTATCCCAATTCCTAAACGATTGGCGCGAGTGCTTCATCTATTTAGGAATTACTAGCCGTTACTGATCTACTCACGCATCAGCACTATAATAAAATAGGCGCCTTACGTACTGATAATGCATATAAATGAACCAGTAATGTGTAAAGTTACTTTTAGGTATACCTATCAGCACTTTTCTTAGACCAAAGTCGTGAGAGAAACGAGGCCCTGGTTCTCTACTGTTATTAAACTTTTCATGAATGTACGTAACTTATTTTTGTAAATATAAATTAAATCTGTTGGAAAAAATAGTGGTCATCCGCAGATTATACCTAGCTGTTTTCCTTAGCTGCTTCCTATTGGTTTGGTAAGAGTCATAAAGCTTCTAAAATAGATACGCTATACTGATATCTACAGATCTTAAGCATTTGAGATAAGTAGGCAACACAGAACCACTAACATAAATTATGGTAGTTTGCCATATACAAATTTGATACAACAAAGTGATTGTAAATTGCTAGAGAAGGCTGCTGAAATCCACAGCGTTCCATCAATCGTAATCCCTTTGTCCAAAAATCCTAGTTGCTCACTCAATCGAGTATTGTGACCGAACTATGCATCGCCCGGAAAATCTCCACAGAAATTTATTATACTGAAGCGTTCCTGACCACCAATGCTACGTTTAACGCTATTGTTTTCATGTTATCAAGCCGAATCACATTAAACCACTGTTAGGCAAGGCGTTACCGCCAATAACGCAGTGCATGGTTTGAATGTGTTATTAAGTCCCTGATAACTGGTATAATATATCTTGATCCCCAAGTCCTGTGAGCAACAACTAGGCCAGGGAGCACGTGATTCGGTTTCGTATAATTTTTGATTGATAGGTTTGAGCTATTTCGCCTCCTTTCATAAGCTCCTTTCAACATTATAATATATAATATACCGTTAAGTACATGAGGTACTATTTTTAATAACACTAAAAGTTTGTGAGTACAATTTTATAAACTATAAGATTATAACAAGAAATCCCTTGATAAACAAACAGTTCTCAAAATGCGAGACCATTGCTCTTCAACGACAGTTTTATGGGAATACCTTAACGGGTGAAACATAATTCTATTTCGAGTTTATCCGAGGCTTGCATTGGGGTTCGTTATTTATTAAATTGCCAATATTTTACCAACCAATTGAAGACGTTGGTGGAAGAATGTAACAATTTCAAAATATTTACATAATGACGTGGAAAGCTTCAATACTTCATTTGCCGATAGTTATGACGTTTGCTGATTATTTGTTAGCTTGAGTGTGATTATTTCCTTCGCCGCACAATTAAGTCTTGTAATTCCTTACCAACTCACGTGATTCCTTCTTCCTACAGTCTTGGGCTCTTTAAACGGGGCGTGAAAAAGCATCTGATGAAGCCGTAAAGCTGAGTGCCACCATTGTAACACTGTACATGTATATAATGATGATCCTCGGTCCTAAGTTTTTGGCTTCAGTGTACCATCAGGCGATGTGATGTCAAATTGACGTGTCCTAGATCAATAAGAATGTTAGGATGTCAATTTGTCACACAGCCCCATAATCCTTTTACGTCTTTGAATTTTTATTATATAATGTCGTAGTTGTGTATTAGAACTCAAACTCGATTCCATGACAATGACAGAGTTGAAGTAGGAAGCAGGGTTGTCTTCGCCGGAGGCCATTACGATACAACGATGTCTTGTCTAATACGTCATGGATGACAACTTACTTTCACTTTGTTATATTATAAATGGAATATAATAGTCAAATAAACTTAAGCTTGTAAAATTTCATTACTTATATGGTGCAATATATGACAAAACTGTATATACTTAAAGTCCATTACAGCCCTGTTTAAGTCATATTCATAATGGTTTTTTTTTTAATACTACGTAGGTGGCAGACAAGCACACGGCTCACCTGATGTAAAGCGGCCACCGTGGCCTATGAACGTGTGCAACACTAAGGGTGTCACACACGCGCTGCCCACCCTGAAGGGAAAGGGGGAGAGGTGGGAAGGGGTGGGGAGGCTAGGAAGGGGAGGGGAAGGAGGGGTATAGTGAGCTCTGGCTACCCTACTTACCGGCGGGAACACAACACGATGGTTATTATGACCGCGGTCTTCTGTATGGCGGAGGTACTTCCCCAGTTGGACAGCTCATTTCGGACGGGAGATACCGTCGTGTCCTACCTCCGTCATTTTTATTCCATCATTTTATACAAAGATTTAAAAAAAATCGAAATAAAGTAATCTTAAATTGTTGGTTATAAAAATGTGATAAAACTATGTAAAACTGTCATAAATTCATGAAGATTTGAAAGGCTTTACACATAGTTTGTTTTGTGGAACATATCAACAGAAAATGTTTTTCTATGTCAAGTGTGAACAACAATATTTCATCGCGGCCCCACGTTTCCAGAATAGACATAAATTCGTATTTGGTCCGCTATATATTATCGTTTCTTTAGGACGTGCTTACCTTTTCCCAAAACATTTGTTCCCAAAACATCTGTTCTTTTATCGGATTCCTAAATAATCAATTCCTTATCAAGTATCAACAAGTTTACTTAAATATCTACGTCTAGAATAATAAAAATCATTCCAAAATTCTTACGTTATTAGTAATGGATCACTCCTGGGCTGATTCGTTGTATGCAACACAGAGACAGGTTACATATGAAATCAAAAAAGAACCCAAATGATGCAGTTTTACGGGTTGTTTATTCGCGGTATAGAAACTTCTGTAACAGTCTACTACGTAAACTTAAAACAGACTATGAAAATAGCGAACTCATCAGTAGTACAAAAGATCCAAAAAAGATGTGGAGAACAATAAAAACTGTGTGTCACCTGACAAAAACTAACAAGCAACCTAAGGAGCTTCTCGCGTTGCAGGATAGTCTAAGTCCCAAACATTCTTTGGACATGTGCAACAGTTACTTTGCAACTGTGGGAAAGAGTTTAGCAGATAATATTCTCAATAAACTTCAGCTGAATCAGAAAACACTGGCTGCGAAAATTAAAAGTAAACAAATCTTAAATTCCTTCTTTTTGCAACCCACCGATGAATACGAAGTTGACTCACTCATAATGTCTCTACAAAATGATAAATCACCAGGTTTTGATGGTATTACAAATGTACTTTTGAAAGAAATTAAAAATGCTATTATACAACCACTAGTCAAAATATTTAATGCAAGCCTAGAAGCGGGTGTTTTTCCAGATACATGGAAAATAGCAACCGTTTCACCCATCCATAAGGATGGTACTAAGCAGTCTGTGGAAAACTACCGACCAATTTCACTACTGACAACGTTTGCAAAACTAATGGAGAAGATCGTTAATAACAGGCTAGTGAAATACATAGAATCGAATGAACTCATCTCGCCTAGACAATTCGGTTTTAGAAGTGGCAAATCAACAGAAGAAGCTGTCACACTTCTAACATCGACTGTGTCAGCTCTCCTTGACAGGAAAAAAGCTTGCATAGGCACCTTCTTAGACCTGGCGAAAGCCTTTGATACTGTGTCAACCCCAATATTAATTAGAAAGTTAGAGAATCATTTCGGTGTTCGAGGTATTGCTCTTAACTGGTTTAAAAGTTACCTGACAGGGAGGAAACAGTGTGTAAGAGTAGACTGTTATAAAAGCGATCTACAAACTACTCATTACGGTGTACCACAGGGGAGCATCTTAGGTCCGACTTTGTTTATCATGTATATTAATGACATACATAATAGCGTCAATGCAGAGGTCATATGTTATGCGGATGATACTGTTATTATATATGAAGGCTTCACTTGGGAGGAGGCATTCCTGAAGGCAGAAAATGGAATGAAGCAGATAAACAAATGGCTTCAATACAATTTGCTTACCCTTAATGCCAAAAAGACAAAATACCTATGTTTCCACAAAACCAGTGTAACAGCCCCCAGTGCGTATCTTGGCATTAAAATACACAAGTGCTCTAATCAAATGCAGCCCTGTCAGTGCGAGGCATTATCTAGAACAGATTCTCAAAAGTACCTTGGCGTGATTATTGATGAAAATCTCAACTTTTACTCACATATAGAAGTTCTATCCGGCAAAATTAGAAAAACGGCAAATATCTTAAAGTTACTCCGTTCATCAGCATCAGCAGACACTTTGAAATGTGTATACTATGCCCTGAGTCAGTCACTGATAACATACTGTATCAGTTGCTGGGGAAGTGCTCTAAAATCAAAGATGACACTAATAGAAAGAGCTCAGAGAGCAGTAATAAAGACTATGTACAAAAAACCCTTTCGGTATCCTACTAAAACCCTTTACAGTGAATGTAAGTTATTGAATGTCCGTCAGTTATTTATTTTGAAGACAGTTGTTAGTGCCCATAAAAATACAATAAATTCTGAAGAGTACACAGAGCTAACTAAACGGCGGGTGTACAAACTGCCGCTGCCCAAAGTCAACTCGTGTTTTGCCAGACGATTTAGTCCATTTAAAGATATTCATATCTATAATCAGACAAATAACTTCTGCGATATAAAACTGTGTTCCTTGACAGAAGCAAAGGCGAAAGTTAAAACATGGCTCCAAAGTCTGTCCTACGATGAAACCGAAAGACTCTTTCTTCATCTCTCATAAAATGTTGTGGTCATTGGTGATTGTTTGGTAAATAGACTGTAAGAGAAATTGCATATAATATAATGTATAAATGTGAGTAAATGTATTCTTATGTATAATATGTATGTACAAATTTTAGTATCATAATGGTACAGGAAATGTAACTAGTCCTTAATTTTTAGTATGTCAGATAATTTTGACGTCGCCCAAGCAGACATTGTTAATACCGTTAAGTTTTAATCGTATCTGGCACCCACAGGACAGGCTTGCCTAGTGTGGGGCCACAGTGTAACGCACAATGCGGTAAATTAATTGGCAATAAACTATTTTTTATTATTATTTATTTATTATAATTACAAATGGGAAGGAGAAAAGAAAATGACATTTAAATATCATGGAAAACCATGAAAACACAAACTTAGTTAATAACAGTAATGACATACAAACAATAAATCTGGGTACCGCTATCATCAGATCCGTTGAGAGGTTATGTCAGACTCGAACCGACTTAAACGCACGCTGTCTTCGGGTATTCGGTTACTAGAGGTGAAATTTTGTTCCTTTTCGAGCACAAAATCCTCACATATACAACTCTCATCATATCCGGTTAGAGAGGTTATGTCGAACTCGAATCGACTAAAAGGCACGCCGTCTTCGAGTCTTCGGTTGCCAGAGATGAGATAGTAAGCAACATATCCCTCGCACCCCGACTGACCCGGGGCCATACCTTTCGAGATGACCCCCTTAGGGTGTGTACTTTTTTACCGAGAGTTTAATTCTTTTTTTTAATTAACAGAGCATTCTCGATCTAAAGGCATGCGTACCCTGCCCAAATTGTATATCGAATTACAAAGACATAATTCCGTATTCAGTGGCTTAAACAATAACCCCATCCGTCATCGCATAGTCTTCCGCTTGTGTGTTCTAAGATATTGATGACTGCAATTTGTCTTCGTCTTGTAATAGTTAAGTACGATAAGCCTCAAGAACAAATAAGATAATTTACTATTCATAATATACATGGTTGAAATAATATGTTTTTTCTTTATTTTCGTAAACAGATGAACAAATTTCTAATTAGCCAAAAAAAATTGAAAAGACCCAAAGACAAAAAGTGTGCCGAAAAGTGAAAAAATATTGATCTACTGCTTGACAAGCGCGTGCGAGATTTATAGCTATAATTGACAATCGATATTTAAATTGTAATTGAAAGACTACGATAATAAACAAAACAGACAATTAAAATCCTACTCCTCAGGCAAGACAAAGGATACCTATAATCTACTTAAGTTTCTTGCTGATCTCTTGTCAGTAGATCAAACTACCGAATCAGCAAAAGAATCATTTTCAATGTATTCATTAACTTTGTTTAAAAAAAATAACTGTGTATTCTCTGCACAAAACTGAATCTTCGACTGACTTGAATTCTTTGACTCTTATTTTGAACGCTGGCTGAAGATGGCCTTAAAATATGTTACTTATTTCTTTTATCAGTGTGTAATTAGAACCTAGATCGATTTCATTAGTGGCTATTTATAGTAAGTAGGTAAATGCTTTCCATAAATTACAACCTGTTCTTTATCTAACCCCGTTTCCTTTGCAGTAATGAAATTCCATAGTGTAGGAAATTGAAATTACGAACCGCAACCCATGTTGGTCGGCCTGTAAATGTTTGAAATTATTCATATCGTGTGTGTCTGTTACCATGGTAAAGTCAGTAAAAGGTCTGTTAATTTAGTTACCTTATAATTCGACCTTTTATACTTTGTATCCAAATATTCCTGGCTTAGGAAGCGAGTAGTTTGGCAACTTTTTTTCTCACCGGCCTGTGTGGGGTCTTAATGTGATTATACTGGTAAGAACCCATAACAGGGTTTGACAGCTTCTGTGGCGTGGTGGAAGTGAACGCGACTGTTACGCAGGAGGTGTGGGTGCGATCCCTACTGACTGCAAATATGTAATACACATATATAGGTATGCATGAGGCTATTTGCACTGGTCTAGTCGTGCCTCGAAGAACACGTTAAGCCGTCGGTCCCAGTTGCTATACGAACATCTATGGCTGTCGTTACGGGTAGTTCGTTCCCTGAAAAGTCCGACTAGCCTAACTACAGAACTTCGGTATAGCCAATTTGGTTGTGGAGGTCCGTTGGCAGTCACTTTACGGAAAATATAGAAGTTCAGACGCATCTTAGTTATACTAGAAAGTCGACTGAGTTGGGAATAGGCTCAGAGAATGATGCCCCATAACAAAGCGCTTTTTAATTGGAATGTGATAAGTTTCGCTGCAACGAATTTTGAAGTTATTCGAGGTACCCTGAGATGGTCTGAATAAGGTTTACAGTAAAGGATCTTGGCTAATAGTTCCTTTGATACAACTTCAGTAATTGAATATGCAAGTAGGCACCTAACCTTAATCCATCTTAATATACACCTTTTGTTTACCTGTTTAAACCAAACAAGTTTAGTTTTCAAGGTTATATAAAGGTTTTATGAGGTTTGTAACTTACTAAATCTATCTATCTATCTAAACTATTATATAATTGTAAAAAGTTTATGTTGTCCGCGATGGACGCAAAATCTACTGAAGCGGCTTTCGATGCGATTTTTATTGTTTAAAGGGGTTTGGTCCAACTTAAAATCTTACGTTTGTTTGATTGCCATCGGTTAAGTAGAACTAGAGTTATGATTAGTAATATAGACTATAAGTTGCACATTGCCATTAACCGGGCACTTTAAACCTGCGATAAGTACACACATATCTTCGAAAAGCATCGAAAAGTCATTGGTGTGTGCCATGCTTTAACCTGGGATCGAACCCGAGACCTCGTCTCAGCAGTCCATTACCCATACCAGTGGGCCACCGCGGCTATTATTATTACCACGTTAACACTTACATAACTCCCAGATCCTTTCGACAAAACGCGGGTTACAACTATCCGGTGCCTGACATTCGGCGATCCATACGATCACAAAACCTAAAGAAATAGCATCCCTAAAAACCAGTCGAGTCGATACCACTGTCCTTCACTGGTTTTTGGTGTTGTGTATCGCGATCGAGTACAAAGTGCTAACGCGGACAATGGTAGTCGCTAGTGGCGAGGCGTGTAAAAAACGAGTACGAAAGAGGGTAGACCAATGTGATTGTTTTGCCCCAATAAGTTCTTAGGTCCAGCGGGAATACCGGAGCGCGAGGGATATGTACGCTACTATCTCACCTACGGCAACTACTGACCTAAAGACGACACGGGAAAAAAAAGCACATCGTGGTCATGACGCTTGAAACAGCGGCAAAATATCGGATATACTCATTACAGTTCATTAGTATTCTTATAAATGTAATGATGTTGTTTAAAACTGTGAGCCCAACCCAAAATTACAATTTCATTGTACTTTTATATACTATTGAAATCAAAGTTAAGAGAAATATTTTACACAGTCTAGAATATAGTATAATAAAATAATTTATCTTTGAACTCCGTTTTGAGCGGACGAATTGTGATAACCATTAGGTACACTAGCTTTATTAGATATCGTAAAAAATCCATTAGTTGACTTAATAAAAACTACAATCTCGGTATATATTTTTACAGATTTATGATTGGTCACTTCTTGCAAACAGCTCAATAACCCCATTTTTCTATTGACGTCACGAGTCAAAACAAAGTTACTTTGAATCTAAATTTATATTCTGTCAGAAAAGTAAGGTTACGACTTGTTGCAGTATTATATTGTCATTATTATATACAGAAACAAGAAATTTCATAAATATGAAAAATCATAACAATAAATTTGAATAATAAAATGTACTTAGTAATAATAAATTAGAAAACTTATACACAATAAATTATGATGTTATATTTTTTTATTACATTTACGAACTATTTTAATTTAGAAAATTTATACACCATAAATTATGTTTTTATATTTTTTAAGTTTACGAACTATTTTACAAATAAAATTGGTTCACAAGTAAATTGTTTTTGTTTCTGTGATTTTATCTTTCACGCGTCGATTTGATATAAAGATATTTGATAATAAAGATAAAGTAGGTGACGTACCAGTAAAATCAACGTTTCCTTGAACTGAGTAAGGCCGTCACTATACCTTCAATGATGACAAATAATTGTAAATTCATAGACATCAATAAAATTATTATTAGCGTAAATAGATCTACACGATTTGAAAAGGCAGAGACTTGTGACTTTTAGTGTACAAACATTGACGTTACTTATATTTCTATTATTTCAATGCTATCACATTTGATAGTACCTATTGATATAATAGAAATATATATTGCACTGCTTTGTTTAAGCCCAATGGTCTATAGAAAACAAACATTACACATATTATCTACTCTGTCACTTTCTCACGTCTAGTTTTGTATAAAGATACGTATGCCACTCGCACATTTTTTTTCCTCTAAGGATATCTTAATGGCTAAATTATTCTAGATCTGTATGCATTTGACTGTGACCTATTTTCACCATTTCGAAAAACATATATTTTATTATACGGGTCTTCGGGTACTACGGGATTCTTTAAATAATTTAATAATTAAACAGTCTTCAAAAAAACTTAGGTGCCCATGATTAAATGTTTCAAAACGTTAGTACATATACCAATGTATCACTATAAAATATTTTCATTTTATGATTTTGGCTATGATAATGCAAATCCTTATTTGTTTCAATAAATTATTATTATTATTACTATCCGATTTGCAAACAACTGTAGCGATAGTAATCAGTCTTCTTATCTGCAACTTAGTTTATACAAATAGGGATGAAATTCTAATATTAATAAAGTAGGTATGTAATTTTGTTAAACAATAACATAAAACTTATTTAGGCGCTAACTGATTTAGTAAAATTTTGGCACATAAATAGACCATGACTTAGGAAAATACACAAATGTCGTTATTGTATCTTTCTAAGTCTTCTGTAGGTTGAAAATACTCAGATCAGTATAAAACGCGAATTCACATGAATTGGCTGGATTCCTAATATAGGTGCTCATTACTTTTATCTACAATGTTTTATAAACATAATAAAGATAAGCACACTTCACACAAATAAATAAAGTATAAAACTTTTCTTAGAAATCCTCAATGCTCTAAATATTTACCCTGTTTTCCTGTCCTAATGATACCAATGTTTCTATCTATATTGAGCGTGTTGTTGAAAATCTCTTCGCTGTATTCCCGCTCCTTCAGGTAGAGAAGAGGTACTTGAATCCGTTTTGATCTCTGGAGCATCACTTTCTGTGTCAATAATAATGTCGTCAAAATAAGAGGTTGCCCACTCGGCTGTTCAAAAAATTGCAAATGACGATGTTCGCTTTGTCAAGCTGAAAAGTGTGAAGCCCACTTATTAAACTGTAGTATTAGATGTAATTTAACAACGTATCGTGGTCTACTTTATAAGTATTCAAATTTCGTAATTTATTTTATAAGACACTTATTAAATACTTAGAAATTGGGATTCGAAGTTTGAAGCTGTCCCAAGTTATTGAAAATGAGTCAAATGAGTGTCAGTGCAGTACTCGAATTTATTAACTATCGAATTCGTAATTGGAATTGCCTGAACTTTTTGTACTAAGGCACAGCATGAAGAATGAAGACTCCAGCACTATACAATTCCTTGGATACCGTCTATGCTCATTGTCAATGTATAATTTATCATGTAATGGTATGACAAAAAGAAATTAATTTATTTTAACGGTTCCTATCACGATTTAATTAATTTACTTTTTTGCCTAGGAAAACCAGCACGAGAGCCTCGTCAGTACGTACCAGGTGCACCGAATAGTGAGGTTGGCTTGCGCCCCATAGGTGTTGGTAGCGCTCTGTATACCCTGTACCTATAAATAGCCTTATCTTAAACAATATTTTTATTAAAATCAATTCTAGATTCATTTATTTGCATAAACACGGGTTACATGAATGTTGTTACAATATAATTGTCGTTGTGGGAATTGTTATATTGTATATCTGAAACGAACAATAGTGACACATCAGCATCATCTTCCTAACCTTATCCCATATTTATTTGGATTTTGTGCGTGTATACTAAACTTTTTCCATTCATCTCTGGTTGCGGTTATCTCCACATTCACTCCTTTCCTGACCATATCATCTCTCACACAATCCATCCATCTTTTCTTAGGTCGTTGTCTATCCTTGTAGTCTTTCACTTCCATAGTGCCTTTCTTACGACATTACTTTCATCCCTACGCATTACGTGTCTAAACCAAGACAAACGATTTCCTCATAGCTTTTCGTGATAGGTGCTAATTCCAAACGTCTTTTAATTTACTCATTCCTAATTGTATCCATTCTTGTCACACCAAATATCCATCTTAACATTCTCATTTCGGCTACATGCAGTTTTCTTTCATTTTTCACCTTTATGGAGTCAGCTTTCCGATCCATACAAGACGGCATTCTCAGTCATTAAAATTAAACTACTTTTTTACGAAATCTATCATGACTACCCCGCGACCATGGCTATTGAAAAGTAGCCGAAACTTCGGTTAAAATAAGTATATTGCTATAGAATTGGTTGAAAACTGAATTTTATTCAACCATTTTTCATATTACAAGGGGGTATGTTTCAAGAAGAAAATACGTCGAATTACCGTGGTACCCATTCAGAATGTTCACAATAAGTTGCTTATTTTTATGAAGCTTACTAAGAAGGGCTAAGAATTTTATATAAAAGGAAAAGTAATGTTTAGTTGGCAAATGTACCTCTCTAATAGTAACTGTTGTTCAAGAAACTACATGTGTCGTAAGTATGAAATTGCTATGAACCTATTTCGACTAGAAAGTAATATAAAAATAGAACTGGAGTCTATTTCTGGGTTTTAATTTTTTACATTATATCGCATTTAATAAATCTTTCTCAGAGTTATATCGTAAAAAAGTAATAGGCGAATCCCATATATTTATAAATAACACATATTTTTATCTACTTTTATTTATATAAAAATAGGTAACCGCACGTCAAACTCTTAAAATAAAGTGGAGGAATTTTTATTTAGTATATTTTATAACGGTAACAAAAATGAATGAGTAAAGGTTAGTTTACCTACCTATGAAATGTTTACTCTCGAAAATTTAATGGATTTAAAAGTAGGTCAGAATAAAATTATAAGAGTTGCCAATTTTTTTTTTGTGAATACATACATATTATACATAGAAACATCTAGACCTATGCAAATATAAATTACATACTCATATATACAAATGTTGATAATGCATACGCACTGAGCCGGAATCGAACCTGCAACCTCTGACTTGGCAGTCGAACACTCTACGCTACGTCACAGAGGCTATAGTTTGGTACAAATTTATGTGATTGATTCATCACAGTTCTCAAACCTAATATTCAACTAAGTGATGGTCTTTTTTATATAGGACTTTTTGACTTCAACTCGCCTGATGGTAAGCTGAAGTCCTTATAATCTGTAATACTTTACTCTAGTTTCTATCTATCCAGCAGGGTGCAGTCAATGGACGGGCTGTACGTATAAAAACATATTAAATTAGTAATTACAATGAATTAAAAATGTACGCGAAATGTAACGTATAGTAATTTAACTTATTCATTATTACCTACATACATAAATAAGTATTTACTTACATATTATAACCACGAATTTATCGCCGGAGTGTCAGGCATAGGTGAATTAATACCCACATTTCGCCAATCAATGTTTTTAGTTCCGCCTATTAAGAGATGAGCCTACTACCGTATTCCGGACACTATTAATAACTCGGGCCATTTATCTAAGGCTGAGTCTAGGCTGTATATATCTATCTGATGCTAAACGACCCAGCTAGCTTTTTATTATTAATTTGATATAAATCTATACACTGACTCTACATTACTTTGCGAGTAGTTAAATTAACACATTATTTTACTAAACTAATATTCACAATTCTGATTTTATGTCTGATGTTTCCAACTGCCGAAAACGAGCACATGTAATTTATTATTATACATAAATATTTATATTTGCTATAAGCTAGATTCGTTAAAAAAGAAAAGCGTAGAAAATTCGTATAGCTGCGACCATCCTACATTCCGACCACCCAGAATTTCATTTACCTTAATCTATGTAAATTTCATTACTTGGACTACATAAAAAACTCCTTTTCATAGCTACGACCTCCTTATCGCAAATTGAATCATCATTGCATACATATAATCCCAAAAAAATGAACCAACACATTATTTCCAGCATTATATACATAGCCCCCGTTGAAGGCGTAGATTATTTAGGTTCGTATACCCTTCCTCATTTAATATTAAAGACGTATTCATGTATAATTAAAACAAAACAAAGGTGAATTCTGAACCAGGGTGCGAACTACCACTGAAATTTCCCTACAGAGGAGCGCCTGAATGTCTCAGTGCAATTTGAACGGTGGCGAGACGCGGGCGCGCGCTCTTCATGTTCTGCGACTCGTTTACTCATCGTAAACTTATTGAGATATTAATATCAATATAAACAAAAAAAAATAACAAAAACTATGTGTAACATTGTGTAGTGATTAATGTTTTAGTGAAATTAATTGTTACATAGTGTTTCAGGGATTTATTGAAGAGGTAACAATCGTTTAAGTAACTATATAAATTTTATCTTATAAATAACATTCATATTATATCAAAACGCTCTTGATACCGTATGACCCCGGCACACGTTGAGATGATATTTGTTCAATTTGTTAATGCAATGATTTATAGCTGAATCACATTTAAGGATGTGTTAAAATCATTGAAGTTGGTACTACTAAATATGGATACAGCTAATCGTTTATACAACCATAAAACAGCTCAACGAATTTAGTTGCATTGTATTTAAAACAATAGGCGGTTAAATCACGAGGGATATAATGAAATTAATTTGATTACCTTTGTAGTTACTGTTTAACTTTTTTATTATCATTGTATCAAGGCGGAGTGTAGATATGGTGTTTATAGCTGCTAATAATGAAACAAATTAGATTCATTAATTCGTAGAAAACGTCACTGATGATTTGCATAGCAAACTTGTTGTTGAAGAACGTGAAGTATATCTAATTGTCGTATTTTAATTGTAGATTGAAGTTATTTACTTTACTAATTTATATATATCTACTATACATTAGAACATGTAGTTTATGTAAGTCCAAATAACGTACCCCACCATCTCTCTCACGCGCTTGTTAATATATTGACGAAGAAATTCATGAAATATGTAGTTGAGATATTTAACATTTTCTCCACAGAACTGAAAAGTGCTAGTAGACATTTGTTACAATAGATTCCTAAGGGAACCGATGTCGTTAAACTTACGCATACAATTGTTAATAACATGTTACATTACTAGTAAATAATTGTTTTGATTGATCGTATACATATAATATCTTTATTGCCAAATAAACCAAAGTCAATCTAAATTTCTAAGAAATAATCGCTATAGCTAAAAAAGTATTCATGACGTTTCGTATAACGTGTTCCATTAGAACAAGTTTGAATATTTTCGTAGAAGTTCAGACGTATGTCATTTTATTCGAAGAAAGTTACTGAAACTTCCAGTTTATGCACCTTTTGTACCCCGCATACTTCACTCTTCCACTTAATTTTCTTTCCATGATTTTACACAGATAATGTGCAGCTTAGACAACGTATTACCTAGAAATTTGTAATATTTGTAGCCAATAGGATATTAAATTGTATATGTTACTATGGAGCACGTGATACTCACATTTATTTTCTGTGCGGTGATCCCCTGGGTACAATATGCAATACGATATCTTTGAGTCAGAGAATTCACCCGTAGCTGTTGAATATTTTTTACAAAGAATGTCTTTCTTTTGTTCCCTGAGGAACAGTTTGGGCCAAGTGTAGGTTTGTGACAAATCATTTTCAGTATTCCAACTTACACAAAGGGATACAATATAAATTTTAAATTGGAAGAAATTTAAATCGGAATTTTTTGCATCCAAGACGGGATTTCATTCCAGAAATGGACTGCCATAGTCTATGGTATTCTACAGTTCTACTTAAAATGGAATGCTCTGTTCGAATCTGTTTCTGGATAACTGAAACTTGGAAATCTTCAAGATTAGAGTGAATAGGTTACTTCTAGACAAGTGTGTTCCACCGTTGACGTAACATCACTTGCCAACAAGTAAGACAGGTGAGATAGAGGTAAAACGCGAGCCTATCAAAGATAAAAAAATCTCTGACGAATTACGCTACATACACTACTAATCCTAAAACGTCCATGATATTTTTATCTGTTTTCATATATATCATGATTTGAGCGTTACAAAATAGTTTGATTGATTTTACGTCTTAGTAGTGTTTGATATAGAATAATCTCTACATATGTTACAGTCTATATACACGTATTATATATGTTAATATTTATCTTATAGTAAATCTGTCGCTTTCTTACCTTTTGAAATCATTGCTGAACCAATTTTCTTAAAAAAAACACCAAGACTTTCCTAAAAGAAATAATATTTTATTTCTAACGGTCACTGGAGGTCATCTCGAAAAGAAAATAGCCCCAGGGATGTTATCCCCATGTACCCCATCGGACCCAAGTATAAGATATAGGATAGTTGTTATTGGTCCTAGAATGCGGATAAACATACTTAGATACATTTTTTTTTATAAATACATAGACTTACACATTATACTTATACATAGCAACACCCAGACCAATAAATATTCATATTCATACACACAAATATTTGCACTGAATCTTGAAATAAAACCCTCCACTAACCCGTATGATGTGAGAACAGTAGATCAAAGCCTCCCAATATTTCGAGAGGCCTATGTCTAGCAGTGGACCGCAATTGATTAATTGATTGACTGATAGCAGTTAAGGATTTACACGCAAGAAGAGAGTGGGAATTGGGTGGGAACTACTCGTAAGATCAAGTCCTATAGTGTGTTATTATCCTACTAATATTGGAAATGTGAATTAATTTTAATCCCGGGAATAGATTTCAATGGAATGCGGGAGCCACGAGCCACTCTAAAATCCACAACACGAACCAATTTTGTATGATTTTAGATTGACATGGTCATTTATGCTCATGGTTGATCAAAATCAACAAATATGGTAAATATCTCGAAATATTTAATAGTGAACAAATAAGCTATGCTTACTTTGAATATAAATAGCATATTTATTATTATTGCAAAGCAATATTATGCTTCGGTTCTTATTTTGATAACAGTCATTGACAGTTATGATAAGATTTTACGCATGACCTAAGAACATGTATGATCGAATAAACAAGCAGTTTAAGTTTGTTTCCGCTATAGAGCGTAGATCACAATCATTAGATTTATTAAATAATTTCTTCAAGAACATTCCAATAGGGTTCGAGACTGTTTTAAACAATACTATCTATGCAAAAGTAATAAGATATTGTTGACGGAAATAACAACTTTATTTTTTATGTTAAACATCACGCGACTCAATTATAACTCATTATAATCATCTTTACTTGGTTCCGTTAGATTGGACTTAGTCTTTATGAACACAATCAAAACTGTTCGTAATATTTCCATTCAAAAAAATCTAAATCTGGTCGGTTTCATTACAATGTTGGGCTCCTCATATACCTACCATCAATTATTTTATGTAATTAGCATATAACACGAAAATTACAGTGTAGGTGTAGGTAGCTTAGTGTTTACCGACTGGTTGGTAAAATCAGGAGGTCTCCGGTTCACATTCTGGCTACACACACAACATAGTACAAACTTGAAATTTTATTTAACCTAACTAAAGGTGTTAGGGTAAAATACTCGGAATTTGATATCTTATAAAACACGCACCTAATTTAGGTGTGTGTTTTATAATCATCGTAAGATCGTACGCTTTGAGTGCAATAGTATTTAGTTATTGGAATCAATTAGGCATGGATATCATTAACAGCTAATGATAAAATCATTAATTAGTCAAATATCATTACGTATAGCAATAATGCTATTACGATCTACAATTTTCTCGCCACTATCACTCCACCAACGCGATCATTGTTTACAATTCTCTTATCAATTGATATATTAAAAATCTCTATCATTCTATTAAAAGCTGATGTGTTCTACTAAAGATAACAGTATGAGTAACACGGCCTAGTCACACATCAGACCGTAAAATACTCATAAAAGTGGTTCAGACCTCGTTAAGGCAAGCACTTCCCTTGCCCAGCGATACAATAAAGTTACTTATTGAAGTAACCACACCTTACTTTTACACCGTCACACTTTGTGGATTCTTTATTACATACTCAGAGCTGTTCTCTGGGATATACGAGTTGATTGAAAATTTGTTTATACGGATTGTGTTTTATTAGATATCATCTATCTATACTATGATTGTAAAAGGTTTATGTTTGCCTACGATGGACGCAAAAACTTCTGAACGGATTACAATGCGATTTTTTTGTTTGAAGCGGTTTGGTCCAACTTAAAATCTCACGTTTGTTTGATTGCAATCCGTTTAGTAGAACCAGAGTTATGATTAGTAATATAGAATTAACGTTGCACAGATGGCGTTTAGGTCGCGATTACCGACAGCCAGACGGGCGGAGCCGCGGACATAGGGTAGTTAGGGAATAAATGTATACCAACATTAACTGATTCAAATGAATCACAACAAGTACATAAATATGTACTGACTTCAATTTTCATTTCTCTATTACAATATTTGTAACAGGAATTATTGGAGTTATCTCCAACGGCTCCAGCAGTCGGATAAATAGATGATTTATGAAGATGTTTGGATATATGTTTTTCCTATTTAAGATGCGTCAATTTGACACGACTATTATTATTTTCGTAGTTATATTCAAATTCGAGGTCAGAGCTGAAAGAGTTAGAGACATTTTATTCAGATCAATGTAATAAAACTTGGGAAGTCGAGTACTTAAGCGACCCTCTTGAAACAACTTGGTTCATTATAAATTTTAAATCGTTTTAATAGAAGTTTTTTTCTAATGAAGTTTGTCTCGTAGTGGTTTTGAATTTTCGAACAATATTTTTAACAAAAAGGATTTTAAACATTTTAGTTCGACGATATACAATCAGTGGTGTAGTGTTTGACAGCTAAGATATAGTGGTTTAATTCGTTTTGTTTTTTATATCCCTGAAATAAGCCATTTAATTTTCTTTTAGTTTTAATAAAGTTAGTCATTATTACAACCTCCAAATATACTGACAACGAATAGAAACACACTTTACTTTTCTTCTACTTTGATAGATTGTTAGATGATTGTAAATTTGTTTGATATTCTCCAAGACGTTAATAGGTAGCGCTTGTGCAGCTAAGCACGTAATTAATTTTCTTGCGATTTACACCGCATCAATTTTCAATTTTAATAATCATTTTATTTCCAAATTTATTTAGCTGCTACATTCTCTGTTAGGAATTTATTTTCGGAATACCCATTTTTTGTACAAAGTGCCCGATTGGCGGCAAGACGCTCGCCCCAAATTACATGAGACCGAAAAATCATAGATGGCGAAATGTGGGTGTTCAATACACCTCCGTTTACCCCTTCGGGGATTACGGGCGTGAGCATATTATGTATATATGTATGTATGTAAAAAATCCATTAAGTACCTATAATTTTTTGTATTTTTAACGAGAATATTCGCCACTAAAATTACTAATATTCCCTCTAACCATTCCAGCTTACCTTAATGGCTTGTGTTAGAAGTGGATTCACGTCAGTAGTGTGCTAGAATTCGAACCCGGATCGAACCTCTTGATCGTAAGGTCAACTCCTTAACCACTAAGCTACTGGCAAAATCCAAATTACCATTTTGCTCGTATACATCATACATCTTGCAAAAAGGGATATTTATTCTTTGAAGTTGGACTGAATATTATTTCAGAACATCTGCTTTCAATATCTATCTCCTAACCCAAAAGATAAAGATAAGGACAACAACCCAAAATGGTATCTTTATGGTAGAATAGTAATTTGACATAAACATCTTGTGATGTCTAAGTTCCGTCAGCAGTTTTGTACAGTTTAGAAACTCCGGATATCTTTTGATCCAAGTTAGTACAGATAGTTAAGTGATATCAACATATCCATTACTTTATCGTGTAGGAAATAAATTATTCATTCTATAAATTAAAGATAAGAGATGTTGTGATTTATATCTAATACTTAGAGCTCTGAGTGTACATTAGCAAGCTAATGAGCGCTATTTACTACGTTTGAACTGTTTGCATAAGTATGAACAGTACTGAAGATTCTTGATAAATTCAATGAGTAGTAAAGCAATCATTACAAGCAATCATGGCAGGGGACGTAGTAAGCCTTAGCGAAGAGCGAAACCTATGCTCAGGCCCTCTCTGTGAATAGCCATGAAACAAATTACTACACCACGATGGCAACACAAAAATACCGTCGATTCGACAGAAGAAGGAGTAAAGCAATACCCTATATCTGATATTAAGGGCTTGATGCAGAAGGCGGTACTCCTTGACACGGCACGTATTGCGAGGAGGTTAGTCTCTCTAGAGCCCTAACTATCGTTATAACAATAATAATAAATAATAAATATTCTAGGACAATCTTTAGGACAATCGTTAGCTTGGTCCCTGTACCTACCTGATGCCCCGATGCGTTTTTTTTATTTTAAAACATATTATGTTTTTTTAACTGATGTATTTAAAAATGCACCTAATTAAAATGTTTTATAAATAAAAATAAACAGAATAATGGTAATAATAATATATGTCTTTATTGTACACTAAGACTTAACAAATTAATATAGAAATACTGTTTATGAGGTACATACAATTAGCGGCCTTATCGCTTGAGGCAATCTCTTAAGGAGCGTCCAGATTTGTGACATGAACAGCGGACCGGACAGCGTGGCATCAAGACATGACGTTGAGTTTGAACGTAACAACTTGTGTCACATGGGCACACAAACTAGAGTTGTATACTCTAAGTATTACACGGATAGTTTGATATGAACAAAACTTTTATTCAATATGGTTGCGCAAGTTCTACCAAGTGCCATCGATTAACAGTTTCAATAGTCTGAAATGCCCATTTGACCATTTAAGAGCATCTTTTTTAGTGTGCACCATGCCTGTAAGTTGCAAGTGAAAGGAAAAAAGTAAAATAGGTGTGCCCCTCTCATGTACGATCTACATTTACGTACACGTACGTACTACGTGCTCACTTCTAAAATCCCCGGAGGGGTAGGCAGAGTTGTATTATAAACTCACATTTCGCCAACTATGATTTTCGATCCCACGTAAAAGGAGGCGAGTCTATTGCCGCCAATCGGGCAATAAATTCCCAACACATATATGATTGTAATTGAGCCGCGGTAGCCTAGTGGTATGGGTAATGGACTGCTGAGACGAGGTCTCGAGTTCGATCCCAGGTTACCATGGCACACACCAATGACTTTTCGATGCTTTTCGAAGTTATGTGTGTATTTATCGCAGGTTTATAAGTGCCTCGGAGAGCACGTTAAGCCGTCGGTCCCGGTTGCCATACAAACATCTATGGCAGTCGTTACGGGTAGTTGGAGCCCTCAAAAGTCCAACCAGCCTAACTTGGAACTTCGATATCGCCATTGGTCATTAGACCATTGGTTGTGGAGGTCAGATGGCAGTCGCTTCACGGAAAATATCGAAGTTCAGCCGCATCACAGTTAGGCTGGAAAAGCCGACCCCAACTGAGTTGGGAAAAAGGTTCAGGGAATGATGATGATATGATTGTAATTATACATGGCATATATAATTTTTTCTCAACTTCTCTTAACTGGTTGGTCGGAAAGACAGGCAGAGCTTTATTCTGATAAAAGTGTCATTTTCAAGGACTTAACTACGGGCATCACTTGACTCCCCTACCCACTTGCTACTCACTGTCGCCTCTATGATTTTCATGTCAAGTTTCATGATGATATATTATAAGACCGGTCTACTGAGTTATAACATCTACCAGAGACGTAAAATGATGAATTTGTATTGACCATTTGCATTTCTATAGTGACTAATAACACTGTATATCTTACACAAATCAGATAATTGTTATACATATATACTTTACTAGATATATACTAAAGGACATACAGTTTTTTCGGATTTGGGTAGGGTATACAGTGTTTATTTGTCTCTATGCACTTTGAAATGTCTACCTGTTACTGCCTAACTTGTCTAAAAACCCGGTGCATATCACTGGTATTGACGACAAACACTTTTTTGTTTCATTAGCATCTATTTAAGCAATTAATTTGGCCCCCAAGTCTTTATGCCAATTTTTTGGTCCCAGTAATACCTACGTCCTATTTATATTCATTTTTATAGTGCTCACAAACTACTTGTAGCCATGTCAACAATGGACAATGTGTCACTAGCAGTTTATACAATGGCATCACATACCTCGCAATTAAACATCATAATTCTCTGAGCCTATTCCCAACTCATTTGTGGTCTGCTTTCTAGTCTAACTAAGATGCGGCTGAACTTCGATATGTTCCGTGAAGCGATTGCCATCGGACTTCCACAACCAAATTGGCGAGATCGAAGTTCTGTAGTAAGGCTAGTCAGTTTTTTAAGGGCTCCAATTTCCCGTAACGACTGCCATAGATGTTCGAATGGCAACCGGTACCGACGTCTTAACGTGCTCTCCGACTCACGATCAGACTATTAATCAACGCATGCATCAACTGGTAGTTAAGTTTGGTTTAGACCAGAAGCAGTAAGAAGCATAACCAGTCAATATTCGCAGCTCAAAAACTTGTATGATATTAACCAGTTACTAAGCGTCGGTAGTTTATTGGTTAAGACATCGAGAGGTCTCGAGTTTGAATCCTGGCCATTATACAGTCCGATTAACAGGACAAAAGGAATCCACGTCATCATCCAGCAACAGAAGCAACATGACCAACCAACAGGAGGAACGACCGGTTAGACCAACAGGAAAAAGTCCGTGCCGTCCGATTAGTAGAACGAAGCAAACCACATGGTCATAGTCCTCTCCTAATACAATCAATTTAACTTAGTTGTGCTTAGGGGAATATAAGCAATTTCAATGATCACGGGACCCAACTCCAGTCCATGTGACAATTGCTCCCTTGTTCACTGTGCCCCTCCATCTGTACTACCACGGACAATGGAAAACGCTATTGCTGTAACTAAGTATTGAACTGACAAAAAAAAAGTTAATATATATAGGTACCTACCAGATTTATTCAAACCGTTGACTCAAAGAAGAAGAAGTTATTTCAGCTACTAATAAATATTTTTCAAAAAAAGTGCCGCTTCCCACGCTGGCTCGTTCCTGGGGCAAAGGTTGCCCATTGGGATTCAACGAGGCAATGCTGCTTATGGACCGGTCGCATAGGCACCTTTGCACCGGGCACGATACATGGTCGATTATTCGACACAACATGTATCAAGGATGTAGTATTATGTGTATGTATTTGTGTATTATTTGACTTTACTATTCGAAATATACTACAAATTTTAATAAACGCAATCAAGATTATTATGAAATTAGTTTCGATATTAAATTAATTAAACTTCAAAGCCCTATACTACCATAATATAACACAAGTGTTTGTTTAGATTATGCGTATCAGTTATGTCATAAAATAACCAATCATTGCCAGAGTTTATCTTTGTCCTGACCGAAGATATCTCGCACTTGACACTTAACGGTTTTTGTATACAAGTGAAAAATATATCATACATCTACATAATCAACAATTTATCGCTTGCTGCAATTCTGCCGTTAAGTTTCTTTTATTATTTTGATAATTTTATAACTTACTAGCTGTTGCCCGCGGCTCCGCCCGCGTGGATGTCGATTATCGCGTTGTACGACTCTACTCGATACACTACTTGCCTCTCTATACTGCTTTTCCTTGCTGTCATGACAACGGAAATTGTTAGCGATATTAGCGCCAATGTATAGAAATTTACCGGATCAATTGAGATTTATGATTATTACTCCGCTCCCTTGTATGGTAGCGTGATGATATATAGCCTATGTTACTCCTAGATATTGTAGCCTTTTAGAGGTGAAAGAATTGTTTAAATCGGCCCAGTACTTTTTGAGCCTATTCATTACAAACATACAAACATACAAACAAACATACAAAAATAGATACAAATCTTTCCTCTTTATAATATTAGTATAGATAATTTTTTAGTTACGAGTACTCTTGAGCCTGAGCCCTGGTTCTACTAATTGTTGCCCATTGTGAAATCACTAAGATTACAAAACCGTTATTGAATTTTACACTTCACGATTATACTGTTAAAATTTGAAATTGAATGGCATCTTGTAGATCGAATGAAAATAAGTAATGAACATTTCTTCATTTAATTTCGAACTTTAAGCTGATTTTATAAAGTCGAAAATACAATGGCAGTTATTGTAATGTCAGTCGTGTTACAATTGTTTACAATAAATTAGTAGAATCGGGATCGTGGTCCTTCTATATAATTTTATGAAAAAAATTAAGTTGAAAAAAGTTAAAATCATGGTGACAACTAAAGTTATTAATAAAGTTTATACAGCTTGAAATCCCTAGTTGTGTACCTACTTGTACGAAGGTATTGGATATTTAAATGTTGATAAAACTGTAGTAAATAAATTAAGGTTAATGAATAGGTATATCAATTATAGTATCTAAACAAAACATAAAACATAACTAAATAATAAAAAGTCATTTATTTGACTAGTTTTTAAATAGAACGACAGAAATAATGACTATTTTTATTAGGATCGTTGATTAACGTCATTAATTGTCTATGACACTACTCGTTTCTTGGGTATTGTGATTCATTTTAATTTAGCACACAGAAACAGAACGAAATGATTTCAATTATTTAAATCAATTGTCAATTTGACTTTAAATAGCATGATGGTAAATGGAAGGTAAGGTTTGAAGAAAAAGGGTCACCATTACAAACACGTAGGTACAGGTTACAATGGTGGCGCCGCATAACATTAATTTTTATTATACATACTATTATTACTGACAAACGTATTAGTATTCTGTGGTAATAAAAAAATCCAAATTGACGTCCACGCGGGCAAAAACGCGGGTACGTTATAAATAAAATAACTACACAGTATATCGATATCTGTATCAAACGAACACTTCGAATTGCTCCATTAAATGCAGACATTAAATGTGCTGTAACGATATAACACGCCACCGCATCTGACTAATTAGTTGTAGTACTAAAATTGAAGACGAATTTCTGAGATAGAGCATCTGAAGATCGATGAACGATGCTCTGAGATAGTTGAGTGAGGAACCCTTTTTTTTTTCAAAAATCCTTTTGCGAGGTCATGCGACCAAATTAGACAACCTTACAGTATGCGGACCCCGGACAGATAAAAACCGTGATTACTCATAATGAACTGACGACCTGAAAAGGGTAGTTGGGATAGATTAGATCACACACACATGGGATGAGAGGACAGCGCTACTGACTTGCCTTTGATGTACCGAAGCCTTAAGTCCAGTGATGATAAGCTTTAATAAAAATAATAATTTGTTTAATTTTTAAGCATGGTTTATAAAAATATTCAAAAATGTAAACATAATATATGAAAATGAATTTAATTAAGGAGGAATAATAATAATACCTAATAACATGTTTATTTTAGAATATTGGAATTCGATAGTTACACTAGCTGATAGCCTGTCACAGTTTATCATTTGTTCATCAGATTTTTTTACATAACACATAGCCATTGTCTTGTTTATATTTTCTTAATAATAAATAATAACAAAATTAATAAACAATAATAAAAATGAACGTATAATATTCATTTGTCAAATAACTTAAGTACACATAAATCCAATAATCTCTTCGTTAACTTCAAAATGCTATTTGAAAAAAAAATGTAAGCGTCATATTTTTATTTTCAAATTAAAAGTTCATTCAATCTTTGCGGTAAAAAGTAAACCCTGAACTTTATACATAAAAATTATTTGTATGAATTAAGAATCTTCACCTTTTTGAAGTCAGTTATAAATAGAGCTGTATACGGTCTATACGCGTATCTATCTCGGCTAGTTCTTTATTAACATGCTTAGCGAGGGTCATAAAATGCCTATGGTTGGCCGCTGGCCAGATATACAGATTACGCGTAGGATTGCTTCCAACCACAATATATCTACATAGCAGTGTTTGGTAGTTCACGAATTTAGTAACGGCTATAACAGGAATTTACAGACACATCAAAGGTGCCATTCATGCTCATTGTTATATTATCACGATACTACCATATAACTCGTTGTTATACATAAATATTAACAGATTATCATGAATCATATATCTCATCCGAACAGTGTCGTAAAAAGCGACATCACTGCTAGAAGTGGAAATAAAACCCTGTATCAAGCTCGCATAGAACTAGTAGGCCAACACCGCCCAACATTGGGAGAGACCTATGTTCATCAGTAGACTGCGATACACTAATTCATTGAATTGATCGATCATTAATCTATTTATTACATACTGTTTCGCGTCTTGTGTCTAAGCTCGCATAACACACTAAGTATTTCAGTTACGTAGATTAGCGTTTATAAAAAGAACATACGAATTAGTAGATTTATATAAAAATACGGGATAGTCTTTGGGGTCATCCTGTAGATGTAAAAATTAAGTAAGTTATGAAAAAAATAAGTACATACATAAAGTATAGAACTAGAAACTTTTTGGTCTCTCCAAAAGCGGCTCTACGAAAAGTGTTCAAAGCGTCGAAAGCAGTTTTCACTTCAGAGATATTAAAAAGGAAGTCATCAAAACAAACAAATATAGTTCACTCACTAGTGCGATATTACTAGATGCACATTTAACTTTAGTATCAATGATAATGGAATATTGAGAAAAAAACCGCAATAGTTTCATAAGATACATTATGGACATTACAATTAGTTATATCTCTAATTCCAGAGAACCATTGATTAATGTTGGGTAGGCGTGGGTGCTACTGGGTACAACAAAGGAACTTGTTTTCAATATTAACATGAAATTATTTCAAAGAAAAGTCCAGCGGCGGGAAAACAAATGAACAATTAAATATTTTTCTAAAGAAGTCTACTTGATTGTTGTTAATTTCCTAAGATATCATTTAAATATGGAATTCTAAATGAATAAGGTTTAGTGAATATTTATTTTCAATAAAAACATAGGCACTTACTTGAGAAACATTGATAACTTAAATTTACATACGTCATTTCATCAATTATTATGAATGCAAAATGTTAAAGTAGCTACTTATTCGTTACAGAAACAATCATAATATATAATTTGGATAGGTACTAAGTAGTGTATCGTGCGCTCGAGAACAAGTTAATGGATGGTATATACTAAACAGTATTTAAAATTACCAATTTCTAATCTATCCTTGTTCAAAATTTCAGCCGGATCTATTCAGCTGTTAAATCATAATTGGATAACAAACAATACATCTAAACCAATATTTCAACTTTTACAATATTAGTAAGATCTAGGAATTAAACTTTTATTGGTGATAGTTTACATAGGTCGTTCCGCTAATTATTAATTAGCCTAATTATATGTTTAACATAAGAGTGGATTTGCAATAAAAAATGAATTAAACAAATAATGTACAACAGTAAACAAACTAACTCTTCGCAAATAACTATCTCTATTCTTGAAACGTTGGAAAGTTTCCACATGCGCCGAATGTTTATCCATACACTCATACATCATATTATAACGTATAATGTATGAGCATTTCGATTATTAACCATTGCTTATGTTGGTTTATCGACACTTGAGTTGGTATAACTCATGCTAATATTAAATTTGAAAAAGTACTGTTTTGTTATGACTCATGTTGGTTAGTTAGTAAAAGATTTATACAATGTTAGTAACTATAACATAAGTATTTACATATTAGTTAATTTATAAAATAACTATTAAACACAACAAAGACAATATTAAAACACGACGTCGAGTTCCTAATTTAAAAAATAAATTTATTAAAAGTTTTAATGACAAATTTCTTTATGAGTATTCGTTTATGTGTCCCCGATTCAGATTTAAAAAAAACACGTTGGCGCCTAGAGTCTGCTTTTGGTTTACTTCACTTTTGAGCAAATGACTACCACCAAACCCCCTAGTTGAAAGACTATTCTCCAGCCTCGTCTGTCAAAATTGTGGGCTAACCTCATCTGCAAGCCGGTAGGTGCAGATGAGGTTAACCCTGGTGAATAAAATCACTAAAGTTCTATAAAAATGCAATTTTCTTTTGCAGTATTCGCTTGAAAACACTAACTTAAAGTAATTTGCATGAGCGACTATTTCCAATCTGGATAACGCTTGTCAAAAGTCTGACTTTCATGATGAAAAGTTTTGCTGTGTTTGCTGTTTACTAAACGATTTTATTCGATAAAAACCGTTAGATTGAAAGATATATTTCATTCTGATGTCGTCATTTCTTCGATAAAAATTAGGCATTCAAATTTTTTCATTCAAAATCTAATCAGCACGTTGTACTATAGACACGTATCTATTTGAGATAGTGAAATCAATTGTGATTTCTGATTCTTCTTCGAAAAAATTACTGAGTAAAAGTCTTAATTTGTTAATGTCTGGATGTGTGTGTATTTTTTACTAAAACACGCTTAAAGGACTGAACGGATCTCTCTGAAATGTTTTTAATACAGTCACCTACAGTAATAGGTATGTATACGTTCTAGAACTTTTTCACATTAAACTTGTCGAATTCTACCGTTTCATGTCTCATGTTGACTTGTCATTTATTATTGTGACAAGGTTCCAAAGTGTAAACATATTATTGCAGGTGACTGTACAGGGATAAAATTTTACTACAATCATCAAACAAAAAAACATTTTGTTATTAATCACCGCCATTACCACTGTGAAATATTGCAAAATACTTACGATACCGATGCTATTATAATAAAATGTCTGTGCGACACTTCCGGTTCCCAACACTTTGCATTAGCTACGGACCAAATGGACACTTTAAAAATTTCAAAAATGCTTCCGTTATCTTTGAAAGAGGTTCCGATAATACGATGCCAAAAATTAAAAAGGTATGCTGAAGTGATTTGGGCCCACATGGAGTGAATGAGTATTGAACGAATGATATAAGGTCAACATAAGTGGGCAGGCTAGCTAGCCGCGGAAAGAAAATACGGGTGTAGAAAATACTCATGAATTATATTGATAGTATATGTATATCTTGAACAGGGCAGTGCAGAAACATTTGAAAGTGGTAGGTTTCCATAAAAGGTTTAGTAATGAAAGAGAGAAACAAATGAGAGGCGATCGAGCGAAACAATCGATATGTACTTGTATCGAAGAATATAGTGTTGAATATGCTACAAAAATGCTACAAAACTCAAGTTTATGAAAGGTATTTAGAACCGGCTGTTATATATACAGAAAATTTATAGTTACTCCAGTTTTATCCTAATCAGAACGATGTTCCCATAAGGACTTTCTTCTTTTTCTTCTTGACAATTGTATACCAATATATATGAACTCAAGTTTATGAAAGGCATTTAGAACCGGCTGTTATATATACAAAAAATTTGTAGTTATTCCAGTTTTATCCTAATCAGAACGATGTTCCCATAAGGACTTTCTTCTTTTTCTTCTTGACAATTGTATACTTACCAATAATAATTATAATCTTCAATTATGAAACATATGTTCAAAGAGCGTACATATTATATTTCGTATAGTAGGGCTTAGCGCAAATTGGAGTCAGAGACTTAAGGCAGACTATTGCTTTACAAAATAAATAAAGAGGCACACACTCTGAACAAAACGATTCATAGCAAAAGCTGTCACACACGGCGACAAGTCTGACTAACGATTGTCGGTTTCTCTTTTATACGTATGCGGGCGCGCACAGGACATTCCGATACTAGATATTAAATACGAGTAAGTATTCGATACTTTTGTTTCGACGCCTAGTACTAATAGATTCAAATCAATCTTGGAATACATAGATCTCTAGGTACTCAGTATCAAAACAAAAGTTCTTGGTATCGATTCGAATCAGATTGACCATCGCGTCATTTGTCGCGTGTGACGTTTCTCGCACTAGGCGTGGATTATCTCCAAAACACACAATCCTAGAGCACACTTCTATAGTCCTATTTGTGTCACTCATAGTTTCTTATTCTATTTTATATTATATACACGGATGAAGATTCTTAATTGTATTTCTGAAATACTGCTCTATATAAATAGGCCATGGTTACCACTTCCTGTCAGGTGGGCCGTATTGTCTGTCACCTGAGTAGTAAAAAATAGAGATAGGCATTGTATATTTGAAGGTTTATTCCTGTAAATCCCAGTAATGATAACACGCAGGTAGAGCCGCAGGCAACAGATACTTACCCATATTATAAAGGTTACACATTTCATGGAATCACTCTAAATGGACCTTTGTATAATACTGCTGTTACGATATCATCCTACATTAATAATGTTGACACAAGACAGCCCACGTCACTTTTTGTACGAAACGGGTGAATAAAACCTAAACGGTTAGTCTGGCAAAAGAGAATTTAATAATCCAGTTATTTTATTTTACTAGCGGTAGATTTAAATATCAAGAAGGGCATTAGAAGGTTTCTATAGGGTTGGCTGCAAGAGTGTGACGCCCTTGATATTGCAAACGTCAATACACCACGGTAACTACTTTCCATCAGTCGTGTGTCATCGTTGCCTGCTTATATGTCGCCTAAGGGGTAGGTATAAAAAATGTTTAGTTATTATTTAGGCTTAAAAAAGTATCAAGGTTCAAGAAGACCTAGAGAGATTCCAGCAGATAATTTGAATCAGCGATTTGTACATACAATTGTTTACGTGTATATATTGTAATACCTTTTTTGATGTACAATAAAGAGCTATGCATATATTTTCTACTTCATTATCAGTTCACTCCGTAAGCAAAATTTCATACAAATTTATGTAATATTTCACGTACGTAATTGAGTAACAGACACATAAAAAATACTTTAAACTCACTCTCATAGTATTATTCAGTGTTATAACATCTTTTGACTCGTCTATCTATATTAGTATTACTATAGTCACAGAAAATAATAATAATAATATTTGTGTACCATAATCAGACCACGAGTCAAAAGATGTACCACTCTAAAATGGTGCGCGGCGTGGCAGAGGGCGAGGTAAAGAAAAGAGAAAGCAAGAATAAGAGTCGAGAGCGAGCGAGATAGCACTGCAAGTTGGCGAACTAACCAATTCTGATAGTCAATACCCACCACACCGCATGCACCATGGGAGCGGTACGACGCTCGTGGTCATACTATTGCCACTGTACTTTAAAACTTATGTTTTAATGAGATCTCAAAGCCTATCAATCTGGAATTCCCCATTTACTCAGTGTAACTTATTACATAGCTAACATTTTGTACAATAATTAACATCACCAAATTGTACGAAAACAGATCCCTTGTACCGGCCGGAGAAGTTATAGAAGGACATGACGCCACCAACAGCCAAACTTTCCCTTTGTACCAATTAATTAAGGCGTACCATAATGGGTACAATGGTACATCTAATATGAAAAATAAATTAAGAAGTTATTATAAATTTGTAAGTTAGTATGAAGTTCTAATTAGTATCTCTGAGATTGGCTAAAGTGCTTTAACTCAGTTAATGTTAATTAAAAAGCATATAATGACTCAGCCGTCAGACTTGATTAACGTGAAAAATAAATCAAGAACATTCAACATGTATTAAGCACTCGTAGTTTGAAGTCTTGATGAACTTCTATATGACCGATTTAAGTGCTTGGACCCTAGTTAGTAACCATATAATAGAAATAGCATCGGTTTATCAAGTTTTATTCAAGTCTTTCTCTTCGTACTGAAAAATTTCGAAAATCCATTAAAGCAATTAGTATTCTGACTGTTAAAATCATATTTAAATCGGAAAAAGTAATTAGGTATTCGAAACCGCTATATTTCCCTTCAGTTTTCAAAACTTCGCATAGTCAATTTACGGAAAACTTCTCAGATATTGCTGTAATTATCATAAATCAGTTTTTTTTTAATGAAGTACTCGGTACTACATGGTACTTATAGAATTCTTAATAACACCAGAACCTATAGATATAGGTACTGGTGTTATTATAAAGAGGTAATGGTTTTATTGTATTGTAATCTCCTGATCTACTTAACCGATTTGAAAATATATTAGCTTATAATTGAAATATTACACAATAAAAATTATTGACAAATCATTCTTTGTTACCGTTAATTCGTAATACGATAGTCAGTCGTTTTTCACATTTTTTTATTTATTTGTGAAGGAAATCAGTATTAAATAACCCATTAAACCCGTATGGATTTATCTTGGGTGTTGTCTAGACTTTCACTTTTCCAATTTTAAATCGATCACAAATCATTCTTGTCAGTAATTCTAACTGTAGCCATAGATTACTTGGTAATCAAATAAAACGTATTAATGATCATAATTCAGTGTTGAATTGACAGTCCAAACTAATGGTTTTTAGGTCAACCCAAAATTGGATATTGCTCCGTGGATAAACAAATAATATTTGTAATAACTCAAAAGTAATAATTAACCCTAAGCGTGTACATGATATGTTTTTAAATGTACATTGATTTAATAAACTCGTTAAATGTGTTTGTTTAGATAAATAAACTTTTGCCAATGAATTGTTTCGGACGAACTAATTAGAACTTAGTACATTACCTACGAAACCCTTATCTTATTTTATCTTATGTTGTTGGGGTGCGTGCTCAGGAGCTTTCGCGGACACTTCGACCCTATTGGATCCTTTGTGTCGACCCCATCCTGGCTCCTAGGTTAGAGGAGGTATAGCCCTCTCTATCAGGGTGGCTACTCCTCTCAATCTCTCTGGTTTGGGGTATCCCCTCCCGAGTAGATCCATTCGATGTCTTCCTAAGGCGTGGCACTCGCACAGTATGTGCTTCATCGTTTCCACGTCCTCCTTGCAGTGTCTGCATGTTTCTTCGTACGAAACCCTTTATAATGGTTTTTACACTCTGTAGTTCTGTCATATCCACAGTTGAGAACAAACCATAAAATTATTATCACTCGCTAGTGATAATAATTTTATGGTAAAGTAACTCTATTAACTCGCGTAACTCTATTTAAGCGTAAATAGAATTACGCTTGAATAGAGATAATCTCCTCTTTACCGATTTAGCCAGTAGCAGTGACTGATGGACATTTGCAATACCAGTGGCATCACGCTAGGTAGGTAGGTAGATGTGCTAGTACCCGCATTTCACCAATTTATGTTTCATACACTATTCCAAAACCATTCCACTAGGCTACCACGGTTCTGTAACTGTAATTATAGTCTTATTAATTCTACACACTGATGACTTTTTATCAGGTACACTTAATTAAAAGCTAAAGAGAAAAAGAGAGAGAGAATATAAACCAAAATTCATATTTCGAGGTGTCAAATAACAGACAATCTACGCCACTGGTAATGTATTGTTAATTTCAGTACAAAGACTGACATTGACAGAACAGATGATACGCATTTCAGGATACCCAATATTTTATGACACAGTCTCGTATCAATGTCTGGCTTTAATATAATAGCTTGCTCACGGTACATTTATTTACACATACATTTAACGTTGACTTTGCTCAGTAACTGTCCAATATGGATCATCGTTTTGGGGTACTTTTTGCTAGGAATGAGTGACGCGAATAACGGGTACGAGAAAATTGTGCGACGTGATAAATGGACGTGGTAAGAAATAAGTATGTGAGAGGAAATTAGGCGATATCAGCCGTTACTTTGTTATTATGAGCGGTTCAATCGGGCTTGCCATTTCTTTCAGACGACCTCTGTAGATATTGGAATTTATTTAGGCAGTGTAGGTACTGATATAATCTTAAACGTCATTATTAACTCCCTGCCCTTGTCTCAATTGATTGGGGTCTGCTCAACATGTCATTCTCCTCCACACATTCTGTCAGATGTCATTTCCTCAGTCACTCCTTTATTTAAATTCATCCATTTTTTCTTGGGCTGACCTCTGCTCCTAAAGCCCTCTACATTCATACTTTGGACCTTTTGTACATTAGAACACTTATCAATTTTTCATTTACTCGTGGCATTTTTAAACTTTATATGTATAACACTAGCTGGCCCGCGCAACTTCGTCTGCGTCACCCCGTTTTTGCAACATTTTTCACTTATGCTCCGCACCACTTGGTTGTAGCATGATGTTATATACATATAAACCTTCCTCTTTAATCACTCTATCTATTAAAAAATCCGTTGTGTAGTTTTAAAGATTTAAGCATACATAGGGATATAGGGACAAAGAACGCGACTTTATTTTATACTATGTAGTGATACTCATTTCTCATTCTATCTATTCTCGTCACACAACTCATCTATCTTAGCATTCGCATCTCGTCTATATGCAGTTGTCTTTCATCCATCGCTTTTAAGGCCAAACATGACGATCCGTACAATACGATAATTTATGTATGATCTTAATATAGGTATATAATTTTTCTGTACCTACGTGTTGGTATGTATATAATTCAATAGAATTGAAATATAACTAATTATATAAGTTCAATTTATTTAGAAATTTTTGAGCTTCTCGTCGATAAACGGAAGACAAAATAGTATGATATTAACAGCCGTTAACTTCTATAAAATTTAGATAGGAGCTGTTCAAAAATAGCAACTGTTATTTTAAATTTCATTTTATTTTATTTAGTTCCCCTTTTCCATTAAGTTCCATCTAGTAAAATATTTTTCGATTTCAATTGGTTATCTCGGCTATCTTTCTCAATATTATCTATAAATGGAGTTAGTATGGTTACAGATGGATTTAAATGATGTTACATCGTGATGGAACTTGAGAGGGTGATATGAAACGAATATACCTACCTATAAAAGAATACGAATAGCGCACCATACAAAAAAATAAAGTTTTAAATCGCAAAATACACGCACAAGTTCTTGAACCCGTGATATCTTACGCACTATGAGTAAATATCATATAAATGAATTAAATACGATGACGAGTGAATTTTGCGATTCATCGTCTTTGAGGTCAAAGCTCTTTATGTAATTGTCTGGTAGCCTTCCTACTACAGAACTTGAAATAGCTTAACCGGATGAATGCGGCTAAGTATTCCATAAACATTTTGCATTGTGAACAAATATTAGTTGATTTTAGGGGTGATATTGACAGAGATAAACGGAAAACAAACATGGATGGTTTAAGTATCGAATACCTGTCTATCAATTAATAAATTACTCTATGGCTTTTAAAAAAAATGTGTATAAAGTCACATAAAATAAAATTTTGTAGAAAACTTGTAGAAAGTGGTGACTAATCATTATGACGCTAAGCTGTATCCGTTCACTGTTCCAATCACTGAACAAACTATTAGAGTGCCTTAATCTTTTGGTATCTGCTGCCAAATGTAGTTAAATTTAACGAAATGTCATTTGATTTTACTATAACTGTTTAACTACGCGGTTATGCTGTTTTGCAAAACAGGTGGCCATTCAACAGGTATCAACTATTTTCTTGGACGTCTATGAAGTGAAATCTTCTTTAGGCACGATGAAAATATTTCGTTGGATATTTTTTAGAAGGGAAAGCCATTGAACTCGCGACACCGTAACTAACACCTCTTTTGACAGATTGTGATAATTGACATTATTCGTATCTTCGTTATACACTACAGGAGTGCCACTGGTTTTTTTTTCTTACATAATACAACACAAATTGAAGTTAAGTCCATACTTATGTTAAGTTGTATTTATTTAGAATTTCAATATGAATTCAATGGCAGCTAGTGATTCTTTTACAATAAAGACATTGACCCGACATACTCGACCTCGCAAAGCTTTTAAGATGCTTAAGTACTTTTGAGCTTTAAGCAGTAAAATACGAGTATGTAGATGCTCTTTTATCAGTCTTAAAATGTTTGTTTTTAATCTGTTTGAATCTAAAATAAAATATAATAAAGTAAGCAAAGTAAATTTGAAAATAGACTGTAAATCTGAATTTAACAATATATTGAACAATATATAGAGAAACATAAAGGTATTATTAAAATATTTTTAGGGCAATGAATCCATTAGCATATCGCGATACACTAAGCTGTACATAGTCGTCTCATAAAGTTGGAAGATTTTAGCCTCTGTTTTCACGGTGGCGAGACGAGTTAGTACAGGGTTTTATTTCGAGATATCCTTCTCTCGCAGTGATATATTCCGCGTATTTTTCCGTTTGTCGCCTTTTACGACACCTTTCGTATAAGATGGGGTGAAAAGATTTGATCACCGTCAGCACACATAGTTGCAGGTATTTCCTTCTTAGTGTTTTATATCAGTTTCTGATATAGTTATGGATAATAATTTCCATAAATTTTATGGTAAAATTCATAGCAATAAATTATTTTAAATTATTCATTTGACATTAACCGCTTTAATACTAATTGGCATCTAAATTTTATATTTCTCACTAACTTTTTTTAAATTATTGTCGCTCTAAATGGGCAGTTAGTAGCAGTAATGTGTTATGTTCAAATCCGTTGTCGGAAGGAGTATAGCAAGCAGAGAGCCTATAACGGACGTCTGTTACTTCGTGGCAACCGGAACCGGAGGCTTACTCTGTTCCCTGAAGAATGAAAGGCTGAGTGCAATTTTTACATTCACCAACCGATGAATGATAAAGTTTATATTTACGGGTTGAATATTTACGTGTTTATATATACATAGCGAATACTAAAGTAGCAAACGATACAAATTGATAGATTTTTTGCAGATACCTATAGTTATAATTTACTTACTATCTACAAATATTTACGACATCGAAACTACATCAGTCTAGATTGTCAAAGAATATAAAATACATATTCTTGGACAATCTAGACAACGCTTTAACTAACTTGTGTACATATCTATACATTAGATATAAAAGTAGACTAAGGCAAATAGACATATCCAAGCATTCAAATATTTGCACTTGATTGAGCGAGAATGTCCGCCTCCTGCGCAGTTGTCGCGTTTACTAGCGCCACGCCACAGATGAGATTCAATTAGTAGATAAGTACTTATTGAAACCGAATTTCACTAATTAGCGATAAAAGATAAAAGCTGGAATTTAAATAAAATGAGTGAGTATTATTCAAATGTGTCATTGGAAACTAGAGTTTAAAATTTTAATCGTAATCATAGTGTTCTTTTTATAATATCACGCCTATATCCCCGAAGGGGTAGGCAGAGGTGCTAGCACCCACATTTCGCCAGTTTATATTTAGGTCCCAATGTGATAGGTGGCGACCCTATTGCCATTAACCGGGCACTTATAAACCTGCAGTAAATACACACATAACTTCGAAAAGCATCGCAGTCATTAGTGTGTGCCATGGTAAACCTAGGATCGAACCCGAGACCTCGGCAGTCCATTACCCATACCACTAGGCTACCGCGCTCATAATCATAGTGATTATTGAAATAATTTAAACAGTTATTTCCGAAACATTTTATATACCACAATACATTATTATGAAGACGGCTAGCATAATATTATAGCAAGATGTTATTCGAACGATCTGATTTCTATTCTAAGAACAAATTTAACTTTAGTTTATATAAACTAAAACTACTTTAAATTGAAACGCTTATTTTCTAAACAAGCTTTCTGGTTAGTAACCCGAGTAGATTAACTGGTCATCACTTAACAATGTTATTCAATGGAACTGCGCTTCACAGGGTTTCTATTTTTAAATTGCTTTGAAATAACTTTGGCCATAGTATTCTAAGTCAAATACCTTTATTTTTGTTAGTTATATACGTTTTATTAAATTGTGTCAAAATAATACAATTATCTAATACCTGTCAAAATGCACACATAAATGTCAAAAATTATAATATAAAGGAAGACACTTCAGAAACTAAATTCAGTAATTTTGTCGATTGTAATACCTTCGCCCGCGTAGACTTCTGATCCCGTTCCCGCTGTTTGGACTTCTGAACCCGGTTATGCACTTACCAATGTGTAAAGATATATTACTGTCCTAAAATATTTACATAAAAATACGATTATATACATGTATGCCCTAATAGAGGTTTTCAGGAAACTTTATCAGTCAACGTTATCGTGAAGTTTATTATAATAAAGTGAAATAAGTGCCAGCAAATACTTTGAATAAAAATCGGAATGTTCATGTATGTGCAGTATGTATTTACATTACTCACCCATGGTTTACCAATTCCAATTCCAACGATAACAGTAGCAAATCATTACTATTAACTGTCATAGAAAGGAATGTCAAACCGCACCCCTCAAAGCAAGTAAAAAGACTTCTCCACCGTGGGGAGATGTTGTCGTATGTGCAGTAAGGACAAACCTCGACACGTGTTTCGCCTCTACACGAGGCATCTTCAGGAGTGCTCTCAAGCGAATTAAGTCGCTTAATTAAGATAATAAAGATTCGCTTGAGAGCGCACCTGAACATCGTGTATTATTAATAATTCGCTATTGTTGTCATTGGAATGGTTAAACCGTGGGTGAGTGATGAGTCCCCCCTATATTATAATTTCTTGTAATGGATTTCAGTCAGATAACGCCTGCAAATGATATCGTAACACAACAAAAAACAAACAAGAAAATGATTTATCAACTAGTTATTGAGCTTTGAGCCCGAGATTAGCGCAGCCTAGTCTAAAACGTGTGGTGGCGCAGAAAGAATATCACCATGACATTCGAAGGATGTCGTAAAAAGCGACTAACGGTAAAATTGCGAGAGAATTTGAACTCGAAATAAAACCCTGTACTAACCCATCTGCCCAGCGTGGAAACCGTAGTTTTGGTTAATTAATTAAGTTTATGATTAGTAAATTATCACGTCTTGGCCGTCGCGTCCTGCATAACCTCAAAAACTATATAACTTGAACAGCTTGAGTTGTGTTTCTGACGGTGAGTAGGGTAGAGCCAGATCTCACTGTAGAGTGTCTTCTGTGTTCAGTTGTCAGTGATGCACTGATAACACAAAAAATCTCTTAATCTACACCCCCTCCCCTCTACATGGTCGACAACAGAGTGTGACACCTCTGGTGTTGCAAATGTCTATAGGCCACAGTAACAACTTTACATCAGGTGGGCCGTGTACTTGTCTGCCACCAAAGTGTTATAAAAAGAAACTTGTATACCGGCTATGATACTAAAGGTAAAACGTTCCCTTCTTACAACTATTTTTGTTCGTTCGTTCAATCATCATCAACACAAATCTAGTCGAAATATCATAAAAATTCTATAAATGAAGTAAGTCACGTGTACTAAATGTAGCAGTTATTTCTCTTGAAACATTAATGCCACTCTTGCTACTAAGGTTCATTAGCATAGACCTTGTTAAGTTTTCCGACAAAACGCGCTTGCTACTCGAATGAATACTAAATCATAATCCATGACCCGAAGCTATACTCCGAGACACGAATCTGGAGGGATATTGTCATTCCTACTGGTTAGATCTCTTCTGAGAGACTTATGGAAGCCTTGACTTGTTGTATATGAAGTATAAATAAGAGCTTTAATAAATTTAAAAGTAACAAAATCATTTTTCAAATCTTGTCCCCCATATATCAAGGCCTCTGTGGGGTCGCGGTTAGTGAACGCGACTGCCACGCAGGAGACACGGGTTCGCTTCCCGCTCAGTGCAAATATTTGTATACATGAATATAAATATTTGTATTGGTCTGGGTGTTTCTATGTATAGTTGTCTATCCGCATTGTAGAACATATAGTACAGTGTCCTAGAATATTTATTTATAATATATTTTCTTATAATCCATTTCCGCCAAGTAATGCCTGCTTCAATAGTTTACCTAGATACTTATCTGATTTATTTTTATTTAGTACACGTCAATTTGACTTCTTCCCGTCTGATGGTAAGCTGAAGGCAGAGTCTCAGGAAAGAGGGTCACCATTACAAACACGTAAAGTGTTACAATGGTGGCATAATAATCGGTGTTCAACCTTTCATAAAACAAAACGATAAAAAAATTACATAAATGTTTCACACAATGCGCTAGTCATAAGAGTGATCGTGTTTTCAATATTTTTATATATTTTTAATTCCTAACCAGTAGGAATTACAAGAAAATGAAAAGACAAGTTAAAATAAATTACGAACACCAATTTCTACGAGTTAATACGTATAATTGAATACTGATTAAATTTTACGCAGCATCTGAAATATGAGATGAGTTCTTAAAAGCATTGAGGTGGACTGACACCCTAAGACTGGGTGTGGAGATTGTTTATCAGGAGACACCACGCCATGCCAATAACTCTCTTGATATCTTTTTGAGAATATATTGGTGTGTTGACGTCCTTTATATTGGTTTGCGGATATTGATGCGTATATATCGTTCAGTGTATTAAGTTAATTCGATTGGAAAATAATACTCTGATTTTCAAATCGAATTCAAAACGTACCTAGATAATTCGATTGGAATTGTTCGAATGTCATTTTATTGAAACTATACACTCGGTATATTCACATGTGAAGTCAAGCCGAAGAAACCTGCTAGTACTACGGGTACACTACATATTATTGACAGAAAAAAAAGCGATTTGGTATTTTTTTGTTCTTTCATAATTGTTCTAACCGTTTAATTAGCATTATTTACTCTCCATCGTGTTAGTAAAGCTAAATGAAACAATAATTTAATTAAAAAACTTCAACTTGCATTAAACCATTATTTTATGTATCAAATCGTAGTATGCCACTATGTAGTGTACCCACAGTACTACTTCGGCTTCGGGAGCGTTTCCCTAACACCCCGTATGAGAAAACTGTTATGTCTAGAAAATGAATTAACAAAAGCAACCATTTTTCGTCCACATAGTTTGAATCTGAAGTGCTACGCATATCTACGAGTTTGCTACGCAAGAGAAGTTACTTCAAGTTACTGTAGTAGCATGATTATATTAAAATAGCAGGATGCGCTACGAAAACAAAGGGGTCTACACATAACCGGTTAACATAATGCTGAGATACTTAAATAGATTTCTATCTATATTCAGTTATGAAAGTTATAATATACTAGAATAGCGGCAGGACTTTTTGTCCCTGAATTTTTTTAGCAGTATTTTTTTTATTTCATTACACGGGTAATATTGAGCTGATGTGTCCATACCTCAGTTCACATTGGTTGAGACTTTCTCACGCTTGATTGTGTCCAGATTTGTAGAATTTGTTCGTATTTTACTAGTGATCTAGTCTATTTTTAAAATTGTTTATTGAGGTGGCAGTCACCGCATCCTCGAGCATTTTCCATTTGTGGGCTATCCGGTTACTTAGAAAGTGGTGCGCAGTGTTTGTGTTTGCTATTGCACGGATTATCCTCAGGGTATGTCCTCTGGCTTATTTAGTAGGAACTTTGGGTGTATAAATTGTATGTAAATTAGGTATTGTGAAGGTTCCTATTAGGTCCCTTCTAAGACGTCTCTCTTGCAGGGTGGTGAGCGCTTCTAGTTTCGCTCTCTCTCTCTCTCTCTCTCTTGATAAATTCAACCTAAAGCGATTGGTAATCTTCAAGAACACGTTCAAAAATTATTTAGGTACACACACATACATGCAATATTCCTGCAATATATTGTACAAAAAAGTAACATTTCGAAATTGCCAACAGGAGTGAAAAATTTAAAAACGGAATCAATAAAATATGTACGTTTAAACAGAGGTGTCGGTAACGGTAACACCGAAATTCATCTCAAAATTAAAATGTCATGTCTACCAAAAAATGTCCAACGAAAGAAGTTTTAACCTCAAATACAAATATTGCAATAATGTGTCCGATATTATTGAAAGAAATCAACATACCTACCTATGTGGGGAAGACTTTGTAAAACTTTCGTGTTTTACTGCTACCGATTTACAACTAACGTCACTCCCTATTACGCCTTAAACAAATATTTGCGAACTAACAAAGAACCTTGACACGTAATAACTCCATGACGTGACCTCGTCAACTTGCCTTGATTTACATACACAAAACGATAAATCCATAACATGAAAAACAACACCATTAAAGACTAGACACAATGAAATAATGCACCTTCTTCAGCAAGATTTTGTGAATGTGCTGTTTAGTCGATTTGTCAATTGCGTGAAGAGGCGTGAAAGAGCATTTGATGAGGCCGTCCAGCTGAGCGCCATCATTATAACACGACACCTTACCTTCAGCTTACCATCACGAAAAGTGAAGTCAAATTGACGTATCCTAGATAAAAGCGAAAAAAGAAGGTACCACTGTATCTGTAAATATCAGCCAGATCTTTTCAGTCACTATAGCTAAATTGAATAACATTCATAATAAAACATAAAAAACATAAACTCATGCCTTAACCCCGAAAGGGTAGGCAGAGGTGCTAGCACCCACATTTCGTTAGTTTATGTTTAGGTCCCAATCGTGGCGAGCTTATTGCCATTAACCGTGCACTTATAAACCTTTGATAAATACACACATAGCTTCGAAAAGCATCGAAAAGTCATTGGTGTGTGCCATGAGAGATGTCACCTAAGATCAAACCGGAGACCTCGTCTCAGAAGTCCATTACCCATGCCACTAGGCTACCGCGGTTACTATAACAAAACATCCAAACTTATTCATTTTCATAGATTGTAGAAATTTCTAGTGTTACCAACCCAAATTCTCATCTCAATATTTCGTAAGATACCGAATTGGCAACACACTGATGTAATGTTGATTGAATCTAGTGTTACTACACGTATCAACATTATTTATGATCGTTGCCAATTGGCTGCTATACCCCTTACTAATATAATACCTATTTGTATTGTGTAATAAAACATTCGCCCAATATGAATGGCGTCCTTTATATAGAGTTTTATGTATACAGTGAGGAAATAGCAATCGGGCCCTGGAGGGAACTACCTTAAATCATTAAGTTGGCTCACCTTTTTTTGTTCTTTTTTTAATTTTAGTTGTTGTGTGTCTCGAGGGAGAAAATCCTTGAATGCTGTTTCTTTTTAAATTTACCTTTTCATGTTTGTTTGATAGACTTTAAAAGCTAAAAACTTTCTTACTTACCTACAAGGGTTACTATAGGAGCAATAAATATCAATGTACCAGGTATTGGTTCTAAAGAACAAGATACAGTATGGATAGTTATAGCAACTAGTGACTCATCGTGAAGCCTGTAAGTAATTTTTTATACAAAAATATATAAAGTCTTATCACTGTTATATAACAGTGATAAGACTTTTCAATGTTACTTTATTATATTATATGAAAGATAAATGACTATTGGAAAGTAATGTGAAAACATTATTATCGTCATCATTGTCATCATCATCACAGTGGTAGTCCCGGTTGTATAGAAAACTTGTACTTTTGAGCCCGAGGACCGCTCCACATTTCTTTTTCTTGATTTGGCTTATCTTACTATGTGACCCTCCAACCATTTGTTATCCCTGTACAATGTAAAATCTTTATTTATTTATTTATTTATATTTTTAAACATTATTTACTTGATAACTCGGAGTATTCATTTTTGTGATCTAAACCGATTTTAACAGTTATAGCATTATTTTTGCACTAACTGATGATCCACAAATGTTTCGTAAAAAGGCACTATTTCCAAAAATAGCACAGTGGACATACGGGTAACTATATTTGTCCCCCTTACTTCTCCTTTGAATGTATTTGCCGTACGTGGCAATATACTTTCACGACACCAATTTTAGAATCAGCCTTAGCTTATCGACGGAACGGAGCATTGCGATTGTATTGTATTGAACGGATGTAGTGTCATTTCAGGCGTTTGTTTGTGGAAGCTTAGAAACAGAAATAACATTAGGTACTTTAACTAAAAATCACATGGCATCAACCGAATGAGACATGGTAGGACGAAATATCTAAAATCCATTTTCGGTTTTAAGCTAAACACATTCGGTTAACCACATGCTGTCACTCACTCATGCGATGCGTTAGTGTCTATTGTGTACATTGCCAATGATAATAGGGGAAAAGTGCACAAAGCGAGTCGCTAATGTCTTTTGGTTGACAATTTATATTCATTAGTAGAGAAAGATAGATACTTAATGTGGAATTGGAGGAAGAAACTGTTTAGGGAGCTATATGCTTCGACGTATTAGCGGTAATTTTTTTATACAGCATAGATGGCAGACGGCCCACCTGATGGAATGTGGTTACTATCAAGGACGTCACACCCCTGCAGGCGACCCTGTAGATTAGAGGGAGGGGGTGAAGATTAGTGGAGTTTCTGTGCCGTCAGTGCAGCTCGGTCTTCCCACTGACAACACAAAACCTCTCCAGTGGGCTCTGATTACACTACTAACCAATACAATGCATGGTTATTATTGTGCCCCTTCCTAAAGTGCATGACTCAGAGTTAGTAAAGGCAAATAATTCTATAAAGTACATCGCCTAAAACAACCGACTTTTCACTATAATGTTTCAGTTCTCGCATCCTTGTAAGGGACACAGAATGTAATATCAAAATGAATTCCATCCAATCATTACGAACATGCGAAGAGTATTTCAAAAGCATTCAATGTTAATATACAAGCAGTTTCATAAGCAAATGACAGCTATTCCTGTAATAACAGACTAAACAGACACAAAACAACACTAAAACGAAAAGCTTTGCTCGTAATGAAAGAGTATTATATAAACTTTGTTCACGTTTTCTATGACCATGAATGTCTGCAGATGTCAGTTTTACAACCCATTTCACGTAAATATCAAATTAGATTGAGAAAGTATTAACAAGATGTTTGTATGTATTTATGTATAATTGTTTGTATTTATGTATATGTATGTTTACTGCTTGGGGTATACTTTTGTATACCTACATTAAAATTATTACAAACATGTACTTACGCAAGACTTTGCCTCTCTTTGCATTGAAATTCCTATGTGCACTGGGTTGCAGGAATTCTTTTGTGCATTCCCTGGTTAAGATTAAACTCGCCTTTAGTACATAACATCCCATAATTATTATATAAATGTAATTTATGTGCATAATAAGTATTAATTATTGAATATTATTAAAAACAAGTTACTTAAAAAAAACGTACGTTGTACTTTCTCCATCTTGAAGTACAAATATTAGCTACTTACTAGCTAAATATACTTTGCAAGTCCTCTAGAAATTTTAGTAAAACTAAAATAAGAATTGTTGTTCAGCACATCATTACGTTTAAGAAACAGAAAACCTAGGGAGCCACTTATTTCACAATCATGTTTAATACTAACAGATAATTTACAAATGTAGGCTTCGGTGGTTGTTAGAAGCTGGAAACTTATCTTAGGAAGGAACAAAGCGAGTCTAGAAACAAAGAACATTATATATTTGAATATTTTGAAATATTATTCTAGGTAACAGGTATTATTTTAACACTATTGCTGAGCAAAATCTAGCATGAGGCTATTCCGATTGCCCTAATTTGTCAGGAAATTAAATTAATTCTGATTATTGTACAAATCAGTCGAAGATATTCATACAAAAATCAACACTACATACGTCTTCCAATAATTCTGATCGATGAGAAATAAGTTTTAGATAGAAGTTGAAGATGTACGTAATAATTCAGTGAGCGAATACGAATCTACGGTGGAATAAAAATCACCGGTGCGTTCAAACATGCGTCACACCGTTTTTCACCCTAACCATCAATACCTGTCTAACACAGAGACGTAGCGCTAACAATAATCTATTGTAAATGCAATGTCGTTTTGTTTTATTTGGTTTTGGAATCTATACGACGCATACACCTGTTGAAAAAAAAATATCTTTATATATAAAAATGAATTGCTGTTCGTTAGTCTCGCTAAAACTCGAGAACGGCTGAACCGATTTGGCTAATTTTGGTCTTGCATTATTTGTGGGAGTCCAGAGACGGTGTAAAAGGTGAATAAATATGGAGAAATGGGAACGTTAGAAGTCCACGCGGGCGGAACCGCGGGCAACAGCTAGTGAAGAATAAAGATAGTATTGTCTGTGAAATACTATAATCGCGTTTGATATTTTGTATATTGTCATGGAATTTTCACTTTGAAATGGTAAAAACTATTAAAATCACGACACTGTTACTGTCACCGATACCCCTTATACAATTATTTACATATAGGTCCACAGGAGTTTAATTTTTCAGTTCTATTAGCTGACTCTGTGAGTGTGCCTGTTTTTTACTTTCATATAACTTACATACATATGCTCATACTTATTTAACTCCGGGGTAGACAGAGGTGAATACATGTCACTACATTGTATTTGGTCTTGCGTGATAGGGTGTGCAGATATCTGTCTGATGGTAAATCCCTTAGTAACCTTTACAACGACTGTCATACTGAATTTCGAAGTTCAAAATAGCGATGAACTGTAGCCCTAAAGAACAGAAACGCGACTCACGGTAGTGCGAAAGTGCGCCACATCGATACCCATAATTTCGTATGTTTTCCACCGCGAAGCACGGTAGTGCGAAAGCATTCCACATCGATTCACACATTGTCGAATGTATTGCAGCGCGATGCACGTCAGTGCGAAAGTCTAGTAAAGGGCATGCTACTTCTTGCATTACACAGAAATGTTTGCTGTAAATCGATGGTTGACGAATCGATGTTTTGTGTGAGTGTGTTAAGATATATATTGATTTACTGGAACTTGAAGTAATGTCAGAACAACGTTAGTTTTTATATGAGTGTCAAAAGTGGAACAATTAAAAAAAAAGGATACAGTATACCATTTATTTATAAGTGAGTAATAATGAATGAGTAATAAATAGGCAATAATTATATTATAAACAATCATACCGAAAGTGTAATTACGAAATGACTACCTATTTGCCGTTAACTGCACCGCGAAAAAAAATGCATCAGGTAGAGTTTTATTGTTTCCCAGAATTATTTCAAGTAAAAGTTACGAATTAGATTAGGTTATTTATAATTAAATGTAACAAAATGTATCTAACTGGGGTAAAAAAGAGTTTTTCATTATATTCTAGTGTACGCACTAAATGAACTAAAATTTTATCTGGAGATCACAATTGTAGCCTTCGAGCTAGCAGAAAATAGGATGTGGTATGCCTTCGCATTTAGTAGAATTTAGCACTGACGTGCATCGCGCTGCAATACTTTCGACAATGTATGAATCGATGTGGAATACTTTCGCACTACCGTGCTTCGCGGTGGAAAACATTCGAAATTATGGGTATCGATGTGGCGCACTTTCGCACTACCGTGAGTCGCGTTTCTGTTCTTTAGGGCTACAGTTCATCGCTATTTTGAACTTCGAAATTCAGTATGACAGTCCTTTACAACACACCGCATGGGGAGAGATGGGGTAACCCAAACTGTAGAGTATATCTTCAAGAGGATACGTTGGATTCAAACCTACATAAAAGCTCAGATGTTCCGTTTTGATATAAACTAGATAAGTAGGTACCTACCTTGAAATACATTTTATTTGAAGCTCAGTATTCCCGTATGTTCTCCGTCCTCCATGAGCGCGGGCCTGGGGTGACGGGTGGAGCCGCCTGTCACTCTAGCAGAAGCAGGCCGCGGCGGCGGCGCAAAGTGCGCCTCCCCATACTCGGGGGCTAGATGGGGACACCGTGGTCCCTACACCCGACGGGAGTCATCTCTATGTTGACTACTACCTCACCTCACCTCACCTCCGGCAACTGAAGACCCAAAGACGGCGTGCGTTTTAGTTGGTTCGAGTCCGACATAACCTTCCCAACCGGCTCCGGTGGGAGGGTATCCGTGGGAATTTTTCGCACGATAAAAAAAAAGTATTCCCGTATGTTAAATTGATAAAATGTACTACTGCCTAGTACTTCTTGAGAATATAATATCGACCGCATTTCAACCGAACTATCTGCAGTTCTGTACGTCTGTTCATAACGGTTAGAAGCTGCTCAAACATCGATAAAATCTATTTAATGTCTTTCAGATTCATCGAAGTTGATAATAGCTTGGCCATTAAATACCACAAGAATTTACCGCGTAGGTGAATAGAGGTGAACTTAATGGATCTGAAAATAGGTATCTAGTTTTATGAAATGAGACCTAGATATAGATCGGAGATCAAGAGATAGTGGGAAAATAAATAAATTGAATCAAAAATGCTTTGACGTTAATATTCGCACCCCTACTTGTCGATCCTAAAAAATTATGAGTCTTGGAATTCATTACCAGCTCACATGTTTCTTTCTTCTTACAGTCCCACGTCCACGTGGGACGTGAAACAGCATTTGGTGAGGCCGCCAAGCCGAGCGCCACCATTGTAACACTGTAGGTGTTTATAATGGTAACTCTCTTTCCTGAGTAAGATGTTTATAATGGTAACTCTCTTTCCTGAGTTTTGCACTCAGGAAAGAGAGTTACCATTATAAACACCTACAGTGTTACAACTGCGTCATTCCTGTTGAAGCCTCTTTAATTTGCCTTAATCATTTTCATTCTCTGTAAAAAAAAATATACAGATTTGAATTGCCGATTTTGTATCGATACTGAACGCAAAGTTCAGCTTACCATCAGGCGAGATGTAGTCGAATATCGAGTGTCCTAGATAAAAAACTGCTTTTTTAATTAGCGATACAAAATCGGCAATTCAAATCTGTATATTTTTTATAGAGAATGAAAATGATTAAGGCAAATTAAAGAGGCTTCAAAAGGAATGGCGCAGTGTGAGATAGTGTGTTACAAAAATAGAGCAATCCTTTCCAATTCGCTGACGTTAGGAGAAACATCTTATCGTTAATGGTTCGTTGCTTGTGTATATAGACAGCTTAACGAAGGCTTCTTTCTAAAGATAAGATAGTAAGTAAATATAGTTCTAAAATGTTGCTCAGCTTTGAAGATATTAAATAAAAAATAAATACAATTTCATCAAACTTTGAAACAAAGTAGGTATGTAGAGTCCTATTATATGTTTATAATTGCACTCCTTAACTTGCAATCACGCACATTATGATCTGGCGTTTAACAATTGGAACGTTTTAACACTCTTTTTTATAAATGTAGGCATGGAAAATGCAATCACAATCAGTGTTTATCCTATTATTAACTTCAGTTTGTGTTAAAATGCGTAAAATCAGATTATTTTCACGCTAATCTATATATTATATAAACATGAATCACGAAATATGTTGGTAAGCGCATAACTCGAAGACGGCTAGATCGATTCAAATATATTTTTTTTGTTCCTTGAACTATACGGAAGGTTTTATGAAGCAGTGGGAACGGGATCAGAAGTCCAAGCAGCGGAAACAGGATCAGAAGTCCACGCGGGCGGAGTCGCTGGCAACAGCTGGTAAAATATTAAAAGAATGTCTAGCTTGCTCTGTTCTCTGGCTAACAACTGCCTCAATTTATTCTTGTTAGGATTACAAATCTCGTTTACATGTTAAAAAGCTGTAACTTAGGTATTCATGCCCTCTACGAACCAAATTTGATATTTACGCTCTCGTCAAAAATTGGCATGTATTAACATAGAAATTGAGCAAAGACTGAGAAATATTTTGTTATTGGTTTCTGTGAAAATTGTCTTAGAGTAGTTTTTTGCGGCATGTAGGGATTACCTTTGTAGCTTTTTGTGTCTGATGAAAGAGGAGAAAAGGCAACCCTTATCACTCTGGTGTCTATCTGTCTGGCCCTTTCCATCTTTCTTTCGTTGCCTACTCACTCCAGTAGGTACTAGATGAAACACACTTTTCGAATTGCCTACTTTTTTTCGTAAGTCGTTAAATCGCTCTGTGTATAAATTGATTACCGTTATTATGTCTGATTAAAAAAATACTTATAATATAACTTAACATAACATAAAATAAACTGACGGCAGAGGTGCTAGCACCCATATTTCGCCAGTTTATGTTTAGGTCCCAATGTAATAGGTGGCGGCAAGCCTATTACCATTAACCGGGCACTTATAAACCTGCGATAAATACACACATAGCTTCGAAAAGCATCGAAAAGTCATTGGTGTGTGCCATGTGCTGAGAACGAACAACTTATACAATGACCAATTGAAAAACAGATACAATGACCAATTGAAAAACAGTGTTGAAAATTTTATCCAGATATTAAAATATAAACACTATAATAAAGAAAATTTCATATTACTGATTTTTAGGAATAAATACTAAGTCTTTTTCTGGGTAGTGAACCTTATTGTTATGATAATATTTTCTTTGCTAATTACATACTTGAGAAACTTGAGTATGAAATCATTTTAAACGTTTTTGTAGATATCATTACGTTGTAAGGTAATTGAGGAAGGAGTCTGAACGCCAAACTAACCTCACCTGCAAACTCATTACAGGAACGTGGACTTTGGGGATCGGGAGGTCAGGCATTCGTCAGTTCCTGAAACGGCCTTCGATGGCCTTGGGTCTGTTAGTGGAATAAAAAAGGTGACAGTCGCTACCATAAAGTCGCATAAACCAAACCCGGTGGTGAGGTAAGCAGGCGAAGGTGGAAGGCAGAGTGTAGTTTAAAGAGTTAAGAAGGCCTTCTAATTATTTTTGGTCGTGTCAGGAGAACGTAACCAATTCTGGTAAACAAAATTTGGCGAATGTTATTCTGTCGAGCGAGAGGAAGTAGTTGACTTTGAGACTGAAACTTACCTTTTTTCCAAGACAAGAAAATAATACATAATTACATATGCTCACGAATATTTCCCTTCGGGATAGGCAGAGGTGAATTAACTCCCACATTCCACAAACCATTGCATTCGGTCTTACGTAATATGGGGTGAGCCATTGACGTAATTCCAGGCACTGTTATTGACTCGAGCCATGCATCTGAGGCCAAGACTGAATTGTATTTATCTGTTTAATATAAAACATATCCCAACTCTATCCCTTATTCGCCACACCGCATGGCAAAAGATGGAGTAGCCCAAATTCTGCTCTGCCGAAAATCACACGTGAAGTTTCTTATTTGTTAGTTAAATCATAATACAATGCCTCAAATATTAAACTACGAGTCTTGTTTAATATCTACTTTGAAACTGACACAAAAGGAAATTATTTTCATAGTCAACGGGCTCACGTCACACAGTAAGTAAAAGATACGCTTTCCTTGTCGACAAGCCAATTTTGTCATGCACATAGCGCATATTATAATAATTCTCTATTACATTCATGATACTTCTAGAATTGCAAAGTTATTCCCGGTAGAGTAGAATAGGAGCAGTGGAGCACCATATCTTTTCTCGAAAGCTGACCAAGCTCGAAAACAAGAGAGTGTTATTCCCCATTTGATATATCAAACAGACAGCCTATAACAAAGTGCTTTTTTTTATGGCACGTCAATTTGACTTCACCTCACAAGTCTCATGAAACTGACTCTCAACTCAACTGACTGAAACTCAACTGACGGGCATTTTCCCTTCCCTTATTATGTGGAACCGAAGATTATATTTGGTGACCATGTTAACATACCTCTACCTACCCGTGCCGAGATTAAAAGACTTTAAAACTGTATGCTTATTTCCTACCCAAGTAGCATTAATAATTGTTCATCCTCCAAACCCCGAAACGGATTTATTAAGTAAATTTAAAGCATCGTGTGCACTAAGTTTGTGAAATCAAAACATAAAAAACCTATATTTAGGTACATCATGTTCCATTGTGTCGAATTTTTCATGACACGAAACTCTTTGGTATACTATTTTTTTAAATTTGCCTTGCGCGCATCATTATCTTTTTGTGTAGTAATTTCCCCGTTGAATTAGAATGAAAAGCTACATGTTGCCCTCGAGTATACCTACACATTTTTCACCTCGTGTTCTTTTGATTTCCTCGATAACGGACATGATTGAATTTTTAAAACTACGTGATTCAATTTTAGAACCCTTCACTTGCTCTATCATTAAAATTGAGCACTCGATTACAATCAACTTTGTACTCTTGCACAACAAACTAGCTGTTACCTGCGGCTCCACTCGCGTGGACATCTGATCCCGTTCCTGTTCCTATGTAAAAATCTTCCTTAAGAGTTCAAGGAAAAAAAATGAATTGGTCCAGACATTTCGCGCTAAGCAACATTTTCACGATTCTTTTTTATTTATATAGATAGGTAAACATTGTCACTGTGCATATATAGGTATGTACGAGTATATACACAACAAAGAAGTAGAAAATCAAGGTCATTTCACGTGTGTAGATGTCTAAAGAATGATGGTTCGGCTACAATGAGTGAGCAAATAACATTTCAGCAAAAATATATTTACCTGCCAATCATTTATGTTGATACATCGAATAACCAAACGTTTCTGTGAACCTCGCCATAATCAATATGGATGAGATGGATTGCTGTAGGTGGTAATCTATTTGTCAAATATTTACGTCTAATCATATTTTTTCACATGTTTATTATTTCGGGTGTTATAACAAGGCCGCAGACTGTTCGAATAATTTATGTAGACGAATGGGTAAAATATTAGTAAATACTTTATCAATATTAGGTATGAAATCACTTATGTGGGCAGATACGATATTTTCAATACGGATGATGACTACTTGTTATTCTCGATAGATAACTGACAAGTAAAATTTATTACAAGAAATAATATTTATAATATTTGATTTTGAAAATTCATTTTCTTGAGTCACTGGAAAACGCTCTATACAAAATCGTTAGAAAATCGTATTTAGTAAAATCATACAACCTTGTCATCATCCAGTTTGTATATTATAATAGTGCTTCCATATTTCCTTTCCAAAATATAAAATTGAACCCAGGGCTTCAAAGTGGAATCTTCGGAAGCAATCAGTATAACATAACATTAACTCATGCCTATATGATCGAAGGGGTAGGCAGAGGTGCTAGCATCCACATTTCGCCAGTTTAGGTTTAGGTCCCAACATAATAGGTGGCGAGCCTATAAACATTATCCGGCCACTTATAAACCTGCAATAAATACACACATAACTTCGAAAAGCATCGAAAAGTCATTGGTGTGTGCCATGGTAAAACCTGGGATCGAACCCGAAACCTCATCTCAGCAGTCCATTAGCTACCACTAGGCTAACGCGGTATACTCATTTTTTTAATCATTGGCTGATTAACATTTACACTGCTACTCATAATTTTTTATCGAACCGAATTAGTGAATGGTATCGTTTATTTTGTTAATTCCGTTACGAAAACTACTCTATGTCTCTTGCTCTTCTAACAGCGCATTTACGTACTAATTACTCACATAATTTTGAGCACATTAACCTTCCGTACCCTACCTCGCATTCCATTACATATAATAACGACTTCTGAAAGCCTCATCTAACCATATCACTATAGAACTTACCATTGGCCCAAAACGTTTAGCAGTTCTAAAGGAATTCTTGTTATATTGTAAAGACTAATGTATTGTATGAATTCATTCTTCTTGTAATATCATCTTGCAGTGAGCTTTCTATTAATGGTTGTGTTTGTACTATGATCTCAATGATGCAGCCGGCATGCACCATAAAATTCAGAGGATAAGGCAAACCGCCAACGCTCATAGAAAGGCGTTATATTCAAATTATTGGAAGATTTCCAAAGAATTTAAATTCGCTATTAGTGAGATGCTAAAACCCCATTCTTGGTAGTCTTAACCCATTCAGCACACTTTCTGTAGACAAATAGACGAAAAAGTACTCATTCCTTCAGTCTCGGGGCTACTGCGGCGCGGGTAGGTTAGGTATGCGAGGTTGCATAGAACTTCATATAAAGAATTCGGAATGCGGGGTCTGCGGTGCGTCCAAGTGTGCGTTCACCTTAAAGTACCTCTTTTACTATATAGTTTAATAACATAGTGAGTAAAATATTTCATTGACTAAATACAGCATATATACATTGTCATCTTTTCATCTTTGCTTTATAAATATTACTCCTAGATAATAGATTTAATAACAAAAATAAAATAAGAAAATATATTGGGGAGGGACAGAAACCAACCACGGTTTAACAATCCAAACGATATTGAAAGGAACGCCAAACCGCACCCCTCAATCAACCAAGGAGAGATGTTGTGCAATATTCCGCAAGTGCGCAAATCTCGACACGTGTTTCTCTTCTACACGAGGCATCTTCAGGAGCGCTACTTCGCGAATCGCTCACCGAGTGATTCGCTTTGAGGGATACGGTTTGACATTCCTTTCTAAGACAATTAGTAGTATTTCGCTATTCGCGGGTTAAGAACTAGAGTAGCCTAAGGTCAAATTTTCAAAAAAATTTTTTTTTCACCATTCGCTTTTTTAAACCCCATTTCATTATGTGCCAAAAAACTGGAGCGATGAAGTATGTAGATTGCTTAGTACAAATAAAACAGATCAAAAAAAATATTTTCTGTTTACTGCCGAAATGACGTGTTCCTATTTACAATAATCTTGACATTATTTTGCTGAAAAAGTTGCGTGCACTGCGATCGAAACTCTATTTACGGCGCGATTATGACACCGAAGATGTCTGAAATGTAATTGCCCAAATAACGTATCTTGTTATACGTTTTTAACGCAAAAAATGTGATTATGTAGTCTAAGTTTGTTTCGTGCCAAATTAACGTAAAATACCTTTACTGCTTTTGCGACCTCGTTTTAAGTACTTATACTTCAATGATTTTTCTACCTGCCAAAAAAACGTAAGGGTGTGATACGCTACTTTGGTTCCAAGTAATGGAAGTAATGCAGTCAGTTTATAGTGTAAAGGGTATATACGATCGTTTAGCACATAATAAACCTCTGTTAGTCTGATTTACTTTCGCGTCTAATACTAACATACGTTAGTTTAACCGAGGTAGACCGAGCTGGTTGCGTATGAAAACACGACGCGGGGTGCCCCTCGCTTTTGTTAATAACTTTGTAACGCAAAATTGTTAGTGGCGTTAAAATTTGATTTCGGTAAACAATACGTTGTACCTATGACGACATCTGTAGGGTTTGGGGGGAACTTTTCATCGATCACCAATTCGGTATTGATGAATGGTTTCCCAATCTGACAACAGATGTCGCTAGTATGTTTACCTATTTCAAATAGAATTATAATATCGTGATAGGTTAAATTGTTTGTGATATTTTATTCAATCATATAGCTTAATGTCTTTAATTTCAAATTGTCATAATCTAAATTCCTAGTTGCCCAAATTAATTAATCACGGCAAGAATGTCGATAGTTTATGCTTGTAGTTCTGTATGATCTGTGGTATGTTTTTTTTATTTGTTGCGCGATTCGATCAGGTGAACGAATAATTCGTGATATCAGATTCATGTACTAGAATATTCCATGAAAAATGATATAAATACACCCCTCCCGGTGGATGCGAACACCTCTGATAATTACTCTGAAGATTAAGCACGAAACTCTGTTCGTATTTCATTGATTTTTCTGATAAGTTGGAACTCTGAATTATATGTACCTACCTACATATAAATTAAGTATCTTAGATTCTGTGCATCCTTCCCGGACTTCTCTGGTAAGATATGCTGATTTGTCTTTCTCTAGTAGTGATTTCTTTATGTCTGTGTCGTTCGTTTGCGTCAGTGATATAGGCTTTTTGTACTTTTGATGCAGGGTCCCAAGGTTTAGCGGACAATATTAGTGACCTATCTACATTGTTGTGATTCCGTTGTTGGAGTCCCTGTTCGGAACAGCTGTCCCTTCGTTTGGCTCGCGGCAGTGCGGGCGGTGGCTAGCAGCAGACCTGCCTACGCAAGCCGACAACCGACGCCAGGGGAACCATCCGAAGAGGAGTGCCAAAAGGTCACGTAATCTTAACTTGTACAATAACTGTAACCTCATATACCCGCTACCTTGAGTTGTAATTACGAGATCAGCTGTGTGCTACGAGGGAGGCGCATAAGCATCTTATATTGTATTTACATTTCTATATCTCTGTGCCTGTGACCATTCTACTTTATGTATAACTGTGTATCCTACTGAATATATGCATGTATAAAATCTTAGTGTTGTTTCATTAAGGGTATCTGGAGCACGCACCCACTATCTCCACTCTGAGATAAAAGGCGCCCAAGAGTCTCTTTCGAAAGCTCTTGCCTGGGTTAGCCGGTGGAGTAGCTGGGGAATTTCCCAGGTTACAAAGTGGCGCGGCCAACGTACGGGCAGTTCAAGAATTCCAGTACCCACTGGATTTCTCTTGGTTCTGTGTGTGTGTGTGAAAGACGCATTTAATGAATTCAAACCTACTATCCGTCTGATACTCTCCAAGACGTTAATTGGTTGTGCTTGTGCGGCTAAGCACGTAATTAATTTCCTTGCAATTTACACCGAATAGCAAGGAAACGGGTCAAAATTTTTTTTTCTAAATTATAAATAGCTGCTACATTTTCGGTAAAATTCATATTTCGGCATACCTTCGTACTTTTTTCTTTTTTTCTTTTTTCTTTTTTTACTGGTTGCTGGTTGGGTTGGATATATATCATCTCAGTAGTTTGTCCCGAATTTTAAATAAAATTAATATACATGCATATATTTAACTTTGTGTTTTTTCTGAATTTAACTTTTAATTGTTATCGACATTTTCTATAAGTGCCGATATATGTAACTCTGTATAAGGTGGTTTCCATTCGGAATTACCATTTTTTTTTCTTTTTAACCTTGGATCAGTATAGTAGCCGGTACTGTAACCCGGGAAATGTCCCCAGCTACTCCACCGGCTAACCCAGGCAAGAGCTTACGAAAGAGACTCTTGGGCGCCTTTTATCTCAGAGTGGAGATAGTGGGTGCGTGCTCCAGATACCCCTAATGAAACAACACTAAGATTTTATACATGCATATATTCAATAGGGTACACAGTTGTACATACAGTAGAATTATCACAGGCACAGAGATATAGAAATATAAATATAGTATGAGATGCTTGTGCGCCTCCCTCGTAGCACACAGCTGATCTCGTAATTACAATTCAAGGTAGCGGGTATATGAGGTTACAGTTATTGTACAAGTTAAGATTACGTGACCTTTTGGCACTCCTCTTCGGATGGTTCCCCTGGCGTCGGTTGTCGGCTTGCGTAGGCAGGTCTGCTGCTAGCCACCGCCCGCACTGCCGCGAGCCAAACGAAGGGACAGCTGTTCCGAACAGGGACTCCAACAACGGAATCACAACAATGTAGATAGGTCACTAATATTGTCCGCTAAACCTTGGGACCCTGCATCAAGAATACCAAAAAGACCTAAGTCTATCATTGACGCAAACGAAAGACACAGATATAAAGACTAAGAACAGAGAGATAAATTAAGAAATCTTACCAGAGAAGTCCGGGAAAGATGCACAGAGTCTAAGATATTTAATTTATATGTAGGTAGGTACATATAATTCAGAGTTCCAACTTATCAGAAAAATCAATGAAATACGAACAGAGTTTCGTGCTTAATCTTCAGAGTAATTATCAGAGGTGTTCGCATCCACCGGGAGGGGTGTATTTATATCATTTTTCATGGAATATTCTAGTAGATGAATCTGATATCACGAATTATTCGTTCACCTGATCGAATCGCGAAACAAAAAATACTGATCCACAGATAATACGAAACCAAAGACATTCTCGCCGTGACTAAATTAATTTGGGCAACTAGGAATTTAGATTATGACAATTTTAAATTAAAGACATTAAGTTATATGATTGAATAAAATATCACAAACAATTTAACCTATCACGATATTATAATTCTATTTGAAATAGGTAAACATACTAGCGACATCTGTTGTCAGATTGGGAAACCATTCATCAATACCGAATTGGTGATCGATGAAAAGTTCCCCCCAAACCCTACAGATGTCGTCATAGGTACAACGTATTGTTTACCGAAATCAAATTTTAACGCCACTAACAATTTTGCGTTACACAATCCCCCCCCTTGAAAGTATTACTTGTGTGGACAGACAAGTAACGCAAGGAATACACAACAGAATAAAACAAGTCAAAAGTCTAACAAGTTAAATATAGAACGAATAAAAAAGAACAGATCAAAGTACAAAACAGAACTACTAAGAACTAACCAGAGGCAAATATTGACACAGACTCTTTTACTTTAAGTCTAAATGCCCTAAACCACTAGAAAGAAAACTCTCCTTAACTGCTACAGTCAGATGGTCGCATATGCAACACAACTACAGAGAAGAGGAGGATGAGAAACGAAAACTCGATGAGGTGTACCTAACAAATAATATGTCCCATACGAGGACACCCAAGCTACAGCAACAAGGTCATACTTCATCGAGTCGCGGTAAAGTAAGTATAAATCGACAGTGCTACGGAACTGAAATAGCGCTGACGCTAGGCAGAGAAGGTACCGCAGATTGATTCTCATCAGTGTATTTTAAAATGTCCTTGATGTGATACTCGCCTAAGTCCTTACCATCCAAATCTGCTAACCTATACACTAAAGAGGAACGTTTAGCAGACACTACACACTTAGTAAACTTAGGAGCGAGTTTAGAGGTAAAATGTTTAGCTTTATTAGATAAATAATGAGTCCGTTTGTAAACAATTTGACCAACTTTCAGCTCGACATGCCTTTTCCTGAAATTATAATACTTCTCATTACGCTGGTGAGCCGAAATCAAATGTTTCCTCACCTGATCGTAAATGTGTTGCATCTCTTTCAGTTTGGCACCGAAGGCTGAGGGCTCATCAATGGAGACTAAGTCCGGATGACAGGTTATGTCAGACTGTCTATATAGAACTCCATCACCTATAAATTCCCTACCGTGTACTAAGAAATAGGGAGAGAATCGAGTGGCCTCGTTTACTGCAGTGTTTAGAGCGCACTGCAGCTCAACAAGATGTTCATCCCACTTTTTGTGCTGAGTCTTCACATAACATGAGATGGCTTGAACAACATTTCGAATCGCTCGTTCAGCTTGATTAGTTTGAGCGTGGTAACGCGGGCTATAGTATACGTTTGGAACATTATATTTAGCTAACATATCTTTAAATTGCTTGCTCACATACTGAGGACCGTTATCAATATAGATAGTCTTGCAAACTCCATGAACTAGAAACACATTCTTCTCGATGAATCTCGCTACTGCAGCGCCTGTTGCAATCCTTATAGGACACAGCATGACATACTTGCTAAAGTAGTCCGAAACAACGATCAGATGAATATTTCTGTTGCTTGACACTGGAAAAGGTCCAAGTAAATCACACGAAATAGCTTCAAAAGGTTTAGATACACGCTTCGCACTTCCCATTAGACCAGGACGCGAAGTGTTTACGGGTTTATACATCTTACAAACCTCACAATTTCCCACGTAGTCTTTGACACTATTGTACATCTTTGGCCAGTAGTAATTCAAAGACAACCTCTTATGTGTTTTCCAAACACCACCATGGGCACTAAGCGTGTCATCGTGGTATTTGGTGAGGAGTGCTAGCCTGTCCTCTTGAGGTACTACTAACTTCCAATCAAAATCTGAAGTCAAAGAATATTTATTTTTAGAAAATCGATATAACAAATTTTCACGAATATTAAAGTTAGGGTAATGCCTTGGGTTCCTACGCACGCACTCCATGGTGTGAAGATACCACGGGTCATTGGTGGAGCTCGCATCGATGGAGTCAATCTTTATGCGAGATAGAGCGTCAGGTACTACATGATCTTTTCCCTTACGGTGCTCTATGTCGAAGTCAAACTGACTGAGTCGCATACTCCAACGTGCTAAACGACCTGTAGGATTTTTGAGCTTGTGAAACCACAGTAGTGAGGCATGATCAGTGACAACAGTGCACTTCTGTCCCTCCACATACTGTCTGAACTGTTCCAGCGCAAAAATCACGGCCAGAAGCTCTCGCTCGGTTGTGCTGTAGTTCACCTCGTTCTTATTAAGAGAACGACTGCAATAGGCGATGGGGTGTTCCACACCATCGTGTGTTTGGGTCAGAACAGCAGCAACTGAGTAAGCTGACGCGTCACTTAGTATACGGAACGGTAAAGAGTAGTTAGGCATTTTCAATATAGGAGCAGAGACCAAAGCTGACTTGAGAAGGTTAAAAGCCTCCTCAGCTTCAGATGTCCAAATAAAATTTACATTTTTAGAGGTGAGTTTACAAAGCGGTTTACTAATTTTAGAAAAGTTATTAATGAAACGACGATACCAGCCGGCCATACCTAGGAAACGTTTGACATCCTTCGAGTTAGAAGGTGTGGGATAGTTGAGGATGACCTCGACTTTACCGGGGTCAGTACGTAGTCCATGCCTATCCACATAGTAACCAAGGTACTTTAATTCACTTCGACAAAAGTGTGATTTCTTCATATTAATCGTTAGGCCCGCATCCTTGAGTCGCTGATAGATTCTATTTAAGAGATCCACATGCTCCTCGAAGGTGTTGGCCACACAGATTATGTCGTCTTGGAAGCAAAACACTCTGTTGTCGAATTCCGGGCCGAATAAGCGGTCCATCAGTCGTTGCATCGTACTTGAAGCTCCGACAAGACCAAAACACATTACATTATACTGGAACAAACCCCGCCTCGGCACCGTGAACGCAGTCTTCTCAGCAGACTGGGCAGAGTCGAACGGGATTTGCCAATACGCTGCACTTAAATCAATAGAGGACAAATATTTAGCATTATTAAGATGGTCTAAAATTTGATTGATGTACGGTAAGGGATAAGCATCACTTTTGGAAACAGCATTAAGCTTACGTGAATCTAAGCACAGCCTTAGATCACCGTTCGCCTTTTCCACCATAACCACGGGTGAGTTCCACGCGGATTGAGATGGTGACACCACTCCCATCTCCAACATCCGGTCCAACTCCGTCTCCAGAGCCTTCTGTTTGAGAGGTGAGAGAGGGTAATACCGCTGCTTGATCGGCTTGCTGTCACCCGTGTCTATGACGTGATGCACAAGCGTGGTTCGACCTAAGCCCACCTTATCCGTATTAATTGAATCAAATTTTTCAATGATCCCGTTCATTACACACCGCTGATCCTCGGTCAGGTTGTTGTAATCCTCGAGACCACTGTGAAGAGACAAAGATTCAATAGGACAGCTATCACTAAAATTATTCATATTAATTTTTTGAGAAATTAATCTATCACCTAATTGAAATTGTTGCCAGAAGTCTACTCCAAATATCATTGAGGTAGTTATTTCTGGTACAACATAAAACTTAAGTACCCTGATAACAGAGTTGTATTCTAAGGGTAAGGACATAGAACCCAGACATTTCAAATGTGAACTGTCTGCAGTTGTAATTTTAAAATTTGGGTTGACACTTTCTAGTTTAAACCCTAAATCTAAGAAGCTACGGTGCGCACCTTTTCCTAGCACGGAGCAGGAGGCACCGGAATCAAGAAGACCAAGAACATTTAAATTTAAAACCCTAACAACTAAGTACGGTCTAACATCGTCATCCCGTTTAGTAAACAGGACCTTATCAGAAGAAGACTCAGACACAGAGCTTGAGAATGTCTTAATAAGGCCCTGGCCTACGCGTTTTTTGACTTCGACGTACATTTGGGGCAGTCAGGTGACTTGACTCCTTTGAGGCCACATCGGAAACACACCAACTCCCTTGATTGTGAGCAGTTATTAGCAGTGTGATCGCTGCCGCCGCAACGAAAGCATTTGCGTTCGTGCGAGGCTGCCGAGCTGTCCACCGCAGAGACCTGCTTGGTAGCTTTTGGTGTGCACTTTGCTTTCTGTGAATGTAAGTCAGAGGAGATCTCAAATTTGTCCAAGACTGGCTCGTGGAACGCCTCAGCCCTAGCACGCGCAAGTTCCAAACGCTTTCCTAACCTTCTTAGATCATCAATAGTGTTGACTTCATGAAGGGCTAGTTCCTTCATGTAGTCAGGTCTAATGTTATGCATAAGAATGTCCAGTTGTTCTTCACTGGGCATTTTACAAGTTAGTCTAGAGAACATGGCCTGCATTGTGGATATGTAGTTCACCAAGGACTCGGTACGGGCTTGGGTACGTTGCCTAATCTCATTCCGTAAACGATAATCGTAATCGGGAATATCAAAGGTGTCTCTTAATTCGATTAGTAAGTCTTCATAAGACATAAAGTTAGCTTTATTGGTGCGGAACCAAGACAAAGCTGGTCCGTCCAATAGGTCAGAGAAAGCCATGAGAACCTTTGATTTGGAGACTTCCCTAGCACACCGGAGTTCTTCCAGTCTCTCAATGAAAACACGTACACAAGTAGATCCATCATATTTTAAATTAAAACTATTTAGATTAATAGGACGTTCCCTATAAATAAAATTATCATTGCTTAAGTAAATGTTTTGCGAGCTACCCCGCATCGAGCGTTCATTTCTCATCGCAGGTGAAGTATATTCAACTCGGACACGAGAAGCGCGATCATCATTATCTGACACCTCAGATTCTGAGTCACTATTCGATTCAGCTACTGACACAATCTTAACTAATCTGTTGCGAATACTAACAAGTTCAGAACAATCTAACCCACAACGAGCTAGCCTAGTCAAAAGATAATTAGCCCTAACAGCAGCCCTAGTGCGACTATTTTTATCGGCATCAAAGTCACCTGACGATAGCAAATCCTCGAGTTCCTTCACTTTTGGCTCGCAGACAGTGCGTTCAGTTGCAGCATCAGTGGACTTCGTGGTGTTAGGCTTCAGACTTCCACGGCGAACTAGCCGATATGCCGTCCTCAATTCGTTACGCAAGCTGACAACCGTAGCCTCAGGATCCGCTGAAATGCCCATGTAAGACAACTCATTAGACAGCTCATCTTTTCTTAAATAGTTTACATACTGGTGCATTTTTGCCATCTTATAAGAAATGAACTTTAAGTGAATAGAATATAAAAATAAAATTTAACTAACAATTCCGTTATTTAACGAAAGTTTAAATGGATATAAATCCAAGAGGGTATTCAATTGAACGGACAGTATGTAAATGTACTGCCTTCTATGTTAATAATATAGGTATAAAAAAATTCAGCATAAAACAATTTTCATTAGCGGGTAGGTAACTAAAATGTACCGCCCTGCAGACAATTCCTAATAATATAATTATTTAAAAATTTCCAATTGAGAATAATTCTCCAATAGCGGGTAGGTACCCGAGATGTACCGCCCTGCAGACAATTACTAAAATATTGAAAAAATATACACAAAAAAAATTGTACCGTACGTATAGGTACAAATGAAATTATATAAAATTAAAAAACAGTTAAAAGGCTAAGAGCAAAATGTACGGTAGCAAGTATAAGTACCGGCTACTATACTGATCCAAGGTTAAAAAGAAAAAAAATGGTAATTCCGAATGGAAACCACCTTATACAGAGTTACATATATCGGCACTTATAGAAAATGTCGATAACAATTAAAAGTTAAATTCAGAAAAAACACAAAGTTGAACATATGCATGTATATTAATTTTATTTAAAATTCGGGACAAACTGAGATGATATATCCAACCCAACCAGCAACCAGTAAAAAAAGAAAAAAGAAAAAAAAGAAAAAAATACGAAGGTATGCCGAAATATGAATTTTACCGAAAATGTAGCAGCTATTTATAATTTAGAAAAAAAATTTTGACCCGTTTCCTTGCTATTCGGTGTAAATTGCAAGGAAATTAATTACGTGCTTAGCCGCACAAGCACAACCAATTAACGTCTTGGAGAGTATCAGACGGATAGTAGGTTTGAATTCATTAAAGGCGTCTTTCACACACACACACAGAACCAAGAGAAATCCAGTGGGTACTGGAATTCTTGAACTGCCCCACGTTGGGCGCCACTGTGTAACCCGGGAAATGTCCCCAGCTACTCCACCGGCTAACCCAGGCAAGAGCTTACGAAAGAGACTCTTGGGCGCCTTTTATCTCAGAGTGGAGATAGTGGGTGCGTGCTCCAGATACCCCTAATGAAACAACACTAAGATTTTATACATGCATATATTCAATAGGGTACACAGTTGTACATACAGTAGAATTATCACAGGCACAGAGATATAGAAATATAAATATAGTATGAGATGCTTGTGCGCCTCCCTCGTAGCACACAGCTGATCTCGTAATTACAATTCAAGGTAGCGGGTATATGAGGTTACAGTTATTGTACAAGTTAAGATTACGTGACCTTTTGGCACTCCTCTTCGGATGGTTCCCCTGGCGTCGGTTGTCGGCTTGCGTAGGCAGGTCTGCTGCTAGCCACCGCCCGCACTGCCGCGAGCCAAACGAAGGGACAGCTGTTCCGAACAGGGACTCCAACAACGGAATCACAACAATGTAGATAGGTCACTAATATTGTCCGCTAAACCTTGGGACCCTGCATCAAGAATACCAAAAAGACCTAAGTCTATCATTGACGCAAACGAAAGACACAGATATAAAGACTAAGAACAGAGAGATAAATTAAGAAATCTTACCAGAGAAGTCCGGGAAAGATGCACAGAGTCTAAGATATTTAATTTATATGTAGGTAGGTACATATAATTCAGAGTTCCAACTTATCAGAAAAATCAATGAAATACGAACAGAGTTTCGTGCTTAATCTTCAGAGTAATTATCAGAGGTGTTCGCATCCACCGGGAGGGGTGTATTTATATCATTTTTCATGGAATATTCTAGTAGATGAATCTGATATCACGAATTATTCGTTCACCTGATCGAATCGCGAAACAAAAAATACTGATCCACAGATAATACGAAACCAAAGACATTCTCGCCGTGACTAAATTAATTTGGGCAACTAGGAATTTAGATTATGACAATTTTAAATTAAAGACATTAAGTTATATGATTGAATAAAATATCACAAACAATTTAACCTATCACGATATTATAATTCTATTTGAAATAGGTAAACATACTAGCGACATCTGTTGTCAGATTGGGAAACCATTCATCAATACCGAATTGGTGATCGATGAAAAGTTCCCCCCAAACCCTACAGATGTCGTCATAGGTACAACGTATTGTTTACCGAAATCAAATTTTAACGCCACTAACAATTTTGCGTTACAACTTGCTACCGTACATTTTGCTCTTAGCCTTTTAACTGTTTTTTAATTTTTTGTAATTTCATTTGTACCTATACGTACGGTACAATCTTTTTGTGTATATTTTTTCAATATTTCAGTAATTGTCTGCAGGGCGGTACATCTCGGGTACCTACCCGCTATTGGAGAATTATTCTCAATTGGAAATTTTTAAATAATTATATTATTAGGAATTGTCTGCAGGGCGGTACATTTTAGTTACCTACCCGCTAATGAAAATTGTTTTATGCTGAATTTTTTTATACCTATATTATTAACATAGAAGGGTACATTTACATACTGTCCGTTCAATTGAATACCCTCTTGGATTTATATCCATTTAAACTTTCGTTAAATAACGGAATTGTTAGTTAAATTTTATTTTTATATTCTATTCACTTAAAGTTCATTTCTTATAAGATGGCAAAAATGCACCAGTATGTAAACTATTTAAGAAAAGATGAGCTGTCTAATGAGTTGTCTTACATGGACATTTCAGCGGATCCTGAGGCTACGGTTGTCAGCTTGCGTAACGAATTGAGGACGGCATATCGGCTAGTTCGCCGTGGAAGTCTGAAGCCTAACACCACGAAGTCCACTGATGCTGCAGCTGAACGCACTGTCTGCGAGCCAAAAGTAAAGGAACTCGAGGATTTGCTATCGTCAGGTGACTTTGATGCCGATAAAAATAGTCGCACTAGGGCTGCTGTTAGGGCTAATTATCTTTTAACTAGGCTAGCTCGTTGTGGGTTAGATTGTTCTGAACTTGTTAGTATTCGCAACAGATTAGTTAAGATTGTGTCAGTAGCTGAATCGAATAGTGACTCAGAATCTGAGGTGTCAGATAATGATGATCGCGCTTCTCGTGACCGAGTTGAATATACTTCACCTGCGATGAGAAATGAACGCTCGATGCGGGGTAGCTCGCAAAACATTAACTTAAATAATGATAATTTTATTTATAGGGAACGCCCTATTAATTTAAATAGTTTTAATTTAAAATATGATGGATCTGCTTGTGTGCGTGTCTTCATTGAGAGACTGGACGAACTCCGGTGTGCTAGGGAAGTCTCCAAATCAAAGGTTCTCCTGGCTTTCTCTGACCTATTGGACGGACCAGCTTTGTCTTGGTTCCGCACCAATAAAGCCAACTTTATGTCTTATGAAGACTTACTAAATGAATTAAGAGACACCTTTGATATTCCCGATTACGATTATCGTTTACGGAATGAGATTAGGCAACGTACCCAAACCCGTACCGAGTCCTTGGTGAACTACATCTCCACAATGCGGGCCATGTTCTCTAGACTAACTTGTAAAATGCCCAGTGAAGAACAACTGGACATTCTTATGCATAACATTAGACCTGACTACATGAAGGAACTAGCCCTTCATGAAGTCAACACTATTGATGATCTAAGAAGGTTAGGAAAGCGTTTGGAACTTGCGCGTGCTAGGGCTGAGGCGTTCCACGAGCCAGTCTTGGACAAATTTGAGATCTCCTCTGACTTACATTCACAGAAAGCAAAGTGCACACCAAAAGCTACCAAGCAGGTCTCTGCGGTGGACAGCTCGGCAGCCTCGCACGAACGCAAATGCTTTCGTTGCGGCGGCAGCGATCACACTGCTAATAACTGCTCACAATCAAGGGAGTTGGTGTGTTTCCGATGTGGTCTCAAAGGAGTCAAGTCACCTGACTGCCCCAAATGTACGTCGAAGTCAAAAAACGCGTAGGCCAGGGCCTTATTAAGACAATCTCAAGCTCTGTGTCTGAGTCTTCTTCTGATAAGGTCCTGTTTACTAAACGGGATGACGATGTTAGACCGTACTTAGTTGTTAGGGTTTTAAATTTAAATGTTCTTGGTCTTCTTGATTCCGGTGCCTCCTGCTCCGTGCTAGGAAAAGGTGCGCACCGTAGCTTCTTAGATTTAGGGTTTGAACTAGAAAGTGTCAACCCAAATTTTAAAATTACAACTGCAGACAGTTCACATTTGAAATGTCTGGGTTCTATGTCCTTACCCTTAGAATACAACTCTGTTATCAGGGTACTTAAGTTTTATGTTGTACCAGAAATAACTACCTCAATGATATTTGGAGTAGACTTCTGGCAACAATTTCAATTAGGTGATAGATTAATTTCTCAAAAAATTAATATGAATAATTTTAGTGATAGCTGTCCTATTGAGTCTTTGTCTCTTCACAGTGGTCTCGAGGATTACAACAACCTGACCGAGGATCAGCGGTGTGTAATGAACGGGATCATTGAAAAATTTGAGTCAATTAATACGGATAAGGTGGGCTTAGGTCGAACTACGCTTGTGCATCACGTCATAGACACGGGTGACAGCAAGCCGATCAAGCAGCGGTATTACCCTCTCTCACCTCTCAAGCAGAAGGCTCTGGAGACGGAGTTGGACCGGATGTTGGAGATGGGAGTGGTGTCACCATCACAATCCGCGTGGAACTCACCCGTGGTTATGGTGGAAAAGGCGAACGGTGATCTAAGGCTGTGCTTAGATTCACGTAAGCTTAATGCTGTTTCCAAAAGTGATGCTTATCCCTTACCGTACATCAATCAAATTTTAGACCATCTTAATAATGCTAAATATTTGTCCTCTATTGATTTAAGTGCAGCGTATTGGCAAATCCCGTTCGACTCTGCCCAGTCTGCTGAGAAGACTGCGTTCACGGTGCCGAGGCGGGGTTTGTTCCAGTATAATGTAATGTGTTTTGGTCTTGTCGGAGCTTCAAGTACGATGCAACGACTGATGGACCGCTTATTCGGCCCGGAATTCGACAACAGAGTGTTTTGCTTCCAAGACGACATAATCTGTGTGGCCAACACCTTCGAGGAGCATGTGGATCTCTTAAATAGAATCTATCAGCGACTCAAGGATGCGGGCCTAACGATTAATATGAAGAAATCACACTTTTGTCGAAGTGAATTAAAGTACCTTGGTTACTATGTGGATAGGCATGGACTACGTACTGACCCCGGTAAAGTCGAGGTCATCCTCAACTATCCCACACCTTCTAACTCGAAGGATGTCAAACGTTTCCTGGGTATGGCCGGCTGGTATCGTCGTTTCATTAATAACTTTTCTAAAATTAGTAAACCTCTTTGTAAACTCACCTCTAAAAATGTAAATTTTATTTGGACATCTGAAGCTGAGGAGGCTTTTAACCTTCTCAAGTCAGCTTTGGTCTCTGCTCCTATATTGAAAATGCCTAACTACTCTTTACCGTTCCGTATACTAAGTGACGCGTCAGCTTACTCAGTTGCTGCTGTTCTGACCCAAACACACGATGGTGTGGAACACCCCATCGCCTATTGCAGTCGTTCTCTTAATAAGAACGAGGTGAACTACAGCACAACCGAGCGAGAGCTTCTGGCCGTGATTTTTGCGCTGGAACAGTTCAGACAGTATGTGGAGGGACAGAAGTGCACTGTTGTCACTGATCATGCCTCACTACTGTGGTTTCACAAGCTCAAAAATCCTACAGGTCGTTTAGCACGTTGGAGTATGCGACTCAGTCAGTTTGACTTCGACATAGAGCACCGTAAGGGAAAAGATCATGTAGTACCTGACGCTCTATCTCGCATAAAGATTGACTCCATCGATGCGAGCTCCACCAATGACCCGTGGTATCTTCACACCATGGAGTGCGTGCGTAGGAACCCAAGGCATTACCCTAACTTTAATATTCGTGAAAATTTGTTATATCGATTTTCTAAAAATAAATATTCTTTGACTTCAGATTTTGATTGGAAGTTAGTAGTACCTCAAGAGGACAGGCTAGCACTCCTCACCAAATACCACGATGACACGCTTAGTGCCCATGGTGGTGTTTGGAAAACACATAAGAGGTTGTCTTTGAATTACTACTGGCCAAAGATGTACAATAGTGTCAAAGACTACGTGGGAAATTGTGAGGTTTGTAAGATGTATAAACCCGTAAACACTTCGCGTCCTGGTCTAATGGGAAGTGCGAAGCGTGTATCTAAACCTTTTGAAGCTATTTCGTGTGATTTACTTGGACCTTTTCCAGTGTCAAGCAACAGAAATATTCATCTGATCGTTGTTTCGGACTACTTTAGCAAGTATGTCATGCTGTGTCCTATAAGGATTGCAACAGGCGCTGCAGTAGCGAGATTCATCGAGAAGAATGTGTTTCTAGTTCATGGGGTTTGCAAGACTATCTATATTGATAACGGTCCTCAGTATGTGAGCAAGCAATTTAAAGATATGTTAGCTAAATATAATGTTCCAAACGTATACTATAGCCCGCGTTACCACGCTCAAACTAATCAAGCTGAACGAGCGATTCGAAATGTTGTTCAAGCCATCTCATGTTATGTGAAGACTCAGCACAAAAAGTGGGATGAACATCTTGTTGAGCTGCAGTGCGCTCTAAACACTGCAGTAAACGAGGCCACTCGATTCTCTCCCTATTTCTTGGTACACGGTAGGGAATTTATAGGTGATGGAGTTCTATATAGACAGTCTGACATAACCTGTCATCCGGACTTAGTCTCCATTGATGAGCCCTCAGCCTTCGGTGCCAAACTGAAAGAAATGCAACACATTTACGATCAGGTGAGGAAACATTTGATTTCGGCTCACCAGCGTAATGAGAAGTATTATAATTTCAGGAAAAGGCATGTCGAGCTGAAAGTTGGTCAGATTGTTTACAAACGGACTCATTATTTATCTAATAAAGCTAAACATTTTACCTCTAAACTCGCTCCTAAGTTTACTAAGTGTGTAGTGTCTGCTAAACGTTCCTCTTTAGTGTATAGGTTAGCAGATTTGGATGGTAAGGACTTAGGCGAGTATCACATCAAGGACATTTTAAAATACACTGATGAGAATCAATCTGCGGTACCTTCTCTGCCTAGCGTCAGCGCTATTTCAGTTCCGTAGCACTGTCGATTTATACTTACTTTACCGCGACTCGATGAAGTATGACCTTGTTGCTGTAGCTTGGGTGTCCTCGTATGGGACATATTATTTGTTAGGTACACCTCATCGAGTTTTCGTTTCTCATCCTCCTCTTCTCTGTAGTTGTGTTGCATATGCGACCATCTGACTATAGCAGTTAAGGAGAGTTTTCTTTCTAGTGGTTTAGGGCATTTAGACTTAAAGTAAAAGAGTCTGTGTCAATATTTGCCTCTGGTTAGTTCTTAGTAGTTCTGTTTTGTACTTTGATCTGTTCTTTTTTATTCGTTCTATTTTTAACTTGTTAGACTTTTGACTTGTTTTATTCTGTTGTGTATTCCTTGCGTTACTTGTCTGTCCACACAAGTAATACTTTCAAGGGGGGGGATTGTGTAACGCAAAATTGTTAGTGGCGTTAAAATTTGATTTCGGTAAACAATACGTTGTACCTATGACGACATCTGTAGGGTTTGGGGGGAACTTTTCATCGATCACCAATTCGGTATTGATGAATGGTTTCCCAATCTGACAACAGATGTCGCTAGTATGTTTACCTATTTCAAATAGAATTATAATATCGTGATAGGTTAAATTGTTTGTGATATTTTATTCAATCATATAGCTTAATGTCTTTAATTTCAAATTGTCATAATCTAAATTCCTAGTTGCCCAAATTAATTAATCACGGCAAGAATGTCGATAGTTTATGCTTGTAGTTCTGTATGATCTGTGGTATGTTTTTTTTATTTGTTGCGCGATTCGATCAGGTGAACGAATAATTCGTGATATCAGATTCATGTACTAGAATATTCCATGAAAAATGATATAAATACACCCCTCCCGGTGGATGCGAACACCTCTGATAATTACTCTGAAGATTAAGCACGAAACTCTGTTCGTATTTCATTGATTTTTCTGATAAGTTGGAACTCTGAATTATATGTACCTACCTACATATAAATTAAGTATCTTAGATTCTGTGCATCCTTCCCGGACTTCTCTGGTAAGATATGCTGATTTGTCTTTCTCTAGTAGTGATTTCTTTATGTCTGTGTCGTTCGTTTGCGTCAGTGATATAGGCTTTTTGTACTTTTGATGCAGGGTCCCAAGGTTTAGCGGACAATATTAGTGACCTATCTACATTGTTGTGATTCCGTTGTTGGAGTCCCTGTTCGGAACAGCTGTCCCTTCGTTTGGCTCGCGGCAGTGCGGGCGGTGGCTAGCAGCAGACCTGCCTACGCAAGCCGACAACCGACGCCAGGGGAACCATCCGAAGAGGAGTGCCAAAAGGTCACGTAATCTTAACTTGTACAATAACTGTAACCTCATATACCCGCTACCTTGAGTTGTAATTACGAGATCAGCTGTGTGCTACGAGGGAGGCGCATAAGCATCTTATATTGTATTTACATTTCTATATCTCTGTGCCTGTGACCATTCTACTTTATGTATAACTGTGTATCCTACTGAATATATGCATGTATAAAATCTTAGTGTTGTTTCATTAAGGGTATCTGGAGCACGCACCCACTATCTCCACTCTGAGATAAAAGGCGCCCAAGAGTCTCTTTCGAAAGCTCTTGCCTGGGTTAGCCGGTGGAGTAGCTGGGGAATTTCCCAGGTTACAACTTAACTTCTTTTTGTTTAAGAACTTTTTTTTTATACCACTTAGGTGGCAGACAAGTACACGGCCCACCTGATGGGAAGTGGTCACCATGGCCTATGGACGTTTGCAACACCAGGGGCGTCACACTCGTGCTGCCTACCCTTTTTTTTTATCGTGCGCAAAATCCCCACGGATACCACCTCCACCAAAACCGATGGAGGTGATTATGTCGGACTCGAACCGACCAAAACGCACGCCGTCCATGGGTCCTTGATTGCCGGAGGTGAGATTATACAAGACATATCTCTCGCACCCCGGCAGACCCGGGGACATCTCTGTTGAGATAACCCTCTTCCCCCAATGTGGGGACCATGGTGTCCCCATCTAGCCCCTGGGTATGGGGTGGCATTTTGCGCCATCGCCGTGGCCTGCTTCTGCTAGGGTAACCGACAGCTCCACCCGTCACCCCCAGGCCCGCGCTCATGGGGGACGGAGGTCATTTTGCGACCTCCGACGTCCGAGTCGCCTCCGCTCATCGCGGGCAGTGCGGGCCCGGAGTCTTCTCCGGACCCGCTCCGCCTCCTCCTTTTCGAGCATAACTTGCTCGCAGAAGGAGGCGGCGGCTGCCCAAGCACTCGCGCATCGTACCATCGCCGTGAGCAAGGTGGCGAGCGAGACAACTCCCACCCCTAGGGCTGTCACTAAGACCCGCCTTTGCGTCTCCCACGCCGGGCACTCGGTCAGCGTGTGCAGCCCCGAGTCCTCGCTCGCATCACAGTGATCGTGCTGCCTACCCTGTAGAAACCTTCTAATGCCCCTCTTAAAGAATCCCATATTGTAGTCCCTTGGGAAAACCACGGCAGGGAGTTCATTCCACAGCTTGAGCGGGATGGAACTCCTTCCATACCGCACAGTGCGCACCGTTTCCGATCGTAGTGTGTGATGATGAACTCCCTCTCTATGGCGAGCGGAGCGATGATAGAACGTAGGTGTGGGCATCATGTCAAACAATTCTTCTGAACACAAGCCATTATACAGGCGGTAGAACACACACAGTGATGCAAAGTCCCTCCTGATGTTCAGAGGTTCCACACCGCCTGAGAGTATGAGATTGTCGACCTGTCGTTGTACAGAGTCGAAGGGGTCTAGCTGGCATGCAGGCGTCCCGGTAAATAGGTGACAGCAGTACTCCATGTGGGGCCAAATCTGTGCCTTATAGAGAAGGAGTTTTGCCCCGCAGTGAAGAACTGCTTCGCCCTGTTAAGCACTCCTAGTTTCTTGGGAACTTAATATCACGAAGAACTTTGATAAGTTTAAGGAAGATGAGGTAGTACCTGCCAAAATAAACATGTACCGTGATATTTTAAAGAAAGATTTTTAATATTGATTTCCATAAGCCACGTAAAGATATGTGCCATGAATGTTTTGCATATAATAACACTCTAAGAAACTTGATCTGAATGATGAATTTTATTCCGCCGAATATGACATGGAAGCTATATGTCATATTCCTACCTCATCTTCTAAAAAAATATTTTGTAAGGTAATCTGTGGTCCCAAACCCACGTCAGCAGATAAGTACAACGATTTGCAAGAGCAGTGTCGATCTGGAGTTATTCCTTCGACATATCATGATTTTTTTAACCATTTTCAGGTTGAACACAAATAATTATTTTTAATTGAGTACATTGTTAATAAGTTGTTAAGTAGCCGCCTCAAGAGATTATTAATTTGTAAAGATTTTCGTTACTAATTTTAAGGTCATTATAACGGAAGTTCCGTTGCATTCCATACATTATTAAATTTATTTCAGCCATAATGACGTATGTCAACTATTTTTTGATTATTAAATATTATTAAAACCAAAACATTTTTTGATTGCCTAAAATTTTACACCATTCTTTAACCGATAAATAAAGCATTATTACAAGTAAAAATCACACAGATAACTACTATAGATTTTGCCTTACAAGAGCTTTAAGATAACGGTAGGTAAATTTGAGTTGTTTTTCGGCCCTCCTGTAAAGTTGTCATTTTGCCCTTACGCTTCTCTAGTTCTTAACCCGCGTATTGCTATCGTTGGGATAACCGTGGGTGAGTGATGAGTTCCCCCTCCCTAAATATATTTTCTGGTACTCTATTTCCGCCATGTAACACCTACTTGACTATCTTATATTATTAAGTGAAATCTTCTAAATCCATGACAGATTGGCTGAGCTATTGCAGTGACGGGTTAAACCATGCTTAGCGTGATTTATGTTTCATGTTTGGAAACACAGTTCCTTGTAAACTTTGATTGCTAGTTTGTATTTAATATAAAGGGCGTTAAAATCAATTTAATCACAGCACTATCTCGATCCGAAGAAAGCATAGCTTAACTAGCTTGTGTTATGAGTTTTAGTATAATATAAACATTATATTATACATAGAAATTTTTGACAGAAAGAGTGATCGAAGAGGAAGGTTTATATGTATATAACAACATGTTTGAACCAACTAGAGCGGAGCAGAAGTGAAAAATGTAGTATAGTTAGTAAAAAATTAAACTTCATCATTCAGCCAAGAAAAATAATGACTTTCTGTTCTGTTAAATATTGATCATTTGCCAATTCTTCGGAAAAAATCACAATAAGTTTTGTACATTTTATTATCGTAACGGACGAGCCGAAGTCGGCGACATTAAAACAATATTGACACAAAATCCAAGTTTTATAGGGCTCGGTAACAAGGGTTTTGGCCTGAAACCAATGACTTTGATCGTGTTTATTTTGGATTTATGTATTTCACATGTTGTTTCGTGTTTACACGGTGTCTCGGATAAAAGGATCCAAAGTTTATTTTATTACTTAACAGGTTTATTTTCTTGTTATCATCGGATCTTGGTATTACATTTATAACATAATGGATATTACTCTTTTTTATATCACTTAGGTGGCAGATAAGCTCGCGACTCACCTGATAGACAGTGGTTACCGTGGCCTATACCAACACATTTGCAACAACGGGGGCGTCACATTATGCTGCCGACCATATATAGTGATTGGGGGAATGGGAAGGGAGAGAAGAGAAGGTTAAGAGAGTATCTGTGCTGTCAGTACAGAAAACAATGAAGGGTTTCACGATCTTCCAACTGACAACACAAAAACCTCTCCAGTAAGCTCTGACTACCCTACTCACTGCCGGAAACACAACACAAGGTTATTATTAGCCAGACTGCTCAATTACGACGGGAGATACTGTCATATCCTACCTCCGTTTTCAAACCACTGAAGTCATGTGCAACTTCAGTGATTTGGGAATAGTATACCATGCAGTAATATATAATGAACACTAACCGATAATACGAGTACGAGTCGGTTGTTAAATAGTACATACCTACAAAAAATAACAGTTAGTTACTATAATATTTTTGAGTATTATAGGTAGATAGGGTATTATTCTGTTAGTGAAATGTGTAATTGAATAAGTTTATTTACCCAAAAGTCTCTCCGACACAACAGTCAACTTTTATCGTGGTCAAAATCGTTTGGTCAACCCTTTTAAGCTCATTTAAGTAGAAAATTACTTTTCACGAAGTTTAATTGAACGCAAGCTAAGTAAGTGCTGTGATTTAGAGAATTTCGATGATACGATAGCAAGAAAGATTATTGTACTGACCAATCATCACGGTTGCCTTCGAGGCTTTTATTGTGGTAGACATGGCCCACTTGATAGAAAGTGTTCACCGTGACCTACGGACGTTTCTAATACCAGAGGTGTCACAACAGTCACATCCGATTCGAACCTGTGCCTTAATAAAGAAAGACTCATTGTCCCGCAGTGAAACACTACTTTGCCCCGTCAAGCACTCCTTGTTTCTTTGATGCCAGCTTAACCTCGTCCTCCAGGCTCCAAGTGACTGCGGTACTGAATGTCGCTCGAGATTTAGACACCAAGGAACGCGATACTCGAAGAGATGATGAGTAGTGTGGAATTGCTACCCGATTACAACAAACTCCAATTGTACTGATCAAATATATATACAAAAAAAGCTAAGAAACAATATTAATTATAGTATTATATATATAGTATAGTATTATAGTATTATAGTTCAAGGCACGTCATTCTGTGTTAGCGGTTTACTAATGTTTGCCATAATTTAAAATGCCATAATTTCATATGGCATATTGGTATTTGCCATAATTTCAATAGAAATAACGCTTCAGTTGCCATAATCGTGAAGGTGAGTCCCATCTACACTTTTGGGAACCTCGCTCCCTCGAGTAGTCTCACGATAATAAAGCTACAAATAAACTCCAAATTAATATGTACAAGTAAAATACTAAAAGACGGAACTACGGAATTTACAAAAGTATGATAAATACGAAAATTATCAACTTTAAGATACAATTAATTAAAACTCAATTTCGGCTGACAATGATTAATTTCATTTAGGAAATTAATTTTAAAGCTGTGTAGGTACTGTCCGGTATTATGTAATATATTGTATTATTTATAGTAAGCATCTCTACCTAGGTGATCAACGGAGGGAAAGGGAAAGGGAGAAAGAAATAGAGACTGGGCCGCCGCGCTGGTACTATTAATCTTTGTCAACTTAATTAAATTAATACCATTACGACTAGCAATAATAACAGCAGTTTTTCTCTTGACATCTTTTAGAATACATTTTAAATTACTACATTATATTAAAATTAAATTACACAACAACATTAAAACATAAATTATTCAAAAATAAATGTATATAACTAACCTTTTGGCATGTTTCGCCGAAAGCATAGATTTGTGACCTTTAGAAAAAGTAAAGCGTAGGCGCAATATTACAAATTCTAACGAGCTCATATTTTCGTATTCAGTTATCAATAGTTTTATTTATTTTAGTATATAGACAAAGGTAGTTATCAAAACTTCATGTTAAATATTGTATTAATAACCATGCGATAAAGTAGCTTGTACCAAAGGTTCACAATGAAATATTATGTTTGGTATAAGTTTATTTAAGGAGTATGGCAGTGGGTCTGATATCGAATGTTTCTTTAGGATATAATAATATACGAGTATGTGTACAAAGGGCATGCTCACAAGCGTAGGAAGCTCTATATATCTTTAAATGTAAATCGTAGATCAAAAGAAATAGTTATTCCGTACGTAAAAAGTGACTTAAATTGACCGTGTAAACACTCTTTACTACTCGTTTTACTATTTTGTAAGTTTTTCGTGAGCTAGCAAAGAAGTACGGAATTCATCCTCACATCAATCGGGAACATTGCAAACAGTGTATGAAAGGAACTTCAACCCACACATGCTCAAGCTGTGGATTGAACTCCATGCCGTGATTTCATCAAGTGACTACAATATGGGGTTCTTCCCTGCCCACGGCCATAGGCCACGGGCACACTTTCCATCAGGTTGTCCGCTACATAAGTGATATAAAATATCAAATATCAGTGGTTTGAATATTAGAGTGAGGTATCATAACTATTTTTTCCAAAATCAATTATGTATATTTTTACTAAAGACCCGGGTCCCGGCTTCGCCCATGAACAGTACAAAACCCGATCGCAACGTTAGGTTCATCTAAAATGGAATCATTCATCATCATCATCGTCATTTCAAACATAGGACGTCCACTGCTGAACATAGGCCTCCCCATCGACATACAGTCCGGCCGGTTGGAGGCGGTTTACATCCAACGGGTACCGTGACTATATTTTACATCCATATCGCGGGGGGCTGTCCTATGCGTCATTTACCAGTACGTAGTCTCCATTCGAGAACCATTCAACTATCGGAATCATCCATTAGTTCAAAAACAAGCCGATTGAATTTGGACGCACTTTTAAAAACACTAGCTAAGTGCGAGTCGGACTCGTCCACGAAGGGTTTCGTAATTAATAGGTAATTCGTATATATTTAGTATTAGCTGATGCCCGCAGCTTTGCCCTCGTGGATCCCATTGCCTCAACTCATTTCCGGGATCAAAGTAGCCTATAGTATATAGTAGATAGTAAACCTGGCTGGATCTATCCCTGTACCAAATTTCAGCCAGATCCGTTCAGCCGTTAGTGTGATTAAAAAAATGTTCTATTGAAAACCGAAACCAGAGTATTTCCCTATGCTTAAAACAGACGCATAAATTAATAAAGTGTGCACCTTGAAAGTGTGATATGTGGGCTCTGTAAGTTTGTAGAACACTCCATCACTTCCCGTGAGTGTCGTAAGGGGCTATTAAGGAATTATGTCAAGAGTTAGTAGAAGTGTCCATGAACGACATATTACTGTACCAGCTACTAGCGTTTGGCCATGGCATCGAACGAGGGGCACTCTAATCATTTAAGTGTAGTAGCCATCATGCTTTTGTGTTCAACTTTTCACTTTGTTTTAGTGTTAGCTGAACCGGCTCTGCACGGAAAAGTTTAAGATTTGTACATGTGATATGCCTGCTACTTTACTATTTCGCTATTTTTAGGGCATTACTTATGAGTTGATTGGAATTAAAATGTGTCTGCTTTCTACAGAGGGAAAAAGGCATGGGTATGCATTTTGTAGTGCTGTCGCGCAAATAAAACATCATTACCTTGACGAGGTAGGACATGAAAACTGAGGAAGTACCTTCACCGTACAGAATACAGCGTATGATAATAACCTTGTGTTGTGTTTCCGGCAGTGAGTAGGGAAGAAAGACCGAGGGGCTAACAAGTGCCGTATGGTACTTTGAAATTTTCTGCGCGGACAGCTCATCTCTTTTGACCTTTCCCTTCCTCCCCTTTTCACTATAGAGTTGGCAGCACGTGCAAATATCCATAAGTCACCGTAACCCCTTTGCATCAGATGAGCCGTGTGCTTGTCTGCCACCTAACTAGAATAAAAAAACATCAAAAATGAAAAGAACTGGCCCTGTTTTATACTGATATATATGACTATACATTATAAACTAAGAAATACTCACCCCACTCATAAATTCGTTCACGCAAAGCAACATAGAGGTTGTAAAGTTTTACTACTTGAAAGCCAAATAATAGTCACTCATTAATAGTAGTAGGTAACATCGACTCCATGCCAAAGTACCATCAGAGTATCTTTGCATAAGCCAGATTAAGTGCACTTGGTTTAATAAGATCCTAAAAGCGGAGATAGTCACACCAATCAAGACCTTGTTATTGGTGCAATACAGACCACATTTGCTAACAGAATGAAAACGAGGCTGCAATATGTGTGTTCCACTAATGTATTGCCCATCTATCAATAGGCTTACATTCTAATTATCTTAGTATAAATTGATAGGTAATTCAATATCCTATACACGGACTGAACTTCAAAGGAAATAAGATACTAATTAAGTTAGAAATCAGGAGAATAGTTCCATTTTATAACATGACAGGTCTGAGGACTTTAAGAGTGAACCTTTGTTTGGAAATTAGATACTTACCTCTTGAATCTATATTCTTGATATATTACATCAATCAATCATTCCTTGGCGTCGGTTGGCCTTACGATCATGAGATCCCGGATTCTCTCGTATACAGGATATCGCAGTACCGATGTGAACCCATTCCTAAGACAAGTCACTCAGCTTAGCTGGGGGGTAGAGGGAATATTGGTTGTAATAGACTACTATTACAATTACTAAATTTCGGTTGCTAATATTCTTTGAGGAAAAAATAATCTATAAAATTCCTCTGCTGGTCATAGGCCTCTCTAAATGTTGGGAGACCGGGCGGGTTGATACAGGGTTTTATTTCGAGTTTTCTTTATCTTGCATTGATATCGTCTGCGTATTTTACCGTATGTGCCCCTTCGGATGAGAGGAGAGGTCGTGGTATTCTTTCTCTTCACGGATAATGTTTTACATCATAAGATAAAAAACATTACAGCTAGTTTGTCGATGAACGTTTACCGGTGCTTGCAAGTACTAACTGGGCACGCTATTGTCAAAATAAAAATCAAAATTCAAAATTAAAACGAAACATAATAAATGTCAATATAAAAGATCTCTGTACTTTAACATTATGTACCACCAGTTCCGAACGCGACCTCTACCTGAGAAGACTCCGACAAAAAACTCACTGGACTGTTTTTGTCTTTTTATAAACATTTCTTTAGTCAAGATACACTTTACTGGAGAAGCACAGAGGGAAGGAGGGTCATTCTTCCTTTCATTTTCTTATTCTATTGCTCTACATTTTCCACATTTAGTAAGAAATCGAAATACCCCACCAAGCCTTCAGTAACACAAACGTTCATAAACTGCATCAGGTACGCTAATTCAATATCATTCAGTAAACCAAACTGTAAGCCAATTGAGTAATAAATTGTCTAAGTCCTACGTCCCAGTTAAGCCATATCATCCTGCATGTAGTGCTAATTAAAGAGGCTTACTACGGCCGGAAATAAAGCCAATCTAAAAGGCAGACGTAAATTAAACACCAGGCGATATCCGGCGCCAAATGAGATTTTCGGGACGCAAACATCGTTCGATTAGAACGTTTGAACTTGTTTCAATACACAAACTAAGATATATAGCCGACTAACTCGTGAATCAGATGCCGCGTTCATAAAAGTTGACCTTATTGAAACTACTAAGTTATCCAACTGTCTACTTCCAGTTGGAATTTCTTATACCTCTAATATTCGAAATATATGAAACGTAATCAACTTGTCAAAAGATTGTTATTGATAAGTTATAAGCATGAAAAAAATGGTGGGTCTGTCGCGACACATTGACATTAATGTTGTATTGTATTATGTATTTTAAAATACAAAATACAATACAACATTAATAATGAAAATGTTTATCGCGATATGCTCACCGTTTAAGATGATTTATTGACTAAACTACTTATATACTGCAGGAAGTAATAAATCAATATTCAAATAATTCGCGATGAAATCATTATTTCACGTTTTTTATTATTTGTTGTGTACAATGTATGTTTACATTGTGATCTGAAGAAGGACCGCCGTCGCAACGGACAATTTGATACTAAAATTGTATGAAGTGACGTCACACGCCATCTTTTAAGCAGGTAGTAACACATTGATAATAAAACATATAAATAGAACAAAAAATATTCAAGTTAATGCATTTCTTTCTTTCTTTTTCTTCTTCTGTTACACTTATAGACCAGGGTCGTTAATTTTTGTTTTAGTCTGCATAAAAAGTATTCACAGAGTATTTAGAGGAAAAAAACCGTTTTCATTTCAAAGAGGTACATGTGAATTATCAGACGCTAAGTATATTCTGTTCTCCGTGGTCAAGTAACAAATATCTAGCTGCTATCATATTAATCTGTGCTTCTATGACTACAATATCTTTTTATCATGGTGTAGCATCCGATAGACGTCGTGTAGCATTCGGTAGTTTTTAGAATCATGGCTGCTAAAAACTACCGAAATCGGTTTAGTAATAAAATAACACCAGATAAATAAACAGAATTACAGTTAAAATATATTTATTTCCTAACAGAACTAACAGAATTCCTCCTGAACTAGGCTGCAAGACTTTACCAAATATTTGTGTTAGTTCTAAAAAGTATACCTACTGATATAATTACGCTTTTAGGAAGTAAAATACGGAAGTGTTTACATATTTTGGTTGACCCTTAGTCCTTTTACAAGGTATTGACCTATTCACCCATAGCGACTTTTGAACTCATGAGAAAGCCGGCAACTGTATTATGTTATTCTAAGAACAGCATTGTCGCTGCTTATTCTTAGAAGTAACGCTTTGATCGGTGACATAGTACGGGCTCATTAATCTTTTATACAGAATGTAAGGGGAACACTCCCGAAGCCGAAAGCCCCTGTTAGTACTAGTACTGAAAGTTATGAGCACAAAATATTGGCATGAAAAAAAATTACGACAAGGCAATTCTTTTTTTGAAATTTTATAATATTTTTTTTCCGCATCGTATCAGTAAAGCTAAATGAAACGAACATTTCGTACAAAAATATCACTGCAAGAAAAAAACAAGTAGTGCCATCTTGCGAGTTCATGTTTTTTCGTGATTTTTTGTTTCATTTAGCTATAACTGTCGTAATAGGTATCTGAGTCGTAAAAAGTTCGGCAACATGGTCTAACTATAGAACTTTGAAAGCAGAACCCGGGTATAAACGCGAACGCGAATATATATCAAGTTTCGCTAATCACATGCAAAGCGAAAATTTAAAAGTGAAAATTCGATACGTCAATGGATTGTGGTGATCATGACAGTTGTTTCCCAAAAAATATCAAAGTTTAGCGACTTCGCAGTTCACTCAAAGGGAAATGCTCGTTTCATCAATTGCGTTGATAAAAGAATGCCTAAGTAACCACAGTTAATAGAATAGTCTCTTAGCACAGGACCGCTACATCTCCAAGGGCTCTTGGAATATTGACATTTTCTAATTTAAATTTAGTAAAAAAAATCATTCCTCATAAAGTCAACACTTACTTACATGAAGCTCGTTTGACTAACCGATGGATACGTCATAAAAAATTGATGATGTTCAGACACCCTCCGGGCTAAAGCTGACTCGCTATGAACAATAAGTCCATGTCAATGATATATAGGACCTAAAGTACATTGAATCGAAAATGTTATTGTCAACATTTTATTACTCATTTGACATCAATAGATAGATTTATAGTTAGCTGTGTCTCATAACTTCCCATAGTCCTAAATCGGCAATTCTGATTCCGTTGTTGCTTTGTATTTTCTGTTATACAAACCTTGTCCTAGCAAGAAAAGACTTGTGCTCAACAAGAAAAACAGATTGTGCGTATTTTGTCGATTCATTTTTCATTATACAAATATGAAAATTCAATACACAACATTGAATTTTCGTTTGATACTTCTTTCTCGGATAATCATTCTCTGAACCATTTCCCAACTCAGTAAAGTCAGAACTTCGATATTTTCCGTGAAGCGACTGCCTCCGCAACCAATGGTCCAAAAATGACCAATGGCGATATCGAAGTTCCAAGTTAGACTGGTTGTACTTTTGAGGGCTCCAACTACCCGTAACGACTGCCATAGATATGGCAACAGGGACCGACGGCTTAACGTGCTCTCCGAGGCATGACCAGATCAGTGCAAACAGCCATATTCATGCATACCACTTTTTTCACTAAGCGGGGATCGAAGCAGCGCACCGTGTGTAGCAGTCGCGTGCTCTACCGCCACGTCACGGAGGCTTTATACTTCTTTCTCGGATGTCTTTTTTCAATAATAACGCCCCTCAAACACACAGCTTGGATTCTGGTTCTTATACACTTTATAGCCTACGGTGTCAATTTCACAATGAAATAATTTGGCAAAGTCAAAGAGTTTTAATACCATCGTAAACTGAATAGTGAACACCACGTCGTTCAATTCAAAGAATACCCGTGATCGAGTTCAATGGTATAATGCGAATAACGAATTTATGTGTAGATAGTTGTAACTTACGCACCGTATAGTTTATTGTATAAGTTATCGTTTCATTTGTTCATTTAGATGACCTCTTGGGGTTACTAAATATAATTACCGTGTCCTATGGACGTTTGCATCACCAGGGATGTCACATTCGTGCTTCTGATCATATAGAGGGGAGGGAGACGTGGAACGGGGGAGGGAGAAGGTTAAGAGAGTCTCTGCGCTGTCAGTGCAGAAAGACAGAAGGTTTTTTCAGTCTTTCCACTGACAACACAAAACATCTCCAGTGAGCACATGGGGGACGGAGGTCATTCTGCGACCTCCGACATCCGAGTCGCCTCCGCTCTACTTGCCTACTATTACGTGAATGAATAAGAAGAACCAAGCGATTCGGTGAGTATTTTCTCTGCCGCACCATTAAGTCCTGGAATTCCTAACCGGTTTCCTTCTTCGTACAGTTCCGGGTCCTTTAATCGGTGCGTGAAAAAGCATCTGATGAGGCCGTCAAGTTGAGCGCCACCATTGTAGCACTGAACGTGTTTGCAAAGGTGACCCTCTTTAATGAGACTTTGCCTTCAGCTTAATATCAGGCGAGGTGAAGTCAAATTGATGTGCTATATATAATAATAAAAAAACCTACACACACATTTATTCTTATCTATACTAATATTATAAAGCTGAAGAGTTTGTTTGTTTGTTTGTTTGAACGCGCTAATCTCAGGGATTACTGGTTGGAATTGGAAAATTCTTTTAGTGTTGGATAGTCCATTTCTTGAGGAAGGCTATAGGCTATATAACATCACGCCACGACCAACAGGTGCTGAGCAGCGAGGGTGAAACCGCGGGGAACAGCTAGTATGAAATATAATTATAATACTAAGTTTCTCCCTTCTAGTAAAATGTATTCACAATACATAATTTTGCAGACTCGCACAGCTCATCTCTCGTCTTCTTGTAGTGAATGTAAACCATACAAGTATCTACTAAAACTACACGAAATTTCATCTTATGTACTCTGCTATTATAGCTAACGCAGGCGCCATTTTGTATTAAGTTGTTCATGACCCCTATTTGTTTAGGACTACGTACGAGAGAGAGGTCAGCTCTATCTCATTAACGACACACTCGTTTGAAATGTAATATGTTTCAGATCACAAACTAGAATAGGAGCTGCATATTACACTAAGATATTTTTATACCATTAAGGTGGTAGACAAGCATACGGCACACCTGATGGAAAGTTATTACAGCCAAAATCATTCTTAATACACACATACTACACGCATAATTATCCTCACTGGGGCACGCGTGTAAAATGTAACTCATATGGCAAGCTCTGCTTAGTATAGGTATACTAGTAGCCATGTCCATGACTGTCATGTCTGCTTTAAAATATGAAGTAATGCCTATTGAATTAATTTGGCAATACCCTTGATCATTCATTGTTGTAGGGTATGGCATCGTACATGTTCAGACATAACAAACGTAATATGATTGCATTGATTGCCTGATATTGGCCATGAATCTGTTATATCATACAGACTTATTATTAAACTAAGAGGAAGGCCAATTGGTTGAATCCAGAATTCGAAGGAGAATGATTTTATCTCGTATGAATCCAGTAATACATAATTATACTCAATTACTTTTAAAGGGCTTTTTTATCGTAAATTACTGTGGTGCAGCCACCTTGAGGCGATGGTGGGCGCCATCTACAACTAAAATAACTTTTTCTAATGTAAATCGAAAGTGAATACAAGTTTTTCCCCCTAAAATACGCTCCCAAATTAAGTTTAAACCACCGTTGCCTGAGATAGTTCATTCAAATCATTCACATAGCGATTTAGTTCTATTACTAGTAGTACGTCCACTTACGTACACACACAGAAATTGAATGAAACAGGTTGCTGTACAACAAACTGTAGGGAGAAGGCTGAAAGACTAATTCAAATACCCTTTTTTCCCCACGGATACCACCCGCCGAAGTCAGCGAATTTGATTATGGGGAACTCGAACCAACCAAAACCGCAAAGCCGTCACGCCCCGACTGAACCAGGGTCAGCGAAAACCCTCTCGGGAGTGGGACTATGGTGTCCACATCTTTCTTCAGATAGGGAGGAGCGCCCTAGAATTCTAAAACCCTGAACCCAAGCTGACGATCTAGCAGCATAATTTTTTTGTCCAACGCCAGAATGCACCATAGAAGATACTATTATTGTAAATAGTACACTACATAGGTACATACACGGGGATATGAGTGTCGCGCCGCTATTGAATAACCACTTTAAAATGATAATATTACTGTTGTGATAAATTGAACAAACGATTTAGATTGGTTTCCGGATACGTGCCTTCTCGATGGAACTATATGTGTTATTGTTGATGTTACTAAATAATTGGTGTGTTTTATTCGGCAAAATATATTGTTACGAATGTCACCACTCATGACGTAAGCCGTCAATGATTGAAGCGTTTGACAATTTCAACTAGAATAATTGTAAATAAAGAGAATCGAAATTACGATCGTAATGACGAACGAAAAGACTAGCGAAATTAGGATTTCCAGAAGATTCTGCATGGTATATAAACAGCACCAGGAGCGCCAAAAGGGCAGTTCAGTCTCAGTGGTTGAAGTGGAAACAAGAAGAAGAAGTAAAGTGAAAAGTACAAGTGAAAGTGCTAGTGGTGCATGTGCAATACTGCATGTGCTGTGAACTAAAAACGCTCAGTGAACGTGGACGTTCTAGAGACTGTGTGTAAAGACAGTGCGTTGCAGTACAGTCCTCTAAGTGTGTACGAGTGCCTCGGACAATAGACTGTGTATACGCTAAAGACTGTTGTGAGTTGGTGGCTTGAATAAAGTGTAAAAATCGCTCGAGGTTGTTTACTTCCAATCCCGAAACCCGCTTCCCGTTACATTGGTGTCAGAAGTGGGATTGGAAGAAACGATGCCGTTCACACCAAGAGACCATCCAGAGCGACCCAACACACGGTCCAGAACTACGGGACGGGAACAAGGTGAACCCGACCCAGCGGTCTCACATGTCGAAGGCCCTAGTGATCGGCGTGATGCTGGCGAAGGACCCTCTGCTGTCCCCGCACATGGTTCAGCTACTCAGGAACCTCTAAGTGCACCTTCGCCGATGGACATAAGTGCACTCTTCCAACAACTGCGCGCAATGCAAGAGGAACAAGCGCGCCGCCAGGAGGAGCAAGCGCGCCGTCAAGAGGAGCAGGCGCGCCGCCAGGAGGAGCAACTGCGCGCTATGCAGGAAGAGCAAGCACGCCGCCAGGAGGAACAACTGCGCGCCATACAGGAGGAGCAAGCATGCCGCCAGGAGGAACAAGCGCGCCGCCAGGAGGAGCAACTACAAGCGATGGGAGACCGAGTACTCTCAGTAGTCACGGAGACTATTAAGAAAGTGGAGGAGGTGCAGAAAACGGTAGAAAGCCATGAAAGCATAATAGCGGACCATCAAGCGCGCATCTCAACAGTTGAGGGCGATCTACGTAAAATCAAGGCTTCAGGCACAACTGCACCGGTTGCCGTAGTCTCTTCGGGAGGAAGCTTCAAGGTGCCTCCATACGACGGAACATCGTCCTGGAATGCATATAAGCGACAGTTTCAAGCTGTAGTACAGTTAAACGGCTGGAATGAAGAACAAGCGAGGACTGGACTCACCTTAGCCCTGAGAGACCAAGCAGCAACAGTGTTAGAGGCCATAGAGACTGAGGCTTCTTATCAAGAGCTCCTTGATGCCTTAGAGTCAAGGTACGGCGATGCACACCTGGAGCATGTATTCCGAGCACAGCTTCGGGACAGGGTACAAAAGCCTACAGAGACATTGCAACAATGGGCTTTAGAAGTAGAGAAGCTTGTGAGGAAGGCATATCAGTCCTCTCCTACGACGTTCATTGAGAGGATGCTGCTACAAACCTTCGTCGATGGAATACGTGATAAGGAAGTAAGAGCCGCAGTACGTTTGGCCCATCATCCGGAAGTCAAAGAAGCTGTGGCACACGCACTTGAAGTAGAAGCCGTCCGTGGTGAAACTGGGAGTGGACGCCTGCGAAGAGTAGTGACATCCGAGCAAGAAAATGGACGAAGGAACTTCGCTCCCCGCTGTTATCAATGTGGGGAAAGAGGTCATCTCAGGAATGCTTGTCCGAACCGTACGACGTTGAGGACCGACGCAGGAATACAAGCATCGGAGACGGCGGAAAACTAATTCCAGCCAAGTTTAAGGGGTGGACGTTGGCCGGAAGTCGTGAAGCCCCAAAAGTCAAGATTTATCAAAGCACGGATGGAAATAGTCTAACTGTCAGTGGAAGAATAAACGGAATTGCATGTCAATTAACTTTGGATACTGGAGCATCGCGTACGGTAGTTGGGTTACGGATTTTGAAGGACTGTGGAAAGATAAAGAACCAGACAGAAACTATACATTTAACTACAGCTACCGGTCAACGTATACCTGTTAAAGGAGAACGGGTAGTGGCAATTAAGATGGGCAATAAACTCTTTTGGCAAGAAGTTGTAGTAGCTGATATAGTAGATGACTGCATAATCGGTTTGGACTTTATGAAAAATCATCAGTGCAAAATTGATATCGTAAACGGAGTCATTAAATGTGGAACAACAGAGGTGCCTATAAAGGGAGGTGTTGGAGGTAAAATCTACTGCCTTCGAGATACCGAACTACCACCAAGAACTCAGTCACTTGTACCAGTTACAATGAATAAAGATCCACGAAAAAGTTGCCGACGTTGTTTAGTTATTGAAAAGATAGAAGGAGATAACTCATGGATACCAGCTAGAACGGTAGTCGGGATGTCTAAAAACATGTTGGTACCAGTGCTTAATTTGAGCAGTGATACGCAGATCTTAAAAAGAGGTACCCTTATTGGAGTAGGTGAAGAAATAGAGTGGTTAAGAAGTTGCCAAGAGAAGACGAAGGTCTCTGAAGGAAAAATAGATGTCGGTAAAATCTTTGTCGACTGTAAGGAAGATATGAGTGCTATAGAGTTAGTCAAGGCAAAGAATTTGTTGAGACATTTCAGTGACATTTTCTCTGAGGGTGACAAAGATATCGGAAAGACTGGGTTAGTAAAACATCAAATAAATACTGGAGATGCACAACCAATCCGCCAACGCCCTCGACGAATACCGTTTGCCAAAGAAGAAGAAGTTCAAGGTCTGATAAAAGAAATGGAAGAAAATGGAGTAATAGAACCTTCTTCTAGCCCTTGGTGCTCTCCAGTTGTCTTAGTTAAGAAAAAGGACGGTACAACCAGGTTTTGCATCGATTATCGCCGACTGAATGACATTACGAAGAAGGACTGTTATCCGTTACCGAGAATAGACGACACACTAGACACCCTGAGTGGAATGAAATGGTTTTCTACATTGGACCTGAAAAGTGGATACTGGCAGGTGGAAATGGATTCCAAGGATAAAGAGAAGACTGCATTCTCTACTGGGAAAGGACTCTGGCAGTTCAAGGTTATGGCCTTTGGTTTATGCAACGCACCTGCGACCTTCGAAAGGCTGATGGAGCGAGTCCTTGCGGGATTAATAGGAGAAGCATGTCTGGTGTATCTTGATGATGTTATCATAGTGGGGCGAGATTTCGATGATCATCTTAAGAAGTTGGAAAGCGTGCTCAGCAAAATTAAGGGAGCAGGCTTAAAACTGAATTTAAAAAAATGCAGCTTTTTCAAGAGGCAGGTCAATTATTTGGGACACGTCATCTCTGAAAATGGAGTAGAAACAGACCCCGCCAAAGTCTCTGCCGTAAAAGAGTGGCCGGCGCCGAAGGACAAAACACAGGTGCGAGCCTTTATGGGGCTCTGCTCTTATTATCGTCGTTTTGTGAAGAACTTTTCCGATATCGCGAAGCCACTACACAGACTAACAGAAGAGAAGCGAACTTTCGTTTGGGATCAAGAATGTGAGAAAGCTTTTGAAAAACTTAAGGAACGCCTTTGTGAAGCACCTATATTGGGTTACCCTGACGGAAGAAACGAGTTTGTTGTAGATACGGACGCCAGTAACCTAGGCATCGGTGGAACACTGTCACAGAGGAAGGAAAATCAAGAGGTTGTTATAGCTTACTTCAGTAAAACGCTATCAAAACCTGAACGAAACTATTGTGTAACGCGGAGGGAGCTTCTGGCCGTAGTAAAAACGTTACAACATTTCAAGAAATACCTACTAGGACGCAAATTTCTTATTAGGACGGACCATTCGGCGTTGAGGTGGCTTCTACAGTTCAAAAATCCAGAAGGTCAAGTCGCACGGTGGATCGAGCAATTACAAGAGTTCGACTTCGAAATAGAACATCGAAGTGGTGGATCACATAAAAATGCTGATGCTTTGTCTCGCCGACCTTGTGCCGATGACTGTAAACATTGTGAAAGACAAGAGGGAAAAGAAGACACAATTATACGAGTCATAAGAACAGATTCTCTTAATGAAAGCTGGGATAATGACGCCATGCGAAATTCACAAGCGGAAGATAACGACTTAAAGCCGATTCTGGAATGGTTAACGAGTTCCTCTCCTCGTCCAGCTTGGAATGAAGTTGCTGGTTTGAGCTCTGCAACTAAAAGTTATTGGGCTTTATGGAATAGCTTGATACTTCATGATGGCTTACTATGCCGAAAATGGGAGAGCGTGTCTGGAAATGGTACACATATACAAATTATTGTACCAAAAGCAAAAGTGACGGAAATACTTAGAGCTTTTCATGATGGAGTGTCAGGTGGACATCTTGGAGTTAGAAAAACTTTATTAAAAATACGAGAACATTTTTATTGGTTACACTGTAAGGAAGACGTCCAAGATTGGTGTAGAAAATGTGTACCATGTTCATCTGTTAAAGGTCCACAAACACGAAGTCGAGCTAAGATGCAATTGTATAATGTCGGAGCTCCCTGGGAAAGGATAGCTTTAGACATAGCCGGACCTTTTCCTATATCAATGAATGGCAATCGTTACATATTGGTAGTGATGGATTACTTCACTAAGTGGCCGGAGGTGTTCGCAATACCGAATCAAGAAGCTCTTACGGTTGCGACTATACTGGTGAATGAGGTCTTTTGTCGATTCGGATTACCCCTTGAAATTCACAGTGATCAAGGACGAAACTTTGAATCGCAAGTATTTCAAGAAGTTTGCAAAATGTTGAAAATTCATAAGACGCGGACGACACCTTATCGGCCGCAGTCAGATGGTATGGTGGAACGCTTTAATAGAACTTTGGAGCAGCATTTGGCGAAGATAGTCGATTCGCATCAGAGGAATTGGGACGAGTATCTTCCACTATTTCTGTTGTCGTATCGTACAGCGGTTCACGAAAGCACTTGTATAACTCCAGCTCATGCAAATTTTGGCAGAGAACTTCGGCTACCGGCAGAACTCCTCACGGGGTGCCCTCCTGATTCACCTAACTCAATAACAGATTACGCTGATGAGTTAAGGAGAAAAATGGATAAAGTTCACAGATATATGAGAGAAGCAAATTTACAAGCCAGTGAACGAATGAAAACACGTTATGACAGAAGTGCCAATTTAAGGTGTTTTGAGGAAGGGTCGTCAGTATGGCTTCATAACCCGGTACGGAAGCAAGGATTATCACCGAAACTTCAGCCAAGTTGGGAAGGACCTTACAAAGTGATAACAAGAATTAATGATGTCACTTATAGAATCCAAAAGACGCCAAGAAGCTCCGCTAAAGTGGTTCACGTCGACAGACTGGCTCGTTACTACGGTTCTAACGATGCTCGGGACGAGCATGTCTTAGGAGGGGGCAGTGTTACGAATGTCACCACTCATGACGTAAGCCGTCAATGATTGAAGCGTTTGACAATTTCAACTAGAATAATTGTAAATAAAGAGAATCGAAATTACGATCGTAATGACGAACGAAAAGACTAGCGAAATTAGGATTTCCAGAAGATTCTGCATGGTATATAAACAGCACCAGGAGCGCCAAAAGGGCAGTTCAGTCTCAGTGGTTGAAGTGGAAACAAGAAGAAGAAGTAAAGTGAAAAGTACAAGTGAAAGTGCTAGTGGTGCATGTGCAATACTGCATGTGCTGTGAACTAAAAACGCTCAGTGAACGTGGACGTTCTAGAGACTGTGTGTAAAGACAGTGCGTTGCAGTACAGTCCTCTAAGTGTGTACGAGTGCCTCGGACAATAGACTGTGTATACGCTAAAGACTGTTGTGAGTTGGTGGCTTGAATAAAGTGTAAAAATCGCTCGAGGTTGTTTACTTCCAATCCCGAAACCCGCTTCCCGTTACAATATCATTATACTATGTTGCCCACGGTTCTGATCCCGTTCCCGCTGTTCCATTCCGAGACCTTTTGAACCTTGTCTGGACTTCCACAAATAATTCAAGACCAAAATTAGCCAAATCGGTCCAGCCGTTCTCGAGTTTTAGCGAGACTAACGCACAGCAATTCACTTTTACATATATAAATAAGTATTATGTATATAGCCGCCAAGATATTTGAAACATTCAAAAATATCCCGACCAGTGTTACGATGACCAAGTCAATATCAAACAATAATTTTAATACAAACTGAGGTATTTCAAAATATATTGTTATTATTGTTAAATAGTCCCAAACTAGAGAGTGTTATTAAGATAAAATCAGTTATTCCCAACAATATTATTGGTATATCTTTGCTTTAATTTGGTTTGTGCTTTTGCCAAAGTTACGATCGATTAAATCATCAGTAAGTAAATAACAAAAACAATGATTGGAACGCATTTATTATTATGGGTAACCTTGAATAGTCCTTGGCAAAGAAAACAAGGGAAGTAAATCAAAAGTTTGTTATTTTCTGCTTAGTGAATGAAACCAATGTCTTTCTACTCATTGACTTAACATGGAAATGGTATACAGTAATAATGCGTCTAAGTTTGGTAACAAAATAATTTAAAAAAAAAATTCAACTCGTTATTAATTCGATTTTAATACAAATAACTTAACAAAATATTCTACTGCCACTACTATGTACTATAAGATCAACGTGGAAATGTATATATTATAATATTCTAGTTAAGCTGTAGTCTAATTAAACGGTGTGAATAGTTGTGTTTAATAAGGGGAAAGGCAAACTCACTTGCATAATACATGACGGTATGCTTCTTCGATAAAAAAAAACTTTAGTCCTGAAACGTTTCTTACATCACAGGTTAAAGGACCATCTTCATTCTATTTTCACCCTTTTACGGAACGCGTAGTTTGACGATTATGTAGGTAGTTAATAAGTATTTTGAGTCGTATATAATTTAAATTCATGTAAATTTCAAACGCAATATAGATTTTAATGAAATAAATAAGAAAAAACTGACAATCAATATAAATTTTACTGTTGAAATATTTTCTAATTTTAAAATATGCCCAATTGCTAAGAGTCTGGAAATATGAGGAATAGGAGAAGTATTAACGTTCTTAACATTTTATTACTCGCTAGTCAAAAATTGACCAGTTGACAGACGAAGGGAAATTTATTTCTTTAAAGAATCTTAATGGCAATGACCCAACGTGTATTCAGGTCATGTCTCCCCACAGATTGTATACTTTTCATAATCAGGTTTAAATATTTTTATAATTAACTTGATGTAGTATTGCAGTAGTCTCAATCTCAACGACGGGCCCCGGGTGGCTTATTATAATTATTTTTCTCCCTTATCTTGATAATGTCCTCCTTTTTGTAAGGAAATTACCCGGTCATTCGGCAGGCTTACGTGGCGAAATGGGTTCAATGAGCACAGACCCTTGGAGAGTTTTAATTTAATATGAGCAGGGACTTCCCCTCTAATCAGATCACGCCTGCATTATAACTAATTCCCTAATAATGTAAGCATTTAAAAAAGTACTATAACTTTTTAAAAGCTTACTTTATTATACCAACCTACATGGAAACATTGAAAGAAGGTTGACGAAACAATGAAACACACTCTGGGAGTGAGCTAGGAAAACAATGAATGGATCTTCGCGGGAAGGGATACCCTAAACCTGAGGATCACATACAACTGAAATTAAAAGAAACGAACACCCTAATTGAAAAGGCTATCCCTCCTCAAACGTAGGGGTCAGGATAGGTTTAACATAAAGGATCCGATAGGGTCGAAGTATCTGCGATAGCTGCAGAGCACCCCAAAACGCAAGATAAAAAGAACCTGCATTGAAATAGCCACTAGTAGTATATGAGATACGCTATATGAACACACACATGCTTTTACAGAGAACACGCAAAACGAAGAGATGACGTTGTAGCTATATAAGTCTCCACCACTAGCTCGTCTCTAGATCTCATACACGCAATTCTAGTCCCTTCAGCTAACGACGCCAAATAAGCGTAAATATCTATCTCAATTTGGAAAATGCAAATTTTACATCAACATTAACAGCCTCGTAGCTCATAAGAGACAATAAGTTAATGAAGTTTGGCATAAATGAGGAACAGGATGTAAATATTAAAAATAACAGCACCCGACAATTACTGTATAGGACGAGAAGGTAACTTCCGCAACAGTAAAATGTGATTAATCAACGATGTTAAAATAAAATTGAATCTGAAAACAAAACCATGTGCACTGTGCAGCATACATAACAATTTTTGAAGCGATACGCGTGGGAAAGAAGTGTGAGTCCGACTAACATCGCCTTGCTTCTTTGATTTATTTATTTATTTATTTAAAGTTTTTGCACAAAATAAAAAAATAATGTACAAAGGCGGACTTAATGCCATGGGCATGGGCACCAGGCAACCTTAGGGGGATGCGACTTCAAGATTCGATTCAAGACTAGGCATTCTACGACATTCATAGCGCTGTCTACGCCTAAAGCAAGCATAGCTTAAATACTTTTTTTTTATCGTGCGAAAAATCCCCACGGATACCCCCCACTGGAGCCGGTTGGTAGGTTATGCCGCCACAAGCTTAATACTAACTTGCGTTAGTTATACAATACGCGTAAGTATACTTTTTTTTTTAATAATTCTTAGCAATTCTCAGACTACTAAGCGCAAGCGCAAGTTGTTTACACGTTGGTCAGATAAGTTGGTACATTTTTCTTACTCTCGCACTGGTACCATCTGCATATTTTGCCGTTCATCGCCCCTTAGATACCCTTCGGATGAGATTAGATGGTAATATTATTTTTCTGTCGTCTTATGGAAAATATATATAAAGTACAGATATACTATACACTTGGATAAATGCAATGAAATTTTTAATGGAAGAAAAATTAGTAAAGTTTTACATTAACATGAGCACATAGAGTTAATTGTCACCGGATGGCCGCGAATAAAATGTAAGCATGCAAACGTCTAAATTACAGAATGTTCACCGCTATTGTTAATATTTTCATCATCCCAAATACAAATATAGTTCAACTAACTTGAAACTATGCTCATTTAATACAAGCTAGTGAAAACCATATTTCCCTTGGAATTATGGTTTTCACTAGTAATCTGGGTCGACGGTTCAGGGCTTGACGCCTTCAATTTAATCAAGCAGAAAGCAATTAAAGTGATCTAATAGCGATACTCCCGATAATTAGGCGCCCGCAGTGTTTACACGACTCCTCCCTAATTTCAGATACATCAGTATGCTCAATTCCTGGTAATTATAAAGAAAAACACCATTTCAATTTACAACCATTTTATTTGGAAGGCTATGAGATGTGGGTATGTTTTAATCGAAAAATTTTATAGACTTACATACAAATATAACATTATTGTTATTTATTTATTTATTTATATAGCGAACTAGCTGTTACCCGCGGCTCTACCAGGGTGGAATTCTAATCCAGTTCTTACTGTGCCATAAAATTCCTTACAGTTCAAGGAATAAATAAATAAGAAAGAAAATATTATAATTATCTTGTGGAACCATATTTACTTTAATTACTTAAAAGGTTGTTACGAATGAAACAATATATGGAAAACAAATCAGCTAAACGGGACCGGATAGTCTAAACTAAATATTACAACAATTGCCAGGTCGGGGAGGAAATGAGATTTAAAAGACATAAGCTTAGTCCCGATCACATTCGAAGCTTTCACCTTATAGTTTAGAGTTCGCTTGATCATGTACTAACTCTAACTAATAGATTATTTAGAGCGTGCGTATATGTCGGAGTCCTTTAAGACCTGGAATCGTAAAAGAAAGGAAACACGAAAACTGGTAAAGTCTACCAAAACTTTACGGTGCGGTAAAGAAAATACTCACCGAATCTTTAGGAGATGAAAATTTATATTTATTGCTAAAATAAATATTTTCTTTTTTACAGATGGTAATACGGAGACGGAAGATCTTTTTAGTTTTATTATAGTTAAGTTTTTGTAACAACGGAACCCGATCCAATATCAACATTCAATAGCCACCATACAAAAATAGTCTAAAATATACACAATAGGTACACTTTGAACCAATGAAATTGGGCAGAGTTTTGGCATATTAATGAGATCTTTATTTAAAACTCATTTCCTTTACTAACTTCGATCTAAACAATTGACTTTGGCAAGAACTCTGAGCAAAGAAACCCTTTATAGCATTTCAAATTGTTATAAGCAAGCGTTCTATTACTTATGAAGTAATTACAGACGGTTTTAATTAACTGGAAACATGGTTCTATTGGTTGCGTAACGTTTCCAAAAAAAAGATAGACTTAACTGTTTATATAACTCTTCTTGTCTGTTTGTTATAGTAAACGACATCATCACGAGGTAGGAAAACTCGGCATAAAACCATGAATGAATCCGTGTGGCCCACTTGGAATTAGTAGGCCAAAGCATCCCAACATTGGGAGAGGTCCAGCAGTGGACTGTGATGGGCTCATTCACATGCAGCTACGTTGCAAGTACGGATTTGGAATCCTAGGGCACACATAACCGACTAAGCGTTCTTGGGTATGCTTAAAAATTACGCACCTTTAGAAATTACGACGTTTCATTTCAGGGGTGTGCATTCCATTAAGACAAATAAACGCTGCAAACCCAAATTAGAAATGTACTTTATGCAGTATGAATGTAGTTTGTAGTACATTTATTTTATCTGACGTGGGAGGGATGCAATTATATGTATTTTAATAAATTAAAGCTTTAGTAAAACTACACTTAACAATTATCTGATTTGGGTCTGCACAAATACCCAAATACTCTAGTATGCAGTGTGTGCACGCGCCTGTTATATTCATTGTAAGTTATATCAAGAACAATTTTTTTTTGTTTTTTAAGGTAAATTAATTGACTAGTGTTAGTATGGTATATTATACGCACTAACTACCAATATTTTTTTAATTAATTAGTAATGAAATATTTATCAAAATTTAATTACACAAATTATGAAAATATAATTCAAGATATTATTGTCGAACTATTGTTAGGTACAAGAGATGCATACAGTAAGCCAAACTTGCGTGTGCGTGTTAATCAACTAAGCCTTGGTAAAACCTTGGATAATTATTTGAAGTACACTACTGAGATATAACACTACTTACTTATTTATACTGTGACTGGATGAGAATTAACTACCTAAATATTTAATGTATGATTATATTAGATACTAGCCAATGCCCGCGGCCCCGCCCGCCTCGCGACTTAAGCGCTATCTGTGCAACTCCGGTTCTACTTTACCGATTGCAATCAAATAAACGTAAGATTTTAAATTGTACCAAACCCCTTTGAACAAAAAAACCGCATCAAAATCCGTTCAGTAATTTTTGAGTCCATCGCAGACAAACATAAAGTTTTAACAATTATATGATAGTATAGATATTTTGGCATCATTAACATCCGGATGCCTATCGTTTGCCTCATTAGTTAAATATTGACTTTTGTGAATAAAAAAATACCACTATTAGACGTATACACGTATATTCTTATGTCGATCGCCTAATACCCACCACATTTGACTTGGTTTGACTTTTTGGTTTATTGCCTACTACATTTTATAGTTGTGGCATACTATGATGACCGTTTTGACACGGCTGGTTTCGCGCCTTTTTTTTCTTTTTTGGTGTGTGAAGTTTATTTTCTTTTGTGCCAGTCTCGCCATATGTTTCTTTATTTATTTATCGTCCAATATTAAGCGCACCAAAAAGTAAACACGAGCATAATCAGTCGTGTCAAAACTAGCAAACTGTAAGTAAGTATCAAGTGATATTTTTTTCTGTAAGTAGTATATTCATTGAAAGGCTAATAAAGAATCTTCAGTTTTTAATATATATATATATATATATATATATATATATATATATATATATATATAGGTATATATATATATAGTAGGTCTATACTCTACCCAACTGTAAATAATTCAGCCCATGACATAACACTCGCTTGACTGCACGCCTATTACGTGAAATGAATCACAGTTAACGAAAAATAGGTGTTTTTACACCTCTGCCTACCCCTTCAGAGATTTACAGTCGTCAACATACATATCTAAGTATAGTTTATAGTCGGTGGCGGTTACTTCAATATAGTTGCGGCACGCTATAATGCCCGTTTTGACAACACTGGTATTGCCCTTTTAGTCTTTTATTGTACTTAGTTACACAACAAACTGTTAGACGAATAACTAAAGAAAAATATGGTGAGACTGACATATAATAAAATGAACTTCACACAACAAAAAGAAAAACGAGCAAAACCAATCGTGTCAAAACGGCCATCATGGCGTCCCGCAACTGTAATATTCATCAATGATGCACGTAATTACGGTCCTACTAAGACTAATAAAGCTTATGAGAATTAGTCAACTGACGACTAATTTAATCTTATGAACGAACAAGATAAGAACGACTCATATATGTATAATTACATAACACACTGAAGGGGTGCGCAGTAATCAAGTAAAGAGGACTTCGTCAGTAATTACCATTATTGTTACCTAATACCAAAACCATTTAACGACAGTTCCACAACACTTGTTAAGTATCGTGTCAATTTCTTAAGTTGTGTAGCCTTCTGAGTGAGTATGCATGCGGACGTGTGTTTCGTGCAAATAATCTCTTGTGTATATATGAAAATGCATCGCGAAATATGTTGGTAAGCGCATTACTCGAAGACAACCTTCCAACAATTCGAGTACCTAATTCTTTTTTTTTATTTGTCCTTGAAATCTACGGAAGGTTTTCATGGAGGAGCGGGAACGGGATGAGAAGTCCAAGCAGCGGGAAGAGAATCAGAAGTAGTCGCGGGCGGAGCCGCTGGCAACAGCTAGTGAAGCAATAAATATAAACGATTTGTACGAATTACTTTCGACAGTTTGTCATTTTGACCATAGAATCTAATAGATTGCGGTGACGACCTCCGTGGCGTGGCGGTAGTGAGCGCGACTGCTACGCAGGAGGCGCGGGTTCGATTCCCGCTCAGTGCAAATATTTGTGTGCTTGATTACGAATATCTGCATTGGTCTAGGTGTTTATATGTATAATATGTATGTATGTTTATCCGCATTCTAGAACCCATAACACAAACTAGTTAAGCTATGCTTACCATGGGTCTTGGTGACGTTGTGTAGATTGTAAAAACAAAAACAAAAACACTGCCATTATGTAGGTTTTAAGACAAAATAAGTCTTTTAGGATGTCAGAATATCAATTCATACAAAATTATAGCTGTGTAGCCTAAATTCCGAGACCACCACATCTTAAAAGTAATATTATTTTGAGTATTAAGTTAAGTAAGAACTTTCATATTGTATCCTAGGTATCAATCCAAGTATCAATTCAAACAAATTAAAGATAAAAATGTATCCACTACAGTAAGAGATACTGTTTGACCCATTATAACTACATAGCTCTCCTGTCAAACCCAAGAAAATAGTAAGAGTTTCTCAGCTATCAATGCAGAAGACAAAAGCAAGGTTTCTTGACACACATAACCTCTCCAGTGAGCTCTAGGTATCCTAAGCACCGCCGGGAACACAACAAAGGTTATTATTATCCGCAGTATTCTCTGTGCTTTGACGTGAGATCAAATTGTGAGCGTACAGATAGTATACCTTTTGAAGATTGTAATCATTTCATTATATAACCTCTTCGCCTCGCGTCAAGACCTCGCCTCTCTTTACAATAGATTTCCTCTGTGCACTCCCGGGTTTGCTAGAAGAGAACTCAACCATGAGTTAAGCTCGCCTTTGTACATAACATCTCAATGTATTGTATTAATACGATTTATGTGTACAATAAAGAATAAAAAATAAAAATAAAATAACCCATTTAAGTAAGACTAAACTACACTAAGTAAGAACAAAAATCGAATTCAATAGGTTAATTTTGATGTAGTTAAGTTTATGGCATAGCTTTCGGAGATGGAAATAGCCCCTGAAATATTAACTACAACCCTTCCATCTCATATTTCTGCAGAAGATTTATCAAAGGTTAGGAGCGTACATAAATAAATCAGATGGACCCAAACAAAGAGAATTATATAAGCGAACTATTCGAAATACCTTAGAGTTATTTATTCAAATTTTGTCCAATATGTTTTGTTGAAAGCATTGGTTATATCAAAAGATCCTATCCTATAGATCCCTTTTTATTTGATTAGTTATGTAATTTTCGTAGTTTTTGCCTAGTGGTATGGGTAATGGACTGCTGAGACGAGGACTCGGGCTCGATCCCAGATTTTACCATGGCACACGCCAATGACTTTTTGATGTTTTTCGAAGTTATGTATATTTATCGCTGGTTTATAAGTGCCCGGTAAATGACAATAGGCTCGCCATCTATTACATTGGGATCGAAACATAAACATATCAAAACATAAAATGTATGTGCTAGCACCTCTGCCTACCCCTTCGGGAATATAGGCGTGAGTTTATGTTATGGTATATTATGTTTGCTATTTTGAATTGATTATGTTCATTTAATACTTATTAGATAGAAACATAAAACAGAAAAGTAGAAGAAAAAGCATTAGATGAGGCCGTCAAGCTGAGCGCCACTATTGTAGCACTGTACGTGTTTGCAATGGTGACCCTCTTTCATGTGGCTTTGCCTTTCGCTTAACATCAGGCGAGGTGAAGTCAAATTGACGTGCCATAAATAAAAAAATAAATAAAAAACGTGAAATTGGTCCACTCACTGATAGCAAGAAAACTCTCCAGGAAGCTCTGAAATAGTTCCTGGCTTATAACTTTAAGATCTTCGTGGAATTCCGTAAACCGTTACTTACGTACCTATACATATCAGTTAGAACCAAACAGCACCTGCTAACCTCGACCTATATAAGCAAGTTAATCGCCAATAAAAAGGTTTATTTTTTCAAGACGTCCTTTAAAACCCTTTATTACATACATTGATAAATTATGTATAATTTCATCATAACGTTACGCTGAACTTGGCTGAAGCATCGGCTTTAAATATTTTAAAGGCAATCGGGGCTTGGAGCATGCCGAACATATTGTAGGTACTTAACAAAACAGGATATTTTAGGCCTTTCTCGAAATTGAATATTATAACATGGTTTTAAAGATAAACCTCATACGAAGACTTCATATCTATTTTGCGATAAATAATATTATTTTGAACGTTTTTCTAAATTTAGATTCATTTAATTACTTCTCACATTATTTTCGTTTAAATAAGAAAATTGTGCCGGCTCGTTTCTGGTGCAAAGGCAGTTTTGCACCGGGAGCGGTCAAGGATGGGCTGATTAATTAGTTCAGACGTAATTTATGTATATCTAAATCTACACTGATATTAAAAAGAGGAGAAATTTGTATTACCGTGTTAGTATAAATTTGGATTGAATGAACTCAAAAACTTCTGTGTCGATTTAAAAAAATCTATGACCATTGGAAATTTCACGAACATTCACGCTGAGTAACATAGGCTATATTTCACTGCACGATAACCTACACCACGCGGGCGAAGCCGCGGGCAACAGCTAGTTGTATATATTATGAACGTATTGATAAGAAAAACATTTGAAAAAGAATTCAACTATAATTAATAAAACCTTTTCTTTTTATTTTCAGATAAGAGGTTCTGACCGGTGAAATAAAACATATAGTTAATTTCATGGAAAGCGTAAGTAAAGTTCTTTATTTCTTCTTTTTTGCACATGGCAAAACTTATATCCCTTTGGGGTAGGCTGAGGTGAATTAACACCCACATATCACCAACCACTGTATTCGGTTCCACGTACCTAATAGGGGTGAGCATAATTACTTTACTAGAATATATTTCAGTGTAGGTTTTTATCCTTTAACCATAACCATATTTATTTTTGAAATATTCGAATAAAGGTTAAAATGTATAAAAACATTTAAAAGATTGAGAATATAATATGTGCTACGAAGACTCGAGCCATGCATTTAAAGATGAGTCTGAGTTGTATACACCACTTAAGAAGAGATGGGTTGGCCCAAATTCTACACTTCCGGTAACCACGCGAACCACATGGTAACCACGGATTCCATATTACATAAACTACAGTTACAATTTCATTTAGAGAACCAATGGGTATAACAAACATGCAAACATATCTGCGCGATGGATATTTATCGATTAACGATAACTCAGTATCATATTCTGCACTGGTAATAATTATACCATTAAATTTGAAGGCAGCTGTGCTCTGTACATTGATAGGGAAGCAGTAAATATCATAACTTGATAGGATAATAACCGTCAATACATATCACAATACAACAAAGATGCGGTAGCATAGTAGTATGGGTAATGGACTGGTGTGACGAGGTCTCGGGTTCGATCCCAAGTTTTTCACATCAATGACTTTTCGATGCTTTTCGCAGTTATGTGTGTATTTATCGTAGATTTATAAGTGCCCGGTTAATGGCAATAGGCTCGCCACCTATTACATTGGGACCTAAACATAAACTGGCGAAATGTGGGTGCGAACACGTCTCCCTACCCCTTCCCCCTTAAAAAGTAGATCTATTATTCAGTGACTTAAGTAAGACCAGTAGTAGTGTAGTAGCATCACTTCATACAATTTTTTTTTTCAAATTATCCAGTAACTTATGTAGCCCACCGTACATAATGCATCAAAGGCGGTAAAAGCACTAGTTGTACGTTTCACTATCCTTCCTTTAGCTGTCACCTAGTTCTAAAAGTTCACAAAGCGGTCAAATACCCGCATTGACCGCTTCACGGTACAAAGGATAATATGAGTTTATCGGCCGGCCTTTTTGTCTGTCTGTCTATCACTTTTAATGTCTTCGTTGTCAAGTTTCACTTACCGATTCCTTTTATATTCGCCGTTCGGTTCGCATGAATAATTAAATCAATTTGCAGCTAAAACTTATCAATGCGAACAAAGTGACAGCAATTTTAATTAATAATATTATATTATATTATTAAATATTATATTATTATTAGCTGATGCCGAAATTCCGATTCCGTTCCCGAAACTCGCAACAACTTAAGCTATGATTCCAATCTCAGCAGCAAGCAGCATTGCTGCCCAGTGCTAAATAAATAGTGTTTGTTTTTTTGTCAACCCACTGGAATATTTTAACGGTATGAAAATTAAACTGTATGTCATTTCAGGCCACCCCTGTAATATATCTATCTCTGTATCAAACAACCAGATCCGTTCTGTCGTTAGAGTGTGAATTAGTAACAAACATACAAACATTTTCACAAGCTCTCACATTTGTGATAGTAATAGGAAGGATCAGAATCCTTAATGTATAATAACCCAAGTTTTTTAAAATATCTACAAGATATGATCTATTTCATCAGCATCATCATTTTAGCCATAGGACATCCATTGCTGAACATATGCCTCCCTCATCGACCTCCGATCCAACCGGGCGGTTGGATAATCTATTTAGGTACTTATTTTTATCTTTAAATCACAGACGGGAAATACAATGTTATTTCATAACTTTAAGGCTTATTTCTAAAACTAACATAATCCAATGAATATGATAAACCAAAGGAAACTACAGTACACGGATGTACGCACCCACAACTGTAAAATAAGCAAGAACTTTTCCTTTGTTAGAACATAATTACTCAACCCGTATATCAAACAGATTCCTACAATATTTGGACTTTATGAACAATTGCTTGGAGCTTTAAAGGCTTAAATTATCATATTATATTCCTTGACTATGAATAAACATCAACCGTAACACCAACTGTACCTTTACTGTAGACCTTCGAAATTAAAATTAGAATAACATAAAATAAACGATATTTTTTATTATTACATTTTTTTAACTACTTCGCTTAAAAGGACGTCGGTTATAGCGACTTTTTGTTATATATTTTCGATACTACACTTCTGCTCAAGTAACTGCGTGTGACCAAGGGATTTTCAGACGCTTTTGTGGTACTAATATATTTTTCGATGACATCCCATCACGTAAATGTATCGTTTAGTGAAATATATAAATATTTTGTATACTTTGAGTCTAAAAGAATGAAAAATAATAATATAAGGTCTTTTTTCGCTAATATTGTAACACGATGTAATTTTTTTTTTATTTTTTCAATATTTTATTCATACAATAATTTTCAAGACAAAAGTGAGACCATGAGTGTTACATTTATATATGGGGTAAATTTTTTTTACTTAAAAATGTCCCTGAAAATCTTCAAGAATTTCACCTTTTGTTACTGTTATGTTCACATTATATAAATATCAAAAATGTATGACTGCTACCTTAATAGTGAATTTATTCAATTTGCTCAAGAAAAGCGTTATCTGTAATTTAATATAAAATGAAAATGTTCTCAAAAATTATTCATGCGCCGTTATGCCCATAAAATATAATTCAGGTACCATCTCGTAATCAGAGCTTCACTTCACAAAGAATTTCAGGAAGTGAAGCTACTCGTATGATTACCATGATTACTTGATTAGAGATAGTAGGATTCACTTATTATGACTTTGTTTGTTTTGACCAATCGCGTATTGTGACATAATCACACTGCGAAATTTGGATTTCAAATAAAATTATTTATAGTTAAATCTAATATAATAACTTCAATTAGTTGGATGTATTGAAATGTCGCATGATTTTAAAACCTTCTATATATATGTTACCAACATATTTTGCGATTCATTTATATATATTTATATAATCGCGAAATAACTTGGTAAGCGCATAACTCGAAGGCGGCTGGACCATTTTGAGTAATTCTTATTTTTAATGGTTCCTTGAATGAATGCGGACGGAGTCACTGGCAACAGCTAGTATTAAATAAATAAAGCTCATTTCAACTTTTCTCATCTTTTTACTGAAATAAATATCTCATATCAGAAATAACAAATGAGCACACGTAATGTTTTAAGAATGTGCAATTCAATGTCAATAGAAACGGATTCTTCTGTATATACCCTCAATCACAGCCTCAATCCCACAAGTCCACCAATCCACACAAGGAAGTAGAATTTTATGGTTTCACCGCCTTTGTAAAATGTCACATATAGGTACACTTTATTTTACAATACGTGTGAAATGGAATAAATGAGATGATACATCCCATACTAATTTCATTATACTGTTAATACGGCTTTTCATTATGTCTCCTAACAATCGTATCAAAACAAGAGCAGGCAACTACGCAGCTTGGCTTCCAAAATGCCAATGTTTAAATTGCCAACATAAACAGTACGGCTCTTTTCACCGAGATAAGGTTTTGGGTAAAATTCCGGGTACTTTTCGTCAACTACCGCTGTTACAATAAACTGTTTGGGAAATCTACATATTAATGTTGTGTTTTGTTATTGTATGGCTGCTAACCAAATTATTCACGTACATATTTCACTTTGTGACAAGTTATTGGGATAAGTTGAAATAATTGCACTGAGCGTGAATCGAACCCACGCCTCCAGCTTAGTAGCCGCGTTCGCTATCACCACGCCACGGAGGTCTTCATACGCACTGAGGTACTTTCGTATTTATAATATAAGTATCGAAGTATGAATGTCGTTATTATACAAAAAATTCTGAAACTTATTTAAAAAGTTCAAATTTAAATAAATAATGAACAGCTGTGAAGATCCCCTCCAACCAAAATGAACACTAATAAGCAAACTTTAAATTATATTTTTTGGGGTGAGTTGGGTTTTATAACCCTCTTAAGCGACCATTTTCGTGCTCTTTAAGTGGCTCCTTTAAAAAACTGCTGAACACTTTTTCATGATATTTTAAGTTAAAAGTTCTATGGGCTTAGTTAAAAGTTAGTATAATTATAGTAAAGTATTTAAAACACGTAGCGGTCTGTCGATGTTTTACAAAATTTTACAAACTTGCCTTTTGTATTTTGGGCTTTCAAACTGAGGCAGTTATCTAACCTTATATAACGCTCTGTATTTTTCTTTTCGTGCGCAAAATCCCCTCGGATACCACCCCCACCGAAACCAGTGAGAGTGGCTATGTCGAACTCGAACTGACTAAAACGCACGCCGTCTTCTCGTCTTCGATTGCTGGAGGTGAGATGCATCGATCATTGTGCACTCCTGCCGACCCACGGCCACTACGAGATGGTCCCCTTCGGATGTGAGGACCACGATGTCTCCATCTAGCCTGTATGCTGATAACTAACACTTCCACTGATCTACTGGAACTAAGGATTTGAGACCCAATTTGTTAAAATTGGTTTATATTTCAATTAATCATTGCCTCTCTGCTTAAAGCAAACTAACAAAACTATTCATTTCGATGAGCCGCAGTGCATCGTGCAATCTTTTTCTAGTGTGATGGGCTATCGTACTCTACTTACTCTACTAACTGTCTAATCTTACACTAAACATAAACACTAAACTAAATAGACCCTTCATTGAATAAAAATGATTAATTATGAAGTCGGAATTAATAACCCGATCGGGTCTAACGCTAGAATAATAATTATAGTCGGTTAAAATATAGATTGTACCTGTATGCCTTAGGTATAAAAAGTATTAATTCATGAATTACTTAGTAGAGAAGCTTTTAATAAAATCTAATTAAAATGCACGAAGCTTCAACAGATACCGATGTCAAAGAGAACTCAGACAGTGGCAATCAAATTAGAGACTGTTGAAAGGGCTGCTTTATCTATTGCCTTTGTCAGGACAAGATATTAATATTGTTGGAATTCTCAAACACCCTGAAATATTCCTCAAAACCTGTTTAACTGGCTCAGTAGGCCTATTGTTTTTGCGACATTGATAACAAAAACAATCTTGTTTAACTGATTCAGTTGGCCTATTGTTTTAGTAATCTATTTTTAAATGTCTAGAGCTTGAACAGATTGTAAAACCACACATAAGCAACTTCTTAACATTGAAAAATTGTGTCTAAGATATTCACACATCTAATAAGCATTTAAGTGGTTGACTCACTTCAGAGCACGATTTTGAATAACGGCGATGCATTGTGCTTGAGAGCTGCTCCGTGTCCGATGAGCTTCATAAATCAACCACTATATGCAGATCCACTAACTCCACGTCTAACCTAGGGACCTAAGATCTTGCCACGCTAGCCAGATTAATGTTCATCGTTAACCGTCTGAGTTTTGCACAGTCGAGGGATTCTTTTGATCCCTTCGTATCGCTCACATTTTTTATATCAATAGATTTTTAAGGTATAACTTTGTATCGAAGATAAAATTTTAAACATATGTTATGTAAGTATTACCTATAAATAGCAAGTATTAATACACATACTTGTTATTTATTGGGTGTTTCAAAATGATTTATTGTATTGATCTATTTAGATTTAATAGGATATTTAACATAATGTACCAACCTTGTTCAATGGGGAAAAAACTTTAAGCTCGTAGATGTCGCTAGAATCGAGTTGGGTGTCATTACTGTCATTTTGCTGTTGGTCTGTCATTCTGTTTGGATTTATCAGAGATGAAATAATATTCTTTGTCTATGGTGTGTGGTTTAATCTAGTAAATTTCATCTCATGCAGACTGAGATTACTGCTGATGAGCTTCCAAGATTCATAACATAACATAAACTCACGCCTATATCCACGAAGGGGTAGGCAGATGTGCTAGCACCCACATTTTGCCAGTTTATGTCTCATTCCCAATGTAATAGGTGGCGAGCCTATTGCCATTGTGGAGAAACGGGATGTGATGTCCCTCCAACACAAAGGGAGGATCCTCCGACCAGACAAGGCGATCACGCCTGGTGGGCCGCGGCCTGCCACCGGCAGGCGCCTTCAAAATTCAATTCTAATTAATATAAAAAAAAACATATTAGGTATGTATAGATAATAAATCGTACAAATAAAAGTCTCGACATATACACTCGACGCTTAAAATAATGGTGCTGGTAAAGATTACAATCGTTTCGTACTACAGAAAATCACATATAAAAATAAATATTGTTAATAGTTCTTGCTAGTACTAAGGTCTCGAAGGCTTCATAAGGATTTACTGTACCAAAGAAAACTAGCTATTACTTAGTAACGAAGCGGCACTACCACGCCCCACCAATTTATCGCTACTAAACACTCATAAATTGTGCTAGTAGGGATGTCACGACTTGCTACGAACATGTGTGATCAAATTTTATTCTATTCGTAGAATTTACAATTATAGTGTGAGAAGTAGACTTGATCCAGAGGTTCCACTTCATGGCAAACAGTATATACCGTGCCATAGTCATTTCTAAAGAAGAATTTCTATAGTAAAAAAATATACATGTCTTATACAAGTAGATCGATAGAGTGGACCTCGAAATTTATACGGATTGGAGACATCTTGAGAAAAGGGTTTGGAACAGGGGTCTTGTATGACAGGTTTAATGATGCAGAAACGATGAAAGCAAGTACTAGCTGTTCGGCAAATGGAGAATGGTTGTCTCTGTCTTGCCAGGAGGAAAAAATGTGTGATATAACTCGTTATTGGACGAATTATGTTTCCAGGCGATACATCTATGCCAACAGCTCAATCCTGAACTACACGATAATCCTTTTATAAGTTTACATCGTGATTATATAACATAACATAAACTCACGCCAATATCCCCGAAGGGGTGAGCAGAGGCACTAGCACCTACCTTTCGCCAGTTTGTGTTGAGGTCCCAATGTAATAGGTGGCGAGCCTATTGCCATTAACCGGGCACTTATAAACCTGCAATAAATACTCACACAACTACGAAAAGCATGAAGTCATTGGTGTGTGCCATGGTAAAAACTGGGATCGAACCTGAGACCTCGTCTCAGCAGTCCGCTACCCATACCACTAGGCTACCGCGGTCGTGATTATATACGTGTAATATTTGAGGCTTAATGAACGTGGACCCAGTACAAATCCAAATTATATACTCGCCATACTTCCTCGTAAATATTAGGTACAAACCAATAGCAGAATAAAACTTGAAAAATATAGTCTAAACATTCCTAAAACAGGAAGCCTGTGTCACATGTTTCGTACTTCCTACATTCCCGAATCATTTTAGCACGCGCACAAAAGCATCTGGTGAAACTCTCAAGCTGAGGGCTACCATTGTGATAGTGTTGGTCTCTTCTCTTAGCTCTAGCTCTTTCCTGAGACATTACCTTCAGCTTAGCATCAGACGAGATCGCCTTAAGATGGTTGTGTAGGAGAATTTCGAATGCTTCAAAATGTGGCTTCATGGTTCAGCTGTTAGAATATTCCCCCTGTAGGGGAAAGATCAAGGTGTTTGGAAGCGTTCACTTTTGCCGATCTAAATTTGATATCGACTTATCAAAAACTCCACCCAATTTTGGTAAGTATCGAACTCATGCAATATATGCACATGTTTATACCATATAGAGTCAACATGGCCGTTAAAAATAATCACACAATAAATGTAGGTTTGTATTCAATTTCATGTAAAATTTCCAATCACAAAACCATAAAAAGACAATCGCGACGAAATACAGTCTGTTAAATAAAATGAAATCGTATTCAATCAAAACAATTTATTGAAAAATGTTAAAGTGTTAAGCAAGCCCATTTAACGGCAGTGTTTATTTTTTAAATCGTTGTAATGCAAACACTTGTTTCTACTTTTATATTTTTTTATTTTCATCAAAGAAAAAAGTAAGAAGTTTTTATTACATTATAAACTTTATTCAGACTCATACTTCATTTTTGGTGACGTTTTTACATAGCATTTTTACCTAAAATATTTGAAGAAATTTAATCTTAAAACATGCTATGAATATATACGAGTATTCTATTATTCTGAGAAACTAATTTGTACATAAAAGTATTTTTTATTAGATTCCTATGTAAATATTCTTTACCTCATGTTATTTTACGTCGTTACGTTGCCGACCCACAGAGGTAGGCAAAGAGAGGCTTTTCCTTGACATATTCTCTCTTGCCTAAATAATAACATGGTAATCGCAGAGTAACATTATAATACCAACCCAATATTGGTGTTCTGAGAACTTAATTTTTACCTGTGTAGTATTTTATTCTTGAATGATTATCTTAACATTTACATGTAATATTATCCTTAAACAGCAAGATTTTTTGAAGCGGCGGCGGTAGTTTAGTGGTTAAGGAGTCGGCCTTACGATCGAGACGTCCCGTCTCGAATCCTGGCCATTATCACCAATTTACATACACATACATACATAAACTCACGCCTATATCCCCGAAGGGGTAGGCAGAGGTGCTAGCACCCACATTTCGCCAATTTATGTTTAGGTCCCATTGTAATAGGTGGCGAGTCTATTGGCATTAACCGGGCATTTATAAACCTGCGATAAATACACACATAACTACGAAAAGCATCGAAAAGTCATTACTGGTGTGTGCCATGGTAAAACCTGGGATCGAACCCAAGACCTCGTCTCGGCAGTCCATTACCAGTATTTTTGTGATATTTTTTAGGTTAGTCTTGGTTAATCTGTCCATTTTTTTCACAAGAACGTAGGTGGACGAGTATATATAAATAGGGTACATAAATTCTTTTAATTTTCATAAATTTTCTATTCGACTAACCGAATATCTAAGTACTTACTTTTTAAATATGCAACGAATTTCACAGACTGCGTCATAAGAGACTCAAAACAAACTTAAGTAGTGTACATAAGTCAGCGTTTTAAAACTGGCTTTTATTATTCAAAAATGTCACGCAATTTTTTACATTTTGCTCTCTTGTCATGTTCTGCGGCTCTTTCCATTCCCCTTGAGGTTAAGGGCTGCTCTTTGAGTAGGTACCTGAATCAGCGGTTTACATCGAAAACATGCCTTAAGCAAAATCTTTGGATGGAGTGTTGTTCTTATGGAAGTTTGAATAGATATTTACTCCTATATTATATATTACAATGTCCACATTTCGCTTCAAATGAACTTGTATTCCTGCATTTTTTGCAGTAAGTAATATTTCATAGCAATCACATTCGTAATTACTTAAGCCTAAGGACTTGAATGCGATAAACACTACCTGCAGATTAATCCAAGCTGTATAGCCTAATGAATGTTGGAATGTTCCCAAAAGAATATTATATTTGAAGGATAAAACTCGTAACATACTTACCTCAGCATTTACATTATTCTAATTTGATTCTGATCTACGAGATTAGTGGTATGATTAATAAATTGTTTGCTACAGTAATTCAGTATCCAGGTCAGATAACAATAAACACAAAAAATCACAAACACCACAGCCCTTGTAATTATTACTATGGTTACGATGTAGATTTTGCTGGAAGTAGGCAAGTAGGTATGTTGTAGAAATGATACGTGTTAATTATTGTTCTTCTAATGTATATTACGAACATCTAATAGTTAATGGCGGGAACTGCTGAAGTGACATCTCAAGTTGTACAGTGTTGACAGTTCTATCTCTACGTACAACCTTATCAGAATATAATAGGTCTTTACATAATATGAAATTGCCGTCATTTTCTTACAGATTCATGAGTTCGTTATTCCTGTAGTTCAATAGCTAGTTCCATTGTTGATATTTTGTTTTCAAAGTTGATTTCAAGATTTTATAACTCTGTATTAAATTTTGTTTTTATTGGCCGCTTGGTAAATTAAATTCGGTCTTTAAAAACAATACTTCCTTCATGCTATCCATTTTGATGATAAATTTCGTATTACTTTTTACAACTGTCACTTTTTATCAATGTAATAAAAGTTGCTGTTTGCTTAATGTTGTCTCATTCATACACAAAAAAATCATATGCATTTGTCATTTTAAAAAAAAAAATGCAAATATGTCAGAAATGAAAATTTTGTAACCACCAATTTCTTTAAACAAAACGGCAATTTCATTAATTATTCATTACTCAATTTATTTTATAGGCTTGCTTTTTTACTATGTTTAGATAGAGTGCTGACATATTTTTTCATGTTCTTTACATTTTCACATATTCACGCCAATCTTATAGGTTGAGAAACACAAATTTGTAATGGTATCTTATAGTTTTTGGCCTTTTATATGATATTACCATACTATACCATTATAGTACCTACCTAACCATAATTTAAGTAGTTAAAAGGATGACTTACATTTTCAGTGGCTAGTTTTTTCAAAATCTGACAATCCTCCCAATATTGAGACACCTTTGTCGTACGGTGAGCTGAGGTAGGATTAATGACTTCAAGCAAATCCTTATCTGCTGATCCTAAAACTAAATATTGCTATACTCGTAGATCGTTATTTTCTGATACTCTCCAAGACGTTAATTGGTAGTGCTTGTGCGGCTAAACACATTAATTTCCTTGCGATTTACACTTTATAAGGAACATAGTAAGGAATCGGGTCAATTATTTTTTTCTAAATTTATTTACCTGCAACATTTTCATTTAGGAATTTATTTTCGGCACACCCATTTTTTTTACAAAGTGCCCGATTGACGGCAATAAGCTCCCCTCTATTACGTGACACCAAAAATCAACAAAATTTTAAATATATATAGAATATTTTGACATACCTAATTCATAAAATATTTTGATACTGGCAGCAGTGGGAGCAGTGTAAATGGTTATTTTATACAGAAAAGCTCATATGTTTGACTTTATAAGTTTGCTTCATAAAAGGTTCTTTATTATTTTTGGTTCTTTATCCTAAACGGTTCATTCTTATTGATATTCCAGTCAATTTCTTCTCAAAGTTTACTAAGACTTGAAATACTTCGCCTCTTTATCATAATTTGTTTATAAAATTATTCTTTACAATATAAAAAATATGAATGTAAAGATTTGATGTTTTTACAACATTTTCTATGTTTGTAAGTGATAAATGGATCTTTACAAAAATGTTTTCTGACTCGTGAATCCAAAAACTATGTTCCTATCTGTTTTTGTTTAGAGCCGTAAGTTGGATCTAAATATAGTAGTATCTATATAATTAATAATTAATTACTAAAGCTGTTGGTCAAACCCGAGTCTATCGAACATTTAAAAAAATATTATGTGTACCTATACTGTAATTTCTATTTCTGGTATACGATTAAAAGTTATATATCTATCTCACAATAATTATCTTTTCTACTTAATGAAGTGTCAAAAAAAATACTAAATAGAACCACCTACGTAGTTGCAATATTAATTATAAATAAAGAATACTCAGCAAAATATAGAAATTTAGCTCGACTTTCATACGAGTGTGGCATTAAGTCGTCCACCGTAGTTATATTCACGAATAAAGTGACGACAAATTAATCTACGCATTTTTCATAACTTCGTGGAGGCCTTCAGCCCTTTGGAGCCTAAAAAGGTTCTTTGTTGTAACACAATGACGCACAGTAAATATATTGCCTACGGGTCACACACATCATTGCTTTAAAAGAATACATTTATAAAGGATTTTACAGCTGTAGGTATGTTCCTGTGGTTATTATAGAAATGTTAAAATTAAAAGTAGGAATCCCACTATAGTCTCTTCGCCGCGCTCTCATTTGCAAACTAGTAAGCAAGGTTTCTACAGGATAGGCAGCACGTGTGTGGCGCCTCTGGTGTTGCAAACGTCCATAGGCCACGGTGACCGCTTCCCATTAGGCGGGCCGTGTGTTTGTCTGCCTAGGTGGCAGACAAGCAGTGGTAATATAAAAAAACTAGTCAGTTACACTTAGACTTTACCTCTACCTTCAAAGGTTGTCGCTAAAAAACTATATCCCAAAGCAATAGGCAGAGGTCTCCGAAATGAAAGCCTCTAATGTAATCACAAACATGCTGAGATGTTGATGTTTCAAATTGAATTTAGATCGGAAAAAATGAATTCTACGACGGGACTCGAACCAGCGATCTTTCCTTTCCTTTTACTTTGCTTTTACACATTAATAGCCGTAAAATATAGGTACTCTTTGATAAAACTAAATCACAACTTCATTGTTCTACAATTGCAATATGATAAAATATATGATGAAATGATTGACAACAAATCAGAAAATATCACAGTAATCTGCCGCACCATTAAGTCTTGTTCCTTACCAGCTCACGTGTTACCTTCTTCCTACAGTCCCGGGTCAGTTAAACGGGGCGTGAAAAAGCATCTGATGAGGCCGTTAAACTGAGCGCCACCATTGTAACACTTTACGTGTTTGTAGTGGTGACCCTCCTTCCTAAGACTTTGCCTTCAGCTTACCATCAGGTGGAGTGAAGTCAAATTGAGGTGTACCAAATATTAAAAAGAAAATCGCACGTCTGGGAAGCAAACTTATTCGTATTTACCGTAGTAATAAATATGCATACGTTCAAACAGCATTACGGTGCAAGTCTTATGTTCGATCTGGCGCGCCCTGAACCCGACCCTTATTGGATCGTTACACAAGTTCAGAATGTAAGAATTTTGTTATTTTCCTTTTACTTACAAGAATTCTTATTTGATGTTGATCTTTAGAATACGATTGACTTCATAGGTATTTAAACTACAATACTCACGTTTTTATTAGAGTTTCTGGGATATTTATCATATTGTACTTGTTCTTCCATTTTGAAAACTTTAATAGTATCTAATTTATAACATAATATAACATTAACTCACGTCTATATCCCCGAAGGGGCAGGCAGAGGTGCTAGCACCCATATTTCCCCCGTTTATGTTTAGGTCCCAATGTAATAAGTGGCGAGCCTATTGCCATTAACCGGGCACTTATAAACCCGCGATAAATACACACTTAACTTCGAAAAGCATCAAAAAGTCATTGGTGTGTGCCATGGTAAAACCTGGGATCGAACCCGACACCTCGTCTCAGCAGTCCATTACCCATACCACTGGGCTACCACCGCTATCTATCTAATTTATAGTTGGAAAAAAAACCTACTGACTATACACTATGGGCCTGAAAAGCTCTAGGTCTCTCAATTCTCTATGTGCGGGAAACTTGTGCTCTGAAAGGGAAATTCTAAACACTATTTCACTTACGTCACAATGTCTGCATTAATTATTATCCTCTGCAACCTACTTCGAAATGAGTTCCATTGCACTCCTCAGGTAGTATTAAATTCCGGAGGACCGTACTCAAACACCGATCTTCAATTTAATTGAATATTCAAGAAGTTAACTTACACTAAGGGAATTCTTAAGTTCTACCAGGTATGGAGTGTAGTTTTAATAATCAATAATAATTTTATCATAGTTTAGAAATATTTTAGGAGCAATATAGGTACTACTATTTATGGGAGGTGTGATGCAAGATAACCGCCTTGTGATAGATTAATTTGTTATTTAGATATTTAGTTTTTTTTTAATACTGAAATTACAAAATATCGCCTCTAACACCTCCAGTTAAGGTCTCCTTCCAATCCAAGGCAAGATGTGGACACTGTAGTCCCACACCCGAGGGGGCCGTCGCTGGCCCAGGGTCAGCCGGGCCATGAGAGATAAGCCGGAGGCTTCCCTCCCCCACGGCAACTTCCCAAGACGTCGGTTTTGGTTTGGTTCGAGTTCGACATAACCTAGCTAGCTGACTTACCCGTGGGGATTTCCGCACGGGGAAAACTAGAAGGGCGTTTACTTAACTGTTAGTGGCATGTCCAGTCCTGTAGGGCTAGCATGGCGCGAAGACAAAAGTCCCCGGGGAGTGGAGAAAAATTTGTCTTTCCCTCCTTCTCTCTCCCTTTAGCTAGCATGGCGTCGAGGAGAGACTAGTTTGTCACCGGGGAGAACGTTTGTCCACTCAATGCTACCAATATACGAAAAAGTATTATTCGACCAAATTGATAAAACCTAGCAACGTGCATATTTTATAAGTGCAACATTGACTTTTTAAATTGTCGGTGTTATTTTAATTTCATATAATGTAGATATAGCTAAGTTAGTAAGTAGGTATTATTACCTTGTAATAGGATGTATTGTGTTACGTAATGTGTCGTAATAATATAGAATTATATGTTTGGATTTTTTATACAACTTAGGTGGTAGACGAGCACACGGCCCACCTGTTGGAAAATGGTTACTATGGCCTATCGATGTTTGTAATGCCTAGGGTGTCACACTCGTACTGCTGACCGCTGTAGGGGGGGGGGGTCCCACTATGACCGGGACCGGTTGTAGAGTCCATATATAATATATGTATATATATACATACATATACACATACATATACATATATATACATATATATACATACATATACATATATATATATATACACATACATATACATATATATATATATATACACATACATATACATACATACAAATATTAATACTTTATTACTGGATTTTAAATATTGAAGGTCAAAATTATTTGAGAAAAATATTTAAATCCCCCCCTTCCCCATATATATAAATACCATATATATACCTAGATATGTTATATATACATTACAATTTTAATTCATTAATTAATTAATCAAATTCAATGTATTTATTTTTCGGTTACGATTTTTGTCCCCACCTCAATAGTTCGGAGACTAATATCTCTCTATAATCTGTCAAAAAGAGACATATCTTGTCCACTTTACGGCTGCCGTGCTAAGCAAGTGGAGAAAAAGTCCCTTGTCTACGTCACAGCGAGGGACATAAGTTATCTCCTTCGACGCCATGCTAGCAATTAGGGACAAACGCGTTTGTCCCCGCCAATTTGACATAAGCGGTGGAGAGAGATATTTGTCCCGCGCCCGTGTTAGGCCTGCTGTAGAGAGATTGAGGTTTTTTCAATGTACCTAATTTATTAAACTTTAAGTTGCCTTGCAAAAAAACAGATCGTTTGAAAAAATATTTTACTGACTAATAAATATTATGGTAGTATGGTAGGTACTTAGAATTAGACAAGTCCCTAAATATTAAATATACAAGTAAACAAGACACCGATAATATATGGCAAAGGTTCAATTTAATGTAGTAAGTCGCGTAAGGTACACGAGTCTCGAATGGATGAGACCCTCGTAAATTATTAAGACATATTACATGAACTAAAACATAAAACCGGCTTGACGTAAATACTTACCATTAATAAAAACATCCAATCATCATGTAAGTACCGAACTTACGTCAGATATTACCTAATGCAATTATCTAAGAGAAATTCCTTGGTATTAAAAGACAACAGTTACGATGAGTGGTCATAAAACTTTGTCCCTCCTCATAATAAAATCTAGGAAGATGTTTGAATAATTTTCTTCCTACCTCACTGCCCAACCTTGTATAAAACGTCCTTGTACTAAATTATAGATCCTTCTAATTAAGATTATCTTTTTAATTACCTTTCCGCACGTATCCGCAGGTATCGATCGAAGAAACTCTACTAATAGGTACATACCTATTTTAATGGCATGGTTAGAAGTTTATAAATCAATAAATAGTCGCCAATTAGTGTGATACACTGACTTAATTTTATCTAAATTTATTTGATAAATATATAAAACTAAACAAGCAAATAATACTCAATGCATTTCGTAATGGTCTAGTATAGAAATACAGCTTTTCAAACGGAAATATGTCATAGATTCATAGTTTCAGTTATTCACAATCTGTAAACATCAGTAGGACTGTTTACTGTGAAACTTAAGACCTAAGTGTTTAATCTTCAATTAAAAACTACTGCCTTAATGGGTAGCTTTTAATTGCAGAGTAAACTCTTATTAAATTGAATGGAAGCTCTGGTAATCCAGAGCCTCTTTACTTAAAAATATATATGAACTGTGTGGGTTTTTCTTAAAACTGTGTGGGTTTTTCTTAGTTCCTTTGAGGTCAGCTTATCAAAATCCATTGTGAACCAATGCTTAACCTTATGAAAAGTATTCAAAGTTTTTAGGTTCATCAGTAGACATACAATAAAGTCAATCAATGTATAATTATGTAGTATGGTATCGGTCCACCTGTAAAAGTACCTTCTACGGACCATTAACAAAATCACATTATTTGTCGCTCCAGGAACCCAGATGGTTACAAGATAAGTAAGCAGCTGATAAAAGCTAACTTATACTTGAAAAACAATTTCGTATTTCTGTAAACTTGAACTTAGTTGACCAGTATACTGCTCTTAACGGCATTATCACTGATGATAGGTTCACAGAGAACTATTACGATTCTAATATATTATATAGATCGATTACGTAAGGAAGCAAAAAGTGTAATTCCATTCTACAGGTGACTCTCGTTCTGGATCGTTCCTGGTGCAAAGGCTGGCCATTGCAGTTCAGCGTGGAAACGTAACTTGTTACGTTTGAGTAATTTAATAAAGTTATTAGTACCTATACTTAGAGGGACAAAGTGTGCGAGTGAAGTACCTATCTTCACACAAAATCTAATTGTGTAATCTCACTATCTTGTATAAATATAATATATGTGTACATGAAGAAAAAGAAAAAAAAAAAAAAAAAAAAATGTGTTTGAAAATGACATATACTCATATGAATCGTGAAAAGTATTTTACTTGAATGCACCAGCTATGGTAACGTGTTTCACAAACCAATCAACTAGTCAGAAATAACCAGCTGTCATAAAAAGTGTACATTTAATTTAATTTTTTTAGTCGCAGTTTTCCTGTATTTTATTGGAAAAATATGTAAAATTGTAAACGGTATTCTGTTATGTGTCAGATTGGATGGACTCCATTATATTGGCGGGTTATTCAATTAATCTGCAACACAGATATTTTGTTATGTATTTAGTTGACAGAGCGGGAGTGTCCGTTTCAATAAGTTGGCGGATTATGCTTTTGTCCGTATCAATCTGTAATTTGTGTGTTTATCAGTTTCGGTTTTGCCATGCGAGCACCACATGTTGAATATTTTGCTTTACGTACCAAACGATTCGGTGATACGTTCATTATGCGTATATCTAAAGAGCGGACCGCCCTGTCCGAATTTATGTTTCCGGATAGAACTTAGTAGACTTCAAGACTAGAGTGAATAGGTTACTTCTAGGCAATCGTGCTCCACCGTTGACTAGATCATCACTTACCAACAGGTGAGATAGTGATCAAATGCTACTCTATCGAACATAAAAAACCCTTTTAATATATAGGTAATAGTGGTGTTTTTAACTATCTAAAATTATTTTAAACAATAAAAGTAACATGATAACCGTTGCCAGTTTTGTACGTGAGATAAATAACATCGTATGTTTAAAAATATAGGTATATCAAGTAGGTACAAGGTATAAAATAAACAATCATAATTTCAAACACAACGACAAAGATAAATGCTACTTTAGATCTGCTCAATCTTCACTGCACAATTAATTATCCGACAGTAAAAGATCAAAGTTGCAAAGTAAATTAATTGCTACCTCTCTATTATATCGCAAATACTACTAAATACACGTCTATGCTTATTTATAGAGTTTTAATATATGACGTACTTACTGTACATTTTATATTACAGCAGAAAAGCATCCGGCCCACCTATTGAAAAATGGTTACCGTAGCCTATGAGTTTGCAACACCAGGGACATTATTCTCGTGCTGCTGACACTGTTGAATCATTTTAATGCTCATCTTGAAGAGGTGGTGATGGGAGGGGAGTTAAGAGAGTTTCTGTACCACTAGGGCAAAATACAAATTGGCCTTCCTACTGACAGCAAAAATCTCTCTAGTGAGCTTTGACTACCCTACTCACCCTCGGAAATACATCACAAGGTTATTTTAGCCGCAGTATTCTGTAGGGTGGAGGTACTTTATCAGTCGGATTGCTCAACTGGGACGGAGATACCGTCGCGTCCGGCGTTCTACCTCTGCTTCTATATTCAAATCTTGCTTTATTCTTTTGTTTTTCGCTACTCCACTTGTTTGTAATTACAAATTGCAGAAAGAAAAGCAAAAAGACCCCGGATACAGTTGGGACATAACGACAAGATGGTGATGATGATGATGATGATCCACACATTCCTCTGGCATCTCCAGATATGTAATGTATTTTTTTTTATTAGTATGCTTACTGTTTCAAATCGATTGAAATCGGAAAAGTCGCCCACGTTCGTTGTATAGGAGAATTTCGAATAGTCATAATCATAATCATAATCGTTTATTTGCGAAAATGGGTAAGGTGATTACATGGTACATTATTTTTTGAATAGCCAAATTCCGCCTCAAGGCTTGCAAATATGGGTACTTAATAATACAATTTTGTGAACTACATAGTTACGTAATCATTTCAATTTTATACTGAATGTCATAATGACTAAATTTTGAGACACAATAAAATTACTTTATACTTAATTAAAAAATACACAATAATTCCAATTTTCATAAAATGAATAACAATGTCAATAAAGAAATAATGTCATAATGAATAAAATTTATCGGCTCAAGACGTGGCTCCGTAGGTATCTCAGCAGTTAGAGCATTCCCCTGTAAGGGGCTGACCGCAGGTTCGAGTCCCGTCATTTTTTACTCTCCATCGTATCAGTGAAGCTAAATGAAACAAAAAATTCATAAAAAAACCTCACTGCAAAAAAAAAAAACAAGTAGCGCCATCTTGCGACTTCATGTTTTTCATGAAATTTTTGTTTCATTCAGCTTCACTAACACTATGGAGAGTGAATAACGCAAGTTAAACGGGAAAAAAAACAGGAAATCATAAAAAAAATACTTTGTCGTCATTTTTTTTCATGCCAATATGTTGTGTACCAGGGGCCTTAGGCTTCGGGAGTGTTCCCCTTACAGCTAAATGAAACCAAAAAATTAAGTACTCATAATGTTAATATTAAATGTCACGAATAGTCAAAAGGCATTCATTTGTTTATCAACAACGCGGTAACATCCAGACTCCCGAGGCATTTGTGTATTTTAATTTAACATTTATAACCGACCTACACCGATGTGTTTTTGCAAAGTTGAAATTTGTTTCAGAACATTCTATTAACCCGTGTTTAGCAAATATTTACTTTGCCCGATATTGAATATGATACTGAAACAGATTTAAAGATGATAATACGTGTCTAAGTTGTTAGTATGTTGTACTCAAACACTGCAAAATTCTGATATACTAAATTGACAACCTACAGAAAGGTATATAACGAATTAATAAATCTATACTCCATTTGTTTATGTACTTAAATAAACGTAAACAATCTTAGCGTGTCTTTTTAATATAGTTTGTTTAAAAACTCAGTATCAAAATACTTTTCTATTCAGTAGCGCATTTTAAAGACTAAAAACCTGTGTCGAACTTCTAGTTAGTCAGTTAGTTTAGTTTATTGATTTAACATATGTTTTTATAAGTAGTTGTTTTATAAGTAGTTAAACAAATTGAGTATAGGCAATCGTAGTAGATACAAAAAAAAAAAATATTAAAAATTGCAAATGGCAACCAGGCCAGCGTGAAAACAGTAGGCCAAAGAATTCCAACATTGGTAAAGGCCTGTGTCCATCAGTAGACTGCAATAGGCTAATTGATTGATTGATTGACTCGAAGTATTGCAATAATAGGTATTGACATTGCGACGCGGAAGAACATTAACATCCTGAATAATTATATTAATGAAATAATATAAACCATCAAACACCTCTTTCGATACTAATTGTATCGAACAACGACAAACAAAACTTACCTTTTTGTTTCACACTTTTATTATTATGAACTATTAATAATTGCTGATAATTGTAAATAATTAAATATCATCTTTATAATTTATTATTATCAATAATTAATTAATTAATCACATTGCACATGCACTTATAAAAACGACTATGTAATAAAAGTAAATACTGTTAACGAATGGCAAAAAAAGATGACATTTAAATACTAATGACTGACCATGCGACGTCCTGAACAATTAACCGCCTACTCATATTTAAAGAACAATTTTTAAACTCTGGCCCTTTCGACAAACAATTGGAGGGTTGTTATGTAATGAATTTGTTTGTTAAATTCAGGTAAATTGTTTTGTTGGTTTGTTAAATTGTATTTGTTTCAAAACGGGTGCGACTTGTTACTGTTAAAATCTTTATACTAACGTATTGTTTCAAAAGTGATCTAGATCAAATTTTATAAAAATCTGCTTGAAAATAATTTATTGTATTTGAATAAAAAATTAATAAATGATAAATTTAACGGCGTTTTTAATTTATTAATAGATGCTATCTTAATATGTTATCTTAGTGAAACCTTTAGAAATTTCACCAAAAAAGAATTTTAAATATTTATTTTCGAACAAAATTTGAACACTAACTGACTATACCTAACTGATCTAACTAACTGACTAACTATACCTAGAGAGATACAAATACGCGGTTATTCACCTGACTTTAATTAATTAATTTTGTCTCTACATTTTAGTATAAGATTGCCTTCCATTAAGTTTTGTTTTTGCTCCATTGTTCCACTTTTACTTTGTTCTTAGTAATATTTCTTTGATATTTTCATAAAAACATTATGACCGGAAAAACTGTATTCAGTGGCAAGTTTTTAAATACAGTGTTCATTCTGTTCATTGCTGAAAAATAGGAAGCCATTGAATGAAAGCAAGTTGTGGATATTAAAGCGCGGGAAATATTGTATGGACCTGTTATTTTGCTCTCATTGTGGCTATTGTGTTCAAAGTGCTGCGGTAATGAATGAACAAATGCAGACCAGTAGCTGCAATCATTTTTATTTGACAAATAATCTTTAGAAAGATTTGTTATTATTATTTATCCAAAAATCAACATAAGCGAGCTACTCATAATCACAATCATAAATGCTATGAACACAGTTTAGGTCAAAATTACACACACCTATAGGTATTTATTACAAATTACTTACTCATGGTTGGTCCCAACCAATACCAAAATTTCCTTTTTGATATGCATTGTCTTAGCATTAAGAACAAAACCTTCAATTTTATTCATTTATATAGAAAAGTTCATGTAAGTTGATGAATTAATGTGTAAATTTAGAAAATAAATGAATTCTAAACTTCGTTAACCCTCGTCAAAAAATTTCAGAGTCCCTTGATCATCTTGAAAAGTTACAGGCGCCGCAGATAAACACTTTTACTTTACATGTAATCAGACTTCGAACTTCAAATAAGCTTATCAACAGTTTAACTTCAAAGCCGGAAACATCAAATTAGGTGGCCGACGTTTAATTATCAAAACATTTTACCACTACCAAATTAAACGGAACTCTAAAAGCAATTTAGGGTTCTGTACTTCAAAAGGAACAAACGGAACCCTTATAGCATCACTTCGTTCTTCGTCTGCCCGGTTGTTTCCCTGTCAAAACTTTTTTTTAAGAATGTGCATCAGTTTTAAATGACTCCCACTAGACTTATTCTTTTTCTGATCTCATACCGTGACGTCTTGCAAAAACCAATCTTGTAAGTCAACGCATCATCACTATCACTACATAGTATAAAATAAAGTCGCGTTTTCTGTCCCTTTGTATGCTTAACTACGCAACGGATTTTGATGCGGTTTGTTTCAATAGATAGAATGGTTGAAGAGGAAGGTTTATATGTATATAACATCATGCTACAACTAACAGGTGCGGAGCAGGAATGAAAAATGTTGCAAAAACGGGGTGACGCAGACGAAGTCACGCGGGTCAGCTAGTTTAAAATATATTGCAGATTATGCAGCATAAGTGCGAAACACTCAGTGCGTAACTTTGACTTGCACTTGACCGGTGTTCTTCATCTTTTACAAAGTTTGCAAAGCTGAAAACGTAATGCTAATATGGATGTGTTGTATGTTTCCTTGGGGGCGTGAATCGCCCTCGGCTTGATACTAAAATAAATTTAGGACCAATAAAACGCACAATGGCTTTGATTTCCTTTTATTATGTCTACTACGCGCGTCATTCGACACTCGTAAGACGCAAGTATTACCCCATTGTGATCTGCAAACGAGAGTGTTCCTTAAGAATAACTCATATTTGTGTATGCTTGATCGGTTTTTACAGTGAATAAAGCAGATTATTGGAATTTATGGAGCTAAGTATGTCGCTATTTTTCAACCTTATCCACATCACTTAGATATCATTTATACATACTCAAGTTCTGTTTACTTTGATGGGTATCTCCAAGTGATGCTTCTCATCTTTTAAGAGGGTTTTTACGTTATGACGACAGAAGTACAGTCATTATCAAATAATCGTTAGGGAGTGAACGCAAAAAATTACTATGCTGTTACCATGCTGTTACCATGCTGCTCTGAGCACGTAATTTATTTTAAATAATATCTTTTCCACTCAAATATTCTTTATGATACAACTACCCTACAGATAAATATGATATTAATGTCAACCTTTGTTTTTATAGACGAGTAAACAAAAGAATGATCGAATAAATAAAAGTATACTTATCCCAAAAACAAAAAGTAACAACAAAATTATCTCCCCTTAGTATATAACATTTATATCAAATATTCAAACCAAATCATATGAATACCAACATCTGTCCATTGTAGCGGTAAAGTTGTGAGTAACTTGCAGTGTAAGGACTTGTTTGGTGACAATATCGTGAAGCAACAACAAGTCAGTGAACTAATATTGTTTCCTCAAGTTTGTCGCGCAACACCACCCGAAGGAATCTAACAAATACTATACTTTGATATACCTCTCAAACTTTAACGTGTTTTGGGTATTATTATATTGATATTATTGTAAGTCATAACTTTCTGAAGTTTTGACGATTGTTTTGCATTATCTATTTTACGTAAAATTGATAAAATTGAGCAGGTAGGTACTACCATCTTGAACCAAATTATTTATATATATGTATTGGGGGAGGGACGGGCACCCATCACTCACCCACGGATCAACAATTCCTACGATAACCATAGCAAACTATTAATAATTTTCATAGAAAGGAATGCCAAATCGCAACCTTTAAAGTAATTAAAAAAACTTGTCGTGGGTTTAAGCAATATTCCGAAGAATGAATTTTGACACGTGTTTCGCCTCTACACGAAGCATGTACATAGATAAGATTTCATTTCTTTCCACACTTTTGTGCACATTTAATTAAAGAAATTACGTTTCAATCTCAAACTCGTGTCTATGAAACTAATTATTTCAATCCTTAATAAATTATAGTGGTAGTGTTCTTTAAAAAGGATAAGGATAGGGGAAATGTGAGGAGAGAAAAATAACTTCGGATTGGACTCCTGTTAGTTTTTTTTTTTGATGGAAAAATCTGAGAGGATGATAAACAAGCCTGCAAATGAGCTGTTCACTCAACTTGCTACTGAAGCAAATTTCTGTATCTAGACTAAGTAAATGTTTATAAATAGACCAAAAAAAGCCCGCTGAGTTTCTTGCCGTAGTCTTCTCAGGCTGGGGCCGCGTTTTGAACCGGCTTCAAACGCGACTGGATTAGCACAGGGATGATGATGATGATGACATAGGTATACTCTTACATTACAGTCACATACTTCTTCTTTAGAGTATTATGTTTCCACTAGCTACAATCCTGACATAATATCATTCGTTGACCATAATTATTTTATAGCAGATTGTTGATTTTGACCTAACCTTTCCTCAAAATATCCCAGGTATATGATTGGCATACATACGCCTAAGTCGACCTTTGACGGGTTGACCAATTACTCGTGCCTCATAAATCTGTGTCTTCAGCTTATAAAGTATCTGAACAAATTACCTACGCAAAATTATTAATGATACGGATGATCTGTAAAATATATAAAATAGGATCGTGCTAAAACAATTTTTTTAGAATATATCGCAAAAAGAAAATGTTTGAGTTAGAACAGACCGCATAAATTACAATATACTGACGTCTATATTAATGATGGAGTGATCATAGCGTGTCCAGAAATAAAATAACGTAAATGACAAAATAAATGTATTATAACACAACATAACATAACATAACATAACATAAACTCACACATATATTCCCGAAGGGGTAGGCAGAGGTGCTAGCACCTACATTTCGCCAGTTTATGTTTAGGTCCCAATGAAATAGGTGGCGAGCCTATGGCCATTAACCGGGTACTTATAAACCTGCGATAATATCATTAATATTCCTCAATTAATTAATCTATTGCAACCGATCATCCTCTTTCCGTATCCTATTCATTCCAGACACTTTTTTCAGGTCATCCGTTCAATTTGCTAAGGTACTCAGCGTCATTAGGTACGCCACGTTTGGTGTCACTACGAATGTAACAGAAAAATTGCAGGAATTCACATATGTTTTATTATTTTAAATTCCGTTACCTATTCAAAATATATTAATACTAGCTGTTGCCCGTGACTCCGCCCGCGTGGATGTCGATTATCGCGTTGTACAACTCTACTCGATTCTTTTAAACCATCGCGGCGTTTACTCATAGTGTTTATAATTTTCGGGACTTCACGCGATATATTTTTCCTCGGGGGAAACTTACTTTTGCACTTACTTTTGCCGACGTTTCGCACCCGAAACGTCAGCAAAAGTTTAGTGTTCAAAAATATATCTCGTGAAGTCTACTCGATTCTCTACTTGCCTCTCTATATTAGTGTTAATAGAACGAAAATAGATAGCGATATTAGCGCCAATGTATAGAAATCTACCGGATCTATTAAGATTTATGCTTATTGTTCCGCTCGCTTGAATGGAAGCGTGATGATATATAGCCAACGTTATTCCTAGTTTTTATAGGTGAAAGAATTATTAAAATCAGTTCAGTAGTTTCGGAACCTTACAAACAAACAAAAAAACGAAAAAGCAAAACTTTCCTCTTTATAATTGTATGTCGTGTTGATTCGGGTAGTATGGTATAATCCGATAGTGTGTATAAAATTATTTCATTACAGACAAGACAGACAAATATATTACAGCTGCGAATGCGACCGGAATTAACGCATGGATGATGATGTTGGTGATGATGCGATGATGGATATATGAAAACGACTTCCCATTTTCAATCACCTAATACATAAATCGTGACGTAAATTCAGTAGTTGCACCGTTATGGATTTGCAGTGAATGTTACGTTATGTGTGCCAAACAGCTAAACGTAGGAATATAAAAGTTTCCTATTTATTCACGTGAAAGTTCAAAATTGTTTATGCCGGATTTATGTTTATATCTTAAAGGTCCTTTAAGAAAGCAACTTTATTTATTCCAGTAAGATTCCAGTCCAACATAAACTGAAATCTGTTTTGTTTCCTACTGCACAATTTTAACCTTCTTGACCTTTAAGGAACTACTTCCCGAACCCATAGAGTTCATCTATTTGCCTAAAATCAGGTGGGCCTGACCCTAAAGTTATTCGTATTGACCCCATATTCGATACGTCAACTTATAGACTTAGAATCTTTAATATCGCGTTTAGAATATATTTATAGTTCTACTATATTTAGAATTATGAATATATATTTTTTATGTAACTTGGGTGGCAGACAAGCACATGGCAGCACCTGATGGAAAGTAGTTACCGTGACCTATGGTAGCGACCCCAGAGATGTCATATTCGTGATGCCGATTCTTTAGAGGGGAAGAGGAGAGGGAAGAGGGGAGAGGTGAAGGTTAATAGAGTTTCTGTACTGTCAGTGTAGAAGATAAAACAGTTTGTCATATCATCTCATAGTGGTATCGAGCCCTCGGTCTTCCTACTATAAACACAAAACCTCTCCAGTGAGCTCTGGCTACCCTACTCACCGCCGCAACCACAACACTAGGTTATTATTAGCCTCGGTATTCTGTAGGGCGGAGGAACTTCCTCAGTCGTAATGCTTAATTAGTTTCAGTTGTAGTCTATCTATCTATCTATCTATACTATTATATAATTGTAAAAGATTATGTTTGTCCGCGATGGATGCAAAAACTACGGAACGGATTTCGATGCGGTTCTTTTAGTTTTTAAGGTGTTTGGTCCAATTTAAAATCTTACGTTTGTTCGATTGCAATCGGTTTAGTAGAATCAGAGTTATGATTAGTAATATTGAATTTAAGTTGCACAGATGGCGCTTAGGTCGCGATAACCGAAAGCCACGCGGGCGGTGCCGTGGGCTTAAGCTAATTGTTAATATAAACAGATTCATTCCTAAGCATATTATTTGAATTATTACAACTGTACGTCACAAATGGAACCACAGACTAAATTAGAGCACGCACTACATAGTGTTTTACAAAAACTCACAGTGTTGCCTACCTATCAACACTGTAATAGATGTCCGAATTTAGAATAATATCGTAGTAGAATGTTTCATGGCGTTTTATCTCTAAATAACTTCTACGTCTATGCAGATATATATCCTATCATTCCACTTCCAACATTTTATGGCTTGGATTAAGGGGCCATGAGTATTTCAGTGCAAGCCGGGATTAATTTTATTACTTGAGGTTAAAGTGAGCTCTCTTAAAAATATATTTCAGTACTTTAGTATTGTCAGTGAGAACACTCAAGAGTTCACTGTACACTTACATTAAATACTAAAAACAAAAGTACTCTATAAATAAGAAGAGGTGAAGGAACTTTAAATGCTAAAATAGTGTACAAATAGGACATGGATCCGATTTTAAATCTATAAAAATAAATAACATTGAAGTATTTTATTTTTAATGATAGCATACCAGTCTTCATAATTGCATGATATGTACTAAGGTTTGAGATATTTTAAAAAACTGTCGATCTGTTTTTGGTCTATCAATCTAACTATCCGTAATTCTGTCTATTTGTTAGGACTGATCTCCAAAACTAAGTAGGAAAGCTCTATATAATCTTCTTCTACTGTCGTATTTACATATCACTTGTCAGATCTTGTGAGCGTTTTCAGAGATACTCACGAGTTTATAAGGATGGTTATGGTGTAGTCCAAAGCACATAGCTGGATAACACATGGCTGAATAGCACCTAGCTGAATAGCACCTGGCTGAATAGCATCTGGCTGAATAGCACCTGGCTGAATAGCACCTGGCTGAATAGCACCTAGCAAAATAGCACCTGTGACAAATCTACTAAGCCTAACCAACCCGTCTGACTAGCGTGAAAATAGGGGAAGCCTCCCAACATTAAAAAAGTTTTATGTTCAGAAGTGAACTGCGATAGACTAATTGATTGATTGATCTCCAAAGTGACTGGATCTATTTAACTAGCAGACGGTATAAGCTTTAACTAAAACTACTATTATTTTATAAAAAGCATTAATATTTAACCAAGAAAATCAAAAAACAGATAGCATTACACTAACACTTATAATTATACATATTTTAAGACATATTAAATGCTACGAAAATATTTATGCGGTACTTAATAATGTATTCTGTATTCGTTCGTATTGTCGGTTACTGAATAAGTTGTATCCTTCAGCTTATCTCAGTAACTGCGTTTTAATTATACGCTACATTACCTTTCAGAGAAGGAAAGTAATAGGTCCGTAATTAGGAGAGTTGAATCTACGACGTGACCTTGCTTCCCGCTAGAGTTCCCGTTGGCAATTAATTGAAATCTACACAGTAATGTATATTAACCAATACTTGTAAATAAACTTTTTAAATATGAGTCATGGTTTGTGAATGATATGGAGTGGAACTGAATTTTGAATTACGAACACAATAGGAACACTAGTATTTATATTGACACCTATCGAAAGCCCGCTTTGTGTAGACAAGAGCCTTCTGTATAATAACAACGAAAAGTGCCGTCAACAAAACCGTTTTTTGCCCGTATTACTACCAATCTTACTAGTAGTAGCAACACCGATAATTGAATTACCCTACTTACTACAGAAGTTGAAAGTTGTTAAAAGTAATAAAAAATTGCCCGTGTTACGACCTTTTACTTTTATTTAAATAAACAAAAAAAACAAATAACATCACGAAACATAAACAAAAGAAAATTGGGAAAATATATTTTTTTAAATTGAAAATGTAAGCTTGTAATTTTTTATTAATTTGATACTGCCAAATCTTTTGTTCAATTTCTTTTGTTTTCCCGTTTTTCTTTAGTTTGTATTTCAAAAAAGGAACAGAAGAAAAAATTTCTCTCTCTCTCTCTCTCTCTCTATCTCTGTTTCCCTCTACACATAGGGGAAACTGGGGACACTTGATCCCTACGGGAGACAAGATACACCAATATTTTTGGAATTACTAAGCGTATTAGACTATTTTTAATGTGGTAACACTAAGGGTAATAATGTTTACTTAGTGTTGCCACACTAAAAATACTCTAATACACTTAGTTATTTAAAAAATATTGGTGTACCTTGTCTCCCATAGGGATCAAGTGTCCCCAGTTTCCCCTAGAAGTAACAGGCTCTACACAAAATAAATTAACACTTAAAGTGTCACTAAAACGCCTAGCAGAAGAGGATTCCACCACTTGCCGCTCTGTAGCGGTTCTGAAGAAAGAAATTATATCGCATCGGGTAATGCAATAAAATTTTATTATTGCTATCAATTGCTAAACAATGGGTGTATTTTCTTTTTGTTTTTTTTTCATTTCATGATTTGAAAATCTAATATCCTAACACTGAATTCATTTTGTATATCTGGGAGCAGTGCGGTTATTTATTTAAAAGAACCTTCGCCCTCTGTTTGCTCAACTCCCTACTTCTTATAACGGCCATACAAGGAATAGGGGGTTGGTACATGGCAAATATGGGAAAGGGGTGAGTCAATACACTTGGTAAATGTAACTACACTTTATTAAATTGTGTTTCCTTGGAGGCTTCTTCATGCTTGCTCGAGTGGAAATTACAGAAGAAAAATCATGTTTTATACGATTGTATAAATCATTTCTCCTTAATTTAAGATCAATAATTGTCACCTGTTTAAATTGTATATTAATGAAGAGTCAGTAAAGATTTAAAGAAATATATTTTAAATTTTTAATATTAGGATTTGATGAGATCACGTGTTCAATCCCCACTCATTGTTCATTGGTCTGATTGTGCTTCGGAGAGCACGGTTTTCATAGGAACGTCTATGGCAGTTGGTTACAGGGAAAATAGGTGAAATGGCCCGGTCAACAGTGTCCCCCCAGGAGGTAGGAGTAGGTGGTAGTAAGAGTGCCCCAAATTATAGATCACAACCCGTCCACTATAGTTTTAGGTGGTGGTAAATTTTTGGTGTATAACTCGTTATAGGTACACCAAAAATTTATGAAATCAGAAGCTCTAACTTTGATATCATTAAATATGTGTGTGTCCCGTCCCACCTTCTCCATTCCTACACAGGACAACGCGTGCAAGACTTAGATGTCACCCACGTACGGTACATACAATTTCATCAAGAACCAGGCGGTTCGGTGACTCTTTTCTATGTGCACCATTAAGTCCTGGAACGCTCTGCCAGCACACGCGTTGCCTTCATTCTACAGTCTCGGGTTCAAGCGGGGCGTGAAAAATCAACTGCTGAAGCCGTCAGGGTGGGGACCGCCGTTGCAGGGTTTGTACCTCTGCTTACCATCCGGCGTGGAGCAGAAAATTTTACGACGTAAACATAAAAAAATGATATTATAAGTGAGGCTAATGATTGTCTAGAGAAATAAAAATGTACTTCAAGTAAGTACACTTGTTGTCTAACAAAATATAATCTTGTTACACAAGTACAACTTTACCGATTCTTAAGAAATAAGGGAAATGGGACCGCTATCTGCAGATTATGCCAGGGAAAAGTTAGATTATGTCAGCTAATGAGGCCCCAAGTTTGCACCTCACGTACTTTATAGACTCACGTCTTTACAATACTCGTAGTTAACGTTAAGAATTTGAATATAGTCAGAATATTATTGAGTGGTAAAAAATGTAGTCCAAGGCTTAGACCAGATCGTTGGTACGGTAGAACGGGGTGGATAGAGATCGAAGGGCGAATAGAAATGAAATGGTCAGCTAAATGCTGTAGTTATTTTCTTTAAAGCGAAAATTTCGACTTTTCTGTTCATTATAATAACAGAATCAGGAAATATCTGTTATTGGGCTTAGTTAAAATTTTGTAAAAGAATTTATTTAAAATATTGCTATGACCATTTCATTTCTATCCACCCCTGTATTCCTATTCACCCCGTTTTACGGTAGTGTTGATTCATTACGAGGAACATATAATGTCAATAGAACTATGTAAATAAAAGTGAATCACTGAAATGTATGTGCGCGTATAACTAACGAACGTCTGCACCAATCTGCATAAATCTTATTATAATAAATTTTTAATTTTATTAGTATAGTCGGTGCTACCACAGACTGGTTCGTTATGAATAGCGTGTCATTAAGTGAAATTCGACATTTATTTATTTTTACCGAAAAAATACAACAAGTCTTAAGACATAGGCATCTTTCTTAAATTTACATTACATAGGTATCATTGAAATGCGGCATTATAGTGTTAGCGTTCTCTTTTATACATTTTACCGATAAGTATGTAAAAATATTTAGACAACCGCCGAAGCACATAGTGTTCGTCGATCATTGTACATTTCGACTTCCTTTTGTTTAGTAGCTCAGGTATTCGAAGATCGTTGTATAATAATTGCTTGATGATTGCTACGTCCTCTGGTTTCTTACAGCCGTAGTGTTCCATAAACTGTTTCCTTTGGTCTTCGTTGCAAAGTGGTAAAGCGATCACCGACAACCATGTACATTTATTTTCCTGAATATCTGTCCCAACTTTGCCTGTCTCGTTGTCACTTACGGTCCATGTAAGTAGAGGACATCTCTCCCATCTACGCAGCATACGCCCCACTATACAGGGGTATTACCTCGCTTCATCGAGGATTCGCCCCGTCACTGTTGAGTACTCACCTCAACTCACCAAAGATTCGCCTCGCCTCATCAGCAACTCGCCGAGAACTCATTTCGACGCTTACACAAAACTAGCATTGGCACGTTCCTCAAGAGAGCTAAGACGGCTGCTGCTAACCTTCCGTCTTGGAGGGGAGTGATGTGGCTATACCCCATGTACCCAGCGCCATCAGGCGACAGCAAGAGTAACTATTATGTCACTCCGGATACAATAACCCAACGACATCCATGGGCCGCGGCCCGCCAGGCGTGATCACTTTACCTGGTCGGAGGATCCTCCCTGTGTGTTGGAGGGACATCACATCCCATTCCTCCACATACACGTAATTTCATTATACCAAAAGGTTAATATTTCTTCAAGCCAAACCATTTTAATGAAAGAAAAATTATTTAATAACGTCTTAAAATGCTCTTCTCTTATGGATTAATTTAATGTGGCATAATATTATGATTCCTTTTATGAAATTTAAATGAACATGGAAAATAATTAGAGTGAAGTTAGCTTGAAAGGAAAGTCAATTGATAGCTATATTTATGTATTATTACAGAACATTATTTGATTAGATTACAGGAAATTACAGACATTTGGAGGTACTTGTCAGATTAATAAGCCACGGAATCAGACAGCTACACATAGAAACATGTTACCTGTTTAATATCAGACATATACATATATACAGTCTAGACTCAGCCTCAGATGCATTACTCGTGTCAACAATAAAATTAGTGGCCGATATACGGCAATAGGCTCACCATCATTAATATGTAAAAATTGATGATGAAGAAGAAGAGAACTGTTAGACGTTGGATATACAAGAATAATAATTAAAACGTATCATTTCTACAACACACCACCTCGCCTACTTCCAGCAAAAACTACATCCTAACATCATCATTCCCTGAACCTTTTTCCCAACTCAGTTGGGGTCGGCTTTCCAGTCTAACTGTGATGCGGCTGAACTTCGATATTTTCCGTGAAGCGACTGCCATCTGACCTCCACAACCAATGGTGATATCGAAGTTCCAAGTTAGGCTGGTTGGACTTTTGAGGGCTCCAACTACCCGTAACGACTGCCATAGATATTTGTATGGCAACCGGGACCGACGGCTTAACGTGCTCTCCGAGGCACTTATAAACCTGCGATAAATACACACATAACTTCGAAAAGCATCGAAAAGTCATTGGTGTGTGCCATGGTAAACCTGGGATCGAACTCGAGACCTCGTCTCAGCAGTCCATTACCCATACCACTAGGCTACCGCGGCTAAAAACTACATCCTAACAATAGTAATAATTACAAGGGGTGTGGTGTTTGTGATTTTTGTGTATGTTGCTATATGACCTGGATACTGAATTCCCAGTGGACAGATCATGTGCAAAGGTTAATGTAACATAATTTGCAAGTGTGGCATTTGCTCTATCGATCCTATATTTTATTGATCACTGCCTCTCAGTCTTAACAAGCAATCATTTAAAATCAGACGTATGACACTATTTAACCCCACTGAGACTTTAAACTTTAGTTATACTATGACTACTTATGCTAGATTAATAAAATGCACTTAGTAGCAATTTGAAACTAAAATAATTTGTAAGAGCATATCTTAGCAGGGTATATGAAAGTATCTTTAGATGAATATAGAGATGATATGTGCGGAGCAGAAGTGAAAAATGTTGCAAAAACGTGGTGACGCAGACAAAGTTGCGCGAGTCAAGTAGTTCTAAATATAATATGATATAATTACAATTCACGATTAAATAAATAGATAGTACTTAGTACGAAATAAAATTATGTTAAACACACAACATTGTTTAACAGACTGTAAATTAACTTGGCTATACGTACACCTTCAATCCACCTGCTGTAAGAACGACGAGATTTTGTGTCCTTTGAACTGTTAACGCAGTGTGCATACACCTGGTTTTGCATTTAAACGTAAATTACGACAAACGCTTGTATTAAATATGGTGCATATTAAATACGTGTGTAATTGAATTAATATTCCTGAGTCATAAACATCACAGAAAATATTTTGTGGAATATCTACACATAATTTTTTTTAAGATAAACCATAGAAAAAAGTTATTACCATATTTATTGCTGTTCATATTTCAATAAAATTATTAAATTGCAATTCATCAATAGTTCATATCCATAGCCACAGTAACCATTTTCCATCAGGTGGGCAGTGTGTAGACGCCACCTAGATGGTGTAAAAAAAACAAATTGAAAAATACAGAGCCTCGAAAATATTAGTCAATCTATTACCTAAAATACCTTATCTTTGCTCACTCCAGTAATAAAAAGGTTGGAGGGGATCTATTGAAGTACGAAAAACCAACTTAATGGGACGAAACTACACAATAACTTTAAAATAAACTACACGTGAAAACTACTCTAGGAAAACCACAATTGTTCATCTAATAAACAGCAATAGAAATTGTAATATACGTGTTAAATACTAACTACGATTATTACGTAGTGAATGTGGGTTACGAACTTCCAGGAGCAGTGGTTATAAACTTTCATCGTGCAGAGAAAGTCAATAAGGGAAAGGAAGTTCATTACGCATGTATTACATACAACTTTGCGAGAAATAGTCACCTCTCTTGTCGCTATTAAGTACTTCCAAAAAGAACTTAATATCACACTTTCACATACATTAGGTACCATGAAAATGAAGTACACATTTGTATTTAACTACAAAAGTATTTGAGGAAAACTCGAAATAAAACCAAGCCGTATGGCCACCATTGGAAAAGTTTAAAGGTAAATTCCTGTTGTATATTTTGTTCTCCATGTTCCTATTATCGGAAAATATAATAAAGCAAGATAACTGTCAGGAATCACTGCTTTGAAGAGCATGTTAAGCCGCCTTGGCCTCGGTTACCATAAGAACATAATCTGCCGTAAGTATTCATATTCCTCTATACAAATATTTACACGGAACAAGAAAAGCTTATAAAAAGAAACATATCTGTATACCTTTGTTAGTACATTATTGATAACACACTTGTACTTCTTCACTGTATTTATTATTGTAGCTAACCGGTTTCACCCAGCGGCATTCTCAAAGATTTACATTGACAGTTATTTAAATTTGTCATATTTTTTATTTATTTTTTTAAATTCTGGATCAATTGTTGTGCTTCCGAGATTTATGGTTGTTATTAGCCATGTATAGAAAAATAAAAGTTGCGCTATGTAATTATACTGTCAGATAATTTATCAAATAAATTATAACAGAAGGTAATAAAAAGGGTACCTTATTCGTATTATCGTAGAAGGTACATTTTATCCTCCTGAAAGGTACATTTTATAACTAAAGAAAGGTGTATCGTGAACTATTATAAGTACAGGGTACACCTTTATATTGTATTTACCATGACATTTATACCGCGATTAAGACGATCTTCATTTATTTTTATGGTCAAACATCTACATACATGTATCCTAAATTTGCTATCATTATCGTAAATCACCGGTTACTTCATTCAAATACCTAATTAGATAATTATAATCTGTAATGACACTTTTCCAGACTGTAGCAAAACGGCTGTAGGGCGTAATTGTGCTATAAACTGGGCCCAAATGCCTTTCTATAAACCTTAATAGGAGTTCTATACGAGTTGAAAATACGTGCTCCCAGAATATTGTCAATTTTTTTTAGATACTTTGGTTGTTCTTTCTACTTTCATAGTTAGTCCTGTGTGAAATTTGCTACGTGTTTTATAAGCTTTCAGTAGGTGTATTTTAGATGTACCTATTAAAATTATTTATTTATTTAGACTCAATGGCTTTTTGTTTTTATATGTAGACTTCTTCTTCACCCAAGCAAAGCAACCAAAACGTTACCGAAATTATATATATGTATAATCCGTGAAACAAATAATAGACTAGCAAAAGTACATAATAATGATAACTGGAATGACTGTGGTGGAAGGAGGAGTTATTATGCAGACATCTACATCATTTGGATCGTCAATAATTTAGTAGGTGAAAATGAGAAGTGGTTGATGAAAATGAGAAACTATTCTAGTCTCCGTATTATATCCGTATAAAAGAACACGTCATGGAGATCTGTCATACAGGTATCACACCTGCTACGAACTCCAGCTCTCTCAATGTGAATTATTTTATTATTAATTACCTATATACGTAAAACTAAAAACTAAAAAAAAAAAACAAAAAAAAAAGAAATCCCTAAAGGTAAATAGATTTCGCTACATACTTGTATTTCTCCTAGATATCATTTTCATTTAAATATACAGACATTCAGAAAAAAATTACTACATGCTGGTGGTGGAACTTCGCTTCTACATTCAATAATAAATATCCACCAAACAACTTTCAGACACGCGGTGGCAAACATCACTAATGAAATTTCTCAAAAGGTTTACTGTTCACGATATGAAAATTCTTTAAAATTTATATTTGTTACAAATTTATTTTCTTTGGAAGAGGATGTTCATAACTAAACGTTTATCTTTTGTGGTGATTGTCTTTGTAGTCGTCCTTTAGATACCTTTGATTAATCGACTGTGAATTGTAGTGCCTCTAAGCTCCTAATTGTTATTTGTTTTTAACATATATCACACAACATTCCAAAATGAAGGTGATGATGTAAAGGGTAGGATGATTTTTTATTTACATTCATTTTATTTTCAATGATGAAATGAAATATTGACGAGGGCATAAATAAGTGATATTAAAATCAATGGGAATAAAATCATACAACCGGAACCCCAATTCTACTAATTGTCAACCATTGCCATATCACAGAGACTACAAAAAACGCCATTAAATTTTAGACTTTACCATAATGCAGGTAAAATTTAAAATTAAATGGGTGCCATTGGATCTAAAGCAAACGAAACGATATTACGAACTCTTTTTCATTTAATTTTGAGCCTTGCGAGAAGTTGATAAAATCGAGAATTCAATGGCAGTTTTTTTATAATCTCAGTGGTTTGAGAATGGCAAATAAAATTAATACAATCGGGCTCCAGTGCCGTCTCAAATAATTACTAACAGTAGAGATATTTTGACCGCGAAGCTCAGGTCCCCGGCTCCCGGCCTAGACTCCATTGTTTTTTATCAAAATTGGAAACAAATAAATCCCTTTTTTCTCAAGAATCTGGCGCCAAGTCCATTACAAATTAGAAACATTATACGGATGCTGGGGGGTCCCTAAGTAAATGGATGCTCGCGAGTGATTAATGTTAGACAAAATTGAAAATAATGAGAAAAACCAAACCATTAGAAGACCCCCTTTAGGTTAAGAGTAACATCAAGAGATAGTCATAAATAAAACAAGTTCAGAGTGATACGTTCAACTTGCTGAAAACAAAACAAGTAGAAGTGTGAAGAAGGCGGGGTAGGCTTGTCATTCTTATGCGTATTTTTATACAAAAATGCACAAAATCGGTAAAATAAAATTTCTTGTAAAAACTGAAAGATTTAAGTCAATAATTAAGACTGAAAAAAAGAAAGATCGCGGATTTGACTCCCGTCGGCACATTAACTTTTTCCTATCTAAAATGATTCAAAACAGTAGACATTTTAATTGCCTCAAAATGCATTAAACTGAAAGTGTTTTTCTGTTGTGGTGCAAATAAGTAAAACGAACTTCATTTTCCAATCCGATGACGAAAAAAGACCAAATAGACTATTCAGTAGATGTTGATGAGATGATCACGATACCTTACTTAGCAATTCTAAATGGTAGGCTTTTTGAAATTTAGCACCCTCTATTTTGCATTTTACATTATGCATTATACCAAGCTACTTTTTCGTTTTGAAAGAAATGGTAGTATTAACAGGAACACCTTTACGTGACAATGAACATCTTTATATATAACTAGCCTATGATCGCGGCTGCACCCACGTGTCTGTCGTTTATCGCGACCTAAGCGCCACCTGTGCACTTAAATTGTATATTAGGTACTAATCATAACTCTGGTTCTATTTAACCGCTTGCAATCAAACAAACGTAAGATTTTCAGGTTAAATATAGATTAAAGTCAGCAAAGAAGATAATGATAGAAGCTATATATAGAAATCGTTATTACCATAGGTAGCTTTATTATTTTTATTGTAAAATCCTGTCTGTAAAAGCACTTCAAATATCTTTGCCTGAAAAAACTTATAATCTGCAAATACCTCTTATGTCCTTTAGTGTAACTCCCCTTTTTCGATTATATCTGATTGTCAAAGAAATCCCTGGTCCCAAAAGCTCCTCACTATTGTTAGATGAAAGGTCGGAAGTTGGGAACATTTCAATTGAACCTTCAAATTCGACTCGGATGGCGATACACCAAAAATGATTTCAACATTCTAAGAGTGATTTAATGCGTCGCCTTTTGGCTGTCATCAAACATTTTTTTGTATTAAGTACCTATATTAATTGTTTTCTTCATTTTTGTACTTTATAGTTATTGATGTTCCTAATGGTGGCCCCCATTTATGGAACTTCACCATCTAGTAAAGTGAAGGCATAATGACGTCACCAATGTAAATACTTCTCTCAACCTCTTCAAATGTCTTGTGTTTGTGATTCCATAAATGATCTGAACTATTTCTACAATGACGTCATCGTTAATACTACTAATTATGATTCAAAATATCCCTCAAATTAAATATAACCTGTATGAAAACCTTATTGCGTAACGTTTGACTTTCATGAACTTATTTCCATATTGCCAAGGAGGCGTATATTAGCATATTGCGTTCTTCCTAGCGGAGTAAGCCCTTCGGGGTAAATCCTTGTGTTCATAATTGTGGCACAGTTACCTTTTCCACAATATTTATTCGTTATATTATTTATGGTATTTTTTACATTGTAATTTTATTTTGTCATAAGCTTCTACACCTATCTCGACATTTAGTTTCTTCATGTACATTATACGTATATTTCTGTTCATTGTTTTCGAATTCAGAGACTAACATTTTTACTAAATTACGTCTTACATACGAATCATGTTATGCTAGTATTATTAACAAGTGTTGAAAATACGAATAGGTTGTGAAGAAATTCTTGTAGAAATATCAAATCAACGCTGATATGACCGAATAACTACTTAATAAATATGAAGCATAATTTTGTAGCTCGTACAAATGATTAGATAACAAATTTATCAATGAATAAATATACAATAGAACCCGTTTATTATGACTCCGCTTATTTTGACCAACCCTTTATTATGACAGACTAGCAAACCCGGCGAACTCCGTTTCGCCATGTGAAAAATGATTTTCCCGCTTTTCTGTTGAATTTTTTCCTGAATTTTCTTTGCTATAAACCTCACGGAGCCCGGGACCTTTCCAACGATTGCGAAACCGTGGAAATCGGTTCGTGCGTTCTGGAGTTATAGCGTCAGGAAGGAAAACCCGACTTATTTTTATATAGTAGATATACAGCTAAGTAGCAAATTGTTTATTCAATGTTTTAAATGTGTACTTTTTAGGGCACCTGGTTAATAAGACGTATTTGTCAGTTCCCTTTAATATCACTATAAGCGGATATACATCAATCATCACCAATGAACAACTCAGCATGACGTCGTATAAAATGTAATTACTTAACCGTGTTTGCTAGTCAGTCAAACTGTATCACAAATATACTTTTGAGATTAAAATCATTTTCTTGGTGGCATAAACTCGTTAGTTTTTGTAATACATTACAGTACGATTCAAACTCAATTCTCAATCTACGTATTTTTAGGTTTGTTCCTGCGACAAGTTATAAATCTATTCTATGACATACGCTGTGGTTTATGTAACCTGGTAGAACCATCAGATAATTCCAACCCAGTCTAGACTGGGTTGGAATCGTAGGTACGATTATTAGGTATCTCCTCTCTGTACGAAAAGAACCAATCCTTGATTCAATTATCTGTCCTTGTGAATCGACAGTTTTTCTTGACCATTTATCGAGACTATCTAAAAAGAATTGCCCAGATCTTAAGTTTCCTTCATCGGAGACGGAAATTTAAATTTATCGTAAAAGAACAAAACAGCATAACATTTTATCTCAACTGATTATGAAATCAATAACACTAAAAAGTGACAGATTCTTCTTGCTGAATAAATGGTCACATTCAGGACAGGCTAGTAACATTATAAATAGAAACCGTTATCACCCAACACTACTTACTACAATGAAACTAATTTTGTGGACTCGGAGCTCAACGCAATCTTATACCGACCATTTTCACAAGCACTTCATTAACAAGATGTTTTAATCCAGATTAAGATAAATACGATTCTTCTTATTCAAAGACTACATCTTTTATTTAAATACATTATTTTCTCAAAATATTTGTGTAAACTTATTCCTTTCTAGAGTAAACCGAAGTAAACGTTCTTTAAAGGCGATTTATTCTTATCGTTGTGGCGTACCACTGCTTTTATTATATCAGAGACATAAAACTGCAGTGATATTTTTATTTTGAAAGACGAATGCTTTTGGAAGTAGGTATAACATTTACGTACGTAACATATACCAGAACTTCCCTAAAGATTTTAATTGATTTTTGTATATTATAGTGCTATTTATATTATAACTAAGAGCATTGTGTAAGATATGACGTCATGACAATCATCATCATCATTCAAACTGTTATGTCAATTGCATCCAATGCTTGCACTTATGAACCCGGGGTATGCTCTCCCATACTTTCGCCTGCTATCATGGCGTCTGTCCGCTATAGTCGAGAGAAAAGTTAACGCCAAAAAAGAGTCTTATTCCATAAACAGCAGGTTAAGGCAAGAATACCATTTGTCCCAAAGATTTTTGGCACCTCATAGACCAATACGAGTGTCACCTGTGTCATCTCACTAGAATAAAAATCTATAATAATCAAAAAAGAGGTCATATTTCGCATTATAAAAATTAGGACAGAAATAAATGGTTGTAAAAATGAAAATATACCCTTGCCTGCCCTTAGGGAATATCGTGCAATTACGATATGTGGTATATGGGATGGGGAACGTGTAATATAATGAGGATAAATAACACATGAAAATAAACGTCAGAGAGAGAAAAACGGCTGTGGCAGCTTGAATTACTGTCGTTAGAGCATGTACTGTGACTTACTCCCGCCCTAGAACACGTATATTCGCCAAATGGCGTACTTACACATGTCACAATGAACATGCTACCTTGCGAGAATTCAGTGACGACTGAACTAGCTATATATTAGGTCGTTACATATGAAATTGCCGTTACGTTTGAAGAAATTGGAAGAAACCCAATTTTCAGTACTAAGTACAGTCAGTACAGTTTTTTTTTAGGAATGGCAAAGCTAAATTTTTTGTAATGTTTCCTGTATGAATGAGACAACATTAATCGAACAGCAACGTTTATTACCTACATTTTTGAAAAGTGACAGCTGTAAAAAGTAACACGAAATTTTTCATGAAAATGGATAGTATTTAGGACGTACTGTTTCTAAAGATCGTATTTAGTTTAACAAGCAGCCAATAAAAACGAAATTAATACATCATACAATTTCATATGTAAAGACCTATTTATATATTTGTACTACTAACTAAGTATCATATACCTAAAGTGAGTTGTCATTTTAATTATTTTTTATAATTTTTTTTTATATTTTTTTTCATATTTAAAATCAGTCATTTTAGTATGTTTTGACAAGAATACTAGGTAACTTTATCCTAGATTTAGCACTCAACATCAATCTGTCAATAAAAACGCTGCGTTGTCCAATTCGTGAATCAATCAGTTCAACAGTTCAATAGTAACCAAAAAAAGAGAAATCATTTTAGTGATACACTTACTATACCCAACAAGAACTTAATCATTACGATAAAATTTCGGCCGGCCCTTAGACCACTGGTCTACATTAATTTGCTTGCGAGAAAATTACTTCAAAATACTCTTATAGGTTGCCTACCTAATTGTTACGGGTAATTTACTTAGCAAGATTAAACCGCAACATGTTTCATTACCCTTAACTTTGAACTGGATATCATAATCCATGTTCAATCATATATCTAGTTATACAAAGAGCATTATCTTTCGTTGCTGTTTGCTTAGGGCTATTTTGAAGTTACCCTCACAAGAGCTAATAAGTTTATATAACATTTACACAAGTACGCATTGTTAAATTACTTGCCCATTATGTTTCGAACCTAAAATTGCAGTTAGAAAATGATAAGCGTTCTTTGTGAACCTCGTGAACTATACAGGCATAAATGATTCTCTTCCGGTAACAATGCATTTTTGTTGTTTCTTGCGGCATATATATTTTTCACTTAGGTGGCAGACAAGCACACGGCCCACCTAATGGGAAGCGGTCACCGTGGCCTATGGACGTTTGCAACACCAGAGGCGTCACACACGTGCTGTCTACCCTGTAGAAACCTTCTAATGCCTTCTTGAAGAACCCACACACATATGGTTTTGCTGTAGGTATTTACGTTTATTTAAAGCTTGTATTTTGATTCAATTCAAATCATTTATTTGTGGACCATAGGTTTGTGTACTGTTCTTATCCTACGTTACAAATGACAAATGCAATTCATTTCGAATTATAATTTTATGAATGGTTACAATTGCAAGAGCTGTATACCAAAAAGCATGGCACTCTCGACTTCGATTCACGGGCAGTGCACGGGTCGGTAGCGGTATAATTACGTGACTTGTAACCACATTTTGTTTCAACAATTAACATCCAACTAATTTTAACTAGAAATTTCAATACTCTCATTGTCAAAGAGGCTTCAAAATCCAAAATCCATTAACGTTTCATGTTAGTCGAGTATACCTAAGCCTTAATACAATAAAACTTAATAGGTTTTAGGCTCAGGAAGTAATCTTATACAGTTATTTGAATTGAGTTTGCTTTGAGCATATTAATATCTTTTGAAACTGTCAGAATTTTTTGCGAATGTTACATTACACACTATTTTTTACGAATTCCATCGCGATTCATTTGGTGTCTCCTCGTAACCATTGGATCTAAAAGACAACCAAATCACAAACACCGATGTAGGTAAGTAATAAAATAACACCATATAAACCTCCATATTTCAAAAATAGTCATTAACTAATTCGAATAAAAAGAAATATAGCTGGGTTTTGAAAACAGTGGTTAGTGGAAGGACCGAGAAACCCTTCTTTGTCTTTTGCACTGACAGCACAGAAACTCTCTTAACCTTCTTGCATCCCTTCCCCCTTACTTCCTTCCCTATACGGTCTGCAGCACGAGTCACATTCGTGATGCAGACCATATTCGTTTCGAGTCCGATTGAAATCCGAATTGAGAACCTATCCTTGGTTCTTGCACTGAGTAATAATAAACTTCTCAGTATGAACTAAATTGTTAAGTAAAATTATTTTTCTTTGTATGTTACGAAATATTTTCATCAATTGTGAACCAAATTCATTATTATTTTTTATTGAGAAGATGTAAATTAAGTCTATCTTTGAATGTAATATAATTACACCTCGAGAGTGGTTCCATTTAAATTTTAATAATGAATTTTAGCGGGTTCTTGCTGGAAAGTGTTATATCTCTCGCAGCCAAATATGTACGCTTCGGACGGCTATTTTCTTTTTTCATTGGACTTGCCGTAAAAATCTTACATTCATGTTTTGAACTTAATTTTAAAACATCTATGTAAGATTGAATTGAGCTCTTCAAATTAATCCCACCATCTCCTTTCCTACACTGGACAACACGTGCAGGGCTTAGATGTCACCCGCATAGGGTGCAGAATATTCCATCAAAAACCAAGCGGTTCAGTGAGTCGTTCCTTTGCCGCACCATTAATTCTTGGTATTCCGTATCAACTCACTTCCTTTCCCTCCTCCCACAGTCCCGGATACTTTAAGCGGGGCGTGAAAAAGCATCTGACGAAGCTTTTCTGAGACTTTGATTTCAGCTAACCATCACGTGAAAAGAAGTCGAATTGACGTGCCCTAAAAAAAAAAAATATATAAAAGAAACTTATCAAGTGTTTTATGTTAAAAATAGTACTGGAACATATAATATGTACCTACTCGACTTATTAAAGAGGGCGGTGCATTCACTATCAATTAGCATACCGGAGATAGCTTATTACCGTTGAACATACACATCTCCAAATGTTGGGAGGCTTTGGCCTACTGTTTCCACGCCGGCCAGACGGGTTGCTACATGACTCTATTTCGGGGTTTTCCTTCTCTCGTAGTGTTATCGTCTGCGTATTTTTCCACTTATCGCTTTAACGACACCTTTCGGATGAGATGAGATTGTTAAATTCTTTACCCGTCATCTCACCTGGGCCACCAGTTGCCGAGGGTGAGGTTGCCTCTGATATATCCTTCAGACCCCAGCTGTGTGTGTGTGAGTGAAGCATGCCAATCGTAATATTCGTAATGAACTGCGCTCTTTACATTACGAATTCTGCAGTTTTGTACGGGCACTGATGTACGGTAGTGGATGCAAAGAAATCTAGTTACGATAAGTATCAATTTATTACTGTAGCGTAATTTTGATAAAATGGCCAATTAAAAGATGTTTAAGCTTTGTGATGGCTTTTCTTAGTCGAAATAAATTTTGAATTTATTTTTAGATCAACGCAAAAGCCCATACGAAATCCGTAACTAATCTTTATAAGCCAGCTCTGGCTTTAACTTTTGTTCAATTTGCATAAAATTATTCACTCGCAAAATTTTGTTCTTATCCATCCAACTAGTAATCTTTATAAAGATTTATACTACAATAAATTCATAGCACACATTTGTAAATTTTGAGATCATCAGGGAATCTACGGCTAAAACTACCAACTTTGCCGACAAGTCCTTCTCAGTTCAAGCTGCTCGTTTGTAGAATGCTCTGCCAATATTTCTCCAAATACTTCTCTCTATCCTATGGTTGCCTGTACCTACAAGATTGCCACAGAGCGATAAAGCCGCCAATTGTATGTAGGTCATACAACAAAGGCCTATGTTATTATTATTATTTTATTGTAAAACTATCAATTTATGTCACTAAGAGCATAAATAAACTATTGACCTCTATTCTAGTTGAACCGTTTCAGCTTTGTAAGCTACAACTATTATAAAAATTGCTGGAATCTAAGGATTGTGCAAACAAACATAATATCCCGTAGATTTATATAATAGTAATAAAATGGTCATGGTCATGTCATTCAAAAACCATACATTACAAAAGACAAGTTGATAGTTTTACGAGTTTTAATAACTTTACACCATGTTGGTGGAAACACTTCCTTATGTTGGTACTTAATTGAAAACTCATTTGATAAATCACCCATGAAAGAGGACGTCATCACACAAGCGATGGCATCGTATTTCACGGATGATTTACATTATATTGAAATACACAGGAGGTAAAGTTGAAATCTGACTAATAAAAATAACTCTAGGTATATGTTCATGATGTTTTCAAGAAGTTTTATTTTTAACCGACTTCTTAAAACTTCTTCTTCTACCCTGGCACCGACTTCAAGAAAAGTTTTAGGCAAATTTTTATCTTCGAGGTATATCCGTAATTAACTTATTTGTTACATTTCCGTGTATTGTTGTCCTAGAAGTCGGTTGTTCTTTTTGGTTTCCCTCGCCGGTATCCAGTCAGCCTGCTGTCATTTTTCCCCATCTAGGTTTTGTGAAAAGATATGCATGTCACTCGCACATTTTGTTTTTTTAAGTACTACTAATATTTTTACAACTTTTTTCGATTCTTTTCGAAGTTATGTGTGTATTTATCGCAGGTTTATGGGTGCCCGGTTGATGACAATAGGCTCGCCACTTATTACATTGGGACCTAAACATAAACTGGCGAAAAGAGGGTGCTAGCTCCTCTGCGAGTTTATGTTATGTTATGTTTTAATACCTTTATATTTTACACAGAATATATATAAGAATCCATTGGTCATTAGACCATTGGTTGTGGAGGTCAGATGGCAGTCGCTTCACGGAAAATATCGAAGTTCAGCCGCATCACAGTTAGACTGGAAAGCCGACCCCAACTGAGTTGGGAAAAAGGTTCAGGGAATGATGATATATAAGAGTCCTATTTAGTATTTGTGTTTTATTTAAGTTAATTTCTAATGTCTATTATGAACTATTATTATGTCCAATTGTTGCATTTTAATAAAATCGATTAAAGTATTGAAATTGAAACAAATAGTATTGAAATTTATTTTGTAAATCAATGATTTTCCAGGTCATTCGTATAACTCAGAAACGGTAAACTATAGCTAGGAACACCTATACTTACATCGTCCTAATACGGTTTCTGTATTATTTACAAGTTTATTTCTAAGGATAGGCTACGAGTGTTCCCGACTTTGAAATTCAAATTTGTTTAGGTTCGCAGCTCACTTACGTGATGCGAATTGATCTCAGTGTATAAGGGTCGTCTTATATACATGTAAGTACATAATTTCAATGTTTGTATAATTGTATGTTCTCTACATAAAAGTATTCATGAATACCGTTTGTCAACTAGACGGGGTATAATAGGGTTAATTTAGTTTATTTATACTGTTGATTGATGGCACTTGGCTAGGTACAAATAATAAATACAGTGGAGAAGTACAAGTGTGTTATCAATCGTGTTTATTTTGTTTCATAATTTATTTCATCTATATGGGATCAAATTTTTACTATTTGTGTTTCATTATATTCAGATAGAAATTTTTTTTGAAGAGATCCTACATTAGACTTTACACTCCGTAGTGACCACATTAGACCTTTACTTGTAACCGGTGGTCGCTTTTTTATATAGCTTGTCAAATTGACACTTTCTACGAAGAACAAGTAGTAAGTGGGTAATTTCTCCTGAGTATTTGTTCGTTCAGAACTTTAGCTCGCAGAGACACTTGCTACACACAACTTAATTACGGAGTTCTAACATTATTCCACGACTTTTCTGTACTATATTATATTTCTATATTTTTTATCTAGCAAAAGTAGTTTCTCTAATTCTCGAATATCCTTGAGTTAATTACGATTGCATCCGAAGCTTTCACTTGGAGTCTGGGGTCCAATCTTATTTCATTTTATTTATTTAAAAAACTTACAGCTAGATAGATAAATTGATAATAATACATAGTATGAACAAGGCCTATTACAAATTTTCTCACACACAAAATTATTTAAGAACCTAGATTAAACCGAAAAATATTATTATAATTGAATTTATTCTTTCCAGACTAAATTCAATTTAGAACTAAATTAAATTCTATTTATTAAATTAAATGTCCAATCAATACCATCCACATACTTGCAGTGGTACAATATTAAATAACGACGTCTCTCCCATGAGAGAGGAAGTTCTTGCTCCTTTTCTTTGGGCCCTCGGCGAAAAGAGGTAAATTTAATAAGCCTCCCTTTGCTGGAATTTGATATTAGATAATGTTTACTACATATGTAATATAAGTACCTACGCCATGACTCTTCACAGTCAAATTGAATATAATTGTACACAAAGGTATGATTTCGTAGCTTACGCATAGGTACGACAACTGGAGAAGTATGCTGCAGATGATGTTTTGTTGCGTCGCGTCGTATCGACACACACAATAACGGCTCTGTCGCAAAATGACCACTTCTCAAAATGACTAAAGGTAGCAAAATGTCCCTTTCTCAGAATGTTCCGGTAGCAAAATGATACATCAACTGCAGATACGAGCAGCAACGACGAGAAAACCATAAAAAATATGACTTATTCGTCAGCCAGAGGCCCAAGACGGCCGTGCGGTTTTGTTCGGTTTGACTCCGACATAATCACCCTCGTTGACTTTGGCGGGGTGGTGGGATTGTGTGCTGCGCACGTCCTCAGTTGTCGTATATTGCCGGCTACTAATTTGCTTAATGAATTCAAAATTTCTAGTACAGCTTATTACATCGGGTCGAACCTTATATATCAATTTATTAGTGACTATTACTATTTATTAGTGACTATTTTAGTAATTTTAACCATATGACACTAGTATCCTTGAGTACCTATCCAGACAAACGCTAACGATTCAAATCACGCCATGAACGAAAAGGTTAAATTAGTATTACTATTGAGAGGTTATAAAATTTTACTTTCGTTATGAAAAATCGGTAAACACATCTAACCTAAATCCAAGTTGTATTTAATGTTACACGAACCTAAAAGATACACCCGATATGGTCGTGTGAAATTAGTTATGAAATCAAAACAAATCAATGCAATTAGTGATATGACTTCTAGATATACGTAATTCCCTCTTGTGTCTATGTCAGAGGCAATTATAAAGTCATGCCAACTTTGGAAGCTTCCAGAGCTGTGGACATGAACATAGTCAGTGAACCGAATAACGAGTCATCTGTAACGCAAACCTTAGCTAGACTATTATCAGAAACTAAGTTAACCACGGTAACTCATATTTTAGAACAAATAAATAAATAATAAATTAAGTTATTCCGTCAATTTGATTTCTTTTCATACCTGTTACGATTTTTGTACATTCTCTGGTATACTTCATTATTTATAATGTACTTTTTTATCTTAAATATCTGTTATTGATAATCGAGATAATAGGTCATTGTATTTATATAATTACTATTTCAATCAATTAGTCTAGCGTCCACTGATGGACGAATGTCCAGCACTACACTGCGATAACCAAAGCCTCCCAAAACCTCCCAAAAGCCTCCCAATATCGGGTTGGGAGGCTTATTTAAAAATATAATGCACAGTAAAATGTATGAAGTCGGACTTGACAGTCAACCTTAGGGTGATGCCGAAATACATTGAGGTGGGTGCAGGTAAAAGAATGAACTACAAATTATAATACATACTTGTAATACACACTATAATACTTACGAAATCCTTACATACACATTTTCAACATCACATCAGCTCCGAACGATAAGCCGAGAGGTGATCATATTTCCTAGGATTGTTGATGAATCGAATGCAATTGTTGAGAAGGCGGTCGTGTTTATTGAGCAGATGTGTTTTTTTTTATCTATGTAACGTCAATTTGACTTCACCTAGCCTGATGTTAAGCTGAAGGCAAAGTCTCATGAAAGAGGGTCACCATTGCAAATACGTTCAGTGCTACAATGGTGGCGCTCAGCTTGACGGCCTCATCAGATGCTTTTTCACGCCCCGCTTAAAGGAAAAGGAAAAGTTGGTAAAGGGTTTTATTTCGAGTTTTCTTTCTCTCACAATGATATCGCCTGCGTATTTTTCCGGTTATCGACTCTTAGAACATCATTCGGGTGAAACGGATTGGTAATAAACTTTCTCTCTCGCCACATGCCAGTTTATTTACTTACCTATTACAATAACGAACTTAGATATACTTTTATTTAGTTGATTATTCATCCTATCAATATGCTCAATAAATAGACGTAATCCACTAGTATGATCTGAGAGACTCCAAAGGCTTTCAAAGAACAATAGGTCTTCCATTCGATCAATCATTACTAAGACAGTGTTGTATATTGCTATACTCACAGGATCTAGACACTGAAAGCTTTTAGTCCGAGTTCGGAAAACTAAAGAAAAATAAATAAAAACATAGACTTAAAAACGCAAAGATCAACATCATTTGACTGTTTTGTTTTAATTATGAAGTTACAATGAAACTTAGAATGCGTTGTTTTAGTATGAATATAAAAACGGAATAAGCAAACATTGAAGCAATTTCACCCTAAAACCACAAGCTTAAAAGGATTTGAATATTTGAATGACTTCCAACCGAATCGACAAACATTATGAATTAAATATAGTGCATCCCATCCCATCCCATACCGTTCACGCATGAGTATAATTTCCACGAGGAAAGTGAGGGAATTTTATTTAAATGAAACAACGAGAGCCGTTTACCACAGGTAGCAAAAACAGGCTACTACCTATTTAGTTAGGCTAATGCACGAATATTTTTTTAATTTCAAGAACCACGCGGTTCGGTGAGTCTTGCCTCTGCCGCGCCATTAAATCTTGGAATTCCTTACTAGCTCACGTGTTTCCTTCTTCCTACAGGCCTGGGTCCTTTAAGTGAGGTGTGAAGAATCATCTGATGAGGCTGTCAATCTAAGCGCTACCATTGTAATACAGTACGTGTTAGTAATAGCGTCCCTCTTTCCTGAGACTTTGCCTTCAGCTTACCATCAGGCGAGGTGAAGTCAAATTAAAAAAAATACCGTACAAAATATAAGGTTAAAAGTCGAAAAGACAGTCGAATAACCATTACCTCACTAAAATTTCTGTTGCAGGTAAGTATCTAACAGATGATTACATAAAGGACCTTGAAAACGATGAAATTTTATGATATTATATCATATACAACTCAGTTGGGTTCGGCTTTATAGTTAACTAAGATGCGGCTGAACCTCGATATTTTCTAGTTGGACTTTTAAGGGGTCCAACTACCCGTAACGACTGCTATATGATGGGGTATTTATATAAATAAGTATACACGTTCCATATCAGTCATTGAAGTTTCTTCTTTGGTAGTTAAAAATTAGTGGATTTTGATGTATACATATTTTGCAAAATAGAAATATAAAAAAGACTTTACCGATACGGCACTCAAATTTCAATGAGGATTTCATGAATCCTACATCTTTTAAGTCTTTACATTCCACCTGAATCTATTTGATTCTAACCATTAGCTCAAAATACATGTGTTTGGAGCGGTAGACACGCATGCCCTATATTAAACCTATTTATAAGCGCAAAAGGAAACCCCATGGCCAGTAGTTCAGTACCAAATATGAATGAACCATCACCATGCATAACATTATGTTTATCTTTGTTACAGATATAACTATAGTACCAGCATATAAGGATCTGGTAAGTGAACAAATATTTCAAACAATAGACAATATTATTTCAATGAATAATTGAGCGGTTAGTACACCAAATTATTCATTGTCAACACAGGTAATCACCAGATCTTCTGCCAAAAATATATTAAGTATTTTTAAATATGGAGAAAACTAATTAAAATCAAATTCAGATGGTTAATGAGGAACCACCTCGAAGTTTTACGTGTGTGGTTATGAATGCGTTATGCAATTATGCCTTTATATAAGATTGGCAGTTACATAATCTAACTCATAGTTTATATAGAATACAATGCTTCATAACAGCTGAGATTAGTTTATCTATCAACGACAATTTGGATTGTATGGGTCGTCATGTTTGGCCGTGAAAGCGACGGATGAAAAAAAACTGCATGCAGTGGAGATGAAATGCGCATGTTAAGATGGACGTGTGGTGTGACGAGAATGGATAGAATAAGGAATGAGTATATTAGAGAAAGTTTGAAAGCAGCACCTATAAATGAAAGATTAAGAAGTGAACGTGTGGAGTGCTATGGACATACTATGAGAAGAGATGACAGCAATATTGTAAAAAAGGTCCAAAGTATGAATGTATAGGGTTTTATTACCTGAGTTCGGTCCAAAAAAAAATGGATGGATTGTGTGAGGGAAGATATGGCAAAGAAGGGAGTGACTGAGGAAATAACATCCGATAGGAATGTGTGGGAGAATGACATGTTGCGCCGACCCCAAATAATTGGGACGAGGGCAGGCAAATGATGATGACAATTTGGTTTAAATTGGTCTATCGGAGAGAGTGCGTGAGCGTGACGTCAAATAACAATACCAGTTTGAAATTTTTATCTCATCCAAATTTTCTACGAACTTAATTTCCCTAAGAGGTTTTCACTTCAAAAAGGTTTTCAAAATGTAAGAAAATTAATTAAAGTTAAAAAAAGATCCTTAACGCAACTGAGCTAAGGTTTATATTTTTATGGGCGTTCGCGTTGACTGTACAACACACGTCTCTTGATCATGAACGAGTATGATTGATTGTAAACAATGCTGTGACCTGGTATTTTTTATTTTGTTGGCAGGCTCTGAGGTTTTACCTCAATCGGAAAACGCTAATGTAGATAACCGTAATATTGCCACGCAGTTAAAATAGTGGCCATCATGCCAATTGTCAGTGTAAAAAAATATTATAGACTTAATGCTAGTAACAATTTTACTTAGTGAATCTAGATTTACACTGCATATACTTACTTCAATATTCAAGTATCATATTTCGAACCTTTTTAATAATTTTTAACAGGATTTCATAATATGCACATATAGTTTAGTAGCCCTTTTAATCACTACATGGTATAAAACAAAGTCACGTTCTCTGTCCCTATATCCCTATGTCCCTTTGTATGCTTAAATCTTGAAAACTACACAACGAATTTTGATGCGGACTCTACAGTCTGAAATACAACAAAAACGGCTAAAACTAATGTGTTGCATATTCTGGTTAGAGAAATATATGCTGGACATTACCGTCAATTACCGGCATTACCGGCAGATTAGCGTAAAACTACTACTGAAATATAATCTTACAAACAGAGAGAATTCAATTAAGTATGTCTAAAATATTTTCTATGAAAATGGAAACTTAATCTGTACACAAAAATGTGATGATTTAGGACATAAATTTATTTTTAACATAGACAAGTTATCGTCCGTGGGATGGTAAACAGAAGTAAGCTTTATCACAAAAGACCTGACAGATTTAAAATTGCTTATTGACTTCTCAAGCAATGGAATTAGATTACTTAGAGAGACAATATTGGATTTACAACGTTAATAAATACCAAGATTCTATTTCAATATGTTTCATGAAAACCAAATAATACTGATTATGGCAGATGAGACAATTATTGTGATATCTTACCAAAAGTTAATTAATATGGCCACCATAAGTTACGTATTATGACTCACGGTAAACATCATAGCTATATTAAGTATACAACTTCAGTTGACAAAGCTTTTTAAGTTTGGAATATTGACATTTTTTTGAGGTGAGTTTGAGTTTGAGTTTAATAATATCTTTTATATGTACTTATATATCAGTAAAGTAAACCCCCGTTTCATCAACCATAGTAATAGATGGTTACTCGTTTCTACACATATATCACCGAAGTTTTGCAGATCAATATCCAAACTATTGAAAACTACAGCGTAGTTACATTTGTGGCAAATTATAAAAAATAATATTGTTAGTAATTTCGATTTAGTTTTGGGCTAGATAACAATAGTTGTATTAATTTGAAACTAATAATTGTTTTAACAAGTTTCTTGTCCGTTCTCTATTTGAATGTTGTTTTGGCTATGGACGTTTTGATAGAATAATGTTGAAAATTGAAATATAGAAGATTTTATAGCAGACAAAAAAGAATTTATGATATATATTTGCCCAGAACACAACGACTAAATCTGTTGCACTCCTTTATATTAAAAACTAGCTGACCCGCGCAACTTTGCCTGCGTCACCCCGTTTTTGCAACATTTTTCATTCACCTGTTGGTCGCAGCATGATGTTATATATACGTCTATATTTAGTCTATATTTAGATAGATATTATATATATATCATGATCATCATGACCTTTAACCATTCTATCTATTAAAAAACCTGCATCAAAATCCGTTACGTACTTTTAAAGATTTAAGCATGCTACCCTTTATATAAAGTTTTATACTATGTAGTGAAGACACCGCATAGTTTGTAATGCTTAAATGAGAACATGAGTTCAACACACATAGACTTTTACGAACTTTTAATTAAAGATAACATTATATTTTTAGTATCATTTTCAATTTATACACCAGGTCATATTGAAGTATGAATACAATTAAGGACGCGTTGCTCAAAAATGCGTAAGATAGCAAAGTTTGTAATCCAGATTTTTTTATCCTGAAGATAAAACGAGGATTTTAACAATATTTTCTATAACAAAATTCACATCCTCTTGGAATGTAACAGGAAAACACTCCACTTACAACCTTCGTAGTCCTAAATAAGTTTAGAAGTATCTCTCTTTCGCGATTTATGTAAAGAACCAAATCAAAAGTGGAATTCGAAAAAGTTTCGGCAAAAAAAATTAATTCCGTAAGCATCTGTAATTTTTTAAGAATTTGTTTGGAGTGTACTTCTAAATATTTTTTTATAGATGGGCCGGGGAACCAGTTGCAATTTACAAGATTGTCCGACGAAATGATATAACAAAACGAAGTTGAAATTGAAAAATATTGCAATGGTTAGCAATTAGTCGAATTGGAGTCCTGATAAGAAATGGTTACCTCACCTTATAGAATTAAAAGTCACGTGCCATAGCGGTGCAGTATCCATAGTAGGTACCTACATATTGAATACAGGATGGCTAGAAAAAATCTAGTACAATTGTGCCACGACTAGATTCACTAGCGAAACCGATGTCGCCAAGCTCACACACACAATCATACAACCATGAATAATACGTTGCATTACTAGCAAACATTTTTGACATTATGTATTGATCTGAGTGCTTGCATGGACATTTTATATTTTATTATTTAATTTAATCTGTATCTTGACATTTTGTAATATTGAATTTTTCTTGACTTGACATAAGTACTTACTTAATAATTCACTTTTCAGTTTTGGTCAGTCTCAATGTTCATAAATTTTAAGGATACTAAACTTAGACTAAGATTTCTATATTTTCAATACGATGTAACATTGTTCAGAAAAATAAATGAATGAATGAATGAAAGAACAAATGTTTTGATTGGTCACATTTATATATTACATTTAATGCCAAAATAGCTTAAATCATACGTATTACAAAACGAAAACACACCTTAACCGTTCAAATTAGAGATTAGATATAAAAAGTAGGTATTTATGACGTTTCACACTTTGAATCGAACCAGTTACAATACTTACGAAAAGTTTGGATGTATGTCAGTGAATTCTAAGAAAGTTATTTGAAACTTTAACTTCTTACATTAAAGTTCATATTTGTCTAATTTATCATCAAAACGCACAGGAATGTTATGCGTCCCTCGCACTTCCACTTGTTTTTTTTTTGTTTCCATGGATACATCTATCTGTGCCTACCACCCTACACGTCGTATCTGCCTCCATGTACCAATTAAAAGGCTCTCATCGCATTTTCTCATGTTGTTGTTACATTAAATTTAATTAATTTTATCATCACTCCGTGGTAAATGTATTCCGTGTAATGTATTTTTTTAATTATCTCTCAAGATAAATGACGTCGGAACGTAAAAATACATGTCTAGTTCATTTACAGTATATAATTACTTAAGTAAGTATAATTCTAATTAAATATCGGGCTCTTTTTTTCTAAAATTAAAATTAGTTTTATTTATGCCCGGTAAAACCTAAAAGCTCAATATATTTTTTAAAATATTTCTGTATACTATCTTATTCGTATTATATTATCTTAAAAATATTTGTTGATACTCGTATTTCATAGCTTGTTAGAAAACTGCTATATCACACTACACATGCCTTGAAAGAAATAAAAAGTTTAACGAGGTAGGTATTAATTACTATATAAACCTTGAACTGAAAAAAATATTGAAAATTGGCGAAGTTACAATATCAATATTGCCTATAAGGCAGAATAATAGAATAATATTCTACTATACGAAATTATTACAAACGTTATTGATTTTAACCAGTATTAATCACTCACAGAACAAATTAGTTGCTTGGCACAAGTCCATAGCAGTAATACTAAGGAATTCACTTATTACAGATGAAGACAGGCTACTTTCACTTTTGTCTAAGCTTGACCTCATTATGTCTGCCTTCATTCAAACATCCCTAATTTATTTCTAACGATGAATAATTATTGCTCTTAAGGCCACTGATTTAGGCACTTCTACTTAGCCTACTAGTACCTAATTACCACCACACCTAGTGATATTCTTGGACCCCCTGATATATGTCTAGTTTTCTGCAGTTCAGACGTTAATTCTCTGATTTTTTAGGCCACGTCAATTTGACTTCACCCCACCTGATTGTACACTGAAAGCAAAGTGTCAAGAAAGAGGGTCACCGTTACAAACACGTAGACAGTTATAATGGTGGCGCTCAGCTTGACGACATCATCAGATGCTTTTTCACGCCCCGCTTTAAGGACCAGGGACTGTAGGAAGAATCTTAATATTACCTACTTTGTTGCACATTTTTGTGTAATTTTTTAAACATGGCCTATAAAGGTGCGTTGAGTGAGTCTAGGCACAGGCATAGATACGTCACAGGCACAGGCGTCTGTGATGGGCTACGTCACGAACAACACTTCGTTAGACGGGTCATCTGTCACGAAATATGATTAACGACCCGCCTAACGCAGTGCTACTTACTCTATAAATTTACGTGAAACAGTAACCGGGTCTTGTTATAGACAGTAGAAGGCCTTGACTTTTTACCCAAACGGGTCTTTCTTACCATATTTACCATTACAAAACATTGTAGACTCAGAATAGATGGATGGAATATGTGAAGCCATGACAGTTTCAATGTATACGTATTGCTTTGTACCAAATAACTGACAGTGTGTGCGTAATGTTGCCAAAAGAAAAAGAAATACTAACCAGTGCTTGTGGGACACACTTCAATTCCTAGTTAAGTCGGTTAAAAAACAGTGCATGTATCAATACACTACAACAGTTTGAATATTTACGATAGTGTTTAGACGTATGTTTGAGACTAAGAAAGTTATTTTAAACTTTATCTTATTACAATAAGGTTCATATTCGTCGTATTTGCCTTCGTTGTGTAGTCAAGTCGGTTAAAAAAACCGTCTATCACAACACACAACAACAGTAATTGTACAAATTGTTCACTTTTTGCCAAACGATCAGTGGGTTAAACTACCTAAACGTGATTGCCATTTCGATGGGTGACCCGTTAGTGTTATTTCATTAGAGCACATCTGTCTGTGGCTCGGACGACACGTTAAGATAAGAGGTGTATATAGATAACGATACAATTATTCGTTTCGCCTTTTTTTTATTATGCGAAAAATCCCCACCGATACCACCTCGTGGTGAGACCCGGGGACATCTCTTTTGATTCGACTCCCTTCCCCTAATATGGGAACCAAGGTGTCGTCATCTAGCCTCCGGGTATGGGGAGACGCACTTTGCGCTGTCACCGCGGCCTGCTTCTAGGGTGACAGGCAGCTCCACCACTCACCCCCAGGCCCGCGCTCATGTAGAACGGAGTCTGGAGTTCTGCGAGTCGCCTCCGCTATTCGTTTCGCCTGAGATTAAGAGTATACACGTTTGAAATTTTACCATTCTATCAATTCTATTTTATTTTTTTCATAACATCGGAAGGTAAAAACAAGGGAACAAAATATAATTAACTAATTGCCTTTAGAAACTTCAGCTTCTAACAGGTAAATACGTTGTTTTATTTATACGACATGATATATCGCTGCTTATAATTTAACCGCAGTAAATAATGTACCCACTTCACTGAACTACGTAAAATATTGCCAACATTGTAATTACAGTTTGCTATATAAATCTTAGTTGAAAAACGAATATCTATACAAAAAATTAGGTAACTGTTCTAACCGACTGACTGAGTCCCGCGGGCTCATATTTATCTTTGTGTTCTATTTTATCTTCAGAATTCAGTAATGTTGATAATCTGCTGTCTTATCTTAACAGATAGATTCTCTGAGTCTAATGGCCAAAGAAACTTTGAAATTATCATATTAAATCTTAACTGCCAGTGGCAGTAGCAGTTTCATTACTTGAGCACTTTAACGATTAAGAATATTTTAATTTATAAACGTCTACAAAAATCAACTTAAATTGTAATAACATTGATATAACAAATACTTTTTCAAATTCAAATTCAAATGCTTTATTGTGAAACATAGGAACAAAATGGTACAAAGATGGTCTTTTACACAATTTGATCTGCTATGTTCAGCCACTCACACCACCACACATCTCAGAAACAAAAACGCATTATTTTGTTTTCCGTGTGCAAAATCCCCGCGGATACCAATCTCACCGCAGCCGGTGAGAGAGGTTATGTCGGACTTGAACCGACTAAAACGTGAGATTGGAAGCAACATATTCGTCACACTCCGACCGACACAGGGCCTTCTCTAACAAGAGTGATGACACTCTGACGTTGGTTCCTTTTGGTAATCACCATGCAGTTTCTGCACGTATCTGACCATCCGTCCATATCAGTGCAACACATGATGGACATACGAACTACCGTCATAATATTATAAGGGGTCTAATAAATCAAAAATGTTATACTCAAAAGGCTACCAATTCATTATAAATGATATTTCCTATCCACAAACTGCAACGTGTCTAACTAAAAACCATTCAACTAACCAAGATTACTAGGACAGCAGAAAATTGAAGCGGCGCAATGAAAGACTCGTATTACTGAGCAGTGGCTTGGTTGAATAGATGGTCAGATTGCCTGCAACGTCGTATAATATATCCACTGGGACGGATGTACACGGACAGTGACAGAGATTTTTCTCAAAGAGTTAAACTGAATAGTTAATAAAGCAAATAAAATACAATAATGGAAATAGCTATTAAAATTACTGGAATAAAGAACTCATGAATCTGTAAGAAAATTTCGGCATTTGCATATGTAAAAATTATAATGAAGTTAGTCAAGCAGACAGTACTGACTTTTTTGCGAATTAAAATACTGTAACTGCAGTTTGTATCATCAGCACAGGGTGAATATGACTGTCTCAGTTTCTTATAATATAAGATATTGGAAGGGGAGGAGAAGAACTCGAAGAACCTCGGTTTAACATACCCAACGATACCAATAGCAATATACCACTGATTGTTAGTTCCTTTCTATGATAATTAGTGATATTATACTTTTTGGTGAGTTCCTCTTCCTCCCCCAATATATTTTCTTCCTTTTTAAATTGGTATTAAATGCATATAAAGCCAAGTACGTTTTTCAATGAGACCTTACTTTCTCAAATCTGGTGTCTTTAAATGTCTCTTTTATTGTTGACGCATACAATTCCGTTTACAGTGTTTACTGACTAACATAAAAAGAACTTAATTCCTTCCTCGTTCGTTCAGTGGCATAAGTTTGCTTATAATGTGAGTCAATTTCCGTGACTAGAAAAGGGTTATTGAATTTCACGCTTCGAAAATTCTCAATAGCAATATAGAGTCTGGAAATGTGACTGATAGACGGAAATAGGTTTGACTGTTACTACGAGTACGTCAGACTATTATTAGTTGATAAAAAAGACGTGGAGACGTTAGAATGTAATCTGAAATATCCAGGCACTCTTCTTGGGCCTGTGATGAGTGAATTACGGATGTCGCAGAATGACCTCAGTCCTCCATGAGGTAACAGAGGTAGGCTTTGGCAGGCAGTGGCGCAAAGCACGACTTCTCATACCCGGGGGCTAGATAAGGACACCGTGGTGCCCACATTCGGCGAAGGAGGTCATCTCAGAGGCCTCAAGTTTGCCAGGGCCCGACAATATGTCTTGTAATATCTCACCTCTGGCAATCAAAGACTGTAAGACGGCGTGCATTTCAGTCGGTTCAAGTCCGACATAATCACCCTCACCGGCTCCGGTGGAGGATCCGGGGATTTTAAGCACGGAAAAAAGAGGTTATCTTTTTTAATGCACACACACCAGCTCTACCTTAAAGCATACTTTCTTATATCAACCAAATCTAAACACATAAATAAAAAATTCACCAGAAACTGAGGAAATATTCATCAGTTACAAACAAGTCTAATCACTGCTATTAAACTTATTTCAAATTGTTTTAATTGAATTCCAGAATGACTGAACGTTACCAGCTGCCGTAGTTCTATGGAGGAACATTAGTTCGTATATTAAAGTACGCATGTATAGTACCATAATAGTAAATCTTGTGCTTCACCAAAAGCTAGCAGAAAGTATTTAAATTTTAAGTTTTTTTTTATTTATAGCATGATTTCTTGAACCAGACTGGATGTGGGGGGGCGAAGGATAGGGAACAGTGGCACACATTGGGAGAGGCCTATGTCCAGCAGTGGACTGAGATAGGCTGATTGATTGATATAGTACGATTCGAACGAAATATAAAACTATTATACTTAAGTTAATTAACTTGTGAAAACGTAATAAATACAGTACATTTAAAAATTCAAAGTTCTTAATTTAAACTATGGCGTGATTCTTTATTTGTATGACACTTCGTAAAATACTTTACATTGCTTTTAATTTTTTGTTTTTTATTTTTATCGATGTGCATAAAATAATTTTGTTTCGTCGCAAGGAGGTTATTATTTTTACTCGTTATTTTTATGGTATGTCTGACAGGTTCATTGCAGTTATTGCAGTATATGTCTAATTACATACAACAAATCGTAGGTTACCTGAATCGATTATTCGCACAATCGATTTCAGACACTCCAACCTTAGATTGCTACGGTCAAAAGGACCTCTTAAATTTTTAACCATAAGTAGTTATATACAGACAACTTAAAGCTACATGATCACAAAACTTCAATGTTATTAAAAATAAAACGTGATTTTTACCGTTTACCGAAATATACAAAGCTGCAAACCAAACTTTTAAACTTAATCTGAAGTTCTTGAGAGCCAATATCTTTTGAAGCGCTGCAATCAAATTGTCATGGTACTACGACTGCCACGAGTACACTGTAGAATTTAATATTCAACCAATCAGAGATCTCGTTTCCTACAGACTGCCGCTGCGAGAAATAAAAAATAACTATCCTATGCTCGATTGTACAACTGAATATGTAATGTCAAAAAATGTTCTTCCGATTTACTTAATAAGCGTGCACGTCAAACTAAAAATTTGAACTACAGATATAAATTAAAATCATTTTTTGCTCACTAAATGTACATTGGTATTACAACTGTATTTTAGTGTAGTTTAGCCATTTTCATTTTAGGCAATGCAATATTGAGAGTCACAGGTTAAAGAATTTGAGTTAGATTGTTTTAGAATATTTATAAAAGAAGTAGAAAAAGACACCAGGTACGATCGTAACCAATAGACAAATGCATTCAAAACTAAATAAAATAAATAATAATATAAAGCCGATTCCTAACAAAGCGGTATTGTCCTATTTATTTAAACTCATTTTCCCGTACGGGTTTAATTATAAAAAAAAATAGTTTTAAAATTAAACCCGTACGGGAAAATGACTTTAAATGAATATGAAAATACGGCTCATCAAAAAATTTCATACTGTACGTATGCTATATCTCTTGTAAATCAATTTTGAACGCTGATACCAGGGACTGAAACTTTGTCAATCTATTGATTGGCATAATTAAATTTGTAGCCTAGCGTCGTGACGTGCTCCTCTGGGAGACATCACATACCTAGTTATAAACAAGCGATATAACAGGGCTGGTAACATTGCTAGATTTAATCTTTTATTTATTTTACATAACAGCAGTTATTTTGACTAAATCCTATTATCATTATTACTACATTATTGTGCATTATCGTTTGTTAATATAAAAAAATTCCATCCATCATAAATTCCAAACTAGCAAAAAAGTTTGTTAGAATAAAATCTTTACTGAAAAGAAAAGTATCTTAAATTCCATACTAGCATAAAATCTAGGTAAGCGTGCACACACATTAATTAATACTGTTATATATTTACTTATTTCAAATTTGTATAAGGAAAAAAGCAACTAAAAGCATTTCAATAATTTGAGTGCTAAACTCAAATTTTTCTCGAAAATCTCGAATACAATAAATATTTGAATTTTATATACATACAAAATAATAGTAAGTAAATATACTTACATCAAAACTCAGCGCAACAAAAATTGAAAGCCTCATTCATAGCTATTCAACCGTTCAACCGTATAGTCATAACAATATAAAATATCTTTGTAAAAATTTACAATCGCATTGCAATCACGCTTAATTTCGTCAAAAAATTATTGTGGTTACGAAAAATAAATGAATAATTAAATAAATAAATAATTTTGTGCTTTCTAAGCACAAAATTATATAGTTTTACTTACCACTTTCTAAATAGAACGCAAAGTATTCTATATTAAAATCAGTATTCTATCTTAAATATTACCAAGCCGCAATCATGATAACCCTAGACAAAATGAGGTTCATGAAACCGTTCCCGAGTTGTACACGAGACAAGTACAACCATCGCTGCAATAACATAATACCTACTTAGTTGGTCAAAACTTTGTCTTCTTGAAGTTAGTGTTTTCTTCTACGTAATTTGATCTAGGTACCTATGTTAAGATGCCGTGTTCTATATAATGTCCGGCACGAATTTTTAAATCATATGCTATCGTTTTCTTGTAAATTATATTTGAATTTTTGTGAACGGACGCAACACTACTGCCGCAGAATAAGGAAATCTAATAGATAGCTATTACGTCACTTTAAGACGTATTTTCTGTATAAATACTCAGTAGCCTTAGCACGAAATACTATCAAATTCGTAATGTAAAGGTATCGACAGAACGGAGCACTGCTATTGGCGGGCTATACACGCACGCAGGTTCACAAGAGGCAGATTGCCAATCACAATGCTCCGTTCTCTCGAAACCTTTACATTACGAATTCAATAGTAGTTCATGCTAGTGCTACAGATAAATAATGTTATTGGACAGTTCGGCGAGTATTGCTATAGTTCACCTGTATTGTGTATGACGTACGTAACGGTATGAAATTATGATCCTAATAATGTTATTGGACAGTTTCGGTGAGTTTTGCTGTAGTTTGCCCGTATTGTGGAGCAACAGAACGTGAGTTATCATTCATCTGTATACCTAATGCAAATATACGATCATAAGGATTTTATAGCGCTCTTTGATAGCCGTTATAGAAACTATACCCGTATTGTTGAGATAGCAGAACACGAGTTCAGAAGTTCGTTTTATAAACTTCATGTCAGTTGGTAGATTTTATGTTTGATAGACGATAAACTTTCAGTGCATCACGGCGTCGCAATAAAACTGCTCTCTGGTGATATTAATAATTGTAAAGTTATTGCCACTTTACGTATACCTAGCAGTTTTCCAACAATTTATTGCGTATCATCATGGCTGTATCCCCTGTGTGTCGTATATTTAATAGATTGCACCTTTACGACTGTATAGCTGTCTCAAAAGGTGAGTCGAAAAAGTAGCTTACATTGGCGCCCTGGGTACAATTTATTTTCAGTAATACATACATTATTCAGTATTGCATCTTACAGCGATTTTATCTCAAATAAGTTGTTGAAATAACACGTGAACCTTTTGGGGAAATTGTATCTTCTGGTTATGTAAATTATTAAATAACCTCTGTGCCGTAGCGATAGTGAACGCGACTGCTACGCAGGAGACACGAATTCTATCCTCGCTCAGTGCAAATATTTGTATGCATAAATATGTCTAGTTGCATTGGTAAGATCACGTTAAGCCGTCGGTCCCAGAACATCCATGGTAGTCGTCACGGGTAGCTGAAGCTCTAAAAAAACCAATAACTGGTCTACCTGCAGTACTTTGATATTTCCTATACATATAGGTTGTAAAAGCCAAATGGCAATTGCTTCACGAATCGACATATCGAAATTCTGCCGCAATGTAGTTAGATTGGAAAATTGTGGACCTCTGATTCCAAGGTGATAGCTTCAGAAGAAATTTTGTAAAATTTCAATTACAACAAAACAAGCAGTCCAATTTGAATAAAATCACTTACAACATTATTACGATTGTTAATCTACATTTGCTAACGCTTACCTAAGCCTGATGTTTTTAATTATACCGTACTACATTATGTTACTAAACATACCACACGCTGTCACACTATATAAAACGTAGTATATTAAGTTCTAAATAATTGTAATCGACGTATAACCATTATCAAACTATGTTAATACTATCTGTAAAGCCGTTTACGAGCCAGGCCAGTAATAAACAGCATAAAATAATACTACATACTCTGATTAAATTCTGCTAAAGTACAGAATGACAAAGCTGATATAACAATTTTGTTCCTAAACGAACTATACAAAGGGGCTCCAGTTGACATTAACAATTTAATTGAAGTGAATTACAACTTAATAATAGGTTTTTAACAGCCTACATTTTACTTTAGAATGAAAGTAGTTACAATACAATTTAGTAAAGATATCTTATACAAAGTAACAAAGACGGAAACTTAGTTTGCACTAACCATACTATAGATAAGTTGGATTCGTAGTATGGAAATCATTTAACAATATCTAAAGGGCATTGAGATACTTGGTTAATTAATGTCTTAGGCTTAGTTGCTCCAACTACCGACCTGTTAAAGTTAAGGTTTGGGTCAAATTTAACAGTAACAGTAACATTGATTCTAATGGTTTTGCTAAATGTGTTGCACCAGTGCATTTAGTAGCTCTGTTATAGTTATCTTTTTGATAGAATTTGACATTTGAGCGTGGCCGGTTACAGTTAGCGTGATGACGTGATTTTAACAATTGTCAAATGGTGCTTTAAATGCACTGTTAATGTTAAAGTACGATCGAGCAACCCAGGCTTAGTGTTTATGATGAATCGTGAAATAAATAATGAGTCAAAGTCATCCGACAAAGAACTAAAGTTACAAACATAGCTGGCAGATTAACCAAGTTGAAGTGGCAATGGGCTGGCCACATCTGCCGGAGGACCGATGGTCGACGCAATGATAGTAAGTATATAATTATATCCAAAAAAAATAAAGAACCTCACAGAAATAACATGATCATCTCAAAATATTCTAGGAAAACTCTTACATACATATTATGCTTATACATTATTGAGTTTAACGAATATTTCTGCGGTCAATAGAACCCTACTGAAAATTGCTGAAAGTTCAATTTTCTCAACCAAAACTAGCACCGTCTGTCGATGTTAAAATATTGAAGAAAGAAAATGAAATGGAAAGGAAATTCTCTTACAAAGGATCTCGTCTTAGACTATCCTGAGTCAAAGGTAATACTGGCAATTTACAGCTTGGAATATACTTTAGACCGTTATTACGTATACCAAAAGGTTTTGAATTCCATGACCGTTAGAATCATATGACTGTGGAAATTTACTGAAACATCAGGATTAACACAATCACGAGAAATGCGATACAATCAGTTGAATATAACTTTATTTCTATGTATAATATTTGGGTGTAGCAGGGGAGTGTATAAGTACCCGGAATACGGCAATAACCTCACTCACTATTACTGAATTGGTGAAACGTGGGTGTTGATTCACTTCTGACTAACCCTTGGTAGATAAAGGCGTGTTATAATATGAATGTGTGGTCAAAATATTCGGGTAAGTTTCCGATATTACGATGGTTATATTATTGTCTTATTGATTGCATGGCATGGAGCTACATTGACACGCTTGTGAAAAGCGCTCCGCAGAGTCACATCTCATCTCAGACTTTGTTGCCTCGGCTCTCTTGTCCATACACTCAAACTGCCATAAAAAGGATAAGTGTAGGAATAACGGATAAAGCTTTGCACATATTGAGAACTCACTTGTACTTTTCCACAGTATTTTTATTTCTTAATAGACTTGACCGGTTTCGCCTTACGGCATCCTCAAAGGTTTACAATGACAAAGGTCTATTAAGAAATAAAAATACTGTGGAAAAGTGCAAGTGAGTTCTCAATATGTGTAACAACAAATTCCACCAAGTGCCATCAATCAACAGTATAAATAGATAAAGCTTTGAGTTTGAGGTCAATGAAATGTAGAAAATGTATAAGAGTTTGCATGGTATTATGTGACATGTGCTGACGTAATAGTATATAAATGGATCTGTGTTGCATTCACATATAAGTATATTAACTTTGTTTTTGTTGATTGTTTGTGTTCTGCAACGCAAAACATGTTTTAAAAACAGCTGTTTAATCACTATAATCCTTATCGAGCATTCACCGTTGACTCTTTAGATATTGATTTAGGAATTGCTAGTAAGAATTTGTATATAAAGCGTAATTGGAGCCAAACTCAGATCGTTACAGGCGTTTACAGTCGTCTCACGTAGTTGGAGATTCTCACGTTTTCGTGGCCAATAAACGATAATCATCGTCTTTCCTTTTGGATTAAGTATAATTCTCATCGATGTATATCACGTCTCTCTCATTATTATGGAGAGATTGCAGAAAAGTCCCAGTGAGAAGGGCTACAGCGGTTTGGGCCAGAGGACAGTCGCTCCTGTAATATGTAAACATAACAAATAATGGAACAAGGTTTAGATGCAACCGGTGCTTATTGAAGTTGCTTTATGTCATATTTATCGGCATTTTTTGTTGTTGTTACATTTAATCCAAAGTGTGGATGAACAGTTGGCCTGACTTGAGCTGGTAAATTGATTGCTGATGGCTGGCTAAATTGAGCTGGCAGGACCTCCAGCAGAATTTTATGGCCCAGATTTTTTTTTCTATCAAGGTGGAAATGGCCAATTTTATGAAATCCGACCAAATGTGGGATAATTTTGTGAAGTTAGCATCTCATTATTTTAATTCGATATTGGTTACAAAATCGATGGAACTATTGCTGAAACCTATCGAGAACTGTAGAACTATGTGGAATGTCACAGTTTTCTGATGAGATGCTGGGAATTTTTTTGTGAACTTAGCATCAAATTTTTGTCATGCATGCCACTGGAACTCACGGTTTTTTTGGGAGAGATGCTGGCAAGTAAGGTCCCAGTTTCACATACGTCTCCATGACCTTATTTAGATACATGCGCTTAGATTCTGGTACCTAACATGACACATGAACGATGGAATTATATTATACCTAGTACCGGGCTCGTTTGCGTACAATTATACACGGTGATTTTATAGTTGTTTCGGAAAAAGGATATTTTGTTTCACAAACAGTTTCGGTAGCAAAATCGACTGGAAGTTTTAATTTTGAATAAAATAAAATACTTCATGTATGGCAATAATGTACAGGGGAACAGAAAAATGTATGGGAGGTGTAAAAAAAATAATTTTTTTTCGCCAAATTAGGACTTCCTTACGATTCTACTATCGAAATTGTGGCCAAAATCTTTTTTTGCGAAACGACTATAAAATCAACCGGTATAGCTTTAGTACTGTAGTTAGTGCAAGAGTGGCACTCGACGTTCGAACGATAAACGAATTAGTTTATCTCTGTAGTACTATCGACTGGATTATTGCGATTAGTCTGTAGTGTTCATCAAGTGAATAGTATCAGACTAGTTACTAAGGCTATGCTGTGGTTGAAAGTCTTAATAATTGTGATATTTTCTATACGTTTTCTACATAGGACAAGACGTGCAGGGCTTAGATGTCACTCGCATGCAATGGTGACCCTCTTTCATGAGGCTTTGCCTTCAGCTTAACTATAGGTACCATTCCGAAGGGTAGCCATAGGAACCAGGAACCGTAGAAGGCAGTAAACCCTGTAAAATAATAGCCAGCCAAAATTTTGACTTGATTGATATTCCTGTGGTGACCGCCCACATTTCATTCTTATTTCATACATTATTTTTTTATTGTCAAGCACAGGTTTCATAATAAATAAATAAATAAAATTCATTTCTTTCCATAAAACTTTATAACAAATAAACTTATATCCAGTGGGCCCCACTGCAGATGATGTTTAGATACCTACCTTTTTGTAGTAATAATGTAATATAGTTCAGAGACCATACGTAGTAAGAATAATGTACTTCCTCAGCCTCATGTGAGATGACTAATAATATCGAGATATTAGGCCTAGGCCCACAGATACATAGTGCACTGTGTTATAGAAAAATAGGCTTACTTAATGCCTTAATAACACTAAAGTCACCGGATCCAGGAATATTCTCATGTGTCTAAATGTACTCTTCCTACAAATCTTAATCAAAACTAACTGGAACAAATTTTACCTGCGTGTAGTGCACGGGACCCTTTTGCTGGGAACTCATATTTAACCCGCATAACCTTTTATTACACACTGCTTACTATGGCATAGCAAGCGGACTCATCATAAGATGAGGGGTACGAGGTAGAGCACGCTATAAGTAGAATATTGAGATATAAACTAAAGGGACAGTGCCTATTATTGTCAGCCCAAAATATATATTAAAAGATTAAATCTTTTATCAAGCAAATAAACGAGTAATATTTCTTTGTGATGCACCCCATGATAGCTTCAATATTAACTTTATATTCTAGACAATCACCACTTTAAAGCTAAGCGTGTCCGAGCCAGTTATTATGACTTTAATAGCGTTATAAATTGAAACGATTTCAAGAAACACATAAAAGTGAAATAGCCTGCCAATGCCAACATGTAGCACTACTTATCTGTAGAACATTTTTATATTATAAGCAATTTTCTGGTAATAGAGGCTTGTTGGTTAAACTTAATTCTTATCACACAGTTAAATTCAATAATAATAATTACATTTTCTTAAAGGGGCCTCTACGTCTCGGCCCGACACACGTCGTCCAAAGACCCGGGACTCCATAGGCCCGAGAGTTACAAAATAGAGAAACGATAATAATAATAGATAATAAATCTCTTTATTGCACACTATAGGACAAGTATTCCAATAAATCAGTGGTACAGTACATTGTGGTGCATATACTCGTAATTGGCGGCCTTATCGCAAATGAGGCAATCTCTTACAGGAATTTACCGGTAATTGGGACTAATCGTAGTCTCCTTTCACTCTGTTTGAATAGGAGTGACCCACGTTATATCCGAACATGACATCTAGCATATGTTATCAAAGCTGTTGATCCTGAGAGGATTAAAATCAGAACAGACGTCATCAAACTCATGGTTCAGACATGGTTTAACATAAATTACGCTCAGAATACCTCTAAATTGTTAAACATAAAAGCAATATTTTTTTTAATAGCATGATGATACATTTGTAATAAATAGATGATTTATTTCCCTAAAACTCCAGCAGATTGTCTGAAAGGAGTATCGGCCAATTATCTCCACTTTGCAGCAGCTGATACAAAATGTGCATCTCCGAATTATTGCCTTTTTTAGATACACTGTACATACCTACGTTACATTACATTCATTGTTAAAAATGAAGATTATTACATTCATCCTCTTTAGAATGTTCGTTCTTTGCAGCAAAAAGATTACACAGGTCCTTTGGGAAATTTACGTAAAAATGCATGTTTAAGATGTAAAAAGATTTCTGAAATATTTTTTATGAATTAGTTACGTACATTTCGTTACTTGCTTTGGTTTAATATTTACATTATGATGTTATTTGTCCTACTTAAGTGGCAGAGAAGTATATGGCCCACCTGATGGAAAGTGGTTACCGTACCATAGCATACCGTCGAATGTAATTATAATAATACTACCAAGTAGAGACGAAATCTAACATAACGTTGACATCAGGTGTCCTGTTGTAGCAGAAAGAACCTAACTCGACCTGCAAATAACATAAATGTAACTTTTCTAGAACAACAAAAGGTAAACGCACGTTATCCGAGATGCCCCAGGGGTTAGATTATGTCAACCTAACATTTCGGAGGGTAAAAAATTCGCTAAATTTATATCCACTGTTACAGTGTATCTTTCACATACGGATTTCACTGTTAATGTCACCATCCAAAGTTATAAGAGCACAACAAATAAAAATTAGAATTAATTTGAGACTCATTCGAACCTGATTGATTCTTCGATTATTCGAAAAATACTCGAGATTATTCGAAAAATAAATAATCATAGAAATATATGTGCATACCATGGTTTCTGGTGGAATGAAATACAAGGGCTATTTCCCGTAACCCGTGCTTATCGTACACGACGTCTAAGGGCTGTCTCCCAACCGATAACGACCCAAACATACAAAGCATGAAAACATACTCCACTTCGGAGTCATATCAGATATATACAGATATACTTATGAAACATAGATGTTTTAAAACCAACCTGTCGTAACCATGCCCCAAGGCTAGCATATTATAATAGTATTAATTACCGTGGTAGCCTAGTGGTATGGGTAACAAACTGCTGAGACGAGGTCTCGGGTGTGATACCAGGTTTTACCATGGCGCACACCAATGACTTTTCGATGCTTTTCGAAGTTATGTGTGTATTTATTGCAGGTTTATAAGTGCCCGGTTAATGGCAATAGGCTCACCACCTATTACATTGGGACCTAAACAGAAATTGGCGAAATGTGGGTGCCAGCACCTCTGCCTACCACTTCGGGAATATAGGCGTGTATATGTTATGTGATCACTAATATAGTAATTAATTAATAATATAATGGTCTTACAAATTTTCACATTCGCAATAAATATAAATGCTATAAATGTTAGATTTCAAAGATTATTAACATAAGACACTAAACAGCCAAAAAGTCACGTCATTATCATCTATGTTGCGATTCCCACATAATCGTAAAGAAAAATAAATCTAAATGAACAAGGCGGCAACGTTGAGTTTTGAAAAACTAATAAAACTGAACTTAAATAATTTAGGGGAGAGTCCCACAGTACCGAACACCTAAGCCTAGGTGACAGTTAAAAAAAAACGGATTTGGTATTAGACATTTTAATGAAGTTCTCAGTAACTTAACAATCATAGACATTCATATGCATAAACAGAACAATAAAAAATAAACATTTCAAATGTTTTAACCTAGGTTCATCATTGGTAACAATTTTTGGTAAATTATATTGTGGCACCTAGTACCGAACATTGATATTAATTGGCACATAAATGGCCGAACACTCCTAAAAAAGATGACATCGATCGCAAATATATAATTCTGAGCACTCTGGTATATCAGCACATGCCTCGTGTGCCCATTCTTTGCATGAATTGCACTGAATCCAGTCTTCATCGTGATCTTCTAGACAAACCACGCACGTAGTGTCCTTAGTTTGCTGCGAAGATAATATTTTTTGTGCTAATGGTAAAGTTTTAGTCTTTTTAATCTTTTCTGCTTTATCTGTCTTCTTAAATGTACGTAGTTGTTTCTTCTCCTCCTTAAGCGTTTTCTCATTTTCTTTATCTTCCAAAAACAAATTGTGTGGAGAAGATGTTAGAATTTGACTTTTCTCAGACTTTCGTTTCCTTGTTTGAGCTCTTTTCTTTGCAGCGTCTGGCAACAGTGAGATGTTTAAAATGGATTGTCTTACAAAATCTGAACCTTTGCTCGTAGAAGGCTGCGGTGAAAAGCTTTGCGCAAAATGCTGGCTGTAGGTGTTTGCTCCGGTATTATTTGAGGAACATCGGGTAGAAAATGATCGCCGTTACGTTGCTCTTCGATAATTTCTTCTATTGGAATATTCGTGATGTCACTTGGCAAATAATCCAGATCGCTAAAGATATTTTCATTAAACGGATAGATGCCGGCACACTTCAACCCTGCTGCTGCTATTTTATAACGTGCTACCTTTTAAAAAGCATCTGATACAAGTCCTGCAATATCATATTCTGTTCAACTTATCGTACAAAGTGGTAGTAGCAAGGCCATATCTTGAAGCTGCTTCTCTAAGAGTAATTTTTCTCGAGCTTACTTTTTCAATGGCGATCTTTAAGTTTTCTGATTGCCAAAGACCTTTCTTGATTTTCTCCAAACCGTAAGATACGTTTGTTCCTGAAAGAATTCAATAAATTGATAACATGCACCACATAGAATAACAGTGTGATCGCCGAAACATTTTTGTTCGGTCATAGGGGAAAAAATACTGTTCGGTACTAGGGACTCACTGGAGAGAAATAATCATCGTATAAAATAAAAACAATAAATTTAATTTATATTTTAGATAGCAAAACGTAAAAAGTACTTACCAATTATAATTCAGACACGTTTCAAAATGAACCCACACTTATATTCAATCCACAACTAATACGTGAAGTTTGTAGGCGACGACGATTTCCCGCGTAAAATCCACAACGACCGTTCTTGGTCGCGTTGCGTGCGCCACTGGCTGCTCCCGCGCCACTCGCAGTCCTTCTAGTTGCGTCTCTTTCTATTGCACGCCAAGGCGTCGTCCTTGTTCGTTTATTAGTACGGTTACAGCTTTCGTTCGGTACTACCTGCCGTTCGGCGCTAGGGGACTTCCCCCTATAACTATACCACTATTGTAAATATTTTATTATATAGTTCATTCAGATTCAATTTGATACAAAATAAATATTCATGAGTATAACACATTGCTGCGTTCACAGAGAAACTCGTCATTGAGCGAAATCAGCAAATCGGTCGGCAGTGAAACAGCCACATCAAACGGCAGAAATGGGTGCCAATCAAATTGTCATTTCATTTCGAGATTAAATTAAAATACTATACGCTATTAGATTAAAATTTATTTAATTAAAAATCATGTCACGTGGTTTTGACCATGATCACGAAATATCTGAACTCCGAACATAACATGATACTTAAATATCCCGATAATAGTAATGTTCAGTTGTGATCACCCATTATGATAGTTTAAATACATTTTATAGTGTTTACAGAATTTGTATATACAGGTTAACTAACTGTTGCCGCGATTGCATTTATGTGGATGTGGATCACGACCAAATAAAGCCTGTGTTCTGACCCAAGCTCTAGTCTCGGTACCAAATTCCATTAAAATCGGTTCAGGCTTGTAAGCGTCGTCACAGAGACATACAGACAATAGTTATTTTGCATTTATAATATCAGTATATCGACAAAGCTTTAGTTCTGGCGAAGTCCAGTGTATTGTTCATTAAATCTGTAGATAAAACCCATTAAATAAAAGAATATCCTAGGACAATCTACATAACCCCACCTAGATTCATGGTAAGCATAGCTTAACTAACTTTATAGGTTCTAGAATGCGGACAAACATATTTAAATATGTTTTTTTTGTGAATACATATAATTACTAGCCTATGCCCGCGTCTCCGCCCGCGTGGTTGCCGATTATCGCGACCTAAGCGCCATCTGTGTAACTTAAATTCTATATCACTAATCATAACTCTGGTTCTACTTAACCGATTGCAATCAAACAATCAATGTCAAGTTGGACCAAACCCCTTCATAAAAAAACCACTTCGAAATCCGTTCAGTACTTTTTGCGTCCATCGCGGACAAACATAAACTTTGTATAGATAGACATAGAAACACCCAGAGAAACGCAAATACTCATATTGATGCTCACAAATATTCGAACAGCGAGATAATTAAACCCGTGTAGCAGTCGCATTCACTATCGCCACACCACAGAGGTCGTCAATTCATACGAAACTCGTGTTTTCTTCTTTGAATTGTCAATATAGGGACTGGTTTCATATCCTCTAAGGCCGGGACTCCACCAAAGCGGAGATGTGTGCAATATGCTACCTGCCGTGCCAGAAGAGATGTTTTCAGTTGGAGCACTCCACCGTAGCGGAGAGGTACGCGGTGTGCTGTGTGCTATGCGAGAAGAGCGCAGCTCACTTCTCCGCTTTTATCGCCGCCATACAAATATTCCACATCTCCACATAGCGATTTCCACTGAAACTAAGCGAGGAGGAGATGTATTAATACCGCATTTCTATTGGTTGTATAAAAATTTCTCCGCTTTGGTGGAGTCCCGGCCTAAAACTAATATTCGTTCTGGTTGTATTATAACTAAGAACATTATTGGTCCGTTTGGAAAATTAACAGTATTCATATTTTGAATTTATCTAAAACTGCACACCTTCGTGAAATTTTCATAGAACAACCATACATATCTACCATCAGATAGGTACAAAATAAAATTCTTGTATAAGAAAACTCTCCATATTTACATGTGAATGATACGGTATGTAACAATGTGCCGAACCCTCTCACAAAAATAATTTTGTAAAGATTCAACGAGTGAGTACAGGGTTGACTCGTTCAAGAATTCTAGGGTGTCAAGGGTCCAGTGAGTGTGGGTTGACAAATAATGACTATGACTACGTAAGGCCCTTCTTAGATTAGGCACCGGAGTTGCCGAGGCTCGTACATTACGCGATTGTAGTTTTATCAATTTCTAGACGAATTGAGTTTCGATATATTTCGACATCTTGCTGATATATTTTGAGAGCTACTGATTGGTTGTTCAAACTAGAGTTGCAGGCAACTACAGTTTCTCATGTCGAGTCTTGTCTTGTTGTTTTGTCGGTTTCAAACTTGTTACAGAAACTTGTGTCCAAACAAATGTTTGTAGGTACGAAACTCAACTTCAATTGGCTAATGTAAAAAGGATCTTAATCAACCTACACAATGAAATACGTTAAATATGTGCCTATAATGTATGATATACATATAATACATACATATTTACTGTTACAAATATCATACTACGTAAGCATACTATAGTTAAGAGTAAAATCACTTTATGGAACATGTGTGTCAGTGAATATTATTCTCCATTTCCATAAACATATCAATAAAGTCTTACGAGGACTGTAAGTAGCAAATTAAACGGTGCTCGACCTGCATTTCACAACAACGAAGAAGGGAATGGAGACGGAAAGTCTCTTCATATACAAATAAATATTAATGTATCTGAATGCTTTGTCCATTGTAGTAAAGGATGTTAAGCCCTCAAAATATTATAAACCTTTTAAGGGCTTTAGATTCGGTATGATGTGACAGTAACTTTTTTTTTTTTTTTATCGTGCGACAAATCCCCACGGATACCTCCTCACCGGAGCCGGTTGGGAAGGTTATGTCGGACTCGAACCGACTAAAACGCACGTCGTCTTTGGGTCTTCAGTTGCCGGAGGTGAGGTTGTAGCCAACATATCCCTCGCACCCCGGCAGACCCGAGGCCTTCTCTTCGAGATGACCCCCGTCGGACGATGTGACAGTAACTAAAAATCCACAAAGCATGTTTATTTTAGTTACTTACATGTCTTACGGTATTCTGCTATGGGTCAGGGAAGCTGATATACAGACTATTTTTGTACATCAAAAGCGTGCAGTACACGTTATTTATAATTTAGGTGCTCGAGTTTCCCTTGCTGAATATTTCAAAGAAATATCAATATTTAAAGTTGCGTAGTAATATATATGTATTTGTAATATCCAAACGTTATTATTATCCAACAAATCATCCATTTACGTAGAAAGTGTGATGATAGTGATCGAATAGTATGTTTTTGGGACTTTTGTACTTTTAGATAGAGCTTGAGAGTTCAAATTCACCAAATTGGGTGATTTTTGAATCCTTAAACTCAATCTAAAAGATCACAATAAACGAAGCGCATAGAACTAATGAGCAAATCCGCTTAAAGTAATACCAAAGTTCTACCGTTTCGCTTGCACCGTTATGAGGACAGAATATCAATGGAACACCTATCCAGTAATTAGTTACTTAATAATTAATTACTTATTATTATTGGTGGATATATACAAGTAAAAATAAATATTGTGCTTTTCTACTATTGTAGACTTATGAATCTTTTTTTACTTGAACATATCATGTCCAGAACAGAATTTAGGAACAATTCATAATTATAATGGAGATTCACATGACGTGCTAGGTATATATGGTTGTACAAACACATATCCACTCGAGCCAACGCGATCCGAGCCTACTTAACCTAAACAATGGTGTAATAAATCAAATTATATCAGCGTCAAACAAGATAAACGAACGCTCCTAGAGTCGTGACCTACAACGATTTATTTGCTTTTTACAGAAGTGTCAAATGAAAATAAAACAATCAAATCTGGAAATTTCCCCTCACTGTTTGTCGACTTGCAAATTGCAATTTCCTTACAAATTTAGGGGAAACAAGACGAATTTCATGTCGAATTCGCTGTGAATTAGTTATTGTTTGCCTTTATGACGGCTCCTTTTGTAGCTAAATCATACCAACGAAATTGTCAGCCCACAATGAAATCGGTTTTATTTTTTACTATACATTTGTAAACGTGGCTTTACATTTAAAAAGGGAAGGAACATGATACGAGTCGGCTTCCTTTTGGTACCGTAGAGTATACATCAGCAAGCTATAGAGCCCTCCTTTCTAAGTATGTACTGTATGCATGAGCCATACCCAACCACACCTAACATTTTTGACGAACTCAATTAGTAGCAAAGCATTGAGATTTTCAAGAATCATCTGGTAATCATCCGATATGTAGCTGAAACGCAACCCCAAACGGGACTACTCAATAGAACAGGTGGGAGTAGACGGTACTCCCCCCCCCCCCCAATTTTATTATGATTCGTTTTTTTGACATGCGTCTGTACTGAAGCATATTTAAAGATATTAACGTCAAAAACTCACAACATGATCGAAAATACTGAAAAGAAAAAGATTCATAAGTCAAACTTCCAGTATTTTCAATAACGTATCATCAACGTACATCAATTCCTCTGTGCACTCCCAGGTTTGCTGGAAGAAAACTCAACTTTGACTTAAGCTCGCCTTTGTACATCTCGTCTCACTATTGTATATAGATATAATTTATGTGTACATGAAGAATAAAATAAATAAATAAATAAAACGTATGAAACTTACACCATGGGTGCATTACACAAAATCGGTACTTTTAAGTAAACGCGCACAAAATTATCAACATTCGCCATTTTAGTTTTTGATAGTAAACACACATATAGACAAAATGTACAAATAGCGTCTGGCGAGCTATAGATTAGAGTACCTACTAACCGTTCCCTACTTGATATGCACTTCATTATTATGAAGCTGCACCTTCTGTCGTCATAAAAAGATAAGCACTCGTACCGATTGATACATTGCAAGTGAGCTATCAAAGTAAATCCCAAACTAAAAGCCTCCAAAGAAGTAGTGTGATATTGTTGTGAGTACAGTGGACTCCAAAAGTTCCTGGACAATTTGAAACTAGAATTGTATGAAGTGATAAATAAATAAATATTGTAGGACAATCTACACAACGACACCTAGGTGACAGGAGGGACACAGGTCTAGACCCATGGTAAGCATAGTTTAACTAGCTTGTGTTATGGGTTGTAGAATGCTGATAAACATATTTAGATACTTTTTTTTTTGTAAATACATACATATTATACATAGAAACACCCAGACCAATGCAAATATTCATATTCATGCACACAAATGTTTGCACTGAGCGGGAATCAAACCCACGACGCCTCCTGCGTAGCACTTTACAACTGGATAATAGATCTAGGTACTTATTAATAAAATTAAGTTTAGGCTGCTTACATAAGTTTACTTATTTTCTTTAAAAAAAAACAAGACATTGATCTAGAGTAGTTTATTAACGCTATCTATGCTACCTTTGGTTAATTTAGGTAGGTTTGGTTAAAGTAGGCTGTTAAAGATTATAAATCTTAAGTGATCAGGAACTTTTGGAGCCTAATGTACATAGTGATGTCTAGACTAGATCCTCAAAATAAAATGATTTTATATGGATGTCACCTATATCCTCTAAATAATCCTTTACGAAAATACGACTTTGTTATACCGTTAAAGTCTCCTGTTCCCACTGAGTGTTTTCATCAAAAATACTCGTACATATAAGGAAAACAAGATATAAAAATGAAAATGAGCTGCTTTATGTCTTTATTATGCTGAGATTGTTGATAAAAGTAATTGAGGTAGACAGTGGACGACGGAGTTGCAAGAGAATTGTTGTTTTTGTAAGATTTCATAAGGAAACTCCGCGCTATATCTTTGTATACTTTAAGGTGAAATCAGATGCTAAAATGTTACGTTAATTGAAGAGTCATAATTTTATTATAATTAGGGAGCTTTTTCGGACATTTTTTAATTTTTTATTTATTCACCTTAACACTACCTTTACAGAACATTCACTTAAGGCGATAACGTGATTAACTTAATTGGAAAATAATTGTTATACTAACATTTACAACACTCGAAGCGTTGGTAGCTTAGTGGTTAAGGAGTAGACCTTACAATCGAGAGATCCCGTGTTTGAATCCTGGCCATTACACTACCGACGTGTACCCACTTTTATGATAAGCTATTGAGCTTCGTTGAAGGGGTTAGAGGGATATTATTCATTTTGGATGCTTTTATTAAATTAGTCAAGATTGTATAAATTATATACATGTATAAACGCACACATGAATAAATAATTTCAAACCCTAAAATGTAAACCCATGTATTCCCATGTGGTGTCGTACAAGTTGACTACGCATTAGGGCTGTTTAAAATCAGAGAGATATATACAGGCCACAACCACACTCTGATGCATGATGCATGCTCGTGCTATCAATAGTGCCCAGAATACAGCTATAGGTTCAATTCCTATTACGTGGGACCGAATACAATGCGGTAATTCCCCTCCGGCCTAACCCTCCAGAGATAAGGTATGATTAGGTATATGTATGAATGTAAAAACTCACTAATTCTCATAATTTAAGTCATAGTGTTTTCAGATTTTAAGAATAATGGAAATAAACTTATTCGTTTTTGCCACGGATTTGTAAAATGCGGTTAAAAATATTTTGCATTAAGATTTTTGTTCCGTAATCCTCAGATTATATATTTTTCGTTAAATATCTAGAAACGTGGCCTAGAAATACGTAGAACTATGTGTGCTTTTTAAATTTTAAATGAATATTCTAAGTCATTATTTTGCACATTCTTTTTCTCTACTAGCCTATGCCCGCGGCTCCGTTCGCGTGGTCTATGCAACTTAAATTCTATATTACTAATCATAACTCTGGTTCCTCTTAACCGATTGCAATCAAACAAACGCAAGATTTTAATTTAGACTAAACCCCTTCAAAAAAAAAACGGCATCGAAATTCGTTCAGTAGTTTTTGCGTTCATCGCGGACAAACATAAACTTTTACAATTATATAATAGTATAAATTTAAACGACCAATACAACGACTAATATTGTTGTGTTCGGAGTTATCTTATGAAATTATTTTACTTTTTATTAGTGATCATCAGTCAACGTTGTATGATTAGATAACTGTGATTACATTACACTAGTGACAAATAAACATGCACTTTCAAAACATAAAAAGTCAATAGCAATTCTTTTTTACATCGATAAACACCTCCTTCGAAACATTTACCTTTCTAAATTTGATTTGAAACAATTAGTATTAATTCCTATAGAAATTTCATTAAGTATCTCAATAGTTAAATTACATAACGTTAGACATAGAGATATATTAAATATAGGAAATATTACTTGGTACAATAAAGATCGTGTGTGTTATAATAAAAAAAAATATTTTTAATATGTTTATCCGCATTCTATATGAATCCGCTTAACTTGGGAAATTGCTGTGTCATATTATTATATTTCTTTTTATTTAACGAACACCATAAAACCTATGCCTTTCTATTTTAGTTTTACTTACAGCGACTATAACTGACTATAATAATAAAAATGTGCTTTCAACTCATACGAGAAAATGTGATGTAGGAAACTAAATATCAAGTACGTAAGAAAATATGAAATATGATGTAAAATTTTATCCAAAAGGTTATGTTCCACGCGACCTTTTCGCAGAACCTTTGCACTAACCATACATTCAATATTTTGATAATTTTACAGTCTTACTAGAAATACAACATTCTTATCGCGCAAGTTTACACACTGGCATCTGCGTTTTATAGACTCGGTGACATACAAATAAATTATGTTATACAGTTACTATCACACTTTACGTCGTATATATCAAACAGTCCTAACTATTTTTTAACGTAGGTAGTTAATTTACTGACTATATTGCCAGCCACTTTTGCGGAATAAGAAAAGTTTTAAATTCTACTGTGGAAGAATTTATTGAAAAATTGCGAACAAAATAGATAGTATGTATAGAAAATAGCACACTATTTGTGTCAAAAATTTATAAAATTGATATGTATCATCTATAACGTCTATACCTACGTCCACAGTAACCACTCTGATGGGCCGTGTGCTTGTCTGCCTAAGTTGTTTTAAAAATGCGCGCAATGAAACAAGATACTTGTCAGTGTTTAGAGCAGAAATATGCTCCATGGTTATAGAGTACGGAATGGAACTCTTACTCATGTACCATGGTCTTGAACGAATGTAAATAATACAACTTAATCTGCGCACATATTTCCGCATATTACTGCCCAAATAGTTACTCTATTTGTACAGTACACACACACAAAATAGACCCATCGCATCAAAGAACATGCTATAATAAAATCAAAGAGGAGGAAGTCAATAAAAATCGTTTTAATCTTTAATTACATTCGGTATCTGTGCTAAACTGAATTATACTGGCCATCACTTCGTTCCTTCGTCCGATCATTTCGTTTGCAGCAATCCATCTACTGACAAAGTACTTCTGCAAATTTAATTTTTGATACGCAGATGCGAGATATATTGATATATTGTATAAGTATTAAATTTAATAAAACAAAGAAAAAGAAATTACTTTATTTAACTTTATTTAAACGCTTTTAAAATCCACATTTATCAGTTCACATATTATGTTTTAATTAATCATAAAAACCTAACACGTTAACTACCGCCACACCACAGAGAATGGCACTAAAATATGTCTCTATATCGTCTATAAATTAAATAGAACAATATTCTACGAGTATATTGAGAAATAAAGAACATCAAATAGACACTGTAGCATATAATTAATAACATTAGCCTGAAAGTAAAACTGTTTCCTTTTGAATAAATTAATCATATGATATGACCAAAGTGCTGACTAATAGTACAGATTGTTAAAAAAATCTCATGGTTATAAATTCCCATGACTGATAAGTATTTGGTTGCCTAGGATAGTAGTTTCAACCACTGAATGACTAATGTCAATGGTAGGCGGGTATTACTGTTTATACTTCATGCTATATACTCAACTATGTACTGACTTCAGAATTACCGTGTGACAGCCACGTTCAAGTATAACTGCGCAAACCTAGGCTTGTGCAAATGCACGTTAACCAAACTTGCACAAGTATCGTAGAACACCTGAAAGGAAACTGAAGCGTCGTCAACTAGCATTTCAACCAATCCCCAAAATTCACCATCTTGCTGATACTTTTTAAGAGCTGCTGATTGGTTGTTGAGAGTATAAAGGGGACTTTTACAGGACCTAGAAATCACAACTATAATTTAACGGTGGGAGGGTATTATGCTAGGAAACCTCCACGTGGTGCACCCTGGGCAACAGAAATGGCAACTCCTCACCCCCTTGTGGGCGAGCAGTTGCTATTTCTGGCTAATATCCTGCCAAGGTCGAGACGACCTAAGAGAAGGAAAACTCGAGACAAAACCCTTTGCCAACCCGTCTGGCCAGCGTGGCAATAGTAGGCCAAATACCTCCTAAATGAATAGAGACCACATTGAAAGGCCCCCAGTTCCCGGTGGCCCCGCTATCCCCAGCCAAGGTAGCGGTTCGGGTAACGGCGGGGCGGGGGGTGCTAAGAATCCCCGGGAGAAAGAAGGCTACCGAAAACAATTACTGCTGGCTGCGTACAACTGCAGTACACTTCGGCTGGACCATCACCTCGCTGAATTAGAGGTAGAACTAGGTCGCATAAACTGGCATATACTGGGGTTGTCCGAGATCCGCAGACAGGGGGAGGACACGACAACCCTAGAGTCAGGCGACCTGTTCTATTTCCGAGAAGGTGATCAGCTCTCCCAGGGAGGCGTCGGTTTTCTGGTCAAGAAGGACCTTATTAGCAGCGTTGTTGAAATAGGTAGTGTATCGAACCGAGTAGCGTACCTCATATTAAAAATCACCAACAAGCGTTCGCTGAAGGTGATACAGGTATATGCGCCGACCTCACTCTGCCCTGACGAAACCGCTGAGGCTGTATATGAGGACATTGCCAAGGCAATGAACAACACCGCCAAGGCTACCTACAACGTTGTTATGGGAGACTTCAATGCCAAAGTGGGAGTACAAGAACGCGGCGAAACAAAAATAGGACCGTATGGAGTGGGGTGCAGAAATCACAGGGGGCAAATGCTAGTAAACTTCCTAGAGGCCCAGGGGCTCTTCTTAATGAATTCGTTCTTTAAGAAAAGACCCCACAGGAAGTGGACCTGGCAACGCCGGGACTCTGTGATAAGGAACGAGATAGACTTTTTCATAACGGATAGTAAGCACATATTTAGAGATGTCTCTGTGATCAACAAGTTTAAAACTGGTAGCGATCACAGACTTATTCGAGGCTCTCTGAATATCAACATCAAGGCTGAAAGATTCCGAATGATGAAGTCTACTCTCCGACCTACGCCGCTCCAAGCAGCTCTAGGGTCTGAAAAGTTTCAACTGGAACTTCAAAATCGTTTCGCAACGCTGGAAACCACTAGCGACATTGACAAGAAAACCGACACCGTGGTCAAAACATTACAGGACGTGTCCCGAAAGTTGTTTCCCGGAAAACGCAGACAGCACGAGTCCAAACTGTCTTCTGAGACTCTCGAACTTATGAGGAAGAGGCGTGAACAACCATCCACTCAGTCATCTTCGCCAGATGGGAGAACTCTAAACCAACAAATCAAAAAGCTGATACGACGCGACCTCCGACGCTCCAACACACGCACCATCCAGGAGGCGATTGAGCAAAACAGGGGCTCAAAAGTGTTCGCACAGCAGTTGGGGAGACCCCATCTTACGAAACTCAAAACTGAGAATGGTAAAATGATCGCCTCAAGGTTCGAGATCCTCGGGGAGATAGAGAAATTCTATGGACAGCTGTATGCATCACGGATGAGCAAACCGACGGGACACAGTGATGATGACCACAGAGCCCCACTCACGCGCCACTACACCGAGGAGATACCCGACGTAGAGCAGTGTGAGATAGAGGCGGCTCTCAGGCAACTGAAGAACAACAAATGCCCTGGTGAGGACGGAATTACTACTGAGCTTTTGAAAGCGGGCGGGATCCCAATCCTGAAGGAGCTAGCGAGCCTCTTTAACTCCGTCATTCAGCAGGGCTTAACACCTAGGGCATGGAGCGGGAGTGCGGTGGTGCTGTTCTTCAAAAAAGGCGATAAGACCTTATTGAAGAACTACAGGCCCATTTCACTTCTGAGCCATGTCTACAAGTTGTTCTCGAGAGTCGTCACAAATCGTCTCGCAGGTAAGCTCGATGAGTTCCAGCCACCGGAGCAGGCTGGGTTTCGAAAAGGCTACAGCACCGTGGACCACATACATACCATACGGCAGATTGTAGAGAAGACCCAAGAATACAATCGGCCGCTGTGTATGGCGTTTGTGGACTACGAGAAAGCCTTCGACTCCATCGAAACCTGGGCTGTTTTGGATGCCCTGCAGCGGTGCCGTGTCGATTGGCGATATATCGAGGTTCTGAGATGCTTATATAGTACCGCCACGATGTCCGTCCAGCACCAAGACCAGAAGACGAAGCCCATTAGCCTCCATCGTGGAGTGAGACAGGGGGATGTTATATCTCCCAAACTATTCACCAACGCATTGGAGGACGTCTTCAAGACTCTGGATTGGACTGGGCGGGGTATAAACATAAACGGCGAGTACATCTCGCACCTTCGGTTCGCCGACGATATCGTCATAGTTGCGGAGTCGCTGGAGCAGCTGGGCGAAATGCTGCACGGCCTAAACGAGTCCTCTCGACGCGTCGGCCTTGGTGTAAACTTGGACAAAACCAAGGTTATGTTCAATGAACACGTTATACCGAGACCGATTGCCATCGAAGGGGCCACACTCGAAGTTGTTCAACAATATATCTACCTGGGGCAAACCATACAACTTGGTAGAAACAACTTCGAGAAAGAACTAGCCAGAAGGATTCGATTGGGCTGGGCAGCGTTTGGCAAATTGCGTCGGGTCTTCTCCTCCCCCCTACCACAATGCCTCAAAACAAGAGTCTTCGACCAGTGCGTTCTGCCTGTTATGACTTACGGTGCCGAAACGTGGACATTGACGGTGGGGTTAGTCCACAAATTGAAAGTCGCTCAGCGGGCCATGGAGCGAGCTATGCTTGGAGTCTCTTTGAAGGATAAAATTCGCAATGAGGTCATCCGACAAAGAACTAAAGTTACAGACATAGCTCGCAGAATAACCAAGCTGAAGTGGCAGTGGGCTGGCCACATCTGCCGGAGGACCGATGGTCGCTGGAGCAAACGAGTCCTCGAGTGGAGACCACGAGAAGGCAAACGGAAGGTAGGACGCCCCCTAGCTAGATGGACTGACGACCTGAAAAAGGCAGCTGGGACAGACTGGATGCGGAAGGCGGAGGATAGGGAGCAGTGGCGCACATTAGGAGAGACCTATGTCCAGCAGTGGACTGCGATAGGTTAATTGATGAGGAGTATCACTCGTCAGATTTGATCAGTAGGCCTTGAGTTCGACGCCAACACTCACGTCGAAATTTCGCTCTTGACTCATTCTCTTTCTTTCTCTTTGCATCTTTTTATCATGGCATTAATCAGAGGACTACAGTGACTTCATTTGATTTACGTAGATATCTTATTCTTATTGAAGCAGCACGCGAACCATAATAAAAATATTCATTATCTCCGTCCAAACCAGCTCTAATACTATAAGTAAATACTAATTCATGTGTCTCTTTGCAGGTTGAACGGATATGAAGGCTTAAATGGAACGAAGACAATTAAATTAAAAACTAAAGTTCCTTGCACGATACGCAAATACTCCCGCAGTCTGCCGATGTTTGCTCTCGGAACGTTATCACTTGATAAGTTAGAACACAAGCCTCGCGCAAACAACGTTATCATGGTAACGTCGTTCTTTCTGAGGACATTGAGGTACTCCGCAGACTCCGCTTCAGTCAGGCGTGCCACACAAAACACCTGAGATATAAGTGACCTAATATCCCATCTGCATGGAGCGATGGAAGTTGAAATCAGATAGATCTGTGAAAGTGTTTAATGTGACTCTAAGTTTATAGTGTAAATAGTCAAACCAAAGAACAAAACCAAAGCTGTTCAGCTCAAATTATTACTAGTCGAAAGAAGAAAAGACGTCAAACTGGAGGAAATACAGTTGTACCCACAGGAAGTTATTGACAATGTCACCGCAAAGATGGATGAATGCCTGGCGAAGAACGTCAATTTGTCGGACAGATTCTGTCCGGCATATTATGACGGGCTTTTGTGCTGGGACCCGACGCCTTGGAACACGTATGCGATACAGAGGTGTTTCAGCGAGTTTCACGGCGTCCAGTACGATGACACACGTAAGTATTTTAACGATTACTTTTGATCTACATAGATAAGTAAACAAGGTCATCGTGTGTTGGAAAGATTCCTTGAGAGGAATCCCCATTTTACCCAACCTATATGCCTACCTAATTTATCTTCCTCGACACATATAACGAAAGTCGATACTCCGTTCAGAGTCTCAATTTTAATGACGCATTTGACCATAAAGCTATTAGTAATATTTAGAGGGACAGAGTGTGCGAGTGACATACATATCTTTACACAAAACTTAGATGTTAGAAAATGACAGACTATATGGGTCATGAATCGTTTTAATGTAATATAGCCAGCTGTTTTATCAAAAGTTCATATTTCATTTGACCTTTTTAATTCGGTGACGCGATAGTTCAGAGACTGTTGCTCTATTTACAGAATTAATAATAACTTTTGCATTTGATAGATTGTCGATGACTATCTGTCCTTATTACTGATTGTAAATTGAGATTCAGGACTGAGCATCGTTCTGGAATACAGGCCTACTGTCAATGGCAGTTTTTATCCAACGATACATAATTTTGTTTTCTATTTTTATGAGAAGTTGTGCAAAAAACTGATGATAAAAATGTATAAACAGGGCAAACATTTCACAGTAGCCTTGTTAAATTATTTCGGAAATCTTTTGTACACCATAAAACAATAGAAAATTCACGAATAACCCTTTTACGACCTATAAACAAAGCGTTTCTTGGATTCATTCAAATGTTTTTATTCTTTTGTTATTTAAGACATTCGAGTTTCCTCATTCTTTCAAATCACAAGTCTTCCGAAATAAATCTATACAAAAGTAACACAGAAGCATTAATGGTACTCGCTAATAATAAAGATGAGAGGTTATTTCTTTGCACGTGCTAATCTGTGGAAATGACCGTGCAAGTAGAATTTAAAAAAAAACTTTTTATTTCATGGGTTTATTTTTAGGAACATCACGCTACGACTTTTAAAAGTCAGACAAAATACGTTTCATTGCCATACATTGGGGATTATATTCTACAAAACGATGACCAACGATTAGCCACTGGTCTAGGGAGAACGGATTTCAAAGACGGGTAGTCGCTAGCCGCCACGAGAATTGAACCGTGTTCCAGCTAGTTGCAACAAATATTTATTCCTCTATCTCTCTTCCTGGTATCTTTATTAACCTTTTACTTAATTCATATTTGTATTCAAAATATATACGAAAGTGAAGGCAAGCTGACTGACCAGTCGAAGTCAGCTGTGACCACGGGTAGTGCAACCTGGCCGAAACGTCAAGCAAATCGAAAGGTGAATTATGGTATTTACCACCACCATATATAATTTTTTCCGTGCTCAGAATCCTCACAGATACCATTAAAGTTTAAAAGTGAATTAGTCTAGACATGTACCTTTTAAACTATCGCGGCGTTTACTCATAGTGTTCTCATGTGTGTAGTAGCTCAACTGTCAAATAAATATTTACTTTTTATTATGTCGCATGCAGAAATTCTGTGAGACATGATTTACGTACACTATTAATTCTAATCATCATCTTTATACCTTACCGTGTTTCATGCAATAAATGAATTATTATTATTATTGTAAGAGACTGGTCTCGGGTTCAAGTCTTATCGATATTTTCACTTCCAATTTTAAATCGATACACGAAAAAGTTACATGGAGTCACATACTCAAGGGTCCCAACCAAACACACATCAACTGGCTTCTTGTAATTTTATCTAATAGTGTGCTAGGAATACATACTAAATAAAGAAATGTGAACTAATGTAGTGGATCCTCGCTATGTTGTCGCAGTTATGTAATGTAAACGTGTAGAGTGAATTAAATTCAGGTCGAGAGCCCCAGAAATGCCTAACCAACATTTTATCGAAGATTAAGTGGCCTATAGTCATACGAAAATAGTTTGCTATTGAAGTAAACTGGCGCTACAACTACTTTTTTACACCATCTCGGCTTAACGCTATAAAAAATCGATTTAAGGCCATTTCCAAGCGGCTAGCTATCTATAAATTTATTTATAGAAAAAATGTTGGTTAGTCCGTTCTTGCGCCCGCGGCCTCAATTGTTCTATTTTATTATTTTTGTAGGTACAATTATACATTTTTATGTATGTGTAGATACCGGTGTATAACTGTATTCTTCTACACAACAAAAAATAAATAGATACCAACTAAGAATCAACACGATGACAGCTAAACCAATATTACCAGCTACTAAAATAGGACCTAAAAATAAACCTTACAGTTTTAAAACAGTAATATTACTCGTAGTTACATTTTGGTATTATTACCAAGTTAGCACACGAAAATACTCAATCACATTACACTGTAATTTCTATTAGCAATATACGACTCTCATCGATATACATGCACATTAACAATTCAACATTAAAGAGGTATATAAATCTATTCTCACAAGTCGCTATGTCATATGAATAGATAACTAACCAAATGAAAGCTTTGTGTAGTTTCAGCGATGTGTGTTTGTGAACTGCTCACAAATAGGTTTACCGGCGCACCCCTGAGAAACAGGCCGATGTACGCCAGTTCAAAGTGCAAACGTGTAATAAACCGTTATACAGAATGTACTCGTATACCACATATAGGCAACACTTGAATCCACGTACTTTATCCCCTTAGCTTAAGATAGGCGAAGTTTGAAGCAAGTCGACCCCATGTTCAAGGCAGAAACAAGAGTTATGATGTTAATAATTTGTTACAAAAAATTGGTTTTAAAGGGAAACGCTCCCGACGCCGATATCATATTCGCTACGGGTACACTAAATGTTGGCATAAAAAATACTATATTTTATGACATAATTTATTTTATCGTCTATATTTTGGCATTTAATTATGACATTATTCAATCTCCATTGTTTCAGTAAAGTTAAATCAAACGATAATATCACAAAAAAACATCACTACAAGAAAAAAACAAATAGTGCTAGCGCCATAATGCGAGTTGATATTTTATTATAAAGTTATTGTATTTCTTTTCCATTTAACTAGCATTATTCACTAAGGCCAGTTAAAGTGCATAAAAATACCTAATCTTCGAGAGAGTTTCCCTAACACTCTGTAGGTATATGGTAGTGGTTGAAAACAATTCTATTCTATTTTAATATTAATATCAACAAGTATGTTATGCACGTACTCAATAACATCGATGTCAGACATATTATAATTAAGGTACTGCAATATCTGGCACGCTGTATAACATGGCGCCTTGGGCCACATCCCCAATGCGCTTATTAATTAAGCCTTTATAGACGTCACGCACGACGTAAGCAAGATTCTTTGCATTGTCTTGTCTCGTTGTCGACATAACATATTAAGATCGTTGTTCAGATATCTTTAAAGTAAAGCTTTAATAACGCGCGTTTTGTCTTACACGTATCACGTTATATAGAAAAATATATCAGTAATGCACGATCCACACGGATATAATATGTTTGAGGGAAATTTATATTATAGACATTATGGATCTACATCGCGTTTCGATGTTGGTTTTTTGTTGTTGTTACTGATCAAACAATAGTATAATTTTATGCCTACTTTTTAGTACAGTGGTAGTATTTATTGCAATACATAATGATATACAATTGTTCAGTTTAAAAATTTGGTTACAATTGTGGACCCTGTCGGGCACAGCACGATGTGTGGAGATAGGAAGAGTTTGTTTTACTTAGTTTATCTTATTACTTTTTGTGTTTTTATGTTTTTCATTAATTCCTTTAAATTATATTAGCGTGCATTACGATACCATTTAGATTATTCACATTTATTTATTCTTATTTTCGTATTATTCTAAACGTATTATTCTAAACATCCACCTCAACGATATAAAAAAATCGACAGGGAAAGCAGTAAATCAAAATAATGCAACTTTGCAGAATTTTGTATTTTGTATTGATTTAACAGTTTAGCTATATTTATTATTTATTTTATTTATTTATTATACACTTTATTGTAAACGATGTAAAAACGCATAATTGAAACCTATAAGACTACGGAAGCAATACAATGGGCGACCTTATCTAGGGTATCTAACAATATGATACTCGTATAACATTGATAGTTGTTCGATTGTTGATAATTTTGAATTTGAATTAATTAAATCATTATTTGAAACTTAAACGTAAATGAATCAACCCTGGACGACAGCCAATGATAGGATGGCTTACTTTATATATAGGTATGTATATTCTTACCTTGAAAGCCGTCTCCTGTTACAGGTATGCGCAATGCATATATGGCTACATAAAACCTAAACTCTAATTCATGAATGTTCTCGGACGTAATATCCCTAAAGGGGCCACTTTCAAGCTACCAAATATGCATATTTGACTATGTATTACACCATTTGACCTTACGCTTTGCGACTCTCGGGTCTTCAACTATGAAAACCCTTCTTGTCTAGCGGCCATTTCAGTTTAATTACTCAGATAAATCTGGTTAACCAAATAATTTAGACTTATATTTTCTTCTATCTCTCTCTACATAAGCATTGAATATAAATTTCGATGTCTGTGAAGTTGATTTATTAGTAACTGGCTGTGAATTGCGGTTCGACCCACGTTTGTTATCGGATGTTTGTTACCGCGATCTATCATAGCCTATATCCTCTCAAACTCTAATCTATCTCTGTACCAAATTTTATCAAAATCGGGTCAGTGGTTTCGACGTTTAAGCGCAAACAACAGACAGACAGTTCCTTTCGTATTTACAATATTAATAAGGAGAGAATGAATGCTTACAGTAACTTTTCTTTGTCATTCTAGATTTGATAAAGGCTTTCTCAAGGCTTTGACATATTTTTGAAATCTATAGATATAGTTTTAATCTGATACTAATCTCTACTCGCAGAAAACGCATCAAGGCTGTGCATGGAAGGCGAATGGCGGAATTATTCAAACTACGCTAACTGCACAGAGAGCATCACCAACGTGTCGCCTACTGATGTCACAAGCCTCATCTACCTCGCCGGCTACTCTCTCAGCTTAGCTGTGCTATCACTGGCTGTATTCGTCTTCCTTTATTTCAAGTAAGTTATGTGTTTATTTTCGCAAGTTTACTACAGTGGGCTATCTTGGGGATACACACATTGTGGGTACCCACAAATGCGTTTCAGCCTAAAAGTTTCCTAAGACTACCTCACGCGTTTTTTCAAAGTTTTTGACATTTCTGAAGGTCCTCTTTGAACAAGGAAATTAAAAAATACAGTGGATAGATGGTCTCTACTGGAAATATGTCTGAAGATATTTAGTTTTACTGTAATGGTTGAACCAGTTCATTCTAATTCGAAAATAAGTTCCTACTAGGTAACTTAATCAAATTATAATCTATAGAATTTACTTATACTGATTCGCTTCGAGCTACAGTCTAGTACAATTTTTTTTTCTGTGTTACAATAAAGAATATAACATGAATATATGTTTATTAACTGTACTGATAGATACTATTTAATTATGTAATATTTATCTGATGTGATAACTGACAAAACAAACACTTAACCATATCAACTGTATACAAACCATGTTATATATAATTATAACGGCAGAAAACTAAAATATAATGGAATAAGGCACTCTATCTGTACCCATGAGGGTCGTTGAAGGTGACTTAGGGATAGGACAGTTATTCATCCAACATTAAACTTTTTAATGGACTGTGTAGGTATATCTTTGAAAAATACCCGCTTGACGTAGGAGAAAAAATCATATTATGTCGAAATGAGGGTGTTTACAAACATATAGGTATACTAGGGGATATACAAACGGGAGTGTTTTGACTAATGTGAGCTTTGTTGATGTGCTCTTTAGCGCTACTTATATTTATTTTTCTTAATTTATTTATAAGACTTTTTGCACAGTGTACAATGTACATAGGCGGACTTAATGCCACAGGCATTCTCTACCAGTCAACCAGAGGTGGTGCAGAGAAAGACTCAGTGGGTGAATTATTGAGTGTAACATAATAGTGAGAATGTGCCTACCGTATGTAAACTTGAACAGTAATTTTAAGTAGGCATTATATAGGTACCTAACTACATACCTACCTTAATATTGTAAAACAAAAAATGTGTTTAGAGAGAACTCAGAACAATTGTTCATGGACAATGTGAAATAAAATATTATGCAAAAAAAAACTATGCAAATGACTAACCAACGAAGTATGATAATTGGTACTTTTCAACAGCTTCTGATATGTAATCTTTGGTGGATTTAATATTCTCTTCAGTGAATTTACTCATTTTGTCGCAAAGGCATTGCAGAGAGCTAATTCTACGATGCATTTATGTAATGATATTCTTTGCACCAATGCATCAACTTAGATTTTATATTCTCTTTACCTAATTCGATCTGATTCGAATCCTGACCATTCATTACACTCCTAACACAAGCCATTGAGCTTAGCTTAGACGGAATATTAATAATTTCGGCCGCTAATATTCTTTACTAAACAAAAAAGAAAACTCAAATATTACAGAAAAGCTTAATCACTGTCAAAGAGTAACAGTTAATTTCCGTTCATGAATAAACAACCAAAGTACTCTACTCTTTAAAAGTACACTAGTAAAACCTATTTGTAGTAGAATTAGTGTTATTTTATTATAAACTAGCCTATGCTCGCGGCTCCGCCAGCGTGGTTTCGGTAATCGCGACCTGAGCGCCATCTGTGCAACATAAATTTTGTATTACTAATCATAACTCTGGTTCTACTTAACCGATTGCAATCAAACTAACGTAAGATTTTAAGTTGGACCCCTTTCAAACAAAAAAACCGCACCGAAATCCGGTAGTTTTTGTGTATATCGCGGACAAACATAAACATAAACAAACATAAGGTAGACATCAAGTAAATAAATACTATGATACGTTACGAATATAGTTTTGAAACGATATCAATATATTTATAGTATAGACTGAACCGGACCGACGTACACTTGAAGATAAAATCTGTATATAGCTTTATAAAACCTATGTATAAATAAAACCCGACTGGTCTGTATCTGTGAAAGCCATCCATTTTACATCGATTGTACTTGTATCTACATATGTTTGTGCTTCGGTAAAATTTATTCCTGTTCCATTATAGATCTGTGTCGGACAAAATGGGGTCTACGATAATCTTGGGTCTACAAAGTGAACAGTCGTCTGAACTTGTTTGCCTGCTGTTCGATATTACAGATTTTAAGTGTTAAACATTTATTACAGTGTTTATGTCAGTTATTCCTACACTTATCCTCTGTTATATTCTAAGCTTCCATTTTAGTATCCAATATTTACTTTCATTGTTTTTTAACCATTTTTATTTCATATACCTATTCATTTATTACCTAAAAGGATAGCCTCAGAGCCAGATCCTCAAGTAGTAGGACAGTTGCACCGACAGACCGATTGGCTTGGGCCCCGAAAGTATTGGACCCTAATATCTTAAGTAAACACGCTTTCAAAGGATATCAATTGCACACTGCTAACAAAAGAGAGCTATCGCGAATAAAGAAAGATTATCAATTGTATTAGGTAGCGATGGTTACCTATCTTAATCCCGAATTTTAATTTTCCGAATATCATAATCCAGAAAACGATTGGCCATTTATTCATAATCCCGGTTTTCCAAATTCCGAAGTTTTATTTGCCATATTATCGCAACTCCGAATTTCATTTTCCTATTTATTCATTTGTTCGACGTTTTATAATCCAGACGAACGAATTCCAGACACACGAAATCTAAATGCACAAAATCCAGATGACCGTAATCCATATGCATGAAAGCCGAATTTTTAAAACACAAATTTTTGAAATGCAGTTTATTGATATCCAGACAAACAATATCCAGATTTTTAAAAATGAATCCTATGGAAAAATTACAAGGTAGGTACTTAACCTTAACCTGACTGTAATGGGCAAGTAAAACAATAGCGATTCGGTTCTGGCAGTTCTAACCTAACCTAACCTGCTGAGTCGAATTTGACACTTAAACCTACCTGTAATAGGCAACTAATATTTCTAAATTACTTGCTGTAGGTACCTACCTAATAAATGAATCGTATAAATTTACTGAGTTTTACTATACCTGTATATAGTTTAGATGGAAAACGATTGTATGGGATCCAAATAAAAAGATTATGAAAATTTGGTAATAGTTTATTTGGAAAATGGTACGATGGGAAACAAAAAAAAATATTCTGAGAATCTGGTATAACTATATTTGGATTATGACACTATGGAAAACAAAAAAATACTATTTGAAAATTTGGTTTTAGTGCACCTGGAAATCGATTTATCTGGGAAATGAAAAACGGCATTATAGAAAGTAGTCATTCATTACATCTGTCTTTTAAAAGTTCTACCAACCGTTTTCGGGGTTTTAAGATTCGGGTAACAGAAATTCGATATTTCAATAGGTTACCGGTAGCGATAAATCAATGTAGGTAAACGTGAATAATTAACTTCATGATATATTTTCATGAATTCGATAGATCAAATTTAAACTTCCTTTCATATTTGAAGACTCTTTTCTACAAGTATTTTTTCTGATAATAAATTATAAATATGAAATCACTCCGACTGTTTAATGTATACCTATTCATAAATTAATAAAATGAATCTAGTTTAGCATACTAAAACAAAACACCACAATGAAAACTTATCTTTTCTAGCCTATCAAAACAATGTAGTGTACTAGATGTGAAATCACTTTATTCTTATTTGGTCAAGAAGTGGGTCAATTTTAGCGTTCCGCACAAAATCTTTAGTTAATAACATAACATAACATAAACTCACGAGTATATCCCCGAAGGGGTAGGCAGAGGTGCTGGCAGCCACATTTCGCCAGTTCATGTTTAGGTCCCAATGTAGTAGGTGGCGAGCCTATTGCCATTAACCGGGCACTTATAAACCTGCGATAAATACACACATACTCGTAACTTCGAAGAGTCATTGGTGTGTACCATGGCAAACCTGGGATCGAACCCGAGACTTAGCAGTCCATTACTCATACGACTAGGCTACCGCGGCTTTAGTTCATTTAAGTCTTTAGTTAATTTACTCAGTAATTAGTCAGTATTTGTTAAATATAGTCGGTGGACGACTCATATTTTGGATACGTACGGCGGTTATTATATTTTACACATATATTTTATTTTACAACTAAGGAATAGGGCTGTTTTACACCAGACAGATATATACATGCAGACCACACTCAGCCAGGGCTTATGCATTTCTCGGATCAACAATAGTGCCCAGAATATGGCAATACCCTCACCACTTAGATGAATGAAAAAGGGCATTTTTGATTCATCTAAGGTTCACCCGCTATTACGTGGGATCGAATACAATGGTTAGAGAAATGTTCGTGTTTTCACCTCTGCCTATCCCATAGGGAAATAGGCGTTAGCATATATAAATATATATCACTAATGTTTATTTGTAATACAGTTTGATTTGCATTGTCCATCACTATCACTCTAGAATTATTAGTATGATTGATTATTAAACCCACCTTCAAAGATATTTGATGTATAAAAAAGACATATAAATAATTTATAGTTGACATTGACTTACATAGGTGTTTTGTAGAAGAATAGTGTCCCATTTTTCTATCGAATACCTATTCGCTTTTTAATTAATGAGATTCTAAGGCGTAGGTTAGGTATACACATCATAAATCGGTAAAGTAAACACAAGCGGAATTAATTACTCTAGATCACGATATGACTTCAAGTTGTATCAATTTAAAAAAAATGGTTTTCGCTTCAGTTCGTCTGACAATAGCTTAACTTTGTCTGCACTAATTTTGATTCTTGTTCCCTGATTAGGGTTGTCACCTGCACTACCTATAATTCGAGTATATAGTATTGTACCTACTATATTTTAGCTATGTGTAACTAGGTTTATAATATAGTACGGAATTGTAATATATTTTTAATGGGAAACCGTGGAATATTTTTGTATTGTTTGGGGTCCCATCTCAAACGTGACGATTACACAAATTCCATGATATGTGTTCGCCCAAAAAATTATCAATAAGCCTATGGAGCTTCTCATTTTTAAATTTCTCATTGATTTTGATTGAATTTCTCAAAAGTAATATGTTTTTATGCGTGGAAAAATGAAAGTACTATATTTTCTTTAAAAAAAAGGTGGCAACCCTAGTCCTGATCATTTTAACAATGGGAAGGTTCAAACATCTAATGTAAATAGAAACGCGTAGTGATTTCCCCTACCCAGTAAGGTCATTGAACCTCACAACAACTTCACACGACCAAAATGTATTTAAATAATTATATAAAGTTTCGGCTGAATATATATTTATCGAATTTAATGACTGCAAGTCTTTTTATCTGTTGGCTACGTCAATTTGAGGGTCACCATTGCAGACACCTACGTATATTTGTTACCTCATCAGATGCTTTTTCACGGCACAGTATTATTATCAATTATTTAAGTCGGTTAGATTCCAACATAATCACCTCCACCGGCTTAGATGGCATCCGTGGGGATTTTACGCACAATAAAAAAGACTTCGAATTTTAAAATACTTCGTTACTATACAACCTTCATTGTGCGTGGTGATTTGGCCTGTAATGATTATTCATGATCGGACCCCCTTGCCTTCGACCCTTTTCGTAGAGATGTCACGCTACACAGACAGAATACATCTACGCGCCAATACATAGTTATACGGTGACCTCATTTCAAATTCAAATGGCTCTACAGAACCGAGTCTCTTCAATAGATGGCATGCAAGTAATATCTATGATTTTAGAATTTTTTTTTTTTATTACATTTGGGCCACCCCATCTCTCCGAAAGCGGTATTATATATTGCTATATGTTATATAGGAACATTTCGAATGATTCAGACGAGGCTCCGTGGCTTAGCGATCAGAGCGTTCCCCCTGTGAGGAAAAGATCGCGGGTTCGAATCCCGTCGAAGCATTCAGTTTTTCCTATATAGGACATGGGTCAGAACGTACCCAGTTTGTAGCAAGTTGAAATTGGTACCATTCGAAAGGTCTTTGAAAACGTAGATATTTTTTGTATTGGAGCAACTTCGTAACTCATGTAGGAAAATAGATATTTGATGTTGAAAATACCGAAAATCCTTAGTAAAATCGACCCACGCACGTTCATTTTTTTTAGATTTTATCGATTAGGTGGGTAGTTCGAACTATTTTGTGCTAGCGTCGGTGTGTCGTCAGTAGTTAGTACCTGTTAGAACTGATTTTGAGCGCTCGCGCATATCTTTGTTTATTTTATTCTTACTTTTATTTACAACCTCGGCTTTCACAACGGACTTCAGTGTATTACTGTACGATTGGATTATTATTATTACTCATCTGCTTCAAAAAAATGGAAGGTGAACGCGGTATATAATATTGATGGAGATTTGATTGATTTGATTTGATTTGCCGAGCATTTGCGAGGTGGAGATGGTATATATAATATTGAGGTATCTTCGAGCCGTAGCCCTAGAATGTCGCAGCATGGGCTAGTAACCGAAAACTGCTCGTTAATTAGAGGCCGCATATTATCGAGGCACGTGTCAAATAAAATATATTACACATATATTTTAATCAAGGTTAATGTCCAGGGCAGAGAAGCCATCGAAGCGTATTATTGCTCCTGCATGACGGGTATGAGAACTCTAGGTGCTTGTGCCCATACTATTAGCATAATATGGTACTTAGGTGTTGGCAGGCACCTAGATAACTTCGTAGGTCCGGCAAGTGCCTGGGATAATATAATCATTGAAGTAACAATACAATTTAATAAAACTGTGCTATTTAAGATTGATAGTTCTTATTTAATATTTTTTATGTACCAAAAACCAACGATAGGAAGCTATATCGCTTTCTTAAGACAGAAAAAATTACTGGTTACCTATTTACTTAGTCCAAAAAGCAGAAAAAGTGCGATTATTGGCAATTGAAAATGTTACAAAGAAGTTATCATAACTTCGGTCTTTCATTCATTCATTCATTCGTTCACTTATTTTCGAGTTACTCAATTAGGCCTCTTCTAAATTACACCTAGTCTAAAATGCTACAAAGTGGGTACGGGTTCCATACAAAATTACCCATTGTTCTTTGATTTGAACAGTCAGCATACTATTTTCAATTTTCAAAATTTTCCACACTATAGGCTCATTCCTTCCTTATAACGTCGTGGGAGCAATTACAATGGTTGGTGAAATGTCGGTGTTAAATGTAAATTATTATCATTGAGGTACTAAAACCTAATTACACGTACAATCAGTAAGCAAGTTCAAAATAATTGAATTAACTTGTCAATTCAAGCGGGAAATGATGAATACATTAAAGTTAATTTATATTTCAATATGAATAAATTTACCTCGATAAGGTACACGAATTAAATTTGTATCGATACTGAAATTATTATGTTAACACGTGATTGCATACATGTCCCAATTTATTGGTAAAATAATTGGAGTTTGTTTATACAAAACCAGATGAAGTTAATTACTTTATACCTACTGTTGATTCCCGTATATTTCCTACTATAAAGGTATGATTCTGTAACCGACGACATAAAGACAACTGCATGAACTCCTATCGAATTCGTAATGTAAAGGTTTCGAGAGAACGGAGCATTGTGATTGGCAGTCTGCCTCTTGTGGACCTGTGTGCGTGTGTAGCCCGCCAATCGCAATGCTCCGTTCTGTCGATACCTTTACTTTACGAATTCGATAGTATTTCGTGCTAGGGCTACAGCAGACATGTCGTTGCGTCGTATCGACACACACAACAACATACGACAACCGCAGTGACATGTAGCAGACGATGTATTGTTGCGTCGTAGCGAAACATTGTCTGCAGTTGTCGTATGTCGTCGGCTACGCGACCATACCTTTACAGTATATTTACTGTAACACTTACGTTAGTTGATAAATATTTGTTAGTCAATTGAATAAGCTTTCCAAAACACGGTGAGGTATTCAAGAAGAGTTTGTCATAGATATTCGTTTTGGTTAAAAGAAAAAGCCACAGTATAGATTTCTAAGTAAAAGGTACCTATGAATATACATGAGAGCCGTTTTGGCATAAAATTGGGATCCGAGAGAAGTATTTACCAAACGGTTTTTCTTGTTTTTTCTTTTTATATATATATTTAATTATTTGTCTTTTAATCTTACTTCCCTTTTAACTAGTATCATATAAGTTATTTGGTTTCATTTAGTTGGTTAATAAATAAATAACAATAAATATATAGATAAAATATGTTTGATGTTTCATAAAAGTACTATAAGTGTCTCGATATACCGATATTATTCACTTGATAACTGTCATTTGTTTGGAACATCTCATTCATTCGGAACAGGTCATTTGATTGGCACATGTAAAACGTTTCCTGATTGTATTTGAACATTTCTCATGTCCCTTCACTAACGACAGCCATTTATACGGAGCGCCGAATAATGCGTGATCCATTAGCTAATAGTAGGAGGAGTGTAGGACAGGCACATTGTAATGCAAATGTCTAATTTTTAGCCATTAACACTATTGATTGTTAACAGCGAAAATAAAGCTACACTAAGTTATGAGTGTGGTGATGGAGAAACAATAGTACGGGGCACAGGGTAACATCACTTACGAAGAGTGTAGTAAAAGGCAGATATCGGAATACACAGACGATATCACTGCAACTGAAGGAAAACTCAGACCACAAGAGTCATGTGATGCGGAGGAATTTCACAACTCGACTCTTAGGAGGTAGATATGCTACCGGAGTGCGTAAGATATGTCTTGTATTATCTCACCTCCGGCAATTGAACCGACTAAAACGACGTTCGTGGAGGTGATATCTACTAGCTACTCGCCAATCGTATACCTGTATAGAGTACCAATGAGGTCAAACAAAAAATTAAAACGGTTCACCTTGTCTACCTGGGTGTACCGTGTAGACATGGTTCTGGAGCAAACGGTTCATCCATGTGGTCTGTGTAGGTTGGCGGGCAGCCAAGGATGCTATGAATTTTATATTTGGAACGAAATGAAAACTAGATGAAGGTGATACCGAGTTTTGGCACTTATGTGTATAGGCATAAAGCGCCTTTTCGAAACCACGCAACCTACTAAATAAATGTAAAACTTAGTGGTTGAACGGATCTGTATAAAATGTTGTTATTTGAAATTACAAGCCCCAAGGCAAAGTTCATTCTTCGGCTTTGTTTCATTATCAAACGTTTTTTATTCATATTATTTTATACATTTCTGAAAAAAAGGTTGAGTGGCTTGTGTGGATGATCGATTGCGGGTTTGTGAACCGTGAAAATTAATTTATATTTAGTCTGTAGCTGACATCGCTTAGGGGTCGAAATGGATTAGGTTCGATGTCTCCTTACACGCTAAGGCTAGTTGTAATACGATACTGTTGGGAGTTTTAAATCGGCTTAACTCTAAAGAAAGGTGCTCGATTGAGGTTATACCTTTCCCTTTTTGTTCAGCAAACAAAATCTTTCAGATGCTTTAAGATTGTCCCAAACGACCCAGAACACTATTCTTAAATTTCTACTTGACAATGGCCTAGCAAACATCATAAAGAAGCTGTGTAAAATTTTGAAGCGCGGGTTCGATCCCCGCTCTGTGCAAATATTTGTATGCATGAATATCAAATATGGCTATTTTTATTTTTTTATTTTCACACTGGTCGTGCTTCGGAGAGCACGGTTAGCCGTCGGTCCCGGTTGCCATACGAACATCTATGATAGTAGTTACGGGTAATTAGAGCTCTCAAAAGTCCGACGAGCCTAACTACAGAACTTCGATATCGCCAATTTGGTTGTAGAGAGCCGACCCCAACTGAGTTGGAAAAAGGCTCAGAGAATGATGATGATCAATAGCTTAGTTATTGAAGTATTATATTTGAAGTTCTACCATGAAACATACGTGTGTTTTAACTCCAAAATACTGTATTCATAGTACGGAAGTTTTTGTGCTGCCCTATTTTTAGTATGACGTGGAGTCGATAAAGTCCAGATATGTTCATTGATAGTGTGCGTTTAATCCCATCGTAGATGTGACAAGCAAGTTTCAGATGACTACTTTACCCTTAGAATGACGTCATAAGGTAGATAGAGGTTAGGGTTCAATGATTAAAGGTTAGCTTATTTTCCACACATACCGTAACGATGTATTATCGTACTAGTTCCTAATCTAGTAACATTAGAAAAAGGTAGCAATATTATGAACAAATTATCTCAATCTTTTCATGCGTCCAGGTAGTTTGTCAGAATGGTGAGGAACTGATCGCGGCTTCATGTTCATTCTTGGTATGGACTATATTTTTTAAAAGAGTAGTTAACATACTCCTTTGGTGGATTCCGTAGGCGTGAGTATGGCGTGCTTTTCTTTTTTGTTTCTTATTTTCCCCCCATCATCGCCCTAATGATGGTTGTATAGGAAAATTTCGAATGATTCAGACGAGGCTTCGTGCGTTCCCCCTGTAAGGAAAAGATCATGGGTTCAAATCCCGTCAAAGCATTCATTTTTCTTTTCTAAATTTAATTTCTTATTTTTACCCGACTACGACGAAGGCAAAAGAAAGATTATAATTTTGACAGGCACTATTAGTATAATTTTTCCTGCAAATCATGTATGTTCATCTGTGAGGCAATAATATGCTCACCAACTATTTATTAAAACTGGACAAATGAGGTACATAATTGTCCACATGTTACAGGCTATAATATACTTATGACGGTTCACTGAATCTAATATGGTATTGAAAAATACATTCGAGATAATGCCGTATTCAGTACCAAATGAACGGACTTAATTAGCACATTTTAAATATGTGTAATTTATTAGCTGTTGCTAGCCCCAAAACAATAAATAAAAAATATTTTTTATAACTAAAACCCTACTGAAAAATTACGCTCTGAAAAGTATTATATCCTAGATATCCTTGGTATTTTCTCGAAATACCAAGGATATCTGTGGGCGTAAGCCACATTTCCTAAGAATTTATTTTTTTATGAACGTTAGTAAGTATATTACCTTTCAAAGCGTGACAAGCGTTTTCAATTGTTAGATTTTAGTTTCTGAATTTATTTTTGCTGAATACAAAAAAAATGCATGCAAAGAAATACTCGTACCCATATACATTCCATTACATATACATTCTACCTAATAGTCTTAAATTATTTAATCTACGTCCGCGAGCCCCATCAGATCCTGAAGCTTACATGAGCCGCCTAATTTTGCTTTCGAACATCAAAGCCCAGTATTAGTAATACCGCTATAAATTTTTCATAAGTCAAAAGGCACACTCGGTATTGCGTCCCGGGGGCTTCTGAAGAATATTCACCAAAATAATCAATAGGGTATTTTTATTTCCATATCTCTTTTGCACAGCTTCAGTGGACTCAATCTAAGACGATATTACGGATCAGTATATGTAGATTCGGTAAGGATATGTAGCATTGCGGGTACCGGGTTCGATTGCTGGGTTTGTGTTATTGAATTTTTTTTTACACAATCCACATTAGTTAAAAATCTTTAAAATGTAGTGTGTGAATAATATTTAATTTAATAAATAAGGATGAAGCTATTTAGGGTGTATAGCATCATTTGTTTTTATCACGCCATGCTAGAAACGAAGAGTTAAGTTATGTATCCGTAACCGCAGATCGCAGATTACAGCAGCGTACCAGAATATAGATATGAATGTGATAATAATTGCTTATTGTTGTAATTAATTGCGGCTTTTGAATGGTGCCGTTTATCTGTGTCAAAGTTTAACAAGTTATGCACTACATATCATCCGACCGCACATAAATAATCCATGGAAATAAAAGAATATCATACATTTTTGACAACACACTTGTACTTCTCCACTATATTTATTATTGTACTTAACCTGTTTCGCCTTGCGGCATTCTCAAAGGTTTACATTGACAGTTATGAGAATGTCGTAAGATGAAACCGGTTAGGTGAAATAATAAATATAGTAGAGAATTACAAGTGTATTATCAATAATGTAAAACAATAAAATTTTCATCAAGTGCCAGCAATCAACAGTATGGATAAAATAAATGTCCCCGTTGAAAAGCTGCAACTAATTAAAACGCTTAAGAATATTTTTACATTCAATGCCATTACAAGATATATTTTAACCGACTTCAAAAAAAGGAGGAGGTTCTCAATTCGTCTGCATTTTTTTTATAAATAACGTTAGTCTCGGTAGCCTACGACGCTTTAATTTATAGAATATTATTCGTCTCTACAAAGAACGCACAGATTATAAAGTGTTTTTGTACATTAATAACGATAAATTATAAGAAAAAGGATCAACAAGAAATTTACTTGTTTGTAAATATCTCATTATTTATTCAACAGACTCAGGCACCCGAATATAACTTGACTTCAATATCAAAGCAGCCACACTTCACTGGATATGGAGATTCGTGCCATTTGTATCGTTAAAATATTTTATTTATTGTCATATAACGAAAGCTACATTGGCATAAAATAATAAAGAGATACCATCTAAAATGTAGGCTTCTATTACATAAGTTACTTAGCAGTAGCCCGCGACTTCGTCAGTGTGAATTAAAATATAGATTTAAAAAAGTTTTTGCGTCTACTCTACTACTTTTTTAGTTCCAAATTTTCAAATTACATTACATTTTTGTAATCGTATTAGGATTAGGAATGGTATTAGGAGGTAACCGCGGTACCCTAGTGGTATGGGTAATGGACTGCTGAGAAGAGGTCTCGGGTTCGATCCCAGGTTTTACCATGGCACACACCAATAACTTTTCGATGCTTTTCGAAGTTATGTGTGTATTTATCGCAGGCTTATAAGTGTCCGGTTAATGGCAATAGGCTCGCCAAAACTGGCGAAATGTGGGTGCTAGCACCTCTGCCTACCCCTTCGGGGATAAAGGCGTGAGTTAAGTTATGTTAATTAAAAACCTGTTATTTCACCGTTACAAAGATTCTCCAATTCAATTTCATGTTTCATATAGCACATATGAGCCATATAACATGGGTTCACATAAACTCAGCCCAGCCTAGCCAACAAACATTTATAACATGTTGTTATTGCTGATCGCCATTTTGTGTAACGGGACATACATCGTTTCCGTCTGGCTGCATAAAAGCAAACTACACGAGTGCAAATATACTCTGCACGCTATAGCAACGGGGTAATAACCTCTTTGGACATAGTACTATCCTATAAGAAAGTTGTTATATAACTTAAAGTAGGTTATATATATACCTACTTTAAGACTGTATTTTACCGTCTCTACCATGGTGAATGTTCTGATGAGCTCTTCCAATTAACCCCACCCTCCCCTTTCCTACACAGGACAACACGGGCACTCGCTAACGGTACAGAATATTCCATCGAGAACCAAGCGGTTCGGTGAGTCTTTTCTCTGCCGCATCATTAAGTCCAGGAATTCCTTGCCGGCGCACGTGTTTCCTTCGTCCTACAGTCCCGGGTCCTTTAAGCGGGGCGTGAAAAAGCATTTGATGAGGCCTTCAAGCTAAGCGCCACCATTGTAGCACTGAACGTCTTTACAATGGTGACCCTCTTTCATGAGACTTTGCCTTCAACTTAACATCAGGCGAAGTGAAGTCAAATTAACGTGCCATAAATAAAAAAAACTCATAAATAATACTACTATAACTATAATAGTAATAAAAAAAATCCTTTGGGCTCCAAGAAAGGCACTCACTAGTAGACGAGTCGTAGGACGGCCCCTTAACAGAAGGACGGATGTCATAGTCAAGTCTTGTGGGTACCCGATGGATGCAGACCATCTCCTACCGGTTGGATTGAAAGTCCATTGGGGCTCAATATAGGCCATGATCAAGAGTGGATGTCCCTATGATGATTATGAAACAATTTAGTTGGTGTAACATAATGTAGAAAATATATACTCTAGTATACTAAATGTTATTCATGGAAACGTTGGCCATAGGACAAACCTATATCTACTTATCTAGTGAGAACTACAATCCCCTGCTAGTTAATGCCATTGTTGTAATATTATGTGTGCTAAAATGATTTTCTCTTTACAGAGACCTGAGATGCTTAAGGAACACGATACACACAAATCTTATGTCTACTTACATACTGTCAGCATGCAGTTGGATCTTAAATTTGGCTTTACAAGTAAGTACTCCTTTGACGTTTATTGACTTTCACTGTTTTTTTTTATTTTCATTTTTTTTCGGCCGATGCGAGGTTTGTGGCCAGAGAGGAGCTATTTCAGGAGCTAAATTTAATAATTTAGGTACTTCTCAGCAAATTTTGTTTACACCTAAATTTCAGATTCAGCTGATTAATATAAGATTGTTCTGTTACGAATTGTAAGTTGATTAAGTATGTAGAAAGGTACGAAGAGACTGGCACGTCCTTTTGAACCAATAATAAATGAGATTTCTTTTTTTTAAAGTACATACCATGTTGGACTGCGATGTACAAAGTAGCCACACTTTACTGAAGCTAAGATTCTTGCCGTTTCGTTTACACCTTGTTATAAAAATACGCTTCAGTGAACTGAACTTAATGAAGTAATGCTGCGTGTTGTTTTTCAAACCTCTTCAGTTGCGGCTAATTATGTGTTGTCCCGGCCAGTAACATCAATTCTAGACCTTATATATAATTATATATCATCTTATTATGGAACAGTTTTGGAAATAATAAGATTCTTAAAATTGAGAACACTATACGCTATTTGTACTTAACTAAAGTCAAACAATCTCTTACAAAAACACTTTTAAACTAATAAACTAAACTAACTTACTGATTAACTAGTGGTTCGATACTGACTGTTTTTAAACAAAACATAGTAAAAGGACACCGAGATCGTTTATGTTTATTTAAGTGCTTTAACGAATGGACTATAGAGTATTATGTTTATTACTTTGGATCTCTCGTTTTTAAAATTGAATATTATCCTACTAATAATCCTTAGCATATTAAGTACTCTTAATAGGGCATTCTGTGTTTCTTAGGTCCCTGTGCCCGATGCCGGTGGACTACTGTTTTGTGTATTTTGAAATATTTTTTTAGATTTTTTTATAGATGTATTTAAAAATATAACTCATAGATTCATTTTAATGAATAATGGTTAGTGTTAATGCATAATAATATTTCTCTTCAATTTTGACCAATTTCACGCCACCATGACTACTAGAATGAACAGTGAGGATATTGCAATGTTTTATTGTCCACTAGCAGACCCGCGCAACTTCGTCTGCGTTACCACGTTTTTGCAACATTTTTTACTTCTGCTCCGCACCAGTTGGATGTAGCATGATGTTATATAATATAAACCTTCCTCTTAAATCACTATCTATTAAAAAACTGCATCAATTCCGTTGCGTAGTTTTAAAGATTTAAGCATACAAAGGACATTGGGATATAGGAATAGAGAACGCGACTTTGTTTGTGATATCACTGGACCCTATACCCACTAAAACTCCCTATATTAGGAACTAACGCCGTAATCATTGAAAACAAAAATTGTGATACGATTTCTAAATTCAATTCATTATGTTTATTGAAAAAAAAACAATACAGTCTACATCTGATTTGGGTATCACTCGTGCGTTATTTATGGCAATTCGAGCCGTAAAATGTGTTCAAACGTTGCAATTAAATTTTACGAGTAGGTACGGGACAAATTTGATACGTGTTTTTATTGCGAACGTAAGTATATTTCCTAAATTAAGTTTGTATACGATTGAAGATTTCAAATGTATTAGGAACGTTTTTATTTATTTTAGAAAATGCCAGTTGTGGCTTGCGATAACCGTTACAGAAGAGTGTAATAGTGAATACATGTTTTTTCGTTTTGTTTAAATAAGATATTAATTTGTTTAAATTTACAATTGTCTTATAAGATATAATACACAAATATCTATAGACAACAACGATCCGAGTCCAAATTATACTATGAAAGTAGGTAATATTAAAATAACTTTTAAGGATATTAGATGGTCTATTTTACCCTTGGAATGGTTTATATTAAGTAACTACTTCACTTTTTTTAGTTGGTTAAACTGGACAGTTAAAAATTAAATTTTAATGAAGTGATGTCTTCACACAATTTCTAATTTTTGAAGCTATTGGATAATAGATTTTCTCATTAATGTAATTAACTTTAGGATGCTAGGTACTTGCATGAGTTTACCTATATTAAGCATCTAGTTTATTTTAATAACTCTATCTATGTCTGTTTTAGTTAAATTAGACTGAGTTTGTCAAAGGATTATAGGTCTTAAGGTGGTCCTAAAGCTCGCTGTACGTGAGCTTGGTTTGAGCTCCATAAATCTTGGTGAGCTCCACACACAGATACGTAATTAATTTCCGCCACAGGCAGGCATTTCAGAGTTTATAATGTCACAGATTAATTAACCGAATCATCCCAAATTAAAGCCCATATTCCAGAAACATACTCAGTGCTGAATCTTGATTTATCCGACAGAACAAATAACAGGTCGAATTGTATAGACAATCTGTCAAATCTGTCAATATAAATCCAGATTCAGGATTATGTGTAGTGAGTATCGTTCTTGAACACATAACATAGGTAACAAAACAAACTCACGCCTATATCCCTGAAGGTGGTAGGCAGAGGTGCTAGCACCCACATTTCGCCAGTTTATGTTTTTAGATCCCAATGTAAGAGGTGGCGAGACTATTGTCATTAACCGGGCACTTATAAACCTGCGATAAATACACACATAACTTCGAAGAGTGTGTGCCATGGTAAAACCTGGGATCGAACCCGAGACCTCGTCTCAGCAGTCCATTACCAATAAACATTCATTGCATTCATTCTTGAATACGGGCCTAAATTGCCTGTTACGTTACTTTTTACCCAGAATGTCTATTAGTAGCTATGTTGTGGTTTCAATTACGTTATCAACAGCCCTCTGTCGACATTTGAGGCTCATCTAGTTAATTAATGTTAGTGTCGTGACCCTCGTCCCCCGACGAATAATGGCATATAACACCCGGCTCTTTTGTTTTTCTTAGCGAGAGCTAAGGCGATTTTTTTGGATTACGTTGATATTTCTCATTTCATCTGTCGTAGTTCGGTTCCTATAAGTTTGCGAGATCATTGCCGTTAGCCGTGATCTGATTTGTTCACATTTTAAATATTATAATTAATTATGTGTTTCATAGGAAAAAGAGTAAGGTTTATACAACACAAACCTAATATAGGTTTACAGGATAAAAATAACTAAAGAAAATAAAATAGTAAAAATGTAAGAGTAGGATTTCGTAACCGACCGCAGTTCGCAGCAACCGCAAAACAGAAAAAACTAATGCGACACGATAGTTTCAATTAGCGGAAGCCATGTCGCCAAACTCACACATAATAATACCGAGCATTACTAGTAATCAGCAGATATAATGTACTTATATAAATTAATATGAATATCGTAATATGGTTAATTGTTAATTGCAACATGTTGAACCTCGATAAGGGTAAAAGGCCCACTTGAAAAACCGCATGGAATTGAAATAAATTAAAATATTCAAGCCTATTTCAAGGTTCGCTGTAACTGCAGTTGTCTTATACGATCGGCAGCAGAATCATACCTTACGTAAAAATTGTTGATGAGATGTTTCACACACGTGACAATATGATTACACATTGAAATAACTTGATTCCTAGTGCATTATAACGATTTCTAGTACGGTTAAAACTATTTCTAGTTCGAGTTCGACGTAACCCCTCTCATTGACTCTGGTGAGATTGGTATCCGTGGGGTAACTTGAGCACGGAAAAAAGAAGTGTGAAACAGTGTGTGTGATACAGTGATTTAATTGGGTTAGTAGCAGAAGGACAGACCTTTTTACCCAAGCCCTGCTTTTTGTTGCAGAACCTTTGTACAGGGTGTATGGTAATTAATTTTTTTTATACCATTTAACTTCTGTTATTCACTCGCCACCGTGTTAGTAAAGTTAATTGAAACAAACATTTCATGAAATAACATGAACTCACTTTTCTTTGCAGTGACTTTTTTTGTGAAAACAGTCTTTGCATCAGTGAGTTTCAGTCTTTTATTTCGTCCTCTTTATTACTCTAGTTCTAACAAACATTCCTCTCATACTGAAAAGTATCACACTGGAGTTATAGGGGCCATGCAAAATCTGCGGAGGTACGAGTGCCAAGTTCTATGCTCCCAACGCCGCGTCGTGTCACGTTCCTTTTGTTTAATTTAGAAGTTTAATACGATACTTGTATGATTATTATGTGTACTCAAAATACGTATTCACTTTGTATATCTCGAACATACGCTGTTATAAACTGAAGTTGTCGAACAAACAACCCCGGCATAAATGATTACAGTTGAAAAGTTTACTTATTAAGCATTCACAGTATTCAAGTTTAGTTTTGCATAAACGTAGAACGGAGAAAAGCTGAAAATTACATTATAAAGGTACGGCACCATTTTGTTATTCAATTTTAAATATGAATATTTTCGTAAGTCTTTTAGTAAACTTGCTTTTCAATACGTTTCGGTTTAATTTACAAAACAATAGTTTAAGACCCAGGCTTAATGCAGTTGAGCAACAATAGCTACTCAGTTTAGAAAGGAGTCTAATAAGATTATAAGCAATGTAGCAATGTACAGGGCGAGATTTGAACCGAGCTGCACTCAAGAGAAACAGAAGCTTAAGAGCACCATTTAATAGAAACAAAACTCACCTGCTAATAATCGATGAGGTTCTGGCGCAAGGCCTTTTTTTATACCACTTAGGTGGCAGACAAGCACACGGTCCACCAGATGGAAAGTGGTCAACGTGGCTTATGGACGTTTGCAACACCAGACGCGTCACACACGTGCTGCCTACCCTGTAAAAACCTTCTAATGCCCTTCTTGAAGAACCCCATATTGTAGTCGCTTGGGAAAACCACGGCAGGGAGCTCATTCCACAGCTTGTGCGTGCGCGGGATGATATGATATGATGTGTGTATCGTTAATATGATGTGTTTTTTGCTTTTAACTTTCTTACACCGCTTCATTAGCACTATTCGCTCTATATTGTGCTAGTGAAGCTAAATGAAACGAAACATTCGTAAAAAATACATCACTATAAAAAGCATCGTTATGCTCAGTTGATGTTTTTATAAAATTATTGTTTCATATTATGTGAAACACTTATTGATACTAATTTAATCATTTACTTATTGATGCCGTTTAATCGCAAGAAGAAGAAGAATGATAGCATGAAGAAAATAATCGTAACACAAGCTGTAGTCTCAGTTTATAATGAAGACAAAAAAGTATGACGGCAGGTATTAAGTATACAATAATTCATTCGAAGCATTTCCCATGAGCTTGAAAGTTCAGATGGCATTACTACCGGGACTAACAGTATAATTATACGATGAAAGCTACAAGTTGACTTTCGCTGTTGAATGTTTTTTAATCAGTAATCAGTAATCAGCAATCATCAAGATAAGCATTTTCTTTTTATTTATTCAAATTAATCTTAACTATTTAATGTTTAGAAAGGATCAAATTTTATTTACAAAACATCACCTACTACGTACTGATAAATATTCCGTGTGGTAACTGAGAAAAATATCATCCGAATAAGAGGCCACAAACGGAAAAATACGCAGAAGATATTACAGCGAAAGAAGGCAAACTCGAAACAAAACTCGTTATCAACCCGTCTGGCCATCGTGGAAATAGTAGGCCGAAGCCTCTAAACATTAAGAGAGGCCTGTGTCCAGCAATGCACTGCGATAGGCTAACTGATTTGACTTATAAATGTATTTACAATTGAGTCCTGTTACTTGAAAATATTTCTTACTAGCTGACCCGCGCAACTTCGTCTGCGTCACCCTGTTTTTGCAACATTTTTCATTCCTGCTCTTTTCTTTTCTTTCTTCTTTTCTTTTCTTTTTCACCTGTTTGTTGTAGCATGATGTTATATACAAATAAACCTTCCTCTTTAACCATTCTATCTATTAAAATAAACCGCATCAAAATCCGTTGCATAGTTTTGAAGATTTAAGCATACAAAGAGACAAGAAAAATAGGGACACAGAACGCGACTTTATTTTATACTATGTAGTGATAGTGATTATTATTACACTACTGGTGGTTGGGACAGACTGGATGCGGAGAGCGGAGGAACAGGAGCAGTGAACTGGAGTAGGCTAATTGATTTACTGATATTATTACACCTCATTCATCACATAGGAACAATATATTAAAACCCAATTAAAGCTATATACCAACTTAAGCTAAATCTAAAATGCATGAAGGAATTCTTACGTCCCCGCTCAATATAATTGATTTGTAATATTCAAACCAACTTAAAATTAGGAAAAAGGTTAAGGCTGCCTATAAGAGATTACTGCAGAGCGATAAGGCAGCCAATTGTATTGTAGGTACCATGTGCGAACATCTCTCTCTGCTGTATCATTTTATCCTTTGTGTACAATAAAGACATATTATTATTATAAAAGTGAATATAGACCTCTAGCCTCTTTGACCAGATTGTCGTCAGCCGTGATGTGAAGGAAACTTTCGAATGGTATAGACACGGTCTAGTAGCTTAAGTGGTCCGATCATTCTCCCTGTGATAGACTGGTCGCAAGAGTTTAAGTCCCATCTAAACATTCGCTTTCTTGAATATTAAATCCATTCGAAGAACTGCAACATATTCTAATGGAATGTGTTCGGAACCAACAGCGGAGAGCAGACCTACTGAGAACTAATGTAATGGACATCGGAATGTGCAATAGCATCCTTGCGAGACCTCTGTCGGATACAGCTCAGGAGATGTATTTACTATATAATGAATATCTGACATCTGTATAACTTGCGCATATAAAATGATTTGTAATTTATATAAAATGGCTATGATGGAGGGACATAGTCATGTGTGGCTAAGCTCCTTAAATGGAGATAAAAAAAATATCGATTCGATTGAGCATATTAATGTAACAATTATTTCTTTTCAGAACTGGTCTGATGAAGCCCAACAAGATCGCACGTGGTGCATGATACTTGTTATATGTATGCACTTTTTTTACCTAACTAATTTCTTCTGGATGCTTGTAGAAGGTAAGCGGTCAGATTTTTTTTTCTGTATAAGACACGAAAGAAGTTAACCATTACAAACACGTACAGCGGTAGCGCTCAGCTTGACGGCCTCATCAGATAGTGTTACCTGCCCTGCTTACAAGACCTGTTACTATATTAAGAAGGAAACACGTGAACTGGTAAGGAATCTCAAGACTCAGTTGTGTGACAATGGAAAGACTCACCGAACCGCTTGGTTCTTGATGGAATATTCTGCGCCGTAAGCGGGTGACATGTAACACGTGTTGTCAAGTGTAGGAAAGGAGATTCCAAATGTTTTTTTATACCACTTAGATGGTATAAAAAAGCAAACAACAATCTAATAGACAAGCACACGGCCCACCTGATGGGAACTGGTTACCGTGGACTATGGACGTTTACAACACCAGAGACGTCACACTCGTTCGGCCGACCACATAGAGGGGAGGGGAAGCATGAAGAGTTAAGGTTAAGAAAGTTTCTGTACTGTCAGTGCAGTAGACCGAGCTCGGTTTACCCACTGACATCACAGAACATCCCCTGTGAGCTCATCTGGTATCGTATACCAGTGATGTACGGGTTTCACAATGTTTTAATTTCACTTCATTTTCATGTGTACCTCAAGGTAAAAGTTCTGAAACCACCGGGAATGTCCCTCAAATGATGTATTGGATCAAAGCGGCACATCTTTATGTAATGCTATATTTTTGGTACTTTTCAGGTCTCTACTTATATATGTTGGTCGTGGAAACTTTCTCAGCTGAAAATATAAAATTGAAGGTATATACTACTATTGGATGGGGTAAGTGTACTTACTTTACTTTTTTATAGACCGTAAGATATCTTTAATATCTCCGTGCCCTTGTCCCAATTACTTGGGGTCAGCGCAACATGTCATTCTCTTCTATACATTTCAATCAGATGTCATTTCCTCGGTCATAATCCATCCATCTTTGATTGAACCGACCTCTGTTCATAAATCTCTACATTCATACTTTGGTCCGTACGATAATGACACGAATTTACACTCTTTGTACAGTATTGTATTTCCTATTATAGTAACAGTAATTTCTTAATTTTGTAATGGACATTAAACAATACCATTAAACAAGGTTGCTTGTAGCCCAAGAGACAGTAAACGCTATAAGTACCCCATCATAGTAAAGTAATGGTCGAAATTGTTTTTTTTATTATTGGGTCGTCCCGCACCCTGCCTGTTGGTAAGCTTGAGTGAGGTCCAGAGAATAGTGGCCGCCATTAATATGTTTTCCCTAGAATGGTAATCCCTATTTTGACGGCCTCGACAGATGCTTTTTCACGCCCTGCTTAAATTATTCGGGACTGTAGGAGAAACGAAACATATATGAGCTGGCAAAGCGTTCCAGGATTTAATGGTGTGGAAAAGAAAAAAACTCACCGAATCATATGGTTTTCGTCCTTGGTAGTGAATATAATATACTTATGTAATGTAAATATCAATCTCTGAGTCCGTAATATATTTAAACTTCGATTTTACAATGGTTTTGTTATAACAGGTGCCCCTGCAGTATTTCTAACAATATGGGTGATATCGAGGTGTTTCGTCAATGTTGTGCCTTCCACTTTTGGAGCGGATGGGGTAAGTAAAGAAAAGTGGTTTATTCGGTCCACTGAACAGTTAATCTGTCTTAACTGTTCAGTGATTCGGTTACACAAGTGGCATCAAATATTAGGTCGTTACATATGAAATGTTTGTAGAAAGTGGAGAAAACCCAATTTTCAACAGTAAAATGTTTTTAAGGAATCACAAATAAATTTTATGATTTTTTTGTGTATGAATGAGACAACATTACTCAAACAGCAACTTTTATAACGTTTTTGAAATGTGACAACTGTAAAAAGTTATATGAAATTTATCATCAAAATGGATAGCATTTAGGGAGTACTGTTTTTGAAGATCGACTTCAATTTATCAAGCGGCCAATAAAAACAAAATTTAACACAGAGTTGTAAAACTTGAAATCAACTTTCAAACAAAATATAAATCAGGGAAATAGCTATTAAATTACAGGAATAACGAACTCATGAATCTGTGAGAAAATTTCGGTAATTTCATATGTAAAGACCTGTTAGTAGGTACAACCTCATATCAAAGATCGTAGTAGATACGAGTATATGTAAACTTATCTGAGTCGTTGTCGTTATGGAAGTAGCTTACATTCTGATAATATATGTAACCTGTACCTTGTGAAGCGTTGTAAATTACGTTTATTTACAAGAATAACGTAAGCTTACCATATGTTTTGTATCTGTAAATAACACACATAGTTACTGTTGTCCCGTGGGTGATCCATTTATGTTGCTGATACTCAGAACTTAAGAGGACACGTGAGCCTCAGGTTTTGCCATACAAATGAACTCCACTGTTTTTTTCCTGAATAATGCCTCTAGAACAATATTTTTTCATTCATGAAATCAAGATTGATTCTAGATGTGGTCCTCCGTAAAATAGTTATCTGGGATATAGTACAAGGCACGTCACTCCTGGAAAAGCCAATGCCAAAATCAATTAGTGGCTCCGGGTTTTAATGAGCACACAATACAATGATGATGACACGAGTCGAGAGATGTAAGTCTCGAGTCAACTAAAGAATACGGCTATAATAGGCTAACCCCCTATTGAGACCGAATACAATTGTTTGGGACATGGGTGCTAATTCACCTCTGCTTACCCCGGAAGGAATAGACATGAGCATGTGTGTGTACGATATTAAATTATTTTAAATGAAAATCTACACTTCACGTAAACCTAATTCTCATTCAACAAATACCTAAAACAGCTATCACAAAATAACATCATTCTAAACGAAACATTTAAAAAGCGATTGATATGAAATATCTCGTTTTGCCAAGAATCCATCTGGCTTACAACCTTCCCGACCGCAATTCCGATATAACGACCCCATCAAGGAATATTACAAAACCTTAATTTCAGAAGATTCCCTCTATTACATCATCCGCATTTTAGAGGACAAGAGAGGGTAGCCAATCTTACTTTATGGCTGACCAATTTGTTTTTATTTCGTAGTTGACCATAACGGGCGAGACCAAGATGTGTATTTGGATGCACGTGCACCAAGTTGACTGGATACACAAAGCTCCGACTTTGGCTGGACTCGCACTCAATCTTTTCTTCCTAATTAGAATTATGTGGGTAAGTATTTGCCAGGTATATTATTTTATATTATATATGTGAATAAAAATAAATCACGAAATATGTTGCTAAGCGCAAAACTCGACAACGACAACAATTGGACCAATTCGAGTAATTCTTTTTAACCGACTGCCAAAAACGAGGTTATTTTTGATTCCTAGAAGGTTATTCCTACGGAAGGTTTTTAAGGAGCAGTAGGAATAGGATTTAAAAAATCGTAACCATCAGTATTTTCATATATTTTTTTTGTTACTTCATGCTTTTATTTTTTTTATCTTTTTTACATCTTGTAAAATTTTAATAAAAATTAACATGATTACTAATAATCAATATCATAGTGATCATCTAAAATATCCAACCAAAGCAGCTTCTTATTTTTCATTTAACAAAATGTATCTGCATCCATTCCGCCATTTTGATCAAACATCTACTCACTATTGCTTTCAACCTAGTGAGTTTGGTGATCAAATTAATTTGAACAATGATCCGGCAAAAAGCCTCTCGCGGGAAATTAAATTTGCGTATTGAAAACAAATTCGGCTTCTTTCAAGTGAAATAAATTGTCGATATCAATTTTCTTGTTATATAAGCACTGGACTTTTCACCGAGGTCTTTTTATTAATTATTAAATTCTGTTTGCAAACGTTTTTAAGAAGTAGATTTTATAATTTCGCATTTCTTACGTCTGTCGTTAATAATAGCTTATTTTCCGTCTGACACTCTCCAAGAAGTTAATTGGTAGTGCTTGTGCGGCTAAGCACATAATTAATTTCCTTGCGATTTACACCATAGAATTGGGTCATTTTTTTTCAAATTTGTTAGCTGCTACATTTTTGGTTAGGAATTTATTTTTGGCATACCCATTTGTTTACAAAGTGCCCGATAGGCTCGCCTCCTATTACGTGGGGCCGAAAATCATAGTTGGCGAAATGTGGGTGTTTAGTAATTAAACACCTCTGCCTTCCCCTTCAGGGATTACGGGCGTGAGCATATGTATGTATCTGTAATAGCTTATTTACATCATATCACGCAACTAAATTATTGTATATTTAATACCTGCAGTCACTTTTTTCTCTTCATGATAGATGGTTATTACAGCTTGTGTTACGATTATTTTCTTACATTCTGTCATAGACTTCAGATTGAATGACATCAATAAGTAAATATAAAAAAAATAAAAAAATGAATAAATTAGTATCAATAAGTGTTTCACATTCTCTGAACCTTCTTCCCAACTCAGTTGGGGTTGGCTTCCAGTCTAGCTGTGATGCGGCTGAACTTCGATATTTTTCTAGATCACATAATATAAAACAAAAATTTCATAAAAAATTATTAACTGAGCATAACGATGTCTTTTATAGTGATGTATTTTTTACAAATGTTTCGTTTCATTTAGCTTCACTAGCACAATATAGAGCGAATAATGCTAATGAAACGGTATAAGAAAGTTAAAAGCAAAAAACACATCATATTAACGATACACACATCATATCATATCATCCCGCGCACGCTCAAGCTGTGGAATGAGCTCCCTGCCGTGGTTTTCCCAAGCGACTACAATATGGGGTCCTTCAAGAAGGGCATTATAAGGTTTCGACAGGGTAGGCAGAACGTGTGTGACGCCTCTGGTGTTGCAAACGTCCATAGACCACGGTGACCGCTTCCCATCAGGTGGGCCGTGTGCTTGTCTGCCACCTAAGTGGTATAAAAAAAAAAAAAAAAACATCGTAATATCGCCCCCGAAGCTGAAAGATCTTCGGGAGCGTTTCTCTAACGCAAAAAGCAATCTATATAATTATTACTGTAATATCATAAAGGAGAACTTCTTCAACAGGTTTTAATTACGAAGCTCAGATCGGCGAACACGTTGGAGACGGAGCAGTATCGGAAAGCAACAAAAGCGCTGTTAGTCTTGATTCCACTACTGGGTATCACTAACCTATTGGTGTTGTGCGGACCAAGCGACGACTCTTGGTTCGCACACGCTTTCGATTATCTTAGAGCAGTTTTATTATCTACACAGGTAAGTAGGTACAAGACAGCTTCATATATAATAACATTTAGTAGCACTACCTACTGATTAGATATCTTGGAGATATATTAGAGTGGCGGGTGGGCGGTGGTACCTACACTACATGTCTCGAAATATATCATCAGACTACTTACCGTGGAAAAAAGCTCATCCGTAATACTACAGAGTTTGTCATAGAACAATGCGCCCGTGTCTACTATTAGGTAATCTGTGCCCGTGTATATGTATGCGTCCGTGAAACCCCGCACCATGGAAACCCGTTGTAAGATTGTAAATCTAGATCTCGCGATAAGATTTAAAAAGATTATATACGAGAAAATAAGAAAAAAGATACAGGAAATGAGAAATAGGAAATAAGAATATTTAAACTTTTTCAGTCAAATTATTTTCCTTTTGCAGGGATTTACAGTAGCATTATTCTACTGCTTCATGAACACTGAAGTGCGTCACGCGATCAGATATCATGTGCAGAGGTGGAAGACTGGAAGAGCCATCGGTAGAGGAAGACGGAGGGGTGCCTCTTACTCCAAGGATTGGTCGCCTCGATCGAGAACTGAGAGCATACGGTGAGAGATGTTTAAAGTAATGCATGTCAGTAAGAGAACTGAAGCTGAATAGAACCGTGAAAATGATTTTTGTTTCATAGCTGAAAGATTGATAAGTGATTAAAATCTCATATTGACTAGGCAACATTAGACGCGCAATACGTGTTCTTGTAAGGAGGGTCCCACACTAGAGAAGCAATGCACCAATGCAACAAATTAACCTACTTTGACATAGCAAATGCTTCTTGCAGCAAACATTTATCAGCTTATTAGGGAGGTCACAATTTACCTACTTTTACGCAGTAAACGCAGGTAAATTTGCAGCAAAGATTTCAATGTCAATGTCAAAAAGAATTTGCTGCATAAATGTAAGTAAATTAGCTGCTTCGGTACAACATCTACAATAAACGCGATGTTGCCAGCTGTCCAACAACTTAACACGCTGCTACAGACAAAATTGGTCCTCCTTACTTCGCGTTGTTTCGTGGAATATTGTGCAAAAAAATTGCACAATGGCGTGCATCAATATTGCCTAGTGGATACTAGACTTTAAACATCACTTATCATTATAGTTGAACGAGTTTGAATAACAAGGCACTTGCAAATTTTCAAAAAGAACCTCACACGTATCATAACAGCAAAGGGATGCATGTAGCACTCGACATATTGAAATTAACAGACATATTCAATTGCATTCTAGTACTTTAACATATCACAGGTCGCCGACATGGATGGCTTTATGTGGGAAGAATGCGTAATCATGTAGTTAATCGAATTCATCCAATCTATGCTGACAGTGAACCCTCTTCTTTTTTTATTTAAACAAAATATGATCGGACAACAGAATATGACAATGGAGTGTTTTGTTCAGTATCCCTGCCTGTGTTATATTTTGTAATACTACCTGTATTTTTATAACTAAAACTCAACTTTTGTGACGCTGAGAGCGCGGTGGAAGGTAGTATTGTGTTAAATTACATATTCATATTTATCTTCGTCTCCAACGTGAAATAACCTAGGAGCATTCCAAAGGAGTACTTACTCCTATCACTCGTTGAACACTGTAACAAATTATGAGATATAATCTTGCAGTACGTTCACTCTTTTGTATATACTTTTATGACACAATCGACTTACGCTTGTAATATTTCAAGTTGTGTTTCCCATCAATTCATTCCACAGTGTACCGTTTTTTTATGTTATAAATCTACAATAAAATGCAAATATTCTTTATAAACTTGAATCTTATTCACTTGAGACGTAGAGAGACCATTTACTATAACTGCTAGTAATCAGAAGGGGAGTGTCGACCACTGAATAAAATATTTTTCAATTCCTTAGTTTCAATATTGGCCTTTCTTGCAGACGTATCAGAATAATCACATCAAAAACATGTTTGACAATCCTTACAAGTTCTGTAATTTATTAATTAAACAATTTTCAGTTATGACAAGCTTATTTTATAAAGATTGGTGCAAAATTTTAGTGTGAATATTATTATCAGAAACCTCGGGGTAAGAGAAATGTGTATTATTTTAATGTCAGGCCAACTAAAAAGCCTCACGGTTGAGATTATAGTTTTAGTATGCAGCCGCCTCCTTTGTCCAGAAAGAGCATCAAGCTTTAGCGCTTAGCTCCGCCTTCCAGTTTACTTTGTATATATTAACTGGTAAACTCCTTTGCCATTTAGTGCAGAAGAACTCTTTTGTAGTACAATATATTTCATTTATTCAACGTTTTAAAAACATACACAGGTACCTACGTCGCGTCCAAACGGAAGGTGTTTTTTCACCGCACTCGTTCAGTATTGCGGTTTTGTATAATTTGTTTTGATGGTTTTATGGCTGGCGGGTAATAAATGGTTTATTTTCGCAACCTTCCCTTTTATCTGATACAAGTTTTCCCAAATGTGTAATCAAGCAAAATTAAAAATTTTCCTGTAAAAGTAGATTATAGAATTTATTATTATTAAATAATAACATTACTTTACATTGTCTTTAGCGGTACATTTTGGACTAACCGCTGAGAGTAACTTTAAGTAACTGGTTACAAAACTTGATATATTTGCTTTTGATGTAGATTCTTAAATAACTATAAATAAAGTTAAAATTCTGAAGGAAAGGGTTAAAATTCTAATTGTGTTGTCCGACTGGGGAATTACCTCCGCCCAACAGAATATCGCGGCTAATAATAACCTTGTGTTGTGCTACCGGGTGGCGAGTATGGTAGCTAGAGTTCACTGGTGAGTTTTTATGCCGTTAGTGGAAATACCTGCTGTTAATGGGAGTAATAATTTGTCTCCTAAGCTGGCAGTACATAAGCTCTTTTGATCTTAACCACGCTCTCTTCTTCCCACCACCTCTTCAAGAAGGCATTAGAAGGTTTCTATAGGATTGGCAGCACGTGTGTGATGTCCTTGGTATTGCATACATCCATAGGCCAAGGACCCAAAGTTTCCGGGACTAACCAAACTCAGACTGCCTACTGTTATGCTGAGTACTTCAATTAATTTATTCAGTTATTCACATGTATAACACCTGTACCTTGAATTGTTCTCTACACTACACAAAATTAATCCTGTTTTGAGTTTTTATAGTTTGGTATTTTAAAACAAATGAACAAATTAAAGGCCAACACTCCACACAATATTCAAAACATTATTGAAATAATATTCTATTCACAGAATCCGGTTCGACTGATTGCTCTATAAAATTCATAGAGTTGTGTATTCACAGAGCTTACCCGCACGCTTGTGGTCCCGCCATGAAATTGTATGCATTTTCCAATAACACTTTTCCAAATCCATATTTGATCAGTTATTTTTATTTCCAATAGACTCACTGTATGAAGAACATTGGAGGGTCGAATCTGGACGTTTCTTTCCAGAATGGACGTTTCTGGACGTTTCTTTCCGGAATGCATTTATGAAGATGTCTAAAGACAATACAATGTGGATTTGGATGCAATTGTCTTTGTTTTATTTTTGTTACATATATTTTGTTAGTTTTACAATAAATCAGTGTTTAATCCGTTGCACGCTTCTAATTCTTTTTACTATACCCCCTATTTCATATTAATTTATTTTTTAAATTGCTGAGAGACAAAGAACTTCATCTTGCACTTTAATTTCATAATTAGCACCTTATTCGCCATCTTAATAGACGCTCTCTGGCATTTTATAGGATAGGATATTGTGTGATTAAATAATGGTTGCCATTTTGATTATTAACGATACAAATACTTTTCATACAGATTTTTTGGGACTGAACTAGCAAATGGCTCATCTATATTTAAATAGAGTACTTTCGACATTCAAATAAATAAATATATATCAATTTGAAATAACGAACGAATTCAGGTAAGAAATATCTAGAAAGCGTAAGCTTCAATCCACTTTGTTGACACTTAAGAATTTATATTGAGACGTCTTCTAAAGGAATACAAACGAATAAATCCCCACACGTAGTGGTAATAAACGCAAACTATAGGAGTGGAAATATACGTATGCCAATCTTTAGAATTAAAAAATAAATACTTAGGTGTTAATTTCCTTACCGACTCGTAGTCACACCACATTATCACACCAGTATGACAAACAGTAATTATTTTCTCGTTTGTCACACTATTATTTACGAGTGTAATGATCAATCAATTAATTCATGGACTGTAATGAGATATTCTTTAATGAAATTATGTAGTAATAGTATGCTAACTATTCAAATCGAATTAGGTTGGAAAAAGTGAATGCCCAGGCGGGATTTGAACCTGCGAGGAGTCCTTTTCCGGGGGGGACAAGCTCAGACTACTGAGCTACCGGGTCACATCTAGGACATTTGAAATTCTCCTTTACGTTTTGCGGAGTGACGTTGGTCTCATCATTATAGTTAGGTAAATCTTATGAATTATTAGTAACAATCAATAATTTTACAATCATTTTTAAAGATTGATTTTTGTCACTCCATTCAATCAATTTAATGAATTTTTGTATCATTCAATACGCTTATTATTCCCATCTGGGCTTTCACTTATCCCAATGTTAATCGAAATATACTTTATTTTAGATTGAGATATTAATATTGATCTCCAAGATCGCGATATTAAATTATAATATGATTCTTTTATTTATTTTATTTTCATCATAAGTTTTAAATTTTTACTCAGTATGAACTGCTCAACAGCCTTCAACAACAACACAACTAATTAGTCCAGAGAACTTGAGTTATATTTTCTAAAGATTGCAATTTTATATTGCATTTTCAAGTTTCACAAGAAACGAACTTCTTACCATCGAGAAAAGCAAAATAAAAATATGATGCATATTATTAAAGAAAAATGTTTTAAAATTTCCATTTTGCCTTTATTTTATTGAAAGTTTGCCCCAGCACATTTTCATATGATTTTAAGTATAAAAGTATAATATGAAATGTAGGTACTAGGTACTGTTATACGAATTAGTAGTATTTTATTATTCTTAACAATTTACTAATAAACTGCACAATAATATGACGAAGAATAGAAACAATATTACAACAAACATCTGTCGGTAATGCACCATTGATGGACGTTTACATACATTACAGGCTACAGAGAAGAATGAAAAAAAACAAGGTATCATATTCACTCAACTACATTTTTATACAAAAAACTGGTGATATTCATTCCCATTTACATAATTTAATCAACTAATAATCGGGCATTTTTCGTCAAAATTTCCTATTAACGGGGTCGAATAAATAATTCTAGGTTAAGGGACAAAAAGTTTCGATTGCTTCATCGCTTGCTTGAAAAGGTTTTAATTGTTTAGTTAGATGCATGAAAGCTTTACGTTTCTCCTTAAGAGGCATATTATTCATTATTTAGTATTAAAATACATGCTACAAAAGTATTTAGTATAACGATAGAGAAGCAACTGTTTTGCACGGTTGTTTATTTAATATTAAACAATAAAAAAATACTTCTACAACGTCTTCAATCAATCAATCATTCATTTAAATATCAGGCATATTTACATGTATTCAAATGCCATAAATGCATTTTAAAACTAAATAATGATAAAACTTAATTGAGACACAATTTTTTGGGCGTATCTTGCCGATTCCAATGTTTACGTCAGCAACTATGTGACACAATTATGCTTACTGAATTATTTTGCTGACTTAATGTGAATTAACGTTTAACATGACTAAGATTGATCTAAATATAAGCGTATATACACAGAGAGTGTTTGAATACGGATGTTAACAAGAAGAATGTGGGGCAGGTTGTACAGCCACCCATCTAAACGGGAGTCTGCTGCGTCGGAGACCACTACCACGACGCTACTAGTGCCTCGCCACTCGCTTGCACCGCCTCACGATGGCAGGCACTTGCATGCTGTAAGTATTTTACTGTTAACTTGAGGTTTAACCTGTAACTGGCCTCAGACTGAAATTCGGACACATTCCATTATTCGCTTCAAAAAATTGTGACGAAATGTCCGGGATGATGTGTACCATATTTTAGTAGAATGTGTGCGGATTTAGGCGAAGAGATTCAGGATCAAATATCAGTATGAGACGGGTACGTTTTAGGGGCATGTAATAGTATTCTTGTTCCCGGCCAGTCAGAAAGGAAGAATACTATCCAGATTGGTGTACTTTAATGTGAACCGAAAATAATAAGTGTGGTGATGTGAGACTAAAAACGTAGGTAATAGACCCGATAAAGGTGTCAAATTCACTATCCGAAGAAACCCTTGTTCAAAATGAAGATTATAAAAGTAACAATAAAAAAATGACACATTACTATCCAAAAAAGTCAAAAGCAACTGTGTAGTGCAATAGCTAAATTACGGACTCGAATTTATAGTCGAGACGATCGGTTCCGACGATCTCTTATTTGATGTATGTCTCTTAACTGTTAATATTTTGTTAATTTAATAATTCTGTTAAAATGAAAGTATTCAATCAAGTATGTACTCGTAGACAACTGAGTACTGTTGTTCTTTCTGGGTACAAACATAGGCGAACGATAAGAAGAGTACTGACAGACTTTTAGTTTACGATAGAGGGTGATGATGAAACGTAAATCCGATGCATCGGACGTAACATTTAGCTTATTAACATGAGGTGTAGAATGTCGGACTCATTATGCTAGGGGGGATTAAACCCTAGCCGCAGTACAAGATGGCCGTCAGGGTCATTAGAGGGTACCGTACGATATACTTTGACGTAGTGAATCTCCTAGCCGGATCAATACCGTGGATCCTAGATGCTAAAAACCTTTCAGTGCTATATCGGTAGCGCGGGACCAGGGACATGAACCCGAGACTGGTGAGTTCCGGGCCGTGAGTCCCAGCTCCACAGGGACATGGTAGCCATAGTAGCGACGACTTGGGCAGAATCCGCATGGATACCTCCTCCACAAAGGATGATGGAGGTGGTATCCGTGGGAATATGGAGCACGGATCAACAAAGGGTGTGAACCCAATAAAACATGCCATCTTTGCACCCTTGCTAATAAATGTGAATAAGAGTATCAATTTCCTGAATCTTCTGACGTTTCATGGTAGGTCTACTATTCTTGTTGGTCGTTATTTTCAAGATGATATTATATAGGTACAGAGTAAATGAACAGTAAGATTATTTTTTCAGGATTACATTACTAGTGGCAGTGCGAGCGGTGAGCAATCTCCCGTCTGAGGAGGGGGGCGGGGGAGGCTGACTCGCCTGCGTACTCTGCCGGAGGAAGACGCGCCAAGTGCGCCCGAAGCGTCCGCCCCCGCCTCTCCCGCCTCTTCAACTCTACCCTGGCCCATCACCAACCAAAGCTGGGCAGACTCCAACGCATCTACAAACACCAACCTTGTTAATCACACTCCAAACATCACGAACGGTATTACCAAAGTCGATGCAAGCAGTCCGAATGATAAATCGATATCGGACCGACCCTATTCCCTTACTAATGTCATGGACGTTGTATCAATAAATTCAACGAATTCGAGTTCGAATGCAAAATATTATGAATATTAACTGTACAGTACATACACGCACTTCATTTGTTAAATTGTACTATTGTAAAATATTTATATTGTATTGTTAATATTATTAGCGCGTGATGTATGTTATGAATGATGCATAAATAAATAAATTTAGACAAATTAAGTTTTAAGTATAAGTTAGAATTATATAAATAATGGCATGGTATATTTATTTGCTGATAAATTCTCTAATTACCTTGTCATCATAATAAGTAAGATTAACGATACAAAAAAATATAAATATTATGAATGCTGTATTTTATCTTCGTTAGATCTAAACGTTTTATATTCATGTTGTGTAACTATGCGATTTTATAACAAGTCAGAGGTAACTTTTTGTACGTAACTCATGTATAGTAGGTAGTATAAGTACTCGGTGAGTTTTAAGTTTAGTCACAGATTATATAATAATGATACTTTGGTATATCACTTTTTTCTTTATTCCACTGGTCACAGAGGCCTATAGATTTTTGCAACAGAGGCATCACATCACACTTGTACTGTGAAAACACACATCATTACCGTATTATACAAGTGTACATTTATTGAAAATTTTGAAAAACCATCGTTGGGTTTCGAACTATTGTCTATGTGTATATGTCTATTATTTATACCGTAATAGATCCAACTCTTACCAAAATACTTCGAGCACCTTGACAAATATCTGCATCACCCTAAGGTTGACTGGTAGAAAATACCCATGGCATTAAGTCCGCCTTCGTATATTGTGTATATGTATTATGTATTTATGCAAAAAGTTTGAATAAATAAATTTAATAAATGTGTACCTAAGTATACATTATCCCCTTTGACGATAGTATCTACCTCAAATTGTCCCCATTAAAATTTGAGCCTGACTTCGGGTCTATCTGCGCTCCGAACACTATGGGTTTTGGTAAACATCTCGCATATTGATTATCTAGAGCATCTTGAGCTTTCACACTACGGAATAACTATACGTTTTCTATATGTATATGAATCACGAAATATGTTGGTAAGCGCATAACTCGAAGACGGCTAGGCCAATTCGAGTAATTTTTTTTTGTTCCTTGAACTCTGTAGAAGGTTTTTATGGAGCAGCGGGTACGGGATCATAAGTCCACGCGGGCGGAGCCACTGGCAACAGCTAGTTCATAATAAATGTATTCATTGTTCTGTATTTCACACACATCGGGGGTGCAAGAGGTGACCTCTTCAGTGTTTTTATAGTTTCAAATTTGAATTATTAGGTATAGAATTATATTTACCTAATGAGTATTTATCATAGAATAATTATATATTACGTAGCTTAAATCTCACCTTGTATATAACGTTGCCAAAGCTATATCGGCTTTTAGACTACAATAGAATATAAGAACTTAATATTAAGTAACAAAATTGGGAAACAATGCGCTATTTGTATCATAAATTTTATAGCATATCGTAAATATTACATGCAAAGATATTTATTTTCTGTCTACGTAACTATGAAATGTATGTAAAACTTGTGGGTAAGTGTAAACTAAAATAATACCGACTTACTATCTCGTACTAGTTAAAATAGGATTCAGAATTTAAAAGCTAGTTGTTTTCGTAATATACTAAGATGATGTTAATCTATGCTTAACACTACATAATATTACACTCTGCTATGAAATCACTAGGATTTAAGGCAAGGTGAATATGGAATTGAATTGTGGTAATATAGATTTACACAGGTGGCAGAATATATTCGAAACATTTAAAATATATCTTAAATATCATCTTGCAATCGTTCATAGGGTAAGAGCCGATACGATTCTTGGACCGGACCACATGGAACAGTTTATGACATGCATGTGCATTTATCCTACTTAAATTAATAAGTTTGTATAAATCAATCGATAATTAACACCTATATGATAAGATGGCTACTCATTAAGTTAATCACACGTGTTTACAAAATAATAGTGTATAGATTCCGAAACGAACGCTAAGAACAGACTACGGGTTTACCTGCCTTCGAAACAGTGTGGATTATTTTAAAATCTCGTAAGTGTGGACCTTTTTATATAATAACAGTTAATATTATTCTTTAAGCGAAGGAGCGTGATTCGAACGCTATTTAATAATTATATAAACCCAATCATGATAAAGAATACGAGATTTAAAAAGCGAAATAATGTTTATACATTTATGTGTAATATAAAATTTGTGATCGTCTGTGTTTGTTTTATTTTACCCTTACTTATCAAGTCATCGACCACATCAAGACCTGTAAGTAGACTGATATTTTACAAGTGCAGTGGAAACGGGAAAGTTAACTACCACAATTTTATTTGTTTGTAACGGACTTTACAAACAAATAAAAATGTGTAGCAATAATCGTGTACTTATGTACATGTTACTAAATTGAATTCGTATATATGCGGCATTTGCAATAACTAAATACAAAAGGTTTTCAATATTAAAAATGTAGGTAATACACACGTTGAGTAATGATAGACATAGGATACGCTAGTTCAGTCAACAAATACACAGAATATGATACATACATACCATTAAAAGTATAAGTAATATTAAGACCTAAAGACGGCGTGCGTCTTCCGTCTCCGACTTCGTTAAGAGTAGTGGGGATTATGCACAAAAAAACTATCATCTAAAATACAATCTGTCCTCAGATCCAGTTTTTAATCGAGATTCTGACTGATCATCGTTCTTGAATACGGACCCTTAATAAAGAGGCGTGACAGATCTACAAGAAGCAATTTACAAGACAGTAAGGATTACTCCAGATTTATGTAGATCTATGAGTCTCGCTAGTAAATCTGTTAGGCCAGGTACCTCGGTCAAGGCGGCAATATATTTTTCATTCCAAGGGCTAGCACTATATATTGTTTTACAACCGACATCTGACGGCAACAAATGTCTCAAGAAAGGTTAGTTTACGAGCACGAGAAACGTTGAATAACAGATTGCAGTATCAATGAAATACGAAATAGATAACAATATGTCTAATCTATTTTTCAGACAATCAATTATCAATGCTAAGTTGATTGGTAAAATGATTTATCATTTAAGTGATATTTATTATTTATTATTCATTTAAGGAATAATGATAATTATGTTTTGAAATTAAAAAAAATAATAGTACCTTCATTTCTCTGCTTCAATGGCCACTCTTCGACTCCTTCCACTCGATGACATATGTGAGGGCCTAGACAACTGGCAATTCGTTAGTAGTTGTTTTGTCGAATGGAATAGAATATTATGTTCTATGCCTCTAGTCGCAGTAGTTCGGTTGCTAGTCCGGTTGACCGGACTACTGCGACTCCAGAGTCGCATGTTGTCAAACAGCATCGAACTATTGCTACCAATGTGTAGCAGTAGTTCGGTGGGTAGTCCGGTTGACCGGACTACTGCAACTTGTTAGTTTCAGTAGTCCGGTTGACAAACAGTATCGTTCTATGTATGAGATTGACAAGTATTTTGACGTTAATGACAATTATGACAGGCGTGAACTATCCCATATATTGATCAATCTATTCCATTGCATTCTACAAAGCTATTACTACTTGTCTAAGCCCCTAAAACCCCAGAACAACTATCGAATTCGTAATGTAATGTTTGGCGGGATTCACGCACACACAAGTTCACAGTAGACAAGCTGCCTATCTTAATGATCCGCTATCTCGATACCTTTATTGTACGAATTCGGTAGTTTTTCATGCTATGACACAGGTGCTTTTTAATGTCCCGTTGATAACATAAGACTTAGAAATTTGTAAAATGAATAGTATAAGTCAAACCATTCAATTAATTACACACCACACTGTTAGGATGTAAATGGGCCATTGTAACTATAAGATATCTACACTTTGTTTAGCAATCTGCATTTTAGCAAATAAATAAATAATTTAATTTAATTTCATAGATTTCTATATACTACTTATCCTTTATTATTTTTTGAATACTATGTTATAAAATTATTGAGTGTGGTTACTACACTGGCCAATGCAGGGCGGGTAGGGTTGGTCGGCTTGTCATACATACTCGTACCCAAAAGATTTATATACACCATAGAAGGTGTCGATTTTTCAAAACAAAGAGAACAAAGGCTCTTTGTTCTGTGGTTAACAACAACTCTTTATTTACAACACAAATTCAGGCGGTATTCATTCCTTTAAATATGCAACCGCTTAAAATTCCAGTAGATAGTGAAATTTCACTCTGTAGGTAAATAGGTACCTATTTATGTAGAGATACTCAATAAATATGTTAAACGCAACATATAGCCAGGTACTACTTACTTATTTTATAAGAAATATAGTAAATGTTACACAAAAATATGTGTGATAGTTTTTTTTGGTAAATCAAAATCTTCTGCGATCCTTCACACCTGTCGATTAATAAACATTCTTATTGATTTTGGTATAGACATTCCTGGGTTGAACGTCAGATAACAGTTACTCCAATAAAAGCCAAAATAATCCACATCAGAAGGAAGAAGCATTGGTGTGTGAACTACGGAGACCAAACAGGTTAAAGACTTTTCCTCCTCCTCAGATGCTTTTAGTAGACTGTATTTTGAAATGTATTCAATTTTATCTGAATCAGCCGTTTCTAAAGGCATCTTTGAAATCTCTAGGGATTGCTACCTACATCTCGACAGGATTGAATAAGGTAACGATAATAGATTCCATGGGTCCTTTTTAGGGAAGAGGAAATGGATAATCTAATAAATCAGTCTTATAAGTATATAGGACGCATAGGTGGAGTGGAGATGGAAGCTTTGCATGCAGCCGGGACTAACGCAAAGATGATGGTGATTAATGAATATGTAAAGAATAAGCAAGCTGAAGAGGGAGTAGGCTGGCCACATCTGTCGTAAGACTGATAGACGTTGAAGCAGACGAGTCCTGGAGTGGAGATCGCGAGAAGGCAAACGTAAGGCACGACGCTCAGATGGACCGACGACCTGAAAAGTTTGGCTATTTTAGACTGGATACGAAAGACGGAAAGTTGGTAAAAATGGCACATATTGGGAAAGTCCCATATCTAGCAGTAGATCGCGATAGGCTAATAGTTTGATTGATGTGAAAAATTAAATAAATAAATGAGATTATTTGTACTAACTTCTACTGGCTTCCATTCTGTCACAGTTGAGTTTTTTTTTTTTTTTTTTTAAATAAGAATATTAGCAAGCGAAGTTACTAATATTCCCTTTAACCCCTCCAGCTAAGCTCAATGGCTTGTGTTAGGAGTAGGTTCACGTCGGTAGTGTAATGGCCAGGATTCGAACCCGGGACCTCTCGAGAGTAAGGCCGACTCCTTAACCACTAAGCTACCGCTGAATGATGTAGCATCATTCAACGCATTAATTACAGGTAATGAATAAGGAAAAAAGTATAAAAATGTTGTTCCATACCAATTATATACAGGGTATAGTACTGAACCACAATGGTTGTTCCAGACTCCTGCCTCCTGGAGGTTCTAACTCGAATCTTGGCCAGTGGCTGGCAGAAGCGTGAATGCGAGTGCAAAAGTGAGGAGTATGCGCTCGTGTCTTCTCCTTTCCTCGGTCCTCACTGTCACTCTGCTTTATATCGGTATAATAACCGTGAGTGTGAATTGCTAAATCTCATGCACCTGCACTCGTTAAGACTCGAGCAAGAGCCTCCAGAAAGCGCGCCGCGAGAGTAGGGAGCAGTCATTACGGTTCAGTACTTTACCCTGTATAAAATTTATATTGAACATTTCTTTTTCTTTTTCCTTATTCATTGCTTGTAATTAATGCGTCTGAATAAAAGTTAATTGCTGCGTCAACTTAATCATAGTTTAGCTGCCTTTGAGCTGTGGCCTTTGTAAGGCGAATTGAAGGAAATTTGCCTTGCCATTATTCAATTTGGTACTAAATTAGAGACCACGTTTTTAGGCGATATCTCACAGCGACTTTTTATTGAGTAGTGTTACTTGTAATTGAAATGAACGCAATTCTAAACCCAACATTGAGTAGTTAATATATTTTCTGCTCACTATGTTAGCTAATGAATTAATCAGTCCAGGCTTTGGGAGTATCTACACCTTGGGACGCATCACGGTTCAGCTCCACAGTTTGCGGAGGTGTATGATCCAACATCTGGTAAAGAAGAGACCTGCATCAAATGAGCACAATTTATGTCAGGACATACTGCTTGCTTCAGAGACGTCGGACTTTTCGGTAAACTGCTGTACGACACTGCAAATTTTTACCAAATTATTCGAAAACGAAGCTGATCAGCTATATCAGCTTCCGACCTTATTAAGCTTCAGTTTAAAAAAAAATTATCGGTTTAAAATTGGAAAAAGTGAATGTACAAACGGTACTTGACCCCGCAACCAGTCTCTTACATGGAAAATGCTGATTAATGCTTAAAATGTCATTGAAATAATCTTATCTATACATTACGCCAACTGACCGTACTCGCCGTGCCTAGATTTCCCCGCCCTGATAAATTAGGAGTAGTTAACTTTATTCAGATATTTTCAAGGGATGAAGTTCTCAGACGAGACAGAAACTAACGCAAAGATGATGATGACTGACTCCAAACCTTAGATTCACTTGAAGACTTATAGTTGTACTTTATGACCTTCATCCAGACTACTTCACAAAAATCGCCTTTATTTGCCAAAAATAGTAGTAAATAAATATACATGAACATGAGAATTGAGAACGTCCTTCTTTTTTAGAAGTTGGTTAAGAATCAAGTCACGTGCCAACAAAGGAAACAAATAAAAACACGAGCCCCAAAGTCAATTTAAATGAATGTTTAAGACATTACTCTTTATTACCATCAGTTGGCACAATTATCTGCTTGTACAAAATTACTTATAAGTTGTTTTAACATAATAATAAGAGAGATATTATCAGATAAATAAGAAAAATATAACATTTGATGACTGAAATATACTCATTAGTTTTCTTAGAGGAACTAACTAGACGGATTTAGGTAAACTTGAATTTACATTATAACTATCAACTTAATAAAACTTCAGGAAATTCTATAGCTTGTAAATTTCAAATTCAAAAATCGTTTATTCTATATAGATCATAAAACGACATATACCAAACGTCAATATTAATATATTATAAGCTAATTAAGCAAATGGACCACAGGTTCAAAACGCGGCCTCAGCCCGAGAATACCTCGGCATGAAACTCGACGGGCTTTTCTTTTTTTTGTCCGCATTATTTGCTACAATAATTCTACAATTCTTGTTAACCCGGACCAGATTACATCACAATACATGGCACATAATTTCTTGTTACTAAAGCCCTTTATTAGAGTATAATTCAACCTCATTCTTGATTGTTAGACTTTTTGGGGCTGCAACTACACATAACAACTGCCATAGATGTTGGTACTTCTATGCTTCTTTTTTAGTTGTGATATATTAAGTTTATTTCTTTTTTTAACAAAATAAACGATTTTTATGAGGTTAAGTTACACGTTAATAAAGGGTTTTAGTAATAAGGGTCCGGGTTAATTGCAGTAGCTCGATATCGCCACACTATCGCATTAGGTTTATATTCTGTGATGGTAGTGTTAAGGTAGTGAAGGCGACTGCTATAGGGTTCGATTCTCGTCTATGAATATTTGTATTCATTATACAATTTTATTATACAAATACAACAGGAAACTAACCTATTAAGCAAAAGCTAGTTACAACGTTTATTTGTGAAGTAATACCGCTTTATAAATCTTAACAATATGTTTTACATATCAACCAGTGATAAAAACGAAATTAAACCTCATTCCCGAGGCTACGGTACACAGATTTACAGTGGTTAAGAGGTTTTACTGTTTGTGACGTCATTAGCATGTAACTGTGATATAATAGTCAATGTAGCAATTTTCTACGTCGTGGCCTAGAATATTTATGATTCCAATTTTGAAAATCGCGGAGTATGTAGTATCATTATATTATGAAGACTTTTAGGCCTTCATGACGAAGAGGTAGTGAACACGGCTGATACACAGGAGGCGCGCGTTCGACACCCGTACTGTGTAAATATTTGTACAGTAGAACTCAAAAGTGCAGTAGCAATCCTACGCAACTATAGCGTCAACATTCTAACGCTACTTGTGACCTTTTTCTTTTAAGACAAGCCAGCGTCGCCTCGTATTGCATTACACACACATATAAGCGCGCCGGCCGCACGCTAAACCATTTTGAGCCTTGATGTGCTAATGCACTTATGAGCTCTGACTGTACACATGAATATGGGTATTTATATTGGTCTGGTTGGTAGTGTCTTGGACCCTCGGCGCCGGTTGGAATACGATCGTCTATGGCACTGCGGCATTTATTCCACTACGGCAAAAGGAACTCGGTACACCATCCTCTTGTGACAGATAGTGACCGCTAAAATGTGACCTTTGTATGCAAAGATCTGCCTAAATTATTTATTATACTAGTTTCTTTAGTTATCTATATATATGTAAATGAATTGTTGTTCGTTAGTCTCGCTAAAACTCGAGAACGTCTGGACCGATTTGACTAATTATGGTCTTGAATTATTTGTGGAAGTCCAGAGAAGGTTTAAAAGGTGAATAAATACGATAATGCTTGAAAGGGGGAACGGGATCAGAAGTTCACGCGGGCGGAGCCGCGGGCAGCAGCTAGTCTGTTATATACTTAGCATATAGCCTTTGGCATTCACAAATAAAGTAACTTTCTATTTGTTAAAGATTTTTCAAAGTTCAGGGATTACCCCCTACAACTCCACAAACTCACAAATATTACCTCTTTACAACCTTCTTCTTCTGTCGAACCGATGGTATTTTTGAGTGGCCGTCGTGGTGTAGTAATTTGTTTCACGGCAGCGCCGCTACTTACGAAGAAGATCCGAGCATAGGTTTCACTCTTCAGGCTTACTATGTCCTTACAATAATAAGAATTAAATTGACAAAGTTTTCACTTTCGTCGATACTCACGGAGTGCAGCTGTTATTTTTCCTCTCTACGATTGCAGCATGTGTTATAAAACCTTTCAATAGTTCAACCACATTGCTGTGAGATCCATTCCTTTATAGCTATGCACCATTTTACAACACAACAAAACAATGAATAAAACGCTTGCTTTGAGTAAGGATGAATAAAATCTCAGAGAGAATAGAACTGAAATGTCAGTGAAGGAATGAAGTGCAGCTGCTATGCAAAGAGCGAAAAATCGAGTGTTCCCGTCAGAATTCTTGTAAAATGGAACCGGATTTATATTCAATACAGAACGTGTCTAGTATTCACAAAGCACTGTAATGGGGAGTCGTTAAATATTTCTGCTTTTGTTTAGTTTACTGATGTTTGAATCGTGGAAGTTTGTGAGAATATTTCGGCACTTGGAATGTATTCATTAACTGCACTGAAATAACTTAGTACAGGGATAGATTTCCCTGAGTCTACCGGGGTGCGAGAGACATGTCTTGTATAATCTCACCCCCGGCAATCAAGGACCCATGGTCGGTGTGCGTTTTGGTCGGTTCGAGTCCGACATAATCACCTCCATCGGTTTTGGTGGAGGTGATATCCGTGGGGATTTTGCGCACGATAAAAAAAAGTACAGTGATAGATTACAGTTTATCCTAGGGTCAAAATGTGTTTTGAGAAAGGAATTTGATTTCAACACGAGCAGAGCCGCTGCAAACGTCTAGTCATCATCCTCATTTCAGTCATAGAACGTCGTTTCGTTTTTATTACTCGTTAGCAAATGTACAACCAAATCGAAACGCAACCCTGGCCTAAGAATCCATTAAGAAACTCAGCGGGAAAACTCTGACTTGTAAAATGTACTACATGTTCTATTTTTAGACTATATTAGGGCTGGTTCACATTAGGTTAGATCGGCAGTTAATTGACTTTATACTTTGAATACTGTTGTTTATATTCAATGACGATGTAGACTGAAGAATTATTCAAGTTCAATTATTTATTTCGGACTAAGTACATCCATATAATTTATTTGTAACAAATTTAACAAATGTAATTCAATAAAATCCATCCATCGTTCTCTGAACTTTTTCCCCAACTCAGTTGGGGTCGGCTTTCCAGTCTAACTGTGATGCGGCTGAACTTCGATATTTTCCGTGAAGCTAATGCCATCTGACCTCCACAACCAATGGTCCAATGACCAATAAAATCCATACATTTATCAATAATCTATAAATTAACCTAAAATCCACAAATCGTGTATTCATTTACATTTACATTATTCATTGACATTTTAATATTTTAGTTTTTCTCAGGGAACTTAAGTTAAATACATTACTCAAAATTACAGACATCAATAAAATGTCATCGTACGGTTTTTTTTTTCAGGTTAAATAGATAACTACGCGATCAGTCATTCTTGGAGTCAATCATCCACCATAATGAAATAACCAAGATGATGGATAGCGTTTATCTAAAATGAGCAAAGATAAGCCTTAAATAATAATATTTTTACAGGGGACTCTATGCGAGCGAAATTAGACCCAATAATAATCAGTAGTAGTATTAGTACTAAAGTACTTGTTTGATATTGATCATAACAGGTTGAAATTTCAGATTCCCGCTCTAAATTTGTAAACCTAACATACCGAAACTCACGCTTTTATCCCCGAAAGGGTAGGCAGAGGTGCTTGCATCCACATTTCGCCAGTTTATGTTCAGGTCCCAATGTAATAGGTGACCTATTGCCATTAACCGGGCACTTATAAACCTGCGATAAATACACACATAACTTCGAAAAGCATCGAAAAGTCATTTGTGTGCTATGGTAAACCTGGATGTAACTCGAAATTTGTAGGTCTGAAAAATTATCAAGTGCGATCCACATGTTGACGAATCCTCCCTACGCACACACACAGCAAGAAAGCACAAACTTCCGCTCTAAACATTCACCAACGCGTGTTGGCGAACGCATTCCTCACTGTGTTCGCCAACCTGTCGTAGTAACCTTGGCAGAATCGTTTTATTTTCTTATTTTTAAAATAATATTTCTACCAATTGAGATGAAATATATTGTGTGCAAGACGCCATTAGGAATGACAGGCAACACCTATTATCGATTCAAACAACTTCTTATACGTAACGTGAGGCACCATCGCACGCCCACTCCATTTATCAAACGCACACCGATTGCCAAGGGCCCCCAATGAATGGAATGTACATAACTCGTGTCAGTTAACACATTTCATCTGTCAATAGATTCAATTTTACTGATAGGTTCCCCGTCTAAATTTCCTCCATATTTCATTACATATAACTTTAGTATTGGAATAAAAAGGTTAGAATAAGCTACGAAATTAGAACTCGTAGGCCTCGTAGACCTCTAGCTACGGTCTAGTGGACGGTTCGTGCTACGGTGATATAGACCATACCGAAATTCCCTTTACACGACTTTCTCTGTAGTATTTAGAATAATGACTACACTCCATTTATTTAGGTAGGTACTTAAATAAAGGTAAACAATCTTGAGGCAACTTTTTATAAAAACGCACGTTAAACAAATAAACTAGGTTAATTAACTAACCAAGTAGTGGTTCGATACCGGTATTTAGTATTTAAAATGCGTTTCTGAAAATTAAAGTATTTATATACTGACTCTTTTTAAACAAAACGTATTTGAAAAACACATCATGATTGTATACCTAAACAAATGGACTATAAGTAAATCATTTAAGCTAATAGCTTTAATCATTTAAGATACTTTTAAGCGAATATCGCACAATGAACTGTGTACCTACACTTGTATGTTTAAAGCACTGTGAAATTGAAAGATCCTATTAATCTTACTAATAGTGTGCAAGTTCATGAGTTCGCAATTGTATTTGTAAAGGTTTGATAATATTTTATCAAATGACAATACGGACCTGAATGACTCGTAAATTACTTTCGCCCATCCTCGTAGATTACTTTGGATTGCAGGACCGCGAGCAATATTTGAAGCGGTAATGGAGAGAGCCGCAGGTATTTGCTAATATATATTATATATTGCGGTAAGTAATTACCCAGTTGCTAGCACAGCTATAGTCATACGATCACATAGTTTGTTGTACTAGGTATTCCTGCAATTATGACTTGTTATTATATATTTAGACGAGCATAAAAGGTTGAATTACCACTGGTACAAATACATTACAATTATTGTAACTACTAAAGGCCATTTGAAACTCAAAGGTTACGTCTATTGTGTTTAAAAATGGCATTGTGATAAGTATATTATTAACAAAACTTTTGATATCTCTGCCTATATTCTTCATTAAAGACTTTAATAACTTTTGCTCCCTCTAATAATGAACAGAGGGAGCAAAAGTTAGTAAAAGCTTCCCTGTAAACATAATTTCAATTTAATTCAGTAACTACCACAGACTCGGAACGGATGCGGAGAAGACTTCGAATCCGTGCGGCCCGCAATGAGCGAAGGCGACTCGGGCGTCGGAGGTCGCAGAATGACCTCCGTCCTCCATGAGCGCGGGCCTGGGGGTGGCGGGAGGCCGCCTTTCCCCTAGCAGAAGCAGCCCACGGTGGTCCCCACATTCGGGGGTTGAACTGGGACACCGTGGTCCTTACACCTGAAAGCGGTTATCTCGAAAGAGATGGCCAGGGTCTGCCGGGGTGCGAAAGATATGTTGGTTACTATCTCACTTCCGGCAATTAAAGATCCAAAGACGGCGTCCGTTTTAGTCTGTTCGAGTCCGATAATCTCCCCAACCGGTTCTGGTGGGGGGTATCCGTAGGGATTTTTCACACTATAAAAAAAGTACCTACCACAGAGTTAGCATTAGAAAAATACGTGATGGATATCCAAACTGACTAGAAGTTTAGCAGCTAATTTAACATTTAATCAATTCGCTTATACAGTCCACGGCTGGACATAGGGTTCTCCCAATGATGAGAGGCTTTGGCCTAATATTTCTATGCTGACCAGACGGGATAGGCTTTTATTTCGAGTGTTCCTTCTCTCACAGTGATATCGTCTGCATAGCTTTTTTTCTGTTGAATAATCCGTGTATCAAGGTAGACTATAAGGTTATATAACATGACGCTCTACTTAAGGGAACGGGACAATAATCATAAATCAAATCAAATCAAAATCAATTTATTATCCTTTTTTACCAGCTAATTACAAAACAGTGTTAGAGGCACTCCTTTTAAGCTCAGTTGTGTAAATGATAATGACATAAATAAATGACAAATGAAAACGAATTCCGCAGATTCCCATTATTTTCTACACTCATACATAACTACATAGTAAAATTAAAAGACTTAAACATATTTTCTGTTCGTAATGGACGTTCCCATTTCAATCAATTAAAAGTCAAATTTATATGAAGAAAAAAAATGATCTTTATTTTGAGATATTCATTACCTTTATCTCATATTATACGAGTACGTCACAAGTTTCGTCACAAAAACTAATCACAAAAACCAGTGACAATGTTCACTTCGTCACCAGTAAGTGTGATTGATGCGAAAAGGGATACGTAGGTTCGTAAATCTTGTTAATGATTCGCAATTACAATTCTCAGAGCAATTAGTGTTTCATTTCGTGCCATATGCCGTATTCAGCTCATATAAATTCGAATGAGTTCAACAATTAAGAACATTACGACACAAATTGATTGAATTAAAATAATATATCTTTAATTCATTAAACATTTTTTTATACAACTTAGGTTGCAGACATGCATGCGGCCCACCTGATGGTAAGTGGTTACCGTGGCCTATGGGCGAGTGTAACACCAGAGGAATAACTCTCGTGCCGCAACCCCTGTAAGAACAGAGACATTCTGTGTCGTCAGCGCAAAAGATGTAGGATAAGTCTTTGGTTTTCCCACTGACAACACAAAACCTCCCTAGTGAGCTCTGGCTACCCTACTCACCACCGAAAACACAACACAAGGTTATTAAACGGCGATATTCTGTAGGGTGGAGGTACTTCCCCAGTCGGACTGCTCGATTGGGATGGATATACCGTCGTGTCCTACCTCCTTTGGTAACGCAGTCGCAGGTAAATTAAAAGCTCAGGGGGTACCGTACGATATCCTTCGACGCAGCGAGTCTCCTCGCAGGATCGATACCATGGATCCTGGATGCGAGAGCCCTTTCGGTGCTATATCGGTATCGAAAGGAGGCGCGGGAGCGGGGACATGAACCCGAGCCTAGTGAGCTCCGGGGCGTGAAGTCCCAGCTCCACGGGGACATGGTATCCGAGTGGGAACGACGACTTGGGCAATCACGCGCAGGGCACGCTGTATGCGCGGCGGTAAGACCCATCATGGGGGACTGGCTAGAGAGGCCACACGGTAGCCGGTAATCACCGGGCACGGGTGCTTCGGGGATTACCTGCGTCGGATTCAGAAGGAGCCAAAGTCCGAGTGCCATCACTGTGATGCGAGCGAGGACTCGGGGCTGCACACGTTGACCGAATGCCCGGCGTGGGAGACGCCAAGGCGGGTCCTAGTGACAGCCCTAGGGGTGGGAGTTGTCTCGCTCGCCACCTTGCTCACGGCGATGGTACGATGCGCGAGTGCTTGGGCAGCCGCCGCCTCCTTCTGCGAGCAAGTAATGCTCGAAAAGGAGGAGGCGGAGCGGGTCCGGAGAAGACTCCGGGCCCGCACTGCCCGCGATGAGCGGAGGCGACGCGGACGTCGGAGGTCGCAGAATGACCTCCGTCCTTCATGAGCGCGGGCCTGGGGGTGACGGGTAGAGCCGCCTGTTACCCTAGCAGAAGCAGGCCACGGCGATGGCACATATTGCCACACCATACCCAGGGGCTAGATGGGGACACCATGGTCCCCACATCTAGGGAAGAGGGTCATCTCAACAGAGAGGTCCCTGGGTCTGCCGGGGTGCAAGAGATATGTCTTGTATAATCTAAAAAAAGGTAAATTAAAAGCAGGTAAATTTAAAGGGTTATCAATCCATTTGGCATTTGGTCTGGTATTATAACCAAGCAATGACAAAAGTATTCGGACCAGTTGCATTTGTATTTAACCACTCATAGTGTACTCTAAAGCCACTTACCTAAATGGTCAAAGTGGAAAGATTCCAGTGGCAGAGTTTATAAGGCACTTAGAAGTCTTATTGTACTTATTTATTACAGAAAATTTAAGTACCATAAGCCGTAAATGTGCTACTTTGAGTAGGGCGAGTAATTTGTCCAGCAGAAAAGAAATATTGTTGTTGCTGACAAAGGAATGGACGAGGTCCATTATATATGTATTATTTTACTCAAAGATTTGTGGTTGTTTGTTCAGTAGTGTTCGCTATATTGTGCTGTGAAGTAGATGATTAATCAATCAAGGGGGTCATTCAGAAAGAGGGCCCTGGGTCTGCCGTGGTGGACATATCCTACCCAACCGGCTCCGGTAGTGGGATATCCGAGGGAACGTTTTGCACGATTAAAAAAAGGGGTCCTTAGGACTCCTCAGATTAATATAGTACGAGCGTGTGACATCTTCCTATACCCTGATTTAATTCGCATACCCCGCCCTTTTTTCCGCTTGGACCTCCCCACAGATACTGCCTCACCGAAGTCGGTGGTAATGATTTTATCGGACTCGAACCAACAAAAAACCGCACGGGCTTGTCGGGTCATCAGTTGCTAAAGGTGAGGTAGCTTCTGGCAAATCCCTCACGCCCCGACTGACCAAGGGCCATCGAAGGAACTCACGAGTATGGGACTACTGTTATTGAATTATCATACTATGTAGAGGCATAACGAAGGAGACACACATAACAACAACAAATCCAACTTAAGAATAAGATCAAAAACCTTACAGTTATTTATAGTAAGTATTTAATAATGTTAACTGAAAGGAAATAAATAAACCGATATTGAAGACTCTTATTGGGAAAAATACGTAATATCCCACGGGACGATGGCTACAGCTATGACGATCGTTACTCACTACTTTCGTCCCATCTGAGAGTCTTTGCTCACTTTCTCTTCGAATCGTATAAACCGCCTTACGACAACTACAGACGCATATAACAGATACCACAGATTATTAAATAGTCTACGCAGAGACAACGTACGCGTGCCATGAAACAGACTATTGTTTATTGTTTTAACTCCTTGCTGTTTCTCAATGGAACTGCTTAAAGTACGGCTGTGGAATCATACCTTTACTATCGTGTGCCTAATTCCGCGGACCACATCCTTAAGACGATATAGCTAAGGAAAAAAAGTATTTTGTTTTTTTTTACCAAGGAGGACAAAGTGCAGTTGACAACAAAAAACAAATAAAGGACTCGACATTTAAACATTTTTTTTACAACGACATAAATAAAAAATACCTACCTCTGCTAGCGTACTAAACATACAGGGTGGAGTGAGCAAAGCACTTAGACCACACTTCGGTGAACAAGTAATGCCTGCATCGCATTCTTCCACATCTATTTTTCATTATGAAAAAGCAAGTGCTTGCTTTAGATATATTTTCGAGGCTGCAACGATCATCCTGATTCACTTTACTTTTCGCGTTATCTGCAGGGCTAGCAGGACGATGCGGATTATCGACTTTACGACGTCATAAATAAATTATTATCATTATTATTTATGACGTTTTAGTCACGTTACGACTACATCATTTTGCAGCCATTTCGTTTGTCGAAGAGAAATTGAACTCACGAATGAAAGGATATATCTGTCGTTATCTTCACTTTCGACATTTTCATGCCATCAAACGACATTATGAAAAGAAAATAAAAATTGTATACACTATTTCAACCCGTCTAAGCAACGTGAACATAGATTTTGAAAGAAAAATGAAGCAATTATTCAAGCATTAAAAAAAAATTCCGAATTGTATTTTTTATGCCAATATGTAACATACCCAGTGTACTTCGGCTTCGGGAGCGTTTTCTTAACACCCTATCCGTGCGTCCGTGAATTGTTAAATACATGTTTTAAACCTTGGTGTAAACTAGAGGTTAGGGAAAATGGCATAAGTCTGTGAAAAACGTATTTAGGAATAAAATTATTCAAATCCTTTTCTAATCTCTATTACCCTCAGGGCTTATGCAAAATATACCTGCTCTGCTCAACAACGGCAGTGGAAAAAAGAATTTTACTACCCTTGTCTATAATAAATTTACCAGATGCAGTGACGTGCCTCAAAATTATCAGTTCCATAAGCTTGACAAACGTTAACTTATATATTATATTAAATTAAAACCCATGAGTGAGTGGTTCAATTTCCTGTATATAACTGTTTCTCCACCCTCTTGGTAGAAAAACTGTCAAAATGAAGAAATGAATACATTACGAATATGAGAAGTAATCATGAACCTCCAAGTCCACGAACACAAAAATGTAAATGTCCCTCCCTTTCCCGAACTTTTCGTTAACATTTAAATCCTTAATGATAGTTCGTTGTTTACTTTAAATTTATAAATATGTATTTGAGCGATGAGTGGAGGTGACATGGACGTCGGAGGTCGCAGAAAGACCTCACCTCCGGCAACTAAGGACTCAAAGATAGCGTGCGTTTTGGTCGATTCGAATCCGATATAACCTCTCCAACCGGATTTTTCACACGAAAAAAAGCAAAAAAAGGCTTGTATCTCGTGAACCGTGAACTATAAAAGCTAGACAGTTGAAACTTTCACAGTTGTTATCATGTATACATATACTTATTGTCGCTATTTAACAAATACTAAAAACTGAATAAGATAAATATTTAAGGGGAACTAACTTTTCTAGATAATCTACAACTGGGTTAGTTGTAGATTATTCTTGCGCGAATCCGACTCGCACTTGACCGGTTTTTTTTTCATTATATTCAACAAAACGATTTAACCCCCTGTTGTGAGGATATGTACATTGAACAATGTAGGTAAGTACGTGCACCGTTACTGATGTTGTTTATGAATGCAGCATTGTTCTGTGTGCGAGTGCGTGTGACATAACATTTCAATGTCACATTCAAACAATTTGTAGGTAGGTACTCGTTTTTATAACAGTAGGAAACATTTTGGAACCATACAACACTGTAATTGGTTGACTAGAAACAATAATTTAGAAATTCGCGACTGTACCAAGATCTAATATATCTAATCTCCATGTACAGTCAGAGCTCATAAGTGCATTAGCACAACAAGGCTCAAAATGGTTTAGCGTGCGGCCGGCGCGCTTATATGTGTGTGTAATGTTACTATGCAATACGAGGCGACGCTGGCTTGTCTTAAAAGAAAAAGGTCACAAGTAGCGTTAGAATGTTGACGCTATAGTTGCGTAGGATTGCTACTGCACTTTTGAGTTCTACTGTACAGTGGGCTCCAAAAGTTTCTGGATACCTTAAGATCTATAATCCAATTTTCAATTGACGCACAGACTATGTAGAGATAACTTACTGCAAAGATTATATCGACATATGAGAGCGGTCACTCCTAATACAAGCATCATTTGCTTACCAGGAGGGTCCAAATACTATTGTTGTAAAAGGTTTCAAATGAATAAAATAAATTTCAAATTTCAAATTTCAATTTTTTATCAAGTTGACTAACTTTCATTCCTTATTAATACCCATTCAAACTTCATTCTCTGTAAAAAGTCTTTTTCAAGCTCTAGTCCATCTGTATACCTACAGATGGACTAGAGCTTGAAAAAGACTAATATGACTTATAATCGATATTTTTATAGACCTTTATCATCATCATAACCATTTTTTGAATGAGTGGTCTATACAGTGTAGACCATCAAGTAGACCATCAAGTAGACCATCCAGTAGACTATGGAGACTATTCGGACGATTAAATAGACTACGTCGTAGACTATCCAGTAGACTATGGAGACTATTCGGACGATTAAATAGACTACGTCGTAGACTATCCAGTAGACTAAGAAGACTACGTCGTAGACTAAGTAGACTATATCGTAGACTATACAGTAGACTAAGTAGACTATGTCATACACTATTCAGTAGACAAAGTACACGATACAGTAGATTATCCCGTAGACTAAGTAGGCTATCCTGTACACTAATCGTACCCATGGCGCCGTAACATCATTACCATACATAGCCTACAATCTCATTACGAGAATGAACAATTTAAGTCCCAACAGTGTAGCGTTGATATGCTTACAAAGCGACTCTTCGTGCTTGTTAAATGTAATAATATACTACAATGTATATTTTCTTTTATAGATGTCGATATTACACAGTGAGCCTTTTGAAATGCGAGAACAGGCGCCAGCGGCCATTATATTGCAACATACAATCATATGTGAACACAGACGAACTTTCCATATCTGTGTGAAAGTTGTTTTTATATCTATCACAGTTATTAAACTATAAACCTGAAAAACAATTATATATATATATATATATATATATATAATATCGTTATCATACTGTAACTCTGCTACTCAACACATATATATATATATATACATATATATATATATATATATATATATATATATATATATATATATATATATATATAGTAAGTAATTTAAACATTAGACTAAAAAATCATTAACTTAATAATACTTTAAAAACGAACTTTAATAAAAGCAAATATCGCAAATATAGTTCGTGTAGTAAGATTCCTATTTGGCGCTGAAAGTCAAAATCGGCTCTGTTACAAGCAGGATCCAGCACTATTACAGAGCTCTCCTAGTTACACGTGCTACGACGCTACGGTCTTCGTCTCTACGATCCTTACCGTAGAAACAGCGAGAACCGGCGTAGTAGCCAGAAACTCGTAGCCCGTAGCAGTATAATTGAAACGTAGCATTCGTAGCCTACGTACCCCCATCATTATATCAGGCACGAGTTGTGGTTTCAGAATGCGTGAGAATATAAGTATATAGCGATATAATATTTTAAAGCAATTAGTACGATAACAGTTCAAATCCAATTTAGATCGGCAAAAGTGAATGATTCAACGGGATTCGAACTCACGATCTTTAACTTAGAGAGGAATCGCTCTGACCGCTAAACCACGAAGCCACGTCTGAACCATTTGAAATTCTCATATAGATGATTATCTTTGGGGCAATCGTGGGAATCATTTACTGACAATCAAAATTATTACTTAAATTTGATAAGTACGATTACTGAAAAGTGGTATCTCGAAAGACCAAACCATATGTATAACAATATGAAACCTATTTAATAAATAGTTCTATTAACAAGCAAAAAAAACAATTTCTAGTTACCATTTTTTATTACAGAAAACTAACAGTGAAACTACATCAGCATAATGAAAACTTCTGTTTTCATTCACAATGTTTATCTACCATATACGTGGGAAAACAAGAAAGTCTTAATTGAAAACAGCGTATATTTTGTAAACAACTTGGGCTATGTCGCCAAAAGTCTCCCTGTTCATGATAAAAACATCTGCTGCAGTTAAATAAAGTGGCCGTTGAGCCTGACAAAGCATTAAAAGTACAACTTTAGCTTGCTTTGGCTTCATTCTGTCCCAACCGCATGTATAAACACTCGTTGACATCTCTTGTCCAGCGGATATTATAAGCTCTCCACCAAAACAATACAAGAATAACGGCAAAACTCCGGTCACGCCTGTCAGGATAGTATTTCTGACATCCCAATCATTCATCGTCTGCAGGGTCGTAACCAACACAATTGTCATCATGAGAAAATGAGCTCCGAAAATCACTTTATATAATTCCCTGATTTTGTTATGATAATAGATTAGGAACTGGTGATGCTTCACGCAAAATATTAGTTTCCCATCAATTGATTCGTCTTCTATTTCTTCAGTATCGATTGCAGAATATTTTCGCTTCTCAACAATTGCAAAGATTTCGTCCAGCGTTACGGTGATAGCATAAAAGTGCCCCAATTCATGAGCTAGCAATGTGACAAGAAGGACAATATATCCCGTTTGATTGATGGCGGAAAAAGCAGTGGCGAAACATGTCACGACAAAGGTTATTTCGTAAAACGGGGTTTCGTACTTAGGGCTTAGACCTGAAAAATTAAGAGGTTTTGTACAAAATAAATATTTGTATGCATGAATATGTCTATATATTAACAGTAGTATTTCCGTGCCTCGGAGAGCAGAGAGACTTCGGTCCTGGTTACGAACATCCATTGCAATCGTTATCGTCGTCGTCGAAGCCCAAAAACAATTGACCTAACAGCAAAATAGATATCGCCAATGGATTGACTGAAAAGTAGGTAGACTGAAAAAACGGACCCTGGATGGAAGCCACGGGTGCGCCTGAATTAACGTAAAGAGGACCATGATGTACAAAAATATCACGACATAAGGAAAATATATATATAAACTCACGCCTGTATCCCCAAAATGGTAGGCAGAGGTGCTAGCACCCACATATCGCCAGTTTATGTTTAGGTCCCAATGTAATAGGTGGCGAGCCTATTGCCATTAACCGGGCACATACTTATAAACCTGCGATAAATACACACATAACTTCGAAAAGCATCGAAAAGTCATTGGTGTGTGCCATGGTAAAACCTGGAATCGAACACGAGACCTCGTCTCAGGAGTCCTATACCACTAAGCTACCGCGTACATAAGGAAAAGATATGAAAAAATTACTTACCGTAGGAGTCCCCAGGAGTTGTCGGCAAATATCTGTCATTTCCAAAAACAGTGAAGATCAAGGGCATTAACAAGTAGAATATATGCGTGAACGCTTGATTGGCGACGACGAACCAGGAAGCGTAGCGCGCTCGTTGCAGCGTACTGAGCATTTTCTCTCTCGCTGCACTCCCCTCTGGTAGTAAAGACACTCCATGACGACTCACCTCGAATATACTCCTGAGACGAGCCCTATAAATATAAGGTAGTTATTTAAATATTAAGAAGGGAACTTCTTGTTCTATAGCTGTTTCTTTCAATAAAACACAAAGGACAGAATAAAGAAAAAGTTAAGAGTTGAGTTGTGAATTTTGCCGGGTCAACCTATAACCTTACTGGGAATGAACAGGAACTTTGGTGTGCGTGCTTCCGTATGCCCTGAATGATGTGTGTGGTCATTGAACTTACAATACACATAAAAAAAGAAACGGACAGATGTGGAAAAAAAAATTCAGAATGAATTGAATGCAGTTTAGTTATTCTTAAAAAAATGGAATGATTCCTTTACGTGAAATTAGGTATCTCCTGTATTTGGAGTACTTTCTCTCCATGGATGGAAAATTTCTACCCCGTATGTAGCCAAAAGAATTAATATAAATATCTATTTAAAATTTGAATCCTTTAAGCGGAGCGTGAAGAAAGTATCAGATGAGTCTGTACGTGCTTATAATGGTGACCCTCTATACTGAGATTTTACCTTTAGCTTACCATTATGCGAGGCGAAGTCAAATTGACGTACCATATATAAATAAAGGTACTAACCTTGAAAGCCAAATAAATAAATACTTAGACAGTGGTACCCATGTCGCACTTATACAGTTCATAGCCTTGAAGCTTTCCGATTTATCCGGGAACACTTGGAACAGATAAACGAGTTGGCTGAACGTCCCCACGTACACAAAGGTACCAGCGAAGCACAACGTTGCTAAGAAGGCTGGTATAGTAATACCTGCAACGAGATAATATTAGTAAACCTTATTGCAAGACAACTTTCCCAAGCGCATACAATATCGGGTTCTTCAAGAAAGGCATTAGAATTCAAATTTATTTATTTGCTTAAATGTGGTCAAACACGATGTTACATAAGATTAAAACAGTTCAGCACATCTACCTTTCTATGGCATGCAAATATTAGCCTAGGCTCTATTTCAATTCTCACGTTTGCCTGCTTAGGTACTTTTACAAAAACAAAATTACAATATGATTAGAAAGTTCGTTTGGAGTCGGCAACGTCATAGTGGTTGCCGCCCCTGGTGTTGCATACGTCCACAGTCCAGGGTAACCACTTTTCATCAGGTGGGACGTATAATTATCTGCCACCTAAGTGGTAAAAAAAAACGAAGTAAAGGAGACTACAAATAGGTTTTCCAGAAAGCGTAAATGTAAATCCATGAAACTCTATATTGTTGTGTTTGTTGAGTAAACAGCAATCTAGGATTCTGCTACACTAGTGGATCTTGCTACACTTACAAATTCAACGTTCTAAAGATCGCCAAACAAATACTTATTTTTATTTATTTTAGATTGATAATTTTGAAATTTTAACCCATTCCCGCAACCCGTGGAAATCTATACCCGGAATAACCCGTATCCTGTCAGCTGTAAAAGTATGATTGAATAACAAACATCCAAACATCAACACAAACTTTCATGATATTAGTAAGTATATCCTACTAATATCATGAAAGTTATAGGATATTATAAGATTATTTTTCTACTTACTACGTTGATTAACATCACCAAAAACGTTTTGAATTCCGACCAGTCGTTGGATAGAGCTGACCATAGACTTAGCAGCTTCTACGGGATCCTTCACGTAATTTATCTTATCGATATATGCCATCAACTTATTTTTTAATACGTTCATCCTAACGAACGATTCTTGTAACAGTTGTAGCTTCAAAGCTACAGTTTTCAAAAACTGAACAGCGCTTTGTCAGCAATGGTTCTATTCCAAGCAATTTATTTAAATGTCCAAAACAATTTCACACACATTTATCGTTTATCAAATTCTTGTTAACACTTGTAATTTTCGTAATTGCTATAAAACCTTCTAGAAAATATTTATCATCGTTAAATTGGTTATGATTAAAGTCCTCAAATGAATTATTGTAATTATTTTTTGTAATATTTATTTATTTAGACAATTGTCCATGTTGTTAATAAACATAATTCTTAGAGACTAATGTTAGTAGTTGTGGTTTTACAAATTTAAAATATATTTTAGGACGACCACGGCGCTACTGGTCTATGTAACAGCAGCCAATGTCCTCACATGGGGCTATCCCACCGGTCTGCCATAGTGTTAAGAATGCTGTCGCGTCGCGCACCTACGCACGATAGAAGCGCATCTTTTTCGCATGATGGCATGAAATCCGTCCACAGCTGCTTCGACGAAAATGCCCAATGCAATACACTCCAGGTCTTCGTCAATCGATGTCTTCGCAGAATCCTGGGTATTTACTGGCCAGAAAAAAAATTCCAACGAGCAGCTTTGGGAACGTTGTGGTGAAGTCCGGATCGACCAGCAGATCAAACGCCGTAAATGGAGTTGGATAGGCCACACTCTCCGAAGGGATCCAAACCACATTAACCGAGGCAAGCCCTAGACTGGAATCCCCAAGGAAAGCGCAAACGTGGTCGCCAAAAACAGACCTGGACTATCATTGACGAAGCGAAAGCCATTGGAAAAACCTGGAGCGAAGTCAAACGCGAAGCTCAAGACCCTACGGGATGGAAACTCACTGTGGACGCCCTCTGCCCCAGCTAGGGGACAAAGGACCTTAAGTCAAGTAAGTCAATGCACTATCGCGGCAGTTCCATCAACACCTTGAACGCAATGATGTGTACAGTGTGTACGCACTTATTAAGCGATGTGTACTCTCCTAAGTTAAATTTGGATGTCGCCTGTGATTTCGAACATAAGTATGTTATACATTATTGATAACACACTTTACTTCTCCACTGTATTTATTATTGTACCTAACCGGTTTCGCCTTGCCGCAAGGCGAAACCGGTACGGAAAGGTAGTATACGGAAAAGGTACAATAATAAATACAGTGGGGAAGTACAAGTGTGTTATCAATAATATATAAGGATAAGTTCCACCAAGTGCCATCAATCAACAGTATAAATAATAAGTATATTATGCAGGCGTTTATATGTTTACCTACATAAATATTTACAATTCACAATTCCTGCGGTTTGTGTCGTTGTGTGAACGTCAATTAGGCCGGTTAGATAATATCAATCGTTACGAACTCGTAAAGGTGTGGATCGTGTACCTGCCATTGTGCCGAAAACCCATCTTTAGATACGTATTCGTTGACTTTGTGGTCAATTTGCAATTTGGGGATAATTTGTTAAGTACTATTACTGATTGTCGTCGGGCGCACCCGAAAATGAATCACTCAATTTAGTGAAGTGCTCCACAATGAGAAACTGTGTGGGTAGGTACACATATAGAATCTACCTTTCGCTACCTACATGGAAAACAAAAAACAAGTTGGAGTAGGCGGGGTACATGTGTCATTGCTGTGCGTTTTTACGCAATGAAGGACAAATCCCAAATATGAGCGCTATTTAAGATTAGTAAGTTTTAAATAATAATATTATTATTAATAAATAATCTAGGACAATCTACACAACGCCACCTAGACCCATGGTAAGTATAGCTTAACTAGCTTATGAGTTCTAGAATGCGGATAAACATACTTAAATAATTATGTGTGGTCTTTAATTGGGATTTCTATAATTATCTTCCAATAGGGTACGTCATATACACGACATATTTGTCAGAAAAATAATAAAGTAATGCAAGAAAATCACCTTTGAAAATCAAATAAACTCTTTTCCCTGAAGAATTGCAATGCAACACGAATAAGGAAAGAAGTTACGGAATATTTCGTTCTATCTAACCGTTTCTTAAATTGGACAAGAGAATGTACACATTTCCTAGCGTTTAATGCTACCGCTTGACTTAGGTATTTAATTACTTTTAACAGCCTGCTGTTTCGCTGACCTACCTACCTAATGGCTACGGCAGCCGGCCAAATTGGATGTTTTTACGTGAAAATCACATGTTGTTAACGAAATATTCGTAAATTGCGTTTTAGTATTGTTATAAAATCGATTCGAGGTAGGTAGGGGAGACCGAGGTGAATTGAAACAGATATAGGTTGACACAAGTCCAATATTTCGGGTAGTATAGGCACTAGATGAACGACAACGGCGCCATTTGATTCGTTTCGATGCACACGACGAGGTATTAGTACAAGTCGCGGCGTTGCGGCGAGCGGTTGTTGAGTTATCGTGTCTATGCGCAAAATTTGACGAAAAGTAACAGTTTTTGGTATTTTTCGAGAAGTTTTAGTTATTTGATATTAAGAAATAGGTTTTTGATTGTTTTACTATAGCGTAGTGTGTTTTATGTAGTATTATTACGTAACGTTATTTTGTAGAAACATTCAAGTTGAACTCGGGTAATGCTTAATACGGTAGCCATAGTCGGTTTTTATTATGGTGAGGTAAGTTGAAACAACTTGTTTCAACTCACCTCGGTTGTTTCAAGTTAGCTTAGGTTAGGTAACTTAGCTTATTTTCACCATACCAAATAAGTATGAAAGAAAAACGAAGAGAGGAGATCTCTCTTCTCTTGCGTTGTGGCAAAGGACGTAAGTTTAAGAGGTAAAATATGTATAAATAATGATGTAAAATATAATGATGTTCAGATAGTGCGAGAAAATACTCCTGAAATTATTGCACCGACTGAATTAATAAATATGAATAAGTCACATCAAATAAAAAAAGTCTAGAAAATCCTATCGCTGAAGTGACCTCTTCATTACTCAACCAAATTGAGTCTAGATTTAATTTCGGATTTATTACTAACGGGAGAAGATATTATTCCCATAGATGTAGGTAACTATCGCCTCCACGTCGTCGTCTGTTGCAGGTAAATCACACCAATCCGCATATTTTATCAGGCCTTTACCACAAGCTTTACCTAGAAAAGGTACCCAGAATAGAAGGAAAGTTAAATCAACCTTTCTAACAGACACTCTTGAACAAGAGGCTCTTGAAGAAAAAAAGCCAATAGTAAATTAAAGAACACTAAAAAAAACATCACTGATTCCAAACATACGCAATAAAGATGATTGCTGATTTATTTTTTATTTTATTCAGTTAAAACCGCCCATTTAAATATGTGTCAACTCACCTTTACCCCTGTTTCAATTTACCTCGTCCATAGGAGAGTTGAAACAGTCGGAATTGTTCGCTTAAATTCAATTTTTCTCCAACTTGGAGTTATTATTAACTGCTTGTTTCTCGTAATTAGATACATGTTGAAATTCACATTCTAATGAGAGAACTTACTAGCTAATAGATATCACTGAAGCTGAGTTATTATCAAAAATGCAATTTTTGTGTCAACCCACCTAGGTCTCCCCTACAAGGATAAAATTATAGTCTGGAATAAGGTACAGTTGACTCCAAAAGTTCCTGGACAATTTGAAACTGAATGAAGTGATACCCCTACACAACTACCTACTTGTTTTAGATGCTACTAGATAATAGATCTACTTACTGGTTTTCTTATTTTCTTATAAAAAAACAAGACATCAACCTAGTTTATTTCATTAATGCAATCTATAGATTGCGTTAATCCGAAAGTAATATATTACTTTTATTATTTTATTAATTAGACTGGCATAGGATTATAGAATATAGATATTAAAATTTCCAAGAAATTTTGAAGCCCGCTGTTCATTTTATCCCAGAAATAGGTTGCTATGGATTGCAAAATCCGGATCCATAATTGCACACGAGTGTAGCAAAAACTAGTCTGCAATACATTTTGACACGATCGCGGTATACCTAAGTAAATGTTTAATCGCGTCTTTAAAATAAAGGAACCAAAGCTATATAACTACAATTTCTATGAACTAGAAACTGGAAGATCACGGCCCCACGTCAAACCACTATTCCGCAGAAAGGGTTTTAATTTCCGGCATCGAATGAGAGTAATGGAATGAATTGTAGAGGTAATTACTGCAACAGTTACATTGTGCTTCGAGAAATACGTCTCTAATATTCCAGTGAGGAATTACACAATACGTACGTTTTAAGTAGAGCGGATTTTGTTAAGAATGTTTATTACACATACTAAGAATGTAATTGAATGGAGTTTCACTGCACTTAGTAAGATACCTATTGTACATAACATCTTACAATTATTATTGTATACATGAAATTTGTGTGTGCAATAAAGAATTGAATAAATAAGTTAGTAATATAGTCCTATAGTCCATTTGTTTAAGTAGGTACTTAAATAAACGTAAACAATCGTCATACTGTTTTTTGTTTAAAAACTCAGTATAAAAATACTTTTCTGCTAAGTAAACGCATTTTGAAGATTAAAAACCTGTATCGAACCACTAGTTATTCGTTTAACGTGTGGTTTTATAAGTAGGTACTTTTTTTATCCCTTTTTCATCTGTACGTGACATCCCCACGGATTCCCCACCTACCAATTACACCTGAGCCGATGAGAGAAGTTATGTCGTACTCGAACCAACTAAAACACACGCCGCCTTTGGGTCTTTAGTTGCTGGAGGTGAGATAGTAGCGAACATATCCCTCGAAACCCGATAGACCAGGAGCACCTCCCGGCAGCCCATTCGGATGTAGGGACCACGGTGACCCGTCTAGCCTCCGGGTATGAAGTGGTTTTTTTTTTTGGAATAATAGATTACAGCAGCGTGCAGTACGCATCTATCTTATTGTTTCTGTGCGCAAAATCCCCACGGCTACCGCCCCCACCAAAGTCGGTGGAGGTGATTATGTCGGACTCGAACCGACTAAAACGCACGCCGTCTATGGGTCTTTGATTTCCGGCGGTGAGATTATACAAGATATATCGTTCGCACCCCGGGAGACCTGAGGATATCTCTTTTGAGATGACCCCCTTCCCCTAATGTGGGGACCATGGTGTCCCCATCTAGTCCGGGATATAGGGAGGCCGTCGCGGCCTGCTTTTGCTAGAGTGACAGACGGCTCCACCCGTCACCCCCAGGCTCGCGCTCAGGGGTGACGGGCGTGAAAAAGCATCTAAAAAGGCCGTCAAGCTGAGCACCACCCATTGTAACACTGTGCGTGTTTTTAATTCTACATTACAAACGGTATGTTACATTACAAACGTGTAATGGTGATCCTCTTTTCTAAGACTTTGCCTTCAGTTTACCATCAGGCGAGGTAAAATGAAATTGACGTGACTTAAATAAAATAGAACCTCGTAGCAATATTAACACCAGTGGGGTGCATTCCATCGAGGCAAATAGGAACTGTGTAACCTACACAAATGAGATAATGAAATGTCTATCCATTAATACTACCTACCCTGTCTAAAAACTCACGCCACTATTAACATTTTAAAGGAAGTTATTTTCAAGACATAATAAAACAAAATGTTCTTTCAACTAGGGTTTATTACTACTCTGTTTTAATAACTTTAACAACTCATATCACTTATACAGCATACAATAAAAACTCACAAGTATTGCACAGCACACACCGATATAATTCATTCAAGCAATCGCACAATTACAAAATTTACTTACCGCCACAAGGAAATACATTATTGTTAATTCTCATAGTACACAGTATACATGTAAACACATGCAAGGATATGAAAGATTTCATATCCTAATTTGCAGTTCAGGTGATAATTTCTTATTAAAATTATATTGTTCTTCATTGTAAAGTCTATCAGTATAAATTGTATAGTGGTCACTCACATTACTATTCGAGATATCGGGATATTTAACATGAGTTTCGGATTCTCGAAAGAGGGTAGATCGATGTTATGCACTAATTTTTTTTATTTATTTTTTATTTATTTATTTACATACACAAATAATAAAACGTTCACAGCTAACAGTGCCGAAATATCGATAACATAAAACAATATATAGTAAATATCGCGATATATGTAATAGTAAAGTGTGCTTTCTTTATTGTAAAATTTACCATCATAGATTCTATATTGTAAAATCTACAATTATAGATTCTATATTGTAAATTCAAACAATTATAGATTCTATATTATAAAATCTACCATCATAGAGTGTATGTTGTAAAATCTACCATTACAGATTTCATATTATTTTAAATTCTATCATCATAGATTTTATATTGTAAAATCTACCATTTTCTTGTGTCAGATTACTGATAATGCGGCTGAAAACTAGAAATCGATACAATAATTATATCATGTTGTTGGTAGTTAATTATTATTCAAATTGTATAAACTGTGTGAACAGAACAAAAAATAATAAACTACTTTTTTCCGTGGTGTGACCAGTTAACAATTTTTTCTTTACTAGTAGGTATATCTGAATTAATTTCTTCTCTTTTAAACCTGCACAGTGTTTACATTAAATTGTTATTGGAAAGATTGGTAGTATATTTACTAGGCTTTAGCTACACGATCCTTTTCGGGTACGCGTTACGTTTTGCGAATGGCATCCTTTTACTTTGGTAGGGAGAGTTCGATCTTGTTTGTTCCTGTTGTTTTGGCATTAATATCTCGGCGTTCAGTAGTTGGTCTAGAGTCTGGAACAAAAGATTTTATTGCTATATATTATATTGCCTTTGCTTCATAGAAAATATCAAAGTTCAGCTTCAATCCGCGACGAGGCAATTACACTGGAAATAGTGGACATCGAACTCTGAGGTGAAAGTTTCGAATGCGATACCGATATCAAGCAAAGATGATATCTTCACAGAAATCAAATAAACATTCTGAGACAATCTACACAACGCCATCTAGACCCATGGTAAACATAGTTTAAATAGCTTGTCCCCTTAAGTATTTGTAATAACTTTATGATGAACAGTAATGGCTTTATGATATGTACACATAAAGTGCTTCTTTGTAATAACAGCTACCAAAGTTTTGTGATCAGGTTGTGGTCTTAGATCGATATAATGTTTTTGTACCATACAGCCAGACTAGTAGTAGCATTGTGTCATTGTTAGTCGTTTAACTTTTTTTCAATTTTTTTTCAGCTTGCCAAGTAATTAAAGAATATTTGTTATTTTTTTTTAAGGCACAATACTTACCTTATTATTTATTAGCCCTCGGTCTCTCAAGGCTTTTTGCACATCATCAAATTCTTTCTTTAGATCTTTGTTACCGCTCTTTTCTATAGCTTGTTGCACTCTTTCCACCTAAAACAATAAACCAAGTTGTAAAATTATGTCCCTATGTACACACGGCAAAGGATTAATCCGTCTATAATACATACCGTCTCTTCGAAGAACGTGTGCTTGTCTGTTTCGGTGGGCTTATCGATATCTAAAACTGATCGTAATATTGGTAACGCGTCATCCACCCTGCCCATGTCTGCTAACGCCATTGCCTGCACAATAATTTCAGTTTATTTTCGCATTAGCAAACAGCTCTAAGGTTAATTCATACTAGCTCTATCGAAATTTTAAAACCAAACAACAAAAGCATAGGTTTCGCTCTTCGGGAAGGTTTCCTACGTGAATTCGAAATTTAAACGTTTTCAATCGATTTTCGTTTTAGTGGTTAATGAATAAATTAATTTTCCTTTTGACTTCGACTAAAATCTTTCGGGAATTTATTTATTTCAGTGTAGTATATTCTTAAAAATTTTCAGGCTTATATATACCTTACCTTAATGTTCCTAATAGTTACATAATGCTGTTTCTGCGAGGATATTGACTCCAACGCGTGATGTGGAGCACCTTGATTTAAAGCCAGTGCTGTAAATAAAACGAAGAACATTTAGAGCACCTGTACTATTTGTTATTATATCTAGAAGAATTATAAAATTATACAAACCAGCGAAATAAGTACATGCTCTTCTGATAGGGACAGTCCCAACTTGGTTCATTTCTGTCCATAGTTTTGATGCATACTCCAAACTCTTTGGTGTGTTCTAAAATTAAAAAGTTCGATAGTCTTGTATAGCTTGTACAATACAATTGTTGAAAAAAAATCTGAAATGGCTGGGTCAATGACGGAATTTTTACTGCAGATAGCTGATACTTACACATCAGCTATCAGTAGAATGCTGTAAAAATCCTAAATAGGTTCTATTATATAAATAAGTTCTATTTTATTTAAGGAAAGATATTAGGGTATCGCACAAAAAAACAGATCTGTGTGATCTCCGCCGCCGCGCCTGTGCCGAACTCATGGATATGACTGGTTCACAAGTAAAATAATAATAAATAAAATAAAATCTCTATATTGCAACCAATAAAATTTAAAAAAAAAGTGTAATAATCTGTGCCAATTACAAATTCAGAAATTATTCATTTATTATATTATTTCCAATAGTCCTTTATTACACTTATGATATAGAAATAGAAGGTCTCAACTACCAAAATTTCAATGTTTAGATTGCATTGAAAGCCCTCTTTGCAGCCAAACCAAACCATACCATGACATGACATTGCGTTAATGAATCAGTCAAAAAGTAAATAAATAAATATTCTAGGACAATCTACACAACGTCACCTAGACCCATGGTAAGCATAGCTGAACTAGCTTGTGTTACCGGTTCTAGAATGCGGATAAAATACATACATATTATACAAAGAAACACCTAGACCAATGCAGATATTCATATTTCACGCACACAAATATTTGCACAGCGGGAATCGAATCCTCACGTCCCGCATAGCAGTCGCATTCACTACCGCCACGCCACAGAGGTTATTATTTGTATTCTTGAACCCATATAAACCAAGTAACAACCAAGTACACTCACCTGTTTGTAACATGCAGCCAGAATCAATACCACAGAATATTTAGGAAACTTTGACATGTTGATTTGTTTTTCTTGAAGTTTCTCAAATAGTTTATACATTTCATCATACATCTCATGGCTGTACAACAGGTCTAATAGAATATGGTATGACACTAGCTGGTCAAAGAAGCCATCATTCTTAGGATCGTAAAAACACTGAAACAAAATAATTCAGTTAACATTTACAACTAATTTATACTTCACTACATAGTTAAAGTCGCGTTCTCTGTCCCTATGTCCCTTTGTATGCTTAAATCTTTAAAACTAGGCAACAAATTTTGATGCAGTTTGTTTTTATAGATAGAATGGTTAAAGAGGAAGGTTTATATGTATATAAAGTCATGCTAGGACCAACAGGTGCGGAGCAGGAATGAAAAATGTTGCAAAAACGAGATGACGCCGACTAAGTTGCACGGGTCATCTATTACATATAAACTGGACTTGGACAAAGAATTCAAGTTACTTGTAAGCAATGCCATAAAAAGAATAAAACAAATTTGATAACACGATAGAGATCAGTCAGAGTCAGTAAGTTTGACTCTATAGCTTATTATAGTAGGCACTAAATATTTTATTCTGTAATATTTAAATAGCAGTTAATTATTACCTGAAGTGCTTCCTTAGGTGCATCTAAGAAATGAAACATTCTCATCACAACTGGTCCAAAAACATAGGAACCAAATCTGAATTCACTCTGTTGTGTATTGAATCTAAAATCATAAAATAATTATGTAAGCAAGACGTAAAAAAAAAAAACCATTTTTCAACTTAATTTTGTTTGTAATAATGTTTATACCCTATAATTAAAATTACTCATTACAGATGCAAATTCCATCCTAACCATTTATTTTAGTTTACCATTGGCCAAGCATTCAAACTACAAACAACAAACACTTGATTATCCAGTACATTAGGCATTAGGCCTCAGAATTTTTTAGCAGAAATGAGTCTGGATTCTGCATTTTTTAATACCAAATGAGAATTTACCTAATATAAATAAAGTTGTCAAATTCCTCAGGGACAATGGAGAATAGAGAGAGGCATGTTAAAAATAAGGTGAAATTATTAAAAATGAAATGCTGGGACTATGAAGGGTGAATAAAAATCTAACTTTACAGAAATAGTAAGATTTTGTTTAGAACACTCAACAATATTTTATTTATATTCAGTTTGTCAATTGACTGCACTGTACGATGATGACGGACGTATTGACTGCACTGACTAACTAGGTAAGAGTCTAGGATGAATAATAATTAATTTCTTACTTATTAATCATTTTTAGTACAAGTCCCAAGTCAGTAGGTTCAGCTAAGTGTAGCATATTTTTTAAATCTTCGGTAAATATCATATTTTTCGAATCTGATGCAAAGTCATTCATTTTTGCACGAAATTTTTCAGTGAAATTAGCAAATTGTTCCTTGGACCGTTTCCTCGTAAAAAGATAGCCATCGATTCCTAGTGAAGAAGGCGAATAAAGATATTTCACTGAAACAATAAACATAGACGAGATTGAAGTAACTACCAAGGCACATTAATGAAATCCAGATTATGCATTTTTTAAATCATTATATAAATGTTTGTAACTTAACATTCTAACGAACCTTGAGTAGCATGGAAGCTTCGGCATACAGTCATTAATTTAAAATTCGTAATCAAGCTGTTTCTCACAACAGTATTCCCAAATAATGTCATTTTCTGTAATGTAATTCAACAGATTTTTAGTAAAAGTATGCCGAATAAAAATATTTTTTAGGTTATTTTAGGTTATAAACAAAAACCATTTGACTTTTGAGTATTGTATTGAGTTGAGACCATAGATTAATATATATAGTAGAGATAGATGGGCAAGTCGTGTTTCAGAAATTATATAAAGAAACCTACGCCATCTAGGTCACAGCCCGACGAACTAGCTAGTAGTATTTGTACGTAGGGTACTTTTTATATTGGCGTATAGATGTCGATTACTTTCTTCGTAACCGCAGGTAATGCACCAAATTTTTTTAGAAAGAAATGTACATAACTATTTTCAGCGGCACAATATTATTTTTGTTCACAACAATATTAACTACAGGAAAACAGTTACATACACAAATTTTCTAAAAAAATAATGTTCATATCCAAAGTTACAAAAATGCAATCGTACATCATGGCCTTCTCAGAGGGGTGGTGGAGGCCTCAAAAAATACCACAATTAACATTAAAAATATGTATATTAAAACAATAACTTCAAAATACAAATAAAAATATTTTCGATCTTATTTAGTAACTAATTCAATACAAAAATATCTGAAATCATTAGAACTTATAAATACTTAAGAAAGATAATTAGAAGAAATCCAAATAGAAAATTTCAAACAATATTCATTTTTATAGATAATTTTTATATAAAAAAATCACAAATGTCACAAAATGTGTCACACATATTCATGAACGTAAAAAATAATCAAATATTACAGCCATAAATATATCTTAGGGATAACAATAACTGCAAAATAAAAATAATTATATTTACATTACCCATCTATGATTTTATGTAATCTTAACACTAAATACATGATAATACCCTAATAACACTAATTACTACTACGCGTAAAACTAATCTAAAATTAAGGGATAAGCAAGTAGATGTGATTCGTGTTTATGAACCAAGTTAGAAAATAGGTCAAAATTCGTTGTATTAGATTTATATAGAATAATTTATTTATTTTATTAGATTCACCAACAGTTATATACAATAATACAATTCATAAGTTTCACAGATTCGTTGTTTACAGCTAATTGCATAACTAATTATAGGTGAATACAGTATGCATTAACAACTGACAATAACAATGATGATGCACGTATGAACATCAAAAATAAATTAAATCATATTTACTATCACAATTACTACCCAATTGATAGGGATTACAATAATTTAACCAATTAATTTTATTACGTATATAAGTTAGTAATGACCTATTTATTCATTAATGTAATGAAATATAGAATAAAACTAATATATATAAAATAAACTAAAATTAGAGAGTAAATAGAATACTTATTAATTAATCTTACTCAACAAGTTGGAACATTGCAAAAAACAATCATTATAACTATAAGTTTTATTAGAAAATTCGAAATTCTTCATTTACAAGTCACAAAGCAATACATTTATGAACGATAGAAATAAGTTAAATCTACTGTTTGTACATTTTTCCAGATTCACAGGGTAGATTTAAATAGCAAGCAATACATAATACATTATAATATAATACTATAAATAATTATACTGTAAAAGTATTACAAAAGTAGGCAACATACGTGTTATTTATCATGCGTTTCTACTAATTTATCCTTATTGCCAGTTTTAAAACTATATACTCTAAGGTATAAATGAACATTGCATTAAGAATTAGTTAAAGCAATGTATTTATAATAATGCAACTTTATGTACTGACCGTAATGTAGACTGTAGGTACATATTTTCAAAAAGAAATTAATATATTTTTGCTTTTGCCCTATCGCTACATAATAGCTTCTTATTACAAAGTTTCATTTTTAAATCATAATTAGCAATAAAAGCTTACAGTACAATGCTAATGCGATTACATGCTGTATATAACAGCGAATTTACATTGATTAAATTATATTACATTCATATAGATTTTGTTGTGAATACATTAAATTTATAAAATAAAAGTACAATTATTACAGTTCGTCATAAGTATTTAAAAATGAAATAATAAAAATGACAAATTACAAAATTAAAAACATAAAGGAATCAATTGAAAATTAGTCATAATAATAGTATATTTTTACAGTTCGTCAAATTATAAAAAATATTTGAAAAAAAAAAAAAAATAATAATATTATACAGAGTAAAAAATTGTATTTTTGTGTGTATGTTTGTAATGAATAAACTCAAAACCTACTGTTCTGATTTCAAAAATTCTTTCACCATTGCAAAGCTACATTCACTCTGAGTAATATAACATATCATCATCATGCTACCATGCAAGAGAGCGGAGCAATGTTCATCTCAATAAATCCTGTAGATTCCCAATACATGGGCCCTAATATAGTTAACATGACAGTGGCAAACGAGAGTAAATTTGACAAAGTTTTATCAAATATCACACAGTAGAAAGAAAGCGCAGGTGTAGATTGTAGCTCTGTTGTGTAGTTGTTAGGTTGATCAATATTCAGATTATTTTCCAGCTTCAGTTCAAAGTAGAATAAACAATAATTAAAAATTATGTTGTGTCACCATATTTCTGGAAAATAAAAGTAAAATATTTGTAAAGCATTATAAAGTGTGTGAAACATTAAGAATAAGTAGAGGAGTGGTTGCCTGAATATACTAATTATCATTATATAATGTTAATAAAATTAATTTCAATTCAATTAACATTAATGTAATGATAAATAGTTGATGTGGAATATATGTATGTAGGAATAAATATTTATTTTCTACAACGAATTCCGTTGGAATAAGTATTAAAATATTCTAAGTCTTTCCCCTACTCAGTTGTGTCAGCTTTCCGGTGATGTCCCGTGACATTCCTGGTGTTGCACATGTCTATAGGCCATGGTAACCGTTTACCATCAGGCGTACCGTGTACTTGTCTACCACTTTAGCAGTATAAAAGGAAGGTAAAAATGACTGGCATCTGACCTCCTCAATCAATTAGCGATTTATAGCACCATGGTCATTATAGCGCCTTGGTCATTATAGCACCATGGTCTTTATAGCACCATGGTTTTTATAGCACCATGGTCATTTCTCCCCGAAAGGATATCCTGGATCTGTAGTAGACTATTTCTTCTTTTGAGGACTCTTAACACCCATAATGATGTTCGTAGTTCGTATGACAACAGTAACTAAAAGTTAATCATGCTCTTTGAGGCACGGAAACACTTAGATCAAATAGACATCGAACAAGAGTTCCCTGCATAGCAGTCATTTAACATAACATAAGCTCACGCCTATATCCCCGAAGGGGTAGGCGGAGATGCATGCACCCACATTTCGCCAGTTTATGTTTAGGTCCCAATGTAATAGGTACCAACCTATTGCCATTAACCGGCGATAAATACACACATAACTTCGAAAAGCATCGAAAAGTCATTGTTGTGTGCCATGGAAAAACCTGGGACGAACCCGAGACCTCGTCTCAGCAGCCCATTACCCATAGCACGAGGCTACCGCGGCTTCGTTAACATTTTATGAGCAGTCGTGCTCATGTAAAGTTAAAGTTTGTAAAGATGATGCGTAAACAGGTGAACTGGTTGGGTGATAATTTACACATCTCCAGATTTAACTTGGAAACTTTTTAACTTGTTAATGTGTTCCATTGGGTTAATAGTTTGGGCAAATTGCTTGTTTGCGGACAAAGCCGCTTGCAAAAATAAACCACAAATGCCATTGTATTAATAAAATATGTTACCTGTGTATTCTCATTGTGACACCACTTTCTTCCCTATTAAATTTCATTTGTAAATTTTGTGTTTTATATGATCGTTTCACTGATGGAGTCAAAAGGCTGAACAGATCAAACAATAATAAAACATCAGCTGTATCACGATATTTGTCTGGTTGTTTTTCTTCCTTTCCTCTGAAAATAGAAGAAACAATAATTTAACAATATTATACATACATTCACTCTGGGGTGGCAGAGGTAATATTATTTTAAACAACAAAGTAATTCGTTTATTTTGTTATTTTTTATTAGGATTTCATTTCAAGATTCCTCGCATGCCCGAAGTGCTATTATTCTTGTCCGTAAGATAGGATTATGGTTTGGCCGGATGGAAGTATGCTTTAAGATCAGAAAGGCCTAAATTATTTTATTTTATAATTTCTTCATAAGTATGCATCAAACTCATTTCCCCATCACTTTGAGGTAGAGTACTTGGCGTTAGTATCCCTCAGGGATTTTCTTATATATAGACAGTGCCAATAGTTTGTCATCTAAATTAAAGCTTCTCTCTACCTCGATGTTTTTTACTATGCTGTGTCAAAATGTCTGCAAAATAAGGCCTATAGAATATCACAGCAACTAACAAACTTGTGATACGTATTGTGTGAGTGAGTAGGGTCAGAGTAGCCAGAACTAACTGGAGAGTTTTTGTTGTCAGTGGGAAGACCGAGTTTAATTGATACTACTATGTGATGGTTTGAAACACTAATTTGTCTTCTGAACTGACAGCATAGCATCTCTCTTCACAGGTAGCATGAGAACCCCGGGGGATGCAAACATTCGTAGGTCACGGTAACTACTTTCCATGAGGTGGGCCGTGTGCTTGTGTACCATCAAAGTGGTAAAAAACAGAATGAATTAATGGGTCGTTGTAAGCCGTCTCGTAGAGCGCAGCCTGTACTCGGGTCGTCTCCGTGAGTAGCGACCAACCAAAACCAATTACTACACCATGATGGCAAGACGAAAATGCCGTCGATTCGACCGAAGAATGGGTCTAAAAGGAACTGTACCTGAATCAGCTTGTTGTAATTGATCTCTCATAACTTCGGCTCCTGCAACATTGCTTTCCCAGTGATGCTGTGCTGCAGATGTCGAAGGAAGGAGAGTCTCAGGAATTCTTGGTTTTTTCTCTAGTGGCACTATATTCCTGCATACGGATGTAGTCTCAAAGCCTGGTGTTGAAGTAGAATGAACATTTTCCTCGGTTATTTGGTGTTCATAACCTGAAGATAAAAAAAATATTAAGTTATAAAAATTCTTACGGCGGCCATATCTAATTGCAAAAGTAAAATATTACTTAATTTTAACTTTGATTAGCACTCGCACCTCAATCGGTTTTCGGATGTACATTTAACATATTTTCTGACCTATAAAAGTACTCTGATACTGAAGCTGGCTCACACTGTTTTAGTATTATTGATGTCTGCAAAGGTGACCGTAATCCATTCTAAGCTACTATGACACTCGTACTTGAAGCGAAGCGTGAAAAAGCATCTGATTAGGCCGTCAAGCGGAACGCCACCATTATAGTTCTATATGTGTTTGTATTGGTGACCTTCTTTCCTGAGACTTGTTTTCAGCTTACAATCAGGCGAGGTCAAATTGAGGAGCCATAATTTTTTTTTGTTATTTGAGAGGGTATGTCACTGCAACTGTTACTTATAATACAAAATGACAAACATTAATTTTGTTTTACAATATTTCTACAGTGTGATACCCCTGGTGTTGCAACCGTCCATAGGCCACGGAGACCACTTTCCATAAGGTAGGCCGTACGCATGTGTGCTACCCGAGTGGTTTAAAAAATAATAATAAATAGAACAGAAAAGACCTTTACCAGAATATTTGTGTTCTAACCGAATTCTCTTAACTTCGGCTCCTGCAACAGGGCATTCCAAGTGATGCTGCGCTGCAGATATTGAAAGAAGGAGAGTCACAGCGAGCGGTGTAGATGTAGAAGGAAAATAACCCTCCTTTTCTTGCTGGTCATGAGCTGAAGATAAAAAAATTAATTCCATAAGTAACTAATAATGGCATCAAATGGGTGCACTAAGAGTCAAGAGTAGTAGCTAATGCTAATAAGAGTCAAGAGTAGTAGGTAGTTAGTAGAAGAGAGTTACATAGACGGGCGCTGAGGATCGTCTACAATTCCATACTTGCAGGAAATGTTAGATTTTATTGCACTGCTCACCACAGACAGGGAGTTCATTCTCACACATTACGACCGGAAACTGTGTACATCGGATTGTATGAAAGGAACTAAGAAGGGATAGCACGCTCAAGTTGTGGAACTCCCCGCTACTGTGGTCTTTCAAAGTGACTACAATGTGGGGTTATTCAAGGGCATTAGAAGGTTTCTACAAGGTCGGTAACTCGAATGTGATGCCTCTGATGTTGCAAACGTCAGTTTCACACTTTCTATCAGGTGGGTGTAGGTACTTGTCTGCCACTTTAGAGGTATAAAAAAAGGTGCTAGGACATGACATTATCTCCCGTCCTAATTGAGCTGGGGAAGTACCTCCACCATGGAGAATGCCGCGGCTAATAATTAACTGGTTGTTTCTAGCGGTGAGCTCACTGGAGAGGCTGTTTGTTGTCAGAGGGAAGACCGAGAAACTCTTCTTTGTCTTCTGCACTGACAGCATAGAGGCTCTCTTTACGGTCTTCCCTCCCCTCTATACGGTCAGCAGCTCGAATGTGACGCCCCTGCTGCCATGCTGTAGCAAACATTCATATGCCACGGTAACCATTTTCCAACAGGCGGGTCGCGCATGTCTACCACCTAAGTGGTATAAAAAAGTGTATCTTGTATTGGTTTTCAATAGATAGTTTAATTTTCTCACATTAAACCTACAGAGTTATTTTAAATTTGTTCTGAATATGTCCTGATGGAGATAATTAAGAAAAATGATTAGTTGATTGAAGAATTAAATTATAAATGACAACACTACAGTGAGCTCAGTAAAAGAAAATAATGATTTACCTGGTAGTAGTAGTTCTGGTACAGCTAATTTACAAACAAGATTCTTTGGGTACAAATAAAGAGCCCTGAAGTGCTTGCGGCATACTCTTAGATTGTTGTAAACATGATTTGTATCCAGTTGATGTATATTATCATCAATATGGGAAATCCATGTCATATAACGTTCAGGATTCAATGTAAAATTAAGAAAACGGTGAAGAGTAACACCTAAAATGAGAAGAAATAACATTTAAATGAAATAACTCAACACCTAAAAGAAGGTTTGACATTTTTATTATGGAGCAGTTAAACAAAGCAGTTTAAAGCTACTTGCAAAGATATGTAGTGGCCTAGAGTCATTCCGTATGCTGAGTTAGTATTATGTCACTGTGGCATGCACTGAGGGTTCAGCTTTGAAGCACCAATGACTCACCTCCTTTCTCCGGGGGGAGTAATCAGCAAGATTCCGCCGAAAGTAGTATAGTTATGTAGCGTTAATAAAATATACTAGATCAATGTCTTGTTTCTTTAGAAGAAACTATTACTATTGTTGGGATTGTTAAACCGGGAATGAGTTGTGGGTTCCCCTCCCACCATCAATATATATTTATTTACTTTTTTACCTTATTACTTAACTATAACTATAACTATAAACTAAATACTAATCAAACTCTCATGCAAGTAGTATCCCAAACTTAGTTATATTAATATGTAGATCTATTATCCAGGAGTTTTCAAGACTATATAGTAGTTGTGTAGTGGCATCACTTCATACAATTTTTGTACGAACTGTCCAGACTTTTAAAGGCCTACTGTATATAGGTACATACATATTCAAAGCCCCGAAGGAGTAGATACTGTTGATAGGAATTAATCAAAAGTGAAAAAGTGCAAATACATTCGAATATAATTCAAATGTACCGGCAGCCATTTTCTTATAAGGTGAAAATTTTTATACAAATATATTGTTTAATTCACTAATATATAAACATTTTACGTCGCAGTCTTGGTTATCGAACTCCTCCGAAATGATTAAGCCACTGTTTTAGTACTGGAAGATCGCAGGGTACTTTATGTTGTTAAAAACCATTATTAGATCTAGGTAAGAGCACAGCGGCACATTGTGTTTGCGTAATAAATTAAAAAAACTTACCATCATCTTTCGTCACTAGACAGCCAGGGACACACACAACACTTATTTCTAGACATTTTAATCTTTGAAATTCAGGGTAAGTACCTTGGTCTAAACTGCAATGTAGGAGGATCACGTCAAACCAGTAGAGGGATTACTTTTCGATGTTTTTATTCGTTAGATTTATCTATGACACGGAGCGGCAAGGTGAACTCAACGTGAATATTAGATGAATTCAAGAAATGAACATGAAAAAGTACAACTAAATTCGAATTTAATTCAAATGTACCGGCAGCCATTTTCTTTTATGGTGAAAATTTAAATTTTTTTTTCTTTGACTTTGACGAAAGTGACACTATGACTTTGGATTCTACTATTGTTTCACATTATCATAATGAATTTTGACAAAATATGCATAAAAACAATATTTTTGGATCCCAGAAATTTAAATGATGATATTGTTAATTAAATATCACATATTAAATATTATAATTTAATGGATATGGTGCTAATTTTACTACCATACATTTTTTTATTGTATAATGACAACATTGACAAAATCAATTTTAAAAAAAGTTTATAAGGATGTGTATCCATGGCCGTAAAATAAATAAATTAAAAGTAAAAAAATTAAAAAATTGAAATATAGTTCGCGCCCTGAACCCAGATGCCGCTGTATGTCATGAAATAAAATTTAAAAAAAAAATGTAGGTGAGTCGCATGGGTATGGTTGAGACGTTTGACATTGACACTCATGAAGCTTTTTTCTGTTTACCGCCGTGGATAGAGATCCTTAGTTTCTTTTGACATTAATGAAGCCAAAGATCTCGTATATCAAGTAATTTATAGTAATTTGGCATTAAGTATATAAAATTGAGAAATAGGTACTTAATTTATTACTACAACTACTTGAATTATTTTTAATGTGTACTTGCGTTTAAGAGATGGCGAGAAGTTTATTTGAAAAAATCAGTGTCTAACTAAAATTAAGAATAGGCAAATGTAATGTAAGATGTGAGCTCGTTTTCCTTAGAAAGGTATTGCTGCAATACTGCAAAACAGTTATTAGGTAGTCAGTCCTGTCCTAATCCTTATTCCATGTTTTATTGTAGATTGTTGTAGATTATATATAACATAATTGTCTATGATCATATGATGTACTCTATGACGTAATCAAAATGGAGGTGTTTACGTGAATGATTAAGTAAAAATTTTGAATCATGTAGATTTCATTTTATTAAAAAAATAGCCCAATATTTGATCAATGTAGATAAAGTGAATGGACACAAGTTCTAGTATTTTTAAATTTCAAAATAAAAGGCAGTGCTACTTATTGACTGTTTTGTGACAAAAAGTATAAAATAATACTAATATTATTTAGAGATTCATGTTCGAAACAGCAAATGTTTCGTACATGATGACAGACTTAGTGATAACTATGTGTAACACATGAAACCAAGTCAGAAAACAACATTAAATGTTTTATGGTTTCCTGTGCTACATAAGTTTCAACAATACCCAAACGTGCCCATATCATAAATATTGTTTTTATAACATTTTCTCTAAATTTTTTAAGTTAAATATAGGTACTTTGCAAAGCATATCATGCTCTGAATACCTTGCTTATTTTCTTGTCTAAGTCAAGGCAGATTCTATTTCCTTCTAAATTAAACTTATAGCTTTGTGTACCTACACTAAAACTAATAAAGCACTATATTTTTTCTAGCTAGCACATAGAGGTAATGATAAAACATCCAAATAATCATGGATGGATCTGTGAAGTGACACAGATTACTGGACATTGTGACTGGACATATGTAATTAAAATGGATGGATGTATGAACTGAGAGGTCAACATTCAACATGAAAAGTATTGTGGACTGAGTAATGTTGGACCTGATGATAGTAGCAGGGTGGAAATGTAATCAAAGATACAGTTAACAATAATTATGAATAGTTAGCAATTATGTCAAGTTCATGAGCGTTGTCATAACCAGATCTCGTGCAGAATTAGCAATAAATACAAGATAATTGACAACATTCATGAAAGTGGCAAAGAGCTAAAGCTTTTTAATACAAGTGAAAAACTATACCAAATCTACTTCTCAGTTTTTTTATTGGCTTCAGTAGCTTTACATATTTTGTAACGAAAAATAATTATGTTTTATCTTTACAGATAAGTGGAGCAATTCTTATAGAAATTAAAAATACTAATTCAAATTCTTAGTCTTCAAGATGTCTGATACTTACAGCAGACAGAACAAATCATCGAGACATCTAAAAGAAAAAGAATCAGTGAGATCTAAACCTAGGTCTAAATATTCAGGACATAAACATCATCAAATGGAGTCAAAAACACCTCCATTGCCAACAAAAAGTACCTCAACTCTAGAAGAATTAATAAAAAAAAGAGAATCTCTCAAACAAGAACTAAAAAAAATAGTAAAATGCACTGACAGTGAACCAAATAAAGTAAACAAGAAACGTAGGCATTCCAAAGAAGACTATTCTGAGATAAAGGTTAAAAGAAATCAAAAAGAGAATGATAAGAAACTCAGTATTAGTTCTACTAAGAAACCAGTACATGAATCGTCACCAGAAATAGATAATACACAAATAGAATCAGAAGATGAAGAAACAATAATAGAACAACGAAGACAGCAGCGGAAGCAACTGTTAGAAAAATTAAATGTATCAACCGACAAAACTAATGATAGCCAAAATACAGTTCATTGCAAAATCACTGAAAATAAAAATATTGAAAAAACGGAAAGTCAAAAAAATTCAAAGCAAGTCACAGACATGTTTTCTGAAAAAGATGAATTTGAGTCAAAAATTGGCGGTGATAAAGTTACACAAGGTAGTAATGATAATAATTTGAATTTAACAGACAATTGGGACGATGCAGATGGCTATTACAACATCAGAGTAGGTGATGTGATCAACAATAAATATGTCATTAAAGGTATATTGGGGCAAGGAGTATTTGCTAATGTAGTTAGAGCACAAGAGAATTGCGATGGAAATGATTATGTAGCCATAAAAATTGTAAGAAACAATGACTTAATGTACAGAACTAGTTTAAAAGAAATAACCATACTTAAACAATTAAAGGATGCGGATCCAGTTAATAAGTACCACTGTGTTCAACTACTAGGCCATTTCATGCACAAAGGTCATCTATGTATATTACTGGAGTCACTACATATGGACTTAAGAGCAGTCATAAAAAAATATGGAAAACATCATGGCATTAACATGAAGGCATTAAATAGTTATAGCAGGCAGTTGCTGCTAGCACTAAGACTTCTCAAGAAGCTAGGCATTGTTCACGCAGATATAAAACCTGATAATATTTTAGTTAATGAAAAGAAAAATGTATTGAAATTGTGTGACTTTGGCTCAGCTGCCAAAATTGAGGAAACAGAACCCACGCCTTATTTAGTCTCGCGGTTTTACAGAGCACCTGAAATAATACTAGGAGTGGCATACAAGCATAGTATTGACATTTGGTCTGCAGCATGCACTATTTATGAAATGGCTACTGGAAAAATCATGTTTACTGGAAGTTCAAATAACAGGATGTTGAAATGCTTCATGGATTTGAAAGGAAGATTTTCAAGTAGACTTATAAAAAGAGGTAAATTCAAAGACCAACATTTCAACTATAATAATAATTTTCTACTTCATAAAAAGGATGAATTTACTGGTAGGGAAAAATTTGCGGAAGTAACACATGTTGCACCATCAAGAGACTTGCAACATGAACTTAACAAGTCGTTTAGAAACATGTCTACTACAGAAGAAAAGAAAGTTGCTCAACTCAAGGACTTACTGGATAAAATGACAATGCTAGATTCTATTCAAAGATTTACAGTATCAGACTGCTTGAAGCATCCATTCATTTTTGAAGAACTAGATAAAGCAGCCAATAAAAAGTGAAGTATTTTTTAATTCAAGAAGACTAATATAAATAAAACAGTTTTTTTCAGTAAAAGTATTTATTTTATTAACTTCTAAGAGACGAAAACAACAAAAATATACGCCATCAACCAAAATATCACTTAGTATTTTATATATTATAAACTATCACAATTTAAAGGAAAATTGACTTGATCGTCAATAGTAGAACTGATACAGTAAAAATTGACATGACCACTTCTTACCTTGACTAACTTGATCTTGAGTATATCTTTAATCACAAAACCAAAAAGAGTGATGCAGTAAATAAATATTCTCAAACAATAACATAATTAAGCTTAATATTTAGGTAAAGGTAAATCAGATCATACACTACTTTTATATTACATAAACTTTTATCAAAGGTGGGGAATATTTGTGAACGTTGAATTGGTACATAAAGAAAAGTGGATTAGGCGAATGGAATTCATGAAATAAATAGATATTAAACATCTAATTTAAAAGAAATACGTCATTCTTATCTTATTTTAGAATCAAATCACAGTGACGACGTGTAGCTTAAAAATAACATTGAAATATTGAGCAAAGCTTAATGGACGTTACTCCGAGTCTAACTTTTGAAACTGCAACTAGACTACCCTTTAGCTTTAAGCTTCTATATTTTAATGCAATTTATAAACAAGCGCGCCAGCGGAGCTCTGAGGCCGATGACTGCTAGACTAGACTAGCTTTACGGAACAAAAAAATTGAAATCGCAATTGCTCAACTACCCGCATTTTTTGTAGTTACATATATGGATGAGACGCTACAAAATAGGGCGCAATGCCAATACAGAAAGTGTCAAAATTATTTAATTTTCGGTGTCCACCCCTTTCCTATCGTGGGAATGGCGACATAATTTTTGTTCTAATCAGCTTGTTAAGTAATTACAGAGAAGTCACTGACTGAGGCTTAATTATTATACGTTTTCCATTATTTTTATTAGATACAAATAAGTAGATAGACAATGTAAACAATATTTTCTACCCATCACACTAAAGTTATATATATATTATGTCCAACCAATACTTCATAGTACCTGACGGTAGCACATTAAACATATAAGATCAATGATATCATTTTTATTACGTGGATCAATTTTGGTTTAGTCTGTACATAAATCAGTTTGTAAACAATTTAACTGTTAAAGGTGGCAACTATTAAAAGAACGCAGCGAATTAATAATTTGGATATCACAGTATTCATGGCCTCGAGGAGATTGTATGATTTAGGTTCATAATATTAACTGTAGGTTACACAGAGTGGACGATTTTGCATTTATCTCGAGGGAAAGTACTCTAAATATGAATATTAAAATGTTTCATTTGTCAAAATTGAAGATTGTCAAGTTTTGTTTTGCCTTAAAAATAAGGAAATGTTTCCTTTTAAGGAAATATACTTGCTCTAGTATTTAAAGTACTTTCTCTCTAGGTATAAAAGTCAAAATTTTCCACCTGTATAAAGAAGTAGGTGACTGTTAATTATCACTAAAAATTGATATACTTAAAGTAGTTCCTATATGACAAAGTTAATATATTATGTTTTTTTTTTCATTTTATTATAGATTTAAGAGCAAAATATAAGCAACCCTATGTTATGTTAAGCTACTTCTGTCGATGACTATACTCTGCATACAATTACTGCAGCAACTTTTTACAAGTGAGTCACGCAAGATACCTATTTTATTGTTTTTATAAACGCAACACTGATAAAATAAATGTTGCTTTGTACGAAGACCGATCGATATGTGTTCAATTTCATCCTGTAATATTATGATTCAAAAAAATATTATTACCTAGAAACCTACTTCAGTTTTATTCTAGGGCTCATATATATAATACTAGGTATAATGTGACGCATAATACTATTGTCTGTAGATTAACAAACATAACCGGGTTACGAAACTATGACTATAGATTTGACCTCGATCTTATCGGATTGCAGATGAGATAGGCTTAGAACTCGGTAGAGTTATCTCCTACTGCCACAAATAAGTCACCGTACTTTCATTTGTACACTGCTTAAAAATGACCTTCCACTATGTTGTGTCTTGAGAACCCAAATAAAAAATATGAAGAACAAGTTCAACATAGGAAATCATTGTTATTAAAAAAAATATTTACTTACTAAGTCAGCGATATCAGAACGTCACGATTAATTTTGATCAAAGTAATGAACATCAATATCATTTTAACTCAGGTTCGCTATAAATAGTTATATCCCGTTAGAAAAGAATCTTATAATAAAAGAAATCACTGTCACTCTTTTTTACCCGATTGCGCGTCGAAAGGTAATGTTTTTATCACTCTAGGTACGCGTATGTATGTCTGCTTTACCTTTGTCGCGCGCTAGAGACGAAACGGGTAGACCGAGTTTTATGATTCTTACATCAAAATTCATCTAATCTTATGTGTCATTAAAAAAAATATTCGAAAGTAACGACGAGATTCATAAGAATATATAAATATAAAGGTATCGCGAAATCATTTCGAGATTCGAATAAACGAGAATGATTCACTAAATATGTAGGGACAACCTGCCAACTGTGATCCATTTTTCTTTGTAATTAAAATAATGATAAATCGTATAATAATAGCCCCATACAAGATGATTCTTAACAACCACTTTGACCTTGGTACCATGGAGGTACCAAGTTTATTCGATTTAGTACCTATAGCAACGCTAACCAGCTATTTCCTCTTCGCATTTAGCAATACAAGATTACAAAATCGATTCTTACAATTAATTCTAAGGATAACTTAACCATTTATTGCACTTTTGTTAGATCCAATTGACTCTATACACTAAACCTTACTTAAACAAGTCATACTTAACGTCTTGTGGAAGTAAGCTCCACTGTTCTTTGTGTCTTGCGGGTCTTAAGGATTCATTTGCACGATTTTGTGCAAATTATTTGCCTGAAATTAAATCAGTGTTATTTAGATGAAGCACACGCGTGCTTGCGTGCACAAAGGACATTCACAACGCAACGTACAAAACAAATAAAATGATGAGCATAGAAAAGAGCAGGTACAAGAAAAAAGAGTAAAAATAAAAAGAACGTTTTGAATATCGAAAGAACGTGTATGGAGAAAGTGTTAGGTACCAACTTGGTAATAAAGAACCGAGACGTGCGGTTTTAGTCGGTCCGGCTTAACAACCCCGATGGCCGAGGGAATTTCGCAGAAAAAGAAAGTACAAAGATAAAGATAGCTGATTGTGATAAGTACCTACTATTTACTACGACAATAATGTTACGATTAAATAAATACTGTTCCGTTCTACATCAAGTTTATTTTTTATTACTTTCAAATGCGAGATTGAAAGTAATGAATGCAAGTGACTATATGATCACTTTATGTTTATTTTACTTGTGTAGTTAACGAGACCAAACCTTACTGTGACCCAGATAGTATTACTTACATAAAAAATGATATCACCAATAAATAAATACTATGATATTTTTTATCCGTCATCAAAATGTCCTTTTCAATTACTCACTGTGGGAACACAATTATTACGTAGGTACATACTTCATATAATACAGTTTAGTTTTCAAAAAAAAGTGCTACAGGGTATTTCAGAGGCCTCTTCAAAAATATTATCACCAAACATGTGAAAACTTATGTTTCTTCTATTCTATACGTTATCATAAAATCTGGGGCGTTCCCGTCATCTCCAAAAAGTAATTTTATTTTAATCTTACTTGACTTTCATAGTGTGAATCGGACTCGATACTATTATTATCCGTTGGTATTTGTGTACTATACTTGTAACACAAATGTAAAATCTAACAAATTAAACCAATAATATATATAGGTAAACTACAGTAAGATATATTTGACCCAGTTTGACCATATAACACACAAGAATTATGGTCAAACTATGTATTCTGGCGTATTCTGACGGCCGCTGGACAGTCCGATTCACACTATGAAAGTCACAAAGTAAAATTAAAATAATACTACCAGAGATGGTAGTAGCCCCCATAAAACTGAAAAAGGCAACTAAAATAATAATCACAAGACAAGTCACTACTGTCATAGTAACTTTTAAACCTACAATATAACAGCTATTATATAACCTAATGTCAAAATCTTATGGATGGATCCATTACACGATGAATTTAAAGGTAGGTAGGTATATTAGCAGTAATTTGATGAAATGCAGTCTCAAGTTGTTCGATTTGATCATTTCGCAACGTTGGTTTTAAAATATTCATCATAAATGAAACGGTATGCAAACTTTTTGCTGAAACTCGACGATATCTGTATACTATGAAAAGGTTGATCGATTCAGTTCTTACGCTACGGTCAAAAGCAGGTTCGGAAATCATACCGTGGACGCGAAACAAGGATTTTTTAAATACTTTTGGGTGAATAAAAACTCCCATTATCGTCACCGAATGTCAGAAGTTAATGTTTCTATAACCGCGTTGAACACTTTTCACTTCTGTCAGTGCCCAAAGTGTTGTTTTTCTGAAAGGATTCTAAAATAATATAAGAATTATTCAGAAATATTGTATGCTTCTTATTTAATATAATAAAATGTATACGAGGTAAATATTAAATCTGTATGAACAGATGAATTTCTCTGAAAATAATAACGTGGTGTCGATGACTGCAGTTCATATTGTGTAAATATATATACATCATTATATACTACATTTAGTAGAGAATGAACTGAAAGAGACGTAAGCAGCTATCCTTTTATCAGAACTGCCAGCTGAACTAGTAAATAATTTCCAATATCACGTATTTGTGATTTGAAAATGTGGTTACAGAAAACAACATGACACAATACCTATGTATTGTTACAATAAAGGTCTGATTTATTGCCTGAATGGCTTGCTAATTTATGCAGAATAACATTATTTTCCCTTTTCGTATCTAATTATACAATCTGAGGAACAGATTAAATTGCACTGCAATGATTTTATATCAACATAAGGTACAGGTACAGGTACGCTTATGAGACTATTATCGTATTTGTATTCACTCGCTCTTACTTATTAGTCCATATCATATAGCCCTCGTACTTCAGCTGAGGCAGGTGAACTTTACTCTAGCGTTCAGTACACAATAGCCAATGATGGCCCACGGCAAGTGGCGCACGATAGGCTGTCCTATCATGTTGTCGATTTTTTGGCACTCATTTTGATTCGTGGCGTAACAAAAGGCTATGTTTGAATATTGGTTTAGAATTGCATTTTGCAGAGTCTGGCTCCTCATCACAAGTTGGTACTGGAGCCAAAATGCACATTTAAACGCCATTGCCTGCGACCCTGGTTCGCCGGGTGCAAGAGCCATACGTTATTACTGGGCAATTTTACCTCCGGCAACTGAAGACCCAAAGATGGCGTGCTGAGTAGGAGGAAACTTCCGTATAATAAAAAAGCTGTTCAGCCGAATTGCTACTCAAGCAAATTATTCATATAGACTAAAACTGAGTTACTATGTTTGAAAATAGACCAAAAAAATGGACGCTGACTTTCTTTCCGGAGTCATCTCAGGCCGGAGCCGCGTTTCGAACCAGAGCGTTTTGAATTTGAAATTGGATCTCTATTTAACATAAGATCATTAAGTAAAACCAAACGATTGACCATATAACATAGTACACAGATATCGTACGTTAAAATAAAAAGGAGAGTCATCTGAGATTGTTTAGAGCACAATTAACTACCAATAACCTCTGTTTTAAATCTATCGTTACGCGATTCTAGTTATATAGTTATTAATAATGTTTCTTTGGATGTGTAAAGTTGAATAACACAATGATGAGCTTATGTAGAAGTCGAGCTGTTATGTCGAGGGCATATTTTGGCTTTGGAAGCCTGAGGTGGGGGCACCGATTTCTATAGACTGTCCAGACGCTATTGAATCGGGGCTTTGCAACGAAGCGCTGTAAACAGGGTTCATCGGAGTGGTCCCGCCAGCTTCGAAGAGGGTGCTGTCGTAAACACTGTTGCTCTGCTGAAAAAAAATATATATTTAGAGATATGTACAGTGGGCTCCAAAAGTTCTAGGACAATTTGAAACTAAAATTGCATGAAGTGATACCACTACACAACTACTAGAAGCTACTGGATAATAGATCTACTTATTAATGTAACTAAGTTTGGGATAATACTTGCATGAGTTTACTTATTTTCTTATAAGGAAACAAGAGATCGATGTGATTTATTTTATTAAGGCTATCTATTGTTACTTTCGGTTAATTTAGACTAAGGCTGTCAAAGGATCGAAGATATTAATATGTCCTGGAACTTTTAGAGCCCACTGTACATACACTAGCTGATGCACACGCCTTCGTCTGCGTGCATGGATGTCGGTTATTGCGACTTTTGTCCATATGTCCGGTTCTACTCAATGGATTGCGATCAAGCTTAATACGATGTCTTTTTGCCCTGCCTCGTCAAGTTCAGAAATTACGCATATGATGTAATACAATTTATGATCTATACAAAAGTCGACTGTAAGAAATTTATATAGTACACAGTGTCTTACCTGATAAATATAGTCCGAATCAGTTTTAAGTGAACTAAAGCTTTGCTGATGTGGCAATGAGACTTGATCGTCGTCCATAGGCTCATCCATTTGAGCCTTATACGAGAACATGATGCTTGGTTGAGATACACTGAAATAAATAACATTTAATGGATCCTGTTAATGGCACTACATAACTTATTTGGAGTTCACCTGGGTATAACTCAAAGCACATATCTTGAACCCAACTCGAGAGCCAAACGAGGCCCTGATGCGTGCGGATTGTTTTGATATAATGCACCACCAATCGGTGGATTTGAGCTCAACCACCGCTGTAGCGTATCTCCACGAATACCACCTTCACCAATGTTGGTGGCGGTGATTATGTCGGACTCGAACCGACCAAAACGCACGCCGTCCATGGGTCCTTGATTGCCGGAGGTGAGATTATACAAGACATATCTCTCGTACCCCGGCAGACCCAGCGAGCGTCCTGTTTATCCTGAAAAGACACACTAAAACGCGTACTGCGCATATGCGGACACATTTTGGGTCAAAGTCTATATGCCCTAAATGTAAGTGAATAAATCTTCCATCATCGACACACATAGAGTGCTCTATGTATTTGAAATAGCAACATAAACTGGATTAAATCACAGTCGTTCGTCGTTAGTTTTTCCTTCATTGAAATATGTCTATGTGTTCATTATTCAACCTGTTGGCTTCTTAGCCTTACCTATTCTTATAAATAGAATAAATACTTACAGGCTTAGCGGTTGCCATCCACAGGCTAATTATGACGTACAAATCGATACACCTAAACTAGGTAGGATGAACAAAGTATTTAAAGCTTACCTGAAAAATTCACTGAGAAACGTGTGATACACAAGAGGGGTATATAGGGAGAAGTAGAGCCACGTGGTCACGTCAACGATGCACAGTCCGCACCGCAGGTTGCCCCAGGCGAGTAAGCCGGCTCCAACTGCTTGTGTGGTGTCGAGAAGCGCCAGTAGCAAAACGTAAAGGTAGAAGGAGAGTTTCGCTGGAAAGTTCATTGGGATGAAATTATAGTAACGTAAAAAGTGTACTTTGAGTTGATTTAAGTGGCTAGTAAAAAAAAGTTCGCGAACTTTTAGCTCGACCACCTTGCTCGCTGATGAGTCACTTTGTCGACTCGCGCGCCGAGTAAGACGTAGCTGTTATATTTTTTTTGTACAGAGTGAGTAAGCTTCGCGTGTGTCACCGACGTTAAGCCGAGTAAGTACGCAATATAAAAAACCGCGTACTTCAAGTTCGTCGACAAAAAAAATGGAGAACTTTTCATGATTGCCTTGAAGATTTGTCGTTACTTACATAACTTACGATATACCGAAATAAATATCGTAATTAAATATTCCAATATCAACCAAACACAAATCAAGGTATTTTGGGCTAGAACAGCACCCCGGGCAATGGAAGCAGTAACGCTTTCTGTCTCCTTCTGGGCTAGGTGTTGCGGTTTTCAGCTTATGTTCCGCTGATGTGTGAGTGGCTAATACTTTGGTTTAGTCAGCTTCTCCTTTCAGACATGGTTTAGTGTCAATACATGAAGTAATGTCGCACTATTTGTTCGTAATGGTTCGCGCCGCGTACTCATAAACAGGGGAATCGCCATCTCTGAATTATTACGGGGTGTTAGACGTAATCTGGCAAAGATCGCATAGCAAAATCGCGTCGTTACGTACTATTTTGCTGTGATTTCACCTTACGTCTTATGACTTTACGGTATAATTCACGCCTAATGTAACTCCTGGATTGAGACTCCTTTGAACGCACCTAGCCTTCCTTTTTGGGCCATTGTGCGTGCAATGTGATTCTTGTTGATTTAATGTTTTTACCAACTACTTCGGCTACTTAGAATCAAGTACAACTAGATTTTCAGTAATCCAGTTAGGTACAGACCAATATTATATAACATTATATAAATGTGAACAATATACAAACACTAAGATGCACTTTCGTAACCTTCTGTTTATAATAGGCTCAATAAATAATGATAAAGATAAAGGAAACAGTGTCATTAATGGCAGTGTTATCAAAAATACTACATACACGCTGACAATTGAGCAATGAGTGTAAAACAATTACAACTTATATTATAATACTAATTAAAATATAATAATTCTCTAATGGGATGCTTGCTTAACACACGTCGTTAAAACTGTAGATGGTTTGTTATTAAACAAATTATTACCTAAGTGCTTGGATGCACACAACTTAACCAACATTTTTAATTATGATCTCACAATCATAATATTATTTACATAATAAAAATTTTATTTCATAAAAGATTTTTTTTTCACTTTTTGCATGAATCGGTTAAACCAAAAAATGTGTAAAATTACTTAAGTCAGTCATTGGGTCAATTTAGGATGACTAATAATCCTTCATTTAAATTACATTTGAAAAAAAAATTTTCACATGAATTTAACTGGCTAGTTTTTTTAAACTGGCTATTTTTTTTTTTTTTTAAACTATTTAAAATATTAAAATATTTTATAATACTTACTTGGTAGAGCCAGGTAATCTCTTAGTGGAATCCATGGTAATAGTAATATTAAAAAGTAAATGAGAGCAAAGACAACAGAAGATGTAAACCAAAACAGCATGCCTCCATGTCCAAACAGATAATAATCTCTAGTGTCAATGTGGAATATGTCATCTGGCATCACAATCTCAAGTGTACCTTGTGTCACAGTGAAGGCAAGGGATATGAGTGATGTTGCCAATAAAACATATCTAATACTGCTACGGCTGTCTAAATGACCTGAAAATTTAAAATCAATAGTTATTTTATAGTGCTATTATAAGTGCACTTTTGAATGGATTTAGGTACCGATGTTACCCTAAAAAAAATCTTATTCACACTGTTTATTTGTAACATCTTTTTTTATTATCTTTGGTCAGCAAATAAATAATTACCTATTATTCTATTCTATTCTATTTCTAAACATTTTAACAGTTGAATGACTCTGAATAAAATCTGGGGAAGAGATAGTACACAGGCTATTTTTATCTTGGGAATGGGTTCATGAGTCTTATTTGTTAATTTTATCTATTTAAGATAAAAACAAAATAAATATAACAAAGATTGGATGTTGACAAAGACGAACATTGGCACTACTTATTTCTCTAAAAAATTTCTTTCATCAGACCTGTGATAGGAGATTGTGAGAAACAAAGAAAAGTTAAAGGAATTAAGTGAAGTAATGGACTACAACCAGTTTATGAATTCTTAGATTCAGATAATGTATTCATTTTAGAATTGTTTATTTAGATATTAAACTAAATGTAATTTGTGTCAATGTGGTAGTAATTTTTTACTAGTTATGTAAAATAATTGTAGTATTAGAAAGGTAATGTTTTAATACACTATCTAATCAACCTTGAATGTGACTGCCAACAAAAAGTTCTTTGCTGAAGACATTCAAGTGCCCAAATGATAAATGAGAGCATAATATACAAAAAAGATCCAAGGTCATACTCACCAAATGCCAAACCAAAAATGACAACACTCATCTCAGTAGCAAGCAGAAAGAATCTGACCATGACCCACAGTATCTTGTCGACAAGTCCTCCCAGCGGCACCGCTGGGTTTACAGTCATGGACACCGCACATCTCACCAAACTTATGATCACGTTACCCCAAACCAATGAGTAGAACGTCAGGAATATAGGACTACTCGTAGCACGCAGTTTCAACTGAGCTTTGTTAAATCTTACCACTAAGAAAAGCACAAACAGGGCATTTGGTATCAAAATAATCAAATCCCAAATACGGACCCTGAAATAAAAAACTACCGTGAGCACAAATTTTAAAACGTAAAATAAATACAAGGACTTGGAACATTTACATACCACGAATTATTTATTTCATAATATAAAACATGTTTACAAAACGTGTCCTCTTTAACAGGAGGTAAGTCTGAGCCATTAATATCGTGCATTTTTATTGTTATTTACTTCTTTGCCATTTAGTTTATTGCGAAAGCGTCTTGAGCCCGTGGCAGCATTACTCTTTACTCCAATAATCAAGTTATTGGAATAGGCCACCGTTACGTCAACTTAGTCCTATCATTATAAACATACACACTTCGCGACTGTCCTAGTAGTTCGTTCGCTTTCTAATTCAATTTTGCAATGACGACACTTCACAAAACAACGAGAAGATAATAAAATTAAACAAAATAATTCCTTTTTATGTCGTTCATTCGCAATAAGATGACATTGACATAACATGTATATTTTTTATTTTACTTTTGCTACTTTTGGACTAATCCAGCATACTTGCCTTTTAAGCTTATTGACATACGGAGACATTGCCTTGTAAACAGACAAAAACATTAATGTAGTATTATATAATATATCTGTGCATTACGCCGTTTAGGATTTATAAACATCAAAAGGTCACACATGAAATGAAGTCATCAACAATGTAAAAGAATTATTTAGGGTAAGCTGAGAAACCAGAAAACACAATACATAGATATACATTCTATCATATATTTCTATCAAAATATACATTATTCTATGATATTATACCCTTCAATGATCAAATTATTAGATCTAAATCTTTAAAGTTTAAAACGGCAAACGATATCAATAAAGGCATTTATTGATATCGTTTGCCGTTTTATTATTTACAATTAATTTCGTTATCATATATATGTCGTTAGTAGGTACCCACTAATATAAAAGCGACCTCTGCCGTTTCAGCGCACCGCACCGCCCCGCGCGGCACCGCCCTGTGAGATGGTGTGATGTAGTGCACGCATATCTTTACTGAGAGTATTTACGAATGAATGTCTAACTTTTTCTTACATATTCAAGCTTGTTCGGGCCAAAGTATGAAACGCCATAAAACGGGGTGAATAGGGATTAGGGGTATTTATATAGGAAAGTTATAAGCACCTACTAGAAATCTCCTCAACCATTTTCGGAAAGTTCTTCGGGGCAATACTTTTTTGGCAGCCACAGATATTAGTTTTGGCGGAACGCGGGTACGCGAAAAGTGTCCCAATCAAATGCAAATATTCTTATTCATGTGCACAAATATTTGACTAAAGCAAATATTCTTATTCATGCGCACAAATATTTGGACAGAGCGGAAATCGAACCCGCGCCTCCTGCATAGCAGTCGCTTTCACTACTGGCACGCCACGGAGGTCGTCCATACTTTACTGAGGCAACTATCATCCGCCATCATCATTATCAATCATTCAACTAGATTAGTGAATAAAGTGTTTTAATACAAATAAAATAAGACGACATAAAGATCAGTCAAATGGTTTAGTTACCATGTCATAAAATCCCTTAAAAAAAGCAGCCATCAGATTTGTCAGAAAAATGACAGTTGACTGTAATGGAATTTATGAAAGATGAAAATCTTACATTGTACAAATAAACGTTTCCTCGTTTTAACTTGACATTGGCATACATTTCTTACTTGCCAAATTGGAGAAAAAAAAAAAAAAAGATGAAAATCTTGTTAAAATAGAACATATTTTCGTCTGTATTTCACTGTCTTTAAATTATGGCTTAATATCATAAAACCAGTTATTATTACTTTGACTTTATTCAAAAATATGTAGTTAAATTGATACTATATTTTTAAATTATTAAGGTTATGTAATTATTATTCCGCTCGGAACTTTTTTAGAATAATTTAAATAATGTTTCAAAGATATAGAAATATATGGACTAGGTTGTCTCGGATAAGAAGTAATTTTAGTGGTGCTATTCCTATAGCTACTACGCGCGTGAAGACGCGATACACGATATCGACTCCGTGTATATTGAGTTTTTCCGTGTTTACATGGCTGGGATTCAAAGATAAGCTTAGTGCTGAAGACGAACTTATCCACACAATAAAACATTGCATTTTATTTATTCAACGGGAAGAATACGACAAGGCCGAGCAGTTGCTGCATGTAGCATTAAGGCAGGCACAACAGGTTCACCATGAATTGGGTATCACATATATATATGATGTAATGGCTAACCTCGCTCTTCAAAGAGATCATCTTGACAAAGCGAAACAATTGTTTATCGCTGTGGCTCAAAGAATCATGGCTGCTGGAGCTCAAGAAGATGACTTTCGGGTAGTACATATTAGTGCTAAACTAGCAAGAGTAAGTCATTTACAGAAGGAAATTACAACTGCTCAGCTGGGTTATGAGTGGTGCTTAGAAAAACTTGAAAAAGCGTTTGAACAAGACCCAAGTAATGACAACAAAAAGCTATTAGCATTGACTGAGGATTGGTATGGACGATTGTTTTTAGATTGCAATAAACTGGAAGACGGCCTAAAACTAATGGTTAATTCATTAAAACTAATGAGAGATGTTTCAGATGTGGAGAAAGTACATCTGGTAACTCAATTAAATGACATAGGCACTGTATGTGATCGTCTTGGCAGAACAGATGAGAGTATACAGTACTTTAATGAAGCTATTGAAATGGCTAAAGGATTAGAAATGGAAAATGAAGGTACTATGTATGTTAACATAGGAAGGGCTTACATGAAAAAGGAATTGCTAGATGCTGCTAGAAAATATTGCGGGCATGCATGGAAGCTAGGAGTCACATCAAAGAACAAAGAAATTAAAGAGGAAGCTGAATTGTGTCTGAAAGAAATAAAAAATATCAGTTAATAACTATTTTATTTAGAAAAAATAGTGTTGGCAAGTTTTATTAATAGAGTATTTTATGTTACACATATAGAAATATATAATAAAAATCATATCTTAACCAAAACAGTCTACTTTGACATGGTAATTGCGACATATTTTTTCAAAACTAAATGCAATGGAATAAAAATTATTGCATATATAATGTTATAAACTAATATTCTTAAATATAATGTTATGCACTGTCTTTTGAGACACTGAAAGGTTCAGCAACTTCTTCCGCAGTGCTGTTAACAATAACCACATCTTTAACAGGCCTATCATTGGACCCAGTAACAGTCTTTTCAATCTTGCGTACAACATCCTGTAACATAAATAGAATGATTAATGATGTTGGAAACGACAATTGCAAGCCAGTTGGTTGGTATAGATAAGGAATTACTATAGCTCCATAGAAACCTGGAAACTATTTCAACTGTCATTTACAATTGTATTTTGTACTAATTGTATTGTATTCTGTATAATGTCATTTACATTATACAAAATAGAAACAAACAAATACTTACCATGCCCTCCAAAACCTTTCCGAATACAACGTGCCTGCCATCTAACCAACTGGTCTTAGTTGTGGTGATAAAGAACTGGGAACCATTAGTGTCCCTGCCAGCATTAGCCATGGACAACCAACCAGCACCATAATGGAGCAGTTTGAAGTTTTCGTCTTCAAAACGTTCACCATAAATGCTGCGGCCTGTAAATTGTAACCAAGAGCTGTAGTAATCAACTTTTTATTGTGCACTAGGGATAAGAATTATAATCTATACCTGTACCAGCCCTATTAATTTAGCTGTTGAGTGTTATTGAACAAGAAACATATAAAGATTACATTTTTGTAATTGCATACTCTGATGAAGCTCCAACATAAAATGATTTGTGAATTTGGTAGAGGATAAATTCCTTACTTATTTTGATTTTACATTTATTTAAGATGTTTAAGTTACAATATGCAATAGTAGGTAAATAAGACAAGTTTAGAGTCAAGCTATGTAACAGTAGTTGCCATATTTTTCTACTCTTTTATAAATTTTATTACTTCATCATGATTCAAATTGCACAATCTGTATTTGTAAGGAAGGGAATCTAAATTGCTAATAAATTTTTTATTGTGTCAAGTGTTATGTAAATAATTAATTTTTTTTTTAATTAAAAAACTTTATTTTCAAGCACCAGTGGCTCATAGATAAAAAAAGATAATAAAAGTCACTATTAATTTTATCATTCTGTGAGAGATATGTAGTAGAATTAGTTCAATTTGTAATCTAAACGGGCTTTAATTGCCCACATCGTAACTCGCAATCAGAATTGTAGTAAAAAAATAATTGCTTGCTGGTAATTTTTATTACTATTGTTTGTATACCTACCACCAGTTCCATCTCCTTTGGTGAAGTCTCCACCTTGGATCATGAAGTTGTCAATGACTCTATGGAACTTGCTACCCTTATATCCCTCTCCTTCCCCTTTTTGGGCCAGTTGATAGAAGTTTTCTACAGTCTTAGGAACTGTTTTGCCGAATAAACCAATTACAACTTTGCCAACATTGTCATTACCAATATTTATATCAAAAGTGACCTGAGAAAAAAAAAGTTATGGTTAAAAAATTTACAAATTTGAAAAATGAATCCTACCTCTAAAATTGGTATCCATTGTAATATGTTTTCATAGGAATTCCATTAACAAAAGTGTCTTTTTCAGAAATTCTAATTTGATCATGTATGTGAAGAATGGACCCTAAGTTAATCCAAAATATTTTGTATCATACCCTGTATGTATCAGACATTATAAAGCTATTACTTCACAGTTATAGCAGCTTCCTAAACAGGTGTAACATAACATGTTATGTTAGTTAGTAGTTTAGTAGGTATAGTAATAATCTTATATAGTTATATAGTAATAATCTTAAAGTTTACTATTTAATTTGTTACTAATAATAACAGTCCTGTGAGATTCAGACACAAAAACTGAGATTAAATAATATGCTTTAATAAAAAATAAGGAACTAGGGATATTTTAATGCCTATTATTTCTGATTCATAAATCATTTTAAAATTCAACTGGCATATATTTTTATCACAAAGATAATATGCAAATAATGGCACACAAGGTTGCTACTTTTATAGTTACAGAATATCATTAAAATAAAAAAATATGATAAGGTCAACAACATATTCTTTGTTATAAAAAATACACCAAGACTAAAAATAAGAGAAAAGCTCTAAAGCAAGTAACTCTAAATTCATAAAAACGTTAAGCGTCATCACGAAAGGTCACCGACCAATCAACCAGGATGGTCGTGATAGAATACCGTTACATTTAATGAAACGTGTCCGTTTCAATTACATGACAATAGATAGACTTAAGGCTCACCTTGTGTGTTACTTTAGGTCCTTTGGGTACGCCTTGAGTATGAGCCGTGGCAATCAGAAATAGGAGTCCAAGACCAACGGCGATAGCACCCATGGTTAAAACAATTATGCGGTTCCTTCTAATTTTTACAAATTAATTGGGACTGCTTGAGACGGATACTTTGAGGAGTTAGATAACCAACACAGTCTTGCCTCGTCGCCGGCTAGCGAACAAATACATATACAATTGTACACATGCCAATACAAAAACGACTTGACCGCATCCGGCATCCGTTCCGACTTCGACGTCACACTTGTCAAATTAAAACCACGTCATGCTAAGTTTTTTTTTCTAATTTATTTAACTGCTTTGGATACGGGTCTTTATAGTCTATCATGCTGAGGTCACGTGTTTTTATATCTGATTTTAGAGATTCGGTATCCTCAACAAAAACAACATAAAAAATGAGCAGACTTCTAGTAGGTACACAATCAGGGCATTGATGGACTGAATCATCATCATCCTCATCCTAGCGTTAGTCCCGGTCTTCGCCTCGGAGTCCGGGGTCCGCTACATTGATGAATTGGATGTTATATTTTATTCACTTAATATTATTTAGGATCAAGTTTATTGAAATATAAATATTCTTATTATATTAAAATACCTATACAATAAGATTAGATTATAATTTATTTTATTTCCAATTTAAATTGAAGTTCATTACAAATATGGATAGTTTATAGTAATGTGCTCATGATGATCCATCGCCCGTCATTGGTGAACCCAGACATTTCCGCCAACATCCGTGGTTATTTTATCTAGGACACGTTAATTTGACTTCACCTCGCCTGATGGTAAACTGTAGGTATAGTCTCGGGGGAAAGGGTCACCATTACAAACACACTTACAATGGTGGCACACAGCTTGACAGTCTCATCAGATAAATCTCCACGCACCGCTTGAAGGGACCAGACCGACCGGACCGGGACTGTAGGAAGGAGGACACACGTGTGCTGGTAAGGCATTCCAAGACTCAATGGTGCGACAAAGGAAATACTCACAGAATCACTTGATTCTTGAATATTCTTGATGGAATATTATGCATTCTGCAGTTTGCAGTTCGCCGTTGAGACTGATCGACTCTCTGGAGCGCATCGTTCGTGTAGTTGGATTTTAGAGGAGCTTGGAGGGTCTATAAATTTGACAGGTTTGACTACTTTGACAGTACTGACTGAGAGAACCTATAAACCATTATTTCCATTGATGAATAAGAGAGGTTATTTCTAATAAATCAATAATAAACTGATACACTTCAACTCCAATGGTACAGACAGACAAAGAAAACAACTTGATAACCCTATTTTGGGAATTTAATGTAAGAAAATACAAGTGTTCTGTGAAGAAAATAAAGTGTTATCGCTCTCATTACCGGTTGGAATTACAGGTTGGATTTCTTATGACTTAAACAGGACTATTTGTTATTCAGTTGAATTATTCAGTAATAAAATGGAGTTCTTTGAAAATGCGCACGTTTCTAAGAAAAGTCCCATGAAAAAGGATAGCAGATCGGTAGTAATAGTAAAGAAACAATTAAAACAAATGTTACACGGTTACAAACAGAGCGACAATGAGCTTATAAAGAGTAGCGAACACGCGTACAGAGATATTTCCGAAGATCATAGAGTCCACGACGAGTCTGCTTCTGTTAGTGGGTTTTCTGATTTAGATCTTACAAAATCTGAGGATGAGGAAGAGGTCATCCCATTAACATCATCTGAGGTGTGTGACGACAATTCTACCATCAGTAGTCAACTTAATCTTAACTCTACTGCTTCACTAGAACAGGCAGACAGTATTAGTAGTGAAGATGCTATTAATAAAATTGAACAAGATTTGCTTCAACCATCAGGTGACTATTTAGAACCCATTTCGGAATGTGATGAAGATATCGAATCATTGCCAGAAGATGTAGAACTGACTGAAAGTGATAACTCATTATCAAGATTTGCTGTGTCGTCACAATCTATGTCGAGTGACACAGGTTCAGAAGAATTTGACCCTGATGGGTCTTTAGCAAATAAGATAAAAAAACAATTAAGGAAAATTCAGAATAATGACAGTAAAAAAAGAAAAATGGAAAGTATTCCACACCGGAAAAAGATTCCTAAGAACGAGAAAACTAAAATAAATGTAGTTAAGACTGTAAATGATATTAATGTTGAGAAATTAAATATGCATGATGATGATGAAGATCCCATTGAAAATTTGACAGATAACAATACACAAGACTCCTTATCAACAAATACATCATCTCAGTTTATATCTGTGGCTGCAACAGAAATGTCTGATCATAGCCTGACTGATGTACTAGGAGAATATAAACACCCAACAGTGCGGAATTTATCATTTGAAAAATTGAAGCCCTCAGAAAATAATACCAGCATCTTTTCTACAGATGATAATGTGCAACTCGATGATGTTGATAGCTTAATACCTGAAATTGGTGAAGATCCGGTTATAGAAGACATAGAAATTGAATTAGATACAACTGTAGATACTGAAAAACTGACAAACAAAGAGGTTCACAACACTAAAATAAAGGAAACTGAAAAACAATTGAATGAACTTAAAAAAAATATGAATCCGGTTAGAGTGTACTATACTGACACATGCTGCATATTTGTCCTAAAACATCCAGCGAAACTCTATATCAATGGCAAAGTTACAATAAAGGTGTTAGGAGGCAAAGTTGAAGTTTTTGGTCATATATTAAAAGAAGAAGTTAATTTATATTCGCCAAACAATGGCTTTGCCCAGTGTTTACAGACATTGGAGACTGAAAATATATATTATGGATTGTTCAGTCGATTAACAAGTACTGGTTTGGCTATAAGCGAAACTGAAGAAATTGTAACATCACTAGGAGAATATGATGCTGTGGTAGTTATGACACCACTGCAAGATGCTCGAATGGAATTTGTTGACAGCCATTTTACCACTGACGTGTTTACAAAGTTAAAAGTTGATCCTAATGCTAACAGGTTGGCAAGGGCCTCAGATATGTTAAAGTGTAACATCTACATTACCAAACCTTCCAGATCTTTTGAGAATTTTATTGCGTGGGATGAAGATCTCAGCTGGACAATGAGTGAGTTAAAAGATTTTTTATTTGTTGGCCAAGATTATTAACTTCATGATTATTTTTGGGATGTAAATTGATTGATGATTAAAACCACCACATCTAACTACCCGTAACCACCCATAAACCCAATAACTCCAAAAAAACCTAATTGCAAACAAGTTTTTCGGTTGAGAATCTGGAATTATGATCTTGGTGCTGGCAACACAAAGAGGTATTTTTTTTGGCTATGAAATATCTTATCCTATCTTTTTTTATTTGTTATGGAACACTGACTGACCTGTGCACATACCCCATTTTTTAAACATTTTTCATTCCTGTTCCACATTTTTTGGTAGCATGATGTTATATAGATCATGTAATACATACATAATATAATAAACTGTCACCTTGAATCACTCTTATCTTTAAAAAACTGACTACATCAAAATCTGTTGCATAATTTTAAAGATTTAAGCATAGGTACATATGGATGGACATATTATTTAGTGATTTTTTTTATGTACTGAATGTTGTCATAAATAAAGTCCATCCATTTGGTAAATTAATTATAGTTGCAGCAAGCTCTGATGGCAGTTAAATATATAAAAAAAAGCACAGAGCTAATATTTATCTGATGGATACTTTTGATTGAATGATGATCTGAGGATTAAAAAATCAGCTCATCATAAAGTAATACTAATTTTATCAAAAGACTAATACCCTTTTGTCTGATACTCTCCAAGACGTTAATTGGTAGTGTTTGTGCGGATAAGTACGTAATTGATTCCCTTGTGAATTAGACCGCATAGCAATAAAACGGGTCAAAAAAAAAAATTCCACATTTATATAGCTGCAACATTTTCGGTTAGTAATTTTTCGGCATACCCATTTTTTTCAAAGTGCCCGATTGGCGGCAATAGGCTCGCCCCCTATTACGTGGAACCGAAAATCCTAGTTAGCGAAATGTAGGTTTTTAATATACCTCTGTTTACCCCTTTGTAGATTACGGGCGTCAGCATATGTATGTAGAGCGAAATTAGATATATACATACTAAAAATCAAATTTCGCTCATATTACGCTTGATAAATTCCAGAAAAATGCAGTAGAGGAATAATCTGTGGTGGGAACCGTTTGGGCAAGTCGACACTCACAAGGTACTACATCAACAGGGTGTTAGAGAATGGACCTGTGCTCCTTGTCGACCTTGACCCTGGCCAGGCAGAGTTCACAGTTGCCGGCAACATATCCGCCACAGTCGTCACCACACCTCTATTGGGACCTAGTTTTACTCACCTAAAAGTACCGGACATGTAAGTTTAATTTACTGTTACACAAAAGTTTTTTTTAGGAGAAATGGAGTAGCTCGCATGTATAGAGGTGGATCATCTGTCCAGTCTCCGGTGTACCCACTAAGAAATAATAATACATTAATACACAAATATTTAGTTAATGATGACTTTTCGTCATTATCAGGAGATTATAGTAGGATTAACTAACTAAGTAGTGCTTCACACTATATTAATTATTTCATTTCAGATCATTCCATGTGGGTACCATCAGTGTGATGGACAACCTTGCCCGATTTTCATCAGCGGTGGTTAAACTAATCGAGCATTGCCATATGCAATATAGCTCCATGCCCTGGATCATCAATACCATGGGAATGACCAACTTTACCGGTCTAAGACTTATTCTTCTAACCATAATACATGCCATGCCAACATTCTTGATACAAATTCACTGCAAAGTACCGAGGAAATGCTTCGAATACTCTCTAGAACCGCAAGCTCTTAGAATGATATATGACAACTACAAACACGAAACGATGTTCAAGAACGTTGTGTTTCCAGAATACTTGGATTACAAATTTATTACAACACCACCATTGGTGGCGCATCCTTTCAAGCAAGATACGTCGTTGTCGCCTAAAGAGGAGAGATATTTGAACTTCTTAGCACATTTCGGTGAACTCATGGTCACACACCGTGGACAGAACATCCTAGGAATTGTACCGTACGAGTAAGTATTATGAATACAACTTTTTTAATATTGTATTCTATAGAACAGTTAATGTCACAGTTACTGACATAATGCGCTTAATGTGCGTACATAAATTTTATTGTGAATGTCTGATGAAGTGCGAGACATAAGCTAGTGCGTTTTAGTCGGTTGGAGTCCGACATAATCACCTCCACTGGCTTTGGTGAAAAAACTATCAAAAGCAAAGTGGTCAGCCATTCTGACGTCAGAATGGCTGTACCAAACCGGTTTCACCTAGTTGTAGGCATTATAATTAGTTTATCTATTCATTAAAATTTTGTACCTATTTAGTATCTCCACGTATGTTTTTCTTAGATTTTTTCGAGAAGCCAAAATAAAGTTACATCTAAAAGAATTTTTGGCTAGTTGTAGGCGTTATAATTAGTTATGTTTTATTTGTATACAGGGTTACCGGTAAAGTCGTGCTAGATCCGTTAAGGGTGTGGAATACCCATCATTTCTGACTTATTTCACTATGAAACACCCCACCCTAAACTTTACCCATTTCGAGATTTTCGACTTTTAATTATTTTATTGAAAATTACCGATTTTTAGGCTATTAAGTTTATTTTGTGTGTCTTGTAAGATGCTTTAGGACGTCAATCATTAAAATTGTGCACATGTTGATAGAATGGAATTGATTTTTAGGCATATCAGCTTTAATTAGTGTAATGTAGCGTAGAAATATAATACATTCCGTGAGATAAAATATATCATCAGAATGTTTGAAATTGAATATGCCTATGCATTCCACAGGGTTCTTTGATCAATCGTTTACCGATCAAGCAGTGCGCTCGTGGAATGCGTTGCTGGACACATAAGATATGAACGAACACCACAGATATATAAAAGACTTCTTAAGGAGTAGTACTCGCCATGTTAAGATATATTTATGTAATTATATGTCCAGAGTATATATTTTTATATGTAAGTAGGTACATGATATTATCAATGTGTTTGGTATGTCTGTGTATAAAGACTGCTTTATATAATTATGTAAATATATGTATCTGATTTACTTTTGTTTATTTATTTTTCAATAAAAACGTTTAGATAGGTTATACATAGCCCCAAAAACCGTGTAATTGGTTTGTCTGCAGGATTCACTCTGCTTAGGTACATTTGATTGGCATGCAATCGCAATGCTCCGTTCTGTCGATACCTTTACATTACGAATTCGATAGTATTTCGTGCTAAGACTACAGTACAGATATACCGTATTCATAATTCGAACACGTTTTGGTAATTTGCAAATCAAACTAGAGATATAGAGATACCTACTCAAATATAGGATTTTGTTACGAATGACAGTGCATGTAGTGTAACAACATTAACACACTAATACGAGGATGACACTGAAAGTTCTCAGAAAATCAAAGTTTTTCTTTTATTTTTGGAAATAAATAAAATCGCATGGTGCAAGGTCGGGGTTATAGGGCGGATGACCCAGTAGTCAATTGTTTGCGTGGCGGTGTGCGACGAGGCGTTGCCTCGTTGTCGTGGTGAAGGAGGATCCTACTGCCAAGTCGTTTCTCCCGAACTTTTTCTAAGTGGCAAACAATTGTTAGTGTACCACTCTGCAGTAACTGTTTTTCGATCCTCTAAAGCGATTGTTACGTAATGACCTGTCCTTCCGAAGAACGAGGCCACCGTTTATATTCCCACGCTTCGACCTCTCTTCACTTTAGTTGGCAACTCATCGGAAGGATACACCCAGACAGCAGACTGTCCCTTAGTTTCGGGATCATAACAATAAATCCAGCTTTCGTCACCTGAAAGTATGTCGAACACAGCATTTGAATCACCTCCGTTAAGTATTTGAAACATTTCACGACACCAATCAACACGACGGAGATTTGAGCCTCTGTCAATTTTTTTTTTTATACTACGTAGGTGGCAGACAAGCACACGGCCCACCTGATGGAAAGCGGCCACCGTGGCTTATGAACGTGTGCAACACTAAGGGTGTCACACACGCGCTGCCCACCCTGAAGGGAAAGGGGGAGAGCTGGGAAGGGGTGGGGAGGCTAGGAAGGGGAGGGGAAGGAGGGGTATAGTGAGCTCTGGCTACCCTACTTACCGGCGGGAACACAACACGATGGTTATTATGACCTGACCGCTGTCTTCTGTAGGGCGGAGGTACTTCCCCAGTTGGACAGCTCATTTCGGACGGGAGATACCGTCGTGTCCTACCTCCGTCGCATTATGAGGTATCTACCGGTCACAAGGCTTCCTCACTGCTAAATGTTCATGGAGGATTTTTTGCACTTGACTTATACCGATTCCTAAGTTTGTCCGAATCTGCTGATAAGTCACTCTTTTGTCAGTGTCTATCATACGCCGCACAACACTGATGTTATCTTCAGTCGTCGCCGTAGAAGGCAATCCTTCACGCATATCATCGGTGAGATTAGTTACTTTTAAACTCATTATACCAGTTGTAAACAGTGGCACGAGATGGGGCTTCATCGTGAAAGAGCAATCATAACTTCATAACATTCTTGCTGACTTAAACGACATCGAAAGACATAAAAAATCATTGCACGATTTTCTTGTGTTAAAATCATGCTGACGTGACACAGTCAATTTTTAATTTGCCGCTAAATCGTAAACAAATGACAAATCAATAAAATACATAATCATACAATAATGTTGGCAAAGAGTTCCATTTTCAAAATTGTTTTTTTTTTATTATTTCGTTTACAAGTGGCCAGTTCCAAAAACTTAGTGTCGCCTTCGTAGGCAAAGGTAATAAGATAATGTTTGGCTCCGGGAATTATACGTGATTCATGCTAAAGCCAACAATGGCAATGGCTCGTTAATCAATCGTCACTGTTATCATTTAGCTAATGTATGCAATGTAATTTCAATGCTGAACCACTGTATTGTTTCAAACGATTGTCTGAACGACCTGTAGGGCCGATCAGCTGATTATTATTTTGGAGTACCAGCTGATTGAAATACAATTACGTTGATGTAGTTTACATACGCATTTGTATAATAATACTTTAGACCAATTAGTAATAATACTCTAATCCAATAATGTAATTATTCTTTATTTCAGAATAAAATTATCTGATATCAACGTAGTGACTACAGAGAAAATTGCGCATAACGCCGTCCTGAATGTGATCAACGGGAAAATAGTAGCGCTTTGTCAAATCAACACAACAGATAAGGGGAAATTGTTTACCCTGCAAGATAACTCGCCTTTATACCACGGAAACGGTACTTATCACTAATATTAACTCAATTTTCTACTGGTACATGCTGGTATAAACTTGTGTTTGAAATATGTTCTATTAATATGAAACTAGTTTTCAGAATAATGTGTACATAATAATTTGTTGAGCCCAGCAAAAAAAAACTAGTATTTATAATAAGAACTTATTCCTCTACTTCCTCATACATTTGTTTAATCTAATAATTATAGTTAATAATAGATGTCCCTATTTTCTCTTGTTGATAAACTTGTTCTTAGAGTTGATACAAAAGTTTTTAATTATTGTTTGAATATTTAAGAAAGTCACCCATTGTTGTAATAATATTAAGGTTCAAGTTAAAAGTAAATGCATGTAACTGTGTGTAGATTGTGTGATTATATAGATATGCACACAAATACAATTAATATATCTTAAAAAATCTTATCTTGATACTTGATAACTAAGAACTTGACGAGCAAAGTATGTAGGGTAGGGTGTCTCACATTGAACCGGGTAAATTTCAAAATCTTGTAGCGTGCTCATTTTTCGATGAATGCTTTTAATTTTTTGTGTATTGTTAGTAAATTTATTTAGCTACAATTATACAATCACTTATTGCTTAAATTCCATTTGGTTTCAGAGTAAAGAAACAATTTATGGAAAACGAGATTTGGTTCAATGTGTCCATCGGGATGTACTCATTTAACCAGGGTATTTTCCACATTGAACCACTTTATTAGCTATATTATATATTTAGACTAAATTGTATTTAATCATATAACGAACCAAAATAATTATGTGCAGAAAATTTTGAAATCAATTAGTATGCTGACTGTTCAAATCAAATTAAGATGGGAAAAAATTAATGCTTCGACGGGATTCGAACCCGCGATCTTTCCCTTACAGGGGGAAGGGGCAAGATTGTAAGGGAAAGATCGCGGGTTCGAATCCCAGTGAAGCATTAATTTTTTCTTATGTAAATTTGAATAAAATAATTGCAATCTTAGTCCAATTTAACATCTGGAGTGAACTGGGGTAACAGTGAACCATGGTTCAATGTGTACCACCCAAAAGTGGCTCATTGTAGGACAGACCACGTTTTAATAACTGAACTCAAAATTTTGCCGGGAAAAAATTCTCGCAGTGTAACGAATTATGATGCATTTTTGTATTGGGTTATTATGTAAAACAGGGTTTATATAAAAAAACCAATATCATTTACAGCAAAAGCGTGAAAAAAGAAACAAACTTGCTGAAAAAATTACTTTTTGAGCAATTTTCGTAAAAATGATTCTCAAACAAACTCTTCGCACACTATCGCCAGTCAAACTAGTGGGCAGAAGGGGAAGGTAAATACCTCTCTTTTACCCCTATTAGCCCAGATCAGCAACGTCATATTTCCGAAATAAGTAGGTGGTTAAATGTAGCTGCCTGGTTCATTGTGAGACACCCGACCCTACTCATGTATCTGTTTGCAGGTTTGATCCGTGGCGTTGACTATAACACACATACCCTGTATATATTGACCCCGGTGCCAGCTGAGCGATTGTATGTGGTCAACGCTATTGTGTACGCTAGCTGGGCTCCAGACCTGCTGAATACAGAAAAGCTGTTGCCGCGCGGAAAGCGAGTGCCATACCGAGCTGCTGCTCATCACCAAAACCAACACTTGATAGCACCACGCCGCCGATTCAACCCACTACAACTATTGAAAATGTCAAGAACTACCTAAATTGAAACTTTAAATTAAGTATTGCTTAATACATTTGTAATTGGAATAAATCCTAAATTATATAAAAGGAAATATAATAATTATTTTTGTAATTATATTTGACGATAGTTTTGTACTTACAAGGCTAATGAAACATAACATAAATGTTCATATTACATAAGGGACCGCATATTGAATATTAGTTACGTATTACTGAATACAAAGATTGTTGTATTTATTACAATGACGTAACTATATTCAACGGGAACAGTTGCCCTGTAGGCTTAAGTTCCTATAGGTAATATGCCTGTATATTTGGGCTATCGAATGGTAATAGAACTAGAATTTGTTCCGTATTATTTTCAGAATAAATGATGGTTGAACAAATTCCAGTTCTATTACCATTCGATAGCCCAAATATACAGGCATATTACCTATAGGAACTTAGGCCTACAGGGCAACTTCCCGTTGAATATAGTTACGTATTATGATGTATTATTAAATAAAATTATGTAGGTATCAACTTTTTGAGGTTATATACAAACAAACTTCAACGCTTCAGAAACAGCAATCAATTAAATTGAGGCATTCGGTCAGTTCTTGTTCTTTTTGCCACAGACTAAATTGGCCTCCACAATGCAAATTAAAAAGTACCAAAAGCTATGCTAGCGCCATCTCTTCATTACCGATACGAAACTATTGGAAACTCATTAACAGTTGACCTCCCAATTTGACAGTTCTTGACGGTGGCACGTACTAAGTAGGTACAAGGCGAAAAATATTAGCTTCTCAAACAAAACATTTATTGTTTGACTTTCGTTCTTTACACACTATAGATGGAACAAGTGGAATGTCAGTAAAAGGCAAAATTAGGCAATATTAAATGATTCTATCGCGTGTAGGGCAACTTTAGTTGTTTAGTCTTATTTAGTTATTTAGTTTAAAGCAGGTGCCAAATAATTCCTGGTTTGTAAAATGAGTGATGATGAGATGACCTACTCTACATTGTTACGAATTTGGTAACATTACCTACGCATTAGGTATTAGACGACTTAAGATTCAATTTTCGTGAACAGTTTTCAAAAAACCTTTATTTTAAAACATTGGTAAGAACAAAAAAAACGGTTTTATTAATAATTTATTAGAAATTAGCTTTACAACATTTTAAGTACTTAGCTATGTAGTAAAATTTCTTATTATATAACCCCATTTTATAGAACAAAATGTTCGCGGCCTGAAATAGAAGAGGAGATAGGATCTTTGTGATGTCTGATTAAGAGAGGGGGCGTCATGTCCATGTATTACACTTCTGAATTTAAGTAGGTGTTTGGAATTTTATAAACCAGCTCTCCATAGCGGGGTGCCCCTGAAAAATTAAATGATTTATTATATTTTTCCGCCTCCTCGTGTGTCTTGGTCAGATGTCATCGTACCTACTTACAGTTTTTGTATATTTTCGATGTTAATTTCTTTTTTACTGATAACATTTTCAGTACTACATCTAATGTTCCATTGTTTCGTCGATTTTAGGAAATGAAGTTCTGTTGGTTCATTACAATCATTACTTTCTGCGTATTCTTTGTTATTAGTGGCCTCTTTGTTTTGCATACATTCTTTTAATTCATCATTCAAACATTTTCTTGTGAACCGGACTGAAATCCTGTTTAAATTTCTTAACACTTTAGTCACTACTATTAAGCATTAACTCATAAGTAGTAATTACTAGGTGTTGTGGTGTTTATGTTTTAGAAGTTAATATTTGTTTTTAATATTGAGAGCTTAATTATACCTCAATATACAACAAGATACCAAATATATCTTTTTATATAATATTTGTACCTATGTAAGTATACGAAAATAAAAAAAATTAAGAGACTGCAACATGGCCAATGCTGTGCCGATTTCAAAAATTCTTTCATAATTAGAAAACTACATTCAGCACTGTTCGATAACTGGCATTCGCGCGTGCAGAGCCGCGGGCCACAGCTAGTATGAAATAATAACGATAGGTACATCGGGGTCAAATTGAATAATAAAAACGAACACAAATAAGTAATGACGAAATCCGTTATAAAAAGTTTGTTTAATTAATGAACATTCGTATAAATTTAGGCTGACCCCACATTAGGCGTGCGCTTCAATCCTTCAAGGTCGGCAGCGCGAGTTTAACGCCCCCTCTGCCCTGGTGTTGCAGATCATAACCACTTTCCATTAGCTGGGCAGTGTGCTTGTCAGCCACCAAGTGGTATTAAGAAATTTTTTACCTTAATTGCCAAATATAATCAATCATCATCATTTCCCCTAAAATCGTCAATAATATATTCTTATAAGTTTAGTTTTTGTGTTAATACGCCACTGCATTTGACCGTAAGTGAAGTTACGAGATAAACGCTTATCGGAAGGGTTAAGCTCCTGTTCGCTACATTACTAACATCACTGATAAAAGTGATAAAACAAGTCTTCTTATATCGTTTATCTGTCTAGGAGTTAGGAAGTTATCCGAAGTAAGTGCCTGGCATATCGCTATCTCAGGAACTTGATAGTATTATTGGATATGAAGTGACCTTGTTCTTTTTAAAACTAGCTGAAGCCTGCGGCTAAGTCTTCATGGATCAGTCAGATAAATATCGTATACTTATTTTTGATCATAATCTCTATTTCTACTTAACAGACAGCTACGGCAGTATTTAAATCTTAAAAAAAACTGCATCGAAATAATATGTCTGGGTTAAGTATCTCAAATTATTCAGAACCAAAACCATGTTTCTTTTTTTTGGAATTCACGTTTGATCGTGATGTACGCAAATTATACGTTTACTAAGTAACTATCGAGCTACTTACCGAGGTTCACTATCATCCGACTTTGAATTGTATTTCTGCTTCAAGTTATCTGAAATTGTGAATAATATAATATACCGGTTGATTTTATAGTGGTTTTGGAAAAAAAGATTTTGGCCACAATTTCGATAGTAAAATCGTAAGGAAGTCCTAACTTGGTCAAAAAAAATTTTTTTTTTTACACGTCCCATACATTTTTCTGTTCACCTGCACATTATTGCCATACATAAAGTATTTTTTTTTTTTTCAAAATTAAAACTTCCAGTCGATTTCGATATCGAAACTGTGTGTGAAACAATATATTATTTTTCCGAAACCACTATAAAATCACCGTGTATACTTATTACAATAAAAATCGATAATGTATGTTAAACCATCTAATAACAATATTAGTGTATTCACCTTGGTGATTGACATCATCACGAGATGCGCAAGGGTCTTTTTTCTTCGGAATGTTTTTCTTTTTATTCCTAGTATCGTTCTCAAGTTTCGTATCAATATGTACCTAAAGAAATAAAAATAATGAATTTTACTTCGGCAGTAAGCAAATTATACTTATTTGATTCAAAAATTATACCTAATATAGTTTATAGAGCACACTGCAGTTCAATTTCCAGGACACAGATTTTATTAAATTTTACCACTGTCAAATCACTGCCATTGAATTTTCGGCTTCAAGAACGTGGTTTTAAAGTTCAAAATTAAATGAAAACGTGTTCATTATTTCGTTTAATTCGCTCTACACGATGCCATTAAACTTTAGACTGTAACAACAGCCGCAGTAAAGTCTAAAATTCAGTGGCAGTTTTGGTAATCTCAGTGGTTTAACTAAGATTTTCACTAAGAAATAGAACTATGGTGCTAAAAAACTAATTCTGTAAAATGAAAATGGTCATCTACTTTTTACGCTGCCCTCCGCCCGCGTGGATGTCGGTTATTGCGCAGTGCAATAACCGACGTAACAATAGCCAATGTTACTCAGAGTGAATGTAGCTTTCGAATGGTGAAAGAATTTTTGAAATCGGCCTAGTAGTTTTTGAATTTATTCATTACAAACTTACACACCCACACATATATTTTCCTCTTTACAATATTAGTGTAGAAGAATAAATACTTATGAATGTGATTGATATTGATAACGCACTTGTACTTGTCCACTGTATTTATTTTGTACCTAACCGGTTTCGCCTTGCGACATTCTCAAAGGTTTACACAAACACAAATCATGTATAACAATAAGTTCCACCAAGTGCCTTCAATCAACAGTATACATAAACTTATGAATGTTCTTACTTTTGATGGTCTCATCTTACTTCTATTGGATCGCCATTTGTCAATCGCTTGTTGTTGACGATCTTTCAGATATAGATATTTGATATACCATTTAACGTGTTGAATTACTTCGTCTTCATTTACACCTGAGGAAGATAAACATGACCAAATATAGTAAATAGGATGATTATGAATACCTACCTAAATAACATGTAATTAGCAGTAAGGTATACCTAATTAGCAGTAAGAATGTAATATTAATATAGATATATAAGATTTAATTAATAGTAAAAATACCGGTTGATTTTTTAGTCGTTTCGGAAAAAAAGATTTTGGCCACAATTTCGATAGTAAAATCGTAAGGAAGTCCTAATTTGGCGAAAAAAAATATTTTTTTTACACTTCCCATACATTTTTCTGTTCACCTGTACATTATTGCCATACATAAAGGTTTTTTTTTTTCAAAATTAAAACCTCCCGACGATTTTGTTATTGAAACTGTGTGTAAAACAAAATATTCTTTTTCCGAAACAACTATAAAATCACCTTGTATAATATAGATAGGCACTAGGTAATAATAATAATTATGATAATATATGTATACTGCATTGTTGTATTGGGCCTGAAGCCTGTGAAAACCATGTACGATTTGGAATAAATAAAAAACACAACTTTTTTTTTTTTCTAGCAGTATGGTGACAGAGAAAGAATGTCACCACCCCACCTCATCCCAAGGTTCAAAACGGACATACCTAATTATATATAATAATTATATATAATTTTTAGCAGATGACTGCGCGAGAACGAAAAAAGTGAATGCTTCGACGGTATTCGAACCCGCGAATTTCCCTTAGAGGGGGACTGCTCTTGACCGCTGAGCTACGAAGTCAAGTTGAAGCATTCGAAATTTTCCTATACCTACAACCAACTTTGGGTCGATGGTGGGAGGCACGGATCTTGGAACTTATTCGCGAGAGAATCGAGGCCCCAAAGCCTATGTGAGGTGCGCGAATTATTTTGATATAATATATGATTAGTGGATTTAAGCTTGTCCACTAACATTGCATCCCGTGCTATTTTTAGAAAACAACCTAAAATCATCACATTCTGGATCCACAACTTTCACGCTCCTCAACCTATGCTGATTATTTAACGACTTTCTGGCACCGGCTTTCCTCTATAACTTGCAAGGTCAGACGGCGGTCGCTCCCACAAAATTTGCATAACTAGAGTCCGTAACTAAAAGTAGGTAATAAAAGAACAACCTAGTAATTTCGGTAAAAGTTCTCGTAGAAATAAATTAAATTCCAATGCCCTTTCTATTATTAGATCACTCTCGTGGAGGAATTTGGTGTCGAAATGCTTCTGCCATAGGTTGACAAAAATGTTGTGATGGTATTCATCCCATCCTCCATAACGGTTTTTGCTACCTCGCATAAATTCTTGAAACTCACGCACTTCCTGAAATATGAACACTTGGATTTAATTACATATAAATTCTGCACATTAATTGTTATCATTATTTCATAGGACGTTCACCGCTGAACTGATTGTCCCATCGACCTCCAATCCGACCGGCCGCGGCACACCAAACACCAACATCTTAGAAGGGGGAGGGGAGGGGGTTTGGACCGTGTCTCCGCCACGCTGATCGTTCGTTCGTTCATTCGTTGATCCACCGAAGCCACCACGGGCAGATGATGCTGGTTTGGGTACCAAAGATGATGTTAGGGACCCCTTACCCTCCCTTTTTCTTCCTCCTACCTAAGTTCTTCTAACCCGTCTTCTCTGCGAGATCGTAGCAGAAACCGAGTTAGCAAACTGAAGTGGCAGTGGGTTCTCGAATGGAGACCACGCTCCGGTTTCCGGTAGACGAGGGTAGGACGCCCCCTGCGAGATGGACGGATGGGAAGTGGGAAGACTGAGAAACCCTTTTTCTTCTGCATTGACTGTACAGAGACTCTCTTAGCCTTCTCCCTTTCCCCTCTTCTCAATATGGTCGGCACTCGGCAGCACGAATGTGACGCACCTGGTGTTGCAAACGTCATTATGCCACGGTACACGATAATGGTGGGCCGCGTGCTTGTCTGCCACCTAAGTGTAATAAAAAAAGGTACCTGCTGATTGTACTATATAATATGATGTGTAATTTTGCATAGTGCTATAATTTATGAAATAAAAACTTACTGAACTCTTGAGTGGAGATGTCATTAATGTTTTTACAGGACTTGGCACTATTTCAGTGTATTTTGCAGTTGGTATACTAGGCTTTCTCTTTAAGTGCTTTATTGAAATAGGATCCTCCAACTAGAAATGAATTTAAAAAAGTATATATAAAAGTATATTCTGTTCTCCGTGTGTTCTTCACACGTAGCGCGGGTGCGATCAGGCGCCTGTCATTTTGCCATCCATGACAGTTTATAGAATAAAGTAAGAAAATTACTATTGTAGAAACCGGCGATGGATGGCATACTGATATTTCAATATTTTCTATTTTCATATATGATATGTACTTAGTACATCTTTCCTACTGGGGTAGGTACTGTCTACTTTATACCTTAACCTTATAGGAACTTAGGTGTATGTGAGTGCCTTTCAATGATATTATACTAAAAAGCGGTAAATGTGGTACCTATTGCTGCTTACAAAAAGAACCCTCAAAACAAGGCTGATTCATCTGCCGACTAGCAAAGCAATGTAACTCACTATCGTGGTATATGGACCTTTTATAGGAAAATTATTGGTTGGTCTCTCTACATAGGAATGGTACAGATAAGTGAATCTTTTATAGTGAAGTGGCTCACTAACCTTTTGATTTAATTGTCGCTCACTAGCTTTGAGTGCCGTCAATTCTTTCTGTATATGTATCTTGAATGATTTAATGCTATTATCCAACTCGAGGGCTGCTTTTTTCATGTCATCAATGTCTATAAAATATAACATTCAGGTAAATATTATGTAGGTAAGGTACAGGTCAATTGGTTTCATGAAGTCGTAAAAGCAGCTAAAAATATATGGTCTAAAATACCTACTCTCGAAAATGAAAAATCCTATAGGTACGGTGAACAAATGAATCAAAATACTAACCGAGTTCTAATAATACTTCTTTAGAAGATGTACTCGCCTTGAAGTCCAGATATAATTGCTTTATACTATCAAAAGATTTTCTTGTATCATCAAAAAATGTCTTAAATTCCGTTAAAATTAAAAAATTCCTTGGATCGACTTCACAGTTATTGTTTTCGTATATTGAGATACTATTATTTACACTTTGTAGAAGAATACTTTCCTCTATCTTTAGTCTTCTTAATTTGGCCATAAAAGTTGAACTTGTACTTGTGATACTATTATTTGAGCTTAAATATGTATTACTTAAACCTTTCGACATGTTCTCTTTTATTTAACATTTATTATAATTAGGTTGCAAATAAAATATGATGGGTGTATTGATCAAACAAACTTTCATTCCATTCAAATCTTGCGCGCGCTTTAATTCAATGTTTTTCTTTTTTTTTTGCATAGGTATCGTGGTGTCTTGTTTCTGGATCTATGGTCTTGTATACTACCGTAGAGACAGTCTATCACTACTCCTTTTAAAAGTGGCATTTGACTGTGAATTGATATTTCTTTGTGCTTATTTATAAGACTTTGTACAAATATCTAGATCAGTAAAAAGTCGCTACCACTTCACTGGTAAATAAAACTTTGTCTGAGGGTCTTAGGTACCATATCATAAATCTCAAAAAAAAAATATCACTCTGTATGTGAACTTGACGTGAATTTTGACGTTAACTTGACATTTCATTCTAACCCTTTTTTGATGAAAGAATATTTTCTTGATTTTAGGGTGAAAATAATGAATAGGCAGTGAAAATTCAGATCTTTAACACATTTAACCTCTAAAATGTTCAGCCGTTCTCGATACTTTTTCGCCAAAGCTCTTCCTTTACGGGTCTGCCTTTATAGATAATCAGTAATATATACAAATAAAGAGATTTTTCGTGCTTAACCTTACCACCAATATTATGTTTTCAGAGTGTTTTAAACTTAGAATATCAAAACAATGCTAGAATTGTGTACAGCATAACAACCGCAAGACATAGGTCAACAACTCCACTGAATACTATTGTAATGTTTGTCCCACAACAAGAGGTATGCAATCCTGTCTTAGTTGTTGCAGTCTTAACAAATAAATTTTGCATTATTATAAAAATAAATTACATATATTTTGTTGACTTTAAATAGTACATATATATACAGATACAGTAATGTGTAAAAATATCATCATCATCGTTCTCTGAACCTATTCCCAACTCAGTTGGGGTCGGCTTTCCAGTCTAACTGTGATGCGGCTGTACTTCGATATTTTCCGTGAAGCGACTGACACCTGACCTCTACAACCATTCTTCTAGTGACCACTGGCGATATCTGAAAAAAATGTTTTAAACAATTTATTGAACATTTAGATTCAATATCAGTATCATCAACTGTAAGCATTTATCGTAAGAATGAGAAAAATTGTGTAATATACTACCCTGCAAGTATGGGTTAATTTCCGTATTAGAAAAACTCCCAACTTCATCATTCATGATGTAAATGATTCTGTCAACCAGTATAACATTATCCTACTGTAATCCACTGTTGGACATAGGCTCCTCTCTAAGTGCACCATAGCAACAGATCCTTCAATTAATGTTTAATACTTATTTAATTATCTTGATAGCTTACAGTAACTGTTATTGTCGTCAAGTTTTTATTTTAATTTTATCATATACTACTGATGTTTGTAGAAGTGCAACCTGAATTCGCACTACATCAAGCGGAATCAAACATTAATGATACAAGAAATCCAGTAGATTGATTATACATACATTATAATATTGTAATTCAAGCTGTTTGAACAATGTTGTGTGTTCCAGGCATGGATTGTGGAGCGTATGGGTAAATTTCATAGAATATTGGAGCCTGGCCTGAATCTGCTGTGGCCAATTGTGGATAAGATCAAGTATGTGCAGAGTTTGAAAGAAATAGCTATAGATGTTCCTAAACAAAGTGCCATCACCTCTGACAATGTCACATTGAGTATTGATGGAGTCCTTTATCTTCGTATTATTGATCCATATCTAGGTAAGTACGATAAACAAAAAAAATTTGAAGTAATTTTAAGGTTCTTAAAAAATCCTGAATCTACAATAAATTATTTTTAATCTCAAACTAGTTACATCTAAGCACTTTGGAGACTATGCCATGCTCTCCTACCTCTGATTTTAATTTTGACTGTTACCCGAGTGATATGAATGATTCACTATTAAATCGATCGGGATATTTACCATGTTTGTTGATTTCTTCGCGTAACCGATATAATCAACAAACATGGTAAATATCCCGATCAATTTAATAGTGAATTCGTAAATGACCATGTCAATCTAAAATCATACGATATGAATATGATGTATGCAATATGATGAAAATCTTAGCACATTGTGTACAAGATAAATGTTAATGATTGTATTTCAGCATCCTATGGAGTTGAAGATCCAGAATTTGCTATAACCCAACTGGCTCAAACTACAATGCGTTCTGAACTTGGTCAAATATCACTGGACAAGGTCTTTAGAGAAAGGGAGTCTTTAAATGTATCAATTGTGCATGCTATTAATAAGGCCAGTGAAGCTTGGGGCATTACCTGTCTTCGTTATGAAATTCGTAAGTATAAAACTGGATTGATTGATAACTTGTTGGGCATAATTTCCCCTGTAATTGAGACACTACACCAGACAGAGCGCCGGTCTTCAGATGGGTACACCCAAAAGTTCGGAAACATTTAATTACTTAATTTTTGAATATTTTACAATTTAAAATTACGACATTTATTATTTTTTTTATTTACCTACCCGATTTCGTAAAAAAAAATTTTTTCTGACACCAAAGACAAATGACAAAAAGCAAATTACATGCCAAGGAACAACAATTATTATTGTAATATATATGCCAATATGGTAATATATCAGGCAGGCAGTCATAGGCACTGATGATGCCTGTACCCGGGTTTCTTTTCCAGTTTATTGTGGGCTGATATAATATAACATGTTCTGGTTCCAGACTCTGACCACTTTGTTGCTTTAAAATTATTTAAAACACTCTGCCAAAATAAAATACTGCTCACCTATTTTTACATTGTTACAGGTGATATAAAATTACCCACCCGTGTGCATGAAGCTATGCAAATGCAAGTAGAGGCTGAGCGTAGAAAAAGAGCCGCTATTCTGGAATCAGAGGGAGTGCGTGCAGCTGATATTAATGTCGCGGAAGGAAAGCGCCAAGCTAGGATATTAGCATCAGGTATTTTTTATACTCAATTCTTTCAGCCATAGTTTGTCAACCTTATTTTGTCCTTTGCCTACTTTGAGATGAGTCACAAAACGAAAAAAAAGGTTATTTTCTATTTGTGGTCATTGTCATCCACCTAATGTTAAGACAGAAATGCAAGGGCTATACTTGACCGAGTTGGATTGCAAGTTTGGGTGACTAAGCGATTGTTCTCCCGCTCAGATTCAATTGTTCAACTTTCAGAGGCTGAGAAACAGGAGCAAATAAACAAAGCTTCTGGTGAAGCGCAAGCGATGCTAGCCGTGGCGGACGCTCGCGCTCGTGGACTGAAGCTCGTTGGTAGTGCACTTATGGAAAGAGTAAGTCAAATGTGCTTTTTCAATCAATCATTTTCTGACATTATTTTGTTACTGCTACAATTTGTTTCCTTCATCCATGTGCCAATCTCGGTTGCATTCAAAGCCTGCTTACGAGACTGTAGTTAACCCTCCAATTCCGATAGGCAATTCTGCGCTAGAATCTATTCCGTCAAGCAGCATATAAACCGGCCTACAGGTAAATATAGTTAGCTTGAATTGGCTCCAAGTGTCAGAGTCAGGGGACATGCAGTCTTTAATTAGGTACGTTACAATACAACAAAGAAGAACTCGTTACCTCGTCCCCTATATTACCTATGCAGAAGGACTATATTAAAAGCCATATTAAAAATAAATTTGCATTTAGAAACTGATGATATTTTTGATTGTTATAGGACAGCAAGTACGCAGCATCGTTAACACTTGCCGAACAGTACGTCTCCGCGTTTAACAAGCTGGCGAGAACAAACAACACGCTTATATTACCAGCCAATGCAGGAGATGTATCCAATATAGTTGCTCAGGTAACCACACAAACTATTGTTCTATGAGTTGTTGTATTTATTGAGTAGCTGAGAAAAACCATCTAGAAATTTTCGCCTTTACTCTTTTCGAGATAAACAGCGTCAACCATAAAGTTATTGTTAGTAGCGTAAATAAAGCAACAAGTCTCCTCACTACTGTGTCACTGAATGTAAAATGTCAAATGAATTTAAATATGCACCTTTTATGACAAATGGTTGTATGGTTAGCGAAACTCGAGTATTAACGCGATCATATGGTAAATACAATAATCACAAGTCACAAGCAAATCAAATCACTCGCACACTTTATCGCTCTAAGTATTACGAATAGCTTTATGGAGTGTCTAAATATGTCCGACATCTGCAAGAATGTGGCTTAGTCGCTACATACACATATGTAGTAGGGTAGATTATGAGATTCACACTAGGATTCAAATTTTGTAATCATTCTTTGCAGGCTATGTCAATATATTCAACAGTAAATGCAAATCAGGCATTCAAAAATCAACCAGAACAGACAGATCTCAATTATGAAGATCCTCTAGTCAAACTTAATGCATTAACAGAAAAAGGGTCTACTTTGGCGGGTCAACCTGTGCTCAATGTGGATGACAGCTTGGCTGAATATTTCTCAGACGACGAAGAAAGAGCGAAGGCGTTACAGTCCCAGAAAGAGAAGAAAGATCAGCTGTTAAATAAGTTAGAGAAAGATACATAGAACTGTTAATAGTACCTGTTGATGAAATTGTTAAGAACTATTTTCATGTTTCAAAATGTACCTATGAAGTGTTGTTTTTTTTTTATTTTGGTGCATAAGATGTTCTGAATGAAAGCTGAACAATAATTTCAACAAGAAGCATTTATTTTCTGATATTGTACAATAGAGTCAGTTTCAAGTGTAATTAAAAGTAAAAAGCTGTACAGATGTGCAATATTGTTATAACTGAAATCATATCTCACTAATTGGTCATTTTAAGTTGAGTAGCTGAAGAAGATAACAATAAATCTTTTAAACATAATTAATTGGTTTTGATAATTTACCGTCTCTACCATGGTGAATGTTCTGATGAGCTCTTCCAACTAATCCCACCCTCCCCTTTCCTACACAGGACAACGCGTGCAGGGCTTAGGTGTCACTCGCATACGGTACAGAATATTCCATCAAGAACCAAGCGGTTCAGTGAGTCTTTTCTCTGCCGTACCATTAAGTCCTGGAATTCCTTGCCGTCGCACGTGTTTCCTTCTTCCTACAGTCCCGGGTCCTTTAAGCGGGGCGTGAAAAAGCATCTGATGAGGCCGTCAACTTTTAGCATACCACACACAAAGTTATGATAGGCAAGGTTTATTCTGTTTATGTGAATGATGAAAACAAAATTGTGGAACCAAATTTTTTTTAACTGCAAAAGTATTCATGGCGTGGAAAATTAAATACAAGCTTGTAAAAAGAGTAGCACCCTCCAGTTGAAATGAATAGGATGAAGATGATTATTTGAATATATGAATATTGCACAAGAAATTATCAATAATCACTGATAAGCTGAAAGATAAGTTTAAGAGCGCTGTGTGTTCTAATCCATAAATATATAATAAGTACTTCCATTTCGAAGTTGATATAAAACAATAATAATCTAAAAAATAATATGTTAAGATAAACAAATATAAAAATAAACATTTAATAATAATAACAAAATACATGAACGGAAAAAAGCTTCTTTAGATTACTTGCGGTCATCAGTACAACAGTTCGTCATAATTATAAAATTAGTAAAACCTATCTATTCCTAAAAGTTTCCTTAACAATAAAATCGTAGTTTTAGCTTATATGCGAAGATATTGGATAGCAAAGGGTGAGGTGATGTAGTCCATTTTCAGAAATTTGTCCATGCATGCAGGATGAGTTTCGTATTCAGATGTTGAGATATTTTTCGATCCAATAGATCTATTCTAGTGGAGATTATGGATCGTCATCAGAGATGGATAGAGATATTCTTGTTAAATTTATTATTGCATTCTTCAAATGGATGTGAATGGTGTTACATGCAAAAAGCAGGTTTTATCCTTGTGAAATCAGGTTCTGAAATATTAATTACTTTATAGTAAAACATATATTTTGTGATCATATAAATGCATACACATAAAAGTAATTATGAGACATGTCGATATGTATATACATAGCATAGATTATGGCATTATACTTTGTCAAATATAGGATGATAATTTTGACAGGTCTAAGTAGGGTACCCCATACAGTACAATCGTAAATGAATCCATTCGATATTCGATTATCGTTCCCGTAGAATATGGTATCGATGTTACATAAATAGTAAAACATTTATTTCTTATTATTTTATGTGCTTAGGGTATTATAATTTTTTTAACAATTGTTTACTTAAGGTGACACTTCATTAGTGCGGCGCGGCATTACCTAATCGAACTTTACTGCAAATATAGATTGATAATTGCTACAGTTACTGCCATTTATAGTATTATTTTATGTTTTATATTATATCTAGTTAATTCTATTACCAAAATTTGTAGTAGATAAGTACTTAAACATAAAATTATTTTCATAAATTAATAGATTATGTTCGATTTATTCGATTCGTTTGTCTACAGTCAATTATGCTGTATTCTTGCAAGGCACTACTCTACGATAAGTGGGCGGTACTTGTCTATGAATTACGATAATTTTAGAGGTATTAATGTGTTTATAAAAATACGTTACTTCATAGACGTGAACTGTCAAAATTATCATCCTATATTAGACAGAGTATAATATATATCAGTATAGATATATCAATATATTTATATATATATATATATATCAGTATTTTCATATGTATAAAATCTAAGTTTTCTTCAACAAGGAACGCTTATAAAACGTTTAAAAAAAGTTAAGATATTTTAACGACTTTGTCTCGCTGATTAATATAACTAACTGTTCCTTCTCCTGATTGGTTCCCTGAAGCTCCTGGCATTTTATGCAAGCTGAGATATGATGCTGATAATTCTGTACCATCAAATTTTCGTAAATGTATCTGAAATTAAAAAGAAACTATTTAGTAAAGATTAGATTTAAATAAGATAATTAAATTAAAAGTATCGATATTTTTGATATTAACTCAAAAATATCGGTTTTCATTATTAGGTTTTAGAACGATTTTGTTTCGAATATCAGACGTTATTGCTCTGTATGTTATATAACAAAATATTAGGTCCAATGGAAATTGCGTTTTTCTATGGAAATGATACTATAATGATGCCAAAAACAAGTAAATTTGTCCACTGTTTTAAATATACCAAGCCGATATCCCCATCCCATTTAATTGTATATATCAATATACCTACAATATATCTCCTTACTGTAAATCAAGAACAACATTTGTTTGATATGGGTCTATATATGGGCGAATTACATTGGCGACCTTATTGCACTGTGGCAATCTCTGCCAGATATATCCATTAAAAACATCCTGTATGGATATTGTCACAAAGACAATAGATAAGTATGTGCTATTCTTCTGTCGAATCGACGGCATTTTTGAGTTGGCATAGTGGTGTAGTAATTTTACTCACAGAGAGGGCCCAAACATAGGTTTCCCCTCTGTGCTATTAAAAATGGACTATAATGTTCACAATTCATGAAATATAATGGTCTACGCAAATATGATCATGTTTCTGAATTTCGACAAAAGCTCAAGTGGTTACATATACGCTTTCGCCGGAATGCTCATATTCTTTCCTTGTTGTATAATATCTTATTTAATCCCTTAACTCCTTCATATCTCAAACAAAGATTTGAATTCCTACACAACACGCACTCTAGGGTTTTGAGATCATCGGAGAATCTGAGGTTGAAAATACCTAGCCATTGCACCAACTTTGCCGACAAGTCCTTTTCGGTTCAAGCAGCTCGGCTGTGGAATGCTCTGCCGGTGACTATCAGGCGTGCTCAGTCCCTGCCTGTATTCAAAAGGCTGGTCAAGGAGTACTATGTATCTCTCTCGGTATAGTATCTCTCGGACAAAAGTGGAAAACTGCAAGTCTATAATGTAGTAGGATTATAAAGATTGGTACTTGCTGATCTATTAGTAGGAGGTACCTATGTCTATATGTATGTGTGTGTATGTGTATGTGTATGTATGTGTATATATGTGTATATATATATGTATATATGTATATATGTATGTATGTGTATGTATATGTATGTATATGTATGTATTTGTGTAAATATATGTGTATGGGTGTGTATATGTATATGTTGTATATTAGGTAGCTGTTGTGTTCATGTGTTTGACTTACACTATTATTGTAAGTCTGTTCGTACAATATTGTCGTACACCAAACTGCCCAGAAACATTTTGCTCCTACTAAATCACTCCATCCTAAGGTTGCCTGTAAGAGATTGCCGCAGAGCGATAAGGCCGCCAATTGTATTTACCATGTGCAAACATCTCTATGTGCTGTATAATTTCATCCTTGGTGTACAATAAAGACATATATTATTATTATTATTATTACTCACTAATAAATGTAAGTTAACTTCATCACTTCTGCTTAAATAAGGAAAGTTGCCACCACTCTTCAAATGTGCTAGTTTTGCATGCGGATATGACTTATATAAGTCTTCACGTACTCGGGAACTTAATGCACATTCATCCCAAACATCCATTACTGTGATAGGAATGTTGTTTAGCACTTGAGGTACTATGTAACATGGTGTACAGTTTAACGTTAGTCTTGAAGCCAATTCTGACTGAGTGAGTGATTCCAGCTGAAAAGGCAATATATTTAATTTAATTTAAAATATATTTAAATCCTTAAAAGCAACTACAATACATTCAATTTCATTTAAAATATATTATTTCACTAGTCATAGTTTGGATTATATTATCACTCTTGTGTTTATACTTTATCAGAAAATAATTATCACTATCACAGTGGTCCTCAAATACAAGCATTCAAGGAGAATTGAGGGTTAGAAATAAACAAAACAATCACTAATTACTAATTAAAAATGCTTAAATTACAAGGCCATAAAAATTTAGGTATCAAAGTTTTTTTTTTAAATCCTTCATTTTATGTCCGCATAATAAAAATGTTCAATCTTTCAAGATGATGAGCCTTTTCACAGAGTCTCAAAGGTGATTGGCATCATGACTTGCTTCAGAACTGTTTTTTTTTATAAGAAATATATTATCTTATCAAACATTTTTCACTTCACTTCGAACATTCATTTTCTTATGTATAATAAATTTATTCTATTCAGTAATTTGTGTGATAGACTGGTATGATAATGTTTTTAATCATGACCATTTTATTATAGTATTGAACATAATACATACAGAAATATATTTCTTATATATTTAGACTAAATTATTTTATCAATGCAATCATGGAATGCATTCACATGCATGATTATGCTAGGTATCTTCTAAGCTGGTATCTGAGGCTGTGAGCAATCTTAGTTGGTGCTAGGTTGACTGAATTAAAAAATGCTTTGTGGTCATTTTATTTATTGCTAGCTGATGCTCATATCAACAGATAAAAAAGGAGGGAAACATACCTTTTCAACCATAAAGTCAATGGACTCTGCTACTCTTCTGTCCACTTTGTCAGAAGTAAAATTAGCCATCAGCATTCTTTTCAATACCAATGAAGGCAAAAGCCAAAATAGAGCTGATGAGTCATTGTATTCAAATACAGATGTGTCGGTAAAAGTATTACAGAGTATAAGAGATGCTACACGTGGACAATTACTTGTTAGTTCTGTGAATTTTTGGGCAATGAATCCACCTAAAAAATACAGATATATAATTCTTAGTATCTAATAGTCCAACAAAAGGTGTCTTATTAGGTATCCCAATGTCATGTTAGCTTATATAAGAAGCAGTAGCACCAAACACATGAAATGTATTGTAATCCTAAAGTTTAGAACTCGATTGGCTATCAGTTCAATTATGAAACTATTATGCCCTCTTGATAGTTGATCTGAGGTCAGAGACATTGTGAATTCAGTAGGTTTACCTTCAGTCGGGGCGTGAGGAATATGCCAGAGACTATCTAACCCAAGGCAACTGATAGCCCTAGTAGTTTGGGTTCATTCGAGTTCGACATAATCACCCTGTGTGACTTTGACAGTGGAGTATCCGTGGGAACTTCCACATGAGTAAAAAAAATAGCTTTAGCTTTGAAAATATGACTATCATATCCTCAGTACGAAACATGGAAACTTACCTAATGAGGCACCAAAAATATGAACCTTATCCAGTTCAAGATAATCAAGTAATCGTTTAAAACCATCGCACCATTCTTTCATATTCCAATAAGGAGGAGGTTCAGCTGCTATTACTCTGGCTCCTCTTGATGCAAGGCCCATCACTTGTTTGAAAAATACATCTGCGGTCCCTGATACAGGTGGTAAACATATTAGAGGACAAGTCACTGATTTAGGTCCACTGTCGAAAATTCTCCAGGCCTGCAATAAAAAAAAACACTTATTAAAATCATCATTTATATTTATCATTAAAATTTTAAAACACTTTTTTAAAATTCCCTGATAAATAGGTCATATTATAGTCTGTTTTACAAGCAACAATATTGTACAGATATTTATAAAGTGATAAAGTTTGTTTACCTTGGATCCGTCTGAATCAACAACTATTTTCCTCAGAGGAATACTACTTCTAAAACTTAAATATTCATTAGATTGGGACAACTCACTCACGCAACTCATTTTTATGGCTTTAAAACTGTAAATAGTAATCTATAGATTTAAATATGTATTACGAATTCTTTTCAAACTATTTAAAAAGAGTCACAATATTATTATACTCTGTCTAATTTAGGATGATAATTTTGACAGTTCACGTCTATGAAGTAACGTATTTTTTATTTACAAATCTATACTACTACAATTATCATAATTCATAGACAAGTACCGCCCACTTATCGTAGTGAAGCGTCTTGCAAGAATACAGCATAATTGACTATATACAAACGAATCGAATAAATCGAACTTATGTTAATTTATTAAAATGATTAAGTACTTATCTACTTAATTTTTTATAATATAAATAGCTTAGTTTAATACAAAACATAAATATTATACCATAAATATCTGTAATTCTAGCAAATTATCCTTCTATATTTGCTGTAAGTACAGTGCGGTTAGGTAATGATGCGGTGCACCTCTTCGCTGCAGTGTCATCTTAATTATACAAATATTTATAACATTATATTTCCCTAATTACCCACAATAATAAAAAATAAATGATTTCAAGTTTTTGTAACGATCGATTACATATTCTATGGAAACGATAATCGAACATCGAATATATTCATTTACGATTACACTGTATGGGGTTCCCTACTTAGAACTGTCAAAATTATCATCCTATATTAGACAAAGTATAGTCCACATTCCAATAAAATCTAAATTCGTAAACTGGTGTTGCCAGTCGGTTAAGTACATTTCTCCTACAACGCAGACAATAAATAAAAGTAATATAGATTCAAGTAATTTGTTTTGCTTGAAACTACATAAAGACAAAAATATCGTATCGTAACCAGTTACCGTATACCAGTTTCCTTGTACCTCATAGCTGATGTGAATGACACCATTCAGTTTTAGTTGGTTTAGGTCCGACATAAGGACCACAAAATAGTGAATCGTATCGTGCATCTTTTGCCTTCATTCGCTGTCCCGCTTTCATCCATTACAGACTACTGAAAATATGCACCAATATTCCCTCATAAATATAAAATTTCCTTACATTCTGCGATGATTTACTGACACTGGCAACATAATGAAATATGACGTAAATGACGTCTCGTTTCACTGTCAAAATATGTATTTATTTAACGGCCATGAATTCAAGTCTTTGAAGCACATTGACTTGATTGACTTTACTTGGCTTAATACAACGTGGCAATGCTGTCAGTCTTCTGGGAACCTTACCACAAGAGGCATGCGAATTCCACGCAGTTTTTAATTTAAGTCTTTTTAGTTTTTCTTTTTCATTTTAGTTTCAATTTTATTTCAATACTTAGCATAATTAATTAATTTATTTTAAATGTTAAAATCACTAAATATTGCGTCTACAGTATCAATTAATTGACGAATTTAAAAAGGTTAAATTCTGACCGAGAATGTAGTAAATCCGTCTACAGTAAGTAAAACCAACATTTTGTGTAATGGTGAAAAAAGGAACTACGGTTGTCACTGTCAAGGAGCAGTTTTATAGGAGGTATTTATAGCGCTTCTAAAGACGCACTAGATGGCGCAGCCGGCACTTTTGGTAAGAAGTTGCCGTAATTTTGTTTTAGTGCCAATATGTTGTGCACCATGAGTACTACAGGGGCCTTCGGCTTCGGGAGTGTTCGCCTTACACCCTGTATAGTAGAGCTCTACGGTACTGTGTGTCAATCTGTCGATTTCACAGGTATTTGTCAGTTCCGCTCTCGTCGGGTGCGTGTAGTTCACAGAATGCCAACTAGTGAAAAAAGTATTTTGTTTAGATTTTTTTGCTTAATATTATACATTAGAAAACTTGATGTGTGTTAGAAAAAATATAACAAACTTTCCAAGAGTTTGTGATAGGCATAACCTAAATACCAGTCACAAACATAATCTTGTTGTCTGTGATAATAAACTCCACAAAATTTCTAATTCTTTTCAGGGAATTATCCTGCTAGTCCATTTGCTCACTAATCTATAAAATATTGTTGTTATTGACGTTTTGTAAGTGCCGTTTAATGGTCTATACAGAATAAATGATTTTTAATTTAATTTGATTTGATTCAAAATTTACATAAGTACTTACGGTTCCTTGGAGCGGCCATCAAAAAGGTTCTAACACTCTTTACTCGATGCTGTCAACGGTGGATACTGTTTGTTTGTACTGTTTATGACTTAGCTGATTTATGACGTAGTTGGTTGATGAAAATGGTTATGGACAGGAATGGATATGAACAGTGAAGAATTAGGGCACAAAACAATATTGTATCTCATCCAAACACATTCTTTTTATTATCTATTACGTAATTAACATTCTCGTCATGAATTTTCCTACGATAATTTTCCAAACCGCTTACTCTAACTTAAATCTAACTAATGAATTACTTTTGGACGATTTTAGCAAAATTTCGAAAATAATAAGTTCTGGTCGAAAACAAAAGATTAGGTTAACTATGCCTTAGACGTTATGAAATGTATAGCAATCGATGACAATGTTACATACAGCTTAGTAGGAATTTAGAAGCCAAAGTTACAGGTAGTCTAACTCTTAACAATACAAATCATACAAGTATTACATTACAAATCTATATAAATTTAACTTAGTGCACACTAACCATTAAAATTCATTTTTACTTAATATACATTACAAATAATTTCGTTCATGAATCACTAAATATTTTTATGAATGTACTGTATCATTCTTCAGTATTACCATAATATGATTTGAGCATACCTCTGAATCAATGAAACTTTATATAAAATCTCTGTACATTAAATTTATCAATAAAGTTGAACTGAAACAGTATCTACAGAACACAAGGAACTAAATACAAACTTTGAAACACGTCAAATAAATTGAAACAATCAGTTTTATAAATAAAATTCTTCTAAAATGCTGAATGTCTACAATTTAAATTATTCCCAGAAACAGAATAACTAGGCAATAACGTTTAAAATCACAGAACTATTACACATTAATGTAAACAAAACTATTAAATATGGTCTATTTCAGAAAAATTCTAACATTTACAAAATGGCGAATATGCCATAGATATTATAATAAAACAAGAATGACTCATTCACATATTTTAATACAATTAATATTAACTATCCAGTTCGGGCAAGCAGTACGGACAACTGAAAATAATAAATGTAATTAACAATTCAAACATACTTTTTCCAATCAAAATTAGTTTTGAATTCAAACACAATTAATCTGAAATTAATATTGTTTTGTCTACAGATACTCTACAGATCGTTACATTTGTTTTCAAAAATAGTTTAGTAACATGCTTCTGTTTTGCATTCACAATACATTAGAATAAATTTTGTTATAATATACGAATATGACTTCAGATGTTTAGTAGTAATATATTTATTTATAAAGGCAATTTGTATTGTGGCGCATTAGTCAGATAAATTAAAAAAAATAATAGTCTATGAAAGTTATTACGCCCTTCTAGCTAATATTAATAACTGCGTTTATTTATACTTTACGACAAACAGATCTAGTGGTAAACTCAGAATTTATAAAACAAAAGATTAATAATTTCAAAGCGCAAAGAAACCGTGTCGCCTCTCTTTGTTTTTTCTTTTACGCAAAAAGTAGTTCTGTTTTTAATTACAGAAATAATATCGGCAAAGGAAGTAAGTTAAGTAAGATATGTAAAAGGTGTATACATATATTTTATATTATATTATGTCATTTCAGTTAAGACTTTTGTTCTACTGTTAAAGCCTCAAATTAAATGACATCTTGGTAGAGTGAATGTAAAACAGTGATTGACTTATTTTTTCTTTCATTTTGGAGCTAAAACTTAATGGCGTTTTTGTTGTGTCATAATATATGTATGTTTTGTTATGAAATAAATTAGCAGAACCGCGTTTGCCTCAGGCGGTATGTGGATCATTTCTATCCATCATACATCACAATTTTCCTATAATATACATCGACCAATTAAAATCTACACAACTAAACAGTGCGACGGTATATTCAAACGTCTCTTTTACGATTAGCTATTAACATCTATTTAGTTATACATGATTGATAACACACTTGTACTTTTCCACTGTATTACACTTATACACAGTTAAAGTTAGTATAGTGGAGAACTACAAGAGTGTTATCAATCATGTATAATAATAAGTTCCACCAAGTGCCATCAATCAACAGTATAAATAATCTATTGAGTCATTGAGGATACGGCAAACAGAACATTTAGAATATATTTTAAGATTTATTTAAACCGCAAGTTACATGCAATACAGGTTGGTTGTGTAATTGTACACTGTATAACTACGGAAGTCGGCAGTAGCACGCATGGGCAGTCAGTCGTAAAACCAAGTTACGATTCATGACTTTGCAGTATATACCTAATTTTGATACTTAACATACGCGTATAATCAATTTAGTTTAAAGAAAAATAAACACACAAAATAGTTACAGTCAATACAAATAAAATGAGCTAATTTTTAAAAATAACGGAGTGGCAATATACAAGTAGACAAAACTGTTAAAAAAACAAAGCTAAGAGAATAGATGCAGTACTACTAATAGCTTTATACATTTTTTTTAATGCTAAGCCATCACTCAAACTAGGAAAGGTGTTTATATAAGCGCTTTTCAGCGTATGCATATAACAGATGAAAAGTTCATATAGGTGGTTAGAGAAATTCCCGGGGCCCCAGTAACTTAATCTTGGCAATACCTGTTACCAAGTGTTATCAGTTATCAGATTTATTAAGACACCCTTTATTAAGTACAGTTCTCGGCATTTATCTCAACCCCAAGTCGCTAGAGAAACGATGCCCTCGCGCGGATTTTGTTTCTCCACTGCTGCAGCATCCTGTGCTATCTTCAAAAGACACCCAAAAAACGGGTACTTTAAGAGCATATTTTGGGGTCATGATATAGGGGAAACTGGGGACACTTGATCCCTATGGGAGACAAGGTACACCAATATTTTTAAATTACTAAGTGTATTAGAGTATTTTAGTGTGGCAACACTAAGTAAATATTATTACCCTTAGTGTTACCACATTAAAAATAGTCTAATACGCTTAGTAATTCTAAAAATATTGATGTACCTTGTTCCCATAGGGATCAAGTGTCCCCAGTTTCCCTTACGCCGCTAACTACTATATAGAGCCGCTGGGGCCCACTTATGTTTTGCCACTATGGATATTACCATTATAGTCGGCCGTGTGTTATCCCGGTTATCCGTACGCTGTAGGAGATCGCGGGCAATGTGTACAACGGCGGATGTGGGCGCAGTCTCACGACTCGCCGTTGCCGCTGTCATCGCCGTCGCCGTCGCCGCCGTCCACTTCTTCATCTGAATCTGTTTCTAAGTCATCGTAGTCGTCATCGTAGAAGTCTGTCATGTCCAACTGGAAAAAATATACATACTTGTTAAGTTTTAAATATTGTAATAAAAATGATTGAAGTGATCGTGTGGACATACTTATGGCTTCCATCTTGTATTCGTATATGAATTTAAAATGGTATTTATAATTCTACCTAATCACTACATAATATAAAACAAAGTCGCGTTCTCTGTCCCTATGTCCCTTTGTACGCTTAAATCTTTTAAACTACTCAACGGATTTTGATGCGGTTTTTTTAATAGATAGAATAGAGGAAGGTTTATATGCATATAACATCATGCTACGACCAACAGGTGCGGAGCAGGAATGAAAAATGTTGCAAAAACGGGGTGACGCAGATGAAGTTGCGCGGGTCACCTAGTATTGTAATAAAAATGACGAAGTATTCGTGTGGACATACTTAAGGCTTCCATCTTGTATTCGTACCTATTTGAATTTATAATGGAATTTATAATTCAACCTAATATTATATGTATTATATATTGAAATTAATAATTTATATGCTTTTGCATTTTTGCATATTTATCTGTAACAACTGTACAACACATGGATTTGCATAAAGACTTTGACGATATATCTTAGTACTCGTAAGTTTATCCGCACTCTAGAAGCCATTTCTGGCTCCATTTTTTGAGTTGTGTTTAAAACCAATTGGTCGCTGCAAAGAAAACAAGGGATAATAAGGCTATAATATAGCATAGCCCAATTATATGTTTTCCTTACTATATTGACCAGTCGCAAGTGCCGTCTTGCCCAATATGCCCCTCCGCCTGAACTATCAAAGACCTATGTAGTTGTAGTACCTATTACTAGTAGTATTCATAATACTACTAATAGTATGGGGCGAAAAATTTATCTAATAATCTATATTACGTAGTTATCATATTTGTACGAATATATAAAATCACTCAGATTGTAATTACAAAAGCGTCTAGACAAATTAACTGTATTTAGTTTTCGTAATTAGTTCTAAAATTATTGTTCCTATGCAGTTTTATAATTATTATCAGCTTGTGTTTATGTAACTTCAACTTCCTTTAGGTAAAGTGAAATAAAATAGACATAGTTACAATGTAAAAGTAAATAGAGTTATATTATCAAAAATGTGGTGGAAACCGCGCTATAATGAAAATCCAATACATGAATACTGTCTAGAAGCTATGAATGTATTATATTTAAATACTAGCTGTTGCACACACAAACATATGTTAAACAAATTAACTAAGCTAACTAACTAGTGGTTCGATATCGATATTTTAGTATTTATAATACGTTTCTAAGCAGAAAAGTATTTTTATACTGAGTTTTTGAATAAAACTTATTTGAAACACATACCAAGTTTACGTTTCTTTAAGTACCTAAATAAATAGACTATAGGTGCATTATAAGAAATTATGTTTATAATTATAAATTCAAGAGATAAGAGTGGCCTTCTTCTTTGAATCCAGTTATTCCAGTCTTATTATTCTATTTGACCTTTTCTCTATATAGATCTTCTTTGGTGTACCAACGAATATCTGTATAGAGCAAGTATCCACCTACAGATGGAGAGGTACAATGGTCAAGAGAGCAAATGCGATATGGACTGAGATGGGGCTCCGCAATCGCAAAGCTTTTGCGATTGGTCAAAGTAGCCATTCTGTCATGTTTTTCTTGCAGCTAATAACGTTGGATCCATGATTTTCAAGAAATTGAATAATAATACGAACTTTTGTGACTTCAGATAGGATATAGGGGAAACTGGGGACACTTGATCCCTATGGGAGACAAGGTACACCAATATTTTTAGAATTACTAAGCGTGTTATACCATTTTTAATGTGGTATCACTAAGGGTGATAATGTTTACTTAGCGTTACCACACTAAAAAATACTCTAATACGCTTAGTAATTCTAAAAATATTGGTGTACCTTGTCTCCCATAGGGATCAAGTGTCCCTAGTTTCCCCTACTAAGTTAAGTCGCGATAACCGACGACCAAGTCGCGGGCAAAAGCTAGTAGGTGACACTTTACAAACCTGAGGCTCTTGTGTAGTCGACTTGACTTGTGTTTTGATGCAATAATCTTCTAATGTTAGGGGGACTACTATTCCTTCTTTCTCTGCATCCATCCGCGCCACCTGGGCTTGCTTTCTGAAATTTCGAACAATAGTTTTGTTCAATAACATGACATTAAAATGATAAGGGCACAACAAACTGTTACTTATTGATTTATTAGCATTGTTTCAATGAATACTTTATCACAATGAAAACAGTACCCAATCGCATTTGTAAGATTATAAATTAAACAAACGCCTTATCGTGTACCTAGTTTATAACGACCAGTATCAATCTAAACTAAAATCAATATTTCATCATATTTTGCTTCACATTTCTTGCCCCGTCCTGTCGATGATCTGACGACATTTCAATGATTGTGATGATTATCAATCAAAATGTCATCAAACCAATACTAAAACTCATTATAAATCAGTCGGAATAATGCTCGAGCAGTTTTTAAGTGGTGATTAAATACCAACCTTTTTCCATAAAGACAAAGCTTGAAATAGTACAGTATGCAACAATACGCGTCTTATCTCTTAAGATACTATTGATTGAATACTATTTTCAGCACTGTCCACGTGGAATAAGGTTGATATTTTCGATTTGATTTGGAAAAGTGCTCGAGCATTTTCCCGCTCTCTCAATTGACTTTAATAGAATAAATTTTTAATTTGGTATTTATTAATATTTCCAATTTCATTCAATATTAGAGATATTAGTTAAATACATTGGAAAGGAATTAGGTATAAAAATTTCACATTTTTAAAACCATCCTTAAAATATTTTCGTAATTCGAAAAGATTTCATTCATGTATGTGTAAATTTATTCATATATTCTCACGATAATTTCACACCTTTAAAATAATAAATGGTAGGTAATTAATTAATTACAAACATCATTAAACATACAAACAAAAATTACCCCAAATTTTGTCAAATCTATCTAGGGCATGACCGAATAATCTCATTGTTCCTTTCACATAAACAGTTGGGCTATTGTTACAGCAACAATGTTAAATTAAAATTCAAATTGGTGTGTCGTCTCTGTACCTACTTGTCGTCTAAAGGAAGCAGATACCTCACAAGTCAACGCTCTCTTGATACCTTTACATTACGAATTCGATTGTTTTTGGTGCTAAGGACAAGGCACTGAACAGATTGGGATGTGTGTGGTTACAATCGACATAATTATTATCCCGAACGACACTGGTTTGGGTCTTGTTTTTTACATTACTAAATAATTGTTGGTATGCATTTAATTTGATGTACAGCATTAGCAAGTGCATATATGGGCAAAAAAACTCGCCATCATCATTCGGATTTAAATTTGAAACCAGTCGGATTTGAACCACACCCATTAATGGTCAGAACTGTAGCCTTAGCACGAAATACTATCGAATTCGTAATGTAAAGGTATCGACAGAACGGAGCATTGCGTTTGGCGGGCTACACACGCACACAGGTTCACAAGAGGCAGACTGCCAATCACAATGCTCCGTTCTCTCGAAACCTTTACATTACTAATTCGATAGGAGTTCATGCTAGTGCTACTGTAATGAAAGTGAATAACAGTATGAACTCACCTTATAATATTTTCATATTCCTTATCTTTCCCTTTGGAATCACGCCAGCGACGGTACATGACGCTCGCGTCGACGTTCGCCGGACTGAAGGTGTTGGGTTCGTTGAGAAGTGATATGACTGATAAGAGGACAGTGCGGACTGACTGCGTGGGGTTCCAACGTTCGCACGGCAGCTCACCGGACTGAGGATCATCTACAGGCGGATGCAGAATCGATATGCATAGGTCACCATTCTGAAAATGAGATGAAGTTCAATTAGCGTTTTTACCACCAAATATCAATCGGGAATAACGATTGAAGTTGCCTTAAACTACAAAATTATAATAAGTTGCTCGCGCGTCTTCATTCATATTAAATACTGATCCCGTTATCGTGACCTACGGCAGAGTATATTATAGGCTGCCTTCACACTAGCGTTTATCCAACGTAGGCGTTCGATGAACGTCTCTCAACAGAGAGAGTCTCTGAATGTAGAATAGCATATAAGCTACTCTTGTACCGGCAACGCAGACGCCGCGACCATGCGACGCATACGTTCAACGAACGCCTATGCTCGCTGGATAAACGCCATACGGCATACTTATCCCGGTATAAAAGTAGCTTATATGCTATTCTAGACTATAGTCTAGATCCTTCCAGTCGTTATGACGTAGATGAAAACAATGAAGTGGTATTATCGGGGTCTTAGGCACAAGCAGAATTATTTTCAGCGTGTTTATCCGTCGCAAGGACAAGCATAATATTTTCCTTAATTTTGGTAATATCGTATAATGTTAATAAGAAGTTGGCTCTGATACCTAGAAGGCAAGCTCTTCTCTCCTAGGGAACTTTGTACCTATTATAAGCTCCTTGAAAAGTCATCGCTTCAGTTCGTTACCGGCCAGATTTACACATTGGTAAGCAGTGGCATACGGTGAAAATATTCAAAAGGAAAGCCGATGGAAAAACATATGACAAAGAACGACTATATAATAAATTTAAATATCTCTACCACGTCTTCCTTTTGTAGAGCAAGCCGGCAGAAATCGGTTTATAGGGACCACTCGCCGCTGGTGGCGAGATAGTGTTATGGAATTTCTAAGGTCGTAAACAACTGCACTTAATTTGAAGATATTCCTTCCATGTTTTATTTGTGTTCACTGTATGCAGCTCAGATTGAGATTTGCACAATAAGCTACGAAGGCCACATTTATTAAGTCATGATACTATTTAATGCTTCACGGTTAGGAAGACAGATTTCGTTTTCGTTGCGTTAGAGTGCGCATAATATAAGAGTTACATAAAATCCATTGTTGCTTCGCCTCCCCCTACGAGCAGATTACCACCAACCTTCATAACAATGATGCTTACGTGTTCGTAATGCGGTTGAGGAAACTAGAATATTGAGTGCACTATTTGCGGGAAAATAATAACAGTTGACACAATACTAATAGCCAATTTAAGAGGTATCACTAAGGTATAACTAGTTAGTACAATAGGCTGTCTTCCCCTTTCATAATTATTATTAGATGTTGACTGCCGCTCGTGGCGGTAGTGAACGTGAACGTTACGCAGGAGGTGCCGGTTTGATTCCTTTTCAGTGCAAATATTTATATGCATGAATATGGTTATTTGCATTGGTCTGGTCGTGCCTCGGAGAGCCGTCGGTCTAGGTTAGGCCGCGACGCAGACTGAAAGAAAAGCGGATTCCCAACTCTGAGGTGACAGCTTCGGATGCGATTGGGATTTACGCAAAAAATTAGATGATGACGATTATAGGTAATATGTGTTTTAAGATCGATTATTATTTTTCCTTTTATTAATGAAACATTCATCATCTTAGTATTGTTCCTGGTGGCATCACTCTCCTACCTTTCGAAGAGTCGTCAATCTTCAAATACCGAGACTCGTCCGACCCGTCAATCAGCAGGAACCAAACCTGCAGGTGAGGTTGGCTTTGGCCACAAAAGTTCTTGGTACCCTTGGTGGTGTTCCATACATCCATTACATAAGAAAACATTGAACTATTGACTTGATTTAGGATTATTAATTTTTTTATTATAAGATTTAAAACTACAAATACGTTAAAGTTATTTACCCATTCTTTGAGCTGCTATCTTAGTCATAAGACTCATAAGAGCTATGGAAAGAAATGTTTCAACTGTTGACGAGTGTAACGATATTGAAATGAAATCCCTTGTAATTGATTCTATCGCGATATATTTGGTAGACTAAGTTCTCGTACGACCCTCAAGTATCGATCTAAGGCCGCGATTAACCCTCTATCAATTATACTGTTTCATACGACCTCATTTATAAATCCTCATGTGAAAAGCTAAAAAGACAACCCCGTGAACAAAAGTATTCTAAGGATGGAATAGTTGTGTTATGTTGTGTTGTGTCTCTCAGTTTGGATTAAGTTACTCGTAATTGAACACTGCAAAGTGAGTACAAATTTTACAAAATAAGAACTATTTTTTTTAACACACAACTAACGGTAAACAAAAGTGAGCATTTAATCCCAAGATATACCTACTCTGTCTTGCTCAAGAATACAATTTAAACAATAAATAACAATCATAGTATAATAGCGTAAGATAATGAAGTCAGCTGCAAGGTTTCCTTTAACCGATTAAATATGTATCGATCAGTTTGAAATGTCGGCAAGGTCAGTATATGTGTATGTAGTAGTACACTGAGATCACACTACCGCGTCTTTCTAAGGAGATAGCGGAAGGAGGCAAGCGATACGGAACGAACAGGCTTACCTCCGCAAGGTGCAAGTTGTCCTTGACAGTCGCGACTCGATATAGAAATTCAGCGACTCACCCACCCCATTTATATTGCAATCTGCTCAACGTTTTGTGAACGTTGTGTAATCGAACTAACGTTATACGATTCAATTGTAACAAGAAACTGATCCATCGGCATGATACTGAATACGTCATGAGCATAACAGATAATAGTAACTGTGAAGGCTCGAATAGCTCAATTCATACCAGTGACCTACTCCAATAGACTGTCATACTGAATTTCGAAGCTCAAAATAGCGATGAACTGTAGCCCTAAAGAACAGAAACGCGACTCACGGTAGTGCGAAAGTGCGCCACTTCGATACTCATAATTTCGAATGTTTTCCACCGCGAAGCACGGTAGTGCGAAAGTATTCCACATCGATTCACACATTGTCGAATGTATTGCAGCGCGATGCACGTCTGTGCGAAGGTCTAGTAAAGGGCATGCTACTTCTTGCATTACACAGAAATGTTTGCTGTAAATCGATGATTGACGAATCGATGTTTTGTGTGAGTGTGTTAAGTTATATATTGATTTACTGGAACTTGAAGTAATATCAGAACAATGTTAGTTTTCATATGAGTGTCAAAAGTGGAACAATTAAAAAAAAAGGACACAGTATACCATTTATTTATAAGTGAGTAGTAATAAATAGGCAATAATTATATTATAAACAATCATACCGAAAGTGTAATTACGAAATGACTACCTATTTGCCGTTAACTGCACCACGAAAAAAAATGCTAAGCGTAATGCATCAGGTACAGTTTTATTGTTTCCCAGAATTATTTCAAGTAAAAGTTACGAATTAGATTAGGTTATTTATAGTTAAATGTAACAAAATGTATCTAACTGGGGTTAAAAAAAGAGTTTTTCATTATATTCTAAGTGTACGCACTAATTGAACTAAAATTTTGTCTGGAGTTCACAATTGTAGCCTTCGAGCTAGCAGAAAATAGGATGTGGCATGCCTTCGCATTTAGTAGAATTTAGCACAGACGTGCATCGCGCTACAATACTTTCGACAATGTGTGAATCGATGTGGAATACTTTCGCACTACCGTGCTTCGCGGTGGAAAACATTCGAAATTATGGGTATCGATGTGGCGCACTTTCGCACTACCGTGAGTCGCGTTTCTGTTCTTTAGGGCTACAGTTCATCGCTATTTTGAGCTTCGAAATTCAGTATGACAGTCTTATTTGACACCTTTAGCGTTAGGAACGACCCTAACGATTGACCCCGAAATAGTAATACTTAACTAGATGTTGCCCGTAACTAAACGCGTACCGACTACATCGATCTTACCTCGTATATAGTTTAAAAGGGACAGTTTCGTATTTTGCCCCGTCATTTTGCCTTCTTTTTTCTATGACTCGTTACTTATATTTATTTCATATTTGTCATATTTTCTAACTATAAAAACATTACTATCATCATCATTCCCTGAACCTTTTTCCCAACTCAGTTGGGGTCGGCTTTCCAGTCTAACTGTGATGCGGCTGAACTTCGATATTTTCCGTGGAGCGACTGCCATCTGACCTCCACAACCAATGGTCTAATGACCAATGGCGATATCGAAGTTCCAAGTTAGGCTGGTTGGACTTTTTGAGGGCTCCAACTACCCGTAACGACTGCCATAGATGTTTGTATGGCAACCGGGACCGAAAAATGTGGAACGCTTCACGATTTTGCGTATTGCGTATAAAAACATTACTATATTGTTTCTTTTAACTGACAGTATGAGAGCAGTAGTAGGTAGATATAGGGAAACTCTTAGATGAATTAAAAAGGGAGGAAACTGGACCATTAGGTCTTTTTCGACCTTCACACTTTCCTCGCTGCGCACACTCGTTTAGGGTATCACTGGCAGCAGTGCATCAAGCAATCGTACTAAAATAACCTTCTGAACTACGATGTTGAATTTGCATAATGTTGACTGGTGTAACGATCTGGACCCCGTTTCTACTAATTTTAACCATAGTCACACGACTGAGATCACAAAAACTACCATGGCATTTTCGACTTTATTTTCATTGGAGTACATTCAAAAAGAAATGAAAAAGAGTTTATTACATAGTCTCATTCACTCTACACAATGCCATTTAATTTTGAACTTTAACAGTGTAAAGGTAGAGTCGAAAATTAAATGTCATTTTTTGTAATCTCCTTCCTTGTTCCTTGACAATAGTTGACAATTAGTAGAACCGAGGCACTGATCACCTAAAAAGCAATCCTTGAACTTCATTTCACTATTCACACTCTGACCATCATCACATTCTTGATACGACAACTGTGCAACATGTTCGCGTAGAATACATTTGGTAAATTGCTGATAAAGCAGTCAAAGGTCAACCAGAGCGTATGATTTGATGAGTACGTGATATTTCTAAGTTTGATGATAGATAGTCCTACAGTTCAATCACTTGAGTTCTATCAGTTTTACGTTTCATTTGAATGGACTGCCGATTATCAGGCAAATTATTAGGCAGGTGGACGCCTTAGGGGTTTTATCAAGTTGTACAACTTGTCCAGTGTCTTAGAAGAGTAGGACCGGTGATTTTATATTCAATATCCGACTAGGCGTTTTCTTTGTCGTATACTTATCTACTTGGTTCTACTACCAAGCATGTAAATATATGACAATATATAGTCCAACTAAACATAAACTCTGTACGCTACAATATCGATTCTGATGGTTTTATTCTATCTGTATATGAAGGATTATACCTCACAACTCTTACGTATCAAGCAACAACATTACCCAATTTGTACTTGAACAAATAGGTTTCGGTGTCGGCAGAGGATCGGGAGCAGTGGCGCAAAATAAAAGAGGTCGAGCCGTATGTCCAGCATTGGACTGTAATAGGCTAATTAATCAATTATATACCTATTTCAATCAATCGATTGAAATAGGTATAGTATAGCATCAATCTAAATTTATCCAGTATGATTTTTTGTTTTCATTATATTTCTTAATCTTTCCTACACGTGGATTAATAGGTAGCATGCTGTAAATTACCGGTGTAAGCAATTTATGTAATTCTTATAACAACGATTGTATACATCTCTTTTAGTCTGTAATTTTATAAAGTACCTAGTTTTTAATTAACATATTATCGTTAACATTTGACTTAATTACATTTGTCAATAGTGATAAATCGGAATAAAACCCTATAGTAACCAAAGTGGCAACAGTATGTTATATGAGTAACTTTCTTGGAAAGCGCCATGACGACAAACTATAGAGCGACCCTTCAATTTCGTTATCAGTTATTATTTCTTTAATGATGTACAATTTTCCTATGAATTAATTCAAACGCCAACAAATTGTACTGCTGCGTAGATAGCCTTATGATTATTGTTCACATTAGACGTATAATAATCAAGTGTGTCATATATAGTATATACCTCGTCCTAACTGATTCATCAACACAAAGCCTGAAAGCTGGCGCTATATTAGATTTAAAAAAAAAGAAGCAAAAGATTTTCGAAAATTTCGCCCATGACGAGCAAAATACGAAACGTGGCCTGTACGGGTAAAGTATTCTATACAATTCATCCTAATTTAATAACAAATGCGACAATGCGAAGCCAAGAAAACATTCGACCAACTCCACTCTCCAGGTAACAAAACACAGGTAGGTAAGGTAACTACGAGTACGTTATTTCTATAGCTATGGAAGAATGAACACAGTGAAAGTGATTCGCTCTTCTAACGGTCTTTTTCTACGGCCTGACGTATTCAAAACCACTCGGCGTTATCGTTACTTGAGCTTACTATGCAAGGATACCAAAGCTTCTTTCGATTTATTTATCTGCGTTTTACTTTTAAATCAAATATTCTAGAATATTTCGAGTGTTCACAGTTCGTAAATTATAACTTTTCTAACTGATGGTAAATTTGAATTGTAAATTTGGATTGAATAAGATCAGAATAGAATTGAGAGCACAATTGAAATTTCGTATGTCACTAGAATTTTAGCGTAATGTAAAATGATTCTCTAAATTTATCAGCAAGATTTACAAAAACGGAACATACAAAGAGCGAGTCCAATTTGGTCTTCTTCAGCAAAAATAGGGTGCTATGAACGGCTGTCAATTTTTTGTGAGGTACGATTTCTTGATCAGAGTACGGTGGAGGTTGAAATGGACGTTAATGACATAAAATCATACTTCACATTGAAATATTTCATAGCAAATATATTTACTTGTAATATAATATATTTACTAGAGTTCTTTCGCGAATATCCAGTATGTAAGAATTTTTAATTGTTATAGAATTATTTTTTATCTGAATGCTTTTATGTAATTTCTATATGAAAATATGCCATTGTTCTATAGATTTACAAATGAAATAAGTGCACAATAGTTTATGCGTAGTAAAGCCACGATGATAGAGCATAAAGTCGCGGGCACTACTCTTCAAGTCTCGTGGCGAGGAGCGTCGCCCTCGGCTAAAAATATGCCACCGGTTCATTGTGCGGCTCCTCACAAAGAAAATGCGTGTGTTCTGACCTCTAAATCAGGTAACTACAAAAACGTACACAATGTCGATAATGCATTCACAGATAAATGTACAAACTTATTCTGAACCATGTCAAGGTGCATGGCCACGAATAAGTCAACGGAGCGGAAAGCTTATCATGCATGACTGTCGAAAAGACCCTGTGATCGATGATATTGTCTGACATATTTCAATATAAACATGAGTAATATACCTTGGATATTAACATAGAACAGGAGTATAATAAAGAAATCGGTAGCTATCAATGAGTTATTGATCTAAACACTTTCTTCTTTGATTCAAACGTAAAACGTAACAAATGTGTGTAGTGTAGTGTATACGTAATCGAATATTCTATTTTTAGCTTAGGTACACGTTTCACGTACGTCAATTCAAAACATTTTTTTTCCAATTCCAAGAGCATTCCCAATTAACATTCAGCATTGGTTTGCACATAACTAAAGTACGACTTGCAGTGATTAAGCGGCTAGTCTGGGTTCTGAAGACCTTGACCATTCAACGTGGGTGGGTTGAAGGCCCGGTGACGCACATGACTGTCTTGTCCCCCTGTGACACCCCCTCTTTATTTAAAACTTACCCTAGCACCATATTCCCGCTAGCCAGACACGTAATTAGCATCATATTCTCGCTAGCCACATAGATATTTTAAAGTTGCATTTCGTCATTTTTTTCTTAAAGTTATAATTTGCTTTGTCGACATTCCGTTATACATATTCATCATCCCAGACCATGGTAAGGTTAGGACCTTGAACAATAATTCTTCCGCTATTGCAGACCGGCAGACGTGCTGCACGAATCTCACTTTTGTTATTGCAGATTAGAATTTATAGATTCAAGTCGTTATGAAACGTTTAAGAAGGCGCGAACACCGACCACGTGGCTGGTACAGTAGTTTGATTGAGATGTTGGCCAACCTCCATGTTTGAGCTGAGATCACTCAGGGGGCGTTACCTATTTAAAGAATCATGTGTTAAAGTAGCACAAGTTCAAAGCGGCCACCGCGACGCAGGTCGAGAATAAGGTTAATTACCCCAAGGCCGGGGACTGCCAACATTGACGGAGATCACCCTCAAGTGAGAGTTTTCTACGGGGAAATAAAAACATATGAACGCTCATTGATATTGTGCCAAATAGACTTGTTAATTATTCTTTTTTTATACCACCAGGTTATCAAGCCCTGTGTCGAACGGAGCAAGTCTTCATCAGAAACTCATGACAACATTACCCGTGTTTATGGAAGTCCTATAATATTTATATAAATTAAACATGTATATTGTTTACTTGTTCTGGTTTATTGTCTGATATTGTTTTCATAAGCTGTGGACAGTATTACTTCATCAAATGGTTTCTATTAAATGGATACTCAGACTAAAAGAAGAGTTTTCAATCGGACAATGGATTATATTGTTTCATTCTGGTTATGAAATATGTAAAGAGTAATGTTCTAATTCTGTACGCAAAATCGTAGCACTAAATAACGTGCACGACAGAGACATGGCAATTTTGAATTTGATTTTAGGACCTGCCTATCCATAATTTCTGATGACAAAGCTGATTGAGCACAATATGGTTATCATAGAATTTGAACGTATGTACGTAGTACATATAACTAGTTGAACATTGAATATAACCGACGACTACAAAGTGATTCAGAGGCGTTTATAAATTAAATATGTTGGTTGGATACCATCAACCGTGGCTTAATGCAAAAGGTCGTTCAACTTGTAGTACATCCTGTTTGATATAGATCTTTCCGTAGTCTATGTTATTAATTATTCAATTTACAGTTTCACAGTAGTCAGTCAAGGTTGTAAATATTTTTCAAAATTTACTTTGTTCAATTCCGACACGTGTCGTGTTTGTTTACCTTTCGAGAAACAACGGTACGAGACAATAGAGTACAAAAACAGGTTTAGAGTTATTTAATTTGTAATAAATTGGGTGGCATCCAATGATACATACACACTCCCTGCTGTAGTAAAATTTTGACGGACCGGTTATGTTTCTGATTTGTTTTTTTGGGGTTGATTATTAATTCTAGACAACTTTACAAACAAAAATATCTCTGATATGAACTTTCTCAAATAAACATAGTCGAGTTAACAGTATATCTGCTTGTTGTTTGTAAATATGGTTTATGAACTTGTCATACGAAATACTGACAAAACGGATTGTAACTCAAAGGGCTACGAACATAATATTTGAGTGTTTAGGCCATTCAAATGCGTCATACAGTGAATCAGTCATTCGGACTGATGACCCCGCGGCAACACAGCTATTATACACATCGCTACATAATTTTGAGTCGACGAGTCACAGTTGATACTTCTAAAAGTTAACGGTAACATTAAGACGACGACAAGAAAACTGTACAACCGGCTGTGAACTAAGTTTTGAGAAAATAATAAACAGTATTGCAGCATAGTAGAGCTATACAGCCAATTAACAATGGAAATTTGATTTCACTGTTAGATTTTGGAGCCTTCGGAGTATTACCACATTAGTATTGTTGTGTTACTGACTTAGATATAAAATATAATGAAACCGATATAAGGGATAAATCTAAATAATTTATGTAGGCCAATGTGTGGTACACTGAATACGTTTCGTAGCCCGGGGTCAAATACGTCGAGTGTCGCAAGTAGCAGCTAGATACAGTAGCCGAGGTAGTTGCTGAATGGTCTACATGACCTGTTTAACAGCTTGGTAACGAAACTACTTCACTAACAATAGTAGTATTTAAAATTGACATGTATTTGGTGTGTTTAGAAATGAGATGAATTGGATGCAGAAAATTATTATTGGTATCATAATAGTCTGTTAGAAAGTTATACATGATGTTAGGGAATCGCTCCCAAAGCCAAACGCACCTAGTAGTACTCTGGGTACAATATGTAGTAAAATATTGGCATAAAAATTAGGACTTAGTATTTTTAAGGTTTAATTAGCATTATTCACTCTCCATCCGCAGGTTATTAACACGTAAACTCAAATAAAATAATAATTTCATAAAAAATATCAACTCGCATTATGGCGCTATTTGGTTTTTTTTTGTAGTGATGTTGTGCCATGTGCCTTCGGCTGCGAGCCGTTTCCCTAACACCCTGTATAACTAAATTATAAATGTTGTTGGTCAATATCAGATAATAAGCGGGATTCTGTAGTATCTATAATTAAATGTTATTCGAAAAATTCGCCTAAACTGTTGATAATAATATGCACCCTTCGAGATGTCTCACGTTTGAGTTAGTAAGTGCCTATGCTTCAGGGACACTTGTATTATAAGCAGGTAATTTTACATAGAATCGCCTACTTTCTGCATATATCTAGTCCGTTGTCCGTATTCTGTAGGATGAAGGTACTTCCCCAGTCTGACTTCTCCATTAGGTCAAGAGATGCCATTGCGGCCTACCACCGTTCAGTGAAACATTTCGGTGTATGCGTTGCGTTAATAGTTCAACGAGCACAAATGTTTGATGTTTTACCCGTTGATAGGTACGCAACTGTAGAGAAATCTTCTACATCCGAACGTCAATCCCGGTTGCATACAGTTGGTACTTGGAAGCGCGGGTATTACCGTGGCGTGGCCGCTGTTCCACCTACCCCTCTTAAAGAAATATGTATTAATTTATTTCGTCCTTTATAGGGGCATCTACTATCTGACTCTACGACTTAACGTGGTCTCCGAGGCACGGTAGGGTACCGTGCCTCGGAGACCACGTTAAGTTGTCGGTCCCGGTTGCCATACGAACATCTATGGCAGTCGTTACGGGTAGTTGTAGCCCTCAAAAGTCCGTCTAGCCTAACTACAGAACTTCAATATCGCCAATTTGGCGGTGTAGGTCCGATGGTATTCGCTTCACGGAAGAAGTTCAGCCGTATCTTAGTTAGACTAGAAAGCCGACCCCAATCTGAGTTGGGAATAGGCTCAGAAAATGATGATGACGGTTAGTGGGTTTGCTCCTCTGGTTTTCAAGAAAGATATTAGAATGTTCTTATAGAGTCGGCATGCACAGCACAACTGATACGTGTCTGGTGTTGCAAACGTCCTACAGGCCACGGTAATCACTTCCCATCAAATGGGCCGCGTAGTATCTGCCACCAAAATGGTAGAACTCTTTCCCCATTACTTCTTATTAACACGAGAGTGAGACCTCTGGCGACGCTTTATTCGAAAATTCAGCGGCGGCAGGTGCTGGTAATATTTTTGATATGTCATGACAACTGGCCATTGTTGGCACTTGCGTAAAAATCACAGGCATACTTTGTACAATTTAATGCAGGTGGCGTTGCAATTTGGTTAAAGGATTTGTTTTTACGAAATTTTCATTTTTCCCGAAAGTGTCTGGTAGTTTCAAACGTCAATTTTTATTTCCGTATCGAAGTTGGAATTCGGTAGTTTCGTTTTTAATTAATTAATAAAATTACTATTGACTTTTGGATTTGCTACTCTTTCTATAATGTTTAGTGCATAACTTCCATTTAGTATAATTTAGCACTCACAACACTCATTAAGGACATTAAAATCCCAACGAGGATAAAACTGTATGCTGAATATTTTCTCAAATGTAGGCAATTATTGATTTATGTTTTCTAGGTGCGATATCGATGACGAAAATGCATTTTAAAATATTCGTCTGCTTGTCCATCAAGACCTACGTTCAAATGACAACTACTGATCAGATATAGCTGATGCATAGACATGTAAGTACTATCATGATATCACGGTCTAGATGCAAGAGGTATTAATCACAATCACACTACAGATATCCGAGGCAGAGCAATATTAATATTAACTATTATTGACCATAACTTCATTATTACAGATCAGAAAATATTGTTTCATAAAATCATTCGGCAGATCTTGAAATATGTTCGGCAGAACTCATGTATGGTGAACTACAACAAGTGGCCTTTCTCTTTATAATATTAGTATAGAAGAAGTACCTACGCATCGTCGAAAAAGTAATGATGATTTAGCCATGGCCGAGACTATTTCGGGCCGAGCCGAGCAAGAAAAATACCTCGACTATTTCAAACTTAACTCAAGTTAGTAATTAAATTAAAAATATTACTCACCTCATACACATTAGGATGCCATACTTTCGTTAGAAACCTTACAGTGGGGGGTGAATATGGGTAGTCTGGCGGGAATTTCATATGTGCCTGAAACAAAAATTTTTTTTTAAGAACTCGTTGTGTCAATGATTAATTTATTTAAATAGTTTGTATACAAAATCTAGGATTTCGACTGCGCTGTTAATAGTTCCGTTGAGATCGTTCTCGACATGAAATCAATTTTACGATGCACTTGATTTCTTGATTAGCTCAACTCCTACAGTCCCGGGTCCTTCAAGCGGGGCGTGAAAAAGCATCTGATGAACGCTGAACATGTTTGCAATGGTGACCCTCTTTCATGAGACTTTGCCTTCATCTTAACATCAGGCGAGGTGAAGTCAAATTGACGTGCCATAAATAAAAAAAAAAACATCGAAGACCTTGGAAGTGGAGAAGGTTGTAGGTAATAATCGGGGAGGGTCAGCAGCGGAAATGGGAGTAGAATTCCACAAGGGCTCAGCCGCGGGCAACAGCTGGTATATATTATAAGTGAACTGTAGGTCTACAGGACTGAGATAGGTCTAGTGGTGCACTGCATTAGACCTATCCCATTGTGCATGTGCATGAAATTACAGTTTTATATTGAAAAATTAAATTCAATCATTAGCGAGGTTCACTCACATCATGTAGAGCCTCAGTAGATGCGGAATCTACAAAGAATATCAATGGATTTAATGTCATTTCCTGAGAAACGATTGAGGAACAACTGGTAATCTGTTGGAATTATGCTTTGTAAAGTAATGACGAAAACGTATGATTTTTCAAGATAGTAGAGCCATTTCATACACGAATAGGTCAGCAGTGCAATTCTAGGTGCTGCTTGTTGTCGACGAACTCGACAACAAGCAGCACCTAGAACTCATAGCTAGCGTCATCGTCATAGCTCTACGATAAACTCGACGTAGAGCAGAGCCTAGGACTGCAGTAAGTATAATTCACTAAGCGTTAGCTCTAGGTTGTTCTCTACGTCGAGTCCGTCGATGAGCTCCATGATCTATGCTTAGAGAATTGCATTGCAGTTTGACTGGCTTCGTGCTGGTTTGCCACCTTGACAGCATAGTGTAATCACGGTTAATGTAATGACAAAGACAATCATATTTTTAAAACTCAGAACAGCGAAAAAGTTAAGTCCTTTTCCCTTCGCCCCTCTTCTCTATATAGTCGGTAGCACGAATGTGACGCCCCTGGTATTGCAAACGTCCAAAGGCTACGGTTACCACTTTCCAACAGGTGGGTCACGTGCTTGTCTGAAAAAAAAGGGGGGAAGGGTTTTTTTGGAAAGTGGGGAGGTCAAATTTCTAAGGCCAAGTTACATATCAGTATTATAATATTACATTTTATGGGTACCTGTGAAGAAAAGGTAGGAAAATGGACGACAACAGTCACAGAAAGGGATAAATGGAATCAGTTGGGGGAGGCCGTTGCCAATAAAAGGCAATATAATACTGGATTTGCGTGTGTAAAATTGTAGTTTCTGGATGAAGCGGCTCGTAAGTGTTGCGGGTGGATAATCCGTCCTGTCTCCGGTGTCCCCTTCTTGAAATAAGTGGCTAAAGGGCTTTTTATTTTATTATTATTACCATTTGAAAAGAAATCGAACACAGGAGTCTGAGGTGACCGTCTTAGAAGAGACTGAGAATAACACAAAGATAATGAATGGACTGTTCTTTTGATGAGTAATTTTCATAAATTTCAATTTGTGCCCAAGTGTTCAGTAAGTATGCCTCGGGGTACATACTTTGGACAAAAATGATGAGAAAAATGTGAAATAAATTGAAAATAACATTGTGACTGATACCTAATATCTAATAAATGATTGTTATTAGCGTTAAAAAAATGCTTATGTCTAGAGGTGAGTGACATTATAGTTAAGATAATAATAAAAGGAATTAATAATTATCAATCTTTTACTAAAGGGTAGTATGGGAGAAGGAGTATAAATGAAGGATAGAAAAAATAGAGAGTAGTGTGAAGATCAGAGTTCATAATTTGTGGAAAGCCCCATGTACTCACTGATAAGATAGGAGATTATGATACACCACACTTTGACTTCGAGAATCTAAAGGTGGAACTGATTGTAAGATTATGCAAGGCAAGGCATACTCGGCGTGTTTGTCTTATATGGTAGTGATGGGACCAGAACCCATAATACCAATCCCCTTCGCTTACCTACAACCCATTGTAAACAAACAAACGAAGGACCAGAACAACATATCTAAACAAGTTTAGAAGAGTGCAGACAAGCTAGAGAAGCTCTCCTTATGCTCGACAGCAGACTCACTAGGCATCTACCGCAAACAGCAACTTTTTTTAAGTAACTTGAGTAATTACAAAACATGGTGCATGTTGTAATAATTATGAAAATGACCATGTGCATCTGAAATCGTACAAAGCATGGTCAGTTTTCAAAGGTATAATAAGCAGTAAGTATAAATTCAGGACAAGCTAGAGAAGCACTCCTTATGCTCGACAGCAGACTCACTAGGCCTCTACGGCAAGCAGCAACTACATATTGCATGGTTCCTCTAATAAACACCTTTCAGTTCTAGGTATCACAGATAACCCTCTTTGGAGAGCTTGCATGATGCATGATGGAGGAAGAAATAGTGGCCCAAGTACTTCAAAACCCAGGTACGCTCTGAGAAGTTACCAGCAGAGTGAAAAGCCTATCAAAATTAACATACCTAACACAGGCTAGCTTTAACTTAGCGAGAAGGGAAAAATCAAGTAAAAAACCAACATACTTAGTATCCACACATACAGAATTAATAAAAAAACACCATACATAGTATCCACACATACAGATTTAATAAAAAATACCATACCTAGTATCCACACATACAGAATTAATAAAAAACACCATACCTAGTATCCACACATACAGAATTAAGATTTCCTGAATTTATACTTTTGAAATATATATTTTATTATACCTTTGAAAATAAGACCATGCTTTGTAGGATTTCAAATGCACATGGTCATTTTCATAATTATTATGATATGCATCAGGATATTTATCATGCTTATTAATTGCTCAAGTTACTCAAAACAACTAACCAACATTGTGAAAATCATGGCATTAAAAAATAAGAACATGCTTGTCAAAAATTTGATTATTTAATTGAGATATTTAGAGGGTAAAATACCATGCCAATGGTCTTACCAAGATGGACGCCTAAGATCATAAAAAGTGAAGGACGAAAAACCAGAAGGCATACACTTGCTTATTATACCTTTGAAAATAAGACCATGCTTTGTAAGATTTCAGATGCACATGGTCATTTTCATAATTATTATGATATGCACCAGGATATTTACCATGTTTTTTAATTGCTCGAGTTACTCAAAACAACTAAACAAAATTGTGAAAATCATGGCATTAAATAATAAGAACATGCTTGTCAATAATTTAAGAACAAACTGATTATTTAATTGGGATAAGTAGAGGGTGAAATACCATGTTAATGGTCTCACCAAGATGGACGCCTAAGATCATAAAAAGTGCAGGAGGAAAAACCAGAAGGCATATCCTGCTTTAAGTTAACCCCGGACTTGGATGCTATCTCTATGATGAAGATGACTAGATGAGTTTGATGTACACAAAATCATCTCAAATCTAAATCTACAGTTTAAGTTTGTAAAGGGTTGTAAGAAATTACACAAACAAATGTTAATTTCAATTTAGTAGGTACGTAAACAATTAACTTGGTACTGTATTTTACTACATTTACACCTTAGATTTATGTGGTAATTAAAAACAATGAGTTTTAATAGATCTTTCTTCAAATACCTTGTTATGTGCAAAAAATTTTAAAAAAAGATCGCTTGATTTTAAATTTAGCACTTACTATTTTATGGTTCAGTTCATGAGTTGATTAATATAGGTTTACCCTCAGTGTATTGTATATTGATAGTAGTATCTTTTTAAAAAGAATAACTTGTAGTATATGCCGAGTCACTAATTTACCATTGAGTCATTTATATTGTTTTTTGGATGCGTCGTGTTAATTTTCGGCCATCAGGTCATTGGCATCGTGGTATTTTACAAATCTATGATGCTAACACTTACCTTGAAATATCCACCTTGGTAAAGCGTATCTGGAGGGCCGAAGATTGCAACTTCCCACTCAAATAAATTGTCTTCTCCTAAAAGTTTCACTCGGAACCCTTCCACGGGCTCTTCCTGTAGACTTTTATATTCTAAGGCCAAAGCCCTGAGTGCAGAACTTGTCGGAACCGTGCTAGACATTATCACGAACTAATTTTCCTAAAATCACTATCTAAAAGAGATTCTATTAACATAACACTTCAAAACTCTTCTTGCAGTCCACGTAATCACGAGGCATCTCAACTTGAGTCACAATAACAACGAACGACGAATTTTGGTAAACATAACGCCAGCGTAGCTTCTAAATTTATGCTTCACTCACTTTGAATGTCAATACTGTAATTATTTCCTCAGCAATATACGTTAAAAATAAAGTGAAAGACTAGTCCAAACGACACGATGAATAGTATAACAATGAGAAAGCAACGACCAAACAATCGCGATCCCAAGGAAAACGGCTGCGTGGTACAGCTGCTGTCTGAGTTGCCCGAACGAATATTGTAGAACAGCTGTTATTTTATTTCTGTGCCTGATTGCGCAGTGATGTGACGCACGCGGCCATTTATCGACTTGACTTTTGTAGCGGCAAGTGCCATCTGTAGTCAGAAATCAGTACTATTGAGCTACGCCGTCACATCACTTGCTAATTGAAGTAATTCATAATATTGATACTAGGTGGCAGCATTGTTGCAAAATAGATATTACACAAATGGTATACTAGATGGCAGAGCCAAACGCAAAATGAATAGAACATGATATTTTTAAGGCTTTTCTGTCTTTTCTTTGTAGTTATTCAGTCTATGTCATAGATTAATATATAATATCGGAGAGTTTATGTTATCGATTTTTTTGTGTAGGTACTTCAAAGGAATTTTGACGTAGCAATAGGTATGCACCATTGTTGTGTGGACAGTGTGGACACCTATGTGATAATGGCTTACAGTTGCGTATTGTAGAGCCACTGTGTACAGGGTCAATCATCCGCCACTGTGGCTATACCTTTTTCCCATTTACATAGTGGCGATGGTTTGCCCTTGACTGTCATGGACCACTGTGCGCCTGGTTACACGATACGGTTGTGTGTACGGGAAATCAGGTGTATCCTAGAAGGGGAATCCTATAAACCTCGACCGGCCACTGGTTTGCCCGAACCATCACTCGAGATCCTTGTACCTCCTGCCTGGTAATACAAAAGGAAAATTAAGTTAAATGTAACACTGGTTAGTCCCAGCAATGGCGTGCACAGAGTTTTTAGACAGGGTAGCAGTTCTAGGTGGACCTTGCAAAGTGCTTATCTAACAATTGTCCTTTTTTAATATAAGACATGTCAATTTGACTTCACCTCACCTGATAGAAAGTTTCAGGAATGAGGGCCCTATCAAAACAGGCCGAGGTGGCGGCGCAAGATGCGCCTCCACATACTCGGGGGACACTATGGTCTCCACACCTGATGGAGGATTTCTCGCACGATAAAAAAGTGTCAATAAATTACATGTACTTGATTTAGTATGTGTCTCGTAACGGTGAAAAATATAAGTTACCGAAGGCATACTTATTTCTTGAGCTAGTTGCATTCAGACAATACAATTGGTCCGTGGGCGCATGACTCAAAGACAGGTCGCCCACCCGTTTCCATTTTTAGTCAAAGGCAACGGGGCCTTGCGCAACCCACGTTGAGTCTGGTAATGCCTATAGTTGATTTTTGGGTATTGAATTAATAACTTAAAATGATATGATCCTGGAATTTACTATGGGAAAGGTCTTCATTTCATTTTAATCATCACCATCATATTATTGTGACAGGCGGCCGCCTCTATCAGTCCCTATAATGACCTCGGAAGTCCTTCGCCTCTTGCTTGTTCTCCATTGCGCCTTCTGATATCCAGGTTACGCAGAGACCCTCAGGGTTGCTTTACCTCATCATATGGGACTGGCTAGAGAGGCTACACAGTAGGCTCTCGTACTGGCTGACGCAGGTGATCACCGCACACGGCGATGTTACGATGCCCGAACGCTTGGGCTGCCTGCGCCTCCTTCTGAGAGCAAGTAATGCTCGAGAAGGAGACGGTGGAACGAGCTTGGAGAAGACTCCGGACCTGCACAGCCTGCGATGAGCGGAGGCGACTCAGACGTCGGAGGTCACAGAATACCTCTGTCGTCCATGAGCGCTGGCCTGGGGGTAACGGGTGGAGCCGCCCGTCACTCTAGCAAAAGCAGGCCACGTTGGCGCACCGCGGTTTCTGCACGCGACGGGGGTCATCTCGATAGAGAGGGCCCCGGGTCTGACGGGGTTGTGTTGACTACTATCTCACCTCCGGCATCTAAAGACCCAAAGACGGCGTGCGTTTCAATCGTTTTAAGTCCGACTACTCAACCGGCTCCTGTGGGGAGTATCCGTGGAACTATTTCGCACGATTAAAAAAAAAATGTACCTATAACGTGGTTAACAGATTATATATCTTTGTGAATATATAGTGAATGTGACACAGATGTTTGCATAAAGTTTTGGTGCTGTGCAACCTGCAGGTTATGCCTCGAGTTGGCCTGTCTTGCCATCCATGCAGCATACCTATACGATATACCTACAAGCTATACTGTCGTTATATGAGGCTAGCTACTATGCTCCAATGACCTAGTTTTCTTCAATAGTCCGTACTGTATGTACTCAAGGAAAATTAAACATTAATTTGTAACACATCATTTTAAATAGCAGTGATGTTCGGATGTCATTTTTCTATGTATTAGTATGAATAATAAACTATTTAGGTGCCATGACAATGTTAGTTCATTTCTTTGGTATTTTGTTAAATACACAACTTACGTAGTCATTCAATATTGACTAAATATAATTATAGAAAGCAGAAGTAGGAGATCGGAACTTGGACTAGGGTACATAAGTGAAAACTTTTCATGCTGGCGAGATTTGGCTCTACTACGAATATCTGCTAAGTACCTATCTATGTTAGGCAAAGAGTATAGTATGTTAGGCCGCGTGGTGACGTATTCTACGGACTAAAATCGATATATTTGTCGACATACCTACCATATTTGGGGGTAGATCTCTATTTTGAGTACCAAAAACATATTTCCCCTTAAGAAAATGGCTACGTAAGTAGGCACTTATTTTTAACAGCTGAACATCGGATTTTTTTCCACTCCCTGCAGGACCCCGCGATCAAGGAAAGTAGGCTGTCAAGGTGTCATATTCTTACTGAAAGTGTAGTCAGAGGTGTCATAATATATTTTAGTCAATGCCTCGTAGGAAATCACACCTAAAATAAACCCGCGTAGGAGGTACAAATGTACACATTGAATTACAAAAATGTAAATTACCTATGCATCATATTATAAATAATGGTTGTACTAATAATAATAATTATTTTAGGTCAATCTGCACAACCCCACCTAGCCCCATAACTTAATTGCGGATAAACATATTTAGATACTTTTTTTTGTAAATACATATTATACATAGAAATAATCAATGCAAATATTCATATTCATGCATAAAATATTTGCACTGAGCGGGTATCGAACGCGCACCTCATGCGTAGCAGTAGCGTTCACTACCACCACGCCACAGAGTTAGTTCATAGACTCACTACCTACGACTCCTTATTAATACAGTCGAACGAATTGTATTTAAAGGACCTCCAATAAATGAGCCGTGTACCGCAAAGAAGGAGGCAGCACATCTCTCCTTCAGGGGAGATGCTGGTGTGCATTTGAACTGAGTTTAAATTTCTTAAATGTAAAAAAAATACTGTTATAACTTGGTTCATTAAAGAAAGGTTTTATAAATGGCGGACGTTATCACTTCCTCTCGCTCGCACACTAGTACTGTCTATACTCACTCACGCGCGTACCGTCAACACAAAAAAAAATATTGATCTTTATTTTCTTCCACGCTCTGTGCTCTTGATACGATGCATAAAAGAAAGGATTTTTAAATGTCGGCTTATACTTGCATTGACAGACTACACCTATCATACAAAATATCATTTTTTTTTTCAGTTTAAAAAAAATATTAACAAGACCGTTGTTCATAATAATGTTAGTTCTTTATTTTAACCAACATCATGATCTTCCATGATCCTCCTTATAGAATGTGATATACGTTCCTTTTTCAGGATGAAAGGACTCAATGTGCGTTTAAAAGGACTCTATGTGTAAAAGTAGGTACTGATTCCGATGAAAACAAAAATAGATGCCTTCACGTGTCGCGGGCGAAGCCGCCGACCGCAGCTACTTAGAAATTATTATGACCCGGTCTTGTTTTTATTATTTTTCAAATGAAAAAAATATATTTGAAATTTTATATGCTAGCTGTACTTTCCGTCAACGCAAGTACAAGCCGCCATTTATAAAACCTTTCTTTAATGCACCAGCTTATAAAATGATTAAATTTGAAGCCCTTAGTCGGCACTCTTTTCGGCACAAATTTAGAGATAAAACCTACTAGGTAGTTACATAAGTAGGTCCGTATTATTTGTACCTAAATGAAATACATGACATACATAATTAGTCTAATCAGTAGACCCTTAGACAACAGAATAAATAAGAGTAGACTTGTACTTAGTAATCAATAAATAAATATTTTTGTTTGTTATTTATTATTTATGTTTGTTTTGTTGTTGTTATGTATCTTCGGAATACAGAAGAAATTAATCATTGTCGATTATCAAAGTCGCGAATACTCGTGGGATGCAGACCGCTTCCAATCGGCCGGATAAGAGGTCGATGAGGGAAGCCTATATTCAACAGTGGACGTCCTTTGGCTGAAATGATGATGATGATGATAACGATAGCACATACTAACTTCTTAGTATTCTGTAAACAGGTTTGGGTACCCGAGGGATGAAATGAAATCATTTAGCAGTAGGTAGCGGTCGCGGCTTCACGACCCGTCTGGAGCATTTACTTTTTGGCTGGCAAACAAACACACGTCCCACCTGATTGAAAGTGGTTACCGTGGTCAATGGACGATTGCCACACCAGGGAGTCACATTCGTGCAGAGGGGAATAGGGAAGAGGAAAGACTGAAGGTTAAGAGAGATTCTGTGCTATTAGAGTAGAGACAAAAGAAAGTTTCTCGGTCTTCCCACTGACATCACAAAACCTCTCCAAATACTTTTCCAATCAGAATGGGGATTTGAATAGTTAGCACAATAACTGTCGTAGAATTTCATTAATATACTTAGTACCTACTACCAACCTAATAAGGTATCTAAGTATCATTAAGTACCTATGTTATTACCAAAATTAGTTTCTAAACATACATTTAACGTTTAAATATAAATCAAAATCATTCGTTCAGTATAATTTTTGTACTCGCTCACAACCGCTCTTCAAAGCCAATGTAAATGTCAATATGTCCGAAGTATTTAGGTTAATCAATATGTTATATTCACCTTACACTGTACGACATTCTTTGTTCATGTTCATAGGATTACTGGCCGTGGACGCCTGAAGCCGTGTAAGGTAGATACTTCGAATATGGACGTAGATTTGCAAATAATAACAGTCAAATATATCCAAGCGATGCTACAAAGCTAATAGATGAACGGATCTTGTGAGTATTTTATTAATACTTAGTAGAAATTACTATCGTACTTTTCTTTTTTATGACACGTCAGTTTGACTTCACGTCGCCTGACGGTAAGCTGAAGGCGAAGTCTCAGGAAAGAGGGTCACTATTATAAACACGTGCAGTATGGTCAGCTTGACAGCCTCATCAGATGATTTTCACGCCCCGCTTATAGGACCTGGATTTGTAGGAAGAAGACAACACGTGCGCGGCTAAGGAATTCGAAGACTTAACAGTGCGGCAGAGGAAAGACTCACCCAACCGCTTGGTTCTTGATGGAATATGCTGCACCGTATGCGGGTGACATATAATCCCTGCACGTATTGTCATGTATAGGAAAGTGTCAACGATGTACTCAATGATGAGTGCTTTCAGTCAAATGTTCTTGTTTGCCACCTTATTAATGTAATACCAACATAATCTTATAATATTTTATCTTAATTGTCACAGTAATTACTCAGTTATATCCAAAGTTCAAAGATTCAACTTCGGTCGAAGTCGGCGACTGTTTAGGAACTAGGTCCATTTATTGATTTTTGTTTGTTCCTATGTCTTTTGGGGAACAATTGGCAAGCTTCACTTTTTAGGTTTGCTTGACCTTAACGAGAGGAAGGTGACCCCAAGCCCTAGAGGGAACTATGCGCTAGTGCGCTAGAGCCTCGTCCGTGAATCAAGGTGAGGTTGGCCTGAGTCAATCAAACTATCAATTTGACCATCATGTGTACCTACTCATTTAAAATTGTTTTGTATTAACAGCATGTATCATCAAATACTTCGATGTAAACCTACCTAATGAAAATGAAGAATTAAATAGAATCGTGATATGGTGACTAAGGTTTGCGAATTAAGTAAGCAATGGACTCGGTTGCATTTACGCCATTTTTGGTATGAGTCCAACACTGAGATGTAAACGCTTACGTGTCGCAAAGGTCTGGTGGGCGCGAATGCGGCGTCGGCGTCAACTGCCGTCAAGGTGCGAGTGTGAGGGGCGCCTGCGCGGACGCAGACACAATCCGCGAGTCAGTTGCGAGGAGCGCGCGCGCACTCCGCGACACACGATACGAACGACACTCGCGACCAATATTTACTTTGTGTATGGCAATTAGTTGACAGAAATTATTTATGTTATGTGCAGTTTTTAATTTAAAAAAATATTTAAACTAAAATAAGAATCTCCTATATAAAAGTTAGTTCGTATGTAAATTTTATTGTGCGACCAAAATGACGATAAAAAATAAAAAGACTAAACAATCAAAATCGTCCGAAGTGACGTCGTCAAGTAGTGCTTCGACAAGTGTTCAGAAGACTAGCTCGTCCACCTCGGTGCAAAGTACCAATACTTTGCAAAAGGTCAGCTCCGGTAAGAAGGTTCGTTATATCGACGTAAAAGTTGAGGAAGATGATCCGCTCATGATAACCGACATAACCGATCATTCTTCGATAGCCGGCTCGACCATATCGGAGCATTATAACAGCCACCCGCACTACCTAATCACAGAAGCTCCTTCTATGACTGATTTGTCCCAAATAAGCTCACAGCATCACGTCAGTGATATGGCCTTGTCGACTTCGGGTGACTTTGTGTCTAATTCGGTACTGCAGGAGTCTTCTTCAACACAGGAGCAGATCTCCAAATCTGAAACATTCCAAACATCATCATCGTCAGTACAGCAATCTAGCTCCAGTCAAAGCCAAACCTTTGACAGAACTACTGATTCAACTACTGCCAATCAGACCCTGAATACAGCTTTCATCGACAATGCTCCAGGAAATGTGTCCAATACTAATACTTTCACGAAGCGATCTCATACAAGTAATGCTTCAAATGCCTTCCTACAAAATGAACGTCAGAATTTAGTTAGCCAGGTTTCTAATTCACCCACGTCTAAAACGAACACGGCTAAATCGACTGATAAGCAAAATGTTAAACAGGTCAGATTAATAGGTGGTAAACTCGTTCGGAATTCTCCTGAACCATCACAGAAAAATAAGAATGTACGATCAGACTCCTCAAATTTTTATGGTGGTGAAGGTAGCCTAGACAAAAAAGGCGGCACGAAAGAGTATAGTAGCACTTCCAAAACGAGTGAAACTAAAAGCAGCAATGTTACTAAATCATCATCATCATCTTATATTGTTGAAATTGTAGACGGCAAAGAACGTATCATTGATAGCTCAAGCAGGGAATGGGGTGATGCTCAAGAACACGCTTCAAAAGAAGACTATGTCAGTGTAAGTGGTACTGGTATAAAACCAATATCTGCCCAAAGCAGTCAAAATTATGACATGAAAGCAAAGTATGATACGGGAAAGGATGGCCAAAAACCTACAAGTGAGATGGTAGTAGCTGAAGATTCTAAATTCATTCAGGATGGTAAGCAAATAACTACACATTCGAGTGTGATTTCAGAAAAAGACAATGTTGCGAAACATAAACAATATATTACCAATCAGGAAAATGTGCTATCTGGCCAGCAATCATCTCTAACTAGAGATGGTCAGCCCCAATATATTATCCACCAAGATAATATAACTTCTGACCATCAATCATCTCCAACAAGAGGCAATCAACATCAAAATATAACGAACCAAGAATATGTAACGTCTGATCGTCAATCGTCTACGATTAGAGATGATCAACATCATCAATACATAACACATAGTGATCATATAACATCTGATCGACAATCGTCTACAGTTAGAGATACATCTGAGCAACGAACCATAATTAGAGACGACCTACAGCAGCATAATGTCACAGATCGTGATCATAATAAATCGGATCGACAGTCTTCCGTGAGAAGAGATGATCAACAATATACTACAACACGTGAAAATGTAACATCTGACCAATCATCTGATACTCGACACTCAAGTCATCAGTCTAAAATTACATCCGAAGATTATACCACCAATCAAACTAGTACAGACATTGTTAAACGTACTACTAATAGAGATGACCGGAGACGTGATATAAATCAAACAGATTCTTCGAACTTTTACGGCTATGATGCAACCATTCAAGATGAACTCAAGAAAGTGGGCAATATTTTACAAGTCCCCGACACTGAATCTGTAAACTTTTCAACAAAAATATTGAAAAGTAATACAAGTAGCGCTCAGCAAGCTTCTACATCATCTTATGTAGTTCAAATTGTTGATGGAAAAGAGACTATTGTAAACACGGCCCACAGAGAGTGGGGTGATAATAAAGAACATTCTACACATGAGAAAAGTCATAATATCGGTGGTACAGGAGTTAAGCCACATCACGAATATTCACGACATGTATTAGACAAAGAATCACATTATGATACTGGTAAGGATGGAGTTCCTAAAAGTTCTTTGCAGGTAACAGAAGAATCTGCCTTGTATAAAGATGGCAAACGAATTGTATCTACCAGTAATACATATGGTGGAGATTTTACTAAGAAGAAACCAATAACTGAATATGTGACTGAAATTCATGATGTACCCGATAAAAGTATTCCTGACAAGGTGGATAGAGGTATTCACCCTTCTAATCTAGTGCCGTCCGAAATCAAAAATGTTCAGGATACAAGGGATGTAAAAGACACCACTGAATTTATTTCCACAGAAAAACATAACGTAACTAAAGAGACAACATCTGCTACCACTTCTCAAACTAAAGATACGTTGACCACATATGAAAGAAGCACTGGAACGTGGAACGGGAAGTTTGTGTACGAGAAAGACAATGATCGCCCTAAACAACCAAAACAAATGTCTCCGTTTGGTAAACCAGAACAACCAAGACATCGCCTAACGCGTCAGGATACTCATGAAAATATAATATTATCGTCGAGAGATATAAAAGATTTTACTTCAATTAGCGATTTGCGAAAACTTATTGAAAATTCACAAACTAAAAAAGACATAAAGGTTAGCAACAAAAATATTGTGATTAATAGAAATATTGATGATAAAATATTGAAGGAAATCATTGAAACTGTTAACAAATATCCATTTAAAAGGATCGAAAAAGTAACACTTGGGACTAAATTTAATGAAGATGTTAAAGATCTGTATGAAGGTATCGATACAGAAGAAACAACTGTATTAACCTCCACTACGGGGGAAACTACTAGAAAGGCTTTCGAAGTCGAAAAAACTAAAAGTCAAATAGAAGTTACTCGGTATATCACCGAGAATGGCATTACGAGGAAAATTACTACATATGAAGATGCTAAGGAAGATGATAAGATCAGGACGGACGTCTTTGTCGACAAGAGCCAGTTAGACTTCAAAAACTTGGTAAGAATTTTTATTTTTAGTACTAATTAGTATTATCATGAATTTTAAAGTGACACCATTGTTTTTATTTTTGATAATTCAGAAAGTGATATAATAGAACGTAATAGAAATGATACAATGTTGGAACGGAGATAAGTGTATTATGTATTTCAGCACGATGTCCGAACAACCGAAGACGTTATTCGAGAGTATGATGTGGTGGACCATGCTATCACGGACACTACAAGGAAAGATACGACTGTCAGCACCGTCTACGATGAGCAGATCATCGACGACAGGAAAACTATGCGTGACGACAGAACCACAGTTGAAGAAACCGTTATCATCGAGGATCGCGAGACCAGGCCTAGAGGTGGCCCAAGGAAACCGGAGAAAACTGTTATTAAAGAACAGTGCATCTGCGAAATCTGTACTTGTGGGTGAGTTACTTATTTTTTTATTTGGATTTATATTTTTATTTGAAGGTTGAGTAGTATACTCGTTGAAATTAAAGTAATTATTTCCTGTAAGCTGTTTCACCGGTACCTTTTTTGTCACACTGGCGTCCATCACATCATATGTCTGTAATATATTCGTCTATTAATTTTAATTCTTATTATATACCTACTTACTTAAATAAATTTATTCAATTCGCCTACGGCAGTCCACAGCTGGACATGACCTGAGGTTTTAGCGTAACTTTTATATTTGTAGTTATATATACCTACACGTTTTTTTAAATAAGTCTTAATTAAGTAGGAATAAGTTAGGTTAGGTTACTAGTAATGTATTTAAAAAATTACAACGTTTTTGCATTGCGTTGTAATACATAAGTACCTATATTATATCTTTTATTGCGTGGGAGCTCCTTAACAGAGGTAGCGTCCAAACAAACTTAGAAGTAGATACCTAGCCGAAACGTTAAACCAACCAAAAGGTAAATTATTTTATTTACCATATGATCGCGGTAATATCTGGGTTTCACTAACCATATAGGTGCTTATATTATATGTGAAGAAAACGTGTTTAAAAGATAACCTCTTTCACCATTGTTATTGCATACAAAGATAATGAGTTCAGGTGCGGCGTTGATACCGAGACAAATTTTGTTAGTTTCTAGCTGATAATGGGTATCTGATAATATCGGTCACATAAATACAACGTAACCAAAGTAACATACTTCATTTGAATTTAACGAAAACAAACTTTCATAAAGTATTATTATTTATTGATCGAAGTTTAAAAGTAATATGAACGTATGACTACTAATTAATTCATACATTATAATGTCACGTTTCATTTCACGTTCACAGTTCAAACGATGGAATTACCAATAAAGAAGCACATAGCTTTATAATAGGTGTTGTATTTGTATTCTATGTATCATTGTATGTATTAGTCATTTTTGTATGTATGAGTGCTCCATAGTGACCATGAGAAGTCATAATGTGTAGTCATCACCTTTTTTGTTATGTTGCAATACTTAGTACTAAGCCAATGAAGGCCGAAAAACCAGTTAATTATAGATTTGCTAATGCACTTTTATGTTATACCTAAACATCTATTTTGTCTGTGGCTCCACACGAATAGTATTAAGTTTTAGTGTCACATGGAATGGATGGCCTAAGGCCTTTTATTTTAGGACCCGACCCACTATATTTTTTTCTAAACAAAAAGATACACACATAATTCAAGAAATATATTCACATTTCTAATATTATTAGAAAGGAAATGAAATACTGGATACGTATAATAAGTACGCCAGTTAAATGAATTATGAATATTTTAATATAGTAGCACATTGTTATCACACGTATAATTTCTTCTGATAGCAGTGATTAAATAAAATAAAATTTTAGAGAGCCTGAAAATATTACCTACTTTCGTTCGTTACGTCTGAAAACCTGTGCAGTATTTATAGTCACACTATTTGATTAAACATTTTAGCGTCGTTCTTTGTATGTAGAGAATAAATTCGTGGAATATCGTGATGGTATTCAGAGTACAGCATAATGATCTGTGACAACTTCGTTCGATCAACCAAATGAGGTGGGGCTTACGTAATAACTTCTAACCGTTCGTTTCAATCGACTCGCATAGCAACACATCTCAAACAGCCTTATTTATACAATACTAGTGTAGCTGACTGTGTTATCGAAAAATAAGTATTTTGATTTTTTTTTATTGCCTCTCATAAATATAATCAATCTAAGTTAATTGAAACAATTATGGATACAGAAAGGGGTAGGCAGAGGTACTAGAACCCACATTTCGCCAGTTTATGTTTAGGTCCCACTGTAATAGGTGACGAGCCTATTGCCATTAACTGGGCACTTATAAACGACGATAAATACACACATAACTTCGAAAAGCATCGAAAAGTCATTGGTGTGTGCCATGGTAAAACCTGGGATCGAACCCGAGACCATTACCACTAGGTTACCGCGGTTTTATGCCATACTTACATGCCATATTTTATTCCATGTTTTCAATAATCTCGCAGTTGTTTGTTACAATAATTTATCTAATTCCTTTTGAATGAAAAATCCTAATTCGATGCAAAACAATAAAGTAATCTAGAATTTATTATTTTACATCGTGAAGTAAACATACTTATCTGTCTAAGTAAATATGTTTAATTAATTCTTATCGAATCCATGTTAGTTGTTGTGTTGAACTCTGATACTTGCATCGTGGTCGAATCCGCTGGACCCTGATTTTACTAATTGTTAACATTTGTCAAACTACTGAGATTGCAAAAACTGTCATTGAATTTTTAACTTTACTACCATATAAATAAGTACCTATATATAGTATAAAGGGCATCGTGTATAATAAAGGAAACGATGTTTTGTCTTGTCTATATCGTTAATGTTTTGATCTTTAAGAATGAAGTCAAAAATTCAATGGTAGTCTTTGTAATTTCAGTGATTTGGCAATCGCTAACAATTAGTATCGGGGTCTTGTTCTAAATAGACAGTTGATGATTCAATACAAACTATTCTATTATCGTAAATATGACAGTAAACAATAGTACAATAAATATTTTAGTCCATGTTTATCTGTCCAACGCTGCACTCTTTTCACTGTAGTAGCATTTGGCAGAGTGCCTATTATTGAAAATGAACACATACTCACTTTATCTTCAATGTCACGGTCAAACAACTCATTGAGCTCAGAAACAAAACAATATTCAACTTAACGAGAAATAAAATATGGTCTGAATAAAATATGAGTCATGTATCGAATTGGTTTAGCAATACCTTTTACTGCTGTTGCCTTGCTTCATACATTCTACAGCGTGGGCTGTATTCGAATAATGCAATTAGTATCGACCTCAATCTCTGCAATCTCAAACACGTTTATTTATATAAGTACATACAAAATCTAGTTATCATGGCAAGACATCCTATGTACAATCAACATAACGTATTTATTCTTTCGTTTAAAGATATCTGATGAGTAAACTTAACTATCCTAATTTGGAAAGTTTTACTGCTTAAGATAAGAAGTCATTAGCATTAGGTAATCTATGCTATTACCAAATAGGATAAGCAATCATGTACCTCGGCTCACATTGCTTTTTTTTTGTTACAGGAGAATTGTTTAGTTCACCTATTTGTATAATATTACTTATTTTACTTTATTTTTTTTTCACAAAGGTTCGATTCATACAATTTACTATTTCAGTCTTAATCTTTTGGGGAAGACTGGCATCTGCACTCAGAGCCGTATTTACATATGGCAGGGGCCCTGGGCACACAAGACTTTAGAGACCCTTTTTGAAAGTTTTAGATTTTTCTTAAGTTGATGTGTGAGAAATTGTTTTTTTCCGGGGGGCCTCCCTGAGGCGGTAGGCTCGAGAGCCCCTATGGTCAAGACGGCATTGTCTGCATTAGGAAAACCTGTCAAATATATATTTACTGTGAATATTGTTTACATTTAGGTACCTACACTAAATGAAATAAAATACGTGTTTATAAAATAATATTCCTGTACAATGTCGTCGCTGATAGCATGACAGAGGTTAATTGATGACAATTATATTTAATTCGTTGCCCTAAATTACTCTATCAAACGAGTAAAATGTAAAATAGGATCAATTGTACATTTTACGACGAAATGATAGATTATTGTTCCTATCACCTAAGCTACCACTTCTAATTGAATTCCGCAACACTAAAGTGACTTCAAATTTAGCATCATGGGCTCCCCTACTATACCCACTAAACAACAGATACCACGGTAACACAAGGTACCTACCTATGCGGTCTGAGATGGGTAATTATGAAGGGTAATTATAATATTTTGATAAAGATTATTAGCAACCACAATTACTAATATTAGTAATATTCTCTCTATTCTCAAACGGTTTTAAGCTCAGCGGCTTGTTAGGAGTGGGCTCACATCGTCGGTATGACAGAATTTGAACTTGGAACCTGTCAATCGTAAAGATGACCAAACAGTTGAGATCTCAGAATACAAAATAAAAAAATAAAAATTGTCTATTCTGAGTTTGAGATGAGACAACGATATAAGTATAAATAGATGACTTCCATTGAAGCTGTTGATTGTTGAACAAGTGTATTACGTGTAGGTCACGACTCGCGACTCTACTCGACCGCGTCTACTTCCTCGACTACGTAATCCTCGCATACATCATACATACCTACTCATTATGTACATTGGGTTACTTCTAAACAACTGATTAAACAATGACGGGAACAATAGCGTTGAATAGTTAAACGATAGTTTTATTGGTGAAACCTGGAGCCTATGTAGCACAGTCTTAGAAATAATTCGAAACTTAAATAATTCGTAACACAAATAATACAAAACTTAAATAATTCCAAACCTTTATACTTCGAAACTTAAATAATTCAAAACTTCGAAACTTAAATAATTCTAAGAAACTGAAATAATTCGAATAACTTCGTTCGAAAATTGATTCGTGCTAAACTGGATATCTTATTGTCCAGAGACTTCCACTAAAACTGTCCATCTAATGGCTAGGTACCTACCCAGCTGTTTATTTAGGTACACAGAATTTGGGTTAGCTACAATTTAGTGTTCCTAGAATTTTGTGTTACGAAATTCTCAGTAGTTTGCAATACGGAGTTTAGAAACGGACTCAGTATGAGGCAATACGAGATCTTTAAATAAATACAGCCATGTCAAATGTGAGTGTAGAAATGTGCCCTTAGGGGAATATCTAGTATGAGCTAAGTATTAGGGATATAGTACAGTCGGTTATAGTGATCACTATTCACCAAAAAAACAGTTGCACGTGAGTGTATCAGTGATCTACACGTTAATGTGGCGAAGGGTCTTAATAATACGATTCCTGCCAGCTTTTCAATACTTAGGTTCAATGGTACATGCATGATCAAAGTAAGTTTTCATTTTCCACCGGCTTTTGAAAATGTTCAACCTCATCTCGCCTAGCATCTTTGCCAACAGTAAATATTAAAAATAAATGAAATATTTTATTAAAGGTTTCGTACATGCCTGTACATGCACAAAAAAAGCAATAAGTTTCTACCTAAATACATGAACGTTAAAAATTTAAAATGATTGGACAGCATGATACACGAATTGAGTGGATTGTAGCTGGCAGCTATGGCATTACATTACATCACGCTATATTGTCTGTTACACTCGCAATGAGCATGAAGGACACTTTTTACATAACTTCTACTGCCATTAAAATACAGGTCCTACTGTACACGTAAAAAATGATACAAGAAAAAGTATCCTAAACTACTACGCATATGATGCATTATCGCTTGTGTTAAAAAAAAACGTGCCTAGTTAAATGAACTTCAGTGAATGAATCTAACTGCAAAATGTTTTCCTATTAACATTAACGAACGGTGGTTCTGTACCGTATCGCGCCCGGCACCTACATATAATCTAACCCACCTAGGTACGTAGATATCTTTAGTTGAAGATAGATCAGCCTGTTCATTGGTTGCAATTTTTTTTCAATCATATGATTCCTACAACATGTCGTACCTAATCAAATTAAGTAAGTTTTGGATAAAATTCAAACAATTAAGTAGGTATGGTGACTACAGATACTGGAATAAAAATAAGCATTAACAGATTACCGCGGTTAATAATAACCTTGTGTTGTGTTTCCGAGTAGGGTAGCCAGAGCTCACTGGAGAGGTTTTGTGTTGACAGTAAGAAGACCGGTAAACCCTTCTTTGTGATTTGCACTGACAGCACAGGACACTCTTAATCTTCTCCCCTTCCTCTCTTTATGATAGATAGCACGAATGTGACGCCCCTGGTGTTTCAAACGTCCACAGGAAACGGTAACCACTGTCCATCAGATGGGCGGTGTGCTTCACTGTTACCATAATTAGTCGTGGACTAAAAATGAGCGAAAATAGCTTACTGAATTATTGCCTATCCAGCCTATATTTATATTATAACTCGGAAGTTTCGTTTGTTGCTCATGACACAGATTATATTATAATAATATATTGTTAATTGTAAATCTAAGCGTTTGACAATGGTCCTTCTTAACATAAATATCACATTCCTAGATGGCAGTCAGTCCAGTTTTTACAGGGACTCGTACCTACGCAACTTTAGTTGACTACAAAAGCAGCCTAATATTAGGCGGACTTGTCAACTTAGGAGAAAGTTATAAACAATTTAATTTTTGCATATTTTGAACTCTCTTCTCGGCTCGCTAAATGCAGATAATAACTTAGTGAAATCTTACCGTAGAGATCTAAAAAGTCGCAATTATAATCCACTTTCATTATATTAATTGAAATATATCTTAATAATTGAGTTTCATTGTGGACTCGACACACAATATTACGAATAAGAGACTTTTCACATTAAATAATTCTATCGACGTCTTGGATCTTGTAATCTACAATGTAATTTTCCCACCATAAGTTGACATTGTCGGCACTGCTATCTTTACAAAAATTTACAATTAGTATGCTTCAATGACAGTGGATCGTAAATTATACTTACGCTCTCAGAATTACCTAGAGTAGGTAACTAAATGTCTAGCATCTAATATTATCAAAAGTATTTACAAATCCAATCTTCGTTAAATGAAAAACGGACAAGCAGCTCGATTGAAATCGGAACAAATTCCACGTAAAGGCTTATAAAGAAAGTTGTAAGCAGTTTCGACTTTCCTATGGTTTATTATAAAATATAGACTTGTTATCAGAGATGTACAAAATACTTTTCGAAAAGTATTTAAATACAAAATGCAAATACTTTTTTAATATAGTATTTCAAATGCAAGATACAAAATACTTTTGCCTTTTGTATTTAAATACTAAATACAAAATATGTATTTTCAAAATACTTTATTGAAATAAAATACTTTATGGTAATTTTCTTTATTTATTAAAGACTAGCTGTTGCCCGCGGCTCCGCCCGCGTGGACTTCTGATCCCATTCCCGCTGCTTGGACTTCTGATCCCGTTCCCACTGCTCCATAAAAACCTTCCGTAGAATTCAAGGAACAAATAAAAGAATTACTGGAATCGGTCCAGCCGTCTTGGAGTTATGCGCTTACCAACACATTTCGCGATTCATTTTTATATATTAGATTTTAAAATCACAAGCTCTTCAAAAAGAGCATCTGACATGTTGCGTCTGTGTGGACGCATAATCGTACCGGTTTTTTATAAATATATTTTTCTATTTATGTATATTTTTTTTTATGGCACGTCAATTTGACTTCACCTCGCCTGATGTTAAGCTGAAGTTAAGGCAAAGTCTCATGAAAGAGGGTCACCATTGCAAACACGTTCAATTTGTCGTATATACATTCATAAGCACTTAAATACGAATCGTTAAAATAACGTCTCATTGCCTACATGGCATATTGTTTAAATACAATTTGTTTTGGCATTTTTTTAAAGACATTTCGAGCGAACAACACAGAAATAATGAAATAGCTGTCAACACAGCAAAACGTAACAGTGACTTTGAGGATTGTCAAAAGGGGTCCCTTATATATTATTGGTCAGGTTTTATGTGCATTTCATTTCATCTGTCATTTTGCACATAGACTTTCAAAGTTGCTGAGCCACTAGTGGCCATTTTTTGTTTTTACTGAATCGCGGAATGCTTTATAAAAATGAAGCTAAGAATAAAAAGTATTTTGTATTTTACAAACCATTTCACAAATACAAAATACGTCTCGAATAGTATTTCAAATAAAATACAAAATACTTTTTTAAAAAAGTACTTAAGTACAAAATCCAAAATACGTATTTTGTATTTTGTATTTGTATTTTAAATACAAGTATTTCAAATATGTCACAACTCTGCTTGTTATAAGTGCAATATTATATGTAATGAATGAGCTACGAAAACCTACTCTTGTAGATATGCTAATAATGAACACTATTTAATTAATTAATTATGATAATATGGACTAAAACGAATAGAATAAACATTCTGGAATAATATCCCCAATTCTACTAATTGTCAACCATTCTCAAGCCACTGTATATCTTGTAAAGTGAATGATACGATGTAATGAACTCTTTTGCATTTCATTTTGAACTTTACATGTATGTTAATTAAGTCGAAAATTTAATGGCAGTTTTTGTAAACTCAGTGGTGTGTGTGACTATGGTTAGCAATTAATGGAATCGGAGTCCAGATATAATTTTAACCAAGGCATAATAGTAAGGGTCATATCTTTTACATACTGCTGCAATCGATAGTACTTTTAAGTACGATAATAACATTATAAAACATTCATAAATTTTATCTTTACAATTAGGTATTATGTAAGCAGATATCTGTAGTCTAATCTGTAGTGTTGTTTATTATTTTGGCCTACTTCAGAATTGCAATGCTAGATTGCAAGAAAAACATATTGACAGATTGATGAAGAAATTACAGTATTCGCTTTTTAATTTTATATTAACTTTACCCAAATAACTTTATTACAGTTAGTAGGCAGTACCTAACTAAGAATTGTTGTTTAACTGTTCTAATGAAGTTTGCACTCAAAGGTAAAAGATTATTAGTCGACGGCAAAAGTATTATTTGAAATGCTAATATTTATCAGGGATTCACATTAATCGATACATTAATAGTAAAGTGGATTAGTAAAAGCAGCTGAGTGCTGCATAGTACTTAAGTAATATAGCTAATGATTATGCATATTTGGGCATTTAACGATTGGGTTATTTCAGGATTACTTTATTACAACAACAGTCTGATGTGATGTGTCTGATACTTTCCAAGACGTTAATTGGTAGTGCTTGTGCGGCCAAGCACGTAATTTATTTCCTTCTGATTTACACCACATAGCAAAGCATCTTTTTTTTTTTTTTCAAATAATATAATTAATTTTCGGCATACTTACCCATTTTTTGTACAAAGTGCCCGATTAGCGGCAATAGGCTCGCCCCTTATTACGTAGGACCGAAAATCATAGTTGGCGAAATGTGGGTTAGTGGGTGTTTAATACACCTCTGCCTACGGTTGATGCCTCTGATTGCGGGTTAGCATATGTATATTATGTATGTAGCAAGTTAGCAACAATCTTCCAAGACTCAGTTCTATCTTAAATATCAATTCGGTCTACTGTTTACATCTATGATCTATTGTTCATTATTGATGATGAACCTTGATTAGTTTCGCGTACAGATTCTATTTATTAAATACAGTTAGTATATAAACTGTTGTTGTTGTTTATACAGTTATTATTTAAACACTAGCGGTGAATACTAAATGTATTACGGTACTGTTACTTTTATTAGAAATCTTATAGCATCAACCACATCACTGTGTAAACCTGAATTCAACAAAATTCTACGTATGAGAGAATATATACGAGTACTTTGCACTCACGAGTAATTTTATGGACAAAATACTTGTGGGTTATAATATAAGTGGCAAATTATTTGAAGGCCCCAAGAAAAAAGGGATTCATGTTCTTTTTTGAGTTTTCATTTCAATTTCTTCGTTCTTCGTTTTGCAATCAGAGCACACAATTTTAAAAATGATAAATGGTAACTGACTTCGCATAAATAAATTCGATATTTATTAAATCACTACAATTTCACGCGCATTTTATGCCATGGCAGGTAAAATACTTTAATTACTCAAAACAATAAAATTTTATTGAACTTCTTTTTCTATACCCTTCAATTGTTTCTTTGCTAATCTGCAAGTTTTATTTAGATAGGAAAAGGACCTTGATAAAGGCTGAGGCATATTAGAAATAGGAGAAGATTTGTCATAAAATATTCTAACAATTCCGTTATAACATCTTGGTGGTTCTGATGTGAGATCAACACAGTTTTGCACTGTCCTGAGACAATCATTATATTTACCATTCCGTACCAGCGTACCAAGTAACTATTTATTAATCTGTGGCTCCATTACTTATTATATTACCCAATATAAGTACTGGTACAGATGGCAACACACCCAATATACCTACCCATATTAGGTGCAATTTAGATATCTTATTACTTATCTCATTAATATATTTAATACCCAGTTCGCTGCTTTTTATGTACTTTTATCTTTAGATGCATTATAATGCGTGTTAAATGATTAGACTATACTTAGTCGCTTGCTTTAGTTACCTATTATTAAACAGTGTATCTTTGAATACAGGGTCATATCTTTTAGTTAAATGCATGTCTACAATATATTGACCGATTACGCGATTGACATACAACTGCATTCATATAAGTCTAACAGTGGACAAAAAACAAAGGCGATTATTCCAGGACTTACGTCATTTCGACCACGAATTAATGATACCTAATATTCAGTGTATCGACTGTCCATCACTGAGTGCACAACTGATATTGATGTCAGTTATTGCGATGATAAACCTTGACAATATGACGTGTTTTCTCGTTCCATTATAATGTAATTTATATAAATACGGGAGATAGTGGTATCTGAGGCTAAGTGTGAACTAACGCAAGTCACAAGTTTGGATAAATAGCAGAAATAGTGTAAAGTACCTATACGAATTCATTGTTCCGTGATAGGTACCTACCACAGATACGTACAACTCCAAACGTCACGTTTTGTGATATGTGAAATCTATACTATACTTTGTAAAATGTAGCTTGGGTCCTATGACAGCTGTCAGTGAAATCCCGCACATGAAGTCTTGAATTTTCTATTATTGAATGTAGTAGCTGTCAATGTCATACTTTATGGGCATACAGAGCTAATTAGTGATGGGCGATGAATCATCGTGACCACATATTATGAACTATCCATATTTTGAATAAAGCTTAATTTAAAATTTGAAATTAATAGAAGAAAAAAATAATTAGAATTTAATCTTATTGCTTAGGTATTTTAATATCATAATAATGTTTATATTTCAATATACTTGATCCTAAATAATATTGAGTAAATAAAATCCTACATTCAATCCATCAACGCCCTGAACCTGTTTTTGGATTTTGTAAGAAGACACGCCGCGTTTGGCTCTTGGGCATGATATAGGCATAAGATACACGCGCCGATATCTTGTTTGATATGAACTTCCACTGATCCACTCCACTCATTCTCATCAGTACGAGTGCCAACGCATTGTATGCTACGTATATTCCGTTCTCATTACAATTAAATACACACATACAATTAAATTAAACCTAATTATATGTAACATGCATCAATAATAGCTGGTAGTATCGATATTTTCATCGAATTTCGGACATCCCTATGAACCAAATTTTGACATCTGTCATAGGACCCATGCTATATTTTACAAAGTATAATATTATAAAGAGGAAAGATTTCTTTGTTTGTTTGTAACGAATAGACTCCGAAACTACTGGACCGATTTCAATAATTCTTTCACCTTTAAAAAGCTACAATATCTAGGAGTAACATAGGCTATATATCATCACGCTACGATCCAAGGGAGCGGAGTAATAATCATAAACCTCAATTGATCCGGTAAATTTCTATCCATAGGCGCTAATGTCGACAGCAAGGCAACAGCTAGTTATTAATATTCAAATGATTGTACGCTATTAGAGTGTTTTCGCTGAAGCGGAAATGAGCGGAGCGTAGCGGAGCCGTCCTGAAATTGACCTATCTTATGAGTACTTGGAACGGTGATATGAAACAAGGAATATCTTTCAGTACGTCGAAACTATACACGGAAACGCATTGAGGTCTTACGACTTTCTAATATTACTGCAATCTGACTAATTCTCCTTCTAAAACTCACCTTCTCTAGATTTATTAGCCTCGACTAGTATTAACCACAGCAAGAAATACTTCCCGACGGTTTCATTTAATTAATAATTATATAACAGTTTTTTTTCAAGTTGTAGATAAGTACCGAGGTGAACTATGTAAATGAACTTGAACTACGGGCAAAGACCTGAATTTCAATATTGTTTTGTCTAAAAAATATAAATAAATAAGTGTACTTATATAAAAAAATAAGAGCCGCGGTAGCCTAGTGGTATGGGCAATGGACTGCTGAGACGAGGTCTCGAGTTCGATCCCAGGTTTACCATGGCACACACCAATGACTTTTCGATGCTTTTCGAAGTTATGTGTGTATTTATCGCAGGTTTATAAGTGCCTCGGAGAGCACGTTAAGCCGTCGGTCCCGGTTGCCATACAAACATCTATGGCAGTCGTTACGGGTAGTTGGAGCCCTCAAAAGTCCAATCAGCCTAACTTGGAACTTCGATATCGCCATTGGTCATTAGACCATTGGTTGTGGAGGTCAGATGGCAGTCGCTTCACAGAAAATATCAAAGTTCAGCCGCATCACAGTTAGACTGGAAAGCCGACCCCAACTGAGTTGGGAAAAAGGTTCAGGGAATGATGATGACTTATATAAAAAAATAAACCGGTTACGAAATGAGTCAACACTACTTTGAAAACAAAAAAACATATTTTTATTGTTTATTGTAATGCATAAATAGTAGTAGTATAGACGTCTATTTGTGTAGTCTATATTCCAAATATCTGTCTTTTAAGAATTTACATTCACAAGAATAAAAAGTGATACAGTTACCGTCTAACAAGCATGTCTCCTCACTGCAAGTTATTTTTTCAAGATCCATACTTACATAGGCACAGTATAGTCGTAGGTCCTTATACCTATATGACCCGATTATTGTGCCAGAAATTCCATAACAGCACCCAAATTCTCTATGCAGCAGTGCTGCACTAATTGTAGCAGTACTAAATGGCAGTGAGTTTGGCTACTATGATAAAATTACTAAAATTCCCAAAAACAGAATTTTGCAGGTAATATTTCAGATATGAAAATATCAATAATTATCTGTTATTTTCTGCCTAATATTGCTTTGTGTTAAACAACGTTTTGCGACTGTACTAGAAGTATACAATAATCAAGTCACAGTTAAAGTTGATTTACAATTCGTCACAACGAATAAGGAATGCTTGCTTCTCAGCAACGAATAAAAAACTGACTTCAATTAATGAACAAGTGCGTAATTGTGTCCTCAGCGATTTATTGCTCCACTGACCAACAGTCATGGCAGAAAGCGATTCAACATTAAATAGTGGAGTTATACTAGTTTGTCATAGATTCAGGCAACCTGCGCCAGCGTTGCGTACTCGACTGTAACACGTGAGGCTTACGTGTGCAGTCACCATAACTGTGAGTGTTGTTATGGCTTGTTATATGTTATAAACTACTGTGGACCAAAAGGGCTTTGTGCTGATTGCCACATTTCAAATAGGATCGGTCAGGATTTATGCAAGCAACTATGTTAAACATTATGAAATGGTTGCTAAGGAAATATTCCTAGTTTTACAGAACATTACACAATGTATTTTTCACCACAGCAGCTCAAACAAGTAAGTTTTGCTGCGTAAAAACAGTGTGCAAAATGCGATTTTGCTCACTCAGTGAGACAAAGTAGCTTTTTAATTTTTTTTTTAATTTTCAAGAAAGAGTGCCAACCATAGATTCAAAAAGAATTGTTCCGCGAATAACTTTCGAACTACATACACTGCACTCTGTCTCTTGGCCGTCCATAAAAAAGTTCGAGTGACAAACACAAGTATTTTGAAGGTTTTTTTTTTAATTTATGGCACGTCAAAGGTCCTATTTCGAAATTCTAAATTTGAAAGATATTTGTAAAAGAATAACCATGTATTTTATTTACATTATTTAATAATTATAATTATATAATGTTATTGAATACCAAAATAAGTAATGCATAAGTATTTATAATGATTACTACCTATTATCAACATTTGAAAAATAAAATGTCACGTACGCTGTTTCTGAACACACCTTAAAAATAACGGGTATAAAATTTAACTTTTAACTTTCAACTTTAAATTTGCAGAACAGCAATAAGTAATTAGATTAATTATTAACTTTTAAAATTTTCAGCATTATTTTAATTAATAATAGGTGTTCTGTTCTGTTAATAAGTGTTGCATTATCTTCTAAGTAATATTTCTAATGTGTTCTCGCTGCTGAAGTGAAAAGTAATGTGTGCCACACGAGAGCAAAATTATTTGCATCTCGTGCATTTGAATCCCTCACTACGCTCGGGATTCTACATTAGAATCACTCGCTACGCTCGTGATTCAATCCTAGAATCCCTCGCTTGCTCAGGATTCAAAATCAGCACTCGCAGCAAAAAACAGTTTTGCTCTCTTGTTGCACAAATAACTATTTCACCACAGCAGCTCAAACAAGTGAGTTTTGCTGCGTAAAAACAGTGTGCAAAATGCGATTTTGCTCACTCAGTGAGACAAAGTAGCTTTTTAATTATTTTTTTTTAATTTTCAATAAAGAGTGCCAACCATAGATTCAAAAAGAATTGTTCCGCGAATAACTTTCGAACTACATACACCGCACTCTGTCTCTTGGCCGTCCATAAAAAAGTTCGAGTGACAAACACAAGTATTTTGAAGGTTTTTTTTTAATTTATGGCACGTCAAATGTCCTATTACGAAATTCTAAATTTGAAAGAAATTTGTAAAAAAGAATAACCATGTATTTTATTTACATTATTTAATAATTATGTAATGTTATTGAATACCAAAATAAGTAATGCATAAGTATTTATAATGATTACTATTATCAACATTTGAAAAACAAAATGTCACGTACGGCTGTTTCTGAACACACCTTAAAAATAACGGGTATAAAATTTAACTTTTAACTTTCAACTTTAAATTTGCAGAACAGCAATAAGTAATTAGATTAATTATTAACTTTTAAAATTTTCAGCATTATTTTAATTAATAATAGGTGTTCTGTTCTGTTAATAAGTGTTGTATTATCTTCTAAGTAATATTTCTTATGTGTTCTCGCTGCTGAAGTGAAAAGTAATGTGTGCCACACGAGAGCAAAATTATTTGCATCTCGTGCATTTGAATCCCTCACTACGCTCAGGATTCTACAGTAGAATCACTCGCTACGCTCGTGATTCAATCCTAGAATCCCTCGCTTGCTCAGGATTCAAAATCAGCACTCGCAGCAAAAAACAGTTTTGCTCTCTTGTTGCACAAATAACTATTATATCCGTGAACCCTGACAAGTGCCAGAAACCGTATTAATATATGCAAATCAATACGTTTTCTCTTTTTAACATCACAGCAATGTAAATTTCCTTGAAAATTTATTTCATTCACGGTTTATTGTTAGTAAAAACTCGCCTATATATTTTCTCCTTAGTAGATTTTGCGATGACGTTTAACAAATGTGGGTGAAACGCAGTCAGAGGAGGATGAGTCCAATGAAGATAAATTGTGATACATGAGAAATAAAAAAGTACCATAACTTTTATTCTAACAATTTTTATTCTATCCAAGACAGACAATGAAGAAGACCCAACACTAATATACATGGTGAATATTCCGTTGACATTTTAAACCGTTGTATCTATTCACAGTTTCGTTTCAAGAAGGGCAATTCGCAGTCAACAGTACTCGTAGTACCTACTTACCTACTGACTGTATTTAGTGTCAGTGATAGAAGGATTTTCACCTTCAATTTGAATGCGAAAATCCTTCTTTCCTTTTTAACTGTCAGCTCGCAAAATGTGCTCCGTACTAGATTGTGTGTTATGTAAACTATGCCTTATATTTTTCTCAGTTTTATGGTCTAAAATATTAAAACCATATATTACACATGTCCTGCTATTTGAATTTGCGTTCTAGCTAGTAGACATTGTAGATTTATTTATACATTTAATTGTCACATTATTATTAATCACGTGGCCACCGATCGTTTGATGTCATTTATGATTTGAACATGGACATAAATGATCACGACTGGCATTGGTATACAGAGTCGCGTGTTTCAAACTCATTTTAAAAGGGGACAAATTATTACTGGTGACTCGATTTCTTTGAAAATGTGATGGATGTTTATTTATAAATATATGTCACAAGGTCACTTCTTGTAAAATATTTACCTGTTGACGTGTCAGAAATATTTCGCTAGGCAGTTTACAGGATTTTGAAGGATGTTTTGTGGTTGATGTAGGAGTAGGTGATTGATGATTTTGTATAGATGTCATATTTTTCTTTATTGGTAAGTATGAGTAGGTATATTAATATTGTTTCAGCATATATTTTATTGTTATTTTATAATCGGGTTTTAGACTACACTTATTACTTTTTATTTGAATTGTCCAAAGATTGAAGGCGTTGGACCTCTCCAAAGTATTTTAATTAAGAAAAACAAAAAAGAAAAATACTCATTTTTAGATCCTTATCGGGGAATTTTCGGAATTTAATGTGGAACTAAAGACAAACAATTTAGTTAATTGTTTGTATTGTTTTCCATGCGATATAAAAATATTTTTTAAAACAACCTTAATACTATTATTATCATAACCGAAATAAAAAATGAGCTTTGCTAATTTTCTTTAATCCAAATGATTAAAACTCAATCGATACTGTCGAAACACATAGGTATCAAAATTCAATGCATGCAAATTGTTAATATAGCAACGTGCTGCTACAATATTAATGACACATTCATTATCCATAATCAGAGAGACAACTCATTACATGTCGGACGTGAGTAGTTTTGGTATCTAATGATGAACACTACACCCATTTCTAAGCATTCATTGCACGTGTTATAGACCGCAAGTGGGTCGACCCAAAGGATAGCTATATTAGCCATATCAGTAGCCATTACCTGTATGGCTATCCTGTTGTGAGTTCTTCGTTTTTATTCATAACAAAAAAAACAACCTAATTTTTGCTTACCTTCAAATTGGTTGGTTCAAGGCTCTCTTATTCTATATAGTCTTAATATAGTTCACTATTGTAAGACATTTCGTTCAAAGAATTCGATACACCTGAAACCTGTTTCTCAAGAGCCGCGGAATCGGCGGAATATAAATGAGACGAATATTTTTTATCGACGAAATTTTGTTTGCACAGTTTTTATTGAAAATGTCGTTCTTCTACGGTTACATACACGGTAGTTATGAGTAAAATTTGAAAATTCTCTTCATACTTATCATATTTATTATTGTAAGCTATTGCTGGACATAGTACTGTTCCTCAGTTTTTCACATTCGTATCCAGTTTATTCCAGTCCCAGCCTACTGTTTCTTGTCGCCCGTCCAATTAGGTAGATTTTAAAGGTATCTTGTTATTGAACTACGAGTATTTTACTATTTCGCAACAAAGCTAAGGTTATTGCTGTCGCAATAGGTTCGTTCCCAGTTTTCCAATTTCAATTTGTCATTGTATGTGCTGTAGAATATTGTAAGGTGTTAAAGCTTTGAATGCAAATTCGTATTCAGTGAAAGTTTGAACAAACACATATAATATCATGCCATACCACGATGACAACATAAAATTTCGTAGTTGATTTATGCAATCTGTCGCGCAAATCACGAAATTTTATGCCCAATGATTATTTTATGTCTGTTAATATTTATATATTCCAAAAGTTCATCGTCATGATGTCACTTCGAGGTACCATCACAATTCTGGAACGCCCTCGTCTAAAAGTTAAATTGCGTAAACTCGCTTGCAGTATGATTGCATATCCTATAAAATTTAACTAGATAAAATATAACTTACCTGTCGTCTAGTGAAATGAGAGTTGACTGATAGCTGCTCATCAAGCTAATAGAGAATAACAAGTAAAGTGCCTATTGTGTCCAATCACATATAAGCGCCCACACGTTGCTGAATGCTCAATTGAAAAATGTTTCCAGTCGCTCAATTGACCTTAGAACGTCCTACATCTCCATCTTGGAATAGGAACTATCTTCTGATACCACGCTAAATTATTTGTCTTTCCAAATTTGGTATGAGTTATTCATCTACAATTTATAGCCTGGCAACAACAGTTATTAGGAACATTAATCAGTTTTGCAAAGTTCATTCTGCACTATTGGGTTGCGTTGCTCTTCATCTTTAGATACTATACTTTCGGTATTAAGTTGCTTTTTCCATGTGACGTGTAGCATTTCTTTTGTTTTTAGTTTAGCGTGAGAGTAATGTAAAGAGGGTATTGTATACAAAATCGGCACAACAATTAGAAAGATATGTGACGTGTAAAGTGGTGCAGGCTGCGACCTCACCGGGCGTATTCGCAGCGATGATCTCACCGGCTCGAGCCCACGTCCTCGCCTTGCTCAAACTCGTTTGTTGTTTACTCGTGCCGATGTAACAACTTAACGTTTTCGAACACAGGACGTTCTGTATCAAGTGAGACGGGGTTTACGTCATGCAGACTCCGGCATGATTACCTATTTTGGTTTTAAAATAAAGATTGAGATGGAACCTCGTCATTTTGCGTGCTTTTCTGATTTTTTATTTGTACCATCCTAAGCATGGATCGTCGATTTGTAGAGCTAGTTTATTAGCAATTATCTTAGCCAATGTATTCTGCTGGCATTAATCAAGATCTAAACGTAACCTGTTTTTTAAACTTGCGTTTCTATAACCACTTAGCTTAGATGAAATAAGTATGAAACGTTTTTGTGGGGTCTAGGAAGTTGCAAGGTAACTAACAAACGAGCTAATGGATATTTCCAAGAGCAAATCCATTTTGAACAGGAAGCATTGATGTTCAAACTATGGTTTAGCTTTATAAATTCTATTGTATAAGCAATTTTGTTTGGTCGAGGACATTAGGTTTGGAGTTGCGTAAATGTATGATCATATATCAAAAAGAGATCATGATATATCCGTCGGCTTAATCTGTGTTGCGTAATTTGGAGACTAAAATGAAAGATAGCTTGGTTGTTGTACAGACAGGTAGGCCATATGGTCGTCGACCTTGCCTAGCACTGGCGGGCGGTGACTGGTAAACTGTTATAACACCTACACATTCATTATTCCCAATTCTTTTACACTAGATATTCACAAAATATCAATTAGTTTTATAATTCTGCGTGTAGGCATTCTCCATAAAGAGCTAGTTTTATATTTAACTGCAAGATTAGGTATCTTATCTTTCAAATATCAATTTTAAATTATTCTCGGAATAGACGATAGAGACAGACTAGATTTATATGTGGAGATATTTTGTTTCTTATTGCTCTAGTTTGTCGTACTTCAGTAGATAAATCTATCTGGTGTTCTAAGCATATTTGTTTTTTATAGTCTACACTACACTGTAAACCAAATGGAATGTCATTTTATTCCTCACTAGAGAAGTATAAAAACAAATCCAGGTTAAGAATATATATTCAACTTTCTAGACTAACCGGGAAATGTTGAACACTAGTTTTTCCAATAAATGGTGACAACTGGCCGACGAGTTCTTTCAATACCTACCTCGACAGTTAGTTTATTTTAATAGTTGTTTGATTACCCAATTGTATGTACTACAATGTCGAAGTCTGAGTTTATATCTCTGCGCCATAAGACGGGTAACCATGTATAGCTACATTATAAATTAAAATACTTACTTGTTCGACATCGAGCCGTTTTTGGGAGGCTTCTTAAGGCAACTTTCCAACTCCTGCGCATTGGGGTCGAGTTTTTTTTTAACTGGCAATGAATAATGATTGTAACGGCCTGATTTCTGGCCACATTGCTTTTAAGTTTTAACATAAAGATGAATAGAGCTGGGTAAACTGGGTTTGCACAGTTTATCGTCGAATTTTTTATAATGATTAGTCCTTCCATAATAACGAGGGTGGGCATATATGTTGGATGACTTTGTATGTTTTCTGGTTATTCGTGCGATACAAAAAACTAATGTTGAGTATACTTACTTACTTATTACATAATATGGCTATTTCCTGTGTCACTTCACCTCAGTCAATACAAATAAACATATACGTCCGGTTTTTTCGACATGAAAACCATTCAAGGCAACCTATAAATAGATTTTACTTGCTTGATATGTTGTTATGTAGGTTCTTTAATACTTTTTATTTGATAGTACAATGTTTTAAGAAAAGTACATCACTAAGGCTAGATTAAGATATTCGCTCCAATCTTCATTACTTAACGTAAACATGCTAATATGTTCAGTTATCAAAAGAGAAGTACCTATAACCTACCGATTCGTCTCTGTTCTGGTTTGACAAGTTTTTACTAAAACAGCATTCCAATTTCCAACTGAATGTTTTTTTTTATTTGCACTCTAACGTATACCTAGTGCACGGCATCTAACTTGGCAAGGTTTTATAGTAGTTGGGGTTAGTTCGCGCATCGTTCACTTAGAGGCACAAAAAGTGCTTGTCATTATTCTATTCATTCACCAGAATGCCATCATTCATTTTGAATCATGTCCGCATTACCAAAATAGACCTAAAAATCGACTCAGATGCGCTGACGGTTCTTTCCAAGTTACTTGCCGATTTCTGTACCTTAGTATGTTTGTGTTAAGCCTTCAATCCAGTAATCTGTGATCTATATTAAAGTTCAAAACGCGTACCTACCGTCTACCACGGTTCATATTTCTTTAAAAAGGTGTCCGTTGTAAATTCGTCGAAATCTTGGTTCAGCTTCTGTTGTCGCGTCGAGGAGTCAGCCTCACGATCGTGAGGTCCCGGTTTCTTGTCCACATACACTATAGACTTGAACCCACTCCTAACATGAGTTTTAGCTTAGCTTAGGGGGTTGCGGGCCTGGGGGTGACGGGTGGAGTGGAGCCACCTGTTACCCTAACAGAAGCAGGCCGCGGCGGCGACGCAAAGTATGCCACCCCATACCCGGGGGCTTATCTAGCCACGGGCTAGACCAGGCGGCTAGGACCACGGTGCACGGTGTCCTTGTCTAGGACACCGTGCACCGTGGTACCTACACCCGAAGGGAGTCATCTCGAAAGAGAAGTCCCCGCGTCTGCCAGGGTGCGAGGGATAAGTTCGCTATTATCTCATCTGCGGCAACTAAAGAGCCAAAGACAGCGTGGGTTTCAATCGGTTCGCGTCCAACATAACCTCTCTCACCGGCTCCGGGTGGGATTGGTATCCGTGGCGATTACGCGCACGAAATATAATACTTAGGGGGTTAAGGAGAATACCACTAAAAAAATTATTAGCCTCACGTATGTAGCTCCCATGTACCTACACGTCGTTGGTGTAAGTAATACGTGCACCTGCCATTTTGATAACACATTCACACTTAGGTATTTCGTATAGGAGCACGGGTCGCACCTGATGTTTGAATTTTACTTTTGTTTAGGGTTACAAAATTGGGTCACATTTGTACAAAACATTGTTTCCCCCTATTTAACGTTTTTTTAATGATGGTAATATGTAGAAATGGAAGATTCTGATATCTATTGTTTCCTTTATGTATAAAGTCTTATCAACAAAACATTGCCTATGAAAATATTTGACACTCTATGCTAGTATAATCTGGAATATATTACAAAAGAGATAACAAACACGATGGACGAGATTTAACATAATCCAGATAAGAAATACTACTGTATATAAAGTCAAGTTACACTTTTTGACTGATCCGGCAATTATTTTTTCTTAAAAACATACCTAGTTACAGAAATTAAAGTTCATTTTTACGATTTTGTCGTGCAGACCCGAAACCGAAAGATTATACGCTGTTAATGTTACCAGCTGTTATTTTTGGTTCTAACTATCACAACGAAGGAATGTATCTCCCACTAATTTGAGTGCTTTAGTCATTTCTCAAAGAACTCAGTCAGAGCATATTACAGGCCTGCGCGGTCAAAATGACGTTGCCCATATGAATGTTTGAGCAATATTCCAGATTTAGCAACCGCCGCAGAGGCACCAACTCAGTTATCTGATACTTATACTCTCTAAGTGACTCAGGGCTTGAACATTGAACATCTGCAAGTTAAATGACCTTGTTAGTAAGCTGCAGATGTAACTCTTTGATTCAAAGTGCCTATTCAGTAACACTGTGTGTGACAGGACATGATGTGACTTTTATTATCAACATTTAGATGTCACTGATTGGCAAAAAAGTAGTCATCGCGTGATACTGTTTACACGTTTGGGTGTCACTATATAGAAATAAACCGATGGCTCCTTAGTGGGCCCCAAAAGTGCCGGGACACCTTAAGATCTATAATCCTTTGACAGCTTATGTCAATTTAACCAAAAGTAACATAGATAGCGTTAGTAAAATAAACTATCGATGTCTTGGTTCTTTATAAGCAAATAAGTAAATTCTATATATAAGTAAAGTCAATAAGTTAAGTCTATACTTATATTGTGTACGTGCTTAAACAGTTTAAGTATAGTGAGAACCAAAATCGAACGTGAGTTCAAGAATTAAATGGTAGCAAGATGTATAACGTCCGCACTATAATAGTACTACGTAGTACTTACCGTAGTAGCTAGATACATACCGATTTAAATACGTGGTTTCGATCTAAATACTCAGACTAAAATGATGTTCTTTTAGTCTTATATTATATTCTTTTAGTGTTTTAGTCCTATAATAATATTCTTTTAGTCTGCCTCGAGATAGTATAAAAGTAAAGTTATACCAGCTAGAACTGTTAGTTAAACTAACATAATGCTAAAAATAGGTATTGCATTCTCAGATTAGAATTAATCTAAGGTTGAATTGTAAAAAATGCTCATACTATTAATGTGATTAGCATTAATGTGATGCTATTCTATTTGACCTTTTCTATATAAGTCTTAAATGTCTTCATAAGTCAATGACCTTATTGAATTCTCACAATAGAATATGCGAACATTACTTAAGTAACTAAACGTGAGTAGTTTTTAAACATGCATCGTTTTTTTAGCATTTCTTAAGCGTTTTAGGCTTTTCATCAAATTGTATGAAGCAACCGACATAATACCCATGCGTTTATTGAATATTAACATGTTGAAAATATCTGCACGTTCAATCAATGTTATTGCATAGACTTATCTACCTACCTATCTTTATAAAACCTTATATACGATTTGGCAATAGTTAGACATGTTTAGTTGAGTTTTCACATTTGCAGTTAGTATATTCGTCGTATCGTATTTTGGGACTCCTTTTTCCGCACCTAGCCTCCCTTTTTGGGCCATTGTGAGTGCAGGGTTACTGGCTAGAGCAGCCAGCCCAGCTCCGCCCAGAAACGCAGAAGCTTACTGGGGGCTTCACAGGCTTTGCGGAGCGACCTCACTGTGCCGAGGATTTGTGATCGTTGGGGGGCTACTGCCTCACATTCCAGTATTACGTGGGCGGCCGTTTCCTCGGCAACGAAGCAGCCCCTGCAGAGGGATTAGTATATTATTAAGATCATGTTTCAGCTGCGACTTAGCAGCAAAGGATTCGGTGGATTCGGTCATTCGTTTATTTCGTTTCGAGTGCTAATTGTCGAATGGTCGTCTTCAGTAGCTTAGCGGTCAAGGAGTTGGTCTTACAATCAAGAAGTCCTGGGTTCGAATCCTGGCCATTACATTACCTACCTGAACACACTCCTAACACAAGCCATTGATCTTAGCTGGAGAGGGTTAGAGGGAATAAATTTCAGTTGCTAAATGTTGCAAATGGTTGCGGTTTGAATCAGTGCAAATATTTGTTGGTATGAACTATGTCTATTGTCATTTATCTAAAGCATATTTGCGTAAGTAAGTTCGTCCGTATTCTGTTAGTTAACTCATCTTTACAACGCGCATCGTCCCTACTTACCGTATGATTAAAAGATTAATATAATTATATGCGTGCTAATGGGAAAGTATGAATTATATAATTAGGTAGCTACTACGTAGATAAGTAGGTACTCACGTTTACTTATTTACAGCGTTGCACGTTATTTCGTAATTGTAAGATGCGAATATGGGAATGTACGATACGCATACAATATTTGGGTTATGTTATATGTATTTATTTATTTATTAGGCACATCAACAGATTATGTATATTACATTTCAAACTTATATAACAGGTTTTATGGACTTATATTTAGTACATAACCCAAGTATTGACATAAAACCCAAGTGTAATGTGTATAGAAAAATACTACAAACGATGCGATGGAACGAAAATATTTTTTTTGGGATTCTTGTCTGTTTAACTGGCATGGCATGGGTGCAAAAACTACTAGACGGATTTTGACGCCGTTTTCATGGTTAGAAAGGGCTTAGTCAGGCTTAAAATCTTATAATTATTTGGTCGCAATCGGATTAGTAGTACTGGAAATATGAACCATAATATAATAATAGAGCTAGAATTTCCGTGATACTGAGAGTACAGATGTGGCTTTTTTGCTTGAGATTATTCTTGTGGATGGATTTTAAACCTTATTGAATTCGAGCGACTAGGTAAATTTTGTATTCATTGTTACTATACACAATTGTGTAAAAAATCATATTATACCTAATTTAAAACTAATTTCCTATTTTGATACATAATTAGGTAATAGATGGCGCTTTGCTAAAAAAACGAAATAAAGAAATATTACTGATCGGATTTTCATTAACAAGGCCTTGGTGACATATTTCATTCATATGACCGAAAGTCGCGATAACCAAAGGGGTAGAGCCGCGAATATTGCTAGCCAATATTAGAGGCCCGCTATATTTAATATTTATGCATTCCAATATTGACCCGGAACGGAATCCTCTGATTGGGTTACACTGTGTAAATGTAATTACTGATGGTAACCTAAGTAACTACTTATTTATAATGTCCATGTAAAAATGTACCTACCTACGTAAAAGTATTTTTATGGATCGTTCACAGAATATATAGGTAGGTATATGCATAACCATAAATAGCAACTTGTTTACTTAAGATCAGGTTGTGAAGTCATGAATATTTTTATGCACTCATGTCAGGGTCTGCTTCTCAGTAATCCTTCATTACCATTGAATCACTGAGTCTCATTCACTGCGGTTTAAATGAACAATTACGCGACCTGAATAATTTTAAGGATAAAAATACTTTATTCATTGACAATGACCATCTGTGCCCACCACTACCTATCCTTTACCTGAAATCAATTTAAAGAAGAAAAGAAAAGAATAATGCGTTTATTTTTAAATCAGCTGCAGCACATAACACGAAATCATAAACCAAAAACCCTTATGAAACTAAATACCTCATAAAATAAAAATAAAATAAGAACAATTTGTTCTCCAAGGTGAATCAGCTGATCGAAGGTGACTTCACAGACGCCTTATACCTAGACGATGACGTCATCATTCTCTCGAACGATTACTTCATTCAAGCTCTTTCGAAACAACTCGAAACTTCCTCAACCTACGAGTATTTACAAATTTACATTGCGGATTTAAATTGTTGCATATAATTTATAGTTGTTGTATGAAATTCTGGTGCAGGCTTTCTATCAGCGTTGTGGAGTTAGATGAAAGGTAATGTCTCTCGCGTAAATTCAAGTAATCCATAAGGAATGAGAAGGAGTAGGTGAATAAGTAAATAAACAAATACTTATTTTACGACAATATACGAAACGCCACCTAGATTTATGGTAAGAATGGCTTAACTAGCTTGTGTTATGGGTTCTAGAATGCGGATAATCATACATAGATACATTTTTTTTTGTAAATATATACATAGGAAAGAAACACCTAAACCAATGCAAATATTCATATTCATGCACATAAATATTTGCACTGAGCGGGAAATATTTTTATTTATTTTTATTTATTAATATTAAATAAAGCAGCGCTGCGAGACCACTCCAGTGGGCTCTGGCTACCCTACTCTTAAGGTGCGAACAAATTATCGGACGCGTCCGTAAGCCGCGGCTGATACAAGCTATCTGGGTAGTACAAATAAACGAAACTGTGCAAACTATCGGTCATAAGTCGCGGACGTGACCTTGAGCCGTCCTTGAGCGCACGGACGTCCGAAAAGAATCTGGCCGGCTGGGTGTTGTCTCTGTCGTGCACATTAAGGTGCGAACAAATTTATCGGACGCGTCCGTAAGCCGCGGCTGATACAAGCTATCTGGGTAGTACAAATAAACGAAACTGTGCAAACTATCGGTCATAAGTCGCGGACGTGACCTTGAGCCGTCCTTGAGCGCACGGACGTCCGAAAAGAATCTGGCCGGCTGGGTGTTGTCTCTGTCGTGCACATTATTAAGCCGCGTCCGTCAGCCGCGGCTTACGGACGCGTCCGATAATTTGTTCGCACCTTTATTAAGCCGCGTCCGTCAGCCGCGGCTTACGGACGCGTCCGATAATTTGTTCGCACCTTTAGATGAATTAAAAACGGCGGCCCTTTTTAATTCATCTAATTTTTAACCGCGGAATTTTTTAGGACGGAAGTACATCCTCAGTCGGACTGCTCAATTAGGACGGGATATACCGTCATGTCCTATCTCCGATTGAGATTAGATCAGATTTTGAACTAGGTAGGTACTTTTACTTAGGAGAATTGGCTTTCCGTTCTACGATGAGGGTTTAAAAACTTGAGTCTAGTGATGATAAGCACCAACGATTGACACGCATCGTTGCACTAAGCCATCACTTATCAGTTCAACAGGTAAATGGCATACTTTTATCTCTGTAATAACTGATCACACACTCTTTTTTATTCAGTAACCATCCAACGCCAATATATCTAACATCATGCGAATCTAATTTTGTTGAATAGTGATTTGCAGTTTTCGAATTCCTGATTTTTTGGTATCATGTGCTTTTTGAGGTGATGAAGTTATTAAAGATCTTATTATCACACGGAACTTTAATATGTAAGTAATCGTTTAGATTGAGATAGTGATAGTGTGGTGTTCTTATTGTGGGCAATTATAAACTCACAGAAATCATCATCATCATTGGATATAGGCCTTTCCAGGGCCTTTCCCAATGTGCGAAGGAACCTTTCATATGCAGTCCACTCACTGACCCACAGGAAAATTATGTTCCTATATTTATTCCGTGAGTGGTGAACTCCTAGGCATTTTACTAAGATCAGCTCTTATTATTTTCGTCTGAGGCAATTTGACTACATCAACGTTCAACACCATTGCCAGTCACAATGTTATCTATATTCGATATTGTATTTGTGAGATAAAAGATAAGCCTTAACTAAAATAATGCCGTTAAGGTGATGAATGAAACGGCTCACTCTCAGAATTTTGTCACAACCTTGTACGTTCGAAAATATAACATCAATCAATCAAAATAGTGAATCGACTCGAAGTAAATAAATTCTTTATTTGAATCCATGTGATTGATTTTTCTGTAGAAGGCCGTAGTGACACCGGTGACCCTTTTAAGACAGAATATTGATCGCACTATTTGGAGTAGTTGAGGGATTAGAACATGTTTGGATCACATCGCTAGGCGACAGGAAACTAGATCAAAGCTATTAAATAATGATTCGCGTTATGCGTTATCTCCGACGGTACCCATGTTTTTCTGTAATCTGTTATGTATTGTAAAGTAAAGCATCATATCATACATATATCCAAACCCATAGGAGAGCTAGCTTTCTACAAATTTAAGAAAGCATTAACTATTTGGCTGATTGAGAAGTGTTACTATAATGTCAAGGAATTCCTTGAGGATATATGAGTAACGATATTTGCCTACCTGAGGATGATTTTAATCATAGACTTACCTATAACGCTGCCTGAGGATGATTTTAATCATAGACTTATAACGTTATATTTATATGATTTTAATTATGATTATGTGGCCGAAATGACACGAAATTGGCGATAACTGATATTTATATAGATTCTAATTTTAATTGAAAACTTTGCATGAAGAATATGCGAAACATATCGGACATCTAATTTATTTAATATCAACGCCGTTTCGAGCAATAAATAATTTATTATTTTATTATTTACCATCCTATTGCAAACTGATTCAAGAGGAGGTAATTGACCTTCTCATAACTAAGTCAAAATAAATCTAGTCTCTTCGATTGGTTTAAGCGCATTAGGGCTAAGTCTCATTTTCATGAGTTTAGTATCAACTAATCCAGTGTTATCCGTGACTGCTATTTTTTAAACATTAAGTACTAGAAATCCAAGGCAAAAAATATCATAATTTGCGTTCTTCAATAATAAGATATGTACTTACAATCAAACGACACTCTACCCTGCATTGCACCTCACCAACACTCCTTCGCTAGTCTCTCGGTTCAGAATCAGAAGATTCCAAACTAAACAGTTAAAACTTCTCTCCTAGCTCAGTCAAGAATCTAGATTCATTTTCGTTTATTCAGTTTAGGCACGTAAGTAGCACTCATGATTGTCAAAGTTTTATAATAATTATGTAGGTACTTACCTACATTTGTCAAAAATATTATAATTTATAATAAATAAAATACTTAGTAAATAAATAATTTGAAAATGATTCTTTCGCTGGTTCGGTAGTTAAATCTCCTGAGAAGAGACTAGCAAGAAACTTAGGTAGCAGTCCTGTTTAATTATAATAAATAGGTGCAAGAACAAGAGATTAGTAGTCCATAGTAACTCAGCCCAGAAGACAGTAGGTAGGCATTATGCGAACGGTTTATTTGTTTTCTTTCTTAAACAGAATATTAGGAACCGAAGTTCTTCCTAACTCCTTCAGCTAAGCTCAATGGCTTGTGATAGGGGTCCTCGTCAGTAGTGTAATGGCCCGGATTCGAACCCGGGACTTTTCGATCGTAAGGCCGACTCCATAACCACTTAGCTACTGACGCTTCATTATTTAAAAATACACAAGATTTTAGATATAGTAGTAGTACTAGAAATTTAGTAGTATTCTACACGTAAATAGTAGATATTTGGCTGGCAATAAAATTTGCCTCCATCAATCAAGAATCACATCATGTTTCAGCCATATATTTTCAATGTTTACTTTTACCGACGCTTCTAATTACCTTCATCTGTCGTAAGACTTACATAAGTGTGATATACCTTCCCTTGAATGAAATTCAAAGCTATTTGCACCGAACTGCCTCGTCGTTGACTCATAGGATTATTTCTATATTTGAGCCCAAAACCAGCTACCTACACATTGCATCACTCACTACTAATGCATACTCGGTGCTGAAATATTACCCCTGTTGATGTACTCACTTATTCATTAACAACCTTTTCAAGTTCTTTTTTTTATTGGACACGTCAATTAGACATCACATCGCCAGGGTACCGATTCTACTAATTGTTAACCATAGTCACACGACTGAGATGACAAAACTGCCATGGTATTTTCGGCTTTATATACACACATTAAACGATGGGATACCGATATACCTACCACCTTTATATACTAGGCTATTTCCTAGCAAGTAAGTAATTAAGTAGGTAACTAGAAACAAATTAGGCTACTGAATGTTTCTAAAAATAGTGCCGTGCCGTCTATGCAGTAGAAAGCGCAGCCGTGTATTAAAAGATAAGTGTTTTTGTTTGTGCTACCGGCCTACTGTAGTTTGCCTAGATTACACGCAAATTTCGATCGGGCGGCGACGTTACTGTAGCAACACCATAACTCGGTCGCGCGCACTGCATGAGCTATATGAAAAGCTTGCGTTTCATGTTTCATGAACTCTATAAAGATCAATTTATTTTCATAATAACAACAAAAATACTGTTATGGTAGGTATTACAACGTCATTATACTATTAGTGAACTGACGTTGCTTATTTACTGCATATTCGAGTTTTATTTGCCTTGAAACTCTTTTATCTTCATCACTTCATAGTATAAAATAAAGTCGCGTTTTCTGTCCCTTTCTGTAACTACGCAACGGATTTTGATGCGGTTTGTTTCAATAGATAGAATGGTTAAAGAGGAAGGTTTATATGTATATAACATCATGCTACGACTAACAGGTGCGGAGCAGGAATGAAAAATGTTGCAAAAACGGGGTCGCAGACGAAGTCGCGCGGGTCAGCTAGTAATATCTAATCAATACTTACCTAACAACACCTACATAGGTCACCTAGTTTTATAATGATGATAGTTTGGTTTTGAGACGTACTGATTGTTGAGTATACATACCTGCCTACTTGTTGATATGAGAAGGCATTACAGTTTCATGGATCGGCACAGTACGGCAGTTCTCGGGGTGAGTTCGTCGGAGGTCGTCGGAAAACTCGGATAGTACCGCGCTGTAAAATATTGTTCCGTTGTGCCATTTTCTATACACGTAACTTACCTATATGGAGGAAAGTTAATATTATTACACTATACTTTCAATTATTTGGAAGCCAGTGATAAGCATTTCAATTGTGTATTAATTAGCATTGAATTCTGAATTCAAAATAAGAATCGAGTGACAACATTTCGTTTTCCATACAGTGTTTATGTATCTCGGGCGGTGTTTTTCATCGAGTTTTTCATTCAATATTCACCTGAAACAAGATTTTCCGCATTTATAAGTGTAAATAAGTACTGAATATAAGTATTAGGTAGATAGTAAAAAGTATTATAAATCGAATTGTGATAGATAAACAGATGTGCAGTGCATTAAGCACCATTGCTTAGTGACTCTGTGCGTGAGAGACAGATGAGTAGGCGCGATGGACGCGTGTGATGGCCAATTCACTTACACTGCCTCCTTTGCCACCGCCCCGAAGATTTCCTTTGTATCTTCATCCATATCGAATCAAAAGGTGTGATATGATAGTAACAAAATAAAATTAGTTATTATAAAATTGATTTTCTAGTTAATTTATAAACTTTGTGTGTATTTTGTTTGCAGGCGTCACCGCTGCCCACACAACGATGTCCCGGAGCCATTGTTTGATGTGGAGCACACGACGAGCGTGGTCTCCGCATACAAGCGTGACTATGATGAAAAACATGTGACCCGTACTACTGCTGTTCATCACGAGGATCACCTTCGCCTTGAAGGTGACTTCCAAGAACCCGAACGTTCTCAGTGGAAACCGGCCGAGCGGCCTAAACAAATTAGACCTGAAGATAATCTTAAACCTGAAGGAGACTTTGAGAAAAGACAACCTGAGAAATGGCGTCCTGGCGAAAGAGCTCCCGTAAGAAAACCTGAAGATAATTTAAAGCCTGAAGGAGACTTTGACAGGCGATCTCCTGATGAATGGCGTCCAGGCGATCGCGCCCCTGTACGACGACCACATGATAACCTGAGGCCAGAAGGTGACTTCACTACCCCTGAGAAAGAGCCTTGGAGACCAGCTGAACGACAAAAGCCTAAGAAACCCGAGGATAATTTATATCCGGAGGGTGATTTTGAAAAGCGGAAGCCTGAAGAATGGCAACCTGGTGATAGGGCACCCGTTCGTCGCCCTGAAGACAATCTTCGACCGGAAGGTGATTTTGAGAGACGCAAACCTGATGAATGGCGTCCGGGTGACAGAGCACCAGTTCGAAAACCAGAAGATAACTTGCGGCCTGAAGGTGAATTTACTTCCCCTGAAAAAGATACTTGGAGACCTGCTGAGCGACAAAAGCCTAAAAAACCAGAAGACAACTTGTTCCCTGAGGGCGAATTTACAAAACGAAGACCAGATGAATGGCAACCTGGAGACAGAGCTGTTGTGAAACGTCCCGAGGATAATCTGAAGCCCGAAGGCACTTTTGAAAAACGTCGTCCAGATGAGTGGAGCCCAGGTGATAGAGCTCCTGTACGTCGCCCAGAAGATAACTTGAAACCTGAGGGAGAATTCACAACTCCAGACAAAGAGCCTTGGAGGCCAGCCGAACGTCAAAAACCTAAGAAACCTGAAGATAATTTATATCCAGAGGGTGATTTTGAAAGGCGGAAGCCTGAAGAATGGCAACCTGGTGATAGGGCACCCGTTCGTCGCCCTGAAGACAATCTTAAACCTGAAGGTGATTTTGAGAAACGCAAACCTGATGAATGGCGTCCGGGTGATAGAGCTCCAGTTCGAAAACCTGAAGATAACTTGAGGCCAGAAGGTGATTTTACAACTCCAGAAAATCAACAATGGCAACCCGCCGAACGCCAGAAACCTAAAAAACCCGAAGATAATTTGAAACCTGAAGGTGACTTCACTACGCCAGATAAAGAGCGTTGGCAACCAGCGGAACGTCCAAAACAAAAGAAACCTCAAGATAACTTGAAACCTGAAGGTGAATTTGAAGGAAGGAAACCTGAAAAATGGCAACCTGGTGAACGAGAGCCGGTTCGTCGCCCTGAAGACAACCTTAAGCCTGAAGGAGAATTTACTTCGCCTAAGAAAGATGAGTGGAGGCCTGCAGAGAGACCTCAACAAAAAAGGCCTGTTGATAATTTGAAACCGGAAGGTGAATTTGTCAGACGAGAACCAGAAGAGTTCAGACCCGCTGAAAAGGCTGTAGTGAAAAAACCTGAGGATAATTTGCGGCCTGAAGGTGAATTTACAACTAGGAGGACCATAACAGACGATTATACGGTGGTGACTGGCGAACGAGCTGAAATCATTCGACGCACCGATAATATTATTACGGAAGGAGAGTTTACGGGTAAGTTTATCCATGACCTTTGCAGCTATTACTATGCTTATTTATTTCTCTTTTATTACATGCAGTTCAAGCCTTTAGTAAATATTGTAATCCCATGGATCAAGAGAGATTGCATAAATAACTTCATGGAAAGAAATTATTACAATGGTTCGAGTCCCGTAATTTTTTTTAAGAATTTTAAATACAAAGTAAATGTGAAACAAAGGTGAACAAACAATTAAAGGTTATTTTTTTTTCAGACACTACAACTACACGCACTGAGTATACGGTGAAACCAGTCGAGAGGCCAAAACCTGTTCGACGTAACACATGGACAAAAATTGAAGGAGACATGAGTACGGAGACAACATCTAAATCTGAATATATTGATCATACTGATACCGTTGAGAGATCTACTTTAGTCACACGCAGAACTGACAATTTAATTCGTGAAGGCGAAATTGAGTTTGTGACTTCTAACCAGAAAGATTTCCCTGAAAAAGTTACACCAGTTGAACGTCCAAAAAGACGTCGCACATGGACTAAAGAAGATTTTGAAAAGTTTTATTCTACAGAGGAGTTGGAAAAAATTACAACGTCTCAAGAAGAGTATAGAACATATGAAGAGATTGACGTTAGGCAACAGCGAATTATAAGAAAAGACAATTTGCATATGGAAGGTACGTTTGATAGCCATACTGTGTCAAACGATACATACCAACCGAAACTTTCAGAAAGGCCCAAGCAAAAAAGGCCTGTTGATAACTTAAAACCAGAAGGTGAATTTGAACAACCTAAACATGAAGAGTGGCGACCTGCTGAGCGGCGCGTTCAAACGAAACCTCAAGATAACCTCAAGCCCGAAGGTGAATTCGAACAACCTAAGCACGATGAATGGCGTCCTGCGGAGAGACAAACACCCAATAAACCCAAGGACAATTTAAGACCCGAGGGTGAATTTGAACAACCTAAACATGAAGAGTGGCGACCTGCTGAGCGGCGCGTTCAAACGAAACCTCAAGATAACCTCAAGCCCGAAGGTGAATTTGAACAACCTAAGCACGATAAATGGCGTCCTGCGGAGAGACAAACACCCAGTAAACCCAAGGACAATTTAAGACCCGAGGGTGAATTTGAGCAACCTAAACATGAAGAGTGGCAACCTGCTGAGCGGCGCGTTCAAACGAAACCTCAAGATAACCTCAAGCCCGAAGGTGAATTTGAACAACCTAAGCACGATAAATGGCGTCCTGCGGAGAGACAAACACCCAGTAAACCCAAGGACAATTTAAGACCCGAGGGTGAATTTGAGCAACCTAAACATGAAGAGTGGCAACCTGCTGAGCGGCGCGTTCAAACGAAACCTCAAGATAACCTCAAGCCCGAAGGTGAATTTGAACAACCTAAGCACGATAAATGGCGTCCTGCGGAGAGACAAACACCCAGTAAACCCAAGGACAATTTAAGACCCGAGGGTGAATTTGAGCAACCTAAACATGAAGAGTGGCAACCTGCTGAGCGGCGCGTTCAAACGAAACCTCAAGATAACCTCAAGCCCGAAGGTGAATTTGAACAACCTAAGCACGATAAATGGCGTCCTGCGGAGAGACAAACACCCAGTAAACCCAAGGACAATTTAAGACCCGAGGGTGAATTTGAGCAACCTAAACATGAAGAGTGGCAACCTGCTGAGCGGCGCGTTCAAATGAAACCTCAAGATAACCTCAAGCCCGAAGGTGAATTTGAACAACCTAAGCACGATAAATGGCGTCCTGCGGAGAGACAAACACCCAGTAAACCCAAAGACAATTTAAGACCCGAGGGTGAGTTTGAACAACCCAAACATGAAGAGTGGCGACCTGCTGAGCGGCGCGTTCAAACGAAACCTCAAGATAACCTCAAGCCCGAAGGTGAATTTGAACAACCTAAGCACGATAAATGGCGTCCTGCGGAGAGACAAACACCCAGTAAACCAAAGGACAATTTAAGACCCGAGGGTGAGTTTGAACAACCCAAACATGAAGAGTGGCGACCTGCCGAGCGACCTGTTCAAAAGAAACCCCAAGACAACCTCAAGCCCGAAGGTGAATTCGAACAACCTAAGCACGATGAATGGCGTCCTGCGGAGAGACAAACACCTAGTAAACCAAGAGACAATTTGAGACCCGAGGGTGAATTTGAACAACCTAAACATGAAGAGTGGCGACCTGCTGAGCGACCCATTCAAAAGAAACCTAAGGATAACCTTAAGACAGAAGGTGATTTTGAGCAACCTAAACAAGATGAGTGGCGTCCAGCAGAGAGGGTAACGCCGAAGAAACCTAAAGATAATTTGAAACCTGAGGGTGAGTTTGAAACTCCGGATAAAGAAAAATGGCGTCCAGCTGAACGACCTACCCAAATAAGACCAAAAGATAATCTTCAACCTGAAGGTGAATTCGAACAGCCAAAACAAGAAGAATGGCACCCTGCTGAGAGGCAAAAGCCAAGGAAACCACAAGATAATCTACATCCAGAAGGAAAGTTCGAACAACCAAAACACGATGAATGGCGCCCTGCTGAACGACAAACTCCTAAAAAACCTAAAGATAACTTAAAACCTGAAGGTGAATTCGAAACTCCTGATAAAGAACAATGGCGTCCAGCTGAACGACCAGTTCAAAAGAAACCCCAGGATAACCTCAGACCCGAAGGTGAATTCGAACAACCTAAACAAGACGAATGGCGGCCTGCTGAGAGGCAAACACCTCGGAAACCTAAGGACAACTTAAGACCCGAGGGAGAATTTGAACAACCCAAACATGAAGAGTGGCGACCTGCTGAGAGACCAGTTCAAAAGAAACCCCAAGATAACCTCAAGCCCGAAGGCGAATTTGAACAACCTAAGCACGATGAATGGCGTCCTGCTGAGAGGCAAACACCTAGGAAACCTAAGGACAACTTAAGACCCGAGGGAGAATTTGAACAACCCAAACATGAAGAGTGGCGGCCAGCCGAGCGACCTGTTCAAAAGAAACCCCAAGATAACCTCAAGCCCGAAGGCGAATTTGAGCAACCTAAGCACGATGAATGGCGTCCTGCGGAGAGACAAACACCCAGTAAACCAAAAGACAATTTGAGACCGGAAGGTAAATTTGAACAACCCAAACATGAAGAGTGGCGGCCTGCCGAGCGACCTGTTCAAAAGAAACCCCAAGACAACCTTAAGCCCGAAGGTGAATTTGAACAACCTAAGCACGATAAATGGCGTCCTGCGGAGAGACAAACACCCAGTAAACCAAAGGACAATTTAAGACCCGAGGGTGAGTTTGAACAACCCAAACATGAAGAGTGGCGACCTGCCGAGCGACCTGTTCAAAAGAAACCCCAAGATAATCTCAAGCCCGAAGGTGAATTCGAACAACCTAAGCACGATGAATGGCGTCCTGCGGAGAGACAAACACCTAGTAAGCCAAGAGACAATTTGAGACCCGAGGGTGAATTTGAAACACCTAAGCATGATGAGTGGCGTCCTGCTGAGAGGCAAATACCTAGGAAACCTAAGGACAACTTAAGGCCTGAGGGTGAATTTGAACAACCTAAACATGAAGAGTGGCGGCCAGCCGAGCGACCTATTCAAAAGAAACCCCAAGATAACCTCAAGCCCGAAGGTGAATTCGAGCAACCTAAGCACGATGAATGGCGTCCTGCGGAGAGACAAACACCCAGTAAACCTAAAGACAATTTGAGACCGGAAGGTGAATTTGAACAACCTACACAGAAAGAGTGGCGGCCTGCCGAGCGACCTGTTCAAAAGAAACCCCAAGATAACCTTAAGCCCGAAGGTGAATTCGAGCAACCTAAGTACGATGAATGGCGACCTGCAGAGAGACAAACACCTAAAAAACCCAAAGACAATTTGAAACCAGAGGGTGATTTCGAACAGCCAAGACACGAAGAGTGGCGTCCTGCTGAGCGACCAACTCAGAAAAAGCCTCAAGATAATCTTAGACCCGAAGGCGATTTTCAACAACCAAAACAAGATGAATGGCGCCCTGCTGAAAGACAGACGCCTAGAAAACCTAAAGATAATCTTAAACCTGAAGGTGACTTCGAACAACCGAAGTATGATCAATGGCGTCCTGCTGAAAGGCAGACACCCAAAAAACCACAAGATAATTTGCGACCAGAAGGTGAATTTGAACAGCCGAAACACGATGAATGGCGGCCTGCAGAACGGCCTGTACAAAAGAAACCCGTAGACAATTTGAAACCCGAGGGAGAGTTTGAGAAACCAAAACAAGATAAATGGAAACCAGCTGAACGCCAAACGCCGAAAAAACCCCAGGATAATCTTAAACCCGAAGGTGAATTTGATCGTCCTGAAAAACCAAAACATGTAGTTGCTGAAAGACCCATTCAAAAGAAACCGGAAGATAACCTGAAACCAGAAGGAGACATGGAGGTTATAAGAAGAACTGATTACACAGCGACTCGTGGTGATCGTATGGACATCATTAAACATGAAGATCATCTTAAAATGGAAGGAACCATTGATGTTCATCGATCAAGAGACGACTATAAGCATATAGAAAGGACAGAAAAGGTTGTTATACAGAGACATGAAGATAATTTGAGAACAGAGGGTGAGTTTATCGATCTAACGGTGCGTAACGACTACAGCGCAACGAAGGGCGAAAGAGCACCTGTTATTAAACCACAAGATAATCTAAAGCCTGATGGTAAATTTTATAAGCCTGAAGTTATACCTTCTCAACCAGCTGAGAAACGTAAACCTTTTAAACAAGTTGACAATATTACTATTGAGAGAGACCTAGACGTACGACATCGACAAAAGATAGAACGTCTAGATATTATTAGACGAGAAGATAACTTAAAGATCGAAGGAGAATTTATCGATATGAAACAAAAGAATGACTATACTCAAGTCACAGGTGAACGAGCTGCTATCGTAAAACATGAGGATAATCTAAAAATGGAAGGAAAAATGGAAAATACACGGTCATCAGATACTTACCGCATGGTGAAAGGTCAAAGAGTGAAATTAACACGTAGGGAAGATAATTTGAAAATTGAAGGTGTATTTGAAGATCATACTCGTAGAGATGATTATAAAATAACAAAAGGCGAAAGATTAGCTATTGTTTACCCTAAGGATAATTTGAAACCAGAAGAAGACTATGGAAAGAAACCAGAACCTGGTGAAAAATGTACGCCTCTAAAGCAAACAGAACTTGAATCTGATAAACCTTCAAGACCGAAATGGGATACTCCAGGTCACCCTAATTTTATTGAACGAATAGATAATATTCAAACTGAAGAAAAATTTGTTACCAGGTCTAAAACTCATTGGCAGTCAGGCGAAACATCTGATCAAGTTCGCCCTAAGGATAATTTGCAACCAGAGGGTGAATTTGAAAGACCCTCAAGGCCGAAATGGACCCCTGCAGATAGACCTGATCAAGTTAGACCTAAGGACAATTTACATCCAGAAGGTGATTTCACTGACAGGCCGAAGACTCAATGGCAGCCTGGTGATAGGCCTGATCAAGTGAGGCCGAAAGATAATTTACGACCAGAGGGCGCATTCACTGACAGGCCGAAGACTCAATGGCAACCAGGAGAAACCCCTAGTCAGGTTAGGCCTAAAGATAACTTAAGACCTGAGGGAAGTATGGACTCGCGTACACCAACTAAATGGGCTCCGGGTGAAACACCGGAACAGGTTCGACCTAAAGATAACTTGAAACCCGAAGGCGATTTCGAGCGTCCTACCAAACCGATATGGAAATCAGCCGAAAAATCACAACAAGTAAAACCTAAGGACAATTTACATCCTGAAGGTAATTTTACTGACAGACCGAAAAATCAGTGGCAACCAGGAGAAACTCCAGCTCCAGTCCGTCCGAAGGATAATTTGTATCCCGAAGGAGATATGGCGACACGAACACCGACTAAATGGGTTCCAGGTGATATACCATCACAAGTTCGACCTAAAGATAATCTAAAAACAGAAGGCGATGTTAACTATCCGTCGAGACCAACATGGCAGACTGGAGACCGGCGAAGCCCAGTAAAGCCGAAAGATAATTTGTACCCGGAAGGTGATATGGATTCACGCACTCCAAACAAGTGGACCCCAGGAGAAACACCTGCCCAAGTGCGTCCAAAAGATAATTTGAGACCTGAAGGAGAATTCAATCCTACAGGTGCACAAAAATGGGGTCCTGGAGAAAAATCTTATCCAGTTAAACCAAGAGATAATATAAATGGAGATGTTACTAAACATGATACCACTAAAACACAACTTAATGAGCAAAACAAGAGGACTTTCGTATCTAAGACCATTGTGGGACATGATGATCATGATACCACTTCTAAAATCACGTCACGACATGACACGGTGCGACATGACGATAGATCAGAATCTTCTCACACTGAGAGCCACGTGAAACAATCTTACAGCAACATTGATCACTCTAATACAAAGCGTACACAATCTGGAACACACGTTCAATACATTACATCGCATGATGTCGTCGATCGCGCTGATTCTCAGAAACATATAGATCGGGTTGCAACACAAGATGTAACTGACCGTAACAGAACAGTTGGCGTAACTGACCGCTCTGTATCTAAGAGTAGCGCAGACAAGACTGTAGTAAAGAAGAGTGACACGAAAAATGTACGGACTGTTACATCCACAACTACGAAAACCGTTAAACAAATCACGGAAAAGAAACTTAGAGGTGGTAAATGGGTAACAGTTACAAGAAACGTGGAAGTAGATGTTACTGGCGGAGAAACAGGAAAGTCTACACCTCTGCGATCATCCCCGAGCAGAGATACTGACGTGCACTCATCGCGTCCTAGGCAGGTTGATATGGACAATCAACATAACTCGCGCTCAAATCAACAAAACACTGACAGGAGGATACATTCGTCAGAACAATCGTTAATATCTTCAACGTCAAATCAAAGTTTGAGTTCTAATCAACGTCAAAATATAATATCTGAAAGTCATACACAAAGAAGCACAGGGGGCACAATTATAACACAAAATCAATCCGGTTCAACGCAAACAATTCCATATACACAACATACAGTGAGAGAAGTTGGTGGCGATACAATTCAAAGAACAGTAAAATCTGATCAATCAGGTAGATCATCAAAACAAGATTTTGTAACAGAGAGTCACATTCAAAGAAATGTCAACTCAGCGTCACAGAAAAGCAGTCATATTGAACAACATACTTCAAGTTCAAAACATTCTGTAAATAGAAGTCAGCTGAGTGATAATGTTACTAAGACTAGCATTGAATTCCAAAGAGCTATGCATGGTGGCGGTGATAATATTTCAACAACTACTGTTGATAACGCCCCACGTAGTGGACATCATAAGCGAACATCGGACTTAGTTTCTGATTCTTCTTCTACAAACTCAATTTTACATCGTCGAGGAGTACAATCTACCACAGAAGCTCATCATTCTATTAGTTCAACAGCAGCAGCTCAGCGAAAGAGCATCGGAAATCTTGCTGACCGAGGTGAATACATAAGTAATTCAACCCACAACACCGACCGAAAAAGCATAAGTTCTATGCATCGCTCTACTAGAGATAATATGGGTGTGATATCACAGCATGATAGTTCAGATCGTAATCAAACTAGAAGGGATGGACAGTCTACTATGATCGTGGACCGCCAATCTCGAGTTGTCAGAGACAATTTGAGAGTGGGTGGTGATTTTTATGGTCAATCAGAGGCACGAGCTTATGGCAACTTCTCACGTACTGAAAATGCTCAAAGAGCCGACCGTACTGAACGTGTAGAGCGTGTGGAGCGTGTGGAGAGGGTCGCCCGTCATGGCAACGCTTCTTCTTTCACGTTGGGTGATGGCAATACAAGTTACAAGCGTGAGTTCACTTCACATGTCCATGGAACTTGTCCGGCTACGTTGATTGAAACTGGTCATGCCCCATTCAAACACACGCGTGATTCCCGTGAACACAAGTTCTATGCGACGAAAATAACTCAACAACGATAATCGAATATGATTATTCAAACAAATCTTAAACGGTTTAATGAATGTTATTATATTATTTCATTCCCTTTTTATGGAGCTTTTAATTTTGTTAATTTTATATTTAAATATATACACTGCAAGCTAACTGCTAGTCTTAATACAATTAACATGCCTTATATTATATAATAGTGCATAGCATAATAAATTGTTAATCTAACATGTCTATTATATGTTTTGTCGAACATTGCCATGCAATAAAATTTTTATATAATAATTACTGTGTATTCATTTATTCCAACATGAGCTATCTTACGGAACAAGTAATAATTTTAAATTTTGAGTGTCTACAGTTAAAACTAATAGCTAATAGGTTATATAACGTACGTAGAAAGAACAACATAATTAACAGAATTCAGAACGACACTCAAACTAATGCAAATATATATATAATATTTCTACCAATATCTGGACGCGAATCGTGCCCGCGAATTAGGAGTTGCTCTACCGCTACGCCACAGAGGTTCTTTTTAATTATCATCATTTCAATACAGAACTCGATAGTTGGGGGTCCCTGTTCATTATTACATTGATATAAGTCATTATCCTCAAGAAAATAACTGTAAAATTTATTGGACCATTTTATTTCTATGCAACAAATTATTATTAGGTACTATTATTGTATCTCCTTGTGAGCTTGACTGCCACCTAGGTAGTATAAAAAAAAAAACTCCATTTTGTAACTCTCGGGTCTATGAAGTCCCAGGTATTTGGAAGGCGTGCGCCGGGTCGAAGCCAAGATGTAGAGGCAGAGGCCCTTTTATGAAAATTTTACATGCTAAGGATACACACTACGGGAAAAAACCTCGGTAGCCTAGTGGTATGGACTGCTGAGACGAGGTCTCGGATTCGATCCCCAGGTTTTACATCATGGCACACACCAATGACTTATCTTATCGATGCTTTTCGAAGTTATGTGTGTATTTATCGCAGGTTTATAAGTGCCTGATGATACCGAAAATCAATTTTAAAAAGCTAAAAAGTCGCAGGTACCTATCTTGTATAAGAGTAACAGGCAAAAACACCAGGCTAATATGAAAAATTATCACATTGTATGAAGTGCTACCGAGCCATTTCGAAACAACTGCAGCTGCAAGTGATGGCAGTAAAGAGTCTCAAAAAAGGTGCGCCTCGGCCTAGCGATAGATATTGTTATAACATGCTTACACAAATTCAACAGGCGCTGTTTGCGTTTGCGTGATTGACACAATATATGCATATTGGAATAATAAACGGGTAGCGTTACATAGTGGTTCTATTAAAATAACGTTTGATTTTAAGCTTTAATAAATTTATTTGAATTAAAATACATAGTTCTTATAAAAATATTGCCGTTCCTACGGATATCAATTTAAATCTTATGAAACAAGTCTTTCCACAAGGCAAAAATGCAAAATTACTTTTTAACGACCAAAATACTGAAACTTATAAACGAATTAAAAATTAAAATTAAATATAAACTATGTATTTCTAAGTAAATACACTTTAAAATACTTAAAAATTACACAATGTCTATACTAGGTATCAGAAGAACTGTGTCTTTGTGCATTGTGTAACTGTTTCACCCGCCTTATTCTTTTATACCTCGTCAAATCTCCGTCGTAGCTTCGTGGAAGAGGACCAAATGCATCGTTTTCTTGGTAATGTGGTACATTTATAAAGTTTTCTTCAGGTGACTTCATCTCTTCTTGTATCACTGCAGTTGAATTGTCTGCTTCAGTTTGTGTAGCGTCATTAGTATTTTCTTCAATTGTGCGTCTATTTCTACCTGCACTATTATACATCAAATTGTCGTCGACTCCTTCTGCACCAGATAATACACTGTCTGTATCGGACCCCAGACTTCTCGTATCGCCTTCTATATTCTCATTTGAAGATTTCGAATTATCAGCGTTGACACTTTTTATTTGAATAGAATTTTCGTATTTTTCAGCTGTTTCTTCTTCTAGGGCTTTATTATTGTTTGCGAAATTAGATGTACGATCATAAAAGCCTTCATCCTCGAATTCATTGCCTTCGTCATTATCTTCGTCCTCGTTTTCTGCTTTATATGGGAAATAAGCAACTTTTGCATCAGGTAGTAAATGAGCCGCTCTTTTTTTGACATTTTGATCATAGTTTTTCCTTTTCACTCGAACTAAAGGACCCGAATACGGTTCTGAATCATCAAATGCATTAGAGTTTGGAAAAGATTCTTCCAGAGATCTCATAGAATCAGTTAACTCAGATTGTTTGTCATATACCTCTCGTTTATAATGTTTATCTTCACGGGGTTGATTTTCGTCATCCATGTTAGATTCATCTTGAGCGCAAAAATATCCTTGGTCGTTTGAATAATCTTGCCCTGATATGTTGTTATCTTCATCTACCTCTTCCAAATCTTCCAAATTGGCTTCCCTTTTATTTTCAGTCTTAGATGTTACTTGAACATTGCTTATGTCAGCCTGGTCTTTAGAATCCACATTTAATGGAAATGAGTTCAAATTAATGTCAGATGTTTTCTGAACACCGTCGTCATTCTGATTAGATGCGGGGGCTAAATTCACGTCGGCAACTTTCTGAGTAGTTTCAGAGTTATCAGGTGAACTTTCTGGTTTACTAGTTTCAGTCTCAGTGGCTTGGGATGGAGTAATTTCAGTCTTAATTTCTAATGACGGACTACCACCTTGCACTTTACTCAAATCGGACTGATCATTTTCTATATAACTATTTTCTTCAACAGCTCCAGCCTTTTTAGTTATTTCTCTTTTATTTATATATCCATTTTCGGTAGGATCAGTTTCATCGATTATTTTCTTCAAAAGTTCCCGTTTTTCTTCCGTGAGGGAACCTAAAAGTTGATCCAATTCATCTCTAGATAATTTTTTTATGTGTCTCTTGATAGCAGATTCTTCATCTTCACTGTCCTGTTTATCGGGAGTTTCTTTATTTTCGGTACTTTGTGAGTTAGAATTCTCGGGTTCATTGGCTTCTTTGACATCACGCCTGTCCCTTAATCTAAAATGGGCTCCTTCATGAGTTTTATCATCCAACATGTCTTTATTTTCAGCTTGCATTGTGTTATAGTATTGTTTAATATATCGTGGTTGTTCTGAGTCTGGAGCGTCATTAGCATTATTTTCATTTTTGTTAATGTAGCTTACTTGCTCCCTGTTCCTAGTAAAAATCATATCACCTTCTTCTTCGTTAGCGGTCGTTTCAAAATCAACGGTACGTTTGTTAGCTTGGTTTTCATCCTCGGTCTGAATATGATTTGATTTAGTAATATCATGGTTTGTCAAATGCCGTAATTCTTGCTGTTCATCGTTTGCGTCATTGTATCTGTTTAGTTGGCGACGTTTTGGATATGGTTTACGTTGTTCGTTAAAATTGGCTTCTTCGTGTTGTTCTCGAATTTTGTCACCTCTTGCGTCGAAAACCTAAAACAAAGCCAGTATTACTTTTATTAACTATATAGACAGCTCTTGAATAAAACGTTTTGTATTTAAAGTATATAGCAGGTAATGTTAAAAGAGAGGAAGTGTCACTACTAAAAGCGTCGAATCGTCGCAACAGTTTCCGTTTCCGAATTTGAATATCCTAGCAGCTTTTTGTTCTCTCGGGTTGGGCGGTCAGCGGTAAACTTCCGTAAAAAACAAATTATGTAAAGGGGGAGTAAGATAGTGAGCAGAAAATGAAGAGATGTAAACTGTAAAATGTTATTAATGGAATACATACGGAGTCAGCTTTGACGTGAGCTATATGCTCGCTGGGTGAGTTGCTCTGCAAATATCTGGCCTCCGTTAAATCTAGTAAATGGCGACTCCGCGGTCCCTCTTCTTGAACAGCAGGTTCCTGAATAAAGGATTAATTGGATGTAAATAGGTACAATATTTAGCAGAGTAAAAAATAGCTATAAGATTATAAGAACATCTCATCATCATCTGAGCAATTTCCCAAACACAGGGCTGGTTACTACGTAAGTGGTTAGGGTCGGCTTTCCAGTGTTACTACTAAGTGGCAGAACGTCGATATTTTACTGTCATCTGACCTCGACAACCTTGATATCGCCAGTATATCGAAGGTTTTTCCGACGATCGGAGGAGTCTAAAGGCCTTGAGAATAGTCACAGATCCTAAGATCAACCTCGCATGTGTTGCTTAACCTTACCTGCCCGGATAACACAATCATGAGTCATCAACTTCTCTCTTACTTCAGTTACCACTTCATCATCATCATTCTCTGAACCTTTTCCCAACTCAGTTGTATATATGTACAGTATAACTGTGATGCGGCTGAATTTCGATATTTTCCGTGCAGCGACTGCCATCTGACCTCCACAACCAATGGTCCAATGACCAATGGCGATATCAAAGTTCCAAGTTAGACTGGTTGGACTTTTGAAGGCTCCAACTACCCGTAACGACTGCCATAGATGTTTGTATGGCAACTGGGACCGACGGCTTAACGTGCTCTCCGAGGCACGACCAGACCAGTGCAAACAGCCATATTCATGCATACAACTTTCTGCACTGAGTGGGGATCGAACCCGCGCCCCGTGCGTAGCAATCGCGTGCACTACCGCTACGCCACGGAGGCTGATAATATAATGATGATATGATTATAGAAAAATATGAGAGTAAGTACCTATAGAACTAAAAGCAGATAAATATGTGATATCTAGTATCTACAACTCTGGAATGGAACTCACTTGGTCGTTTGAACGCGGCTCCTCATCTTCAGCGGAGTATGTATCTGCTGCAGCATCCTCTTCTTCTTCAGCTTCTTCAAGATCACTATAAGATGAGGACATAAGAAAATTATAAGTTGTCACCAGATCCATCTATGACGATTACTCAATGACAGGACACAATTGGTGTGTTATTTCCTATAATATGATAAGAAGCGAACAATTCTATAGCTTGAAATTTCATGAAATTTCTGTTACGTTTACCCCCACCTCTTTAAAACAAAACTTTTTGCTGGGGTCACCAACATTTTGGCAACTAATTTCGCGCAGTTGCTCAAGAATATATTTAATTACGTAAAATAGTTTTATTTTATACCAACACCTGCCACCAATGCAAGTAAGAAAGTATAGTAAAGCGTTCAAGTGTGTACCACGACAAGCCATTGCCATTATGTAGTCATACGGCAAGGCCCTGGGCCCTAGGCCGTATGACTGTAGTGTTGTCCAATTCGGATGTCGATTTTTTTGGCACAGTTCAAAGGATTCGTGTCGAACATTGTGTGAACACCTACGTAATGATGGCCTACAGTTGCACATTGCAGAGCATGGTCCATTACTAGCCACTGTGTAATGAGGGTATAAAATACAGAATGTAACTTTTAAACTATCGCGGCGTTTACTCATAGTGTTTATAATGTTCGGGACTTCACGGGATATATTTTTGAACACTTACTTTTGCCGACGTTTCGGGTGCGTTGCAGCACCCGTGGTCTCGACTTGAACCGTGGTCGCATGAAGTCCCAAACATTATAAACACAAAAAATACAGAATGTTTATAAAATAATAATGTATCAACTTACCTATCGTTGTTATATTCTGCTTGCTGGGGCCTTCCAATGACGTATATTATGAAGCATACAAATAACAGTAATGTATACCAAGAACGCATATTTGCAATCACCACAAAATTTGATTATTATAAAAATCTGTTAACTGACAACTGGACCCAATATTTGAATTACCTACATTTTATTTTATTTTTAGCCAGTGCTGTCATTTGACATTTTATTATTGATAGAGGTTTGTTTACGTCGTATGCCTTTGACAGAATGTGAAACAGCAAGGAGGAAAGAACAGAAGTCTGGCCGGGTGGTTTTATATGTTTAAGACATTCTGATATTTAAAATATTTTGTTGTGTACCGCAGTACTTACAATACCAGGAGCAAATCTAGAGTTCAAGTTCAGAAAGATGTTAATTATATAAATGAAGTGGGCTTTCACATAACTGTGAAATTATTTGCAGTGCGCCATACGTTGCGCTTGAGTGGATCTTCGATCATGATGTCCTAACCATCAATGTATTTATCCTTTTAGTTGGGTAATGCCATTCAAACATTAAGTAGTAGTAATAGTACTCCGGAGGTATACTACATATTGGCATGAAAAATACGATTTGGTAAGATTTTATTTTTTCATACCGTTTAACTAGCATTATTCACCCAATAATTTCCTAAAAATTTGTTTTTTGTGGTGTTTTTTTATAAATTATTATTTTATTTAGCTTTGCCTATGGTACAAAAAATAAAAAGAAATTAAATCGTTTTTTTACGCCAATATGTTGTACGGAGTACTACCATGTGTCTTCGGCTTCGGGAGCGTCTCTCTAACACCCGGTATATTTTGTATGGACACACTCATACACGCAAAACAACAGAGACACGGGCAACACTCGGCTCGAACCCGACACAGTGTGGCGCGAGTCATCTTCATAATGATTTCGGGGATGTCATGAAAAACAGTCACATACTTACAACAACTTTATTTTAAATGAGACCGTTTCATCTCTATCACACTTATGTACATTTGGTTTAAATAAAACAAACCTTTGAAACATTTTACCGCAAAATCTTCATTAAGTTTGTGCATATTTGAGAAAAAAAAAACATTATGTCCTATAATTAAATGTCGTATGATTTTAGAATTGTAGAAATACTCGATAACATTCATCATTCAATCGTATTGGTGTCTCGTCACTCTCGAGCGCATCGAGAGTTTTCACATAACTGCACATACAATTACCTTATCACTATTCATAACTTAACTCCAAAATGCAAAAGGTAAAAAAATCCCACAGGTTTTATAACTATGAGTACTCTTCAAATGCAATGTGGCAACAGAGTGGTACATAACAGTACAGTACAACACCCCTCTGTTGCACATACCACATCATCACGCACAGTCGCAACGGAAACATTCACAAGTTTGCCTTTGTACTTTTCAAATTGAATGAATTAACATGAAAGAAACGATTGACAGTACATCGATCATTGAACGACACAAAACACACCATCATATTGCACCTGTCTCAGACTCAAGATCAAACCCGACCGGTATTCGTAAACTTCTGCATTTGGCAGACACTAGCTTAAATGTATAACATGTACATAATGTATCTAAATTTAGGAAACACTATTTAAACTTTAATAAGAAAAATTAACTTACTTTAAAGTCAGATTAGGCTTCATAATGAATTATGTTGTGCTTTTTTCCTTTATCACAATTATAGTACATTAACTATTTATATAGTACAAGTATATCATCTGTCATACAGTATATACTTTATGGCGGAATTTCAAATTAAACTTTAAAACCATAACAACACGAACAGTCGTGAATAGTGTACACTATACACATAATAAAGATATACAACACATATTATGTCGCTATAGATATGACTTTTGTCAACGAATAGATGGACAGTCGTCCGCGGTACAGTTCGTTCAGTATAAAAGGGATGATGGACGTGCAAGTAAGTTCGCAAACTTGAGGCTCAACGAACTTTTTCGCTGGTGTATTTACCCTAATAAGTACACGTAACTTCAAGTATTATTATTGAACTGAGTGAGTTTCACATGTTACCGACGCAGAGCCGTGTAAGTTCGCGATCTTATAAACTGCGTACTTTTAGTTCATCGTGTATCACCCACTTAGCAAATCACTGTAACCAATGTGCTTCATAAATTGTAATGGAATGAAAACTGTACATATTACATAAATTGATTTGCATGAAAACTGTAAAAACTTCCTGAACATAATTTGATGACTAGACTCTTAAAACATAATATAATGAGCATTTACAAAATAGAAAAACACAAATGTCTAATTGTATGTCAGTGTACTCGTAATATTAACACAATTATACATATATACGATTTATTAAAATAGTACTTGATGTAAAACATGTAATGATATATTCACAAGGAGGAAATATAATATTAACGTTACGAGTACATTGTTACTTTAACAACTAAATTTATCAAAACTTAATAACTATTTAAAGTTTTACTTCAGATAGTTACTGTTCTATAATTCAGAACAATGATATGATCTAGCATTGAGTAACAGTCGGAACATTCTATCGCAAACAAAACATTGTGTGTCTAAAGGCCGTTTTCCACGGTCCGTGCTTTTACATTCGCGTGCACAATTTCACGAACCTCGCGCCATGGAAAGAAGCTCGTTTGTGATACTTCTGACATGTTAGCTATAGCAAAAGAGTCCGCGTATTTGTCCTCGCACGTGAAACCTCGCACCGTGGAAACCCGGCAGCAAATGGTACGAGCTATATTATTTACAATTCCGCTTCATAATTCCCGCCAACGATATTCATGTCATATACCAATAAAAAAAAAACTTACATAATCGATGTACACAAGTCGGCGAATTCGCCACCACATACGCACATACATATAGATATGTTTGCGACAAAAGCTAAGTAAAAAGGCTCAATAAGAGCATCTGTTATTTACAACAGGGTCTAAACAGTTACTACTAAGGTACTATAGTCGGAAATGAATTGGGACATTGGTAAACCATGTAAGCATGCTACATAACGTGGGAATATTCGTAGAAGAACAATTCTCCTAATGAAAATCTGCCCAAATGTCAATTCATGTTCAAATAGCATTCTCTCACACACGATTTTCAAGAAACAACATTGATTATTTAAATTAAAATGAACGGAAAGAAAAAAAATATTATGTTCTTAGATACTTACCCAATATAATAGAACAAAATTAATTAATTAAATTTAATTGACCGTTATCGACATTTGGGAGATTGAAATAAGATCGAGACTGAACTTTAATTAGATTTTTATTAGGATAATTGACTTTAGGACATGAATTTATGTCCTCATATGTGAAAGTGAACTGTTCATGACTCAATTGTTAAAGATAAAAAGTTAATAATTCAGTCAACGCTTGAGCAATCGCTGAATGACAATATCAATATGTCTAATATATTTGTAAATGTGCTTTTAAATAGGTTTTAAAGTCACGTCAACAATTCGTCAAACGACGCAATCAAAGACTCGTAGTTATTCTAGCATGCAACATTAGCGATTTAAATGCAATTTCATTAAAGTGAACACTTTTAGTTTTATGTACAAAGAATCGACATAGAACAGTAATAATAAAAAATCCTCATTAAAACCGAATCGATTTCAAATATTCGAGTAAATATTCACAATACTAATTAAAAATAATCACCTCGGTCTGTACATGAATCGTCTTTAAATCGATTACAATTACAAATTCTATTCTACCTATCCCCTCGTATTAGAAACATGAGTAAAACGCTTAAAACCACAATGAACACTTGCACTCGGTACGGTACGCGGCTCGGGCCGCGGGAATGTGTCACTCGAGTCCGCCCACCACTACTTGCATCGCACCTGCACCTCACTTGATCCTACCGAACGTTCTTCGGCACTACCTAGCTACTAACTTACTCAAAATATCGCCACATAATCCCATCTCATTTTCAGAGCGTGTGAATGTTAGAAAATTCAATTATAATTATCAGGATTACAAATTCTGTTAATTGTTGACTATTATCATACCTACCACATGCATTGCAACAAAAAATTCGTTTAATTTAATATTTTACTGTTATGCAGTTAAATAATAAAACTAAATGTTTCATTTTCATATAATTTTGGACTAAAATTCTTTTGAAATAAAATCTCAAAATTTAATGGCATTTTTTGGAGTGTCTGTCGTATGATAGTGGTTGGTAATTAGCAGAATTCGTATCCAGAATCCCGTCTAAGCGCTTCGCTTCGACTTTTTCCATGCAACCATTTATCAGACAATCTTAGCTTATTAAAATATCTTCTCGGCCTCGTCAAACCTAATCGTTCTCACAAATCCCTTCAAAGTGAACAGATCAACGCTTAGAAGCGCGACTTTAAAGGGTTTTGACTATAACACTGATTCTAAAAAAAGTTCAGAAACAGTATCAAGCGTACAGTTAACATGCATATGCTCGAAATGGGAAGGAGAATGTCGTCGCATAATATCCTGAGTACCGGCCGTCGTCATAGGCGTAGCCAAGGGGTCTTTTAACCAGGGGTCCAAACATTCCCCATTAAAATATAGGTAATCTACTATTCAACTTTCTGTTAGTTTTCAGATTATAGAGCGCGCTAGTGTGCTCTTAAATATAATGCATTAATTAGTGAGTGTGATTTTATTGACCGTTCTTTTTTCTGCTGATTGTACCTTTCCTATACATATTCGTAACCTGGAACTATAATAATAATGCTATTTCATGTATATTCTTGTTCCCCTTGAAAAGTTATCACCCCCTGAAAGTGAACTACCTCTGAAAGTGATCTTCCCCTGAAAAGTGGTTTCACCCTGAAAAGTGGTTTCCCCCTGGAAAGTGATCTCCCCCTAATTCGTGGCTACGCCCGTATCCTTGCCCGATTAGCTGGAGGCGTGTGCGCTTGCGGCGGGTGCGACGGGCCAAGTGGTGTACTACAAGCGGTCGAGACGGAACTCGTGCTCGACGGCGGAGTCGGGCACCAGCGACGTGGGGTCCTCCAGCAGCGTCAGGTCGTCCAGGTCGAGCCCGGCGCGGAGCTGCGCCTCCTCGCCGCCGAAGATACCCGCGTCTAGCTCGCCCGAGTAGTCTGTGAATACGGACAAGTTACGTAAATTGAGGTTCACTAATAGTAATAATACACGAGTGGCTGCGACTACATGATGATAAAATGAAATACGCAGTTAAGTTCAACTGTCTATTGACTTAACCTAATCTTAAATGATAATAGTGCTATGATTGATAATACAATGGTAATGAGTACACCCGAACTGGTTGATTATCCAACACTTAAGTGGCAGGCAAGCACACGGCACCTTATGGAAAGCGGTCACCGTGGCCTATGGACGTTTGCAACACCTAACACACTCGTGCTGTCTACCCTGTAGAAACCTTCTAATGCCCTTCTTGAAGAAGCCCATATTGTAGTCGATTGAAAGGTTTGATTTAACGCGTGTGTATCCAAAGTGTATCCAAGTTACAAAAGTTATAAATTATCTAAATTGAAATGACAACCTCCACACTTTAACAACGTCATGTAAGCGAACCTTGCGGTCGACTAGTCGCGTGATAAATCCGAGTTCTGCACTCTGTCTATGGACTAGTGAATAAATGTTATGATATTTACCCGTGAGAACGATATCTGGTATACTAGCGGGCGTAGCGGGCGTGGGAGGAGCGGACGGTGACGCGAGCGGTTGCATCGCTGCGTACCCCCCGCCACCCGGCACAGGGTCCCGACCTCGACAACCGCTCACACCGCTTAGACCGCTTACACCACTCGCTTGCGTCGACTGCAATAATTTTTATATTAAATTATTCGTACTATTTCTATTAAACGCGTATAATGTCGACTATCACAAATATAATTAAAAGTACAACACTGGTATTTTATTTCTAGATTCGATAGTTGCTGCTGAGATTGTTTTATAAAAAGGTCCCACGTTTTATTAACGTTTGGGAATCGCTTCGGATACTGCACACCCCACCCAGTGTGAAGTGGATTCGAACTGACTAAAAGAGCAATGTCGCCGATTTGTCACGTCACAAATTTTAACCAAATCCAAACTTGAAATTAAATATCTATAGTTGTGGCATGCTATGATGGCCGTTTCGACACGACTGGTTTTGCTCAATTTCTCTTTAATGGTGCGCTTAATATTGGACAAAGAACTATTTATTTATTTATTTTTTATTTATTAAAGAGAAAACGTGTAAAAACATACTGGTTTCACAATAACTTGGGTCTCGATTCTACTAATTGTCAACCATTGTCAAAGAAGGGAAAATTACAAAAAAATATATTTAATTTTGGACTCTACTCTTACACTGTTAAAGCTCACAATTAAATGGCATTGTGTAGAGTGAATGAAACGATGTAATAAACTCTTTTTGATTTCAATTTGAACTTTAACACAACGATAATTAAGCTGAAAATACCATGGCAGTTTTTGTGATCTCAGTCGTGTGACTATGGTTAAAAATTAGAAGAATCGAGGTCCTTGCCAGCGCACGTGTTTGCTCCTTCCTACAGTCCCGGGTCCTTTAAGCGGGGCGTGAAAAAGCATCTGATGAGGCCGTCAAGCTGAGCGCCACCATTGTAGCACTGAACGTGTTTGCAATGGTGACCCTCTTTCATGAGACTTTGCCTTCAGCTTAACAACAGGCGAGGTGAAGTCAAATTGACGTGCCATAGATAAAAAAAAATAAAAAAACTAACCTGAGGATATGATAGTGATGAATTATTCGTCTGTGGTGAATGCGGTGACCCGTGGTTAAGATACGTCGTGTTATAATTCTGCACTGGTTGATCCAGCTAGCGAAAGAGAAACATATTAATTAATACAAACTCTTTATATAACACAATCAGTGTGGCAAGCAAGAGAAAAAAAACAAGGATAATAAAATTCAGCAAATTCTGAAAATAAAAACCACATGACGTCACTAAGTCTACCACAATATCAGATGTAGTTAACATTGGATATTATAACTCTAGTAGTTATAAAACTGAAGCGGTACAGCCATTGAATATTAGAAAATAAAACACTGATCGTATGTAAAAGAATTTGTTAAAAATAATAACTATATTATATTTACTTACTAATTTAACTATGAACATAATGCTCGTGACTGTGATAGAAAGCTTTTGTGATATGCATTATATTATAACATTTGACTATCTTCAGAAAATTTAAGACAATAGACCAAAGGGCACATTTCGCCAATTTTATGTCATAGCAAAACCGCCAATTTTCAAATATCAATAACAGTAAAGTACTCCAAAAAATTCCGTGATTAAAATATAAATAAAACATAACGGAATTTTTTGTAGCGAAGTGTGACCCATGTCTGTTGCCTTGAATTTTCTGAAGACTGTCAAAGTGATTGTACACTTTATTGATATAGACTTAAAGTCTAAAATTTACATGAAGCCTCGTAATTCAAAAGCATTATGTGTAGAAATGTAACAGGATATGTGCGATAATCATGCTTATAACAATTTTAAACCTGCCATACGAAACATTATAGTGGCATACATTTGAAATGCATAGCAATATTAACTAGTTCTGTAAAAATATACCTATTTATAATTAATATATAAACAATAGGTATACACCACAACCCACTACATTACTTAAAACAATGTTGTCTATCTTTGGTTGGAGGTAATGAAATTTATTATTCGAGCATGCCTATGTAAACTGTGATGTATTGTTTATTAACAATGTAACATCAACGATGTAAAGCCTCAATGGTACTATTTCGTTATCATTTTAAGTAAACTCACTTATTTGCGTGTTATCATAATTGCGTGATAAAATGTTTAAAAGCTTTTACAGAGCTAAATAAGTAAAATTCGACCTATAATGTAATGAACTTTTTCTTTAAAGCAATTAGAATACTGTTTGAAATCAATTTAGATCGGAATAAGTGAATGCTCCGACGGGACTCGAACGTATGCTCTATCCGCCGAACCGCGGAGCCACGTCTTGAATATTCGAAATTCCTGTACAACCATCTTGACCATCGAGTCCCGTGAGCATCAACTTTTCTGATCCAAATTGATTTTACTTTTAAACCAAACGTTACGAATAAGAAATATAGCATGAACAGGGTGGCGAACTTGAGCTTTTTGTCTACAACTCCCCATTTTTAATTTTGACGTGACAACGTCTTATAAATTGGCTTGCCGGGTGACACTTCAAGAAACTGCGTTACGCTCCGCTCACGTTATGCGCTCACAATGAGAGCGAGTGAGAGGCACGCGTCCCTTGCCCGAGCGAGAGAGACAGAGCGAGAGAGAGAGAGTGAGAGAGATAGGCATACACACCGGTTCATGTCTTCTCAAAGTCGTTGTCACGTAAAACTTTCGCCCGTATACCGACTTTACAGGCAACCAATTTGTTATTTCACCTGTTATATTCATTTTTTTATGTATTTTTAAAATATGCACATTCTATTGCGCCACCCTGTATTATGTATGTGGTTTGGTTTAAACGGGTGGATTTCACTTATTTAGCTCTGTAAAAACATTCAAACATCTTATTACGCAATTATGATATCACGTAAATAACTGAATCTACCACATATAGATATAATCAATTAATATCGTATTCAAAATTAATAAAGCATAGTACTATTCAGACTGCTTAAAGGAAATGAATGATACAATACAGAGGTATTATTTGTTGATGAATCTAACATTTATCTTGGCAGGCTGAACATGTAGTATACTATTACATAATCATCCTTGTGTTAGACCCAGGGGCATCTGAGGCCTACACCTCGGAGTCAAGAGTCGACTTTTTTGTAAAGCGACTGCCATTTGACTTTCATAACACCGTCCATAATGTATAACTCATTTCCTCTTTAGTATGTAACAATAATTAAATTAAATGTGAAAAGAAATTAGCGCTTATTGTAAAGGCAAGAATTTGAAATGTTTACGTGCGCTAGTATAATAATATCTGTGGAAATAAGTGTAACGACACGAATTGAAAACCGAATATTGAACCAGCGTGTGGTGTACGATTTGTCAATTTTTTCTAGACAACCAACAGAACTATTGTAACTACCTAAAATAGTATAGCAAATTCCTATTCAGAATATTAGAATAAATCTATAGGGTCAATTCAGATTAGGCGGCAACATGCTCAAGCACTTTTCAATAGTTAATTAAATATCAAACCCTTTATATTTACACAAGGCTGAAAATAGTACGCAGTATTACATTTTATTCTACAAGAAAGTGGTGCTTCGCTTACTATTTGAAACTTTAGTCTGAACGGAATAAGGTTGATATTGTAATTACCATTATAAATACTGCTCGAGCCATTTTCCACCTGGCCCCTTATTCTGAGTGACGAATCGTTTTTTAACTGCTCGCGTTCGTGAGAGTCGAGACATTTAAGTTTTACGCCAGTTCTCTCTTCTATATTAACCAATTATAATCTAAGGTCTTCTCACGTTACGGCTACTGTTTATAACTCGATATCGCTCAGAATAATACCCTACATTTGAATTGACTTACGTAAAGCAATTGTCAAATCGTCTACCATATGTCAAACATAAGGGCACTATATATAAATTATAAGATGCGTGTGTGAGGGGGTGTGTCGTACATTTTCCGCGACTTGGACGTGAGCAGTCCAGCCTGACTCCACGAGGCTCTGCACCAGCTGCGCCCAGTCCTTGGCCAACATCCACCAATGTTACACACATTTACGTATACGGCATCACGCTTATGATATACTTTTAGTTATTGTCTGTCAAACAGTCATTGTTATTTTAATATAAGAAATTGAAATGTAAATATTACTTTTTATTAGACTCACGTTTAGTAGCATATTTAGCAAATTACAGACTACTAGTAATGTAAATATTTTAAGGTTGAATTCCTAATCGGAATCAGGGAAACTTTAGATTATTTTTTGTTTATCCGATATAAATAGAATAAAAACAACAGAAATCATTTGTGATAATTTCAAATAGGTTAAGTATTTCTTTCCTTTACAAGGGAATGCTTTAACTACTGAGCCACGTAGCGACGTCAAAGCATAAGTCTTTTATAAAATCCGTCCGGTACGAGTCCCGTCGACGCATTCACTTTTTCCAATGTCAATTTGATAAATAGGTTTACAAAAATTGAAGATTATCGTATTATTTATGTCTAATAATGACAATTTTACACATATAATTTCAAACTTGACTAATTTTTTAATAGAATTATTCAATATTGCTTTAAGGTTTATTCACTGGTCACTGATTGAGTAGATAGGCTACTATCTATTCAACTTCTGTTTATGAGATTCAGTCGGGTGACAGAGAGACACAAAAGACGCGTGCTCATAATATCACTCCCAATGTGTTGTAAATTTCTAAATCAACTGAAACCCCTTACATATTATTCCGATAACAACAGGGCAGAATGTAAGAAATGCCAGCAACCATGTATAACAATTGCACTTTTGTTTGACTGCGACAGTTTCAATTCAGTCATAAAATATGAAATTCAACCCTAAAATATACACACAATATAGTCGTCTGCAAATGTATTTCATAGTGAAAGTTTAAAAACTAAAAATATTATGTTATATTATCTGCCGTGAATTGTGTATGTACGTTGATACACTTTTGCGAAGCTTTCAATGCATTATAGACAACAAACACTGCAATATGCGTAGCACCACTGCATACATTAGCAATACTATCCTGCGTTATAATTGCCGCAGCTGAAGGCAGCATAAGTTAAACAGCAAATAATACTATGAATAAGGATTACAGACCAAGCGTTTAACCGCTTGAACAGTTTTAATGTTAATTTAAATATCCACCCTATTCCATTTAGACAAGGCAGAAAATAGAATGCAGCATTAACTCCTACCCGATAAGAGTTGTTGCTTACTATTTTAAGCTTTGTGTACATTTGGTTAAGGTAGATATTTAATTACACGTAAATACTGTTCGAGCAGTTTTCTGCTTGGTATGTGTTGGCCTTTAGCGCACAATTCAGTACAGGCACAACTCAAAATTATGAAGAATTCACTGTTTAACATTTGTTTTTTTTTTGACAGACAATAACGATGGACCTGCTACTACATGAGTATATCAGACTAGATTTTGTATACTGCATTTTTGCATACTGCTATTTTGCATATAGCAATTTTGCAATCTGTCTCACATACTCCATACTGTTAATATATTATCAGTAGGTACTTAAATATTCAAATAAGGTATATTTCTATCAGTGCTGACTTCAATTCTATGGTTGATGAAGTGCTTCTTTATTTTTAGTGCATAAGTACTTAATTTCTCTTCAATATGTGCCAATATTAAGATCTAACTTAATTAAACTTATTTTGATCTTTACTACAAGTTTCAGTAAATGGTTCATGATCGTTTTTAGTCAGTGTCTGTAATATTACTTATTTGTTTGTTACTTACAAGTCCTTGCTGTTCCATTGAGGCAAAATTGTAAATAGATTATTGTTACTCCAACTTAACACGTACGATATGAAATATTTTTCTACTAGTAACACCCAATGTTGCTGTATTTATTTAGTATCTAAGAAATTCAATTCAATCTGCGTCATGTACTATGTATCTGCTATAAAATCGACATTTAAGAGATCAGGAAAAAGGATTTATGTGTTTTGAGTTATGTGTATGTGTTGGTCGCATATTATCTTGTGACTAAATGGCTGAACTGTTTTATATGAATAATATTAAAATTTTACCTTCAAATAAAATTTGTATTATGCTTCCATGGACGTCCGAAGTCCATTATGAGAGTACGTCACTTCCTTCACCTCGCTTGGTCGCTAAAAGTAGTTCACTTCCGTTTTCTTGCCGCGCTTTTAGCGCCACCTATCGTTTCCGCTAAACAACTAAGCTCCTTACCAAAGCAAGCCGCCATCTTAGTCATTGTTCGGCTCATAATGGCTTAGCACCAGGAAGAAATTACTGGGACTTCGGACGTCCATGGAAGCATAATACAAATTTTATTTGAAGGTAAAATTTTAATATTATGCGTTCCGATTGACGTCCGAAGTCCATTATGAGAGACTGTTTGTTATCTCCTGGTGGCTTGTATTTTTGGTAATATAGTAAGTGTACAACTGAAACGCAACAATGTGATTGAATATTTATGAATGATTATAAACCTAAATGTACATTGAATAAAGTGCGTATCAATCAATTTATTACACAACTAACGTTAATTATTGGGTTGAAAATATTGTGAAAGAGATTTTTCTAACATTATTTCTCTGTTTACATTATTAATTTCTTTCAAGTAAACCTTTCTTAAGATACTTTCATGTTGCCAATTAGCTTTATCTAGAATATCATTAATTATATGATAATTTTCTACCCAATTTAAGGATGAAACAGCTGATCTACAACTTAAAGCTGATGCATGAATTCCGGCATAAGCCAGAATACGCTTCATCCAACCCCCGATGATCGCTGCAGTAGCTGGTCTCGTAGGGCCTTTAGTTACTAAAAACAAATTAGTAATATTGCCTCGAGTTGCCTGTGTCATATTTACAAGAGTGCGTAACCAATATACTGCATCGATGCCTTTATCAGGGGCGGATATAAATGTCCAACTAGATTGTTGATATGAGGACGAGTCAGTTTTCGACCCGAAAACGGGATGCAAGGTAATAGAATTAGTGTTATCTATAAAATGTTGCCTATCAGTGTGCAACAGAGTAAGGTCGTGTACTCTACGACCCGAAGATAATAATAAAATAGCCGCAGTGCGTCTAGACACTTGATATAAACTATTCAAATCTATCTCTTGCTTTTTTAACAAATTAATCAAAATCCTGGCGTCCCAAATCGGTAATTTAGGCGGTACAGGTTTTGCTAAGGAAATAGCTTTCAGTATATGTTTGACAGTAGGATTAGATGAAATTTTAATATCGGATATAGTTTCGCAAATGGCGGCAATAACCGATTTATGAACGAGAATTGTTCTGTAAGAGAGACGATCCGTTAAAAATAAATAACTGAGGTATCTAGCTACGTCTGGTGGATTCGGAATACTACTCTTCTCTTGGCAAAACCTCACCCATCTACTTCAAAAAAAATACCTTGCTGACTTGCGTGGGTGCTAGCATTGTTACCGTGTCCACCAAATTCTTGTCCAGATCTCTGAACTTCATAGGACGCTTCAAAGCGCGACTTTTCAGGTCTGGCCTCCAAAAGAACTTCCTCCACTTGGGTGCTATTAGGATGTACCGGCCGGAGGCTGAATTTAGATGATGTAGTACCCTGGGCATTAGGCTGGGTGGCGGGAATAGCCATGCAAGTCTGTAATGCCAGAATCTGCTGAACGCGTCGTGAAAGTAGGCGTTCGAGTCTGACAAGTCTAGCGTAACATAGTTTGCTACGACATGTGCTGTCTGTGATGCGAACAGGTCCAAGTCTGGTGTGCCCCACATACTGAACAGCCTCGATGTTTCTACGTCTGTTAGGTGCCACTCGGCGGCGGCACGATTCCTTGATAGATGATCGGCTTCTGTGTTCAAAAGCCCTGGTAGGTGATGAGGGCAAAGCACAATGTTGAGACGATCCGCCAGGCTCAGCAACTGACGGGTCAAGTTCAGCAGAAGACGCGATCGCGTTCCGCCTTCGTTTTTTATGTAAGCTACGACTGTCTTGTTGTCGCTCTGAAGAATCACTGTCGAATTCTGGAGCTGCACTGCTTTGCTGATATGACGGCTATCACAGCAAACATCTCCTTTAGATTGCAATGCCACTTGGTCTGATGTTCTTCCCATTGGCCCGTTATCATTTCGTTGTTCACCAAAGCCCCCCATTGAATGTTCGACGCGTCTGTGATGACGTGATTCGTGGACGTTCTCTGGGGATGGATTGCCGATTTCTGACTGACATTTTCCAGCCACCAGTTCCGTTCTGACCGTACCTCTTCTGGATACCGAATCTGCAATTGAGTTTGTTGCTGTGACGTTGTAGAGAACGGCAATGCAACCTTCCCCGGTGGGTGATGAAGGTTGCAAAGTTGAGATGACCTATAAGGCGTTGCGCCTGTTTTAGGTTCCAACTGCCGGTCGCGAGTCGTACTCGCAACATCTGCTGCATTCGCTGTATCTTGTCGGAAGGTAAGGACTTCGTGTTGGATTTGGTGTCCCATGCCACTCCTAGAAATTCGATAAACCTCGTTGGTGTAGTTATCGATTTCTCTGCAATCGCGGGCACTTTCTGAGTTTGTTGCTGTGACGTTGTAGAGAACGGCAATGCAACCTTCCCCGGTGGGTGATGAAGGTTGCAAAGTTGAGATGACCTATAAGGCGTTGCGCCTGTTTTAGGTTCCAACTGCCGGTCGCGAGTCGCACTCGCAACATCTGCTGCATTCGCTGTATCTTGTCGGAAGGTAAGGACTTCGTGTTGGATTTGGTGTCCCATGCCACTCCTAGAAATTCGATAAACCTCGTTGGTGTAGTTATCGATTTCTCCATATTGATACAGAAACCCAAGCTGGTCAGAAACTGTATTGCAATTTCTACTTGAGCTGTTAGTGTATCTCGCTTCTGATGTACTATAAAATAATCGTCCAAGTAGACCACTAACCTTAGGCCTTTCTTGCGAAGTATTTCTGCCGTCCAATTTGTTACAGAGGCGAATATTCGAGGTGCTGCAGCTAGGCCGAACGGTAGACACGTCATCTGAAGCAGTTGACCTTGATAGCTGATTCTGAGGAACCTTCTGTGTTGCTTTCTTACAGGCAGGTGATAATAAGTCTGGCTTAGGTCTAACTTCACCATCCAATCTCCTCGTTGTAGAAATTGGGCACTTGATGATGATTGACTAGATGAAAGTGCTTCGGCTTCATGTACTGGTTTAGAGCCTTGAGATTGAAAATGGTTCGACTTTTTTCGTTGGATTTGGAATTATAAATAGAGGGGATATAAAAGACGGTGTAAGGGGAGCTGGCTCCAAGACTTTTAATTGAATTAGATTTTGAATTTCTGTTGACATTAATTGCGATGTTGGGGTCTGATACTTTGTTAAAACATCTAGAGTCGGTAGAACCAATGGAGGAGTCTTGTTGAATGGTATTCTGAGACCTGTTATTAATTTCCGAATTGATCTGGGTGGATTGAAAAGAGCCCAAGTGTTTTGAAAGCGTCTCAGACAACCAGCTGAAAACCCTGTGTAGTCATTTATTTTTATATCCCGCTCTTTTACCCTCTGTTTTATATTTTCTCCCCCCCCTTATTTCTAGCCGACAAGATTCGCTCGGAGTCTTTGCTTTCGGCTTGTTTTGTCTTATAGCTATTGGGCGGCTTTGAAATGGCTTAGTGTTAGCAGAAGAAGTCGAGGGTTCTGGCGATTTTGCGCGGGTGCGAGTAGAAGATTGGGTCTACTTTTGTAATTTATCTACCCCCTCACCCCAATTTTCTGTAAATATAATGATAACTGACCGGGGTCAAACATGTATTCGCAAGAAGGAGGTATTTTAGCCAAATCGTCTTTCATATACTTATATTTCAATTTTTTAGTGATATCCTTACGGCGTAATTCTAACACTTCGGCTCGTTTCCCGCAAACTATCTGAAGTATATCATGCGACACAGTTTTGTATTCAGAATCCTTACCAAATAACTGGTTTAACTTCTCATAAATAGTTGATGCATTAACTGAAATGTCAGCCGTGGCAGACCAATCAACAAGACTGTAACGCTGAATTTATAGCTTCATTTTTAGCCAAGAACGCGTTGGATAGCGCGGCAAAACTATGAAACCATCGTAAAGGTGTAAAGGGGTCCTCGAGACAACGTAACTCTTCGTTCACTCTAAGCTCGGTAAAGGCAGGAGACGCAATGTACTTTTTCTGAACTGCCGTATATCGAACTGCGTTCCATTCAGACGAGTTAAATCTTTGCATATACTTAATTTTATCAACACGTGATTGCTTTGCCTTTGATACGGTGGTTCTTTAATCGAAACGTTTAAATCTACGATACTACCCGCATTTAATTTAGGTGGATATAGAAATTGTTCACTGGCTGGTGGTGAAGTATTCAACATTTTTGATGTATGTGGCATGATATTAGATACGGGTACTTGCACATTTGAAAATGAGGTAGCCAAAAATTTGTTCAATTGACTTACCAATTGCTGTGACAATAAGTCAAACCTCTCATCCAGGTCCCGCGAACGGGAACGCTTTTGTCGTTTCCTAGGTGGTTCCTCTTGATCCGACGATCAATCCGAGGAACTATCATCACTTGGAAAAGTTTTTTCACTACGCGGGATACCCTCTTTACATTTTTTAACACTTAAAGGTAACGGAAGACAAACTACACTGTTTGAAGTTACTTTCTACTTAAATCTCGAAAGTTAATTTAAAATTAATTCAAATATTAATATTAAATTTATATAATTTTAAAATATTGAATTTTTTCGTAGCGACCATGTGCTCGGTTCGAAAAACGACGCAACAATGACTAAGATGGCGGCTTGCTTTGGTAAGGAGCTTAGTTGTTTAGCGGAAACGATAGGTGGCGCTAAAAGCGCGGCAAGAAAACGGAAGTGAACTACTTTTAGCGACCAAGCGAGGTGAAGGAAGTGACGTACTCTCATAATGGACTTCGGACGTCAATCGGAACGCATAATATATGTTTACTACTACATATTACTTGATTTTTCGCAAAATAAAAATGTTTTGACCTATCTTCATTGCTTTACGATTAATTACCATAAGAAAGTCAATCTTTTGTTTACATGACATATGAAATGAACTTAACGGCCATTTGGTCTAGATATTATTTAAAAATATCAGCACCAAAGGTAACATTCGTAGCTTCCTTCTGGAAAACTATCTTTTTGAATATTAATAGTAATAATAGCGGCAATTATTAATATCAGCAATAGTGGTAATATTCGTAGCTAACACCTTTCTCAGCTCTTTGAATAATAATACAGGTAATAATACGACTTGGAATACTTATTTACGTATAAAAGGTCAAACTGTGTGCACTTACCATTGTGATCTGCTCGAAAGGTTGTAATAGCGCTTGGTGTAAATTGTTGTAGTCTGATTGCGGTGACTCCACGGGACTTCCCGGACTGTGCACCATCTTTAATTGAAATATAAACACATATTACGATGAGCTATATTAAATTAGACGTTTTATTCATAAATATGAAGTAGCATAGGATGAAGCATCGGTAGCTTAATGGTTAAGGATCGACAGCCTAAGATTGCAGTTTAACACTTTTTTAAGTACCTAAACAAATGGAATACAGAATTTAAGAGTAATAAATATACGTACCGTTGGTGATGGCATGTTAATGTTCGATGTAGAGGAATATTGTGAAGGCGGACTACAGTGCGTTTGGTAACTCGATGATATCCATCCGTGGTCTAAAGGTGACATATTCTGTAACCAGTCAGAACACATTTTCTCAGTTACCTGGGGAAGTTCTCGGTCTTAAGGCAGTGCGAAAACAGTGTATCGAGAATAAGAATAAAGGAAGCGATAACATTTTTTGTACATTGTGGTGCAGCGGTCCATAATAAATAACCGAATTATTATACGTTTGTATTTAGGTATAAGTGCCAAGAGATATTATATCTGAAGCTTTCAGGCAATTGGTAACATGAAACGAATTTAGCCCACAAGTGAGCCGGAAGACGGTATATGATATAACAATTCGTTTCGATTAAACTCTACCAAAAGAAATTCAAGGTATCTTCGTGGTTATACAATGCAAAGGTTTTGTCTTTTGTGCGTTATTCTTACTGGCCCGAAGTTTCGGATATCCCATGTTTACTTTAATTCGCTCCTAATAATTTACACAGCACTATTAAAACTTGGCAAGGAATTTATAAAATTGATTCCTTCATTTTCCATTTATTACATCAAATTGTTAGTATTATTTACATTGAGTGTAAAGACCCGACTAAAACAGCACACGCAGGGTGTATCATGAAATAGATTTGAATATGATAATATTGTTTATAGTTTTTAATTCTATGCGACTTCTCAATGGTGCCGTTTACCCGTAGTGACGTTAAGAAGTAATGTGTGGCGTCTACGCACTCTGTCTGCTGCAGAAAGTAAAGCCACTATTTTTTTATTGTGACCAGTTTCAAAAGAATAATTTTTATTCTTGTTTGGATTCAAAATGTGGCTTTGTATTCGGCCAAAGGGTTATTATATACCTAAACTATTATTACCTGCCAGTCAGATTCCACATGCAAATACCGGTAATACATAAGTTTATTATAATACTACACGTACTTTTGGTCAACGCAATTTTTACCCAGCTGTTTTGATAAATAATGTAAAATATTTTTTATAAAGCTACCTGTCTAAGAGGCATAGATGATTGCTTACAATAATAAATTACATAAGTATCTCCATATAGCTTGCTACAGTAGTTGAAAAGGGTAGCTGGGATAGACTGATTGCGCAAGGCGGAGAATCAGGTGCGATGGCGCACATGGAGGGAAGCTATTTAGATGCCAATTCAAAATAGCATTCATTTTCGAATTTTTATAAACCTACTAAACAGTAAAATGCAGATAGGAACTATGTATGATGAGGACCTGTTCCGATCTCTGCCAATAAAAATCCAAAAGCAAATGAAAAAGATTTCATTTTATGCTCACTCACTCTCCAAGATGCTATTTATTCTTAAACTTTAACAGAATTAAAGTAAAGTCTAAAATTAAATGGCATTTTTTGTATGACAATGGTAATGCTGTCAATAAAATTAATATAATCGGGGCTTCGCTCGATTGCAGCCAACAATCCCCACTATTGTATTGTACGTGGGCTACATACTATATAATAGTGGCCTCCTACTAAGTCCTAATTATTATATATTCAATTCAATCGTTTCCCATCATCATCCAACTTATAGTTAGTTCAAATTAAGTATATATACAACTCCACCATGTTATTGTTAATTAAAGCGTTTAATAAAAATATTGACAAAAGGATAAAATCACAAAATGGTTATATTTTAGTGCGGTGCTGAATAAAGCAAAGTATTTTGCTTAATAAATTCATTAGTAAATGGTTAGCTCCAATTATGTTGACGCAGATTCATGCATTGTTCGAAGCACCCAAGTAAATTAAGTAAAGGAGAAAAAATTGAGAACAGTTGTCAAAGACTGATAAGTAGAATGAGGGCTTTCGCGTACTAGTGACTTTTTGTAACCATGGCTGTGCAAATTGGAAGAAAACGGTTTCATATTTACGTGTCACACAACTTTTCATCCAAAATGCAATTACGGTGACAAAAATCGCTAGTGCGCACAGGCCCTAATTGCTCAATATGTAGTTTTGTTAGCGGATGATCAAAAATATTTACACACAGACAGCGTCAAAGCATTCAAGCAACCGTCTGTAAAAATTTATGAGCGGGAATAAAATTTAAGAGGTTATAAAAGAAAACGAACCTTATTATGATGAAGATAATTATTTGTGTTTGGTACAGATAAGTGATTCTGAAATAAACAAAAAATGATTTGTGTAGAAAGCAAAAATAAAACACAAACATAACAAAAACAACAAAATTTGTTAAGTACCTATCGGATAAGTGCTCATTGCTAACGTACTGTCGCGGTCGTTTCGAAGCCAGTGTTAGATCTACTGTACAATCGCGGGCAGATCATGTTCATGGACATAAATTATTTTCGTGTAAGTACAAGGTGTTAGGGAAACGCTACCGAAAATTAAAAAAAACAGGCGACACTTGACGATTTCAAAAAAGTAGGGCTAATTTTTTTCCGAACGATCGTCGCACATTTTTTTCTGATTTTTAGAGCTATCATTATTAAAAACAGGATCACATAACAATTAATGTTATGTAAAAATGGGTTTCCTATTTTTTAGCCTAGCAACTAAACTTCTACCAAATACTAATATCTCAGTTCAACAAACGACTCAGTCGTGGACCACTTGTCAAATTAACATCTATAAGTACCGAATCAAAAAAAATCCCGTTATAGTTGTCGGCATATATCTTGACCTTCACGTCACAAAAATTACTTTTGGAGATAGCAAGGTGCTATTACAGAGAAGTACCTCTATCCATCAATCGCAGATTATATAAAATCGATATATAAAGACATTTGGAGTTTTGAAGAGTGTTTGGGTTTTTTTCTTATACAACTTAGGTGGCAGTCAAGCACCCGGCCCACCTGATGGAAAGTGGTTATCGTAGCCTATGGAAGTTTGCAACATCAGGGGCATAACACTCGTACTGCCGTACTTGGTTTATAAACAATTTCTGACAGCAATCAGCTCTACAAAAGCTGTACATCTAAACCTAATTTCATCATTCGTTAGACAATAAATTCATAAATTATCCAATAACCATCAGCATGATGCATCACTACATCCATTCGGGTAAGGAAGTACGCCATTTTTGCTACACAATACTAGGTGGTAAGACACTTATAAATTCTTGCATAATAATGTCCGACCAAACGTAATTGAAGTTGCTGTTAATTGGATCTAGAATTGATTACAGTCTATCATTGAACTTGATTAACTGCGGCTCATGCCAAATACATGTTTTATATACTACTAGGTTGGCAAATGAGTAGACAGTTTATGGTAGGCAGACACCCGTAAACACTTGCAACTCTATGGGTGCGTTTATTACAATGTGCTTTTTTAATTATTTAGGGCTGTCTATGGGCAATTATTATACCCGTCTTTCGAGATATCTGGCAACCCTACTCACCACCAATACATCATTATGCAAGTGATGTTTAAGTACGGTTTTCTGTACTGTGAAAGTTCATCCCCAGTCAAACAAATATTTTCATACAAAAAGAAATAAAAAAAAATAACAATAAAGCAGTCATCACTTTATAGATTTTGTAATTCTCAATTGAAATATTCATAAAAGACAGTAATAATCGAAACATTTATAAAGTACCTACCTACGTTTTCATTTCTAAAACTTCAAACAAATTTTATTACCTTCTATTGTTCTAATCGCACCGTGCAAGATTGCATAACTATGATCGGTTTTATTAAAAGATGTTAGTTACGGGGGCTTTGAAGGTCAGATGGTAATTTCGCTTCACGGAAAATATTGTAGTTCAGCCATCCCAACCGTATTAGGAAATTGTTCGAAGGAATAGGAGGAGGCGAGGTAAGCCGGGGGTTCCACAGACCTGTGCATCGTAGAGTGACGCTTGATGTTCGTGATGCATATTGTGGTGTAACGGCACGGTCGCGCCGACCGGCGAGCCGGAGGCGGGAGACAGACCGCCCGTCGCCGGCGACACGCTCCCACCACCCGGAGATATCGCGCCCGGAGACGTCGGGGACTGGAGGACATCACACAAACACTCACTAACACCATAGCTGTTATAGTTATCGGCAAAATGCGTGACCTAATTGACCAGCTTTAAAGGACAAAAAAAAAAAATGACACGAGCCTTTTGAGCGTAATTTATTGAAATAAAATAACTAAAGTTTATTGGAGTATCTCCTCCGTCCTGTCGGAGATTAAAAACGCACTTTACGCAGCCTAAGTACATTGTCACGAAGTTTGCCGATCACTATAGTGAACACAGCTAGCTCAACACTGCCCTTCATTAGCTCAATAATAGCATTTTGATACTAAGTTTGCACATAATGGAGCAAATGTATTGAGCGAGCTGAATTTTCTCACCTTCCCAAAAGCGATTAATTCACAAATATTACACAGTTATAAATTATGCGAGGTGAGTCTGTTGACGTCAATATGCCATAATAGGGGGCTTGTGGTATAGATTTGATCGCAATATCTTTTTTAATGTCGAATCATTGATTTGATGACATAATACGAGCAATAAAAGCCGTTTAAAGGGTTATAGAGAATAAATGATTTTTGAATTTGGAATTGAATTTCGAATATATAAAAAATATATTTTTTTTCTTCTCGTTATGTACATTTTATAAAAATTCAGAAACAATAAAAAAAAGGTTTAATTTAAAAAAAAACGAGCGAAGGGAATGCAAATTAGGAGACGGAAACGTGATGTCACATTATTCTCCATCAGATTTAATGGCGTCAGTACTCACAGTGTGCTATTTATAGTTTTATAATAGAAATTTGCAATGAAACTACTATTAAATGGTTTTATATCGATAGTGTACTGCATAAAGTTTGGTCGCATAATTTCTCTAAAGCAAGTCCAACGTCTGAAGTCAATTACTTTAGTGAAAAAAAATTAAATCGAACTATTCCATACTCTAAACCAGATTACTTTTTTCTCGAACTGTACCCACACACACATAAAATACTAGATTATGTTATACCAACACCAGTTTTAGTTAGTTATTCGCTCGTAAGACTAATATTACATTCAGTTGTAATATCTGTGAACTTTTCTGAACAAAAGACAGCAACAAACAAACAACAGAACCAATTTACTGGGAATATGAATTCAATTGTATCTGTACAATGATCTTATATTAAAATAAGGTAGATACAGCATTAGCGTATAACTAACCCTGTTTACGTTGACGCGAAGTACCGTAACGTATAAAGGTCTCTTTATAGCGCATGTCAAATGTCATGCTATCTCTTTCCCACAGAAATTATTATGTTTATTGTACGTGTTTATTTCCGGGTTCGATACCCGCTCAGTGCAAAAAGTTGTATGCATGAATATGGCAGTTTGCACTGGTCTGTTCGTGCCTCGGAGAGCACGTTAAGCCGTCGGTCCCGGTTCCATACAAACATCTATCTATGGCAGTCGTTACGGGTAGTTGGGAGCCCTCAAAAGTCCAACCAGTCTAACTTGGAACTTTGATATCGCCATTGGTCATTGGACCATTGGTTGTGGAGGTCAGATGGCAGTCGCTTCACGGAAAATATCGAAGTTCAGCCGCATCACAGTTATACTGGTAAGCCGACCCCAACTGAGTTAGGAAAAGGTTCAGAGAATGATGATATTGTACGTAAGTATATTTGTAGGTTAGTAATTACGTCAAGTGCTATGTAACAATTAAGTGTGTATACAATTTTAGCTTCACAGTATTAACATAATATTGTCTTCTCTTTTTGATCCTAGCATTATTCCCAGTCGCTTCCAATGCTGTCACCTCGGAGTCTGGCGTCCGCTTTTACCAGTCTAAAGCCTCATTTACACCAGGTCGACAGGCGACTTTGGGGAACATCTTTCCTCTACTGAAGGCGGCGTAGTCGAAAGCATAATATTTACATCATATCGTGCAACGCCTTCCGAATCACCTACGACCGTGCGCCACGGGCCGCACTTCTGTCGACCATTCGTTTGCCGAAAGATGATCCTCGCCTCAATGTGTTTATACCGGGTTGGTTGTCGCCTTCGACTGGCAAGCAAAGTCGACTGTCAACCGGGACCGACGGCTTAGCGTGCTCTCCGAGGCACGACCAGACTAATGCAAATATTGTTTTTTTTTTATATCACTTAGGTGGCAGACAAGCACACGGCCCACCTGATGGGAAGCGGTCACCGTGGCCTATGGACGTTTGCAACACCAGAGGCGTCACACACATGCTGCCTACCCTGTAGAAACCTTCTAATACCCTTCTTGAAGAACCCCATCTTGTAGTCGCTTGTTTGTATCTACCTTATTTTCATATAAGATCATTGGTCAAGTACCTCAAAAGTTACAAGATCAGAAATACCAACAAACATAACATATTTTCCTCCACCAGACTAAGCGATTTTTTTTGTATAGTATTAGTACTAAGATTGCAAATAAGCACATGGCTGATAGTAAACCGTTACCATGGTTTATGATCGCTACCGTGCAGTTGCCTGTAGAAGGGAGGAGCGGAATGTGGAAAAGGAAATATCTAGTAAATATCGATCTTGACATAGTCGATTCTTAAGTTTGGTGGTTAAGCCATTGATCGATCGATTCGATTGAAATGATTACAAGACTAATCAATTTTTGACTGAATTACCTTGAGTAGAATGTAAAATTCAGCCTTTTATAATACCACTCAGGTGGCAGACAAACACACGGCCCACCTGATGGAAAGAGGTCACCGTGGCCTATGGACGTTCGCAACGCCAGGGGCGTAACACTTGCGCTGGCTACCCTATAGAAACCTTCTAATGGTTTTTGCCGAAAGCCTTAACTTTGCGTAGAGAATAGTATGTAAGTATGAGAATAGTATGTAAATATATGTAAGTATAAATATAAAAAGCATCTGATGAGGCCGTCAAGCTGAGCGCCACCATTGTAGCACTGAACGTGTTTACAATGGTGACCCTCTTTCATGAGACTTTGCCTTCAGCTTAACATCAGGCGAGGTGAAGTCAAATTGACATGCCATAAAAAAAACTCATACATATCGAGGTTGATATTCAGGTGATGTCCTATGCGGCAGGTAATGCGGTGACGGGAAATGCACAGAAGTGAGGTCGGGTAGAGAGCCGCCAGGAACTTGCAGGTCGCCGCACATCAGCCCGCCTGCACCTCCGCCAACACCTCCCACTCCACCGACGCCTAGACCACCTCCGCCGCCGCCTCCGCCTCCCCCGCCGCCACCTCCCCCGTCGCCTCCGCTCTTGTATACACTGTACAAACAATAAATGATACGCTGAGGTTAAGCTGGAAGTTGTCGGTGTAATCATACAAGTAATTATTAGTTCCTTCCGAGTCCGCCATAACCTACCCAACCGGCTTTGGTAGGGTATCTGTGGGGGGATTTAACGCACGAGAAAAAAAAAAGGTCCTTCCTGACTAGTGGATGTTAAATTTTCTCATTCCATTTTCAATTTGATTGGAGAACTTTGTAAATATATTACTTTTAAACTTCAATCATGATATGCATGTGTGTAGGTGCGTGTGAACTCATTCATTACTAGCTGTTACCAGAGGCTCCGTCCGCGTGGACTTCTGATCCCGTTTCCGCTGCTCCATAAAAACCTTCCGTTTTAATTTGCTTGAATTGGTCCAGCCGTTTTCTAGTTATGCGCTTACCAACATATTTCACGATTAATTTTTATTTAAATAGATTATATTTCTACTAGCTGTTGCCCGCTGCTCCACCAGCTTCGGATATCGTTCCCGTTGCTCCATAAAATCCTTTCTTAGAGTTCACACTGAAGTTTGCGACATATTGCCACTTGTCAAATAAATGTTTTAAACATTGAGTTAAACAAGGAGTAAAGATTATAACGTGAGACCCTTCTCTCTGATGACAATAATTAAGTACATACATAATTTATAACTATCTAAATTAATGTATAGTTTTTTTTTTAATTTGACGTAGTCGCCTTTATTTTTGTGTAAACTGTGATGGAAGCAGCATATAAATTTTATACATCATAAAAACTAGACGTACCTACGAACTGGATATTTTATCCCACACAATTTAAATGAAACGCAGTATTTATTACGCTTGAACATGATTGTAATTTACATAATTTTGTAAGATGAATGATATTTTAAAAGATTAAATGGAGCTTATAAAGTACTTTACATTACTCTATTAAGATAAATACCTAGTTCTTTTAACAATTAGTTAGTAAAAAAGTCAGTTTGTGTACTTACTTGTTATTGTTTGGTATTCTGGGTATTTCACACGATGATCTCGGTCGATTTGCGGGGTTCATCGGTGCTAACATGTCTAAATGTATGTCTGAAAACAAAAACGTTAAAATTAAGAAGCTTTTTCTCAAAAATGTATTATTACGTACAGTTTTACCGTTTACCATCGTCTAAGCTCAAGTGAATGTTTTGATAAGCTATCGAAGTGGGTGTTACATGGCGGTAGTCCATTACAAGAAAATATATTGGGGGTGTTCGGTCCCCACCCCAACCCAAGGTTTAACAATCCTATGTTGGCAATAGCAAAATATCCCTATTTGACGTAGAAAGGAAAACAAACCGCATCCCTTTCTTTACATTGCACATTTTTGATGTCATGGGGGCTGAAAGGGCCTAGATAGTGAGTAACTACTGCTTATGTAAGTGAGCAGTAGTTACTAGCTACTCTACTTTTTTACACACATGTAGTAGTATTTCACATTTTACCCGCATTTGTCTATGGTGAAAACTAAACTCATATTCTAGATCCCCACGTCCCCCCATTATATTGAATACATTTAGGTACTCATTTAGGAACCGAGTAGGGCGTGTTATTCACTAGTAAAAAATAAATCTGTATACGTAATACTGGAATAATAAGCGGTTCAATGCAAACTTTGAAGTATGCTTTGAACTCAGCTGAAATATCACTATAATGATGATGATGACAATTTATTAGCATACATCATTACTGGTCATTTATGTGAGTAGGCAAAAACATGGTCTAATAAATACACGGAGTTACGTGTATTATGACTAACTTGGTAATATGTAAGAAAACTTTGACATTCATATGTGTTCTTCATCTGCCTAAACTGAATAAACGAAATTGATTCTTTGATTGGTTCCAAATATGACACGAAAGTAGCTGGGAACGAGACCCCAATGAACAGAAAGTGCAACGTTTTTTCATTCACTGTACAAGTTGCCATTTAATTTTGTATTGTAATAGCATAACTGTAATGTCTAAAATTAAATGGATTTTTTATCAGCATCTCCGGTATGTATGACAGTTTTGTTATAAAAGTCATAGCAATACCACTATCGTATCACATTAGCAGACTCGAGGTTCTAGTTAATCGTAACAAGGTACAAACCTCTCCGGTGGTTCTGATGCGGGTGTAGGTGTGGATGCGCGTGGGAGTGTACATGCCGATGCGGTGACAGCGGCTGTGCGACGGCGGGCTGTTCCACTACACATGACTGATGCAGCGCAGAATCCGAATTAGTACGCCGCCAGTTGCTGTCAGGCGGTGGACTGCAAATATTTAAAAGCATCTCAATCTTTATTCTTGTGAAACCTCTCTACGGCCCGCGATTTGAAAGAAAGAAAGAAGAAAGTAAACATTTATTCATGAAACACCCAATGCTCAAAGATCTTTACAACAGTTAATTGGTCTTGTAATTATTACAGTACATCGAGCGAACATAAATGGGCCACCATCTCAGCACAATATGCTGAGATGTGGCGCTGGTTTTCAGATGGCGGCTAATAGCTCCGTCGTCACGAAAAGCGAGTATTTCGCGTTAAACAAAAATTGACAGACGCGTGTGCAATTTCACGCTACAAATTTACGCACCGTGTAAAGAGGATTGTTCCTGATAGCAGGAGACAGCTTAATCATAATAAATGGGTCCGTGTCTGAGCCCGCGTCCGTGAAACACCGTGGAAACCCGATATAATGTATACAATTTAGGCAACTAGAGCCATAAGTAAAAAAAGGAAGGTATCAAGTAATCAGACTTACGATCGGTACACTACCGACGTGAATCCACTCCTACCACAAGTAATTTAACTGAGGTGTTAATGGGAATACTAGTAAAACACTGTTTGGTATCCAGAGAGAGAACAGTGACACAAAATAATATAACAGCGATCACGGAGCAATATGACGACATCTAGATCTATAAAACGTTCTAATGATTTAAAAATATGCGCTTGCGCATAGGGAAAACCAGTATAATATCCACTAATACATTATGTATAATAAACTCAGCTATTACAAAACTAGTTTCTTAAAAAATGCATAATTATGGATAAGAATATACATTTTAACAACACTACGAATGAATTATATCAGTATCCGTCAACACACCACTCATATTTACTACAAAACAGTATCCAAACTATACTAAGTAGTTAAATCACTGAACTGATTTTGTTGAAATTTGATGCAGAGATAGACTTGAGTTTGGGAAATAAAATAGGCTAAGTTTATATATGGAGCCAGATTAAGATAAAAAAAATAAAATTATAAAAATATCAATATACGCGGATCTTGAATACTGAAATGTTTTTGTTAATAAGTGATGTATATAACTTCGATACATTTATTGAAACCTTATTATTTTAAAATCAAATAAATTTTAAGTGTCATGTATAACTTCAGCGCGTAGTTACGCGACGTAACTGTTATATATTATATTTTCCAGTTCCACATGATTCGGTAAATTGCGCGCGAAAAAACCCCACAAACACTTGTTTTGTTGCAACTTGCAAGACGTATTATACACCGGTATAGTATACATATATTATATCCTCATAAAAATGACCTGCCTTTCCTCTACGTGTGTTGACACCAAGTATAAAACAATTATTTATTAAATATGAATGAGGTTTCTTAGAATGCGTAACAATAAGCTTGAATTAACATTACCTCAAATGATTCATGAGCTGTTGTACTTTACCTTGTGACCGTCAGTACGACAGTAAGCAATCTAAATATTAATTAAATATCGGTATTAATATATACAAATGAATAAAAGTGATATATCTATTTGTAACATTAAAGTAACAACTTTTTAATAAATGCATAGCGGTGTGTACGCACGGTACCCCGGTACCCACTAAAAGAAATAATAGATTCCGGGTAATGGCTGGAACGATGTTGACGGTAGGTACTTTAACTATTTCAATCAACCACGAAAGGGGGGGGGGGGGCTTTGATGCCTTGGGCCAGCCGGGGAGTGAAGGATATGCCAGAGGTTACCTCACCCTAAGCAACTTATAGCCGAAGTGAGTTGCGGTTTTAACATTCCCGCTGGCTGCAGAGGGGAACTCCGCACGTGAATAAAAAAAAATACTGACATGTTGTGTAACTTAGGTCATTATTATTTTGAAAATTCTATTAGGGTGCCGAATAAAAATTGAACTCAGATCTATGTGGACGAAGTCATTGACACAGATAAGTACTAAATAAATCAACTGTTTGTGGGGATGCTATTTAGCGTGTAATATTTTCAATTATTTCGTTAAAGGATCACATTCATTACATTGACGTCAGTTGTAACTGGTTTGATATAACCTCGATGACTGCGTAGTACTGGTAGTAACTACTTAATTAATGTCACTTTATGAATGATATTACATATTTTATACTTACCTACCTACTAACTATAACGTTCCATTCATATCAAGTGGTCATTTTTAAGTAAAAAAGTAACTAAACTGATTTAAAAAGAATTAGGTGTAGTTAAGTGGTCTTTATTATACATCGTAAACAAACCAAATTGAGTATTTTTTTTTGTTTAGAGGCCACGGCGTTGATTCCTCACAGAACCGGTTTCGAATAAAATATTCGATCACGAAGGGTGTAAAAATGAATAATAATTGTTTCTGCAAGTTCAAGTAACGTTTATGGGGACTAATTGGGAGTGATTTAAACAATGTTTGGACACCATTACTTAAATAAAAATTGTTTCATTTTGAACCACGGTGATTTCTATTTTGACCTCTTGGGTGTAACTGACCTTTCGTAACCAGTAACAAAGAAGGAAAAGATAAATGTATTATATGATGCGGGTTTTGAATAGGCATTATGGGTGATAAGAGATTTCACCGCGAAAAAAAATTGTAGGTAATATGTACTTAAAGACTATTGTTTTTCATAAGTACCTAATTAGGTTAAACTATTTAACATTTACATATTTGATCATTTATACTATTTCTTACTTGACATGTGACTTGAATGACTTGATCTTATTTGTTCTGCGTGTGTAGGCACGTGTTGCAATAGTTTGCCAGACTGAAACTACGTTCAGAAACATTTAAAATCAGTACTACTTTCACTGGTATGTACGAGTATATATGCCATCCGCTGCCTCATGCGTAACACGCACCAGCTCGTCGTGCAACTAGTATGTATTTTTTAGACGTTTGTGCAAATTATTTGCAAAAATACGTTTCATATTATTTGCAGTAAAAAGATGGACACATGGCTGTAAGGTACTGCATTATGTGTACAGATACATACTTAATATATGTTCTATTCTATTCTATTATTATGTTCTCGTAGAAAGTTTGTGTAGGTAACAAGTATATTTTCATGTACACTGGTAAAAATGGCGAGGTATTGAATCCACCCGTGTATGTACATTATGTGCATGAAGTTTCAATAAAAAGAAACAAAAGTAATAATTTATATACATATAACCGGTTAACAAACGTTAGTCATGAATGATATGGTACGATGAAGATTAAATTATAAATGTGGAACACATTAACACCTAGTTCGGAACTAGTAAAGTACAATAATAATAACGTTTTTGCTTGCTACGTAACCAGTTACGAAAGGTCAGCTACGATGGCGGCCAAAGGGTTACTTGGTAAAGGTCATTACTTTCTTTATTCATGTATTACAATGAGAAATACCAGTAAATAAGTCATTTTAAATTGGCTAAAATGGCCTAGAAGCCACAATAAATGTTTTCTGAATAAGACTGAACAGTGTGCAACAATTTTCGTATGTTGAAGAACTAAAAAACGTCCATACTTAATTAGTAACCAACAAACATACTACATCTACATACATACGTATATACAACATACTTACATACATAATTTGATATTTACATAATTTGCCTCATAAATATTAAAGTTACAAAAAACATTGTTACCTCAAATAGACGGTACTGCCATATGGACTTGTATCATGTTTGCGGTCGGAAGGGCGTCGCATCGGACCCACCGATGACGACGCCCGGCCGCGCTGTCCCGGCGACCGTGAGGGCGACGTCCCACCGCTGCGGCCACCAGCCATTGCATACTGATTCGTTAATGGCATATCCTCCGGCTATGGACAATAAGTAATCTATGTAAAATCTGTAATATTCCTTAAAATTGCCAGAGATGCAAGGCTTGGGTGAGCTACATTTGTGAAATAAACAACTCTAATAAAACTAAATGGTAATGTTTTATATTTTGTTTTATATTACTATTATGCTAGCTATTTGATAAGGTATATTTCCATTTAACTGTCAATTTATCTCACAAATCTAGAATTTGTATACATGTTTATTATAACTATAATACTCTAACAATGGAACATTTAAGAGAAGATGGATTCTAACACGTAAATCAATGCACAAGCTTGTACATCTTACGCTAGGGTTCTACGGTGCGAGGTTTCACAGAGGCAGACGTGGACACGGACTTATTTTCTATTTATATGAAAAACGTGTCTACGGTATAACGGACGAGATTCTATCCACAGGCCACGGTCCGGTGTAGTTTCCGTGAAATCGCGCACCGTGGAAAGGGTACTGTATTTGTCTACACAGCCAGCGTAACGTTCGCTGTTCGTTGCGAATCAAACAATTGCAACGGCGGTCAGTACGCACCTAATAATATACTAAGATCCGATGTAGATAATTTAATAACTAAAGTCAAATAGAAACTGATAAAAAATATGTATGGTAATAAAATGTCTCCGTTCAGAATCGGGAGAGAAACTGCTTTTGTTACCCCCAGCTGTGGCAAAATCGACTATGGGTTGTCAAATATGAGAACGGCAAGGATGCAATTTTGAACTTTCTAGTGTAGACTCATTTAATTGCACAGCATCTTGTTATTATGAAAAAAAATCTTAGCAAGAAATTATGTATAATAGAAAAAAATATATTGGATTATGAATGACAATCAAAGTGACCAACAGTAGCTAATCTCAGTCTGCGTGAGACGAAATACATGAGGTTAAACCATAAACCATAGACAGAACAATTTTTTTTATTCTGATAGATCTTTTGCTATTGTCTGTACTTTTGCCAGTTGCTATAATGTAGCTTGTTCTCTGTATGAATATTTAATATGTAGTAAACAAAACTTTGTTAGTAAATATTCTACATAAGATACAGTTTCAATACAAAACACTATTATTTCAAGACTACGATCTAATTATTCTAACCACACTTTTATTATACTTTTGTATGCACTATGAATAGCAGGCAAAATTAGTTCTACATCTAACTGGTCCAAGTCTGTAATATACTACTACTACTATGGGGGGGGGACATCCAGTGGGGACACTGCTGACTGGACGGGTGATCAGCCCTTCTGTAGGCTATTACACCTATTTCCCTTGTAATGACTGCTATAGAAGATCTTACAACTAATGCCTTCTTATGTTACTGGAATATTTAGTGGTCCCTTAAAATTATAGTATTTTTTTACAAAGATAGCTGGTCGGAATAAATATTCACATGGGTGTTGAGATTGTTAAGGCAGCCATATAACGTTACAGCAAAACATCCTTAGGTGTATTCATAATTATGAATACTTTAAACTGAATTTATAGATTTTCAAAAAACTTAGTGAAAAAATACCAAGAACTTTTTTTCCCTAATATTCATGTGAGATCAATATTCTAGGGGATGGTACAAGGTATGACAACTATTGATGACAGAAATCATCAAAAATAATTCCCATTTGTCTCAAAAATTCAACCTATATAGTTATTGCACAATGGTCATTGTCCAAGTCGTGCTAAGACAATGAGCAATATCATCAGGCATAATCATGTACTTGTATTCTATAGTAGTAGTATAAAATAATTGCTAAACACACATGCTGTAATGCACTAGTCACTGCAGAATACTAATTTACAGGATTTCTAATAAACAAATCTAATCAGAATAGTACACATTATGTACCCTTTTGACACATTTAATTATGAATATTATTACGATAAAAGTTATGAAACATGGTCATAGCAAATTAGTCTCTACTATGGAAGCAAACACAAGACTGTTAGTTTTAGTGAACAAGTAAAATTGTTAGAACACATGTTCTTATGTAAATAAAACATCAACACATTTTTATGTTCAACAAGAATTACTATACAATTGATTATAATGGTAGATTTTAAACTAAATGGTAATTTTTAATCAATGTTTTATAGTGATAACACACTTAGATAAAATTAGTGAAGGTATGTGTTACCATCATATTAAAATTTTAAAAAAGAAAATCCTTTCATAACTTTTTAACATACACACAGGTGAAGAACTGAGGGAATTTCTGGGCATAACTAAAAAAGTAAGTACTTAAAACTAAAAAAAAAACTCAGCCAGCTACAACTGCACCACTACCAAAAAATTAAGAGGTAATAAGTTCTACCAGAAATCACAACCTTGTAGGTAAATAAATTTCTAAATAGATTCTTATAAGAAAAATATAAAAAAGTCATGAGGAAAAATATATACTACCTACAAGTTTATAATTAGCTGGCAGATTAATATTAAAAGGGAATTCAATTTTCTGATTCCATAGCTGAGGAACCTTATTTGCTTCCAGCTCTTTGATTGTGGCCTGTGGTGCAGCCACATTTGGCAAGGAGCCACTGCGGAATGTGCCCAAGCCTTGCTGAGTCGGCCGAAGTGTGGAATCTACATTATCATGACACTCCGGAGGTGTTTTGTCTCTTGCTACCTTACTTGAATTGACCTGTAAATATGATGCCTGAACATCTTTTGCCCACATTATCATGACAAACATGTTGTTTATATTCAAGTTTTAAAATAAAGCGTAATAATTTTGGCCTTTAATATTTGTTTTCTAGCAAAGTATGGAATTTGAGACTGTTATTCACACAAAACATTGATATATCCACATTGGCAGTGTGATTTAAAATGTAAAATACAATAATATACAATGAAATTCTCAGTAGTTATGAGTAACGATTTATATAAAGACGTTCACATTTCCTTAGTTTCATTAGATATAACACAATATCGTAACTAGCTATTGTGTAGGGCATCAAATAGACTCACAAATCATTTTTGACAATGACAATTGTGAATTATACACACAGAACAGAAGTCTTATTTTGTTATTGAATTAGTAAGAAAACGTTCACTTTAAAGTTTAGGCGCAATATATGTATTGCAATGATTATTGTTTACGTCGGCGGGCACATTTGACGGCCAGGAAACGACTGCCTGAGTAAATAGGCGACATACCTTTTGGGTTGCGTCGGAAACTTCGCGCATAATTTTTTCAAAAGCAGCTGTTTCCTCTGCTTGCTTTTGATGATGAAGGGCTATTTTTTCACTAAATTTTCTTGGATTCGCCATGATGGCCAGTTAATATTTATTTTTCTCGTTTTACATCACAATTTTTAGCGTTCGGAGATCCAAAACGCGCTTGTCTGTCAGGAACACAGATATGTTGCCACATTAAAAAAATGTAGTCTACACAGATTAAAATAGTTTACTGAAAGTAGTATTCTAGCTAAACAGTCGCATTACACCTACACGTGTGACGTGTGTGTCAAGACAGTGCTGAACTTGTTGGCCCTTGTTTTGACACACGATGGTGTCCATGTAACTCACTATAATAAATTCGCTAGTCTTGTCTAGCTCGAAAGGGAAGTAAACCATTTTGGCTTTAAGTAAAGTGGAAAACAAAAAAAAAGTGGAAGGCATATTATATAGGCAGTGCTCGCGTGTTATTGCTGTGCGTATTTACGCAAAGAAGGATAAATTCAACAATTTGAACCTATTTGATACATTTAAACATATTCGTAAATTTTCTAGCTTGTTTGATTCGAAGTATGAACGCCATAAATACCTTTTTAACACCTGACGTAAAAACGATAGGATGTTATGAGTTTCACGTGTCTGTGTGTGTGTGTGCCTGTGACATCGTAGCTCCCGAACGGATCAACCGGTTTCGATGCAGTTATTGTTTGAAAGCTGAATTTGACGGGAGTGTTCTTAGCTAGGTGTGATGAAAATCTATACAAGATAGAAGAATGATTTTAGATTGACATGGTCATTTACATATTCACTGTTAAATCGTACGGGATATTTACCATGCTTGTTAGTTTCTTCGTGTAACCGATATTTCGGCGCTGTTGCAAGCGCCATGATCACACCACAGGAACATCCAGGTGTTTACAAGGTTGACTGCAGCTGTGGGAGCTCCTATATAGGCCAGACCAAACGGACAGTGTCAAGCCGGATTAAAGAGCACATCAGGGCGGTCAAAAACAACGAGCCACAGAAATCGGCTATCGCACAACATCTATTGGAGGAAGGGACGAATCACTGGATCGAGTTGCATAACCCACAGATTCTGTCGACTGAACGCCACTATATACCCAGAATGGTGAAGGAAGCTATTGAAATAAAAAAGCGCAAAAACTTCAACCGGGAAGATGGTTTTCAACTGGCGAGTGTCTGGCACCCGGTGATTCGTAAGTTCACAAAACCCAAACAAACGCCATCTCCAAAAACCGTGCGAGCCGATACAGTGAGTGTTGTGTGTCGTAATCGAGTGCAATGTGAGAACGCGGACAGTGGTAGTGGTGACGCGCGTAGTAAACGAGTAAGAAAGAGGGTAGACCGATACGGTTGGCCTCAATAACAACTAGCTCGGCGGTCATCAGTACACCGTGATCATGGCGCTTGCAACAGCGCCGAAATATCGGTTACACGAAGAAACTAACAAACATGGTAAATATCCCGTACGATTTAACAGTGAATAAGATAGAAGAAGGGCTACAAAATGACGAACTAAATATTTTTGCACAAGCCCTTCAATATGGAAGTATTTTTTTTAAATTTATGGCACGTCATTTTAACTTCATTTGGTTTGGTGAAATCGGTTCCGTCGGAAACTATCGTGCCGCATTTCTACTAGTTTTTTCTGTTCTGTGATTACAAAGGTGCAATTTGATAGAATTTCTGTCTTTAAATACTTAGTTAAAAAAATATTAGGCATGTCTGTATGGTATACTCCTCACGTAATGATGTGCTTACGTAGTTTCTCCCATAGTCAGCTCTTACAACATCCTTTTAATAAAGTTATACTCTGTCTAATATAGGATGATAATTTTGACAGTTCACGTCTATGAAGTAACGTATTTTTATAAACAAATTAATACCTCTAAAATTATCGTAATTCATAGACAAGTACCACCCACTTAACGTAGAGTAGTGCCTTGCAAGAATACAGTATAATTGACTGCAGATAAACGAATCGAATAAATCGAACATAATCTATGAATTTATGAAAATAATTTTATATTTAAGTACTTATCTACTACAATGTTGGTAATAGAATTAACTAGATATAATATAAAACATAAATATTATACTATAAATGGCAGTAACTGTAGCAATTATCAATCTATATTTGCAGTAAAGTTCGATTAGGTAATGCCGCGCCGCACTAATGAAGTGTCACCTTAAGTAAACAAATATTTATAAAATTATAAAACCTAAAATATAAAATAATAAGAAACTAAGTACATAAAATAATAAGAAATAAATGTTTTACTATTTATGTAACATCGATACCATATTCTACGGGAACGATAATCGAATATCGAATGGATTCATTTACGATTGTACTGTATGGGGTACCCTACTTAGACCTGTCAAAATTATCATCCTATATTTGACAAAGTATAAAAATTATGGACGTCCGTTCAGAAATACAGCAGTGATGTCAGGTTGATTTTGACGGAACCTACAAACGACAATGTCAGTTTGACATTTTACACTGGTCTGTAGTCTGTATTCTGAGCTGAGCTATACTTTATCATCATTGTGTTGACTGACTTGAGTTTGTGTAATTTTCTTTGATAATTTATTTTATGGAAGTGAGTCCGAGCGAACATAATACTGATCATCAAAAGTATTGCTCATATCAAGTTTCAATCAATTGTATCTAAGTTGTGCACAAAAGAGAACCATGGAAGATAAATATATTCTTACTTTAGATGTAGGAACTAGTACCATTCGCTCTTTTATTTATAATTATAAGGCAGAAACTGTTGGAAAAGCGATTGATCAGGTACTTAAAATACAAAAAATGTGTTTTAAAAATAGATAGTATTGTTTTCATTCCTGTTTCCTTTGGGGTATTTAAAATGTTTAATATTTTATAATTTGTTACTGATAACTTAGAGCTTACTGATGACAACTGAACAATTTTATTAAGTTATATACTGATTTAAAACAGGTAGTGCTTCATTACCCGAAAATTGGATTTGTTGAAATAGATCCAGATGAACTATGGACTTCTGTAATCAGTGTTGTACAAAAATCATTAAATGGTAAGCTAATATCACTTGTTTTATATTTAACACGTCCATAACTCTTAGAAAATTCCTTAAAATAATTTTATTGTTAACTCTTGTGAGTACATTATCTGTTTTCATTCATTAATAAGTTATTTGTTCTGATTTAAATTGCTATCATTTCTTTCTGAATGTTCCAGTTTATAATGAACTTATCTATTACTGATAACATATCAATGAGTTTGTTTATAAGCTGAACAATTAATTCCAATGTTTCTGTACTTCCTTAAAAAAGTTTTGTTATTACTTAATTTACATTGATATTTTAAGATCTATTTTATGTTTGGCTAAGGAATCAAAAGAGGTTGAAATTGAGTTTATTTGAATGTAATTGAATCTCAATATTTTTTTTACATAGAACCCCAATTCTTCTTTCAAATAAAAATCTATGTTCTGCCTTATAGCAATAGCTATGTGTCAGTGATAGTTCGATCAAAATTGGTGCAGCCGTTTTAGAGATTATCTAATTCAAACAGATACAGAATATACCAAAATGATTTTTTACCGCCATGTATGATTGCCATTGCATGTGTTCTTTGAACACCTTTTGTTTTATTCTAATAACAGACAGAAAGACAGACAGATTATTTATATTATAGTATAGAAAAATTATAGTGGCCTGGTTTCATCACATACATACAATTTTTAGATGCAAATCTGACTGCTGCTCAAGTGACTGCTATGGGCATATCAACACAACGAGGCACATTCATCAATTGGTCTCGTAAAACTGGCAAACCTTTTCATAAATTCATCACTTGGAAAGATTTGAGAGCTGATAAACTAGTCAAACAGTGGAATACATCATATACATGGAAGGTATTTATTTGAATGCGTATGGTTCCATAATTAATAATTCCAAACTGGAACCTTAAATAGTTTTTCCTAACTTACTAAAGCATATTGCAAATGTGTAATGTAAATTAATGTTTCAGCTATTTAAAGTGGGCGCCTACATACTATACCTCATTCTCAGAAGTAAGAGATTTAAAGCAGGAAGTGTATTCAAATTCATGAATACTCAGGTATGTATAATCATAAATTATTCAGTCTGATATTCTCCATGACCTTAATTGATAGTGCTTGTGCGGCTAAGCACGTAATTAATTTCCTTGCTATTTACATCGCATAGCAAGGAATCAAACCAAAAAAAATTCACTGCAACTTTTTCAGCAAGCAATTTATTTTTGGCATACCCATCTTTTTTTCAAATGCACGATTGGCGGCAAATAGCTCGCCACCTATTACGTGTGACTAAAATCATTGTTGGCGAAATGTGGGTGTTCAATACACCTCTGCCTACCCCATCCGGGTTTACGGGCGTGAGCATATATATGTATTTACCTATGTAATATATTACTTATTAATGAATAACATTATCATCCCTGTGTTATTCCTGGTCGCACTCGAAGCTGTCACCTCGGAGTCCGGTGTTCGCATTTTTTCCAGTCTAACTGCGTTGCGGCTGAACCTCGATATTTTCCGTGAAGTGATTGCTATCTGAACACCACGACCTATAGGTATATGCGATATCGAAGAATTACAGTTAGCCCAGTTGTTGAAATTTATAGGGCCCCAACTACCAGTAACGACTGCCATAGAATGTTTTTATGACAACCGGGACCGACGACTTAACGTGCTCTCCGAGGCACGAGCAGACTAGTGCAAATAGCCATATACATGCATACAAATATTTGCACTGAGCGGGGATCGTAACTGCGCCATTCACGTTCACTACCGCCACGCCACAGAAGCTGTCGAATATATTAATAATTAGCTGCTGCCAGCGGCTCCGCCCGCGTAGACTTCCGCTGCTTGGACGTCTGATACCGTTCCCATTGCTCCATAAAAACCTTCCGTAGAGTTCAAGGAATAAATAAAAAAAAATAATTGCCCGAATCGGTTCATTCGTATTCGAGTTATGCGCTTACCAACATATTTCGCGTATATATCGCGCATATATTCCCTGAATATGTAATATAAATAATATACTAATTTAAGCAACAAAGAAGTACACAAAGGTCCATCTTTGTTGATAAAGTATACTTAAGTAGGTACTTGATTTACCTATTCAATCAGGCCAGTCAGACCTACAGCAAAATGTAATATAGGTAAATACTTCGAATTATGAATGAATGAATTTATTTATTTAAAAGCAACAAAGGCTCAATATTTGTTAGTATTACTTATGTCTATGTTAGTAAAATAAAAGTACCTATAAAATGTAATAATTTATAAAAAAAATATAAAGGCCATTCCTGCACCCCAAGCTATGTCACAGCAGTGGTTTACATGGCGACTGTCTAGCCTCCTCGCGATCATGTTCAGGATGCTGTTGCCGGCCCCGCACACCCTGCGCACCAAGGGCGCCTAGTCAAGTGACAGTTGTTGTCGGAATCGACAACAAATGTCACTCCCATACATTTTAAGAGCGAGCGATGACGAATGTAAATTCGGAACGAATGCATTTTGGCTAGAGCCCAAGGACGCGCATCTCTTACGCATGGTTGCATAAAAACAATACAAAAATTATGTCTTATTAACTTTATTTTTGTATCGTGCGAAAAATAATCACGGATACCTCCCCGCCAGAACCGGTTGGGGAGCCTATGTCGGACTCGAACCGTATAAAACGCACTCCGTCTTTTGTACCTTAGTTGCCGGAGGTGAGATAATAGCCAAAATAACTCTTGCACCCCGGTACACCCGGGACCATCTCATTCGAGAGACCCCGTCCGGGTGTATGGACCACGGTGTCCCCGTCTAGCCTCCGGATATGGGGCCGGTTAGTATTACCTGAATTTACTTGAATTAACATTAACTTTGACGCTTGATGAATGAATATAAGATGCGCAGTTTTTGCAAGAAAGATGAAATTACCGAATACAAAGTGTTTTGCGCCCTTCTTGTTTTAAGACTTATGACCTAATCGTAAAGATCATTATCATTGTTGCTAACGCAATACCTATCGGATCCGGAGCTTTCACTTCGTAGTCCGCGGTCCGCATTACCCGGTCAAACTGTGTCGCTTCTGAACTTATATATTTTCTTTGAAGCGATTGCCATCTAGCCTCCATAAGTTCCTCTACTGTTGAAGAAGGGTTTGGGTGTCTGATCTGATTAAGATGATAATGATATCATCTTAACGTTGTAGCGTTGTTCCCGGTTGCAGTCTATGTCTTTAGGTATGGGTATTTGACCTCCCTACTAAAGAGTAATCGTCGATCAATCAGCACCTGTACCAAGTTACAGGTGAGGTTAGCCTGCACTCTGAAGATTCTAGAACCTGGACCTCAAAAACCTTCACTTGATTTCGGTCGTCGGTACCTACTGTTTGATACACTGAAGTTGCATGATGAAGTGTCTCGTCGCTATTGAGCGACAGGTAGGTCCAATGCCTGTTCCACTTTCATACATCATCATCATCTTTCTTGATTGCATCCTAGGTCAAAGTGAACTCGGAGCTCAGGGTCCGCATTCCGGCTTTTCTTCTTCCACTTTGCACGATTTTTGGCGTCTATGGCACGCATGTTACCTTCCACGACACCTGGTCCACATTCTTACAGCTATTAATGAATACATAAACTCGTTGAGATATCAAACCAGTCCATGGACGCTCCACTTTCCTCTGACATTGTCACATAATCAAACCTTGTGTACGTGCGCTAGATGCATTTAATCTAGTCTCTACGAATTTTATAATATATTCGTTTGGGGCCGATTATATTTGTACTACTGATCGATGACACGTTAATTGGTACACAATTGAAAAACCATTGTATTTTTTCACAATATTTTATCAATTCGTCTCCCTCTGGATAACGGGTCAAAAAAAGGGATAGCGTAACATAGTCATTGTGGCGACACCGCGACACTGAGAAAGTTTACACAGGTACCTAGATGTGCTGTGCGAATGACACACCAAAAATGTAATGCGTTAATGTACATACGTGGGCCGTCTTATTGGAGTTGACCTTGCAGAATATACATCGTTCATATTTGCATATTTTAATAAAATATAATAATAAAACAATAAGAGGTTTCCAACCTTAAAGTGACTTTTGACTCTTTAATCTGGCTTGTACGAAAACTTTAATGATAGTATAAGAAGGTCCTGAAGTGTGTAAGCACATGTAAGCGTAGAAGTAAATGGCTGACAATTCCATAAAGTTATCCTCCCTCGTGAGGGGGTAAACGTAGGTGTGAGAGACTTGTTATATATAGCCGAATGTCATAAAAAGTCTTGTTTATAATGTTTAAATTCATTTGACAATTTAAATTCGATAGGTAACGCGGTAATGATGAGACTGTTGATCTATTTACGCTAGTAATAATAACTGTATGGGCTATTGTCTATAGGTATCTATCGCGGTGATGAGAAGTGTCTATGTGTACCTATTCACTTATCTTTATTAGCTACACTACCCACCTGTAATCGTTAATGATTACCTGTTTAATTGCAAGTTATTTACTCGCAATAAAATTAACTGTTAATGAAAATAAATTCTGTAATCGTTAGCAAGAATACGTGTGTGTTAAATAAAAAACAAGCCCGACTTTATTGACGGCTTTTTGTTATCACCATTTGCATGATTTCTTACTTTGTAGTGTTTAGTACCTACTCATTGATTCGTAATCGTCTTGGTTTGTAAAATATAATTTCAAAGAACAAACCAATATTAAAATTTAAGCTACAAGCGGTACCTAGTGGTGGATAGTATCATTTTTTTTTATAGTATCACGCCTATATCCCTGATGGGGTAGGCAGAGGTGCTAGCACCCACATTTCGCCAGTTTTTATATTTAGGTCCCAATGTAATAGGTGGCGAGCCTATTGCCATTAACCATGCACTTATAAACCTGCGATAAATACACACATAACTTCGAAAAGCATCTCAGTCATTGGTGTGTGCCATGGTAAACCTGGGATCGAACCCGAGACCTCGTCTCAGCAGTACCACTACCACCACACCCATACCACTAGGCTACCGCGGTTTTTTCTAGTTCTAGTGGTGGACATAGGTATAAACACATGGAATTACTTTTAGGGATCCTTAAACTTGTTTTTGGGTCGAGACACGATTCTAGTTGATATTTGGAGTTTAGTGCCGGCATAGTACATGAAACTACTTGTAAAATTCGCATATGTTATAGTGCACATATGAGAATTTTATGACACGAGCCCCTTGACCCCGTGATTGAACTATGATTCTTTAATATGGCGCACCTCAGTTGTAGCCTTGCCTTGCTCCAATCATATAGACCTAAATTGTTTCCTGTTCTAGTAGAGTACATTCTCAAGATGTCTATCGGATATTATTTATAAAGTACATTAACTTTACGATCACTAGGTATTGTATACAAAATAAATTAGTTTATTTAGCAGTCCGACTGGAGAAGTGGAGGAACTTCAGAATACCGCGGCTAATAAAAACAAGAAGGTTATTTGTTTCCGGCGATAAATAGGGTAGCCAGAGCTCACTGGTGAGGTTTTGTGTTGTCGGTCGAAAGACCGAGAAACCCTTCTTTATCTTCTGCACTGACAGCACAGAGACTCTTAACCTTCTACCTTGCCTCTCTTCCTCTAGATGGTCGGCAGCGCGAATGTGACACCCCTGGTATTGCAAGCGTCCATAGGCCACGGTAACCACTTTTCAGAAGGTGGGCCGCGTGCTTGTCTGCCACCTAAGTGGTATAAAATAAAATAATATTACGAATGAATTTACTTAGCTAAGCTAAATTGCTTGTGTTAGAGTGTTTTTCTATGCAATTGCTGACCTGACCTACTCCTTCTGTTAAGACCAAACCTATGTTTAGCAAACACTTAATAATAATACCTATTATGAAAAGTTTTACCATGTGTAAGTATTACGTAATTAAGTTTATTGTTTTTGCAGACATGTCTTCGACTTCACTGGGCGCTTAACAATGTACCTGCACTTCAGAATGCCGTGCAAGAGAATGACGCGCTCTTTGGAACCTTGGATACGTGGCTATTATATAAATTGACAGGTAATTTTATGTTAATGGCTCTGTGTATAATTGTTGTAATACCTTGTACGTATTAGTGTAGTTATCAATATACCGTACAGTCATCGTCAAAAGTTATGAGATGATATTTTTGAAACAAGTGATTATTATTATTGTATCTCTGATCTATAACTCCCGGGACTAGAGAGCTCGGGGTATTTGGAAGGCGTCGCGTTGGGCCGAAGCAAGACGTAGAGACCCTTTTAAGAGAATTTAATATTCTAAACTTACTTTTTTTTCAATTATTTATCAGTTACCTTTTATTTTTTTATTTGAAAAGTAAATTACTAATGGAATAGGAAAGATACTACCATCATCGGAGCCGGTGAGAGTGGTTATGTCGGACTCGTACCGACTATAACGCACGCTGTCTTCGGTTCTTCGGTTGCCAGAGGTAAGATAGTACGTAACATATCCCCCTCACCCCGGCCAAAAAGTTGGGCCGCCTTCCGGTGTAGTGACCACCAGTGTCCCCAATCTATACCTCGCTCTACCAGGCTTCTGCTAGGATGTCAGGAGGCTTCACTCATCACCACCAGGTCGGCGCTGATTGACATTCACAGAGGTTATTCTGCGGCCTCCGACGCCCGAGTCGCCTCCTTTAAGAACTAGGTTGATATTAATACTCTCAATCTGAATTTCCACTCCCTTCTCCTCCACATCACTACATAGTATAAAATAAAGTCGCGTTCTCTGTCCCTATGTCCCTTTCAATGCTTAAATCTTTGAAACTACGCAACGGATTTTGATGCGATTCGTTTTAATAGATAGAATGGTTAAAGAGTAAGGTTTATATGTATATAACATCATGCTACGTCCAACAGGTGCGGAGCAGGAATGAAAAATGTTGCAAAAACGGGGTGACGCAGACGAAGTTGCGCGGGTCAGCTAGTAATATATAAGTAGCTAGTTATTGTAATTCATCATATACAGTTTTAATTGACTATAAATATATAAATAACATTAATTAGCATACATGTGCTATTCACTAACCATTGAACTTTGTCTCAGGTGGTAAAATTCACATGACCGATGTCTCCTCGGCCTCCGCGACGGGTTTTTACGATCCGTTCACAATGCAATGGGCAACTTGGGCAATCACTATGTTGAAACTTCCCAGGGCTGCCTTACCCCCAGTTGTGGACACCGCAGGGGATCATTTCACGAGTACACTTGCTTCGATATGGGGACATCCGATAAGGATTGTTAGTTGTGTGAGTATGCTTTTTATTGTACCATTTTTATTTTCTGCTTTAGTTTATACGTGTACTAAGGAATCTGTGTTGAAACCCACATAATATAGGTACCTACACATATTGGGCCTTCATGGATCCGGTGCGAGGGATAACGTTACCTACTATATCACCTTCTTTCGGTTCGAGTCCGACATAACCACTTTCACCGGCTTCGGTGGGGGTGGTATCCGTGGGGGTGGTATTACGCATGAAAAAATAAGGTTATACTTCAAAAATCATGGAAAGAAGGAGTAGAAGAGCGAAGCCGGTCTCCTATGAAAGATCATGGATAGCTTAATTTCATTGAAGGTCAATTTTGATAAAATACCTTACTAAAATAAGAGTTTAGTAATTGAATGCTGTTAATTTGCAGAATATGTACTATGTGGCTGTAGGCACAGATTAATAAATAGTTAGGTACTAAGTCTGTAAAGCTACTTTTGTAACGGCTTGTATATTAGAGGTTCTAAACAAAATAACGTTCTATTAGCGACAATAGCTATAATTGTGATGTGACATAGCTTAGTAAAGTATGGGATTGACATGAATCTGTAATATGACCACCAAAATTCAATGAAATTTGAATCTTTGTGACCCGAATCTGTTTTAATTCATTTATTTTTTTATTATTGACATCACTGTAGTTACTTATTCCATTGATAGCAAATTGAAGACGGTTAGCTTCAACGCGATTCCATCAATGGAATGTCACTTTATCTAGCGCACCTGGGGCTCTAGCCGAAATGCATTCATTCCGAATCTACATTCGTCATCGCTCTGAAAATGTATGGGAGTGACATTTGTTGTCGGAATCGGATCACATGACATTCGGCAACAGAATGTCACTCCCATACATTTTCAGGGCGATCACGAATGTAGTTTCGGATCGAATGCATTTTGGCTAGAGCCCCTGGTCGAACAATACCATTGATTTCAATTAAAGAACTTGAGGTTGCATTTGACGATATCATGGAACCAACATCGGTCTTTAAGTCTTAATAGGCGATTAGGTAGGTATAATCTGACACCTGACCCTTCGCTTGCAACTGATTTGATTAGTCATCGAGAGGAAAAATACTCAAGGTTATTATCACTTTGCCACTCTAGAGAGACACGTCAAGGTGAGGCTCAGGCAGCTTCAACTTCTTCAAAAAATATTGATACTTGCAGACCTTACTTGTGTATTTTATGAAAAATCATAATACTTTCTGTGCCCAAAGCACGAAAAGCTAAAGAATTTGTAACATAAAGGTATCAAGAGAAGCGACTATTGCGATTGGCGGGCTTCATACACACATATGTTCGCAGAAGGCAGTCTGACTATTATAATTCACCGCTCTCTCGATATGTTTACGTTACGAATTCGATAGTTTTTAGTGCTCGGGTCATGAAGTCTGAAGTTTAGGCGAATGTCACACATTGAACCCAAATCGTGATAGAATATTTTAAAAAGTGGTTTTATTTCAATGCACAACTGGGTTATTCGGTCCACGTTATAAAAAATCGGTTTTAAAATGCAAGAGGAATTGAGAAAAGGGAGTCTAGATGAGTGGCAATCGTTTTGTAGAGCGGAATATAATAGATTGATCAATCTATGGGACTAATATATCCCATACATTGTGGTGGCGTTGTGTAGATTGTCGTAGAATATTGATTTAATTTATTTATTATTTAAAAATATAAAATATAGTAGCCCACTGGCATCGGGTACAGGGACCAAGCTACCGGTAGTTAGGGCTCCAGAGAAAGGAACCTCCTCACAATGCGTGCCGCGTCGAGGACTACCGCCTTTTGCATCAGGCTATTGACCCAGCTGCCTTACGAGAGCCTCTTAAGTGTTGGTTGAGGCTCTTGGCGATCAACCCATGGGCTGATATGATTATCGGGACAATGATTGCCGAATCAACATTCCACATGTCAACAACCTCATGAGCCAGATCCAAATATTTTATTTGTTTATCTTTTTCGACTTTCATCAGATTTTCGTCATGAGGATTGGTGACTTATTATTATTATTTATTGAACGTTATATTCTATTCCATTCTTCAGAACGACTACTAACGAACTTGTCTAGGCTCCCACGGTGATCGTGACCTTGATTACGTAGCAACTAAGTATTAAATTAATTTGTACCTTCATGTACAGTCAGCCTCATAAATCGCTTGTACATTGAAATGTACAGAATAACTTGACATCCCGAACTGCCATAAGTCAGTGTCGCAACATGATACAAAAATAAACTTAACGTTACTAACGTTCATAAAACGATGATAGAAATATTTCATTTATTACTAGATATCTTATAAATCATAAGTCGCTGATAGTAATTTGTTACAAAATTAGATTAACAAGTTATTATTTGCAATGTTCTTACGTGTTAATCTACTTCAGGCGATGGAATGTTACACGAAATTGTATTCTAACTCAAATAGGTCCAAATCCTATCTGGTTGTTTAACTGAGTTTAACTGATAAGTGTCCCACACAAAAAGCTCGTATTTGCGGAGCGTGGTTTGAAGCAATAGATTAGGGTCGATAACTTTTAAAATGGAAAAAAGTGAAAAATTATAATAGGACGGATAGGAATATATAATAGATAGGAAGAATATAACAAAAATCAAAGGTGAAATAATTTACGGGCAATCTGAGGTCGGGAAGTGGATGGGGTGCGTTTTTAAGGGTAAAAAACGGTATATCACGATTTCCGGCTAAACTACAAGTCCTATGGAAAAAGTTAAATCACCAAGTTGTAGGTAATAAAGAGACCTACAACTTTTGTAATTACATTTTCACTACAGCAGCTCAAACAAGTAGGTTTTGCTGCGTAAAACAGTGTGCATAATGCGATTTTGCCCCCTGCGTGAGACAATGTAACTTTTTAATTTTTTTCTTTTTTCAATAAACAGTGCCAACCATACATTTAAAAAGAATTGTTCCGCGACGAATTTTCGAACTACATAATCTGCACTCTGTTTCTTGGCCGTCCTTTAAAATATAAAGGTCCAATTTCGAAATTCAAAATTTGAAAGATGTTTATAAAACGAATAATCATGTTTTTTATTTAAATTATTTAATATTTTAATGTATTATTGTATACGAAAATAAGTAATTACAATGATTTCTATTTTCAACATTTTTTCAAAATTTTAAGATAACTTATATAATATATTTGAGTTGCTTAGGAATAATAAATTATTCTAATGTATAATCCCGAGCGTAGAGAGGGATTCAAATGCACGAGATGCAAATAATTTTGCTCTCGTGTGGCACACATTATTTTTCACTTCAGCAGCGAGAACACATAACCTTAAGTATTACTTACAAGATAACACATAGAACAGGAATAGACTGAAACTCTTCTAATATTAAAATACTGTCTTCATCACTAGTATCGCTGGTTTTATCTGATTCCTTTATTATTTTTAATATTATCTATTTAACAAGTTTAACTGTAAAGTTTTATTCATTTCAATGTTGAAAATAGAAATCATTGTAATTACTTATTTTCGTATACAATAATACATTAAAATATTAAATAATTTAAATAAAAAACATGATTATTCGTTTTATAAACATCTTTCAAATTTTGAATTTCGAAATTGGACCTTTATATTTTAAAGGACGGCCAAGAAACAGAGTGCAGATTATGTAGTTCGAAAATTCGTCGCGGAACAATTCTTTTTAAATGTATGGTTGGCACTGTTTATTGAAAAAAGAAAAAAATTAAAAAGTTACATTGTCTCACGCAGGGGGCAAAATCGCATTATGCACACTGTTTTACGCAGCAAAACCTACTTGTTTGAGCTGCTGTAGTGAAAATGTAATTACAAAAGTTGTAGGTCTCTTTATTACCTACAACTTGGTGATTTAACTTTTTCCATAGGACTTGTAGTTTAGCCGGAAATCGTGATATACCGTTTTTTACCCTTAAAAACGCACCCCATCCACTTCCCGACCTCAGATTGCCCGTAAATTATTTCACCTTTGATTTTTGTTATATTCTTGTCCTATTATAACAGGTTTCATCCTACTATGATTTTTTTTGGTTTCAAAAATGATCGACCCTGGTCTACAAATAGAGAACGCATCGTTGAAATTAGTTTTCCACCGAAGAGGCCAGATCTTAACCCCATCGAAAATTTGTTGGCCCTCATGGTGAAAGCATGGGACCCTTTTTTTTATCGTGCGCAAAATCCCCACGGATACCACCTCCACCAAAACCGATGGAGGTGATTATGTCGGACTCGAACCGATCAAAACGCACGCCGTCCATGGTGCCGGAGGTGAGATTATACAAGACATCTCTCGCACCCCGGCAGACCCGGGGACATCTCTGTTGAGATGACCCTCTTCCCCCAATGTGGGGACCATGGTGTCCCCATATAGCCCCTGGGTATGGGGTGGCATTTTGCGCCATCGCCGTGGCCTGCTTCTGCTAGGGTGACCGGCGGCTCCACCCGTCACCCCCAGGCCCGCGAGCATGGGACCCTGATACGCCACGAAACAGATCTGCACTGATCAATCACGCAGTCAATACCTGGGAAAGATTTAGAGGGCAAGATATATGCTAAAATATGGTATCTTTCATGGGCGAAAGGTTGCAGGCTGTTATAGATGTTAATGGGGGCCAAATTCATTTTTAATATCAATTTAATTAGCTTAATAACGGAATGATTTAGTCATTTATTAATTTATTTCATTTATTAATTAATTTAATTTCAAAAATAATCATTTAATTTTTAAGTTTCATGATAATTTATTGAGTAAATAATTTATTATCACAATAATTTATTATTTCATTTTTTTCACATATATATTTGTATTAATTATTCTTGCTATATTATTTTCATTTGGTAACGTTCATAAAAATTAATTAATACATAGATATTATACAATTTTACTAGCAATTGATTTATTTTAAATAAATATTAAGTATACTTCAGTTTTATTACCAATTTCCATACACAAATTCATGTAACATTATCGCCTAAAGTAGGTTCACACGTAAAAAAATCCAAATAATAACTTGTTAATCTAATTTTGAAATGAATGACTATCAGCGATTTATGGCATGTATAAGATTTAACACGCAAGAACATTGCAAATAATAATTTTTTAATCAAATTTTGGAATGAATGACTATCAGCGATTTATGGTATATAAGATGTTTAGTGACAATTGAAAGAGTCCCATCATTGTTTTATGGGCGTTAAAAATGTTAAATAACTTTTGATAGCTTGTTACGCCACCGACTTATGGTAGTTAGAATGTCAAGAAGTTTTGTCAATTTGAACACGTATAGCAACTTTTGGAGCTGACTGTACCACCATACGCACATCCTTTGCATGCATAAATTAATGCCGAGTTTCACGCCTAGTTAATTAAATAGAACCTTGGGCACTGAAACTTCAATTAATCCATCTAGTTTCATTAAAATTTATTTATAAACAAACGTATAGTTACAATGTCTTTTAGTCTGTGTAATAAAAACCAAGGTCTGTGAAAAAGTTAACTAGGTATATGGTATTTTTCATCCTCTAATTTTACGCGGGTACACCCAAAGTATACCACTATCTTCTACAAAGAAAGTAATACCACTATCTTCTACAAAGAAAGTAATACCACTATCTTCTCTGGGCTTGGATTGTATTAATTGTCAAGCTGTCAACCATTGTCCAGGCACTGGTATTACAAAAAGTGCCTTTTAATTTTGAACTTCACTCTTAGGTATATGATTAAAGTCGAAAATTACATGGCATTGTGTAGAGTGATGGTTTTTCCGTGGGGATTTTTCGCACAATAAACAAAAATGTTGTGAAAATGGTTAACAACTAGTAGAATCAGGGACATGGCCAATTGGCCATTGCACCAAATGCTGCATTTAGTTTTTGGTATATATTTGTATGCCTACTGTACCATATTGGTTTGTCGAATTACACCTTTTACATTAAGGTCGACTATATGATTACACTCCGATCGATGGTAAGCTGAGGTACAGTTGTTTCTAGAATCCCCTAGTCAGTGCCTACCTTGACGGCCTCAGATGGACGTAGATACAAGTATAGCAAAATATCAACCAGGGCCTTTACAACAGCAACTAATGGTTTGTTTAAGCGGATTTACAATCAGTCCCCTGGTTTTATCATTATTGTTCTATCGCATTACTCAAATCAGTTGGCAACTGGCGTTTTATATAAGTACACTAGTAGTTTGTATTTTTCTTATCTTATTAATCTATTTTAATCTGCTCAGCACTTAAGTATTTATATCAAACGGTCTTCGGACACGTGCTTGGCACTAACTGTAGTTCATTTGTTAGGCGTACGTTCAACAGTCCTCTACTTTGTAATAGTACTGCATCATAAATGTTTTATTTGTGAACCGTTGCTACTTGGTATGCATTTTCGCTAAGAATAGGATAGTCTGACGACATTATCTTCAATACCTTTAATAGCCATATTGTTGAATGGCACTAAGTTCCAAATCTCGATTTAAGTATCTGAGAACAGTTGTTGTGACAATATGTTGAATCTGTCAATCTGTCTGTAAAATTATTCTTCCTATAATTCCGGTAATTAATCTCTATTTTTAAGTAGAGGTTAATTATTTAATAGAATATATTTTACACAAACACTGACCATAAAAGGGCATGTTAGACTTAAACCTACACTTAAACGTACATAAATGAATATATTATGACTGAAAGATGACGCAAACGCATTCTAATTTGTAAATGTTGAAATACATGTTAAACCAGTTAACTTAAAACTAGTTGAAGTTATGTTAACTAACTTTAAAGTAGCTTAATTAACTCCATAACTGCATTCATCTGTACCTGACTAGAAAGGCCATACAATGCACCAAATCAGCATTTTAGACGAATGTAGGACATGACAGTATCTCCCGTCGTAATTGAGCAGTCCGACTGGGGAAGTACCTCCACTCTACAGAATACCGCGGCTAATAACCTTGTGTTGTGTATCCGACGGTGAGTAGAGTAGCCAGAGCTCACTGGAGAGGTTTTGTGTTATCAATGGGAAGACTAATAAAACCTTTTTTTGTCTTCTGCACTGACAGCACAGAGACTCTCTTAACCTTCTCCCCCTCCATCTCTTCTCTATATAGTCGGCAGCGAGAATGAGACGTCCCTGATGTCCCTAACGTCCATAAGCCACGGTAACCACATACGAGTACGTTTACGCCACAATACTTCATGACATTAAATTTTTTCTTAGCTATTTACTTTAGTGCAGTAAATGCTGCTTTGGTGTGTGGCCTCCCTTATAAAACAAGTAGTGTACGAGTATATCAGATGTCAACGGCCGATGCTATATTGGTTAACGCAATAGGCATGCGGAAAACATATCCCGTACATGACACTACTGCGAATCTAAAGGCAACTTTCCACTGTGGCAGGCCGATATTTTGCAAACGGATACGAAGCCCTCACCGACGCGACGCACCGTAGAAAGAAAGAGTGTTACGAGTATCAATATTTATCAATTTCTTGTCTTTTTCAATGTCGACGGGTCATTGACACGGCTGTATTAATCATAAGATTGTTTAATTTGTCAGGTACCATGGTACCATACAATAAAAAGGTGCAACATACACTTTAAACAGCAAACGATATAAGTAGATGATTTACGCAAATACCACTAATTGAAATAAAACCACTTTGTATTGTGATGGATTATTGTAATTTGATATTATAAAAAAATAGGTACTTACATTTTGCCCGATGTTTCAGCTATTTTTCCGCAGCCATATTGGTGATTAAAATGGTACCTAGTTGTCCAATAGTTTGAAGTGTAAGTTATGTCGAAAGTAGGTACCCGAACTAAGATGAATTGTTGGTCTTACTATTTACGCAGAATGAGCTCGCAGTGTTAACATCTACTTAAATTTTACAAAATGTACCTATTAGGATAACTCATATCCTAAATCCTAGTTAGACATAGAATTAATAGTTTTTTTTTTCAATTTTATGGTTATTATGTTGTACAGTACTTTCTAATACTTTCTAAGTTGATCAAATATGAGTCTTATTTCTAACGTCTTAGGTATTTTGACAATGTGTTCCGATGTTTTATGATCGAAGAATCTGCACAATGCAGTAATCTTTTTATTAACACGTTGATGGACATTGGCGCCTACAGCCATCAAGAGAGTTAAAGTACTACGATAGTTCGCCCATTGACGCCTGAGTTTCTGTTCTCATAAAATGCCTTTCAAAGCCCGTTTGTGGAATATATGGAATATATACTACTGTCTCCGCACCCACAACCTATGAGACAGTACTGTCCGTCCACGTGTTAAGATTGCCTTAGAACTCTCTTGAACCCGGGCCATCTCCGGGATCGAGATAACTAGGCAAGCTACGGGTGCACATCGCCCGCGCCTCACGCGGTTCTGCGCCTCCCGTGAACCGCGCAGGCGATGATTGATTCGGTCTATACGGTATTATGCATTTTCTTCTCTTCTCTTCTCAGATGGCAGATCAAACAGCTTCAATGTGGGGATCTTGCTGTTTTGATACCGGTGACGTGAAACTTACCATGGGCACGGGAACATTTTTCAACATCAATACAGGAGGGGAACCTCATGCGAGTGTATCGGGACTCTACCCAGTCGTGGGCTGGAGGCTTGGTGACGAGCTCGTGTATTCTGCGGAAGGAGCCAACAATGATACCGCGACAATCATCAAATGGGCGCAGAATCTAGGTAATTATAATAATCACTACATAGTATAAAACAAAGTCACTTTCTCTGTCCCTTTGTATGCTTAAATCTTCAAAACTAAGCAAGGGATTTTGATGCGGTTTGTTTTAATGGATAGAATGGTTAAAGAGGAAGGTTTATATGTATATAACATCATACTACGACCAACAGGTGCGTAGCAGGAATGAAAAATGTGGCAAAAACGTGGTGACGCAGACGAAGTTGCGCGGGTCAGCTAGTCTTCTTATATAAGAGAGCCGCGGTAGCCTAGTGGTATGGGTAATGGATTGCTGAGACTAGGTCTCGCGTAAGGTCCCAGATTTTATCATCTCACACACCAATGACTTTTCGATGCTTTTCGAAGTTATGTGTGTATTTATCGCAGGTTTATAAGTACCCGGTTAATGGTAATAGGCTCGCCACCTATTACATTGGGACCTAAACATAAGCTGGCGAAATGTAGTGCTAGCACCTCTGCCTACCCCTTCGAGGATATAGGTGTGAGTTTATGTTATCTTATGTTAAACTTTTCAAAAGGTCGTCGAAAGTCTTGTGTGGCCAGGGCCCCTGCTATAAGTAAAGATGGTTCTGGTCGTCTCTTACGACACCCGTCAGATGAGATAGGTAGTGAGTATTCTTACCACGATAGAATCAATCATTACAATAAGAAATAGGTAAACACCTAGTCTTGTTATTATACCTATATATTATTGTAATAATGTATTCTACAGCAATTAAATTGCGTCGCGATTGTCGCTTTAGAATACATTTCCTTCAATAACAAGTTAATATAACGTTTTTATTACTTCCTTTACTAATTGTTTTATTGTAGCTGTGACTAATTATACCTGATTAAATTTTATTACAGGATTATTTAAGAACCCCGAAGAAACGGCGGATATTGCGTTGTCCGTACCTGATACAAATGGCGTATACTTCATACCAGCATTTAGTGGACTCGGGGTAAATATCTATACGAATACTATAAAAACATAACATACATAACATACATATAAATACTATAAATATGAAAATAATTATGTTTGTATATCAAAGAATCAATTTCGTTTACTCAGTTTAGGCACATAAAGAGCACTTATGAATGTCAAAGTTTTACATTGTCAAAAATATTATAATTTATAATAAATAAAATACTTACTAAATAAATCATTTGAAAATGACTCTTTCGCTGGTTCCATAGTTAAATCTTCTGAGAAGAGACCAGCAAGAAACTTAGGATATACGTCTGTTATACTTCCACGCCTATATTACTGAAGCGATCTTGTTGAATTTTGGTACAGATATAGACTAGAGCTTGGGAAAAGACTAGACCACCTTTTATCGGGATAATCGACACACCCGCGGCACAGTTTACCTTAATAGTTGCCCGCGGGCGGAGCACTACTGGTTAAATTATGTGAATACGTTTACGTTTGCTACTTAAAAACATTTTTTTAGAAGTATCTTCATCAACTTGATTAATTTAGCCAATATACATAGGTATATAACATACCTACATATTTAAAATATTTATACATATTTTTATTATAAATATTATGAAATTGTAAATAAAGTTGTTTCTATACCTACTGTTAAGTATTCTGAAACCAAAAATATTTTGTTTTAGTTTAATCTGTGTTTTCGATATAGAAACAGAACTACTAATGATTTCGATGACCATTTCAGCGTTCAAAATTAGCATAATAATATACTAATTCATATTACTCTATATTTCTAGCCACCTTACAACGATGGCACAGCCGCATCAGGTTTTGTGGGCATGCAACCTTCCACAACTAAAGCCCACTTAGTGCGTGCAGTACTGGAGTCGCTAGCATTCCGCACCGTACAGCTATACGCCTGTGTATGCGCTGAGACTAGCTATAACTTCAGCGTTATTAGGTAACTACGCCTTTACCTTCGTACCTTATCCTTCTTTTGAACGGCAATCTCTGTTACTGCTTACTTTAGAAATGTTATAATTTTATAAACTAGGGCTCACTCTCTTACTCCTATTATCCAAGATTTGGTAATTTTGACTTTTATGGCAGCGACTGCCGTCTGACACCCAATTCTGAGTGTAAAACCTGAGCCAGACCCTCGCCCGTCATTCAACTGGTGTATTGGGTTACAGGCACGATAATCTTGGTCTCCGAAGATTTTAGTGGAGTTCACAAACCCGTATTTTGTGTTTACTTGTACTTGACCCTTGAGGGCTTTCTTTTTTTTTAATTTTTAAGAGATTTTATTATCAAACTACTGCTCGTAGTGTAGTTGTTGCATAGTAGTCACGTAGTTATACTAAGTTTTAAATTATCGCGTTCCATGATATACGATAATGTTAATGAGAATGAAATTAATTCATACAGGATACCATCGAAAACCTTCGTATACTGCAACTTTTGCGAGTACACGCAGTCTTTAGTTGTGTTCATGTCGTGTTAGTACACGTACGTACACCTGTTAGTGTGTGAGTGTACAGAGATATGTTGCAATTAGCAGAGAATAACCTATCAAAAATGTCACACACAAAAGTCCACGAATACTAAACAAGTAAAGGCCCGCGCTCGCTCGTGTATTGCTAGAACTATACCTATTTTTGTTAATTCAAGTAATTGTATTAGTAAGTGGTATGACTGGCTACAATGTTTCGACCTACAAGCCCGATTACTAATTACTATAAAACACGCATGACAGAAGTTGTAACCAGAACCAAATGGCGTAACTTGACTGGGAAATCCGAGCTCGCGTAACGGCCAAGGCAAAGAATCACGCACATAACCATCTCATAGTTTTCTTCGGAATTAAAAATCAAAGCAACAATAATGTGCATTATTATTCATGTGAATTCAATGGTCAATATTTGTGTACTCCTTTGCAAATCAAAAGCGACCTCTATTTAGAATTACGTTCTGTGTGAAGTGGCGCCATCTATATATCAGGTCGCATATATTGCAGTTTAATGTTAACGCAATGATTGTAAAAGTTTGCCCCCAACAGGCTAGATGGCGGTGTATCAAATAACGACTTTATCGCGCAACTGGTGGCCGACCTCACAGGATTGCGAGTGGAGCGTCCAGTACATGTCGAAATGTCTTCTCTAGGGTGTGCGCATATCGTTGGATATAAATTAGGTGAGATTTTAAAATATCTGTCTAGGATTATATTACACAACACTGTAAACCCAAACTGGATTATAAAAGACGAATAACCATACTACGACTTAATGCAACCGAAGAAAAGGAAATAGTATTCAATGATATCGATAGATGGCGCTGATAGTTTCAAAAATATGAACAAAAAGAACTGTTTAGAATTTAAGCTGAGTAAAGGTTTTCAAGACTGTATGCGGAGGGCAAATATGACGCACATTGAGAGAGGCCTATCCAGCAGTGGACTCCAATAGGCTAATTGATTTATTTAAAGGTTTTCAGGTATCAAAAGGGGGCTATTGAATGTCTTGAATGTATTTGTATAAATAAACTGGTTTAAAAAAAGTTATGATGAAAAATTGACGGTTGTAACCACATTAATCGACGCGGAATCGGCTGAAGCCGGTTAAAAAAGTCTTTATGCCGACGGAATAAGAGTGTTACTAATAGCTTTCGCATCGGCTCGGCTCGGCCGACGCGACGCGGCATCGGCCGACGGCGAATCGAACCGTTTGTCGATTAGCTGATCGCATCCGTACGGCGCTGAATCCAGCGGAACGTTTCCGACTGCTGCCGAACAGCGCTGGAGACGGTCGAACGGCGTTGAACGGCAGTTGAATCAACCGTTCGCATGCCTTCATCAACGACGGTAGCCGAATGGCGCCGAAGACGGCCTATCGGCGTTGGGTAGCAGTCGAATGAATCCGCTCGCGTGCCTTGGAGGTGTCGACTGCCGAACGTAATTGAACAGAGGCCGTGACAGCCATTCGGAGGAGTCGACTGCCGAACGTAAGTGAACAGCCGTCGTGACGGCCGTTCGGAGAAATCGACTGCCGATCGCATGTCAACAGCCGTCGCAACAACTAATCGGCGATAAGCCGAGTAGTGTGGTGATACGCACTCGGCTTAAGCCGATTCCGCGTCGATTAATGTGGTTACACCCTTAATCTTGCTTAGTATGCATATGTTTGCTAGTAGATGGCGATGTCTACAGATCGTCGATATTCAGTTAAAGCAAATTTCTTAACTTCTATAACTTTTTACTCTTTCTCCTTCTTTTATTACCCCTAGGTACAATGGTATTGTGGAGAAGTACAAGTGTATAATTATTAATAATTGTAAACAAATATTCAAACACAACCCCTTTTTAACTGATACATATATTTATTTGACCTCCCCTCTATGTGGTCAGCATCACAAGTGCGAAGCCCCTGGTATTACAAACATCCATAGGCCACGGTAACCATTTTCCACCAGGTGGGTCGTGTGCTTGTCTGCGAACAATTTATAAACAATTTAACATTGTTCTAGGTGTTTGGAAATCAAAAGAAGAACTAAAATCGCTACGCAAAGTTGACTGCGTATTCAATCCTCGCCAGCATATGATGAAGGCTTACGAGGTAACATTCGCACGATGGCAGGACGCCGTCAAGCGAATGTGTGGATGGTATAATGGAGAAGTTCCGTCCAATTCTACCATATCAGATTCTAGTAGTAGTGCTGTCACCCCACAGAGCAGTTTCAAGGTCTCCGGTAGCCGGAGAAAAAATGGGAGTATATCTAAATAGCGGTGGCTTTTCTACCTGCTTGCATTGTTTGCCGCGTGCTTGCCTTTGTGTAGATGATATTGGGCTCGCGGAGACCTGAAGGTCTTCAGTAATTGTTGGTACATTTGTAGGTTAAACAACTTGGTTAGGTAAATATGGAAATGGAGTGTTTTATACGTGACTCTTGTGGTGATTTAGAATGATAAGTAGATAATGGTTGTTGGATTTGTATTATATTTGTATCACTATTTGACAGAGATCTGAGGGCCAATTCAAGTGATAGAAATCTGTTCAAAATTTAGCTTCGATTTAATCTCAATGTCCTAAATGTCAAAATGTGTTACGGACATATAGTTTTTAGCTTTTAATAGATTGCGATTAGATCGAGACTGACATTAGAATATTTTTATTACAGGAATTGGCCCTCTGGGCTTGTAGACAAAGTAGGATTCTAATAGTGGAATTGTTGGTTATCCGTTATCAATGAATCACATCCCATTCAGATGATTATAATAAATTATCTTAACCTTCACTGATTCAGCATAATTCAGCCTATATTTGTTGTTGATTCGGCTCAGCCAGCCAGTTTTTCAAAGTAGTATTCGCCCTGTTATACTTAACGAAACTCCCTACAGTTTGCACAATAAGTAACTGAAAAAATATGACCTTTTTTGTTCAATTTGTTTAGTCGAAGAATTATTTGTCAATTCAATAACGCGCGCGTCCGTATATACTTACTTGTATACTTTATAAACAACAATTTATAATGAGGTGTGAATTTGAGTGCTTTGTTAACGTGAACAATGGAAAATAACTGAAGTAAGCATTGTATTTAGTGCCTATAAATGTAAATAATTTAAATATAAGATGTACCAGAAATTATACATTAGGGAAGAGCACCGTATTATTGCTATTTTTTGAATCTTTTGAGTTTTAAAAGAAAAATAAAAAAATATATTTCTTGTTTGTCGTTGTGATAATTTGCCCGCTTGACGGCAATATATTCACTCGCTATATTATGTAGAATTGAAAATTATAATCCGCGATATGTGGCTATGAATTTCACACCTCTACCTACCTGTTCGAGGTTCGAGGGACATACAAGTGTAAATATATGTATGCATGTATTTTTTTTGTTGTCTTATTATTTAATTGTGTCAATATTATTTTGAACAGACACTAAAAAGTATTACCAAATAAACTCATGGCAATGATAAGGTGGTTTACCCTAGTAAGAGTAGGTAAGTGATAAGACTATTATAACTATTTCATATTATTACTCAATAGTATGCTCAGTCTTGCCTTAATTCGTGCAAGAGGTTGAATGTAGCTAGTGTACAGTATCTTTGCTCAATGTTTATCTTAGTTAAGCTTATCTTCATATATTTGTTTATTATCGGAAAATCACATTGTTCTAAGCACTTAGGGTATTTTAATGTTAAATATTTTATATTAAATATGACTGATTGAAAGGTTTTATAAGGAAATGTTGTATCTTGTACAAAAAATTGTATATCCTTTCCGTCTTCCGCACGAGTCAAATCCTCTTTCCTACTGTAGAATTTTCCAATGATTGAATTCAAAATTGTTGTCAATGTTTGAACTTGACCTTATGCGTACAGTCGACGACAAACTTGCTTAGTACTAAAATATTTACAAACTTTTTTTGTTCTATGACAGGTATGAGGTAAGATGATGGATAGATATAGATCCGAATTTATTTTGCTTTAATTATTTTGAAATCAGGAAGTGAGTCCTTAATAAAATAAATTAACAAACAGTGACTAATGAACTCTTAAAGTTCAAGCGTGGCAGCTAAATACAATATATTCAATCTGCTTTAATACTAACAAGTATTTTAATTTTACAATTGCTATCCAAAATTGATAACACACTTATACTTCTCCACTCTATTTATTACTGTACCTAACTGGTTTCGCCTTGTGGCCTTTTCAAAGGTTTACACTGATAGTTGTACTGGACATGCCACATGGAGAAACCGGTTAGGTACAGTAATAAATACAGTGGAGAAGTATAAGTGTGTTATCAATAATGTATAACAAAAAGTTCCACCAAGCGCCATCACTCAACAGTAGGAATAACAATAGCTATCGTATCTTGCCAATGAAGAACTGTGTTGTGAAAAGTTTAATTCCCATGGTATAATATAAAAAATATGAACTGTAAAATAATAATGATTTCGCCTTAAAAGCGTACATACTGTCTATATGATGTGACGCTGAAAAAGATTTACGATTTTTTTTTTCGGTTTCCATATAAATTTAGCAATTCATTGAACTTGCATAGCCATATTCGTGTTGAAGATTGGTTATCACCTGTTTAAATGAAGGAAATATGGTGATGAGTTCGACCAACACTTTATGCTAGTCTCGCGTATTCTTGCCCCTTCAATTATATGTTTATAAGTGTACAGCCACCGCCAGAAGTTATTATAGTTACAATAAATAAATAGCTACAAAAGTTCATGTGACATTTAAATGAATTAAAAAAATATGATAAAAAATTGTTAGCAATTTTGGTAAGTTCGAAAGAAAAGTATAACATATTTAATGATTTGTTTTAGACAGATTGTTAACTTAACATGTCTTAAACTACTTGAGACGGCGGCGACTGTACAACTTGAAATGTCAAAAAGACAAGTAAAAATTAAGTTGCTCAATTAAATTGCGTTAGTTAAATTGGTGATTATTTGTCAATAGTTTGTATGAAGTGAATTTTGATCACTGTAAAAAGTAAAATAACATGTAAAATACTACGAATTATTGAAATACCAACAAATAAGATTAACACATGTTTATTCTAATTCTGTATAATATAGAAATTGTGCAATATAATCGAGTCGTACATTGCGTACAAACTTATTAAATGTAAAGATGTTATGTTCTGAAAGCAGTCTAAAAGTTTTGAAAAGTCACAGATATATGGTATAATTAAAGATGAAGGTTATGTCATCAAGGGCCTTATCACAATCTCTTAGAAGTAATATTATATTTGATCTTATTTTACTTTCAGAGTATGATTCAGATTCGGACCATTGTCGCCAAGACAAGTATAAATTCATTCACTATTAAATTATTACATGGTAAATATCCCGATAAATTTAACAGTGAATGTGTAAATGACCATGTCAATCTAAAATCAAGTATAAATTCTAACGAATTAAGTAAATAAATGTATCTACTACAATAAGAGATGCTGTTTGACCCATTTTAAAGCACTGGTCCTGAGTATTGACAAATGATGACAATCCGAATTACACTATGAAAGTAAAGTAACATTGAAATAATATTGTGGTAGGGTCCCAAGGCTTTTTATTTATGAAATTGTCGAATTTTTTTTTATTTAGAGTATAAGTTTTAAAGTGCGTAATATTTCATCACCAAGAGGAACCGGTATTTTAAAACATATAAGAAGTATGTAAATATCACTTGATATTTAGTTTCGAAATAGCACTATATACATCATCGCTTTATAGCAAACACAAAGAGGAGGCGCTGTGAACGTATGACACTTGCAGGTGTGAGTGTATGGTGTAGACGAGCTATAAATGGCCGATTTTATTTTACAACTACGTGGTAGTAACAAAACTACTTCATCATTCCCTGAACCTTTTTCCCAACTCAGTTGGGGTCGGCTTTCCAGTCTAACTGTGATGCGGCTGAACTTCGATATTTTCCGTGAAGCGACTGCCATCTGACCTCCACAACCAATGGTCTAATGACCAATGGCGATATCGAAGTTCCAAGTTAGGCTGGTTGGACTTTTGAGGGCTCCAACTACCCGTAACGACTGCCATAGATGTTTGTATGGCAACCGGGACCGACGGCTTAACGTGCTCTCCGAGGCACTTATAAACCTGCGATAAATACACACATAACTTCGAAAAGCATCGAAAAGTCATTGGTGTGTGCCATGGTAAACCTGGGATCGAACCCGAGACCTCGTCTCAGCAGTCCATTACCCATACCACTAGGCTACCGCGGCTTTCTAGTAACAAAACTACTTAACTTCATTAAATGTCCTGGATGTCACAAAATGTGAGTGTGTGATTCCGATCTAATATCAAGTAGCGTTATATTTTTGGAGAAATAGAGTCTAATACCACGTCATTCTGATGACGTTAGTGTAGGCCAGTGAGTAATAGTGTACAGTTCTTTAGACAGCGTCCTCTCTGTGTTTGCTGTGTTACAAACGATATAATTCCATAATTTTTGCTCACATTTAGACATTTGTCCCTATAGTTCTTAAGGAATACTAAATATCAACCCCTGATTGTAAGAAAGTATTGAGAGACAATATAAAATATGATTTATGTAGATAGTAATAAAGACTATTATAAAATGTTATTTTGATTATTGGTCGCTAACGTAACTGTTCCTAAGGTTTTTTTTTATTAAATCGCGTTTTGTACTACCGTTTTATATATCTTATTAATAATTATTTATATTTTCCATGATATGTTTATTAATAAAATAGTAATGCGTGTGTACAGCGTGTATACTTTTATATGAAACGGTACCGTATGCTATGAGGAATGTGACCTCAAAAAAAAAAATAGATGGAATACGGAACTAGCGTGTGAAGCCGCCTAAAGTGATACTAAAAAACAAAGTAATTTATCATATCGTACCGCGACCGAGTGCACTCGTCCGGTCACTATAAAATGTATGTTATGAAAAGGTTAAAAATAAAAAAAAAACACAGTTTCTATAAACAATACTTGATTATCGTTTCATATAAGTATAATCCAGTATGTCATAGACGGGTAACGGGTGGAGCCGCCGGTCACCCTAGCAGAAGCAGGCCACGGCGATGGCGCAAAATGCCACCCCATACCCAGGGTCTAGATGGGGACACCATGGTCCCCACATTGGGGGAAGAGGGTCATCTCAACAGAGATGTCCCCAGGTCTGCCGGGGTGCGAGAGATATGTCTTGTATAATCTCACCTCCGGCAATCAAGGACCCATGGACGGCGTGCGTTTTGGTCGGTTCGAGTCCGACATAATCACCTACATCGGTTTTGGTGGAGGTGGTATCCGTGGGGATTTTACGCACGATAAAAAAAATGTCATAGATTTCTTATATTTTTGTGAAAAAGTTACACAATTTAAGAACTCGTGTCACTCATTTCCATAAGTAGGTTGGGAGATTTTTTCATTTGCTGGCAACATTACGCACACACCGTTAGTTGTGCAGGTACACAGAAATTTAAGTCACACACACACAATGACAGTGTCATTTTGTCTTCACATGTTTATTCTACGCGTTCCTTCTATTTTGTCTGAGGGTGCGGCTATGGCAGTCATGAGTAAGCAGCGTGATTTATACAAGGAAGTGAAAACTCACGTAAACACGTAATAAGAAATCACGCTCCTCTGCCATAACAATGAAAAGCCTACTCAGCATACGAGTTACACGAGTCATCATGAGACGTGACTACGAGAGCAAACCCCACTACACTACTAGCAATAAAACATAGTATATAAGTTGATGTAAATAGTAAATAAACAATTCAATCAGTAAATCAGTAAACATCGTTTACTACTCCGCAATACGGCATATAAGGCTCACACCGCACTTGCATTTAATTGTAGGATCAATCCACTTGGAACCATAGTCTAGATCCATTTTGGTTCCAATGAGACTTTTTATTCCCTTCAGAACCAAATATGGAGGTGTCGGTTCTACAGGGCACTATAAAAAGTAGCTGGATCCCGAAATCCTCGAAATGTGACGTGCATTTCTACTTTTACACGAAATCGCACTGCAACCGCGCCACATGCGGCTAGCAGCATAGCAATTTAATTTTATTATTATACTCTAATTGCGATTGTTATAAATATTGAATATCTGCCAGGTGCGGAACCAGGTTGTGGGCACAGATAATCAAAAATCGGTCAAGTGCGAGTCGTAGTGCTAATACTGAAAATATTAATGTGTGGAAAAGTTCAAACATCATCTCAGTCTAAAAGACAAACGTGCTATTGCGCTATACACTGCATTCCGAATCACCCGCATTGTTTTTTTTAATTAACCTTTAAAGTGATGTCATTGGTCTATTAAGGTTGTGGGCATGCCCATCGTCCCACAATGGTGGATCTACGCCTGATATTTGCTTATTCAAACAAAAGTGCAACTTCTATTAAAAAGCAATTCATCGCATTCTATTTCTAACGCTTAAAAACATTGAAACCAATAGCAGCTATAAAATTAGAATATACTGATTAGATAGACATGACCATTGTAAAGTATTTTGAGAGTAAATTCATAACAAGTATGTCATCAGTAGAATGTGCTGTTTTCTGTAACTACCCTCCTCCATAATTGTGGTATTACGGACCTGAAGGTCAAAATTCTAATTCTAATAAAAAGTCCGAAATATAATCTAAATCTTATCTCAACTTACCGTATGTAAAAAACGATTCACTGAATTTTCAGTGTTTACCCGTGGTCCCGGGTCCATAGGTGAATAAATTTTCATTAGGAAAATTGTTTATCCAATTTGAGAAAAATATTATTTCAAATTCAAGTCAAAAAGAAAAACGCGGTAGCCTAGTGGTATGGGTAATGGACTGCTGAGACGAGGTCTCGGGTTCGATCTCAGGTTTTACCATGGCCATACCAATGACTTTTCGATACTTTTCGAAGTTATGTGTGTATTTATCGCAGGTTTATAAGTGCCTAGTTAATGGCAATAGGCTCGCCACCTATTACATTAGGACCTAAACATAAACTGGAGAAACGTGGGTGCTAGCACCTCTGCCTACCCCTTCGGGGATATAGGCGTGAGTTTATGTTATGTTATTATTTCAATTTTAATTTTGGAGAGGCGCTGCAGTCTTCGTTATACTGATAACTGCTTATTGATTCCTAATGTTGACCACTACTGCTAAATAACCGATTTCTATTGCTATCAACTGAAATCTAGTATTTATGTTAATATACAGATAATGTTATGAGGCCTATGTCCAGCAGTGGACTGCTATATACTGCTATATAAGCAAAGCAATCATATATTGATGTTAGTAAATATTATGATTGCTTCGCTTAGCATATATTTGCCTAAATACTTGCTCTAATACGTTGACGGCGTCGTCGTCCTCTCCACAGTTCCACAATAAATATAATAATAGCAATAACTTGGAAGAAAAATAATTCGTAAAAAGCTAGTCGTACGTGTTTTAACTTAATACTAGCGAATTGTCTGGTCTCTGTGCGAAGTTTGGGCATTGAGGATGGTATACGAAGCATGTGGCAGGTCCATGTGTAATACAAATCGGCGAGACCAGCTTCACTAATACGCTCCATAAATCTCTGTAGCTCCTCAAAAAATGGGAAGGCTGGAAAAATATTTAATATGTATTAATATTCATTTTGAATGACATGTTGCGCCGACCCCAAATAATTGGGACAAGGGCAGGAAGATGATGATGATTCATTTTGAATAAATAAGTAGGTTGATATACTTTTGTGTAGGTATGCAAAAATAAGCAGGTACTGGAGGCAACGTGAAGTCTTCTTTTTTATGGTCTGTGTGTATGGTTCTTTAAAATCCGTGGAATAGGTAGGTACTCACCACCCCATCTCATACGAAGGGTGTCGTAAGAGGCGACTAACTGAAAACGCAGACGAAGTTACTACGAGAAGAATAAACTCGAAATAAAACCCTGTACCAATCGATCAGGCCAGCGAAATAGTAGGCCAAAGCCTTTCTATAATGGAAGAGTCCCATGTCCATTAGTGGACTGACTGGGCTGCCCAACGTTAATTGATTGAGTGTGCGCGATGTCGAGAACTGCGCACCCTGGAATACGGTTTCAACTGTGATAGTGCTGATCATGGACGTATTATACTATAGGTACGTCGATGGTGCTGATACGTTTGTCATACATAGCACATAGATCTGCGCCCACGTTTTTGAAACATCTTATCGTGGAAGCTTGGTTCGTAATTGCATTATTTTCGCAGATATTTAGATGAAATAATTTTTATGGAATACGAAATTGGAAATATAGAGGATTTTTTTTACCTGTGTTAGTGATGTACGACAGGTAATATATGTTAAGACATTCGTCCACAATATTAATCCTAGGTTTTTTACCGTCTTCTTCAGTGTAGTTCCTAAGGATGTCTATCTCAATATCCTTTTTTCTACCAACAAGTGCCACATTCGGTATTTCGAACAACATTTCTGTAAATATTTTAGTCAATTTAGGCTATACTTTTTTTTTTAAAAGACAACTCCCGCAATAGACAACGACTTACGGGGAACATATAACTAACGGACACAAAGTACACCCAGACTCAGAACAACTATTTGTGGATCATACAAATTTTTGGCCTGTGTGGGGATCGAACCCATAACCTCGTGCACAGCCGGCGCACTGAGCCACGGAGGCAGTTTACTTTCATAGTGTGATACGGATACCCAGGTAACTAGTTTGAAATTGGTCAAATAGTATCTCTTATAGTAAAGGATATTTTTTTTTTATTGTTAGAATTTACACACGTAAGTACTACACGATATATGGAAGAGGACGACATAATCCGAATCACGCTTTGTAAGTACCTACCTAAAGTAAGATTTTTTTTATCTATGGCACCTCAATTTGACTTCACCTCGCCTGATGTTAAGCTGAAGGCAAAGTCTCATGAAAGAGGGTCACCATTGCAAACACGTTCAGTGCTACAATTAGTTCAACTTGACGGCATCATCAGATGCTTTTTCACGCCCCGCTAAAGGACCCGGGACTGTAGGAAGATTAGGATTGAAATAGTATTACTTTTAAGAGGCTGTGCTAGTCCCCTGGATATTTCTAAATAAAGCTTACCAAGTGAATATTTATCTACATTTATCATTCGTTTAATGAAATTACGCTGATGCTTATTGTCCAGAGCAGAGTGCTTTTGCAGTTGTTTCATTATCTGTCTCATAGATGGCGTTACATACAGATTAATATCACTTTTGTACAGTTCATCCAATTTCTCGATGCTATGATATCGTATAAGTGTCGTGAATACGTGGTTTATATGGCCCTGAAATAATAGGAATACGTTAGACAATAGTTTATTAAATTAAAACTTAACATGCCAATTCATCAGTAGGTAGGTACTATTACTGCAGAATCGGTGTCCTGTTCGTTTAAGCTGTATGAAACGTTAGCCAGTGAGGTAATCAGAATAGATATTCTTACAGAGACGGCAGTAGGATCGTGACCACCTGGATGTTGCACACGTCCATAGACCTACTGTGACCTATGAACCATTTTCTATCAGGAGGGACTTATGTTGTAGATATAAAAAAATATAGTACTTCGGTAGTGCCGACCTGAAGTGCAAAGTATAGGTATATTAAGCAAAAAGTAACTTCACAGACAGTGTTCAACGAGATTCAAATTGTTTTCACGGAGTGAATAAAAATGTAAATTGTCATAACTCTATTTGTCTAATATCTAGTACTGACCAATTAAAATTTAACGATTACATAATAATATATCTGTTCATTGTCATGCGGCATCCGATAGACGTGACGTTAGGTAAATGACAATGCGAGTCGAAATTATTGCTTTCCTCAAAGGTTTCTATGAATAAAATTTTCTTAAAAAACTGAATAGGTAGGGTGTGCCTTAAGAAGTTAACACTTCAAAAATACATAAAACTCACCTGATATATAGCTACAAACATAAACGAAGAACACAAACATAAGCCTCTTAGTAAACGTGCTTCGCTGTTAATGCTTGAAAGCCCGAACAACATTGAAGTGAATGCATCTCTGATATAAAAGTATAAGGATTTTCTCCTAACACCTCTAATTTTATTATTTACTATTGCTGCTGTCCACAAAAATATTCCGATTAATATATTCACGGATACGATAAGGAGCCACATATTTGAAGAATATAAGGTAACAGAGTAATACCATATCGGTACAATATCAGTTTGCTTTATCAAGATGCAGAGTGAATCTGATAGAACATAATGTAAAAAATATACGTGATCCCGGGAATATTTCCTCATAAATCGTGAATTAAACGATATATCCAATTCCTTTCGAATGATACACCCGAGGCTGCCAGTGACGTTGGCGTCCGAACTATGACCGTATCCATCACATTTATCATCCGTGACAAGATCTACTTTGAATTTGAAATGCTTTACAATATTATGCATCATCAAAGCGTCTAATCCACAATATCCTCCTGTAAGGGTCAAGTTAACTTTTGAATAGTAATAATGGAGCTTGTCACACTCTTGTAAAACTGTTGGATACCGATCAAAAATACCAGTCCTGAGTGGGTAATCTTCTGTTAATAAGGCCCTTTTCTCACCAAACGTAGCTTGAAGTTCAACAACGTCAGTAAAGTCAATTGTCTTTATAGTTCTGTTATAAAGCGGCAGATTTGTATTCTTTTTACCACCGTATATTGCAATTTTTTCTATGCAGGTAAAAGGAAATATTACTCCTACATGAGCAATCCTATACATTTGCCAAAGGTCGTTCATAAAATCTTCCAAACGTAGAAAATCACTTCTATTCAGTAAACCATTTTCACATTTAAAGTTTTCTTCGTCTGTTATTATAATAAACAGTACGGATCGATGAGATTTGAGGACTCCTTCAACTGATATTGTGCTGAGCACAGCTGACGTTATCTCTTTTGTCATTATTATTATATTTGGATTATCATTAGTGGAATACCTTTCAGGCATATCGAAATTTTTAGTATTGTTGCCGTTTATTAGAAGTACTGAGTTATCAGAATTTACATGTTTCAGGACGCAGGTTTTTAACACTTCATTGGAATTTTCATCTAAATCAACAACCATACTTTGTATTGCGGGTATGAATCCAAATTTTGTTTCACATTCCCATGCCTCGATTGCTTCAAGTGAACCTCCATTTATAAATTTAACAAATATGCCCAGAAAACTAATTAGAATACTAATTAATTGCATCGTTTTTAATTTATGTTAAACTGTCAGCGGCTAAGTTTTGTCGTTTAATAAATTTAGGGCTGATGCTTATATAGACACGCATTTCTAAATATTTACCGACTGTCTTATCAGGCGCTACAAGCACTACACGAAATGATTATATTATTTTCAGTAGAGTATAATGTTGCCTTCACACAGTGCTTAATATAACGAAGCATGACCAATAAAGTAAACCAAACGGGGTGATCAGCTCTTCTGTATGGGCCATTTCACGCATTTCCCCTGTAACGAGGTAGGTATACTTACATGAGAGGGTACTACGCAATCGAAATACTTGAACGAAATGGATCGAAGCTATCGACGATGTCTAACGACTTGCTCCAGCTGGGGCTGCACGACTCTACATACCACGCACTGTGTGAAGCCAGCATAACAGTATTTAGTGAATGAATAATATATGCGGCAAGGATATTAAATCAATAGTTGTCAAAACATTTCAGATTAAGTAAAACTGTTTGAACGTTTCATATTGAAATGTTTTAGTATGTTACATGCTTTATATTAATTAGCTTGACCAAGGTTACCTATCTATCTTTATAATAGAAGATTTCAAAGTAGGTATGTTACACTAAATTTAAAATTAAGTTACATACATAACATAAACTCACGCCTTTATCCCCGAAGGGGTAGGCAGAGGTGCTAGCACCCACATTTCACCAGTTTATGTTTAGGTCCCAATGTAATAGGTGGCGAGTCTATTGTCATTAAACTGGGCACTTGTAAGCCTGCGATAAATACACACGTAACTTCGAAAAGCATCGAAAAGTCATTGGTGTGTGTGTGTGCCATGGTAACCTGGGATCGAACCCGAGACATCGTCTCAGCAGTCCATTACCCATGCCAATAGGCTACCGCGGCTCCTTTTAAAATTTAAGTAAAATTAAGTTATTATTTTGTTTTCCCCTTTTTTCCAAAATCTAATTTATCTCTCTCTGTCTCCCTCTCTCTATGGAAAAAATTAACGTGACTCCAACCCGAGACCAGTCTCTTATAGGGGAAAAGCTCCGACCATTGTGCTACATCTTGACTTTTCGAAATTTTTTGTCCTATCTAAAACGATTTGAATAGGTAGCATACTACGTATATGTTTTAGAAGTTTCTATAAACCTACATCAAGACTTTAGGTGTGGGCACCTAACTGGGGTTAACTGGGGTTAATGGCAATAAGCTCGCCACCTTATTACATTGGGACCTAAACATGAACTAGCGAAATATGGGTGCTAGCACCTCTGCCTGCCTCTTCTGGGACATAGGCGTGAGTTTATGTTATGTTATGACTTAAGTCTTCGTTTATTAGTTTTTCGTTACCCTCTTTTTCCATTCATTTCCCTTTACGGACTAATACATCTTATTTGCAACCTTTGTTGTATAGTTATGGTTCAGATAACACATTATTTCACAATTCATCCGCAATATGTTCATAAATAGTTAAATGTGTGTCTGTTACATTAGTATACCTTGTATTATGTTTGCAATTTATTCTTAAATTAGCACATTATTATAGATCAAACCATGCAATATAAAAAAGTGTCAGTCCATTATTTGCTATCAGTGTATTGAAGAACTTGATAATGGCAACAATTTGGAGTATTATGATACTTATCAATTTATTGACAATATCGTATGGCCGATTGCATGGATTGCATCTACATCCGGAAATATTGAAGAGCAATGTAGAAATGCGCCTAGGCAATGACTACATCGATTATAATACAGAACAATGGAACAGTTTTATTGAATTCACCGACCTGTCTGGTATCATATCAAATGATATTTCGAAAACAGTAAAAGATTTTGTAGAAATGGCGAAGACATGAAATTGGGAATGCGACGCTGTTTTAAAGATTATAGAACATGGAAAAAATTTGGACAGTCCCCCAAATTTTTTTAACTAAGACCTTTTTCTATGTTATTATATAGTTGACGATATTTTCAATAAATTTTCTTTAATTGGGTAAACATAATTGTGGTTTTTCTTAACCTTATACAAATTGTATAAGTTTTTTACGCTTTGGTCTAACTTACATTTTAATAGATGTAAGTAATGTATGTAAGTGATTTTTCTGCCTGTTTTGATGGCACTATTTACCACAATAATTGTAATTAAGGATGAGTTTGGTTAAACTGTCAGCAATATTTAAAAACGAATTCAACAGACGAAACAATATCGAGTAAGCGGTTTTCAGTACATATTTATCTGATACATCTGTCCCTTTTATGCAACGAGGTTCACCCGTTTTAGAAGAAGAGAACCGGTCTGTAACATTTCATCATCAATATAGTTTGTTTCATTTATATCCAGAACTTTAACTTTGAGTTCGAGGTCTACTTTTATGGGAGCGACTGCCATCTTATTCTTCAATCCCGATAGGAATTCCTGTGCTAGGACCTCATTTGTAAATGTAAATTACATACTTAACGGAGGACATCTATCTCTCGTCTTAATTGAGCAGTCCGACTGGGGAGGTGTTGTGTTCCCGGCGGTGAGTAGGGTAGCCAGAGCTCATTGGAGAGATTTTGTGTTGTCAGTGGGAAGATCGAAATCTCTTTATTATCTTCTGCACTGACAGGACAGAGACACTCTTAACCTTCTCCCCTCCTCTCTGCTCTTCTCTATATGGCCGACAGCACGAATGTGACGCCCCTGGTGTTGCAAACGTGCATAGGCCACGGTAACCACTTTCCATCAGGTAGGCCTCCTGCTTGTCTGCCACCTAAGTAGTATAAAAAATATTTGTACGCATGATGTGGCTATTTGCATTGATCTGGATATATTCATGCCTCGGAGAGCACACCATCGGCATTATATCCGGTTGCCATACGAACATTTATGGCAGTCGTTACTTGTAGTCAGAGCCCTAAAACGTCCAACTATTCCGATATCTCAGATTGGTTGTATAGATCAGATGGCAGTCACTTTACAGAAAATATCGAAGTACCGCATCATGGCCAGAAAGCCGACACCAACTGAGTTGGAAAAGATAATGATGATAATGTATGAATTATTCATACAGATATTGTAGATGTGTATACTCTTACTGCAATATACATAGGTACTATCATGGTAAAATTGATTATATATCTCTATTCTTTTTTGTTTTGAAATTTAATTAGAAAATATGAATGATTTTGAAGAAACCGATTATGTATTTATTTATCTTCTCGATTCCGTTAAGTTATAAGTACTGTTCCGAATAGTTTTTTCCATAATTTATGAATAAGAAACTAACTAAATTGATATCCTTAGATTTATCGAGCAGGTGCCGAGTCTATCGTGTAGCAGATAGAGAAATCAAAGCAGACCCCGCGATGTGTGACTCTGGTGTAGGTTTAAGGGGCCTTTTTTGACCTATTAACATCAACAACCATCTCCACTGTTCGTGTTTCTCTCCCTGCCCAAACTTTTTATCAAATCAGCCAAATCTTTTAAACAAATCACGGACAAATGCTGATAATGTGTTTGGCACTGTCCTGAAGGTTTCGAGACACATTATATAAGGACTGAAAGAGGCTCTAACTAGTGCGTTAAATGAACTTTGTGTTAAAACGTACCATTTGGATTGTATTGACAATGACATTGAAAAAATGAACTTGAAGTACATAATACAGATATTTATTATATCTTAAAAACAAAATTTAAAAAGAATTACATCGGAAAAAATTATAACAATATTAGTTTTATAAATAACAAAATAATTATCACACATGAACATGAACAAAGTCATATAAAACAATCGATATAAAAAATACACGTTGGTTAACTTATTTAAGTACCTATGGAAAATTTTAACCTAAAAAGGTTGGTAGAAACTTGATCCTGCGGCCATCAAGACTAGTTATTCCATTTTCAAACTGTAGCCCATCCAAGTCGGCAAGCAGATCATTGCTGGGATTGTCTCCACGCAGAAGTGACCTTTTCTCCACTTTGTGCTCCGGCTGACCAGGTGCTTCTTTGGTTTCTGGTTTAGAAGGTTCAGTAGGCTTGGCGACTGCTATAAAAATTGGAATTTCTTCTACCACAATTTTATCAACAATAAGCAGTTCTCCTGCAGGTGTAGTTTCTGCTGTCTCTGTTGTAGAAATGGGAGCTGTGAATACACAGCTCACCATCGCAAGCGAGAGAAGGACAATCAATTTAGAAGCCATGATCTTGAAGGCTATTAGTTACTTCTCCGCGTTGGAATTGGGATGCACTCCCAGTTATTGAATTACGTATGCGTTCCTTCACTGACGATTAATGATATTGTTTGGCAGTGGTCTTTAGTTTTTATACCCCAAATGTGCTAAGTAATATTATCCAGAATTGGAAAAATTGACGCGCACTATACTTGTATTGTGTTATGCTAATAGAATAGGCAAAGATTCTCAATAACATAATGACCATGAATAAGAATTGTTATGCATTCTACTGAAATTTGGTGAGATATAAATTGTTTGTTTATCTTATTTGTGTATAGAAATAACGCAATATGTAACGTGACAAAGACATCCTTCCGTTTATTTTTCAGTAAGGCCACTGAGTAATAGATCGTTATAAGATTTATATTACTTATGTAACTATTTGTGTTTATCTCGAGCAGAATTACTCAGATGCCTGAATCACATAGAGCGACCAAACTTCCAATAATTTCAATTATCAACTACATATTTGATGTTGATTAGAAGTGTCACATTACGTTTATCACTCTTATAATTATCTTATGAGCGTTTTCGATTAACAAAATAGGCAATCTGAGAAATTTTTAGAATGCGTTTTAAAATAATCTTCATAGGTATGGACTTATCCCATAAAAAATTTGATTATAATTGGATAAATATCTAATCGTAAAACAGTATTATTTTATTTTTTTATTTACATTTTATATTTTAATACGATCATTATTCAATCCCTATTATAATACGACCAACCCTATCTCTTTCCGTAGGTGTCGTAGAAGATGCTTTAAGTACATCTGACAGTAAAAGTACCCATTTTACGGCAATACTCTCACATCCTATTATTTACCTGGAACCAAAAATAATAGTTGATGAAATGTGGTTCATTCACCTGAATATTTTTAGATTTTGTATTGGCCCCATCAAGGTCTAATAACTAACTACATCTGTTTGGCGGTGCAACTGCTGATAACGAACAGCATCGTTCAAACGCAGGCTTCGCTCTCTAGGTTGTGGAGTCCGACAGTTTTCCAAAAAAACTCTGCCAAAATATAACTATGCAGGTTATGCCTGATTCAACGTCAAATGAGATAGAGGAGCCCTGGGCTTCAAAGTACACTCTTTGGATACAACCGGAACTCGCAGTAATGACGTTTATAGTATTTTTATTGGGCGCAAAATCCTCACTGATTCCACCTACACCGGAGCCGGTGAAAGTGGTTATGTCGGACTCGAATCGACTAAAATGCACGGCGTCTTTGCGATTTGGTAACTGGAGGTGAAATAGTAGGGATCATCACGCACCCTGACAGGCTCTTCGAATACGGTACCACGTTGTCCTTGCGTCCTGCTTCTGTTAGGATGAGAGGCGGCTCCAGCCGTCACCACCAGGCCGGTGCTCATGGAGTACGGAAGTCATACTGCAGCTTCCGATGCATGAATCGCCTCTGTCATAATGTTTATTGTACAGTGATTATTATTTTTATAATTGTAAAGCGGTTTAACCAATATAAAGAGAAATTTCTTTTCCCTTATATTATTTATCTTGATGGGTAATTTCACGCATGCCTCATTTTTTGCTAATTTCGGTGGTATTTTTAAATCATAGGTTTAACGATGAAAAAATATAATGGTGTTCTTTCAGAACACATTAGTATTCTAGATATTTAGAAGGAAACAAATAACTGCATTTGTTATGAAAATAGAACAACCACCGAAATTGTCAACCCATCGAAATTGCAACATCACACCGAAATTATAAATTGCGATATATTTATTTAAACAATATGTACTAACGGCTTGGATGCATGATGCAGATGCTACATCATGCTGCCAAAGGCAATTTTGCCTTTGGCAGTATAATGCAGAGATGGCTGATGCAGGAGACGGCGGACACAGAAGATGCAAACGATTTATTCTAATGATGTATTACGTCGTCGGATAATGAAGTAGATGTAAGATGGAGACAATTATTTACTTTTATAGGTTATTACTGCCTCTTTTCTATAAATTGAACTCAAATAGTCTTAACATGGTTAATGTTGAGGGTAATGCTAAATAAAATACAGTTATGATGAGATCTTCGTTCACTTTATTGAACACTTGATTAAACAATACAAATTACAAGGTAAAGCATAAAGGGTTTAAATATAAAAGATTTATTAATACACTCAGGTCTGTAAAGTACAAGCCTACAACCTTGCAATTACTCTTGGTATCAAAGTCCTAAGGAGAATATAATGAACCGTATGGTGACAAACCTGTCACTATACGGTTGTTAACCACCAGCCCGTTGTCCATAGATAGTTTCATCACGCTAAAAAGGACAAAACCCCATAGTCGACTTTTGCAACATGTTAGATATCATAAGCAGCTGGACACATTTTATGGTTTGCTTTCACTCTCAATCCAGCTGAGAAGTTATCAATTCATTCAAAAACATTAGCCATTTGATACCTGTAGACCTTTTCTGATATACAAAGTGCAAAATAGCCCACTGTATAAAGATAATATAAAATTTAAAAATATGTATTATTAGTCGTGTATATTATTAGTAATAATAATGCGTACGTAGTAGTAATAGTAAATACGTTAGTTATAACAAAAAAATGAGTAAGTAATTTTATTATTTATTACCTTGTGAGTAAATATCTTACCAAAGATATGGAAACTCATAGCCATTTTAGTATTGATGCAATATAGTTGGCAATAAATCTACCACCGAAACCACCGATATTGCACCACCGAAGTTAGAAACATCAAGAAAAAATGAAATTAAACAAAAGTCAGTGATGCATTCGTCACGTGAAATGTATGATTGCTGAGGGTACCTAACAACACACAACATACTCGCAAATCGTAATGTTAAAACCAAATATTCATTCATACAGTAACCCACCGAGATTGTAGAATTTCGTACTCCCTCTTAGAAATAAGAAGGTACTTACGTATTAGCGGGAAAACTGGGCAGAATCGGACATGCCATTACTGCGTAAACGCAAGAGCATGACTGGAACTACGCGTACGTAAGAAGATAGATCGTTTAAATTGACGTGTATACGTTGTATAAGGGTTTAAACAAAACACACCGAAATTGCACTTTAGGCGCGGACGTTCCTTATCGACATTGTCACGATGTCTGCGTTATAATAGAAGTAATGAAAGCAGTAAATATGGTTGCTTCATATATTAATTAACATAATAATCTTAATTTAAGTACTAAATTTGCAATCATAGCGGACTTAAAGAGGTAAATGCGCTTAAAGGTGCATCGCGGACATACCACCGTTATTGGAATCTAGCATATTTTTATTTTTTTTTAATTTTGTGTTTAAGAGAAATGTATTTTCAGTAGTGACTACATATAAGCTAGTGTTCGTATTACATGAAAAAAAATAGAGTGGTCATAGATAAACGTTTTACATAGTGATTTCATGCGAAGAAACTCTAAAAATGCGGGCGGTGAAATTACCCTGATTATTATAAGTGACTGTTTGACCTCTCAACCTCAAGGAGAAAGCATGTGCCAAAGAGAAAGAAGACTCCTTACAGTTGAAACAGATTAAAATCTTAAAAAAATAATGAATTATTATGAACTTCTCAATCACTTTCCAAGAAAATCGTAACGTACTCGAACCGGGCTAATATATTGAATAATTAACTAAAAAAGTTCAACAATTAATTTTCAGTTTTGTCAGATTTTTTTGATCCAAAATTAAAATCATTGCTAAACTCTACTGATCGCCAGGCTTTTTCCTTTTACAGAAAGCCCATAGACAGAGGATACATAAAACAGTAGCGCAAACAGTACTGTATGTCTCCATCACATGACCAAGTGTTAACTAGCTATGTTGCCCTTTATTCTTATCAGTTATCAGGGGTATTTGGCATCTCGTTAGCATATTGTCCAAAGCTAAGCTTCATAATGAGAGGATCACTTGCATCTGTGTTCTCGTGCGTCAGAGTTGTTCTAAAAATAATAATGCGCATTATCGAAGTGTGTGCTTACAATAAAACTTAATCATTTATGTCAGCAATAACCTCACATATAAGGCCTGGCGAAACCTTACCGGAGCACAGTTTGAGCAAGTAAAAATCTAAGCAAGATAGGATCATTTGGAAATGCAGTCCACACTATTTGTCGTCGCGTCGTTGGCGCTGCTAGCAGTCTGCGCATGCGCCCCCGCCGAGAAGGATGTGATCGAACACATCCCACCAAATGTCGAGCAAACACCCTCAGTTACCGCAAAAGACAGTGCGGTGTCTGGTGCTTCGGGAAAGGCTGCTGGTGCTACTGACCTCTTGAGATCTCGCCGTGACGTCGGCGGACAAGAGAGTGACCTACTACCTTCAAGTAACGATGTAGACGCATCTCCCTTCGGTGAAACTTCGCAGATCTTAGGACACGGCCGCATTAGGGTACTTCCTGCTTTCCTCGGCTGAGTAACTACGACTACGGTATTTCCACATTGTCTAATTCGGTATATTTTAATATATGGTCTAAGGCCATGTACATGATTTTGTATAAGACATCGATTAAGATTTATGGTACGTACAAGTTTATATAAGTATATACATGCAGTATTTTGTACATGTTTAGTTTAAGTAAACAATATAGAAATTACGGTTATTATTTTCTGGTTTCATTTATATAGAGTTGTGGTATAAGTGAGCTGTAACTACTAATCACTCTGCGAGAGGATGTTAATAGGGACTGATGTCGCTAATTATGTATCCTCATTACTAAAATTAACACAAAGTTAGAATGACATCCAGAGATTATAAAAACATAGAATTTTTTATACGGTACACCTTAAGCAGAGTTTAGTTTTAATTTTGTCATGCTATTTATTTTAATATCAGTAGTGGGATTACTCAATGAAGTATCACCTTTAAATGTGAATATTTTAAAAAGAAATACTGATAGTCCTCAAACTATAATTATGTTAGAGAAAAATGTTACAAGTCATAAAACTAAGGAAAATGATCGGATTCTTAAAAGGGAAGCTATTGTTGATAATTCAAATGTTGATGATAATGAAATAGTAGAAACCGCAGCAAGCAGTAACTTGGTGTATCGTCCGTTATTTGTGTATAGAAGAATTCAACATAGTAAAAGAAGAATAACGATGTTTAATGCATTTGCTGGATAAAATTGTTAATGATTACATGTAAGTTCTGATCGGAAATATTACCTTTCATAGTTTGCAAACTCGATTTATTGTGAAAATGTTAGTCTTAGAAATGTTTCTTTATACGAAAGGCTTTAGTAATGTCATGTTAAGTATATTTCCGTTGTTAATTGTAATGGAAAGGAAATACGAAAATATGGGATATTAGAAATATTGGAAATATTTGAATAGGAAATATTACTACAGGTAACTATAGGTAAGTTGAGTTATATTTATCTGCGTCTCATATTCCGTGTGTATTTGTTCATCATTTTGGTAGTATCCCAAAAATCACCCAGTTAAAGTTCTTGTAATGTTGAGAAACTATAAAACTTTCCTTCTCAGCTTAATTGACCATTATATTAATTGACTGAACTGATTGCGATAAAGGTTAGCACTGAAACTAGAGACCATTGTAAAAGTATTTTTAACAGGAGCAGTTGTGAAGTCTGAAAAATAATGTTTTTGTGTCGGGTGTGGTCAGTCATTGCATTACTTTTAGTAAGTATTTTTATCCGGACTATCAGGAAAGATTTATGGCTGTCGTACGTTACGTGTCTTGTATGCAAGACATTATTATCTCGAGTCTTCTAAATGGCGGTAAAAATTGTGGGAGCTAGGTGCAGTTAGATTCGTGTATACCTAAGTGTCCTAAACAGAGTTTTAAAAAACAGTACAAAATGGGAATTGTGTATATTAGGGAATTAGGATATTATATACGGTATACGCAGTTATCCAGTTATAAGATTTTTTAAATTAATTATTTTATTTCTCTATCTATTCCTTAGCATAATTGATTTGCACTAATCAAAGAAATTCCATTTTTCAAAATGTTTTTTATTTTATATGCTTTGGTTTACGCAAAATGATCATGTACCCGAATCCCGTAATAAATCAGTGATCGAACTATTGCTATACTTAGTATCGACTCAATAAAAATAACTGTTCTAGGTTCCTGGATCTGACGCTGGTATATCACCAGTGCACGATATGAAGCAACGACTAATGAATTCTAAACCTTTTGGAGAAAGGTTTTTAATGTCTTCACCTCATAATGCCTTGAAACATTTAGATAATTCTATATTAAAAGCAACTAAAAATGTAACACAAAATCCGGAAATGGACGAAAATCTCTATCAAATTTCCAAAGACATAGTCTCAGCAATTTTATCGAAGTTAGAAATTCAAGATAAAATTACCAGAGTAACGAAAGAGGCTTTAGAAGCTCCTGGTAGAAATAAAGGTATAACGGCAATAGAAACAAGACGTATTCTGGATTACATATCAAGAACATTGTCTGGTCATATACTTAGTGTAACGCGATCTTCCACTGAACCTGAGCTTCATCGTCTGGTGTATGGATTAGCACAAATAGCAGCAGAGATTTCCATTGTATCAGCTTTAAAGGATACTACTTATTCCTCAGCTCTTTCGAAGAAACAATCGGTTGACTTAAATTTACGAAAGAAGAGATCCATTGCCTCTTTATCCGATAATGATCTCAATCTGGTCACAACCGCACCTAAGGTTGCAGACACTACTGTTTACAATATAATACTGAATAAATCTTTATCCAACCCCTATACAATTGTAAATAACACTTCACAATCTAAGACAGGCAATCTCATTGCACCATTTTCAGTCATTGCTAGGAATGAGAAGAAATCTGTACATATTCTCAATGGTAAACCTATGACTTTATCAAGTTCAATTAAAGGGTTCTTGAATCAAACTGTTTTAGATTTAGAGAACGATAACTCCGGTAATAATGAAACAGATCAAATCGTTTTAGAAAAAACAATAAATGGAACTCATTATAAATCAGACGTGCCAACATTAGATACACAAGAATTAAATGCCCCGGTTCTAATAGATGATTGGGTTGAAACTAAAGATAATATTTATAAACCATCCTTGAACGCAGATGTCGCCGCTGATATAGAAATTGATCAACCAGAATTTGAAGAGGACCCAACAAATGAAAAACGTGCCAAGCAGAAGTTGGAGAGGTTAGAAATAAAGGCTAAAAAAGCTATATTGTATGCAGGTGACGTAGCATATTTAACTGCAGCTAGTGTTGTAGCTCTAAGACGTGCTCTTACTGCTTCAATTGAAGTTCAAATGTCTGTTCGATATGCGAAGAATGGAATGTCGAATCATCAAGATCTGATGATGAACTTGGCGAAGACCGCAGCTCAACAAGCTGGTAAAGAAGCAAAGAGTGCGACATCCAAATCGTTGGCTTGCGAACGAGTGATCAAACTGGCACTGAAATATACAGCGCAGTCTCATGGAGCCAATCTTAACCACGTTGCGAATAGAATTGTCATGGATACTTTGTCTTTAGCGACACTCGCTAAGTCTATGGCTTTCGTTTCATCTGATATAGCAATTAATTCTTTGTACCAGGCTACCGATTTAAAACAGCCAGAATAATCTAGAATTAGCATAAACACACGCATAGTAAAACCATAAAATATCACAGTAGGAGTGAAAATTATTAAAGCAAATAACACAACAACACAATAAATATAACTTTCTCGTTTATTTTAAGTCCAGACACGGATACATCAACTTAAACAAAATAAAATATATTGTCTTCATTAACTAGTAGTTATTTGTTCTTCTGTTGACATTTAATAGTAGTAAGGGTGCCAGACAGTGTAGGTAGGTCTGTAATAGAAGAAATACAAATGTTAGATACAATTATCAGTTATTCGATAACAATTTAATTACAATGGAAAAAATACAATCAGCTCTATTAATTTCCTTTACTTTTATTGATATTCCCAAAAACGTATTGCGTACTTCAGGATTTCCCGGTTGTTCACTTCTATAGTTTCAGAATCGAGAACGACTACCCTCTGACTCAGCTAATATCGAGAAGTATTGTCGTCGTCGTTCAAAATATAATAGCGACACTCTTTGAAAAAAAATCTGGATGTGATGAACTGTTGAATAAACTGAAAAATATAACATAACATAAACTCACGCCTATATCCCCGAAGGGATAGGATGCTAGCACCCACATTTCGCCCATTTATGTTTAGGTCCCAATGTAATAGGTGGCCAGCCTATTGCCATTAACCGGGCACTTATAAACCTTTTATAAATACACACATAACTTCGGAAAGTATCGAAAAGTCATTGGTGTGTGCCATAGTAAAACCTGGGATCGAACTCGAGACCTCGTCTCAGCAGTCTATTACCCATACCACTAGGCTACCGCGGCTTATGCTGAAAAGTATGATTTAAATAAATGAAAACTAAGTAGGTACTTAATACTTAATTAACTAACTTTACCTTGGATGATAGTAATTATAATAGTACACCGGGTAAGAATTGTACCACGATGTGTGCCACCAAGTGCTGGGATCCGTCTTCAAATCTGAATGATCAGCATTCGGTGGATGATCTGGTACTCCATTAATAAATGCTGGGGGCACCGGCACAGCAGGTTTGGTATCTTTAACCGGCATACCAAGACATAACCCCATAATCAGGCATAGTGCAAGAATTTTTAGCTGGGAAGTAAACAGTTAACAGTTTTAAGTAAACAATTTGGTTAGAATGGTTTTCTTTTCTCTGGGGGAATGTGGACACTACCTACCAAATTCTGGCCACTACCAAGATGATGGAGGCTCAAGGAAGATGAAGCCAACATCCACCTGCTCTTTCAATTAATCCCACCCTCCCCTTTCCTACACAGGACAACACGTGCAGGGCTTAGATGTCACCCGCATATGGTACAGAATATTCCATCTAGAACCAAGCGGTTAGGTGAGTCTTTTCTCTGCCGCACCATTAAGTCCTAGAATTCCTTACCGGCGCACGTGTTTCTTTCTCCCTACAGTCCCGGGTCCTTAAAGCGGGGCGTGAAAAAGCATCTGATGAGGTCGTCAAGCTTAGCGCCACTATTGTAGCCCTGAACATGTTTGCAATGGTGACCCTCTTTCATGAGACTTTGCCTTCAGCTTAACATTAGGTGAGGTGAAGTCAAAATGTCGTGCCATAAATAAATAAAAAAAGAAGTTCTTATGAAGGAGTTCCTTGAGAAAGAGTAAGTAATCGGACCCCGGGTTGTGAGACGGAAGCAAGTAATGAAGTTAAGAATATGATAATGAATTTTATCCCTAAGTGAATACTGTAGTATCTTCAAAGTAAGAAGCACTTCTGGTTAGAAGTATATATTGTATCTACCTATGGAAATATAACTACTTATCCCTAAGAGAGTGAATTATGGATGATTTTTTCCCATTAGAAACCGGGAGACTCTACATCTACATTACTATCATAAACAGTAAAAAAATGTATGTATGTGTGTGTAGGTTTGTAATGAATAAACTTAAAAAACTACTGTGCCAATTTTCAAATTCTTTCACCATTAGAAAGCTTTATTCACCCTGATGAGTAACTTATGCTATATTGCAACGGACATTCACGCGGGCTGAGCCGGATGCCACAGCTAGTTCTATAATATTTTAATAAATAAAAGATCTGTAATTTTCTATGTTACGAGTAAACTCAAAACTACTAGACCAGTTTAGAAAAATCCCTCAAACCATTGGAATACTACATTACAGCTACTTTTTTACCTGATATTCCCCGGGGATAAGAATTAACGCGGTTGAAGCTAGTAGTAGGTATGTTAAGTGTGAAATGATTTATTTTGTGTACTTAAGTACATTGCTTCGTACATACAGATAGTATCTAAATTGGTTTCAAACCGTAAAAGGTAAATAGGAGAACCGATAATAAATTTTGTTGGCATGTCATTAGAGCAACGACACGTCAGTCGGTGTCAAATTATTCGTAGCAATATCCAATAATCGAAATAATGGCATTCTGATTATGATTTCCTGGATTGATAAATATAGAATGAGTAAGTAGTAGTGTAGTAAAACTAACATTTCCTGAAGTCCAGGAAGTCCAAGTGGCGGCCTCCCTCAGGTTCTTTCAAGTTCTCTTCAATAATATCAAATCATGTTCTTTGATTTGCAAAATAAATAATCAAAAATCAATGTTTAAAATTGATTGAAAAATCCTTATAGTTTACAATAGTTCGTAGGTTTGTCATTAGATGACTCCAGCATCTATTTTATTCCAATATATTGGTCTAGTAGCTCAGGTGGTCTGAACGTTCTCTCTGTAAGAGGTCGCGGGTTCAAAACCCGTCTAAACATTCACATTTTTCAACTTTAAATCGATTTGGAAAAAAATTATGTAACTACTATTATCATTATTTCACGGAATCGATGGTTTTACTGTAGAGTGCTTTGTATGTTGGCAATGGCAGCGGAAAACCCACCGAAACGTCGGTAATAGTCTTTATATAAGTATCAAGACAAAATTAAATAGCCATAAACAATAGGTAGGTGTTATTACAAATTCAAACTTACCATGTTTCAGAAAATTATTTATCTTTTCTTGTAAGCCGTGAGGTACGTTCGATGAATATTGGTAGGTTTCTGTTGCTCAAATTCCAGGACAGAATATTTATATATTTCACTTTAATGGTAGATCAAAAATGGGGGGGACATCATATCGTCACCTAATGCTCCGGATCACCTCTACATGTCATCATTGGACATACTTAATGCTCATTAATGTCATAAATTTTACGTTAACACCTTGGCTTATCAAATTATATTTACTTTTTTTTTTTAATAAGCAGTTAAATTTATTGTTACTATATTGCCAGATTATGCGGATTTCTACGTTACCAAAAATAGACATTGATTCCGAAAATGGTCGATAAGTTTTGGGCAGAGTGCAGACTCTTAAATGGAGGTACTTAATTATTATACAATAAATACGTAGATGAGTATTTCATAGCCCAAATTGGGATTTATTCCGTTTTTATTCCCACTATTACTTGTACCTATACCAGGCCCACAAACACACCAAATAATGATTATTTTGTGGTTTAGATAGGTGATTGATTGTGATCTGGTGATTTCCCTGGTCTGCTGGGGTGCAAGAGATATATCTGGCCTTGTGGATGACCTGGTGTTTCTAGCTGATATGTATAAGCTTCTATAAAAAGGAGCAAACAATACAGTGACCTCATATTTCAGTTATTTTACACACTTCTGAAAATAACTGTCGCTTCTTCTACTCTTCTGTTTTTATTTACTTGCACCTTGGTTTGATAACTGTATAATATATCCGACTGTATAATATCAAATACTTGATGATACAGATGTAATTATTTCTCATCATTCTCTTCTCATTTCAAACTTTAAAAATAAATAACATTATGGAAACTGCCGTTCCGGCTTCGAAGAATTCCTTCCAACGACGACGTCTTCTGGTGTAGCGTGTAACCGCAGAATAACTAATATAATAGTACCGATTACATGTATCGAATGTGTTAAATCATATAATCAATAAATGATCCAGAATATAGAATAGAATGTTAATATAAGTTAAAAATCAAATCTATAATTTGTGCAGGCTGGTGCAGATACATCCTTATCTAATAATTTTTCGATTGTTGTTAACATATTTTTGATAAGCAATAACTTTTATATACATATTAATCCAATATTTTTGTTCATCTAACTTGTTCCACGTCTTTGGGCGTGGGCCTTGTGAGTCATCAAGGTGAAGACCACGTACCGCTGACAGGAGTCAGACTGTCAGAGTGCAATGCAGGTAGCGGCGGTAGCTTAGTGGTTAAGGTGTCGGCCTTACGATCAAGCGGTCCCGGGTTCGAATCCTGGCCATTACACTACCGACGTGAACCCATTCCTAACTCAAGCCTTTGAGCTTAGCTGGAGGGGTTAAAGGGAATATTAGTAACTTCGGTTGCTAATATTCTTTAAAAAAAAAAAAAAAAACAAATAAAAAAAAATAATTAAGAAAAACAAAAAACCCGACTGCGTAAACCAAAGAACTAAAAAGAAAGAAACAAGTCCAGGAGTTAAGATTTCATACAATACTCACAGTCGGGGCCCATTTAAATTTTACCTATCACATCTTCCTAAGGGGCCCCGACAGTGAGTATTGTATGAAATCTTAACTCCTGGACTTGTTTCTTTCTTTTTAGTTCTTTGGTTTACGCAGTCGGGTTTTTTGTTTTTCTTAATTATTTTTTTATTTTATACTTTTTAGTTACGATTCATTTGCAAGTTATTTTTTTATCAAAATATTATTTTTGTTTGTATATTGTTTATCCTTGAAGTAAGAAAATTTGCGAGAATGAATGTTTTGTTAAACAACTTTAAATCGTTATAAATCCTAAACTATTAGTTAAAATGAAAAATGATAAAAGGAACCTAAAAATGATTTTAAAATACCTATTCAACGACACCCCACTTGACATAGTTCGTCGAATTATTTTTTTTTCATTTTGACAATATGGCGTCTGGTTGTCGCTGTGGTGATTTTTGATTACTGTCATGTCTTTAGTGACACTCGCAAGGTTAAGACGAATCGATTGACGTAAGAATCATCAAAATCGGCCTACACGTTTAGCCTCTAGAACGCCACATAGAAACAAACATACATACATACATACATACATACATACATACATACATACATAGACTGATAAACACAATACCCTCCTTTGCGTCGCGCAGTCGGGTAAAAAAGGTATGAACGAACTCTTACAGGATGTCTTGGACGGTCCAACTATAATTTCATCCTGTCACATACACACATACATATTATCTTTCACGCCTGTAAATCCCTGAAGGGTGTTGACACCCATATATCGCGAACTATAAATGTAATCTTTATATATAAAAATGAATTGCTGTTCGTTAGTCTCGCTAAAACTCGAGAACGGCTAAACCGATTTGGCTAATTTGGGTCTTGAATTATTTGTGGGAGTCCAGAGGTGATTAAATATGAAAATGCTCGAAATGGAGGAACGGGAACGGGGTAAGAAGTCCACGCGGGCGGAGCTGCGGGCAACAGCTAGTATGTAATAATAATACTAATATTATGTATGTATTTACAAAAAAAATATATCTAAGTATGTTTATCCGCACCCATAACACAAGCTAGTTAAGCTATGCTTACCATGGGTCTAGGTGGTGTTGTGTAGAATGTGTAGAGTGTAGACTGTCTAAGAACTATGATTTTCAGTGTAAGGGAATTTTAAAGTTATCAGTGTTCTTACTGTTTCAAATCGATTTAGATAGAAGTATTCACACTACGGCGGTACCCCCCATCGCCCCAAGAAGGTTAGGTACATAGGTGAATACAGAACACGGCACCCTGTTAATGATCAATATTATACAGGTATCCAAAGAAGGGTAAATGAGATCAATGTAATGTTGGTCCTGCCAACAAGAAGATTATAATATATTTTGGTCAACATTAGCACTCAGCTGTAGGACGAGTTTTTATTTGTTTTCGTGTTCTCACCTTCTCACCTATTATTCAATTCACACTTGTATTATATAGACTTGAAACCATATAGTCATAATAAATTAGCGAATAAATTTATTGGATCCAAAGAAGTAATCAAATTATTTAATATAATTTAGAGTAGTACCCATAAGTGCGTATGAAAAACCGGTTATTATATAGATAAACTCTTTATTATCATTATTACCATTTTATTTCCATCAAATATAAGTAGTGGGAGTAACAGTTATTCTGATATACATACAATGGGTACAATTCTGATTGCCATTTGACGGTTTCCATTTTAGAACTTTGTAGAACTCTACCTTTTTGACCAATATGGCAATGCATGTCAGACTCTACCTCAAGCTCTGTGCGTTGGTCTTCGTGAGGATGTCCGCATGGAAAAAAGCATGGCAATACAATGTTTAATTATATTTGTTTGCATATTAAGGGAAATTTCATGTGAAATTTAAATGTTGTTTTAAACACTGATATATTTAGACTTATAACAAGTGATAGTTTTGGTTTTCATGTTATGATCCAAGTAGCGACATCTAGCTAATATAATAAGAGATACGCTTCGGTACACTGAATCGATAGTTACACTGTTTGTAGCTTAAAGTACTTTATTCATAAGAGGTTTGTAGTCATAGTGAATCAGATATTCAACACAAGGTGGCACTACACTACGCATTCTACAATAACGCTAATGAAGTCTTGCCACTTTATTAAGTTAAACTAGATGAAATGATGAATATTTTAACTTGTCTTATTATATTTTGTTTGTGCTTAACATAACCAATATTGAAATACATAAACTTTGGGAGTCATTTTCTTCTCTTTTTGACCGAAATTAATATTATTGAAGAGAAGCTCATTTGTGAGAAGTATTTAAAAAAAATAGAATGACTATATATTATGTACCAACTTGAATCAATGACTATGTTTATTGTAAATTCAAAGAAAACGTGACTTTCCCTGCTCGAATTTAGATCTTAGCGGTATTGTAATCGGGCACTTCTACACACTTGAGGTGGTGCAGCTGCAGCCTGCACATTATTCCGACAACAAATTATGTCACTCCCATACATTTTCAGAGCGATGACGAATGTAAATTCGGAAAGAATGCATTTTGGCTAGGCCCTAAAACTGTTCTTTCAAAATATTTTGACGATGTTCTTCATGAAAACTAGATGTCGCTATAAGTCTCTGAATAGTAAAGTGTGCGGTATTGCATAGTTACGCTTTAAATTGTTGTAAACTGTTTATAATTACCTCTTTATATTTTGTCCATGTCGGAAGTTTATGTAAATATTATTCCAATGCATTTAATATTTATATTTCGTCATGTGAACTTGGAAAAGTATAATTACTTAAGTGGGAACCTACCTAATTTGTTAGTCCAACATACATATTAAAATACAGCACTTTGTGGTATCAACTTAATACAGTTAGCACTGACATACGGATGCCCCGTCCTAGAGCCTGATACTTCTTACCATCCAACGGGGAGTAGGTACCTATGTAAAAAGAGGGAGGAGAGACGCCTATGTCCAACAGTAGGTACACTCAGTTAACTACAAGTCTAATTGTTCGATTGATATAAAAAGAAATGAGATGTTTGACCATTTTTTTATATGGTGAAAAAATCCGCACGGATACCCTCCGCCGTAGCCAGTTGGGGAAGTAATGTCGGACACGAACCGACTAAAACGCACGCCGTCTTTGTAGCCAACATAATATTACTCGTACCTACTCCGGCAGTCCCGGGGCCACCGTTTTCGAGATGATCTCCTTCGTGTCTAGACCGGTGTTCCCGTATAGTATATTCCCCAGGTATGGAGAGAATGAAATGGGAGTCTTGGATCACTACAGGGATTCTTCCGTTTTATCGTTATCTGAGGTACTGTTGCTTCACACACATTATAATTCTTTACTTTAGGTAAATCTACGCAGACAAATTTTACAAAATATAATTTATATTGCAGAGTTAAGTAGAATATTTTGCTTGCATGAAAGCAAAATATTCTACTTTGCTCGCCAGCAAGACAAAATATGCGATTGACAGCGTCGACATAATGCGAATCTAGGACACGTCAATATATATGTATATCGTTTGACGATTTAAAACACATACATAAATATCTCATGGGGATATGTCTCCGGGGTAGGCAGAGGTGATTTAATACCCACAATTCACCAACCATTGTATTTGGTCCCATGTAATAGGTAGTGAGTCTATTGCCGTATTCCGGGCACTGTTGTTAACTGAACCCATGCATTTGTGGCTGGTTCTGGACTGTATATAACTATCTAATGTAACACGGCCATGTCCTTTAGTGTAGTCGTCTTATGCGACACCGCATGGGAACAAATATGGTGGCCCAAATTCTACTACACCTGGAACCACGTTAAGCTAGTACAGACAATATAAAATTTCAAATTTGAACAGACAGAGATCAAGAGTTTATACATATTAATTTCTCCTTATACTGGCCTCATATACGGTCGAGGTGCAACGTACAAGCACACATATATATATACAAGGCTAGAAATAACGGCGGCCGACGGGGGCAAAGTCCATCTTTACTCAATCGATGTTACATTGTGAATGCATACTTATGTCGAGTAGCGAGTAGCGCATACATTATTGATACCTCATCGTGACGTGACATCTCCGATGTTATGTCTGATGGACGTGCTTATCTGTTAAATGTGAACTTACAACTGTGTTGCAACTGGCAATAATAAATTGACCTTTATGTTTCAAAGAATCGCCTTTTGATTGTTTGATGTCTGCTTTATTAGATACTAGCTGACCCGCGCAACTTCGTCTGCGTCACCCCATTTTTGTATAATTTTTCACTTCTGCTCCGCACCAATTGGTTATAGCATGATGTTATATACATATAAACCTTCCTTCAATCACTCTATCTATTAAAAAAACCGCATCAAAATCCGTTGCGTAGTTTTAAAGATTTAACATACAAAGAGACATAAGGACATAGGGATTTATGGACCGAGAACGCGACTTTGTTTTATACTATGTAGTGATATAGATTTAAAGTTCGAGACAAGATGTGAACCCGCGAAGAGTCACTTATGAGGGGAATGCTTTGACAAATTGAACTACTCAAAACGCAGACTCGTCTAGAACATTCGAAATTAAAAAAAAAACATCGGTAGCTTAGGAATCGTCCTTATGGTCGAGACATCTCGGGTTCGAATTCTGGTCATTATACTGTTGACGTGAATTCAGTCTAAACGCAAGCGTAAACTGTACAGGTTAGAGCGAAGAATTATTGGAGGTAGGACTTGACGATATCTCCAGTCTTAATTGAGCAGTCGGACTGGGGAAGTACCTCCGCCCTACAGAATACCGCGTCTTATAATAACCTTGTGAAGTGCTTCCGGCGGTGAGTAGGGCAATTAGAGCTCACTGGAGAGGTTTTGTGTTGTCAGTTGAAAGACCGAGAAACCCTTCTTTGTCTTCTGCACTGACAGCACTGAGACTCTCTTAACCTTCTCCCCTCTTCTCCATATGATCGGCAACACGAATGTTACGCCCCTGGTATTGCAAACATATACGCCACGGTAATTACTAGGTGGTGGCCGCGTGCTCGACTAACACCTAAGCGGCATAAAAAAAATATTAAAAAACTGTGGTTCAATTTTGTCTAGAATTGAAGTAGGTAGGATTGATAAATGTTAATAATAATCAATGGTGCAATACTATCAGTTATCTTATCAGTTTTATTACAAACAGCGCGGCGTATTGATTTTTGTCATCATTATTTGTTTTGTGGAGGTGGAGGCCATGATGCATATCTGTCAAAAAGTCTCCCAACTTTTGTTATTGCCTTACATGTGTAACTACAGTCTATATAGAATAGACAACCATGGAATGCGGAGAATAAGAATGATAAATTACTTAATAAACACAATAAAGAAAATAGATATACGCATTGTTCCTCTTCTGTTGTTGTGTATTCCATCCACTAAAGGTTGCTTGGAAGAGATCGTCGTTGGCGATAAGGACACCCATTGAACTACATTCTGCTATTTGTTTATATACATTTTCGATATCGGAAAAAGTGAATGCTTTGACGGGCCTCGAACCCGCGATCTTTCTCTTAAATGCGGAAACTCTAACTATTGAGCCACAGAGCCGCGTCTGAAGCATTTGGAATTCTCCAATACAATCATCTTGGGGTGATTAATCCTGTATCTTTTATCTTAATGTGTAGAATAAAGAGTTACCTATCTATCTAGTCTTCTAGCAGAGTAGAACCTTTGTGCAGTACCTATCTATTGACATCTGTAGAGTAGTTTCTGATAAAGTATACAAGACTATTACATACTATTACCATTAAAGTTATACAAGATTGCAATAAAAAGGAGTAAATTGTAACGCATGATGCCTACTCAAAGGGGAGTGCGCCTGCCCCAGCTGGTTATAGGCCAATTTTGTCTTTTTAACACGTTCCGGGACACTCGGCTTTTGGCAAAGTTTTAAATATGACACCATAAATTCCCATACATTTTATCATACCGTCTATAAACGTACTACCATATTACGTATTCTTGTAATTTTTTGAAACAACAATACCGGCCATAGACGGTAACGCCTGAGGGAGGAACGTCATACTATTACTAACAATGGCAATATAATATGACAGTGCGGCTACAGACGGTACCGTCTATAGGCGGTCTGTCATTTTACATACATATGAAAAGGCTTATTATAACGGACCGTCTACAGGCGCTAGCGCCTGTGGGCGGTATATCATAATTAAGTTTGGTTTTATGTATCCTAAGGCAATAACGGCGTTAGTGTTCAGTGCTACAATGGTGGCGCTCAGCTTGACGGCCTCATCAGATGCTTTTTCACGCCCCGCTTAAAGGATCCGGGTCTGTAGGAAGAAGGAAACACGTGCGCCGGCAAGGAATTCCAGGACTTAATGGTGCGGCAGAGAAAAGACTCACCGAAACGCTTGGTTCTTGATGGAATATTCTGTACCGTATGCGAGTCACATCTAAGCCCTGCACGTGTTGTCCTGTGTAGGAAAGGGGAGGGTGGGATTAATTGGAAGAGCTCATCAGAACATTCACCATGGTAGAGACGGTAAAATACTGCCAGGGACGCAACATCTCTCCGCATCTGCAAAGGCTCGAGGGTATTTGTGACCTCAGGACTCCCAATAATGCGGACCGCACGTCGGTTCAACCTGTCGAGAGCATCTAATAAGTACTTTGCGGAGCAATCCCAGAGATGCGAGCAGTATTCCACGCAGGAGCGAATTTGTATCTTATAAAGAAGACACCGCTGCTCCGACGTGAAAAAACGTCTCACCCTGTTCAGAACTCCGAGTTTACGCGAAGCTGTTTTGATGAGGCTCTCGATATAGTTCTTGGTGTTCAGTTTGCAGCGCACGTCCATACCGAGTATATTGAGGTTATCCTGTAATGGCAGTGGTGTGCTCTGAAGAGTGGGAGGAGGAAGGAAAGGAAATGTCTATGCTGTAAACGCGCATGCCTGCGTCTTCTTGGCATTGAACTCGACCAGGTTCTCAGATCCCCATTGAGAAATGTGATTGAGGATCCGGTCAAGCCCAGTGACCAGAAGTCGCCTTTTTTCCGCTATATCAGATTGCTTATCCATGGTAACTCCCGTGTACAGTGCTATCGTCTGCATAGCAGTGGATGTTGCCGGTGGACAGCATGTCATTGATATGCAGAAGAAAGGCGCTGTAATGCGAATTGGCCAATGACCACCGTCCATTGTCGACGTCGAGGTGCTTTGTTCGGGTTCAAGAGCTCTTGGTGGATACCTCTTCCATATGTCAACAGAGACAAGTTCTTTCCCAACAACATCATCAATAAGTTTCATTAAACTTCACTACTGTCGTCATCACTATCTGGGATATAATTTGTATCGGAGCCGAGCTCACCATCTACATCACTGTAAGGGTCGTGGTGGCTTTCGTTCAAGTCGTCTTCGACAGCAAATAGTTTAGACGCCATCTGTAAAACAATATCATGCAAGTATCCACTATAGAATCAGTTAATTCGAAGCAAAAATGTTAGGTAAATAGCATTTGAACAGTATGTCTATGTTTAGTAATTTATTACTTATACGACGGAAAAACAGTACTAATGTATAATACTATACACATATTATTCGAATTAAGTTAGGTTAATAAGTAAAATAAGCTTTATTTACCTTTTTTTTGCTGCCAAAAATGTCAAACCAAACCCAGCAAAGCAACGACCTCCCGGCGTCGCACACGCTGTGACACTAAATTATGAACGCGTTGTATCTTGTACGGTAGGTCTACGGCTGTCGACGGTGTGTACATATTGTTTTGGTACATGAGCTCTTGTATGAGTGTGTTGAAAAAGAACTCGACAAGAGTTTACTGTGTCACATACGAACGATCGAAGTCGCGTGATGTGACACTAAACCACGTGCTTCCTAGATATGTTATGGGAAAGCTACGACTATCGACGGTTTGCCAAATATAATGAAATGAAGTTCACCGCCCTTAGCCGTACTGTCACGTAGCGTGATACCAAGGTAGCGTCGACAAGCGGTCTGTCCCGGAATGTGTTAAGGTCCCTCTTCCCTTTTCAGGTCGTCCGTTCATCTTACAGGGGTGCGTCCCACCTTCCGTTGGGCAACCACTCATAGTAAAAACGCAAACACGAGGTAGAAGAAATCTACATCTACGCTAATATTATGAAGAGGAAAAATTTGCCTTTTTTGTTTGTTTGCTTGTAACGAATCTACACTACTTCTCCTTCAGGTGGCATTACAAAATTCCACCCTGTATATCATAACGCTATCATCCAAGGGAGCGGAGCAATAATCATAAATCTCAATAGACCCGGTAGATTTCTATACATTGGCGCTAATATCGCTAACTATTGCCGTTGCCATGACATGACAGTACGGAGTATAGAGAGGCAAATAGAGAATCGAGTAGAGTCGTATCACGCGATAATCGACATACACGCCGTCGGAGCCACAGACAAAAGCTAGTATTAAATTAAGTCGTAGTTCGTAGTACTATAGTTTTGTAATAATGGGTGTGTCTCAGTCTCGCGGGCAGCATCAACGCAATTCGTCTCTGGCATTTGTTGGCGTCCTTGTACGCGATTTGCATTTCATTTGTTTTTAACCTCCCGGTCGTACTCGTATTGGTGTAGGTAATAAATTGATCAAAAGGACGGTCAACAACCTTCTGAGTTACCTGACGTACACTTATGATAATGGTACGGTCGCCTGCAATAATATGTATACACTTTGGAACCTTGTCACAATACAAATGACAAGTCAACATTATGACATGAAACGGTAAAATTCGACAAGTTTAATGTGAAAAAGTTCTAAAACGTATACATATTATTGCAGGTGACTGTACAGGGAGGTCTATCATCATTCCCTGAACCTTTTCCCAACTCGGTTGGGGTCGGCTTTCTAGTCTAACTGTGATGCGGCTGAACTTCGATATTTTTCGTGAAGCGACTGCCATCTGACCTCCACAACCAATGGTATAATGACCAATCGAATTCCAAGTTTGACTGGTTGGACTTTTGAGGGCTCCAACTACCCGGAACGACTGCCATAGATGTTTGTATGGCAACCGGGACCGACGGCTTAACTAGCTCTCCGAGGTCTATACTTAACTAAAAATCTAAAAGTCATGTAATCACATAGAATATCGTAACTTGAACTTCAGCTGGCATAATTTTCTTATTAGATAGGTATCCTATTAGTGTGATGACGAAGAAAGAATATCACCACTCCATTCATCAGACGACGAACGGAAAATTAAGTAGACGATATAGTTGTGTGAGAAGGAAAACTCGAAATAAAACCCGGTATCTGTCAGTCTGGGGAGCGTGGAAACAGTAAGTCTAAGCGTCCCAATATTGGGAGTGGACTGTCATACACTAATTGATTGAAATACACTTAATTGATATACACTTTAACCATCACTACATAGTATAAAACAAAGTCGCGTTCTCTGTCCGTATTTTTCGTGTCCTTATGTCCCTTTCTATGCTTAAATCTTTTAAACTACGCAACGGATTTTGATGCGGTTTTTTTAATAGATATAATGGTTAAAGAGCAACGTTTATATGTATATAACAAAATGCTACGACCAACAGGTGCGAAACAGGAATGAAAAATATTGCAAAAACGGGGTGACGCAGACGAAGTTGCGCGGGTTAGATAGTTAAAATAATAAATCTAAGTAGTAAAACCAATAAAGGTGAAGTACTTAAACTTCATTCTTGGGTGTAATTATGTAGGTGTGTCTAGTCGCAGAATGCGAAGTTGTCAATCTAGTGTATAGGCGTAGTGTGACTGCAAGTGACCGTCGTGCACTTAGGGAATTGCACTACTGGTACTGAACATTCTAGAAACGAAAGCAGGGTCGTTGGCCCACACTACGACGGCATTCGCTATGCCCATTTTCATATTTACGGTAGAAAAGCAAAACGGTACACAGAATATTCAAAGAAAAAAGAACAGAAACATTCGACCGTAGAATCATTTTCTTGTCAACCGTTTTTGGCGGTTACACCTTTTAACAGTTAGTATGATTACACTAACGCATTGGGCAATGTATCAAACATTGAATGGCTCGCTGTAGTAATTAATTCTTATACGAATATTCTTTATCTATTTTGGCCAAGGTGAAACGACAGCATCCCGCTGTCCGGTCGAGTGTTTCAAGTACATTATATTATATTTACCACTATAATTAGACATAAATAAATATTCATATAATTTAATCCAAAGGGAAATATTAGGACTAAGCCTACCTGAACTGCAAGTTAGTACACTGTTTGTTTCCGTGAGCGAAATCCCCAGGGATAGCATTCTCTCCAGAGCCGGTGACAGCGGTTATGTCGGACTCAAACCGGCTAAAACGCACGCCGTCTTTAGTTGTCATAGGAGAGACAGTAGTGAACATATCCCTCACATCTCGGGTGGGTGATTATTTCATTTCGTGCACATTACGCGGCGGACGATAAAGAATACATTAAACGTTAAAGAAATCTTAACCTGATATTTTTTTCATTTAGTTAACGTAGCAGTGTATTAGGCGCAACCCTGAAAACATCTTGTATTTTATTAGAAATACTCGAAATTTAAAAAACCAAACCGAAAATCTAATTACCATCGGTGTCCCTTTCTCCAGATTTTAATAAATTAGTACATCCTGGTTAAAAATCTGTTGGAAGAACGAATTTTTATATACGTTTTCGGTTAATAGATTAACTAATCTATATTGCATAGGATATATTGTTTACGAAAGAACAAATTTAACTAGTTTAATACAACTTTGAAAAATGTCCCTAGTCTCACCCATAATTACCATTCGACGATATTCTAGATCCGATATTTTCGAATTTAAGCGTCACTATGCACTAAACTGAACATATATTACTCGGCGGCAGTCACCGCTATACTACCAAATCCAAATTGACGCATCAAAGAGCGAGTGAAACTATGTAATTTAAAGTTCTCCTGTTCGGAAAGTGAAGTGGTTCAAAATATTTCTATATACCATTCGCATTTTCAAAGGTAATTAAATTATAACTTCTATATAATTATTTGTCAGGTGTATCCAATATAGATCTTCTATACGCTGGTAAAGTCATCAGGTCTTTGTCTATCAAAAACTGGAGTATTTAAATAAAATGCTCATAAATCTAATTACTGTTCTTCTAATTACCATTTTTTACCATTCTAGGCCGCAAAGAGATTAACCAGCAAATTTGCTTTCTCTTGCGGTTCATGGGCCAGGGATCCATCAGGGTTACGCAGGAACGCAGCGAACGCGCGAGCGAATGGGATATGCTACTCCATACCCAGACTGATCTCACCGACGACAGCCGTTGCACTATCCGATGGGTCCTTACGTTCAAAGCAGCGCTCAACCCACGGGATGGACGCAAAATAGTCACGCAGTCCATCCCAGTCCGCTGACGAGTAGTGCCAGAGACGCCGATTTCCCTGCACTGGTCATGGGGGCGCTAAGATAGGCACCTTGGAACAGACCAGACAATGGACGGAGTTGCCTAAAGCGGCTTGCACCGAAACATTGTACTGGTCTGGGTGGCTCGTCAACTGAAGGTCTAGCAAAGAGGTTGCTAGGCCCGACCCTCTTGTTATTCTAGGGACCTCGTGTACCAGTTGGGTCAGGCCGTGAGCCAGAGCAAACGCGTGGGCGGCTCTTCCCGCATGGTCTGTTTTGGAGGAGCCCAACCCAGATCTCGTGGTGGGCGTTAAAGTCCGCCAAAAATAACAATTCAGTGTTCGGAAATCGCTCCTACGCATCATCTGCCGCCTGACTCAGATATTCGAAGAGTCGAGTTGTCTCGGCATCTTCAGTATGGGAACGGTAAAGTCACACATAGATTTGACTCGTACAGCCATGGTCTACGCGTACCCAGAGGACAGAAAAGGATGGGTCCTCCAGGTCAAACATCCGCCCTAACAAACACGCATACCCCGGCTTTGGGACGGAAATTTTCCTCTAGAACATAACCGGGGTAGAGCAGGTAGGTCGTGTCATCAGGGCGGTATATTAAGGTCACCGTGAGAAAGAGCAAGGCTGGTTTCACCGTCTCTAGATGTTGGTGGACGGCGTTGAGGTTTGCATGGAGCCCACAGATGTTCGTTGACTCCACCTCAAATAGCGAACTTGTGGGAAAACGAAGAGCACTACCATGGAGGGGTAAGAGGAGGCGTGAAAAGAGATGATGGTCGTCGCAGTACCGCGTGACAAAGCGCAGGAGATTGGTTTTGTCTATTATGGTCGCCGGGTTCCCACGTCCGGTCACCAACCGGCACGACGAACCATATCGGGATTATGCGCGGCCTGGTGAGGCATCCTCCCAGGGGGGTTAGCCCCGGTTGGGCCCCTGTACTATACCGCGGGCGGCCGGCGGCACCACCGTTTCTACGGGTCTCCCTGGTCGCGGATCGCCCCGCACCACTCTCACTAGACTACGCCAAGACCCACTGGTCCCACTAGTACTGCGACCACCATCACCTCTGCCCGGCTATGCACTTGCTGATCCCTGAACTCAATCCAACCGAAATTGGATTACTATGAAGCTTTATACCAGACTCCAACCGACTAAACTGCACGGTCGCCTGTGTGGGTCGTTTGGATGGCGGAGGTGAGGTTGACTTGCATATCCCTCGCACCCCGGCCAACCCAGGGCCATCTAAGCGCTCTGCCCACGCATCTGCGCAGCGAACCATCATTACCATATCCTGAGATCTAATTACCGTACTTGTAAAATCTCATTACCGTTTTCACAAAAATAGAAACGTCGAAATCTCAAAGGATAAAAGAGTTATTGCTGTCCCTCCAACATAATTCAAAAGTAACGCTTAAATACTTTACAAAAAATATATAAAGAACATATTTTGGAACTAATTTTTATTTTTTTTTCAAAACATCAAATATGCTCGAAATGAAATATTCATCCGGGTAGACCTGGGGCCCTCTCTTTCGAGATGTCTCCCTTCGGGTGTAGGGACCATAATATCGCCTGCTTCTGTTAGGGTGACAGGCGGCTCCACCCGTCACCTAGGACGGAGGACGGAGGTCGTTCTGTGACCTCCGACGTCCGAGTCGCCTCCGCTCTTTTCCGAACCCGTTCCACCATCTTCTTCTCGAGCATTACTTGTTCGCAGAAGGTGACGGTGGCCGCCAAAGCGCTCGCGCATCGAAGCAAAACTAAATGAAGCAGTACTGCTTCACATAACTTTTCTATAATGTAGAGTAGGTTTGTTTGTTTGTATTTTTATACTACCCCGTTCACAATGTAGAGTCATTACAGCATATCATTTTTTTAATAACTGATATGTAGTACTCTATATATTTTCAGATTCACGGGGTTGATGACCGCTTACTATGAACGCTTTCTTCTATTTGAGAACGCTTTACAGAATCACAAAATACTTAAGTATACACTGACGGCTTTTATATGTGTCATGTGAAGATTTTATTTGCTTTTTAGTTAAAACTAGCTGACCCGCGCAACTTCGTCTGCGTCACCCCGTTTTTGCAACAAATTTTCATGCCTGCTCCGCACCTGTTGGTCGTAGCATGATGTTATATACATATAAACCTTCCTCTTTAACCATTCTATCTATTAAAAAAACCGCATCAAAATTCGTTGCGTAGTTTCAAAGATTTAAGCATACAAAGGGACATAAGGACATGAAAAATAGGGACAGAGAACGCGACTTTGTTTTATACTCCTTAAAAAGTCTGTTAGAGCTCAAAAAATATTTAAAAAAACACTCGAATTGGCACAACCGTCTACGGCTTATGCGCTTAGACATATTTCGCGATTTATTTTCATTTATATACCTATTTATATTTCTTATATAGATGATGATTATACAGGTGTACAATATTTGTGAATCAACTAACCTCACCTATTATTTGATGGTCATATTTATCTTTATGGCATATATTATATTTTTTTTCGACATATCACACAACGCCATCTTGTCTAAAGTAAGCAAATTATTTATATACATATATACATTTTATATAGATAAATATACTTATATACATTTTTATTCTTAAATATATACTTAATGTAGATACTTGACCATTGTTAATTATTTTAGTTAATTGTTAATAGTGCTTGGAGAAGGTTTTATTATTATTGTAGGTACCTACTTGCAGACCTCACACAATTGTAATTGTTAAATGATTATACATATTGATAACATTGTTTTCAGAGACGGCGGATTTTAGCATATTTCTTTTATTTATATCATGAATGTGTTTAGGGCAATAGTGAAAAATTTATTTTAATCTAAAAAGCATTATTTATATAAAATACCCTTCTATTGATATAAAACACTCACTATTACAAGAAAGGGTTTTTAAATAAAAACTAGAAATGTCCTTGTTCCCTAGACTTTGTTGATGTGTATATTTTTTTTTTACTCATATTTTTTTCATAATAGCAGGTACTTATTGCGAAGATAGAGATAGGTACCCACTTTTATGGAAAAAAATAAAGTTGAACTAACGTATGTTTGTTTGTGAAATTATATTTTTATAAGCTTCAATATTTGTTTGCTTCAAAGCACTATACATCTTTTTCCGTGCGGATACCCCCCTGTTTACAGCCAGAGTGGTTATGTAAGTACCTAATTATTTACCTACTAATATTTTTTTAGTTTACATAAGTACTTGTCTTTTATACACTTGAAATGAGGTAATTCACTATATCGTTACCAGTTTATTTAATCATTTGTATTTATAAGACGCAAAAGACAACATTGAGAACAGGAAATCCTTGTATTTAATTACTTTTGCACTATTAACTATACGACTGAGGTACCAAAGAAAACTATGTAATGAAAAAACTCATGACAGTACTTAATCAAAATGATTGCGTACCTATCAATTAATCAATATGCACTGTTAGGCATTGGGCTCTCTGTTTTTCAATGTAATAACATCCGATCCTTCGCCTTGTGCATCCAGTCTGTCCCACCTTTTGGGGTTGTCAAGATAATTTTAAACTTGAAATAAAAAATAAATAATTTTTTTTTAAAAGTCAGTTTAAATCACATCATTTTCCCCCCGGTCACAGAATAATAATAGTGTTACGTAATCAGTGCCCTTATTACGAAAAGCTATCGAATTCATAATGTAAAGGTTTCGAGAAAACGGCGCATTACGATTGGCAGCCTGTCTACTATGAAGCTGTGTGTGCGTGAAGCCCGCCAATCTTGATGCTCCGTTCTCTCGAATTTTATAAATTACGAATCCTATAGTTTGTCGTGTTAAGGGCATAGGTTCTAAAGAGCCCCGGCATCTGAATACATAAGACGGCGTGTGGTGGGTATCCAATCTGAAGGGGTGTCCAAGCTTGAAAATAGGTGTTTTGTGTTTTATTTTATCTTGCGTCAAAATCTCGTTAAATAATTAAAAATAATTAAAAATATTAAGAAATAATAAATAACCTACTCCGATATAATTTATAGTCAAGGTCATAATGTCAGTCAATGGTATTTTATAATGATAGAAATTATATTGTTCTATACCTCTATATAGTACATAGAACTCACTAGAAGCAGGCGGAACTCATTTCAAATGGTAGTAGACTAACAAAATTTGTTTTCAATATATAATGATTATAATGATGAATTACATTACAACTTATAAGTTATATCTATATAAATAAAAAAGAACCGCGGTAGCCTAGTGGTATGGGTAATGGACTGCTGAGACGAGGTCTCGGGTTCGATATCAGGTTTACCAAGACACTCACCAATGACTGCGATGCTTTTCGAAGTTATGTGTGTATTTATCGCAGGTTATAAGTGCCCGGATAATGGCAATAGGCTCGCCACCTATTACATTGGGACCGAAATATAAACTGGCGAAATGTGGGTGCTAGCACCTCTGCCTACCCCTTGGGGGATACAGGCGTGATACTATAAAAAAAAATATAAAAAACAATCGCGAAATATGTCGCTAAGCGCAAATCTCGAAGACGGCTTGACCAATTCGAGTAATTCCTTCTTTTTTATTTATTACTTCAACTCTTTGGAAACATTTTATAGAGCAGTGGAGAGGGCAACAGAAGTCCACGAGGGTGGAGTCGCGAACAATAGTTAGTATATTATATTTTTTTATGAAATCAACTTTTACAGCTCTTTATTTTGATATTTAACTTGATTAGGGTGAGTGTTATTTTTTGAATTTTCCGAAAATTCATCGTAAAGTTCTTGTTTATATTTTATGTAACCTTTGGGTGATAAATGCCTTTCATTTGAGATCACACTCATTGAAATCCATCCAGCCGTTCGGCTTGTAGACGGGAACAAAGATAACACACATACATACATAAATACGTGCGTAAAAAATTACCCTCGCTACCGCAGTCAGATATAAAGATGCTTTATCACACACGTTAATATACGTAATAATATTAATGGCCACCTGAATTGATTTACCAACTAAAAATAAATGTAATGTATTATTAGCATATTTTACCTGTAGTTACCTTACTACCTGTATTTAAAATGCTAATACATACATTCCTTGACCTCTGATAATCAAAACATTTAGCTTGTAAACTGTATATCCTGAAGATATAGCGGTTCCTGTTAGAGTAGATACCTAAATTAGAAAACCTTAGATCTTACTACTAAAAGTAGCAGCGGCGCGGAGAAGCGGTGGAGCGTTTGTCTGCTACAAGCTACAATGCTACGTAGGGGGCGCAGGTTCGATTTCCTTTCAGTGCAAATATTTATATACGATACGATATGCAAGCATAATCGTATCGTATCGTATTAGGACTCCTTTGTCCGCACCTAAGGTTGCCTGGAAGAGATCGCCTTAAGGTTGCCTGGAAGAGATCGCCTTTGGCGATAAGGCCGCCCATTGTACATGCAACTTTACGTTTACTACTGTACCGCTAACATTGTTCTAAGGTGTACAATAAAGAATTATCTATCTATCTATCTATCTAGCCTCCCTTTTTGGGCCATTGTGCGTGCAGAGTTACTGGCTAGAGTAGAGCAGCCAGCCTAGCTCCACCCAGAAACGCAGAAGCTTACTGGGGACTTCACAGGCTTCGCGGAGAGACCTCACGGTGTCGAGGCATAAACCTATGAACTTGTCAGACTTGGTTTGAGCCACTTATCTGAGTCTGAGTCTGGTCTGTATATATCTGTCTGATGTTAAATAACCCTATCCCTTAGTCGCCTAGTACGACATCGCATGTTGAAGGATGGGGTGGCCCAAGTTCTACTCTGCCGGGAACCACGCGGTGAATATGTAAATGTATAATATAATTAAGTACATAGAGACCCTTCTTTGCTTTCTGCACTCACAGCACAGAGACTCTCCTATCCTTCTCCCCTCCCTTCTATATGGTCGGCAGTACGAATGTGACGCCCCTGGTGTTGCAAATGTCCATAGTAGGGTGGGTCACTCTAGTATGAAGAAAAAAAAAAAGGCGAAGAATCAAATTCTAATACTAATATTATGTTGTAGTATACTATAAAAAGTAGTTTTAGCTTAAAAACGGATAGTTAAACACACATCTTCAGCCCGCGCATGCGTTCCAAAAATTAAACTTTTTGGAAAAAAACACGTATTACTAAATGGTAAAGTTTTTTATAAGAAATATTTTTATATACTAGATCATGTCAACGAGGTGAGCAGGAGGGTTTTTAGCACTTTTCACTCTCTTAAGCTTCTTCAGAATTTCCTTCCTTTTAAGACCAGAGTCTGTCTTGCTCAATCTCTTCTCCTTCCTCTTCTAGACTATGCCGACGTCACCTTTTTGGATGCAACTGAAGAACTGTGGAACAAGATGGAGCGACTACAAAATTTATGTATTCGTTTTATTTTCGGTCTCCGCAAATACGATCACGTCTCCGAGTTCCGAAAGCAACTAAAGTGGTTACCAATTCGGCGGCGTCGAGATGTTCACATTCTTTCCCTTCTCTTCTCTATTCTTCATAATCCTCATTCTCCTTCATATCTTCGTGAGCGCTTTGATCTACTTCGAACTCCTTGTCATAGCTCTTCCTGCTACGACAATTCTTTTACAGTTTCTGCAGTGCGTCTTTGGAACTCTCTTCCTCACACCATACGCGATAGTCCATCTTCGAACATTTTTAAAAAACGAACAAGAGACTACTTTCTCTCGCAACTATAGCAGACATATGTATGTAGGTGTATGTATGTAAGTATGTATGTATTTATTCATATATGTATGTATGTATGTATGTATGTATTATATGTATGTATGTATGTATGTATTTATGCATGTGTGTATGTATATGTGCATGTTGTGTGTATGTATATGTTGTATCTATGCATATTTATGCCCTTTTATCTGGGGTATACGTCTACGCATACCTCCTACATCAAACTCGATGCTTCTTGTACATTAGACTTTGCCACTCATACAGCTTTCCTTCTTCCTACAGTCCCGGGTCCTTTAAGCGAGGCGTGAAAAAGCATCTGATGAGGCCGTCAAGCTGAGCGCCACCATTGTAGCACTGAACGTGTTTGCAATGGTGACCCTCTTTCATGGGACTTTGCCTTCAGCTTAACATCAGGCGAGGTGAAGTCAAATTGACGTGCCATAGATAAAAAAAAAAAAAAAACAGCTATTCCTCTGTGCACTCCCAGGTTTGCTGGAAGAAAACTCAATTTTGAGTTAAGCTCGCCTTTGTACATCTCGTCTCACTATTGTATATAAATATAATTTATGTGTACATGAAGAATAAATACTTAAAATACAATTAAAACAACATATACTTGGTAAAGACATATATGAATGTTTTAAAAAAAACTGAAATAAAAAATACACATAAAGGTTATTAAAAATTATTCAATGTCCATAGGCCAGCCACGGTAAATATTTTCCAGGTGGACCGCGTGCTTGTTACCTAAGTAATATAAAAAAAAACTTTGTATAAGTATACATATATTTGTCTTTCGTACTATTTATTTTTAATATCGTCCATTTTAATAGCTATTGACGTTTCACATTTTTTCACGCTACAATTACTTTGTAACATGATTTCAAACAAATATTTACACCGTGAAGTAATTTCTTATATTGCAAAATACTTTAATTTTTTTTAGCTTAAACTTTTATTCATAATTTTTTTAATTTTTAGGTTTTTGAATTTTATAAAAATTTGCAAAAATAACCTGTCAAAATTAGATTCACATAAGTATGTAACTCAGTATTTAGTTTTAATATACCGATCTCTCCTCCGGTGGTACCACGGTGTTACATTTTGCCCCAAGAATGGGACAGATAGCCGCGGTAGCCTAGTGGTATGGGTAATGGACTGCTGAGACGAAGTCTCGAGTTCGATCCCAGGTTTACCATGGCACACACCAATGACTTTTCGATGCTTTTCGAAGTTATGTGTGTATTTATCGCAGGTTTATAAGTGCCTCGGAGAGCACGTTAAGCCGTCGGTCCCGGTTGCCATACAAACATCTATGGCAGTCGTTACGGGTAGTTGGAGCCCTCAAAAGTCCAACCAGCCTAACTTGGAACTTCGATATCGCCATTGGTCATTAGACCATTGGTTGTGGAGGTTAGATGGCAGTCGCTTCACGGAAAATATCGAAGTTCAGCCGCATCACAGTTAGACTGGAAAGCCGACCCCAACTGAGTTGGGAAAAAAGGTTCAGGGAATGATGAATGGGACAGAATAAATAAATAAATAAATCTTTATATTCCCTGTAACTTCTCCAACAAAGTTCAATAGCTTGTATTAGGAGTGGGTTCACGTGTCGGCAGTGTAATTTACCATTTATGATCGCTTTAATACCCGAGTTACGCTGACCATATATGACCAAAAGTCATGAAAACATCCACGCGGTCTGATTTTCGGGCAACAGTATTACATGCAACACACACACACACACACACACACACACACACACACACGCACATATACGCTCACACACTCATACACCCATATTAGCTCGAAATTCAAAGGCACATGAATTGTTTTTGTTCTGTTAATGGTCTCGTTCCATCAAGTAGGTTATTTCATTATTTTGCTTTGGTTGTTTGTGTGTGTTTTTACACAAGGGCAAAGTCCAACGCTTGAGCACTTATTGCGCATCGAAGCGTCCTGGTTTGTAAGTAGCTACCTACATTTTAGATTACTTTTAAAATTAATGATCAAACAGAACGATTAGGTTTTCGAATACATGAATAACATATCTGTTTATAAAAACTTATTAAATATAGAAACATCGAGATCAATGTAAATACTCCTAAATTAGATACAAACATTTACAATGTTTTGTAAGTATGCATAAATAGTTATTATTACTTGCAAATATTAGCAATAATAGAATGCGCGAACTTCCTTACTAATTCATGTAGCAGTCTGGAGACCAAGACTTTTGAGCCCAGGCAACCTTCAAGTCTGTACACCGGTTGGCCGGCAGTCTTTTCCATAAAAAACATAAGTATTAAAATATTTGGTTTGCTAAACAAGGGCAAAGTAAACGAACCTTGAGCTTTACAGTGAAAACTTCTTAAAGCAACCTGGATCCTGATTTCACAATGCATATGGTGCTAATATTATTAACGTGAAAGTTTGTAAGTAAGTATAGATGGATGGATGGATGAATGAATGGATGTTTGTTAGTTAGTTAGTTTGTCGCCCGTAGATAAGATTCAAAATATATGAATACAGGACGAGGCACTCACTGAAGTATAACTCAAGTCATAACAATATTAATATAAAAAATCTTTTCTAGCAAAAAATTAACAACATTTTTTGTTTTAAAGAGTCTAAAGGATTTTTTATAAAGTTTATGAAATATCTTTTGTTATACTTGTACTCGTATCCTGATGGTTGGATTTTCCACGCTTAACTTGCTTAACAAACACGTAAAGTGTTAATTTTATTAAACGAGTTACGATGTTCTTTTCGACAAGGAACAAAGTTCAAGATACTATGTACAGTGGGTCTCAAAAGTGCCTGGATAATTTGAAATTAAAATTGTATGAAGTGATGCGACTATACAACTACTAGTCTTAGAAGCTACTGAATAATACATTAATACATCTACTTATTAATATAATTAGGTACGTTTAGGCTACTACTTACACGAAATCACTTATTTTCTCTTATAAAGGAACAAGACCTCGATCTAGTTGATTTAATTTGGTTAAATTGGACTTAGGCTACCAAAAGATTTTAAGGTGTTCAGGAACTTTTCGAGCTCACTACAGTTACCAGCATATATCTTGACCATCAGTGCGAGAGAAACGTGTCCCTAGCGCGCGGCCCTAACTTATCCAGTTTGATATAACATCTATAAGGAGGGTTATTACCCGACTACGACAAAGCCAAAGGAGGATTAGGATTTTGACCGGCTTTGTATGTATGTATGTACGTTCATCTATTCCCTTATAGCTCCTCAGCGCTAATTAGAATTGGACAAAATGAGGTAAGTATCGTTTGAAGCGTGTTAGTCATCCGCTGGTTATAGGCTATATAAAATGTCACTGAATCTAATGTGGAGCTCTCTAGTTAAGCAATATGCAATATGTTGTGCAACCGGAGTACTACCAGGTGTCTACGGCTTCGGGAGCGTTTCCCTTACACTCTGCATGTATTTTAAAAAATATACGAAAGTATGTATATCCGCATTACAGAATCCATAACATAATAGCTCATTATATTTACTTTGGGTCTAGATAGCATGGGGTAGAATAATAGAAAATGATTTTTTTTCTGTGCTCATCTTCAATCAGTATTCTACCATAAGCAGATTCTGATATGTTGTGTGGATTGGTCCGATCGAAAATATCCTCCAGCGAGGAAATCCATTCTTTATAGCCGAAGAGGCCGGTTCACAATATGCTTCCTCTTATGGGGATACTGATTGCCGAAAAGGACGTAAGAAAAAAAAAATTAGGCAATATACTTAACTTTCTAATCGCCAGCAATTAAAATTATTCTATTTTCAAAAGTACCGATAAAACATTGTGTAATAGACTCACCATATTACGTGAAAAAATGATAAAATGTAACATAATATTTAAATGTCACGTCTTTTCATTCAACTTTCGATGATTCTCAATACTACTCATGTGCTGTTGACCGGTCTCTAAGTAGAAATCTGGAGCAAAAATAACCGGTCTAGATTGTCACCCAGATTAGAACGTTAATATTACCATTAGTGTACACATATCCGGTCACACAGTACACAGGATATGTAGGTATACACTAATGGTATGGTATTCCCCTTCTTTGGTGTTATGAGAGCGAAGGCCGTCTGACCAACCAAAGCCGAGAGGAAAATCTACGCCAGACTCTAATGTCACTTAGCAACTTTGCCTGGGAGACCTTTTTGGTAGTCCTTGCACCACTGGTATGTGTGTAGGAAAACAAAAATAAGTGGTTTCCTTCTAACCTCCTGTGAGGTTTTCGCCAGAGCCTTGGCCGTTAATCAGGTAATAAGATAAAAAAGTCATCATTCTCTAACCCTATTCCCGACTCAGTTGGGGTCAGCTTTCTAGTTCTTCTTATAATTTCCATGAAGCGACTGCCACCGGACCTTCACAACCAAATTGGCGATATCGAAGTTCTGTAGTTAGTTAGACTAGTTGCAATTTTGAGGGCTTCAACTACCCGTAACTACTGCCATAGATGTTTGTATCGCAACCGGGACCGATGGCTTAACTAGCTCTCCGAGGCACGACCAGACCAGTGCAAATAGCCATATTTATGCATACACATATTTGCAGTGAGCGGGGACCGATCCCTGCATATTTCGATCAATCGCATTCACTACCGCCACGCCACATAGGTTGTATCAATAAAATAAAAAGGTATTCGATCATTATGTCTAGAATCTTCGATAATAATAATAGTACTATTTACAATAATTTAATCAAGGAAATCAACATTTCCTACCACGAAACTGGTCTATAAAATAATTAATGCAGGATGTGTGGCAGTTGGAATGTTCTAAAAATAAATAAAATAGTTTTATGCAGTAGTGAATTACCAGAATAAAGTCATTTTAATGAGTGAAGGGTATCAGAGTACACACATACAAAATATGTACATATATACACAAATTATAATGTACGTCATGCCACAATAATTGTTACACACACATATGGATATACATAATTTGAGTGTTTTACATGTCATGTGAAGTTCAACGACTCGACACCGTGTCGACGTAAAGGCAAACCTGAGACGTAACCAAGCCGTAACCTAAGCCTTGAAAAGATTTCTGTGAATAAAGACAATGCGGTTCATCAGCCGAATTTTTATTATATCTATCTATCTATCTTCTTTATATATAAAAATGGATTGCTGTTCGTTTGTCTTGCCAAAACTCGAGAACGACTGAGCCGATTTGGTTAATTTTGGTCTTGAATTATTTGTGGGAGTCCATACGATTTAGGATAAGAAATTCAGTCAGTCCGTTCAATTCAGTAGTTATGATGCTACTCATCCTAAATACGATTAAACTTCTCTGAATTAAGGACATCCTAAATATCGTCTCCTAAATTTAGGAAGGTATAATATGCCTTAAGGGATTGGGCTGTTTAACGTCAGACATATACGAGTATATACAGCTCAGACTCAGCCTCAGATGTATGGCTCTAGTCAACAATAGTGCCCGGATTATGGCAATAGGCTTACCACCTATTGATTGATTGATTTGTTAATACCCCACAGAGTGTGATGTGCGTTCGTGTCGGCAGAGGTCATAGTGTCCAGACCCTCCCTTTCGCAGTACTCAGTCAGTGAGCTGAGTTCCGGCAGGGGTATGTCCTTGTCGCCCGGTAGGTAGTTGGACTGAGTACGATGTCTGGTTGTTGCTGGTCATTTCTGCCTTTTATGTCACCCCCTATTACTTGGGACCCAATTAAAATGTTTGATGAAATGTGGGTGTTAATTTACCTCTGCTTGCGTTGTGTGTGTGTTTTATACATTAGTGTTTAGGTATATAACGATCAATCAAATTAAGATTTTGAGACTCATTGCGTAATTTGTGAACTCTTCAGAATTAATAGTCAGATAAAAATGAGCCTAGACAAGGTGAATTGTCAAGGATATGACAGAAGGGCTCAGGCCATATTTCACTTTCTTGACGGTACTTAATGATAGATTTATATATTTGCTACTATAGTCTATTTAAGGTACTTAAATAAACGTAATCAATCTTAGTTTATCTCTATTTAATATGTTTTATTTGAAAACTCAGTATAAAACATTTTTCTGCTTAGTAACGCATTTTGAAGACTAAAAAAAACCTGTATCGAACCACTAGTTAGTCAGTTAGTTAGTCTAGTTTATTTGTTTAACATGTGTGTTTATAAAAAGTTGCCACAAGATTTTTACCTTTATTTAAGTACCTACCTAAACAAATGGAATATTATAGGCTACATAAATATTTGCCGCCCCTACCGAAGTCAATTACCCAAGATCGAACAAAAACAGTTTCGAGTACATTGCAACGAAAAAATATACCAAGTCAATGACTTTTACGACTTGTATGTTTGTATACCTATCTACAAGACATGTACGGTAGATAGCCTACCTTCTCAGACTCAGATATGTCTTCTAAGTATATCTGCCTACTCAGACGTTACTTCTAAATATACGCATTAGAAGTCATATCTGTGTCTGAGACAAACTATTTAGAACAATAATAGTCCATACGGTAACTTACCAATAGGTGGGGTGCGGTCATTTGACGACTTAAATATAGAAAAAGGTTAGTTCTAAAATTGTCTCGAAGGGGGTCATTTCGAAAGAAAGGGCCCAGGTATACCATGGTGTGAGGCATATGTTCGCTGCTATCTCATCTCCTACAACTGAAGACCGAAAGACGGCGTGTGTTTCAGTCGGTTCGAGTCTGCAATAACCTCTCTCACCGGCTCCGGTCAGATTGGTATCTATGGGGATTTTGCTACTAAAAAGTTACAAATTTGTCCTTAAAATGTACCCCCCCGAGCCGTCTACCCAGGCTGTTGGTAGATCCGTCTTCGCAAACCGGTACAGCTTACGTATTACGATCCATCATCTGACTAATATAACATAAATCATAAGCTTTGTAATTTTATTACGTGTTTCACTATCAACATACATTGTTAATACCCAGATAATAATAATAAGTCTAGACAAGCCTCTTGTCAAGTCAAGGATGTGATACCAACATGATAAGATTGTCTAGCTGACGTGCAAACTATGCCACGCAAAAGTATAATAATCTTCAGTTTTGCGATAGTACCCTCAGACAGACATACCCACAAAAGAGTACAATGTTATCTAATATAGGTACCTACTCTTTTATCGGCTACTGATATAAGTATCAAGGTGTAAATACTTATACGGATGTCAATTATCAGGACTTTTGCTCATATCTTCTGTTTTCTATCCCACTAAGGTGGCAGTGGCAGATAAACACACGTCCCACCTGATGGAAAGTGGTAACCAAATTCTACTAATTCTTAACCATTGTCGAAGTAATGAGATTATAAAAACTGCTATTGATTTTTTGGTTTTATAAAATACAATTTGAACTTCAAAATTAAATGAAAAATAGTCATTACATCGTTTTATTCACTTTTCTACGGTACTATATATTATATTAGACTTTAAAAGCGTATGCTTAAAGTTCTAAATGCAATGACATTTTTATAATCTCAGTGGTTTGAGAATTAGCCAAATTAGGGATCATTTTTTTTCGTTCTTCTAGAAACAACTGACAAAGCGACAAGAATAAAAACATGTTTTCGTGGTCAATGACGTTCGTATATCAAAAAAGTTGTATTTGTTTTTTAAAAACCTATGCACAGCGTCTAACAAAAGAGATATATTATTATACAATTTTCATTACCACTTCTGTATGTAGTGTTATGTAAAATAGTGCTTTCTATCACTTTCACCCTACTCATGATATTCAGGTGCTTTCTGACAAGACGCAAAGCAATTCGAAGTTGTTGAATAAAAACTGAAAGGAAGTTATAAGTTTTACACAGTACTTATTCTTACACATCTAGAACAAACTACTAACCCCCTATGTTTAGAGAGGACCTTTCACATTTATTCACCCAGATGACACCACTCGGTCAGTTCGAGTCCGACATAACAACCCTCGCTGACTTCGGTGGGATTTCCACACGGAGAAAAAAAAAGGTGATATCACCCGGGTGAAAAAAATAGAAATTGTAGAGTCCACAATTATATTATTCAGAGGTGGACTCTACGTTATGGTATGGCTACATAATTCACTTCTAACAATCAATTTATCGTAGCCCACTGCTGGACATAGGCCTCAATGAGCACCATTGCACCTGATATTCCGCTTGCCACATCTAGATATTCCTAGTCATTTCTAGGTTGTCAGTCTATCTGGCTATAAATCTTCTTGGGATCGTTCAACCTTCGTTTGCCTTCCGTTTTTGAGTCGAATAAAGTTTCTTGGTCTGAAACACAGTGACATTAAAGGAAAAAATCCTATTACTTGGATACTGGTTCTTATGAGGATCATTATTAGGTACTTTTTAAGGTACTGGTTACCAAAATCTGGTCCCACACTGCCGAAGGTTACCAAACTCTGTTTTTACGCTGCCGTTTGCTTCCACACCCACGGCCAGCTCACTGCAACTTCAGCTTGCTTATTCATCTCTTTACTTAGTTAATACAATTTATTTGCTCTGTGATAAATACTTTATAATAGGTACTTATCTAACATTCATCTTTAAGTAGCTATGACAAACGCACAAAGATAAGGATTATTTTGACACGAAATGTAAAGATTACACAACATACATTTACGTACATTTAATTAAATTAGAGGACAGTGATTGTGCGCAATACGCATTAATGTACGAGCACAATGTTTGCCTATGGAGGTGTGGCATTACTTTAAGTTACGCAATGCGTTTGATACAAACACATTGTAAATTATAAATATAGTTGATGACATGTACCTATCTTGACCCCAAATTCGTTACAAAATGTACTCTTTATGCAAAATACATTTAGGTAGGCATCTTTTGAGGTTACCACGACAGGGCAATTCTCTAATTCCAGATTGTTGATGATCTCGATGACGAACACAGCCTGGAACCGACGACGCTAGCAGCCTAGAACTGCAGCAATGTGATTCTTTTAGCATACAAGCCCTACGTCGAATTCATGCACAATTGCACTGCAGTTCTAAGCTGAGGGTATGGCTTAGAACTGCAACGCAATTCGCTAAGCGTCAGTTCTAGGTTGTACTCTTCATAGTGTTCGTCGACGAGTTCGACTATGTATACCTACTTAGAGAATGTTACACAGTGAGGGAGCTCAAATTCGATCATAACATAACATAACATAAACTCACGCCTTTATCCCCGAAGGGTTAGGCAGAGGTGCTAGCACCCACATTTCGCCAGTTTATGTTTAGGTCCCATTGTAATAGGTGGCGAGCCTATTGCCATTAACCGGGCACTTATAAACCTGCGATAAATACACACATAACTTGGAAAAGCATCGAAAAGTCATTGGTGTGTGCCATGGTAAGCTGGGATCGAACCCGAGACTTCGTCTCAGCAGTCCATTACCCATACCACTAGGCTACCGCGGTCAATCACAGATTATTCCAAATTAATTCGGACGCGCCAATAACACAGATTACCTAATAGTTGGAAGGCAAGGCCTTGTTTCTATCGCGACTTGGGGTTCAATATATATACCGGTAATTATACAAATACCAGTGAGTAACTGTCCAAAGTCCTCTGAGCCTGTTCTCGTCAGATAACGACTATCTACATCATACATTAATAAATGTATTATATCCGCCTTCTATTCAATAGCATCACTAATTTATGAATGTGTTAAGATTATTTAAGGTATATTTTATGCAGATTATTATTATTATCCCATTAATATTATAAACGCGAAAGTTTCTAGGTATGGATAATTAAAATGGATGGATGAATGGATGGGAGTATGTTTGTTACTCTTTGACTTAAGAAGTACTAAATGGATTTTGATGAAACTTTACAATACGAGTAATAACATAACATAAACTCACGCCTATATCCCCGAAGGGTTAGGCAGAGGTGGTAGCACTCACATTTCGTCAGTTTATGTTTAGGTCCTAATGTAATAGGTGGCGGGCCTATTGCTTGCCTGCGATAAATACACACATAACTTCAAAAAGCATCGAAAAGCCCATTGGTGGATTGAACCCGAGACCTCGTCCCAGCAGTTCATTACCCATACCACTAGCCTACCTCGGTTATTATACGAGTAATATAGCATATATTTAGCACATAGGTACTTTTCAAGGGAGCGGGGCGGATATAAATGTCAATAGATCCGGTAGGTTCCCTTACCATGCATAGGCGCTACGATCGCTAATAACAATTGTTTTTCTCGCGGGCGGAGCCGCGGGCAACCGCTAGTAATATTATACTTAAAGAGGAAAAGTTTGTATTCGAGTGTGTGTGTGTGTGTGTGTGTGTGTGTGTGTGTGTGTGTGTGTGTGTGTGTGTGTGTGTGTGTGTGTGTGTGTGTGTGTGTGTGTGTGTTATTCGGTCTATTAGGCTCTTTATATAAATGGAATGGAATATTCAGTATTCCATTCCATTTATAGTCGAATATACTACTCGTTGAAAGTACCTACCTATTATGACGTCATTTGTTATGCCAAAGTAAATGTTTGAGCACAAAAACATTTTTGCTAATGGACTTTGTGCTTGGAATAAATATGTACGTTAATTGTTATGAAAAAGTAAAGAATGCTCTAAAATAGACAAATACGTGAGTTAGGTATATCATAGATAAAAATAATAAAACATCCCATCATTGTTAGAAGTTAGAATTCCTCCAAAAACTTTTCTGTTTTAATAATCACTACATAGTATAAAACAAAGTCGCGTTTTCTATCCCTATGTCCCTTTGTATGCTTAAATCTTTAAAACTAGGTACGCAACAGATTTTGATGCGGTTTTTTTTAATAGATAGAATGGTTAAAGAGGAAGGTTTATATGTATATAACATCATGCTACAATCAACAGGTACGGAGCAGAAATGAAAAATGTTGCAAAAACGGGGTGACGAAGACGAAGTTGCGCGGGTCACCTAGTAGTGTAATAAAATACTATTATGCTATGTTATGATAAAAAGGCGGGCAAAGAAGTGAAGATCGAAAAGGATAAACGGGCGGAATAACGAGTAACTCGTAGGTACTTTTAGCCTTATGAAAACCTCTTGTTGATAAGATCTTGTTGGTTTTAGGTTTACTTTCAATCTAACTACAAAACAGCGAATGCTATCTGATCTCCGCAATCCATGACAGGCAATGCAAAGCACTGGTTCTGCTAAGACATCTATTATATAAAATTTTTATGTCACAATGTTAGTTACCGTACTCCTCCGAAACGGCTTTACCGATTTTCATCAAATTTTATATGCGTATCGGCTACTATCTATTTTCCATACCCCTAACTGATAAGGGTTGTTCACCCTTATTTATAAGGTAAAACAACGTTTGCCAAGTCAGCTAGTACCTGTATAAAATACACAATACAATACAATACAAGATTCTTTAGCGTACCTACATCAAATGCATATACAGAAAAAATGAATAAGGCAACAACATATTATACACAGCCTGCGTATACACGATTCAGTCTGAGTGTATAGGTACTCAGTATGAGTTCAAAGACCCTCTACAGGCTGTAACCACTCCCTGTGTACTGTATACAGTGTGAACAAGTGAATCGAACTTTGACACTTCAATATAAAATAATATATACTTAATATACGTATTATGCTGGGTATACATCTACATAATTATCCTAAGTAGGTACCCTTTACTTAATAAAATCTTATTCATTACTTACGTACTACGAATAATGTATCTAAGTACTGTATTCGTGGTTTAAATACCTAGGTAAAGTATAATAGGTAATAATAATAAATAAAGAACTAAATACCTATTTACCACAACAATGAAAAACAATGTAGGAATTGTTTTTGAACAATGAGTTGACGTCTTCGTAACATTTAGTTATGATAATGAATGTTAATGTATTATAATCTCAAATGATAGAATTAAATGTTTGTGAATTATTCATATATTATGATTAGTAGGTAGGTATCTACTAGTGATTATCTATTCGCTGTTCCCCACTGTTTGTCTTTCTTATTTATTTATAGCACTCCAATTTGACTTCACCCCGCCTGATGTTAAGCTGAAGGCAAAGTCTCATGAAACAGGGTCACTTTTGCAAACACGCACAGTACCTACTACAATGGTGGCGCTCGCGCTCAGCTTTCGCGCCTCGCTCAAAGGATCCGGCACTGTAGGAAGAAGGAAACACGTACTCCGGTAAGGAAATCCAAGACTTAATGGTGGTCACCTAGTGGAGGATACCCGGAAGAAATGCCATGCCATCACCACCCTATCTCCTAAGAAGAGTAAAGTAAGAAGCTATTACCCAAAAAATACGCAGATGATATCGCTACCTACTAGAGAAGGAAAACCCGAAATAAAACCCTGTACCTACCAACGCGAAAACTGTAGGTTATTGACTTCCAATATTGGGAGAGGCCTTTGTCCAGCGGTGAACTGCGATGGATCAATTGATTGAAATTGGTTTTTGGTGGTTTATAAAAAAACCTTTAGTAAGTTCCTGCCTTCTTCGAATATTGTCCCAACTCAGTTAGAATCGCATGGTTTTTGCGTAACAGCCCTAGAGAAATGGCAATTCAATGGTAGTCGTTCTTGACTCACAACGAATTCCTACTTGTCTAGGTCCCCTTGTACGATAAGTTACCTCTGTTTCGTCGTTCCGAATCTACTTACATTCGTCATCGCTCTGAAAATGTATGGGAGTGACATTTGTTGTCGAATGTTATGTGATCCGATACCGACAACAAATTTCACTCCCATACATTTTCAGAGCGATGACGAATGTAGATTCGGAACGAATGCATTTTGGCTAGAGCCCCTGTAGTCTCACTGCGAGAGAGAAGTCTCACTTCCGTAGCGTGCGCAGTCGATCCAAGGATTTAGATTTCTACTATTGAAGGGCATTTTGGTAACATTTTTGCTTTGTGTGAATTGTCTAATTAGATCATGAATTTCAATTGAAAACTTTTAGAAAGGATAGGTAATCGTTTAGAAATGTTTGTTTTGTAATGTTAATCAGTAGGTATCAGTAAAAGTACACCTATGTTTGGTAGGCACGATGCTATGTACGAAACTTAAGTAGGTGCCCACGCACGGAACATAAGTACCTACACACAGAACATAAGTACCTACGCACGGAACATAAGTACTCACCTATGTACGGAACATAAGTACGTATGTACGATAATATTCCGATTCGATATTTAAGTTACTGAGTGACGTCATATATCTAGTCATTTGCTACGTTAACATTATTTTGCTAATAATGTCTGACGAATATTGTAACTTTTGTTTACGTATCCAATTTATATGTTGGTAGGTACCTACTCGGTTCTAATTAGACATACCTAAGTACATCACTGAAGAGATCATAGTACGAGGCAATACTGATTACCCAAGACGGGAGGTAATAGTTATGATAAACGATGATACCTGGATGAAAAAGCGGTTGAGGTTGTGGAAAAGCACAACCTGCATAATTGTGGTCTATGCGGTTGTGGAAACGACTAAAATTCGAGAATGTATTTTTACGGCATCAGTAGATATAGGGTCAATTTTGAGGGTGAAATCTCTCCAACAAACATGATAAAACAAATAAAGAGAAATCCATGAAATTATAGTTATAAAATGTATGGTTGTAACTTCTAAAAATAGTCTGAAATTATTTGACATAAAACCTATTTGACCCCTTTTTGATGGCGAACGCGAGACAAGAGTTACAATCCCACAAATATGGATTGAGCTTTAAATTTAAGTGACTGACTGAGCTGAGCTTAAAACATCATTCATCATCATCATTCTCCGAGCCTATTCCCAACTCGGTTGGGATTGGCTTTCTAGTCTAACTAAGATGCGGCTGAGCTTCAATATTTTCCGTGAAGCGACTGCCATCGGATCTCCACAACGAAATTGGTGATATTGAAGTTCTGTAGTTAGGCTAGTCGGACTTTTGAGGGCTCCAACTACCCGTGACGACTGCCATAGATGTTCGTTGTAAACCGGGACCAACGGTTTAACGTGCTCTCTGAGGCACGAGCAGACCATTGCAAATAATCATATTCATACATACAAATACTTGCACTGAGTGGGGATCGAAACCGTGCCTCCTGCGAAGCAGTAGGGTTCACTACCGCCACGCCGCAGTGAAGTGGTAATCATAAATCATTTTCTATTCTATTCTACGAAAAGACTACCAAGGGGGCCAGTTAGGTTCAATGAAACACTACGCTTGCCATTGCCAACTTATTCCGCACTCTGCCTAAGAGATCATAAAGAGAAATGGGTCAAAAGGAATTCTCCATACAGATGACGCTCCATTCAAATCTGATTTTATGGCTTCAAAATTGTAATAAACACATTACAGAATTATTGCTCTTGTAGAAAAAAAATAGTTATGGTAAGTTATTTAGCTATCTATAGGTATAGTTAATGTTTTATAATTCTCTAATGTTTTGCAGATAAAATGTGCACTGACATATTTCGTGTCATCAGAAATTGAACTTTACAAAAGTTGTGAGGCTACTGCTGTGTAAAATTAAAATGTGTGTCAACGTTCTAAGTATGTCGTGTCGTGGTTCGCGGTTATTTTAATTTCGAATAACCGCGAGTGCGGGCGCGTTAAACGTTTAATAACTGAAGAATTTAGGCAAGGGCATTTTGTACTAGGTAGGAACCAATAGATAGTAGTTTGTAGGTGTTTTAAAAATACCTAAAAATGATGAAAAAACCGAGTGCTGCTGAAAAAATCGGAACAAGGTTACACACATTACTTACGTACCTATATCATACATAATACATTACCTGCAATGGCGTAGTCGGTTAATAAATAAACAGGTTTATTAGGTAGATACCTAGATGTATGAGGCAGGATACAACTTACAAGCAAGAAAATAATCAGAATCAGTGAAGAGAGATTTTTTTAATTTTGATATTTATTTTTGGCAGCAGTTGTGGCGAAGTTATGCCAGGTGTAAAGCAGTGTAGCAGTTTTGAATGAACAACCATCTTGCAGGCTAACTCTACCGATCATAGAAACCTAAGTAGGGAATAATATAAGCCCTAAGAGAAAAGAGACGCTGGTGCGCTCGCCTAGCCTCGCCTACCACCATTACATTTGCACCCCAGCCCCTTGCTATTCCCAAAAGACAGTCAAAAAATACTGCGTGTAATAGAGCTCATTTTGAGTCCACAACTCGTGACTATGCCTATAGTTATCTATTCTTTGGTGCAGGTGTGCTATGAAGAGGAGTGATGAGCTGTGAGAATACGTATTAATCAAAATACAGTGACTTTCGTTTCGTCACAACTCGTTCGTAATAAAATCGCCAAGGTTGTGCGTGCGCATAGCACAGCTTTGTTTTGACTCGCGGTCATACCCCGCGACGAGGTGTAATCGATCGTACGTTTCCCGCGTTTTCTAGCGCAAATCATTTTTACTTTCTTTAAACAAAGATCAATAAAAATGTACTCAATCGCAGAAGTAACTTTAGCTTTCGTCGTCCTTTACCTATTTTCGCTTCTCTTTGAAGTTGTGGCGGGATTAGTGGTTTAGCAATTTAGTCATTTTAATTACTCTTAAAATGTGATAATATAATAATTAATAATTTTAAGTTGGGTTGTAAGTTAATTAGTAAAATATCAATGCAATTTATAATTAAGATTTTAGGAAGTATTTATGCATATGTAAATATGAAAAATAGCTACATTTTAAAGTTACCGTAGTTATCATAACATTCAACACCACCATTTGAAAATATTTAGGTAAGTGTTGTTTTTTTTATTTTTTAAATGTGTTCACTTAATATATACCGTTTAAACATGTTCAATTTGAAATTAATTTTAATATAACGCTAATATTCTTGGTAAACAATAACAAAAAAATTGTATATGCAGCTACTGCCATCTGTGATTGTGTAATCAAACTCACAACGCCATTTATCAAATTATTATAGTTTTGGACTCTATATTCTAATTTTTGCCAATGACACGAAGAAGAAGAAAGGAACGGCTATTTTTTTTTACTAAAGATTCCTAGAAAAATTTAACTTTATACTAGAGCAAGGTCAGCTCAGCAGCAACGTTTAGTTATTATTTTATTTTTTAACTGAACTTTTGGCACTCTGTCCCTATACTTTATGTCAAATCTGAATGTCAAAAACAGCTGTTCATAGTGTTCATAAAAAGTGGGTTAGTTAAGGCTATTGGTTTTGCAGTGTTTGAAATTTGAAAATTAATAATTTGAAGAATGAAACTAACAAAGCTATATCGCAGATTCAATTACAAGTGTAGATTAGCATGCAGTAATCATTATTCAACGGTATCGGACAAAAAGTGGCAAAGTGTAGTAGGATTAGAAGTGCACGCACAGTTAAATACAAAATCAAAACTTTTCTCCGGTGCTCAGAACATTTTTGGCGGTTCAGTGAATAATTGTGTGTCGTTATTTGATGCTGCTGTGCCAGGAACCTTACCTGTGCTTAACAGAAAATGTGTAGAGTTGGGCATAATGACAGCATTAGCACTATCATGTAAAGTGAATGAAGTGTCAAATTTCGATAGAAAACATTACTTTTATGCCGACCTACCGGCTGGCTATCAGATCACTCAGCAAAGAGCTCCATTAGCCAGTGATGGAAGTATAGATTTTCAGGTATTATTTTGTTTTGTGTCAAGTTTTTAGTTCCTGAATGTGAAAATGTTTGCGCGATTAACCGTCAGACCCGGTTGTATTACAAACATCTATAGGAGTCGTTATATAGAGAAAATGTATGCATTAGCGCCAACAGAAGGACTGATCACCTTTCCAGTCAACATTGTCCACTTACCCGCAGTGTTTCTCCAGAATTTCATTCGTAGGATGAACATGGAGAACCCAGTTTAGGTATTCTTTTTTTCCGTGCGTGAAATTCCCATGGATACCAATCCCACCGGTGCTAGTGAAAGGTTATGTCAGACTTTAACCATATTTGGATCCCTAGTTGCCGAAGGTGATATAGTAGTGAACATATCCCTCACACCTGGGCAGACCTGGGGCCCTCTCTTTCGTGTTGTGTAGCACCTGGGTATAGGATGGCGCACTTTGCGTCTCCGCAGTTCAGGTGTTCTGGAGCATAATATTTTTACTATTGAAGTCAGACTGGTTAGCAAATTCCCTAAACATATGCAAAACAATCATATCCGATCATTAAGTGTATTTCATTGTATTTATTCATCTGTCATTCCTCCTTTTCAGGTATTCACCCCAGGAGTACATAAAAAGCCATATAAAAAAAGGTCAAAGATTAAGCAAATTCAACTAGAACAAGACAGCGGCAAGTCTCTACACGATGCAGAACTGAAACGCAGTCTGGTAGACCTCAATAGAGCAGGAGCACCACTCATGGAACTTGTATTTGAACCAGACTTGGAGGTAATTTCTATGAACTCTTTTAATCATCATCATTTATCATTGCGTTAATTCTGGTCACGTCCCAAGCCTTTGCCTTAGAGTCTGTGTCAGCTTCCTGACTTTCACTACTCCACTTCACATGGTTGTTCATATACCTGGCAGTGTGACCATTTTCATGAATGTCACCATCACAACACCAAGCCAGCACTTCTTAGGTCTAAACCTTCCTATGAGGGTGTGTCATTACCAGACATTTGTTATTCACATAGCCTAGCGGTTTCAACAAGACATTACCGCACTAGTGAAGACATCTCTCCTGCATTTTATAGTATGTCACTATACATTGCAGGATAATGCAGATTCTTGAATTGAAATTGAAATTGAATTTGCTTACGTAAAAGAGAACGGGCCTGCCCTATTAACTGAATTATAAACTCTTAATAACAGACTCAAAAGTTGTCTACGATTGCAATCCCAAAACAGTGATGAGTAGTTAAAAAATAACAATAAAGATATAAATACATTTTTATGATTAGATGTAAACATATCAGTTTTTCACACTCCACTTACAGAACCCGTGATTATAGGAAGAACCCCATATACATCCCCCATATATGAGGTTAAAGTGCTCCAGTTGTATCGTACAATTAGAATGCTTTAACGTCATTGTCATTGTTGTATTGTACACAGTTATTTAATTACTATTTTCCCAACATACATGGTGGAATTTTGTAATGCCACCTGAAGGGGAAGTACTCTTAATACTGTAGATAGAAAATTTTACTCAAAGGAAACATTCTTTTATTTTTGAAAAGAAACAAAACTGCATTCAATGATTTTTAAAAACTCGCTTGCCGCGCCTGGTAATCGAACCGACTAAAATCTGTAAAAGTTGCACCCTGTACTTTTATTGCATTCATCGTTGGGGTCAGTTATAAGGACGAAACACACACACAAACTTCATAAATTAAATAAAAGGAAAACAATGAAATCTTAAATTATGTACAAAAACTAACTAATTAATTGCTCGAAATGGGCTCCATTTTCTTCCGATAATAATATAATATAATATTCCAATAATATTATATTCAAACATGCAAACTAAAGTTATTGGAAAAAATAATATCATAGCATTTTACCATTTCTAGGTCACGATATCATTACTTGCAATTATACATTAATTCAATAAAACATGTATACTAATTAGTTGATGTAATTGAATATGTATACTGTCATTTGCAAATGAACAATGAGGAATGTAATTGTGCTCAATGCATAGTTTGGAATTATCTTCCTCGTTTACTGGCATTTGACCTGTTGAATGGACTATGGCTGCAACCTAAATTATATTCTAGAATCAATACTTGTATTAATAGCCTATCGCTATAGCTATAACAATTTTCACAGTCCACTGTTGAACATAGGTCTCGACCTATGTGGCCTTTAGCCTATTATTCTCACACTGGCCAGATGGCTTGGTACACGGTTTTATTGCAAGCGTTCATTCTTTCGCAGTGCTATTACCTGCGTATTTTTCCGTTTATCATCTTTTAAGAGACTCTTCGGATGAGATGGGTTGGTGATCTTTTTCTTTGTCACCACACTCATGGTAATACAATAGATACATTAACCTAAACTTTGATAGAATCACCATTATACATTTAGATCGGGAAAGGTGAACGTATAGAACGAGACTCGAACCCGCGATCATTTCCTTCCAAGCATCTATGTAGATCTATATAGGTTATATCTTTGGTCTCCAGCCGTAGTCTTTGGAATAACCTTGTCCGACTACACAGGCCGAATACGAAACACTATATAGTTTAGGTTTGCTCGATATACTCACCTCGTCCATCGCTCCGTGAAGGTAAAAGGGGGTTTCCAAAAGCTAAATGGTTACGTCTTTGATGCTAACCTTTGACATTTGTTTATTCTAGGATGGTGAAGAAGCGGCAGCGCTGGTTAAGGAATTGGTCCTCATCGTGCAACGACTGGGCGCTTGTACGGGACGTATGGAGGAAGGGGCTCTCAGAGTTGACGCTAACGTGTCACTCCGGCGTCCTGGAGAACCGTTATCGACCAGAACGGAGGTAAGGTAACATCATTTCAGCCATAGGTCTTCCATTGCTGAACATAGGCCTCCCACATCGACCTCTCATCTGAAAGGTTGAAGGAGGTCTGCATTCAACGTGTACCCGTGACTCTGACTATGTCGTCCGCCCAACTCGTGGGGGGCCGTCCTACCCCTCGTCTACCACTACATGCTCTCCACCGACTCGAGAACCAATGGCCATTTGTTCTCCCAGGTTCATACGAACTTCATATTCATGAGCAGATACAATTTATTGATAAACTAACTTATGCCTGTGGCTTTACCCTCTTGGAATTTTGATCCTGTTCCCGCGAGCCATGGTGACCTTTTCCCGGGATGAAAAATAAACTGCGTTATTTCTAGCTCTAATCCCTGTACTAAATTTTAGCTAGATTCGTTCAGCCGTTTGAGTATGATTGAGTTTTATTCTAGGATTTTGCAAAATGTCCCATTCGCATAATGTCTCCTTTGCGAAATGTCCCAGTCGCATAATGTCTCATTCACAAAATGTCATTCGCATTATGTCTCATTTGCCAAATTTCCCTTTCGCAAAATATTACATTTACAACTGTTCATTATACTTAACTAGTGCAATTAGTTCTTGATAATGACAATTCTTATCGCTTGCATTAAATCCAATAGGTGAATTATTACATTTTCGATTTAGACAATACCCAGAAAACAGCAATAAGCACAGCTAGTGAAATATGGGCGTGTAAAAAGATAAGACTTGATAAAAATATAAACATTCTCCATTGTCCACTTTAAAGATTAACGCTTGATAATATGGTTAAACCATAAACAGATTAGATAAATTTATGAATAAATTGTAAAATCATATCAGTAAAAAATTAAATACAGTAGTTAGGTATCTATACCTACTATTATATAATTGTAAAAAGTTCATGTTTGTCCGCGATGAACGCAAAAACTACTGAACAGATTGCGATGCGGTTATTGGACATGAATATATGGCTATTTGCATTTTTTTTCTCAGTAGTTCCATGGACTATGATAATGGAACAAATGAAATAAAATTTATTCGAACTCGTCTCACAAGTTCCGCCGTAGTTGTTCCATGGAACTAGTGAGAACTTTTTTTCTCAGTAGTTCCATGGGCTTTGATAATAGAACAAATGACACAAAACCTAATAAAACTCCGTCTGATCCATTTTTCGGACGACAGACAAATCACACCCTTATAAAAAAAATTGCTTCTTCTCAGATAAAGAACATCGGGTCCGTGCGTGGCGTGGCAGGTGCGATTCGACACGAAATAGAACGACAGCAAACTATCCTGGATAATGGAGGGCGTATTATTAATGAGACGCGGGCCTGGGACGCCGCCGCCAGAGTCACGATAGCCATGAGGGACAAAGAAGTCGTCCAGGACTATCGGTACGTATAGCTATAGGCACCAATTATGGACCAAATTTTTTTTTTTAATTTATGGCACGTCATTTTGACTTCACCTCGCTCGATGTTAAGCTGAAGGCAAAGTCTCATGAAAGAGGGTCACCATTGCAAACACGTTCAGTGCTACAATGGTGGCGCTCAGCTTGACGGCCTCATCAGATGCTTTTTCACGCTTAAAGGACCCGGGACTGTAGGAAGAAGGAAACACGCGCGCCGGTAAGGAATTCCAGGACTTAATGGTGCGGCAGAGAAAAGACTCACCGAAACGCTTGGTTCTTGATGGAATATTCTGTACCGTATGCGAGTGACATCTAAGCCCTGCACGTGTTGTCCTAAATGCCCTCTTTACGCGTTTTTGATCTGTCTTTTGAGTATATCTTGGGGTAAAACGATGGTGGATGAGCTAAAATCGGCTCGCGCGCGTCGTAACTCTCGCGACTTAGGCCCCCTAGAGGGCACCACATTAGATTCAGAGATACGTCATTATAGCCCATAATCAGCCAACGATAAAGACGGTTATAATGAAATTTCATTTGTCCAGTTCTGCTAGTAGTGCGGTAGGAGCTATGAGAACTGATAAACATACATATACACATAGCCTTTAGGGGCGATATGGTTGTGAAGCGAGAAAGTCCTTAATAATTTATATAATAAAAAAATTGCATAACATAAATAACATACAACACGTCTATATCCTCGAAGAGGTAGGCAGAGGTGCTAGCACCCACATTTCGCCAGTTTATGTTTAGGTCCCAATGTAATAGGTAGCGAGCCTATTGCAATTAACCGGGCACTTATGAACCTGCGACAAATACACACATAACTTCGAAAAGTCATTGGTGTGTGCTATGGTAAAACCGGGGATCGAACCCGAGACCTCGTCTCAGCAGTCCATCATTACCCATACCACTAGGCTATCGCATATTAATAATATCATAACTCTGTCGTAGTCGGGTATAAATAGACATTGACAGTTCCTTCATATTAGCGAGTAAATATATTATGTACTTAAACAATTTATCGAGTCTGTTCATAAAAACTTGTGAATAGATCAAGGTTAGTCGGAATCAGTTCAACAGTGTTATTACGTAATATTATGCTCATTGGTCATGCTAAGGCCTTTTTTTCTTCGTGTACTTAGACAAGAGCCCGCATCTATCTGTACATTGAAACCAAAATTTCAATAAAATATTTAATACGGCTATCACTGTCAAATGTACTGGATAAATAGAGATCAAAGGGTGAATAGAAATAAAATGGTCAGCTAAATTCTGTAGTTATTTTCTATCAAGCGAAACCTAACTGAAATTATATAATACTATAAATAGATAATCCATTGAACATTTTATCTCTATCCACCCCTGGATTCCTATTCACCCCGTTTTATGGTACATAAATCAATGATAATTTAACACGATGTAACATTGAAGGTATGTGGGGGGGGGGGGGGGGGTCCCAAATTGAATCCGACAAATCCTTGGCCCTCACTTAGTTCACAGAAATGTTACGTTTTACTTCACAAGCCTCCTCTACTGTCGTTGGACATTTTATACAAGCTTTCGAGTTTTTTTGTAATGATCTAAGACACAAACAATAGTTTGTTAAAATCTAGGTGTTTATTTATGATTAGATTTTTGAAAATAGATCTACCATCGGACCACTACCATGTTCTTTCCACTGTGCGACTTACCTTTTAACGCATGGCAAATTTTCGCAAGAAATTTAAGCCCGTGGCGAGTGTACTAAGGATGTTAATGAACCAATCTATCGATTGTCCATCGGTGTTATCGATTTTGTAAAATATCACTTTTATAAAAATTAAATGAGATGCGTCGCTTAAAATCACCTTTCCAATTGACGATTAATTGATTAATTGTTCCTTAATGCGTAAATTAATTGTATCCACTAAGTACCTGCAGATCATCATCATCTTCATCTTTGTGATAGTCCCGGTCGCATCCTTTTTTTTCCGTGCGCGAAATCCCCACGGATACCAATCCCACCGGAGCCGGTGAAAGAGGTTATGTCGGACAGTAACTTTGACTTTTTAGAGATTGCTACGTATTAAGAGAAAGTCTTTCCTACCTAAAGAGACTTTTATGGAACTTTTATAATTCCAAATACTATATCAATATTACTACTCATGTCCCCAGTTGCAAAAGCTGCAAATATTGCACAAAATGGGTGGAAAGGTTACAGGAAAATACACTACCATTTTGTTTTTTCTTACAAGTAGCAAAGATTGCGAGGACGGATGAATGAACAAAGTATGTATTTAAAAAAAAGTAATGGTAGCCATATACGTTCAAGTATTACTGCGTGAGCCTAGGGTAAATACACGTTAATGAAGTTTGCGCAAGTATCTTCCCATACACGTTACGATATACTTGTGCAAGCCCTTATTTGCGCAAGCGTATTGTAACGTACGTGGCCTACCATAATGTAAATATTTGACCTTCCTTATAGAATAGGCTCATAAAAGCAACAATGGCATTTGTAATTTTATTTTAAACCTCAACCATTTCCGCATTTTCAAATAACTTGTTTGAGTACGTTATAAATAAACTGGATTTTCAACATTTTTATTGTTTCAGGTACATGCCGGAACCGAATCTACCTCCACTGCGAGTAAATCTGAAAACAAAAGACGACCACAAAGACATCATAAGCGTACCATTAATACAGGACAAATTACCAGAATTGCCAGAACAATCTAGAAAACATCTCATACAAGAATTTCAGTTACGTCCCGAAGCCGCAATCCAACTAGTCAACGAACCGATCCTTCTAGAATATTTTCAAAAAATAACCACAGATAAAAAAAGATCACCGACCAAAGTTGCCAACATACTGTTAAACGATTTATTGACTGTACTCAACAAAAGGAAATTAGAACCAGATGACTGTCCCATTACTATTAAGCAACTAAAAGAACTGACTGACATGCTTCTCAATAAAGACATTAATTTAGATATTTATAGAAACGTTTTAGACGAACTGATCGAATTATCTGATTGCGATGTTTCACCCATAGCGCTTGTTAAAGAAAAAGGTTGGCTAATCACAGATAATGAAGAAGAAATAACAAAATTATGCGTCAACGTCATAGAGAATAATCCAAAATTAGTAAAAGAATACAAAGAAGGGAAAACCAAAGTTTTTAAAGCTTTCATGGGGATATTGTTTAAGAGTTCGACAAACAAAATTGATATGTCTGTAGCGTCTAAGATAATGGAAAGGTTATTGAAAAAGTGATAATAAAAATATGAATTTATATGTCTCGTTCATTTTATGTCCTTGCATATTGCCTACTATCTATGTAACTGTAGTCTTTAATCAGTGCGTGTTGCCAGTGATGACTTATAGTGCCGAGACGTGGGCCCTCACTATGGGCTTCATAAGAAAGCTAAAGGTCACACAGCGAGTTATGAAAAGTGCTATGCTTGGAATTTTCTGCGAGATCGAATCAGAAATGAGGAGATTCGTAGACGAACGAAAGTGGTCGACATAGCCTACAGGGTTAGCAAGCTGAAGTGGCAGTGGGCGGGGCACGTAGCAAGAAGAACAGATGGCCGTTGTATGTCTGCTATATGTTTATGTCCATAGTGTAAATTACGAGGCATGCCTTTTAAGTTTTGTCGTTTGAAGAAAAGAACGACACCAAATCCTCGTAGCACTATTTATTGTTTTTCAAAGTATTCACCACGTAGCTTAATACACTTTTCCATTCGCTCAAACCAGTTATTATAACATTTATTCCACTCTGAAGTGGGGGTGTTCAATATGGCTGACTTGAAAGCGTCGACTGCTTCTTCACCGGACTGGAACCTTTGACCACGTAGAATTTTCTTGATTTTAGGAAACGTAAAAAAATCGTTAGGACTTAGGTCAGGATTGTATGGAGGATGGTCAAGTAATTCTACTTTTTCCTGCTTCAAATACTCAATCGTTTGACGAGCGCTGTGTGAGCTTGCGTTGTCGTGGTGAAGGATGATGCGACGCTTTGAGTTCGATTTTCGAAGTTCAGCGATGACTTGTGGTAAACAAACTGTGATATACCACTCTGCGTTAACCATTCTGCGATCTTCAAGTGCAATAGTTGCAATATGACCGGTTTTTCCTACGAACGTGGCCACCATTTTCTTTGAAGTGCTTCGAGAGCGAACAACTTTAGTCGGCTTTGGCTCGTCTTGAAAGACTCAGATTGTAGATTGTTGTTTGGAGTCAGGATCGTAGGCATAGATCCAAGATTCGTAACCACTGATGATGTCGTAGACGTGATTTGACTCTCCTCGGTTAAACCTTTGCAGAGTTTTTTTACACCATTTGACGCGGGCCGCCTTGTGATCGTCAGAAAGCAAATGCGGTATCCAACGGCAAACAAGCTTTCTCACACCAATTGCTTCATGCAAGATCTTCTGAATGGTTGTCCCTGAAATGCCTAATAGAGCCTCTATCTCTCGATATGTCACATGACGATCTTCGAGAATTAGTTGTCTCACAGCAATGATGTTATCTTCAGTGAAGGCGGATTTTGGGCGTCTTTCACGAGATTTGTCACTAACACTAGTATTTCCACGCTGAAATTCTAAATACCAGCGTTCGACAGTCCGCAAATATGGGGTTTCATCACTGAATACAGATGTAAGCTCTTCATAACACTGAAGCCGTGTCAGGCCCCTTTTAAAGTTGTAATAAATGATTGCACGAACATTTTCCTTAGAAAGATTCATTTTCGTACGTGACCTGACAGATTTCAATCGACGCTGTGATTAAACAATAGCAATAATCCTAATACTTTCAACTGTTTTAAGATTCAAAATTTATACATCGTCGGCTTATTGCAAGAACTCATTAACTGCAAAAATTCACTAAATACGTTTTGATTTATAGTGGACTTCATTTGGCACATTCTACAAAACGCAAAAACTCACTTACTTCTATCTATTCAATTTTAGGCCTTGCTATGAAGTCCATAACTGCAACTTTGGAAATCAGGCATTTAGGAAACATCACTAAGCTGCTCAAGTTATTTTTATTAAATAAATAATTATTAAAATCACAACATACATATTAAACAGAACTCATTTTCACCATGTAATTAACTTTATCTAAACAAGAGTAGAATAATATCTTAGAATTTGGATCGATAAAGTTCATTATTTGTACTTAATTACTTTCTGTTATGAATAATTGATCATAAGTTCACAATAAGTAATCTTAATGAATTTTATCGAAATAAATTTTATGTAAAATATCATGATTTCAATTATTTAAGGTATTCCTAAAATCATTTATTGTTTTTAATTACCTACTTTTTATTTTCTCAATCGCATAACTTAATCTTAATAGCTCGCAGGAGACCGTCCCACGCTTCGTCTACCGATACGAAGTCTCCATTCGAGAACCTTTCGTCTCCAACGGCCATCTGTTTTTCTTGCTACGTGCCCCGCCCACTGCCACTTCAGCTTGCTAACCCTGTGCTATGTCGACCACTTTTATTCGTCTGCGGATCTGCTCATTTCTGATTCGATCTAGCAGAGAGATTATGAGCATAGCCCTTTCAATAGCTCGCTGTGTAACCTTGAGGAGGCCCATAGTGAGGGTCCACGTCTCGGCGCCATAGGTCATCACTGGCAACACGCACTGATTAAAGACTTGTCTTTAAGCACTGAGGGATTTTGGATGAGAAGACACTGTGTAACTTACCGAACGCTGCCCAGCCGAGTTGGATTCGACGATTGATCTCCACCTCGAAGTTTGATCCGTCTAATCGGACCATCTGCCCAAGGTAGACGTCTACAACTTCGAGGGTCGAGCCTCCAACTGACACTGGGGAAGGCCTTAGAATATGAGCATTCGCCATAACCTGGGTGTTGCCCATACTTATCTTGAGGCCCACCTGTTGAGCAGTGGCGTAGCTAGGTAACCAAGGGCCCTGGGGCAAATTAAGAAATGGGGCCCCACTGCTATGCAAACTGATTCGGTTTTATTAAAAAGAAATATGAAATGTACAAATACTTTAAAGATATTAAGCTACTTAAGCTTTTTTTGTGTACTGCAGGACAGGTAATAAAAATATTAAATAGTTACAATATAAATTACAATTACTACTTAGTGTAGGTTTGGCTTATAAAACGAAATAGAGAAGAGGTTATACAAGGGGAATAGACTAGGGTTTCTTAGATAAAGGCCGACCTTTATCAGTCAGCTGGTAGGACTGATCCTACCAACTGACTTCATAACAATTATTATTTTTTAGTTTTCGCAAAAGTATCAATGACTTCGTCCAATACCGAAAAAAGGGTTTAAATCCATGCTTGGTGCGGTTTTGTTTTTAACCCCCGACGTAAAAACGACGGAGTGTTATATGCTTCAGGTGGACTCTGTGTGTGTGTGTGTGTGTGTGTGTGTGTGTGGCATCGTAGCTCCCGAACGGAAAAGCCGATTACGATGTAGTTTGTCATGTTTGAAAGCTAAATTAGTCGGGTGTGTTCTTAACTAGATTTGATGAAAATTGATCCAAGATAGCCGCCGCTACAAAATGGTGGACTACATATTTTTGCACAAGTCCATCAATATGGATGTCAAATGACACCAACAAATAGCGAATTACCTTCTTAGTTTACTAGTCCGTCAATATGGGTATCAAATGAAAGAGCTTGACAAGGAGAACAATTTAAAAACTATAAAATAAAAATTTAAAAAACTCCCGACAAAAAGAAATACTTCAAAAAGTAAAAAAATAATAATTCATGCGTTGTCGTGTCGGGGGACCTTTGATCATTTCAAAAACACGTAGGAGTGCATTACTAGTTACAAATGAGTTCGCGTTTTACGAAAAAGACGCGTTTATTACTTCCTATACTTTGTAAAATATAGCTTGGGTCCTATGACAGATGTCAAAATGAGGTTCATAGGGATGTACGAAATTCGATGTAAATATCGATACTACCAGCTTTTATTGATGCATGTTACATAAATAATTAGGTTTAATTTAATTGTATGTATGTATTTCATTGTAATGAGAACGGAATATACGTAGCATACAAGGCGTCGGCACTCGTACTGATGAGAATGAGTGGAGTGGATCAGTGGAAGTTCATATCAAACAAGATGTTGGCGCGTGTATCTTATCCTATATCATGGCCCAAGAGCCAAACGCGTCGTGTCTTCTTACAAAATCCAAAAACAGGTTCAGCGCGTTGATGGATTCAATGTAGGATTTTAATTTACTCAATATTATTTAGGATCAAGTATATTGAAATATAAATATTATTATGATATTATTATGATATTAAATACCTAAGCAATAAGATTAAATTCTAATTATTTTTTTCTTATATAAATTTTAATTTTAAATTAAGCTTTATTCAAAATATGTGGTCACGATGATTCATCGCCCATCACTAATTAGCTCGGTATGCCCATAAAGTATGACATTGACAGCTACTACATTCAATAATAGAAAATTCAAGACTTCATGTGCGGGATTTCACTGACAGCTGTCATAGGACCCAAGCTACATTTTACAAAGTATAATTTATTAGACAGTTTGTCAGAAGATGATTCTGATTTTGAATTTGTTGCGCGTCTAGCTTCATTGACTGAAACGCCAAAAAATTGGATAGAACGCCATAAGGCTTAAAAAGGACCGAGGCGAATTTAATATCTTCCATGATTTATCCGTCTATTCCACCTAGTTACAAATAGCCAACTAGGAGTAATAGGTTTTAACCATAATGACATTATTTACCAGTGCTTTTGCTACTGGCTAGGAATATATAAGAAATGCAGGAAAATAAATAATGTCATTAACGTTAATGTATTAGCTTCTAGACTATGTAAAACACATTCATCCAATTTTCAACCGTAAGGACATTGTTTATTTTTAAATATGATGCATTATCTATATGTTTGTCCATCTATATATTTGTATACGTAGATAATAAGCTCACCATCTTTCCATATATGTCGATGCTCACAGATACTCTACGATAAAATATATCGTATCTGCGTAGTGTGTGGTAGCTCATACAATTTATATAGAGAGCGATATTGAAAGATATCTGTTCAGAAACAGATATCTTACTGTATTTGCGTAATGTGTGACATCCTTAACTTTGAATTTCACTCAACTGAGTAATCATGATTAAAGTAGGGTTGCATCCAATTTCCAAAAGTTCAGTTCGATCGAGATTTCTGGTAAGGATTCGAGGGCCCCCTGAGCTTGAGGGCCCCGGGGCACTGCCCCGCCTAGCCCCTTGGTAGCTACGCCACTGCTGTTGAGAGACTCGGTTGAGGTCGTCGAGCATTGTGTTAAGATCCTCCAGCGATCCTGCCATGAGAACGATATCGTCGGCAAAACGAACGTATGAATGTGGTCTACGGTACTATAACCTTTTCGGAAACCGGCTTGTTCGGGCGGCTGGAAGTCATCAAACCTGCGTTCGAGACGATTCGTGATAAACCTCGAAAACAGCTTATAAACATGGCTCAGAAGCGAAATGGGTCTGTAGTTGTTAAGAGAGACTTTGTCGCCTTTTTTGAAGAACAAGATCATCACGCTTCTGTTCCATGCTTCCGACGTAATATCTTCGAATAAGACGGAGTTGAAGAGATTCTGAACGACTTTAAGAATCGGTGTTCCACCCGCTGTCAGAAGTTCCGAAGTGATTCCGTCTTCTCCTCGTGCCTTGTTATTTTTAAGCTGCTTGAGGGCCACCCTAATCTCGTATAGGGTGATGTCCGGGATATCCTCGGTGTAGTGTCACGTTAGCTTAGCTCTTGGATTTTTAACCGTATCAGTAGCAGGCTTGGTGACTGAGGTAATCAAACTGTCCATAAAACCCCTCGATCTCCCCCAAAACATCTGCCTTAGTCGACGCGACACTGTCGTCCTTCCTGTTCAGCTTTGTCAACTGGCTCTACCCAATAGACAAGTCTCTTGCAAACACTTTGGAGCCTTTATTTCACTCAATCGTTTCCTTAATACACTGAGTATTAAAGGCACGGATGTCGTGTTGCAAAGACTGCTAGATACGTTTATTGAGCTGCCGATGTGCTTCAGCGTCATTGGTAGACTGCAGCCTCATAGACCGTCGTTTGACCATGAGTTTGAGGGTGTGATCGGTGAGCTTCTGTGGTCTATCTTTTCGACGGTGCCTGAAGAATTTGGAGCCCACTGAATGGACAGTTTCAATCAACCTGTTATTTATCTCGTCCACTGTACTGCATTCTTATAGGCAAGAGAAGCGATCCGAAAGTTCGAGTTGAAAGCTCTCGGGGTACTGTATATGAGAAGCTCTAGGCCGGAGCGTAGACCTCATCAGACGGGATCTCTCCAGATTAATATTCAATGTGCCTCTAACCATTCGGTGATCACTTCCGGTTTTCACCCCATGGATCACTGAGACATCATTGAATATCCGTCTATGCATCGTCATGGTGAAATCAATCTCATTTTTGGGACGACTACCGGGGCCCATCCAGGTCCATTTCCTGTGAGGCGACTTCTTAAAGAAAGAGTCCATCATAAAGAGTCGCTCTTTCTCAAGAAAGTCGGCCAGCCTCCAACCCCTTCGGTTACGCTTCCCATACCCATATTGCCCCAATCTCAACTCGTTATCACCACTCGTACCCAGTTTTGCGTAGAAGTCCCCCATAACAACACTGAAGTGTGATTTAGAGGCATGTATGGCTCTACTAATGTAATGACCTTCAACAAGTATCTCTTGGACACTCTGAGTACCAGGTACCCTGCTCGACACACTCGTGATGGATATGATGTTATTTATGAGGGACCTATGGACGAAGAACCCGACACCACCTTGCGACTTCTCGTCGCCCTCGCGGTAGTAGAGCAGGTTGCCAGACTTCAGGGTTATTGTGTCTTCTCCCTCTCTTCGGACTTCGGATAACCCAACGATGTCCCAGTGCAACTTGCTCAATTCTTCGTCCAGCTCTGCTAGCTTCTCGTCTGTCCTCATTGTGCAGATGTTGTGTGTCACCAGCGACAACCTACATTTGCATCGGTTGTCCATTGTGCATGCTTTGGTCGTCTGATGGAGGGATCCCGCCCGGCGATTCTTAGCACCCCTAGTCCCAGCGCATAATATTATTATTATGGATAATTTTTGAGACTATGTAAGTTGTCGCTAGTATCTAGGTATTTGCAACATTTATAATTTGCTATTGTGCGAATATCTAAGTGCTAATGACAACTGTTAAGACAAATTTTATTTTTCAGTTTATTTTGTCATGTTTATTAAACTTCCAATTGCTTATTGATTTAAATTAGCTCTGTTTATTACCTCTTTATTCAAAGACTGACAGCTTTATAAGTTTTTTGTGATAAAAAATTGTTATTTTAATTGTTAGGAAGAATTGAATTAGTTTTTTATAGGACTAGCACTGTTATGTTTAGGATAATATTGGTTATCCCTTTTATAAAATAACAATTTGATTAGATTTTCGTTGTTTTATTATAAATTAAGAAATAATTAAATCACATACCGAACAGACTTGCAGTAGACAGAAGTCATTAGCTTTTTTTTGGTATTTTTTAAAAATAAATGACTTTGTAGGATTACTGACTATCGCTTGTTTTAATTAATATAACATTTAAGCTAATCGAAAAAATTAAATTTTTCATCCCCGTCATTAATATAAGGATGCTATGGGCAAATCAACATAAATCGAACTAAAATACCGTTTATCTCAGAATAGTGAATTGGTCACATAATGACTTCTTGCAATAAGCCGACGACATATTCGAATATAGAACAGTTCCAAATTCAAAATTGCCGGGAAATATAGAAACGACAGAACTTAAAAGGCATGCCAGGTATCTTTTTGTGTACAAATAACAAAGAGTTATTAACTCAGTTGGGGTCGGCTTTCCAGTCTAACTGTGATGCGGCTGAACTTCAATATTTTACGTGAAACGACTGCCGCTGACCAATGATCCAATTACCAATGGCGATATCGAAGTTCCAAGTTAGACTGGTTGAACTTTTGAGAACTCCCAACTATCCGTAACGGCTGCCATAGATGTTTGTATGGCAACCGGGACAGACGGCTTAACGTGCTCTCCGAGGCACGACCAGACCAGTGCAAACAGCCATATTCATGCATAAAACTTTTTTGCACTGAGCGGGGATCGAACCCGCGCCCTGAGCGTAGCAGGCGCGTGCACTACCGCTACGCCACGGAGGATGTCTTACAGGAGTTATCTATCTATCTATTAATCAAATTGAGGAAAGAGTTGAACAGCGGATTCCGAAGTCAACCAAGAACAAGGACATACACTGTGATGTACTGTACTTGTAAAGCAATTAGTATGCTGACTGTTCAAATCAAATTTAGATAGGAAAAAGTGAATGCTTCGACGGATTCGCACCCCCGATATTTCTCTATAAGGACATAACATAAACTCACGCTTATATCCCCGAAGGGGTAGGCAGAGGTGCTAGCACCCACATTTCGTCAGTTTATGTTTAGGTATTTTTTTTTGTAAACACATACATTATAATACATAGACACACCCAGACCTATTCAGATATTCATATTCATGCACACAAATATTTGCACTGAGCGGGAATCGAACCCACGCCTACGTAGCAGTCGCGTTCACTACCGCCTGTAAAGGTACTATGATGACGACAATTTTTACAGTGATGGTTATAGATGCAGCTGAATTACCTACTTACTATATATGCTTTTATATTGACATGGTCATTTACACATTCACTGTTAAATTCATCGGGATATTTACCATGTTTGTTTGTGTGTGTGTGTGTGTGTGTGTGTGTGTGTGTGTGTGTGTGTGTGTGTGTGTGTGTGTGTGAGTGCGTGCGAGCGTGCGTGCGTGCGTGCGTGCGTGCGTGCGTGCGTGCGTGCGTGCGTGCGTGCGTGCGTGCGTGCGTGTGTGTGTGTTACTAACTATAGTCCAAAACTTATTACATCGTACGATGCGATCGGAACGTCAACATCAGTGTTTACCGGTGAAGGTATTTGGTATGCAACTCGAGTGAAGGTTGTTTGTTTACGATGCCACACGCGCCCCGAATACTCCGTCAAGTGTATAGGGTTGTACCAAAATTTAAACTGAGGTCCTTTAACAATTTCTCTGTGACGTTATCCATGTTGATAATTATTATAGAAACACACTAAACATTGTTGCACTTAAGGTACAATGTTGAATTTAAGGACATAATTATTTCCTAAAATAAAATACAATAAAAGTTTAAGTCTACCTATATGTGTGATATATATGTATGATATATATGTATGTGTGTAGGTATATTTATATGTATGGGTCGTATGTATGTATGTGTGTATGTATGTATGTATGTATATGTCTATATATATGTACCTGTTTAGGTACATTTTTATGATCTTGTGTTTTTATCTTTGATGTACACTTCAGACTGCCTTCATTATGATGCTCCTCTGAAACTCAAAGGTTTGCTGGTAGAGAACTCATTGTGAGTTAAGCTCGCCTTTGTACATGATTCTTGCAAAATGTATGTGAATAATCTCTATACTTTGTGTGTGCAATAAAGAATTAAGAATACAAATAACAAAACAATTATCCAAATATCAAATACGATATGGCAAATGACAATAATCAGTAACCTGTAACTAGTTAAGTATCAATAAAAAATACCGAGTTTTTTAATTACCTTGTCAGAAAGTTGAGTAGGGTCAAAATTTTCTTGCTTTGACTTTGTAATTTCGTTCTCTCTATCGGTCAGTGCTTTTACTTTTTAGAGCAGTTATAACCGAAGTTGTCTTAAATATTAAGGGCACAAAAGGTTTCAATTACCTACTCTATATAGGTATTAAACTATCAGAGAGCTTAGTACGAAAAGCTATCGAATACGTAATGTAAAGGTATCGAGAGAGCTAAGCATTGTGATTGGCAGTCAGCCTCTTGTGAACCTGATTGCGTGTGTAGCCAATCAATAGCAATGCTCTGTTCTGTCAAACATTACGAATTCGGTAGTATTTCGTGCTAAGGCTACTTTACGATGTGCGATAGAAAAACGGCCTAAGTACAAGGTCTAAGCAAGAGATCTTAACCAATCACGGACCTAATCTTGTCCGGCAATAAATGCGTTCTTCGCGATTCGCAAATCTATCATAGAATCGAAATTTATAGAGCAAAGCCATACTTCTAGTTATAGCAACACGAATGGGCCTTGTCTTAGAAATCTAGACTCAGAACAACCTTTTAAATATGAGTAAAGCTGTAGGTATATTCTAAGTAAGTAGGTGGGTTCTGCATGTAAGGTTGTTACTGAACGTCTTAGGTATAGCTAAATTGTCTTCACTAAAGTGTCATAAGAGAAATAGTTGTCAATAGTCGCACAGGCGCATGCAAGGTGCAATCGCAACTGTATCGCAACATTTCTGAAAGTAATGCATTTTGCCTTACTTCATTTGAACTAGAAGAACCAAAATGGTCATGGCCAGATATGAGAGACCTACCTACGTAACTTGACAACCCTAAATGTGTTGATCAAATAAATCTACCACAATAATTAGGACCAAAACACGTAAGATTGCAACATCCAAGTAAGACTTACTGTCACTAGACAAAGCACCTCATTGAGTTCAGAGTAATCAACGATTTCGATCATCACTATGTTCACTCAACTGTTAACAGTTTTCACTTTAGTTTTAATATATGTGTCGGGAGAAGAGTCATCCGGTAACATCATAAGCACTACAGTAAGTGACGGAGTTACCAGTATGGGGTACAAAGTAGTGTATGGTGATGAAGATCTATCTATTATAAACGAAGTTGTAAATGAAGATGAAAAGAAAAGCACGAAGAGAATTAATTTGAATGAAGAAATGGCGCCGTTGCCACCGCAAGACGTGAAATGTCTAATGTCTGTAGACCGATACTGCTCTAAGGAGATGGGTGAATTGAAAAGTTAGTAGTCTTGTATTATTTGGCTTGAAGGGTTCCGAGATTTTTAATACATAATTATGTTACAAAAAAATCTATTGTAGTAAGAGATGTACCTATGGTAGCAGATGACTCGAGTACACTTTACAATAATGTATGTACACGCACTCGTGAAGTAGGATTCGTTATCAATATTAATAATATTAGTGAAATCCAGCGTTAAATATTTTGATTCTGAGATGGATAGATAAACAAAAATACTCGTATCTATAGGACCTCTTATACTTAGGAGTGTATATAGAATTAGAAATAACATTTACTGTGTGCTGCAAATTAAAAAATGAACGTGAAGTGTGATACTGTTTGCATAATTGAAAATTTTGTAAGAGGGCACCTCTTAGTCTAGTCATTCCCTGAATCTTTTTCCCAACTCAGTTGGGGTCGGCTTTCCAGTCTAACTGTGATGCGGCTGAACTTCGATATTTTCCGTGAAGCGACTGCCATTTGACCTCCACAACCAATGGTCTAATGACCAATGGCGATATCGAAGTTCCAAGTTAGGCTGGTTGGACTTTTGAGGGCTCCAACTACCCGTAACGACTGCCATAGATGTTTGTATGGCAACCGGGACCGACGGCTTAACGTGAGTCTAGTATATTTTGTAAATAGGCGATAATTTTATAGGGTCAAATTATGATAATCGAATACATTTAACGTGTTATTTTACTTCAATATTGGCGCTGTTGGGGGCCTCTGGCAAGTGTGAATAATCATGACGACATAACGAGTCAGTTTAACTGCCAATGTGTTAAGATTGACTTTCACACGAAATAACTTGGTGTGAATTTCCAGAAACGAGAACGCATTTCTTATAAACTGTTTTTTCTATCTTTTTAGGTATTTTGATTCAAGCTGTTAAACAAGACTGTGCTAAATGTTCAGTGGAAGATAAAGAAAGAGCTGGCAGAGTAATAGCTTCACTGATGACCCACGACCCAACCGCTTGGAAACTCTTCCTCACTAGGTACGATGGCCTGAGTAGAGTTCAGAGGATTCTTGGTTAAGTCAAATTCTACAACTAGCCTTAATATTCAATAATTAACGGTTGATGTATTAGAACATTGCGCGTTAGTTGTTGTTTTAGTTAGTTTTGTTGATTTTAGGTTCTGGCCTGTAACAGAAGCAAATCTTAGAACATTGGATCATCTTGAGTTTTGATTTAGCAGGTACCAAATTTAGTTAGTACTAAACTCTTGTCTTCATTCTGTTCCATTCCTTTCTGCTGACTGAATTTTACCCCCAAATGAATCCTACCTCTTACTATTGTAAATGTGAACGTTTGTGAAGATGTTTGTTACAGAATTATGTTTTCTGAAATTTGGTACAGGGACAGATTATTGTCTCGAATAAAAATTATTACTTTTTAATAGTTTTGAATTTAACCCCCATGGGAAGGAAGGGACCAAGGTCACAAATCAGTTAAAATTCCTATAAGATTTTCAGGGAATTCAAAAAATGCATTGTTGTTCGTACTCTATAACGTGTGAATAGCTTCGGTTGCTATTGTTGTAGATCTGCTCTTCAAGCAAGGAAAACAGAGAAACGTAAGAAATTAAAGGAAATTAAGTTGAGACCTGTAGGGAAGCCAGAAGAAGTAATAAGACCTCCCGGCAATATGTACGCTTTGCCAGGTGTCCAAGTTAGAGTTAGGAGGTCCATGGCTGAATTGGTACATTAAATGTCATTTTCTGTGACATTTATTTATTGATGATATGCTAATTACGGTATTTATTAAATAATTTAAACATGCAGCGTTGTTTCATTTAATGTTAGACACCCAGCTTAAATCCATGTCGGCAATACAGTTTTCTTTAGACTTTCATACCTAAATTATGTAATTATGATATTGGCGTTGTTCTCGGTGGCATCTAATTATTAAACTCTACTTACTTCATCTCCATTGAAATGCTTTATGACCAGACTTGGAAAACCTTTGAATATACTTTATGAACCTTGTCAATAAATTGAAACTTACGTATGCTATAGATTTTATGATGATCACCGTCGTAGTAATTTACTGTTTGCGATCAACGTTGAAATCCTTAGAATCCATAGTTTGCTTATTTATTTTGGATCGGTATATTAGTTTTAACTACAATGACTGCTGTTTGACCTCCAATATCCAACAGGAAAACATGCACTGGAGCCTTATTCACTGTTTAGCGAAAGAGCATCGACTAGTAGATGACGTCTTGGTTTCGTGGGTGTTTTGTATGCAATGTCCTCAAGAATGCAAAAAAAGAACAGTTTTATTGTACTTAACTAGCGGCTTTCAATTATATTATTATAAGGACAATATCCTGTTCCAATGCAAATGTCATTTGTACAACTTTAAAGGTCTTTCGTCGCACAACGGTCCAATCAATCTTCAACAGTATTATTTGAAAAACCTGAGCTATCGGTTGTGATATTAATTTTATCTTCTAAATTTTGTTTTTCTGTTAAATACTTCGCTTTGTAACTGCCATCTGATTTGTATCTGCAAACAAATTAATCATCATACCTACTATCGAAGTTCTAATCAATACGTGTTTGATTCCTATCGATAATTATTATCTTAGTTTTGTTCTTGACTGCATCCGGGATTCTCGCCTTAGAACTCTTCGCTTATTCTTTCTCCATTTTTTTTTGTTATGGCACGACAATTTGACTTCGCCTCCCCTGATGTTAAGCTGAAGGCAAAGTCTTATGAAAGAGGGTCAGCATTGCAATCACGTACAGTGCTATGGCACTCAGCTTGACGACCTCATCAGATGCTTTTTCACGACTCGCTAAAAGGACCTGGGACTGTAGGAATAAGGAAACACGTGCGCCGGTAAGAAATTCCAACACTTCTTTTGATTTGAATTGCGACCCAAGAAGTTCTGGCTTGACGTCGTGAAGGGTGATATACCAGTGGTCTCACTACCATGAACGCTCAAGATAGTGTGAAGTGGAGGAGGAAAGTAGGAAGGCGGACTCTGACCTCCGAGTTCACATTGACCTTGGATGCAATCAGGAATATCGTCTTCATGATGATGATGACTTGATGATGATTGACATATATTAGCTTTCACGGGAATAATCCCATAGTCTCATACAGGCACCCTGTAGCCTTGTCGTCGTCCGTTAATTGACTGGCAGTCATCAAGACAAACTATTCATGGTAAGAAATAGGAGAGAGTTGGTTCAATTGAAATGACAATAGAACTTACTTTTCTTCCAGTTTAGTCCAATCGTCAGGTCTGTGATCGATGAGGTAGTGCATCACTTGGTCGGCTCCAGTTCTTTGCCTTTCGGTACACTTTTTGCAGTCATTGGCTATGGCGTCAGGAAGATTTTCTGCAACGGTGCTCAGAATTTTGGTTTTTGGTGATATAGTATACCTATCAACTTATTTACGGACAATTTTTTTATTATTTATATATAAAAGAATATTAGCAACCGAAGTTACTAATATTCCCTGTAACCCCTCCAGCTAAGCTTTATTATTTAAATATTTTTCACTTTATTTTTTTATACAAATGATTTATATACTACAGTGAGCTTTCCATGAACTGTCAGAAGAGCTCGTGCTGCGGGTGAGAAAGAAGGATAGAGCTGCCTTTTACATGAACGCTTATAAGATGTCGTGATAGAGTTGTAGATCTGCGAACAATACTCCAAAATAACGCTGTGGAAATGACCCACTATGTATTTTCTATACCTGCCCCGTAAACAAGTGGCAAGTTGGCCGTCGTTTTGTCGAATAGAATAGAATGTAAATTTGTTTGGGATAGACAAAACGAATAACGAATGCTCTATGCCATCACTTCATCTTAGCTCTTTCTATTGCCTTATTAGGTTGACTACTTGTAATGAAATTTTAAAGCAATTAGTATGTTAATAATTTAAATCGGAAGGAGTGAATAGATTCGAACAGTCGGTCTATTCCTTACAGGGAGAACGCTGAGTCAAGGAGCCAAGGCGATGGTGGGGGTTGGGAGCTATCTACCAACAGTCATATTCGTATGACTTACCTATCGGTTGCAATGAATGATATTACATAACATAACATAACATAAACTCACGTCTATATCCCCGAACGGGTAGCCAGAGGTGCTAGCACCCACATTTCGCCAGTTTATGTTTAGGTCCCAATGTAATAGGTTGCGAGTCTATTGCCATTAACTGCGATAAATACACACATAACTTCGAAAAGCATATTTATTAAACATTGTTGGTTGACTACTCACTCTGTAGTTCTTTCCCATCCGGAGTACAAGGTCCTTCTTCTAACAAGCACCTCACATAGTTTGTTAGTATTCGATCATTAGCCAAGATTTCATTCAGTTCAATTCCATCATATTTTGTGGTGTAAGTTGATGTTTCGGCCATATTGTTCGGAATAGCACAATATGCAACCAAGAACATCGTTATTACGATGTATTTCATTACTACCTAAAACAGAAAAAGTATAAACAAACATGTCTAGTTTCTTATACCACTTATGTGGCAGACAAGCATACACCCCACACGATGGATAGTGGCCGGCGTGGGTTATGGACCTAGGAACCTTATTGAAGAGGCGGTTAGGGCTGAAATTTATAATTACTTCAGAGCCGTCAGTCAGGAGACAAATTGGTAGTAATATTAAGTACAGATTCAGTAGGTACTTAATAATGTTGGTTTACCTAGGTTTTACTTAACGATTGCTGTGTCCTATAGGTACCAGCCTAAATAAGATTCTAAATTAATTCCCACCTCACCTAGAAAGAAGACCGTGATACAATTTTTGTTTGGTTTGGCTTGTTCTGGACCCCGTTTATACTAATTGTTAACTGTTATCAAAACATTGATATTACAATAAGTGCCATTGAATATTCAGCTTTATGCACATAAAATTTAAGGTCCAAAATTAACTGAAAAAGTATTCTATTAGTAGTATTCTATATTACATCGTTTCCTTCACTCTACACGATGCCGTTTTTTAGATTTAAAGTATCAATGGTAAATTTAAAGTATCAAAGTATCAATGGTTTGATCAAGTATGTTGACAGCAGTTTGACTTCTGTCAACGTACTGGGTATATACCCTATCCAGTATGATAAGAGAATTCAATAATTTTACTACTTTAAATTACTACATGAACTTACAGCTTCACAATCAATCCACAAATAAGAATATCACTGCAATGCCTGTTGAGATCAGTATTCGTTTTATATATCTATTCAGATAATAGCATAATGATCTTAGACAGTTCCGTCTTACTTATTTTACATTGTTAAATTCACTTAGTATAATGTCAAAATTACTAGTTAAGTACCTATGTAGTATTTTATTATCATGACTAGGTGACCCGCGCAACTTCGTCTGCGTCACCCCGTTTTTGCAACATTTTTCATTCCCGCTCCGGACCTGTCTGTAGTAGCATGATGTTATATACATATAAACCTTCCTCTTTAACCTTTCTATCTATTAAAAAAACCGCTACAAAATCCGTTGAGTAATTTAAAAGATTTAAGCGTACAAAGGGAAATAGGGACAGAGAACGCGATTTTGTTTTATACTAGGTATGTAGTGATAAGCTGGATACACTGTCACTATAACCACAGATAACATAATACTAAAGTACAGATACCTCATCCCATACAAGAAAATGCGACCACCTTAACTCGGGCTATTTTTCGGGCTATATTTTTTTTTTTTTTTTTTTTTTCTCCAATTTGGCAAGTAAGAAATGTATGCCAGTGTCAAGTTAAAACGAGGAAACGTTTATTTGTACAATGTAAATACTAGTTAGAATGATTCTTGATGATGGTGATGACGATGACGGATGATAGTTGCCCCAGTAAAGTAGTGGAGACTTTACTAGAAGCTTTCCTAAGGGAGATTTGACACCAACACGAAAAATCACAATTCACTACAATATTCCACTTTCGTACACTTGTGCACTTTGTCTAAGCCGTTATGTCTAAAACTCCACCATTTTTACACATAAAAACTCGAATTTACACCAATATTAGAAAATGAAACACAGGAGCGTTGTGACACTTTTCGCGTTCCCGCCAAAACTCCGGGCTATATTTAAATATAACTGTTTGCCACTAGATGTCAATGAAATAGCCCGAGATTCAGCATAAATATGTTACGCAGTCATAGCCAATAGATGGTGGTGTTCTATATTTTCAAGATCAAGAAGTTCATTCTTAATAAATTACAATGGGGTAGGGGCCGTAGGGGTGAACGACATTGGTCAAATCTGATATTAGTCAAATCGGCATTTCGTCCAATGTGACAATACGTAATCACAGTGTTGGCACAATGTTACTAATTTTATAATGTTATGACTGTGAATGCGACGTAATATAGATCGCATTTCCAAACTCTCAATTCGGTTATTTCCAAAGGGGATATTCGCACAAGCAAAATCCCAAAATCCTCTTTTCGTGAGCTGAGCTATGACTTTGAATTCTTGAGTGTGTTGAGTACGAATTTGATGTCATTTTAGTATTGTATTCTCTTTGGTCATTTTTGGAAAACCAATATGGCTGGCCGCCGCGCTGTCCCAACTAAATTGCAATATGGGTATGGTGTAATGGGTTTTTGAGTATGCTGAGTACGAATTTGAGGTCATTTTTGGAATCCAATATGGCCGCCGCGCTGTCCCATATAAATTGCAATATGGGTATGGTGTAATGGGTTTTTGAGTATGCTGAGTACGAATTTGAGGTCATTTTTGGAATCCAATATGGCCGCCGCGCTGTCCCATATAAATTGCAATATGGGTATGGTGTAATGGGTTTTTGAGTATGCTGAGTACGAATTTGAGGTCATTTTGGAATCCAATATGGCCGCCGCGCTCTCCCATATAAATTGCAATATGGGTATGGTGTAATGGGTTTTTGAGTATGCTGAGTACGAAATTGAGGTCATTTTTGGAATCCAATATGGCCGCAGCGCTGTCCCAACTAAATTGCAATATGGGTATGGTGTAATGGGTTTTTGAGTATGCTGAGTACGAATTTGAGGTCATTTTCGGAATCCAATATGGCCGCCGCGCTGTCCCAACTAAATTGCAATATGGGTATGGTGTAATGGGTTTTTGAGTATGCTGAGTACGAATTTGAGGTCATTTTTGGAATCCAATATGGCCGCCACGCTGTCCCAACTAAATTGCAATATGGGTATGGTGTAATGGGTTTTTGAGTATGCCGAGTACGAATTTGAGGTCATTTTTGGGATCCAATATGGCCGCCGCGCTGTCCCAACTAAATTGCAATATGGGTAGGTATGGTGTAATGGGTTTTTGAGTAGGTATGCTGAGTACAAATTTGAGGTCATTTTTGGCATTTGGCTTAGTCAGCCAGGGACGCCACAAGTATTGCCAATGGAGCGGTTGCTCCGGGTCATTTGCAGCAGGTGTTTGGTCTTTTTAGCTTTTATTGTGCACACGGGTGCACTATCCTCCTCCTGTGAGAAGGTATGCAAGGGTCTATAATTCTAAATATGAGACCAACATAATAAGGTCATCTAGGCAAGTTTAGGTCTCTACTAACTACAAATTAAACAACCGTAAAATAAAAACAATAAATAGTATTTATTTAAGAAATTAGTTGTAAACAATAATATGTAGGTATCTATTACCTAACGTAATGTTTATAATTTGATGCTGTTACCTCACAATCATCATCCAAAAATTAAAAACAAACGCGATAGTGTCTGTTAAAAGTGGTTTTATTTCAATGTCTTTAATACAACATAAGAATTAATAAGGTAATATGGTTACTGAATTACAAATTAGGAGCCAGAAGCATTACATACCCTTTATTAATTTTCAAAAATGTGCCACATAAAATGCAATAATAATTCTGCATTTTATTGTACGTAGGTATTACCTACTTTAATTTACATAATTGAGAATTTTACTTGATAAAATTGTATAAATAAAACTAATATCATTCATTCAAATGAATCATTTGATATCAATTTAGGTCAGCTTTTAGATTCCTTTGAGAGTCGAAAGCTTGTTTAGGGAAAGGTATAACAAGCCATCAATATACCTATTGCTTTTTATTACGCAAGAGTCAGTAATCTAAATGTTTTGAAAAGGATCAACTCATTTTAGGTGATTTTCAACTGAACTAGTCTATAATCCGTTATTTATTTTGTAAAATTCTCAATTTGGAAGCGGATTGCAATGATTTTTGCGTGATTTACAAAAATCATAAATTTTATTTATTTTAAATAGCGCCATCTAGGATCACAAGTAGCGAAAATATTGGATTATGTTACGGTCATTACGGACCTGTATCTATTTAGTACTGAAAAAAAACGTGCACGGCGCTGTTATTTTAACAATTTATCGAAATTATATATAAAAGTTCATTATTTTATGTTTTTATGCTACAATGATTTTAGTTTGATTAGAAAATAACATTTATAGTATCTCATTCTTGTTTATTAAGAATTTTATACAAGTGGTGTAATAAATTGATACACATAACGCCATCTAGGATATTTTAGTAGTCACTAAATATTTTATGTTAGTAATGAGGACCCAGTGCTATAACTAGAGGGCCAGTATAACATTTTACATTCATTAAAATTATGTCAGCTTTACAGTTATTTATTGCGTAAAAATTGATTAAAGCATATTTTATAGAAGAATCATCTACATTTATTACAATAATTCGATTAACCAAATGATTCAAACTCTATAATATATTCTTACGTTTATGAAACTAAAATCTTTCCTAGTAAAATTGTCGTGTCTATATATTAATACTTAGTTACTAATTAGATTATTATTTTTCGAATAAATTGACAACGCAAAATTTGAAACGGTGACATCTTATCCGAAGATGAAATATTTTTAGAGAAAGTTATTATTAGCCGCAGTATTAGCGGTACTATCATAATTTTGCATTCCATCTCTTCCATTTCTTTCTTCTCCATTCGCCAAACTTCCATCCTGGTTTTCTATTTTGTTAGTGCCTTGTTCCTTAAAGATTTTAATATTCTGTTGGAACTCAAGTCTTCGTTATCTTTCTTATTATTTATCTTTTCTAACTAGGTTACCTGGTTTAACATTTTATGCTGCTACCATTGAGTTATTATTACTACATACTTGCTACCTGCCTATATTATACAAAATATTCACTTAAAGAAAAAAAAATAGGACTATCATTAAAAACAATGATAGACATAGGCCTAGATCTTTATCTTGAAGTTAAATTAGTTATAGAAATATTAGATCCATATTCTGGGTTCCTGTGCAGGTAAGTAAATTATTAAACAGCATCACAACATTCACAACGGAGCGCGACGCGGCGACGTGAGAGGTCGGCAGCCACAGCCACAGATAGTTCATATCAAACAGGTACCAAAATATGTATGGCCGATGGCGTTCGTGCAGTTGTATTCCCGAACGCGCTGTCGGGTATCGTCGGCCGCATTCGACTGACGTCGGCCGTCGTAGTCGCATGCTGTCTGCGAGCGCCGTTTATAACATAATTTTGTTTTGATTGTGTGTGAAAATGGAGGACATTGACGTAGATAAGTTTACGTCCTTAATAAAGTCCAAAGAAAGTATTTGGAACTATAAGAGTTCGGCTTATGCTAACAAGAACCAGCGAAGGAACGATTGGCTATCAGTGTGTAGAGGTATGATCCCTGATTTTGATGAGAAAACAAATGAAGACAAAAATGATCTCGGTAAGAATAACACATCATTTACGCAACATGTTTGTTTATGTGTCTTTGAATGTTTATTTTGTGCATGTTTTACGCGTTAACTGTGTTTTATTTCTGTCACAATGCTGAGCAATGCGTGCAGTTACTTCACACAAAATGGTATGTGTAGATAAAGACCGCATCGCGGCGAAACCGCACTAACCGCAATCAAGGGTGCGAAAGAGAGATATCCGATGACGCGCATATAGCGATATCCTGCTCACACATTTGGCGTTCGTGTTTCTGTTTACTTACAAGGTGAATGTCAGATGACGTCAGAATAACCTACTAAACTCAGATTGTTTTTTTAATTATTTGTGTTCGAGGATTTCTACAGGAATATTTATTCTGAGATAGAGAAGTTGTAGTAATTATTGTTGGTATCACAATCATAAGCAATGTATTGTACTTTATTATATTTTAGGTATTGTACCTATGCAGGTAAGTAAGTAGGAACCTACAGTACAGCTGTTTGTTAAAAAAACATATTACTCAGGTAGGGTAGGCGTCGGGATTGTTTGCCACCTAAGTGTTAAGTGTAAAAAAACACCACGTGATACAAAAAACCTACCTACTCAATGAAATACCTATGCCATTCACATCTTTGAGCAAATTAAAATAATATTAAGTATACAATTGCCTAAACATTATAAATTATGTATTAGACATATATTTTGTATTGTATAATTAATTATGAGGAAATCTCGTCATTAATTATGAAATCTCTATATTTATATATTTTATATCCTTCATATTTAGGTATAATTTTTTTCCAGATTATGAAACCATAATTTACGATGATATTTATTCACTACTTAATACTTTGTTATATACTACTTAGGTGGCAAACAAGCACACAGCCCACCTGATGGAAAGTGTTTATAGATGTTTGTAACACCAGAGGCGTCACTTTCGTGCTGCCGACCCTACAGAAACTTTCAACTGCCCTTTATGAGGAACCCCATATTGTAATCGCTTGGAAAAATCACAACAGGAAGCTCATTCCAGAGCCCTCTGCTTGTCTGCCGGGGTGCGACCCGGGTAGGGACTCAAAGACGCTTATAAAGGTGCGTTTTTGGTCGGTTCGAGTCTGACATAACCTCTCCAACCGGTTCTGGTGGGGGGGGGGAGTATCCATGGGGATTTTTCGCACTATAAAAAAAGGAGCCCCCTGCTTCACACTCCTTCATGCTTCATACTTATTGTAAATGCGAACACGTGTACCGATAGATGCAACGTTGGGTATTTTAAGCCCATCAAAGTCTAAGGGGCCAAGCCAAACTCATCAGTATGTTGATACACCTACTGACTGACGAGACTCTGATGCAGGGATTTCTGGATTGTTAGGGATTGTTGGGATTTCTGATTTATTGATGGTTGTGTTGTTGTGGTATTCCTCATTTTCTTCAAGGTTTAAAAGATATATTTGACAAGTTGCAATATGTCACTGACTTCGGTATGAACGCAAAGGTGTTTTAAACTTGTATACAATTTGTTGGATAAGTATTCAAATAGTTAGAAGAAAAAGTGTTAGAGATAAGTGTACTTGTGTACAACAATTATTGTGTTTTGAGAAGTCTTCTACAAATGTATCCAACATTTTTACAACTTGTTTCTTGGTGAGAAGGAGGGGTTAGAGGTTGAATTGTTCGGACTGTCTCTTTTGGGTACATCTACTACTCTAGATAGCTACTTCTTATATTTAGTTTATTGATGTATTTATAATAATTATTTATATTTAATGATACGCGCAACTTCGTCTGCGTCACCCCGATTTTGCAAAATTTTTCACATCTGCTCCGCTCCAGTTGAATGTAGCATGATGTTATATACATATAAACCTTACTTCAATCATTCAATCACTCTATCTATTAAAAAACCGCAGCAAGATCCGTTGCGTAGTTTCAAAGATTTAAGCATATATAAAGTGACATAAAGACATAGGGCTATAGGGACTGAGGACGCGACTTTGTTTTATACCATGTAGTGATAGGCTCGCCCCCTTATACGTGGGACCGAAAATCATAGTTGACGAAATATGGGTGTTTAATACACCTCTGCCTACCCCTTTGGGTATTTTTTTATAAGGAATGAACAGTGTTTTCATTTCTACTTTGTGTCCTAAATTATGACAGTTCATAATTATATATTTTTCTTTACAGTACTCCAGCATCAAACAAAATGGAGGGTTTTGCGCGATGGATTCACTAGAAGTGTAAAAAACTACAATGAGAAACTTGAAAATGGATCTCAAGGAAAATTATACTTATACTATGAACAGTTGCACTTCTTACACGACCTGTACGACGTTAAAAAGATTGCTGCCCAAAATAACTCTATTAATACTCCTAAAAATAAACCGCGAAAATGTAAAAAGCGACGCATAAATAATGATGGCGAATCATCTCAAGATATAGAACACCAAAGAACTACAGCAGATGTTAGAGAAGCAAAAATTAATAAGGTTGCAGAAACTACGGATGAAAATGGAATGGAAGAAGATAAATTTTTTTTGTTGTCTTTGCTTAATGACTTTATGAAGATTCCTGCGGATCAAAAACTAGATGCGAAAGGGGATATCATAAGTGTGATAAGACATTATAAAAATACACAGTTTGATGCTAGAGGTGCATACTGTTCTGCCCCCACAACGTTACCAGCCACGGCAACTGACAGTTACTTCGACAATGATGGTACAGATGATTGTTCACGGCAAAGTTGTTCACCGATTGAAATAAAATTTGATATAAAGGCACCTAATAATGACCCATTAAAATACTGTTAAATTATATCTATGAATGTCTTCTGAGTATAAATGATCGTATGATTAAAAATAATTTTAACGTAGGCAATAATTACGACGAGGTGTGTATAGTTTTAATAAAAGGAATAATTAAATTGCAGTATTTTGATGATAAGAAATGTTTTTTTTTTCGTGAGAATATTTGTGCATGCATCCTTTCTTTAGTAAGTCATTTAGTGCTTTATATTCGAAAGTGTCTCACTTTTGTGCGTAACTGTATTATAACTTTTCAAATCACGATGTACAAATGAGTTTGAATGGAGCTCGATGTTTGACAGAAGGTCTAATGGGTACTAAAGTAAAAATGAAATCCAAGATTGAGGGTCCAATTCTAACATGGAGGTCCAATGGATCATATTAATAATCGCGACCTCCGACTATTATGAATATTACGAGTCACTGCCGCACCAGTTTTTTTTACTTCCTTTCCTCTAAATAAAATAGCAGGAAAACTATCACAACACACTATCAGGAAAACTATCACAAAACACACCGTGTTAAAGCTCATAAACAAACAAAATGACTTCATTTTGTTTGTTTATGAGCTTTAACACGATGTGTTATATCTACAGGTTTTTTTAAATGTTTTATTCAGTCATATTTATTCTATGGTTCAGGTGCTAACGAAATACAAATTATGATCCGTAAGATAAGAGTTAAAACATGTTTTTTTTTCATTTGTTCTCGGTAAATCTACTATCAAAATTTTTTATTTTTTTACGGTAACAACTACCCATACCCCGGTTAACACAGTTCAAAAAAACTTAAATTTTATTTTCTAACTTTATTGTAGTTTACCAGCCGTTGTAAAAAAATACGAAGTAAGAAATACTGCTGTAGCTTTTTTTGATGAGAATATAGAATAAGTAAATCACTACATAGTATAAAACAAAGTCGCGTTCCCTGTCCCTATATCCCTATGTCCCTTTGTATGTTTAATCTTTAAAACTACGCAACAGATTTTGATGCAGTTTTTTTAATAGATAGAGTGATAGAAGAGGAAGGTTTGTATGTTTAAATATCAAGCTACAACCAATTGGTGCGGAGCAGAAGTGAAAAATGTTGTAAAAACGGGGTGACGCAGACGAAGTTGCGCGGGTCAGCTAGTATAAAATAGAATTTAGCTCCTACTATAATTCCCAGTCGATACCTACTATCAATCCTAAAAACCACCTCTCTGTGGAACATAGCATGATCATCTGCCAGCAGACAGTTGTATTCGGCCATTGTATTGTGAATTTAATTATAAATTAATGTGTATTCTGCCATAAATCAATGGAGCCTAGGCCAAGGTAAAAGTACTCATAATTCTTGCTGCCGTTCATTAATCGCCCGCCTGAGTGTCCAATTATATCTGACTGACTTATTAAGATGAATTTGAATATTTAAAAAAAATATCGCCTTTTTAAAAATCGTCAGAAAGACGCATGATATTTGCATATGAGGTTCCCATATTCTGAGACAATGACAATTGATGATATATACGTGTAGGCATACAATTATGAAAGAAACACGACTGACTGTGAGTCCATTGTTTTTACTTATCATTTACCTTTTTATCTACCTACTCATATTGTGTTGGAATTCCCAACTAGGAATTGCTTCAAAATACTTAACTTTTTATTCTATTCATAGCACGTCAATTTCACTTCACCTCGCTTGATGGTAAGCTGTAGGCAAAGTCTCAGGAAAGAGGGTCACCATCATAAACACGTACAACGTACAGTGCTCAGCTTGATGGCCTCATCAGTTGCTTTATCACACACCGCGTAAAGGACCCGGGACTGCAGGAAGAAGGAAATAGGCACGTGCGCTGAATTCCAAGATTTAATAGTGCGACAGAGGAGACTCATTGAACCGCTTGGTTCTTGATGAAATATTCTGCACCGTATGCGGGTGACATCTAAACCCTGCATGTGTTGTGCTGTATAGGAAAGGAGAGTGTGGGCTTAATTGGGAGAGCTCACCAGAACATTCACTGCTGAGTTCAGATAATCTTGTTAATAGTACCTAAAGAGGGTTAGGTTAGGTTAAACAGTATTTAAAATAGAAAAAAGTTGTTTTAGGCTTTGAATAGTTTTCTTGGAAAACTATAGACCTAACATAAGAACATGTCAAATTTTGAAAATCCCACGGCAATTAAAAAGTAAGTAATAGAAAAAAGTAGTAGTAGCCGAGGGTGAGGTTACCTCTTGCATACCCTGATTGTCGAGGAAGATCGTTCCGGTAACTTGTGGGTGTCCTTTACCAATTACAGGTCAAGGGTAAATCGTTATTTGAATTTATCTTGAGAACAACTCAACATGCAACTCTACTATCAGTATTTATTGGGTGAGATGATATATGACTAAAACTTAACTGATTATTTAATGACCTCTGTGTAAGTATGTGTACTATACTGTATGTGTATTAGTTACCATGGTAGCTTAAATATCTATTTAGCATAATATGCCTATTTTTCTCATGGTGTTACCACTTTTGGACCCATCGTGCCACCAGTAGCTAGGTATTGGTAGTATTGGTACATACATGTGATATTTAGATTGATTTAAGAAATGAATGAGTTTCAAGCTTATACCGTACTATACCCACAATGATCTCATCTCATAATACCTACTTACTTACTTATTTTTAGAAGTGTCAAATGTCAATAGATAATTTTCAAGAATATAGACGCAAGACACTTCGGTACACAACAATTAGCAAGTTAGAAACTATTACTTAGAAACACATGTCATACATAAGTCAATGGCAGGTAAATCTCGTAAGTATCTGTACTAACCAGATATTATACGAATACTCACATGCTTTTCTGAATATGCCTAATTTATCCATTCATCATCATCACAAAAATTGCAATATTTAAAAAATTGAAATCGTGATAAAAATATTATAGCATATTATGCAGTCTTTGCGGTAACATATTGAAATATCGAATTTCTGTTACCCGAATCTTGAAACCCCGAAAACGGTTGGTAGAACTTCTTGTTTTCCATAGTATCATAATCCAAATATAGTTATACCAGATTTTCAGAATATTTTTTTTTGTTTCCCATCGTACCATTTTCCAAATAAACTTTTACCAAATTTCTATAATCTTTTTATTTGGTTGCCATACAATCGTTTTCCATCTAAACTATGTACAGGTATAGTAAAAGTCAGTAAATTTATACGATTCATTTATTAGGTGGGTACCTACAGCAAGTAATTTAGAAATCAAATTCGACTCAGCAGGTTAGGTTAGGTTAGAACTGCGACCCCCGCACGAGCCGAGCGAGCGAAGCGAGCGTGCCGCGGCAGCGGCCGGCGAGTGCTAGCTACCTTGTAATTTTTTCATTGGATTCATTTTTAAAAATCTGGATATTGATGGTCTGGATATCAATAAACCGCATTTCAAAAATTTGTGTTTTAAAAATTCGGCTTTCGTGCATATGGATTACGGTCATCTGGATTTTGTGCATTTAGATTTCGTGTGTCTGGAATTCGTTCGTCTGGATTATAAAACGTCGTACAAATGAATAAATAGGTAAATGAAATTCGGAGTTGCGATTATATGGCAAATAAAACTTCGGAATTTGGAAAACCGGGATTATGAATAAATGGCCAAACGTTTTCTGGATTATGATATTCGGAATATTAAAATTCGGGATTAAGATAGGTAACCAGTCTTTGCACGTTTAGAATAACTTTCGCCCTTTTATTCTATTAAAATTCACTTATTCATTTTATGGGTCAATATCAACAATACGTATTTTTTGTCAATTTTGGTGGCGGAATTTATTCTTTGGCTTTTGTAAAAAATAAGGACGCAGTTCAAAAATAGATAGTCAAAGTTAGAAGAATCTGTAAGAGGGATGCAAATCTATCAATAACTTCATGAAATAATTCAGTTTTAAGTTCAGGTTGGCACCAAAATTGAGATTCGCCCACCAAACTTGAAAATCAGTGGAAGCAAAATTTTATTTCTTTCACAAACCTCAATCTCGCCAACTCAAACCCACAGATTCTTAGGAGTTTAGCAGTATGTAATTCAAAGGATAATAAAACTCCATTGTGAAAAAATATTTTTCATTTTATGTAATCACAAAAACCATAATTCTATTTATTGCAAACAAAATTAGGTAAAAACTAAGAGAACCAATATGATTAAATATAAAAATATTTTAAATATTGGATTTTAACCCTTTAACTGGTAGAGTCTACGATTATATTACTAGTCATGCGATTGAGATGAAACTCAGTTATAGGATGTAGGTCTTTATGTTTATATTAATTATGCAAAAAAAAAAATTAAGAAAAACTTGGAAAAATTATGATGAAAATTTTTAAAACAAGGAACAGCACACCAGGGTACTTCGCATTTGCCACATTGTATGTTGGACCTTTTGCTTGTGGTCGCGCTGCTACAAAGTCGGCAGCGCCTATAGGTGTCTTTACCTTCTGGTAAGTGCTCACTAACATTAGCAAATCGGATATCTTCAGGAATTCCAAAAAGTTTTTTCTTGCGACTGACTGCCTCTACACTATAATTTTTTTTCTTTGCCAAAAATTTTGGAACAGATGAATATTTTCGTTTTCGAAATGTCAAGTTATTTACAAGTTCTCTGGCAAGCCTGAACATCTTTTGGCTCATAGGATTAAGCACTTTTGAATTTTTTGACCACTATATATTGGAATTTGTGATTGCCACATCAAACAAGAAATAAAACAATCATTTACACCATTTCCTGTTTTGATGAGCGACATGGATGGGTGGAGTCGATAGATTTGACCAGCAAAAAGCCGTGTAGCTTTTTGCTGGTGTAATCTATCGACTCCACCCATTCGCTTTGAGTATTCTAAAACTGAGCGTGGACAGGAAAAGGATCTTTCACTACAATCCTTTTGTGTTCGGTGACAAGTAGCCTCCTCTTTTAGGTGAAAGGCTGTACTCAAAATGGTCACTAATTTTGTGTCCTTCCAGATGGCAAACCCCACATTGTTCCGAACTCAACTCAAGACATCTGGGATTTTTTTGAAATCTCTGAAGTGTTATAGTCTCAGCAATCTCAGGGACACATAATGCTGGATTACTAGACCTGCAGTGCAATTCTCTAAGTATACATCGTTGGGCTCGTCGATGAACTCGACGTAGAGTACAACCTATAACTGACGATTAGAGAACTGTACTGATGTTTCTAGGCTGTGCCTATGTCGAGTTCAGCGTAGAAATCAACGCAGAATGGTTAGAGAATTGCGTTACTGCAGTTCTAGGTTGGTAGCATCAGTTCTAGGCTGTGCTCGTTGTTGAGTTCGTCGACGAGCTCGATGATGTATGCTTAGAGAATTGCAGCGCAGTAGTCTTCAATTGATGGTAATTTGTGTATCCCCATTTGTATTAGCATTCCAAGTTAATCCTTCAGTTCATTTTTAGTAATTTCGGTATAGTTTCTTATATTTGATTGTCTTGCAAACAAGTTCGTTTGAACTAGCAGGTTTTCAATAACTTCACTATCAAAAAATGATTCGAAAAAAGCAATTGGTCTTGATCTACTTGGAAAATGAATCTGCGATTGAAGTTAGTTTTCATCAAAGGAAGGCACATTTACATCATTTGTCTTTCTTCTTTTTCCAGTCTATTTCATCTTCACCAGAATCGGGTTCCTCCAAAAACAAAAGGCCCTACCTTTTGTTAGTGGTGGTGACACGAGATGTAGAATTAAGAGGTGCGGTAGTGAGTTGTAGAATCAAGAGGTGGTGCAGTGGTGATACGAGATGTAGAAGCTAGAAGTTGGGCAATGGCAGCGCTAGATGTTGCAGCACAAAGTACTCTGACACTTCTTTCTCCTTCTATTTCATTTTCTTGACAATCTGTTGTATTATCAATATCCATGGTCCTGTTGTTGCTCTCTGTATCGGTTTCGTCTTCACTATCATATTCAACATCTTCTTCCTATTCATCCGTAGCTTGTTCGGGCCCATGCTTTCCACGTCTGCTCCTTCTAGTATATTTACTAACCATTGGTTCCAAAATAACGACACGATCTCATCATCGTGCAAAGATACGACGTCGTTCATCGTCGGACGACACGATTGTGGTTGTTGGATAACACGCCAGTGTTTTCCAGCGATGAACGAGACGTTGTACCGTTGTACAATGATGAAGTCATGTCGTAATGTTGGAACCAGATCCTAACTGGTATATAATACAGTACATTTAAATATTTTGGTGGCAATTTTTCAGTTTTGGTGGCGAAAAACGCCACCAAAACCACCAAAATTGAGCCACCAACATTGAAACCAGGCGTAAAATAAATCTCTAAAAATAGAGGGTTTAAGTTACAATTAAAATAATAACAATGATGTATGTGTAACCTAAATCACTACCTATAATGTGTACTTAACTGGTAAAACACTTTGTATTCAAGAGCAAATCGTTCCACCAAATATTGAACTATTCTTGTCCCTCTTCCCGCGTAAAATGTAACTTACCTTTTTGGCAGGAAATCACAATACTAAATACACAACTGTCACACGCAAGTGCGGGCGCACGATTGAGGGATGAGCAGTAAATAAGTCGCATCGATCTCACACGCACGTAACTTTGATTTATAGTTAATTGAAAAAGTGATACTAAAATTCAGATTTTTCCTTGGACAAACTTTGATTCGGGTATCCTGCGCTTTTAAATAATATTTTCTGATATGTTTAAATTGTTTTAAGATAATGTGTTTTGTACATATAGATACGAAATAATTTTTTTTATTAATACTTTATGGTTTTGGTGTAGTGAATGCATTTATGTAAAAAAAGGGAAATGGGACAAGCCACCAAACTTGAATTTTGAAGTGATTTTTTTTATTCCTTAATTACTATTATACATTTATAATAAAAAAATGTTGCCTCAAGTAGATCAAGTTACACAGTTCACATTAAAAAAATAAAAAGGTAAATTCTGTCATTTTACACCGCGATTCCCAGTGAAGACATATAATATTTGCCGTTGGGATATTCACCCTTATGCTGTTAAGGATCTGCATTCATTGGGTACCCGCGACTTTGACTATGTCGTCCGTCCATCTCGCAGGAGGCCTTCCCACGCTTCGTCTACCGGTACGCGGTCTCCAATCGAGAACCTTTCGGCTCCAACGGCCATCTGGGGGCCTAAAAAGTCCACTTCATGAGACGAACCGGATTGCAGTGCGTCTTCCAGTTCGTCCGACGAAACGCTTTACGATTCGCCGACTGTCATAAAATGAAACACATTAACGAAGATTCGTCTACAATGCGGTTCGTCGGAGGATTCGGATTAAGATGAAATGTTGCAAGTTTAAAAATACACCGTTTAACAATACACCGGTAACTTTCCGGTTATTTTAATAATACTTATAAAGACTTATAAAAGCGTGTAGATAAGAATTTATTCATATTATATAAAAAAATAGACTTTAAGAACTATTTTATACCATAAATATATATTTTAGCATAATATTTTATTAACTGGTAATAAACTGTGCTTTGTCAACGAGTGTCAATTTATGAGCAAGTGATATGAGTTTCATGATTAATCGCTAGATGACGCTAAAATAAAAAAATAATTCAATTCAGTTGAGATATTTTTTTCATATTAATTCATTACTTTGTTCATGTTCATAATTCTGTAAGTAATAACAAGGAACACTAAATACGTTACGATGAAGTATAGTGTCCGTTTTGGTAAGTCGTCTTGGGCTATTGCATGTTGCGATAAATTGTCTTAAAGAAATATATCAGCCATATTTAAGCTATATCTATGTAATTTCAATCAATTGAGTCAAGCAAAACAAGTCACAACGATCGACGAATTGTTAGACGCAATGTGGGAGTTGCGTCTTTCAATACTGCCATTTGACATTTAAGGCGATTCGTATTTGGTGAGCCATTTTACGATTTTGTATAGAAACTTGTCAAAAAGGCGAATTGCCAAAAACGAATCGCGCGGCGAATTGCGCTGTGTGTGACCATTTTACGAAATTAAATCCGCTTCGTATTTCAATGCGGATACGATTCGTCGTTATTGGCCTTTTTAGGCCCCCTGTTCTTCTTCAATCAATCAATCAATCAATCAATCCCCGGTCGGATTGGAGGTCGATGGGGGAGGCCTATGTTCAGCAGTGGACGTCTTGTGGCTGAAATGATGGTGATGATGTTAAGGATGCAGATACGTGCAATAAGGAGTCAATATAAACACCTGAAGATCTATGATAGGTTATAGATCTTTAGAACCCAAGTCAATTACACCTGCAAGCTTGTACCTTATTACGATTCGAAGTTAAGATCAGAGGTCATTATGGCAATTTGTATGAAAAAATGAAGCCGGACAATAAAGCCCTAGCTCCAAAGGGCGAGTTTAATTGTCAGTGCGTCGTGACATTGACAATATTTAATGAAACAAAAATATAGTTTGTTTATAATTTCATGATTCACCGGTTTCGTTGTATTTCAATAAGGAAAATGCAACAAGGCCTTCTGTAGAGTTTATCTACTTATGCAAATTAAGCCATAATTTTTATTGACCTGAATAAAACAACGAAGTTATAATAATAACCACTTAAATTATGTTAAATAACCTAAATAAATATATATTCTAAATGGTAGATTCCCTTGAACATAAATGAAATAAAAAAATAGATTTCTATGAATTTATATTATTTATTTACTTGTTTAGCACTAAGACGCTAATTCTGTCGCTATCATCGCTTACCTGTGTGTCATAACTTCAAATAACGAGATGTAGGTACTCAGTATTCGTAGGTACCTACCATTATATTTAAACCTGTATGAATGACTGTATTGTAAAAAGTCAGCAAAAGAAATACATATACTTCTATAAGGTATACCAATTTTCAAGGATTCGAGAATCGAATCGATTATTGAAGTTCAGTGGCATCACATTAGGTCCGTATCTTAGATTGCACTCAACTCTGAATCACGGTTTATCTGAGGATAGATTGTATTCTAGGCCTCAATAAAATCGAAATATCTTTTCGACCAACGAAATAGTTGAAAAAAAGGTGTCAATACGTTGAAGAAAAATGAAGATATACAGGGTGTTGGTCGCAACTATACTGTTATAAATATAGTTAGTTGGCAACTGGTTGCATTTAAGACAAAGTTGCGAAACATGGTCGCGAAATATGGTCGCAATCGTGGCCGAAGGGAACGCTCTCGAAAATGAAAACAGGGAATTTTACTGAACATTTTCACAAAGTTGGGTTATTTTCTTTTGATCACAACACCTTTTTTTTGGCAGGTGTGGTGGTCAGATGGTAATCGCTTCATGGAGAATATTAAGGTCCAGCCGCAAAGCAGTTAAACTGGAGAAATGCGGACCCAGGGCTTCGCTCCGAGTTGACATTTCGGATGAGACCGGGCATAACTTACGGACAACCAAGCGTTCATCCCACGGATGATTGATTGATATAACTGCAATGATAAAAGTATTTAATTGTGTTATGATTCAAATATATTAGACAATCCTCCGGTAGTGTAGACTTAGGTACCTCTCGCGGTTACGAAGTCAGATGACCAGACGCCATGATAATGATTACAAAATACTGCCATAGTGTAATAAATATTAAGTATTTACGATAAATAATAATACTGCTGCTACTGCTGTAATGGTAACCCGCTTTCCTGAGGCGGCGGAAGTCAAATTGACGTACCATAAATTAAAAAAACCTGCTAATAGGTAATGTCCTCACAAAGCTGCTAAAGTTTACGGATATAATTTATACTGATGGCACTTGTTGGAACTTATTGTTATACATGTACATCAATCAATAAATGTATTTACGGATATTGGGGACTTCCAATAAGGGGGACGCAAGAATGTACGTATACCTATTATTGATCTATTGGTATAAACATAAAGAAAAAAAAAATGATTTTAAATACTATATTTAGGTCAATTAACAACACACTTGACAGTTTAAATATTATTATTTGGAAGTCAATTTTAAAACATAAAAATACGGTGGAATTTCTAGCAGAGAAAGCGACAGCAAAATTTCCTTACTAAATAATTTAAAACAATATTAACTTATTTTTATACTTTAAAATTATTGGTTTTTAAATCTTATCAAAGATGTTTTCATTAGAAATTGTTACTAACGTTTAAAACATACTTATTTAGCATTTCCAGGTAAATACAACCACTACAGAGAGTTTTGAGAAGGTATTTAATGACATTATGACGTAAACGGGTTCTCCGAACGAAAAGGTACAGTTGTTTGTAGTAAGTAACTAGTTTTGGTCCATAACGCTTTATGTTCAGTATAAAAAGTGATAGAGTGGTGATCGTTGAATTCATAAAGTCAGTGCTGAGCTCTTGGACAGTACTCCCTTTGGAATAATCTCAGGTAGGTAGGTGACATTAATCATACTATATGATTTCTACTATAGGGTTGCTATTTATAAAAATAATTACAGTTAAACCTGTTTGGTAATAATAATTATATGATTTCATTAATGACTATAAGCGCGATTAATTTAAATTGAACTGTGTTAGTTTAGCTATCGTAATAAATTTTGTCGTTAATCAAAATGTGAAAACTTCGTTTATTTCAAAGGATTTTCATTCGTGAAATACAACATCTAATAAACATCAATAACTTCATGTCATAATGTCTTTTGGTTATTTAGAGGTTTGTTTATTTTTAATGATAGGTTGTTAAGATATTTTTTTTTCGTTACATAGATTTCACTTTAAATAATATTTCTATATAAATAAAATACATTTTCTTTCGTTACAATTAATATAATCATCATCATCCGTGCGTTAATCCCGGTCGCATCCGAAGCTGTCACTTTGGAGTACGGGGTCAGCTTCTCCCTGAATAACTGCATCGAGTTACAATTAATATTTACAATGAATAATAATAAGTTTATTTTGTATTGATTAGTACCTATTTACCTAGCTAGCAAAATATTGTGTTAAAGATGATTACACCTGTAAAGTGCATTGGTAATTTGTGACCACTTATCGAAAAAAATTGAGGAAATATTAAGACTCAGTGTTTTACTTCTTCAGAAGTCTTGTTAATAAGAAATTGTTGGTTCATTTTTTTTATTTTTTTTTTATTTATGGCACTCAATTTGACTTTCCCTCGCCTAATGTTAAACTGAAGGCAAAGTCTCATGAAAGAGGGTCACCATTGCAAACACTTTTATTATTATATATTAAAGTTATATATTAATTGTAGGTTTCGGAGTGTATCCGATATTTTGGCACTTTTAAAAGTGATGATCATGGTGATGATAGAGCTTGTAACAGCACCGAAATATCAGTTGATCTCCAAAACCAACAGAAATTGTAAATATCCTGTTTACTTTTATAATGGTAACGATGGTACGACGATTATGTCACTGTTAAATCATAATTTGTTAGTAAGTAAATAATTAATTCCATCGAGACGTGATCCTACGACCTGGGGCGCTAGCCAAAATGCATTTGTTCCGAATCTACATTCGTCATCGCTCTGAAAATGTATGAGAGTGACATTTGTTGTCGGAATCGGATCACATGACATTCGACAACAAATGTCACTCCCATACATTTTCAGAGCGATGACGAATGTAGATTCGGAACGAATGCATTTTGGCTAGCGCCCCTGGTTGTATAGACTCTATCACTATTATCTCTCTCGACTTGTGTATTTTCACAGGTCGAAGTGTTCAGTAAGCGAGTACATACTAATGTCCACATTATCATTTCAGAATGAAAAGCATCATCATTATCTGCCTGTTCGGGTTAGCGGCAGTAGCTTATGCCAGACCTGATGAAAGCACTTATACTAGCAAATATGACACAATTGATTTAGATGAAATCTTCAACAACCGGCGTCTTCTCATCCCCTACCTCAACTGTGTGCTCGACAAGGGCAAGTGCACACCTGAGGGCAAAGAACTCAAATGTGAGTAGAGAGAAATATTTGTGAGCTTAAATTGTATGAAATTTAATTCTAACCTGAAATAATTTCACATTAATTTGAAATAATGACTAATGGTTTTTTTGTTAATTTAAATTGGAGAGCAAAATTTAAATTAAGGTATGGGTGCACGGAAGCTAACCTGACCGTCTTCGGGCCAAGGCAAGTCATTCAACTGAGTCCAGCTGGAAACGTTACGCAGTAGCGAGTGAGTGAGTGAATACCACCACGAGACCTGGCTGAGTTCCCACAAAACGGATTACACCACCCACGCATGTTATGCCTCAACTGGTTCAACACCACCAGGCTATCAGACAGCGAGTGATACGTTGGTTTTACGCCATTTTTATAGACGTACCAAATCAAATACTGGTCACTTACCTTTTTTCTCTTATACCTATAGTTTTCGGTGCAAGTAATAGCAATAACATTTGTCGCAAGCATCGTTCCAGTTGCCTCAAAAGCCAAGCCTTACCTTACATTTTGGTTTATATTGACTTATTATATCGCGAGAGCGAGGCCTTAATGGTTGGCTTGCAGTTGAGACTGGCTTGGAATCGAAGGTTTTGGTCGAACTCCATACACCTCATATTCTAGCCGAATCTTTACTTAATCTTTGATATATTTTAGCTCACATCAAAGAGGGGTTAGAAGAGGATTGTGCCAAGTGCACCCCTAAACAGCGTGACGGAACCCGCCGCGTGTTATCCCATCTGATAAACCATGAACCTGATTATTGGAACCAATTGAAAGCGAAATACGACAGCTCAGGGAAATATGCCGCTGCTCATGAGGCTGAACTCAGAGAGCTCAAGGCTTGATCTGAATAATATATAGCGACAGAATCTTCAATTATTATAACTCCCAGTAATTTAAAATTGAAATTATACAAAAATATTCTTTTACATTTATTTTAGGTGGAAATTTACAATTATTTTTATAAGATAAGGCTATTAATTTACATCACTGTAAAATTCCACACATAATTAATATAAAAGAACAATTTGACAGTAATTTTTGCAGCTTTACAAGTTAATATTATCTGACACATAAAATAATTGTAAAATAATAATTTGACAGTGATATTTACAGTAATAATATAAGTTAACGTGATATTCTACAAAATAAAATGTAAAAACAACGTTATAAATAATTAAAAAAAAAATATCCACTACAGTTTGGTTACGTACAATCTGTATAAACTATGTTACCTATGATGAATGTTGGAAGGCTTGTGAATTTTGTAAAAATAGGGTAAAGAGAGCAAATAAATATAAGTAATATTATTAATTAAATATTTTATTTTAATAGGTCCCATCTCGCCCACACTCCCATTGTTGTATTACTGATATACGTACAGTCACCTGCAACAATATGTATACTCTTTGGAACCTTGTCACAATAATAAATGACAAGTCAACATTATGACATAAAACGGCAAAATTCGACAAGTTTAATGTGAAAAAGTTCTAAAACGTATACAAATTACTGCAGGTGACTGTACCAGGCTCAATAGACGTGACCTCAGTGATCCATGTGATTTCTGAGTATTACACAGTGAAGTAATCTGTGGCAGTGCCTCATGCTTCCTTTCCAGATAATAACCGCTCGCAAATAACAATAATAAACTCCAGATAATAACAAATCAATAGATTGGTACATTTCGGGTGGTTTCGACGCCCAGATAAAACTTGCGTGCAAGCTGGTCGAGGCCTTGGTGCAAGTTTTCATTTCTAGTTTGTAATTACGTGCCCATACGGATACACTAGTCATTACGGGGATACTATTTGCACAACTATTCAACTATTACTTATGATAGCTGACTACGGCGACATATTTGCAATCAAGAAAGAGGCCATGAGTTCAAACCTCGCCTAGAATTCTACCTACCTACGTAATACCACTTCTACTCTACTAATATTACAAAGAAAGTTTGTTTGATGTTTGAATGTTTGATATTCAATCCCGATCTGTAACAAGTCTAATCTAGTTTAAAATAACCCATAGAGCTTCTTTTGTCTGGCGAATAGAAAGGTGTGTTTTTCAAATTTATGGCACGCCAATTTTACTTCACCTCGCCTGATGGTAAGCTGAAGGAAAGTTCTCAGGAAAGAGTGTCACCATTACAAACACGTACAGTATTACAATGACTCAGCTTGACGGCCTCATCGGTTGCTTTTTCACGCCCCGCTTAAAGGGCCCGGGACTGTAGGAAGAAGGAAACATGTGTGCTGGTAAAGAATTCCAAGATTTAATGGTGCGGCAGAGGAAATATTCACCGAACCAAACCACGCAAACGAAACTGTAGGCAACTGCTAGTATAAGATAATTCTTGTATGGAGGGAGGGGTTCAGAGGGATTTCCATCCAAGGCGATTAGGTCACAATGTTGTAAGATTTCATTGTGTAGTTTTAAGACTCGCTTGTTAATTACGAAATTGCTATGTACGGTCACGTCGAGATCAATGGTGGCACTTCTAACTAGTACTTAATTTTATTATTGTGAGATTCATGTCATGCATCATGCTTGTGAATGGAATTCATCGTCTTACAAGTTAGAAACAGATTACTGCTGGGGTAGTTTTAAATATCGGTGGTTTACAAACATCAGTGCATTTTATCTAGGTATTGATGCGGAGGTTTTTTCATTAGGTATAACTAATGCTGTATCAATGATATTTCATCTCGACTGATTGTATACTAGGGTAAATTCTACGGAGTGAGAACTAACATCATTACCATCTCATTGTACGATACTGTCACATAACAAATATGACATCATCATCATCATCATGTCTGTTACTGTCACATGGCCATCTGTATGTGCCTGTGTTCAGAAGAATTGTTTGACATGATGCCCACACCTACTTTCTATCATCGCACCGCTCGCCATAGAGAGGGAGTTCATCCTCACACACTACGACCGGAAACGGTGCGCACTGTGCGGTATGAAAGGAGTTTCATCCCGCGCACGCTCAAGCTGTGGAGTGAGCTCCCTGCTGTGGTTTTCCCAAGCGATTACAATATGGGGTTCTTCAAGAAGGGCATTAGAAGGTTTCTACAGGGTAGGCAGCACGTGTGTGACGCCTCTGGTGTTGCAAACGTCCATAGGCCATGGTGACCGCTTCCTATCAGGTGGGTCGTGTGCTTGTCTACCACCTAAGTGGTATTAAAAAAAATCATCCTTGCGTTAATCCCCGCATTCGAAGCTGTCACTTCGGAGTCACTTTTTCTAGTTTAACTGCGTCGTTTATGAGGTACGACTAGACCAATGCAAACAACCGTATTCATATAGATACATGTGGGAATGGAACGTAAGAGCGAGTGAGATAGTATATATAAGAGTGAATGAGATGCATGATAGCGGAAGGAAGGAAGTAAAAAATGACAGAAGGATGAGACGGAGTGTGCGGTGGTGCCGGTGTGTTGAGCTTGAGTAAAAGAGAAATTATTAAAGAAAGTTGATGTACACTATTGAGTTGCTTAATATACGTTTTTCACACTACAGTGTTGTGTTGAGTTATTCCACGCCACGATCCCATCAATACTACATTTTTGGGGGCTCGTCCGGGATCGCGGTACCTCAAGTGGCACGTGGTGTTGAAAGAAAAAGAAACGAGAAGACGCCGCATGCGATTGAAGACGAAAGACGAAAGAAGAAAGAAGAAAGATATTTGAGACGATATTTTGTTACTTTGAAGACGATATAGCATGCCGATCACAATGTCTGACGAAAAAAAAGATGGTGGGCCACGCCCTATCGCGCCGTTCATGGTGGATGTATCTCCCTTTAGTGGTGATGATTTAGCTTATACCTCGGCAAAGTGGGCGCAAAATATTGATGACAACGCAGAGATTTTCGAGTGGACACCCCAGCAGCGGCTCATTATTGCACGTAGGTCCCTAACGGGCACGGCCGAGCTGTGGCTAAAGTCGGAGAAAGTGTTTAAGACGTACGAGGAGCTCAAAGCGGCACTCATTAAGGAGTTCCCAGACGGCGTTAACGTTAAAGAAATGCATGAAGTTATGAGTGCACGGAAGAAGAAGCGCGAGGAGACGTACTATCAGTATATGTTAGTAATGAAAGAGTTAGGCAAGAGGGCAAAGTTTCCAGATTACGTCGCTATTCAGTATATTATCGACGGCATCACAGACATAGAGACGAACAAAGCAATATTATATGGCGCCAATACCTACCCGACTTTAAAAGAAAAGTTAGCGATGTACGAAAACATTAAGAAAAAGTCTGCCAAACAGACTACAGATCGTCCGGTGAAGCCAGTGCGGGATTCTGCTACGGGATCCGACCCAGGATGCTACAACTGTGGAGAAAAAACACATCGGGCAAGTTCATGCAAAAAGGGGGTAAAATGCTTTAAGTGCAATGAGTTCGGCCATATTAGCACGCAGTGCACCAATCGGAGCGAAGCGAACGCCGGAAACAGCGGAAGTTCAAACGGGACAAAGTCGTCGGTAAAGCAGTCGACCAATACGGCGCGAGAGCATGTTCGTGCAGGTGGCAGCCGTGACACGTCGGTAAAGCAGCGGGCGGCTATGTTCGGAACGACGACGGAAACGACGATGGTGCAGCCAACCGGCGGAGGGGAATGCAACGGCGGCCATGACAGCTACGAAACGACGTCGATGTCAGTTATGTCAAATGAGCAAAATGTAAACAAAAGTTTTCAAAGTAGTGTAATGAACGCTAAACCGGTAAAAACAGTGATAGTGGCGGATAATCACCATTCTAGTGCACTGATAGACTCTGGAAGCGAAGTGAATTTACTCTCGGCTGAACTGTACGCTAAATTATTTAACGTGGACCTCAATGTTGACGGTTTAACATTGACGGGTCTCGGACGTTCCCAAGTGCGATCTTCAGGAAGAATAACGACGACGGTTAATATAGATGGACAATGTTATCGTGATGTAACGTTCCATATTATTCCTAGAGACTGTATGCCTTACGATGTAATTATAGGTCATGAGTTTTTAAAGAGTGTGACTGTGCTTATGAGTGAGGGAACTGTGTCTATATTTAAAGATGAGGGTGAATGGCTAGCTAACGTGAATTGCATTTCAGGCGAACTTGAAACATTGCTTGACCATGTTTCCGACCCACTAGTAAAGCAGGAGGCAGATGAGTGCATCCAAGCATACCACCCAGTACAAATTAAGGAGGCACCTTTGGAGTTAAAAATTGTGTTAAAGGATGATCGTCCAGTAGCACAGCGACCTAGAAGAATATCACTAGTGGAGCAGGGTATTGTAGAGAATCAAATAGATGAATGGTTAAAAGATGGCATTATAAGGGTAAGTTTTTCTGAATACTCTAGCCCACTGGTACTAGTGAAGAAGAAAGATGGTACAACACGAGTATGTGTTGATTATCGGCAGCTCAATGCTAAAATTGTCAAAGATGAATATCCTCTGCCAGTCATCGACGACATGATAGATAAGCTATCTCAAGCTAAGGTCTTCAGTGTGTTGGACTTGAAGAATGGTTTTTTTCATCTAAGGGTAAGTGAGGAGTCAATTCAGTACACCTCATTTGTTACCCATCATGGTCAGTGGGAGTTCCTGCGAGCACCATTCGGACTCTCAGTTAGTCCGAAGTATTTCATGCGTTTTGTCCACACTATTTTCAGCGATCTGATAGCTCAGAAAATTATGATGATCTTCATTGACGACATTATTATTCCAGCTGGCAGTGAAATACAGGCATTACAGAGATTGAAACAGGTTTTGGAAATAGCTGAACAATACGGGCTTAGAATCAATTGGAAGAAGGCCAAGCTGATTCAAACTGAAATTGAATACTTGGGCCATATCATAAAGAGTGGTGAGGTACGACCAACACCAGAAAAGACGGAGGCCGTAGTTAAGTTCCCAGAACCAAAGACAAGTAAGCAACTCAAAAGTTTTCTAGGGTTGACATCTTACTTTAGGAAGTACATAGAGCACTATGCTGTCATAGCTAGTCCACTCAACAATTTGTTAAAAGATAATGTAGACTTTGTGTTTGGTAAAGATCAACAAGATGCTTTTTCTGCACTGAAGGACAGACTGGCATCTGCTCCAGTGCTGAAATTATTTGATCATGGTTTAAAGACTGAATTGCATACTGATGCTTCATGCATAGCTATAGCTGCTGTGTTGATGCAGTATCACCCTCACAGTGGTCTTCATCCAGTGCAGTATATGAGTCGTAGGACCACTGATGTACAACGAAGGTATTCAAGTTATGAATTAGAGGCTTTGGCTATCATTGAGAGTGTAAAAAAGTTCCGTCATTACTTATATGGTAATAAGTTCAAATTGGTAACCGATTGTAAAGCTTTTCAGCAAACCTTAATGAAGAAGGACATCAGTGCAAAGGTAGCGAGGTGGGTCCTCATGCTAAATGATTATGACTTTGAAATTGAGCATAGGGCAGGTGAGAAAATGAAACATGCAGATGCCCTAAGCCGGAACCCGTATGTGGCCACAATAACTTCCATGCATGAACACCTCAGGCAGGCTCAAGATCAAGATGATGGCCTCAGAGCCATTAAAGAGGTACTACTTGAGAAACCTTACCAAGATTACACAATAGATGGAGGTGTACTGTACAAAGGTCCAAGCAAATTATTGGTAATACCGAAAGCTATGGAGAAAGAAGTTATGATGAGAATTCATGGAAAAGGCCATTTCTCTAAAAAGAAAATGAAGGAACTAATTTGTCAAAATTATTACATTAAAGATTTGGATAAGAAGATAGAAGATTTTGTAATTGCATGCATCCCATGTTTGCTTGCTACTAGGAAGGAGGGAAAACAGGAGGGATTCTTGAACCCAATTGAAAAGGAAAGTAACCCTTTAGATACATTGCATTTGGATCATGTTGGCCCATTAACTGAAACCAAAAAGATGTATAACCATATTCTTACCCTGATAGATGCTTTTACAAAGTTTGTGTGGTTGTTCCCCACCAAGAGTACATCCAGTGCTGAGACACTAAACAAGTTAAGAATCCATCAGCAAACATTTGGAAACCCCAGAAGAATCATTACTGATAGGGGGACAGCATTCACTAGCAATGAATTTCAAGAATATTGTAAAGAAGAAGGTATTCAGCATGTCACTATAACCACTGGAATACCGAGAGGTAATGGACAGGTCGAGAGAGTCCATAGGATAATCATTCCCATGGTGACCAAGCTGTGCATCGAAGATACAGGAGTGTGGTATAAACATATTAGTAGGGTACAGAGAGCTTTGAACAGTACCTACCAGCGAAGCATTGATACTACACCCTATAACTTAATGATTGGTACCAAGATGAAATGCAAAGAGGATGTAGAAATATTGGCACTACTACAAGAGGAAGCGGCTGTACAGTATGATCAGAGTAGAGAGGAGTCCCGGTTAAAGGCGAAAGAACAAATATTGGCTGTACAAGAACAAAACAGAAAATATTACAATAGAAAAAGAAAGGAAAGCCAAAAGTATGTAATAGGGGATTTAGTTGCCATAAAGAGAACTCAGTTTGGAACTGGGCTCAAGCTGAAACCCAAATTTCTAGGACCTTATAAAATTACTAAAGTTCGTTCAAACGATCGCTATGACATGGAGAAACTAGAGCGTTCTGCTGAAGGTCCAAATCACACCTCTAGCTCAGCTGATGTAATGAAGAGGTGGCCAGCAGGAAATATGGAATAACAAGAACATTAGGTAAGTATGATGGAGTAAGATGAGGTATGTAAGGAATAGTATGAAAGTGTAGGTTTGATTTATAAGATGTGTACTATTATGTCTATGTTTACATTTACAGTTTAAGTTCAGGTGACTTGTTTCCTAGTTTAATTTAAGATTGTGTTTCTAGCTTAATAAAGTTAGTGTACGAAATGTATAATTGCTAATGTTATTGTATTTAAGTTTTCGTTTGTACTTATGTATAAGTCTGAGGACAGACTAAGAGCAGGACGGCCGAATGTGGGAATGGAACGTAAGAGCGAGTGAGATAGTATATATAAGAGTGAATGAGATGCATGATAGCGGAAGGAAGGAAGTAAAAAATGACAGAAGGATGAGACGGAGTGTGCGGTGGTGCCGGTGTGTTGAGCTTGAGTAAAAGAGAAATTATTAAAGAAAGTTGATGTACACTATTGAGTTGCTTAATATACGTTTTTCACACTACAGTGTTGTGTTGAGTTATTCCACGCCACGATCCCATCAATACTACATACATATACAAATATTTGCACTGAGCGCGGGATCGAATCTGCGACTCCTGCGTAGTAGTGACGACTATTGCTACGCTCAGAGACTGTCACCACATAACAAATATGACAGTTTTTTTTAAATTGCGTCAAAACGTTTTCCTTGGAAACAATTATGAATCATACTTTTATTTTTAAAGAAACAGTGCTAATATTACCGGATTCCCTAATAGGCTATTACTATTGAATTAGAAGTGTTTTGTACCTAATGAGTAGACATGCTCTCTAATGTCCTTCGTTGTGGCTTCGATTGAAAATTAACTTTGGTTCAGTATAAGCAGTGATAGAGAGTCAGACGGTACTACAATCGTAATTTATTGTAGAAATCAGAGGTAAGTGATCCGGTGTTTTTAAATCATAGACGATTTACCCTCCGCCTGTTGGTACCTTATAGTGCTGTTCTTAATGCACCAAGCAAAACTCTCACAGTCAAGTTTTATGATTAAGTTCTATGTTTTCTTTTGCTCCCTGATCACCGTGTACATTTGTACGCAATAATATGTAGGTACTTTTAATAGTCAAATTAATTTCAGAATGCAGTGCTCCATCGTTTTATGTTTGTTGGTTCTAGTGACTGTTATGTACGCTAGACCTGATGTCGATACTTATCCAGACAAGTACGACAGTTTGAATCTAAGTGAAATCCTCAACAATCGACATCTTCTCATTGCGTACCTTAAATGTCTGCTCCACCAAGGCAGATGCACGTCTGAAGGCCTACTACTTAAATGTGAGTATAATAATATGACGGAAACTATTTTGATGACATACTTCATTGACCCCTCTAGCATTATTTAATCTGGGTTTAATTAATACAGTGCACGGCATCTAACTTGGCAAGGTTTTGTAGTAGTTGGGGTAAGTTCGCGCATCGTCCACTTAGAGGCACAAATATTGCTTGTCATTATTCTATTCAGTTCACCAGAATGCCATCATTTATTTTGAATAATTCTACTTACCGCAAAAGATATCCAAAAATAATCTTAGATGCGCTGACGATTCTTGCCAAGTTACTTGCCGATTTCTGTGCTATCTATGTTTCTTTTGATCAAATTTATAGGAGTAATTAGGCTGTCAAAGGAGTTAAGGTATCCAGGAACTTTTGGTGCCCACATGAAGATTTAGACTCTTTAAACCAGGCTTAAGTTTACCTTTCGTTCGAAGATCGAGGTTGAACGCTTACTGTCCTTACTTTACCAAGAATTTTATATTTTCCAGCTCACATCAAACAAGCTTTAGAAGAGGATTGTGCTAGATGCACTCCTGCACAGCGTAGTGGAACTGAACTGATCTTAAATCACCTAATCAATCATGAACCTGATTATTGGAGACAGTTGAAAACGATGTACGACAGTTCTGGCAAATATTTGGCCAAACACGAGAAAAACTTGAGATAGACAAAGAAACTGTAAAGTTCATGACTCTAGCCAAAAATTGTTTCGACGCGAATTGTTTTTACTAATACACGTGAACAAATGTTGGAGCAATTATATTTGTCACTTCACATGATTCGTACGGTACTGACATTTTTATGAACAGATTTGTGATCAAATATATGATAATTTATTTATTTATAAATGCAGTTTTAAATATCTATTTGAGTCCTTGCAATAATATGCCATCATGACATTCCTTCGATAAATCAACATTGAATTTAAAATCGAACAACCAACTCATCCTGTACAAAATGATTATTTGTTAGAGGATAATTGTCTGATTGTTTATAATTTGGGCATTACCCACATATATACGGTGTTAGGGAAACACGCTCTTGAAGGCTAGTAGTACTCCTAGTAGTACTCCGGATAAGTAACATATTGTAAATTCCTAAAAAACATCAACTCGCATTTTGGCGTTACTTTTTGTTTTTTTTAGTGGTCTTTTTTATTTATGGCACGTCACTTTGACTTCACCTCGCTCCTTTGACAGGCAAAGTCTCAGGAAAGAGTGTTTTTATGCAATTATTGTTTCATTTAACTGTACTGATACGATGGGGAGTGAATAATGCTATTTAAAAATACCAAATCGTAAGGTTTTTATGCCAACATGTGCCTTCGGTTTCATTTGTCCAATTTTTTTTTCTTACGGAACACCATCATTGCTCATATGATAGCGATTTAAATTTTATTGTGCCGGCTGCTTAATTAAAATGAAGAATAGTCAAACTGAGATAATCAGTATATCTTTGTTGTACTTTAGTATTTTGTAACCTCATCGTTGCGTGTCAATGACTGATCATTAACTAGTACCTATAGATAACCTAGGGCAAGGATGAAATACTTATAAAATGATTCGCCGCGTGTTGTCCCGTCTTATAAACCATGAACTCGATTACTGGAATCAATTGATTGAATGTCAAATACGTAGGTACGTAGGTATGTATGGTACGGATACTTAGGTACGTAGGTATTATTTAAAGTTAAGTTAAGACCTAATTTACATCACTGTAAAATTTCACATGTAACAAATGTAAAAGAAAAAAATACAGTTATCAAAAGTCAGCGCTATAATTGACATAGTTCACCGAAAATATATGAAAAAGACATCGGAATGATCCGAAATGGAAGCAAAAATTATTATATTAAGTAGTCTATATACAAGACAATTATAATGTTGCAGTGATTTTTGGTTTAGGTATTGTATTGTATTGGGACTCCTTTTTCCGCACCTAGCCTCCCTTTTTGGGCCATTGTGCGTTTTTGGTTTAGGTAGATATAATATAAGTGTAGTTTTATATTCTACTATACTCTTTTATAATTGTTTCGCTTAGAGTTCGACAAAAATTTGAAAAGTTAAAACATTTTTCCAAGCTCTATTAAAACTAATATTCAATTAAAATTTATGATACATTTGCTGTATTTTCATTTGCTAATCACATCAAAACTTTCTTCTTAGGAAACTATGGCAGGCAGGTAGGTACGTGATTTCTACAAGGAAATATAGAGTACAATAATGTTATGAATTAGGAAATCGCATCCTCTGCAATAGTAAGAATAATGCAAGTCAGCACAATCCATAGGACGTGCCAAATAAAACATCCCCACTCCACGACTAGTGGAATATATTAGTACATATAATAGGAGTTGTTATTTAGTATATAAGTTCATTGCATTGCTTGTTAATTAAGAGTAATTATTATTATCACAGGTTACCTAATAGTCTATTATTATCAAAATAATGATAATGTCCGTCGTTATAGTTTAATATACTTTATAAGAAGTGATAGGGAGACAGACAGAACAGTACATTTACCACAATCGTAGGAGTCTGAGGTAAGTGATACAATGTTTTTAAATGCGGTACTGTACACAATTACTTTTAACACCTTTGTTTATTGGTTGAATTCTTGATGTTGCATACTTAGTGCTTAGGAGAGTAGGTTCAATATCGATATCGCCATTGGCCATTGGATCCTTGGTTGTGGAGGTCAGACGGCAGTCTCTTCACGTAAAATATCGAAGTTCTGCGGCATCACAGTTGGACTGGAAAGTCGACCTCAACTGAGTTGGGAAAAGGTTCACAGAATGAGGAGAGTAGGTTCAGCCACCAATTCTGTCAGAGTTCTGTGGCATCCGTAACGACTGCCTTAAATTGGTATGGCATCCGAGACCTATGGCTCAATGCACTCAACGAGACACGACACCTAGGTCAGAATAAATATACATATTCATACGTACAAATATTTGCACTGAACGGGAATAGACCTCCTTCTGTATTGAACAGTTGAAATTTTCTTTGTCTGATACTGTCCAAGACGTTGGTTGTGCGACTAAGCACGTAATAATTTCGGTTAGGAATTTATTTTTGGCATAGGTATGTTCCCATCCTTTGACAAAGTACCCGATTGGCGGCGATAGGCTCGTCCCCCCTATTACGTGGAACCGAAAATCATAGTTGGCGAAATGTGGGTGGTTAGACATCTCTGCCTACTTCTTCGTGAATTACGGGCATGAGCAAATGTATGTATGTATGTATGTATGTATGTATGTATGTATGTATGTATGTATGTATGTATGTATGTGGGAATGGAACGTAAGAGCGAGTGAGATAGTATATATAAGAGTGAATGAGATGCATGATAGCGGAAGGAAGGAAGTAAAAAATGACAGATGACAGAAGGATGAGACGGAGTGTGCGGTGGTGCCGGTGTGTTGAGCTTGAGTAAAAGAGAAATTATTAAAGAAAGTTGATGTACACTATTGAGTTGCTTAATATACGTTTTTCACACTACAGTGTTGTGTTGAGTTATTCCACGCCACGATCCCATCAATACTACATTTTTGGGGGCTCGTCCGGGATCGCGGTACCTCAAGTGGCACGTGGTGTTGAAAGAAAAAGAAACGAGAAGACGCCGCATGCGATTGAAGACGAAAGACGAAAGAAGAAAGAAGAAAGATATTTGAGACGATATTTTGTTACTTTGAAGACGATATAGCATGCCGATCACAATGTCTGACGAAAAAAAAGATGGTGGGCCACGCCCTATCGCGCCGTTCATGGTGGATGTATCTCCCTTTAGTGGTGATGATTTAGCTTATACCTCGGCAAAGTGGGCGCAAAATATTGATGACAACGCAGAGATTTTCGAGTGGACACCCCAGCAGCGGCTCATTATTGCACGTAGGTCCCTAACGGGCACGGCCGAGCTGTGGCTAAAGTCGGAGAAAGTGTTTAAGACGTACGAGGAGCTCAAAGCGGCACTCATTAAGGAGTTCCCAGACGGCGTTAACGTTAAAGAAATGCATGAAGTTATGAGTGCACGGAAGAAGAAGCGCGAGGAGACGTACTATCAGTATATGTTAGTAATGAAAGAGTTAGGCAAGAGGGCAAAGTTTCCAGATTACGTCGCTATTCAGTATATTATCGACGGCATCACAGACATAGAGACGAACAAAGCAATATTATATGGCGCCAATACCTACCCGACTTTAAAAGAAAAGTTAGCGATGTACGAAAACATTAAGAAAAAGTCTGCCAAACAGACCACAGATCGTCCGGTGAAGCCAGTGCGGGATTCTGCTACGGGATCCGACCCAGGATGCTACAACTGTGGAGAAAAAACACATCGGGCAAGTTCATGCAAAAAGGGGGTAAAATGCTTTAAGTGCAATGAGTTCGGCCATATTAGCACGCAGTGCACCAATCGGAGCGAAGCGAACGCCGGAAACAGCGGAAGTTCAAACGGGACAAAGTCGTCGGTAAAGCAGTCGACCAATACGGCGCGAGAGCATGTTCGTGCGGGTGGCAGCCGTGACACGTCGGTAAAGCAGCGGGCGGCTATGTTCGGAACGACGACGGAAACGACGATGGCGCAGCCAACCGGCGGAGGGGAATGCAACGGCGGCCATGACAGCTACGAAACGACGTCGATGTCAGTTATGTCAAATGAGCAAAATGTAAACAAAAGTTTTCAAAGTAGTGTAATGAACGCTAAACCGGTAAAAACAGTGATAGTGGCGGATAATCACCATTCTAGTGCGCTGATAGACTCTGGCAGCGAAGTGAATTTACTCTCGGCTGAACTGTACGCTAAATTATTTAACGTGGACCTCAATGTTGACGGTTTAACATTGACGGGTCTCGGACGTTCCCAAGTGCGATCTTCAGGAAGAATAACGACGACGGTTAATATAGATGGACAATGCTATCGTGATGTAACGTTCCATATTATTCCTAGAGACTGTATGCCTTACGATGTAATTATAGGTCATGAGTTTTTAAAGAGTGTGACTGTGCTTATGAGTGAGGGAACTGTGTCTATATTTAAAGATGAGGGTGAATGGCTAGCTAACGTGAATTGCATTTCAGGCGAACTTGAAACATTGCTTGACCATGTTTCCGACCCACTAGTAAAGCAGGAGGCAGATGAGTGCATCCAAGCATACCACCCAGTACAAATTAAGGAGGCACCTTTGGAGTTAAAAATTGTGTTAAAGGATGATCGTCCAGTAGCACAGCGACCTAGAAGAATATCACTAGTGGAGCAGGGTATTGTAGAGAATCAAATAGATGAATGGTTAAAAGATGGCATTATAAGGGTAAGTTTTTCTGAATACTCTAGCCCACTGGTACTAGTGAAGAAGAAAGATGGTACAACACGAGTATGTGTTGATTTTCGGCAGCTCAATGCTAAAATTGTCAAAGATGAATATCCTCTGCCAGTCATCGACGACATGATAGATAAGCTATCTCAAGCTAAGGTCTTCAGTGTGTTGGACTTGAAGAATGGTTTTTTTCATCTAAGGGTAAGTGAGGAGTCAATTCAGTACACCTCATTTGTTACCCATCATGGTCAGTGGGAGTTCCTGCGAGCACCATTCGGACTCTCAGTTAGTCCGAAGTATTTCATGCGTTTTGTCCACACTATTTTCAGCGATCTGATAGCTCAGAAAATTATGATGATCTTCATTGACGACATTATTATTCCAGCTGGCAGTGAAATACAGGCATTACAGAGATTGAAACAGGTTTTGGAAATAGCTGAACAATACGGGCTTAGAATCAATTGGAAGAAGGCCAAGCTGATTCAAACTGAAATTGAATACTTGGGCCATATCATAAAGAGTGGTGAGGTACGACCAACACCAGAAAAGACGGAGGCCGTAGTTAAGTTCCCAGAACCAAAGACAAGTAAGCAACTCAAAAGTTTTCTAGGGTTGACATCTTACTTTAGGAAGTACATAGAGCACTATGCTGTCATAGCTAGTCCACTCAACAATTTGTTAAAAGATAATGTAGACTTTGTGTTTGGTAAAGATCAACAAGATGCTTTTTCTGCACTGAAGGACAGACTGGCATCTGCTCCAGTGCTGAAATTATTTGATCATGGTTTAAAGACTGAATTGCATACTGATGCTTCATGCATAGCTATAGCTGCTGTGTTGATGCAGTATCACCCTCACAGTGGTCTTCATCCAGTGCAGTATATGAGTCGTAGGACCACTGATGTACAACGAAGGTATTCAAGTTATGAATTAGAGGCTTTGGCTATCATTGAGAGTGTAAAAAAGTTCCGTCATTACTTATATGGTAATAAGTTCAAATTGGTAACCGATTGTAAAGCTTTTCAGCAAACCTTAATGAAGAAGGACATCAGTGCAAAGGTAGCGAGGTGGGTCCTCATGCTAAATGATTATGACTTTGAAATTGAGCATAGGGCAGGTGAGAAAATGAAACATGCAGATGCCCTAAGCCGGAACCCGTATGTGGCCACAATAACTTCCATGCATGAACACCTCAGGCAGGCTCAAGATCAAGATGATGGCCTCAGAGCCATTAAAGAGGTACTACTTGAGAAACCTTACCAAGATTACACAATAGATGGAGGTGTACTGTACAAAGGTCCAAGCAAATTATTGGTAATACCGAAAGCTATGGAGAAAGAAGTTATGATGAGAATTCATGGAAAAGGCCATTTCTCTAAAAAGAAAATGAAGGAACTAATTTGTCAAAATTATTACATTAAAGATTTGGATAAGAAGATAGAAGATTTTGTAATTGCATGCATCCCATGTTTGCTTGCTACTAGGAAGGAGGGAAAACAGGAGGGATTCTTGAACCCAATTGAAAAGGAAAGTAACCCTTTAGATACATTGCATTTGGATCATGTTGGCCCATTAACTGAAACCAAAAAGATGTATAACCATATTCTTACCCTGATAGATGCTTTTACAAAGTTTGTGTGGTTGTTCCCCACCAAGAGTACATCCAGTGCTGAGACACTAAACAAGTTAAGAATCCATCAGCAAACATTTGGAAACCCCAGAAGAATCATTACTGATAGGGGGACAGCATTCACTAGCAATGAATTTCAAGAATATTGTAAAGAAGAAGGTATTCAGCATGTCACTATAACCACTGGAATACCGAGAGGTAATGGACAGGTCGAGAGAGTCCATAGGATAATCATTCCCATGGTGACCAAGCTGTGCATCGAAGATACAGGAGTGTGGTATAAACATATTAGTAGGGTACAGAGAGCTTTGAACAGTACCTACCAGCGAAGCATTGATACTACACCCTATAACTTAATGATTGGTACCAAGATGAAATGCAAAGAGGATGTAGAAATATTGGCACTACTACAAGAGGAAGCGGCTGTACAGTATGATCAGAGTAGAGAGGAGTCCCGGTTAAAGGCGAAAGAACAAATATTGGCTGTACAAGAAGAAAACAGAAAATATTACAATAGAAAAAGAAAGGAAAGCCAAAAGTATGTAATAGGGGATTTAGTTGCCATAAAGAGAACTCAGTTTGGAACTGGGCTCAAGCTGAAACCCAAATTTCTAGGACCTTATAAAATTACTAAAGTTCGTTCAAACGATCGCTATGACATGGAGAAACTAGAGCGTTCTGCTGAAGGTCCAAATCACACCTCTAGCTCAGCTGATCTAATGAAGAGGTGGCCAGCAGGAAATATGGAATAACAAGAACATTAGGTAAGTATGATGGAGTAAGATGAGGTATGTAAGGAATAGTATGAAAGTGTAGGTTTGATTTATAAGATGTGTACTATTATGTCTATGTTTACATTTACAGTTTAAGTTTAGGTGACTTGTTTCCTAGTTTAATTTAAGATTGTGTTTCTAGCTTAATAAAGTTAGTGTACGAAATGTATAATTGCTAATGTTATTGTATTTAAGTTTTCGTTTGTACTTATGTATAAGTCTGAGGACAGACTAAGAGCAGGACGGCCGAATGTGGGAATGGAACGTAAGAGCGAGTGAGATAGTATATATAAGAGTGAATGAGATGCATGATAGCGGAAGGAAGGAAGTAAAAATGACAGATGACAGAAGGACGAGACGGATTGTGCGGTGGTGCCGGTGTGTTGAGTGAGCTTGAGTAAAGAGAAATAATTAAAGAAAGTGAATGTGCCTACTATATATCGAGTTGCTTAATATACGTTTTTCACACTACAGTGTTGTGTTGAGTTATTCCACGCCACGATCCCATCAATACTACATGTATGTATGTATGTATGTATGTATGAAATCTGTTACGAGTATGAACCCATTCCTAAATATAATAATATTCTGGTCAAAGAATTAATTTGTTTTATTACTATTATAGACTAGAATATCTTTCATTATTGCACTTTTTTTATTTACTCAATAGTTATCGTTAACGTTAGGAGATTTTTTGTAATCTGAAGTACATTATTCTAATTCTAGAATGCGGTGCTTCATCGTTTTATGCCTGTTGGGCCTAGTATCAATTATGTGTGCAAGACCTGATGACGACACTTACTTCGACAAGACCAACAATATGTATCTCCCTGAAGACAAACTGCTTGAATGTGAGTATAATGAAATTGTGGATAATATCGTCAAGAGGTGCATTTCTAGTATTGTTATACGAAATCAATCAATGGAATCAAAATTTAGCCATCAATCAGCGTCAATCATTATAAAATAGCAAGAATACCTATGCCTCGGAAGTTATTTTTCTCAATACTTTTGTGACATGGAAGCTATGATGTAAGCTATGAAATGTGTATCTTTACTATACCCTCGCATAAGATAATGTCTCGTGGAGGGGACGTAGTCCCGACGGGGGTCATCTTGAAAGAGACGGCCTCGGGTCTGCCGGGGTGCGAGGGATATGTTGACTACTATCTCACCTCCGGCAACTAAAGACCTAAAGATGGCGTGCGTTTTGGTCCGCTCGAGTCCGACATAACCTCTCCAACCGCAAGGGGGGTATCCGTGGGGATTTTTCGCACGAAAAAAAAGGGGACGTAGTAAGCCTTCCCGAGCAAAACATATGCTCGGGCCCTTTCCGTAAGTAGCAGCGCTGCCGTGAAACAAATTACTACACAAGCAACGATTGCAATTCAAAAATGTCGTCGGTTCGCAGAAAAAAAAAGAATGTCTAGCATCAAGTTAGATTTTTCAAAGTGAAGCTCTGATTTTCTGATGAGAACTTTTATATTTTCCAGCTCCCGTCAAACAAGTCTTAGAGGAGGACTGTGCTAAGTGCACACCAGCACAGCCCAGTGGAACTGACCCTGTAATATTAAACAGTTTAAATCAGCTCCAGAAAATTCTGGTTCAAAAGGGGTAGACCTAATATTATAAATTGATAGACTTGTAATCAAATAAACGGTAATTGCTGTTTTTATATCCTTGAAATATATGCAATCATTATACTGAAAAAATTCTAAAAGATTAACATAACATAACATAACATAAACTCACGCCTATATCTCCAAAGGGGTAGGCAGAGGCGCTAGCACCCATATTTTGCCAGTTTCGGTTTAGGTCCCAATGTAATAGGTGGCGTGCCTATTGCCATTAACCGGGCACTTATAAACCTGCGATAAATACACACAAAACTTCGAAAAGCATGGACAAGTCATTGGTGTGTGCCATGGTAAAATCTGGGATCGAATCGGAGACCTCGTCTCAGCAGTCCATTACCCATACCACTAGGCTACCGCGGTAAAAAATTAGTATTTGAACACACTAATTTTTTACCGCGATAGATCAAAGGGGAAAGGGAAAAGGGAATAGGAAGATCGCGGGATCGAATCACGTTGTAGCTTGCACGGTTTCATTTCCAAATTTGATTAGCAATCATATTGTTCCCTAATAATACTGAATGGGAAGATCCTTCAGGTTCAACACGTCTAAATGTTAAAATGTCCATAGTATCAAATGGTCCATTTATTTCATTGGTCTATAATTTTAAAGTGTCCATACGCAAATTCTCTGCTCTGTTTCGTTGTTTTGTCCTCTCTCTTATAGGACTTGATAGCCTTGTATTGACAGGAACGAATGTAAAGTCTATCTTTTTCTTTTTAAAGAAAATTAATAATGAATAGTTATTGAATTTATTACCATGTAACGCTAATAAATAAATAAATAAATAAATATTCTAGGACAATCTACACAACGCCACCTCTCATGGTAAGCATAGTTTAACTAGCTTGTATTATGGGTTCTAGAATGCGGATAAACATAGTTAGATACTTTTTTTACTTTTTGTAAATACATACATATTATACATAGATACACCGAGACCAATGCAAATATTCATATTCATGTACACAAATATTTGCATTGAGCGGGAATCGAACCCACGCCTCTTGCGTAACAGTCGCGCTCACTACCGCCACGCGACGGAGGTCGTCATAAACGGCATGACTGATGTAGGAGAGACGGAAGTGGTTTAAACTTGTACCTTCTGTTTTACTCAACTCTTTAGACGCAATGAACGAATTCTTTTCGGTGGAAAATACCATTTCAGTGGTCTCTAGAGGTACATACAACTAGTGACTTTTTCTTGTGCACAAGTACAGGCATCTTCAAGAAGATGCGAGAACTATTTTGTCTATATAATCTTATTGGTTCAGACTAGTTTCAATAGATGGCGTTAGCAGTTTACTAACAAAATCTAGAAAGTATCAGTGAATTAAACTGTTTTTTATATCACTTAAGTAACAAACAGGTATATAATCATCCAGGTGATATGCCGTTGCCAATGTTTTTTTGTCTAGTCCTGTTTTTTCGCCTTTCTACTAAGGCGCTTACATCCAATACCAACTGGGACGGATCCTGTACAGTGTACAAAGGTGTCACACTCGTGCATCCAACCATATAGAGAAGAGGGTGAAAGGGACCACTGAAAACACAAAACCTCTCTAGTGAGCTCTGGCTACCCTACTCACCGCCGGAAACATAACACAAGGTTATTATTAGTCCAGGTATTCTGTAGGGCGGAAGTACTTTCCCAGTCGGACTGCTTAATTAGGACGGGAGATACCGTCATGTTCTACCTCCGTCAAAAGGGATGCTCGGTGGTTATCCACGTGTCCATCTAAGGGTCGGCGGGTTCTCCGAACGCAGGTGTGGGGGTTACAGGTGCAAATGCGTATAATAGAACAAATATTTGTATTCATGAATGTGGCTTTTTGCATTGCTCTGTTCATGCCTCGGAGAGCATATTAAGTCAGTTGTTGTACGAACATCAATAGCAGTCGTTACGGGTAGTTGGAGCCCAAAAAAAATTAACAACTGGTCTAGGTACGATGCTCAGATATATATCCGATGGAGGTCGAACAGAAATATCGTAATTATACTTTGTAAAATGTAGCTTGGCTTCTGTGACAGCTGTCAGTGAAATCACGCACATGAAGTCCTGAATTTTGTAATAGTGAATGTAAATGTAGTAGCTGTCAATGCCATACTTTACCGGAGCTAATTAGTGATGGGCGATGAATCATCGTGACTACATATAGGTACTATAAACTATCAAATATTTTGAATAAAACTTAATTTAAAATTGCATACGTATTTTGACATCATAACAATATTTATATTCCAATATACCTGATCCTAAATAATATTGAGTGAATAAAATCAATCATTCAATCCATCCAAGTCCTGAACCTGTTGTTGGGCTTTGTAAGAAGACACGCCGTGTTTGGATCTAGGGCCATGTTACAGGCATAAAAGACACGCGACGCCATCTGGTTTGATATGAACCTCCACTGATCCACTCCATTCATTCTTCTCAGTACGACGTCTCGTATAATGCTACGTATATTCCGTTCTCATTACAATTAAGTACATACATACAATTAAATTAAACCTAATTAATAGTTGGTAGTATCGATATTATCATCGAAATTATTTGTATTCGGACATCCCTAGGAATCTCATTTTGACATCTGTCACAGGACCCAAGCTACATTTTACGAAGTATAAGCCAATCCCGTGATTGCACTGGTAGAAGCGAATCCCAGGCTTCGGATGCCACTAAGATTAACACTGGAATGGATAAGAAGCAGTTGTACTAAGAGCATCAAATAGTTCATCAAACGATCTATATTCACAATTGGGTTTGATAGGCACTTCCTACCAATCTGCAATCGCGACATAAGCATAAGCATACTTTCTTCAATCCCCACCCACTTTGTAGAATCGAAATTGTTATGCATAAGTTAAGTCTATAGAGAGCAGCACCCGACCTACAGTATGTTCCAAAACAGTATTAAAATTGTGCATATATGGTATAAACAAAAACTTTATCTTTGATTATCTATAAAAAGTACAAAAATAACAATTTAATTGTAGTGAGACCACATTGTTTTACTTCGCTACGCTTTTTTTTTTTCGCTTTGTGATGTCATGGATAAAACCGAGATCTGTTTTTCGATTTTAACTGCCTTACGCAAGTACGTACGCGTAATTTACTTTATTAACTAATTAACGTCCTTAACGTGATGCCCGATGACTTTTTAGTGATCTGAGTTCACCAGATAATATAATAATAATATGATAAAAATATCTTTTAAGTCGTATCCAACACTTCCACATCGGAGTCTGGGGTTTGCTTTTTTCCAGGCTGTGTTTTTGGCTGAACCTGGATATTTTCTTTGAACTGCCATCTGATTTCTGCAATCCATAGGCGATACCCTATAGCCGTGAAACCAGCAGTTGAACTTTTTAGGACTCCAACTATAGCTACTATAGATGTTCTTATCGATAGATGTTCACACATGCCAATGCAAATAGACATCTTCATGTTTACAATACTTGCACTAAGTGAGAGTGGAACCAGCCCAGGGAACCAGAGGCTATCTAGTCAAATTAGTTACTTTTACTAAACGCCAAAATGATAAGCTTCAAATAAACTTGGTAGAAATTTAAAAATGTATGACGTCATACTTTTAATTGTCAAATAAATTACTTTTATTAATTTATTATAAATGAAATGCAACTTTTACAGCTCTATTCTTAACAGCTAACCATTCAAAATATATTGTACTCAAGGGCTAATCTTGTAGATAATAATAGCTCTGTAAAATATTCTTAAATTTTATTTAAATTGTATTACCTATGTTTTAATACATATTTTTTAACTCTGCCTACTTATGTTATTAACTGTATAATTATTTTTCATATCCATTAATAAGAGGAGCCCTAACAACTTTGGAATATTACTTGATTATGTTGAGCAATACTTTTTATGACGGTGTACATGTTTTATATGTAACAAGAAATAGTGAAGTAAACAAAACCGTGTAATCCTACTTAGTCCGATTTCTAATGCAAAAGCACTTTGAACCTGTCAGTTTTATGAGTCATTCTACGGAAATGTATTTTGAAGTGTAATTATTCATCTAGCTGATCCTAACTCAGATTATTTTTTCAAATACTAAAACATGGAAAAATTTGCTAGTAATTTATATAGTTTTAAATTCAGAAGCTTTTATTTTGAGAGCTTCGGACCTTCGGACCGTGCGATTCCTCAATTCTTCATACGGCGATATTAGACAATAACCCCCCCATAAACCCACGCCTATGTCCCCGAAGGGGTAGGCAGAGGCGCTAGCACCCACATTTCGCCAGTTTATGTTTTAGGTCCCAATGTAATAGGTGGCGAGCCTATTGCCATTACCCGGGCCCTTATAAACCTGCGATAAATACACACATAACTTCGAAAAGCATCGAAAAGTCATTAGACAATATATATACTTACTGATATTTTCAGGTACTCGCTGGCCACACGCGGTAGTAGAACTAATTAGAATTAAAAAAATAACATCCTGTATTTTATGGCATCAATCGATCAGTTGATAGGGTCAATATCCTGATCAAAATATTTATAGCAATCCGCGTTATTCTGTTATTATATATTGATATTATTGTGGTGTAAACAAACGCGATTCGTCTCAACATTGAATTGCGATGGTCTCCAAATTGAATTGCGATGATTTACAGGGTGGAAGTTGTCGAATATACCGGGAAGTAAACTTTTTAAATAGGTACCGGAGTTAGCAAATTTCACTAAAATGAAACATTTCCTTGGTCTTAAGACAACAAACTTCATTCAAAGATTTTTGGTAATAGAATGAACTAAAATTCGAAAAATATTCTGAATTTTTAGGGCATCAATCGTGTGCACCAAATACCTTAAATAAACAGTTAAGGAAAGGCTAACCGATCCCAGGTAAGGTGTCAATTTTTGATTTCTATACCTCTTAGGTAGGCAGGCAAGTACAGTACTCCACACGGCCCACCTGATGGAAAGTCTATGGACGTTTGCAACACCAGAGGCGTCACACTCATGCTGCTGAGCTTATAGAAACCTTCTAATACCTTTCTTGAACTACACAAAACTCTCCAGTGAGTTCCAGATTCCAAATTAACCGCCAGAAACGCACACAAATTTAATATTAGCCTCGGTATTTCGTAGGACTACGTAGTAACTATTTATTATTCTGTGATAGGACGGAGGTACTACCTCAGTCCGACTACTCAATTTGGACGGGACATCATCGCCACAAATTAGGTAGCTACCTAATAGTTGGGAACATCGTGTCCTGCCTCTAATAAAATGTTTCATACTATTTATTCTAAAATTCTATATAATGTTTTATTTATTCTAATTAAATTAAAGTAAATGACAGCAATTTTGACAATTAAACCTACCCATTTTTTATATTTCCTAGTATTAAAATATTATAAACATTATTTGAAATGAAGACATTACTTAATTAATTAAATGTGTGTATACTTACATATAGGTATATCTTTCACAAGGTTAATTGATAATATTTTCTGGTTAGTGTTGTCAAAAAAGCCTCATCACATCGTGGAACAATTAATAATTAATTAGCATTTTACACATCCTTACTTTGCGTGTGTGTGTGTATGCGTGTGCTTCATATGTTTGAAGGTATATAAATGCATGTTCTACACATTGTCTTCAGTAGATCGTTACATATAATTCTGTAGACAAACGAAAATTACAGGTTAGTTAATTAATTAATAATTTTATAACGGTTTTCGTTCAAAATAATAAATGGGTTGTATTCTTTGTTTTTCGTGCGCGGAGTCCTTACGGATACCAATCTCACTGGAGATAGGTTATGTCGGACTCGAACCAACTACAACGTACGACGTCTTTGGGTCTTTAATTGCCGGTGGTTAAATAGTAGCGAACATATGCCTTGCACCCTGGCAGATACGGGGATCTCTCTTTCGAGATAACCCCTTCGGGTGTAGGAATCACGGTGTCCCCGTGTGTTGTATACCTGTGTTGTGCAATTATAATATGGATCCATTGTAATCCGAAATTATTTTTTTTGAATTAACTAGCTCGTATTTCAAATAATTATTTTGTTACTTTCTTACTTGTAATTTGAAATTATAGCTGAGGCACGATGTGATGGCCGTTTTGACAAAATTACTTTTACTCGTTTCCTCTTTTTTGGTGCGCTTGCGCTTGCCTATGAGGTGTGCGTTTTTTTTGGTGTATGAAGTTTATTTTCTTTTGTGCCAGTCTCGATATATTTTTCTTTATTTATTCATCTAACAGTTCATTGTCCAATATTAAGCGCACCAAAAAAATGAAAACGAGTAAAAGCAGTCGTGTCAAAACGGCTATCAAAGCGTGCCGCGATTATAGTCAAGTACAGCCTATATAGATAGGTTATGATGTAGCCTCTGATGTGAATCTCACTTTGACTAACACATCTGAGTAAAAATAAAAGAATACAGAGTTTCAGCCCGAAGTTCTGATAAGATAAGTTGCTATACTTTTAAAGCAGCCGAATCGGCACTATCTGCCTATAATTCCAATATAATGTGGAAAACTTTGCCATTATTATTTTTCCTCATGGTTCCTGACAGAGTAGAATTTAGACTAGCCCATCTTTTACCATGTAGTGTCGTACAAGGCGATTGACGGATAGGACATAGGGTTGTTTAACATTAGATAAAATATACCTACATCCCAGACACACACAAACACACTCGGGTGTGTGACTCAAGTCAACAATAGTACCTGAAATACAGCAATAGACTCAACTCCTATTACGTGGGACCTACCCCGGAAGGTAAATAGGTGTGAGCATATGTATGTATGTATTACTTTTCATTTATATATATTTGAATGTTTTAATAGTGTATTTAATTAATTCCAATAATTAGGAAGCCAAAATCCGCTTAGGCTCTTAGACCATCGAATAAAATTTAGGAAATAAAATAATAAAAAGTAAATCAAGGCGAGGAAATCCGCCGAAGTAATATACGCATTAGTGAAAAGTACATTAATATCATCCAATTTATTGTACAGAGTCAAAATGAAATCTGCTATTGCATTCTGCGTGTTTTTCTTCGCCGCTTTGGCGCTGGCGAGACCTGGTGATGATGAGAAGTACACTGATAAGTATGACAACGTCAACCTAGACGAGATTCTGGCTAACAAGAGGTTACTGGTACCTTACATCAAGTGTGTCCTCGACCAGGGCAAGTGCGCGCCGGATGCCAAAGAGCTCAAGGGTTAGTAATGTTCTTTATTTTCTATTTATGTGAGGAATTTTTATTCGAGAGAACATGTCAATTCCATCGTAACTTAAATTGTATATGTATATTTATAGATTTAGTTAACAATAACAAAAAGGTTTACAGGTAAATAATAAGTACTTGCTAAAATAACAACTATTTCTGGTGGGGACCATAACCTAAACATGCTCAGCTCATAGCCGCTTCACATTGAGGTATTGACAGGATCTCATGAAGCATATCTATATTTAGTCTGTTCAAAAATGGAGTTATTTTTTTTCTCTTGTGGATATCTGTTGCCCGTGACGCCACCCGTGTGGACTTCTAATTTCGTTCCCGCTGCTCCATAAAATCCTTGTAGAGTTCAAGTGATAAATAAAAAAAGAATTAGGTACTTGAATTGGTCGAGTTTTGCGCTTGGCATGATGCTAATTTCGGGATTCATTTGTATTCATATATAGGTATGTTAAACCAGGTGCAGGTGAAACCTGTTTATATAACCGTTATAGTTTCCTAATGTATTTTTGTGGTATTCTTCACAGACCATATTATTGACGCATTGGAAACCGAGTGTGCGAAATGCAATCCGAAACAGAAGGCAGGCACCAGACGCGTCATTGGTCACCTGATAAATAATGAGGCCGACTACTGGAAAGAGCTTAATGACAAATACGATCCTCAAAAGAAATATTCCGCTAAGTACGAGAAGGAACTACGCGAATGGGCTTAAGTGATTTTATTGTGACATGTTACGGAAATTGAAGAATATACTTAAATTCTAAGCTAATGTCTTGTTTTTATATCAAACGTAATATAAAAAAATGGTGAATTGAGGTGACTCGGGCGCTGGAGGTCGAGGCCATGAGCACGGGCCTGGGGCCTGGGGGTGGCATGTCACCTTGCCTCCCCATACTCGTGGGCTGCATGGGGACACCGTGGTCCCAAAGAGGGCCATCTCCAAAGTGTCCTGGGTCAGCCGGGGTGTTGGGTCTTACAATCTTGACAATTATGTAACGAGAACACTGATTTTAACATTGGGAAACTGAATTTTAAACCCCCAGAGTTGGCTCCCAGGTCTTCAGTTACTCATATCGACGGAGGTAGGAGTTCTAATTAAGCATCCGACTGAGTAGTGGGAAGTATTCCGCTCTACAGAATACCCCGGCTAATAATAACTCGTGTTGTAATTCCGGGCGGCGGTGAGTAGGGTAGCTAGAGCTCACTTGAAACATTTTTCTTTACTTGAGAGGTTTTTTGTTGTCGGTGGGAAGGAGAGAAATCCTTCTTTGTCTTCTGCACTGACCGCACAAAGACTTTCTTAGCCTTCCTCCATGACCTCCGTCCTACATGAGCGCGGGCCTAAGGGTGATGGGTGGAGCCGCCTATTACCCTAGCAGAAGTAAGCCGCGGCGGTGGCGCAAGGTGTGTCTCCCCATATCTGGGGGCTAGACGGGGACACCGTGGTTCCTACACCCGACGGTGGTCATCTCGAAAGAGAGGGCCCCGGGTCTGCCGGGGTGTGAGGGATATGTTGTCTACTATCTCATCTCCGATAACTAAAGACTCAAAGATGACGTGCGTTTTAGTCGGTTCGAATCCGACATAACCTACCCAGCCGGCTGCGGTGGAGGGTATCCGTGGTATTTTTCGCACGATTAAAAAACACCACAGAAATCCATCGAATTCGTAATGTCAAGGTATAGGTTGCCTGCCTACTGCGTAGAGCCTGTGGGTGTGTGTGAAGCCCGGCAATCGTAATGCTCTCGTCCGCTCTCTCGATACTTTTTTCCTTTTGATTTACATAGTTTTTCGCACCACAGGCCCTGAGCTTTTGCTGAGATAACGACCGTATCGACTACAACACAGACGTACAGGCAACCAGGACTACTTAGCGTGCTTTATGAGGCATAGAGTTGTCTCACTATATTTAGCATGGGCAGTGGTTAGCCAACCTAAGACTATCTGATAAATAAACATATTTTCCTATGTTTACTACGATATTTTATCACTATAATATTGTTAAAAAAGTTAAATTACAAAAATAGTACATCATTACCTTGTTAAATCTTAAATACATAAAAAAACAAGGCTACCTTGTTGGTGCTTGGGTACTCGTATGTTAATGTGAAGTACAAAGAAGCAATTGTTTACGGAGTAATAACTGTGGTCCCCGAAAAATAATCATAATAATACACGTATCATAAAAAATTATGAGTCAAGTACTGTCAAGACTCACACACTAATAGTTCCGTACAAAAGTGGATTGAGAAACAAACTAAACGTTCCCAATTACCTCCGTGGTTTGGCGGTAGGAACGCGACTGCTACTCAGGAGGCGTGGGTTCGATTTCCGCTTAGTACAAATATTTGTGTGCATGAATATGAGTATACGCATGATCTGGGTGTATGTATGTAAAATATGTAAGTACCTATGTATTTACAAAAAAAGTATCTAAGCATGTGTATCCGCATTGTAGAACTCATAACACAACTTAGTTAAACTAGTGATGTTGTATAAATTGTCCTAGAATATTTATTTATTAATTATAATTAACCAGTCCGATTGGGTAAGTACCTATGTTCTACAGAATACTGCGGTTAATAATAATCATGTGTAGTGTTCCAGGCTTTGAGAAGGGTAGCCAGAGCACACTGGAGAGTGCGCTGCCTTCACAGAAGCTCTCTAAACCTCTCCTACCCTTTCTTCTGAAGAACACCTTTTCAAGATGGGCATTAGAAGGTTTCTATAGGGTCAGCAGCACGAGTGTGATGCTCGATGTTGCAGACATCCTTAGGTCACGGTAACCACTTTCCAACAGGTGAGCTTGCTTCTCTGCCACGTAAGTGGTAAAAAAACGATGCACTTATCAAACGAGTGTCTTTATACATCTATATAAGTCCTGGTGGTCACTTTCTACCCTTAGTTCCAACCCATAATGATTTCCGGTGCTGAGAGTATGAGTGGTATGTCTCCCAGCCTGATAGACTGATGAAGATGATGGGTGGCCACCTGTCACCCTAGCAGAAGCAGGGGTGATGCAAAACGCACCTCTCCATACCCGGGGGTTAGATGAGGACACCATGCTTTCCACATTAGGGGAAAGGAGTCATCTCAATGAAGATGTCCCCGAATCCGTCGGGGACCTCTCTATGTCTTGTATTATCTCTCCTCCGACAATCAAGTAATCAATAATTATGTCAGACTCTTACGGACTAAAATGCACGCCGTCCTTTTGCCATTGATTGCCGGAGGTGAGATTATACAAGACATATCTCTCGCACCCCGGCAGACCCGGGGACATCTCTGTTGAGAGGCTACCATGTGGCCTCTCTAGCCAGTCCCCCATGATGGGTCTTACCGCTGCTACTACAGCGTGCCCTGCGCGTGATTGCCTAAGTCGTCGTTCCCACTCGGCTACCATGTCCCCGTGGAGCTGGGACTTCACAGCCCGGAGCTCACTAGGCTCGGGTTCATGTCCCCGCTCCCGCGTCTCCTTTCGATACCGATACAGCACCGAAAGGGCTCTCGCATCCAGGATCCATGGTATCGATCCGGCGAGGAGACACGCTGCGGCGAAGGATATCGTACGGTACCCCCTGATGACCCTGATGGCCATCGTGCGCTGCGGGATTTCCACTTTAGCCTGTTTATCATGTAAACTATGTCGGTCATTTTAGTTTTAATCATAATAATTTATGAAATGATTCTCGACTCTTGCGTGTGTGCACCGTTTACTGTTGTATCTTTTTATTCTGATGACTTAGAAATTTAATTATTTCACATAAAAATTGATTCAGGTTCAGCATCGCTAAAGATATTAATTTTATTTCAACTTTCTGTCAAGTGATCCTGATGAAATAGATTTTGCGCACAGACAGTCAGTGATTTAATTCCGATCAATCTCAGTAGATCCATTGACCAGATCCATTATGGATCTAGGCACATCCATTATTTATAGGGGCACTACATAACCATCTTTTTCCTTTTATAGTTTTGAAGTAAGGAGCCCTAATAAGTATGTTATGACCGAAATTTGAAATAAGCTTGATCATTAGAGTTCTGTTTGGTTCGAGGAAATCTTTTATTGTAGATATAGGTGACTTTAGAAGGGTTTCGACAAATTAATTAGAACATTATCAAAAGACCGTCTCGGTTGTCCTGTGATTTCTTCATGCTTCATTTAATCACCTGTATGGATTTACTTTTGCCCAGTGACATTCAAAGTTCTGATCATAAGTAGGTCCAAAAGTGCCTAGACAATTTGAAACTAAAATTGTATGAAGTCAACTTTGTCTGCTTAATGCATTGATTTATGTTGTTACCATTAAAGCAATTAAGACGTTCTAGGAATTATTTTTAAATTCAAAAACTGACGTAAAATTTTCACAAAGAAACGGTAATGATAAACACACGATCGCTTTCAAAAAATAAGTTAATTTTTTATAGTAAAGAAAAAACAATGTGTTTCACCGTTTGCCATAAAACTCGTATCCTTTGTATGTGTTTTTGTACTTATTGTATCATTAAGTGTCACGACATTTTAGTTAAATGATGTGATCTAAGACATATATAAGTGTAAAGCACATCGTTTAGTGTCAGTACATTTCTGTTCCAACCAAATTCACAGCAGCTTCTAAAAGGTTAGTTCTATTTATTTTATTTGTCGTATTTTAATATCGTCTATGATAGTCGTTACGGTTATCTTTCATCCGTCGCTTTTAAGTTCAAACAAGACGATCCATATTCATATAATAAATAAATAAATAAATATTCTAGGACAATCTACACAACGTCACCTAGACCCATGGTAAGCATAGTTTAACTAGCTTGTGTTACGGGTTCTGGAATGCGGATAAACATACATTGACACATTTTTTTTGTAAATACATACATATTATACATAGAAACACCCAGACCAATGCAGATATTCATATTCAAGCACACAAATATTTGCACTGAGCGGGAATCGAAACCGCGCCTCCAGCGTTGCAGTCGCGTTCACTACCGCTACGCCACGGAGGTCGTATATAATAAAATCATCTGTAGAGAGTATAATATAGACGGCGAGACGGCTTTAGCATCTGAAGTCACAAAGTCACAAAAAATATATCTACTTAATCAATGTTATTACTTCCAGCATCAAAATGAAATCCGTCCTATTATGTGTGGTTTTCTTTGCTGCCGTGGCTCTGGCGCGGCCTGAAGATGACCACTACACTGACAAGTACGACAATGTTGATCTGGACGAGATCCTGAGCAACAGAAGGCTATTGATACCTTACATCAAGTGTATCCTCGACCAGGGCAAGTGTACGCCCGATGCTAAAGAACTCAAGGGTATGTTTAAAATCAATCAATTGTTCAAATTATGTAGGTATATTATTCGTACCTTGGATAGTACGTTAAGCCATCGGCCCCGGTTTGCCCTACGAATATCCTTAACATTCGTTCCGGGTAGTTGGAACCCAACTAGCCTAACTATAGTACTTCGATATCGCCAATTTGGTTGTGGAAGTCCGATGGTAGTCGCTTCACGGAAAATATCAAAGTTCAGCCACATCTTAGTTAGACTAGAAAGTAAATCTCGGCTGAGTTGGGAATGGGCTCAGTGTATGCTCAGTGAGTGAGAGCTGACACTAAGCTGATAAGTATCAGCATTCACTGAGCCTACACTGAGCCCATTCCTAACTTAGCCGAGATTGACTTTCTAGTCTAAGATGCTGCTGAACTTAAACCTAAGGGTAGATATATTACTATATATTAGTAACTGGCGAATACTGAAATTTAGTCAGGGATCTCTCGAGTAGGTAAGGTATATGACGTTCACAAACTCAATGACTTAGATGCTTGTTCGTGTGTATGGAGCAGGTTAAGTAGTTTGTACTTGGAATCTACATCCACATTTACGCGATTGCTGACATCAATTGCGATGTCAAGATTAGGAACTTTTTGTTTGGTGTATCCGTTTTGAATCTATCCATCCACCATACCACCAGCCTATGTATCAAGTAGTATTGAAGCTAATACATAAATGTAATATTTAGCGTGCTACAGAAAAGTGTTGTGTAAATTATGAATCGTGACGTGATAACTGTAGTAAAGAAAAAAAAAAGAAAAATAGATGTATTATGGTATCGGGTGGTTTTTTAAAATTCGAATAATTGGATATATTGCATTCTTTTGTGCACCTTGTAGGTCACAAAAGAATGCAATATATCCAATTATTATTATAATAATTGTATAAACAATTATTATATTAATTGTTTTATTTCTTACTATTTTTTGTACTTCGGTCAGTGCATAATTACCTCGTTTTAAGGTAAGTGTGACGTCGTGATCCTTAAATGTGTCCACACCTTTCTGTAACACGTTGCATTTTGACATTGTGCTTAATGCGCCTATTTACATTTTAGTAGCAACAAAACACGAATCTTTATATTATATTCTACAATAAATTATATTGTAAATGTGACCCGGCGACAGGTGTTATCTTAGTACTACAGTTTATTATAAATTGGCTAAATCGTGGCTCCACTGTAAGAACATATTCCAAAGATAGCCTATGTGCTATTCAAGATGAATCTACTCTGCGATAAGTTTTAGCTCAATTTGCTCAGCCGTTTATGCGTCATTGTGTAAAAGCATGTGACATCTAAACATCTTCATAAACTTTTATTGCAGGGAGCTTACAGTTATATAATTATAATATATTCCGTAGTTGTACATGATTATTAATTCTTTTGTACCTACACAAAGTAAGACACTCAAATAGTTCACAAGGAAACATTTAGTATCATTTTTTGCCACCATAAAAACCTTAAACGTAGCAACTTAAATGTCTATAAAAACCTCTGCGGTTTCAGAGGTCACTCCCACGTTGTCACCCGCTTCTTGAATAGCCCGAGTAACTCTAATTATGAGCAGACAGCTAGTAGTACATTTTGCTGTAATTTTCTTACATAGTTATTGCGCACTCGAATGTTTTCTCAATAAAAGTAATAAAATGTATAAAAGAGAAGTTTATTCTTCCTATAGAACACAAAATGTGCAAATTATTTTTAACGGCGCGGCATAATAAAATCTATCGGGTATTTATTAGATGTTATTTTTACCATGGTCTCTCAAAGGCAGTCAAAGTAACCAAACGCCCGGATCAATGTAAACAATTGAATAAGATCACAGTAATTGTGACTGAGTTAAAATAGTTTTATTGCAATTATATTTACGTTAACTCAGTATAATATATTTTTGTTGTTGTTACAGAGCATATTATTGAAGCTTTAGAAAATGACTGCGGCAAATGCACAGAGACACAGAAAAAGGGTACTCGGCGTGTCATCGGCCATATGATCAACAATGAAGAGGAGTACTGGAAGGAACTTTCCGCCAAGTACGACCCCGACCATAAATATCACGATAAGTACGAGAAGGAACTACGAGAGGTCAAGGCCTAAATAACGGTAGCCGTCCGCTACAGCTTTTGTCTTTGTTGATTATATATCATTTATAAATTACTTATTCAAATATTTAGATTTTTTATTAACCCTACTATGTCGTAAGTTACGTGCATATATCTGGCCCCAACTACGAGTACCTATGTCGCAAAAAATTCTCTTTGTGGACTACGAGGTTTTGTCTTTTGAGAAACTCGCAGTAACTTAAAATCTCCAATTTATAGATTCTTGATTCTCTTGTGGTTTGGGGTTATTGTATAATAATATAATTAGCAACTATAAAAAAAAGGAAAAGCTTTCGACTAGAGGTCAAATCAAATCAAATTAAATAGTTTATTTGCTAGCATATGGTATAAGATATTTTATAGAATATAATATAAAAGAGGTGTAGTATTCGAATAGCACCTGAGCGAAAAGCCTAGTCATATCCAGTTAAAGCACCTAACAATAATTTTGACACATGATTTTCGTGGATATAAATTTATTTTTACAAAGTGGCAAACAAAAGATTCTTAGCTCAACGCAAGTTTAATATATTGCATTTGGTAAAATCCTGTTGTTTTAATAGGTCACAACTAAACTCACAGTTACTATGTAATACCTTATGAGACATATATATAAAATTTAGGATTCGCTATAACAATTCTTGGCCATGGATAGGTCAAATATATATAGTGTATTAACATGATACATCTGTAGTTTTGTTGAATTTCCGTAAACAGTTTTATCATTATACTCGTAGTTAGTATATCAAATGAAGGTCTCCTAAGAGTTTTTTGGTGCCATCGCAGAAAACAGCATCGCAACAGGGTTTCATTTTCTAAAATTGGTATTAATTCGAGGTTTTATGTGTAGAAACGGTGGACATATAGTCTTGGACAACAATATTAGGAGAGTGGCATACTGCTGTTAATTGTGATTTTCTTGTGATGGTTCCAGAACTTCTGTAGAAAGTTATATATAAGTTCTGTAGAAGCCTATAGTAAAGTATCCACAACGTTACTGGGATATGACTATGACTATGAGTTTGACCTGACTTGACTTTGAATGTGTCTGAATAACGAAAACGCTGCAGAATATTTTATATTATTAGATATTAATATGATATATCAAATTACTTGACACTGGCAAATACTCAAGGAGTGAGCCATTTCGAAGAAAAAAACAGAAGTCTTCTTATATAGGTTCTTTTTTTTTAAATTATTTTGGTCATTAAACTACTCCGTGGTCATGGTGTTTCCAACAGCAACGAAATATCCGCGCTACCTCTAACAATAACGTCTACTTATGTAATAATATAGTACTTATTGTGAATTATAACAATTGTGGAAAAAATGCATAGTCATGTTTAGAATGAAACCTTACAAAAAATATTTAAATGTGCAGTTTGACGTCATTAGTTTCGTGAGGAAAATGAAGATATATATGTACTTACTTAGATACCTCGCGGTTATCTCACTAAAATACTTCGAAACACATCGAAAAAGCTTCGTCATAATTATTTTGTACATGTCTAAGTTAACTAAAATAAAAATACTTACCTCAATCAGTAACTCCATTGCAGTCCAGTACTGGATATAGACTCTAATGTTTAACAAAGTTATTATTACTAGCGTTGCTCATTACCTCGTTACCGAATTTAAATTGACACTGGCAGTGACTTGTGACTAGTATAGAAACATTGACATCACTACAACATCTATTTCTGTCAAAGTTGATAATCATCACTATCATCACTATCACCATCACTACATAGTATAAAATAAAGTCGCGTTTTCTGTCCCTATTTTTCTTGTCCCTTTGTATGTTTAAATCTTTAGAACTACACAACGGATTTTGATGCGGTATGTTTCAATAGATAGAATGGTTAAAGAGGAAGGTTTGTATGTATATAACATCATGCTACGACTAACAGGTGTGGAGCAGGAATGAAAAATGTTGCAAAAACGGGGTGACGCAGACGAAGTCGCGCGGTTCAGCTAGTGATTTATAAATAAACGTTTCACGGTACATATACTCTGTCACTTACTCGCCTAGGTTTTGTGTAAAGATATGTACTCACTCGCACAATTCGTTTCTCTAAGGATAACTATTATGGTTTAACATAAAGCCTATGTCCAGCCTAATCATCATTCATCATCATTTCAGCCACAGGACGTCCACTGCTGAACATAGGCCTCCCCCATCGACCTCCAATCCGACCGGTTGGAGGCGGTCTGCATCCAATGGGTACCCGCGACTTTGACTATGTCGTCCGTCCATCTCGCAGGAGGCCGTCCCACGCTTCGTCTACCGGTACGCGGTCTCCATTCAAGAACCTTTTGTCCAGCCTAAGCCTATGTGTATAATATGTTATGTGAAGTAACAACGTAATTATACAAACGTGTCGAATTGATAATCATCGCCTTTTTGAAGTCGGCTAATAAACAAAACACAATTTTATCGGCCAATAAAACTAAATTGATACCTACTAGTAACAAAAACTAAAATTTATATTTTGCATTATTTTAATTTTCATAGCAGTTTAACAGTTGAGGGATAGATTGTTATATATATTATCATCAAGAAATTATATATTGGGGAAGGGAAGGGCATAGAGGGGTTAAATATATTATCATCAAGAAATTATATATTGGGGAAGGGAAGGGCATAGAGGGGTTAAATATATTATCATCAAGAAATTATATATTGGGGAAGGGAAGGGCATAGAGGGGTTAAATATATTATCATCAAGAAATTATATATTGGGGAAGGGAGGGGGATAGAGGGGGTAAGTAGCCTTTTTACTTGCTTTGAGGTGTGCGGTTTGACATTTCTTTCTATGACATTGCTAATGTTATCGTTGGAATTGTTAAACCGTGGTTGAGTGTTAGGCCCTCCTCACTACCTCAATTTATGTATAATTTCTAGTAATGGTTTTTCGCCAGGTAACGCCTTCATCTATATCGCATAGTATTATCATTCATCATTTCAGCCACAGGACGTCCACTGTTGAACACAGGCCTCTCCCATCGACCTCCAATCCGACCGGTTGGAGGTGGTCTGTATCAAATGGGTACCCGCGTCTTTGACTATGTTATCCGTCCATCACGCAGGAGGCCGTCCTATGTCTCGTCTACCTGTGCGTGGTTTCCATTCGAGAAACTTTCGACTCCAATATATATAAGAGATACATTTTACAGGACAGCAGCATCTGTCTATCTCCCCAACATCTGACCCCAACGGGCGACCTGATAAATGTAACCTGAAAATGCCACCAAAAACATCGCTATGATGATGATGATTTTTTTTAATTTTTTTTATTTATGGCATGTCAATTTGACTTCACCTCGCCTGATGTTAAGCTGAAGGCAAAGTCTCATGAAAGAGGGTCACCCTTGCAAACACGTTCAGTGCTACAATGGTGGTGCTCAGCTTGACGGCCTCATCGGATGCTTTTTCACGCCCGCTTAAAGGACCCGGGACTGTAGGAAGAAGGAAACACGTGCGCCGGCAAGGAATTCCAGTGATATTTTGTTAGGAAATTAAAATACAATATTTTTCATAAAAAATCATTTATATCACATATTTCAATGTTGTATGAATGGCAAACCACAGACATTAAGCTTTGATTTCACTGAGTTCTTTTTCGTACTTGGCAGTGTACTTCTTGTCGGGGTCGTACTTGGCGGTGAGCTCGTTCCAATAGTCCTTTTGGAAGTTTATCAAGTGTTTAATGACGCGACGTGTTCCATTTTTCTGTGCTTCAGTACATTTCGCACAATTATTCTCAAGAGCTTCGCCCATATGCCCTAAAAGGTCAAAATGTAAATTTCAAATGAAAAAAAATACAACAGTTGTGAACAAGTTTTCGTTTCTATTGGCGAAACAGAAGTGAAAATATTAAGACAGTAGTGTTGCCCAAATGCAAGAACAAGACGAGACTTAGCCAGTCTTGGTCTTGGTCTTGCGCCAATACACCTGGTCTTGGTCTTGGTCTTGGTCTTGCGCTCCCAGTCTTGGCCTTGGTCTTGGTCTTGCAGCAAGAGTCTTGCAAGTCTTGCAATTACCTATTAATCTATTGCTATTTATTAAAGTTTACTTTAAATCTTAGAAAAACGTATTAGAATTGGAACATTGTGAGCTTGAATTAACATAGCCATAGTAAAGAGAATAAATTATTATGACATCTACTACCTATCCTTACCATTTTATCCCAATCATAATACTACTTGCGTGATCAGTATAATGTATTCATTTTCATTCTAAGCACTCTGAAACTTATTTATTCTTTGGAACACCTGTAGGTACTCTTAAAATTCGAAATTATTTTGCATGAGTATACCTACGCCCTGTGGCGGCAATCTAATAGTGTCAAATGTTGTGATTTCGGCGCGGCGGCAACGATTGTTGTATATGATTTCAAAAGAAGCCGCCGGCGCGTGTATTATAACCATGTACTTCCGAAAAGCGGCAAATTTCTTTGAGAAGTAAGTACAAAACCCTTGATGCCGCATTATCAAAGTGCCGATGGTTAAAACATAACTATGCATGCACTCAGTTTGATTTTAATGGATATTTTTTTATTCGCTATGTAGGTATGTTTATGGTATTAGTCGTAATGCGCATAGGTCCAGTTTTTCATATTCTTTGATACAGTTTTTTGCGTCTCATAGAATTCCTAAGCGTACCTATACACCGAACTGTTACACCTAACTACTCCGTGAAATAGCGCTAAGTCCTAGCTGCAAGACGCAAGAGTCTTGCAGGCTTAGTCTTGTTCTTGCTCAAGTCTTGCACGGTCAGTCTTGGTCTTGGTCTTGCTAAAAATACGCGGTCTTGTTCTTGGTCTTGGTCTTGCAAAAACGCAAGAACAAGACCAAGACTGCAAGACCAAGACTGAATTTGGGCAACACTATAAGACAGTCTTAAAGCCTCTTGCAATGTTGGGAGGCTTAGGCCAACTGTTTTCGCGCTGGCCAGACGGGTGGTTACAGGGAGTCGCCTCTTACGACAACCTTTCTTTTTTCGTGCGCGAAATACCCTCGGATGCCAATCCCACCGGAGTCGGTGAGGGAGGTTATGTCGGACTCGAACCGACTAAAACGCACGCCGTCTTTGGGTCTTTAGTTGCTGGTGGTGAGGCAGTAGCGAACATATCGCTCGCACCCCAGCAGACCCGATGCCCTCTTTTTCGAGAAGACCCCCTTCGGGTGTAGGGACCAAAGTGTCCCCCTCTAGCCCCCGGGTATGGGGTGGCGCATTTTGCGCCGCCGCCGCGGCTCCACTCAATAACTACCTGTAGTAGTAGCTTCGACTAATTAGTTCATTAACTACAGAAGAATTATTATCACTCGTAGAGCGATTTCTTAGTTGCTTTTAAAGGTGCACTATTATTTTTAAATAGTAATATAGAGTTTTCTTGGAGCTGACTACAATATTAGGGAGATCAAACTTATTCTAAGATCAAATTCTAAGTTACGATTACGTTGACTTAGAATTTTGATTTTAACACATATTTACGACGTTATTGCTTGCTCGTTACACTGTTGTGCTACTGTTTCACACCTTCTAAATAATGATTGAGACTAGAACCACTAGAGTACAAACGTTCCTCTAAAGGTTTGATCTCTTTTATATTGTAGTCAGCTCCCAGAAAACTCTACATTAATAACTACGAATAATTAAATATTACGGTTGAAATAACATAAGTTCACCCCTGTATCCATTTTGGTACAGAACCCACGATACGCGACTTTTCTTATCCTACCCATAAAAATGCTACAGATGTTCTAACGTTTAATCTGCGCAATTCTCTAAGCATACATCGTCGAGCTCGTCGACGAACTCAACAACGAGCACAGCCTAGAACTGACGCTACCAACCAAGAACTGCAGTAACGCACTTCTCTAACCATTCTGCGTTGAGTTCTACGCTGAACTCAATGTAGGCACAGCCTAGAAACATCAGTACAGTTCTCTAATCGTCAGTTATAGGTTGTACTCTACGTCGAGTGCATCGACGAGCCCAACGATGTATACTTAGATAATTGCACTGCTGTATAGATGAAAAACTAACCCTTAAGCTCCTTGGCGTCCGGTGCGCACTTCCCCTTGTCAAGCATACATAAGATGTAGGGGACGAGTAGCCTTGGGTTATCCAGGATCTCATCCAAGTCTACATTGTCGTAACGATTAGTGTACAGTTCTGCATCAGGCCGCGCTAGAGCCAGGGTAGCGAAGACAAACACGCAGAGTGCTAAGGCTAACTTCATTGTGATGCTGCGAAACCGGAATATATGGTTGAGTGATAATAAAATTAAAAAAAATGGTTTCGTCTTTACCGCAACATGAGTACTAGGAATTTTTATATACATATATGGTCTCTTTCTCTTAGTACAATTTTGTGTCATAATAATAAAGAACACCACAATTTTAGCATTAGTAATATAAATAATATATTTTATAACAATCTGTATTTAAAAATGCAATCTATAAATTTTTAGAAGCGGCGGTAGCTTAGCGGTTAAGGAGTCGGCCTTACGATCGAGAGGTCCCGGTTTCGAATCCTGGCCATTACACTACCGACGTGAACCCACTCCTAACACAAGTCTTTGAGCTTAGCTGGAGGGGTTAAAGGGAATATTAGTAACTTCGGTTGCTAATATATAATATATAAAGTAGATAATAATAATAAAATCTCTTTATCATGGGACAAATACTGTAGTACAATTAATTATTAGAGGTGCAGTTTAACGTGGTACATACAATAGGCGGCCATTTTCACACTGAGGCAATATTTTACAGGCAATCATGGGATGGAGAAACATATAGTATAAAATATTAGAGACAGTTTGGTGTACGTAAACAATAATATTGGAGTTAAGTAAACGTGAAATCTACATCTCCCGCTCTCTCGGTAACTTTACAAATTCGATAGTATTTCACGCTCAGTAGCACTAGCATGAACTCCTATAGAATTCAAAATGTAAAGGTTTCGAGAGAACGGAGTATTGTGATTGACAGTCTGCCTCTTGTGAACCTGTGTGCGTGTGATTCCCGCTAATCGCAATGCTCCGTTCTGTCGATACCTTTACATTACGAATTCGATAGTATTTCGTGCAAAGGCTACAGAGCACCGATGTTATGGCTTGGCGATAAAGACGGCGTTCTAGTTGTACACAAGTAAATATTTCCATAACCCAAAAATCTGTATCTTTTAAGAGTCATTGAGCAAAAATAAGTACATACCAAAATATCAGCGAGATGTTTATTATACGAAAACTTCTCCATAAACTACATACACTAAAACATGTCTGCGCTTTTATAGCATTTGATTTTGTTTCGATACCTAAATATTGTTAAAAACGTGATTTTAATTGCATTTGCAATCCAATTAACTTTTTTGCATTATTGTTGTTAGGTTGAAGATGCATTTATCTCTTGGACAACGATATTTTCGAATTTAGTTGTTGTGTTTTAATATTTATTTGTGTCTGAAGCCTTGTGATTGTGTTGTTTGTTATTAAAGGAATTATTTGTTTAAAAAATGTAGTTCTATGTCGAAAGAAAAAAGGCGTAAGTGTATTTATTTTTTATACTGTTTACATTTGGTGGAACTTATTGTTATACATTACTAGCAAGCCCGGCGAACTCCGTTTCGCCACCAGATGTGAAAAATGATTTTTCCGCTTTTCTGTTGAAATTTTTCCTGAATTTTCTTTGCTATAAACCTCACGGAGCCCAAGACCTTTCCAACGAATGCAAAACTGTGGAAATCGATTCGTGCGTTCTGGAGTTATAGCGTCAGGAAGGAAAACCCGACTTATTTTTATATAGTAGATTGATAACACTTTCCACGATATTTATTTTTATACCTAACCGGTTTCGCTTTGCGACATTCTAAAACGTTAACAGTGACAGGTATCAAATCAATATACTAATGTGTAGTAATGATGGAAAAGGGTTACCATGGCTTATGGACGTTTGCAGCATCAGGGACTGACCCTGTAGAAAAATTTTATAGTACTCTACTTGAAGACCCTCATATTGCAGTCGCTTGGAAAAATTGCAGTTCTGTTTGTATAATAAAGCTATCTGTAGAAGAACAAAGTGCGCGAGTGACATACATATCTTTACATAAAACCTAGGCATGAGAAAGTGAAAGAAAATAGGTACGAACAGTGAAACTATTTTTTATTAACCATTATCAACTTTGATAGAAATAGACATTACATGGACTTCAATTGTTTCTACAATAAAAGTCACAAGTCACTGCCTTTAACATTTTAACTTCTTCAATGCGATAATGAAATAGGTAAACTGAAATGATATTCTACTTATCTTATTGCAGTGATCATAAAATGTTCTACTAAAATAGGTGTTGAAATATTAATGTCTATGTTATGTTACATACATATATATCTCATAATCACACCCGTAATCCCTGAATTGGTAAGCAGAGGTGTATTAAACATTCACATTCCGCCAACTATCATTTTCGGTCCCACTTAATAGGGGGCTAGCCTATTGCTGCATTGGGCAGTTTGTAGAAATAAATATGAAAAAACATTTTTTTTTCACACGATTCCTTGCTATGCGATGTAAATAGCAAGGAAATTAATTACGTGCTTTGCCGCACAAGCACTTCCAATTAACGTCTTGGGGAGTATCAGATGTTATGGTTGCCTGTAAGAGATTGCCACAGAGCGATAAGGCCGCCCGTTGTATTTACCTAATAATCTGCATTTCCATATCATGATGTAATTCTTTGGTGTACAATAAAGACATATATTATTATTATTATGTACCTATATAGATGAAATTAAAATACAGTATATTATTTTATATATAATTAATTTGTATCACATGTTACAACGTTCTATGAATGGCAAGTTACGGTCATTTAAGCTTTGACTTCAGTGAGTTCTTTCTCGTATTTTGCAGTGTACTTCTTGTCAGGGTCGTACTTGGTGGTGAGCTCATTCCAATAGTCCTTTTCGTTGTTGATTAAGTGTCCGATGACGCGACGTGTTCCCTTTTTCTGTGCTTCAGTACATTTATCACAATTATTCTCAAGAGCTTCCTTGATATGTTCTGAAATGTAAATAAAACTTAAATAAGATTTAGCTTTTTCAAGTGAGTTAAATGTTAGTAAAAAGAAACTTAGCAATATATCAAGTAAATATTTTTAGCACTTAAATTTTGGCTGTAACTCAAACAGCAGAAGGTTAATTTATCTTTAAGTGTTGGCAAAGAACTACGGAAGTAATATCACGTATATAGTTTAAGTGACTTTGTGGTGTAGTTAGTAGTTAAGTTAACTACCACTACTTCCTACTAATATTATAAATGTGACAATTTGTGGCAATATTTAGATGCTTGTCACTAAATCACGTTCAAACGCAAATGTTATTGAGTGTTTGCGTTGAAATCTGGTGATAACACATTGGCTATTTTTATTCTTCAAATATCTCATCGACTGTAGTAGTTTAGTTCGAGGAGGAGGTGGGAGGTTATCGATCGCAATTATTTGGTGTGAAGCTACATAGTGTTATCACCGTTCTTTAGCACGAAAATCTATCGAGTACATGATGTAAAGCTAATGAGAGAGCGGAGCGTTACGATAGGCCGTCTGCCTACTGTGAACCTGTGAACCTGTGTAGGTATTTGTTAGGCCCGCCAATCACAATGTTTCGCTCTGCCCTTTTCGCGAAAAATGGGCAGTATATAATGTACTGCTTCTTCTGTAGACACTATTCTACCAGATTATCAGATTTCCTGAAGCTCCAATCGAAGGGTTAATCATTTCGAAACACATATCTATATTTCTGTGTGTCTGAGATAGAAAACTGACCCTTTAGCTCCTTGGCGTCTGGTGCACACTTGCCCTTGTCAAGGATGCAGTTCAGGTAGGGGATGAGTAGCCTTCTGTTGCTCAGGATCTCATCCAGATCTACGTTGTCATAACGATCAGTGTATTGTTCTTCACCAGGACGTGCCACAGCTAAGGCAGCGAAGAAAATCACGCAGAGTGCTAAGGCTGTCTTCATTGTGATGCTGTGAAGTGAGTATACACGATTGAGTTTTATTTGAATGATGTCTAAATGTATCTAATAATGTAAACGTCGGTAACTTATTAGTTATGGAGTCGGAAAACGCTTAAAAAGGTGACAGGTTCGAATTTGTGTTAAAATAAAATAAATAAATATTCTTGGACATTCTATACAATGTCACCTATACTTGATATTTTATTTTTGTGAATACATACATATTATACATAGAAACACCCATGCAAATATTCATATTCATACAAACAAATATTTACACTGAGCGGGAGTCGAACCCACGCCTCCTGCGTAGCAGCCGCGTACACTACCGCCACGCCGCCGCTGAAGTCGTCATGAACCCACGAAGTGAATCCATTTTTAACTCAAGCAATTAATCTCAGCTACTAGAGTTTTTAGATATACACACTTGTATTTTTCCGCGATATTTATTAATGCTCATAACTGGTATTATCTTGCGGCGTTCGCAAAAAAAATACTACTAGACTTTTCAGTGAAAAGTACAATTTTATTTTTAAAACCAGTATAGCTTACAAAAAGTGCAGAAGTTATGGAACTACAGGTCTGATTTGAAAACGTCTTCTTGCCTTTGGCAGCTTGGTTCTTTTGTGATTGTTATGGGCTTTATATGACATCCTGGTGGTCATAGTAAGGGGTCACGATCCATAATCTTATTGACTACAGCCAGTATAATGACGTCATTATCGTTTGAATCGCGGAAAATATAGATCTAATGCCTGGCCATATTATAGGACAATGCCCTATGCCATTATTGCAATACGTCATAATAATCTCGGGTATGAGACTACGGTGTGGTGTCCACATCTTTCACCGGAGAGGGAGAAGCGATCGTCACACTGCCGCCGCAGCTTTCTCCTGCTAGGGTGAAAGGCGGCTATACCCGTCGGCCTGCGCTCATAGAGGACGTAGGTGCTTTACGATCTCCGACGTCCGAATCTGCTAATGACCTTCTTGAAGTAGCCCATGTTGTAGTCGCACGGAAAACCACAGCAGGGAATTCAATCCACACTTTGAGCATGCGTGATACAAAGTTCCTTTCATATCTGACTGTACACACTAATCTGGTTGACGTGTGTGAGGATGAATTCTGTGATGAGTAGTGAGATGATAGAATGTAACTGTGGGGAACTGGTTTCTCATGCTTCATCATCATCACACTTCTCAGATTTTTCTATTCCACAGCATTTTGGGTTCACTACAATTCAAATAGCCGTGGGTGATTCTAAATACCTTCTCTGTACTCAATTTATAGTCTTAGATACAGATTCATGGAACAGAATGATGATTTATAAATACATATTTACCTTTTCGCCTATGAGATGTTTACTGCTCAAGATGCTTAGAGATGTACTACAAATGACATCGTGATTTGTTCTTATATATAATTATTTTGGAATGAAAAAATACGTGGACACGCACACTATGACTAAAGATAAGTACATTATTTGGTGTACTTATAAGCCGCCTTGTAAACATTTGATGGATCATTATTTTTTTGATACATTGTTCTAAGAACATAATCTACGCGATAGATTTTTTATACAGATAGTCCGCCTCGGCTCGGGTTCCTTTTTCAAAAGATCATTAACCCCGTCATTAGAGGTATTCAATATGATGCAGAAGGTGTTATGTTTCATGCCTAAAAACTTATTATGCAACTATTGCGACGAGCTAACTATTATCTGCTACAATCACGTCAATTTTAATCTTCTTATTACTATTTAGGTACACCTAGTGCTATGAGTAATTGATTATTATTAGTAAATTATATGTAAGTACAAATTTTTAGAGTTACCTACCTTTTTTGTTATGACAATACAATAAAAAGTTCGTCACAATGTCTAAACCAAACCTTTAAACAAAATATAATGATTATTGTTAGAGTGACAAACAATTTGTTGCTGTCACTCTAACAATAATAATTTTTAGCAAGTTTTAAATGCAAGTGAAACAAACGCTGTGATAATGACGATGTCCCGCAAATTTCGAGGAAACCTTCTACACACCTGCTGCTTGTGCAGTGTCAAAATTTTATATAAGAAGCATAGGAACTTCAAATAAAATTTCAGAATACGCATCTCACTCGAGGGTTTTGAAAATTAGTTTGAAGGTACACAGACAGATAGGCATTCCCTTATACCCACCCTTAAGTTAAGCCCATATATTATATTGCGGCAAACGGTTCTGTGCTACTTTCATTAAGTGTACAACTAAAGAGTGTAAACTCCCGCCCGAAGTGTCTTCACATCCAAGTATAGCTATCCGAAAAGACTAAAACGAATAGTTTACCACATCACGTGGTCGAAGGTGAAGCACGCTCGCCTAGAAGTTCTCCCTTACCACAAGTAGTGGTCAAACGTGAGCCTATCGAACATAAAAAGAGTAGAAACCTAACAGAGTACACGACTTTACCAAGTAGTTGATTTTCAAAAATAAAACCAATAAGTAAAATATAGCAGTTAAGTAGTTTATTTTCAAAAAGATTCTAGTTATCACATGAAAGCTTGATTAGTGCAACGCTGACTTATTTACGCCTTGATCTCGCGCAGTTCCTTCTCGTACTTGACGGTGTATTTTCTCTCAGGGTCGTATTTGACGGTGAGTTCCTTCCAAGATTCCTCTTCATTATTGATCAAATGTCCGATAACTCGTCTGGTGCCCTTCTTCTGTGTCTCAGTACATTTTGCGCATTCGTTCTCGAGAGCCTCCCTGATGTGCTCTAAATAATAAAATAAAATTGACATTATATATTAAAATATCGATTTAAGAAAGTTAACGTCCAAGACTGGCCTTGAACGACCAGTCCCGTACGGGTAGAATAATTGGGAAGAATCAACTGAGCTTCGAGTCCTAACCTGGGGTATGTGTGAGGTCACTTGTTATCGCGATATTCGGCCCTCATGTCTCGGGTTCGATTCCAGGTTTTACCAAGGCACACACCAATGACTTTTCGTTTTCGAAGTTATGTGTGTTACTCGTCACCTATTTGGACCTAAACATAAACTGGTGAAATGTGGGTGCTAGCACCTCTGCCTACCCCTTCGCGGATATAGGTGTGAGTTTATGTTATGTTACGTTATCAATAGGCAATTTTGAACAAACATTTAAACTAAAAACAGTACATTTTATCAAGTTATTCTGACCCGCGCAACTTCGTCTGTGTCACCCCGGTTTTTTCATTTTTTTATTTTTCATTCCTGCTCCGCACCAGTTGGTTGTAGCATGATGTTATATACATATAAACCTTCCTCTTTAACCATTCTATCTATTAAAACAAACCGCATCAAAATCCGTTGCGTAGTTTTGAAGATTCAAGCATACAAAGGGACATAGGGACAGAGAACGCGACTTTATTTTATACTATGTAGTGATATACAAACCTTTAAGCTCCTTGGCGTCAGGAGCGCACTTGCCCTTGTCCAGGATACAATGGAGGTAGGGCATGAGTAACCTTTTGTTGCTCAGGACCTGATCTAAGTCGACATTATCGTAGCGATCAGTATACTTCTCTTCAGGTCGCGCCAGAGCCAGGGCAGCGAAGAAAAGGACGCAGACTGCGATGGCGAATTTCATTTTGATGCTGTAAAATGTTGATTAATATTAGTATTTTATGTATTACGAGTACTTAACTAAACATGAATAATATTTTGTGTGTCTTTTTAACATGTTTCATCTAAAAACTTAGTTTAGTATGTAATATATTTCTGTTTAGAATTGCATTTTCATCAGATTAGAAATTATTTTTTATTTATCATTTTGCATCAATTTAATTTATAGTAAAGGTGATGTAAAACATAAAAGCCGGTTCTCAATATACTTTCAACTAATATTGGTAAAATTTGAAATACAAGATATCAAGAAATCCATTACAAGAAAATATTTTATAGGGAGGCCGCGCGGCGGACCCACCACTCATCTATGATTTAACAATCGCAACTATAGCAATAGTAAAATATTAGTAATCGTAATTTTATTTGTCACTAAACTCGGCGTTTCGATTGCGTATTACCAGCCTCGGCAATTCACGGTCCCGGGTAGTCTCCTTTTTTATCATGATATATCCTTTTATATCATGGATACCACGGATCGGTGGAGGTGATAAAAACTAAAACGCACGCCGTCTATTGGTCCTTGATTACCGAAGGTCCTTGAAGACCCGGGACATATCTTTTGAGATGGCCCCCTTCCCCTAATGTGGGTACCATGATAGCCTCCGGGTATGGGTAGACGCACTTTGTGCTGCAGCCGTAGCCTGCTTCTGCTAGGGTGACAGGCAGCTCCACCCGTCACTCAGGCCCAAAGGGGAGTACTCCTGGTTATTTGCAGAAATCCCATAATTTTATTTCAATTCGGGATATCAGCGTAATCTTTCAACAGTAATAACTTTAAATTTACCAACAATCAGATGAAATTTTAAATTAAATATTAAATGCAATCGAAAATTTTAATGAGATAAGAGTCCAAACCTGATTATCTTCGAGATGTCTAACCACAAATTAGATACTGAATGATCTACTACAGCTGATGCTGTGTTCTGTATTTATATACCAATAAAGGTCTTATAAAAAATACCCATAAGTACAGCATTATGACTAATTATACTATGTACATAAATGTTGTTTTTGTGTGAGGTGTCAATCTTTAAAGTTCTCGTATTCAGTCGTGTACTTACCTTCAAGTGAAGTGTTCGGTTGTATACATAAACCAACATCATCAATCCATTAGTTTCGGTTGCATTTTAGAGCTCGGAGTCTGTTATACCCCTCCTCTTGATAAGATTTTCTCAAGCGGAGGGGTAAACAAAAGTCTGTCGCCCTGTCTCCGAGGGAAAAATTGTTCGTCAATCAGCTAGATGGCGCTGGGTACTTGTGATATCGCCACTACAGTAAGGGATATTTGACCCATTTTAACTATATTATAACAGGAGTATCCTGACAGAGGGTGACGGTTCGAATCTCACTATGGAAGTAAAGTAAAATCGAAATAATTATAATACTTTTAATAAGAGGTCATGATGGGGTCCCCCTGTACGTTATTGAAGGGACTATAGGTATTTGACTTTTGATCCTTAGAATGCATGCAATTTCCTCAACTAATAGTAGTAATTTGCTAACGGCAACCTACCACCTACGGCTATAAGGTCAGGAAGGTAATAGTTAGTGAACATTACTCCATGTCTTTTTCGTTGTAAAAAATATAGGAGAGTAGCCTTCGTTGGTGCGGCTATATGGGTAAGAAATGTTTGACCATGCTGCCTTCTCCGGGCCTCGGTAGGACGAGAGAACCAAGAAGAGTTGGCTTGGCGTCGAGGAGGACGTTATGCGTGCCAATGGGCTTATCATGGATGCGCAAAACCATGCCAAATGAAAAAGGAAAAAGTGAGACCAAGAAAGCGGACCCCGGAGTCTAAGACCTCAGATGCGACCGGGACTAACACAAGAATGATGATGTTGAGGATCCATACACAAGCTAGTTAAGCTATGTTTACTTCGGGTCTAAACAAAAAAGTATCAACATTACCATAATCATCACAGGTTTATTCTTTTTAAATCAAAAACTTACACGATGAATCCCGAGGACTTATCTTACCAAGCAACGGCTTCGAGAAACAAATCCATAGTACGTATACCGACTTGGAGGTTAAGTCAGTTTGGATCCCGAATATCTTATGGTAGGGGTGCCGTTGTAGGGATTTCTGAAATTACTCGAGGGCGTCAGGTAATATTGATAAGTACTGCCAACCAGTATGAGTCCTTAATATAGGGACGTGGCCAAAAAATGTTTAACGGATTTAGGTACACATACGGGTCAGATACAGATAATGAGGGTGGTTTACTGATTAACAAGTGTCAATTTTACTATTCTCACGGTGCGAGTGTAAAAATAGCAAAAACCGTTGTCTGCATTTACTTGATCATGGTTCATTTTTTATTTTATTTTAGAAGTAATCATATTACAACTACTAAGAAAGTTCAAAATAATAAAAAGCTTTAATTAAAAGTACGTACTTATAATAATGTTATTTAAACCATTCATCTGCAACTGTAAATATAATAGGTTTCCTGGATGGTCGAGTAAATACAAGTTTAGCATGCTTGCCTCCCCTACTATTAATGGATCCATTACCCCCAATAGTAGCATAAGGAAAATTATCTCTTAATGTATTGAAACAATAATATCGATCTTTGCTACGGCTTCTGAGAAATACATTTTTTGCTGGTACGGTAAGTTTATTCCCTGCATCCATTATAGGTACATAATTTAAAAAGCTTCGTAATCAATAGGTGTAATTACAGTAGATTTGCGCTTTATTACTGGTCGTCATCCACTACGAATCCATTCTGTCAAATTCCGCCGACAGATCTGTCACCAAATACCTATATGAATTATTGTCCACAGAATGCGACACTACGTGTAGTGTCCATACGGCTAGATATAAGTTAGACGAATTTTTGTGAAGACTTCGTGTTGAGTGACATATTGACATCGCTCGAAACTATTAACGGAGGTAGAACAAGACGGTATGGCTCGTCCTAATTGAGCAGTCTGTCAGGGGAAGTACCTTCACCCTACAGAATACCGCCTTTGTGTTGTGTTTCTGGCTTTGAGTAGGGTAGATAAAGCTCGCTGGAGAGGTTTTGTGTAGTCAGTGGGAAGACGATAAACTTTGCTTTGTTTCCTGCCCTGACAGCATAAAAACTATATTAACCTTCACCACTCTTCATAGTAGCAGCCCTATTGTGAGAGTTCTGGTGTGTAAATGTCTTGTCTTGTGTGCCACTCTAGTGGTATAAAAAAGTACACATTTTTATTTAGGAGTGGAGACGAACACAGTCTGTCTACACCTCTTTACGAGGCTTAGTGAGGAACAAAATATCTAAGGGTATGCTTTGGTACCTGTTTAGTAAGTAAAACTGCTCCAATTAGGTATGTGGAGGAACGGGATGTGATGTCCCTCCAACACAAAGGGAGGATCCTCCGATCAGGCAAGGTGATCACTTTCTTGTGTGTGTGTGTGTGTGTGTGTGTGTGTGTGTGTGTGTGTGTGTGTGAGAGAACTTCACATTCGCGATGCAGGATCCGGAGTGTCGTAGTAGTTAGACTTGCTGTCGCTAGATGGCGCTGGGTACATGTGATATCGCGACAGGTATGATAATATATACGTCAATATCGATTCTGTGAAGTTACGCATTTACAGTACTTGCCTATGAACAATGAATATTATATTATAGGTACATTTTGCATAATTCTGATAATACATATTAGTAAACGGAAAAGTTAAATCAAGGTAAACTCGATTGTTATGCTGTTGTACCTAGTGATTATTAATAATTATGTTCATACTATTTAATGCGAGTATTTTTTAATTGGTGTACTTCTTTCAAGTGCTATTTTAATAAGCTCTGTAATGAAATTAAAGACTTAAGATTTAAAAATTTATTTAAAAGAAAGTTACGCCAGAAAGACTATTACAAAATCCAAGATTATTTGGATGATAAACAAGCCTGGAAATAAGTCGCCTTAGATTTTTTCTCCTCCACTTCAGCGGGTTTTGGACATTCATGCTGATGAGATTATTGACACACAGGTCCCCTCTACGACATCAAGCTTGTACGTCATTTTATATTCTAATACAAACTCTTTTTTTGATATGATCTCGTTCATTATTATCACCTATGAGGCTATGATAACCTGTGTTTAACAGTTTAATTGTGTATGTGTCCAAATATGATTGTATTGTTGTACTTGACCAATGGTAGTCCTTCACTAAATAGTATAAAGCAAAGTCGCGTTTTCTGTCCCTATGTCCCTTTTATGCTTAAATATTTAAAACTACCCAACAGATTTTGATGCGTTTTTTTAATAGATAGAGTGATTAAAGAGGAAGTTTTATATGTAGGTATATAACATCATGCTGCAACCAACTAGTGCGGTGCAGAAGTGCAGACGCAGACGAAGTTGCGCGGGTCACCTAGTAAATAATAAATAAATAAATCGATTTGTGAGTACCATTTACGTGAAAAAACAATCCCGCACATATGTTTCCGAAAGCTGCTGTATAAAAACTGACTAACTACATCCAATTATAACGAACAGGAGGTTGTAAAGCAGAATGTTTCAATACATTGATAACCATGACGTTTTTTTAACGTCTGTTTATGTTCTACGAATAAAAAACCTGTTCCTGAGAGACTCTGGAACTCGGAGCACATATTTTTTGGTATATATAACACACAACTCTCTGATAGCTATCATACACGCACGGTCATCGTCTGGTGATATTGTGGTCAAAAAACTTGAAAACGTAAGTATTGATTTTATTTTACATAGTTAATTCTGAGAACAGATCAATGTTATGATTCACCCAAGTAATGGTTCTAACTTCTTTTCATTTCAATAATTTCTTTTGAAAAAGAATTTGTTCGCTATTTTTTTATTTATTTATGGCACGTTATTGACTTCGCCCCGCCTGATGGTAAGCTGAAGTCAAAGTCTCAGGCAAGAGGGTCACCATTACAAACACGTACAGTATTGCAATGGCGGCGCTCAGCTTGACGGCCTCATCAGATGCTTTTTTACGCTCCGCTTAAAGGACCCGGGACTGTAGGAATAAGGAAAGGGTACCTATTCAAAAAGTACAATAAAATGAGGTTGTAGTAGATTATCATGTATACATAGATTATTAAGAAGTTTGTGTGAAGGGCATTGAGTAGAAAGTGTTATCGTAGTTTAAATGAAATTAAAGCACTATAATAGATAAACGGTTACAGCACATATATTATTAAAATAATTTTCAAAATTTGTTCTGAGATCCAGAGATTTCCTACAACCTCGAAAATTTAAAAATTAAAGAAATAAGTAAGTAAACCCTATCTTAGTATTTTATCACTGACATTGGCCCTGGCCCAATTGGTCCTAATCCTAAATGATTAACAACGATAGCTTACCTCCAATTTTAAATCAAATATTACAGTTTATTTATAACATTACATTATTATTTACAACTATTATATATTACACTACAACCACAGAATAATGGATACACAAATACGTATATACACACAGATAAATAGACTGAACAATGTACATATATTTATTCCGTGATTACAGTCCATTTGAAAATGAAAACCTTCTTCATCCTGAGCGTGCTTGCTGCGGTGGCCTTCGCGCGCCCTGAGGAGGATCTTTACACAGACAAATACGACACAATAGATCTAGATGAAGTTCTGAGCAATAGAAGACTGTTGGTTCCGTACATTTTGTGTGGTCTCGAAAAACAAACGAAATGCTCCGCTGAAGCCAGGGAACTTAAATGTAAGTTACTACATCAATACATACATATGCACGCACATCTTTTTCATTCTGAGGTATGTAGATATAGTGCATAGTGTATATTAAATTTTAATAATAAATTGTGTCGCGTTCTCATAGGAAATACTTACCCGTTGGGTAATAATGAAATAATAAAAGATTATAGACTGGAATAACAGATAGTTACTTCCATATGTTGTTCTGGAATATAATAATCTATCTCAGTACCAAATTTCAACCAGATCCGTTCAGCCGTTTGAGAGTAATTAACCAAACATCTTCACAAACTTAACATTTATAATACTAGTAGGATACTATGCGATTGTACATATATTCACAACTGCAAATCCCTGAAGGGGCGCAGGGGTGTATAATCACCCATATACAGTTATACAGTTTTCAAAGGCGAGTCGATTGCCAGCACAGACTATACGTTTACTATCGGATAAAGAACAGCTCTATCCCTTAGATAAATTGAAACCAATCATGTCTAATCAGTACATTTTCATTCGCAGCTCACATCAAAGAGGCTTTGGAGACGTACTGCGCGAAGTGTACTAAGGTTCAACAGTCTGGAACTCGGCGTGTGATTGGTCATCTCATCAACAATGAACCAGAATACTGGAAGGAACTCTCTCTGAAATATGATAAGGATGGCAAATTCACCGCCAAATACGAATCTGAACTTAAAACCCTGAAAAAAGCTTAAGTTATTCTTAGTAACGTAAACATTTACGTAGATGAAGAAAATAGACGTTTATTGTGGAAACTGCAACGCATATATTATATTTTATTACCAGAAGTATTGTATTTCGGATAATAACATTGAGTAAAACTCAAATTACATATTTGTATTAAGTGAATAAATGAACGAGAAACTACAGAATTACAGAAGCTAATGTAACTATTAACATATCTCAGTATGTAACTAATACATCTCATTGTATTGTTCTAATAAATTATGTGATAATCTGAAACCTTCAATTTTATTGCAAACTGTTACCTACAAAACCCAGTACCGATTGCAATCTACTGGGTATAAAAGCTTAGAGTATACATACATTAGCAAGCTATGGAGAACGCCTTATTAGGTGTGAACTGTAAGCACTCATATCTGCTAATCCACATTGGACCAGCGTGGCAGGGACATGGTCTAAACACCCCAAGAGATCGCCTCCAACCAGTCGGATTATAGGTTGATGAGGGAGGCATATATTCAGCAGCATTCTATGATTGAAATGATGATGATTAAGCACTAGTATGGACACTACCGAAGATTTTTCACAATCTAAATCAGTGGCAAAACAATATCCTATACCCGATATATAGCTGTAACCCCAAACTGTATTCCCTGATTTTATCACGTATTTTTTACTTACGTCTCCACAAAAACAATTTTAAAGATTCGCAACACTATTCGTAAATTCGTAAGGCCAATTATGGATATTTCCGATAACTGTAAAAAATCTGTATCTGTATCTAAAAAATCGTCTCACAAGCGACGCAACTGAGCTGAGTGATCCCCGCTACGCTATAGACACAAAGCTATAGAGGCTTTGTGTATAGGCTAAGGATAAAAACTATGACGTCAGAGAACTATGTGTTTTTTAGAACATTATCTATCTCAGCACCAACATTCAGCGTGGATGAATCTAGTTGGTACAGGGAACAATTATAGAAAAAAATAACAGGTAGACTATTAATTCCATGAATATAATATTTGCATTGGTTCAAGGAATGGGAACAGAACTCCCTACGGGAATTCTGATCCAGTTCTATGATCCAGTTCTGTAATTCCTTCAACTTAGCTAAAATACTTCTTATAGAAGTAGGTTTACGGTAATTTCCAAGATTCGAAACCGATATCTTTCGCTCGTGAGACCGACTCCTTATAACGATTAAGCTACCGAAGCTCAAAACCTATCCAAAAATGTTTACATAACTAAACCTCACATTGCCGACTCTTACAATGACATTAGTACTGCCATTTAGAATACATTCTGTCCTCAATTATAAAACAAGATTGGTTTTTTTATACCACTTTGGTCATAGACACGCACACGTCCCACTTAATGTAAAATGGTACGTGTCCTGTGACCGTCTGCAACACCAAAGGCGTCACACACGTGCTGATGACCCTATAGAAACCTTCTAATGCCCTTCTTGAAGGACTTTTGTGCCACTAGATAAACTACCATCGCGTGCTACCTTTCTAAATTTAGGACTGACTATTCTTTTGGAGTAAGCGTCTAAGTATTACTACACCGACTCTTGTTTATCTTTGACTAAAAATAAATAGTACACAAAAACTACACTCGAGATCACAGAACTGAGCTCAGGCTCTTCTAGACGGGTTTTTGCAATCGATATATAAACTACACTTAACAACGTCTTATAATTTTTTTCTCAGAAACTCTCAACAAGTTCATAAACAACTGACATGCGACGAGGTCTTCACCTTTAAACATCCTTATGAGGAGTGATATACAAATATATCCCACTTCCCGCTTCTCTAAATATAAATACGTATAATTTGGATATTGTATGAATCATCATCATCCTTGCATTAGTCTCGGTCGATCCGAAACCACCTCGGAGTTTAACTCGGATAGTCAGTCTAACTGTATCGCTCTTTATAGCCAGCTTCAAAGATGTTTTTCAATGTTTCTATCTATATTTCGTATCCGTAGATAACGATATACTTAATCTAATTACAGGGACAATATAATTCTACTTTACACTACCGGTGGTGTCATGGGGACAAAATAAATCTCCTTGACACTACCAATGGTGTCATGGGTAAAAAATAATTCTCTTTGGCACTACCGGTGGTGTCATGGGGAATGAAAATTCCCACCAGTAATATCACTGGGTAGTGTAACAGGAAATCACTGATTGTTAACGAATTTTTTTCTGGTATTTTTTTAAATCTCTGCATTTCTACGATGTGAAATATGTAATTTTAAACCTTAAGTAAATAAGAATGAAGTTTCGCTTGATTGCTAGTTCGATGCTTAGAACCATCACGTGCGACCTTTGTTATTATATCAATATAGAGCCATTACTAATGCATACATCTACTTATTTGTCTACCTTCATTCACTTAACTTCTCCTTGAGACTAAACTTCGTGATTTAAAAATAGAAAATATTATTGCTAATTTTGTCAAGATATGTAATTATGCTAGCGACTTTCAGGCTTCACACGATAATGCATTCGTTTGAAATCCTGTAACCTAAACCCTGAGCCTACTAAATGTTAACCATAGTCACACCACTGAGATGACAAAACCTGCCATTGTATTTTCGACTTTATTCACATACGCTTAGACTTCAAAATTCAATGCAGAAGATTTTATGACATCGGTCCAATCACCACACCCTAATATAATTCTAATTGCTAGATTTTGCAAAATAAGAGCTCTTCCTACGTTATAATCGTAATTGTTTCCCCAACATATTATGCAATATCTTAGCCTAGATTCTACCAGTACATAGTAAAGTCTAAATTTATATGACACTTTTTTGTAATTTAGACATTGGGGTATTTTATTGTAGCGCCATCTAAGTAACCGATGCGTAAAAGTTAGCTCAATCCATGCAGACATTTCTGAAGTACCAATTTACCGTTTTTTTAAATATAGATTTTCTTTACGGCATTGTTGGCTCAGACAAAGGTGGGTTAGTCTGAGCCCTTCCATCCTCGATTGTCCAAAATTTTTCCAGCTTTCGAATAGCTAATAGCTATTCTAAAATCGAAAAAATTCTGGACAGAGGTTTTAGAATAGCGTTTAATAATACTAATAAAAGGTGAAAAGATTAGGGACTCGAGTACAGAGGGAAATTAAGGCTAACTTGAAAAAGTTTACTCTTGTAAAAACTGGAATAAGTCGATCATAAAATGAAAAGAAAAATACATGTGAAAGAAAGTCGAGATGAAGACGTCGAGAATAAAACGATGATGATGATGATGCAATAAATGTTCATGTTAATTATGAGACACAAAGGTAATGACTTCAACCTTACTTTTTTTGACTATTTACAAGGTTATGATATTATTCACTCAGCCATCATTAAGAACATACGCCAATCTTATGGAAACTACGGTAAACATATTTCAATTGTGTTTGGGCCATAAAGTTATGTTTAGAAGAACAAAGTGTGCGAGTTATATTATGTATCCTTCCTTACTCAAAACCTACGCGTGGAGAAACTTACAGAGAGCACATGAGTCGAGAAACGATTTTATGAACTACTAGCTGACCCGCGCAACTACGTCTGCGTCACCCCGTTTTTGCAACATTTTTCATTCCTGCTCCGCACCTGTTGGTCGTAGCATGATGTTATATACGTATGAACCTTCCTCTTTAACCTTTCTATCTATTAAAACAAACCGCATCAAAATCCGTTGCGTAGTTCTAATGATTTAAGCATACAAAGGGACAAGAAAAATAGGGACAGAAAACGCGACTTTATTTTATACTATGTAGTGATAGTGATAGTGATTATTGACTTCAACAGAAACAGATATTGCAGTGATGTCAATATTCCGATAAAACTTAAAACTGTAAATTTAAAATTAAAAAACATTTATTCTGTATATATCACTACACGCACTTACAGAACGTCACTATCAACAAGCTATTTTATAAGTTAGTGAGTTAGCAGATGGACCAGCAGTTCGAAACGCGGCCCCAGCCACTGACGACTTCGGCAAGAAACTCAGCGGGGTTTTTTTGGTGGTGTCCACATCTTATCTAGGATAAGGAACGCTCACATCACGCTCCTGCTAGTTTGACAGGCTATACCCGTCAGCCCCGTGTAAATTGTTACTGTACTGGCTACAGCTGCGTGGACTTAGATCTAGGTATCGTTACTACGGTATCTACGGTACGACAGGTTGCAGCGACGTGCGGTCCGCATTATTGGGAGTCCCGAGGTCACAGAGTCCCTCGAGCCTTTGCAGATGCGTAGAGATGTTGCGTCCTTGGCAGTATTTTACCGTCTCTACCATGGTGAATGTTCTGATGAGCTCTTCCAACTAATCCCACCCTCCCCTTTCCTACACAGGACAACGCGTGCAGGGCTTAGGTGTCACTCGCATACGGTACAGAATATTCCATCAAGAACCAAGCGGTTCGGTGAGTCTTTTCTCTGCCGTACCATTAAGTCCTGGAATTCCTTGCCGGCGCACGTGTTTCCTTCTTCCTACAGTCCCGGGTCCTTTAAGCGGGGCGTGAAAAAGCATCTGATGAGGCCGTCAAGCTGAGCGCCACCATTGTAGCACTGAACGTGTTTGCAATGGTGACCCTCTTTCATGGGACTTTGCCTTCAGCTTAACATCAGGCGAGGTGAAGTCAAATTGACGTGCCATAGATAAAAAAAAAAAAAAAAAAATCTATTTGGTGATCTAGGCTATATTCGCGGATCCCTAATACTCTGTTTAGAATAAATTGTAGTTTAAGTTTAATTATTATCATAATAAATTACATCCACGAATTTACACGCAAACCCAATACACTGCTAAACTATCACAATCCATTTATTCGATTGAAAAATATGTGGTATCTCATAAAGAAATTTACAAAAAATACACACAAGATTGACGTGAAAAACATTATCCTTCCTTTACAGTCGGGTAAAAAGTACATCAGCGTTTGTATTTAATTGCTAATTTGTTTTGTTATGAAGGTTTTGTTTAGACAAGGTTAATGTAGTGTAGTGAGGTTTTGTTCAGACAAAGTGCATTGTAGAGTATCTCAGTAAACGATGACTTATAATCATTACTTGTCAACTATACTCATTACGTAGTACTTAAACTTCACTCATTTTTAAGTTGCCGTACCTCAATAGGCGAAAGAAATCATTAGGTATAGGATTACTAAGATCTGTTGTTCGTGTCATTTAAACATGTTAGTAAAACTAACAACTGTATGTTGTTTTTGATAATGGATAATGTACCTAGTTGAAATTTTAGAATATAACTAGCTGTTGCCCGCGGCTCCGCCCGCGTGGACTTCTTACCCCGTTCTCGTTCCTCCATTTCGAGCATTTTCATATTTATTCACCTTTTAAACAGCGGCCTCATGTCCTTTGGTACACGTGGTCGGTCCAATTCTCATTTAATATTGTTTGAACAGCACCTAGAATTTGTACAAAAATCCGCGGTAGCCCAGTGGTATGGGTTATGGACTGGTGAGACGAGGTCTTGGGTTCGATCGCAGGTTTTACCATGGCACACGCCAATGACTTTTCGATGCTTTTCGGAATTTATGATGTGTGTATTTATCGCAGGTTGATAAGTGCCCGGTTAATGGCAATAGACTCGCCATCTATTACATTGGGACCTAAACATAAACTGGCGAAATGTGGGTGCTAGCACCCCTGCCTACCTCTTCGGGGATATAGGCGTGAGTTTGTGTTATGTTATTATATATCTTCAGTACACGAATCTGACTTATACTATTCTATATTCATAACAAAGCTATCAATGATTCAAAGTAGTTTTTGAAATAAATAAGTATTATGACTAAATATGTAATAAAATCAACAATAATAAAATGTTATGATGACGTGTTTATCAAGAGCTATTCATATTAAATGCATCGATTTCAATGTATTCAAAATTTACAACGTAGTTATAACAATTCAGTTAAATCGTGAACAAAAAATAATTATATACCTACTCCGAGAGATAATTGGAGTCATAATGTTAATCCCCGTTCAAAGAAGCGTGGCAGCGGAAGTATCTTCACTCTACATATAAAACCGATGACAAAAAATGTTTCGTATGCCAGTGAATATAGTCAGCAGACTATATTACAGTATTATTATGATACATACAATAATCTTTTTAAAAAATAATAATAATATTAATATTTCTCTTTATTGTACATCAAGGATGAAATTATACAGCACTTAGAGATGTTTGCACGTGGTAAATACAATTGGCGGCCATATCGCTCTGCGGCAATCTCTTACAGGCAACCTTAGCATGGAGTGAGAAAGTAGGAGATAAATATTTCTGGGCAGTTTGATGTACGACAATATTGAATATTGAAAATATGTACATATGAAATCCTTTTATTGTAACCTGTTTGGTGTACATATGAAATTCTTTTATTGTAACGGTAGTGAACGCGACTGCCACGTAGAAGGTGCAAATTCGATCCCCGCAAACATTACATAACATAAACTCACGCCTATATCCCCGAAGGGGTAGGCAGAAGTGCTAGCACCCACGTTTCGCCAGTTTACGTTTAGGCCCTAATGTAAAGGTGGCGGTAATTGCCATTAACCGGGCACTTATAAACCTGCGATAAATACACACATAAGTTCGAAAAGCATCGAAAAGTCATTAGTGTGTGCCATGGTAAAACCTGGGATCGAATCTGAGGCTTCGTCTCAGCAGTTCATTACCCAAACCACTTTTGGTGAGACGATTTGTGTTCGGAATGTGGACAGAAGAAACAAACTGAAATTAAACAAGAAAGAATTAGTGGAAAAGGAACGGGAATAGGGAAATTTAGCAATGGCCGTCTATCCCGTACACCTAAGGCCAACTCCCCCTGATGTGCCGGGTGAGATGGCCAACTACGTTTTTTTTTAAATATTTTTTATATGTCATTTTTATTCTAAAAACCTTTATGTCATGGTGATTATTCAAAGGCTGATTGTTGTTAATTATTTCAAAAAATAAAGATTGAGTTTAACATAATTATTTTTCATTTTATGAGGCTTCAAAAAAGCTATGGCCATCTCTAACGAACTTACCCTATAGGAATGACATTAGGCTTCCATTCAGCCGTAGCCATGGACAACAGCTAGTATTGAATAAAACTAGCTTAAAAACGAACGTCCATAAAATATAGAAGTTAAATTTAGATTCAATGGAAGGCTAGCCAACCCAATCTAAGAACCAGATATAATAAAAAAACTCATGGTCATTCTTTTTCAATCACCTATAATTACGATGCCTGCTTGGAAATCATAACAATACAACAACATGTTTTATACATTGGAAGCATTTGTTTATTTTCATTTTTCGAATCATCACAGTGTTTGGCCCAACTTGTAAATAAGAGTTCGGAGTCTACTTATTTACTGCTAATGCTGCTTAATAGAAATAAATAATATACTATAGTCTTTGATCTGTCAAAAACAAAATTGGTCTTATTACAAAACACGGACTAACTGTCAACAAGCTTATTATGGACTTTAGACCATTCCCCATATAAAATCATATTACAAGAAGCGTTTTAGTACCAAGTCAAGCCTATCTCTCTGTCAAAAGATAAACTTACGTGACTCCTAGTTTAGCGTTGGAGTTTTACGTGACATAATTTTTAAACCCCGACGTAAAACGGGGTGTTTGATGTTTGGCGTGTCTGCGTAAATGTGTGTTTGTCGCACTTATCGTATGAATCATGATGAATCACTCAATGAAGTTCTCTGAGTGAGTTTACAAAAATAACACTGTATGGTTAAGGGCCACACACTGTTGTATGGTAAGGATAGTGATGTGGAGATATATGAATGAATAAATAAATGAAAATGGGCAGTTTGATGTACGACAATATTGAATATTGAAAATATGTACATATGAAATCCTTTTATTGTAACCTGTTTGGTGTACATATGAAATTCTTTTATTGTAACGGTAGTGAACGCGACTGCCACGTAGAAGGTGCAAATTCGATCCCCGCTCAGTACAACTAAGTATTTAATCGTGTCTTATACTACATGTTGAGCCGTTGCGGCTCCGGCCTCAGTTGACATACGAGAGGCTGTCGTTACGGGTAATTGAAGCCCTCAAAAGCCCCACTAGCTGAACTTTGATATCATCAATTAGAGTTCAGATGGCATTGGCTGAAAATATCGAAGTTCACCCGCTTCTTAGCTAGACTAGAAAGCTGACCCCAACCGTTGTAAAAATTTACACTGGTCTTCTTCTTCTTCGAATCAATGGCTCTGATAAATACGATTTTATTAAACACTGGTCTTAAAAGGTACGAGTACAGTACACAAATATCCATAAACGACAACGCTCCAAGTCCGAATCGAACCGAAAGTAAGATTAAGATAATACTTTTAGGAAGTAACTAGTAAGAACCTCGGTTGATCTGGCTTGTAACATGAATATTTAATTGAATTTTCGAATCTATTTGAAATTTGAAGTAATGTAAGTTTCTCATGGGCTAGGGTAAAACCGTTAGAGATGGCCGTACGGGAGAGATGGCCAGTCAAAATATTTTCTAGTAATATTCGCTAGATGGTGTTGTTTTGCGGTCAGTTGGCGGGGCTCATTGCTTGTGAACAGTAGCTGATCGAAACTTCGTACAAAAAAATAACTCAAAGTAAGTAAAATTGGATTTAATATAAACAGTACTGCTAAAATTTTATACAAGGTTCATATTTTTACTGGAAATGATATTTTTTCAATAAGTTACTTGTATTGTTATATGTTTTTTGTAGTTTGCATAAACATGTGTTCGTTCTAACCTCAAAATGGCGGTCAACTAGTTTCTTATTACTTTAATATTCGGTATGGCCATCTCTCCGATACAAAAAGGAGAGATGGCCGTATGCACTTTGGCTTAGATGGCCATATTAGTTCGTGTTATTTTCTTTTATATTTAATTGTATTTTTTGTGTTACAGATGCCAAATAAGTATCAAAGAAAAGATGTTACCTCTCGTGGCAACTGGAGTGAACGTGGCGCTCAAAGTTCATGAAAATATTGAAAATGAACCTATACCGAGTAGGTACATCATCAATAACTGCGCCGCATGTGGCGAAAACTATTACAAAACACGTCTTATTGAAGATTGACTTCAATGTTCAACTTGTGAAATGTGGGTACGCGAAAATTATACAGAATTTGACAAAACATTACATAACATAAACTCACGCCTATATCCCCGAAGGGGTAGGCAGAAGTGCTAGCACCCACGTTTCGCCAGTTTACGTTTAGGCCCTAATGTAAAGGTGGCGGTAATTGCCATTAACCGGGCACTTATAAACCTGCGATAAATACACACATAAGTTCGAAAAGCATCGAAAAGTCATTAGTGTGTGCCATGGTAAAACCTGGGATCGAATCTGAGGCTTCGTCTCAGCAGTTCATTACCCAAACCACTTTTGGTGAGACGATTTGTGTTCGGAATGTGGACAGAAGAAACAAACTGAAATTAAACAAGAAAGAATTAGTGGAAAAGGAACGGGAATAGGGAAATTTAGCAATGGCCGTCTATCCCGTACACCTAAGGCCAACTCCCCCTGATGTGCCGGGTGAGATGGCCAACTACGTTTTTTTTTTAAATATTTTTTATATGTCATTTTTATTCTAAAAACCTTTATGTCATGGTGATTATTCAAAGGCTGATTGTTGTTAATTATTTCAAAAAATAAAGATTGAGTTTAACATAATTATTTTTCATTTTATGAGGCTTCAAAAAAGCTATGGCCATCTCTAACGAACTTACCCTATAGGAATGACATTAGGCTTCCATTCAGCCGTAGCCATGGACAACAGCTAGTATTGAATAAAACTAGCTTAAAAACGAACGTCCATAAAATATAGAAGTTAAATTTAGATTCAATGGAAGGCTAGCCAACCCAATCTAAGAACCAGATATAATAAAAAAACTCATGGTCATTCTTTTTCAATCACCTATAATTACGATGCCTGCTTGGAAATCATAACAATACAACAACATGTTTTATACATTGGAAGCATTTGTTTATTTTCATTTTTCGAATCATCACAGTGTTTGGCCCAACTTGTAAATAAGAGTTCGGAGTCTACTTATTTACTGCTAATGCTGCTTAATAGAAATAAATAATATACTATAGTCTTTGATCTGTCAAAAACAAAATTGGTCTTATTACAAAACACGGACTAACTGTCAACAAGCTTATTATGGACTTTAGACCATTCCCCATATAAAATCATATTACAAGAAGCGTTTTAGTACCAAGTCAAGCCTATCTCTCTGTCAAAAGATAAACTTACGTGACTCCTAGTTTAGCGTTGGAGTTTTACGTGACATAATTTTTAAACCCCGACGTAAAACGGGGTGTTTGATGTTTGGCGTGTCTGCGTAAATGTGTGTTTGTCGCACTTATCGTATGAATCATGATGAATCACTCAATGAAGTTCTCTGAGTGAGTTTACAAAAATAACACTGTATGGTTAAGGGCCACACACTGTTGTATGGTAAGGATAGTGATGTGGAGATATATGAATGAATAAATAAATGAAAATTGTGAATAAAATGAATCCATATATCGTAGCTCCCGAAACGATGAGCCTATTTTGAAGTAGTTTTTATGCTTTGTATGTTTTTATGCTGCTTTAGTCAGGATTGATCTTAGCTATATTTGAAGAAAATCAATCCAAGATGTATATTTTTTCACAAGTCCCTCAATATAAGTTTTAAAATAAAAAGGTTTGATTAGTAAATCAATTAAAAAGTATATAATAAAATTTTTAATTTAAAATTTGGAAAACCCCCAACCAAAACAATTATCGAAAAAATAAATAATATAGGTAAGCGTTGTCGAAAACAAAATCGCAACCCTATAAGATCAAACTATACAGAGAGGCAGACGTCCCTATGCATACATAGATCTTTAAAAGTATACAGCAGATTTGGATACAATTTCCGTTAATAGATAGCCGAATTCAAGGGTAGAGTTTATATACACAACGTGCGGTATGAAAAATAATGCATAAACAGGAGACATCTTTTATGACGCAGACGAAGTTGCGCGGGTCAGCTAGTATAAAATAAAAAATAAATAAACAAAATTGATATCTATGTAGGTATATTTTTTGTAAACAGTAATAATTTCAAACAGCTGAACCGAAGTCTTCATGTTATTATCTCACAACGACTGCGTATCGTAAGATATCTCAATAACCTACCATCACGTGTCTGTCAAATCGATTCGATGAACGATACATAATTATTTTTATTATCTGTGGAGTGAATGACTACTAAACGTCGAACCTGTTTCAGAATCGTTTTTATACGTGTGCTATGACGCACTTTATTAAGTATTGACGTAGGTATGCATCAAATTCGATATGTTATTAGATATCTTCCTGGGAAGACCCGTCAAACTTGACCATTTCATAAACAAGTAAAATCAAACTATATACATACACAGTTATATATACGTATAAACTATAAGTCTTCGGGAAGAGAAAATATATAAGAACATACCTACTTACGTACATACATCTATATTAATAAAAATAAATCGCATAAGATGTTGCTAAGCGCAGAACTCGCCCCAGATTGGACCAATTTGAGTGTTTCTTTATTTATTCCTCACACTTCAGGAAACTTGATAAGAAGTTCACGAGGACAGAATTCCAAGCAACAGCTAGCAGAGTATAAAACCTAAATAGTTATATCGTTGTGATTAGGGAATGCAATCTCGGGGCGAGATCGCCAAGTCAAGATCTCGAGGCATCAGAAATTCGACCTCGACGAGATCTCGGTATTTTCGAGATTTCGAATGAATTTTGAAAAGTACAATTGTTTTGTTTAGATGACTGTGACATGATTGAAACTGAATTGTTGTGGTCATTATACGAGGAAGTTACAATATACTTCATGAATTATTGAAAAAACAAACTATATTTATAATTTTTATTTAGGTAGTTTTAGTGTAGGTACTTACTGAATACAAAAAAATTGCTACTTTAAAAATAACTACTCAATTAGGAGTATTTAGGAGTGATATTCATGATCTTTCCTAACTAAATTAAGAGTGATTTTGGAAATAACTTCTTAAAAAACATATTATAGTACGTAAGTGCTATCGAATAAGAGTCGTTGACTACTACCGCTCGATCTCGTCTATCTCGACCGAGATCTCGTGATTTTATGCTTCGGGACTGATCTCGAAAAATGAGGCGAGATCTCGGGTGATCGGGATCTCGCGAGATCGAGGTTGCATTCCCTAGTTGTGATGTGCTTGACGTTGACACGATTCCCATGATTTTGGTTCACCTATAATTTTCTACAAAATCTATCTAAAGGATTACGTAGCCGACGACAAACCACAACTGCAGACGTGATGTGTCGTTGCGTTGTATCGACACAGATATTCGGAATCATAGCTTTATGCACTTAAAGAAAGAAATACAACGAAAAGAACTTTTTGCGATGAGCACCTATCGAATATCAAGCGTCATCGAATTAGAATAGAACATAATATAACATACATAACACATCATTATAATATTACAAACAGTTATTTATTTTATTTCTATCATAGATAAAGTCCACTGATAAAGTTTCGTGTACAGTTTTTACACTGCGTAGATAAATTTAAAATGTACATACGTGTACTTACGTACATTTTAAAATTAGTAAGGTTGTTATTATTGTTTAGCCATACGTATACTATTCTTAGAACTTTAAAATCTGGTTTTTGTTACATACTGTATGGATTATTATTTTTTATTAGCATTTTAGCTGCTGCCACTACACCACGTGCATGAAATACTGTTTTTCATGTTCCAGAAGAAAAAATAGTATAAGGAAATTAATATTCTAGGACAATATACACAACGCCACCTAGACTCATGGTAAGCATAGCTTAACTGCCTTTTATAATACGTTCTAGAATGTGGAGAAAAAATCATTAATACCTACATACATAGAACATGATCATTATACATGATCTGGGTAGATCAATGCAAGTATTCATATTCATATATTCATGTATACAAATATTAGCACTGAGCGGGTATTGAACCCGCACCTCCTGTGTGATACATATTATAGTACTATACCATTGATTTGTTAACATTCTGGTCGTTACCCGCGACTAAGCTTTCGTGATAAGTCACCACTTGTTTTTGTTTTACATACCTAATTAAAAAGTGATTGGACCATAGACTTTTTATTTGGTAGATTGTAAAAATTTTGTAAAGAATATAGTATTCTACTAGTGCAGCCCTTTCATTTGGCATAAATATTGAGGGACTTGTGAAAAAATATGTAATCCGCCATTTAGTGACGGCCGCCATCTTGAACTAACACACACGTCGGGGGTTAAAAGGTAAGTTCTATTAGAAAAAGTAGATAAACAATTGTAAAAAATGTCATAATTTATTTTCAGGAAAACTTATTCTCTAAATTGAATACTGAATATATATAATAGAAAATACATACCCAAAAAGGATATTAAAAGCTTCTTAGCAAAGAATAATGTAATTAATATATATATATAATAATTTCATTAATGTATATTGTAATTAGCATACAATCAATTACCTATGTAATAAATAAATTTACAAATAAATAAACCACTAAATAAATAAAGTAAGGTAATAACAAATAAATAAGTAAATGGTTAATGAATACATAAATAAATAAAAAAAACATCAGTCTTCAGCGGCAAGGAAAGCTTCATAAGTAGGCTTATATTCATCTTTTGGGTCATATTTAGTGAGCAGCTGTCTGTAGTAGGCTTCTTCTTTCTCTTTCAAATGTTGGACTACCTTTCTAGCCATTTTTTTTTGCTTAGCAGTACATTTTTCACAACCATTCTGCATAGCATCCTTTATATGAGCTGAAAAGAAAAACGGATACTTAAATATTCATCAAGATAAATAAGATATATTATTTTCTTAACCTTTGGGTTAACAATGTAATCAGATAAATTTTAAGTATGCAAAGTCAGGCGTGCATGACAATTATTTATTATGTTTAACAAGTGCAGGTTGATGTTATCTACGATATTTTTTACACCACTTATCGTTTATATCGCATATATATCGCCAAGTTGCGGAGATTTGGTGGCACTCGCTTCACAAAATAAAGTTCTGTTGTTTGGTAGTTATGCTAAAAGTGTGCCTATAAAAAATGTTCAATATCTGTTGTTATCAAATGAAATGGCAATTTTTCATGGTATATGATTATAGAGAGTCAAATTTCAGCACCGTGGAAAGCAAATACGTGGTTGTAGGTACCTATAGTATGTTGTAATTTATAAAATCTGTGGAATCAATCAATCAATCTGTAGATGTACCAAACAATTATATACCTACGTCGTATAATACCTACTTATTACCGCGATAGCCTAATGGTATGGGTAATGGACTACTGAGAGGAGGTCTCGAGTTCGATCCCAGGTTTTACCATGGCACACACCAATGACTTTTCGATGCTTTTCGAAGTTAGGTGGCTATTTCTCGCATGTTTATAAGTGCCTGCTTAATGGCGATAGGCTCGCCACCTATTACATTGGGACCTAAACATAAACTGGCGAAATGTGGGTGCTAGTACCTCTGCCTATCCCTTCGGGGATACAGGTGTGAGTTTATGTTATGTTATTATTTGTTTCTCGAGACTAACTAAAACTATTATAAAATTATTACCGTTAGAAGTTTACACGGATGTGATACCATAAAATAAAAGAACATTATTGGTGTGACATTGCTATCGAGGAAACTTCCCCGGGAACTCCCCGTTGTGTTGATAAGATAATGTTTTTTTACCTTTAAGTTCCTTTCCTTCAGGCACGCACCTACCCTTGTCGAGCATACATAAAATGTACGGTGTCAATAACTTCTTGTTAGCCAAGATTTCTTCAATGTTCATGTCATCATAGCGATCTGTGTAAGTCTCGGCGGCCGCAAAGCCAGCCAGAGCCAGCACCGTGAGCAAGAGGAAATAATTCATTCTGAAAATATAACAAATCCTTCAACCATAAAGTTATTCTCAGAGGAAAAAAGTGTGCGAGTGACATACGTATCTTTACAAAACTTCTAGGCGTGAGAACGTGGCAGTATAATATATTAACCGTGAAACCGTGAAAAAAAAAACATTGAACATCGTGTCAAAATGATAATTTTATCGATGCAGCACTTTTTTGACTTCTAGTATTTAGATTACTTTACCAGGTATGGTAAATTAATTCTAACCAGTACATGTTAAAGATTTTAATACATGTATTAACCGTGAAGTTTAATCGTGATCACTGACTAATATGGATTTTTTTATTTATGTTCAATAGGCTCGCGTTTGACCGCTATTTCCGATGGAAATTTTCACTGGTATTATCTACCCCCGATTACTATCGGACTTACTAAAAGAACGTAACTAATTAACGCAATTAATTTATGTATATGTCAGTATATAGTGGAAGGACGAATAAAGGCAAATCTGTTAGCGTTATTTTTTCAATCTCATTCAGCTTAGGATTAAACACAGTGAAGGAAACCTAATCTTCATTATTATTTATAGTTCGCTATGAGGAAAGAACACATTTTGATGATAATAAAAGTTATAATGCATAGTAGGCTGCAAAAGTTCTTGGACACCTTAAGATCTAAAATCCTTTGACAGGCTAAGTGTAATTTAATCAAAGTAACATAAATAGCGGTAATAAAATAAACCATCGATGTTCTGTTTCTTTATAAGAAAATAACTAAACTCATGGAAGTAGTTGCATGAGTTTAATTATTTTCTTACAAAGAAACAAAACATTGATGGTTTATTATTTTTGCTATTGGAATACTACTAGCTACTACTAGCTTAAACTTAATTACATTTATAAGTAGATCTATTATCCAATAGCTTCTAATAGTAGTTGTATAGTGACGTCACTTCATACAACTTTTTTTTCGAACTGTCCAGAAACTTTTGTGACCCACTGTACTTGACAGAATTAATAAAAAATACCTGATGATTCTAGAACACAGGATTGCTTATAGGTATCCAAAGACACTGATGGTCAATAAATAAACCATTTAATTTATACCAATGATCTTACTTCACGCGGAAAACTATTCCATTGTGATGATAATTGTTCTAACCCACAACCCCGATGTAATTGTCCTATTATTCTTCATGCACGTATCATATTATCTAAGAAACCTATCGATGATTATTATGGAGGTACATTCGTTGTCACAATAGCGTGATTGCGTTGACTTGGTCTATGTCGAAAGAGTTTGCACAGTCAACAAAGACTTCTTCGTGCATTTTTTTGGGATTTTCTGACATGGTAACTAGGAATTTTATGTCAAGTCTTATTTTCTATTAGACACACTTTTCTCAACTTATTCTATTTCGGATAATTAAGACATGGATTATTGTATTCTCAGTAAAATCACAATTAAAAAAAAAAGTAGTATCCCACGTTCCATATACTATACATGCTGGCCAAGACATTATGTCTAAAAATCCACCATTTTTATACACACGTGAATTTACCCCAAATTTCAGGAAATATCGCGATGCGCCTTTCTCGGCCGCTAAAACTATCTTTTCATATGGAGATGTGTGGAAAATAGTGGATATGGTTTTAATTCATTTTTTGTAATGATTTATTTTAAGTATTTAATATGCTAACTATTGTAAACGATTTAGATTAGAGAAATTAACCACTCAAGACCGGATTTCAACCCGCTACCTGTCCCTTAATGGGGATTGGTTTTGATCCTCTTGAGCATTCCCTTCTCTTGTTCTTGTTGCCCTGTTCCCCCCTGTAAAGGACTAGTCATGGGTTCAAGTCCCATCTTGAGCATTAACTTTTTCCAATCTAAAACGATTAAATATTTTATTGACAAGCTATATCATTTTTTTTATCATTTAGGTGGCAGACAAGCGCACGTACCCTTGATGTAGTTGAAGTGTTTAACGTGGTCATTATGACAAATAACCCACTATACTTGACAGTAGTTATACTATTTTGGTATCAATAATTTCATGATGATTTATAAAATTGGAAAATGTAGGAAACTGTAGGTCTATATTTAAAAAGTATTCTGTATTTATGTAATTGTAAATGACTGTTTGTTTGCTAATATAACAAAAAACTTGATAACGTATAAAAATAGATTTTACTCTTCATAAGTAATTAACTTAGCAGTAAATATCAATTATTGTCGAACTCTAGAGCAGCATAATGGCTTATTTGTACGTTCGACGCCTTTATGAAACATGTTCGCAAAACACATAAGCTCGTTGAACTCGTTTGTACTGCTATACTATCATACTACTATAAACAACATATCATAATTTTACACACCCATTTCCCTGCGGGGTAAGTCGAGGAAATAACACTCATATTTCACCTATTCTGTTCCCAATAATAGAGCATGAGCCATTGCCGTATTCTGGGCACTATTGTTGACTCGAGTCATGGATCTGATGATGAGTCTGGGCTGTATAAATCTGTCTGATGTATATCATACGCGTAATATATAGCATAACAGCCTTATCCGTTAGTCGCCTTATAATATCAAAATGTATTTGTTTAGATACATTTCTGATCTACACTGACGAAAAGATGTGGTCAGTTTCTTTTTCCGCGCGTGATATCCCCACGGATATCAATCCCACCGAAGCCGGCGAGTGAGGTTATGTCGGACTCGAACTGACTAAAACGCAGGCCGTCTATGGATTTTCGATTGCCGGAGGTGAAATTATACAAGACATATCTCTCGCAGATGTGGTTAGTTCATCGTATTTTGGACGCTGGCAAAAATAACCTCAAGATTATAATTTAAATTTAAATATTTAAATATAATTAACAGGTAAAAATGGCTGTTCTGGTCTCACAAATATCTGAAATTACATGCATCTTGTCAATGAATTTTTCAAGGTCAAGCGACGAATAAACATTGAAGAATGAACTTCGAATCACAAGAAATTTAAGTACTTATTTAAATCTTGTAAAAGTGTAAAAAATTGACTGAATTCTTTTAAAATAACCTGTCTCATTACCCGACTATGACCTACGTTAAGACGCTTAGCCATAGTCGAGGTAACAAGAAATGTTAATTTATTTATTTCTACGTCATAATGATTCCTTCGATTGCTATGAAAATTTTGGAAGGTAGTTAGGTTCAGAAATAATTCAAATGAAAGAAATATCACATAATTTAGTAAATAAAATGTAGTCCACGTTTGTATTAAATTACAATATTACAACTCATCATTCTCTGAGCCTATTCCCAAATCAGTTGGGGTTGATTTTCTAGTAAACCTCGATATTTTTTGTGAAGCGACTGCCTTCTTAGTTAGGCTAGGTCGGACTTTTGAGGGCTCCGTACCCGTAAAGACTGGTATAAATTGTGCATATGGGAACTGCTACCCACTGCTTAACGTGCTCTCCGAGGCACGACCAGATCAGAGCAAATAGCTATTCATGCATACAAATATTTGCACTGAGCGGAACGAACCCGTTCGCGCTCACTATCACCACGCCACAGAGACTGTTTACATTAAAAGTATATTATTTGAATTTTTTTTGTGATAAAAGTATCCAAAAAGATAAATTTACGAATGTGACATAAATAAATAAATATTAACTGTAGTAAATATTTTTTATTATATTAAATTTATAAATAACAGTTGAGTATATATAAAATAGGCTGAGGACAAGCAGTTAGCGATAGCGTTTGTACACCGCTCATACAAGAAATCTCATTGTTTTAGGCATGTATCGTGACCCCAGATGACACATAATGTACTACTCTAAAATGTGATTCACACAGCGCGGGTGCAGGTCGAAGCGGCTTTGATTGACCCTGACTTACTTTATTCTGTGAAGCGATATGGATGGTAAAACAACCCGTGCCCGACCCGCCCCCTGTTATTTGTAAATCACGCTTTAATGTGTAATATCTACGCGTATTTTGAGGTGAGGAGCTCAAATCTACCAATCATAGATTATATAAAACCATTCAATGACTTCGCCTTCGTTTCTGTTGTGACTGAGGTCTAGATATTATGTCGCGCGCGATAGCATTTATAATTACATGTAATAATTGTATTCTAGGTGATCACAAAGTTTATTCTGGGATCTGGATTCCATTAGCTTTAGCACGATCTTCGTACTTCTTCCTAAACGTGCCCTTAGGGTCAAATTTGGCTGTCAACTCGCGCCATGTTTCTATCTCATTCTTGATCAAATGTTCGATCACCTTATAGGCTCCTTTTTCTTGACTTTCCGTGCATTTTGCGCAGCCAGTCTCAACGGCTTCTTGCAGATGATCTAAAAAAGAAAAAAAGGCATGCTTAATAATTGTTATAATAGTCGATTCAGTCCACGTACTCATCGCTAAGAGCCTCGACCATTATCTTAAGAAGTTTTCGTTAGATAGCTGGCTCGTGGACTTAATACAGAATGAAGTTCAGTTAGGCACGGTATGCTTAGTAAGGAAGTTCCTCTACCTGAAGCATTAACCACCAATTGCTTAGTCCCTGTATCCGATATCGGTGGGCCACTATCTTGTATATTTTTATATACATGTTTCTTATAATATCCCGACCCCGGACCCCGGACTCCGAGGCGAAGGCTTCGGATGCGACCGGGCCTAACGCTAGGATGATGATGATGATGTTTCTTATAATATGTATTTCAAAAAATTACCTCTTTATTTCAAAATAAAGAAGAGGAATAATAATAATTATCAAAATTTTATTAGATGAAGGCTAAGTTCATTTCAAAGAGGTGCTGTCGCTTCCAGGAAGAATTTGTCGTTATTCTACCAAGCTTCTTAACAGGCGGAAGCACATGAAGCATCGCATTGATGCAACACGGACGGGTATATCTGCCTTGTCCTTTCAAGCGTACCCACCAATGGGGCAAAGAGGAATGTTACGAAATTTGACTTTGCCCATGCACTGATTCGTTTTCAAGTAGAAATGAAATTTGCTTTGAAATAAATAGTATTAAGTACGTCCACTACGAGTATATAAACGTAATAATAGAGTATATATATATATATATATATCTATTTTCTTTCATACTATACTAACTATTCAATCAAAAGTACTGCATAACAAATTAATATATAGGTTGTATATTTTTAAAAGGATAATAAGCATGTAATCTTAGCTACGATAACTGTGGATAAGTGATGAGTTCTGTTTCTTCAACTCATTATGAATGACGGCGGTAGTTCAATTGACATGACTTGCTAAAAAAATCGTCTGGGATTTTTTATACCACTTGGGTGGCAGATAAGTACACTGCTCACCTGATGGATAGTGGTCACCATGGTCAATGAATATTTGGAATAAATGAAGATTTAGTTAGACATTATTGAACAGAAGTAAGAAGAGCAGATAAATTAACGATTAGTTCCATAATAGTTGTCTGTTATGTATGATATAACTAAATATTAGCAACCGAATTACTAATATTCCCTCAAGCCTTTCCAGCTAAACTAAAAACTAAAAAGGCTTGTGTTAGTCAGTCGGTATGACGTCGGTATTGCATTCGAACCCGGGAAATCTCGATCATTAGGCCGACTCTTTAAACACTAAGCTAGCGACGCGGCAATTTTATGATTTAAAAAAAAAAGGTTCTAAAATCTAATAACACGAATATTCCCAATTAATTGAATAAAAATCTTATCGAATTTAAACACATTTTGAGCAATTGATTGCATGAAAATGCAAAACTTGCTGACATTATAAATATTTACATATATCTCTGAAAAGTTCAACTACGTTATTTGATTTTCTATAGTGTATTACACTACAGAATAATAAGCCTTCGTCATAATATGTATTAGGCCTCAATGAGATTATATTTTCTTTTAACTTACACAACTTTATTTTTTTTAAAGTTCAATAATGTTACTCTCGGGCGCATGAATCCATCTTTCTGTTCAACGGCCAATGTTTCAGAAACGATTTTAGTATTTGTTACTTTATTTTAAATTTTATATATAACTTTATAGTCTTATTAAAACTGACTAAAATGTAAATACCTATTATCTCGATATTAACATCATATTGAGAGGCCGTGAAGAATGTAAACAATGGGCTATATAGGACTACTTGAAGACCTAACCTAGTCTAACAACCTACTGATTTACTAAACACATATGCGATAATATTTCAAGGTTGCGTTTATTAGCTTAACTGGCAAGTTTGTTAAGTAACTTGGTAACTTAGTATGGAGACCTGCTCACTTAAGTTTGCTCACAATTGTTACAGTATTATTTATGTGAAATAACTTCATAATTTTAAATGTATGGGTGTTGTTCATTTTGTGTTATATTGACCGCATTTTAATGTGCGTTTATGGCGTAAAGCTGTTTCAATCTTCATTAATTTATTTAGGATTGCAAAATGACTTGTATATTTTATCGCCAATACCAGTATGCTCTAAGAAGTCACCAGTAATGTGAACTGCTTTTTTTTCTGAATAAACTTACATTTGTGTAGAAAATACAATACCAAACACTAATAAATCTAACTATCATGCACAAAATACAGTTTAAGTCATTTATTATAATATATATATTAACATTTTTAGAGCAATACAGCATCAACTTATAACAATCTAAGAGCATCAACATAAGCTTGCTGAAATACTTTGACAAGTTGGGGTGGTTTAAATAATTTACTCACCCATACGCAAAGACCAAGCCAAGGCATGGAGATGCGGATATCAGTCCGCCTACCTTACAGCCAAGGCAAACAGTAAATATTCTCAAATGAGCGATGCTGCTACCTAACGTTGATATTAAGTGAAAGTGACTATATTATGTCATCACTATGCTCTGATGTCCATCCCGTTAACATTCTGCTCTTTGGAGCCCGGAGTCCGCTAAAATTCACTTTATTTGAGGTGATCGGTTAACGTCTGTCCTCGATTTCAGGAACTTTAGAAGTGTTATTCAATCAATCAATTAATTAGCCTATTGCAGTCCACTGCTGGACATAACCCTCTCCTAATGTTGAGACGCTTTAGCCTACTATTTTCACACTGATCAGATGGGTCGGTACAGGGATTTATTTCGAGTATTCCTTTTCTCGCAGTGATAATATCATCTGCGTTTTCAGTTAGTTAGTAAGAGGTATGGGTGGCGAGTATTCATTTTACGTCACCATACGGAAGGTGTGTCAGTATTATATTTGTTTATTAGCTGTTGGAGAGTGCGACAAGTTGATAGACTGTTATGTTTGTTTATAAACTAGTTATTATATTAAAACATTTGTAGTCTTCTCCTTTCCTGTGATTTTTAAGTTTTCAACATCAATTAGATCGCAACCTGGTATCCTGATAACATTCGAAACTTTCGCCTAAGCGCATTGGACTTTCCACGCTTAGTAGAGCCTTATGATACTAAGAGTTAATGCTGTTTACCTTTAAGTTCCTTGCCTTCAGGTGTGCACTTCCCTCGCTCCATGACACAGTTCACGTACGCATCAAACAACCGCTTGTTTTCCAGAATTTCGTCCAGATTTATATTGTCATATTTGTCTGTGTATTTGTCGTCGGCGATTACCGCAACTGCGATACAGAATAGTACTATAATGTACTTCATGGTTTCCTGAAATTATTGCAAAATAGAATATCAAAATTATTGATATATAGTCTTTTATAGAATTTAGGAAATAAAATATAAATAATCGACTTTAAAATTAGCCAAAAACTAAGAATCAATAGATAGTTAAAGTAGATAAAATAAAATAAAATAAAATGTCATTATTCAGAAACAGGCTTGTGTCTAAAAAAGATGCATGAGACTTGTTAAAACAAACTATATACCCTACAAATGGAGAAAGTTATAAGAGGATACTGAAGAGTTCCACTTTTCAGCTGACTTCTTAAATAATTTTAAATAGTAACTTGATACGATAGCAGCAGATTGTACAATAATACAAGAGTTTATTTTCATTCATAGCTATTTAAATCTAGATCAAAGATTGATGGCAATGGTAAAAAAGTAAAAAGTACGTTAGAAAGTGTAACTCATACATTACCAGTTTCAGACTTTTTTTTATATATTTTCGTGGTTAGGAATATAAATTTAAAACTAAAAAAAATCTGTTGTCAAATATCACACACTGTGTTTCTTTTTTATTTCTTATACACGTGGTGTACAATTAAGGTTCATGAGAGTGTATACGCAATACCTACCGTTTGCTCGCGTCTGGTATTCTCCAGTCACCGTCGGTAAGTTATGATGTCCAACGTAATGATATGGCACTATATATAGTGGATGCTCGTGTGCTTAAAACGTCTAATTTGCCCCTGGTCGGTTCATTATTATATCTGTCTTTGGTGCATAGCGCACTTCCTATACAGGCTGTTCTGAAAATTCTTTGTTTATTTGGTTTCATGCTTTTAACCTGCGAATTTGTGTGCACTACATGACGTATGTGAAATTTTCTAATCATGGTAAATTGGGAGGGAACGTAATAAGCCTTCTCGAAGAGCAAAACCTATGCTCGGGACCTCTCCGTGAGTAGCGGCGCTGCCATGAAACAAATCACTACACAACGATAGCAACATCAAAATGCCGTCAATTTGACAGAAATAGATGGTAAATGAAAGAAAGTTAATCTATAGATAATGTGCGCTGCAACTGCAACAATAAGGAATATGTTCTATAGAAAGAATTTCAAAATGAGGGCTATGATGAATGTGTGATGGATGGATACATTTATAATATTACCAATTAAAAACACGATGAGTGATGATACGATGATATTTTGAGAATTTGATGTTATTTTGAAAGAAACTCAAGTGTTTTTATTAGTTATACAAAATACCTATTGGCAAAATACTACGGACAAGAGGTTGAGATGGGGTAAGTAGGAGGGGCAGGAAGGTGTGCCAGCAGGGGGCAGAAGGGGGCAGGAAGCTAACACTTGAGGTTAGGAGTCAGACGACAATCGCCTCTGTAATAGTCGGTTGTGATGATGTTAACAGGATAGTAAAAAGACAGCCAAATTTTGTGGAATGTCTTGTTTTATCATTTGTCAATTTTGCCTGCTGATTCACACAGACACGATTACAAAATGTAAACACTGTATTATAAAATGTAGTAAGACTACTCATAGGGATCTAGGATCTGAAAGTCTTTTTTCGCAAGTGCGTATCTAATGTTAGCCTTACACCCCGATAATTGCAGCAGTGCAGTTTCGACCGATCTCGGTTTAAAGATATTTATTTCTCAAAAAGAACATACATAGTTCACTTAAAAAGAGAAACTTATTGAATTTATTACAATGTAACGAAATTTTCTAATACGGCATTCAACTACAACCATAAGATAGACATAGTATTAGTTTATATATCTACTGTTATGAGTAGGTACAAATATGAAACCATCATCAGTCACTTCAAACAAAAATAACAGAAAATTCGAGTCCAGATAGAACAATAAGTAGGTTAGATTAATTTATGTTATCTAGTATATAGGTTCGTAATCTATTCTTAAAAATAGGTATTGAGACAGATTCCTTAACATGTTCTGGTAATTTATTATACAATCTAACTCCCTCATGCCTGATATTTTTCTTACCATATAAAGTTCTCACTATGGGTACCTCTAAGTTATTTTTACGTCGTACATTATACCTATGACTTTTATGTTGGAATGAGGTTTGTGTATGAATGTTGGTAGTCATTATTTTTCGGATGATCATGCATGTGTGAAAGGTGTATAGTTGATCTAAATTTAATAATTTAGTTTTTTTGTAGATTAGTTCTGTAGGTGTTAAATAATCAAAATTAAACAAGATTTTTATTACTTTATTTTGAGTTCTTTGCAACTGTTGTTGGTTGCTCTTTGCGGCTTGCCCCCATAACTGAATTAGGTACTCAAGGTGAGGTTTTACTAAGGTGTCATAGATTGTGTATCGTAGATTATAGGGTACACATTTTGCCATGTTACGTAAGGCACCAGTTATCGGGATTATTTTTGATCGAACATGGGTTATGTGAGCTTTGAAATTTAATCTATTGTCTAATATAAGTCCTAAATATTTCCCCTCGTTTGTTACTTGTAGGGATTGACCATTGATTACAAGTGGCGGATAGTTGGGTATATTCTTGTTTTTAGCTGAAAAGATAATGTAGGAAGTTTTGCTAACGTTCATGGTCAGAAGGTTTGCCTTGAGCCACATTTCTAGTAGGTTGAGATCCTTTTGAGCGTCTTTGATAATGTCTACAATTGAGTGTCCAAAATAAAATAAACAAGTGTCATCAGCATACAGTGATATATGTCCAGTGAGTCCTACTGTACTAATATCGTTGATATAAATAAGGAAGAGTAATGGTCCTAAGACCGATCCTTGAGGAACACCACAGGGTATATTTGTGAGCTGGCTGGAGTAATTATCTAAGTACAACATCACCACACCTAATGGCTGACATAGATGGTATCCGAGGGGATAGCTGCGAGAAAATAAAAGGTCATGGGACCACAATAAGTAGCTATTTTGCACGGACGGAGTTAACCAGGATATTCAAATGCCACCAAAATCATTTGTTAGTGATTCATCGCTATCACAAAGAGAATTACAATTTTCCTCATGAATTTTCCTCCTGTGTTCCTGTACCCATTGGTTCACGTTTTTTATTATATGGTTAGAGTTGCTAATCGATGCTTTATAAGCCAAATACGTACTTATCCAATGAAACAGCAGCGTCCATACGTTATGATCTGCATACATAATGAAAATGTATTTTGAATATTGCTCCATGCCGCCCAAGTTTTTTTGATACGAGTTTAAACTCGTATTGTCTTTTTGTTTGTCACTAAAACATGCCATAATTGTATTATAGATCTGTATGAAGTTTGGTGTGAGGAAGAGACAGACAGAGTAAAACGCACACAGGGGTCTTTGATTGTCGAAGGTGAGATAGTACATTACATGTTTCTGGGACCCCAGGAGAATTTTTGAAGATGGCCACCTTTGTGTGTGGGAGCCGCAGTGTCCCACTTTGTGCCATCACCGCGGCCTGCTTTGCTAGGTTGACAAGCAGCCACCCATCATCCCTAGATAGGTTACAGCTTGTAACAGTATACTTACCCCAACACGGAATAAATTCTCTCAATAATCCTAATGTGGAATATTTAACACGAGTAGTAGCGGAAATTAGCTAGTGTATGTAACTATATTATATAAGAAATTTTAATAAAAAATAATATTCAAATATAGTTAGACCAACGAAAGTAATCATACTATGTCAATATAGTTGAGACGCCGCAAACATCTAGCATCGTACGTAAGAGCGTAGTACGTAAGAGGTCATGCTTGGCAACCATAAATTACTATTAATTTTAAATACATGCTGTATATGCAAACTGTATTTAAGGGGAAACACTCACAGGGTTACACGTCTACGACTCTTGGTTACCCTTGAAGTTACGTGCATTGTACATTATATTTTTATACGTCGACATTAATCATTTTACTTAAATATAACTAAGTGATTCTAGTAAATATTAAAATAATGGCATCTGAGTAAGTTTCCTTAACTATGTAGTACATTAAAGACCGATACACAAAGGACATTGAAAAAAAAAATGGCGTTGGTCTGGTTTTCGCGCTTCTTTAAAATAGATTATAAAAGTACTTATTATAGTTATACTTATTTACGACCAAATATAGAGCAATATTATCATAAGATCTAGTGCAAAATAATCGAAATTAGTATTGCGGCAGAGGAAAGACTCACCGATCACAATTTTGGGTTTCGTAAGTATAAGGTGGATAAGTTGAAACTCACTGTGTATATGTTGGAAGGTGAAAGGGTTGAAGGATTTGGACAGTGGTACACCGCTATTAAGACCCGACAAGAACAAGCGAAGATAGTCCATTAGTAAAAATAATCAATATCAATCAAACGTAGACGAATGACCCAGAGTCATCAAATACCTATGCATTTTGAACGTAGATGAATTAGCCGTACTTGTAATACCTATCTATTGTATGGTTATAAAATAAGTAAGATAACACATAATTAGTTTGTTTAACCACAGGGTGTCCTATCATTCGACCACTCTAGAATTCATTTGCAGTCATCAGTTTTACGACAGAATGTGACCAACGCGACTAGTTGTTATTTCAGTTTTTGTAAGTCATATTGACAGTAGGTACATTTTGTCAAAAGTAATACTAAGTTTGTACCTTAACCAGTTATCTTGACTTAATGTTTAAAATGTCATCCGTGTGGTGATGGAGAAAGAATATCACCACCCCATCTCATGTAAGGGGAAACAAACGGAAAATTGCGTAGACGATATCAATCGAGGAAGGAAAGCTGGAAATATAACCCTGTACCAACCAGTGTCGCGGGCGTGGCCACAGTAGGCTAAGTTCTCCCAACATTGGGAGAGTCCCATATGTCCAGCAAACTGTAAACTGCGGTATGCTAATTAATCGAACATTTAAAACGACCGATCTAATAAGTTTGTGGAAGTTTTTATCGTTTTTATGGGTACGTAACGATAGAATTCTACTACTAAGCAATAGTACAAACGTAGCAATTGATAATGATAACCACTCAACAAGATTATTCGGCGGAAAACCTATTCCAAAGAGTTCCTATGTAATGTGTAAAAACATGGGTATCGTGTTATTTGAAATTATTCTCACTATGTAGGAAACATGTCAACAACAACAACAACTCTCCATAATAACCTCTGATTTAATAATAACATTACTAATTATAAAACTGTCATGTATCATATCTGTATATTGAGAGAGAAAAAAAAATACTTTGGCGATGGACAATAAAGCTAGGTACTGAACGGGTTTTGATGCATTTGTTGATTAGACTTAAAATGTCACATTTGTTTGATCGTAACTTATTGACATTTGGTAAAGACTGAAACCTTTGTGGTCAAAGCCACGATCATTAGCTAGTATATGAATAATAACTATTATGTCAAGTCAGGAGCGGTAAATAAAATTTAATAGCCTTTATGACTAAGAAGTAATTCTCCATAAACGAGTAACTAGCTATTGTTGTATTATGTTCCTTAATCAAAGCACCTAAGTATTTCAGTTTTTTTCATTCTGTAAAGTTACTCAGAACAACGTAACAGGAAAACCTAATGAAATAATGATTTAGATGCCGTCATAGATATTAATTTAAGTGAATAACGCGTGTTTTTATCAGCATGTTAATTTTATTTATCCAAAGCCGTTGTAGCTAAAGCGTTTCATAGTGCACATTTCAAGGTAGAGATATCAAATCCTATATTCATATACTCGTACATATAGTAGAAGAGAAAGCTCGTGAAACATCTAAGGATAAAAACAGAAGGCATCCTGGTCATCTGGCAAAAGAAAACTCTCTCTTCCCACCCCAACTCCGTGAATAAAGCCTCGTCCATTAGGTATGTATCGGCTTGCAAGTGTATTATTAGATGGCTTGCAAATGTGTGACGGTTTACTAATGTGTCAGGTTTGCTTAAACTCCAAAGATCTTAGTTCCTCACGCCCTAAATAAACCAACAAAAATATTTTAGTGACACTATTGATTGGCTACTCCCCTTAATAAATATTCCATTTTGTTTATCACGAGACATTGGACCAAGAGACAGTTGAGTACTGTATCGTTCAGCAAATGCAAGAGGCATGTTACGACCTTCACTCGAATTGAGTAATTCACAGGTTTGTGTACACTTCTCTAGAAATAATAATATTACACGAATCATTCGTTTTCTTAAATCAACGTCTAGGATGTTTGCTATTGTATATGGCTTTCAAATGTCATTCATATTTCATAAAACTGCTCTTTGAATTTGACTTTTTGTATTGTTTCTTACTGATCTCTTAAATCCCGATGGAAAAGTGTGCGCCAGAGCCTTTTCCGTCAACCAACAGGGCCTCGATTCTACTAATTCTTAACCATAGTTACACGACTGAGATCACAAAAATTGCCATGGCATTTACGGCTTTATTAACACTTAACTAAAGTTCAAAATGAAATGAAAAAGAGTTTATTACATCGTTTGATTCACTGTACACAACCATTTAACTTTGAACTTTAACAGTGTTAAAGTTGAGTGCAAAATTAAATGGCAGTTTTTGTAATCTCAGTTCCTTGACAATGGTAAACAATGCGATTAGTAGAATTGAGGCGTAGGTGTGTGCCGGCTTGCAGGTGAGGATAGTTTGGCCCATAAATTTTAGTGGAGCCTTACCCTTAATATATGACTTGAAGTTTGTTACGGATGATATCTTTCTGCATGTCGAAGATGTTGTTTACCTATTTTTATTATGTAAACAGTGACATTAGATTTCATTAGTAGATGCTTCTCTAGCTCGATATCAAACACGAAAACACCATTATTATGAAGAAGTTGTTATATAATAATTATGATGAATCACCAATCGTGTTTCAGTAATTCTGATGCATGCCAAATATTTTCCCATTGTATAGAGGGTATCAATAACACAGTAATTAAGTACCAAGTGACATACATCTTCTTTTACTTTTATAATTAGTTTCTTACACACTAGTCTGTTTCGGGTACTCTTAACATGGCATATCTTTATGATGCCCTCAGTTCGATTGAAGTACGTAAGTATATTTAGGTCAAAACATCTATGTATATTTTACATTCGAATTACAACTTACTAATATGCTATTCATGAGTTGATAATTGTACAAACAATGAGAAGCATCTGTGCAATAGTAGTTTATCTAATCTGAATTCATGATTGTATGAGTGTTGAAATTAATTCCTGGTTTGCGTAACCTGGTTTTCTTAGTTGCATGTAGTTTTTAGAATGCATGATTGATGATACTTCACGATTACGTTAGAGCTAGATAGCTAGATATCTGTACCTATACCTATAGTTAGTTATATTAAAATCGCACATATTAAATCCGTCTGATACTCTCCTAGAGGTTAACTGATAGTGCTAGCACGTATGGTTTTTTTTAAAGTTCTCGATTGGCGGCAATAGGCTAGCACCCTACTTCGCACCTATTATGTGAGGCCAAAAATCGTAATTGGCGAAATGTGGGTGTTTAATACACCACTGCCTACTCCTTTGGGGATTATGGGCGTGAGCATGTGTATGTATGTATGTATGTATATTAAAATTGTAAGCAGGTATAAAATTTGCATCGAACAATAATTCAAAAATATAAATATAAAATAACCAACATATCCCTCGCACCCCAGCAGACCCGGGGCCTTCTCTTAACTGTTTCCATGCAGGCCAGTACTGGCTGGTACACCTGGTACAAGGTTTCATTTAGAGTTATACTTATATTAAATTAGCAATACATTTTGTAACTGTCATTACCTGAACGCTGTTAAACAATGTAACGTGCTAATCACTATGGTGATTACCTACCGAGTGTTCCATTATAGACACGCGTTAAATAACGTAGAAACGGCATTTACCGCTTGCGAGTAGAAATCAACCGAGAAGATAATTTATGAAAAATATAATAATGACTTATTGAAGTTGTATGAGTCAAAACAAAACCTAACTTTTATGAATCACTTTAACAGATAACTTCTTAAGACAAGGAAATAAGAAATGAAAGAAATGAATGGAATAGTATTAACATTTGTTTCGGAATGTCGAATCGGACTAAAAGTCTCAGTAGTCCGATGATTAAGAATCATCTGCATCATCAGACTACTGAGCTGAAAAAATCTCATTAGTTCGATCTTCGAACTATTTAATCAGACTACTGATACAACGGGAAAATGAAGGGGCAATCGTAACTTATCACTTCTATGACACAATCTGTCTCCAGATTTAAATAATATAGAATTTTACAATCAGATGCATTCTGGGCCAATGAGTGATATTACGGGGATGTATGGGCTCATAACATTTTAACGCTTGTAATGCGTAATGTGACGAATATACCAGAATATATTACTCTAAATTTTAAATAGCATCTATCAAATAGGTTCCAGTATGTAAGGCGCCAGTGTCTGTAACACACTGTTAAACAGAATAAACATTAGCATTCACTCTATTTCTAATATGGGAATAATAAATTGGTGTTTAATTTCTGCTTAGAGACGGACACATTCTACTGTGCTTATATGAATTGAAATGATTTTTCTATTTCATAGTGATTTTTATGGGAATCGATTACCGCCTGACCGCCCAGTTCAAGACGACAACGGCGCTCATCTGTTATTTACCAGGTACAACGATTTGCAGGTTATTATGACTTACGAATCATATTGTCACTTGGGCCCTAAAAGGTTTAGTAGGGTGACATTATGACGCGTATTAGGATAAATGTAACTACTTTTTCTCCTTAAAATGGCTTCTGCAGCAGAATCGCCGCAAATTTTTCCAGTCTCTAGTAAATATGGTAAACGTAATATAAAAATAAGGACGAGACATCAATACCAAGTTATTAAGAAAGTCTAACAGAGTCACGTATACCACATCAGTAAATTTGTTTTCATGTCCCATGTTTCCCTTTGAGCTCCCACAAGATCAGGAATGTCGGTATGGTTGGATTTTAGTGGGAAATTTAACTACTTAGGTGGTTATCTTTCTTGTCTTATAACGATATGAGTGACTCATAATCCGTATACAAGATGGATTATGAGATAAAATATAAACGCAAGTCGTAACCCGCCGCCCTTGTATCGAATAATATCCTGTTTTGTTTTAATTTTAAATTGCGCTCACGTGTGCTCAGTCTCGAATCTCGCCTTCATGTGTTATCTAACGGAAATTAATAAGTAAACTAACTTACATCCTTAATGTCTTTAGGCGGTTCTCTGTGCGGCATCATACGGTGATGCGTGAGAGTGCATATTCTTATATTCTTGTAAATATCTCTCTTTGCAGCAAAGAAAACGTATTCAAACTCAGTGTTATTGTAAGCGATATGAACTATGAACACGTACTCCTGCACTATGTAACGTGAAGTGAGGCAGTGTGTGAACTACATAAATTACTTATAGGATCAATAACCGTAGATCATCATCATTTTCATAAGGTTGTTTCTTGTTGCATTCTCGGCTCACACGTCAGAGACCCAGGTTCATTTACGCTGTTACTCTCTTGGATTTGACTTAATAAATTTCATTCTGCCTGAACTGTCAACCCCCAAAATCGGTCGAATAATCGCGTTGGTCGGGGTGCGAGGAAATTACCTTATTGGGTAACTTTACAACCCAGACCCTGATCTACTCAGATAATTTCTGATTTTACTACTGTTATACTTATTATTATAGTTTAAGTTTTATGTTAGTTATTATTTATACTTATTTATACTGTTGAAGTCTAAAATTAAATAGCCGCTTGTATTGAACTTTTATTCATTTAATTTTGGATCTTCAGCCTTTATGAATCAGGTCTAAAAGTTAATGACATTTTATCCAGGGTCCGTGGTTTGACAATGACGTCTGTATTATACCTACTTCTAGTCTATTCGGAAGTACCACTTAAACTATATAACGTTTCCGTAGAGGAAAATTACTAGAGAAACGCTTCGAATGCCTAATTATATAATGCACTAACGACAAGCAAGCAGACCAAAGTCGAGGGCAAAAACCCGCGGCTTTGTTGATTATAGATCGTATCTCTTACTTAATTATTGCGATCAAACATACAACAGATTTTAAGTCTAAACCGAGACCTTTTCAATCATCATGAAGATCGTTTGGTAGTTTAACGTCTATCACAAATAAATAGGCAAGAATTGGAAGAATATATTTTTGCGTTTAAATTGTTAATTTAACAAACCTCATGATTTTATGATAGTTAATACTGGAACTAGATTAGTGTGTTTTTTATAATTAGTGTGATGTTTATCATGATATAAGAATATATTTTATCTGTAGAACATAAATTTAATTATACTCATCGCGTTATAATCGTGTCCTTGATGAAATCTCGTTCAATTAAGAATTGTTGATACCATTGGCTCTAGACAAGTGACTGATGAAATTGCGTCGAAAAGAACCGTCTTATATTTGCAATTAATGTATTACTTGAAACCACAGTGATTATGATAACAAAAATTGGGGGAGGGAGGCAATTCCATCACTCACCTACGTTTAGCAATCTCAATAATAGCAATTACAATATCTCGTTATTTGACATAAAAAATAATACCTACCAAACTTCACCCCTTAAAGCAAGTGTCCCTGTAAATTGACTGAAAACGTTTGCCGGGTTAGTCAGTAATTATAATTATTATATTAACATAAATAATTATACTACTTATCTTCGCTTTCCCACAGTAGTGTAATAAAGTATAACAAAGTGCTGGAATAATAAATTATATTATCAACTGTTTTATAGAAAACAGGAGAAGCACGTGATGTGCTACTTATTCTTTAGTTACGGTTCAGTACATTTTATTCAGTTTATTTCACTATTTCAATTGAGAAATTTTATGATATTAAAGTCATTAAATCTTATAGTATAATATATGAACAAGTACACGCCAAAAACAAAACAAAGCCAAAAACCCGTACAGTTTTTTGGTACGAGCTCCTTTAGACTCACAAATGAAGATGTTTTTTAAAGTAAAGCTGGTTACAAACCTAGTTTTGCAAGCGATCGAACACTATCTGATTGTTAAACTAACATCACCTTTCACTATTTCTAACAATTAGAGCTATCGGGCTCTTCTGAAGCAGTTATTCCCTGAACATAGTACTTGCAACAGTGTAGAAATTTCGGAAACTCCAGACAATAAATAGCCCCATAGCTCTAATAGGTACTCTTACTAATTGTCAATCATTGTCAGAGCAGTGAGGTTACAAGAAAATGCTAATGAATTTTAGACTTAACTTTTATACTGTGAAAGTCTAAAATGAAATGACATCGTGTTTTTTTATACCACTTAGGTGGCAGTCAAACCCGCCTGATTGAAAGTGGTTACCGTGGCCTATGGACATTTACAACACCAGGGGCGTCACATTCGTGCTGCCGACCATATAGAGAAGGAGGAGGAAGGGGAAGGAGGGGAGGGGAAAAGGTTAAAAGAATCTCTGTGCTGTTAGTGCAGAAGACAAAGAAGGGTTTCTCGGTCTTCCCACTGACAACACAAAACCTCTCCAGTGAGCTCTAGCTACTCTACTCATCGCCGGAAACACAACACAAGGTTATTATTAGCCGCGGTATTCTGTAGGACGGTAAAGAAGAAAGGATAACGATAATGAGTATGTATCATAGTTTATGAGTTTATAATAGTTTTGACGAATACCATTGTAAAACTTTGACATTCATATGTGCTCTTTACGATCCTAAACTGAATTAACGAAATTGATTCTATGATGAAATGCCCGGTTAATGGCAATAGGCTCGCCACCTATTACATTGGGACCTAAACATAAACTGGCGAAATGTGGGTGCTAGCACATCTGCCTACCCCTTCGGAGATAAAGGCTAAGTTTATATGTATGTATTATTTCATTATGAGGATGGAAAGTACCGATATAATGCATGTACATGAGAGATATTGAGTGGCTATATTCTTTCTCCGTCACCACGCGGATTAAGGGGAGATTCATCCAAAAAATTAGCCGGCTTGCGGACGGTCACCTGTAGAAGTTAGAAGAATACCTACTATTTATAAATTGAGGATACTAGCATCTCTTTTTTGAATCGGGATTTTTACCTGTCAGTGTGAAAATTATATTTGTAAAAGAAATAAATTTTCTTCTTTGACTTTATTCCTTTTTCTGCCTTTGCATACTACGTAATGTTTGCAGGGGTGAAATGTAACTACATTGGGAACGGCCGGGAGCAGCATACATCCTTGGACTGTTTACCCACATAACGTGACAGATGCAATTACGTCTTCAATCTTAAATATGTAATTGATCACGGATCCCTAATTAAAACTACAATATAACGCAATACTACACTATTGTTTATCATATCCCGATGGCTATTATGCCGTCACAATGGTTGATTAATTCACCAGTGGTTGTAGTATAAATGGTGTTATGGCATAGTGTGGATGTCACACCTCAACAAAGGGTCGAACAGTGCTCACAGACAGGTGAGTATCCTTCGATTTTATTTTATTCACATTGAATTTATAAACATTATTGAGAAACATAGAAACATACTAGGAAGCTAAGTGTGGCGGTACTGGATTTTTTAAATACATAGAAAAATAATTGTATGTATACATAGCCAGATATTAGACATAAACATTCATCAGATATTAACTCATCATCACTACATCGTATAAAACAAAGTCGCTTTCTCTGTCCCTATATCCCTATGTAATATGCCAAAATCTTCAAAACTATCTAACGGATTTTGATGCGGTTTTTTTAATAGATAGAGTGATGAAGAGCAAGGTTTATATTATGTATAAATGGTGCGGAGCAGGAATGAAAAATCTTGCTAAAACGGGGTAACGCAGACGAAGTTGCGCGAATCAGCTAGTATAAAATAATTGTGTAAGATTACCCTATAAGTATTGTAATGGGTTCTAAATCACGTTTCTAGAATGTCACTTCAATATAATTCAAAAGATTTAGTTGAATATCAAGTACACCTGACTCAAAAAAGTGCTAACCTGATAAAGAGCTGATTCCAAAATTGACTTCAGTGAAAGGGGTTAGGTCGAACAGTACGGACATGCCGTCTTCGGCTCATCGGTTGCCGGAGGTGAGATAGTAAGCTTCGCACCCCGGCCGGCTTGGGGCCATCTCATTAGAGATGGTCCCCTTCAGGTGCGGGTATAGCCTCCGATGACGGTGACCCTATATAGTCTTCGGGAGTGAGATGTGCGCATTGAGCGCCACCGCCGCGGCCCCCCCGACCCCCAGAATCGCGCATATGGAGGATGGAGATCAATCTGCAAACTCCGACGCCCGAGTCGCCTCCGCTCATGGCGGGCTGTGTCCATAACCCGCACCTAAGCCACCTCTAGAAACAAGGAATGTTTAAATCCTTGATAGTAACATTCGTGAAATTGATGCGACTTTGCCACGCATCGAATATGATGCGAGCGAGGACTCAGGAAGCCCGCAGTGGATGACGCCGAGATGGCAGTCCTGGCGGCTCGCGAAGTGGCCATTCTCACTCAGCGCTTTGCTTTTAGCGATAGGGTGGAGAGTCAGTGCGTGGGTTACCGCCACCTTCTTCTGCAAACAATAAATATTCTAGAATGAGTGTGCCCGGCAGAGACTTTCTCAATGCATAAAATTAGCTAGGCGTGGAGGTGACGTTGATTCGGCGCCCTCAATTCACCGTTCTTGTGTTGTATGAGTACGTGCCTGGTGGGGCCACCTGTCCCTCTCAGGTCAGGGCGTTAGTGCGGAAATGTGGGGAAACAGTGTTTCTCACACTTTGAAACACGCAGATAGTGCTGGGTCAATCGGAAAGAGAGGGATATGTCATAGACAATTTTATCTCTAATCTGAAGATCCGAGACGGTATATGGTTACGGTTACAATCTGTTAGAGCCCGTAACTCCAATTAATGGGAAACGGAGCGCGGCTCACCTCGCTCCCTCTCCAAGGTAGGATAACGCCAACTCAAAACCGTAGAAAGGTCGGCCGTGGTGTGAAGGAAATCCCTTATTAGGCAACATTACACCCGATGGGTTATGTGATTTTTGTGGGTTTTAGTCCAACGCACAACACCTTACTGACTGGCAGGGTTGTTAGGTATTCATAGGGATTTCCGTATGAGAAAAAATCGTGAGCAAATATTATGCATCTACAACATTTTTGTATAGGTATCGACTATTGAATCAGAAACAAAAAGACAATAGGCCATCATAGTTTTTAATAATAAAGTTACGTGCCCATGAACCTTTGACTGAACAATCACTACACTCTATGAGTACCTACTTCTCAGCTATTGTTAATTCTATGATAAACGAATGAACATGACATCTTTTGTATGGTATCTTGACATTTGATGTAACTATTAGACAATAATTAACTGCATTAAACAAATTAATATACTTGTGTAGAATCCAGCGCCAATTCTGCAAATTAATTAATCGAATTACAAGTATTACGAGTCTAATACCTTTCCTGGCCGATGTTTCTTAGATAAAATCGCAAAATTTTGTTTGTAATCTAAGTAGTTTAAGTTCTGTATGGAGGAATTGGTAAGTTAGGCCACATAACTATATATTACATTCTAGCTTCAATATTGATTGTCAGGTCTTTTGTCTAACAAAAAACAGGCAATTTGTAATAACCTAGTATGTCATTTTGTATTTTATTACTTCAAAATTTTTGGACTGGTTTAAACCTTGAATCTTCGCACTCCTCATAAAATAAATCCGTGGAATCCCATGCGAGGTAAAAATATTAACCGAATTTTACGTCCACATGTGTACAGAGTGATTTTTTACCGAATCAATGCTCAAAGGAGTCTTCTGTTCGGTTTAAATGAAATTGAAACCAAAACCGAATATAAAGATATCAATATTAGCAACAGTCAGAGTTCATTGCTTTAATAAAACACACACATCCATAGATAAACACACAGACACTCACACTGACAATTTGATAGTGTAGGTAATACGGAGCAAAATATTTAGAATTTGAACACAATCATTTAAAACATTGATTGATCAATCCAAAATTGATACTGATTTTCCCTTTGCAGATACAATTTTATTAGGTGATCAAAAATGAGACTGGTGACTTTTATTGCCGTATGTGTGGTGCTCACCACAGTTCACGCCGCCACCTATACTGACAAATGGGACCACATAAACGTCGAGGAAATTCTTGGATCTCAGCGTCTACTTAAAGCTTACGTCGATTGCCTACTTGACAAAGGTCGTTGCACTCCTGATGGGAAAGCGTTAAAGGATACCCTTCCTGACGCATTAGAACATGAATGCTCAAAATGTACTGAAAAGCAGAAGTCAGGCTCTGATAAAGTCATTAAACATTTGGTTAACAACCGTCCTGATTTATGGAAAGACCTGTCCGTCAGATATGATCCCGATAACATTTATCAGGAGAGATATAAGGATAAAATTAACGCCGTGAAAGGGTAAAAATAACGCCATAATATTATAGTGAAGGTGTAAGGAATCTTTTTCTAGGATCTACAAAGTAGCATACTGAATTCATTAGTTAATAGGACATAATATATTTTTATAGAAATAAAATATTGTGTTTTTTTAATTTACATTGTTTTATTTAATGAGCCTCTAGCAAATTAGGAAAATTCAACTTTCTTCAGTTTCGACGAATCAATAAAGTCAGATCGTATTATAAGTACAACTCCTGTTGTGCTTATTATAGCAATTTCACATCCTGGCGATCGATCATATTGAATTGAATAGGTACAGTCGCCATTGATATTTTTTTACTACTCAAAAATATTAAATGTGTACTTTGATAAAAAAAAGAAACTGAGCAATTCAATTATACAATAAAGTTTTTTTTTGTAAGTTGTTAGTAAGTAATTTAGTAAACTTCAGCAACTTTTAACGGCACAATTATCCTAATTTTCATTCTTCTAGAAGAAACTTTTCGAATGAGTCTTTGAATTTCTTGTCTTTGTCGTATTTCTGTGTGAGCTGCTCCCAAGCCTCGGCATGACGTTCTTGAACTGCTTTTATGACGGTTTTGATCAGCTTCTTCTGCTTTGGGGTACATTTCCCGCATGAAGTTTCAAGAGCTTCTGGTATTACTTCTGTAAAAATATGAACAATAATGTTATCTTTTCAAATAGATTTCAATTAGAAATTAACAACCAACGTGCATGTATTTTTTGAAGTTATAGCAGCTTTCATGATTAAAAATTGTTACTACCCATACTTTTAAGTAGAAAGTTCTTAAAAGTAAGAAGAAGTCGCTTCGGAGTTTTCAAACAATACGTTTATTTTTGATTTCCTACATTTTAGACACTACCTGGTAGTCAGCCTGTGACCACGGCCGGTGTAACATGGTCAAAACGTCAGGCATTACAAAGGTATGTATATACCTATACCATGATCGCGTTAATTCTCGTTTACATATTTATCATAATCATGGAAGGCGAAAGTTTCAAAGTTAATATTATATAATTGTAAGAAGTTTAGTTATTTCGTGATGGAAGCAAAAACTACTGAACGGATTTCGATGCGGTTCTTTTTTTTTCAAGGGATTTGGTCCAACTTAAAATCTTACGTTTGTTTGATTGCAATCGGTTAAGTAGAACCAGAGTTATGATTAGTAATATAAAATTTAAGTTGCACAGACGGCGCTTCGGTCGCAATAAGCGACAGCCACGCGGGCGGAGCCGCGAGCATGGGCTAGTAACTTATAAAAAGATTAAAGTCCATTACCCTTTGGTTGTTTTATTGGCTCTCGACCATTTGTCAGCCCATGTTTATTTAGCTTTAATCTGAATCCGGAGATGAAACATTATAAATGTTAAGATTATCTGGAAGATAATCATGTGATCTAAAATTACAATGTGAGGAAATATTCCGGTCAAAACTTACTTTTGAAGTTTTTTGCATCGGCTGTACAAGGTCCTTGGTCGAGGAAACACTTCGTATAGCTTAGAAGTATCCTGTCATTTTCTAACAGCGGCTGAACATCAAAATTGTCGTACTTGGAGCTGTAGAAATCAGCAGTAACAGCGGCCACCAAAGCGAGGACTACATAACAAGCCTTCATCCTGAACTAAAATAATGAAGTAAATTGAAAAGATGATCATAAATAGTTTTAAAATACATTGTTTGATGTGATAAACCAGATTATAGAAAGCCCTGGTGTTGCGCACGTCCATAGGCCACCGTGTCGTTGACTACTGCCTAAGTAGTATAAAAAAGGACAATTTAAATATTTGAATCAATATGATTTAAATGATATTAAAGTAAATTCATACCACACTGTCTTTAACTATCTATAATATAAAAGTTTGTTAGATGTTATTACATATTCTAATGTGGGAAAAAAATTGATTCTAAAATTATTTAAAAAAGAGCAATTTTTTTTGGATATTCCTTTAATGGGCTATAATATAGACAGATCAAATATATATATTAAATAAATAGTTACCTGCTTTGTTTGGTCAGATCAATGCTAACAACAACTGTGAGGAAATGGAACATCTAGTTGTATTTAAAGACTTGTTTGTCATTGTCCATAAGTGCACACAAGAGTCCATAAACACACAACTACTTATTACAATTGTAAGACGTGCGTACAATTATAATGTGTATATTATCAGCTTTAGTGTCATTAATGCCTCTGAGTATTCACGCTGTCTACTAGTAAGGGTCATCTCCTCGATTTAAAATCATATTCCTGTATTGTATTTCTTTTCATTCATTTCTGACTAGACAGACGTCCCGTGCGTACTTGAGTCGTTTGGTCTTAGCAGGTCAGATGGTAGGAGACTGGACCATGACATTGGTGCCATGAAGGAATGACAGGTGCCTGGTATAGGATGTCACGTGCGTCAACACTGTAACTCCAAGTCGCCTAAATCGTACGGTCCGGTTTTCGGCTGCTGCTGAGGATGCAGCTGCGGTGAAGCGACTGAAATACGAAGCGCTGCAAGCTTGTTATCTGATTGTTCTCTTTGTGGTGGAGACGTTAGACTGCTGGAGTGCGAAAGCGAAAAGGTTTGCGGAGGACATAGGGCGCAGAATAAGGAAGAGGTCGGGTGACCCCCGCGCCAGATCGTACTTGGTGCAAAGTATTTGCCAAAATTTGCAAATATAATTGCCATCCTGAGAGGCAATGCGGCCAGCGTGATGGGCACTTACGCACCGGGTACAAGGCCGAATGCATAATCTTTTTTTATTATTGTGTTTCACTTTCGTTAAGGGACGAGCACAACGTGTGATTAACCGATTTCGTTTGTTAAATGATTTGTATTGTTCGTTGAATTGTATTTTTTTCCCACTAGTGAAAATTATAATACTCGTAACGTTCAATAACATTGAGCACCACAACGTGAATATCGATGGCAGAAAACGTACTTAATTGCTGTATGTAGCTAAAATGGCGTAAGTAGGTCCAAATACTATTATAATCAGTAAAAAAACAGTGCAGCAAACGTTCCGGGCCTCATATCAATAACATGAAAAATAAAACTGTTATGAAAATTACTCCTGTCCATTTTGGTTTAAGCACGCAAAACTCTATAATTTGTTTCTTTTTTTATTTACAGCAATTAATATTTCGTTTCTCGAAATGAATAGCGTTAAATTAAATAACTTTTACATAAAATATCTTGAAAAAGTGAAAAATAAATAATCTAGCGTACATTGATGTCAAGTCTCGCCACACAAATATTTACAACTTATGCTATTCTTCTGTTCCGAAAATAAAAACTAAATTTCTGTAAGCGTTAAATAAGCAATATTATTTAACACTTACAGAAATTTAGTTTTTATATAAGTACCTACTTTAGCTATTATTTGACAATTACATTTGAAAGCTGTTACCAAAATATAACTCTGTACAAAAAAACACCTGCCTGCAACTTATATTTTAAGAGCTTTTTGTTTCCAGTTTTTCTAAACTTTTTCAGCAGCTCCCCTGAAATATTTGACGTATTGAATGCTGTTTTTAATTTTACTTTGTAGGTTTTAGCTAATAAGCTTATAGTAGTATAAATATAAAAAAATATTATTGTGTCATTCAGACATTGTGTCATTTACGCGTCATTTACTTCAAGATAGTGTACAGTACTAAATTATTAAAATAAACAAATAATGCCAATTGAATGTCGACGGTCAACTCAAGGGGGGAAGGGGAACTATGGCATGTTTATTGAAAGGGACCCAAAAATTGTTGCAGCAGGTTTGCCTTCAGCACAGCAAGATCACACCGTTAAGGATACAATGCAACATTATTTACTTAAAGATGAAGTTGATGCTTTAATTAGCGATGCTATCGTCCCAGCGCCTAAAGAACGGCCACTGCCTCCACTGCGCAAGCCAATACCAATAGACTTACGGAATGCGGGTCCATCTGGATCTGAAGTAGCTCAGCTAATAAGACCAAAAGAAAAAACTAAATGTGAAAATCTCGTTGAGGAATTTAAAGAAACCACGTATGCGTCATACTGGAAAGCTGCAGTTGGAAAGGTAAAAGATCCAGTGCCGATGTTACCTGAAGGTATTGATATAGTCAACACCACTTTTGGTAAAGCTAACCAATATGAAGGACGACTTTATGATTTGGTAATGCCAAAAGAACCATACCCAGATAAAACACCACCGTCAAAACTTCTTGGTGCCCAGACAGATCGAAAATACTGCGTACCTGCTTACAACCCAGAGTTGACGTATGGTCATCGGACCTTTGTGGATAAACGAGGCACTTACGCGCGATGTTGTATGACCGATGATAAAATTACATTGGGGACAGGTGGTTCATCAGTAGTTAATGTTATACAATCAAATGTTCTTGATATGAAGAAACCATTATTAGGATCAGTTTTAGCTCCTAATAACAACATACGTGAGGTTCCTGAAGGCTATAGTTTCGGTATACTCAAACCCCCAGATAATCTACCAGAATGTTTGACGTTCTGTGAAATCAATACAGGCGTTGATTTTTTTAGAAAGTGCTTCAAACACCTAAACACTTTACGAAAAGGTTTATCTAAACGACGCTTACCGACGTTTTTTTATAACTTTTTTTTAACGTTAAAATATAATGATACAGAACATACTGGTTGGTTAGCAAAGGAAATAGTATACCATAATTGTGCTATTCAACTCATTAGATTTGATACCACCTTGATTGAACCTTTATTAGCTATGTGGCAAGCCTTCGATGGATTTAGAATAAATTACAAGATTTTTGTCCGAGTTATAAACTATAGAATCCCTTCTCCTGAAATTCCTAAAATACCTGACCTTCAACCTGAATGCCTAGATTTTCGCACAACCTATAGTGAAATGGTGAAACCCGGACAAGATATTGATAACCGAAAAATGGCAGGGTTACCATCTGGTAGATATTTTGATTTAGATTATCCCACATCTCCGGAGGGATGTTGTGCAGCACACCGAAAGTATCTTCCGCATGAATCCGATGTAAGAAGTTGTATCGCTCCTAGTCTTCTGACTCAACTTTTTGTTGATCATCGAGACATGTATTCCAAACAAGGACCCGAAAACGTAAGGAGGGTTTTTGAGGCATCTGGAGAACATTTTACAGACGATAGCTTTGATGTTGTGTGGAAAGAAGCTCAAAAACTTCATTCACAGGGATGGGTCTGCTACGAGACATTTCGACAGGCTTTGGAAAACAAGGAAAAGAATAACACTTTACCGTAAACTTTTATAATTATGCGAAGTCCTATGTCTGTTTTGGCATCGGCTACTTTTATTTCTTGTACTCTATTTTTATTTATAGAACTTCGTTTAGTTATTTTTGTATTAATTTTTTTACTAATTTCATTTAAAACTTTTTAGAATATAATTTTATTTCTATTGATCAAATATTTTCTTATATGTTTATTTTGCTTAATTTTATAGCAAATCTTTTGCATACTATTTTCATTAAAATATTTTGAAAATATAATTTTGTTTGATACGAAAAATATTTTGTTTGATTTTTGTTTTATCTTAACCTTAAAATTTTCATATTTCATGATAGCCAAAGTCAGTCAGATAGACATCAAAATCTTCCACTATTCTAAACTGAAATAATACGACTCACACGGACTCACACCTTAACATCATCGTGATTGACAACATATTTCACTTGACTTGACTTTTTGGTTTATTGGCGAACGACAACATATTTTGCTTATGTACGTAGGAGAGGTTGTCGAGCGCGTCATTTAGACTTGAACCATAACTTTGATACACAAGTAAATTAATATTGGTCTCAAGGGAGACATTACGCAGCGCTTTACACTTCACGTGGCGTAAAGGCTGAATTTTATGTTATTCAAAAAACGGGTATGCGACGAACACATACAAGATAAAGTTTGTCGTATTTTACTACGTAAAACAATTAATCAGAACTCTGTAGCAAAATGTAATAAAATGTTGTTTACAAAAAAAAAACTAAGTGACATGTGTCGCTCTATGTTCACTATATTGTCAATGAAGAAGGCTCTAGTATTTGATTATTTGAAATAAAGTTAGAATTTTATTTATACGAGTACCGTGTAATTTTATTATGCCAATAGAATGTCGACGATCAACTACCGGGGGAAAGGGGAACCGTGGAATGTATATAGAAAGGGACCCAAAGATCGTTGCAGCAGGTTTACCTTCAGCACAGCAAGATGAGGTTGTAGCAGACTCCTTGAAACATTACCTACTTCAAGAGGAAGTTGATGCCCTAATCAGTGATGCCATCATTCCGCCACCTAAACCACGACCACTGCCACCATTGCGTAAGCCAATTCCATTAGATAAGCGTTATGCCGGTTCTAATGGAGATGTAGCTCAACTATTAAATACTTCAGATAAAACAAAGTTTACTACTTTAGTGTCTGACTTTAAGGATACAGCGTACACTTCGTATTGGAAGGCACCACTAGGAAAAAGCAAGGATCCAGTGCCAATGTTACCTGAGGGTTTTGATATAAATGGAACAACTTTTGGCAAAGTTAATGCATTCCATGGTCGGCTATATGATATCGTTATGCCAAAAGTACCATATCCCGATAAAACACCTCCTTGGAAAAAACCTGGTGTCCAAATAGATCGTAATTATTGTAAACCTGCTTATAATCCAGATTTAACATACGGTCATCGAACATATTTAGATAAACGAGGTACTTATGCCCGTTGTTGTTTAACTGATGATAGAATTCCTTTAGGAAACGGTGGTAAAGTTATTTGCAACTCTATACAGTCTGATTTTGCTAACGTGAAACAGCCACGAATGGGCTTAGTACTAGCTCCTAACAGCAATATACGTGAGGTACCAGAAGGATATTGTTTCGGTATTCTTAAACCTCCTGATAATTTACCAGAATGTTTGACGTACTGTGAAATGAATAAAGACATGGCATTTTTCAGACAGTGCATGAAGCACCTTAATACAATACGAAAATGCTTATCGACACGATTTTTGCCTACGTTTTTCCTTCAACTTTATTTAAGCTTAAAATTTTGTGACTCTGAAAAAACTGGTTGGTTACCAAAAGAAATCGTTTATGATTATTGTAATACCAAGTTTATTAGATTTAATACTAATTTGATAGAACCTTTACTATCAATGTGGCATGCATTCGATGGAACTAAAATTGAGTTTAAAACATTTGTTCGTGTCATTAATTATAGAATACCTTCACCTGAGATACCAAAAATTCCTGATATCCAATTAGATTGTTTAGATTACACTACTACTTACCGAGAAATGGTTAAACCAGGACAAGAACCAGATAATCGAAGAATGGCAGGGTGGCCATCAGGTAGGTATTTTGATTTGGATTATCCCATATCTCCAGAGAGGTGCTGTAAAGCACATAGAACCTGTTTGCCGCACGAGTCAGATATGAAAAGTTGTATTGCACCTAGTATTTTAACACAAGTTTTTGTCACCCATCGGGACATGTATGAAAATCGAGATGCAAACACTATTAGAAAAGTGTTTGAAGCTGCTGGTGAGAAGTTTTCTGATGAAAGATTTAATACTATTTGGGAAGAAGCTCAAAAACTTCATTCCCAAGGATGGGTCTGCTATGAAACTTTCCGTCAAACGTTGGAGAACCATCCTGAGCCAGTCTCCGATGAAAACAAGACAGATAATTGATTAATAGTTTTTCCAAGGTACTTAATATTCTTTATTATTATAATGTATACAGGTAATTTATTTTAGCTTCTCTTTATTAGTTAGTTTTTGTTTTGATTGCGATTTTTTTCTTTTATTATTATTGATGTTGCACAAGACATTGTGTGATTTATTGGTTTCATTATGTATTATTAAAGGTCTTAACATAATATACTAAAAACTACGTTTATTTTACCCAACGTCAGAATTCAAACGTTTTGTGTGTAGGCAAACTCAATTCCAGAGTTTGTCTGCACACAAAATATCTAAATACACATGAAATTCCAGGGAACACAATGAAATATAACTATAAAGATGTAATTTCCTTTATTTTGAACATCATAAGTTCATTTCATATTTTTTAAATTACTCTTAATTATGCCTCCTGATATTGTCAGTTAGCAAGTACCTGCTTAGTGTTATACATTCAATTTTCTTCAAGGAAATCTTTCCAAGCTTGTTGGTATTTTCCTTGAGGATCATAATACGCTACTAATTCCTTCCAAATGTCGGGGTGATTTTTCTTTACTTCTTGAACCAGCTGCTTACCGTTTTGCTTTTGTTTGTCGGTGCATTTTGCACAACGAGTAGCTAAAGCTTCTGGCAGTTTATCTGTAAAGAGACATCCAGATTATTTGGTACTATTATTGCAGCATGAGTGGTGTGTTATAAGTTAGTGATGCGAAAATAATTATAAATGAACCTGCAGTAATCCCCAGTATAAAGTCAAAATCACGTAAAACCGATAAGATATAATGTTTCAGTTGTGACAAAGTTATAGTTGATATTTTGCCTCAATATAGGTTGATTCTTACTTACTTATGTATAAGCTTATTCTGTAATACGTGTATATATAACATATCACATGCATGCGTTTTGCAAGCTGTACATCACCTTTTAGATTACAATTTTGATTCACGTATAATAATCCCCATAATTTGAAGTCCATACCAAGCGTCTTTCTTAAGAAACAAACAATTCTATAAAAACCGTTGTCGAGATAAAATCGTACGTATCTTTAGTAGACATACTTATACCTATATATAGAAACTAAATAACTTGACTTTATTCTGCTACCATTGAAACTGCCAGTTGGAATCAATGGTCATTGGAACAAAATATTACATGTACATACATACATTACACTGGAGGTAAGCAAATAACTACCGAAAAAAATGAGATAATATTATTTAGACTATAGGTACCTATACTTTTATGATCGCAGTATACCAATAACCAATATATACAGATAGTACATTGCAATTTCATAATAGTAGGAATATTGGAACTGGCCTATTTCTAGCCGTGGACTGCTATAGACTGATCGATTTATTGTTTGATGTAAATAGGAATATCAAGTACATGAATATTATTATTTGCATTCGTCCATGTGTTTTTATGTATAATACGTATATATTTACAATAAAAATGTATCTAAGTATGTTTATCCCCATTCTAGAACCCATGACACTGGTCAGGCAAGCTATGCTTACCAAATTCAAATTCTATAGGTAATAATAATACAACAAGCTATGTTCCGCCTATGACATTCGAAATGTTGAAGTTAAAAACATACTTCACATAAAATAGTACATGTACCTACATAGGGTAAGGTTGCGATCATTGAACCAGCGCTTTGTTTGGACCACTTCAATATTTCGCGATCGATTCATGTTTGAACCCGATCGATGGGTCGAAACGCTAGCTTTACAACCCCCCGCATCGCCCTCCAACCACCAGTGTCGCCGCAGGCAGCGTATGGGACAAACTTACGTCGTTGTGTTTCTCGGACCTCGAATATAATTTTTACGCGGCAAATAATATCATGTAAGTACTGTTCCTTTAAATATTTTAATGTGATTTTTTTAATAGCATTGCGCAATTTACTTAGGATACTTACTATCGTAATTTTTGTTCAGTAACGGGCTACGTTATTTTAAAATAAACATTTTAGTGGATGTTAGTGAGTTTCTATCAATGGACCGGCACGAGGCTCTTTCATTGAACCGGTCCAATCATAGCAACTTCTATGATGTGTGTTTTTTATATTAAATTTTTTTTTATTTGTTTCAGCATGGCAAAAAGAGGGCAATATTATGCTTGGAACGAGGCGAGTATGAAATTAGCTCTACAAGCATTAGCAAAAAAAGATGTATGTTTACTGTTAACTAAGAGATCTTATATTTTATAGTTATAATTGTTATTTTTCTTAAAAAATATTTTTGCAATATTTCATTGATTTCATAAAGATTTTAAATGCCATATAATGGTAGTGTTAGGTGCATGTTAGGTATTTTTATATATTGATTTTCATTCCTAGGCAACCTATGTGTTTATTAGGCTTTTTATATAAGAATTTATGAAGAGATTTTTTGCGTTTAACTTTTAGTTTTACGTACCTGAAAGTTTTTTGTGACTTTGCATGCCAAATAAAGATATATAATTAGAGTCGACTGATTGATGTAACTAACTCTCTATTTCTTATAATAAAGGTAATTTTATAAAATTATTGTTTTATTTAATTCATTTTTTCACATGCTCCTTGAATGGACCAGCCAGCCACAATGCCCTAAGTCCAATCATAGCACCTAAGTGGTCCGATGAAAGAGACGGTGGTTCAAACAAGGAAACCATCATAAAGTTTTATTTTCTTCTTTTGTGCCTATATATATAATACAATTAACTTTATATGTTAGTTACCAATAATTGAATATACGGACTACTCGTTCACCCAATTTTTGTTTTATTTCATGCACTATTTTGGATACCAGGTCTGTTTAAAATTAAGTGGTCCAATCATCGCAACCTTACCCTACATGCAAAAAAATACTAGGTTATTTGATCAGAATTTAGCATGAAAACAAATAAGATCTAAATCTAAACAATACTTAAATATCAGAATAATCAAGTCAAAATGTCAAAATAGTAAGTAGGTATGTCAAGTGTTATGTGGTACAAATGGATCTAGGTGGCGTTGTATAGATTGTCCCAGAATTATTTATTTATTTAAGTAGGACATATCTATATAGGATGTAACTAATAGTATATAATATCGAAATACTAACAATTAAAATTATTAATTATAATTAATATTATTTCCTTTATTTATTTATAATATATTTATATTGATTAAATTTTTAAATGCATTCATAAAGCAAAAAAAATCTAAATATATTTAAAAACATAAAAAATAGTAACCCACCGGCATTGGGTACAGGGACCAAGCTACCTAGATTAATACTATTATTATCAATACTATTAGTTTAAAAAGTCCAGCTAAACATCTTAGAGTAAAAAATTACCTTTCAGTTTCTTCACTTCAGGAGTACAGGGTCCTTTGTTCAAAAGACAGTTGGCGTACCCATTCAGTAGTCTTTCGTTCCCCAGAATTTCCGAAATATTGAAATTATCGCCACCAGAATCATATTTATCTTGCGCAAACGCAGCCATGGCTAGGCAAAGAGTTAGCAAAATAATCTTCATGTTTACTGGCCTCACAAGTCTCCGAGATGTATCTGTTTATCACACTGAGAGCTATATGGCGTGCTTCAGTCCTGTACCGATATATATACCAAAGAACTAGTTTTTTCTTCTAGGTAAACCTTAGAGTACTATATAATGTCATTACTAGATACTGCATGCATATTATAACAATTATATCTGCTCACTGAAGCTTATAATGTCGTATGTGCTTATGATTATAGTGGTTGATATGACATTGTAACCATGATATAATATCCTTACCGGTTGTTAAGTCAAACTACTTATAAATAATTTATATTTTATTTTACTTAAACCTAAATGTTACAAACACGACTTAGGACATTTTCATTAAATCTTTTTCTTTAAAAAAAAAGCTTTCTTTAGGGTTTTCACAATGTTGAACTTAAGTTTTATACAGGCTGTATTCTGATAAAAACCAAATGGTTTTTCAAGAATGAATATTAGCAATTTAAATTACGTAACGCTTTCAGAATTGTAATACCAAATACGTTTCGGGTGAACAAAGTGTATAAATGATTTTAGTCAGACAAGGGAGACATTATATTAGAATATTTCTAATTTCATTTTTAAGAATTTAACAGAAATTACTAATATTCCTTCCATTCTGCTGAATTATATGACGCGGGTTAGAAGTGGGTTTACGTCGGTAGTGAAATGGCCAGGATTCAATCTCTGGCTCTCTCGATCGTAAGACCCCTAACCAGCAATCATTATTTACCTATCAATATATCAATTCTTGAGTTATTGAATATAATAACTCTTCCATTCTCATTCAAACGCTTCAACCTAAAAAAGTATAATAAATTATATAAATAACACTAAACTGGATCACAATACATTGACAAAAATTCCGCCAGTCACTAAGCGCCAGTGACTAAAAAGGTGTAAAGTGCATCTCTGTTGGATCGGTCAGGGTTGTACTTGTCAAGCAGCTCGAGGAAACGTGCTTCACTCTTGGATCTGATGCCGAGGAGCAACTTGCGCACGATCAATTTCTGACTGGGATTGCAAAGGCCACACGCTGTAGATAAAGTCTCAGGAAGTACGCCTGGAAAAACACCAAGAAATTATTTTAATAAGGTAAGAAATAAAATCGGGACGTGTGGTGTTACATTAAGCGAAGAATTATAACTGTTCAACCACATAAAACTCAATTTGAGTACCAGCATTGGGTGGCTTTATCATTTTGAAGTAGTGCAGTTATGTATATGTTTTAGGTTTATATAAAAATGCAACAAAATAAAAAGTTAGTAAAATCTTATTTATCATTAATTATCGAGCGGTATCAGAGCCAGAGAGGTAGCCTAGTGGTGTGGGTAATGGACTGCTGTAAACATAAACTGGCAAAATTTGGGTGCTGGCACCTCTGCCTACCCCTTCGGGGATATAGGCGTGAGTTTATGTTATATTATCTATAACTATATCTATACTAATATTATAAAGAGGAAAGATTTGTACCTATTTTTGTATGTTTGTATGTTTGTAATGAATAGGCTCAAAAAATACTGGGCCGATTATACAATTCTTTCACCTCTAAAAGGCTACAATATCTAGGAGTAACATAGGCTATATATCATATCACGCTACCATACAAGGGAGCGGAGTAATAATCATAAATCTCAATTGATCCGGTTAATTTCTATACATTGGCGCTAATATCGCTAACAATTTCCGTTGTCATGACAGCAAGGAAAAGTAGTATAGAGAGGCAAGTAGTGAATCGAGTAGAGTCGTACAACGCGATAATCGACATCCACGCGGGCGGAGCCGCGGACAACAGCTAGTTGATTATATTTTAAATTTTTATGAGCGAGTACACCTGATGATTGACGAACGAGGTTCTGCAGTCTAGTCCAACCTGTAAGAACCTGCTCTTAGAATAAAACCTTAGTGCTGTTACAGGCAGTATGGTGGCGGAGAAAGAATATTACCACCCCATCTCACCCAAACGGTGTCATTAGAAGTGATAAATAAAAAAATACGCACACTATATCACTGTGAGAGATAGGTAATTTGAAATTAAATCCTGCAAGAAGGTCAGTCTGACCAGCGTGCAGCGTAGAATCAGTAGGCCAAAGGCTCCCAACATTGGGAGAGGTTCAGCCCAGTAGTGATTGGCTGTACCAGACTAAACACGATACGTTCTGACGTTTTTACGTGAAAGAGCCACAAGTACCCATATCAACATACATCCAACTAGGGATGAGGCGTATTTACTGGTACAGGTATTTATTTATACCCGGTATTTATGTATATGGCGGGACGCATACTGGGTATGTACGGCGGAGAGGTTTGTGTACTGTGTATACGGCGATACCCATACATTTTGAATATCTCTTATAATAGGTAGTACCTAGAGTAAATAAATATAGGTATTTTTATACCACTTAGGTCGCAGACAAGTACACGGCCCATCTGATGGAAAGCGGTCACCTTGGCCCATGGACATTTCCAATACCAAGGGCGTTACATACGTAACGCACGTACGTATTATTTTAAAGAATATACTATAATAAGAAAGACTCACGTTTGAAATTCTTTCCGTCTCTGGTACAAGGTCCCCTGTCCATAACGCACTTGTAGTAGGCCAATAGGATCCTATCATTCTGTATGATGGCATCAGCGTTGAAGTTCTCGTAACGATTTGGGTGCTGTGAGTAGCATGATACCACCACCGTTAGCACACACGCCAGGAGCAGCCAATTCCTCATTATGCAGTTATCTGATAACACAATACACTTACATTAGAATTTATTTTTTTCATAAACAAAAATGCTAAATAACACGCTTTAACAGCATACGCTGTGGCGCTGTCTGATGCGTGCACACGCATACGGTACGCGCCGTATGCGTGTGCACGCTATAAAGGTATACCCTTTATTTATTAATCTCAAGTTTTTTTATTGAAAAGACTCAAAAACTTTGGTAGCTTAGTGGTTAAGGATTCAGATTTACGGTCGAGAGGTCCAGGGTACGAATTCTGACGATTACACCTCCGACGTCAACCTACTCCTATGTTTCGTTTGATATAATTATTTCTAATTATATATTGAACTTAACTTTACTTTGATGTATTCGAGGGGACTCACATCAAAAAAAGGGTTCGTTTTAGTACATAATATGCTAGGAAAAAAATTATGTATATTACATATCAAAATGGAGTGATATTATCAGAAATAGTACGAATACGGTAAATTTTTCATATTCATAATCATTTAATCTACCTCATTTTCTTTTATTAAAATGAGGTAGATTAGATAATGTCACCTCAATACTATCGCGATACAAAACTGTAACGTATCGTATGTGAAAGAACTCATACGTTGCTCTTATTCCCACTCATTGATTAATATAGATATATCCTGTTCCACTCGTGTTTGTATTGAGGTAATTGAATTAACCTCATTTTGAGTGATCGTTTTTAGCCCCGATAGGAGGGGTAGACCCTAGAAGTACAGGCTTAGCGTAGTGGAAAATGACATGCAGGCCAATAGGCTTACAATCATGGATGCGCAAGACCATGCGAAGTCGTGAAAACACCAGAAAACGAACCCTGGACTTCGAGATGATTTTTTTTCTGCGACCGAGAGTAACGCAAGGATGATGATGATTTCAGAGATCATTTTTGAGCGCACTCTTTTTATTATTATAAATTCATTGATCTGAAATTTGAAGTTTAAAAATAAAGTAGAGGGCTTTAAGTTCATCTCACAGTAAACGAACAAAAAACCTCCCACTTAACTTAGGGCCGGTATGTAATCAAAACATACAGCCTACTCCTTCGGAGATTTAAAGGTGTGAATTTATTATGTATTGTATCAGTAGCGAAGGATGGTTATTTTCACATGAAAAACCGGTGAAATAAGAAAACACTTATCGCGGTATAATTCGTCATGGGCTATAATGCTACCTACTGGTAAGCCGAAAGTAATCGTGTTACCCATCGCCACACACACCCAATATTTAAACAGTACGTCAAATGAATAACAACTATGTCTTTAAACAATAACACTATGTTAGAATGAGAACAAAAAGAAAGTTTCTAACAAAGACTTTGTAGGCAGTGTCAAGGTCAAGAAAAATACACTTTCTAAAAGATAGCGTCTGAAGTACACAAACAAATATCTGAGAACACTGTAAATATAATTTTAAAAGCAAATTCTAATAAAAGTATGGCAACAAAACGCTTTACATTCTAATAATGACAATTTACCACTGACCTATTGATCTACTGACCTTTGCAACAGGTATTTATTTTTGCATAAGCTAACCATGAAGCTATTTCTAGTAAAGTGAATACAGGAAATGATCACAACGTATTAAATAAAACCATATAAGTAACAGCAAATAACCGTAAACATAGGAAATACGTAATTATAACTACCGTATAAACACTTGCTTTCACAGGAAACTTTCTAAGACGGTTTTAATAAAATGAAATACTCACGGACGAAGAAAGTTGTGTAAGTGTTCCTAGTTCGACGTCCAACAGCGGTATGGCATTTGTGGGCTCCACAGCGGGTTGTTTCTCAAACCTGTCAGAGGAAGAGGTCGATGTAACGGGCCGCATACAAACTCGCCGAAGAAAGCAGTGCGCGCCGTCCGCGCCACCTCTAATCACATTCGTCGCATGCGCATGATCTTAGAGAGAAATGTTTATATCAGTACGTTTACTAGTTCAAATATTGATACAATTGATACTGTTGGAAGTTTTAAGTTTGTATCAATCAAATTTATAGTTAATATTACAAAATTTAAGTGTTTGTTTTCTTTTGTTGAATGCCCTCAGGAAGTATTGGTCCGAATTGAAAAATTCTTTTGTTGTATCATTCATTAGATACTCATAAATATTGAATGTTGTTATTGAAAATTAATAGATTGCAGACATGTATTATGTCCCAAAGGTTTTGAAGTATCGAAAGTAAGTATACCATGGGTGAAGTCGGGTTGGGTATCTAATAAATCGAGATGGAATCCATTAATAATTTGAGTTCAAATTTGATATTGTTTTGAAGATAATTATGTTAAATTAGTTTTGTTCATTCGCGATAATTCGATACCTAGAACGTACATTTCGCAGAAATAATTATTAATAATGACTTAACTTTAATTTGCGGTTAGCATTGTAGATGATAAAATATTATATTGCATGTATTTATCGATTGACGTAGGCAGGAAAAATCCTCGCTAGCAATCTAATTGAATACATTGATCTTATTTGTTAGATCTTGTCATTGCCGACGGATTCCTTGAAACTTCTTTGTTTTATACAATTATACGTTAACATTGTAACAATGTGATTTATTATTTTAATGTTTTTTATTTATTTATAACGGTAAACAATCAGTAACACAATTCAAAATCTGCTTAAATTTAAAAGTTATAATTGTGTTACCTGCATACAACATTTACCATATCCATCAGACAGCAACCGCTTAGGTGACAGTCAAGCTCACGGCCCTCCTGATGGTAAACGATAACTGTGGTCTATGGACGTTTGCAACACCAGAGGCGTTACACTCGATTACGAAGTAAAAATGAGTTAAACTCGAGTATTCGTTAAACGTTACCTAACAATTTTTATCATATTATCATTATACGAAGGGTTCCCTTTGTTCATAACATAGAGAATCTCTCCGTATCAAAGGGACAAACTGGCAAAATGCCCATGACGCTTGAAGGACATACATGTAAAATAATTCAATAGTAAAAAGCCTGTCTGAGTGGGAAAATGGCAGTATGAGTTTAGAATTTCGATGATTTTACTTCTAAATACATTAGATGGCAATACGACTTATTGTCTTTAGCTTCATCACAATATCTATAAAATTGAAGTTTCTATTAACTAAGCGAAATATTGGCCTTAGTGGGTCCTGCTCCCTGATTCTGCTAATTGTCAACCATTGTCAAACCACAAACACTGCAAAAAATTAGATTTAATTTTGAACTCAGAGAGAGGGAGCGGTATCTATATCTACATGTTCGCTAATGCGAGTTGGTGCATGCATCTACCACTATGTTTACCAATGTGTGGATTTGCTATTAGACAGGATAATGTTTAAGAATATACATACAGATATGACTTTACTAAGACCACAATATAATTTTACATCTTTACGATCCTGATCTACATCTTTCGCTTATTATACTTTCATAATGGTTTTAAGTGTCGCAGGACTTGGAATTAAGGATTATAAAATAAAAAGTAATCCTATGTTCCCATTTTTTATTTAAACATCGTGCATACCATAAAACTCATAACGGTATAATCCTTAAGATTTATTTCATTAATAAGCCGAACTGTAAAAACTTCTTTAAAACGCTGTACAAGTGAGATTAACATCTCACCATAATTATCTGAACAGGTTTAGGGACCGGCGTCAACGCTACGGTAACCTCCGTCCAATGTTATAACAACAAATAACATCCATATGCCTTTTGAGGGAATGTTGTATGCGGTTCAATAATAATGGAAACTGCCGTCCTGATTCTAAGAAATAAAGTGCATTACGTTTATGCAAGTAATTATGTGAGGTTTTATCCTGTTTCAAGTTCAGTGTACTTAAACCGAATTTGAACATTATTGACAAAATATTTTTATTGGCATTATTTAACGAAGCCTTAGATTTAGAAATGGGCAATATTTTGTCAATTATAATTTATTGTGAAGTGTACAATAAATTAGAATTGACAAAATATTTTTCTGTCGAATCGACGGCAGTTTTGAGCTGCCATCGTGGTGTAGTAATATGTTTTATGGCAGTGACGCTACTCACAGAGAGGGCCCGAACAAAGGTTTCGCTCTTCGGGAAGGCTTACTACGTCCCCTCCGATTGTACACTAAGCCAGTAAATCGGTATGAAATACTTAGACAGTACGGAAACATGAATTGAATGGTTACCGTACTATTTAGGACTCTCGTTCTTTGGGTGAATTGTTATTGGTAAAATAAGTCATGATTAATAATGATCATCGGAGAATTCGTGTATTATTGTATCGGCCTTATCATTGAAAGTGCTTTCAACCAGCCTGGTAACCCTTAGATAAAAAAATGGTGGAGTGTGAATCGGTTCTTTAGTTAGTTGTTTTTTTATGTGAGGTATTTAACCGCCTTCTAACTGTTGTGTAAAAATGACAGATTCGTTTTGATAAAGTTCACCATTAGGGTCGGGGCAAGAACAGGTGAGTATATAAATTTGCCTTTTCTAATTTTGGGAATCTTTTAAAGGATTTTGGAGATTAAGGAACAGGTCGGTAAATGACTTTTGTATAAAGAGTTTAATTTTCTCTATATCAATCGCCAGCAATTTTAGCCAAAATTCGCTGAACAGTCGTAGGAACTGTGTTCTTTGGTCTATGATTAGCCGTAAAAAATTCTGATATACTTTTATACACCAGCTCTTTAAAAATTGTAATGTCTTTAAAAAATGAACAAGAAAAAGTTTACTTGCTATGACCGTATATTTTTAACTGCGCTGTTATTCGTTATTCATTTGGCATCATTTAAATGTTACTATAAGTAGGTCTGCAATTCCGCAGGCCAAAAACGGTAAATTCGCTACTTAGTAAGTAGTTTATATGTCATAGATGAATTGTACAGCACACAACAGTATAAACATGTTTTTTATAATCATGTTTTGTACGCCTAAGAGTCTTTTCAATGTACCAATATAAATGTTATGACCATCTTGGTAGCAGAAATAATACGATATTTATGAGATCTCATAAGACAAAATATTAATATCGAGCTGTGTCCTCGACTTCATAGATGTGAATTTCAGTATCATTTAATTAGGACAAATGTAGTTTACCGCTGGACATATACTACTCGCTCTATTAAATATGCTGGTTCCATTTAACAGCATTATGACATACTTAATTCACCTTTTTAACTTCATGAAAATCATATTAAAAAAAAATATTAATTCGAAAAAAAAAATAGTTTATTGTCAATTGATTTACCACATAGTGCGTTACACTGTGGCTTGTCTCATCTAACAATCTCCTTCTGTAGGTACAGTCTAACTCATATTTCCAGTCTAGTCCATTTTTTCGCTCTACAGTCCTTCCTTCTCTGGAATGAGCTACCTCTAGAAGTCAGGATGTCCAAATTGTTCTACATTTGAAAATAAAGTACGCTTATTGAAGTATTTTAATAAGTTTACTTTATTAAGGTCTACAAAGGTCTACTAATTGTATCATGATATAGTGAAGTCTAATCATAACAACTTCGAGCACCTATCTCTGCATCACCCTAAAGTTAACTGGTAGAAAATGCCCATGGCACTAGATCCGCCTTTGTCCAATTATTCTTTATTTGTGCAAAAAGTTAAAATAAGTAATTGAATTTTCAACTTGGATTTAGTTTTATTCTGTTAGGAAGACGACTCTTCCTAATGAGCCCTCTTAGGCTTAAACAGAACTGAGTCAACGCGAATGACTAAACTTGACTTGACTTCATATTCTTTTATTTGCTTAATAAATATATAACAAAAATATTCAAAAATACACAAGTAAAAGCTAAGTATGAAATGATTTCTTGACGTGAGATTTTATTGACCAGACGCACGCACAGTTAAAACTTGATAACTTGAGTCTCGCGATCAGTAGCCTTAGCACGAAATACTATCGAATTTGTAATGTAAAGGTATCCACAGAACGGAGCATTGCAATTGGCGGGCTACACACACATACAGGTTCACAAGAGGCTGACTGCCAATCACAACGCTCCGTTCTCTCGAAACCTTTACATTACGAATTCGATAGGAGTTCATGCTAGTGCTACTGGGAAGAGTCGGACCTAACGGGAATTTCACTACTGAATCCTTTCAATTCAAACTGAGCTCTCACATTTTACCGGTGCGGAGCTGTGGTCCAGCTAGTTGGACTACATGTGGGACATATTTACTTCCTTTCGATATATTATTTTTCTATAAACACTACATATTGGTTGTAACTACTCTATAAAGGTATAATACTGCTGACAGAATATAATATCTGAATATATGATAGACGCTATACAAAACCAAAGTAAGCTGATTTTATCCGAAAGATGAATGGAGGATACGTTTGATACTCTCCAAGATGTTAATTGGTAGTGCTTGTGCGGCTAAGCACGTAATTAATTTCCTTGCGATTTAGACCGCATACCAAAGAAACGAGTTAAAAAAAATTCAAATTTATTTAGCTGCAATATTTTCGGTTAGGAATTTATTTTTGGCATGACCCATTTTTTTACAAAGTGCCCGATTAGCGGCAATAGGCTCGCCCTCCATTTAAATTGTTATAGCGACAATAGGTTACATATCATAAACATAATATCATTAAGTTAACATATCATAATACATACATATTTAAACACCCCCATGCAACAACATTGTAACTCACTTTTTAGCCAAATTAAGTTATGATGCCATGACCATGTATCACGGATAGATATGGGTGTGATATGGGTCACGTCCATAGCTCAGAATCAAAGAGACTAAGGGCTCGAAAGACCTTTTTTTATACATTGTTACTCAATTTGTCTAAAAATTAAGTTACACTATTCTAAAATTTAAATATAAATTTGAAGTGGAGTACAAAACCTCAACTGTTTGCTGTATTAATTTTACAAGGCGTTTGTATAGGTACTCATAGAGGTGTTGAATTATTTTGAGAAAGAAAATTATACTACTCTTTTCCACTTAGTCAGTAGACAAGCACATGACCTACTTTATGGGAAGCGGTTATCATGACATATAGACGTTTGCAATACCAGACGTGCTGTACCTACTCGTACTTCCTACCCTGTTGAAACCTTCTAATACTCGTAACGTATCTTTACGAACTAATGGGTAGTATTTTTGCAAAATGTCACATTTTCCCAGTTTATCAGAGTAAACAATCTATTACAGAGCTTTCTTTCTTTTACTTCACCCTCGTGGATGCACAACGAGAAAATCTAGAAAAATTCTAATAAGAACTGCACGCCTTCCAAAAGTTAGATGGCAAACAGTTTTTCTTTTGTAACACAAATTGTTTTTAGGAAAGGTTCTTACAGCATATTTTTTTTTCTATCTGGATAAAAATTGTTTATTAAAATTGTTTTTTTTTTTTTTTTTTTTTTTTTTTTTTATATATATATATATATATAATTATATAAGGCTTATCCACAACAAATATAGTTTTATAGGTAATAGTTCAGTATTCCAATTCCAAATAATCCCACCCTCTCCTTTTCTACACAGGGCAACACATGCAGGGCTTAGCTGTCACCCGCGGTTCAGTGAGTCTTTCCTCTACCGCACCATTAAGTCTTGGAATTTCTTGCCAGCTCACGTGTTTCCTTCTTCCTACAGTCCCGGGTCCTATAAGCGTGGCGTGAAAAAGCATCTGATGAGGCCGTCAAGCTGAGTGCCATCATTGTAACACTTTACGTGTTTGTAATGGTGACTTTCGATCCTGAGACTTTGCCGTGAGCTTACCATCAGGCGGGGTGAAGTCAAATTGATGTGTCCTAAAAAAACCGCGCCATTAATTCTTGGAATTTCTTACTAGCGTACGTGTTTCCTTCTTCCTACGGTCCCGGGACCTTTAAGCGGGGCGTGAAAAAGCATCTGATGAGGCCGTCAAGTTGAGCGCCACCATTGTAATACTCTACGTGTTTGTAATGGTGACACTTTTTTTTGAGACTTTGCCTTCAGCATATCGTCAGGCTAGGTGAAATCAAACTGATGTGCCATAGATAAAAAAATTGTATGAATATTTTTGTGAAAGGCCATCAAGTTAAAATAATAATCTTTTGTAGGAGACTGTGTGATTAACCGTTATCTTAGTTCATTAACCTACTTTTATATTGAAGCATTAATCAAATCTATATTTTGGGTGGTTACTGTTTGGTGTAGTATTAACTCACAGCATCTAAAACTCACATGGTTGCTCATGTAATGTACCTATGTTTCCCCCCCGCATGTACTGGTAGTTTAATCCCGGCAAACGAAAATTTCGATTCGAAATTAGAATTTGATACGTCCATTTGCATGGCGACACGATTCATCATGATATTGGTGACTAGTTTGAGCCCAAAACGCGAAATCCAACATGTGAAACTGGAGTATATGGATACTTGGGTATCGCGTTCCATCAACTAATGAGCAACTCTCAAAAAGTTTCGACTAGATGGCGGATGCCGCGGATTGGCGGATTGTACAAAAACGGTTTGTTTTAAAAATTTAAAAACCGCTATATTGGTAACTTCAACGTTTAACGAAAAGTTTATAGTAAAGTTAAGTTGGGGAAAATGGGAAATTTAAAATGACATTCTCAGTTGCTACGCCGTCGTCGGATTAAAAAATTTTGTTAAGTGAATTCCTAGTTGCTAGCAGTGGGTGTAAAGTTGTTGGGGGATATTACGATTAAACAAGACGACCGTAACCAGCTTGTCGCTTTACTTTTCGTCGTGCTAACTCAAAAGCCAAGAGGTAGGTACCTACTGTAGGTTATTTTTTTATGATGTATGTGATGACTCATCTTTAAAATGCAATATTTATTGTTGTTGGTTACTCGTATTACATTAGTCATTATAACCCAGATATAGATCAGATACAGATCATGTAATACTATTTAATAATGAATGTCATCCTTGATTTTATAATAATAGGCAAAATGTAATCAAAATTAATTTCACATATGACCTTTAAAAAAGATACGAAATTTGATTTCAACATTTTTCTCACTGAAATAAAAAAATATTTTTGAGATTGTTTTTGCAATTTATGCGAAATAATATCTAAGAAGTACGAATATTTAAAGAAGTTATTAGAACTGAACATATAAGTTTGCGCCAGAGCCTTGTCCAATCGCAAAGTGACCTACGTCTAAGTAGGAACAGGTCGCAACGTCAGCGAGTTGCACGCGCCTAGCTATCCGGGGAAAGATGTGGACACCCTAGTACCACACCTGAGAGGACCTTCGCTGGCCCTTGTTCAGCCGGTACGTGAGGGATAGGCCAGAGGGTACCTCACCCTCGGCAAGACGGCTGTGCGGTTTTGGTTGGTACGAGTCTGCTATAACCACCCTCGCTGACTTCAGAGCGGGGTGTCCGTGAGGATTGCCGCAATCCAAAGTCACGCAGTGGGCAATAGAGCTAACGATGCTCAAAGTTTCTCTGAAGGTTCATTATCACCCTTGCGATAATCCTGGTCGCATCCAAAGCTGTCACCTCGGAGTTCAGGTTCCACTTTTTTACAGTTTAACTGCATTGCGGCCAATCTTTGATGTTTTCCGTGAAGCGACTGGCATCTAGTATCATTTGGACACCTATAGGTATAGGTATCGAAGTATGTACTGCAGTTAGACCAGTTGTTAAACTTTTTAGGGCTCCAACTATCTGTCTGCCATAGTGCGTATGACAACAGAGACCGTTGGCTTACAATGGTTTCCGAGGCCTGGTCAGCTTAGTGTAAAAAAACCATATTCGAACATACAAATAATTACACTGAGCGGAGATAGAACCCACACTTCCTGCGAAGCAGTCAACGTTCATTACCATCACGCCAAAGAGGCGGTCTCTTTGAAGGATAAAATTCATAATGAGGTCATAGGACAAAGAACTAAAGTTACCGCCATATCTAATAGAATAAATAAACTGTGGTGGCAGTGGACTCGCCATATCTGCCAAAGGTCCGACTCAAAGCCCTGAAATGAAGAGATAGTCCTAGTCAGATAAACCGAGAACCCAAAAAAAGCGGCTGAGACAGATGGATGCGGCGGGCGGAAGATTGGGGGCAATTATTGCACACATTGGGAGAGGCCTATGTCCAGCAGTGGACTGTAATAGGTTAATTGATTGATTGATTGAGATTTTAAGATGCATAATTAGGGAATTTTACGTGTACAATATATGCTGCCTAATGTTTTCATCGAAGGTCAACGATATTAACAATAATCTCGTGATATCACGTAATTTTATCTCTCTAAATTATTTTATAACGACACCAGAATTACCAATTTTATTTTTATATTTTTGTAAATTATAGTAATTAGGGATATCCGTACTTCCATAGTATATAACGTGGGGACTGCTTCTCCTGCCATCAAGTCAACTGAATACTTCCACTGAAATATCTTGGTAAGCCCTATTAACTATTAGACCACGCAAGTAGTCGTAATGGTGTTTGTAATGGTGATTCACTTTCCTAAGACTTTACCTTCAGCTTAGCATCAGCTGAGATGAAGTCAAATTGACGTGCCATAATATAAAAAAAAAATAGAATTTGAACTCATAATTGGAAATGGTGCACTTTAAGGATAAACATATAAATTTTCCGGTGTACCTATTGGAAGTCTAGTATGCCTAAAATCTAAAAACCCGTAAAAATTTTGCAAACATAAAATGTTGGCCATTGATATCACATTGTTTCAAAAAGTACACAACTTCAGTGTCCAAGAAGCGAAGAAATTTTGCCCGTTTCACCGGAATAATATACGAATTTACAGAAGTGATTTCATAGTTAAAAACTGCTGAACTTCAAGTTTGAATGCAGTATTATGAAAGATCATTTCAAATATTGTATTAAAAAATATATAAAGAATTTGAGTTCTTCAATTTCAATTCACTCTATCCACGTGTTAGAACTGTAACCATTTCTAATATGAATTCTTTGAGGACTTCAAGTGTTATGATTGTAATTTAGATGTTCAGAAGACTTATTTTGTGCTTTACTTTTATTGTTTTATTGGAAAACTAGCTGACCCGCGCAACTTCGTCTGCGTCACCCCGTTTTTGCAACATTTTTCATTCCTGCTCCGCACCTGTTTGTCGTAGCATGATGTTATATACATATAAACCTTCTTCTTTAACCATTCTATCCATTAAAACAAAAACCGCATCAAAATCCGTTGCATAGTTTTGAAGATTTAAGCATACAAAGGGACAAGAAAAATAGGGACAGAAAACGCGACTTTATTTTATACTATGTAGTGAGTAGTGATGATAGTGAAGTGATAGTGAAATTCTGAACCACATGCCTTTATATTTTCGTTACGAAAGAAAGCAAATCTTTATTATCGATTATTTCCAGAGATTACAGAAATGAACGCCCTTTTGTTTGCTGTCTTCGCGCTGGTGACACCTTTGGCATTCAGCTACGATGAGAAATACGATAAATTGGACGTGGACAAGATACTTGGAGATGACGCTCTGTTTACGGCATATACCAACTGCATGTTAGATAAAGGCGAATGTAATGTAGAACACTCTGCAGATTTCAGACGTAAGTGTTCGTGATTCTTTGTTCATCTACTTAAAAAAGTAGTCTACCCACTTTTTTATGCCTTTATATCCACATATAAATTTCACCTGAATCAATGAGAACAAGTTTCTTCAGAGGTGATGATTCAGTTAAAAGTTATATAACTAAACCATTTTAGTCTCAATTTTTATCCACGTTCACAGTTGTGTTACAAGTTTTAAACATTGGTATCAATTTGTTTGTACATTTTGACTAAACTAAAACTTGTAACTTAAATTCTACCTACCTACGAGTACCTACCTATCTTATTTAGTCATGATTAAATAAAAAAAACTATAGTATCCCATATCATGTATCTGATTTTTTTTTTCAATTTAGGCAATAAAATAAACACAGAATTAGTTTTAAAATCATCGCAAAATTCAGAGACTTTAGTTTTGGTTAGTGAAATGTACAATGGAATTGACATCAATGTGGAGCTATTGTCAGTGTTCAGATTTATTTAATATAGAAGTAATTGTTGTGCTTAGAAGTGGATGTAAAAAATAGTGGAGATATAGTACCAAAGTTGTTAATAAGATATTTATTAGATTGTCCTAGAATATTTATTAATGAGACTGTAATATCGAATTTGAATATTCAAACTCGATATTTAAAATAAGAGACTATCTATATAGACAGCCTTTTTTAGATGAAATTTTGACATTCAGTAGGTACTACCATAGATCAATATATACATACTAGAGAGTACTACAGTAGACATAAAAGGTTTCTAACTACAGTAGCATTATAATCTCCATTCACAGAACTGCTTCCTGAAGTAATAGCCACATCATGTGCCAAATGTACGCCGATCCAGAAAACGAACGTCAGAAAAACTGTGAAAGCCCTGACTGAGAGAAAACCGGACGATTTCAACCAATTCCGTGCCAAGTACGATCCTAAGGGAGAATATGAGAAGGATTTTACCGCTTTCGTCATGGCCACTGACTGAACTCTGTAGTGTAGTAAAGCAAGTTCCTAAACAATGACTGACGGCGATAAACTTCAATGGACTTGATCAATATCTTATGTGGAGCATTACAATTAATACAATAAACTATATAATTTGCATGCCCTTAATATTGTTTGTCTTGTTTTTGGTGAAAATATCCAGAGCTGTTTATCAGTTATATCAACCTTCAGGGCCTCATCAAGACCTTTGAATTAAATGAACCTTACGTGCAAACCGATATAGCTCTGATATCGGGAAGAGGCTCCTTTAAAAGCGTTCAACATATCTATGAATCAAAAACAAAAATCTCAGTTAGATTGTTCATGCCTCAAGCCTCAAGAAATTTTAAAGCATTTTATATGATAACTGTTTAAATCTATTTGGATTGGAAAAGTAAATGCTCAGACGGGACTTTAACCCGCGACCATTCCCAATTGTTCCAATAAGGTTAGCCTTGATCACTGAGAATTCTGTTTAGGGTAATTGTATACGCTTTTTTAATAAGCTCAATAATGAAATTAGGGATTTGCCTAACAATAAATTTAAAATTGAATTTCAAAAAAGTTACGCGAAAAGTCCAGGATTATTTGGATGACAAACAAGCCTAGAGCCTAGCTGTTCACTCAACTTACTACTCAAGCAAATTTATGTAGGTATCTATGTAAGTAAATGTTTGTAAATGTATAATGACAAAAAAAAAGAAAAGCCCGCTGAGTTTCTTACCGGAGTCTTCTCAGGCCAGGACCGCGTTTCGAACCGGTGGTCCATTTGCTCACTAATTTATAAAATATTGTTGATATTGACGTTTTCCAAGTGCCGTTTAGTGGTCCCTACAGAATTAATGATTTCTATTTTCAACATTGAAATCAATATTTTGTTCAACCTTCAAAATAAAGTCACCTTAATACTAAACAGACGATAAAATAATTTTGTACTAATTGAATAACCCGCCCCAGATCACTCCCGGTGCAAAGATGCCCATCACACTTGCCGCATTCCCACGCTGGATTCCTCTCGGACCCACGCTACCACCGCCGGTACCACTGGTGGTGGCGTGGGTCTAAAACGATACCACCAAGTAGTGTTGTGATTTGTAGATAAATACCTATTCTTGTATTATAGCATAATGCAAGATACTACATGTGGTAGCGTGGGTCCGAAACGATATCACCAAGAATAATTTCTGACGCAAGCGAAGACGTAGGCTAATGTTAGTAGCTATACCTACTTATCTTCTACTTGTGTTCCGTATTAGCTAAGTGTGACCTTTGTTATCTCACTGCATTCATATAAAATGCATTAGCAATTTGCGATGGCCATTATTTTTGAATTATGAATTTTGAAAACTGCGGTAATAAGCTACGTCATGATCATTCGAAATTTTTCTATCCACCTTAGGGAATGACATTGGAGTTCAAAATATCGGAACCAGTGCCTGGTTTAAAATTTGATTAATTCCAACTATCGGATACAAGGCATGCTAATGCTTTAAAATTTCATCAAATCGATTGCGCAAAGCAATCAAAAACCAATGTATAACATCAACACAATATTTTGCTTTACCTACTTTAATTAATCACAAAATCTGAACGGTCTAAACCAAGAAGAAAACATATTTACAAGTTCGTCTAATAAAACCAATTATTTTCTGATTACGGTTTTTATCGCCGACGCGATCTTTTAATCACGTTAATAATACCATCACTGACCAATTGGTTTATATGTAAGTGGGATTTTCCAAATGAGATCATCCAAAATGGCTGCAAATATCAAAAATAGAATTAGACCCGAATGGATTATAACCCGTGATGAATTAGTGACGTAAATATCGTGACATATGATGCGGAACGATTGCGTCGCCGAAGATTATGTGACGAAATTGCACAATCTATGAAGTTACGTCAGAGTGCAGTGGAGTTGAGGAGTAGCTCTCTGGCGCAACCCGTACCGCAACCACTTCTGTTTGACACGAAAACCTACATGCAACCCGTCGTTGCCAATCTAGTAATGTCATAATTGGTTATTAAAACAAATAAGACGTTGATGTCTGAATGAAATATTGTAAATGATAGGTATTAGATGGATGAAATCTGGGATAAAGTAGAAGCTCTTATATAATCAAACACATAATTCAATTTTGTATTTTTTTTTTGTAATTGATATCCACAATTTTTTATCAAATATTTATTACAATATCAGTCGACGTTGTCACATATACTATTTTATGTAAACTATACTGTCTAAAAATCTAAATAAAGTCACACAAGTTATGAATACGATTCCTGAAAGGTTCAGAATGAAGATGTGAAAAAATGAAAAGAAATTGATTCAGACGTTGAACTAACCTATTAAAGATCCATTTGTTGGTGTTCTGGTGGTAATATACCCATAAATAATATCAAAATCCTAAAACTACTGTTTTACTTTAGTTAAAAATTAAAATTAGCTGGTGCCCTGGATGAACTTGTCGAAGTTAGCACGGTGCGTGCCACTGGGGTCGTTTTTCTTCACGAGTGCGTCCCATTCCTTGGGGTGCTTTGCTTGGATTGCCTTGATAACTTTTCTGATGTTGGTCTTTTGCTTTTCTGAACATTTGCCACAAGTTGACTCAATTGCGTCTGGAAGTGTCTCTGGAAAAATAAATAGCCTTGATAAAAAAAGGTTTTGACAAAGTAGTACCAGTGGAGTATTTTCGTTTTTTTTTTCAGAAAAGATACAGGATTTTTTTTTAAAGAAAATAGAATCCAAGAAAATACAAAAATACCATCTACATGTAAATTTTCATCCAAATTAGTTAAAAGACAAGCGAGTTTAAATATACATAGTTATATTATAAGCAATATTTACTGGATATGGATCATATTTAGGGGATACCTATTACATTTTCTGAGCCATAAATAAAACGTTGATTTTTAAATAAAATGATGTAAATGGTAGGTATTAGATGGATGACCGACGACCTATTACATTTTCTGAGCGATAAAAGCGCTTTTAGCTTCAAAATATAATATATTGCATATTCTATAGCTTTATAAATTCCCAGTATACTTAAAAAAAAATAATGACTGCGTCAAAAATTCACGCGAATATTCTTATAAAACAATTTTTATCAGATCATAGTTCTTGAAATGTAACCGGCATACTGCAAATCGGGATCAGTGTAAAAAAAACACCAAACAAATTACCTATATATAGGCACGTATTTAAAATAATAATAATAAAATTTCAAGCTAATAGGTGAAGGATACGAAAATATTTTAACCAATCATGTGCATCTACTTCTGCTGTGGCTCCATAATGTTTTCCTTCTTGTGAGCCTTGGCCTTGACCCCGTTTGTGCGAACATGTTCGAAAGGCAGCGTTGGGTTTATCCAGAGTTGCGTAATAAGTACTTATTTAATTTTACAATGTCCAGATTAATTCACTTCAATCTGCATTATTAATTTCATCAGCATTGTAACTTGAAATTACATTAAGTGTTGAATCTGCGTAAAATAAATTTAAAGCACTTACTTTTAAAATCCGCTCCTTCTGGTGTACATCTTCCTTTGTCGAGGAAACAGTTTATATACGCCTTAAGGAGTCTATCATTTGTGATCAAGGTTTCCACGTCGAAGTTATCATATTTGGAACTGTATTTGTCCGCAGCAAGCGACGCAACTATCACACACGACAACACAACCAGGACCCTCATTTCAAATATTGATTTCTGTAAAGAACAATACAAATTTAATTCCTCTCTTCCGATTAATCAACTTCGTCCTATCACAATGGAACAAAGAGTGGTACTTGTCCCGAATGTTAAGCATTGAAATCTATTTAACAAACTGTTTCCATGGACATTGGACAGTCATAAAACGTGCAGTGAATATGAATTAAACTTATTCGTATTATGATCTTCGTATACAATTAAAATATTACATTTGATGGTTCTATTTGAATATTAATACCACTAAATTGAACTATCATTCATGTTGTACAATTTCAATCTTTTTATCATATCACTGTACAGTGTGTCTGCGTTCCATTGACTAATCACAGTATCACTAGTCACAAATTAATTAGTCACTAAATGCAATGCAGTTCATTCACCCACCTTTTACTCTCTATAATCGACCTAAAGAACTATCGGTGGTAGAAAGTGACAGTGGTTTATATTGACTTCGGTATACCCACTACCTTTATTGGCACATGGGTCAACGCTTACGCAGTCAGACAAGCAATATTGAACCTTTCGCGTGCATACTCAAGAACTTTTATTTATATGCAGTTGAAGTTTTATAAAACCCTCTCCATATTGTTGAAATGTCTTTATGTCAGTGTCTTATTGTCGTAAACTAAAAACCCATGTCATAGATTACTGAATAATAGCGGGAAAATTTAGCAATCCCAAACTTTACTGGTTCGGTATAAGGAAAAAATTCAGTAAAAACAGCTTATATGATCTTGCAGTAATTCATATTTCGTTAATAGAGTTCTGTAATCTTTATCAATATAGGTTATATTGTTTGCGGTTAATTGCAAATAGGTTTTTCAACAGTTTATTACATTTTACATGGCGTAAAGAATACAAAGAATACGCAAGTGTTGATCTGTACATTATATAATATATAAAATACATCATCACTATATATAGTAAAGTCGCTTTCTCTGTCCCTATGTACCTATGCATAAACGTCTTTTAATAGATAGAGTGATTGAAGGAGAAGGTTTATACATATAAACTTCATGGTGTGGAGCAGGAATGAAAAATGTTGCAAGAACGGGGTGACGTAGACAGCTAGTATAGTAGTAGGTCAGCTAGTATATATATATGTATATAAGATACATATACGATATTGTGCGCACCTGTATTAGCGAATATCATAACTTCACTCTTAAAGGGTAGAAATAAAATGTTAATGGTCGTCTGGAGGGGACGTAGTAAGCCTTCCCGAAGAGCGAAACCTATGCTCGGGCCCTCTCCGTGAGTAACGGCGCTGCCGTGAAACAAATTACTACACAACGATGTCAACAAAAATGGTCGTCTGTACTTTCAAAGTAAGTAAGGAAATTTCCTATTTAGGGGTAGAAAATGTATATGGAAATGTTGAAAAAATAAACGATGGAAATATTGAAGAATATACATAAAAAGGCCGATCAATTCAAGAAGTTTAGGCAAAGTTGGTTACATATTATAATTTAGTTATCCGCATTATTTTAAGACATTATTATTATAAGATTAGGTACATTGCGAAGCTGTTCTAAAGATAATAATATTATCTTATAATATAAGATGAAGTGAGTGAATACTGGTATGCATGACAGATATGATATACTTGGTTTTCAATTACACTACCCGACGACGATATTTTGCGTGAACACGTATTTATTAAGATTCTCTGTATATATTCCCTGGCAGTATTTTTCTCCCTACAGTCCTGGGTCCTTTAAGAGGGACGTGAAAAAGGCATCTGATATGGCCGTCAAGCTGAGCGCCACCATTGTAGCACTGTACGTGTTTGCAATGGTGACCCTCTTTCACGAGACTTTGCCTTCAGCTTAACATCAGGCGAGGTGAAGTCAAATTGACGTGCCATAAATAAAAAAAATATTTTGCAAGAAACTTAGCGTCTGTTTATTAGAATATTATTTGTTACATGATTTACATACTATGATTTGTTTGTACTTCAATATTTTAGAAGCTGATGAATCAATATGCTAAACAATTGAATAATCTTCATACAAAAACAGTACATGACAAACACAATGCAAAATATTTATCATTAAATATACAAAGGTCAAATATTGGCTGAAGGTGTATGACGCCAATTATTTATTGTTTAGTAAGACTTAAGCATATCAATTGTTAATTTAGAAGGATTCAAAACTATATGTATGTAATATTTAGAAATGATTACATATAAATATAATTTCTTGTAACGCATTTCCGCCATCTAACGCCTACTTCAATATTTTATCAGCTCATTAAATCTTTTATTTCAGTCTACATGATGCCATTTGATATCAAACTTTAACTGTATAGCAGTAAAGTCTAAAAATCATTGGCATCTTAGTTTTAGACCAATGGTTAATAAATTGATAGAGTTAGAGCCCAGGTTCCACTCTTTACAATTCATGCACCTTCGACAATATTTCGATATTACCGATTAATGAACGGTTTTAGCGCAGGTGGAGTCGCGGATTGAGTCTAGTTCAAAATAATTTAATTATTCAATTTTAATAAATAAATTTAATTTAGGTATGTGTGTATTTATCGCTGGTTTATAAGTGCCCGGTTAATGGCAATAGGCTCGCCACCTATTACATTGGGACCTAGACATAAACTGGCGAAATGTGGGTGCTAGCACCTTCTGCCTACCCTTTCGGGGATATAGGCGTGCAATATTTTTTCATTAGTAAATTTTCAAGACCATTTCGGTACAAAAACCATAGTATTTTAATAAAGATACCAATTCCTTGGCAAGTGGATACGGAAACTCAGCATTTACTTGAAGATTTCAATGTGTTATTGTTCATCGCAATAAACGCCTTGCTTACTTGGCATTTCCTTATAAGTACAGTAGGTATATTAAGTTCTTTTTGGTAAAATATTGTGAAAATTACAAAATTAAATCCAAGGTTATTTTGATCTTTGTAATGGTAATGACACAGTAATTAAATATTACCGAATACTTTACAGTACTGTGTGTACAGTACTGGCGTAACTGGGTTATATTGTGGTTATAGTGTCGGGGTTCTTTGAGTAACTTAAGTGTGCCTAAAATAATATTAATATTCACATGGAAAAAAATAAAGGTTGATTTTTATATAATATTTATATTATATTTAAATAATATACACCGCATAGCAGGGAATCGGGTCTAAATTTTTTTTATAATTTATTTAGCTGCAAAATATGCTTACTCTGGTTTAATTGTAGCATAAATGTTAATATTTTTTGTTTTTAAATAGTTACTTACTCATATTAATTTACATGTAAATATTAGATGCATATTACCGTTATTTATTTTCTCAGAGCTCTGGTATGAATTTTATTATAATTAAACTTAACTATAATATAACATATATCATATCTACATACTTTTATCGCCTATGTAAATGAAATACAAGCATATTTTACCTCTCTCGAACAGAAAATAATAAGTAAATATTAAATATTAAGAATGCTATTCCGAGGTTGTTACTTCAATACAACCGGGAAATTCGTATCCGTTCTTCAAGGTGGTCCGTCACGGGACAGGAGTTATGGCCCCATAAAATTGTTCATAGGTACCTTTGCCTAGTAACCTCATTAAAACATGTAAAAAAAATTAGACTTCTCTAACTTTTTGCAAACCCAAAATGTTGAAATCTTTTCAATGTATAGACCAAATCATCTGAATGATACATACTACAAGTAATGAATTTGATATTTTTTTTATACAACTTAGGTCGCAGACAAGTACGGGGCCTACCTGATGGTAAGTGGTTACCGTGGCCTATGGGTAAGTGTAACACCAGAGCAATAACACTCGTGCCGCAACCCGTAAGAACAGAGACATTCTGTGTCGTCAGCGCAAAAGATGTAAGATAAGTCTTTGGTTTTTTTATATGATTTTAAAAATAATATACTGGCTACAATCCATTGAATCAAAATTCACGTAAATGATACATTCGTATACCAAACCTAATGAATTACATAAAAAATACTTACTTCACAAACTTAAACTTAGGTGGCCAAAGTATCAATTTCTTATAGCCTTTTCAAAAGCTTCGTTGTATTCATTGTTGGGGTCAAGTATGGCCATTAGCTGTTTGTAAATGTCGGGGAAGTACCACTTGAATGCGTTAAAAGCTTTCCGTACCAATTTTCGTTGCGATGGCGAACATCTTTTGCAGGCGGTTGCTACAATTTCTGGCAAACGTCCTGGAAAAATAATTACATCAATAAATGTCGAGCTATTTATGATGCAAAATGCATTTATTATTCTTTTTTCTTTTATAATATCACGCCTATATCTCCCCGAAGGGGTAGGCAGAGGTGCTAGCACCCACATTTCGCCAGTTTATATTCAGGTCCCAATGTAATAAGTGGCGAGCCTATTGCCATTAACCGGGCACTTATAAACCTGCGATAAATACACACATACTCGTAACTTCGAAAAGCATCGCAGTCATTGGTGTGTGCCATGGTAAACCTGGGATCGAACCCGAGACCTCGTCTCAGCAGTCCATTACCCATACCACTAGGCAACCGTGGTTTCATTACCATTATTTCAATACCATTCAATTATTCATTCATTCAATTTATATCCATTCATTAATTATATCCCACGCATTTTTTTGGATCTCTCTGTGCCTCAGCTGATTACATTGGTTGTCACTTGTTAATAACATATTTTTTTATTTATGTTTACATTGGACTTAGTTACTTAACACTACTAGCAAGCAGTGCGATTTAGCAGTTACCATCACGATCGTCACGTAACGAAATCAGAGTAACATCAAGAAACCTCAAAAATATTTTAAGTAGAAGTGAGGTTTGAACCTACACCCTTATATAGTAGATCTGTTAGTATACTATTACAGACGAGTGTAAAACTACTATTGTAACTACTGTTGTGTTAAAACAAAGTAGCTTTTTCTGTCCGTATATCCCTATGTATGCTTAAATATTTAAAACTATGAAACGAATTTTGATGTGGACTTTTTTAATAGATAGTGCGATTAAAGAGGAAGAAAAAAACGTAAGGAATTTAGTTCCCGACCGTAGTTTTTTAATTAGGTAATAAGTATTCCAGTCACGCTAAATTGCTTATGTTAGTTACAGTTCACGTCGTTAGTGTAATGGTGAGTATTCAAACCTAGGATATCTAGATCGCAAGGTCGACTACAATAAATTTGCGGTAGTAAATCAAATGAATACTAAAATGCAGCCATGCTATTATAATATAATTTTAGACTTCTTGCTGTAACCTCTAGTTGATGAAATCACCGAGAATTATATAATATCATAAATAAAATGCATCACTTCATCTCTTTTCTATACAACTAGATACATAATATATACAAGCTTATACTAATTACTATAATGTTACCGGAAATGTATGAAATCTAGGAATTGTATACAACTCCTAGGAAATGTATACAATTCCGAAGCTAGATATAATTTAATATTATTTTTCATCAAACATTTATTTTAGAAATCCAATCACGGATTAACATTTCCGTTAACATTATGTATATGCACAAAAGAAGTGGAGAGACTGTAACTTTATGCATCGAAATATTCCACCCTATCTATATTGGAACCGTGTTCAGAAGGCTGGCGGCATTACCACGCTTAATGATAATGACAATTCTTTGAGCATTGTAAAGGTCAGCCCAATGGTTTCTTTTAAAAGCGTGCGTGCGCTTGGACCTCACGGACCTAGCGTTTATTGACCCTTTCTTATAAAAAATATTTTTTCATATGTTCAAATCAAAGAATATCGTAAAAAATATCGCAATGAGATGTGAAGACTAAAATAGATCAAGAGATAAACGAAGCGGGTTTCGCTTTGCGGTAAATGAACCATATAATAAGTTTACAGTTTTGTGATATTCAAATGATCAAACAAGCAGGCAAGCGTGGTGGTAGTGAACGCGACTGCTACGCAGGAGCCGTGGGTTCGATTTCCGCTCAGTGCAAATATTTGTGTGCATGAATATGAATATTTGCTTTGGTTTGGATATTTCTATGTATAATATGTATGTAGTTACAAAAAAGAACTAAGTAAGTTCATCCGCACTCTTGAACCCATCACCCAAGCTAGTTAAACCATGCTTATGGGTCTAGGTCACATTGGGTAGATTGTCCTAGAATATTCATTTATTTATTTATTTAATAATGACGTATTGTTTTGGACGTCTGTTCTTTTAATTGAACTTTTATTTTGGACATTAATATTTCTTTGGGTTCATCGGTTTACTGGTAAAGTTATCTCTAGCTGTTGTTATCATAAAGTATATCGGCAGACATGGGTCATACGCTCACAGGTCACAAACATAAATATACACATTTATTCTTATCTTACATAAGAAAGAAAGAATGCTTATTAAATTAGTGATATTATTTTTTAGAGAAAGGGCGAGCAGGCACACCATACAGATGGACTTGCTTGAATGGTGCTTATTGCTATTATAATAGAGCAAGCTCAAGAAGTATTGATGGATGGTTGTAGATAGCAACCATCCATCAATACTTAAGCTGACTCTTACACGTATGACTCTTACAATGTTTGTGACTTTGCAGACAAAATGCAGGAGAGTCGCCTTTGGTGGTACGACCATGTTCTGCGAGGACCACCTGGCTACACGGGTAACAAATTGGTAGGAGGGGTAGACCCAAAAAGGACTGACTTGGTGTCTTAGAGGATGACATTCCTGCCAAATATGGGCTTGCCATCAAGGATGCGCAAGACCGTGCAGAATGGAAGAGTAAAAGCCGGAAAGCGGACTCAAGACGCCGAGGTAAAAGCTTATCGAATGTGACCAGGACTAACGCAAGAATGATGATGATGACTTACTGACCCAGCAAACGATGTTCTGTGATAGAATCAAATTAACAAAGAAATCGAAAGTGTCGAATAAAATCTCAAAGTTTCATGTAAATGATTTCAAATCAATATATTGAAGTTTTGAGGTATTAATATGCAAACTATTACAAATCGATTTGAAATAGGTAAAGTGAATGTCTAGACGGGACTTGAAGCTGAGACTTTTCTCTCACAGGGAAAAGCTCTGATCACTTGAGCTACTGGACCACGTCTAGCATTCTCCACATAAGGGACTGGTCAAGGGTTCGAATCTGGATATTTATTTATTATATCTATTACATACTTTATTGTACACTAAGTAAAAATGAATAATTAAAATCTATAAGACTACGGAAGCAGTACAATTGGTGGCTTTATCGCTTTAAGCGATCTCTGCCAGGCAACCTTTGGAAGGTAATTATATTCGCAGTATTGAGTGGTAGTTGTTTGATCGGAGTTTTATTATCTAAATATATTAGGTAAGTACATAGTTCACAGGTATATTCACACTAAATGTACAATACGTACATACATATAAATAATCTCCATTTACATAAAAATATATACAATACATAATGTATGTGATATTTATATATTTAATTAACTATATTCATAAGTATATATAATACACACATACCCACATACAAAGATACATACCTACGCATATATACATATACGAACATAATTATAATATCTAAATGTAAGAAACTTGATTTAAGAAAGGATTTATCACAACGATAAATAGTGTTTTTTTTTACCATTGTTTTGAACATATTTAAGTTCGGAGCTTTCCTAATATCTACGGTACCTAATGGCAACTTATTTCATAGACGGATAACCACTGTATAGTAACTGTGAAGGAATTGTCATAAAATGATGTTTCATGCAAAATTCACTTTTTCCAATTTTAAAACCAAGGATAAAATATATTGTTCATGTTACACTAATTAGATGTTAACTCCATCCACTGCATTACCGATAGACTCATTCTTAACACAAACAATGGAGGGTGGAACTGCTTATATCTTTCAAGATGTCGAAAAGTCGACTATGGCTTGTCAAATGTGAAAATTACAAAGGAGGCACATTTTAGGTTTTCGGGTATAGCCTCGTTTATTAGCTCATAAAATAGCATAATTTAAACTATAGATATCTAATAAACAAACTTAGAAACAAATTAGTTTACTAGAAAAGATATTAATTTTTGAATTACAATCAAAATGATCAGCAGTAGGTAATCTCAGTCAGCGCGAAATTAGTTCATAAACCATAGACAGAGAATATTATTTAGCCTCTGATAGATCCGTAACAAATTGACAGAACAATACTAAATTGACACATAACTCGATTCTAGCGACATCTACGTCAATTCTTGAGGTTTTCTCCCCATTTAACTTAGCTGGAGCGCTCAGAAGCAGTTCACCAGATTCGCAATTTACCAGATTCGTAATTTACCAGATTCTCGATTCACCAGATTCTCAATTCACCAGAAGTACAACCAATAACAACAGAGGGTAAAAAATTATAGTAATTACTAAAATCTATCTTAGTTAAATTAATACTTACGTCGAAAAACTCTACCAAGAGGCGTACAAGGTCCTTGTTCTATAAAACAGTCCATATATTTTCGCAACAACCGTCGATTTTCTATCAAACTGTCCACGTCGTAATTGTCGTATTTTCTATCGTAATACTTGTCTTGTCCACAAATTAATTCAATTAATAAACATATTGTAAATATAAAATATATAACATTGCTTTTGTTTAATGCTATCATTATATAATTCGATCGTATATTAGAGCCGACCAATGTTATGAAATTGGCGTTAGTCCGTAGCAAATGACGTGTACATCTTAAATGCTTGTATATAAAACCCCTGATTTCAACGACCTTCAATGCATACCACAATATGTATTTATAAAGAAGAGACTCGCAAAAAGTTTAAGTGCTTTATTAAATAACCCAATCTTTGGGCGTAATGATGGTGGCAATTATATAATAAAAGCTATTGAATATAATAATACAGATATTACATGCTCAAATGATTATGTTCTTAGTAAAAAGTTAACGGGTAAAATGAAATAGCAATTAGTTTATATTTAAATATACATTTTGGCAAATGAAAATAGGTTTTTCTTAATTACTTCCTTTGATAGAACTTAAATTGCATTTTTCTATTTTATTTTTTATAAACGTATCTTAAACAAATGATAAATTTCAATTATTAGTTTAATTTTTATTCATAATATATACTTTTTAGTTGAACTACTAGTCAAACCCTTATTACTAAATACCCATATTGAGAGAGTGTACCTAATATAAAAGGTAATTTACTAATTTTGTGGTGACGACTATTTTGTAATTGAAATTTGTCATGAAAATAATAATCTATTAGTAAAGCTGAAGTAAAGTTGATTGAGGGAGTTGTAAAAAACATGTGTAATTCGCCATTTTGTGGCGACGGCCATCTTAGACCGAGAGATTACACCGGCCAGATTACACCTGAGTACACCTTTCAAATGAAAAGACTATCAAAATCGATTCTTTCGTTTAGGAGCTTCGAGTAGGTACGAGACCAGACTTCTACCCAGGCGGAACCGCAGGCTATAGCTAGTAGTTACTTATATACCTTTTAAGAATACACCACTAACACTGTTAACAATAGCCATTGTTTACCTACAACGTTGGTTCATTCTAGAACGTGTATCATATAATAATTATACGTCATAATGTAATTTATTTTCTTGTGTAATATATTTTTTCTGTCTGTAAATTAATTTGAAATGAATGAATTCATTGTGTTTATAATTATGTACTTATATAGCCACAGAATATGGAGCTTTACTAAGATGTTCAGGATTGATTCATCCTCAGCTGCTAGTCAATACACTTGCCAATATAATCGAACGACGATATTTGGTGCAGAAAATCACCTACAGTCAGGTACTGACCCGTCGGTCGGGGTTGGTTAAGTCAAGCTCGAACCGACTAAGACCAGAACAAAAACCATTTTGCCTCCTCTCTTCTGAAAATAGACACATAACATAACATAACATAACTTACGCCTTTATCCCCGAAGGGGTAGGCAGAGGTGCTAGCACCCACATTTCGCTAGTTTATGTTTAGGTCACAATTTAAGGCGAGCCTATTGCCATTAACCGGGCACTTATAAACCTGCGATAAATACCCACATAACTTCGAAAAGCATCGAAAAGTCATTGGTGTGTTCCATGGTAAACCTGGGATCGTACTCGAGACTTCGTCTCAGCAGTCCATTACCTATACCACTAGGCTACCGCGGTTCTCTTTCTTTTAGACTTTTCTCAAAAAAACTTATAGGTAGGTACAATAAGGTACGATTCACACTAACCCAAATTACGGTAATATTACTGTATTACCGTGCCCATATCGAGCTGGTCCGGATCGACTGCGTACCTAAGCATACCGCGGAAACCATCTGCAGGGTCGTGTCCGTTGAAGCCGATCGGTGTGAACCGTACCTAAGTGTCTTCACACGGTCTCCATCGAATTATTTAAGTAGTGATTATGTTAAATTAAAACTATGTAGTTGAATAGTTCGATTAAGTGGCGGTGGTATCTACTACAAGTTGAACTAATTGAACTTAGAGGTTATTGACTGCTAATCGAGCTGCCATGACCCGCTCCACCTACTTGGTGACTATAAAAATATTGAATTGAATTCAAAACAAATCAAAATCAAAAATCATTTCTTCTGTATAGACCATTGAACGGCACGTACAAAACGTCAATATCAACAATACGTATTTTATAAATTTGTGGGCAAATGGACTACCGGTTCGAAACGTGGCCCCGGCCTGGGAAGACTCCGGCAAGAAACTCAGCGGGTTTTTTTTTCTTGATCTATTTACAATCATTAGTTTGGTCTAGATACAGAAATTTGCTTGAGTAGCAATTTGAGTGAACAGCTCATTTCCAGGCTTGATTATTTTATTTACAATTGTAGATGGAATCAGGTATCCAAATTCAAACGAATGTGATACTTCTGACGTGTTATTTGTACAAGTACAATCATTCTGATAAAAGTAACTAAGAACATAATCAACCTATTTAGTTCCTATGTATTTATTACAAGTGGATTAGAAGCACACATATCAACGAAACTACTTCAATACCAATACGTATGGGTATTTTCAATTGCTATCATCTGGAATTACCAATGACCGGTAGCCTAAGTGTATGTGGTTACGATATTTGATATGTTTATAGTAAGCAAATACATTTTAAAGCAGTATAAATAAAGTCGAATACTTATGGTCAGTAAACAGTCAAATATGCATTTTGATGCTCCTAGAATTAGTTACCTAGTTCAAGAGTCAACATACAGACATAATCGCTAACGTTGTATTTATTTTCACACAAGTTTACTTTTACTAGAATACTTTGATATTTATCTCTGCTATCCATATATTATATCTCCTGACCTCTGTGTGTTGTAGACCATTCAACTGTTAACCAATCGAGTTTATTATAATTTTATACCATTCAGGTATCGGACAAGCACACGGTCCATTCGATGGAAAGTGTTTGCCGTGGCACAAGTAAAGGAGAGATCAACACGAAACCTTTTCAGTGAGCTCTGGTTTGGTGAGTTTTTGACTACAAATTAGACGGAGAGAGAATCGAAGAACAAACCTCGACACGTGTTTCGCTTCTATACGAGCTTCTACATCTTCAAGGGTTCTAGACAAAGTCACATTCTATAGGCGAAAACGCCAGTGGAATCGCCTGTAATATGACTACCAAAATTTGAATTTTTATCTCACATATTTTTTTTTATTCAAATCAAATCACTGCAGAGGTAACTAACGGTTGACTTCGACGTATTTACATCAATACAATGTCACTTTGTTTAGAAGCCCAGGGGGACTTAGACAAGTGGCAAATCGTTGGTAGTAGTTTTGTAGAATAGTATAGAATATAATACAAAGTCTAAATGTATGGTATTGATACGTATTCTGACGTTTATGACATAAAAGACAAGTATGAACGAATTGTCAATCCCATTAATTGATCAATCATTTCTATTCCATTCAACAAAATAATTGCCACTTTACTATGGCGCCAAGAACGCGAGGAATACACTTTATTTTTTATGACTATTAGTGATATTTACTTTTTCTATCGTTGGGGTTATTAACCCTTTGGTGAGTAGTGGATCCTCTGGCCCCCTCAATAAAATATTTACCTAAGTACTGTAGTATAGAGTAGGCAGGGGAAGACCCCAAAAGTCGTCGACGTAGGTGGTGATGATATGCTTACCAAAGGTCACACCTTGAAGAATGCCCATGCCCGTGCAATGCGAAGGAGCAAAAGCCGCAAGCAGGCTGATCTCGGGCTTGTATGCAATGGAGTCATATGGGGTGATGATGATAAGATAAAGAAGACAACACTATTTCAAAAAATAAGTTTATTGTTATTTAAGGGTTTGCAATAGCAGCCTCCAGAGCAGCAAAATTGGTTCCTTGAGGATCATACTTGGTTTTAAAAGCTTCGTACTCTTTAGGTAGCTTGGTTTTTAACGCCTCCAAAAATATTTTGAACAATTGCTTTTGAGCTTGTGTACACTTCTTGCAGGCGGTATTCACAGCCTCCTGGATATCTTCTGTAAAAATTAAAGCCTAGTTAGTAAAGTATTTATAATGAGGATTAAATCAGTTGTTCGCTAACTTTATTACCTACTAGCTGACCCGTGCCCACTTCGTTGGGCATAATGTTAATAATCCTTTTTTTAGTTCGGAAGGTTATGTTTTAATTTCTAACTGCCAAAAGGAGGGTTGTACGGTATAGTTTGTATTTGCATGCTAATACAAAATTTGTAAGTAACTCTGTCCAAAAGATAAAACATTTTCTGCGGAAAAAACTACTTTTTGTAATTTAAATATAAAAGTTAGACATAATGCTGTTGTTGACTTTTTTGTAGACATTTTCAAGCTCTACATCTTTTCTCTAGAACTCAAAAATATATCTTTCATAGTTAAGGCAAAGAAAAAGTGAATGCTTCGATGGGATATTAACACGAGATCTTTAAAGAAAAATCGCTTTACTTTGCCTATCTAAAATTGATTTGAACAGTCAGCATATTAATTGCATTTCAAAATTGTCTGTACAAAAGGTAGGTAGCCGTCCTTCAGCTACTATTAGGTATATTAGCTGATAGGCGGGTACCTACCTATTGGTGTATCAGTAGGTAAGTATCTACTGATGAAATACGACGGGGTCAGACATAGCTTACTTAATATTCAATAATATAAGGTATATCAACATCAACAACTGACTTGTTCAATATGCAATTTCACTGAATTTTTACAGGTAGTTATTTTACTCGATGGAGCAGTTTATAAGGTATAAAATTTTGTAACTCGTACCAGGACTTTCAAGATACCTACAATAATTTCATCACAAAAGCCTCAAAGCTGAGTTCTACTTTATTTTATTACGAAACAATTAATATACTTTCTCAAACGTCCTAAATATGACAACAACCCAGAAATAATCTTTTATTACGACCGAAATTGCATTGAAATCAAATCACTTATTACGGATTCTATTTATTTATTTATTTTATTTTATTCTTTATTGCACACATAAATAACATTCATATAATAGTTATGCGGTTTATAATAGATAGGCGGTAGCCTAGTGGTATGGGTAATGGACTGATGAGACGAGGTCTTCAAGTTCGATCCCAGGATTTTTCACCCATACCTTGTAGATGCTTTTCGAAGTTATGTGTGTATTTATCGCAGGTTTATAAGTGCCCGGTTAATGGCAATAAGCTCGCCACCTATTACAATGGGGCCTAAACATAAACTGGCGAAATGTGGGTGCTAGCACCTCTGCCTACTCCTTCGGGGATATAGGCGTGTGTTTATGAGTTCATGTTATGTTTAATAGTTATGAGGTACAAGAGGTACAAAAGGCGAACTTAACTCAAATTTGAGTTTTCCTCCAGCAAACCCGGGAGTGCACACAGGCAAAGTCATTTTGTTTGTCAAGTTCCTTGGTGTTATTTTCCTCTTATCTCTAGATCACACCTCACGAGTTTCCTTAATCATCATTAAGCATTGAGTGTCTGTTCTTTTTTGTAAACATCACAGTCTTGCTAAATTACTTAATTACATTTTTTTGTATCATCAATCGTAAACATCCATTCTACCTGCAGCTGCAAATATTCCTAATAGTTCTAAATAATACTACAAAAATGCAAACACACACCGTCATTGTGCAAAGTAAAATCAACTAAAATATAAGTAACGTCAACATAGAAGCTTACTGAAAAGACGATATGACGGTGGTCAAATCAAATCAAATCAAATCAAATATCATTTATTCTGTATAGACCATTAAACGGCACTTACAAAACGTCAATATCAATAACATTTTATAGATCAGTGAGCAAATGGACCAACGGTTCGAAACGCGGCCTCGACCTGAGAAGACTCCGGCAAGAAACTCAGCGGGCTTTTCTTTTTTTGGTCTATTTACACTAGTTAGGACAAGACAGTATCGGCGGTCCCAATTGAGCAGTCTGACTTGGGAAGTACCTCCGCCCTACAGAATACTGCACCTAGTAATAACCTTGTGTTAGTTTCCGGCGGTGATTAGGGTAGCCAGAGCTCACTGGAGAGGTTTTGTGTTGTCGATGGGCAGACTGAGAAACCATCTTTGTCTTCTGCACTGACAGCACAGAGACTCTCTTAACCCTTTCCCCCTTCCTTTTCCCCCCTCTTGATGGTATGGTTGATAGCACGAATGTGACACATCTGGTCACATTCGTGGACACCTCTCTCCACTGCAACACTGGAGTCTGGGATTCGTTTTTCAAGTCTAACTGACTTGAAAAACGAATCCCAGACTCCTAGGTGACAGTTTCGGATACGACCGGGACTAGCGCGAGAATGATGATGATGGCGAGAGAATAAAACTTCAAAAATCGTCACTATATAATATTGGTATTGTAATTTTTATCGAAGATAACGAACGGTTCTATTTGTGCTTTAAAGCTTCTATTATAATAAATGTGTGCAGAAAAGTTTTGAAAATCAATTAGTATACTGACTGTTCAAATCAAATTTAGATTGAAAAAAGTGAATGCTTCGACGGGATTCGAACCCGCGATCTTTCCCTTACAGGGGAACGCTCTGAGTTACCAAAAATACAATGTTTAAAAATGACTGTAACGTCATTCATTGTGTCGATAGTTCGTCGGTAGATAGATCCCATCATCACCCCAAAGTTGTTTCATATAGGAGAATTTCAAATGATTTAGGCGAGGCTTCGTGGGTTAGCGGTCAAAGCGTTCTCCTGTAATGAAAAGATCACGGTTTCGAATCCCGTCGAAGCATTGACTATTTTTTTTCAAAATTTTATATAATAAACACATTTTTATGACTTTGTATTACGGTTTGTATTGCAGCTACGTACATGCCAGTGATGAAAAAAGAAAACATTTTAGTTGTATAAAACTTGAACCGACAACATACAGTTAGCTCAAAATTAACACGAAGCTATTAAAATCTATTTTTATAGCTTGATATAACTATGTATTCAAGTCAATTATTTTAATAATGGTGTTTTGACGCGGAAAACTGTTTAAAAATATTCCATTTTTAATTTGTTCACTTTTTTTGTCCATCACAATTTTTTTTGTGTTTTGAGAAGGACGGAGGAGGTAGAGAAGGATAAAGGCGTTATTAATGTGTCAAGATATTATTTTATCTAACGTGATCAGCTGTGCTCTTTGAATTTAAGACAGAAGAAATAAACAAAGAAGCAACCAGCGCTACATCACCTAGAATTGCATTTTTACAATCTAAGTGGTTTGTCAGTCGAGAGCCTGAAGCCTAAGTAGTGAGATGTACATACATACATACATACATATGCTCACGCCCGTAATCCCTGAAGAGGTAGGCAGAGGTGTATTAAACACCCAAATTTCGCCAACCATGATTTTCAGTTCCAAGTAATAGGGGGCGAGCCTATTGCCGATATATGCCGACAATAAATTTCTAACCGAAAAAGTTGCAGCTAAATAAATTTGGATGACAAAATTTACCCGATTCTACGCTATGCGGTGTAAATCGTAAGGAAATTAATTACGTGCTTAGCCACACAAGAACTACCAATTAATGTCTAAGAGAGCATCAGATGATAGTGAGAGTGTAACTGTAAATTGTAAATTAATTATCATGAAATCTCAGTATTTTAGTTAGACCTTATCTCCAATAAAATTAATTCATCCAATATTTGCATGCCTGGGGGCGGAATCTGGCTGCTCAAATCTATATATATATAAATGAAACCCGTTTTTCGTTGTCACGACATAACATGAAAACGGCTTGACCAATTTGGCTGATTTCTTTTTGTAGTTTTCTAATACTCTGTACAAGGTTCTTACGGAAAAAAATATAAAGAAAATCTCTCAGAAAGATTGAAAAATATACATTTAATTTTGCATCAAAGCTACGCTAAGGCAGTACGAAGTTCACCGGGTCAGCTAGTTTTATATATTTTTTGTTAACATCGATAGTACATACCCATTTTCGCAAATAAATACATTTGATTTGATTTGATTTGATTTGAACTGAACAATTAGGTAGACAAATACTAAGTACTTACTTTTGAAATCGCTTGTGACGTCAGTGCAAGTGGCGGTCTCCAGGAAACAACCATTGAGATTCTTCAGAGCCTCAGGGTCAGAAGCCACAGAGTTAATGTCAAAATTATCATTCTCACTGCTGTAGGTTTCACCGTTGACGGCGACCAGTGCCAGCAGGAGCATAGACAGTACGTAGAAGTGCTTCATGGTAAGCTGTTGATAAATTACGTTTGAGCACTTATTACAAATAGAATAGATAATAATTTATTTACTCATAAACGTGGTATACGACAGATGTTATAACATCTGACTTGGGTCCTTCTTACATTAGGGCCATTAGGAAACTCAAACCAAACTTGAATTGTCAAATGGAGTTGCCGCCTCTCAACAACCAATCAGCAACTCACAAAGAGTATTGGCAAGATGGCGGATCCACGGGATTGGTGGAACTGCTGAGACAAGGTCTCGGGTTCGATCCCAGGTTTCACCATGGCACACACCAATGATTTTTTGATGCTTTTCGAAATTATGTGTGTACCTATTTATCGTAGGTTTATAAGTGCCCGCTTAATGGCAATAGGCTAGCCACCTATTACATTGGGACCTAAACATAAACTGGCGAAATGTGGGTGCTAGCACCCCTGGCTATATAGGCGTGACTTTATGTTATGGTATGGTTACTAGAATCGTTTGCGTCATTATGACATCCACTGATAGAACTGTCTGTCGAAAGAACTATGTAAGAAGTACTATGTTAGAAGACTATGTAAGAAGTAAGTAAGAACTATGAAGGAGTCTTGTCTTTGTTTTGCACCACAGATCTCTTATACTAAGGGATTTAATCGCGTTTGTTGTGTTAACCCGGTGCAGTAATTTTATCATTCTTACATTGTTGTGGCTTAAATGTATGTTGTTATCGGGTAGGTAACCGACTTTGTGGCCAGTTCAGATGATAAAAAGTAAAGTTGTTATAAATAGATGAGTATTTTTTTACACAACTTAGGTGGCGTACAAGCACACAGCCCAGCTGATGGAATGTGGTTACCGTGACTTCTGGACGTTGGCAACACCAAAGGCGTATGACACTAGTATCGCCACCCCTGTAGAGGGGAAGTGGGGGTGTCGAACTTAGGACAGTTTCATCAGCGCAGAAGACAAAACACCACACAGCACTATCCACTTAAGCCTTTGATCTTCCCACTGACAACACAAGACATTTCCAGTGGGTTCTGGCTATCCCACTCACCGACAGAACCACAACACAAGGTTATTATTAGTCGATGAATTCTGTAGGGCAGAGGTTCTTCCCCAGTCGTATTCAATGACGTCACACACATAATGAAAGATATAATTAACAACGTTTAATTGGCACGCAGTTACTTCCTAATATAAATATATGAAATTTATAAGGTTATCAAAAGCAACATCGATGTTATTTACCTACGTCAATCTAATTCATTTTATAGTCCAACCTTGAAACGTGTAATTAAATTTTTATATAGCAAGTTATACGGAACATTTATGAAGGATGAAACCTCCTTTGTGTTTAACATAGTAATACAGTTATGAATTAGTAAATTAATACGAAGTTTCTCACAAAAAAAACAAATACCATGAACAGATTCCGGCATATATCTAGACCACAAGCCACGAGACGAAAAGAGTTTTTGGAGCGCGCGGATAAGTTTAATATAATGTATGATAGTTGAATTTGCGGTCCTTCACCTCTGTATACCAACGCGTTATCTTCAACATACATAACAGAACATAAACTCACGCCTATATCCACGAAGGGGTAGGCAGAGGTGACAGCACCACTATTTCGCCAGTTTATGTTTAGGTCCCAATGCGAGCCTATTACCATTAACCGGGCACTTATAAACCTGCGATAAATACACACATAACTACGACAAGCATTGAAGGCATTAGTGTGTGTCATGGTAAGACCTGGGATTGAACACGAGACCTCGTCTCAGCAGTCCATTACCCATGCCACTACCGCGGTTTATCTTCAAAAGACACTCAAAAAATCGCGCACTTCGCTTTCAGAGCATATTTTTTGTGTAATATTTGACGGTATGTAAAATATATGATATAACAACAGTGACCCAGAAGCGCAGTATAATTTAAAACAATATAAAACATGATTCTGACTCACCAAGTGTATAATAAAGATCCACACGTAATAAAGTTTGATGCAATCGCCCCTTCCTTTTATACTTTAGTATTGCTGTACAAAGTAGGTACTCACCTATAAGAAAGATACCAGGACGTTGACATACAATGTAAGATTATGTTCTATATTGATCGAAACTTTACTCTAAAACGAATATAAAATTGAGTACAAAATAAGAACGAAGTCAGCTCGTATTCGAACTTTTACACTACACTAAACTTGTTTGTCTACAGGTTTTTAATTTTGGTATTTAATGTATAATTTTGAGGTATTTTTTTGTATGAATAAAGATTTATAATACTTATTATTATATCATGCATGTAGCGATATCATGGCTCTCCTTTTAGCAGTGGCGTGCATTTCATAGAGACAATTTATGATTATTTATTTATTTGATCTATCTTTTCGTATTTTAGTAATTGGAATATTCATAACTGTCACTGTAAACCGTAACCGATTAGGTACAGTAAATAAATATCGTGGAGAAGTGTTATCAATTATGTTGTGTATTCAATTTCATTATTATCTAATATAGATAAATAATAACCTCACTAAGTATAAAAAAAATTTTGATAAGTTACCTAAAATTTTTCACTGTCGTGTTTATTGCGAACTGAAATTTCAAAAGTACAAAAAATAGATAAGGTAAGCCGTAATATTTTTCATTACCTCATGGGCTAGTTATAAAGTAATTCGGCTAGTAAATTAGCCCATATGGTATTGAAATTTACCTGATACGACTAGTTAACTAGTTCACGAGGCAATGAAATATAATGCGGCTAGTTAAATAGCCCATGAGGCTATGAAATATAATGCGGTTAGTAACAAAACCGCGGTAGCCTAGTGGTATGGGTAATGGACTGCTGAGACGAGGTCTCGGGTTCGATCCCAAGTTTTACCATGGCACACACCAATGACTTTTCGATGCTTTTCGAAGTTATTTGTATATTTATCCCAGGTTTATAAGTGCCGGGTTAATGCCCATAGGCTCGCCACCTATTGGGACCTAAACATAACCTGGCGAAATGCAGGTGCTAGCACCTCTGTCTACCCCTTCGGGCATATAGGCGTAAGTTTATGTTACGTTATGTTAGTTACAATCCCATGAGACAATGAAATATAATACGACTAGTTAACTAGCATATGAGGCATCTAAAAATAATGCGATTTACAATATTCATTTTTGTAAGGCACACAATTATTAGTGCGCCTTTGAAATTTCAGTTCGCAATCAACACGAGAGTGAACTTATTATGATGCTGTTGTCCTGATGATACTAGATACGCTGTTTAGAACTAAAATTATATCATGATTCCAGGGTTCCAGTAATGAATTTTGAAATGCGAATTTGAAATGAGTAGGTAGTGCAGGAAGCGAAGTGATTTATTCATGAAAGCTAGTTCTGACGTTATTATTTTCACCACCCAACAAAATCATCGCTATACAAGAATACGGAAATATTCGAGAGAGGACACAACGCAAAAAAGTAGAGGTAATCTTAATCTTCTTCATTTTTGTATGGTTGTTTTAATGTATATTGCGATATTGTTTTTGGAAGGTACTTAATGTAACAAATACTGAGGTCATAACTTTGACTACGGCTTAAGTTAAGAATATTTTTTCCTGTTAAGTTCTAAACTATTCCAGTGAGGAGTTAACTCAGGGTTGATAACAGGCTGATTGTATAAAACAGTAAGTACAAATAAAATTGAAACATAATGAGTGTTAGGTAAGCGGAAAACACACAAAACCGAGTGTTAGTCGCGGTCGGGCGCTAATCGGCCACCACCACGCCACAAACGCTGTCAATGCTTCAAGAGTCAGACTGTTATTTAAATGACTTTGATTTTTTTTTTATAGTACGTAGGTGGCAGACAAGCACACGGCCCATCTGATGGAAAGCGGCCACGGTGGCCTATGAACGTGTGCAACACTAAGGGTGTCACACACGCGCTGCCCACCCTGAAGGGAAAGGGGGAGAGCTGGGAAGGGGTGGGGAGGCTAGGTTGTTGCTAGGGGAGGTGATTTACAGGTTCGTTAGTATCTACGAGTACACTGCCATAGTTATTGTTTAATATCTTCTATCACAAACTATTTTCAGTTACATCACATTATTTAGGTCATTCAATAGGTAAGTGTCTTGTCTTCACAATCACCATTCTTCTCGTTGTATGAATTCGACTTACATATTAAGTTTCATCATTGTTCTGTTGTATTGAATAATTGTATTAAACATCATTGTAAGAAAGCAAAAATCACCCTTTTCACAAGCTCCTGATTACAAAGGCATTACTTTATTATCTTATATCATCGCAAGAACGATAGATCTACCTATTAACAAGGTCAGTATCCGTCAGGATGAAATGGCAGTAATGTTTTTTGTGCCAAGTATAATATTTTTAACATGTAGTAACAAAGCATAGTGAAAAAATACGTCATCATACCTAAGCTAGATGCAGATCTAAAAATAAGTATGTGAGTATGCATTACAGTTCAGTATCTAATAGGCTAAGAGCTAGGAGACTAAGATAAGGCTAAGACTAAATATTTATTTATTTAAACTTTATGCACAAATACAAACACTTTTCAATATTATCAACACCAGATTTTTAGCCTTGCATCATAATCATTGCATATTCTCCCATTAAAGACGCGTCTAATGATATTAAATATAATATGGTAATCTGATAAGATTAGCGTTAGTGCATAGGCTCCTAGACTATAATAATACTTGAGTATAAAAGGATTTGTCGATGGTATCAAACATTATAACATTGTGGTCCTTACTCCAAAGTTGGTAAGTAATAAGATATTTATTTTCTAGTTGTGTGTTATTCTATTATTCTATATTATTGTATATTTTATATTATCCTTTGGCAACAGATTATTAGTTCCGTATTTTTACAACCGCATTTAATTTTTGAACTGAATATTTATGCCCTACTAAGCCAGGCAATGAGGAATTGGAAGGAAAAAATATCATTACGCATAATATCCGTAAACACTTTCCAAAATACTTTTTTAATTTACATATAAAAAAATTGTAGGAGATGCCGAACAAATTAAAAGATAAAAACTTGTACTTCCTAATAAACAGTTCCAAGCTCACAATTTTATTTTTCACATTTCTCCTGATATTTACTGACTTGTCCATTTTGACGTCTATCGGAGCGTGCGGTTAGGTTAATTAGCATGAGTTCATAATTATTTTACTCGACGAAATTACGCGCCTAAAATGTTTTTGACTCCAAAAATTTCAAAAAATCTTACTGTTGTAAGATATAATATCTTACTGTTGTAAGCTTTTGCTACCCAGGGCGGGGCAAAAGCATATCTACAATTCTGGCTACCATGACAGTGAAGATGTATCGCTTCTCTTTGACCTATGAAGTCGATTAGAGATGTCTACATTAACATGATGACATTTTGGTTACGTGATACCCTTTTTTATGGTTTTATTTCTTGAAGAGATCATTCAGAATCAGTACCGCCCACAAACATATTTAGAGCGAATGTGTTCAATCGTTTCGTGATCATCTCGAGTTATATGTTTGACTATGTCTCCACAGAGCAACATGAACTCATTCTACGTATAATCGTTTGTACTCGCTCTGGCGGCTCACTCCCACGGAGCTGCTTATAGCACTGCAAATGATAACTTCGACATCAAAGCCACAGTACAAGACATTGAGATCCTGAAGGGACTTGTTGGATGCTTCTTAGATACTCACCCTTGCAATGAGGTTTTAAGTGCTTTCAAAAGTAAGTTCTGTTGTCTTGTTAGCAAAGGTTATCATTTTCTATACAGGGTCATTAAATTTTCTGTACAATTAGAACCCCGAAAAAGGGCGGGTTGCTAGCTGAGCGCATCTAGAAAGAAATATAGAAATAAAAAATATTTATTCTAGTTAGAACTTAAGACATACAGTACAGAAAATTAAAACAAAGATAGCTGTCAGGGATCTCAGCAAGGACCAGATAAATACCTTAAGCGATTGACTAATACACATACTTCACTCATTTGTATTAGTCAAATGCTTAAGTCACTGCTGTTCGCGTAGACTTCCGATCCCGTTCTATACAGTTACATTTAAACCGTTGCTCCATAAAAACTTTCCTTAACTGTCAAGAAATAAATTGCTCGAATTGGTCTAGTTGTCTTCGAGTATTGCGCTTATCAACATATTTATATACATTTGTGATATATTCGAAGTTAATAAATGCCTTTGCGCGTTTCACCCGCTCCCCCTTTCTTGGAGTTTTTATTAATAGAGCGTTTTTCGCAGAGATTTTCCCCGATGCGGTGAACACAGGTTGTGTTAAGTGCAACGATCAGCAAAAGGGTATCACGAATATGTTTTTGGGTGGACTGAAACACAAGCTACCGGCCGAATATGAAGCGTTGAAGAAAAAGTACGATCCTGAAGGAAAACATTTCGCTGAGTTCGAGGCTAGTGTAGCTAAATATTAAACAATATGTTGTTTCGTCATGGTCTAATGTTATAAATAAACAAGACATTAAACTCAATATTACAAAGATTTTCTATTATGTGTGTGCTAATAAATAAATAAATATTCTAGGACAATCTACAGAACGTAACCTAGACCTAAGTATAGCTTAACTAGCTTGTGTTATGGGTTCTAGAATGCGTATAAACATACTTAGATATTTTTTCTGTAAATACATAAATATTATACAAACAAACATCCAGACTAATGAAAATATTCATATTTATGTAATATTTGCACAGAGCGGGAATCGAACCTGCGCCTCCTGCGTGGCAGTCGAGTTCACTACCGCCACGCCACAGTGGTCGTCAAAATCACAGACATGAATTAATTATTTTTTGTTGCGAACCTCCTTTTGCTCAAAATTGGTGAATTGTGATGTTCCACTTAATCTGTGACGTATCATAATTATTTTGAAATTGCTCGCGAGTTTGCTCTGATTACCTACTCACACAACTCAAGTTAAATCTTACAGTTCGTACCAGGGTACTAACTTGCTTGAGTCATTTTTATATCAATGTAACCTTTACATTTCTGGAAATTGCTATAATATTTTGAAAAATATTTAAATAATAAAAAAAGTATTGAAAATCTACTGTAGCTAGTGTGAATCTGCAACTTGACGGTCATAAGTCAGAAGGTTAAACGCTGCTGAGCTGCAGTAGTTTTTTGTGCATTTATTAATTACATAACATAAAAAACAAAACGGATAGTACTTACTGGTATTTCAAAATTAGAAGAGTCATAGTGCTTAGTCATTCGTGACCTTACAGTATTTAAAATAATAATTATTGAGACTGTGTTCCCTATTTTTTTTTACGTTCCTGTCAATTTTTTTCGGTATTATTCTTTTTTTAAATAGTAAGCTTAGGTGCGATCCTGCGATCTTAGAGAATAGTGACCGCCATTATAGAGGTTCTTTTTTCGTTGACGACCTCGACAGAAATTAATTACGCTTTAAGGACCCTGTACTGTAGGAGGCAGAAAATATGCGTACTAACAATGCGTTCCTTGACTTTATGGTGCGGTAAAGAACTATTTTGTTATGGTAATGAGAAAAAAATGAGCACAACTAGGTCTTGAAATCCTACTTTTTATTCTATTCGTCCTATTTATAATGATATTGCAAATGTAACATAGACAACTTTTAGCCAGGCATGGGTGTGTATTATATTATGCGTTCCGATTGACGTCCGAAGTCCATTATGAGAGAGTACGTCACTTCCTTCACCTCGCTTGGTCGCTAAAAGTAGTTCACTTCCGTTTTCTTGCCGCGCTTTTAGCGCCACCTATCGTTTCCGCTAAACAACTAAGCTCCTTACCAAAGCAAGCCGCCATCTTAGTCATTGTTGCGTCGTTTTTCGAACCGAGCACATGGTCGCTACGAAAAATTCAATATTTTAAAATTATTTAAATTTAATATTAATATTTGAATTAATTTTAAATTAACTTTCGAGATTTAAGTAGAAAGTAACTTCAAACAGTGTAGTTTGTCTTCCGTTACCTTTAAGTGTTAAAAAATGTAAAGAGGGTATCCCGCGTAGTGAAAAAACTTTTCCAAGTGATGATAGTTCCTCGGATTGTTCGTCGGATCAAGAGGAACCACCTAGGAAACGACAAAAGCGTTCCCGTTCGCGGGACCTGGATGAGAGGTTTGACTTATTGTCACAGCAATTGGTAAGTCAATTGTACAAATTTTTGGCTACCTCATTTTCAAATGTGCAAGTACCCGTATCTAATATCATGCTACATACATCAAAAATGTTGAATACTTCACCACCAGCCAGTGAACAATTTCTATATCCACCTAAATTAAATGCGGGTAGTATCGTAGATTTAAACGTTTCGATTAAAGAACCACCGTATCAAAGGCAAAGCAATCACGTGTTGATAAAATTAAGTATATGCAAAGATTTAACTCGTCTGAATGGAACGCAGTTCGATATACGGAAGTTCAGAAAAAGTACATTGCGTCTCCTGCCTTTACCGAGCTTAGAGTGAACGAAGAGTTACGTCGTCTCGAGGACCCCTTTACACCTTTACGATGGTTTCATAGTTTTGCCGCGCTATCCAACGCGTTCTTGGCTAAAAATGAAGCTATAAATTCAGCGTTACAGTCTTGTTGATTGGTTTGCCACGGCTGACATTTCAGTTAATGCATCAACTATTTTCTATTTTTACGAGAAGTTAAACCAGTTATTTGGTAAGGATTCTGAATACAAAACTGTGTCGCATGATATACTTCAGATAGTTTGCGGGAAACGAGCCGAAGTGTTAGAATTACGCCGTACACTAAAAAACTGAAAGATAAGTATATGAAAGACGATTTGGCTAAAATACCTCCTTCTTGCGAATACATGTTTGACCCCGGTCAGTTATCATTATATTTACAGAAAATTGGGGTGGGGGGGGTAGATAAATTACAAAAGTAGACCCAATCTTCTACTCGCACCCGCGCAAAATCGCCAGAACCCTCGACTTCTTCTGCTAACACTAAGCCATTTCAAAGCCGCCCCAATAGCTATAAGACAAAACAAGCCGAAAGCAAAGACTCCGAGCGAATCTTGTCGGCTAGAAATAAGGGGGGGGGAGAAAATATAAAACAGAGGGTAAAAGAGCGGGATATAAAAATAAATGACTACACAGGGTTTTCAGCTGGTTGTCTGAGACGCTTTCAAAACACTTGGGCTCTTTTCAATCCACCCAGATCAATTCGGAAATTAATAACAGGTCTCAGAATACCATTCAACAAGACTCCTCCATTGGTTCTACCGACTCTAGATATTTTAACAAAGTATCAGACCCCAATATCGCAATTAATGTCAACCGAAATTCAAAATCTAATTCAATTAAAAGTCTTGGAGCCAGCTCCCCTTACACCGTCTTTTATATCCCCTCTATTTATAATTCCAAAATCCAACGGAAAAAGTCGAACCATTTTCAATCTCAAGGCTCTAAATCAGTACGTGAAGCCGAAGCACTTTCATCTAGTCAATCATCATCAAGTGCCCAATTTTCTACAACGAGGAGATTGGATGGTGAAGTTAGACCTAAGCCAGACTTATTATCACCTGCCTGTAAGAAAGCAACACAGAAGGTTCCTCAGAATCAGCTATCAAGGTCAACTGCTTCAGATGACGTGTCTACCGTTCGGCCTAGCTGCAGCACCTCGAATATTCGCCTCTGTAACAAATTGGACGGCAGAAATACTTCGCAAGAAAGGCCTAAGGTTAGTAGTCTACTTGGACGATTATTTTATAGTACATCAGAAGCGAGATACACTAACAGCTCAAGTAGAAATTGCAATACAGTTTCTGACCAGCTTGGGTTTCTGTATCAATATGGAGAAATCGATAACTACACCAACGAGGTTTATCGAATTTCTAGGAGTGGCATGGGACACCAAATCCAACACGAAGTCCTTACCTTCCGACAAGATACAGCGAATGCAGCAGATGTTGCGAGTACGACTCGCGACCGGCAGTTGGAACCTAAAACAGGCGCAACGCCTTATAGGTCATCTCAACTTTGCAACCTTCATCACCCACCGGGGAAGGTTGCATTGCCGTTCTCTACAACGTCACAGCAACAAAAAATCTGTATCAATATGGAGAAATCGATAACTACACCAACGAGGTTTATCGAATTTCTAGGAGTGGCATGGGACACCAAATCCAACACGAAGTTCTTACCTTCCGACAAGATACAGCGAATGCAGCAGATGTTGCGAGTACGACTCGCGACCGGCAGTTGGAACCTAAAACAGGCGCAACGCCTTATAGGTCATCTCAACTTTGCAACCTTCATCACCCACCGGGGAAGGTTGCATTGCCGTTCTCTACAACGTCACAGCAACAAACTCAATTGCAGATTCGGTATCCAGAAGAGGTACGGTCAGAACTGAACTGGTGGCTGGAAAATGTCAGTCAGAAATCGGCAATCCATCCCCAGAGAACGTCCACGAATCACGTCATCACAGACGCGTCGAACATTCAATGGGGGGCTTTGGTGAACAACGAAATGATAACGGGCCAATGAAAAGAACATCAGACCAAGTGGCATTGCAATCTAAAGGAGATGTTTGCTGTGATAGCCGTCATATCAGCAAAGCAGTGCAGCTCCAGAATTCGACAGTGATTCTTCAGAGCGACAACAAGACAGTCGTAGCTTACATAAAAAACGAAGGCGGAACGCGATCGCGTCTTCTGCTGAACTTGACCCGTCAGTTGCTGAGCCTGGCGGATCGTCTCAACATTGTGCTTTGCCCTCATCACCTACCAGGGCTTTTGAACACAGAAGCCGATCATCTATCAAGGAATCGTGCCGCCGCCGAGTGGCACCTAACAGACGTAGAAACATCGAGGCTGTTCAGTATGTGGGGCACACCAGACTTGGACCTGTTCGCATCACAGACAGCACATGTCGTAGCAAACTATGTTACGCTAGACTTGTCAGACTCGAACGCCTACTTTCACGACGCGTTCAGCAGATTCTGGCATTACAGACTTGCATGGCTATTCCCGCCACCCAGCCTAATGCCCAGGGTACTACATCATCTAAATTCAGCCTCCGGCCGGTACATCCTAATAGCACCCAAGTGGAGGAAGTTCTTTTGGAGGCCAGACCTGAAAAGTCGCGCTTTGAAGCGTCCTATGAAGTTCAGAGATCTGGACAAGAATTTGGTGGACACGGTAACAATGCTAGCACCCACGCAAGTCAGCAAGGTATGCCCCCATTTGAAGTAGATGGGTGAGGTTTTGCCAAGAGAAGAGTAGTATTCCGAATCCACCAGACGTAGCTAGATACCTCAGTTATTTATTTTTAACGGATCGTCTCTCTTACAGAACAATTCTCGTTCATAAATCGGTTATTGCCGCTATTTGCGAAACTATATCCGATATTAAAATTTCATCTAATCCTACTGTCAAACATATACTGAAAGCTATTTCCTTAGCAAAACCTGTACCGCCTAAATTACCGATTTGGGACGCCAGGATTTTGATTAATTTGTTAAAAAAGCAAGAGATAGATTTGAATAGTTTATATCAAGTGTCTAGACGCACTGCGGCTATTTTATTATTATCTTCGGGTCGTAGAGTACACGACCTTACTCTGTTGCACACTGATAGGCAACATTTTATAGATAACACTAATTCTATTACCTTGCATCCCGTTTTCGGGTCGAAAACTGACTCGTCCTCATATCAACAATCATTTATATCCGCCCCTGATAAAGGCATCGATGCAGTATATTGGTTACGCACTCTTGTAAATATGACACAGGCAACTCGAGGCAATATTACTAATTTGTTTTTAGTAACTAAAGGCCCTACGAGACCAGCTACTGCAGCGATCATCGGGGGTTGGATGAAGCGTATTCTGGCTTATGCCGGAATTCATGCATCAGCTTTAAGTTGTAGATCAGCTGTTTCATCCTTAAATTGGGTAGAAAATTATCATATAATTAATGATATTCTAGACTAGCTGATGCCCACGGCTTCGCCCGCGTGGAATTTTGTTCCCGTTCCCGCAACCCTTGGGAACCTTTTCCCGGGATAAAAAGTAGCCTATGTGTTATTCCAGGTTCTAATCTACCCCTGTACCAAATTTCAACCAAATCAGTCCAGCCGTTTATGCGTGAAAGAGGAACAAACATCCATCCATCCATCCAAACAAACTTTCGCATTTATAATATTAGTAGGATAAAGCTAATTGGCAACATGAAAGTATCTTAAGAAAGGTTTACTTGAAAGAAATTAATAATGTAAACAGAGAAATAATGTTAGAAAAATCTCTTTCACAATATTTTCAACCCAATAATTAACGTTAGTTGTGTAATAAATTGATTGATACGCACTTTATTCAATGTACATTTAGGTTTATAATCATTCATAAATATTCAATCACATTGTTGCGTTTCAGTTGTACACTTACTATATTACCAAAAATACAAGCCACCAGGAGATAACAAACAGTCTCTCATAATGGACTTCGGACGTCAATCGGAACGCATAATATTAAAATTTTACCTTCAAATAAAATTTGTATTATGCTTCCATGGACGTCCGAAGTCCCAGTAATTTCTTCCTGGTGCTAAGCCATTATGAGCCGAACAATGACTAAGATGGCGGCTTGCTTTGGTAAGGAGCTTAGTTGTTTAGCGGAAACGATAGGTGGCGCTAAAAGCGCGGCAAGAAAACGGAAGTGAACTACTTTTAGCGACCAAGCGAGGTGAAGGAAGTGACGTACTCTCTCATAATGGACTTCGGACGTCCATGGAAGCATAATACAAATTTTATTTGAAGGTAAAATTTTAATAATATTTTAAAAAATAGATCAACATTGACTAAAACGTTGATTCTAAGATTTAAGTATGTACTGTAAATTTTTTAAACCTAGGTATATAATATATAATAAAGATACCTACTTTTTCAAAACTTATGACAAACACAGTAGATTTCTTTTTTTTTAATATGATATGTATGATCGAGATGTGACTGTTTGTTTATAATAGAATTACACCAGATTAAAATTATTGAGGCTAGCAAGTTATACGAAAGCAAATACGAATGACGAAAAAAGCCTTATGGATATAAATTATGTCTATCGTCACCTTTGTCATGATTCTCAATAATGTGAATTATGTTCTTCCAGAATAGTACACCTGTAAACTGCATTAATTACAAAACTTCACCAGACTAGCTCAAAGGCTTATTTCTTTTCAGTCTTCTGGCTACAAATGTAACATCGGAGCTCAAAAATGGTGTTCTTCAATAATAAGGTTTACCATTAATAGTACATCTACCATTGAAATATTTCAAATAGTATATATATATATATATAGGTAGTAGATTCATTATTTTGGTAAACGCAATTTTTTGGTTTCAAGCGATAAAAAATTGTTCAATTCAGATTCCTTCCGCTTTCTATTCTAACTAAGATGCGGCTGAACTTCAATATTTTCCGTGAAGTGACTGCCATTGGACCTCCACAACCAAATTGACGATAGAGATATTCTCTTTGTATTTTTTAAAATACCATTTCTTTTCTTTAAAGAATTCCTCCAGCTATGGCTCAATAGCTTATGTTAGAAGTGGCTTCACGACGGTATTTCGACCATACATAAAAATATAACACTATAAAAACTAAAGTAATATTTTTGCAGACTTCAAAACTAAAAAATCTTCAGTGCTTAGTCATTTGTAATCTTTTTATGTTCAATTAGTATTTGATAGTTTAGATTAATCGTTTTTCTTCATAATTTTTTATGGCTCAAATATGTTCAATGCGGTTTAACTATTTTTGTTACCAAGAGGAATAACTTGCTAAATCATTAGGTGGTGGCATATTTGAAACGTATGCTTCGTAGGTACCTTATTACTTTTACTTAGCTTTACCTAAAAGTTATTGACAGATAATAATAATATAAATTTTTATTTTATTAATTTTTTAATAGAAACTATTTATATATTATGTAGATATTTCAAAATAATTTATAAGTGTGCTTTAAAAATTAAGGGAAGTAATATTTGGACATTTGATGATAACCAGAGTCAAACTTCGTAATGCAAATGGTTAGCGTGACTACTATTTGGTTCCAGCGATTTGACAAATGCATTTCTGTTCTTTGAAAGAAGAATATATTTTCACAAAATAAACAAGGAATTTGCACCCGTTGCCGAACTAGATAGAAACCTGTTTCGACTTTTGGCATTACACCCTACTTTAGCTTTTAAGATAAGATATTGAATTAGGCGTTACAGTGCGGAAATCCATTACAAGAAAATATATGGGGGAAGGGAGGGAAATCCAGCATTCACCTACGGTTTAACAATTCCTACGAACTAAGAAAAAATCCCAACGATACTAGAAAGAGCAAAATATCACTAATTGCCATAGAAAGGAATGCCAAATCGCACCCCTTAAAGCGAATAAAATGACTTCTTACTCGTGGAGATAAATGTGCAATATTCCGCAAGTGCTAGTAACATGTTTTAGGATCGCTACAGAGCCACTCTCTCGAGGAAGAGTATGACGTGGTTTGTTCTTCGCACTTACTGAACACACTATTATATTCTTACTTACTTGCTTTTTTATTTAAACAAACATTTTAATTGACTAAAGACACAATTGAGTGAAAGATTGTGTTAAAATTAGACTCCAGAATATTGCAAATGCTTTTATTTGTTGAATAAGTGTTGTTGACGTCTAATGGATGAATTTTCCAGAAGGATCGTATTTTTTCTTCAGTTCTTCATATTGCGCAGGCAACTTTTCTTTCACACCATCCAAAAATATTTGCATAAGATTTTTTTGTGCGTCGTTGCATTTGACACAGCCAGTCGCTACAGCGTCAGGGAAATCTTCTGTAAAAAGCGTTACAAAAGGAACATTTTAGTGAACATTCTTTTATATACCTATTTAGAGCAGTTATGTTCCACTTCATCATATATTTTATAATATCGGAACTCGGCCAAACCCGTAGTTTGACTAGTAAAAGCGAAACCCAGACACTGTGGTAAAAGCTTCGAACGTGACTCCAGTTAACAATAGGAAGAAGTAGTAGGTATATGACTATCATCATCATTCTCTGAGTCTATTCCCAATTCCGTTCTCCATTATACCATTTATTTTTACTTTTTTTGCTCAAGAGTATTAGCAGCCGAAATCAATAACATTCGAGAAATAAATGTTAGCCAGATACTTACTCTTGAAACTAGTACCGACGTCAGTGCAAGGGCTACTATCCAAGAAGCATTCAACAAGACCCTTCAGCTTCTCAGTGTTTGCGACCAAGGCTTTCATGTCGAAACCATCGTGCTGGGTGTTGTAGGCGTCCCCGTAGGCGTGGGCAGCCAGAGCGAGTACAAACGACAATACGTAGATGGAGTTCATGTTGCTCTGTGGAAGAAATTAATTTGACTGTTGAGTGGAAAGTTTAGGTACAGTTTTTGTCACCACGAGGATCCCATTCTTAACACGTTACGACAAGAAACCATCATCACGAAGTTTCCTGTCATAACCGATATTCCAGTGGCACGACGCTCAGTAAGTAATCTTTGTAATATTATGGTCATTTATGTTAAATAAGGTGCTTACGGTGACAGGGTTCTATGTAACATAATGAACTGATTGAAAGAAAATATAGGGACGAGGGGACATATACTAGACTTGATCCTACGGATTAAAAATTATATTCTAAGTATGATTTGTGATTTGATATTCACGGTCTTTATTTGTAAATACAATAACATTAAAATATTCCGATATAAATATATGTAGGTATAATAGGTTATTAACTATTAATTATTATTTATGATAATATATTGCACTTGACTGAAACTTACCAACTTTAAAGTCTGCAGCGTACTGATAATTTTGAAATCAGAATCCAGTCCTTTTATACTTCAGAAGTTTTTACGTTAAAGTCTAGCGTGTAATAAAAACGCAAGTTTTTACTTCTTGTTGCGGATATTAAAAGCACACACTAACACAAAAAAATTGTTGAAAATAAATTCTGTTTATATTTTTGACATCTTTTGCGACTCTTTTAGGAAGTTGCACTTCGCAAATACATTACGAATGGATTTTTTTTATTAGATGAGTTCAATTTATTTTAACATCATGATCGAACTTCTTTTTATTCCTTTATATGCTTATTCATAACATGACATAACATGGTCATAGCATATTAGTATCAGGCTACTATATTGTATAGCCCATAATCAATCAATCCCCAAGAATTGGGTTATCTGATGTAAAAAGGATTATATCTATACTATATAAGCATTTTTTATTAATGTTAAACTATCGGTTTATAAGGATTTGCTGTAAAATCCCGGCAAACCTTAACCATTACGTGTAAAACTGTTTTTGTTGCATTCGGTGCCAAACCAGAAACAACAGTAAATAAGTCAAATCAAATCAAAATCAAATAAAATCAAAAATCATTTATTCTGCATAGACCAGTAAACGGCACTTACAAAACGTCAATATCAACAATATTTTATCAAATGCAAATGGACCACCGGCACCGGTTCGAAACGCGGCCCCGACCTGAGAAGACTCCGGCTAGGAACTCAGCGGGCTTTTCTTTTTTTTTTGGTCTATTTCAGTCTATATCTTCATTCAAATTGGTAGTTTACTAAGACGGAATGACATATATGTTGATGTAAATAAAATAAGTAAAAGTATATCAAGATACGATCACGATCATTTGATACTTTCCTACAAATACTCGTAGGCGGTGTGGAACCTCTCAGTCTTTTCCTCGCTGTGTGTATTTTACCAGTTGTAAAATATTGTGTTTGTGTTCAGAGGAACTATTTGACACGATGCCTATAACTTCATTCCAACATCGCTCCACTCCCCATAGGCAGGGAATTCATCCTCAATTATTGTGACCGGCAATAGTGTATACGTATGGACGAAAGTTTGTCCCACGTAAGCTCAGGCGGTGGAATGAACTGACTGCTGTGGTTTTTTCAAGCGTTTACAATATGCAGTTCTTCAAGAAAGACATTAGAAGGTTCCTTCAGAGTCGGCAGCGAAAGTGGGGAGACACACTCTCGCTGCCGTTGTTGCTGGTATATATAATAACATGCTTTCTTTTGGTTACTATGACATTCCATTTTTAAATTCCATTTTAGGGACATTGGGACCAGTAAAGTACGCGTTCATAAAAAAAAAACTTTAATCGTTGTCATAATCTGTCGGAGAATTCGATGGAAATGAATACATTCGATGATATATAAGCACTATAATATTATCTAGTATTACCGTAATATAAGTCAACGTTTAAAGTTAGAAGTAAATCAATATTGTATCTTCCATCAACATATTTTTTTATAAGAATAGTAACAACCATAATTACTAATATTCCCTGTAACTCCTCCAGCTAAGCTTAGTTGGCGGCACCGGCATGTATGGGTCCACGTCGGTAGAATTCAAACCCGGGAGCTTTCGATCGTAAAGCCGGCTTCTTAACCAGCTGCCGACGCTCTTCTGACTTGATAATACACAACTAGTTTCATACCTATCCCTGTAATATTTCGTGCAGCGAGACAGCGATGTGATACCTGCTTTTTCTTATCCAGGCCTTGTTGGGGACACTCAACTGCAAGTCCCACACCCGGGAAACTATCTCGAAACAGGAGATAGCCCCAGGGTGATCCCCACATACCACATTGGACCCAGATATATGCTATAGGAATAGATATATGTGAGTAATATGGCCTAGCCTTCTGAAGACCCGAAACGACTAGTGGTTTTAATCGATTCAAGTCCGAAATAATTCCTGCTATCTGAGACTATTTTCGCACCATAAAAAAAGGATTCCCTGTGTTGTTGACACTAAACTTTTTCATTATGATAAAGCATTCATTGATTTCACAGAAGAGAGTATGAATCAAGCATGATAATCAAAAAAAGAAAATAACAGACGAGTAATTTTAAGTTGTCATTATGAGAAGTTGTCATTCCGAGAAGTTGGCATTGCGAGTAATTGGCATTTTGCGAGGTTGGCATTCTGAGCTGAAAGGGAGTTGAGAACCTCCTCCTTTTTGAATTCAGTTAACATATCTACACTAATATTAAAAAGAGGAAAACTTTGTTTGTCTGTTTGGTTGTAATGAATAGGCTCAAAAACTACTGGACCGTTTTTAAAAATTCTTTCACCATTCGAAAGCTACATTATCCACGAGTAACATAGGCTATATACCATCACGCTACCATACAAGGGAGCGGAGTAATAATCAGAAATGTCAATTGATTCGGTAAATTTCTATACATTGGCGCTAATATCGCTAACAATTTCCGTTGTTATGACAGCAAGGAAAAGTAGTATAGAGAGGCAAGTAGTGAATCGAGTAGAGTCGTACAACGCGATAATCGACATACACGCGGGTGGAGCCGCGGGCAGCAGCTAGTCTACAATAAGGAGTAAGTTGGTACATGTGCAAGTAACGGGTGCCGTCTATTTGGTAGAAACTTGATACTCCGAAACCTATTTGGGATAACTCACTTCGCAGAAACTTCTTTAATCGATCATTTATTAGGCATAAAAAATATTTGACATAAATATTTTTAGGCATAATGTGCTTATGACCGAATTTAGAATGGCATACATTTAAGATAGTAGAATTTTATTTGGCATAATTACCTTTGGCATAGTTAAAATTTTGTGTAACTTCATTTAGCATAACGTTCATTTAGAGTACAGATTATTTGGCATAATTTGACTAGGCATACTATAAAGAGCATAGAATTTCAATTAGAATAATATAGATTCGCCGGAGCGTCCGGCGAAGCGCCAGAATAGACAGTTGTTTATACCCCGACACAGAGTACCCCGACTCGGATAGGTTAGGTTAGGTTAGAACTGTGACCCCAACAGCGCGAGCCGAGCGAGCGAAGCGAGCGTGCCGCGGTAGCGGCCGGCGAAGCGCCAGAATAGATAGTTGTTAACACCCCGATACAGAGTACCCTGACTCGGATAGGTTAGGTTAGGTTAGAACTGTGACCTCTTATGCCAGAAACGAGCATGCTCTCATAGTCAAGGATATAAAAACCAAATAATTATCATTGATGATGGTTCTACTTTTAAATAGTTATGGATAAGAAATATATACCAAAAGATGAATCTGCTTTTCAACTTTCTGCGATGTGATGGTTATACATTGTGATTATTATGGATACAAAAATTATGCGTACAGATGATTCTGACTTACAAAATTATGGGTTTCAATGTATGCAAAATGAGTTTATGCCAAACGATATTCTACGAAAAGAGGTTTATGCTATTAGTTGTTATGCAATATAAAATTATTATTAAAAAAGTTCTACTATATGAGGTGTACCCGCAAGTAACAAATTGGATTACAAAGGTGACGATTCGCCCTATAAAAATCTCTGCTATAGGTGAGTAGTTACCTTATTAATTCCTTAGTGATTCATTTAACAACTGTATGAGTGAGTTCACTACGTCGATATTTAAAGATGGTCAATTCAGCTAACTAACATTTGTTACACATTTACAACTATTTATAAGTTTTTGATACCAATAGTATGCGGTGTATGTGTAGTGTGTTTGAACTCAACCTTCCCGTGCTTGAATTGAAAATGTTCAATTATTGTTTGCGTCAAGAGGTACCTTTTTTTTATCGTGCGCAAAATCCCCACGGATACCACCTCCACCAAAACCGATGGAGGTGATTATGTCGGACTCGAACCGACCAAAACGCACGCTGTCCATGGGTCCTCGATTGCCGGAGGTGAGATTATACAAGACATATCTCTCGAACCCCGGCAGACCCGTGGACATCTCTGTTGAGATGACCCTCTTCCCTAAATGTGCGTCAAGAGGTACCTAATAAAACACAGTTTTCTGTGTCTCAGGAAATGCTAAGAGATTTTAAGTTAATTTCTTGTAAAATGATACTACAGAATAATGAAAGATACATTTATTTGTTTAATAAGCAGCGTTGTTGACGTCTAATGGATGAATTTTCCAGAGGGATCATATTTTTTCTTCAGTTCTTCATATTGCGCAGGCAACTTTTCTTTCACACCATCCAAAAATATTTGCATTAGATTTTTTTGTGCGTCGTTGCACTTGTCACAGCCAGTCGCTACAGCGTCAGGGAAATCTTCTGTAAAAACGTTAGAAAGCGGTGGTCAGGAACATTTTAGTCATGGATCATTAATAAAAAATATGTCTTGTGAAATTATTTCTCAATCTTTGCTCTAAACATACAAATATTTTGACCACAGCTACTTTCTGTCATCCCATTTGCACTAGGCCAGGAATTTAGCCTCACAAATTACGACCGAAAACGGTTCCCATTCATCTCACGAACGATCAAGGGCTCCCGGAGGGGCCCTAGAAGCCCTGACTTGACGTCGTGGAGTCGTGGAGGGTGATATGTGTGTCAATGGTCTCTACCATGGACGTCCAAGATTGTACGAAATGGAGGAGGAAAAGTAGGATGTTGGACCCTGAGCTCCGAGTTCATATTAGCCTCGAATGCAATCAGGAAAACATGTCTACATGATGATGATGACGTCAAGCTGTGGAATAAACTCAATACTGTGTGTATTTTAGAAAACTTACCACAAATATTTCGAATTTGTATACTGAAAGTTTATGTGATAACCAATTACAAGAGTTGTCACACATAGCGAAGGTAAATGTAATAATTAATGGTAGAAACACTTCCAAGCGTTTATAATATGGAGTTCTTCAAAAGAGGTATTAGAAGGTTTCTATAGAGTCCATAGCACAAGTGCGCCTCTGGTATTACATAGGTCTATAGGTTACGGTAACCACTATCCATCAGGTGGGTCGTGTGCTTCTCCACATTATATATATATATATATAAAATAGGTATAAAAAGCCAGATACTTACTCTTGAAACTAGCACCGACGTCACTGCAAGGGCTAGTATCCAAGAAGCATTCAACGAGACCCTTCAGCTTCTCAGTGTTTGCGACCAAGGCTTTCATGTCGAAACTATCGTGCTGGGTGTTGTAGGCGTCCCCGTAGGCGTGGGCAGCCAGAGCGAGTACAAACGACAGTACGTAGATAGAGTTCATGTTGCTCTGTGGAGGAAATTCGTTTGACTGTTAAAATGAGAGAAAAGTGAAAAGTGGTGTCGTCAAGATGAGCCCATTCGTAACACATTACGACAAACACATCACCACGAAGTCCTAATCGTAACCAATATCTCAAAGGCAAGGCACAAAGTGAGATATTGCGGTCAGAAAATAATATCTAGAGTTTCCCTTTGGTCTTTTTTTATTTATTACTGTGATTTTCATATTGTATGAAACTTGTAACATAGTTTGTGTATTTTAAAGGAAGAAACGACATTTTAGTCGATTTTGTAGTTACCAGTGGCGAGGAGTTCCTAAAAACTGATTCAGTCATGACTGATCAGTTTTTGGGAACTACAAACCTGCATCTCACCTCCGATAACCAAGACCCGAAGACGGTGGGTGTTTTAGTCGGATTATTAATACAAGATATATCTCTCGCGCCCTGACAGACCCGCGGATATCTGTTTTGAGATGACCCACTTCTCGTAATATGGAATCATGGTGTCCTCCGAAATTTATGTTTTACATATCAATAGCGTCAGATAATTCATTGATAGCCAATTGAAAATGGTGACTTTGTCTAGAAGGCCCTAGTTTCTCTGTTTGACTTCTAGCGTTAGTACCGAGACATATAGTACCTTTATCAGTGGGTCACACTACAGTAGACAAATAATATACTTCGAGTGATTATATTACCTGAACAAATGGAGAATAAAAATTCTAATGAGACCACAACCCACGAAATAGGGAGGAGCTGTATAAAGTAACTATAACCTAATACCTTAATGTACTATAGTACTTTATTACTTACCAAATGTTTGCAGCGTAATAATTTTGGATACCAGTACCCATTCCTTTTATACTTCATAAATTTTTTCATTGGACTCTATCGTATAGTAAAAACGTAAGTTTTTACTTCGTATTGCGGATATTAAAAGCACACACTGAATACAAAAAAGAACTGTTTATAAAAAATAATTCAGTTTGTATGTTTATCATCTATTACGACTATTTAGAAGTTGCACTTCACAGATACATTACAAGTGAAAAATTATTCATTTATTTATTTTAATTTTAAGATATAATATATTTTCCTGAAACATTATACCTACAGATATACATTTAAACTTATACTAAATACAATTTTAACTTTAACTAATATCAAATCAGTGACAAAACAAGTAAATATGTATCATTATAAAAAGTGTGCTGAATTTATTTTAACATCATTATACTTTTAGTAACAACTAATTAGTTATACTACGGCTTGAGTATCGCAGATGTTGCTATACAGTTAATAACCTTTCCCTAGAATCATCTATCGGATCCATTAAGAACTTACAACAGTGGATATGTGGTTCTAGGGATTGGCACATTCAAACAAACTAATAAATTCTTTAGCTCTAATATTAGTAACTATACTAGCTATTCCTCATAGGTTCACTTGACCGGTCGGGTGGTTCTAAGTCACGCCATCTTTTTTCATGCAATTTTTTTTTCTTATTATTCGACTTTTAAGCGTCCTAGCATAATGTTCTTATACCCTTTCATCCTCCATAAGAACTGGACTCATCATCATTCTCTGAACCTTTTCATTTGGGGTGGGCTTTCCAGTCTAACTGTGATGCGGCTTAACTTCAATATTTTCTGTGAGCGACTGCCACAGCTGCCCTCCACAACCAATGTTTCAATTACCAAGGTAGACTGGTTGGACTTATGAGGGCTCCAACTACCCGTAATGATTGTATGGCAACCGGGGCCGACAGCTTAACGTGCTCTCCGAGGTACACTTCGATAAGAACTGGACTATCAAATATAATAGGACTTTTTTGAGTAGCATGTTCCAGATTAAATTAATCAATTAGCCAATCGCAGTCCACTGCTGAACTCGACCTAGGCGTCTCTTCTGGTACAAGGTTTTATTACGAATTTTCTTTCCCTCAATAAAATCAATTAATCTGCGATTTTTAAATATTGACGATTAAAAAAATTTATCTTGGTTAAATTACTTAGATGAAATAAAATTTCTCAAATTATAAATAGAAGGATACAGGTAGAAATATTCTTATAAATGTAAGAACAAAGTCAAATAATACTGGTTAGCTAGAAACCGAGATGACTGAATTCGAAACGCTTTAGTGCTTACTCATGTATGTCTGTTGAATTAGAAAAAAAAACTGCGTTTTCTGCGATCATACTTTTTTTTTCATCTCTGTTGTCATAGGTACAGAGTTAAGATTATATAACTAGTTTAATACTGAGGAAAATATCTCATTGGTTGTTATTAGACAAAAAAAGCTTAACCGTGTCTTATTATAACGACTACATTTAAAACTATAAGTACATACATACATACGACACGACATCGCTTGAATTATTTATGTCTTACTTTTTCTTACATTTTTCATTTAATTTTTATTTAACTCAGACCTCCATATAGTAACTCCTTCCATTTCGTTTTTATTTCAACCTTTTTTGAAAATAAAGTAGACTCAACCAACATACATTTTTTTACATAACTACCTAGATATCATCGCAAGGTAAGTTTTTACTACTAGTAGGTATGCGTTGTGCATATAAAGAACATGATTTTTAAAAAAAATATATAAATTCAGTTTGTTTGAATGTTACCTTGACTTACGATTTATTTAAAAAAGCTATCGTTTTCCTCTTCAAAGCTTAGTGTATACATTTGCGTATACATTAGCTTTTTGGTTACATATATAGTTCGGTCCTCCGTGGTTACATAACACTCTCAGGGTCATTATTTTTAGGAATTCATACATATTCACTGCACGTCTCTTGATACTATACTAGCATTTATTCTTGTCAAAAGTTTCTAAATTATTAACTAAGGTCGGTAGCTTTGTGCGTAGGTTAAAAAAAATAGCCTTTAGATAAAGAGGTCCAGCTTCGAAAAGTGTTTCCTAATATTGTACAGCAGATAATATACTCGGATGTAATGGATAATATTCTTAAGAATAAAATAATAATTTAAACGAGGGTGATATCTTTGCGCTGTAGTCATTCAGCGCATTTTCTTTTTCTCTAAGCGCCTCTACATTCCTGGAGGTTGGCTGCTCACCCTCTGTTAGCAGCCAGTCAGAATTCCTAATTAATCAAAGTAATATCGATCCCATCCCAAATGTTCCGTGACCAGCGTAAAGGAAATGGTGGTTACGGAACATTCGCCGTAATCACGACTTTCTTCGACGCCTAGCACTCCTTTTCCCTTCAATTGAAGATTTTCCTTGAATCGTGAGTGAAGTTAGTCTAAAAACAATAATTCTTATCCAGTGACTATATCATTCGAACTTACATATTCAGATCGTGAGGATCCTGAAGTAAATTAAATTATTAAATGTTCAGTGTATGTGGAGACTGATATTTCTCTGGATCCACTGCAGATGACTAACTATAATGGGTAGTGCGCTTCAGATATGCGCTTGGAAATAAATCACACGTTACAGTGAACTTGTATATGTTTACTAAGTAATTTACAATAATTTATTTCTATTTATTTACTTTATACTTACCAAATTTAGTTTTTATATATAAATACCAGTATAATAAATCATAACTAGTGCTACTTCTTTAAAATGCAGCAACTGCAGTTTCCAATTTCGATAAGTATTTTCCTTCTGAATCGTATTTATTTCTAAACATCACGAATGTCTTCGGCGCTTGATTGAAGGCGTCAATAAACGCCTTTACTATATGTTTTTGCTTCGGTGTACAATTATTGCAACTGCTTTCAATCACGTCAGGCAGATCCTCTAAAGATGAGAAATAAAATTGTATTAGTGAGTGAATGCAAATGAAAAATATTATAACATAACATAACATAAACTCACGCCTTTATCCCCGAAGGGGTACGCGAAGGTGCTAGCACCCACATTTCGCCAGTTTATGTTTAGGTCCCAATGTAATAGGTGGCGAGCCTATTCCCATTAACCGGGCACTTATAAACCTGCGATAAATACACACATAACTTCGAAAACCATCGAAAAGTCAATGGCGTGTGCCATGGTAAACCTGGGATCGAACTCGTTCTCTCGAAACCATTACATTACGAATTCGATAGGCGTTCATGCTAGTGCTACTAGTATATTAAATTCGAGAGTTTGAAAAAACTTACTTTTCAATGAAGCACCAATGTCGTCACATGGTGCCGTATCCAAGAAGCAATTGGCAATGTTACGGAAGTTTTTAGGATCAGATAGCAAGCCATCGATGTCCAAATTCTCATGCTCGTCAGCTTTCGTTATTACTGCTACAATAAATAGCACGACGATAATCTTCATGTTGCCACATTAATTCTTGCAGGCACAGCTATGATCACATTGCAAGTTAAATAAAATTTAATCTATATTATATTTTAACCACCTAAATTAAAAGTCCAAACACTCTCTAGTCTATAGAGTTACGAGTGACTTATATCAGTAATTGGGTTATGTACAAGATATAAGTCCATAAACCTAGTATTTAAGTTTGAAATGTAATGTACATAATCTGTTGATGTGCCTAATAAATAAATAAAAAATAAAAATAAAAAATATTACTAATAAATACGGAAGGCAAGCTTTGACTCTGCTTCTGCCAGATGGAACAAGATATGAATATTATTTTATGCATTATCACAATAATGTTAGCCCGATAATGCCTAAAAATAGCCCGTATTGACGTGTGATCCTCTGTGGCCGGACCACAGTTTAGTACTCAGATGCTATAATTCGAAATAATACCTACCTAAAGTCTACTTTCATCGGAATATATGTATATATTTAGTACCTCAAGAGATTTCTTTTTAATTAACAATTTATGTGGTCCGGCCGCAAAGCAGTGCTCTCTGGCCGCGCCACCTCAAATTAAATAGAATATAATGAACTATTAATAAATCAATATTCCGAAAAAAAACTACCTAAATAGTACCTTGCATACGACAAATATGGTCCAATAAACCCCTTTAGTTAAGAAGTTATTGGTCGTAGGGTGTGGTCCGGCTGGAAGGTACACTCTGCAGCAAGTCAATTATACAATATTTAATATTAACTATCCATAAATCAATTTATATAATGGTACCTTTTCTCTACTCTTCGTTGATACTGTGTTCTCTCAAGAAACTATTCATTTTGATTGAATTAATATTTAAAGAATGTGGCGCGGCCAGGGAGGATTACTTTCAGCAAATGTAACGAAATATGCTATATTTCTTTAGGTCTACGAAAACTGCATAATTAGTACTTTATAAAAAGACCTGGACTTCATCTATAAACTTTTATTTTTATTACCAACAACGATTTCGAAAAAGGTGCACTTTATGTTTTTGTCTATCTAAGAATAATAGTTATTTGTGCAACAAGTGAGCAAAACTGTTATTTGCTGCGAGTGCTGATTTTGAATCCTGAGCAAGCGAGGGATTCTAGGATTGAATCACAAGCGTAGCGAGTGATTCTAATGTAGAATCCCGCGCGTAGTGAGGGATTCAAATGCACGAGATGTAAATAATTTTGCTCTTGTGTGGCACACATTAATTACTTTTCACTTCACTTAAGTTATTGGTTGTTTTTAAGGAAAATTATTTACCCTGTTCTCAGTGATAGAGTATTTACCAAATATTCGCCATTACGTCGCTCACTGTAAGCGTTTGGATGATACTTGGGAAACTTACGATGATTTAAGTACCAAAGTTACAAGGACCAAAAACCAGCAAATGAATCTTCATTGTATTTTATACGCAAAAATGTAAATTATAACTTATTTCTATCTCAACATTTATTTTTAATTAATTAAGGCCTTGCATTTTAAAGTTAGAAAATAACTTCAAAACTCCTTTATTTGTAATAGGTACTGATTGAGTATATTTTTAATAAGCATTTTTGTAACTCATTTTTTCATTGTCATTTTTAGTTTAAACGCTGCTAAAATTCGAAACCGATTAGATATAGATACTTTAGTTTGTTATTAACACACTTTTCCGTCTTTTACAATAATTAACTTGTATCAACAATTGCTAATATTTGATTAATGCAAATACATTTGTTTCTCGTATACTAATTGTTTATTTTAAACCAAAATTTTCAGTACCTAAAATGGGGTGAATAGGGATCGAAGGGTGGATAGGGATAAAATGGTCACCTAAATTCTGTAGTTATTTTCTTTCAACCGTAATTTTGGACTAGTTCATTGTAATAACAGAATCATCAAATATCCGATAAGAGGCTTATTTGAGATCTAGTTAAAGAAATTACGTAAAATATTCCATTGACCATTTTGTCCCTATTCACCCTTGGATCCCTATTCACCCCGTTATACCGGTACTTCGTCAAATTTTTCTATTCTTAGATAGACAAAAACATAAAGTGCACCTTTTTCGAAATCGTTGTTGGTAATAAAAATAAAAGTTTATAGATGAAGTCCAGGTCTTTTTATAAAGTACTAATTATGCAGTTTTCGTAGACCTAAAGAAATATAGCATATTTCGTTACATTTGCTGAAAGTAATCCTCCCTGGCCGCGCCACATTCTTTAAATATTAATTCAATCAAAATGAATAGTTTCTTGAGAGAACACAGTATCAACGAAGAGTAGAGAAAAGGTACCATTATATAAATTGATTTATGGATAGTTAATATTAAATATTGTATAATTGACTTGCTGCAGAGTGTACCTTCCAGCCGGACCACACCCTACGACCAATAACTTCTTAACTAAAGGGGTTTATTGGACCATATTTGTCGTATGCAAGGTACTATTTAGGTAGTTTTTTTTCGGAATATTGATTTATTAATAGTTCATTATATTCTATTTAATTTGAGGTGGCGCGGCCAGAGAGCACTGCTTTGCGGCCGGACCACATAAATTGTTAATTAAAAAGAAATCTCTTGAGGTACTAAATATATACATATATTCCGATGAAAGTAGACTTTAGGTAGGTATTATTTCGAATTATAGCATCTGAGTACTAAACTGTGGTCCGGCCACAGAGGATCACACCGTATTGACTTGTTTTGAAAAACACCCCAACCCTGCACTCTTATTACTGAGGATTACAAAAACAGCCACTAAATTAGGACTTTACTAATACGCTAATAAAGTTTAAACTTAAATGACATCGAGTAGAGCAAACGAAGCGATGCAAATTACAATTTATATTTAATGTTGAACTTTAAGACTATGCCGATAAAGCCAAAAATTCAATGGTCGGTTTTATAATCTTAGTAGTTTGAATGTAAACAATTACTTCTGTCCTAACATGTGATTATTATCGTAGGAGTTATACTAAGAATTTCCATTGGACATTTTTGCTCTACAAATAAATATAGGTTTATGCAAAATAACACGTGTCAATAAAATTATACAATATTATTACTCACATTCAAAATACACTGTATCACTAATATTAAATACAGTAGACTAGTTGTCTGCGTTTTATAACTTAGATAAATGACCTATCGAAAGTCAAAGATTTTTGCAAGGCTGCTCCAGTCATAGAATATTTTGTATACCCTATTTTGGCTGAGTAGGTCAATGTGAATTAGTCATTTCGGACACAGGTTTATTCACACTAAATCATATGTTAATTATTATTTTCTAGGTTAATGCTAAAGCACTCATTTTATTACGTATGATATCTAAGATATGCATACAGTTAGATAACTGATATTAATCAATTAGCTGACCCGCGCAACTTCGTCTGCGTCACCCCGTTTTTGCAACACTTTTCTCTTCTGCTCCGCACCAGTTGGTTGTAGCATGATATTATATACATATTAACCTTCCTCTTCAATCACTATATTATCTATTAAAAAAGACCACATCAAATCTCTTGCTTAGTTTTAAAGATTTAAGCATACATATAGGGACAGAGAAAGCGACTTTGTTTTATTCTAGATAGTGATTTTTAGAGTCATATCAGTTAAATGAATTCGCAAAAAAATCTGCAATCTTGTTTTGGCGGGCCGTGACATGAATGATGCTTGAAGTTACAATTTTTCACAGAATAAAACTGGTATGAACGGTGCTAATCACATGCTAAATGTCTGTTTTATCTTTCAATAACAATATACATGTAAGTTTATACTGCAACTAGCAGGTCTGGTCAAATATCTATAATATCTGGTATATAATCTGGTGGCTACCTAGTCTTCCTTAGCTCCAGTCATTCTCAATAACATGTGATCTACCGGGTGCGAGAGATACCTTCGTCATAGAATAATAGTACTACTCCGGCAAACCAAGACGTGAAAATTGCGTGCATTTTAGTTGGTTCCAGTCCGACATAGCCACCTTCACTGACTTCGGTGGTGGTGGTATCCGTGGGGATTCTGCGCACGATAAAAAAGTTACTCACTAGGCTTGGATTATTAAGCCACCATTTCATGTTTAGTAGGTATAGGGGAAATGCTGTACACAAGTCTAGGTCTGATCAAGTACATACTGGTAACGAGCGAGCTAATGTGTCTCAATTCACAACTATAAATAATGAAGTCGGTACTAATATTGTCAATGTTGAAAATATTGATGACGATATACGGAAATAAGTGCTAAGTAATAAACAACACGTAAATAGTGTACCTACACCGTGATGTTGCCTATAATAGAGGCATTGTTTATCCGATTGCTTTGATATTGATTAAATATTCATATTATTCGTAATGATGATTAATGGTAATCAAAATGCACTTTGTAAGATCATAGGTAGGTTAAGAATTCTTAGTAGCACTACAGATAACTAAATAGCGGGAAACACTTAATCAAAAAAATAAATCGACTTCAGATGCGAAAGAGAATTAAAAATGAAATGAAATGTTTATATTATACGAATAAGTTTCATTTCTGCGTCTCATCCCATTTTTTGAAATTCACAATTGATTCTGCTATAACTAGCTACATCTGTAGCAAAAGTTTTGCTCTGAACAGCTTGTGTAGCAGAATTTATTTTTTACCAGATAAACTCTATATCTTTCCATGCAACAGCCAAATCCTTCAAAAAAGCATAAGGGAAAGAAATTACATAAAACTTTATCTACTTAAACAGTACCACTAACGTTTCACGATGGAATTGATTTGACCATTAGTAATAATGAATTATGGTTGTGATAATGATTTTGGAATTGAGACTATTCCTTGTCTCAAAAATTTATCTAATTGTCAACTCTAATATCATTTTCAAGCCTTTAATTAGTGGGAATCGGATTTCTCCTAAATGACAAAATTATTTTATTTTTTATTAAATCCAATTCTGTTCTATTTCTTGTCATATGTACTCCATATTAATATACCTATTCTATATCTTAAATCGGAAAGATTGAGAAGATACTGAGACGTTTGTGTGTTTGTAACTCAATCACACTCAAATGACTGAACGAATCTGGTACAGATTTGGGAAAGTGATTGATTCCCATTAGTAGGAAATAAAATCCTTATGACTATATTCTTTCATATTTTATTATAACATTAATTATTAATAATAAATACAACTTATTCTAAAATTTTCACTATTACTAATGTGATGTTTTATATTTGATACGTTGAGCAATCTCGAAGTAGGAAAGTTCTTGTCAATTTAACATTAGCTTCCTAGATTTAACAATATCTAGATATGTTTATGACTATGAATTCGTAACACTACAAAATAAATATGGCAACAATCTTTGTGCATATTTCCACGGCAACAGTGGTTTAGAAATTTAAGGCGTGAAATTTACAGGAGAGGCGAGCTTAAGGCAAACTAGACGCGAAGTTAAATTGAGCACTTAATAAAATTATGTAAACTCGTACGATTACACATTACACCTTATACCACTTGCCACTTATGTATAATTCACGCCTATAAATTAAATATTATATTTTTCTTTCCATCACAATCCATGAACTATATAAGAGATTGTTTCAATTTTTATAATGTATGTTATCTATGTACCCACGGCAAAGAAGATAAGTATACACTTATACATTTGAAGGTGTATACTTATTTCTTTGGCCGCACGTCTTTTAATATTTAGTCGGTACCGTTGAGGAACTTATTAAAGTCTTCCTTGTATTCACCAGTAGGATCTTCTTTCTCGACCAGCTGTTGCCAAAGATCAGGGGTTTTTGCCTGGAAGGCCTTGATTACTGTACGAATCAACTCACGTTGTTTAGGTGTGCACTTGCTACAGCTGGTCCTAACAGCATCAGGGATTGTTTCTGTGGATAAAAAAATATATAAAAATTAATAAACAATAAATAAAGTCTTAAACAGATCACATATCGAGTCCTAAAGGGCTCGTCACAGTATCACCTTTTATCTAGGCGATATCGAGCTTACAGCTCCGGCATAAAGTCCACAATTAAATAAAAAAGTATTCATAACCTTTATAATTCACTCTATAAGAAACCTTTTAACTAGCTATAATAGCATAGCCATAAAGTCAAACGCTAAATCGAGTAAGATGATCTAGAAATCACATGAAAATTCAACCAAATCCACCCAACACCAAGTCGCTAACAGTAAAGTACGCAGACGCCTGCATACCACACTACGATAGAAGGAAAAATAAACCCTATACCAAACCGGACAATATAAAAACACTAGGCCAAAGGCTCCCAAAATAGGGAGAGCCCTATGTTTAGCAGTGGACTCCGATAGAATAAACTAGTTGATTGAAATGCATAGTGTAATGTATTCGTATGCAAACAACTACTTACTTTTAAAATCTTGTCCTTCTCCGGTGCAAGGTCCTTTGCCAAGGAAGCATTTCGCGTAAGCCTTCAGTAACCGTATGTTTTCTGTTATAGAATTCACATCAAAATCGTCATAACGAGTGTCGTATGTCTCCGATCCTGCAGACACCACAGCTACTAGCACGCATATTACTAGAATCGATTTCATTATGATCTGAAATATAACATTAGATTACGATTAGTCGGAAACTAGCCGATAGGATGCATTCTACTTATAAATGTTAAACAAGTGCAACTTAGTTAAAAAGATTAGAGGGAATATTAATTGTAATAGTAACTTTTAAACTTGTGCGTTCCAGGATACAAATTTGATTAGATTTGATTTGATTGGATTTATTTTTATAAACAATATTTATCGTGTTTGTTTGATACAAATAATCACAAAGCGGCACAATTTAAAAAAACAAAATTAATAAAAAATTAAATAAAAAATATCATGTTAATAAATAATCACATTTAAATTAATAGTATTTCTCCCGATCATAGAGGTACAAATATTCACTAAAATGATAATACAATAATTCTACTTGAATATAATGTGTCATTATCATCATCTCGATGTACGAGTATGTCTAAGGCGAAAGGCACACATTACATTTTTATAGACCGTTGCATTAAGCAACTAGAAAAAACTGCAGTTTCATCAACCCAAATTCCACCAATCCTGCTGAATCAGCATTGGTAAGATACCAACGCTTTTTAAGATTGTTTGTTAATTGGTTGTTGAGACGCTTCAACATATGTTAAGCAAGGGGCGAAGCGTCCTTTAACGTACATTAGCAGGTCTAACATAAATTTAAACCGCAGCTGTCAAATTATCAACTGCATAGTTAACTTTGTAATTCTAAATGAATATATAGCATTACAAAGTTACATTTGCAGTTGATGTTATGACAACCGTTCAACTATTGAAGTGTTTTAAAAATTCATGGTATGAGCTACTTGTGAAGTACATGTAGCCTTAGGTCAGCATAAACACTCTCAAAGCAGCAATTGCCTTTGACCTCGTTCTTCAATCAACAGATTTACCGCCAAGGACTTTGGGGTTAAAGCCGTCCTAACCTAAAATGACTTTAACCCCCGAGACCTTGGCGGGGTCACAAAACACCACACAATATATGCAATGTTTTACATTATCAAGTTAATTTTATTACATTTAAATTTACATGTGTTCACTGAAGTAATTAAGAAGTAATGGAAATTCAATTAATAAATGATCAAAAAAAAAATATTTAACTTACATTTGGAGTGATCACCTGTCCAGTCTCAACACAAATGTGATTGCAGCACCGAAGTTTGTTTATATATTAGGATTTTATGTGAGGAAAATGGTATGTAAACAAATTGGTCAGTATCGGATATTTAATGCTGACGCCGATGTCGTTGGTGACAATGGAACGTGTAAATTTCCATTTTAGAATATTGCTAGCTGATGCCCGCGGTTCGTGATTGTGAGTTTTGATCGTAAGCACAGTTGCTAGGAAAATAAACATTATAACATAACATAAAATCACGCCTATCCCCGAAGGGGTAGGCAGAGGTTCTAGCACCCACATTTCGCCAGTTTATGTTTAGGTCCCAATGTGATAGCGGCGAGCCAATTGCCATTAACCGGGTACTTATAAACCGGCATACAAGTCATTGGTGTGTGCCATGGTAAAACCTGGGATTGAACCCGTGACCTCGTCTCAGCAGTCCATTACCCATAGCACTATAGGCTACGGCGGAGGCTGGAAAAATAATGATAGGTAATTGGATCCCATATCCAATAAAAATGAATCATAGATTATTGGATATTTCTTCGCAAGGGGACAATTGTTTTCGATTTTAAATCTAACCTAGACAGTTCTAATTAAAAAATGTATGGCAATCAAATAAAAAAGAATATCAAAAAATTATAATACACATATGTTGTGTGTAGAATCGATTATCTAGCACAGTTTGAGGAGCTTTACAACAGTAACATATTTTTACGAAAGTAGGACGCCACGGTATCTCCCGTCTCAATTGAGCAGTCCAACTGGAGAATATCGCGGCGAATAATAACCTTGTGTTGTGTCTCTAGCTATGAGTGGGGCAGCTAGAGCTCACTCCTATAGAAGCCCTCTTAACCCCGACCACCTCTTCGCAACAGGTTGTTATAAGGGCAGCGGTACGAATATAGCGCCTTTGGTGTTGAAAACGTCTTTAGTCTATAACTATTTACAATCACGTAGGCTATGGCAGGCACCCCTGCCTTAGTTGTATAAAAAAATTCAAGTGTTTTTTTTTAATTTGCTACAATGTACAGACACAGCTAATATTTTTTTTTTTATAAGAATGTTAGCTATAACCAAGCATCATTGGTACGAACGTGATAATTACTTAGATACTGTACGTGTTTGCTAATACATACTTCTCATTTTTACACACAGGTAGGTATTTGATTGGATAAGACATTACTGAAATCCTAACAATCACACATCTCATCATGTAGGTATATCCGTTTCTTATCGGCAATTATGTAAACAACCTTGAATTTGCGGATTTTTCTATGTAGTTAGTGGTTTTTGCTCCCGGCTTCATCTATGTCAATATTCATCTAAGTAGAATAATACCCTATTTATATAAATATCACAGTAATTATATGTTGGCATATTATGACTTTTCTCAATGACTATTATCAATCAATAAATATATAAATGTCTATAATTTATATCAATCAAATCAAATCGGTGAAGGTTATTCACCCCTCCCCTTTACCTTCCCCTCTACATAGGTCGGCAGCACGAGTGCGTCAACCCTGGTGTTGCTGCACTGCAGCCGTCTATATACCACGGTAACCACTTTCCATCAGGTGGGCCGTGTACTTATCTCCCATCTAAGTGGTATAAAAATATGAAAAACTCCAGTCACATAGGTCTTTCCCGTATGCTATATAGCTATGCCTAGTAACCATAGTCGCTAGGGAAATATTTCATAATATACGTAACGCAGACGTCGGCCCAGGCCAGAATAGAATAAAATAACTTCTATATAACCTAACAACAATAAGACAATTTCAAAACAATGAAGATATTTTATATAAGCATCATATGCAATACGCGTAATTTTTAATGCTTACAAGTAACACACAATATCTATTTGTTTTTTATTAAAATAGTTTACTTAGGGTTCAAGAGGTGAACAAATAATGAACCATCAATCTTCCGGATTATTTATTTATTGTAAATAAATTAACGTGTCATGGTTATTCTATAGTAAACAACGCAGTTAATATTAGAAGTAAAATATATATTTATGAGTTCAAGGTAAACAATATCTATATTCTAATAAATATTATACCTATACAGTAATAGAAATGATCCCAAAACTGAAGACTTAAGGTCATGCGGGTATACTACATATTGACATAAAGAAATATTACGATGCTTTTCATATTTTTTAACAAGCGTAATTCACTGTCCATTGTCTTAGTAAAATTAAATTAAGCAATAAATTTCCTAAAAAAATCGCTTTATGGCGACTTTTTTATGTTATTATCATTTAACTTTAGTGCTACAATTGCGAGTAAATAATGCGAATTAAACGATAAGAAAAACGTATTTTTTTATTCCTATATGTGTATCCGGAGTACCATCTAATCATTTCCCTAACACCTTGTATATTATATGAAAATTATTCAAAATAAGAACATTACATGCCAAGTCACTAAAAAATCTGATCAAATAGCTGCACTAATTTAAGGAATATTGGGAAACCAATAAATCAAAAATATACCTCGAAATTGATATGGATGTATTTATTCTAAAGTAAGCATAGGCGATCAAGGTAGATTATTTTTTTTCCATTGATATATGTTCAGTAACATTATCTGAAAACTTATTTATTTATTTATTTATTTATTTATTTATTGCGTTCCATAATATGACATAGTATATACAGTTGTTCGGTATGAAAAAGGTTACAATTATGGACCCTGTCGGGCACAGTATAGTATTTGGAGAGAGGAAGAGTTCTTATTCTCTATTTATATTCTTACTTAATTGTTTTCCATAAGTTATATTTTTAGTGTATTACAATAATATTACATTCTTATTCCCTTTAATTGATTATTATACTTACAATGTGAGTGGGCTATCGGTCAATATAAAAAAGTAGTCATTAACCCATATCTAAACAATTTATATAATACTAAATAAGCTTGGTAGATTTATCATTAATATGTCAGAATAATATTTTATTTCAATGTGAATACATAACACAATACATTTAACAAAATTAAATAGTCATAATTATATGTCAGTAGGTATACTTAGTATTAAATTTCAATGTCACAGATACATTCAGCAAAATTTCTTAGTCATAATTTTATTTGTCTTAATAGTATATCAGTATAATATTTGATTTCAATGTCAATACATTATACCTACAGTACGGATTCATTTATTAAAAATTACATAGTCATAGTTAGTACATTATTGTCATTATATAAATTTAATGTCAATATGGCATCTTGGTGTCAAATATACAATTTATATGATATAGAAAGTTTAAGTTTAAAGTAGGTACAATCATTCAAGAGGTCAATTAGTTTTATCATCTAGGTACTCTTGTATGCTGTAATATGCCTTGTTTAGTAGATATTTCTTTAATTTGTTTACGAAAACTTTGAATTTTTCTTCTTCTTTTATAAACTCTGGCAACCTATTATATACCTTTATGGACATGACCAAGGGACCCGATGAATGTATTTCCAGTTTAGAGGTGGGCAGGTTCAGTCTATTTTTGTGTCTCAATGTATATCTATCCTGAATGCCCCCTCGCGTGGTGTAGTGTTCTGGGTATTTCCGGACAAACTTGCATAACTCTAATATATATATGCATGGTAGTGTCAATATTTTTAGGTTTTTAAAGTGAGGTTTACAAGTATCTGTTTGTTCTATGTTTACTAGTATCCTTATTAATTTCTTTTGTTTTTTACCTTCTATTTTTGTATCAAAAGAGAAACAGGATTAGACCTAAATATAAAAAAAGCATCTGATGAGGCCGTCAAGCTGAGCCACCATTGTAGCACTGAACGTGTTTGCAATGGTGACCCTCTTTCATGAGACTTTGCCTTCAGCTTAACATCAAGCGAGGTGAAGTCAAATTGACCTGCCATAAATAAAAAAAATCTTTACAATGTCGGAGGTTATATTCAATGCCTTGTTTAAATTGTAACATATTAAAGAGCTGTGAGAAAAAAAAGCCACACAGGCAACAAAATCAAAGTCACTTTATTAATTAATTAAATAAATCTATTTTCCTTATCGTAAATTGAAGATCACATAAACACAAATTACACTCATTAGTGCCGGAAATACCTATTCATTTGGAAAATTATATCGTAAAAATACGATATGAAATATTTGAAAGGGTCATAAAATAAATGCATTTAACTATTAGGTACATATCTGTCACGTATAGAAACGAATTTGGAGCCCATGGTTACGATTTAAAAAAACATAATAAATCTTAAATATTCCATCAAGAACCAAGCGGTTCGGTGAGTCTTTCCTCTGCCGCATTATTAAGTCTTGGAATTCCTTGCTAGCTCACATGTTTACTTCTTCTTACAGTCCCGGGTCCTTTGAGCGGGGCGTGAAAAATAAAGCATCTGATGAGGGCGTCAAGCTGAGTGCGATCATTAAAACACTTTACGTGTTTGTAATGGTGACCCTCGTTCCTGAGACTGCCTTGAGCTTACCATCAGGCGGGGTAAAGTCAAATTGACGTGCCCTAAATAGAGAAAACAATAATTTTAGTCTCGGAGCTCTTGGTAAGAAAATCATGAAACTGACGGAAATAAGCCATAAACCTATTTGAAACTTCAGACAGGTCAAACTCGGATGAATGGGGCCAGATTCAGATGTAACCAGTATCTATAGCCTACTAATATTAACTTGCTAAATACGTCTCGTAATTAGTGTCAAAGGGTGTAACCACATTAATCGACGCGGAATCGGCTTAAGCCGAGTGCGTATCACCACACTACTCGGCTTATCGCCGATTAGTTGTTGCGACGGCTGTTAACATGCGATCGGCAGTAGATTTCTCCGAACGGCTGTCACGACGGCTGTTCACTTACGTTCGGCAGTCGACTCCTCCGAATGGCTGTCACGGCCTCTGTTCAATTACGTTCGGCAGTCGACACTTCCAAACAGCCGTCGCGACGGATGTTCGCAAGCGTTCGGCAGTCTACAGTCGTGATCGTGTGAGACCCCGAAAATATCAACAAATGCTTTCATCGCAGATTTAAGTTTAACTCTGAGCTGTACGGACGTTCTGGCCTTTCATTTGGAGATGAAGGCACGCGAGCGGATTCATTAGTCTGCTACCCAACGCTGATCGGCCGTTTTCGGCGCCATTCAGCTACCGTCGTAGATGAAGGCATGCGAACGGTTGATTCAACTTCCGTTCAACGCCGTTCGACCGTCTCCAGCGCTGTTCGGCAGCAGGCGGAAACGTTCCGCTGGATTCAGCGCCGTACGGATGCGATCAGCTAATCGACAAACGGTTCGATTCGCCGTCGGCCGATGCCGCGTCGCGTCCGCCGAGCCGAGCCGATGCGAAAGCTATTAGTAACACTCTTATTCCGTCGGCATAAAGACTTTTTTAACCGGCTTCAGCCGATTCCGCGTCGATTAATGTGGTTACACCCTAAGTCGACCTCACACGACGGCCAAGTGAATACTATGAGCAATAAACTCGATTCTTTATCTAGCAGCGCTTCTAGGGTACAAAGAGCTATACTACAACCAGATGGTAAGTGGTAACCTATGGTGTAGACGCTGTAAGCTGTAAAATCCAAATGTTTTGAGTGAACTTCATCGAAGACAAGAAAAGTAGCTTTTGCTTTGAGCTGACAGCCAACCGGTATCTTTCTTTATGGCGTTCACCTCTTTTCAAATATTACTAAGGAGCTCTTTATTAAAAACATGAAAGATGTAGCAGTATATGATGATTTAGTGAGGCAACACACAAAGGAGTACATGCATCTAAGCAGCAAATGCACTAAATTAGCAAAGGTTTCTAAATATTTCTATTCAAGAAGCATTTTTGTAGGCAATTTGATGTGCGCGTCAGCAAATGTTGCTTTGATATGTTGAATTTGCCCCATGATAGTAAATTTTCTTCATAAATATCAGCTCAGAACCCATGCTATTCATAACGCGACTCGGATTTCCTCCATTTTATTTACTTCAATAAAGATCATAAACTATTGTTACGAGGATTAATTGTTGTTAGCAAGAAAATAGATAATTGTATCTAGTGATTTAGCTAATGTAATCATCATGCCGTACCCCACCGATCCACCGCTTACAGACAAACAATGGCTTCGGGCGATTTTATGGTTTATGATGGTAAGTGTATTAATTCAAACTAAATACTGTATTTGCTGTATCTGCACGTGATTTCCAAACGAAATATTTTTTAGATAAAGTATTGAATGTTCGTGATGTTACCTAATTCATAAACTCCTTCGAATATTATCATTGTATGTCATATAACTACTATTACTGACATCAGTTGCCTAGCTAAGTGACATACTGCCCAACTCTCCTCTTTAGACCATCAAAGTATGACTTATAAAGTTTTATTGACAAGAACCACGAGTTTTCTTCACGCGTCTCTTCATTCTTGAAGATTGACCATCAACTGCCTGAATTGTTCTCGGTCAGCAGTCAAATGGAAGCTGTCCGACGGAGGCAATACTGGTCCATTCCTGGATGTTGCGCAGCCACGACTTTTTCGACGGCACATCTATATACTTCATTTACTTCTTGTTATCGGTTTATGACTTGACTATACCTACATATTCAAAACATTAATATAGAATGTCACACTCACAAAAAAAACTAACGATAGACGTAACATTTAGCTATGTTTGTTGATGTAGCATCATGAAGTTACTTTGGTTATCTATTCATCCAAACAAAAAGTCTTCTGAAAAAATGTATTCTATGGTACAATGGAGGACCGGATATATATGATTAGATGATATGGAACCAATTATCCACAACTTCGATTTGCAACTTCAGATATTTCTTGGTAAGCCTCTGGTATCAAGCCTTGATTTTTATTCCGCTTCAAAAGCTATTGCACTGGTAATAATTCTTTCGTTGTTATCTCTCTAGACTTGGTTAATGACTTGTAACCTTTGAACATTGTGATGTAAATAACGACTAGAATCATTTTTTTAAATGTTTTGTTAATGCATCATTTATACTTCTTTTTTGGGCAAGGATATCATAAAGATTCTGACTGACCTTGGCCACACTTATTATGCTATTGTGACAGGCGGCTCCACCAGTTACTATCAGGCCTATAATGGACGTTGGAGGTCATTCTGCCACCTCCGACGCTCGAGTTGCTGCCGCTCTGATGAGGGTTGTACGGGCCAAGAGTTTCCTCCGGTCCGACGTCTCATTCTCGAGTATTGCTTCTGCTCGCAGAAGGAAACGGCGGCATACCAAGCACATCGTACCTTCGCCGTGACCAAGACGGCGAGCGTGAGCACTTCATCCCGGGTACGCTCAAGCTTTGGAATGAACTTGGAAAAACCACAGCAGGGAGTTGTTTAAAAAAATATTAGAAGGTTTTTTACAGGGGAGGCAGCACGAGAATAGCTCCCCAAGTGTGGCAAACGTCCATAGGCCACGGTGATCACGTTGCATCAGGTGGGTCGTGAGCTTGTCTGCCACTTTAGTGGTATAAAAAAACTCCCACAGCTAGGGCCACCACCCTCGATGACATTCGGACGTTCGCTTCTTTTGGATTCAATGCTGGTATTTCTCGAAGCACCCGTGATCACCTGCGTGATGGGTCTTACCACCACTAATACGGCGTGCCCTATTGAGATGATGATGATGATGAAATTTAAGTCTGTATTTTCCTGTTATCAATATTGTTCTTTATCATGTCCGTATAACTGTTTAGAATTTGTGATTGCGTTCAAGTTTAAGACGAAATATTAACAGGTTATCACCCTCATGTTTTAAGAGATAACGTTCGTTGGTATATAAAAAAAAATTAATCGAATCCAACAAGTAGTTTTAATCATCTTTCTGTAAGAAAACAGTCAAGTTTGAATCATGGGTAAATTTCTGGTGAGTTAAATTATTTTTGTTTGTTTAAAATAAAACTAGTGGTGCTCGTGACTTCGTCCACGTAGATTAAGAAGTGGGTTTTATTCACCCGGAACGTCTTTCGTAAATAAAAAATAACTGAAGGCAGTGGAAATAAAGACAATATTAGTCCAGTTAAGCCCAATACGAGCTGTCATTTTAACATCACAAACAGACTATTTACTTTTATTTTATTTGTTACTAGCGGACCCGGTAGTGATTTAGACAACTTAAATACATTATATTATGGATAATGCGTACTTTTTAATTGCGCATTGTAAGAAACAGTTGTGCTTTTTCGTATGTGCCTACTTTATACTGTTGCGCTAGTTACTTTGAACAAGTGATAAAGAAATCAAATAAATTGAAAGTGCTCTAAAAGTGAAATGAAAATATGCTCTATACGCGCGGTACGCGTTTTTTTATTCCACTTAGATGACAGACAAGCACACAGCCAACCTGATGGAAAGCAATCACCGTGGCCTATGGGCGTTTACAACACCAGGTGCTCTATACTCATGCCACCTACCCTATTGAAGCCTTCTGATGCCCTTCTTGAAGAAAAGTTTACATAATGAGGATATTGTAGTCGCTTGGTAAAACCACGGCAGGTGCTCATTCCACAACATTTTGGATGTCTTTGGATGATAGCAAGGGGTGTAACGGCGCGCCGTTTGTCCACCAATCGTAGATTAAATCAAATCAGTACGCACGCGACAGTACCAACGCCAAAATACACCAAAATATAAATATTTGGTCATATACATAGGTACACGTCCAATTCCAATTCCAATAAATAACTCAAGTTTTTCACATCTATTTCAGGTGCTGTTCGTTTTCATCAGCCTCGTCGCAATGTCGATGACTGACCAAAGTACGTTCTATTCCATTCCATGATTCCATAATTAGTCTACTCTATAAGTATTATTTACTTCCATTTTTTTTTTCAGTAACTGTTGTTGACAACAATAATCCAAGTGGAGGTATGCTTACTATAGTTCTTTTTTTTAAATTGAAATTATAGTAGGAACAAAAATGTGGTTAACCTAAACTTAGGTACTTATAATAGAAAAAAGCAAGTCATATTACTATTTTTATACAATTATTAGCAACCGAATTTATATATGTTGTATATATACCTATAGCATGATTTTATGTGAGAGTGTTTTTTTTCTTTAGGCATTACATAGTAACTTATCGGTGGATACTTTAACAAAATACATAAACTTTTCAAAGAAAAAAGGTCCTTAGCAACATCTTACGCAATTTAGAGCACAAAGATTTTTCTATTAACTATTATTGTGACTTGCATAGTTTTCGATTCGAAGGGAAGTCTAGTGGAGACATAAATGGTACACCTAAGGTGAACCGTTGTATTATTTTTTGGTCTGTGTAGTTGGACAGTGCAGCAAGTAGCCATCTTTAGGGCAGCTTAATATCACAGTAAATAATAATACAATAAAAGTACATTCTCGAATGGAGACTACGTACTGGCAGAATGGACGGACAACATATTCAAAGTATGGATGGAGCGTGGAGGATCGTACATAGTACAGGAATGATATTAGCTCACTATACCCCTCCTTCCCCTCCCCTTCCTAGCCTCCCCACCCTTTCCCAGCTCTCCCCCTTTCCCTTCAGGGTGGGCAGCGCGTGTGTGACACCCTTAGTGTTGCACACGTTCATAGGCCACGGTGGCCGCTTTCCATCAGGTGGGCCGTGTGGTTGTCTGCCACCTACGTAGTATATAAAAAAAAAATAAAAAAAAATTGCACTTATATGTTGTTTTTTTATGTTTCCAGTAACAGTAGCCGAAAATGCTGGTGCCGATGAAGGTAAGTTCATAAAATTATAAAAATGTTAATAACACAATATATTTCAAATTATTTTTTGAGCTTCACTTTGAGCTTAACATCAGGCGAGATGAAGTTTGAGGTGCCATAAATGAATATAATAAATGTAAAACACCTGTCACGAGATATGTTTTAATATAATAATATTGCATTTGTAATATACGAATAAAAACCAAAATGAAAAAAGATGTCGTCAATAATGGCCAACATATCAATTGGAAAGCTTCTCGCTTCCAATTTTAAATCAATAAATAACAATTCTCATTAGTAATGTCTAATATTATATATTTTTTCTTTTCAGTTGTTGTCATCGATGGTGGTGCAGGTCAGTACTCTTCTCTCAGACTGTAGGATCATTTAATTACTCCATGTTATTTGGTGTCGGCATTCTAGTCTCACTACGATGCGGCTGAATTTCGATGTTCTCTGTGAAGCGACTGTCATTGGACCTGTGGAGGTCCGAACCAAATTGGCGATATCGAAGTTCTGTAGTTAGGACAGTCGGACTTTTAAGGGCTCCAACTACCCGTACCGACTGCCACAGATGTTCATATGGTAACAGGGACCGACTGCTAAACGTGCTTTCCGAGGTATGACCAGACCGGTGCAAATAGCTATATTAAACTTGTGCTGCCGACCATGTAGAGAGGAAGGGGAGGGGGAGAAATTAAGATTGAGAGAGTTTCTATGCTGTCAGTGCAGAAGACCAAGCAGGGTTTCTCGGTCTTCCCACCGACAACACAAAACATGTCCATTACCGCTACCGCTCTGGGTACCGTACTCACCGCTAGAAATGCAACTCAGGGTTATTATTAGCCACGGTATTCTGTAGGTTCCTTATCATTCTCTGAACCTTTTCCCAACTCAGTTGGGGTCGGCTTTCCAGTCTAACTGTGATGTGGCTGAGCCTCGATATTTTGCGTGAAGCGACTGCCATATGACCTCCACAACCAATGGTCCAATGACCAATGGCGATATCGAAGTTTCAAGTTAGACTGGTTGGACTTTTGAGGGCTCCAACTACCCGTAACGACTGCCATAGATGTTTGTATGGCAACCGGGACCGACGGCATAACGTGCTCTCCGAGGCACGACCAGACCAGTGCAAACAGCCATATTCATGCATACAACTTTTTGCACTGAGCGGGGAGCGAACCCGCGCCCCGTGCGTAGCAGTCGCGTGCACTACCGCCACGCCACGGAGGCTGTTCTGTTGTGAGGTTCCTTATCCATTTTTAATATAACCAAGAAATAATTTGGTAGTATGACGTCATTAGGTCAAGTAATTCAAAAACTACAAGATAATAAATATCTACACCTTTGATCCACGTATTAAAGGTATATGCTTAGGTATTTATCTTCGTTTTTAATCGCGTGTAGGTCTCTTCCTTTTTAGCGCTCAAGATCTGTGAAGAAAAATATTACACAAGGTTATTTCAGTGACAATTTTATATGAGGTAGAAGTTCTTTTAAGGTCAAATTAGGCCTGTTTAGGAGGGAAAATCTTTGTGATATTTCTTCTAGGTTTACTGTCTTTTCAATATTTATTTTTCATGCGCAAAAAATGATCTCAATTTCTCCGGAGCCGTTGAGAATGGTTATTTCGTACTCGAATCGACTAAAACACATGGTGTCTTCGGCGTCTTCGGTTGCCTACGAGATTGCCCCCCTCCCCCTCTTCCCCATAGATGACTTGAAAAATTAGTTTTAGGTACATATTAGATTATATCTTTTTGTTTCAGGAGTGCAAGGGCGTCAAGGATCGAACACCAATAAGTAGTTAAAATGTCATCTTATACATTAACTATGAAAATTAAAAATTAAAAATTATTTTGTATATTCCTGACTAATGGCTGTTAAATGGTATTAACCGTACAGATGAACAGCAACTAGATATTAAGATTTTAATAAAATTGTACCACTGCAATTTCGTTTTTATTTCCATCCAGGCAGAGTAGAATTTAGTTCACACCCCATCTCTTCCTATCCTCCTACATTGCAACAAGGGATAGGGCTGTTTACCATCAGACAGATATATAAAGTCCTCCAGCCTCAGACCCATGATCGAGTCAAATATAATGCTCGGAATAAGGTGCAAAATGTGGGTTAATTCACCTCCCGGACGAAAATAGTCATGTCTTATATAAATTAAATAGTGGTAAAATACTATTCGGTGCCCCCTCTCGGCTACTCAGAGGGCAGCCGGTGCTGGAGCTGAGACCGCATACCAGCTCAAATATAACAAGTACGTCGCCATAGAAGCTGTGGGTTATGCATACTTCTCGTTCGTAGTAGACAACACGTCTATGGAGTGCCTAGGCAAAGAGGTTCGTGGCCGACTTGCGGGATCCGAGGTCGGGCCTGTATTTTAAACCAAATGTTCCGCTGGGGATCGGGAAAATGCCACTAGTATAATGGGAAAGTTTGATCGATGGGACGGAAATTTTGACTAGATCCACTGAATCAAAAGAAATATTGACATGTTAACTTTCAATAGCAACAACAACATATTTCTGTAGTAATAGTTTAATTGTAACTAATATTATAAATGTGTAAGTTTGTGAAGCTGTTTGGTGATCAATCGCACTAAAAGGATTAATACTTGTTAATGTTATAATTACGTACGTATTTAGGTATATATGCCTAATATGTTCTCATATTGAGGACACTGATTTACTATACATACCTACCAACTCCACATAACATTGTTATATGATAATTATTCAATAATACGAATGACCTCTTCAATTTAAGAAGTGGGCCAAGTTCGTTCACTATAAAACCACTTAATGTATTCGATAAAACGTCTTCCTCTCTTTGTTCAAAGAGTAGTTTGTTCTTTATATTTGAGAACAGAATCAGAAGCTAACCTACTACTTATATCTGCACTAATATTATGAAAAAAACATTATTTTATGCTTGGCAGCCTCAGTGATGTGGTGATAGTGAACGCGACTGCTATACAGGAGGCACGGGTTCGATCCCCGTTCAGTGCAAGTATGTACGCATGAATATGGTCATTTTTATTGGTCTGGTCATGCCTACGAGTGCACGATAAGCTGTCGGCCTCGATTGTCATACGAACATCTATGGCAGTCGTTACGGGTTGTTGGAAGATCTAAAAAGTTCAACAACTGCTATTAGCAGTACCGCCTATACCTATGCAGAGGCCAGATGGCAGTTCCTTCATGGAATATATTCAAGTTCAGCCGCAACGCAGTTACACGAAAAAAACGGACCCCGGACTTCGAAGTGACAGCTTCAGAAGTGACGGGGATTAATGAAAGAATGATGATAATGATGATGATGATTTGATTTTCTCAAAATTCTCAGAGTCTCAGATTCAGGGGCTTTCTTAATTTCTTAGAAATATAGGGAGTACTTATTTTTGAGACGGGTCAGGAAGGGCTACCAGCCCATTTGGCATAACAATCTTAGGAGAGTTCTCTAACTATCACGCTTGAGGTACCTGGCCTTAGTACCTATCTAAAAAATACAGCTTATACAATAAAATGGGTATTAAACGACACACACATTATGAATGCACTCTACATTTTCTTGGCAACTTACAGATGTCATAAGAGTTGACCCCAATATTTCAAAGCTGGTTGAGGTCATTCTCGGTGCACATGTACTTTTATACGTCCTTAGGTACTATAAGAAACATCATACCGAGTAGACGTTTTATAAACCGCAAATACTACTCGTGAATACATGTTAGGGATGGGTTGTATTGTATGTAGTACAGTACACACCTTTGTACTAGGTACATAGATAACAATATCGATGTTTGCACAATAAGTTTTATTGCATACTACATGTCCTTTTGATGTCAAAGTCATACATAATTTATTCTGTATAGACCATTAAAACAGCACTTATAAAAGGTCAAAATAAAAATAGTAAATATAATCGACCCCGACTAGAAAAGACTTCGAAAAGAAGCTCAGCGGGTTCATTTGATTTTTTTTACAAATATTTTTGTTGAGTCAAAAATACCTTTAATGAATATCAACGAGGTAAGTGATATACGGTGATGATAAAATGACAATATTTAGACAATAAACGCATTTGGTTCAACTATATCAAACAAACAAACAAATCTTTTTGAATTGATAACTTCTTTACGAACGTTGTGCAATTTCAATGGAAAAATTAATTCGTACAAAATCTTGGGTAAGGAAAAAAATTCGAACTCGCATTGTTACCTAACCTAACGTCACGCTACAATAGACATTAGAAAGGACGAAATGAAGTCCATTCTAACGTCTATCGGATGTCTCACGACGATAAAGAGATAAAGTCATTAAGTTCTAAATATCTAGTAGGTATTTGACAAATAAAATTAAGATAATATACGTGTCTTTAAAGTGAAAACTTTTTTAATCTCGTTGAATACATACTTTTTTATAAAGTAAATACATGTCACAAGTGCCACAATTTTTTATTAGTTTTTTTATAATACCTTTTTTAAGTACAGTCACTTTTAAGTTACGGACAAAAAACGATAAGGATTACTGACCTCAAACCACATAATTAATGTCTTCTTAATTACTCAGTATGCATATTAAACTTGAACACTTTGATAAATAATAGATTACTTAACTAAATATAACGCATTAAGTATTGACATTGGCAATGAGCTTCGGCCTAACCGCGTAATAATTCAAAATAATATGCAATACTTTCATAAAAATTACTCAGTCAACCAGTCAACGGCTGACGTCACGTCAGTACAGGAAAATCAGCATCAGGTAATTCCAACGAGAACGTATTGAGAACAATTTGCAGTAGAACCTATTTTCTTCACGCTCTTTCTACAATAAAGACGTTGTTTCCTTTTATTAATCAAAGCTTCTTTATACTCTTTGTGGCGACTACTATCAATTCGAATGACATCACATACTAAACGAGCTCCGAGTTCGTACTGGCATTAATTGAATGTGGCGACGGGACTACTCACTACCAGAACTGTGTCAATCTAACTTCATTTGCTACACTTGTCTTGCTATCGAGAACGTAAATATAATCGCTAAAAATGACTCTATACATCATCGGTTTTATCATCGCCTTGATTTTGGTAAGTGTTTTTAAATTAAAAATAACATAATTTCTTATAAACAATCTTGTTGTTGACTAAAATGTGTTGATTTATTTTACACCTATTTATTACGAATTAAATCAAATATTTCTTTGTTTGTTTACAGGCTGTACTAGTTATTGCATGGATAGCATATTGTATGTTTGTTCGAGAAAAACATAAGTCAGAGTTTTATCATCATAATATAGCAGATATACAAAGAAGGAACGAAATTCTTGGGCAGGTAGATGAAACCGCACCTGCGGAAAAGGATGTCAGTGTTGGGTTGTTTGTACTGCCTTCACGACGTAAGAACAAAGATGAACAATATGATAAGAGACCAGACTATCCAGAAAGTCCGGTACCAATATCTTTACCGAGTACTGATAAGTTGATCGAGATGCTTGATGATGGACACGCAGATGTACACTACCGAGATGGAATATACGAAGTGGATTCCCCATGCGCGCGTGATAGTGAAGTGTAAACAACCGTTTACCACTTGGCGTAAACAAACCTAAACAAAGTTAAACAAACCTAAACAAATAAGGCAATGTGAATAGTTATTCTATATGGTGCAATTAACACTTCTGTGCAATTTAAAGTCAGTATATTATTTATCGTAAGTATTTTTTTGTATCTGTTGCAAATAAAAACACTAAAAATCATTTTGGTGTTATTTATTTCTTATAACTTATATAAAGTATATTTCCTTATGTTTTATAAAAAGTCGAGTATGTTGAACGAGTATGTTGAATATGTATAGACACGAGTTGTGGACCCCAAAATGTTCTCAAAATGAACTTTATACGTGCAGTACGCGTTTTTGGGCTGTCTTTTGAAGATAGCACGGGGTTTATAGGTGGTGGACGAACTCAAATCCGCCAATTATATCAAAACCTGGCTACCTACCTATCTACGGCTACCTGGGCCTCGTATCTCTCGCAGGGTCTAAATAGAACATATTGTGCACCATTATTAATATCTTTATCATTATCATCATCATCATCACTATGTAGTATAAAATAAAGACGCTTCCCGTTGTCTTTCCCTATGTATACCTATAGTCCAATTGTTTAGGTACTTAAAAAAGGTAAACAATCTTAGCGTGTCTTTTTAATGTTTTGATCAAAAACTCTGTATAAAAATACTTTTCTACTTAGTAACACATTTTGAAGACTAAAACCTGAGTCGAACCACTAGTTAGTCAATTAGTTAGTCTAGTTTATTTGTTGAACATGTGTTGTTTATAAAAATTTGCTACAAAATTGTTTACTTTTATTTAAATGTTCACTTATATAGATCTTTATAACAATGCAACGAATATTGATATGATTTTTAATAGATAGAGTGTTTGTGCAGGTGTCAAAATTGTTGCAAAAAAGGGGCTCATCTTTTGGGACACAGATGAAATCGTAAAGGTCAACTTGTGCTAGTTAAATCTAATACGATCCAAGAACACGTTTTTTACAATATAAAAAATCATGACGTTATTATTAACATAAATTTATTAAAAATATAATAAATACGTGACCAACTGATTGCTTATAAATATAATATCAATACCGGTTTTACGTAATCGCTATATAATGTTAGAACTTGTTATTTTCTGAGGCCTTTGATACCATCTGCCATCTTGTTAATGACACTCTTCTCTGTTGGTTTGAATACGTGAACAACAGCATCTCCAGCATCGCTCAATGTTTTTACAACTTCATTCCATGCACTTTTCATGGAATCCATAACATCACGTTTATCCCGAATGGCATCTCCTTGCTCAAAAGGTACGGCAGAAACAATGGCAATAAGTATCTGAAATAGAAAAAACTTATATAGTATTAAGTATATTCAATAAATGTTATGTCTAATATGCATACTGTTTCATAAATATAAGTATATGTCTGTGATCAACATCACCATCATCATCATCATCATCATCATTATCATCATCATCATTATCACTTTCATTATCATGATTATCATCGTGAAGACGTTTTCCGAGGCCAAGGTGAGCTCGGAGCTCAGGGTCCGCGTACCTGCTTTCCACACACACACTCACACTTTTAGACGTCATTGGTAGTGAGACCATTGGCACGAATATCACCCTCCACGATATCAAACCTGGGATACAGATAATGTCTGTATACAGAGTGCATCTCAATACCGTCAGCCGCTGTTTTTTCAGTGGAAATTGATCTTTAGTTACAGATGGAGCTGTGTAATTATATCCTAGATAATTTAAATATTTATCTTACTCAATTTGTCAATCGAAAAATAGTGTTTGAGTAACATAATTTAGTTATTTTATTTGAATATTTCTGAATTTCATCTCAGTTTCTGAAGGTCGCAGCTAGATGTTTAACAGCTCACAACCCTGACAAAAATTGGGTTATCTAACACTCGAAGATGAATGCACAGTGGGCCACTGTCTTACTCCTTTATTGTGTCCCACCTGTATACAGACTTTCATGGCAGCAGCTACCGTCGATGCCCAAACTCCACGAGAAATAACAGCACGTCAGAGCCAGTATAATCACAGTCGTACCGGTTAACATATGAAATCCTCTTGAACTCCAGATATCTTGGCAGGGCCTCACTAATATTCTCATCCTACCAAAATATCACTGCTGCGTATGCACATAAGGAAAAAAAAAAGTACTTACAAAGCAGAACAAAATTGATAGCCGAAAATCCATAGTTGCGTTTCTGAGAGTTGTCTAACTGATCCGATCAATATTCTCCAATACCTTGAATAAATTAGTTCAACACTATATTGTTGATACAGATACAACAATGGTTGTACTGACTCTCCAACGTATCAAATCCTACTGGACAATTGAGTACAAAGGATTAACAGGAAGATCTGATTTGCTTTTGCACGCACGTGTGTCACAGCAATCAAACCAGCAGACAAAATTACAGGGGACAATAGACTGTGACGCACAAGGGCCGTAGCAGTGAACATCAAACTTTTGAAGTTTGAATAAATACTACGCACGAAAATATTTGGACATTTGGACATCTCATAACTAAATAAATACCTACGTTAATATTACACGTGCTTTGAACTTGAATTCGCTTTGAACTTAGCATAACTACAAAAAATAATAGTATGGCACAACCTTGATATATGTAAATAGCAGCTACAGTGGTATTACCATATATTTCATATTACTGAGGTAAATAGAGGAACAATCTCCTCATTACCGCGTTACCTTCTTCATTACTGTTCTCCTCATTACCATTTAAAATGTCAGTGGCAGTGACTTGTGATTTTTACCTATCTATTTCTGTTATAGTTGATAACAATTTATAAAAAACATTTCACGGTTCATATACTCTATCACTTTCTCACGCCTAGGTTTTATGTAAAGATAAGTATGTCACTCGCACACTTTATTCCTCTATGGAGAACTATATGGGTATACTGATTTTATTTTGAATGTCGATTTTCTACTTTTTTAATAAAGTGACATTTAAGCATTTTATTACACCAGAATTTATGAATGTTTAACTAATTTGTAATAATTTTAAATCCAGTTAATTTACATTTCTACGTCATTCTTCAATTAATAATAAAACTCAATGTATGGTAAACATAGGGTTTAATTTCTTTAGATTTAATTTACCTGAAAGTATGATACATTCGGAGATAAGAATAGATAAATGCCTAGTGATGATAGTTTACTCCTTTCGAAAATAATCGTTTTTGACCCTGAAATTCAAAAAATTAGATCTCAAGATAAATCATCATCCAAAATGAACTGAACCATTAAAACGATTCATTTTCCAAGGTATATAGACATTAATTTCGAAGAAGATGATGTAATAAACTTAAGGATCTCAATCTTCGGAACATGCCACAGCAGGACAATCTCATGAATGTCCGCTGCAAACTAAATAATAAGAACTATATCGAGAGTATCGTCAAGACAGCATCGCGCGTTCTTTGATTAAATGTCAACTTCTAGCTGTTGCAAGCTTGCGTGGATGTCAGTTAATACAAGGAAAGATAGTCTATTTCCTTTCTCATATTGTAATATGCCAGTACCAGATTTCGATTGAAATAGGTTCAGTTATTTAGGCGTGAGAGTGTTCATCTTTCGGATTTATAAATAGTAGTACGAAAGATTAATTTATTGCAGTCACTGCAAGGAGGACGATGAAACACCTACTGTGCAAGTGTCACGCCCTACGAATAAATCGAATTGATCTTCTCGGAAAAAGCTACCCCATCAGAGGATTACATACACTTACAATTAAGATAAATAGCGACCGTAATTGGGCAAGTTACCCTTACACAAACGTAAGTGACAATTTGGAGAAACCTGTCTTCTATGGGAGAAACCAATAGAATCAAAATGTCCGCACGCACGTGGTGGAACTTTGTGTAGCACTTTGTTAGTAGCTATCTATTTCACCAACCGAATTATATTATAGAGAAAAATATTTAAGAATGATTGACCGCTCTGATCACAGCACAAATTGAGTAATTGACATCCGGAGGTGACAAGTCGATCTCATCGAGGTATATACCTACTACGTTTCAACGTTGTGACAATGAAAGGTATGTGTTTTATCAATCTGTACTCACCCATCTTTCTGCAGGAATATCAAATGAGAAATTTTGTGAAGGTGTTTGGTTTGGATGTATGTTTTCAATCACGTTCTAATAACTGAGCGGATCTGGCTAGAAAAGGGATATATTATAGTTATAAGTTATTTTACATAAGATGAGGGAACCAGATCAAAATTTCCCGCGGTTGAAGCTGCGTATAACAGCTAGTCTAAAAATTCAAAGTGCTTTTTTGAATTATGTTTACTACAATTTAGTTTCTATTTTTCATTCTGTCTTCTACTATATTCAGATGTTATTTCCTCAGTCACTGCTTTCTTTGCCATATTATCCTTTTTCACGCAATTCATCCATCTTATATTCCTTTCGGTCACTTTCATAACTGTTTTTTCTTAACTGGTTAAGAAAAAATACCTTTTTGTATGTTGGACCTACCTCTACTTCTAATGTATTGACATCCATACTTCAAACCTTCTTTACAACATTACACTCATCTTTCCTCGTCTTATGGTCATATGGTCATTACACTCATCTTTCCTCGTCTTATGGTCATATGAGTGTAATGTTGTAAAGAAGGTTTAGAGTATGGATGTCAATACATTAGAAGTATAGGTAGGTCCAACATACAAAATGAGTATAATGTTATGGTCATACATACGCTTGATTCTCATTTTTTCCCTCACCGTGTCACTTTCAACAAACTTCATCTAATTTCCATTACCAATCATTTTCAAAATACAGTATTTAAACTAAATCACTAGAAAATTAAGTACCATAATAATAAATTAATAATAATAACGGTTATTTCAATGCAAGTACCAAATTTTTACAACGTTTATGAATTTCCATTCTGCGTACATCTGTGATTGTTGTTTTCCTTTTAGCACCGGGATTTTATGTCCCTGTTTCTCATATGTACTGGGTATTCCTGAGAGGCAGTGATCATCCGTGTGTGTGTGTGTTGTCATAATATGCAATTTATTAACACTTTTGCAGTAGAAGGAAAAGACAATATAATTATGCACAAAAATGCAATTATGTTTATTGACGAGTTATCTAGTGCGGAGTAAATGCATAGGTTGGTGTGTGTGTATTTGTGTGTACAGCACGAGAATGAAATTGATCTTGAACTTAAAAAGATCAATTCAATAGGTCTGATATCATAGATAGCTCATGTCTTTACTCAAGACGACCGACATAACCATATTATATTGGTGTCCATATGCCAGCTGGAGGTTAAACTGCCTAATCTTAGGATTATCAAATGAAGTTCATCATCATTGTTGATCTGTATTATAATAGCTGGTTTTTATAAATCCTTTTTGGTTATATTAGACGTATAGATTAGCATAGTTGCCGACCTTCATTCGACACGTAACCTTGCGCGACATGTGCCATATTTGCAAAAGCTGCAGTTTACTATTTCGTAATGATGTTAGTATAGTTATATTTGTAGATAAATATAAAGATTTATACAAAAGTGATTAGTGTTTGAAAGAATAAACTAACAAAGTAATTGTAAACATTACACGTCTACGTTTGTAGTTTTCGATGACACACATATCCCGCAGCATTACGAATATCAGGATTTTCCCTTTAGCCAATTGAAATGGTAAATTTATTTAGACTTAGTACGCAAAAGTCGGAGAACGCAGTTTTATTCTTTAGATGTGGGATCACAACACTCGTCCGGCCGCCATCTTTACAAAAGTGGTATGAATTGAAGTACTTACCCACGTGATACCAGGTTATTACGAGGTTGTCCACTTGAGCACTCCGCCGAATAGCGGTCAGATTTTACTATTTCGATCAAACTATTCACTGCGCAGAAAATTTGTAATCATTCTTGCAAATTAATAATTTTCTACTACTTAGATTTACGACTTTCAATCTTAGAACTATTATTACGAAGAATCGTAGAACTAATGAAAATAGATAAAACATTTTTTTCTCTACTAAACGCTGGCTGAACTGTGTGGACCGTTTTGTGTACATTGCAGAATAACGAGGCTAATATCTCGTGTTGTATTTCCGACGATGAGTAAGACAGTCAGAACTTACTGATGGGTATTTATGCTGTTCGTAAGAAGACCATTTTGTCTCGTCTCCTGCACTGGCGGCACAGAAACTCTCCTGACGTTCGCTTCGATTATACTATCAATTTATATTTGAACCATTATCGCGATCCAGAAGGGGACATATACTCTATATAGCTCTATATCACTCTTACTGTATCTCCCAAAATAGGATCTCTTATAAACACCTCGTGGTAGCGATGTAGGTCAAGAACAACGAGCATGTGTTAAAGGAATCTTGAAAGTAAAAAGTCGAAAAGTATGGTTTCTGGTATCTAGTGTGAACCAGAAAAATTTAAAATTTAATTTTTTTAAAACACATTCTGTTTAGATCTTCGAGAGAGTCTAAATAATAAATATACTAAAGGTTAGTTAACTGGAAGAAAAGACCTGTCAAATGGACTACCGGTTCGAAAGGCGACCCCGGCCTGAGAAGACTCTGGCAGGAAATATTTTTTATTTAGACTCGATACAGCAGTTTACAAGCAAGTTGCTTGAGTAGTAAGTCGAGCGAACAGCTTGTCTATCATATAAATAATCTAATCTTGTAATCTGGGCCCACGAACATAGATTGTAGATGTGACTGTACCTACATAATATAGCTTTGTATGTACTTTACATAATATATTTAGTTCAGTATGTTTATATTATAATATACCTATGTGATCTACATTATTTAAGTGTCAATCGTTAAGGCGAATAGATTGCCTAAAACTCTGACGTACAGAAATAATGTCTTATTTACAACTTACACTATAACACTAGAAATTCTTTTGAACAGATTTTTATAAATTTCTCTTAATTTTTTCAAAGTTATATATTTGGTTCAAATCACTGAATTTTGGGAGCTCACCAAGACTCTTATCTGTAAAGGCAGGTGGACACCTGCTGGTTGATGGACATGCGATTATTTTTAAAATTGCTCGTATGGTTCCATTCACTTATTTATAACACAATTACATCATGTTAGTTACTTAAGTATGTCATATAAGTTAAGATAGTACATTATTAGCATTACTAATTACATTTAGAAATTAACCTACAATATTTTCCAATACTCTTAATTCAATTTACCTATCGAAGTCCACTGCTGGGCTTAGGCCTCCCCTTAGCGTATTGTTTCCACGTAGACATGACGGGTTGGTATTGGATATTATTTCCAGTTTTCCTACTCTCGCAGTGATATCCTCTGCACATTTTCCGTTTGTCGCCTCTTCCGACACCCTTCGGATAAGATGGGGTGGTGATATTTTTTCTCCGTCCCCCACGGATGTAAAACGTTTATAACAATTCAAAAATCTGATATGTCTCAAGAGAATATTCTCGACCATCTTCCCGTTCGTTGAAAGAATACTCTCATGGTATTTTCCGCATGCGTAGCCTCTTGAACGACCATATCTGCTACACTTTTCAATAAATCTATAAATAAAAAAAATATGGCACTTCTGAAAGAATAGTGAAAATTCGGTTAAGATCTGATTTCGAAATTTGGTTAAATATTATCTCTTTAGCACAATTTGTTAGAATAGTGTAGTTAGTGTCGCGATGTGAGATCCAAAGTTGCTCTTTCATTTTCTAAAAATGTTTTAGTCACAGCGCCTGAAGAAAACTTTACTACAATATATCGAACTGTAGAAACGCACTTTTTTTTTTTTTTTTTTTTTTTTTTATCGTGCGCAATATCCCCACGGATACCACCTCCACCAAAACCGATGGAGGTGATTATGTCGGACTCGAACCGACCAAAACGCACGCCGATCATGGGTCCTTGATTGCCGGAGGTGAGATTATACAAGACATATCTCTCGCACCCCGGCAGACCCGGGGACATCTCTGTTGAGATGACCCTCCTCCCCCAATGCGGGGACCATGGTGTCCCCATCTAGCCCCTGGGTATGGGGTGGCATTTTGCGCCATCGCCGTGGCCTGCTTCTGCTAGGGTGACCGGCGGCTCCACCCGTCACCCCCAGGCCCGCGCTCATGGGGGACGGAGGTCATTTTGCGACCTCCGACGTCCGAGTCGCCTCCGCTCATCGCGGGCAGTGCGGGCCCGGAGTCTTCTCCAGACCCGCTCCGCCTCCTCCTTTTCGAGCATTACTTGCTCGCAGAAGGAGGCGGCGGCTGCCCAAGCACTCGCGCATCGTACCATCACCGTGAGCAAGGTGGCGAGCGAGACAACTCCCACCCCTAGGGCTGTCACTAGGACCCGCCTTGGCGTCTCCCACGCCGGGCACTCGGTCAGCGTGTGCAGCCCCGAGTCCTCGCTCGCATCACAGTGATGGCACTCGGACGTTGGCTCCTTCTGGATCCGACGCAGGTAATCCCCGAAGCACCCGTGCCCGGTGATCACCTGCGTCAGCCGGTACGAGAGGCTACCGTGTGGCCTCTCTAGCCAGTCCCCCATGATGGGTCTTACCGCCGCTACTACAGCGTGCCCTGCGCGTGATTGCCCAAGTCGTCGTTCCCACTCGGCTACCATGTCCCCGTGGAGCTGGGACTTCACAACCCGGAGCTCACTAGGCTCGGGTTCATGTCCCCGCTCCCGCGCCTCCTTTCGATACCGATATAGCACCGAAAGGGCTCTCGCATCCAGGATCCATGGTATCGATCCGGCGAGGAGACTCGCTGCGTCGAAGGATATCGTACGGTACCCCCTGATGACCCTGATGGCCATCGTGCGCTGCGGGTCGTGCAGTTTCTGCACGTGTCTGGCCTTCAGGGTCTCCGCCCATACTGGGCACCCATATAGGGCCATGGACCGTACGATTCCCGCGTAGAGTCTCCTACAGGAGTCATCCGGCCCCCTCATGTTGGGCAGCAGCCGTGCCAGAGCATTAGCTGTGCTCTTCAATTTGGGGGCCAAACTTCGGAGGTGCTCCCCGAAGTCCCACCGGCCGTCCAACACGAGCCCCAGATACTTCATCTGGGGCTTGATGCCGATGGGGATGTCTCCTACTGTAAGGCTGGATCCCTCTGGTGGCACGCGCCGAGGCCCATAAAAGAACATGGCCTCGGTTTTATGTAGCGCCACCTCGAGACCCAACCGCCGGATCCGTTCCACGACTTGGGCAACCGCGGTCGTGGCCTTCGAGGCCGCTTCGCGATGTGTAGCACCGTTCGCCGTCACTAACGTGTCATCTGCATAACACGTGACGGCGGCACCGTCACCGAGCTCACCGCGAAGCGCCCAGTCGTATCCGATGTTCCACAGGAGCGGCCCCAAGACCGATCCCTGCGGAACACCTCACGACATTTCTCGCCGACCGAGACCGGTCGCAGTTGGGTAGATGACAGCTCTCTCTGTCAAGTACGCCCCGACTATGCGGCGAAGGTAGAGAGGCACTTCGTGATACACGAGTGCCTCCCTTATGCAACTCCAGGGCAAGGTGTTAAACGCATTGGCAATGTCCAAGGACACCGCCAACATCACCTCGCCCCGAGCGACCGCATCCTCCGTCAGAGACCTCACGCGCATGATGGCATCCACCGTGGAGCGCTGCCGACGGAAGCCATATTGGCTGTCCGCTAGGTCCGGCCCCACCCCAGAGAGGTGCTCGACGAGGCGCTTTGCAATCACTCTTTCAAAGAGTTTGCACACCTCGTCGAGCAGCACTATGGGCCGGTAGGCGGACGGCGATTCTGCCGGGAACTGTAGAAACGCACTGGGCGATACAGATACACGTACTTCGAGGTAATCTCATATTGGCCCGACTTTCACTATTCCTCTTCGCAACGTGCTACACGTATTACAGAACCCAGCCACTAATTTCTGTACTTTGTATTATAAATAATGATAGCTTATAGCTTGATAGCCCTTGCAGTCCCTTGTAGCTTTTATCCTCTGTAGCTTTATAATAAACAATTTTTATTTTTATTATTATTTATTTATAATTTAGTAATATTACGTACCAGCAAGAAAAATAATGTTAAATATCTTCCCATCTTACAATTTGAAAGACAAAATATATGTTACACATTCGTTGCCACTAATTAATAAAATTAACTTGCATATTATTGTAACGGGAAGCGGGTTTCGGGATTGGAAGTAAACAACCTCGAGCGATTTTTACACTTTATTCAAGCCACCAACTCACAACAGTCTTTAGCGTATACACAGTCTATTGTCCGAGGCACTCGTACACACTTAGAGGACTGTACTGCAACGCACTGTCTTTACACACAGTCTCTAGAACGTCCACGTTCACTGAGCGTTTTTAGTTCACAGCACATGCAGTATTGCACATGCACCACTAGCACTTTCACTTGTACTTTTCACTTTACTTCTTCTTCTTGTTTCCACTTCAACCACTGAGACTGAACTGCCCTTTTGGCGCTCCTGGTGCTGTTTATATACCATGCAGAATCTTCTGGAAATCCTAATTTCGCTAGTCTTTTCGTTCGTCATTACGATCGTAATTTCGATTCTCTTTATTTACAATTATTCTAGTTGAAATTGTCAAACGCTTCAATCATTGACGGCTTACGTCATGAGTGGTGACATTCGTAACACTGCCCCCTCCTAAGACATGCTCGTCCCGAGCATCGTTAGAACCGTAGTAACGAGCCAGTCTGTCGACGTGAACCACTTTAGCGGAGCTTCTTGGCGTCTTTTGGATTCTATAAGTGACATCATTAATTCTTGTTATCACTTTGTAAGGTCCTTCCCAACTTGGCTGAAGTTTCGGTGATAATCCTTGCTTCCGTACCGGGTTATGAAGCCATACTGACGACCCTTCCTCAAAACACCTTAAATTGGCACTTCTGTCATAACGTGTTTTCATTCGTTCACTGGCTTGTAAATTTGCTTCTCTCATATATCTGTGAACTTTATCCATTTTTCTCCTTAACTCATCAGCGTAATCTGTTATTGAGTTAGGTGAATCAGGAGGGCACCCCGTGAGGAGTTCTGCCGGTAGCCGAAGTTCTCTGCCAAAATTTGCATGAGCTGGAGTTATACAAGTGCTTTCGTGAACCGCTGTACGATACGACAACAGAAATAGTGGAAGATACTCGTCCCAATTCCTCTGATGCGAATCGACTATCTTCGCCAAATGCTGCTCCAAAGTTCTATTAAAGCGTTCCACCATACCATCTGACTGCGGCCGATAAGGTGTCGTCCGCGTCTTATGAATTTTCAACATTTTGCAAACTTCTTGAAATACTTGCGATTCAAAGTTTCGTCCTTGATCACTGTGAATTTCAAGGGGTAATCCGAATCGACAAAAGACCTCATTCACCAGTATAGTCGCAACCGTAAGAGCTTCTTGATTCGGTATTGCGAACACCTCCGGCCACTTAGTGAAGTAATCCATCACTACCAATATGTAACGATTGCCATTCATTGATATAGGAAAAGGTCCGGCTATGTCTAAAGCTATCCTTTCCCAGGGAGCTCCGACATTATACAATTGCATCTTAGCTCGACTTCGTGTTTGTGGACCTTTAACAGATGAACATGGTACACATTTTCTACACCAATCTTGGACGTCTTCCTTACAGTGTAACCAATAAAAATGTTCTCGTATTTTTAATAAAGTTTTTCTAACTCCAAGATGTCCACCTGACACTCCATCATGAAAAGCTCTAAGTATTTCCGTCACTTTTGCTTTTGGTACAATAATTTGTATATGTGTACCATTTCTATATATAGAATCCAAAAGACGCCAAGAAGCTCCGCTAAAGTGGTTCACGTCGACAGACTGGCTCGTTACTACGGTTCTAACGATGCTCGGGACGAGCATGTCTTAGGAGGGGGCAGTGTTACGAATGTCAAACGCTTCAATCATTGACGGCTTACGTCATGAGTGGTGACAGGATTACGTCAGGTGGACATCTTGGAGTTTTTCTAACTCCAAGATGTCCACCTGACACTCCATCATGAAAAGCTCTAAGTATTTCCGTCACTTTTGCTTTTGGTACAATAATTTGTATATGTGTACCATTTCCAGACACGCTCTCCCATTTTCGGCATAGTAAGCCATCATGAAGTATCAAGCTATTCCATAAAGCCCAATAACTTTTAGTTGCAGAGCTCAAACCAGCAACTTCATTCCAAGCTGGACGAGGAGAGGAACTCGTTAACCATTCCAGAATCGGCTTTAAGTCGTTATCTTCCGCTTGTGAATTTCGCATGGCGTCATTATCCCAGCTTTCATTAAGAGAATCTGTTCTTATGACTCGTATAATTGTGTCTTCTTTTCCCTCTTGTCTTTCACAATGTTTACAGTCATCGGCACAAGGTCGGCGAGACAAAGCATCAGCATTTTTATGTGAGCCACCACTTCGATGTTCTATTTCGAAGTCGAACTCTTGTAATTGCTCGATCCACCGTGCGACTTGACCTTCTGGATTTTTGAACTGTAGAAGCCACCTCAACGCCGAATGGTCCGTCCTAATAAGAAATTTGCGTCCTAGTAGGTATTTCTTGAAATGTTGTAACGTTTTTACTACGGCCAGAAGCTCCCTCCGCGTTACACAATAGTTTCGTTCAGGTTTTGATAGCGTTTTACTGAAGTAAGCTATAACAACCTCTTGATTTTCCTTCCTCTGTGACAGTGTTCCACCGATGCCTAGGTTACTGGCGTCCGTATCTACAACAAACTCGTTTCTTCCGTCAGGGTAACCCAATATAGGTGCTTCACAAAGGCGTTCCTTAAGTTTTTCAAAAGCTTTCTCACATTCTTGATCCCAAACGAAAGTTCGCTTCTCTTCTGTTAGTCTGTGTAGTGGCTTCGCGATATCGGAAAAGTTCTTCACAAAACGACGATAATAAGAGCAGAGCCCCATAAAGGCTCGCACCTGTGTTTTGTCCTTCGGCGCCGGCCACTCTTTTACGGCAGAGACTTTTGCGGGGTCTGTTTCTACTCCATTTTCAGAGATGACGTGTCCCAAATAATTGACCTGCCTCTTGAAAAAGCTGCATTTTTTTAAATTCAGTTTTAAGCCTGCTCCCTTAATTTTGCTGAGCACGCTTTCCAACTTCTTAAGATGATCATCGAAATCTCGCCCCACTATGATAACATCATCAAGATACACCAGACATGCTTCTCCTATTAATCCCGCAAGGACTCGCTCCATCAGCCTTTCGAAGGTCGCAGGTGCGTTGCATAAACCAAAGGCCATAACCTTGAACTGCCAGAGTCCTTTCCCAGTAGAGAATGCAGTCTTCTCTTTATCCTTGGAATCCATTTCCACCTGCCAGTATCCACTTTTCAGGTCCAATGTAGAAAACCATTTCATTCCACTCAGGGTGTCTAGTGTGTCGTCTATTCTCGGTAACGGATAACAGTCCTTCTTCGTAATGTCATTCAGTCGGCGATAATCGATGCAAAACCTGGTTGTACCGTCCTTTTTCTTAACTAAGACAACTGGAGAGCACCAAGGGCTAGAAGAAGGTTCTATTACTCCATTTTCTTCCATTTCTTTTATCAGACCTTGAACTTCTTCTTCTTTGGCAAACGGTATTCGTCGAGGGCGTTGGCGGATTGGTTGTGCATCTCCAGTATTTATTTGATGTTTTACTAACCCAGTCTTTCCGATGTCTTTGTCACCCTCAGAGAAAATGTCACTGAAATGTCTCAACAAATTCTTTGCCTTGACTAACTCTATAGCACTCATATCTTCCTTACAGTCGACAAAGATTTTACCGACATCTATTTTTCCTTCAGAGACCTTCGTCTTCTCTTGGCAACTTCTTAACCACTCTATTTCTTCACCTACTCCAATAAGGGTACCTCTTTTTAAGATCTGCGTATCACTGCTCAAATTAAGCACTGGTACCAACATGTTTTTAGACATCCCGACTACCGTTCTAGCTGGTATCCATGAGTTATCTCCTTCTATCTTTTCAATAACTAAACAACGTCGGCAACTTTTTCGTGGATCTTTATTCATTGTAACTGGTACAAGTGACTGAGTACTTGGTGGTAGTTCGGTATCTCGAAGGCAGTAGATTTTACCTCCAACACCTCCCTTTATAGGCACCTCTGTTGTTCCACATTTAATGACTCCGTTTACGATATCAATTTTGCACTGATGATTTTTCATAAAGTCCAAACCGATTATGCAGTCATCTACTATATCAGCTACTACAACTTCTTGCCAAAAGAGTTTATCGCCCATCTTAATTGCCACTACCCGTTCTCCTTTAACAGGTATACGTTGACCGGTAGCTGTAGTTAAATGTATAGTTTCTGTCTGGTTCTTTATCTTTCCACAGTCCTTCAAAATCCGTAACCCAACTACCGTACGCGATGCTCCAGTATCCAAAGTTAATTGACATGCAATTCCGTTTATTCTTCCACTGACAGTTAGACTATTTCCATCCGTGCTTTGATAAATCTTGACTTTTGGGGCTTCACGACTTCCGGCCAACGTCCACCCCTTAAACTTGGCCGGAATTAGTTTTCCGCCGTCTCCGATGCTTGTATTCCTGCGTCGGTCCTCAACGTCGTACGGTTCGGACAAGCATTCCTGAGATGACCTCTTTCCCCACATTGATAACAGCGGGGAGCGAAGTTCCTTCGTCCATTTTCTTGCTCGGATGTCACTACTCTTCGCAGGCGTCCACTCCCAGTTTCACCACGGACGGCTTCTACTTCAAGTGCGTGTGCCACAGCTTCTTTGACTTCCGGATGATGGGCCAAACGTACTGCGGCTCTTACTTCCTTATCACGAATTTCATCGACGAAGGTTTGTAGCAGCATCCTCTCAATGAACGTCGTAGGAGAGGACTGATATGCCTTCCTCACAAGCTTCTCTACTTCTAAAGCCCATTGTTGCAATGTCTCTGTAGGCTTTTGTACCCTGTCCCGAAGCTGTGCTCGGAATACATGCTCCAGGTGTGCATCGCCGTACCTTGACTCTAAGGCATCAAGGAGCTCTTGATAAGAAGCCTCAGTCTCTATGGCCTCTAACACTGTTGCTGCTTGGTCTCTCAGGGCTAAGGTGAGTCCAGTCCTCGCTTGTTCTTCATTCCAGCCGTTTAACTGTACTACAGCTTGAAACTGTCGCTTATATGCATTCCAGGACGATGTTCCGTCGTATGGAGGCACCTTGAAGCTTCCTCCCGAAGAGACTACGGCAACCGGTGCAGTTGTGCCTGAAGCCTTGATTTTACGTAGATCGCCCTCAACTGTTGAGATGCGCGCTTGATGGTCCGCTATTATGCTTTCATGGCTTTCTACCGTTTTCTGCACCTCCTCCACTTTCTTAATAGTCTCCGTGACTACTGAGAGTACTCGGTCTCCCATCGCTTGTAGTTGCTCCTCCTGGCGGCGCGCTTGTTCCTCCTGGCGGCGTGCTTGCTCCTCCTGTATGGCGCGCAGTTGTTCCTCCTGGCGGCGCGCTTGTTCCTCTTGCATTGCGCGCAGTTGTTGGAAGAGTGCACTTATGTCCATCGGCGAAGGTGCACTTAGAGGTTCCTGAGTAGCTGAACCATGTGCGGGGACAGCAGAGCGTCCTTCGCCAGCATCACGCCGATCACTAGGGCCTTCGACATGTGAGACCGCTGGGTCGGGTTCACCTTGTTCCCGTCCCGTAGTTCTGGACCGTGTGTTGGGTCGCTCTGGATGGTCTCTTGGTGTGAACGGCATCGTTTCTTCCAATCCCACTTCTGACACCAATGTAACGGGAAGCGGGTTTCGGGATTGGAAGTAAACAACCTCGAGCGATTTTTACACTTTATTCAAGCCACCAACTCACAACAGTCTTTAGCGTATACACAGTCTATTGTCCGAGGCACTCGTACACACTTAGAGGACTGTACTGCAACGCACTGTCTTTACACACAGTCTCTAGAACGTCCACGTTCACTGAGCGTTTTTAGTTCACAGCACATGCAGTATTGCACATGCACCACTAGCACTTTCACTTGTACTTTTCACTTTACTTCTTCTTCTTGTTTCCACTTCAACCACTGAGACTGAACTGCCCTTTTGGCGCTCCTGGTGCTGTTTATATACCATGCAGAATCTTCTGGAAATCCTAATTTCGCTAGTCTTTTCGTTCGTCATTACGATCGTAATTTCGATTCTCTTTATTTACAATTATTCTAGTTGAAATTGTCAAACGCTTCAATCATTGACGGCTTACGTCATGAGTGGTGACATTCGTAACATTATAATTGTATATGTTATTATCTAAATTATATTTTGTTGCCTGTTTTAATTGACAATGTAAGTACATATTAATGTGAAACAACAACGTAAATGAAAGTTGTTAATGATTAAAACCGGTTCTGGATATTACCCACTGTCACGTTAATTGAAAATAAGCATTGCTCCTTTATCTACTGTGCAAGTATGCACTAAGTACCTACCTATTTATTTTACTGATTTTCTTAATGTACCTAGAGTAACTCACAATTCGCCCTTAATACCGTCAGCAAATGAATCCTATTTTCAAATTCACAGTCCACCATTTTGATAATTAGGGGACTGGGCGGCAGGGCATGCCGTAGTAGCAGCGCGGCGGTACGACTAAACATGTAAGGCTACCGTGTAGCCTACACGGTAGCCTCTTGTACCGGCTAGCGCAGGTGATCACCGGGCATGGGTGCCTCGGGGATTACCTGCATTAGATCCAGAAGGAGCAGAAGGTCGTCATCGTCACTGTAATCTGAGCAAAGAATCAAGGCTGCACACCGGTGTCCACTGTGAGCAAGTAAGGCTCGAGAAAGAGGCGGGGGAACGGGTTTGTAGAAAACTGTGGCCTGAATGACTTCTATCCTCCATGAGAGAGGGCGTGGTGACGCGTGGAGCCGCCTGTCACTTTAGCAGAAGCAAGCCGGGGCGGTGGCTCAAAGAACACCTCTCCATATCCGGCGGATAGAGCAGGACATTGTGGTTCACCCATCCAAGAGGTTCTCGAACCTCTAAAAAACTCGAACTCGAAAGAGAAGGCCCGGGTCTGCCAGGGTAAGAGGAATAAATTGGTTTATAGACACTACTCTTGATTCTTTCCATTACAATTATATTAGTCTTAAAACACTGGACTATTGGGACTTCATCAAAGCCCTCATCCTCATCTGGGAGCCGGTACACCTTTCGGTTGATGGACGAGGCTCTAGTGTCTTCTTAGGGTTAAGTGTTCTGGTGAAAACCCAAAAACACTACCAAATGCAAATTCTAAAGGGGAGAAGGAGTGCTGAACCCAGGTGAAGCCAGCTTCACAGATACAAGGAACCATGATGAACCAAGATGACGATGATTCGCTTTGAAATAAGACAATATGTTTTGAAGTCACAGGCCACCATTTTGTTAGTTAGCGGGCTGGATGGCAGGACATGCGATGCTGAGATGGGGCCCTATTTGGGGCTCGCACAAGTAAAGTAAAGTGTAAAGTTAATTAATTAATAAAATACTTTGAATAATGTACCCATCATGCATTGTGTGTGGTCGCAAATAAAATATTTTCTTTCTTTCTTTTTTTCAAATACTGCTATAATACCATCCACCATTCTAATAGTCCAAAACATGTTCTACGGCATACAGTAAGTGTAATGAGTAAAAGTGTTCACACTGTAAGAATTTAACCAAGTTGTGCGAGTGCGTGCACGTCCTGGGTTCAACTCTTGAGACGAGTAAAATGGTGCAAAATTAAGGGGCTACACATTTTCTTATGATCACTTTCTAAAGTAATACCGAAGTGCATTCATTTGTCATTATTCGAAAAGGTTGTTTATATACTTACATTAAATAAGTATTACACAACAACGCTGTTTTCTTCTTAACCATCTTAGTTACGGTAAATATCCCATATTTTTCAGTAACTGATAGGTACTTAACATTTATTTTTGTATCTTGATATAGTAAGACAATTACAATTTACAATATTAAGTGTTGGAAATTGGAAAGGAAGACTAACAATTTTTTTCTCTCATTAATGTTTTACAATTCCTTGTAGGTATGTTTACATTTGCTCACATATCTATAGCACGATTACATCTTATCAATTACTTTGTGATAGTACAATAATAGTAGTATTATTAATTACGTTTTGAAATTAACCATTTTTATATTTTGTATTTTCATTCTAGATAATTATAAATGGCACCTCACGGATGTAATATGTATAACAATTCAAAAATCTGATATGTCCCAAGAAAAAATTCTCGACCATCTTCCCGTTCGTTGAAAGAACACTCTCATAGTATTTCCCGCATGTTTAGCTTCCCGAACAACCATATCTGCTACACCTTTCAATGAATCCATAATATTTGACCAACTATCGGGAAGTTCTCGAATTTCCTGTGATTCCACACCAGGTAACCATTGTATATAAAGAACCTGAAAAACAAACCTGGTGAAAATATTTTCACTTTATGTATGCATGAATATGACTATTAAATGGGCATTGGACATTGAGCCTTTGGTCCCAGTAGTTGGAGCCTTAAAAAGTCAGCCTAGTCAACTACAGTAATTCAATATCGCCATTTGGTTGTAGCGGTAATATATCGAAGATCAGTCGCATTTTAATTGGACTAGAAAATTGATCCCTACCCTTTATTCAACTAAAGGCTTAGAAAACGATGATTTGTGAAATTACGGTGCCACTAAGAATTTATAATAATATGGCACTTTAAGAAGAAGAGTGAGCGATAGGATTGCTAAAGTTTATAAAATATGATCTCTTTCTCTCTAACACAATGTTGCGTCGCGACAGTCACAATTTAAATATTTCTTTCCCATCTCAAAAAATGTTCTTTCAAAAAATACTCACAGCGCCTAAAAAGAAACCTTGACTACAATATACCGAACTGTAGTATCGCCCATACAGAGTATAAACATGTTACACTACTTCGAAGCAATCCCAAACTGACCCGACTAGCACTAATCCTCTTCGCAACGTGCTATTACAAAACCTGGGTGGGTTTTGATTGCAAAACCCAGCCAGGTATTAAGCTAATAGCTAGTTAAAAACACACCTCCGAGGTAATCCCATGTAGTTAGATTCGACTTTCACTATTCTTCTTCGCAACGTGCTAATACAAAACCTAGCCACAAATTTCTGTACTTTGAATTATAATTGAGTAATACTACGTACCATTAAAAAAAATAATGTTAAATATCTTCCCATTTTACAATTTCAAAAATATTCAGTACACATTCGTTGCCACCAATTAATTAATGATATAATTGTATATCTGATTACCTAAAGTATTTTTTGTTACCTGTAATTATTGATAATGTAGGTACACATTAATAAGATACAAGAACGTATGTGAGAGTTGTTAATGAATAAAACCGGTTCTGGATATTATCCACTATCACGCTAATTGAAAATATGTCGCATAAACCTTTATCTACTGTGCAATGCGCTAAGTACTTATTAATTTCACATTAGGTACTAACTTGCAGTGGCGTGCATAAAAATAGACCTAACCCAAAACAGATAAGGCAAGCACTCAAAAATGTCTACCTATTACTCCTACTCTGTCTAAAAACTTTGCACGTCACTACTGACTTGTTGAATACGTATCGTCAGCAAATGGGTCCCTTTGTTGTTTCAAAATTGTAAATTACTTGAAATATTTACAATTAGCAAAAGATTTCTTCATTTTACTGTTTTATAGAATGATGGATAGATAAGATCTATTTCTGTTGGATATAACGCCGTTGAATATCGACGGTACCTCAATACCACCGATCGAGAAAATATTCATAGCGAAAGAAATTAGGTTATAACTAAATGTACTTAGCTAATTGTAAATATTAAAACACGGGCAGTGTTTGCTTGAACTTTTTAACAGGTGCAATCCATGGCGACCGCAAATTTGTAAATGAAAAAAAATTAAATGAAATTTCGAGAAATTGTTCAACTTAACTACCTATCGACAAATGTACTTGAATTGTTAGTCTACAACTTTAATCAAATTGACTTCATCTACCTATATTTGAGTTCTGTGAAAGCTTATCTTTTTATATAACTCAAAGAAAATAATTTTCGAATATTCAAACAATTTTTCAACTTGGTTTGAATCTCGAATCTTGATTAATTTATCAATGATATCAAAGCTTTATATCAAAATGACCAGTCATTATCATCATCAGATCAAATAGATCAAATAATAATAATAATAGAAAAGAACAACAAAAGTGGTTGATATCCCATTAACATTATTATAATAAAATGTACCAAAATTTAATTTTAACTTTGTAAGGTTAATTTTTTTATTTATGTGTTGCATAAAAACATAGCTAAAGGTTTTCATGATATTCGCTATTTATATATTTACATACATGCATAAACTCACGCCTATATCCCCGAAGAGGTAGGAGGACGTGCTAGCACCCACATTTCGTCAGTTTATGTTTAAGTCCCAATGGTGGCGAACCTATTGCCATTAAACGGGCACTTATAAACCTGTGATAAATACACACATAACTTCGAAAAACATCGATAAGTCATTGGTGTGTGCCATGGTAACTGGGATCGAACCCGAGACCTCGTCTCAGCAGTCCATTACCCATACCACTAGGCTGCCGCGGTTTTTTCAATCACTCTATTTATTAAAAAAAACCGCATCAAAATCCGTTGTGTAGTTTTAAAGATTCAAGCATACATAAATAAGATTTCAGATATAGGGACAGAGAAAGCGACTTTGTTTTATACTCGGTAGTGATGAAATTTAATTGTACCGTGTATTTAGCAAGCTATAAAAGATCATAAGAAATGGGTACAGAGTAAAAACAATGAAGTAATCAACATTCAAGCTATAATTATACCAGTGATATGAACATGAAATGAGCTGATCGTCATTAAGCTGGTCCATTTTTATTACTGATAACTCTAAAAAACTATAGATTAGATCATTTGCGAATACGGTCTTAGACATGTGTGTTATAGAAGATGGGACGAATATTCCTGACTTTATTTTTACTGGTAAAATGTTATTTATTTGAAGAAACAAATGTAAAAATATGTTTCTTCTCTTTATTACTATCTCATATTCATCTTCTTCCTGCCCATGATCAAATGTATTGTGAACCTACGATTGCATTCTCATTATTTCAATATTCCCTCCCTTTTCTTGCTTTATTATCACTTTTACGCCCTCCATTTATTGCCTCTTCTCCACTATCCACCTTACCGTACGATATTTCCAGATGTATATCACTATCACTACATAGTATAAAATAAATTCGCGTATTCTGTCCCTATTTTTCTTGTCCCTTTGTATGCTTAAATCTTTAGAACTACGCTACGGATTTTGATGCGGTTTGTTTCAATAGATAGAATGGTTAAAGAGGAAGCTTTATATGTATATAACATCATGCTACGACTAACTGGTGCGGAGCAGGAAAGAAAAATGTTGCAAAAACGGGGTGACGCAAACGAAGTCGCGCGGGTCAGCTAGTTAACAATAAATAACATAAATAAAGTAAAATATACAATAACTTTAACCCGGATAAAAAAAAATTACAATATTATGTATGACATAATAATGTTTACAATATTTTATAATACCTAGCTGACGTCTGCGGCTTCTTGTTCGGGAAAAATATGGGAACGTTTTCTCGGGATAAAAAGTTAGTTATATGCTATTCCCTAAAGCTGTAAGATCCACTAACAGTTATAATTTTTTATCCTTTTCGATAAGAAAATGGAGATATCTATTCAAGGCTTACAAAAGAGAAAAACCATTACAAATACAAGAAACGAAGTAAATATATAAATAAAAATAATTTATATAATTATTATTACTATTCATACAATTCAATCATTTTCAGACAATTTTCATTGAACTGTCAATCCAGTCAACCCTACGACGTGTGCTGCCCTATAGTTGGGGAAGAATAATGGATACTTTGAAAACGGTTGGGGACAGAATCGCCATGGAAGCAAATTCTCGTGGAAACAATATGAAAGTATTTTATCAAAGGACGGGAATATGGTCTAGAGTCTTATCTTGGAGCATTAGGGACTTTTAAATATCTAATAATATATTTATCTTCAATAAAAGGACAATTTTTTTATCGTGCACAAAATCCCTACGGATACCACCCGCCGTCACCTGTTGAGGTGATTATGCTGGACTCGAAACGTCCAAAATGCATGCCGTCTATGGGTCTTTGACTGCCGGAGGTGAGATTATACAAGACATATCTCTCGCACCCCGGCAGCCCCGGGGAAATTTTGACAACTCTTTATTTTTTACCATGGGTGACAATTGGTGCGGATTTCTTGCACCGAAGTAATAGTAATACCCACATTATCATCTCAGCGTTGATGATGTTGAATTTCTATTGCCTTCAGCAGTACGTACCCTTAGATGTCATCCGGATACAAAGGAATTATGCAATCATGACAAGTGCTCGCAAATTTTAAGAGTACATAAACACATTGTTGAATATGTACTATTTATGTGTATAGCCTCTGTGACGCGTATGAACGAACCCCGGTCAGTGCAAATATATGTATTTATTAAAAGTATATTAGCAACCCAAATTACTAATATTCCCTCTAACCCCTCCAACTAAACTCAAATACTTGTGATAGGAGTGGGTCCACGTCGGTAGTGTAATGGCCAGGATTCGAACTCGGGACCTCTCGATCGCAAAGTCGACTCCTTAACCACTAAACTACCGACGCTTGTCCACCAAGCTGCATGATATGACTGTTTGTATTAGTCTGATTGTGCATAGGAGAACACGTTATGCCTTCGGTCCCGGTTGTCATGCGAATATCGTTTCTTTGGAGCCCTAACAAGTCCATCAACTGGTTTATCTCCAATACAACGCCCATGTCTCGGGGTTCTAGAAACCACCACGACGCAGCTAGACTGAATAAAGCGGACTCCGGACTCCGAGGTGACAGTTATGGAGGCGACGGGGATTAATGCAAGGATGATGATGATGCCTATTGAATGGGAAATTATAATATGTATACGTTTTAGAACTTTTTCACATTAAACTTGTCGAATTTTACCGTTACCTGTCATAATGTTGACCTGTCATTTATTATTGTGACAAGGTTCCAAAGTGTATAGGTAGATACATATTATTGCAGGTGACCGTACTAATTTTCACGATACGATTTTACAACAATAATGTTTTTACAGAAATAATAAGATCACGCGATCATGCAAATTACTAATTCACGCTATGATCGTGAATTGGTTTATTTTAAAACAATTGTTTAAACGTCACTGGCCTTAATTCGCCTACAAGGACTTCTGGTAACAGTAACTAAACCTACAAACAATTTTTTTTTAAGAATATTAGCAACCGAAATTACTAATTCCTTTAACCCCTCCAGCTAAGCTTAATGGCTTATGTTAGGAGCAGGTTCACGTTGGTAGTGTAATGGTCAGGATTCGAACCCCGGACCTCTCGATCGTAAGACTGACTCCTAAACCATTAAGCTACCGACGCTTTATTTGAACTCGAACAAGTATATATAGCTTATCTGGTAGTACTTAGTCAAAACCGAGGTGTGAAAGTGGCAGAGTATACCGGTTGATTTTATAGTGGTTTTGGAAAAAAAGATTTTGGCCACAATTTCGATAATAAAATCGTAAGGAAGTAATTACATACGGTATCCCCAGAGATGAGCGACAAAAAATGCAATCACTTGCGAAAGGGTCATTTTCTTACATTACCTATATCTTATTCTTGTCTTATTCCAGTCTATGTATGTTATTAGCTTTTAGTACTGCGCTAATTATTATCACGGGACTGTCCTATAGCGATAGTGTTAGGCGCCCACAATTAACAATTTTGTAACTGAACGCTGGTTACAGAATTTTTGAGACTGACTGTATTAAAACAATTTTACAATTGGTATACGGTCGCAAACCAATTTTCCTATGTTAGAAGTTAGTCACGACATTTATTATTTTTTTACAAAGTCGATCCGCAATATAAGATAACAAAATGCGATGACTGACAGAAGTGTATTCATCAAAATATAACATAATAGTAATATGAGCCATTTGAAAGTGGTTGCATTTTTTTTTGTAGCTCACCTTTGGTTCTATAAGAGAAGATACTTTTATATTAGTGTTATATGCAGAGGTATATGCATACTATCATAATAATGATTGATAGAATTAATCAATATATCTAATGGCAGCTGTCCACAGTGCATGATTCTATAAATTCTATCATCACGCACGTTCGTGGATATTTTGTGTTTACATATACCTACGTGTTTCGAAGTCACAAACTTGACGCACTGTTACATACCTGTCTGTTATTCTAAAAATGATCTATTCCGTGTCTAACCAACGAATCATACATTGTGAAACCACCTTAAATTTATAGCATTACTTATAAATGCTGGTGGTATTATATTATTCATCATCTATATTTCAGCCATATCCACTGTTGAACATAGCCCTCCATCATGGACCTAAAATCCGACCGGTTGGAGACGGTATACATCACCATCCTATACCTCGCCTACCAGTACATGCTCTCAATTCTAGATCATTTCGACTCTAACGCCGGTTTTTCTTACTGTATACCCCGCCCACAGTCACTTCAGGTTTTTATATTGTCAATATTGTCATTTTTTAATTATTACAAATAATACAACATATTTATTGGTTATTATAATCTTGAATTGTCCAAGATAAGATTCTTGACCATGGTCCTGTTCTGTGAAAGTACACTTTCATATACTGGCCATAAGCATTCACCATATTACTGACTCTTTTTGCAAAACCGTGCAGTGCATCTAAAATATTGGTCCAAGTTATAGTCTGTCTCCGTTTATGTGACTCATTTGTCTTTACAAAAGATATATTTTGAAAAATTGCACTCTGAAAACGATCAAATATTTAATATCAAAAATCGATTTCTACATTGATTTCAAACAGTTGTATAAATAAAAGGGTTACTGAAATGTTATAATAAATAAATTAATAAATACTACTTTTTAACTAGACGTCCCGAAGAGCGAAACCTATGATCGGGCCCGCTTCGTGAGCACACAACGATGGCAACTTCAAAATGCCGTCGATTCGACAGAAGAAGAACTAGATTTAGAATCAAGATTATTTGTTTATAAAAATATGTGCGTAAATAAAATAATAAACAAAGTTTCATCACCATCATCATTTCAGCCACAGGACGTCCACTACGCGGAACATAGGCCTCTACCATCGACCTCCAATCCGACTGGTTGGAGGCGGTCTGCATCTAACCCACTACCACTTCAGCTTGCTAACCTTGTGGGCTATGTTGGCAACTTGTGTTCTTCTACGGATCTTCTCAAAGTTTATCATAATGTATTGTTTTAGATTCTGATACGAATATAACAGCTAAAATATAGCTTATCATAATTAGATTATAATATTTACCAGTAAAACTAACAATAGTAAGGAACTTCGGGACATTTTTTTTCAAAACTAAGTACAACAAAGTTTTCCATTCACATTCTGATACCACATCTGTATGATAACGCTGTGTTTGTTCATCTACTTGTATGTGTAATTAATTTTCTTTTTATGGATTCGTAGTAAAATAATAAAACGTTGCAACTTTTTTGAGTATTTTAAACAAAATCGTATTGTGAATAGTTAAGAGGTAACAGTAGTCATAAGATGCAATGATTATGTTGTGCCTGCAATATGATTATATTTATTGGCATCTAGCCAACTTTATGGCAAAATGTGTTTGGACGAGACATAGTAATATATTGTACCACATTACGCGTAAATAAATAAATCTGAATTTGAATATAGTTTCTGTTGCTTTCAGTTAGCAGTACAAGAGGTCTGGTATCCTTATAGAGAGTCAACGTAGCTCTGGCAATCTTCACTTGCTGAGCACTAGAGATACTTTTCTTCAATATATTATAATTTTGATGCCAGTGCTTATATATTGGCATCAAAATTATAATATATTGGAGAAAAGTATCTCTATATAAGCACTGGCATCAAAATTATAATAATACTAGCTGTTGCCCGCGGCTTCTGATCCCGTTCCCGCTGCTCCGTTGGGTATGAAAAATAGATGTAGGCTGATTCTCAGACCTACTCAATAATAATATTGAGTAGGTCTGAGAATCACAAAATTTCATGAGAATCGGTCAAGCCGTTTCGGAGGAGTATGGCGACGAAAACTGTGACACGAGAATTTTATATATTAGATAATAAGCTACCGAAAAAAATTCGGTCATGTTCAGACATTTGTGTATTTAAGCGCATCTTGGTTTAACTATCTTGTATTTAATTAAAATTCTGTTTATGTTATGTTATGTTAATTTCGATTTAATTTTATTCTGTATACTTATTACACATTTAAATACTTATCATTCACTGACATTCACTAAATAATTTCATTATATTTACATAGTTATTTTATATTGATATTGTTTTATATTCTAATTTTGTTACTATTTAATAATATTTAATTGATTTCGTATACCTTAAGGTGGGAAATAGAAGAGCATAAATGGTTTACTATAACATCTTTGTACCCCCTATGTCGAACGAAATAAAATTGATTATGAATATAATAAAAATCCTTTTGCGTCATCCTAATATAAAGGAATTGTGTTATTCCAAGTTTTCACATAATATGTAGCGTACCTAACTACTGTCGAAGATGAATAAAATTGTTTTCCTGATGCAATCTTACGACAAATATGTTAGTAAAGCAATAATGACGTGATCATGAACTGGTTCATTCAAGGAAAATAGCACAGTGATGCGGGTGAGGACTCAGGGCTGCACGCGATCCCAGACAGCTTGCGAATTTAGCCTGGGTTGCACGATCGTACTTTAACATTTACAGTAACACCATTTGACAATTGTTAAAATCACGTTATAACTTGATGCTAACTGTAACCGGCCACGTTCAAACGTGAAATTCTATTAAAAAGATAACTATAACAGAGCTACTAAATAGACTGGTGCAACACATTAAGCCAAACCATTAGAATCATATGTTACTGTTGCTGTTAAATTTGATGGAAACCTTAACTTTAACTGGTAGTTGGAGCAAATAAGCCTTAGACTGTTCAAGCCCCACATAACCAACATGCAACTATACTTTTCAGTGTAACGTCAGACTGAAAAGCATAGTTGCAAGTTGCTTATGTAAGTAATGTTATGATGGTTATGTCGGTTATGTGGTGTCGGTTATCTATTACATAATAAATAATAGTGAACTTATTGCCACCAACCATGTTTGTCACCGACTGTACCTTTACTGCCAAATAGAGATCAGACCCACGTTTAGGATTTTTGAGGTGGCAATTCTAGTATTCTAAGTTGGGAGATACATGGGCGGGTAAAAAAAGACATGGTAGGTACAGAAGTAAATATTATATTTAAATTACTAGGTTAGAAATAACAAGGTAGGAACATGATTCTGCAAAATATATCACGCAAGGCAGAAAATCATGAGTAGCCCATCCCCAGTATTGAATGATTAACACAATGCGTGCTGGTCTGTTTAGGAACAAATCGACGACGAATCTGATGCACCATTATGAGTACTTGCCTGCGCTTTTGTAAGTGATATTTAGATGTAGATGATCAGTGCGATCATTTCAATGTCTGTCCAAGGAATCCCACATTTTGGAAAACCACCTTAACATAGTAACATAACTTGTACAACTAATAAAGCATTTGCCAAGAATATACTTAAGTCTTGCACAAATGCTATTAGGTAATCATACAATCAGTCTAAATCACTCTGTACTGTTCTCTGGTCCCTCTCGTTTGGGGGTTTTATAATCTTGTATTTTCCAGGATAATATTCTTGACCACGGTCCTGTTCTGTGAAAGTAAACTTCCATATATTGGCCATAATTATTTACGATACTCCTGACTCTATTTGCAAAAGCTTGTAACGCATCTAAAATATTCGTCCAGGCATTCGTCCGGTTATGTTTATATGACTCTTTCGCTTTCACCAAAGATATGTGTTGAAAAATTGCACTCTGAAAATGATTAGATCATTGGTTTCAAATAGTTTTATAAACAAATATTATTTCTATATCAAAATATGTACGTAAATAAAATATTATGTAAAACTCATCATAGGGTATATAATTTCTAAGGCAAATATGACACGCCACTTTTAGTTTGTTCTGTAGTTAGGCTAGTCGGACTTTTAAGGGCTCCAACTACCCGTAACAACTGTCATATATCGGGACCAACGACCAGACCGTGTAAATAGTCATATTCATGCATACAAATATTTGCACTGAGTGGTAATTGAACCTACCCAACTATCGCCACGACCTATAATAATTATGATTATAATATTTACCAGTATAACCAATAATATCAATGAACTTCGGAACATTTTTTTTTATTATTAATGGCAACAAAGTCTTCAATTCACATTCTGATACCAGTGCTGTATGATAACGCTGTTCGTTAATCCACTTGTATGTGTGATTTTTTTTTATGGATACTTAGTCAAATAATGAAACCTAACTTTTTTCTGTCTCATATTTGTATTTATAAAAGAAGTTCAAATAGCACGCACGTTAAAGGTATGATTCCGTAATCAACTGCCGTGATATCACGGTATATAAATTACAATATATATATATATATATTTCAATTTTGTTTTTTTTGTGATGCCATGTTGCAAAATGGGTTTTGGCTACAATTTTCCAACCGGCCGTATGCCTGACGTTAACTCTCCTTGGGAATATAATAGTAGGGGGTTTACCCTTCGCCTGTTGGATCCTTCCTTATGCAGAAAGTAGAAACTCCCACAGTCGACTTTACGACACCCAGGGATTGAGTTGGAGCTGGTATATTCTATGTTCCGTTATTGTTCCCAGACCCATGTGGAAAATATGACAATATTGTTTATTGTTTTAATTCATTGCGGTCTTGTTGCTGCTTATCTACCTATATCTAAATTTAACAAGCTATGCACTACGCCACCCGACTGCACATATTGTCCATAGGCTCGCGCCCTATTAGATAGGGGATTGCGGGCGTGAGCATATGCATGCATGCAAATAAAAGAATGTAAATCTCGCAATTGAGTATTCGATCTATATAGCTACACATAGTAATTAGTAGTAGTAGCCTAAAATTCTACGGCGGTTTTTGTAATTTCAGTCGTGTGACCATGGAAGCTACCTTGTAGGTGAAAAATACAGAAGCTGTCAGGTCCAGTTAACAACTTCCATAGAAATAGATTAAAAGTTTGCTGGTAAATTTGATTCATAGGCCCATGTAAGATACGCAAAATGTCAGGTGTGCATATTGTCAGATCGGCAGACTTCGTCGCAAAATGTCAAAGTCGCAAATTGTCAGATTCTCTTAATGACAAATACGCAAAATGCTATTAAGTATATGGAACCAATGTGAGAACTTCTCTTATATTAAAGATGTGATGTGATTATTAATGATGTGAGTAATGGAATTAACCGTTTATGGGCTATAGTGTAATTGATTCTAACACAGGTTAATGTAACCATATATGACTAGTGGTATTGGCTAGATGATTAGTAATCTTCTTTGTTTATTTCATTCGTTCTCGAATCTTTTGATTTCTTATGACTTGGGATACTTATAGATTACTTAGAAATATGAAGAAGATTTTTACTAGTGTAAACAGAGATACAAACTCCTCATTACCACATTACCGAATTTAAAATGTCAGTAGCCCTTGTGACTTTGTGTAGAGGCATTGGCGTCATTGCAATATCTATTTCTGTCAAAGTTGATAATGGTTTATAAATGTCTATGTCACTTTCTCACGCCAAGATATTGTCACTAGCACACTTCGTTCCTCTAATGACAACTTAGAAACTCGCTGGCCTAGGAGTAGAGAAACTTAGGCTTAGTTGCACCACCTACCCGTTAAAGTTAAGGTTTCCGTCAAATTTAACAGTAACAGTAACGTTGATTCAAATGGTTTGGCTAAATGTGTTGCACCAGACTATTGAGTAGCTCGGTTAAATTTATCTTTTTGATAGAATTTGACATTTGAGCGTGACCGGTTACAGTTAGCGTCAAGTTATGACGTTATTTTAACAATAGTCAAATGGTGCAACCTATTTTATACCTGACCTGAGTTTCTAATGGTTTTGTCCTAGCTCCATGACTGAATCAGTTTTGATGGTACTTTAGTCTCTATTCGTATATTTTCATCGTAAACTGCTAAAGCTGTAAAAGTTGGTATTTAATAGAAAATTACCTAGTACTCACATAAAATAAGAATCAATATATTATGGTTATGTACCATTGCAAGAAACCTTTTTTCGAAGGGCTAAGAGTTTATACATGTGTCTTTTTTGTAGAAATATTCAGTAATGCAACTGATGCTTAAACAAATGATGGATTGCCAAATCTGCGTGTAACAACTGAGTTCAAGTATCCTGAAGGACTCGTTTCAGCCACTATAACCGGTAGGGTATACATTACCTCCGCTGCCACGGCATGGTCTGTGCTGTTGCCTATTACAGCGAAAGAGTCCTTGCCTCCAGGTCCCATTTTGGTTCATGGACCGCCTAATTCTCCTCATGAATCTCCTAAATTATTGGTCATAGATGTAGATACTGAGTTTGTAAAGTTTTTAGAATTATATTAAAAATCTATATATGAAAATGAATCGTTGCAATGTACGTAAGCGCATACCTTGCTTTATACTGCTCCAAATTAGATAATCGTTATTATTTTGTATTTATTATTGTATTGGATATATTAGACCAAGTTTATTTAAAAAGAAAAATTGAAGACGCAGCAGGAAAGGGATCAGCAAAACGTGCGTTTGTGAGGTGCTATGAAGATTGCTGGGTCAGGTAAATAATAATAAATAAAAAATATAATTGACTTCAAATAATTTAATAGTAATTAAAAAAATATATTGTTATTTTTAAAAGAGTTACGTAAATAATCTGTTTATCAAAAAAAACCTATAAAAAAGTGAAAAACAAATAGTTAGCTAAATCCATTTCTATTCTAATTCCAACCACAACTTTTTTATACGAATTAGATGGCAGAAAAGCACACGACCCACCTGATGTAAAGTGGTTACCGTGACCAATGGACGTTGGACGTGCTGATGACGATCCTCTAGAAACCTATTACTTCCCTTCGTGAAGAACCCCATTTTATAGTCGCTTGGAAATACAACAGCGATTGAGATGCATCATTCATATTTACATCATCATGCATATTTACCACAAGACTGCATCGCAACTGCTACCAAATTATATTAACATAAATTAACGACATTATACATCTACCAACCTTTCAACTGTCTGACTGAAGGGTGCACTGGCCTTGGTTTCAAACAAACAAATGCGTTACAATCAATTGATTATTAATGTCTATTGATTATTACCTACTGTGTATATCTGTTTTTTAGATTTATGTTACTACATTAATATCATGTTGATTACAAATTTTGGTGTACAGTAAAATACTGTTCACTCTGTTGTTTTGTGAATTATTATATATTCAAAAAAGAATAGAAACAGAATAGAACCTAACACTATTCTCATGAAAAAAATGATAAATATAATCTATGCCTAAGCTTTGTAATAACAAAACCTCTAAACCTTTAGGGTGTCTTCAGACTTACGCTGATCGTCAGCTGTAATAACTTTTTGCGAAGAATTTCTGAGTTGATCACCATCAACACGGATCAAAAACGATTCCTCTATTTACATACATAGTCTACTGTCAGCGCCGACGATCAGCGTGCAATTAGCGTAAAATCAGCCTTAATACTAGTCGCCTCCGTCGCTGCATGCGTGTGGGCACGATTTATTAAATGAAATGGCAAAATTTTCTCGTTAATTCTTCTAGGTGGCTTATAGTCATTAATTACCCAACTTAGAATTCTTGAAAATGGCCCAACCCTGTGATGATACACTTCCATATGAGTGTTAGACCACGAGGCTTCTCTTCGGACGCGATTCGCGAAATCTTTCAGTGAATCCAGGATATAGATCCATGCTCTTGTATATGAAGGTTTTTTGGCTGGGTTCATTTCAACCGATGAGAAAAGTTGAAATATAGTCATCTGAAAATATTATAGAACTGCAATATATTTATTTTATTATTACAATAGAAATAAATAAGAAATTATATCGTAGGTCTTGATAAAAGGCTGCAAAAGGCTGGATCTTTTGATTTGTGTTTTAAGATACTAATCTTCTTATGAGCACTTCTTCAGTCGGGTGGTTATGTGTTAATTCGAAATACAATTAATGGTATGCCTTACATATCTCCTTAATTTATAGACACGGTAATAAAATATTTGAATCTAAACACAATTACCAGTATTAATAATCCTGTGAAACATTGCCGGGTCATCTCTGATTCCTTTTAGAATTATAACGCCATTAGTTGAATTCACGACTATGAACGCACATGCTCTGATTGTGATTGAAGTGATTCCATATTAATTAATTTTCTTTTAACTATGGTTCCATGGTGTTACAAGAAAACCTCGTAAAAATATTAAATGCGTTGATTCCTGCTTTTATATGGTCTGAAGGCGGAACTAACCTTCAAGTTAAGATTTGTGAATGCGAATGTGGTTAACACGAACTTTTATTTTTTGTTTTGAAGATGTATTAATACCGACTCGAGCTGATACTTTGTGAAAAAATATAGTACTCCGGTAGTGTTGACCTGTGCCCGCAAATGTATCGAATCGAGAGAGCAGAATTTGGTGAATTGAGAATCTGGTAAATTACGAATCTGGTAAATTGCGAATCTGGTGAACTGCTTCTGAGGGGATACTTAATTTGCTCCCATACGGGTAAAATTTATTTTTTACCAGAACCTCTAAATATTAAATTCATTGTTCATCCCTTATTCTAGAGAGCATTATGGGTGAAAATTTTGTAAAATAAACAATAAGGTAGGTAGACTTAGAATTTATTATCTTAAGTATATTTACATAAATCACAACAAAAGAGTTCTCATACATTTACATCATTTAGATACTTTGATCTGTATTTATTCTCTTGAAATTAATAAATGCATTATAAATACATTTCAAATCTTGAAAATTTTAGGTCTATGTATTTTATTGCAACTAATACAGCGTTAAACTACTACACATTATATTATACACTAATACCAATACACCTAGGACTTGTAGGTACGTTATTATTCTACTATATTCTTACCACGAGAGCTGTAGATATTATTTCCATGGTGTGTGTGGCGTCAGCTGAGGAAGTATCCATCGTCAGATTTGGTCAATTCGCCACAGTTCGTTGAGGTTTGCTGCCAAAACTCGCAGTACTATCTCGCTCGTTCTCGACTCAAGCTCTTTCTTTCTCTTTCTTTTCCTCGCCTCCCGCCACACGGCGCATAACAGTCAAGCTATACCCTACTTGTACAAGTCATCAACTCATTCTCTGTTCTATCAATTTGATAAAATAACATAAATAAAATTCAATAAACCTTGGTACATACAAATAGTGTTTGTTCTCCATGGTTGTTTACTCTTAATGTATGGAAGAAGTGAAAAGGAAAATGGACTTCGGGTTCCAAAGCGCGAGCATTGGATGCTCAGTTCTTTTTTTATTAACTACCTCAGGTACGTACAACGTATGAGTAGATAGTAGTACATACGGAACCACTGACTTTCATTGCCTTCAAAATGAAATCTGAGGTAATTAACTATTTGCATTGTGTATTGCAGTAATTTACTGGCAATATTGAGACATACTACTTGACGTACTCATTTATAAGCAAGTTATGAAGTACATCCAAATCAGACACATTAAAGGCAATAGTCTCGTAAACTTGACATTCACAGACTCAGGGATGTTACACATACTCTATCGTGTTTTATTTCACGTCACCCAGCTGGTTGCTGGGTGAAGTGAAATAAAAGACGACTAGAAAAGTTAACAACACTGAAAAGGTTACTGAAAATTCTGGTTACTGAAAAGTAGCCGTCGTTAATATAAATAATAGAATAAAATAACATCCTTTAAAAATGGTTTCATTTCACTGAATGGTATTCGGACAAAATTTGAACAGTATCATAATATGCACCATGAATAATTACAACATACCATGAATAAGTATTTTACTTAAGGGTACTCGAAAATTGATTTTACTTTTCTGCCAGTGGAATCAGAAATTTTCTTGACCTTAATTCCAAATGCCGTCAGGGAACCTATTACATTCGTCCATCTACTTACTATCGCTTCGGTATAGTTTCCATATCGATTTATTAAAAAATCCACTTCCACACTGCATATAATGTATTCAATAACAATTACCTGTAAAAAGAACAGTGGCATTACGGGACTGCCGACAGAAATGAAAACTGGGCCTTAATTATATGTAGATATACCAACGATTCTGTGAAATAACTAAAATCGGAACTACGGTTGTCAATCTCTATTTTTTTATCATCATCATCATCATCATCATCGTCATCATCATCATCATCATCATCATCATGTAGATGTGTTTTCGTGAATGCATCTCAGAGTTCACCTTCCTGCTTTTTCTTCACAAGATCTGGGGCGTCTACAGTGCTGAGACCATTGGCACGCCGTCCACGATGTCAAACCAGGACTACTTGGGTCTATCCCTCCTGTCATGCCTTACCCACGTAGCCTGGCACCCATCTCTCGCACCCGGGCAGACCCGAAGACATCGCTTTGAGATGACTCCCTTCCCCTAATGTGGGAACCATGTTGTCCTCATCTAGCCCTCGGATATGGGGAAGCGCACGCACACGCGGCTTACTACTGCAGGCCCGCGCACCTGATGGTTGGAGGTCATTCTGCGACCTCCGACGTGCGAGTCGCCTCCGCTCATAGTGGGCACTGCGGGCCCGCTTACGTACGTATCCTGCTGAAAACTTAAAGAAAAAGAAAATTTTTTACCAATATTACCACCGTCATCAAGTTTCGACACATCTTCTTTTTGCGTGTGAATACGAGGAATTTTCTGAATCCTCTATTCACTATCCTTCCTCTGTCCTCTATTATACTGTGTATAGGTATATTCCATTACCCTTACATATTTAAGTTATGTTTTGTGATCACATAACCATAATTATTTTTCTACTCATTTAAGTAAATCCTTACAAACAGTACAAAACTCTCCAAGTAAAAACTCCCTACAAACAGTATTATAATTGACCTAAACAATCTTGGTAGTTAAACGATTCACTTTGTTCGTACAAGTGTGAAAATAAAATGAAAGATAACTATAAAATCACCTAACTTATATTATAAAAGCATTAAAATATTTCAATGAGAATGTTCGCTTATTGTCTATTGTAATAATCTATAGATCATATCATTAGATAGAATTGTCATAATACAAGTATAAGTACCAAAGGAATTTGTTGAAGATTGATACTACTATCGGGCCATGTCATGTACCGGAATGTAGCAAAATGCAGTAAGGTAGGAAAGGAATGTAGTTATTGTTCTTCGACAGATTGCCGTTCAATAGAAATATAATCAAATCAATTGAAGGGAGACGTAACATTAATAGATTACCTGCATAGACTGCACCTAAACTTCCCTATCACATGCGAAGGGTGTCATAAGAGGCGACTAACGAAGGTAATACGCATACGATATCACTACGAGAGAAGGAAAACTCGAAATAAAACCCTGTACCAATCTGTCGTGGAAACTATAAGCCAAAATTTTCCAACATAGGGAGAAGCAGAGCTAATTGTATGATTGATTGATTACACAAGCTTACCATCAGGCGAGGTGCGTGATTTGACGACCCAAATATAAGAAAAGAAACCTAGAAGTTAGTTTTTTTCATAGCTGTAAGAGATTGTAGCCTCTGTATTAATTTTAAGTTCTTCACACATTCCCAAGAAAAATGTCTCGACAGACAGACGGACAGATGATGATGATGATGATGATGATGATGATGATAGATGTATGATCTTATATGGATTACGTTTTTTCTCTGACTTACGGAATTCCAAAAGTAATAAATATGCAAATGAGCGAAAGAAGACATGCAAGGGTTACATGACATGAAACACCTTGGATCATTTAACAACTGATACCTACTGAATTTGGGTTATCGTATGATATGTCAATTACGGCTATACACGTTTCATCGTTATTGTTATGTTCACTGAATATTGATATCAAAACAATATAAATACTAACAGAGAAAAAATAATTCACAAGACAAGCACAACCATGGCGTTTAAGGTAAATACTGCATTATTTTAACTTTTCAACAATTTTAGATTTTTATTCTAAAATCATCAATAACGGACATCTAGTCATATAAATAAAAATGAACCGCGAAAATCTATTCCAAAATTAAATTGCTAAGCGCAAAACTCGAAGAAGGCCAATGGTCCAATTCCTAATTCCTTGTCTCTATGGAATGCACGCCCACGATATTTGCATTTCTTTGCATCCTGCTAAAGCAAACACATGTGGCAAAGCAAACACACCTATTGTAAATATAAGTGCTTAAACGCAAATCTCAGATAGTAGTGCACACCGTATATTTCTGTATTAAAACGCAAAATTCATTGTATTACAACAAACGCCCCTTAAAGTTGAGTTAAGCATGAAAGGAAATACCTACGATACACGGGAAAAGGTGGTGCCATACTCGAAAAGGTGGTGAAATACTCGAAAATTAAAAAAATATAAGAGCTTAAAATTGAATATTGAAACATCTAGTTCAAATTTGAATTAATTCTCGCAAATATTTGCGCTTAGTGGGCGTTGAACCGGTGACCTCTAACTTTACCAATTTAACGCCCTTCCACTTACCAGTACGCTACAAGTCTAGCGAAATATTATTTTAACTTCTTAATATTATATTTGTATAATTGCAGGTAAAAATTGTTACTGTACTTCTCTTCATGTGCCTCATCGGTACATTGCAAGTTTCAAACGGGCTTCCCCTACCGGATGCAGAGGACGGGGAATCTACGAACACGGAAAACTCTACTAAACCTTCGAACATCGCAGACCCTAACGTTTGGCTTCAAAATATAGGGCAGATTGTTAATAAGAACAAGGAATGGTGGCAAGGTGCTAATTCACTCCCTTGGGTGGGTGGATCTAAAAAGGAATAACAAAGGAGAAACGTCAAAAATGTAAATGTTCAATAAAATATCACAATAGCATATCTACTAAAGTCTATATTAATTTTCAAACACCTTTAGGGTCCCAAACTGAATTCTGACAAATCCGTCTACGACAAAATTTTACTGCATGAAACTCCGAAATTTATTGATGGAATCGAGTCGAGCGTTCGAGAAGAACGAGAAGCGTTTTAAATTTTCTATGAATGGCTTACTTGACGCTTGACGCTGCGGTGATTTTAATTATAAAGATTATGTGAAATAAATTATTTCGAGTCACAAAGATTCTTTAATAAGATTTATGTCAATTCCATATTTTACTAAGCGATTCCAGTGGCGATTACGCCAATAGAATGTCACTTTGTCTAGGCCCCATGTTCAATAAATCTTTCTTTTTCAATGATGAATTTTTGAGTTACAATCTAGGAAAGAGAATCTGCAACGAATAGTTCGATGTTTATCAATATAGCGAATTAATCTACAAGAAGCTGCTAGCAAATGACTGATGTGCAAATTGCGTATACACTTCGCATAGGCGGTTAAAACTTAAACTGTTTGTAGCACGGAACTAAATGCCAGAGTTAGATTTCTTTTTACAAAAACTAATTGAAGATGATTTTGGTTGTGGAGGCCAGGCCAGGTGGCAGTCGCTTCACAGAAAAATATCAAAGTGCAGCAGACGTAGACAACGATTAAAGCAAGGCGATGATGATGACTTGATAATATAGAATATTATTATTAAAATAATATAAATATGTTGAATATACCTAAGACTGTAAGTTTGATTGATCCGTCTTTGTCAAAAACGATGCAAATGGCTGAATAAATAAACCACGAGTAAACATTCAACAATAGATTCTCAATAGGACATGCCTTGAATAAGTACATAGGAAAACTATGTACTTAATTTAAATTCAGTATCTGTTGAAGTATTGACAGAAAAGTACATCGTAAAAAACATTTGAACCAAACCACTTAACTTGAAAATACGATAATGAAAGCGCTATTTAGCATAATAGCCCTTTTTAACACTTATTATAATAATTCTCGACAGCAGATAAGAAATAATTATTGTCGTCTAATTACTCATAAAAACTGATCTATATGTATGACAACTTACCTACGGCTTTGACGCAGTTTAGATCAAACAGAACAATGGATACCACTTGCTTTTTAATTCTTCTGATTTTTGCTAACGGAACTTTCTCACAGCAAGAGAAAGAAAGCGATTATAGTGAATACATCCAGAATTATTGGCAAAGTTTGGGTTCTTATGAAGATAAAATAAAGCCTCTTAAAGTACCACCGAAGTATGAAGATGGTGTAGCTGGAAAACCGTATGTCTTACCTTTTCATACGCAGGAACCCCCGTATTATGCTTATCATGGTGTAGTCGCTTATCTACCAGTTTTGAAGCCAACAGGTATTTATCATTACTCGTACTTGTTAAGAAAAAATTAAACGCCATAATATCGAAATCAATAAGTACCACGATATCTAAAAGAAGTTAATGAACCCAGTACCAGAAGAAAAAAAAAAGAAAAAAAAGATATTATGACTATAATAAATTGAGGATGTCTGGAAGAAATAATGCCTATCATCAGACCGCCAATTTGTACTTTCACTTATATATTATTATTGTATTTTTCTTCTTTGTATATCAATGAATATGGTGATCATTTTTTGCGATAACGTTCTGAATTCAAATAATAAATATTATTTCATTTTTTTTTAATCGTCATCCTATTGTATAGTAATAATGTAATACCTAGTAATAAATATTGTACATAAATATAATATAAATATTGTGTGAACGTGTTTTCTTTTTGGTTCTTGTGCTTTTCTGGTATTTTTCATTGTAATTACACCGATACAAAAAGTCTACAGAAGTATTTTATCACTGATAAAAGTTTACTAACAGTTCAACAACGTATCACGCAAACCTTTAACAATGATCTTCAATCCTGTGTCTACATGTAACATACCACTACATACATAATAATATCACGCCTATATCCCCAAGGGGTAGGCAGAGGTGCTAGCACCCACATTTCGCCAGTTTATATTTAGGTCCCAATGTAATAGGTGGCGAGCCTATTGCCATTAACCGGGCACTTATGAACCTGCGATAAATACACACATAACTTCGAAAAGCATCGTAGTCATTGGTGTGTGCCATGGTAAACCTGGGATCGAACCCGAGACCTCGTCTCAGCAGTCCATTACCCATACCACTAGGCTACCGCGATATCTCTAGACGTGATCATACCACTAGACGTGATGAAATCATTACTACAAAGTACCTATGTATTTTAATGATGGTACTAAAACATCTCTCGGTTATTGGTTGAGCCATAAAGTTTGTACAGCACTAAATTAGCTACTTGGTAAAATTTGTTTGTCGTCCATTTTCGAGTACTCCCTTGATAATAGATGTATGAACGGTAAACTTTAATATTCCTACGGCAATATTATTATGAGTGAAGTATTCGTAAGACTCACTTTTACGAGTACAGAAACCATTCGTTAATCTGTGTTAACAAGTATACAGCGTGTTACAGAAAGGTGTGGTCACACACATACCTACCTAATCGTTATTAGGTGCACTGACCAAAGTGCTAACAGTAAAAAAAAATGAATTGAATTATTCGATGTCACTAATTAGTAAAAGGGGTAGCTACACTAGTAACGCAATTGCGTTTTGCCCTTTCGTGATAAGTTCAATTGAGCCCAATAGCCACTGCAGCCATAGAATATACTGAGTTATCACTTCACGACGTTAACTATCACCTATGATAAGTTACAAAAAATTACAATATTAAAACATCGAATAATGACACTCGGGTAGATCCAGGCAAATGAAGACTGTCACTTAATTGGCAATATTAGTAATACTTAGGTGAATTAACTGTAAAAAGGTAAAGCCGTATCTGGTCTTGATCCAATCCAATACATAATTATGAAGCCCTATTAATAAATCCAATACCTAATAATTAAGTCCTAATAATAAATCCAATACCTAATAATTTGTATATGCTCGCCACCTACCTCACACACTACATGCGAGCGCTTGTGGTGCCGCTGCCTCCTTCTGCAAGCAAATAATGCTCGTAAAAGAGACGGTGGACCGAGACCGGAGGAGACTCCTGGTCTGCACAGTGCACAGTGCACAGTCCGTAATGAGCGGAGGCGGCTCGGGCGTCGGAGGTCTCAGAATGACCTCCGTCCTCCATGAGCGCGGGCCTGGAGGTGACGGGTGAAGCCGCCTCCCCATAACCGAGGGCTAGATGGAGACACTGTGGTCCCCACGCACAAAGAGGGCGGTTTCGAAATTAGATATAGTGCGAGGATTATGTTACCTCCTATCTCACCTTCGGCAACCGCAGCCCCGAAGAAGGCGTGCGTTTTAGTCGGTTCGAGTCCGACATAACCACTTTAACTGGCGCCGCCGGTAACATCCGTGGGGATTGTACTTAAAAGCAGGGGCGTCAGCCTTTAAAGTTCTGACGATTTTATTCCAAAAAATTGCCTAAAATATGATAACAAAAATTGAATGTTAGTTTTATTTGTAGTATGAATTTGTAGTTTTTAGAATGTTTGCGCTTCGCCGCTGTGCGTATTGTAATCAAAAGTAATTATACACCGGATCGGCACGGTATAATCTTCTTTATTGCGTATTATTGAATAAAATTAAAGAATAAAAAATATCAATTATATTGTTTTGTTGCCAAGCTATATTTAACCCTAGAAAGATAACGTTGTTAGCCGTTTATGCGCCTCGGAGGCACACGATTTTAAGAACTGATTTAGTTACAAATTAAGTTATTTATCTTTATTTTTGTAACTGTCAAGAATGATCCGTTATTCACAAGTATAAAAACAAAAATTCTTATATTTTACTATAAGAATCTATTTCCTGCCAAATTTACAATACATTAGATAAAGACTTACAGACATTAGGAGTAATTTCTAGGAGATATTGAGTAAAAATGCACCTTTCGAGTGCTTGAGTTTCTTATAAATAAAAAAGCTGTGATACTTATCGAGCTGCAGTTCGTGTTTCTGCAGGATTACACGCTGTATGACACAAACGCGATCGAGAAAATAGGTCATATACTCGTTATTTAAAAATATAAGTATAGCGATATACCAGTATGGCGGGCACCTCTGAGGCGCACGTTATTTTTCTAGGGTTAAAATAATTAATAACTCCGTGATAAATGCATTATCGTGAGGGAAATAACCGTAGCCACCTACTCATCGGTTCCTCAGACAAAATTTATGACGTTGTAAACTTTGAATGTTTATACTTCTGTTATAATAATACATTAATAATAATATACAGGTTATATATAAATATGGAAGTTATTATTCGGTGTTTGAATCTTGATAGACGTTTCTTGAGTTGCCCAAGGCCGTTGAAAGTACCACCTATGCCATTGGTACTACATACTGGTAAATAAAATGGAAACCTTTGGATGTAGAATAATTACGTTCAAGTTTACTGCAGCTAAGATGAAGTCTAGACGATTGATGCAAACCAACCAAAACCACAGCCAGATGTAGTATGGAAGATGTGTATAATGGAATGAAAATCACTAGAGGAACCTCAACTCCTTTTCACCAATCTTGGAATTCTCCGTAAAGAGGATGGTGATACATTTTCAGCGCCTGGAACGTCTTTAGAAATATGAAATTGTACTGAAGCAACTCATATTACCATGAATGAAATCAAGCCGTTCTGATAGAGGTTTCTTGGTCTTTTTATAATTACTTCCTTGACTTTTATCTAAGTCATGATGTGACCACACTGGACATAGACGGTGGCTTTGATATGAGGCAGATTGAGTCGGGTAAATGCAAATTCAGTTGTAGAGTTCCAGCACAATATTTGTTTCACATCTTACGAATAGAACTTAGTTCTACTTTGTTAGATCATAATTCGCCGAATCTATATATTGGGAATCACAAACATATACTATTGATATGCCAATTATCGTAAACGTACAAAATACACCAAATGACGCATATTTAACCCTATATGTAGCACAAAAAATCAAGTTCAATCTCAGTTTGGTGTGAAAAGCAGACTATAACTATGGCATCACTCAAGGTATTTATTTATTGATTAATAATATTTTAGTAGGTTAGTATTTCTCTACCAGTATTTTTTCGCGAACATTCCTTGCGAAAGTGTAAAGATGAGTGCTTTGATTTCTCTGGTTCTTTAATTCAGTGATGTGGTGTGCAGATAAAGGTTCCTACCAATTCCTTCGCGGATTTAGCATATTAAACGAACGAAATGCTGGCGTACGCTTTCCTTTTGGAGTTGAGAGGTTAGACAGCAGTAGATCCTGGAAAAGCTAACAAATCTAGCAAAAAAATACACGGCCCTTGAGCTTCAGAGTGAATAATTGGGACGCAACTAAGAAATCGCTATGAGAATGACTAAATGCTGTGCCACCTTCAAAGTGATATAGGACTTTAGTAGCTAGTAATTTAAAGAAATTCTGACCAAATGTCCTCAATAGTTTTCACCTATGTGACTGCATAGAAATACGATTCAAAGTGTTGGAATCCGTGAATATTAAGTACACGAAAAATCTAAGTTGTAAATAAGAAGGATTTATCCACATTCTTGTTTCCATAATGTCGTAGTATGTTCCAAAATATATTTATATTTTGTAATAGTAACCTAACGTTTGTATTTTCAGATTTTATTAGTTCTCGGAATATTTATGGCTCTCGTAGCCACAGCATTTTCACAATTCGGAGGCGGATATGGAGGTGGGTACGGTAATGGCAGATACGGCAATGGTGGATACGGTAATGGTGGATTTGGCAACGGCGGTTTTGGCAATAGTCCCTATGGCAACAGAGGTTTTGGCGGTAGAGGCGGCAGGGGTTATGGCGGCGGCGGATTTGGCGGTGGGGGCTTCGGTGGATTTGGTGGTCGCCCTGGAGGTTTTGGACGCTAAAATGTTTGAAAAAATAGTCTAGCTACTTATGCATCATGTACCTACCTTATAAGAAATAAATAAGTTTTAGTTATCTAATAAACAATGTTATTTACATTTATAATTGCCTAAAGTACTTGTTTCTTCAGTTCTATTCACTTACCTCAATATCCTGCTCCTCATTTTCATTCATTATTCTTGAACTACTACAAAAGAAGATTTGATTGACTGACTGCGGCTGAGGTTGAGGCTGACTTGGCCCCTGAAGGTATTGAGATGTTGAAGTGTGATCCTTTGCTCGTAAGTACAGTGCACGGCATCTAACTTGCCAAGGTTTTGTAGTTGTTGGGGTAAGTTCGCGCATCGTACACTTAGAGGCACAAAAAGTGCTTGTCATTATTCTATTCATTCGCCAGAATGCCATCATTTATTTTGAATCATGTCTGCTTTACGGCAAAAGAGACCCAAATATCGTCTCAGTTCTTGCCAAGTTACTTGCCGATTTTTGTATGTAAGTACTTAATACAAAACCTACAAAACAGCAACAACTAATAAGCGCCTCCGAAAACGCAAGGTAAACAAAGATTGATGACTGGATATGCCATAGACTCAACTGAAGAAGAAGCAGAAGAAACGAAAACGATATCAATGTACTGTTGAACTGTATAACAATTTATCATCTAACATACGAGAGATAGTATGTACAAAGAAATTAATTGGCTACACATTTCATAATGCATAACTAAAATATACCTACGGGCCTTGATATTTCTTTTAACTGAGGGCAATGCATATCAAAAGCTATTATTAAATCACGACTTGGTACAAGAAGAGTAATTAACAATTGAGAGATGCAGTCATTAATATTTGATATTTCATGTAATATAACGTGAAAAGATAACTATATAAGACATAGTGGAATCATCATATTATCAGTGTAGTGTGAAAATAGCTTGCAACTATGGTCTCATTCAAGGTAAACATACTATACTTACCTACCTCTAGGTAGATACTTATTTGATTTATTACCTCATTCGAGCAAGTTGTGACAAAAATAAATCACACTAAATACCAGTATTTTGCAAATTGATTTCAAAAGAAATACTGTGTGCACCACAATGCACCGAGTTTTATATGGTGGGGTCCGACTCATGCTTCACCTAGGATCTCCACCGATGTGAAACATGGATACCAATAGTTTCCCGTGCTCCAACTGATAACATTACTCTACAGTGATGGAGTTAAATAGTTTTCCTTATGTGATTCAAATAATCTAAACTATTTATTAATAGGAGATTACAATAACAATAAATTAGGTGAAGAAACTTTTTCATTTAAAAAGAAATGAAAATTTGGTATTTTTCTTAATTTATCTCTATCATCAGTAGGAGCACAGAACCTCATAAGTACCCGTGCTTCAACCAGGGGGAGAGTGTAGGTGAAGCGTGGGTTCAACCCCCGATGGCAACAATGTGATCTGTCTGGCACATTCTTCGATAGCTAAACTTGTAACGACAAGGATTTATAATAATAAGAAAATTAATATTCGTAGGAACATGCAATAATTGTGGTGTTTTACTCAACGTTTTTTTGAATTATTTTTATTTACTTTACTTTACTTTACTTCAAACATAACTTTGTAGTTATTTGAAATCCTTCGGTAAATATATTTGTAACATATCACATCACACTATTCTTCAAGTGATATTTTTATATTTCCAGATACAATTGGTCACCCTGGGAATATTGTTGGTTCTCATAGGAACATCATCAGCGCAAGGATTCGGTGGTTTGGGTAATCTAGGCGGTGGGGCCAATGGTCTTTTTAGTGGTTTAGGTGGATTCGGTAGTGGTGGCTTCGGACAAGGTTTCAGCGGTATTCAAGAATACTTTCAAAGACTCCTACGTGGTTTCGGCGGTGGCTCAGGCGGATTAGGAGGGCTGACCGGTGGACTAGGAGGGCTCGGCGGTGGCTTAGGAGGACTAGGCGGTGGGTTAGGAAGTCTCGGCGGTGGATTAGGAGGGCTCGGCGGTGGATTAGGAGGGCTTGGTGGTGGCACAGGAGGACTCGGCGGTTTATTTGGCTAAATGAAAGAAAAAGGAATAAAACAACGAAAACTATAATGTGTTTGTGTCATATTGATTTTGTGACGATATGAAAACGTCATAAAAATGTACCTGATTAAATAAAACATAAAATAATATTTGAAATTTCTTTCATTTGAGGCTTTGGCTTATTTAATAACGTATTTTTATATACTATATAACCCCTTATCTTATGTATGAAATGGGATAGCAGGGTGAAATCTACGTCAGACAGGGGAATATATAAAGCAAAACAGGTGTAGTAATCAACACCAAAAATAACTAATAAACTAACTAATCACAAATTTAATATAGAATGACTCAACATAAGTTCGGGGGCTCAGAGTCAAAATGGCGTTCTGAACCCTACGAGCAAGCGTTTGTTGAGTCATTCTAAATTGGTGATCTGTAAAGAGACTGATACTAAAACTTTATATGCTAAGCAATTGACTATTTCAACTTAACTGAACTTTATCACTACATAGTATAAAATAAAGTCGCGTTCTCTGTCCCTATGTCTCTTTGTATGCTTAAATCTTTAAAACTACGCAACGGATTTTGATGCGGTTTTTTTATATAGATGGAACTGTTAAAAAGGAAGGTTTATAAATAAATATAAATAAATAAATATTCTAGGACAATCTACACAACGCCACCTAGACCCATGGTAAGCATAGATTAACTAGCTTGTGTTACAGGTTCTAGAAAGCGGATAAACATACTTAAATACATTTTTTTTTTTTTGTAAATACATACATATTATACATAGAAACACCCAGACCAATGCAGATATTCATATTTCATACACACAAATATTTGCACTGAGCGGGAATCGAACCCGCACCTCCTGCGTAGCAGTCGCGTTCACTACCGCCACGCCACGGAGGTCGTCGTTATATGTACATAACATTATGCTGCGACTAATAGGTGCGGAGCAGGAATGAAAAATGTTACAAAAACGGGGTGACGCAGACGAAGTTGCGCGGGTCAGCTAGTAACTATATAAACTTTATAACCACCTACAACTTGTAATAACAACCAATTTTCTCAAAATAGCTAAGATGTGGAGCCTTATAAGTAATAACCTTATAAGGTACGCCGATTCTATGCATATTTTCAGATACGAGTATATAGGTAAACATTTAAGTCTATAAAAAGCTGAACTTAGTAGAAAAACACTTAGATTATATATTGATTATACCTACCTACCAATTAAATTTGATCCTCATAATGGCCATAACAGATGTATATAAGGCACAGAAGAACCACTGCGAAGCCAGTAAGTACATTGTGGTAAATAGTATACAATTATGGCATCGCTCAAGGTAATACACATTTTCATACATAATTATTTTAGTATAGGTACTGTAGTAACATACGGGTTACGTGAAAATACTAAAATGTATTGGAAACTATCGATATTATTAATAGAATTTAAAAAAAAAACATTTGTAATAGTGATTTCAAGGTATTTAATGATTGCGGGAAAGTAGAGTTAACTGGGTTAACGCTGTTTTATATATCACTAGCTGACCCGCGCGACTTCGTCTGCGTCACCCCGTTTTGCGTAGTTCTAAAGATTTAAGCATACAAAGGGACAAGAAAAATAGGGACAAAAAACGCAACTTTATTTTATACTATGTAGTGATAGTGATTGTGATGATAGTGATGATAAGGTAGAGGCGTGGGAACTGTGTGGATACCCGCACGGGAAGATAAACAAAAAACGCTCTACCTCTCCCTCTCTCACTCCATATTGCCTGTACAATTGTGTGTTGAGGGAGATTTGCACTTCAAACAGCGCGGTCACTCGATAACATAAAGTTATCCTTAAAGGAACACAGTGTGTGAGTGACATACGTATCTTTACACAAAACCTAGGCGTGAGAACATGACCGAATATATGAACCGTGAAACGTTTTATTTATGAACTAAGGTGATGACTTTGACATAAATATATATTATTATACAAGTTACGTTAATGTTCCTACACTAAAGTTCACAAATCACTAAAATTTCCAATTCGGTTCTATTTCCGCTAGTAATTTTAATACACACAATGCATTCCGAGTCGAAACGTGAAAGGTTATGTATGTTTGTACCCATATTAATATGATCGCGTTAATTCCCATTTACATTAGTATACCTGGGATACCTACCTGTAAAAGTGGTTGATTTTATGACATGGAATTTACAAGTTTAGTTATCATAGATTTCGCTTTTTTAAATTACCATGTTTGTTAGAGAGATTTGTTCCTTATAATAATTGATTCTTGATAGGATGAATGCCTTAAAATACTGAAGGTTACTTTTTCGGATTTTAGCTGTTGTATGTAATCATTGAACGCAAATTAAAATTTGTTTCTTTTTAAAAATAAAGGAATATTTCCTTCATGCGGAATGCGCAATCTTCAGTTTCACTCTGTATTACTAAATATCTACGTTAAGATATAGTTTAGAGAAGTTGATCTATAGTATTTTGTGATCACTAAATATAGTACATATTATACGAATTTCATTGATGGCCGCTCCATTTCAAAAATAACGCCTACTTTGTATGATGAACTTAGATGAGTTCTTTACCGTTCGTTTATTTAAGTAAGATCGTGCAACTAAGGCTTAGTTGCACGAACTATCTGTCATGATCATGGTCAAAGTTACGGTCACCGTCAAATTTAACAGTTTGATAGTAATGGTTTGGTTAACTCTATGGTTAGTACACAGAGTTTTTGACAGAATTTGACGTTTGAGCGTGGCTGGTTATAGTTACAACCAAGGCTATGACGTTTTATACCTGACCGGTACTTTGACCAGCTTTGTCACGGTCAAAGTAAGATCGTGCAACTAAGGCTAAGCCTAAAAGTTATTAGAACTGGCCATTTCATAAAAAAATGTTAGGTCAAATTTTGAAAATGGAATTCTTTACCAATATTATTGTGTTTGTCTTCCATTTTCTTGTCATTTGTTTTACGATTTGGTGGGCAAATAGAATGTTAGAACAATCCTTATTTGTTTTTTCAGACATTTTTTATCTTTGGAGTTTTGCTGGGTATCCTAGCCATCAGCTTAGCCCAAACTTTTGGCTTCAGAGACAACTATGGTGACGGAGGATATGGCAATGAAGAATATGGTAATAGGGGCGAAGGCCAAAGACTTGGTGAAAGAAACTATAACGAAAGGGGCTATGGTAACGATAGAGACAATAGGCAATATGGCAATGAGCGTTTTGGCAATGAGCGCTATGGCAATGAGCGCAATGGCAATGAGCGCTATGGTCAATTTGAAGGCCGAGGTGGTAATAGCCCAGTATTTACTGTTGGATTTCCTTAGTCTCAAAACTAGGGATGGTAAAATAGACAGATCTGTAAGCAAAGTGAAGAATAAATAAAGAATACCTTGCCAACTGTGTTTTTTATTTCACCAAGTTGATCCTCATCGTATAAAAACGTTATCAGAATTTTGTTATAGGTAGATTAAATATTCGCAGATTCTTAGTGGAGGAGTAACGGAACTTAATCTAGTAAGGTAACTACTATAGACTCTCACTAGAATATAGCATTCGATTGGGGCTTCTTACAAAAATAGAATAGATTTTCCACATCGTTTATCGTTCGAATCTCGGTGAACCGCTATATAGTGAGGGCTAGTTCGTGCACCTAGCCGAATAGCACCTGAGCAAAGAGCACCAAGCCTTGTCCAGTTAGAGCACCTATTAACCTTTTGACAGGTGCTATTTATTAGTTTGTCAGTACAAAGGCAATCAATAAAACTAAAGCCCCCTAAACCACGCGTCCTAATGGACTTCCCGATCAAGTGGGTGGCAAACAAAAACAAATTTGCTGGCATGGCTAGAGTGACCCTCGTAGACTTCCTTGAAAAATTTGACCTATGCGTCTCGCCATCAATTTTTTATTACGTTTACTATATTTACTAGAGAAAGGCTAATGAGGCGATACTGCTGCAGAAGCCATTTTAAGAAAAAAGAAAAAGATGACTGAATCACATAGCTCTTTTGCAAGGACCTTTGTTGACTTCCATTATTGACGACCTTCAAGGAATATAAGCTGAGTGAACGGTAGAGTTTTTCCTCTCGGGTTTGGGGTCCAGATAGCAGTCAATCACTCCTTAAAAACCTAAGTGAATAGTAAACCATAGTAAAATAGGATGAAACTAATTACTAAGATGGCAAATTAAAACCAATTTTATCATTCTGATAGGAGTGTCGACTCGACAGAAGAAGAAAGAGAGTGGACTATGGACTATGATTGTCCAAGTTCTAGATGCAACGGAAATCGAATGATAATGATGATGATGATTACTGATCAATCTTTACTTAAACTATTATTATTACGTTATTACATCCTAATTACAAAGCAAATTGATGAAGTCATATTGAAAGACGATAATCAATATTACAAAATATCCGTACACTGTTCCATGATAATTTACATGTGCGTTATATGACGTGTATGATTTCATCAATTGTGGGCCTAATCACTACATACAAACATATTCAAGTCTGTAAATCCCGGAAGAGGTAGGCAGAGGTACCCATATTTCACCGACTATGATTTTCGGTACCTACCGCGTGATTAGAATAGAGCCTATTTCAATATTATGGGCAGTATGTTTACTGCATAAAGTTATTATTACTAGCGTAAATAGAGCGACAGTTTTCTAATAACTGCGTTATTGAATTTAAAATGTCAAATGGCACTTTTATGACATCGGACTATGTATTTTTGACAAATTGATGAGTTGGACTCTGTCACTTTCTCAAATCTAGGTTTTGTAAAAAGATATGCATTTCATTCGTACACTTTATCTCTCTATTATTATGGCTTACTGTCGATGGAGAACTGAATTGCGAACCAGTGCCTTTAGCACGAAAAACTACTATAAAATATCGACGGACCGGAGTATTGCGATTTCTTCGCCACTCCAGCTGATTAAAAACGAGGCTTTTATATAGAACTTAGGAGGGAGAAAAGCGCACGGCCCACCTTGTATAAAGTGATTTCCGTGAACTGAGGACGTTTGCAACACCAGGGACGTCACACTCGAACTACCAATCCTGTAGAGGTTGACCCTCTCACCTCCCTGGTTAATATAATTTCTGTACTGTCAATACAGAAGATAAAGCAGGGTTTCATACCATTACATAGTAGTATCAACTGAAGCCCACGGTCTTCCCACTGACAACACATAACATCGCCAACACAAAATATCTACTCACCACCGGAAACACAACACAAGGTTATTATTAGCCGAGGTATTCTATAGAGCGAAGGTACTTCCCTAGTCGGGTTATTCAATCAGGACGGGAGATAACATAATGTACTACCTTCGGCTCAGCTCTGATCCAGGTGTCCTTTACAGTTCGTGGTTCAGACCAAAATCGCTTTCATAAAAGACAAGATGAAAAGAATATGAGTAAAAAGATGACTCCGCCATCCTGGAAAGTAAATGAGATTGATACAGACGATGATATTTTCTTATTATTTTAAAATTATAGCTATCCTAATAGGCAACCTATGGCAACCTATACATCATTTCGCAACAAAGAAATCCTTTATTTACTTATATCGGTACTTGTTATTTTATTTAACAAAATTTTGAGCTAAAAATGTATAAAACAAGTCACGATACCAAGAAAAAAAACTCTTAATATTGTTGAAAAACGCACAAATTAAATTTTATCCATTCCAATTAAGTTAAAACTCAAAGCTACTATGGCGACCGTATATATAGCACAGAGGAATCATCGCAATGACAGTATAGTGTGGTAAATAACATCTTAACAACTATGGCATCATCCAAGGTAAGATTTATTAATTTAATAATTTCTGATCCAGTGAGAGATAAAAAATTAATCGAAGGATTAAATCTCACGGCGTGCATGGACATGTTGGTAAATTATTTTGTACCTAAATCAAGGAAAATTAAATGATTACTGTATATATATTTAATTTAATCGGAGCATCAGTAGTCATGAGAAAAGTAGTGACAACCTAAGGTCAATTCATAGATCCTCGCTGTTAATAATCTGAGTGTGTCAATTGTAGCATTTTCATTAAGTAGACGGCCATTTTGTGAAGCTGCAAGAAATTAAAACTATAAAATAAACAACAATATTATTATGGTACGGTACGCTGTATTTGCTGCATGCGTCTGCAGTTGTGGTATGCAGTCGACTACGGTATCATATCTTAATGCAGAATGCCTTAAGATTGTCGCACATTCGAAGCGCACTGTGGGGTTAGCTCATTTAAAAAGATATAATCATTAGATAAGAATATGGTATTAGATATAGTGGCAAAAGAAATACAATCTATCACTACAGCCCTTCAAGTACCTTTTTTGGTAGGGCAGAAGAAAATGTACCTTTTGCATACCACATATGTGAAGCTGAAGCCCCGCGTGTAGATTTGTTGGACTGTCACCATTCACTTATTGAGTGAACCTATAGAAATACGACGTACATTGTGACGGGTCACTCATAAAGTTATAATTACTACTATAAATAGAGTAACAGTCTTCTCATTATCGCATAACCGAGTGTAAAATATCAAATAAATTAAAATATGCACTTTTCATGACGATACTATCTGACAAGTAAATAGATTTAATAATAAAAAAGTTTCAAGGGTAATTTATAATCTGTCATTTTCTCACATCTAGGTTTTGTGTAAAGATATTATGTATTACTAATAATTTGGTGCAAAGTGCGGTGTGAGCGATGTACAGTCACACAAGTAGGTTACAACAATCCCTCGCGGGAGGCTCTACTTTGGTGGAGGGCTATGTTACCTGTGTTAGAAGCGGGTTCAGGTCGGAACAGATGTAATGACCAGTAGCACTAGCGTCCTATCGAATTCGTAATGTAAAGGTTTCGAGAGAACAGAGCATTGTGATTGGCAGTCTGCCTCTTGTAAACCTGTGTGCGTGTGTAGTCCGCCAATCGCAATGCTCCGTTCTGTCGATACCTTATATTACAAATTTGATAGGAGTTCATGCTAGTGCTATAGGAATCGAAACTGAGACCCTTGATCATAATATGGACACATTAACCACTCCGCTCCTTTACTTTTGTGATTATAGAAAGATTCACTCAAATATACATTTTTTCATTTCCAGATTTTACTCAGCTTCGCGGTGTTCATGATTCTATTAACTGTCAGTTTAGCCCAATATTTTGGCCCCGGCTTTGACAGAGGTTATGGCGATAGAGGCTACGGAGGATATGATAATGGACGCTATGGCAATGACAGATATGGCAATGATAGATATGGCAATGATAGATATGGCAATGATAGATATGGCTACGGGGGCAATAGAGAATACTACGGTAATGGAGGATATGGTGGTCTTCAAGGTAATTTCGGCCCACAAGGGCTCGTTGTTGGATTCGCTCAGCCATATTTCGTACGCTGAAATGGTGTAAAGTAGGAAAATGTAAACTAATATGTAAATATATTATTTAAAAAATGATTTTGCTTTTTATTTCAATACACATTAAAAATGGATCGATGATACCTATAAGTGTGACGTGTTTGCAAATGATCTCGTCCAGTTTGCTGATGGTCGTTTCCAGACATTTTGTTACGCTATTATTTTGGCCTAGCAACACTAATTAAGTATGTAAATGAAATGATGAGAATACTTTAAATATACACTACAGAAATCTTACATCTGGAAAACTAGATCAGCATCAGATACCTACCTACTTCATTATGAAATGACCCACCCTATGACGGGGTTTTTTTCTGTTTTAAATCAAAGACGTATGCGCCAACTTGGATTACTGGCGACGTTTATTTTTCCAATCGTCATCAAAAATTTCCTTCTGATTTCTTCCGTTTAGTCGCATAATGCCCAATTCGCAAAATGCCTACCGTGTCTCAAAAGGACTAATTCGCGAAAGGACAAATTCTCAAAAGGACTAATTCTCAAAAGGACTAATTCTCAAAAGGACTAATTCGCAAAAGGACTAATTCTCAAAAAGACTAACACTTGATCATCTTAGATAATATAATACTGATGAAAACGCTTGAAATAATGCTTGAAATAAAAAAGGAGCATTATTAATTTTTTTTAATCTCAAATCAAATCAACAATCATAAACAAAATTTGTAGGTATATCTTTATATATAAAAAAAAAACTCCAAAATTAATATTATATATCGGTCCTTACTATACAACCTAATCGGTATAGTACGAAATCACAATATTAATAAACACATAGGTCACAGGTCATTACAAACATTGCCATTCATAATACATATTATAATAATTTTAGTTATTACCTTAATATTCATAAGTTAACAGCAAGTTAAACAAAAAAAATACAATAAGAGTTGATAGTAAATGATAAAAATAACAATAATGGAAACAGGTGTGATTTTTTGTATGTATGTATAATAAATATTTTTTTGGAAAAAAATCGTTTATCGAAACATCTATTTTGGTTTGCCAACAGTTGTTACATGTAAACTTTTCAAGTTTCGTGCTATGCACGATCATACATTTTATCCTGAGAATTATTGCATGCAAGTTTTTTTTTATATTCAAACATCTAATGTTTATTAGTATAATTATCTAAGATAATCAAGTGCTAGTCCTTTTGCGAATTGGTCCTTTTGAGAATTAGGCATTCTGCTAATTAGTCCTTCTGAGAATTTGTCCTTTCGCGAATTAGTCCTTTTGAGACATGGTCGGCATTTTGCGAATTGGGCATTATGCGACTAATCATGGTTCTCAAAAGGAGGCATTCTTCTTCTTCTTCTTCTTTTATTAAAATGGCTACATGATACATTCGCATATAGTCTCATCAGCATTATGACCAATTCTCAAGATGGCACTTACGCAAATAACACTTACGCAAAATGCGACCCATCAGCATAATCTATCAATACTTGTTAAAGTGGGTATCACCAGACTAGACTGGGGATTGTGGACTCTCGGCTAAATACTATGCACTGTGCCAACCACATGAATAAGTACTATGAGCATCGCATTTGCTAAATGCCTTTCGGTCCGTTAGGTTGAATTTTCAAAATGTTGAATTCCCATAATGTTGAATTCTCAGTTAGTTGAATCCTAAAAAGTTGAATTTCTACTCTTTCTCAAAGCGGGCACTTCGCAGAATGTGCAATTTGCAGAATGGGCAATTCGCAGAAATTGCACTTTTGAGATATTATCCAGGTAATTTAAAATGGTATGGTATTTAATTTTAAATGAAAATAAATGTGACAAAATGTGATTTCCTATCAAAAACAGAATTAGTCATATCCAGAAGAGGACGTCACAAGAAGTTGTCACAGACCGCCTAAAGGGTATTAACTTGGCTACTTATTGATTTATTCATACTTTAATCCCCCCCTCCTTCCACCACAGTGGTGACAACGTTATGATGAATACTGGACATTCTGCGAATTGGACATTATGCGAATTGGACATTATGCGAACCATTATTAGCTAACCATTCACTCTCGCAGCTAACCAGTCACTCTCGCAGCTAACCAGTCACTCTCGCAGCTAACCAGTCACTCTCGCAGCTAACCAGTCACTCTCGCAGCTAACCAGTCACTCTCGCAGCTAACCAGTCACTCTCGCAGCTAACCAGTCACTCTCGCAGCTAACCAGTCACTCTCGCAGCTAACCAGTCACTCTCGCAGCTAACCAGTCACTCTCGCAGCTAACCAGTCACTCTCGCAGCTAACCAGTCACTCTCGCAGCTAACCAGTCACTCTCGCAGCTAACCAGTCACTCTCGCAGCTAACCAGTCACTCTCGCAGCTAACCAGTCACTCTCGCAGCTAACCAGTCACTCTCGCAGCTAACCAGTCACTCTCGCAGCTAACCAGTCACTCTCGCAGCTAACCAGTCACTCTCGCAGCTAACCAGTCACTCTCGCAGCTAACCAGTCACTCTCGCAGCTAACCAGTCACTCTCGCAGCTAACCAGTCACTCTCGCAGCTAACCAGTCACTCTCGCAGCTAACTAGTCACTCTCGCAGCTAACCAGTCGTTTGGGCGCATAACGTCCAAAGCGCAAAATGGTATGCAGTAGTAAAATGGTAAAAGAGCAGAATGGTAAAAGAGCAAAATGGTAAAAGCGCAGAATGGTAAAAGAGCAAAATGGTAAAAGCGCAGAATGGTAAAAAAATCTGTTGTATCCCATGATGATAAATAACTTGATTTTGGTGAATTGTGACTCCCTAACAGGAACGATTAAAAAAAAACATGAAAGTTTTTTGGAAAAACATTTATTTTCAAAATCAATCAACTTTATGATCAAAGATAATATTACTGTACTGCAAGTCATAACTATTGCATAAAAATGAAATCAAATTGAAAAATAAAAGACAAAATAAAAATGTCAAAATAAAATTAAATTAATAAAATTAATAAATTAATTAAATTAATAAAATATGAATGCACACACCATGACATGAGTATTTTGACTATCTGACAAGCAGTCTATACTTTATTAAAAAGGTAACATAACATGTTAATATAACAGTCATTATGATAAATCGTTCGTCGAAAATATTTCACAGTAATTCAGAAACTTCACACCAAAATGATTAATAAAGTAATATAAGGTATTCGCATAATAAACGGCAAGCCGTGTTTTTCTTAGAAACTGGCAAACTTTTATTAAACTACCCTCAAAATGTTGAGATGATATTACGTTTCGTTATTGCAAATACAATGACCGTACGATTAACAAATTGTGACTCTTTAAAATCGCTTCAGAGCATAATGACCAAAAAGCAAAATGAGCACTACAATCATTTTTTCTGTTGTTTAATTTTATTGTGACTATTCAATGATAATTATTATTTGGGTACCGATGTATTAAGTCACAATAATTCAGGAACCATAACTATGCACGAAGCTAGCTAGTAACTTTTTAATGTATGAAGAAAACGACATATTACGTTTTACAACAAATATGAGGTGAAAACATTGTAGACAATGTCATTATGAACATTAAAATATTATAATTTCATTTTGGTTATAAAGTTCAATCAACTTTATAACCAAAATGAAATTATAATATTTTTGAAAATAAATAGTTTTCCAAAAAACTTTCATGTTTTTTTTTTAATCGTTCCTGTTAGGGAGTCACAATTCACCAAAATCAAGTTATTTATCATCATGGGATACAACAGATTTTTTTACCATTCTGCGCTTTTACCATTTTGCTCTTTTACCATTCTGCGCTTTTACCATTTTGCTCTTTTACCATTCTGCTCTTTTACCATTTTACTACTGCTTACCATTTTGCGCTTTGGACGTTATGCGCCCAAACGCTAACCAGTCACTCTCGCAGCTAACCAGTCACTCTCGCAGCTAACCAGTCACTCTCGCAGCTAACCAGTCACTCTCGCAGCTAACCAGTCACTCTCGCAGCTAACCAGTCACTCTCGCAGCTAACCAGTCACTCTCGCAGCTAACCAGTCACTCTCGCAGCTAACCAGTCACTCTCGCAGCTAACCAGTCACTCTCGCAGCTAACCAGTCACTCTCGCAGCTAACCAGTCACTCTCGCAGCTAACCAGTCACTCTCGCAGCTAACCAGTCACTCTCGCAGCTAACCAGTCACTCTCGCAGCTAACCAGTCACTCTCGCAGCTAACCAGTCACTCTCGCAGCTAACCAGTCACTCTCGCAGCTAACCAGTCACTCTCGCAGCTAACCAGTCACTCTCGCAGCTAACCAGTCACTCTCGCAGCTAACCAGTCACTCTCGCAGCTAACCAGTCACTCTCGCAGCTAACCAGTCACTCTCGCAGCTAACCAGTCACTCTCGCAGCTAACCAGTCACTCTCGCAGCTAACCAGTCACTCTCGCAGCTAACCAGTCACTCTCGCAGCTAACCAGTCACTCTCGCAGCTAACCAGTCACTCTCGCAGCTAACCAGTCACTCTCGCAGCTAACCAGTCACTCTCGCAGCTAACCAGTCACTCTCGCAGCTAACCAGTCACTCTCGCAGCTAACCAGTCACTCTCGCAGCTAACCAGTCACTCTCGCAGCTAACCAGTCACTCTCGCAGCTAACCAGTCACTCTCGCAGCTAACCAGTCACTCTCGCAGCTAACCAGTCACTCTCGCAGCTAACCAGTCACTCTCGCAGCTAACCAGTCACTCTCGCAGCTAACCAGTCACTCTCGCAGCTAACCAGTCACTCTCGCAGCTAACCAGTCACTCTCGCAGCTAACCAGTCACTCTCGCAGCTAACCAGTCACTCTCGCAGCTAACCAGTCACTCTCGCAGCTAACCAGTCACTCTCGCAGCTAACCAGTCACTCTCGCAGCTAACCAGTCACTCTCGCAGCTAACCAGTCACTCTCGCAGCTAACCAGTCACTCTCGCAGCTAACCAGTCACTCTCGCAGCTAACCAGTCACTCTCGCAGCTAACCAGTCACTCTCGCAGCTAACCAGTCACTCTCGCAGCTAACCAGTCACTCTCGCAGCTAACCAGTCACTCTCGCAGCTAACCAGTCACTCTCGCAGCTAACCAGTCACTCTCGCAGCTAACCAGTCACTCTCGCAGCTAACCAGTCACTCTCGCAGCTAACCAGTCACTCTCGCAGCTAACCAGTCACTCTCGCAGCTAACCAGTCACTCTCGCAGCTAACCAGTCACTCTCGCAGCTAACCAGTCACTCTCGCAGCTAACCAGTCACTCTCGCAGCTAACCAGTCACTCTCGCAGCTAACCAGTCACTCTCGCAGCTAACCAGTCACTCTCGCAGCTAACCAGTCACTCTCGCAGCTAACCAGTCACTCTCGCAGCTAACCAGTCACTCTCGCAGCTAACCAGTCACTCTCGCAGCTAACCAGTCACTCTCGCAGCTAACCAGTCACTCTCGCAGCTAACCAGTCACTCTCGCAGCTAACCAGTCACTCTCGCAGCTAACCAGTCACTCTCGCAGCTAACCAGTCACTCTCGCAGCTAACCAGTCACTCTCGCAGCTAACCAGTCACTCTCGCAGCTAACCAGTCACTCTCGCAGCTAACCAGTCACTCTCGCAGCTAACCAGTCACTCTCGCAGCTAACCAGTCACTCTCGCAGCTAACCAGTCACTCTCGCAGCTAACCAGTCACTCTCGCAGCTAACCAGTCACTCTCGCAGCTAACCAGTCACTCTCGCAGCTAAAGCATCACTTAACTTGGAAACCAAGACAGGGGATGTAGGTATAAATTAGATTAATACACGTTATTTATAAACAGACTTATTGGATATATTATATGTAGGACGTTTACAGAACTGATAAAACACTGGCATGAAGCACGGTTTCTTATTTTGTAGACGGCACTCGTATAGACGTTCCCGCGACATATTGAACGTGAGACGGCTATAACATTTGAAGTCTCTTGACACATGTGACCGCACACACACCAGCTGACGTACGTTAGTTAGCAACATCCTCCACAGCAGCCCCCACAGCAAGGGCCACAGCAAGGGCCACAACAGGGGGGGCCGCAACACGGGCCGCAACAGGGGCCGCAACAGGGACCGCAACAGGGGCCGCAGCAAGGACCGCAGCAGCCTCCACAGCATCCACCACAGCAACCAGGCATGTTTACAAAATTAAAACGCGAACTCACGAAGAATAAATGGAAAAATGGTATGGATATTATGTTTATTTTTTTACTTGAAGATTTTCTACAATTTTTTGAATTTTTTTTTAGATTTTTATAATTTTTTTATGTGAAAATTGATGGGTTTACTATGAATTTCAGAAGAATAATGATTTTATTGACGCTTCACTTTGAAAAGAAGACTCATTTTCAAATTTTAAATTATTTTTTTTATGAGTATAGAATGCTGTAAATTTAATTTGAAGTGAATAATTGAAAAGAGTATATAATCTTCAAAAAGTTTGATACATTACCTACTTTGACCTTTTTCCTTTTCCATAATAGCTATTACTCTCGTTAGCTACCAATCGTCCCTGCATAATCTTCTACGATTCTTACCACTTCTGTCGAATATGATCTTATATTACGGGCTATTGAAACGTTTATCTGACCAATTCCCAGCAGTGTTTGAACAAAATCTATTTTTTATCGCGGTTATGAACACAATGTGGCAAATTATCCATATTAATGACGATTTCGGTTAAATTCCCCCTAGACTGTAATCATAGACCACGACGTTCTGGCCGAAGCAGCCCAATTTCTTTGCAATATCACAAGGAAATCAACGGGCAAGGAAATTAACCTAATCTTTACGTGTCGGGTGCGCGGTTTTCGGTCAAAAGCTGGCGTATCATTGACACAAATTGCAATTCAATGAATCTACGGATCACTGCTCATCTCCTCTGTTTTGTTAACATTCACCGGTATATGTCCGATTTAAGTAACATTCAAGAATACCTGTACTGATCCCCAATAACTAGAGGAGCACTTGCACCAGAGCTAAGACAGACAGAGTTGATTAACGTGGCAGTCAAGACTGGTGTGGCTCCAAAGGTCTCGATAGAGCCCCGAAAACAACTAAAAGTATTTTCTGAATATTTATCAATGTTACCCGAGAAGTCAAACGGAAGGTAGCATGACTTCTAGTCAGAAAGAAGGACTGACGTCCTAAAAAAGATGGGTGACGCAGATTGAATGCAGAGGGCGGAGAATCGGGAGCAATAATACACATTGAGATAGACCGATGTCCCCCATCCCTTGATTACCCCGTGCACCGCTATGACAGACCACCCAAAGAGAAATACTTCTAAACATCTTTGCTTCAAACTTGACAGTGCACGTCAGCATAATTGATGGTTTTCGTTGACTTTGATTTTGGTAAAAAACATGAATTTAATTTTTTAGTTTAGGGTTTGAAGTACTTCAACATTAATACATTCGATTTCAAGCTGTTACGGCCAGAACGAAACTTATTGTTTCATAGGAGCGGATGGCTCTTATGAATTGGATGCTCTTCAGCAGTGTGGACAGTGCCTACATAAACATTTTGTATGGAGCTAATTTGTTTGCCCTACGCTGGAAAAATAGTAATTCGTCGCATTGCCGTAGGATGCACTACTGACTTATGATAACCAAATTTCACTGCAAATTTTAAAAAAATGAACTCCACATTTCAGCCGCTTCAACTGAATTTTGGGTCTCCAAGGGTGGTTGTGAGGCTGCCGTACATACTTTTTGAAACAACTCTGGCACCAGGAGAAGCTTGAAGTGAAGAATGCTTCCAATTCGGTGAACAGGGATATTTTGTACATTCAAGTCAGAAGAAACAGAAGCTAAAACATCACCGGAGGATGACCCTTTGAAATCTGCTGTTGGTTGTCAACAAGACCCCTTTCGGCCGGTACTTTTTAGCTTAGCTATTCAAACTTATATCTGAAAGTTCTAAATTCAATGGATGGTAGATGACAGGTGTTCAGCAGCTTTTGCAGTCAGCATCTTAATTAGCCGACCGAGTTGAGAAAAGGCTCAGAGAATAATGGTGACCCAAAAGATGGGACTCTGGAAGCAAATGTAGAGACAGTTATTAAAACAGATTCGTTTAGAGCTCAATATCAAATATCACCTGTATCTATATTATATTCACTTGCTCCCAACGTCAAAGTCATTCAAATAGATTCTGTACGTCTGCTCGGATAATAGACAAGATGCTACTACTCATACAAAGAAGAAATTCAAAGATTTTGTGATCCACGTATAACGTTACCAGAAGAGGAAGGCGATGCATACTTTTCGTTGTAATTTTATAACTCAAAATCGGGCTCACCTATCCTAATCAAATGTTCAGGCTTTGTTCGGACTATTTAGTAGATGGTTTATGTGAAATTTGCAGGAAATCGGTCGAGCGGTTTAAGCATACCACGGGCAAGCTGGGGCGGGTCAGCTAGTATTTTATAAATTGTAAATAAGATAGTATTTAATTATGTAACGATAAGTTACTAAATAACTTTTAAACCATGCAATGTAACTTAGTTCATTAAGTAAAATCATGCATGTAACCATATCTAATTAGAAACAGGCATTTTTTAGGAAATAAAAGGCTATTTTTAAAGGAGACGGAAATCAGTGGGCCCAAAATGGAATAAGTTGAGATATGATCTAAAAAATCAGTCATATTTTTGTGTCTTAGAATATGAAAAATCACCTCAATTCTCAGTCTGGAAGCGGAGAAATATGAGAAAATAGTTTTCGGTAGATTATCGATTAAGTAATCGATTACACATTTGCAGTAAATAATTAACTCAAAGTAATTAAATGCACTATAATATACTTACATGCAGTATAGTGCATATAATTACAGTCATATTATTAAACCAAATATCAATTAATTACTGAAAAACCAATATTAAAGATTATCGATTTAATATCGATTCAAATCTCTCTTATATTTTTAGGCTGTCACTGGCATGACAGTAAAAAAATAAAAATATAATAATAGCATTGACACTGACAGTTGCCGTTTTGTTTGCTCATTCGTTTCGTGTAGAGATGGGTTAGTACCGATATTCGTTGGTATTAGCTAATCTTAATATATTAGTTTCATGATATTATAATATCTTAACTAATATTTGAATATTAGTAATATTTTACCGACAACCAATCCTCAAATACCGCGGTGATCTATGATCGTATTAATATTGACATATTATTGCACTAATAAATATAGGTCAATCTTCTTGCGCTGAATAGACTGATTAGGTAGGTACATATTATTATCGCTGAAGATATGAAAGATTGATATATTTTTAATAATGATTTTGATTTATGTATGATAGTAGGTACAGCATACTTTAACACATCGTGATTGAGGACTGGAATAATAATGATAACAAACATAGTAACAGTACCTACTTGAAGTCGGTGGCACATTTTTCTTATATTTTAAATACAGATATAGGTAGGTTAGGACCAGTTGTGTTTCTTTTTGTAAGTAAGTAAATTAGTTTCTAGTAGCTGTTGCCCTCGGCTTCCAATATAAGACTTGCTTGATACTTAGAATACAAGTTATGTCTGTGTATAAGAAAAGTCTAACCAACATGGTTTGCGATGGCAAGTTTCAAATTATTGTTTATAAAAATGGTACCAAGTAATGAATATTTATTCTCAGTCAGCAACCAATCAGCAACGAAGTTAATACGATCCGAGCGAATACATCACACACTAATCCATTCCATAGACTAAAATTCACCAATCGAAAAGAGCCCCTGTTCCACATATCCCTACTGACGTATCTCCACTGGTATGGATACTTGGATTTTTTTTCCAATTATAGCTACCGGTAGGGATATATGGAATCGTTTTCTCCATATATCTCCACCGATTTGCACTGGTGGGGATAGTTGGATTTTTCGGTGCTTGCCCGTGGTTCACCTATTTTGTCCACCTGGGGGACCACGGGCAAACATATTTTTCCGTGGTCCACCTGATAATCGCGTAAATTATTTTTATTGAAATATATTGCCTATTGTCCACCTCTTTTCATTGGCTAGATTAAATCTATGCAATATTGATCCCGACAAATTAAAAAGTAGACCGAATGACATTTTTTTTTAATTAAGTAATTGAAATAATTTACTTGAATTGAAATGATGATTACTCAAAACTAAAATTGCTCTCAACGTAGTTTTTTACGCGAAATTGATTGGAATATCACCATGTAGTAACTGTAATTGTATCCCCATAATATCACCGTCGTTATCTATATATATTTTTCTTCTCTTCGATGTTGTCTTGAAACTTGATGTTTCTAGTTTTGTTAAACCTTTTACTTAATAGATTTATTAATGTTGCATTTCTTTTATTTACTTCTTTATTCAATTTCGAATGATAAGACTCTGCAGTATTATTGGTGCGGTGTCTTTCACCAAATACGCACAAAATTTCACTGAATTTATCAGTTAGCCAAAATCTTTCAACATACCTACTTTAAGAAGAGTAACATTTTTTGCTATCACTGCTTTCAGATTTAACATACTCCAATCCTTCTTTGATGCTTTCATGGGGTATCAAAGGTAGAGCAGCAATTAATGCAGCGATCCGCTTTTCTCCTTTCGATTTTAGGCCTAAATATTTGGCCTTCTTCCAATGATAAAAACAACCACGCAATGTTACATGTGGAAAAGCGCATAAACTAGCATTTATTGCGGCTTTCTCGAAATCAAGATGCATTATTTTAGGATTGAAATTTGGTAACTGTGATTTAATTAAATCGAACACAATCGAATATGATTCCTGTTTTTTGTTCGGCATCAATACGTATATCAGCGGTACAACTTTTGTAGTCGTTATAGTACTCCCGATATCTCCATGTAATATGTACAATAGGCTTGTGTCAACTAACAATGAAATCAATGGATGAATGTTTCTAGACGTAAATTGTAATATTTAAACAGGGAAAACCGAAATAATTCCACATAAAAATTAATGATTATTGTTATTTTTACAAATTAAAATCAAATAAATACCCCCCCTGGCTACTCAGCTGTGAACGCCAATCAGAACGTATTACGTCACATAGTGGTATGCCGCCATTATTGTTTTGACGCTTGGTTAACTTTTTCATACAACAGCACAAGTCACTTCGTTTTTATTCTATTAATATCATTTTTCGATAAATTGAGTGTGTTATTTTTACCTATATCGAATAATACTAGCATAAACTACCATGGAACCTGGATTTAGCAAAGCGAACAGCAATAATTTACCTAAAATTGACGCTGTTATGCTAGGCCTATTTTTCGCGTCGAACACCGACTTTTGTTCATCGGAATTTCGTAATGTTAAAACTTCTATGTAAGTATATACAATACTAAAATACTGCTTATTATCATTTTCACTTATATTTCATTTTAGCACGTAGTCAATTAATATTTGAAGGAATGTATACCAATTGCAAATTAATTGATTTTGAGGTTACAATTACAATGTAAATATATAATAGAGATGATGGAAAGACACTACCCTGATTAAAGAAAGGGATTTGAATGACTAAAAAGAGATTAAAAAACATTTGTTTTTCATGAAATCAAATCTTTTTTAATCTCTTTTTAGTCATTCAAATCCCTTTCTTTAATCAGGGTACTATGTCGTAGTGTCTTAAGGCCTATCGCAACTTTGTGAAAGGGAAGGTTTTTAATTGCTTATTTCGAAAGTAAGAATAAGAAAAAAATTTTTCTTTGCACCCAGGGTAACAAATAAAAAATATTAAGAAAAAGCTAATATCAAATTATATTTCAGGTCTTCAAGAGCTTCGTACGGTGACGACGCTATAAGCTACGTGCAGGTAAAGCGTGACGATAAATTATGCACTGTCAAGTGCAAGATTTGTCCTGAACACAAAGTACACGCAAAATTGTATGGATGCACACTTGTAGTGGATGAAGAAGAGGACATTATCATCTCCATTCAATGCCATGACTGCGTGGCATCAAAGGGTGGCTGCAAACATGCAATAGCCTGCCTGATGTGGATTCATCGCCGTAGTGAAGAACCTTCTTGTACCGCAGTAGAATGCTACTGGAAAAAATCCAAATTATCAAGAGTTGGTTCCAGCTTAAAATCTATGACAGCAAAAGAGCTATCAAATGGTAATTCATTATTACCAGCAAACATATCAGTGCTAACAGAGTTTTTGGACGAAGCAAGGAAGAGGAAAATTCAAGATTGTGAATTTTTAAAGCACCAAAATGATTTAATTTTAAGTGACACACATGCCATCTCGATGCATCATCTTATACGCAAATACAAACACAAAGGCGTTGATGATTTTTTAAAAGACATATGTCTAACTGAATCTTTAATAAATAATGTTGAGGAAGAAACAAGAGAACAGCACAAGTGTAATTTATGGTATGAATTGAGATATGGCCGCATAACTGCTTCTAGAGCATATGAAGTAAGTCGTTGTAAGACAGCAGATGGCACACTTGTATCACTTATTTTGGGAGGAAAAATACCCGACACGGTAGCAATGAGTCGAGGCAGAGTCCTAGAAGATGAAGTCAGGAAAACAGTGGAAATTAAACTAAAAAAAAAGATAAATAAATGTGGACTTATATTAAGTGAGAAATGTCCTATAATCGCAGGATCTCCAGATGGTATATTCCAAGATGGTATTATTGAAATTAAATGTCCCAGCAGTAGCAAAACTTACATAAATTATGTAAAAAATGGAGAACCTACAGAAAAGTATTTTGCTCAAATGCAACTACAAATGTACTTAACACAGAAAAAGACATGTGTTTTTTGTGTAGCAGACCCAGACTATGGTAATAATAAAAAAGTGACTTTGATAAATATACCATTTAACTTGGAATATATTGAAAATTTAATTAATAATAAGTTAATAGTTTTCTGGAAAAATCAAATATACCCTTTATTATATAAGAGTGTAGAGTAAATATGTGTACTTATATAGAAGTGTAGTTAATAAATATTGCTGGTAGTTAATAAATAATGCTGGCTCATGTACGTGTATAATAAAAAAAACAATCATGAAAGTTTTAGTTTTATTTTATTAAAGAATCTTGCAGATTTATCAATGCACATGCAATAATAATTATATCATCCAGTATCTTAACAAAATTAAAATTAAGGCAGGCATGTGGTCTTAACATGTGAAATTCTCGAAGGCGCCGAATCACTCTTTCTACATGTATGCGCAAACTAGCAATTTGTTTAGTTTCTTTGGCCTCGCTTTTACTCATTTGAGCTCCTTTTTCTACACTAGGAGGCCTTACTAGTGTTATACCTGATTTCTTAAGGTATTGTTCTATATGCTTAAAGCCCCTATCAGCCATGATACACATGCCACTATTTAAAGATTTTATAAAATATATAAATATGATTCTACCACACACGTGTCAGTTGTTCTGCCACTAAATCCGGGTGAAACATAATTAACTAGCCCATTTGGAGTACATGAAATTAAATATTTTATAGTGTTGGCCTTCTTATATTCTGACCAAGTCATTGCTTGGTTTACGGCCTTAGATGGCTTTTGTATCTCTATCTCAAGGCAGTCTATAATGCAACTTACGTTGTGATATTTATGCCTGAATGCCATTGGTAGATTAATTTTTTAAGATCTTTATCTAATGGCACAATAAAGGGACGTAAAACACTAGCTATTAATGGCACATTTTTTGTAAATACCTTACTTAAACTAGACGCATTAGTTCCAAAATCATCTACTAAAATATTAAATGTACAATCTATTCTTATTTTATTTAAACATAACAAAACATGATGTTTGGGAATGTCTAATTTGTCTTTAATTATATCAATTAGGAAATAACAATTTTTTGGCACACCAATATATGAACGGGGCTTTTTTTCTATCTTACTTATTGTTCTCAATAAGGTCTCGGCTGTTTCTATTTTCCTGTCTTCTGCAATAAAATCACTACAGTCCGAAGATGATTTCACTTGTAATGAATGCACTGATGGGCTTGTGTTAGTAGATGCAGATGGCACAGACGGTGTGTATAGAGAAATATCACTGTCACACTGTTCTTCTGGAATCAGTATATTTCTAGTAATTTTCTTTAGGGTAGATGAAGAAGGTCTTGATTTTTTACAGGTTGTAACTTTAAACGGGGATGTAGAACTGGATGTCATTGACAGCTTCAAAGGTGATATTTTTTGATCTCTTGTTTTCACATTGGTCTGGGTCGCTTTACTTCTATATTTATGTGTAATGATAACTTGAATGGATTTATCTGCTGTCGGCTTAAATACTTTTGGTGTATTTTCTCCAATGGTTTCAATACCTGCAAAAATTACAAGATATAAGATAAGAATCAAATATCGATTGATTGGTAAAGAGTAAAGAATGTCATATCCAAGACTGGGGCTTTTTTTATTAAATTTGAACATACTCATAAAATGTTAAAATAGTGTGTGTTATGTGATATAATATTTTTAGTTTATTACATACCTGCTGAACTTTTTTGAGGTTGTTGTTCTAGGGAAGTACTTGGTGTAAAATTTTCTTGCAGTTCAATGGACGTACTTGGTGTACAACTTTCTTGTTGTAGTTCATTGGAAGTACTAGGTGTACAATTTTCTTCAAGACACTCTGCTACTGTAGCCATTGTCTGTTTTTTTATCATGTATGGCCGAGTGCGGGTTTGTTTTCTTCTGTCTTCTTGACAATCAAATTTACTTGGTAAACAACCTGGTTTCATTCGCACATAAGATACCTTTCCCATTATATGGTACTCGGTATAATTCAGCATCTCGTTTGGCAACTGGAAAAATATAAAGGCTGTGTTTTAACCTAATACAAATTTGAGGCATCCTAACCTCAAACCAAATGTTGCATTATTTTAAAACAAATAAAGCTTTGGTTTTTCTTTAGATTTACAAGTTGAATATGTAGTCACTACATTTTTAAATAATACTTACATCGAAATGATCTTCACAAAAATACATTCTCGATGTTGTTGATAAAGAATGAGCATCATCCCTCCTTGCCAGTTTTAACCACTTTCTTCGAATTTTTTCGTTGACCGGAACACGTATGAATAATTTATTCGGAGTTTTTATACTTGTATTTATACACTGGGGCACTATACAGTTTTTAAAATACGAGATTTCCATTTTTATTTCAACAAAACAAACTTTTGCCGTAAGTGAACACAATCGTTTGCCACTATGTGACGTCATTGACGACGCCATGACACTTTCTTGTGTTTTTACGCCAGATTAAAAATATTTTCTTAAAACTTAAAATATGTGTTTTAAATATAATTTTTAACATGAAATATTATTTTTTTGGGGTAATACAGGTACTAAACTAACGAAATAAGCCATTTTTGAAATTTACGACACAGGCCTATTGTTGGAAGATGTTACTCCTAAAGATTTATTTCTTATTGTGTATAAGTTGTGTTGTATGCTCGAAAACAACGGTATTTGCGTAACCATGTTCAATCCTTTACTTTCTAAAATATCAACACTATCCTTATAAAGTTGTGTTATAGGCAAATCAGTGTTTTTGACTTTGAAGCACGTCAACGAAAGACCAAAACGATTGTGTGCTCAAAGGTGGACCACGGTTAAATAATAATTTCCTATGGTTCACCTTAGTTCACCTGGTGGACCACGGAAGAATATGTTTGCCCGTGGTCCACCAGGTGGACAAAATAGGTGAACCACGGGTAAGCAGGGGGATTTTTATTTCCATTTATCGCTACCAGTAGGGATAATAGGACGGGTATGGAGTGTTCATAAAAGCCTCAAACGCGAGTCATGAAAACCTTTTTTGAATAAAACCTTTTTTAAATGTGAAAACTTTTTATGTTTATTTGACGCAGAAAAAAGTAAAAAAACAACATAAAACTTAAAATTTGTGATCCGTTGCATCGCACAATCAATGTATTCGTTTATCTTACCATATCTAAGAAAGCACCTACAGTAATTTCTGCCGTAACAAGTTGTAGTTGTGCATTTTGGATAACAATATCACGTAGAACATACGCCTGGTCACGCAGTTTTGGTGCTTTCAAATCGTGTATAATACATTTGAAGCGGTTCCTTTGAACTATAGAGTGCTTATGTAGTATATTTAGTAATCCGTATAAATTTAGTTGTCTATTACATTTTTCATTAATTTTGAAATGCCATGCTTCAGCAAAATTATTCGTTCTATGTTTCTGCCCAAAAACAGACCACTGTTTCCGGAAATTTTCGTTTTTCAGCCAAAAGTGTTTGAAATATTTCATAAATTTTTCCATTTTAAATTCTTCCAATACTTGAGATTCTATGTATGCCCATCCTTCATCTATGTTTCCAATAGGCAATAAAGGCAACGATGCTGTTAATGCTAATATTCTTCTCTTGTCGCGATTCTTGGTCAACTTTAACTCCTTCCCTTTTCTCCATATTGCCTTATGAAAATGATAGTAGCATCCCCCAATTTGAACTTTTGGAAATACTAACGTCAAGGCCTTCGCAATTACCGCCTCAAAATCAATCATAACGTACGCCGGGTCCCATTCAGTACCGGTATTAATCTTTAAACAATTTACTTCTTTCTGGGTCAACAAAACAAAAAGTTTTCACATTTAAAAAAGGTTTTATTCAAAAAAGGTTTTCATGACTCGCGTTTGGGGCTTTTATGAACACTCCATACCCGTCCTATTATCCCTACTGGTAGCGATAAATGGAAATAAAAATCCAACTATCCCCACCAGTGCAAATCGGTGGAGATATATGGAGAAAACGATTCCATATATCCCTACCGGTAGCTATAATTGGAAAAATAATCCAAGTATCCCTACCAGTGGGGATACGTCAGTAGGGATATGTGGAACAGGGGGAAAAGAGAATGATATTACACGACCATGTCAGATAGTAAACAAGATCTGAAATATTACTGATATCAGCAATATTACCATATCATAGTCGGTCGGATTACTAATACCTGAATCTTGAAAGTAATCTTTTAACTAATATTAATGTATTCACTTCATCTCTAGTTTCGTATTTTCCAATGCGTTTTGATTGCTTTCCCGATTATTTGTAATTTTTTACGACCACTGCTTTGTATTTTACGGATTCTGACCCTGCCTACCTTATACTACGTTGGACACCGAAGATCGCTCACACGTTTGACTTGATTTAATTTTGATGTTATTTTGGATTTTACCGCCGGCTTGTGAATTGGATATTATTGGAACTATGGATTTCTGTGTGAATTGTGGGATATCCACTGCTCATTGCAATACACTGGGTAGACCACCCTTACACGATGAAACAATTCTGTCAGTGATCCGGCAATGGCTTGCACCTCAGTCTGTGAGTAAATATAACCTCATCTAACCAGCTACCATCCTGGCAGGTGTAAAATACATAATATGTATAATTAGAAGGCCTATGGAGATTGTTTACAGTTATGGCAAAGAATTATTTATTTATCAAACAATGTTTTATTACCCTAATACGGAACAGTTAATTATGTATTGTTTAATGTAGCTGAAGATTAATAAAACTTATTTTATTAATATTTTAGTCGACGGCTCTCGTAGAAGAAGGGAGGCTATAGTAATGTGTTACTGGTATTGCAATTTTATTGTAGGGAAACGACCTATAGGCTACTGCGCTCATATTCTAGACGACATTTTAATTATAATATAAGGCGAATAAAACACTATATTAAATAATTTTTTATTTATTTTAGACATCCTTTCCCTATCTTTTCACCTGTTACCTACCTATAGCTTGAAGTTCATATGATTTTTCAAACATTTTCTAGTAAATATAATAATTATGAGTGCAAAAGAACACATTTTGCACTTCAGGAATCAGCTGTTGGTTAAAGATTGTAACATAATGTCACTTTTACATAATCTCTTATATCTCTGTTCTCAGACTGACAAAATCCGCAGAATATTCAGTAAAAGGTTGATAATATATATAAGCTATTAATTGACACCACTTTCATCTTCTTACACCCTGGGCCCAAGATTGTATGAAATCATTTCTGTCTCCTTTAATTTTATTATTGACATAATATATTTATTTCTTTTTTAACTGCACTGATGGGTTTAGTTTCAAATACCTGGCACCTAATTCAATTTTCTATGGTAATTCAAAAACAATTTACATTTCACAAGAACAGACGCCATTTACTTTCTAAACTAAATCTATCAACTCCTATTCAATTGATAACTATATATAACTCATAATAAATAACAAATTTGGTACAGAACTATCTTTCTAATTATAATACACCGGCCCTGTGTTTACAGGGCCTTGGTATCGATACAAACCACCTAATCCACCTAACCCACCAAGGCCACCAGGCCTCCCACCCGAACCCCCTAGCCCCAAGCCAGGTCTTCCACCGAAACCTCCTCCGCCCAAGCTAGGTCTGCCAAATGGTCTGCCACCAATGCCAAATCCAAGGTCACCGATGTTGTTCCAACCACCCAGTTGCGCAGACGCCGTAGACACTAACATGATGAGGACAATCGTCGACAAAGCAATCTGTAAAATATTTAACGCGATTTAATAATTGCTGTATAGGGTTTCATACATCACTATCATCATCACTACATAGTATAAAATAAAGTCGCGTTTTCTGTCCCTATTTTTCTTGTCCCTTTGTATGCTTAAATCTTTAGAACTACGCAACGGATTTTGATGCGGTTTGTTTCAATAGATAGAATGGTGAAAGAGGAAGGTTTATATGTATATAACATTATGCTACGACTAACAGGTGCGAAGCAGGAATGAAAAATGTTGCAAAAACGGGGTGACGCAGACGATGTCGCGCGGGTCAGCTAGTAAAGGATAAAATGTAATCTTATTAGTACTAAGTACTATCCATCTGTATTCCATAATAAAATGTGATGGCTAGTGGTATGTGTAATGGACTGCTGAGACGAGGTCTCGAGTTCGATCCCAGATTTACCATGGCACACGCCAAGGACTTTTCGATGCTTTTCGAAGTTATGTGTGTATTTATCGCAGGTTTATAAGTGCCTGGTTGATGGCAATAGGCTCGCCACCTATTACATTGGGACCTAAACATAAACTGGCGAAATGTGGGTGCTAGCACCATTGCCTACCCCTTCGGGGATAAAGGCGTGAGATTATGTTATGTTTTGTTTCAGGCAGGAAATGTCACAGATAATGTATTTCTATTGCCGCTTTAGCAACAAAAACTAAAGCAGAAAAAAAAGTGCAAAGTATGTACTTTAAGTCTTAAACCCTTCATGGCCTGGCTCATAGAAATTTGGGAATTGATACCTATTATCTGATAAAGATGATTGACCCAGAGTAAGTACTTTTGAGATGTTGGCTATATATGCAAACGTTTGAACTGAGGACCCAAGTAATCATAACAGTTTTATGTTAGGAATTTATGGTGGTTTACATTAAGTTTTGCCGATTAAACTAATTGCCCTATAGCTCTTAATTTTTTTTTATCTCTATTTAAATTTAGACAGTAGACAGGGGGGTATTTATGTAAATTAACTTACATACATCTTATTAAATGGTAGACCATGGCCTACGTATTAACCCAGATAATCCTGAAACTATTGTTCGTCACAGAAATTTATAATATTTTAATATGTTTTTATTTAGGTACCTATAGTTACAGAAAAAATTAAAAAAAAATTCAGTAGCACCTGGGAAAGCTGGAAAATGGGCGGTGTTATAACACCTGGTAGGATTATGCACTACTATTCCATGTAGGTATTGTAGGTACTCTGAAGTACATTAGTATTGAATAAAAAAATGTAAATAGGATGAAATAGTTAGTTTGACTAATATAATATTTAAGGTCAAAAACAATTCTTCGGATGTGAATAAAAAACACACTTCTTACATATGAAAATTCATACAATTTTTTTTCAGTATTACTTTTCTATTGTAGAATTTGCAAATTAATTGTTTTTCGTTACATTCGAAGAAATCGCCAAGCCTGCCAAGTCCAAAACCCTGTGAACCGTGGGCATGGGGGAAATTTCACGCTTATAATCATCATTATCTTTGCCTTAGACCTGGTCGCATCCGAGAGCCTCGGACTTCGGGGACCGCTATCCGGCTTTTACTGCTCCACTATGAGTAGTCTTGAGTATCTGTGGTAGTGAGATCATTGGCTTGTATGTCATCACTTATAACGCCAAGTCAGTACGTTGTGGTGGACCAAAGTAGCATCGCCAGATAATTGTTACCCACGTAACATGGCCGCACCAGCGAAATGCATTTTAGCTGTCATGTCACGGACATGCTAGAGTTCCTCTCGGGAAGAACCGTATACTCCATAAATATTATCCACTTAATCTGAAAGAGACTCGCTCTAATCGTTGTCAACATAAACTCTTGGCTGCGATTCTGGATGATTGTGTAAGTTCAAAATATTTGCGTGACCCAAATCTTTATCTGTTATGTTAGCACTAGCATTTTCTGGCGGTAAAAGAGCGGTAGCACTAGGCAAAGTATTATAATCACTAGCTTACTCCAGTTCCACTATTATTTCGGTGAGCTACAAAGCTTTCTTTGATAGTAATGTAAAATTACAAACAAAATATGATCGACGTGGATATACCTACCAGGTGTTATAACACCCGTGCTATTCGCAAAGACTAAACATACAATAATATTGCAAAGATACTATTATTTTATTTTTATTTGGGTACCTAGCAGTTATACTATAAATAAAAATATGTCAATACAGTAGCAAAATACATTATTGATTATAATAAGTCACCTTGTTTCTGACGTAATGAAACTGCCACTACAAAATACATTTTACACTGAAAAATAATTGCGATTTGTTTACTACAACTGAATCATAGCCAACTACCATAGGCATGTAATGAGATAACTACAGAAAATTGATACAAATATAAATTCTTAAATAATAAATTTGAGGGTAAGTTTCAATCTATTTGAGCGGTGTTGTAACACCTGGTCGGGTCATCTGGGTTAAAGGTACTCGCTCACTCTACAAGGTAAAAAAGTATGGAGGAGTATAGAAAGGCTGGTAAGATTATCCTTTGTAGAAAAGTACTTAAACTGCGAGACAATTGTAAAATATGGAAAATTAGTGTGTAAAAAATGGGCAATCATTTTCGAACTACACAAGCTTGTGAAATAGGTAGGTATTGCAAACAGTTTTAGAATAATTATACAAATACGGAATATGCACAAATGTGAGAATTGTAAAAGTCTGATCACATCATTAAATTAATATTCTAATCATATGAACTGTTTTAAAGTGTAAACACTGTATACAGTCCCAGTTACCTATTGCCCAGCCTAGCCCTTCAAATAGAAATGGATATGAAAATACATCTTCTACATTATAAAAATGAGTTATAAAAATGTATTTTACAATTACATACGTTAAATCATCAAAACAACAAAAGCTCTACGTCGGTAGAGTCCCTGACAACAGCGAGTTTATATAAAAGATATCATGGAAATAATAATAATAAGAAATACTTACTTTATTCGACTCCATTTTGAACTAGAGACAAAAGTATGTAATGCTTTTACGCTTACTATTCACATACTGGTTGAGTTGTACTCACAGCAGCTTAAATATGCTCCTCAATTTTGAGGATAGTAGGCTACATTTTGAGTATGTGTTCCTTTTTCAAACTTTTTAATGCATTAAACTTTCTTTTTCTATTGACACCGATTGACAACAACTCGATTTTTGCCCGGATTAATTAATATTAATCTGATAATTCAAATTAATAAAATGTATGTCGTCAATATACTTATTGAAAGTAATTATGTACCTATAGATACTATTTCAGTTATGCTTGGTATTTCTTGGAATTGTAGGTACCTACATAATGTACTCAATCAACCAAAAAATTAACTAGCCTTACTTAAAGTCCACTCCTACACATATCTACTTGAAAATAAATTAGACTAGCTTAATAAAGCAGTTATGTAGGCAACAATTTAATTTAATCCAAAAGATATCCTAATTTGCTAAGAAATTAATAATAATATTAGTATAATAATTAAACGGAGACCGTGAGAGACCTCTGCCGTGACACAAATTACCTACTATACTACAATGGCAACTCAAAAATGCCGTCGTTTCGACAGAAGAAGAATAATGAAACAAAAAATGACAATTTCAGAAGTTTCGATTTTGTAAACGTATGACTTGCGTAGCCGACCGCATACCGCAGCAGCGGATACTGAGTAAGTACCGTGCGTGATATAGATATTCATGTGATAATATTTTTTTATTATTTTAATTCATTGCGGTTTTTCTATGATGTCGTTAATCCGTATCGAAACTTAACAAGTAATCCACGACACGCTATCCGACCGCACACGTCAGGCCCGCAATGCGCTCATTTTGTCTATATCTACACATTGTAATTTTTTCACATACATTACTTGTTAAACCTCGATATGGGTCAAAGCCCCATTGAGAAGCCGCAAGGTATTAAAACAATGAACAATATTATCATATTCAAACCTATTTCAAGGTACGCTGTATCTGTTGCATGCGTCTACTCAGTTGTTACGATCGGTTACGAAAACTTCACCTGAGTTTAGTTTTATGCACAAAATCAAGCTATAAACGGCAGAAAGAATGTCTCGTTATTCCACAGGTTTATATCTAGTGAAAGTTTTACTCCATGTTATACATTCAAATTCAAAATGAGACATTTTTATAGCTCTAACAGTAAAATAATGTGACAAGTCTGGGTTGTGAACCTGAAACTATAAATAGGTAGTAGATATTTATGTAAAGTAACAACAAATATTATGAAACAACATTTATTTTGAGTTAATTTACAAAAATTAATAAATTAAAAATATTGTAACACTATATTTTGCATATTTTTCTGGATCATTATGTATATAAGTATTCACCGATACCGATAAATTTAATCCGACAATTTAAATTCACCTATAGCTATTAAGTATACTCCAAAAAGTTAAAGCTACCATTTTACATGCTATATATCTCTGCGATAGCAATCCCTACCTTAATAAACAGTTTTACACGCCCCCCATAAAACCCCAGAGTTATAATTTAATTCTAAATTTATGGGAACATGTGTATGGGTAAAGCATGGGCATAGGAAAAGAGTAGGTTGGCTTTACACTATCATAGTATAAACATTAGAATATTAGCAAGGGGTATAAATATTTCTTCTCAACTGCTTTAGAAAGTCTTATAGCCGTATAGCTGAATCATTGATAATACGAGTATCTTATGAATATTAAAGATTCATTATTGTACTGATAATAAGATATAATCAGCTATCAAATTTTCATAGCTTATGAAACAAGCTTAATGTGAAGACCTGTGTTATCCATAATAAATTGATAGTAAAGTATAAACAATTAGGTATAATTTACTACATACTACATGTATAATATATTCAGTCAAAGAGAGAATGCTCTTAGTTCTCCAAATTCAAGTCCAGTCATTATGTCGGAAAAATCGGGTTAGAAATGCAAATGAACCGAGAAAGCAAAACTTTGGATATTACGTGGGGGGAGGGTAGAAAAGCTTAAGTTCAAATTGTCGACCAAAATAACCTAGTGGGTTTTCCGCCATTTTGAAAGAAGTGTTAAATACAATTTTTTCATCATAACTTGGTTGGAATGCTACGAATTTCTCGGTTCATTTACATTTCCCGATGTAAATATTAACTGGACTTAATTCTAAAAAAGTGATTTTGAATCTTATATTTTATATTACGGAATGGTAATCATATCAATACTGGCTCGAGCATTGTCAAAAAATTTACCCATGAATGACATAAATACTTTCCCAAAATGTAATGCTATCTTTGTACCTCTAAGCAGTGGATTGTCTTTCGGTATAATACCTGTTGGAACATTTTCTTCGACCGGAGGAGACGCAGAAGGAGGCTTCTCTTCAATTACTTCTTCAACCAAAACTGGAGTTGGTTCTGGCGCCTCAGTTTGTACCAATTCTGGGGACTGAGGTGAAATTGGTGGTGATAACGGTGGTGGTGATACAACAGGGTTTGGAGTAATTTCTACGATAGGGGCTGGAGATCCGGGTACAATTGGAGTGCCAGATACTGGAACTATATTTTCTGTGGAAGGAATAGTAGACACAGGAATCGGTATATCTGCTGGAATAGCAAGTAGTTCCGGTGGCTCAGAACGCAGTTCTTTACTTGAATCCATAAATTCTTTTACCGATTTCACTTTAGTTATATCAGTATAAAGTTCTTTAGCAGATGCATCACTGTTTATTTCTACCAAATTTGATGATACAGGTGGAACTATAAGAGGGTTAAGTGGTGACGATGGATAGTCATGTACTATTATAGGCATAGGTTGTGGTAAAGGAGTTAGGAAACTTGGAGCTATGGGCATATTATAAGCAATTACTGGAGCTTTTGGTATGATCAATAAAGGTTCAGTTCCTATAGGTTCATCTTGAACATCTTCAAACACAGGTGCAGCAGCTTTCGTTGGAGTTGTACCCATCATATCGTCTAAACTTCGTTTTTGTATGGTAAATTTCTTTAAAAAACTTCCCAGTGGTGACCATGCCTGCTTCATGAACGTTATTGGTTTCATTGGCAAAGGTTTAAAATGGAACTCAAATTGTTTATGGAAACTAATGCCATTTGACACCGAAACTCCATCGCCTCCAGACCATTCCATCAGAGCACAAACTAACAATACCTGAGAACCGGAATAGAAAACAGAGTTAGTGAAAATCACATTACACTTAGTCTTAAATAGACATTTATGTAAAAAAATACCTTATAAACACAAGTCATTCTACACAGGATGTCAAGATAAAAGTGAAAATAAAACCACCAGTTTGCTTGGTTTGATTGCTTTTATAAATAATTAGGTATTCTGTTTTTACTATCAATAGTTCATCTGGCCTCAGTATTGGCACGCAATGCAAATAATGGAACAAAATGGTCAAGGATCCGCATTGTATTCAAAATTCAATGTCACGTTTCATTACTTAGTAGAACAGTTTATACGAAATTGACCAGAGTTATAATCTCAACCTACTTAAGAGGTTATTCATCTCTTAAGAGGAAAATTTTCTTGAATGAATCATTTTCTAAACATAAACGTAGCTTGAAATATTTCATCTTACAAAAATAAAAAAATAATTTAAAGAAAAACAAAAAACCCGACTGCGTAAACTAAAAAGAATGAAACAAGCCCAGTAGTTTGATATTCATACAATACTCACAGTCGGGGCCACTTGGAAGATTTAATTGGTTAAATTTGAATGGGCCCCGACTGTGAGTATTGTATGAATATCAAACTACTGGGCTTGTTTCATTCTTTTTAGTTTACGCAGTCGGGTTTTTTGTTTTTCTTTAAATTATTTTTTTATTTTATACTTTTTAGTTACGATTCATTGAAAAGTTATTTTTTTTTACCAAAAATATTTTTATTTGTATATCGTTTATACTTAAAATATAAACTTAAATCAATAAGTAAGAAAATTAGCAAGAATGAATGTTTTGTTAAGCAACTTTAAATCGTTATATATCCTAAACTATTATTTAAAATGAAAAGTGGTAAAAGAAACCTAAATATGATTTAAAATTACCTATTCAACGACACCCCACTTGACATAGTTCATCGACTTTTTTTTTTTCATTTTGACAATATGGCGTCTGCTTGTCGCTGTGGTGAATTTTGATTACTGTCATGTCTTTAGTGACACTCGCAAGGTTAAGACGAATCGATTGACGTAAGAATGATCAAAATCGGCCTACGCGTTTGGTCTCTAGAACGCCACATAGAAACAAACATACATACATACATACATACATACATACATACATACATAGACTGATAAACACAATACCCTCCTTTGCGTCGCGCAGTCGGGTAATAAGTCTTCAGGTTACTATCAGATTTTACTATTAGGAATTTTCGAACATTTTTTTGAATTTGTAGTAAGTACATTCCTAAAAACGTACCCAATTGACGATACTCGGATAGGTACCAGTGCTCAAAACCGATCGAGTTTAGAGGCTTGGGCTCTGTTGGAAATCATGACGAATCACGACGCTGTTTTATGGGTAATAAAGTTTAAAAAAAACGAATCGAGTGCGAGCCTGATCCGGTTGCATATAATGCTGGATGAATGTAACTCGTAAACTAAACAAACTCAACTAAGCTTTCCTTTTAATTACACAAATAAGATTTTGCCCTTTGCCAAGTTTCAAAACATGGCATGGTGTTGACTTCGACAATTTCTTTTACTAGTTCAAAATATTACCTACAGATCGCATTTTTCAATATTATTATTAACTTGAAATAAGAAAGAAGAAAGTCTGAGGAAAAATGTCTTGTGAGACAAAGATTATCACATTAAATAACCTGTTAAATAATTTTTATTTCTTCGTAGGTCTATTATGTTTTTCTGCGTCCATAGTTTTAACTAAAATAAAACAATAGGCCCACATTCGCTCAAAAACATACCTATAATTTAAGTTACAGGAACTTAATATCGTATTCAAGCAGTGATCCTCGGTTCAAGTCATCAATCAACTCAAGTACCTTCATGTACATTGTTATTTTGATACAGTAGGTCTCCGAATACCGTATCAGAATAACAATGAAAACAGAAATAATTAGTTTTCTTTACGCTTAGTATGTGCAGTGTATACTTATGTAGAAACTAGACCTACCCAACATGAAGAAAGTGTTTGGGTAGCTGTAGTAGGGATCCAGTAAGTTAATCACAGACTACGGTTGCTACGGTGGACAGACAGACAGTTGCGAGACGTTACTCAATAGCTATTGCTAAGAAAAAAAAATGGTCTACGTTCTATTTTTCAAAAGTTTAAAAAGTGTTCCAAATATGAATTAACTCTTTTTATCTTAATAATTAAATTGAAAAAGAAGCTTAAATACTTTTAAGTGGATTATGGGCTTGGCATTATTTTGTTTTAATTGTTTTTATGTTTATTTTTTTTTATTTAATTAATACCAATGTGAATGAATAGTGGTGTTTGATGTAGTCGTATTGTTTTTTTCTACGTAATATGTCAATTCCCATAAAATGCACTCTCGTGGGAGGTAAACACCTATCTTTAGGGTTGCAAGATAAAAATATTATTCGATATTAATACAAAGTTGCTGACATATCTGTGGTAAGTACTAAAGATACCATTTACACAACTTATTGAGAAATATTTCGATGTTATTTTTTTCTTAAGAATAGTCCAGTAATAGCATTGAATTGCAATTTATAGCAAATGAAATATGCTTATGCAAATTTCCTTAACGTTAGATTCCCTGGCTTAACAAGTTTTGTCATTCAGTTTAAAATATTATTATAACTATTTATATAAACCATTTAAAGTGGTTTCATTTCAATCTGAACTAAAATTATAAAGAGAATTTATTTTTATTTTTGTGTGTAAGTTTTGTAATGAATAAACTCAAAAACTACTGTATCGATTCAAAGATTTTTCACCATTGGAAAGCTACATTCAACCGGAATAACATAGGCTATATTGATGACGCACAGTGCGATAGCAAATATAATTATACCTATATTTATATCATAACAATATATTATGCAAGATATACTTACTCATATAGATATATTATGTAAATCTCTAATAATTCTTTAACCTACTCGATAACTTTCATTTCAATCACTTTAAGGAAACGAATTTTCATTCATAACTTTTATTCGTGAGTGTTTTCCAATGTAACAGTGTAAACATGCAACATTTACTCGTTATTATAATAGTATTATAAAAAAATATATAGACATACCTAATATGTCAATGCGTAATCAAAAAAAAATACGTAGGTTATGTTAATAAAAATGCATTATTCGACTACTTTCAAACTTTCCCTGTTTGAAATTTTAATCGATTGTAGTGATCGAATTTTACATTTAATGCATTTTTATTAACATTCCGCAATGTGTTACCGTCTTTAAATAACAAGTTACGAATAGTTGCATAATAAAAATGCTTCGCGTAATATGCTGCTAAACAAAACTCGAAGACGGCTGGACCACTTAAAGTAATTCTTTTTTTATTTATTCGTTTAACATGGAAGGTTTTAATGGAGCAGCGGGAACGGGATCAGAAGGTCACGCGGGTGAAGTCGCGGGCACCAGCCGGTATAAAATTTAAATATAAGATATTTATAATATAAATATAATGATCCTGTTGAATATTTAATTTCAGTCAATACAATATTCGCAAAGTGCATCTCACCATATCGGGGTGCTAGATAGGGAATCCGTGGTTCCCACATTAGGAGAAGGGGGTCATCTCAAAGAGATGTCTCCGGGTGTGGTGCGAGCGATATATTTTGTATAATCTCCCCTCCGGCAATCAAATACCCATAGACGGCGTGCGTTTTAGCCGGTTCGAGTCCAACATAATCACCTCCACCAGCTTTGACGGAGGTGTGGATTTTTAAGTCGAAACAATATTCATGTCGGATTAGTCTGAAGACAAAATAAACTTGTTCACAGACACAACACAATCAACTCCTGCCTCATCTTCCATCCTCAGCCACTTCTCTCTGTCTCCCGCCAAGCCCTTGACCAAATCATTTATATAATGTATATATTATACAGTTTGTATCGTTTAAATAACTGCTAAAGTCAATGAAGAATAAGCGTGTATGTATGATACCTACTTCAACTTCCTCTTCCTCTGTAAGTGGCACCAGCCAGCAATAAATTAAGTAGATAATTTTATTACATCATTAAACTTTACATTTATACGTAACATTAGCTTCACTTAGGAAATGTACTCGTATTTTATTTACAGAAAGTGCCATAAATACATAAATGAATGTCATGTCTCTTACAAACTCAACGTATTGTTTCATAAGTACCAGTGGACAGAAGTCCGTATGCAGCCTAAGATCTACAATTATTTGAGCATCTAGGCTAATTTATCCACAGAATTTATTAGAATAATATATAGGGTTACTAATATATAGGGTTTTTTTTGTTATCTACTTAAACTAAAGTGATTTTACACACAGTAAGTAGGAGAGAAGTCGCGTATGACTCCTGGAAGAGTAGAATATGAGCCACTCCATTGGGCCCTTAAGGTATTGTATAAGGTGTCTAAGGAACAAGGTTGTTTAACATCAGACAGATGTTTGGCAGATCTCTCCTCATCTCTGATGCATGCTGGAGAGGTTTACATGTCCTCGGGTCTGCCAGGGTGAGATATGTCTTGTATAATTTCACCTTCGGCAATAAGAGACCCATTGACGGCGTGCGTTTCAGTCGGTTCGAGTCCGACATAATCACTTCCACCAACTTTGATGGAGGTGGTATTCACGTGTTGCTTCCTGCACTTCAATTTCATATTATAATTAGGTAGGTATACGGACTTCTGCAACACTCTGTACATTGTATATTTAATCTTTTCATAAAATCAGTGATAAGTCATTATTAACGAAGACCACCTAATTAACCTTTTATCATAGTTTAAAATAATCAACAGTTTTATGTCAAACCAACAGTTTTTGACGCTAATTTATACGCATAACCATGACGTAATTGGACGTGTATGTTTTACGTAAATGCCTTTATGCTTTCGCTATTTGTGTACATATTAAATAAAAAATGAGGTATGCTGTAAATGGTAATTAAATAAAACATATAATTTACTCGTAACGCTAGGTAAAGAGTAAAAAGTTGCAGGTTAACTAAACGCAATCACCTCATGTGATACTCATCATTATCATAATTCAGTTATAGGAAGTCGCCTGCTGAACACAGGCCTGTCCCATTGACTTCCACTCTACAGGTTGCAGACGGTCGGCATCCAAAGGGTTCCCGCAACTTGGACTATGTCGTCTGTCCGCCTGTCACCCTAGCAGAAGCAAGCCGCGGGCTATCCGGGGGCTAGAAAAAAGCACGAAAATACACGACATCATGTTTATAGTGTAATTCTATTTCGACAGGTAAAATATGGAAGTGGCATGACTGCTGTGAAAATATTAGGTGTCAAAAGTAAAGATTTGGATCTGGAGCTGATCTGAATAGTGGGTCTAAAGTGCGTAGTAACAGAGTGGAGTACGTAGTGACATTATTGAATATGATAGTACCGAGTTAAAAAAACTGCAGAAGAAGGAGACTGATAAACTATTATTATGATGCAAATGTAATGCAAACAAGTTGTAATGCAAAAGGATTATTCTTTTTCACTCTATTTTAGTCACTGAAGTGGCAAAAAGCCATGTTGGAGAGTTCGTGATGGAAACTGGTTACCATCGCATATAGACGTGTGCAAAACCAAGGGCGTCACACTCGCGCTGCCTAGTCTGTAGGAATCTCCTAATGCCTTTCTTAAAGAACCCTTTATCGCAGTTGCTTCGAAAAATCATAGCAAGGTAAACATGACGAAATGAAGCTCCTTATACGATGTACTAATTATTTAAGGGATATAAATTACAGATAATATGTTGATTGGGGAAGCAAACTGTCTCATTATTAATTAAAAAATCAACTGAATGTACACAATGTCGTATCAAACTGGAGTCATCTGACACTAATTAAAATTGGCATTGCTTTAAGAGACATCAAGGTGTAAGACTATCTCACGCTCTATGACATAAGTGGGACATTGTTCTGTAATAAGTTTTAAGTACAGGCATTTAACGATGACATTAAAATGGAAAGTTACCATAGTTTTAAAACGTGGATATAGTTACTGGCAATCTTGAACACAAGTCCCCAAGTCACGACAGAAACGAAGCCCTTGTTCGAATGTTAACTTAATTTAATTTATGATTCGTGAATTATCCTCAAAGGATACACAAAAACCGCGTCCTGCACATATACTCGTACATTACCTACATTTTGTGACTTAATTGGGGTCATGATATATGCCTGTAACTTTATTATCATAATTTTCTGTCACGATGTCGTGGGGCCTGTTCGTCATACTCAGCAATATCCAAGTTGCGTCCAAATTTTGTATCTTTCAGGCTTCACTTATTTGTGTTTGGTTAGTATTTGGGCAGTCTGACCTGCCAACCCTGACAGGAAAGCCTGCGCGAGAGTCCCTTTTGTGTTATCTTATTAAACCACTAAAGTGGCAGAGAACAATACGGCTCATCTGAAAGAAATTGATTACCGTGGCCTTTGGACATTTGCAACACCAAGGGCGTCACGGCCATGCTGCCCACTCTGTAGGGAGAAGCGGTGGAATTTAAGAGAGTTTCTGTACTGGCGGAGAAGAAGACAAAGCAGAATTTCTTACCAGCAACCTTCGGTCTTCCCACTGACAAAACAAAAGCCCTCTAGTGAGGTCTGCCTACCCTACTCAACTGCCGGAAACACAACACACGGTTATTATTGGCCGCGGGATTCTGTTGGGCGGAAGTACTTCGCCAGTCGGACTGCTCAATTAGGACGCCATTAATGGAATGAAAGTAAATGAATTTATTATGAAGCACTATGGATAGCATTACACTGAGTAAACCACTGCTATAATTTCTAATTAGGGTCTCTAATTAATTTAATTCATTATTATTAGGTATTACAAGCTTTTTTTTTCGGTTTCTCTAATTTATCTACCACTAGCTGACCCGCGCGACTTCGTCTGCGTCACCCCGTTTTTGCAATATTTTTCATTCCTGCTCCGCACCTGTTAGCCGTAGCATGATGTTATATACATATAAACCTTCCTCTTTAACCATTATATCTATTCAAACAAACCGCATCAAAATCCGTTGCGTAGTTCTAAAGATTTAAGCATACAAAGGGACAAGAAAAATAGGGACAGAGAACGCGACTTTATTTTGATTGGACAGAATGCCCTGTAGTAGTGATAGTGATAGTGATAGTGATAGTGATAGTGATAGTGATAGTGATTATACAAGTGGTTGCGCGTTCCAAGACGGCTGGAATTTTCCCATGGAAGTAATTAAATATCCCGCTCCGTGGGTCACCGAACTCACCGAGTTGATTCTAGCCACAGAACAAAAACACTACCTACTAGAAACTTGACACGACAGATTCAGTGGCGGAACCGATGTCGCTAAACTCACACATACAACCGTTAATAATACGTTGGATTACTGGTAAACAATTTAATGCCAAATTAGCTCAAATCATACGTACTGCACACGGAAATGCACCTTAACCGGTCTAAATAGAGATAACTCTATTATAGATAAAATAGTATTTATGACGTTGCATAATTTGAATCGAACAAATTTGAATATTTACGAAAAAGTTTAGACATATGTCTAGGAAAGTTATTTCAAAGTTTAAGTTCTTACAAATAAGGTTCATATTGTCGAATTTGTCCTTCGTTGCGTAAAAACGCACAGCAGTGACACGCGTGGCCTGGCTACTTTTCACTTCCATTTGTTTTCCATGATTCTAGCATTGTAGTTACTGTCAAAAATACCAAAATTACCACTGGCCATCTAACATTATGTCTCAACACTAGTTTTTGTGGTTATGAAAGGTTCAACTGCTCGAAGATATGTATAAAAGTTATATGCGTTTCGTTATTTAGTTTTAGTTTCGGTTTTCGTTAATTTCGTTAAGGTTATATTTGTGATTGCCTAAGCATAATTTAACTGCTACATCTCCCAACTCCCAACAAGAATCCGTTAAGAAAATATCGAAATTTCCATGCAAATCATATGAAAGTTAAAGAAACTGACTATTAACTTTCCAGTTACTCCACAAACCGGCTTTTAAGCTTGGTTTATTATACGTTATCGGTTAAAGTGACTGGTACATAAATCACCAGTTATCAGTGATTTGAATAGCTGTGTCGTAATGCAAAATTCTAATAAGCATGTGTGTTGAAACTAATCCGAAGGTGTGTTTAAATCTATACAAATAAATAAAATGGTCGTATTTACAATTTTAAACTGTCGCATTGCATGATAACATGGTTTAACCCGGTTAAAAAGGTAAATTATTGCATTTACCGTATAATCGCCTTATTACCCGGGTTTTGCTAACCATTATCGTCATATCTGTTTGTTACACCATAATAATAGCTTTTTTAGTAAATGCGTATTAAAAACATCTTAACGTTTTAAAAAAACGAATCCTCAAAATTCTTGTCTGTTTGTTTGAAATAATATCACTTTGTCTCGGGTGATTGCTTAATTGTTATTTTAAATTCTATGTTCACGTGGAAGACACGCGTTGAAATAGAATTGAACATAATTTTCTCTCTCAATATGTCGTCAGATAACACTAGAATGCCGAAAGTGTCCACCATCCATCACAAATAGATCTTTTTTACGTTCAACAGCCTGGGTATGCCTTATTTTATTGATAACGTTACTCAAACAAATAATTTCTTTGGTTCCAGAATAATGAAGCCACGGATAGTAGCTGGTGCTTTAATACTAACAGTATTGTTATCGACATGTGAAGCTACGCATAGCTGGTTTCAAAGTGACTCCCGGATAAGTGAAAAAAGAAGTATGGCGTCAGCAGTTATGGATTTTTTGGACTACGTATTTCCTAAAGATGACTATGAGTCCAGAATGTTGAAATGGGTGTTTTCAATGTTTGCAGATGAATATAATAGTATATTTTAGTAACTCGATTTAGGCTTGGTATAGATTACTTTTGTAAGTTTGCTAAAATGGGCAAGATGGTAAAGATTTTTATATCTTTTAAAATGAATGAATGAATGAATGTAATATTTTATTTGCCAGAATGCAGATAAACAAGATGAATCTTATAATTACAATGACCCATTTACATCTTACCATTATGGTGTGCAAATATTTAAATGATCGAAGCACTTCAAACGATCGAGTTACATTTTCAGCATGCATGTACCCAATAATAAAATTATTTATTTATTTAATGTCAGATTTAGGTTAATGTCGGGAACATTGCTTCTATGTGTATAAAGACATCAATCACCTTTTGCCAATATTGTTGTTTGATTTTCTAACGGTTAAATGTCGGGAGCGGAATCAAAAACTCCACACGGACGGAGCCGCAGGATCAGCTAGCACACTAATAAATAGATAGATAGATAATTAAATTATTGTATACCAAAAAATAAATACACGATGTAATATAAAGTGTTTCAGTGAATATTTTCTAGCCCAAGCGTAAGTTGGTTTAATTATTTATTTAAACTTATGAGATACAGTTGGTTTATCTTTTATTAATGTTAATTTCTGTAATGAATGTTTTATTTAACTCATTATTTGTGTTGTGTTGTAATACCTATATGATCTGAGTTCAGTATCATTTCAATTTCAAATATATTTATTTGGTTATGTTTTTATTTTCTGAAATAATACGAAATCCAGATATTACATAATTGCAAATCATGTGTGTTTTACCTACAATGGTTTACATATTGTTTACAAATTTGTTTACAAAATCCTCCGGACAAGTCTAGTAGTAGGTGAACTACTGATAAATGAACGAAACAATGGCGCAGACTTTCCTCTCGGAGTTAGAGGTCATCTGGTAGATGCCGCATAAATTAATACTAAAGGAGTTAAATGGCTTCTAGGTGAAAAGCCTGCAGGAAGATATGATAAGATGATGATGATGACAATCTTTGTTAAAAAAAAACAAAGTAGGTTTTTTTTTAACAAAGATTGTCGTTTCTCGAATCCACAAATCTTGATTTAAACTTAAAACGTTGTGTTGCGTAAGATGAAATAACATATTGAACCAAGAACAAAAGAAAGTGGCCTTAAAAGAAAGTTTTAAGGTTGGTCCAATCAACAAGTTTTTCGTAAAAAACGGGTCCGACTGAGGCTTAGCAGCTGAGGGCCGATTCTTTGCAGATAAAATCACTATAAAACCAAAATAATAATCGACTTCATTAAATTGTCAGAATAACGCGACCGACGGAAACTAAATATTGCCTTATTGCCTCGTTACTGTGATGGTAGCCGCGGTACCACTTATGGGTAATGGACTGCTGAGACAAGGTCTCGGGTTCGATCTCAAGTTTAACCATTTATTTTTTTTTATCTATGGCACGTCAATTTGACTTCACCTCGCCTGATGTTAAGCTGAAGGCAAAGTCCCATGAAAGAGGGTCACCATTGCAAACACGTTCAGTGCTACAATGGTGGTGCCCAGCTTGACGGCCTCATCAGATGCTTTTTCACGCCCCGCTTAAAGGACCCGGGACTGTAGGAAGAAGGAAACACGTGCGCCGGCAAGGAATTCCAGGACTTAATGGTGCGGCAGAGAAAAGACTCACCGAACCGCTTGGTTCTGGATGGAATATTCTGTACCGTATGCGAGTGACACCTAAGCCCTGCACGCGTTGTCCTGTGTAGGAACCATGGCACACACCAATAACTTTTCGATGCTTTTCGAAGTTATATGTGAATTTATCGCAGGGCTATAAGTGCCCGGTTAATGGCAATAGGCTCAGCACCTATTACATTGGGGCCTAAACATAAACTGGCGAAATTTGGGTTTATGTTATGTTACTGTCTAAAATATATAGTGGACTCTCTGCAGAAAGTTGCTGTTCAGCTGCTAAACATTAACAAGGTTTGTAAATATTGCTCTGTACCCTTTACACTACCAACTTGTACCACCAGTAGTGTAACGGCTATTTTTATACCTGTTACACTACCAACTGTCATCATTCTTCTCCGAGCCTGTTACAATTTGATTGGATTTAAGTCCTGGCCGGATTTCCACTCTAAATCAAATCAAAATCAAAACCTGAGTTGATTAGATTATGCTAGCAATATCATAATATGCGAGTTGCTCTGAACTTTTGTTAGGAGTATGTACGAGTATATTTCATACGTATTACCTGGAACTTCATTATTTTAGTTCATTAAGGTTTCATAATAAATATGGGGTTCGTAACGTGGCAAGCAGACAGTGGACAGTTCATTAAGCAAATGATAGCAGAAATTCTTCTCTTTATTTCATGTAATTTACTGAACCACGTGAACCGTTTCACAGTTGGCGAGTACCGAGTAAAACAGGGTGAATGAAAATCAAAGGGCAAATAGAAATAAAATGGTCAGCTAAATTCTGTAATTATTGACTATGAGGAATTAAGTTTTCTCGTGGCCAAACTTCATTGAGATTGCACCTAATCATCAATCAACGGGCTTAATAATTTATTTAATGACCAATCTATCTCCCTCCTTGGATCCCTGATCACCCCGTTTAACGGTATCTCTCTTCTATTCATATGGCTCAGGGATTTTTTCTTTTTGAGGCTTCAAGGATCTATATACCGCGGATGTGCTCCAAACGGTAAATATATCAAAAACACAGGAAAATCGTAGGGAACTCATTCCTCATAACTGACTACTTTGCCAGCACTTTCGGTTCTGAAAGTACCTTTTTTATACCACTTAGGTGGCAGACAAGCATACGGCCCACCTGATGGGAAGTGGTTACCGTGGCCTATGGAGGTTTGCAACACCAGGGGCGTCACACTCGTGCTGTTCTAATGCCCTTCTTGAAGAACCCCATATTGTAGTCTCCCTGTACCCATAGTGTACTTGTTCTCAGTTTGAATTAGGAGATCCAGATGGAGTCCAGGAGATCAAATCCTGCCTGCAGTAGCGTAACCATGACGAACACAATGATGGCTACGTCAATGACGAAGCTATCATTGTCTTCGTCTACTAAGATGGTGGAAGTATCTGTTTTTTTATTCCATGATTAGTAGCGACAAATGATTTTTCAATATTAGTTTTCACGAGGACATTACCTCGGTGAAGAAGCAATCCAAATCAGCGAGTATAGATTTCAATAAATAATAATTAATAAATATTCTAGGACAATTTACGCAATGTCCACTACCACCATACCCACTGAGGAGGTTTCCCCTCAATGAATCAATTCACAGCCAGTAGACAGGACCCCATTTAAGATAATAAACCTATGATTTCAGTCAAAGTAGGGTCGAGAGTTGGTTATCCGGCAAGTTGTTTTACTTTGGAGGAAAGTTATAATCAAATACCAAATGTATTGCTATGATTTTTTTTTATAATAACTGTAATCTGTCTAATGTATTAGTCTACTTTAATAAAATTATGTCAAAAACGGTGGGGCCGATTAATGTACCTATACAAAAAGGTTGCATTTAGGAAATGTCAATTTTATAAATAAGCATCTATTTGTTTAAAATATATTTTAGAAAGGTAGGTAGTCAAGAAACAACACAAATCAAAGATCATGTCTTATAAATAATTTTATTTTTAGCTGGTGACTGTACACAATCCGTCGTTAAAGAATCTGTCGTTCAAAGAATCTGCCATTTACAGAATCTGCCGTTTCCAGAATCTGCCATTTAACGAAAAAAGCATTTTGACGACATTAATAACAAATACCTTATTGTTGATGTTATAAGGTGTAACTTAGGTAGGCTTATAAAAACAATTAGAAATCCATGCTAGCTAGTTAATTACTTTCTTTCTAAAGGGTTTCTACAGGGTTGGCAGCACGTGTGTGACGCCCCTGGTGTTGCAAACATTCATAGGCCACGATGACCACTTCCCATCAGGTGGGGCGTGTGCTTGTCTGCCACCTAAGTGGTATAAAAAACTTACAAATACCTATAACACGTTTAAAAACTATCAGATACTGCCCATAAAGATGTACTGAAGAAATAATAAGACAAACAACTTCAATATAACTGATGTCAATAGTAATGTATAAGATAAATGAGTACCTAATAACTACATGGGTCTGCATACAATTCTATTATCAGACGTCTCTATACACCTTGTAACGCGCTGTGGACCACCGGGGCTGGTAGCTTTTTGCTGAACATTTTTGTTCGGGTGAAGATGTGGTTTTAAACCTTTTAAACTTTCTATATCAACACTTTCTACATTTACAATAGCTCCAGGATCAGCAACTGTTAAGTCTTCCCTCGATGGTGGATGGTCCCAAACTGGCGGTCTTCTTGGATTTACAAATGGGGGTTCCACATACCCGCACTCTAACCTTTCTCCTCTTATTCTACAATCTCCACTCAATTGTAAAAATTCATAGTTACTCATAGGTTCGCCAACATTTTTGTTGTATCCACATAGTAGCCTATCATCGACGACTCGACAAAACTTGGAATCGAAGTCATAAGGGCAACATTTTTTTCGACGAACTTTTGGAACATCTGCAGGATTTCCTGGCGTAAGATTTCTTCGGGATTTAAGCATTTGGTTTCCCAGTTGTGATGAAAGAAACCTGTTGTTACAATTCGGTGCTGCAACCACATATGAAAAGACTGTGCATACCTGAAAAATCAATTAATATTTAGCTGTACAAGTGCTTCCTAAAAGGTACTTTACAGTCATCTCCCGAACAATCCATATGAAGGCATACAATTTACACCTTTACACATCAATCAAGAAATATAAATGAATCACATTGTTACAACAGTACTGTTTCGATTAAATAAATGTATATTTAAATATAATGAAGGCACCAATTTCTAGAGCTTTTCTTGTTTTGACATCTAAAAAAACGCAAATTTAAATCGACACCATATTATAATTCAAAACATTATTTTCAAAAGAATTTCATTGAACCGATACTTTTAAAACAATCCAAAGCAATAAAACAGTTGTTAATAGGCTGAATACAAGAATTATTACCTTGGAATTGTTAATATTATGGGAGTGACTGCCAACTCATCTGACAACTCAGATAGAGAAACCAGTACCTGGTCCTCCTTTGCTCAGTTCAATTAAAATCTTCTTTCAATCTAACTACGAAACAACTGTCATATTCACCATAGCCATTGTAACCGTATACTGGTTATTATTGATTGCTATGGCGGTTCTTTCAGGAGCGACTGTTGAGTCAATCACAAGAAGAGAGCCTATGCTAAAGTCTAGTATGATAAGTAGCATGCGCACCCTACCAAGTGAGGTTGGCTTGGACTTCAAAGATGTTGGTAAAGTAGTATTCCATCTATAACCCAATACAATTATGATTTCAACTTTACAGTGTTTCATCTTTTCTATTACACCGTGTGACCTATCCACTCTACTGTAACCCTGAACTATTAGGATGTTCATAGATCTTCTACCTAACAACCGTGGCTTCACCCGCGTGGATGTTCTCGAGAAGGAGGCAGTGAACCAGAACTGGACTCTTAGGCCACACAGCCTGTTATGTACAGTGGCGATCTTGGATGGACATGTATATTTGATTAAGTTACCCTATATAAAAAATCACTCAAATACCACTCTGATGTCCCTCCAGATATGTTTAACACGAATTCTGTACCGACAACGAGCAAGTTAGAACACATAAATGTGTCAAATCCTATAAAAACAGGAACCATTCGAGTTAGATGGCAGGATCCGAAGCATCTAATGATAAAATAGCCTAACTATGCCTAAATACGGTCCACTTTAAATCATGATGGGTACCCATGGGAATACCAAAGTACAATCTGCTGTAATTATGAAATCAAAAAAAAATTCATTCAAGTGATTGTGGTTATTTTCCTGACCGTAACTACATGTATTATCTAGAGCAGACTGCTATCGAACAATAACAAAACCATGTTAAAATAATCACAAGTATAAATTTATATAAATAAGGATTTTAATTTTCTTCATAATAAATAGTACACAGGTTTTAAAACGGAAAAAATATGATAAGGAAAAAAATAAGTTCAAATGAATGACTAACCACGATATAATACCGCACGTTACCTCTACTTGTGAAATCCACCATAATATACCTTATCTCAAATCACGGCTTTTGCATTTCAATTAACGCTGTACAATAGTACAGTTTGACATACATATTTATACGAATTAATTACATTTTTTCTTTCAACTAGTAATACAGTATAAAAATCAGTTTTCGAATTCATATCGTTCGTATTTTGATTTACTATTTAAATAACCATATTATGCTCTTTTTCAGCATTTTGTTTTCTATTCCAAGAGCGTCTATATCAATAAGACTAAGATCAAGTTTATCAATATTAATATTGTCTAACATAATGTGATTGTCAGCAAATATTTTGCTCCAGTGTTCGTTATTTCTTATGGCAGTTTTGGCCCACTGCCATATTTGTCGTCTTACATGTTTTTTCATCAATTTTCTCCTATTAGACTTAGAACTGGAACTGATGCTCGCACTACTGCATGGTGGTTGTTCTTCTGTCTGCGTCTCCTGGCGTAGTTGACCATTATGTTTTAATTCCTTTTTATTGTATTTTTTTATTACAGATAAAATGTGATTTTTCATTACCGAATCTGTAGCTTTAACTTTTTCATCATCAATTTCGTCATTGTTGTTGAATAAATCATGACTAAGCACCTGCCAAATTTTACTACTGAGATGAAATTCCAAGTTATTTTTTGAAGGATTTTTTTCTTGACTTTGGTCCATCTCTTTTTCCATTTTGTCATGAAAAATAAATGAAGGTTTTATATCCATGGCTCTGTTGACAATTCTATATATCATTGGCCTGTCTGTGGGTTGTTTTACCTTCTCTTCACTTTTATCAGGATGCCGTTTAATTTCCATTGCTTTAACTATTCTAGACATTATTGGTCTTTCTTCGGCTTGTTTCGGTTCAATATTATCATGATGTCGTTTTATTTCAATGGCTTTAACTAACCTAGTCATCATTGGTCTATCTTCAATTTTTGGCTCGATTTTGTTACGGTGACTTTTAACATCAATTGCTTGGGCTATTCTAGACATTATTGGCTTTTTTTCATTGTGTGTCAGATCAATTTTCTCTTGATTTCTTTTTATTTTGAAGTTTGTGATTATATTAGAATGCTTACCTGATGACCCATAATTTTCTTTCGAATGTTTGTCCTTATTACTACTGTGTTCACTATGAGATCTCGTCCGAGATTTTTTTTGGTCATTGTCTAGTTTTTCTTGATGTTTCTTTTGTGATTTATCTGTTCGGCTCTTAAGTTCAGCTTTCTGTACCATGTGCTTTTTCGCAGAGGTAGGCTTTTCTGGCCGTGACTTTGTAGCATTATTTGGCTTATTAACTTCAATTTTATTTATATTGTAAACAAACTTCGAGAAAATATTATGCTTATTATGAAGGTCCTTAGTATTAGAAATATTAGGCCCGTTTTTCATAGGTACATCACCTTTTGCACTCTGTTAACAAAAAGTATTTACTTTTATTTAAGATTAAAGGTCTAAATCCTAGGATCTGAGGTTGACTAAAAAAAAGCCCTTGCCATTAAGTTCGCATATATTAAATTGATGACTTTAAACAATCCAATAAATAAGCATAATTTAGAGTATTCGCCCAGATATTATTATGATGGTTCGCTTCACACTAACTGTGACACTCTCAGTGGAGAGCTGGCTGGAAACCAGACCTTATACATCAGCTAAACTGTGTATGAGGTCCATATAAGGCAAACGGTCAAATATCTTTATTAGAATTGTGCCCAAAGAGGATCTATTTAAGTTATCTCTATCACAAACATCGTCATCCAGAGACGCAAGTAATAAAAGTCGTAATTAATACATAATTAAATAAATCTATTACTTTTTAATAACTAGTTACGAACCATGATTGTAAAAGGTGGCCGGAAGGCTAAAAAGATACTTCTACATTGGAATACTTGGAGAGAAAAAGCTCTGAAAACTCTTGCTGTTGATGTTTTATTTTGTTCTTAACCACTTTAGGGCAAAATAAAGCAATATTTTCATTGTATTTCATTAGATGTATATTTTTGTCTCATGATCTTAATTTATGATTGTTAATAATTATTCATCAATTTATTACTCGTCTCTTTTATGGTGTCTATTAAATTAATAAATATTTGTTTTGAAGACAAAATGGTAGTTTTACTTTTATCGAGTAGAAATGATATGCCGCTGTTTCGATTCCTTGCTTCATACCTATCCAGTAAAGTATAAAATTGATATTCATCAAGTCTTTTTGGATTCAGTTGTTCTTTCATTGGTTCTAAATCAAATGTTTTTACTTTATGAACATTCATATACATGTCATCTAATATCCTTATTTGAGACAAACTTAGATCGAATTTCTTTTTTAGTGAATCAATATTCTTCTGAATATTGTCTATTTCTCTTTTTCTTTTTACAGTATCATAATCTGATAATATTTTAATGACGCGGGCTCTATTGAGAACTTTATCTTCAAATTTGGACTTGTGAGACAAACCAGGTAATGAAATTTTTCCCTTTTCAAAATCTGAAACCATACATTTTAATGTTTTGGCTTTTGATCCTCTGATAGAAAATCTTTTCTTTATTTCGTTTACATGCATTCCATCAATCAATTCTATATCCTTGACATTTAATTTAGAAACTTTTACTTTATTCTTGAAAAGGAATATGACTGAATCTTTCTTAGCTGAGCTCTTTGGTGTTAAAATTGATTTTCCTTTGGACTTAAATGTAACTTTTGATTTTCCTGTATTGAAATAATATTGTATAGAGAATTGTGACCGGTTGTTAACAATGTAGAAACAAATTACCTGCACTTACCGATGGACATTGTGAAATTATTTTACTTTACATGATTTTTTCTTACTCTTCCACATCATTATGATATGTATTATAATGTTAAGTCGTTAAATTACTATATCTTAATTTAGGCATGTTGGATATTTTAACGTTAAATCATAAAATTTGGATTTACTATACTACTACTATAGGACAATATTTATGTAAATACGTATAAAAAAATGTCAACTGTCAACTTGATAGTAAGACCGCCTATAAACACAATACAAAATAGACAACCTGTGTCGTAGCAAGAGGTTCAATATACAAAGTACCTTTTCGATTATGATGATGTTAAAAATCATGTAATTGGAACTAAAAGAAATTGATTGCATTAAGCACATTATAAGTGACTAATAAATTTGTGAATATTTATTTTAATTAAGTCGCATTAATTTGTTTAATTTTATGAATAGTATTAATACGCAATTGTATGCTAGATGTTTTGGACAAATTTTTATAAGGAAAAAGATTTGATAATATAGTAGTACACCTTGACGGAAATATTAATTTAATTTAAGCACTCAAATATCAGCACCACCAGTGGACTTTAATAATATCGAGAATAAAAAAAGACATCCCACTCTACTGCTCTAGTTTAGTAGTCTAAATATCAATATTTAGTTCAAACTTCGTTAATTACAGCGATCAATAATATGTTTAAAACTGTAAGCATTAGTAATACACTTTTATTGACATGAGTTACCTACACAAAGGTATGTGGTACTATCACCATAGATGTACAACAGCATATTATAAACATCACAATTAATATCATTTGTTCTGTAACAATTCTGAGAGACGTAGTTTTTCTATTCCTTGCAATAAGCTAAGAACTCGACTTTTTGATACAGTGTTCTCAAATTCAGGTGTATTTAATACTGATAAAAGGTCTCTTTTTCCCTTTTCGACAGCTTGATAGTTAGATAAAATTCTTTTGATTTCTGATTTATTGGCTACGGTGGAATCTAGCTTAGCTTTAACTTGATTTACATCTGGAGAAATCATTTTCTTTAAATCTTCAATAATATTATCTAATGTTTTTCGTTCAGCTGCGTTCAAACCAAGTTTAGTTTTTAATCCTTTAGCACTTTTTTTGATATCAGCTAGATCTTTCATTCGTTTTGCTTCATCATATTGTTGTAATATTTGATTCAACCGTTGTTTGTCAAGCTTTTTGTATTTTTGCGAAACATTTGTCAGCGATAAATTTCCCTCGTCATAATCTTTAAGCATATTCGTTAGTATCTTATGATTAGAATCTGATATTTCAAACTTTTTTTTTAGTTTCTTTTCCTTCATCCCTTGTAACATCTTGATATCCTTTTCATTTAAGTTGGATATTTTGATTTTATTAGTCGTTAATTTTTCTAACTCCTTCATTTTATCTTTTAAACTACTTAAATTCAAACCTACAATATCTAATTTTGTATCTGGAACACCGAATACTTTTCTCATGATTCGTCTTCTTAATTTTCGGCAACACCACCGCCTACAACGGCGCATACATCCCAATTTTTTTCGGGGTCGCTTCCCTGTTTGAGTCTTCTTATCTTCTGGAGAAATTGGATATTATCGAAAGACAAACTTACAATTACAAATTCTACAGAATCAAAAATAATTTTACTTACTAGACAAACTCTACCAACTTAATTAGTAAATAACTGCACTGTACTTACTTTTCCTGCTACGGGAGCACATTTGGTGGTATGCAGATATTTATTCATATTATGTAAATAGTAATATTATGTTCGTTCCTATGGAAAATTATGAATGAAATGTAGGTTAAGAGGGTTTATGAGTATTTTTCATTTGCGTTGACCTTGTATTATGTAATAGGTATTATTCTCCTGATTATCCATTATTTGTATTGGTTATGTAATTACTGTTCATTTTGTATTCTATTTACATTGTTACTGTTGAATTTTAACTGTTGATAGAGAGGTTTTGACTTTTAGTTATGTCTTTTATTTTTATGACGTGACTGACATTAATCAATGACTACAGAATTAAAATGAACAAAAATATTGAATGAAAATAGTTCGACAAACGGTGTTATTGAAATAGCTTATTGAGTTATTACAAAACAGTCCGATGATGGCTATTATTACTATTTTTAGTTAAGGCCTTCAGTTCCTTGGGTATTGCCAAGGAACTCGTTACTAGTTATATCTATCTAATACAAAATAACGGAAACCAAAATTCACTGTTAGGTACTCTACAATTCGTAAGGTACCTAATCTTAACCCAACAGGACTGCAGACGCACCTTGGTGCCTGAAACAGGACAGAACATGATTATCACGATAAACCATAACTACTGAATTCTAAATCATCATCATGAAATCCAAACCGAGTTATTTTGAAAGCTATTCTAGTTATATTTTAAATGTGAATAATTGTAAGGAGTTTTGGATGTGCGTTACTCAATAACGCTCACGGTTTTGGTTGAACCGTCGGTTACCGAAATGTTGAGTCCTAGATTCAAGCCCAGCTTAGACATTCGCTTTTACAATTATAAATTGATTTGCAAAAAATATACTTAAGTAAAAACAGAAATTAAAGGAAAGCTTACTATTTTGCTAGCTGTACTCTGTTTTGGTCAAAGATTTTATAATTACTAGAAACATTTTCCAATCAGTAAATCGTTTCAATGTACAATGCCAATATTTTCATGGGTAAGGTTTTGTTTATAGAAGTCCATGCATATATATGTAAGTTACATAGCTATAATTTACCATCACTGTGTAATTTGATCAATTTATCGCTAGTTACATTAAGGAATCTCACCATAAGGTGATATTGTATAAACAATCAGACTAAAGCAAAGTTAACGGTTCAGCCCAACCTGATTTTAATAGATGATTTAACTTTGGGCCCTGTGACCACTAGAGGGGCAGAGATCAGACACAGAGCGGTACCATATCTGTCGTTCTTAAACTGCGCGTCTTACTCTGCTCAAAGATGGCTAATAGTATTTAATAGGGTCACCGCTTCTGCAATGATAATTCATCTCCAGGTCAGTTTAGAACAGCATTGTAATAAAAAATAACTGCTACATAACTAAATGTATATGAATTTTGTGTCACCTTTCTAAACATTTTTCTTCTACTTACTAACGTGACTTCATATTCCGCAGTCTTAAGAAAAAATTAACAAGTAACTACGGTAAACACTTGTTAAGAAAATTTTACAAGTGACTGTGGTACATTTAGTTGCGTTAATTTTTATAATAGTATTGCACATCATATTGAGCTGGTTTTTTTAGTTCTTTTACATTACAATATTTTCATTTATCTTTTAGGAAGCTTTATTTATTATCACAGCAGCTACGGTTTATTCTGCCCCAAACCTGCAAAAGTTAGAAGACATTAAAATTCTTGAAACGAAACAAAAACTGGAAGATTCTTCATCATCCGAGGGGTATTTATCTAATGACGCTCCTCTCAGGGAGAACAATAAAGAGTCATCCGAAGAAAATCGATTTGAAGGTTATATTTTTGATCCAAATATATGTAAAATAATTGATGATAGAATTTTGTGTGGTTATGATAGAAATAAAGTGGAAAGTATTGAAAATGAAGTTGTTGATATAGGAAATGGTTGTTTTATACGCAATGACAGAATTGAATGCGGGTACTTTACAAAAGAAAATCCTGCTTATTTAAGGTTAAGGTCATTTACTGAAGTGAATGATTTGGTAAATACAACACTAACTGTAACTAGTTCTAATATAAACGAGGAGGAAATCAGCATAACTGATAAAGCTGTAACAACAATGTCATCAATCTCGCTCCCTGAAGCTGAAACACCAACAGGAGAAACAACAGATTTACTTAAAACACACTCAGAAGAATTTAATACTGGAACAGAGCAAGTAGGAATATCGTCAGATATTGTGTCAACAACACTATTAAAACCAGTTTTGTCTAATAGTTCCTTAACAGCAACGTCGATGAAAGAAGCTGATACCACAATATCGTCATCTTCCACATTAATAAACCTCATAGCAAATTTAACCATAAATAAAACAAAAATTTCTAAAAATGACAGCGACTTAGAAAATCAAAGTGAAGTAGAAAGCACCACTATACCCATGCTTCATATGTTGAAAAGATCGATTGAACAAATACATCATGAAAAAGTATCTTCAAAATGCTCAGAATGTCCATTACGGATTTCAGAAACACATACAACTACACTTTCGCCAAGAGAGGTCAATTCACCTGATGTTTATTCCAGTACAGCAAAGATGGATACAAAATATTTAAAATATAACAGTGATAAGGTTAGCACCAAAACAGCTTGCGTTGAAAACGATGATCGGGTTGTATGTTATAGTTATAAAGCAATATGATTAATAAATTTTATGTAACTAACTTTTATTGACTTATTTTTGTAATGAACTAACTGCCTGCCATAAAATAGTGCCATAATCTAGTAATCGTGTACGCATAACATAGTGTAGGAGTATTATAGTGTTCAGGAGCAAGTCGGTTTAGGTTAAACCCATTAGGTTAACAATCTTAAACACGGTATTAGTTAGCGCAACCTTTACAGAAAAAGTAGTTGGATGGTTAGAGTAATGATAATTGACTAAGTATTTGAGCACAATTTTACTAGTAAAAAAAACTTTGTGTTCAGTTGAATAAAAACTCCGACTCCATGACTCAGGTGGCCAGTACTTAGATACTTTGGTACCCACATTATGTCGAGTGATAAACAGATTTTCTAATACAGAGTAGTTATATTTTAATGAGGTTTTTCTCTCTCTCTCTCGATCTGAGGTGCTTTCGTAAAGTTACGAAATGATCGTACTTGTATGTTTGTAAGTTTGAACGTTTATATATTGTTACACATTTTTAGAACTTTTAAGCCCTTCATAACTGTTTTTTTTACTTGGACGACTTCACTCGTCTGATAGTAAGCTGATGGCAAAGTCTCACGAAAGACCACCATTACGACCACGTACAGTATTACAATGGATCAAATCGCCTCACTCGCTACAGGACCATGGTTTTATTCCTATTTTGTGACTGTTCACTGTTTCAAAAAATACTTTCGTTCACAAATACATACAATCACACAAACACAAATGGTATTCACTCCTTGTCGAAAACAAATGCAAGCGAGATTGATGAATAAGTTTGTACAAAAATGTCACACGGATACAGTTACTATTGTCCGTGTTACTACATACATACATATGCTCACGCTCGTAATCCTCGGTAGGAAGTGGTATATTAAAAACCCACATTTCGCCAACTATGATTTTCGGTTTCACGTAATAGGGGCGAGCTTATTGCCCCCAATCGGGCACTTGGTACAAAAAAATGGGTATGCCGAAAATGAATGCCTAACTGAAATTAATTTTGGAAATAAATTGGAACCCTTTCCTGTAAATCGTGCTTAGCCGCACAAGCAATACCAGAGAACGTCTTGGAGAGTATCCGACGGTATTAATATATATTTATATCAATAAGATGATTCAATGAATTAAATATTATTCACGAATTCCTTTTAGCTAAAAATTTGTTTTTCTAACATTGCGCCTTCATTTGTTATCATTATGTTCAATCTTTTGAATATCTTATACTTATTCATAGTTTTAACAGGTAATAGCCGATATGAGACGAATGCCTACGTAAGATTTCAAATTATATCTATTTAAATATGAGTGACTATTAAAGCAATCTTGAGTTCAATATTGGAAATTCCCAACTCGTGAATCCGTAACATAATATGGGTGCGATATGGTGCTGTACCCTTATATCGACAGCTAAATCTGTCATGGGAAGAGGACTTGTTAATTAACTTTTTACCTGAATTGCGGGTTTAACCGCATGTGACTGCGGTGCCCCCTGCAGTCATGACGCACTTGGTTTTGTGCCCCTTATACCTACCCTACCCTTGCACTAAAAACGACCTGAATAAAGCCACTGACAGTACCGACGGTCGATATGGCAAAGTTTTATTCATAAATAATCTAAGCATACCTAAGTGGATTGTTGACATATAACAAGAAGGCCTCGATTGTTAAGGAAAGATTTTATTTTATCTTATTTATGTTCGTAAGATTACATAAATACTTCTATTAGAAAATTAAAAACAAGTTGAATCGCTAAATGTGTCATTGGTTGTAATGTAGTATTTTTAATGTTATTATGAGTTTTACTGGAGACGCAATTTATGGTGAATGTTATGTACACTGTAATTGTAATCTTACTCTTTTTTATTATTATGATATAAAATATATTTAAAAAGAAAAATGGGTATATACCTAATAGAAATGGCTGGATAGAAGAGGTATCATCAGATTCGTTTTGAAATCAATATACATAACTCAATTTTGGCATTGTTAGGGCAGTTGTCAGATATTAATTAATATTATGATTTCCATCAAACTTCTTTCCGTATTTTAAGTGGTGGTAGTCGGGTTTTATGATTGTTTAGCAATGGTATGTGCATAGGATTTTCACGTGCGGATATCCCCTAAGCCGTCTCGGGCCATTAGTTATCGAGGGTGAGATAGCCTCTGCCATACCCGTCATCCCCCAGCTAACCCATAGCCATAGGGGGTGACCCTTGTCACCCTCAGGCCTGCGCTCATAGAAAACTTCCAACACCTAAGGCACCGGGCATTCAGACGTGTCCTCGCACGCATCTCTTGACTCTTGATCCGACGCAGGTAACTGAAATATCCGTGTCCGGTAATTACCTGCTTGAACCGGTTCGAGAGCCCCCTGTTAGGTTTCTCTAGCCAGTTCCTCATGAGGGGTTATGGTCTGAACAAGAAGTTGTCCTTGGACGAGTAGCCTAATTTTTGAAAAGAACGATTTTGAGGATATTGGTCGATTCGCCGGGGCTAAGACTGGTCCTTGGACAAGCAGCCTAATCTCCAAAATAACTGTTTTTTGGCACAGCTATCTGAACAGACGTATAGACTAATGAAAAAAGAATATGTTTTGTCCTTGTGTACTTGAAAAATACTTTAAAATTGGATTCATACATAAACTTTTTTAATTATGTAGTATTTTTTCTTGTGGTAAGTGGCATTACGCTGCAGAAAATATGTTTATATATAGTATAATGAATCACACAAGAATAAAACAAATATTTAACATGATTTATGCTTTTGGATTTCAGCAAAAGAAGAAAATGAGATTTTTCTTGTCTAATTATTAGTCATCAAAATTAATTGCCAGTAGAATACGACACCGTGCACCCCGACTGTTGGATAAGTGAAGAATAAGTAGGTATTAGAGATATGCGGAGGTCCCGCAAAGATCAATTATGTATCACACGGTATTTCACTCACATCATTCTTTGAGCCTATTCCCTACACGGTTGGGGTTGGCTTTCTAGTCTAACTAAATACGGCTGAACTTCGTTATTTTCGGTGAAGCGACTACTATCTGACCTCCACAACCAACTGACGATAGACTAGTCGGACTTTCGAGGGTTTCACTACCCGTACGAACCAGGAAAGGCGGCGTAACTTGCTGTTCGGGCCGCGATCAGACCATTGCAAATAATCATGTCTACAAATATTTGCGGGATACTAACCCAAAATCAGCTATATAGTAGCAACGGCCACGCCACAGGGACTGTGCACAGTGCGTGGTATTTCACCACGTGTCAGCCTGTATTATAGAAAAATCAGTAAGAAAATATAATGAGATACCTATTTAAAAAACTTCTCTTTAGTAGATATCATATTGCTGAGTCATAAGATGTTAGACGAACAAAACACTCGTAGGTATACGTAGTCACTTGTCCACACGTCGTAAAATATAAGATTCCACAATGCTGAAGTGAGGTCATAACATTATAAATAAATTATGGTACAGTTTATTAGAATCTACTTCAGCTAATACAACCTATCTATGTATACAAGCATTTAAAACGACATCGTTGCTACAAATATACGGAGATGACGATGAAAAATTGATATAAAAATGAAATAATTTCTGTTTCTAAGTCAGTATTCACCAATAATCTGGGTAGTAAACTAGACCAACTAACTGACTAACTAGTGGTTCGATACAGGTTTTTAATCTTCAAAATGCATTACTAAGCAGTAAAGTATTTTTATACTGAGTTTTTAACCAAACCATATTAAAAAAGCCCACTTAGATTGTTTACGTTTATATAAGCACCTAAACAAATGCACTACAGGTTTACAACCTGTAGTCGGGACGGATGACAAAAAGAATATGCAACGGTCTTGATTTCAATAATAGGTCAAGGCGTAGGTAAGACAATATCTAGTATTTCTACTTTTAAATGTTTTAAAACAACTATATAATGTCCTTGAGTTTTATTTTTAAGTAAATAAATTAAGTAAATACACCAAAGAATCTACTAATGACAAAAAGTATGTACGGCATATGTGATATACCTCTATCTACGTAGATCGTAGTTTACCTCTGTAAATAGCGATTATACAATAATAATTGTCATCATCATTTGTGTTAAAGCAATTGCGTTGTGGTTTCATTCTCTCGGATCTGTGGTTAAACCCATCAGTTTTTTAGCAGGTAAACATTTCTAAGCATTCTATGAATAATATGTGGTCACCTAAACAGCCTTAACAGCGCATATGTATTAACTACCGGCATAATTATCTTACCCTGGGTCGCGAGAAAAACAAGGTCTTCGTGCGAACTGATTTTATTTCTTTTATCGTAGCATATGGATAAACGTTTCTGCCTACTATAATGAAAATGTTCATAGGCCACGGTAACCATTTTCCATCAGTGGGCCGTGTGCTTGTTTGTCACCTAAATGTTACAAAAAACGTTTCAGATTGTCAAAACTGATTATATTAATAATCCAATCCTTGGTTTGCCGGGGTGCGGGAGATTTATGTCTTATATTATCTCACCTCCGGCAATCAAATCGGCCCACCCTTCTTTCTCCTGTGAAGAAATCCGAATATATTACCTACATTGCCAGGAACCAACGTGTCACGTAAACGTGCTATGGAGAATCAAAGTTAAATCGGGTAAAGAGAATGCTTCATCAGGATTCAAACCCGCGATCTTGATGAATTTTTCTCTTTTCCCGCTTTCAAGTCGCATACCTATTAATTACTTTAAGAAAATTATGACGCTCATACATAGAGCGTCATAATTACTACATATAGTGTGTAAGTGCTAATACATGTCCATGTAATACATGTCGATGACCTTTCACTGTTCAAAGGTCATTATCAATTTCGACAAGCGTAGGTAAGAAACATTAAGAGTGTTGGTCATGCATATACATCGCACTGATACTATAATGTTAATTCTATCCACGTAAAATGAACATACATTCTACGACATTCTGCACAACGTATCGTACATACATAATATCAACATACTCCGCTTCAGGGAACTTCTACTAGTCTCCACGAAACATGGCCCGCGTTGTGGGGCGAAGACTCCAAAAATCGCTTACCAGCGTTGTCATACACCATAAGAAACAACAGAAGACAACTATCGGCTGTAAAACTGTAGAAAATTAACGCATAAAATAAAATTTAAAAGAATGTTTCATCACCTTCCAAAATAAGCAAGAAAACATTTTATTTTTAACACGCTTTTATTAGTTTCACTTGTATGTTTGCTTGTATGTTTACTTGTAACCGTCTCTTTTGGGTTCTATTTTGCCCTACTTTGAACGATCAGATTTAATTCAAACTTTGCACACCTATCAAAGACAGACGACAATGCAATAATTCGATTAAAAGTCTGCTTATCCTGATTAGATTCACCAGGATTCATCAATTTCTTTCCGGATCCATTGCATAAGAGTAAGGGAGATAGAGCTAGTGTGCGAATTACGCATGCGTGAAGCTCCGGACTTATCTCTTTGAAACTTTGTGAAACCGACTTTCTCACACATAGCGTGTTTTTTTAGTTTTTTAATCTATTACTCGTATTACTGGTTTTGCCGCTGCTGACGACGATGAAAATTCATAATGCGACTTTGAAAATTCACTGACTACAATTTAAAGTTAAAATAAAAATGCCACAATGACCGGAGAGCAAATACCCTCCTGTGTTCAGCTAAATACTTACATACTTAGGCTTACGAACGCTGTGCATATCAGTAATTGGGTTATGTACTAGATATAAGTCCATAAACCTAGTATTTAAGTTTGAAATGTAATGTACATAATCTGTTGATGTGCCTAATAAATAAATAAAAAAAAAATACGTATAAGTATCTGATAAGCAAATTACATAATAGACCTACTTAGATTCAACCAGATTCAAAAGAGTATTATAATTATTTCAATAGCTTTTCATAAGTTCGTTATTCCATGATAGTTTAATTTTATGAAATAGTCAATTATGTAGATACGAGTATATTACACATTTTCTCACCTTACTGTCATTGACTGTGGCTTTTAGTGACCAGAGATGAGGTTATAATTGATATTGAAGAACAATATAAACACGGAAACATAAAAACTCGTTTAGAAATAATAATCATAGGATGGGCAAAGGGATTTTACATCTTCATAACCAGTTTCTATGTCATATACTGGGTCCGAACATCATTTATAGTGTTTAGTCACACATGACTTGCAATACATACGTAATACATAATACGTTAATGATCTCTGAACCATCATTAACTCGAAAAACTCGATCGGACCTTTGACAAAATGAAATCATTGAACAAGTCCACATTCAAAGATGCTGTAATAAGCTTTTTAGAATCATGTTTATTATGTTGCAAATATCTTTACCACTATTTAGTAGGTAAGTCATTAGAATTCTACAGGTTTAGATTATAGGAAAAATTCAAACAAGACAGGATACGTTTTAGCTTGTTTGAATTTGGACAGATCGAAGTCCTGTCTTGAATATTATTTTTTTCTAACATAAATCGATAGAGTCATATATTGCATTGATCTAATTTACATCCCCATGTACCATGCGCTCTCTCCAACAGCAAACAATCGAAATTCCATAGCATCCCTTTGAGTAAAAGCAAAACCAGGAGCAACGTCTACTCTTCAAGAAAAAAAAATGCGCAGTTGACATCATCACTTACGTGATTGTACACCTCAGGTTCAGGTTTAATATCCTTGAAAGGAGCTGAAATCTACATCTGATCCCTAAAAAAAGTGATTGCTTAGATCGACAAGTAACTATTGATCAATAGCCATCACCTCAGCTCGGTGCAAAGTGTTCAACTGCGTTCTGGCTTACTGTCAAAGACGTACACTAAAATACCAAACGCATTACTGCATCAAACTCCTTTGGTTACAGACTAGCATAAGAGCGAGGCAATTTATTAATATATTCAACTTTGATAACGTTCGTACATAAACGTTTTCTTATGTCACTTAGATGGCAGATGAATATATGACTGATGGAAAGCATAACCATGGCCTATAGACATTTGCAACACCAAGAGTGTGACATTTGTGCTACCGATCCTATAGTTAATCTGCCTGCTTTAGTTGTGAAGTGAAGTGAAGTGTTTCTCATTTTTTTACCTTTCTTTCCTGCTAGTTGATTCGCAAATTCCCTGTATCAACTATATTTCAAAATACGGTACAGCAGCACTTTACCATTTAGCGTGGTGCAGTCAATTATGGACATAATACAGTTCAGAAAAGTTGTAGAAAGGTTCAAAATATGATGACTTTACGAACAGAAGTTGGCCCAAGAAAAGATGAATGGATTGCGCAAAAGAATGAAGATATGGCGAAGAAAGAAGTGACTGAGGAAATGACATCTGAGGAGATCTTGGAGGAGATAGTCATGTTCTACCCCAATTGATTGGAACAAGGGTAAGGAGATGATGATGACAGTTCAAAAGCATGATGTTGGTATTCAGTCATCGTTTAAAACAATTTCTTCCTAATTTTATAATACAATATAAACAATTATATAGCCGGGTATTTACCTGCGCTTAGTCAGAGGGGCAACGCACCTCTCAAACATGTATAAATAGGTGTCCACGACAAAAGTACACCAACATTACTTCACAGATCCGCGACAATGAAGACTGTAAGTACCAAACTCAGTTTTTTGATTATCGCGGTAAATTTAACATCTTATGTTATGTTCAACATTTTAATTCAAAATAATGTGAGAAATAATCTCTCAGTATTTTTTATTAATGGGTGGTTATGGTTATACAGGATGTTAGGGGAATTCTCCCGAAAACCAATACAGGGGATACCTACTACTGACCAGTTTAACAAAACTGAGCTACTTTTTTATTCCAATACTTTTTTTGGTAGGTACGAAGATTTTTAAACTACTTTAAATGGTATTATTGCGTGAATTATGTCAATAAAAGGGTTTAAGAGACGTGGTACCTGCCAAAAAAAATATTGTGATAAAAAAGTAGCCCAATTTTGTTAAACTGGTCAAAGGTAAAAAATGGTCAGTAATATCCCATGTTTTCGTTTTTGATAGCATTCAACTAAAACCCTGTATAGAGTGTCCTTCTCTATCTCTATTTACATTCTTTGATATGTAGCATCAAACACGCCTATATCATCATTTATGTTCAAGTTCATAGAGAATGAATAATAAATGTGAAAATACAGACATTTGGTAATTCCAAAGTCACTTCTCATTTGAAGCATAATTCGATAACTTTGGGATTTGTAGTAATGTCCTTGCGTTAATCCCGGTCCCATCCGAACCTCTGGGATTCGTAGTAATACAGTGAATCTTTTGTTGTTATGACATTTTTATTAGGATATTAAGCTATCAAAAATTCCCTGAATATGATTAAATAAATGCTAATTATTTCTTGTTTTTTTCTGCAGATACTGTGTATTGGATTGTTGCTAAGTGCGTGTGCGGCGTACGCGTCAGCACTTCCAGTGAAGGCAATCTCCGCTGATGAGGTACAGGCTGTTGAACCACTCAAAGCCGAAGAAGAGACCTTGGAGCCCGCAGAGACTCACTGGAAGAGATACGGCTACAGACGTGGTTACGGCGGCGGTTATGGAGGCGGATATGGCGGTGGATATGGTTACGGAGGAGGCCGTGGATACGGTGGTGGATACGGGGGAGGTTACGGAGGAGGTTACGGAGGAGGCTTCGGGGGAGGCTTCGGAGGAGGTTTCGGTTTCGGTGGAGGCGGTGGTTGGGGGCGCTAACCACGTGCACAACTATATTACATAATGTAGTATTCAAAGTGAATACCGGTATTGACATCTGTGATGAGTTTTGTTTAGTAAAATTGAAGATAAATACATTATAATGAATGTGTATTGTTTCTTTCTACACCTAATACAGTGACGTGTGAGATTTTTTATGAATGAAAATTGAGGATACAAAAGATATAAAATATAATATAAAATTTTGTGATTGGACATTGAGCAAGTCATGAAATTATGTGTTGATGTAATAATGTACAATTATAAATTAAGGGTCTAGTCCAGTTAGAGTACCCAGCCGAAACAGCCCTATTATTTAATTTGCGTTACGTGTTTATATTTCATTTAAATATGTAAAACGAATTGAATTTAATAAAAAAAGAAATAGAACACCGTAATAAGCGAACTTTTATTGAGTCTAATGTCACAAAATCGTTACACTCAAACTACTACTGCAAACAAACACGTTCATACTCACTAATATTCACACTAAACGGGAATGAAATGGTGCGTCCAGATTTGCAGCAGCACAGCACAACTGACATTTCTGACGGGCATTTCTACTAGGAAACATTTTAATAAGTTACTCGATAACAACCGAGAGAATAAATAATACACTCTTCATCTGCACTAGAATGCCCTTAATGAAAATAACATCCTTGAGGTGACGTCACTGAATTACAAGATGGAGCCTCCACGTCACTGTCACAATGCTCCGTCGCAAAGTCTCATGAAAGAGGGTCACCATTGCAAACACGTTCAGTGCTACAATGGCGGCCCTCAGCTTGACGGCCTCATCAGATGCTTTTTCACGCCCCGCTTAAAAGACCCGGGACTGTAGGAAGAAGGAAACACGTGCGCCAGCAAGGAATTCCAGGACTTAATGGTGCGACATAATTCTTCCCTAATTTAATCAGTACTTTGATCAGTAGAAAACTCAATCAGTTAATGATAAATGCTTCTGTATAGTGACAAATAGAATACTCACGTACGCATTTCATCCAAAGGGTTTCGTCGTAAGAGGAGACAAACGGTAAATGCAGACGATATCAACCTGTCTGAAACAATAGGCCAAAGCTTTTGACATTAGGAGAGGCTTACGCCCAGCTGTGGACAGCGATAGGCTAATTAATTGATGAGAAATTGAACGGAAAATTGGAAAACTGTTGGATAATCTCACAAAATCGTCGTATTCTTATCGACTTGAATCTTGAAGTCTAAGTCCAATGGCCGTAGCGCGTCTGGACTGTTTTGATATGATTTATGATTGTTAGATTTAAGCTCGTCCACCGGATTATCACCCCATGCTATCTTTAAAAGAAAGCCCAAAAAAGCATACTGTGTAATGTAAACTATATAGGCTATGGAAAAACGCTACGGAATGACGACTTAAGTTCTTGTACAAAAATATAGTCATACACACACATACTTCTATATACATAGCACACATCTACTCCGACACTCGCACACTCATTACTATATATATCCATTGACAACAATGTAAAGATTGAAACGTAACTGCAACTAATAAATCATTAACACCATTCACTCATAAAATCAATAAGTTATACGCAGTAAGAATGTCATAAAAAAATTATCGGCAATAAGTGAACATTAATTTATATCTACAGTCTATGTACTAGCAATCTGTATATACTTGCATATGAATTAAATTGGTTTCTCTGTTCTATAATGATTTTTAATGACAATGTTACGTCTTCATCTTTCTCTGAGCCTTTCCCCAACTCAGTTGGGGTCGGCTTTCCAGTCGAACACTGATGCAGCTGAGTTTCGATTGTCAGTGAAGCTACTGCCAACTGGTTCTATCGAAGGTTTGTTAGACTAGTCGCATTTTAGGACTCCAACTACTCGTACCGTTTGTCATAGATGTTAGTATGGCAAACGGGGCCGAAGTCTTCACATGCTTTACCTGCCTCAAACATACGGCAATATTAAACCAGACCAAGATCTTTCTAACAAAAAACCACATCAAAATTCGTGTGCTTCAAGCACGAAAAGCTATCGAATTCGTAACGTAAATGTATCGAGCAAGCGGAACATTACGATAGATAGCATGTTACTGTGACACTGCGTGTGCGTGAAGCCCGCCGATTAAACTGCTTTTGCATCGCACGTGTCGCGAACATACCTTAAACCAATTTAGTTTTATACCACAGTACACAGTAATGGGATGAAGGGCCATACCACCACCTCTTAAAATTAATATTATTTCTATTTTACTTAACTCCTATATTGATATTCGAACCGTCATCTTCCGTAGTCACATCATGCGCGTCTGCATGTGTGGCAAGCATCGGTGGGCGCGTGGCGGGTGCCAGGATAGCGCGTGGCTTGTATGTATTTGCAATTTGAGATGTATTGATGTGACAATAGGCTTTACATTATATTATAAAAAACAAAGCTTGTTGGACGCGGGTGCTGACAAGTGTGGCGTTCGCTTATCGTCTGAACGCAGCATAAGGTCGAGTTCAGTAGCACTAGCATGAACTCCTATCAAATTCGTAATAAAGGTTCCGAGTGAACGGAGCATTGTGATTGGCAGTCTGCCTCTTGTTAACCTGCGTGCGTGAATAGCCCGCCAATAGCAATGCTCCGTTTTGTCGATACCTTTACATTACGAATTCGATAGTATTTCGTGCTAAGGCTACAGATGACCCGTGCTGAGCAATACAGTGGATATATTTGTTTGTTTAATACCTATATTAGAATTTACACTTGTTTTACAGTAGGCACAAATATCGATGGACAAGGGTCCGACTCTGAATCACAGTAATAAAGTAAAGTAAGATTGTAATTATGTTACTTTTAAGAGGTCGCAGTAATGCTTTACACACGGACGGAGCCACGCGCATTAAATAATTACTGAACATGATACTACTAATATCTGAGAACATAATGAGATATTGATGATAAAACTTTTTGTCGTTTAACGTCTGGAATAATTATTTTTTGCAAGTCTACTTCTTGGTCATGCTTTTTGCCTAAAAATTGCCTAAGCCTGGCGTGTATCTTTAGCTATTGTGAACTGAGGTAGCGAACTGGGTGTACAATATGTACATACAGGCCCATTCCACTCCACGTGTAAGTCGGGGCACCTGCAATACCAGATGAATCTTTAGTAGTTGAGGGTTTACTTACACAGGACTGGGAGAAATTACGTTAGCAAACCTGTCAGCAACCCCTTCAAAAAAATCGGACTTATAAAATACAGAATTAGTAGTAAGATCCGTTCCTATTTCAATTATAATTTATATTTAACTCACAATTTACTTATTTTATATACGTTCCCATAGAGCTCATGATTTTCTGCTATTTCTTCGGTCTTACCCGCTATGCTATCGTAGAAAATTGGTGTCAACGTTTTAGTAAGACTCTGGTGTTAACAGCCTTTGGGAATCGGTGAGTCGCGTGGTAAGATTGTAACACGTGTGTTTATAAAAATTATTGTAACAACTTATTCATTAAGCAAATTCAATCCGTAGCTAGTACGGTTAATACATAAGTACTACTTATATTTTATTCTGTACCATAGTCTACGAGAGTGACTAGAGAACACTTTTTGCATGTGATCCAGACATCGTTCCTGGTACCATAAAAGCAGTAAGTCTATTTGTAATAAAATAATCTAGCAAGTATTAAGGACACTATTTCTAAGTAGGTAATATACTACGTTTCTTAGAACATGTAACACAAAAAATTTGTGACAAACATACTCGTAAAGTGCCTTTTCGTTATTGCTCATATTTGACTTTTGTGACCCGTCCTCCTGGCAGGTAGGCTTCATACGAGATAAAAAATTAGAATGATATAGAACTTGTTATACACTCGAATTTAAAAAAGTACAACGTATTTCCTTTATCGTGCGTATATCATCCCAACCGTGAACATAGTCATGTTAGACTCGAGCCAACTAAAACGAAATTGATTTTCATTTTCCTTATACAGACTCCGTTCCATTCACTGTGAGATACAGACAAGATTTGATTTGTAAATTAAATACTACAGCTTCGCTTGAGATTTGTGTTCTGGTCTAGCAATCCGGGGAACCTATTTTCTGGATAAAACGTAGGCTATATGTTATTCCAGACTATAATCTCAATCAATCAATTAGCCATCGCAGTCCCGTAGAAACTGAGGTAGGCTTCGCTGATCTTGTGCCAAATTCGTTCGGCCAATAGAGCGTGATTGAATAACAAACATCTACATAAACTTTCACATATTTTATGTTTTCCGTAGAACAAGTTTTTACCTTAACGGAATCAAAAAATCTGTGTTCTACATGACTTAAGGAATTCCCCAATAATATTTGACTCGTTAGTGTAGTAGAAAATAATGATATAAGATTTGAATTTATTTAGAAATCGAAATCGCTGACGGTATTGCTTTTTAGTAGATTCAATTCCGCCATAATAACCACTACCGACTGTCGTGGACAGAGTATCCGGGAGGATTTTGCGCATGGGAAAAAAATGAGGGGCGGATTATGCTATAGGCAAAGTAGGCACGTGCCTCGGGGCGAGGAGGTACAAAAGGGTACAAGGGTGGAATTGGTTAAAGAAGAAGCGGGCCCTGTATTGGTCCTTGAAATTGAAGGAATGGTTGGAGGATGATTGATTGGAGGGAGGGGCGACGCTCTCGGCGTGCCTCTGACTATGGGGATTACTTGATTGAGGAAATGAATACGTTTGAGATTTTATATTGTTATAATGACCGTTGAGTCCACTCAAAACTCCAAACTGGTTTCCCATATGTTATCTATCAAGATTATCTCGTGTTTTTACTTCATGTTCGCGTAATATTTTAAATACCTACGCATATAGTTTTTGCTAGACAAAGTTGTATACGGAAAACAATGGTGTTAGTATAAAACATTTAACCTAGTAGTACGAGTATTCCGATTTAGTTACCACTAAGCCTGGGTGGCACGATCTTACTTTAACATTAACAGTGCAGTTAAAGTACGGGTCAGGTATAAAACAGGTTGCACTATTTGACAATTGTTAAAATGACTACATCACTTGACGCTAGCTGTAACCGGCAACGCTCAAACGTCAAATTCTATCAAAAAGATAACTTTAACCAAGCTACTAAATACTCTGGTGCAACACATTTAGCCAAACCATTAGAATCAATGTCACTGTTACTGTTAAATTTGACGGAAACCTTAACTTTAACAGGTAGGTAGGTGGCGCAACTAAGCCTAAGTCTTGACCCCAGGTCGCTAGCGAAACGTAGCGCGCGCAGATATGTTTAATATCATTACCATAATCCTTGCGTCTCGGTCACACCCGAAGGTTTCACGTCGGAGTCCGGAGTGCGCTTTCCAGCGTTTTCTCTTCCACTTCACACGGTCTTGTGCGTCAACTAGTACTTCAGTCCATTGGCACGCATGCCATCGTCCACGACGCCAAGTCAGCACTGTTTGGGTCTATTCCTTCTACCGGGGTCCGGTGGACGAGGTTTAATATAAATTTTATGATTGGTGGACTTGAGCTCCCATGTCATCCTCAAAAGACATGCATATTGCGCATATAGGTACAGTCACCTGCAGTAATATGAGGTTGTAATCGACCGGAAGGGACAAGGGTATCCGGTCGATTACAACCTATTCCCAACATGCCTGATACATCAGTCCCAAAGTACCAGTATATACATATTATTGCAGGTGACTGCACAGTATGTAGATTTTTGACTTAATTGGATCTAGAGATATTTGCCGATAACTATACTTTAATCAATTGGCCTATTGCAGTCCAGTGGTCGACATAGGTTTCTTTAGAAGTTGGAAAACTTTGGTCAACTGCTTCTACGATGGCTGGACACGTTAGTACAGGGTTTTATTTTAAGTTTCCCTTCGCACGACACCCTTCGTATGAGATGAGGTGGTAAATATTCTTTGTCCGTTTCATAATTAAGATGAAATATTAGGAAAGAGGGTGTGCACTGTGAATTCTCAGGACTCCATTAAGATCTTCAAGGTCAAAATCACCCTGACCTGCTAACTAGTACACCTTACATCTGCTGATTGCGAGATACTGATGACATATGCCTTCAAGATCGGAGTGATTGAGGAGATTACAACTGACAGGCGTGTTTGGAAAACATTGATATGTTGCGATCAGAATGATGATGTCATGAAATCCGTAATATAATTACATTAGATAAAAAATTAACACTTACGAACATTTTTTACAATGTAACATTTTTTGCAATGTATTTTTTAAAATTTAAAAAAAAAACCACATCTGGTCTAACTACACAAGTTCGATATCGCTAATGTGTGGTTGAGGTTAGATCGCAGTCGCTAAATCTAAAACTTAGAAGTGCAGCTACTGTCAAAAGATTTTTACAATAAAATATTTCACAATGGTATTTGTCTTAGTGTGTGTGTTTCATGACTACAAGGTATAAAACAAAGTCGTGTTTTCTGTCCCTATTTGTCATGTCCTTATGTCCCTTTGTATGCTTAAATCTTTTAAACTACGCAACAAATTTTGATGCGATTTTTTTAATAGATAGAATGGTTAAAGAGGAAGTTTTATAATGTATATAACATCATGCTACGACCAACAGGTGCGGAGCAAGAATGAAAAATGTTGCAAAAACGGGGTGACGCAGACGAAATTGCGCGGGTCAGCTAGTTATACATAAAAAAAATTATACATCCGACGAGTGTTGTAAGAGGAGAAACTGAATATGCAGACAACTCAAAATAAAACCCTGTACCAACCAGTCTAGTCAGTGAGAAAACGAAACAGTAGTCGAAAGTCCCTCAACATTGGGAAGGACCTGCAGTGAACTGTCACCGGCTAATGTATAGGTAGTATGTGCCTAATAATGAATGACTTTGGGAAATAAATATAAGAAATTATTAAGAATATTTTTAAGTTTTGGTTTTAGGTACAAATAACTATCGTACTATGAATAAAATATTTAAAACAAAGACACGAAAATCTCCGCAAATTACATTTTCATTATTAAGAACATCAATTTGTTTTTTTATTAGTTTATGCCAATTAAATCTTAATAATTACTACGTAATTGGTTAATTTTTTAAATTCAATTATTCAGATATTCAATAACCGTAGAATATTTAAAAATTCAAAAAATATTGGTTGAAACTGGTCTGTATGAATAAAAAAGTGTTGAGATAAATGGTTTTTGATTAATAATTTTTAAACGAATTAACGTCCCAGATAATCATAAAATTCAATCAAGATGTTTGAAGGACCTTCAAAAATCTTTTCTAGTTTAATAGGTTTGCGATGACAGCCTCTGTGGCTCAGCGGCAGTGAAGGCGACCGGTACCGCGTAGGGGCGTAGGTTCGATCCCCGCTAAGTGTATATATTTGTAGGCATGTATATGGTTATTTCGCTTCTGATTTCTGAATAATCATTGAAAAAATCTGAATAATTTTTTCAACGCATCATCAATGTGATATTTCGTGATCTAATTATATATGTATTGTTTTTACTTTAGAATTATACTCTTATAGGAAAAACTACACAGTTAAACTCAAAAAATTACGGACCCCGGACCTCGGAGGTGCTCGAAAAGCCAGCCGCGCTCGGAAATCATTCTCTGAGCCTATTCCCAGCTCAGTTGGGGTCGGCTTTCTACAGTCTAACTAAGATGCGGCTGAACTTCGATATTTTCCGTGAAGCGCCTGCCATCAGACTGCCACAACCAAATTGATAAACAGCGATATCGAAGTTCTGTAGTTAGGGTAGCCGGACTTTTGAGGGCTCCAACTACCCATAACGACTGCCATAGATGTTCGTATGGCAACAGGGACCTACGGCTTAACGTGCTCTTCGAGGCACGACCAGACCAGTGCAAATAGCCATATTCATTCGTACAAATACTTGCACTGAGCGTGAATAGAACGCACGCCTCCTACGAAGCAGTCGCATTCACTACTTCCACGCCGAAGTTAATGATGAGCATACTGCCTAAATAATTACGCTAATCATACTTTATCAGTTATCTGAACTTGACTTTGACCGAGGCCGGACACTTGATTGATTGAATCTACTAACTACTAAGAGAACTATGGCTATTTATCACCTTTTTTATGTTTTAGAGTTTTTATGTTCTAATGGCTTTCCGAGGTTGAAGTCATCATTTAGCAATCGTTCAATAACTTTTGTACAGTGGGCTCCAAAAGCTCCTGGACACCTTAAGATCTATAAATCCTTTGACAGCCTAAGTGTAATTAAACAAAAGTAACATAGATAGCGTTAATAAAATAAACTCTCGATGTCTTTCGTTTTCATAAGAAAACAAGTAAACGCATGCAAGTAGTAGCCCAAACTTAATTACATAAATAAGTAGATCTATTATCCAAGAGCTTCTATAACTAGTAGTTGTGTAGTGGCATCACTTCACATAATTATTTTTTCAATTTGTCCAGGAACTTTTGTAGCCCACTGTACCCACGCTAATAATATAAAGCTGAAGAGTTTGTTCGTTTGTATGTTTGGTTCAACGCGCTAATAAAGAAATACTGGTTCGAATTGAGAAATTATTTTTGTTGTTGTTGTGTTGAATAGTCTCTTAATCTTCAACAAAGAATAGTATTATTAATAGTTCTAATGTTACTTGGTGGATGTCCTTAATTGACAAAGGCTTACCTAAGTATGATTCCGTAGCCGACCGCAAACGACAAATGCAGTAACATGCATCAGATACAGCGTACCGTGAAAGAGGCTTGATGAATGATAATAATGTGAAAAAACTAATATGTGTAGATAATGACAAATGTAAGGATTGCTGGACAGACATTCTTTTATTTCTATGGACGATATGTGCGGTCGTGAAATAATTGTTAAACGACACCATTGAACCTGAATGGATTAAAACATTCATAAACAATATTAACACATTCATATCATTCTATATCACAGTACAGTGTATCTGCTGCTGCGGTCTGCGGTTGGTTACGTTATTATACCTTACGCTATAAATATATCATCCCGCTATTACTCAAGGTAGCGGCAATCATAAATGTCAACAAATCCGACAGACTTCCATACATTGTTTGAAAATAAATTGCAATATGGGACTAAATTGTCAACACCCTCGCAATAAACTCATCCGATGGAGGGAGATGATAGCACAAAATAATTTAATTTATTTTTCTATTCGTCAACTTGCACGACCCTTCAAATTTATTGCTGATTTGGTACAGTCAACTATAAAAGTCTTTTGGTGTGTATATTTTATGTAGCAAAGTAATGAGTTTACAATAATGGTGAATGTTGATATGGGATTTTGAGGTTGTTTTAAATATAAGAGGGATTTTACGCATTAAGTCAACATGCCAATATATTTTTCTCATGTGAGAAACCAGTTGTGGCCTGTGAACTACGTACCGCGGTCGGTCGTTATAAACTATGTATGACTAACATCAAGTTCAAGTTAACACACATATATGTGGTTAGAAGTTCTATCTTAGAATATTATATCAAGCTATAGAGTGCGGCTATGACATGACACACATGGCGAGTATGATAAAGAGCTATATGGCTTGCATATATACTATATTTGTAAGTCATATAGCGCTCCTTGCTAAGTGAATTGTACTCTTAAGGGTTTTATGCTCTTGAGTTTAGTATACAAGTGGAGATTCAAAACGATCTTTGTGTGTTCAAACCCGGGTCTCTATTTCTGTGTCGTTATTAGGAAATATACTGAGGTTCTCGGTTCCAGGAGGAGTGGCTAAGTGGTAGCCACAGTGGCGAATTATTCTAAAAGCAAATAAAATAGGTTAACACTTTGCGTTCGTTAAGGAACATTTTAGCTAAGTCGATTTTAAGATAGGTGATCATGCTTAAGACATAGAAAACCCTCTATACTTAGGAGGAACACGATAACATTGAACTCGTGGGACCATTACCGACACATCTAATTTTAAAAGTAGTAACCGAAGTTATTAGTAGTCCCGTTAACCGGCAAGTGTGATACCTCTAGCGTTCCAAACGTATATAGGCCACGATTACCACTTTTTATTGGCTCTACCACCCCTAGCTGGTATAAAAACCCTCCAACGAAGCTATATTTCTTATGTTGGGAGTTGGTACATGTCGGTAGTCGATAGTATAATAGCCAGGATTCGAACCCGGAACTTAACTACTAGGCTACAGACGCTATTAAAAATCTTTGGGGTTTAAATGGCACTTAATATTGGCCAAATTTAAAACATGTTAAAGACAAGTTAAACAACTGAGTCACCGGAACATAATGCGTCTCTGGCCTGAATAGACTCCGGTAAGAAACTTAGTGGGTCTTTTTGATATTATCTACAAGCATTTCCTTTGTTCAACGCCATGAGCATAAAGAGAGCTAATTTTTTTTTTTTATCGTGCGAAAAAATCCCCACGGATACCTCCCCACCGGAGCCGGTTGGGAAGGTTATGTCGGACTCGAACCGACTAAAACGCACGCCGTCTTTGGGTCTTCAGTTGCCGGAGGTGAGGTTGTAGCCAACATATCCCTCGCACCTCTTCGAGATGACCCCCGTCGGGCCATGAGCATGAAGAGAGCTCCTGGCGTTGCAAACATCACTAGGCCACAGTAACAACTTTCCGACATCTCTAATTTTTAGCTTTCTTAAAAGTCTCAGTCGTAGCCATCAAAGTAACCTAACCTATTACGATGATGGCTACGACAGATACTAATGAATTTAACTTGTGAGTTGCAGTCAAATTTCAGTCGGATTCTAGACGTTAATTGATAGAGATTTTTGTAAAAAGTGTCCGATTTACGGCAATAGGCTATTACGTGCTGAAGGTCATAGTTGGCAACATGTGGGTGTTTAATAAACCTTCAAAGGGTAGGCAGAGGTGCCATTACGGTACCCATTACTACCGTGAGCATGTGTGTGTACAAAAAAATACCCTGAGAAGAACAATAGTCATTTATAAGTTTCCGGTATAATAGCTGGTTTGTATTCTATCGATCGTGTTTGATTCACACCCAAAACGACTTCGATAACTGGTGTAACCAGTTTCATTTACGTTATGAAATATCGAACTCAATCAAAAAAGATACATTAATTTCTGAGATATTGTTCATAATACCAGTATAATTTTATATAAAAAATGATTTATATCCACATATCAATATAAAAATTAACGGACCACATCCTGTTAAATAGGTACGGTATTTATATCAAACTAGCTGACCCGCGCAACTTCGTCTGCGTCACCCCATTTTTGCAACATTTTTCATTCCTGCTCTGCACCTGTTGGTCGTGGCATGATGTTATATACATATAAACCTACCTCTTTAACCATTCTATCTATTTAAACCGCATCAAAATCCGTTGCGTAGTTTTAAAGATTTGGGCATACAAAGGGACATAGGGACAGAGAACGCGACTTTATTTTACACTATGTAGTGATTCAAGTACCTACTTATTAAGTTGTGTGACCACATCCTTTGGAGATGGGTCATCAGTGTAAATATTAGCATAATGTTTTTATTATTAAGAGCGATAAATATTCTTACTTCATAATTCTAGGTCCTTGTGTTGCTACTACTAACACGCTTATGTCCAAATCAACCTCACCAGTAAGCCGGTAGACCTGCGATTGATAAATGAGGTTTTCTGACCTCCATACATTGGTGATATCGGACTTGGACCATTTGTCGAAATTTACACTCCAACTGTTAATAGCCTATTTACCCGATTGCTGAAAATAGGAAGATAATGTTTTTCAAGACTATGTTGCACGCTCCACAGCGTGAATGGCTTGACCAATTTTGACATATGAGGTGTCATTTGATTGGTTGTGATTGTGTGAATGTCACCAAGTATATTAAAATTATCAGGAAGTCAAAATGGCGGATTATTGGCGCCAAAATGAAGACCTTCAAAAAATTTCACTTATTGCTTATCTCGTATGAAGGGTATCAAAATTAAGAGAATCAATACGTTAAAAATTATAACACCGAATGAAAATCAATGGGTATAACGGTACTATCTTACTATTAAACTTGTTTATTCAGCAGAAAAGTCGTATCTACCCTTCAGTATACCGCGCTATTCGAATATCTGAGCCGCATGATTATGTATGGTTATACTCTGTCTAATTTAGGATGATAATTTTGACAGTTCACGTCTATGAAGTAACGTATTTTTATAAACAAATTAATACCTCTAAAATTATCGTAATTCATAGACAAGTACCGCCCACTTATCGTAGAGTAGTGCCTTGCAAGAACACAGCATAATTGACTGTAGAAAAACGAATCGAATAAATCGAACATAATCTATTAATTTATGAAAATAATTTTATGTTTAAGTACTTATCTACTACAATTTTGGTAATAGAATTAACTAGATATAATATAAAATATAAATATTATACTATAAATGGCAGTAACTGTAGCAATTATAAATCTATATTTGCAGTACAGTGCGATTAGGTAATGCCGCGCCGCACTAATGAAGTTTACCTTAAGTAAACAAATATTTATAAAATTATAATACCCTAAGTACATAAAATAATAAGAAATAAATGTTTTATAATTTATGTAACATCGATACCATATTCTACGGGAACGATAATCGAATATCGAATAGATTCATTAACGATTGTACTGTATGGGGTACCCTACTTAGACCTGTCAAAAGTATCATCCTATATTAGACAAAGTATAGCAAGCAATACCTCTGTTCGAAGCACCAAATACACTTAGTGTGTACAGAACCGTAACATGCGTAATCAATGTCTTCTTATAGTCGTAGAAGCCGAAATAATATATTTTCGGTGCCCGTTGTACGAAAAGCTATCGAATCCATAATGTAAATGTATCAAGATAGTGGAGCACAGCGATTGGAGGGTTCCATACACACAGAGATTCACAGCAGGTAAACTGCCTATCTCTCTCTAAAAAATTAAAAAAAAACAAATACAAAAAAATTAACTTACAGTATATTATCACTATCACTATCACTACAAGTATAAAATAAAGTCGCGTTTTCTGTCCCTATTTTTCTTGTCCCTTTGTATGCTTAAATCTTTAGAACTACGCAACGGATTTTGATGCGGGTTTATATGTATATAACATTATGCTACGACTAACAGGTGCGGAGCAGGAATGAAAAATGTTGCAAAAACGGGGAGACGTAGACGAAGTCGCGCGGGTCAGCTAGTTATATTATATAATATTCAAACTTTTAAATTACTAAGCCGATACATAGTTCGAAATACAAAAATTCAAAATTCAAAAATCAGAAATATAGGCCATTAAACGACACCTACAAAATGTAAAAAGTTTTCGTGCTAAGGGCACGGGAATGGTGACCTTCACTTGACTACTCTTAGGATCAGCCCAGTTAGCAGTTACTATTTTTTGTGAACGGACTGCTAGAACATGTTTGATCTTTTTTTACTTTTCCAGTAGGCAGGCAGAGCCCGACGGGGGTCATCTTGAAAGAGACGGCCCCGGGTCTGCCGGGGTGCGAGAGATATGTTGACTACTATCTCACCTCCGGCAACTAAAGACCCAAAGACGGCTTGCGTTTTGGTCGGTTCGAGTCCGACATAACCTCTCCAACCGCCCTCGGCGGAGAAGGGGGGTGTCCGTGGGGATTTTTCGCACGCTCCCACATTTAGTCAACTATAATTTTCGGTCTCACGTAATTCAGTCGTCAAAAAAATTGACCCGATTCCTTACTATGCGGTGTAAATCGCAAGGAATCTGATATACACGAGCCAGATTCAATGAATGTGACAGTAGGCTCACCCCCTTTTGAATGAGACCAAATACAATGAAATGAGGGTAAGGTAAAGGAAATGAGGGTAGGTATATTCACCTCTGCCGGAGGGAAATAGAGGTAAGCATTATGTATTTCAGTAAAACTTACACAGAGTAGAGACGTTCGAACAGTATTTTTATGGCACGTTAATTTGACCTCACTTCGCCTGATGGTAAGCTGAAGGCAAAGTCTCAGGAAAGAGGGTCACCATTACATTACAAACACTTACAGTTAGAATGGTAGTGCTCAGCTTAATGGCCTCATCAAATGCTTTTTCACGCCCCGCTTAAAGGTTCAAACTAATTTAAAATGTATTTTTCTTTCTTTCTGTCTTCTTTTCTTCTTTCTTTCAATGGAATTAGGTTATTCAATCGAATAATACCCCGTTGTATTTGGACTGACTTTAGCCTACATCGTGACGGGCGTCCACATTCTAACGGAAAAATTTATACGTAACTAAACGTTAGTTCTCAGACGACGAGTTTAAGAAAAAAAACCCAAATACCTACCAATCGAAAACAATTTCTTTGCCATTTTCTTAACCATACCGGTTTGGTGGGTTGACGACCTTATTTACTAAACACCATGTCGACGACGTCATAGAAATCGATTCATATAAAGTGTTTCAACCCATGAAAAGCAACATTCTCCGGATTGAACTTTTAGAGTTACCATGAATACTGTGAGTATACAAATATAAGGAATTTATTAAAATTCATATTTTTAATTAATATTATGTGTTTGTGAAACATAAATCAAAGTGATTTTTTAAAATTTGTTTCTTAATTAAAACGTAATTAAATCGGTACAATTAAATATTATTAAATCTCACCCGCGCAACTTCGTCTGCGTTACCCCGTTTTGCAACATTTTTCACTTCTGCTCCGCAACAGTTGGTTGTAGCATGATGTTATATACATATAAACCTTCCTCTTCAATCACTCTGTCTATTAAAACCGCATCAAAATCCGTTGCGTGGTTTTAAAGATTTAAGCATACAAAGGACATAAGGACATAGGGATATAGGTAAAGAAAACGCGACTTTGTTTTAAACTATGTAGTGACTAGCGATACTAACGATTATTGCGTCCTTAAATTCCTTTGCATCATCGCCAAAAGAAACGTTCCCCAGAGGCCTTTGTCTTTATGACGGTCTCTGTGACGCAGTGGTTACGTTCGAATACTACGTTCAGGGAGGCGCACCACCTCTCTGTATAGTCATCCGCATTCTAGATTCCATAACACAAGCTAATTAAGCTATGTTCACTTTGGGCCTATAGGAACAGCATTGTGTACAATGATACGACATTCTATACGTTGCGAATTAATTGTACCTAAAGTTATTCTATACTTTTGTAGTTAAGCCATTGTAAATATCGAGTTATGCGAAAAATAACAAGGAAAGTTAGGAAATGCATAGAACATTGTTATAGGAATTATCGTGAACGACTAGTGCGCCACCATGACGAACTATAGCACGCGGCTTCGATCAGGAGGGAGAAAGTTAGCACTATATAACCACCACTGCTGACCGTCAGGAGTGGTACATAATCGAAGATATTTCCAAAAAAAAAAATATGACAGGCGGCCGCACCTGTCACCGCCACCACTGCACGACCAGCCTGCCCTTTAACTGTTATCCAATACGCCTTTTATTAGTCAGAGGGACAAATGGAAAGATTCCAAGTAGCCATGTACTCGTACATTGTCTTTCCCGTCTCGGCTAGAATTTACCGTAGTTGGCAGCGTCTCCCCTGCGGAAGAGAGACGCTGACATCTCCGTTTTGCAAGGTTCACCACCGTACCAGAGCAGTCAACCCAAGTTGTATAATACCTAAGAAAAAAAATATCCCAGAAAACGATAAGAAAGTAAACAAACTTTTTAAAAACTAAAACTTATCCTAATTCATACAATATCATTATTTGAAAACATCGTGCAGTGAACTGCGATAGGCTAACTAATTTTGATTGAAGCTTTAACTTGTTGTGTCGGATTTCGGATTTCAGATGTCGATAAAAGCGATTTTTGCTCGTATCTCTGTTTTACTCAAACATATGGAAGATTTCTGGCTTGGCCAAGACCTTCCAAACCAAAAAATTACAAAATATCCCAAGCGAATTGAGAACATACTCCTTTTTTAAAGTGGGTTAAAAACCACATCAAAATTCGTTCTTATTACTTTTCGTGAATCCCATCGCGAACAATCAGACAAACAGATAAGAATTTAAAAAAATAGTTCTCAATAGATATTTATAATACTACATAGCCTCGGATTTATAAAAATTAAAAACAAATGTACAGACACAAACACTTTTCACTAATCAGTAATTATACAATAATAATAAATACGTATATGCTCAATAAAGGTTTTTTCTTTCAGTTTGCTCTTCTCGGCTATGGACACGGGTACGGACACCAAGACTACGGGCACGGTTACGGCCACCACGGATATGGCCACCAAGTTTATTTCATTTAAGATATAGTAAATAATAACTGTGATGTACTGATAAATATTAAATTATATATTTAGTGAGTAACATATTTGGTTTTTTTATAATTACTATTTGAATGTATATGTGTATGGATACCGCGGTAGCCTAGTGCTATGGGTAAAGGACTGCTGAGACGAGGTCTCGGGTTCGATGCCAAGTTTTACCATGGCACTCAATAATGACTTTTCGATACTTTTCGAAGTTATGAGTGTATTTATCGTAGGTTTATAAATGTCCAGTTAATAGCACTCACCACCTATCACATTGGGACCTAAACATAAACTGGCAAAATATGGATGCTAGCACCTCTGCCTACTCCTTCGGGGATACAGGCGTGTGTTTATGTTACGTTATGTTATGAATGTAAGTAAAAGTTAGTAAAAAATTAATTAAGTTTCCTTAAAATAAAAGGTTACTATACCAAATTTACTAATGCAGTTACTACACACATCCCATATTCACAGGCTGTGTGAAACCTCTCAGCCTCAGAAGGGACTTTGCCTCGCTGTATGTGTTTTACCGCCTGTACAACGATGCGTTCAGAAGAATTATTCGAAATGATGCCCACACCTGTTTTCTAATATACACTATCACAAATGACGCACACCGTACGGTGTGAAAGGAAATTCATCGTGCGCACGTTCAAACTGTGGAATTAAATTCCTGTGGCAGTTTTTCCAAGCGGCTACAATATGGGATTCTTAATATAGGTTTCTTAATGTTGGAATTTGTACTATATCCCTGAAGATGTAAGCACTTTCTATCAGAGAGAAAGTCCAGCAAAGCATTAGATGCCAACAATAAAATTTAATGTAATTTAAATTGATGTAACAGAGTGGAATTTTGAAAAACTACAAAAAGCGGATCATGAAAAATCAATCTCTTTAATAAATTGATTTGATTGATTTGTTTATACTGATGATTGGTGACACTTGGTGGAACTAATTTATATACATTATTCATAACACACTTGTACTTCTCCACTACATATAGTGAAGTACGAGTGTGTTATCAATAATGTAGACAATCACGCTCAAATGGCTGAATGAACTTGGCAAAAATTTTGTACATGGATAATTTATAGGCCGGAATAATAAAAAGATTTTTATGTCATGATACAGGGTGAACCTATTACGACCGCTAAAGCACTCTCTTTACATTTAATATAATTGTTAATAACATGCATAGCCGTTTAGACACGACTTGTTTCACTCATTTTCTCTTTTTGGTGCACTTAATATTGGACATCGAACTGTTAGACGAATAACTAAAAAAAATATGGCGAGACTGGCACAGAAGCCGGTTGCCATACAAACATCTTTGGCAGTCGTTACGGGTAGTTGGAGCCCTCAAAAGTCCAACCAGTCTATCTTGAAATGACCATTGGTTGTGGAGGTCAGATGGCAGTCGCTTCACGGAAAATATCGAAGTTCAGCCGCATCTCAGTTAGACTGGAAAGCCGACCCCAACTGTGTTGGGAAAAGGTTCAGAGAATAATGACTGGCACAGAAGAAAATAAACTTCACATACCACAACAGAGAAAACGAGCAAAACCAGTCGTGTCAAAACGGCCATCATAGCGCGCCGCAACTATTGTTTATAAGGAAAATCTTGCATCAATGTTATAGAAATAAATGAACTATCAATAGAATTTAATTGATACTACATAGTGATCTAAGCTCAGCCCGATGAACTCATGACTGGTGACTAAGCCACAGTATATTAGCTCTAAAATATAATGTACTAGCTGACCCGCGCAACTTCGTCTGCGCCGTCCCATTCTTGCAACATTTTTCATTCCTGCTCCGCACCTGTTAGCCGTAGTATAATGTTATAAACATATAAACCTTCCTCTTTAACCATTCTATCTATTAAAAAAACCGCATCAAAATACGTTGTATAGTTTTAAAGATTTAAGCAAACAAAGGGACATAGGGACAGAGAACGCGACTTTATTTTATACTATGTGGTGATTGCATACACGTGCGTAAGGCAGTGTCTGCACTGAGTATAAAATTATAAATTAAGCTGTCCGCTCAAATAATCTTCTTCTTCGTCTCCATTATTGTATATTTGTAAAGTGGGCCTGTCTGTACACTGCAGATATTTATAAAAGCTTAGGTTATATTATATCAACGAACAAAAAAAGGTTTTGCACATGCGGAAACCCCCACGAATAATCTCGGCGGGGCGGTTTTTTTTTATTTTTATTTATTCTTATAATTGCAATAGTCGATATGAGATATTTATTTAATACATATCAAATTCTAGGTATTGTCGGACTTTTATCAACTAACCGCACAGTCATCTCGGGCCATGTGTTGTTGTGTTGTTGTTGGAGGTGAGGAAACCTCTGACATGACCTTCACTTCCCGGCTGAAAATTCGACATTGAATTTTTTTACACTTGTGGAGCTTCGGGCAACAGCTTGTACTTATATATAATATGTATACGTACATGATTACCAACCTGTGGTAATTATAGAAAAAAAAAACAAAAAGTTTAAACATGCTCTTAGTAACAACCAAATTAATAAAAAATATAATAACTGTCTGTTTCGAGTTATGTTGGTAGTTATTAAATTAATATTGATGAACAAAAATGTATGAGGAAAAACATTAAGTATGATTAACACAAATCTGTAAAAAATAATACCTCAAAGAATAAAGACCGAAGCCCGGTTGACCCCAACCAACAAGTACAATGGGCCAACGAGGTGGTAAGGAAGAAAACTTCAAACTCTTTCACACACACAGGGGTCTAATTCTGCTAATTTCATGTCATACCAGTGTCACGGCTAGTAAAATTGACAACAATCTCTAAAGTCCTTGAATAAGGAAAGAAGAGCTCCCTAAAATCCAATCATAGGTCACACAGTGGGGGATGCACACACTCGGGTAGCCTTTCTTAAAAACTAGACATCTTGAAAAATTTTATATTTACTGAAAACTGGCAAATTGCTGTGCGTCTGCAGCAGAAGCCATTTTAAGAAAAAATAAAGAAATGGAAGATTCCGCTCAATTCGATTGGTATCGTTCAAATTAAATAAAAGGGTTTGTGCAAATAGATGTCACTGAAAAAATAGAGTAGTTGGGAAAACCTTTTTTCTACCTCATTGTTATGGAACTATGATCATAATTAATTTGAGGAAAAAAAACCAAATTCATACCGGTTCAGTAGGTTGTGAGCTATAATAAATTATCGACGTCACCCAAATCGAATCATATAAAGTGTTTCAACTCTCAGTAAACAGCATTGTCTGGATTGAACTTCTAGAGCGACACGATGAATACTGTGAGTATTGTTTCAGGATTTTTTATAGTTTATAGTTTTTTTTATAAGCAGTGTTCTTATTATTCACCAATCAAAATGAACATATTCTATTGTTTTCCTATGATCATATTATCGCAAGTTTACGCGAATATCACACATTTAATGAGTGCGAAAAGGTATATGACATCAATAAACATAAAATAAATGGCGCCAATACCAGTTAAAACAGTTTTATATCAATTTGAAATTAAAAAAAGTTAAGTTTCTTATCAAATTGTCCGAAATCGTATTTTAATTGGACTTGTAAAAATCGATACAGAATGATTTAATAGTCGTTCCGGAAAAAAATGATTTTGAGCACAATTTCGATAGCCTGGCTTTGGCTGATTTTTTTTATATTTATTGGTTGGGAAATATATATATGTGAACAAATTAAATACTTTTGGGATGTGTAATTTGATTTATTTTATGTGCATCATATTAATACTCCAGATGATATTGCTATCGAACCTAAACCAACAATCATTTTTCGACGACTATAAAATTTCGTATTCACATTTGTTCACATATTCACATTTTTTTAGTATAATTAAAGACCACTATATTAAAAGCAAACTAAAACTACTATGTAGGGTGCTATGATAACCCTCCCGAAGCCGAAGCACTTGTTAGTACTTCGAGTACTGTACATATTGGCATAAAAAAATACGTTTTTGACTTTTTTGGTCTTTTTATACCGTTTAATTAGCATTATTTCCATCGTATCAGTAAAGCTAAATGATACTATAAATTCATAAAAAAACATCAGAACAAAATAATACAGCGCCATTATATGTGTTGGGATTTCTTTTTAATTTATTGTTTCAATTAGCTTTAATAACTCGAAGGGGAATGAATAATGCAAGTTAAACGGTATAAAAAAAATAAGACAATTATGACCATGTGTCTTCGGTAGCGTTCCACTAACAGCCTGTATACAAATAAAAAGAACTAAAGCTAAACAAAAGCCATGAAAGTGTATTAATATTATTTTAATTATTATTGCTTAACCTTATATCATTGTATTATTATATATATTATTAAATAAACAACATAATAAGAAGATATAGGTAGCTACAAGTACTTAACTACAAAATGCTTCAATCGACTTTAAAGATTTTTTCAATTTATCAAACACGCATCTCTATAGTTGTATATATGCAATTTGATTGTAACTTCACTATATTTCCCACTATATATCCCCGAAGAGGTAGGCAGAGGTGCTAGCAACTACATGACATGACATGAAAATAATACCTTTGTCTGGGTACAACGCGTAGAGATTCCGGATCAAGCACCCCGAATATGACCTACCTATACTTCTAGCCACAAAAGCTACAATTATTAGTTTCATTTTCGTATAAATATAAACTCAATAAAGACATTTTTTTCAGATTGCAATTCTCTTCGGCGTGATTTGCGGCATCGTCGCAATGTTCAGTGTAGCGCAGGGTTACCCGTCACCAGCGGGCTACGGTTACGGATATGGCGGAAGCCAAGGCTACGGACAGGTATATTACCAACCACAGGGATACGGACAGCAATATTACCAACAACAAGGCTATGGACAACAATATCACCAACAAGGCTACGGACAACAATATGTCCAACAAGGATATGGATATGGAAAATAAATGATAACTGTAATGTATCTACTTCATAATAAACTTTTAATAAATATATTCTAGTCTGTACCTAACATTTTTGTGTTTTTTTATACATCTGGATACAAGAAAAAGGTTAGTTGATAAACAGGTTTCTTAACATTATAAGTTGTAATCAATTTTTTTGTGTGGGAATTCCCACGGACCCGTCCTTGGCGGTAGTTATGTCGACCTCGGATCTTCTAAAACCGCACATTATCTCGTGTCTCAATATCGACGTGTGGAGTGATCCAATAAGACACTTCTCTGGGGTCTACTTATTGAGTCTAGTTGAATGTAGGATTTTTTCTAAGCGGAGGAAAAACTAAAAAATGTCGGCCCCTTCGCCGATTTGCCGATTTTCGGCAATACTCACTGAGAAGACCTCAGTTGGGCCTCCGGAGCATTTTCTACTAGGGAGAGACTAGAGACAGGCACACAAGCACCATAGACTGGAATGCCAACACATCGTGTCCCGGGCCGGTATTGTTGAATCTGAGCCATCGCACCGCCAGCTCTAGTTTTATCCAAGTGACCTAAATACCTCGTTGTCATTCACGACTGGCGCAATAGGCAACCGAGGCGGGCTCATTTGCGATGTTACCATAAGGTAAGGTCGTCCAAGTGTGACTCCTGACCTGCGATTATAAACTTGCCTCTCAAATTATACTTTTCGTGTCTAAAGTTATGAGTATCTTATATTAATAGTAAGTTAATAAATGAGGAGTTGTGTTTTCGTCTCCAGAGATTAAATTGACCGCCCCTTCTTATATCAAAATGCCGAATTCTCCTCTTGGTGGGGGTGGTTAAGATTTACTGAAACCGGCCAGGCCCGCCCCCTTGAAGCTGCCGCTCGGGGCACGGGCCCCGACTCGCCAAACTCGCCTGCCTCTCCCCCTAGATCCGTGGCTGCAAGATTATACATGATAAATGTTTCAGACAAGCCAGTAAGGGCAGGAACCTCAACCGTTACAGTTACAGCAGTTCAATTTATATCACATACCCAGGCTGAATTTGGGCTATTAGATATACCTAAACAGCAAGCACTCGGCAAATTGCCCTACATTTGCACAGCAAATACTTCAGGAAATCTTTTGTCTTGTTAATTAATTTAGGGCAATTTGCTGTATGGTTGCTGCACGCTTCCTTACTGAGATACATGTGTGGATTCTTCTTACCTAGAAGTTAAACTCAGTAAAATCTTGAGTGCCTGCAGTTTTCTTCGAGCAATTCTCATTCGAGGTTATTAATAAGAACTTTTCTGAAATAACTATATTTCCTTTAGGCGTTTATACCTCTGTAACAGCTAATTGTTCAATCAATCAATTAGCAAACTGGAGGCATTGGCCTACTGTATCCACGCTGTCCAGCTACTATTTTTTATATAGAGGTTTTTTTAAAATGAATTTAAAATGTAATTTATAAGTATACTAGCTGACCCGCACAACTTCGTCTGCGTCACCCCGTTTTTGCAACATCATTCCTGCTCCGCACCTGTTGGTCGTAGCATGATAACATCATATACATATAAACCTTCCTTTTCAACCATTCTATCTATTGAAAAAAAACCGCATCAAAATCCGTTGCGTAGAGATTTAAGCGTACAAAGGTACATCAGGACATAAAAAATAGGGACAGAGAACGCGACTTTGTTATATACTACACATATTATGTAAGTGATTAACTAAATAAAAAGGAACAATAATAATAGAGAATTTATATAACAAAAAACATTAGTACTCATCATTAATTTCTCCTTCAGCAAAGAATTCATTACGCAACTGATCCCAAAACTTCATTCTCTTCTGTTCTGGAACATTTATCATTTTCAATGTTTTCCCAATATTCATTCCTCGCATTCTGTTTCGTATCATTGGACTCCATAGAAAATCTTCTAATACGTCATCTTTAGCGTTTGGAGTTGGATTCCTGAAATTTATTGCAAGAAAATTTTATACCAATAACAAACTACTTATTATAGGCCTCCTGTTCAGAACAGCGTAAGCCAGTTAGAGATCCCGGTTTAGCAAGTAAACTGTGTTCGTCTGATGTGCCTAAATTGTTTTCTAGAGATATTTAGTTAAATAGATTTTATTACCTACATAATCCTATTTCTGAGCCTTTTTTAACAGTTTGGGTCAGTTTCGTAGTCTAACTAATATGCGGCTAAAGTTCGATATCGTCGGTATCGAAATACAGTCATTTGCAAAAGTCATATTATGAATTTTAAATCCGAAATAATTTTAAAATCAAAAAACTTTCTAAAAATTCAAGTCAAAGAAAATTTAATTAATTTGAATGTCTTTTATTATTATACAGTTCCATATCTATAAGTAGGTATACAATCTTTTAATATTGTTACAGCTTAGTATTGAACTGAATAAACAATTAGAAATTAACTGTGACTAAAACGAACCACATACGTTTCAGAGGCTACTCGGGTGTTGGAGGTCACAGAATAACCTTTGTCCTCTATGAGCGCGGGTCTGGAGGTGATGGGTGGAGCCACAGTTGTAGGCCGCAGCGCAAACTGTGCCTCCTTATACCCGGGGTCTAGACCTGGACACCGTGGTTTCCACACCAGAGGAATGAAACTGTCTCGAAAGAGATGGCCCCGGGTCTGCTGGGGTGCTAGAAATTTGTACCCGGGTCTGCTGAGGTGCTAGAATGTGTACCCGGGTCTGCTGGGGTGCTAGAGATGTGTACCCGGGTCCGCTGGGGTGCTAGAGATGTGTACACAGGTCTGCTGGGGTGCTAGAGATGTGTATTGGCCTCCGAAGATGGCGTTCGTTTTACTCGGTTTGAATCCGACATAACCACCTCACCGGCTCCGGTGAGTGTAGTATCCGTGGGGATTTTGTACACGAAAAAAAGGTTTTATATGACAATTCATTTCGTGGAGAAGATCAGATATTTGAATAAATATTTAGTTAACCTCACCCGTACTTCACGAAATTCGCCCATAACCTCACAATTTTCTTAATGAGAACCTTTTCAGTGATTGCCGCCTCCATATAGCTACGAGTTAAAGGTTTACATCTGAATTGGTAACAGATTGCATCGCCCTCTGTTGCGCCACTCCAGTTTAAATTCCGATAAAATGTGTTCCATATGATGTTAAATGACCCTTTGAAGGCAAAACGGTATAAGTAAACATTATTACAAGACACTTTCGTATGTAGGCGTGCCTGTCGGAGTATCGGATAAATCACTTGGTCGGACATATATTTCGCATAACGCCTCAAACTCCTCTCTCCAATCGTTCCATTTAAGAAATAGAAATCCATTATTTTTCTTCTTATCTTCTTGTACAATTTTGATCCGTACTCGTCTCGCCTTCCACCAAATGGCAGTAAATACTGAAAGTTATAATTTAAATACTTTAGAAGCTTCTTGTTTCTCATAAATCCTTCTAGTTTGTAAAGAGAGTGCAAGTTTGTGTATCCAATCATAACTTCTACATCGTCATTACTAATTTTACGATTGTAAATTTGTAAAGGAAGTTTGTTCATAAAGGCTCCTTTTCCCGACGTTTCGACGGTAGGTCCGAATGAATGAATTAATCTCTGAGTATCCCTCACTTCGGTACTATCGAATAAATCTTGGCTTGCTAACAATAACTCTTTAATAGAGCTCTCTTCAAGTATTTTATAAAAGTGTGTACGATTAAATTTTTCGAACGGTCCGTTTAGATTCCAGTATAGTTTATTTGAAATTTCAAAGTTGTAAGTTCTATAATCGGCAGGCGATAAAGCGCTACCGTCTTGTATTATAACCCTTGAAAACAAGTCGTCGCATGCAGCCGATAATAAAAGTGAAGCCACTATGTTGGCATAAGTACCGGAGCCAAATACTGTTACTTTATTTGGATCACCATTAAAGTAACTAATATTATCTCTAATCCATCTAAGAGCCGCAACTATATCTTTAGCTCCCATATTGCCTTCAGCAAAGTTGTCTCCAGTATTGAGAAATCCTAAAATTGATGTCCTGAAAGTGACTGTAGCAACAATCACACCCTCATCGATAAAGAAATCTGGAGCGTGTATGTGGGAATGATCATTAATCCAAACAATAACCGGCAAATACAAATCTTCATTTGTTACTGGCATGTAGATTGAGAGGTATAAGCAATCTTCAGTTGAACTAGAAGAACAAGTTTCATTGTACGGAGAGCTATAGTTGTAAATGGTTTTACCAAACCATGGTTGAATTCTCGGTGGCTGAAAAAATAAATACACGTTCCTGAAAGGTTTTTAGGTAGATTTTTCTAATTTGGTCTTTAGTGGTGCTATCAGAATGGAATAATCTATTAATATACCTACTACTTATAATATTATGAAGACTTGTATTTTTTTTTGTTTTTTTTTTAAAGAATGTTAGCAACCGAAGTTACTAATATTCCCGTTAACCCCTCCAGCTAAGCTCAATGGCTTGTGTTAGGAGTGGGTTCACGTCGGTAATGTATTGGCCAGGATTCGAACCCGGGACCCCTCGATCGTAAAGCCGACTCCTTAACCACTAAGCTACCGACGCTTTTTATGTAACAAATAAACTCGAAAACTATTGAACCTATTTCAAATGCGTCTCAAAGCGTTTCAAAGGCGGTGAGGAGGGTAGTCAAAGGTCACTGGAGAGGTTTTGTGTTGTCAGTGACCAAGAAACCCTTCTTTGCCTTCTGCACTGACAGCACAGAGACTTTCTCAACCTTCTCCACTCCCCCTTCCTCCTCCCTTCTTTCCATTTCCCCCTCTTCTCTCATTGGCCGGCTGCATGAATGTGACGCCGCTGGCCTGGTGTTACACTGAGCGGGAGTCTAACCCGCGCCTCGTGCGTAGCAGCCGCGTTCACTACTGCCACGCCACGAAGGTCGTCAAGTGAGCTATATCGTCAATAAAGCTTGATACTATTCAAAACTTGATGCTTTGCTATAGTGAATGGATTTGCTATTGTTTGTTACGGATGTAACGTATGAATGGGCAATTTTTTATTTAAGGCAGAGCCGACTTTTTTCCTTTGTTGAAAAAGTTAACACTAGATTACGCTATGTAACTGACGTCACTTTCTATAAAGCGGTGTTAAAAATTCTCTGTAAGCTAATGACCACAACCTGCTCCGTGTCAAATTATTCCTCTGTTTTCCATCTATTGTCTGCTTGTTACGCTATGATGATTATACCTTAACCCACTTAACGGAGCCGATCTTGATGAAAGTTTGTTCAGAGGTGGACTAGAGCTTGAGAAGGGAAAAAAATATAGGCGTACCTGATATTGCAAATTGAAGTGTTCAAATAGAGGATGAAAGTTCGTCATTTTTGTGGACAACCAATTTTTTTTTAATTCTGAACTTAGAGCTTGTGATATATTGTTTGCTAACCGACATTCATACGGAAGGAGATGCATGCAACAGCTAGTTAATAATAATAGCGCAAATATATTCTGACCTTGAATCGTAATTCACCGATGGGACGCAGTGCGTAAGGAATCCTCCAAAATGCAATATAAGGCTTATTTTCAAAGACAGTATACAGTTTTCTGCCAATAATTCTAGTCACGTTTGTTTTGATTTCATTATCATTAACACTATTTGCATTATAAGTAGTAAATTTAATGAAGAGTAATACCAAAATTAAAATAATACTCATAGTACTAACACTCGTGTATTAACTTCGATTGAAGTAAGAGTTCTAGAGTAAGATCAAGTAACGTGTCTAATGGCTGATTTGAAGAACACGTCACTTCAAACGTTATTAATATCCATGAATATGTTTTGAAAATACGTTATAGTTACATTTCAGATCGTAAAGCCATGAAAAAATATACACTGATACCAGTATACGAATATTTTGATGGACCAGGAAATAAAGTACCCGACAGCACTCAGTTTCTATTTCTTTCGAAAACAAACGTACTTAACGAGTAAATTAATAACTGTATAGATATCTTAGAGTTATAATTTTCGCATATACATATTTAATGCTTGCTTGTACCGCGGGTTCCGAAATTTCCAGGACAATTTGAAACTAAAATTATATAAAGTCCATTACACAACCACTAGTCATAGAAGCTACTGGATAATAGATCTAATTTTAATGTATTTAAGTACAGGATATTACTTGCATGAGTTTACTTATTTGCTCATAAAGAAACAAGACATCGATCTAGTTTATATATTAACTTAAAATTGTATTCTAAACATTAAGTAGGACTAAAGGTAGTTCTTTTTGGAACCTGGAGTACACTCTTAGAAGAAAGCCTGAAACCTGGGAGATATATTTTTGATGTAATTGTTTAATGTCATTAGCTGGTATGAAGTAACATGAAAATAACTGTATATAAAGGGTAACAATGCATTCATTATAGCACACATATTTTAGAACACACGTTGCTATTATATTGTGACAGGTAGGTACTCTACATCCATTAACTTTATGAAATGAAGTTATTTCTAACAGTTTCTTATGTTAATCTTGATTTCGAATTATTTTTATCTTATTAGTTATTACATATCTTCATATTATAATCAGTAGGTGCAATGAGTAATTAAATATTTCTTTTATAATCTGTGGTTGCACATATTAGCGTAAGTACAAGCGGCTTATATACCTAATAGAAGACACCACATAATATAACCATAGTTATAATTTAACAAGTTCAATTGAACTTGAAAAATTGTAACTACCAATGATTCTTTATCATTAGATACGATTTGTGAATTATTATTGAGTTTATTTCATACTACTGGAACACGTTATATCCCAATAAAGATAAACACGACGTTGTTAATCTGATAGCAATTTGCTAACTGTGTCAGTTGTAGCTGATAATCGAATTAATATAGATGAATATGTCAAAAAACAATTAACAATGTACTATAATACTTTAATATTTGTTGCATTTGTTATTTTTCTTTTCATTAATATTATTGAGTGTAAAGAAAATCTAATAGTTGAAACTACACATGGACAAGTATCCGGGCAAGCTTTTAACACTTTGCTTGAAAATAAGAAGTTTTATGGGTTCATGGGAATACCTTTTGCTGAACCACCTGTTGGGGCACTGAAATTCCTGGTAAATAAGTCACTTTATAAATTTTCTTCATAACAATATCTAATAGTGTACTTATCTTTTTGCAAATGTACTGTTATTTTCATTACAAATTCAATTAGCCTATCGCACTCTCAATATTATAATATATATAATATAATATAGCACTAACAATCATGATTGCATCTATAGCTTGTATCTTGGAGCCCTAACACAAAATAGATTCAGTCTCTTCCTCTTTCTCTTTCACGTCCAAGAAATGGTAGCTATATTTAGACTTTTATGGAAGTACTTTTACATTGTGATATATTAGTCAGCATGTATAATTGGCTTGGGCTCCTGAATATCTTGATATAACTATCAGACTATGCCAGGTGTTTAATAACGAGAAATTATTCTTTCAGGATCCAAAACCAATTGAGCCTTGGGATGGAATATTAAGTGCTACGAAACTAAAGCCTGCGTGCCTTCAATTTAATCACCAAACAAAGAAAGGCTCTCCCCATGGAATGTATGGGTCTGAAGATTGTTTATACTTAGATATATTTACGCCGGCAGCAGATGAAGAAAAACGTGCAGTTGTAATATTTATATACAATGAGCATTTCTTCAACTCCTATAACAAAACCAAGGATTATGCACCAGATTTCTTTCTAGAAGAAGATGTCATCGTCGTAACGATTAGTCACAGATTAACTGCATTTGGATTTTTGTCTCTAGAAAATGAAATATTACCTGGTAATGCCGGGTTAAAAGACATTGTTTTAGGTTTGAAATGGATAAGAGATAACATTGAATACTTTGGCGGTGATCCTAATAAAATTACCATGATGGGATTACAGGGTGGCGCAGCTGCCATTGATCTTCTTATTCATACAAAAGCTAAAAGTTTATTTCAGGCTGCAATTTTGCAGAGTGGTACGTCGTGGACTACTGCATATTTACATAAAAACGTCAGAGACAGGGTATTTAAACTTGGCGAAATGATGAATATTCCATCGACAGACGATAAAAAATTAATAGCAGAACTTCGAGATAGTGACACTCACGAGATTGCAAGTCGCGATATACACGCTAGTCCTAACGATTATTTTAAAGAAACTCAGCACAGTGTGGTTAGCTTCGGACCCATTGTAGAAAAGCAACCAGATGGTTTAATAACAGAATACCCTGAAGACTCGAATAGTACAATTGATATTCCTATCATGATGGGTTACAACTCAAGAGAAGGACTAGACGCATCAACGCAGTATCTTCAAGATATCAGGTTCCTAATGTACCTCAAAAGAGATTATCCTTTCTTGCTGCCTCTACGCCTAAAATTTGCTTTTGATCCAAGAAAAGATTATTTTATAGATGCTATCGAAGAAATCCAACGTTTTTATTATCCCGATGGTAAAATAACTTTGAAGGTTATGCCACAATTAATTACTAGTTGGGGTGATGTTATAACAAATTATGCAATGGATTACACAGCAAAAGTATATTCTAAGAGATCATCAGAACCTGTCTACTATTACCACTTTGATTATGTCAGCGAACTAAACGAAAATAAGATTGCTATAATGAATATTACAACTGAAGAAGATGGCACGTGGGGGGCGGCTACTGGAGACGAAATGTGTTATCTATTTAAATGTCCGAAACTGAAAAGTGTTTATATAAAACTTCAAAAAGATAATGCAGAAGAATGGAGAGTGCAGAAGAAGATGATCAAACTGTGGACCAATTTTGCTAAATATGGGTTAGTTGCAACTCCTTTTTGATCATATTCCGTATTTCTACCAGACTATTTCTAAATGTACAGTTTTGCGGTTTACCATACCGAACCGTTACTTACACCAATATGATTGATTGCCTGATTAATGAATGAAGGGCTGGTGTAGGCTTTCCTATGGGAGGACGGGCGTTTTCATAAAAACCATAGAAAGCCTCCTCATTTAAGTTAGGTTTAAGAGTTAGCGGACCCTCTCCTAAGCGAGGTTTGAGGTAGAGTGAGATCAAATGCAAACGGGTGCAATATAAAGATGTTTAGTTCCTTTTCACTGCTAATTTTGACCTGCTTGTTGGGGGACAAATCTAGTAATCGAAATTTTACCACCTTCCTGTGAGTCTAATAGTTGGCATGACTACAATTTCAATTAGTAAAATCGCTTAATGTAAAATAGATATCACCTACGTGTTGATAGTTAAAGCATTGTAGTTAATTCGTTCTTTCTACATAATTATTATCATTTGTTTTAAAACAGATATTCATAGATTATTTATACTGGTGATTTATGGCACTTGATGGAACTTATTCTTATACATTATTGATAACACGCTTGTACTTCTCCACTGTATCATAGTCATATATTTAACTAATTATTTCAGGAATCCTACTCATAATAATGATGATGTACTAGAAGGCCTGCAATGGCCCGCTTACACTACTGAAAAGAAGGAATACTTACATATTGATAAAGATTTCAATATAAAAACAGATCTAAATGGAAATAGATATGAGTTCTGGGACAATTTCATTGCAAAATGGGAGAAAAAGGCTGTCAATGGAATCATCACTGAATCTATAAACGAGAAAGATGAATTATAATTCTGATAAAATTATCTGTATTTATTATTCATTTGCTGTTACCCGTGGCTCCACTCCCATGAAGTACTGTTCACGCGAGTTAGACTACTCTTTCCTATTGTCCAGTGTCAGACGCTGTCTTGGTCACAATGTCCATACTTTATTTTCAAATACGAGATATGAAACTAATGTACTTGTGCTGAGAAATATACCACTACTTTGGTGCAAATAGCATTGTATTTACGTAGCAAAGTAGCATTTGTCTAACAATATAGCTTGAGTTGAATAGATTTTACTAAACCTACCGGTGATTATCAAAAAAAATTAAAGAGTGTCACCATTACAAACGTATACAGTGGCGCTTAGCTTGACGGCCTCTTCAGATTATTTTTCAGACCCTGCTTAATGGACTCGGAACTGTAGGAAGAAGGAACCACGTGTGGAGCTGATAAGAAATTCCAAGCCTTAAGGATGCGGCAAAGAAAAGACTGACCGAACCGCTTGATTCTTGATTCTTATTCTGCACCAAATACGGGTGACAGCAAGACCTGAATGCGTTGTTATTTGTAGGTAAGGAGAGGGTGGGACTAATTGAAGATCTTTACGCATCTGCATCACACATTGTTGAATGCGTTTAGCGCGTTTCTATTTTCATATCTATATCTATATCTATATCTATACTTATAATAAAACTGTAGAGAGGTCAATTCTGTACATTGAATATATTTACAAAATAATTATTGGGGGATGATTGGTGATCGATACTAATGCAAAAAATGCAATTAGTAATTTTTTTGTCTTTCTGTCTGTCTGTCTGTCTGTCTGTATGTGCACGCATGGATCAAAAACTACTAGAGGGATTTTGATCAAACTTGGTACGATTATAGTTCATAGTTCTGGGCAACATATAGGCTACTTTTTATACAAGCTGATACCCGTAACAGAAGAAAGGCAAAGTAAAGCTAGATCACGAGTATCTGAAAGTTCTTCTCAACGAGATCTAAGGCTTACAGTTGATAGTGAACGACACGCTTTTGCCCGTAAGTCCGAAACGTACAATGAACAAGAGTTACGGTTTACAGCTGATCGTGAACGACCACCGAACGAGACTTACGGCTTACAGCTGACCGCGAACGACATGCATTATCCCGAGAGTCGGAAACGTACACCGAACGAGATTTACGGCTCACACTTGACCGCGAACGACATGCATTATTCCGAGAGTCGGAAACGTACACCGAACGAGATTTACGGCTCACACTTGACCGCGAACGACATGCATTATCCCGAGAGTCGGAAACGTACACCGAACGAGATTTACGGCTCACACTTGACCGCGAACGACATGCATTATCCCGAGAGTCCGAAACGTACACCGAACGAGATTTACGGCTCACACTTGACCGCGAACGACATATATTATTCCGGGAGTCCGAAACGTACACCGAAGGAGATTTACGACTCACACTTGACCGTGAACGACATGTATTATCCCGGGAGTCCGAAACCTACACTGAACGAGAGTTACGTTTTACAGCTGACCGCGAACGACACGTTCTGTCTCTAGAATCTGAGACTTACACTCAAAATCATGACCGATTGACAGCTGATAGGATACGCCATGCTATTTGAACTGTTTACTCTCTAACCATGCTACTCAAAACAAAACATTTCAATTAGAATAAGTAAATGTTTATAAATAGACCAAAAAACAGCCCGCTAAATTTCTTACCGGAGTCTTTTCAGAACAGGGCCGCGTTTCAAACTGTAATTGGTAATGGTAATTTGCTAAACATAAATTTCATATTTTTTTTACGTTTTCTTAGTGTCGCTTTAATGGTCTATACGAAATAAGTAAATGATTTTAAGCTTTATTTCATTACTGCTAAAATTGAACACAAATCTATGTAGGTATAATATATTTTTACAGTAATGTATGCAATAAAATTATGCTGTAGAGCGTTTTCGACCTGAAGCGATGACACGCGCGATCCGACTTTCACGCGGGCGGAGCCGCGGGCATCAGCTAGTTTAATATATGAAAATAATACTGTACTTCAACAGAGTGCTAATCTCAGTTGCAAAGTTTGAATAACTGTCATCAGATCACCCAATTCTGAGAGGATGCCTCGGCAGCTTGCCATTGCTAATCGTAAATTGTTTTGAAACTAAACTCAAGTAACACTTTTCCAGGAATCTCATGTTATTCCTTGATCATTTAATATAAAATCGCTTCACGATAAATTCAAGTACCTAGTGTACTATATTATCAGGTAAAATAGATAATACGTTATAAAACGTTATAAACGATTAATTTTTATCGTAAAGACACGTCAGTTTAAGAATCATGTGTGTAAAACGTATAAACAAATATTATACTGCCTGAATAAATTGCAAAATGAGTGGTTTAAAAATCTACCTATTGGTAGGCGCAATCCTGTTTTTAGAAACTGTTAACGCTAATATTGTTGTAAATACCGATTCAGGCAAAGTGGCTGGTATTGAAGTGAAATCTATAATAAAAGGTGAAAAGTATTATTCGTTTTTAGGTATCCCTTATGCCAAATCTCCTGTTGATTCGCGAAGATTTAAGGTGAGTGGATTATTTTCATGACTTTGGGTTCTAAGTATAAATTATCTGTATTTTGAAAACCTCTGGAAAGTACTTAATAACTCATAAGCATATTCATTATTTATAAATTTATCACAAACACTGAATGATGTAACCTTTGCACGAACTATGTTTACCTACAATGTAAATTATATTACAAATTGCCTTCCAAATATAAACCGATAGGCATATTGCTATAATATAATTACTAATGTGGGTGCTAGCACCTCTGCCTATCCCTTCGGGGATAAAGGCTATTATATGTTTTTTATAATTACTAGAAGTTGACTTCAGTTCATACGAAGCATTGCATTGTAAATATTTATTTTATAAAAACATTCTTTCTACTGTTTACATTTTAGGCTCCTGAACCACATGGAGGCTGGACTGAAGTTTTAACGGCCAAAAAAGAGAAACCACCTTGTACACAGTTTAACTTACCTGCCAGACACATTGAAAACTATGGAGCTTTTGGCCAAGATGACTGCCTACACCTCAGCATACATACTCCAAAACTGCCGAGTGATAATAAAGCCCTTAATTTCCCAGTAGTAGTTTTCCTATACAACGAGCACTTCCGTATGAGCCACAACGGATCTAGAGATTTTGGACCAGACTTCTTTGTAAAAGAAGACGTAATTTTAATCATGATTAGTCATAGGCTTGGTGCAGCCGGCTTTTTGGCTTACGAAGACGAAGTGCTCCCTGGTAATAACGGCATAAGAGATGTTATATTGGCTCTAAAATGGATACAACGAAATATTCCGAACTTTGGAGGCGACGCGTTTAGTATAACACTTATGGGTTCTGACGGAGGAGCAGCTTTAGTTGATATTCTTCTTCACTCTCCTAAAGCTAAAGGTCTCTTTAGTAGAGTTATAATGCAAAGTGGTACCTCGTGGCAGTCTTTATATTTTCCAAAGTCACCTAAGGCTAAAGCTGCTTTGTTATTAAAATATTTAGACAGATTAGCTATATCTAGTATTTATACATTGAAAGAATTAGACGGTTTTTCAACAGCCGAAATTGCCTTGGCAGAACCAGATGCGGTTGACGCAGATGAATCAAGAGCTGAGCAAAGAGCGAGTCTTCTTTTTGGACCAGTAATTGAACCCGAACACCCTGATGCCATCATTACCAAACTACCAGAAAAGAGTCCACTGAATATAGAAATACCTGTGATGATAGGCTATAATTCACGAGAAGGTTTGGACGTTTCAGGACGGATTCTGCAGAAACCTGAGTACCTCAGCGCTGCTGATAAAGATTTTCTGTTAATCTTTCCTATACGAGACGATTTTCATTTTCTTATTAATTCTAATATATATTTTAAAGCTGTTCAGGAAATGAAAGATTTTTATTTCGACGAAGGATATATCAAAATCAGCAAACCGGGTGAATATTTCACATATATCAGTGATATGATGAATTTTTATCCTGTTGACTATACTGTGAGAAAATATGTAAATGAGTCTAGTTCTCAAGTATATTACTACACATTCGATTATAGTGGGGAATTAAATTTAAGGAAGAATACTGTTCTTGAAACTGCTAGTACAATAGAAGGTACGTGGGGGGCAGCTATGGGTGACGAACTTTGTTACCTTTTTGTTTGTAAAGCTATCAAAAACACTTATAAAAAAGTTCTAGAAGATGAAGAGTCTGAAGAGTTAAAAGTCATAAGGAATATGATTAAAATGTGGACTAATTTTGCTAAATCTGGGTGAGTATTATCTGTAAACAGAGTAAAAAAGATACTGACATATCTCTCTGAAGCGACCATAGAGTGAACTCGCATATTGAAGCTGAATTTCAAATACTGTTCAAATAAAACATCAATACCTATATGTATAGCCTAGAGGCAAACGAGGAAGGTTTAAACATAGGTGTGATGAAACACCGTGCGGTTTTCGGTTCGATTCTGACATACCTACCTGCATACGTGTTCGTTAATTCGAGTGAGTTCAAGGTCAAAGACTAAAAAGCTAAAAAAAATTATAATATTTAATTCTACTTACAGTAACCCAACTCCTCCAGGCAGTGACTTTACGTGGACACCAGCGACCAAGGAAAATAAAGAATGTTTAGTTATCAGTGAAGAACTTAAAATAATGAAAAACCTTCATCAAGATAGAATTGACTTTTGGGACTCCTACATAGCTAAATACAAGGCAATGGCTGACGATGACGGTGTAATAAGGGATGAAAAAGATGAACTGTGAAAATAAAAACGTTTTACTCTAAATATAATAAAAATAAATGAATAAATATCTCAGTAAAATATATTTTGTATATCTATTTTGTTTTAATCATTACTCTCAAACTTAATACATATAAATACACTTGTTAAGTTCATATACGGAATCGCCGCCTTAAGAAGTAACTGTAAATAGCAACACAGCAGGGGTGAGAGCTGCCATCAAATGGTTTGTGTATTGTTTGTCAACTTATTAATATAGAATTAGACAAAGTACCAGCGCCAAGTTGAGACTCATCATATATATTTGCGATAACATTCAAATTCTATTATAAAAGTTGAAGTAAAAAAAGTTAACTTTACTTAATTATATTTTTTGAAGGTTAAATTTTGTCATCGTTAATGAGTGTTTATCCTCTGTACTTTTCATTTATACTTTTTAGATGCAAACAATCGATCAAGATGTAAAATCAGAACAGAATCTTCTTAAGAAACTTGTTAACATAGTATAGTACCCCCTAATCTATACGTTATCGAATTTCATTAAGTTGTAATAACCGACTTAATCGATAGCGATAAATACTTACTAGGCCATAAAACCTATAAGCAGTTCGTATCATAAGGACACGTCAGTGTAAAAACATGTGTTTAAAAATTTATTAATTCCTATAAAAATACACCAAAATGTGTGGTTTACAACTATTTCTACTAGCCGGCACACTTTTACTTATAGATACAATTAAAGCCGATATTATTGTAAATACTGATTTAGGTAAAGTTGCTGGAATTGAAGTGAAGTCTATTATTAAAGATGAAAAGTATTATTCATTCATGAGTATACCTTATGGGAAAGCTCCAATCGGTTCTTTAAGATTCAAAGTGAGTACATGATTTTCACTACATATTAGACTTACTACTTCGAAGTAATAATTGTAAGAGAAGATAAAAAGTTATATTATTAAATATAAAAATACTTCAGAGCATATTTGTTACTCAAATTTGCAAATTTTTTAGTTATTTATTTAACTTGATTAAGGCTAGCGATCGAGCATTCTGCTCTATTTGTACGCCACCACACAAACGCTCTCTATAGATAACAGTACCGGGTGCTTGCACTGGGTACCACCTAAGAGCAGCGAAGGCCTTATACAGTAAAATTTTAATTTATGGATATTTATTTTGTCATTTCTATATTTAGGCCCCTGAACCACATGAAGGCTGGACTGATGTTCATAAAGCTAAAAAGGAAAAACTGCCTTGCACTCAATATAATATGCCTATCATAAATATTAAGAATTATGGAGTTTTTGGTCAAGATGACTGCCTGCATTTAAGCGTACATACCCCAAAGCTGCCAAGTGATAATGAAAACTTAAATTTACCGGTAATAGTTTTTCTATACAACGAACTATTTCGAATAAGCTACAACGCGTCTAATGATTATGGACCTGATTTCTTTGTGAAAGAAGATGTGGTCGTAGTTATGATTAGCCATAGGCTTGGTGCTGCAGGTTTTTTGGCTTATGAAGATGAATTACTTCCAGGTAATAATGGTATAAGAGATGTCATATTGGCTCTTAAATGGATTGAAAGAAACATTCACAATTTTGGTGGTAGCGCATTAAGTATTACACTCATGGGTTCAAATGGGGGTGCAGCGTTAGTTGATATACTTCTCCACTCTCCTAAAGCTAAAGGACTGTTTCATAGGGCAATAATGCAAAGTGGTACCTCATGGCAGTCCATGTATTTTACGAAATCACCTAAAGACAAAGCTAACTCGTTATTAAAATATTTTGAGAAATCTTCAATAACGAGTACAGATGTGATTATGAAACTGGCAAGTTTATCAGCAGCAGAAATTGCTACAGCAGAAATATCTGATACTAGCTCCGATGAAGCAAGAACTACTCAAAGAGGGAAACTTTACTTTGGACCAGTAATTGAACCCGAACATCCTGATGCCATTATTACTAAACTACCTGAAGATGGCCCCCTAAATATTAATGTTCCAGTAATTATGGGTTACAATTCACGTGAAAGTTTGCACACAATAGAAAGGCTTTTGCACAGGCCTCAATTTCTCACTTACATTGAAAGAGATCTTCCATTAAATTTTCCTACCCGAGACAGTTTTTATTTTGATATTGACTCTCGAGTTTACGATCAAGCTATACAGGAACTTAAAAATTTCTATTTCGATGAAGGATATGTTAAAATTAGTAAGCCCGGTGAGTACATGACATATGTCACTGATATGATGTATTTCTACCCTCTTGATTATACTCTGAGGAAATATGTAAATGAATCTACTTCTCAAGTGTATTACTATACATTCGATTATAGTGGAGAACTGAATATGATAAAAAATAACGTCCTTAAAGGGGCGAAGACAATAGAAGGTACTTGGGGAGCAACGACTGGCGATGAACTTTGTTATCTTTTTGTTTGTAAGTCAATCAAAAACACTTATAAGAAACTACTGGAAGATGAAGAGTCTGAAGAGTTAAAAGTAATAAGGAATATGATTATAATGTGGACTAATTTTGCTAAATCTGGGTAAGGATAGTGTATAATATTTATTTCTTCAAAATAATTCCAAACCCTCAAGGAGATAAGGCCGTTAAGCCATTGTAACATTTGATGTCTTCATAAGACTTTGCCTTCCACTTACTATCAAGCGAGGTGAAGATATTATATTGACGTGTCTACGTGGTAACGTGTTAACCTTCCCTAAAATTCATTATTCTTTGATCCTATTCCCAACTCAGTTGGGGTCGGCATTCTAGTCTAACTTAGATGCGGCTGAACTACAATTTTTTTCCGTGACGCGACTGCCATCAGACCTCCATAACCAAATTGGCGATATCGAAGTTCTGTATCCATACATTCAGACTCTACCTGTATAATATTTCTTTCAATATCTCCCTTGTTTATTAACCCTCATAACTATTTCCCAATTGTGTCGATTGTACTTAAAACCTCAGGGTTTGCTTAATTTCTTTATTTTTTACTTTTTCTATTTTTTAATTCGATGGTATACTGGTCTCTCTGAGAGCGACTGCCTTCTGACCTCCATCTCGAGATGCATTAAATGAAGTAAAGTCTTAGACGTCAAAGACATATTTTTATGTATGTTTGATGTGATTTTGCCCTATATTTACACAATACTTCGTATAGTCACCCTAAATCACTTTCTACAACGAAGGTCAACCCCACGAATTGTATTTAGGCCACTGATAGAGTAGAGCGATGGTTTTAAGTTATTGTAACATTTACTATTTCTGTTTACAGCAACCCAACTCCTCCCGGTAGTGACGTAATTTGGACGCCAGCAACTAAAGAAAAAAAGGAATGTTTGGCCATCAGCGACGAACTTGAAGTTAAAAATAATCTTCACCAAGATAGAATCAACTTTTGGGATAACTTCATAGCAAAATACAAGGCAATGGCTGTCAATGGAATACTCAGAGAAAAAGATGAACTGTGATGAATAAAACATAATTTTACTGACGTGTATATGTAGGTGTACGAGTATTATTAATTAATGAAACATTTTTATAACGTAATGCGTTTTATTTATTGCGTTTTTATATCTAATCTAATATAGACTACGTTTAAAATAAACGCCATGCTTGTTTCAAAAACATTTATAAAATTACGTTATCAACAAATACATTAACAGATTTTAGAATTAAAACCACTGAACAGTGTGCGAACCTGCGTGAACGGGTATACATGTCACTATAGTAATAGCTACCAAACTAAAATATAGGTATATGAGGGATGAAAATGATCGACCATCACTATAGAGGAAAAGCCGAAAGTACTGCAAAGTCGCGAATATATATTGCGAATTTCACTGAAAAAAAACATTCCCTTATTTTTACAAAGAAAAAACTGAACTGCTTGCAAGAAATAGCCTGTATTTTTTTGGTATCGATAGGACCTATCAATAATCCATCTATACGTTCAAGAGTATACGGTCATCACCTTTTGCCCTTTTGGATTAATATGAAACATTTTAGGACGGCCGACGGACGATTTATTTTTTATTTCTGTGCAATATAAAAAAGGACTATACATTAATTCCCGATAATTAGGTTCTTATTGTTATCTTTTAGAGATACGCCGAGGACCACGTAGTACATAGATAGCAATATGTACACGTTTTGTTATCAATTCCATTACTAAAGGCAACCAGTGTCAATCGCAATGCGTTAACCATTAATCTTTGTAAATAACACCCAATAAATATGAAATTTATACAATTTTTATTAATAACTTTTGTAATAAAACAGTGCTTCTGTGATGAAACTCCAAAAGTTAATTTAAAACAAGGTGTTTTGTTAGGTACATTTGAAAAAACTATTTACAAGGAGCAAGAATATGTTTCTTTTAAAGGAATACCTTTTGCAGAACCACCCATAGGAGCATTGAGATTCAAAGTAAGTATAACTGTATTAGACGTAGCCACGACTGTGAAATACTTAATTAGTCGAATCATTCCATTGGATAACAACATAGATATAGAGAAAAAAATATACGCGTTCCTTACCTGAGCTCTGAGACTCTACCGAAATAAATCTGCCTGTATGGTACAGTGCACGGCATTTAACTTGACAAGGTTTTGTAGGCACAAAAAGTGCTAGTCATTATCTATTCATTTACCAGAAGGCCATCATTTATTTTGAATCATGTCTACTTTACCGCAAAAGAGATCTAACGGTGTTTGACAAGTTACTTGTCGACTTCTGTATACAGGTGTGGTTAATTAAATAACAAATTAAACGCAGAATATGTTTTAAAATCTATTGAAAAGAAAAGTAACCACATTTTTTAACATAAAATAACATAAAATCCCCGACGGTATAGGCAAAGGTGCTAGCACCCACATTTCACCAGTTTACGTTTAGGTCCCAATACAATAGGTGGCGAGCCTATTACCATTAACCGGGTACTTATAAACCTGCGATAAATACACACATAACTTCGAAAAGCATCAAAAAGTCATTGGTGTTTGTAATGGTAAAATCTGGGATCGAACACGAGACCTCGTCTCAGCAGTTCATTACCCATACCACTAGGGTACCGCGGTTTTTATACTCTAAAAATTTAAAAACTTTTTAGTAATAAAACCCTTTTTTTGTATCACAATAGTTAATACTAAAACATACAAAATGTTAATGATATCCGTGATAAGGTAACAAACTGGTAATCGTGTTTATATTGTACCTCTAGCTTAACCAAACATCATGTTTTGTCTCTTTGTTAAGATATAGTAAATTGCACATAGTTATAAACTTTAAAAGAATATTCTATCGTTTCAGCCTCCAATACCACATACTGGTTGGAATAAGAATCTAAAAGCATTTAAAAACAAACCAACATGTCTGCAATTTAACACACGAGGCCGACTCCGAGAGCCTCCTGGTAAATCTGGATCTGAAGATTGTCTGTATATAAATATATTTACGCCAAACATCTTAGGAAAAGCACCTATTGTAGTATTCGAGTATAATGATAACTACAGAACATGGTTCAACGGTACTGATACTTATTCACCTGATTTCTTTATTGAAGAAGGTGTCATAGTTGTAACAATTAGTAGCAGACTTGGCATATTTGGGTATTTAACTACAGAAGATAATATTATACCTGGTAATAATGGACTACGAGATTTCATTTTAGGTCTAAAGTGGATCAAAGATAACATTGAAAATTTTGGCGGTGATGCATCTAAAATAACTTTGATGGGAAGCCGTGGTGGGGCAGCCACTGTTGATATACTTCTTCATTCAGAAAAGGCAAAAGGATTATTTTCTGGTGCAATCCTTCAAAGTGGCAGTTCTCTAGAAGCTATGTATTTCATTGACGAACCTCGAAAAAAGGCATTTGATATCGGCAAGTTTTTAAATTTGACCGCTTCTAATAGTCATGAGCTATTAGAAGGATTGCAAAATATGGATGCAGATAAAATTATAAATGCTGACATTGGCTTAATAATGCGTCTTGGTGACAATGAAGAAAACAATGCCAATAAATTATTTTTCGTCCCTACTATTGAATCAGACACTGAAGATGCAATAATAAAATGTTTACCAGAAAGAGGAAATATAGTCAATGATGTTCCCGTTATCATAGGATTTAATTCCCGAGAAGGTGCAGACCTAATTTCTCATTTATTGATTGAGCCCCGAATGCTGACACCTAGTAGCGAAAAGAAGATTTTTCAACTACCGATTAGAACTGATTTTACATTTGTTCACAACAGTGCGAAATACAAGGAAGCAAATAGAGCTGTACTGGACTTTTACTACAAAGATAAGTCATTACACTACGGTAATCTTATGGAGCACGCGACCTACGTTGGTGATGTCTTGCATATTTATCCGATCTCTTTGACTGCAGATAAACTTGCCAGAAGTCTATCATCTCCTATATTTTTCTACGTTTTTGACTTCAGAGGCTTGTGGAATCAAAATAGTGAAGAATTAGCTAGGGGTTCTAGATTCCCTTTGGGAAATTCTGGTGCTCTAGTCCTCGATGAACTTTGCTATTTGTTTGTTTGCTCCCGTCTTAAAAAAACTTATGAAGAGCTAATAAATTTGCCAAGTAAACAACCGGAACTTAAAGTAATGAGTAAGCTAATACGCCTTTGGAGTAACTTTGCAAAAACTGGGTAAATATTTAATTATAAAATAAGAATGATGAAATAAAACTATTTGTGTGAAAATGAGTGCATCACTATTTATTCGGTATTATTTTACTATTTACACTGAGCCTGTTAAATTCATTACAAATAGTTTTATTTCATTGGATGAGTATTCGTATAAACTTCCGATGGTACTTCATTTTATTTTATTTTACAGTTCAGAACACTCACAGCTAGTATTTTGAATAGATACAAATGAAAGTTAATAGAATTGTATTTATATTTTTTTCAGGATAGATTCTGATTATTTTAATTTCGAACCATGTAAGTAAATATGTACATGGCCTAACCAAGGTCTTTTGGACCCAAGTCTATCTCACTTTGGTACATTCAAGACGGTTTAGTATATTATATATCTTAGCTCTTGATATAGTATATTTTTACTTTGATAATATAGGCATGAGAGGAAACTATACAAATACAGACGATGAGCTAGTTTTTTATGTTTCTCATCAATTGCACCTTACTGGTTGACCAGAAAGCAAATAATATTATACTCGAAAATATAAAAGCAGAGTACCATAGGCATTGGTTAGATAAGACCAATTAGAAAAGACTGAGTGATTAGGGCTTCAAAATCAAGTACTTATTATTATTACAAAAATTTCAGAAACCCAACGCCGAATCAGGATGACCCTATATTAAGTAAATTGATCTGGGAACCATTTAGCGACAAAACGGATTCAAAATATTTGCATATTACCAAAAAGTTCCAAATGAAAAAGAATCCTCTGGGTAAGAGAAAAGCATTCTGGGAAGAATTATTAGAGAAGTACTCCAAGGAGGCCGTGGATGGTGTGATCCAAGATGATGAAACTCCCAATGAAGAAACTCTCCATGAAGACATAGTTGCTGAGGAAGTTCCCGACGTAGTAATGGACACAGAGCAAGCTTCTGCCGATCAAGTCGATCAAGAAAAACTTCTTGATAAAGATGCACGCGTCCATATCGTAAATAGCCCAGACGAAGTAATTCGTGATGAGTTATAAAAACCTCTGTTTTGATGTACTTTTTCCATTTTTCTTTTTTTTACATATAGTTTTACAGTGAATTACAGAACTTTTTTGCACTAACGTATAAAGTTGTGCAAAAAAAATCTTGAGTTTCACTCCATATCAAGAACAAAATCTGATACCAAAGATTCACACACATCCTTGACTAACTGCATTTATAGAATAGTTCTTTTTGCAATGTCACACTAATACGACTTCACCAATGTATGACTCTATGTGTTATTGGTAAGCTGAAGTGAGGGCTCATAGTCGATGTAACAAGAAAAGGTGTAAATAAAGTAAATTACTGAAAAGTTAATTCTGTTTCATTCAATTCGTTCTTCAATGTTAAAATGTCACCTTTGGGCACTATTATCTATTTTATGCGACTTTATGCCTTTTCTATTAACATTTAAAATGAGCTGCGACCTCGCCATGTCACATTGCTTGTAGAAATAGTTATTTGTGCAACAAGAGAGCAAAACTGTTTTTTGCTGCGAGTGCTGATTTTGAATCCTGAGCTAGCGAGGGATTCTAGGATTGAATCACGAGCGTAGCGAGTGATTCTAATGTAGAATCCTGAGCGTAGTGAGGGATTCAAATGCACGAGATGCAAATAATTTTGCTCTCATGTGGCACACATTACTTTTCACTTCAGCAGCGAGAACACATAAGAAATATTACTTAGAAGATAATGCAACACTTATTAACAGAACAGAACACCTATTATTAATTAAAATAATGCTGAAAATTTTAAAAGTTAATAATTAATCAAATTACTTATTGTTGTTCTGCAAATTTAAAGTTGAAAGTTAAAAGTTAAATTTTATACCCGTTATTTTTAAGGTGTGTTCAGAAACAGCGTACGTGACATTTTATTTTTCAAATGTTGATAATAGTAATCATTATAAATACTTATGCATTACTTATTTTGGTATTCAATAACATTACATAATTATTAAATAATGTAAATAAAATACATGGTTATTCTTTTACAAATATCTTTCAAATTTAGAATTTCGAAATAGGACCTTTGACGTGCCATAAATTTAAAAAAAAAACAAAGTACTTGTGTTTGTCACTCGAACTTTTTTATGGACGGCCAAGAGACAGAGTGCAGTGTATGTAGTTCGAAAGTTATTCGCGGAACAATTCTTTTTGAATCTATGGTTGGCACGGCACTCTTTATTGAAAATTAAAAAAAAAAAAATTAAAAAGCTACTTTGTCTCACTGAGTGAGCAAAATCGCATTTTGCACACTGTTTTTACGCAGCAAAACTCGCTTGTTCGAGCTGCTGTGGTGAAAAATATATTTTCTTACTCAACATGTGACGCCATCTATATTTTCGTTATAAATCTTGCCGCAATTTTTTAGATTATGGTAAAGATGGCGCTAGTTCAGTCTTGTACGGAAATACCATTCAATATAGTATCTGATTGACAAAAACAGCATAAACCGGCAAAAGCTGATAAGTAGAAGATTTTGGAATACTGAATTTACTCATTTCAGCAGTTAATATTTAAAGTCCCGCTTAAAGGACTGTAAGAAGAAGGAAACTGGTAAGGAATTCCAATACTATAGAAAAGACTCACCGAATCTATATTTAATGCTTTACTTTCTAAAAATAAAACTTTCCAATTTCCAAATAAAACTAAAATGTGTGGAAATACTTACCATGTAACATCCGGGCAGAATACCCACACTCCAGTTGATTAAAGTAACTACTCGTATCTAGGATCCATTAAAATAATAGGCTTAAGTGAGTACTGCACGCAATGCAATTGTGATAAATACTTCTAATGTTACCTCTTCTTTTTTGTAGACAAATATAATTTTATTTATTGTATGGTGATGCCCCTTTACCTTTTGAATGGTTCCAACAATACCGTTATTTATCTTTGAGTTTTATATTACGGTCCTCCACTAGGAGCTGTAGATACTTATCTAATCGACTGTTACAATTCAAAAATATCTTTTTTTTCTTAGTTTTTTATCGCCGAGAAATTCCCACTACATTCACTTTTGAAGAAGAAGAGTTCAAAAGGTCAGTACGTCAAATACTTTTGAGACCACTCACTTAGCAGATTGTACAACAATCGGCTATTCAAAAATAAAATTATAAAAGAGCTTTTAATAGCCTTGTATTTTAATTCAAACTCTTGCAATATCATGTGTAAAAGTAACAGAATCTTATAAGTATTAGAAAATAACAAGGTTATCTAAATACCAACAAACGAATTACATATTAATCAACAAACTATAACCAGCCTTAGGAGTTTCAAACGAATCCTTCAACACCATTCTATTACTCTATTCACCCCTACATCCCTATTCACCCCGTTTTACTCTACTACAGTATTTTTTAAAATATGCAGTTTGACACTGAATAGCACTGTCATCACTTACTATCTTTTTTTTTATAGTGCGACCAACGGATACTCCCACCAGAAACGGTTGGGGAGGTTATGTTTAACTCGAACCGACTAAAACGCACATGAGGCAGATATCTTCTATACCAATTGAGCCGTTCGACTGGGGAAGCACCTCTACCCTACAGAACACTGCGGCTAATGCAATTCTCTTGTTGTATTTCCGGCGGCGAGTAGGGTAGTAAGGGTTTAAGTTGACACAGCTATGTGCTGGTATGAAACCCTGCTTGATCTTCTGCACTGACAGGATAGAAATTCTCTTAACCGGTTTCAGTGCATGCCAGCTAACTTTTTCAAGTCGTCGGTCCATTCAACAGCGAAGCGGGTACATCTTTGAAGCCGTTTTGAGGTATTCTAAGACACGTTTGTTCCCCCTGCCATTTAGTTTATTCCTCCAGCCTCTATACAAGTTTTTAGTCGTTATGGAGCTGATGTTTATATAGGTACTAAGTATTTTGCAATAATTCGTATTTTTATTAGTCATCACAACATCTAATATTTTTATCCCAGGCTTAACCTATGATTATGTTATGTTATGTAACTAAGATTGATAGTTGATAGCTAGAATGTTCAAGGTAACTTAGGTACAACGACAACACTCTTGAATGCACCGCTCAATGACATGGCTATAAGCGAAATAGCTCTTATTTTTTATATGTTTTTGAACGTATAACGATTAGAATCAATTTATACGTCTAGAAATGAAATGAATGAATGTAATTAAATCGTTTATTCAGCTTCAAAAATTACAACAATTAAATCAAGCGTCTACCAAACGGCTTCGCAGTCTGTTGACAAATGCAGCTCACGTAAATCTACCATTAGCTATAGCTAAGTACAATCTATATCATGTTTATTTATACTGTTTATGTATATATTTCCACATGCATACGCAGATGAAGAATCTCTTACACTTCTTCACTGTTAAATCTATCGGGATAATTACCATGTTTGTTGATAGATTTAACAGTGAATATGTAAATAACCATTTCAATCTAAAAACTCTTACACTTTGTCTATTTAACTATTATCGGATCTTAACATCAGTGTGGCGTGAAGCGCCTGATCATTTTCATGTAAAAGTCGTCTGATACTATCCCAGACCCACATTAATTGGTAGTGCTTGTGCGGCTAAGCATGTTATTATTTTCCTTGCCATTTACACCGCATAGCAAGGAATCGGGTCAAAAGTTTTTTCCAAATTTATTTAGCTGCGACATTTTCGGTTAGGTATTTATTTTCGGCATACCCATATTTTAACAAAGTGCCCGATTGGCGGCAACAGACTAGTTACGTGGGACTGAATATCATAGTTGGCGAAATGTGGGTGTTTAATACACCTCTGCCCACCCCTTCGGGGATTACGGGCGTAAGCATATGTATATATGTAAAAAGCCGGCCATCAGCTTCAATATCATCGCGGCTACCCTACCCGTTCGTTTCGTAGTTCCGTAGAATGGAATAGATTAGAATGTTCAATATTTGATATTGACATTATCGTTACTATCGATCACTAACGTCGAGAAATTGATTTTTATGGTTTTGTACCTAAATCAAGATGAAAAAAAAACGGCACCCCTATAGGATCACATTGTTGTCTGTCTGTCAAGTTTGTACGGAACCCTCCGTGCAAGAGTCTGACTCTTACTTGATCGATTTTTGGAATCAAATATATTTAAAACTTTATCCGCAGGAACATTTTACTCTAGTAGTTCATAAGTAGTCGACATTCCTATTACATATACGTATTAATCAGTCATTAAACTGCTTCCTTCCGTCTTCCGTATCTCAAAATTATTCAAGTTCGTAATAGTAATAGTTTGAACATGCAATTATGAATACATTTGAATTAGCGTTTCGTTGTAAATGTTGAAATATGCTGACTAGCTTGTGACTAGTCGGAATACCCTAACACCTTTAATTTTTTATTTCTTTTTTTTTTGTGCGCGAAATCCCCACGGATTCCAATCCCACCGGAGGTGAGAGAGGTTATGTCTCCAGTTGCCGGAGGTGAGATAGTAGGAATACCCTAGCACCTGGAAAGTAGTAGAATATCGTTTGCTATAAGATGACTGCTTTGCCCTCACAATGTTAATGGTACCTACATTGTCCCAGTTATGGAATGTGACCTTTGTAGGTCAAATGACAAGAAAATCTTTTAAGTTATTAAATACTTATGGTAATTAACTGCCGTACCTAATGACACGGACCTTAAGTGTCAATGACATTATATTAACACAATCTAACGTACTCTTTTATTTAATACTAGCTGGGGGCCTAAAAAGGCCACTAACGACGAATCGTATCCGCATTGAAATACGAAGCGGATTTAATTTCGTAAAATGGTCACACACAGCGCAATTCGCCGCGCGATTCGTTTTTGACAATTCGCCTTTTTGACAAGTTTCTATACAAAATCGTAAAATGGCTCACCAAATACGAATCGCCTAAATGGCAAATGGCAGTATTGAAAGACGCAACTCCCACATTGCGTCTAACAATTCGTCGATCGTTGTGACTTGTTTTGCTTGACTCAATTGATTGAAATTAAATAGATATAGCTTAAATATGGCTGATATATTTCTTTAAGACAATTTATCGCAACATGCAATAGCCCAAGACGACTTCACTCACCAAAACGGACACTATACTTCATCGTAACGTATTTAGTGTTCCTTGTTATTACTTACAGAATTATGAACATGAACAAAGTAATGAAATACGAAAAAAAATATCTCAATTGAATTTAATTATTTTTTTATTTTAGCGTCATCTAGCGATTAATCATGAAACTCATATCACTTGCTCATAAATTGACACTCGTTGACAAAGCACAGTTTATTACCAGTTAATTAAATATTATGCTAAAATATATATTTATGGTATAAAATAGTTCTTAAAGTCTATTTTTTGATATAATATGAATAAATTCTTATCTACACGCTTTTATAAGTCTTTATAAGTATTATTAAAATAACCGGAAAGTTACCGGTGTATTGTTAAACGGTGTATTTTTAAACTTGCAACATTTCATCTTAATCCGAATCCTCCGACGAACCGCATTGTAGAAGAATCGTCGTTAATGTGTTTCATTTTATGACAGCCGACGAATCGTAAAGCGCTTCGTCGGACGAACTGGAAGACGCACTGCAATCCGATTCGTCTCATGAAATGGCCTTTTTAGGCCCCCTGATCCGCGCAACTTCGTCTGCGTCACCCCGTTTTTGCAATATTTTTCACTTCTGCTCCGCACTAGTTGGTTGTAGCATGGTTTTATATACATATAAACCTTCCTCTTTAATTACTCTATCTATTAAACAAACCGCATCAAAATCTGTTGCGTAGTTTTGAAGATTTAAGCATACAACGGGACATAAGGACATAGGGATATAGGGACAGAGAACGCAACTTTGTTTTATACTATGTAGTGAAGAGTTCTACCAATAAGACCAATCAAATGGTGCTAACCTTTCAAGTTGTAGACACAATAGTGCTATTCATTGATAATAATTAGCTTTAGTGAGTAGCCTAATACCTGTATAACCACATTTAAGCAAATGGAATAAAAATGAAATAAATTAACACTCAGTAAATACCTAGTTTTTATCGATAAAATCAAAGAAACGCTATTAAAAGTTGATGAATTTGAAAACTGTCAAATCGATTTGGATAGGAATTGGACGAATGCGTACTTGGTATCACTATGCAATGGGCGACCTCATTTGTTTTATTAGTTTGTTTACAAATATTGTCAGATTTACGCAAAAATCTTTACGAGAATGATAAGACACAACGAAATTCCTATCGTTCTTGTAATTGAATTCATTGTTCTTGGAATCCAATTACAACCAGAGTGGAATAAATAAATGAATAAAAAAATAAAAGAAAAGTTAATATATGAGAACCTGGGTAGGTTTGCACCAATGCTGAAAGGTAGAATGAAAAAGGCCTGAAAAAGGCAGTTGGGTTAAACCGTCCGGATAAAAAACCGGCAGTCGCGCATTTTATCTAGTCATCATCATCATCATTTCATTCATAGGACCTTCACTACTGAACATTGACCTCCAATCTGACCGATTAGAGACGCATGCATCCAACGGGTACCCGCGACTTTGACTATGTCGTCCGTCCATCTCGCGGAGGGTCGTCTTACGCCTCGTCTCATCATCATCATCATTTCAGCTATAGGACCTCCACTGCTGAATATAAGCCTCCCCCATTGAACTCCAATCCGACCGGTTGGAGGCGGGTATCCAATGGGTACCCGCGACTTTGACTATGTCGTCCGTCCATATCGCAAGGGGGCCGTCCCACGCCTCCTGGCAACATAGTTGAACAAACAGTATTTTTAAGTCCTCATTGTTCGATAGATCAGTTGAACCACGAGCTTTCATTATGTATAGGTGCACACGCGGTCTCCAGTCGTCAATCTTTCGTATCTCGTCTAAACGTACGTAATCTCCATTAGCGTAGTTTTATCCAGTAATTGACTGCAGTCAATGCGTCCCTGGCAGTATTTTACCGTCTCTACCATGGTGAATGTTCTGATGAGCTCTTCCAATCAATCCTACCTCCCCTTTCCTACACAGGACAACACGTGCAGGGCTTAGATGTCACCCGCATACGGTGCAGAATATTCCATCAAGAACCAAGCGATTCGGTGAGTCTTTTCTCTGCCGCACCATTAAGTCCTGGAATTCCTTACCGGCGCACGTGTTTCCTTCTTCCTACAGTCCGGGTCCTTTAAGCGGGCGTGAAAAAGCATCAGATGCGGCCGTCAAGCTAAGCGCCACCATTGTAGCACTGAACATGTTTGCAATTGTGACCCTCTTTCATGAGACTTTGCCTTCAGCTTAACATCAGGCGAGGTGAAGTCAAATTGACGTGCCATAAATAATAAAAAGAAACAAAATAGTAAACTCTATCAGATTGTTATTAAACATTAAGGTACTTGTTCACCGGAATATTAATAAACGGAGCGTACCGTGCTGGACACACCACTGCCTATTGATATTATGTAATGTTCTCGTAACCAGTAACCAGTTGCACTCAGCGGAACGGCGGATTAACGTCAGTTCCTTATTCCTTGTACAATTATCCACCAGTTGAATAAGGTTGGTCTTAGAAAGAAGTGAAAACTAGTTTTACTACGTCTTTAAATATTTCACAGAAAGTATCAATCAATCTATTTATCTAGGACAAGATCTAGCTATTTTGCCGGATCCACACCAACCGCGATGAGCGGAGGCAATTCGGACGTCGGAGGCCGCAGAATGAGCTCCATCCTCGAAGGCCGAGGGTCCGCGGGTGAGGGGTGGAGCCACCTGTCACCCCAGCTGAAGCAGGTCGCGGAGGAGTGCCACTCCATAGTCGGGGGCTAGACGGTGTCATCTCGACCAAGAGGGACCCGATTATAGTCTAATTTTAATTCTAATTTCCGTCTATGACGGATATTATAACGATCTTTTTACCTTTGGCAATTTTAACTTTAGCTTCCTTTTTATTCACCGTGACCAGTTGATCGAACAGTAATAGGAATGTTGGGTTTAGTATAAATATAATATGATTACTTTTTAACGTTTTTATAATAATATGGGAATTTTATGTCCATTCGTGAAATCCCCGCGGATACTAATCTTCATGCACCTGGTAAGAGAGGTTATTTCGGACTCGAATCAAGTAAAACGCACGCCGCCTTTGGATTTTTATTTGCTGGAGGTGAGATAGTAGCAGATCCTGGTAGAATTGGGTCCCTCTTGGTCGAGATGACACCGTCTAGCCCCCGACTATGGGGTGGCACTCCTCCGCAACCTAGCTTCTACTAGGGTGACAGGTGGCTCCACCCCTCACCCGCGGACCCGTGGCCTTAGGGGATGGAGGTTATTCTGCGACCACCGACCTCCGAGTCGCCTCCGCTCATTGCGGGCTGTGCGAGTCCGGCAAAATAGCTAGATCTTGTCCTAGATAAATAGATTGATTAATACTTTCTGTGAAATATTTTCTGCAAAATGTTACTTTTTTACACACTTAACAATTAAAAAGATCTCTTTATTTTTTGAATTCAGAAACACCTACTTGATAAAAAAGAAAATTTATAGACTTTGATCGCATTTATTGAACGCGAGCAATATAGTTATTCCGTTTTTAGTTTATACACATAAAATGTTGTTTAAATTTATCTCAAAAGCATGTAGGCCTTGTATGAGGCAAACCACTTTGTAAACTTATACTTAGGTACCTACTCGCGCTTGAATTGTCAAGTTTAAAGTTTAAATTCAAGTTGGTACTTAATTAATGACAGTAAAATAATTATATATATAATTAATACATACACCTTAATAGTAGACATGCACACGCAGCTCATCTGATGGAAAGAGATCACCGTGACCATGGTACAGGTCCATATGTGTCCAATACCAAGAGCGCCATATTTGTGCTACCGATACATACTTTACTTATACTGAAATGAGTTACTATCACCTTAGCGCTATCAAGTATTATCGTGGCGCTATTCCCAGTGACGATCTCTGTGTCGTGGCGGTAGTGAACGCGACTGCTATGCTGGAGGCGCGGGTTCGATCCCCGCTCAGTGCAAATATTTGTGCATGATGATGAATATTTGCATTGGTCTGGGTGTTTGTATATAATCATTAATTCATTCTAATCCTTATTCTAGAACTCATTACACAAGCTAGTTAAGCTAAGCTTACTATAGGTCTAGGTGGCGTTGTGTAGATTGTCCTAGAATATTTATATTTACCCGAAGTTCTTATTTTATAAATAGGTCGTGAAATTGACTACACCTCACCAGATGGTGGAGGACCTATGGTCTTACGGGAGTGACTAACGTCTGACATCCTTCTACGGGGCGAGTATGATGTACCTCCAGAGAAAACTGCGAATGTTAGAAAATTCTGAAATATTAAGACGAAAAACAAGCTTGGAAATGAACTGTTTGCTTAACTAAGCTACTCGAACAAGTACCTACTCGACAATGTGTTTAGATAAAGTGAATATGTTTGTAAACAGACCAAATCTCTTTTATTTTCTTCGATTCGAATTGAAATTGTTATGGAAATTAAAAATGATGAAATTATTGATTACCTACTACTTATTTACCTCATAGAGTTTATAATTATAAATTCTTTGAGGTAAATGAGTAGTTTATAATTATAAACTCTGTGAGGTAAATGAGTCGTAGGTAATCAATAATTTAAATATTATAATATAGTTATATATTTTTAAGGATGTTAATAATTTATTTATTTATCAAATAGAAAGAATACATGTCAGAACTTAATTAAACATATAGTCATCGAAAACAGCAATGACTATGTTGCGTCATATATATAAAATATATAAATTTTATTTACTCTCATATTAGTTATATTATTAGGTTCAGTAGAGAAACAATATCCTCATTACTGCATTACCGAATTTAAAATTTCAATGGCAGTGATTTGTGACTTTTAGTGCAAAAACATTGATGTTTGACGTCGATACAATATTTAATTTCTGTCAAACTTGATAATCTATTATATAAAAATCAATGCCACTTTTCGTTGTAATTTTATAACTCAAGAACAGGCTCACCTATCCACACCAAATGTTTAGTCTTTGTTCGGATTATTTAGTAGATGGTTTATGTGAGGTTTGCACAAAATCGGTAAATGTTGATCGGTTCTTCATTTATTTATTTTTTTTATTTCACTTTATACGTAGCGAAGCACATACCGGGCCGCTAGTGGTTTATAAGACGTTTCACGGTACATATACTCTGTCTCTTTCTCTCGCCTAGGTTTTGTGTACATATCCTATGTTTTCACTCGCACATTACGTTCTTCTAAAGATAACTTTATGGTTTACCCACTTCAATGCCAGTAAGTTGTCAACTTACGTTTTGTTTATCAGCGGTCAGTTGAAACTCTGTAAACATTTGCTCATGCTGTGGTTGTCCGTAATATCGTCGTCGTCGTTCGAAATTTAAATTCTAGTAATGTAGGGTCAGGGAGGCAACAGTGACTCGGTATTTTTTCAGAAAGCTATATTTTAAACAAATTACATAGGATTTGCTTGTAATTCGCTCATATTGTAGGTGATACATTATATTTTAAATTAGCGTTAAGGGTTGTTCGTTTTAAACAACGTAAAAAAAAATATGAGCATAAAACTAAAAAAGGGGAATTGAGTCACTGTGTACTACTGGATGTACACACTGACCCACTACTGTAGTACACAGTGACTCTAATAGTACACAGTGACTCAGGCGTAGCAAGAAATAAATAAAACCCGATGTCTTTCATAATTTTTATTACAAATTTTAACATAATAATCACAATTTGTTTCTTGTACATATTAACACTATGCTTACATTTTTTAAGCGAAGTTATAAGATAACATCTCAGTCTCTGAGTTAACAAGTTCAATCTTTTTTTCAAACTAGCTACAACAACTTTAATTGAGATCAACTTAGTTATAGCTAACAATTACGTAAAAAATGGATAAGAAGAATACACTTAGGTACATATTGGAAATTAAGAATCTTCTCATCGCAATTTAAGAAATTCCCACTAGCACTCACGATACAGCACGTTGTCACCAGGGTCCCTCTTTCCCCGCTAGTGACTTTGCCAATAGTTTTTCTGCCAGTGGGGGCGAGAACTTTCTGTGGTTTTTGTACCGTAGTAGTAGATGTCTCGTCGAGATTAAAAATTCTAGTTCCATCAGCAAAAGCAGAACTTCGGGACATAAGATTTTCTAAATTATCATAGAATTTATCAATATTGCTTCGGTTAAAAGCTGTAGCTCTGGCAAGACTGCACGGTTCGGGCTTTTTTAAACTGATGTTATTTCTGCGTCTGAAAGAAATTAACCAGTCTTTGCCAGCCATTTGCTTCTCCTCCCAGGAAGCAGGAATTTTTAAACGGTTAATTTTTGCACACTGGAATGCCACCCTCCGGCTTTCTTTCGCTGATAAGCCATAGAACAGAAGAGCACAATGGGTAAAATAGTTTTTGAGCATTATCTCTTGTTCTTCATTGAAAATTTTATTTACCGAGTAGTTAGGTTCTAACTGCGAAGGTAACAAATCATCAAGTGATGCACAGTTCTTGGTCTTCCAATAATATCTTTTCAATGTAGCAAATGGAACACTAGACTTTTCAGATGCCTTCCTTATGGACTCTCCTCCCCTAATTAACTGCAATCCTTCTTTAATTTTTTCATGAGGAGTTTTCCCTATTTTTCTCTCTGTCTTTTGCCGTGGCATTCTACATAAAAACAAAATAAAAATATATTTCAAATCAATTTTGATCGGAAAAAAGTAAATTTGTTCTCCGGCAGGACTCGAACCCGCATCTTTCATCTAACGGTAGGTTAGGGAAAGAAGGTAGGGTAGGGTTACCTAACTAGCAAAATAATTGCACAAAATTAATTACAATATATAAATAATATTATTTATCACCGCTTAAGGCATTTAAAATGAAGAAGGTACACAGTGACTCATGAGTCACTGTGTACCTTTTAAAAACGAGGCACTGTGTACCACTACGCCATTTTCAAAATATTTCTTCACTACAATCCAAACTTTAATCAAAGATAAGAAAACACGAAACCAAAACAATAGATAAGAGATATAGTATTTAACATAAGTATTGGTTATCACGAATTACTACAAACAAATTAAGGAAAAGAATTGAAACTCACCTCAAAAATATTTTTTACGAGAGCGAAAATCAAAATGTCGACGTCACACCTCCACACAGCGCTCGTTACGCGAGCCGACTAGTTGAAACGTGTAGGGATATTAAGCGCTAGGAATGAGCGATAGAGACAACTGTATACCACCTTTTCTTTCAGCTGTATCATTACTGAGTCACTGTATTCGACCGAGTCACTGTTGCCTCCCTGACCCTAGAGCATAGAGTAAGCTAATACCTACTAGTATTTGCCAGACTATTCTGGTGGACCTTGAAAATATTCCAATAAGAATGTTCAATAAAAATATAATATGTATGTTATTAAAATTACACTTTTTGTGTTTTATAAGAGTTGGGATGAGAAAAACAGGGATGTAGGAGAAGGACTTATATAAGAACTCACAGCCTCGCACTTTGAGACCTATAAAATGAAGCACTTTTGTGTTTGTTTATCGATTGGCTTATGGTAAGGTGTTTGAAAATGATCCTAATGTAGTAGTTACTTCTGATCCCGTTGCCTCTGTTGACCCTCTCCGATAGCATGATGACATAATTATAACCTATGACACTATAATGTGGCTTTTATCTATTGTAACGTCACAAACGTAACAAATAGTACAGGAACCATGGCTAGAAAGCTCGAGTCGGATGCGGTTGAAATCGTATGCTTTCCTGTAGTTAAAATAAATGTTATATTTTATCTACTCTCATATTGAAATGTCAAAAATAAAATATAAAAATAAAGTCTTTAAAATCTTTAAGTCATTAAAATAAATTTAAAATTAGAATATGAAACTTTTGCACAATTAAGGGTTCTTAAAATACAAGCTGCAGCAGCCGCAGGCAAATATTTTGAAAGTATGATATACTTAAGCATTTTAAAACCAAATTATGTGCAGTTTCATACACTGCTTTATCTTATCTCGTGAATGTAATATAATTTTACATGAATTATATATTTACACAAACAGTACTTTTTGTATTTATCAGATCAATAGGTTTGTATAGTTTTTTATAGTCTGAAACAAAAAATTACTAACTTCGTATTCTAAGTAAAGAATTCAGATATTTATTTTTAAACAAGTAGGTAGGTATTTTATAATACAACCTATTTTGACAAGCTGTCACTGGGAGCGTGGTTAGCGTCTATTTACTCAGTAAACTTTTATATTTTTAGTTTTAGGTTCAGGGTTGGCGACACGTAAACGTCAGGCGTTGTTACAAAAGAATGTAAACTGCCCTTTGCCACAAAAAAAACATTCAACTCCTGAGATAATAGTACAATAAATGGGTTTCAATAATGCTACATAAAAATCGATTAGTCCGTTCGAGAGCTAATGTCACCCACACACACATGCACACACATACACGCACAACACGCACCCGCATGCAGATATACATACGCATACCTTTATAATTTAATTTTATGTTTTTTTTTTTTTTTTTTTATCTATGGCACGTCAATTTGACTTCACCTCGCCTGATGTTAAGCTGAAGGCAAAGTCCCATGAAAGAGGGTCACCATTGCAAACACGTTCAGTGCTACAATGGTGGCGCTCAGCTTGACGGCCTCATCAGATGCTTTTTCACGCCCCGCTTAAAGGACCCGGGACTGTAGGAAGAAGGAAACACGTGCGCCGGCAAGGAATTCCAGGACTTAATGGTACGGCAGAGAAAAGACTCACCGAACCGCTTGGTTCTTGATGGAATATTCTGTACCGTATGCGAGTGACACCTAAGCCCTGCACGCGTTGTCCTGTGTAGGAAAGGGGAGGGTGGGATTAGTTGGAAGAGCTCTTCAGAACATTCACCATGGTAGAGACGGTAAAATACTGCCAAGGACGCAACATCTCTACGCATCTGCAAAGGCTCGAGGGACTCTGTGACCTCAGGACTCCCAATAATGCGGACCGCACGTCGCTGCAACCTGTCGAGAGCATCTAATAAGCACTTTGCGGAGCCATCCCAGAGATGCGAGCAGTATTCCACGCAGGAGCGAATTTGTGTCTTATAAAGAAGACACCGCTGCTCCGGCGTGAAAAAACGTCTCACTCTGTTCAGGACTCCGAGTTTACGCGAAGCTGTTTTGATGATGCTCTCGATATAGTTCTTGTTGTTCAGTTTGCAGCGCACGTCCATCCCGAGTATATTGAGGTTATCCTGTAATGGCAGTGGTGTGCTCTGAAGAGTGGGAGGAGGAAGGAAAGGAGATGTCTTTGCTGAAAACGCGCATGCCTGCGTCTTCTTGGCATTGAACTCGACCAGGTTCTCAGATCCCCATTGGGAAACGTGATTGAGGATCCGGTCAAGCCCAGTGACAAGAAGTCGCCTCTTTTCCGCTATATCGGACTGCTTGGCCGCAGAATGTCCGTGGTAGCTCCCGTGTACAGTGCTATCGTCTGCATAGCAGTGGATGCTGCCGGTGGACAGCATGTCATTGATATGCAGAAGAAAGAGAGTGGGTGATAAGACGGACCCCTGCGGCACACCAGCATTTACCTGCAGGAACTCCGATGCTCGTCCATCACAGAGAACGCGAATACGGCGCCCCTGCAGGAAGCTAGCAACCCAATTGCACAGTCTAAGAGGCAGACCGAAGGCTGGTAGTTTGGAAAGAAGCGATTTGTGCCAGACTCTATCGTACGCTTTGGCGATGTCTAGGCTAATAGCCAGTGACTCACCATGCTTGTCCATAGCCTCACCCCAAAGATGGGTAACATACGCCAGAAGATCACCCGTTGACCGTTTCGGCCTAAAACCATATTGTCGGTCATTAATTAGGGAGTGATCCTCTAGGTGGCGCATGAGCTGTGTATTGATAAGGTGCTCGAAGACCTTGCACAGCACTGAGGTGACGGCTATGGGCCGATAGTTGGCTGGGTCTGAACGATCTCCCTTCTTGGGAATCGGCTGTACATTCGCCTCTTTCCACGCCGTCGGCACTGTACCCGAAATGTAGGAAAGTCGGTACAGCTTGGTACAGCTTGCAAGGAAAGTATGTTTAGAATACATAACGTTACATAATATATTTGTGTAACTAACAATTTTAGCAAAAGCTCAAAATGTCCTTAGATTTATATATTCCACGTTTTATGGAAAACTTTTTTAATTACTGAACAGTGGACAGGAACATACTTTCGCTAGTGATTACTTTCATTGCTTTTAAAAAGATTAGGAAATATTCTTTTCTAATACTTCCTGAGTAGATACTATAATAAAATAATTATATTGTAAATATGATAGTATTTAACAACTAAAAGCATCCGCCATCCGTGTGTATAAGGTATCGACTTATTAAAATAGTTTAAGTCGAATACAAACAAACTTTGGGAACAAGGAAGTTGTCTATGATTAACTTATGCATATTTGATTGCGATAAAACTACTATTATTACCCTCGTTTAGTAGTATTTACATAACACATTCTCATTAGTAAAAAGTAGTAAACTCAAAAATATTCAGTCAAATTCACCCAACTGTTGAGGGGGAAATGGTGATGTCATCCCCGAGACACTACCCAATGACTGTACAGTATCAAGAGGAATTGTCATTTGGTTCATAATTCATTTTAGCTTGTGCTTGTGTCGGCTATAATGTAATTATTTATGGAGTGAGCTTAAATCACATAATGGGGTTCGTCTCAAGCGACGCTAAACGCACAACGATACAAGTAGCTCAAGAGATCGATGGAGATCGCCGCGCGACCTCCGCAAACCTTTTCTATCCTACATCTATTGCCAGTGTCGGGGAGACGCGGTAACAATAGATATATTAGCCGAAAGATTTACTACTACGTTGCGTACCAACAATAACTTATGAATGACTGTACCGAATTTGATAATTATTTTAATCATGTTTGGTGTAAGGACAAGGGTCTCTAGACGAAGTGACCTTCTATAGCTTAGCATAGTTTAGGATTGACATAAATCTGTAATATCTACCAAGGGTAATCCGAGGGCCTAGCCAAAATGCATTCGTTCCGAATCTACATTTGTCATCGCTCTGAAAATGTATGGGAGTGACATTTGCTGTCGGAATGTCATGTATAGATTAGGAACGAATGCATTTTGGCTAAGCCCCCTGGTCGTACCTCGGAGACGTTCAGCTGTCGTTAAAAATTGACCCGATTCCTTGCTATGGCAATTAAATTAATTACGTGCTTAGCGCTACCAATTAACATCTTGGCGAGTATCAGACAGATTCGAAACGACGATCTTTGTGATTCGAAATATTGTAGTTCACATATTTTTATATTATTGTAATCACCACAGTGTCAAGTAATCTATTGGAGCAAATTGAAATGATTCGCTTTGACGCGATTCCATCGATAGAAAGTAAATGTATCTAGAGGTCCAGGGGCTCTAGCCAAAATGCATTCGTTCCGAATCTACATTCGTCATCGCTCTGAATATGTATGGGAATATATATATAATATGTATATAAATTTGCTGTCGGAATGTCATGTGATAGATTCAGAACGAATGCATTTTGGCTAGAGCCCAAGGTATCATTGCATTTATCAGAGTGAAACATAGCTAGGAATTATATTGTCTAAGCAAAATAATAAATGACAACTTTCCTTCTATAAGTGATTGACAACCCTAGAAAATACTAATAACGTATTACGCGTTATTATTCAATGTTACGCGCTGCAACGAGTCTGGGAAATCACTCGTTAGGTGGCACTCGCGTCGTCAATAAGACGATATACGCATAAGTGAATAAGTAGCTTTCCTTCCAGTGTTATATTTACTTTCATTGAAAAGTTGTTAAACTACTTAATCAACTGCAAAAGATACTGATTATACAAATCCATATAACTACAAATATTTGAAATAATATTTTTATTCACAATAAAATCTAAGCAATTCAACTGTTTTTTATAATCAAAACATTAATATGATTAGGTAGTAAAAGCTATATAGATTAAAGATATATATGTTTAATTTAAACAATTGTTTTAGTGAACGCGAGAAATTAAACCGCTATTTAAATAACTTGTAAACACTTTTGTTTATTTAGTTAGTCTTAGCGTTAGTTGAAATGTCCGCGCCGACGGGGCAGCACGCGAGTGAGAAAGATAGTGACGTCACCGTTATCGATATCGATGCAGAACTCGATGATATTATTGAAAGTACGCAAAACTTGGAAAAAGATTCTGGCGTACCAGTGATTTATATTGATAAACCAAAGGAGGTTAAAGCCATGAATGGTAACGGTAAGTGATCTAATTTTGATAATTTATAATTCTGGTCCAATTAAAATGTTTCTGGTATTTAGATATGTTCATTATAAATCTATATAGAGAATTCAATATTTGTATACATGTTAAGTATTAATTAACACAACAATGTAATATTAAGCGTCTTCTAATGTATTATTTTCGGAGTGTTACGAATAATTTATTGTTATTGGCGAACTAGCATCATCAAAAAATAAAACTGTAAATAGAAATCTTAGAGAGAATATAAATTTAAATTCAAATTAAAACATCATTTACTTTATATAGACCATTAAACGGCTCTTACAGAACGTCAAAATTAAAAATATGTTTGGCAAATTGACCACCGGCACCGGTTCGAAACGCGTCCCCTCCGTTATGAAACTCAGTGGGATTCTCATTTTTTATATTTGGTCTATTTACAACAATTTATCTAATCTAGATACAATAATAAATTAGAGAGTCCGGCCTAATAATGATTGTTCCTTCTTGGGCTAGTCCAACAATACATAGAAAAAAACATGAATACAATGGGTATTGTTCTGACAATTGAAAATGAGGTAGTAGATAATATTATCATATAACTACAGGTACTTCCTAATTAAAAATACATTCAACCTTTTAATCTGTCGTTAACCTTTTTTTCTATATCCGACGGGAACGCTCCTAGAGAACTAGATCAGTCTCTTACAGAGGGATGCTCTGACAGCTTTTTTTTAAATTTATGGCACGTCAATAATTTGAAACGTAAAAGCTAAACTACGGAGCCATGTCTTGAGCATTATAAATTCTTCTATACCTATGTTGATGGAGCTTAATTTTTACCTACTGATCTAAAACGTAAAGTTAGCATACGAATTGCTTAAAAATTTCTTTACATACAAACATCTGCTCACGTCTATTTCCCATCTGGAGCCAAAATTCAATTCAAAAGACCACTAAACGGCACTATACAAAACGTCAATATCAACAATCACTACATAGTATAAAATAAAGTCGCGTTTTCTGTCCCTATTTTTCTTGTCCCTTTGTATGCTTAAATCTTAAGAACTACGCAACGGATTTTGATGCGGTTTGTTTCAATAGATAGAATGGTTAAAGAGGAAGGTTTATATGTATATAACATCATGCTACGACTAACAGGTGCGGAGCAGGAATGAAAAATGTTGCAAAAACGGGGTGACGCAGACGAAGTCGCGCGGGTCAGCTAGTATTTTATAAATTAGTGAGCAAATGGACCACCAGTTCGAAACTGCCTGCTAAGACTCCGGCAAGAAACTCAGCGGGCTTAACTTTTTTTTGGTCAATTTACAAACATTTACTTAGTCTAGATACAGAAATTTGCTTGAGTAGCAAGTTAAGTGAACAGTTCATTTCCAAGCTTGTTTATCAGCCAAATAATCCTGGATTTTATAATAAGCTTTTTGACATAAGTAACTTTCTTTTAACAAAATTTTTAAATTTATTGAAAGGCAAATCCCTAATTTCATTAGGAAGCTTATTAAAAAAGCGTACACAATTACCCTGAAAAGAATTTGAAATTTTGACAGAAGAAGTTACAATTAAAACTTATTATTTCCATCAGCATTATCATATTACCATAGAGTAAAATTTTAGTTCATAGTATCGTAAACAGGCAATCAAAAATTTTGACAAGTCACTCTCTGAGGTTCTGTAGTTAGGCTAGTCGGACTTGGCTAGGGCTCCAACTACCCTTAACGACTACCATATATGTTCGTATGGCAACCGGGATCGACGGCTTGACCTCCTCCCTAGACCAGTGCAAATAGCCATATTCATGAATAAAAATATTTGCACTGAGATAGGATCAAACCACCTCCTGCGTGGCAAACGCATTCACTATCGCCACGCCACAGAGGCTGTTTCTTTGACAAGTAGGTATTATATTTTAAAGAACGAGGTATTAAAAACTTATTATGGGCGGACAACTAAACCCGTTTCTGACTTGTCGAGTGAGATAACCTGCTATACTATTATAATAAGTAGATAGAGTACCTAATGATGTAACAACCAGTTTAAAAATAAAAACAAGCTGATCTGTTTACGCGCGTTCTGCACTCGGTGGCGCAACGATTTGTTTTTCTGACTGAATTAGTTCCATGACATTTTGATATTTTTAGTAATCCATTATTTCGTAATATCAATAGGTATTATATTATCAAGGGTACACTAAATAAATACTAATTTAATCCGACACAACCACAAAAGTCGACATTTTTGTGATTTCGAATCCAGATTCCAGATATTCGGAATCTGTTGCATGATAAATATATTGAAAACCTGAATTTCAAAATGGCGAACTATAGAAATTCCGAATCAATAAAATAATAATTGCGAAATATCATAAAAATACGAACTCCGATTATCGAAAATCCTGAAAACCCCGAGGTTGTCTTCTGGATAGGTTTTTACAATTAGCTATTATTAGAATGACTTCTTCCGTCTTTACATAACATAAACTCACGCTTATAACCCCGAAGGGGTAGGATGAGGTACTAGCACCCACATTTCACCAGTTTATGTTTAGGTCCTAAAGTAATAGATGAGTCTATTGCCATTAACCGGGCACTTAAAACTCGCGATAAATACATATATAACTTCGAGAAGCATCGAAAAGTCATTGGTGTGTGCCATTTAATGAACTAATTTTAAAAATAACACTAATTTCCGCAACACCATCATTAACTTATAATGTTCTAGAAGGCTTTACAATTTAATGGTTTATAGGTATAGAACCTCCTCGGACCAAAATATCACAAAAACATACTTAGATATTCCATTCGTTCTTCCATTTTTAAAAAGAATTAATATTAATATGTGTCTCTACTGCCAAAATCAACTTTTTTATGTTATTTTTACATATAACGTGAAAAAATTGATGACTGAAACATGATTTAGCATATATTTAGTATTCGACCCAGGTTGGCCAAAATCACATTTGAAATATGTACCTAATCTACACTTAAGATTTTATCATTAAATCATAGCAAAAACATTTAAAATAAGTGATTTAAGTAACTAAATTTTATGATGATAGGTATCAACTTTTGGGTGAGATAGAGTGATGATTATTCTTTCTCTGCTTTTTTATTATTTTACGCTAGCTCCAACAAACAGATTAACAGTTGCTAAAAATGCGTTTCAATTGACAGTATGCATTATCTCCAAAATATTATAATTATCTAGTTCTACCTACATATTGCTCGTTTCTATACATAATGTCTATAAAGTAAGGGAAAAATACGGATATTGAGACTAGATCTACTCAACAGGTAGATAAAATAATAAATAATCACCGTAGGTACGAGTATATCATTATCATAAATCTATGAAGATACTCGTATGGCTCAAGGTCTTTATCAAGAAAAGTAATATTATTTTGCATATTAATTTGGTCGATGATAATACAATACCTTTTTTTGCTTTTTTTTAAATCGTGCGCACACACATTCTCCACGGAGACCACCTCCCCCTGCGGAGGCGATTATGTCGGTATCGAACCGATCAGAACGCACGCCGTCTATGGGTGTTTGACTGCCGGTGGTGGGATAATTCTCATACAAGACATCTCTCGCACTCCGGCAGACCCGACCTGGGGACATCTCTTTGAGATGAACCCCTTCCCCTAATGTGGGAACCATGGTGTCCCCATCTAGCCGATCTGGTTATAGTTAAAACAATAAAGTTGTCCTTAGAGGAACAAAGTGTGCGAGTGACACACGTATTATTACACATAAGCTAGGCGTGAGAAAGTGACAAAGCCAACCACGAAAAGTTTTTTATAAACCACTAGCTGACCCGCGCAACTTTGTCTGCGTCACCCCATTTTGCAACATTTTTCATTCCTGTTCCGCACCTGTTTGTTGTAGCATAATGTTATACACATATAAACCTTCCTCTTTAACCATTCTATCTATTAAAACAAACCGCATCAAAATCCGTTGCATAGTTTTGAAGATTTAAGCATACAAAGGGACAAGAAAAATAGGGACAAAGAACGCGACTTTATTTTATACTATGTAGTGATTTATGAACTTTGACAGAAATAGATATTGCAGTGACGTCAATATCTTCGACGACACTTAAAAGTCACAAGTTACTGCCACTAAGGCATAGACATTTTGAGGCAGGCAGGTCGCGCGGTAATGAGGTGATTGTTCCTCTATTAATATCAGTAATTTAAACTCTATTGTTAAAATAAATTAAAAATTCAATAAGCCCCCGACACAAAAAATATCTCCAAAAAGAAAAAATTAATAATACATGCGTTGTCGTGTCGGGGGACCTCGAACTGGTGAAGCACTTCATGTTTTCGAAACGATTCAAGCTGCGGTTGCGGTTGTGGTTGACTGCAGTTTGAGATTGAAATCGTTATTCAATCTATTGCATTCAATTTCTAATTTCTCCGAGCAAAATATATTTTTAACCCCCGACGTAAAACCGACGGGGTGTTAGAAGTTTTCAAGGTTCAGTCCTTTAGTCTCGATTTACGCGTGGCATCGAGGATAACCACCTTCAAAATAGCCCTTGACCATAACGTAAGATTCCAAGCCGACGGTGGTCAAGGCTTTCGGCAATCACTAATGTAAATAGCACTAGATACGTAAACTGTAAAAGCTGCAAAGCGTATTACTAATATTAAGGTATAAGTACCACGTACATATTTTATACTAACTGTACCGTTAACTGTGAGTGTGAGCCGCGGTGATCGTGTGATATACTGATCCCATTCATTTTATATTATGTACTATTCCGGACGTACGACAACACATCTGGATATTTCAGGCATGAACAACGAACCGGACAGCGTGGCATCAAGACATGACGTTGAGTGTGGACGTAACAACTTGTGGCCCACAAACTAGAGTTGTACTGACACGGCCACCAATCGATTGATGGTTTCATTTAAACTCTGCTGTCAGCTATCACGCAGCTCAATACGCGACGGACACGCACTTTTGACACGGTCACGGTAAAATGTTACATAAATGTAGAGAATGGTAGAGTAGATAATGTATTGAGGCTAAGGGACTGTGCGCTGTGAAACCTAGTAGCTTGATCCTGGTTCGATGACTTCTTTTAAAATTTGTAATGTTTTCGCAAATCAGAAGATGATGCAATAAAAGTTTTCATGCCGATATGTAGAGTACCAAGAGTACTACTAGGGTTTTTAGTTTCAAGAGGGTTTCTCTATCACGCAGCATACCATTTTTAAGATTTTTTACATAATAGAGATCATGAAGGCGAGTGGAGAGTCGAAAGAAACCAGTAGATTTGAGACCGGAATACAGGGTCGACTAAAGATGCGAGTAGAGAGTCAAGTAAAGAATCCAGTAAAGAGTGGAGTACAGAGTCGACTAAAGATGAGAGTAGAGAGTCAAGTACAGAATTCAGTAAATAGTGGAATACAGAGTGGACTAAAGATGCGAGTAGAGAGTCAAGTAAAGAATCCAGTAAAGAGTGGAGTACAGAGTCGACTAAAGATGAGAGTAGAGAGTCAAGTACAGAATTCAGTAAATAGTGGAATACAGAGTGGACTAAAGATGCGAGTAGAGAGTCAAGTAAAGAATCCAGTAAAGAGTGGAGTACAGAGTCGACTAAAGATGAGAGTAGAGAGTCAAGTACAGAATTCAGTAAATAGTGGAATACAGAGTGGACTAAAGATGCGAGTAGAGAGTCAAGTACAGAATCCGGTAAATAGTGGAATACAGAGTGGACTAAAGATGCGAATAGAGAGTCAAGTAAAGAATCCAGTAAACTGTCTGTCAATGTTATGTGTCAAAGACAAACCGTCAGAATTCTTGAGCAATCATAACTTATATACTACTTCTATGAAAGAAATGACAGCTTTTATTTTTTAAATTGCCATGTTAACCGCGCCGTCATGGGGAGACTTGATGATTAGCGTTGATAAATTATAACTGTTATGTGAGTGCTTATTATGTTGTTATACAGGTACTAGATGTGAATAAAAATGTGTTGTGAACATCCACTTTTTCAGGGTTCCCTACCTAGTTGGCGTAGAGGTGATGATCTAGGTGATCACCTCCGGCAATCAATGCTCGAAGCAATGACTGAAAGATCTCGTTGAAATTTAATATAGGATGCTCCTTCCTGCAACCGCCGGCAGTAGCTAGTCAGCATATTTCGGTTATGGGGACACCATGGTTAGGGGAAGAGGGTGATCTCAAAAGAGATGTCCCCGGGTCTGCCGGGGTGCGAGAGATATGTCTTGTATAATCTCACCTCCGGCAATCAGGGACCCATGGACGGCGTGCGTTTTGGTCGGTTCGAGTCCGACATAATCACCTCCATCGGTTTTGGTGGAGGTGGTATCCGGGGGGATTTTGCGCACGATAAAAAAAAGGTGGCGTAGCGGTGTAGAATTGTAGAGCGAACCAGTAAACTCAGACTTGTCAGTCGAATACCCTACCTACCATTCTCTAGTGCCATTATGTAACTACTGAGATTTTTTTACCAGATGCCTCACTTCTCAGTACTATACTAAGCCCGTACCATGGACTCTTAAAAAAGGTAAATAATTGAACGACTGTCATGCTACCAACTGCATAAATAACTCTGTAAAACTATTAGACAAATAGACTTACAAAGTTACATTTGCCGTTGATTTTACGATAGCTGTTCAATTATTGACCTTTTTTAACAGTTCATGGTATGGGCTCTGATATCCTGTTTCAGGGAATCGCGTTATTTCTTAAATATGAAAAAATTACAGTGGAATATGCGAAAATTTTGATCATATTACGCCACAAAGTTCGTTAATATGTCCCTCGATCTAGTTTTATACGGAACCTCAGTGCAGTTCGCACTCGCGTTACCTGGATTTTTATCAAGGTGACGATTAAAATGAATGAGTCAGGTGTATATCGCGACCTAACCATTGCACCTAGATTCTCTGTTTATTGCAATTGATTTGATGCTTGAGTGATTACCAGCCATAATATTATTGAACGAAATTATTGATGTCATCATCCAATTAAAAATACATTTTCACATCTCCAGTACGAAAAGTGATTCGAATTTCGAACACCATCTTTTAGAATTAGGCTGTTTGTGATGTTTCCTGAAGGCAATCTCTCTTCTTATTTTTTTTTACAAGAGTCTGCCGTTCAAGGATAATGTTTTGTGTTATATTTTTGGACCTGGCAACTCTACACTAGCGTTGCCAATGTATGAAAAATTCTCCAAACTGTGGGAATTTTTAATCCGATATATTACATTTTCATGGCAGTGAAGTAACTTTTTAGAAGTTACATTTCTCCACAGTTGCAGCTGCTAACTTCACACATTCCTGAGGAAAAGGTTAGACAGACATAGACAGACGCACAATGAAGTTATAAAGGTTTCGTTTGGATCCGGTGCATGAAAATGATTAACGGCTTATAATTTAGCGCCTATATATAGCCAACCGATCTACTGTCGCTAATTCACTGGAAATATACAACTGAATTAAATATTATCAACACTATAACTATATCTGAAAAAAATACAATCAATTCAGACACCAAAATTTTTTTCATTAACTGATTCATGCCATAAAAAATACGTCACTGGATTGCGAAGATTATAGTGCGGAGACTGCAATCAGTGCGTTTGAGAATATAATTCCGTTATATACATAAGTAACGTTAACATAAACCGTAGAAAAAATGTAGGTTGTATTTTTGTGTCATGCCTATCATCATTCCCTGTCACATTTTTAACCACTTTTTAATTTAAGTAGCTTGGATTTTATTATGGGGAGACCTAATATTTAAAAAAAATATCCTACAACCTACAATATGCCTTAAAACATCAGCTATATCTACAGTAAAAAATCCGTCAAAATCGGCACTGCCACTACGGAGATTACTTATTCGTTAGGTACACTCGAGTGTTTTTTCTATCACACACTGACAATTTAAATTATGTACATAGATAGGTACGTACATAGGTACGTATCATGTACACTCAAATGTATTCATTACAATGCTGTTGTTTTAACGTTATAAACAGACACCCTAATTTTTATTTATTTTTATGAAACGATGAAATCATAACACGTGCACATAGAGGTTAATTACCAATCAAATCGCTCAGAGGTGAGCAGGTTCAAAGAAACCTTGAGTTCAAATCGATGTGAGCGATATCGGGTTAACGCACTATTAGCACTTCACATTTAATTTCAATGTAACAATTCGATGCGCAACGGTACTTCAAAATCAATGTTTTATTTTAATCTATTCAATACTAGCTAATGCACACGGCTTCCCCGCATTGATGTTGATCTTATTGTGATTTTGCGTCATATCCCCTTTTCTACTGCATTCAAATTTCGTATTCGATGTTCTTGTTTTCCCACCAAAATTGAATCACCAGTTCGAAATTCGGATTGTCCCCATTAAGCACGAATGCGCGATACCACGGTATTCTAATTAACTAAATACTAAATAAACAGCCTTTATAAATCTTGACAAAGGCTGTATATTTTTTAATATTTTACATTATCAAACGTTTTAGTTTGTATAATGACCTATAACTATTACGGTTAAGCATAAATTGACATGATGGCCACCTAAAAATAAATACCTGGTACCTGTTTTATTTATAGAATCAATAATTATTTGCATATCACTAAATAGTATAAAATAAAGTCGCGTTCTCTGTCCCTATGTCCCTTTGTATGCTTAAATCTTTAAAACTACGCAAAGCATTTTGATGCAGTTTTTTAATAGATAGAATTGTTAAAGAGGAAGGTTTATATGTGTATAACATCAGGCTACAACCAACAGGTGCGGAGCAGTAATGAGAAATGTTGCAAAATCAGGGTGATGCAGACGAAGTTGCGCGGGTCGGCTAGTTCTAATAATAATTAGTCTGGCAATGTCATGCAAAAAGATACACCAGAAGATTAGATAAAATAATTATGATAATTGCCGAATGATGTTGTTGCTTGTGAATAAAGAATCTTTGCAATATACATGAGTGACCGACCTCTAGGCCCGTATTCTAGAATCCCGCTCAAATTTGAATTTCGATTCGTAACCAAATTTAAGGACAGAGTGCATGATCATTCACCATTTTAAACAACGTTCCGTTATGACAGTGGCATTGAAAAACTCAAATTGATAACATCTGAGTACAACAATTATTCCATTTACCAAAATTACTCGATTATCGATCTGTTTCAGTAGCAATGAGTCCACCGGCCGAATTACACGCGGGCCGAGGTGCGATCGAAGGCACTAACGAAATAGCTCCACATGAGCATATCGTAAATATTGACTTTGTGAAAAGTGTTGAAATATCTGTTACGGAAATGGAAGTCAACGCAAACGGTATATGTATAAAGTTTTTATAAATATTATCTGAAATATTGGATATGATCAATGTACATTTAGAAAATGAGAAAATAGCCAGATAAATGCTATTTTATTACTGAAAAATTACCCGCATAAGCAGTGCTTTAGAGTGTAGGCTAATCGTTGTCAGGTTTCGGTTTTGTAAATTGGAATAGAATAGACTCGTATGAATAATTTTTCCTTAGCTTTTTCCTAAAACATACACACCAACCAATAATACACTTCGTAGATTTCAAAAGTTAACAGCCTCTGATAATGTGCATACTAGTTTTAAAAAGTGAGTATCTAAGCTTGCTTTAGGACTATTCCCTAAAAATATTATACTTATGATCCGTGTCCATTTGATGTAATGTTATGAATGTAATGTAGGTGAATGTCATTTATGTTAAACCGGTTTATTTACCGAATTCGAAAGTATGGCGCCGAAAATAGCAGTGGCATTATGTTAAAAATATTGTAATCAATTCTATTACAACAAACTAATTTTAGGTTTGTTGTATAATCATATAGTGTTGTGAAATATTCTCTAATATCCATGTATGTGTACTTATTTCGCATGATACATGATACATTTCGGTTGCTAATATTCTTCAAACAAAAATTCCTACGTGTTCTTAATCTTCATGTACTTTTCCAAATGTTAAAAGTATTCTCGAGAGGGAAATACCCCGGAGAAATAAAGTGTGAACAAACAGGAATTAAATATCGCGTTAGTTTATACCATGGCCTTCTAAGTATTATTAAGAATTCTATGGTCTACACTGTTAACAAAATATTACCATCCCAGCGAGTGATAGCATTAACATATACTATTTATAGATAATATTAGTTGATGACACTCGGTGGAACTTATTGTTATATATATTTTTATTGCAATATCATCACGACGACGGTGGCGACGCAAAGTACGCCTCTCCATATTCGGGGGCTAGATGGGGACACCATGGCTCACACATTAGGGGAAGGGGGTCATCTCAATTAGATGTCCCCAGGGCGACCGGGGTGCGAGAGATATGTCTTTTTTACTCGAAGACCCATTGACGGCGTTCGTTTTAGTCAGTTCGAGTTCGACATAATCATCTCCACCGACTTTGGCGGAGGCGGTATTCGTGGGGAGTTTGCCTGACGAGTTGTGGGAGAGTTTGTTTGACGGAAAAAAGATAATAGCAGTATAAATATTGTTAAATAATAATCTATGGTGTATTTGTTAGTTACACAGACGCACAATGGCCCAAAACGGGGAGGGCTAGGTGCGGACAAAGGAGTCCCATTACAATAGTTACAGAGATTGCCTAAAAGTTACCACAGATCTGAAACATATTTGTTTTTCATATTTCAAACGTGCGTAACCTTATTACAGTTCGTTTGTAAAAATATTAAGTACAAAAAAATTTGTCGCTCCAGATTCGAAGGTTCTAAAACAATAGTGCCACTGCCTTACAACATAATATATGTTTTTCTTATTGTTGTGGGTACTAATAATATGCTCTATGGTTATACACAAAATAAACATTTAAATAAACTTGAAACACCCGTCATAGCCACCAGTTTGGTCAGATTTAACTAGCTTTTTTTGAAGGCTTTTAGACTCAAATCGGTAATTTACAATTTCGTGCTGTACGCGTGAATAGTTAATTCGAAAGGAGAAGGTGTTTTTTTTAATTTAACGTAAATATTAAATAATAATGTAAGTATCTGATGCAATTATCAAAATTGCAAATTAAAAAACACAGCCTTATCTAGGCGTTGAAAATTTCAAACCCAAACCTGCATCTAATATGCAAACCAAATTATTTTTGTGATTAAGACATATAATTGATGTTATTACCTTTACAAAATGAAATGACCTACGAGCAATAAATTACCAATCGAACAAAGAATATTCTTTGCAACTTACGTTTAAATGGCATCGTGTATAGTGAATGAAAGGCATTAAATAAACTCTACCCCATTTAATTTTATACTTGAAGTGTATTCTATCAATCCGAAAGTTTTGTAATCTACATGAATTGACAATGGTCAACAAATTAGCAGAATCAGGGAGCTGGATGCGACCGGGACTCAATGCTTATATGATGATAATGACTTGCATCTTGACATACGGGCTAATAGCATAATTTAAGGGCTAAACCTATTTTTGTATTTTATAACCTGTAATGTAACTTTTTTAAGTACATAAATAATAATTTTTTACTAATTTACTTAATTTTAATTACTAATAATTGTCAACTATTGTCAAGGAACTGAAATTACAAAGAAAATCATTTAATTTTGGAATTGTGTTAAAATTCAAATTATATGGAATTGTGTAGAGCGAATGAAACGATGCAATAAACTCTTTCTCATTTCATTTGTAACTTTACGTCAATAAAATAAAGCCGAAAATACCATGGCAGTTTTTGCGATCTCAGTAGTGTCACTATGGTTAAAAATTAGTAGAATCGGGGTCCTGTTATACTTATATGTGATGAGCCTGTAGAACAATCATTGTTCTACAGGCTCGAACAATCGAGACACGTCGTCAAAGACTAGGGTAGGATTGACGCCTTATTTAACACAGGTTGCCCTCAACCGAGTTATGAAAACCCCTCGCCACTGATCCCTATGCAGTCTGCGGGTATTTGTAAGGATCTTATCGAATATGCATCTGTTTTAAGACACTTAACTACCTTTTTTTTTTATACTACGTAGGTGGCAGACAAGCACACGGCCCACCCGATGGAAAGCGGCCACCGTGGCCTATGAACGTGTGCAACACTAAGGGTGTCACACACGCGCTGCCCACCCTGAAGGAACGGGGGAGAGCTGGGAAGGGGTGAGGAGGCTAGGAAGGGGAGGAGAAGGGGTATAGTGAGCTCTGGCTACCCTACTTACCGGCGGGAACACAACACGATGGTTATTATGACCGCGGTCTTCTGTAGGGCGGAGGTACTTCCCCAGTTGGACAACTCATTTCGGACGGGAGATACCGTCGTGTCCTACCTCCGTTTACCTACCTCATAAATTCATAAACTTCTATTGCGGGAAAATCGTGTGTAGTCAAGTATGTCATTCTGGTAACGTATCTACACCTATTATTATGTAGACTTTTATGAGCAAGATACATAAACTAGCAGTGTTGTCACAATGAATGAACTATAGTATTAACTTGTATCGAGTCGGTAAGTCTTAGTATTAATGTACAATATTGCATTACAACACAAGGCCACATAATGCTCATTGATATTATATAATACATCTATTTATCTGCAGTGTATTTTACTGCCTAAACAAAACAGGGCCGCGCACTCTTTTGTTTAAAACCTTCCAGAAAATATGTCTACGAGTAACATTTCATGCAATATGTCAATATTTCGATTTGTCAAATCCAAATTAAATGTCTTAAGGCGAGGTTGCAGTGAGACAAGTAGGTATTTTACGTCGCCTCAGTACCTCAGCCCCCGCAGCCGAATCGAGTGTAATCGACGCAACGAGCGGGCAGCGCGGGCGGCGCGCAGGCGCGCGCCGTCGTATAGTATAACCCGCTACGCGAAAAGTTGAGACTCGCGTTTGTTACAAAAACTAAGAAACTTTGATGGAGCCCAAAAGCTGACAAAGGGTGACACCTAAGACCTGAACATATAGGTCATAGGCCACCGTGACCCTCTTCGCATCAGGTGGGCCGTATGCTTGTCTGCCACATAAGTGATATGAAAAAACATATTGTTCTGGATGAAGGGAGGGTGGGATTGATTGTAAGAATTCATCGGAATACTCACTATAGGCTATGTGTACCTTTTTCACTTACATGAAAAAAAATCACTTAAATTTAACATACATATTTTTGTATTTTCATTTCATTGGAACACATGAACATACAGAAAAAATAAAAGCGTCTTCAAAAAACAAAACCTATTGAAAAGTGAAACAAATAAACACATTACAACTTCTTTGCGTCGCGCAGTCGGGTAAAAAAGACATTTTGTGCTGCCTACTGATCTGTTAGTAGATAGATAGTTAGTAGAATATGCACGCCGTCACATGCAATCCTAAAATCAAGTCAAGTTTCTTTCAACTTGACTGGCATTTTAGGGTTTAGGTTTAGGGAGACGCCCAAGATCGTGTGAAGTGGAAGAGGAAGAGCCGGAAGGCGGACCCTGAGCGAGTTCACCTTGGCCTTGGATGAAGTCAGGAAAATAAGTCTCTATGAGGATGGTGATGATGAAAACGCACAATTCAAAAATTTTCAAATATGATATTATACTCTCTGTTTGTAGCACTAGAGCCAGCCTCAACTAGATTGGATTGATGCTGATGTGAAGTGATCGAAAGAACATGGTTTTCTTTATTTTCTTTCTCTTCGTTCAAGACGGTGCTTCTAATAGGCATACCACGGATATGCCTTGGATCAACTAACTCCGGCAACAGACTCTTCATATAAAACTGAATTATTCGTTGTTCCATTTTATCGGTCCAGAACTGGTCATCTCTCTCTATATATTCTATATACACTGGTTCTGTTTGAGACACCCATAAACCAAAATACACATTTTGCGCCCCGTCACATGCAACTGACCTTGGTAAAACCAATTACTATTTTTATTTATGGTAAATTGTTAAATTGGATTTTATTATTTTCTAGAGACTTTTCTAAACCATTTTTTGACGCAATCAAAGAGCACTTGACTTCGACAATTTTATCATTTCCAACAAGACCATCTGGAGTGGCTCCTATAAAAGGGTATTTGCGGTCAATAAAAAGTTCACACTGATCTATTTTTATGTTTTCCTGTTGTTCCATTTGCTGTATGGAATGTTTCTCGTTTTCGATGCCGTGAGCTACTGAAACCACTTGGTTTAGATTTTTTATATAGGATTATTTTTTACTAATGGTGCACTATCTATTGTAACTTTTCGTTTACAAATGGGACCGAAGTTTGAAGCTGTTGTTATTTTTTTTCTTAGTTCGAGCCATTTACTTGAATCTCTTTGTAAAATCGTTGATCGTTCAATACGATTCCTGTCTGCTGTTTCATCAGGTTTATGAGATATTTTTTTTTACAAGTTATATAATATTCAAATATGTCACAGATTTTAGTAAAAGTACTGATAGTTACGTGGCAATTTGCAAACTAGAATTAGAAACGTCTACGGGCTGTTCAACACCAGCGGTTTTTCGTCTTCTCATTGCAGCACTGTAACATAAAATATGTATAATTATACTCAGCCGCGGTAGCCTAGTGACTAAGGCCATCTATTTAATAAAAAATAATAACTCCGACCAACTACTGACGTGAACCCATTTGTAATTTAGCTAAGAGTTAGGGGCTAAGAAGACTAGAGTTTAGAGTCATCAATAAAAGCCTACCAAAATTTTTAGAGCCATAGATATAGACTAGTTATTGTAATTTACACAAATTCAAATTTTTATATACCTACTGTACATTTTTTGTACAGTGGCACAAAAGAAAAAAAATAAATAAACATAAATTAAAAAATAAATTAAATTGACAGCACAATTGTGCGAGCGAGAGAAAGTGATAAGCTCCGCCATTTTAGAATTCTTCCTTTAATGAACCGAGTTATACCCATTTTTTCAGCGAAACCGAATTTATGTAATAACGTGCGGGGGTGAAGCTCGCAGAAACAAACAGCACACATCCTACCTTGAACGCGCCTCGGCGGGTACTGACTCAACTGACTGACCGCTGCGAGCGCTCAAATGCAAAGATTTTGAGGTTTTATAAATTTTTGAAAAAAATAATAATTGCTTGATAAAATATAATTTTACCAGTCGCTAGATATTTTTATGCTCTTTATAATGATATCAATCTCGGCATTATTTGATGATGGCGTCTTAGTGTAAAACGTGTTTGAAATATCGATTTGGAGCGTTTTAGACCCATGTTTGACGCTAATTTCTATCGAGGCAATTATCATGAATCGTGTTTCTGTTTTCACAGGACCCTAGAAGGTATAGTCTATTTTATGAATGTGCTTTTTATTTAGCGCAATTTGCTATATTACTTGATATCCAGACGTTTAAAAATTTTAAAAATTACCGCAACCTGGCCTTAAAACGGTATTCGGTTGTGGTGGAATCGTTGTAATCGTCGTCGGTCGCAGACAAAAAAAAACGTTTCCTCGTAATATTAACATCGAGATCGTTTTTGACATTAAAACAATGCAAAATTAATCAATTAATTTTTATTGCGAGTATTGGCCCATTTCCATTAAAACGGTAATCATTTTTTGACGTTTGGGAGATTCAGTGTAGACCTAAATAAGGGGTCGTCTCGAAAGAGAGAGTCCTTGGTCTGTCGGGATTCGAGAGATATGTTGTTTATTATATCAGCTGCTAGCTAAAAATGTAGACCTAGACTGAATTTAGAACGTATTTTTATTAAACCTTCTCACGAGGGACAGAACATTCCTCCATGGGCATTCTGTGTTAGTTAGTTATGATAACAACTGTAATATTTTAGGAAAATATTAAACTGTTCTTGCTAATAATAACCCTGCACGGTAGGCATCCATTACACTAGTAAAGTAGTTTTGGGATTCAAATAATTTTTAATGTATTTTAAATTCTGAGCTAATTAAAAACCATTGTTAGATAAACTTGTGTTATAAGCGTAGTGGTAGTTAATGTTTATAATTTACATTTTTATTCTTCCTCATTATTTACAACCTTATTATATTCTTATTTAACTTCCTATATTTCGAAGTCAATGTTAAGAATCCTTTATTATGAATGACCATTAAAAGGGTAGTTACATTCCATCAAAACAGAAAATATTTTCATAATGTTCAGGTATTTAATTTTTTCTTGTTGTAATAGGTAAAATAGAATAGGTTTTATTGCAACTTAAATGAGACTTTTTAGTTTTATTATTCATCGATTCGAAAAAAATATGCTATTATACTGCTTCCATACGGCTTTCATCGATCGGACGATAGTCACGATAACATGTTGTGGTATTCCATTCCATTCCTCTTGGATTACATTTTGCAAATTACTAAGTGTTTCTAGGGTAGAATCTTTTGCACGAATTCGTCTCATATACATTTGAATTGATCTGCTATACGTAATATGTATGTATTTATGAAACAAAAACGTTAATAAGGAACTATGTTGCTTTCTGGGAGGACCTGGTATGGTTGGAATGAGTAACAAAGGCTCAATTAAGAGACCAAGTGCGGAAAAGCCCAGTCTAAACAAACAAACAAACAAACAACACCATCACATAACATAAACTCACGCCTATATCCCCGAAGTGGTAGCCAGAGATGCTAGCATCCACATTTCACCAGTTTATGTGTAGGTCCCAATGTAATAGGTGGCGAGTCTATTGCCATTAACCGGGCACTTATAAACCTGCGATAAATACACACATAACTTCGAAAAGCATCGAAAAGTCATTGGTGTGTGCCATAGTAAGACCAGGGATTGAACCCGAAACCTCGTCTCAGCAGTCCATTACCCATACCACTAGGCTAACTATGTTTACTTATCTCTATTCTAACCACTTAGCAAAGCCTTATTTGGCTCTAGGTTCCATCATTTACTGTCCCACGTAACATGGGGATGAGCCTTTTGCAGTTTTGAAGAGCAATCATTCATATCCCATGACTCATAGTCGCCTTCTACAACACCTACGCACAGAGATGAGGTGGTCCATTCTGCTCCACACCAATACCGTAATTATGAGATTGTCGCATTTTGGTTTCATTAAGCCTTAGTTGCACCAACTACATGTTAAAGTAAGCGTTTACATCAAATTTAACATTAACAGTAACATTGATTCTAATGGTTTCTGCTAATGTGTTGCACCAGTGTATTTAGTAGCTCGGTTAAAGTTATCTTTTTGATAGAATTTGACGTTAACAATTAACAGTAACCGGCCGAACGTGGCCGGTTACAGTTAGCTCCAAGTTATGACGTCATTTTAACTATTGTCAAATGGTGCAACTTGTTTTAAACCTGTCCGGTACTTAAATGCACTGTTAATGTTAAAGTAAGATGGTACAACCCAGCCTAAGAGTGTAACTGATCAAAGACTGTTTAACCAGATACAATCTGATTGTAAACAGGATATACATACCGAAACATTACATGCTTGAATGTGTATAAACGTACATGTAGATATTGTTGATGTAGCATACAATGGTCACGCTATTTAAACACCGGTGTTTGACATTGACAATGGCGTGCACTTGAACTATGTATGTGATGTTATACAATCTTCGTAATAAGGTAAATGTTTGGAAACAACAGTTGAATAGTAATAATATTGGTAAATGGTATTTTATCGATTGATTGCCGTCTTTGCTGGCATACCTATGCCTTAATTAATAGCATTTTATTACTTTTCGCGTAAATAAACTATACAGGGTGTAAGGGGAACGCTCCCGAATAGGGTGTAAGGGGAACGCTTCCGAAGCCGAAGGCCCCTGGTAGAACTCATGGTACACAACATATTGGCATGAAAAAAAAATAACGGCTAAGCAATTTTTTTTTTAGATTTTTTTTTTACTCTTTTTATTTTTTTTTCGCAATGTTTACTATATTTGAATATATATGAAATTGAGGCATTAATATGCAAACTTTTTCAAATTGTCCAATATTTTCTCACGACCCTTCTCTTACAGGAAAAATGCTCTGACTACTTGAGATTCGAAATTCTCCAGTAATTATTGAAAAATCGTTATGGTTTCTGAAAGTTCGTAGATTTGTCGATAGAGCAAGGCTCCAAGGCTCCCCCTAAGACGTAAGGTTTCGTCTAGACATTTACTTTTTCCAATTTGAGATCGATAATAATCATTTTTTTTCATATCTACCGAATATAGTTTTAATAATTATTTTTTGTTATGAATAAAAATTTATTATTTATAGACCTCAGCAAATTTATAGACACTGGAGTCCACTTTTGGACCTCAAATATCTTGTGGAGATCTATAGATCGAAGCTAATTACCAGGTATCAGCTAGTATTCTGTCATATTATTCCATCGAAGCAGTACTATTCTTGTGTGTCCAGGGCCCCCAACATAGGTAAAGAGTGTAAGACAGCCCTGGTTATTATAATTTATTCTGTGGTCGAAGTAACTTGTTGTTTTTTATAGCATTTCATATCTGCATCGACAAAATAACCTATTGTATTTAAGATTAAACCTTAACCTACTGCCCTGGAACAAAGTTGTTTTATCCATAAACCAGTTATTACTCAAAACAATCAAACCTATATTTAGTAATTTGCTCGAGGGCTCGAGGCGAGGCTTACATAACATAACATAACATAAACTCACGCCTTTATCCCCGAAGGGTTAGGCAGAGGTGCTAGCACCCACATTTCGCCAGTCTATGTTTAGGTCCCAATGTAATAGGTGGCGAGCCTATTGCCATTAACTGGGCACTTACAAACCTGCGATAAATACACACATAACTTCGAAAAGCATCGAAAAGTCATTGGTGTGTGCCATGGTAAGCTGGGATCGAACTCGAGACCTCGCCTCAGCAGTCCATTACCCATACCACTAGGCTACCGCGGTTACATAAACCAATATATAGTTAAGGCCAGGTTGCAGTAGATTTTATAATTTTTAAACGTCTGGATAACAAGTAATATAGCAAATAGCGCTAAATAAAAAGCATATTCATAAAATAGACTATACCTTCTAGGGTTCTGTGAAAACAGAAACACGATTCATGATAATTGTCTCGATAGAAATTGGCGTCAAACATGGGTCTAAAACGCTCCAAATCGATATTTCAAACACGTTTTACACTAAGACGCCATCATCAAATAATGCCGAGATTAATATCATTATAAAGAGCATAAAAATATCTAGCGACTGGTAAAATTATATTTTATCAAGCAATTATTTTTTTTTTCAAAAACTTATAAATCCTCAAAATCTTTGCATTTGAGCGCTCGCAGCGGTCAGTCAGTTGAGTCAGTATCAGTACCCGCCGAGGCGTGTTCAAGGTAGGACGTGTGCTGTTTGTTTCTGCGAGCTTCACCCCCGCACGTCATTACGTACAATCGGTTTCGCTGAAAAAATGGGTATAACTCGGTTCATTAAAGGAAGAATTCTAAAATGGCGGACCTTATCATTTTTTCTCGCTCGCACAATTGTGCTGTCAATTTAATTTAATTTATTTTTTATTTATGTCAATTTTTTTTCTTTTGTGCCACTGTACAAAAAATGTACAGTAGGTATATAAAAATTTGAATTTGGTGTACAATAACTAGTCTATATCTATGGCTCTAAAATTTTTGGTAGGCTTTTATTGATCACTGCTCTAATCTTCTTAGCCCATAACTCTTAGCTAAATTACAAGGGTGTTCACGTCAGTAGTTGGTCTGAGTTATTATTTTTTATTGAATAGATTGCCATATTGCCTCCTTTCTCGACGTTGACGGAGACGGAGCACCTATACCAACATTCACTATTAAATTCATCGGGATATTTACCATGTTTGTCTATTTTGTTGAATAACCGATATTTCGGCGCTGTTGCAAGCGCAAAAACCGTGCGAGCCGATACAGTGAGTGTTGTGTGTCGTGATCGAGTGCAATGTGAGAACGCGGACAGTGGTAGTGGTGACGCGCGTAGTAAACGAGTAAGAAAGAGGGTAGACCGATACGGTTGGCCTCAATAACAACTAGCTCGGCGGTCATCAGTACACCGTGATCATGGCGCTTGCAACAGCGCCGAAATATCGGTTATTCAACAAAATAGACAAACATGGTAAATATCCCGATGAATTTAATAGTGAATGTGTAAATGACCATGTCAATCTAAAATCATACACCTATACCAACAGTTGACCATTTCAAATATTTGGGATCAATAATCAGCAACGACGGCAAAATGTAATCCACAGAACAGCAACGGGATGGATGAAGTGGAGACAACTCACAGGCGTAATGTGTGACAAGAAGATGCCCCTTAAGCTTAAAGGCAAACTGTACAAAACGGCCATAAGACCTGCCATACTCTACGGTACAGAATGTTGGGCATCTACCAAACAACACCTGTCAAAGCTTCACACTACAGAAATGCGCATGTTACGCTGGTCAGCGGGTGTCACACTGCTGGACAAAGTACGCAATGCCCACATCAGAGGAAGCTATAAAATTGCCCCGATTACAGACAAGGTCAAAGAACGGCGCCTACGATGGTATGGACATGTGCTCCGCCGTACGTAGGACCATATGGTACGAGTAGCCCTAAACCTACCGACGACGAAGCGACGCCGTGGAAGGCCTCCCGCCACTTGGTTGACGACAGTGCAGGGGGACCTGGAGGAATCCGACATGCACGCTGAAACAGCGAAGGATAGAGAGAGATGGAGAAGGCAGACAAGGAGAACCGACCCCAGATAATGGGAAGAAGGCTAAAGAAAAGAAGAAGAAGAATAGATTGCCTTAGTCACTAGGCTACCGCAGCTGAGTATAATTATACATAGTTTATGTTAGAGACCCCGAAGACGTTTCTAATTCTAGTTTGCAAATTGCCACGTAACTATAAGTACTTTTACTAAAATCTGTGACATATTTGAATGTTATAAAACTTGCACAAGAAAATTATCTCATAAACCTGATGAAACTTACAGCAGACAGGAATCGTATTGAACGATCAACGATTTTACAAAGAGATTGAAATGAATGGCTCGAACTAAGAAAAAAAACAGATATAACACCATTAGTAAAAAATAATCCTGTATAAAAAAATCTAAACCAAGTGGTTTCAGTAGCTCACGGCATCGAAAACGAGAAACAAGCCATACAGCAAATGGAACAACATGAAAACATAAAAATAGATCAGTGTGGACTTTTTATTGACCGCAAATACCTTTTCATTGAAGCCACTCCAGATGGTCTTGTTGGAAATGACAAAGTTGTCGAAGTCAAGTGCTCTTTGATTGCGTCAAAAAATGATTTAGAAAAATCATTAGAAAATAATAGAATCCAACTGTCCAAAATAATAAATGTCTTTTTTACCCGACTGCGCGACGCAAAGAAGTGGGAATGTGTATATTTATGTTTCACTTTCCAATAGGTTTTGTTTTTTGAAGACGCTTATATTTTTTCTGTATGTTCATATGGTCCAATGAAATGAAAATACAAAAATATGTATGTTAAATTTAAGTGATTTTTTTTCTCTACCTATACAATGAAAAACTATAACATTATGTGCCCGAATCTAACTTACTGCTTTTACGATATACGTACCGTGGCGTAGTAACACCCTAGCTTGGTGACATCACAGACATGTTTCTATGACGAGTACCTACTCTAAAATAGCACTACAATCTCCCGCACGCAATTTCATGTATGTTTTTTTTATAATTTAAAACAGTGTTGCTACACAGTATATACACATATAAGTGGAAAAGGCACACAAAGCCTATGGTGAGTATTCCGATGAACTCTTACAATCAATCCTACCCTCCCTTTATCCAGAACAACATTTTTTTTTATATCACTTATGTGGCAGACAAGCACACGGCCCTACTGATGCGAATCGGGTCACGGTGGCCTATGACCTATATGTTCAGGTCTTAGGTATTGTCTATATACACATATATAAACCATATACACTTGTCTATACGATTACGATACTAAACGATTACGATACGGCTATACTTAGTTTTTGTAACAAACGCGAGTCTCAAGTTTTCGCGTACCGGGTTATACTTACTATGGGATTGCGCGCGCCTGCGCGCCGCCCGCGCTGCCCGCTCGTAGCGTCTATACACTCGATTCGGCTGCGGGGACTGAGGTACTGAGGCGACGTAAAATACCTACTTGTCTCACTGCAACCTCGCCTTAAGACGTCGCAACGTCTTAACTATATATTGGTTTATGTAATTGTGCATGCATAGTCGCAGATAGACATACATAAATACGTAGAAAGCATAGTAGGCAGCACTAGTGTAACGCCCTTGGTGTTACAAAGGTCCATAGGCCATTTCCATCAGGTGGGCCGTGTATTTGTCTGCCACTTAGGGTATAAAAAAGCATTCTTAAGTATTAATTGCTAACTCCTAAGTGAGAGTCTTTTGTCGGCAACACAGCTCCACTAACAAGGTATACTCTCCAAAATATGGTTATCCCCTTAGATTATAAGGTTATTCCTTTGCTCTCTGGTAAAGAAATGGTATTCAACGAAAATTCACCTGAGTTTCTTGCTTATACGTTCTCAAAGGATCCAACTTAGCGAACTAGCAAAAGAATCATTTTCAATGATTTACTTGGGTACTTTATTTTAATATTTTGACAAATAAAATTATAAAATTTTGACATTCATAGGTACTCGTTATGTGTCTAAACTGAAGAACTAAATTAATTATGTGATTCTTTGTTATATGGCTATATAAATCCCCTTATCTACTAAACAGTATTTTGGGATTACAAGTGACATAAATCACCTTACTATACTTTGTAAAATATAGCTTGGGTCCTATGACAGATGTCAAAATGAGGTTCATAGGGATGTCCGAAATTCGATGAAAATATCGATACTACCAGCTATTATTAATGCATGTTCCATATAATTAGATTTAATTTAATAGTATGTATGTATTTAATTGTAATGAGAACGGAATATACGTAGCATACAAGGCGTCGGCACTTGTACTGATGAGAATGAGTGGAGTGGATCAGTGGAAGTTCATATCAAACAAGATGTTGGCGCGTGTATCTTTTGCCTATATCATGGTCCAAGAGCCAAACGCGGCGAGTCTTCTTACAAAACCCAAAAACAGGTTCAGGGCGTTGATGGATTGAATGTAAGATTTCATTTAGGTACTCAATATTATTTAGGATCAAGAATATTGAAATATAAATATTATTATGATATTAAAATACCTAAGCAATAAGATTAAATTCTAATTATTTATTGCTTGTATTAATTTCAATTTTAAATTAAGCTTTATTCAAAGGATGGATAGTTTATAGTATGTGGTCACGATGATTCATCGCCCATCACTAATTAGCTCGGTATGCCCATAAAGTATGACATTGACCGCTACTACATTCATTATTAGAAAATTCAAGACTTCATGTGCGGGATTTCACTGACAGCTGTCATAGGACCCAAGCTACATTTTACAAAGTATAGTAACTTTATAAATTGTAGTTGTTTACATTGAAAACGTTCAGTAAATTTATGCAATAAATAATCTTTTACATGGTATTTTTGTAATATTTAAACCAACAAGATCATAACATTCAAATGTAGTCAATGAAAGTTGTATATTGTACGCATGGGTAAATTTTTATCACGCTTTTTGTATAGTACAGTGAAAGTTAAAAAGGTATGCCAAAAAAGTCATGAAAGTAGCACAGATAAAATAACTCATTCTATAATAATAGGATGAATAAACGTACTTTGAGTTTATGAACTCCATTAAGTTTTACGAGGCTTGCCAACCAACCAAACCTGTTGGTTGACGGACAATATTCTTTTGCAAGCTCTTCTCGGGCTTGAGAAGTTAGTCAGCAGATGCTAAACAAGCAAAATGTATCGAAACATGGATTGAAAGCGTCGGAACGGAATGCGGACGCTCGTCTCCAATGGCTAGGAGTCGAACCCGGGACCGACCCGAAAATTTTTGCCACCGGCGCGGCGACGCAACGCTTCTACTTAGTTTCACAATGAGAATTTATTCGAAATTAACGATCTGTTTTAGAACGATTTTGTCAGTGTTCCGTACGCCTTGACCCTTGAAGACCTTTTGTTAGGTAATTTTACTTTTTTAAGCGTCTTTATCTTGTGTAATTACTTAGTAAGCCATAGTTTTGTAGTATTTATTCTTTTTTTATACCACATAAATAGGTTCCATAAGGTCAACAGCACGAGTTTGAGACGCGGTAACCACTTTCCATCGGGTGTGTCGTGCGTTTTTCTGCCACCTAAGTGGTAGAAAATAAACAAAAATTCACAAACAGTCAATAAATAATTAATTTAATGTCAGTATACAGAGATAATATTTAATCAAAGAGATATCAGTAGGTACGAGTACAGGCGGTAGCCTAGTGGTATGGGTAATGGACTGCTGAGACTAGGTCTCGGGTTCGATCCCAGGTTTTACCATGGCACACATCAATGACTTTGCTTTTCGAAGTTATGTGTGTATTTATCGCAGGTTTATACAGGCCCGGTTATTGGCAATAGGTTCGCCACATTGGGACCTAAACATAAGCTGGTGAAATGTGGGTGCAACCACCTCTGCCTACCCCTTCATAGGCATGAGTTTATGTTATGTTATTATTACATATATATGTATATTGCTGGTGTGTCTAATAAATAAATAAATAAATAAATAAGAAATAGTAACTGAAACTTTGTAGTTTTTCGTACTACGAGCACCGTTCTTTCAGAATTCAAACTTTCCTATGAAAAGTTTCACACGAAGGAAGCATTAATTTCTATTAATAAACGTAGAATATAATAAATATTAATTTTCCCCTTGAGACAACTGTTAGTTCTCACATCGCAGCCTTATTTTATTAATGCAATCCGAAGAAAATGTTCTAGACAGTTTCTAGTCTAATCGATAACACTTTTCTTAGTTTTCTTCGTTTACATAAATTATTCCAGGGTGTAGACAACTTATAATAGCACCGAGCGAATAAAACCTCTTGTCTATCCATACTAAATATTGTAACTCCGATAGCTAAGTAGGTTATTCGGTTGATAAATAAGTCTGGCAATGAAGTGTTCACTCAAATTGCTAGTCAAGAAAATTACAGTACCTATCTAGATAAAGTAAATGTTTGGAAATAGACGAAAAAAAGATAAGGCCGCTGAGTTTCTTGCCGGAGTCTTCTCAAACCGGGGCCGCATTTCGAACCGGTGGTGCACTGCAGTTTTTTTTCCATGCGTAAAATCCCCAAGGATATGATGATTATGTCGGATTCGCACCCGCCAAACGCACGCCGTCTATGATGAGACTTTGATTGCACAAGGTGAGATTATACAAGACGAAACTCTCACCCCGGCAGACCCGAGGACATTTTCTTTGAGATAACCCCCATCCTGCAGTCATGCTGGTTCTACATTTACGTTGTATTTTACATTATAGCAATAATAGTGCAAAGTACAGTTTTTATTCATATTTAATGTAGCGTTATGGCACTCGGGAGACGAATATATTTCATTTGAGACATCATCCATCAAAATCCGACCAGCCGTTAGGCCTGTTGAGGGAAACAAAGAAACAAACAAAACTTATAACGATAATTTTTGCTGTTATTTTCACCGGGCACTTATAAACCTGCGATAAATACACACATAACTTCAAAAAGCTTTCGAGTCATTGGTGTGTGCCATGGTAAAATCTGGGATCGAACACGAGACCTCGTCTCAGCAGTCCATTACCCATATCAGTAGGCTACCGCGGTTGTGTAGTGAAATATCATCATAAATATACTCACATTGCATGCTCTATAAGTGCATAAACTGATAAATGAAATTGGTACCACGGTAGCACAGACAGGTTTTAATCGGTTCGGGTCTGACATACCAACCAACCTGAGGATCAAATCAAGGGGAGGTTAAGAGGCTCGAAAGGTTTTGTGCCCGTATATAGAGGACTTCACAATCACATGTCTACATAAGCATGCCTACCTACCAAAAATTATGTCGCAGTACCAGCGGCGATTTGTACAATTTAGCTGCCACGGCCACATTTCCAGTAGATCTATCTAATCAATTCATGTCAGGAGCATTTTCGACAGCACAAGTTGTAGGTGTGTAAGTTTACATAATCGATCTATGTACCTTACTTATATTGGGTCCATAAAATTTGCTGACCTGGTCAGGTAGTCCATTATTACCATTCGTATGACCATAGTGCTACTTATAAAACAATGAAATAATAGAGGCTTATTCAGTAATGGCTGTCCGCTGTACATTCAGCCTGCTACGTAACTAACAGTGTTAGTTTAAAAAAAAACGAAATAGAGTGCGATATTTTATGGTTGGCCAAAAACTAAGCACCTCAAAATCTTTTGAGTTCGTGCACCTTCCGCTGCGCACAGGCATTATTTTCAGAATTAAAGAGAGAGTGAGAGACAAACGGCAGGGAAATCGGTCAGCACTCAGCGATCCAGGCAAGGGAGTGAAGAAGAGAGAACTAATTAAAATAGCCGCTGGCAATATCTGTCATATTGTACCTGGGACCAATTCAACACCACATCATAAGTCAGAATGTGGTGCTCGGATATACCCAGAAAGACCACGTTTAGCGCCTGCTCAAAAATAACCCTACAACATGAATACATTCATAGTGTAGACTATAAAATTTATTCATAGTGTAGGTGTGTTCTTCTGAAACATGAGGTTTCTAAAAACATCAATTACTGCCATCTATCGTACAACTACCATACTACAAAAGCTGATTATAAACTGTGCAACAAAGTAGTTTCATTTACGGACACACCTGAGCATGGCACTAACTTAGTGTCTTAACATTCACTCTGGATAGTTATTCATTCATTGCACGGTCATTCATTCATTACTATTGACAATTGGATTTTCATTCACTAGGGATGTCGGAAATGGAATAAAGTATCGATATATATTTGTATCGATATTAAAAAAATATATCAATATCGATATTGATATTTTTATAATAAAATATCGATATATCGATATATCGCTATGATTTGCCAGAGAATAATGGCACTCTGAATATTAATTTTATTTTTATACACCTACGTATATATTACCGGCAATGTGTATAAACCGGTTTTCTATAAATGTCTAAGCAATATATAGAATGCCCATTGTACAGCCAGTAATGTATGAAATGTTATCAAGAAACATAATTCAAAGCTAAAAATAAAAAAAAAACATTTATTCTGTATAAACCAAACGGCAGTACAAAATTTGTCAATAACAACAATATTTTATAAATTAGTGAGCAAATGGACCATCGCGCCGGTTCGAATCGCAGCCCCGGCCTGAGAAGAATCCGGCAAGAATAAATAAATGGTGGTCACAAAAAAAACTACCACGAAGGCTAATGCAGGAGCTCCGTTTCCACCTTCGCTTTCTAATCTACATCTATCCAAATTGAGTCGCAGTGTCCACACCGCGTAATTTGGCTTGGATAGATTAGGTTAGAAGTAAGCTCAAGGTAATATTTATATAACGATGTAGAAATCGGATTTCCGCAAAGCCATTCGCAAATACAACAACAGCAGGCATTCTATATAAAAGCATACGTTGCCTAAAAGTGTTAGTTGAAAAGCTTTCCTTTCAGGACTTTTTTATCAAAATAAATATCGTTTTTTATACGTTTTCGATACCTGGAATTTAATATCGATACATCGATGTATCGAAGAATTAAATATCGCTCAAAAATATCGATGTTTAGAAAAAATAATATCGATATATCGATGTATCGATATTTTTTCAACAAGCCTATCATTCACTATTAATGTCAAACAGCTGACGGGTACTGCGTTCTTTCTTGAGTCACTTCTTTGTAGTAATCGTGTTTAGCAACAGTTCTATAATTTCAAAAGATAAAAGGTGTTGCAGTGTGGAATAATTAAGAGGTTTAAGCTGATAAAACAGATAAACTATCGTATAATCATTAAACATTCTGTCACATAATTTGTGAAACAAGTTACAAGATCAGAAACAATCGGAAAGTTACAACTTTATAATGACGGGTAAGTTGACTTCCTACTTTTACATAAATAATTACATAAAAGTAGGTAATCTTTTATATTTTTATATCTAGTATATTGTTATTGTCTAAATGCTCTGATTTTGGTAATAAGTATGTACGTAATACGTTCAAACATAACATAGATAAGTTATTTACCCTGAAACTCATGCTAAGGAAGTTTTAAATTTGGGTAAAAATAACTTCTCCATATTTAGGTATTGTTGTAATATCAGGAAGACATTAAAAATAATATATCTGAAACACTACAACTATTTATTTCTAATTGGAATCCTCTGGTAGGTGCTCCTCCTTAAAAAGTACATAATGATTCTAACTATGAGTTTTTTTTCATTTGAAATAATTGTTTTATTTTAGTAATCATTTAATTTGGGTAATACCTACGTCTTCCAGTACACCACAGCCTCCTTTTCAGGGTATTCACAAGAAAATTAGATTTAAAAAATGTTGCTCTCTCTTCCCTTGCCAGAACATCCACCACTATTATTGAGTATACGTAAGGTATGTGTTATTAAAACTTTACATTGCAAAATTGTTCTGGTACTGAGTATAGGGTGGTTTTGATTAATTTATGTAGCTATCCTAGTAACACCATAAAATAAACAGACAACTTTGTATTGTACATGAAAAATGTACAGTACAAAACTAATATAAATACATTCCATTTGTTCAGGTACTTAAATGAAGGTTTGTTTGGACTTGTAGCAACTTCTATAAAAAACATGATAAAAAAAATAAACTAGGCTAACTAATTAGTCTTCTAATTAATATCATATTAGTTATTAAAATGTGTTTTAAGCATAAAAATATTTTCAAAAAGTTTTAAAAAGACATCAAGATAGTTTATGTTAATTTTAATATGTAAACAATGGAGTAAATAAACTGTGGCCTTATCACTTAATGTAAATTAGTCCAGACAGACCAGTTTTTATTCACCTACCAATGACAGATGCAGTTTCAAAGTCCAAGTTCTGAGGTATAAAGTATACTGATAAATAATTACTGTGATTTAATGCACTTCGGTACAATTATAACCTTAGTAAACACAAGGAAAATTCTCTTGAAACCTTGTTCTTTTATGTACTAATATCAAGTAAGTTTATCTATCCATTATGATTTAACTTATGAACCGGAACTGAAATTTTATTTATGAATGTGAAAGAATTAAAAGATTTACTAATCATAATTTAAAATTCAGACAAACAGTTATGTTGTATGTGAACTGTTTAGAACCATATGACCTCATTAATACACATACAATGTTGGTATGCACAGACAGTACCTACATACTGACTAGACCCTGGCAGAGCCTGGCTACCATTTGTTAAAAGCAAACCAACAACAACGGGTACATTGGTGTGAGACTAAATCCTACCTTACCTATTCTGGTGGCGCCAGTGAAAGCATATACTTGTTTGACGAGGTTTTTATTAGAGATTTTGTGTGTCAGTAAATTTTAAACAATCAAGAAGCAGTAAATTGGTTTTTACATTGTTTATTCACACTCCTCATTAATGGACCTTGCAGTAAAACAGTAAACTAGTAAAATAATTTCCATTAAATGGTTACTACTTTTCTGCTGAGGAATAAGTACTTCTCAGGAGAAAAGTACGTAATACGAGAAGAGGACGTAGTAAGCCTTCCCGAAGAGCGAAACCTATGTTCGGGCCCTCTCCGTGAGTAGCGGCGCTGCCGTGAAACAAATTACTACATCACGATGGCAACTCAAAAATGCCATCGATTCTACAGAAGAAGGAGAAAAGTCTGCTCCAAAGCCAAAGCAAATATACGTAAATTACCAGCATACAAATTAAGTTATCTTGCGACCTTAAGATCTTCTGTTCCACAGATTGTTACGTCAATTTTAATCTACGTTGTACAGAGCATTATCAGTAATTAAGGTGATTGATATGAGGCAATCCTTTGGGCAAAGTTCATTTTATTGCTAAAACTGTCTCAACTAATAGTGGGTATTTCTGTAAATTACACTGAAATGTTATATTTATTGACATTGGATTCCAAAGACAGTTTGGAACTAAGTTTGGAAGTCCAAGAACAAGGGTTGGCAGATAGGCACACGGCGTACCTGATGGAAAGTGATTACCATAGCCTATGGACGTTTGCAAAACCAGAGACGTCACACCCGTTCTGCCGACCATGTAGAGGGCAGGGGGTAGTGAGAAGGTTAAAAGAGTTTCTGTACTGTCAGTGCAGCAGATAAAGCAGGGAGAAACCTTCTTCCCACTGACAACACAAAACCTCTGGCTACCCTACTCACCGGTCTAAACAACAGGGTAATTATAAACCGCGGTACTCTGTAGGGTGGAGGTATTCCCAGACGGACTGCTCAATTAGGACGGGACATAGCCTCAGGTCCTATCTCCATAAAAACCTACCATTGTGGATATCGTCATACCCTACCTCCATGAAAGACCTACCACTGTAAAACCAATTTAACTGAATCCTTTATAACATAAAACGTGATGACGTAGTTTAGTTCGATTGATCGCGGATCCTATCATTGGCGAAATCCAGTTCTAGTCATCATTCAGGTTTTAAATTTAAAGAAAAAAGATTGTAGGTAGTCACAACAATGCGTTTAACTATCCGCGGTTGATTAATTAGGTACAACCGGTTTTATTATATCAACAACATGTAATGTTGATGTCAGACTTACGTAAAGTATCCGTTGGTTATTCTACCAAACAAATACATAAATAAAACTACATATATTATGTCTTTGATTTGTAATTTAAATCAAAGATTCCAAGAATTTCTTTTGTATGATGACTAAGTACAAAGTTCGTTAATTATAACCTTAATTAATACTGCCAATATGTTTAAATAGGTATTTGTTTATAGCCCACTATCTATTCCTGCGATCTAGAATGAGGATACCGCAGGGTCCAATTATCGGTCCCTCCCCTACATTAAAATCATAGACATTTCGCTAAGTGCAAAATGCTTTGTATAAATTTTAACAAAAATTCGTACAATAACTCGCTTCCTGGTGTGGTGTGGTAATACAATTTTACTGCCAAGGTTAATTCGATCATTACAAAAAATATTTTGAATCTATGTTTAGCATTTGAAACTTTTGGAATATCTTGATGAGTCAATTCCTTCACAGTTCGTTCACACTTGCGTGGTGAGTTGCGCATGCATAAATTCATTATGTAAGCATACTTATACGAGTATACAATACAAACAATATTTTGAATACAAAAGACTTGGTTCCACGAATTTCTAAAATACTAAATGTAGATGCAAATTTTTATATACTATTTTCTAGGCTATCACATATTCAATGAGACGTAGGTTAAAATCCAGAATCCCTACTCGTCCGATATTACCCTATATTGCTTAATATTTAATTTTTGCTGAAAAAATATATATTGCAGCTAAACTGAAAGGAACTATAAATTTTGTTTATTTTTAGTTCCCTAAGTAGGTCAAAATATAAACAATCAATTTTAATCCAACTTTATAACTTTTTAAATTCCTTATAACATTTCAAATAAAAACCATTACCCTTGTAAACACAGCGCAGACCGAAATAAATGCAATATTCTCTTGCGCTAACTACTACGAAAGCATATTATCACGCGTATAGAGCGTTTTGGAGCAGTGCAGTTCGGCGATTTTCAATTTTCAAAGTGAAATAACTTTAAAATCATAATATGTTGTAAGAAAATTTTACATTTCGTTATATTAACTAGTCATTTTTATAGAATAATAAAGTAGTCATCATCCCTATTAAGCCTCTGTACAACATGCGTTGGTTCAGTATCTTTTATATTATTTTAGAAACGATTCACTTCAATGTCACAGGTCACCTTACATGACGTAGGTAATGCGAGTACAATGCCCGTGCCCGTGACCCCGTTCGTCCACAATGTCATACATCTTTTTTCATGCATTTTTATTCAATGAGTAGTTTTAGGTGACTGAAATGTTTGAGTAAAGACATCGCAGTCGAAAAGAAGATTGCGAATTCGGTTATGATCTACTTGCTTCGAAGAATGCAAACTAATCAATTCTGTATAGCGCTCTCGCTATCTGATATTGTACTGATTGTTATAATTAAATTATCTACTTTTTTATTTTTTTTTGATACTACAAGTAAATATTCTTTTCCATGACAAATTATTAATTGTTATCTTAGTTTAACTATGAAAATATTTACAAATCTATTAATAACTATAGAAAATACACTAAACTAATTATTGTAATAATTATCTATTAAGAATACATTAGGACTATGTTTTAAACACTGCTGAGAAAAAGTGATATGTGACGTAACGCATGTCGAAGCTAAACATATTTTTCTAATATAATTAATTCTTTTGTTACAGGGATCTCAAAGCCGAATGCTAAGTCGAGCAGCATAGTAGAGGTAACATACTTATATGAATATAATTCGTTTGCATTATACTTCTTTTGACTATCTTTTGTCAGCGAGCTAAATCCAGTAGCAAACAAATATAAAAATTAGTGCCCTTAACGGAATTATTTATCTGCTAACCGGGCAGTTCAGTACCCAATTGGGGTTAAATATATGGAAAGAGAAAAGCATGCCTACATCTTAAACCAACGTGATACTCATAATTGCTCTCATAGTTATTAATGACCTTGGTACCCAGATAGTGTTCAAGTAGATTTTTCTGCAGATAAACGCAAGCAATTGGGCAATTTAATCATGACGCGATGTGATAAGTACACAAAAACAACGATTGCTGGAAGTCAGCCAGAAGAAAACAACCGCAAATGTTTTCAAACAAGATTGTATTTCGATTTCAATGATATCACTTCCAGGTGTATTCGGTATAGGATTACACACACTTATTTCTCACCCGTGAAATCATTTCAACTATCCATAATCGATGTCAGCAGTCGCGTCGAAGGCCTTTTGCATGTCCAGAAACAGGCAATTTCACCTCAGTCAGTATAAATTATATGGTTGATCGGTTCGACACATTGATGGTACCGCATCGTGCGATGCCCTGAAGACGTATGTGATATACGAAATAAATCGACACGATTTCGACCGCGTTGTATCACGCCAGGAGCCAACTGCCTTAGTCAACATCATCCTTGCGTTAACCCCGGTCGCATCTGAAACTGTCACCCCAGAGTCCTAACTACCTCGCTGCTGAACTTCGATATTTTCCGTGAAGTGCCTGCCACATGCCCTCCACATCTTATAGATGAGAGAAGTTCTGCAGTTACACCAGTTATTGAACTTTTTGGAGCTTCAAAATATTCGTAACGGCTGCCATAGGTGTTTGTATGACAACGGGGATATACTACGGTTTAAGGTCTCTCTGAGACACGACCAAGCCTGTGCGAATAGCTATAATCATCCATAAAAATATTTGCATTGAGCGAAGATATAATCCTCGTCTCAACTGTCAAGCCAACTGCCTTAGTGAATTAGACAAAAGCCTTTGACATTATCAATCATACATAATATTGGCCTCCACAAATACATATGCACATAACTTCACGTAATGGTAGGCCCACAGAACAAATATTGATATTGTATAGGTACTTAGCTTAATAAATATAGAATTTTAATAATAATATACTCACCACAGTAGCATTTATAATTACTAAAAGGAAAATGACACCAGCACACAGTACGTAAATTGTGTAGATTACAATCTCAATCGCCTCAAATAAAATCTTATAATTGTTTATTTGGTTCTTAACATAAAACGTAAGTAGCTACGGTAATTGCTTTGAGTTTGAACCAACGAAAAATAAGAATATTACATAATACATATACACCTGTAAATCCTTGAAGGCGTAGGCAAAGGTGTATTAACATATTTAACACCCACATCCCGCCAGTAAATTTTTTTTCAGCGTTGAATCCCAGTCACTTCCGAGAGTTTCACCACAGAATTGGCATAGTGTGTTTTCACCTCGGAACCGTTTTTATATAATGCGAAAAATTCCCACCGATACCCCCCGCCAGAGCCTAGTCGGGGAAGCCTAGGCTCTGCTTTTCGACTTTTATTCCTCAATTCCACACTGCCTATCAATGAGACCATTGCCAGGGATGTAATAGATCTGCTAGTTGCTGCTAGCAGTAAGCTGTAAATTATCATCAATCAAAGTGTTATATAAAATATAATGCCATACCTATAAAGGCGTTAAATACTTATGTTATACAACCTATAGCACTTACTATGTGTATGTGTATAATGTGTATATGTGTATAATGTGTATATACATAATAATATTGACGTGTTTTTCTCACATATTTACGTCATTATTTCATCACCTTGTTTGATCTTTGTACCACCTATAAAATTTGCTCAACGTACTTCAAGATATTTAAATAAGTGGCAATAAGTGACCCCCACTTATTGGGAGCAGAATTTGGGTTTTATTTTAATGATCAGGTCCATAGGAAGTTCGAGATCACCAAAATGTTGTTAAAAGGTATCTTTAAAGATTGAAGCCACTCACGAACTAAGAACCAAGGGCGTAGAGCAGTAAAATGCTAATAGCCGTGTCTATTAATATTGACATAAACTACACTTAAAATAAACATGAATATAGGTATGGGCATGAGTTGTGGACCCAAAATATGCTCATAATGCGCTCTATCTAGTTTTCGGTTGTCTATTAAGAAAAGCATGCGGTATTGAACGAATTCAAATCTTCCAATGATAGATTTATCAAGACAAACCCCGCGCGCCGGGGCCCATTTCGCTTCAACTTACGTCGAAGATCCGTGCCGATAGATATATGTAGGAAGATGAGATGAGATTATAAGCCGATAGGTATATGAAGTTAAGATACTTATATGGTGATCATCACATCGTTAGTCCCGTTTGCAGGCAAAACTTGATCTCTGGACTCCGGGATTCCCCCTCGACACTCTGTTTGTGGTTAATTTTATTTTTTATATAGGTATGCTTTTTTGTTAATAAGTATAGATAGTTATTACTGACAATAAACTCCGCAAAACGTCATGTCATGATTTTAAAATAAACTTATTATATGTAGAAGCTGAACCACGATTCCTATTAAATGTACTGAATTCGCAGTCATAACATATAATAACTGTGGCAAAGTGCTAAATAACTAACCACACAGAAATCTACCATTCATATTAACTATACTATGATAAACCCTCACATCCACAAACATTCCCGACGCTCTACAAAAGCGTGGCAGTCCAACCAGAATTCGGAACATATTGTTATACTGTATACACAGGGCGTTGTATGCCCACCGCGTATATGACCCCAAACTGCACATGAAAAACGTCTGGCAATAAGTCCGAAAGATATCACTGTGCAAAATTTCAAATCTCTAGATCTAATTACTATATTAAATAGTAATAGTACTTATATCGAACTTCCTAAACAAGGCAGGCAGGAAGCGTTTGCCTTGATTACCTTATTTTGATGCCCGACTTGATGGACCCCTAACACAATAAAGTTATACGGGGTCTTGCCCAGAGTCAATGTAAGATGTAAGCTAAGCCCTCTATATTGCTAAAACTAATCGCTGGATCCGGTTTTTCTAGGCCGGCTCGAAAATATTGTCGGTTTATTTAGCCTTCACCATTGGCAGTTATAGTTCCGTATTTTTATTAATTCATATAAATTTGCATCAATTATGCGAAATTACTTTTTCTATTCCTTTTTACCAATGTCTGCCAATATTTACAGGCTGTTCAAACTGCTCGGGACGCCTTTAACCGAGGAGTCACTCGCCCCATAGAATGGCGTCGTCAACAATTGAAAAATTTGCTTCGTATGTACGAAGAGAACCGCAATGCGATGGTGGAAGCCCTTCACAAGGACCTCAGAAGAAGCAAAATGGAAGCTATCCTCCTTGAAGTGGACTATCTGATCAATGACTTGAAGAATACACTGCACAATCTGGATAATTGGAGTACACCCGAGAAGGTTCGTATTTTAACATTAAATTTTAATTAATGTAGTTATAGAACTTTTTTATTAAAATCATTGTAACAATGACAACATTGTTTATAAAAAAAAACAACTAATTACAAATTTAAAAAACTATCGGCACAAAAATCCCTCCATAAAGTAAAAAATAACTAATTCAAGCGTTGTCGTGTCGGGAAACCTCTTACTAGAGCACTCCGATATGTTATCGAAAAACAGACGTCGCGTCGGGGGTAAACACAAATGGAATAAACTCCTATTTAATAGATTCTTTAATAGCCATTGAATACTTTCTCTATCCAGAGCTTGTTGTCATTCACAACATTGGTCCCGGTTCATGCGAACCTTGTATTTCGGATAGGAGGCTCAGGTTCACTTTTCTACTCTTTCTCTATCTGTATTTGGCTTCTTGCCTTTTACGCTTTTATTAATCAACCGGTTAGTATCTGATGTTGGCTACTGACTCCCCCTAAGATCTTGGCGGAGCTCCAAAAACAAGTTCTTTTTTTCTACATTAACCAATTGAAATCTACTGCTGCGGTGTAAAGTAAAACTCAATGCCGAACAGAATAGTGGCCCTGATCTTGCTGCAAATAGGAAATATATATTCTTAAGGACGTTTTATCGAGGAAGCGCCTTAAATTGCACGTGCCACAACATGTTTACACACAAGGTGAAGGTAAAGTAAAAAAAAAACTGTTTTATAAGTATGAGGCAACTGATATAATGTGCGAATAGCTGTGTATGTAGGTATACGATTCATTACCATTCAAACAATAAAACCTAACATAATATGCATATTTTTTTTGTTATCGTGCGCAATATCCTCCTTGATACCACCTCTGCCAAAATCGGTGTAGGTGATTATGTCGGACTCGAACCGACTAAAACGCACGCCGTCTATGGGTCCTTGTTTGCCGAAGGTGAATTTTGGTTTTACGGTTCGTTTGCCGGAGAAGAAATACTGCGCCAGAAATTCGGCCATCAATCAGTAGTTAGACGTAGACCATACCCGCCTAGAAGTAATATTTGCTTGTATCCCAAGGATTTTGACAGACTTCGATGGGACGTTTGCGTAACATACCCGCAAAATAGCTAGAATATAGAACTGTATAGTATATCCTGAGCTATGTAAAACATATATACCTATACTCCATCTGGTTAGGTACTTAAAAAAAGGTAAACAATGTTGTGACAACTTTTTATAAAAAAACACGTGTTGAACAAATAAACGAAGCTAACTGACTAGTGGTTATAGTCTTTATAATAAGTATTTCTATAGCTACTGAGTTTTTGAACAAAACTTGTTTAAACGACATAAGTACCAAGATTGTTTACGTTTTTTAAGTACCTAAACAAATGGAGTATATATGCGCTGAGTGCAGAATAGGTTATCAGCCCACACGGTATAAAACTGGAAACATCAACATAATGCTTGGTTACTTATATACAATTATCTTCTTGGGAAATGCGTCCCCGCGTCACTATGATACAAATTTATATACCTACCTATTCAATACCTACTTCATAATATTATAGGTACTTTTCATAACTGTTGAAAGAAAATAAGATTTTATTTGGATGCCTTCTATAGAAACGGACATGTTAGTGGCAAGACGATCAACAAAATAACACGGCAAAATAAGGTTTGCTGCGACATAAAAAATATCATTAGGATTTATAAAAACTGATTTCAATGCCAAAGGTCGCAAATCACCATCATACAATGTTCTAAAGGCGAAATAGTAATACAAAAATGAATAACTTGTCGATGGTACGTAATTGGTTGGTCGCTCTATAATCACTGAACTAGAAATAGACTCAACTATTTCTAGTTCGGTGGTTATAAAGCGATCTCACTTCTTGCATCATGCCTAAGTATGTAGGCAAGTATCTATATGTATGAAGGCCCCTTTTTTAGCATGCAAAATCCCCACGGATACCACCTCCGCCAAAACCGGTGGAGGTGATTATTTCGGACTCGAACCGACCAAAACGCACGCCGTCCATGGGTCCTCGATTGCCGGCGGTGAGATTATACAAGACATATCTCTCGCACCCCGACAGACCCGGGGACATCTCTTCTTGGCGTCTCCCACGCCGGGCACTCGGTCAGCGTGTGCAGAAGTCAACGAGGCCCTGACGTGCGCGGATTGTTTTGATATAATCTATGATTGGTAGATTTGAGTTTGTCCACCACTATTGCACGGGTTGCACCCCGTGCAGTCCTCTAAAGACTGCCCAAAATCTCGTACCCCTACCTTAATGTTTTGCTGAAAACCATCCCATAATAATGACAACAAGTTTACGTGTAACATCGCCCCTTCACAAAATGTGCGACGTACGTCATACTTGTACTGAACATCGAGCCACACACATATATTTAAATATTCCAATTTTCATTTCTAGCTCTGTATTTGACCATTTTATTATTGCTACAGTTAACCTTTACACTGCGATCATACTGTCCAATCACCTTCAATCAAGGTACACACATTATTTTTACAAAGACGTTATTAGTTTTTTGGGTTGATTATCTGATGATGTCATCAGTGAATCGATGTTTAATGTATATATGATAGTATTTAAATGTTCATATAATTAAACTTATATTAACAGGTGGTACCTCACATATATTATGATACGGTGCTGTATGAGCAGATGAGGATATAGACTTTAAAATTCTTTAATCCCAATATGGTTATCTCTACAAAATTTAACATCCCACGGTAATCTTTCACGGAGCTCTGTTGTTGGGATTCCGTGTGTTTACCTAGGAAGGAAATCCTCGGATACCTTGACCACCCAAAAAAAGGCCGACTCCCCCCGTAATACTCGTATTCCGAGGATTTAACCACCAATCAACTATATCCCAAAGTCACACCCGAAACGTAACCGGAGATAGATCGATGTGCTCTCTCCTACGCTACGCGTTTTCTGCAACACGGGGGATTACTCAGCCTCTTTTATGTATAGGTATAGCAACCTCATAAAACGAAGCTGCAGATTGCAGAATACTCGTACCATCGACAAAACTACATTCTCTCCAACATTCCATTGGACAGTAAAATGAAGACTTAAAGTTAAAGTTTCAGTTCATTACATTTCCATAAATAAATCGGGCAATGGAAACACACGTATGTTAATTAATCAATCGAAGTCACCTTCAACTTCACCTTATAATACATTGAATAAGTTAATAGGTGATGGTAGTCTGGAATAATAAACTTTGTAGTTGGTAATGCGGGAGTCCGATTATACCCGGTAGGTAATGAAATTTTAAAACAATTAACATGCTATCTATATCTATATGATCGATGAGCTGTAAAGGTTTTAAAAAGATACATTATTTGGATTAGACTAAAAATGCGTGGTTACCATTAACGGCTCTAGCTGAAAACCTGGCTACAATTGAGCTCGCACGATATCAGGCTAGGACCACGGCGATGGTACGATACACGAGCGCTTCGGCAGCCCCTGCCTGCTTCTGCGAGCAAGTAATGCTCGAGGAGGAGGCGGCGGACCGGGTCCTGAGAAGGCTCCGGGCCCGCAATGCCCGCGATGAGCGGAGGCGACTCGGATATCGGAGGTCTTCCATGGGGGTGGCCGCGACGGCAGCGCAAAGTGCGTATCCCCACATCCGAGAACTAGATGGGGACACTATGGTTCACATCATTGGGGTATGCCAGGGTGCGAGAGATATGTCAAATATAATCTCACCTCCGGCAATCAAAGACCCACAGACGGCTAACGTTTTGGTCGGTTCGAGTCCGACATAGTCAGCTAGCTAGAGCCAAACGTCATTGATCATCACTGTGTACATTTGAGCCGCTCCCTCTGTGTTAGCTCTGTTATCACCATGCAACAAACTATACTCAAAATTTCTTCGACAGCCGTCCAAAGGCTTCGTGAACATGTTAGACACGGTCGTCATCTACAATGATCCCTACGGTGTAGTCTTGGTAATCGGTGCTTGGAACTACCCCCTGCAACTGCTGCTACTGCCCATGGCTGGGGCCATAGCCGCGGGCAACACAGTCGTCATCAAACCGAGTGAGCTCTCTGAAGCCTGCGCGAAATTTGTTGCTGAAACCATACCGAAGTATTTGGACAACGTAAGTACATTTTAGTCATTAGATTTTTTATATTCGATAGGCTCTTGTTTTCAACTTTGGTGAACGGTTTAGCACATGCCTAGAAGTAACTTCTCCGTCTAGTCTTGAAGACTTCACCTTTTTTTTATACTACGTAGGTGGCAGACAAGCACACGGCCCACCTGATGGAAAGCGGCCACCGTGGCCTATGAAGTGTCATGCTCGGGGGCAGGCCAGTTGACGATTTTGGGATTTTGTCTCGGTGAAAACAATTGTGCATAATATGTGCATAATTAGTACTACCTTACAATAAGTAGTACTTCTGTAATTTATGAGCACAAAAAGTTTAAGTTGGTACTGCTGCAGAGCATCCTCTCCAGCAAACCATAATGCAAATTAGCACTTCTGTGAATGATTTTAGCACGAAAGTAATATAAAAAAATGTACAAGAGATATATAATCAAACAAAGTATTTGAATTGATTGCAGGCGCCGTATAACAACTACAACAACTTTGCATTTCAATATTGTTTTCGACTTAAATAAAAAGTTTTCCGCTGAATGGAGATTTTTTCCTTTCAGACCGATAAGTTGAATTTTCAAAATCTTAACGTGTTTTTTCTTTATTTCATGAATGAAACCCATGTCTGTTTTGGCTTTTATGTGTTCACATAGCATAGCCCTATTGTAGAACTACATTTCAGCGTGATTAAATTCATAACAAAAAAAACCCCGCTGGCTGGAGGTTTGGTTTCAACCATCTTTTATTCTAAAAATAATACGGAACATATTCCAGTTCTATTACCATTCGATAGCCCAAATATACAGGCATATTACCTATAGGAACTTAGGCCTACAGGGCAACTGTTCCCGTTGAATATAGTTACGTGCTTCCAACCTCTCACGTTTCCTTTACCGGCTCCTATCTCTGATCCCTCCTACTCGCTGCTCTCGTGTGGAGAGCGCACAAATCCTCTCCTCACGCATCCTCCCCTCGCGCATACACTCCTCGCTCATCCTCTCCTCGCACATCCTTTCGCAATCCTCCCCTCACGCATCCACTTGCATATTACCTATAGGAACTTAGACCTACAGGGCAACTTTTCTAAAAGCTTAAGAAAAAGTGCAATAGGCTAAAAGGATTAAAAGTTTATACGTCAATTTATTTTATTTTATTTGATGAATTTTGTGGGTGCTTCCAACACGTAACTATATTCAACGGGAATAGTTGCCCTGTAGGCCTAAGTTCCTATAGGTAATATGCCGGTATATTTGGGCTATCGAATGGTAATAGAACTGGAATTTGTTCCGTATTATTTTCAGAATAAATGATGGTTGAAACCAAACCTCCAGCCAGCGGGGTTTTTTTTTGTTATGAATTTAATCACGCTGAAATGTAGTTCTAAAATAGGGCTATGCTATGTGAACACATAAAAGCCAAAACAGACATGGGTTTCATTCATGAAATACAAAAAAACACGTTAAGATTTTGAAAATTCAACTTATCAGTCCGAAAAGAAAAAATCTCCATTCAGCGGAAAACTTTTTATTTAAGTCGAAAACAATATTGAAATGCAAAGTTGTTGTAGTTGTTATACGACGCCTGCAATCAATTCAAATACTTTGTTTGATTATATATCTCCTGTACATTTTTTTTATATTACTTTCGTGCTAAAATCATTCACAGAAGTGCTAATTTGCATTATGGTTTGCTGGAGAGGATGCTCTGCAGCAGTACCAACTTAAACTTTTTGTGCTCATAAATTACAGAAGTACTATTTATTGTAAGGTAGTACTAATTATGCACATATTATGCACAATTGTTTTCACCGAGACAAAATCCCAAAATCGTCAACTGGCCTGCCCCGGAGCATGACACCCTATGAACGTGTGCAACACTAAGGGTGTCACACACGCGCTGCCCACCCTGAAGGGAAAGTGGGAGAGCTGGGAAGGGGTGGGGAGGCTAGGAAGGGAAGGCGAAGGAGGGGTATAGTGAGCTCTGGCTACCCTACTTACCGGCGGGAACACAACACGATGGTTATTATGACCGCGGTCTTCTGTAGGGCGGAGGTTCTTCCCCAGTTGGACAGCTCATTTCGGACGGGAGATACCGTCGTGTCCTACCTCCGTTAAACTTGACAGAAATACTGTCACAGTTCTTTCAAATTATCGAAGGTTCTGTAACCTATTCAATAAAATATGAAATAAAAATGGAATAGATAGATAACACTGTAATTTTATGGTCTAATTTTAGGAAGCTGTAGTCGTAGTTGAGGGCGGCCCGCAAGAAACCACGGAACTCCTGAAGCAGAAGTTTGATTATATCTTCTTCACGGGAGGTACAAACATTGGCAAGATCGTGTATGAAGCTGCCACCAAGAATCTCACACCGGTCACCTTGGAACTTGGCGGCAAGAGGTAGGATTTTTGGTAGTAATTCAATTTCAGCTTGAATAAATCGTCATCATGTAGAGGTACGAGTATATTCCTGATTACATCCGAGGCTATGGTCCGCCTTCCGGCTTTGCCTAGCTCCACTTTCCGGCTGGGAGTGAGACAATTGAATACTGGATACATGTTAGGATGTATGGGGTCCCACACTTAATTCACCTGCTGAAGATCGAAGGTACTCCTGCTGGTTAACTAACCAAGCTCTGGCGCAAGCTATCTCAGAGTTGGAAGATCTAATCTGAACCTAGTTGTATTGCATATTCACATAATTTAATCTTTTTCATCCTAACGCTAATCCCAATTTCCGACAAAAGCTCATTTTGTCTCTTGCATGTTATACATGTATGTATGTTGGAAAGTATCAGATGTATCAGTTGGCATTCAAACTTGCATTATTTCTTGTTCACAGCCCCTTATACCTCGATAACACAGTAGATATCTACGTCGCAGTGAAACGCATACTTTGGGGGAAGTTCATCAACGTGGGTCAAACTTGCATCGCTCCTGACTATATTCTCTGCACCAAGGAGGTCCAGGATAAATTCATTGAAGCCGCTAAAAAGGTGCTGCAAGAATGGTATGGTGAGGAACCGCAGAAGTCGCCTGATCTATCCAGGATTGTCAATAGCAGGCATTTTAGGTATGTTTGTGACTACAGCTCTTGTGTGATGAAATTTTAAAGCTACTATGTAGTATGATAACTGTTTCAAATCAAATTTAAATCGGAAAAAGTAAATGCGGAGATCGAACCCGAGTTTTTTCCCTTCTAGGGTGATGCTCTGACCACTGAGCCACGAAGCCGCCAGATTCAAATCCTATCAAAGTATTCTTTTTTTATATATACTTACCACTTAGGTGGCAGACAAGCACACGGTCCACCTTCTACGTTTCCTGATGACATTTTAGGAGTCAGCGCGTTTTATTTTTCAATGCTTCACTCTTAATAGAATTATGATGCTACATAAGAATTATGATGATGCACCAGTACAATTATTGTCTAGGAAATTATTTATTCAAAAACCAATGATTCAGTTTTAGTATTCGTCAGAATCGAACTGATTGATTACTCGAACTAAACGGGTCGATGAATTATGAGGAATACCTCATAGTTTCGAATTTGGCCATCCACGCCCACTTGAAAAATTAATTCCATAAAAAAAATCAAAAACATTTTTAATTTTTTGTTTTAATTTACAGATTTTTTATTAATCATTTTTCTTGTTCTTAAACATCGTAACGTGATATCAATATATTTATTGAATTACAGCCGTCTCCAAGCCCTAGTGGACGCCAGCAGAGACAAGATCGCCATCGGTGGCACATACGACTCCAATGACAAGTTCATTGAACCCACAATCCTCACAAACGTCACATCAACAGATGTCATAATGCAAGACGAGATATTCGGCCCTATTTTACCTATCGTACCCATTGAGAACGCATATGAAGCTATTAAGTTTATCAACGAAAGGTAAGATGTGATTGTTTGAGATTTGTGTGAGCACTTGTTTGATTTGAATTCAATACAATCGACAAATTGAAAGCTTTAAACAGTAAAGTTTTGTATGAAAATGTGTTGTACCTGTGATTTACGTCGATTAGACGCGGGGTGGAACGGAACGCAATTTCATACTAAACGTATGGCAGGCGGATTGGCAGTGAACGCTATCCTTAATGTGTTCGTGTGTTCTATTTTCGAAATTGAAGATTATAATTGCTTTTATTGCAAACTGATCTCAATCTATGACGTAAGACTCATATGTATTAAGATTATGTGTGTGTGCGTGTGTACTCGTGTGGGTGTGTATGTTGTTGTTATAATGTTGAGGGAAATCTCCAGAACATTAACGTGTATTATGGACTACATTATCGAATAGCCTGGGAACATTTTTAAAACATGATATTGCACAAATTCATATGTTTCGTATGGTTATTGAGATTTTTTACATGGGAACTGCACCTAAAATATATCAACTCGACAAGTTACATCGATCATAGTTAACTTCATATCCATGAGCACCGAATTTACAAAAAAAAATAAACGGTATTTACATACGGGTCCATTACTAAATACTCATCATCATTCTCTGAGCCTTTCCCAACTCGGTTAGGATCGACTTTCTAATGTAACTATGATGCGGTTGAACTTCTGTATTTTCCTTGGAGTGCCTGTCATCTGACCTCCACAACCCATTAGCAATCTCGAAGTTCTGTAGTTACACTAGTCGAACTTCTGAGGGCTTCAACAACCTGTAACGACTGCCATAGATGTTCGTATTGTAATGCAAATGTCACCAAGACCGACGCCTTAACAGGCTCTTCGAGGCACGATCAGACCAATTCAAATAGTCATATTCCTACATACAAATCTTTGCGCGGAAATCGAACCTTCGCCTCCTACGTTCACTATCGCCACGCCACAGAGGTGGTTACTAAATACTCAGAACCGACTATTCGCATTTATAAAACACAAGATATCACGACAGTACTGTCAACTGATTTTATTTATTTACATTGGCAACACCGTTACGTCTACACGTTCTAAATTCGAACACATTCTAAATAATGTTCACGGTACACAGTCTAAATTTTCTTTAGAGGATTATAGACTATTATGCATTATATACACGTTGCTGGCAATACGACAGCCAGAGAATGAAACATGAACAATTTTCAGGGACCATCCGCTAGTGCTTTACGTGTTCAGCAACCAAAACAACATACAAAAGTTGTTCACTGAACAGACACGTTCGGGCAGTGTCGGTATAAACGACACGATCATGTTTTACGGCGGTAAGGAGAAGACATTACCATCGGCCATTTATAAAAACATACAAAATAAATTCCATTTTCAAAAAGTATTTGCAATCGTTAATTTTTTATTATTATATAACTAAACATTCGTCGAAAAGACTACATAGTACTTAAATCCTTCAACATTTATATATAGAACAGTTATTATATGTACATTATTATGTAAGTGGTATAAAAAATGGTATTGTTTATGTTTGTGAATGATGAATAATTGCTAATGAGTAGCTTAGTGGTTAAAGAGTCAGCCTACCATCGAAAATTTAATAGTACATGTTTGTCATTTCCCTTCGAGCGATTCTGAACACTCTACAGCGTGTTACAGAAATGTGTGGTCATATTTAAGGCTCGTCACACATACGAAAGTACAAATAATAATTAAAAAAAAAAATCTAAATTATTCGATATAGTTTGTTAATGTACAATAACAGCTGTAATTTAAAGTTGATTTATACTTAGTAGCAGTATAATAAATTAAGCCTGTAAATGCACTGTCAAAAGTAGAAAAAACCACCATAAGCAATTTAGAATAGAATTTCACGAAGTAAATACGTCACAATATTAAAAGTAAAAAAATACACTTCACAATCACTTAATTGTAAATGTTAACGTAGCCTAAAAGACGAAAGTTTAGCTATTTAAAAAAAAATACTCTTACATTTTGTATGTAATTATAAACGATATTACAGGGTGATGGTACTCCTTCTTGGATTGGTCTCCTTCTTGTAAAATATGCTACTCGTAGCACAATATTGTTGGTTACATACAAGTATTTTATAAATGTTACTTTTTAATTATGTTCTTGTATGTAAACAAATGCATGCTTCGATCTTTACATGTATTCACGTTTTTTGGTGATGGGTGGTGGTAGATGGTGGTGGCAATCGTATACTTATTGAAATTAAGTTGTTTTTATTCTAATTAATACGAAACTGTATATAGAATTATATGAGTCTTTTAGTCATCTGGCCTTATCCACACTAAGCCATCTGGATTGTACTGATGTGCATGTAAACATTGGCAGTAATGTAGATATGCATAAATACACATAAATATTTTAATGATACAACTATAATCGCCGTATCCATGTTATATGAAAAGGGCAAATTTTAGTGGTCGTAACTTTCTGTCAACTTTGAATATATTTTGTCAAAACTGATGTTTACTGCATAATTATTAAGTTGGAGCCAGTTACCACAGTATTATGCAATACAGACTTGTTTAATTACAATGCATTATGGATACAAAAACAGTTTGACATACTAAAAACATACATACAATGTTTATACTCATACAGTTTTACAAAGGACTATAATATATACATATACAGTAACAAATAGTAGGCATGTAATCAACTTATAGGTGGTATTTAACTTTCTCAGCCAAAATGTATATAAATTTCATCTAAAAATTATTCTTCTTAATAAATAATTCTGCTAGGTGGTGGTTCTAATGTTGATCTCTTGTATGTAGAGAGAAGCCGCTAGTGCTGTACGTGTTCACCGAGAATGCTAAATTGCTGTCAAGTATCGTTGACAACACTAGTAGCGGAGGGATGTGTGTTAATGATACCATGATGCACATGGGAGGTTTGGATAATTTCTTTTGTTATTATGTATACCTATTTATTTACCAATTTTAGACGTTTTTTAATCACTCTTAAATGTCAGGCGAATAAAATCGTTTCGATTTAGTCGATTAAAATAGATATCGAATAAACTCGACTAAAAAGATATTTTTATAATGAATAGAAAAAGTTTATGTTGATGCCGTAGTTGTATGATAATATTTTAATGAAGACACAAGATGCACTTAGGTTTTCTAATATAACTTTAAATAATTTCAAAGTCTTTCTCACACTTGCATGACGTTCTAAAATAATTATACTAAGGAAGTAAACCTACCATTCAACCTCGTGTTATCAACTACCTTGATCTTGTAATCAACCAGGAAACCAAAAACATGGCTGGCATAGGTGCAGCCATGTCAGTTTCGATAGGGTTTAATGTTATTTTTGAAAAATAATGTTTGTTTTATTAAATTTGTTGTAACATCCGGTCAAATAGCTTGTCTCAAAAAAGTTATTTTGTAGTTCAAAACTTTAATTAGTTGGGGTTCGTTTGGGAGGTGGAGTTGGAACCCCTCGAACCCCCTGCTTGGCTGCACCCGTGTTCACAGGTGCATTTAAACATACAGAGTCATTATGTAGTTATTGAACAGAGGGTTAGTGATGATGTTCATTCCACAATTACTATATTTCTAATTGATCCATCACATCTGTTTGTGACTTGAATTTCTGTCTTTTCATGGTTTATTTACATAAGGTTATTTTCTTGATGATTGATGACATGATTTGCATGTAATATCGTTAAGTAGTAACGAAAGTAATTTGTATTATAATAATGTTTTATCTGAGAACTGTCCTTCTTACTTGACCAGATACTTCCTTTCTTTTTCTGTTTAATTGCATGTAATGCTTTGATAAGTCACTTTTCCTTTCTGTAATTTAATAAGCACGCAGTGGTTGCTTTCTAGTGAGGTTATCAAACTTTATGCTTTAATTTCTTACATCGATAAATAATCGACTAAAATAGAATTCATCAAATTATTTTTTTTTTTTATAAAGTTTGACAATCGCACTATTGGTATAAGCCAATCTATATAGCACCATATTTGTACAATAATAAGTCATATAATCGCAGTTGAAACGTTGCCCTTCGGCGGTGTTGGCTCAAGTGGTATCGGCGCGTACCACGGCAAGACGACCTTCGACACTTTCACGCATAAGAAGAGTTGTCTGATCAAGAACTTCTCACCTATTGGAGAGAAGCTGGCTTCGTAAGTATTATTTTTAAGAAAACCTAATACTCTCACCTTTTTACATAACAAGAATATTTTGTTTCACACACAGTTTCGGTAGCAAAATCGACTGGAAGTTTTAATTTTGAAAAAAAAAAATTACTTTATGTATGGAAATAATGTGCAGGTGAACAGAAAAATGTATGGGACGTGTAAAAAAATTTTTTTTTCGCCAAATTAGGACTTCCTTACCATTTTACTATTGAAATTGTGGCCAAAATCTTTTTTTCCAAAACCACTATAAAATCAACCGGTATAACAGCATTCACTCTTAACTCCAGAGTGCTATATGGTTAGCGAAACCAGGGTATTAGCGCTATCATATGTTAGTCAGCTTGTGAAGTGTTATGAAGCAAATTAAAAGGTAAATTATTGTATTTACCATATGATCGCGTTAATGCCCGGGTTTCGCTAACCGTATATCATGCAACGCAAAAGTTTAAAAGTGTGTTATTTATTCCACTAGTAGATCGCGCTGGATTCTAGTAAACTGAAACCCTCTTTTTCACCAGCAAATTTCCCCAGTGCAACCATTATCAGGAGGTACTGTAATGTAATGTTATTTTATAACCTTCTAGTGGTCGCTACCCACCATATTCGGAGAGCAACCTGAACTTCATCACGATGCTGATGAGAAAGCGGTTCGGCCCCTCGCTCAAGTTCGTCCCCTACCTTCTCGCATTCGCGCTCGGCGCTGGAATATCGTACGGAATCTTCACCTGGCAGAAGGTAAAGAAGTAAAGATTATGACGGTCAAAAAAGGTTAGCTGCTAGGTTGGGTATGGGTACACGGACTTAAATATTTCGAGCAAAGGAAACGAACGACCTTAGTCCTGTATTCTATAATGACACACAGTATGAATCTCGTTTTATTTGACGGCAGGTTGAATAGATATATTGATAGATTTGACAGATTTGCCATACAATCTGTGCTCAGATAAATCAAGATTCAAACTGAATGTCATCCTAGAATATGGACCTCAATGTTACAATCACCTGCAATAATATGTATACGTTTTAGAACTTTTTCACATTAAACTTGTCGAATTTTACCGTCTCATGTCATAATGTTGACTTGTCATTTATTATTGTGACAAGGTTCCAAAGTGTATACATATTATTGCCGGTGACTGTACATAGGCTTATGTACTTGTCACTCACATACATAAATACATTAACTCAACCTAGGAGAATCTTCTAAAATGGATGGAGAGAAGTCCTAGCTACTGCACAAGGCTCCTCTATCATAATATTCATAATTAACTCATTCGGATCCCTTTTATTTCTAAAACATCAGCTATTTGGATAGTTTATCTTTTTGGAGGTTGATTACGAATAACTTGCTACATGTACACTAGTCTTATAAGTTACTGAACACTTAAAAACAACATCATAATACAAATAAATAAGAGTGCCAAAGAAAGTTTGCCACAGTAACTTTTTGTTCTCGGTCCGTTTAGTAAATAAATTTTCCAAAATTTACTGAAACACGATTATATTGAAACAAATATTTACGAATCAACATGAAAGGATGTAATATTTGATATTCAAACTTAATAAAAAAAATTGGTTCAATAAATCAACATCCAACACATTTAAACTATTAAATGTATTGTTTGAAGACACACGCTACACAGCTACTGTGTTTGACGTTTTGACTTCAAACAATAACAAATTACGGACAAAACGCTTACTAATACATCTATCAAACGATCAAATGATTCGAGATGTACAAGTAGAACTTGTTGACGGGTATATAACAGTAGGGCGAAGCGCAAACCTCATGAATTGGATTTACATTTCTTTTTATTTTTCATAATATACGCAGGCCTAATCCTTTAAGTTTTGTTATTCGAATAATTTTTGATAAACTTACAGTTTAAAGATAACTAAGTAATTATCTTTTGTTTCATTACACATTTAAAGTTACCAACCCTAATGGGGAAAATTGCACTGAGAATTTATACGGGTATAATTTTCTCCACTATTACTAATTTAGAGGGGCAAAGTGGATATATTTTTTTTAAGATTCCACTTAGCCCCATCAGTGAAGCTCTTGGTGGGGCAAAGTGAAATCAACTCAAAGAAGTAGTGAAGTTACAGGTTTACTTAGACATAATCTTTTTTAAAATTCTGTGATAATTACCATAAATATGCCCATTAGTAGCTGTTACTGTAATATGTAGTTATTCCCCATAATTGCAATTTAGTTTAGAAATTTATACCTTTAGGTTCTTAAATATAAGCCCATTTTTTTTAACTATCCCATTACATTCCGCCATGTTTAAAATCTAAACGAGGAAATTATGTAAGAACATATAGTATTGATGAAGTATTTATGAATATTTAAATATTTTATAACTGTAGCTATTCCTAATAAAAATCCTGTCTGTAATTTGAACAAATGTATTCTATAACTTTAAAGGAAAATGTAAGTTCGTTCATAGTTTAAAAAAATGTTTAAACACAGCAAAACTTGTTTTATTTTACACTAATTTCTTGCTTTAAATCATTATTTGAGCATAGTTCAATAATTCACAACAAGAAATTATGGAAATTCATTTTTTTTTTCTAAACATTTAGAAATAAATAACTTCTTACGCAACCCGTGTTAGCAGCAAGTAACGATACCCACTGAAATCAGTAAAATAGTATTCAAAGTGACATTTCCTTGAGTTAAATGTAGGCCAGAACAGGATTTGCACTCGTAACCCCTTCTCAGGGAAACATTGACCAAATGAGCTACTTAGATTATTTGAACTTGTTCTGTGCACGATAGAAAGAAGGAAAGAAAGAAACATTTATTTGCTGCATAGTGCATGGTGGTCACACTGGTCACACTGATAACAATGAATGAAGAAAGAAAAATAAATAAAACAGCGTGACTCACAGATGCACCAAATAGGTGTCCAGTTCAGTATGTGCCAGGTAGAAACCTGCACGTACTACATAATCATAGAAATGCACATAACAAATAACAATTGCTCTAGAGAACAGGGGGCCTAGCTGAAATGCATTCGTTCCGAAACTACATTCGTCATCGCTCTGAAAATGTCATGTGATCCGATTCCGACAACAAAATGTCACTACCATACATTTACAGAGCGATGACGAATGCAGTTGCTATTTTGCAGAGAAACTAGTAATAGCACTAATAGCTAAGAATGATGGGACCTTGAATAAGTTTCTTCTCATTTTAGTTATACTCCTTGCATCGTTTATATAAGTATTGATGATAATACCAATATCAAGATAGGAAGTTATATTTAATCGTCTAAAGAAATCTTCAAGTACTCATGATGCAGGATCTATTGCTCTTTAGGCTTTACTTCGTAGCTAACGTTATCGTACAATCGATAACATTAGCTGCATTATTGCAAAACTCTATAAATTACATAGATTATTTAACGGTAAAATTTGAGTAGGTACAGTCGACGAAAGTGACACGGTACCACATTTTCATACAACGTTGTATGGAACAGTGGTACCTAAACAATCCGTGCTAATAGTTATATTTCTGTCAAAATAACATAAAATCATTTTAGAGATAATTTATTGGCATGTAAGTACAGTAGTACCACGTTTATAAGTTACGCCGATGTACCTGCGCAGAAGTCTTATTTTCGAAACGCGCGAAACAATATTAACCAATCACAACGGTCATCATTGACGCGGGAACGTGGCCCTTTGTAATTGGTTGCCGCCTGCGCGCCATGTTCGATGCCCTCAGCATCGTGGTACCGCGTCAGTCGCGAATTGTACTGCTAGTGGAATATACGTCTTTTCACCGCACTGTACACTTGCGAGACAAAAAACGTGAACATTTTTACATATTATGTCTTTACTTAAAAGAGATAGATCTTTAAAAGGCCAGAGTAGGGGAATTGTATATAATGTGCATCAATTCATGCAAAATGAATTTATTAAATCAAAAGATAAAGTATTTACCTACTATGGATCATTATCAAGAAGTGATGGACCGTACTTACAGCACGCGCTACAGGAGTCTCAAGAAAAACAGTTTCGACAATAATTAACGAAAAATAATCGTTCGCAACGGAGCCCTAAACTAGTGCCAGACCAACTTTCAGAATCCCAAAGAAAGGAATACCTGGGTGGCGGGCGGCTCTAATTCGTGTGAGAATTTGCTTTAACGAAAAAAATGTTCATATGCAAGAAAAAAGTTCGATTCGGTAGATATTAGGTACGTTTGGTATTAAATCAAATGGTAGCGTCCATTCATCTTAAAAAACAATTGCTGTTCTATAAATCTTCACAGGATGAATTGGTTCATTAATAGCTTGATCATAATTTAACATTTCGTTATTAAGCACGTAAATTTTTTCGTTACATTATAAGATATTCATTTTATAAACTGGTGTTTTGTGAAAAAATGTTTCATAATATAAAAAATATAAAATAAAATCATTGGTACACTTTATTTGCTAACAAGTGTACGCCTACAATGAGCGAGATAGCACTACTCTCTGAATTTATTGCATTTACAATCTTAACGTAATGCAATAAAGTCGGCGTTTCAACAGCGTTAGCAATCGTAACTATTCGGCGTAAGCTTGCTCTCTTCTGCGCAGACGAATTTTACCGATGCGACTTATTAAAGTGGTACACCTGTACCTAACGTAAACACGCTTCGAATTGCTGATACATATAAGTTCGTTTACTTTTTCGCCTGCTCTTTCATGTTGACGTGATTGAAATCTTAGTACTGCAGTACACGTAGCGCGAAGAACTATCGAGAGAACAGAGCCTTGCAGGCTGCCTATCGCAATGCTCCACTGTCTCGATGCCTTTAGATAATTTTAAAGATTAAAAACCTGTATCGAACCTCTAGCTAGTCAGTTAGTTAGTCTAGTTTTACCTATATTAAGTTGCCACAAGATTGTTTACCTTTATTTAATGACTACATCACTACATTAACAATAGGTACCTACCTATTATACTGTCGTTTATATAGAATTTTATTTTTTCAGATGGCATCCGAAGACTTGTAGGATACTGATAGCGCGGCGAGTTAAAATTTGTGGAAGATAAAATTAATGTGATAATTTTTCAAAACTCCTACAGGCAAAGTTTTACAAAATATTTACATAATATAACATAATTATACTGGCAATAACGTAAAACGTGGTTCACACATTCTGGGGACTTAGCCAAAATGCATTCGTTCCAAATCTACATTCGTCATCGCTCTAAAAATGTATGGGAGTGACATTTGTTGTCGGAATCGGATCACTTGACATTCGACAACAAATGTCACTCCCATACATTTTCAGAGCGATGACGAATGTAGATTCAGAACGAATGCATTTTGGCTAGAGCCCCAGTTCAGTATTCACATTATCTGAGAGGTCCTCAGTTAAACTCAATTCTTATCAAGAATGGGTGCATATCGCTAGTAGATATGACTGGTTACTGATCTAATGTGATATTTAAAAAAAAATGGTAAAATGTAATGGAATTGTAAATCTTTGCGTGTAGCCCTTCAAGTGCCTTCAAGGTATCTGAATATCAATGCACTGTCTTGTGATTTAATACAAAGCAATATTAGATTTACTTATTATTGTATAAAAGTCGCTATGCTAGAAGAACTATTTTAAAAGCTGGTGACGAAACTTTTTACTGTAAAGCCTTTTTGTTTTATTTTTACGCACAGGGTTAACAAAACAGATTTTTATATAAACTTTCACATGTACACATTGCCAAGGTAATACTATTAACTAAACTTTTTATTGTGTAGCCTTTTTGTTTTATTTTCAAAATGTAGGGTTAAGAAAAAAGTTTTTCATATAAAATTTCATATTACATGTGTGCCTATTCACATGTACACATTGCCACGGTAATACTATGATAATTGCCGTGACATTGCCATGACTTAGTATTTAAATATTATATTACTTCGTTATCTTTGTTAAATATTGTTGAATAAAATAAGTTTACTATATAAAATTAAATCCCAAATAATGTCCAATTTTTTTTAACGTTGAGGTGGTCATAATGTAATTGTTTTAATGTTCCACCTTTTATATGTTTTCATGAGAACATAACATTTGCACACTACGTGTTATATTTTGTTTGTATTTCTTTTTTGGAACGGTTTATAATAATTTTAATGCATTTATAAGAAGAAGTGGGTCCAATGGAAACAAGGCGGGTTTCTATCCGCATGTAGGGAGGAAATTGTTATTTTTTTATATAAATGTATTGCTATAATTGCCTGTGTTTTATTTTGTTTCCTTCGATAAGCGAGAAGAAGATATCGGCAAGTAACTTGGCAAGAACCGTCAGCGCATCTGAGACGATTTTTGGGTCACTTTTGCGGCAAAGTAGACATGATTCAAAATAAATGATAGCATTCTGGTGAAGGAATAGAATAATGACAAGCCCTTTTTGTGTTAAGTGTTCGATGCGCGAACTTACCCCGACTACTGCAATACCTTGCCAAGTTAGATGCCGTGCACTGTACCTACTATTTCTAGACAAGAACAAGCACGCTCTAATTGAAGTGGTTACTTGAGCGCTCATTTTAGGCGGACAGTTTTGACTCCCTGACTGTGCATCTTTGGTTTTGTTTTTTGTATATCAACGACTTACGTCAAATACGTTAAGTATACCTACTTTGTATATTTATTATAGTAGGAATACTATGAGGGAGGTATACCTACTAAGACCGACAAGGATCGCATATCACAACAGCCAAATTTCTACCATCAACCAATACCAGTGCTTTCATATAGATCATCGTTAGTCCCGGTCGCTTCAGGGGTCTTCACCTAAAATTCCGGAATCTTTTTCCAGTCTTCTCCATTGACCTCCACAACCCATTAACAATGTCGAAATTTTGCAGTTAGGTGTAAACCGTGTAAACCAATTGTTGGACTGTTTAGGATACCAACTACCGGTATTGACTGCCATAGATGTTTGTTTGGGAACCAGAACCAATGGCTTAATCAGCGTCTCTGAGACACGGAGAGGTCTCAATTTCATAAAAATAGTCGCCCGCCCATTCTAAAGACCGGCTATTGGAAATGTTAACCAAGTTTTCATATATATGGTATTACAAACAGGCGCTTTATTTCTATGCGCAAAGGTTTCATAATGCATTAACACAAACAATCTCTGCGTCTATTACATAACAGACTCCTCCCCAACCTCACTCCCGAACCGAAACAATCTTTATTCTAAACAGCTGTTGTATGTACCTACAGGTTGTTGTGTTATTAACCGCTATAGAACCATTGCTAGAAAGTATTGATTTAAACATTGTTGTTTACCTATTATGTATTTAATTATATTTAACGATATTATTAAAATAAAAAAAATGGATACCTTAACTTCAACTACCTACTAAAATTGCTTTTGCAGCAGTTAATATCAAGTTTTTCCAGAAAATCTACCAGAGCCACGATAGCCACGCTAGTAAATTTATTTCCGTGTGTCCGACTACCTGACCTCGATCAGGGACGTATGGTTGGATCACAGGTTGGATGATAAGGAGCTTAGCTTGTATGCCTTATTCTTATATCCTATTTCTAATTTTGTTTTTCTAAATGGCAACTCTTCTCTTTGCCAAAAAAAATTGACACACGCACACGCGTAGAGTCACACCCAGTTTATATATAATTACAGTCTGCCTACAATTTCTACAGGTATTTGGAAGAAAAAATTGTATTATAAACAAAATATAATCTTATCAACAAAAAAAGGTGGTGGAGCGGAACCCAGACATCGAGATGATAGCCTTGGATGCAACCGGAACGAGCGCCAAAAGGCTGATGATAGTGACGCAAGCTCATGTTTTGTTTCAGTTTCTGATAAGATTTATAACTATATAAGAGTATGCTGAGTACACCTATTTAGAATACAAGTAGGCTGAGTACCTATACCTGCCGGTGTAGGTAAAAAGCTGCTTGTATTCTAAGTCTGTGGTAAAAAGCATTTTTTTTTTCAAGGTATTGAATTTTTTGGATCCTAGTATTTTCATGTTAGCTGTCTATCTCCAAAATGTTACATTACAAAATAATATTACATCTATTTGTATTAGGCACTGTTTTAGTCTGGCTCTTACCTCATCCTCAATATAGGTACTCGGTATACAAACTGAACAACAAGAACTATATCGAGAGCATCATCAAAACAGCAGCTTCGCGTAAACTCGGAGTCCTGAACAGAGTGAGACGTTTTTTCACGCCGGAGCAGCGGTGTCTTCTTTATAAGACACAAATTCACTCTTGCTTGGAATACTGCTCGCATCTCTGGGATGGCTCCGCAAAGTACTTATTAGATGCACGTGCAGGGCTCAGGTGTCACTCGCATATGGTACATTATACACAATATTCTATCAAGAACCAAGCGGTTCGGTAAGTCTTTTCTCTGCCGCACCATTAAGCCCTGGAATTCCTTGCCGGCGCACGTGTTTCCTTCTTCCTACAGTCCCGGGTCGTTTAAGCGGGGCGTGAAAAAGCATCTGATGAGGCCGTCAAGCTGAGCGCCACCATTGTAGCACTGAACGTGTTTGCAATGGTGACCCTCTTTCATGAGACTTTGCCTTCAGCTTAACATCAGGCGAGGTGAAGTCAAATTGACGTGCCATAGATAAAAAAAAATCCTATTTTCCCATAGAAAACAAAAAACAAATGGAAGTGTGATGGTAGTCGGTGCACGCATGTCATTGGTGTGCGTATTCACGTAACGAAGGATAAATTCAATAACGTCTAAACTCTTTCGTAAATATTCAAGCTTGTTCCACAGTAATATACTAGGCTTGTTCGATCCAAGGTATGAAACGCACTAAATACTTTTTTATCTATAGCAAAGTAAATTCCACCACTCAAGGCAATTTACTAGTAATGCACGGTATTATCAACGGTTTTATAAGTGAGTTTGGCGACCTCGGTTCCGCAACTGAAACTATTGTGTCGCATTTTATTGAAGATATACACCTTATACGCCATACAGCTAGGGAAGGAAATAAATGTACCTATTTATGTTTAAGTTTTGTTTTATTTGAAATAACTACACAACACTCACAACACTGCTATACAGCTTATTTTTGGCTAGGTTCGCATTGGTAAATGGCAAAAAGTATAAAGCAAAGACAATCGATGAGTTCACATTGCGCTCCATTCTATAACACATTTCTACAATTTTTTCCGTTCCGTGTATTTTCAACCAAGAATTTATTTTTCCAAGATCTAAGATCGTTAGTCTGATCCTTGGATATATTTTAATACCATTAATAACTAAATAGACACGACTAACAGGATCATATAAACTGTAGTGACAGTCTGTGGTGACACGGTCCTTGTATGACGTATTTCTGACCTCATGATTATCATTAACTAATAATATGACCTCATATTTTGCTCTGACGCGACGTCGTCAACAGTTTATTTATATCCATGCAATCATTTTCACAGAAAGCCGTAATAAGCAATACTGCATTCTTTAGTGAAAACTGCATCACTGATTAAATAAAGTGGTTGAATTATGTCTGTACCTAAAGCCTAAATCTACTTTACGCTATCCATCAACACTTATAAAAAATGTCTTATTTGGAGGAAATCAATAGAATTACTAGAAGGCTAGGACAATAATTGTAATTGGTTCGGCAGACAGCGTCGAAATGATCTATGAAATAAATGTAACGTGAGCTCTAGAAAGAAATACTTCATTAGATTTTTATGCCAACGAACGTCTCCATTCTCATTCATGTAAATAGATAAGGCAAATTTTAAGAACTTTTGTAAGTGTATCCGAACGTTTAACAACTGTCAAATTCATTTATTTTCTTATATGGCAGTCAAAGTTAAAATGTATTCCTAGTTTTTGAAAATAATAATAAAGGTTTAACTTTAAAAATCGCATAATTATATTATCTTTGTTTTTACCAATATGTCCATGCTATCATAGATATGTTAACGCAGTTTCGACACAACTGTGAAGTATTTTCTTATTAGGTTATATTTTCTTATATTGCAACATTAGTGACTTACGAACGAAAGTGCTTGTGATGAGCAAAGACGATTAAAAAGTGTCGATAAGCCAATATTCTGCAGAAATTAGCCCCAATCTTCAGGTATCTACAAAATATAATAAATAACACCCTCGCATGTGAGGGTACTATGTGGTGGTGCTGTTCTTCTTCCGCTAGTTCAGGTGCTTATTCACATTTGAGGGCTTGTCTGTCTACTCCCTACCCATAATCCTATACGGCGGCCATATTTATAAGTCATGAAAGGCGTTGACGCTCGACACCATCATAATTATTTGCGTTGTATTCTTTTACAGGACCGATGGCTGCGATACGCAAAAAATTAGTGATCGTCGGTGACGGTGCTTGTGGTAAAACATGTCTCCTCATCGTATTCAGTAAAGATCAGTTTCCGGAAGTGTACGTGCCGACAGTGTTTGAGAACTACGTCGCCGACATCGAGGTGGATGGCAAACAGGTGGAACTCGCTCTATGGGATACGGCCGGCCAAGAAGATTACGACAGGTTGCGACCACTGTCATATCCTGACACCGATGTTATTCTCATGTGCTTCTCGGTGGACTCGCCTGACTCACTCGAGAACATCCCAGAGAAATGGACACCTGAGGTAAAGCACTTCTGTCCCAATGTGCCCATCATCTTAGTGGGCAATAAAAAGGATCTGCGTAACGACCCGGCCACAATTAACGAGCTTCGTAAGATGAAGCAGGAGCCAGTAAAGCCGCAGGAAGGCCGCGCCATGGCGGAGAAAATTAACGCTTTTGCGTACCTGGAATGCTCTGCCAAAAGTAAGGAAGGTGTGCGTGAGGTGTTTGAGACAGCGACTCGTGCTGCGTTACAGGTCAAGAAGAAGAAGAAGACTAGGTGTTCTCTATTGTAATTGTGCTGTTGTCGGGAGAACTCTGATTTATGAATCGTTCGCATACTGCCTGATAACTTACGTTTGAAACGACTCGGACTGTGCAGCAGTCGCGACGTCGTCGGCCACACAGTGCTTCCTTCCGATACTGAATGCTGACGCGATGTCGCGGCCCGCGTCGCACGCACACCCACTCAGTATTTGTGTGGCTACTCTTCACAATTGGTACTTTGTATATTTTATAGATTATCTATAAAGAGTAAGCGTAAATGCCTTAAACAAAAGTAGTCGGGGGGGCATATGTGGACTCCCGTCTCCGGCAGGGCCACTGGATTTTTCATGCTATAATATCACGTTATATAATCAAGTAGCATTTCTTCTACATATAGAATATTCCTCGACCGGTGGCATCTCACCGAGACTTGTTTAGTTCGGTATTTTGTATTTTAATTTTTCAATAAAATAGTGGTGTATAAATTGTGTAGGATGTTTATTTGACACGGAGCTCATGCCCCACTCTCATCTAAGTGCCTGTCAGCTAGACGCGTCTCTGAGACGTCCAATCTGATTTTGTAGGGCAGTTGTATTGTAATCTATTGTTTGTGTGAAATCATAACTTCCTAATATAATTTATTAGTAATAAAGGAACCCCATGTCAAAAATTCTATCTAGACTCTTTTTGACTTTTTATAAAATTTTAATGCAGCATTTAAAAGGTGTTTAGTATGGGGAATATTTAAGTTAATATGATCATTTATGTTATGTTTCATTAGCCTTGTAAGTACAAAATTATCGTCAAATATAATTAACAAAATAATTACTAGATTTCCTTTTATATATTTTAAGATTTATTATTTTGGATTTATTCCAATTACAAATTTATTAACCAATAATTGAAAGTTTCAATTAGGCACTCCTTGACATTTTCAATAGTTGTGGTGGGTTGAATCGGCGGCGTGGTGCAATCAAGTGTTGGTTTTGGTGATGAGCAGCAGCTCGGTATGGCATTCGCTGTCCGCGCGGCAACAGCTTTTCTGTATTCAGCAGGTCTGGAGCCCAGCTAGCGTACACAATAGCGTTGACCACATTCAATCACTCCGCTGACACCAGGGTCAATATAAACAGGGTATGTGTGTTATGGTCAACACCATGGATCAAACCTGCAAACAGACACATGAGTACATACTTTGCTCGTCACGTTCATAGTTATCAAGTATCAAGTTTAATCAGCACTTTATTACACTTATTGATAACATATTTTATGATATATTAATTGTATTTGTGTGCATATCTATTGAATCACACAATCTACACACAGTTACATGCATTTACTTTTAACTTGAACCATAATATTTTTACAACAATGGGTGACTTTCTTAATTATTCAAACATGAATTAAAAACTTTTGTATTAACTCTTTAGAACAAGTTTATCACAACAAGAGAAAATAGGGACATCTATTAGAATAATAAAATGATTAGATTATACAAATGTATGAGAAAGTAGAGTAAGAATAAGTTCTTATTATAAAAACTAGTTTTTTTTTGCTGGGCTCAACAAAGCATTATTATGTACACATTATTCTGAATAATAGTTTCATATTAATAGAACATATTTCAAAAACAAGAATATACCAGCATGTACCAGTAGAAAATTGAGTTAATATTAGTGACAAGTACCGTTTCCGTGGTATAAAGGCGCGTTATCTTGCAGGGTAAACAATTTCCCCTTATCTGTTGTGTTGATTTGACAAAGCGCTACTATTTTCCCGTTGATCACATTCAGGACGGCGTTATGCGCAATTTTCTATGTAGTCACGACGTTGATATCAGGTAATTTTACTCTAAAACAAAGAATAAATACGTTATTGGGTAACAGTAATCGTATTTCAATCAGCTGTTACTCCAAAACAATAATCAGCTGATCGGACCTACAGATCATTTTCATTTGTAAACTGTTCGTTCAGACAATACAGTGGTTGTGGTTCAGTACTGAAATTACATTGCATACATTAGCTAAATGATAACAGTGACGATTGATTAAATTCCGGGAGCCAAACATTATCTTATTACATTTACCTATTAGTGTGTTAATGTTGTTTACTTAGCTAATAGTGGGTACAGTACAGTACATGCTCACCTATTCGTAATAAAATCCCATATTTGAGTATCTCTATCTCTATATCTCCAGATAGAATGATTTGTAAATTACCAAACCGTGTTCGAATTATGAATACAGTATTACTGTAGAGATAATAATAAACCGTTTATAGGAATTGATATGATACCTACTTTGAATAAGCGCGAGGTTGTTCATTTTCTCGTACCAAAATGGCTGCCAATAATTGTATACTTTTTTATATGAGCGGGGCCAGGGGCGTTTTGCACAACGCAGTAGGTACTATAGTCATCTAAAAAGAAGGTATAAGTAGTATAGTATTGCAGTGAGTGCAGACACGCCGTAAATTCCAATTAGGTAATGAACGGGCTAGTACGGGACGAATAAATTATATCTATAATTCCAAGAATGCGTTTAAATTTTCAATGACTAGGCCAAGGTGCAGTGAATCATACTTAAATGATAAAGGCTTGGGCTTACAGGTCCGAGACACAAACAACTTTTTATATCATTCAAGTGTTGCCGGAAATAGCCAGGATCGTGCAATCGTCGGAGCAGATGGGGGCATTTCTTTGAGTGATAAAGGTAAATATTGTGTATTGTTCTTCTCGCTCACACGCACTGCGGTGCTTACTCATACGTGAAAGTGGTAATGTGTAATTACTGTGATTGAAAATATAGCAAGTTAGTTGAGATTGAGACAACTTCTAGAAGAAAACTTTCATTATTACAAAACTAAATAAATAAAAAACTCGATAAAGGAGATTATTAACCTTGAAAAATGCGTGAGTATAACAAATGAACATATCGTTAAACTATGCAGATATAATTGAACTCCAGAGCCTAGCGTATGGTTTCGACTACTGTGCAGGGTGTATGGGTTTGATTCCCACTTGGTGCAAATATTTATTTTCAACACTTGTTCATAAATTGGTTTTTACACTCATAAACCATAGTATTAAACACTTGTGCTTTTTTTCTTGATCGCACTAGTGTTTTATTTTATACTAGCTGACACGCGCAACTTCGTCTGCGTCACCCCGTTTTTGCAACATATTTCATTCCTGCTCCGCACCTGTTCGTCATAGCATGATGTTATATACATATAAACCTTCCTCTTCAAACAACTTCAACTTCAAACAACTCCTCTTCAATCACACTATCGTTATTCAACGTGAAACTTATTTATAAATAGTAATATATATAAATTAGATTTTTTATATTTTGGCACGTCAATTTGACTTCACCTCGCCTGATGGTAAGCTGAAGGCAAAGTCTCAGGAAAGAGCGTCACCATTACAAAAAAGTACAGTACATAGTAGTTCGCTTTTTTCCTTTTTTCGTTTGTGCTGACACGGCCACGCTCTACGTCATGTCCTGACCGATGCCACGCAGTCCTGTGCATACAAACGAATGCATTTAGGCACGTGCCCATTTTGCCTTTAGGATAATCCATTACTAGAGCTACCTAATTGTTTGATTAGTGTTAGGTTTTGTGTTGTCAGTGGGAAAACCAAAGGCTTATCCTACATCTTTTGCGCTGACGACACAGAATGTCTCTGTTCTTACAGGGGTTGCGGCACGAGTGTTATTCCTCTGGTGTTAGACTTTTCTCTCAGGATTGAGAGGTCAGCGGCAGTCGCTCACGACAAAGCCGACATATTAATGACGGCTCCGCGAACGCAACTGGTGTAAATTGCTATTATAAGCTGGTGCATTAAAGAAAGGTTTTATAAATGGCGGCTTGTACTTGCGTTGACGGAAAGTACAGCTAGCATATAAAATTTCAAATATATTTTTTTTCATATGAAAAATAATAAAAACAAGACCGGGTCGTAATAATTTCTAACTAGCTGCGGCCGGCGGCTTCACCCGCGACACGTGACGGCATCTATTTTTGGTTTCATCGGAAACAGTACCTACTTTTACACATAGAGGCCTTTTAAACGCACATTGAGTCCTTTAATCCTGAAAAAGGAACGTATATCACATTCTATAAGGAGGATCATGGATGATCATGACGTTGGTTAAAATAAAGAACTAACATTATTATGAACAACGGTCTTGTTTATATTTTTTTTAAACTGAAAAAAACAAATGAAATTTTGTATGCTAGGTGTACTATACTATACTACTGTCAACGCAAGTACAAGCCGACATTTAAGAATTCTTTCTTTTATGCATCGCATCAAGAGCACAGAGCGTGGAAGAAAATAAAGATCAATATTTTTTTTGTGTTGACGGTACGCGCGTGAGTGAGTATAGACAGTACTAGTGTGCGAGCGAGAGGAAGTGATAACGTCCGCCATTTATAAAACCTTTCTTTAATGAACCAAGTTATAAAATTATTATGAATGTGATGAAAATTTTTAAACTTAACTTCTTATACGTCAGTTTGTAAGTGGTTACCGTGGCTTATGGGCCCATAAACCACGGTAACCACTTACCATCAGGTGGGCCGCGTGCTTGTCTGCGACCTAAGTTGCATAAAAAAATCAAAATATGTCTAATATCGGTTTTTATCTTGATCTACAAACTGACGTATAAGAAGTTCAGTTTAAAAATACTTTTTCATCACATTCATAATCATTTTAATAGCAATTTACACCAGTTGCGTTCGCGGAGCCGTCATTAATATGTCGGCTTTGTCGTGAGCGACTGCCGCTGACCTCTCAATCCTGAGAGAAAAGTCTCAGAACTAAGTGAGGTTGAGTTGGGCAATATATCAAATAGGATAGTAGTACCCAGTACCTAGGTATACAATATAGAAAATATCGATTTTATAGATGTTAGGTATTTGCGTGTTTTGAATATATTCATTAATACAGGTTTTTATAATGATATGCCTATGACAAGATCAGTACAAATGCCTTTATGTATTGTTTACTAAGATGGCTCCTCCATTCATTTTATGTTTACCAATTCCTCAATTTTTATACCCTATATCCTGGTAGGTAAAACTGTTGCCAGCAGTTTCGGTCCCACAATATCGATCAATTACTTGATAGCTAATAAAATAGACTTGCCCTTAAGCCTCCTACTCGCCCGAATCTTTCCCAACTCATTTGGGATCAGTTCTGCACTTCGATATTTTCCGTGAAGATACTGCCATCTGCTGCTCTCCACAACTCACTATCGAAGTTCTGTAGATAAATCCACGTTTTTTTAAAAAAGAATATTAGTAACATGAATAATAGCATTCCCCTAACCCCTCCACCTAAGTCAAATTGTTCGTCGAGGCGGGTCCTAGTGGCGGTCCTAGGAGTGCGGGTTCTATCACTCGCCGCATTGCTCACGGCGATGGTACGATGCGCGAACGCTTGGGCTGTCTGTGCCTCCTTCTGCGAGCAAGTAATGCTCGAGAAGGAGACGGCGGAACGAGTTCGGAGAAGACTCCGGACCCGCACAGCCCGCGATGAGCGGAGGCGACTCGGACGTCGGAGGTCGCAGAATGACCTCCATCCTCCATGAGCGTGGCCTCGGGGTGACGGGTGGAGCCGCCTGTCACTCTAGCAAAAGCAGGCCGCGGCGGCGGCGCAAAGTGCGCCTCCCCATACCCGGGGGTTAAATGGGGACACCGTGGTCCCTACACCCGACGGGGGTCATCTCGAAGAGAAGGCCATGGGTCTGCCGGGGTGCGAGGGATGTTGGCTACTACCTCACCTCCGGCAACTGAAGACCCAAAGACGGCGTGCGTTTTAGTCGGTTCGAGTCCGACATAACCTACCCAACCGGCTCCGGTGGGGGGGTATCCGTGGGGATTTTTCGCACGATAAAAAAAAGTCATATGACTATGGTTCTTTAGATCTTTTCTACGAATCTTAAGGTATATTCCGTAATCAGCTACCGATGCTTCATGTTACGAGCCATGGAAAACAAAAAACAAACTAGTGATTTTTCCGTTCTCTGTAAGGAGCCAATCGGGCTGTGAATTATGTTGAACTGATGATTATTATCTGCTATTTTCGATACAAAGATTCAGGTTATATCCCCGAAGGGGTAGGCAGAGATGTAGGGGGATGCTTAGGTCCCAATGTGAGCCTATTGCCATCAACCGGGCACTTATAAACCTGCGATAAATGCACACATAATATCGATCGATTCATACACATAACCAATTTGGTTATCAAACTACCTACTTTAATAATAAATACAATGATTCATACTTAGTGACCGTTTTGATTAATATAATGACTAATGTTTGATCTCTATAGATACTATAAATAGGATTTTGTACATTAGTGACAAATTTAAATTTAGGTATACAAAATATAATCTTCAACCAGTCCATGTTGGGAGACCTTGCCCTACTGTTTCCACCCTGGCCAGAAGGGTTGGTACAGGGTTTTATTTCGAGTTTTCCTTCCCTCGCAAATTCAATTTTATTTCGTGTAAATATTAAAGTTTGCAACTATCAAAATTGAATTTTATATTCCCTGTTTAAAGCACTTGTATAAACACCAAAGACTTACCGCCGGTTTCCGAAAGGCCCGTCAAATCACTGATCAACTGTGTATGTATGTGTTAGTCAGTGGGTAGTCTGGTTTTGATCCGGACTTCGAACTCCCAAGGTGACAGCTTCGGATGCGACCAGGATAACGCATGGATGATGATGAACATTGTACAGGTGAAAATAAAACAAGATAAATATTAGTTTCGATATTTATTAATATATAACGCTCCTGCCTTCGAGTTAAATAAATTCCATGATTGTATCAACATTCAATACAGTCCATACGAATGCAACTACTACTAAATAGCTGGTGGAAGCATTACATAACTATTGTAGGAATGCTTCCACGAGCCATAAACAATATACTGTCGAGATTGACAATGAGACTGCGCGATGGAAGTGCTTTAGATGATGTGTCCTAAATGCTTAGTTCACAATCTCTTGTCAAAGACAAAGTTCGTTAGCACTAGGCATCTACTTTTCGGCTCCCTGGCTGGAGAACGTAGCGATGAAGTCGGTGACAAGCTTCTTCAACTGTTCATCAGACTCTTTGGTGATCTGGCCGTCCTTGGCGATGGTGGCCAACAGAGTCTGGTGGCTGGTCTTGATGTGCTGGGTGAATTCCTTCTCGAAAGCGGTGATCTTGCTGGGGTCAAGTTTGTCGAGGTGACCACGTACACCGCAATAGATGATGGCAACCTGCGTGTCAAACGATAATTGTATTGTAATAATAATAAATGATCTGGGTGTATAGGCCCCATTATACCGTAGTTAACGAAGCCGACATCCAGTACATCATATTAAGTACACCTAAGTTTAGACGAAGGGGCTTTCCTTATGGCGTGGAGAAGTTAGTAGTCGTCACTTTCATAAAAGCCATAAGCCAAATATGCGCTGACGACACAGAATGTCTCTGTTCTTACAGGGGTTGCGGCACGAGTGTTATTCCTCTGGTGTTACACTCGCCCATAGGTCACGGTAACCACTAACCATCAGGTGGGCCGCGTGCTAGTCTGCAACTAAGTTGTATAAAAAATATCAGGAAGAAGAGAAGTGAAACTGTTAACAGCATCCCTTGCTACCAGTAAGTAAAATCGACGATGGTCTTAAAAAGCTTGTAATTAGCTAACATCAAAAAATAATAAATTACCTGTTCTTCAATGGCCATGGGCACATACTGTCCCTGCTTCAGCAGCTCAGTCAAGCGCATACCACGGTTCAGCAGTTGCTGGGTGGCGGCGTCCAAGTCCGAACCGAACTGAGCGAAAGCGGCGACCTCACGGTATTGGGCCAACTCCAGTTTCATGGAACCGGCGACCTGTTACACAAAAGAACGTAAATTAGAGCTGGTAACTGCTGTATAATAAGATAAATATAATTTTCGCCACGTAAGGCATAGGTATAGGCATGAGTTGTGGACCCAAAATGTGCTCAAAATGCGCTCTGTACGTGCAGTACACGTTTTTGAGGTGTCTTTTGGGGATAGTCGTGAGGTGCAACAGTAGTGAACAAGCTCAAACCTACTAATCACAGATTATATCAAAAAGGCTACGCGCGCTATGGTCTCGTTTCTCTCGTGATCTTAAATCTAAGCTCCGTTACAGTGTTGCAAACAGCAGTGTTAAAAATTTAGTATACCTTATACAAAATATTCAACACTGCAGTTTAGTTTACAGAGTAAATCTAAGATCGATTTACAATTTAACGTCATGGTAAACCCATGGGAAGAATTAACTTGTATTATTATTAAGAATTAAAAAAATATGACGGAACATAATAAAAAATCCACTATTCCACTACCCACTACCATAGATAGTTTTGTATGGTAAGATTTTTAAACATGTACCTATATTTTTTATCATGCTATCATGATGTAAACCAGAATAATATAACTATTTATGGATATATCTGGAATAGGAAATGGTCTTCGTTTATCTCCGCGATATGTCCCTATAGGTCAGTAAAGTAACCGATTATAAGGCATTATATTGTAATTTCTAAGTTGACGATAGTATTGTTTCCTACCTGCTTCATGGCCTTGGTCTGGGCAGCAGATCCTACACGGGATACAGACAGACCGACGTTGATGGCGGGACGGATACCCTTGTAGAAGAGCTCAGTCTCCAAGAAGATCTGACCGTCAGTGATGGAGATTACGTTGGTGGGAATGTAAGCAGACACGTCACCGGCCTGGGTCTCGATGACAGGCAGAGCAGTCAAAGAACCACCGCCCATCTTGTCAGACCTGGAAATATAATATTTAGAATATAGCAACTAAAAACTTAAGTAAATAGTTGTTACATTGTGCTTTTTTGGACTCTAGAGGTGAAACATAATACAATACTTAAAAAAGTGAATCTTTTGGTCAGCTTGTTTTAAAATGGAATATATTACATAGCTTATATGATGAAATCGAACAGTAACTTACATCTTGGCGGCACGTTCAAGCAGACGGGAGTGGAGGTAGAACACATCACCGGGGTAGGCCTCACGACCGGGAGGACGACGCAGCAGCAGTGACATCTGTGTACAAGTTTATTAGCATTGTCTTTCACATAGAAATACAGAATTTAGGAGTGGAAATGCCGTCACCTCTACAGAAGGAGGGAGATAAGATACATTTACATCTTCTCTCCCGTAAATAAGACCTGTTCGTTGTATGTACCTTAATTCATTAAGCGCAATACACACTGAGCCCGCCGGGCCGCCGACTCATGTCTGCAACTTTTTGTCGACGGGCTAGTTGGCGGCTTCACTTATTGCAATGTCGGAAAACTTTGTCGGTGGGATGTCGGCGACTTAAATGAGTAATATCGAAAAATATGGGTCCAGGGTCGCCGGGCAACTGAGCACAGGCGTATGCAACTGCGCAAGCTACCACCAACATATCGGTGGGAAACACATGCGGGCGCATGTTGCCGACATGATTTTTTTCATACAGGCCGCCGGGGTGTGTCGGCGGGCTGTGCCGGCGGGCTGAGCCGGCGGCCCGGCGGGCTCAGTGTGCATTGCGCTTTAGGTTATGCTTGTTTTATATGAGCTTTATTATTGGTGTACAATATAGATACACAATGCAATCAGTGCTGCTTTTAATTTTATCAATCCATATTATATGTCTTACCCCTACTTACACAAGTCTTTAAATTAATTACATTACATTAGAAATTTTGTTTTTGATACTACAGATTAAAAATGAAGAGTATTCTGGACGCACCTGACGGTAGGCGACAGCCTGTTTGGACAAATCGTCGTAGATGATCAGAGCGTGCTTGCCGTTATCACGGAAGAACTCGCCCATGGCGCAGCCGGAGTATGGCGCCAAGTACTGCAGGGGCGCGGCGTCGGAAGCCGTAGCGGACACGATGATGGTGTAGCCGATGGCGCCTATATAATAAATTTCGTATATTTATCATAAAATTTGTCTCTACAGGTATTCTACCAGTTCCTAGACTAATACTAGAAGGATAATAACAGTTTCAAAACATCTAATAGATTTCCCTTCAGAAAATTCTAGAGTAATGTTTGGTAATCAAGAGAATGAGGGCAGATCCAGATCTTCAAAGTACTATTTTTGGATATAACCTGACAACTTAAAAATGATGATGAAAGGCCTTGGGAAAGAAAATATGTCAAATGAACTGACTGAGGCTCAAGCGTTTCTAAGAACTATAAATTATTGACGTATTAGTGAAAATTATATGTTAGTTTCAATAATACTTTCAAGAGACAAGTGACAAAGTAGTTCTGTTTTAGACATTATGGTTCCCGTGTCGCGGAAAATAAAATCTTTAAATTTCTTACCAGCGTCAGTCAGCCTCTTCACGATCTGGGCGACCGTGGATCTCTTCTGTCCGATGGCAACGTAGATGCAGTACAGCTTCTTCTTCTCATCCTCGCCCTTGTTGAAGCGCTGCTGGTTAATAATGGTGTCGATGGCCAGAGCAGTCTTGCCGGTCTGACGATCGCCAATGATCAACTCACGCTGACCACGACCGATGGGTACGAGCGAATCCACGGCCTTGATACCTGGGGAAATTATGATGGTCACATGGAGATAAGCGAAAAAAATCTCATGACAAATTATTTATGTAAATTTTCGCCGACGACGTCGTCCATGTGGACCTCAAACTGGGTATTATTTTTTTAACTATATTTTCTTTTTCGTACATAAAAGTTGGAGAAGTTATACCGTCAAAATCGGCACTTCGGACCAACAGACAAAAATCATATTTTTTTTTTTAAAGTATCTTGATACACTGCATTGCATACATATCCAAAAAGCTGCTATTTTAATGTTACAAATAGACACTACAATTATATTCATTTGTAGATAATTGACCCAAGACTCATTTACAAAAAAAAAAAACAACAATATAGACTCACCAGTCTGCATAGGCTCGCGCACAGACACACGGGGGATGATACCAGGGGCCTTGATACCGACACGCATGCGGTTCTTCGTGTCAACGGGTCCCTTGCCGTCGATGGCGTTACCCAGAGCATCTACTACACGGCCCAACAGCTGTTCGCCGACGGGCACGTCTACGATGGCGCCGGTACGCTTGACGATGTCACCTTCCTTGATCAGCTTGTCGTTACCGAACACGACAACGCCGACGTTGTCGGCCTCCAAGTTGAGGGCCATACCCTGATAGGAAATTATTTGTACAGAGTTATAGACGTTTTAATACTGTTCATTTAAAAAAGCGCTCGCGATCAGGTGCGCTCGCCGATCAGTGAATGATTAATCAAATCGAAATCAAATTTAATTTGCATAAAAACATGGTATAAATAAGTTATAAATTTCACAAAATTGCCAGTGGTGTACTTACTAACTTTCCTATCCTTTCCTATTATTTCAATAATGTGTTAAGGTACTTAGGCAGGGTTGCCATTTGGATGGATGACTATTAAGTGGTATTTCATTTTAGAGGGCAGGTTAAAGTATATCTCAGTTACAAATTTGTCGGGTAAGCTGAACCACTCTGTCAGTGTTTGAATGCATCTCAGGCTGAGAGGCAATTAAGCAGTCCCTTCAAATGTAGCCGAAAAAAAAACAAATCACATAATATTTAAGTGGTCCTGGACCAATACAAATATTCATGTTTATAAACACTGTGTATGTATCTTTGTGAATGCATCTAACTTAGTTGAAAAATACTGATCAGCTTGAAACCACCAACTTAGGAATGTTATCATAAGATGTTTCAGGAAGAGTTTCTAATAAGGATAGAAAAAGATTCTAATAGGTTTAGAAAAGGATTCACTAAAAAAAAACAACAGTAAGTTGTGGCAAAAAATTATAACTTACTAAAAAACTTTTCAAAAGAACCCTCTTTTCATTTTTATTTCAACCCTATCCAGGTCTGCTCTTGCGCAAACCTCCTTGAGGGTCGAAATAATGTTTGTAGCTCCATGTTTTAATAATATTTTTATGTCAGTCAGATAAAAATACTATTTGCTCCAAGATAAAAGGATCATATAGACAAAACTATTCAGTAGGTTACAACAGTTTTTTTTTTAAATTTGTACCTACCTTTAGACCAGAGGAGAATTCCACCATCTCCTCAGCTTGGATATTCTTGAGGCCATATACACGAGCAATACCATCACCAATGCTCAATACACGGCCAGTTTCTTCTAAATCAGCCTGTAGGAAATAAAGGATAAATCCATTAAGTTTGACCTTGATGTCAGCTGTAAGTACTCACACACTTAAACTCATTTCCTTAGTTCATTAATCTGAAATTAATATACTATCTACTTATAGAATGGATGTCTGAAAAATTTACATCTGTTCACTATTAGACTAGTAATGAATGGTTTACTTCAAATATATCAAATAGTGAAATTACATAAATGCATGTTATCAATATTAACATATTACATAATTATTTTCTAATAATTAAGTTAAGTATATCAAATAAACAATTTATCATACATTTCATCAATCTATTTAAGGTAATATAGATAGGAGACCAAAAATGATCTCTTGAAATAGGTCATGGATCAATATCATTTGTTGAAAGAACATCTAGACCTATATTACAATAACAGAATGAGGGAAGCTGCTCACTGGAACTGAACTGATACTAATTGATAAGGAAGAGTTTATGTAACCCAACAACTAACCTTGGGCGCAGCACCCAGGATCCTCTCCTCCAAGATGGTGGAGATTTCGGCAGCCTTCTGTGTTGAGGAGACATGGAAGTTCCTTGCGGCAACGGTCACGGCGGGAGCCACAACTCCTGCGACCTTCGACACCTGCCGACCGACATATTCACCATCAGCACATTTAACACAGTATTAGTTCACTAATCAATGGATTAACACACTTTCCGTTCAGCACTTGCGTTTTAGTCATAACCTTCACTGAATCCATGTTACAGAACCTCAAAATTTTCGAATCGCCCTGTATTACATAACACCGATCGTATACAAGAGTATTCTAAAAGATATATTTTATGAAAGAATATTTAGCGTACTATTTTGAGAATGAAGAATATTATGTAACCGAATAAATTGTATGAAATTTCGGGTACTTATTCGATCAATCTTGAAATTCACAGGGTCCCGGAGACGTGCGCCGGGGCCTTTTTTTATTGTACAGTGGAGGCTTTAGATTACAGAAAAAAGCATATATTACCTGTGAGGCTGCATTGGGTAAACGCCTGGCTACTGAGCCGGCGATACGGGCTGAGATGAGCGACATGTTTTACTAATTCTTATAACTATGGCAGACGAATAGACAGAAGGCCCGTGATAGTTGATAGTTCTCCGCTCACAACTCTGCGGTAGAACAGGAAGTGAGATAATCGATATTACTCTATGGTCCCTGTGGGAGCTGAGAGTACGTTCAAAACATTTAAGATTTAAGATTTTAGTGTCTTCTTTTATTTGAAAATCTTTTGTACTGGACATTAGACTGGTTATGAGTTATTTCAAAATCTTCGCAGTAATATTACACATCATATATACATACTTACTATCAGTATAACTAGTTTAACTTATTTAGTTTACGTTCACAATTGAAAAATCAAATGGAAAGAGTTAAGTTTCGGAGCCAGACGAATGATGGAGGTTATGACGTCTACTTTTTAGAATATTATTTACTAATTCTTTATTTACGATTTTACATTTTTATAACACATTTTAAATTACGCTTTCAATAGTGAGTAGACATTTAATTAAGAAATCTTAATGACTTTATTAATTTGTAATAAATCTATATCTCTATGATCCACTTTGAACTATGATCCTAATCTGCGTCATTGGCAAATAAATACTCATTGATAACTTCACTTCTTGTTTCAATGAGCAGTATGAGCACATAATGTACCTTACCTACTATGCTATTTCGATGATTCTTTATCGGAGAGTTCTAGCATTTTTGCTCCCAGAGCTCCCAAAGCTTTACAAGAATATCAAGATATTATTTTATTATCTGTGTATTTTAGGATTTGACCAGTTTTGACTATGGTTTTGACAAACATTTCATAATAATCTGTGGACCAAAATCAGCTGTCAACGAAACAAAACGACAACAACTTTAATGTTATCATTTTTTCTTTTCTCTCTCTTTTATTTAACTAAGGAAGAAGAGTTTGACCGATTGTCTACACCTACGACGACAGCTGTTAACTGGAACGCCACAAAATTGTGATTATTGAAATTGATACGGTCGTATTTTCTTTGCTAATAAATTGTGTTATCAAAATGTTTAGTGTTGTGTGTCATGCATAGAATCGATCAATGAATTTTAAATACACCGTACGATGGCTATATTCGAAAAAATATCACAAACAAAAGCTCTTATAGACGACACTGAAAAATTAACTTGCACAGTAGAAAATGCACAAAACATAGCTAAACATACAGTAAGTATTTCATAAGTGATGCATTGAATGTACTTCTTGATATTAAGTTTATAAAACATTTATGTTACTATATCTAGTATCTAATCTTTATCCAACTACTACTATATCTATATCCGAAATACAATAGTGATTTTGATTGAACTATATTTAGTGCACTACTTATTTCATTGTGTCATCAACTTTGTTTACTGAAAATCTAATAATCACCCATTATTATAAATAATAAAGTTTATTGTAACCAAAACAAACAATTTACTGAATACACTTTTTTAGGAATACATTTTGCGGGTACAACGGGGCCCTACTAAAGACATCAGTTGGAATGTAGCTCGCCGTTACAGAGATTTTGCAGCACTGCATTCCCATCTTCAGCAAGCCAACATTGATCTCCCACTGCCTCCGAAGAAACTTATTGGGAATATGCAACCATCTTTTATTGCTGAAAGACAAATTGCATTACAGGTTTGTTTGCATTACACCTATCACAATATAAATAAAAAGGGGAACCCAGGAAAGAAAATTAATTTTGAATTCTGAACAGTGAAATCTAGTACAAAGAAAACTGCGGTAGCCTAGTGGTATGGGTAATGAACTGCTGAGACAAGGTCTCTGGCACACATCAATGACTGCGATGCTTTTCGAAGTTATGTGTGTATTTATCGCAGGTTCATAAGTGCCCGGTTAATGGCAATACGCTTGACACCTATTACATTGGGATCTAAAATATAAACTGGCAGAATGTGGGTGGTAGCACCTCTGCCTACCCGTTCGGGGATATAGGCGTGATATTATTAAAAAAAAATACAAAATAACTGGAATAGGGGTGTAGTCCATGTATTCTTTTATATGCTGTACTAAAAAGGGAATGTTGAAAGTTAGAGGAAAGTTTTGTTTTCTTATCAATATCCTCCAAATTCCGGCAAGATAAGGATGTTTTAGGAGCAAATTGGAACACAGATTGAACTATTTAAATTCATCCACCATTAAATACTTACACAAAAATTACCCATTGACCAGTTTTTTATTAAAATAACAGTTTTTCAATGTTGTGTAACATACAAGGTAATTTTTTGCGACAAATAATATCATTTATCAATTCATCTCATCTCACTGTTCTGGGTAATCCCCAATTGGCTAGGCTAATTTTGACAGGATCTTTATTGCAGATAGCCGATGTTAACAATGCTTAATTTAGGCTCCTGGGTTCTATGACAAGTAATTAAAACCCAGATCTAGGTCCATGTGAAGACATTCGAGGACAGTTATTAGAATAATGGAATACAACCTTGTTTTGAATATTTTCCTGTTTATTGTCTCTCTTTTTCAGAATTACTTAAATGAAGTTTTGAAGCATGAAGTTTTGGCTCTATCGTTGCCAGTACGGAATTTTCTGGATCCTGCAAACTACTCATTGGATATAGCTGGTAATATTTTGATGGTTCAATCCATACTATTTACGAATATGCTACATTTTTGTAAGGCTAGAAATATAATATTAAAAAGGAGTACAAAGGCCTATAAAGATCTTCGTAATCAAATCCATCTCATCTGAAAGCTCAGTCCGCTGCTGTACAGTCACCTGCAATAATATGTATACATTTTAGAACCTTTTCACATTAAACTTGTCTAATTTTACCGTTTCATGTCGTAATGTTGACTTGTCATTTATTATAGTGACAAGGTTCCAAAGTGTATACATATTATTGCAGGTGATGGTACATAGTAAATGAAACAAACCATATATGATAGTGATAGTTATGTAAATGGTTTTAGTGTTTTGAATTTTATCTTGTTTATTTTCTTCTTTAATCAGGTTTTATTGTAGGTATGAACTTAAATGAATGATGTACAAAGTCAAGGGTAACTACTATTTTATTAATATAAATGAAACAGTATAGTGAATGAACTCTCGTAAAACTGATAAACTTGTGCAAATCACAAATTAGACTGTTTATACTTTTGATTGATGGCACTTAGTGAAACTTACACTTATTGACAACTTATATTATCCACGCTACTTATTTATAGAACCCAACTGCTTTGGCCTCACGAAATTTTCTTGTTTCGCCTTATGGCATTGACAGACTTGGCATTTACAACAAAGCCTAGTGGTATGGGTAAAGGACTGCTGAAACAAGGTCTCAAGTTCGATCCCAGGTTTACCATGGCACACACCAATTACTTTTCGATGCTTTTCGAAGTTATGTGTGTATTAATCGCAAGTTTATAAGTGGCAATTAGTTATGCCCGGTTAACGGCAATAGGCTCGCCACCTATTACATTGGGACCTAACAAAAACTGGCGAAATGTGGGTGCTAGCACCTCTGCCTACTCCTTCGGGAATAAAGGCGTGAGTTTACAATAGGCTCGCCACCTATTACATTGGGACCTAACAAAAACTGGCGAAATGTGGGTGCTAGCACCTCTGCCTACTCCTTCGGGAATAAAGGCGTGAGTTTACAATAGGCTCGCCACCTATTACATTGGGACCTAACAAAAACTGGCGAAATGTGGGTGCTAGCACCTCTGCCTACTCCTTCGGGAATAAAGGCGTGAGTTTATGTTGTTATGTAATAAGTGAAAAGCTTAATATTAAATAAGTGAAAATTGAGCTAATGCGAAAATGTTTTAAAAGCGGGCACGTTCGAGAGGTTCCGGATTCGAATCCTGGCCATAATACTATCGACGTAAACCCACTCCTAACACAAAGTTAGAGGGAATATTAGTAATTTCAACTGCTAATATTCGAGTTTGAGAATGATTGAATCTTACTTACATAATACTATTAGGATATAGACCTTGACCAACTCTAGAAAAAATATTGCTAATCTTTAATACGTAAGATGTCTGAGGTAGTTTAGTAGCTTAACAGAAACCATACAAAAACTAGGTACATAATTCTAATGTTGTCTCAGTCTGTTGAAACAAAATAATGATTTGCTAAGACATTCTATTTGTTAATTGAACTGACGTAGATGTCGTAATACATATAACGCCGATTTCAACAGCTCTAGGCAGAATTTAGCCAGTCTTAGAGAAGCTTTTTTTATGGCACATCAATTTGACTTTACCTCGTCTGATGGTAAGCCGAAGGCGAAGTCTCAGAAACTATTACGAACACATACCTACAGTATTAAAATGGTGGCGCTCAGCTATTAGAGTTGTCTAACGCCGATATGATTCTAGTGATGACTTTGGTTGTGACCTGCTCTGAGTGGGAATTGATCCGATACCTAATAATTAATAATAATAATTAATTAGCTAATAATTGCATGAAAAAGCATCTGATGAGGCCGTCAAGCTGAGCGCACTGTATTGTAGCACTGAACGTGTTTGCAATCTCTTTCATGAGAAGGCCTTCAGCTTAACATGAGGCGAGATGAAGTCAATTGACGTGCCATAAATAAATGAAAAAAAAAAACCTTTAATTTAGAAATGTCTAGAAATGTTCTACCACTACGCTACAATGTCGTCTAGTGTTTGAGGAATGACCTGCCATAATAAAGATCGCTGCATGTTTGTTTTGAATTTGAATCTCTGTGTATAAGTATGAAATGGCGTTTTGTTTAGTCACATTATTATATGTTAGGTGTAAATTGATACTTGTTGGTCAAGGCTGCACGCGGCCGTTGAGTCGTATTGCGTATGCAAACGGTACTATTGATTACAGGATATTATAGGTACCCACAAAGAGAATTTGAATTCCCACGACACAGGAAAAATCTATTCCTGGAATTCATATTAATTTGCATTAGTACCATACCAATGTCTTGCCTGCTACTTGTATTCTAAGTCTATGTTATTTCTGTACCAAATTCCATTCAGACCCATTCTGGCATGACTAAACTTTACCAAACTTCTACCTTCCTGTTGCCCACGGCTTCGTTCGCGTGGAGTTTTGATCCCGTTCCCTGAGGGATCGCAGAATAAAAGTAGCCTATATGAAGTATTCTAGTCTGTAATATATAAATTTTAGTCAGATCCGTTCAGCCCTTAGAGGGTTATTGAATAACAAACATCTGTACATTCTTCACAAATATTCACATTCATAATGTTATTAGGACAGAAGTAGGCTAGGATAGTAAGATTCAATTAGTAACAAATGTCAAATGAATACAATATACCGACATCATCTGAATCTTGCCATAGAGTTCTTTATTTGAAATTTTCGTTGGTATGTTTAAGTACTTAGTAATAGTACGGGCATGCCTACAGATTATTTAATAACTACAATTTGTTCCAGAAGATGCTTTCCAGGCAGTGTCGATCGCGCTGCGAGGTGACGGCAGGTACGAGCTGAAAGGGCTACTTACCGACATTGGCTGGAGAATACGGAAAAAATATTTTTTAGTAAGTTTACTTTTTAAATAACATACTAATTGCTTTTATTATCAGTAACTATGAGGATTACATGCAACTAGAATTAAGAAGGCTATCCCTCCACAAACGTAGGGGCCAGAATGGTGACAAAGGCTCCATCAGGATCCGCGATGGCTCCATAGCACGCACCCCAAAACACAAGAAAAGATCTACATAATTATCTTTGACATCGCCAGTGGGTTGTGGAGGTGAATACTTCACAGAAAATACCGTAGGGCTTACACTTCGTAATGAAATTGAAAAACCGATGCCGACTGTACTGGAAAAAATATCGGCAAATAAAAAAAATGTAGATCATAACTCGAAAGTACTACAATACCTATATGATTAGTGATAAATGTCACATGAATCACAAAATTCCTCAGTACGCTTATCGCGTGAGTAATAATATACACAAGAATATGTTGTTAACTCCATTTTTAGGTTCAATAACATTAACATTATAATAAATATAACAAATTAGTGTGGGTAGTAGGGCTGTACCTACTGTGATATCTATTTTTAGATGTCGGCAAATAAATTGCTTGAATTGAATAGGATAGGTATTGGTTACCCGAAAATAAAATCGAAATTTCAATGATGATGATATTGCAAATTTATGTAGGTACCTATGAACTAAAATTATAGTCTAAAATATGTATAGATGAATCTTATTCGAGGGGCGCTACTTCATGTATATCACGATGTAATTTCTATATATTCATTCATGTTCCGTATATGTGTGTGTTTGGCGACAGCGGTTCCCGCACTGAGGCTGTCCCATCACACTTCTGCGTACTTCATTGTTCTGTGATGTATGCAATAGCATAACCTAACCGTGTCGTACAAATATCTGGTATCTATGTGGATATCTATGATATCTCTACATAACGATCTCAAATCTGATTGATTAATATGTTTAACAATGAGTAGCGGCGCTGCCGTGAAACAAATTACTACGCCACGATGACAACTCAAAAATGCCGTCGATTCGAAATAAGATGATAAAAAGAAGAGAAAATAAGATAATCAAAGGACAAGCTATTTTTAACATAACATAACATAAACTCACGCCTATATCCCTTAAGGCAGAAATGCTAGTACCCACATTTCGCCAGTTTATGTTTAGGTCCCAATGTAATAGGTGGCGAGCCTATTGCCATTAACCAGGCACTTATAAACCTGCGATAAAATACACTCATAACTTAAAGCATCTGAAAGTTATTGGTGTGTGCCATGGGAAAACCTAGGATCGAACCCGAGACCTCGTCTCAGCAATCCGTTACGCATACCACTAGACTACCGCAGCTATTATTTTTAATTGAGTATTATTAGCTATTCATGGATTACTAAATACTCCATGACCGTTTCATATTTTAGGCAAAACTATAAATAAGCTTCCTTTGCACAGGTGACTGATACAGAGAATCGAACAGACTGCGTGCTATCGTGGTTGAGCTACGGAGTTGATAGGTACCTCAGCCATAAAGATTTACAAACCGCTTTCAAAAGTTTATTAAATCTTTCTGTAAGTATATCCTATTTAATACTTTTCTTTTTAATATAAATTTCAATGCATCAGAGCTCACTAGAGAGGTTTTGTGTTGTCCGTGGGAAAACCAAAGGCTTATCCTACATCTTTTGCGCTGACGACACAGAATGTCTCTGTTCTTACAGGGGTTGCGAAACGAGTGTTATTCCTCTGGTGTTACACTCGCCCATAGGTCACGCTAACCACTTACCATCAGGTGGGCCGCGTGCTTGTCTGCAACCTAAGTTGTATAAAAAAATGCATTTCTATTGTGGTGAAGATATAAAATACAAATATAACGTCCAGACAAAGTAGGTAAGTTGCATCTTATCAAGTCCGCGTTTTAAGTCGCACGTACCCTAATAAACTCTACTGGGGTGTGAGTGACTTTAGCCCAGTACACTACAAGGACAGATAAAGTTGTTTTATTTTACAACATAGTAAGACTCAAACAAGATACCTAAGTAGGTGATTACCAGAATTATTTCGCAACACAATTTCCAAGATAGAATCAAGACGACATTTTGTAAGATTTGAAAAATCTGGATTTAAATATAATACGATATAAAACTAGGCATTACATGGCGGAAATCCATTACAAGAAAATATATATTAAGGGGGGAGGGGAACCCACCGTTCACCCACGCTTTTAACAATTCCAACGATAACAATAGCAAATTATTACCAATCGTAATAGAAAGGAATGCCAAAAAGCACCCCTTAAAGCAAGTAAAGAGACTTCTTACCCGAAGAGAGATGTTCAAAGGATGTGATAATTTCTTACCCTCTAGCTTACCGTTATATTTGAAATTAATAAATCCAGAGGATTGCAAATTCATGTAAACTATATCTGATAAATTTGCAAAGCTGTTTGGAAAGATACCAGTCGAGGTCGTAATTATGAATCACACAACGATAAGCGCTCCTCCTAATGTTGTGTCCGAGAGTGTAATGCGAGCGACAATTATTCTTTGTCCATTAAATTACATATTTTGTTCCAGCACCCTTACATAGACCAAATATTAGCAATTCATAATTTAGAGACGGGCGTATTTGTTGTGAGGAAGATACACGAGAACGGCAGTCTGAGGGACGTCCTTTACGGAACAGAGTATAATAAGAGCCATTTAGCGAAGTATGCTAACCCTAGAATTAGGAAACCATTCACTATTGGACAGATAGCGCATTATGGCTACCAGATTTTGATAGCGTTGAAGTTTTTACATGAAAAAGGCATACCTCACGGTACGTATACATACTTTTTTACCTACTAGAATTTCACCTAGGAGTAGGTAATACTGTATCGATTGATACCGTGTACACAGGGTTGCAAAATGAAAAGAGTAAATAGAGCAAAATAGCAACGTCGTCGTCTATTTCAATATAAATAAAAATTAATCACGAAATATTGCTTAGTAATATTTCGTGATTAAATTGGCAATTTTAAATTGGCAAACCTCGAAAACGGCTGGACTAATTCGAGTAATTCTTTTTTTTATTTATTCCTTGAACTCTACGAAAGGTTTTTTTATGGAATACCGTGAACGAAGCCTAAACAAGCCTATTCGTAGTCATCAACCTAGCCTGGTACATAGGCTGTTCTACGTGTAAGGCTCTGGCACAGCCTGGTTGGATGGTCAGACGGCAGTTGTAACAGCGAAAACAATGGATCAATGTTAAGATAATGACGACCAGAAAAATCGCCTCATATAACAGAGGCAAATACTTATAAACCGAACACAAGTTTATCTCAACGCCCACGCTTTGACGGCATACATGAATATAAAAAAAATATGTAAACTGAAAACGAGTGAGCGGAATTATAAAAAATATAGTGTAGGTATTTGGTTGTTTGAATTGTTGTAATGAATACCGTGATGAGATTATGTTTTATTTAATTACTTTGCCTCCAACTACACGTAACGATTGCCATAGAATTTAGGATGACAACCAGGACCGACGACATGTCGTGCTCTCGGAGGCACGACCATACCAATGCGAATAGCCATATTCATACATACAAATATTTAAACAGAGCGGCGATCGAACACGCTCCTGCGTACCAACTAATAATTTTTTTCATCACATATTATAGGTACAATCTCAATTATAGTTGCGGCACGCTATGATGGCCGATTTGAAATGATTGGTTTTGTGTGTTTTCTTTTTTTTGGTGTTAGAATTTCATTTTCTTTTATGCCAGTCTCGCCATATTTTTCTTCAGTTATTTGTCTAACAGTTCGTTATCCAATATTAAGCGCACCAAAAAAGAGAAAACGAACAAAACCAGTCGTGTCAAAACGGCCATCATGGCGTGTCGCAACTATAAGTAAGATGGCGACCCATTACGACACACAGCAATTGATATGCTTCACAGTCTCTTTTTGCATTCTTTCTGTATACCTATTTGTCAGTGTGTGTTCTTTTCTTTATGTTTTCTTACTCATCTCTTGACATTCTTACCCAGGCCACATCCACCCCGGTAACATCGCCATAGACAACCAGCGGGCCCTCCTAACGGACATAGAGAACACCCTTGCCGGTGTGTCGAGTGTCTACCGGCCACACCTCTTGCACCTCAGGCGAGCCACTTCTGCCGAGGCAGTCGATGTGTACTGCTTTGGACGAACACTTTACGAGATGGCGTTTGGAACGCCGCTGCCCGATTATTATTGTGATTATTTTCCGGATGGTATTAGTGAGGATTTAGGTGAGTTTCGTGACGGCGTCATTTAATGATGGCCCTGGGTCTGCTGGGGTGCGAGGGACCTACCTACTTGCGTACGTTTTAGTCGGTTCGAGTCCGACATAACCACTTTCACCAGTCCGATAAGAATGGTATCAATCGGGAATTCGCGCACGAGAAAAAAAATCGTGGCGTGAAGCTCGAAGGACTATTTACTTCTTCCATGATTAAGTTTACCCACTTTAAGAATTAGGTAGTCTTGTACTTGATATAAATGATTTGATTGAGCTTATCTCTTCAAAACTGGAAGCACCTAGAAATGTGATTTTGGAAATTCAGATTTTGGGGAAGCAAATTAACAATGTTAAAGTTGCGTCTGTTCTTATAATGTCTTTTTTAATTTGTTTTAATCATCCACCGAAACCATAAGCGTAAAAAATATAGAAAATAAAAAATATGACGTCACAACAGTCAAATATCCAATGCACTTTCGACTCGCCGCAAAACACCTTTCTTCAATAATCGTTATATCGTTCCAGAATCTGTACTGCGCCTATGTTTATCGAGCACATCATGTAAGCACGGCGGCCCATCTTTGGACCACTTGCTGCTACACCCACTGTTCGCCCGCGCGCCCATCAACGGCCTGTCGATGAACAACCACGACACAAGAATACATCTCAAGTTCCCGATAGTGTTGAAGGATGAGTTGAAAGCTGCGGTCGCCAGTATTGAGGCTAGATTGAAGAACGAACAGAAATTAGTATGTTATAGTTTTTTATATTTGATTTTTTCCTTTAGGTGCATGTGGTCCATATTATCATTTCGTCTAAAGTATCAAAAGGTCCATAGTATTATAACGACCAGTATCATTTCGTCTAGTTCATGAAATGGTCCATAGTATCTTATTCAAGCGCCTATCCTGGTTGCATTCAAAGCTAGCTAACTTTCGTGTCCTGAGCCTCTAGACAAAGTCATTCTACTGATGGAATCGTGTCGAAGATTCGTTTTCAATTTGCTATCAATGGATGTGTGATCACAAAGATCACACACATCCATTGATAGCATATTTGATGAAATAAAAAAGACATATTTGATGAAATTTTTGTAGTCATATAGATTTATGTCAATCACATACTTTTAACTAGCGTTTTCGCAAATAGAATGTCACTTTGTCTGGAGCCCCAGTGGTTTGCTCTTTTATTCCTCCCCATAAATTGGTTCGGTTTGCTTTTATTTTTTGATGTGAAAACTTCTGAAGTCTCGACACTGTTACCGTTACCGACTCCACTGTATACATATTTAGATTTTACACACAAGTTTTCATTTCTCTCAGTACTCCCGGAGCTGCTACTGTCGTTTCTTATTCATTTTACATATAATACATATTTATAGGTAAGAAGTGCGAAGAGAGAAGTGCGGATTCAAGAAATTCTCGGTTCTGAAGAAGAAATGAAGAAACAAAAGCGGAAAGCGGTAAGTGACAATTACTTTTATTTTCTAAACAGCCATAAATAGGTAGCAAATTAAATGATTTACTAAAATGCTCATGGTATAGAAAATCTCGTGCAAACAGTGTAGCCTAGTCTAATCTATAAATATTTTAATTGATTTAAAACACGCACTCTATTATTAATGGTAATTAGCCTTGAATAATGCAATTATATCGTTATACTTTACATATATTATCTTCTAATATACTATTTCATACCGATATTAACTTTACTAGAGCTGCTAAAAAATGAAAACCTTATGTAACAAATAAAGGTTTTGTTAACATTTTAATAGTTTCAATATTGAAATAACATTTAAAATGGTATCAAACACGGAAAATAATAACTATGGGAATTGTATAGACGTCGCAACGATATACATTTATAGGAAGAAAACAACAAGATTTTGTTCTTTTTTCAAACAGAAAAAGCGTGACAGTGTGTGGAAATCGAGTTCGTCGCTGGCCGAGACGGTGCGGTCCCAGAGCGTCAGCACAGCGTCGTCACCTACGCCGCCGGTCTTGTGTAAGTACATTCAAATATTTCTAATGAGACTGTGGTAGTAATTTATACTTTTTTTTTATTCACGAAAAGCTATAGTATGTTAGAATATTGCAAAGTGGTGAAACGTTGGCACATGTACACTAATGTTAGCCATTGTATCACATGTACCAGTAGATTGGCTTGGCCATGGATTGGTCACTTCATTCGCTCTTACTGTATTGACTACCTCTGTGGCGTGAACGCGGCTGCTACGCAAGAGTCTCGGGTTCGATTCCCGCTCAGTACAAATATTTGTGTGTATAAAAAAAATATGAATATTTGCATTTGCATACTATATATGTATTTATAAAAAAAATATCGAAGTATGTTTATCCGCTTTCTAGAATCCATAACTCAAGCTAGTTAAGCTATGCCATGGTAGGTCTAAGTGGCGTTGGGTAGATTGTCCTTTAAAAAAAATACTTTAGTAGTAATGTTTGACGTTGTAGCGGGCGAGACAAGCGGCACGTGCGGCACGGGCGCGTCGTCGCCGGCCGCGGCCAGTCCGTGCGACGCGCGTTCGTCGCTACTCGCGTCTATCTGCGCCTTCGACAAGTCGCGACTCGCGCGTGTTGTGGACTCGCGGTGAGGCGGCGGGCGGGCCGGCCTACGAAGGATTTCACTCACTCTACCTACGAAACCTCGTTCTACCTTACGAACTTGCGTTCTAACTTACTAACTTGCGTTCTACTCTACGAACTCGCGTTCTACAATTTTGCTATTTCGATTAAGAAGTGTCAAATATTAAATGTCTATACCAAGGTAGGCAGAGGCGGCTCGTCCTAAAGAGCGCTGGTGCAGTGCACTCCCACAAAAAATGTGTGTACATCCTAGAGTATAGTTACCTACTTAATACCTACAACATACATTCTACTATACTTATAAAATTAAACGTTTTCAAACATACAACCCGATCAAATTATCTGTACACCTAGCGCATAGAGAATCGCATTACAGCGAGATGCAACTTAACTCGGCCGGGTTACGGGAGGAGCGCTAGCGATTGCGCTCCTATGAAACAAATCTTGGTACAAATCCTAGTACTGAATTCAATGAGTGCGAAAGAGAAACATCGATATGTCCCGACGCGTGAAACAAAAGATTTCATAGGAGAAATTAGCTGATCCTGGAGCGCCGCTCACGCACCCTGTTGCCAAATGGTCATTATGCAATGGCAATCTGATTGATACATTTACGTTGTTGCCGCTCTTATGTTTTCTTTCAAATAAACAAAACACAGTAACATGTGACGCGTACATACGCGCCGGTGATTGTTTTGGGGTTTTTAGTTTACCAAATAATTATTAAGAAAGTTGTTTGTGCGTGGACCTTGTGTAAAAAATGGAAGAATACAGTGTATGTTTTATTAAACATTGTGAAAAAAACTCTTGAGATGCGCCATGAAAGCCGCCACGGCCTGACATTGCTCTTTCTCAAAAATGTACTACTAACTAAAGCAAAACTTTTACGCGTGTGTTATATCAGAACTATATTTGAAGACACCATGGTTGTACGGATGTAAAGACAGCAATAAATTGTTTTGTTTCCCGTATTTGGTATTTGGCGATGGAGCCGGCAGTAGTGGTAAATCGGCATGGACGGTTACATTCGCATGATATTTTTTTTCCCTTTTATGTTTAGTGAACACCCATAATATATGGTCACGAGCCGCCTCTGAAGGTAGGTAACAGCGTTACGAAAAAGTGTAAATTATGTACCTATAGTTTATTTTTAATAAATTTATATATTTTCATTTATACATATTATGAAAATCGGAATCAAATATATTGTACTTTATACGTATCTTGCAACGATTGCAAATTCGGCTAGACTTGTGATAGCCCAGACTGATGGCTTTATGTACACTCCGAGGCACAAAGACGTGTTACTTTTTGGAAGTATTAATGACAACATTGCTAAAGATTAAAAATGTACATCAACAATCCTGTGTTAAAGTAATCCCTTTTGATGTTGCAATATTTAAAAATATATTCCCACTAGCTGTTGCCAGCGGTTTCGCCCCAGTGAACTTCTAATCCCGTTCCCACTGCTCCATAGAGTTCAAGGAACAAATATAAAAAAGAATTACTCGAATTGGTCCAGCCGTTTTTGAGTTATGCGCTTACCAACATATTTCGCGATTAGTTTATATAATACTTATATAGATGTGATTTGAGTGTATGTAGACAAATAAGTAATTTATCTACAACTTTCCTAGGAGCACTCGTTTTTCGAAGTCAGGTATTACACTCCCTTGCATCAGTTCTGCGGACAATTTTATTTATTTTACGGTGTTATACTCATGCACAGCCTATGTTTGATGAGCATAGCTCGTCACCAAATGCCGAGTTAAAATCAATTAATCGTTTTGCATTTCGTGTTTCTTATATTTCACCAGCAAGATTATAACCTTGGTTCCTTGAGAAGGCAGGAAACTATTCGTCGTGTCTCCTGGTTATTTAAATGAGCTCCTTTTTCAAAATCGGCAATGGCGCCCTCAGCGGTTCCCTGTAGGAGAGGCAGGCTTGACGGAGAGTGATATGCGTGCCAATGGTCTCACTACCTTGGACGTCTGAGATTGTGCGAAGCAGAGGTGGAAAAGCCGGAAGGTGGACCCTGAGCTTCGAGTGCACCGTTGCCTCGAATGCAATGAGGAAAACCGTATGCATGATGGTGATTATGACTACTATTTTAAAAACAAGTAAGTTAATTATGCGCTTTTTGAACGTTTAGGTGTAAACGCATTTTCATTATTTTCTATCCGTCTCATTGTTTATCTATCTCTGTACGAAATTTTATCAAAATCGATTCAATGGTTGTAGCGTGAACTTGTAACATACAGAGTAACTTTCGCATTTCTTTCTAGTATGGATATGAGTTAATTCTTAAGGTGCCATAAACAGTATTTAACTTCACGTATGACCCTGATTCTACTAATTGGTAATCATTGTCAAACCACTGAGTGCCTGCCATTGAATTTTAGACATATTGTTATGCTGTTAAAGTCTAATTGTCTAATAGTTAGCAAAAAATAATGATAATGACATCTGGCACAGTGAATGAAACAATGTAAGGAACATTTATTCATTTCATTTTTAAGTATATACCGATAAAGTCGGAAATTCAATAGCAATTTTTATAACCTTAACGGTTTGAGAATGGTTATACATAAGCCCTTCTTCTACCTTGACAATTATTCTGTGCTCTTGATCTGGCATTTTCTTATAGTTTGTCCATTCAAAAACATCTACGAATACGTCTTTAACTTAGAATAATTCCTTTGATATCATCAGCTTACAGTCAATATAATTCATTAATTGTTCATTAATTCTGTATTGTAAATTTTCGTCTATCTACTACTTTGTATTCAAAATTATTATACTTATATTATTGAAAAACTATGTTAATCGCTAATAATTGTGTATGGAGTTTAGGCTCCGTAGCAATTATTAATAGAGTACCTAACTTGTGTGGCAATGAATGAGCTGATTAGACCAAAATCGAACAGACGAATCTAAGACCATGTTACGAATTAGGAACTAATATAATGTATCAAGGTAAGATCGATAATGAAGGCCGAATTACTCCCAAAGTTCAATCTTAAAGAGGGAGCTCCGATAGCCTTTGACCGGCCCTCTGATCAAAGGCTATCGGACGATTGAAAGTTTATCACTATAATCCGCACGCCGAATGATGATCCCTATGACAGTTCGTTAGCGCTTAACATTGTACTGACGTCCTATCACATCAAATCCTTTAGAGGTCCATTAAAAAGACGAAAAAATCATAATTGTGTACAATTGTAAATTATAAAAATGAATATTAAGAAATTATTACGTAATGTTCGGAAATAATAGAAAAAAACTCGATGCAAATGTACATGGTACGTGCTGCAAAAGTTACGTCGTCAAGCTGTTGTCGACTAAGAAGGGACACATCGATACACAAAATATCGATAATTTGTTGGAAATATAAAACAAATGCTTTGAGTTTGTATTTTATTTATATCAATCTGAATCTGATACAGGGTCAATCGGATCTTCAAAATCTGAGTCTGAACTGCAGCTATCCGTGACGTTTATTATTAACGGTTGGTCAATGATATTGTCGTATTGTACATCTCGATCCCAGTCTTGTAAGCAAATTTTCTTCGTTCTTTCGACCACTTTTTGCCAATCGTCAGCTGTCACTTGAGCGCAAGCTTCTTCCAATAAAACCATCTTTTTTATCTAGTGTTTTATGTCCATCAATGCGCGTAGTCTTTTTTTCAAAATAAATAAATATTGCTTATTATGTTGAATGACCTGGCTGAATGACATGACATTTGCCTGAAAAAACAGTATTTTATCGAAATTGTTTCGCATAACTAATACAACTGTCAGTTGAAACGTCATAGGGATCATCATTCGGCGTGCGGAGTATAGAGAAAATGATTAAGGCATCCGACCGGAACCGAGCCATGAGAAATATGGTTTCATTGAGAAATGTGATAACGCAATTTAGTTTTTATTGGTATCGGTTTCTGTTATTGATGAAATTCGATCTTCATAGTGCTGTTGAAATAAACTATCGGATTTTATTTTAATGTTCTATTGACTACTTCAATGCCGGTTTATATTTGGTGCATACCTATATTATGGCGCTAAGTTATGTATATTATAGATCTCTGAAACTCGTTCTCAATACTATCATTTCTAATTATATTTAAAAAATGAAGCGTAGCCCAATGAAACTGTTTTTTTTATCTATTTAATGGATAGAGTGTATAGCGAAATTCAAAGTACATGGCCGTCATACGCACAGACTACTGTGAATTACATCCCAATCTACTTGTAATACAGGGAATAAAACTAATATGCTAAATATTATGGAATATTTAGTATATGACTAAAAATGAAATTTAGTACAATATTTAATGATAATTTTATTTTGTGCAACGTACTAGTATAATTTGGTTTCTACCGAACAAAAATGCATATTTCGTAAAACGTAATAGATTATTATATTTAAGTTTACCTAAATTTTGGTAAAGAGGAAGTTATTATTTAAGTTTTCAAAGTGATATATGCGACTGGTCAGCATTGTGTTATTGGCTAATTATGAGATCTTTTGGAATTTCTATCTATGTAGAGCTTTAATGTTTTAATATAAGATCATAAGTTATAAAATGTTTAATATATTTTGTTGTAAGTAAGAAAATATACAGTTGCGATAATTATTTGGCGTTTATTTTCATGAATCTTACGACATATGGAACAGAAACACTAGTATGAAACGTTTCTATTTATTGGTACGCTTACTCGCTAATTTTACAAAACATATTATTATTTTACTCTGCATACTTATGCAAAGAATATCTGAAATAATGTGATATACCTTAAATAAAATGAGTGTGGCAATATTCTTTTTATAAATATATTCGTTCGACAAGTCATAAATCGGTACACACGTCAACAAGGTCAACCTGTGTTACGATCGGACTTCAAATATAATTTGAAAACTAACAAAAAACAAATCAATGCGAGATATTTGAACATAAGTAATTTCTAACAAACTTAATTATGTGCGGAAACGTTCTTACACATTACTTACATACACTAAGATATATCTATATACTCTGCTATAGATTCCAAATAGGAAATAATCGAATAGGACACAAATTTTCACAATAAAAAGAAACAAGTATTATCACAATTAGAAGAACAGTTATTACATATGTACTTCACCTTTATAAAGTAAAATAAACGAAATAAAATCTTATACAGTATTATCACCAAATATTTGAGAATACCGTAACGTAATTGTCCGTCGTTTAAAACACACAATCATACAAGTTAATCACCTTTAAAATAAAATTATCCTCTGAGATAAAATTGTCATATACAGTGAGGCTTAGCACGTCCACTACTTAATTACTTACATGTTACTAGAACGTATCATTAACAGTTTTGATTCATCAAGTTGTGATGTCACTGAAGATAAGCGATTGAAAATAAATCTGTATACCAAATTAAATGGATATAGTGTGATATCGATTGGTGCACATATTTATATCATTAGTTAGTTCCTGTTGTTGCTTTTTATGCATGATAGCTGACAACATGTGAAACAAACATTTTGATTGCACTATATCAAAGCTCAAAAGAGCTCAAATCAACACAGAACTGACCTAACATTTCTGGTAGGTATATCGAAAAAAAAACAATATATTCAAAATCCGTCGGACTTTGATAATATGCAACCGCTCTTATCTTAACATTATAGAAAAGAATACGCTATTGCACAATTATTCTACGATAGAATCTTCAGTGTCAAATGGGCATCGATTACGCGGTCTGTCTAATCCAGTTCGATGATGTCATCGATATCGTCCAAGCTGAAGTCCTCGAGTGTTGGTACTGCAAAGAAAATGATTACTTAGGAGGATCGCTTAACTGAGGTATCACTTACGGGGTGCACGGGCGGTGAGGTAGGGCGGGCGCGGGGGCCGCATGAGGCGGGGGCGGGCACATGTTGCTGCCCGCACATAACCTAATCTCCGTTCTCACTCGCCGCTCGCACCTCAAGCGGTCCCCGTGCATCCCGCATGCAATGCCTGAGTTATGTGGTTTAGCTATATAGCTTCTTACAGAGCTGTCAGACATTTTTGGTTAGATATTGGAGGAGGTATACCTCTGGAATTTGGAAATGCAGATCTAGCTGGAATCCTTATCTATATCCTTATCCATATCATCAGTAAAAATATGTCAAAAAAAGTAACTTACATTCATTCTTTTTCTTTTTGGGTGCGCTTGTTTCTCCTGTAGAAACTCTTTTTTTGGCTTCAATTTTGGTCATCAAAATAGATGCTCCGCTGCCAACAGTCACCTTTGGGATTTGACTGTAAAACCAATATAAGTTTTTATTAGTTGAGTTTTGATACAACGCTTGACTTCAGAATGATTAAAAACGTTAATTTTACATCTTTTCTGAATTTATCGTGTTAAGTGTGAGCTGTGGGCACAATAAATGTATGTCGATGAGATTCATTCGGCTTCAGGGGGCATACTTATATTCTGTTTATTTAGATGAAAACAATAAGTAAAATATACTTACGTGAGATCAACAGCATGGAACGTCTTGTTATTTGATAGGTTACTTTTACTGTCTACTGCTTTCGATCCACTGGCTGACGTTGTTTTCGCTCCACTCGCCGAAGTTGGCAATTTCTTATCGGATTTATTAAACAGCGCGTTATGCGACACTCTATTAGCTGTGGCTTTGTCTAAACTACTGCTAGGTTTATTGCTACTAGATTTTCCAACATCCTTAGACTTTAGTGGGGTTTTAGCTTTCGAGTCTTTATTCTGGGCTGTTGGCATTTTAGCCGTAGATGCATAAGTATGTTGAACGTACACACTCGAATCACCAGATTTCTGACTTCTTATTGCGGTCGTTTTGTGTACATTTGAAGGACTAGACGCGTCATCTGCAGCTTGAATGTGGACTACATTCTTTAAGATCGACAAGGGATTGTCATCAACCGGACTGGCTGGCCTGGAGTCACTACTGCTACTGGATATACTTAAGCTACGTGGTTTAGTTGTTTGACTTGCCAGTTGCTTCCGAGTATCAGGAATTGTACTGTTCTTATTTGTTTGTGGCTTTGCACGGTGTGTTGCAACGTTGCTCTGTGATTGTTGCTTTATAAACGTATTGGAACCTTTCGTTGCTGCCTGTCTAATATCATTGTTAGGTATTTTCGATTTAGCAACCTCATTTTGTAACGAGTTCGTTTTTACAACATCACTTAGAGATGATTTCGGTTTTGCAACATCGCTTATAGATGATTTTGCTTTTGCAACACCACTTTGGGACGATTTCGTTTTGCCTGCGTCGCTAGGAGAAAATTTGATTGGAGTCTTTACAGTCTTAAGTTTCTTTACCGGTACAACCTCGATTTCACCTGCTTCCGTTATCTTAATAATATCGCCCGGCTTACATTGAGCCTGTTTTAGTTTACTTAAGCACGCAGCGCTAGGAGTTTGCGTTGATAGTACCGAATTCTCTGCATTTATTGCATCGAGCATTTTTTGCATGTCCTGAATTGCTACTTTACCTTTAGGTGCTATATTTCTATACAATTTAGGGGCAGTATTATCGCTAGATACATTTTGAGCAGTAGCTAATTTTGGGCCAATAACAGCGGTAGATAACTTGGGAGCAGTAATACTGCTCGTTTCTGTAAGAGCAGTTAAATTTCCTAATAGTTTAGGAGTAGTAACTATGCTAGTTAATTTAGGAGTAGGAGCGATGCTACATAATTTAGGAGCAGGAACGATGTTAGCTAATTTAGGAGTAGTAATACTGCCGACTAATTTAGAAGTAACTATTTGGCTAGCGGGTACCAGCACAAACTTCTGTGATCCGGCTGCGCCAACTTGCCGCAGTACTAAACTCGTCTTTGGTGGGGTTTCTTGTATTATACGTGTTAAGCTTGAGGGTGTCGACAGTATTTCAGATGGATGTTCGACCGTCAGAGAGACTGGCACGGGAGCCAGATTAGCCTGAGAAATGGGCTGAGCAAGCGTCCCTAGAGACGTTGTTATTGTTTCTTCCTCATCGCTATCTAAACAAATCGTATCGTCAGACGGTTTTTGCGGCGGCGCGCTTGCTATTTTGGCTTCGGCGACGCTGTTGCCGCTGGTCACCGTAGCGGGCATAAAAATTTTGCCTTTACTTATTTTTATGACGTTAGCTGACTTGGTACCAGGCACATTATTTTGTGCAAATACGTGCAGATTAGCAGGTACGGTGTTTTGGGGTGTAGCAGGGCTCGATCCGCTGGGTACTGTGGTCGTTACTCGTAGAGGGTAACTGGGCGCGGGATGCAGTTGAGGTAGAGCGGGCAAATCGTGCGGTACAATGTGTAGGTCGTCATCGTCTGGTAGGATGCATTCACTCGATGCGAACTCGTTTGATTGAATACCGCCACTTGTCTTGATACTAAACACATAAACATTTTAATTACTACATAGCCTGTATTTTTTTTAGTATATAAATATTAATAATTGTACTTACAGTCCAACAGGCACTACATTGCCATTAGGATACTGGCTTGTGGTTGGCTGAGACGAATCTGTCTCCAGCCAGTTTGAATTTAGATTATCGGAACTTTCCTCCTTCTTTTTTCTCGATTTTTCTTTCTTAACTTCTGCAGATTTATTTCCTCTCATCTCCCGCATCTTTTCTTTTAGTTCCTTTGTCACGTTCGCTTCCTCGGCTGACAGCGAACTCGCTCTTACACTGACAACGTTCATTCTTTGGAATATTTTTTTACCAATTACCTATAAAAATAAAATAATGAAAATTAGGAAAGATGTCTACAATATCAGTTACTTATTATACTTGTATGTATACTGGGGGTTAGAGAGACGCTTCCAATAACGAAAACATTGATACATACTACTGATCAGTTAAACAAAATTGACTATTTTTTTGCAATACTTTATTTTTAGTAGGTACCATGATTTAAACCCTTGTATCCCCCGTTTTCGTTTTCGGGAGCGTTCCCCAAACATCCTATATAGAAGATCATAAATGAATATGATTAGCAGCTATGCAATATTAAATACAAATCTTACGTTCACAGCGATATCGTAGATAGGGCCACTAGTGATATCCTTGCCAGTCTGCTCTGCCTCCTTTAGTGACTTATAGGTGCTGTATTGCGCCGCCAATGTTGCAGCGTCAGCATCCAACATCGGGTTGCCGTTCAAGTACGTATGTGCCACTATGTTTATAAAATTCTTATTTGTGAGTAAAGATAGCGGCAGTGGTACTTCTTCAGTATCTTCGGCAGAAGTGGGAGTCGGTTTATCTACGGCAGTTGCTATGGTATCTACGGTAGTGTCCGCAGTATCATTTATAAAAGATAATTCATCATCGCGAGGGTCATCTTCGTCGCTTAGTAATATACTGTTACTTTGTTCTTCAGAAGTATGTACCGCCTCATTTGCGGTTGCTTCTTGTGATTGCTGTTTCAGTCTCTCTTTATAAGTTTTTGGACCAGCTTTAGGTTTGGATTTCGGTTTAGTAACAGGTTTCTCTGTAACTGTATCTCCTAGAATACTATCAGGTTCGTTAGTATGGGTGTCTATAGTCGACAATCTTTCACTTCCATCGGTTTTCTTTGGCGTCGTTTCCCTTAAACTATGCTTTCTTTTACTTAGTTGCGGTTTTTTCGGTTTATCAATAATCTTAGGGACAAAATCATTATCTGTCGTATCTAATTCGTCATCTAAATCTATAATTACATCATGCGTGGCTTTTCTTTTTCTTTTGCGATCAGTGACAGTCGGCGCACTTTCAGAATTGTTAGTACTGAGAATATGTTCGGGTTCTTCCACAATACCGTGGCTACCAGATTGGTCTACGGCTGCTACAGCGGATTTCTTTTTCCGTTTATGTTCATAGACAACTGCTGTACTTTCAGTAGCTGTAGTGCCGAGAATAAGTTCGGGTTCTTCTTTAATAATACCAGTTCTACGAAATTGTTTTTCGGCTGCTAAAGCGGCATTCCTTCTACTTCTGTGTTCAGTGACAGTTCCTGCGTTTTCGGAAGTTGCAGTACTGAGAATATGTTCGGGTTCTTGTGCCGAGACGGGACCGGGACGGCTAGAATTGTTGATGGAATTACACATGATACCAGTGAGTGTGGGTATCGTCATTCTTTTCTCCAACAACACTTTAGCAATGCTAGATGTAAGCTCGTCACTGTTATCGTTAAAAAGAAATCCTTGATTAAATATGTTCCTAACTTTAGTTACTAGTTTTGTAATATTATTGGTGCCACCGGTGTATTGGAAATTATGTTTGATTAATATTTCTGTTATTTTGTGCACCATCATTTCTTCGTCACTCTGTTGTATATCCGAAACGTGCGTCAGCCCTGTACTAGGGCCAGGTGCTTCGGGATCTATTTGTCGAGTAGTCTTCGACGGGCGGCCCGGTCTGCCGGGAGGTCCAACAGATCTATGAGCAGATTTCCCGCTTGGTCTGCCCCTCTTATTTTTGCCTACAGTCACAGGCACAAAGTCATCGGACGATTCCATTTTTGGTATTTCTTCAGTTTTTATTTTAAAATCGTTCAACTCGAAAGATTGAGAATAATTGTTCCCTTGCACCCGTTTCAATGAAATTTTTGGTATATTCGAAATGAGTTTGTTCTCCATCTCTGAAAAGGAATAATAACAGACATTAAAGACAATTACTTATGAACCCTGTGGTTTTTTCTTGTAATGTTTTATTTATTGCAAAGATAAAGATAAATTTATTTGTAGAAACATTTGTGTAAATACAGATGACGTTATATCCGTGGTTAGGAACGCAAACCGAGTAAATTCGCACATTGTCTCGGGTTTCAAAGGCGACAGTATGCTCTCACAACCCAATGGAACCTGGGCTATCTCCGTTAGCGAGATGCCCCCACGAGTGTCCCTATTCTGCCCCCTGCCCTGGTGAGGGAGAGGGTACAGTCAGTACTCACGCTTGTGCGCCTGCTCCTGCTGGAACTGCATCCAGGCGGCGGCGCGCTCGTGCTCGGGCAGGCCCTGCTCGGACGAGCGCAGCAGCGAGTCGTGCTCGTGGACCGCGTGCAGCGCTGTGTCGCGCGCCACGCGCAGCAGCGCCACGTCCGACACGCCCACTGCCACGCCACATTCGACCGATACGCCCGCCTCGTCGTACCTGCACACACGGACCCTTCTAGACCTCTCTATACGCGCAATGCGCGTTTCTGGGGCTGTCTTTCGAGGATAGCACATGGCGCAAAAGTAGTGGACGAGCTCAAATCTACCAAATTTTATCAAATCAAATCAAATCAAATTCATTTATTTGCTAGAACATGGTTGATTTGATTTGATATAATTTAGATAATATCAAAACAATCCGCACGCGTCAGTGATTCGTGTTTTTCGCGACTTAGGTCCAAGATCCGTGCCGATAAGTATACATTAGGAAAACTTGAGACAATGCAAGTAGTAAACAAGCGTAGATGCGATATCGCCTAAAAGTCTCTGACATACATTTGAATGGCAAGTTATACACTCTGAAACCGGGTTCATATGTTTCCAAGAAAAACGCCGTTTCAATCGAGCGCGATTAACGTCAGATGACTCGCGTAAGTAAATAGCTTAAAACTAATAATATATTTTCAAAACTAACCGGTACAGTTCCGTCAACTCGGCCATATTGTAATGTCGATCAATCTGTTGTTCGTCTACCACACGACATGCCACTGCCTGTTTAGTGACAGACCGCTCATATATTTTCTGTTCCATGGTACCCTGTGGAGAAATTATTACTACGTTATTCGAGATTAGTATTACACTCGATCATTAGGATCTCAAACGAGAATTGAAGTATAGCTTGACAAATTCGTTATAGCTTGACTTTGGTATTAGTACCAGCTTGCATTTGTATCGCGAAGATCTTGATGGGCCGTCACCTTTTTTTTTTATCGTGCGCAAAATCCCCACGGATACCACCTCCACCAAAACCGATGGAGGTGATTATGTCGGACTCCGTCCATGGGTCCTCGATTGCCGGAGGTGAGATTATACAAGACATATCTCTCGTACCCCGGCAGACCCGGGGACATCTCTGTTGATCATCCTTCTTCCCCCAATGATGGGCCGTCACCTGATATCAGTCTATTTCAGAAAAGAGTTTGCATAAATCAAAGCTTACCAAAGCAACAAGTCGGTATATGAAGCAGTCCTTCTTTTGTCCGAAACGGTAAACGCGAAAGATGCTTTGTATGTCGTGAGCAGGGTTCCACGAGGTGTCCATGATGATGACGCGATTTGCCGCCGTCATGTTCAGCCCAAGGCACCCCGCTCTTGTGGACACCAGAAACACTCTGAATCATGGAAAAAAAACGTTTTTAAAGATTGTTCCTGAAATTAATAGCTCGTTCTCAATACATTATTTGCTAACTGCCGGTAATCTGATAACCAGACACCTAATCCTGTAAACGGGACATTTCTTTTTATCGTGGGCAAAATCCCCACTACTACTGCCTCCGTAAAACCGGTGGAGATGATTATATCGGACTCAAAGCGACTGTTGAATATTATCTCTCGGGATTCAATACCTGATACGAGTAAAAACTAGGTCAGTTTTTTTTTAATTTAAATAGCAGCATGGTATCCTATAAAAGTGACTGATTGAGAGCTGTCATTTTCATCTGACTCCGTACTTTGCCGAGGTTTGTTCTTCTTACCTGTTATACTGTCTTCATTAGGTGCAACTAAAGGTATGATTACATAGCCGGCGACATACGACGACTGCAGAACGCGTGCAACAGGCGATGTGTCGATACGACGCAACGATACATCGTCTGTTACACGCGTCTGCAGTTGTTGTATGTCGTCGGCTACTACTACCTTAATTGTTACCAAAATGTGATCCTCAAATATACCTATTACAGTCATGTATAAAAAAACAAAACCTATGCTCGGGCCCTTTCCGTGAGTAGCGGCGCTGCCGTGAAATAAAAAAAAATCAAAATTCATTTATTCTGCATAGTCTAGTAAACAGGACTTACAAAACGTCAATATCAACATTTTATCTAATGCAAATGCACCACCGGTTCGAAACGCGGCCCCGACCTGAGAAGACTCCGGCAAGAAACATATTACTACACTACGATGGCAAATCCAATATGCCGTTGATTCGACAGAAGAAGTCATATATAAAACTTCGATCGATGTGAATGAATTATGTTTTTACAATAAGGGTGTAACGAACTCACTTAGTGTTAACATTGTTCTCGGCGTTGAACTCTCGACACCATTTCTGGCGCACCTCAGCGGGCACGGACCCGTCCAGCCGGTAGTACTCCTGACCTAGGCTCCATTTGTTTATCTTCTTCAAGAAATACTCCAACGCGTCCAGGCAGAACAGTGAAGTTGAGAATATCAATCTGTAAAATAAAATAAAATTAATAATTAACTAATGGGTTCCGACTTCACGCGATGTTACGAGCTATATGACGAGCTATATGACGGCATCTGATTTGAGAAACATTGTTTTTGGATACCCCGCCCAATATAAATATTCTAGGACAATCTACACAACGTCACCTAGACCCATTGTAAGCATAGCTTAAATAGCTTGTGTTACGGGTTCTAGAATGCGGATAAACATACATAGATACATTTTTTTTGTAAATACATACATATTATACATAGAAACACCCAGACCAATGCAGATATTCATATTCAAGCACACAAATATTTGCACTAAGCGGGAATCAAACCCGCGCCTCCTGCATAGCAGTCGTGTTCACAACCGCTACGCCACGGAGGTCGTAATCAAAATCAGTTATTACTACCACAAAGCGATTACAAAATTATAGAGATTAAACTAAGTAACTCACACTTTATCACCTAAAGCGACGCACTCATCGAGTATCCTGAACACGACAACGAACTTGTTGGACACTTCGAGCGAGTTGAGCATATCGCCGCCCTCTAAGTACTGCAGCCACCACAGTTCTGTCGCTATATCTTCTTTTATTTCGCTATGGTCTTCTCTAGCTAGATCGTCTTCTAGTTTTTCCACTGTGGAAGGGATTAATAAAAAAAATGACATTATATTGGATAAAAAGTATTGAATAAAAGAAGACATCACAAATAAATTATTTTACGTTTATTTTATTTTTTATTGTACACATAAATGATAATAATACTATAAATGTTATATTGGCGAGCTTAACTCAGGGTTGAGTTCTCTTCCAGCAAACCTGGGAGTGCACAGAGGAATTTCAATGTAAAGACAGGCAAGTTATGTGCAAGGCAAGGTATACTAAAGTGTACCCCAGGTAATAGACATACATATACATACAAACATATCCTAAAATAATGCCTAAAGAGATGATTTTTGAGAGAAAACTATAGAAGATAACGGTATTACTCCCAAATAATTATGATAACAACAGGCAGAAGATGATGGTATTGTATAAGCAACTCACATTTTATTTTATTCCTAGCTTCTTGAGCTTTCGTCTGGAAATTATGCAGCACCTGTGGGTGTGACCAAATCTTCTGCAGAACGTGGAAGTCCTTCAAAATACTGTTTTGCTTATTTTGTCTGCTGTAGTGGTTCAAATAATGTTTATACAGTTCCCATTGACATTTCGTCAGAGTGATAAACACAGTGTATTCGTGTTTTTTGGGCAAGTAAGGGTAAAGTACCGATACTTCTTGTCTTTGTAGACACCCTTCTAATACCTTGTGGAGGATATGTGTGCGAGCTTTCATTAGTTTTATGTCTTCTTCCAGTGAATCTCTGTGTTGTCCATTCATTATTGGATTTTCAAACCTAAGGGCAGAGAGTAGTGGTTATTTTAGAATGGGGAAATTAGAATAATTGTATTCATATAAATGACACTATTGTTCTTTTGAAGATGGAGATACCTACAATACATATTTCCGTTCAATGTTTAGATATTTTAGATCAGGTGACGATGACAAAATTATAATTTTCAATAGTTAAAAATTGAACCTGTTTTACTTCTTCAATTTTTATCACACCACTTAGGTGGCAAACAACCACACGACCCACTTCCTGGAAAGTGGTTACCATGGCCTATGGACGTTTGCAATACCAGAGGCGTGATGTCGCTCTGACTGAAAGGTAGTGTTGGTGGGGGAAGGAGGATGTGGAAAGATAAGAGAGAATCTGCTACCAGCCCAGGAGACAAATATTGTCTTCCTCCTGCCAGCACAAGACCAGTGAGCTCTGGCTACCGTACTCACTGCCGGAAACATAACACAAGGTTATTATTAGCCGCAGTATTCTATAGGGAGAAGAGATATTGTGATGAAAAGAATTCTATAATATTTTAGATGTAGGTAGCGAATGTTGTGTACGTCTATAATAGGTATACATATGGGAATATAATATGGATATAGTTGATTGTAAAATGTGAAATATTGTATGCTGTTGATGTACCTTAATAAATAAATAAATAAATAAATAAATAAATAAACACTTACCTGTTAGAATACTCGGAATACGTCCCCAGTAAATTAGGTTTTACGAAGTTCACCATACAATAATATTCTCTCAGATTATTTTGCATCGGTGTGCCGGTCAACACAATCCTTCTCTTTGTGGCAACCCGACTCATAGATACGGCCAGCACCGAGCAATCGTTTTTAAGAAGGTGGCCTTCGTCACAAACGATTATATCCGGCCCGGGGTCGAGTAACGCCGTGCGGATTTTGTTGACTATCGTGGGTCTGACGTCATCAAGCTCTGCGTCCAACGTGGATAAGCTACGAAACAGTTCGTAGCCGATGATGAAAATTCCTCCACCGTTGTACCAGTCCTCTAGTTGGTAGGCGCGTTCGTAAGTCTTTTTTAGCTTTGAGAGCTCGAATACCTGCGTGAATGTTGAATGTAAAAGAGATTAGACGGTAATATAGCATTTTTACCACCTACCGAAGTTTATCACTTAGAATATTTATTAACATTAACCATAAGTATCATTTTGTGACTAAAAGACTTGTACTAACAATGTTTTATTCTAGAAGATCATTCTCATTATCATTCTCTGAACCTTTTGCCCAACTCAGTTGGGGTCGGCTTTCAAGTCTAACTGTGATGCGGCTGAACTTCGATATTTTCCGTGAAGCGACTGCCATATGTCCTCCACAACCTATGGTCCAATGACCAAAATGGCGATACCGAAGTTCCAAGTTAGACTGGGTGGACTTTTCAACATTGTTACATTCTATATAGTTAGGGAAAGGCTACCGAAAACGAGAATAGGGGATACCTACTGCTCACCAGTTTAACAAAATTGGGCTACTTTTTTTGATAACAATACTTTTTTGGGTAGATACGAGTATCTACCATGATTTTTAAACCCTTTAAATATTATTAATGCGTGCATTAAAGTAAGGTAATGAAAGGAAAGTTGAAAGATATATACCTGGAGTTTCCGTTTTAGTTTTCGTTGCTGGTAAACACAGTGGGAATTAGAATTTTGATATCGCAATACACGTTTAGATATACATCGCAATACAGAATATGTGTAGGGATCATTCTAAGCTATAACATAATTAATCTATCGTCTCGTCGTTGATATTTAATTAACACTATAGAAATGCTGGAGCATATTGCAGCATAATTTGTAATGACCCTAATTGTTGACGACGTTGACAAATTACAATTACTCTTATATAAATTAGTAACATCGAATATAACGAAAATCCCTATAGTTTTTTGTGCAGTGGTCTAAGATTCGAATTTTATTATTTTATTGTGTATAGACCATTAAACGGCACATACAAAACGTCAAAATTAAAAATATATCATAAGTTAGTTTAACAAATGAACCAGCGGCTCTTAACACGGCCGGGCCTGAAAAGACTCCGGCAAGAAACTCAGCGTGCTTTCTTTTATTTTTGTCTATTTACAAACATTTACTTATAGATACAATAATTTGCTCGAGTAGCAAGTTGAGTGAACAGCGCATTGCCAAAATTGCTTGTCATCTGAATAATCTCGTATTTTATAATAGCATTTTTTTATTTATTTATAGGTAAGTTCTTAATTTTATTAGGGAGCTATATACACATTACGTACGTATCTATATTAGTAGGTATTAGCTGCTTACCTTGATCTGGTTAGTGACGGGCCCTATCCACTTGTGTATCTCGTCGACCCAGTTGAGCACCGTGGACAGCGGACAGCACACGAGGACGCGTTGCATACCAACACGCGGGTGAGTCAGCACCTGCGGGGAAGGAACGTGACTTCCATCACTACCATAGTATAAAACATAGTCGCTTTCTCTGTCCCTATATCCCTATGTATGCTTAAATCTTTAAAACTACGCAACGAATTTTGATGGGGTTTTTTTTAATAGATCGGTCTTGAGTTATGCGCTTACTCTCTTAAGTTTTAACCTTTCCCCTCCCTTCTCCCTCCCCTCCACAGGGTCGGTAGCACAAATGTGATGCTAGCGTTGCAAACATCCATAGGCCACGGTAACCACGTTCCATGGGGTGGGCCGTGTGCTTGTCTGCCAGCTAAGTGGTATAAAAAAATTGTAAAGCACAATAAATAAATACTCAATAATGTTAACTGGAATTAACCCGATTATATTATAGGTACAGTGGGTTCCAAAACTTCCTGAACACCTTAAGATCTATAATCCTTTGAAATTTGACGGCCTAAGTCTAATTTAATCAAATGTAACATAGATAGCGTTAATAAAATAAACTATATCGATGTCTCGTTCTTTTATTAGAAAATAAATAAAAGCACGCAATTATTATCCTTAACTTAATTATAAGTAAATATTATATTATATCCAGTAGTTTTCAACTCACACCACTAGTAGTCGTGTAGTGGAAATAACTTCATACAATTTTAGTTTCGAATTGTTCAGAAATTTTTGAAGCCCACTGTACTACACACCTTTGAATTTACCTGACGTTTCAAATGCCCGCTAACATTATATAGTACATCGTAGTATACGAAAGTTTAAAAGTTAGAAGTGATTACTCACAGTGTGTAAGAGCGCCAGCACCTGCAGCGTCTTGCCGAGCCCCATGCAGTGCGCCAGGATGCACCCGCCGCCCGCGTGCCCCGCCTCGATGTCCGACAGACTTTCGAAACACGCGTCCCACATGAACTTTACGCCTTCGTACTGTATAAAAAAGAAGATATTTGTGTAAGTAAAATGACCGCGGTATTCGTACCGCCTTAGCGTAGCTTTGATGCAAAATTAAATGTATATTTTCTTTATATTTTTTTCCGTAAGAACCTTGTACAGAGTATTAGAAAACTACAAAAAAAAAATCAGCCAAATCGGTCATAGATAGATTAATTTATACATTCTTATGGTAGATACTTCTAAAAGATCAACTAAATACACAGATTTTTATTTTTTAGTATCAACATATTCATTTAAAAAAACGCGCTTTTTGTTAATTGTTACTTTTTGTTATCTTTTTCTTATTCCAGTATTAATAACAGTACAAATGAACCAACCTGATGTGCCTTCATGACCTTGGTGAAAAAGGGGTGTATGGTGACGACAGGGCGGTGTTCTTCGAAGTCATACTCCAAACACACCTCGTCGTTAATGACTAGAACATTCACTCCCTCTTCACAGCCCAACAACTCTCTCTGTAACATAAATAAACATTTGCAATAGCAACAGCTTTGCTTCTGAACAAGCAGCAACCATAGAAATGAGAAAGAAAACACACTTATATTTCTACAGCACAAACAAGCATCTTAATTTAAATAAGTAGTAAAAGTCACAAGAATACAATCAAAATAGACAATCTCTGTGTGTTGTGTACATTTATGCTGCACAGAGACAAAAGGAGCCAGTTCAGCATAATGCCGGGCACGAGTACCGGGCGCTGGTTTTAACTACAGAAGAAATAATTTAAAATAAGAAGCGAAGCAGTAAAACAATATTAAAATCAATTGAGAACGTACAATATGATATGAAACCAAAAAAGACCGCTTACGAAGAAGAAGTCAATTTGCTGTGCAGCATCCCTAATTCGCATTAGAAGTTATGAACAAGAAACATTCTTACCAGTTTAGTCTGCCTTGCAGTCAGTCTTCGTTTTCTCTCAAATTCTTCCATGTTGGCTATTACAGTACTTCGGGCTAAAGATTTCTTGTCTAATACCTGAAAACATACGCAATTATGATCACTCCACGCTTAAGAAAAATGAAATAAAATGCAAAGAATAATTTTGTCCTCGAATCAAAACGCATCTTAAGAGTTTAATGTAAGAACCTAAAAATTAACGTCATATCTCAAATATAAGCTATTCTCCCCGTGAATATGGCTGCTATTGAGCAACGAAACGTCGAGATCAGTATAAATAATAAAATATAACCAAATAAATTGTGATAGCATTCGTAAAAAATAGTTTCTTTTCAATGTGTATTCACATAAACTTCCAACAACATCATGAATTGTTCTCGTTCAGAAATGTAGAAGTTGTTATTTGTTCACGCACCATATCAAAAGCAAAACTAAATCTACTCACTTTTCTGATATTACGACGTCCTTTCCATGCAGTGCCAGATCTTTTACTAACTGGATCATTAGATGTTTCACCGAACAATTCCCTTTGTAGCACCCTATAAACAAAATATCATGCTGTTATTACTCATTAGGATAGTAGACTATAGCCTCTTCAAAATGTCTATTCAATATGACACAAGGAAGAAGGTCTGTTGACTTTTACCCATTCGACTTTCTCCTTATGCTGCGTGATAGCTGAGCTGAAACGAAACCATCGACTGACTGGTGGCCGTGGCAGCACTACTCTAGTTCATATGGCCATGTGCGACAAATTGTTACGTCCACACTCAACTTCATGTCTTGATGCCACGTCGTCGTCCGGTCCGCTGTTCGTGTCACAAATCTGGACGCACTTTTATATACTTAACGTCTCACATAGATGTTGATGGCAGTGCACACATTTTCAATTAAAAATCTGAATGAAATCTCGATAATTGATACACGTATGATTATGATTATGATTATGATTATGATTATGATTATGATTATGATTATAATACATACCTGAGCTGTTTCTGTCTCTCGAGCCACTTCTTGCCAGAGCGCCGCGTTCTCACACCTCTTTTGCGACTGTCAGGGTTGCCCTCCCGTCGTTCTATAAACTCGCTCACCAACTTTGCCCGTTTCGCGTCATCGGCGCTATTTGTTAAAATAACAAATATTTTTTTCAATTAACGAATATATTCTACAAAGATACTTCAAATAAGTAAACATGGTACTTGTAATAAACAGTACCTGGCACTTTCTTTTTTTCCCAATCTTTTGAGTAGCTTCTCTTTAGTAGAAACCCACTGCTTCTCCTCTTCAGACGAAGAATCTTCTTCTCCTTTCACTTTGTTATTCGGTGGAGATGGTTTTGTCCCACTTTTCTAAAAACATAATAATTGCAATCTTAATACCGCGCTTTTGTGACATACTTGTACTCGTATTCGATTTATCTGTCAGTAAAGGATAAAGAGCTATTCGATTCACCTGAATATGTCGCATAGTGTCGAGTTCTTACTTGATTCTACGACATGCAATAATAATATCGTTCATACATCGTAATCTTACCTTATGCCTTGTGACAGGGCCTTTGGCAGGGGTGACTTTTTGATCCATAACGACAGGAGCATGCAGCAACGTTAGCTCCTTGTTCATCATTTTGTCTGCCGTGAGCATCAAGTCCGAAGCAGGCTCCTCGGTTTTATTTGTAGTAGACTTTTTAGATAACTGCCTAGGTTTAGCAACATCGCTACTTCCCTCTATAAGCTCCTTTTTAATTCTTACCCCATCTTCTTCGTCACTCTCATTGTCGTTCATAAGCAAATTTTTCGCTAACGTATTTTCTGTTTGTTTCATCACCTGAATTGAATATATGTTTATTTGTTTAATATTGAAAAACAGAAGGATTCATTTTTTAATCAAATCTGTTTATACCACCCTTTGGGTGTACCTTTGGATGGTATGGCTAAATTTGTGAGAATTTCTTACGAAAAATCTGAGTTAAACTTCGATATAGATGTAGGCGTGGAGGCGGAAATCCATTAAAAGAAATTATATATTGGGGGAGGGAGGGGGTCCTACCACTCACCCACGGTTTAACAGTCGTCGTAACACGTGTCGAGGTTTTTCCTTCGCACTAGCGGAATATTATACATATACTACCCCTCAGATAAGAAGTCTTTTTACATGCTTTGATGGGTGCGGTTTGACATTCCATTTTATGACAATTAGTAGGTAATAATTTGGTATTCCTAAACCGTGGGTAAGTGGTAGGTCCCCCTTCCTCCCTCTATATATAATTTATTGAGTTAAACTTGTCTAAACCAGGAGTCTACCTGAATGATTAAATCGATGAGGTTCGCTAGAGAAATCACTGTATGAGTAGTTAAATAAAAAAAGATGACATAGACTTTGGTTCCTATATTATAACAAATGTTGATTACTTACAGGTGGTGGAACTTCATCCTCAACTCTTGGACCTTCATCATCAGAGGGCATTAATTCTTCATAATGGTCAGAGTCTATTGCACTAACTGTTCTACTGTCATCTTCGGAAACATTTCCCATTTTGTCATTTTTACCATCTCGCTTAGAGCTATTATGAAGTTTCCGCTCTTTTAAATTAGTTGCTCTATTTAATGTGTTCAAGTTAGTTAATCTGTAAAAAGAATATTGAGGGATGTTGTGAAAATTTACATGTGGATGACTAGATAATTTATTGTGTAAATATAAAATAAATTAATATACAGTGTGTTAAAGGAACACTCCCGAAAACGAAAACAGGGGATACTACTGCTTCTTTTTTTCTGATCGTAATACTTTTTTTGCTAGGTATCATGTATTTAAAGCCTTTTGGAATAAATAAAGAGTTTAAAAATCATGGTACCTATTTCACTTAATTGGTTTACAGTTTAGAGCATAATAATAATATGTAGTGGAACTCACCTATCAATTTCTTCATCAGATTTATCCTTATTGGTTATATTTTGATATTCAAAATATGTTTGAACAAATGATTCAGGTAGTTTTTCCAGATAAATGCAGACGTTACTATAAAGTTTTGAATCACTTGCATCAACTGGATAGCATTGCCAACCGTGACGGTCTATGAAAGGTGGATCAGTAATTTTTTGAGTGACTACTGCTGCAGGGTTGGTGTCAATTTGAGAATTAACTTTAGGTTTTGGTTTGGTTGCCCTTTTTGCTTTAGTAGGTAGATTTTCGTCAAAAATAGGTAACGTCGGCTCACATTCTAAAAGTTCTACTGGCTCATTAAGCCCTATCAAGGGTGCATCATCTGAGGCTAATTGGTTTGTGCCTTTTGTATTATTATTACTTGTTAAACTACTATCATTCAGCACTTCCTTTTTCTGTACTTCATGTTCTGGAATGACTTTATTGTATACAAATTTCATATACTTTTCATAATTAGACATTTCATTAGTTTCTATAGATGTAAATCCTGTGAAAGTACCTACACTTTCGTCAAGCTGATCTGTTGAATCTACGTTACTACATTGTATTTCATTATTTTTGCTTTTACTGCTAGGCATTGTTTTATCTTTAGCCTGTTCACTAGTATCTTTTTTTTCTCTACTCCTTAAACGAACAGTCACACTTTCATTATCAGAATCTGAAGATTCATTGTTTTTCTCTTCTTGCCTTATTCTTCCTTTCATTTTTCTCGTTAATACAGCAACTTCACTACTTATACCTTTCTGTTTTTCCTTTTCTTTTGTAAGTGCAGAAATATTAGAAGGAGTTGGGGTAGGTCCAATAACAGGAGTGACAGTTGGCGCATCTTTGCTATTAGACTTTTGCTCAGTTTTTTTAGGCCTACCTCTAGATCGCTTGACAACTTTCTTTGGAGCACTTTTAGCATTTTTGTTACTTTCATCAGAACTGCTTTCCATAAGACTTCCTTTAGCACTTTGAATTTGTACAGGTGTGTAAGTATGTGGAACAAGCAACCCAAGCATATCTGGGTTACTTTCTGCGTAATAATCCGGTTCATGCTGTTTTCGAACTCTTTCAGAACTTTGACTATAAATCTCTTCAGTATTCTGTTCTGTCAATGAACGCATTAGTTTATTGCAACTAACAAATTGTTCAAATGCATCCTCATCATAACTATTACTATTCTGTCTTTGTATAGTTCCTGCAGTTAGATGTTCATCAATTTCCGGTTTAACATCAGGTATTATAGTCATTTCGTCAGGCCCTGGCACTGGTTCACTTTTCACTACTATTGAATCTAACAAATTGTCAATTACATCATCTAGTGGTTCTAGTTTGATCTGGGTTATGATTGGTGCCATTGCCTGATGTTCATCTACATCTGTATTATTAATATTAACACATGATCTGAGTTCATGCATTTGAACCTGAGAGGCCCAGGATGGTACAGTTTGATCATTTTCTGCTTCAGTTAAATCTGGTTCAAAATTATCTTCATTATCAAAGTCATCTAAATACTCTGAACTATCTGGAATATCTGTATTATAATGTTCTAAGTTTGAGAATGCTTCCTCAGATAATGTATTTACACAATCTATCATTAAACCTTCATTTGCAGGTTCTTTACTTTCATAAAGTAATTTTTTTACACTTTCAAGTGCAAAATTTTTTAGAGGTAGTGGTGTTAAAATAATGTTGTTATTCCTTTCACTAATGTGTTGAATTTTTTGCATATACTCCACACATAACGAAAAGAGTGACTTGATTCCATGTTTGTGTGTTATAGTTTGTAGTTTGATTTCTTTAACAGTTGTTGTTTGTCTATCTCTATCTTTCTCTGTTAGCAGATTGTGTTGCTTTCTTTGAATATGCTCTACACATAACGAAATAAGTGACTTGATCTCTTGCTTCTTTTTCTTATTTTGTAGTTCCATTTCTTTAACAGTTGTAAAAGAATCATTGGATTTTTCTAAGGTATATGTTATGTCTACACATATTTCTTCCTTATTTTCTATATTATTATCACTTGTATCTGCCAGTAGCTCCATCATTTTTCTATGACACAGTGATTTGAGAGGTAATGTTGTATAAGTGCAAGATGACTCTGTAATACTGTCATCGGAATGAGCTTCAGGTTTAGAGATTGTTGGACATATTTCTGTTTCATTTTTAATTATCATATTATTAGTTGTAATATCATTAATAGTTCTTAAACACAGCCGAAATAAACTAACTGGATCATTTTTCACATCTGTAAGATCATGTCTTGTCTCATAAGTCATTTCTTTGAAATCATTCAATTCTTTACAAAAGAGCTGAGTTTTCAATTTGTGTACACATAATGTAAAAAGAGAAGACACTGCTGTACTTTTGTCACTTAAATTAGGACTTGTTTCAGGCACAGAGCTTCCAGTTATATTAAAACCATCATTAGAATAGTTGGTATTAGTGTTGTATTGTGGTGTCATCACCACAAAATAATTGCATATACATTCTGCATTAGAAGTAAGCCAATCTGTACTTACAAAAGGAGCACATGCAGATAAAACTCTCTCACGATAATAATCCTTAAAAAAATTACTTACCATTTCTTTGGTGATAATGTTATCAGGTGGTTTTTTATTTCGGCTGTCCTGGGCTAAAAAAGACTGCGTAGGTTTAACTTTTTTTACCATCACTGTGTCATTTATCCAAACAGTGTGTCGACCTTGGATATCAATCATCTTGTTGTCATTTGGTTTTTTAGCAATTTTAATTGATAACTCCTTATTAAGAAACACCGTTTTAGGGTTAAAGGCAGGCTTAACTGAAGCTTTTTGTTGCTGTTTAGTCGCTGGTGATGGCTTAACATCTACAATTTCACAGTCACTGTCACTATAAGCTTCTTTAGTTGTAGGTAATACCTCCTTTTGCTCCTCTCTACACCTAGTTAAATTATGAGCTTCCAGGAATTGGTCATATTGTTTCGCTAGGTCTTCTTCCATTTGCAAAAGATTATGTTTAGCTAATTTAAATAACAAAAATGATTTTTTTACACAATAATCCATCTTTGATGTGTCAGTGACATGGCTGGTATTTATCTTCTTTTTAATGAAATCTTCAGATTTTTGTGTCATTAGTATTCCTAACTCAGCTGTTGTCTTAACTATACCATTGAGGAAATAGCAAGCTTTTTCAGATTGTTCTGGTGTTAATGTGATATTTTCTTTCAGAGGTATATCATATGGTGTAACAGTCTGTACTGCTTTTGATGTTGTAGGTACTACACTAGTTTGTGTGCACATCGAAATAGTTTTTTTGGCTTCTGGGTCAATTACAGGTATGTCCATTTTATTACTTTCAGCCTTTTCAGCATTTGATGAGACCTTTTTTATTTTTAAGTTAGTCCCTTGTATTTTTTTAGCAAGAAAGTTTTCGAACTCAGTTGTGGTACCCCATTGTGATGTTTGTGAGGGCTGTGATTCACCATCACTTGTTTTTACAACTGCGGGTTCCAAATATATTTCTATATCATTACTGTGATGATTTTCTTGACTTTGATCAAGGGAGGTAACATCAGATATTGTGGGCTTTTGGCCATCATCTTTTTTTCCTCTTTTTCGTGGCGACTGATTGTCAGACTTTTTACGTAACCTCTTCCTCCGTTTATCATCTACTTTAATATTCATCCCACTGTCTGATACTTCTGTGTCAGTTGATGTAGCAATAGCAGCCCCTCTCTTACCTGGTATATATTCATCATCTGAGTAATATTTAGTGCCTCTCCTCCCTCTCCTTGGTTCATCATCAGACAACTCAACATTAGCAAAAGGATCTTCATCAGAATCCTCTTCATATTTGAACTTTTTAATTTTACGGCGTGTAGGTCTTTTGGAGGTATCTTCAACAAGTAAAGAATTATCAGCTTCTATGTCTGCATTTTCCTTTTCTAAAAGACTGTCAATATTATATTCAAAATCTGCCATTATAGGCATTTTAGTGTTTCGTTTAGTTGGAGTATCGTCACATTCACTATTGCGCTGCTCCATGTCAGTTACTTTTATTTCATAGTCAGGTAAATTAATTTCACTGCCGGGTACTTCTCTTACTTCGGCTTGAGAGAGAGCTTGATCTTGAACTACTGAGAGCTGCACTTCGCTGCCAGGCAATTCAGGCTCTGTTTCAGTAGGTACAGTTTCACTCGAAATTGACTTCAATTTACTGAAACACACATCATTTGCATCATTAAGTGCAACTTGTGAGCCTTCATTCAAATCCACATCAGCGTCAGCGACAGGTTCCAACCTTTCAACAAGTTGAGAAATAGCCTTATTTTTTTTTGGTCTTCCTCTCTTCTTTTTTAGTTTAGTAGACTGTTTTTCAATATTTTCAGAACTGACATCTTTTGAGATATCAAGCAAAGAGTCAGTTTTATAATCAGTAGAACCATCTTCTTCCCCTGACTTACTCACAATAGAATGTTCCGGTACACATCTCAGTTTACTAAGACATACATCGTCTAAGTCATCATCACCGGAGACATCATTAAAGGTTTTGTTAATGTCTGGATAAATATTATTATCATCTATGTCAGTTTTGGGCAAGTTTGATATTGCAGATTTGCTTTTCCGTTTTCTTGGCATTTTATTAGCCTTATTTAGATTTTCAGTTTCAAGTGGCAATTGCTCCGCCAGTGTGAAATCTTCTTTTATTTGGCTCTCAGAACTTAGAATCTGTTCTTGATTGAATGTTTGAGGTAATTTATTACCACTTCTTTTTGGTCTACCACGTCTTCCTCTCGTTTTTGTAAATGAATCATCTGGTCTATTGTTATCAGAGCTACTCAATTCACTTACTGCATCTTTATTATCATTAATATTGGGTAATGTACTATTCTGTTCAAGGGACCATACCTTTCGAGGCCGACCACGCTTTTTCCTGATTACAGTGCCTGTTTCTAGCATTTCTGGATCTGAACTAAAAGGTGTGGAAGAAATATCAGGATTTTGTATGTGTTGAGAAACTCCAAGAGCTGGGGAATCTTCCATTGGAACAGAAAGCTTTTTTGGCTTCCTTCCTCTTCTACGTGGACCAAAATTACTAGTAACTGTGAGGTTGCCCTGATTATTAACGTTTTGACTATTACTAACAACTATATCTGTGTTATGATCATTGTTATGTTCCTCACTGCTTAGTTGCACCTTATCATTTGAGTTGTTAATTATGCTTGAACTTCCGTCTAGACCCACTAGGCTCAGGCCACTTATATTATCACTTGATTCTACACACGGAATACTCAGTGATTTCTCTGAAATCTTAATTTCACAAATCTCACTGTTTACAGAATTGTTCACTTCATCACAAGTACTCACAACAACCTCGCCGATGACCGGGGGTGGATTATTATCATCAGGTTCCGGAGGTTCTGGATTTGGGGGCTCTGCCTGGGGCAGCATTATGATTTTTTCTTCCTGATACATAGATACTGCTTGAAACTTTTCAAACGCATCCTCAAGTATACAGAGGTTGTTCGCTTCCGTATCAAGTTGTTCAGCCATGTTTTAGATATATCGTGCTTACAGTTACTTTCACACTTCCATATTTTAATAAACTATAAGAATTCATTCATATGTATGTAATTTAATTACATTAATTTATTTTCATAAACCAAGCAAAACCAAATTGAAGATTGAAGCAAACTCAATTTTTTTTTTGTTGTTAACATTGACTTGCCAACTGCAAATAAGCCGAAAATACCAAAATGATTCGATGTTTACAACCATAGATGAGTATATGTACTGTTTACAGTATTTACAACGAAAAAAGTAATCATTGTTGTCGGCTCCCAGGCTGGCAGCCAAAGCTGCCACGCTTACAAGTTACAAGCAGAAATAAAATACAATACAATTTTATTACAATTCAATTCAAAAAGATCCCCGATACAAAAAATACCTCGAAAAGTAAAAAATAAATAATTCAAGCCCTACCAAATCTTTGCAAAACGATCCAAGGTTCCCTGACACGACAACTGCAACGCTTGGATTATTTATTAAGATCAGGCTTAATAAACATCAGGCGAGGTGAAATCAAATTGACGTGCCATAGATAAAAAAAAAACTTTTTTACTTATTGAGATATTTTTTTATTTTACACTTTTCAAATTGATCTCCTAGTCCAACCCTTTCATTTGATACCCATATTGACGGATCAGTAAATAAAAAAGATAATTCGCCTTTAGATGGTGGTGACCATGTTAGATTTGAATTTTTTTATAATGTATCATATCCATTCCATCCATCCATTTTGAGCACAGACTTATAATATTTTGAGGGACTTGTGCAAAAATATGTAGTCCGCCATTTTGTGGTGGCAGCCGACTTGGATCGAGTTTCATTAAATGTAGCTAAGAACACTCCCAACCACTTCACCTTTCAAACAAAAAATCATATCGAAATCAGTTCATCCGTTCGGAAGCTACGATGCCACAAGCACACATAGGTACTCAAACACACACACATTCACACACACACATACACGCGCACGCACACACACACACACACACACACACACACACACACACACACATACACACACACACACACACACACACACACACACACACACACACACACACACACTCACACACACACACACACACACAAACACACACACACACACACACACACACGCACACACGCGCGCGCACACACACACACACGCACGCACGCGCGCACCCACGCCCGCACGCACGCACGCAGGCACGCAATCACGCTCTCACGCACGCATTTAGATCATAGATTAATATCAAACATGCAGCGTGCGCTTGGGCCTAGTTTTTGCCGTGACAAAATCAAGCTCCGTCCGTACCGATAGGTATGGTATACTCGTAGAACTAACTAGGCGCTTTTATATTAGCCGTGGTCCAACGCCTACAATTATGTCGTGGAATATAGATAGCATGAAAGCGTCCAATCACTTGGTTTCTAAACGAAACAATGTTGATGATCCTACATTTTAAATAAATTATGATATCAAACCTTATTAAACGAAAATATCCACTTCAAAAATGACAGAATAAATTCTGTCGAATTGTGTTGACGTTTGTTGGAAGCGTACTTATTTTATAATTTAATCAATTCATTTAACATTGTCTATAAATCAACGACAACCCTAAATATAAATAAATTTAAGTTCATATTATTACAATAACATTTTAATCAAAGTGGCAAATGATTTTCTATCAAAATGTATTTTCCGATAGGATGGCCCAAAGTTCTGAAAAATCTGGGCGCAGATAATCAAATTATAAAACAAATTGTGTCAAATAGAGACAAAATATTGTTTGCTTCGTTGAGTGATGACTGCCTCACTGTTTGGTTTTGTAAGGTAAGGATTTGTCTTTCACATGAAATGAACAAATATAAATAATACATTCATCTTCTTAATCACAATATAATTATTACATTATCGAATCCACAAGTTCCTGTGCTGTTACACTCATTGCGGATATATTGAGCTAGGCCTCTCTACATTTCCGTTTGTGTCTTGCAATCTTATCTTATTGATACATATAGTTAAATGGCAGGGCCATTTTTTTGCAGATCTCGACCAGTGACTTACAACCAACTCTTATTAGAGTGATGTCAAGCCGCAGTATTCACCATTCTTTACAGCTTGTGAGAGTGCTGAATGCTGTATTTCTCTCTTTTAATTGTACTATTTTCTTTCCCTCGAAAGTCTAAATATATCTTGCATAGTTTCTTATAGCTATTTTACTATGTGTGTGTAAACATTAAAGTGAGTTGGTTAACTGCCAAAAGGACTTATCTTGCAGTATAGGACATGGAAGTCAAGCTGAATCCTATGTTAATTACCTGAACTGGAACAGCAAAGTGCAGCTATTAATTTTAAATATGTTTGTTATAGCCTACTGTCCCCATCGTGTATCATAAGAGGAGTACAGAATCTCTTCAAAGACTTGGTGTCAATGTTGGTGTTGAGTGGAAGCCTGATTCATCTATGATATGTATTTCAGTATGTATAGATTTGTATTATTGTGTTCTACAAGTATTATTGTGGTAGTCTGTATCAAAAACTGGTACTGCTCTATGTAGTAAATTTCATATAAAAAAAATGTAGCCGATTGACAAAATCTTTAATTGGCATAGAGAATATAAGAGAATTTTTTTACCATTTATGTGGCAATAAGCAGACAACCCACCTGATGGGAATTGGTTACTGTGGTTTATGCATGTTTGTAACATCAGGGGCCTCACACTCGTGCTGCGAACCATATAGAAGGGAGATCAGATAAATATTTATATACATGTTATATCCTATCCTACTAATATTATAAAGGCGAAAGTTTGTTTGGATGGATGTATGGATGGATGTTTGTTCCTCTTTCACGCATAAACGGCTGGACTGATTTGGTTGAAATTTGGTACAGGGGTAGATTAGAACCTGGAATAACACATAGGCTACTTTTTATCCCGGGAAAAGGTTCCCAAGGGTTGCGGGAACGGGAACAAAATTCCACGCGGGCGAAGCCGTGGGCATCAGCTAGTAGGTGAATAAAGGGGGTTGTATTTGAATATTTGTTTATAATTTATAAGTGTCATACATATTGATTGCAGCATTATAAAAGATTTACATTGGTTGATACAACAATTTGTCAATAATTAACTAATAAATTTTGTTAATAAGATTTAATTTCATTTCAGACATCAGAGGGACATCTCATACTGTACAATGTGGAGGGTCACAGTGACCACACCGCATATCAACAATATGACCCACCTACTGCTAGTTTACGGCGGGACTCCGCAGAATTGTTTGTCAAAGAGGTCATCCCATCAGTAAAGATAACACAGGTAGTTATTTTTATTTTTAGACTATACTTTATTTGTTTAGGTATTTAAATAAAGGTAAACTATCTTGTGGCAACTTTTTACATGTTAAACAAATAAACTAGACTAACTTACAGACCATGAACCGATACCGGTAATTAGTACCTAAACAAATGGACTATAGGTGTATAAATACCTCATAGGTTTCCCAGGAACTTCCTTATGGGTATGCCTGAGGTCCCTGTCATATAGGTTCCTCCTGATGGAACATCATGTGATTCATCTCCCCAGATCCTGAGACCTGTGGGGGAATGAAGAAATTATACTGAAAGGTACTGGAATAAGAAAATGAATGGAGATTGGGGTAGTTCCATATCTATAGTGACTCCTCATTTCATCCCCAGGCGAAATGAAGTGCATTTTAAGTTTCATAAAGCTTTTCCATGAAAAGATTCAAATGTGTATGTTGTAAAATTTTTGTTTGAAACTTTTTTGCATTGTAAATTTTGTGGTCTTTGAAAAACATTTTTATTTATAGTAACACATTTTTATGTTAACACAGAAACTGTTTTTTTTTTAAATTTTAGCACCCAAAATTACTAATATTCCCTTTAACCCCTCCAGCTAAGCTCAATGGTTTGTGTTAGGAGTGGATTCACGTCGGTAGTGTAATGGCCAGGATTCGAACCCGGGACCTCTCGACTAAGACCATGAAAGAGACCAGGAAAGAGTGCCACCATTGTAACACTTTACTTGTTTGTAATGGTGACCCTTGTTCCTGGGACTTTGCCTTGGGCTTGCCATCAGGCGGGGTAAAGTCAAATTGACGTGTCGTAAGAAAGAAGACTGAAAAAAGTACAATTGAAATAACCCTTTTGTTTCGTATGAAATTCCTCACCGTTACCACCCCTGTCAATCAGCAGTTTTTGTCAAACTCGAACGGACTCAAACCGCACGCCGTAAATGATTGATTAATGAACATTCTTCTTAATCCCTCAGACAAAAGAAGTTTTAGTATGGGATGGACAGATCACACGCATGTGCTGTATATCCGGGACGGAAATTCTGGTATGCACCACCAGGGCGCACCTGCTGCGGTACCGGTGGGACGGCACACAGAACAGAGATTATTGTCTCGATTTAGGACGAATACCTTTCTCTATTAACCAACAAGTTTCAAAAGGTAATAAAACTGTTTTTTTATATTTGTTTTTATACTACTTAGGTAGGCAGACAATCACACGGTCCTCCTGATGGAAAGTAGTCATTGTGCCCTATGGACGTTTGCAACACCAGAGACGTCACATTAGTGCTGCCGACATTGTAGAAACATTTTAGTGCCGTTCTTGAAGGACCCCATATTGTAGTGGCTTGGTAAACCACAGTGAACATTTTTTTTTGTGTTTCTTGGCGATTCAGCGAACATTCTACAGCTCGAGCGTGCCCGGGATGAAGTTCCTTTCATGTGCGTAATAGAGCCTACTAGGCTTTTTTGGGTTGTAATAAAAAATTGATTGGTGTATGAGATATTGGGAAGTGGAACACATGTTAAGAATTTTCTAGAAATCAAGAAATAGGGGAGGTGGGCGACCGTGAAAGTTTGATTGACCATGCAAGAGGAACGAAATGTTGTTGATTGTCCGTTTCATCTAGTGTACCTTTTCTTTAATTCTTTTAAACAAAATTAAAAAATTAAACTCATCATTGTCTATTTCTAGATATTATATTTTTAACTGACTGAGTTATCTCAATCATTTTCAGCCGAACCAATACTGGAAGATAACACACACGTAAATGATATAGAATATTCGCCCTTGGTGTGTGGATTTGGTATAACTCTCAACGATGGCCGGGCGGCGTATCTCACCGCGCCTAATCTCAAGTTTGATCCGAATGTAAGTAGCTGCGAATGATTTGATCACTTATGTCATATATTATGATCAGAATTGATGACTAATTTGAAATTAATGCCATTATACCCGACTGCTACACAGGAGGCGCGGGTTTGATTCGCGCCCAGTGCACATATTTGTGTGTATGAATATGATTTTTTGCATTGATCAGGGTGTTATTATGTATCATATGTGAATGTTTATGCTCTTAAGATTTTAATTAAATTAAATTACAATTACAACATTACCATATTATGTTTTTGACTTATCTTCACCTGCTTACACAAAAACAATAATAACAAGAGTAAGAATTTCGTACAGCCCCTGTTAAACATTATTTTTATACCACTTAAGTGGCAGATGAGCACGCGACCTACTTAATGGAAAATATTTATTGTGGCCTATGGACATTTGCAACACCAGAGAGGTCACAATAGTGCTGCCGACCATATTGAGAAGAGGGGTGAAGGGTAAAGGGGGAGGGGAGAAGGCTAAGAGAGCCTCTGTGCTGTCAATGCAGAAGACAAAGAAGGGTTTCTCAGTCTTTCCACTGTCAACTCAAAATCTCTCCAGTGAGCTCTGGCTACCCTAAAACATTCACCATCATTAAAGTATATTATTCCAGATACAAACTATATTTAAAAATAATATAAAGATCGTTTTACTAAGGTTTATTTTCATATATCAGATATTGTTGGAAACGGATCTGGCGGTAAGAAATTGCAATGATGTAGATAAATTACACAACAAACGATTCTAAAGTATGACGCTCGGTTTGTGAAAAGTTGCACAACCTCTCACACGTTTTAGCTAGATCCTTGAGCTGTCACCTAAAAACCGTAGAGTTGTATGATAAAAGCAGAATAAAATTAAAAAAGTAATACTTTTATAGACTTTTTGTGATTGGCAGCAATAAGCTCGCTCCCTATTACGTGGAACCTAAAATCATAGTTGGCTAAATGCGGGTGTTCAATACACCTCTGCCTACCCCTTCGGGGATTACGGGCGTGAGCATTGTATGTATGTTTTGTAGACTATAATTACTGTCGAGTGATGTAAACCTTTAAGAATGCCGCAAGACGTAACTAGTTTAGTACAATAATAAATACTGTGGAGATAGTGTTATACATATTGATAACTACTTGTACTAACAAGTTTAGTGTGTTATCAATATGTATAACTTTTTTAAAAAAAAAAAAAGATTCGTTACTCACAATGTTATACACTTGTTTGTACAAATTCTGTATTTAGTTTTAGGTGTTACAAAATCTTAATCTAGAAATGGATTAATGCGATTAGGTAACATGTTAACTATTTTATTGAATAAATAATTTTACTCATAAAAAATACTGCTATGCAAATATTGCTGTTGTTCATGTTATAGGTTAGCTTGAGAGCTATTTATTATCTGCTAAAAGTAACACCTTTTTTGCGCGACATCATTATATTTATAGTTTGTATGTCTATTATTTATACCATACTGGTTTCTCACATCAATTCTTCAAGCACCTACCTTGACAAATCTCTGCATCACCCTAAGGTTGACTGGTAGAAAATGCCAATGGCATTAAGTCCGCCTTTGTACATTATTATGTATTTGTGCAAAAAGTTTAAATAAATAAATAAAAAAAAAAAAAAATCCCTACGGATGTGCCCCCGCCGCCGGAGCGGTTATGTCGGACTCGAACCGACGAAAACCGCACGCTGTAAGCCAATAAATCATTTCCTTTACACACCGGCTGAACCCTTGAACCCCGGCTAGCTGTCTAAAATTAGCACCTTTATGAATATAGTATTATAACTGTAATTGTGTTTTAAAATTTTGTAATTTTAATGTGCCCGAAGTATTGCTATTTATTTTACTATTGTTTAAAAGTATACTAGGTTAATATATTATTTTTGTATTTCAGGCAGTCCAAGGCATTTGGGCGCCTGGCATCGATGACGCGACTTGCGCAAGAGTCAATCACAAGTTTAGATTAATTGCTATTGGCAGAAAAAAGTAAGAATCGCTTGACAATTATTAGATACCACAATAATGCTTAGTATGGAGATAGCACACATATGAATATTTGTAGAGTTTATCAATGTAAAGGAATGTAACTTTTAAACTATCGCGGCGTTTACTCATAAGTGTTTATATTGTTCGGGACTTCACCGGGACGGCACCGCTACTCACGTAGAGGGCCCGAGCATAGGTTTTTCGCTCTACGGGAAGGCTTACTACGTCCCCTATTTTTTCTGTAGCAATTATTTATTATATTTTTAGTTCTCAAGTGGATGTGTTCACGATAGACGAAGTGACGGGTGGCTTAGAATCATCGCACACAATGGTGCTCAGCTCTAAAGACTTCCCAGGCGACCCGGGTCCGGTTAAGTGTATGAGGTAAGTGCCAATTTATTAGTGGGATACAAAAAATGTTATTGACAAGTAAATATAAACTATATTAATAATTTTATATAGTAAAAACTTTTTTCATAATGATATATCTTTCTGAAACAGCAGCTGATGGCCTTGGCACCGCTCGCATTGATGTCGATTAGCACGACCATACTAATATACTATGTCGTAGCCCAAGGGTATTCCCCCCGTATTCAAAATTCAAATATCGTTTATCCTGTATAGACCATTTAATGACACTTACAAAACGACCTCATATGTATGCTACAAAATGTTAAACGTCGCGAGGGACCTTTTTTAACGCTTCTTCTTCACGATATCTTGACCGTGCCGCTGAAAATGTTTGAGAAATAGCAATTTACTAATTCACCATCCAATTTATGTCGTTTCTTTTGTCTGTACATAAATCTAAAATAAATAAAAGATATAAAAATAAAATGATGTAGGCACAGAAATAGAAAAAGTAAGTTATATAATGCTACAGGTGGACAGCGGACGGGCGAGCAGTCGCCGTGAGTTGGGAGCGGGGCGGCGTGTCCGTGTGGAGCACGTTCGGCGCCTTGCTCATGTGCTCGCTGGCCTGGGACTACGGACTGAACCAGGAGCTCATCAAGCATAACCCCCTCGTTATTAGCAGTCTGGTTAGTATCATTGAATCTGAAACTGGAATTTTAGATAGAATATTAGAAGGTAAGGTCTTTTTTTACGTACCGAAGCCAGCGGAGGTGATTACGTCAGTTTCGATTCGACTAAAACCGCACGGCCTTCTCGGGCTATCAGTTGCCGAAGGTGGTGGAAGGTCGCGGCCGGCTTCTGCTAAGGTGACAGGTGGCTTTGCCTGTCACCCTCAGGCCCGCGCTCATGGAGGACGGAAGTAATTCTGCGATTTCTGACGCCCGACTCGCCTCCGCTCATAGGAAGATGACCTGATTTCTGCTTTATAATTGGGTTGGATGCACACAAAGCTTTCGTACTAGTGTCGTAAGGGAGGCATTGGTGTGACACACAGTGGGCGGCTACAAAGGCAGTGGAAGACCTAAGTGACTGCAGTGGAGATGACTGCAACAAAAAATATTAATGGAAAAGTATACATGTTGCCCCGACCGCAAATAAAAATGAGAGCAGGGCAAGAGGATGATGATGATGAGACTCACAATTTTACATTGTTCTACAAAATATTACTCATCCATCATTTCCAAGAGGAAATCAATGAAATCTAAGTTGACTGTTGACTGTTGGCTTCCCCTATCAGTGCTCTGATTCTTCTACTTGTCAACTATTGTCACACCACTGTGATTACACATTTTAGATGTTCCTGCAATGCTGTAGAAGTCTAATGGCATCGTGTAGAGTGAATGAAACTCTTTTTCATTTAATTTTGTACTTTAAGTATATGTTGATAAAGCCTAAAATTATTAAGCATAAAATTATTCTTCAGTTCAGTGGTAGTTTTTGCTATCTCAGTGGTTTGACAATGGTCAACAATTAGTAGAATCGGGGGCCAAAATTCTGTTTTAAACTATTGTATGAATTTTATTTTCAGGAATGGGCAACAGAAGGCTATCAGCTATGGATGGTAAAAGTGGAAGGAGATTCAAGCACCAATTTGATACAATTGGATTTTGTCAAAAGTCCACTCAGTGTTAATCCATGCATGGTAAGTAATATATTTTAGTACTGGTTGATGCCCGCCGATTCCTTACCCGTGATCATAGATTTTGTTCTTTTAAAACTTCTTGGAAACTTTTGGGACATAGGTAAAAAAGCCAAGTTGTTCGAGTCGCTCTCGAGTTATAGTCTTAGCACCGTCAACGAAAAAGCGTTGGTAGCTTAGGGGTTAAGGAGTCGGCCGTACGTTCGAGAAATCTCGGGTTCGAATCCTCGCCATTACATTACCGACGTGAACCCACTCCTAACACAAGCCATTGAACTTTAGCTAAAGGGACTAGAAGGAATATTAGTAATTTCGGTTCCTAAAATTCTTAAAAAAATATATAAAGTATAAAAAAAGTTAGGAAAGGCTAACGTCAAGGCTGGAAAATAATGATAATACTGTTTCAATTTTAGAGCAACCAAAGACACCTATACTTACAAGCAGATGACAAACTCTACGTCAATTTGGAGGATAATCTCACAAAGCGAACCAAGATCTCGATCATAGACTCATCGTCAGATGTATACCAGTCAGAGAATGGACTACAAGACCAGCCTAACTTGGAATATGAGAACAGTACAAACTATAGGGAGTTTATTGATGATAATGAGTGCAGGAAACAGTGGATAGTTTTGCCGTTACCCGCCACGTATATTGCGACTAATTGGCCATTGAGGGTAAGTCTATATTTATGTAAATTTGTAAAAGTGAGTAGCGTAATAGCTGTGGTCCCAGGTTTGTGCCAATCTTGGGTTTCGAATGTAAGCGTTCATTAAAAAGGGGTTTTCGGAAATTTCAGTACCAAATATGCAAATTAGGTGATAAACAGCTCTATGGCAAATTCGTTAATTTTTTAACTGAGAAGCTGCTTCTGGTCCGAAATAAATGTAAACATGTATCCCTGTTAAAAATTTGTTATAAGTTTCATTTCTAATATGGTAAAATGCGTTGTATTATAGTTCTTATAGGATTATTTTAGGAATTTGTTCCCGGCCCAAGCTGGGCCACGGACCGCTAGTAAAGAGATATACATACCTAGTTATAAGTCAAGAAAATCCGTGCTCGCCCTAGCGAGCTCACGTTTCTATCAACTTAGACCTTGTCCAGAAAGGGTGAATTCGCCGCAAAACGTGTCGCGAGAAATCATTGCAAATCATGTCAGCAGCGTTGTTGAGATACAAGGCACCAATACATTGCGCCCACAAGCTTCGCACGAATTCAAAATAAACGCGTAAATCGAGTGCACTACGCTAGACTCTTGGCTCGCGCGTGTATCGCGCGTAAAGCGGGCGTGTCTAGATACTAGGGGTGCTTTGATGCGCTCAGTTAACGCGCGAACTCCAGAGCGAGTGCACGTATCCAGGGATTTGTTTGCTTCGTTCAACTCCATGTTCCGTACTGACTAAAATGCTCGCCCTTAGGTTCGCTCTATCTGGACAAAACGCTCGCTCGAGTACGCATGAGAGAATCGCGGCGAATTCACTCTTTCTGCACAAGGTCTTAGGTCCAAGATCCGTGCCGATAGGTATACACTATTTCGCAGTACAGCGCTATAGACGAGGTGGGTATGAACGTGTGCGTGGCGGGCCGCACCGGCCTCGCGCACTACAACTGTACGTCGCGCCGGTGGAAGCTGTTCGGCAACGAGGCGCAGGAGAAGGACTTCGTGGTCACCGGCGGCATGCTGTGGTGGAGAGAATACATTGTTATAGGTATATAAAAAACCCCCTTAAAACCCACTAAAACCCCCTCGTAACCTCCTTAAAATCTCCTAAAACCCCCTTCTGAAATTGCGCAACTCAAACGAAACTCGGGTTGTTAACTGGAGTTGCTGTATCAACAAATCAGCAACTCTCAAAAAGCATTAGTTTTGATGAAACTGCAGTTTTTTTCTAGATGCCTAAGGTAAGAGCGGCCGAACTCATACACTTGTCCTTTTTAGCAAATTATAAAGAAAGAAAGAAAGTTCTTGTGTCATTCTGACCCACTGATTAAGGGGTGCTGCAGTTATAAACACGTACAGTGTTATAAGTGCGGAGCTCTTTCCTAAGACTTTGTGTTCAGCTTAACATTAGGCGAGGTGCTCGATATAAAAAAATAAAAACATGTCTTATTATGTCGACAAGAGTAAGTTTCATAATCAATCGCGATAAGTCCCGAACCGATATAACAAGTACATTGTGATCACAGGATGCTACAGCATACTGAACGGGCACGACGAAATCCGCTTCTACCCGCGCGACGCGAAACTCGACAACAAGTCCGCGAAGATCGTCCGCGTGCAATCGCAGGTGTTCGTGCTCGACATACTAGACGATCAGCTGGTCGTGTTCGGGGCGGACGCGCTCGTCACCATATACGAGCTCAACGCTTTGGATGATGGTGAGATATTTTACTATTGTGATAACATTGACATAACCACAGCTTTAGAGGTGGCTAGATACCGCAAGCCCTTCCATCTAAGCCTCCTTTTCACGGCTAGTAATTTCCAGGCCGCGTGCGAGGTTTTATGGATTGCGAAACGTGAAATGGGACTCGTCTGTGATGGTGCAGACACGGTGTTTATAACAAATACGTCTGAATCGGCATTTGTGAAGCCAATCAACGTGGAAACCCGATATTAGAGTGTGATAAAACTTGTGCAATTCGTCAGCTTTTTGTGTTCTTACTCAAATAAACTCAATTTTGAATATAGACCAAAATCTACGCTTAAAATTCTACCACCATTTTCTAACTAGAACGAAATCACTAAACTTTGGTATTTTCTGGAAACCCTAGTACCCTTCCTTTCTAACCCCTTTCCCCACATTTCCCTCCCCTTTCTCTTCTGCAGGTCGTAACGTGCAAATGACATCTACCAGATATGTCGCGCGTTATCTATCAGAAGGGTTGCGTGTTTTTACGTTAGGATTATTTAGAAAAGGTAAGGGTGCATTATATGGGTGTCAACGTTACTTAAACAAATCAACATTAATTAAAAATAACCCACAACCCACTGGCGATACCAAATTGCCGTAGGACCCCCGACTGATAAATTGTTAACCATTGACAAACCACTGAGATTATAAGAACTGCCATTGACTTCTCAATTTTATCCAATACACTCAATCTTAAAAATTAAATGATAAAAGTTTTATTACTTAATTTCATTCACTCTTAGCGATGCCATTCGATTTTAGATTTTAAGTGCATAGTAGTAAAGTCCTAAATTCAATGGCGTTTTTGTAATCTCAGTAGTTTGACTATGGTTGACAATTGGAATAATCTGCGTCCTGCTAATTATTATCCGCAACAAATAATTAAATCGAAAATGTTAATATAATGTATAGGTGGATCCACACAGAGTGAGCAGCGTCGCTAGAAAACTGTCTTTAACGACCACAGCCTCGCGACAATGCTCTGTGTGGAGCCCCCTATTAGTGAACGCTCGTGTGTGCAGCGGGCAACATCGAGATGCGGTGCGTGCAGGCCGTGGACGTGTCGGCCCTGTCGCACCCCGCGTGCGTGGTGTCGGCGTCGCTGTGCCGCCTGCAGGACCCGCCCGCCAGGCACCGCGCCTCCGCCACGCAGATCGTGCAACGGCACCCCGACTCGCTGGTCTGTACCACACGTAGAACTATAGACGGGTCGTAACCGATGTACCACGCCTTAGGTATGTACGCAGCGGAATGGAAGAGTATCGTCGTCATTTGGTCAGTTCACACCGCGCGTACCTAGGGCGCGGTACAACGGTCACGGTAATACTGTAATGATTGAATTTTATATCATGTGCCGGTAGCCCATGAAAACCATTTCCCGGGATAGCACCTACCCAAGGTGATTATAATCTGTCTCTGTACAAATTTCAGTCAAATCTATTCAGCCGTTAGTGTTGAATAACAAATGTTCAGACATCTTCACAAATGTTCACATTTATAATATTAAAAGGATCCACTGAACTTTGTCCCAACTACGTTGGGCTCGACGGAACGACTGGACTATTTTCCGTGAAGCGACTGTTTTCTGTCAACCCGCTGCCAATATAGAAGTTCTGTGAAATGTACTGCTCCGGAGGGATGACTTTTCCGAGGCACGGAACGCAATAGTTCTTAACACATTGAGACGAATGTGTTAAGAGCTAAAAAAGCCAAAGACGGATTGCAACCGTTATAGTTACTTCGGCTGCGGTCAATAAATTTATTGATATTTAATTATGGCTGTAATATTCATGTATTTATCATTTGCAGGTGCTGAATGCAAGCGGCAAACTAATGATGGTGCAGAGGGAAGAGTACGATGTTGACGAAGATAATAATCCGGTAAGTGAACTTCAAATTTGTAAATTTTTGCGCTATTTAACTAACCTTTTGATGTTATGTAAACTGATATAGAATTTGGGTGTCTTTTAGCCCCACCAAGGTCTAATCTCTACACCTGACCATTAACGAAAGTGGCTTTGGTGTTGTTGCGACAAGGGCAACAACAACAACATGAAAACAATATTGTTTGTAAAAAAAAATTATAAGCCAGTTTTGAATTATGTATAACAGTCTAACTAAACTAATCTTCTTAATCGGCCTACTTATATTTCTGCACTTATTTAGATATGCAAGAACACAGTAAGTAACTAAAATATGTTACCTATATTATGAAATGTTGTATTAAAGAGATCTATGTATCTATCTTTGTGTATACGATAGTCAAATGTGCCTAGAATCATAAGTTCTTTTGTGTTGGATAATTGTGTAGTGTAACATCTACACTAATATTATAAAGAGGAAAACTTTGTTTGTTTGTCTGTTTGGTTGTAATGAATAGGCTCAAAAAGTAATGGACCGTTTTTAAAAATTCTTTCACCATTCGAAAGCTACATTATCCACGAGTAACATAGGCTACATTTTTAATGTTAGACGTCTAATAATGTTTCGTTTTTAACGAGATAGATTTATTATCCAATGAGATTGATCATTATTTGAAACATAATATCGCTAGTAGATGTTTATTTTTAATAAAACCATTTTGGATTGTGCAAAATTAATTAAAGTAAGGACTAAAAAGCGTTTCTCTACTATACTCGTATTTTGTGTACAAAATAAGATTACTTACGCTGTACGTAGCATTACGATTGGCGGGCTTCACACGCACCCAGGTTCACAGTAGTCAGTCCGTCAATCGCAATGCTCCGTTCTGTCGATATCTTTAAATTACGAATTCGATAATATTCCGTGCACAGTTCGCCGCAGTCCGCCGAAGTTAGTAGCCTACGCCCACGGTGCTATCTCGCTCGCTTTCGACTCATGCTTTCTCTTTCTTTACCTCACCCTCCACTACGCCGCGAATTCCATTCGAGTGGTACAGCGCTCGTGTTCTAAATTTAACTTTACATTTCCATATTATTTAAGATTTAAAGCTTCAAGCATCTTCCCTAAGATTTTGGATTATCTTAATAACCTGATAACAATTACCGTATAGTATGTATTCATATTGTCAATAGACGAAATACTCCAGTGTGTAAACGAAGTACCTACACTGCTACTTTCTCTTTTAGGCCTACTTATTTATTCTGCACTAATTATTCGACCCGGCTACGCTCTCCTTTGTCGCCCATTCCAGGTCGTTCCATGCCGTGCTTTTTCTTTGTTTTAGTATTCATATATTCCTAAATAGTAGCGGCAACGAATGTAAAATTATTGAATAAGGAGTTAATTGTTCTAATTACGTATTCAAATGACGGTTATGTAAGCAAAACCGATACTTGGGTTGTAACTACTTGTTTTAACTTAGTATCGGTAAAAATTACATACATGTTACATATTTATTAATTACATATGTATTCACGCCTTTTTGTGTCCGAGGTGGGCAGCGATAACGTCCCGCTATCTACGTTCTTACACAATTCACGAACTTCCTCAACTGTCATTAAACCTGTAATGCTGTAATGTGTAAAGTTCTAGCTAATTTTTGTCTATAATTGTAATATGTACTGCCATAGAATAGGTATACGATACATATGGACACCAAATCTCCTTTAAGACCAAGAAGTGAAGACTTTGTTCAAGACTCTCCTTCCTCCTTCCTTCTTCAAGACCCGTAGAACCCGTCGCAATTGAATATAGAACATATAAACCAGTAGCATTTCCAGTTTACCTATTGCGTGAATGAACCGGCTCTACGTTAGTTCAGTTTTCCAGAACATAAACTGGTAATACTTGCATAATATGTCGGTTTGTATGCCGATAATTGAAAACGTTTAACGGAAACAAATTATAGTTCGCATTTTCGTCGTTTGTTTGTCATGCTGTTCACATAGTTCCCGTTCATTACCGAACTAATGCTTCCAATTTATTTACGAGCATCTATACATTTAAAAAAATAGTTCAGAGTAAAACAATATCAGCCTAAATAGTATCAAAATTTTTTTGACGAATATAAATTTAATTCGGGTAGTAAAAATAAACTTGCTAGCTCAAAACTTAGGTTTCATAAAGTTGGTAATTGTGGTAATTTCCACACGTAAAATAAAAAGTTCATAATAGCAGTAAAATAGTCGATATAAAAAGTGTTAAATCCGTACCCTAAATAGTAAACCTTTTGAATACAAGTATTCGAAAACATGAATGAAATAAAAATATACACTTGTAATATCTTAACATTTTTATTATTAGCAGCTCTGTACAATGTAGACTAGTCTTAATTGAAATCATGTACCCACCATATTTACAATATTTAGAAGGAAGATATCCTTATAATCCACTATCAATGTAACCGTTGGTTTATCATGAATGACACAAATCAATAAAAATAATTAATAAACTTTACGTTTCCTTAATATTACTTTTTTGCCATATAGTGAAATGGGGTCAGATATCCATTTATGTAAATTACCGTGTTTGTCGTATTGCTTGCTCAAAATCGTAATGTAGGGTTTGTTCAGCGAGTGACCACCTGCTCGTGGCACCCATCCTCCATAGGAATGAGTCACAGGGTCCCAAGGTAGATTCCATTTTCCAAATGATGTTGACCTATGACTGGTTGCTATCGGCTTGCTGCCATAACCGTAGCTGATTGGAGCCTTGACTTTGGTTAAAATCGGTGTCGGATGTACAGCAGTACCAACGTTCTTGACTACAGCGTTGAAACCGTGGTGATCGTCAGCTGTGTAGTCGACAACTCTAAGAGTTCCATCGGGTTCTATGAGCGAGTAGGAACCTTTGACAGCGTCACCATTTCTCGTCTCCCACTGCGCTTTGTGGTCATGGGTTGATGGATCGCTGACAGCATACCTGAAGGCGTAACGGGGGATATCCTGAAATAGAATTAGCAATTTTAGTCGTATAGTAGTCTTTTTAAAATATGCGTAAGTACGCAAAATATGTAAATTTTGCCTTACAATTTTACTAGCGGCGGGACCGGCTGCAGCAAGAGCAACTGTTGCTCCTAACATGCACGCAATCTAAAATTATAGTGTACAGAAATTAATAATTTATACAAATACATACATACTGGTGGTTGGATAGCAACTGGTTCAATCTATTCTACATTGGGTTTATTGACTATACTAAATATAAGAATAATCCTAAAAGATTTGACATAATATGTATATGGCTCCGTAGCTAAGTGCTTAGAACTTTCCTCCTGTAAAGGACTGGTCGCTGGTTCAAGTCCCATCGGAGTATACTCTACACACGATCTAAATCGATAATATTAATCAATCGATGAAACGAAAGAAAAGTTACGATATCATCCAGCACAAAATATTATTAAATTTTATATCTCTGTCTTTCAAACCACAACGCGGTAGCTTAATTTTTACAGCAAATCTCTGCACAGATTTGCTGTAAAAATTAATAGTTTATCTTCAAAAACTTAACCATTGCAAAAACTAAAGAACTAACTGACTAACAACTAAAACTAAAAAGGATATATTATATTTAGTACTCTTGAATAGTTAAAATATATTCATGGTATTTTACCATTAAAAACGTGCACATTTTTACTAGCGGTTACGAATAATGCTGAACATTCAGTTAATACAATCCTTTTTATAAGCTAACATCGATAAACCTACCTGCTCAAACAAGTGCTACCAGTTTTTACTACAGGTTCATTTCTTAGTTACATAGACAAGAACAATAGCTGTCGTATTTCTGTTATTCCTTACGCGTAAATCATAATTTACGTGCGTAATCGTGATTTACCTGCGTAATCGGAGAGGGTTATATAGTGTTTAGTGTATCGATTACCATGCTCACAAGGTTTATAACGATTACGCACCACGCGTGTTGTACTGCTTCCATGAAACGAGCGGCGGGGCGGGGGACGTGGTAAAGAAAGAGAAAGAAGGATCATCAGTCAAGAGCGAGCGAAAACGGTATATACTGCCTCTACGCCGCGCGCATCATGGCGCTCCCATGGTGCTGGCGGCGTAAGCTTATCCCGGCACACCGCGCGTCCCATGGTAGCGGTACACTCCCCCCGCCACGCAGTGCGCCCCATGGACTAATATTTTCTTTAGTTCTTCAATAATTTAACGTTACTCTTGGTTGCATTATTACTTACCTTTCTTACCTTTAAAATCGTCCATTTCATGTCCTCATTTCTGGGTCGTCTCTTCCTACCATAGCTCGACGAAAGTGGTATGACTAGTCACACACGTAGCCAGACTGTCGCCCATTCTAGAGTAAAACTCAGTTGCATTCAAAGTTATCACTCTAAAGCCCGGGATTCGCATTTCCAATTTTATTCCATTACTTCACACGGCCCTAGAAATCCCTTCCCCTCTAGTTATGTGGCAGTACGTGAGCAGCTCGTTTGTAGTTTATAGAATGATCAATATATGGTATTGACACCTATTTTGTAGTTCAGGACGGCCGGGTCAATCCTAAACATTGATCATTTTATATTCACAATGACTGATAGTTAGACCAAAACCGAGCACTTTAAGGTTGCATCCGCAGTTCCTAAATGTTTTGACCTGGTCAGTTGATAGAGTAAGAAATAAAGGTCAGGGGGACAAGTGGCAATTCGTTGGTTGTCGATTTGTAGAATGGAATGTTCAATATATGGGATTGACCCATATTTTGACATTATTGACATTTATGACAGGCGTGAACGAATTCCAATGTACAAAATGATTGCCACTTGTCTAGACCCCCTGTTATATTTTCTTTCAATTGTACTAAAAATAAGGTGTTCTTACAAGTATAAGAAAATGAAAATAAAACAACTCTTAATCACATAATGGCATATGCTTTTTTACTGCAAATTTCACATTCTATTTGTTTATCAAAATAAACAATAATAAATATATAATCCTACAATAATGAATTGACTTTAACAACCTAAAGTTCACACATATAGAGGACTGAAAGTATAGTTTAGACATGATAATAACAACAGCGACACCTAGTTGATTGACATCACAGCTTTAGCCAAGGTATGGTAACTAAGACTTAATCAATCAATTTATTTTTAACATATATGATTACAAAATATCTTAAAAAATCTAAGAAATTTTAAAAACTGAAGAAACCTCCCCGCGGTGCAATTGGAAGCAGCTAGATTCAGTAATGCATAGCCTACGATGGCCAATCCTCTCACCACAATGACTCTATCATATCCTATATGTCTTATTTGTATTGATGTACGCATTACGCATTTACAAAAAAGCATATAATATATAAACATATAAATAGACTTGACAAATATTTAAATAATTAAGAACACAAGTGCGGTGATATACACGTATCAGCTCGTAGAGCTGTTAGTGTATTAAACGATAAAAATAATAATAATAATATGTTTAGTACGTATATACGGGGTGATTTTTCAACTAGTCGTGAGTAGCCAAATCCGAGTTATGAGGCATGACGAAAAATGCTCAAAGGAGTCTCGAGGCCAGTTTTGATGAAAATTAAACTTCGTCACTGAATTGAAAATCAATATTCTTAGCTTGGAATCGAACATACTGTTATACATTTTGGAAAGTAGTAATATACGCCAAACTCAAGATTTTTAACAAAACGTTTATGTTTCACATGTTTATGTGAATTGTATGTTTTCTCTAGCTACATGTCATCATCATCATCATCATCATCACCATCTTAACATCCGAACGTTGCATTCGAAACTTTCACCTCGAAGCCTAATTCTTTTCGTTTCAAGTATATTCTTTTATTTAATGAGGAATTAACAGTTTTCATTAAAATTGGGCTCGATATCTCAGAGTATTTTCGCTATTCGTCGAAGTTTCGGATTCTACTAGCCACATCCTGTTGAAAATATCATTCTGTACATGTATAAATATGTACCTATGTCAATTTGCATTCTATAACTCACATTACAAGCTATACTTAATTTAGGTTAGACGATATAGTCATAATGGATCTGGTTAATGGATCTACTGAGATTGATCGGTTATATGTCGTAGAAATATAAATATTATATTTTTATGTTTTTACCTAAGACGTCCCACGCACAAATTATTTTTACAGTACAAATAGCGGATCGCTAACTTTGTGAATTCATTATAAAATCGATGTTAACATCTGAAGGATGAACTTCGATAGGTTAAATAATTATTACAGAGTCATCGAGTATTACGTTCTATAAGTATTATTAGCTGGTTCCGGTGACAGATACATTTAAACAGAAGGCTTTTTCGTCCGGCGGGACGGGGGTTTCTGGGGGTCATTTGTTCCCGCAGACGCTAGACCGCCATTTTTTGTCGGTTATTTATCCCCGCGGATTAATGGATGTGGTAACAAGAGAAAAAATACTCTAATTTACAATTACAATATTACAATTATCCTTAGGTTAAATTTAGAACAATTTTTTGGTTAAAAATATTTTTGTAAGGTAGATATGGTTATATGACAGTACAATATTCTTTATTACAGGTACACTATAATTAATATTTTAAAAAGCAATTCATGCAAAAATATGTTAGTACAATGGCAAACAAAAATGTGTTATAGTATTGCCCAAAGCTTTCTTTAGATTTATGACAATTTCAGTTAACTTTTGTGCACAATGCGCCCAGTACTCACCCAGTATACTAACTACGCTATTCGTTTTAAAAAACTGGTTTCGAAAATAAATACTCTACTTAAGAATCTTGGAAATGTCGTAAATTTTGACTGATTTTTGAAATGAGTATCTTAGATAATATATCGATATAAAGTAGATGGCTTAAATAACTGACTTAAAATAGAGGAGGTTCTAAATTCAAATGAATGTTCTTTTTTTGGTTTTCATGTCTATTCTGTGAGAGATGTGAAGTAGGAGCAGTGCCATTTGTTCTATTTTTGTATTCGTTTATATTCCTTTCAGTTTACGGTGTCATCAGTACGTTTGGTAGTAAATTAATATGGTTGAAGTATCCATGCCGATAGAAGTGCTTCAAGGTAGTCACAAACTTTAAACGATTTGGAAGTTAACCAGTCTTGATAGTAGTGGCTAATGCTAGTTTTCGTAGAAGACTGTAGAGTTGGTCCAAATTTGAAGATAGGAGGATGGAGGTAGAGTGGCAGAATAAGTAGCTTGCCCTTGTCTAATGTTGCCTATTTCAACGTACCTTATTTAAGGGTACTCTGTTCCAAAGTTACCTACCAGCTACTACCCCATCCTTTACTAGAATGTCCATAATATCCAGAATGACCTTTTCCACCATAGTTACTTTTACTCCAGCCATATCCCGGACTTGATCCAGCGTAGCTTATCCCTTTGTGGTATACAGTTTTTACTAATGGTTTGGCTGAATATACATGTTTACTTGGCCAATATGGTTTCGAAGTGGTATAGTAGTGTCCTTTTCCACCGTGGCCATATTCAGTACTACCGTAGCCTATTCCACCATAACTTCCACCGTGACTTCCACCGTAACTTCCGTAACTTCCACCGTGACTTCCACCGTAACTTCCGTAACTTCCACCGTGACTTATTCCACCGTAACTTCCACCGTGACTTATTCCACCGTAACTTCCACCGTGACTTCCACCGTGACTTACTCCACCGTAACTACCACCGTGACTTAGGCCACCGTGACTTAGTCCACTATGACTTATTTCACCGTAACTGATCTCGCCGTGACTTATTCCACCGTGACTTAGATCACTGTGGCCTATCCCACCGTGACTTATTCCACCGTAACTGATATCGCCGTGACTTATTCCACCGTGACTAATTCCACCGTGACTTATTTCACCGTGACTCCCACCATAGCTTCCACCGTAGCTTCCACCGTAACCTCCACCGTGACTTATTCCACCGTGGTCTATTCCAGTATAGGCTGTTCCATAGGAATCTGTTCCACCAAATCCATATCCAATATGACCCTTTCCTGCGTATCCGAGTCCCCCGTGGTCATATCCATAGTTGTATACAGGTTTTACTAATGGATTGATGGGGTAACCTATAGGTTTTATAAGTCCAGCATTTAGTGATAATGGTTCGTGTGGGAGAGCCTTGCTGCTAAGTACGATTGGCGTTATACCTGGAGACACTGTGGCAACGGGAATTGATTTGTTTAAGAGGTTAGCAGTAGCAATGGGTGCGGTGACGACCGGTCCTGTTATGAGAGGTGCATTCGCCAAATGTTCGATATTAGCAATTGGTCTTACATATATTGGAGTGACCGCAGATTGATGAGCCAGTAATGGTATAGGTGCTTTGTAGATTGAATAATGTGGCGATGGCGGTCCATAATGCAAATGTTTACCAAATCTTTTAACCACAGCGTTGAAGCCTGACTTATCATCTGCTCGATATTCCACTACACGTACATTGCCGTCCGGTTCGACCAAGGAGTATGAACCTGTAAATATCACCTTTTTAATATTCTGTTCAAGTTTAATATGCCTAGACTTTGAAATTGTTATAATTACCTTCAACAACGTCACCGTTCCGTTTCTCCCATTGAGCTTTATTATCTCCCGTATGAGGATCGTTTACTGCATAGTTGAAGGCGTAATTGGGGTATGACTGTTGAATAAAAAATATTTTATTAATATCGTAATAGATGGTCCACCATATGTATTAACCTTTTAACCGCCCGGCTTTTTATCAGTTGGCGTGCCCCCAGCGCCCGACACATTAAATCGATCAATAAATACCTACAACAAATAGGGATGAAAGTAAATACACTTTTCGACGTCGATATTTCGCTATAATAATATTTGTATTTACGAGTTTGATAACAATGATAACTAACAACCGCCAGTTGACTACAAATGTCCGACCCTTTCGTCAAGTGCCCAGGTAAAGTGTAAACGAGTGGTGAGGCTCCAACAATAGCCAAAGTCTGTTGAGGACTCTAGGGCATATCTGCAGTAACTCCGTGTGGTTTTAGTCGGCTCAAATCCGACTTACGTCACTGCTCTCTACAGTGACGTGCAGCCCGTGAGGATTTACACACGTAAAAAGAAGTCCCGATTATTTTGCAACATTTTGAAACAATCACGTGAGGCTCAACAGGGGGGGGTCTTCAGCAGTCGACATGGTAAATTTCAATTTTTAAAACAGGAAAGTAAAACTTAATATTCTTAATAAATATCACATAAACACGATCAGCACTAGTGGAAAATTCCATACGGCTCAACTCGGTTGTGACGTCATGAACGGTCGTGTATATCCGACGCAGGCGCTTGCTATACTGGCGTCCTGGGCGAAAAGGACACATGTCTAGGGATGGGAATTTGCATTTATAGTAGTCCGTACAAAAATTACTAAACCGCTAATTTCATACAAAACTATAGATTTATATAAAGCAAAAACAACACCATATTATATAATAATTATTTCATGTGCTTTTTAAATTTAATAACTTAGTATTTAATATAATTTATGTTTGTTTATGCATATTCCATATCGTATAAGTTCTAACATTGTCTCATCACTACTGTCGGAAAAATACGACATAGGCGTTGGAAGTCAATACACTTTCTCAGGTATAATTTTAGTAAATTTACCTTAATTGAAATAGTATTTTATTTTGTTTCTTGATATAGTAAATTTGAATTATAACACTAAATAAAAGGTTGAATAGATAAACTTTCGAAAAAATTACATATTTCATGCTAAAACGTCGTAATACGTTTAGAAAGTGAATATATTATACACAGGATTTGGTGTCGGATAAATCCGACTCAGGCGGAATAAGCCCGAAATTTTTTGTCGGATGAATCCGACTCAGGCGGCTAAAAGGTTAATATATAGATAGATCATAATACACACATCAACAAAGTCTAGGGAACAAGGACATTTCTAGTTTTTATTTAAAAACCCTTTCTTGTAATAGTGAGTGTTTTATATCAATAGAAGGGTATTTTTATACCGTTTTTAATTTTAATTTTAATAAAAACATTCTCATATCAAAAAAAAAATTTTTAAGAAAGAATTGAATAGTGCCAATATTGAGTATTACAACCTTCTATGATTAGGCACAAAAATAACGAGGTAGTAAGAAATACAGTAATTAACCGTACTTTAAACGTTTTTAATAATCTGTAGGACCTCCTAAAGCATTAGCAACAGCTCGACAACGGCGTGGCATACTTAGTATGAGATTGTCAATCATCGTCTGTGGAATATGGCTCCATACACTGCGAAGGTGTAAAAAAAGTTGTTCTTCAGTGTTCAGATTTTCCAAAGAATCACTGAAAGCTCTTCTCCCAAGCAAATCTCAGGCATGCTCTATGGGATTGAGGTCGGCAGACTGAGCAGGCCATTCCAACGTCGTAATATTGTGCTCGCTTAACGCATTGACCACTACCCTCGCGGTGTGTGACCGTGCATTATCTTGCATGAACATAAAATCTTGACCGAACTGCTGTCGATGAGGGATTACCATGGGGTGTATAACCTCCTGAATGTATTGGTTTGCATTCAAATTGCCCCGTATCCAAACGAGGTCGGTCCTTCCACCAAGGCGAATTCCAGCCCATACCATGATTGTTCCACCTTGGTAAGGATGAACTTCTTGCGGATTCTGGAGACGACTCCCACGTCCAGGAACTCGCCATATACGCACTCTTCTCGAATCAGGTTGAAAACCGAAGCGAGATTCGTCGGAAAATAGAACCCGTGCCCATTGATGGTCGGTCCACTGTAAATGTGCGTTAGCCCATAATAAGCGACGACCTCGATTTCCACGTCGAAGAGCTGGAACCCTAAGCGGTCTGCGAGCATCAAGATTGGCTTCGTGTAGTCTTCTCCTGACAGTTTGATCGCTAATAGCCACTTGATGCTGAGACTGGAGGCTTGCGACCAACTGACGAGCAGTAATCGTGGGTTGCCGCCTTGCGGAATTTTGCAAGAAACGATCTTGTCGCGGGGTAGTAACCCTATTTCGTCCCCTGTGACGTTCGGCAACATCCCCTGTAGACCTGTAGCGTGCCCATAATCTGCAAATTACGCTTGGTTGGGTGTTGACAGCATCCGCTACGTCGCGTTGAGTTCGTCCAGCTTGCAGCATACCAACAGCTCTTAACATCTCTTCGCGACTTAAATGACGACGTGACATGATGACTACAGTCACAAAAATGCACAAACCATACGTAAAAGACGTATTATTGATAATAAACGTTATTTACAATCAAAGAAAATAATTTTTATTTTGCCTCAGAGAAACTGCACAATCAAACACTTAAAAGTTTTCCCTCCATATTCGAAAATCATTACTTATTTAAATTTATTTTTAAATTTCGAACAACTCTATAATCTACTTTATTCTATTTTTATTTATTTGCTGCCAGTTATTTGCAAAACAAGATTTATACGAAAAAAAAAAATTGGGGTCATCTTGTTCCCTAGACTTTGTTGAGGTGTTTATATCGCTTCTGTAACTTGGCGGTAGTGAACGTAACGGCTACGCAGGAGGCGCGGGTTCGATCTCTGCTCAGTGCAAATATTTGTATGCAGGAATATACCTATTTGCACTGGTTTGGTTGTGCCTCGGAGAGCACATTAAGCCGTCGGTCGCGGTTGCTATACAAACATCTATGGCAGTCGTTACGGGTAGTTGGAGCCTTCAAAAGTCCGACTAGATAAACTACAGAACTTCGATATCGCCAATTTGGTTGTGGAGGTCCGATGTCAGTCGCTTCACGGAAAAAAATGAAGTTCAGCCCCAGAAAGCTGACCCCAACTGAGGGTATAATAGGTTTAGAGAATGATGATAGGTCGTAATAGAAAAAGGGTTCAAAATAGAAACTTACATAGTAGGCAGCTGAAGAGTGGCGTGGCGCGTACACAGATCCTCCATATACCAATTCATCTGCACTGGCAGACGCCGTTAAAGCGAGAAAGCAAGATATCTGTAAAATTCAGAATACCACTTCACTAATAGTTATAATGCAAATAAAACCTCTTTTTAACGTATTATATCGCTATTATTTGCTGAAAAGTAGCCAAAACGACGGGCTAAATATAAATAATAGCAAATAAATTGCGATAGCATTTGTTAAAAAGTGATTTTATTTCAATGAATGATATTCGCGTGAACTTGCAAAAGTATCGTGTTTAATACTATTATTTACTATTGCAAATTTTATTTTTCACTGACCGCTAATAAATTCATTTTATCGGAGATACACTTAAGGCATGTCGAAAGCGCACTGTTTAATAATGAGTACTTTGAAGGCATTTATAGGCGATCGGTTTAAACCTTCATGTCCTGCGTTGTAGGTAAAGGATGTAGAATGTTCGGTAGCACACTAGGAGTAAAATCAACCTTCGGACTGCGAAATTATTAGTTAGTATGTAACGAGGACAGGAAGCAAAGTTCAACTCGCTGCATGTCGATATTATTTTGTATGATTTATCATCACTACATAGTATAAAACAAAGTCGCTTTCTCTGTCCCTATTTTTCATGTCCCTTTGTATGCTTAAATCTTCAAAACTAAGCAACGGATTTTGATGGGGTTTGTTTTAATAGATAGAATGGTTAAAGAGGAAGGTTTATATGTATATAACATCATGCTACGACCAACAGGTGCGGAGTAGGAATGAAAAATGTGGCAAAAACGGGGTGACGCAGACGAAGTTGCGCGGCTCAGCTAGTTATATATAAGTGATTAATGATTTTGAATATCGAATATTAGTGTTTTATTCGTTTTATGAACTACAATATGTATTGAGGTATTACAGTTAGCGTGTTAACAATCCGTCGTTTCGCTCCAGTTACGTTGGTGAAGCAGTAGGTATCTAGAAGCCGTAAACTAGTAGTAAGGTTACATGCTCCAATGGTGTATGTCGGTCAGCTATCGTTATCAGATACTTATTATATAATGTTTTGCTTTAATTATTCTTTACCAACTTGGTTTATTGTTTGCATGTGATCTTGAACTTGATTAATTGTTAACTATTTGATATTACATTTCCATCTTGTATCATATTTTTTTTTAATTATCAAAATGACCTCTGACTGACCTCTTGAGTACGAAAACTTGATTGATATGTCACGGTGAATGTTAAAACATGGGCGCACCAGTAAAACCGACTAGCATACAGCAAAGGCTCACCAAAGTAGCATGCAGCAAAGGCACATACCAAGGTGCATTTCCTGCTTGCTGCTTTGGTGAGTGGCCTCCCTTAATTGATCGTATGAGTCAGTCTAACCTTTTTATTTTTGATTATTTGTTCAAATCATTACAATATTATTATACAATATTACATTAAAACCACCCCCTGCTTAAACCACAGCGGTTTATGCGAGCAGGAGTTTGTCGAGTATGATGGTTCTTATTGTGAACCTATCGTCTCATTGAGAAGTATTTGCGGCGTAAATATATACCAACTTTCTATGTTCTCACTTACTGCTTTGAAGTGTGGCCCCTTAAGTCATCGTCTGACAGATGTGGGAGATATGTAGAGTACCTACAACACGATATACTCATCATAATAAGCATTAAAACTCACCTACGTCATATTGTCTATACTGAATCCTATTTCCTCAGCCATCGCTTCGTTTTCTTTCAGTAATCAAGTTACAGAATTATGCATGAATAAATTGCTCAATGCAAATGAATATAAATAGATACCAAGATTCTAATATATAAAAATTATGAACCATGACATACTTAAATATTTCATATTAACTAAGTCGTCCATGACTTAGTTAATATGAATTTTTACCTTTACTATTAAAATTGTCCATGCTTTGAAGGCGTGCATTAGATTGTGTAATCCGTAAACCCTTTAACAGTACTTACAATAATTTCGATCAGAAATAGATTTTTAAATAGACTACCTACTAAAAATCGACCAGTCGTAATTTATAGATGACATTAGTCTTTTATTTACATGTATGTATATACCAAACAGGTTGAAATATGTAACGACCGAGGCGGTAGCGACCGTATCGGCTCTCCATGTATCCCTAGATTATTATAAATAGGTTGCAGTGCCACCTACCGATTCCAATCATATTACCCAAATATATTTAAAACACAAGTACAATCATAAAATTGACAAGAAATTACGGCAATCAGATGAACGCGTTCTTCTCATTACCGGTATGACTACGCACAAAATACGAACAAAGAGCACAGGATCTTTTTCGTACTCGTAATTCACCTAAAAAAGTGTATATACCTAACCCTGGAATATATAAGTGAATAGTTGAACTACACTTCTGAGAAAGTTACTGTGGAACACTCAAGTGAAGTTCGGGTGCGAGAAAATTAAGGGCCGGAGACAATTGCCGTGGGACACCCAGGTGAACTACGGGTGTGAAAAAAATTCCCGTGAAACACCCAGGTGATCCACTAGATGTTCCATGAGTAATAAACCACAAATGCATTGTACACTTAGATTTAGGATGTAACTTCGAGAAGGAAAGACAATCTACGTACGGAGGTAATCTAATGAACTCTCGTTATCGAAGCGGATCTAATCCAAAAAAACCGCGGTAGCCTAGTGGTATGTATAATGGACTGCTGAGACGAGGTCTCGGGTTCGATCCCAGGTTTACTATGGCACACACCAATGACTGCGATGCTTTTCGAAGTTATGTGTGTATTTATCGCAGGTTTATAAGTGCCCGGTTAATGGCAATAGGCTCGCCACCTATTACATTGGGACCTAAATATAAACTGGCGAAATGTGGGTGCTAGCACCTCTGCCTACCCCTTCGGCGATATAGGCGTGAAATAAAAAAAAATCATATCCAAATTTTCTTCTTCCCCAGGCTTACAGCTGTCTTCCCGCCACTGTGTTAGCCTCTTGCGTGGAAAGCGTGTGGTCTAGCGGCGGCGTCGGTGGGTCCCAGACTCAGTTGTCGCGGGCTCTCTGGCTCTGGTGTGGAGCGTTAGGAGCCCGTGTGTGGTTGCCACTCTTGCCAAGAGATACGACTAGACATCCGGACTCCGGGCGGCATACCTTCATGGCTAAAAGGATAATGTTGCCGTTTCATCTTAATATTTATCCGTTGAGTAAGTAGCCGAAAATACTGTGAATTTCAATGCAAATGTAGATTTTCGTAATGTCAGGTATTTTGAAACTAAATGCTAGTTCGTTCAATCAATACGTATATTACAGGAAATTACGAGAAAAGTATTTGTTTTAAAAAATTTAAAACTTTTTATATATTTTGGATAGCTAGTATAGCTACGATGACCAAAGTTAAAGATATAACAATGTCATAGCGGATAATATGTCATTAATATTCATTAATTTTTTCAAAATTCCCAACATTCCCTAATCCATCCAGTTAAGCTGAATTACCCGGATTGTGAGTGTGTTTGTCTGCCACCTAACATTCATCTTTATGTCCATATTGTTCTGTTCACAGCAATACTGTTCGACGACGCTATCCTGCTGGGTGCTGAAAACGATACAACACTTTATGCGTCCGATTCAAATTCTGTGTTCTCATTGCCGTTCTGTGTTGTCAATAGAACTGTGAGTTCTTTACTTCTTATTTTCATGCATTTGCAAAAGTAACAAATTTAACATCCTTTAACATTCCACGGTAAAGAAGTACTAGTTTAAAGACAGGACCACAGCTAGGCTACCATTTGAAAGTTCTATACGTCTTAGTTCCTCAAGACTTGGACTCCTATCGAAATATTTAAAGTTATAAAATGGTTTAAAAAGAAAAAATAAGCAATAGAAAAAAAATTATAATGATAATTATTATATTTTCACGCATACCTTTAACTCATCATATCTCCCGCGCTCATTCTGCAAACTTATAATATCACAGAAAATTCAAATTATATTAAACCACAATAATACACTTCTTCCCACAGAGTCAAGTATACCTCCACCAAATTCTACGTCAGCTGCTCCGGCGCAATCTCGGCTACCACGCGTGGGAGATCGCGCGATCATGTTCACAACTAGCTTATTTCCCCCATTCGTTGGAACTGCTCCTACACGAAGTGTTGGAGGAAGAAGCAACTAGTAAAGAACCCATACCTGATGCACAACTACCCTCGATAATCGAATTCGTGCATGAGTTTCCCGTATATTTGCAGGTAAGTTAGGAATATTTTTGAACTTTTTTTTTATTTTGCAATAAATTATAGGAAAACTATCTGTTGCCCGCGGCTCCGCCCTCTATCTTGGATGGTAGCGTGATGATATGTAGCCTATGTTACTCCTAGATATTTTACCTTTTTAAAGGTGAAAGAATTATTGAAATCGGCCCAGTAGTTTCGGAGCCTATTCTATTATAGATTGGTTACTGTTTACTTACAAATAAATTTTATTTTACAGACAGTAGTACAGTGCGCAAGAAAAACAGAAATAGCATTATGGGCATACTTATTCTCGGCAGCTGGTAAACCGAAAGAACTGTTCCAGGAATGTCTTCAACGAAAAATGTTGGATACAGCCGCTTCGTATCTTATAATATTACAGGTATTTCATGAAAAACCATATAACTTAAGTATTTTTAGGGAAATGGTGTTTAAATTGGCAACACTTTCTAGTGAATTATGATTTGACAGTTGACGGTATATTTATAGTCAACAAGTTATGCCATTTCATAATTGAAATACTTGAGAACAACGTTTGCAAATTGTGCAAATTTGAAAAACCATCGTCCCGTTGGCTAAGCATATGTAATACGTACGTCCATTTTACGGTTAAATAATCGTCCATCTGAGCAAGTTATACAGAAAATAAAAGATCGTTTTCTTCCCACGCACAATCCAGTTGATAACACGCATCCACAAGGACGCCGTACAGTGCAAGGGCACCCTTTACATGTGTCGTAATTTGTAAAATTCTTACTATAGTGACATTGTTTTTCTTACAGCTTTTAAAGGTATATTATGTAGTTTCTGTACGCTTCCTAACATATTGTAAAAAATATCCGTACAGGGCAATTTAAGTGGGGTCTAAATAATTATGTACGCATTGGTTCATCGGTCAGAAACCCATGAACGAGATAATGTACTGTTTATATTGACAGTCGTAGGCAATGTTGATACATATCATTGTGACAAATATAATATAACCATAACCATCATCATCATCATCATCATCATCATCATCATCATCATCATCATTATCATCATCATCATCATCACTCATATTATATTGGAACAATTATTGTTATATTAGTTCGTATTCTACTAACCTTGAGTGTAAAGTAGATTAGACCTAGAGTACAAATTTAAAACTGTAGTGGTCAAACATTTGAATTCATTTCCTCCATCTCTTTAATATTTTCTCATTTGTGGGAGAACAGTTCAAATTTGAAACTTTACCAGTAAAGATTAAGGTTCATTTTCCTCTATCCCTATAATATATTTTTCTTTCTAATCTGGGCACCGTCTTATAAAACCTCCAAAAATATTTATTTGTCCATTTTAATCTTCTTATCGATTTGCTGAAGCATTTTAAGCTAGTAATAGTGATATGTGTTTGTGTCTATAGAACTTGGAAAGTTCAATGGTGAGTAGACAGCTCGCGACACAGCTACTCGACACCGCGCTACAACAGGAGCGGTGGGACCTCGCCAGGGATTTAGTCAGATTCCTCAGAGCTATAGGTAAGTCTTCAGAAGCATATGATGTTCAATTACCTACAACTATGAATGCCGCCGTACAAGTAATAAGGACCACTATTTGGACAGACATTACTGTTACTTGTAAAACTGGTGTATTTTTTTTTTATAATATCACGCCTATATCCCCGAAGGGGTAGGCAGAGGTGCTAACACCCACATTTCGCCAGTTGATATTTAGGTCCCAATGTAATAGGTGGCGAGCCTATTGCCATTAACCGGGTACTTATAAACCTGCGATAAATACACACATAACTTCGAAAAGCATCGCAGTCATTGGTGTGTGCCATAGTAAACCTGGGATCGAACCCGAGACCTCGTCTTAGCAGTCCATTATCCATAACACTAGGCTACCGCGAGTGAAAATTTACATTATAAATATAGTTGTTAACCCATGTTAACCATATATAACACTAGTATTTTGAATAATTATTGTGATAGACTAACACTATGAAAGTAAAGTTAATCTTTTAATGGGTATCCTACACGGTCTTACTATATTATCATCACTATCCTAATTTCTGTTAGTAATATAGTGAAAAATATTATAATTTTCCTTTTTTTTAAATAGATCCCAATGATGTCGATTCACCACGTAACTCGGTGAATGTTCAAGCAAAATACGGACAAGTGGTACAGTCGCAGACAGTCAGTCCTAATGCAGAGGACTTGTCTGTTATTCTGGGCAACATGCAGGTAAGTGCAAAACTTTAACATATAGGCTATCACTTTTGAACTAGCTAGTACAAAAGAGCCAGGTACTTATATAGTCATCACCATTCATCATCATTTTAGCCATAGGACGTCCCCTGCTGAATATAGGCCTCTCCCATGGACCTCTAATCCAACCGGTTGGAGGTAGTCGTATAGTAATTTTATGTGATATCAACGTATGCGTTGTTAATAATGTAGCGGTGAAATACAGTATTCATAATTAGTTCTCAAATTGTCGCACTAGAACACGTAGATTTTTTCGAGCAATTAAACGTTCTCGAGTACGTCAAGCATATTTTTTAACCATAAGCATCAAGTGGTACAACCAAGGAACTACTCGTATATGTGGTCCTTCGAGCCGGACGAAGCTCGTACAACTAGGATCTGGTTTTGGTTAGATGTTAAAATATCGAACGGTGTTTTTAGGTGCGTATAAACCTTGGTGCAATTTAAATTCGCACCAATGTGTAACACTGGTAGGTGAAGACTATAGAAACTATCTACAATCATGAGATATCGTACTAAAAGATATATATTGGGGGAGGGAGGAGGACACATGTTTCGCCTCTACACGAGGCATCTTCAGGAGTGTACGTGTCGAGGTTTGTCTCTCGCACTAGCGGAATACTGCATATGGTACAACATCTCCTCTCTGGTAAGGTTTTTTTTTTGTTTTACTTACTTTGAAGAGGTTTGACATTCCAATATATATTGTTGGAGTGTTGAATCGCGGGTGAGCGGTGGGCCCTCCTCCTTCCCCCAATATATATCTTTTTGTAATGGATTTCCGTCAAGTAACGCCTGCATCTATTATCGTAAGATACCGTACTGTTTGTCGCAGTTGTCGGGCGGGCGCGGCCGCAGCTTCAGCACGACGGTGTCGCCGCGCGAGCCCTCGCCCTCCGCGCACAGCACCGCGCCCGCGCCGCCCGCGCCCGCGCCTCACCCGCCGCCCGCCCGCGCCACCGCCGCCGTCAAGCGGAAGAAGTCCGTCCCCGCCAGGGCCGACAGGTACTTAACTATACACGGTGATTTTATAGTGGTTTTGGAAAAAGAATATTTTGTTTCACACACAGTTTCGGTAGCAAAATCGACTGGAAGTTTTAATTTTGAAAGAAAAAAAAATTACGTTATGTATGGCAATAATGTACAGGTGAACGGAAAAATGTATGGGAAGTGTAAAAAAAAAAAAATTTTTTTCGCCAAATTAGGACTCCCTTACGATTTTACTATCGAAATTGTGGCCAAAATCTTTTTTCCAAAACCACTATAAAATCAACCGGTATTGACTCGTTGTACTACGCGCGTGACGTATTCTTATACGTGACGTATTTATAGTCACTTGTGTAGATAATTCTACTCCCAATGCATTGGGTTTTAGGCCTGTAATAATGGTTGTAGATGATTATTAAATAAATAAATTAAATAAATAAATTCTTCCATACTTGACGTGACTTAGTCATGCGACACAACGTACGCCACAATAAGTCACAGTTAGACACGGAGTGACAGTACTGGGGATGAGGACACAAGATATTGACCATATCTGCACTGAGACCAGCACATTTTTATGATTTAAATTTTCAATAAACGTCTATTGAATGTTTGTAATGTAATATCATTTTAGAATGTGTTCATTTCATAAAAATATCTCACTTAGAGTCTTTCATCTTCTCTGTAAATTGTACCATTTTTTCTTTTTGTCCACACATATAATTTATCAATAATCAGGGACTCATACAGCGGCACTGCGGAAGAATTCTTCATCGACATGATGATACAGCGGCACGCTCGTCTGTTGCTGTCCACCGCCCGTCTGTACGCGCTAGGCAAGATGGCCGCCGCCTTAGACGTGCACCTCGTGGCGTGGCTCGCGGGTGAAAGAGAGAGAGCGGCGAGGATCGACAGCGCGGTGCTGTGCGTGAAGAAACTGCACGAAGACTTCGCGTGGCCGTACCCCGTGGTCAACGACGCTGAACAGTATCTGCAGAGGAAAGGCAGCACTGTCACTTGTAAGTATATAATTATATGTAGGTATACCGGTTGATTTTATAGTGGTTTCGGAAAAAAGATTTTGGCCACAATTTCGATAGTAAAATCGTAAGGAAGTCCTAATTTGGCGAAAAAAAATTTTTTTTTTTTTACCTTCCCATTTTTCTGTTCACCTGTACATTATCGCCATACATAAACTTATTTTTTTTTCTTTCAAAATTAAAACTTCCAGTCGATTTTGCTACCGAAACTGTGTGTGAAACAAAATATTCTTTTTCCGAAACCACTATAAAATCACCGTGTATATATATGTAGGTATATAAGTGCGACGATATTGTGGTTCTCAGATGAATTCAGCTTTTGTAATGATGTCTGACATTTCTTTTGCCAAATCCTTTATTGCCTAAAGATAATGGTTGTATGCGTGTATTTTGGGACATAGAGTATAATATATAAATATAAATATTCTAGGACAATCTACATAACGCCACCTAGACCCATGGTAAGCATAGTTTAACTAGCTTGTGTTACCGGTTCTAGAATGCGGATAAACATACATAGATACTTTTTTTTGTAAATAAATACATATTATACATAGAAACACCCAGAGTAGCATGAGGTGCGTTTTCACGGTTTACAAATTAAAACTATTGTTAGTAGTGTTGGGTTAAAAGTTAGTCAGAATTGCCAAAAATCCATATATGAGTATCTTTGGTATTATACGAAAATTATGGTTTTTAAATCGAATATTTTTTTCAGTGTCCTACTCACCGTCAGCCGAATCAGACAGCCTGTGCGGTGACAGCGGCTACATGAGCTTACCATTACGAGCCGCTTTACCTATGATGGCTGGCGTTGCACCTCCCTCACCTGGACCTGTCAGGTAGTTCCTTCTTCCAACTAACTTTACCTTTACCTTTTAAAAAATTGTGTTAGTTCTTTTACCAGATATATTCTTTATTTTTTTATTTTATTTACTCATCACAACAATAATTTTAAAGCATTGAGTATTTACTTGTTAATAAGCTATTCTAGGAGCTCAACAAATTATTGATCAAATTAGCCCATCAGCATTTAAACATAATAACCCTAATGAATTAATCAATTTAACAGTTTATAATAATCCAATGAGCATAATAATCCAATATATTATTCAATTAAATATTCTAATTATCCAATATAATAATCCAATAAATTAGTCGTCTTATAAATAATAATTCAATAAATTTGTCATCGATCGGATGACAGATACCTTTGGATTGATATATACCCTCTATTCGCAATCGTTATGAACACTGATAAGAAAAATAAATGTGAGGTTTTTTGGCAGCTCGGCGGGTGAAGGCAGTGTGGCAGAGGGCGGAGGCGTGGCGTGGGGCAGTGAAGCGGGTGAGGAGCGGCGATACGCAGCACTCATGGAGCGATTGCACCACCACCAGGCTGAGCGCGGCTCGCACACCTCCCACGTGCAGCTCAGGTAAGGAGACGTCGTCGGAGGTCGCAGAATGACCTCCGTCCCCCATGAGCGCGGGCCTAGGGGTGACGGGTGGAGCCGCCTGTCACCCTAGCAGAAGCAGGCCACGGCGATGGCACATAATGCCACACCATACCCAGGGGCTAGATGGGGACACCATGGTCCCCACATTTAGGGAAGAGGGTCATCTCAACAGAGATGTCCCCGGGTCTGCCGGGGTGCGAGAGATATGTCTTGTATAATATCACCTCCGGCAATCAAGGACCCATGGACGGCGTGCGTTTTGGTCGGTTCGAGTCCGACATAATCACCTCTATCGGTTTTGGTGGGGATTTTGCGAACGATAAAAAAAAAAAAAGGTAAGGAGACGTGGCAGGAGGCCTGATGTGACGAGACGAGCCACGAGTGGTGTCGTGGAGTGTGTGGTGTACGTAGGGTAGTTCGGCGGGCAAGGCAGAAGGTGGTGGTGTGACGTGGCAAGGGGCGTGGTGGACGCCAACGGTGAGTAGCGAAGTGGACGATGCAGTGTTATAAGGCGGTAATATGGCGAGAGGCAGTGAGACTATATGATACATTTATATTGGTTAAAAGAAATATGTTCTTACATTATCACCTCTAGACTATTACAGTAGGTATACATTATATTCTAAGATAATAGTTGAATCCGGCTCGAAGGACCAGTACGATGACATGATATATTAATATTGAACAGATACGAGTTGATATAGTATTGGTAGATTGATAATTATAGTAAAACGCGAACTTATGCGATTTGAAGTGAAAACCATAAAGATTTACGCGTACTGTAATGACATACAATTGATTGCTAAGTAAGGAACTTTATTGACCTACAATTAATTTGCGAGGTTACATTTCTCATCCCTAATGCAAATAAGTAAGGACATATTAAGAAACACTCAATCGTTCTGTTCGAAATCGGAAGTTGAAGAAAGAACAAAGAAAGAACAAAGAAGCTGTCTAGAACACTTAGTTACACAACATAACAGCATATTGTTCTGATATCTTACAGATACTACTTACAACTAATGACAGAAGCGAGTTGCGTAGAATGGGCAGTAGTCGTAGCCGTGGTGCTACGCGACGCTCTCGCCGTGCTACGGACTACGAACGCGGCGCGGGGCAATGACGTCAGCCTCGACGCGGTACGGCGCCTTAGGCGGACGCTACAGGACATCTGTGCGTGGACTGATGCTGAATGGTATGCAGATATGATACTTCATTTTATAACCACAAAAACATATGTCATCTAAAAATAAACCACTTTTGAACTGATTCTATCACGATTTATTTAAGCCACGGTTGCCGCGGTGGTGAAGTAGTGAATACAAGTGTAATATAATATTATTCTTTCCCCATTGTTAAACAAATAAATCATCTGAATTTGGCATAAGGAGTCACTCTAATTTGGCATACATCTTCTAGTCGTAATCCTACATGCTTAATTCTATTATTTGTGTATTTTTTTATTTTAGCTCATGTGTACAAGGTAGTACAAATAAATAAATCTTAAATAGTATTTCATCCGATATAACCGTGCCTAAAAAAATTGTAAGTGTATCTATAGATATTTATACTGTGTCTATTTCTTTACAGCCTCGGTTATAAACCCTTTATGATGGCGATCAGCAACCAAATCCCCTTCCTAACATCTATCATCAACTCCCGGGAGCGGCGTTTGTCGATGTCGAAAACGCGAGTGCGGTCAACCAGCACGAGTTCAATAGGCCAGGAGATCAAACCCAAACCGCCCACGCAGGAAGCCAAGCTCCACCTTCACCCACCACCGAAGAAATCTGAAGCGTCTAAACAAGGAAGGAAGGAGTCCAGTGGTATAAACGAATCCTTACCTAATATAGTGATTCCCCCACCCCGACCGCCGCCCTCTCCCCGCAATGACGTCACCACAGGTTGTGCCATAATGTAACATTTTAAATTTCGAATTCGGTTCAACATTCGTATGATTTTTCTAAAGATATTGATAGTTGTCGTGGTAGAGACTTGTTGATTTTACTAGAAATTAATATAAGAAATTTGTTACATGTGTATTTCGTACTCGCTATACAATGTGTATCAGGAAATGAGCTGCAGTATATGAGAGTTTACATTAGAAAATAATATGAATTGACGAATTTGATGATATCAACGTCGTGTAAATCCCCCTACAAAAAATAATATTATTATTCTTTAAGTTGAAAGTACTTATAAAATAATACTTCTGTAAGGCCGTTCTTACATTAGGCAACTGGAAAAGAGCCTCAGTTTTATCAACTCCAATTCCACCAATCCCGCGGGATTCGCCATCTTGCCGATGCCTTTAGAGAGTTGCTCATTAGTTGTAGAGACGAGGCAATTCAAGTTGATCACTCGAGTTTCGTTAATGTAAGACGGGACTAAACCATAAATAAAGAATTTAAATTACGAACTTAGCTTGTAACTTTTTTATAAGTAGATTCCATTATTTGGGATGTGTAATAGAGTCATGTGGAATTAATGGCATTATGTTCACCTTTTTTTAAAAAGTAATGAAAATTAAAAAATAAATGTGCTGTTTGCACTATTAACTATTAACATATTGTTGACCATACCATATTTTTAAATTTTTCATATGATTAGTAGATTATGTTGCACCTATCCGATACATATTGTAAAGTTCATGTATTATCTTAAAATTAAATGAATCCACTATTGTGTCGACATGTTTCCTAATCACATCTATCTTGTCTTTAAGTGTAAATACATAATTAGGCATAAATTAAAAGAATCTTTAATATAAGTGACATTTTCAATGCTATGAAAAAATATTATGATCATTTTGGTGCTGACTACTACTGTATACAATTATCTCAATGTTTCATTTATGAACACTAATTTTATCATTATTTATTTCTCTAGTCTTAAATGTCGTACATAGCGAATTTTCATTAAAATGTTAAAATTGAGCCAGTAGCCTGGATTATAGAGGCTCTTCCTCTTATAATACCCGAGGCAAGCTTTAAACATCTATTATACCTTTCAATACCTTCAATTTACATCTTTGCATATAAGTTGCTATATATCTACTAGTATACCTTCCTCCCCCTCCTCCAGCGGAGGTGGCTATGTCTACTCGAACCGGCTAAAACCGCAAGCCATTTTAGGACATTGATTTTGATTTTCATTTTGATTTTCGACCCAGGGCCATCCCCGGTTTTGAGATGGGCTCCTCGGTATGGTAACCAGTGTCCCCATCTTGCCATTACCTCGGCCTACTTCTGCTAAGGTCCTTGCACACTTCACGAGCTTTTACTGTCCACGCAAGCCCACCGATTCCGGGTGCCGGTTTTTATCTGCAAGGTTTTTGGGCTTTCAGCTTGTGTCAACTTCAGCTTTTACCATCCATTGGGAGATCCCATATTGACAGATAATCACGGCCCTGCTTCTAGTAATTTTTATCCATTGTCGAATCACTGAGATTTTAAAAAACGCCATTGAATTTAGAAATTTACAATTACGCCGTGATAGAATTCAATGACAGTTTCTATCATCTCATTGATTTGACAATGGTTAACAATTAGTAGAATCGGGGTACAGTTCTTGATTGTCAAATTGGCAAGGTTCCATTAGTAATGAGCAGTTTTCTAGTAGGTATATAATCAGTTTGTTTTAAAAATCATCAGGAGATGGCGCTAGCATAGCTTTTGGTACTTTTTAATTTGCATTTTGGAGGCCAATTCAGTCTGTGGCGAGAAAGAACTAATCGAATGTCTTAATTTGATTGATTGCAGTTTCTGAAGCGTTGCAGTTTGTTTGTATGTAACATTGTAACCATAAATTATAAATAGGGCAACCTCAAAAAGTTTATACTTACATAATTTTAGTTAATATAATACATTGTAGTAAATACAATAATCTTTGCATTCAGGAATACGTAACTAATATTCAATATGCTGTCACGGTGTGCTGTTCATACCTGTGGAAACTAAGGAAAACATTTAATTCCACAAGATATTACACTACTAAAATCAAAGGATTAGGGCTTTAAGATTGCGTGTGGACAAGGTTAGTCGTCAGCAAAATGTATGTATAAATATGCTCCGAAAACCGAATAACATTTTTTCCATAAATTAGGGAACACGAGATGTGACAACACACGCTTCTTACCAAAATTGCCGACTGCGCCATCTAGCGCGTCTTAAGGAAAGCTATAATACCTAATAGAAAACTGCTTATTGCGCGACGTCTACATTGCATCTGTCTGTGTCTGTCTTATCGCTTTACCGTTCTTTGTTTACACAGGCAGCGATTTTGACTTTAATCTAAGTCACAATCTCACCAGATTATTTCTTATATTAATTGTAATTTAAATTTATCATAATGGTACTTATTCTTAAATAGAAATAAATTATAATTTAGTATTTAATATGAAATTATCTCAAATAATATTATTTGTGAGTGAAATTTATATTGTTCTCGTAGATATTGTTTGTACGGACTTGTCTTCCTGGCGATATTCGTGTGAATAATAAAATATTTATACTTAACAATTGAAATAGAAACTAAACGCGAGAAAACTTTTTGGATATACATTAGATGAAGTTCACTTTTTTTTCATATTTCAAGGTAAACTAATTCATCGGGCGGCGCCACATGTTAAGCGGTTATCGTTGCCTATGACCGGTCTCAATACCTACCAGAGGCGTCACTTGCGCAATACAGACATTATCACTCTGCAAAACGAGGCCAACATTTATTTCCCTTTTAAAAGACATTGCTGACTCACTTGGCATCATCAGAGTATAGTTGTTGGCGTGTATGATGACCCCAGTCACATCATTATATACCCAGTTCAGGAGTTTTTCAGTCTCTTTTGAGGAAAGCGCGGGGTACATTATATTAAATCAATCCAAGCGCGCCAAGGTTTTGTTTCTCTCGAGACTTGAGGTCATCATAATATCTGCCGATAACTATACAACACATAGTTTCACGATTCACTTGTGAAGGGAAAGGATGGGGGAATGTCCTGATTCCGTATACAACATTATTTTATTTTAGTATAATCTATACTTGAATATAATTTAGAATACAATCTATGAAATAGTCTAGATCGTTTTATATAAATCCTCAAACTTTTCTCTGTTTTGTTATTAATAAATGTAAGTAGTTAGCACACTGTAGCCTTGTCGATGCCACTAACTTAGGCTCCTTTCGCTACTCGGCGTGTCTCTGTCGACGTTGTCTCGTTCTAAAGAACCTTATGGCGGGTTTACACGGGAGCGTGCGTAATTTTTCAATGAGACGCCGCTGAAGAGTGTCAGGACCTTAAGTTAGTTTTACTGAATTATTTCTTACTGTTACAATTAGTATTCTTTATAGATGTCAATTTTGATTTAAATATCGACTGTTATAAATGTCGGTGTGATATAGACATTTAATATAGTTTGAGATTCTACTAAAACGCTTCTGTTTGTCTCTAAAGAACCAAACACACGAAAAAGTACTTACCATGATTGTCATGAAATGAATTTAAATACCAAACTTTAATTCAGTAGGTACCTATGAATTCCTCTAACGAACCGTTATAAAGTTACACTTCAGTTGTATTCTTATATATTATGTTTGACGGATTTAAAACTGACTAAGCATAATATAAATAACTATTAGAAATATAACGTTAGGACCGGTAAATTAAAAAAGGTATGCAAATTATAAGTTTTTTATTAAGTTTTGCTCAATGACAATTCTGGTCCTGTTTATGTGCGTCGTCCTTTATTGAAACACGAGCAAAATTACTCTTCTATCAATCTTTTCAGAACTTTGTAATATACTCTTTGGAGAACTCAACTATATTTTCTTTATATATCACATCGCTGTTCATCTGGCATCGCTCTAATAACAAGGCATCACCAGTATAATACTGAAGAATTAGATAAGTACTAACAGTACAAGTAGATTTTAGAATATTTCTTAACAGTAGATAAATTATTTAGTTTAATAAGTAAACTTACTCTCGACGTCCTTGTAACAGCAATAACTTTGTAATCTAGTGTCGTAGTGTAAGTTGCTCATTGGAATAATGAAAGTTATTTATTTTTGTGTTGCTCAACGGATAATCTCATCGTATTATTTATTAACCACATCAACAGTAAATCGTTTCACAATTGTAAACATTTATTCTTTCCATTTCATAATTGTAACTATATTTCCGTTTCACAATAACTTACTATACATATTTAGGATTAAATTGATATTGTTAGTTGCAATTGTAAACAAAAATAATGTCAGATTATGGAGGTGTCAAATATTACAATATAACATGTCAATAATTCACAATTGTACATTGTACACATATTTCACAATTATAATTATGTATTCTTTCCGTTTCACCATTGTAACTATGTTTTCTTTCCGTTTCATAATTGTAATTATATGTATATTATTACCGTTTCATAATCGTAATAAGACAAAGGATTAGGCGATAGTCGATAATTACTACTTATGCAAGTGGCTGGTTGTACAGGAGATGCCTGTCAGATGACTGGATGAAACCAAATCTTGTCACAAACCTCGCGACCAGAGCTACTGAAACTTGGTAAAAAATATATGATTTCAAAACGAAGTGCATAACTAAAAAGGTTTGCAAATTAATTAATTAATTAATTAACTAGAATTTAAATATGACACTATGCTCATTTATGGTTAAGATAATTAATTATTCCAAAGTATATAGATCCCCAATTTTCGCTATCGTCGATAGACTTCTTCTTTCTTAGTCACAGCACTAATCATACGTCATAAAATTACACACACATTAGCAGCTTTAAATCATTTATTTCCTGCCATCTCGGTGCCAATTTTTTAAAATAGTATTCTGAAATCATATTTAAATTATTTTCTTAAATTATCATAATTAATACTTAAACGCCGATTAGTACAAAACATTTGATTTTGTTGTGACCATAATAAAATTTTACAAACTTTATTTTATAAGAATTATAATCTTCATATAGTCATCTTTATTATATTTAAGTTTAATTTCATTAAAATGAAATTAAGTAGGAAATTTTATTTGGAATAGCATTGGAATCAAGAATTAAATTATTGCAATTATGGCTGACGTCATATTATTACATCTTTAGGCCTGTTCATACATGATTTATGTTACTGTAAATCTATGATTAATTGTTATTTGTGTGACAGTTACTGTACCTGTACCTCAATCAGACTAGATAATAATATGTACAGTGGGCTCCAAAAGTTCATGGACACCTTAAGATATATAAACCTTTAACAGCCTCAGTGTTATTTAACCAAAGTAACATAGATAACATTAACAAAATAAACTATCGTTGTCTTATTTCTTTATAAGAAAACTAGCGCAACTACGTCTGCGTCACCCCGTTTTTGCAACATTTTTCATTCCTGCTCCGTACCTGTTGGTCGTAGCATGATGTTAAATACATATAAACCTTCCTCTTTAACCATTCTATCTATTAAAACAAACCCCATCAAAATCCGTTGCGTAGTTTTAAAGATTTAAGCATACAAAGGGACATGGAGACAAAGAACGCGACTTTATTTTATACTATGTAGTGATAGTGATAAGTAGATCTTTTATTAGTAGCTTCTAAGACTAGTTCAAATTGTCCAGGAACTTTTGGCCCATTGTACATAATACATATGCACACCAGAATACACTGTTATATTCTGAAATGTGCAAACTATATATTCGATCATCTGTACACAAAAAGCCAGGCTTCATCGCAACCTCTAAAGTTCTACACGCTCGAATACCACGAACAGTTGTGTAATAGACCCCCGGCCGCCATAGCAGCCTCTAAATAGTTCTTTATGAGAGTTCTTATCACTCTATTTGGTATATTGTCATTAAATGTTGGTACCTAAAATGGTAAATCTGCCGCCAAACATAGTATACCTATCGGTACGGATGTTGGACCCAAGTTGCGAGAATAACACGCGGAATACTTTGATATAAATCTTTGATTGGTAGATTTGAGCTCGTCCACCAACGTTGCACCCCGTGCTATCCTCAATAGACAGCCCAATGACGCGTACTGCGCGTATAGAGTACATTTTGAACAGATTATGGGTCCACTACTCGTACCTATGCAAAAATATATCGATATTGTCCGCACAGTATGACATCGCATGTCCCCATACAGAGACGACAAATTTTGAATCATTTTTATGATAATGTACGAAGAAACAGGGTCCGTCGACGTTACTCGAGACTACATTTTGACGACAGATCTATTATTTTACTGAAAACCAAACATTTCTATATATTATGTATATGTTCAAAATTTTTATAGGTCATTCCAAGTGTTGTCTATATGAAATAGTGTAGGAATAAGATTTCAGCATTCCTTATTGTAAGATTAGTTATATAGTTAGGTCAATTACTAAAAGAGTGTAAGTGAATTTTACTGGTGGATCATTATTGTTTCAAATCATCTAATATTCATACCGGTGCTAATATAGTTTGTATTTGTAGATCCAAATGTTATTTTTGGTATAAGATTACTTACTTCGACATCCGAATTAACTTTCTTAGTTTGAACGTAACAAATATATGAGTTATTAAGGGTAGTTTCAGCATCTCTTTGACCGGAACTTAATTTCCGTAGGTTAAAAATAAAACTATCTGGATTAATCCTAATACTATAAAAGGTCATTAGGAGGTTCCTTCAGGGTCGGCAACGCGATTTTGATGCCTCTGGCGTTGCACACGTCCTTAGGCCACGGTAACCACTTTCCATCCCAAAAAGTAGGTTGAATTAAAGTAAATATGAGTCCAAGGTGTGACGTCATTCCTTACTATAATTACAGATTATATGACAGTTCACTTTATTCAGTCTTTTGGTATCCCCTATTCAGATATTAAATTAAATTACTCGAGGTTTGTTGCGTTCAAGCGGTAGTTCTATAGTTATAGTTCTGTTCGTTATGATGCTGATGATTTGAACTATTTGCCACTAATATTTAACATAAAATATTATATTTTAGATATTTCTCCTTTGATATTTTGTCTAATACTTACTATACTCAAAACAGTTTTGTTATACAAAATTTCCCAACACTCCAATATTACATTAGACAATAAATGTATTTAACTACATAAACGGCAGATAGCGCATAGAACCGATAATAAAAATTTGAGTGATAATAGTTCAAGCGTGATCGCTAAAGTTTTGTGTTTTTGTCTGGCGGTAGGACCACATAGGTTGTGGTCCTACCGCCATACAGTCGTGAGTGCGAGACGCCTATTAAGCTTTGTAGCCTATTGGTCGCCTCGTTCTTCCTTCTCTTATTCGTTCTGTGATTTATAAAAAAACTGTTTTGGTAAATAGAGTTATAATTAAAAAGTGTACTATTTATTTTTTCTTATTATAAAAATTAGTTTAGACAGGTTTCTACAACATGGCTGTGGTTTGTAATGGATAATATCTATGGCAAGGGTAATAAATTATGTGAACTGAACTAAAATTAACAATAAATTCTTGTAATTAAAATTATGTGTAATGAAATTAATGACACTACAAATTCTACATTGTAAATTATTTAGTGCAGCATTATAGCGAATGGGATGTTTACCTATTCTTTATTTTAATTGCCTTGTATGTTTGGTCGTTGTAATTTTTATAACAAATAAATGTAATTATTGTCAATTTGGTGTTTAAAAAATATAAAATAAATAATTCTTTTTGCGCCTTTTATTGTTCCTTATCAGCTCGTCTCAGATTTTAAAAAGAATATTCCTTATTGGTTAAAGAAAACATTTAGAACTATTGGAGTGGGTTCCCGTCGATTGCATAACGGTCGGGATTCGAACCCCTTGCTTGTTCTCTATGCTATGAATCTTGAATGCTTTTTCTTTTTTAAGGGAAATAGTTTATTCTGGAGGCCAGGTGCATCTATTGTGGAATTTGTTGTGCCTACATATCGTTTAACTGATCTCTATAAGTAGGCGACTTCCATTGGGAAGCATTGGCTTACGTCCACAAATCTCGTAGGTCTCGAAATTTTAAGATATATTAAGTGTACCCTCTAAAATGTCTTATAAAGATCCCATTATACCTACTCTTTGGATTACACTCTGATTATAATCCGGTATATAAGTGTAAGCTTAATCATAATTACCGCATGATTTACACACATATCAATGTACTAGTATAATTATGAAGTGATTTATTATGACATATCTGTTGTTATTTTGTGTTATGCATTTACAATTTAGTTTATGATTAAAATATAATTCTATTAAATTAATTCATAATATTTTGGGCTAAAAATATTCAAGCTAGATTTGACTCATAATGTTTGTTTTGAATGTTAAAATAAGTGCACTTCCGCCTCAACTGTTTGTGGCGTTTCCGCCACGAGACTACATTTGAGACGAAAGTGGAAAGGTCGTCATTCGTTAGCTGACAGTCGAAGCGACAACAAGTGTCTTCGGATTAACGTTACGATAAAACCTACCGCCATTGTAAAATTGTGAGCAATAAAATTACAGTACAAAATCAATTGGTGTTTGAACTGTGGTAATCCCAATAGTTCAGAAGTGGGATTCGATAAGGATACATAAAATTTCCTTTTAACTACGCCTACAGAAACGTAAGTACACGTGTATATTTTTTCTATAATGTCGTAGGTACTAAAGAGTGTGTATTAGTTTCTTTTTTTTTTTGCTACACAACAGGGTTAATAAAATATGAACTTTTCCTGGTGTGATAAATTAGTTTAAAGCTTCAATTTGACCTATCAAATGAAGGTATTTAACAATACGAAGTGAACAAGCGTAGACTTACTTTAATATAACTACGAGTACCTACCCACATTGCAAGAAATTGTTGGTTGAATATTTTCACCTAACGGTGGATACGTTTGGTATTACATTAGTCTAAAGGTATCATCGCTGATATTTGCACATCGATGCGTGCATACTATAATATGATTATATAAGGTTAACTTTTGTACGAAACATACCTACATACATATTTGAACTATAACTGAGATCGTTGTAATTATGAAATGGATTAATTTACATTGAACTTATTTTTATTTATTTCCTTATCAATCATCAACCGTTATTTAAATTTATAACATTTCATCACGCTTTATAAGCACAGCAACCTGGACCGCAATTAACTTCTATGTAATACATATTGTATACCTGTCTCGCAAATGAATAAACGATTTGATTTGATGATTTACGAAGGATAGAGGGTTTATAATACTTATAGTGAACGTCGTATTCATGTAACGTCTTAATGGTTCAACTTTTTCTATTCTTGTGAATAAGCAGTGCTAAGCTCCTATGTTTTAAGTTTCAGTGACATGGATGGGATAGATACCCGAGGTGAAGGGTTTGATGATAATGTCCGAGGTCAAGGACTGGTCGACATGGAAACCCGAGGTCAAGGGTCCATGGATGACAACATCCGAGGTCAAGGATTGGATGATATTGAAACCCGAGGTCAAGGGTCCGTGAATGGTTATGTCCGAGGTAAAGGACAAGCGGATGATGAAGCCCGATGTCAAGGGCATATTGATTATAGAGTTCGTGGTCAAGAACTCGTGATTGAAGAAACCCGAGGTGAAGGGTCACACAGAGGTCGTATTCGAGAGCAAGGGCCAAGACCAAACGAAACTCGAGGTCGAGGGTTTCGTTTGGCTGCATCTCAAGAATGGATAAATGACGACGGTAGAGATCAAGAAGCGGGAACATCACGGGAACGCGTAAGTCGTAAACGTTACTTCCGGAACAGTACCCAACGACGGATGAACCTAGTATCTGACGATTCCGATGACGATAGGATGGGTTTAACGCGATCAAGCGGCGTACGACGCATCTCAAAACGAGGGATGAATCAACGAAATAAGTATCCGGCCACGTCCTCCGAATCGTCAGGTGAGTCCGACAAAACTCATTCAAAATCCAAACGCTCTAAAGCTTACAAAGATCAGACTAATGTTATTTTAGATAAAGTACTATCAATTGTGAGAGATGTGAAAAGTTCAGATAAGCATAAATTATCTTTCGACAAAAATGTCATACCCGACTTTGATCCCATGACTAAAGAGCAGACTATACTGACTTGGATTATCAAAGTAGAAGAATGTGCCGAAATATATGGTTGGGATGAGAGGGAGATAATCCACTACTCTCTCCCAAAACTTTCTGGGATTGCGAAGTCATGGTATCAAGGTCTCCCTACCCTTTTACATACTTGGTCTGAGTGGAAGAAGAAATTGATAGAATCTTTTCCATCTCGAGAAGACTACGCTGAACTTCTCACTGAAATGCTTGGCAAACGAGTTCGTTATGGAGAGTCGTTGGAGCACTATTATTATGCGAAAATTAATCTCTTAAACAGATGTAGACTAACGGGCAGGCAAGCGGTTGATTGTATACTTCATGGCATAGACGATCGTGCAATCAGAGTAGGAGCGCAAGCCGCTCAGTTTTCTGAGCCAGAACAAGTTCTCAAATATTTTAGAACGGTCAAAGTAGGAAACCCTCGGGATGTAAACGATAACTTCAGACGGAATAGGACCGATAAGAACACTGGGGCTAGTAGCTCAAACAACAAACCACTGGATGTTAAGTCAGGCGTTAGCAATTCTAATATAAGGTGCTTTAACTGTAACCAACAAGGTCATCCCAGCTTTAAATGTGATAAACCTCTCGTTAAGTGTTCGAACTGTGACAAATTAGGACACCAAGCTGTCAATTGCTATAGGACTAAAACTAAAGTATCATTGCCCAACGGCACCTCGGACAAAAATGAAAAACAGGTTTCGGAACTTAGTATGAATAACGACAGTAATGATAAGTACATAATGGACATACAAGTTAACGGTCGAAATTTCCAATGTCATTTGGATCTCGGCAGCCAGTGTTCATTGATAAGACAAACTGATGCAGAATTACTAAACACTAATATTGTAAAGAATATAGAGTTACCCATGCTACGAGGCATTGGTGAGAATTTTATTCGGCCTCTTGGTATGATAATAGCGACAGTACAGGTACAAGGGATTGTAGAATCCGTAAATTTATATGTTGTAGAGGATTATGTACTTAGACATTCTGTGCTATTAGGTCATTCTTTCTCGGAAAAGCCATATTTAACCATAACAAAGACCCCCGATGCAATAATTTTTCAAAAAACTCTTCACAATGAAAAGGTCCACCTCATGTCGTGTGACAATGTCGTGATTCCGATTGGTGGGTTGCGCGCTATACCAGTGGTAAATAACACTTTCAGTGATGGTACGGTGTATGTTGATGGCTCTATTAGAGGGCCAAAAGGACAAGAATATTATCTCCTACCGGGTGAATATAGTGTCAAAAATAATATCTGTGCTCTTCTCATTCATAATATATCTAATTCGGTTATCAATATAAACAAGGATCTCCTTCTCACTAGAGCCACATATATTAGCAAAACGTTATATGCGAACGAAGTTACAGTTAGCACAACTGAAGTCGATGATTCTATAAACTGTAACCCAAATCTCTCCGCAGAGGAGCGTCTTTCACTTCAGGAAGTGCTAATCGAGTACAAGGATTGTTTCTCTAGTAGTCTCAAGGACTTAGGATTTACTAATGCTACTGAAATGATAATCGACTTAGAAGATTCGGAACCCGTTGTTTATAGACCGTATCGCTTGGCATATTCGGAGAGATTACAGGTTAGGGATATGGTTCAAGAAATGCTTGAAAATGGTATAGCCAGGGAATCGTCTTCGCCTTATGCAAGTCCAATTGTTCTGGTAAAGAAAAAGACTGGTGAAAAAAGGTTATGTGTCGATTATCGCGCCTTAAATCGTAAGACAAAAAAAGATCACTATCCTCTACCACGCATCGAGGATCAATTGGACTTACTGTCAGGTAATTTCTTATTTACATCACTGGATTTAGCATCTGGGTATTACCAGATCCCCATAGAAGAAAAATCCCGCCACAAGACCGCATTCGTAACTACTGATGGACAGTTCGAATATAATAGGATGCCATTTGGGCTCGTAAATGCACCCTCAGTTTTTCAAAGAGCAATTAATAAGATCCTCGCTGAAGCCAAAATTAAATATGCTTTAATATACATGGATGACATTCTGGTGCCATCCAAAAATTTTGAAGAGGGCTTAGCTAGACTAAAGGAAGTACTTGAGTTGTTAAAAAGGGGTGGGCTGACTTTAAAAATGAGTAAATGCAACTTTTTTTTCGACAAAATAGATTTTCTCGGTTTTGAGGTAAGCGCGAATGGTATTCGACCAGGTGTAAGGAAAACTGAAGCCGTTTCGAATTTTCCAAAGCCCAAAAACCAACATGAATTACGACAATTTTTAGGATTATCTGGGTTTTTTAGGCGGTTTATCAAAAATTATGCCATAATAGCCGCACCGTTAACTGGGTTGTTGAGAAAAGAGCAAGAATGGGCCTGGGACAGTGAACGCGAAAAATCATTTGCTTTGTTAAAAGACCTGTTATCGTCACGACCGCTCCTCTCTTTATATGACCCGTTGGCCCAAACTCAACTCCACACGGATGCTAGTAAACACGGCTTGGCCGGTATCTTACTACAGTTTAACCAAAATGGTGTATTGCAACCTGTGTCGTATTTCAGTCGAAAGACCACGGCTGACGAACAAAAATATCACTCCTTTGAATTGGAAACTCTGGCTGTTATAGCGTCACTCAACCGATTTAGAGTTTACCTTTTAGGAATCAATTTTACTATACACACTGATTGCAACGCCATTAGGTCAACGCTTACAAAACGAGACTTAGTCCCTCGTATTGCAAGGTGGTGGATCCAACTACAAGAGTTCGATTGTTCGATAGAATATAGACCGGGCGCGAAGATGTCGCACGTCGATGCACTAAGCCGCAATCCAATAGACGATACTCAATCGGATAAATCACATATACTTGATGTCTTATCAGTCGAATCGGAACAAGATTGGATCACCACTGTTCAATCAGCGGACGAGGAGATAACCAGGATAAAGGACATCCTCAACAATCCTGATTCGCAAACTGTAGTTGATGTCCATAAAGACTTCAAGCTTAAAAACGGTCGCGTATATCGTATAGTAGGCGACGATATAAGATGGTTTGTCCCTAAAGGAGCGCGCTGGCAAATTCTAAAACGAAATCATGACGATGTCGGTCATTGCGGCTACGAAAAAACATTAGAACGTATTAGGCAGCATTATTGGTTTAGTAAAATGAGACGTTTCGTTAAAAAGTATGTTTCGGCATGTTTAGAGTGTGCTCATCATAAGGCACCAGGGGGTAAACGCGAAGGTGGTTTGCACCCTATAGAGAAATCAAAGGTACCATTTCATACAATTCACGCCGACCACTTGGGTCCTTTTATCAGGAGCAAACGTGGCAATTGTTATCTGCTTGTCATCATTGATAGTTTCACAAAATTTATAAACATTACTGCCGTTAAAAATACAAAAACTCTTACAACTGTAAAAGTGTTAAAGGACCATATCAGTTTCTTCGGGGTTCCAACACGCCTCATTACAGATCGCGGCTCTAGCTTCACCAGTAAGACATTCAAAGATTTCACCACAATATACGGTATTAAACATGTATTAAATGCTGTTGCAACCCCAAGGGCAAACGGCCAGGTTGAAAGGTTTAATCGAACTATAACTGAGGCGCTGGCCACGTCCAATCACGGTAAAGACGAAAAGAGTTGGGACGAATGCATTAACGATATACAGATAGGTTTAAATACCGCTATGCACAAAACGACTCAAAAATCGCCGTCCGAACTGTTATTTGGCTTTAATATTAACCATAGATCACAAGGAATATTAAGCGCAATAGTAAACGACACAATTAACGTAATATCTTCAGACGAATTGAGTACCGTTAGGGATGAGGTTTCCAAACGTATTGAAGTACAACAACAAAAAGATACTCAGCGTTACAATAGCCATAGAAAGCGATGTAAGACATACAAGGTAGGGGATCTAGTACGAATAGAGAGGCAAGTGCCTCACAACGGTCAGCCCCAAAAGCTTGCCGTTAAGTATCAAGGGCCCTATCGCATACTGAAAGTGCTCCAACATGATAGGTTTATTGTTGAGGATACCCCTTTGTCGCGTAAAAATGGTCGCCGCTACGAAGGCGTCGTAGCAATAGACAAGATGCAACCTTGGATGAGTTTTGATCGGAATTTTGACAGTAGCTCTAGTGACGACAATAACGACGCCGACGGTGTTATAAATGATAGTGAAGTTGAAATGGAGGAGAATGAAGATGTAAATAATAATTAATTCAATAAGGTTATGTAAATAATCAATTATGATTTATTAGTGTATACTTTTAAGGAATAATACAATGTTATTATTAATATTTAGATCTTCTAATTTATTTTATTTTTTTCTTAAATGTAATATCTAATTCACAACATTTCATTTTTTTTACCTTATGTTTTTATAAGCTTATTAAATAGTACTTTGAAATTGACGTGATACGTATTTTTTCTTTTTGCGAAATTACAATTCTAAGTTATTCAAAAATATTATTTAAAACTAGCAAATTTCAAAAACACATTGGAGGAAGAGTCTCGTCGTTATCTTAGCTTTGACAAAAAAAAAATAAAAAAAAAACTTTGACGTTTATGACGTTTCTGTTCTTTCGTTGAGTTGATTGTTGATGTTTCTGTTTGTGGTTTTGTGTTGTTTATTTGCGTTTTCTAAACTGAATTGGACATATTTATCAATAGCTATGAATATACCAGTTCGTAAGTTAGATGCCATCATTTCTTGCTTTGTTCCTACCTGCAGGAATACAGTAATGATGAATCGTAACAAACATTTTTTCTACGTGCCGAAATCCACGAGAGTTCAATGGTGCGCTGCCGTAAATAAAACTTTTGTTCCAAAAACTGGAAGTCTTTACATTTGTGAAGATCATTTAAACGTAAGTAACAATTTACAACTGATCTATGTATAATTATCGCAACAATTTTCATAGTCGTAAGTAGTAGTCGTAGTAATTACCTGCTCACAGTGCCCACTTTCTATGTTAATAAAACATTAGTTACTAAATGACAACCGATGATATTAGGAATAAATAATATTACATATTACCTATGTACTTAACATGCTTAAGTAAACTACTTATGCTCACCATGTAGTATACAACTGCATTATTATTACTAATTAATTGTTTTCATTTTGTTCAACAATTCTCATAGTAGTAATTATCTGCTCACAGTGCCCACTTTCTATGTTAATAAAACATTAGTTACTAAATGACAACCGATGATATTAGGACTAAATAATATTACATATTACCTATGTACTTAACATGCTTAAGTAAACTACTTATGCTCACCATGTAGTATACAACTGCATTATTATTACTAATTAATTGTTTTCATTTTGTTCCAGCTTGAAGAAGCATTACTAAACTACAAGGATTGGATAGACAAAAAAACAAATAGACCCCGGCTGAATCCACTTGTGCCAAATAATCTACGGAACATAGGTAGAGATGTAACTCTATCACTATCAACATCATCTGTTGCTCCTCTACCAACCACTTGCACTTTTACTACACCCAATTTGCAGGACAAAAGTGTGTTGTGCATTCCTGATTGTTTTGATAAAGGTATTCAAGTGAAGCCTTCTGTGGTGCATCGCTCAGTTACTGCAAAGATCTACCAAAAAAGGAAACTCAAATGTATAGTTGAAGAAGAGTCATCAGAGGGACAAGATCCTTCTACAGTTGGCAGTACAACAGAATTTTCTGAAAATGATAGTAGTAATGTTTTACCAATACAAAAAAGTTTGACCGGTAGATATTTTATGTTAAAGTTAATAGAAAAAAAACCATTTGCATACATTGGTGTTCCCAAACAATATTATTGGATCATTCAATATATTGCAACAGAACTAAAGGTGTCTGGTTTTCATATTATAATAACATTATATAAGTTAAAAAGTAATGAAACTTTTGCCAAAATGAAGGACTTTTTTGAGATTTCTCTGACCACATTGTGGCGAATCTTTTATAGAACTTTAAAAGGACTAAGTTTATTTTTTTCCCAGTTAATATATTGGCCAACACCCCTGAACATTAAGCGGAATCTACCCTCTGCTTTTACTTCTAGCAAAGAATATGCCAAAGTTCAGGCAATACTAGACTGCTTTGAAATAGAAATAGAAAAGCCGAAGAAGCCTATTGACCAGGCCCTTACATGGTCTCAATACAAACAATGTAACACAATAAAGTATTTGATAAGTGCTACCCCTGATGGGTTGGTAAATTTTGTTTCTGAGGGTTATGGGGGCCGTATAAGTGATATGTATTTGGTGGAACAAAGTGGTTATTTAGAAGTTATACCAGCAAATGCTACTATATTAGCAGACAGGGGGTTTAAACATTTGGAGTCACACCTATTTTCAAAATGTGTTAAAATACTGCGCCCCCCTAGTGTTCTCAAAGACAAGAAAATGAGTAAATCAGAGGTAATTGACAGTAAAATAATAGCTAGTTTACGAATACATATAGAGAGGGTTATTAGGAGAGTAAGACTTTTTAAAATGTTAAAGCCACATGCGGTGGTAAACAATAAATTAGTTAATGTTTTAGATGATGCAGTGATAGTTGCTTGTGGGCTCATAAATTTACAATCTGCTGTCATTAAGAAGTTTTAATCTAAACTGTATTAACTTTTATATACATGATTGATGTACACTTGTACTTTTCCAATGTGTTTATTAATGTACCTAACCGGTTTCGCCTTGTGGCATTCTCAAAGGTTTACCTTTACACGAGTGAAGTGTAAAGGTAAACCTTTATTATCAATTCAACACTACTCTTGTGTAAAGGTAAACCTTTATTATCAAATAAGTATAAAAGTGAGCTCCACCAAGTGCCATCAATCAACAGTATAAATAATCTGTATGAACTTTGTGTAAATGTACAACTTTGTGTTAGCATAATCAACAGAATCATATTCGTTGCACATTTTTTTATTTTATATTTTCTACATGTATTGTGTTTGTCTACATAAAATACATAACATTCCATAATGTAGCTTTCCTACTGCATTTATATAACTATTAGTGGTAGTAACATAGTTACATAGTTACACAACATAGTTGAAACATAAAGATAAAACAAAAATATATAACAATATTTTTGTTTTATCTTTATGTTTCAACTTATTTACTTACTCTCTTTTGTTTTGCCATAGTTGGCTTTTAAATGTACCTATAACTAAATACCTGTGTGAATGTTATTAATAAAACAAGACTTATTCATCTTAATTTTGATTTTTATTTGTTATACTGTACTATTTGCAACATTTTCTTAAAAATAAACTTCTCCCAAAACTGTTCACCTTCTTTCACCAATTTTTCAACAAATAATTTGTCATAGTATACCCAATGTTCATAGTAGGTTTTGTTTCGCTCAAATTCTGGATCAGCTATACACAACAAACTTTTTGTTACATTCATAGCAAACATTTGAAGTTGCATTTGAGCTTTGCATTTAGCAGATATAACATTATTCTTAATATAGCTTTCCATATTTTTCTTACTGCTGGGGCATTTTATTTCCACAGTAAAGCCTTGTTCTTCACATAATCCATCTGGTGATGCACCTATAATAGGTGTGATTAATTTAAATCCACACTGAACTATTTTAACCTTCATTTTTTTCATAAGTTCATCTATCACTTCTTTTTCTAAGCGTTTTCCTCTTTTGATAGCTTTTGTTTCAGGAATTTTATAGCCACCAAGTATGGATTTCACTAACACTCCATCAGTGTCACACTTTGTGCATTCATGAATCTTTGATGCAGTAACTCTCCCTTGTCTCAAAATGTGCCATAGCTGACTGTGAGCTTGGCTACGTGTTTGATTTTCAATTTCAATTATTGTATCGTTTGTTAATTTGTTTTTGGCAAAAAAATTCCACTTCGCAAAATCTGTTACCTCATCTTGGGATGAACAAGCTGTATAAAAATCTAGTACAAGCTTGAAAATCCTGTAACTATCAAGTGAAATTGTTTCAACATTGTGCTCTAAAAACAAAGAATCTTTCATCTTCCTTTTTCGACATTCTAGTAAAAAAGAAACTCTGTGTAATGAATTAGGAAGATTAACTGATGTTCGTACACGTTTTCCCATTTCTTTTGCCAAAATGCATTTATTGTGAGTCACTGCCTCTGATAATTTTGGCTGGGTCCAATAGCATCGCACCGATGTGACAGAAGGCTCTTCAGCGCGCTTGATAAGCCACATAATGAAGCAAATTGAGTGCTTACAACCACCCTGACTTGCAGCACAATCTTCGCATTTTACATCTAATATTGTTTCTTCTGCCTCGTTAATGCTTGCGAGGACTGAGTACAATTTAGTCCGAACTTTGTGCTCAGGAGTTACTCTACCCTTGATGAAACAGATATCATTCGCTCGTTTCACCTCCACATAGCCTATGGAAGTTTCGACATAAGCATCCCTCGATGATAGCATAACCTTAGCTCCTCGTATTTCAGCAACGTTGAAAGTGTCGGTTTCACGCATGTACTGCAACAACATCATATAATCCACCTTGGGAAGATTACGACTATCTGCCATAGCATAACCCTCGGAAACTTTCATTATGTGTAAATGTAAATTAAATTTTAGCTTTCGAAACAACAAATAACTGTGTGGTGTTTATACCGGTGACAGGACTGACAGGCAACGTGACATAAGTGACACTTCAACAATGTACTTGACAACTTTCTAAAAAAAATGACATCTAACTTTTTAATCGCATTGTTAGTGAGCAAAAGCATACATTTATTCCTCCTCCTTAGGGACTGCATGAGGATTTTTGTAAATATTTTCTAAAATAAGCAATAAAATGAGCCGTAAAAATATGTATGGGTCTATTTAAACATAAATCTCGAAATGGTTTTCGATTTGAAGTAACTTTTGAAAAATGAAATATTGTCAATTGATTTTATGTGACTCTTTTATTGCGAAGGGACTCGCAACAATTAGGATGGCCGAGCTGTAAGCTTAATCATAATTACCGCATGATTTACACACATATCAATGTACTAGTATAATTATGAAGTGATTTATTATGACATATCTGTTGTTATTTTGTGTTATGCATTTACAATTTAGTTTATGATTAAAATATAATTCTATTAAATTAATTCATAATATTTTGGGCTAAAAATATTCAAGCTAGATTTGACTCATAATGTTTGTTTTGAATGTTAAAATAAGTGCACTTCCGCCTCAACTGTTTGTGGCGTTTCCGCCACGAGACTACATTTGAGACGAAAGTGGAAAGGTCGTCATTCGTTAGCTGACAGTCGAAGCGACAACAAGTGTCTTCGGATTAACGTTACGATAAAACCTACCGCCATTGTAAAATTGTGAGCAATAAAATTACAGTACAAAATCAATTGGTGTTTGAACTGTGGTAATCCCAATATAAGGTACTGAAGAATCCCAGCAGTATTTCTATTTCATTCGGAATTCTGGTTTTTATCATTATAGTAGTCGGTTCTCTTTATAAGTATAGGCACAAGTTGTGGGCCCAAAATGTGCTATAAATGTATTTTATACACGCAGCACGTTTTTGAACTGTCTTTTGGACGGACCAGTAGACCAGTTCAAATTTACCAGTGATAGATTATATCACATAATGCGCTGAATGCACGCGCCCTGAGCCTCGTTTCTCTCTACACTACACATGTATTAGGGATGCTACACATCTCACTGCTTAGGTTCAAGTTTCATGGCGATAGGTATACCCGAACTCGAATAGTATGCCGTTGTTTTTTGTTGCCAGATAAATAATTGTTACGTGTTGTGTAGTAAAAAGTAAAATATTTTGAATAAACAAGAAGTCAGACTCCACTTATGTAAAGTACCTATGGCTTCAAATAGAAAAGACAAAAGGACGAAATTAAATTAGCGTTTTCGGCGTTTAGGTAAACTGAGTACCTTCCGCCACTAAATCTTCAACAGTGTGAAACGGTACAAAATTGTCTTGATTTGTATGCATTTGAGTAGTTCCTATTTTCATAATCTAAGTATTTTCGCAATTTCACGGAAATGTTTTGAAAATGTATGTTCAGAAATCGGAATAACAACACCTGTGCTGTGCCTGACATAGACTATTCTCTGTGAAAGTTTACGTGACATCTCAGTGGACGGGACGGAGAAGTCAAACAATCGCGTTGACAACACTGAAACGAACTGTCAAAACGTTTTACCTCTGAGAGAATGTAGAAACAATTGATTTTACACGTTTTATATAGTTGTTTTTCTAAAATTATTTACTTTGTTTATGAAGATTAAATATCCAGCCGTCTAACTGTCACATGATGGCAGCCGCGGCTCAAAGCGATTTATCGATCGCGGAGCTGAAGGCGGAGATCGAGAGGCTTGGCCGCGAGCTCGATCAGGCCAGCAGCGAAAAGATCCAGTCGGCGCAGCTGGGTTTGGTACTGCTCGAGGAAAAGAGTTCACTGCAGCAAAGATGCGACGAACTCGAGAGCCTTTACGAGAACACCAAGCACGATCTGGAAATCACACAAGAGGTTAGTGGCCTACATTCTGTTCTTTTCACTCTTCATGCATTAATGGGTACATTAAAACGTGCCGAAACCGACGTATTAAGTTATTTTTTTTTAATTCACATCACATTTCTACTTTCAAAAGTCAGTATTGGAAATTGTTAGTATAACCTACATAAACTAGTAGACTTTTAAACCCTTTTTTCTTTTATTCCTTCTTTCTATTTAATACTTGTATCAGTACTAGCCAAATAAGTGATAGTTATTCGGTTAGTACTGCTACCAGTATAAAATGAAAACAACTTTGTAGTATTTTTAATACAGAAACCTTTGTTCAAAACTTTCATATATGGTTTCAATTAGTCTTGAAAAACTTGAGCAATAAGCCTATGAATCTTTATAATAATAAATCGAACATTAACAAATAACATAAACTTTCAATTGATGAGTAATTCTAGATGCTATAAAAACATACAACAATCAACTATAATTATTATACAATTATCCTCTGTCAATGTCAATGTCAACTAAATTACAATAATATTATTCAACAACTACTTCATAATAGTTAAAAAAAACAGCATAGAGTAAAACTTTTTGTGTAGAAATTCTTCTTCTTCTGTCGAATTGACTGTGTTTCCACTTCTAAATTCCATATTCCTAGTGCGCTGCCACCTGAATTGCATTTTTGGAGGAGTTCGTAAGATCCTCTGGTGTTTAGGTATATGAACATGCAGAACATTACATCAGGTACAACTGATTCAACAAGCAACATCTTAAACAATTTATATTCATGACTACAATAAATATTCACTGCATAAAAAAGAACATTAATGTTCTCTACCCTATTGCAACTCTTTCTCTGTTGCTCATTAATATTGCTTAATAATACTATTCGATGAAGTGGCTTGCATGTGTAGCGGGTGGATCATCTGTCCGGTTTCCCATGCCCCTGAATTCATAACTATTCCTCACAACTAGAAAATAGCACACAATGTTTCCAAAGTCATCTCTTGTTAATTAGATCCATGAACACGCTTTTCTCAGGATGAAACAATTAGCCCAATAGCTCGACAATGTGTGTTATAGCACCGGGTTCTCTTCCTTGTCCATCCGGTCTATACCAGCAACCTTTTTCAGGTTGTCTGTTCATGGATGGATGAAAGACCACCTTTAGCGGTTATACTACCACATTCATCATGTAATAAATATTATATATTATACAAGTACAGAATTTTTGTTAGTCTAAGTATGCCATGTGGTTGGTTCGCTCACCTATGGTAATTCCCATCTCATTTTACTGCTATTCATTTACCTCTATTTATTACTTCTGCAAGTAGCTATGAGTGAAAACTCTGGTGTTTAGTTGTATAAAAACTCAAGTAATAAATTTTACAAACATTACTAAATATTATTAAGACATGCCATAATTATGTTAATATAAGTGAATTCATCAATTATACAAAAGTAACAAGTTGCGTGACTGTGTAGTTTCTTAAAATTTTGCTAGTATTTAGTTTACAATTTATGCATTTTCTCTTATTATGCTAATAAATAATGCAACATAATTACCCCCGAGCATTCCAAAATAGTCTCTGTTCTGTAGCCTCTGACCAATTTTGTATGATCTTTATTACTGGTACTACTTGTTATTTCCTTTAAGATAGTTATTGATGATGTGCGCATAGTAATGTCTTATGATATTATAAGGAATATATTAATTGCAACCAACAAATAAATTGTGATGATGTGTATGTCAATCAATATTACTTCTATTAAATACAATCCATTTAGCAGCTTTTAAAGTATGTGCCAAATGGATTGACAATAATGTTTGTTGACCATATTGATCTTGCTATTGGTTAGGACTGGTTAATCAGGGTTCATAAACATTTTTCCCACTTTTGTATCAATATTTTGGTTACAAAATTTTAGCTATTAATATGTTTTTACTGTCAGCAAATTTTATTCTCTACTGATCTGAAATGTACAATACTCATCCATTACATCATCATAAGTCATTACACAGTTGAAGTAATGATTGAAATGATAAAGTTTCCACCTCACACTTTCCTATTACTGTCTTGCAAAAGTATAAAATCTCTCTTTGAAATGTTGTAATTATTTATTCATTACTTTTGCAGACTGACTAATACAACTATTTAAAATGTAAATGCATTTAAAATGTTAATAACTGATTGTGTATGAATATAATTATTAATGTTTTTAACATTGATCCTCTTAACCTTGCTTCCACTTCTGGAAGTTCTTATTGCTGTTACTCAAACAGCTGTCAGCAGAACAGCTCTGCTACTTTATAGCTAGTAGTATAATGCCCACATATGCATCAAATAATAATAATGTGGCAAGATAATGGGGCCCCTCTGAGCAAACATATACCTCACCTGTTGACAGACACAATACTTGCTGATTGACAGAAGAGACTATGGTGCATTTCTCTTGATGTGTCTAGTACACAGTGGTAGAATTATAGGCCCAATACGTAAATCCTAAATATTTTGCTTTGCAAACTGAAACATAGCTCTGGAATAACTACAAGCTGAATTACAAAGATGCACATTGTGGGGAGTATGGAATAGCCTTGTTGCTCTCAGAGGATCTTCAAAGCGATATTAAAGAGGTGAAATTCTATTGGACCTGCCCTAACATAGTAATGTTTTATCAATAGAATTTTTTACCCATCTGAAATGTGCCTACGCGCCACAAGCCAGTTGTAGCGTAGCTGAAAAGATGTCGCTTTAGATCCAACTAGGGTGGTATTCCGTCGTGGCAGGCTATTTTTTATGGGTCGGCACATGAATGGTTACAACAGTAAGATAGATCTGAGCAGTTTGAGCACATTTACAGAGGCTCCACGAATATCGCTTTTTCTCTTTGAATTTCCAATAAAACGTAACACTAAAAACAAGTGGTCCTGAAATATTTTATTTATCTAATTAATCTTCTTATTCTTGTCAACAGGCACTTATGAAACTAGATACAAATCAGAAGGTAACAACACGCAGTGGAATAGAACAAGAAAATGCTCTTCTCAACGAGTCAGCTGCTATGGAAAGCTCTCTCACTCTCCAGATATTAGAATTGGAGAGTGAAAGCAAACAGGTAAATACCGACGCCCTTAAATTACATTGTTGAACATAAATATTTAGTTTCGATCCCTTGAAATACCTGTGTGAAAATCTGAAAATGTATGTGTATATAAAAATTCATCGTTTATTTATAAAACTCGAAAGTTGTTGATTGATTGACTTAAAATGAAATTCTGCCACAACATAATATGTATTACAACAAACACACAATAATTTTTAATAGTTAAAATGTATGAATGCAAAAGAAACTGAGTGGCAGTCAAGTGTGGCTGGTTTTATCTAGTAGATTACATTATACTGAAATTGCATGGTTTGGCCATTAAGAAATAAACAGGCAAGATAAGTGACTGAAAATCAGATAAGCTTACATTTTAGATCTGCCAAATAATAAGTTGTTATACTCTGCCTCAGTATTAATGTCATTGCTTCAAATATGTCCCCAGGAGTATTGGTACTCAATCATTCTCCGAACCTTTTTCTCAACTCAGTTGGGGTTGGGTTTCCAGACTAATTGTGATGCGGCTGAACTTCGATATTTTCTGAAGCGACTGCCATCGGATCTCTACAATCAATAGTCCAATGACCAATGGCGATATCAAAGTTCCAAGTTAGACTGGTTGGACTTTTGAGGGCTCCAACTACCCGTAACGACTGGCATTGGCACCAAATATGAGAATCAATTAAAATAAAAAGGAAAATATCGAAGTTCAGCCGCATCTTAGTTAGACTAAAAAGCCGACCTCAACTGAGTTGGTAATAGACTCAGAGAATGATAATGAGGCACTTCTTACATTAGGCTTATACTTTCTAAGAGCTGCTGATTGCTTGTTGTGACGCGAAACTCAAGTTTACTCAACTCTGTTTCGCGTTCAAAATAGTCACAAAAACTAGTATCGAGTCGGGTAACTCGACCATTGATTGCGTTGTTTAATGATAGAAAGACCTAAGACCTAATACGTAGGGAGTAGGATAAAATTAATGTCGTAAGGAAGCCATGGAAGTGGACTGTAATAAGGGGAGATGCAGTTCAAAGAAGATCTTCTCTTATAACTTCTCCCCTTCTAACCGTCACTTATAAACGTCTGGATGGATTGTGTGAGAGATGCTATGACTAGAACGGAAGTGAATGTGGAGCTGACTGCAACCAGAACCAACCACAAGCGAACCCAAATACATATTGGAGACGGGCAAGAGGAAGACAATAATTGTTTGTATTATTAAGTCACACACACAAGGATAAATTATTGAAGATTTGATTAAAGTCTACCGATGTGTTAATTGGTAAGATGCAATTTAGCTTCCATGGACAACATAACCTACTATGTCGATATAAGCGTAATGACTGCGCGGCACGAGATCCTTTTAATACAACAGAAACGATATTTTAATTGAAATAATGTATATTATTAGCGTAATTTTAATAACTGCAGGACATAGCTATATGATTGTTTTACAAGAATAATCTACAGATGTCTCTATATTTTTAGAATTTTTCACCCTTAGTGGGCTGCAATTGTTATAGAAATCTATGTAGATCAAAAAAAATTACTTATACGTCATATTGTGTAATTTGTAGTAGGTACATGCGTATGTGAATCGAAAACTACAACTGATTAAATGAAAACAATCAACGGGTATTGATACCACGCCGTAAATAACTGATTTACGGCGATAAGCATTCGAGTTTTCAGCATCAATAGTTAAGAGTAATATGCATAAGTTTACTAGAATATGAAGCTGCCTTAGTTTGAAATAATGACCGGCACTGCGGCGTAGTATTATCACATTAAACAATTTTCACGAGACATATCTGACACATGCCTACGCTCTCAGTTTAATGAAACGGGATCAATTGGAGTGAATCATCCGTGGACCCTCAGAACAGTGCGCTCGAGACGCCCCTTTGTAACGCACAGAACTCTGCAGCTCTTTATAAATGTTATTCATTTTCTCCAATAATATTTTCAGTATGTAGTGTTAGATTGACATATACCATGAATATCAACGTTGCAGCATGTGATACAGGCGCGAATCATGAGACCTCTGTCGTCGTCCATGATGTAATGCTCGGAATGGCGTAAGCGCAACCGACGGGAATCCATAACACTGATCCAGAAATAAATTTTTATTTGCCCGGCCTTGATTCACGTATTCACGTTTTACTCAATGGTGTGTAGATTTTTAGCGATGCACGTACGGTCTGTGCTTTTTGAATAATGTGGAATATTTAGCGCGAGTGCCAAGTGTTTGTGTGTAAATATGTTATAAGTTATAGTGCATGTAGCCACCCGGTACGCAACATGAATGACGGAGTCGAGGTATTTTTACTATTTTACATTTTATCTTGTTTGCTTCAGGAGAAAGTTGTCAAACAATGCTCTCATGTTTCACGACAAAAAGTATCCTCAAATAATGGGGACGTTGTTGATATTTGTCTTGTAACTGGCAGCCCGCCAGCGAGACAAATATGGCTAGATTTATGTCTTTTACTGTTTAATCTGTATAAAGTTATCGCGATACGAAATTTATGATTCGCACAAAGTTTTACCAATGAATTCATTCAATACGATCTTTTATATTTTGATTTGTTGTTCCAATTGTAAGCTATTCGAATAATCGAATACTCACAAAGGACATTGCAGAACTTTAGTAATTTATATCCTTCGTATTCATTGGATATCGAGCCGATTGTGTGAGATGTTTTGAGTTTAACGACTTTATTTCAGCTGTATTCAATGGTAGCACGAGGTATTCATGTCTAGCTTAAGAATGTAACTTTACAGCCCCAAAGGAGGATATGGGATAGTGTGTCCGAATGTCTGTGACTCTGTAGGAAATACCAATATTACCATCGCATCTATATAAAATGGAATATACGGTGCACAAAAAATTATTCAATTTAAACTATTATGTTGCATTACTCATGCAGTGGGTTAAAACTAAAGTATGCGTAAGCAGTGCAAGGTCAGTCTGTTATCACTATGTCAGTAACAGATGTACACACAATAACTGACTCACTGACATCGTCACCTACTTGATCGATAAAGATAGCTAAATGAATGGTTCAATGCATAAATTAAACTATACTTTATTAGGGTGTAACCACATTAATCGACGCGGAATCGGCTTAAGCCGAGTGCGTATCACCACACTACTCGGCTTATCGCCGATTAGTTGTTGCGACGGCTGTTGACATGCGATCGGCAGTCGATTTCTCCGAACGGCCGTCACGACGGCTGTTCACTTACGTTCGGCAGTCGACTCCTCCGAATGGCTGTCACGGCCTCTGTTCAATTACGTTCGGCAGTCGACACCTCCAAACAGCCGTCGCGACGGATGTTCGCAAGCGTTCGGCAGTCAACAGTCGTGATCGTGTGAGACCCCGAAAATATCAACAAATGCTTTCATCGCAGATTTAAGTTTAACTCTGAGCTGTACGGACGTTCTGGCCTTTCATTTGGAGATGAAGGCACGCGAGCGGATTCATTCGACTGCTACCCAACGCCGATCGGCCGTCTTCGGCGCCATTCGGCCACCGTCGTAGATGAAGGCATGCGAACGGTTGATTCAACTGCCGTTCAACGCCGTTCGACCGTCTCCAGCGCTGTTCGACAGCAGTCGGAAACGTTCCGCTGGATTCAGCGCCGTACGGATGCGATCAGCTAATCGACAAACGGTTCGATTCGCCGTCGGCCGATGCCGCGTCGCGTCGGCCGAGCCGAGCCGATGCGAAAGCTATTAGTAACACTCTTATTCCGTCGGCATAAAGACTTTTTTAACCGGCTTCAGCCGATTCCGCGTCGATTAATGTGGTTACACCCTTAGGCAAATGTAAGTGGGCAGCTAGTCGGGCTTGACCGCGCACAACAAACAACAACCAAAGAAGTTGGTAATGCCTGGCAAAAAGAGCAGATAGCAACTGAAATCAGTGAGCTTTCTTGAAAGGTTTTATGATACAGAAGAGCTCTTCGAAGCAGTGCCAGATTTGCTCTTGAACATTTTTCGCCAAGACATAACATAATATAAACTCACGCCTATATCTCCGAAGGGGTAGGCAGAAGTGCTAGCACCCACATTTCGCCAGTTGATGTTTAGATCCCAATGTAATAGGTGGCGATATTGTCATTAACCGAGCACTTATAAACCTGCGATAAATACACACATAGCTTCGAAAAGCATCGAAAAGTCATTAGTGTGTGCCATGGTAAACCTGGGATCGAACCCGAGACCGCGTCTCAGCAGTCCATTACCCATACCACTAGGCTACCAAGCTTTTCTTTACTTTTCGCCAAGGGTCTATATATATTTTTAAATCAGTTTAGAACATGATTTTTTGAGTAAGGAATGTGATTAGTCACTGCATCTCCAGATATAGTAGGTATGCGAAGACCATGTCCTCGAAGGGTCAAACCAAGTAAACCTCACAATGTTCACTTGTCTGGCTTCGTCAAATCACAGGAGAGGCATGAGTTTACTCACTGCAATCCCCATGTCACGTCATATTGTGTTGACACCGTTGGCACATTAGAGGTTCTATATCGCCAAGCAATTAGTTAGTTGCGCGGCCATGGCCAAGTGGCTTGCACATTGCCTTTGCTACGACCTGGCAATTTGGGCCGTCGAGAAGAGAGTGCAATACCTTAACCTCCCTTTCTTTCAGCGCCTCATCCTTAGCCGTCATACCTGTCGCAGCGAATGAGTTCTCTCTTCGTTGTCGACCTTGGTGCTAACCACGTCCTATCCAATCTATCAGAGCCGAACGCTCTTCGCTCCAGGCTATACACACGGCCGCAGAATGACCTCCGTCCTCCATGAGCGCGGGCCTGAGGGTGACGGGTGGAGCCGCCTGTCACCCTAGCAGAAGCAGGCCGCGGCGGCGGCGCTAAGCGCGCCTCCCCATACCCGGGGACTGGACGGGGACACCGTGGTCCCTACACCCGACGGGGGTCATCTTGAAAGAGACGGCCTCGGGTCTGCCGGGGTGCGAGAGATATGTTGACTACTATCTCACCTCCGGCAACTAAAGACCCACGCCCCACGCCCCACGGAATGTATGATTAGTATGAGAGGGTTTTTTAAAAGAGTTGGTAAGAGAGTAATGGGATGGAAGCAAGGAAGGAAATGAAAGAGATAGAATGAAAGATCATAAGCACCTAGCTTAGTAGAGGAAATACCCTAGTATTTAGCAAAATTAGAATTTAAACTTTGTATTTAAAACAACGATGAATACCCGAGTGGGAATCTTTTAAAAAATTTTTTGTTGAAAATATGCATAGATTATAAGACTATTATAGATTGATAAATGGCTTCCTCGAAGTGCACAGCACGCAGTGGAAGGAGTTAGATTAAAAAAAAAAAAAAAAAAAAAAAAAAAAAAAAAACTAAAGACCCAAAGATGGCGTGCGTTTTGGTCGGTTCGAGTCCGACATAACCTCTCCAACCGCCCTCGGCGGAGAAGGGGGGTATCCAGGGGGATTTTTCGCACGAAAAAAAAAAAAAAAAAGAGGCTATACACACGGCACGCGTATGTCCCACGATTACTTCTCGAAGTATCCGTAGTTTCTGACAAGCTGACTCAGATCCTATCCAGCATACCTGAGAGGTATTCGCCTGTCCATGATAGCTAATAGTTTGCGTTATTAATTAAGTTTTATTTTGTGTTTTTGTTTTTATTATCACTTGATAATGTGCTTACTACACACTTATTTTTGTCACAGATGAGTATTTCTTGACAATGCAATGGTCGGACACTCCTAAAACATCATTCAACTAATTATACTCGTATTTAAACTTTAAATAACAACGAACGTATTACAAATTTAATTTTATAAATTCACTCAAATGGCACATAAATGTGTCCATTTTATCTTGAACATCATTTATATTATAAATTGCACGAGTTTTTAAAATGTTTGTAATGAAAGTGAAATACTATCTACTTAAACTGTGGACTGTATATTTTAGAATATCATTTACTGCACTAGTAACAGCCATACGTCAGATGGCAAGTTTTCTAAGCCTGTCTCTCGTTAAGCTAACAATTGGTTAAATAATTGTATAGCTACGGTAAATGCGCATGGCATATCAAATTAAAAATTTGTACCTATGCGTAGATATGAGCTACTCATAACGTGTCCGTAAAAGTTTAATTAAATTCCGCCAAATAACTCGGCAGACCGTTACGCTATCCACAAAGAAATTCCGCGAGTTCCGTGATGATATTGTTACCGTGCCATAGCTTAGTTAGTCTTTTTTTTATAAAAAGAATTCGGTAACAGACAGACAATATTTAGCCCTTTGTTTCGCTTAGGTTGATAAATGCAGATATTTCCAAAGGTTGGGCCAAAATAGTAAGTGCTGCGAGAGAACGTGTTTGCAATGGTGACCCTCTTTTATGAGACTTTGCCTTCAGCTTAACATCAGGCGAGGTGAAGTCAAATTGACGTGCCATAAATAAAAAAAAAGATGAAGTGCTCTGAATTCTACGACCGATTCTGGAATTATAAATCCAAAATTTATGTACAAGCCACTATTCTTTCATTACCCTTATGAATTCAATTCTATAAAAGAAATCCAACCTCCGGCAACCGAAGACCCATGCGTTTTAGTTGGTTCAAGTCCAACATAACCACTCCCGCCGGCTCCGGTGAAGGTGGAAACCGTGGGGATTTTGAGCACGAAAAAAAAACTACTGCAATATGGGGATCCTCAAAAAAGGTATTAGAAGGTCAGCAGTAGTGACAGGGTCAGCGGCACGAGTGTGAGGTTTGTGCTGTTGCAAACGTCTATAGGCCACGGTGACCACTTTTCTTCAGATGGGCCGTTTGCTTGTCGACCACCTAAGGAATAAAAAAAACTTACAGGCTGATCGCTCAGTAACAATTTCGATCAAATCTGTGAAGTTTGGGAGCAAAGGTTGGGTCAGAAGTATTTGCTTCTGTTCTTACCTTAAACAATAGAGGCAATATACCTCGTAAAGAGATAGGCGTGAATGTCTGTACATCTATAAATGTGCAAAGTGTATTGGAAGCATGATAATACTTTTGATATTTATATCCACAGTGGTATACCGTATGCCGGATCACCTTAGAATAGTGTTATATCGTTCATTATCCATCGCAAGTCCAGTGTTTTATGAAGATAATCACGTCTCATTTATTTTCATATGGACTTTCCATGTTAATGTTCTGTAGAATTGCACGAGATAACTTTCACAAGATATCTTATGCAATGCAAATGAATCTGTTAGTAAATCAGAGTCGAGATTAACGTATGGTCTGCTTTCTTCTTTTCATAGACAATATTAGGTAATTCCCTTTATTTTGATTCACACTTGTAGTACCTACTCGTGTTAACCAACAAAGGCCACGCCTGATGAGGTACAATATTTTGCACATTGACCATAGACTATAATAGTCCTTATATATTTTGCCCGTGCTTAATGGAGCGGTGGTCTTATCAACGATACAGAATAAGACAAAAACTGATTATGAATGACTAGACTAGTCGATTGCAGATGCAATAAAAGAAAAATATGTTTATAGGAAAAGGACATTAGCAGTTTACTTTTTTTACTTCCTTAGCTTACTTTTTGATAAGTTTTGGCTGCCATTGTAGAAGTTGCTGCTAAAAAGTTTCACTAGTAGAGTGATTTAAACTTCCAGTTTCGGGTAGTGTCAGACCTGAGTTCATTCATTCGACACGTTTTATAATAACACACATAACCAATGCTACAATGTTGAATAAAATGTCTATTCATTAACTATTCGACCATTATATTTTAATCGTTATATTTTACTCATATACACAATATACTGATGACGTCAGCTAGTGACGACAATAATGATAACTTTGATACGTTGTAGTTCGATTCACTATAATATAAAACTATTTTATAAACTCTTATTGTTCCACAGCTCGCGCTATTAGTGAAGTTACCTAAGTACGTTTTGTTAGCTTATTGCCCTAAATGGAGGCTCACCGTATTTTACGACTGTCGCCACACCCCATCGTTTGTTAGCTGGCAAAATAGGCTACCACAGGTTTAGACCGGAAGTTTAATCGACTGGTACATTTACCTATTATTTAACTGGGTGTTCGTAACCGGCGCCATGTCATCCTTGTACCGACTAACTGTAGTTCTCAATTTTTTTTTAATAATACCTAAATATTTATCCTAACCATTGCGAACTCACTGTTAAATAGCTTATCCAATTCAGTCGACTATCTGTTGTTAGCTAGTTTATAGCTTAGCATCAGCGTGCGGTTCATTGTAAACTCTCTACAATCAAAAGCTGAAGTTAGACAGCACTAATTAACTACAGCCCTCGGAATAGACACAGCTATTACCTAGGGGCGATTAGAGCGTCCGTAATTTTATTGACAATGGAATTGACTGCTGTTAATGGGCTAAAACCATTGGGAACTTTGAAATGTACACTGAATAAATTAATATAGTTATCTAGTTATACGATGTTTGATACTCAGTTTTAAACTTTAGCGATGTATGATATATGGGTAGTGAAACCCGAGAATTAATTTTATTGACAATGGAATTGACTGTTATTAATGGGCTAAAGCTATTGGGAACTTTAATATTCTGAATAAATAATTACTATCTAATTATACCTAAAATGTTTCATAATAAGTAGTTAGCTGCGCTTATGCACTGATTTTAACTAAAACCATTAGCTTCGATATTCTCATTCAGTAGAAACACATCGCAAGTTGTGTTTTACTGCAACTTTCCATAGGACGGAGGTACCTAGTTGAGCGGCTCTACAGGATATCCAATTCATAATCTACATTTTCCGTGTTCTATAATTGTGGAGGTCGCGAGTCGGTGCCTAATATTGCAGGTTAATCGATTTGTTTGATGTCTGTGTAGGCGTTCGGTTGTTCAATTATGTGGTATAGGTATTGTTAAAATATACTTAGTACTTAGTTTGACACGTGAAGCATATGACTTTCCTATTATAGGATATGTTAAGTAGCATCACAGTTATGAAAATACAGTAATGGAGTCTAAAAATAGAATCTAGTCATCATTATTATCTTAGTGTGGTTTTCGGTTGCACCAGAGCCCGAAACTCTCGCAACTTCACTTCGATTTCTATGGAAGTAACTACCGTCTGAGCTCCTAACTCCGATAGGATAACCCGAACCAGAGTCTCATCGTCCTCGAACTTTGTCATGAACAGGGTTTCTCGTGATGATATATTGGAAAAAAATATTTACCCTAACGAGTAGGTATACTACCGATGTCCTACAGAGTCGGTAGCACGAGTGTGATACCCTGGTGTTGCACACGTCCTTACAACCAACAGGTCGACCGTTTACTTGTCTGCCACCTAAGTAAATCCGCTCTGAGCACGTTTGATGTGCAATAACACTATTGCTTTATAATCTAACAAATTTTCTGTTTCATCTACAGTTACGTCATGAACTTGATCGTGTAGTGAGCGAACGGGATCGTCTGTTAACCGAGAGTTCAGAACTCGGTGCGGACAAAGCCACCCGCGAGTCAGAACGAGCAGCGATACGGGCCGAGCTTCGAGAGGCTCGGCAACGGGAACAGAGACTACTCGTGGATATCGGAGATTTGGAAGATGAAAACATATCACTGCAGAAGCAAGTCTCAGCACTTAGATCATCACAGGTGAGTTACTATTCTATAACAAGTATACAATTTAACACACCCATGTTTTTTTAAGTATTGACGAGGTCATAGTGATCCCTTACGTGGCTGGGTCGTCAGCAATAGTGGCTAGGTACCACTTGCTAGAAGAAGGTGAGAATGCCTCAATGCGGGTAAAGCGCCGTTTTTGGGTTCATTCTGAAAATACAAGAAAACAGCACCAGCACTCCTAATTATTGAAAAAGTTTATTAAAATATTCCACAGTATTGTTGCTATCGATATCATCGTAACTGTTTCCTATATCCATTACCTATGAGAGGTACTCGTGGTTTGATATTTTACCCAAAGCGTTGGACTTGTGCCACCGCTATTTTGCGAGCTAATTGATTGCCCCATATATTTGGCATATGAAAACCCGCCTGGAAACTATTGCCTATCGAATTTCGCTTCCGGCTTGAACACAAAAGAGTATTGGATTATCGAAGTTTAAATTGGCTTTTTATTGTTTACGAGTAACATACCGCGCAAGCATACGTCTAGTTAGCATACGTTTAATTTTGTAATTTTAAAATAGAAAGCTTCACTTAGATATTAATCAGTTTTTTCTTTAAAACATCTGTTTTCGCCCTTTCAGTTGAAATTACTTTCATTATTTAAAAAAAGCAATTGATTGTTTAGCAGAGCGCAAGTAAATAATACGATATTAATTTAAGCCTGTTAATGAAAAAAAATTTTATGCACACAGAATAAAATGTTTGATTTGAACCAAATACATGAGAAGAATTTACTTTTTACAGGTTGAATTCGAAGGGCTTAAACATGAAGTACGGCAATTGCGTGAGGAAATGGAAAATGCTCGCGCCACGGCTGAAGAGACGCTCGCATTGCGCCGTATCGTCGAACGACAGCTGGCTGAAGCGCTGGAAGCGCTGCAGGCCGAGCGCGAGGCCAAGTTCGCTGCTAAGAAGGAGTTGGACGCACATCTTAGCAGAGAAGCAGCATACAACATTACCAACTTGGCATATAGTATACGAGGTAGGTTTTATGTACAACACGTGCATAACCCCCGGCGTCGGACTTATACTATGCAGGCGATATCATCACGTACCAAGCGGTTCGAACATTCCTTCATCTGTTGAATGATAAAGAGCTGGATGGAACGCTTTAAACTACGTGTTCCCCATTTCATACAATCTTGGGTTATTTAAATGAGGCGTGAAAGTACATCTATAGAGGCAATCGAAGTAGTGACCGCCATTCTAGATACAGCATCTGAAATTAAGACTACTATTCTTTGGACTTCACATCAGCTGACCATCAGGCAGGTTCACCCAATTTCGATCGCCAAGAGTGTGTTCTTAATTTGGCGGATGGCGGAAAAGCGCGTAGTGCAGTAGTTAGGTGACACTTTGGATGTAGCCTTCACAAAATCTGCCGCTATAACGATATCACACTATAAAAAAACTATAATACTCACTTTTTAACATTCGCGTTGCATGATAATAATATATGGTTAGCGAAATCAGGGTAAGAACGCGACCATATGATCGCGTTAATACCCGGGTTCCGCTAACTATATTATCCATAATACTAGGAGACTCTAGCATACGTATGACAATGATAAAGTTAGAAGAACAATATCGAAAAATAATGATTAATCATCAAGACGATGTGCACACATGTTGATGTTTAGAATTACTCATAGTTTACTGTCTACAACATATTGTGAGGCGTCCGTACGTGCAATTTGTCATAATATACTCAAATTTGCAAGTAAAAGTTAGCTTGAAACTCAATCTCATTGAAATAAAACCACTGATTAACAGATTCTATCGTGAGTTACTTTTTTATTTACATTAAACCCGACGTTTATCCTATTTTTGAGCAGCCATGGTCGCGGTGTGACTAAACAATGGTAGTTGTCATATTCGAAATTTAAAATTATTTTGAAGTACCCGTACTATGTTCAATTGTTTATTACCATTTGGTTAATAAAGGGTTTTATTTCAGTGAGAGGTTTAGATCAGTGATATTCGCGTAACTTTCGACGGTCTTCTTCGTTTCGATTCTCAAATTGTGTTTCCCAGTGTGCTTTTGGATGGCCGTGGATGCTTTCGACAGTAGTATTATAAATCTGTTATTCTGAATCCAGGTATGCCAGATGACAGTACAGAGGACGAAGGTGAGCCTGGTGGGTCCTCGTCGACGGACCTGGCGACGGCGATGGGAGACCACCACGCCGACCTGTTCTCTGAGGTCCATCTACACGAAATCACACGGCTAGAGAAACAGTTGGAACAAGCGCATAATGAAAATGTGAGTTTTTTTAATACTTTTGTTTAAAAGAAAACTGTTTGAGAGAGATCTATGAAAGTTATTACTGGCCTGGTCTATTGTATGTATATTTTAGGTATTATTAATTGGAACATTATTACCTCACAAAAAGTGTCATTTTCTTTTTAAAATTATGTGATATGTCAATATTCTATGTGACGTTCTGGTTGACGTGAGATCCAGGTTCGATTCCCGTTTCGAGCAAAATGATAGTGCGTTTTTCATTTCATATACCGCGTTTATGTTATGCCAGTGTTTTCTTTAAGAAATAAAATAAATATGATAGATACGTTTAATCTTTTTCTGTTTACTTTTCAAACAATACACAGGCGTATATGCAATTACCTGTTGATGAGTTTGACCTTTGCTTACAAGATCAAGAAAATGACCGCAAATGTTAAAACAGTTTCAGAAGTTAGTCTAATTAAATGACAAGTGGCAAGTAGGCAGAATGTCGTAATTTAAGGAATTATCTTTTTTTGGATATGAGTCAAATTCAGACAATTTGACTCATCGGTGTCGGTCATGGTTTTAATCTGAACCAATGTAGTGTAAATACTAATTTGAAACTAATCGAAGTCCTTTTTAAAGCGTAAATAATATTCTGTTCTCAACTTCATCAAGCGCTGAATGGATGGAATGGCTCAAGGAATATTTACGAATAGAGGTTTCGTAGCCAAACGGATTTCGTGTTGATTCTGGTTTAGTACCTACCAATTGCTAATTTAAACAAAGAAAAGGTGCTCGAAACCTTGGTCCACAAATTCAGACATACGTTTCATTGTGGGCCTACCAATAATGTTAAATCAGCAGGTACTAAGTTGTATGTTCGGTTTGCCCGCACAGAGTCAACTGCAGGCGTCCATGCGCAGTGCCCAGGCCACGGCCGACAGCGAGAGCGCGGCCGCGGCGCTGCTCCGCGCCGGACTGACGCGCGCCGCCTCGCGCGTGACCGCCCTGCACGCGCTACACGCCGACTGCGCGCCGCTGGTATGTGTACGGACTGGGGACTTACAGCTGTCGGCATACTTTGTGAACGGAACACAGAAACTAAGACGACAGTTATAGGACTAGTCAACCAATGAAGCGGCCAGTTTGTGCCCGGGTTAGGTTGAATTATTATAAAGTCTATGATCTCACTCTTTCTACTAAAGAAACTTAAAAAAACTTGTCTTGCGCAGTTAGAGTACATTGTTGCGATGTTTGTTAATCACTACGTTCCTCGGCTGCAGAAATTTCACTTTGGAGCACGTTGTTCACTTTTCTGGTGCCTTTGTCCTATTATGTTATTCAATACAAACCTCAAATTTCAAGGCAATACACAAAATTGCATCCTGGCTGAATCGACCGCCGCCATTCGCATTTTCGATCTTTGCAGAAATATCCACACGTAATATTTACAGACTAGGCTATACGAATCCACCCAAACGAATACTATTTGATATTCACACTCGCTTTACCCGTTATGAGTGAAGTGACGGCATAAGGATTGTGTTTCGTTTAGTAAAGAAACACAATCCTTATTTTTTATTCACTTATGGCACGTCAATTCTACTTCACGCTGAAAGCTGAAAGCAAAGTCTCATGAAAGTGGGTCACCGTGGCAAACGCGTACAGTGCCCACACTTACCCTACGCGGTGCACAGGACGAGGAGAAGGTGGAGCCGGGCGGCGTGTCGGCGCGCGCGGCGCGTTGGCTGACGTGGTGGCGTGTGTCGGGCGGCGAGCTGTCGGGGCTGGGCGCGCTGCTGGCCGAGCTGCAGGCGGGCGCGGGCGCGGGCGCGGCCGAGGGCGCGGGCGCGCAGGCCACGCAGCGCGCGGCGCTGGCGCAGCTCGCCGACCGCGTGGCCGAGGCCGAGGTGCGCTCCGCCGCGCTGCAGGCCGAGGCCGACCTGCTCAGGACGCTCGCCGGCGGTACGTACGCCTATATATATTCTTCAATACACTTCCACATAAAGTAACAGACATGCAATTAGGCATGTAATGACACCTATAATCATACTGTGACTTTTTCATTGCTGTTATTGCCAAGTGAGTGATAGATTTTTTTTTAATTTTTGTTGGATGAGTTGCTATGTTTGTTTAAAAAAGTTTCGATACTATGCTTTGTTATGCGTGATAGTTTTCAAAGAACTGCCAAGAAAAGTAGAGTTGTTCGTCTTCGTTCACGTATCGAAGTGCAGGAGATATCAGTATGGCGTGTGATTGCAGGTGCGGGTCGCGCGCTGTCCACGGCGGCGCCGGCGCTGCTGTCGGCGGCGGACATGCTGGCGCAGATCTACCACCACGTGTGCGCCGTCAACGGCACGCAGCCCGAGCGACTGCTGCTGGAGCACGCCGGCCACAACGACGGTGAGTGCCTCTGCATATCCGAAGGCTCGATTTTGACACAGAAATCGGGGGGACTTCTGTGTCACCATCGAGCCCCCGAATTTGGTCTGTTCGAAACCAGAGATGGCTGGTTCTCGCTAACTCATCCTCGGCAACTGAAAACTCAAAAATGGCGTGCGGTTTCAATCGGTTCGTAGGTAGAAGAAAAGGGGTCATTCAACGGTTTCGACCCTTCTCCTTTCTATTATAACGGAAGATTACTAGATATTTTGCTTTTCCTCTCTCCAGTTGTGAAGTAAGATTTTACAAATAGTTTCTTACAAATGTTAAATGGTGACTTTTACCCGAGATTAACTATTGTCAAACTTCTCTCGTCTCGAGATTGAAAACCTCACTCGAGTTTCATAATAGAATATAGTAAAATCGCACTGTTTACCGTTACATCATTGAGACCTTTATCATTTATTTCGAGTATCAGTACCTATAGGTCGTATTATACTATGTAACGAATGAATACCCCGTTTGTCGTTGCGCAGCGACGGGCACGGAGGGCCGGTCGGCGGAGGCGGAGGCGCTGGCGCTGGCGGCGGGCGAGCTGGAGGGGCTGCGCGCGGCGGGCGGCGTGGCGCGCTCGGCCGACACGCTGCTGGACCAGCTCACGCACCTGCGCGCCGCGCTCGACACCGCGCTCGACTCGCGCAACCGCGCCGCGCCCTCGCAGCGTACGTACACTTTACTGCTTCATACGTTCTACTTGCCCCCACCACACTATGTTTAATCCTTCCAAATTTGTTTAGCACACCGTCGGCCCCCACCACACTATGTTTATTCCTTCCAAACTTATATATCACACCTTTAGCCCAACTACCCAATGTTTACTGTTTCCAAAGTTATATAGCACACCTTCGGTGTCCACTACCTAATGTATAATCCTTCCGAAGTTCAGTATAACACACTCGGTCCCCACTTCCCAATGTTTATTCCTTCCAAAGTTCAGTATAACACCTTCGCCCCCACCTTCCAATGTTTATTCCTTCCAAAGTTCAGTATAACACCTTCGCCCCCACCTTCCAATGTTTATTCCTTCCAAAGTTCAGTATAACACCTTCGCCCCCACCTTCCAATGTTTATTCCTTCCAAAGTTCAGTATAACACCTTCGCCCCCACCTCCCAATATTTAAACCTTCCAAAGTTCAGTATAACACCTTCGCCCCCACCTCCCAATATTTAAACCTTCCAAAGTTCAGTATAACACCTTCGCCCCCACCTCCCAATGTTTAAACCTTCCAAAGTTCAGTATAACACCTTCGCCCCCACCTCCCAATGTTTAAACCATCCAAAGTTCAGTATAACACCTTCGACGCCCATCTCCCAATGTTTGAACCTTCCAAAGTTCAATATAACACCTTCGGCCCCACCTCCCAATGTTTATTCCTTCCAAAGTTCAGTATAACACCTTCGACCTTCCACCACCTAATGTATAATCTTTCAAAAATTTGATATAAGACCCTCTACCACCATCATAGAACTTATAATCCTTGGGAAGTGTGGTAGGAATTATGATTAACATGGAATGTATAATTCATCGATAATTCGATATTGTATGTGAATATTTATACATACAATTATTGAGTTGCCTGTCAGCAGCCATAGTCATAGGGAGACTAGTGGAAATAATTCGATAATGTGTCATGTCCAGGTATCCAAATCGATCAATACAGCAAATGCCGATCTTGCACCCCTTCTATAAAGAAGCTTAAAGAACAAAACAACTGTAAGATTAAAATCACCGACACTAAAAGAAAGTTACACAATTTAATCACGCATTTAAAATCTTTTGATGTTGAAAACAACGGCGAGACACAATTTGTTTGCACAAGAAAAACTGTGAAAGAAATAGCTGATTATTTCGAGAATATTTCGAAGTTTAAAACTATTTCGAACAACAATAAAGTTAAAGAACGACTTCGTTATGAGACACCATTTCCTGTTAAAACTTCTCAGAATAAACCTATTATACCAATCCCGAGCACTAATGTCCATTTTCAAAGTTCAACCAATTCTGTTTTATGTAAGAATTTGAATATAGCTCGAAAAGCAAACTTACAATTGCAATGGAAGACGTCAGTATTGAACGCGAGAAGTGTGTACTGTACGAATCTAGTGGGACAGAAGAATGAGAACATAATATCTAATATCAGGAGTTCTTTGAGATCAATGATGCTTCAATATATTATATGAAAAGTGGCATTTGTCATATAAGGATAATGTGAACATAAGGTTGTTATTTTTATCATAATACTTTATGATGTGATGTGGTTGACTACATCTTGTTTTATTTTAGGTATGTAGGGTAGTATTCGAAGTAATCTAAAAATATTAATATCTTATAGTAATATTATTAACTACTGATTTATTGAATGATTGGTAATTAGGTTGGTAGTATTTTATTCACAATGAGTAACACAAGCTAGTTAAGCTATGCTTACCATGAGTCTAGTTGGTCTTGTGTGTAGATTGTCCTAGAATATTTAATTTAAATTTATTTTAACGTATACCGTAGCAAAATTTCAATTGTACCAAAGAGTGACATGTAGATCTACTAAAAGGTGCTATAAGCGATCGTGCTTAGAACAGCGAGCTAAAGAGAAAGCGATGAAATTATACACCATACATATCATTTATCATCATTTCATCATGAACCACGATCATTTTGGACCGCGATCCCGAAGGCTGATGATAATGTCATCAGCCTTCTGAATCGCGGTCCAAAATGCGACCACACATAGATCAAGGAAGGCCATCAGGCAACTATTTCTTTGGCCATGTTAACAATTACATAGGCAACAAATTAATTATGTACATTGTTTGTTCAGTAATGGAGACCGAAGAGCGTGGCGCAGAGCTAGCCGAACTCCAGGAGCAAGTGATCAAGCTGAAGTCTCTGCTGTCGACCAAGCGCGAGCAGATCGCGACGCTGCGTACCGTGCTCAAGTCGAACAAGAACACGGCCGAGGTCGCGCTCGCCAACCTCAAGTCCAAGTACGAGACGGAGAAGATCATCGTCACCGAGACCATGCTCAAGCTCAGGAACGAGCTGCGGCTGCTCAAGGAGGATGCTGCTACTTTCTCAAGTAAGTGCTCGCGATAATCATCATCATCATTTCAGCCACAGGATGGCCACTGCTGAACATAGACCTCCCACATCGGCCTCCAATCCGACTGGTAGAAGACCATTCATCTTGTTGGAGGCCGTTCCACGTCTCGTCTACTGGCTGCCCGATATTAACGTTTTTTTTATGATTCCGTACCCAAAAGTGTAAAAACGGAACCTATTTCTAATACTCTACTGTCTGCCTGTCACCAGGCTGAATATTTAATAGAGGTTACTTTCGTGCTTGAGTCCCGCTTTCACTTCGCCAGCTTTTGCATTAACAATTGACAAATGGCTTGTGGAGTTATGGTAGTTTATGAATAGAATGAATACTTTACTTCTAGGCAAGCTCTCCCACGACATATTATCACTTGAGTGAGATAGTGGTGAACGCGATTGGTGACTATGTCATTAACTGGCAGGACACATAGTTAACCGACTTGTGACCAAGGACGCAAATGTGCGTCATATAATTCCTCGATGACGCATATGCGTCACGACAGAATAATTGAAATACATTTTTATATATTTAATTTCATTTAGCTCACTGCTTAGAACTATACAAATTGAAGTTAAAGTTGAAAAGTATACCGAGGTGAGATGGTTACAATCGACACACAGCGCAATGACGACGATGTAATATCGTTGATAAGTAACGTTCGTTTGCGTGGCAGGCCTGCGCGCCATGTTCGCGGCGCGCTGCGAGGAGTACGTGACGCAGGTGGACGAGCTGACGCAGTCGCTGGCGGGCGCCGAGGAGGAGAAGAAGACGCTCAACCAGCTGCTGCGCCTCGCCGTGCAGCAGAAACTCACGCTCACGCAGCGCCTCGAGGAGCTCGAGGTACCGCATTCATTTTTATATTTTATTATATCCTGTGTAACCCCCCTCAATCAATCAATTAGCCAATCACAGGTCATCGCTCCCAATGTGCGCTTTGCTGCGCATCCTTGGGCTAGAACCCCTTGTTCTCTTAAGAACATTTCTAGTTTCTACGTAACACGTATTCAAGGTTCTTGAGGCTGATTCTACAAGCTTAACTGATAAATCATTTGAAGTTGTTACTGTTGTTTAATTTTGACGTTTTGTAAGTTTCGCTTAATGATATATATATAACAGAATAAATCGTTTTTGAATTGTGTAGTATCACACTTATAGAATGCGCTACCTTTTTTTTTAACGTGCCAAAAATCCCTACGCGTACCCACTCGTCACTCCCAGGCCAGTGCTCATGGAGGACGGAGGTCATTCTGCGACCTCCGACTACCGAGTCGCTCACGCTCATTGTGGGTCTTGCGGGTCCGGAGTCTTCAACGAACCCGTTCCGCCGTCGCTGAAGGAGGCGGCGGCAGCGGCAGCCTAAGCACTCGCGCATCGTACCATCGCCGCGAGCAAGCGAAAGAACTCGCACTCCAAAGGCCGCCACTAGGACTCGCCTCGTCTATATCCATTAAGCGAGCTCAACCATTGCGGTTATTGAAATCTGTAATTTGATGTGTTATACTTATAACTACGTCGTCCCGCAGGTGGACCGCGAGATGCGGTCGCGGCGCGTGCCCAAGGCGGGCGGCGCCCCGCGCGCGCGCACGCGAGACTTCTAGCGCCTGGTGCGCGCGCTCAAGGCCGCCGCCGCCGCCCTGCGCGCGCTGCTGGCGCCCGCCGTCAGCGTCACGGACTTATAGTGCGGGTGGCGGGTACCCGGGACTCAATGTTTGTACGTTTTGTAAGAGAACGACGTGAGTAGTCGTACGCGGGCGCGCGGCGGGCGCGGCCCCGACCGTCGCACTGTGCCGCCGCGCCCGCCGCGCCCCCGCCTAGTGTTAAAGTTGACTGATTTATACTCGACGCCCGGCGCCTCGCCCGCGTCGCACCCACTATTTTGATATCGAATTTCCTCGTATTGTATCTATCTTTCTATCGCCCGTCGTGAATTGTATCGATCGAATATTTTTGTAATAGGCTCGGTGTATTTTATTACGCTAATGAATTTATCGCCGTCGTTACGATATCGGGAGTGTGCGGATCGACCGGGGTCACGATGAAACGGTGCGACGTTATTTTTTATGATATATTTATTGTTCGAGTCTTATTATATGAATAGAACCCTCTACTCGATACGAATGTTTAGTACGTCCAGTTAAAAATTTCTAAAGAAAATATTTGTCGACGTCCATCCATTGTGTGCGCAAAAGACTATGTAATCTGTTCTGTAGTGGATACGTTCGTTGTGTTGTTATGGCCCTCCGCCGAATACTTTCGTCCATCTTATTCTAGTTGTACTCGTAGTGTTTCAGTATGTTTCGTTAGTGACGTTAGACTGTTGTGGGTCGGAGTCGGTTGATACCTGTTTTAGTTGCGGCGCCGAAGCGAGCCGACTTCCGCGCCTCGCTCGCACGCGCCACCCCGCGTGTGCCACGTGTCCCCTTGCCTGTGGTGGGTCTGGGGTCACCGTGCCCCGTATCCCCTGGCCTGTAGTGGGTCTGGGGCCACTGTGCCCTTTCTCCCCTGGCCTGTGGTGGGGCGGGGCCCACTGTACCGCGGCGTGTGGCGGGCGAGCGCTCCGAGCCACTGTTGTGTTACTCTGCCGTCCTGTGGCGTCGCCACTCGCGTCCATTTCTTGTCCATGAGCTGGTCGCGCCCGACTGAAGTTACTTTGACACATTGTACCGTACTATGTCCGAACCATTTAATTTTTCAATAACGTTTAACGGAAATGTGACTATCAGTTTCGCCTATGCCGCTCAAAACTTTGCTCACGGGCGTCGACCAGCGAATCTATTGATAAGACAAAATTTACAAAAGAAAAAGATTTTATTAAGTGTTACGATTTTATTGTTTACGTTATTGGATGTGATATTGGCAGCTTCCCGTGATGTGTCGAGTACGGCCGCTCGGTGACATAGTCGTTGACCTCTCTTAGCGTCTCGCTGACCTTAGGCTAGTTTGACCGTTCCATGTAGCGTGGGCACTCGCCCTAGTAGGTATTTTTACTGGTTTAGAATAGTGCTAGATACGTTAACCTCCAAGTATACTTAGTAGGTAATCTAGCGAGGACCCCTCGTGTAGTGAAATTAATTTGCAATATTAACTCTCGTAGCGTAATTTGTTTGCATAGCTCAAAGGGCGGGCCGGCGCGGCCGAGCCACGCCGCGCCCGGGACCATCGTCTTGCATTTATTGTTTATAGGTAATATTAATATATTGACTAGCTTTTATCGTAGCGCATTCTTCTTGTACTTAAACGATGGACTTATCGATTGTTAGCTTTACTATGTATTTTCTTTCTAGGTATTATTTTTCACATTAGCTTAGCAGCAGACATCGTTTATGTATTTTTATGTCTAGTCAGCGATAAATCCGCGCGTCTAGTGCACGTTTCATTGAACATGTTACGTTTTGGATATGAAACGCCCATTAGATTCAGTTTACATCGACATAATAATATTTTTATATGGTATTTGTTATAAGAGCAGTATGTTTTTCTATAGTTATATTAATTGAGATTTTGATTCGTCCAGTCACTGTTGACTTATTCACTCGACGTCGTTCATTTATCCCGACTTGTTATTTGTTATAATGCTACCGACAGTTATTCTGTTGTACTGAAAATACTAATCCAAGATCGAAATATAATGTTTACTTACAACTAATAAATTAGTAGATGGTATTTATCTTTTAACCCTTTGCACCTCGTTGTAAACTGATATTAGTAACCATTGTATATTGATTTTGGGTTAAGTCGAGTCTGTATTATGAGTTACATGTAGTATTAGTGCAATTAAATTTGGTTGTTCATAAATATAGTATTATATATTATTATGTTCAGTGTATTGATATCCAGTATTTTTATACAGAGGGCATCGCTCGATGTCTGCTGCCACTGACCGGTGGCGGTGTTCACAGCGATTAACCAAAAATAATATTTTTCTTTATACATACATTATATAATATTTAGAAGATTATTTTGCTTAGGCATAGATATTATATTATAGAGTAAACTATTGATTATGAGTTATATTATTTAAAGATGAAAGTTTTGTTATGAAATGGCTGCTACTTTATTGTGTATTGCGACATGATCTAGGTGTTGGACAACTCGAAGCATGTGTGTTCCCACGTCTCGTGGCCTCATTACCATCTGTAGCTGAGTACTGCGTCAATTGAATAATATTATCGAGGGTGTGACAGCGCGCCATAGATGAAAGTTAAATCTAAATGGATGGGTTGTGTATGTATGTACTTGTGGTTTGTGTGTGTAGGCCGATGTTGCACCCTCGTCCTAAAAGTGCACAGTTTGATGGTTCACTCTTTAATCAATAAAAACTCTCACTGCTTCTTTTTCCATTTATTTATTTACTTCTGTAATCCGTAATCGAACTAGATTACAAGTCTTTTAGTATCTTCGTATAACGAGCTTTCTTATATCAGTATAAAATAGATATGGTGTTGTATGATTCAACGACAGATGCAATGAACCAGCGCCGGGAACATATCATGACAGAGCGTATTTATTTTCACATATAAGGCACACCATGTTGTCACAATGACTGATTTGAATCATGTATGAGAATAATAAATGATATATTTAAAACATTTGTTTGTCATTTCATTTTATAGTTCAAATTGATAAAGGGACGGTGATCTGTTTTAGCAAAGCATAACCCTAAAAAGTTACATCCTTAATTAGTGTTTTTGAGTACCATACACTAGGTAGAATATGTAAATGTATGGCAAACAAGCAGGACCCCGATTCTATTAATTTTTAAACATGTCACTCGAATGCCATTGCATATTCGGCTTTATTTTCATTGGCGTAAAGTTCAAAATGAAGTGAAAAAGATTTTATTACATAGTTTCAGGCACTCTACACAGTGCCATTTTATTTTGAACTTTAACTGTGTCAAGGTAGAGTCCAAAATTAAATGTCATATTATGTAATCTCAGTTCCTTGACAATGATTGACAATTAGTAGAATCGAGGCCCAGATCTAGGTCTTCCATTAACCATATTCTCATAAAATGAATACTTGGAACTTCCATAGTGTGAATATTTATTTATAATAATTGAAATGCAACAAACAGGTTAAACAACATCTGAAACAAATAAAACTAAAAAAATGGACATCATGTCTTTATTGTGATGTATACAAGTAAGTATTTTAAAACTTAATTACAAACTAATAATAGTAATTTTATTCGCGAACATGAAGTATTATAAAAAAACAATGCATAAGCACTTATCACGGACATGTCTGACTAGACCCATCTGTGTTGTAAAATATCACCGATATGGGCGTACGCTTCATACAAGATTTGAGTTTCCTATGAATTATTTACAGTCCTAAAATATAATAAGCCTCTACATGACACCGTAACATAAATTACAATTTAAGACAATTTATCTGAAGTTGTACAAGTACAGTGGAGACTAAATCAACCGCACTAATTATTGACGTGAGATATCTATTTGAATGTTTGAATATATTTAATATACACGGATGTTATCACTCCCGAAGCCAAAGGCAAACATTGTTTTATTTTGCGATGTTTCTTAAGCTTTACTGATACGATGGAGATTAAATAGTATAAAAAAGCCAATATTTTATGGCTATTAGTGTACTCGGAGTACAGCCATGTGTCTTCGGTTTCGGGAGAGTTTCCCTAACACCCTGTATGTAAGAAAATTTTAATAATTCTAGAAATAAAATTTGTTTAACGTGTAGTAAACACCTAACCCAAGGTAGCTACTAATAACAAACATATTTGCACACTGCTATAATATAATCGAGTCTCCACTATACTTACATAGTATACACACTCTACCTATTAAAATAATCGTATATGTCCGTTATAGAGGTAACGTTCAACTTCTATATCCGGTTACTATCAATTCGATAGTGTATAATAACCCGAGGCGTTGTGTGACCAGTCAATATTATAAGAATATCCACTATAATTAGGTATAGGTAATTACCTCAATTGTGAAGGCTATACCTCCCCATATGGAGGGTCGTCACAAAAGTTTCAACAGGGTCGAAGTGCTCGCGATAGCTCCAGAACACGCACAAACACAAGATAAGATAAGATAGGTACCTCTAACTTATATTACAAAGCGTCAAGAAAATAGAGACATGCGAAACACAGACCTGTCAAAAGTGTATAACTACATCAAAATGCTATACCATGCCAAAGGATTATTTTTACCGTAGATGCATAGACGAATACATTATATAGAGTGTTGGGTATACAAGAGATCACAGGTAAATAAATACACAGAACAGATCCTTATTATTCATAAATACATGTTGGATCTAAGCTTAATTCAACTCCCTCTATGTTAAGCTCACAACGCCCTTAGGGGTGGCCGCAAGTGCGTTGCGAATCTTATTTTTGGCACTTGCCTATACAGTCCTGTTTCCATATACAAATACAAAAATTGTTTGCAGTACTAAAATAACGTACGGAACGTTGTATAGAAAATCCTATACATATACTCTCATAGTAAGTAATTTCTTAGAACCACATGATTTTTCACTGATATCTCTGAACCAGTTGAGAATCATATAACATTTCTCGATAACGATATATGTAAAAAAGAAACCATCGATCGTAAACGTGATGGAATGAAAATATATAAAAAGTGTGCATAGGATTTCTCATCAGCAAAAAAGTCATTACGTTTTAAGAATTACTTGACTTAGACTCACCCTGTACACATCAGTGTGCTACCGTTATCTTAAAAACTATATTACTTTAATATTATAGACATATTTACGAAAAAATGAACAAATTGTCTTTAATTCTTCACAATATTAATTTCAGCTAAAACTAATTTTAGCTTAATAACATAAAAATCTTTAAAGAATGTTGGTAAGATTGTAAAAATAAAACTAAAATAAATTACATGTCCGTATTTGTAAATGAAAATATCGGTATGACTTGAATAATAATAAATACTGATAAAACGAAATTAAAATGTAAAAATGGCTGTTATGAATATTTATAATTAATATAATATTATTGATATATAATAGACCATTAATTGTAAAATCATTTATAATCTTTACAAGGTGTGGACGTCGAATATAAAAGATGGTTAGCAACACATATTGACAGCAATTTCAAATATACAGTGGGCCTCAAAAGTTACTGGACAATTCGAAACTTAAATGGTATGAAGTAATGCCACTACACAACTACTAGTCTTAGGAGCTACTGGATAATAGATCTACTTTTTAATGTAATTAAGTTTAGGATACTATTTTCATGAGTTCACTTATTTTCTTATAACGAAAGAAGACATCGATCTAGTTTATTTTATTAACGCTATCTATGTTACTTTCGGTTAAATTAGACTTAGGCTGTCAAAGGATTATAGATCTTACGGTGTTCAGGAACTTTTAAAAGCCACGATTTACATAATAGTGATGCGTACATAAGATGTTTATTAATGAAAAAAGGGTAAGAGACATGAATATTAGCAACAATAAATGTAAGGTACAGTATTTAAATCCGTACTTATTGTGGTTCAGCCCTGTTACAGAAATGGTTAATTATTTAATTTTAAAAGATTTTACCTACAAAATTTTCCGAATGAGTGGTCAATCAGTCACAGCAATAATATATCCCAAGTTATGACCAATGGATGTCTTCATTTTCATTGTTCTACAGCAAAGTTTTACGGCTAAACTAATGCTACTTTTGATTCTCAACACCAGGATTATACTATCACATAGCTAATATATTTCTGTTAAGTAAACAACTTGGAAGTTAGGTTTCACTAGTTTTACTACCATGTTACCCCCTCGTTTAAATCTATGTTTAAATGATGTATTTGACAAGTTGCAATATGTCGCAAACTTTAATGTAAACGCAAATGTGTTTTGAACTTGTTTACGACTTGTTTCTTAGTGTAAGTGAGGGGTTAAGCTGTCGTAGGACTGTAAAATGATAGTAAAAAAAGGTCAGTCACACAGAAAACAAAATAAAGCTATGTGTACACAAAAATTAAAATTATCACGATGACATCACAGTTTACGAGTGTTAGAAAGATTTGGCTGACACGTTGATTTTTTTATTTATAAGAACTTTTTCTATTTTATCCTTATAATTTTGATTTATACAATACATTTTATAATATTACTTCTTATACTAGATGTTTTCTATTATACTCTCATTTCTCATATTGTAAATGTTATGCATAATCGTTTGATTTATGTGACACTGATTTGTTTTGCGCTTTGACAAGTTAGAATATTTTTATAGCCACTGGGGGACTAGAAGTACTTATCTGTTATTTCTACTTTTCCATAGGCCTCTAGAGTTAGTATTTATTGTTTATAGATAACAATACCCGGGCTTACTAATTGAGTTAGTGCGGATTTTAATTTTAGTATACAGAAAACACTCTTGTTGATAAGTTTGTGGACAAGTTAAGCTTGTTAAAACAGCTTTGGGCAGCATGAAATAAATGCATGTATTTGTAATATCTTATTACAAAGTATACCTACCCAAGTATTACGTGTAAAATTCAACTTCAGAATGGCTAACGCGAAGTCAATCCCCTTATATAGACGTAATAGTATATACTTAGTTTTCGAGCGCAATTGATAAAAGATTCTAGAGTTTTTGTATGATTTATGTAAATTCTCTTGAAGTTACTTAGTACACGATTTCTGTGGTAGCTCTGGAATATTGTATAGATCCAACTTAATAATATAAATGCGAAAGGAGTTCGTTTATATCTTACTCAATCACGATAGATTTGACTGAAATTTTGTACTGGTGAGAATAATATATCAATAACAATGCACAATGTAACTATTTTTATCACTTACCAACTGAAATTTACCAAAAATAATTAAATACTATATTCTATCAGACTCAAAATTCACGATTTCGAGGTTTAAATCAGGTGAATTGTTTTCACAAATTTAATAACCTACATTAAGCTTAGAGTTGTAAACATATTCAAAAACTCACGTTACGTCATATAGGTGTCTATTAAAACATTTGCATGAGCCGTATCAAGCGCCTTGATATCTGAACACCATTGCAAGTCGCAATAATCAGCTATAAAGCTGAATTATTAAATTACAATTATTTTTCTGCTATGTATTATTATTTTAAATAAATTCACGCGTCTTTCCCATTGCGGTAGACAGATAACGTAATTTTACTGCTGAGTAAGGAACTACGATTGGACTGTCAAATTGTTAAAATCATTAACAGTATTTTGGACATAAAAGCTTATAAACTTGTAGGTTGGTATTATCGTGCCTACAAATGCAATGTAGTATAGTGCCATATTGCCGAATATGCGAAACGTAACAATGGAACCCTATTGTCAAAAGAATTACAAAATGTGATCTTTTACATACGTATAACTATTATTTTTTACAATTACATAAAATGTTCAGTCAGTGTTAGTGGTATTCGTATATGATTAAACTGTAAATTTTAACTTTCCGTAACTTACAATAATTATCATAATCACATACACACAGACCGTTCTTACATTAGGAAACTAGGAAACAACTGAAGTTTCGTCAACTTAAATTTCGAACAATACGCTGAGTCCGCTATCTTGGATGTTTTTAAACGCTCGTTTTCAGCAAGGTTAACCACATGTATTTGACAAGTTGCAATTGAAGTCACACACTTTTAGTGTGAACGCAAATGTGTTTTAAACTTGTTTATTACTTGTTGTTAACTATACATACAGTTCGAACTAAAAAATGTTCGAGACTGCCTCAAAACATTAAAGCAATTTGTGTTCTGTTGTTTTTGTCTAGTTTTCAACAATACTAAACTGTACTAAACATATTTGCAATTTATATCATGGTGAAAATGAGGGGTAACAGCGACTGGAGCCCTAGACAAGACTTCGTTGGTAGTCGTTTTGTAGAATTGAATAGAATAGATTGATCAATATATGGGATTGACATTCGTATACGCCTGTCACAAATGTCATTAAACGTGTCAATCCCATACATCGAACATTATATTCTATTCCATTCTAGAAAACGAATATCAACGAATTGCCACTTGTCTCATTGTTGCGGGCAACAGGAGTTTCGTTTAATTGCCTAAGTAAGAACGCGTTTACAGCAGTTTTTGTGTTAGCACATCGGAAATATAACTATCGCTACAGATATCTGAATCAAGCTGGTCACCAGACGCTTTCTGTTCAACCCGATATGCTAAATCAAAACTGGGTGGTGTATAAATGCTATTTACGTATAATTATACGATAGGAAGCAGCTCTGGATTAATTTTTGAGCACGATTATTAGATATTACATAGTAAAATTATTAGATACTCTTGCTGTTGAAATTACTTAGTTTTAAATAACAAATTAATTCCTTCTTTAGGTTTGTTTGTTCACTAAATATACTTAATCATTTATTACATATTTTAAAATGCTTTTTGTAGAAAGAATGAATACCGATCAAATGAAAAGTAAGAATTTCGACCCACTTCTTTTATCGAATACCTCTTATATACGTAGGTTAGGACAAAAATATCCAGGAACTAATCGAATGACTCAAAAACTCCAATTACTCACAGTAAGATAACTTTAAAATACCAAATATCATCGGTCCTACCCGATTTATATACAAAAGATCAGCGTCAAAACGTAACACTTTCTACACTGAACATAACACAATAAATAACACATTTCTGACTTGAACATTTTGGATATATGCTAGTCTTAATATATCTTAGAGTTTGTCTAAGCCTAAATGACATATCCTCACCACCTCTTTTATGCCCAAGCAAATTTTATTGACGACTAGTTTTCGGATTTGTTGGTCAAATATTACAATTTGGCAGAAAGCGAGGGCGAACGGATGTCTTGTTCAATACAAAATGTGTCAGCGCTAAATAGCAAACCCGGATTTATCACGCGACTAGTCGACCTGTGTGTGGTGCGTCATTTTAGTTTAGACAAGCTATACCTGTATATAAGTTTACAGCTTGACGAGGTCTGTGACGTCACCGGGCGGTGGTACGGTGCTAGGCCTGAAGTACTTGCACAGAGTGTCGTAGAGCGCGATGCGGCGTGTCCGCGCTACCCACTCGTCCTTCTCAGAGCTCTGTTGGGAGATGTCGTCGTCGGTACCGATGTCCCAGGTCTCCGGTGTTGGCTCTGACATCTCTTCGAACGGTTGCGTCGGTTCGGGTAGGGTTTCATCGGCTCCTAATACCTGTAGATTCACACCAGAACATTCTTCATTATTTTTCATCCAATATTTTGATCCTCGTCGAACAGTGCAGAACTATCACTATTCGACGAGGTAAAATCGGTTCGCTTCAGTATTTTGCCGATACGGTGCAGCGTGAGTTATCCTTAAATCGTGAGATTTTGTGCGTTAACCGAATTAATAGCTACAAAGGGCTAAAACCACACGGACACTGGGTATACCCCAGTGCGGCGTTAATATAAATCATATTTTATAGTCTCCACTACTTTACTAGGGCAACTATCATCCGTCATCGTCATCATCATCATCACCATCAACAACTATCATTCCAACTATACTTATCACAAAATAAAAGGAAATTCCCAACTCGACACTGGCAAGATTGTCCCCTAAATTGGGTTGATATGTTGCCATCTAAGAAAAAAAGAAGAAGAAGAAATAATATTGTATAATGTTAGGTGTACTAGCTACTAGTGGTCCATACCTGTGCGAGTGCGTGCGCCAGGTCGGCGGGCGCGGGCTGCGTGTGTCGGCGCCGGGCCAGCGCGCGCGTGCGGCGCGGGGACAGCGCGCACGGCACCGCCGGCGCCGCGGCCGGGGCGAACAGCAGCGTCGCCAACTTGCGGAAGCGCGTCACCTGGGGGAGACACGGTGTTACGAATATTGTACGGCATTTTGGTGACACGATTATTTTGATATAGATATATTTATTTTGTAAATTCCAAGTCCAGAGCATATACAGAGAGAAGCCGACCTTACTAGATCAGCACTGGGTTTTTCTAAAGTCATCACATTAGGGTACATCACTCAAGAAAAATGTTACACATTTTTCATAGGGTAGTCTAATTCCATTTCTCTGTATAATCTATTCAAACTAGACAAATAAAAAAACATAAGTCTAACTTTCGGGCACATTGAAGTTATTATAGAGCGAAGCTCCGTCACATACAGTTCACCGTGTACCTTTCTAGGGATCTTGGACCAAGTCGTAAGGCCCTGGCACACTCGGATTGTATTGATATAAAGTATGATTGGTAGATTGGAGTTCGTCCACCACCCTAGAACTCCGTACTATGTTATGTCAAAAGACAGCGTGAAAACGCGTACTATGCCGCACGGAGTTCATCACTATCACTACATAGTATAAAATAAAGTCGCGTTCTCTGTCCCTATTTTTCTTGTCCCTTTGTATGCTTAAATCTTTAGAACTACGCAACGGATTTTGATACGGTTTATTTCATTAAATAGAATAGTTGAAGAGGAAGGTTTATATGTATATAACATCATGCTACAACAAACAGGTGCGGAGCAGGAATGTTGCAAAAGCGGGGTGACGCAGACGAAGTTGCGCGGGTCAGCTACTTTAGAATACATTTTGGAGTGTATCCGTGCTGAAGTAGCGGTGTGCGGTACCTGCGCGGGGTCGGTGTGGTCGAGCGCGTCGTGCAGGTCGTGTCGCAGGTAGTGCAGCGCGGTGGCGGGCGCGGCGCGCGCGGCCAGCTCGCGGTAGTGCGCCTCGCGCAGGGCCAAGCGCGCCGCCCGCGCCGCCGCCGCCGCCGACCCGCGTGACAGACGCAGCGCCCACAGGTCGTCCAGGCGCACGCGCGGCGACGACGGGTTGCCGGGGTTGCCGCCGAACAGGTAGTGCGTCTGCTCAACATACATATAGCATTGGATGATAAACGAGTCTGCAATTAAATGTTTACTCGACTCGCTACTCAAGCTAATTTCTGTATCGAGACTAAGTAAATGATTGTAAATAGACCAAAAAAAAGCCCGCTGAGTTTGTTACCGGAGTCTTCTCAGGCCGGAGCCGCGTTTCGAACCAGTGGTACATTTGCTCACTAATTTATGAAATATTGTTTATATTGACGTTTTGTAACGTTTAATGGTCTATACATGATTTCTGTACTATATTTACTTGGACATTTTATTATCACATCGCCAGCACGATATGGACACTGTTGCTGACTAAAATTCAAGCATGAGTAAAAATGATTATTATTTAGACACACGTTTTAAAAAAGATGATTGCGCGTTTTATGAGAACTTCGTAATGTGTGAGCGCTAGCGGAGGCGGCTGTGAATCCTCCCCGTATTGAGTTTCAAACTAGATTCTAATGAAAAAAAAACCGGCATCGAGTAATTTAACCCTCTACTTCATATGAGCCCATATATGGTATGGCGATTTTATTGTTGTTTTATTTCCAAACAAATACTAATTAAGTCATTCCACATTGTTAAATCCATGTAATGGTTAAGTAGCAATAACAAAAAGCACTAAGCCAGTCTATGGTTTGATGACATTTCGAAAAAACGTTACTTTTGCGCGGGTAGTCAGTGAAACAAAAGACGACTGTCTGAGGGTCATTTTTGAGTATCAAAAACAAAATCGAAACATAAGTATTTATAGAACGTATAATTTTATTTATAAAGTCAATACTTCCTTCTTTACCTATAATCAATTATTTTCTTACTTTTTACGAATTTACTATGGTTTTCATCCACTTTTATGTCAATACCATATATGGGCTCATATGCAGTACGACGAAAATACGTTTGGACATATATGGTATCGTATGCAGTCAAACAAAAAATTTCAAAGTAGAAAAGGAAAATTTCATACTCGTAATATCTAATACAAACAGGAGTAATGTAATATTTTTTATTATTAGTCGTGGAATGTAATGAGACAATTTCTTTTATCATTGTAGTATAGAAAAACTTTGCATTTTGAACATTTAGTGTATGTCTTCATAGAACATACGCGTTTTTTCAACCACATAGGCCAATGTCCAATATTGTCTGAAATGTCGCATGAGAGCGCTCCTGAAGATACCACGTGTAGAGGCGAAACACGTAGTGTCGAGGTTTCTCCTTCGCACTTACGGAATATTGCAAAATAAATTACAACATCTCTACTCTGGTAAGAAGTCTTTTAGCTGCTTTGAAGAGGACGGTTTGACATTCCAATATATATTGTTATCGTTGTAGTGTTGAACCGTGGGTGAGTGGTGGGCCCCCCTCCCTTCCCCAGTATATTTATTTAAAAAAATATCATATTACTCCTGTTTGTCTGATATATTACGAGTATTTAATATTCCTTTTCTACTTTGTTATTTTTTGTTTGACTGCATACGATACCATATATGACCGAGCGAGTTTTTGTCTAAGTGTATACGAGCCCATATATGGTATCGTAGTTTTTTTTGGACATTAAACTACTTTTTTATTTTTTTTCGATTTATTTGTCTTAATATTACTTAAATAAAGCAATATCCACGAAGAAAAATTTTTTTTTTCATCTCCTTAATAATTCATGCAGTAGAGGGTTAAAAAGTGCTGTTCGAAATTCAAATCATTTTTATTCACTTTTCTAACACAAAAAGACGTACGTACATTAATTGCTGCTAAGAGCGTAAGTAGTGATACCAATTATTACAGTTTTTACTTTGCGCCGACTCACCTTGGTAGCGGGATCGTAGACGAGTTGGTGCGCGAACCTCGGGCGCGGCTCGGTGGGCGCCACGCTGTCGTTGCGGTACACGCACGTCCACGTGAGGCGGCGCAGGGAGAACACCCACAGCGTGTTGTACACGCGCTTGTCTTTCTCTTTGCTCATACCCTGGGAAGAGAAATATAATAATATAATAATAATAATAATATACCTCATGAAAGCCGAAAAAGATAAACAAATAAAATATTTGGATCTGGCTCATGAGGTTGTTGACATGTGGAATGTTGATTCGGCAATCATTATCCCGATAGTCGTATCAGCCCATGGGCTGATAGCCAAGAGCCTCGACCAACACCTTAAGAGGCTCTCGTTAGGCAGCTGGGTCAAGGGCCTGATGCAAAAGGCGGTACTCCTCGACACGGCACGCATTGTGAGGAAGTTCCTTTCTCTGGAGCCCTAACCACCGGTAGCTTGGTCCCTGTATCCGATGCCGGTGGGCTACTATTTTTTATATTTTTAAATATATTTAGATTTTTTTTTTTTTATAAATGTATTTAAAAATGTAATCAATATGTATTAAAAATAAATAAAGGAAATAATAATATGTTAGGTAATTAGGTCAAGGGCTTGATGCAGAAGGCAGTACTCCTCGACACGGTACGTATTGTGAGGAGGTTCCTCTCTCTGGAGAGCTAACCTCCGGTAGCTTGGTCCCTGTGCCCGATACCGGTGGGCTACTATTTTTTATATTTTTAAATATGTTTAATTTTGTTCTTTTTTATGTATTTAAAAATATAATCAATATGTATATTAGTGGAATAAAGAGAAATAATAATCATATGTCTTTATTGTACACCAAGTATAAAAAGATACAGATCAAAATACAATGTATATAACCTTAAAAATGAACACCCGTAGAATGTACTACGAACAGAAACAACTGCTAATCGTGTTTGAGGGACAAGAACGTTTCTGTTTGAAGTATTTCTTTCACCTCTATACTATTTTGAGGACTTGATTAACAGAAGATGTTTATGCAAATATGGCATTAAATTGAAAAACTTGATATTATCTTTTTACCAGTCGACCTTCTGACTGAAAACTGTCATACCTATAGACCGTACATAGACAGAAAATTCTTTCAAAAAGAGAGAAGCAAAGAATTTTATCCTATACAGTCGCTTTTGAGAATACACAGCCCCGTGAAGACATACACAGTTCAACTTACATGGTACCTAAGATCTACTCTAAACCTAAATCTGCTAATTTATATAAAATCTGGGCTTCAACCGACACAGGTTTGCACAGAGCGGTACTCAAATCTCTCTCGACACCAAAATGCATATCACGGTAAAGGTGCAGTCAATTTGACGAGATAAATATATAAAGATACTAGCTGACCCGCGCAACTTCGTCTGCGTTTTATAGCGTCAACAACACGTGGTAATTATGCTGTTAAAATGTAGCTTATATGACACGTTCGTAGATTTACCATAGCAGCGCCATCTATTGATTACTTACTCAACCCAGTCGAAAGGTATCGACATCTGTTAGAATCATTTGGAGTTAACAGATAATTGTGACTGTCAAATAATAAGCAATAAATTAAAATTGCGACTATAATTTGAGATTTAAACTATCCTATCTCTCAAGTTGGATCGAACTGCACATGGTGTGCGAATTTTATTATAATCGGTTAAGTGGTTTAGGAGTCCATTGAGGACAAACATTGTGACACGAGATTTATATATATTAAGATATATAAAGATGGTGGTACTAACAGAGAGCACGAACAGCTCGTCGGTGTCGGGGTCGATGGTGGCGCGCTGCGTGAAGCCGGCGGCGGGCGGCGGCGGCGCGGCCTTGGCGGCGCACAGCGCGGCGCACTCGCCCGTGCCCACGTCCCACCACCACAGGTCCACCAGGTGCTCCTTGTTGCGCTGCCCCGCGAACATGTACAGCCGCCGCTGGACCTGCCACCACGTTCGTGTTATTGGAACCGGCTCGAAGGACCAGCAATCTCACACACATGAATATTATTTGAACTGGCTCGAAGGACCAGGAATCTTACACACATGAATATTATCGGAACCGGCTCGAAGGACCAGGTATCTCACACACATTAATATTATTGGAACCGGCTCGGAGGACCAGCAATCTCACGCATATGAATATTATTGGAACCGGCTCGAAGGACCAGGTTCCGATTCTACTAATTTATTGTTAACCTTAGTCCACCATTGAGGTAACAAACATTGAATTTTAGTCTTTATTTAAATGGACTTGGGAACTGGAAAAAAAAGTTTATTATATCGTTACATTCACTCGACACAATGTCATTGAATATTGGACTTCAACTGTGTAAAAGTAAAGTCTAAAATTAAATAAAAATTTTTGTAATCTCACTGACTTGACAATGGTTAACAATTAAATCGGGGTCCAGGAATCTTACACACACACACATATTACTAGAACCGGCTCGAAGGACCATGAATGTACGATCTCCGTACACTACTTGTTGAAACTAATGGTAAAGCAAATTATTTAATAGTGATAACCCTGTTATATTAATCATACCCGAGATGATGCTATATTGATAAATATATCACATAACTAATATAAAAAGTATAGAAGTGGTATCGCTTGACTTTATTACCCTTACGATGTCACCGTTTTCTTGTTATTAACACAGAATTAAGAAAGAAACAATAGTAAACTTATTTATTGTGAATACGTACGGGGTGGAACAGCATGGAGTGCGAGACGCGCGGCTGCGGCGCGTTCAGCTCGTGGCGGTCGGCGAGCAGCAGCTGCCACGTGTTGGTCGCGATGTAGTACGCGTACAGCCCGGAGTACTGCGGACTCACCACTTCTTCACTGGGTACAACAAATTAAATACACCATTAGAATTATTTTTTTATACAACTTAGGTCGCAGACAAGCACGCGGCCCACCTGATGGTAATTGGTTACCGTGGCCTATGGGCGAGTGTAACACCAGAGGAATAACACTCGTGCCGCAACCCCTGTAAGAACAGAGACATTCTGTGTCGTCAGCGCAAAAGATGTAGGATAAGCCTTTGGTTTTCCCACGGACAACACAAAACCCCTCTAGTGAGCTCTGGCTACCCTACTCACCACCGAAAACACAACACAAGGTTATTAAACGGCGATATTCTGTAGGGTTGAGGTACTTCCCCAGTCGGACTGCTCGATTGGGACAGATATACCGTCGTGTCCTACCTCCTCTACTATCTTACAATGTAATACTTATTAAAACAGGCCCAATGCTTACGTGACTATATTCAACGGGAACAGTTGCCCTGTAGGCCTAAGTTCCTATAGGTAATATGCCGGTATATTTGGGCTATCGAATGGTAATAGAACTAGAATTTGTTCCGTATTATTTTCAGAATAAATGATGGTTGAAACCAAACCTCCAGCCGGCGGGATTTTTTTTTGTTATGAATTTGGTCACGCTGAAATGTAGTTCTATAATTAGGGCTATGCTATGTGAACACATAAAAGCCAAAACAGACATGGGTTTCATTCATGAAATACACAAAATACAGTTTAGAATAAAAAATTAAAAAAAAAAAATAATCTCCATTCAGCGGAAAAAAAATTATTTAAGACGAAAACAATATTGAAATGCAAATCATTAATTAGTGCTAATCATATAAATCATATAAATAATATAAATCATAAAAATTATAACATTAAATTACATTTTTACCGCCACTGCGCCGCCGCCGTTTAACTGACTATATTATATTTGTTTAAGCGGGTTTCACAAAGATTGAAAAATTATAGTTTTTAAAATTAATAACAGATGGCGCTGTTTCATAAAATTAGATCGCGTCATCATTGTGTTTGCGATCTGCCTATATAAGGTGACTGTTTTATTTTGTTTAGTGTGGGTTAAAAATATAAGGAATAAGATTGATTTGTGTATTGTTTAACTCCGATCAATCCACCCTTTCCATGCAAGCAACCCCCAGGACATTTGTCAATATACAAATTGGTCCTTCGTTGCCGGGTGTAATGTCCCAGTTTTGATAAGTCTTGGGGGCGGGAATCGAACAAGGCTTAGTTCCACGAAAGACGGTGGTAGTACCGTCTGGAACAACCCCTTGAGTACGCGTATCAGCTCTCCGTTGAGCTTTGTGGCGTGAAGAGGAACGCACGGAAGGTGGATGCCAGTGCTTCAGCAGGATTGAAGTCAGGCCTTGAACATCCAGTACCAGGGAGTACTGAAAAGAAGACCAGCACCAGGAGTGTTGGTACCAACCAGTACCAGTCGGGTACTGAAGAACAAGTACCAGGAAGGGCGCTGAGCAGCAGGCTGTACCAGGCGGGGTGCAGTTCAGCGAAGGCGAGCGTGTCCACCGGTGGGCGGGCACAGCAGCAGCGGTATACAGTGAAGTATATCAACCAAAGGTGTGTAGTGAGTGAAGTGGCGGTGTTACATGGACAAAACTGTGAGTACATTGACATATTTGAGTTAAGGATTTAGATTAGGCAATTTGAACTTTAAATCATCATTCCCTGAACCTTTTTCCCAACTCAGTTGGGGTCGGCTTTCCAGTCTAACTGTGATGCGGCTGAACTTCGATATTTTCCGTGAAGCGACTGCCATCTGACCTCCACAACCAATGGTCTAATGACCAATGGCGATATCGAAGTTCCAAGTTAGGCTGGTTGGACTTTTGAGGGCTCCAACTACCCGCAACGGCTGCCATAGATGTTCGTATGGCAACCGGGACCGACGGCTTAACGTGCTCTCCGAGGCACTTATAAACCTGCGATAAATACACACATAACTTCGAAAAGTATCGAAAAGTCATTGGTGTGTGCCATGGTAAACCTGGGATCGAACTCGAGACCTCGTCTCAGCAGTCCATTACCCATACCACTAGGCTACCGCGGCAATTTGAACTTTAAATATTAGAGTAAATTAACTTAGAATAATTTGAGTATAGATTGTAAAAATTCAAAGTTGGTTTAGGGACTTAGAATAATTTTAAGAATTTGGTTGAGACGGGTAACCTATGCCCGATTTTTTATTGAGTAGTTTGAATTTCAAACACTTGTAAAATTTTCAGAAATTTTAACTTGAAATTTTCTAAGTCCATAAATTTAAATAAATTGTGTTGAAATGGAGTCTAAAATATTTTTGCAGGAAGATATATGTGCTAGAATAAGAAAAAATTATACTAACTTTAAGAAAAATCCTAAAGATAGACTCACCTGCGATTACATAGAAACTAAAGTAGAACAATTAGAACAACTGTGGTCTCAGTATAGAGACAATCATAAAGAATTAATAACTTCTTCAGACATTACATTATTGAAAGCAACACCTTATATTGAAGAAGACTTTTATAACAAGACCGAAGTTGTTTATGAAGAGTATAAATGTCTTCTTAAGTCTAAGATAAGTAAGTTTAGTAAAGTTTGTAGCGAAACTAATAGTTCATTCGAGGACAGATCTCGCCGAAATATTAAATTACCAACTTTAACTATTCCAACCTTCAACGGAAAATATACGGAATGGACGACGTTTAAAGATCTATTTCTTAACCATGTGCATAAAGCAGATATTCCTGATATCGAGAAATTACAATATCTTAAAGGGTTCCTCGCGGGAGAGCCAGAGCAAATGGTCAGGAATATCCCCATAGCTGATGGAAATTATAAAAGATGTTGGGAATTACTAGACGAATTTTACAGTAATAAAAGATATTTGTCGCATCAAATTTTAAAGAGGTTATGTAACCAAAAAAAGGTTGGTACAGGAGTAGGAACAGGGTTACGAGATTTAATTCAAACAACGTCTGAATGTTTAGGTGCATTAAGTAATTTAGGAGTTGATGTGTCTACATGGGACTTGATAGTCATACATATGTTGTCACCAAAGTTGGACACTGAATCAAGACAAGCATGGGAATTAAATATTACTCAAGCAGAAACTGAGGAACTGCCAACCTTACAACAGTTCTATAAATTTTTAAAAGGCAGGTTTCGGGCTTGGGAGGTACTTGATTCAGAGCACAACGAAAAGAAACAGCCTTCTCACAGTGATAATAATAAGTGTAATAAAGTTAAGACATTTCATGTATCAGAAACCAACAAGGTTAAAAAATGTAAATACTGTAACGAAGATCACTTCACTAGTCGATGTACTAAGTTTACGGAATTGAGTTTGGACGATCGTCGGTCCTTTGTTGAAAAACAAAACTTGTGTTTCAACTGTCTCGGGGCAAACCATTCGGTCAAGCAGTGCCGAATTAAAATAGCATGCCACACTTGTGGTCGTAAGCACCATACTTTGCTTCATTTGAGTAGCAGTAGTAGTACGGTTTCTCGGGACGGTGGTGAGGGTTCATCGATGAGCGACGAACTCACAACAGCTGCAGCGGTAGTATGTCACTCGTCTGAAAACAAAATAGGTGGTCAAGTCTTATTGGCTACAGCTCTGGTAAGAGTTGAAACAAAAAATGGCGGTAGTCACATTGTGAGAGCGTTATTGGACCAAGGGTCGCAGGCCTCCTTCATAACTGAAGCTACAGCGCAATACTTAGGCTTGGAAAAGATTGCAGCTAGAGGTCTGATTTCAGGCTTAGGGGGAAGTAAAAACATCTGCTCAAAAAATGTGGCAGATATAAACCTGACATCATTGCATGATAATACCAAATTGTTTAAAGTGAGAGTTCATATCCTGCCCCGCATTACCAATATTTTACCGAGCAGGAGATTTATTAAAAAAGATTTGGTTAGCGATCTGCCATTGGCAGATCCGCATTTTAACGTGCCCAACAAGATTGATATCTTATTAGGTGCAGAAGTGTTCTGTCAAATCATTGAAGATGGAGTCAGAAAAGAAAGTGGCATAGTAGCATAGAAAACGATTTATTGAGAAAATTCTGGGAAATTGAAGCAGAACCTAATCATAATAAGAAACATATACTTACGGAAGAAGAGACGAGATGTGAAGAGTTCTTTGCTGCAACGACTAAACGTGATGAAGATGGTAGATACATCGTTCGGCTACCATTTAACACAGAAGAACCGGAAATGAAAATAAAGAACAGTAAGAAAATTGCTGAAAAAAGGTTGAAATCGTTAAAAGCAAAATTAGAGAAAGCAAGTGACCTAAAAGAAAAATATATAGGAGTGTTAAAAGAATATCTTACCTTGAACCATATGGAGAAAATACCTGTGAAAGAAGTTAGTAAAGAAAAAAGTGTATACTTACCTCATTTTGCTGTATTGCGCGACGATAAAGAGACCACAAAAGTAAGAATAGTGTTTGATGCGTCATGTACAGGGGAAAATGGAACATCGTTAAATGATTTGATGATGGTTGGACCTACGTTGCAACCGGAACTCCGACATCTATTGATGCGATGGCGATCTTATAAAATCTGTCTCTCAGCTGACATTGTTAAAATGTACAGACAGATTAAAGTAGCAGCAGAAGATGTTGATTGTCAAAGAATTCTCTGGCAGGAAGATGAAAATGAAATAGAAGAATTCAGATTATTGCGCGTAACATTTGGTACAGCATCAGCACCATACTTAGCAGTGAAAGCTCTACAACAGGTAGCAATAGATGACGGTGATAACTACCCGATGGCCGCTGAAAGAATAAAGAAAGACTTCTACATGGACGATTTACTATCAGGATGTGAGAATGTGGAAGACGGAATTAAGATATTCAAAGAACTAAAGGAATTACTAGGAAAAGCAGGATTTACACTTCAAAAATGGTCTACAAACAGTGAAGAGCTACTAGTGAACTTGAAAGAAATAAAGCAAGGAATAGAAAATGATGGGGAATTAACGCTGAAGGTAGATGAAGTAATGAAATTGTTAGGACTTACCTGGAACAGGACGCATGACGCATTCCAGTACACGGTGACGATGCCTGCTATGAAAGAACCGGTGACAAAAAGATTAATAATTTCTGATATAGCGAGGTTATTTGATCCATTAGGCTGGGTTGCGCCAAGTGTTATAGTAGCAAAGATAATAATACAGAAGCTGTGGATATGTGGTGTAGGATGGGATGATGAAGTACCTAAGAAAATATATGACGAATGGATTACTTACCGTCAGGAACTTATCCACCTACAATCTCTAAAGATACCGCGATGGGTTCACATAACAAGTTCGGTGAAACAAGTGGAACTTCATGGATTCTGTGACGCTTCAAAAGCAGCATATGCTGCAGTTATATACATTCGGGTAGTTGACACACATAATAACGTCACATCGACCTTGGTCACAGCAAAAACCAAAGTTGCGCCGATAAAACAAATCTCGATTCCGAGATTGGAGTTAAGCGGTGCGGTATTGCTGTGTAGGCTTTTGCTGGAAGTAGCCGATATTATGCAGATTCCTAGCCAACGCATTTATGCATGGACAGACTCCACTGTGGTGCTAGCATGGTTGAGTAGCCATCCAAATAGGTGGCAAACTTTCGTGGCTAACAGGGTCTCCGAAATATTAACATCCTTTACGGCAAACCAATGGTCGCATATCTCATCGAAAGAAAATCCAGCAGACTGCGCCTCGCGTGGAATTAAACCATCAGACTTGATTCACAACTCGCTATGGTTTGAAGGACCTGAATTTCTAAGAAAAGAAATTATCAACAGTAAAAAGTTGGAAGACAACGATACCGATTTAGAAGAAATTAAGAAAGTACATATGGTAGTAGAAGATGATAAGTATTGGGAAAGGTTTTCAAGTTTAAACAGGTTAGTTAGAGTGATATCTTATTGTAGGAGAGTGTTAACTTGGAGGAATAGAAATAATCAGAACAGAGGTAGTCTGAAAGTGAAAGAATTGAAGGATGCCTTAGACGTGTGTATAAGAAAGGTGCAAGAAGAAGCCTTTAAAGATGAAATGGATAGTCTCAGGAAATTTGAAAAATTAGCTAAGATAAAAGGTCCATTAAAAGCATTAAATCCGTTTATAGACAGTAATAATATTTTAAGAGTAGGGGGTAGGTTAGAAAAGTCAAGTTTGAGCGAAGATAGAAAACATCCTATTTTGTTGCCTAAACGGTCTGTCTTCACTGATTTAATTGTAGCAGATGCTCATTCCAAAACACTTCATGGTGGTGCACAATTAATGCTGACGTACTTGCGGTCAAAATATTGGATTTTAGGTGTTAAACAAACTGTTAAGATGTACGTACGAAAATGTGTAACCTGTGTACGGTACAATGCCAAGATCTCTCAACAGTTAATGGGTCAGTTACCTTCCGCAAGGGTGACCCAATCGAGACCGTTTAAATCCAGTGGGGTAGATTATGCGGGTCCTATACTAATTCGATCTGCCAAAGGAAGAGGTCAGCACGCTAGTAAAGGGTACATTTGTCTCTTCGTTTGTATGGCTACAAAAGCTATACATTTGGAGGTTGTTTCAGATTTAACATCTGAAGCATTTTTAGCTGCCTTTAAGCGTTTCGTCGCGAGAAGAGGCCATTGTGAAGAAATGTGGAGCGACAATGGCACTACATTTGTTGGCGCAGCTAAACAATTAAGAAATATGTTAGCATCTGATAATTTTGCTGAAAAACTAGCAGCACAGGGAACTGAGTGGCACTTTATCCCACCCCATGCTCCGAATTTCGGCGGGTTATGGGAAGCTGGCGTAAAGTCAGTTAAATATCACCTTAAACGAGTGATAGGGGAGTCAACTTTGACTTTTGAAGAGCTGTCGACTGTATTGGCGCAGGTCGAAGCTTGCCTTAATTCTAGGCCCATGGCTCAGCTCGATAGTGATGAGGGCGAGATAATAACACCGGGGCATTTCCTCGTCGGTGAACCGTTGCTTACTGTCCCCGATTTTAATTATGAAACATCAAATATAGGAACATTGCGTAGATGGCAACTAACGCAAAGAATGATGCAAAGTTTTTGGAGACGTTGGTCTCATGATTATTTAACATCTTTCTTACAACGGCATAAGTGGTCGGGTCAAGGTGCAGAACCTGAGGTCGGACAAATTTGTTTAGTAAAGGAGGACAACATGCCTCCCTCAAGGTGGCTGCTTGGTCGAGTCGTAGCCAAACATCCAGGACCCGATCGACTAACTCGGGTCGTATCTTTGCGCGTTAAAAATAATATTATAAAACGACCAACATCAAAAATTTGTGTTTTGCCTGTGGCAACTTAGAATAATTAAAATAATATTGCATGCAGAAATTGTTGTACTTTATTTCAAATGTTTATTTTACCTGTGTATTTTAAGATGTTGCTAAAATTGTTTTGAGCTGTACATCTCGGTAAAAAAAAAAAAAAAAAAATATATATATATATTTTGTAAAGGTGGGCAGAAATTGTAAACTTGTTTTGTATAAAAGCCCAAAATTTAAAAAATTTGGCCTTGGTGGGCGGAATGTTTAAGCGGGTTTCACAAAGATTGAAAAATTATAGTTTTTAAAATTAATAACAGATGGCGCTGTTTCATAAAATTAGATCGCGTCATCATTGTGTTTGCGATCTGCCTATATAAGGTGACTGTTTTATTTTGTTTAGTGTGGGTTAAAAATATAAGGAATAAGATTGATTTGTGTATTGTTTAACTCCGATCAATCCACCCTTTCCATGCAAGCAACCCCCAGGACATTTGTCAATATACAATATTATTATATTATAAAGTTGTAATCTGCTATAATACAAAAGCAAGTTTAAAAAGTGTAAGTAAAGGAATAGCACTAATTAATGATTTGCATTTCAATATTGTTTTCGACTTAAATAAATTTTTTTCCGCTGAATGGAGATAATTTTTTTTTTTTAATTTTTTATTCTAAACTGTATTTTCTGTATTTCATGAATGAAACCCATGTCTGTTTTGGCTTTTATGTGTTCACATAGCATAGCCCTAATTATAGAACTACATTTCAGCGTGATCAAATTCATAACAAAAAAAATCCCGCTGGCTGGAGGTTTGGTTTCAACCATCATTTACTCTGAAAATAATACGGAACAAATTCTAGTTCTATTACCATTCGATAGCCCAAATATACCAGCATATTACCTATAGGAACTTAGGCCTACAGGGCAACTGTTCCCGTTGAATATAGTTACGTCCAATGCTTAGTGACTACACAGAAAGTCGATCCCTACTGAGTTAGAAAAATAGGTAGTTAATGTGATATTAATCAATACATACTCTAACCAACTAGTAGAAAAATAAAAATGGGTAATTTGTAGTTGCCACAAGTAGAAGAAAAGAAAGTAGATCACGGCTCATAGACAAGTGGCAATACGTTGGTAGTTGTTTAGTCAATTTGAATAGTATATAATGTTCAATGTAAGGGTTTTGAAACGTATTTTGACGTTTATGACAAGCATGAATAAATGACAATAAATTTATTCTATTCCATTCTACAAAACGATTACCACTTGCCTATGGGGGCTGTACTGTTAATTTTATTTGTTAGTGTATAAAATAAAAAGATATCTATCGACCACCAAAACGCAGGAATACAAAATGTAGTCTCGTGCGACTTCCATCTTATTTCTTCCATATATTTGGTCTCAGATCTAGCAGATTGTTTATTTATTATACACTTTATTGTACGGTAAGCTGCATAAGTGCATGGATAGCTTAAGATCGACAATCCTATGAACTTTCAAAACCCCAGTTTATAAAAATATAAACTAGATGGCGCCAGTGGTTTTACTAGCTATAAGCGCATTAGTAGTACCTAGTAGCAAAAATTATTTGGTTAACTCAGCTCAAGGATAATAGAAATAGGAATGATGTTAGCGAACGAACAAACTAGCAAGTCACTGAGTTTAAGCAGCTAATAAATAAATTGAACTACCCACGTAGTTCATTTATTTATATATTAAGTTCATCCTCTAAGAATAAAACATTAAGTTAAACTAAAAAAATCTAGTAATATTCTATTTCAACGCATGATTAATTTGTAATAATATACAAAAAGAAGTGAAAATGATGTTTCGGATACAATAAACTACTTTGATAGTTTTTCTTACATTTGAAAAGTAGCGCGGCGCCATCTAGTGAAATATAACATAACATAAACAACCATGTGAACCATTTTACTTTTTTTTACAACAGGTGGCGTTGAATACCGGCGCAAACGATTTAGTTTTTGTAATGTCCATGCACTTTTGCAGCCTACTGTACATCAAGTAAAAATACATAATCTATAAGGCTACGGAAGCAGTACAATTATCGATTTAAGGTAACGCGATCTCTGCCAGGCAACCTTCAGGGACAGAATCATCAACATTTTCCGACAAAAGATATTTTTCAATAATAAGGTTGTACTCACGTGTTAGCCGGCAGCACCCTGCCGCCGAACACGTAGATGGTCTGCGTGTCGGGGTCGATGCACATCTGGTGGTCGAACACCAGGCGCGGCCCGCCCGCCGCCGCCGTGTCGCCGCACACCAGCGACCACTCGCCCGACACCACGTCGTACACGAACAGGTCGCTCTGTCACACACATCAAGTGTTAGTACATCTTACGAACAATTTCACTCAGTTATGAACTTCTTCTTCTTCTTCTTCTTCTTAAAATGGCTTCTGCAGCAGAATAGCCGCAATTTTGCCAGTCTCTAGTAAATGTAAACGTCTTATAAAATTAATGGCGAGACGCCAATGTCAAGTTTCAAGTTTTAAAAAGTCTACCAGAGCCACGTTAGCTACGTCAGTAAATTCGTTTCCGTATTGGATTTCGATTCGATAGGCTGTCAAAATCAAATTAAATGTCAAAATCAAATTAAACGTCAAAATCAAATATAATGTCAAAATCAAATTTAATGTCAAAATCGATCACTATTATTAAAATACTAAAAGAAAGCCAATTCTAGTGATAAAACGTTATTTATTTTTCCTCGATATAATGTTATAAAGAATCACAATGTCAATGTTCTTTCTAGAAAAGTATATTACAAAAGTACCGTTTTCGACATTTGAGAGTAAGAGGTGGAATCGAAACTGAATTTTAACGTAAACCTTGCCAAACTATTAACAAAAACACGAAGAATGAGGTGTATTGAATTACAATAAAATAAAAAATACTTACTTTCATATTACTGGCAACCCTCTGTCCATTATCGAGGTACCTGAGAAAATAATTTAACATAACATAACATACAATATTTATGACGTTATTTTTTTTTACTTTAGTTTAATGACAGACAAAAAGAAGAAAACACTTCGAGAGTGCCGAGAGAAGTGTAAATTTACCAGTTTACCATAAAGATTTGAAATGAATTGTCACAATTTGGATTTCACCAGTGACAATAAGTTTAAAAGATCTGAGAGAATGAATGTATGACGATAAGTATCGGTACATTACCTGCCCAATGTGTACAGTCGCCTGTGCACGGGATCGAACACGCACTTGTGGCACGACCGCGGCGACGGGCCGCCCATCTCTCCGCTGTGCCGGCACAGCAGCGACCAACGCTCCGTGCGAGTGCAGAATGACCACAGGTCATCTAGATCTTCTGTGCCGTTCCAACCGCCGAATAGATACAGCGTCCCTGGAGATAAATATTGATTTAGATGCAGTCAGGTAAAAAAATAATTGGAATATGGATGGATATTTGATTTTAAAGAATGTTAAAAAATTAAAAAAAAAGTTATGCCAAAAAGCTTAGAATAAAATCCAGGATTATTTGGATGGTAAACAAACCTGGAAATGAGTTGTTCACTCGACTTGCTACTCAAGCAAATTTCTGTATCTAGACTAAGTAAATAATTGTATATAGACCAAAAAAAAAGAAAAGCCCGCTGAGTTTCTTGCCGGACTCTTCTCAGGCCGGGGCCGCGTTTCGATTCGGTGGTCGATTTGCACACTAATTTATAAAATATTGTTGATATTGACGTTTTGTAAGTTCCGTTGAAAGGTCTATACAGAATAATTATTGATTTTGATTTTTAACTTACACCATTTTTACACATAGTTATGACTGAACGTGAGTTGGTCTCGAGAGGAGTGACCATCGAGATTTGGATGAAATCTGGCACAGAGATATATTATAATTTGGAAGACACACCATTTTATATACCAGGATACCAAAGGATCGTGGTCACGGATACAGAATACAGAATGCAATATTTCTGTGACCCTTGTAGTTTTTGCATAATGTACCAGGCTCACAGAAACTTCAAGGGACATAGTAGATCTAGCGAGAGATATACCTGTGGTGGAGTCGACGACGAGCTGATGTCCGCCGCGCGGCCCCGGCTTGCTGTAGCTGCCCCAGTAGTCGGGCTCCGAGCCACCCGCCGGCGCTTCCTGCGACGCAACACGCGACAAACAACATTAATACACATCCTGTAGATTGAGTATGTGCTCTACTATACCGGTTGATTTTATAGTGGTTTCGGGAAAAAAGATTTTGGCCACAATTTCGATAGTAAAATCGTGAGGAAGTCCTAATTTGGCGAAAAATTTTTTTTTTTTACACGTCCCATACATTTTTCTGTTCACCTGCACATTATTGCCATACATAAAGTAATTATTTTTTTTCCAAAATTAAAACTTCCACTCGATTTTGCTACTGAGACTGTGTGTGCAACAAAATATTCTTTTTCCGAAACCGCTATAAAATCACCGTGTGCAATAACTTCTATGTGTAGTTTACATGTCTTGGACCTAGGTCGCAAGTCTTTTAAGCGGGGCGTGAGAAAGCATTTGACGAGGACGTCAAGCTAAGTGCCACCATTGTAACACTTTATGTGTTTGTGATGGTGACCCTCTTTCCTGAGACTTTGCCTTGAGCTTACCATCAGACAGTGAAGTCAAATTGACGTGTCCGAAATAATATAACATACATAGATACATAAACTCACGCCTTTATCCCCGAAGGGGTAGGCAGAGGTGCTAGCACCCACATAGTAATAGGTGGCAAGCCTATTGCCATTAACCGGGCACTTATAAACCTGCGATAAATACACACATAACTTCGAAAAGCATCGCAAAGTCATTGCTGTGTCATGGCACACAGCAATGACTTTGCGATGCATGTAAACCTGAGAAAGATCTCGAGATTTCGTCTCAGCAGTCCATTACCCATACCACTGGCCATGAGGCCATGGCGCGCGCGATTGTTTTTATTTATTGTATTATCGAACCGAACCCGTAACCGAAACCGTTTAGTCGCACGGTCTACCGGTAGCCAACAGTGGTCAGTGATAGGCCATGTCCTGCATAACGCTTCTGTATGCCATCGTCACGTAAGTGTTCGCACAATGGTGTTTTACGCTACTATTACTTTGAAATGTGTCACAAACATCATCGCTTCCCGATAGCGCCCCATGATGTCCACACTGCCCATACCATTGGCCTCTGTACACAATAGTGATGACATTACATTCAATATTAAAGTAATGGAGCGTAGGCACACAAAAAATGTTTCCTGCACACTGCGCGACGCTCGCAGGCCAGTCAAGTCGTGACCACGGGTGCTGCAACGCACCCGAAACGTCGACAAAAGTAAGTGTTCAAAAAATATATCGCGTGAAGTCCCGATAATCATAAACACTATGAGTAAACGCCGCGATAGTTTAAAAGTTACACAATAGTGATGGCTATTGATTGTACGGTGATTGATATTGTCGTTTTGTAAGTTCCGTTTAGTGGTCTATACAGAATAAATTTTATAAATTTTGAATTTTTTATATATTGTGCGTACTGGAGGCTTAACATGTATGTGTACTCACCGAAGTATCCGGCCTGGGATCCCTGTCTGAACACAGGAGATCGTTCTGTCTCGCTGGCGGAGGCGGAGGGGAATCCCCGCTCCATAACCTGTCTTCGACTAATGCAGAACATGCCGACATCTGTCGCCAAGTAGGCTTGTACGGTTGCCACGACATGTACCAGTCTAATTCACCATCTATAGTAAGAAAAAATCGTACTTTATTAGAGATCTTAGTATCCATTTGAGAAATCACCATCGTTACATTTATCACATCGCTGGGCTAAACCACTAACCGATAGATCAGAATCGAACTTAAACCTCTCATGTGCTTTTGAGAAGTCTAGTTTAAGAAATTGCAGTGCTTTCACAATGTTAACTTTGAGATCATAGAAAATATTTTGGACGTACCTGCAACAGCTTCATCAAAAATCTCTTCTGCCAATTTGAAGTCTCCGTTTTCCACAAGCGCATTCCACAGTCTAGACTGCAGATCTCCTTCCAGTCTTACACCACTCTCTCGAGATAGCGCCTCGAATGCATCCTTATAGCGGCGTCTGCGCAAGTGCTTCAGTAGCAGCCGTACGGCTTCTTGTTCTTTACGCTGCGACATAATATGACATGTTAATACACTATTTGAAGAAGTTCTAAACTTTCGGTTAAAGTACATCATTTCTGTTGGACTGTACACTAAATAAAAAAGTTATACGATATTTCATTCAATAAAACACTAGCGATATTTACATTGATTAAAATTTATATTCAAATAACTATTCACTGTTAAATATGACGAGATATTTGGCATATTTTTCGGTTGGTAGGAGAAACCAATATTTCGGCGCTGATCGCCATGATCACGGGCGGTGTACTGAACAGTATGTATGTACCAGCATGACCACGGTTGACTGATTCCGTCATATTTAAAAGTGAATATGTAAATTAATATGTCAATATAAAATCATCTATATGATTGTATGATTGTAAAAAGTTTATATTTGTCCGCGACGGACGCAAAAACTACAGGACGGATTTCGATGTGGTTTTTCTTTGTTTGAAGTGGTTCGGTCCGAATTAAAATCTTACGTTTGTTTGATTGCAATGGGTTAAGTCTAACCAGAGTTATGGTTAGAAACATAGAATTTAAGTTGCACATATGGCGCTTAGGTCGCGATAACCGACAACCACGCGGGCATAGGCTAGTAAATTGTTTTATGAAAAGCTATGTATATTCATTTATGGCTAAGATGATTGCTAACTTGGTACGCGTTTAGTTAGTTCTGAGGGCCTGTAGACCGTACAGTACGGTAGGTGTAATGAAATGAAAATAAACTCACTAAATTGATAGTCTCCATGACTTCATTCATAAACGCTTCTTGGTTCTTGCCCTGCAGCTCCACATACCATATTGTGTAGTTATACGGCGGGCCCCATGACTGTAGGGGCACTATTTTGATGTACTGCACCGGCAGGTATAGGCCTTCTATTGTTTTGTGGCGAAGCCTGAAAACTTCTGCAGAACTGTCTTTTTTGAGACCACTGTAAATATAAATAGATTGGGTAATAAAAACAGTCTATTTCATATACAAAACCATCCTTGCTAAGCTATGGTTCTTTTTGTTAATGGAAGGCTACAAGTTTTGAAGTGTGATGTTAAATAGCAAATACTACTGCAAGAACTGGGCTAGTAAATGCAAAAAGGTTTTATTTAATCCTGGATCAGCCACTGTGGCGTGTCATCTAATGTTGCGTCTACATTTTTATGTAACATTTTACTGTGACCATGTCAAAAGTGCATGTCCATCGCTTAAATGACTGACTACTGACAGGATATAAATTTTTGGTTTTGCTTTTCTGTTCAATTCATCATCATCTTTTCAGTCATAGGATGTCCACTGCTGAACATAGGCCTCCCCCATTGACCTCTAGTCTGATCGGTTGGAGGCGGTCTGCATCTAACCGGTACTCGATTATGTTCGCCTAATTTGCAAGTTCGTAATTGAAATCAAAATACAGCTGTTCAAATAATGTTTAATAAGTGATTGTAGGTACTTATTATAATATGTGAGGTGAATATAATGCGAACTCTATTTTAATAATAGATAGGTATATTACTATTTCAAGGTTGATGAAAATTAACAATTCATTCATGGGCAAAAGTATAGTCAACTAATTTGTTACAGTAATCTTACTGACGGTGTGATGAAAGTGCTTTGCAACATTGCCATAAACTACAAGGGATTGCTGATTCATATTGATTATATATTTATTTAATTTTAATAACCTTTATTCAGACAAATAATTATTATAAGTCTGTGTGCCTTTTATAGGCAAAGGCCTCTCCCGGTTCTCTCTATTTGTCTCTACCGTGGGCTCTTGTTGACCAACCTACGCCTACTGTATTTTTTATTTCATAAACCCATTTTCTAGGAAGTCTCCCTCTCATCCTCTTTCTCTTTTTGTTCCCTTGGCTAAGGAGTACTCCAACTATACCGAGTATTAATATATTTTGATATTTTAGAGCAATCTACACAAAGTCATTCACCCAGACCAATGGTAAGCATAGTTTAACTAACTTTTGTTACGGGTTCTAGAATGCCTAACCAATTAATTGTTTCCTTAATTGTTTCATATCCAATCTAAACAAACAGTCCCAAATCAGTAAATCCTATTAAACCATGTGCAAAGGAAAACAACAGATTCTAAAAGCATCCATAATGTTAATTTTTAAAATCAACACATGGTGTTTAAATTACCTAGATAAGTATTGTTAATTCACTTTTAAATGATATAGTTGATAAATGTACAATTATTCTAAGAAAATTTTTTAGACTACAGGACACGAAACATTTCCTGACGTGTCTTCAAAGCATGCGTGCGGGACTTACGCATTGTATGTTTATATACATATCTGTCTTTATAGATAAGACATTAGAAGTTGATATGAAGATCAAAAAAACTTCAAGTCCTTCATAATATTCTATAAAAACCATGCGGTAAGTTGCACCGTACTATTTATCACTAATATGTAAACACCATAATGTAAAGCTAATTATGGTTTAATTAGGTCTACTAAATAGAGCAAATACATTGAAAATAAAATCAAGTTTTTGGTTAAGACTTAACAAACAAGTTTAAATACTTATCTAAAGAACTATCATCAAAACTACTTACCCACATGTCTCAATTTAATACTTTAAATACAACATACTAGGAAGTATTTATTGTTTACTGTGTTATTGAATAAATAAAACAATTATGTAATAATTTTTAGGAGTACGTTTTTCTACTTACGCCGATAGCAAAGGTGATAAGTTATTTTCATCAATGCCTCCAAAAATTTGAAATTTCTTCAAATCACTGACATGAGCCTTCAAGTATTTTCCAAACTTCACAGTTTCCACTATTGCCGGCGTTTTTAATTTTAACATGATGAACTGTGGTTGTGTAGTACTGTCTGTGAACCATCTTGAAAGCTGATCTGAAGGAGTATTCACCATAATGTTCCTAAAAATAATTAAAACAATCACTGATTTATGTCGACTTCCAAATATTATATCATTTACATAGTTACTGTCATTATTTAATTAGCGTGCTCAATTGTTGCACACTAAGAGCGCAAAAATACCACGATACCGGGATTTTTATGAACAATAATATACATGAGGCAAATAAATATACTTACTCGGGTATATAGCTAGCTGAGTAACTCGAATATTTGTGTATCGTGTAACATAGTTGAACTGTTTCATGTTTATCTTCCATTTTGGAGTAATTCAACACCAAAATAACTGTGAGCTTGATGGGATTTTGTTGTTATTTCAGAACATCAACTGCGGTCGGCTAAAGCAAACTGAGTGAGTTAGACCATAGATTAATATATACATACTATAAAGACATTTGGGTGAACGATGTTGCCATATTAAAGCGTGGTATTTACTTTAAAATCGATACACAAAATAATATGGACAAAGTTAATCGATTTATTCCGATCACGTAGGAAAAATTTAATCTTATTCCATATTTATTTTAGTGTGTAATTTCAGATATTCAAAAGTAAATTTGTTCTTTTAAAACATGGAACATTTGTTAATTGATTCTAACATAGGAACGCATAATAATATGAAGCGAGCATATGTAGGTATAATTAAAGTATTGATATCATCATTTTGACCTTCACCCTAGTCATTTATTACACGTTTGACATGGTTGACCGATCCGTAATAGTAATTACAGTTTTTTGTTAAAAAACATTAAATTAAACGGTTGGTAACGTCTTAAAACAAAAACATATTAATAAATAAAGTAAATATTCGTAATTTCTTTTTGGTGAACGTGATTATAACACAAAATGGCACCAAACTCATTATATTATATATGCCTAACATTTTTATTGGTGAATAGTGAAGAGCCAAAGCAAGTAGAAGACAAGTGCAATTTTCTCGATACTCAATTACAACAAAATACATTTAAACTACTCAGTAAAATGATACCTCCTCAAATGGAAGGAAAATCGAAAGGTGATGCAGGCAAAATTGCAGTCATAGGTGGATCAACGGAATATACAGGAGCTCCATACTTTGCAGCAATAACAGCCTTGAAGGTACTTATGAAACACCTACCTTTATGATATAAAATTGCTATAGTTTTATTGCTACTCATAAAAGTTAACATTTCATGAACCGGTATAAAAATATTTTTAAAATTTTCTTGCATTTTCAGACTGGTGCGGATATGGTATACGTAATAACAACTGAGAATGCATCACCAGTAATTAAATCATACAGCCCTGATCTTATCGTTTATCCTTTTCTCAATATCAAATCAGCATCGAAAATAAGATCATTATTACCTAAAATGAATGTTATCATTATTGGACCTGGATTGGGACGTGAAGTTGAAACAATGCATCTGATATATGATATAATAGAAGATTGTAAGAAATTAGGTAAACCTTTGATTATCGACGCTGATGGACTTTTTGCCATATCTCAGAACACATCGGTTTTAAAAAATTACCCTTGCCCTGGAGTTATAATGACGCCGAATCAGCGCGAAGCAAAAAGACTGATGGAATCTGTTCTTAGTAATTCCAGTAGTTGGTATACATATTGGGGAAATTGTGTTGCTGTTTTAATGAAAGGTGAAAAAGATTATTTTCTGTCAAGTACGCCTTCGTATGTTTGGGCTGCAATGGGAGGAGGATCGGGACGCCGTGTTGCAGGTCAAGGAGATATTTTATCTGGAGCATTAGGCACGTTTTATGGATGGGCTTTAAAAACAGAGTTATGCAAAAGTGAAAACAATACACAATTAGCTCAAAGTGTAGCAGCATATGCTGCAGCAAAATTAACTAGATTATGCAATTATAAATCGTATGAGGTACATGGTCGAAGTATGATTGGTTCTGATATGATAAATCAAATTCATACAGCCTACGACGCTATTTTCTCTGAAACTCATTAAAATGTCGAAATATAAATTTTGATGTTTTCATTACGATAGCCTCCGCCTCTAACATCTACCTTTATTCCACAACCTGAGCATGCGTCGGATCATATTTCTTTCCTATCGCACAGTTTCTTATCGTAATGTGTGAGTGCGAATTCCCTGCCTATGGTGCGCGGTACGTGCCTCTGTGGCATGGCAGTAGTGAACGCGACTGCTATGCAGGAGATGCGGGTTCGATTTCCGCTCACTGCAAATATTTGCATGCATGAATATTAGACTATCTGCACTGGTCTGGACATGATGCCGGAGAGCACGTTAAGCCGTTAGACCCGGTTGCCATACAAACATCTATGGCAGTCGTTACAGGTGGTTGGAGCCCTCAAAAGTTCGACTAACCTTACTACAGAACTTCGATATCGCTAATTTGCTTTCTAGTCGAACTAAGATGTTCAGTCGCATCTTATTCAGACTAGAAAGCCGACCCCAACAGATGTGGGAATAGGCTCTGAAAATGATGATGGTCAGCAGTGCGATAATATAATGTCGCTGTGGGCATCATGTTGAACAATTCCTCTGAACATAAACCATTATAATGGCGATAAAATGCACAAAGCGAGACAAAGTCCCACCTGAGGCTGAGAGGTTCCACACCGTTGAGGATCGTCCGTCGTCGGCAAGCCCATACTCAAGTTTGGGATTATCGACGATCCTCAGCGCCAACGCTCGTTCTTAAGTCGCGAGTCTAAGGGTTAAAGCTGGTATGAGAACTCACCGGTAAAAGGTGATGGCATTAATCGATATGGAGCTAAACCTGCTCTATAAAGGAGGAGTCTAAGTACCTGCGGTGCTGGACTTCACTGGAAATGTCAACTCCAAGAATTCGAGAACTCAAGAAAATGGTAAGTAGCTGGTGTGTTCGAGAATTTTGGAGATTTAGGGATATTGGGACATTCTGTGACCGTGTAGACAGGCACCGGGGTAAAAGACTATAACTTATTGCGGAAGTAAATAAGTAAACTAAGTAAGGCCCTGCTACGCATTTAATAATACACTACTACATTATTCCTACATTTATTATACATCCAGTTTTCCTCCTAGCACTGGGATTCCAATGTGTCCCTGTCTCCTACTAGATATTCCTGTTTCATTTGTAGTGCGGAGTGTACACGAGTGCGCGCGTGTGTAAGTGTGTGTGTGTGTGTGTGTGTGTGTGTGTGTGTGTGTGTGTGTGTGTGTGTGTGTGTGTGTGTGTGTGTGTGTGTGTGTGTATGTGTGTGTGTGGTGTGTGTGTTGTTTATTTTCATACAACTAGGTATGTGAACTTGCTATATAGTATTGGTGATTTGCATTTGTGGTTCTGTGGGATTGAAGACTTGTGGTAATACGCTTAGTCGGTACAGGGAGTAAATTGGAAGACAGCCAACCCATTACAACCTTCAACACGTTTTCGGCATTTAACTTTGTCTCATTAGCATACGCAAATATATCGCAGTGAGGTATTTTGAGCAAGCAGAATTGGTCGACATTTGGAAGAGTGTTGTCGATAACACACTGCTCTGAGGAATACCACATATTACGTGACTTTCCTCACTTAAATATTGTTCAATTCTGACCCACTGTATCCGGTCTGTTAGGTAGTCTTTCAACATTTTGAAAGGTAAACGACCGTTTTCCAATTTTGAGAAAAGGATGGGCACAGATACGGAAATGCTTTAGAAACGTCTAGAAAGATTCCAATAACTTTGCATCTTTCATCCATTTTTTTATAATTGTGTCAGTGAGGCTGTATGTACACTGCGTCTTCTGTAGATATGCCTGAGCGAAAGCTGTAGGTACTTGTTTCCAGCAATAATATTAGGGAAATTGTTAAACGGTTCTTCAGTAACTTTTTCAGTATTTTAGACAGTTAATATCGACGGGGATGCTGCAAACCTACTTAACTAGTATTGGTCGTATCCACGTAACTGCAATCAAAACAACAATTTTTGAGGACACCTCTATGTGACTTCACCCTGCCTAATGCAAAACTGTAGGTGAAGTTCCAAGTAGTGGTGTGGGTATTTTAACAGGCGATTCCGAATCAGGAATCTACATCTACTGGCGGGCAATCTTAAATTGCTTACATTTGGTCTCTTGTGGACTACCTGGTGGCACTCTTTGAAAGAGTCCATGTATCTGAATCAGACTCTCCTAGTTAAGCGGGTTTGCAGTATCCCTGACGATAGGTATCTAAATCTATACTAATATTATGTATAGAAAAGAGATATTACTTATCTATTAGCCAATATTAATAGCCTAGAAATCGTTTTATAAGCCATCGGCTGCTTTATAATCTGAAGCTCCTGCGGTGCGATGCAGGCATGATGAAAGCATTCCTTTACAGTGAAAACTCGATTAAAAAAATCGATAACGTTATAAATTCTTCATCTCCCCACTATATTTGGTTGTATAAATATTATTTACAATTATGGCAATTACAAATATGTCAAAGAGGCGCACAATGGTAAATCGTTCAGAAACTTAGTTAACTCGCACTGCAGTTCTTTCCCATTTAAAACATCTAAATGACTTGACAATATTGTTACTTTCCCATCACATAATTAAAACAACATCATGTTATCGTTGTATCAATGTGCTCAAATTTTCACAACCAAATTTTATAGTTTAATATGTTTTTAATTAATTCAAATTTTAGAAATGTTTTAATAATGAAATTAATGTAACAGCATTCGGAACGCAACTCAGTGTTTGCGTTTACTTATCAAAAATATTTTGTGCATTTATCCATTACAATAAATCCAAGGCCGCTGCAAAGCTATCCGCTATCAATGTAATTATTGAATTGTTATTTAATGGTCAAGTACCATGGAAGAAGAAATCGAGGAATGTATTAGGAAAAAGACACAGTGGTCGCAATTACCTGCACCAGTTAAAAAGGTAAACTTGTGATGTTATTGTCACTAACTATGTTTATCAGTCATAATTACAATATCTAATGAGTATGGATTGCATGCTCCTGACTGTTATTGGTTATTATAGATTCTTGTGTGCGATGTGATATTCACTCACGAATATTTGTCATTTCAGCTTTTGAGTGACTCTCCCAAAGAATATGAACGATATATATTTGAATTCAGTATTAAAAATCAATTGAGATACAGGGGTAGTCTTGGTAAGTATTCTAAAAACAGTAGGTATGTTAATTATAATCCAAACATACATAGATTTATCATATATACCTCAGTGGAATCAAAACAAATATAAAATAGTGAGTAAAATAACACACTGACTCTAATGACTTGTGACTGTATTAAATTCATTTGTTAGTTAATATTTACTGTCTATCTTTATTATAATGAAATTGCTGAATAATGAAATTCTTAATGTTATATGATAAAACACTAGTAATTAATACTGAAAAAACATAAGTTATGAGTGAAAAAAGGGACCTTCTTCATCTTATCCAAATATGAGGGCATTGCAGCCATGTGCCTATATGTATATTGTATATGAAGTGAAGGGGAAATGAAGGGTGAGATGTAGTGGATACTTTACTTTAAAGGCAGTTTCCTTTATAGTAAGATAAAGATCCACTCTCTCTTTTCGAAAATTCTCAGTAAAATGATATACAAATTTAATAATAATTATGTTTTCTGGTTTATTTAGTAAGAAGCATCCGTAAAGATGAGAAGAAGTATTATGAGGCACTTGTGCAGAGCAGTATACAGAGGCTCATGCTATATCCCTATCACTTAGCTGATATGATAGTCAAAGGTAAGCATGTAATCAAATTTAGATCGGAAAAAATTAATCCTTTGAACCTGCGATCTTTCCCTTACAGGGTGTTCCCCTGTTACTATAGTTTTGAAGCTTTAGAAATTCTCTTATACAAGGATATTTTACATGAGTGTCCTGGCTCATCGGTGAAGCAAGCTGAAATGAGTTATGATTATTAGTCGAGAGTAGACGAATATTACACATGATATTCAAAAATTTTATTTTTGTATTTTAATCTGTGATCAGTCCCATTTTTTTATCAACTATGAGTAGATGTGTATGGTCAGCAGGTGTGTGGGAAAAGGGATCCTCCTCTTCCTCCTTCAGTCACAAATCCAGCTCAATTATGAGGTTCCATTTTAGCCACTTGGCGTAGTTTATATTTGTGAGTTCTACAGCCAGGGTGTTTGGATGCATAGCTATCCGCTGTTTGTAGGTGGCTGAGAATATCTTTATTTCTTCCTTTTCTGTATTTACTTTGAGCTCCTCATGCAGTTCACTATTCCTCAGCAACCATGCAGCATTTGCCAACCTTCTCAGAATGCCATTCTGTGCTCTCTGTATAATTGTGACATTGGTTAAATAATTTTGAAAGAATTTCAGTATAAACTGAAATTACTAGTAATTAAAAATTAACTGCTTGTGTTAGGAGTGAATACACGTCGGTAGTGTAATGACCAGGATTTAAACCTAAAACCAAAAATCATAAAGCTGATTAACTCCTTATTTACTAAATTACCAACCACTTCATCGAAAATATTATTAAGAATGAGCGCTACTATTACTTCGAAATGGGAATTACTTTAAAAAAATTATAACATTAATTTACAATTACAAACATTAATGCAATCTATTAAAACAATGTAATACTTCTTTCAGGGGGTTAGAGGGTTTAGAGGGAGACTATGGACAGAACCCTGTCCATAGTCTCCCTCTAAACCCTCTAGCCCCTATATTCAACACTACTCACTACATGAGAAAGATAAAAGCCATCATGTTTATTTTATTTTTTATTTTTGTAGGATTGAGGATAACCCCGTTCATTTACTATGTTGAAGTGGTCGCCCTACTGATAGAACTGGAGAAGAGTTATGATACCATGCCAAATTTTACAGCTGCTGATTGTGAGTATTTAGTGAATCTATACTAATATTATAAGAAGAAAGATTTGTTTTTTTGTTTGTTGGTTTGTAACGAATAGGCTCCGAAACTACTGGAGCGATTTCAACAATTCTTTCACTTATAAGAAGCTACAATATCTAGGAGTAAAATAGGCTATATATCATCATGCTACCATCCAAGGGAGTGAACACTATAAATAATAACAATATAAATAATACTGTTAATAAAGGAACAACTGAATGGGTAACAACGGCTTGGGTCAAAACGACCTACTGCTACCTGCCTACCTGTTTCAAACGACCTCCGTGACGTACGTATGAGTCACGGGTTTCATTCCCGCTCAGTGCAAATATTTGTGTGCATGAATATGAAGATTTGCATTTGTCTGCGTGTTCTTATGTATAATTTATGTATGTATTTACAAAAAAATGTATCTAAGTATGTATATCCGCATTCTAGAACCCATAATACAAGCTAGTTAAGCTATGCTTACCAGGAGGGTTGTATGTAGATTATCCTAGAATATGTATAATTTATTATTATTATTCTTCTTTACGATTTTATAGGCCTCAGGTTACTAGGCATAGGCCGCAATGAGTATCTAGAGCTCGTTGCGAAGTCCCGCTCTTTGGGACGACGGGGGCGTTCGAAGGCCATTCGTGCGCTTCTGCCACGAGTACCGCTGAATATACCAATGCAGCCGTGGTGGAGAGTAGAACTTGGATACGTTCTTGAAGATGACGTAAAGGTAAGGTAAAATTAACTCTATCATAGAAGTTATAGAGCATAAATTTGGTTGTTTTTGGTTTTGAATTTTTTTAATCCCATAATATATAAAACAGGTACTGACGTATTCGATTGAAAAAAATGTTTGAATGTTATTAATATTAAATCTAAAATCGAAGCCATACATCCTAAGAACAGATGTCGCTTTTTCTCATAATGTAATCAATCGTATCTAAAACATATGTGTGTCTATATATTTAAAACTTAAAGCATCGCCTAATTTGGTCAAATTCGGTCGCGGTCGCCAAAATCGGTGTTGGTGTTGGCCGGTCGGTGTCGGTTTTGGGTTAGCTGATTGAACAAACTGGCTGACCAGCTAACGCTAACCACGTTGATATTACCAACAAACCGAGCATCGATTCCTAAAAAATGAAATTAAAAGCTATTAAATTATAACATCTAAAATTAAATTACTAAACATAGTTTAATATTTTGACCTTATTTTATCCTGTAAGTTGCAATAACAATAAATTTTCCTCACTAAAACCGTTTTGTTATCCTGAAATCAGTTGTATGGCGAATATGGCATGCTGACGCTTTTTTGTCTCCCTGCAGCCACTGAGTGAGAGTGAGAGAGCACTAATAGATTTGCTAATCGACCGCGGATCGCACACCGCTGGCACACTGGACTATAATGACGTCAAGACTTTATACAGGTATGACTTGATATGGGTGTTTTGACCAATTAACACACATACATACCCTTCCTCTGTGTATGATCAGACACAATGATACATTAGAGGGCAATACTTTCATACATTTCTTTTTTATACCACTTTTTTACATCAGGGGCGTATTCAACTAATTTTGTCTGTTGACCATTTGATACTTTGATTTTTATTCTTTTCTCAGGTCACACAAGCTTTTCTCTATACTAGTGACTAGACCATGGCAATCACTCTAGTACTTTATGCCTTAAATAGTAGGTACCGCCCAAGCATGTTCACAACCACGAAAGTAACACACATTCACAATACATATTGCCTAGCGATTTGGATTGGAATTAAGTGGTTTTTTTTACTGGTTAGGAGATTTTATGAAAATGATGCATTGATGCATAAAAATACAAGAAGAACAAAATTACAATCGCAGTAGAATGCTGGACATGGGCGTCTCCCAATGTTGCCAGGCTTTGGCCTACTGTTTCCACACTAGCCAGACGGGTTGGTACAGGGTTTAATTTCGTGTTTTCCTACTCTATTTTTGAATTTGTCGCCTCTTACGACACCTTAAGAATGAGATGGGGTCACCACGTGGATATTTATATAGTATATTCAATAAACAAAACAATTCAATCTATATATCCTTGATATTGTCGGCGTCCAATGCACATGTCGATATTCACTCACTAGTCTTCCAATCCACAGACGCGGGCTCATCTACCTGGACGTACCTATAACGGCAGCTGATAAAGTGTCAGTGCCGCCGCTAAAGGGCTTCGTGATGAACCGTATCGCTGGCGATTACTTCGAGACCCTTCTGTATAAAGTGTTCGTGTCGATAGATGAACATACCAGTGTCGCCGAGCTGGCTGCAGTATTGCAGGTATGGTATTTCAATTTAGAATATCCTTACTAGTCTAGAATTATCGTCGTCATCATCATCATCATCATCATAATCATTATTTTAGCCATGATCTCCTGACATCTGAGGTTATGAGTTGACTAATTTTGGTTATTGCGTGAGCGACTGCTGCGAATGAAAAAGCATGATGAGGCCGTCTAGCTGAGTGTTTGCAATGGTGACCCTCTTTCATGAGACTTCGCCTTCAGCTTAACATAAGGCGAGGTGAAGTCAAATTAACGTGCCATAAATAAAAAAAAAAGAAGAAAGCCTGCGCCAAAGCAGGTATACCAAATACCAGGTGAGGTTGGCCTGGGCTCTGAAAACAAGTCAGTTAAATCCGATATACCTTTTTACAAATCTAGAATGTATACTCTATACTACAAATTGTAGTGCTATAGTACAGGCCCGATCGGTACTAGCTTAACGCATCCCAAGTTTACAGTCTGTCTAAACTGACATCGATTGTCATTAATAATTACTTGTGTGCGTAAAAGAGGTGGTTTGGCGGCATCATTCATATCACAAACTTTTCAAAAGTGTAAAATTCGTCTTTTGAGCATTACAATAATAATTAAACATCAACTTTAATTCATTTAATGTATGATGACGGAGAAAGAACCACCACATCTCATCAAAAGGGTCTCATATGAGAGGACTTACGGAAAATTACGCAGACGATATCACTGCAAGGGAAGGATATCTCGAAATAAAACACTATACCTACCCGTCTGGCTAGGGTGGAAACAGTAGGCCAAAACCTCCCCATATTGGGAGAGGCCACTGTCCAGCAGTATACTGATGAGGCCGTCAAGCTGAGCGCCACCATTGTAGCACTGAACGTGTTTGCAATGGTGACCCTCTTTCATGAGACTTTGCCTTCAGCTCAACATCAGGCGAGGTGAAGTCAAATTAACGTGCCATAAATAAAAAAAAAAATCCGGTTAATTCATGTGAAGGTCGTTTTTGTTCAACAACTTCTGAGGGCGACTGTACTTCCGTTATTCGGAGATCGACATGTGCGTATCGTAACTGCGTACCTACTTGTAATAATCTAATCGAATAATCAGCTTTATCTGATAAATATTTTCATTTAACTATAGTTGGGTATAGTATCTAAAGCATTTGCATACTTGATATTTAATCGTCAGTAGATTAGTGGTTAAGGAGAGTTAATCTTACGATAGAGAGGGCCCGTGTTCGAATCTGTGCCATTACACTACCCTGTCCAAACTAGCAATTTAGCGTTGCTGGAGGAACAGCGAATGTTAGTAATTCTTAACGAAAAATACAACACAGTAAATACTTCGTAAATATAATTATTAAAAAAACAGCACAACAGTTTCATTTCACATAGGTAGTTCAGTTTAGTAAGATAAGTAGTGATGTAATACAATATGTTTGGCCTATAAACGCTATTCGACTATGACGTAATTAATTTTATATATAGAGGATTAAAGTTTATTTTACATTGCCCAGTGATATATGCGATCATGACTGTACGACCTCTCGAGCTATTATACGATGTTTAGCGTTAAATTTAGCGCACAGCCGCAACACAAGGCCAATTATTATAGATTGAATGATTAGCCTGAATAACATAATATGCCTCTGGGGTAGGCAGAGGTGAAGTAACACCCACATTTCACCAACGTACTATTCGGTGACTATTTTGACTATTATAATGGTAGATTGCGCTCAGTGCAAATATTTGTGTGTTTGAATATGAATATTTACATTGGTCTGGGTGATAAAATGTATGTATTTACCAAAAAAATGTATCTATGTATGTTTATCCGCATTCTAGAACCCGTAACACAAGCTAGTTAAACTATGCGTACCATGGGTATGGGTGACGTTGTGTAGATTGTCCTAGAATATTTATTTATTGTTTATTGTGAGTCCATGACTCGTGCCTATACCTAATAATACCTATACAGTCATTCTGTATTAGAAATACAATCAGATTTCTTACAAAATAATTAACGAATTCCGTCTGCATTTAAGTTAGTATAAAATGGCGCCTATCCACATTACGTATGATCTAGCTAAATACTAAATGTATAATCTCACAAAATTGATGCAGGTTGAATGCGAGCTAGTGAAGCAAGCGGTTTCCCTGTACTGTCGTCTGGGCTTCGCGAAGAATTTGCAGCCTCCTCCCGTGGCACCACAGCATTCGTCATGGAAAGACGCTGTTACCACTCACAACCACCAACCGTATGTATTTTTTGTACAGCACTATGGATAGTATAACGAAACTTTCGACCATGGAATATAAATCAAGGAGAAATTGCTCTTAAATCTTGGTATTGTGGAAACTAGTGTTTACAAAATCTTACGTCACACTAAACAGTGGAGCGTTTATTTATCTTTTTTAACAGAAAACAAATCAAAAATCAAATGTCAGACTCGGCGTGATATAACATGGTTATAAAACGATACACGTTTTGCATTTGTTGTTGTTGACGGGCGAGTTTCTGAAATTTATTTTTACTTTATGGGTTAGGTTAGCGACAGTACTTTCTATTCAAACTAACCAAAGAATGGAAAGGGAAAAAAGGAACTCCATCCTGGGCCATGCTCCAATAAAGAATTATTAGATATTCCGTTGTAAGCCACTGATTTTGCCACTGATGGTACAAAACGTGAAAATAATTCTTTACCACGTCATATACCAGAATAACAATTTCATTGTATACCACTGGGTCTGCGAAATAAGTTTTGTACACTCAGTAATAAAGCAGCGGCATATTTTCGTTATTGATATGTAACTTTAAGGTTTGTCAAAAAGTAACTGTAATTACTCTTCTCTAGGTTCAATTTAACCTAATAATGCGTCCATTGAACTCATGAGATAATATTTGTCATTCGCAGATACAGTCAGATAGCACCATTGACATTTGACCCCAGTATCGACGATGATGCGATTCAGATGGAGCCCGTGATCATAAAGGATATACCTTCCACCTCTAAACAGGTATTGTCTCACTACAAGAATGTACTGCTCCGATGGTGCGTGAGGGTGGCGGGGGGCGAGGTAAAGAAAGAGAAAGAAGAATGAGTCGAGAGCGAGCGAGATAGAGCTGTGAGCGTTGGCGGCGAATCTCGGCGGACTGTGGCGAACTGACCAAATCTGATGGTCGATACTGCCGGCCACGCCGCGCTCACTGTGGGAGCGGTACAGCGCTCGTGGCATATTTTCATGTTTATGTACAGTCACCTGCAGTAATATGTATACGTTTTAGAACTTTTTCACATTAAACTTGTCGAATATTACCGTTTCATGTCATAATGTTGACTTGTCATTTATTATTGTGACAAGGTTCCAAAGTGTATGCATATTATTGCAGGCGACTGTACTAGTAGAATAGGAAATAAGTATACACTGCAATAAATACTAAGCGGTTGACTATTTAAGCTTGCAACATATGTAGTGTCTGCAGCACTCTCTGTCCCAACTCAGTTGGGGTCGTCTTTCCAGTATAACTTCGATATTTTCCTTGCCCGACTGCCATCTGACCTCTACGACTAATATGGATAGTTAAAACCCCAAATTTTTTGAGACACTAACTACACATAATGATTGCCATAGGTATGCAACCGTAATCGACGACATGACATGCTCTCCGAGGCACGGTAAACCCAAAACAATGCAAATAGGTTTATTATATTCATGCGTACTAATATTTACATGGAGCGGGAATCGAACCCGCGGTTCCTGCGTTGATGTTGAATGTACTACCGCCAAGATATTTCAATAAAAGCCTTTGCTTACAGAGCCAGGAGGATTACACAGAGAATAGCAACCATAGTGGCGCTGGTCAGAGAGTAGCTTTGCTGTTTGATTCTACGTTAGCTGCGTACCTGATGATGGGGAATCTGTCGCCGGTAACCACTACGTCATACTCGAAGAGACCTCGCCTGGTGGAATATTATGGTCCTGGGTCATAGTAGACCACAAGGCGTGATCTCACTTAGACGGTATTTTGGTATGTTTCCATTTATTAATGTAAGATTTGGTTACAGGATCTGAAGAGTCATGCGGTTACGTTATTCGAAGTCGGCAAGCTGCCTGACGAGAGTCTTGATAGTTTATTGATAGAGTTAGATAAGGTAAGTTCGTGAAAGTGCATACTGGCAAATTTGGTAAAACTTATAATATGCAACTTATATTTTTGTTAGACGTGTACTTGATATACATCGTCACTAACCATATCTCGCTTACTCTCTCTCTCACTCACACATATACACGCACGTACACTTACACGCACACGTGCACGTGCACGCTAACGAACACGCACACGCAAACGTACTCGGACTCACGCACACGCTCATAAACCTCCTCTCGCTCTTTCTCTCTAACACAAGATACCTATCACTTTTAGGGGTCTTTAATTTAAATGTGTCATTCCTTCCAATAGGTGGTAGCCGATCCAGAGATAGAAGGCGAAGCCCGGCGGTATTTAGCCGCTGCAGCGTGTTTGCGGATAGCGCTGCGAACGTTACGACCGCGGCTGCGACCGTTGGACTTGTTGCGATGTGAAGCGCTTCACGCTTTGGGAGCTGCTGCGAGGACAAGACTGCTTGAGACTAAGTACAGGTAAAATAACAGCCACACATTTAAGGATGACTTCGCTACACTGACCGTGTCGGCTCGTTGACTTTGCGTCGTTTGTTTCCAAGCGCCTTGGATTAGATAAGAATGCAGCTCGGTGTAGTCTGAGTACGTCGGTACAAAATAATTAATAGACGCTCGGCCACAGGCTGACGCGCACTCTATATAACTGAGCGACGTATTGTTGTGCGGCAGGCTGGTGCTGTCGACGGCGCCGCTGTCCCGCGAGGCGCGCGCGGGCGCGGCTGCGGGCGCGCTGCCGCACGTGGGCCCGGCGCCGCCCGAGGCCGCCACGCCGTGGATGCGCCTGTACCTGTACCACGTGGCCGGCTACGGCCCGCCCACGCTGCTGCTCACCAAGGGTAACTATACACAGTATCAGCTGCCGCACGTGGGCCCGGCGCCGCCCGAGGCCGCCACGCCGTGGATGCGCCTGTACCTGTACCACGTGGCCGGCTACGGCCCGCCCACGCTGCTGCTCACCAAGGGTAACTATACACAGTATCAGCTGCCGCACGTGGGCCCGGCGCCGCCCGAGGCCGCCACGCCGTGGATGCGCCTGTACCTGTACCACGTGGCCGGCTACGGCCCGCCCACGCTGCTGCTCACCAAGGGTAACTATACACAGTATCAGCTGCCGCACGTGGGCCCGGCGCCGCCCGAGGCCGCCACGCCGTGGATGCGCCTGTACCTGTACCACGTGGCCGGCTACGGCCCGCCCACGCTGCTGCTCACCAAGGGTAACTATACACAGTATCAGCTGCCGCACGTGGGCCCGGCGCCGCCCGAGGCCGCCACGCCGTGGATGCGCCTGTACCTGTACCACGTGGCCGGCTACGGCCCGCCCACGCTGCTGCTCACCAAGGGTAACTATACACAGTATCAGCTGCCGCACGTGGGCCCGGCGCCGCCCGAGGCCGCCACGCCGTGGATGCGCCTGTACCTGTACCACGTGGCCGGCTACGGCCCGCCCACGCTGCTGCTCACCAAGGGTAACTATACACAGTATCAGCTGCCGCACGTGGGCCCGGCGCCGCCCGAGGCCGCCACGCCGTGGATGCGCCTGTACCTGTACCACGTGGCCGGCTACGGCCCGCCCACGCTGCTGCTCACCAAGGGTAACTATACACAGTATCAGCTGCCGCACGTGGGCCCGGCGCCGCCCGAGGCCGCCACGCCGTGGATGCGCCTGTACCTGTACCACGTGGCCGGCTACGGCCCGCCCACGCTGCTGCTCACCAAGGGTAACTATACACAGTATCAGCTGCCGCACGTGGGCCCGGCGCCGCCCGAGGCCGCCACGCCGTGGATGCGCCTGTACCTGTACCACGTGGCCGGCTACGGCCCGCCCACGCTGCTGCTCACCAAGGGTAACTATACACAGTATCAGCTGCCGCACGTGGGCCCGGCGCCGCCCGAGGCCGCCACGCCGTGGATGCGCCTGTACCTGTACCACGTGGCCGGCTACGGCCCGCCCACGCTGCTGCTCACCAAGGGTAACTATACACAGTATCAGCTGCCGCACGTGGGCCCGGCGCCGCCCGAGGCCGCCACGCCGTGGATGCGCCTGTACCTGTACCACGTGGCCGGCTACGGCCCGCCCACGCTGCTGCTCACCAAGGGTAACTATACACAGTATCAGCTGCCGCACGTGGGCCCGGCGCCGCCCGAGGCCGCCACGCCGTGGATGCGCCTGTACCTGTACCACGTGGCCGGCTACGGCCCGCCCACGCTGCTGCTCACCAAGGGTAACTATACACAGTATCAGCTGCCGCACGTGGGCCCGGCGCCGCCCGAGGCCGCCACGCCGTGGATGCGCCTGTACCTGTACCACGTGGCCGGCTACGGCCCGCCCACGCTGCTGCTCACCAAGGGTAACTATACACAGTATCAGCTGCCGCACGTGGGCCCGATCTTTGCAATGTAAAAGAATCATGTTTTTATTTTTACTCACTGCGTACTTTTATCGATACACTCACTATTACAAAGCCAAAGACTACCAATATTGTATTATACGTTTTAGGCACTCAACTACGCGCGGTACCACGCCTGTTGCTAGGCTACTCGCGGCTCACGGTATCCTGGTGGGGCGCGGAGGCGGCGCTAGAGGGCGCGGGCGCGGCGGCAGGGGCGCTGCCCGCGGCGCCCGCGCTGCTTGCCGCCAACACGGCCCTGCGCCGTGGACCTGTCCTGTTGCAGGCACTGGGCGTGCGCCAGCCTGCGCCGCTGAAGCATTTGATGTTTCCGCCCGAGGCCGATACTTGTCCAGGTAGGCGAGCTATGACTATGAAAATATATTATGGTGTAGTAACTGTAATAGACAAAGGGATGATTTTGTGGTTTGGATAAAGCAGTCCCCCTGCAAGGGAAAGAACGCGGGTTCGAGTGTGTCGGAGCATAATCTCACGATCAATTTTTACCATCCCCCACTCCTCGTTATGTGCAATCATGTCCTTGATTTCAAATTTTCAACCAACAGATACCAATTCGTTCATAAGTATCGCAACAGTAAACGTCCCCCTTTTTTCCCGAATTTCGAACCTACCAAAAAAGATTTCGACTAAAAGAAACGTGCCAAGTTTGGTCAAAATCGGTTAATAAAACACCCTCTAGACTGGAACTGACCAATCAACACACAGATACGGACAAAAGCATAATCGGCCACCCTGTCAAAACGGAGTCATGTGCTTGCTCGGTCAATAAACATTATTATGAATCGTACCGACCATTCACAATGGTATTACAATGAAATTGTTACTTTTGCAGAAGCACAAGCGATGTGGTCTCGTCACGCGGGGTTACGCCGTCTGTTGAAGCGGCTACGGTTGACTCGCTCGGTGGGGTATGTCACGCTGGCAGACATCGGAGTGCCCGACCTGGGCTGTGCTAGACCACCGACCACCGTACAATTGGGTACGTATACTGATATCTAATGTTGCTATAGTTAAAATGAATTGTAATATAATCGTCGATATTATGTCGAATAGGGGAACCCCGGAAGTTTACTAACTCCCTGTCACGAGTCGAGGGATCTACTTAGAGTTTCTCTCTATCGTGTTATGGACCTAGTGAATCCATGGAATGCTAAGTTCGTCTTATATACAGGGTTTTAAGGAAACGTTGTAGAAGCCGAAGGCACATGGTAGTACTCCGGGTACGCTACAGATTAATATTAAAAAATACGAAATTACTACCAAATGCCTTCGGCATTGGGAGCGTTTCCCTAACATTCTGTATTATTTTAATCATCAAATCCACTAGTATAACAACAAGTAGCAACGGATGACGTCATCCGATGCTCCGTCAATTCTAAACAGGAACTAACTGATGTAATTTGCAGCCTGCGAGTCCACTGTTGTAATTATGACATTACACCTTCCGATTTTAAAAACTGTAGTGGACTTTTAATAGATTTTTTATCTGTGTAAGTACCAATCTACACCATTTTTTTATCATTAGAACTGTTTTCACAGTACATCCCAGAAAGAAGAAAGATATATGCGGCATAGCGAAACCTGTAAGCGAGATATCTTTATCATCAACAGAGTCCACCGATAAGTACAGCGAAGAGTACGCCAAGTCTCTAGCTAGGCTGCAATCCCCTATCGAGTCTCACTTTGCTGTTACACCAAACACTGAAAGTAAAAGCACTTCTCCTGCCAATGGGTTCACTAGCGCTGATTGTGGCCAACTATTGTGCGACGAACTCGACAATCTAGCTCTAAACGAACAGAAACACGCACAAAGCAAAGAATCCATAGCTTGTAGCGACGACCTAGTACCTATACATTCCTCATCAACCAGTATTGAAGAACTAAAACCAGATAAAAAGCATTCCAATGAAAATTCTACTAGCAAAGATTCAATCTCCACTATCGAAGATCTCGTTCCAATAGGTTCGACCTCAGTCAGCAGTGAGAATTTATGCAAGAAGGGCGATAAGTTGATGAACCAGTTGAACGATTTGATGAGTCCAGCTGAGGAGTCAATATCGATGTTCACACAGTTGAGTGATAAGTTGACAGAGATGTCGGCGGCTGAGGCTGACAGCGGAGTGGATACTGCACACAACATATCCGATGACGAAACTTGTAAACCTGAGGTATGTTTTGCACAAAAGTTTCTTACTTATCTGCTAGTTGCTTAGTTGCTTTAGCTAGTGAATGTTTTTAACTATTTTTTGAAGACTCAGTACTGAATGTAACTATGTAGGGAATGCGACTGCGCAAAGGATTCGATCGAGGATCGATTCCCGCAGTGTAAATATTTGTGTGCATGAATATGAAGATTTGCATTGTTCTGAGTGTTTCTATGTTATAATATGTATGTATTTAAACAAAAAAAAACTAAGAATGTTTATCCGCATTCTAGAACCCATAATACTAGCTAGTTAAGATAAGTTAACATGGGTCTAGGTGGCGTTGTGTATATTGTCCTATAATATCTTCTTATTTATGCTAAAAATGCTACAAAGTGCGTAACCTCGTACCAGGTGCGTCCCGCTTAAAGTATTATTTACCTAGGAATTGTATACATTTTTTTTGGAATTTTATGACATGGTAACCTTTATGTCAAGTCTTATTTTGTATTACACACATTTTCTTTGCGTTGTTCTAATTCAAATGCTTCTTGTATATGATGATGAAGATGAAGTAGGTACTGGAAACTTCACCAAGGGCTTCTAAGGAGATTTGATACTAACACAAGAAGTCACTATTCACAGTAATATGATATGTTACTGTATGTTTATATTGTACGCGTTGCCCAAGATGTTATCTCTAAAAATTAATTTTTACACTTAAAAGTTCGAATTTACACTTATTCAAATTTTAATTCTGTGATGAGTTTTTTCTCGGCCTGCCACCGAAAACCTCAGAAGGCAACACGTGTATTAGTGACGTAGTAATGTTGTAACAAACCATTTCTTTTTGTTACAGAGATGGACGATACTAGATCTACAGTTTGGGGTACCACTGTTCGATGAGGCAATATGTGAGAAGATATGCAAATGTGTCGTAGAACGAATAGCTAAGCCCGAACTGTAAGTATATACGAGTATAACAGAACATAACATAAACTCACGCCTTTATCCCCGAAGGGGTAGGCAGAGGTGCTAGCACCTACATTTCGCCAGGTTATGTTTAGGTCCCAATGTACGAGGGATGCCTTTTAAGTTTTGTCGTTTGAAGAAAAAAACGCCACTAGGACTTCGAAGCACTATTTATTGTTTTTCAAAGTATTCACCACGTAGCTTAATATACTTTTCCATTCGCTCAAACCAGTTATTATAACATTTATTCCACTCTGAAGTGGGGTTGTTCAATATGGCTGGCTTGAAGCGTCGACTGCTTCTTCACCGGACTAGAACCTTTGACCACGAAGAATTTTCTTAATTTTAGGAAACGTAAAAAATTCGTTAGGCCTTAGGTCAGGACTGTATGGAGGATAGTCAAGTAATTCTACTTTTTCCTGCTTCAAATACTCAATCGTTTGACGAGTGCTGTGTGAGCTTGCGTTGTCGTGGTGAAGGATGATGCGTTGCTTTGAATTCGATTTTCGGTTCGGCGATGACTTGTGGTAAACAAACTGTTTTATACCACTCTGCGTTAACTGTTCTACGATCTTCAAGTACAATAGTTGCAATGTGACCGGTTTTTCCTACGAACGTGGCCACCATTTTCTTTGAAGTGCTTTGAGAGCGAACAACTTTAGTCGGCTTTGGTTCGTTTTGAAAGACCCAGATTGTAGATTGTTGTTTGGAGTCAGGATCGTAGGCATAGATCCAAGATCCGTCACCACTGATGATGTCGTAGACGTGGTTTGACTCTCCTCGGTTAAACCTTTGCAGAGTTCTTTTACACCATGTGACACGGGCCGCCTTGTGATCATCAGAAAGCAGGTGCGGTATCCAACGGCAAACTAGCTTTCTCACACCAAGTGCTTCATGCAAGATCTTCTGAATGGTTGTCCCTGAAATGCCTAATAGAGCCTCTATCTCTAGATATGTCACAGGAGGATCTTCGAGAATTAGCTGTCTCACAGCAATGATGTTATCTTCAGTGAAGGCGGATTTTGGGCGTCCTTCACGAGATTTGTCACTAGCACTAGTATTTCCACGCTGGAACTCTAAATACTAGCGTTCGACAGTCCGCAGACATGGGGTTTCATTACTGAACACAGATGTGAGCTCTTCATAATAGTGAAGCCGTGTCAGGCCTCTTTTAAAATTGTTGAAAATTATTGCAAGAACATTTTCCTTAGAAAGATTCATTTTCGTACGTGACCTGACAGATTCCAATCGACGTTGTGATTAAACAATAGCATTAATCCTAATAGTTTTAACTGTTTTAAGATTCAAAATGTATACACATTCGAATATAGAACAGTTCCAAATTTGAAATTGCCGGGAAATATAGAAACGACAGAACTTAAAAGGCATGCCAGGTAATAGGTGACCCCGACTGTAGCGGGGATAGGCTCAGAGATGATTGCAGATGATGTTGATAATGATATTGGTCTAGCTGCAGGAGGTAGTATCCTTCGATACAACTTCTGAATCACAGAACTTGCATTCCCTCGTCATCCTTGCGCTGATTCCGGTCGCAGCAGATTTTTCCTAGTTAAATGCATTCCCTATGTAAGCAATTGATATGATAAATTGCATTATTTCCAGATTAGAAAAAGTGAAAGATGATAATGACTTTATTCGCTCAGATGTATTGAAATTTGTATCACAATGTCAGGTGAGTTACCTTTTGTTATACTTTCAGAAATAAATACAATTTATTCCTAAGGCTTATTATATGTATAGGGTGGCATTTTTACACCTTACTTAAAGGGAAAGTCATCATGGAAAGGTATTTTTCTGATTGCATCTGAGCCCTAGGCAAACTCGGAGCTCAGGGTCCGTCTTCCCTATCCGGAGAAAGATGTGGAAACTGTAGACACCTGAGAGAGCCTTTGATGGCCCTGGGTCAACCGGGGCGTGAGGGATATGCTAGACTAGAGGTTACCTCACCCTCGGCATTTGATAACCCGAAATGTCCGTGCGGTTTTGGTTCGAGACCGATATAAGGACGCTTGCTGACTTCGGGGAGGGATATCTGTGGAGATTTCCGCACAGGAGATAGAAAAAAGGTTTCGTCTTCTTGCTTTTACCTTGAGGGAAAGTACTTACTGTAAATACTGAAGATAACAAATTTTACTCAAAGGAAATATTTAAAGATTTTCGAAAACTCGCTTGCCACACTCAGTAAGTGAACTGGCTGACATCCGAGAATGTATTTCTGTACTTTTATGGCACTAGTACATTCTGTACTTTTAAGATCAAATCTTCAAAAAAAATGTCAATTTAAATTATTGATAAATCTATACCAATAGGTTTTAAACAGTTTCCACACCATCGGCTAATCACATATTCTGACATTTTCAGTACTATCCGGGCGAAGACATGGGAATTGTGAAACGCGGCACCCTCGTACCTTTACCTAGGAAAAATATCGCATTTGAAAACGGCAGGATCAGTGAGTGGGCCGGCAAGTGAAGCCGTGTCGCTCGTCGCCATATCTATCCATCCTTTAGAGCGAAAGAGACAAATATATGTTTGTAATACCGGATTCAAGCTTTACTAGACGTTATGTAGGATGTTTTGTTTTAATGTTGTAAGACATTGGATGGGGAAGCTATCCGTTGAGATTATGATAGTGAAAACTATAAGCTTTCACACACTAGAATGTTGTAATTTTCGTGATTTTCTTGCAAACGTGTTATTGCAATATTCTTTCACTTTCTATCATAGACAATAATGTTCCTACAATAGTGTTAATTCAGCTTTTATTTATACTACGCTTTAAAAATAATGACCGCTCTGAACTTGCCACTTTGATTGATTCCAAAATAACCACTCATTACTATGCAGCGGTTTCCAAATTGTAAGTTTATATATTATCCAGCTTTTAATTTGGTAACACATTTTTATCTGGGGAAAAAAGTTCCCATGGGTTCCCGTAATGTGATTAAATTACCTGGCCGTGGGTAAAAATTAGAGTATGGCAATATTTTTTTCCTGCTATGCACAAGTTTTATTTAGGTAGGTATAAGGTTCTTTTTTCAAACTTAGGAATTTATATAACCCAATTTCACCATCCATTGTCGTATAAACATCAGTATTGCGAGGAAACGATGCTTGACTTTTGGTTTAAAAATATTCAAATAGTAATACGAGTTATTTAGTTTTCGGACTTATAAGAATCAAAAAGAATTTCTATTTATAACATGGACCTGTTCACCATTGATATATTAATTATGCGGACTAAAGATTTTGAATAAAAGTAAATTTAATATTATTGTCACGTTTTACCTGTTTCACTCTGCATTTAGGTAAAAAAGTTGCTACCTCTAAAATTGACATAAGAAATAAATATTCTAAGACAATTTTTACCTCTCCTACGTACAGTCAACAAAAGAAATACCACATTTACATACAACATTATATGAAGAAGTGGTACCGTATCTCTTTCGTCGACTGTACATACATAACTACGTACATGCAGGTACTACTTACATACAAACAATAGTCACGCCTCTTTCCAAATGGAGTGATGTAATGATCAATTTATCACTTTGGCGCCCAAACCGGGACCCAAATGTTTTAAAGGATTTTTTGCTGAAGTTGCCGCCTTTGATAATGGTCGATTATTATACGACTTCATAATTTAGTCTGCGCAGAAAACGTCCTTTTTAGTTGATTTTAAAAGAATTTATAATTGTAAATAAATAGTAATAGAGAATAATGGTCAAACAGGTCCTATAAACATCCTTATATCTAAATGGCCTGATTATTGATTCTTGAAGGCTATAGCGTGTAAGATAGTTGCATCATATTGCTTAATAAACACCTATATCATAGTCATAAATGTACGTTAACTTAACGTTATGCGAAAGAGTGTTAAGGTATGTATTATAAATTTATAACCATTTAGGGCCCTGCGCTGCATTGTGCATTGCCATGAGCGCGGGTGCCGTGTTCGTGCATGAAATACTGCCTATCGTGCAGATAAATTTGCACAAAATCGTGAAAAAGAGAATAAATTCTATTCAAAAACCCTACACGTCGGACACATCGTATGTTTTTTTTTTTGCACGATTTTGTATTAATTTATCTGCACGATAGGCATGAGGCAGCGCATGTAGTTATTGTATTTAAAGTTCTGAATGCTCTTGTGCGTAGTTCGGTGGTGAAAAAACCATTCCATAAAATGATAACGTAATTTTTTGAAATATTTGACATGCTGTATTTCTTTTATGTCGAAAAAAGTTTAGACAAACACCAGTGTTTACATACACACACACACACACACACACACACACACACTAACACGCTGTACTAAGTTTACATTTTTCATAAAGCGTGCTCCACACAAGCACTTTATTCGGTCGATAAAACCGGACGCAGACGTAAATACAAAATTAACGACAGTATTAACGACAGATAATAAAGCGGGGGAAAGCTTTGGTTTTGGCAAATGAGCTGTATAGTTCTAAAGAATAACGGTTTTAAGCTTAAAACACAGATGCGTTAATATCGGTCACCTGATTTTGCGTTACTTCGCATGCGAATCCATATTCCTTCAACAAATTGCAACTGTGTTTTGTCGTAGCCGTGTTATGTAACAGGACCACGAGCGCTGTACCTCTTCCGTGGAGTGCGCGGCGTAGTGGGGAGAATAAACTGACAGATTGTCAGTTTGCCACAGACCGCGAAAGCTCACGCAGCCAACGCTCACGGCGGCTCTATTTCGCTCGTTAGACTATAATACAAAATAATGTACTACAAACTACAATCAAGATATCGTTACAGATAGTGGAAAAATGCCCCAATCCTGTGTGTTTTTAGTACTGGCAACTTTAGTAATATCTGTGAACACGAGTCTTCGTAATTAAACCTTTTCCATATTCATGTATGTAACCATTCTGTAATCTTATATTATAAATTATATTATGTAATATTCGTTATAATTTTGTCAGTATTGTTATGTGTTTCTTATGAATCAGAGATTTATTTATTGTTACATTTGTACTTATTGAAATATTTTAACCTTACCTGAGATTTAAAAATTATATAAGACTTGTCGAAGTTTCTAGATTATTTTTTTACAACAAAAAACTAATTATAAGATTTTAAGTTTCATTAACAATGCGTAGTCATAGTACAGTGGAACGAAATCATAGTCATAATTTCTGTTTAAATAGAAAGTAATTGGATACAGAAACGAGCAGCATTAGAATACCATATTGGATGAACATTGATGTTGAAATGATGGAATAAATTATTTCTTTATTGTATTTTTACCTATTCATTTTAAAAACCTCAACCTACTCGTAACAGATATTTACAAATCGGCGAATAGTGCCGTAAGATTTTGAACAGTCAGCATACTAATTGATTTCCAAAATTTTCTGTCCATTTGATTGGGCGAAGTTCTCTAGTATGTATAAATTAATCTATGGGCGAAGTTATCAAACCACAATTTTTAAAAATTACTGTAATGTCATTCATTGGGAGCGATAGTTAGTATGAATGTCGATAAATGGCTCCCACCATCGGCATCGCCCCAAATATGGTTGTATAGGAGAATTTCGAATGATACATTCGTGGTTTAGCGGTCAGTGTTCCCCCTGTTAGGAAAAGATCGCGGGTCGAATCCCGTCGAAGCATGAACTTTTTCCTATCTAAATGTGATTTAAACAGTCAGCATAGTAAGTACTAGTATATGTACAAGAATATTCTTAAAATCGTATGGCTCAGATTCGGTACTTAGCAGTCACACACAGGTAACGCCTTATTGAGCAACCTCAGACTTTTGATCGCCTCGAGTCTGACTTCTTATCTACCCGCATAGCCAATAGGAAGAAAGATAGATCCGTATTGATTACTGCACGGAAAAGAAACTTGATAAAATGATATGCCGATCTGCAGGATGTTGAAAAACTGTACCGAATGTAAAACCATAGATAGCCCGGATAGACAATGAAACTCATCATCGATATAAGTGTTCTGTGCTCACCATTGATTTAGAAAGTGAGAAAGACCCCCACCTATCAATGTCGTTCTATGACAGCTGTCATTAATGTCACTTGTCAATATTGTCATTATTTCATTGTCTATGGTTAATGTGCAAAGGCCGTGTATCGTATCGTGTGACAGTTGCTCGATTTTTCGGAAAAGTTCAGGAGGATTTGAGAACACGAAACGTCATTCAATTTGTTTTGGTTAGTTTAGTTTTGTTAGTTTGAGTTTGACGTATCAGGACATTATACCCTACATCCTGATTGTTTCTAATTGTATATTAGTGAAAATTTACTGCGGTTCAAAAAATTACACTGGCCTATCCGAGGAGACAAGATTTAGAAGGTATGGAAGTGGACCAGTTCGCAACCGAGATGCATACCGGCGAGGTGTCGCGGCTGCCTCTCATCGACGAGTCAACAGCTTTTGGAACACAGGCGCCGAAAGACAGGTATTATTGAAGTTCCCTTTGAATAAGTGCGTATTTCTCCACACTTATTAGGTGGTGCCGTGTGCTGCCGCTCTCCAAATATGGTCACCTTATGTGTTCTGTGTATAAAAAAAGTTTCTCCATTTGCACCCACGCAGCGGTTATACATCTATGGCTTGTAATTAATTATAATGTGGCTTTGATAGTGTTATGATTTTACTTGCTAAATTCTTCTATAAATCAAAGAAATGCTGAAGGTAGCCTACTATCACATGCCTGTATAATACCAGTCATAATGCAATATAATAAATGGAAAGTATTGACAAAATCCTTGAGCAAAAAATAATAATGTAATAATAGATATTGCTATTGCAAAACCACAAAACTGACCATTCTGCCTTCATTCATGGAACTATGGGTTTATAATAGGTATATTGGAATTGGTCATTTGATAATGTTATGGAGTTATCTTTGGATAACCACAAACTATACACAATAGCCACAGTATCATACTACTTATTGTAATAATCTCATTGTTCTGACTGCAGAGTGTAAATTTTCCTCTCTCCTCTCTCCTCACCACACAAAATCTCCTCACCAGTAAATGTGAGGTTTTTTAAATGTACTTAATAACCAATGTTCCACTAATTTGCTGCCATGTGATCATTGAAAAACCAGCCCAACCTAGATACACAGTCTTAAACAAAAGTAGCATTCGAATCTGTCTGCAATCACACATAAGTTGTTATAGTTATGTTATAATATTATATTACTCTTTTTTTTACAAAGTCAACCCTACGAACAAGACTCAAAGCTCTTTTTACAAAGCAGTTTACAATGTGCATGTATTAACACGAGCGATGCGAGACTATTTGAAATAAGAGCTCAACTTCGAATTGAGCACTCATTTTATGTGGACAGTTTTGACACTCTGTGCATCTTGAGTTTTTTTGTATAACAACAATCTTATTGCTTATCACAATTCACACATACACACAAGTAAATGGGAGAAAAAACTAATCACACTACAATCTATTTTATACTATCCTGTTTTTGATATAAGATTCAATTAATTTATTTGCTATAGGCTGATAGCTATACTAGACCAAGTGGAGATGAGGGTGGAGCGACTGCGGCGCGACACTGTACGCATATGTGAGGAACGGGACTCTTTACTTGCCACATTAGATAGTATCAAGCATTCGGAGTTGCTAGGTGATGTTTCTGAATGTGAGTGTCATGCTATATTCTTTAGATTTTATTAGTAGGTAACTAAATGGGTATTCCACTGTCCAGGTAATTACAAATGGACTCCTCATATATGGGGATTAGACGGGGACACCATGGTCCCAATACCCGATGGGCATCATCTCGAAAGAGATGGCCCTGGGTCTGCCAGAGTTTGACTACTATCTCACCTCTGGCAACTGAAGACCCAAAGATGAAGTGTGTTTTGGTCAGTTGGAGGCTGACATAACTTCTCCAATCGGCTCCGGTGGGGAAGGGGGGTATCCGTGGGGATTTTTCACAAGAAAAAAGAAAGTATTTACAATGGAGCCTATAGATGGATTTTACTGATAAACTTGTGGAATTGAATTTGAACTTCATTAGCACATTTTCAATAAATAATTACCATAGAATTAATGTGAAAATGACTGTGACTAGAACTAGTTAACAAATATTCACTGTTGAAATCCAGCCTTCAGATTTATGCTTATAATGAAAATATTATTACTTTATATTTTAATATGTATCAACTGCTAGTTGTGTAGATTATATCTCTCTATCTTTCTGATTAGATCTCTGATGATGAACATAATAAATTCAAAAACACTCTCATGTGCGTAGCATTCAATGCTGAGATGGAGCGCTATTTAGGTTCACAGTGGTTATGCATAAACTGTATCACGAATTGTTGCGACTACAAACCTATATGAGAAACACATCGTGAGGATCAAAATAAAACCTCTTTCTTTCTTTCTTTCATAAAATGACATGTTGTGCAGGTGACAAGGATGACATAATACGGTACACAGACCGTATACAGGCGCGAGCAATGACGGTGCAAGTGGCTGTGCGCACCGATAGGGACGCTCAACAGGAAGAGGCTTTGCACCAGGTAAGGCCATCATCAAATGTACATACATACATACATACATACACCCACGCCCGTAAGGCAGAGTAAGCCCGTAAGAACATCATGCTACAACCAACTGGTGAGAAGAAGTGTAAAATGTTGCAAAAACGGGGTGAAGCAGACGAAGTTTCGCGGGTCAGCTAGTAATTAATATAATTGCCCTGTACACGTTACAATATTCACATGCGACTTTAGTCCTTGATATGAATGTCAATGGCGTATGAAAACCAGTCACATATCAGGTTTGTAATACCTATGTTCGGAAACATTAACCTATAGCCGACATTGTCGGAGATGTTGAAGGGTAGGTATATTTTCTAGAGATCTACGTTCATAATAGTCTCTGCGATAGAATTAAAACTTAGATGTAGACCAAGACAGGCTCCGTGGCGTGGAGGTAGTGAACGTGACTGCTACGCACGGGGCGCGGGTTCGATCCACGCTCAGTGCAAAAAGTTGTATGCATGAATATGGCTGTTTGCACTGGTCTGGCCGTACCTCGGAGAGCACGTTGAGCCGTCGGTCCCGGTTGCCATACAAACAGGCACTTTTGAGGAGCCCTCAAAAGTCCAACCACTTTAACTTGGAACTTCGATATCGCTATTTGGTTATTGGACCATTGGTTGTGGAGGTCAGTTAGACTGGAAAACCGACCTCAACTGAGTTGGGAGAATGAGATGTAGACCAAATCAACCATCTGGCGAGGTGCATTCAATTTGACGACCTAAATATTAAAAAAAATTAGGGCTGGAATTGATGTGAATCAATTCCCAAATCTAAATTATGTAATAAATCTGACTAAACCTATACTGTGCGGATACTGAAGATCCTTCCCTAATTTTACTGTTCGCGAAAATAAAAGCGAACAGTCCCGTCTGTCGCCGTCGTGGTAAATATATATCGTGGTTTTAATTGGCTGGTTTTAGCAAATAATTTCTATTTTGAGTAGGTACTTAATATAAAACTACATAATACAATTTTAAAATGAATTGTTCGGTTTCATTGTGATTTGTATAGAATCTTTCTGTATTTTTTTTTTTTTTTTTTTTTTATCTATGGCACCGGTTCATATGGCTATCGGTTTTATATATCCGCAGCGGCGTGAAGTCTTGTGACTAATTCCACGAAGTCGAATCTGTGATACGTTGCGTTTTAAACAATGACTATGGTGACTAAGAAGAATTTAATCGGGATTGTGAACTGAGTGCGAAAAATAATAATAAGATAACTATGTCGATCAAGTTGTAGTTTCTACCAAAACATAGCGGATACGTGCGGGAGAAATTTGTTCGCTTCGAAAAGTGAATTTACAGGAAGACTATATCTAAGTATCCTACCATATTTCTACCACATTGTGTGATTTAGAAGCACATGAACCATGTTAACCTAGGATCAGTAGTTCACGCGACTAGTGACATCCACTCATCCGATACACGACGTTGCTGGTTGCTGAACATCAACAGAGGCCTTAGCACGAAATACTATCGAAATCATAATGTAAAGGTATCGACAGCACGGAGCATTGCGATTGGCGGGCTTCACACGCACACAGATTCACAGTAGGCAGACTGCCTATTTTTATTTTATTCGATAGTTTTTCATGCTAAGGGCAAAGTTGCCTCTTCAAATGGGTGACATAGCACTCGGTGCTTCGCCTTTGCCCATTTGATCAAGAGCCAGGACCGGTGCTGAGGTTTATTAATCCTTATCGTCGTGTCAGTAGAGCTGTATGTAAATACTAGCTGTCGCCCGCGACCCCACCCACGTGAGTGTCGGTTATCGTGCAGTGCAATATTGCCTATAAGCTAGGGTGAAAGTGAAATGGTGAAATAATTTTTGAAATCGACTTTGTAATTTTTGAGTTTATTCATTAAAAACATTCACACACCTATACACAAAAATACATTTTTTTCTGTATATTTGTGTAGATGTAGATTTATTTCCGCTTGGTAGCCGTTCACCTCTGATTCATTCGGTTCTCTCGATTTTATATTAGAAATTCATATTAGAATTTCGAGAACAAAGTGATTCTAATCTATATTTAGAAATTCAATAGTTTCACACTGAAACAAAACCTACCTAGTTTTATTATGCAGTTCAATGTATGCGTATGACCTGCGTTCCTCATTCAAAATACAGAAAAATATTCAGAGAGAGCAAAACATCGCGTCGGTAGTCGATTTTACTTCATCATTATTCTGTGATCTTACGTCACACGGTTTTGAATGAATATTTTATTGTAAATCTGAAAACGGCTCAACTACAGCTATACTGTTTTATGCCGTTAGAAATATAACAAAAGTACGCACACAAGTTTGATTTAGTGTGTGTGAATTCGATTTTGATTTGGTTTGATTTCGATTTAAAAAAAAAACTACTCCCGCACTAAGAAACAAGCACTGTATCGCGGGAGACTTTACAAACGTACAACTAACAGACACAAAGTATACCCAGACTCAGAACTATTTGTGGATCACACAAATTTTCGTCCTGTGTGGGAATCGAACCCACAACCTCGTTCACAGCCGGCCAATACTACGCCCACTGAACCACGGAGGTAGTCAATTTGCCAGACTGATTAGATGTGAGCTTATTTTTTTATTTAGGTACTTAAATAGTGCAGGTGGTTGAGGACCGTTGAGATAGCTAAATGTGAAGCAACAATGACCGGATTCTTATACCTGCGACCCCAAATAATTACAAAATACGTCTTGGCGCCAGGTGTGATGGTCCCGTTCCGCTTTTTTTATACTTGCGATTGATTCACGATACCAACAATCTACTAAGTTGTGGATAAACTTTTCTTGAATATGAAACCGTTTGAAATATCTTTGTAGCGTATTTTTAAATCTACAAAGTACTCATCATCATCATTCCCTGAACCTTTTTCCCAACTCAGTTGGGGTCGGCTTTCCAGTCTAACTGTGATGCGGCTGAACTTCGATATTTTCCGTGAAGCGACTGCCATCTGACCTCCACAACCAATGGTCTAATGACCAATGGCGATATCGAAGTTCCAAGTTAGGCTGGTTGGACTTTTGAGGGCTCCAACTACCCGTAACGACTGCCATAGATGTTTGTATGGCAACCGGGACCGACGGCTTAACGTGCTCTCCGAGGCACTTATAAACCTGCGATAAATACACACATAACTTCGAAAAGCATCGAAAAGTCATTGGTGTGTGCCATGGCAACCTTGGATCGAACTCGAGACCTCCTCTCAACAGCCCATTACCCATACCACTAGGCTACCGCGGCTTATCTAAAAGATAAGCCGCGATAAGCTTATATAAAATCTACAAAAGTACTCTTATTGATTTTTTCCTGTGATACGCAAAAAGTTATAAGTCGGTTTGGTTAAAACAAGATATTTTAAGGTTCATAAAAGGACAACAATCTGAGTTGCAATTCTTCATCCATACATTAAGTAATCTTTATATCCAATATTTTTTTCCCCATGCGGATATTCCTACGGATACCCCTCGACGAAGTTAGCGAGGGTGTCGGACTCGAACCGACCAAAACCGCACGGCCGTCTTGAGCCACCATTTGCCGAAGGTGAGGTAGCCTCTGGCATATCTGTAACGCCCACGCTGACCCAGGACCAGCGAAGGCCCGCTCGAGTATGGGACTACGGTGTCCACATCTTGCCCCGGGTAGGGAGGAGCGTGTATCACACTGCCTCCGCGGCCTGCTCCTGCTAGGGTGACAGGCGGCTACACCTATCACCCTCGGGCCTGCGCTCATGGAGAACGGAGGTCATTCTTTGACTTTTGACGCCCGATTCGCCTTTGCTCATTCCAGTATACCCCCTGTAAAAAAATTATTAATTACTGACAATAGATACATTTACTATTTTTTGTGTATACGAATGTATAAATCATTTACAAGATATAGAAACGTCCTAAAGCGTGCGTCCCGTAATCCCGTTGTGGCGGTTTTCCATCAATGTTTGGAAATCGGATATGACAAAGAATGATAGTGAAAAGACAAGAAAACTGTTTCAACAGTGACATAACATGAACGTATTAATGAGGGCGATGCCCTCACCGCGCGCAATGCGACTTGGCATTGTTTACGAGCTGAGCCAACAGATTGCCACAAAGATGAATGCCTTTTGATATAGTATAATCATTATATTATGTATACCATTATATAACTTAGCGCTGTATCATTAGACTTTGATAAGGAAGTAAGAACTGACATTTGAAAGATTTTGAACATGATTTTGATTTATTAACAATAGTCTTCATTAACTAGTCTTCAACGGCAACACTATTTTTTGACCTAGATAAAGGAATCCAAAGCAAGCTTTCATATAAAGACTGTCTTTCGGATTAGCTAACAGATTCTATCTTTCCAGAAAGATAGAAAGATAATGACTTTGAACTTGTGAATGGAATAATAGCGAAACAGAAGAGCGACTGCAATATTATGTGGTTCTTCAAGAAGGGCATTAGAAGGTTTTGTCTAGGTTGGCAACACGCGTGTCAATCACTTTCCATCAGATAGGCCGTGTGCTTGTCTGCAACCTAAGTGGTATAAAAAAAGTTTGACTATTTAAATAAAAGAAAACCAATAGATATAAACCGGACATTATTACCCATCAATAATAATATGATTCATAAAAAAGCTAGACAAAGAACTTCATATGATGTTCCTGGTTGCTTTGTATACAATTGATTGGATATTGGACGCCCTACCATTATGATCAACAATGTTTGTTGATCATATCTTATTCTTCGGGCCTAGCGCCGAATATTTTTTATACTTAGGCTTGATGTACATTAGCGGCATCAGCAAGGAAAAGGATCCTCTGGCATATAACTATATTCCGGCATGCCAAATTCTGACAGTACCGGCAACGGATGCCGAAGTATCCTTATCGATGACGATAATGTGCGCTGGCCTTTAGTCGCCAATAGAATTTTTTGGTTGGTTAACCAACTTTCAAGTCGCTATCTTGAGTGCTAAAGTGTTATCTAAAATGTAAAAAAAAATACAATTAATACGTAGATATACTTTGCTTAGAGTTCTATGGCTTTTCCGTAAACTTGTTCCCCTAAAATTACATAATTATCATCATCATACTTATATGAATTATGTGGAGCAATTGCTATCTGACCACCCAACTTCGAAAGGAATGTCTTACTTGTACATCAGGTTGACTTAGCCCTGAAAGTTACCCCTAATAACCCCGGAGGTTACCCAGGGGTACTTTCGAAAACCCTATTCTCAACGAATGTACCATATGAGCGTGTGTACCATATTCTATTTTTGAATGATAGTTGTATCCTAAAGACGTAATACTAAGATACGTTCAAAGAGGTAGCTAAGTAGGTATTCTTTTTAACAAATTGCAACATTACACCTACATAATAAGACAAACATAATTAGGTACCGTTAGGCGATGTCCATTGTAACGGTCTACTTTTTTTATATTAAATTTGATCTATGTTGGATGTGGGTGTTGTACTCGACCATTCAGTTTCGAACTGTCCATTTGTGTGTATATTAGTACTAATTAGTTATGTTGATTTAAACTTGAACGATTTTCACAAATAATTATGATAAAACTGGACTTATTCGTGACGTTACTTCTATGGTCTCGAGAGAAGAGTCCTTGGTAGTAACATCGAGGTAAATATCATGCGGGTAAATAAAATCGAAAAAAGAAATCGGGTAATTAATTGTACGTTACGCGCGTCCATGGTCATCAAAGAGATAGTTTTTTGATTTTGGTTTGTTCACAATAGACGCAAAACAACTAAACTGATTTTGATGGGATTTTTTATTAGAATGGTCTCATTAGTCAGACTCAAAAACTGATGTACGGTTGTGGAGCTATGACCGTAGGGGGTGCCGTAGACATCAACTAATATGTAAAAGCTTCTAGTTTCGTGTTGCGGTGATATTGTGAGGGTCTATAACACTTTTTAGGTATCCGAATAACACTTTTTAGGCATACTAGGATCGCCCGGTACGGTAGTGGATATTGGACGCCTATACATGGTCTTCTTTTCATGTCATGTCTACTTATGTATCATTACGATACGTGGAAGGGAAACTCAAAAATATATAATGATAAATACGAGACGATAACCAATGGCGGAGTTATTAATAGATGTGATACATGTGCCATCTGCAGATGAATGCAATTTAGATTTGCACGAGTTATGTCAAAAAGGAAAAATGTCCAAAGCCAATGTACAATAATAAGAATGTCCAAGAATACCAATGTCCAACAATAATAATGTCCAATAATAAGAATGTCCAATAATTTCTAATAATAAAAATGACCAATTATAACAATGTCCAACAGTAAGAATGTCCAATTGATTCAGTGTTTTTAGTAAATGTGTTTATATTATTTACATTTTATTTTGATTGAAACTAATATTACTATACTGTTGAAATAAAATTACTTTTTGGCGGATTCTATCGCGATTTATTTAAGCTTCGGTAGCAAAGTGACTCCTCACTTTGCCATAGTCGGTCTTACGATCGAGAAGTCCCAGATTCGAATCCTGGCAATTACTCTACCGACGTGAACCCACTCCTATCACAAGCCATTGAGCTTGTTGGAGGGGTTAGAGGGAATATTAGTAATTTCCGTTACTACATTAAAAATATTAATTTAGCGCTATTTACTTTTAACCTTTATACATTAACCTTAGCCTTTAGCCGTATATACATTAACCTTAACATAGTTTTATTTCAATGAGTGTTATCCGCGTAAACTTCCGACAGTATTAATATTACTTAACTATAAATGACTAAAATTTGTATGCGATACTACTAGGCACATCCGGGCGAGGGGACCTAAATTGACTAAAATATGTTGTAAAAAAAATAAAACAAAAAATGAATGTAATAGTGTGATAAGACTAGCTTATAATATAATATATACTTAACTATATAATATATTTTTGTATTACAGGTAAACATGTATATAGACCAGCTCGTGATGACGGTTCAGGACGACGCTGTACTCGCCTACACGCGGTGTCAAACCTTCATGAACGCGTGTTCCTCCCAGCCGGACTCCTCAACAGGCACCGACAAGAACTTCGAGCTCGCCATCTTAGGCTGCACGCTCGATGACCAGAAGAAAGTGAAGAAACGTCTCCAAGGCCTCCTGGACTACCTATCGAAGCTCAATGTTACTACATGTTCGTGAGTGACGGCGCAGCTTGACAATCTCGTCTTACGCTGAGCGTTGTTCACTGCCAGCTTTCTTTTTTTTAATTTGTACAGTGCAAGGCTGCAGACTGAGCTATCTTGTGCCGAGAGTGAGTGGACTAGGCTGTAAGTAGTACGTACTGGTCTTAGTCTGTGTTCTTTAGGTTATGTTTAGTTCGAGAGTAGGCTTACACGCTGGTCAACCGATTATGTTATTTGTCAATATTAAAATGTTCTTTATGCCTTTTGATTTAGGACTGATTTTTTATTAGTAACATCATTATGTTTCTGAGTGATGATATAAAAGCTCGTACCATATGCCTACGTAAGCTAGAAGCACATACAGATGTTATTCACTAAATTAATCTGTAACACCACCAACCGTATCAGAGTTCCTTGGTTAAGTGTTCAATGAACATAAGTAACTACTTTACCAGCTTAAATAAATATTAATTTTGGTCCCAATATCATTCATTCATCATTATACCATGAGGCAAGCTTACTACCACAGATGATGTAAGTTGTAAGGGGAGTGAGTGAATGAAAACTTATATTGCAAGACTCTGTATTTAATTTTACCGGGACCAGGGTTATATGTTCTATCTATTAATATGGGCAAGTGACCCTGTGATCTTCGAACCCCTCCTTGATCGCACGTGTGTGTGAGATATTCAATCGGTGTGGATTACTTACGTAGCTTGGTTTCCATTACTTCGCCCTACCTACTTCAAAGTAGTCCAGGTTAGGTCTCGTCAGGGGGGAAGTCCGCTTAGTAATTGTTTTCATAAAAGACTGCCATACTGCAAAGCCTAGGTTCTAAGACTTCTAGGTATTACAAACTGCAGGTTTCCGCGAGTCGACGTCATGTAACACCTAGTCTGTGAATGTGAAATGTAAAGTAGGGCAGCGGTCCTCTCACTGCTCGGTCCAATGCAGTGATTACAAGCTTTGGCAAATGTGATATTGTGTGTATACTTAGATTTTTTAAATAATATTTCAAATTATTCTAGTGGAATTATTATTTCTTCATCCAAATGATTATTTAGGTGTAGATTTTGTACGAATATCCTTTTGTTGTAGTTGGAATTAAGCTAGAGATACACTGACGGCACATGAAGTATTTGCATCAGTAGCCTTAGCAAGAAATACTATCGAATTCGTAATGTAAAGGTATCGACAGAACGGAGCATTGCGATTGGCGGGCTACACACGCACACAGGTACACAAGTACACAAGAGGCAGAGTACCAATCACAATGTTCCGTTCTCTCAAAACCTTTACATTACGTATTTGATAGGAGTTCATGCTAGTGCTACTGTACCTTTTATTTTTTGCTGAATAACAGACTAAATGTTCTTTATTTGCGAATAGTTAGTTGAATATGACTGTAGTATTAACTGCATGTGTGCTCAATGTAGATCTAGCTTAGGAATTGCGTAGGTAGGTACTCTGAGGAAATGTGGAAAAAAAAATATTTTGCGAGCACTGTGAACAATTTATTTTTCTAGATTCATGTTATTGTGTGCAAATTACGGTAAATCTTGATATTTACCAGTAATACGTGAGATATTGCATTTTATAAAAGTTTTAAATGGCATTTTTCGTAGAACAACCGAAGTTATCACCGGGATTCAAAATGTCGTTCTGACAGTTATCAACTCATTTGAAACGCATAGTATCTAAGTCGAATCGGTAGGCGGTTCGAAGTATATAATATTGACACTACCACGCCACGCCGACTCCTAACAGACTGACTAAGAGACTTTAGTTAGAGGGTTATTGCTTATAAATTATTCGAAAACAGGAACCAATTTAATTTCAAACCATTTGGTTTTGACAAATCTTAGCGTAGTATACTCGTAAATCTTGAATTTTACTAGTCAATCTCAAGATTTACTGGTAATTTTAGGATTTCGAATAGTTCAGGACTGCTACAGTAACAGAATACACCCATATACTTTTAAATTTTGTCAAAGCACTTTAATGTTACTGTTGTGTGCGTTCACATGAGTCGGATGTTTGGGCTAGAGTACTACGTTGTTCCAGTGATTTATTTAAGAGGCTTGGTTCTCTACTGTTTTGCTGCAAGCGACAATGGGATAATAAGGGAGGCCACACACCAAAGCAGGACCGCGATTATAATAATTGTTAACAATTCTCAACTAACTGAGATTACAAAAACTGCTATTAAGTTTTCGACCCTATCTGTACAGACTTAAGTTCAAAATTAAATGAAAAAGAGTATCATTGCATCGTTCCATTCTCTCTACATGGTTTCATTTAAGACTTTAACAGCATAACAGTAAAGTCTGAAAATCAATGGCATTCTTTGTGATCTGAGTGCTTTGATAATGGTTAAATATTAGTAGAATCAGAACACAGTGAGCACACTGCTAATATACCTACTATATTCACCCATATTTACGGCATAAATACTTCATATCATTTAGCATTTGAGCTGTATGAGTCAATATAGACGCATTTACTGTGCTTGGTGCTTTGGTGTGTGGCTATCTTATTTTATTTTTTCGATTTAAGGTATACTAAGTTTTATATTATGTGCAGCCATTTGCCATACTTTAAGTTACTTACTGGTTAATAATATTTTGACATATTGTTTTTTGTTCATCTGTAGTTAGAATCCGAGTAAATTGAAGTGGTTGTAAGATCTTGATGTTTGTATTTAGTACACATTACATATATTATTTGTTTAAACAATGTTAATATTTATGTATATGAACAATATTACATTCAAACCTTTTTGTGATTGAGAAAATGTAATAATTAAGATTGTAACTCATCTTAAATATTAGCTCTCCATATTCTTTTTCAAAAATAGAAAATACTAGTGAAAAAATTACTTCGATACTTCAATTAGTTTCGATTTATAGAAGTAAACGTGCGATGCAAACTCGTATTCGATGCGTGCTACGGTGTGACGTCATCGCACAATACTCGCATCGTCTTACGTTACATTAGAAATACCTTCAAAAATATAGAATACAAATTCAATCGTGTTTTGCCGAAATGTATAAATATAACCGAATGCTACTATGCGGAGCGCTGGAAATTGACATCACATGACATTTGACTGTTAGCGGGACTCGATACTTAGGCTTAGTTGCTCCACCTTCCTACCTGTTAAAGTTAAGGTTTCCGTCAAATTTAACAGTAACAGTAACAGTAACATTGATTCTAATGGTTTGGCTAAATGTGTTGCACCAGAGTATTTAGTAGCTCTGTTAAAGTTATCATTCTGATAGAATTTGACGTTTCAGCGTGGCCGGTTATAGTTACCGTCAAGATATGACGTCATTTTAACAATTGTCCAATGGTGCAACCTGTTTTATACCTGACCGGTACTTTACGGCTTACCGTACGTTTAGACCTGTAAAATCAAAACTAATATATATTTTTGGCTACAGCAAAAACTAGTGTATTTGTGTACTACAATAAGCTTTAGTGTAACCAACTTTCGTACCTATTTACATTCTTCATTCTAAGTAGAAGATATATGAAAGCTGTAGGTACATTTTCAACACCTTTGTAGCATATTCAATTCGTTATAAATCAGATTTTTCAGTGTATAATTATAACTATAGACACCTTAAGTTCAGGGTTATATAAAACCAAATAATATAGGTAATACTTGTATAAATTCCCAGTTGGCATATAGTGGGAACTATTAGGACATTTTTTCAATTAAATCCCCAGTTACCCCTAGGGCGTACCTAAAACCCACATAGTGGCGTATAGTGGGAAAAGCGCCTTCAGAGGTGTGGACAAAGTCTAACACTACAATTGTTTATTATTTTATGTACAGTTCTAGAGCTAAGGCAGCCAGTAACTTTGGATTTGTTAAGCTAATAACCAATGGCGATAGTTCCAATCCAATTCATCCATCCAATCCAATACTCCATTTGTTTAGGTACTTAAATAAATGTAAATAATCTTGTGGCAACTTTTTATATAAACTAGGCTAATTAACTGATTAACCAATTATTTTAACTGTTCGATGCTGTATTTTAGCCTTTAAAAAGAGTTTCTAAGCAGAAAATTATTACACATATTCATAAACTGAGTTTTAAACAAAACCATATTAAAAAGACACACCAAGATTGTTTACGTTTATTTAAATACCTAAACAAATGGCCTATATCTTTATTCTGAGTGACAAAACATTGCATAACTACGCGCGTTCTTAAAAGCCGATACTTTCAAGTTTGTCTAGTTTTACACCCTTTTTCTTTCCAGTGTTGATTAATTGTAATCGACTGCGTTTGAAAATCTATGTCATTCAGAATATTGCCCCTGGAAATATCCAAAAGTTCTTTGCGTTTAACGAAATAATAAGTAGACTATTTTCTAATAAATGATTATCGCCTGTAGTACTTCTGTCGTGACCGGTAGATGATTGTATAGTATAATCTTTTGTACGTAATATTGATATGAGAACAAAATATACTGCGTGGTTAGTTTCACAGTACATACTCTATTGCATAAAATTTTATTACTTCTATTGTCAAATTGGCGTCGTTTAAATACATACCTCTGTATAACATTTCTGTTTTATTATACCTTTTTCAATATCACTACATGCAGACAGACAGCCTCCGCAGACAGACAGCCTCCGTGGCGTAGCGATAGTGCACGCGACTGCTACGCACGGGGCGCGGGTTCGATCCCCGCTCAATGCAAAAAGTTGTATGCATGAATATGGCTGTTTGCACTGGTCTTCGTGCCTCGGAGAGCACGTTAAGCCGTCAGTCCCCGTTGCCATACAAACATCTATGGCAGTCGTCACGGGTAGTTGGAGCCCTCAAAAGTCCAACCAGTCTAACTTGGAACTTCTATATCGCCATTGGTCATTGGACCATTGGTTGTGGAGGTCACATGGCAGTCGCATCACGGTTAGACTGTAAAAGCCGACCTCAACTGAGTTGGGAAAAGGTTCAGAGAATGACAGACAGACATCTTGCTCACGCCCAGTTGCATGCTATGTTTCTATACTCGTACTTACACCTCATGAGCATACACTGGTACAGTAAAACGGGGTGAATAGGGATAAAATGGTCAATGGAATATTTTAAATAATTTATTTTACTAGATTTAAAATAAGCCTGTTATCAGATATTTCATGATTCTGTTATTACAATGATCCAATCAAAAGTTTCGCTTGAAAGAAAATAACTACAGAATTTAGACGACCAATTTATCCCTATTCACCCCTGGATCTCTGTTCACACCCTTTTACTGTAATGTTGCTTTGCACATTTTCGTGCGGAATTCCCCAAGAATGCCACCTGTTTATATTGGATTCGAACCGACTAAAACTGAACGCCGGACTGTCTTAGGTCTCATATAACGGGGTGTCAAAGTCCCTCGTAATCCGGCTGACCAAGGGGCGTCTACGGTTTTTAGATTTTTTTTTATTTTTTATGGCACATCAATTTGACTTCACCTCGACTGATGTTAAGCTGAAGGCAAAGTCTCATGAAGGAGGGTCACCATTGCAAACACGTTCAGTGCTACAATGGTGGCGCTCAGCTTGACGGCCTCATCAAATGCTTTTTCACGCCCCGCTTAAAGGACCCGGGACTGTAAGAAGAAGGAAACACGTGCGACGGCAAGGAATTCCAGGACTTAATGGTGCGGCAGAGAAAAGACTCACCGAAACGCTTGGTTCTTGATGGAATATTCTGTACCGTATGCGAATGACATCTAAGCCCTGCACGTGTTGTCCTGTGTAGGAAAGGGGAGGGTGGGATTAATAGGAAGAGCTCATCAGAACATTCACCATGGTAGAGACGGTAAAATACTGCCAAGGACGCAACATCTCTACGCATCTGCAAAGGCTCGAGGGTATTTGTAACCTCAGGACTCCCAATAATGCGGACCGCACGTCGCTGCAACCTGTCGAGAGCATCTAATAAGTACTTTGCGGAGCCATCCCAGAGATGCGAGCAGTATTCCACGCAGGAGCGAATTTGTGTCTTATAAAGAAGACCTTATGATGATGTTGGGGAACGTGTAGTCGCGTCTATTTGATTCGTAGTATAAAAACAATAGATGTGTGGTGACGTAGAAAGAATAAAATCACGCCATGTCGACCGAAAGGTGTCGTAAGATAAGGGAAAAATATGCTGACGATATCGCTGCGAGAGAAGGGCTCTAGCAAAAATGCATTCCTTCCGAATCTACATTCGTCACATTTGTTGTCGGAATCGGATCACATGACATTCGACAACAAATGTCACTCCCATACATTTTCAGAGCGATGACGAATGTAGATTCGGAACGAATGCATTTCAGCTAGAGCCCAAGGACAGCTCGAAATTAAACCCTGTACCAGCTCGTCTGGCCAGCAATGGATACAGCAGGCTAAAGCCTCAACATTGGGAGAGGCCTATCATATGTGCAGCAGTGGACTGCAATAGGTTTATTGGTTGTAAAAACAATACAAATAAATTCTCAAATAATTTATTTTTTTATAAAATGATTGTTTCAGTAATTAAAAAAATAATATTTACATTGAATTTGTTATTTTTAAATAACTAACTAAAAAAATAAAAATATGACTAAACAGTTTCTTATAGCTACGCAGTAGAGCGCTAGATGGTTAATCTCTTAAAATTCGGTACGGAGAGAACGCACTTGGCTTATTAAAATTAATTTTAGTATTATTACTAAGGTCAAGAATTTTTCGTGAAACATTATTTTTGAGCAGCGTGTAAAGCTGCAACTTTTCAAAGGAGAACAACATTTTTCTATATTGAAACATTAATTTTTTATTAAGTTAAAAAGGGGTAGACTCGCCTTTGAATGTAGGTACCTATATACTGTGAATAAGGTCAAGTATGAGTGCAACAGATAATGCATATAATCAGTAAACACGAGGAGGGGACGTAGTAAGCCTTCCCGTAGAGCGAAACCTATGCTCTGGCCCTCTCCGTGAGTAGCGGCGCTGCCTTGCAACAAATTACTACACCACAATGGCAAGTGAAAAATGCCGTTGATCCGACAAGACCAGTAAATACACATACGTACTCGTACAACATTTTTATTACTTATTTTAACCAGCTTAGTTATCCTCATCATCTCAAAAATAACATGATGTTATTATTGAGATGATGGTGTTGAACTAAGTACCATAACCCACTACAATATGGGGTTTTTCAAGAAATGCATTAGAAGGTTTCTACAGGGTAAGCAGCACGTGTGTGGCGCCCCTGATGTTGCAAACGTCCATAGGCCACGGTGACCGCTTCCCATCAGGTGGGCCGTGTGCTTGTCTGCCACCTAAGTGGTATAAAAAAACCCTACTAATATGATGAACTGTCCAACATTCTTATCAGAAAATAACTATCAAGACATTAACATAAAACAACGAGAAAACTGCGGGAATATATTGAGCTTTAACGGTAATGTACACAGATAATATAATAATTTAATACCTAGAGTCACTAACACTATATGTATAATTTTACAAGTATCTAACTAAATAATTCTCGTGGCCACATGGAGACTCACATAATGTATTTTACTAAATAAATGACTATTTTTTATAGAGTCAAATAATTTTAAATTGCATTTGTTGGAATTACGTATAAGGTATGTTTACTTGTCAATGTTACAAGCAAAAAATATATTTAAGTAGGTATATATTTCATTTTTTCGGTAGGTAAAATCATTGAGGACACTGGATCGACATACCATAGGGGCTTTACATAATTGTAACCACGCGGTTGTTCACATACGCATGCAGCGTGCCATTTTCAGGTACTATAAAAGCGATCATTTGTGCCCCATTCTTAACTCATAGTACTGACAAGATTTGATTTCTTACACATGCATCATTTGCCGGATAGTTCAGATAATAATGGAACGGTGATTTCTATAATTTTCATGTTAATACTGAGATAATCTTACACAGGGTACCTACTAGACACATTTGCCCTGAACGAGAATTGTATCAGCGATATCCGACGTAGCAGTCGACCGCTTTACCGCTCCGTCACAAAGGCAGTGCCTGTAGACTAGTTGGAACGTATTTCTAGATTTTGGCAACCCTTAGCAAGTTATTAAACATGAATATTATCATGGTACTGTGAGATGATATCAACATTGACTGTTTTCTTGAATATATTACTTAGATAACAATATATCATCACAATATTCTGCACGCGTTTCTGAGAACATTCTTCTTCTTGCCGCCTGGTCTGTGCTTCGTCGGTCGTAACAGGATCGTGCCGTTGCTGTTGTGGTTTGTGAATGTACCTGAAGATAAGGATTAGTTTATGAACAACAGATTCTAATAAAAATAAGTTTGAATAAAATGGTTTCATAGGCAACCGGAAACCACATTTTTCAATCAGGAAAAGACTGTCTATTAACTTTTGCGTATGCCACCACTTCAGTCGTGTCGTGTCGTCGTGGTGGTGATTATGTGGGACTCGAACCGACCAAAAACACGCTATTTTGTATATTCAGATGGTGCCGGGGTGTAAGTAGGTATGCCTAGGGCATATAATTCGCACCACGGCTGACGCAGGGTCATATATCTTCAGCTTTGAGATGGCCCCAGGTTCATCTTTGGATTTGAGATGGTCATCGAACTCCGGGCAAGGGGACTGAGCATCACGCCGCTGTGACAAGTGGTTACCAGAATTGGCTGCAGGCGAGAGCGTTTCCCCTCAGATGCGGTGCGCTACCTACCTGTTGTCATCGCGTGCACCCCGCATCCAACTATTAGATATAGGTATGGGCATGAGTTGTATTCCTCCTAAAATGTTGCCGAAATGCTTTCTATATGTGTTTTTGGGCTATCTTTTGGAGATAGCCGGTACAACAGTGCTGGCTGAGTTCAATTCTATTGAATCCACGCGCGCCAGGACCTCGTTCCACTCGCAACTTATAAGTGTCAATAAGTATACCTTAGTATATCAACTCACCTATGACAGGCGCGATGCACGGCGGTAGAGAGTTATCTGTGGCAGCGTCATCCCGCCGCATGTCTGACAGACACCTCGCCGCGAGCGCGCGGAACACGGCGCCGACGTTCACGTCCTCCTTCACTGACGCCCGCATCAGCCTGCAGCCTAGAGCGCGCGCCACCAACTCTGCTTCGTCTCTGGAAGTAATGAAGATACCAGGTATAGAATATAAGGGCTTTTCTATATCCCGCAGCAAGCATACAGCCGTTGACAAAGTGCGCGCTTGGCGATAATAGGCGTGGTCTTCTTAGTTTGACTAGCTTGTAACTACTTAACTTGTGTTATTACTCGTAATTATCCTCTATAGGTACAGTCACCTCCAATAATATGTATACACTTTGGAACCTGGTCACAATAATAAATGACAAGTCAACATTATGATATGAAACGGTAAAATTCGACAAGTTTAATGAGTATTGCAGGTGACTGTACCTTACTACTTAATAGTCTGAACGCGGACCAAATTTTATAACAAGTAGTTCGGCGTCATCATCAGCATTAATCTATTTTAGCGTTATTCCCAACCAACTCGCGGGTGCATCCGAGACTTCCATATCGAAGTTTGGAGGCCGGAATTTCTATTTCTTTCGATTTGGCGTCTTTAGTTTTCAAGGAAGCATGAGCAGCCTTATCTCCCAACACCTAGGGATAGCCTGCACCGGACCCTCACCTGTCATTCAGCAAAAGTACCTACCGCTAGCAATATATTGTAGATGAGGTTGGCTTGACCCCGAAAGTTTTTTAGATTATACCTATACTTTAATATGTAATTAGTATATAATGAGTAATTGAGTACTTACGGCCCAACAACGCACTGATCCATTAAATCAATTTTATTTTGGACTATAATTGTGGGTATTTCTCCGCATTCATTCTCCACCTGGAAAAAAAACAAAGCGATTTAAAAAAATGTACGATGCAAGAAATATGAACTGCTGCAATATTAAACCAAACCAATTAGTATGTACCCTTTTCTATTCTCATTAAGTAAGTCTTTCTTTTCAGGTCTCACCGTACCTATCTACTTTTTTTTTGTTATTTATTGTACTTCTATAGTGCTGTTGTGGACTCTTAGTTAAAAATATTTCGAAGGTCTCTAGTCCTAGACCTGTGTTTCCATGAGCTTGTAACTCTTGTAAGTCTCCCAAAAGACCGGGGTATCTTCATAAGGGAATATACGATGAATAAAAAGTCAAAATATTGTTCAAGTAATTTATTATGTTGAAATAACAATTCATAACGTTGGTTAGAAAGACGATGTAAATGCATATTCTATAATATTGATAATTATAACAAAAATTTGCTTTATTTGGTTCTTTGTTTATTCTAAAAACTATAATAGGTAACTATATTACTAAAAGTAATTTTATAAGTACAATCAAAGGCTTTTCCACATTTTATTTCAGAAAAGTCACTGCAATTGAATCACGTATAATCAATATGGAAATTCTTCTCGTTTAGATGAAATTACGGACGGCAAGTTCTCGTAATATCAATTTTTTTTTACAACACAGCGGTAACACTCTACCATAAGTACAGTACATTTTAACATTTTTCTACAACCAGCGCCCGTACATACCTTGCTGTGGCTTAAAAGTAGGTAGGTATACTTACCCTAATATTGTCCTGATTACTCGTGCCGGATTTTAACCAGCGACCTCTAACCAATCCAGCTAATCGATTACGTCTCTAGTGTAATGGTTACTGACCTCTCAATCGCAAGTCCGATGCCTTAAATATCAGACTATTGCGAGGTCCTTCTTAACAACATACTCAAGTTGAACAGACCGTTTTTACTTAACAAGTTATCATTACCTAGCTGTGCCGTAAGCACGAAATTTCATCGAATTCGTAATGTAAAGGTATCGACCGATCGGAGTATTGCGATTAGCGGGCTTCACATACGCACATGTTCTTAGTAGGTAGGCTGCCAATCGCAATGCTCCGTTCTGTCGATACCTTTACATTATGAATTCGATAGTTTTTGTGCTACGTGCACTGATTTGACCACTTAAACTTAATGTTTAATATTGTTTGTTATCTTTCGTAAACAAATTATACTGAGTTAGTATTCAAAATATTTAATCGTAAGTATATCTATCTTGTTGAGCCATAACCGGGTTATAGATAAGAAAATTAGTTATCATTGAAGCGGGCATTAACCTGTATTAACGCATACAGGCACAGAGTAATGTAATATTAGTACAGTGAACACTCTTACAATCAGTATGGGGATGAAACCAGTGACCATTATAGGTAGACATAAAGAATGGCTCCCTGTGAATACGAATTCCATTACACTTAGCACCGCTCCTTTTTTTATCGTGCGCAAAATCCCCGCGGGTACCACCTCTGTCAAAATCGGTGGAGGTGATTATGTCGGACTCGAACTGACTAAAACGCACCCCGTCTATAGGTCCTTGATTGCCGGAGGTAAGATGGCGGCTTCGGGTGACAAAGTACGTCTAAAAATCAAATGCCGTAATCTATTTTTAGGTCATAATTATATTCGTCAGACGTCGTTTCAAGGGTGGTGTAGTGTTGTGAACTTTTAGGATGAAATATTTTAACGGATGAGCTGTCACCTAAGTCGAATCTTCGGTACTGCTCAAACGTGTGCTAACAGTTCATACTTAGTAAGAGTAAGAGGCGCTCTGTAACTTGCTAATGTATAAGACACTAAGTATCAACTACTCCGTTTGGTTAGGTATCAACTTAACTAAAGGTAAATAATATTGATGTGTCTTTCAATATTTATTATTTAGACACTCAGTTTATTATTATAATAGAATCTCAGTAAAAATAAAACGCGATTAAATGTCGTAATTGAACCAGCTTTTGTAAGCAATAAGTAGTTTATTTCTCTAACGTGTTTGTGGTTTGTGTAAAAACTCACTTCACTATAATTTATTTATATAGATAGATAGATAATTCTTTATTGTACACCTTACAACAAAGTTAGCAGTACAGTAATAAGCGTAAAGTTGCATGTACAATGGGCGGCCTTATCGCCAAAGGCGATCTCTTCCAGGCAACCTTAGGATGGATAGGAAAGTACAGAACAATCAGTAGTGTGATTCTGTGGTGTAGATTGCATATACATCAAATGTAGTAAATAGGTACACTTACATATAATACTTACACTATTATAATTATATAAATGAAACCAAACGTAAACCAGGAACATCATAATTAAGCAGGTACTTACAAAGTCAAAAGTCAATTATGTTTTGTTAACATAATGTGCGCGAGACATTATTAGATTAGAGTGTCACATGTATTTTAAGGAGAAAGCGGACAGTCTGGTCTTCCCTCTCTCCCTGTCATAATTTCAATGCTATCCACTACATTCTGAATCTCCGTTCTCCTAGCCAAATATTTTGAATACAGTATACCTCTCCCGCCCGCCGAACAATTGATTCCCAACACGTAATTATCGTTCACTCTTATAAAAATATATTTAGATATTATTTTATCACACGCGCGATACATTTTCTTCACTTCTTCATCACCGTAGAACAATAAACTGACTTGTTTTCCAACACTGTTCACGTATGATGCCTTTATCACAGATTGGTTTGACGGCAAATGTAAGTTATTGCACTCATAACTTGCGCTCGTTGTCTCGCCTTCTGTAAGTTTCTGGAATGTGATGTGTTCACATCTATCCCGCTCCCTCTGAGTCGGAGGCCAGTAGTAGACCCCATACATGTCCCTAGGTAAGTCCTCCAAGTCGAAATTGGTGCCCGTAGTGAAGTATTCGATACACTGTCCCTCCCACGAACTTCTTATAGAATTAACTCCACAGAATAAAACGAAGATCACGACAAGCGAATACATTTTGTCGTGCATCTTGGACAATGATTGTGATCTTGCGAGATGAATGTACAGCGTCCTAATATACTTAAAGGAATGTAAACAAATTATACGATACGCGTTCGTTCTTACTTATTAGATTGTGTAGCTTGTAGAGTCAGCATCTTCAATGTTAAAAAATATCAACAATAGATTTTCCAGATTTCTTTGTTTTTCAGAGATTCCAATTAAACTATGTAAGGCGACAGAAACCGCATTTTGCGTGAATTTTTAGGTTTGCTCTCAATTTCTCCAGATTTTGGGTCCATTTCGGACATGGGACCACTAAGGTAACCCCTTTAAAAAAACCATAACGTCATAATCACACAGACATACCTATACATAATCACATAATAATTGATGTCTTAATCGGGTAACCAATATAAAAAATACAAGCATTCGAGGACCTCCTCCTTTTTAACGTCGATTAAAATCCAAGCAGACAAAATTTTGGAAATTATTTCAGTGACACAGTGGTTACGAATACGGCTGTTGAAAATAGGAATTCGATTCCCCGGACTGGCGAAGTATTATTTATTTTCACTTCCAGTAATAGCTACATAAAGTGTTAATTTAAATCAATTTGTTTGCTGACTGTACGTGGTATACTTTAGTTGTGTGCGGACAAGTCACGACCCCTAAGAGTTTATCTTAATGTTGTGCTTCAATTAACAAAATGTCTAGGAACATTGGACTGAGTTTAAGTGCCTGGTATTAACATGTACGGATTGTGTAGGCATATAGATATGAAATTGGGATTTTATACCTAATAAAAGTACCTACATTAAGTTTCACTGATAAGTAAAATCTTGGTAGGTACTCAAATACCACAGAACAGAAAAAACTAGTAGAAATGCGACCCGATTGTTTTAGTAGCGGAACTAATGTGGGAACCAATGCCGTCTTTACTATTGGGCACTCGGGGCACGTGCCCAGGGCCCACCGCCTCAAGTGGCCTCACAAATGAGAGACGATTTCTCACACATCATCTTAAGAAAAAATTATACTATAAACTTTCCAAAAGGGCCTAAAGTCTTGTCAAGCCCCCCCTCCCCCCCTTCCACTCTGCCATAGGTACAGACGGCTCTGGTGGGAACTCACACATATTATAACCGTTAATAACACCTTGCATTATAGTAAATAATTGCTTTGATTGGTTGTACCTATTTATATACTGCCTGCCATATTAGCTCAAATCAGACGTAACTGCTACAATACGAAAACATGGTGAAAATCATTTAAAATGACCATTGTGACAAATATGAAACAAAAATGAAAATGTAACAAAAATGAACGGCGTAACAAAAAATAACAAAAATGAAATATTAGGGCTCGTTTTCAATGCACATTATAGTCCGACAGTTATTTATTTTATTGATTTCGTATAAGGAGTTCCGCAATAAAAACCCTTTTTTTAGCATTTGTTTTATTAATTAACTATTGCAGATACAAGCCTCCGTACCTTTATAATAACTCCCATGAAAAAAAATTTTTTTTGGAGACAATGAAAGGAGATCAACGTAATATTAGTTATCTTATCAGACATTATTCTCAGATTAATCGTAAGCTACATAGTTAACTTTTGTAGTCTACACTGATCCAACCTATGAATATATCAAAATAAATACTTTATACATATATGTGTAGTAGAAAATAAAGAAATATACCATAAGCACAAACAGAGAGAGAACTATGCATAGAAATATAAATTGTACTTCGTACTAATATTATAAATGTGAAAGTTTGTGAAGATGTTTGTATGTTTGTTTGTTTGTATGTTTATTATTCAATCATGCTCTAGCGGCTGGGTGGTCCGATCGGGCTAACACATGCTTTTTATCCCGGAAAAAGGTTCTAATAGTTTGCAGGAACTGAATCAAAATTCCACGCATTCCACGCAGGCGAAGCCGGCTAGTAATATGCATAAATTAACAAACGAATAAGAAGCTATACAAACTAAGGTGATGATTGATGGCGAGCATATAGTGAAAAATTAATCGAAGGATAAATGATAGTCAGACAGACAAAAGAATTTGATGAAAACAGAAAGCGAACAGAAAGACAAAAAATGCCCATACCCATATTTTATAAAAAAAATACACTCAAATATAATTAAATATATATATATAATTAAATAATAATAACACCAGCAATGTGATTGCGACTTTAGTTCATTTTTGTTATTTCATTTTTGTATTTTTGTTATTTCATTTTTGCAACGTAACTAAAATCATAACAAAAATGAATAACCGTTATGCTTTGAAAGTAACTTCAATTATGATAAGCCAAACAAAAATCTCAATTAGTTCCAACCACCTTTCATTTCAATAAATGTCAGCAATAACATGCTTAATTGGTTAATTAAATAATGTAAGTGCTCACTTACCTGTGTTGTTTCGAACAAAACAAAACTGATGTTTTAAAATTGGAATTTTGCTCGCAACTATGAAACACGCGGTATTCACCTATTTCTACTCGGAGACAAAATGGCCGACTCATATTAGATTCTGGTATGTGATTGGCTCGTTATAGTTTGAAGGTTGCCATTTCACAAATTGTAAATAATACCAAATTTTGGTGTTACAAAATCGAATAACAAAAATGAACAAAATAATGGACATTACTTTGTACCCAAAATTTTAATATTTTAAATAATTAAAATAAAATATGTTTTACCGTAATCAATGGGTATTAACAACGTTTTGGCAAAAAGTTCATCAATATAATTAAATACCGTAGATTAGATTTATTTAGATAATTTTTGTTACGCAGCCCGTGAAGAGGACACATTATTTTGTATGAAGATTTTCCGAGTTCCATGAAAAAAGAAGAATATATTGTGTTTATTATAGACAAAAGTTATATTAATCTGTGTAATATAGCTAGATAATATATATCAGAGTACTAATAGGTACTTCTCACATAGTAAAAATAATGCTATCATCAAAATATCGGGTGTGGACAAATTTTGCAATCAAAATGGTCATTTTAAATGATTTTTACCAAAGGTAGTGGTAACTATATTTCGGTCACCTTTACGTTCAAAATAATCAAAATAGCCATTACTTTGCTATAGATAAAAGTATTTATGGCGTCTATACTTTGAATCGAACAAATTTGAATATTTACGAAAAAGGTTAGAAGTATTCTTACAAAAAAGTTCATATTGTCGAATTTATCCTTTGTTGCGTTAATACGCACACCAACCGAACGTGTGCACCGATTACATCACACTTCCACTTGTTTTTGGTTTTCTATGTCAAAAACTTAAAAGTGAGAAGTCCACGGAAATGATATACCCACTCAAAATTATAGAAGCAGTAACTCCGCCCACAGATAAAAGAAAAAAAAACAGTGATTTCGTTGCACGTGATGTCGCTCAGAAGATTTTAAATTCTCATTAATTAACTTGAAGTACGTGGAGTGAAGAACCTCGATTTCGCCAATTCGGTTGTGGAGGTCCGATGGCAGTCGCTTCAGGGAAAATATCGATGTTCAGTCACATCTTAGACTAGAAAGCCGATGAATGTAGGGTGAATAAAGAATGATGATTACTTGAAGTACCTAAGCGGTTCAAATCTTGAGATAGCGATGCTGTACATACCTTAAGTTTCCAAGAATGCAATGATAGAAAGGAGTCCCTGTCTGTGGTAGAGAAGGCGAGCACGCACGCATGCGCGCCTCGGTAATATGCCTTCGTGATGGCATCGAACTCTTCTTGACCCGCCGTATCCCACAGCATCAACCGTACTTCTTCGCCGTCAATTCTGAAGATGAAAATTTTCAGGATTGATATTAATTTAAAAGTTGCCTTCGCATAACAAACTTACTAATAGTAGCGTTTGTATACGAAGTCAGAGATAACGGGTTGGTATTCCTGCTTAGAACAAAAAATATAATTGTATTGAATGAACTAATTGTTAACTTTACTCATAACTTTAAATCTGAACCTTTGTATTCATATAACATAAACAAATTTTTATTACTTAATAAATGGTAAGTTCTCGTGCAATTCTTCGAATCCTAAGCAGATTAGTCAGACGGAGACCACACCAAAAGTCCGTCACGTGCATCTGATACTCCGACTTGATTACACTAATTAAGTAAGCAGTAGTTACATTTCCCATCAACTGCGTGAGATCTGGTCACGTCTCAGACTTAATGGCAATCGCAGGAGTAATTATGTACGTTCACTTCTAATTAGATCACTCACTTATCATGAAGTCATTTGTTTGTCAAATAAGTTTGTGGTCTAAGATGTACCGCAATAGAACGACCTTCACCCATCTGTTTATTTTTTAACGAATAAAACGTTTTGCTTTACCTACTAATGGAGTGGCTTATCACTGCCTTTTTTATTTATGGCACGTCAATTTGAGTTCACCTCGCCTGATGTTAAGCTGCAGGCAAAGTCTCATAAAAGAGGGTCACCATTGCAAACACGTATAGTACTATAATGATGGCGCTCAGCTTGACGGCCTCATCAGATGCTTCTGACTATATAAGAATGTAGGAAGAAGTAAACACGTGCACCGGTAATGAGTTCCAAGACTTAGGCCTCAATGCAAGCCTTCCTCAAACTTCTTTCATATCTCTACAAAATTTGTTAGTAATTTTTTTGACTTTGCCCCTCTGTGTCCTTAGCACGAAAAATTATGGAATTCACAATGAAAGGGAGAATGGAGCATTGCGATCCCCAGCTTCCCTACTGTGAACCTCTGTGTGGGCACTGATCATTATTTTTTCCCAGTTCTGATGTCTGATGATCACCAATGCCGTCTTTACCATGAGGCACTCGGGGCACGTACCCAGGGCCCACCGCCTTCTGAGGGCCCTTCGAAAGAGGGACAATTTCTCAACTCCAGAAAAATCTAAAACCCTAAACTTTCCAAAAGGCCGTCTAAAGCCTCTGCTAATGTAAAAACGGCTCTGATGATCACGGAATGAAAGGATGGAATGGAATAGATCGATAAATGAATGGGATTGTCATTCGTTCAGGCCATAAACGTCTTAAACATCATAAAAGTCAAAATACGTATCAATCCCATAGATTGAACATTCTATTGCATTCCATTTTACAGAACGACTTAGGAATTCCCACTTATCTGAGGGCAGTACTCACTCAATTTGCCGCTCCAAGAAGTCTACGCCTATCGTCTTCTTGTAGTCCCGGGTGAACGTGCCCCGGCAGTAGCGCTGTATCATGCTGGACTTGCCCACGCCGCCGTCGCCCACTATCACCACCTTGAGCGCCACCTCCAGGTCCTCCTCCCGCATCGCGACCCCCGCGCCCCAGTCATTAGTAGACACTGCGTTTATGCTGGAAAGAAAGAGAGGCTAGTTTAATTTTTTTATAGAACTAGGCATACCTAGTCTTTTTTATACAACTTAGGTCGCAGACAAGCACGCGGCCCACCTGATTGTAAGTGGTTACCGTGGCCTATGGGCGAGTGTAACACCAGAGGAATAACACTCGGCCCACCTGATTGTAAGTGGTTACCGTGGCCTATGGGCGAGTGTAACACCAGAGGAATAACACTCGGCCCACCTGATTGTAAGTGGTTACCGTGGCCTATGGGCGAGTGTAACACCAGAGGAATAACACTCGTGCCGCAACCCCTGTAAGAACAGAGACATTCTGTGTCGTCAGTGCAAAAGATGTAGGATAAGCCTTTGGTTTTCCCACGGACAACACAAAACCTCTCTAGTGAGCTCTAGGCAGTGGGCGGGGTACATAGCAAGAACAGATGGCAGTTGGACCACGTTCTGGAAGACGAGACGTGGGACGGCACAGTGATGAACGGACGACACAGTCAAAGTCGCGGGTACCAATTGGATGTAGACCGCCTCCAACCGGTCGGATTGGAGATCGCTGGGGAAGCATATGTTCAGCAGTGGGCGTCATATGTCTGAAATGATGATGAGGTTCAGAGCTGGAGAAAAATTCTTTTGAGGAGGAACATCTACCGGTTTTGCGGGGCTCTCACTAAGTACCTACGCTAAAATATACTACCGCTATTATCATGCTAGCGTTGTTCCCGGTAGTATCCGGTGTTTTACCGCGATTCTCCATCCCCGTTATTACCCAAGGGTGGGAGAGAAAATATCGAAATATTGTATGGGGTCTGTCGTGTGAAGAAATGTCTTCTCCTCCTTTTTTATGCCAGCCGTCCCGATCCCGACTGATTTTGCATGGCGAAAGTTTATGCATTTGAAATAGAAACAGAAGGCCCATCAAAGCCAAAGTTATAGAATATATTAATTTTAACATTCACATTTAACTAATTTTTTAGTCGGAGCGAGGGCATTACTCCTCATTTATAGCACTCTGATAGCAGTTGGTTATGAGGTTACGACACTAATGTATTTGTATTATAGGTATGTACTGAGAGAAAACAATGAAAAATAACAAAATAACGAAATATGTGTGAATAATGTGTATATTCGTGTGAATAATCCATTTATTATTTCACATTTCACAAAATAAAGTTTAAATTTAACAAATGACCGTGACCTGTGAGGAGCAATGCATCTAGAAGTATCTATTGCATTAGTCATATTTTCATCCTGTTCGTTTCGAGCGCGGGATTTTAACAAAGACTTCTATATAATATTAGACAAGCTGTTCAAAACTACTATAACAGCAGTCAAGTCCAATCCATTATACCTCATTTTATGACGCAAACTTAAAGAAATAAAAACACTTAGGTACCTACTCTGAATGTTAACAGGATTTAAACTTATTTTTAATGCGTTCTAAATTCGTTTGGTCTATTCTAGGATAAGTAACGCATAAAAAACGTAGTCATAACACACAACGTAGTTACAACAAGGTGGGTGACCTTTACCAACTGGTTTTCCGGAGGTTTTTGGATATCTTACAGTAGGGTTCAAATTTAGATTTACTTTAGGACCAACGAAAAGCCACGTAAGTACCGTTTTCAGAACTGTTTGCGGAAATTTCAAAGTTTTACGGTACAAGAAACATCCGTCCGCAACTTTAGATGTAGGTAAGTTAGAGCCGGAGCTGTAGCCTTAGCACGAAATACTATCGAATTCGTAATGTAAATGTATCGATAGAACGGAGCATTGCGATTGACGGGCTACACACGGAGGTAGGACACGACGGTATCTCCCGTCCAAAATGAGCTGTCCAACTGGGGAAGTACCTCCGCCCTACAGAAGACCGCGGTCATAATAACCATCGTGTTGTGTTCCCGCCGGTAAGTAGGGTAGCCAGAGCTCACTATACCCCTCCTTCCCCTCCCCTTCCTAGCCTCCCCACCCCTTCCCAGCTCTCCCCCTTTCCCTTCAGGGTGGGCAGCGCGTGTGTGACACCCTTAGTGTTGCACACGTTCATAGGCCACGGTGGCCGCTTTCCATCAGGTGGGCCGTGTGCTTGTCTGCCACCTACGTAGTATAAAAAAAAAAAAACACTGGTTCACAAGAGGCAGACTGCCAATCACAATGCTCCGTTCTCACGAAACCTTTACATTACGAATTCGAAGTTTATGCTAGAGCTACTGATAGTTAATTTATGAGATCATTATTATAAGATAACAGACCGCCACAGACCACAGATCACTTAATGCTCTTAACACAATTTCAATGACTCAGAGCCACAGCATATGTAAGTAATTCTTACAAAGTAGGTAATATTGCAATAAAAAATGCGATATTTATACCCTGCTAAGAGAAGATCGCATCTTAATTACGTAGATACGTGTTTCGGCATTTAAATCAACTTAGCAACAATGTTGTACGTCTGGTTGCAGATAAAAATAATATATTTGAGTCTAGTATTAACCGTACAAACCCATTTTTTAAGTAGTTTCATACTTGGTGAATACTTGTTCAGAAAATTAATAAATATTATTCTAGTAATCACGTTTAACGGTTTATTTATTATGCTAGTATGAGTGTATGAGTTGTACTTAAGTAAGGTAATTAATCAGTGACAGTATACATATAATAGCAACTTAGAGTAGATATCCTAAGTACCCATATACCTGGCATGCCTTTTAAGTTCTGTCGTTTATATATTTCCCGGCAATTTTGAATTTGGAACTGTTCTATATTGAAATGTGTATACATTTTGAATCTTAAAACAGTTGAAAGTATTAGGATTAATGCAATTGTTTAATCACAGTGTCGATTGGAATCTGTCAGGTCAAGTACGAAAATGAATTTTTGTAAGGAAAATGTTATTGTAATAATTTTTTACAACTTTAAAGAGGCCTGACACGGCTTCACTGTTATGGAGAGCTTACATCTGTGTTCAGTAATGAAACCCTATGTCTGCGGACTGTCGAACGCTGGTATTTAGAGTTCCAGCGTGGAAATACTAGTGTTAGTGACAAATCTCGTGAACGACGCCAAAAATCCGCCTTCACTGAAGATAACATCATTGCTGTGAGACAGCTATTTCTCGAAGATCGTCATGTGACATATCGAGAGATAGAGGCTCTATTAGGCATTTCAGGGACAACCATTCAGAAGATCTTGCATGAAGCACTTGGTGTGAGAAAGCTAGTTTACCGTTGGATACCGCATCTGCTTTCTGACGATCACAAGGCGGCCCGTGTCAGATGGTGTAAAAAAACTCTGCAAAGGTTTAACCGAGGAGAGTCAAACCACGTCTAAGACATCATCATTGGTGACGGATCTTGGATCTATGCCTACGACCCTGACTCCAAACAACTATCTACAATCTGGGTCTTTCAAAACCAGCCAAAGCCGACTAAAGTTGTTCGCTCTCGAAGCACTTCAAAGAAAATGGTGGCCACGTTCGTAGGAAAAACCGGTCGCGTTGCAGCTATTGCACTTGAAGATCTTAGAATGGTTAACGCAGAGTGGTATATCACAGTTTGTTTACTACAAGTCATCGCCGAACTTCGAAAATCGAACTCAAAGCGACGCATCATCCTTCACCACGGCATCGCAAGCTCACACAGCGCTCGTCAAACGATTGAGTATTTGAAGTAGGAAAAAGTAGAATTACTTGACTATCCTCCATACAGTCCTGACCTAAGTCATAACGATTTTTTTACGTTTCCTAAAATTAAGAAAATTCTTCGTGGTCAAAGGTTCCAGTCCGGTGAAGAAGCAGTCGACGCTTTCAAGCCAGCCATATTGAACACCCCTACTTCAGAGTGGAATAAATGTTATAATAACTGGTTTGAGCGAATGGAAAAGTGTATTAAGCTACGTGGTGAATACTTTGAAAAACAATAAATAGTGCTTCGAGGTCCTAGTGGCGTTTTTTTCTTCAAACGACAAAACTTAAAAGGCATGCCTCGTAGTACTTTTATCATTAGCAGTAGCGTGCATTGCATAGATACAATTTTTTTTTTCCACTTTATTCAGTTGCTACATTTTCGGTGAGAAAATTCTTTTCGGCATACCCATTTTTTTACGAAGTGCCCGATTGGCGGTAATAGGTTCGCCTCCTATTACGTGGGATTTAAAATCATAGTTGGCGAAATGTGGGTGTTTGATACCTTCGGGGATTACAAGCGTAAGCATTTATGTATATATAGGTATGTATGTATGTATGTTTGTATTTTTCAAAATTATTGACAAATTAATAGGTAGAGTCATGTAGTTGCATGCTATAATCTAATTAAAACATAATCCTGCTCTTGTCCTGAATAATTAGGATTGACATAACGTATCATCGTAACGTAAAGTATCTATTTAAGAAATTATCGTTTCCTTAAATAGCATTAGGTACCACCAAGAACCCAGACAAATTAATTCCAAATAAGTACTTAGTTTCGAATGGAAAGTATCAAATGAATCCATTTCTATTTCCTCAAGCCACCAATTACGTATGAAATAGCAAACAAATACAGAACCAATAAATCGCAAGTGCCGAGCATGACCAAGCATTGAGATGTACAAATTTTACTTTCGACAAATTCCGCGTTTCTATCCGAGAGACATTCCGCATCGTCATGCAATGAGATGAGGCGCACAGATTATGTCAATGTTTGCTGTAGATATAGGTAGGTACTTATTGCATTTCCTTCTTGAAATATTCAAGATTATAATGTAAATACTTAAAGGTTCGTAAGTATGCCTATACGATAGGAATGTTAATCCTTATTTCATTTGGAAGTGACTGCAATATTATCAAACGTATAAAAAAATGTAATATCCAAAGTACTACCTACTGTTTTATTTACAAGAAGTCTTAATTCTTCTCCTTCTTCGAGTCAATGGCTCGGGTAAATCTGGCATACAGGGTGGAATTTTGTAATGCCACCTGAAGGGGAAGTACTCTTAATACTGTAGATAGAAGATTTTACTCAAAAGAAACATTCATTTATTTTTGAAAAGAAACAAAACTGCATTCAATGATTTTTGAAAATTCGCTTGCCGCGCCCAGTAATCGAACCGACTAAAATCTGTAAAATTTGCACTCTGTACTTTTATTGTATCGATCGTTAGGGTCAATTATAAGGATGAAATCTCTCTAACAAACTTAATAAATTAAATGAAAGGAAAACAATGAAATCTTAAATTAATTGTTCAATGGGTCAAGTTAAAGCACTTTTACTCAAAGATCCATCTAGTTACTTATGTTAATAATTAATAATTATTATCACTGACGTCTTTTATCTATTAAAATGACAAATTACTATTGGTGGTATGGAGAGAGATATCGAGACCGACAATCACCAACTCGGTTTGTACTGAAAATATTAGTAGAAAAATTTCAAGAATACGGGTAGTTTCAAAAAGCGACGGCAGACTCTTCAGCAATACAACTTTGATTTTGATCTAAATGTTTGTATCGAGCAATTAGTTAGTTAGTTTATACCATTTTTTGGAAATAATTTAGGATTTCATTGTTTTCCTTTCATTTAATTTATGAAGTTTGTTAGAGAGATTTCATTCTTATAATTGACCCTAACGATCGATGCAATAAAAGTACAGGGCGCAACTTTTACAGATTTTATTCGATTCGATTACCGGGTGCGGCAAGCGAATTTTTCAAAATCGTTGAATGCAGTTTTGTTTCTTTTCAAAAATAAAGGAATGTTTCCTTTGAGCAAAATCTTCTATCTACAGTATTAAGAGTACTTTCCCTTCAGGTGGCATTACAAAATTCCACCCTGTATATGGCAGATTTTAAGTTTTTTTTAAATCTTGCTGACCTAATTGCTGGCTACAGTAGCAGCTAGACCCGATAACGCCGGGTCTAGACTGACCAATCCTCTCACCACAATTGCTCGATCATTTCCTGGTAATGGCCATCTCCTAACTACATCAGATTATTAAGTAGTATATTATACATTTAGTAAATGTAATTTTTCAACCAAATCTTAATAGGATTATGAGTTGGTTAAAATTAATTTCCATAATCGCCGCAACGTATAATAACTATAAATCATACATAGTTATGAGTTGATGGTTTGACCGCAGATTAATATCAAAGACTTCTACAGTAGGTGTATCATAAAAAGAAATAACATATTAATCTTATGGTAATTTCTCCATTATTTTTAACGAAGCTGTTATGTAGCAGATATTATAATTTTTGTTGATCTGCAGATATTAGCATTGGATGAATATATGACACGTCAATATGACTTCACGGTAAGAGGAAAGGAGGATAAAAATATAAGTAAATATAGTAACTATTTAGGTGGTCTGTGGAGTAATGAAGCTTCGGTAGCTTACAGGTTAAGGAGTCAGCTTTACGATTGAGAGGTCCCGGGTTTGAACCCTGGCCATTACACTAATCGACGTGAACCGACTACACTCTTATCACGAAGGTTTAGAGGAAATATTAGTAATTTTAGTTCCTAACATTATTCAAAAAATAATTTCTTTGTGACGTGTTGACAGAAACGTTGTAGGTCACAGGTTCGCTTCCCAACCTGTGGACACATTTATTTACGAGGGGAGCCTTTAGTTGAGCGAAACCTAGTATGAGTAGTAGAGAGGGCCCTCTCAAATTACTACGCTATGATAGCGGCTCAAAAATGCCGTCGATTTGACAGAAGAAGAATTTTATATACAGTTGAAAAGTAAAGGTGTCTGGTTTCTTGGTACGTGTAAAGCTAATACCGATGGTGTTACATTATATTATTATTTCAATTTTCTGTGGCGATAGTTACAGCACTTGGACTTCCGCATGCCGTACGTACTTCACTCGTAACATTATATTATGGCGGTAACACCTCTAGTGTCGTGGTCAAATGAACCGTTTGGAGAGAGCCAACGATTTCAACGGCTATGTATTGAATAATGAGATATGTACAACAATAGTGTAATATCGCATGACATTGTAGATATTAATATTACCAGCGTATATATATCCACATAGTCCTATATTACCGCGTTACAGAAATTTGATTGTCAATGGCTTTTAGAATAGAAACATTGACATCTATTTCTGTCAAAGTTGATAGTGGTTTATAAAAAAATGTTTGACGATTCGTATATTCTGTCACTTGCTCACGCCTATAATGGTTTTGTGTTAATATAAAATATGTCAATCGCACACTTTGTTCCTATGAGAATAATTTTATGCATGGCATGATGTTCAAATAATGTAATTATTTATATTCGGTAAGTTATGCCATAAAATCAAATATATAAGGTAGGCAGCACGTGTGTGACGCCTCTGGTGTTGTAAACGTCCATAGGCCACTGTGACCGCTTCCCATCAGGTGGGCCGTGTGCTTGTCTGCCACCTAAGTGGTATAAAAAAAATAACTTGTAGTTTTTTTAAGTTAGTAGGTATTTATTATAGAATCAAATAACCTGTTTGTAAAAGTTGTGTAACTATATTTGAATTCCAAAACCCATAAGATAAACTAAAGTCATAAGTTTGATAAGTAAACTCAAGTAATAACTAGGTACCTAAACTATTAATATGCTATGTTTTGGGTTAAGATAACACCTATAATAAAAATGTAGATACCTACATTTAACAAAGTTACATATAAACCAGTGTTGCCATTAGCGAAATATATACGTTTTAGTGATCGTAAATTTATTAAGTGCTTTTTTATTACAAGTATTAATATGATAAAGATATTATTATACTCCACAACATGTCAATTGTAAAGGCACATGTTTCCGTTTCGAAATTTTAATTTTGGTCATTTAACTTTTTTATCTGTACAAATACGTTATGGATTTAAATAATTTATAATAAACACTATGGTACCCCAATAAAATGTTCGGGCCACAAGCAGATGCTTCAAATTCGAAATTTGAAATACTGAAAGAGCACTAGCAAGCCAATCGACGATTGAGGCTCTTTCAGTATTTCAAATGTCGAATTTGAAAAAAAAATCAGAGTGCTGAACCCTTAACATGCTTATAACCAGTGCGAGGTAAGTAAACGGTAGGATAGACAGTGAACCCTGGATTCTGAGGTGAACGCTTCGGATACGATCGGGACTAATGTTAAGAAGATGATGACGGTAGAGCAAACAGCGCATGAAATACGAACAATATTATAATATATAATACTAGCCTATGCCGGGGCCCGCGGCTCGCGACCTATGCTCCATCTGTGCAACTTTAATTCTATATTACTAATCATAACCCTGGTTCTACTTAACCGATTGCAATTAAACAAGCGTAAGGATTTCAAGTTGGGCCAAACCCCTTCCAATAAAAAAAAAACCGCATCAAAATCCGTTCCTATAGATAGTATTCCTATAAATAGTACCTATAGATTAGTTAAAAGTGTGAATAAGAGCTATCGATTTATTAGTACGCAACTATTATTTTTCTCATGTATCGACGACTATCAGACCGTTGAAGTACAGGAGTGGGTCGATTGCATTACGATCATATTCTAACTTCGTAATTGTAGAAGTGAGAATACGGACTGCAATTCAATATCTGTTACGTGATATATTTATCTGTGGAATAACCAGATCCAAGGTTGCATAAATTTTATAGTGAATGAACTAGTTTATCGACTATGCGACAATATAATTGCTGCAAAAACCGTTAATAAGTAAGATATATTTAGCGCCAATCAGCATCCAAAACCTGCGCTTTGGATCCCGAGGTACGAGCGAGCGCCTATTTTGTCATTCACATTTTGATTTACCTTCGCATATATGGAAGTGTCAATTTTGGCGGGCACGCGAAAAGTGTCATAGCGCTGCAGTGTTTCATTTTCTACATTTGGTGTGCATTCGAGTTTTTACGTGTAAAAAAGGTGGAGTTTTAGACATAACGGCTTGTAAAAGCTTCTAGTAAAGTCTCCACTACTTTACTAGGGCAACTATCATCCGTCATCGTCATCATCATCATCATCATCAACAATCATTCCAGCTATACTTATCACAAAATGAAAGGAAAATCCCAACTCGACACTTTGTCATCTAAGAAAAAAAGAAGAAGAAGAAGTAAGGTTGAATATTGTTTTGGCGAATTAAAATTCGAAACTGTGCCCATAATCATTTTTCCCAAAATGAATTCAAAATCACCGTGTACATACAGAACATATGGACAATTAGGTTAAGTTTTGTCATAAATATGCTACTTATGCTAAGTAGGTATGGCTCTGAGGTATTATAATAATCATAATATTATAATATCATAATCATCAGGATTTTTATGGGGCATAAAATCGTAAAAGCCAGCACAACAAAATTATGGAGAGAAGAGCAGGCCTGGGGCTAGGAGAACTTTTGGATGCAACAGGAATTGTCACTCGCGTTTATGCTGGCTTGGCGTCGTGGAGGGTGACATTCGTGTCAGTGCTAGGAATGCTCAAGACGGTGAAAATAGAGAAGTAAAAGTCGGAAAGTGTGGACCCCGAGGTGAAGGCTTCTGATGCAATTATAATGAATATGAGTGATAGTCATTCGGATGATGAATTGACGATAAATGATTAATAATTTAAACATCTAGGTACATCTTATCTTAAAAAAGATTATGAAATATTATCTTCTATTAAAGCAATAAGTATTCAAAAGTCGAAACAGGATAAATACAATGAAGTAGGTAAAACGATAATTTATTAATTTTAAGACGCCAAACTGAAGTAAGTAGTGACTGTATTTTATAAAAAACCTCCTTTGTTTTATGGCTCCTGTCTAACTCGTGTAACTGGTTTAACATCTTTACCACACTTCGTGGACGTGTTTATTTACATTTTATGCATGCGACATTACATTTTTGGTAGGTATCACTGTATACCACAAGTAGAACTGTAGAATTGGAAGCGCCATTTTTGCCAGCGCGAGATCGACTCTAATTCGCACTTCCGATGGACCGTTTTGTAACGACAACACTGGACATCATTTCTACTGTTATAGTATTTTATTAATAATTTATTGAATGTAACTTTATATTTGTAAATCTTGACTATTGAATTGAAAGCCATCCAATTATTTTCTACAAATTAATTGATGCCATTTATCACTAAACTAGTTTAATGTTGAACATATTTTCACCTGCTGGAAGTGCAATCAATATGCAAGAGTAGAAAGTGAACCCATCACTGTAAACTTTTAAACAAAAAATAACTTGCTTATTTATGTGATGCATGTTTTATTGATTCAATATATTTCTATACCACTAATGTGGCAGACAAGCCACCCCACATGTCAGCTCACCTGATGGAAATACTTGTAGGTTACCGTGGCATAAGGACGTTTGCAACACCAGGGGCGTTCCACACTCGTGCTGTCGATTCTTAAGAAACTTTCTGGATTTGGTGGTGGTAGGGAGAAAGAGAGTTTCTGTGCCGCCAGCGCACTAACAGCATAAATACTCCTAAGTGAGCTCTACCCTAGTCACTGCCGGAAACTCAACACAAGGTTATTACTTAGCGGTATTCTGTAAAGCGGAGCTTACCTTGAAAATTTTTCAATATCCCTGAGTAATATAGGCAAGTATCTGCATGGTGTACTCTACAGGGTGTTGCATTAGTGTACTCTATTGTTTTTATTATTATTGTTATTTTTTGTTGCTATTATGTTAAGATATTTTTGACCTTTTGACTTTTTTTGTCATCCGAATACCTATGTGCATCCGAATTAAAAATAATTTTCTTTCTTTTTCTCTTTCTAATTAAATACCAAAATTGCCACGGTATCATGACTTACGCGGGAGAAACCGCGTCGCGACGCTAGTAACTAATAAACATAAAATGATAAATACAATAACTGAAATTTAACTTAACTCCGACTTATTGAATGAAGAAAATGTTAAGATGGTACTCATATAGAGAATTGCTGAGAAAGTGCTCGACCCAGTTCCGTTCGAACGCTGGTGTTGCGTGTTATAGGCGCAGGCGCATGCAGTGAAAGATCCGATCGATGATAATGATAAACTATAAATTTAAATCTGATGCGAATGATATTTATAGGTGCTCATTTAGCAACTAGTGCAGTGATGAACTTATTAATTTATATTAAATGACACTTATTTATCACTTATAAAACTGTAATAGTATTTAAAAATCAAGGTGTTTTTTAATATCTTGGTAGATATACTTACTAGATATTTCACACACCGGTATATAGCTTGTAATACATATTCAAGCATGCGTAGATTTAATACAACAAAGTACTGACACTGTACAGAGAGGAAACCGAACCCGCGACCTCAGACATAAGAAGATAATGTTCGACCACAATGAATAACACCCTACAAATTCTACAATTTTTGAACTTTTTAGTTGAAATTTTATATTAATTGCATAATATTTCATGGAGATAGGACGCGACGGTGTGTCCTGTCCTGACCTCCTCCGACGTACTGAATACTGCAGCTAAAAATGACCGTAGGTAGGGTAACCAGAGCTCATTGGAGAGTTTTTGTGATGTCAGTGAGAGGACCAATTTGTCTCCTGCGCTAATGTCATCAAAAACTCCCAACCTCCAACCCCGCACCACCTTTTCTAGACGGGCATTAATAGGTTTCTATAGAGTGTGCCGTGTGTTTGTCACCTAAGTAGTATAAAATATATATATATATATATATAGTATAAAACTCAAGACATAAAGTTTATCAAAAAAGAAGACGGTTCAAAAGCGCAATCAATTAATGTTTCGATAGAATTCAAAACGGTTATCACTCTCATTTATATCTGCCACAGCCAGCAGTTAGCCGCGGTGCTTCGGTTTATGAACGAACGTGGAAAATCGTCAACAATTTGAATTGACGTTCTTAATTTAAAATAAACATTTTTAAAGCTTTTTTATTGACAGCCATCTTGTTGTTGTTTCATTATTTGGTCTAGTAAATAATTTTTCAAGTAGTAAAACTTCTTTAGATGCGTCGACTCTTGACTCTCTTGAGTCGTCTGATGATAGTAAAGTAAAGCTAAGGCAAAGTCACACTCAAGAGAGAGGGTCACCATTACAGACGCCATTAGATTACTATTGTAATAATAGTGGCCACCCACTGACCACTACTCAACTTGACGACCTCATGCGATACTCTTTCACGTCATTTTTGCACTTTTGTCGGCACACCCGAAGCACTAATTTTTCCCGTTTACATATAGGTAAGTACCTACATATAATACTAGCAATTGTCCATGCGCTGTACTGCGTAGAAATAGAACAAACAAGCGAAAACGGTACCTATAAACTAATAAAGAGCTACCTGGGCCTAATTACATTTGGTTGATGGAATCGCGTCGAAGCAAACCGTTATCAATTTGTTTTAATGGATTACTTGACACTGCAGTGATATTTCGAGTCATAAAAATTCATATATCATAATTTTTTGGAGTTCCACTGGCGTTATCATCAATCGAATGTCACTATGCCTAGACAGGGCCTCAACTAATAAACCGCATAGCTATTTCAGTAGCCGTTGTTCTATTAATGGTCAGTCCAAAAACGGGTACTGCGCGTATAGAGCGCATTTTGAGCACATTTTGGATTCTCAACTCTTGTCTATACCTATACCAACTTATGAAAGATTGAGTATTACTGCCCTTAGGAAAACTTTCCTTGGCAATAGCTACGAGTATCATGCCCGCGGCACCAATTAGTTGGACGTCGCCGTCGCTTTCCATCTCGCTGATGTATTTGGCATTTGTATAGAAAGTGCGCCGATGTGTAACAAATCTTGTTGGAAATAAATACTTTAGTTACGAGGCGAGTTAATGGGCTGTAGACTATAGCCACACAACTTATTTAGAATAAGCTCAGCTTCAGCCCAGCCACCTTGTTACCGGTCGTCAGTCCATCTGGCTGTAGGCGTATTCCTTCCGTTTACCTACTCGCGATCTTTACTCTAGGACTCGTTACTGGTTTATATATAGGCAACTAAAAATATGAGTCTATGCTCTAGCATAGATTCAGTGACTTTGGAAGTTAAACGTGAAACATTTAGTAATCTAGGTGTTCCACGGGAACTATTTCGTGTCTGTCATTCATTTAGGTGTTTTACGGTTATATTCTTGCACTCATGGTTCATCTAGGTGTTAGATTAGGTAATTGTGCAGACATTTATTTTAACCTAAAATTACATGGATATCTAAGAAATATTAGATGCCAAAAAACATAATAACAGGGCTATTAGCGTAATCGGTATTACTTAATTACCCCTAATTTTTCTATTTAGGTTAAATAAAAAATGGCAACACCGCTATTATTCCTATTTCGAATTCAAATAATGTAGAAAACGATGATTCCATTTACAAACGATTTCTAGATCCGTGAGTGGAAAATTATAAATTGGTCATCTGTTAATAGAGTTCTAACAAATTACGTATAAAACGTAATTGTTTGAGAATTATCAAAAATAAATAAAACAGCATAATATCTTCATTGTTTTTTTTGTCTACCTATATCAATTGTTCATTTGACACCAGATAATAATAAAAAATCCGTAGGTTATCCTCATGGTTTAGGGTTACCTTACCTTAGGGTTTCGTCAAGTAACATAACATTAATTGGAAAAGTTCGAAAAATTCGAAATGATCGTACTTTTGGACCAGATGTAATTTTTTTTGAGAAAGTGTGAAGAATTTTTTTTAAATCTGATTCGTTCAACGCATCTTTCAGTCAAGTCATCGTGACATTTTCAAACGAATAAATCAGTGATTTAATATAACTAAGACATGTAACTCAAATTACCTACTCGATGTCATACAGATGAGTGTTTAGACTTTCTAAAAGTATGAAAGGTATCGGATAATAAAACAATAACTGTGTGACTAATTGGGTGCAGACAATAGATGCAAACATTTACTTCTTATGGTATTGTTGATAGGATGAAAACTAACTAAATCTAATTAGTTATAATAGGTGGGTTTCTTTGTCTGCTAGCTATGCTTCATTACTTTTAATTGAATAAGATGATCGTTTTCAATAGACTACAATTAGTTTTGGAAACCTTTCTAAATTAGACCAATCATCATCACCTACTTACTACATGTTGTTGTTCAGAATAACTGATCACTTTCTATCAATTAGGCCATACTGCTACCTAAGTGATATAAAAAAATATCGTGCCACCGTTATTTGGTGTGGCGGCAATGAATTTTGAAATTCGAATATGGAACGGGACGTAAAAAAATCATGAAAGTCGCATTTTCGTCATCTTAACACTTGGGCCGTCACCTTTTTTTTTTTTTTTTATCTTGGTCCTCAATTGCCGTCACCTCCGCCCATACTGTCTTTACGATGCTTCTAATCACAAGTACCTACCTTCTATATGTTTAAAGCATATTCTCAATTTATGATACCAACAAATACACATAACATATACCTACTGTATGACAAGGTGAAAGAAAAGCACATAATCCGTATAAAGCATCCCCATGCGGATGTGGCAGCTTAATAAACGTGTGATTCCGTTGCAGACCGCATACAGAACTACAAGCAGCAGATACAGCGTACCATGATGTTAATATGAATGCGATAATATTGTTTATTGTTTTAACTCCTTGCGGGTTCTCAGTGGGACTATTAACTCATATCGAGGTTTAACAAGTAATGTATGTAAAACAAAATAATATGTAGATATAGACAAATGAGCGGATTGCGGGACTGACATTCTTTTATTCCTATTGACAATATGTGCTGTCGGATGATATGTTGTGCATTAAGTATTTGTTAAACTTTAAGGACAGCATTAAGAAGTCGCAATGAATTAATACAGTAAACAACATTATGATATACATATCTACTAGACTATTTCACAGTACGTTGTATCTGCTGTTGCGGTTTGCAGTTGACTACGGACTCATACCTTCAATATTATTTCGGACATTATTTTTGATTTCATGGACTACTGGCGATCAATCTTCAACGACATTTTTCATAAGAGCAACGCCAGTCATTGCGCAGCGTGTGTTGTCTAACTGAAATCTAGTTCTTTTGTTAGTCCACGTTTTGTAATAAACGGGACTGGGTCATTCACTTCCACGTGAAAGGGTAATCGAAATTGCTCCTCAGGCATTTTCGATGACTCGACTAAATGATATAATATAATAATATATCTTTCAAACATACATATTCTATTCTTTTTTTAGAATGTTTCAAAACGTAACGGCTGTTCCATTTGAAACTTTCTAAATCTTTTGAAAAAAAAAAACACGTTTCTATATCGTTCACGTTACTGATTGATGAGGACTAATTAATTGGACTTGCAACTAAAATGGCAGAAAATAGCTTCGTAATATAATAGCTATTTAATAATATGTTAGCCATTTATGCCAGTCTTTCGTCTTTATCTAATAATTGATCGATGGATCACTTACATAGATGCTTTTATTGTAGAGAGCTAGTTATCGCAGTACTGTTAGGTTGGTATGTTTAATTTGAAGCTTACACATTTAAGCCATTACGGTAGCAGAGACCTATCATTAGTCAGACGGCGCAGAAATACTTCAAGTAAAATTATATATTCGTCTTTGTTTATGTGATGAAAGAAAAGACTCATACAGGTTCAGAGTATTTCTGCAGTTTCATAGTTTTTATACTTCTCGTCATTCTCTGAGCCTATTCCTAACTCAGTTGGGGTCGGTTTTCTAGTCTAACTAAGATGCGGCGGAGCTTTGATATTTTCCGTAAAGCGACTACCATTGGATCTCCACAAACAAATTGACTTAGACTTTTGAAGGCTCCAACTACCCGTAACGACTGCCATCGATTTTCGTATGGCAACTGGGACCGGGCGACGCGCGACGGCTTAACGTGCTCTCCGTTGTACGATCAGACCAGTGCAAATAGCTATATGCATGCATACAAATATTTGCGCTGAGCGGAGATCGAACCTCCGCCTCCTGCGTAGCAGTCGCGTTTACTAACGCCACGCCACCGCAGAGTTTTTATACAGCTATGATTGCAAAAAAGTGTGCACTATAATATAATGAAAAACACATACCTATACTATATTAAAAAACGCTACAATTTTTGTTGTCCATTTTTGTCAAATGAACTTGCTAGTGGCACAATCACAATTTCCTTCCTTTCTTCCACCTGATTTTTCCCCTTTCTTGTACACTGTTCAGTACCTTTTCATTCAATATTCCAATATAGAATATTGCTCCATCCTTCTCGTTCCACCATATCTTACAACCATACCTAAGTAATTGTATAACTGAATTAGTAATCGGAAAGCAATTATTTAGGTACTTGCAATTACATAATTATGAAGCAAGTAAACATTGTACACGCAAAGTATAAGTCACTGGACTCACTCGTTAGTGGTGTCTTCTCACGGGGTTCTGGTATTATCAAGAAGCATATCGAGTATCTCTTCCTTATTTCAAGATAATGTGAACGATAAACAAGCCCGTAAATGGTCTGTTCACTAAAACTTGCTACTCGAACAATTTATGTTTGTAAATAGACCAAAGAAAAAGAAAAGCCCACTGAGTTTCTTGTCGGGGTCTTCTAAGGCCGCGACCACGTCTCGTACTGAGGTCCATTTGCTAAAGTAACCTATAATAGACATTATAGTCCCTAGCCGTCGTGCCTCGAAGAGCACGTTAAGCCGTCCGTCGTCGGTCCCGGTTGCCATACAAATATCTAGGCAGTCGTTACGGGTAGTTTGAGCCCTCAAAAGTCCTACCAGTCTAAATTGAAACTTCGATATGGCCATTGGTCATTGGACCATTGGTTGTGGAGGTCACATGGCAGTCGCTTCACGGAAAATATCAAAATTCAACCGCATCATAGTTAGACTTGAAAGCCGACCCCAACTGAGTTGGGAAAAGGTTCAGAGAATGATAGTCCCTAGTCCTACGCCGACGGCGACGCCCGTAGCACCTCTTGCTGTCCTCAAAAGAGACCCACAACACACACTGCGCATAGGTAAAATATCTCGTGACGTCACTTGGGTCAAGATATATGTCGGTGACTATTTTCCAATCGTATCGAATATCTCTTCCTTGTTACATGATCAATGAATGTGAAACTAACTGTTACCTGAGTAGCGTAATGCCTATACAAAGAGACATGTACTCTGTCCGTCTATTGTGCAGATACTGCTACGTCAGAGGTCGTGGGTTTGATTTCCGTTCTATGCAAATATTTGTATGATGACAATATCTATTTACATTGAGTGTTTCTGTGATTGTGTAATACGTATGTACCTATGTAGCTTTACAAAAAAAAGTTTAACTAAGTACTTATTGTAGCTACTGCCTGTGGGGACTCCGTTGGTCGGGCGGGGGAACTGACCCACCGTGTGGGCCATTTCATCCATTTCTCCTATAAAACGACAGTCATAGATGTTTATAATGACAACAGGGACCGATGCGGCGACGGCTTAACGTGCTTTGTGAGACACGGTTACACTCAGACAATATTAATAGACATAATCATCATATTTGCACTGAACAGGGAATTGATCCACGCACCCTGTGCTACACAGAGTTGAACGCATAATCGCGCCACTACAGAGGCTGTCGCGTCATATTTTTTTCCTCTCCAAGTAATTACTTATTTATTTTTATACGTACTTAGAACCTTGTAAGCACCTAGATCTCAATAGACCTAGGTGCTTACAAGTCTGAGTCTGAGTTTCACTGTGCTAATTATATTAGATCTAATAAACTGACTTGTAAAAAGATTGATCATTTACCATTAATTTGACAAATAAATTGCATTTCATTAATTTGATTACAAATAAAATTAATGACTTATTAGTACGGTACTCCTAGCTCAATCCATTATGAAACTGGTTTACTTGTTTACTAATGGAATGGTCAACAAACGGCTAGTTGTTCATTAAATGCTCCGTAATATTTATAAACAAACTTTATTTTCATTATTTGTAATATCATTCAAATATTAGTCAGGCGTGGGACAGGTTTGTCGAGAATCTTTTAAGACAATGAATCTCTAGTATGTATATATTTAATGTATGACAATGACGTATATTTATAATGAATGAACTGTTTGGCATGAATTTTGAATTTCGAATTGAGAACGAGACCCATAAACTAGTAAGGAAGTATATGATCGGCACGGATCTTATACAATCGCAACTGGTGCCCTGGCAAACGCAAATTATTTTTTTATATGATTGGGAGATTTAGGGCTCGTTCACCACCATTGCACCACGTAGGTACCTACCTACTATTCTCAAAAAACGGCTCTAAAACGCGTTCTGCGCGTATAGACCGCATTTTGAGCACATTTTAGGTCCACAAATCGGGCATATATTTTGAAATTTATAGGCACAGCTTAGTTTTTTGTAATGTCATCTGTAAGATTACAAAAAGTTAGTAGTCAGGTTGTAGTAGTCAGTCTAGTTAGAAATCATTGCGTTAGAAGTCCCAGACGATTTTAATTAATCATTTGAAAGCGATGACACAGTGGAAACCTAATTTTGCTATACAACTGTAACTTTCAAATGCAGTTGCAAAATGCTATAAGAAAAGTGAAAGATAGTGCAATTAATATTTTGAGGTTAGTTTTATCGACATTTTGTTAGAATTTATAAATTGAATTCCCTTACAATAATTTTTGACATCACTGTTTGATAGAATTGTTTATATAATGTTTACATTGAAGGTAACGTCCAGTTTTGCGATCCAGTAAAACAAAAAAAATAATTGCAGGCATTATTTACCATGCTGACGTCTTCACCAAATCTAGTTCTACATAAGTGCCTATTTATTTCAGAAGTGAAACTGAACTTTTCAATTGTAACTGCTAAATTCTTTTAAAATGCTTTACGTCGTTGTATTGTATAATATTTATAATGTGTAACCTATGTATAGGTAGGTACCTACCATAATTGGCCAGTAGCAAAAGCAATTTAGCTTAGCTGGAGGGGTTAACGAGAGTATCAGTAAGTAGTAATTTTAGTAAATAATATTCTTAAAAAAAATACACTTTACTAATTCAAAATATAACTAAAGATTACATAATCTGTGACAACACTGCCACTTCTTTTTTTACTATGTTACGGCCAGTCATGTCATAACTGATATTAATTTATTATTCTAATATCATGCTTATGCCTAACAACAAGCTTATGTAAAATCGAATACAGAAAATCTATTAATTTATATGTTAATAAATAAGTTTGTCTGTAACCTATAATTAATTAGTTTCAATAAATTATAAAATGAATAAATAAGTATGGGACTAATAAATAAATTGGTGTTTAAGATGCTGTGTTGCATGCATCTTGATGCTGTGTTGCATGCATCTTAAACATAAGCTCTCTCCTGTTTAATATAATATCTGTATATACCTACATAGTTTGCTATAGATTAGATATGTTTGTTAGTTAGGTAGTTGATACTGGTGAAATTGCAGCGATTCTGCTGCAGAAGCCATTTTAACAAGAAGTTGAACTAGTTTATGGATCACGTTCCGAATTCGAGATTCAAAATTATTTCCAGTCTCAGCCCCGCACCGTAACACCATTTTTGTTTTAAACAACTCAATTTCCTTCTTGAAGTTTGATAAAAAGCAACTTTTTTTTAATACAACGGATTCATGACAGTCAGGCACCTTATGAAGTATAGAACCTAATTTAAAAATCGAAATGCGTACTTTTAAATGATCACTAAGTACTTACCTACTTTGTACTATGACGTAGGAAGCCTTCCCGAAGAGCGAAACCTATACTACACAACGATGGCAACTCCAAAATGCTATCGATTCGACAGAAGAAGAAGATCTACTATGAATTAATAAAGATTCAGAATTTACTATCAGCAATATAGCGACTATGGTTCCTCATTGTAACGGACAGCATCAAGAATGATGGCCACTATTTTTTGGAGTTCACTCCAGTTACCCATCAATCTCAATCTCAGGACTGCAATTGGCAAGTCAAAAACAGTTTTGAACCTTACGCGGTCGATAATTTGGCATATATTGCGCGAATAGAGTCGGTGACTGTACCGGCTGCGGTGATGAGAACTGAATAACATGAACAGTTACGTATTAAGTATTGAAAGCCTAGACGAGGCGAGGCTGAAGTTTTGAATACCTAACATTTCCGTGCGGTACCGCAAACGGTAATACGGATTCATTAGCTGTTGTTGGAGTTAGGTAGGACGTTGTTTTTTTACATTACTAGGTTTTATTTATAGAAAACACAGACTGTTAAACCATTTCTTGATTGCATGTGAATACGGTGCACAGTTTTTAAATACTACGTTCAAATTCCAACTATACCTAGTAGAATTCGCTTATTATGACTCCGCTTATATTGACCAACTGCTTATTGTGAGGTAATCACACAGCGGAGTTTGATTCGTATACAAAATCCTTTATAACTAAGTCGGATAAAATAACTTCGCTTAACCGGTTATAATGTCAATTTTTAATGAATTGCACCCAGTTATAGTATTTCATTCAATAGTAATTGCAATCTTATTGAATCTATCTGTCTCTAGTTTTAGTAAAATATATTTTCATTTCGGATCATGTAGATACCGGTCTATCTTTTTTTTATCAAATAGATAAATAAGCACATTTTTCTTCTTTTCTACCTTTTTTGAAATAAATATCGAAGAATAATAGAAAGTTATTTACTTTATGTTTTATGATGTCCAGTCAATATGACGTGTTTGTCAATTCTCTTCAAATTATTTTTCCCTTGTGAACTTTGAATCCCTCGTCGCCTACTATTAGTCCACTCACACTGGTATCACGTGCTAATCTGATCAATAACATGTAATTAGTCAACCAACGGAAAAAAACCCCATGACTCCTTAGATCATAGTTACCTATAACACTCTTTATATCCTATAAAAAGTGTATTTCTTAGTGAAATGCAGCTCAAGTTGCAAGCCCATCTAGTCTTTGTATTAGCCAGCTAAACGTTTTAGATATTATCTCGATAGCTCTGGAATGAAAGTAAAACACGGAGCGTATCAATTACTGAATATAGCTCGCAATTTGTAACGAACAGGTTACCTGATAGTGCACCTGCATACTGGAGGCTTCAATTTATTTATATGCTATAAGGTTTGATGTATTTAGAAAGCTAACGAGAAGTCTCCAGGATTTCTTATTTATTTATTCATTCCACATTACTGTCATTTAGTCACATTACACTCATTACTGTCATTTAGTTTTCTCGGTCTAAATTCGAAAAGATCTCGATGTTTAAGTTTTTATTTTGCAACTAAAAAAATATCAAACAAACTTAGTATTTAACGTTAATTTAACGTGTTATTCTTAGAGCGGGCTTTGCATTCGCCAAGACAACTCGATGAAAGTAAGCGAGTAAAGCGAACTAAATTGACTAAAACGTAGTTAAATGTATTCATCGCTGATATCGCCATTGGTCATTGGACATTGGTTGTGGAGGTCAGATGGCAGTCGCTTTACGGCAAAGTTCAGCCGCATCACGGTTAGACTGGAAAGCCGACCCCAACTGAGTTGGGAAAAGGTTCAGAGAATGATGATGATGTATTCATCGGTCAAATCCAGGCTGGTGATCGTCTTACCTGAAATTTCCTGACGGTACAGGCAACGACAAAAGTTGATTTTCACAAAAATGTATGTATGAATATACATCCTTTTTAAATATAATATTGGAATGTATGTGCTTCAGAATTTCCAAGAATAAAGTTAGTATATTTGCGTTTTGTTTATTATTATATGATATGTTCAACTTTAACATAAATTGAATTTTACTAGGCTACTTTTTTCGTCGACGGATCCTACCCGACTTTTATTTGCTAGTGTGTCTTGTCTAAAGTGTCTTGAAGTATTGCAATGCTGCGGATTTTCTTGGATTACTTGAATGTATTACTGCGGTTTCCCTCCAACTTGAAACATCGGTATTAATACTTATTTTCCGGTACTTAGCGTATGGCGGCGGAGTCGGTGGCTTTCTAACCAGTTTGGGTTCGATCTCGGTAATTGCAACAAGTCTTGCTGAATCTGTCAGCACGCCATCGGCGCCGGCGCAAATACACCGTGAAATAATGTTATAAATCATATCCAATGAGGATCGTCTTTCTAATACTAACGGGTGCCGTCTATTTGGTAGAAACTTGATACTCCGAAACCTATTTGGGATAACTCACTTCGCAGAAACTTCTTTAATCGATCATTTATTAGGCATAAAAAATATTTGACATAAATATTTTTTGGCATAATGTGCTTATGACCGAATTTAGAATGGCATACATTTAAGATAGTAGAATTTTATTTGGCATAATTACCTTTGGCATAGTTAAAATTTTGTATAACTTCATTTAGCATAACGTTCATTTAGAGTACAGATTATTTGGAATAATTTGACTAAGCATACTATAAAGAGCATAGAATTTCAATTAGAATAATATAGATAGACAGAATAGATAGTTGTTTACACCCCGACAAAGAGTACCCCGACTCGGATAGGTTAGGTTAGGTTAGAACTGTGACCCCAACAGCGCGAGCCGAGCGAGCGAAGCGAGCGTGCCGCGGTAGCGGCCGGCGAAGCGCCAGAATAGATAGTTGCTAACACCCCGACACAGAGTACCCCGACTCGGAGTGTTGCAATAATCATAAAAGATGATTCTTGCTGTAAACATTATGCTAAATGATGGTTCTACTTTTAAATAGTTATGGATAAGAAATATATACCAAAAGATGAATCTGGTTTTGAACTTTCTGCGATGTGATGGTTATACATTGTGATTATTATGGATACAAAAATTATGCGTACAGATGATTCTGACAAACAAAATTATGGGTTTCAATGTATGCAAAATGAGTTTATGCCAAACGATATTCTGCGAAAAGAGGTTTATGCTATTAGTTGTTATGCAATATAAAATTATTACTTAAAAAGTTCTACTATATGAGGTGTACCCAATACTAACATTACTAAATAAGTAATGAAAAGAAGAAAAGTCAAAAGAAAAGAACAAAAGAAAGGTCTTTTCTGGAATCTTTTCGAGTTTATGCAATAATACTCGTACTTACTTAGGTTATGTTTTGAGTTTATGACTACAGTGGGCCTCTATAAATTTTCAGGGCAATGCGAAACTAAAATCGTGTAAAGTGATGTCACTACGCAACTACTAGTCTTAAAAGCTATTGGATAATAGATCTACTTATTAATATTATTAAGTTTAGACTACTAACTATGTATTTGCTTCAGTTCACTTATTTTCTTATAAGAAAACAAGACATTTTACTTAATTTTATTACCGTTATCTATGTTATTCTTGGTTATATTAGATTTAGGATGCAAAAACTCATAAAATCAGGTACATTATCCTCTTATTTCTTAAAGCGGATTTCACCAATGGTAGGCAGATCAAAATCAGTTAGTACGTGCTAATTTTTATCGTTGTTGCTATATCAGAAGCACCAGTACTGACACGGAGACACGTATCCTAACGGATCAGTAATACATTCAATTACAGCGATACACCGCGATACCCATTGTTCGGTACCAAGAAACGTGTGCTTGGGAGTATTGTTGACATTCTCCATTACAATGCGCCGGCGCACCTCGTGTATGATCTACGGAAGTGCCTCGTGATCAATGTAACTCAATTGTTTCAATGGCTGAGACAGAGGACGGAAGAATGTGGTTTTTTATACCACCTAAGTAGACAAAGTTACAGACAAACATACGGTCTACTTGATGAAAATTGGTCACTATGGCCTATGGACGTTTGCAACACGTGGCGTCTTTGTAATATGGACACGATTTTGGTAATTTATACATAGGTAGGTACATTAGATACTGGCCTATTTCCATCCGTGAGGCAGGGATAACAGACCGCCATTTGCTTTTATCTTTACACTAGCCTATGCCCGCGGCTCCGCCTTCGTCGCTGTCGATTATCGCGACCTAAGCGCCATCTGTACAACTAAAATTCTATATTACTAATCATAACTCTGGTTCTACTTAACCGATTGCATTCAAATAAACGTAATATTTTAGGTTGAACCAAACCTCTTCAAACAAAAAAAAACCGCATCGAAATCCGTTCAGTAGTTTTTACAATTATATAATAGGATAGATAGATAGATGGATATAGATATTTCTCAAGCTTCCTCTACACTGTCATTAAAACTTCATCTTGTCACCGGTGTCGGGTGTTACTGACTGATCCTTTTTGCGCTACCTTACCAATTTGGCACCTATAGATATTGTGAGATCAAGTTTGGCTGGCTGTGCCTTACTTGGTGTATCATTCGCTGCATCATCATCTACCACACCTTATCCTAATTAATTGTGATCGGCGCAACATGTCATTCTCAGAAATATTTCTTCATACAAAATTTACACTGATCAGGAATCAAACTCACAAACTCCGTTGTACTTAGTAATTTAACATTCTACTGCGACTGCTACGTCACGGAGGTTGTTCATTCTTCGCAGCATGAACACAGTTTTTAATTCATTTATCATTCCACAAATACCTATGAGCAACTTAAATTCTCATGGAAATTGTGGAATTTTGTATTTCATGAATAATAACTATAATAATAAGTGATGCGATTACGTCCAACATTGTCCAACTGAGTTTATTTTCGCGGTTATTTTGTATGATTCATTTACATTCATTTTCTAGGCGTGTAGGTACCAGTTTTTGAACGTTTATGCACTATTGGCAGGGTACTAAACAAGTCCACGGTCCACCCGATGGTAATTAGCTTTTCTTCACCTGTTGTTATCTGTAGGATGGTAATACTTGTATAATATAAGTGGAGTAGAGATTACTATACACCTATATAGAGCTGTCGACTACCATTTCCTTAAACTTGTATTTATAATAAATAACATTTCAAAACTCATTACATTATAAGCTTTCGTTGCGTTTTTTCTCATAATAAACGAATTTATTACAAGTCTATCATAAGAATTTTAAATATGACAACAATAATAACCTGCGCTGGTCTCTTCATGAATAATGTATCATTCCATTAATTGTTTAAGCAGATCAAAATTTTACGCCACAAAATAATAAAGGACGAACAATGGTTGACCTCGACACGTAAACCGACATCCGCGAACAACGCTATTTATTTTGTTTTGTTAAGAACCATTTTACGGCAAGGGTCGGGTCGATTCTGTTTGAGATATCTGTGAGTTAAGAAGTTATTTAATCTGTGTAAGTTTTACTGATGACGTGATAAAAGTGACGGGAATGTACTGGATGCGAAAGCCGAAGGATAGGCAGCAATAGCACGTATCGGTAGAGACCTCTTATTGATTGAATTTTTACTTCGACTTGAGCGTAAACAGATAATTAATTTTGTTTTAACACGCCACGTCACCATCGGTATGGAGAGCGGCTTAAAAAAGAATGAAACTTAGAAAACTTATAGAGGAGGTCATTAAAACCGATTTTATATAAAATATTAAAACTTTATCTTTGGTTTTAACTACTCTTAAAAGATATATATACGCTGTGACAGAGAGTACGTACGTCAAAACCGAAGCACTTGTAACTTGCTCCATCCATCAGTCAGCAGCAGTACCGACTTGCAGGTGAGGTTCGCAGGCTAAGTTGATCTTGCTAAGACCTTCAACCCTTTCGTACACATGTAGTGAGCTTGGTGCGTATGAGTGCTTAATTTTGAATTGTATCAATATTGTCCTTATACAACCTTAAGCTATGTAATATTTTTTGATATGCCTAATTTATGTTCCAGAAATTTTAGTTTATTTTTATTTAACTACTTGCTGTTGCCCACGGCCCCATCCTTGTGCCTATATTTACTCAGGGGAACGTAGCTTTCCAATGGTGAAAGAAATCAGCCCAGTAGTTTTTGAGTTTCTTTATTACAAACATACACACACGCAAAGTAATTTTTTTCCTGTTTATAATATTGGTCTAGCTATAAGGAAATTTATTTTCAGATTTTATCATTAACTGCGACACATAAATTTGACTTTTAAATTGAGATTTATGCTTATAAATATTTAAAAAATATCTGCATAAATAAGCGCTAAATCTAGATTAACATCAATTATGTTACATATCTATCACCATGTGACAAATAACACCTCATATTGTATAACAAAATGGTTTGCAGTTTATGTGAATTTTATTAACAATATAAGTATTCATAAATTTACATACCTATAAATTCAAAAGTAAAAGTACCTAAGCAAGTTTTTGTACGACGTGATAAAAAATGCAAGAAGAAATAATTAATCACATGAAGATTGTCTGATGTCCGGAATATTTCCATATCCGGTGAAATATACGACGTCGGAAAAACTTTTAGATTGACATGGTCATTTACAAATTCACTGTTAAATTAACAAACATGGTAAATATCCCGTACGATTCAACAGTGAATTTGAAGTTTTTCAATGATAATGTGTCAAATTAGAACTTGTAATATTATCAACAGAAAGAGAAAGAAATCGAAGTTTCACTACTTAGGTAGGGAGAGACTATGTTCTTTAAATATTAACTTAGGTAGACACTTGTTTTCACATTTTACCCCCATTACACTGATATGAAATTTACAATTTCAATCTGTCGGACTTTTGTAAGGCGTATTATTAAAGTAGCCCATTCAAGAGGTATGTTGAGCCCATTCAAATCACAGGGCGGCCCTAACGCACTATTATAAGGAAGGACAGCGTGCCAAGGTCACCAAAATCTATGAATGCTTTGTCGTCATTATATGCCGTCATTCATAATTTTTTCTAGTCTTTTACTACAACTAGCATACTAGTGACGTACTTCAAGAAAAAGATTTATCGACGAACGATGGGCCGATGACTGCTTATTTGAAATTTAATATCCATAATGATTATAAAGAATTGCTAAAGTGAATTTTCTTAACACAAATATGTAGTTTTGAAGATATTTGATTCCGAAAATTGAAACGAGCTACTAGAAAACGGTTTTTGTGTGAGTGACGGCATGACTTCTTAGTAAGTAGTGCAAATGCATGAAGTGCAAGAGAATATTGCATTTATCTCGGTTCCGGTTGTGTTTTGTTGGGTTTACGTGTATGATTCATTAAAAAATAAAAGTCATTTGGAATAGTAAGAAATCTATAAATTATAATAAAAATAAGAATTATAATATTATCTCATGAGTTTAGCATGTTACCGGTCTTGTTAAGTTAATACACGTTAAAGATAAGTAAACCCAATCGTATTAGTATACGTAAATCGACCACTTCTGCGATAGTAGAAGGCACAGCACTAACGTAGTAAAACGTCCATTCATAAAAATGGAACATAGGTAGGACACAGCGTTTTGTAGGTAGGGCCCAATGATTCAAATGCATTCGTTCCGAATCTACATTCGTCATCGCTCTGAAAATATATGGGAGTGACGTTTGTTGTCGAATGTCATGTGATCCGATTCCGACAACAAATGTCACTCCCATACATTTTCAGAGCGATGACGAATGTAGATTCGGAACGAATGAATTTTGGCTAGTCCCCAAGAAGAGTACAGTAACTATCTAATATTAATATAACTAAAAAGAATCATATATAGGGTAACATGGGTAAAATGACCAGTTAAAAAGACTTGTGTCCGATTTAAAGTATTTGGATCTGGTAACCCTACAAATATCGATTATCGTGCACCGTAAGTGTAAGGACATGATTACATGACAGAGGCGAGCGATGATGGCGAGAGGTGTCGGTATGCGGATGGTCATTCAACCTGTAACGGAACGCGCCGATTATTCCCGATTGTCTCCGTCCGACATCCGTCCGACTGTTTACCGCATGTACTTAATCGTTGTAATTGAATTACGAACGCGCTATTGTTAACTAGTAATCATTAATTTTGTTAACTGTTGATGTCTGTGATAGAAACAATTAAATGGTGGGCATTCCTTTTAGAGATATTTAGTGATTGGATTTTTTTTACCACTAAGGTGGCCGACAAACACATGGCCCACCTGATGGACAGTGGACGTTTGTAACACCAGGGTCGCACACGTGCTGCCGCTTCGCGGCAGCGCAAGAAATTTTTTTTTCTTCCCACTGACAGCATAAAAACTCTTTAGTGAGGGTTTGTCTTGGTATAGATAACAATACGGGTTTTGGCGGGAACGCGAAAAGTGTCATAGCGCTGCAGTGTTTCATTTTCCAAATTTGGTGTGCATTCGAGTTTTTATGTGTAAAAATGGTGGGGTTTCAGACATAACGGCTTGAACAAAGTGTAGGAGAGCGGAATATTGTAGTGAATTGTGATTTTTCGTGTTGGTATCAAAATCTCCCTAAGAAAAGCTTCTAGTAAAGTCTCCACTACTTCACTAGGGCAACTATCATCCGTCAAAAAAAGCTAGTGTTCGCTTTCAAAAAAGAAGTATGATCGATTTACAGAAGAACTAATTTCTAAACAACCCACCTCAAATGATATTTATTTGCAGACTGTTGATAATACAATTTACAAATTTTAATGTTTCTCACCATTGTATTCCCACTATTCGTATTATAGTATTTATTATGCGACTTAATAAATAAATTCCCCATTACAAATGTAATGAATGTATTCATGTCACATACTATCACCTAACCAAAGTATTATATCTGATATTATAAAAACATAAATTACCATCTTAATTATTAAAAAATGTTTTACATACATACCTACATATTATGTAAATTGTGTATAACTAATACACAAGTCCGATCGCAGCTTTAATAACAAAATATTTCGCACATTTCGTTAATTATGTATGTATTTACTTGTGTATGTATTATGTATGTAGGTATGTTATATTTATGTATGTACGACCTCCATGGTGTGGCGGTAGTGAACGCTGTTTCTATGTATAATATGTATTTATTTACAAAAAAAGTTTGTAAGTATGTTTATCCGCACTCTAGAACCCATAATACAAGCTAGTTAATCTATGCTTACTATGGGTCTAGGTGGCGTTGTGTAGATTGTCTTTAAATATTTTAAAAAATCCGGACATTTCGTTTATTAATGTATGTATATTAAATATTTCTCAAATGTATTGACGTAATATTATAAAATGAAGTTATTAACCCACTTATTTGAAAGGGCTATAAATAAATACATAAATTAACATTAATAAAAGTCTTGAGATATTTGAGTAATGATCTGTATATATTAATATTATAACACGCTATTTTAACTGTTAATAGCTACCGGATATTATAGTAAAAGGATTTTTCCTATGTTTTTATAGAACATATGTGGCAGACAAGCACATGGCCCACCTGATGGAAAGTAGCTACCGTGGTCTATGGACGTTTGCAACACCAGAGGCGTCACACTCGTGCTGCAGATTCTGTAGAGGGAAGGAGGAGAGGGACTAGGATGAGAAGGGCGGGGAGGCTGTTAAGAGAATTTCGGTGCTGTCAGTGTAAAGGCAAAGTAGGGTTTCATACCATCACATAATGGTTACAACTCAAGCCCTCGGACTACACAAAACCTCTACAGTGAGCTCTGGCTTATTCACCGCCAGGGACACAACACAAGGTTGTTAGCCGTGATATTCTCAAAGGCTCTATACTAAATCGGAGTGCTCAATTAGGACGGAAGATACCATCATGTCCTAGTTATGGTTTTATATTTAATTTTTAATTATAATCAAGAAATAATGAAATCACAATGGCAAATGCCCCTTTGCTATTATGGTGTGCCACAATGCTGTAAAAATGTTGCACATAATTGAGAATTAACTGATATTTACTTTAAAATTTAATGTCATTCCTCTATACATTACAGGAACTGGATCAAAGATCTACGCGGGTTGTGCTGCGGATATCAGATAGTTACATATAGCTAAACGAGAATAATAGAATAACACTGTATTATCTTTGGTAGGCAATCTTACCACTATAGGACCATAATTTCAATGACCTACTCATAATGTACAATCATCAAAATACTAAAAAATATGGGTGGATTATTAAAAAGATTCATTATAAACTCTTAGATGAAAGCCGATAGCAATGACGACGAAGAAAGAGTTTCTCCTTATCAGACTTTTTGGAGCGAAAGTTACTTATTTATGTTTGTTTCACAGTTTGCATCATTTGGTATATCTGATAAATAGCTTTATCTAGAATAATTATTTACGTATTAAGTTCATGTATATGTAATTATTTATTTGTTTAGTTTTACTTTAATATGCGCTTCTTTAAATTCAATTACAAATATGTAGATAAATGTTAGTTTGTGTTTTGGCTATACCTTTTAACTAACATTTTTTATTCTAACTAATAATCTTTTTTTATTATTAGTACTTTTTTAAATTAGCCCATTAAATAAAAATATACCTTTTTTAAATTCAAATTAACCTAAGAGCCTTTTCTGAACAGATATAAGATGTGATAGGCAGAATGACGACATGTTCAGGTTTGCCATGGAAAGGACCCGCTCCTTTCCATGCCTTCGATTATCTTGACTTCTAAGGTAGTAAATGCATTATCCATGATGTGAAATAATGTGCCATGGCCTCGTAGTATTATTATTTTTTACTATTTAGTAGGTATATCAGCTTCTGCCTTGTGGGTAATGTTAGCTGGGCCCCGAATATGCGCCCCGACGAATTATGAGAGTTGCAGAAAAACTAGGAACCGTAGCCATTAAAAACATTATAGTCTCTGTCAACCCCAAAGGGAAACAAAAAGGGGTTGTGTATGTACCTACAACAGGCCATTAGGAACACAAAATATAATTCCAATTGTTTTAACACACTTAAAAACATCCGAAGAACTCATTAATATATACTTTTTAAGTTAAATATAAGTTATTTTTATGTTGTACACAACTAACAGTATATTCAAGTCTCAAAAGGCAACTACTCCATTCGAGTTCGAAGTATTCCTCGAAGATAAAAAAGCAAGAAGTTATGGAAAGTAAACAATCTGTTTTCGAAACTGGAATGGTGCATAAAGTTTTATTGACTTCGCGTTTAATTTTTTTAAGAACATGTATGTTTCCATTGGGCGATTGCGGTTCAGTTATTTTTTTTTTTTTAATAATATCACGCCTATATCCCCGAAGGGGTAGGCAGAGGTGCTAGTACCCACATTTCGCCAGTTTATATTTAGGTCCCAATGTAATAGGTGGCGAGCCTATTGCCATTAACCGGGCACTTATAAACCTGCGATAAATACACACATAACTTCGAAAAGCATCGCAGTCATTGGTGTGTGCCATGGTAAACCTGGGATCGAACCCGAGACATCGTCTCAGCAGTCCATTACCCATACCACTAGGCTACCGCGGTATGTACTAGGCTACCGCGGTATGTTATATATATAATCGTATTTATAAATAGTTCTTTTTGTTTTTGTTCAAGAACCATTTGTAAATACTCAATTAGCCCATCGCAGTCCACCACTGGACTTGGTCACTCTCAATGTTGGATTGGATGGCTTTGGCATGCTGTTTTCTTCTCTCGATCGACACACAATATGTATATTAGTGAGGTGTTCACGGTGTTATAAGAATGAAAATAAATGAAATGTCAAAAAACAGTAAATTATACTTTACCTCTATCGAATCGAAACTAGTTATAAATTGTAACTTTTAAACTATCGCGGCGTTTACTCATAGTTTTTATAAGTTTCGGGACTTCACGCGATATATTTTTTGAACACTTTTAGTTATAAATTGCAGTTTCCTATAAACTGTACCCATGTGCGACTGTACTTATTAAAGAGACTTAAAAGTTTATTAAAGAATTTATTTGATCGAATGGGTCTTTGACTGCTGAAGACGAGGTCTCGGGTTCGATCCCAGGTTTTACCATGACACACACCAATGACTTCAACGCTTTTTGAAGTTATGTGTGTAGTTATCGCAGGTTTTAAGTGCCCGGTTAATGGCAATAGGCTCGCCACCTATTACATTGGGACCTAAAACATAAACTGGCGAAATGTGTCCCCTTCGAGGATATAGGAGTGAGTTTATGTATGAACAAATAAAAAATAAACAATCAAATTAACTCTTTAGTTCTATAATATTAGTATAGATTTATTAGTCAATAACTTCAGTAATTACCGTTTGAGCGTACAGCTGAAAGACCTAACGGTACGACACACGGACGGACGTCGTAATTCTTCAGATACCGTTGACACTGTTCGGTTTGTATGGTACAGCATTTTCGTAAGTTTCAAATACCCATGAACAAGCCATGAATTCAAATATAAAAACGGCCGGCTGTCATAATATCAATAGTAACAGACAAGGTGTTCCTTTTTGTTTTTCGAAGTTTGTTTTGTGAGAGCAGAAGGCAGTTGTTCACTGAAAATTCAACAACTAATTTATATATATAAAAATGAATTGCTGTTCGTTAGTCTCGCTAAAACTTGAGAACGGCTGGACCGATTTGGCTAATTTTGGACTTGAATTATTCGTGGAAGTCCAGACAAGGTTTAAAAGGTTAACAAATATGAAAATGCTCGGAATGAAGCAGCGGGAACGGGATCAGAAGTCCACGCGGGCGGAGCCGCGGGCAACAGTTAGTCATAACATAGATATAGAGTCGACTCTATAGAAACTTATACGCTTTTTGACGAGGTAGGGGGTAAGGGAAGGTTAATTTAGCTAAAACTTTGTGAATTTTGCATCGATTGAGTACAAAACAGTTTAACATTTTGTAGTTTTTTAATCAGTAGGTATAATTTCTATACAAAATGCGAAATTTGCATTATTGAGCAAACTGCAGTTACAGATCAATAAATAGTTAGCTACAGTCCTGTTCTTAAATACCCAATCTCCGTCGCTGCTATGCACTAAGTGACCACATATCTCGTGAATGTTATCACCGACAAGGGATAATAATCGTTATCTTTAGCTGATGACCAGCATGCAATATATTATGTATTTTAAATGTGCTTTTTGCTATACCTGATTACCTTTCCATGTATGCAAACTACCCATACTGATATAAGTATTTTAAAATAACTATTAAAATTAAAATTAATTTATTTCCCGAAGATAGTTTATCGTGGGCCCCACACTAGGCAAGTCTGCCCTGTGGGTACCGCGACGTTTGCCTATTTAGTTCTAGAGTTCTGTCGTCAAGGATAGAAAACAGGATATTTAATACATGCTATATATAGGGGGTATAAGGGTATGGAGAAACATAATTTATTGTAACGCCTTTCGAATACCACCTTCATGCAAATGAATGAATTAGAGTTAATTTGAAATTCAACTATAAAGCTCTAGACATGAAGTATATTTTACATTTTAAAGATTTGAAAAAAATCGGAATTAGAAAACAAAATATATTTCTTGAAAATAGCTATTTTCAGCGATTTAGGTTCAACATTCTAACAAGTAAGATATCTACTAAAATTTTATATCAGTGTTGTTGTACCTTTATTTTAATGTGTGTTTAGAATAAGTTAGATTTCGTGATTGTTAATTGTTAAGAAATAAATAAATGATTCTCAATTGAAGAACATATTGCAAAAATTTTTATACAATGATCAACTTTGATAACATTAAAAACCCTTACCACCGCTAGCTAGCTTCTTAACTTGAATCAAGCTCAATGCGTGGTCACCGCGACAGGTGCTCTTGCGCATCTGTTGCACGGTTCCCTTTTATGGCAGGGTTTTTTTGTTTTATTGTTAATTTAACCTGATATACTTAGGCCTTTAAACTCTTTGTTATATCGGTAAAACACAGTACTATGAATGATCTGAAATGCACTCTAGACAAGTGATAATAATTCGTTTGTCGTCTTTTCGTAGAATGAAATAGAAAGGAATACTCTATGTATATATTTGACATTTGTTCACGCCTGTGACATGTCAAAATACGTGTCAATCACATTCATTGCACATTCTATTCCATTCTACAAGACGATGACATAAAGGTAGATAACGCAATTCATTAAGACACTAAAGCGATTAATTGGCACGTATAAGGTATTAGCTGTACAGAAAAGCTAGTATAGGTAATCTTCTTCTTCATATAGCGTTGTTCGTCTTCGCTTCGGAGTCCGAAGTCTACTTACTCTCCCTTTTGATTTGACTTATACGGCTTTAAATGGAGCGACTAAGCCACACTCACGGAAAAAACAATGTAGTGGATAATGGATAGAAATGTAGTTACTATAAGGTTAGAAAAACACACAAGTTCTTCCTGCCTAACCCGTTCGTATTAATTGTCACAGGTGTTCAGAGTCAGTTTATATTTAGTTGAAATACTACGTTGCACCTTTGCACAATTTATCGACTGTACGGATACCCCAGCCGGAGTTGGTGTGGTGGTTATATCCAGCTTGTACCCACTAAAACCGCACTGTCGTCTTACGTCATCACATGCCGGGGGCGAGGTTGGCTCTGGCATGTCCCTTATGGCCCCGGCTGACTAAGAGCCATTGAAGGACCCCTCGGAACTAGAATTCCTGAGATAAAAATTAGCCTATGTGCTATGTGGTGAAATTTCATCGAGATTGATTAAGACGTTCTTGCGCATATTATAGAATTTTCTTAATCCAATATATTTTGGGGTTGTAAACAGTAACGTTATGTGAACCTTATCGTAACTAAATTCTTGGTAGACACAATTTTTCAAACTTAATTGCTACCAATTAGTAGTTTTCATTCATTGCTGAACCATTGTAATTAGGTGATACCACTTTTGCGCTGCTTTCGGAATTTGGACAACTCATAATATTTATAGGAGTTATACTCGTATTAGGTATGTAGGTACTTAGGTGAGAATATAATAATTATTTAACTGAAGTTATGCTATAATTTATGAAAATGTTATACGTTATGACAATAAACTGTTTCAATCAGTTTTGTAAAACACATCGTGGTTATTAATTTATTGTAGGTAATATACTTAAATAAAAAAACAATCATTCTAAACTGGTATACACCGTACCTTATCCCTAAGTAGGTATGGCTACGGTTTTCATAGAGCGGAAAATTCATTTGTTTTAAGAATTAAATATTCATGTATTTAACCATGACGACCCACCTACTAAGCAGTTTAATAATGTACTTGAAATGTATTATTTATCAAGTACCTAAAATTAACTGGAATACTTATATCAATTTTTATTCACAACAATATATTCGTCAATATACTTTGTTAGAAGAACGTTGATTGTATGAATTATTCATTTGGCTAGTGTACTCGGATTTAGAAGCGAGTGTTAATTTCAAGAAGTGCGTTTGAAAATGGAACTAGCATATTAATACTAGGTATATGCAGAAAAAACTTTTTTATACCACTTCGGTGGCAGAGAAGCACACAGCCCACCTGATGGAAAGGGGAAGTTACCCACACTCGTGTTGTTGACTCTATAGAAACCTTCTAATGGCCTTCTTGAATAACCCCAAATTATATTCACTCGGAACAGCCACATCAAGGAGTTCAATCCACATCTTGTCCCAACTTCTTAAATCCTAAACTACCGACGCTTTTTAAATACTATAACCGAACAGATTTCTTACCAACTTCATTCCTCAAGCGTACTCTAATTTAATTTCTGACGACACCTCAAAAAACTGTAACTGAATTATTTATTCGGTTGTCACGCACGTCACACCTTGTAAATGCGAGGAGTACGCGGCATGCCACGCCTTGTAAATAACAAGCGCGATAGCGGAACTCAATTATGACAGCAGGATGTCAATACTCATTTAAAAAAAATAATGATAATGCACAAAAACCACAGCATATGAAATCAACTTAAATTTGTAAACCACATTCACCAATTTGAAACGCTCGTTCTTCTTTTAAATTTTTTATGCCACCTAAATAGGCGCTATGGGAAATGATATGGAAAGGCTCCACAGGTTATAACATGAATTCCCTGCAATGGTTTTACCAAATAACCATAACATATAGTTCTTTAATAAATGTGTTAGGTTTCGTGTGACGCAAAGACGTCACATGAAACCTTCTGAAGCATTTATTGAAGATTGCACACTTCCATAGGCCATGGTAACCGTTTCCTATAAGGTGGGCCGTGTGCTTATCAGTCATCAAATTAGCAAAAAATTTAAAAAAAAGAAGTGGTTACCGTGATTTACACTTGTGCTCCCAATGCGAGAAAAAGTTGACAAATAGCAAAGTAAAAACCCTATAGTGTTGTTGCTTAATAGTTAAAACCGAAATTATAGTTTTAACTTTGTTTAATTTCTTTGTTTGCTTGTTAAATTAATAAAGTTTGAATCACGTCGAAGTTAAGAAATATTTTCATTAAGACTTTATATTCCGTGTGTATAACACCGCACAGACAAACTTTTTTACTTCCATACGATACAAACATACACATTATAAGTTGGAATGGCTTCCCCTTATTCAGATACGCGAAGCGTGAGGGTTTAGAAGAACAAGTCAGGTACCACTGCAAGCCCCTGTTTAACAAGCGCGTTCGTTAAAAGTTATTGTTAATTTATTCACTATACAGCACACGAAATTTACCTGAACTGGCTTGTATATATACCTCCGTATATTTTAGACCTAAAATGTGCTCAAAATGAGCTCTATACTTGTAGAATGCGTTTTTAGTTCCTTTTGAGGACAGCACGGGGTACTACAGCAATAGACGAGCTTAAATTTAACATAGTCTATGTTCTCTCGTGATTTACATTCAGAGCAGATTACCCAATGGAAGACACCTATGTCTAGCAGTCAACTGCTATGATTGATTGCCTATAAATATGTCTAAAATTATGTACTTGTCTATTTCGCTACTCGACTGCATCAATAAATATTTCTTTCTTTCTTTTATTTGCATCTATAGATATTTCTTTCTTTCTTTTATTTGCATCAATAAATATTTCGTTCTTTCATTCTTTCTCATATCGAAAGCAAGAAGTATTTTACAAATCAGATAAAAAAGTCCAGAGTTTAGTTAGCGCGTTCACTCAAAAAATTCTATAGTTTTAAAATCTGCATACATTTGTGTCCACGATTGAGCAGCTTAGTGCTGAGATGTATTTGCATTTAAAATACATACATGAAACATTATCCACAGAAAATTATTCTAATCAAGCCATCAATATTTATAGTCAATATATCAATACATAATAATGAAGTTGTTAAACTGATCCCGTTCTCGAAAGCAAATCGAAAGCGTACTCATCAACAACTTGCCTGCCTGCCTAATGTACCATAAATTATATTATGATCATCAAAACATCGTATGGCCTACTTTTACTTCAACGAAATAAGAGGTAGGTACCATAAATATAATTGACAGCTTCCGGCACATCTGGTGTGATCTTGTTTCCGCTTTTTACATAAAACATTATGTCACTTTTAATTTTTCGAGTCAAATAAATGAAGACACCATTGTGACTTGTATCTGATGTAACTTTAATTAATGGTTGCTCTTTTGCAACAAAACAGATGTTAAATTAACCGAATGATATGGTTGTGTACCCAAAAATTGTCAGGTTATTCGTTTAACATTATATCATTTAAACTTAAGACGTAAGTAAGAAAGACGTAGAGCGTCCGGGTACTGAGGTATAGGAGACCTAAACACTATCTCTCTCTAAAATTAAGAGCAGGTGGCTTAGCCAAAATGCATTAGTTCCGAATCTACATTCGTCATCGCTCTGGAAATGTATGGGAATGACATTTGCTGTCGGAATCGGATCACATGACATTTGGCTAGGCCCCAAGGTTTAATTAATAATAATATTTTGGAACATTACACTACACACCGTACAAGTGACTTAATTGAATATGTATGGCAAGTTCCATCACGTGCCATCAGTGAACTGCTATGAATATAACATTGGACTCATTGTACAAGCGTCTACTGTGTTTTTGCCATTATTACAAACATTTATGAAGTACAAAAGTATTCACATACATTATTTGTTGTAGTTGACCAAGCCAAATGTTGAATATGAATCTATATTATTATAAAATTGAAAACGAATTCTGTCTGTACAGCGAAGATGTTAAAATTTTCAAATTGTTGTCTCTGTGTTTGTTGTAAAAAATACCAAACCTTTTTATTAGAAAGGTCTTAGATTCAAAATATGACCAGAAGTCGCTATGACCGACATCTACGCAGGCGGGTAACGCGTTGAACTCTTTTACTCTGCCTACTTGTATATCGCCAATAGCTAGTTAGGTAAGTGCCTGTAAGAGACCGCCACTTTCCCTTTAAAATATTGTCAAATCGTGTAGTTCCTATTTCTGCCATTTCACGGAATCGTTGGATTCACTATGTATATATTAAAATTAACATTTTATTGCATTCAATTCACCTAGATAAAAAGCATAGATTATTTATCATATTAATCGATTTAAAATTGGAAAAAGTGAATGTCTTGACGGGACTTGAACCCGCGACTACTTTTTCACAGGGATAATGCTCAGCTAGTGGTAAACTCTTATGACTATGTTTTTCCAGTTGATTGCGTTGAAAAATATTTTATTTTTATTTTTAACAATAAGCCCATGTTCGTCCATGACTTCTTCTTCTTCTTCATCCTTGTATTCATTCCAGTTACATTCGAAGCTTTTATACCTCAGAGTCTGCGGTATGCGTTTTCCGGTCTAACTGTAAGTTTTTGGTTGAACTTTGACATCTGACTTCCACTACCCATTGGCAATATCCAAGTCTTGCTGTTAGACCAGTTGTCGGACTTTCTAGGGTTTCAACTACCTGTCATAGATGTTCGTATGACAACCGGGACCGAAGGTTTAACCAGTCATACAAAAAATTACACTGAGCGGGGATCGAACCCGCGTCTCCTGCGTTGCAGCCGCATTCACTACCGCTATGCCACGGAGACTGTCATGTTTGACCATGACTATTTCCTGATAACTTCCAGACTATAGCTTTTAGATAACACCGACTTGAGTAGGGTATTCAACTCTTTGGCATATATTCGTATTACAACAAATTTCGTATGAAAGTGCGCTGCGTACTAACAAAGTGATTTTCGAATTACATTTCTATGGCTATAGAATAATATAGAATTGTGAGTACCGAATATGAAATAATTAGTGAAGGAGTCGGCGCCTGCGCCGGAGCGTGAACCGTGACGCGCTGGACGTCGACCCATTGGACGAACGACGAACGCCGAATTTGAACGAGTGATTTCGATCTTATATGATTTTGATTAAGATCATATCTGCTAGATATCACTAAAAAACTTAAGGTAAACAGACACGAAACCTTCGTACCATTGATGTATTGTTGCCGGCATATATCTTGAACCCGATCACGTCACAATACACTCTATGTAGTACGGATTTTTGGAACAGAAGCGTCGGTAGCTTAGTGGATAAGGAGTCGGTCGGTTGATCGAGAGGTCTTGGATTCGGATACTGGCCATTACACTACCAACGTGAACCCATTCCTCTAACTAAAATCCTCTCAAATGATGATAAATTCTGTTTAATTGTAAGTCAATATATAAAATTATATCCTTTGGGTACCAATGTTTGTGGAATGCTAGTCTTACCACTGAAGTTATAAAGACAACCTCGGCGGTAGACTAGCACATTTCTTACATATTTACACATAGTCTAAAAAACACGACTTTCCTGCTAAAATAGCAAGGCAGCCGTGTTTTTTAAACTATGTAATTCATTATTTATCTACTTTGATAAATTCGGACTGAGGTGTGAAGGTCTGCAACTCTAGCAAGATATTAGCGTACCTACATGTTCCGAGCGAGAAAGAGATGTCGAGGTAAAATAGGCTGAATAACTCCATCCCTCTTTATCAGCCGGAACACGGGATATTGTTAGCTTTAAAAAAAATGACGCAAGTCTGGCTGTCATCGGCTCTTACGCTATTAGAAAACGTTTCCGCAACAGCTCTTTCTTACTCTGAACGTACAGTTTCCAAACGTTTCCCTTACGCTAAATTTTTATTACCTATCATAATCGAATTACGTCATTTGTACACAGTAATTAAACCTACAAATATAAAGAAATTCTCACATTCACTACCTACAGACATCAAATTGAGTGGCATGGGTACGTTGCGTGATGTGTGAGGAAAATTTGATCGTATCGCAGCAACAGAGGGTCGTTAAACAACTTGATTAGTCTTTTAGTGTTGTTTTCACCCTTGCCAGACACATTTTTGTTAGAAAAGTAAGTAAAATCTTTCGTGTTAAGTTCGATAGCACGTGCAACTGTGTAACTATTGTGAAATATTCAATGATATTTGTGTCAGTCGACAAAGATTATAACTATACACGTTTTCATTTAAAATTGTATGGCAATGTGTATACTTAAGTCCTTTGTCGACTGTGCCTAGATGAGCTGTTGAGAATAAAAATGATGTCACGGTTCCTGGATGAGGCGGGAATTCATTTTGAAATTGGAACGTGACGTAGAAACTAGATATAAATGAGTTAATTAATGAAATTTAATACCTGTTTGTATACACATAGCGTGCATTTACTATGTTACTTTTAGGACAGCTATAAAACTTCCCATGAGTGGTTTTACACGATAACGTACCAAATTTTTGGTCCTATACATTCTAATAGTAATATATTATGTTTGTAATGTTACTAGAACAGTAAAGGATCTGGATGAAATTTGATAGACAGAGAGGTTATAGTCTGGGATACTTTTTTTCTGGCAATATAAGTATTTATGCTAGTAACTAATATAATAAGTAGGTATACGCAGTTATCCGTGATTTCCCTTCGGTCTTGAGTATGACTGTATAACTTAAATAACTTAACACACTTCGATTGTATGCAAAGTTAAGGCGTCTTTCATTCGCAAAGGTGACAATATTTCGCACTTTATGACTAATATATGTACATTTATATATTCAAGTCGTTTTCACACCAGAATAGCCCTTCATTCTTCACTTCTATAAGAATATTTAGCCACAGTTAATGATACACAAGCCAACATTCACTCAAAACATCACAAAAACGAGAAATCTTGCGTGTTGTTAGCAATCGTCTCGAAATGCTCTCATCAATAAAAACTATGAATTACAATAACTTCACCGACTATTATAATGTAGTCAGAGACTTGCGATGTAAAATTTGCAATGGGCAATAAAAAGTTTATGGTTTGAATATTAACCTTCTTTGCTACGTTACAATATATTTAAGCTGAAATTGAATGCAGACTGTGGCAGACAGTACCTATGAAATCTATAAAAAAAATACGCAATATACCCAAAGATATGTTTAGCTTTTGCTGGCCATGGGGATGGTTGCCGAACTCAATTCATTACCGCGTTACCGAATTTAAAATGACAGTGGTAACCTGTGATATTTACTGTGGAAACATTGACGTCCGTGTAATATCTATTTCTGTCAAAATTTATGATGGTTTATAAAAAAAATGTTTTACTGTTCGTATATTCTGTTACATTCTCGCACCTAGACTTTGTAAAGATATTATATGTCACTTGCTTATGATTTATCCATATTTAGGTATCGGTAACAAAGGTCATATGATTTATCCATATTTAGGTATCGATAACAAATGACATCTAGACCTATGAAGTCAAGTCAGCCACATCTATAAGCCAGTGCAACTAATGGCTTTGGTTGCTCGGAAGCCACCAAATGCACCAGCTTATTTCATTGATTCCTTTTCTGCCTCTCAAGATTGAGACGTATGACGGCTACTAAACAAAAAGAAATCAATTATAAGCCTCAGAAGCAACGGAGTAACCTGTATGTAAAATAACATAATATAACAAATAACATGTAGGTATACTGTATAGTGTATAGCATACAAAAAGATTCTTAGATTCTTAACATATAGGTAGACAATTGTATCATCTCATCATGTATTGTATTGTATTTTATAACTCTATAATTAAAAAGAGACATGAAATTTTAATTAAGTCATTAATTTACGTAAAAATAGGAACAAAACTTTTACTGTGTAAATAAGTTACGAGTGTATATTTATGTAATAAAATAAGATCGTGCATTTAAATTCATTTTTTAAAAATAAATGTCTACGTTTATTGTTGCTAGTGTAAATTATACCTATATATTTAAATATTTTTCGTGCGGAAATCCCCACGGATAACCCCAGATATGGGCGGTTAAGTGGATGATAGACGTGCGAGTAAGTTCACGAACCTGTAGCTCAACGATCTTTTTCTCTATAGCACAGATTACCTAATAGTTGGCTGTCTAGTGTCACCCTACTAAGTACGCTTACTTTAAAACCGTCCAGTATTTTATGAGTGAGTGGGTGAGTTAGAGTGAGTAAGCTTCACGTATTTCACTGAAGTGATCTTATCACCGCGTATTTTAATTTCGTCGCCTATCACCCATATTAGAAGGATTCGAACTGCTCAAAACTGGACGCTAACCGGTTTCGGGTAACTTTTAACCACACACAAAGTTTACAAGTGAAACTTAGTGAATAAAAAACTGCCATTTATTGAAAATCGAGAAAGTATTGCAGGCTGCGTGTTTACGGTATAGCATCTCAGTTCAAAACAAGTCAATTAGTGAACAGGTTGAAGAGGAAACAATTGGCAGTCCACAGCTGCCGTCCTTCGTCAAGACAAGCTTTTTAAAAAGAAAATATCTGATCCGTTCGTTTGTCTAGTTACTTGTTTAGTGCTTGTAATGCTTTATAATTGAGTTTCAAATATGAATCACAAAACTGTATAGTATACATACTTTATACTACCTATTAGGTAAGTAGGTATACAACTTCTTGATTTGAATTTAATGTTTTATCGTTTTGAATCTTGTGATATAGAATGTAGAATATACGTATAACTCAGTTTAACCACAGAATAGATAATGCTTGATTAACTTCAGAAACGGTCTTACATTGAAATCCGTGAATAAAAATGAAATTTATTTGTGAGTGTATATCTAAGTAATTTTGTAATCCTTAGACCATTATCTGATCGTGCAGGTAATTGGTGATGAGGACAATGATGGAATAAGATTGCCTATAAGTGTCCCAATGTTCATTCATTTCGTAAAAACGTTTTCGATTGGTTTTTTTTCGTTCCGTTATATGATGACCGTTGGGTTAACTCTTAGTACAAGTAGGTAATGGTAATGTGCTTTCAACAATTTCAAGAGTTTCAATTAATAATTTTGTAACACAAATGAATAAAAGAAAGAATCCAGGAACACCTATTTATAAGGGTACATTTAAAATATTTTATGTATCAATGAGATATAAATATAAAAAATAATACCTAAACCGGGCATTACTGGGTGAAATACATTTAACAGGTACCTGCCTCAAACAGGTATCCTTCTCATTTCTGTATTAAAACAAACCAAAAATTGGAGGAACCACAGGAATTAGGGAATAACTTTTTGATTTCCATAAACAGGAAATCCAGACTATTAAACCTGTCTTATCAGTTATATATTTGTAAATGATTACTCATTGACTAGGTAATCGTACTGATCCCATTTCCGTCATCGTAGTCAAGGTAATCAATGTAATCATTTAGATCCAATTTAAACCAAATAGGTCGGGGTCGTCGCAAATGGAGATCCGTGATCACTGGCTATGGGAAACAGGCGTGATTTTATGTTGTATGTATGTATAAATCTTCTCTGAACAGTTTATAATTTCGCAACTGCGAAGTGTGAAGAGTGTGGCGAATTACAACGATTCATTAACAACGGGTCGGCTCTCTATGAACCATGCGAATACATCGCACACTACATTAATATTTAGTATGTTATTCGAAACAAGTTGTGGTATGAGTAGAGAACTGTCGTTGCAGTAACTGTTCAGGTCATGACAGTCAGGACCAGTGCCGGTTTATACTTTTTTTCATCGTGCGAAAAATCCGCAAGAATACCCCCCGCCAGAGCCGGTTGGGGAAGTTATGTCGGACTCGAAGTGACTAAAACGCACGCCACTTCTGGGACTTTAGTTCCCTGAGGTGAGATAGTAGCTGACCAGGGGTTCCATAGCTGTTGGTCCTCCGAACCTTCTTTTTCTATATCGGAAAAGCCGTCATCATTACAGAGTTAATTCCGTTTGTATCAAAAACTTGACTTACGTTAGGGGATTGGGTTCGGTCAGTGGTTGCTTCCGTAAAAGCCAAGACAAGTCAAAGAAATTCAGGGCTAATTCGTTGATAGTCGTTTTGTAGAATGGAATAGAATATAATGTTAGGATTGACACGTATTTTAACGTTTGTGACATTGGCGTGAAGGAATGTCAATAACATGAGCAGTCATTCTTATACCTAGTAAGCTTTTGCACTCTGAAACTTAAGAGAGATACTAACGATAATGCAATATGTGAAAGTTTATGTGAGGTAGTGTGTGTTTGTTACCTTACACCGTAACGACTGAATGATTTTGAATGAAAATAGCTTAACACATTTATATGTACTTACTTTTACATAAGTAAATATAAATTGCGCTAAAAGCCATGTGGTAGGTATGTCAGACTACTGTCACTGTGTCAATTTCCATACAACACTACCTAGGTAGGTACTTCTCAGCCGCTTTTGCGTGAAAAAATTAGGTACATAATTATCCATTTATTTCTAACCATTCATTCATCATTCTGTCATCGTGTACGATATTTGAACCTAAAACAGTACTTAGAAATAAGTAGTAGTTAACAATGAGAGAGATCAAAAGCAAATGAAGGAAAGACAACGGAGTGGACTTCTAGATTCCAAACAAAGAGAAAAAGAGGAAGAAAGAGAAAACGATGGTCCGATGACATTAAAAAGGTAATAGGTCCACTATGGTTTAGATTAACAGCATCAAGAGAAGAGTTTAAAGAGCTGTAGGAGGTCTTTGTGTGTGGCAAGTATACGTTGACTTCTCATAACTGCCACGATTAGCTTAGAAATATTTTATTAAAAATGTATAATGAAGTTGGCAATAAGGGTTTATAAACCATTATTAAAAATAAGCTTAAAAATCGCTGACGTTAAATTAATTCGCTTGTAAAAACATCAGTGAATCCGCTTCAACATGTTAATTAATTACATTTTTTTACATAATAAATCATTCGGCGCAAGCGCATCTAACGCTCGCTGTAACCATTCACCACAATTGGTGTACAAATTATGAGAATCAGTCCGTTCTATTTAGGGGATATTGCGTCATACTGTAGTTTAGGAAACAGTTACTTTGAATACGATTATAGGTTAAGATTCTGTCTTGTAGATCTGCTAGTACCTAGCTAGCTGACCCTCACAGCTTTGTCTACGCCATCAAAGAAGTGCCGCCTTTTTTTAAACGTTTTTCATTCGTACCATAATGTTATAATATACATTAGACATTCCTTTCAACATAATCTCTTCAACTTGTCATGAGGTGCGGGTTCAATTCCTGCAATTGGTCTGTTCGTACCTCTGAAAAGACCTTAAGTCGTCGGTACGGATGAAATACAATGTTTGGCAGTCCTTACTGGTAGTTGGGAGCTCTAGGAAGTCCGAATAGTCTAACTATAGAATTTCGATATCGTCCATTAGTTGAAGAGGACAGGTGGTTGTCGTCACTTCTCGGGAAATATTGAAGTTCAGCCGCATATTAGTTACACTAGAAAGCCGACCCCAAGCTCTAGTTGAAAAAGGCTCAGAAAATGGAATGAGATAAAGCACTTATCTAGATACAGAAAATATATATCTTATATCATTTTTGTTAGTTTTTAAACTCATATTGTACACCTATTATGCAATAAGTAAGTGAGTACGTTGTTCTCTGCAATCAGTGCGCAAATCTTTACGTGGGTGGAGATTTGTATAATTCGCTAAATGTTAGTATTTATTAGTAAGTACCTAGTATGTATTCTGTATAATAGCGACGTGGTTTTGTAACGGATTTCGCTTTTTTAATTCTGGATATTTACTTTTTTTATTAATCTTATTTTTATCTATTGAGTGGTGACGGAGAAAGAATACAAGTATTACCAGCCCATCGCGTCTGAAGAGTGTCGAATTAGGTAAAAAAACTACAAACTGGTACAATAATATTCCCATTTTTAAAGTCTATAAAATATTCAAGCAAGTAGTTACATTGATATTTTCTATTGATAATAGGTACTAGAAGTTCTACTCTATTGTAGAAAAATAAACATTTTAAATAACAAGAACACGACTAAGGACACAAGACCTTGCAAAAAGTAGTTTTCGCTGGAAGTAACTACAGCAGACATAAGTACAGGGGACAAGACGAGGTAGTAAAGCGAAATGTTATCATTATGGCATCTGTGGACCGAGACTAAGCCCACTGTGCTATTAGCCGCAGGTAAATGAAACGTAAAATCCCAAGCCACATTATACATTCCTCACGCCGACCGCAACAAAAACATCTTGTGGAGTCTCACAGCCACCGTTTGCAAATGCCCAAACATTCTTGTATTCTATACGACTGTTTAAACTAAGTAATATGAAGGAGAATTTTATAGTTCGTTTAGTTCAATAACTGCGTTTAAGTTATGAACAATTCGGATTAAGTATTGGTGAATGGTTTTGAATGAAGTAGGAACATTATGTACTTACCTACCTACGGTAAGTAGGTGCATAATGATCCTACTTCATTCAAAACCATTCATTAAATCAGTTAGGCAGTTATCCTACTTACTTTAAATGAGTAAACTGATTTGGTCAATGGCATTCAAAAGTTAGATGAGTTACTTGTTACGTGTTTTGTTTCTTTTTTAATTCCTTTATGCGGCAGATAAGTTGTAAAAAAGGTCCAAAGTAGAATGAATGTAGAGGGTTTTAGGAGCAGAGTTTGGTCCAAGAAAAGATGGGCGGATTTGTAAAAGAAGATGTGGCAAACAGGAGGGAGACCTAATGTGTGGAGGAGACAGTGACATGTTACGTCTATCCCAAATAATTGGGATCAGGGCCAGGGGTAGAGAGATAATGATGATGATAGGTGGCAGACAAGTACACGGCTTACCTAATGGAAAGTGGTTACTGTGGCCTATGGCAGTTTGCAGCTTTAGAGGTATTACACTCGTGCTGAAGACCTGTAGAAACCTTCTAATACCCTTCTTGAAGAACCCCTTATTGTAGTTGCTTGGACTATCCACAGCAGGGAGTTGATATTTATAAGTTATAATGTATGATGTCGGGAAGAAGAGTGAGAGTCCGGATTGACCAGCTTGCTTCAGTTCCATACAGCATTCTCTCTATCACACAGAGAATGTTTGGTACCTTTATGGCACAATTCGATAATAAGAATTGCATTTGAGATATAAAAATTCCCTCAAAATGTGAATCTTCTCTTTTTGAGACAGTTAAAAATCAAGAACCATAGTGTCTACAATAGTTACAGCACCCTAGTGCAGTGATTCTTAAACCATGGTCAGCGGATCTCCCAGAGGTCCGCGAGCATTAAACCCTAAGACGGCGCGAGTTTTAGTCGGTTTGAGTCCGACATAACCTTCCTAACCGATCCGCGAGCAGGTGTACGCAGTACTATCTATTTACTGTTTTGTTTATTAGGGTATCTGCGAACTGAACAAGGTTAAGATTCACTGTCTTAGTGCCGTCTCTACCTTTCTGTAGGTATATAATGTCATCGGATTGGATTAGGTTATTAATATGTACCTAGTTAGGTAAATGTATTAGGTGTTATTATTAGTAAAGTAGGTGTTTGTGTACTTACTTAAATGAATCATAATAATAGCGGCATTCTTGTCGCCAAATCATTGATTTGATTGTGTGGAATGTCCTTAGTTAAATTTGAATTAGGTATGTACCTGTAATATAATATAATATGTTTATGCCTAAAGATTGTTTTACATATTTTAGATGGGGAAAATAATGAATTTTTTAAAGGTATTATATTTTTAACTAAATAAACAGTATTGTAAGCAGCACCTTCCAATACTGTTTACGATCAGGCGTTGTTGTCTCTATAGCGTAGGTAGGTCTAAAGCGTAGGTACCTATATAAAATTATACTTATACGCTTAACGCTAAGCTTTTACCTATTTATACCCATTACCCAGCTAAGTAAGTAGTAGGTAGTGTAGGTACCCACCTAACTACCGTAGTAGGAGCGATTAATATTCTAAATAGGTATTACCTAGAAGTAAGGAAACATCAGATCGCGGCTCATATTTAGCAATAAAATGCCTAATGTTAATAACAGCTATATAATTACAGAGACCTGTTAACAGTAATTATATGTTCAAAATTATTACTATATAACATGAAGTTCTATGTACCTATGTATTGTGAATTTATGACACCATAGACAATTTCTCAGAAAAAGCTCGGTTATACCTACACTTAAAAAGAGTTTTTATCTAACCTATTATAATTTAGTAAACTTACCGTAGGCTCCGGCAGTTGTTGTTCCTTTACAGCTTAGATTACCATCCCATAGATATATGAGTATTATAAAAACTAATAAGAAACCACCAACGAGTATCCACTTCTCACTTCACATAGACCACTTAACAAGTTATAATAAACCAATATTGTCGTAAGAAAATCGCGGAATTACAACGGAATGACTGAATTAGCGTCTAGCGTGTGTTAAGGTAATGTAGTAACTGGCGTGCGCAAGCGCTTGTCGCGCCTGGAGGCGTTTGCACAGCCTTCACAAGTGGAAAGTTCATCGAACGTATAGCTCCCGCGCGAGAGCGATGTCGCGCCGTGCGATCACATGAGAAAAAGCCTTTGAGAAAATATAGTTACCAGCTATGTGATGCACTTAGCCGAGTCTTAATGAGTCTTTTGGAAACTCAGTAGAAACTGCTGTTGTAAATAGTTCTTGGTAGAGTTATATGTGGTAGAGATAAATAGGTAGAGGTATTATATACCTATGTACTGCATAGACTGAGACTATAATATCGGAATGGTATACTTTATGTACATGTTTCAAGTAGCGCAATTAGCAGTGTCAATAGTCTAATAAAAAGTCGTTTTAAAATATGTGAACTCAATAAAAGGAAGTTATTATATGCAACCGCATAGTGCAAGGCAAGATTATACTGTAGCTATGGGTAGAGTAGTCACTAGGTTGGATTCTGCTACCTCTGTTGGGATAGTCTAGACACAATCTAGGCTCTACATTTAAAGTTCGTGGGACGGTTTCTCTATAACACGTGACTAACACCATGTGACGTCACATGGGTAATTGTACAAATCTTGGTATTGGTCTAATGGTTCTTCTCTTTTGAGATTTGATTCGACAGCAACATAATATTATTATACATATGTTTTAAATATCAACCTACTGCATGACGACTGTGCTGTTTGAGGCTGTAAAAAAGATAAGTAGGTATATATTTTAAACAATTATGGAAAAACGTGGTCCTTAGGCCTTATCGAAGGGATCACTTTCATCACGTCGAAGTTCGAACTAACGGGTTGAAACTGAACTATTGATTGTAAACTTCCAATGTGCGATTTGGAACATTATGCTCGCTAGATGGCGTGCATGCTTTGAGGTAAACTGGCCTGGCATTTACAATTAGGTTAGAAATAACTGTTCTAAAGATTTAAAAAAGATATAATCATAAAAATTAATATTCTTGACCAGGTACTCTACCACACTCTACAAATAATACAACCCCACAACTTTCAATGTTTGTGTTGTACGTACTTACAACTAAACTAAACGCATTTTTTTAATCTATGGAATTATCTGATGACCTGTCATCTGTCAACTGTCCGGATACGAAACGAAAGATCGTGACTTTCAATTTCTCCAAAGTTTATGTGAATTTACATTTGTTTTCGGTACACTAGTATTCCATATTGGACATACTCAATAATGCCTAAAGTTTCTGGTAAGAATTGATTATAACTATATATTATTATATAAATAAAATGCCATATCACTGTATAAGAGTTGAGGTTATAGTTTTATTCCAACTGTCATATCTTTATGTTTTAATTCATTTCGAGCTATTATTAGATGGTTTGTTTGTGTATGAAATGATTAATAATTAATAAAAATAGTTGATATATTAATAATTTTGCTGTACATAAAAGTGCCGCGTCACTGCATCTGTCTTATGGCTTGATGCTGCGACCGGCATTTTTAATGTTTTGTTATGAATATTATACTTCGGCGGATAGACAATTATGAAAAACTCATGTAATATTGCATTCTGTTATAAAATTAACGGTTTTAACTCACCATTGTCATTTATTAAGTTTGAAGGAGTTACAAGTTTATTGAAAGCTTATTGGATCTGTATTTCACAGATTTATTATCAATAAACTTTTCTTATTTAATACAACTGTTGTCATTTAAAGACTCCTTTTGTTAATCTCATGAGTACATCGATTAACTTTGGTCAAATTTAAAAAAGTATTTGTATGGACTATAAATCTTACCTACAACATCTGACATAGGATTTGAACACTACATCAAAGAATTTGTCTATTAAATATTTGATTGAAAGGAAATACATGATTAATAAGCCTTGGTATCTTGATGTTCACAGTCAATTTCACTAAACTTTAATACAAAATACTTATTAACTATTATATTGTATTGTACAAGATGTTTGTATAGGAGGTTTTGGAGGCTCCAAGATGTGGTCAAATAGCTCAGTTGGTCTGTACATTCCCCCTGTAAAGGACTTGTAGCAGGTAAAAGTCCCAGTCTGGTCTAGACATTCAAGTTTTAATATGGTGTAGCATTTACACCAAAGCATTTTCATTGGCAAATTCCAGACAATTTTGTTATTGAAACTGTGCCCAAAATATTTTTTCCAAAAGAACTATAAAATTGTGGTGTATACAGTGCTACCATTGACATCTCAATAAAAAGAATTGCTCCTTATAACAAATTTTTTGTTATCTCCTTGAAATGTTCAGAAGATTCAACTAGCCAAAAAAAATGTAAAAACAACATAATACAATTAGAAATATGAAAAACTGAATACTATATTAAAAAATAATATGAATAAACAAATAAATACAAACAAAACCACAAACAATGAAAAATTTTTATGATTTAAATGTATATAACCTCAGTTTAATAAATAATTTTATATAATAAATATCTTTGTGTTCCATTTAGATTTGTTATATGCTGAGGTTCCACTGTATTCTTAATGCCTAATGTTTCCTTTTTACAGTAAAAGTAAAGTGGGGTAAGGAGATGTTCCCGGATGTGGAAGTGAACACAGATGATGATCCGGTGGTGTTTAAGGCACAGATCTTTGCTTTGACTGGTGTACAACCGGAGAGACAGAAGGTTGTGTGCAAAGGAGTCACTTTGAGGGATGACTCATGGGCTAACTTTAAGTTGTCCAATGTAAGTAAATCTTAACTTATTTCAAAGTGACTGCTGCGGCTCCTCCTGCGTGACATTTTAATTCTATTCCCACTACCCATGGAACTTAACCTCCCTTTTTGGTCCATTTTTTTGAGCCATTTGTGCTCCCACTACCCATGACAATATAATTGATAAGTAGTCCAGTTAAAATTGATACTTTCATAACCCAGGTAAGAAAATACCAGCAGTGTGAACAGTCTGATAGCGTTCTTGACGAGCTGGGATGAATCGAATAAATTACCCACCCTCATGAAAAACCGCGCCGTGACGTGAAGTTGCGGAAACTAGCCCGTCATACCATACCATTGATAAATGTAATCCAAGATTCTCCCTCCCCACACACACAAGATCCACCCCTTCCCAACTCTCCCCCTTTCCCTTCAGGGTGGGCAGCGCGTGTGTGACACCCTTAGTGTTGCACACGTTCATAGGCCACGGTGGCCGCTTTCCATCAGGTGGGCCGTGTGTTTGTCTGCCACCTACGTAGTATAAAAAAAAAAAAAGATTATTATATAATTTGTATGTATCAATAATCATAATAATTGTTTCAGAATGCTCTGGTGCTTGTGATGGGCAGTAAGGAGGAAGATGTGCCTGCGGCTCCTGTGGAACAGACTCGCTTTGTTGAAGACATGAACGAATCTGAGCTGGCATCAGCTGTAAGTTTACTTTTTACTGTATGCTAACAATGCCCTGCGGTTTCACTCAGTTCTATTTCATTGATTTCATACAATAACAGGTTCTATAAGCAGGGTGTGTAAAAGTAGCGCCCTAGCTTACCCTCAGCTGGGATGCAAGCAATTTGATGACCCAAAATATTAAAACAATATATATTATGTCAATGGTAACTGACCCATTTAATTCACATGAGCTTCTCATATTGTACAGTTTCACCTGCATATTATTATTCGTATTTCGAATTTGGCATGTCATGATGTTTTTGGCTTAACTCCATATAATATTTTTGTACCCTAAATATAGAATCTTCTTTCATCATCAACCCGTGCGTTAGTTCCGATCACATCTGAAGCTTTCTGTCTGGGGTCCAACTTCTGACTTTTTCTCTCTATCCCTCCTACCGAGACTCGGCGGAGGCGGCATGGCCAGACATTTGTAACCCACGTAGCCAGGCAGTCGCCGCGGAACATGGCCGCACTAAATATAGATTCTCCCCTTGTTTCCGCTTACAATGTGACTTATGAATTCAAATTATTTAGAAGACTTTTAAAAACCAAAACAAGTATTCAAAAAAAAAATTTTGTTTTAGTTGGATTTACCAGAGGGCCTCATCAATTTAGGCAACACCTGCTACATGAACGCAACAGTACAGTGCCTGAAGACAGTACCTGAATTGAAGAATGCCTTACTTAGTTATGATAAGAGTAAGTACATATAATTATTGCGAAATAAAATGTTGTTTTTTTTTAATTAGGGTGATTAGGAATAAAGATTCAGATCATCAGGTAAATATCAGATAAATATTTCAGTTCTTTTTTTAAATGAATCTATGGACTATTTCTGGGTTATAGAATAAAAAATCAATCAAAGTTCTTCATGAAATCTAAAAGATATTGTTTAAAAATTTCTTGTGAGTAGTTTCTTTTTCTTTTCACTCAGTTTTACAGTAATTTATACATCGTCATGTTGTATGTCTTGCTGCACTTGAAGTATTTACTTGATACATAATCATTGCGTGGTTTCCGGTTACAACCGAGGAACCAGGACTCCATTTACTCCTTCTACCCCCGACAGCCATCTATCCTCGTAACCAAGAAAAGAAAACGTGCCAGGGTCTTCTCTGTCAATCATCTGACATACCGGCTCGCAGATATTAGTTGCATAGGTTGTAGTTGGCCCACACATATGTATGTATTGAGTTGTCCTCGCAGCTTCCGGCGGCGGCACGGCGGGCGAGCTGACGTCGGCGCTGAGCGACACGATGTCGGCGCTGGAGGGCGGCGGCGCGGGCGCGTGCGCGGGCGCGGCGGCCAAGCTGCTGCGCGCGCTGCACGCCACGGCGCCGCGCTTCGCCGAGCGCGGCCCGGCCGGCGGCCTGGCGCAGCAGGACGCGTCCGAGTGCTGGACCGAGATCGTGCGCGCGCTGCAGAACAGGCTGCCCGCGGCGCCCAGCGCCAGCAGCGATAGGTTTGTTCCTTTTAACACTTCTTTTTAGATAATCAAAATATTAATTTGTTAAACGGGTATGATTTTTTTTTAATAGGAGACTAGATGTTACCTCCGATGAAGTGTTTAAGTCGGAATGAATCCTCATAGGAGCTTTTCTCCTGGTGTCTGAATTGCTAACAAATATTAGATTAGACTAATGGTCTATAAATCTGAGCACACATTTTTAATGTAGGTTATATAGGCATTAAAATCGACTCCGCAAAAACCGAAAAACCGCGAAGACTCCAAAAAAACCGCGGTAGCCTAATGGTATGGGTAATGGACTGCTGAGACGAGGTCTCGAGTTCGATCCCAGTTTACCATGGCACACCACCAATGACTTCTCGATGCTTTTCGAAGTTATGTGTGTATTTATCGCAGGTTAATAAGTGCCCGGTTAATGGCAATAGGCTGCCCACCTCCCCACCCCATTGGGACCTCAACATAAACTGGCGAAATGTGGGTGCTAGCACCTCTGCCTAACCCTTCGGGGATAAAGGCGTGAGTTTATGTTATGTTATGTTAAACGAGTATGAAATTTTTTTAGTAGGAGACTACTCTGATGAAGTGTCTAAGTCGGAATCAAACCTTATAGGAGCCTTTCTCCTGGTGTCCAAATTGCTAACAAATATTAGATTAGACTAATGATCTGAGCACACATTTTCAATGTTGGTTATATGGGTATTAAAATCAACTCCGACAAATGTTTTAATATGTTATTCTCTTTCGCAAGCATTCCTCCTGCCACTGTCATGGATGATAGTGCAAGGTATGAGGTATCACATTATTGATCCCATCTCAACTTGCACTCAATTAAATCCTATATATTACTACGAATCTTAAAATTTAAAATAGTTAAAAAGGGGATAGGTATACTAAAAGTTAAACGAAAATGGCGAAATAATTTCAATGCAATGACCGACTGATATCTTTTTTTTTTAAAGATACATTATCACTGCATAGTATAAAATTAAGTAGCGTTTTCTGTCCCTATTTTTCTTGTCCCTTTGTATGCTTAAGTCTTTAGAACTACGCAACGGATTTTGATGCGGTTTGTTTCAATAGATAGAATGGTTAAAGAGGAAGGTTTATATGTATATAACATCATGCTACGACAACAGGTGCGGAGCAGGAATGAAAAATGTTGCAAAAACGGGATGACGCAGACGAAGTCGCGCGGGTCAGCTAGTACATTATATTTTAAAAGATAATCAATTTGGTACATCATTTCAAAAGAAGTATTCTTTCTTAATTGGAAGCATGTTTCAAAAACAGTAAAAAGCCCGGTTTCGGGACAATCATTTCTTTTCTTAATTGGTAACGAGTTTCAAAAACAGAATGTTTATTCTTATTTGGAAATCAGTTTCAGATGAAGAAATATTATTCTTATTTAGAAACTCGTTACGAAAGTTGGTTTCGTATGTGGCCGAAGGGGTCTAGCTTGTGATAAAGGGTTTAGAATATGAATAAATAAACTTATAGATACATTTTTAATAAATCCATATTATACAGAGAAACAGCTAAACCAATGCAAATATACATTCCTGCATATAAATATTTGCACTGAGTAGGAATCGAACCTGCTACGCCACAGAAGCCTCCAATCAAAGATCCTGTATCACCCAACAGGTCGTCAGTGGTGGAGCAGTACTTCGGCGGCACGCTAGACGTGGAGCTGGTCTGCTCGGAGGCGGACGAGCCCCCGACGCGCACTACGGAATCCTTCCTGCAGCTGTCTTGCTTTATCTCACAAGATGTCAAGTACCTGCAGTCGGGACTTAGATCTGTGAGTCATATTGCTAAACATTATTTTTCACAATAACACCTCTTAGCAGTTTATTGAAAAAAATAAGTCAAGCTGTGGCTTGATGTCATGGACGCCCAAGATCGTGCGAAATGGGGGAGGACAAGCCGCAAGGCGGACTCAAGCTACGAGTTCACCTAGGCCTCGGATGCAATCAGGAAATCACATCCCCATGACAATTTTCAATATATTTTTATGAAAACTGTAAGGAGAGAAGGAGTAAATGTGGTATTTTTCAAATTACTATTATAAAAGTCAACTGGATATTTACCATATTTGTTGGTTTTGAAATATAACCGATATTTTGTCGCTGGTACACAACCGTGATCACAGTGTACCACCGTATCGGTCTACCCTTCCAACTGGCGAGTGTCTGGCATCCGGTGATTCGTAAGCTCATAAATCCAATAAAACGACATCTCCGAAACCTTACGAGTCGGTACTGTTAGTGTTGTGTGTCGCGATCGAGTACACCGTGAAAACGCGGACAGTGGTAGTGGCGGCGAACGTAATAAACGAGTGAGAAAGAGGGTAGACCGATACCGTTGACCCGATAAGAACTACAGTTCATTTGTTTAATAAACTTATGTATCTTTTTAATATATTTTGCTTAAAAACTCAATATAAAAATACTTTTCTGCTTAGTAACGCATTTTGAAGACTAAAAACCTGTATCGAACCACTACTTAGTTAGTTAGTCTAGTTTATTTGTTTTCCATATGTTTTTATAAAAAGTTAACATAAGATTCTTTACCTTTATGTAAGTACCTGAACAAATGAAATATAGGTGGGCGGTCGTTAGTAAACCGTGATCATGGCGCTTGTAAAAGCACCAAAGGATCTTTTAAACTCCATGGAACCATGTCAATCTACATTTTTCAAGATTGTTAACAGTATTTTAATGACATGAAGGACACTTTTATTCAGTACGCAGCAACGAAAGAATGACTTGGAAATGTGTAGTTGAGTACCTACTTTTAGTATAAGTACGTTTTGTGTTGTTTCAGAAAATGGCAGAACAAATCACAAAAATGTCACAAACTTTAGGAAGAGATGCGATCTACACTAAAACCGTAAGTTTATGCACAAAACTGTACACTGATTCCGCTGTTCCTTGGCTTAACACCAGCCATGGTCACAGTCGAAACAAAGATAGTTTTTTGTTTATTTCAATGTATCGATTTCGATTTGCTGTATGTTTAAAAGTGAATGCTTAGTTCAGTGGTCAGAGCATTCCTCCTGTTCAAATTCATAAATTCCAAATACAAATCCGTTTGTTATGTATAGACCACTAAACTGAACTTACAAAATGTCATTTGGATTGATTTTCATTTGGAGCAACTTCTGCCGATCTAAAATGAAACTAGAGTAAAATTTTCAACTCTGATACTCACGTAAACTTCCGATAATATAGAGATATGCAGCAGTATAATTCACACCCACATTTCGCCAACTTTGATTTTTGGTTCCACGTAAAAGATGACGAATCTGTTGATATTACGCGGGCACTTTGTCAAGATTGTTTGTTTACTGTCTGCCCAATCCCTTAGCCGCGTTTACGACAGCGATAAGAAATTGGGAGAGATGGGAAAATTCGGGAAGAGATGGAGAGGCCCAATCCTACTCCACTGGGAAACCAACACCTTTATTCCAGCCATTGAACTAATAATATGTTTGACAGAGTAAAATCAGTCGCCTGCCCGCATACCTGACGGTGCAGTTCGTTCGTTTCTACTACAAGGAGAAGGAGTCCATCAACGCGAAGATCCTCAAGGATGTGAAGTTTCCTCTCGAGCTCGACGTGTACGAACTGTGCTCGCCCGAACTGCAGGAGAGACTCACTCCTATGAGGACCAAGTTCAAAGTGAGTCTACAGTTCTTTTTCTATACGCGGTGATTTTATAGTTGTTTCGGAAAAAGAATATTTTGTTTCACACACAGTTTCGATAGCAAAATCGTCTGGAAGTTTAAATTTTGAAAAAAAAAAAACTTTATGTATGGCAATAACTACAGGTGAACAGAAAATGTATGGGACGTGTAAAAAAATATTTTTTTTTTGCCAAATTAGGACTTCCTTACGATTTTACTATCGAAATTGTGGCCAAAATCTTTTTTGCCGAAACGACTATAAAATCAACCGGTAGAATAAACTAGCAACATCTTTCTTAGTGTTTGAATAGGTAGATGGAGAACAAAAAACAAGTGGAAGTGTGATTTAATTAATTGGTGCACGCGTGTCATTGCTGTGCGTATTTACGCAACGAATAAATTCGACAATATGAACCTTCTACCTCTACCTCTTTCTCCTTCCTTCCTCTACATAGTATAAAATAAAGTCGCTTTCTCTGTCCCTATGTTCCTTTGTATGCTTAAATCTTTAAAACTACCCAACGGATTTTGATGCGGTTTATTTTAATAGATAGAATGGTTAAAGAGGAAGGTTTGTGAAAAATGTTGCAAAAACGGGGTGACGCAGACGAAGTTGCGCGGGTCAGCTAGTTTTCTATATAATAAACTAGCAACATCTTTCTTAGTGTTTAAATAGATGGAGAACAAAAAACAAGTGGAAGTGTGATTTAAATTTGCACGCGTGTCATTGCTGTGCGTTTAGGCAACTAAGGAAATTCGACAATATGAACCTCTTTTATAAGAAATACGTCTAAACATTTTTCATAAATATTTAAATTTGTTCGATTCAAAGTATGAAACGCTATAAATACTTTTTTATCTATAGCAAAGTAATCGCTATTTTTTAACGGTTAAAAAAGGTGTTCTACTAGTTTTTTCTGTTCTATGGATGAATTGATAGATAGGTAGATATATAAACTGTTTATTGCATACCAAAAAAAAGTAAAATACAGTAAGTAAGTAAGATCCGGTACCTTCTAATTTGTGCAGCTGCATCACTTTATACAATTTTAGTTTTCAATTTTTCTGGAACTTATGTAACCAACATTTCTTTTTTAGAGTGTAAAAAAGAAATGTTGCCTGGCAAGGCCGGCAAGCGATAAGGCCGGTGTTCAAAAAAGTGTATATCGAATTAAAAAATAAATAAATACCTTCGTCCTATAGAATGCCGCGATAAATAAAATCAATATACTTTGTTTCAGGAATTAGAAGATGCCAAAACAGAATCATCACTTAGTTCAAAAAACAAAAACCATGGCGACAGCAGAAAAGAGACCAAGAAAAAAGCGGTACTGCCTTATTGGTTCGAGAATGGTAAGCTATCGCGATTTGTTCTTTGGGATGATAGGGAGATATAAGCATACTATCTCGTGGACTTCTGTTGTGAGAAGCTATATTTATTGGTCAAGCGTGAGTCAGTCTACTCATTTTTCATTTAGGATATTTTTTTTATTTGAATCAATTTAGTTTCATAAGTTAAAAGTAGAAAATCAAGATATAAAAATAATACTTTTGTACAAACTATTTCTACAGTACAGTATAGAGCCGTACAACACAGTACCGTACAGTACCTTACAGTACAGTATCTTACAGTACAGCGCCGTACAGTACAGTACAGTACAGTGCCGTACCGTACTGTACAGTACAATGATGTACTTTACGTGCCGTACAGTACCGTACCGTACAGTACTACAATGGCGTACCGTACAGTGCCGTACACTATGCTTATAATGCCTGATCGTGTGAGGTGCGTTTGCGCAGACGTGGGCAGCAACAACAGCGGCTACTACCGGCTGCAGGCCGTGCTGACGCACCGCGGCCGCTCGTCGTCGTCGGGGCACTACGTGGCGTGGGTGGCGCGCGCCGGCACGTGGCTGCGCTGCGACGACGAGAGCGTGGCGCCCGTCGCCGAGGACGACGTGCTCAAGCTCAGCGGCGGCGGTACGTACGCGTACACCCGCACACCCGTACACCCGCACACCCGTACACTCGTACACCCGCACACCCATACATTCGAATACCCGTACACTCGAATACCCGTACACTCGAATACCCGTACACCCGTACAAAATACTACGAGTGTACCTAAGATAAAATGTCTGTGACTTTCAGTGTAGAAATATTGCCGTCACTGCAATATTCACATACATACTTATATACATATGCTCCTGAAGGGGTAGGCAGAGGTGTACTATACACCCACATTTCGCTATGATTTTCGGTCCCACGTAATAACGAGCCTATTGCCGGAAATCGGGCACTGTGTAAAAATTATACGAATCCGCCGTTCAAATGTATGCAAGAGATTTTTTGACGACATTTCTTCTTATCTTGTGTTTTGAGATGTGTGCCAGCATACAAACAATAGGCAAAGTCTCCGAACATTGGGAGAGAAAGCTTTGTTCTGTCGGCTAATTAATTGATTGATTAACTTGGCGCTATCCTATGCTGTCTTGCTTGTTATCCTATTTGCACATATCAACCTCTCTCGCTCACTCAGCAAGATGGCGCGACTGCCGTAGCACGCATAATTGAGTTAGCTGTAAGCTCAAACAAATTTTTAACATCAATTATGTAATTGAGTCCTATTTCAAGATAGTACTCTATTTCGCAGGGGATTGGCACTGCGCATACCTACTCCTCTACGGGCCCAAAATCCTTGAAATCCCAGAAGATGAAGAGGAATCCATGGACACAGACGCGCCTGAGGACGCAGCCGGTGTACCGCCCACGGCACTCGCGTAGCAACAATGCGTACAATATACAGGACGCTGCCACGCGACTTGACCTCGCTCATCCGCACAATACACCCTGTATAATGACCGGTAAACTCCTTGACTATGTATACCTCCCGTCATATATTATGTGTCCAATATGCTCTATATGCTCAGTACGCGTTATTTACAGTGACTATTTAGCTCAGGGAGCTACGGCAGAATATTGAAACAACCCACACTCCAGGGTCTCGTTTCACTCGCGATTTGGGATGAAGATATATGACGGGAGCTATACCCTACTTTACTAGGTACCTTTTTAAATCTGGTGGATGTGTGTCTCAATTAATCATTCAAAAATTTTATCTGGCTCATAGAACTCGCGTCTTTGGACAGTATTTTGCTTGATCCAAATAGTACATTTTCCGACTTTTGTTCAAGAATTTTGCCGTCAGTTATACCTCAGATTACCTAAAAACATATAACCTATTTCGACCGTTCGATTTGATTTAATATATTGCGATGTATTTTACGAATGATTTGAAAATTCGAAGTATAACTACAAATGTCTACTGCACAGTTGTCTGATTGGTTAACTTATCAATTATTGTGAGTCTTGTGGATTCGAGATCCACAGGAGACAAATATTTATGTAATTCATGTGATTTTTTTAGTCTGGAAGGTCCTTCATCATATCAAATATTTTATAAACAAAAACATATATGTAGTTGCTTTTTATAAAGCCTGTATTTAGAAAAGTATTTCACATGCATGTGTTATATACTATTCACCCCTCTCCCTCTGCGGTAGGTGAGACAACAGCCCGCTATCTACATCTTTCCTTACATACTTCACTATCTTCTACTATCATTGAACTTTTCTTACAAGCCCGGTTTCGGATTCTACCTTTGAATTTGATCAATATAGGTACTAGATGACGATTCCGCTTGCCTTCCTACTTACGCGTGCCTTAACACATAGTTTTACGTCACCGACATATCAGCAACGCGATGCTATGCCACATAATAACTTCATTAAATGTTCACGCGAAACCCAATCACAATTATAAAGTCCGGTATATATTTTGTCTGATGTGTTGTGTCGTGATGCACTCTGTCGCTGTCGCGGCAAAACAAAAACCAACATGATTTTGTGTTTTGCTGCATTAGATGCGAGCAGAGCGACAGACAGAGAACGTCACGTCACAACAGAACCACTACTAATAACAGGGCTTAAATAACAAAGACTACTTAAAAATCCTCAGCAAGGTGGTCAGCAGTCGGAAAGGGCGTGAAAGCGATTAGCGGTGGAATTAAATTAAAATACTATCGCAATAGGCCGCTAGCGCAAAATATCACAATTTAGTGCATTGGTGACCTCACTAATTTGCTGAAATTCAATCTTATGAAATTCTTCCTTCAATATATTTTGTAGTGTTTTCTGTATCGTGATATTTTTTAATATCAAAATTACCATTGTCTTTTCGTACGTTACTCAAGTCGCGGGGTTGTTAATATTTATTGTAAATTGTCATTTTTTTAGCAATAATTGGCATCACGAATGCTACTGTTGACTGCTTAAGCATTTTCGTTGAACTCATCTCAGATAAAACAATAAGTTCCCTATATAACGTATTGAATTTTATAAGACTAATTATACTAAACAATGATCGATAATAAATTTGATTATACATTTAGTGATGTTTTATTTATATTAATGGAAAATCTGGAAATACCCTCATTTCCAGATTTTCCAGGCTACTTGTGCCATCACCCCAGGGGGTCTGGACAAAGTGACATTTTATTGGTGGAATCGCGTCGAAGCGAATCGTTTTCAATTTGCTATCAATGGATTGTTTAACTGCGGTGATTTCAATAATAAAAATATGTGAAACATAATATTTCGAGTCACACAGATACAAATTTCATTTTGTAGTCATATAACAGACTTGTGTAAATCCCATTAAGCGATTCCACTGGCGTTTTGCCAATAGAGTGTCACTTTGTCTAGAGCATGGAACTATATAATACTACGTACAACTTATTAGTTACCTACATGGTCTATGTGACATGAGGTCAATACACATTGTTTTATATATCATATCAAGTTATGCCATAGACAAATGATACTAAAAAAATAAGCAACGACCTTCGTTGCTAGTCGCGAGCACGACTAGAAGATTATAAAAATAATAATGCAAATTATTAGATATTTATTTCTGTCCATTCCAATGTAAAAATATTGTTTATAAATGAGTCAGTGTTCAGTAACTTCTGTGGGCGATTATAATATATAGTCCGCGCCACGAAAGAAGTCCAGCTACAAAACGCGTACCGAACTAAAAATTGCATTGTCTCTATATCGAAGTTCGAAGTTTGACTATCGTCTGTATTATTCAGTATTATAGACTAAGCGCCACGGAAGACGTCCCGCGGCAAAACGAGGGACTAAAAATCACAAATTCAAATTATACAATACATCGCCTATACCGTATAATCGAGTTAATTGGCTCCCAAACTGAATTCCGACAAATCCTACGACAAGATTTTACTTCGACGGCATGAAACTTCGATGCGACATGCGAATGCGAATTAAGACAATATTGTAGATCGAAACAATTTTATCCCAACACTACTGTACTCCGACAAAGCGTTTCTTCGACATACATGTGTATTGATTGCGTATTGTTTGGTTCCTGGACTATTAGAAATATAGTTCCCGAGGTACCTAAATGATCAGCGAGTTCGAAATAATATTAAGTACATTTACATATACATAGGTAGCTGCATGATACGACAACCGCGCCGCGCTCGTTATACCTACTTATTTCATGGCGCAGCACTCATAGACACTTTGAGAAACCCTGCCTGTAACCCTGCTCTATGAATTGACAGAAAACATCTTGTCATTTTAACAATGTGTAGATATTTACGTATTTGCTTAGAAAAATGTCTAAGTATATTTTGTCTACCGTTATACTGGTCCTGCTTCTCTGATTGTAACCAGCAAGCACGGATAAAATGTGCAGATTTCCTTTGGGGTTTTATCTTAGGGCAGGCGTATTATTATTATTTGTTAACGAGAATACCCTTCCCTTACTACATAGGTTTATTTTTGTGTGTATTTCTAAGTGTACTGCTTGGTAAGCGTCTATCTTTGATTCCTATGAATTACTATAAGCGGTATGCATAGGCTTTCTGAAATTTGGTATTTATAGCACATAGGGTAGGGGACAGACAAGCGCACGGCCTACCTGATGGGAATTCGTTTACGTAAATATATGAACGTGTGCAACACCAGGAACGCCACCTTTTATAGCTCTTCCTGCAGAACTCATATTGCAGTTTGCAGTCGTCGTCGTCGTTTCGGAGCAGGAAGAAGATTCCGCAGTTCAAGCGTGCAAATGAATTCTTTTTATACTACCGCCTTACGGCACATTGTGCACCGTTTCTAGTTGCAAAATACTTAACTTATACCTTAAGAATGTATTCCTCGCCAATGGCGAGCGGTGCTATGATTGAATGTAATCGTGTCATAGGCATCATGTCGACAATTCTTCTGAACACACACCATTGTGCTTACAGTTTTATCCTGAGAATAGGTTCTCATGGGGTTAAAATTCCACGCGTGAGGAACCGCAATCGACAGCTAGTTCAATATAAGATTATATTGTAGGTATATGTTGCACTATATCGATGCAAATACGATGCATATCCCTGCTCTTGTACCCCATGTGCTGCGGCAAGGCTGGCCGAGGAGTACTCAAGGTCATCGTCCTCACTTACGTTGTCGCTGGTAATTCAAATCTTTTACTTGGGAAAGACCGTGTACAAACGTAACAGCGGTTCGAAAGTAACAAACACTCTCTAGGTTAACCCAATAGTTGAAATGACAACACCTAAATCACAAAAGAATTCAACAAGTTGTTACATTCGTACCCGGTCTTCCGTACTTTAGACAGGATTTTTTTTTTCGTGCGGAAAGTCCCCACGGATATCACCTCTGCCAAAATCGATGGAAGTGATTATTTCGGACTCGAACCGACCAAAGCGCACGCCGTTTATGTGTCCTTGATTGCAGGATTTATACACGACATATATCTCGCACCCTGGCCGATCCTTCCTTAATGTAGGGACCATGGTGTCCCCATCTAGCCCCTGGGTATGGGTATGACCGCGACCTACTTCTGCTCGGGTGACACGCAGCTCCTCCCGTCACTCCCACTTTAGATAGGTACTGGGACGTTGAAAGAATTTGGTACACATTTTAGCATTTAGTAAATGATTTGAAGGTCTGGAATTCGATGACCTTTTGTGCTACGTTTGTGTTCTAGCTGTGGAGCGTTTATTGCTACGTACGGTAGAAGTCGCGGATCCGCTTATTCAGCGCAGTTTTAGTTTTTAAACGTACTTTTCATTTCAGTTCACGAAACAAACTCCAATCAAATCGAACTAAACACCGTACATTGGAAGAGGCCTATTGCCAGTATTAGTGGTTTGAAATAGTCGTAACTGATTGAACCACGCGTAGTAGGTACTTATCAGTGAATTCTATCCATTCAGGACCCATCACGAACATGGGCATTAACGCACGAGAAGTGGTGCGAGTGTTCGCCTGCAGCACACAACTGTCCTACAACCTGTCGAAGGTCGAGCACAGTTTGATCGCAGAGCCGTTCAGGAAGACCGCACTCAGTGTACACAACGAAATGAATCAGGTTAAGGAGACTTTACGGTTAGACTTTTGTTTTTTTTTTTTCATTAATCAATTTTTTTTTCGTGCGCAAAATCCCCACGTATTCCACCTTCACCGGAGCCCAGAGCCGGTAAGAGTGATTAAGGCGGACTTGAATTTAATGAAACGCTCGATTATATAAGACCCCGCACCCCTGCAGACCTCTGAGATGACCCCCTTCCCGCCCGTCCGTCACCCCTAGACCCGCGCTTATGGAGGACGGAGGTCATTCTGCGACCTCCGACGTCCGAGTCGCCTCTGCTCATGCATACATTACCCTAAATATATATACTTGGCACATCAAAGTATATATCATTTATGCTCTTTAATATAGGAATATCATCATTCTCATTCTCTGAGCCTATTCCCAACTTAGTTGAGGTCGGTTTTCTAGTAAACTAAGATGCTACTGAACATCGACATTTTCTGTGAAGTGACTGCCAAGTGCCATCGGACCTCCACACTCAAATTGGCGATATCGAAGTTCTGTAGTTAGGCTAGTCGGACTTTTGGGGGCTCCAATATACATATAGGTTATAATTGCATTCCGCGCTTAAATTGCGTAAACCATCATATTTCTGATTTGGGTGTGCAGTTATGCAGTGTCTATTTATCTCTATGTAATGCACGCCGCTGTAATATACAGATTAATTATTTCATTCGTAGATCAGTAAGCGATATTGTGTCGCCTATAGAATATGAAGTTGAGAACCAGGAGGAGGTATACCTGAAACGGATAGAGAACGACTGTTTGGACAAACTGCTGGCCACTGAATATCGCTCGCAGCGTATTGAGTACAAATATCTGTTAGTGCGTTAATTTCTTTAAATCAGTTCAAGTAAAACTCACTTTACTCAATCAATTTACGTGCAGTTATTGAATAAAACCACTGATGAAGTTCTCTTTAAAATTGCTACCCTATCTGCAACACTACATTTATTTTTTAAGTAGTCTATGTATGACCGCGGCGCCGCCGCCGCCCGTGCAAATGTTGGTTATGGCAACCGATTGCCATCAAATTCACGTAAGTACTCACAAGCTTTAAAGACGTTGTACACACCATATTCGATCGTCTGTAAAAACTTTACGAAGAGTCTTGACCAGCCTTTAAAAAAAAAACATTAAAATCTTTTTAGTAGGTACTTTTTGCTTTCATCCCGTACAAGCAGATAACTAGACAACAATTCCAATAAATACACCTAAATATATATAAATTGATAACTTTTTTAGCGCAAAACCACTCCTTCACCAAGATTTCGAACAACATTATAATAATACGAAAGAGTTATATCAAAAAATGTACGAGAAGAAACTAGAATATCGCTGTGAGAATCAGCTGACCCACGCTTTCGGCACATGCACGAAGGCGTTCGACAAAGCGTATGGGCAATGTCTCGCGGTGCTGAGGGTGTACGGTTCGATGGCATGCAGGCCCCTAAAGCTGGACATGGCTTGTAATATAATGCAGATCATTGGAGGGAACGCCACATGCGACAGTACAAAGCAGGTATTGTTTGCTGGTCAACATCATAAACATAACATAACATAAACTCACGCCTATATCCCCGAAGGGGTAGAGGTGCTAGCACCCACATTTCGCCAGTTTATGTTTAGGTCCCAATGTAAATAGGTGGCGAGCCTATTGCCATTAACCGGGCACTTATAAACCTGCAATAAATACACACATAACTTCGAAAAGCATCGAAAAGTAATTGGTAAAACCTGGGATCGAACCTCGTCTCAGCAGTCCATTACCCATACCACTAGACTACATCATAAAACATTATCATATTCTTACCTTGGTTCCCGCGGTTGCATCAGCGTCCTTCAATGGGAGCACGGTGTCTGCTTACTTCTTCTTTTACTTGATTTATGCGTCTTTTATAAGAAGGTCTACCGTCAGACCTCTCAACCCTGTAAGAAAAACCTGTACCTGAGTGAGAAAATGCTCTTTCGTCAATCGATGCTGGCTTCGGTAGGTGATTAGGTTGACTAACCTTTTTGGTGGGGTCCATCATACATCCTTTCGAACATATTCCAAATAGATAGGTAGGTAGGTAGGTACCGTTTGTTCTTCTCATACATACATATTCTCATGCCTGTATAGTTACCGGCATATATCTTTTTGCGCAGAACGCGTTTTTGGGTGTCTTGATATAATACGGAGTGCTACTGCTGCGTCGCGGTGGAGGAGCTCAAATCAACCAATTAAAGATAAATATCAAAACTATTCACTCGCGCTAAGGCCTGAGGATATATACCTATACCCATACCATGCCTGGTAGACAACATTTACCCAATGAACAAATTAACGTATTACAGATGGATCCTGGTTTTGAAGAAGGCTACGTTGCCTTGGAAAGAGCTAAGCGTGAACTAACTAACAAGATGGACGACATAAAACTTCAGTACAGAGTGTTCTACGAGCGAGAGTTATATGATATTCAGGTGCTCAAGATTATCATATCCAACCAATGCTTGATGACCAAAATTTTAATTTTATGATCATGATCATCATCATTATTATCTGATTGCATTCGAGGCCTTTGTGAACTTGGAGTTCAGAGTCCACCTTCCGGCTTTTCCTCCACCACTTCGCAGGATCGTGGACGTCCACGGTGATAGGTGTTATCACCGTGAACATTGGCACACCTGCGAAATGTCACTCTCCACGACATCGAGCCCGGACAAGCAGGAAGCACCTACCTTAATGTATGGCATAGGTTGATCTTGTCTCCTTCTACTGTCATTTTAGCGGTACTTTGCAGGCATCCCGAGATCCTCAGCCTCAAAAGCATCTGAACATTAGGTCCCGTAGTTCTTTTTCGTGATAAAACTCTTCCATTTCCCACGATCTTCAGCATTTTGACACAACAATGTTGACCACTAGGTATGACGAATTAATACTAGGCACCACCAATTAACTATTTCGAAGCCCTGTAGCTAAGCTAGTCGGTCTTTTTGGGCTCTAACTAAGTAACAACTGCCATAGATGTTCGTATCTGGGACCGACTGAATACCATGGCATCTACTTTATTTCCAACAAAATTAAACCTAATCACCAGGATGCAAAAGAAACAGGAGAACGTGTGATCCACGCATTCGAGGAGAAGACCACGCTGATGGGGACTGTCGCCGTTGCACTAAACTTGTACGTGGCGTTTCTGTTCCTACGGGTATTGTCGGCAGCCGTGCACTACCACGACAAGTATCTCACGAAGATTGAGTTCGATAATATTTACGTAACTGGGTACTTCAAGAGGCTGGATAAGAGACGAGAGAGAAGGGGTGATATGACGCTGTTGCCGTTGAAGAAGGTTAGATAGTAAAAAAATGAATATGTTCATAGTAGTTCTCTGTAGAATAAGACTGCAAAGATTTTGATTTATTATGTGCTCTTACTGCTGTTCGCAACCTACATGATATAAAGACATATCACCCATATATACTCCATTTCAAAGTTTGACGGCGTATATCTTGACCCAAGACTCATTAGAAAATGATGTGCAGTAGGTAGGTACTACTTTCTACGCATTTTTAGACGTCTAGTGAAGATATCACGGGGTGCTACGTCGGCGGAGTAGTTCAAATCCACCAAACTATGATTAATCAAATCAATCCTCCCGCGCTAAGGTCTCCATTCTCTCGAAATTTGGTAGGTGTCCCCGAACCCGGTATCGTTAATGGTTATAAAATTGTAGATGGAAAGATTCAAATACATAGACGTCCACTCCATTTCGTATAAGGACGCCGAACACAATACGCTACTCGCCCAGATCCTGAAGGTGATGCTAGAAATGGTCACCGCGACCACGTTCGTGATGCTGGACCGGCTGTTCTACGAGGCGCTTGATGTGGTCCGACAGCACGCACAAATTGATGTCGTACAGCAGAATTCGGGAAATATAGATATAGAGGTACAGCTAGTCTAATATTACTCCACCAACTTAGTTTTTCTGTAAAAACGTCAATTGTTTCGTGAACTATGTTAACAAAACTTGCGGCCTACTGGACCTCGATTCAACTAATTGTCAAACATTGTCAAGGAACTGAGATTACAAAAACTGCCATTTAATTTTGGACTCTATTGTACTACTGGTGAAGTTCAAAATTAAATGGCATTGTGTAGTATAGAGTGGATGAAACAATGTAAAAAAACTCTTTTTTTTTCAGTTTATTTTGAACTTTAAAGCAACGATTATTGAGCCGTAAATGCCACGAGAATTTTTGTGATCTCAGTCGTGTGACAAGAATTAGTAAAATCGAGGTCCCAGTCGCGTGATAAATCCGAGTACGCTCTTATAATGGACTAGTACTGTATGAAATATTATAGTAAGTTTCATAAGACTACCGTAACTAAACTGATTAAAATACCTACTTTACGTGACGTTGGCGATGTCTACGGAATCACGAAATGTATAATATACATGAAGCTGTCAAAGCCATCATAGAATTATTTTTCTTATCCACTAATACACAACACAATTTTATTTGTAGCATAGGCATAGGTAGGTATATTTTCAATGTTGTACCTATATTCAAAAGCGTATTCTCTATCGCGCATCGGATTTACAGTTTGGCACCTTTATAGAGCAGTTAAAACTATTTGTAATAATAAAATAAATATCAAAACCACAGATCAGAACTATGACTTCGATTTTGAACTTGAATTTCGTGCTTCAAGCCTCGTTTTTCAGGCCGTTTGTAAAACGCCATTATCGTATCAACCATTTTTTAACATAATATAACAAAATTGTCTAATAAGTAGGTACCCGCAGAAATATTATTTCTTTCAAGTCCCACATTACACAACAATTTCTAGTTTCAAAGTCTGGTGGTTCTTTATTCCTATTTATTTGTAGGTGGAAGGCACAGGCATGCTTGCCTCTCTTTTCCGCAAGCTGCTTTCGAACATGCATTCACAAAGCACCGAGCAACGCACTTTTACGAACAAGGAGTGTGTGCCACGTCCACGACCTATGCCATTCTATTACTACTTTAAGATATATGGAGGATACCTTGGGATATTGATGCTGTTGTATATCAATCCATATACGCTGAGATTGAGGAGGTATGCGCGAACTTACCCCAACTACTACAAAATCTTGCCAAGTTAGATGCCGTACACTATACCTATCTACTTACTTATAGGGACATTTGAGTGATATCTAGTTTCAAATGCAGTTGTATCGCGGGAAGACCGCAGATTATTAGTTTTACGAATACGCGCAGTTACGAAACTGTTTGTCTGGTTTGTTGCTTGGAATAAGGGGTTTTTAGAAGTAATATTTCATTGGCATTAACACCAGTGGAATTGACATGAATGAGTAATATGACTTCAAAAAATGAATTAAATTTGAATCTTTGTTACTCGAAATAATGTTATTTCACGTATTTTTTTATTATGAAAATCACCGCAGTGGCAATCGATAGCAATTTGAAAACGTTTGGTTCCGATTCGATTCCATCAATAGAATGTCACATTGTCTGGAGGTCCTGTACCTATAGAAACCTGCAGGTACCTACCATTTCACCAAGGACATAGAAGAAATATTATTTTGGCTTCTATTTTCGAGGAGCGTTCAGAATAGTATCTATTTGAAATCTCATCTCCTGATTTTGCCAAAGCTACAAAATGAAGTAGGTAAAACAATCAAACATATTTTTCAGACTTGCTTGCAGCTACTTCTACCCTCGTCGCGAGAAGCAACGCATACTGCACCTCTATAACGATATTCTTAAGAAACGTATAAAGATGCAGAAAACTTTACGCAGGTTAGCAACAAATTATACTAAAGGTGCGTCCAGATTTGTGACATGAACAGCGGACCATAAAGACGTAATAACTTTTGGTACCTACATGGACACACTGCGCGAATACATACATATACATACATACATATACATACATACAAATATTAGTACTTTATTACTGGATTTTAAATATTGTAGGTCAAAATTATTTGAGAAAAATATTTAAATCCCCCCTTCCTCATATACCTATATACATTAAATTTTATTTAATAAATTTAATATATATGTATAACATATTATATTAAAATTAAAATTTTAATTCATTAATTAATTAATCAAATTCAATGTATTTATTTTTCGGTTACGATTTTGTCCCCACCTCAATAGTTCGGAGACTAATATCTCTCTATAATCTGTCAAAAAGAGACATATCTTGTCCACTTTACGGCCGCCGTGCTAAGCAAGTGGAGAAAAGGTCCCTTGTCTACGTCACAGCGAGGGACATAAGTTATCTCCTTCGACGCCATGCTAGCAATTAGGGACAAACGCGTTTGTCCCCGTCAATTTGACATAAGCGGTGGAGAGAGATATTTGTCCCGCGCCCGTGTTAGGCCTGCTGGACACACAATATAAAGTTGTCCTGACACGGCCACCAGTCGATCGATGGTTTCATTTAAGATCGGCTATAACGCAGCTTAATACGCGACGGACACGCACTACTGACATGGTCACGGTAAAAAGTTACGTAAATGTAGACGCGACATAAGAGAGGTCTCCGTGTCCTCTATAAGACCGCGACGACGGTATCTCCAGTCCCACTGACACATACAGCGGGCTCCAAAAGATCCTGGACATTTTAAGATAAGTATATATTGACAGCCTAGTGTAATTTAACCAAAGTAATATAGAAAGGGTTAATAAAATAAACTATCGATGTCTTGTTTCTTTATAATAAAATAAGTAAACTCCTGCAAGTAGTAGCCTATACTACATTAATAAGTACGTTAACTATATTCAACGGGAACAGTTGCCCTGTAGGCCTAAGTTTCTATAGGTAATATGCCGGTATATTTGGGCTATCGAATGGTAATAGAACTAGAATTTGTTCCGTATTATTTTCAGAATAAATGATGGTTGAAACCAAACCTCCAGCCAGCGGGATTTTTTTTTGTTATGAATTTGATCACGCTGCAATGTAGTTCTATAATTAAGGCTATGCTATGTGAACACATAAAAGCCAAAACAGACATGGGTTTCATTCATGAAATACAGAAAATACATGTTAAAATAAAATTAAAAAAAAAAAATAATCTCCATTCAGCGGAAAAAAAATTATTTAAGTCGAAAACAATATTGAAATGCAAATCATTAATTAGTGCTAATCATATAAATCATATAAATAATATAAATCATAAAAATTATAACATTAAATTACATTTTTACCGCCACTGCGCCGCCGCCGTTTAACTGACTATATTATATTATAAAGTTGTAGTCTGCTATAATACAAAAGCAAGTTCGAAAAGTGTAAGTAAAGGAATAGCACTAATTAATGATTTGCATTTCAATATTGTTTTCGACTTAAATAATTTTTTTTCCGCTGAATGGAGATTATTTTTTTTTTTTAATTTTATTCTAACGTGTATTTTCTGTATTTCATGAATGAAACCCATGTCTGTTTTGGCTTTTATGTGTTCACATAGCATAGCCCTAATTATAGAACTACATTTCAGCGTGATCAAATTCATAACAAAAAAAAATCCCGCTGGCTGGAGGTTTGGTTTCAACCATCATTTATTCTGAAAATAATACGGAACAAATTCTAGTTCTATTACCATTCGATAGCCCAAATATACCGGCATATTACCTATAGGAACTTAGGCCTACAGGGCAACTGTTCCCGTTGAATATAGTTACGTCGTATATAGATCTATTCGCTAATAGCTTCTAAGACTAGTATTTAGTAGTGGCATCACTTCATACATTTTTTTTTAATTGTCCAGGAAATTGTACCCAGGAAATGTAAGCTCCCTGTACTTCCACCCTACGGAACACCGCGGCAAATAATAACCACGTGTCGTGTTCCCGGTAGTGAGTAGGGTAGCCATAACTCACTGGAGAGGTTTTTTGCTGTCAGTGGAAAAACCAATTGTCTACTGCGCTGACGGCATTGAAGTTCTCTTAACCTTCACCCTGGTGTGCCCTGGTGTCCGATCATGAAATATTGAATTGATGTATTTTCACAGGAAAGCCGTACAAGCGGTGCGTGCACACTACCTATCCGGTGAGAATCTGCTCAGCTTAAGGATGAAGTTCCCGCAACTTTTTGGCTGGTTGCAGATTTTCCCCGCTGCGAGAATGACCTGCCTTATCTGTGGTGAAACTGAACCACGAACTGGTTAGCATAATGTCGGCTAAATACGTTGGCGCACATAGTATCGAACGTTCGTCAACAAATGTTGGCCAACACATTCACGCCACGGTATATGAACATTTTACTTTGTAGACGATCCGATCCAAACTCTTTGCCACAACGTATAGAGCGGACATAATAGAATTGCGTTAAGTGCACGAGGTTGGTCACTACTTAAACAAAACAGTCTCAATTATTCTGCACCTAAGTATGTAGTTATGATTTTACATGTAGATTGTCAGCCAAAAGTCAGGTAAAAGTCGGGAGTAAATGGCACATCGACATTGAGCCAGTCCGGCTCTACATTCATCATATATCTTAACAAACAAAATAATATCTACATACCATATAAGTAGGTGAACAACTGATCTTGTCGTAATATTCTGATTGATGGCACTTGACGGAACTTATTTCTATATATTATTGATAACACACTTGCACTTCACTACGACATTTACTATGTACCTAACCGGTTTCGCCTTGCGGCCTTCGCAAAGGTTTACATTGACAGTTATGAACAATCCAATTCCTAGACACAACAGTATTTAACCAGCTTTCATATGTGGGTAGTACTAAAATTGAGTATACCAGCACAAACGTTTTTCCCAAGATTTGGGTAAATAATATTCAGATTGGCGATTTGAGGAAACAGTTTGTGCTGGTAGGTGTATTTAATTTTAGTACTACCCACATATATGAAAGATTTAAAAAGCGTACTATATTGGTGTCCCCATCTAGCCCCCGGGTATAGGGAGACACACTATGCTCTGTCGCTGCCGTTTGCTTCTGCTAGGGTGACAGGCAGCTCCACCCGTCACCCCCAGGCTGGTAAATAGATAGTGGAGTTATTTTGGCAGCTTTATTCCTAATTACTACGAATTTTACATGTGCGGTTAAGCCGAAATAGATGAGATGCGTTTTTAAATGATGTAACTTGTTAATAACTGTTAATGTAAAACTTTGAGAATGCCGCATGAGAATGAAGAACTACAAGTGTGTTATCAATAATGTATGATCTTATCGTAATAATTCATCTACATATTTTACCCAGTTACGTCCGGTCAGGAGAGCTGGCATCCGTGCCACGTACCCAACTGCCCGTTCCTGTTCTGTGGTGAGTGTTGGCGCGAGTCGGGTGGGCGGTGTCTGGCCTGCGATCCAAGCTTAGTGGAACTCAGCGATATAGACTCGCTCAGTGAAGATGAACACCCCAAGTATTGAAGAACACAAAATAAGTGTGACGGTCTTTGTTGCAAAGTCTATACGGGTAGTAGTGAGGGGGGAAGGAGATAACATGATTCTGACCGGCTTCCCAATGGGTCGCATAGTGCACGACCCACTAGATCGAAGTAAGAAGTTTACACCCACTTCTCTTAAAAAAACACTTTACTGCTATACCTACTTTAATCCTAGTAGGGATGCCTATACAGTCATCAGTGTTACAATCTATACCAGAAGGAAACTCTGTACGTAAGCTAAGTAAATAAAAAAAAATTAAACTATAAATATTATTTATTCAGAACAACCCATATTCGAGCTGTTCCCCTACAGTCAGATTGCTGACGAACTGTATATTTTCAGCAACTTCGTTCACCATCGCGGCCAAGCCGGTTACTTTCACGGGGGCGTTTTCGTCTGTACGTGGTTCTTGCGGGTGAAAATTGTACACCAACTGAAATAAAACACTGAATAAGTAATTATAATATTAGGTTTATAGCCTCTATGGCGTGGCGGCAGTGTATTCAACTGATACGGAGGAGGCGTTAGTTCTAATAGTTAAAATTTGAATGCAGAATAATGTCTATTTGCATTGGTCTTGGTGTATCCGTGTCTCGGGCGTCGGAGGTAGCAGAATGACCTCCGTCTTTGTCTCCGTCTCCGTGACGGGTGGAGCCGCCTGTCACCCTAGCAGAAGCAAGCCACAGCAGCGGCGCAAAGTGCGTTTCTCCATATCGGGGTGCTAGATAGGGACACCATAGTTCCCACATTAGGGAAAAGGGTTCATCTCAAAGAGATGTCCCCGGGTCTGCCGGGGTGCGAGAGATTTGTCTTGTATAATCGCACCTCCGGCAATCAAAGACCCATAGACGGCGTGCGTTTTAGTCGGTTCGAGTCCAACATAATCACGTCCACCAACTTTGGCGGAGGTGGTATGCGTGGGGATTTTGCGCACGATAAAAAAAGTGCATCCGTGCCTGAGAGCACGTAAAACCGTCAGTACCGGTCATCATTCGAATATTACATGGCAGTCTTAACGGGTACTTGGAGCACCAAAGTCCGAGAACAAGTCTAAATGCAATATGCGGAAGAATGATGATGATGAATACTATCAACTTTTATACAAATTTCAAAAAAGTGCCGTCAATATTGTCCTGTCAACCTGTCTGGGGACTGAGGTATCAACTAACAATCGAATTACATTTAACAGACGGCCGTAGATAAGGTCTGTATGGAAATAATAAAATCAACGATTTTTTATTTTGACTCTGTCCATAGATAGATAATGATAAATAATAATGAAAATGCACACATAAATATTTTATGCACGAAACAATGTGCAGCTTTAGGGTCCTTTCACACAGACCGGCTCGGATTCTTATTTCGTTGAAAACAGAGATTTTAGTATTTGTAGTAAGGTTTATTTTTGCATCTGCACTGTTTATGTCATTAAGAATGCTTGAACGCGCTTGGTCGGCTACGAGGGCATCCGATCGGCTGCGAGCGCATTTGACCGGCTCCGAGCGCATCCGCTTTCAGATAGCTTCCAGCCGATCTATGTGAAATAGTTGGCAGCTCCGCTCCGACTACTCCAAGCCTGTACGATCCGGTCAGTGTGAAAAGAAAAATGCTCGCCGATGCTCTCCGAGCCGGTCTGTGTGAAAGGACCCTTATCGTATATTGTAATCTCTTCCTTACTGGCAACCTTTTTTAATTACTGATCAAGCGAACTTCGCAAGTGAAGTTCGATCATAATTATATGAGACGCTTCATTCGAAGATATAATTAACCAGGTAGTCCCTTATATCTACTAGGCAACATCGCACATTTTTAAGAGATATGAATATGACTAGATTTGATTTGAACGAATAGGTGCCTACCTACCGTGCTACACTCTTGACAGATACTCATTTTTTAGAGAGGAGAGGAAAAAACCTCGTAAAACTTTCTTGCTTTGGGTACAGTAGTTATCAAACATATTAACAATACTGTTTGTGTACAATGGGTGGGAGGGAGATTATATCTTCGAATGAAGCGTCTCATATAATTATGATCGAACTTCACTTGCGAAGTTCGCTTGATCAGTAATTATATTTCGACGCTTCATTCTTTGATATAATTAACCAGGTAGACTTTCAGAGTTATGTAGCATAGAAAGTTTTTATTTTTATTTCAGTGAAACTCTTAATATGAGCATAATGAATATTAAGAACAAAAACGCGTATTTACTTAGGTAATTAATTAAATATTTAATTACATACTAATACAAATTTTAATCTAATAACATAGGTACTATGTGGGTAGCACTATGCTAAGCATACTGAATTAGCGGAAATGTTCGTGACCAATTACTGTTCAGTTATAAAGTTTTGCGAATGTATTGGATGTGTTCTGCAGTTTTACTAAAGTATCCACTGAAAGACCGCGCGAGTGCGCGGCTGACGAGGCGCCCTGGGCGTGCTGTGTGCGCTAGACACGCAGCACGTGTCAACGCCGCTTTCTGTCAGCACCTATTTAAGACTGATTGTGTGGTAACTGATATATGTGGTAATTTGTGTGTTAACCATAACTGACCCGTACTGGTTGTTCACTTATTTTTTGTAACAAAAATATAATCTTTGAAAAGTGTTGGTCACGACCGGAAGCAGTAGTTTTTATCATGTCTGTTATCGAGATACGAATACCGTTGTTTGAAAACCAAATAAAAGAATATTTCCGATTTTAGTAATACAAGTTTGTACGCGATAAGCAGTACAAAGAGCAAGAGGAATTTACTAACTTGATAATGATATTCTCCGGATTTAAATTAGTATCAATTGGGATACCATCATTGTGAGGTGTGATTCAAAAGGGAATAGTCGAGTCCCATGCTGTAGAGTATTTGAATGCATTATTTGATAATTCCCATTCTATGTCCGGATTTATTATTCTTTAATCACAGTCCGCGTAATTATCTTACTATTACGTCTTTTTTTTTTTTTTTTTTGTGAGGTGCTATAAAAAAATAAATAAAAATATATTAACGTAATTTCGAAGTTATGTGTGTATTTATCGCAAGTTTATCTATTTATTTATTTAGTACCCGGAGAAGGGCAATAGGCTCTCTCCCTATTACATTTGGATCTGAACATAAACTGGCAAAATGTGGGTGCTAGCACCTCTGCCTACCCCTGCGGGGATAAAAGCGTGAGCTTATGTTCATGTATATTAACGTAAGATGCTACAATCCAAATATCACGCTTCTCGCAACAATGCCAAATGAGCCCGGACATTTAAATGAGGGAATTGCAGCTTATGGCAGTCGTAATATCGACGCAAAGCAATAATAGGTACACCGTTGTTCTCCAATCGTATGAAAGTTTTTCAAACCAATGAAGACGGCTAAAGGCTCTAAGTAATTTGTTGAACGCATTTCGCTTGTTCCACTGCTATTACACACTGTGCCCCCCCTGTCCGGGAGGCATCCGTGTAAATCTCCAATTTAAAGGGAGTGAGAGCCATATGATAAATGTAGAGGTTCTCGCTCCACCAATTATGGTCTTTCAATAACCCTGGAGGGAGTTTGATTTTGATTTCATACTCTTCGTATATCGATTACAAAAGACATTAATATCGTTCTAGAATTTTCGTGTATAGCATTTGGCGGCAGGGTACGAAAAGGTTAACTCCTATTAGTTGAGCTAAGTCACGTATAATGCACTGTGGTAAAGTTGAATACTTTTGAACTAATTGTGCTATGTTATTTAGCTTTTCGATAGGTAGATAATGGTAATGTTAGGTTTCTCGTATCATGTACAAAGGCTAAATATTCACATGACTATTGTGAGTGTAATAAACTTCTATCGAATTTTTAACGAAGCCTAACCTTTTTAGTAATGACAGAGCTTCGTTTATATTTTCTAGACACCCAGCATAGTTGTCTCCTATACCCAATATTTCGTCTAAGTATGCCACGTATCTCATAAGTTTTGTGAGGGTCTTGGTTGGCACCAAGAGACTGATAACCCGTAGGGTAAAGATGGATTCTATGGACTCATAGATGGTTTTTACACCGGAGATGATTCGAATTGAAATCGTAAAGAAAAATTACATTTGAGGTGATTATCGGTTTTAGTAAGTACGCCTCTTTTAAATCAATAGTAGCTAGATAGAAGTTTTTGGTGGCTGTACATGGAGAAATTGTTTTTTAAGCCTAATAACTTATCTATGGCTATATACATTAACGTGTTTATCGATGGGTAAGAAATTATTATTAGGAACAGTGACTTGCTGAACGTCTTTGAGAAATGGAATTGAATGCCCTCCTTGATCTGTTTCAGAACAATTGTAATTTTACCAATTTTAGGTCAGCCATTATAACAATAAGTTATACAACGGGCATGTATGTGAACTACTACTGTGTCGTTGCACGGGGCTTGTTCGGAGAGACAGCCTTCGCATTGGGAACACGCTGGTTGTTGCGCAAACTCTCATCGTCACACCTGGCGACGGTTCCCTTCTCCCCCCGCCCCCCCCCCCCCCTTCCCTTGTTCGGTGGTAAGCGAGGAGCTTGCCAGTTTCCCTGATGGTGGTAGTGACAAGGGCCTGGCTGTTAAGAGGCGCTTGCTATTGGTTTCTAAAGAGGTTTTTTTTTTTTTTTTTTTTTATTTTACCTACTTTCTGCATCATGGATTACGCTTAGGCCGGTTTTATCTAGACTGAGTGTAATAATTAGCTTAGTACGGCACTGTGTGAATTGGTACTGTAAATCTGTTAACAAACGGCACCCCTGGCATCCATTGCTGAGGTGCTTTAGTGCCTGAATTTTATCTTCGCCTAATAAGAGAAGGTCCATTGCCCTATTTATAGTGGTAATTCCTGAACCGAGTTATTGTTGCTGAGTAGAAAGAGTGTTTTATCTCTATTTCTAACCATATTAGGTACATCTAATGCAATTGCAAGCTTTAGGATTAGGTCTTATCGTCAAGTCGGTGATTTATTGTGTTCCAGTCGGATCGACATATTGATAGGTGTTGGAGCCGAACTCTTAATCATCTGGTCCTTTTGACCTGATAATATACGAATTTTCGTTATTCTCATGTACGAAATAGTAAAAAAGAGGGTATATAATAATTTTTATAGCATTACAGCATAGAAATATTTATACAACTGTTTGGTTATGCAAATATCGCTGGGCACTCGCAATGGATTGACCCTTGGACCCTTGGACCCTTTGGACCCTTGGACCCTGAAAGTTCCTTATTTTACGATTTTCGTAAAATAATTATTATCATCGTTGGAGACTCGCAGTCAACCCCGATGTAATTTGAAAGGTATTTATTGACTCGCAGTCAATCCATACCTGTAGGAACTTTGGGCGGAGAACAGAATGTTTTATTATCATCGGGTGAGACTCGCAGTCTACCTCTGATGTAATTTGCTAGGCAGATATTGACCCGCAGTCAATCCTTACCTGTAGAAACATTGTCTCGCCTTGGAATTATGTAATTATTATAGAGTAATGCACCATATGATAGTTTGAGTGTTAAGATTAGGTGTTATAGTCAAATTGGTGACTTTTTGTGAACCGGTCGGAACCGCATTATCGGCAGGTATTAGAGCCTAGCTCGAAATTATCTGGTCCTTTTGACCTAATATTTTATAAATTTTCATTACTCTTATGTACGACATAGTAAAAAAGAGGGTATATAATATTTTTATAGCATTGCGGCAAAGTAATATTTATACTACTGTTTGGTTATGTAAATATCGTAGGGTACTCGCAATGGGTTGACCCTTGGACCCTTTGGACCCTTGGATCCTAAAAGTTCCTTTATTTTACGATTTTCGTGAAATAATTATTATCATCGTTGGAGACTCGCAGTCAACCCCGATGTAATTTGAAAGGTATTTATTGACTCGCAGTCAATCCATACCTGTAGGAACTTTGGGCGGAGAATAGAATGTTCTATTATCATCGGGTGAGACTCGCAGTCTACCTCTGATGTAATTTGCTAGGCAGATATTGACCCGCAGTCAATCCTTACCTGCAGAACATTGTCTCGCCTTGGAATTAATTAATTATTAAAGAGTAATGCACCGTATGATAGTTTGAGCGTTAAGATTAGGTGTTTTAGTCAAAGTTGGTAACTTTTTGTGATCCGGTCGGAACCGCATTATCGGCAGGTATTAGAGGCTAGCTCTGAAATTTCTGGTCCTTTTGACTTTATATATTATAAACTTTCATTACTCTAATGTACGAAGTAGTAAAAAAAAAGGAGGGTATATAATATTTTTTATAGCATTGCGGCATAGTAATATTTATACTACTGTTTGGTTATGTAAATATCGTTGGGCATTCACAATGGACCCCGATAGTAATTATTTGTTGTTTTACGTAAAATTATTATTATCATCGTTGGAGACCCGCATAGGAAGATTGCACAGAGAACAGAATGTTTAAGTCACTCCATGGAATTGCGTAACTATTACGGAGTAATGCACAATATAATGGTTGATAAAATGTATTATGTAGGTACTCACATATTTCGTTTTCTTCCGCATCTGAAGAAATATACGACGATAACTTTTACGTTTTACCGATTTAGATTATAATAAATAATAATAACGATTTATTTTGTCTTCGGCACTGCGCTTTGGCATTGCTGAAGACGTGCTCACGTTGCCACGCACAAATAAGGAATGAGTATCTGTCAAGAGTGTAGCACGGTAGGTAGGCACCTATTCGTTCAAATCAAATCTAGTCATATTCATATCTCTTAAAAATGTGCGATGTTGCCTAGTAGATATAAGGGACTACCTGGTTAATTATATCAAAGAATGAAGCGTCGAAATATAATGGTTGTTATCTACAACTGCAGTTTTCGAACTATTTATTCTATATTATCGGTTAGTAGTATGGCACAAAAAAAAATCTTGTTAGGGATGACACAATACCTACACCCCAAAGCAGCATTGCTGCGCACTCAGAAAATTACTTAGAAAAAAGTCAATGATAAGAAGCATTCTGCGTATTTTGCTTTAGTGCATTTGCTACTTTGGTGTGTGGCCTCCCCATAGACACCATACTAATTAAATACATGACTAAATAGATTTATATTTATTATTTAATATTATTATATTATTGTATTGATTATATACGTAGGGTATTGGCATAACAATAGGGTACAAAATCTCCAAAACTTCGATGAATACTTATATTATGGCTACACCTATGGCTGATAGATAAAATTGGTTACATAACTGACTTTATTTTTCAGATTTTAACGTTATAAAAAAAGCAAAGGAATGTTGCTTGGGTGCCGCGCCGCCATTTTGAGTTGTAGTGTCACAACCTACTGCACTGGTTGTAGCGTCGCTTTTGTAGTACCTAGTGGTCAGTCTACCGAAATATGAATGTCGTGTTATTTATTAGGTTTTGATATTGTCATCTAAGTCTAATTAACTGATGTATAATAAATAAATAAATACGATTTAGGTTCCTTATGTATCAAATATAAATAAATGGGATTGATTTCTTTTTCCATTTAAAATATCTGGGTAGGTACTACCAGCGACTAATAGGGCTTGTACTAAACAAGCCAAATTCGCCAGCAAGCCAAATTCGCCTGCATCTTCTGATTGCTGAACGAAGCATCTGGCGGAAGCTTTGGCTCACTGGAGAGATTTTGCGTTGTCTTTGGGCAGAACCAGCAACTTTGCTTTATCTTCTACAATGACAGCACAGAAACTTTCTTAAGCTTCATGTTGCTTGCCCACTACCTTCTACCTACATGGTCGGTCCCGAGTGTGACGCCCATGGTGTTGCAAACGTCCATAGGCCACGGCAACCACTTTCCATCAGGTGGGTAGCGTGCTTGTCTGTCATTTAAGTGGTATAAAAGAAAATTTTCTTCTACCGATTGGGTCAGACGGCAGTCACTCTCATAAAAGGCATATAAGAAATATAAAGGAAGAGAATGAGCAGGTAAGAGAACACCGGGGCCGTGCGCCTACTGAAATTTTGATCACGCGTTCTGAAAACGTGCAGTTATTGAATTGGGCTCCGACTGCTTTAGGACTTAGGTCTATAAACCCATTCATTCTCCGAACCTTTTCCCAACTCAGTTGGGGTCGGCTTTCCAGTCTAACTGTGATGCGGCTGAACTTCGATATTTTGCGTGAAGCGACTGCCATCTGACCTCCACAACCAAGTTTATTGAAAGAGAATGGAAGAATGATTAGGGAAATAAGAGAGAATGTGAGTAAAAAGGATGAAAGGGAGTGTGAGAGATTACTAAAAGAGAGTGTAAGTACGACGAAGGAAATAAAGGAGAGTATTGAGAGGCAGGATGAAAGAGAGAGAGAAAGGGAAAAGAAGGGGACGATGACTTACGCGGGTGCAGTGGCGGCCCGCCCGGGCCTTAAGCCTACGGGCGGTACGACACTGCACTCCGTGGTGGTCACGTCCAAGAATGAAAGTGATACGGGAGAGCAGGTGATGGAAAGACTGAGGAAGATAGCAAGCGAGGATGATGGATGGGTTACGGTAGAGAAAGTAAGAAAGGCGAAAGATAGGAAAGTGTTCATAGGGTATAAGACAGAAGAAGAAAGAAAGAGGGCACAGAAGAGGCTGCTGGAGAGGGAGTCCAACCTCGCCGTCGAGGAGGTCAAAAATAAAGACCCACTCCTCATACTGTACGGCGTCCTCAGAAGCCTCAAGGATGAGGACCTGCTCAGAGCCGTAAAGGCCCGGAACACTGATGTGTTCCGGAACTTGGCACCGGAGCAGGTGAGGATGTCCGTACTGTACCGGCGGACGGCGAGGAACCCCCACACGTGCCATGTGGTGCTGAGGGTCTCCCCGGCGATATGGGCCCGTGCCCTAGGCATAGGGAAGCTCCACGTCGATCTGCAGCCCATTAGGGTTGCAGATCAGTCACCGTTGGTGCAATGCTCCCTGTGCCTGGGTTACGGGCATACCAGGAAATTCTGCACCGGCACTGAGCCTAAGTGTAGCCATTGCGGCGAAGGGCATTTAAAAGCCGCATGCCCGAGCTACAGTGCCGGTGCAGAGCCTACCTGCACCAATTGCCGGAGAGAGAGGCTCAGCGGCACATGTCACAGTGTGTTCAGCCATCTGTGCCCAGTGCGTCAGAGATGGGACGTGATAGCGAGGACCACCACTCAATACCAGTGCTAATGTTGATCCGAGGAATGTGACCCCACACAGGATGCTGCAGGCTAACCTCCAGAGGAGTAAGCTGGCAACCGAAACCTTCGTTCTCGAAGCCTCGAGGCGCAAGGCCACAGCCGCCCTAATTCAGGAGCCCTATACCGGCAATACCGGGAGAATGAAAGGATACCAGGGCGTAAGGGTCTTCCAGAACACTGGACAAGGAGGAGGGACTGTAAAGGCGTCCATTGCCGTCTTTGACCCAAATGTGGACGTCATACAGTACCCGCAACTCACCACCGACAACATCGCGGTGGTGGGGATCCGGACCAGTGCCTGGGAGATTACGCTGGTATCCTTTTATTTCGAACCGAGGCCAACGCCGTTGGCTCCTTACTTGGAGCGGCTCAAGGAGGTGAGACGAAGCCTAGGTTCCCGGCTTACTGTTCTGGGTGGTGACGCAAATGCGCATAGCACCTGGTGGGGGCACCCAACCGAAGACGACAGAGGCGAGTTATTGAGTGGGGTACTCGCTGAAATGGACCTCCATGTCCTGAACAGCGGGGATATTCCAACTTTCGACTGTGTGAGGGGTGGACATAGGTACTGTAGCTATGTAGACGTGACGACCTGCACGGACAATGCGTTTCCCTGGGTCGACGCTTGGAGGGTGGACCCAAGCCTATGCCCGAGCTCAGACCACAACGGTGTGGTGTTCAACCTCAATTTAATAAAGGCGAGTGGTACGCAAATAAAAAGGACCACTCGGGCCTATAATACCAGAAAGGCCAACTGGGAGGCTTTCGGGGCTAGCATGGCCCGGCAGCTTCCGGATATTGCGATAGGCGAAACAAGGCATACCAACGAATTGGATGCCTTGGCCGAAGCATATACGGAAGCTGTTGGGAGCGCGTGCCGCGAAAGCATCCCAGTGAAAAAACCAGTGGGGTTGACCACTGCACCGTGGTGGTCGGAAAGACTCGCTGGCCTTAAAAAGGTAATGGTCACCTTCAAGCGTCGAATCAGGTACGCCGCACCGGTCCGCAGGTCGTTCGTTATAGCTCAGTACCTGGAACGAAAGGAGATGTATGAAAGTGAAGTAAAAAAGGCACAAGTCGAAAGTTGGAAGAACTTCTGCGGAAGGCAGGACATGGAGGGACTATGGGAGGGCATCTACCGGGTGATAGGTAGGGCCACGGTAAGGGAAGAGGATACTCTGCTTTCCGCCAATGGATCTTACCTGGACGCAAAAGGTTCGGCCGAGCTTTTAGCTCGGACCTTCTACCCGGAGGACCGGGAGGAGGAGGACAACGAAGGGCACCGAAGAGTCAGGGAAAAGGCTAAGGGGTTGGAGCGGGATGAGGGTCATCATGAGGATGACCCACCTTTTACAGTGGGTGAGCTCTTCGGTGCTCTTCGGAAGTTCAATCCGAAGAAAGCCCCGGGGGCGGATGGCTTCACAGCCGACATTTGCACCCACGCCATTAGGGCCGACCCCTCATTCTTCTTGGAGCTGCTGAATCGGTGCCTTCGCCACGGCTACTTTCCTAAAATATGGAAGGAAGCCGTGGTGGTGGCATTGAGGAAGCCCGGCAAGGACTCGTACGCCGTCCCCAAATCGTACAGACCTATTGGTCTGTTACCGGTTCTGGGGAAGGTGTACGAGAGGATGTTGGTAACTCGTCTCAACATTTACTTAATGCCGAGGATTAGTACTCGCCAGTACGGCTTTATGCCCCAGAAAAGTACCGAAGACGCCCTCTATGACCTCATGGGCCACATAGGGGCTAGACTTGATGAGAAGAGGATAGTCCTTATGGTGTCCTTGGACATAGAGGGCGCCTTCGATAGCGCCTGGTGGCCAGCTATAAAAGTACGACTGGCTGAGGAAAGGTGTCCGGCAAACTTGAGACGAGTTATCAACAGCTACCTTAGCGACAGTCTTAACTTTCCAGTTCTTAACTTTCCAGTCCTGGTGACAAAGAACTACAGGCAGCACTTCCTAGAGTATTGGGATAGAATTGTTAAGATAGTCTTGAAAAGAAATAAGACATGATCGGCCTCCTACAGCTATTTACAGAAATAGCTGAGAGAGGCCGATACAGTAAGTGGGAATAATGGACTGGGAAGTGCTGTCTGTGGTTCCGACGGAAGTTTGCTGATCACCCGGGTGCCCCACGCCCCACGGGATGTATGATTAGTATGAGAGGGTTTTTAAAAGAGTTGGTAAGAGAGTAATGGGATGGAAGCAAGGAAGGAAATGAAAGAGATAGAATGAAAGATCATAAGCACCTAGCTTAGTAGAGGAAATACCGTAGTACTCTTGCAAAATTAGAATTTGAAAATTTGTATTTAAAATTAACGATAAATACCCGAGTGGGAATCTTTTAAAAAATGTTTGTTGAAAATGTATATATTATAAAATTATTATAGATTAAGAAATGGCTTCCTCGAAGTGCACAGCACGCAGAGGAAGGAGCTAGTATTTAAAAAAAAAAAAAAAAAAAAAAAAAAAAAAAAAAAAAAAAAAAAAAAAAAAAAAGACCTCCACAACCAATGGTCCAATGACCAATGGCGATATCGAAGTTCCAAGTTAGTTAGGTCTGTAAATCCAATTTAATAAATTGTATTTATGGCCAAGTAATAATTACATTAAAGTGACTCTACCTCTACGCCGTAGATGCCTACGGAGTAGGGCTGCTCTGCTTCCTATCAGATACGCGGTATTGTTTACAGTTATACCCATAACCCATTTGTTTAGGTACCTACTTAAAAGCCGCGGTAGCCTAGTGGTATGAGTAATGGACTGCTGAGACGAGGTCTCGGGTTCGATCCCAGGTTTACCATGGCACACACCAATGAATTTTCGATGCTTTTCGAAGTTATGTGTGTATTTATCGCAGGTTTAATGGCAATACGCTCGCCACCTATTACATTGGGACCTAAAAATAAACTGGCGAAATGTAAACACTCATAAACCCGTGATAAATACACATATAACTTCGAAAAGCATCGAAAAGTCAATGGTAAAACCTGGGATCGAACCCAAAACCTCGTCGCAGCAGTCCATTACCCATACCACTAGGCTACCGCGATATATCTACGATTACTATGAACTACTAGTGTGACTCACTGATAAGAACTCGTCGTAGGTGATCCACCCGTCGTTGTCCGTGTCCGCATCGTTGAACTTATCTTTGCGCACGTCCATAGGCGTTTCATCACCAAGGCTCTCCAACACCGCACCACTAGATTGTTAAATAATAATGAAATTGTTCATCCTTTTTTACCCGACTGCGCGACGCAAAGTAGGGTATTGTGTTTAACAGTTGACACCTAGCCTGATGTTAAGCTGAAGGCAAAGTCTCATGAAAGAGGGTCGCCATTGCAAACACGTTCAGTGCTACAATGGTGGCGCTCAGCTTGACGGCCTCATCAGATGCTTTTTCATGCCCCGTTTAAAGGACCCGGGACTGTAGGAAGAAGGAAACACGTGCGCCGGCAAGGAATTCCAGGACTTAATGGTGCGGCAGAGAAAAGACTCACCGAACCGCTTGGTTCTTGATGGAATATTCTGCACCGTATGCGAGTGACATCTAAGCCCTGCACGTGTTGTCCTGTGTAGGAAAGGGGAGGTGCTACTTGAATGAAAACTTCTATAGACGCAGTGGGAATTTTTTGACCTAAGAACAACACTGAGGTCACGACACCGTTACCAACAACACCTCTTTTCACATGTCACTTGTCAGCTCGGTATGTAAGTTTCTACATAATAAGTCCATAGATACTTAGGGTATTTTGTTTAGCATTTTTACTGAGAACAATTAAACTCACGACACCGCTACCGACACCTCTTTTGACAAATTTACAATTCACATGTCACGTCGGTATGTAAGTACCTACATAATAAGTAATATAGATTAGTTTTCATTGGCACTGAGGGTCACTGTCTTGCCACGCCGATGGCGCAAAGTGCCACCCCATACCCAGGGGCATATAATTGATGAAATTGGTAAGAATAAAGCAGGATACAATATATAAATAAATAAATATAGGTATTCTAGGACAATCTACACAACGCCAGCTTCACTCTTAGGGAAGCATAGTTTAACTAGCTTGAGTTATGGGTTTTAGAATGCGAAGAATCTTTGTATGCACAGAGGTCGTACTGGACAACAGCACCTATTACACCTACCCACTTCCTACTAACTAACTACAGAGTACTTCAGTTTCTTACTAACAAATCGTCAAAGCCGAGCATGCCATTCGACTGATTGTCAAACAGTAGAAACAAGCTATGCAGGTTCGCGATGGCCACCTCGTTCCACCCCGGGAATCTCTTCACCATCTTCTGCATACTCCATCTACGATCCTTCTCCTTCATCTCCTAAGGAACGGTTATAGGTACATATTTAGGTGTGTGCAAGACTAATTTAAGAGAACCCCGTTATTCCCATTTGCCACCCCGGGCAAATGGGAATAACGGGTGGGGTGGCGGTTGGCACTAATAGATGTCGTTAACCACCCTGGTGTTCAATGGCACATAATTAGTTTCGTCATGGAAATAAACCATTCAGATACTTCAACGTATTCCACATCGAATTTGAACACCAGGAACAACTGTCGAAATTTTTAGACAAAATAATGGTTCCAACAGGCTTCCAATAATCGGAACACGCAATCAGTTCGGACTCGTCATCCCCTGAGTCCCTTTCCAACTCTGTTCAATCTCGATAGTTTCTGTGAAGTGACCTCTACCTACTGGCGATATCAATATTCTGTAGATACTAGGAACCAAGATAACGGACTTTTTGTAACTAATTACAATTATTACAGAGATGTTCCAATGGTACGGAACGGACGACTTATCATTTTCTCCGAGCTAAAAAGATGTCTTAATGCGTGAAGAACGGGGCAAGAGTTGATATATCCTTGCAATGCGCTAACCAACTAATAGGTTTCCTTTTTTTTATACAACTTAGGTCGCAGACAAGCATGCGGCCCACCTGATGGTAAGTGGTTACCGTGGCCTATGGGCGAGTGTAACACCAGAGGAATAACACTCGTGCGGCAACCCTTGTAAGAACAGAGACATTCTGTGTCGTCAGCGCAAAAGATGATATGCCTTTGGTTTTCCCACTGACAACACAAAACCTCTCTAGTGAGCTCTGCTACCCTACTCAGTCGGACTGCTCGATTGGGACGGATATACCGGCGTGTCCTACCCCCTCCAAAATCCACTTAGCAATAAGCCTGTATTAGGATCGAAGTATCCTGATAAAAAAACCAACTCTTACCTGATTGTATTGTCTCTGCTCAGCAAGTCTTGCGTAAAACAAATCGACTAACTTGTCGTAGTCCGTCAATGGAGTTTTTTGAACTTCGGGGAACCTTTTGTTGGGGTCAACTTTTGGCATACCTAAACATGAATTATAAAATTTATTGTGGTTAACGAAATCACACTATTATTGGCACCGTATTTATGGGCACTTTTATGTATAAGAGGTTTTTCAATTGATCTACTTTATCCCTTCCTGCCTAAAACAACTCGTGCTTGCGATAGTGTCTCACCCACATAGGTACAGTGGAAACGATACTGTCATGTTTTGCGAATATGCTTGTGAGCGAGTGTAATGTAGTTACTGCTCCGGAGGGACACCAAGCTGTTTAAGGCTTTCTTTCTCAGTTGCACGATAAATAATTGAGATTTTCCCTTTCACAATCCTATTATAGGTTCTTAAGCGGGCCGTGAAAAAGTATTTACCGAGGTCATCGAGTTAGTAACTACCATTTTAAAGTCAACAGCACTTAGAATGATGGCCGGTGGCCGTGTCTTCTGTACTCCACCTAAACACTTTACCCTCAGTTTATCTATCATACATATCGCGGATATGAAGGTAACTGAAAGCAGAAGTGCCTTACGTGATCTTTCATCCTGTAACAGTGTGACTTGTTGGGAAATTGCTAATAAATAATTCCCATCGAGTACCATTCCCAGCGAGTGACAGTGTAACTAGTTGGGATTTTTTTATTAAAAAATTCCCAACCAGTCACAGTGTTACACTTACAGTTGGGGTTGTGACTCTTTTGCATTATTTTCTTTCATCCTGTAACAGTGTGACTTGTTGGGAAATTGCTAATAAATAATTCCCATCGAGTACCATTCCCAGCGAGTAGGTAACAGTGTAACTAGTTTGTATTTTTTTATTAAAAAATTCCCAACCAGTCAGTGTTACAGTTGGGGTTGTGACTCGTTGGGAACAACTCTTCTTTACGCGCGACTATACCCAAGGTCTACCAGGAATGGTTGACACTTTATTCTGCGATTACCTAACCTACCTGTGGCAGTAAAATCCTCTTGTCTATAAAAACATATAGGTTTCCTCTTCACTGGGTATTCGAAGAAACGACAGAGTCCAGAGAAAAATGAGCTTAATTGTGTACCCATAGAGGCAATATACTTAGAAATTATAGTGTGTATATTTTTGTTTGAAGCCTTGCAATAATTGATTGTATTCACGAAGTCCTCATTTAAAGGTTCCAGCCGTTGAGGGAATCGTTCCAGCTGACTTTTGTGTCACTTTCGTGTCAGAACTCAGAAACTACAGTGAACTTATTCATAAAAATATAGGTATGTACTTCTTTTCAATCATAAAAATCTATTTGGCTATGGTTAACGATTTTTTTTTTAAATAAAGGCGGCGATCTCGGGCGATACCATTGTGTGAAGCCAGGTCTTCTGTTGAAAACAAAACAATTGTGTTTAATGACTGAAAATGATATTTCATTCATAAGACATCTTTCTGACCGAGTGAAGCCCCAAAAGCTCTTCCGCTTCCACACAGACTTCGCCTCACCAGAGTCAACGACGAAATGGATATGTCGGACTCGAACCGACTAAAATCACGCGGTGTTTCGTCACATCGGTCTTTGCGGCCGGAAAACCTGGTGTGTCCTATAAAGTAGGTATATCCTACAGACTCAGACCGGTTTTGGCCACCAACATTAGAGACCTTCGCTCGTGCAGTACATATCTAGAGCAGAACAAAGTACCGTTGGGTATATAAATAAAAGACCATTTTTATCAATCACTTGATTTAATTTCTCATACAAAATTCATTTAAAAATTTCAAAAATTTGACATTATATAGCGTCATACATAAATTGATAAGATTATAATAATCAATGTATTGATTACGAAAAAATAAACATAATGTATAAATGAAAATACAGGTAGGCAGTAAATTATTCTAAATTAAAATATAGGAACATTTTAAATTTTTTTCAGTCTTAATGCAGTATTACAGAAATATAAAAAAAAATAAGATACAGATTAAAAAGAAAAGACTGTTGTCTACTAGCAGATAAAGAGTAACTATCGTGAGACCTTGACCTGGACTACATTATATATAGTGTAAAGGGGCAAACTGTATAATAAAATAAACAAAAACATTAGCACTCTTGGACGCTTCCTGATATAACTAGAAAAAACTAAACTATTACGTTAAACATGAATGTAGCTTATGTAGCAGACAACAGACTTGGATCGCGGTGATTTTACCACCTTTCCGACAATAACTTCAATTACTCAGTCTTAAAATTATGTATTATACTAACATTGAGGTAGAAATGGTTTACGCTGAACACAAATATCGCCTCGAGGAATGCTGGGGCGGCGGAATACTCGCCTCGACACCCCACGAGATGCGCGTACAAAAATACTACTTATCTGTTACACATTGATATTGACAATCGCATTCACCTCCCTTTCCGTTATTGCCTCGATCGTCGCGGATATAGCTCAGTGCTGAATCGACGCTGTTTGATTCGACAACTCGTAAAAGGAAAGGTGAATATACATAATTATACTAATCCTATTACACAACACAAGCTCCTAGTTAAAGTTACAAAAATAGCACGAAAATGGCTCAATACATTCGCTAAAATCTCATAATTGTATCTTTATTGTGCGGTTACGTGTGGTACACACGAACCAACACAACATTGTGACCACATATCCGAATACCTACTGCTGAAATGTTCCAATTGCTTGTTTTACAAATCCACGTGATAAATATTAAAAACTTGTACAAAAATTATATTTAAGTTGTGACTATTATTTAGTTCTCAATTTTATTGTTTCTATCACAAAACCACAATAATTATACTGCTAGCAACTAGCAGGTCGCGCATCGCTTTACAACAAAAGTATATTTTTGGTTTTGCGAACATGACCAAAATGGGTTTACTTCAACTTTGCTTTATAAGAAAAGAAGAAATCCGTAAGCTGCTCCTAAGACAGCACATTTTGAATTTGACGCCTGAATTGAATTGTAAACCCACTTTCGAAAGCCCGCAATAACTTTCGACAAACGAAATATTTTCTTAGAAAAAAATCACAATTTATAAATTAAATGCATTTCAGAAAATTAAATATTATTTCAGCAGCTCTCAGCTCTTTCAAAACTTATCACTTCATATCCTGGTGTTACCAGCCTCCACTGTAGTCTCTTATTAGTTTTAAACAAAGGTAACATCCAGCCAATGCTGGACTTTACATAAAGATGACAAAGTATATTATACTTCAACGGAAAGTAAAAAATATTTAATCTGACTCATTGGGAAGAGCGTCGAGACGACACTAAACTGATTATTCTGTGTTTCACGACCCTGCATCTTGAGCATTCTTAGAATACTCAAGATGCAAGATGCTATGATGAGATGCTGCAAGAATTTGCTATGCAAATCCGTTTGTATTTTAGTTATTTTGACAATAGAATCTGTTTATTACTAAAACTATGAGATTCGATGTCGGTTAAAAATATAGGTATTGTACCGTCTCAAAATACATAGGCACAGAAAGCTAGCTTCATACAACACGCAGGTAGGTACCTACTCAAGTTTTCTAAAATATTCATGTGCGAGAATGCTCAGTTCAACCGATATCGGAGGCGCGTCGCGTCCTTACCGCCGCCACCGCGCCGCAATACCGTGTACGATAAACGATACCTCCGCTGAAAGACCACCGCGAATCCTTGATTTTGGAATACTATCACTATACCTTTTTGAAAAACATTGCTAGCCACGAACATCTTATGCGTACTGTGTACATATGGCGGTTAAAATCTATTCAATAACAAAGATTGGCGATGGTGTCTACACGATAGTGCGGCACGGCAGCGGTGCGGTCGCGACGCGCCTGTGTCGCGTTAATTAAACTTATGTCAACGGATGCGTGCGGTTTTCAGTTTCATATGAAGCCTGATATCTGTCCTGTATATTTTGTGACACTATTGAACCGAAAATACAAAATTCTGAAAGCATAATTATTATAAAAATGCATTTCATGCAACACATTATTTTAAAAATAACGTAATACTTTAACAATGGCACTGAACGAAATTAAAATTTAATTTAGTATTTTATTTTACTGGAAAAAGATAAAAATATGTCAATATTAATTCATTATACGGAATTTGTCAAGTTGTGACGCCAGACTGTGCAATTTTACTAAGAACGCAAGTAGTGGCACGGTTTTCGCTTATTTTAATTAACTTATTTTACTATTTGACAGTGGTGGATTAAAAGGCGGCTGTACCTAGACATATGCTTCAGTAATTGATTAATACCATAGATAACTTTTTCTTCCATCACACTTTTTTAATAAATCGATTAACTGAAGAATGATTACAATAATCTATATTATATTAATTCGCTAAGCGAAACCTTTGGGAACGTTTTCTCCTCTATCAATCGACTTTTATTTTTATTATATTTAATATTGTTTAACATATAAGTGTCATCAATAAAATTATGGGCTCAAAATTTTCATGATAATGATTATGGGGTCTATTTTCTACAATTATATTACAGTAGTAACGCTAAGACATTTGTATAAAAATTATCATAGTGGTTATTTTACGTTTAGTATTATTTTGATTATATTATTAGATCAATAATTATTATTCTCTAATTGTTATATTAATAATATTGATATTATCTCGTTATGTATGTACATACCAAGGAATAATACGTTTTTATCGGATAGTGATTTAAAAAATAACGTTATTGAAACGTGTTAATATTTAATATCGTTTTTAACGTTTCAAAAACGGCGGTATACCTATAAGCACGCGCCTAAAGCGCCATCGCCATTAAATCCACCACTGCTAATTAATGTTACCACACAGCTAATATACTATTAGATACTTAGTTTATGTAATATATGTAAAATACAACGGCATTCTAGTAACAAGTATGTACTACACATGTATGCAAGAAAACGTGATAAAAAGTTTAGGAGGACAAATGTACAGCACCGGATGTTTCCGGATTTTTCGAAAGCTTTTTTTTTCATTACACAACATTCAAACATTTCCACGATTATAAAGGCGATAACTACTTAATATATGCGAAAACCGTACCAGTCGATGCGTTCGAAAACCACGAATAAATTTATGATATCACTCATTATTGCTGTCTATCCATATAATGGCTACACGTGGCTGACTTCAAACAATAATTTTCCCCATCTTAAGTAATTAAATTCAGACTCATATTCCAGTCAACGTTATTTAATTATAATAATCAGTACCTTAACTATGTCTACTGTTCACTCAGTAACTAGAAAAGTTTTATACGAAGCGTGTTACCTATAGGAATACCACATAACGTTTAGAAATCTTACGCTAATTTAAACCTAAGTACGAACGTGAAAATTTATGTCTAACCTATCATTACTTGCTAAATTATGCTTTAGTTTATTGGGATGAAGTTTAACGTTGATGATTACGCAATATACACGAGCTAAATATATCGCAAATTGATTACAAGGGTCTCTGTACGAGCTACGCTAGTGCAAGATTTGGTTACAGAACAACTTTTCACAAATCACTTTTTAAAGAATTCATCACGCTAAATTTCTCCACAAATTTTCGAAATATACAAATTCGTTTTCGAGTTTCAACTGTATGAGAAAGTTTACTTTGAATATGTTTGGTAGCTTGTTATATTGTCCATTCAACGGCATGGCTGTGCTGACCGGGTTGGACAATGCGACCAGATAGTCCAAAGAGCTACGCAAACATAAACTCGTCTTAGCGAGCCTCGGCATTGAATTTGTATATCACAGAAAAACTCCCTTTACTTGGTGTTAGGGATTATCTATCGACTGAGCTACTCTGACCTATTCTGGATGTTCCAATTCCCACCTACTTCCCACGCGACAAAAGCCCGGCTTTGTCGCCATTATCATCGTCACCGCATTCCTTCCAGACTACCCATCTGGCTACCTTATCTGGAAAATATTAACTTCCAGGACTTGTTGTTCGTGAAATTAAGTCCGGCCTTGGCTTTCGGCCTTAAAATGCTCATATTAAACTACTCATATGATGATTAAATGATAAGCAATCGATATTTTATGAGCACTTCTACTTTACACTTTGAAATGTAGTTTGTTCATGAAAACTTTTTTAACGTTACACCTATAAGTTTAGCACTTACTCCTATTTACCAACGTCTAGGAAGCTGTACGTTTGGGGGAAAAGTTCATAAAAATACAAGTCATTTTTGATATATACATGACTGGTATGGTAGTCTCTTAACCGACTACGCACATTAGTCGGTCGGTCGAGACAGAATCTATACAGGTGGAGAACGCGAGACCCAGGCTTAACCGCATGTGACTGCGGGGCCCCGTGCAGTCCATGACGCACATGGGTTTCGTGCCCCATCCTACCTCCTGCACCAAAGACGACCTGAATAAAGCCACTGATAGTGCGGTCGACATGGCAAGCTTTTATTCTCGAATAGTGTAAGCTTAAGTGGATCGTTGACACGAAAGAAGATTTATATAAACGACGTCACATTAATTCACACCTCTGGAATCGAAGTATCATATTCGGAATTTACAATATTTACGTTGAATAAACTTTTCCCCAACTCAGCTTTAGATAAAGATAACTATTATACCATATACCTAAGATCTGGTGTTCCTTACTTTCATGGTTTTCATTAGATATCTCAGAGATAACTCTCTAACTGAATTTCTTCAAAAACCACGCGATATGATTGCATGATCGAAGGGAAAGCATGATTTTGTACAGCCATCGTTTTTTAAGACTTGGGGTTAGAGGAGAAGATAATACAAACGTTCTCTAAATACGACATTGAAAACCATGACGGGAGCACTACACACAAATCTAAATATAATGTTACTATAAGTGTTTACTTACAACGCGTCTCGCATGCAACTAAACTTAAAATTAAATTATTTACCTACGAGATAATTATATCCAAGTGAACACATATTGACTGAACACATAGTATCTTTATATCTATAACATACATTTTGAAAAATATATCGATTTATAGTAAGTATTACGATTTCCAAACAAACAAAAAAGAATTTCGCTATATATTTGAACTAAAACGAAAATTTTTAAGTAAAACCACGCAATAACTCATTAAAAATTTTCCTTAATTTAGATAGAAGAAAGTTTTTCAATTAGCTAATTCAGGGAGAAAAGTGCGTCGAGTTATGTAGGAGGCACGCGCTCAAAACTACACGGTGTTCATATATATATTTATGCAATATATTGAGTTAAACGGAGTGTACTATATATAGGCCTGTGTAAACTGGCATAAGGGCGAAATTTAAAATAAATATATTACGTATAAGATCGCCACGACATTCACACATTTCATTATATCGACTTAAGTCCGATCAAGCTGACATTCACTAAGTGGCAGTGTAAAAAAAATTTCGTAATTAACGCATGAAAATAAAAAACAAAAATATCACGTTTGAAACAAATACGAATAATCAACAGCTTTTAAAACGACACACGTCCGTTTACATGCCGAAATATTACAATAATACTAAAATTTGGTTACAATCGCACGAGAAGACTGCGAGCCGTTGCTGCACGCCGGAGTGCCTCAACATCTTTAAGACAGTCTTCTAAAGTCAGTCTTAAAGTTTTATTGCATTGTTTTTTGTTCATACATACTCAATCATATCTCATCGTGTCACCGTGAATAAAATAGAAGCACTCAATAAGAAGTCAACTAATACAAAGATATACTAGTCATACAGGGCACCAGTGCTAGCACTCAATGTGCACTGCACGGCTAAATATAATAAAAATATCAAATGCACACAAAACGTTATGCAAAATAACTTATCATAAAAATAGATATCAACGTCTGCATTAACCAAGTTAAAAAAACGCAAAAATGTAACATTTTGGAAAAATACTTTTCAAGTTATTAGCTTAAGTTATCTTTTAAATCACATCGTGATCTTCTCTATATAGAATCCTCGAATTAAGGGTTAGTTCTCTATTCGATTATAACTTGCGATAAATCGCTGGCATCGGATCGGTAGATTATTATTATGTAAGTTATAAGGCATTGTTCTAATAGAAAGCGACTACGCGGATCGCGCGAATTATGTTCATACGAATGTACGATCAAAACATAAATTTTGAATTGAATAACTGACATTTGCGCGACTAAAATTGAAATGGATTCGCGCGAACTTCTTGCTTGCGCGATGATCGCGTAGTCGCGTTTTATTCGGACAGTGCCTCAGTCATCGACTTTAAATATAAGTGCACCGACTATGAAAGATTTGGTGTCAATCTACAATACAGTAAGTAACTATTGATAGCTATTCATAATTGCGGCTAAGTTACGTCGTAAATTACATCGCAAACAAAGTTTGGTTCTTAGAGACTAGTCAAATACGGGAACAAAATAAAAAATATAACTGGTAACCAAAGGGTCATAAGGACGTGTGGAGAACGTCGCTCGCAAATCACCGTCTAAGTCGATGAGATAACGGCCGTTCTCCATGTAAGCTATGCTTGATCGAATCTTTGCAAACGTTAATAATTCAATATAATTGGCACATATAGTAAAATAAATCACAAAATAAACAAAATAAAATAAAATTTAAGAGACCTTAGGTCCACGAACTTATTTTGCTTCAAAATCACGATATTTACTTTAATATACCTTAATGTATTCCTTCTCGTTGGAAGTAGTTTCTCGAGCGGTGTCAGGCAGCGTCTCAAACAGCACCACGAGGTAACCATCCGGTGTGAGCGCAACGTCGCTAGGCCGGTCCTTGTCATCCAGCCCAGGACTCTTCAGGTCCACAGACCACAATAGACGAAGATCTGATGTAAACACCAACACACGGTGATTCTTGGAATCGGCCACTATAATACGGCCGTCATCATCAGTCACTATACCCGATGGGCGATTAAGCTCTCCGAGCAAAGGACCTTCGCGACCGAAACATTTTTCTATTTTCGTCAATTTAGAGTCGACAAGTAACAGTCGATGGTTCTCAAAGTCCGACACCACGATATCTCCTGATGTAGTGAAACACACTCCTCTGGGAGTAGTTGGCCCTTTAAGCAATTTAGAAGGAGTACCATTTTCAAATACAAACTTAGAAATGTAGAGGCCGTCACTGGTGAAAAGTTGAATACGGTGATTGCGCGTATCAGTCACGATGATATTACCCACTGTATTGACCGCGACATCCCACGGGTACTGGAATTGCCCGCACTCTTTGCCAAAACTGCCAAACTTTGCAATAAATTCACCTGATCCTGAAAAGATTTGAACTCTATGGTTGTCTTTATCTATAACGATGATTCTGCCATAGTTATCTGTGGTAATTCCTGCAGGCAGATCGAATTCCCCATTACCACTGCCTTTGGATCCGAATGAAGAAACGTATACTCCATTATTGTTGAATATTTGAATGCGGTTGTTTCTTCTATCCGCTACTATTATATTTCCATCTTTATCAACACAAAGGCCCCAAGGTCTTGAAACTTGGCCCTCTTCTTGCCCTTCAGTAGCGAAAGAAAACATTGGAGCACCGGCAACTGGGCTTCTAGTAGGGTGCACTGATACTGACATCCAGTGCCCGGGTATAGCTTGACCAATACCGCGGGCGTACAACTCCAAGGCCATATTAGATGCAAAAACGTGATGATCGTAGTAGTAATTTGACCGGGAGTATGGACTGGAGTAATCTGGCAGAGAGCGCACACTATTAGCCCCAGACCCATTATTATGATAATAGGTGATAGCTGGGTACGATTGTACAGATTGGACAGACAACAGGGACTGACGTGAATGTACAGAACTAGAACTGAAAGAATTCATTGTAATCGGTGGAGCCGACTGGACATCACACTGCCGTCTCAACTGCTCGGCTAAGTCGTAATTAGGTGGTATAAACAGGATCCTTTCCTCTGCTATGTACATGTTCTTAAACATGCAAGAGAAGTAATCTACTTGGGCTTTGCCCTTTTCTTTAGCCAAAAACAAATCAAGTCCTTCAGCATCCATACTACGTACCAAGGTTTCATTTGTATGCGCTAATCCGGCCAATATTCCCCTTAGTGTATTCATATGATCAGTTAATTCATTCATTTTAGCTTGGCGCATTTTTTCCACTTTGTCCAATAAATATTTTTCACGTTCTTCTATAACTTGTATATATGAACGCATGGCCCTACGTATCCTCATATTTGCTTCTGATGTTTCCTTTTCATACGCTTTAGACAACATCACAGCGCGATCGATTGCGCCTTTTATTGCTTTAGTGCCAATTTTTGTTTCATCCATCACTCTAAACATGCCGATGCGGCACAAATCCATAGCCCCTTTAATAGGTGAGAAGTTGTGATCTTTGTGCACCCATAAAGTACACTCGTGACATATGAAAATAACACATCCTTGGCAATAAAATCTCACAACCTCTCCATGCAAATCGCAATATATCATCTCCTTCTCTATGCCCACAGAGTTGGGTCTGACACCTATAGGTGATATTTGGTGTATAGGAAGAAGCGTGTGCCGTCTAAGTTGGCAGTCCGATGTCACTTTGTGGCAGCACTCGTAACAGAACAAATCATTACATTCAAGGCAACGCGTTGTCGGCATGCGCTCCTCGCAGCGGAAACAAGTGAGAGACACAGACGAAGATGTTCCAGTAGAACCACTTGAGTTTTCTTCTTTGGACATTGAATTGGATGTTAAACTGTACTCACGACCGATGACTCCGGCAGGATTTTGATATGAACTACTTGATGGCATGTTCCAGACATCATATGGCATAGTCGACGACGATGAAGAACCGGATGCTCCGGATTGAATGCTGGCTGGCTTGTTCATGCTCTCGAGTAAATTACATATGATGTGGCTTATTGCAAACGGGTCTCCTTGTTCATTAGCGCCATTATTAGAAGATCCAGATGCAGGCGACGATTTTGGTGGTATCTGTGTGAGATTTGCGAACGATCTCATTCTATGACTCGAACGCTACCTCATCAGAGCTGTAACAAACAAAGGCAGTGTTATTTTTGTAAAACTATTGGAAGTATGAACTATTCATCACCGATATAGAAAGTACAATGGGTCTTATGAAGGTGTAGTCTAGTCAATGGGTCTTATACACAGCGTTATTGAATGAAGTGCAACATATCAGAGATGGCAGACACAATATTACTTGAACTATTGTTGTTCTCGATGAGTAACCCGTACCTAATGTTAGATATCGTCGTCATGCGCAAAATCCCCACGGATACCAACACGCCGGAGCCGGCGAGAGTGGTTAAGTCGGACTCGAACCGACTAAAACATACGTCGATTTTTAGTTGTTGCCATACAGATGAGATTACTAAAATGTAAGCTATATGTATATAGGTATCTATTCAGGTACATACGTGTCATAATTTATTATTATCTATTTACCTACATAGTTTATACGTTTCTCATTCGATCAATTTATTCTGGCCTCACCCAGGAATCAAAGCACAAATTTTAATGATATACACATATTACTTAAAAAATTACGTTTCTAAAAGAAATTAAATTTTTAATAGTCTTTAAAATGGAGGACGTTCATGAAGTAACATTGAGCATTTTTTATTAATGTGGTTATAATGTTGATTTTTAGATTTAGCCTGAGAAATTTTCAAAAATAATAACAATTGATGAACATACCGTCGAAAGTTTTCACGAATATTACACATTGAAATAAATCAAAATTTCACATTTTTGAATAGCAATGAAATGAATTAATTTTTTTTACATAACGATAAATTTGTCATAAATTTAAATTTTGGGCACTTGCAGTACATTTGGGGATTGTTTAAGTCAAATAAATGTCAAGACAGTCAATAGGTAGGTGCTTTAAACACATAATGGCGAATAGTTGTTATGTACACCATAACAACTATTCGCTACTATTGTTATGTTGTTATGGTGTAGGTAGGTACACATTGTTCGGGATTGATGAAGTCGGTTTTTGTTTGATAAAAATATTGCAAAAAATTGCCTACACCTAATGGATAGAATGAAATATAACAAAATCAAAATAATTTTAAATTTACGGCACTTGAAATACATTTTGGCGAACAGTTGTTATGATGTACACATTTTTTGGGATTGGTGAAGACGGCTTTTGTTTAGTACGAAAATCAAGACCTAGATAGGAAAAATATAATAAAATCACTAAATCTTCAATTTGGGGCACTTCTAACACGTATAAATGAACAGTTGTTATGATGTACACATTGGTATTGGTGAAGTCAGCATTTGTTTAGTAAAAAAATCAAGACCTAGATAGGATAAAATATAATAAAATCACTAAATCTTAAATTTATGGCACTTGTAACACCTATGGGTGAACAGTTGTTATGATGTACACATTGTTTGGTATTGATGAAGTCAGCATTTGTTTAGTAAAAAAATCAAGACCTAGATAGGATAAAATATAATAAAATCACTAAATCTTAAAGAACAATGGCGAATTCTTATTTGACTAAAATTTGAGCGTCTTAAAATGTCTTTCATAGGAAATCCATTCTAGTAAATATTTACGTTTTATGGAAGTATCGTCTAAGTTATTAAAAGCCGAGGAAAAGAAAGAAAATTATTATGAGCTTAATTGACTATTTAATTTCCTTACCAATTAAATGTTACCATTTTCTTTACGAGTAGTAAAAAAATATACTATGCAGTAAAGTGTGTTTTTGTAATTTTTTTCAGGTTTATAATTGTAAGAACTGATTCAATAAAGTATTTTTAGTTAGTAATATATTTTTAAATGTATATTTTTTAACCTTAATGAGTTTTTATAATGAAAATACAAATAATCAAGTAAACAATAAACATAACACACCGTTCAAAAGCTCTTAAAGGCCCATATCCAAAGCAATAAAAAATATTATGACAATGGCAACATTGGAGACTCAGTCAGACATTTGCACTGTTTTGTTGTGAAGTGTTTTCGATCATGTATCTTTACCGTTGAAGTTGAATAAATTGTGACCCGGACTGCTTATTATGGACTCTGATCTTTCATATTTGTGACCCCTGCATGCCTAAGGACTCTGATTCTGATACTTACCCGACTGACTGTGCTGTTGGTATATTGGATTCCGATCTAGCCTTATTCTGTTGATCTCGTTGCTTTGAAACTTGTTGTTTGCTACCGCCAAGATAGGAGGACGTGGTAGGCCAACCCGCATTTTATGCATCAATTGCAATATATGCGTCAACACACTGCGCCGATATCAAGCCTTGGAACTTTGTTATCACTTTACTTTGCAGCTGGGTGTTTCCTCTAATCGTGAGTATTGAGTTTTATTAACTACATTACATTCCGTTTACATTAGAAACTAGTTGAGTGATCCCAAAAACATGCAAATGAGTTATACCATGCTATATGTGTAAACCATCATGTCACATTGAAACCTTTAGAAATTAATTTCCCAATACAATGCCTTGTTTTTCAGATTACTGATGAAGATTATGTATGAGGGACAATCCATCTGAACTGCAGCAGTCCATGATTAATATTATGGGAAGCAGAATAGCACCAAGACAGGTTGGTTATATTATATTTTTAACAAAAATTAAGACATGGTTGTATCTTCTTTGAAATATAATGTGGTTTAGTATGTATTTATTCTATATTGAGATTGTCAACCATTTGACAGCCTGAGTCAAAGTTCTTGACCAACCATTAACAGTTGTACAGATCACTCACTACTCGGTCAGTTGTACAGATCACTCACTACTCGGTCTTGATTACACCAACCCTCACCTAGTATTACAGTTTTATCTATCTAGCTATTTTGACTAAATGACTGTTGACAACCCAAACTGGTTTTAATGAACTCCGATGAAACCGTATGCAATTAAGAATTATTCATTTATTCATTTTTATTCATCCTCATTAGTGATGTTAAAGAAATTAAAATGGTTTTCTTTATTTTCAGATAGCAGCATCTGATTGTGTGTGCCACCCATGCTGGTTACATACTCAAAGAGAAGTATGCTGTATCACCCATATTGATGATCTAGTATCATTTGACCCATATTGATACTAGACCATTACCTGGTAGCAGTAATATTTCAGTAGAGGAATCAACGGCAGTACCACAAGAGAATCCTTAACCTGTGGCAATTCAAAGAATAGCATAGCAAGCAGCGCCCACCTCAAATAATCACTGTGTTTTCCATAACTGCAATAGTACCACATTCCATTTTCCACAGTGTTCACTTTCAAGACAATGTTTATGCAAATGAGATATTAGAAATTATACGAGAATGCATGCATTTAGATAATAACCTGGCACACATGATCCAGCTCATAAACATGAACAGAAGGTCATCCCATCTAGTAAACATGACAGCTGATGAAAATAATATTTTGTACTTCCCAACACTAGGGATTTAATTGTTTGCTTTGGGAACATACCAAATAAGACAAGCACGCTCATATTATGGCGAGCGTATACGTTTCCATGGAGGCTGCAGAATTGAAGTGTGTAGTGAACACATGGATCCTACTCAATATAACCTTAGACGATCTGGCGTGACGACGTTTATGCCATTATCATTAGAGAAGACGATAAATAAACATAATTATGAAATAATCTTGTTTTATTTATTTTTTCACCCTAAAATATATAATCTTTTAACTATATACCTACTAGAATGATGAAATGGCATGGCGGTAGTGTACACGCGACTGCTACGCACGGGGCGCGGGTTCGATCCCCGCTCAATGCAATAAGTTATACGGCTGTTTGCACTGGTCTGGTCGTGCCTCGGAGAGCACGTTAAGCCGTCGGTCCCGGTTGCCTTACAAACATCTATGGCAGTCGTTACGGGTAGTTGGAGCCCTCAAAAGTCCAACCAGTCTAACTTGAAACTTCAATATCGCTATTGGTTGTGAAGGTCAGATGGCAGTCGCTTCATGACAAATATCGAAGTTCAGCCGCATCACAATTAGACTGGAAAGCCGACCCCAACTGCGTTGGGAAAAGGTTCAATGAATGAACTAGAATGATTCAGTAGAATATTGTTCGATGCCTCTCTTTCTGAAATCTAAGCGTGTGGGATGGTCGTTGCTGGTTATTTACCTACGTTACCTAATTTATAATTTAGAATTCATCAAGTAGTTAAAATAGGCAAGTAAGAAATAGAATCTACCTCTCTACTACGTATGTATAATAAAAATAATTTATGAATTTACCTACCAACATAGGCACTTAAAATAGGTACCTAACTACCTATAGGTATGTATTCGCACATGAAAATCATGTTGGTGAAATGTGGGTGTATTCATAATACCTACGTAAGTACATAATATATAAAAGATTACGTAGGTACGTAATTCATCAAAACACATCTATAGGCCATTAAAAAGTGGTCTAAAGATATAACCTACAAAATAGTCAATCGTGAATATCTATTATCCTCGGCCTTCTCAGAGTGAAAATCAAGTACGTACTAGCACAGGTGATCACGCCGTATTAAACAGTATTTTTTTTATTTGAAGACGCGTCATTTTAGTCTCAAATAAAATCATGTATGGGAGGTTGCCATTGTTCTTTATGGCACTTGTACCACCTATGGGTGAACAGTTGTTATGATGTACACATTGTTTGGTATTTATGAAGTCGGCTTTTGTATAGTAAAAAAAATAATAAAATAGTTAAATCTTAAATTGTAACACATATGGGCGAACAGTTTTTATGGTATAGATATACACATTGCACGGGATAGGTGAAGTCAGTTTTTGTTTAGTAAAAAATATTGCAAAAAAATGTCTATACCTAATGCCTAAGTAGGATAAAATGTAACAAAATCACGTAACCATAAATTAACAGTATTGAAAATACATATGGGCGAAGAGTTGTTATCATGTACACAATTTTTGGGTTTTATAAAGTAGATTTTTGTTTGGTAAAACAATATTATGATATAAAATACATACCTCTCACACTAGGGAGATAGCAGCTACAGACCACTGGCAGATACCAGCAACAAAACACTAGCAAGTACAAGCAACAAAACACTAGCAAAATGGTGTTGATCTATTTTGCTTCACAACTGGATGTTATTTTAAAAATAAAACAAAATATGATGGACGATCTAGCGTGTCCCCGATGCTGCGATCAACTGATGGTTGCACTGAATCTTTCCATGGTGCAGTTTGCGAAAAAAATACAACCCAAAATCTTTTGTGTCCCTACCACTACCCCTGGTGATATTGTAGGTAGTGAGTGAAAGGGACCGCATACATAATAGACGAGGGTGCGATAGAGTAAAGAGATCTTGTCACATTCCAAAATTTTCCATGATTTAGATAAGGAAGTTTGCTATGAGATATAGGGTTGGCAAAAATTAAGATGCTTTAAAATTAATTTGCAATTTTATTGTTTGGAATTTCTATAGATATTTTTAGATGGCAATTTACTGTTTTTGGCAATTTCATATTCTTGCAATGTACTAGTGGGCATCTATCACTAATGTCCTCTTTAAGAGATCACCATTAATTTTACTGTTGTGTATATTCAACCAAAACAGATATAGAAATAACTTAAGACTGCATTACCAACCCTAAATGAGTGCATCATTAACAAAAAGTACCACGCAGTAGTTTAAGGACGGATGTTGAACAAGGATAGCTGTGAGCTATCATAGAAATGAGTAGGACAGCAACTATTTCCTATTATCGAGATTCGTATTTTGGGCGGCGCGGCTCAGCGGTGGTAACACATGCATTAGTGACCTTGGTAGGCGAATGCGCGTGAGGCAGGTCCGGGTGAGACCCCGGTCGGCCATTTTGTAGCGCCCCCGCGTTCTCTAGCGCGTAGGGTGCCAAAAATCGATGCTTTCCCTTACTGCCCTCACATCTCGTGAAGGGCGAAACCGCTAAATTCCTTAAATCCATATTCTCAGAAGCAACTACGTGAAAAGCGTAATATTATTCAGGATCGTTAAAATGGAATATGAAAATAAACGTAAAATGTGCTGGCGAATACAACTTATCTGGTACGAAAATTGAAGCTGTAAAGAAAAATTATCTGTACAGGAGTCTTTTTAATCCGGTACTTTTAATAATTTAGTACTCGCTATGCTACTATCAAATTACGTAAATAATACAAAATATATCGCAATAGAATCTTTAAAGGTGATTCCATCCTTTTAAATAAGAATTTAAATACGTGATTTTTTGTAATTTTATTATAGGTACAAATGATCCTGGACACCTTAAGATCTATAATCCTATGACAGCCTAAGTCTAATTTAACCAAAACATAAATAGTGTTAATGAAATAAACTAGATCGATCTCTTGTTTTTTTATAAGAAAATAAGTATACTCATGCAAGTAGTAGCCTAAACGTAATTCCACTAATAAATACTTAGATTAGCAGAAGTAGTAACTTCTAAAACTAGTAGTTGTGTAGAGGCAACACTCCATACAATTTTATTTTCAAATTGTCCAGGAACTTTTGGAGCCTACTGTATAAAGAGAGGAAAGCTCCGTTTTAAACAATGAAGAAAGACAAACACAAATCAATTATGGATCAGTTGTGTACATACACGAATACAAACGTAATCCCTTCCGAAATTATTAGAAATATTATTTTCTTCCTCACGAATTATTATTCTAAACAATCCAGTAGGTAATCCTTACATGACAATAACATAGCACCCAATAGTTTTTAATAGCGTCGGATTATTAAGACTACAACTTAGTGTACCTGCTATGAAATCAATGTTATTCTAAATAATACAAAGCAGAGATGACAATACGACTTTAAAATTAAAACACGATGGTAGGGGACTACACAATAGAAAGGTCAAGTGACGTATTGTTTGTGTGCCGTGAGGTGTCAATTTTTTTAGCAAGTGATGCACATTAATTCCTTTAAATAAAAAATAATGTATTTCGACACATTTATATTGACAAGACGTATTGCATCAGATTTTAATGTTTCTTTATCTTCTTTAAATTATACTTGGCTACGCAGCCCACTTCAGGATATAGACATCTCCTAATGTCTAATCCTAAAGTTGTATACACACACTAATTTGTATATAGAAGAGGAAAAATTTGTATATTGTGTCTATGTTTGTGATGAATAAAATCAAAAACAACTGTGCCGATTTCAAAAATTCTTTCACCAGTGGAAATCTATATACTAGTATTATATTATATATATTATACCTATACTAGCTGACTATTTAAATTATTTCAAGGGTGAACAACCCTTATCACTTAGGAGTATGGAAAAAAGATAGTAGCCGATTCTCAGACCTACTGAATACACATATAAAATTAAAAAAAAGTAAAGCCGTTTCGGAGGAGTACGGTAACTAACATTGTGACATGGAAATTTTATATAATTGGAAGAAGATATATAATAATTATATATTTATATATATAATATAGTATTAGAAACAGTTTAGTTAGCACCGAACACTCAAACATAATATGAGAAAATATTTATTCGTGCAGGGGGTTACGATTGAGGTCTTAAAAGTACCTCTTCTATTTGACTAATAGGTTGTTCAATGTCAGTATCTGTACTTATTACTAATTACATCACTTTCCTGTTTACTTGTACCTACTGATAAAATTAAGAATCCTATTGTATTTACCTTTTCGCTTATGATGACTGATTACCTAATTACACATACTTTTGAGTAATACTAGCAATTTTATCATAATTATTGTCGTTAACGCGCTTCGCTGATCATATCTCATTTTAAGTATATTTCTTCTTTGTCACAAGATTAGGTACCTAGTACTTACTTAAGTACTTTTTTTAACAAATAAACTTACAAACTTAGATGTTTTTTGAGACATACATACCTATTGTACATAAAAACACCGAGACCAATGCAAATACTCATATTGTGCACACAAATATTTGTACTAAGCGGGAATCGAATCCGTGACTACTGAGTAGCAGTCACGTTCACTACCGCTAAAAACGTACATACAGTCACGGGGGTGGGCAGAAAAGAAGAGGACGGAAATTTTTACACATTCGACATTATTCCTCTTCTAAACATTCTGGTAAACACCTTTCTCTTTATGAATAATATCAACTTAGGAGAATCGAGTGACGAGTTTTCCACTAACTTATGTTATATTCATGCACAGAATCAACTGACTTCTGAACCCCATCCTCGAAAAGGATGCCTGCTGCAGAGCCTCATCCGTGAGTGCACCAAGAGCTCTCGACATAGTAACATTCTATAGGCGAAAACGCCAATGTAATCGCTTGTTAAAGAATGGAATTGACATATATCTGTAATGTAACTACAAAAATTTAATGAAACTTGAATCTATTTTTTAATTTTATAATATCATGCCTATATTCCCGAAGGGGTTGGTAGAGGTGCTAGCACCCACATTTCGCCAGTTTATATTTAGGTCCCAATGTAATAGGTGGCGAGCCTATTGCCATTAACCGGGCACTTATACCTGCGATAAAATACACACAACTTCGAAAAGCATCGCAGTCATTGATGTGTGCCATGGTAAACCTGGGATCGAACCCGAGACCTCGTCTCAGCAGTCCATTACCCATACCACTAGAAATATGTAATTTCACATATTTATTACGAATATCACCGCAGTGTCAAGTAATACATTAATAGCAAATTGAAAACGGTCCGCTTCGACGCGATTCCATCAATAGAATATCACTATGTCTAGAGACGCAGGTGTACCGGCCTGGAAAATTTTGGGCCATAGAGTAGTACAGGTATACGCACGAGTTGTAAACACAAAATGGGCTCTATACGCGCACAGAATATTCCTTCAAGAACCAAGCGGTTCGGTGAGTCTTTTCTCTGCCGCACCATTAAGTCCTGGAATTCCTTACCGGCGCACGTGTTTCCTTCTTCCTACAGTCCCGGGTCCTTTAAGCGGGGCGTGAAAAACATCTGATGAGGCCGTCAAGCTGAGCGCCACCATTGTAGCACTAAACGTGTTTGCAATGGTGACCCTCTTTCATGAGACTTTGCCTTTTGCTTAACATCAGGCGAGGTGAAGTCAAATTGATGTGACATAAATAAAAAATCAAAAAAAAAAAAATTCGCGTCTTTAGAGCACAGCACGAGGTGCAACGGTAGTGGACAAGTTCAAACCAATCATAATATTCGTAATTATATCAAAACAATCCGCGCGCGTCCGGTCTTCATTTCTCAAGATCTGTGCCGATAGGTATATAATACATTGGGGGCGGGGCCCATATACGTAGCCTAACCCTACAAAAAGGTTTAAAGTTAGTGAAAAAAAAGCCACGCGCACAACAACGCATGCGCAGCGCGGGGACGCGCGGGCGCGCCGCGTTTTTTACAAAGAGACTACGGAAAATTTCCCAAAAATAGTTTGGAGTAGGGACGACGATATTTTTATTATTAAAGATAGATTTAGGCGTTATAGAGCTAGTCTAAACCTTGTTTAAATCTTTAGCCATTTCTGTTGTAAACTACCACAAATCACTGAATCTTGGCCCTGTTGTATTGTCCGCCATCTTGAATTGAAGGGCTGATGTTAAACTCTACCAGTATACTTTGTATACTTATGATACGTACTACGTAGTAATGCGACTGAGATTATTTGAGAAAGTTCGCAGTTTGGAGTAGATGGCCTAGGGTCAGCCCGGGTGCTAGGGAATTTATCTTAGAATATAAACAATAACCTCACAGTTTACATCATGGTCTCATCTAATCTAATTTTGAGTTTGGAGTGCGGGCTCTGTAGTAACCGAGGTCACTTCGACCCAGTTGGATCCTTTGTATCGACTCCACCTACGTTTGAGGAGGGATAGCTTTCTCAATTGTAGGCAATATCTCTTAATTGTAGGCGCATGTAATCCTCTGACGTGTTCTCTTACTAGCGTGTGACACTCGTACAGTATGTGTTTCATCGTCCTCCTTGCAGTGTCTGCCTTTTGTGACGCTCAGCATACCATTCTTGCTCTGTGTATTTTGGGCAGTAGTGGCCAGTAAGCGCACACCCATAATGGAGACCCGAGATGGCAAGAGATTTTAGTTGGTCCGAATTTCGACATAACCTCCTGACCGACGGGTGAAAAAAAAAATTAACCCCTTTCCTGCACCTATTCAATAAAATCATTGAATAGTTTGTTTTTTCATTTATGGGATTGACTCCCGATTGACGTCTAAATATTGAGGCAAGTCTGCACCAGAGCCTTATTTGTCAAACAGCAGGTCTACCAACTGACAGGTTGGCTTAGGCACCAATACTATACATACCGACATCTACGAGATAACTGTACAAGTGTACATTCAGTAATGGACCATTTCTACTAGAACTCATAGAACTATCTTAAGAGATATAAGAAGTACATAGCCTCATTGTCTTGTAGGTAACTTAGGTACTAAAAAACTATTAAAAATTACAAGTTTCGAAATGACTTTCGTACCTTTTTTTAAATACACTATTCAAATGTCGAAAAAGAACAATGAATCTGCTTAACAAAACCTTAACTGGGACTAGTACCCAAATAATCAATAATGCCAATAACAAAACGTGTGCAAGCTGAAAGCATTACTTTGAATAAACGGTGACTTTAGGCTGTGCAGGTAACATTCTTTGTCAATTAAAAAAAAAAAGGACGGCCAATATGTTTTTATGCGCCTATGTGTAGAAAAGAAACAATAGGTTTGCGCAGGTCGCATGTATCGACTGAGCAACACCCGCACTCGCCGCCCTACCCAGTACTCACCAGTACGTACAAACCAGTGGTAGTAAACATTTGTACTAGGATTGCTGAATAGAGAAAAAAACGCACGAACCTTTTTCGATAAAAATACGTGTGGTTTCAAAATACCACCATGTGGTAAAATTAAAATACCAAGATCTATATTAATATATTGAAAATGAATCATACTAACAGTGATTCATGAAACTGTGGGACTTAGTTTAACAGATCATCCAAGATAACAAAGACTTTTTACGTTTTTTTATTCTAGCAGAATTGAAATCACTCGTTTTGAAAACGTGTTGTTATTGTAATCAGACCCCTGTTAAGAATGACAAGGAGATTCGATTTGAATAAAAATATTTTAATCAAGTACTGTACTCATTGGAAAAGTATTTTAGGTTGTATTGCGACTGAAAAAATAGGTAACAGACAAAATAAAATAGATTTTAAGTGGATGACTTCTATGATGTGTAGGTATTCTAGGAAGTGCAATTCCCATACAGTTCAAATATTTGTACGTATGAATATAATTTTGTTACATAAACTGCATTTCCCGGGTGTGTTGTTTCTCTGTATAATGTGTGTCTATTAACGAAAAACATGTATATACGCATTCTAGAACCCAAAACACAAGCTAGTTATGTTATGCATATCATAGGTTTAGATGGCGTTGTGTAGATTGCCCTAGAATAGTTATCATTATTTGAATTTATGCCCAGTGCGTCATAAACTTGTATCAAATGAACGGTGGCGAAACTTTGCCCCCAAGATACAACTTAAGAAAATTCTTCAGCGCCCTTAGAACAAAAAACTATCGAAATCGTAATGTAAATGTATCGAAATAACGTACTTCATACCAAGACATCAATAGTAATTGCTTTAATTTCAAGTATGAAATGTTGAGCATCCCTTAGTCAAGATGGAGAAAACTACCTGAATGGCGGACCCAACTGGGGCCAACATGTTCTAAACAACACAGAGTTTCACTAAACATTAAGAGATTGTACTAGTTATTGTGTGATGCATTGTTTAAAAATACATTATTTTAGAATGTTAAGGGGCAGTTGCCGATAAGGAACGTTGCTGGACACTTTGTACTTAATGCGTAATTTAGAAAATACTTAAGGTATGAAATCTATTGTTGTACCTATTAGGGTTATATGGTCTTTTGTTGGAATTATGATATTCCATTTTTTAAACGTAGTGAGACTCACCTTTCTTCTAAGAAACCCATTTATTCCCAAAGACAAATGATTACAAAGAACGCAGATTTTTTCAAAGACTGCAGATATTTTATTTAATTGTTAATATTCCATCTACACTAATGTACATGTCTCTCTATACGTCGAGCTCCCACACGAACTCAACGATGGGCATAGCCTAGAACTGATCCAACCTATAAAATTAAATGCAGCAATACAATTCTTTAAGCATACAGCGTCAAGCTCAATGACGAACTCGACATAGAGCACAGCCTAACTGCAGCTGCAGTGAAATTAACTAATCGTCAATTGTAGGTTATACATGATTGATATTGATAGCACACTTTTACTTCTTCACTGTATTTATTTTTGTACCTAACCGGTTTCGCCTTGCGGCATTCTCAAAGGTTTACATTGACAGTTAGGTTACCGTTTAGGTACAAAAATATATACAGTGGAGAAGTACAAGTGTGTTATCAATATCAATCAAGTATAACAATAAGTTCCACCAAGTGCCATCAATCAACAGTATAAAATATAATCTAAATTGTAGGTTATGTTCGACGGCGAGTTCGACGATGCATGCTTAGAGAATTGCACTGCAGGCTGCAGCTGCATATCGGGTATTGCTTGGCTACCGATTGAGGTTGTCACGAATCTTCGGTACTATTCATACTCGTGTTTACAGTTCACACTTACTAAGGAGCGCTTTACAGCTTGCGGATGTATACTTTAAGGGACAGCGGGTATTCTAGATGACAGTTCTGTTCTAATGTCATTCTGAGAGTCGATTCAGACTTAAATAAACATAACATAAACTCACACCAATATCCCCGAAGGGTATGGGTAATGAACTGCTGAGACGAGGTCTCGGGGTCAATCCCAGGTTTTACCATGGCACACATCAATGAATTTTCAATGCTTTTCGAAGTTACGAGTGTATTTATCGCAGATTTAAAAGTGCCCGGTTAATGGGAATAGGCTCGCCACCTATTTACATTGGGACCTAAACATGAACTGGCGAAATGTGGGTGCTAGCACCACTACCTACCCCTTCGGGGATATAGGCGTGAGTTTATGTTATGGTATGTTATGTTATTTAACCTTAACATATTTTTATACCACTTAGGTGGCACAAAAGCACGCAGCTCACATAAACCTAAGTGTTATATGTCAACATATCAGCTTAAGCTGATCTTAATCCTACCTGACATAGCTATCCATAGGGGAAACTACATCCAAAGGCGTTAACTGCCAAAGTATTAATTTTGTACACAAGATTATAGAGTCAGCGTTGATGAATCAGTCAGTCAGTCGTGACAAGCAATTAAATATGTATGAAAATAATTACACGTATCACCAATTAGGCTGTGGAACTCCGATGGCAGTCGCTTCACGGCTTCACGAAGTTCAGCCGCATTTTAGACTACAAAGCCAACCTCCAACTGAGTTGGGAATAGGCTCTGAGAATGATGATGATGTGAGTATAAGTGCGGGCACTACAACTACGAACTTTGAATAAAACGTGTAGAAGTATCGCCTACTTACCTACCTTGGTGTAAAGTATAAAGGCATCCTTAGAGAAACTAAGTGTGCGAGTGACATACGTATCTTTACACAAAACCTAGGCGTGAGAAAGTGACAGAGTATATGATTTTATATTTTCTACATTGATCTCTTAATTTTCATAAAGCCCTTCCATTTAATATTCATATTGAGCAGTGAATATTAGAAGATAATTCGCCATTTATTGATGCCCGCCATCTTGCATTTTCAATTTGTCACAGTGTTTAGTATTCTACTAAGGAAGTAAATATCCATTAAGGAAGTTGTGAAAAGCTATGTAATCCGCGATTTAGTGGCGACAGCATCTTGGACAGATTTTCAACAAACAAAGCTAAGATACCTCCCGACTAATACACCTTTCAAACCAAAAACCTACATCAAAATCGATGCATCCGTTCGGGAGCTACGAATGCTACGATGCCACAGATAGAAAGACACAAACACATATAACATATAACTCTTCGTCGTTTTTACGTCGGGATTTTTAAAAAGGATTTTGCCAACTAACAAGTTTATATAAAATGTTAGCAAGTGAAGCCATAAACAGTTTTGTAACAATTAGCAAAACTCTTCGCAACCGTGCCCATTGTTCTAAAGAAAATTTTCTTGTCGATTTTTTTACATCGGTTCAGGAAAGCACCGTGACCTTCCAAACAAGAAAAAGTTTTGAAATGTTCAAGAAGGAGTTTGGAATAAATTTACGTACCACCGCATTATGACGTCAAACATCTGGAGGATATCCAGGAAGTTAGCTTTCTTGGAAAGCTAAACCTGCCCGACGTCACGCTGCCTCCCCTATTTTCGATAAATTCTATAACAAAACAAAAATAAAAAATAAATAAAAAGAATTGATGCGATTCATTGCAAATGTTAGTAACACAAAATTAAATAATATTTAAAAAAGAAATAAAAATATTTTGAAAAAATAAACATTCGTTTTGTTAAGTGACATCGGTTTTAATCACAGAAACGGTCTCATTGGTAGTTGACCACAGCCATGTTCATGCAATGACAATAAATTCTTGTGTTAGAAATGATAACAGTTAAATTTGCCAATAATATTGGCCAAATTAAAACGTGCAGCAATATTATTAATATCACCTCTCCGAGATAATTTTATCGCCTTCATACTAGTGGTAGCCTAGAAATCTCTATTTTGGGTTCAGTCCAAAGACTAGTCCATAATTAGGTACGTGGAACCGCAAACAGCTGCCGAAATATGGGTAATGTTGTCTACACCTCTGCCTACCTTCGGGTATATACGGGCGTGATTATTTTTAAGTAACTGACGAACATTTCGGTGACCCCTCAAACGCTTTCAGCTTAATTGGAAGGGTCAACAGTTACAATAATAACGTATCATGCGTGACCGGCATTGTTAAAAAGAAATTGTACTTCGTGTGATATTTGTTGTATGCGTCAGCTCTTTCAGTTGATTTATTTGCTTTTTCTATTATAAATGGTACACATTTATGTGGGAGACGATGTAATACACATTTTTTATTATTAGGAACCCCAGAGTGACTTCATTGATAGTAAATTGCTTCAAGCAGTGTCACCCATTCAAAAGCAACAGAATTCGCCTGCATATGAATGTCTGTCTCCACATTGTTCCGTATAGTTAACACGTACAAGTCTAACTGGAGCTATAATAATACTGATAAGAAGCTATACTTTCTTGTAGCTCACATAGCAAATATTTAAAAGTGGATAAGTACTTGAATCACACAGAGAATGCGACGGAAAAAGTTCAAGGTTTAACACATGTGCATTACCCATTAACAAAGTACTCATTAAACGCTGTGCCGCGACTCTGCAATTTACTCTCCAAAGTTAACCCCAAAACATAATTGCCTCCACTAGATAGAGTTTTAAATGAGTTCTACAGAATTACGATACAATTTATGTTTTTGAACAACCATCAAATACGTAATTTAAATCGAAGTCTTGACAATAGATAGAAAGTAATAGGACTAAATTCTCTAATGGAGCCTAATGAACTAGAAGGCACCTAATGTAATTGCATCTTTTAGTGTTTAGAAACTTGTTGGTTGTATGTAAACTAATACAAACATTCGCATGTGAACAATTTACTTCGTCACAATTTCACATTATAATCATATTGATCGATAGTCAGCGTCGTTCCCTTTAGTCCTTGCGAAAATCCCCGGGGATAGCCCCTGCCAAAGTCAGAAAGGGTGGTGGATTCGACCAATACCGCATAGCGTGATATTAGTTGCCGAGGATAAGATAGCCTCTGGCACATCCCACGTGCCCCGCTGACCCAGCGCAATCGAAGAACTAAGGTGTCCGGTTCCTAAGATAGGAAGGAGCGCCACCGCCGTTGTCTGCCTCTGCTAGTGAGACAGGCGGCTCCACGTGTCCCCCCCAGACCCGTGCTCATGGAGAGCTACTGCTCTCCATAATGGGTCTTACCGCCGCTAACACGACGTGTCCTGCGCTTGGATGCCCAAGTTGATTAAGCATCAGTTCTCTCAGAAACACACACCCCTAGAATACCATAAGTCACCTTCTGACTACTGGCTACTGCTATGATGTACTGCTGACTGACTAAAGGTAATTTCTTTTTTGTATTTTTAAGGTAAACTCAAAGATATTTTAGGTAATAGTAACAAAAGCCAGAATTGTGAACGGATGTGTGACGGATTGTGAATGTGTGGACAGATGATAAACTAGAGCATATTAATATTGATCCGAACAAGATTATATACGAGTATATATAAGTATTGCGACTATTTTCACCCTTAGTTCCTACTGACAAGCTGATGAGGATCAAATGCAGTAAACCGAGAAAACGCTGACCAAACTTTCATGAGGAGGGCGTAATGGATTTGATCGAAAATAAATTGAAGACTACGTAATGCGAATAAATCCTCATCCTCAAAATATCTTGAAAAAATTACAATATTTTTTGTAATATCGTATTATGTCTATCACCTGTGTGCCAGCCACAATGCTGTAAATATCTCTTCATTCGAGCAACGCCCGTAGCACTTGCACTTTAAGACCCAGGCATTCAGTATCGTTTGACCTACCAAACTGGAAGAACGCTTGTACCAGTGTGTCTATGAGCACCGGCTTCTGGTCAACGAAGATCTTGGGAGGGTCACATACACCCACTTATTAGCTACTAATTGAGGCTTACGTTTAGACTCTTCTGTTTGTGTTGTTTTGCGTGATGCGAGTTTTGAGTGCACACTTCCTCTTGCAGCTATATTCTGAAATCTATTCTATGGCAACATACAATGTTGTTTCTCGGAAAACGGAGAATGTAGCACAATTAGAAGCGTACTATATTCATTGTTGCCATAGGTGTATTGAGCGATCACATCTCTCCCGAACTTTGATTGCGTTAAATATCATACAATCTGGTAAGCTAATCTAGATGTCTATAATAAATCGCTATCCATTCGGGCGCCATCAAACCGATGAAAAACTTGCACGAGGCAGTTTCAACACCCTCTGTTCAAGGATTCAAAGTTCTCTGTGACGATTAGAAGGCAGTCTACCAGCTAAGGTATATCTTTAACCTACATAAATACATAGTTAAAGAATTATGAAACAGTTTGACGGCAAAGGTAGAAACGCCCACATCATGAATATGTTTACCCCAAATTTCAATAACCAGACTTTGGACATTTTACGTAGGTATTCGAAAAATATCTCGTTTTCGTCCGCAAATGGAGATACATGACAGAGATCCTGACGAAATGATGGCAGCTGCAGACTAGTTTTCGCCAGGGTCCTGCTAGAGATCGCTATATGCTATGACTATTCGAGAATAAAACTTCGCCATGTTCACCACACTGTCAGTGGCTTAACGGTCTCGGTCCCGGGTCTCGCATTCCCCACCTGTATAGATTTTGTCTCGATCGACTGACCAGTGTGCGTAGACGGTTAAGAGACCGTCATACTGGTCAAGGGAGGACGTGCCCGGGAACTAGTTATTCCTGGGGAGGTAGGAAGTCAGAAAGTGGTCGTAGTTCCTTCTAGAACCTGCCCTATGCGATAGACTGTGGAGTGGGGAATCAAGTAGTTAGGTAAGCCAACTCTTGGCCCTTACATAGGTAGGCACTTCTTCACAAGCTACCTCATGAAAGCTTGCCGTCGCTAGTTTCAAGTTCTTCCGATTTACCTTTTTTTATTTAATACATACTATGGTAATTTGATGTGTTGATTGTGTTTATACTGAAATAAAATGCCGCTCATATTCATGGGCGAATTCCAGCATGGTATATAAATGTCTGCCACATTCATACCATATCACGAGCCCTTCAAAGTGAATAATTGCCGAGATAGTTTAGAGAGTTATCTGCGGGTCGTTTTGAAATAGTGAAAGCAGCCATTGAACCAAGCTCAATACATGATGATATTGCTTTGCAAAAACTTGTACCTACAATGGGTATTGTGATAAACCGTTCGTTACAAGTCCACTTTCTGGCTACCTGGGATTTATTCTTTGTAGAATTTAGGATTACTTTCTTTGCAGAAGTTAATGGCCTCTACGTATGTCTAAGTGAAGTACAAAATTAATTTTCTTTGTGATTAATCGTTCAGCAAATGCATACTTTCTTGTTAACGGTCATATTTTTTTCTTTACGGAAATTAATGACCAAGTTGCGTTTCGATATACAATTTTGAATTCGTTTTTCTTATGCATAATTGGTTGCAGCCACATTTTGTATGATGTAAAGAAGTCGCCTTCAACTCAAGCGATACGGTTCAGTATCTCCTTTCTTTGTCGCACGACAAACAACTGCTTTCTTTGTCTGCACAAATATGTTCCATTTTCTGAAATCCTGAGTGCTTTAAGAAAAGTCATCTACAGAGGCCCTTAAACTAAATAATTATGTAGGTACTATCATTTTGAAATGGATAACATTTGGTATAGTGGCCAGTATATTTTGGATTTTATTGTCATGAAGTCAAATTGACGAACCACGCTTTATAGAAGAGGGGTATAAGGAGAGGGCGGTAGTTTCGCTAAGATGATGATGATGGGGATATCAATTGCGTACATTTTATATGTACAGTTTAAAAATATACGTCAAGTTCTTCGTACCTTGTGAGTTCAGAAGACCGGCAACCATATCCACTGCAGTTTAGTATATTTTGCTCTATTTAGGTGGCTACCACCAAAATTGAACCCAACAAAACAAAAACCCAGTCGACTATACATCGTAGATGAGTGTTGTATAGCTATAATTGTATATAAATAATTGCGGAGCGTTTTCGAGGGGACGAACAGTGCTTGGCGCATGCGATCTCGGACCCCACAGGGTAACGCCAAGATTACCTCACTGGAGATTACGACAAATATGTTTCCCTGCAGTACCAGAAATCAATAGTTTACAATAATATACGCTTCATAGGATCTAACATCCCTTCGCCTCAAAAATACATTTATTGATCGTTATTTTAATGGGTCTAACTTTTTTTAAATGGAAACTGTTGTTTTAAAAAGTATAACATATTTTTAAAATATTAATGTATTTTCGATAATGCTAATTTATATTAATTACTATAAAAGAAAATTCTCGATGGTACAGCGGCAGCGAGGCCACTGCTGTGTATTTTGCTAGGTCGCGGATTCGATTACAGATCCAGGTAAAAACCTGGTTGAAGTTAGCAGGTACCGAAAACGGCGGAATTGATTGTTCTGAGGATACATGAATGAAAAAAATATTAATAAAATGCTCTGCTTTTATAATTATAATAGGAAAAAGAATCATAAAATATAATATGTCAACATAAATTAGAAGAAAATTATCTTAACATGATAAGAACTAGTAATATTAGAATAATATAGTACAGATCTATAGACAGACAGACAGACAGATGAGCAGACACTATCAAGACGCTATTGGTTTACAGGCTACCAATTTATTGCAATAACCATGATGACGCATCACCTTTTTTTAAATTATTATACATTACAATTATATCTTCAGCCTACCTGTGGTTCACCTAAACATATAGAAGCCATCGGTTTTAAATGTTTAGTAGAATATGAAAAGTGTAAAATTAAATTATGTAAATACATTGTACAAATAATACATTGGAACCTAAACATAAACTGGTGAAATGTGGGTGCTAGCACCTCTGCCTACCCCTTTCAGGGATATAGGCGTGAGTTTATGTTATGGTATATAATATTTATCAGTATCCAACCCATAGAAAAATTATCTTTATTCTGTTATCCAACCAATCAATTTGTCTCTTACAATATTGGGTGGCTTTGGCCCGTTTTTTACATGCTCACCAGACAGGTCGGTACAGGATTTTATTTCCAGTTTACCATCTCTAGCAGTGATATTCTCTGTGTATTTTTCTGTTTGCTGTGTCTCACGACCAGTCCTTCTAATGAGACGCAGATGATACTTTTTATATCACCATATGGGTAATCAGTATCAATAAATATAATTACTCATTAGAAACTAATGTTAGTTGATGATTTTATATTGTTAACAGGAACATAAAGGCATGAACTCCTAACACAAGCAAATATTTTAACTGGCGGGGTTAAAGAGTGTGCCCATAATTTTACTTACAATGCTATTTAAAAAAAAACAATAATTAGACTAAAGAGTTCATACACCAAAGAAGAATTTATTGTATATTAAATACCATACAAAAGTGGTAGAATGTATGAAGAAACATTATTTTAATTATAAGACCACACTTGTTCTACCTACATTTAGTAAATAAATAAATGAAATGAAATGAAACAATGTCTGTATCTAGAAGTAATTTTGCTGCATAAATGTACATTTTGCTGCTTTGGTGCATTTGGTGCTTTGATGTGTGGTTTCCCTTATAAGGCTGGTATACTGAATTTAATTTGAATTCATTATGCATGCTTTATGATATAAGTGGGACACACAGTTTCATCTAACAGTTATTATAATGAGATAGAATATTTTAATGAGATGGGTGTGAATAAGACAATTTACAGAGAATTGCTTAACAAAATATTATAACATGGATAGCCTGCCACTAATATCTCAGTATATTTATTGTCTGTACTCAGCGAATACTGCCACATTTAAAAAAATTGTTGGTATAGTATAAAAACAAGATATCTTTTTATAGCCAGTAAATTACATTTTTAAACAGATGTTGTGTTTTATTCCTGTTTTCCACTAAGAAATTATAAATAGGATAGGATTGATCGGTCAATTTCTTTGTATAATTTTTATTAAAAAAAAATTTGAATTTTAGATCACATACATTTTCTATTAAGAAAATGGAAGATAGAGTAGGGTAAATTACAGGTGCTTTTTTTACTTTTCACAAAAAATAACTGAGGAATTAGGTGATTTAAATTTCCAATATGAAAATTTGAAATATTAGACCATGACTTTAAAGTAAATTTCCTTAATTAGTTTTTACAAAACATAACTAAAGAATTAGAAGGCATATTGTTCCAATTACAAAATGTAAAATGATAGAGAAGGACTTCTCATTTAATTTTCTTGTACTTATAGCTTATATTAAAAAAAACAATGTAATTAGATTAGATATTACATTTTCCTGTAAGAAAATGTATAAGACAAGAAAATGTAAAATAAGATCACACATTCACAAACAAAGCATTCCATATGTCAACATTTAAATTCAAAAACAAGAAAAAAATATAACAAAACAAGAATCATAATGCCCTGACAAGCTCAACATTTAGATAATGATGCTAATAAAATGTGCATAGAAATTTTCACTACAGAAAAATAATGTGCATTGACATGCCTCAGAGGTCATTGCCCTCTTGCTTCAAAGGCTGAGATCAAAACAATGTGCAATACTGTATTCACTTTACAATATATTTTATACTATGCATATTAGTAAGAAGCTGGTAAATATTACTGATGTTTAAAAATAGAATATGCACCTACTTTAGTTAAAAATACGCGAATAGGGTCCTTTAGGAATTATTAGGATATAAGATTATTTTATTCTATGTCTTTACATTTGAAATTATAAAGAGGTATATTTAGAAAACATATAACAGTAATTTTGCTTATCAATTGGAAGTCTATGAAATTCTATATTCATATAAGACTAAATTCATTTGCATTCCATTTTGTCTTTCCTGTCCACAAACGCCGAAAGATCGATGGCGCAAAGATAAATACGATATAATTGTATAACATACTTTAAATTATAGATAGCTTACATGAAAATAGTAATAGATATTTCATTTTTTCACAGGCTTTACTTACTCTTTATCTTTCCCAGTGCTTAAACAATCCTTAATTCACATACATACGGCCGCTTGTCGTGAAGCGTATGAAAAATATATACACTACGCAACTCTCTACTGTTTTCGAAATTTGTTACAATTTTTATGACACAAGGTAGAAAATGTATTAATCAATCAAATGAAACGCAAGCTGCATTTACTTATACGGGTCGTGAACGAAAGGTTCAGGACTTTTACAATGGAAAAACAAACTGAGATATCATGATTCATCACTGTGCCTACGGATCACTACGGATACTCACCAAAATATCTTCAGGCCTTGTGGGAGAACTGCTGAATCACTAGTAAACAAACAAACATACTACGCATTTAATGCGTGCACATTTATAATTGTCTTTTATCGTATATACTTTAAAGTCCGGTCAAATAAAAACCACGAAAATAATTTCTGCGATGCAGGTAGATTGCACAAAGGTATATTTTAAATGCCAATCAATAACAGAGTGTACAGCATTAATTGATATTTTTATTGCACTAATTTTGAATACTGTTGTACATCACATTTGCCTAGGTTTCGCAAAAATCGTTTTTTTATTTATTTATTATCATAAAATAACACCGTAAAAACATCAGCGGTGAATGAACTAGGCGTGAGGCATATTTATCGTCACAGATATATATAACAGGTATAACAAAATAACAAATAACAATTGTTCCTTCAATCTTACAATAGCAGTTATGGCAAATAACAGTCACTTACTATGTAACAGTTAAGTCACTGTATCATAGTCACAACCACAACTCACAAGTTGATCACAAGTAAGTAAGATGTCACAGTGATGCCTGCCTGCCTGTTATCTTATGCCTCTATCTTTGTCTCATCTAAACGTGGAAGCTAAAAAGAGATAGACCTGTTATTTTTTAAAACAGTCTATTGCTGTCCCGGTTGTAATATCGCGAATTATACAAGCTAAAGAGAGAAACACTTAGTATTTATAATTTATACAAACGAAAAAGGTAAGTGGTGGAAAGAAACTTCGAAGAACTAACGTGAAATGTATCTTGGTTGTATCATAAGTTTGTGGTCTATTATATCTGTTACTGTAGCTTTTTTTGTGAAACTTTATGACCTGGTATCTAAGACTTTTAAGTACAGTCCTATTTTTTAATTATAAATCCTATCCTATGTCCTATTTTTGTAATATTCAGGCTGATAAAATAATTTAACTAGGTACATTTTATTATATCTAGTTTTGATGTTTGCGTTGTATACGATAATAACCGATATATTTTTAACTTTATAATGCTGCAGCTCATAAAAACGTGAAAATGGTGAAAGTATGAAGGAAAGTTTTCAGTCATGATATTTTAGATCGTCAGTGTGGTACTTTGTGTAAACTCAAGTGAGTTTGCAGAAAAAATCACTTTTGCCTCAGTCGTGAGTCCCCCGGCGAGTGGCCCTGAAGTCAGTGAGAGATGAAGAGTGGACAATTTCTCTCCTTTTCTTTCATTGGTTAGGCTCGTTGCACCTATTACCGCTGGTATCACGATTGAGGCTTAAGCCTGACCGCACACGCATGGTGTTCCAATTTGGTTTAGATGAGATTTGAAAACCCGAATGCTTATATACAAACTGTTCAACAATCTAAATTCCTGAAAACCGTGCGGCTGCGGCCAGGCCATTAAACAGGTCATTAATCATTATCTTTATTCTCGTAGGCTCTGTTATTCTCGTAGGCTATACGAGACGAGACCAAAACAGGCTGTTATTTTTAGTAACAGATATTTGTCACTGTTATTTTAGTGTCACAGTAACAGATATAACAGATACCTCATTTCACCTGTTACGACTCATGACTAGAATGAACGATCAATTGATTTAAAAAAGTTAGTTTCCTTGTTTATGGAAAGTTGACAATATAGTGAAGTTGTAATTCAAAGACAAGTTATTCTATAATTAGTAAGCTTCTAACTTCTTTTTATTAAAATAATCTACTAAGTTCTTACTTATTATGTACTTACTTGAATTCAATCAAGGTATTCAAAATTGACTCATTTTATATTAAAACTCTTGGCCTCTGTTTTCTTTGACTTTTACACCAGTTTTGAATTTTGTTATTAAGTATAAATGTGATACATAATATATATTTGAGCTTGCTTGAAACTATGCAATAGGAAAACAATATCATGTTTGTTTAACAATCAATCAACCTATCGCAGTCCATTGCTGGACATAGGCCTCTCCCAATGTGCGCCACTGCTCCCTTTCCTCCACCTTCCGCATAGACTGGATGCGTCTGTCCCAGCCGCCTTTTTCAGGTCATCAGTCCATCTGGCTAGGGGGCATCCTACCTTCCGCTTGCCTTCTCGCGGTCTCCACTCGATGACTCGTTTGCTCCAGCGACCCTTCCGCTGATGTGGCCAGCCCAATGCCACTTCAGTCAGCTTGGTTATTCTGCGAGCTATCTCTGGAACTTTAGTTCTTTGTCGGACTCCAAGCATTTTCATTATCCCAGAAAGTTAGCCCAGAAAAAGAAAATCTTACTAATATACTTACTAATTTTATACAAGACTCACCACTATTGACTATTAAATTGACAGTTGACGTTTGACGTCATATTTCGCGCCAAATAAGAGATCGGCCTTGTTTGCGCGCACGAAAGTTTGTTGACAGAAATAAAATATAATACAGATTAGGCGTAAAAATGTCGACACCATCAAAACGTCCAGATTCGCGTGCGTCTTCTGATGCTCCGACACCGTCGAGAAGAACACGATCTTCGCAACAAGTTGTCGTACCTGAAACACCACAGCGTTCTTCCGGCACCCCTTCTACAAGTACTTACATAGTTTTAGAATATCTTTCAGTGTTTAACTATCGAACAATAGAAGTGACCATAGAATTTCTTTGTCAAATAGTTCTTATTAATTACAGAAATCTAAAATCTGTTTTCATTTATAACCTGAATGTTTTGTTTTGTTTCGAACTCCAAAATATAGAGACCAATATAAAAATGTGTTATAAAAAGCAAATGTGTAACTGATTACAGATGGCACTCCACGCACACCAAGACGTACTCCTCAAACTCCTGGCACACCAAGGAGGTCACCTCGCACACCTGGAAATTTGCTGCCCGGAACATCACCAGCTCGTGCCTTGGCTTCTAGCCCACTGGGTATGGTTTCCGTATACTTTAAATTTTACTGAACCAAGAGCTTTACATACCCACTCAATTCATGCTCTAAACACCTGGTTTTAAACCCTTCTGTTAAACTATATATTATATTATGTTTGTGGTCTTCATGGAAATTTTTTAAAATTGTTGTCTATTCTTATTGGTGAAACTATTACCACCTGGGGATCATATTTTTTTTTATTATTTATGTTCTGTAGCCTTTGACCTTCCTGAATAACTGGGCTAGCAATATTTAAAATCAAAACATGTAGTTCTTAAGAACCTATCATATGCAATCATGTCAACTAAACAGTGTATGCTAAGATATGTAATTTTTTAGGAACCGATGTAGATATGAGCTCTCCTCTCAACTATGGCACACCCAGTTCTTTGAGTACTCCACATTCTCTAATGCGTGGTGCGATGACCCCAGCGCGTCAGAGAGCCGATCTCAGAAGCAACCAACATGGTCGAAATGTGCCAGCTCCTACACCTACAAGAAGGGTAAGTTATCCCCATTGTCATCTAAGAGGTAGTTTCCAGGAGATTCATGTCTCATGATCATGATGAAAAAGAATGTGCCATCATCATGATGAAAAAGATAGGGAAAAACACCTTCAATAATGCTTTTGCTTATTTAATAATAGGTACATATCAAAACAAATCACATTTCCTAATAATTGGCTAACTTCAAGTGGAGCTTAGTATATAACTGTATGATATAAGGCTTTAGCCACAAAAGTAGATAGTATAACGCAGGCATAACAGCGGTGACCTTAACACTCCATAGAATGGCGCGTATTCTCACTGCTTCATTCACCAAATCTTGTGTAAATAAGGAGCGAAAATCTTCTGTTGATGGGCTTCCTTCTATCTGGAAGACAAAATTGTTTAAGACCCATTTTTCAAATCTTACATTTTAATCCATTATTATATGTTATTGTAACACAAACCCATGAAAACTTAAAATTAAACCTTGTACCCACCCAAGGTCAGCATAGTAAAAGTAGGCCAGTCTTTTTTTTTTTTTTTTTTTTTTTTTTTTATACCACTTAGGTGGCAGACAAGCACACGGCCCACCTGATGGAAAGCGGTCACCGTGGCCTATGGACGTTTGCAACACCAGAGGCGTCACACACGCGCTGCCTACCCTGTAGAAACCTTCTAATGCCCTTCTTGAAGAACCCCATATTGTAGTCGCCTGGGAAAACCACGGCAGGGAGCTCATTCCACAGCTTGAGCGTGCGCGGGATGAAACTCCTTTCATACCGCACAGTGCGCACCGATTCCGGTCGTAGTGTGTGAGGATGAACTCCCTCCCTATGGCGAGCGGTGCGATGATAGAAAGTAGATGTGGGCATCATGTCAAACAATTCCTCTGAACACAGGCCATTATACAGGCGGTAGAACACACACAGTGAGGCGAAATCCCTCCTGATGTTCAGCGGTTCCACACCGCCTGAGAGTATGGGATTGTCGACGATCCTCAGCGCCCGCCGTTGTACCGAGTCAAAGGGGTCAAGCTGGCATGCAGGCGCCCCGGCAAAGAGGTGACAGCAGTACTCCATGTGGGGCCGAATCTGTGCCTTATAAAGAAGGAGTCTTTGCTCCGCAGTGAAGTACTGCTTCGCCCTGTTGAGCACTCCTAGTTTCTTTGATGCCAGCCTAACCTTGTCCTCCAAGTGACTGCGGAACTGGACATCGCTGGAGATATCGACACCAAGGATCCCGATACTCGAAGAGATGGTGAGCGGTGTGTTCAGGAATTGGGGCGCCACAATAAATGGGGTTTTCTTAGCGGTGAATGCACATACTTGTGTCTTGGTGGGGTTGAATTGGACCAGGTTTAGTCGTCCCCAATCGGATACTCTGGTGAGAGTAGTCTCGATTTCAGACACAAGTTGTTCGCGACTTTCCTCCACCTTAGAGCGAGGGATGTTTGCACGGCCCGTGTAATATGCGTCCCCGGTACTGTCGTCCGCATAGCAATGAATGGCGTCATCAGACAGCATATCATTGATATGCAGCAGAAACAGGGTCGGGGACAGGACGGAGCCTTGTGGGACACCAGCGTTTATGTCCATGCGGTCCGAGCAACTGCCATCGACGACGGCTTGGATGCTTCTGTTGGACAAAAAGCTGGCAATCCATTCGCATAATCCCTCTGGGAGTCCATACGATGGCAACTTCGCTAGGAGACCTCTGTGCCAGACCCGATCGAAGGCCTTCGCTATGTCAAGGCTGACAGCCAGTGCCTCACCCTGACTCTCGATGGCTTGCGCCCAGCGGTTTGTGAGATACACAAGAAGGTCACCGGTTGAGCGACTATGACGGAAGCCGTACTGACGCACAGTGGCAGATTCCCATAGAAGCATGGTGGACAAAATTATTTAGGACTTGGGATTATGTGTAAACGATGCCTTGACTTATGTTTTATCATAATTAGTGAAAAAAAAACTAAAAAAATAGTTAACCCTTGTATAAAAAAACAACCAATGTAACTTGAACTCTCTGTACGTAGATTTACTATGACCATTGGGGTCAGCTTAGACTGGTAGGATACATAATTCATTTTATTGATTTTAATAACAGTGGAATGGTTATTTTCACATTCTTTTTAATTACGTGCATGGCTGAGGTCATTTACACAAGCCGATAAAATAATAACATAATATTGATCGAAATTAAATACTTAGTATATTTTTTATCCAAAACAATCACCGGTTACTTAATCAGATTCTTCGAAACTAGGTAAACTGACATTTGCCAAAGACTCTTCACCACGAACTTTCCTAAGAAAATCCAACACTTTAGAACAAGTTACCGTACGTAATTGTTCTGGTACTAAATCCATCTCCAATGCAATGAGTTTTGCATATTCCTGGATTCTTGGGTCCCGAAGAGCAACAGCACCAAAGTCAACATTTGGTATAATATGTGTATTTGCGCGCACATCAGTTAGGTCCCACCGATTTCTTTTGAAGATCGTGGAATCTAAAATGTCTTGCTCGGTACCTGCGTTGCCTTATCAGAGGAATTTGACTCAAGTACGAGTGCAGGTTGTTTACAGCAAAGAGACGATGAAGAAGACTTTCTTTTCTTAAATACAGCTCCATGGCTTCACTGTTCAACCAGTCAATACCTACGGAAGTTAAAAAACGTTCGTAACGAAAGTGTTACGAACGTTGCATAGTGGAAAGCCACTTTGCAACCATTTTTCATTTAACTTGGTGGAATTTCGTGCTATCACCATCTTTAAATGCCTGATCGACTCCTCAGTAGCATCTTTTAAATCAAATTTTCTTATCATATATTCAAATAACTGTGAATTCTTGTCATTTTTAGGGTGTTTCATCCATTCATCAGAAAATTATTTTTTCGATAGGTAAATAATGTGTTCTGAAAAAAAAATTAAAAAAGTATGATGTACACCAGTGTGCTGTTTGTAATTATTATTTTTATAAATACCACGAATGTGGCTATAATATATAAAAAATTCAGCCCGGGTACAAGAGGGTACATGTAAGTTTCGGACTAAGAAACATAGAAGATGTAGAAAAATTTGAGTATCTCACGAGTTCCACTGTCCATATCTCAATAACAGAACATGTTTTAACACTTGTAATTTATAAATAAAATACTACTTACCAATCACTTCACGATTCATGTCAGATATTTTCAATTTTTTTATAAACGAAACTCCGAGATGTTGATGAACACGCAAAACGAAATCGACAATTTATTGCGATTTCCACCCACTTTCTGACTTTCAAACAAATATGTTGAAAAATGTGAGGGTACTTGAATAAAAATTTTACCTGTTCATGACTAGCTATGGTGTTGGCTACCATTATAGCTAGTGCAATGGAAGAAATTCGATAACCCTTTTTGGGAAGCATGATCGGGTCCAATCTGCCACTGTGTGACGGTCGCTCAATAAATCGTTACCTTCAAGGTATCTCAGGAGCTGTGTGTTTATAACACGCTCCATTACCTTCGAGAGGAGGGAGGTTATAGCGATAGGCCTGTAATGGGACGGATCTGTTCTGTCACCTTTTTTAGGGACAGGGTGCACGAATGCTGTCTTCCACGAAGCCGGGACTCGTCTCTTGGAGTAAGAAAGCGCAAAAAGTCGTGTAAGTACTGGGCACAATTGCCGGTATACCATCCGGCCCACTCGACTTCCGAATGTCTAGGGACTGTAGTTCCCGCCGAACCACCCGTTGTGTGAATTTAATATCTGGCATGTTTATACCACACCAGGGGATAACAGGTGGTTCGGCACTCCCCTCATTCATGGTCGAGTTTGACGCAAAGAGTTGGCCTAAGAGATCGGCTTTCTCCTTACCGTCATGGGCTAGATTACCGTCGGGTTTTTGCAACAAAGTCTCCCAATATTGGGTCATACCCAGAAGTGGACTAGGATAGTCTAATTGATTGATGCAGTCGGACAGCATAGTGGTTTGTATGATTACATTATCATCATTATCTTTTAGTTGGCAATCTCTGCTTGCAATCATTGTACCATCACTGATGATTATCATGTTTCTCACAGTCCATCAATATTCTCTTAGGTCTTCTCCCCTTGTGACCATCCTTACTTAATCCCTACATTGAGACAATACTTTACCCCTACAAATAATCATCATCCTCATGGTTGACATCCTGGTCGCATCCGAAGCTCTCACTTCGGAGTCTGAGGTCTGCATTTTTTTCAACTGCGTTGCGACTGAACCTTGATATTTTCCGTGAAGCTATTAAAAGCCATCTGGCCTCCACAAACTATAGGTATAGGTGATTTCGAAGGATAGCAGCACAGCTAGACCAGTTATTGAACTTTTTAGGGCTCTAACTACCTGTACGTCTGCCATAGATGTTTGTTTGACAACCGAGACAGACAGCTTGACGCCATATTCATGCATAAAAATATTTGCACTGAGCGGATATCGAGCCTCCTGTGTAACAGTCGCGTTCACTAGGCCACAAAGGCTGTTCGCTGTTACCCCTATAAGTACTGCTTATGTGCTTATACACTGTCCTGTGACCGCCATATACAGGGCTAAGTACTTCAAAAACCGAGGCACGCTCCGAGAAATCACCAGCAATGTTGTTTTCTGGCGTTTTTCGACGAATTGGGGTGGTTTGAATAATGTACACTCACGCAAAAACCGCGCTGTGACGTGTACTTGCGGAGATCAGCCCGTCATACCATACCATAGGTGACCTGCCACTGGCATTAAAAATACGAAACCAAGTACAAACCTTAGAAAAATCAACGTTGAACGCGCAAGTACGGCACAAGGGACAAATGATGCAATCAGGTTTCTCCTTAACCCGCCAGTACCGGTCCAGACATCGCTCACAGTACTTGTGGCCGCAGGTCAAAGTTGCCGCGTCGAAGATAGACGACAGGCATATTCTACAACTGCTTAGAATTGAGGACACTTTGGATGTTAAACTGGTTCTAGACGGTAAAGTGTTGGTAGTGGGTCCGGGGTTCGAAGCCCGACAGTGTAATAAGTCGACGCTTGAATCCCGCATAATTATATTCACTGTATTTTATGATTTTTTTACATGTTTTTTTATCAAAAGTTGACAGACTAAAGTTTTCTTTCCTGTCATTCTATTGACGTTTTCTGACATATTAACAGGACAGAGAGTAGTGTTAATAAAATTCTAACGAGGTTCATCTCAATTTCCTGAGAGGGCTTTCTCGAAACCGGACACAAGCACACCCCGGCATTTCAAGACCCAAGACGGCGTGCAGTTTTAGTCGGTTCGAGTACGACTCAACCAGAACGGCGGGATACTCTTTTTGAATCTTAGTCATGTTTCCATCACTACTCTAGGACTTGTTTGCTCCAACGGCCATCGGTCTTTCGACAGATGTGCACGTCAGGCGACACTTCAGCTTATTCTTCGAACTATTTAATTCTTCGTCAGAGGACCTCATTACATTCTCTTATGTACTCACAGCAATATGGTGTGGCATAATAAAAATACTTTAATGCAAGAATGAGAGATAAAGTAATGCAAGTTTTAATTATACTCACTTGTGGCGATACTGGCGATACCTCATATACCTAGCGCCGTCTAGCGGCGGCAAGATGAAGTACTACGTCACTACGATTCCTGTATCGCGAAAGCGAAGCTCTCGCGCTGGTACAACATCCATACAAAGACCCAACGACAACCGATGCGTCCCGTCCCGCTAGGCGTGATCACCTTGCCTTGTCGGAGGATCACATCACCTCGTTTCTCCATACACTAAACTAATAAAATGTATTCTTCACAGGCTGAAGATGGTGCCGTGGAAGCTCCGTCAAGCGAACCACAGCTAGTCGTGTGGGGCACAGATGTTGCCATCGCGGAATGTCGAGACAAGTTCGTAAAGTTTATACAGAGATTTGTGGAGCCGAATGCGGTGACTAACGAACCTTTGTATGAACAAAAGTTGGAAGAGGTAATTTGTTACAGCAATCTAATCAGTCGGTAGCTTAGTAATCTTACGAGATTGTTTAGTCCCGGGTTTGTATTCACTACTGTCGTGGAGCCATCCTGACACAAGTAATTTTCACTTGGATTCCAAACTAGATGCGAATATTATTAGTAATTTCGATTTGCTATATTTTTGAAAAATGTATATAATATCAAATAGCGCCATCTACATTCAAACTAAGCGTAGCTTGTAAGATGGGTTCTAGAATATTTATATCTAAATCACATTACTTACTTAATACTTTGGTTATTACAGATTAATACATTAGAGGAACCATTCCTGGATGTGGACTGTGAACATGTCAAAATATTTGACCCCAAACTACATCGCCAACTGATCTGCTATCCTCAAGAGGTAAGAATTATTGATTACTATTTGCGATCCTGAAGCGACTGCTACACAGGAGGCGCGGCTTCGATTCCCGCTCAACGCAATATTTCTAAACACGAATATATCTACGTGCATTGCATGTCTATTTCTGGATGTTTCCGTGCTCCAGAGAGCACGTTAAGCTGCTGAAAAACAGGCTCGACCGATGGTCTCAGTTGTCAGCATCTTAACCAATGAATTTCTATAACTTCACAGGTAGTACCAGCATTTGATGCGGCCGTCAACGAATTATTCTTTGAAAGATATCCGGCTGCGGTGCTGGAACATCAAATACAAGTTCGTCCATTTAATGCCCCGCAACGTAATATGAGAGACTTGAATCCTGAAGGTCAGCATATTTCCTTATTGTAGTCTTGGATCGGGTGGTATAAAGAGCTCTTACCATGTTTTGGATGGATTAACGGAAGTCGCTTTGGCGCAGACTTTCCTGTTCAGAGTTGCGTCCGTCAATCAGCAGCTTGTACAGAATTACAAATAAGGATTGACCTTAAACAGTCAAGCAACTGGGAATGACTTCATCTAGGACATTCAATGGGGACCTGCTGAGTCTACCTCAGTAAGAGAAGAAAAGTAAGAAAATAATGATGTAGGAGAGTTAGAACTCTCCTACATAATTATTTTCTTACTTTTCTATTAGGTTTAAGTGGTTGTATTGTCAGTTACCAGTGTCATAATTTAATTGTTATGTTGTCATTAGATATCGACCAGTTAGTAACGCTGTCGGGCATGGTGATCCGCACGTCGGCTATCGTGCCGGAGATGCGCGAGGCGTACTTCCGCTGTGCGGTGTGCGGAGCAGCCGCGGCTGCGGAACTGGAACGCGGCCGCGTGCCCGAGCCGGCGCACTGCTCGCATTGCTCCACGGCGCACTCCTACCAGCTCATACACAACCGCTCGCACTTCAGCGACAAGCAACTCGTCAAACTGCAAGAGTCGCCAGGTAACAGCTTCCTGATCATGCTGCGCTCAATTGTATCGTAACTGTCACTCGTTTGTTTCCTACATCACGTGACATAGAACTATTCACAATTTAGCTTAATGTGTTGCGCACAGACGACATGCCGGCGGGGCGCACGCCGGCCACGGTGAGCGTGCTGGCGCACGGCGCGCTGGTGGAGGGCGTGGCGGCGGGCGAGCGCGTGAGCGTGACGGGCGTGTTCCGCGCCGCGCCCGCCACCGTGCACCCGCGCAAGGCCACGCTCAAGGCGCTGCACAAGACGCACGTCGACGCGCTGCACTACCGCAAGGTGCACAGCGAGCGCCTGCTGGAGACCGAGGAGGGGTAAGTACACGTGGCGGCGGCGAGACGTGAGCGTGACGGGCGTGTTCCGCGCCGCGCCCGCCACCGTGCACCCGCGCAAGGCCACGCTCAAGGCGCTGCACAAGACGCACGTCGACGCGCTGCACTACCGCAAGGTGCACAGCGAGCGCCTGCTGGAGACCGAGGAGGGGTAAGTACACGTGGCGGCGGCGAGACGTGAGCGTGACGGGCGTGTTCCGCGCCGCGCCCGCCACCGTGCACCCGCGCAAGGCCACGCTCAAGGCGCTGCACAAGACGCACGTCGACGCGCTGCACTACCGCAAGGTGCACAGCGAGCGCCTGCTGGAGACCGAGGAGGGGTAAGTACACGTGGCGGCGGCGAGACGTGAGCGTGACGGGCGTGTTCCGCGCCGCGCCCGCCACCGTGCACCCGCGCAAGGCCACGCTCAAGGCGCTGCACAAGACGCACGTCGACGCGCTGCACTACCGCAAGGTGCACAGCGAGCGCCTGCTGGAGACCGAGGAGGGGTAAGTACACGTGGCGGCGGCGAGACGTGAGCGTGACGGGCGTGTTCCGCGCCGCGCCCGCCACCGTGCACCCGCGCAAGGCCACGCTCAAGGCGCTGCACAAGACGCACGTCGACGCGCTGCACTACCGCAAGGTGCACAGCGAGCGCCTGCTGGAGACCGAGGAGGGGTAAGTACACGTGGCGGCGGCGAGACGTGAGCGTGACGGGCGTGTTCCGCGCCGCGCCCGCCACCGTGCACCCGCGCAAGGCCACGCTCAAGGCGCTGCACAAGACGCACGTCGACGCGCTGCACTACCGCAAGGTGCACAGCGAGCGCCTGCTGGAGACCGAGGAGGGGTAAGTACACGTGGCGGCGGCGAGACGTGAGCGTGACGGGCGTGTTCCGCGCCGCGCCCGCCACCGTGCACCCGCGCAAGGCCACGCTCAAGGCGCTGCACAAGACGCACGTCGACGCGCTGCACTACCGCAAGGTGCACAGCGAGCGCCTGCTGGAGACCGAGGAGGGGTAAGTACACGTGGCGGCGGCGAGACGTGAGCGTGACGGGCGTGTTCCGCGCCGCGCCCGCCACCGTGCACCCGCGCAAGGCCACGCTCAAGGCGCTGCACAAGACGCACGTCGACGCGCTGCACTACCGCAAGGTGCACAGCGAGCGCCTGCTGGAGACCGAGGAGGGGTAAGTACACGTGGCGGCGGCGAGACGTGAGCGTGACGGGCGTGTTCCGCGCCCGCTGAGCATTAGTGACATAGACATAGATAGTGTATCACAACTTGTTAGATGCTTCATTATCACGTTACTACGTGCGTAAAACGTCTAACATATTTTTATATTTTTTTTTGCAGTAAGGAGCATCGCTTCCCACCTGAACGCGTGGAGCTTTTCAAAGCTCTAGCCGCTCAGCCCGACAGTTACGAACGCTTGGCGCGGGCCATAGCGCCCTCTATCTATGAGAATCTCGACATCAAGAAGGGATGTCTATTACAACTGCTAGGAGGTACCAAAAAGAACTTCAACGCTGCGGGAAGGACACATTTCAGGTAACACACGCACATTGACCCGACCGGTACACTAGCGACTGTACCCACCCCTAACACAAGCCATTGAGCTTAGCTAGAGGGGTTAGGGGAAATAGGCAGTCTAGATTGTTTACGTTTATTGAAGTACCTAAACAAATGTCTATAGGTAATTCACAAAATCGATATTGCATATAGAGACTGTATTACAGATCTGAAATCAACATCCTGCTGTGCGGCGACCCCGGCACGAGCAAGTCGCAGCTGCTGCGCTGGGTGCACGGGCTGGTGCCGCGCGCGCAGTACACGTCGGGGCGCGGCTCGTCGGCCGTGGGGCTCACCGCCTACGTCACCAAGGACCCCGACACCCGCCAGCTCGTGCTGCAGACGTACGTACGCAGCTATCACACTAACTTTGTTACTCGTCGGCCGTGGGGCTCACCGCCTACGTCACCAAGGACCCCGACACCCGCCAGCTCGTGCTGCAGACGTACGTACGCAGCTATCACACTAACTTTGTTACTCGTCGGCCGTGGGGCTCACCGCCTACGTCACCAAGGACCCCGACACCCGCCAGCTCGTGCTGCAGACGTACGTACGCAGCTATCACACTAACTTTGTTACTCGTCGGCCGTGGGGCTCACCGCCTACGTCACCAAGGACCCCGACACCCGCCAGCTCGTGCTGCAGACGTACGTACGCAGCTATCACACTAACTTTGTTACTCGTCGGCCGTGGGGCTCACCGCCTACGTCACCAAGGACCCCGACACCCGCCAGCTCGTGCTGCAGACGTACGTACGCAGCTATCACACTAACTTTGTTACTCGTCGGCCGTGGGGCTCACCGCCTACGTCACCAAGGACCCCGACACCCGCCAGCTCGTGCTGCAGACGTACGTACGCAGCTATCACACTAACTTTGTTACTCGTCGGCCGTGGGGCTCACCGCCTACGTCACCAAGGACCCCGACACCCGCCAGCTCGTGCTGCAGACGTACGTACGCAGCTATCACACTAACTTTGTTACTCGTCGGCCGTGGGGCTCACCGCCTACGTCACCAAGGACCCCGACACCCGCCAGCTCGTGCTGCAGACGTACGTACGCAGCTATCACACTAACTTTGTTACTCGTCGGCCGTGGGGCTCACCGCCTACGTCACCAAGGACCCCGACACCCGCCAGCTCGTGCTGCAGACGTACGTACGCAGCTATCACACTAACTTTGTTACTCGTCGGCCGTGGGGCTCACCGCCTACGTCACCAAGGACCCCGACACCCGCCAGCTCGTGCTGCAGACGTACGTACGCAGCTATCACACTAACTTTGTTACTCGTCGGCCGTGGGGCTCACCGCCTACGTCACCAAGGACCCCGACACCCGCCAGCTCGTGCTGCAGACGTACGTACGCAGCTATCACACTAACTTTGTTACTCGTCGGCCGTGGGGCTCACCGCCTACGTCACCAAGGACCCCGACACCCGCCAGCTCGTGCTGCAGACGTACGTACGCAGCTATCACACTAACTTTGTTACTCGTCGGCCGTGGGGCTCACCGCCTACGTCACCAAGGACCCCGACACCCGCCAGCTCGTGCTGCAGACGTACGTACGCAGCTATGGCACTGGCTTTGTGTTACTGAACATTTTCTAAAGCAAATTAGTATGCTTCTAATCAAAATTAGATCGGAAAATGTGAGTGCCTCGTCTTTTCCTTACAGGGGTAGTTTATTTTTTATACTAGCTGACCCGCGCAACTTCGTCTGCGTCACCCCGTTTTTGCAACATTTTTCACTTCTGCTCCGCACCAGTTGGTTGTAGCATGATGTTATATACATACATATAAACCTTCCTCTTTAATCACTCTATCTATTAAAAAAACCGCTTCGAAATCCGTTGTGTAATTTTGAAGATTTAAGCATACAAAGGGACATAGGGACAGAGAACGCGACTTTATTTTATACTATGTAGTGATTTTTCATTTCTTACGCTAGGCAATGGTAGTTTGTACAACGCTCAATGAGGACATAAAGGTTTATTTTTTTTAATTTATTATCATGTTTTACAACAAACAACTTAATTACTTAAAAAGCAAAGCATAAGGCACTTGATCAACGCCTATATCCCAAAATTCTCGTGTTCTGAAAAGAAATAACAAACCACTCACCCACGCCACGGTTTAACAATTCCCTTGGTAATAATAACAAAATTCCTCCCCCAAGATATAATTTCTTGTAATGGATTTTCGCCAAGTAATGCCTACATCTATATCGTATCTATATACTAATTTTCAGAGGTGCCTTAGTGCTGGCTGACAATGGTATCTGTTGTATAGACGAGTTTGACAAGATGAACGATTCTACGCGCAGTGTGTTGCACGAAGTAAGTATAACAACTTGTTTTAATTACATACTAATGAATAGATTAATCTTTTTCCACAACACAATAATTTTTATGTTCATACTGTATACAGTGTTAATAAAATTATGTGTATCATTTTACTCGCACTTACTCTTATGGTACTAGCACTAACACACTATTTGCCTGCACGCCTTTCTTTTACTTTGAGAGCACTTGTTTCTAACAGGAGAAGTTTTCCTACCCAGGGTAAGATGTGGACACCATAGTCCGACACCCGAGAGTGTCTTTAATGACACTGTGTCAGCCAGTAAGGGATATGTCAAAGTCCTCTCCATCCACGGCAACTGATGATCAGAGAAGGCCGTGCGGTTTTCATCGGTTCGAGTCCGATATAACCACCCTCACTGACTGCAGCCGTGAGGATTTCCGCACGGGAAAAGAATACCCCTACTGGTTAAATTGAGGCGTAAAAATAGTATACATACATACATATGCTCACGCCCGTTATTCCCCCTATTGAACACCCACATTTCACCAACTATGATCATCGGTGCCACGTAATGGAAAAAAAATTGACCCGATCCCTTGCTATGCGGTGTAAATTTCAAGGAAAGTAATTGCGTGCTTAGCCGCACAAGCACTACCAATAAACGTCTTGGAGAGTATCATACAGGTCTAAAAATAGCAATGATTCTAACTATAGAAAATGATGTACTTTTCTAGGTAATGGAACAACAAACGTTGTCCATAGCGAAGGCTGGTATCATTTGTCAACTGAACGCCCGCACGTCTATACTCGCGGCTGCCAACCCGGCAGAATCACAATGGAACAAGAATAAAACCATTGTTGAAAATGTTCAGCTACCTCACACACTTATGTCCAGGTAAATGTCTTATTTGTCTCAATTAAACAGTCTGACTGGGGAAGTAACTACGGCCTACAGAGTACCGCGGATAACAATACCTTACCGGATTAGTTTCCCTTCTGACCCACCGTACCACCGAACATACCCCTGGTGGTACGATGGGTAATTTAAAAATAAACGGTACCACTGACAAATAGTGATGTAATTAAGGCCGATATTTATTATAATAGTTTCCACCTTTTTTCATTCTATGACATAATAACTAAGACCTTTATGTCAACTTTTATTTTATATTAGAACACTTAATTCACCATAATCCAATTGAAATGATTTTTGATGATTATGATGACGATGATGTATGATAGTTCCCTCAGTGGGACTTTATTAGAAGGTTCTTTGAAGTAGATTTTGATATCAACATGAAAAATCACAATTCATTGTAATGTTTCACTTTCCTACACAACATTTCCATAATCTATTCAAAAATGGGAAGGACAGGTGTAAAGTATTACCATATTACGTTTAACACATTACAGGTTCGACCTAATATTCTTAGTGCTGGATCCCCAAGATGAAATCTTTGACAGGCGACTGGCCTCGCATCTTGTGTCGCTCTACTACAAGGATCCAACAAACTCGCAGGACGATGAGGATATGGTGGTATGTATTCATCCTAATTCACATAAGCACCTGTTAGTGAGCGAGATTATTGCTATCAAGAAGGCATTTTGTCATGAACTGTATTTTACTGCTGAATGCATAACAGCCCTATTATCTCTTAAGATGGGTCTACGCTAGACGAACCGAGCACGAGCTAAACACAATTCGTATAGTGTGGACCGACTTACAAGCCTCGAACGAGCGCGCTGCGAGCATTTCGTTCGTGCTCGGCTGCGTGCCGCCTGTTGTCGGTTTTTTGACGAACACAAAGGGATTTACTTCGCGCTCGCAGTGCGCTCGTGGACGTGTTTAGTGACAGACGTCGGTCGCTCGAGCCGAACATCATGGAAACGTGAACCGAAGATACTTCCGTGCAATTAATTGAATTATATCAAAATAATCCATTGATATGGGACCCAAAACATGAGGATTACTATAAAAAATAAGAAGATTGATGCATGGTCTGCTGCAATATTATTAATATCGTCCATATTCGCCAAGAGCCGCGAGCTCACTGTGGAAAACTACGTTCGAGGACAGTGATCGTTGTAGGTTCGTTGCACGTCCACACTTGACGCCGCGAACGACGAAACCGAGAACGGCTCCGCTTGTGCTCCGCTCGTGCTCGATTCGTCTAGCGTAGACCCACCTTTAATCACCCTCTGTGAGTCTAAAACGAAGATATGAGTTGCCCTATTTTACTTAACCGGAAACCTTAAACGCAAGTTAAAAGAAACCTTAATATTTCAGGATATGGCACTGATGCGTGACTACATAGCATTTGCAAAGGAGCACGTTCAGCCCACGTTAAGCGAGGCAGCCCAACAGAGACTCATCGATGCTTATGTTGATATGAGGTAATACCCAGTGGCTTGTATAGAGTAGGCGACTCGGACGTCGGAGGTCGCAGAATGACCTCTGTCCTCTATGAGCGCGGGCCTGGGGGTGACGGGTGGAGCCGCCTGTCACCCTAGCAGAAGCAGGCCGCGGCGCCGGCGGCGGCGCAAAGTGCGCCTACCCATACAGGGGGGCTAGTTGGGGACACCGTGGTCCCTACACCGGACGGGGGGTCATCTCGAAGAGAAGGCCCCGGGTCTGCCGGAATGCGAGGGATATGTTGGCTACTACCTCAACTCCGGCAATTGAAGACCCAAAGACGGCGTGCGTTTTAGTCGGTTCGAGTCCGACATAACTTCCCAACCGGCTCCGGTGGGGGGGTACCCGTGGGGATTTTTCGCACGATAAAAAAAAAAAGTGGCTTGCATAGAGTAGGCACTAATAGGTAGACATTACAGAGTACTTGCCTAACAATTATGGGCGTGCATTCCATAGCGACAAATCGGTATCGCATACCCTACCCAATCCAGGTAAATTTATATGTACAGGTTCCATGGAAAAAAAATGGTGGAACTAGTGAGACGAGTTCGAGTAAGTTTTCTTACATTTGTACCATTATTAAAGTCCATGGACCTAATTGCTGGTGGAACTAGTAAGAATCCCTTTACTTAGTATGTATATAAGGTAAAGTACAAATAGCATATCTGTTTTGGGCAAGTTATGCAGGGTTAGGGGATGCAGTGTCTATTTGTCTCTATAGAATGCACGCCACTGGTAATACTATAGATTATTATTATCTATATTTTTTTTATAGATTTAAAATGAGATTGATATAATTTTATGTTCCAGACGTGTGGGGAGCGGCCGCGGTCAAATTTCCGCTTATCCTCGTCAGTTGGAGTCTCTGATTCGCTTGGCTGAAGCGCACGCCAGGTTGCGACTGTCACCAGTTGTTGAGATATCGGATGTAGACGAAGCGTCTAGGTAAGCCATAAGTAATAAAGTACCGAAGAACATTAATTTTTACCAATATACAGGCAAATTTCTTTTACAGTTTGTCTCAGTGTATCATATGCTATATCTATATGCTTTTAGGTTTAAATCTATCCATCCATATTTCTACGACTTATCTACCAAAATAAGCAAAACATCTCCGTTCATCTACTAAAATGAGCATAACATCTCCGTTTATCTACCAAAACAAGCATAACATCTCCGTTTATCTACCGAAACAAGCATAACATATCCGTTTATCTACGAAAACAAGCATAACATCTCCGTTTATCTACCAAAACAAACATCTCCGTTTATCTACCAAAACATATAACCAGGGCAATCTTAACATCTCTGCTAAGCTACCACGACAAGTGTCGTTGTTCACCGTGTACGCATGTCCAGGTTACACCGCGAGGCGCTGAAGCAGTCGGCCACGGACCCCGCGTCGGGTCGCATCGACGTGGGCATCCTCACGACGGGGCTGGGCGCGGCCGCGCGCCGGCGCCGCGCCGAGCTGCTGGCGGCGCTGCGCGCTCTCATCGTGCCGCTCGCCAAGCCGCACACCACCACGCACTCCAAGCTGCTGCAGGACCTCAACGCCAACTCGCAGATGGTATGTGGCGCTCCTATCCTCACTCCTACGCAGGACAACACGTGCAGGGCTTAGATTTTACCCGCATACGGTGCAGAATATCCCATCAACAACCAAGCGGTTTGGTGAGTCTGTCCTCTGCCGCACCATAAAATCTCGGAATTCCTTGGACTCACTCGACACAGAGGAGCTAAAGGATCTGAAGATAGACCGGATTGCAAGCTTCTGCAAGAAACCGAAAAGGTTTGAAAGGGTGGGGCATGAAAACTGGATGAATCAGATTCTTCCCAAGGAGAGAGATGGGAAAATGATAAAGAGGCTGGCAAGTGTCGCGGGTCATCATCCGACCGGCTGAAGACCGTATCCCCTTTTAGCAATAATAATAATAATCGCGAAAGGGCATCAACCACGCACACACTTTTTCAGACATAAAACTCTTTTCATCTGTCACACAGGAGACATTGCAAAAGTGTCCTACATAACTATACTGCCTTAGATGTTCGTATGACATCCAGGCCCGACAGCTTAACGTGCTCTCCGAGGCACACCCAGACCAAAATAATAAATATTTGTACGGTACTGTACGGGGATCAAAGCCGCGCGTTCTACGTAGCAGTTTCACTACTGCCATGCCACAGTGACTGTCACCTACTGTACGGGGATCAAAGCCGCGCGTTCTACGTAGCAGTTTCACTACTGCCATGCCACAGTGACTGTCACCTACTGTACGGGGATCAAAGCCGCGCGTTCTACGTAGCAGTTTCACTACTGCCATGCCACAGTGACTGTCACGTGATTGTCTGTCAGTTTGTAAGAGAAATATACCAAAATAGGTTTTATCTCAACAATATTTATATTTCAGACTGTATCAAGAGAGCAATTGGACGAAGCGCTCCGTGATCTACAAGACGAAGGCAAAGTAACCGTCGTCAGCCATACCCACGTCCGCCTATGTTGATGTGATAATATTGTTTTGATTATGTTTCCAACCGTATTTGTTAACATTAAATTTAAGACATCATTTTCTACAGTTGTCGTTTGATTCTGACTTCACATAACATAACATAAACGTAAATGATAGAATAGAAATATACCTATGGTATACAGGTGTTAAGTTATATACACTACATACACTCCGGATACACTACATACTAAAGAATTACGATATGGCATTTCTTTTTGTACCGTTTAATTAGCATTTTTACTCTCCATCTTATCAGTAAAAATAATTGATACGGAAAACTCCTAAAAAAAACTCCACTACAAAAAGAAAAACAAATAGCGCCATAATGCGAGTTCATGTTCTTTTTTTTAAATTTAGTGTGAGATAGAGTGAAATTAAACGGTATAAAAAGAAAATACCAAATTATTTTTTCTATATGCCAATGTGTTGGACCAGGAATACTACCAGGGGCCTTTGGAAGTGTTTCCCTAACACCTGTATATGGATTAGGTAATCAAATAAATTGGATCCTACCAAATTCTTCAGAACTCAGAAACGTAAGCAACTACGTCAAGGATGCGACTTGTCCAAGAGAATTAAGATAGTACAAGAGAATAATTTGAAATCGAATACTAAAAACGAAGGTTCAGAAAACAAAAATGATACACAACTTTCAATAAATTATATTTATTTACAGAATACTTCAATCCGTGTATCAAAAAGCCTGTGGCTAAACAACAATATATTCGCATATGTCTAGCTTACTATAAATCAAAGAACATTGTGCTGTAAGGCCAAAATACATACTTTCTCACGTCTTGTGTAAAAATTTCACTCGAAGGAACATTAATCTGGTTCTACACTGTGATATAAAAGGGGCGCTTGATTTCGTATAAAAATGGAAGCGCTTGTTCGCTCGGAAGGAAAGAGAGGCTGACTTTGTATTTTAGTTGAGCATAAGTTTTAAACGCAGTCGTAACATGAATAAATAGTAGAAATCAGTAACTGGCGTAAAATTAAACTAACTTGAATATTGCTTATCCCTAGTTTTCACCAAGAAATAAGTTGTAAATATTTTTGACACAAAACTTGTTTAGGATTTATCAAAGACCTGTCAGAACTGACTTGTTTTATACATGTATTGAAACAGTCTCAAACAAGTTGAAAACACATTTGCTTTCACACTGAAGTTTGCAACATTTTGCAAAATGTCAAATACTTACATGATGTAAACTGTGGTGAAAACGAGGAGTTATACGAACTACCGTCATTACGACAGTTTGTAAATTCAAATAAAGGTCCCTGGATAGGCGGGGATGCCTATTTTTCATAGTTTACATACAAAAAATATGCCTTCATAAAATCACTAAATATTAAAGTACACAATACGATTCGTTTGGTATACAAATGGAATAGAATAATGGCTTGTTAATCTAAAGCCGCGTATCCAAGGTAGGCCATTTCGCGAATGCGTGCAAGTCAGCACGAGCCACGCACCGCGGAATGGGGCTTGTCTGTGATAGTTTAGACATGTTTGTCATAGTACAAATGTCCGCATCCGTGTAACCTAGTACCGTGGAAAGTCGGTGTAAGGTTCAACCTAGAATTTGATTTACAAAATTAATAGCTGTAATATACAATTCAGTGTAAAATGGACCAATCATTTTATTCTATTACAAGTAGTAAATTTGGACATGAGCATATTTGTATAATGTGTTTAACAAAACAATGATCCGTGAATTTCTTAAACTTTACGAACACTACAAGATTAACTTGGAAGGCTGGTAAAAACACGATGCCGGCACTGACTGTCCGCTATTTATTGGATATCATCGGTAAACTACATATCAAGTCGTAACAACATAGACTTTGTAAATGTATGAAATAAAATGTAGCATTTTGAAACACAATTAAAATATCTATACAAACAAATCCTTCTAAGTTCTAAGTCAAATTAGAACACAATTATTTTTATCATAACAGCACACATGCCAAGACAGAAAGAGATCGTCATCGTTTCGGCTTTCGGCAAGTCGACGCTGCGCTTTTAGCTTGCTGGCTTACTGTCACCAGAACCCAGATTCTAGACTTTATTAACACATATTTAGAGTTCAAATTACATAGCATTTTTAAGCTGTTGCGGCAAAGGACAGCCTTAAGCGCGATTGATTCTTTGATTCAATACTGAGTTTCAAAAATACTGAATGTGTTGATACGATTACGATCCGTTTCCGAATTTATATGTTCGCTGTGACCTATACCCGTAACCATTACGTACACAATATAAATTCATTTGCTGTCGTCATGCGATGACAATATTATAACTCTTTTATGTAATTGATATTTAAGTTTAGAGAGAATGGAAAAATAAGAGTACGATTCACAAAGAAATATCGAACCAATTTCGTAAGAAATAAGATCCAAATTTGTATTCAAAGGGTCAATAAGATTCTTTAATATAATACTTTATTTCATTATCCATTATTAATCTCTAAGCTCAGAATCAAACAAAGCAGGAGGAAACATGATGGTATCTTTGAGAGAATATATTATTAGGTTGACATTTTCAGGAATCATTCGAAACCCTTTCCATTTTTTTAAAGAGCCATCTTTCGTTCTCTATTGCTCTGTTTATCATGGCACTTATCACACAATTGTTTACTCTAGTGTCCAATGTTGCCAGATCTTAAACCGTAAATCGAAAACTTTAGTCGATTCAAATGATAATCGACTAATTTGCACTTGACAGAACATGATGGCCCGTCTTAGCTTAACCGAATGTGCGCATCAATTGTAAGCAGAATAATATATTTGTCCGTTATCAAGAGGTAGTTTTAGGTGCGGTGGTGTTGTTATTCTTATTGTCAGCGTTATTGACGTCGCCATCGTCGGCGCGGGACAATGCGTTGTCAGTTCGATTGTCGTTATCTTCTGTGCGGGCGCAAGCCTCTAGCACGAATTTATTAAAAAGTTCTGGTTTGTCTAAATACACGTGATGACCGGCGCCGTTGATAACCTAGAAAAAAGGATGTACAATAAATAAATAAGCTGATGGGAGGAAAAATGGATCTTATTTTTTATGTAAAATAAACCTTGCAAAAGAGTGAATAGCAATAAAAAGATAGGAGATAGGACTGCATCTCTGAAGTTAGGATAAATTTTGCTGTCATGCCTTTCCTGTATTGGAGTTGCTATATCGGTACACAATTTACAAACAAAAACTAAGTTCAGAAGATTCATAATTTAAAACAAAGTCGCTTCCTACTGTCTGTACGTCCGTCCCTATGTATGCTTAAATATTTAAAACGCGCTACGGATTTTGATACGTTTTTTTATTAGATACCGTGATCCAAAAGTAAGGTTTAACATGATGATGAACTATTAGTGCTATGACCAAGAAATACGAAATGATAGTTATATTTAAATAAAGAAAAAGCAGAAATGAAAAGTTGTACGATACGGTAGACGGAAAAGTCGATCGCATTAAAATTAGAAAAGGCTAGAAGTATGACGAATATACATACATATATTTACTTTCGTCGAACCGTCGAGTGTACGTCGAAAAATCTCAGCCTGACCTACCTGTACATAAGTGTTTGCAGAGGTGCGTTGTTCTGTGAGAACCTGTCCCGTGCTGTTATCCACCCAGGATCTGGAGCCATACAGCACTGTGATTGGTAGTTTGGGATCCAATTGGTCGATACGACCGACCATTGGGTTCTTGGCCCATCCAAAGCCCGACATTAGCGTGTGGAAGGCACTTTCACCACTGAAAAAGGCGATAGGAAGATGAATTTCTGTTATATAAAAGATAATTATGACGAAGTATAATAACAGGTATCAAATACTTTTTAAAAGCAATTAATTACTTTTGCTACTAGTTTTGTCCACTTTAAAACACAAAAGACCTTATATTTATTATCTATGGTCGTTCAAAAATCATATATTTTGGCGCGTATTTTAATAACAATGCACACCTTTTTTAGCTGTCATACAGATAATATTACAAAAAGATGGGTTATGACTACACAGCGTCAAAATTTTCTAATTATAGTTATCACAAAATAAAAGGCCCGTTTTGACAGTTCGCGCCCATGAAGTTCTCAGTTTTTTACCAATCAAAATGTTATGAAGGTTATTACATTTTTCATAGACAGGTACCGCCCACTCGTCTTAGTGCTGTGCATAACGATTTTTATTACGTTGTCCACAGACTATTAATAATCAATTCAGGAAAAAAATATCGAATAAGATAAGCCCGATTTTTATTTATTTAAACTAGTGTTTAGAACGAAATTAATTACTGAACTTCACTGTGTAACTAGTGATCATTTACTGGAAATTATAAGCTTCGAGCTTAAAGCAGTAAATAATGGCAGCATAGATTTTTATAGAATGACGTGACTTTGACCAAGAGGCATACGCGTGTGTTCGCCTGTCTTGTTGACTGTGCGCCCGTTACGTTTGGTTTTGTTGATTTTTGGATTATTTTTGACTTAGATATTCGAGTTGTCTTGGTGTCTCCCATACCGAAGATGCCGAGACAACTTGGCTCTTCGAATATCTACCGAATTCGAATACTGCCAATGCTCCGGTAAAGGCACACATAGATTTGACTTGTACACTGTACAGCCATGGCACCACCGTTTCTACGGGTCTCCCTGTTTGGCGGGTCGCCTCGCGCCATCCCCACTGGTCCCATTTGTACCACCACCTCTGCCCGGCTATGCACTTGCAAACCCCTGAACGCAATGCAACCGAGGTTGGATTACTATGAAGGCTTTTCCGCATATGTGCATGGTGGTCATCCACCCGGTCGAAATTTTTGACAAATTCGTGCCATCAAATTTCTACAACCAGATTCTTGTTGATCTTGATATTCCTGTTGATTTTGTGATTGAGTGAATGTTATTATAACAAAAATATGAAATAATACTGTATCATTTTATAATACCTACAAAATCAAAGATTAAGCTAATTTTCTAATCAGAACTTTAAACCAATACACTTTATATACATATTCAAATCGATCAAATCCCCATGCAAACTGGATTCGATTAATCGTGAGTATCGAGTACCGAGTCGTTTTGTTACATCACTAGTTATGCCAAATAGGCATATGCCAAAACGGGCCTTTTATTTTGTGATTAGTATAGATTCAGTGGGAGTTTTGGCGGGAATGCGAAAAGTGTCACAACGCTCCTGTGTTTCATTTTCTAATATTGGTGTAAATTCGAGTTTTTATGTGTAAAAATGGTGGAGTTTTAGACATAACGGCTTAGACAAAGTGCACAAGTGTACGAAAGTGGAATATTGTAGTGAATTGTGATTTTTCGTGTTGGTGTCAAATCTCCCTTAGGAAAGCTTCTAGTAAAGTCTCCACTACTTTACTGGGGCAACTATCATCCGTCATCGTCATCACCATCATCAAGAATCATTCCAACTAGATTAGTGAATAAAGTGTTATAAAATAAAATAAGACTTGACATAAAGGTCCTAGTTACCATGTCATAAAATCCCTTAAAAAAAAAAAAAATAGATTCAGTGTTCCATTCCAAATTCGAAATTAATTCCGGCTTCAGTAGGAACTATGGTTGTCACTGTCAAATGATGAAAAACTGGTTTTTCGCAAATCAAAGACAATTTTGCAGGGAAAGTGGCTGCTACCTTCAGTTCGTGGGATTATTGGATGTACTAAGTAAGTATATAGATAATTTGACATTTCAGAAACTCACCTAGGCGTCTGAGAGTTACATTGGTAGATATATTCTGGTATAATTTTTTCCGCATCAGGCACATAATTGAGGTATTTTCTAGATATGTCGGGTCTAGTTTTGCCCACAAGCCATTTGCCCGCCGGGCCAGCTGCACGGACTGCCCACAAGGGGTTCAATGGTTGGACGGCGGTAACTATGGCCCGGACCCATAGAGGCATGTTGAAATTTTCATAGGGATTTGCAGGCTTTTCTGGAAAACCCCATGGGTCGGCTAGAATAAGATGGCGAACTCTGAAATAAAAAACAGTACGTTACTACCACTACCTCCAGGGGCGAATAAGGTTTCGGACGGGGGCCTTCTGTATGGGCCACGTCAATAATTCCCCTCTAACGAATGTCGACCTAAAACATAAACTGGCAAAATGTGGGTGCTAGCACCTCTGCCTACGCCTTCGGGGATATAGGCGTGAGTTTATGTTTTTTTTTTCAAGTTAAATATATTTTCACGAAGCCCGTTAGAACAAATTAGATTCGTCGTCATATCCTTATATTAATACTATGGTAACACTTTGATGACAGCGTTTCATCAAAAAGGACGCTTTCAACTTTTGATTAAGACTGTTTCACATAAACAGTGTTGCCACTGTGCCACAATTCAAACGAGATCCATGCAAAAACACTGTGTTTTGTTTGACTGAAAACTGTTACGCACCTGTCAGGGTACTTCAAGGCATAAGCGGTAGCGATATAGCCCCCGAGGCTATGGCCCAGCAGTATAAACTGACCGAGGTTCAGCTCACGCCGCCACTCCTCGACGGACTCCACCCATTGAGCCTCCGCCTTCTCGGCGTTACAAGCAAACTTTGGACGAGAACTACGGCCAAATCCTGGAGAAATGTTCAGTGTTATTTTTATTTGATGATTCTGGGATTATTATACCACTGAAATGCTGAATTACTATGCAGAAAATTAAAAAAAAAACAAATAGTAGGCTGACGGTTCCAATCAAATTTGGATAAGAAAAAGTGAAGTAAGACAAGATTTGAACCCGCGGTCTTTCCCGTAGAAGCATTCACTTTTCCTATCTAAATTTGATGTTAAATTACAGCCGTTTTTGGGGTAAGTCTTGTTCTGGCGATCCTACTACGTACGTATAGGTAGACTAGAGGTAGGAATTGCCTAGCCCCAGCAGTCTCTTGGCATTAAATTCAACACCAAACATAACTTCTAAGTTCGATATTAAATGTTAGGTAGGTATTGAGTAATGTGTCGTAAATACTTATCAATAATATCATTAAATTATAAAAATATTACATGCTCGAAAAAAAAAATCTTTGGGAGCTATACAAACGTCAATCTACTATATAAAAATAAGTCGGGTTTTCCTTCCTGACGCTATAACTCGGTTTTGCATTCGTTGGAAAGGTCTCGGGCTTCGTGAGGTTTATAGCAAAGAAAATTCAGGAAAAATTTCAACAGAAAAGCTGAAAAATCATTTTTCACATGGCGAAAAGGAGTTCGCCGGGTTCGCTAGTATGATATAAAAAAAAACAGAAAAAGAAAGAATTACCTAATAAGTCAATAGCATACACAGGTCTCGTGGCGGCAAAGGCGTCAAGATTCGGACACCACAGCGCCAGCCCTGCCCCCATGCCGTGGAGTAGCACTAGCGGGGTCTTGGGGGACTCGTCGTTCAAAGATATCGTCCATATCTTGTCGCTCTGTCCCACCACGCTGCCTATATCCACGTAAAAACGCTTGTATGCCGTTTTTAAACCTGTGAAAAAAAAAACATTTTAGTATCCTAGCGGGACCCACGAGATGCAAGATAGACGGACCAGTAGCCTTAGCACGAAATACTATCGAATTCGTAATGTAAAGGTATCGACAGAATGGAGCGATTGGCGGGCTACACACGCACACAGGTTCATAAGAGGCAGACTGCCAATCATAATGCTCCGTTCTCTCGAAACCTTTACATTACGAATTCGATAGGATTTCATGCTAGTGCTACTAAAACGTTATATTCGTGCTGCCCTTATAGAAAAATTTTGCCCGTCTTGAAGAGATGGTCGGGGTTAAGAGGGTTTCTGTAGGAGTGAGGTCTAGCTACCTGCTGGACGGACGTTCTGAAACCTACCTAGTTGTGATAGACCAAGTAGGCGGAGTATTAGTTGTTATGGCGCACATTATTAGAGGCCTGTCTCCACCAGTGTACTGCAGGCCATTGACTGTTGTCCAATCATGCTTTTAAAAAATTAACAGCACTCGGTGTCTTATACTTGTCACGGATCGGGACTCAGTACTGCCTTGATAGTGTTTCGTGCAAATCGGGTGTATTTTACATGTAATTGGCACCACAATATATTCACAAACATACGCACGCATGTTTGCACACGACACGAGTGAGGCTTTGATAGTTAACACTACATAGTATAAAACAATCCCTATGTATACTTAAATCTTTAAAGCTACGCAACGGATTTTGATGAGGATTTTTTAATAGATAGAGTGATTGAAGAGGAAGGTTTATATGTATATAACATAATGCTACAACCGGTGCCGAGCAGAAGTAAAAATATTGCAAAAACGGGGTGACGCAAACGAAGTTGCGCGGGTCAGCTAGTTTCAAATAATTCTTATTATCCGCGTGTCAATCCCGGTTATATTAAATGCTTGCACTTTGGAGTAAAGAGGAATGGAAAGGAGGTGTATTTAATTAGGAATTTATTTCACTTTCTATGCATGATGTGTCTTGAATTTTCTGATGGTTATATTGTCACCCTTTGGCCATATTGGCGGTTGAGATCATTCAAGCGAACGGTAAAAAATACGCAATACGTTCATCATGCGTAAGTACTAAAGTAATGGAATACCCTTGCCTAACTGGTTCCGGAAAGGTATACCTTCTTAAAGTGTTCTAGTCTAGAATGAAGCGTGCTCCACCATTCGATCACATCATCTCTTACCAATATAACAGGTGAGAGCATAAAGTTATACTTAGAGTAACAAAGTGTGCGAGTATGTTACTTGCACAGTATCTTTACACAAAACTTAGGCATGAGAAAGTGACAAGAGTATATGACATATGAACCGTGAAACGTTTTTTTATACCTTTATTCCATCTAGTCCTAAAACTAAGTAGACAGAAATCTATATTTAAAATGATATCAATGTTTCTACACTAAAATCACAAGTCACTGTTACTGACATTTTAAATTCGGTTACACGGTAATGAAGGAGTCTGTGCGTCTATTTACGCCAGTGTGTACTTTGGTGAGCGGAGGAGACTCGGACGTCGGAGGTCGCAGAATGACCTCCGTCCCCCATGAGCGCGGGCCTAGGGGTGACGGGTGGAGCCGCCGGTCACCCTAGCAGAAGCAGGCCACGGTGATGGCGCAAAATGCCACCCCATACCCAGGGGCTAGATGGGGACACCATGGTCCCCACATTGGGGGAAGAGGGTCATCTCAACAGAGATGTCCCCGGGTCTGCCACGGTGGGAGAGATATGTCTTGTATAATTTCTATTATATTTTGGTCCGTTCGAGTCCGACATAATCACCTTCATCGGTTTTGGTGAAGGTGGTACCCGTGGGGATTTTGCGCACGATAAAAAAAAGTACCTACATATATAGGTACTTAGGTGAGATATGTAAAACGTCGGTGTATTAAAATTATTTTGAAATTAATTATTCACAGTAAGTTATTTGACAATAGTCAGGTATGACGTCATATTATTATTTCACACAAGTTTCCATAGAAACGTTTCGACTGGTCAGCCTACACTATTCATCAAACCGATTGGAAAAGAGATTGTAATACTTACATAGGGCAAGTAACAATTGTAATGACGTCACTGCCATCAGCGTAACAGTTTCTTTTTTTATTAAATACTAGCTGACCCGCGCAACTTCGTCTGCGTCACCCCATTTTTGCAAAATGTTTCACTTCTGCTCCACACCAATTGGTTGTACCATGATGTTATATACATATAAACCTTCTTCTTCAATCACTCTATCTAATAAAAATCTATTAAATCCGTTGCGTAGTTTTAAAGATTTAAGCATACAAAGGGACATAAGGACGTAGGGATATAGGGACAGAGAACGCGACTTTGTTTTATACTATATAGTGATTATCTCATTTCAAATATAGTTGTTGTCTTGTTGTATTCTGTTATGGCAAATAATAAATGGCTACGTCACACCATGATTCCTTGGCATTGGGCCAAAAACCTGGCAAAATCCCGATTACTCGCCACCGTGACCAATCGTCTGCTTCTGTATTTAGTTATGAATATAAATACATATTCTAGGACAATCTAAAAGGTCCTTTAAGCGGGACGTGAAAAAGCATCTGATGAGGCCGTCAAGCTGAGCGCCATCATTATAGCACTGAACGTATTTGCAATGGTGACCCTCTTTCATGAGACTTTGCCTTCAGCTTAACATCAGGTGAGGAGGAGTCAAATTGACGTGCCATCAATAAAAAAAATACTTAGTAGGGTATCTTCGTAATCTACGATACAGTCCGAAAAGTCACTAGTTCATCGCACTACTTCTTTGCAAGGTCGTCACAAATCCGCCCAATCATTATGACTCTTGTGTGATAAGAAATCGTCGAACAACGTCATTACATAAATATTATAGGTACTAAATTTATCTGCGTGCATTATTAATACACAGTTCTAACCTTCGCACCTAAATTTATAAGTACTTCCGTGAAGCGGTTATACTTTTTATTGTTTACTCAAGAACCTTGTATTAAGTATTATAATCTGAGTAGAATTCATTTCTTCAAATAATGGAAGTGATGAAAGTAGTGTAGTTTACATCTCCTAATAATATAATGAACTGCTTGAGTGAAGTTTACTTTTGTGACCAATTTTTTTAAAGATAATATATTATAAAGATAATTTGAAAGTTCAATTTCTCGAGCCAACCAAAAACGCTTCATACATAGTCGTACCTATCTAGTCGTAACGTCACGGTTGAGTATTGGATACTGCAATCATATGGAGTGAAAGAGAATATCGCATTTATGAGGAATATTCCATAAATATGGAAGAATCATAGTTTCAGTTTAGTTAGGTGATATATTACAATGCATTTTTTTTATAAAACACTTAGTAGTTTTAATAAGAATCCGAAGACCTTGTTCCACAATGCGTGGCGTAGCAGTAATGAAACCAACGAGTGGCAGCGGGTTAGATCCCCGCTCAGTGCAAATATTTGTATGCATGAATATGACTGTTTGCAATGGCCTGGTTGTGCCTTGGAGAGTAGGAAACCATCGTTACCGGTTGGAGCCCGAAAAATTCCGACTACTCTAGCTACAGAACTTCGATATATATAACGGTTTATATTATAGAATCCCTTTTCCGCAAAAGGGTTTCTAGGTCAAACCATGATTACGTAAAGTCTTGTGAATATTTCATGTAACACAAAAATATAGGCTCATAATTTACAAAACGAAGAGAATCTATGTTGACAAGCAATAATTGCCTTTGTAATTAGAAAAAAAGACAGCTGTACTTCCAAGCAATGCTTATCAGAGTTGATAACGACACCGCCGCTTATTGTCGATGGAATTGCGTATTGATTGCGTGTATGCGAGCGATATTATCACTATATTACATACATCCCGAAGAATGAAAATATTGATGACATATTATTATTGATTCAAACAGTATTAATGAATACCTCAATATTTCGTAGCACCAAATGTTACAAAAGAGTTTGAAAATTCAAATTCTGGAGTCCCTTTCCGAAGGTAATATGGGGTCATCATGGTTCCAACCGCCGTGGGGCCACATCGAATACAGAAATGGACCTGGGTCAGTCATCTTGCGAGGGATATGTCTCAGTAGACTGGTAGTTTTTGGCTGTTGGCCCATAAACATCTTGAAGCCCAGACCAACCACACTTGCGAGAGGCATACCAGCTGATTAACTGACGAGGTTGTGTAGCAGAATTTCTTTATAGATTTTCGTCAATATACGACTTGGTCCTCTAGTTATGAGTGGCACCACGATCATTTCTTCCTAACCGTGGTACCATTGACTGTGGTCAGTGGTACCACAGCTGTAACCTTAGTACAATCAGTCCACTGTTTGTACCACGGTAATGAAAAACTAACCGTAGTACCACTGGTGTACTATTATTGGGTGTAACATACCGAGTTTCAAAAGGGGTATGGCCCTTTTGAAACCGTGTTACACCCAGTATGGAAAGGAGGAATAGGAATGAATACGCTACGCTCCAAAATGCAAACATTGGATATAACCGGGACAACCATTGGAATACCTTGTAGGTGTACGTTCCTAATGTCTGTGAATATGAGTTTGATAACAGGACTTCATGGGAACGTCGGTAGCTAAGTAGCTTTACATCCGTGAGGTCCCAGGTTTAAATCCTGGTCATTTCGTATGAATCCACTCCCAACACAAGCATTTAAGCTTAGCTAGAGGGTTAATGGCAATTCTAATAATTTCGGTTATTATAAAAATAGGCCTATGTTCAGCAGTGGACGTCCTATGGCTGAAATGATGATGATGATGATAAAAAAAATGAAATAATCCTTACATGATAGTATTGTCTTCTCAACATTTCGGAGCATGACATCAGACTGTCGTGTCCAGCTGAACCATCCGCCTGTCCAACTGGAAGAGATGTACATCATGATTAGACACCTGGAACTATTTGTGGAACGCTACAATTATTATTTACTGAGCCATTTACCCTTCAAGACGGTTAGTTAACACATCTCTTCGTACTCTTTCCGGAACCTACATAAGGTGTGAATGAAACAGAAAAGTTAACGCAAAGGCAGTTCAGATTATGATGCCAGATGCTGTTAAAAACTGTTACATAAAAAAATTACGAAAGTGATGTGTACTCTAGGTTTTGTCACTTATTTTGTGTTGCTAGCAGCCGCGACTGGGAGGAATGGCATGACAGGCACCGCACCTGTAATTTGCTAGGGCTGCGAGATTCCGGTGTCTATTATTTAAATATGTCTTGTATTCGTAATCAGGGAGAATCAGAGACACAAAGACGGCGTTTCAAACCGGTAACGGTTCTGGCGGGTACGGTATCAGAGGGGATTTAATTTTTGTCATTCTCTGAAAATTTTATTTGCAGTAAAGATATTTGCCTAAACGTTTAAAGCCGAAAGGCGCTATACCTAAGACGGTTTCTCTCATCAGAACCCGACAAAAGGTCATCAGTTTAATTTAAAAAAATGACTCAGTAAATAATAATTCACTAAATATGTACACACACTTTACATAAATTAACATCAAACAAATTTAATGCAAAATAAAACACTTATAAATAAAATACAAAAGAAACAAGCCACTACTTAGCAATAGAGTTACTGAACGTTTAAATTAGTACATTTTATGAATGTAGGTTAATCTTTTTAAACATAACATTTATTTTACTGCGTATTTTTAAATGCAGGGTTGGGAGGGTTGTAATCTTATAGTGGGCTGTGGGATACATACAAGTTAAACATTTTCAAATAGAAGGGCCGTCAAAGAAAGAAGTTTTATAAGGAATAATTGGTATAAAAAAACGTACTGTATAGCAAAAACACGCATAAAGTGTATTATTGTGATAAAAACCTTGCCCTTTTAGAAGAAACCCGTACTATGGTATACTTTCTGGAAGCCTATCTAAGGGCAGTGGAGTTCCATCGACTATTTTAAAGCGACAGTGTCAATTACAATCTTTTACCGTATGTTACAGCTGATCGTAGACACGTAATTGTAAAAACGACATTACTTACTTATCTAAATAGATATATACTTATTCATTTTTATTATCGGTATGACAAGACATACAGGACGTTAACTTAATTGTTTTGCAAATAATTACTTGGTAATTAACGATTGTGGAACGATTGTGTGAGAATTTTATTATCGAACATTTTTCACAAACTTTGTTGCATTGAGTTTCAAATATAGAATGTTAATGTATTTTTTACCTTCTAAATGTAACATTGAGACTATTATCAACTATTATGAACCATTTATTTTATAGTTTAAACAAAAATCATTATTTAAATTATAAGTACATATCATGTCTTCTATGATACTATTCACCAAGTGGAATTTTCTAAAGTCCCTTACTTGTCTAAAAGTCTTCAACTATTGTCAAATTTTAGAATCTGTATGCCGATTCTACTAATGGTCACGTCAACCTCTTGAGATTACAAAAAGTGCCAATCAACTTTAGACTTTATATCTACTTTCGTCATTTTTAAAGATCATCTGAAACCGATAAATTAGTGTTTGGGAAAGAATATATTGATCACGATCTCCTTTTTCGGGACTTTTACAGCTTTTAGATGTGACCAGCTGAAAATTCTGCAAAATTCACGGCCTTGTTCAGATACTCAGTTGTGGTATAGGGCCACAGCCAACTATTAGGGAATCTGTGCGGTTTGTGCCGCAGCGGACACGACTGAAGATGAGTCATTGTTTATAGACGTGCTCCAGTCACAGCTCCCACTCTCTGCATCTAGGTAGCCCCTAACCGACACATCACACAGACGGAGCCGCGGACAGCAACTAGTCTTGTGTAAAAAAACAATACGCCTAGTATGGCAGTAGTTTAACCATTGGCGTCTTATGTAGGGCAGCCATCCGTCCGCATTTCCTCACACTTGTCCTACTTTACTAGTAGTCCGGGGCCGTCCGGGTGGTCTTGAAAAATATTCGTATTCGGATGAATTCCGGTTGGTTTATAGTTTATACAATTTAATTAAATATAAACATAAAGTTATGTAATAAGTTACCAGTATTATGCATATTGCTGATCAAAATTAAAATAATTTTAATATATTCTATAGCTATGTATATGTGCTTTCTTTCAGGTGGGGCCATTGAACCCATAAAGTTATCCTTAGAAGAACAAATTGTGCGAGTATTTCTACACGAAAAGTCACAAGTCACTACCAGTACCAGTGACATTTTAAATTTGGTAATGCGGTAATAAAGGAGTCTGTAGGTCTATTTATGCTAGTAATATTAATGTCCATAATTGAGCCACAATGTTGATTTTGGAGAATGATAATCTTTTATATTGGGGGAGGGAGGATTTGGCCCACCGCTCACCCGCGGTTCAACACTCCAACAATATATATTGGAATGTCAAACCACCCACTTCAAAGTAAGAAAAACAAAATCTTACCAGAGAGTGATGTTTTACCATTGCAGTATTGCGCAGGAGCGCAGGAGCGAATATGAAGATGCCTCGTGTAGAGGCAAAACACGTTTCGAAGTTTAAGTCCTTCGCATTAGCGGAATACTGCAATGGTAAAACATCACTCTCTGGTAAGATTTTGTTTTTCTTACTTTGAAGTGGGTGGTTTGACATTCCAATATATATTGTTGGAGTGTTGAACCGCGGGTGAGCGGTGGGCCAAATCCTCCCTCCCCCAATATAAACCCTTTGTAATGGATTTCCGCCAGGTAACGCCTGCATCTATATCGTAGAATGATAATCTATTAAAAGTTAGGTATTTTATCGAGAATTCAGTTTGAACTCTGAATTCGATAGATGCTTTCTTGCGTGGTCACTACGTATTCTCAACAGATGTCTTGTCACACGCTGCTTATAGAATACGGGAGGCCTGGATTGTAGGAGGTGGGAAATGTGTGTTGGTAAATAATTACGTAAGTAGATCGAGTGACCTAGGCAACTAGAGTAAACATAGGTTCATTACACAGAAGTATCTTACATTTATTTAATTAAAGTTTATGAACACACGATAATACACTATGGGGTTATAATTTTTTCATCAGATATTATTGTTATGTGACGCTCCTAATTGCGCGTTCTAATGGGTTCTTTACTAGGGTTCTCTCCCTCCTCTAAATTTTAGAGCTGTGTTCTTGTTGAAGCAATCGCCATCGTTTCCTCCCGACAATCCCTAGACCTGTTGATAACATGCGACTTCTATCTTTTCTTTTATATAAGAAAGGCTACAAAGGGTTTTACTGCTAAGAAATTCTAATAAGTACTAAATAAGTAGGTACGATATCTGGACATTTAGTCTTTCATCATAATATGTCTAGATTTCTGACCACCTAGTATGTATTTCATCATAATATCGTGTAGGTATGAATCACCATAACTCACAAGTCACTATAGATTAACTTTTTTAAAAAGTGAATAGGCAAAAAATATTTCATCTCGGCAAAAATTATCGACTTAAATATTTTCAGCATTATACGTTAAAATAATTATACGTTCCTTTTTGTATGTCTTGGCATCCGGGTAAATTTTATTAATCGTAATGCTGACTTATCACGATCACGGCGTTTTAACTAAGAGAAAAAGAGATAGAGCTATGTAAGTATATAGCACTATCTCCCTTTCTCGCTCAGAGCACGAACGTTTACTAAGTGTCAGAGTAAAGTTTGAGCACTTTAGCAGAAGCAGGCCGCGGTGGTAGCGCAAAGCGCGTCTTCTCATACCCGAGGGCTAGATGGGGACACAATGGTTAAAGCATTAGGGGGAGGGGGGTCTTCTCAAAAACGATGTATCGGGTCCGCCGGGGTGCCAGAGATACGTCTTGTATTATTATTTCACCTCCGGCAATCAAAGACCCTAGACAGCGTGCGATTTAGTCGGTCCGACATAATCACCTCCACCGGTTTTGGCGGAAGTGGTATAAAACAAAAGAAACAAAAAAGAGAGTTGCTGATCGCTGTTCTGTCATAAATGTTACAAAGCAATCAAGTAATCATTACGAGCTGCTGAGAAGTCAAATTGACGTGCCCATAAAACAAAAAAAAAATATTCGGTTAAACGCATGTTGCGAATGTAACATTATAAGTTATGGTTAGTCAATATTAGTAAGCAGCTGAGAGCAGGAAGACAAAGCACAAAAGATAAAGATGTATGACCTTATCAATTAATTAAAGTATCAACCTCATAATTAAGAGATTATTTGTGATCTCTATACCTAGCAAAAAATATCAAAGAATACTTTGACTGACTCAGAAATCGAACGCAGGACCCTATACCCACATTCTTCGCAGACTTTGGTGGGGTGTATCTGTGACCCTATATCCAGTAGCTGCTTTCCTTGCCCCAAGGAGCTTTAACTAAATGTTGAATAAAATCTTCAATAATAATATTTTCTCCACTAATCTAGGAAGTTTATTTCAAGTAGCTCTACACATTGTAACAGACATTCATTCTTCAAATTCTGGCTGTTTATCAATGTCACAAAACAAAAGTGTCTAAGACATGTTTACTATCTGTTACAAAGAAAAGTAATAAACAAAGTATAATATATTATTAGTATTGTAATTGGATTGTCTAATGTCTATGGTCAATCAAGTTCAGTTGATGTTCAAGGGCACCATACATAGTTATTATAATGACTCATATAATGATACAGAGTACAAAACTGCCTAGTAATGGAGCATGAACGAAAAAATCCTTATCCTTTACCGTCATGTTAAATTTATCAAGGTCAACAGTTGTTACACAAGATTGGATTACAAAGATATTATGGTTCTCAAATTCATAATTTGTACTGTAGTATTATTTTGAGAATTCACTAAGGAAGTTATAATTTTTGTTTTGAGCGAGTAAATGATAATTATTGAATCTGTTGCTATGGGGTTTTAAGTCGGGCTCCTTACTCCTTTGAGCATTTCTTATAGTTTTGGATTTGGCCATCCAATCCCGTTTGAAAAAATCACCCTGTATATACGGCTACTAAGGCAAAATAGATTAAATTAATCACTAATCCTAGATGCAACTGTTTTTAAGTTGTTTAAATGATTAGGTATTAAAAAAATAAATTTGAATAAGGCCCAAAAATAAAATCCTAAATATAAATTAATATTAGTACTATCTAAAGATATTGCTAAAAAAAGAAGCTAGAAAAAAGGAATTTCAAATATATTAACTGGCACGATATCTTACTTCCATAATATGGATATCACAGTTCCAATCCATGCCCTGCTAACTGTACTGAAATTTAAAAAAAAAATACTATATTCTCAATTCAATTTGTTTCATTTCAATTCAATTCAATTTCTGTTTTTTTTTAATATAATATATGTAGTAACATTTTAAATGATATACCAAACTTTTTTATGCCAATAATAATGTGTCATTTGTACAACCATAGATTAAATTAATAATAAATAAGGTATGACATCAAAGATTATTATCATTTGGAATGATGTTTGATATACTTTATCTAAACAACCTCTTCATAACCTATCACAAGTAGTAATATAAGATAAGGGCTTTTTTCTTTTGTTTAAAGCCCTCACACCACATGAGTTTAAATTTTCTAAGCATTAGAAATTTTGCTAAAATGCTGTAATTTTGGAGTAAAGAACAGATTAAAATTATAACCCTGATTCTATATGCAAGATTGATGCATAGGCCATATTATATACCTTTTATAGAGTTTATACCTATAGTATAATGAAATTTCATTTAAGATTAAAACAACTATACAGGTCTTAGTTTCATAAGTTATTAGGAATTACATGAAGATGATATTAGGCAACACTTTAAAAAAAAGAGTAGTAGTGGCTTCACATTTATACTAATCAAGTAGCCAGTAACATGCATTTGAATAAAGAACACAGGCATTAAAAAAAAGACTGAATAACTTGCTTGTTAAATACCATTGCAGTTGCAGTTTACTTTTTTATCTGAAAGATTATGAATAAGAACTTGGTTTATCAATTTAAAAAAAAGAACATATTTTACAATAGTTTGAACAAAATTAGTTAGTATTGTATATAATTCCTTAAATATTTGCTATGAAATGATTATGTTTTAAATATTTGCTATGAAATGATTTTGTTTTATTTTAGTAGTAAATATAGGAATACATTTATCTAGGAGTGTTTAGTCCTTGTAAAGATAATTTGATTTTAATCTGTTGTTTTATGTTGAGTTACAAATTGATTAAAACCATTATTTTCCCCTTTATTTCAATCATCATCTTAAGTACCATTTTTACTATACACATACCAATGATTAAGACTTTGTGATTATACTGTACATAAGCATGTATACACTTATATGTTAAACAATGATTTAAAGCATGCAATTGATATAAAAAAATAATATGAATGAAAATTACCTTAGGAAGCCAATAATGACATGATATATTAGCGGCAAAAGATACTGAGTCCAAATATAACAACATGGAATGTGAAATCTTGGCATAACAGACGAAGAACATAGAGTGGCGACTGATGAGACCTACAAAATTATTATTTGCTAATAAAATGAAAATAAAAGAAAGTTACTGTCGAGCGTGATATGTGAAAAATAATAAATATAAAGCGATTTATTGCGCAATAATGATATGCCGGAAGTAATCCTAAAATACCGAAAAAAAAACATTTTTTAACTATGTACCTGGATTCAGTAGTCTCTAAATTAATTTCACTACCCATTTGGTCACTGATACTATTTCAATCAACACATATCACGTTCGCGTTCTATATTATATTAAGCTGACATTAGTACGTACACAAACGATCACGATAATCTTCTAAATGCGTAAAACAAAATGCCAAAAAATATCTGACTGACGAGTGACGACTGAGGCAGGAGCTTCAATAGTTTGACATTTTTGACAAGATGACAGGGCTGCCAATGACTACGATTTGAATTCCCCTCAAACTTGACTAAAAAAAAAAGTCACCAATATGGGAGTTCATCATGAAATCAATATTGCCCACACTTTCCACATAAACTGATAAAAAAAAAATCAATAATAATAAATATACGTAACACCGAAATGATAGTCTGTACACTCGCAAAGAATCAAGAAAGATATTAAAAATTACTCGTTGGGCTAGAAACAATTTTCTTCTTGAAGTTCTCCGCCAAACTCACCACTCCTGATATTCATTGTAGCTCATATGTTACCCATAAAGAGTTAGATAAATCTTTCATACCTTACTACCAAATAAGAAGCCTTTAATTTTGACAAAATATAAATAATAAATTCTCAATACTAATAATAGTTACCACTTAGTAGATACTTTAAGATCGGGTCTACAAGAAATGTTTAATTCTCGGCCACCCCACATAGTTGCAATCCCCTACAAATTACCCAATCGGATTGAAAATCCCTACAGTTTGGGGTATTCCTCACACATTGGCAACGCTGAAGGTGACGGTGTCAAAATTGACAATTGTCAAAGGTATATTTAAAACCACAGCTAACGAACAAGAACCACGGCCACAGAGTATATAATTTATGTATAATCATAAAATGGTATTACTTGCTTATTTTACATTTCATCATTACGTACTCGATGATTTTATTAACTATGCCAAACTGCTAATAAGTGTAAAACTGTAAGTTATTTTCTACAGATATGACATCTCAGCATCTCACACAGAAAATGATTCGGATGAACGGGTGGAGGGAGGGTGAACTACCAAGGTATTTCGGTTATCCACAGAATATCACAAGGTAAAACTCTTAAAGTTACTATGGCAACAGAAATATAAACAATAAAAGATAACATTAAGAAAAACAAAACAGTCTCGTTTCGTAAAAATGCAGCTATCTACTGTACAGCCTGTTTTCAAATTAGAATTAAATCATAAAGTTACCCCTACAGTAGTGACTATAGCTAAATATGATGGTACACACCCGTGTTTAACCGCATCTGCTGGTTATGATAAAGTAATTAATTATTAGATTAATTTTAACGTTATAGTGACTTTCATTAGAATGATTTTAATATAATTTTGTCGTCGAGATTACAGTACTGCTTAAATGTGAACCATGCAGTGCCCGCCACTAGCACAAACGATGTTTTTCTTATTGGGTATCGTAAAAAATCATTCCAACTTTATAGCAATTGTATTAACTACTATATATAGAACTTAATGGTCAATTCAGATAATAATACATCACCCTCACGGCGGCATTGTCAGCGGTCGGGCACAGCAGTCTCAGGCGCACGGAGAGGTCTCAGAATTGAACCTGAGTCAAGCCGTCATAGCACTCGCAGCCGGTCCACTAAAACCAGACACAGGTCGAGATATGCTACTTATTGGATCTCCTACGCAGATACTAGGTAATGCATACCTACCTGTACTTTTTTTTCAATCACTATCGATGGCCCACATTGGGAGAGGCCTATGTCCAGCAGTGGACTGCGATAGGCTGATTGACTATCGATGTATACGTATAGGTATACCTATTCACGAAAAAGATTTATCAGAATGTTTATCCGCATCCTTTGACCCATAATATGAGCCCTACTTTTAGAATATTTATTAATTATTACAAATTATTCCAGCTTATGACGTCCACGACAACACCGATCTGTTTTTCAAAGAAGCTCCTGATGGCGTCAACGTGATAATTGCAGGTAGTTTTGGAAAGTATACCGAAATGTTAGCAATTATTGGTGGAAACAGCTCAGTTCAAGCTATCAACTGGGAGGGGAATGAGGTGTTTTGGAACGTTGTAAGCGGTAAAGTATGCGCCATGATGACATTTGATTACGATAAAGATGGAGAGAACGAGGTAAGTAATACTAATAAGCAACATTTTTTGGAATTTCGAATCACTAACACGTTTTGCTGAAACTCCCTGACTATGTGGGTAATAAATGCCTCGCAATGGCTCCACCGCCGGGTCTAGGCTTAGTAGGCTCAAGAAGTTCGGGTTTGACGTCGTGGACGGTGATATCCGTGCCAATAATAGTCACTCACTCACTACCATGCACGCCCAAGATTGTGCGAAGTGGAGGAGGAGAAGCAGGAATACGGCTCTTGAGTTCCAGGTTCACCTTGGCCTTGGAAACTCGTCTGAGTACATGATGATGATGATAACCATAGTTTTACACCATTACGACTGATTCATCATTATCTTTATCTTAGCGTATAGCGGTAGTAGCCTCGTTCCATCAAATAGCCTGGGGTCCACATGTTTAATAATTCGGCTAATTTAGTCAAAGATATATAAAATATTGTGAAAGCCATCGTCATCTGCGGGTCCCGTCTAAACGACGTTCAGTCTCATCCGTCAGTCTGTAACCGTACCAGCATAAAGACTGACTTGGGCCCAGAGATCTTGATAGAGCCCCTTTAACATCTCATTTTTATCAAACCTTACAAAATCCTGACCATTAGTGGCACTACGTGCGAATCACGTACAATAGTGTCACGCAGTAGTGTCAAGGGAAATAGAGGACATTTTCCATATTCTACGTCTAACGTATTCTGTATAAGTGCTTCTCTATAAATTTGTCCCCAGCTCCTTATCGGCTGTGACGATTCATTCATCAGAGTGTTAAAGAATAATCAATTTATAACTGAAATATCGGAGACGGGGCCAGTATTGTGTCTCTCGCCTATAACAGAGGTCAGATTCGCGTATGGTTTGGCGAATGGAACTATTGGAATCTATGAAGAGGGCATTCGCCTATGGAGAGTTAAGGTAAACTTATTGGAATCAATATTACTTAGTTTCGAGTGTCCTGTCCAATCCATAGAACTGTAAAAATAATTTCTTTGCCTCTCCTACTAATGATAAATGTGGAAGTTTGTAAAGGGGTTTGGATGATTTCCTAACTGCTGACTGAATCTGGCTATTATAATACCGACAAGGACAGATAATATAGTCTGGAATAATACATAGGCTACATTCATCCTGGAATAGGTTTCCAATTTCCAATTCAATGGGGTTAGAGCCATGGACAACATTTAGTAATTTATAAATTTTGCATAACGTAGGCGTAACACACGAAAAATATTGTCGTTGAAAATCTTCTAATTAGTTGATTCAGAGTTCAATGTTCATACCTAGATTTTGAAGCGATACGATTGAATGTACCTATCTGATGAGTGATGAAACTATTTTATTTGTAATCCTTCGCAGTCAAAAACGAATGCATTGGCTCTTCAATGGTCTGGCGAAACCCTGGCATGTTGCTGGTCGAACGGCCGAGTGGACTGGCGCGAGGCTACTAGTGGGAGAGTTATCCGTCGCATACAGATGCGTGCTAATGCCGCTGCCATGTTGCTAGCTGACTACCGGTCTGTTGGGGCTCCAGATCTGGTTTGTGTTTCTGAGAGAGGGGAAGGTAAGTAACTGGCCAGACAGGAACAGAGTATCATGATCATCTTCATAACACTTCACTCAACGCGTCCAAAGCTTGAACTTTGGAGCACACAAAATCAGGTTAAATCGGTTTTCCGAAAGCCGAAACCAGAGCCTCATCTGTTGTATAACAGGTATACCTACCTACCGACTAAAAGTTATTGGTAAAGCCCTGTGTAGAACACCCTTATTAAAGCAATACTTCGATCGTTCATCAGCTCGACCCGAGTAAGTTAAGAAACCATACACGAGAAACCATAGCTGTGTTTAATTATATACCTACCTTTTATTTTAAAAATAAATCGGTGATATATTGACCATATACGCGGGCCTTCAAGTGGAGACTACAAATTGTTGTAGATAAATGGTATAACTATGTGATACACATTATTTAAAAAATGTGATTACGTTAAGCCAATGAACCATAATGGCGAGTCTCTTTTCACACAACATAACATAACATAAACTCATGCCTTTATCCCCGAAGGGGTAGGCAGAGGTGCTTGCACCCACATTTCACCAGTTTATGTTTAGGTCCCAATGTAATAGGTGGCGAGCCTATTGCCATTGACCGGGCACTTATAAACCTGCGATAAATACACACATAACTTCGAAAAACATCGAAAAGTCATTGGTGTGTGCCATGGTAAACCTGGGATCGAACTCGAGACCTCTTCTCAGAAGTCCCCCATACCACTAGGTTACCGCGGTTTTCCCTTTTTAAGTAATAAAGGTTAAATACTAATTTAATATTTCTTAAACAGTATTAGGATATCCTCCTTGCCAAGAGCAGGCGGGTTTCAATGCTGTCTCAAAAAAAATATCGTCCGAGGGCGATCGTGCGGCTATAACGGAGTTGTTTAACAAAAAGCAAGCACTAATGGCGGAGCTGCAGCATTACGAAGCGAACGCAGCAAGCGGCAGCGTTAGTTTAGAGAGCTTGGAGAGGACATCAACTGCTATGCCGACTAACACTCGGTTGCAAGTGGCAGTCATGCATGTTCCAGATGAGGTAAGTACCTACCTGCGATCAAAGAGTATTTAGCCCGAAAATATATCAAATTCGTAACGTAAAGGTATCGAGAGAGCGAAGCGTTGCCGTTAGCAGGCTATACACACATACAGGTTCTCCTATTGATGTATTTTGATTTTCTTTAAATTTATTTTGTAAAACATAATTAAATAATTTGGGAACATTTCACTAACACATACCTAATCCTTTATTCACACAAAAGCTATTAAAACAACTAAGTAGGTAGGTAGGTATATACAAATAAAAAGAAATAAAACTAAAATGACATGGAATTCCTAATTATATCCTGTTTCCGTTTGAAATGAAATGTTTATTCGCATTCTAGAACCTAACACAAGCTAGTTAAACTATGCAGCTTACTTAGAGGTATAGGGGGCGTCGTGTAGATAGACCTAGAGGCTGGAATATTTATTATTATTATTAAAATAAACTCGCGCCTATATCCCTAAAGAGGTAGGCAGAGGTGCTAGCACCCACATTTCGCCAGTTTATGTTTAGATTCCAATGTAATAGGTGGCGAGCCTATTGCCACTAACCGGGCACTTATAAACCTGCCATAAATACATACATAACTTCGCAAAGCTTCGAAAAGTCATTGGTGTGTGCCATGGTAAAACCTGGGATCGAACCCGAGAACCTCGTCTCAGCAGTCCATTACCCATACCACTAGGCTCAATCAATCAATCAGCCTATCGCAGTCCACTGCTGGACATAGGCCTCTCCTGATGTGCGCCACTGCTCCCTATCCTCTGCCTTCCGCATCCAGTCTGTCCCAGCCGCCTTTTTCAGCTCGTCAGTCCATCTGGCTAGGGGGCATCCTACCTTCCGTTTGCCTTCTCGCGGTCTCCACTCGAGGACTCGATTGCTCCAGCGACCATCGGTCCTCCGGCAGATGTGGCCAGCCCACTGCCACTTCAGCTTGGTTATTCTGCGAGCTATGTTACTGCTACCACTAGGCTACCGCGCGATTATTATTATTATTAATAATAGGTAATTGTACTTCTTGTAAACTTTAAGGGTAATATTCAGTTAGTAATATCGACTAACAACGAGACAATAGTGCGAGCGGCTCTAGTTCTGGCTGAGGGTATCTTCGAGACTGGTGAGACTTTCGCCCGGCACCCACCGCTATCCCAACTGCGCTCGTTACTACATGTCCCGCTCACACCACCGAGAGATGTATCTGTCGACGTTCACATTAAGGTACGAAAAATACATCTAAATTATACAACTAAGGTGGTAAACAAGTACACGATTACAGCCGCCTTTGGACGTGTGCAATACCTGTTGGCCTAATATAAACTCTTAAAACAGGTCAATAAATTGAACGGCTGTGTTTTTGTTAAGTTTACGGTATAGGTCCAGGGGGTCACACTCATGCTGCTCTGACCCTGTAAAACCCTTCTAACGCCCTTATTTAAGAACCCTTATTGTATGTAGTTGGTTAGGAAAAGCATTATGTAGTAATATACATTTCGCTAACTATGATTTTCGGTCCCACGTAATAGAGGGCGAGCCTACTGCGCCTAAACGCTATTGCCGCCATTCGGACAATTTGTACAAAACAGGGTAGGTATGCCGAAAATATAGCAGTAAAATAATTTATTAACCCGATTCCTTGCTATACGGTGTAAATGGCAAGGAAATTAATTACGTGCTTAGCCGCACAAGAACTACCAAGTAACGTCTTGGAGAGTATCAGACACTTGTATTATAGGTTCGATTAAGAGTTCCTGAGGTTGTTGGGGGAAGCTCTGGATGTACTGAACCCATTTTGAAAATATAATTTCACCAATAGAAACTCACATTATTTGTGAGTGTTATCGGCTATTTGTCATTATGCTATTAGGGAGGTTCAGCAGCGGAAATGAGATAAGCAGTCCTATAAGACTATTCCAAAGTTGTGATTCAAGGTCATTCAATTATTCCCATAAGGGTAGGCAGCACGTGTGTGACGCCTCTGGTGTTGCAAACGTCCATAGGCCACCGTGACCGCTTCCCATCAGGTGGGCCGTGTGCTTGTCTGCCACCTAAGTGGTTTTTAAAAAAAAGATAAGACCCTAAACTGTTCTAAAATATATGTAATTTCTTGCAGGCTCTCATAGGATACCCAGACAGTGAACAGTTTCATATATTTGAGCTTACCAAACAACTGCCAAGATTCTCAATGTACCATCTAGTTTCGAATACAATGGCAAATAAAGGAAATAATTACGTCACCTTTCGTATAACAGAGAGGGTCCAGAGAATTTGTATTTGGATCAATCAAAATTTCCTTCTTGACGAGGAGTTGGAGCTTGAATCAGAAGATACGAAAGATCTGCACGTTCACTTCAAATGTTTGAGGGATCAGTCGCATTTGTATTTAGACTTTGGGGCAGATGGCAACGTAAAGATTAGTACCCACGATATTAGGTTGGCAGGCGATTTGGTACAGAGTCTAGCTGTATATTTGAACTTAGTTGATTTGCAGGTAAGTTTATCTAACTTTAAGGTATTGAGCCTCTGGAGTAGCGCTGCTTTAGCCTGTCGTCGACTCTGAAACGGTTTACCAACAAACGACTGGTCCATGAACCGTTGGTCAACATTATCTTTAAACCATAAACTTTTCGTCCAATGAACTTTTCATCCACTCACGTTTCGCCAGCATTACTCTACGTCAGTGAATTCTTAACCAACAGAATGTTCTGTCATTTGCGACGTAGCACGCTGCGCTGTCTGCGCCCGATATATGATTTTTATTCCTGCTTGTTATACTACTATAATAAAAAGTAGAACAATGGTCAATAGTCCATTCTCATTTGGCGTAGTTGATGACCTAACAGTTCTACGGCTATTCCCAGTAGTACTACCACATAGTCCTATCAGTAGTACTACTTCTAAGCATTAGATGCAATTAGATACTTCACAATCAATGTTGCACAGAGAACAGGCCTTTCCCTTGATGGCGTTTTATGACCCCATAGGGAGCAATGGGATTTATAATTGGGACAGAAGCAAAGGTCAATATATTTACCCAACATTGACAATGACGATGGTTCGCTAGAGACCATGGATGTAACATCACATTTGAAAAGTTGGGAATAAATACTAATATTTGCTTATAATTTCACAAATTATATCCCATTCTGTCATAATTATATGTGAAAATTGTGTAAGTTTAAATCAACAAAATGATGAGTACTGCACAATTTTATTCAAGTTTTAGTAGTCATCCCATTTTTTGTCACAGAGTATTGAAAGGTTATAATTTCATATAGCCAGTGACCTTAGATGTGCTTAATTCCGTGTGGGGCCAATACATTCATCTTTCCAGGTAGGATAGCTGGCATATTTTAGTAACAAATCTATTGAATATGATCCTAAGTGGGAAAAGAAAAATAAAACCAAAATATAGTAGGTACTTAAATATTATTTTACTGAACTTAGATGGAAATGGCTTATATACTAAACACTGACAGATCATATCTCACTGGCCATACAGTTCTACAAAACCAACACACTTCACGGGATTGAAGAAAAACATGTTATTATGTGGAGGCTCTCTTTGACTTACGGCTTTGACCACCTCCTGTCCAATAACGCCTCCGATAACAGCAGCAGCGCCAGATACAGTGCCAAATACGTCAAGAAGTAAAGCATCCACAATAAAGTTGGGAGGCAGTGACAGCTCCTTCACGAGCTCATCTCTCATACGCAATAATATTGCAGTATCGTCTTTCCTCCTTGCAGGATCAGGGCTCCTGTTGTATTCGTCTTTAAATCTTAGTAGAATCTTCATAACAAAGTAGGATGGGTCAGCACGACGTAATCTAGAACGCATTTCTGGGTTCATCCAATCCACGGACAGAGCATTTTGTAGGGGCACATAGATAGCTCTGCGTTTAACGGTAATACTAACTGTTTCTCTGGCACTCTTCTCTGTGTCATCTGGGCCTCGTTTAACTGCTTTGTGTTGGACAATCTCTTCGGAATACTCATGGTCAACAAGGTCGGCAAACATATAACCAAACATTCCCCATACATCACCACATAGAAACTTCTTATTGCTGTCACGGCAAGCGTTGTTGATGCGCTCAAGTTGCTCCTGTTTGAGTCCTGTCGCACATACAATATCAAACTCAGTAAAGAAACTATCAGGTAGGTTGTCTACAGACTTGGTTTCCGTAGTAATCTCAACCATAGGGTTCAACGCTTTCGCTCTCAGAACCGATGCTTCCGCTCTATTTTCGCCAATTTTCTCTGGTGGAGCCAGAAACTGAGAATATAGGTCTATTTCTTTAAGCTTGTCACTATCCAACAAGCAAACACTCTTTACACCAGATAAAATAACATTTTTAGCAATCTCAGCGCCAAGACCCGCTATGCCGATGATCAGTACTTTTGATGCACGTAATCTCTTCTGCGATTCTAAGCCCCATAAACGAATTTGACGATCGTACTGTTCTGCCTCGGCCTCGGACAACTCCATTTCATTGTTTTCAACCATTTTTGTTGACTGTTTTACTGATAAAACCTTGCGAATTCCAATACGAAATTCCAGCTAGCGAAAATTGACATGACAGTTTCCCCACGCCGGTTGATGACGCACGGCCATGTTTTTTTAGAGGTGTGGTACTTTGCCAATACTATTTAGTTTGTCGAATGAAATCGACTAATAATAAAAACCCCGTCTATTATTCAATCGTATTGAAATTAAATAAGAATGACTAAAATAAGAAGGTTTGTTAAACCTTTTGAACACACATTTGTATGTTTTTAGTCACAATCATACTTATAGTTCTTTTTACAAAAATTGATATGAGATTTATAAAGTAACAACACTATCCGAACATACGTTGCGCGCGAACTTTAAAACTTTACCCATTCTTGTATTTCTTTCAGTCAGTGGCACAGTTTTCTGAGGCAGAAAGTAAACTTCGGCAAGAAATGGAACATGTTTCACAAGTAGGAGAGATGCGATCTCGTCTGGCTGCAGAAACAGCCGAACGAGCTCAATTGGTTACTGCTCTACTACCAGCAGCTCAAGATGCGGCAGCTTATGATTTGTAGGTGATACAATAATTAAAATTACTTCTACGTATACACTACGAATTTATTGGCTCATTTATTGCGTCCCGTACAAAATTCGAAAGCCATTCCTACCACAGCCGGGCACCATGACTCAATTTTGTTTCTAAACAGCATATAGTTTATTTCTAAATACATTGAATATGATTATGACCTATTAAAATGTTTTCTTTCCTTATTTTTAGAAAAGAAATGCTTAATCGGTACAAAGAAGTGGTGATGTTAAACGAGGAACTTCTTACTGGGTGTTTCATAAGGCGTACCACACAGGAACAGGCAGTCAAATCATTGAAGAGCTTACATACCATCTTACAGCAGGCAGCAAGGCTTAGAGGTATCTACATGAAACTAGTTATTACCCAAGGCTCGGCCCGCGTAGATAATCGTTACTTCGACAAAACCTATTTCTTTTCCCAAGCTCAAGTTCATCAAATTTTATTAAAATTGGTTCAGTGGTTTAGGCGTGATAGCGCAACAGACAGACATAGTTACTTAACTGAGCAACATATTGAATAACTTTTAACTGTGAACGTATTTCGTGATATTTTCAGTATCACTTTCTGAACATTACCACCTTATTTGCAGTTGGTAAATACAGCAAGGCAGTCGTGGCAGCAAGTAGAAGAGCAGTTCAAGATAATAATTTAGAAGCTCTTATCAAGATCATTCAAGTTGGGGAGAACTCATAAATAAAATGTTGCTAGGTTAACAAATAAATAATTTATTACCACATATAACTATCAGTTATTTCATTAATTTCAATTCCAAAAACACTGTATTATACTATTATTTTAATTCTTCAATTTAATTGAATTGTAGATTCGTCGGTTAATTAGTTTGACACAGACTGACCACGACCTCTCTGCCGTGTCTTGAATATGTGCACGACGAGAGGAGTATCGACTATCAGATTTGGTCAGTCCATTGCCAACGCTCGCGGCCGTAACTCGTCTCTTACCTACAAGGCGCGTTACAGCGGCTACGGTCGATCTATAAATCGATTTATTTCACTGGTCATAGCGGTTCTCGAGACATACTTTATCTAAAGAGTTGGAGGCTTGTCAGGGTATATATGGGTCGGTGGATTTAAACTAGGGTCGCAAATACATCCATGGGCTACTTTTAGATGGATTCGGGACCTAACTATGATAATGATGATGGTAGATCTTATACAGTAATTTGCTTAGTCGCATAGTGGACATCATCAGCACTGACATTCAACAAAAGCCTCGGTTCTGACGGTTTCGGTTCCATCAACAACAATCGTAGCGAGGCGAGTCGTGCGCATATCGCCTGCGCTTGCGACGATGTGGGCGCGCGTATGTTTGGCGCAGATTTGTACGGACGTCCGTCTAACGCTACAATGGCGGCCGCTGTGGATAGTGCTCGAGAGAGGGTAGTTTCATCTGAGCCTGTGCGCTCGACCTGAAAAAATATGGAATTTTAAGTCAAACGTGAAGACAAGTACGTAAATATCATAGACTACGTTTACGTCTACGCTTTAAAGTAACGCCAGGACCTCTAAATAAAGTGCCAATTCGATTTGCTATCCCTCGTCTACATTCACGTAACATTTTGCCGTGACCGTGTCAGAAGTGCGTGTCCGTCGTGTATTCAGCTGCGTGATAGCTAAGCTTAAAGTAAACCATCGATCCACTGGTGGCTGTGTCAGCAGAAATAAGTTAAGTGCCCCTGTGCCACAAGTTGGTACGTTCACACTCAAGGTTTTGTCTTGATGTCGCGCTGTCCGGTCCGCTGTTCATGTCACAAATCTGGACGCACCTTTAGCTATATGCGATGATGCTGATTTTATGCCATTTTTTTAATAATTCTCGCTTTTGCAGCCCTTTGTGAAGAATAAAATGTCAAAGAATACCAACCTCAGCGGCAACAGCTCTTAACATAAGTCTCTCAGCAGGCGAGCAGTGTTTGATAGCCCGGACAGCTGCACTTGAGGCAGCTTCGCCAAGAGCCTGCTGTACTTCCTTCAGGCCGGCTCCACCAGGCCCGGCCAGTTCTAATGCACGGGTACACAACGCCAGTGCGCGACGGGCGTCACCGGATACGGCTGCTACTTTTCTGTAAATTAAGAAGATTGTAGAAGTGCCCGATTGGCGGCAATAGGCTCTAGGGGGGTGAGCCTTTCGTGGGACCGAAAATCGTAGTTGGCGAAATTTGGGTGTTAATATACCTACTGTATGTATGTAGGTAAAGAAGATTGTAGGACATGTTACATGGCAATGCTTTTTTTATATCTGCAATCAGTCTATTGACTATGAACAGATTGGTTGCTAGCTGGTTACATTAGATAGAGTGGATCTCCCAATGGAGGTATCTACTCATTAGTTTGTGCATGGCAATTTATAGACAAAAAGTAGAGTAATTTTTAGATGTACTTGTTAGGTGAATATCATATATACAGGAGAATTTATGGATATATAGGATAGAGATAGAAGGATGGTTAAATCCGAAACTATGAATAATAGCGCAGGATTAGCTCTATTTTAAGTAAAGTTTTCAATCGAACTAGTGAATTAATAATGTAATATTACATCATTACATCATTTGCCATAGGGTCGCTAATAAATAATGTTTTCTGGAAATGTATGTAAGTATAATGTATGACGTAATGGTGCAGTCACTTAACAGTCACGTGATTTAAAAAAAGTGTCACCACCTTTATGAAACTATAGCATCACAATCACAAACCTTGCAATGAGTTGCACAGCATCAGAAGTAACATTAGCTCCGGCCAGCCTCATAGCCACTATCTTCTGTAACTGTGTATGTGTGTATGGAGGGAACGTTAGCCGAGTGAGACCTAATCGAGAAGCCACCCGAGCAGCTAGGGCTCTCTCTGGCAAGTCCATGGTGTTCGCTACAGCCAGCACTGTGAGTAGGGCTGTGTTATGGGCGGCCCACTCCATGATGCTGTATAGCACGTCTTGTCGGCGAGTGCAAAGGGCATCTAGCTGAAAAAAATATAATTTGATTATAATCTTTGTAATCCAAAGGACCTGACGTCACTTAATAACTTATTTCACTTAGTACGAGAGTAGTTTTCTTATGGGAGGACATCCTCACGAATAGTCCCCGAGTCGACGGGGGTGGTTCAGTCAAACTGGCACTCCTCAGGTTGCTAGTTGCTAAGGTTGAGGTAGCCTCTGGCAAATACCTCACATATATAGTACTCTTCTTTTAATTTGTTGTATTGGGAGTCTGTTTAAGATCAGGGGCCTTACCACCCACCACACATTGTACATACCTCATCCACAAGTAACACGGTTGGCATTCTTCTTGGCCCTGGATTTGTGAACCTTTTCTCTAGTAAAGAGCAGGCTTGCTCCCACACCACAGACTTGCCTGAAGAAAGTAAAAATAGTTTAAGTACTATTATATAAAACTATTTAACCTGGCCTATTTAAAAACTGCTCTTGAATTTAATTTTTTCCCGACTGCGCCAGCGAAGGCGAAGGTAATGTCTACAGACCTAAAGACTTTTCGATGAATGAGTTCTCAAATGAAAGGTATTTGTCTTCCATATTTTATGTTATAGGCACAAAACGTATTCATTGTTCTGTGGTTATAGGTTACATGAAACGTAAATAAAAATAAAAACTACCTATAATGATGTAGTCAAAGTTCTTTTTTTACACAAACTTCAATAGGTAATCAAGATGAAGAGAATGAGAAGTAGGTTACAAAACATACATGTATTTTAAAATATATAATTGTTTGTATGTTAACTCGAGGTCCTAGAAGAGCTACTTTTAAGAACTCAGTTTTTAAGAATTAAACAAAAATTACCCGTAAGTTGTTTATAAATCTGCACATATGCCTGACGGGGCTCAGCAATTCTCATCCCGTTGACTTCCACTAACTGGAAGTCAGGCAGGTCCACTTCTTCCTTTAAATATTTAAGTGCAGAACACACTGTCGCTGTTTTGCCTGTGCCGGGCACACCAGATATGTACATGCAACTGGAAAAAAAAGAGGATTTATTTATTATAATATCGCCCACTGCTTTTGTGAAAGAAAGATGTCGCGAGCCCCATAAAACTGGCCAGTATGTAAATTGCTTTCGATTTTGTCCTTTTAAAAATATTGTTATACTGGAAGTAATTCATTTCAAAGATACACTCACCCACTAGTTCCATCCAACAGTTTAGACCTTACAAATGACAATATTTCTTCCATTTGAGACTCTCTGCCCGGCAGTGATTTGTTTTCTTTCAGAAAATCTGTAAAATCGACCAAAGAAGAATATATTACAGTTTTTAAAAAGCTAACATATGAAACTTGAAAAAAATAAACCATGCAAGTATGATTCTGACTTGAACCGTTTCATACCATTATCAGTTTTTTGTACTTCTTTTTTGTATAAGTTTGTATAACAGTAACAGAAATATTTGATCTGTGAATATTTCAACTGCACAGTATAATGGTTTATGTGATACAGCCTAGTGACAGACAGCAGAGTAATACGTTTTTTTTGGGTATGAAATCCTAAAATATTAGAGCGCAAAGGAGTAAACTTATAGACTTACCATCAATATTATCTATAGAATGAGCCCTATTTCTTAAACCTGGTGTCAATTGGCTAGTCAGTATCCTTTTAGTGACACTACGTTTAGGTGTTTGAGCAGGAGTCCTAGTTCTAGGAGTTCTAGGAGTTTTTGGTGTCTTAGCACTTGGTGTTGTAGGCCTAAATTCATCATCACTCGTAGCAACTTTTCGTACTGAATTCCTAGCAGACCTTTTTACTGGTGAAACATCTTCTTCCATATAGCTAACTGGAACTTTTTTCCTCCCAGATCGGGTGGTGGTAGGAGTCATTTCATCATCGTCAAAAAGTAAAACCTTTTTTGGAGTGACCTCATTACTTTTTGCTACTGATTGTTTTCTCTTTGGTGTTGTAATTACGTGCTGCCTAATAATTAATGTTGGAAGTTCTTCATCTGAATTTTCTTTTAATTCCATAGATAGAACCTCTTCTATATTGTTCCTACTAAGAGTTTTAGAACTCTTTGGTGTCTCAGGTACTTTTTTTTGAATGGGTGTTACTTTTTTTGGTGAATCTTTTTCAGTTTTATCAGCCAAGATTGCTCTTTTGAGTAGGATCTTGGTTCCATCATTTTTGGAAACACTCCAGTTTTTCTCTCCAATTGATACTCTGCTCAATCGTACAACTAAACTTGGAGTTTTTGGAGTTGCTTTTGAAGGTGTTTTACTTGGTGTCTTATTAGGTGTGCCTAATAGTGCTAAAGCTTTCCGTTCTTCATCAAGTACGGGTTCTATTTGCACTTTACGTTTACTCAAGCTCATAATACGGTATCTACAAATATAATGGTATGGTTCTGTTATGTTGCTATCAATGTCTCTTGTGAATCGAAAGTCGATCGAGCATTTTTTGAAGAAAGTTTCAATTGACACATCCTTATTGAAGGAGCGATGTTCTTCTATTACCTATGTAATAATAGAATATGAAATTTTTACAATTCTTATTACTAAAACTGATATTTAAAGAATGAATTTTTTTTCTTTTTATTGATTTCATAAATAAATATTCCAGGGCATAATGCTCTACTAAATAATATATTATTCTATTTACAGTAAGCATAGTCTAACTAGTTAGTGTTATAGGTTTTAGAATATGGATTAAAATATTCATATGCAAAGTGTATTTAAGCCATAACTTTACGATTACTAGCTGATTAAAGATATTTTAATTTGCAGTGCAAATGAGTAATGAAAGAAAAGTTACCTCATTGTCTAAAAAGCTAATAGGCTCCATGTTATTGAAACACCAGTTTGGCAGGTCATTGGGCCAGGAATACCATTGGACCCTGGCACGAAACGGGTCATTGGTGTTGGTCCGATCTTCGTACAGTGACAAAATTCGTGCCGCGTCACAGCCACCTTCCGTGTCAGGCTCAGCAGCATCAGCGTTCGAGATAAGCACGTAGTCACCAATACCAGCTATAATATTGCCAAATTGGAACTTCCTAATAAATGATAAAGATTATTGATATTTGGAGTACAATAAATCATGTTAGAACGACAATTTTGTTATTATTAGCGTTGACATACTCATAAAAATGAAAGGAGGTGGTTAAACTCTGCGGTTCTTGTACTTCTTCACTCAACCAAGTCACAGTTTTCGGCATAACTCGTCTTCTTGGCATTTTGGTAACCTAATTTATTATTTACCTTTACAGAACAAAATAAACTTTCTATCAGGGATAGTTTTTTAACAAATTGAATGCATAAATTATTGTTATATTAATTTCTATTGAAAGATAAGTTCAACTTCAATTAACACAACACAGTAAAGTAAACAGCTGTCAATTTTTCGCGCTTATTTCAGTTATTTCGCTTTTTTTTTGGGCTGCATCTATAGTACTAGTCTTTTAAGCAATGTTATGGTAGGTCATCATGATTGTATTGAGGATTTATATTATTTTAAGTATTCGTAGTTAAGTAATAAATATAGGACAAAAACGAGAGTCGCTTAAAGTTATTATATTGATGTACAACCATAAAAAAATATAACTGTGTACAGTTAATCTTGTGTAAAACAATCTTCGCCATCGCCAGTGTACCGTAACAGTATATATGTCAAACTCATAATGTCATTAATGTCATATCTGACTGCTGTCGATGTTGAAATTATAAACAAACACGTGAGGTTGAGTTTCGTGGTTATATTTTAACTAAACACCTATAAAATGAAGTTAAAACAGAAAAAATCTCCAAAAAAGATACTATCAGACAAAATAGCGGATGCGCTTACACTAAAACCGCGTGCAGATATAGAGGATGATCAGGTATTTGGCACAAAACCGAAAACAGTCACGCGTGAAGATGTAGACTCGTCTGATAGCGAAATCGATGCTGCTATCAGTGATTTTCGCAAACGAAACGTTGCTTTATTAAGTGAGATTAGTAAAAAATATGAGGGAAACGTCGTTTCGCGTAAAGATTTGGAAGAAACGGATGAAGATGAGTATAGTGATCTCGATGATGTTCCGACCGTTCAAAAGCAACTTAGCAACAAAAAACAAGACATTTCAGATTCCGAAGACTCAATTTCTGAAACAGAGCTACCAAAAACAGTAAAAGAAAATTCAGATAGCTCCGAATCTGATGCGGAAAGTGAGGATTACAGCATCACACAATTCAAAAAACAGTTAAAAGAAGATTCTGAAGGAAATGAGGAGGATGACGTCAGCGGAGATGATGATGATGATGAGGGATACAGCATCACTCAATTTAAAAAACAGTTACAAGAAGATTCTGAAGAGAATGAGGAGAATGGAAGTTATGACGACAATGAAGATGATGATGATGACGATGGTGAAAGAGATGGATATGACATCAGTCAAATGGATGAACCAATGAAAGAAACATTTGAACATATAAAAAAACGAAACATTTCTGAGGAATCTAAGAAAGGAATCGCTGTGAGGAATCAGCTCTTGATATGGGAAGGATTATTAGAGATGAGGATTCACTTACAAAAGTGTGTCAATACTGTAAATCAGATGCCACTACCAGAAACTTATAACGAGATGAAGGAAAATAGTGAATTTGTTGAAGAAACTAATAATACTAAGGCTAATATTGCTACTGTTTTGGACAAGTAAGTATCAGTGCCCTTAGCACAAATAACTATCGAAGTTATAATCTAATAGTAATAGTAATAATCAAATAGTATGTGTGTGAAGCCCGCCAATCACAATCCGTTCCCTCAATACCTTTGTGTTTCCTACTATAGACACAGTATTCGTCTTGTAGGTACTAACTGTTGCTCATAGTTGCCATATAATCTGCTCGTAATTTAATAGAACTCAAATAATATATGGGAATATGCTTATTTATTAACATTTGGATTTCTGCCTGCCTGCCTTGGATAGTAGTGTGAAGATACATAGCCATATGTTACTGAGTGATAAGGTAGCTTTCTAATGGCAATAGAATGATTGAAATTGGTCCAGTAGTATTTAAATTTATTCATTATGTACGAATATTAGTATAGATATAGCACCTACAATACATATAATAATTTACTGCCAACTATATGCCCAGCAGTAAGATATTACTTACAGCTGGGATATAATTGACTAGATGGGTGATCTGCCGTTCAATATAGGCCATTGCACCCAATTCCGGTTCAAAACTAAAAGCAAGCAGCAACAGAAATATATGTACAGGAAACATTAAACTTTTTTTATTTTTTTTTAACATTCCAGCTGATTAATAAACAACTCTTGTTTACAGGTTAATGACACTACAAAATGTGCTGTTGAATAATTATTCCGAAACAAAAACACTGGGTAACACAAAACATAACGCAAAAACGGGAGAAATGCCTAAACCCCAGGAAGACAGTGACGAAGAAATTCCTAGTGATACAGACAATGAAGAGATACCATCAGACACAGATGATGAAACACCTAAAAATGATAAACCAACTATTAGTAATATTAAAAATGGTGTAAGTAAGAAACGCAAACTTGAAGAATATGAAAGTGAACTATCAAACACACACAAAGCCTTTAAAACATTTAGAGACAATTCAATACAGAAATGGAACGATAAAACTCGTATTGCAACCGCTACCAGCATCAAAAACGCACCTACCAACTCAGTTTTACAACAAATTTCATACATATTATCAGATAGAGAAAGGTTGATAAAACGTACACAGTTGAAACGGTCTGAATATGATATAATAGGTTACAAAAAAGAAGAAATACCTGAAAATAATGATGATAATGAGACAGAGGAGAATTTACGTCCGAAAGATCGCAAAGCAGTTGACGAATACATACCAGAAATATTTGATGACAGTGATTTCTATCACCAACTTTTAAGAGAATTGATCGAATGTAAATCTGCAGATATATCAGATCCCGTGCAATTGAGTCGTCAATGGATAGCTTTACAACAAATGAGGAGTAAAATGAAACGTAAGGTTGATACCAAAGCGACTAAAGGAAGAAAGATTAAATATGTAGTTCATAATAAGCTTGTTAATTTTATGGGCCCAGAAAGGAATCTTTCATATACTGATGAGAGTAAAAATGAATTGTATAGTTCTTTGTTTGGCAAATTATTTGAACAGAATAATGTAAGTGTAGATACCAATGGTTTTAATATAAAAAATTAAATACGTGTAAAATGTTTTATTGTAGTATCCAATGGTTAAAATCTGAGATAAGGTGATGTATATACAGTATTTCAACTACCATCATTTTTTGAGTTTCATCCCGCGCACGCTCAAGCTGTGGAATGAACTCCCTGCCGTGGTTTTCCCAAGCGACTACAATATGCGGTTCTTCAAGAAGGTTTCTAAAGGGTAGTCAGCACATGTGTGTCGCCTCTGGTGTTGCAAACGTCCATAGGCCACGGTGACCGCTTCCCATCAGGTGGGCCGTGTGCTTGTCTGCCACCTAAGTGGTATAAAAATAAACCTGAAAAATCATAAAGTTATATTTAGAGAATAATGAAAATAATACACGTATAAAAATAAACCTGAAAAATCAAAAAGTTATATTTAGAGAAACTAAGTGTGTGAATGACATGCTTACCTTTACACAAAACCTAGGTGTGGAAAAAGGAACGTGAGAGCATACGAACCGTGAAACTTTTTTTATAAACCATTATCAACTTTGACTAAAATTGATATTACTTAGTTAATATCTCAATACTAAAAGCCACTGACATTTTAAATTCGGTAATGTAGAGCTTATTCAACTATTTACGCCAGTAATATAAAATCTGTGAAAAACAGATCTTAATGCCTTCTGTTAAGTGTTTCTTACTTTAATATTTTTTGATACTGGGTAAAGATAAGCTTCAATTAATTATTCCATCGCAATCCATTGCTGGACATAGGACTAGCCCAATGTGCACCATTGCTTCCGATCCTTCGCCTTCCAATCAGTCCGTCCTAGCCATTAAGAAATATTTGAATAAATACAAGCTTAGTAATACCTACACTACCTTTCGAAGTACGAGTAGCTTACCTACCTACATTATGCGTGTTGGACGAATGCATTATTTTGACGTTGACCGATTTGCGTGTTGGACAATGTGCGCCAGAAGGTAGTTATATAGCAGGTGTAGGTAGGTACAGCTTTGCAGGTGAGGTTCTATTGACCCCGGAGATTAATGCCTAGGCGAAGCCGCCATAATAGGAGGATATTGATTGAATTGACGCTTAGAGTATGATTAACAGATGGACTCAATGTTCCTAAATGGTAAATGATCATAACATAAACTCACGCCTATATCCAGAGATGTACAAAATACTTTTCGAAAAGTATTTAAATACAAAATGCAAATACTTTTTTATTCCTATATCCCCGAAGCGGTAGGCAGCGGTGCTAGCACCCACATTTCGATAGTTTATGTCTAAGTCCCTATGTAATAGGTGGCGAGCCTATTGACATTAACCGGGCACTTATAAACCTGCTATACATACACACATAACTTCGAAAAGCATCGAGAAGCATGAGAGAAGAATGGTGTGTGCCATGGTAAAACCTGGTATTGAACATTACCCAACCACTAGGCTACCGCCACAGTCAGCTGTTATATTTAGTAATCAACATAGGCCATGTCGATAACTAAGCTGAACATGAAAAATAAATAAAATTGCTAGGAATTTCATTCTTACTTATAATCAACATTACTTGCTTTAAATTAAGTTAATATGGTCACGTTAGCGCTGCGTGTGCGCATGCCGGTGTCGTGTACACAGACTATGCAGCGGTGATGTGTGGTCTAACCGTTATCGGAGCCTAGACTGTGAACCGCAGTGACGACGACATTCGCAGATATTGAAAGGTCCATCTTTAATTAATTTTAATATGATAAATAATAATAATAATTATTAATAAATATTCTAAGTCACTATGTAGCGCTATCTAGACGACCTCGGTGGCGTAGCGGTAGTGAACGCGACTACTACGCAGCAGGCGCGGGTTCGAGCCCCGCTCAGTGCAAATATTTGTGTGCATGAATATAAATATGTCTTGGTCTGGGTGTTGCTATGTATAACGTGTAGGTAATGTATTTACAAAAAAAAAATATTGAACTCTAACAGAGTTAAACTATGCTAACGTGGGTCTTGGTGGCGTTGTGTAGATTGTCCTCGAATATTTATATTTATTTAACTTGCATTATGCGATCTAGAATGCAAATACTTCGATTTTTTTTTGTGAATGTATAGGTAGGTACATATTAAAGTACGTAGAAACACCCAAACCAATGTAAAAATCAGAAAAGACGTATACATACAAAATATATTTGCCCTGAGCAGTCGCAACGCTCTCAAAGTACAGTGGACCTTAAAACGTATAGAGGCGGACCACGTGTTGAGCTTTGTTCTTTGCACTTGCGGAATATTGACCCATACGAAATAATAATTATCTCCTCGGGTAAGAAGTCTTTTTAGTTGCTTTGAGGTTCTTTTCTACAACAATTGCTATTACTACCGTTGGGATTGTTAATTGAGCGGTGGGTTCCCCTTCCGCCTCCAACATATTTTCTTATGAGAAATATATAAATAACCCATGTTTAGGTACCTAACGTTTTTTTAATAACACAGTAAATTGAACAGTTCCTTTTTAAGATTCATATGTGCACACAATGCAAATGGATATCTTCTGAAATATCATAAAATATAAAATAGGATTCACTAAAATTAGAGGTCCACCGCAATCGAATCATAAGCTTTCTTCTTTACGAATTCATTCTTGTATCGCTAGTTTACCTAACTTTAATTCCTGTGTCGGTACACTTTTTATGTGTCAATCAATCAAACAATTAGGCTGTCTCAATCCACTGTTGGACATAGGCGAGAGGCTATGCTATGCTAATGTTGGAAAGCTGTGGCTTATTGTTTCCACGCTGACCCGGTCGTTACTTTTTTAAAAGTGACAATTTATAAAATGTGTGTAGTCATGATATAAAATGAAGTAAGAAAATAATAATCCGTCAAGTTCCTGCATGCGTTATCAGATTTAATGGTTAGGTCGAGTTAAAGGTTATCAGCGAACTCACTACATAAACACCACACACCGCTATCAGCGAATGATTAACCTCATATTTGTGAGATTTCGTGACAATCTCAGATTCCAATGAATACGGACCTTCAGGATCTTCATTCTGTAAATCTTTTCTTAACTTTGACGAGCTCTGGAGCGTAACGGTAGAGTCTGACTGCTATTCATGACTTCTTTGAGATTAAGCACAACTTCAACGGAGAAAAATCTTAGCTACTTATGTGTGTTTTTTCCTTTAGAATTAATATCTAGGTACTTCAGTTATTTGAGTCTAATTGATTATTGAAGCGGGTTATATTTATTTTTGTAACCTATTATTGTTTTTTTATGAATTATCGAAACTGCTAAAAGATGATTTTTAGTATTTAAATTGGACAATGTGAATGTCTACAAGGGCTTTGAGTTGTTGTCGATAGTTCGCAAGAATATTGGTAGATGGCTCTAATGTCGCCTAAGACACAAGGTAGAATTTTGAATGTTTTAGACATGGCCCGTTAGCTCAGTGGTCAGAGCATTCCCCCTGGAAGGGACTGGTCGCAGGATCAAGCCCTGTCTGGGCATTCACTTCTTTCCAATGTTATTCGATTAGTTAACTATATGCTTCAAAATTTTATTAAAAAGATGTTCATTTTGTTTTGAACACTCTTTGCTATCACTCTAATATCTGACCTTAGCCTGTGAACAACATAGGGAAATTAATTCATGAGTCTATAACTTTGTGAATATTCATAAAATAGTGAATATTCACGAGGACACGGCTGGTTTTGATGTATTCATTAAACCATGACCGGTTAGCGGAATATCGGAAATAGTTGCATGTCACAATTGATAATGTAATTACTGAATCGATTTGGGTTAAATCTACATCTACACATCATCACTACATAGTATAAAACAAAGTCGCGTTCTCTGTCCCTATGTCCCTTTGTACGCTTAAATCTTTTAAACTACGCAACGGATTTTGATGCGGTGTTTTTTAATAGATAGAATGGTTAAAGAGGAAGGTTTATATGTATATAACATCATGCTACGACATTCGTTGCGTAGTTCTAAAGATTTAAGCACACAAAGGGACAAGAAAAATAGGGACAGAAAACGCGACTTTACTTTACTTTACTATGTAGTGATGATAGTGATTACTGGTTTTCTTTATTTATTAAAGATTGATATGTATTGTCATGTACTCTTCAAAAAGAACATCTGACATGTTGCGTCTGTGTGGACGCTTAATCATACCGGTTTTTTATAAATATATTTTTCTATTTCTGCATTTTTATTTGTCATTTATACATTCATAATCACTTAAATACGAATCGTTAAAAAAACGTCTTATTGCCTACACGGCATATTGTTTAAATACAATTTGTTTTGAGATTTTTTTAAAGACATTTCGAGCGTACAACACAGAAATAATGAAATAGCTGCCAACACTGCAAAACGTAACAGTGACTATGAGGATCGTCAAGAGGGGTCGCTCATATATTATTGGTCAGGGTTTATATGCATTTTGTTTCATCATGTCATTTTGCGCATAAACTTCTAAAGCTGCTGCGCCACTAGTGGCCATTTTTGTTTTTACTGAATCGCGGAATGTTTTAAAAAAATGAAGCTAAGAATAAAAAAGTATTTTGTATTTTACAAACCATTTTACAAATACAAAATACGTCTCGAATAGTATTTCAAATAAAATACAAAATACTTTTTAAAAAAAGTACTTAAGTACAAAATCCAAAATACGTATTTTGTATTTTGTATTTGTATTTTAAATACAAGTATTTCAAATATGTCACAACTCTGCTTATAACTTGTACTTATACTTACTTTACTATGTAACCCAAGGTGAAAAAAACCGCATACAATACCTACAGCTAACTTTTAAACAGCGGTGCTTGCTTTATAATGTTCGTACATCGTGTTGAGAGACTTTGGATTGTATCGTAAACATGTCAGATTGTTTAATTATAATAATTATGTATGATATTGGATAATACCTACTAGTATGTAAATATACTAGTTCTTATCGATTACAGACTTGAGAGGCTCAAAGCTCTCAAACTGTCATCACCAGATGAACGGGTATGACAATTTTTAAGAGGTGCCGGCGCGATTAGCCTATTATGCCCAAGTTCAAAGATTCCTTAGCAATGTTGTACCTCCTAGAAAACATTTTTTTTTTCAATTTTTGCTTTAACGATGTCGAAGAATATATTTTTCTTTTTTTTATTCAAATTTTGGTTCGATATTGAATTAGGTAATTGACGTCCGTGGCGCGGCGGTAGTATACGCGACTGCTACGCACGGGGCGCGGGTTCGATCCCCGCTCAGTGCATGCATGAATATGGCTGTTTGCACTGGTCGTGCCTCGGTCCCGCTTGCTATACAAACATCTAGGGCAGTCGTTACGGGTAGTTGGAGCTCTTAAAATTCCAACCAGTCTAACTTGGAATTTCGATATCGTCATTGGTCATTGGACCATTGGTTGTGGAGGTCACATGGCAGCCGCTTCACGGAAAATATTGAAGTTCAGCCACTTCACAGATAGACTGGACAGCCGACCCTAACTAAGTTGGGAAAAAGTTCAGAGAACGATGATTGAATTAGGTAATTGATATAATACGTATACATAATGTAGATATTTGCATCATATTAAGAATGTAAACATTTTGAAGCAAGTAGGTCCTTATAGTAGATAACTTCTCTTAAATAAATAATTCGGAAAAGTCAACATACAGGACGGGACCGACTACGATTGTATTAGTGTGTAATTTGGGAACAAAATGGCCTAAGTACTTTACTTCCAATTGCCCTTCTGTTAAGAGCTTATTCGAGGCGTGCAAAGTGTACAGAATATATGATTTTAGATTGACATGGTCATTTACGAGGCGAGTGTCTGGCACCCGGTGATTCGTAAGTTCACAAAACCCAAACAAACGCCATCTCCTAAAACCGTGCGAGCCGATACAGTGAGTGTTGTGTGTCGTGATCGAGTGCAATGTGAGAACGCGGACAGTGGTAGTGGTGACGCGCGTAGTAAACGAGTAAGAAAGAGGGTAGACCGATACGGTTGGCCTCAATAACAACTAGCTCGTCATCAGTACACCGTGATCATGGCGCTTGCAACAGCGTCGAAATATCGGTTACACGAAGAAACTAACAAACATGGTAAATATCCCGTACGATTTAACAGTGAATATGTACAGAATATTTTCATCAAGAACCGGCGGCGGTTCGGTGAGTCTTTCCTATGTCGCACTATTAGATCTTGGAATTCTTTACCGGCTAACGTGTATCCTTTCTGCGGGTCGTGGTACGTGATTCCTTAAGCGGGGCGTGAAAAGCATCTGATGAGGCCGTCAAGCTGAGCGCCACTATTGTAACATTGTACGTGTTTGTAATGGTGACCGTTTTTTCTGAGACTTTGCTTTAGCTCACCATCCAGCGACCTGATGAATTGTCGTGTCCTTTAAATATATAAAAAATGGTGACTAAAGTGTCATCATGCTTTTTTTTTTCTTATACTACGTAGGTGGCAGGCAAGCACAGGCTCCACCTGATGGAAAGCGGCCACCGTGGCCTATGAACGTGTGCAACACTAAGGGTGTCACACACGCGCTGCCCACCCTGAAGGGAAAGGGGCGGAGCTGGGAAAGGGTGGGGAGGCTAGGAAGGGGAGGGGAAGGAAGGCTACAGTGAGCTCTGGCTACCCTACTTACCGGCGGGAACACAACACGATGGTTATTATGACGGCGGTCTTCTGTAGGGCGAAGGTACTTCCCCAGTTGGACAGCTCATTTCGGACGGGAGATACCGTCGTGTCCTACCTCCGTATTGCTTACCTAAATACTGTAGTCACCAACAGTCACGTAGATAATTACATCGAAACAACGTTATAATGAGAGTCCTATTACACAAAAGCGATAATTAATGAAGGCAATTTATATATTCATTTAATTATGAAGAATGGTTGGCATTACCATTATTGCAGTGTCACGTTTAATATTCGGCTCGTCAGTCGAATTTTTCGGAGATAATATAATTAATACCGCCATTGCAAGTGCCATTTTAGAACTACATAGGTACAAATAAAAACTTAAAAATAAGATTTAAGTCTTTGTTTGTTTAATATTAGGTGGTACATGTACATACAGGACCTCTCTGAACTATATAAATGATAACATTTTCTCCATTATTTACTTGTAACGATTCTGCTACACACTATATAAGTAGACGTTTTCCTCCATCTATCCCAGATGTAATACTGAATTCGAAGTTATATTTCGACCAGCATGTTGAAAATATTATCACGAATGTATGACATCATTATTCGAACCTGTAATCATTTTAAGCGACCTTCTACATGCTATTATACAAACCTTTATTACGTTCTCAGCTGGAGTTTGCAGTGCCTTTTTGGTCTCCTCTTTACAACTGTTACGAAAAGAATTGAAATGGAAATTGCATGAAATCAGTGCATGAAAAATCCTAAGGTCAATGAATTACAGGTATTGCCATTCAAGACTGGCACTACTATTTTGAGACCCTTGAACATCATAAACTTCTTAGTCTGGAGGCTTGATACTGGATACATGAAATTTATGTAACAACAAATACGATTGGATTGGTTGGTAAGTTTGACACACTAAAAACTGTAAGCTTTCATTAATACGTATGATATAATCTATAAAATTTATACTTTATTGGGACACAATACATTTAATGTATTGTGTCCCAATAAAACGAAAAAAAAAACAAACAAAAAATTAATAGAACTTTATTACTTTATTTACATAATATTATCTAAATAATAATATAAAAATGGGTATACAATATATAGAAATGTACAGTTTCAGCCTTGTGTTATTATTATATTGCAGAACAGTAGGTCCCACGCAGCACTTCCTAGAAACACATGGAAAATGGGACGGTAGGCAAATCTGCGTTATGTGGAAAATGTTTTTCCCAAACGCAGATTTGCCTGCCGTCCCATTTTCCATGTGTCTCTAGGAAATGCTGCGAGGCAGTCACAACTGTGTAAGGAGGCTAAGGGCTATAATTATTAAATAAAGACAAAGATTTGATTTCTGAACTTACGTCACAGATTAATAAATAGTTACTACGCCTACGTAGGTACTCATTTTTCTCAACAAATAGTTACACAGCGGTGCAAACAATAATAACTAAAAAACAAACACTTAAAACAAAACTGCAGACACATTTGCAGTTCGCATCGTTAAACCGACATGTTTGCGCGCAGCTAACGAGTGGAGCAATTGACAACAAGGAGGTGTCATGTCACTCTGGGCGAGCGGACCACGTGAAGAGGTGAGGCGGGAAATTAAGTCTGTCAAACGAAACAACCTCTATAAAAAATTTTTTTTTTTTTTTTATTTATGGCACGTCAAATTTGACTTCACCTCGTCTGATGTTAAGCTGAAGGCAAAGTCTCATGAAAGAGGGTCACCATTGCAAACACGTTCAGTGCTACAATGGTGGCGCTCAGCTTGACGGCCTCTTAAAGGACCCGGGACTGTAAGGAAGAAGGAAACACGTGCGCCGGCAAGGAATTCCAGAACTTAATGGTGCGACAGAGAAAAGACTCACCGAAACGCTTGGTAAATATGAAGGTGGGACAGTGGACTTCTATGTATACAAGCGGTTCGGTGAGTCTTTCCTCTGCCGCACCATTAAGTCTTGAAATTCCTTGCCAGCTCACGTGTTTCCTTCTTCGTACAGTCACGGGTCCTTTAAGCGAGGCGTGAAAAAGTATCTGATGAGGCCGTCAAGCTGAGTGCCACCATTTTAACACTTTACGTGAATTTAATGGTGATCCTCGTTCCTGATCTGATCCCGTTCCTTGTCTTGAGTTTATCATCAGCCGGGGTGAAGTCAAATTGACGTGTCCTAAATAAAAATTAAGTGTTCAGAATGACAATTTTGAGATGGTTCCGTAGTTGATATGGCCATGGAGATAATTTTATACTTTTTAATTTGATTTCCTAGTGAAGCCTTGTCATTTTATACCCATGACTAGTGAAATATAAAAAGTTTCACATGCAGCACCAGTGGTAGTGTTGTAACGCGTAGCAGAACTCGTAAGAGGGTAGATCGATATTACTCTAAGACTTTTTCACCGTCAACCGCGAGTACCTACTTCAGTTCCTTTCTGATCACGGTGCTATTAACAGCACGTAAACGTAGTGTAAATACCTGGATATCTCTAATATTGGAATTGGAAAGTATTTTCTACGACGATATAATCTTAGCTTGTGTAGGACTCTCACCGCTAAAATTAGAAAAACACTCGATCGGGGAGTATCAGTGGAGTAGGCCAGTATTTGAAGGTCTTAGAAAATAATTCTACGAGAGTGAGGTACTTGAAACTCGAGAGGAATGTGAGTCCTCGCCATGTTTTTTTTTGACGTGACAACGTCTTATAAATTGGCTTGCCGGGTGACACTTCAAGAAACTGCGTTACGCTCCGCTCACGTTATGCGCTCACAATGAGAGCGAGTGAGAGGCACGCGTCCCTTCCACTCGGGCATGGTTAGCCCGCCTAAGAGCGAGAGAGACAGACATACCACTCAAAGTCGTTGTCACGTAAAACTTTCGCCCGTATACCGACTTTACAGGCAACCAATTTTTTTTTTTTAATATTGTTTATATCAATACACGTTATATATTTAACGTCGCTCCATAGAGTGCTTGATAAAATACTCATGTTTATTTTTCTGTAATGTTACAATCGGAGAATGCTCATTACAATTGTAATTGTACCTATGCTTAAGTTTATCAGCACATTTAGAATACATACAATAGTGATTAAATGAACCCGGGAACCGAGATGAGTTTATCCAATACAACCAGATAACACTAAAATGATTATGAATATCTTTTAAGGTATATACAAAACACATTATAAACACCCTTTAACCTTATTCCTTTGCAGTTTGGGTACCTACCTTTTATGAGTTTCGTGTTACACCTATATTTTCATAAATAGTTAAGTTTTAACTAAGTCTAATAATATTGTGGTTTCGAATCTTCATAATATAAATTAGTATACTCCTTGGAACGCTGTCCTATTGAGAATGTGAATGAGCGTGGAAAATGGGCCTAACGAATTACGATTAACAGGTTTTGAATTCGAATGCTTTTCATTAAGTACACTACAAACGCGACTGGAACACATTCTTAAGAAAAGTAATTGTGTTTAGTTAAATTTCGGTTCATTTAAATAAAAATACATAAAGCACGTGTATACAACAGAACTATCAAAATATTTATTCTAGAACGTATTATCACGCTAGCACTTGTCACTCATGTCGCTGTGCTACCGAGATAACGTCTGGGCGGGCCGCCCGCCCCGAGACGCCTCCAGTAGCAATAGTGCGCGCGGACGAAACAAACGCATACACGTTTACGATACCGGCAACAAACAAATAGACTAGTAAATAACATCACTAGTGATAGTGAACTTCGACAATTCAAATTTTCAAGTATAGAATATAAATAGTGATAGTGTTTTTTTTTCTTTTTGTGAGTGAAAGTGAAGTGTTCAAAAAGTTTGGATGCAACGAAACTTTTTGTAAGTATTACATTCATTTGTTTTTAAAATAGTTTGTAAAGTTTTTATATTACTTTTTAATAGTGTATAATTTATTTAATTAGATAATTTGAAAAAACATATGTCAGGGAACTGCGAAATTCGAACAATGCGTAATTTAAATTGTATAACTTAACTAAAAAGTTATTTCATATTTCGTTAGGGTTTATAATTATGTTCTTGAGAGTGTTAATTTGAATAACATCAGCACAAATCGTAATCGCATCTGTTATGCTAAAACAATATGGAGCGATTCAAAATAAGTGATACTTGGATTAAAAAGCAATACTTAGATTTCGTTAGGTATAACAACGACTGACTGACCTGCGCAACTTCGCCTCCATCACAGAATATAAACCCATTTTATGTAATATTTTTTATTTCTGTTCCGCACCTTTTTGTTTAATGTATTTTTTTTATTTATGACACGTCAATTCCACTTCACCTCGCCTGATGTTAAGCTGAAGGCAAAGTCTCATGAAAGAGGGTCACCATTGCATACACGTTCAGTGCTACAATGGTGGCGCTCAGCTTGACGGCCTGAACAGATGTGTAGTAAATGACCGTATCAAGCTAAAATCATACAGAGTACCACTAGTCTAGTTCATATCGAGTGAATACGTAGCCAGTAACTCAATTTGTCACATAGTTGGCACGCATATTCTCTTAATTGATTGATCACGATTCTCTAAACACGCGTGGTGATAATTTACAAGTCGCTATCAATTGATTACGACATTATTTGACATGATTTACAAGTTAATGATAATATTTTTATAACAATTGCCAATAGTATGAAACGATTTTTATATACAAATTAAAATTGTTTTTTTTATTCTGTCATCTTCATTCTCTGAGCCTATTCACAACTCAGTTGGGGTTGGTTTTCTAGTTTAACTAAGATGTGGCTGAACTTCGATATTTTCCGTGAAACGATTGCCATCGGACTTCCACAACCAAATTGGCGATATCGAAGTTCTGTAGTTAGGCTAGTCGGACTTTTGAGGGCTCCAACCACCCGTAACGAGTGCCATAGATGTTCGTATGGTAATCGGGACTGACGGCTTAACCTGCTCGATGCACGACCAGACCAGTGCAAATAGCCATATTCATGCATACAAATATTTACACCGAGCGGGGATCGAACCCGCGCCTTCTGCGTAGCAGTCGCGTTCACTACCGCCACGTCACAGAGACAGACTGATGTTTTTTTCTGTTTTGACATTTAAACTTTCAAAATATCAAAATTAAATTAAAGGTTAGTTTAGCAAATGACCATTGGTTTGAAACGCGGTCCCGGCCTGAGAAGACACCAGCAAGAAACTCAGCGGGCTTTTCTTTTTCTATTTACAAACAATTACCTACTTAGTCCACAAACAATATTTTGCTTTAGAGGTTGAGTGAACTCATTTTCGAATTTGGAATATAATCTTGGATTTTAAATACTCTCAGTACCTACGCTAACCACCCCACGGTAGCCATACGCGCCCAAGTATGAATTTGAATAAAATGAAATTTGCTCTAGTATCTTCCAACACACGTCACGGCTTCGAATTTACCAATTGTCAACCAATATCAAACCAATGAGATTCCAGAAAATGTCAAGGCTATTAGCCTTTTTTGCTATGGCATTAAATTCTAAAATTGCCATGGCATCGTGTAGAGTAAAGACACGATGTACCTAATGAGGTCTTTTTCATTAAATTTTGAACTCTAAGACAATATTGATAAGGACAAAAATTCAATGGCAATTCTTGTGATTTCATTGGTATAACAATGTAGAATCGAGGTCCTGGTTTATTCTCGCTGTCTTATATCTAACTCTTCATTATATACAAACACCTAAGTAACAAATAGAAATGATTCCGACGGAATCTGGCTTAATATTTTTTTTATTTTTTATTAGGGGAGCGTACATTCATATATATACAACATTTAGGTTAGTACACGCCAATTACAAGCTTCCACCAGTTATATAAAGCAAAATTGTTAACAGTGCTCAGCTAGGACAGGAATAAGATTGAGCCAATAGAAATATCAACATCTATACACTTTCAACAAAACACTTCGTTAGCCATCATCTACCTAAATACAAAGCAATCTCATCAAAGTCTGTCAAAACGTTTTAGCTAAAGTAATGATGTTTATGTTTAGTTCTGTATTTTTTATAAATTATCTAACATTTCAGTTTACATTAGTCCAAAGTTAAGGAGAACAAGGGTCTCGTTTACCAATAAAATTGCACACAAGACTTTGGATATAATTGTTAAATTGTCTGATTGACCCCGTTGCAGTCGATGACCCAGATGCCAGTCCAAAGTAATTTTAGGAGAACGAGGATCTCGTATTTTTCAATAAAATTGCACAAAAGACTTTGGATACAATTGTTAAATTGTCTGATTGACCCCGTTGCAGTCGATGACCCTGATGCCAATATGAGTTTGATTCTTATTGATACAAATATAAAATTGTCCATTTTTACGTCTAAATATAAAAATAAAGACTGATGGCAGGTACACACTAATTCATTAGTGTAAAATGTCCATTACGATGTTAAAAAACTATTGATACCTAGGTCACGTTGTATTCACAGAAATAGTAACATTTAATTCATGAATCATATGCATTCTTAAGACATGTATCTAAATAGGTACGTGAATTATTAAGTACAGTGCAAGAGTTTTTATTTGACATATCGGGAAGAATTGTAAGATCGACTTGCTTCAGTTTTAAGGTCGTTTTTTCTTCTTCTCGTCTTTTCTGGTACATCAGTTTTTTATCGTTCGAAAATCTCTAGCACCTCACTGTCTGTTTGGTACCTACCAAGTTAAAGTACCTCGTACCTACTTTTCATGTCTTCGCTTGCCGGAGTTAAGATATCACATATCCCTCTAACCCTATTGTCATCCATGAAACCTGTCACCGCAGAAACTCGTCGATTTAGCCGAATTCTCCCTCTTTGAGAAGAAGCAAGAAATAACAGTATAATAACAGAATAATAGTCAGGAACTGTACGTACAATCTGTCTATTCTTAGACTAATATTGTTATGTAATTGCTTAACGCTTATTATATTAACGTAGGTGCTCAATTTAATATGTACAATATTCCCAATGATGTTGACGGCAATTTTATCTGTAAGAGTTACGTCACACATATTCGTCAATATGACCTCCAGTTCTCCGTCACAAGTTTTAATCATCGACAATAACAGAAATACTTAATTGTACATTTAATTTGTTTCTTCGAAAAATGTCTCATAAGTTTGTTAATTTAAGATGTTAACCGTCTTGAAAACGGCAACGGATGGACTTTACACCATTGTTCTACTTTTTGTTATACTAGTATAACAAGCAGGAAAAAAAAATCATATCTGTTCTACGTGGACAGGAGAAGTATCAGGAATTTTACGGTCGTTTCGGAGTGAAATATTTTGGTTACGAAACCGCCTGCCTCACGGAGTACAGAATAGCGGCGCTCCAAGATAGTTGGGTAATTATATGTTTGTATATGTAGCTCCGTGGCTCTGCGGTTAGGGCACTCTCCCTGTAAGGGATAGATCATGGGTTTGAGACCCGTCGGAGCATTCACTTTTCCCGATCTAAATTGGTTTATTAATGAATATGCATAACTGATCCGGCCAACTTCATTCTGCCATATAATTGAGTAACGTTATATTACCATGAGGTACCTTATTATAGATGACCATAGAAGTCAACCGGGTCCGTATAACCCCATACGCCCACGAATCTATCAACACTCACCCATAAAGATTTTAACAGCCCAAGCAAATACATATACTCTACATCTCCGTGCCGTCATGCGCGGGTCATATAGATTTTTACGCGAACTAATTAAAATTTGTTTACACGTAAATTTCAAAATATGTTAACCCGGACAAAAATAATAACCTACAAAATAAAAATAATCAAAATCGGTCCAGCCGTTCTCGAGTTTTAAATGTAACAATTTTGAACTTTCTCTTAGGTATATAACAAAAAGAAGAATATACAGCATTGTAATTACATAGATAAATCTAAATCTATTCTATCATCATTAAAATCTGGCGACCTTCTAGTTCACAGTTTTGTTTATTATTCTTTTTACTTTATTTCGTAGTACATCAACAATAGATAAATAGTGTAAGAACAACAAATTGACCATTATTTGTAATTATGTTTTTATATATAATTGAGAGCCAAGTGTATCTGTGAGTAAACTTATCTGCAACGCCTAACAAGGTCAAATGATAAATGGTAAAGATGATTCTTCTATTATTATAAACTCATATTGTTTATGATTTAGAAAAACATCACAGATACTTGTTTACAGATAGTTGTTCCACTTTTCGCTGAATATGGGTTGTTAGGAGAACAATCCCGAAAACGAAAATACATTTTATCAAAATGCATTTTATACTATACTGATTTTTAAACCATTTAAAGAGTATTATTACGTGAAAATTAAATTAATAGTATAATTGCGTGAAATGTAAATGCTAATAAAAGGGCATAAAAATCGTGGTACTTATCAAAAAAGAAGAATTGCGATAAAAAAAGTAGCCCAATTGTGTTAAAATGGTCAGAAGAATTGCGATAAAAAGTAACCCAATTTTTTTAAAATGGTCAGCAGTATTCCCTGTTTTTGTTTTCAGGAGTTTCTTCTAATACCCTGTATGTTGTTCGATTCTACGGGTATAAGTAATCTAACCAAAATCTCAGAGTCTGATGGCTTGACGTTTTGTAAGTCCCATTTTAACGTTTTGTAATTTTCCTTGAATGGTTTATACAGAATAAATATTTTTGAATATTGAATTCATGATGATATATCTCAAGTCTATTCTCTGATTGCGAGGTTCTGAAGCAGCTTTTCCCTTTGAGGTTAAGCACCGAACAGTAGTAGTCTTTGCTAATAGCAAGATAAACAAATCAAAGGTGAAGGGGTTAAATGAATACAAAAATAACGTACAAAACGTTCTAATTTTAAACATGTCAGTTAATAACTAACCACTCTCTCAATCCATCATGGCCGAAAAACAAACCCAAACCAACAAAGTTTACTTAATTCACTAAAACATGACAGCACTATTACAAATCTCAAATTTTCAATTTCTCAATCAATTATTATGTACCTATCCGCTTAAATACGTGTACCTCAGATCAAAGTGGCTAAATCGAAAAGTTATAATGAAATTTATATGTTATTTCATTTACTTTACCCCATGTTCAATGTTGGTAAGCTTTGGTGTAGAGAATATGTTTACCTTATTATTTGCTTTGACTATAAAACTCCCGAATAAATATGTTATTTCGCTCGGAGAAGGGAATAAGGTTTAAAGCAAAGGTGAACGATATCGCTGTAATCATGTTTAGCATGAAATACATTTCACGATAAGGATTTTGGTGAATGGTTGAATTTATTTTTAACTTTTTTATTTTTCAGTTATTTTATACCTTTCCCTTCTATTCAGTTCTATTTTAAATCGGCGTCAAAAGCTCATTAAAAACCATTTTGTTAAAATAAACAGTTTTAACGAAATGAATATTTTTTTATAGTATCACGCCTATATCACCGAAGGGGTAGGCAGAGGCTAGTTTCAATATAGTTAAAAGTTTTAATAAAATTAATAATTTTAATGCAATAAATGGTTTAAAAAGTTCAGTTTGAAAATTAATAATTTTAATAAAAACACATTCTTTGTAAATACATATATTACGACAAGATGGGGTGAAGATTTAAGTTTGTTACTGTGCTGTCAGTGCAAAAGACATAGGAAAGGAGTTGAAGTCAAATGGACGTGCCCTACATAAATAAAAATCCGCATCTAGATCTCATAACATAAGAAAATTAAGCTGTGCTTACTCTAGATAGCGCTTTCTAGAATGGCATAGAATACCTACTTGTAAAACCGTCGTTTTTCTAATTTGAGCAATCTATTAGGAGTTATCATATCCTTATTGTATTCATAAAACCCCAGAACATGAATAATATTGTCATAATATATCTAAAATACAAAATTGATGTACGAGTAATTAATATCTTATTTGAATATTTCATATCAATGACTGCTTAGGCCGCAGTTACATTAGCAGATACGCGTTGCGACTACCAATAAATAAGCGTTTAAATAAAATTAATAGGTAGTATGTAAATCAAATCAAATAAAAAATCATTTATTCTGCATCTATAGACCAGTAAACGGCATCAACGGCAAAACGTCAATATCAATAATATTTTATCAAATGAGATGAACCTGAGAAGACTCCGGCAAGAAACTCAGCGAGCAACTTTTTTTTACTAAATTTTCAAACTTATTGATGGGCAAATCCCTAATTTCATTAGGGAGCTTATTAAAAAAGCGTATGTAATAACCCTGAAAAGAATTTGAAATTTTGTGGACTTTTTGTAGTTAGTAAGTACCAAGTAGCGACCTTTATATACCTACCAATCCCACCAGAGTAGGAGAGGTAGGTTATGTCGGACTCGAACTGACTAAAACGCTCGCCGTCTTTGGGACTTTAGTTGCCGGAGGTGAGATAGTAGCGAACATATCCCTCGCACTCCGGCAGACCCGGGACCCTCTCATTCGAGATGATTTCGAGGTGTAGGGACCACAGTGTTCCTGTCTAGCCCCCGGGTATGGGGTGGCGCGCGAGCGAGCCCTGAGTCCTCGCTTGCATCGCAGTGATGGCACTCGGACGTTGGCTCCTTCTGGATCCGATGCAGGTAATCCCCAAAGCACCCGTGCCCGGTGATCACCTGTGTCAGCCAGTACGAGAAGATAAAGTGTAGCCTCTCTAGCCAGTCCCCAATGATGAGCTTCAGATGCGACTGGAATTAATGCTAGGATGAAGAATAACTATTGAGCATATTTAAGAGAACAATTTTTTACTAGTATTTTCTTGTCTGTATTACTTAGTTTATCTTCGCTGGATTTTCAATGAATAATATGCTCGTATTTCTATAGCATATATCATACCATTTATTTCGCTCTTCATCGAATCGCAAATCGCTCTCCAATGTAGCCTCAACCTTACTCATATAGTCGTTTTTCCGAAAACACTTTCATATGCGTTAAGAATGTAATTCTGTTTATTGACATAATGAAATATTCGCTTTCATATAATATATTACATGTGAAATACAATCATAGTTACATTACAAAAACGTACATATTCCATTATGTTATAAAAGTAGTATATGATATGTTTGGTGGGAAGTGCAATACGTTGCTGACGCGTTTTCAACCATTTGTACAGCTTATCAATATATAATTATAGATAGAATTTCGCCAGGATAACCACTTTTCAACTTTAAAGTAAGAGTAAGTATGGAAACAAATAGAACAAGTTAGTTTGAAAACAAGTGGAACATGTTTTGTTCCATCTCAAAAATCCATAGAGCAAGAGTAATTATCGCTTAATTGCACTTTGAATGTGCCAACCAAATATAGTATACCAATGATTACCCGTCTTTCCGCCTGAGTGTAAGGCTATAGAAAAGTTATTTTTCTATTAGTACCTTTTCTCTGAGTGTACTATACTGGCTACGCCATTGCGAAACTCTTATTATTTTTTTATCTATTCACAATGTCAACGGAACGCATCATTTTGCAATGTTAGTAGGCTACAACATAGACATCGCTTAATTGCACTTTGAATGTGCCAACCAAATATAGTATACCAATGATTACCCGTCTTTCCGCCTGAGTGTAAGGCTATAGAAAAGTTATTTTTCTATTAGTACCTTTTCTCTGAGTGTACTATACTGGCTACGCCATTGCGAAACTCTTATTATTTTTTTATCTATTCACAATGTCAACGGAACGCATCATTTTGCAATGTTAGTAGGCTACAAGATAGACAAAGGATAAGTAGCGACTACACACATTCCTCCTCTTCCGTTTCCGTACGTAACTGCTACCAATAAAAACCGCCACGAGGCGGGTGTGGCGGTTCTTTTTTTCAGGGCGAAATTTTGACACGGTTCACTAACTTATTATAAAATATAGTCAAAACCTCTTCACATAACATAAAAAGTGATCAGTTTATCTCCACTGAAGTCGTGACCGCATAAATTGCTGGAAGTGTATCAAGGGTAGGTATAGGTAAGCGATGACTCCTTCTAGATACTCTTCCTAAGTATGACGTGGTCTACACTACTAGTTCAGGAATACACATAACAAATAAACAAGCCCACTTTTTATTTTATTATATTAGTTCCGATAAAAGGAAAACCCGTCACTTCCACTAAACTCATCCCATTTCAACCCTTTTTCATTCATGACCTGCATACAATTGAGTTTCACGTATAGTATTTCGTACCGTCTGTCACAAACACTTGTTAAGTCTGCGGAGCACTTAAGTACTCTCAATACTGTATTTAGATTAACGGATATGATATAATTTCGTAAATATAAATAAAATGTTACGGATACAGGTTCTGAGATGTACGTAAATTCATAGAATTACCTGGCCCCTAGATAAGTGGCAATTCGATGGTCGTGGTTTTGTGGAATAGAATAGAATATTCACTGTTAAATCGATCGGGATATTTACCATGTTTGTTGATTTCATTTCGTAACCGAATCAACAAACATGGTAAATATCCCGATCGATTTAACAGTGAATATGTAAATGACCATGTCAATCTAAAATCATAGAATAGAATGTCCGGATTAGCACATATTTTGATGGTTATGACGTTTATGACAGTAGTCAATGACTGTCATTAGTCAGTTTATTATTATTTATTTAATTCTGAAACTTGACAGATAAGAATCGCGAGACAAACGAGGCTCTGACGCGCGGATTCTTTTGATATACCACCGTTGCACCATCATCGTCATCATCAATAACCTCAAAAGACCGCGAATAAACGTTCATACTGCACATATAGACCTCATTTACAGCACATTCTGGGTCCACAAATCGTACCTATATCTAATTTATATTTTATGTTTATTTCGAATTGACGTTATTTTCAATTTTATGTGGTACTCGTTTTTGCAATAAAATATAATTTTAATAAAATTAATTTCATTAATATAATTATATTATTATATAATATAATTATTTTATAATTATATTAATTATATTATTTATTTTCTTTTTTTTTTGTATTATATTATATATATTATATTATATTATATAAATTATATTATTAAGAAGCCGCGGTAGCCTAGTGGTATGGGTAATGGACTGCTGAGACGAGGTCTCGAGTTCGATCCCAGGTTTACCATGGCACACACCAATGACTTTTCGATGCTTTTCGAAGTTATGTGTGTATTTATCGCAGGTTTATAAGTGCCTCGGAGAGCACGTTAAGCCGTCATTCCCGGTTGCCATACAAACATCTATGGCAGTCGTTACGGGTAGTTGGAGCCCTCAAAAGTCCAACCAGCCTAACTTGGAACTTCGATATCGCCATTGGTCATTAGACCATTGTTTGTGGAGGTCAGATGGCAGTCGCTTCACGTAAAATATCGAAGTTCAGCCGCATCACAGTTAGACTGGAAAGCCGACCCCAACTGAGTTGGGAAAAAAGGTTCAGGGAATGACGATGATAATATAATTATATTATTATATAATTTTAATTATATTATATTATATTATATGATATTATATAATTTTAATTCTATTATTTTTCTATCCGTGAGACATGGTTTACAGAATACAATGAATGTGGTATAACCTGTAACCAATATTCTACAAATAAATATACTTATTTTCTTATCTCTATCAAATTTTTACCTTTGATACTTAAAATGAAAAAAAAAACTAAAATGATGAACGACTTATATTGGTTAGACTTGCTGAATGAAAATGCTTTCTAATCTTTTTAAGTTAATTATTGTTTGACTTTAATTTCTATATCATAATGAAGTCCATGTTTGTTAGGGGATCAAGTTACTCCTTTGTTAGCTTTCAGCTTTTGAGAACGATTGTATACATCGAGCGTCGCGATAGCAAAGGTTTAATTACCTTAAGTATGTACAAAACGATGTCTAGACCAGCCCGTCATCGTTTTGTAGAATGGAATACAATAAATATTGATCAATGTATGAGATTGACATTCGTTCACGTTCATTGACACATATTTTGACGTTAAACGTCATTAACGTCAAAATATGTGTCAATTCTGAACATTTTATTTTATTCAATTCCACAAAGCGGTCTATAGGGGCTGTTGTCTATATCCAATAAGGGAGAAATCACATTTATTGTGATAGATTTGCGTTGCGATTGTCTTTTTTTGTGTAAGTAAAATATACTATCGAGATCCGTGGAGTTGATAAAATTCTTGTTTTTGATGCTGTTGTAGTGGAAGTTACCTTTATTGGTTACGAGTCCCACTTAGTGAAAATGCACCTTTATGAAAGTAGTTCTACGATTCTACGTAGTACATCTACGATTCGTAGCTAGCTACGCTCGTAGCATATTTCAGGCCTAACATAGGGTGATATTATGCTATAAACTTTAATGTACTATATGCATGTTATGATATACACATATTAGATATACATTATTATATACTTTGTAGAGTACTTTAAATAATGAAATTATGTTATAATTACTGTCTTGTAATTTCACAGCAGTGAGTGTTGGTACCTCGCTATATGGTAATTATTATTAATTAATTATATTAACAAGTAATTAACTACTTGATAATAATCTCAGCTATGGTTTATTTTGGGATATTGTACTGTAAATTTTGGGGTATCGTTCAACTTGGTCGGTTAAAATTACAAGTTTACTGCTGACACGAGGTCTCGGGTTCGATCCCAGGTTTTACCATGGCACACATTAATGACTTTTCGAAGTTATGTGTGCATTTATCGCAGCTTTATAAGTGCCCAGTTAATGGCAATAGGCTTGCCACCTATTACATTGGGACCTTAACATAAACTGGCGAAATGTGGGTGCTATCACCACTACCTACAGTTTCGCGTGAGTTTATGTTACGTTATGTTACACACTTCCGACTAAATCAGCTTTCAAACAAAAAAAAATCCATCAAAATAGGTTCATCCGTTCGGCAGCTACGATGCCAAAGACAGACATACACACACAGACACGTGAAACTTATAACACTCCGTCGTTTTCATGTCGGAGTGTTATAAGTTTCACGTACGTACGTTTTTTCCCGAATTTCAATATTACCTTTGATCAAACCGTAGCCGCCAAAGTCACGTCTACATGTATTACATTATACGAGTATATGTCTAGTTTTTAACGCCCGACATAATGGACTAAGTATTGTATCTATATACAACTATATAGACACAGTTTTCCTAAAAAAACTGCATAGCAAAATGCAGATAGAAATGCGCGTAATGTATGAGTCAACTAATATCAATGATCAGTGATGTATCAAAGGACTACTAGGTACTTAATTCTTAATAGTTATTTAACTCAAATTGATATCGAAAAAAGCGAATACTTTGACGGGATTCGAACCCGCGTTCTTTCTCTTACAGGGGGAACGCTCTGGCGAAACCACGTCTGAAGCATTCGAAATTCATCTATACAATTATCTTTAGGACGATTCACTTTTTTCGATCTAAAACCATCTTTGATTTCAACAGTCTAGCATAATACCTAATTACTTTAGAAAATTTTCATTACAGTTACTCAACTATTCTTTAAACCGCGTCTCGATTTTCCCACTGACAACACAAAACCTCTCAAGTGAGCTCTGTGAGCTCTGCTAAGTTGGTTTGTGTACAAAATTTCAAAGATTTACATTCATTGATCTCCAATGTTGATACAATATAGAACTCGCTACACAGAACGGTTTTATACAGGTATTTTTAGCTAACGATCGTGATCGCTTCTATCATAAGATCTAGGCTTAATTTAAAAACAAACTGACCGTATTTTCATTGAAATCTTCATATGATCGTTTTTGACATTTGGAATATGGAGATTAGGACAACAATAGATGTTATTATTATGAAAATGCGCAATACAGAAGTTGTTTGTGGTATCACATAAACGATTTCGACGTTCATTTCTATGGGCAACATTTTAATATATCAGCGGGCGACAGCAATTCCGTTTGATAACAATAGATAGAGTATTGTGCCCGCTGTGAGCGATCCGTCCTTTGGGAATATTTCAAATGTTTTGTATAACGATTTCTATTTATACTTGACAAGCTATTTAGAAAAATAAATGTCTAACGACCACAGCTACTGAACGAAGGATACATAGGTATTGACACCTGAATAAGGTGGGAATGAATTTTGAATTTCAAATTTGGAATGGAACACAGAAACTAAATATTAATATATTTAATTTCTGTCTTCCATTCAAATAAACTAAATATATTAATTCTAGAAAAAGGGTTACCTGAAACGTACTATCTCCGACTAGCACCTCTCAAAAATTTTGATAGATGTCCTTTATGGACTAAGGTGCTATTGACGAAGGTGCTCTAAGTCGAATACACCTTCACGGTTAGCTAGTATAATGAATTTGTCGTGACGTAAGCTCTTATATATAACACATATGAAGAGAAAATACCCACAATATATATAGGTTGCTATCCGCATCTAAATAAAATATATATTATGTCTGCCTGTCAAGTTCATTTACTCAAGAAGCGTAAAGTTGTTGAAATTAATATCAAATACTCAAGTCGACCCCTTACAGCTATGAAAGCCGATAGGACTCGGTAATTATTCCGAAGAAAAAATAAATTTGCCGAAGTTTATATGACATAGGTACCAAAGTTTGTTTTTCCCTTCAATTTTGTATAGACCCCTCAATGTGCGAACCCCATACCTCCATCATTTTTATTTTACAAAATTATAAAAACGGGATACAGAAAAATAATGTTGAATCTAAATGTCAAATTACGTTCTGAAATCAATCCTTTTTATACATTGGGACGCATTTTCTTCGAATTCTTCTATCTTATCTAATCGTATCGTATCGTAAACTTTTTTAGAAGTACTCTGAGTAATAAAAACAGAATTATGGAAAGCGGATTATCTGATAATACGATATGCGTGAATATTCTTGTGAGTAAAAGGAACGAACGTCGGATTAAATATATTTCGATCGCTTTGATTTTGATATGAGTTGGGAATAAAAGGATTTACAAGAAAGAGTTGCAAAAGCTTTGTGATACATGTTTCACCCTATCTGCAAACTTTTTTACATGGTTTTTAAAAGTATAATGACTATTCTGCGTATCTCGAAATGATTGATGTGGATCTACGAGAAGATATTTTGCTACTCGTAAAAAAAAATACCTAGCGTACAGTGAGTGAAATGATATTTGTAGCTTGGAGATGACACCATTGAAAAAAAATGCTTGAGTCTATGGAAATAGTGACTTTATTATTGGATTTTAACTAAATGGTATGTTTTAATTTGATATTATAATTTAAATTTCGATTGCTGATTCGCTCAGGCTTAAGTAGAATAAGAAAAAAAACGCACGAATTACCTTAATGTCAGAATTCAGATGTCGCTTAAAAATAAACAACAAAATTAAGTATTCTTTTTCTTAAAATATAATTTAAAACAAAGTTAAAGTAAGGATTAAATAAGAAAGAACCTACAACTCTTAATTATCGAAAGTGACAATTTTTCAATTTGATGCCGGAAGAAATCGTATTTATGTAGTTCGTTAATTAATATTTAAAAGTTTGAGATACTCTATGAGCACTTACTTTGACCTTGACTGGTTTATTTCGTGTTTTATTTTATTTTCGATTTCAAGTTTAACTGGAAGACGGTGGTGAAGTTTTGATCCCCTTCCCTCATGACGGGTTGCCCGGTTCCCTTTCTTAGCTGCTCTTTGGAACTGTGAGCTCAAATTTTCCATATTTTCCATGAACTGTTAATGGAATGTCGAAATTGATCTGATTTGCCGTTTTACTGAAAACCGAATCCGCGCCGGATCAGTGCCCCCTGGTGTAAATTAGGTTTCAAGCCAATTTATCTGCTGAATTACAGAAGGTACGTTTTGTACAAATAAAGTCGATTTTAGGCGATGATTAATTCTATTTTTAAATTAATGTTTTTTTAATTATCATTCTGATGAATTAGTAAAGTTCCAGTTATCTTCAGTAACTAGGTATGATTAGGTAAGTAGATTGAAAGTGGTCATATACACAATTTCGAAGGATCCTACGCCTGTTTACCGCTGTCCGCTAGCAGTGAGGCATTATCCTTTCTTTCAAAAAGCATTGTGAAACAATATTGTTATGCAAAAAGCCCTTTTGTGTTGAAACGAAGTATTTTATTTAACTTTAGAAATATCATAACTTAGAATGAGAAATAACGAAAGTATTTTTTCATGAAGTGAATTATTGACACGAGAAAAGAAGATCATGTTAGTTTCTAAAACCTGTACTTTAGAGTTTGGGGTCCTTTAGCCTCAGCATGAACTCCTATCGAATTCGTAATGTAAAAGTATCGACAGAATGGAGCATTGCGATTGGCGGACTAAACACGCACACAGGTTCACAAGAGGCAGACTGCCAATCACAATGCTCCGTTCTCTCGAAACCTTTACATTACGAATTCGATAGGAGTTCATGCTAGTGCTATTGATTTGGTATGTCTTGGCATTCACGTGAGCGACTATCGTCTGATCTTACAATCTCATTTTAGCCTTTTATTCGAAAACGCATTTTAAATATTTGCAAAAACAGACATTTTATCATGTTTACCGAGGCATACCGACCTATATTATCTGGTGTAACATAACATAACCTTAAAGTGATAACCTTTGCGCCAGATTGTGGACATATTGTTCATGTCATCCGCGCATTGTGTGGGAAACGATAGAAATTAGAAAACGTGGCAACTTCAATCAGGAAGAGGACTTCAAAATATCTGCGACAAGGAATCCGGTGATGCAAAAAACTATGCCTAGTGTTGTTCCACGGTCCGTAGTGGTGGCAAATAAGGACACGGTCAGTGTAGTGTGTCATATCAAGTGCGATGTAGGGGTAGTTGAACAAGAAATTTCACCCTCCTCGCAGCTCTCGAGAGTCGTGACAACGCATAGGTACTTCAGTCAGCTTGTGATCACGGCTAGTGCAACCTGGGCCCCCGATTCTACTGATTCTTAACCATAGTCACACACGACTGAGATCACAAAAAATTGCCATGGCATTTTCAGCGTTATTTAAATTGATTTAGAGTTCAAACTGAAATAAAAAAGAGATTATTACATCGTTTCATCCACTATACACAATGCCGTTTAATTTTGAACTTTAACTGTGTAAATTAAATGGCACTTTTTGGAATCTCAGTTTTAAGGCCCTGGCCGAATCGTCAAGCAAGTCAAAAGGTAAATTATTCTGTTTACCATATGATCGAGTTAATACCCGGGTTTCGCCAAACATTATCATGCAACGCGGAAGTCTAAAAGTGAGTATAATGTTCAAAATAAGGAAAAATATTAACATAAGAAAAGGAAGAATAGATTTGTCTGTATGGTGATCCGGTGATTAACGGATGAACTTTTAGAACAAGTTTTCCTTTCCGCTTTGAGAGGTTATATAGACGGTAGTCGGTAGGATTAGCTGTTACCCGCGACTCTGTCCCCGTAGACTTCTGAATCCGTTCCCGCTGTTCCATAAAACCTTCCTTGGAGTTCAAGGAATAAATAAAAAATAATTACTCGAATTGATCTAGCCGTCTTCAAATTTTGAGCTCAGCAACATATTTTGTGATTAATTTTTTATATAGATTTCATACATGGGTTCCATAATAAGTAGGTAGTGGTTGTAGACAGTATGTATAGTTTCAACATATTTTACTAATTTATATGCAATTTAAATGTCTATAAAGATAAATGAATGTCTTTCACGTTTCTAAAAAAAAAGGAAATACATAATTGCTAACACTCTCGTAAAAGTGAGCTCAACCAAGAGCCATCAATTAACAGTATGAAATAATCTTAAAAAAAGAAATCTTTCATCTCTTTTTCAAATAACGAATAATTAACCTAATATATTCATACTTCTTAAAGAATATAGACGGTCAAATTGTTATTTTTTTAAAGATAACCGGCATCGTGTGGTGTCAAACCGACGTCTGTCCTGCATTCCTGTAACATAATCTACGAGTATCAATGTATCGACTTTAACATTGTTTCGTTGCCAATCGATTAGCAAAGGAAGTTTACATCGCAACAGGATATGAGTGAGTTACTCCAAAATAGAATCAGTAATATTTTGGTCTATGCTCTAGTACCAAAATATTATTATATTTACTCTGATTAAATATTTTGTGTGCGTAAACAACACTGATGAGCCAATTAAGTAAATCTTTATCAAGGTTCATATTTTTTTTCTTTAATATGGCTTACTCTTTGTGTTCTTTGCCAGTGTATTTTGATATATCATACCAAAATAATAATATATCAATCAAAATAAGGCGATTAGACGTGAACTAAACAAAAAAAAAATTTTTTTATCGCTTTCGGTATTTTATCACTGTCTAAGTCATAGTCTTAACCCCAGTAAGGTAATGGAGGCATTACTAGAGGCTTCTATGCAGTTTTGAAACCATCACAAGAAAATTACCTACAATTCACAACAATTTACTACTTTCCGTGTTCTCCAAGACGTTATATCTAAATATCCATCATTTTTACAATTCGAATTAAAAGTTTTAGTGGTTTGGCGTTAAAAAACTCGTAACTTTTTAAATATTATAATTTCGGCAATCTCTCACGATTAGGTTTTATTAGTAGGTTTGAATATGTAATTATTTGATTTTGGAATGTTAAACTTTAAAAAAGCACAGATACCTAATTTATTGAGCTTGATTAATTTGACTGCATAAACTTTATTAGTAATTGAGGCTTTCAATTGGTGACGTTAACTGTACTTACATTTCTTTTATTTCTCAAAAAGTTCTAATGTATTTATCTACTATCGACCACTGAATAGTTCTAATAGTTAATAACCGGATTACCCGGATGACCTTATTAAAGGGATTTCGACAATATCTTCAGTAAAAGGGTATATCGCAGACATTTTAAATTCCATTAGCGATCACTTTGAACAATTTGAGGGCGTCCGAACCCAATGCACGTTAATGTGTCTACAAATGGACGAATGTGTTAAACGAAAAGTGTTTCATAGAAAATTAAAAGATTTCAAGAATATGTGGGCATGGTAGTGCTCCAACCAAGGCGATTAATTAATATATACGTAGCTTTATGTATCTGTAAAATAGACCAATACATCAATAACCAAGCGGTTCGGTGAGTCTTTCCTTTGCCGCATCATTAAGTCTCGGAACTCCTTACCAGCTCACGTGTTTCCTTCTTCCTACAGTCCCGGGGCCTAAAAGCAGCGCGTGTAAAGGCATTTGATGACGTCGTCAAACTGAACTCTATGTTTTTGTTTGTTTTTGTAATTGTGACCCTCTATCCTGAGACTTTGCCTTCAGTTTACTATCAGACGAGTTGAAGTCAAATTGATGTGTCGGTAAATAAAAAAGAAGCGTAAAACAAACAAGCAGAAAGAGTTACTTTCGCAATTTAATTGGGCAAAAGTAGGTAGGTAGAAAAAAGCAGTAAAATGGGAAGAATCGGATGACCATGTTAACATCCTTATTGTTTTTAGTTAATGCTCTATGGTGGCCTACATTTATAAGTGCGTATTGATTAACCTATTTATCTAATCCTTTATTGAAGTATTCGGTGGTGTTATTTTTGATTGCGTCGGTTATTTTATCTACTCTCACCACGGAGAAAAAAAAACAAGTAGAACTGTGAACGGGGTACGCATGTCATTGTTATGGAGATTTGCGCAAAAGTGGACAAACTCGGTAACATATCTTTATGAAAAAACTGAAAGTTTTAAATACCTTCTTAGAAAACACTGACTTACATCGAAATTTTTTCAAAATATTCTAGTTTGATCGATATATGAATCATCTTGAATACTTTTTTATAAGTAAGAAGATAAGTTGCGGTGTTTTTATTTTACAGTAATGATTTAGGCTACGTTGGTAATAAAGGCAATATATGAATACGATCAATCAGGGGATCATCAGGGGACTTACTACGTCCCCTGATGATCCCCTGATTGAGGAGTCTTCCTGAAGAGCGAAACCTATGCTCGGGCCCTCTCCGTGAGTAGCGGCGCTGCCGTAAATTAAATTACTACACCACAATGGTAACTCAAAAATGCCATCGATTTGACAGAAGAAGAAGAAGAATACAACTTTTTACCAGTAATGCAACGTATTATTAACGGTTATATGGTAGAGGTTGGCGACATCGATATGACATCGAGTTTCCTACGAACCGATCGCAGCACATTTCTACTACATTTTTCTGTTCTGTGGCTCTCACGGTTACAATCACAGGAGATATGAATAGCAAATTAACGCTCATTCATCCATACAACCGATAAGCCTCCATAATAGATTTCCTTTGTGTTACATGAATCAATTTGGAAACGATTGTTTATCAATCTAACTTTTTTTGTATAGGCAAAAATATCCAATCACGAACTCATAATAAGGTTAAGTTATGCGGTTTATTATGAAAAAAAAAACTTCATCCATTATGCGTTATTCCCGGTTGTATTCGTAGCTGCCACGGTTGAAATCTAGGGTCCATATTTTACAGTCTTTTTTTATTTTATTCACGGCATATCAATTTGACTTCACCTCGCCTGATGTTAAGCTGAAGGCAAAGTCTTACCGTCAACCGTCGAACCCAGTCAAATTCTAACTGCGTTGCGGCTAAACTTCGATATTTTTTGTGAAGCGCCTACTATCTGCATTACCACAGCCTCTAAGGGCCTATAAGTCTACAGATATAGGCAATATCAATAATAATATATGGAGTTAGATGAGTTGTGGAACTTTTTAGGGCCCCAACTACCCGTAACGACTGTCATAGTTGTTTGTATGACAATTGGAATCAATGGCAATGACGGGTGAATATTTGCACTGAGCGGGAATCGAACCCGCGCCTCCTGCGTAGCAGTCGCGTTCACTACCGCCACGCCACAGAAGTGATCATAACCAATGCTTATAATCAATTAAATTACTTATTTAAGCCGCGGTGGCCTAGTGATATGGGTAATGTACTGCTGAGACGAGATCTCAGTTCGATCCCAGGTTTTACCATGGCACACACCAATGACTTTTCGATGCTTTTCGAAGTTATGTGTGTATTTTGTTAGGGTTTGGGGACAAAATATGAACACTATTTGAAATTAAATAAACACTTTTATTATCGTTTCACAGGGAAGCAATAATAGTTCTGTTCTATAAGAGAGACTTACACAGAGTGACGGTCATTCTGAATATTACACTCTTTTATTAGTTCGGGTAGCGTCACATGCAAAAATACTTTTATATAAAAATATTGGTTTACCCTCACTAAATAATTATGTGAAACATTTAAATTAATTTTTGCACAAGTAATAATATACATCAACACGCCCCCTCAAAAATTAATCTTTGTAACTAATAATGCTTCTTATACAAATTAATTGTACAGAACATAATATTACTTCCAAGTGTGTGCTGGGAGTATTCACAAACAAGGTCCAACATTTGTTGCTAGGATTAGGGAAAACCCAGAAAAACCTAATCAAACCTTTAAACTTAAATTAATTACTAATTCTAATTATAACAATAATCAAAATAAACAATTTACTTTTCATTCTAAACCTATTTTCCTTCTCAAATCTTGAAAAGAAACTGCTGGTAACGGTTTCGTCAATATATCAGCTAGCTGTTTAGCTGTATGTACATATTCTAATTGTATGACCTTTTTCTCTACTGGTTCTCTGGAAAAATGATATTTTATGTCAATGTGTTTTGACCTTTTATGATTAGTAGGATTATTGGCTATACTAATGCAACCGTTATTATCTTCAAATATCGTGATAGGTTTATTTATGTTTATATTAATACTCTCGGCTAGAGACTTCAACCATAAGGCTTCTTTAACAGCCTCATACAGTGCCATATATTCGGCTTCAGTAGATGATGTCGCTACTGAATTTTGTCTCTTTGTACACCAAGTTATAGTACAATATTCAAAAAGCTTAAATAGGTAACCTGTAGTACTTTTTCTATCACTATAATCATGTCCACCCCAATCCGAGTCAACATATCCATATAAAACATTATTGTAAATATTTCTTTTATATGTTAATTTCAAATTCATAGTACCTTTAAGGTACTATGAATTAGCGACTTAATATATTAACTGATGTACTTAAATCGGGACGGGTACATATCATAACATACATTAAACACCCAATTAAATTACGACATGGTACATCATATTTATCTTCCAAATTTAGCGCTTCATAATTTAATTTAATTTCAGTAGGTGTACTTATTGGGTTACAATTAATCATATTAAATTTATTTAAAATTGTTTGTATGTAAGCACTTTGATCAAGAGTAATTGTATCAGCGTATCTAGTTATTTTAATTCCAAGGAAAAAGGTTATATCCTTCAAATCAGTCATTGTAAATTTACTCATTAGATAATTTTTAAAATCATCCATTGTCTGCATATCTGCACAAGCTATTACCAAATCATCGACATAAAGTACCACATAAATATTTTTCTCGATGTGACCTTTATCTAGAAGATATATACATCTATCTACTGATGAATTTTGAAAACCCTTTTCTTTGAGAGATTGTTCGAATACATCAAACCAACATCTTGCAGATTGTTTCAGTCCATATAATGCTTTATTTAATTTACAAACATAATTACTGTTATTGCTAACAACGCCCTCGGGAATATTCATATATATTTCTTCCTTTAATATACCATTCAAAAATGCAGTTTTTACGTCCATGTGATGAATTAATAAATTAAATTGATTTGCAAAACTAATAATAAATCTGAAACTAGCTATTCTCGCTACAGGAGCAAAAGTTTCATTATAATCAGTAAGATATTCCTGACTGAAACCTCTGGCAACAAGCCGAGCCTTATATCGTAAAGGTTTTCCAAATTCATCATGCTTTATAGTAAAAATCCATTTACAATCTATTATATTTTTATTGTTAGGTCTTGGAACTAAAGTCCAAGTATTATTTACTTTATGGGAATTAAGTTCATCTTTAATTGCATCTTCCCAACATGTTCTACTACTCAATAATTTTATTTCATTAAAACATTTAGGTACCGTACATGTAAATAGATAAGCAGACAATGCATAATCATCATTAATTTCCTCATAAGAAATATGAGGTCGACCCTTGAGCCTAGCACTCCTTCTAGGTACAAATGATTCAATAGTTGTATCTCTAGCATTTACAGGCGAAGTATCAGAATTAGTTTCAGGTTCATTGTTTATTCTGCGAATTTTACTCGGACTGTATTGTACTTCTGGTAAATCAGATTTCGAATTATCTGATTTAAGGATGTTTGTATCTTGAGACCTTTTAGACACTGATTTAAAAAGATAATCAACATCAGTTTTGTCACGAGAATATTCAACATTATTCTCTTTAGGCTTTGCAGGCCTAGACTTTAGAAAATTAGTCTCATCTACTACAACATCCCTTGCAGTTACATATCTTTCGCATTCTGTGTTCCAAACTTTATAACCATTTGGACTATAGCCGACTAATATCCCTTTCCAAGACTTACTGTCAAATTTACCTATATTGGTTTTATTATGGACATACACAGTTGAACCGAATATCCTAAGTGACATAATAGACGGTTTTCGTCCATGCCACAGCTCATAAGGGGTTTTAGGCTGATTTAAGGCTTTTGTTGGTGTAATATTTATCAAATGAACTGCAGTTAACACTGCATCAGCCCAAAAACACTTATTTAAATTTGCACCATCCAACATTGAACGAGCCTTTTCTGTTATAGTTCGGACCATACGTTCAGCCACACCATTTAACTGAGGTGTGTAGGGCACCGTCAAATGATAACTAATTCCCTTTAGTTTACAATAATCTCTCATTTCTGTTGATAAATATTCTCCACCGTTATCGCTATACAAAGTCACTAATTTTGTGTTAAATTTTGCTTCACCTTTCGCAATAAAATCTTTAAATGCAGAGAACACATCTGATTTATACGTCAACGGATATACAACACAATAATGTGTGAATTGATCCACAAACAATACAAAATAATTCTTGTTATCTACTGATGAAGGAGTGATAGGGCCACATACATCTGAGTGCACAATATATAAAGGTCGTTTAATATATTCTTTACACTTATTCTTATTAAAAGGTAATCGTGTCTGTTTTCCACTTATGCAAGCCTCACACAATTCATTGGTTGGAAATATTTTTTTCAATTTGCTGTTGGTCTGCTATCATATTATTGCTTTTTAATTCAAAGAATTTAGATTTACTAATATGACCTAAACGTTGATGCCACAAATTATAATTTATATTTAGCTGACATACTTGAAAAACAGACTGATTAATTTTTGTGGGTAGTTCAAAAGATATTGTTATTAAATTGTTTAAATTCTTACCTTTCAATATCAGTTTACCTTCTTTCATAATGCGCGTGCCTTGTTCATCAAAAATTACCTGCAAGCCTGCCTGCTGCATCTTTGAAACCGATAGTAAGTTGTATGGCACCTCACGACAGTACAGCACATTTTCCAGAACACCTGCAACGCCGTTGTTACTCACTACGTTTATAGATCCCTTCTTTGTAGCTGTAATAAAAGCACCACTTTTAGCAACTGAAATTTTTATGGGTTTAATTAATTCGTATGAATGAAAAATATCATCCCTGTTTATGATGTGATCTGAAGCTCCAGAATCCAACAAAAATGTAATAGTATTTGCAGTATCTTTATGTTGGTATTTGCCGGTCATAAATGCATAACCTGAAAAGTCGTCAGGCTTCGATTGCTCAGTTAATCCCACCGTTTGAACTGTTCTTGTTCTGTCTGACACATCCTTTTGTTTATTCGACCGTTTAAAATAAAAGCAATTGTTCTTAATATGTCCCTTACGTCCACAATAATGGCATTTAATAATCTTTTGATTTTTTTTTGTACTTTATACTTTTTATTATTTTGGTGAGGGTAGTTATGATTTGATTTATTAGCATCAAATTTTCGCTTGTAATTATTTTCAGTGTTATTTTCAACATATAGAACCTTTGCACTTGTATCACCACTCTCATTCTTCAATTTCACTTCATGGTCTAAAAGCCTAGTTTTCACAAATGGTAATGTTAGGTTATCCTCAGATAATGTCTCGATAGCAGTTATGACTCCATCGTAGGTATTTGGTAACGTTAACAATAAATGTGCAACCTTATCAGTTTCTTCCAACTTGGCGCCCGCTGCCAATAATTCCGTGATTAACTCGTCAAAAACATTGAAATGTTTTACTAAGGGTATATCGCCTTGTAGTTTTAATATTAACAATTTCTTTCGTAAAGCCAGTTGACTTGCTAAACTTTTACGTTCGTATATTAAATCTAAATTTCTGAAAACTTCCTGGGCTGTTATATTATCATTTACAAAACCGATGAAAGAGTCCGATAAATATTCCACTAAAATATTTTTAACTACTTTGTTGTTCTTTTCCCACATCTCCGATCGATCTTCTGGAATATCATTATCAACTACCGCCATTAAATCCATTTCACTTAACAATGAACGCATTCTAAATTTCCAAACACTGTATTTATCACCGTCGAAAGGCTTTATATTCCGTTTTTGTTTTGAATATTCCATTACTTACGGTTTTCCAGTTAATGCCAATACTTTTTCCTTATTATAACAATGATGCAGTCACTATTTTTATACTCACTATTATATTCACTAAACTGTAGGTAGCTAGGAATTTTATTGCCCTACAGTATAGGCAGCAAGAATTTAAATATTTACAAATGTCACAATACTGGGCCCATAACCTGTTAGGGTTTGGGGACAAAATATGAACACTATTTGAAATTAAATAAACACTTTTATTATCGTTTCACAGGGAAGCAATAATAGTTCTGTTCTATAAGAGAGACTTACACAGAGTGACGGTCATTCTGAATATTACACTCTTTTATTAGTTCGGGTAGCGTCACATGCAAAAATACTTTTATATAAAAATATTGGTTTACCCTCACTAAATAATTATGTGAAACATTTAAATTAATTTTTGCACAAGTAATAATATACATCAACATATTTATGGCAGGTTTATAAGTGCCCGGTTAATGCCAATAAGCTCGACACCGGGACCTAAATATAAACTGGCTAAATGTGGGTGCTAGCTACTCTGCCTACCCCTTTGGGGATATAGGCGTGAGTTTATGTTGGTTAAACTTCCACGAGGTCCAAGTACGCTAATAGCATAATCTGATACTGTTACCCATAATTACATTAAGTTCTACAGTCAAGTTGTTATTGAATCTCAGTTTATTAATTATCTACACACATTATCAATTAATCTCCGTTCGCCGTGCAAGCTTAACTTAACCCGCAATTGCTTTCGTAAAACCAAGATTAATGCAGTAATGGTGTTAAAGTCTTTGATTGAGATACAAGGAAAATCCGTAAATTTATAATCGAATTGTATCGAAAACGTGTAGGTAGGTCGGTCTTATTTGAAGAGATTGACGAAGCACGCAAAAAGTAGATCTAGATAAAAATAGATGGGCGTTTGTCCCTCTTTCACGGCGCTTTTGAGGGAAATTTTGCTTAGAATATCACATAAGCTATATTTTATCTGTGATACAGATACCTGTGAATTGCGAAATTGACATTAGCTATATTTCTTCTTAAAAAAAGATGTCATTCTTCGAGAGTGCTTTGATCAGTGTGGCCATGTAGCTGAATTTTAATTTTAAAAATTGTTTTCTATTTGCGTAACGGGAACCAAGTAGCAGTCGTTCCTATAAAACGGATATTAAACCAAATTTGGTTAGATTAAACGCCACCGGCCTCAATAAATTTGAAATAATTAGGTTCAAAAGAGATTTGTTCGTTCGTTCATTGATCGAATCTCTAACCACCACACTGAACGTTCTAGAAGTTTCTGCTGCGGTCTGTTTATTGATTAGCAGGTCTCCGAACACATCCAAGACTCCTTTGAAACTCTGTGTCTAGTTACTCCACTTCCTTATAATAATAATAAGGAGGTTCCTTTCTCTGAAGCCCTAACCACACCGGTAGCTTGGTCCCTGTACCCGATATCGTGGCACTCTGTTTTTTTTTATTTTAAATATGTATTTTTTTTGTAATAATATTTAAAAATTTAATGTAAAGTGTGTAAACGGCCGCCCACGTAATACTGGAATGCGAGGCAGTAGCCCCCCCAACGATCACAAATCCTCGGCACAGTGAGGTCGCTCCGCGAAGCCTGTGAAGCCCCCAGTAAGCTTCTGCGTTTCTGGGCGGAGCTGGGCTGGCTGCTCTAGCCAGAAACTCTGCACGCACAATGACCCAAAAAGGGAGGCTATGTGCGGACAAAGGAGTCCCGATACAATCGCTCTTCGGGAAGGCTTATTACGTTCTCTCCCCGGAAGGTTTAGTACTGTGGGATGTTGAAGAATACCTACGTTTTAGGACTTGTAGGACTCCCTTTGGGTAATGAGAAGGTAACTCTAGCATTCTACTTTGTGTGATTAATGCTTCGGTCAAATTCTGTATGCTATGTGTATGAAGTATGAACCGTCATTGTTGTTTTCATTGCAGTTACATACAAGCTAAAACACGTTTCCATTCCTCGTGAGCGGAAAAACGATCTATAAATAAGATACATCTGCTTACTATTTATTGTACAGATATTTATTACAAGTTTATGATGCATGGGTAATATTATTAAACGTATCTAATGATAACATCATAAAAATACTAACTGATAATATCATGGTTTGCGTACAACGTTTTACGATATTAGTTACGTTTTATTTTCTAGTTCTTTACATAACTTCAGTGCGTGTAGCCAGTGATTACTTTTGGCGCCGAGACGTGGACCCTCACTATGGGGCTCACAAGAAAACTAAAGGTCACACAGCGAACTAAGGAAAGGGCTATTCTCGGAATTTCTCTGCGAGATCGAATCAGTAAGGAGGAGACCCGTAGACGAACAAAAGTAGTCGACATAGCCAACAAAGTTAGCAAGCTGAACTGGCAGTGGGCGGGGCAGGTAGCAAGAAGAACACATGGCCGTTGGAGCCGAAAGGTTCTCGAATGGAGACCGCGTACCGGTAAACGAAGCGTGGGAAGGCCTCCTGCGTGTTGGACGGACGACATCAAAGTCGCGGGTACCCATTGTATGCAGACCGCCTCTGACCGTTCGGATTGAAGGTCGATGGGGGAGCCCTATGTATGTACTATGGCTGAAATGATGAATGATGACATAACTTAGTACCTGTACTTTTTTTCGTGCGAAACATCCCCTCAGATGCCACCTCTCAGTCTATCTGCAGGTTTGGCTGAACTTCGACATTTTCTGTGTAGCGACTACCATGTGACCTCCTCAACGAATTGGCGATTGCGAAATGTTCCCCTTAGTTGTTGAACTTTTTGGGGATCCAACTACTCGTAACGATTGTTAGATGTTCGTATGACAACCGGGACCGACAGCTTAACGTGCTCTACAAGGCACGCAGAAAACAATGCAAATATCCATTCATGCATACAAATATTTGCACTGAGCGGGGATCGAATCCGCGCCTCCTGCGTAGCAGTCGCGTTCACTACCGTTACACTATGGAGACTATCAAGAGACCTTACTCTTCAATTTATTTCCGACCCATCGATATTGAAATTTTGGAGATTTGTGCCACACACACCAAAACATTAGATCATAGATAAAATTACAATTAAATGTCTCGAGTATTCTTATATTAAAATTCAAGAGCAAGATTCAAGAGGGTTGAAGCAGCGATGTAACATGATGATACAGCTCTTGCGAACAAACTTTTTCAATTACTATACACATCACTGTATCATTCTCTTCGGTACCTGTTCACTTGCGCTTACTTATTAAGCGATTTCAAGTACATTCTGTATTTCATCCATATGTTGTATTGTAATGTTTCTTCCATAAAGTTATAATTACTAGCGTAATATAGAGCAACAGTCTCCTCATTACCGAATTTTAAACGTCGTTTGACAAATTGATAGGTTTATAAGAAAACGTTTCACGGTGAATATACTCAGTCTCACACAGCCCATACCTAAGTTTTGTGTATAGATATGTATGGCACTCACACACTTTGTTCGTCTAAGTATTACTAATAACTGCATGACTTTATTTTCTTCAAATAAACTGCCGCGTATACCGAAATCTCATTTATGTCACAAATTATTGTATTTAAAATTATTCTAACGCAAAACAGTGAGTAAAAAATAACCTTATATGCACAATTCAATTTCGCACACTGCCACAAAATGTCCCTGAGGGATAAACTTTCTGTATTTTTCCTCAATATGTTAATGCAATTATTTGGGCTCGTTGCGTTAATATTTGCGCTCAGTCAGCATTATGGCAATATTTCTCTGCAACGTTGGCGTATGCTTATTTAAGGAAAATACCCTAAATGTATGTACGCACATAACTTCCGAACGACTGCATCAAATTGGATAATGCTTTTGATTTTGCGTTCGTTATTGTGTGGCCAAGATTTGTATAAAAATTTACTATTTGATAGAAGACGCAGTGGGAACGGGATCTAAAAGAAAAATGGCGCTACAAAGATGTTGAAGTTAACTGTTTAATATAAAGAAGCAAAGTTTGTGAGGTTGTCGGGGGTAATCTCTGGATCTACTGAACCGATTTTGTAAATTCATTTACCAATAGAAAGATAGATATTTGTGGGTGTCATAGGTTATATATTCACAAACTATCGGGGAGAGTCACCAGCGAGAACGTTATAAGATAACATCGCAGGCGGAGTCGCGGTCTACAGCTAGTTTGTAATAAAACAATTCACCTGTCACGTTACCAATTCCTGTAACTTCTTATTTTTATTTTATAAAACTAAGTAACTACCCAGATATTGCTATGTACCATCTCATTACGATGATAATGTAAGTTTAAACTTTTCAATAGCATTGAATTGTTTTTAATCTTTTATAGGTTAAAAAATTCTGTTCAAAGGAATTAGAGTGCCTATATAAGAATTTATGTTAGGTATTCGTAAAGAGGTTACAAAGAAATTCCATTCATTCATGTGTTTGAGGCATAACAGAATGTTGGGTTTGCAACAGTCTGTACTATTGTGTCTGACGGGGAATGAGCGCGTAAGGCATTACTAATTTAAATTTCGAATGACATTTTCATGATAAATCTATACAGGGTGGAAAATTCAACACTCCTGAAGCCAAAAGCTCCTGGTAGTTTTTTTGGTACAGTACACTAGGGGAAACTGGGGACACTTGATCCCTATGGGAGACAAGGTACACCAATATTTTTGGAATTACTAAGCGTATTAGACTATTTTTAATGTGGTAACACTAAGGGTAATAATGTTTACTTAGTGTTGCCACACTAAAAAATACTCTAATACACTTAGTAATTCAAAAAATATTGGTGTAAATTATCTCCCATAGGGATCAAGTGTCCCCAGTTTCCCCTACATATTGGCATAAAAAATTACGATTTTATATTTTTATTAAATTAATAAAAAAAGTAGTCAAATCGTCATTTTTTATGCCAAGATCAAGGCTTTTACATAGCTAAATAAGTAAAATCTTGTAGACTGTACCACAGAATACAAGCTTTATTTTTTAAATCACGCAATTTGGTAGACATATCACGTAAATAATAGAGGCTACAATACGTAAGATTGAAAAAGGTCGCAACTGATTCGCTCATTCTAATAGACAAATTCACTGAAACGGTTACACTTTAGCCTATAAAAAAGGTGAGCCCTACTTCACTGGTTTCAAAGAAAAGGTCGAATATATATATCGATGAGAGATACCTATGATTTTTCATCTTGAATGATGATATATTATTGATAGCAGGTATTGCTTTTCCCGCCTCAATAAATAGTGTCACTTTCATACGCCATATTGGGTGTATGAAGCCCATTAAATCGCGAAATATGATATGGTGGGTCAATTTTGTAGATTCATGAATAGTAATAGCCTTTTGTTATCTTAATCATAAAATTATTAAGCAGTTAGCAAGTCAAATAAATTAAAAAAAAATACAAACGAAAAAAAAATTGGGCTTCTTTATCATCATCGTAGATGTATTTTTCTGATTGCATTCGAGGCCAAGGTGAACTCAGAGCTCAGAGTCCATCTTCGAGCTTTCCTCCTCCTCTTCTTTCTTCTTCGCACAATCTTAGGCGTCCATGGTAGAGAGACGATTGCCATGCATAACCCCTCCACGTCGTTAAGCCAGGGGCCTTAGAAAAGTGGCAATCGCTTTGTAGAATGGAATAGAAATTTATCAATGTATGGGATTGATATTCGTTCACGCTTGTCATAAATGTCAAAAACGTCAAAATACGTGTCAATCTCGTACATTGAACGTTACATTCTATTCCATTTTCAAAACGACTGGCAACGAATTGCCACTTGTAGGGCCCCAGGACTTCTTGGGCTAAAATAAATGACTTGATATAACTTTTTGTTACAATGTTTAACTTCATTTGGTTTAGATTAATTAAAAGAAATTTCGTTTATTTCTTTCTGTGATATTTATGTTGTTTATTAACCGAAGTAATTAGAAACCTGCAACGGAATCCATATTTAATTTACTTAACAAAAGAAATACGCTTGGCGACCGATATTAATTTTCGACCCCAAGGATCTCCGACCGATAGTTTAATCTTTTAAATGGTGTTTTAGAATATTAATATTATTTATTTTATAATGTTTGGAGATTTTATCTTATCTTGTGTTTTAGGGTGCGTGCTTTCTAGCAATCGTGGACATTCCACATCGAAGCAAGAATCTGTTCTTTGTTATACGTTTTCTAAATAGTATTAAAAGGATACGTCTATTGTGGTTCATTTTCACTGTTCGGGGTCTTCTACGCGTTTTATATCAAACATGTTCATAACTTGTATCTTGCTGAAAAGGAGGAGTTGGAGGACAACGCAGCTTTTCTCACGATCTCTCGCCATCTCTCTCTATTCGCAGACTGTCTGTCGGAGTTTGACAAGCCTCTCCACATAGCCGATTTAACTTGATCGTCCAGTGCATTGGTGATCTGTCGTATATAGCCTATTCTAAATCTATGTATCGCAGTACTAATTAATGAATTGTTCAGATTTGACAACATTGGTCTATAAGTAATATCTTGGTTAGTTATTAGCTATTATGATATTCGACAGACTTATACTTTTGATGTTTATAATGAACCTGCTTTATATGATAGGTATTTAAGTCTTGTTAAATCAGAAAGGTTACCGAGCAGAGGTCACTTTAAGTCAAGCTACTGTTTTATATTATAAAATCAATGTTTTAATAAACATTCTTGCATCGATTTTCATCAGACATAGCTAAGGACATTTACGATTAATTTAGCTTTCAAACAAAAAAAAACTATATCGAAATCGGTTCATCCGTTCGGGAGCTACAATGCCACATACACACACAACCAAACATACACAGAACGTGAAACATATAACACCGCGTCCTTTTTACGTCGGCGGTTGAGAATACCATAAATCTATCCTTATTTTATTAGCGACTCCGACAATATATCTACCATTGTAATTCAGTAATTCTGTTCAATCGAGTCACGCACGGACAGAAAGCTAATCTCGTTAATATAACCTTTGTATTCGACTGGAAGATTCATTAATAGTACCAGCAATTTATGACACAATGTGTAGGTATTATCTCGATCTATATCTGAGAGATAATACTAGTACTATCTTATAGGTATAGACACAAGCTGTGGATCCAAAATGTGCTCAAAATGGGCTCTATATGTGCTGTACGCGTTTTAGGGCTGTCTTTAGTGGATAGAACTAGGTTCAATGGTGACTGAGCTCAAATCTACCAATTCTAGATTTTAACAAAGAACAAGCACGCGCTATTTCTCTCACGACTTAGGTCCAAGATACGTGCCGATAGGTATACCTATATGATGGGATCTTATACTAAGTATATGGTATAAATTAACTACATGTACAATGCTGGTTTGTTATCTAGTTATTATTTTTATTGATTAAAAAAATTAAAGATTAAAAAGAAAGGATCTTTATTGAACCTGGCTCAGAGGAAGTTTTTATTGATTAGTTTGTTTTCTCTTCATATGTTACAGATAAGATTATATGACTATAGAGTTAATGAGAAAGATAGGTACTGAAATTGAGAGATTATGTATAAATGGGGTCATGGTTGATTACAAATTAGATTGTGCTTAAATTTATTACCAAGGTATATCTTTTTTGGCGGTAGCAAAAGCGACTGCTACGCAGTGTAAATATTTGTATGCATGAATATGGCTATTTGCACTGGTCTGGTCGTGCCTCGGAGAGCACGTTAAGCCCTCGGTCTCAGTTATCATACGAACATCTATGGCTGTCGTTACGGTTAGTTGGAGCCCTCAAAATCCGATCAGCCTAACTATAGAACTTCGTTTAGTTGTGGAAGTTCGTTGACAGTCGTTTCACGGAAAATATCAAAGTTCAGTCGCATAGCCGACCCCAACTGAGTTGTGAATAGGCTTAGAGAATGATGAGAATGATGGGTATATCATCTACTAGCTTTCCGTCTTAGGCGCTGCGCAAACGTAGACACTTTGTTGCCGACACGGCACACCGCCACAGGAAACCGTAGTTGCTGTGTCCCGTATCGACAATCGGACACAGTTGCCGGTTCAGTAAACTGTTGCTGTATCCACACACCGAATACACCTCCTTCGTTTGCGCAGCTCAGTACTATTGTAGGAAATTTGTGAATGTTGCTTGTGTCTTCAACTGACGACTTTTAGTTTCCAGTTACCGACACCGAACACTTTTTGATCATCCTGAATATAGTGTTAAGTGGAAGCAACTGGACACACGTATGCGCAGGGAGTAGAATGATTTCATACTTGTTCTATAGAATTCAAATATTCATTGGTAGCTTGTATCTGACACAAGAAACAAAAGTGTCTACGTCTGCGCAGCGCCTAAGGCTCTACCCGCGCGGATGTCAGTTAAACGTATGATTCCGTAGCCGAGGACATACGACATCTGTAGCCTTAGCACGAAATATTATCGATTTCGTAACATAAAGGTATCGACAGAACGAAGCATTACGATTGGCGGGCTACACACGCACACAGGTTCACAAGAGGCAGATTGCCAATCACAATGCTCCGTTCTCTCGAAACCTTTATATTATCGATAGGAGTTCATGCTAGTGTTACTGCAGACGTGTGCTACGGATGACGTGTCGGTACGATGACACACATGACCATGCAGACACAAGGCCAGCTACACACGTCTGCAGTTCTATGTTGTTGCTTTGACGAATTATACCTATCTTTTTAACCTATCCTATCTTTTTTAATTTGAGTCTGTGTGAGGTGAGCTTAAATCGGTAATGTAACATTTAGTATGGTAGTAGAAACCGCGGTAGCCTAGTGGTATGGGTAATGGACTGCTGAGACGAGGTCTCGAGTTCGATCCCAGGTTTACAATGGCACACACCAATGACTTTTCGATGCTTTTCGAAGTTATGTGTGTATTTATCGCAGGTTTATAAGTGCGAGGATAATGGCAATAGGCTCACCACCTATTACATTGGGGCCTAAGCATAAAATGGCGAAATTTGGGTGCTAGCACCTCTGTCTACCCCTTCGGGGATAAAGGCGTGAGTTTATGTTATGTTAGTATGGTCTAAAACCTACTGCGAGAAATCCAAAATAACGTGTTGGCCCGAAGTTTTTGATATTGTTCCATGTTATACATGAGTTCAGTGAACTTTCCGAACTACGTGTATGACTATGATATAGCTACTATCATTTATACCTCTTGGCGTGTTATATTTGTTGTACGCAACACGGCACAGTTTGTGTGAAAGTTATTATCTTAAGTAAGTATATCTTGTTGACGTATTAAATTATTATCTGCCTAACTCCTTCGTTCTTGTAATACCTAAGTAAACTAGGTTCAACGAAGCATGCGCCTTTATCGTAGGAATTCTTGTGGCTTGGAGGGCAGGTAGACATTGTTAAAATATAGTCCGGGCAGAGATTATACCAGCCTAAAGTTACAATATCACGAATTTTAATGAAATTTTGAAGTATCACTACATAGTATAAAACAAAGTCGCGTTCTCTTTCCCTATATCCCCATATCCTTATATCCCTTTGTATGGTTAAATGTTTAAAACTACGCAACGGATTTTGATACGATTTTTAATAGATAGAGTGATTGAAGAGGAAGGTTTATATGTATATAACATCATGTTACAACCAATTGGTGTGGAGCAGAAGTGAAAAATGTTGCAAAAACGGAGTGACGCAGGCGGGTCAGCATAAGTTTAAAACTGTAGAGTGGCTTACCTCTCTGACGTATGATCTGACTGAAGGTCTCTACGTTCATCTGACGTGATGTTGGTTGAGCTATGCTATCTGTGGCTAAGCGCAATCATTAAGAGATTTTGCGTTATCTGATGCCAGTTGATCTGTGCATGTTTAAATATTCTCTATATTTTATATATTGATTATTTGATTTTGTTTTTTGTTTTCTTTTTGTGATAGTGTTGTAAAAGTTAATAAGTTAATCGGATTAGACAGAACAGGCTAGCCTAGTTTGGGGCCACTGGATATAAGTTTATTTGTAATTAACTTTTATGGAAATAAATGAATTTTGTTATTTTATTATTTATTTTATTTAGTATGACCTTAGGTTAGGTTAGGTTAGATAATAGTTATTCGTTCAGTATAAGAGTTCTGCAGATAGTATTTAACAGTATAATATTCAATTTGATTTAGTTAGTGTGCTTAGATACTTTGCAATATTTTGTTAGGAAAAAGTAAAACAAAGGATTTTGCTCTGTATTCTGCTGTCCTTCTGCTACAAACCCAAATATAGATGTAATACACGCCAAAAATAAGTTTCTAAGTACCTCACCACAAGAGACACGAGACGTTGATAATAATAATTATGTACGTAAATATTCGCAAAGAAAGCAGGATAAATATAACGTACCAGTAAACATTAATAAAACGTAAGGTTCGTTAAATATTTCGATGTCAACCACTTTCGATGTTAAATTAATCTTTGGAGCGTTCAAGTACCCACTAAGCTATCGATTTTTTAAATGAAATGACAAGACACGGCAGTCAGACTTTAGGACGGAGTGGGAAACGAAGGCGGGTCCTTGTGGCAATCCTTTTTTTTTTTTTTGTCGTGCGCAAAATCCCCACGGATACCACCTCCAAAACCGATGGAGGTGATTATGTCGGACTCGAACCGACCAAAACGCACGCCGTCCATGGGTCCTTGATTGCCGGAGGTGAGATTATACAAGATATATCTCTCGCACCCCGGCAGACCCGGGGACATCTCTATTGAGATGACCCTCTTCCCCCAATGTGGGGACCATGGTGTCCCCATCTAGCCTCTGGATATGGGTGGCATTTTGCGCCATCGCCGTGGCCTGCTTCTGCTAGGGTCCTTGTGGCAACCCTAGGGGTGGGTGTTCTCTTGTTTACCGCCCGCCATGCTCACTGTGATGGTGAGATGCGCGAGTACGTGGTCTGCTGCCGCCCTGCCGCTTGCGAATACTCGAAAAGGAGGCAATGGATTGGATTTTCGGAGGAGACTTTGAGCCTGCACAGCCCGTGACTAGTGGAGGCGACTCTGGCGTCGGAGATTGCAGAATGACCTCCGTCCTCCATGAAGGCAAATATACCCTTTTTCCATTAAAATCTGTGACTTATCATTGCCATTATTTCTTTCACAGGTATCTACTGAATGAAGCAGACATCACGACGATATCTTGTGGTATGTATAAATATATATGTAGCTAAAAGTAGACAAGTATCTTCCCATGGTTTCATTCGCAAAGGGTCTGATCAAGGGCTAATACATACCTTTGGTGAGCCGTTCCCGTTAGGTTAGTTCCCACTATCTGTTACATTATGTTTTCTTAGCTTTTTGTTTAAAAGAAAATATAAATTTTAAATGGCTTTGCATTTTACTTCAGAGGCAATAAAATATTTATTAGTATGATTACCTAATTTAAAATAAAAAGGCTTCCATTACCCTTACATTACGCTTGAATCTCGATACTCGCCGTATCTAGAAGCCTTCTGCATCTGGCCCTTGACCCAACCATCTAACCCGAGCCTCTTCGGTGTAGGTCGGGGATCTTGGCGATGAATCTGTGAACCGAAACGACTATCGGTACAATGATAGCTGAGTCCACATCCCAAATGTCGACAATCTCATGAGCCAAGTTTAAATACTCAATTTGTTTTTCTTTTTATGCCTTCACGAGATTTTCTTCATGGAGGATGGGTGATATCGACTATTATTGCACAACTCTCTAATCAATCTGTTATCACTATTTCATACTAAAATCTTCTTATATATAAATATCTCGTGTCACAATGTTCGTTCCCGTACTCCTCCGAAACGGCTTGACCGATTCTTATGAAATTTTGTGAGCATATTGAGTAGGTCTGAGAATCGGCCAACATATATTTTTCATACTCCTTAGTGATAATTGTTCATCCTTAAAAGGACATTGTCCAACGGCCTGATATGGACAGATAATAATTGGGCAAATATGATACAGGTTTGGTAGTTCATACTAGTAAGAAATAAAATAACATCATATGGTTGTATCAGAATTTATCATTCATATTATATATTGACCATAACATTTAGTCAATTTTTGATAATTTAACATAGCTGTATTCATTATTTCTTTATTATTCGGATTCATGAGTTATTAAAACATTACCCAGGAATTAGGCAAGTGGATTTACATTATCTTGGTACCGTGCCCAGCTCAAAAACCAAATTAACAATAATCATGACAAGAGCGCAGCAACCTACTTACTGTTCTTCGTCTGACAATACAATTACAGCAGAAAACATTTTACATAGCACTTGCGGTGTAATCTATTGCCCTATAACAGATGCCAACTCTTGCGAACGGAGGTCATGTCTTCGTCTTTGGGATAAGTCGATGCCACAATTCACACATTGTCTCATCGTGGGATCTGTTCCCTTAATCGTGCCAGTATTATCGTTATGAACGGGTTTAAAGTCAGCAGGCTCGCCAGGCTCGGTGATGAATGATTTATCCGGGTTCATTTTCCAATACAAATAGAATAAAATCGGCTTTCACGAGAAATAGAATAATGTATTTACAAATCAAGATGACAAGCGAATGACATTTTTATAACGGATTTCTTTCCAGTTGCCATATTACAAACACAAACTCAATCGATTAAAAATAAGTACGATTTTGAATCGTGTAGAAACAGTTTTTTATTCCATTATTATAAAACAATGATCAAAAACGAGACCATATTAATATATTGTTAATGTTTACTACTTTTTCGTATCTATATCTACTATTACACAATAAATACCTCCAATGTACTGAACATTGGCGGTATTAAACAACATTATATTAACTTTTTTTTAAATTCCTGTATGTTTGCCTGTTTGGTTGTGGATCTGTGATGAACCCAAAAACCGCTTTGTTAGAAAGGAAGTCTTTTCTAACAAAAAAAACTTCTAGCGATCAAATACTTCTAAATAATACTTCTATAAGTGATATCAATGTCGAACGAATGGATATTTTATATTTAAGTTATATCTTATTATGTCCTGGCAACTATTTATTTACTTTAGTAATATTTATTTTTACATTCACTACTTATTTAGTTTAGGTTGACTGTAGAGAATACCTACTTATAGCATTAAGCCCGCCTATATTCCTACTTACTTGTGCATGAAGTCTAATAAATAAATAAATGAGCTCATTATTAACCGAGTATAATACATAATTACTGACATATCTCTACGATTTCGTAGTCGTTCTTAAAAATCTTATGTTTGATCGTTGAGTAGAACCGACTTCCACGCGAGCGGAAGGCTATTATAATATGAAAATCCTTCACCAGTTATCACATCGAATCAGTTCACGTTCGCATTCGAGTCACAGTCGACGCGTACTCAATATCATTTAGTTTATGTATCTTTTTTTTAAGTATCAATTAGTCATAGGTTTCAAATCAATACCTAAGTATATCAAGTCAATCTATCAATTCCTTATGAAACTCTGGTGTTCCATACATTACTCTGTATCGATATTCATATGTCTCAAATAAAAAATCGATTGTGTTCTTTAGTATAACTGGCAACATTTTAGCATTAGGGAAAAGAGAAAGATGGTGCCAAGAGTAAAGTAATAATATTTCCGTGAGCTAATTGAGTAAATACTAATTATTTCAAGATGTATCTTGATACTCCAAGAAATCATTATTAGTTCGTTATAAATTAAACATGATTATTGATCAATAGCTACATTTGCGGACATCGTCTCCATGGAAGGCCAGTTTTGGATATAGTCCTTTATAAGGTAAAACAACGTTTGCCGGGACAGCTTCAAATACGTCACCTAGCCAAAAATATCACATGTACCTATTACTTGCCTAGTTACATCTTACTTTGTGAAAGAAATAAACAGGCCGGCAAGTTAATGTGTTTCTTTGTAGACCGTTGCCTCGCATCAGCTTACGACGGCGTTTAACTTGAGCCGAGCTTGGCGAGGATTATATTTGTAACTTTGAAATTTTACCATTGTCGTTACAAGTTATTTGAGACAGACATTTTTATTTACATTACATAACGTGCTCTCCGAGGCACGACTAGACCAGTGCAAACAGCCATATTCATGCATACAACTTTGCTGGCATTCGTTACGGGTAGTTGGAGCCCTCAAAAGTCCAACCAGTCTAACTTGGAACTTCGATATTGGTCATTGGTCATTGGACCATTGGTTGTGGAGGTCAGATGGCAGTCGCTTCACGGAAAATATCGAAGATCAGCCGCTTCACAGTTAGACTGAAAAGCCGACCCCAACTGAGTTGGGAACAGGCTCAGAGAATGAATGAATGACTTAAAATTTAGAGAATTTATTCTTTTAACTTAGCTAGGGTTTGTGTTAGATAACTAATTTTAACTTAATTTATCTAGTTCCTGTTTGTACAACCCATGGGAACATGTGATAGTAGCCGGTATGTTATTCTATGGTGTGATCTATCCCTTTACCAATTTTCAGCCCGATCTTTTCAGCCATTACAGCGTGATTGAGTAGCAAACATAAAAACATCTTCAGAAACTTTCACCGCCTTTCATTTTTAGATACAGAATCCTTACAGAACTTAGATCCTTATAAACAATTAGATCTGAATATAAGTACCAGCTCACAACGCCCACGTGATTGGGTTATTCAAAGTTTACATGAAATGGCCTTCGTGAAGAGTTTATTTTTGCTTTGTGTTCTAAGATTTTTGTGATATAAGAAGATACCGTGGTAGCCTAGTGGTATGGGTAATAGACTGCTGAGACGAGGTCTCGGGTTCGATCCCAGGTTTTACCATGACACACACAAATGACTTTTCGATGATTTTCGAAGAGTTATGTATGTGTGTATTTATCGCAGGTTTATAATTGCCCGGTTAATGGCAATAGGCTCGCCACCTATTTATTACATTGGACCTAAACATAAACTGGTGAAATGTGGGTGCTAGCACCTCTGCCTACCTCTTCGGGGATATAGGCATGAGTTTCGCGAGGATGTGGCGAATCGCGGTAGCCTAGTGGTATGCGTAATGACCCATACCACTAGGCTACCGCGATTTCAAATATAAACGTTTCACATATTATTCTGTCACTCTAGCACACTAAGTTTTGACTAAAGATACGTATGTGGCTCGCACACTTTGTTCTTCTAAGGATAACTTTATGGTGTAAACTCATCCTTAATTTCAAATCAAATAAGGTGGTGTCAAACGATTGACTCACAGATTAATCAGACTCGGCCTTGACAAACTTAATCCATGGGTCAGAGACAGTGGTAAATATAATTACTCGTACATAACCTTGTCCTTTACATTCACTCGTTGTGTTGACCTAAGTACACATAAATTGGATAGAGCTTTCGATATGCGACGTCCCTTTATTAGGACTGAGATGTATTTGGTTTTCCAACATCCGCTTGTTAATAACTAGCTGACCCGCGCGACTTCGTCTGCGTCACCCCGTTTTTGCAACATTTTTCATTCCTGCTCCGTACCTGTTGGTCGTAGCATGATGTTATATACATATAAACCTTCCTCTTTAACCATTCTATCTATTGAAATAAACCGCATCAAAATCCGTTGCGTAGTTCTAAAGATTTAAGCATACAAAGGGACAAGAAAAATAAGGACAGAAAACGCGACTTTATTTTATACTATGTAGTGATATGGACATTTTAATAATAATGCTGGACGAAGAGTAAGCTTTAGGTTATATTTGTGGTTGAGAGCTTGCAAGATAAAATGCATTTTTTCCGTCCGGTCGATTACAACCTATTCCCAATATGGCTGAATTTTCTCCGTGCGCCAAATCTCCCCGGATACCAGTTCTCACTGGAACCGGTGAGAGAGGTTATGTTGGACTCGAACCGATTAAAACGCACGCCGTCTTCATGTATTCGGTTGTCTTTTGAGATAGATCATTTCGGGTGTGGGAACCAGGATGTCCCCATTTAGCCTCCGGGTATGGGGAAGCGCGAATTATTCGAAGCCGCCGCGGCTTGCTTCTGCTAGGGTGACAGGTGGCTACATTCGTCAACCCCACGCCCGAGCTCATATGGAGGATGGAGGGCATTCAGCGACCTATTTGGCATTAATTCGTATAAACAGTTATCTGATCAATGGTAATTGGTGGAACTTCTATACAGCCGGTTGCAGTCACTTTTGCCTCACGGATAAACGACGAAACCGGTCAGTTTAAAAAATAAAATATTTAGCCAATGGACAAATCCAATTAAGAAACTTTCTTCACCAGTTAACATCTACTAACTGTCAAAGAACTTTGTAAATGCTGAAATTATCTAATTTAAGTCATCAAAGTGTTGAATATTAAACATCGCCTAAAGTAGTAGCTACGGGTAGGTAGGTATTACTAACTTGTATATTAAAAAATCAATTTTCTTTTCTCCGAAGATAATTCTTCAAAGGACTAATTGTAACCAAACTAACATTAAAGTAAATAAAAATGGTTTAGGATCTTAACCAGGAATATTACAATCACAATCATAAACGTTAATATTTGTATGAATATGTGCATTAATACATGAATTTTGGTTATTGTTTGACGCAAAAACAGCTTAGCGAATTTGTATGAAACTTGGCACAGAGTTAGAGTAGAGTTAGTGCTCTAATTTATAGACATTGCCAAACCACAAACACTGTAAATAATGCCATTATACTTTGAACTACTTATGACTACAGCATTAAGGTTCAAAATTAAACAAATAAGAGTTCGTTACATTCTTTCGTTCACTCTGCCACTTTGCTAATTTCAGACTTTAATGTCGTACAATGAGAGTCCAAATTTGAATAACATTTTTTGCTTTGTCTGACAATTACTAGATTCGGGGTCCTGGAATAGGACTATTAGTATTTTCATTCCGAGAATACGTTCCCCATGAGAACGAGATTAGAATTTTACTCGAGTTTAGTACAGCTATTAGTATATCTATATAAGTATATATAAAAATGAATTTCTGTTCGTTAGTCTCGCTAAAACTCGAGAACGGCTGGACCAATTTGACTAATTTTGGTCTTGAATTATTCCTGGAAGTCCAGAGAAGGTTTATAAGGTGAATAAATATGAAAATGCTCGACAGCGGGAACGGGATCAGAAGTTCACGCGGGCGGAGCCGCGGGCAACAGCTAGTTACTAATAAAAAGATAAATACCACTCTATGCACTTAGCTACGAAGCCGGTGCAAGGCGAGTGCTCAATAAGTGCAAGGCAAATAAGAGCCGAGTACAAATTGAGTTCGTGATAAGTGCAATATCAAGTGTAAATCTGGTACGAACTGAGTGTGAAAGTGAGTGCTATCGAGTACTAGTTAGGTGTAAATTAAGTGTGAGCAACTTACAAAACTATAAGTATCTAGTTATGAAAGATTGAGGTAAAAAGAAAGAAATAAAGAAAAGCCATTTATTGAACACACACCGATTTATCCATGCAAAAAAAGTGGAAGGTGATGTAATCGGTGCACGCGGGTCATTACTAAGCGTATTTACGCAACGAAGGATAAATTCGACAATATGAACCTTTTTGATAAGAATACGTCTAAACTTTTTCGTAAATATTCAATACAGAAATATTCAAGATGGTTCGATTCATAGTGGGAAACGCTCTTTTTTATTTAGGGCACGTCAATTTGACTTCTCCCCGCCTGATGGTAAGCTGAAGGCAAAGTCTCAGGAAAGAGGGTCACCATTACAAACACGTAAAGTGTTACAATGGTGGCGCTGAACGGCCTCATGAGATGCTTTTTCACGCCCCGCTTAAAGGACCGGACGCACGCTGCAGCATTTACAATAAGATACAGCACCCTGTAGAGTGCGTTTTTTATAACACTTAGATGACAGACAAGCACACGGCCCACCTGATGGAAAGTGGTTTCCGTGGCCTATATGGACGTGTGCAACACCAGAGGCGTTACACTCGTTCTGCCGATGAGAAATCTCATATTATAGTTGCTTGGGCAAACCCAGCATGGAGTCTATAGCTTGAGCGTGCGTGGGATGAAGTTTTTTTCATATTGCACGGTACGCATGATATCCTTTTGCAATGTGTGAGGATGGACTCCCTGCCTATGGCGGTCCTGTAGGTATTATGTCATACAATTCGACTGAATACTATACTAATCTTGTTATATAATTGCTATTTGTATTAGGTAGGTACCTTTGAGACTTATCAATAGTTAGTCTAGCGAGAAGGGGATTTGAATTTGGACATCGAACGTTATAAATCAAATCAAAATTTCTTGGATTAGAATTCATTTCAAAATATCTCAAGAATCTGCGTCCGTCAATTTATTTACTTAATAACAATTGCCGTTCCCGCCAAATTGTTTAATAAAATATGGCCGCAAGAATTTCAAAATTGGATCAAACTATTGCTACATCGTTGCCCAAATTCATATACAGGATGTTAGTGGAACGCTCCTAAGCCAAATACACATATTGGCCCCAGTACTCCGGGTACACTACATATTGGCATAAAAAATACTATATAGCAATTTTATAGCGATAATTAAGTCGCATTATGGTGCAATTTTTTTGTAGTTCAGTTTTTTGTGAAAGTATTATTTAACACGATCGATGGCGAGTGAATAATGCTAGATAAAGGGTATCATAACTACATTACATAGTATAAAACAAAGTCGCGTTCTCTATCTCTATGTCCATTTGTATGCTTAAATCTTTTAAACGACGACGCAACGTTTTTTGTTTTTTTTTTAAAGATAGAATGGTTAAAGAGGAAGGTTTGTATCTATATAACATCATGCTACGACCAACAGGTGCGGAGCAGGAATGAAAAATGTTGCAAAAACGGGGTGACACAGACGAAGTTGCGCTCGTCGGTCAGCTAGTAAAAAATAAAATATATAGATGTACTGTAGCATGTAGGGTACACAGAGTACTTCAAAGGTCGTCTGCTTCGGGAGTGTTTCCCTAACGCCCTGTATAGATAAGGTAGGTAGTACATATGTGTACTTTTCCGACAGATCTAAAATAAACAAATAAACGATGGTGCAGTTACATGGAAAGGTTAGTTAGATAAATTCTATTTTCAACGCTTTTGAGCCCACAAAATTTATTTGTTTGTTGGTGTTATGGTTTTACGCATCAGTTGGAAAGTTTTACGGTTAGCAAATCAACTGTGGCAAAGTATTTGCTTGCAAAATAGCAAAACTTTATGAGCGTTTTCAATTTTTGTAATATTTTACACTAATAAATTACATAAAAATAGAATAGAGCGTATATTATAACGAATTAAAAATTATCGAAAATTCATACACAAAGAAACATCACATACCTACTCTTAGTTCACCCGTCTGTAGGAGGTAGTGAATAGTTAACTTCAATTTACGAAAACCATATTTACCTACTTCTAATAATTGTTCTGAAAACTTTCTAAATAATCAAAACGGTGACTATACAAACATACCATTAACCGCATTAGTATTACCGTATTTCCGTGCTGATGCAGTCCACTTCTTAGTGAAAAATCTAAATTAATGTTGGCTATTGATCCGCCGTTCAAATTCAATTTTATCCTCCTATTCCTTTCAAGTTGTCAGTTCATCTGGCTTGGTGGCATCCTACCTTTTGTTTGCCCAATATTTTTATAAATTCATACAAAACATTAAGCGAAAGATTACAAGCTTCAGCAGCATAAAATACGCGGCAAATACAGCGCTAATTGTTCGCCTAGTGTGTATGTGATGTCGGATATAATGCGTGATGTGCGTCAGTCAGATATAATATTTGAATTGCGTCAGCTGATTTACGTCCGTGTAACATGACAGCCTTAAGGGCGGACATCAAAATAAACATTTTGGGCTGAGTTATTTGTATCCTGTGAAAGTATGTGAAGATGTTTGCTATTCAATCACACTCTAATGGCTCAACTAATCTGGCTGAAATTTGGTACAGGGATAGATTATAGTTTGGAATAAAATTGCAAAAGGAAGGAGGAGTAACGGTGCGTCCAGATTTGTGACATAAATAGCAGACCAGACCGCGTGACATCAAGACATACGTGTGGTCCTTACAACTGGCGGCATATGGGCACACGAACTAGAACTGTGCTATCACGGCCACCAGTCAATAGATGGTTCCATTTAAGCTAAGCTATCACGCAGCACGCTACGAACGCGCACTTTTGACACGGTCATAAATGTAAACGAGGCATAAGACGCGACGGTATTTTTCGTCCTAATTGAGCCGCCCGACTGGGGAAGTACCTCCACCCTACAGAATACTGGGGCTAATACTAACCTTGTGTTGTGTTTCTAGCGGTGAGTACAGTAGCCAGAGCTCACTGGAAAGTTATGGTACTTTCGGTGGGAAGATCAATTTTTAAGACGTTTTCCTAAACTTCACTCTACTCTAACACCTCCTCAAGAAGGTTTCTATATTCAATAGATGGCTCCTACCGTCGCCCCAAAGATGGTTGTAAAGGAGAATTTCAAATGCTTCATACGTGGCTTCGTGGCTTAACGGTCAGAGCGTTCCCCTTGTAAAGGAAAGATCGCAGGTTCGAATCCCGTCGATGTATTAATTTTTTCCTATTTAAATTTTATCATTTGATTGAACATTCAGTTGCAAACCTCCATAGTCCAAGGTGCCCAATTATTTTTATTTTTTATATAAGGGCACGTCAATTTTTCTTTAATTCGACTACAATATGGGTTTCTTCAATTTTACTCAGGCGAATACATGGAAGGTTTTATATAATGGTAATAGCAATTGAATAAACAAAGTACGTGACTGACTTACCTAAAGTAACCAATCATCCAGTAACATTATTTGCAGACGATAGTACAATTGCTATTGAGTGTAAAAATAGAAAAAATTACGAAAGTGAAATCAATACTACACTAATAAATATAATAAATTGGCTTAATAATAACAATCTAAAAATCAATCTTTCCAAAACAAAAATAATGCAATTCTCGCAAAGACTTGCCACAATACCTCTAAATATAAGATATTATAACATTAAAATAGAAGAAGTTGACACAACAAAATTCTTAGGACTCACTATTGATAATAAGCTGAATTGGCAAACACATACAGAAGGATTATGCAAAAAACTCAGCAGCTCAGCATATGCCTTGTTTAAACTTACGCGAGTGCTAAATACTGACGCTTTACTTGCCGCGTACCATGGATTGACAGCGTCACATCTAAGGTACGGCATAATGTTTTGGGGTAATTCAACCCATAGAGAGACCGTCTTTAAAGCCCAGAAATCATGTATTCGTGCCATGTTCAGTTTGAATAGGATAGATAGCTGTAAACCGTATTTTCTTAAACATGGTATATTAACGTTGTCATCGCTATATATTTTTGAAACGGCTACTTTCGTGAAGTGTAATCCAGAACTCTTTGAGACTCTGGCGGCTACGGTTACACGAAACAGACGGGAAATCACTAGCAATAGACTACGCATACATAGAGCCAATACCGCATTATTACATAAAAGTGTCTACTGCATGGCACCAGTCATATATAATAGGATACCTCTAGAAATTAAAAAATTAAATTTGAATCTATTCAAGAAACGTTTACACGAGTTGTTGTCAGTAAAATGCTACTATACAGTAAGTGAATTTCTCGAAGATTGTTAACATCTCATATTGGCTTGACATTGAATTTAAGTTAATAATTGTATTGTTAATGTAATTATTTTAATATTAATTTACTTTCCTATTTCTGACATTTAATACTCTGTACATCTTGTGGACATATTTGACATTCTGTATATTTTAATAATTTTTATTGTTTCAAGTAGGTTTTTGATTTTATTGACATTTGACATGAATTTATATTATTAATTATACTGTGGATGATATTATTTTTGTTACTAGCAATTTAATTTAATTTATTTTAATTTAAATTCAAATTGATTTAATTTCTTTTGACATTTATTTATTTACTTTCTGAATCTGACATTTTACCTAATATTCTGTACATCGTGCAGACATAGTTGACATTCCGTATGTTTTAATAGTTTTATTGTTTAATTGTTACAAGTAGTGATAACTGTACAAGTTTACTAATTCACACTAACATTCATAAATTAAGAAATTTTTGCATGCCAATAAGGTAGGCTGAAGAGAACTTATTTCCTATTAAAATGTAACATCTTTATATACCTTTGGTCAGCAAATAAATGATTATTATTATTATTATTTTCTTTATTTCATTTAAATACATATAGATTATATTTTTAAATACATAAAAAAGAACAAAATTGAACATATTTAAAAATATAAAAAATAGTAGCCCACCGGTATCGGGCACAGGGACCAAGCTACCGGAGGTTAGGGCTCCAGAGAGAGGAACCTCCTCACAATACGTGCCGTGTCGAGGAGTACTGCCTTCTGCATCAAGCCCTTGACCCAACTGCCTAACGCGAGCCTCTTGAGATGTTGGTCGAGGCTCTTGGCAATCAGTCCGTGAACCGATACGACAATCGGCACAATAATTGCTGAATCAACATCCCACATGTCGACAACCTCGTGAGCCAAGTCCAAATATTTTATTTGTTTATCTTTTTCGGCTTTCACGAGATTATCGTCATGGGGAATGGTAACATCAACAATTATTGCGAGACGCTCTGATCGGTCAATCACCACTATATCAGGCTTATTGGCTACAATAGTCCTGTCAGTGATGATTGATCGATCCCAGTACAATGTGGCACGGCCATTTTCAAGAACTGGGTCGGGCACATATCTGTAATACGGCACCTCCAAATCTACAAGATTGTACTTCAGAGCAAGTTGCTGATGAACGATCCTGGCCACTTGGTTGTGTCTATGCAAATACTCACCGTTGGCAAGACGAGAACAACCAGAAACAATATGCCTGAGGGATTCTCCGGGACGATGACATGCCCGACAGATGTCAACCGTACCATCCTTCAGGATGAATCTCCGATAGTTGTTCGTCATTACAACTTCGTCAGTAATTGCACAGACAAAACCTTCAGTTTCTCCAAAAAGGTCACCGAATCGTAACCAGGATACCGATGCTGTTAAATCTATATCGGGCCCATATAAAGCCCGATAAAATCGTCCATGCAGCTCCTTGCTCCTCCATACCTCCTTGCGATCATCAATGCTGAGTATTGCAGGTTTGCGCCAGTTCTCTTTCGCAAGAGCGAGCGGTGTAAGCCCATGGTCCACAGTTACTACATCTCGATGCACATCCACGTCAACATTGAGAAAGTATTCTCTAAGATTGCATATCTCGCGGTTGTGTAGAGTCTTAATGTTTAAAAAACCACGACCCCCACACTTCCGCGGGATATACAATCTCATTACTGAAGAACGTGGATGGTGCATTCGATATGAAGTAAGCAGTGTACGGACTCTTCTATCCAGGGCGTCCAGTTCAGTCTGAGTCCATCTGAGTATACCAAAGGAGTAGGTAAGGACGGGTATGACCCAATCATTGTAGGCTCGCACCTTGTTACCGCCTGACAAAAGACTTTTCAGTACTTTTTTCAGGCGGCCAAAGAAGCGTTCCCCCAAGGACTGTTTCATACCCGACTCATTAATGCCTAACCCCTGTGACATACCCAGATACTTGTAGGTATCGTTTGCAGTAAGGGATCTAAGTTTTGTGGAATCTGAAAGTTCTATTCCTTCAGATTCCACAATTCTACCTCTTTTCACATGCATGACCGCACATTTGTCCACACCAAACTCCATCCTGATGGAGTTACTAAAAGTTTCAGTTACCTTAAGTAACGCCATCAGATGGAGGTCGTTGGGGGCAAATAATTTGAGATCATCCATATAAAAGAGGTGTGAAATAACCTGACCACCTCTCCGCAAACAATAGCCTAACCCTGAATCCTCTAATATAGTACTTAGAGGATTCAGAGCCAGACAGAACCACAAGGGACTCAAACTGTCACCCTGAAATATACCCCGCTCAATCTTTACAAATTCACCATCATCCTGAATGTGTCGACACCCTGGATAGCAAAGCACCGTTTTCCATTGCCCCATACATGCCTTCAAGAAGGTGCAAAGAGTCGCATCAATTTTGTACAACTCAAGCACCCTCATGAGCCATGTATGCGGCACGGAGTCATAGGCTTTTTTATAATCTATCCAGCATGTCGCCAAATCCTTTCGATTACGGCGAACCTGCTGATTGATGGCCATGTCAATAATAAGGAGCTCTTTAGTGCCACGAGCCCCACTTCTACATCCATTCTGAGAGTAAGAGAGAATAGAATTTTCAATAATATGACTAGTTATTTTAATTCTCAGAATAGATGTAAGAAGTTTGTAAACTGTAGGCAGACATGTGATCGGCCTATAGTTCTTGGGGTCCATGGCACTACCAGACTTAAAGAGCAGGTGGGTGACACCTGTAGTCATAAAACTTGGAAGCGATCCTGATTCTAAAGCTGACTGGAATTGAAAAGCCAAACATGCGTGTGAACTTCGGAGCCATTTTAACCAAAAGTTGTGTAGTCCGTCCGGTCCGGCAGCTTTCCAATTCGGTAACGAACGGACTACACAAGCAATGTCATCTTCTGTGATTGACACAGGCTCCATTGTTGGTATCGCTTCACACAAATGTTTGACTTTTTGCATCCAATCACCTTCTGTGTGAGTGACGGGAACCGACCAAATGTTGCGCCAAAACGTGTTTGTGGCAGCAACATCCGGCAAGCACGCGTCACCCACAAGATCAGGCCGCTCCCAATTTCTATACACCCACCTTTCGTCCCTTTGGAATGTGCAATTCAGTGTATATCGGTCACATCTTTTTTTATATCGCTTTATCCGGTTTGCCCATGCATAAACTTTCTGCTTCAGGAAGTCGATGCGCTCTGTGACTCGGAATTCATAATCATGAGGACTGATGTCAGTACCCGAAAATGCCCGATTCACAAAGCGCATGACTTTCGGGCGTGTGTTGCCCGACCTGAAACAGATAAGCTTGCCAATGAATACCCTGGCCTCAGTGATACGACGCTCAATTCTACACTGCCACATTGGCTTTCCAAAACTTGGTCGAGTAGCGGTCTTACTTTCTGGGAATTTAATACCAGCTACTCGACATGCTGCAATGGCTGCACAGTATAAAATTGAGTGTGTATCAGTGAGATTTTCACTATTATCTAAATAAATAGGTAATAGTGAATCCAAGGTACACACTAGCGCTATATTACGTTTATGTACAGGCAAACGCGGTAAGCGAGGTCTAATATTATAGTTCATGTACCGATAATCACGAATGGCACACTCCAAGGCATTCCTTATTTGATCATTGTACTGAGTACTTACGGAAAAAGCAACATTATCCAACCCATCATCAACATGGTCATGATGTGTTATCTGGGAGATCACTTCCACCGCTGCTAGTTGTGATGGAGGAGGGATAACATCACTGTTCTGCAAGTCAGAACGTAGCCTCTCAAGTACAGAACAATCCAGTAACTGACATCGCTGGATAGCCCGCACCTGATCCGACAGTCGCTGTGCCGAAACGTTTACAGTTGGTTCAAGATCCTGAAACACAGAAAGCATGCGATCACGGTACGCAGTAAGATTGGTTCCTCCCGCTGTAGCCGTAAAATATGCCCGCATGACGTTTTCGTTCATAGACGTCGTCCATCGCATGCGGCGCACATTACCACCGGTAGCGGGGGCCCTATTCGAGGCCGGTGGGCCTCGGGACCCCAAGCAGGTCGGTGGCCGGCCTCTCCCTCGCCGGCGCGCAGGTATTGGTGTCGTCGGTGGGGAGAAATACTCGCCACTGGAGCTTGAGCTCGACACCCCAGGAGTTTCCACTGTGGTTGGCTGTGGGGTGGAGCTATGTGGCGAGTCCGGAGATCTTAGGCGTGCTGCTTTCAACTGGGCTCTTGTGATCATCTTGCTGTTTGTCTATTATTTTTATGCATTATATCATATTTTTATTTTTATGATTGCTTTGACAGACGGTGTCATGTCAGCATATTATGATTTGTGGTACTATTTGTTGTAGATTTCATTTTATTTCAGTTTATTTTACAGTTATTGCGTATATTTTCTTTTTGGGATGTAATATAAAATACTATTGCTGGGTGATTTTGTTAATATAAATAAATTTTATTTTAGACAAAAATGTCGACAAGTTGATTCCAGTGTTGCCAGTTGAAATATATTATTATTATTTCCTTTATTTATTTTTAATACATATTGATTACATTTTTAAATACATTTATAAAAAAAAAATCTAAATATATTTAAAAATATAAAAAATAGTAGCCCACCGGCATCGGGTACAGGGACCAAGCTACCGGTGGTTAGGGCTCCAGAGAAAGGAACTTCCTCACAATGCGTGCCGTGTCGAGGAGTACCGCCTTTTGCATCAGGCCCTTGACCCAGCTGCCTAACGAGAGCCTCTTAAGGTGTTGGTCGAGGCTCTTGGCTATCAGCCCATGGGCTGATACGACTATCGGGATAATGATTGCCGAATCAACATTCCACATGTCAACAACCTCATGAGCCAGATCCAAATATTTTATTTGTTTATCTTTTTCGGCTTTCATGAGGTTTTCGTCATGAGGAATGGTGACATCAACAATCATTGCAAGGCGCTCTAATCGATCTATTACCACTATATCGGGCTTATTGGCGACTATAGTCCTGTCAGTGATAATAGATCGATCCCAGTATAAAGTGGCACGACCATTTTCGAGAACTGGGTCGGGCACATACCTGTAGTATGGCACCTCTGAAGTCACAAGATTGTATTTGAGGGCGAGTTGCTGATGTACTATCTTGGCCACTTGGTTATGTCTGTGCAAATACTCGCCGTTGGCAAGACGAGAACAACCGGAAATAATGTGCCTGAGTGATTCTCCGGGGCGGTGGCATGCCCGACAGATGTCCACCGTACCGTCCTTCAGGATATACTTTCGGTAATTGTTCGTCATAACAACTTCGTCTGTAATTGCAAAGACAAAACCCTCGGTTTCTCCGAAAAGATCACCAAACCGTAGCCAAGATACGGACGCTTTTAAGTCTATATCGGGCCCATATAAGGCCCGATAAAACCGTCCGTGTAGCTCTTTGCCCATCCATACCTCCCTGCGATCTGCAGTACTAAGTACTACAGGTTTGCGCCAGTTCTCTTTAGCCAACGCAAGAGGGGTTAAACCATTGTCCACTGCAACCACATCACGGTGCATATCCGTGTTGGTATGTAAAAAATATTCTCTGAGGTTGTATATCTCACGGTTATGGAGGGTCTTGACATTCAAAAAGCCACGTCCCCCCAATTTCCGTGGGATATACAATCTCATCACGGAAGATCTGGGGTGATGCATCCGAAATGTGGTTAACAGTAAACGAACTCTTCTATCCAGGGCATCAAGTTCCGTCTGAGTCCATCTGAGTATGCCGAAGGAATACGTTAGAACTGGCATGACCCATCCATTATAGGCGCGCACCTTATTACCGCCCGAAAGAAAGCTTTTTAGGACTTTCTTCAGGCGGCCAAAGAAACGCTCCCGCAATGCCTGTTTCATGCCAGTCTCAGGTATCCCTAAAGCCTGCGACATACCCAAATATTTATAGGTTTCGGTTGAAGAAAGAGATTTAAGCTTAATGGAATCCGAAAGAATCAGGCTCTCGGATTCCACTATTCCACCTTTTTCTACATGCATGACCGCACACTTGTCCAAGCCAAATTCCATCTTGATAGAATTACTAAAGCTTTCAGTCATCTTTAGTAGTTTTATCAATTGCGTATTGTTTGCAGCAAGTAATTTGAGGTCATCCATGTAAAGGAGGTGGGATATAACTCGACCCTCTTTCTGCAATCGATAGCCTAGCCCTGAATTCTCCAGTATTGTACTTAAAGGATTCAGTGCTAGACAAAACCATAGGGGACTCAGACTGTCACCCTGGAATATACCCCTCTCAATTTTTATGGGTGCATCGTTTGTCTGGCAACATCCTGGATAGCGAAGTACCGTCTTCCATTGCCCCATACATGACCCTAAGAAGTTCGCTAGAGTTGTATCAATTTTATACAACTCTAGGACTCTCAGTAGCCACGTATGCGGCACAGAATCATAGGCCTTCTTATAGTCTATCCAGGATGTTGCCAAATTCTTGCGTTTACGACGCACCTGTTGACTAATGGTCATGTCAACTAAAAGGAGCTCTTTAGTACCACGGCTCCCCTTCCTACATCCATTCTGAGAGATAGAGATTATTGAATTTTGTTCTAAATGAGAATTAATTTTGACTCTCAGAATGGATGTTAGAAGTTTATAGACCGTCGGTAAGCAAGTAATTGGTCTATAATTTTTGGGGTCCGCAGCACTGCCGGATTTATAGAGTAAGTGGGTTATACCAGTTGTTAAGAAGTTAGGTAGTGAACCCGAATCGAGAGCTGACTGGAATTGAGATGCCAAACAAGCATGTGAGCTACGGAGCCACTTCAGCCAAAAGTTTTGCAGTCCGTCCGGACCTGCCGACTTCCAATTCGGTAGTGAACGGACTGCACTAGCAACATCATCAGATGTTATAATTATTGGCTCCATAGTCTGTATATTCTCACACGCTTGCTTAACCTCTCTCATCCAGCCATCTTCTGTGTGGATGACAGGTGTCGACCAGATGCTACGCCAGAATGTATTCGTAGCGTCAGCATCCGGTCGAGCAGTGTCATCCACATTCAACTCCGGTTGTTCCCATTTTCGGTACACCCACTTCTCATCCTTTTGGAAGATGCGATTCTGACAATATCTATCAACGCGTTTTTTATAGCGACGGATTCGATTTGCCCATGCATAAACTTTCTGTTTCAGAAAGTCGATGCGCTCTGTGACACATGCCGCATATTGTTGAGGATTGACATTGGTTCCTAAAAATGCCTGTGTCACAAAGCGCATCACCCTCGGGCGCGTGTTGCCCGATCTGAAACAGATTAGCTTACCAATAAGTGTCCTAGCCTTGGCAATACGACATTCTATCCTATACTGCCAGGCCGGTACTACAGGTCTAGGACGGGTAACAGATCTGTCAGTAACAAATTTGACACCCGCCACTCGACATGCTGCAACGGCCGCACAATACAAAACCAAATGCGTATTACCAAGGTCTTCGCTATTTTCTAAATAATTAGATAATAGCGAATCTAAGGCACATACCAGCGCAATATTGCGTTTATGCATAGGCAAACGGGGTAAGCGAGGTCGATTGCTTGGAATCATAGATCGATATTCCAGCATCGCATCTTCCAAAGCGCTCCTTAATAGTTCATTATACTGGGTTATTATTATTATTATTATTATTATTATTACGTTTCGCTTGAACATTTGCAAGTGAAACCACTCCATTTTGTTACACTAGAATAGCAATTTGAAATAATAGTACCTACATACCTAATCAAGCTCTGTATCTAAGCTCAGCGAGGCGGAGAGACTTAATTTAACAGCTATACTTAAAATATTACTTTGTTATTGCTGGAATTACAATGATGAAAGTCAGTCTTAGTAACGACTATATTTCAAACTGTATTTCTATAGAGTGTTGGCTCTGGAACTTAAGATCCCCCACAATAGGCGCTCGTAACGAAGCAACATATGGTTTTGAGTGCTTCGATCTCGTTACCCTGTTGCCTCCTACTTCTTGGTTTGGCTTACCCAAACCGTCATACCATACTCCTAAGAGAGGAAGATTGTGATTGACCTGTTATGCCTTGTGATCTGAGAATCGTACATTATGTGCTTTGAAAAACATGGTATTTCTATTATCGCATCGCTCACTACTGGCTGCATCTCCCTACTGTGGTTTCCCAAGCAATCACAATACGAGTATAAGGGGTCCTAGACAAAATGCATTCGTTCCGAAGCTACATTCGTCATCGCTCTGAAAATGTATGTGAGTGACATTTGGTGTGGGAATCGGATCACATGACATTCCGACAACAAATGTCACTCCCATACATTTTCAGAACGATGACGAATGTAGATTCGGAACGAATGCATTTTAGCTACGCCCCAAGGTTCTTCAAGAAAGGCATTAGGTTTCTACAGGGTCGGCAACATGAGTGTGACACCTCTGGTGTTGATCATGGCTGACCACTTTCCGTCAGGTGGGTCTTGTGCTTGTATGCCATCTAAGTGTTATAAAAGAATAAGCAATTTAATTATATTAATATATTAAATTTAATTTACAGATTATGATTAATTATTATTTTAAGTTTAATTAATTTAAGATTCGTGTCTTAATTTATTTAAACGGAAACTGTGTCTGAATGTAATCATTATAATGATTTGATTTACAAAAATTGTTTTGAAGACAATGTATAGATTTATCTTATTTCAAGACCTGTTTTATAGTCTTCGTCTTTTTATAAGGGCACTTTACTAAGTGGGTGTTTCCCGTCAATAAAGTACGATATTACTGCAGTACACTATTCTGAAAATTAAAACAGTAATTCATAGGCGTAAGCTGTCAAAAAGGAAATAACGAATGAATGAGTATAGTGTCCGTTAAACCTAATTACTTATGAAAATATAACGTTATAATGTAGTCCAACCTGCGAAAATAATGTGTATTGAGCCTTTTTTCAACACAATGTTCGTCTTTACTCTTATAAGCGATGGGGTGAAAATCTAATCTTTCTCAACAAATAAATTGATACAATGTCAAAGCAGTCAGCTACTTTGTATCAATAAAATTGAGAGCAATGTGTCATCATGTGTCATATTGCAATCGTGTTAATTGTATCAATAACAAGCGTCGTCACGCAAATATTATTGCACTAACTCATCTCGAAGGCTGAAAGTTCATCGTCATTAGTCGTTATAAATGTGGGTGTGTACCTATGCTACAGATAAAATATGGAATACTGCATGGTTTTTCTTCTTCTTCTTCTTTTTTTCTTAGATGGCAACATATCAACCCAATTTAGGGGACAATCTGGCCAGTGTCGAGTTGGGAATTTCCTTTTAATTTGTGATAAGTATAGTTGGAATGATTGTTGATGGTGATGATGATGATGATGATGACGGATGATAGTTGCCCTAGTAAAGTAGTGGAGACTTTATTAGAAGCTTTTCTTAGGGAGATTTTGACACCAGCACGAAAAATCACAATTCACTACAATATTCCACTCTTCTACACTTGTGTGCTTTGTCAAAGCCGTTATGTCTGAAACTCCACCATTTTTACACATAAAAACTCGAATGCACACCAAATTTAGAAAATGAAACACTGCAGCGCTATGACACTTTTTGCGTTCACGCCAAAAATAAACCTCTTTGTTCAATTCTCTTCACTATTAAAACTGACATTGATTTCTTAATCTATGGCACGTTAGTTAGTTAGTTAGTGCCTTTATGGTAGATGGTTGTGATTTATAAAAATAATTCTGCCCTAGGTCCATTAATATCGTTGGCAATATAATTATAAAAATAGTGCATTGGCACTGGGGACGTCCTATCAAGATCTTCGAGGGCCCAAGTTAATTTCGCAGGCTGATTGTTTAATCTGTTAATGAAATTGTGTTATACAGATTTGATTTATTTATTTATTTATTTATCCCAGGTTACCATGGCACACACCAATGACTTTTCGATGCTTTTCGAAGTTATGTGTGTATTTATCGCAGGTTTATAAGTGCCTCGGAGAGCACGTTAAGCCGTTGGTCCCGGTTGCCATACAAACATCTATGGCAGTCGTTACGGGTAGTTGGAGCCCTCAAAAGTCCAACCAGCCTAACTTGGAACTTCGATATCGCCATTGGTCATTACACCATTGGTTGTGGAGGTCAGATGGCAGTCGCTTCACGGAAAATATCGAAGTTCAGCCGCATCACAGTTAGACTGGAAAGCCGACCCCAACTGAGTAGGGAAAAAGGTTCAGGGAATGATGATTTATTTATTTACTCATTTTACACATATAATGTCAAAATAGTATTTCAATTCAATTCAATTGTCAAAATTACTTAATTAGAATGTCACTGAATAAATGTCAGTGACAGTGACGGGTCATTCGTCATCTCGCACGAAAAAATCTCGCACGATCGTGCGACTTGGCACCAGTTGATTTTCCCTATTTTTTTGTCGTCAACTCGCACGCACGTATAAGATACAGTCAGGGGAAAAAGAGTTGAAGTAAAATTTTATAAACGATCATTATATAAAATATTAAACTATGGAACATAACATGGATATAAATAATAACTATTTTTTGGTGTAGAAATATCTTATATTGACATAACTGCTATATATTTTTTTGTCATAGTTGATAATGCATACATACATACATACATAAAATCACGCCTGTTTCCCGTAGGGGTAGGCAGAGATCACGGATCTCCATTTGCTACGATCCCGACATACTCCTTTCGCTTCATTCACTCTCATTACCTTTTTCATGCATGCTCGTCGGTTTAGGGTACTCCTGACCTGCCCCTTTTCTAACATTTCCCCGATTTGGTCCAGGTATGTGCGCCTAGGTCTTCCCCTTCCGACGGTGCCATCCACACTAGCCTCATATATCTGTTTCGTTAGTCTTCTTTCATTCATTCTCTCAACATGACCGAACCATCTTAACATACCTTTCTCAATTTTCATCACTACACCTTCTATCACTCCACATCGCTCTCTTATCACGCTATTTCTGACTCTATCTCTCAAAGTCACTCCACACATACTTCGCAACGCGCGCATTTCCACTGCATTCACTCTACTCTGATGCTTTTTCTGCCACACCCAACTTTCGCTACCATACATAAGAGTCGGCACTAATACTCCTCCATGTACAGCCAGTCGTGCCTTTTCGGACACATTCCGGCTGCTCATAAATTTGTGTAGTGCCCCATTCACTCTATTTCCAGCTGTAACTCTCCTTTCAACATCTTTTTCATGCTTTCCATCTCTCGTAAACAATGTTCCCAAATATATGAACTCATTCACTTGTTCCACTCTTTCTCCATCTATATAAATCCTACACTCTGTCACGCATTCATCTCTTTCAAATACCATAACTTTTGTCTTACTAACATTCATTTTCATTCCTTTCCTCTCAAAAGCTACATGCATAGTTGTTACCATCTCCTGCAACTCATCTGCAGATGACGCAAGCAAAACCTGATCATCAGCATAGAGAAGACATTTGACGAGTAACTCATTCATTCTTAAACCACATTCTTTATCTTTCAAATCTTGCAAACAACTGTCCATGAACAAGTTAAACAGCCATGGTGACGCTACACATCCTAGTAGTTAGGCTAGTTGATAATGGTTTTATAAAAAAAACATTTCACGGTTCATATATTCTGTTACTTTCCTAGACATAGGTTTTGTGTAAATAGACGTATGCCACTCGCACACTTTGTTTTTCTAAGGATAAATAATTTTATGGTACAGGTCATGGTATTATATAATCCACTTCGCTGAAAACCACGATACATAAGGTTTATATTTACGATGTAAAATTAATTATTTTTATTCTTCAGACCGAATCTAAAAAAATCTCATTAGCAAACATTTTTCATATGAACCATATTATCAGGTACCGTAATACGAATTAATTTTTTACATCGACGAACTTTGAAAGCTCTTTATCCGAGTCGACCCTTGAACGCGGTTTTTGTTCGTTAATACCTAAATATAAATCGACAAATCATTATGTTTTATAATATAAAATTCTATTAAATTACCTTATTATTATGTTACACTGTGATAGAAACCGACTCGAATTAATATAATTTGCGGCGTATGAGACCTCAGTTTAGTCCATCGTGATTTTGCTGGTTCAAGCCTTTGTCAAGCACGTTCAATACTTGTAACATTGGAGATGTCAATCAAGTGTATTACCAAAGCCAATCTTCTTCATAAAGCCTTCTGGCAACTCTACCTTTCACTAGAAATACAATAGTATTGTATTTCAAACAGGTATTGTTTCAATTAATTGTAGATATCTTAGGACGGAGGTCCGGGTCGGGTACTTCGAATTTAGAACGGGCAATTTTGATGAAGTTAGAGGTCTTAAGCTCTTAAACTGAAATAAAAAGAAAAAGAAACGTTGATTTGAATTTGGAGAACAAAGTTATAGTTCGGGATCAAAGGGTTAAGGCGGAAATACATTATTGACAGCCGACGCGCACGACGTGATTTTTTTTCGAATCTTTTTGTTTTACCTACTACTTATTGGCAGATAAGCACGCGGCCCACCTGACGGAAAGGATTACCGTGGCCTATAGTGTATATATGCAATAACGAGCTCGTTGTTATTTGCTACGTAACTTAACGTACCAAATTACCTGATAACGTACAATGTGTACCTACCGTAAGTTAGTACAAAACTCTTTGAAGTTTTAAAATTTTCAGGCCTGTGTTTTACAATATCAAAGTTTAGGTACTATCGTAATATAAATTTATTACTAGTAAATAGGGTTGTCGACATCTTTACAACCTTACTAATTGTTGGCTACAGCAGGGCGTAGCAACGCCCACCCGTAATAACATAAAGTTATTGATAATACTTAGAGAGATAAAGTGTGGGAATGACATATTCTATCTTTACACAAAACATAGAACCTTTTTTTATAAACCTATCAGTTGGTTCGATATAGCCGGCTGGCTATAAAAATGCATATTTAAAAACATTTGACATTTTAAATTCGGTAAATTCGGTGCCTTTCTTGAAATATGGCGGGAACGGAGTAAGTTTGCGCTACCCTACTCACCGTTGCAAACACAACACAAGGTTATTATTAGTCCGGTTATTCTACAGGGCTGAGGTATTTCTCCAGTCATACTGCTTAATTACGACGAGAGATAGCGTCGAGTCCTACCTCTATCAATTATTATGATATTGTTGACAGCCCTACTAGTAATTCAAGTAAAATCCATTAAAGTAACTAAAGTAAAGTAAACTATTACGGCTAAGGAGCTGTTTGTTTAGTATTTGATGAGCCGTTTCGTGATAACATGACACTTGCTACAGGCGTTTCAAAGAGACGTTTTGCTACTTCTGGGAAAGTTTTATCTAATTTATTTGGGTACTTGACTGTTAAGCCAAAGTTCTTTACTTTTTATTAAACGTCAAATTTTGAAATTGGAAACATATAAGAAATAGAGAAGTATGACGTCACACTTCAATATCCTATAAATATTATAAATGTGATAGTTTTTTAGGTGGATGGATGAATGCATGTTTCTATGTATGTTTGTTACTCTTTTATGTAAACATTTCTGAACGGATCTGGTTGAAATTTGGCACAGATATGAATTATAGTCTGAAATAACACATAGGTATTTCCCCGGAATAGGTTCCCGTGGGAAGTAGTCAAGAAACGGAATAAATATTTCTGTGAGCCTGGCACTTTTTGCATGAAGTACCGGCCTCACAGAAACTTCAAAGAACTTTATCAAACAATCTTCATCTGTGCAAAACGCGTATACGAGAGACACAAATGCATTAAGGTGGGTCCATATTTGGGACTCAGACAACGGATCACTCTGCGACCACCGCGAGTCGATGTCGGACTGACACGCACTTCTGATACGGTCACGGTAAAATGTTACGTAAATGTGGACACAGCATTAGGCTAACAAAAGGGACTATGTGACAAATATATTTTTTAGGCGGAAAAGTCTTCTCTAGTCTTCTTCTTCTGTCGAGTCGATGGCATTTTTACTTCTATAAAATGAGTGTCAGTAAAGGAGACTCTACGAAACTAAACTTAGAAACGTTGAACGTAGTCCCTTTAGTATACAATTTACAGTGAGTACCTCTACTACACTGTATCTCACGTATGGGAGAATCAAATTCCCAGAATAAACCCAATATAAACTGTTACTTTATTGGAAATGCCACAGTAAATCTTGGAGGCTACTATGAAACATCAAGCTAAACGTAAAACTTTGGTATCACGTACCGTCTTCAATACTAACACACACACATACACACACACTCACGCCCGTAATCACCGAAGGGATTTTCGGTCCCACGTAATAGGGAGCGAGCCTATTGCCGCCAATCGGGCACTTTGTAAAAGTATTAAAAAGGGTATGCCGGCCGTCAAAAAATTCTAACTGAAAATGTTGCAGCTAAATAAAGGATATATTTTTTTTGACTCGAATCCTTGCTATGTGGTGTAAATTTCAAAGTAATTAATGACGTGCTAAGCCGCACTAGCACTACCTATTAACGTCTTGGAGAGTAAATCGGAAAAAGTGAAAGTTCCGACGGAATTGAAACCCGTGATCTTCCCCTTACAGGGAGAATGATCTAACCACTGAGTCACAGTTCCATGTCTGGATCCAAATTCTCCTATACAACCATCTTGTGGTGATAGTGGGCGCCATCTACTATCAACCACACGAGCTATCGGTCACAATGAATTATGCGTGCGCCTTCCCACTACAAGGTAAAAATAGCGGGTTCGATTCCCGTCGAAGCATTCACTTTTTCCGATCTATTTCAATTTGAAACAGTTAGCATACTAATTGCTTTTAATTTTAATTACGTGTTCCATGGAAACATTTGCCCGATAATTCAATCCGCAAATGCAAATGTACCGTGGTAGCTCCCAGATTTGACAGCTGTACAATTTATACCTGTAGGTACCTGTCTCCTTAGTGTTAACACTTGTCAGAAACGTTCATGCCTAGAATGTTAAATTATACGTCTTTGATGACGCCAAGGACTTGGAACTCCCAGTTATATTTTCACGAAACACATTTACTTTCAGTTGAAACTGATGGCTTTTATCCTTCGATGTAAAAACGATTTTCCCCGGAGAATTCTAATACTCGTAACATGTCAGAATGCTTTATCAGTTAGAGTTCTCCCGACGCGACAACGCTTGAATCAAAATATTTCTAGGTATATCAAGAAAACCGCGAATCAAAATAAAATCCGCGGTAGCCTAGTGGTATGGGTAATGGACTGCTGAGACGAGGTTTCGAGGTCGATCACTGGTTTTACTATGGCACACACCAATGACTTCGATGCTTTTTGAAGTTGTGTGAGTATTTATCGCAGGTTTATAAGTGCCCGGATAATGGCAATTGGCTATTACATTGGGACCTAAACATAAACTGGCGAAATGTGGGTGCTAGCACCTCTGCCTGTCTCTTCGAGGATATAGGTGTGAGTTTATGCTATGTTTTATATTACATTTTTTTTCCTCTATATATGCGTATTAAGGAACTACTGATAATCTTTGTCGTCGTTCTGTTTTATATGGTAAATTTATGGTGAAGAATCACAGCTGATAGTATATAATAGTACTAAAGAATTACAGTGAGAAGCAGCAATTGTACAGGGGAGAAAACTTAAAGATCGACGTAGATTCCGCTAGTATCGAGTTTACATCTTGCTGTTGGTCTGTCATTTGGTTACGGATCTGAGAATACAGATTATTCTCTGTATATGGGTTTTGGTTTGATCACGAAGAACAGAATAAATAGGTTTAATCTGGTTTAATCTCGTCAATTTAATTTCACATACACTAGAAATACTTCTGATAATTTGGTTCGTCATTCAAAATCAATATCTTGTATCTAAAAACAGATTAGGTAAACACAAAAAGTAACCGTCGTTTTCTGTAAATGTGCTACTTTGATGTGCCTCCCTTTGAAATTTGCTTTTTGTGACACAATAATCTTCTTTAAAGAGTGAATGGACATTTAAGTGCTGTTATTCAAATCAAAATACACAGATTAAAGTATTTATATTCGTCATACTCAATTTATTCAATATCACGTTCTGTCGCAGTTATAAAAACGTCCAGGAATAAAGAAAATTCTTCAGTTTTGCTTAGAAATCATGATTTCATTTCCAATATTTTAGGACTTAATATTTTCGTTCGGCCATCTTATACTGTTTAAATATTATCTATCTACATATTTCAGTACATTATTGACGAGTTAGACACTATCCTAATAGAACGCGATTATGCAAATCGCGCGACCTCTGTTCGTATGCGTATCAACATAATGAATTTCGAATACACACACGCAATTTTTTGTAAAATGTGCACCATTTTACAAAAAATTGCGATAAATTGCAACACACTTCTTCGTTTGTCTTAAAATGGCTTCTTCAGCAGAATAGCCCTAATTTCGCCAGTCTCTGGTAAATATGGGAAACGTTATATAAAATTAATAGCGAGATGCCAATGTCGAGTTTTTAAGAAAGTCTACCAGAGCCACGCGAGTAAATTAGTTTCCATGTGTCTGTCCCCCACAAGATCAGGTAGTCGATCAGGACGTGTGGTTGGATTTTAGGGGGCTGCAACACACAATGTTGTTAATGTTGTCTATGGGTGGACAATCATGATGATCAACCATCGAACAATAAACAAGCTGCATGCCATGTTGCGCGTCGTATTTTCGATTCTTAATGTTGAATAGGTACCTACTCGCAATCATCCCGGCACAGAATAAAATTAGATTTTCCTATTTTGTGTACATCACACACTTTTTATTATATTTTTGTTACGGGATGATTTCTATCAAGCCTAGTCTGTTTTTAATTTTTTTTTTCGCAATTAGGTGCAAGCATACACTCCAAAATAGACTGCTGTTACAATTTAGGAAATCTATTAAAAAAACCTGTAACCTAGTAATATAAAAACAGTTGTCTAAGAGTTTTTCGTATTTTCGATCGAAGTATTAGATCTTAAAGGGATAACTTTGAGGTTATTGGCATTTATTGGGCCTAATTTCAATCTCGGGTTGGAATTTCTGATCGTTTATACTCGTAACCAATAGATCACAGGTCATGTGGGCGGTGAAATTTAGGTGTGATATTCGTATATGGTAAGGAAAGAAATATTATCGAATCATTGAGGAATCTTGATTCATTACTTCCACAATTTCAGGGTCGACTATACAGGTCATCTATTTATTCAACACTAGATTCTTAAAGGATTATATTATAGCAATGTTGTATGAATACAGTTGATAGACTATATTTGTGTCTCAGATGGATAATAACATAACATAAACTCACGCCTATATCACCTTAGGGGTAGGCAGAGGTGCTAACACCCATATTTCGCCAGTTTATGTTTAGGCTCCAATGTAATAGGTGGCGAGTCTATTCCCATTAACCGGGCACTTATAAACCTGCGATAAATACACACATAACTTCGATAAGCATCGAAAAGTCATTGGTGTGTGCCATGGTAAAACCTGGGATCGAACCCGAGACCTCGTCTCAGCAGTCCATTACCCATACCACTCGAGAGCTTTTCCCTAACAACCTGTATACCTTTCTCAATATTCAATTTTCTGCTGAATATATGAAACTATTGTTTAGTGACACTGAGCGAGACAAGGGTGAGTTGTTGAGAAGGGATTATATAATAATAAAAGGGGTTATATAATAATAAAAGGCGTTATATGAGCATAAAATGGATAAAGTTATATAACAGTATTGTTTGTTTAAATACTAACCACATCTGGAGTTTCAACTTGTGTTTGTTTAAGTTACTCTGTTCGTGTTTAAATATTATGTTGATTTGAAGATTCGCCACACATAAATATTTAGATAGAAATGTGGTAATTCAAGAAGTTTTCATTTTATATATTATGTGTTGTCTAATGCAAATCACTCAAAATAAACAATATCTTTCTTACTTTCTTTCTTTTTACATAGACAGTAGAAAGGGGATTGGATAGACTCGCGGGTGAAGCCGCGGGCATCAGTCATCTAACATAACATCACATAAACTCACGCCTTTATCCCCGAAGAGGTAGGCAGAGGTGCTAGCACCCACATTTCGCCAGTTTACGTTTAACTCCCAATGTAATAGGTGGCGAGCCTAACGTCATTAACCGGGTACGTATAAACCTGCGATAAATACACACATAACTTCAAAAAGCATCGAAAAGTCATTGGTGTGTGCCATGGTAAAACCTGGGATCGAACCTGATACCTCGTCTCAGCAGTCCATTACCCATACCACTAGGCTACCGCGATATCAGTCATCTATTGTATCAATAACTTTGCAGTTGTAGTGAAGAACCACGGTTGGTTTATCTCTCATCCTGTCTGTTAATACGTGGAATTTAATACAAAGCCGCAAAGCTGTGGCTTATCCATACTTAATTAATGTAATCAAACCTTTCTCTGATGAACCGAGTACATTGAAACATTACAGGATCTCAATTCTAATAATTATCAAGCTACTGAGGGTACAAAACAAGTCATTGAATTTAAAACTTTATTGATATGAAAAGTCAATGTCCATCCATATTTGTGAACTATATCTTTTAGGACAAGAGTAAACTCTAACAAATTATACCTACATATAAAAATAAGTCGGGTTTTCTTTCCTGACGCTATAACTCCAGAACGCACGAACCGATTTCCACGGTTTTGCATTCGTTGGAAAGGTTTCGGGCTCCGTGAGGTTTATAGCAAAGAAAACTCAGGAAAAAAAATTTCTTCATCTTTCAATTACCAAACGAAATGTTACACAAAAAGAATCTGGTGGCGAAACGGAGTTCGCCGGATTTACTAGTACCTACATATAAATGTATCCACTACAGTACTTAAGAGATACTGTTTGACCCATTTTAACCATAAAATACTAGCAGTGTGTGTAATGCCCCTAGTATAGCAAACGTCAATAGACCACGGTGACCGCTTTTCATCAGATGCGGCGTGTGCTTGTCTGCCACCTAAGTGGTGTAAAAAAGGCATCATGTGTATTTGGACAGACGCTGACGGCCCGAATCTTACTATGGACGTAAAGTAAGATTGAAATAATATTACTTTTAAGAGTTGGTGGTAAGGCGGCAGGCCTGAAATATGACAACAGATTAATAAATAGTGGTATAACTAAGACCTTCCTAATATTAGGAATAACATATAAAAAATCGTTTAAGCACTTAGTTTTAAGTTCAACATACATGAACTCACGCCTATATAGCGGGTAGGCAGAGGTGCTAGCGCCCACATTTCGCCAGTTCATGTTTTAGATCCCAATGTAGGTGGCGAGCCATTGCCATTAACCGGGCACTTATAATCCTGCGATAAATACACATGTAACTTCGAAAAGCATCGAAAAGTCATTGGTGTGTGTCATGGTAAAACCTGGGATCGAACTCGAGACCTAGTCTCAGCAGTCCATTACCCATAGCACTAGACTACCGCGGATTCTTTTTTATACCAACTTTTAATTAAGTTCACTATTAATAACCAGAAAAAAAAATCATAAACTATTATCCTAATTTATGGAATAATTTTGCTTTATAAAAAATTGAGCTACTAATTTAACACAAGTGATTCTACGGGGTACATCTAATAATTAATAAGTAATTTAATATCACAATATCTTTTGAACTTTGTAATATTATCCGATCCTTTATTTAATTAAATTACTAAATTATTTTGTGAAGTTATTTTAATCAAATTGTAGACAGATATTTATCTTTGGAAGTAAAAAATATATATGTATAATCATCATCATCAATTCAGTCATAGGGCGCTCGATTAATTCATCAAGCGGCCAATAAAAACAAAATTTAATACAGAGTTGTAAAATCTTGGCAATTTCGCCAACTTCATATGTACCTAAAGCCCTATTATTTCCCGCTTACTATTTAATGCCGCTCAGTGCAAATATTTGTGTGCATGTATATGAATATTTGCATTGGTCTGGGTTTTTCTATGTATAATATGTATGTATTTACAAAAAAAAAATCTACGTATGTTTAAAATCCGCATTCTAGAAACCATAACACCAGCTAGTTAAACTATGCTTATCATGGGTCTAGGTGGCGTTGTGTAGATTGTCCTGGAATATTAATTTATTTATTTGCACAAATCAACACTTGCTGTGACAGTCATTAATAGTAAAATTGTGCAAAACGTACATATGAGGTAGTGGAGGTGCTAAATCCCAACCATTGTCACTATGTAAAAGGTATTAGTCTGAAAGGCCCTAATCGTATGTTCCACGGGCTATTCGCCCTTAAAAAAGTTTACCTACCACCTAAAGTCAATGGACGCGGCCTTTTTTTTAAATAAATATTCTAGGACAATCTACACAACGTCACCTAGACCCATGGTAATCATAGCTTAACTTGCTTGTGTTATTAGTTCTATAATGCGGATAAACATACATTGATACATTTTTTTGGTAAATACATACATATCATACATAGAAAAACCCAGACCAATGCAAATATTCATATTCAAGCACATAAATATTTGCACTGAGCGGAAATCTAACCCACGCCTCCTGCGTAGCAGTCGCGTTCACTACCGCCACGCCACGGAGGCCATTAAAACATAACCAAAACTCATCTACCAAGAACCAGTGATGAGCTATGGAAAATTAATACAGTTTCTAATTTCTTGTGGTTCTATTCAACAAAGTAATCAAAACAACACATGTACCAAAACATTTAAAAAAAAAAACACATTGGTACATCTCGGTCTGTAGCAGAACGTTATAAACGAATTACGGAGATAAATTGAACCTCTTTTGAATGTCTCGTACACATCCATTTCGTACATTATACATCAAAGATATATATTCTATAGGAAAACTTAGTAAGGTTATATAAGGCTAACCCTTACCCTTATCGCGTATTCTGGTATAGAACAATTTATTTATTTTTTTTTTTTTTTTATTTATTTATTTGATGCACAAAACACATTACAATCTTTACAACAATAAACTTAAAACTAAGAGTTTTGAACTGGATTCTAACGTAAGACTATGTGCACACTGCAAAATTAATGTAACAATAAAGAAAAAGCTCATGACTATTAAAGGTAACAGTAAAAAAAAAAATAATAATAAGAAGTTTCTCGACACCAGCTTAACGATGAGGGTAGGTCAAGTCATTTAGGTATAGCAACTATATGTGCTAATTATGTTGGAAAACGTATTTTGAATTAAGAAGGTGTCCTTTTTTTTAAAATGCAAATAATAATATATAAGACTGGCAAACCCGGCGAACTCCGTTTCACCATGTGAAAAATTATTTACCCGCGTTGTGTAAAAATTATAAACCTCACGGAACCAGAGACCTTTCCAACGAATGCAAAACCGTGGAAATCGGTTCGTGCGTTCTGGAGTTATAGCGTCAGGAAGGAAAATCCGACTTATTTTTATATAGTAGATTAGAAAGGTACAGGTTTGTAGCCGGCGACGTTATGCATTTCTAGGAAATACCTTCCGTATTTCGGTATTTCCGTATTTCGTACCTTCCGTAACCAACGACACGACGTCATCGTGTCATCGCCCTTCATCTGTATTAGTATTATAAAGAGGAAAAATTTCTTTGTTTGTTTGTAACGAATAGGCTCCAAAACTACTGGAACGATTTAAATAATTCTTTCACCTCTAAAAAACTACAATATCTACGTGTAACATAAAGTGTATATCATCACGCTACCATCCAAGGGAGCGGAATAATAATCATAAATCTCTATCGATCCAGTAAATTTCTATACATTGGCGCTAATATGGACAGTAGAGAATCGAGTAAAGTCGTACAACGCGATAATCGACATCGCCGCGAGTGACAGCTATGCAACAACTTGTCCGAGTGCCATCACTGTGATGCGAGCGAGGACTCGGGGCTGCACACGTTGACCGAGTGCCCGGCGTGGGAGACGCCAAGGCGGGCCCTAGTGACAGCCCTAGCGGTGGGAGTTGTCTCGCTCGCCACCTTGCTCACGGCGATGGTACGATGCGCGAGTGCTTGGGCAGCCGCCGCCTCCTTCTGCGAGCAAGTTATGCTCGAAAAGGAGGAGGCGGAGCGGGTCCGGAGAAGACTCCGGGCCCGCACTGCCCGCGATGAGCGGAGGCGATTCGGACGTCGGAGGTCGCAGAACGACCTCCGTCCCCCATGAGCGCGGGCCTGGGGGTGACGGGTGGAGCCGCCTGTCACCCTAGCAGAAGCAGGCCACGGCGATGGCACATAATGCCACACCATACCCAGGGGCTAGATGGGGACGCCATGGTCCCTACTTTTAGGGAAGAGGGTCATCTCAACAGAGATGTCCCCGGGTCTGCCGGGGTGCGAGAGATATGTCTTGTATAATCTCACCTCCGGCAATCGAGGACCCATGGACGGCGTGCGTTTTGGTCGGTTCGAGTCCGACATAATCACCTCCATCGGTTTTGGTGGGGGTGGTATCCGTGGGGATTTTGCGCACGATAAAAAAAAAAAAAAAAAAAAAAAAAGCTATGCAACAACTTGTCGCAGCAAGTCATCGTCTCCTGCTGTCGCTGTATGCAGTACGAACTTGTACCTTAAACCAAATCCGTTTGTGCAATCCATAGGAACCTATTATCTGGATAAACATGCTTATATACTATTCCATTCACGTCCATTTATAAAAAGGCGATTTCGACGTTCAGGAATCAGACCTGCGGGCCTTGACAAGAAAAGATGCTTAGTTTTTCTTACTAGTCTGTCACGAAGTCTTAGGTACTTATCTGAATTAGTTCTTATTGAATTAGCGACAGATGGCCATTCGCCATTTATCGGTTTACAGACTTGAAAGGAGGCTTTCGGAACGCTTTAGAATTATTTTATAACAGGACACTTATCTGATGAGAAAATGTTACTATTCAGGTTTACTAAACATATTTCCATTACTGACAAAATTACTTAGTATCGTTTTTTTGCGTTTACGAAATAAAAAGCAAACAACATTTATAAATAAATTGAAGCATCTGAGGCCCTAAAAAGTAATATTATATAAATTTTACATTCCGCGGTAGCCGAGTGGTATGGGTAATGGACTGCTGAGACGAAGTCTCGGGTTCTATCCCAGGTTACCATGGCACACACCAATGACTTTTCGATGCTTTTCGAAGTTGTGTGTGTAGTTATCGCAGGTTTATAAGTGCCCGGTTAATGGGGCATTGGGACCTAAACATAAACTGTCGAAATGAGGGTGCTAGCACTTCTGCCTACCCCTTCGGGGATAAAGGCACAAGTTTATAAAAAAATAATTACATTGCTTTCATAGCATAATTCGGACTCAGACCGTTGTCGTCCATTAATATTATTTTGTGTGCATCTAGTAAGGTAAGTGTAAATTCTAACAAATTAAACCAATCCAGGTTAATATTATGTGATTCCTTTTAATTACTATAAATTTAGTATCCTGCGTCAGGATACACACGATGTCTGAGCGGAGGCGACTCGCACGTCGGAGGTCGCAGAATGACCTCCGTCCCGCCAGTCACCCTAGGTGGAGCCGCCTGTCACCCTAGGTGGAGCCGCGAGTCACCCTAGCAGAAGCATGCCCCGACGTTTCGCGACGCTGCCGTCCTCGCTACGGCAGGCGTCGCCCATGTTGTGCGCCGCATCAGGGCGCTGGGTTTGAAGGTGGCCCTCGAAAAGTCCGAGGCCCTATTCTTTCATGGGCCTCGGCAGAAGCCGCCTCGAGACAGGACGATTGTGGTGGGCGGCACCTCCATCACTGTCGGGACCAGTCTGAAATACCTCGGACTGGTTCTCGACAGTCGGTGGCGGTTCGTGGAGCATTTCCGGCAGTTGGCACCGAAGTTGCTGGCGTTTGCCGGAATACTCTCGCGGTTGCTGCCCAACAGCGGAGGCCCGGGGTCTGCCTGCCGCCGTCTCTACGACCGAGTGATGCGCTCCAAGGCGCTCTACGGAGCACCAATATGGGCGGAGGCCCTCTGCCCGGCAAATATTGCGTTGCTGCGACGTCCGCAGCGCGCCATCGCGCAGAGGGCTGCACGGGCGTACCACACCGTATCTTATGAGGCGGCGTGTCTGATTGCGAGTATCCCGTGGGATCTCGAGGCTGGCGTCCTTAAGAGGGTCTACGAGGAGGGCGCCCTGATGCGGCGCGATTTTGGAGGTCGGCCGCTTCCGGAGGAGATCGATCGCTGGAGACAGGCGGCTCGCGACGATCTCTTCCGGAAATGGGCCGAAAGGCTTGCAGTGACCCGCAGCGGGTCGCTGCTCGTGGGGGCCGTCCGGCCCGTCCTGCGGCAGTTTGTGGAGAGGGGTCATGGGGCTCCGACATATCACCTCACCCAACTTCTCACGGGTCATGGCTGTTTTGCCAGGTACCTGTGGGAACTGGTGGGGATAGAGCCGGAGCCCCGGTGCCGAAACTGCACCAGCGGCGACCCCGACACGGCCTACCATACTATGGCCGTGTGTGAGGCATGGGACGGACAAAGGACGGCCCTAACACGCACAATTGGTGCGGACCTTTCGCTGTCGGTCGTGATTCAGCCATGGCCGACAGCGAAGAGTGTTGGGCCGCCGTCGCCTCGTTCGCTAGCGAGGTGATGACGGCAAAGAGAGAGGCTCTGCGGGAGCGGGAGCGAGCGGGGCTCACTCTTCCGCCCCGCAGGCCCCCGGCGAGGGGACGCATGCGAGCACAATTCGCTCGCGTCCCCGAATGAGCGAAGCCACGGGTGGTGGGTCGGGGGATCCACCGCCCCATGCTAATGTGGCGGAATGCGCCCCTCAGTGTTCCTGGGGCGCATTCGTAAGAGGTGAGCTGACCCCATCATCTGGATTACTCTGTCCGGGTGGTGGGGCCCCCAAGAGAAGAGCCCAATAGGGCGTCCCTAGCCGAGTCGCGGTGAGCATTCTATCCCGCGGCTCGGATTAGGCGAAGGAGGAACACCGTGGTGGTTTAGTGGGTAGTCTGGCCTCCGTTTCGAGGTCAGGAGTCCCACACAAAGGGAGCCCCTTGCCCCCGCGGGGGGTGAGCGAAGTGCGTAAATGCATTCCACCACGTACAAAAAAAAAAAAAAAAAAACAAGCCAGGTTCACCACAGGGCCAACTCAAAAATTCGTTCAAAACTAAACTTAATCTCCTAAGTGCCAAAAAAATGATCGCAATGTCAATGATCTCAAACATGGTGTTATGCGAAAATTGTTTTTAATATTTAGAAAATATATAAATATCAGAATGTTATACGAACTCATGTCATACAATGCATTCTTAGTATGTACATATAAATGACTGCGATAAGTAGCACTAGCTTGAACTCCTATCGAATTCGTAATTTTACATTACGAATTCGTAGAGGAGGAGAGAACGGAGCATTGTGGTTGGCAGTCTGCCTCTTGTGAACCTTTGTGCGTGTGTAGCCCGCCAATCGCAATGCTCCGTTCTGTCGATACCTTTACGTTACGAATTCGATAGTATTTCGTGCTAAGGCTACTGAACATATGCTAATCGATGGACGGGCTCTGGTGCAGGGTGAGGATTTCGATTCGGTCATCTAACGATGGATGTTAGATGACCGAATCAAAATCGACATTAATAAAAATCACTCATAGTGTTTGTAAGTTTCGGGACTTCACGCGATATATTTTTTTTCCGAAATTTAACAAACACTATGAGTAAACGCCGCGATAGTTTAAAAGTTACAATAAAAATTACTGTTTCCCATGTTTCAAACGTCTTACGACGACCATTTTTCATATGAAACCACATACCGATTGATGAAATTACTTGTTGCGTAAATACCTACAGTGACGTAGTTGTGGGCGGTGGCTCTACGTCATCAAACCTAACCCTTGTCCACGCAATTGACACTGTTATTGACCCGTATATTAGCAGTTTATACATCACAGTTCCAGACACGTGTTGTTTCATTCATTTATGAAAGACTGGGGTGTTAATTTTATTAGTCTTGATGTATTGATTGGGTGATGTATGTATGGTTTGTATGAGGCCACACCTAGGGCTTTGGACACAAGTCGTTAGGACGTCGCCGAAGGTAACAGTGTCAATTGATAGGTTTGTTGGACTAGAATCGACCAAAATAGTATATTGCTTCTCGCGTAAAGGTGCGTTCAAATGTGTGGCATGAACAGCGGACTGGACAGTGTAGCATCAAGACATAACGTTGAGTGTGAACAACAAGATTAGTAAATACTACAAAAGTACATCAAAATAAGAAGTAATATTAATGCACTACGCATTCTGTTTATAAAGTACACCACATTTATTAGAGCACGAAAACAATTTGCGTATTGAAATCAGCGTGAGAAAGTACAATCACGCACAATCCCTGTTTCGTAGTCACGTCCACAGGTGGTAGGTAGGCCCACAGGCGTGTTAGACAGTTGTAATGAAATGTTGAATTGAATAAAGCTAAAAGAATACAAAGATAAGGAAACCTGAATATTTTATTCACAAGCAAAACGGTACAATGCTTTTTAAAAGTAATGCTTTAAACTTATGATATCAAGTAGTCTATCGGGAGCTCAGGCCTTTCTTTCCGTCCGTAAGCCCCACGGATACCACCCCCACCGGAGCGAGTGGGAGTGGTTATATCGAACCGACTGAAACGCACGCCGTCCTCGGGTCTTCGGTAGCTGCAGGTGTGATAGGAGGTAACATATCCGTCACACCCCGGCCAACACAGACAGGACCCTTTGGGTTTGGGTACCACAATGTTCCCATCTACCCCTTGGGTATAGGGGGGGGGGGGGGGGGGGAGGAGGGGCGCGCCACCTGAAGACTACAAGCCTGCTGATAGTCAGACTATGCTCTGGCGCAGGCTATCCTTTCAACTTGGGCAGTCAGACAATGATGGTAGGGCTTTAGGAGCAAAGGTCGGCCTATGAAAAGATCGATGAATTGTGTGAAAGAAGATATGACAAAGGAGGGAGTGATCATCTGACAGGAATGTATGGAGGAGAATGACATGATGTGCCAACCCCAATTAATTGGGACAGAGGCAGGGAGATTTTGATAGTAGTAGGTTGCAGTCCCGAGTTTTAAAGTGGCAACTTTGGCGGTAACCGGCATTGACACTCAGGTGTTGACAGTTAGACACAAAAGCATCTACGTTTTTAATTATTGCAGTATGTTGAAACAAGGTCAACGCACCCTTCAGTGGCGGGGTCATGCACAATGAATGTTAACGTCCCCTACAGTCAGCTAATAGGTAAACAGAGTAAAGTAGAAAGTTAATCTTATTTTACAGATCGATGTTAATGACCCACGGAAGCTTGGAGCCGGACTCTCGACGATTTATCGTGAAAGTTAAACAGCGAATTAATCGAATGCGAATTAAAGTTAATTGGGGATAGTCATCTGGAGAAAGTGTAGCGTCAGTCGCTGAAGCCGAAATTGGCTTGGCATCATCAAATATTGACCCAGTATATTTATGACACATGTATGTCACCCTTTTCACTCAAACGATCGATCCATAAAGTACGTTATGAGTGTCGAGATGTTATTAAAGAATGTCCTGTCCTGCCTAACAGGCAATTCAATTAATAAAGGTTTATTTGATTCAAGTGTAAAGGGTTTAAGGTGTGAAAAAATAACTGTCGAATCGTTAAGGTAGGGACTTTCATTTTAGGACCGACAGCTTCTGCAATGGTAATTCATATCTTCTGAACTTCGCCCTAATTTTTTACCATTTAGCCTAGTGGTATAGGTAATGGACTGCTGAGACGAGGTTTCGGGTTCGATCCCAAGTTTTACCATGGTACACTCCAATGACTTCTCGATGCTTTTCGAAGTTATGTGTGTATTTATCGCAGATTTATAAGTGCCCGGTTAATGGCAATAGGTTCGCCACCTATTACATTGGGACCTAAACATAAACTGGCGAAATGTGGGTGCTAGCACCTCTGCCCACGCCTTCGGGAATATAGGCGTGAGCTTATGTTATGTTGATATTCGTACAGTCAGGTCCACCTTTACCGGGTCACCGATTCACCTTCACCTTATAAATCTGTTTTACATGATTGATATTGATAACACACTTGTACTTCTCCACTGTATTTATTATTGTACCTAACCGGTTTCGCCTTACGGCATTCCCAATATCAATCATGTATAACAATAAGTCCCACCAAGTGCCATCAAACAACAGTATAAATACTCTTATAAATCTGTTTCTTCAATCTATAATTTGGTTGTTTAGGTAGTGCCTTAGTAACAGCCCATAGTTTCCCTCACGTAAACTTATAGAAGGAGTTACCTTATCCGAGAAATTATTGTTTACCGAAGTAGTTAATGGTCGCAATTGAGTAAATAAATATATATAGAGAGAAATCGTTCGGGTATTGACCTCTCTCAGTTCCAAATTGTACAGATAAGTTCAACATTATTTTGTATCTTTTGTTGGAGAAGCAATTGTTACTCGAAAGTACTACTATTTTCTACTATTTTCTACTATTTTCTTTGAAATAAGACACACATTCCATTTTATTTGCAAGTTTAAATTATGTTACTTATTACTTTATTATAATGAGTGTATAGGCTCCTGGATATCTTCGGAGCCCAAGCCTCATGCGATGCAGGTTTTCTTCACAGGGTTGGGGATTAGGACGGTTGTGGCCCTCGTCAGCATAATATGTCAAGTCAAAAGAAAAAGTAAGAGAGCGCACCCCGAAGAGCAGGGGTTTTTTCATCATTATATGATTGCTTACGCTTCTACATATCTGATGACAGGGACTTATGTTCCTTTATGTATGTATATCCATATGTATGTAACCTTTGTAAATAACGGATATTATTCACACGTTGAAATATTACAATATCTGTCTGTGTGTATGTGTGCAATAACTGTAATATGTGAGGTGTGTGTTTGTGTGTTAAGGCAACGATACTAAAACTTTCCGTTATAGCATTATTATTATCAGATCGTAAACACATCATAATCAAAGTTGAAAGCTTTGGCAACATGAAGCAAATGGTGTGTGTGAAGTTATTCCATTATTGAACACCCAAATTTGTCACATTTTCGGCGAAAAAAGAAATTCAAATTCATTTTATTGCTAGAAACTTAGTCAGGTGTACAGATGTAATAAAAAAATATTCAGCTTCACTTTAACTTCTTAGCTTCTGTTGTAAAATCTAGTTTACTGAATACAGAAAATAAAATTTCAATTTTACGCAAGACGAAAACACACACTTTATTAAAATGCCATGCAACGCGTGTTGAATTACGTTTTCTATACACCAGAATTACACTATGAACATCCGACGCGACGCCACATTCGAACAAAATTCGCGTCGCGTTCACTTCGGGTGTTACGATGTGTTTCAGCATTAATTGTTTGAATCGTGCGTTGCTTTAAATGTTTAGGCTCAATTTACACCACGGCGGAATGGAAGCGAACGAAATTGTAAGCACAAAGCATAATGAACTTTATTTCAAGTGCATAATATACAGACTTATACGACTCAAGAATGATAGCGCGTCTTTCGCGGAATCGTCGCGTGTTCTCAAGACTTATGCTAACTAAGATCAAGCAAGCACTAGCATGAACTCCTATCGAATTCGTAATGTAAAGGTTTCGAGAGAACGGACCATTGTGATTGGCAGTCTGCCTCTTGTGAACCTGTGTTCGTGTGTAGCCCGCCAATCGCAATGCTCCGTCCTCTCGATACCTTAACATTACGAATTCAATAGTATTTCGTGCTAAAGCTACAGATCGTAATTTCCAAAGTTCATTATGCTTTGTACCTACAATTTTGTTTGCTTCCATTCCGCCGCAGTGTAAATTGAGTCATAGTATGCTTCTGGTCTATAGAAAACAATGCATTTGATTCGACCTAACACACATCGCGTTTTATCGAGTCACGTTGCGTTTTAATAATGTGTTCGCGCCGTTCATATTATTAATTTTTTTAATTTTTAACTACAAGATTTTACGCACTAAAAGTTATAAAAGCGCTATTTTGGTATTGAATATTAAGATGAATACAATATGACAATTATATTCTTACTAAATAATTACTGCCACAAATAGTCAAAACATGAGTACCTAACTCAGTTTATACACTTTATACTCGGTTATAATTGGCTTACATAATAGAAATGGTTTGTTTAATTTGATTAGCAATTCATGTTTTGCTGATTGATATGTTCCATTCACGGAGGGTAGAATATATATATGATTAGATTACGGAGGTGTCATAGTATTTTATGATCTTTATAAAAACGTCAGATGCGGATGAGAAGGAGACGAGCGAGGATATGAGATCATACCTCGTCCGACCACACATCTGTTCTTCTTAGTATAAACTCTTTCCACTTTTAGGAAATCCATCTAGCAGAAAAAAGTGAAACCAACTACTAACGGGACATGCAATTTTCATTGTAGTTCGAATACTCACCTAAGCGCTACATAGAAGGTTAAAATCATCTATGTGCGTACAGCAAACGGGGATTCGTATCTTGAAATTATTTTAATTTCAGCCAAATATAGGTACTCTTCACTACATAGTATAAAACGAAGTCGCTTTCTTTGTCCCTATGTATGCTTAAATCTTTCAAACTACGCAAAGGATTTTGATGCGGTTTTTTTTAGTTGATAAAGTGATTGAAGAGGATGGTTTATATGTAGGTATATAACATTATGGTGCGGAGCAGGAATGAAAAATGTTGGAAAAACAGGGTGACGCAGACGAAGTTGCGCGGGTCTGCTGGTTATAAAAATAAAATAATGAATTCAGGGGAAATGCATTTTTTCCGATAAATCATCTGTGCCCCATGACGTGATATGACGTCAGAGCCTAGATTCCACCACTCTCTGACGTCACCCCGACTGATTGCTGTTGTAACAACTCCGCTTAGGTACTTCATAACTCCACGGAGGTCCACTATTAAGATGGGGTTATATTATCAACGGGTGTAAATTAGTCAATATTTTATTTATTCGTTTCTATTTTAGTACGTCCGTAATGTAAACATACCTACAGCCCATGAAAAATATGCGGCAATAAGCTTACCCCCTATGACCTGGGACTGAAAATCACAGTTGGCGAAATGCGGGTATCCATACACCTCTGGGGAACGTACAGGCGTGGATTTAAGAAACGAAGAGTCTCTGTGCTGTCAGTGCAGAAGACAAAGAAGGGTTTCGCGGTCTTCCCACTGATAACACAATTTTTGTTTATTTCGCCAATTGAATTCAGACTATTTTCCGGTGCCAATTTTTTTGAAACGAGTATTGATCTCTATTTTGGTCTTCTATTTTTTGTCGACTATGCTTAACCTTTTTTTATTTTTGTTTCAGGGCCAATTTCCTGTTTGAACTTCAAGCTGAACTTAACCGGATTTTATTTAGTAAGTTTTGTATGAATATTATGATAGTTTTATAAAGTTATCAATAATGACACTTAGATATACCTAAACGTAACAATATAAGGACTATAACTTGACTGTAACATTATCTAAATATTACACTGTTTTAATAATATTCCGAAATAGAACGCTATTTACAACGCTCTTTTGATTTTGACAGTCAGGATTGAATTTTAAAAAATAAAATGTGATCCTGGCAACTCGATATGATGTAATGATAAATCGCTTTCACATGGCTCTCCTACAGGAAATTACATTTTCACTTTTGCTTTCAATTGAATCTTCCGTATGCAACCTTACATAATTGGATTTGACGTTCTGTTTGGTCAAATTAGTTACTTTTAATATATATATTATTATTATATTATATATTTTTATTAGCTATTCACATTAGGTTTTTTAATGTTGTATAGATGTTTTACTAAGGGTCTATAACCAAAGTTGGTGAACTCATTATATATTTAGATTTGGGAGCTTCCGTGTGTGAACTGAGGGACCCACTTAAAGCGATATATCTTTTGAATGATGTCTTTACAAACTCTAATATTCATTTTACAAATATTTCCACATCATTTACTAAGGACTATTGTTAGTTTAACTGCAAAAATCCACAAAAATAAAAATGGGCTCTCAGTTCACACATACACTATAATGTCAAAATGATAACTTCAAAAGGAAAGTCTGAAATGAACAACTGTGACGTCATCATTCGTAAATGTCAAATAATTTACTATTATTATTAGACCAAGGACTAGTAACCAGCGTTTATTAGTTAAATGCAAAATGAGAAATAAGAACAGATATGCAACCTTTGGCGCTGTTTTATGAACTCAGTTTAATAATGTCTGTTATCTACAGGAAAATATCTAAATATAAAATATACTTTAAAATTTTGAACGAACATTGAACATTTTTTTAAGGTTTTTCCGAAAACAAGATTGGATTATGATCTTTTTCGTGCCTACGCAAGATCACGTTGATAAGTATTTGTAAAAATATTTTATTTATATCTGCTTCTGGGAAATATTTTTAATAATTTTTGCAACTTCAGTATGCATCTTTTATTGTTCGTTATACTATACTATACGACTACCAATATTTTGTTTTTTTTATACCACCGTTTTTTAATAATTTACGATAATTTTTATAGTAATAAGGAGAAGCAGTTACATTCAACTTCTACGCGAGACTAATAACATAACATAACATAAACTCACGCCTATATCCCCGAAGTGGTACGCAGATGCTAGCACCCACATTTCGCCAGTTTATGTTTAGGTCCCAATGTAATAGGTGGCGAGCCTATCGCCATTAACCGGGCACTTATAAATCTGCGATAAATACACACATAACTTCGAAAAGCATCGAAAAGTCATTGGTGTGTGCCATGTTAAAACCTGGGATCAAACCCGAGACCTAGTCTCAACAGTCTATTACCCATACCACAAGGCGCGAGACACCATCTATATTTATCTCTAGGTAGTAAAGTGAGTAAAAGTTTAACAGATAACCATTTACTGAACGGGAAAACATAATCTCTTTTTATAATATTAATCGAAAGTTGTACGAAGATGATGCAGATTATGGCTTCAGACAACGCGATGTACTTTAACTGATTGCTTTTTACTGGAACTAAACTTTTAGCTTTTTATTTTCTCGTAATCTTTGTGAATGAAATGGAAAAGATTAGCTATTGTCACAAACGACCTTGGATTGACATTGAATGGTGTATTAAATGAGTAGGTACAGTCAGCTCCAAAAGTTGCTATACGTGTTCAAATTGACAAAACTTCTTGACATTCTAACTACCATAAGTCGGTGGCGTAACAAGCTATTAAAAGTAATTTAACATTTTTAACGCCCATAAAACAATGATGGGACTCTTTCACTTGTCACTAAACATCTTATATACCATAAATCGCTGATAGTCATTCATTCCAAAATTTGATTAACAAATTATTATTTGCAATGTTCTTGCGTGTGAAATCTTATACATGCCATAAATCGCTGATAGTCATTCATTTCAAAATTAGATTAACAAGTTATTATTTGGATTTTTTTACGTGTGAACCTACTTTAGGCGATAATGTTACATAAATTTGTATATCGAAATTGGTAATAAAACTCAAGTATACTTAATATTTATTTAAAATAAATCAATTGTTAGTAAAATTGTATAATACCTATGTATTAATTAATTTTTATGAACGTTACCAAATGAGAATAATATAGCAAGAATATTTAATACAAAAATGTATGTAGGTAAAGTGAATAATTCGAGATACAGTAAAAAATGAAATAATAAATTATTGTGATAATAAATTATTTACTCAATAAATTATCATGAAACTTAAAAATTAAATGATTATTTTGGAAATTAAATTAATTAATAAATGAAATAAATTAATAAATGACTAAATCATTCCGTTATTAAGCTAATTAAATTAATATTAAAAATGAATGTGGCCCCCATTAGCATCTATAACAGCCTGCAACCTTTCGCCCATGAAAGATACCATATTTTAGCTTATATCTTGCCCTCTAAAGCTTTCCCAGGTATTGACTGCGTGATTGATCAGTGCAGATCTGTTTCGTGGCGTATCAGGGTCCCATGCTCGCGGGCCTGGGGGTGACGGTTTGAGCCGCCGGTCACCCTAGCAGAAGCAGGCCACGGCGATGGCGCAAAATGCCACCCCATACCCAGGGGCTAGATGGGGACACCATGGTCCCCACATTGGGGGAAGAGGGTCATCTCAACAGAGATGTCCCCGGGTCTGCCGGGGTGCGAGAGATATGTCTTGTATAATCTCACCTCCGGCACCATGGACGGCGTGCGTTTTGGTCGGTTCGAGTCCGACATAATCACCTCCATCGGTTTTGGTGGAGGTGGTATTCGTGGGGATTTTGCGCACGATAAAAAAAAAGGGTCCCATGCTTTCACCATGAGGGCCACAAAATTTTCGATGGGGTTAAGATCTGGCCTCTTCGGTGGAAAACTAATTTCAACGATGCGTTCTCTATTTGTAGACCAGGGTCGATCATTTTTGAAACCAAAAAAAAGGGTGCGCCAAAGTTCACCTAAAATTTCAACTCCGAAAATTGGAACTCCGAAAATGTTCTTCCTAACATTTTTCATCCTAACAATCACAATTCCTAACTACTTTGTCTCTAATGTTTTAATTCCGAATCATTCAACTTCATAATGTCGGTAGCAATAAACATCTATTATACTATTATTTCTTTTCCTATATTTTGTCAACATAACCATCTTTTACACTATTATTGAAAGTCATACCTTTTTTGTTTAGATTTTTTTTTAATAATAATCAGTATTATTTATATTAATTTTGCGTAACTTTTACAGTTTTAGTTATTTACACGTACAATCCCGCTGCGGTCATTCAGCCAAGTTCCAGAAACGAATCGGTCATATTTATAGTTCTTGGTTTAGGTTAGGTTAGAATTGTGACCACACAACGCACGAGCCGAGCGAGCGAAGCGAGCGTGCCGCGGCAGCGGCCGGCGAAGTGCCAGAAACGAATCGAAAACGAAAAAGGTCATAAACATAACCGTAAATCAGTCGTATTTTATGATTTTCATTCATTTAAGCCAAAAAATCAGTGAAACAACCTTTAATCATTCTAAACAGTTTTCTAATTAATAGTAATAAGTATGTAACAACAAATAACCAAAAAAAAATTAAAACTATAAATAAAATATAATTCTACCGACATATATTTTTATTACATTTGGTAGATAAATGTTTCTTTCTAAGTATGAGTGACAATATTATGGTAATTATGTTTAGAGATAAAAACGTTAGGATAAAAAACAGTAGTAGCTTTAATATTGTATGTTAACGATTTTATTGATAACAATTTTCGGAAACATGAGTGTTATGAACATCGACAGTAGCACTACAAATAGTATGAATAAAAACTTTAGGATGAAAAATTTTAGGAGGAGTGATCATTCGGATTACAAATCGTTAGGAAGAACAATTTCGGATAAAGAACTTTAGGTGAGTCAATATGGACCCCAAAAAAAATCCTAGTAGGATGAAACCTGTTTTAATAGGACAAGAATATAACAAAAATCAAAGGTAAAATAATTTACGGGCAATCTGAGGTCGGGAAGTGGATGGGGTGCGTTTTTAAGGGTAAAAAACGGTATTCTCGATTTCCGGCTAAACTACAAGTCCTATGGAAAAAGTTAAATCACCAAGTTGTAGGTAATAAAGAGACCTACAACTTTTGTAATTACATTTTCACTACAGCAGCTCAAACAAGTAGGTTTTGCTGCGTAAAAACAGTGTGCATAATGCGATTTTGCCCCCTGCGTGAGACAAAGTAACTTTTTAATTATTTTTTTCAATAAACTGTGCCAGCACTACATTCAAAAGAATTGTCTCGCGACGAACTTTCGAACTACAAAACCTGACAATGTAAGTTTTTAATTTTTTTCTTTTGTCAATAAACAGTGCCAACCATACATTTAAAAATAATTGTTCCGCGGCGAATTTTCGAACTACATAATCTGCACTCTGTTTCTTGGCCGTCCTTTAAAATATGAAGGTCCAATTTCGAAATTCAAAATTTGAAAGATGTTTGTAAAACGAATAATCATGTTTTTTATTTAAATTATTTACCTATTTTAATGTATTATTGTATACGAAAATAAGTAATTACAATTATTTCTATTTTCAACATTGAAATGAATAAAACTTTACAGTTAAACTTGTTAAATAGATAATATTAAAAATAATAAAGGAATCAGATTAGACCAGCGATACTAGTGATGCAGACAGTATTTTAATTCTAGAAGAGTTTCAGTCTATTCCTGTTCTATGTGTTATCTTGTAAGTAATACTTAAGGTTATGTGTTCTCGCTGCTGAAGTGAAAAATAATGTGTGCCACACGAGAGCAAAATTATTTACATCTCGTGCATTTGAATCCCTCTCTACGCTCGGGATTCTACATTAGAATAATTATCCCTAGGCAACTCAAATATATTATATAAGTTATCTTAAAATTTCGGATTGGAGTTTTTTTCTTTTCTTTGCATTTTCTGAGAACATTTACCGTAGTGATGTATATATTTTTTTACATTATCAGAAAAAAGAGATTTCAACGAACAAAATCCTTCCCGACTTTAATTACAAAACTGACATTTTGACGTGAGAATTTTCCATTGAAAATTAGGGTGTTTTTTTTATTTTATGTCAAGATAAGTTGAAAAAATAAATGTTTCAAACCAAAAAAATTACAGTGTCTTTAGGACATAAAAAGGTAAGTTTTCACCAAATTTCGTGAAAAAAGAATTATTTTTACGAATGTTAAAAATAAAAAACCAAAATCTTGATTATTTGAATTTTTCACATAAATTTTGAGGTTATGTGAAAAAATGTAATTACAAAAGTTGTAGCTCTCTTTATTACCTACAACTTTGTGATTTACCTTTTTTCCATAGGACTTGTAGCTTAGCCGGAAATCGAGATACACCGTTTTGTACCCTTTAAAACGCACCTCCATTCACTTCCCGACCTCAGATCGCCCGTAAATTATTTTTCCTTTAATTTTTGTTATATTCTCGTCCTATTATAATTTTTCACTTTTTACTATTTTAAAAGTTATCGACCCTAATCTATTGCTTCAAACCACGCTCTGCAAATACGAGCTTTGTGTGTGGGACACTTATCAGTTAAACTCAGTTAAACAACCAGATAGGATTTGGACCTATTTGAGTTAGAATACAATATCGTGTAACATTCCATCGCCTGAAGTAGATTAACACGTAAGAACATTGCAAATAATAACTTGTTAATCTAATTTTGTAACAAATTACTTTCAGCGACTTATGATTTATAAGATATCTAGTAATAAATGAAATATTTCTATCATCGTATTATGAACGTTAGTAATGTTAAGTTTATTTTTGTATCATGTTGCGACACTGACTTATGGCAGTTTGGGATGTCAAGTTATTCTGTACATTTCAATGTACAAGCGATTTATGAGGCTGACTGTACATCTATCGGCACGGATCTTGGACTTAAGTTAGGATAGAAACGAGGTCCTGACGCTTTGATATATTTGCTGATTGCTAATTGTTTGATATAATCTATGATTCAAATTCAAATTGAAATTATATTTATTGTAAGTCATAGGTACATAGGATGTTAATAATTAATAAGGTCAGCAATGATTCGCCATTTCGGCATACAATATTGAAACAATTAGTATTTCGTCAATAAGTAAGTAGGTATTATATAAAACAAGTAAGAACATTCCACGTTGCATAATTCAATTTAAAATATACATATTTATGAATGTATATTTGTATGTAGCAAAATTAATAAAAATCAAATTAACATGCATATTACACATATTTTTTTTTATTATTTATCACAATGACTTATCTTCCAAAAATTCATTAATGGTATAGTAACATCTCTCTATTAAAAATATACGAAGTTTTCTTTTGAAACTATCAAATTCAGTTACACTTCTAATTACAAGTGGGAACCTGTTATATGTACATATATGCGTGGTCCTAGACAGAATTTACATTGATTTTACATTGATTAGAATTTACATTGATTATTGACAGAATTTAATAGACAGATTAGTAGATTTAGGCTCATTCACATCGTTGCACATGCACCCTGTGCTATCCTTAAAAGACAACTGTAAACACGTACTGTGCATATAGAGAGCATTTTGAGTGTTTTGACGTGACAACGTCTTATAAATTGGCTTGCCGGGTGACACTTCAAGAAACTGCGTTACGCTCCGCTCACGTTATGCGCTCACAATGAGAGCGAGTGAGAGGCACGCGTCCCTTCCACTCGGGCATGGTTAGCCCGCCTAAGAGCGAGAGAGACAGACATAAAAAGTGAAAGGCACGCGTCCCTTCCACTCGAGCACAGTTAGCCCGCCTAAGAGCGAGAGAGACAGAGCGAGAGAGAGAGAGTGAGAGAGATAGGCATACAAAGTCGTTGTCACGTAAAACTTTCGCCCGTATACCGACTTTACAGGCAACCAATTTTTTGTTCACTCAAAAAGTGCTCAATGCGTTTAAAGAAATTTTCATTTCAATAAAGTAAAACCACCAATATCGAGTAAGTTTTAAATGTATCAGACTAAAAACTATGCTTTTCTTATAAAATTAAACCATGAATAATTGTCACTGTATCAGGCTATTACTTATATAGGTATAAAGAAATATTTGCAACTTTCTTGACTTATTTGATTCATTCTCGTAAATAGTGTTATATCGTAAACCACTAGAACACAAGTATCTCTCAACCGTTCCTACCCTGCAAATACGGCTTCTGACTTTCATGAGTGTCACTCACATTACCACCAAGGTGAATAAAATATTTGGATTTCACTTTTATTGTGTGTGTGGGCACATCGAATGACAAGTTTTATTTGGTGAAGGAGAGAAATAATTGCCTAATTAAATTAAAATAGGGTGAAAAAAACTAAAATATGTATGGATTATATACTTTGAGAAATTTCATAGACATGCAGGGTAGATTTATAAATCACTGTTAATTATACATAGATAAAATTTACAATACATTTTTATTCTAAAAAAATAATTACAAAATACAATATTCCTAATAAGCCTAAGCAAAGCCCCCACGCACGCAAGAGGCACGAGTCGATTCCCGCTCAGTGCAAATATTTGTGTGCCTGAATATGAATATCTGCATTGTTCTGGTTGTTGTATATGTTTTTTTTTGTATGTATGTATTTACAAAAAAAAATCTAAGTATGTTTATCCGCATTCTAGAACCCGTAACACAAGCTAGTTAAGCTATGTTTACCGTGTGTCTAGGTGGCGTTATGTAGATTGTCCTAGAATATTTATTTATTTTTAAGGAGACTTCAAATCTTACTTAGGTAGGTTAGATCGAAATCAGTTGAGTAGAACCAGAGACATAATCTAAAGGTCATCCACCATCGACGCATACGGAGTCGCGGACATAGGCTAGTACAATAATATATCACAATATTCCAAAGTAAACTCTCGACCTAGTTCGCGGTAAATATGCGTTGTCTGATACGAAGAGTCAAATCTGGTGACCTTCCATGCGTGATTACCATTTATTACTTTTGGCCATACGCTACATTTTTTATTTATTTTTAATGTTTGTGTACCTATCTCAGTTTGAAGCCAGTCATAATATTTGTCACGATATCTCCAAGACGTTAATTGGTAGTGCTTGTGCGCCTAAGCACGTAATTAATTTCCTTGTGATTTACACCTTATAGCAAAGAATCGGGTCAATTTTTTTTCCATATTAATTTTACATTTTTTGGAATTTATTTTCGGCATTTTTTAACAAAGTGCCCGATTGGCGATAATATACCTATTACGTGGGACCGAAAATCATAGTTGGCGAAATGTGGGTGTTGATTACACCTCTGTCTACCCCTTCGCGGATTACGGGCGTGAGCATATGTATATACTTTTTATGCCAAGCCTACATTTAAGTAACATTTTACCGTGACCACGTCTTCAGAAGTGCATGTTCGTCGCGTATTCAGCTGCGTGATAGCTGAACTTAAATAAAACCATTGATCGACTGGTGGTCGTGTCAGCACAACTCTAGTGTGTGTGCCCATGTGTCACAACTTGTTACGTCCACACTCCACGTCATGTTTTGACGCCACCCTGTCGGGTCCGCAGCTATTCCGTCTATCGCTATTTGGCCACTATTTTAGAGTTCCACATCGCAGCAATGAAGGAACCCTGTGTTAAGCTGTATTCGGTTCACTTGGTTCTACCGTATTGAGGTTGCGTGGTTTTGATATACATATATAGGTAGGTTCGGCAATCCTGTTATAATTTCATGTATTTCCGAGTGTGTCGCGTTTTAATAACTTGAACCCACAGGAACCCGTTAGCGAGTAGAGAGGTGTCAGACTCGACTCAACTAAAACCATACCTCATCACGAGTCTTGAATCCCAGTCGCATCCCGAACATTCTCTTCAGAGTCTGGAGTTCGCTTTCGAGTTCTAACTGCGGACTTAGCTGGACATCGATATATTCCGTGAAACGACCACCAGCGGACCGCCCCAATCCTTGTGTTGTGTTTTCGGCAAAGAGTTGAATAGGTTCCCACTGGAGTCTATCGTAAAACGGGGTTAATAAGGATCCAGGGGTGAATATGGATAAATTGGTCAGCTAAATTCTGTAGTTATTTTCTTTCAAGCGAATCTTTGGACTAGTTCACTGTAATAACAGAATCATCAAATATCTGATAACAGGCTTATTTGTACTCTGGTAAAAAAAACTATTTAAAATACTCCATTACCCATTTTATCCCTATTCACCCCGTTATACCGGTACTTAAAAACTCTTTAAGAAATCGTTCAGCGAAGCGTTATGTCGGCTGAATAAACACCTAGTTAGTCCCTAATCCATTTAACAGCCCTTCAACACACAATACTTCCGAATAGCCGCAATATGGATTAAAGACGTGACCCTCAAACATTATAATAGGTTTGACCTAAACGTATTCTCAGACCAAAGTCCATCCCTTGGGATAAATAAAAGTAGGAATATATGATAAACTAGCTGACCCGCGCGACTTCGTCTGCGTCACTCCGTTTTTGCAACATTTTTCATTCCTGCTCCGCACCTGTTAGTCGTAGCATAATGTTATATACATATAAACCTTCCTCTTTAACCATTCTATCTATTTAAAAAAGTCGCATCAAAATCCGTTGCGTAGTTTAAAAGATTTAAGCATACAAAGGGACATAAAAAATAGGGACAGAGAACGCGACTTTGTTTTATACTATGTAGTGATGACTAGATATTACGTTGATTTTATATATGTACTAGCTGTTGCCCGCGGCTCCGCCCGCGTGGAAGTCGGATCGCGCGTGTCATCGCTTCTGGTCGAAAACGATCTACAGCATATTTTTATAGCTTACATTACTGTAAAAATATATTATACCTACATAGATTTGTGCACAATTTTAGCAGTAATGAAATAAAAGTCAAAATCATTTACCTGTTTTGTATTGACCATTAAAGCGACACTTAGAAAACGTAAAAAAAATATAAAATTTATGTTTAGCAAATTAGCATTACCAATTAGAAATTTAGCGGGCTGTTTTTGGTCCATTTACAAACATTTACTTATTCTAATTGAAATTTTTGTTTTGAGTAACATGGTTAGACAGTTCATGTTCAGCTCTTTCCTCTGTCGATTCTTGAGAACGCGAGTAATATCTCATATCTCATTCTTTTAGAGTTTCTTGAATTTTGGGATAAAGAACTTCTTTTTTTAGGTGGCATGTTAATATATGCCTGCTATATATATATATATATATATATATATATAAATGAAAAAAAAAAAAGAAGAAAATGAGTAAGTATGGATTAAAAGAATAATTTAATGATCTATGAATGAATGATGCGATGTCGAGTTAAAAAGTACGTTTCGTAAGCAGTCGAAAAAATTATGTTATTGTAGGTAGTATTTATCAGAAGCCTGTTATTTAGATAGGTATTTATTTGGATTGGAAGTAAATAAGTAAGTAAAGTATAAGTACTATAAGTATGGAATGGAAATACAATTATTTATAATTAGAGATACGATGAATGATCGCGCTGAAAAGCACGATTTCAAAGCAAGGCAAACGGATACTTCCGGATCTCTCTGTATTCCTATTCTACACACATAAAAAAAGTTTGCGATCAATGGCATAAGCTCCTAGAATTCTTTAAATTTAACTTTATCAAGAAAAAATTATGTTGTATGCCTGTGCCTTGTTTGAAATTAAAATATAAAACTATTTTTTATTATTTATTTAAAAAAAATGAGCCATTAATCAAAATGCAATTGTGATAGAAATTTCATAGAAAGAAAAAGACTGTTTAATTAAACTTAAACTACAATTTTATTATTAAAAGGTGTAAATTCAATATAAAGTAACTCCTCCCCTGGCTCGAACACATGTGGAGATCCTCCTGGGCATGCTGAGGATCATGTTATCCAGCATTTCCTGGGGTAACATATCCCATTCTTCAATAGCGGTTTCCCTGAGCTCTGGAACTGTCTGGGGATGTAGCTCACGGTTCCATACAGCTCGTTTAAGAGCATCCCACGCGTGCTCTACTGGGTTTAAGTCGGGTGAGCCGGCAGGCCAGTCTAATCGTGTGGTATCATATTCTTGAAGAGCAGCATTGACTCGTTGAGCTCGATGTGCGGGCGCATTATCCTCGACCAGTACAAATTGGTGCCCATTGCCCATGGTTTACTCGGAATGGTTTGACGATATCATCAATAGCAACTGCTTTGTACATGTCTGCTGTCATGAAGCCCCGATGCGGGATCAAAGGCGTTCTAGCTCCAATCATAATGCCACCCCAAAAAGACACCGATTTTCCGCCTTGCTGAACTGTTCCAGTGGCAGTTCTTTGTCTTTCACGGTCGCCTGGTCTTCTCCAAACACGGACACGTCGGTTATTTGGATGAGTGGAGATTCGGGATTCGTCAACGAAGAGTCAGTTTTGCCAAATGTTTTCTTCCTCACCTTCTTCATTTTGCCGAAGTCTAGCCCACTGCAATCTTCGTTGTTTACGTTGCCGGGAATTGAGCGGAGCTCGCCATGACCTCCGTGCTCGTAATCCAGCCTGGTGCAAGCAATTGCGAACGGTCTGCGTGCTAACTTCAAGCCCAGAGGCGGCCCTGACTTCTCCTTTTATTTAAGTGGCGTTGATTGTGGGATCACGGGCTGCCAGCAATCTAATATAGCGCTTTTGGGCAGCTGTCAAAACAGTTAGGCGACCGCTGCGGGGTCGGTCAGCTAAATTCTCCATTCCGTGGTACCTCTGCAACGAAGCCACGACACAGGATTGGGATATAGCAAGTCTACGTGCTATTACTCTCGTGGTGTACTTCTTCCCTCAAAGTTACTATTTTAGCTCGTAAAACCTCTGATAATCCTCTTGGCATTTTTTCAATCACAACTTTACGCGAAAAATATCTTGAATCGGTTATAATTCACTAAGTCAGATTTCTGAATGAGCGTAAGCTAGGACTGAAAGCCTTTTTGTAAGAAAAAACAATTGAACGGTGTCATTGTGTTGCGTTCTAATTCTTTATTTTGAAATAAAGAACCTAAAAAGAAGAATAAATCATAATATACCTAATCCACAGTAACAAAAAAGATTTCAGTTTTTCAAAGTGATCGCAAACTTTTTTTGATGTGTGTATTCTGTAGTGTTAATTGCGTTAACTGCTAAGCAAGAGAAGCAAAGCAGTTAATTAAAAAAAAAATATTATAAAGAAAAGAAACTATTAAAAAAAACAACATGAACAACCAATGCTCAGAATAATCTGCAGTTCAGTAAGGGTGCAACTAATATATTCGCATTAATTATAAGATCGCACGTATTATAACTGCAGGTAGTGACTATCTTACGGAGAATCTTAACACCGAGTGTTGTAAAATGACGTCACTTGAGGAGCGCCATCTATTGATAAATGTTGGAATTTCATTATAATAATGGTATAACGCTATTTGAGTTGGAACGTAATTTTTTACTGTAGTATTTGCACGCCTTGGTCGCAAAAACTACTGAACGGATTTTGATGCGGTTTTTTTTATTACAAAGATCTTGCTTAGACTCAAAATTTGCAGTGTATTTGGTTGTAATTGGTTAAGTAGAACCGGAGATATGACCAAAAATAACCTATAAACGAAGCGCAGGCAAAGCCACGGGTATCAGCTTGTATAAAAAGTAGCCTATATGTTGCCCAGAACTATGAACTATAATCGTACCAAGTTTGATCAAAATCCCTCCAGTAGTTTTTGATCCATGCGTGCACATACGGACAGACAGACAGACAGACAGAAAGACAAAAAAAAATCTGATTGCATTTTTTGCATTAGTATCGATCACCAATCATCCCCCAATAATTATTTTGTAAATATATTCAATGTACAGAATTGACCTCTCTACAGTTTTATTATAAGTATAGATTACTGCCGGAATTGTAGAGATTAATTGCTTTTGGCAAGTAAATATGGCTATATGTGTAAATAATATCAGAGCCAACTTTAACCAATCTATTAACCTGTTTTCAAAATTTCTAAGTTTACTTTGTGGGCTTATAAGTTCTGAAGGTTAAGACTTATACGATAGTATCATCTGACCCGCGCAACTTCGTCTTTTTTACCCCATTTTTGCAGCATTTTTCACTTCTGTTCCACACCAGTTGAATGTAGCATGATGTTCCATACATATAAACCTTCCTCGTCAATCATTCTATCTATAAAAAACCACATCAAAATTCGTTGCGTAGTTTCAAAGATTTAAGCATAGGTACATAGGGATATAGGGACAGAGAAAGCAACTTCGTTTTATATTATGTAGTGATGTCTTGAGAGACTGAATAGAGGCAGTAAAGTATAAATAAAATAAATAAATGTTTATTGCCAAGCTTCAGAAACAGTATGCACCCACAAAATATTAATATTTATAGCATGTCCATGAAGGTCAGTATTACATTCTTTACAAACACACACACAAATCCTTATCTGTGTCTCAATACTCTTATCTCGGGTCGTATCTAAAAGTTCTTAAATAATAGGATAATGACCAGTTCATCCGATTCTACCCAATAGGTACTGATTAATATCTTAGTTTTGCTGTATGGTGCAGCGGCAGGCGTTATGATCCGGTAGTCCATTTGCTAAACTAATTAGCTATATTTCTAATTTTGACGTTTTGCCTATAAAGAATAAATGATTATTTAATTTGAATATTGAAATCATGCCTGTCGTTTGTCTGAATTAGAGAAATACGTTTACCGTAAATGAATGTACTGAAAAGGTCTGGAAATTATTCAGGATGTTAGGGAAACGCTCCCGACCGCCGACACACCGCGTAGTACTCCGCCTACACTACATAATTATTAGGCATAAAAATGTAATTACATTAGGTATTTCTTTTATATTGTTATTCACTCTCTATTGTGTTAGTAAAGCTAAACAAGATTAAATAACAACTCACATTGTGGCGTCATTTGAATTTTTTGTAGTGATGTTTTTTTATTAAATTGTCGTTTCATTCAACTTTACTGATATGATGGAGAGAATTTTTTGTAGTAATGTTTAATAGAAAAAAGAGCAACGAATAATGAAAAGTTTTAATTCTGTTGATTCCTACATAAAATAATTCTATTAAAAATTACATAAATACATTAATGTTGGAAAAGTGGCTAAGAGTTAGGAGACAAGACTTATATCTTATCTTAGACGGATATAGTACAGAGGTCAGATGAAATGCCTACTGTAGTTGAACTGATGATTAATGGATTTAATTACGGCTTTATTCTCGAATGGGGCTGAAATTCATTGTTGACGAAGTATAGGTATAGGTATAGGTATAGGCATTCTCTGAGCGCCCACGCCTTCGGGAATTTAGAATCGTGAAATATAAGTAAGTATTCTTAAAATTCTATATTTAAAACTTTATAACCTTTTTATAAAGTTTTAAATATAGAATTAGCTTAGGGCTACAAATCTATTTCTGCTATTATACACATCACAAACTTCGTCATACCTTCACTTTTCATGCCCGTATGGGTACACCATTAACACCCGCAAGTCAGTTTTGAGTGTACCACCATTGTAACACTGAACGTGTTTGCAATGGTGACCCTCTTTCATGAGACTTTACCTTCAGCTTAACATCAGGCGAGGTGAAGTCAAATTGACGTGCCACAAATAAGAAAAAAAAAGCTGCCATCACTGTGACGTGAGCTAGAACTCGGAACTTGGTCAACTAAAGAAAAATAAATAAAAGCAAATTTTTAATGTATTGCAAGTGTTTACTACACGTCTAAGCAAATACGTAGTATTCTGCGACACATTCTTTATCGAGATCTGGTGATAGCACTAACGATGAAGAGGTGACAGTTGACCTTTCGGGGACGCAGTGACCTCTCGCCGTCGACGTAATTGTCCGTCCCGTCGATTTCACCTACTGATATGACGATGTGACTTTGCTACGGAGTTAGAACAACTAGGACTTAGTTATGGTACCTAGTGTTAGTGGAATTTATCTGTGAATTTCACAGGTAATTGTTTTTGTATTACACACAATATAAAGGTTGATAGCGTTGGTAGCTCACTAGTTTAATAGTCGACTTTAAGACCGAGAGGACTCGGTTTCGATCCCACTACCGACATAAAGCACACGAACAGATAGCTTAGCTGGAGGAGCTACAGGGAATATTATTAATACAGTTTCTATTAATGGAAATCGAACAAACAACAGGTTGCCAAATCGTTATGAATGGATTAGAAATTAAATGAATTATTGCCGCTAGCTTATTGAAGACATTCAATCTAATTCAATGCTTTCAGTTAATGGCACTTTATCACATCTTGATTGAGTCCGACTGGAGACGTGTCTTCGTGCTACAGAATACCGCGGCTAATAATAAGCCATCGGTTCCAGTTGCCATACGAACATCTAATGGCAGTGGTTACGGGTAGTTAGAGCTCTCAAAAGTCCGGCTAGCCTAACTACAGAACTCCGTGCTAGTCACTTTCACGAAAAATATCGAAGTTCAGCCGCATCTTAGTTAGACAAGAAAGCCGACCCCAACAAAGTTAGGAATGGTATACTAAATGTTAGTACTACCCACATAATGAAAAATCGTAAACCAGAGTAATGTTTAGGAATTACAATGCTCATAAACTGTCAATGTAAACCTTTGAGAATGCCGCAAGGTGAAACCGGTTAGATACAATAATAATTATAGTGGAAAAGTAAAAGTGTGTTATCAATACTGTTCGGAATAGACTCAGAGAATGAGTTTGTGCTATCTTTAATGTTGAATATTGACATTTCAGTATGAGATTAGATTAAATAATAAAGAGACGACATTTTGACCTCCCGTAAAATTTCGGTGTCACGACCAGTGTTAGTTAAGCGGATTAGCAATACCCCCGACGATTTGATGATAGAAAGCCTCTTAAATCTATAAATAGCACTACTTATGTAAACTTCGCTTGTCCTTTGTATAAATCAGTTATTTACAAGATTCTGTCTCTTACTCTGAGCTTATTCAATTACGTCCATTTGCTAGTTTGACTACTAACTTTGTTGTTTTAATAAACTAGTTCTTGTTTGTACAACGTTTTAATCCATTCTTGATTCTAAAACACTGATAACTCAGCAAGGCTGTTTGATATAATCTCATCGCGCTCGAAGGCCTCTGTTCTCAATCAGAACCGAGGTCTTGGCGTTTGGAGGGCACGTAGTAATCCTTCCCGAGTATCTAGTGCTTTTTTATATCACTTAAATGCAGACAAGCACACGGAATACCTGATATAAAGTGATTACCGTGGCCTCCAGCGCGATCTTCCCACTGGCAGCACAAAAACTCTCAAATGAGCTCTGGCTACCCTACTCACTCACCGGAAACAGAACACAAGTTTATTATTAGTCGCGGTTTTCTGTAGGGCGGAGGTACTTCCCCCGGCTGACTCCTAAATCGGAACGGAAGATACCGTTTGCCCACACTAGTCACTTTAAAATTGATACTGCGGATAAAAAGTAAGTTTTGAGAGAGGTTTGCCGGTAACTATACGCGTGAACTTAGGCATTAAATGCCGAGGTGTAGTGTGCAATAACCTTTGATATTCCAGTTTAATTATTTCATTTAACATAACGTAGATAGAGAATTTCCATCTCAACGACGCAGTTGTGTTACTACCTTATACATAGAAATACTACGGTATATGTTAATAGTTGATATCAGACGGTTCACTACTTTACTTTCATTCCAGTGATTGTTAATTTTTTTCACACGGTTTAGACAAGATGAAATAGAATTGAACATTATTTTCTTTCAATATGTTGTCGAATGGCACTAGTCTGCCGAAAGTGAAGCGATCCAATACTGTTGGATCTTTTCATAAGTGAGATTAACCGGCATTAATGATTTATTTTATGTTCTGATGATGAAATTGAACCATAAGTACGGTTTGATATCAGCTTAAATCATACCTAATATGAAGTTATTATGATCTCGAAGTGTTTGATTGATAAAGTTATCCTTAGAGAGACAAAGTGCGTAAGTGATACATGTATCTTTACACAAAACAGAAAAAAGTGATAGAATAAACGATTTTTAACTGAACAAAGTTGACAATATTATAGAAATATATATATATATTTCTATAATATTGTATATATATATATTTATATTAAGTTTTAGTGTAGAAATGAAGTCAATATTTCTATACTTTGTCAAATATAGGATGATAATTTTGACAGGTCTAAGTAGAGTACCCCATACAGTACAATCGTAAATGAATCTATTCGATATTCGATTATCGTTCCCGTAGAATATGGTATCGATGTTACATAAATAGTAAAACATTTATTTCTTATTATTTTATGTACTTAGGGTATTATAATTTTATAAATATTTGTTTACTTAAGGTGACACTTCATTAATGCGGCGCGTCATTACCTAATCGCACTGTACTGCAAATATAGATTGATAATTGCTACAGTTACTGCCATTTATAGTATAATATTTATGTTTTATATTATATCTAGTTAATTTTATTACCAAAATTGTAGTAGATAAGTACTTAAACATAAAATTATTTTCATAAATTAATAGATTATGTTCGATTTATTCGATTCGTTTGTCTACAGTCAATTATGCTGTATTCTTGCAAGGCACTACTCTACGATAAGTGGGCGGTACTTGTCTATGAATTACGATAATTTTAGAGGTATTAATTTGTTTCTAAAAATACTTCATAGACGTGAACTGTCAAAGGTATCATCCTAAATTAGACAGAGTATACACTAAAACTGCTAAGTCGCTGGCTTCCACTGACATTTTAAATGCGGTTACGGGGTAATGAAGGAAACTGTGTGTCTATTTACGTTAGTAATATTAATGTCTATGGTTTGATTATAGTAATGTTAGTGAAGTGGAATGTTATGTCGATAATAATAATTAATGTGTTTAGTGGAATTTTCAAGTAAATAATTATAACTATATTAATATTATAACTGCGAAACTAACTGTGTCTGTCTGTCTGTTAGGCTATCACGACTGAACGGATTATTTTTTTTTATACTACTTTGACTACAATTTGGGAAAGGGTATAGGAGACTGTGTTTAGTCGTGAATCATGTCAACTTGGGCAGAAACTGGGGCAACGTTACACATAATTATTAGCTACACCTCGGGACACGGTATAAACAATAATAATACTTTCCCGAACGAATAGGGACATATACATTTATTCTATTCCTATTCCTAACCCATCTAGTACATAACTACATATTACGGATAACAATCGCTACTTACATGCTCGTGACAATGAATTCTTATATATTACTTTTATTCAATCCTCTTATATTATTATTATTACATATTTAATAGTGCAACAAAAAGTGCGAGATCGTTTTGTTTTTTGGCGGTAAAATATGCCATAGATAACAGAAGTAACAGATAATATATTGCACATTGAGCCTTACCGACTATATACAAGCTGACATAATGTAGCATGTTTTAATTCATTTTTTGTAGAAATGTGATTCAGGGTGAGACGGACCTGCGTCACAATTGCTACAAATAAACGTCACAACAGAAACACATATTTTTCGTCAACAACTTTTATGGTACGTTTCATTCATAGAGTAGGTATGTAGGTAGGTACTTCATAACGTTTTAGTTGTTTGTTTTTTAAAAACGTAGATTATGATAATCACAATCGTACGAATTCCACTGTTACAATGTTGCACATAGGTACATATTATTTAGATAGATGTACTTATAGGAGGCCAGTAATAATACCGTCGACATTGTAATGTGCAGACAAGTACAATTTTTTGTCACTTGATGACCAAGATGAATGAAATATTTGGATATCACTTTTATTGTATGTGTGGGACAAATCGAAAGACAATTTTTATTTGTGGAAGAGAAGCATATTGCCTAATTAAATTATTTTCATTTATGACACGCAATGCTATGGCAAAGGAAAGACTCATTTAACCGCTAGGCTTGCTTACCACGGAATATTATTTACAAACATTTTTTCATGAAAAACTATTTTGATTTTTAAGTAATATTGTGAAGTGAAAACAAGTAAATTTTCATAATATTTTTTATGAAAAGTTTAAGAGCTAAAGGTGCATCCAGACTTTTGACCTGAACAGCGGATCAAACAGCATGGCATCAAGACATGGCGTGTAGCATGTAGTGTGGACGTTTATAATAACTTGGCTCATGGGCCTACAAACGAGTTGTACTGAAACGGCCACCAGTCAATAAATGATTTAATTTAAACTCAACTATCACGCAGCTGAATACGCGACGGACACGCACTTCTGACACGGTCACGGTGAAATGTTACGTAAATGTAGACGCGGCATAAGGTGACCAAGATATCAATATAATTTGCTTTTATCATTGCCTGTTTTGAAATAATATTTTCTTTCAAATAGTTCTTTAACTTTAGCTACTTAAGATAAACTCAGATTTTTTTTTGCGAGGAGCTTAAAACTAACCATAACATTAGAAGTTTTTTCGAGCATTGTTCTGACAGTTTTCTAAGACGTAGTGTGCAAAAAATGTCGTGTAATTCGAACCAGACTTTGATCAACGATCTATTAACTTCCAAAACTTTCTTTTGTTCAGTGAAGGATGCCACTGGGACCATTTTTCTCGTACTTAATAACTAACTAGGCTTCTCTAGTTACTTTGGATGGACCGGAATGTCATCGCAACTTTTTCCAGAACAAAAAGACTTGCCAGTAGGGATTATAAATATCATGTCTGTTTATCATGTTCTTCTGTCTTTCTGTCTATAATGCTAAAAAGTTGTTGTGAACAGGGCCTTATAATACCTGATAAAGAAAAGAAACAACCTATACATAGTACTATAAAAAACAACTTATCACTATCACTACATAGTATAAAATAAAGTCGTGTTTTCTGTCCCTATTTTTCGTGTCCCTTTGTATGCTTAAATCTTTAGAACTACGCAACGGATTCAATAGATAGAATGGTTAAAGAGGAAGGTTTATATGTATATAACATCATGCTACGACTAACAGGTGCGGAGCAGGAATGAAAAATGTTGCTAAAACGGGGTGACGCAGACGAAGTCGTGCGGGTCAGCTAGTATAGTATATAGTATTCGTATAAGTATAGGTATATAGTATGCAAATTAAACAAGTTGTACGATTCCTTGATACAATGTATCATGTTATTTACCGTAATATTATTCTCGACACTATTTACGATGCAAATAAAAATTGCAGACAACATACAAATTATAGTTGTATAGTGTATTTTCATTTTAATTTTAAATTAATGTAGTAATCATTAGGCATAATAAGTGCCTGGTTAATGGCAATAGACTCGCCACCTATTACATTGGGACTTAAACAATAAACTGGCGGAATGTGGGTGATAGCATCTCTGCCTACCTCTTCGGGGATATAGGCGTGAGTTTATGTTATGTTATGTTCATTAGACATTCCACTGAGAGTACTATTTTCAAATCGCACCATAATTATTTTTGGTGCGGTTCGAAATTGGGATAATTGCGTTGCGAATTGGCGCTACTTACTAAATATTAGCGCTAAATTAAGTGGTCAATTTTATTTTATAGATCGAATAAATGAAAAATAAATTTAAAAGGTACTAGTACAATATGTATGGTGAGTCTCTTTCGTCTCAATTCTCTGATGTTCCCAATAACTTTAATGTTGTTCATATTAATGCTCAAAGCATTCCGGCTCATTTCCCTGATATGCTGGCAAGCTTTGACTGTGCGCACATACATGCAATTCTTGTTTCCGAATCTTGGCTTAAGCCTTGTTTACCCTCTTCACTCTATACCCTACCAGGATTTAATCTTATCAGAAATGATCGTGTGGAACGTCGTGCGGGTGGTGTAGCAATATACCTTCGCACACAATTACAGTATTCTGTTATAAGCACGTCACCGCAGCCACCTCAGGCAGGTGAACATATTTTTATAGAAGTCGCACTCCTACACTCTAAACTTTTACTTGGAGTTTTTTATTGTCCTTCTTCTAACATAAATTACTTTTCCGACGACGACTCCCGCTCCTCTACTCTTCGGTCCATCGTTCAATCTTGCAATCTATCTATCCTTCCTTCTGACACAACTCATCATGCTCCTCACCTTGCTCCTTCTTTACTAGATCTGATTATCGTTTCTTCCCTAAATCGTGTTGCTAGGCATGGCAAGTATACTGCTGATGAGTTTTCTTACCATGACCTCCTATTTCTATCATATCAACTACGTCCACCTAAGCTCAGGTCTAAAGTTCTCCTGCAGCGCAATTTTAGTGGTATGAACCTTGACAGCCTGCGCAGGGATGCCGATGTTTTGTATTGGGGTCCGCTGTACAATTCCGCATGTGTTGATGAGAAAGTTACACTATTTACATCAAATCTTACGCAGTTATATGATGTGCATGCTCCGGTTCGCAGAATAAGGGTTAAACACATCCCATCGCCTTGGCTTACAACTGAAATTAAATCTCTTATAGCAAAAAAAGCTGCGTCCAAGTCGAAATATAAGAGGTGTCCTTCGGACTTAAACCGTGATAAATATATCACCATCAGAAATCACTGCAATAGAGTGTGTAGGAATGCACAACGCCGATATATCCATACCTCTGTTGAGAACGGAGATCCGGCAAGAGTCTGGAAATTTCTGAAGACATTGGGAGTTGACAAATCTCACGAAGACCCGGTCCCTGACCACATAAATCTGGATTCACTAAATCATCATTTCTCATCGTCGTCAAAATTAGATAATATGTCAAAACAATATACATTACAGCATCTTTCATCTGTCTCGACTCCCAACTGTTCTCCATTTTTCTTTAGTCAATTCTCGGCTTGTGATGTTAAGAAGAGTATTATGTCAATAACGTCCAACGCGGTGGGAAGCGACTGTGTCAGCCGTAATATTATGATCCACCCTATAATCGACCAAATCCTTCCCGTCATCTGCCATATCTTGAACTACTCTATAACCAGTAATACATTTCCTATCGCTTGGAAAGATGCCCAAAAATCAAAATCAAAATCAAAATCAAAAATCATTTATTCTGCATAGACCAGTAAACGGCACTTACAAAACGTCAATACAAACAATATTTTATCAAATGCAAATGGACCACCGGTTCGAAACGCGGCCCCGACCTGAGAAGACTCCGGCAAGAAACTCAGCGGGCTTTTCTTTTTTTTTTTGGTCTATTTACAATAGTTTACTTAGTCTAGATACAAAATTTAGCTGAGTAGCAAGTGGAGTGAACAGTTCATTTCCAGGCTTGTTTATCATCCAAATAATCCTGGATTTTATAGTAAGCTTTTTGACATAGCTTATTTTTTACTAAATTTTTAAACTTATTGATAGGCAAATCTCTCATTTCATAGGGGAGCTTATTAAAAAAGCGTATACAATTACCCTGAAAAGAATTTGAAATTTTGTGGAGTCTACTATCACAGACAACGAGATTATTTTTGTGTCTGGTATTTAGGTTATGCCTATCACAAACTCTTGGAAAGTTTGTAATATTTTTTCTAACATACATCAAGTTTTCGAATATATATTGTGAGATTACGGTAAGAATGCTTATTTCCTTAAACTTATCTCGGAGGGAGACTCTTGGGCCCAAATTATAAATGGCTCGCACAGCCCGTTTTTGAAGAACGAATATTGCATTTAGATCCGCGGAATTACCCCAAAGGAGAATTCCGTAGCTCATAATGCTGTGAAAATAGCTGAAATAAACTATTCTAGCCGTATCCACGTCTGTTAAAGTCCTTACTCTCTTTACAGCATACGAAGCCGAACTTAACCTACTGGCTATTTTTTCAATATGTGTTCCCCACTGCAGCTTAGCATCGATGCTTAAGCCTAGGAACACTGTCGATTCCACAAGGTTCAACACTTGTCCATTGAGCTGTACATTGGTTTCCACCTGTGTAACATTAGGTAGTGTAAATTTTATACATTTTGTTTTGTTACCATTAAGGCAAAGATTATTTGTACTAAACCAATGAACCACTCTTGAGATTGCGCTATTCACTTCGTCATAATTGTGTAACTGTCTTTTAATTTTAAATATTAACGAAATATCGTCAGCAAATAAAACAATATTATTTTTATCCCCTACGTAGTAGGGGAGGTCATTAATATAAATTAAAAATAAAAATGGTCCAAGTATCGACCCCTGCGGAACGCCCATAGAAACCACAGACCCTGCTGAGCGTGTACCGTTAACGTCGACCCTCTGAATTCTATTGTTCAAATATGAAGTCAGAAGCTCGAGAGCCTTGTTCCTTATCCCATAATGTTCTAATTTCCTGATTAACGTATCATGGTGGACGCAATCGAAAGCCTTGGATAGATCACAAAAGATACCCAATGCATCATGCTTATCCTCCCAGGCCTTATAAATACAATTTAATAATTCTATTCCAGCATCAGTTGTCGAACGTCCCTTAGTAAACCCAAACTGCTTATCATGAAACAATTTGTTTTCACCAAAATGCGCCAGCATCTGCCCCAGAATTAATTTCTCAAATACTTTACTCAAGGTCGGCAACACTGAAACGGGTCGAAAATTAGAGGGGTCTGTGGCGCTGCCAGCCTTGAACAAAGGTATGACTTTGCTATGTTTCATTAAATCAGGAAATATGCCGCTACTAATACAATCATTAAACACAGTTGCTAGGTGGGGAGCAATGACACCAAATAATCCCTATACCCAAAAAGAAAAATCCCTCCTCTTTCTCTGAGTATCGTCCTATTTCCATCTTGCCCTTCCTCTCTAAGGCCCTTGAACGACTTGTTCACACGCAACTTAATACTTTCCTCTCTAAAAATTCATTGTTGAATCCACTACAGTCTGGATTTCGTTCTGGCCACAGCACTACTACTACATTGGTTCATATTACGGAAGATATCAGATCGGGTATGGAGGAGGGTGAACTGACGGTGCTTACTCTGTTAGACTTCAGTAATGCCTTCAATACCGTTGATTTCGACGTTTTACTTGGCATACTGAGCTCTCTTAACATATCTTCAACTGTGGTTGACTGGTTTCATAGTTACCTGTATGGTCGCCGACAGCGTATCTGTATCAAGGAAGCTACTTCCTCTTGGTGTGAAACGACTGCTGGCGTACCGCAGGGCGGCGTTCTGTCTCCCTTACTCTTCTCAGTTTTCATAAACTCAATCACCAACGAACTATCTTCATCCTACCATCTCTATGCAGATGATCTACAGATATATTCTCGGGCCCCTCCCGACCGACTGAGGGAAGCTGTTAACACGATTAATGCTGACCTAGCAGTGATATGCAACTGGAGTGCCTCGTACGGTCTTGAGGTCAACCCATGTAAGACGAAGGTCATTCTTGTCGGTAGCCCTAGGATGATAACCAAGGTAGATTGGTCACTTCTACCACAAGTAATTTGTAATGGGATAAGTGTCCCTTATAGTGACAGGGTTAAAAACCTGGGGATACTAGTACTACCCCAAGATAAACAATTGTCCATACAATTGTTTATCTTGGGGTCCACAGATACAAGAACTAAGGCGCAAAATTTTTGCTGCATCGGGGTCCCTGCGCAGACTCCAAAATTTTTTACCCACTGCCACGAAGATTGCGCTTGCACAAACTCTTCTTTTCCCTATCCTCGACTATGCTGATGTCAGCTATCTAGATCTCACTGAAGACCAACTTTGCCGACAAGTCCTTTTCGGTTCAAGCAGCTCGGCTGTGGAATGCTCTGCCGGTGACTATCAGGCGTGCTCAGTCCCTGCCTGTATTCAAAAGGCTGGTCAAGGAGTACTATGTATCTCTCTCGGTATAGTATCTCTCGGACAAAACTGGAAAACTACAAGTCTATTATATCGTGCATGTAGTAGTATTATAAAGATTGGTACTTGCTGATCTTTTAGTAGGAGGTACCTATGTCTATATGTATGTGTATGTATGTGTATGTGTATGTGTATGTATATGTATGTATATATGTATATATGTATGTATGTGTATATGTATGTATTTGTGTAAATGTATGTGTATGTATAGGTATGTTGTATATTAGGTAGCTGTTGTGTTCATGTGTTTGACTTACTCTATTATTGTAAGTCTGTTCGTACAATATTGTCGTACACCAAACTGCCCAGAAATATTTTGATCCTACTAAATCACTCCATCCTAAGGTTGCATGTAAGAGATTGCCGCAGAGCGATAAGGCCGCCAATTGTATTTACCACGTGCAAACATCTCTATGTGCTGTATAATTTCATCCTTGGTGTACAATAAAGACATATATTATTATTATTATTATTATTATAATTAAAAAAAGCAAGATACAAAAATAATTTATTTTGTATAGACTCCGGCAAGAAACACAGCGGGCTTTTTCGTCTGTTATTTTACTTAGTTTAGATACAGTAATTTGCTTGAGTAGCAAGTTGAGTGAACAGCACAATTTCAGGCTAACTTATCACCCAAATAAATATAGAATTTTATAATAGTATACAACTCTTTAGCATAACTTTCTTTTAATAAAATTTTCAGTTTTATGGATGGGTAAGTCCCTAATTTCATTAGGGAGCTTGTTAAAAAGCGTATACAGTTACCCTGAAAATAATTAGAAATTTTGTGGGATCTATTATCACAGGTATTAGTGTCATCATTATAATGATATATGATATTCAAATTTATACGTCATCATATGAAATGATACCATATGGATAGATGGATAAGGTCCATGGTCACAACAATCTGAGAACGAGTTCTTTTACTCTAACCTCGTTTGTATTGAAAAGTTTTTTAATAACGTTTCAGATATAAAAAGATCATTCAAAAGATGAAGAGAGAAAAAGAAAAAAACCGCGGTAGCCTAGTGGTATGGGTAATGGACTGCTGAGACGAGGTCTCGGGTTCGATCCCAGGTTTTACCATGGCACACACCAATGCCTCGATGCTTTTCGAAGTTATGTGTGTATTTATCGCAGGTTTATACCTAAGTGCCCGGTTTATGGCAATAGGCTCGCCACCTATTACATTGGGACCTAAACATAAAACTGGCGAAATGTGGGTGCTAGCACCTCTGCCTACCCCTTCGTGGATATAGGCGTGAAATTATAAAAAAAAAAAAATATAAAAAGATAGAATATTATCCAAGGCTACCTCTCGATTGTCGTAACATAAGTACAAACAAATTGCGTATTCACTAAAGCAATATCAAGGCTTAGGCACTCTTACTCGATATAGAAATATTTGATTCCATAATCCTTACTTATAACTTTTACGAAAACGAAAGTAGACACTCATGACTACAATCTTCCGGTTTATTTATAAATTCGTTGTGTTATATAAAATTTTCTCTTTATGGCAGACAGGTAGGTACGTGATTTCTACAAGGAAGTATGAAGTACAATAATGTTATAAATTAGGAAATTACGTCCTCTGCCATAATAAGAATAATGCAAGTTTTCACGATTCATAGGACGTGCTGAACAGAGCAGCTCCCACTCCCCAAGTAGTAGTATATAAGACATGTTATTTAGTATGTAAGATAATTGCATTGCTAGGCATTAAGAGCACAATAACAAACTGTGGTATTTTCATATCAACAATACTTTTCATATACGAAAATAATTTAGTTATTTATACTGTTGATTGATGTCACCTGGCGTTTGGTCAATGTAAACCTATGAGAATGCTGAAACCGGTTAGGTACAATAATAAATATAGTGGAGAAGTATAAGTGTGTTATCATTATCAATAATAATGTAGTCATTAATAATTACAGTAAAATTAATGGTGAATTATGTATTCAATTTAATAATGATTGAATTGAAGCTAAAATGGTAGTGAACTGGCCACTTGTTGAATGCAACAAGTGGCCATAGCTCGCATTTTTGCTTTTTTATGAAGAAATATTAATACTCGGGCCACACTGACGAGAAATGCCATTAATTATCGCGATGATGGACGTTTAACGTAGGTGTAACCACGACTTAACGCGATAATTTAAAAACGGCATTCACGTTGCCGTCTGACATTAGGCGATAGCGCAAGTTGCGGTACATCACAGAGATTATCGCGAGAATTAATGCGTTGAAGCCGCCACACTACGTATGTCTTGGTGAAAATTCAAGGGACATTAACGGCAATTATATTTCCAAGAATGGACATTCACGTTGATCGTTCAAGTGTAACCACTCAAATTATCGCGTTAATAATTAAAACAATATTTATCGCGATGATAGGCATTGACGTTTCTCCTTAGTGTGGCCTGAGCATTACAAATGCATACAATAATAGACTTACGGAATAGAATTATGTGTTATGCGTGTTAAATTTGACAATAACAAACAGTTTTTTTACTATGAATCAGAAATATTGTTCAGATAGAAAACGTACCTAACTTTTGAGTACCTAATTGGAAAAGAATATATAAACGTACATACAAGTAAATCGGTTTCCAATTTGAATAGTATCAATTCGATGGCACTCCAAAATCTATCACAACATACTCGTACTTTGTAATAATTTTGGTGCTATTAAATTAATAATATAACTTTAAGGAGTAGGTACACGTACCTACTTGATAAAATCTTCACGAGAATTGACAGTATTGACACCTTTGCCAAAACAGTAGGTACGAGTTTATTAAAGCACTTATTTTATATCTGCATAATGAGGTCGTTCAAAATATCAAGCCATTATCAAGCTTATTAATTATAATATTGTAATTTATTTTAATATCATACTAACTGGAGGTAAAAGAGACACATCCTAAGATATCCTTCAAAGTATAAGTGTTCTCAGGCTACCGACATAAGGTACAAATTAGCATGAATGGTATCTGCAATTGTGTTAACTTGATTGACGGTTGTGCAAGTCTTGCAATTAATGCTAATGAGGTCGTAAGGTTTATTTGTTTATTATAATAACAGATGTTTTGCGAGAATACAACTTTACATCTCATTAGCAAGTTATTTGTGTTGCTCGATAGTTGTTTCATTTTTTATTTTTACATCTACAATTACTTTTATCGTAAATTAAACCGAGTATTGCTAGTCACATGTCTCGACAGGAAAACGATTAGATATCGATAATTTTCTCGCTTAAAAACGTACAGTGAGCAATTAGTATGTCTGTACGTCATTTCCAACACGTAGGTATACACCACACAATAGTATCTCCAGAACAATAGATTGAAATTGGTCTCGTCTGTTGACTCCTCCAATAGTTTGAACAGCACCAGTGTTACCCGAATCGTTGGTAAAGAACGGTTTCGCTAAAAACTGCCTAACTACTGAGTTTGACTCATAGGAATGCATAGTTTTTATAGTACAAAATCCCTTCCGACTCCGATGGGGGAGTGTCCGAAGGGATCATATCGTGTATTCAGTTGTATAGTTACTCTAGAGCCTCAACTCGCAGTGTAACCGTCACAACAGCTATCAAAGATAATAAAATCTATGAGCAATACTCGCTCACCGATTCTTGGAATCGAACACTAACCTTCCCGAACCCAGCACTAGATCTACAAGACTCTGTATACCTTTCCCGAAACATTAAGTCTTGGAATTCCTTACCAGCTCACGTGTTTCTTCTACCTACAGTTCCGGCTCCATTAAGCGGGGCGTGCAAAAATCATCAGTTGAGCCCGTCAAGCTGAGCCAACATTGTAACATTGTAAGTGTTTGAAATGGTGAAGTCAAATTGACGTGTCCTAGTTAAGAAAATACATTGTTCGCCCTGTATTCACCATATCTATGTATATATAGGCACAGTTATGGTGAACAAAGGGCTTTATTTGTCAGAAAAGGAGATATACTCGTATAATAATCAGGTTCATGTCGGACTGGAGGACTAAACAAAGGATTTTGATTGTACAATCAATCAAGTATGGCTTTAAAAGGGCGCCCGTATTTTGTAATATATCCCGTACACACGTCAAAAGAATATTCTAGTAAATTAGATGAATTCATTAATGATTTTTCCTTTGACGCTTTCATGAGATTTCTGATAATAGAATCGAAGGCTGGAGCATAAATTGTGGAAAAGGTCGAGTTATTTTGCAGAATATTTGAAGGTTGTAAGTTCAGAACAATCTCAAAAACTAAAGTTTGCTGAAGGAATTGTTGAATTATTTTAATTATTCCTATATACCAGCAGATTTTAGTCTGAGAAATTGTACTTAAACACTGAGAGTTGTTTGACTCAAGTTAAAGTTAATATCTTGTAATGTTCAAGTAATTTATTTCTTTCTACAATGCTATATTTCTATTTCATAGATGGTATTAAATTCTTGTTACACTTCTTCTTCTGTCGAATCGACATTTTTGAGTTGCCATCGTGGTATAGTAATTTGTTTCACGGGCCGCTACTCACGAAGAGGGCCTGAGCATAAATGCTCTTTGGTAAGGCTTACTACGTCCCCTCCATTAGACTAAAACATTACATCCATAATATGGTAGTTAGAAATGTAATGGTCACCAACATTAACACAACTCTCTTCATTCAGTGACAGCAGTCACACCTCGAAAAAAATGCTTCTGCCTGAACCTCATCCGTAAATCAACAGGTACTTGCCTCCCAACCTACCGTGCGGCAACGGATACTTGAACTGACTAAAACCGCACGCCCAGCTCAAGCTCTAATTTGTCGACGGTGAGGTAACTTCTGTCATATCCGTCACACCCCAGCTGACCCAATGCCATCAGAAACTTCGTGGTGCTTAATATAGGTCTTAATCGCCCTTCATATAGATTAACCACGTGCGCTGTACTACTCTTATGGTTCCATTCCCGTACCCTACCTTTTGGAACATACGAAAAAAAGAATTGCCATTTGGTTGAGTTATTATCGAGTTATGTGCCTAGCAATATTCATTTTTATTAAGTAGACTATGCAGACAGAGATGTCCCTTAGATCATAACAGTGGAACTTATTTATGGAGTTTGTTCACTTGGAAGTTAATCAACGAGATGATATCTCTGGGGTCAACGAAGTGGTAATAATTGGAATAGGCATGTTTAAAGTTGAATATAAATTGTAAACCGTTTCTCGCATCGATCGTTTTGACCCGTTTTTATTGATTTCTCATTTAACTGATTTCGTTTGGTTCCTTGTGGAGTAGATTGGCGTGTTCATTCCTGGTGGAACAAAATAGTATCATTCTATTTGTTCCCGGGGGTGTCGGAGACGGTGACTTAGGGATAGCGAGGAACCGAAAATCATAGTTGACAAAATGTGGGTCTTAATACAGCTCTGCCTAACCCTTTGGAAAGGACTATATCCAAAACTGGCCTTCCGTGGACACGATGTACGCAAATGTAGCTATTGATCGATAATCATGTTCAATTTTTACCGAACTAACCATGAATTCTTGGAGTATCAAGATATACATTCTGTGTACTAAGTATCGGGAATTTGTCAATAAAACAAAAAATACAAATTATTCATCTAAATTTATTTTATCGCCTTCAAAGTAGGCCCCATCGCTTGCAATAGAACATCTCCACCGCTTCACCCAGTCTTCCATACATTTTTCATAGGCTATTTGTGGTATGGCCTTTAGCTCATTCAGCGAATTTGCTTTTATGGCTCAAATTTGGGTTTCGGCTCGTTTTCGAGACGCCATTCTGAAGACTGTTGGCTTGTTTGCATGTCATACTCATAAACCCATGTCTCGTCGCCAGTTATTATACGTTTCATAAAGGTCGGATCCGTAGAAGCTCGGGAAACCATGTCTTCAGCGACATGCTTTCGCTGCGCTTTTTGAACAAAATTGAGCTCTTTTTGAACTAGTCAAGCGGCGACGCGTTTCATGCCTAAAATATCAATGAGAATGTTGTGGATGAACTTAAAAAGTATGTTCACCTCACTAGCCAACTCTCTCAGACTCATACGTCGATTTTCGAGCACTAGCTTCTTGATTCTGTCGATGTTTTCTTTGGTCGTAGCGGTTGAAGGGCTACCAGAACGAGGCAAGTCTACTACTACTTCTCGGCCTCTTTTAAAAGCCTTATACCATTCATAAGCCCTTGTTTTCGATATACACGATTCGCCGTAGGTATTTCGCAACATTTTTAGTGATTCACCACATGAAATAACATTCGAAACACAAAATTTAAGGCACACTCTTTGTTCAACAATATTTTCCATTGTAAAAATCGCCGAGGACTCAAAACTATGACCAACAAAAAGTGTAGTTTAAAACAAATTAGATGACAGATCCCGCTCTAATTTTGCGCGCTAAATCAGTACAGTACTACCAACATGCAGTAAAAAAATTAGAACGACCTCTTTTACGCGGGTCTTTTTATTGACATATTCCCGATACTTTTTACACAGAGTAGTATCTTTAAATAATTAGTATTTACTCTATTAGCTCACTGAAATATATATTTCTATAGTCTTGGAACCATCTTTCTCTTTTCCCCAATGCTAAAATGTTGCCAGTTATAATAAAGACCATAATCGATTTTTTTATTTGAGACATATTAATATATCGATACTGAGTAATGTATGGGACACCAGAGTTTCATAAGGAATTGATAGGTTGACTTGATATAAGTATTGATTTGAAACCTATGACTAATTGATACTAAAAAAAAGATACATAAACTAAATGATATTGAATACGCGTCGAATGTGACTCGAATGCGAACGTGAAGTGATTCGATGTGATGTGAAGGATTTTCATATTAAACTAAATAGTGAATGTAAAAATAAATATTACTTGAGTAAATAAACAGTTGCTAGGACATATTTTTTTTTTCTTTTTTTTTATAATATCACGCCTATATCCCCGAAGGGGTAGGCAGAGGTGCTAGCACCCACATTTCGCCAGTTTTATATTTAGGTCCCAATGTAATAGGTGGCGAGCCTATTGCCATTAACCGGGCACTTATAATCCTGCGATAAATACACACATAACTTCGAAAAGCATCGCAGTCATTGGTGTACACCATGGTAAACCTGGGATCGAACCCGAGACCTCGTCTTAGCAGTCCATCACCCATACCACTAGGCTACCGCGGTTACTGCGCCAGGACATAATAAGATATAACTAAAATATAAAATAGCCATTCTAGACATTCGTTCGTCATTGATATCTATATTTTTCTTATATCACCGGTTTTCAAGCGCTAGGGATTACTAGAAGTATTATTTAGAAGTATTTGAGCGCTAGAAGCTTTTTTCTTAAAAAAAGTTCAGTATCGTTAATATATAATGTTTTTTAATACCGCGAATGTTCATCGTACACGATATTGGAGATATTTATTGTGTAATAGTAGATATAGATACGAAAAAGTAGTAAACAATAACAATATATTAATATTATGGTCTCGTCTAAAACTGTTTCTACGCGATTCAAAGCCGAATTTATTTTTAATCGATTGAGTTTGTGTTTGTATATGGCAACTGGAAAGAAATCCGTTATAAAAATGTCATTCGTTTGTCATCTTGATTTGTGTTTACATTATTCTATTTCTCGTGAAAGCTGATTTTATTTTTCATTGGAAAATGAACCCGGTTAAATCTTTCATCACCGAGCCTGGCGAGCCTGCCGACCCTGAACCCGTTCATAACGATAATTCTGGCACGAATATGGGAACAGATCCCACGATGAGACAATGTGTGAATAGTGGCATCAACTTTTTCCAAAGACGAAGACATGTCCTCCGTTTGCAAGAGTTGGCATCTGTTATAGGGCAATAGATTGCACCGCAAGTGCTATGTAATATGTTTACTGCTGTTATTGTATTGTCGGACGAAGAATAGTAAGTAAGTTGCTGTGCTCTTGTCATGACAATAATTTGGTTTTTGAGCTGGGCACGGTACCAAGATAATGTAAATCCACCTGCCTAATTCCTGAATAATGTTGTAATAACTTATGTATCCGAATAATAAAGAAATAATGAATACAGCTAATCTTAAATTAACAAAAATTGACTAAATGCTATGGTCAATATATAATATAAATGATGAATTCTGATACAACCATATGATGTTATTTTATTTCTTACTAATATGAACTACCAAACCTGTATCATATTTGCCCAATTATTGTCTGTCCATATCAGGCCAAGTGCTTATACATGTTGGACACTGTCCTTTGCAGACGTGAATAAATGTATATGTAAACTAAATGCCTACTTCCTACAGTTTCGGGTCCTTTAAGCGAGCGTAAAAAGGCATAATCCGATGATGCGGTCGAGCTGAGCGCCACCGTTGTAACATTGTACGTGTTTGTGATGATGACCCTCTTTGATGAGACTTTCAGCCTTCAGCTTACCATCAGGCAAAGTAATATCAGACTGATATGTCCTATATAAAAAATTTAGTTAAAATCAGCACTTATAAACCACTAGGGTTTGCACAGTACTAAACAAAACGCTCATTTAGGTATTATACTATATTATTATATTATAAGTACATATTTTATTAGTGGGTCTGTTTGTAATTGCGCAAACAAACACATTAATCTCTTCGGTTCCACGATAACTCTTTCACCATTTTATAGAAGTACTTGACTACATTGGGTTATTGTAACTGAGATTTTCCTTATATTTACCCATATACGTACACACATACTACCGCCTATTTACATATATAAATATACTCGTATAACAATAAAATACAACAAAAACTTCTTCATTATAGCACGTCAATTTGACTTCACCTCGCCTGATGGTAAGCTGTAGGCAAAGTCTCAGGAAAGAGAACCACCATTACAAACATGTACAGTGTTACAATGGTGGCGTTCAACTTGACGGCCTCACCAGATGCTTTTTCACGCCCTGCTTTAAAGACCCAGGACTTTTTTTCTCATACATAGGTACAACAACATCTCTCCTCGGGTAAGAAATGTTTTTACTTGCTTTGAGGGGAGCGGTTTAGCATTCCATAATATGACAGTCAGTAATAATTTGCTATGGTTGCCGTTGGAATTATTAAACCGTGGGTGAGCGGTGGGTTCTTCTCCCTCCCCCAATATATATTTTCTTGTCTCTCAACTCAATCCACAACTTGACTTCATTATCTAGCTCTCAGTTTATATATCAAACGTTAATATGTTAAAAAAATATCAGAAATAGAAAGTACTAACGTTTAATTATTCCTCAAAATCATATTACATTGAACCGCAGCTGCTGAATATTCTTCAATTATTCTCCAACGAAAATTTTCCAAAGTTGCCAAGTAAAATAATCAGCTGAATCGTTACTTCATAATAAATTTTATCAGATTATATTTTACTTCCGTCGTCGTTTTCGTTTCCTTTATAGTTTATAATCGAAATTGTTTGAAAGTTACTGGATTTTATTAGACTCCTCAAAAAAGGAATGTAGAGAAAATACGGGAATTCATTTTTTCCCTTTTCATTCTTTCTCTTCAATTTGTTGTTTAAGGGGGTTGTAGAATAACCTACGTCCTCCATGAGCGCGGGCCGGGGGGTGACAGGTGGAGCCGGCTGTCACCCTAGCAGAAGCATATACAGTATAATTATATAACAGTATAATATATTATATACATAATATTTATAATATATTTAATATATATTGCAAAAAATAATATTCCCAACATTGTAGTGCATTACAATGTTCAAACGCCCCACAATACAAGGCAATTACGTTCTACATTCCATCGATAAAAGATTCTATTTTTCGGGAATAATTTGCTCCAGTGGGCTTAGAAGGTCGATAAAAATTGTGCCCTGCCGTCCCGACCTTCACAGAAATATCCTTGTATATTGTGTGAATAAAAATACCCAATTTATTACCTATTGGAATTTATATTGGAGTAAAATTTAAAATACTGTGACGTCATTTTGCTTAGCGTCACCTTTCACGAGGCTTTAATATATTTTTTACTAGCTGTTGCCCGCGGCTCCGCCCGCGTGGACGTCGATTATCGCGTTGTACGACTCTACTCGATTCACTACTTGCCTCTCTATACTACTTTTCCTTGCTGTCATGACAACGGAAATTGTTATCGATATTAGCGCCAATGTATAGAAATTTACCAGATCAATTGAGATTTATGATTATTACTCCGCTCCCTTGTATGGTAGCGTGATGATATATAGCCTATGTTACTCCTAGATATTGTAGCCTTTTAGAGGTGAAAGAATTGTTTAAAACGGCCCAGTACTTTTTGAGCCTATTCATTACAAACATACAAACATACAAAAATAGGTACAAATCTTTCCTCTTTATAATATTAGTTTAGATGAGCACACGTATACCAAACAGATCGAAGATGCTTTGAGAAGAAGCCAAGACAATTATAGGTATACTACCTATCCAAGATTTTCAGATATGGCTTCATGGCTTAGCGTTCCCCATATTGGGCATGTTGTAAGGAAAAGATTGCGAGTTAGAACCCTGTCGAAGCATTCACTTTATCGGAATTATTTTTTATTAAAATGCATTATTGACACTTGTACTTCTCCACGATATTGATTATTGTACCTATCCGGTTTTGTCCGTTATGAACATTCCAATTTCTAAACACTAGGCTATTTAACTATCTTTCATATGTGGATAGTCATCATCATCATCATTTCATCCATAGGACGTCCACTATTGAACATAGGCTTTCCCTATCGACTTCCAGTCGTTCCGATTGGAAGCGGTCTGCATCCATATGGGTAGTCCAGACTGGAATTAAATATACCAGATTAAAAAATCTTAGTTACATATTCATTTCACAAGCATGCCCCGGTCCAGAATCCATCAGTTTTCTGCATTTATTCCAATCTCTACGAGAACCAATGTCCCTAAAACATACCTACGTTCCGAATTCACTGCCGAATCCACTTATACCACTTGAATCTTACTTGGAAAGAATTACGGGCAATCTTAACTTTTAGGTTCCAACAAAATACGAAATGGAAATGTGAAAATGCTGAATAAAAAAGCAGACGCAAAAATATTTGGTCATTTTAATTGCTATGCTCCATGATTTTATAGAACGTATTATTTCTAATATTTTTTTAATAATCTGTGGTAAGTATTATTGAGTTAAGCTCCTTGTTCCATTTGGCAACTCTAACGAAAGTCGAGGTATCAACTTGAGTTGCCACGATTCGTAACTAAAGTTGAAGTTTCATACACATACTTGTAAGGTGACTCGCACACACTATAGTTTTAACACGAGGATTTTGCTCGTTTTCTCTTTTTTGGTGTGTTAAATTTCTGATTTGTAATAACATTATCTTTGACTGAATATATATCTGTATAATGACATTAAATTAATTAATTATATTCTTATTTTTAATTTAAAATTATTTAATTATATTATATAACTGCGGTAGCCTAGTGGTATGGGTAATGGACTGCTGAGACGAGGTCTCGGGTTCGATCCCAGGTTTTAACATGGCACACACCAATGACTTTTCGAAGTTATGTGTGTATTGATTGCAGGTCTATATGTTCCCGGTTAATGGCAATAGGCTCGCCACCTATTACATTGGGACCTAAACATAAACTGGCGAAATGTGGGTGCTAACCTAACCAAACCCTTCGGGGATATAGGCGTGAGTTTATGTTATGTATGTTATGTTATGTTATATTCTGTATTGACTGATAAGAGATAAATTTTACTTTGTTAAGAATTGAGTTACCTATGATTGTCAAATAAGCGAAGTAAAAATTACGTAATTAATAAAGGAACACTATATAATTATATATGTCTCGTTCTCATACATGAAGTTCACGTATACTCATACATATTTTTACGTCTATATTGACAGAATAAGTTGAAACTAGCAATGCATTGTAATATACTCTGTAACATCTACTGTAAACATGTTTCTAAATCAATTTATCTTTATCTTTATCTTTTCTTTCTTAGTTTATGTTTTCTGTGCCAGTCTCGCCATATTTATCTTTAGCTATTCATATAACAGCTCGTTATCCAATATTAAGCGCACCAAAATAGAAAAAACTATTAAAATCAATCGTGTCAAAACATTGAAAGTTTAGATGGTTTAGATGAAATACTTATAGCTAGTGATATGGGGTTCTTTAAAAAGGGCATTAGAAGGTCTCTACAAGGTAGGCAGCACGACCACGAGTGTAAAACCCCTGGTGTTGTAAACGCCCATAGGCCATGGTGACCACTTTCCATCAGTTGGCCCGCATACTTGTCTGCTACCTAAGCGGTATAAAAAAAGAAAAATTAAACCACTAAAATTGTCTTTGGGAATAAAGTACCAAAAACCACATTTTAAAACAGAGTAATTATAAGTAATACATATTCATCATTATTTTAATAACTTTCGCGAATTATTTATGCTACACCAAGCTCCTAATATATTCACAAACTGAGACCCTTCATTAACTATTTATACATTTTACTCAAATTCCGATGTTGTTACACCATTTTCATTATACAAGCCAATTTGATCACAGTTTTATTACATAAAGTAGGCAATGGTTATTTACATATTTTATACAGTGACTTTAGAATTTTTGAAACTATTTTTCGCACAAATTTACGCTAAGCAATCTCTCAAACGTCTTCAGAAACTCCTACCTATTCAGGCTAAAGTTACTCTTGCACTTTCTCTTCGACTCTCGCTGTTGGACTACGCTAATGTCTGCTTTCTCGATGCTTCCGAGGACCTGTTGAATTAATCAATCCCTCAAAGATCTCTAGAAGCTCCTACCTCTTCAGGCTAAAGTTACTCTTGCACTTTCTCTTCTACTCTCGCTGTTGGACTACGCTAATGTCTGATTTCTCGATGCTTCCGAGGAACTGTTGAATTCATCAATCCCTCAAAGATCTCTAGAAGCTCCTACTTCTTCAGGCTAAAGTTACTCTTTCTCTTCTACTCTCGCTGTTGGACTATGCTGATGTCGGTTTTCTCGATGCTTCGGAGGGACTGTTGAATTAATCAATTCCTCAAACGCCTCTAGAAACTCTTACCTCTTCAGGCTAAAGTTACTCTTGCACAATCTCTTCTACTCTCACTGTTGGACTATGATGATGTCTGCTTTCTCGATGCTTCGGAGGAAGGAATTTGGCCTTCGTAAATACGACCATATCAGTGAATACCGGAAAAGACTGAACAGACTTTATCTTTAAACTAGCTGACCCGCGCAACTTCGTCTGCGTCACCCCGTTTTTGCGACATTTTTCACTTCTGCTCCGCACCAGTTGGTTATAACATAATGTTATATACATATAAACCTTCCTCTGTAACCATTCTATCAATTAAAAAAACCGTTGCGTGTGTTTTAAAAATTTAAGCATACAAAGGATATAGGGACAAAGAAAGGGACTTTGTTTTATACTATGTAGTGATGTATAGGTGCTTCACACTGCCTTCATTATGATACCTACTCCTCTTATACTCAAAGGTTTGCTGGTAGAGAACTCATTGTGAGTTAAGCTCATCTGTACATGATTCTTGCAATGTATTATCTCTGCACTTTGTGTATGCGATATAGAATTAAGAATAATAATAGCCTTAACGTTACAAATTGTATGGTTTTAGACATATTAATGTACACCGTGATCATGGCGCTTATAATAGCGCCGAAATATTGGTTGCTCCATAAAATCAACCAAAATGGTAAATATCACGAAATATTTAACAGTGAATCGTTTCCTTTACTCTAGACTATGCTTTTTAATTTTATACTTTGACCGTATAGGAGTAGAGTCTGAAATTCTATAACATTTTTTGTAATCTCAGCGGTTTGATAATATTGACACTTGACAGAATCGGGGTTCAGAGGAGCAGCGTTCTCACAATTAAAAAAATTAAAGAAAGTTACACATTAACGATAAATTAAAAAAATTCATTACACAAACTTTAGCTAATATATTATATTCATGAGTGTGTGAGTAGGTTTAGTAATTTAAATGCAAAACACTGTATTATTTACACCCCTTGAGCAATACGAATTTTAACATAAAGCTATGTCTAGATTTGGTCTAGATTGTAACTAAGAATATGTTACAAACTCTATGGAGGCTCCGGCGAATATCTTCTTGTACTACTACCTAAGAGGAATTATACTGAAAAGGCATAACGTGAAAGGCGTAGTCAAAGCAAATTTTGCTCTACGTCTAAGACAATAAGGCTGATTTTGCTTTAAATTATTACACCCTTCCTTGTGTAATTCACGCCTAAGATAAAATATAGTTCTGCTCCATAGTTGTGGTCAATTCCCTCTTTAAAAAGCTTTGGTATGTGAGACCAACAACGTTCTAAGCAGTATTAAAAATTATACATAGTACTATCACATCCATATTGATGGTATCATTTGTCTCGGTAAAACCAGACATAAACTTTTTAACCGGTTTTGTAAAAACCTTCTCAATATTGTCTCATTTTAAGATAACTTTAAACTTAAATACTCGTGGTACTATTTACTCAGAACATCAAATACTTTGAGAATTGTATAAATTACCGTAATTCATTGTTCTATCATTCGAAAGGACAATGCGTGATCACGTCTTGGTAATTTTGAGGATAAAAGCTCAAGGCTGAACGAATTATCTTCGTTTCGTGTCTTGGTGTATTTACTGTATCTGGTTGGTTTAGGAGTAATTGATTCTTCTAAAATACACACGCAACATTACTGGTGTTACTGGGGGGCTCTAGCCAAAATGCATTCGTTCCGAATGCGTTCCGTTCGGAATCGGATTACATGACATTCGACAACAAATGTCACTCCCATACATTTTCAGAGCGATTACGAATGTAGATTCGGAACGAATGCATTTTGGCTAGAGCCTCTGGTGTTTTCATTGTTACAGCACAGTATGTAGTTACAGTCAACAGAACCAATTGACAGGTTTATAAAATCTATAAATATAAAATGAATATTATTATTGGTAGTTACATATAAGTTTATAGGATAGAAAAATTCGGCCATTTCAGATGTTTAAGACATACTATTACCTGATCTGATCAGTTTCATACAAGTTTATAGGATGTTGTATGAAACTGATCAGATCAGGTAATAATAGGTCTTAAACATCTGAAATGGCCGAAATTTTCTTACAGATTCATGAGTTCGTTATTTACAGGAATAACGAACTCATGAATCTGTAAGAAAATTTAATAGCTATTTCCATTTTTTATACTTTGTTTGAAAGTTGATTTTAAGATTTTACAACTCTGTATTAAATTTTGTTTTTGTTGGCCGCTTGTTAAATTAAATTCGACCTTCAGAAATACTTTTTTCACAAATTCACTATTAAATCGATCGGGATATTTACCATGTTTGTTGATTTCTTCGCGTAACCGATATTTCGGCGCTGTTGCAAGCGCCATGATCACGGTGTACTGAGGTACACCGTGATCATGGCGCTGGTAAACACATGGTAACAAACATGGTAAATATCCCGATCGATTTAATAGTGAATTCGTAAATGACCATGTCAATCTAAAATCATACTTTTTTTACAACTATCACTTTTCAAAAATGTAATTAAAGTTGCAGTTTGCTTATTTGCTTAATGTTGTCTCATTCATACACAAAAAAAATCAAAAAATTTGGATTTGTCATACCTAAAAAAATGTTAGTAGGTACTAAAAATTGGGTTTCCTCCCACTTGTTCAAACAAAACGGCAATTTCATATTTAACGACCTAATATTATCTTTTTGTACCCATCTTGTTGTATCTTTTGAGTAGGTATAGGTACTTGTGGCGAAGTGTTTGAGTTATTATCCCTCTGTTTTTTTAGGACAAGTGTTCTAGAAGGTGTCAGTCGATTAAATTGAAAGTTATTGATACCTCAATACAAACCTTGTTTGATGGAATATACATATTAATTAGGTATTGATTGAAATTAGGTTTCAGTAGTACTTGATGAGCTTTTCGCACGTATACAATTAAGGTTTAGAAACGCGAACTAAGTACCTAATATTATGTTGTGCTTGCAATGTACACGAGTTACCAAATTATGTTTGTATTCCATATAAAGTAGGTATTTCGTAAAGTGAGAATTAAATCACAGCGATTAACTACTTCATGGTACTCAGACAATGGCGTAGGTGAGCAAAATTACCTTCTCCAAATCTGCTTATGGCTTTTCAATCTCAGGTTAGCTTATACTGCTTTTATGGTAGCGACTTCCACCTAACCTCAATAGCAAAACCCTTGCCAGATAGAGAGAGGGACGTAGTAAGCCTTCCCGAAGAGCGGGGCTGCCATGAAACAAATTACTCCTTTTTTATTTATTTTTTGGCACGTCAATTTGACTTCACCTCGCCTGATGTTAAGCTGAAGGCAAAGTCTCATGAAGGAGGGACACCATTGCAAATACATACAATGCTACAATGGTGGCGCTCAGTTTGACGACCTCATCAGATGCTTTTTCACGCCCTGCTTAAAGGACCTTTCCACCACGATGTCAACTCAAAAATACCGTCGATTTGACAGAAGAATATCTGTTCAACTGGTGACCCGGCTTGTTAGAGGTCAACACATAACCAAATTAATTTAACAGCGAGACGCTTTTCTCCTGTGCGGATATCCCCACGGGAACCCCCTTTCCGCCGCCGTAGTCAGAGAGGGTGGTTATATCGGTCTCGACCCGCCCAATACCGCACGTCCGTCTCGTGTCATCAGTAGCCCAGGGTGAGGTAACCTCTGCCATAATTCATACAAAATCTTTCTTTATAGTTCTTGATATTCTGTCACATAATGCACATGTAAATTCACAACTTAATGTTATAAAGGTATCATAATGATCTAAATATTCTCTTTTAATGAAATGTTAAGACATTTATATGTTAACTTTTTTAATTCGACGCCAGTTTATGTTTAGTTCCCAATGTAATAGGTGGCGAGCCTATTGCCATTAACCGGGCACTATAAACCTGCGATAAATACACATATTACTTCGAAAAGCATCAAGTCATTGGTGTGTGCTATGGTAAAACCTGGGATCGAACCCGAGACCTCGTCTCAGCAGTTCATTACTCATACCACTAGGCTACCGCGGGCATAATTAATGTAGATCTATAAGTAAATGCCATCAAATGTGACCACATCACAACGCGTACCTAATCCTTCAGTAGGTACCTACTTCATTAAAGCACCTTCAATATCCCCAACCGGCGTTATATCTGAAATGGTTGGCTTGCAATAATTCAACCCCTGTCCAGCCTATTCATTTATAATCTCGATAACAAACTTGTCAAGAGGCAAATTAAGATGCCGTCGAGGTACTGACGGGGAAGCGAAGGCTACGGTAGGGGAATCTGGGAGAAGGGGAAGGGGTGGGAGAATCTGAGGCAAGCTAATTTGTCAATGTCATAAAATTTGTATTGTAAAATAAAAAATAAGAGTGATCAGCTTTTTTAGATGTTCAAGTTTTTTTTAATTAACTGTTTTTTTATCTTTGGTGTCGTGGTTAAGAGGTAATAGAGCAGGTTAATAAGTACATTGGAAAAATAAACAATACTTATATAGCCAAGTCAGTCTTAAGATGGGTGACCATTCTTAATAAGAGCTTGCGTCCAGTGCGATGGCCTAATAGATAATCAATAACATTGATAACTTACTACGCTTAATAAGGCTTTGGAATAACTTTAGAGTTAAATCCTTGATAGTAATTCAATAATTGATTGACAATCAACTCGTGAACAAGTAATACAAACTGTAGTTACTAAGAAATTTATTAAATGATTCCATTAACAGCACGACGTCTAATTGAATTGGACAGCTTTTCACCTCAATATTATTTCTATTCACAATGTACATTATAGAAACTTCTGAATTTATAAGGGATCTTTTTCAGATGTATAAACCTTATATTCAAAAGGTCCTTGTGTCGCCAAACAAGATGTAAAACATTGACGTTGTATAGAATAACAATATAAATACGTTTAGTTTTCAGTCGAAATGCGATATCACTATATAGTATAAAACCAAGTCGCTTCCTCTGTCCCTTTGTATGCTAAAATTTTTAAAACTTCGCAACGGATTTTGATGCGGTTTTTTTTAATAGATAGAGTAATTGAAGAGGAAGGTTTATATGTATATAACATCATTCTACAACCAACATGTGCGGAGCAGAAGTGAAAAATGTTACATAAACGGAGTGACGCAGACGAAGTTGCGCGGGTCAGCTAGTTATATATACTTGTGTATTTGTGGACAGTTGACAAAGGATAGTGTACCTACACCCTTTCCTAAACTTTATATATATCCTTTAATAATAATAATAAATAAATATTCTAGGACAATCTACACAACGTCACCTAGACCCATGGTAAGCATAGCTTAACTAGCTTGTGTTACGGGTTCTAGAATGCGTATACACATACTTAAATACATTTTTTTTTGTAAATAAATACATATTATCGATGTGTGTGTATGAAAAAAGATGATTACATAACAGATAGGAATATAAATCACCAAGACAATAGTAAAATATTTCTAACCTCCACCCGCATGTCGGTTATCGCGCAGTGCAATATAGCCTATTTTACTCAAGGTGAATGTAGCTTTCCAATGGTGAAAGAATTTTTGAAATCGGCCCAGTATTACATATTTTCGTCTTTATAATATTAGGGTAGATGTATATTGTCATAAAAAGAAATTCCAAACCGCAACCTGCTTTGATACAAATAGATATGATTTTTCCCGGAAAAGATATGATTAAAAAAATAGCCAGCATCCCGAATGTCACTTGTCTATAGAGCCTGTAATTTCAATAACTTTTCGAGTATGAGAAATGAAAGGAATATTTTTATAACTGTCAATTTGATTTATCTCAAAATAAAATATAAAAGCCTTTTCGTGTAACTTTTATAATATAATAGGAATTATGTACCTATACTTAGATAAAAAACTGCCTGACATTTATAATCGCGCTTTGATGGATGGTGAATAAATATCGTCTTATATTTTGATAGAAAGTGCTTAAGTCGCAGACGTAGACTTATAATATTTTAGTGCCTTTAAGAAAAAAGCTCTTATTGGCTTGGCGCTTTTCTTGGCCGCTTGATAAATTGAATTCGATGTTCAAAAACAGTACCTACTTCCTAAAAACTATTCATTTTGATGATTTTCGTATAACCTTTTTACAGCTATCACTTTAAAAAAATGTAATTTAAAAAAAAAAGTAAAAATCACACACACACCTTTTTATTTACACACAATTTTTATTTGTATAAAACAAGTAATTGTGTTCTGACTAGTCTTTTACAAGTTCTTGACAAGTTATGTATCAAACATGTGTACAACTGGTTTCTTGGTGTAAATGAAGCGTAATGTGACACAAATAGTGACTATAAAACTTTTTACCAACAGTCAATAGGTTCATGAACCGTTGGTCTACATTGTCTTTAAACCATAAACTATTCGTCCAAAGGCCTTTTCATTCACAATTTTAAACTGCTGATCTCGAGGCGTTGCCATATTGATTGCTGACTTCAGGAACTGTTTATCTCGCGTAGGTATCCCCATGTCATCATAACACCCAAATGGATGAATCTAATTCAATGCAATTTTTATTGAAAAGCTGTGGTGATATAGATTGTTTTAGTTATAATTGATAAAGGTCTGTTCAGACCTTTGAAGGTTATCATCTCTTTCCAATTGATGAAGAAAATGTTCTGTTAGGGTCAATTCAAATGAAATATTAACCTTATTCCATTAATAGGCAAATCTAAAATTTGTTAGCAAAATGTGCGTTTTTTCTCGTCTAAATGGGATAAGTTTTATATTTAATAAGATTTGAAAAGTGCTTTAAAGTGCTTTAAATTGTAAAGGTGCTTTAAAATGCCCCAAAAGTGCTTTAAATTGACCCTTCATTTAGAGTTTAAAAATTACACGTTCCAAATCCAACGTCATGTGCTTGTTCATATTAATGACTTTAACGAGATGTTTATTAATAGATTAAAATCCTTTAGACGTAACAAGAAATAACATGTTGATCTTAATTACACTATACTTATAACATCATTAACAGCTTTGAACGAATTATTACCAGAAGAATTGTTCGACAAGATGCGCCCACGCCTAATATCTATCATCGCACCGCTCATCGTAGGAAGGGAGCTCATTCTCACACATTACGACCGGAACTTGCAACTACATCCCGCTTACGCTCAAGCTGTGGAATGAAATCCCAGCTGTAATTTTTCCAAGTAACTACAATATGGGGTTCTTCAAGAAGTTCATTAGAAGATTTTTACAGGGTAGGCCACGGAGACCACTTTTCATCAGGTGGACCGTTACTCTTGTCTGCCATCTAAGTGGTCAGATATAAAAAAATCTAATCCAATTGTAGTAATAAATGTGATGATCTATTAATTTATCATTCGGTTTTTGTTCTTATTTCAATCTTTTTAGGGCACCCTTCAAAGACTCCACTGTTTGTAGAATAATTTCCATCTTTCATGAGTGCAGGCCTGGGGGTGATGTGTGGACTCACCTGCCACCCATGCAGACGCTAGCTGCTGCAGCGGCGTGCAATGTACGCTTCCCTATCACTGGGGTTGGTGGTTTCCACGCCGACCCCGACGCCATCTCCAAAGAGATCGCCCTGGGTCGGCTGGAGTCGATCGATCAGAGGTCATTCTACAGACAGTGGACTTTCAAAAGCGTTTACCCTTCCCATGATATGGGAACAACGGTATCCCCATCTAGCACCTGCTACCGCGGCCTGCTTCTGCTAGGGTGACAGACGGCCCCACTTGTAACCCCCAGGCCCGCATTCTGTGACCTTCGACGCCCGAATCGCCCCCGCGCGGGCCCATGTACCAGCTCATCATACCATGGGACCTCTGATTTTAAGGGTGAACAACCCTTATCCCTATTGGGTATGAAAAATAGATGTTGACCGATTCTCAGACTTACTCAATATGCTCACAAAATTTCATGAGAATCGGTCAAGCCCTTTCGGAGGAGTATGGGAACGAACATTGTGACACAATATATAAGATTAATTTTAAATTCTTATTTCCTTGTTACAGGTAACAACAAATGAAATGAAAACAAATATAATTATGAATCTATTTTCGAGTACGAAATAGTTTGCAATGGATATGGAAGACAAGGTTTCGGGGACTGGGGGAGCGTCTCAGAAGAACTGGTCCTACTTCAACTTCAGTGATGAACTGCCTCGGGAAATGACATTCAACCAAGGGCACATAGTGTCAATATCAGTGTACAGTGTTCTCATGGTGATATCAGCCACAGGAAATCTGACAGTACTGTCTCAGCTGATGAAACGGAAGAGAGCTGGCAGAGCAAGTCGGCTCGATGTGTTGTTGATGCATTTGGCTGTTGCAGACCTGTTGGTAAGTAGATGTTTACTAGGGTTAGTTAATTACCTTGTAAAAACGGAACCTTTATACGATGTCGATTACGGTGTCTATTAAGATGAGTTTCAGAAACGCATGGGAATGTTGCGTTAAAATTAAATTTAAAATTTAGAAAACACCTTGATACAAAAATACCGTGAAAAAGTAAAAATAAATAATTCAAGCGTTGTCGTGTCGGGGATTTTAAGTAAGTAAAAAAAATCAAAATCGGTTCATCCGTTCGAGATATATAAAGAGACACATACACACAGACCTACGTCGCGCGTCGTTTTTATGTCGCGTCGGGGGTTAAAAATTGATATCAAATAATAATCAAATGGATTGCCCCTTGCAGCTGTGATATAGCAAAACTTATAAAATCAATGAAATCAGAAGATTGAAATTATATTTACCTACACAACAATAATTGAATACTTTCAAGAGGTTGTGGTAGATAGAGATAAAGGCCCCAGGTTACCATGAGAAGCGGGAACGGGATAAAAAATTCACGCAGGCAGAACCGCAGAACTCATCTAGTAAACCATATGATCCACACAAAATTTGAGGGAAAACCCGAAGAAAATATATTTGCAAAACTAAAGTTACCCAAGTTAGGAAGGTTAGCTAAAGTTAGTCGTGTACTTGACGACAACCTTCTTGCTAAAATAAAAATATTTTACTAGCTGTGCACTAAAGGCATGATTTCGTAGCCGACCGCATATGATAGCTGCTGATGTCTGCCGCAGTTACAGAATATCGTGAATATTGTTTATTGTTTTAATATAATAATAATAATAAGTTTATTTCGGAACGGGTCCATAGAATTTGTTAGTACCTACAGTACATTTTTCAGTTAAATACTATTGTTAGTAAGTTACAGCTTTTATTTTTATTTTGTTTTTTTTTGTTCATGTCGGTTTGGAGCACCATCCACCTTTTAAATAGTCACACCGACTCGACAATGCCACCAGGATGCTGTTGGCGCTACTCCTCGTGCGATTTAATAAGGCGGCACAACGCTTCCTCATTATAGTTGCGAAGTCATTCACTCTCTCGTCCGCAAACATCCCGCCCGGAGGCGCTGCAGTGTCTCGGTAGCGGTAGTGTAGCGGTAGGTAGGTAGTTTTAATTCCTTGCGTTTTCTCAATGGGGCCGTTTTCCCATATCGAGGTACAATAAATATTTGTATAAAATGTGAAAACAGATACACAAAAAGTAAGAAATGTTTTGCAGACAATGATTTTGATTTTTCATAATTATATCTAATATTGATTTCCAAGTGGTTCTTGAGCTTTCATTAGAACTTTTCATGTGGGCTTTACAAGTCATATTCGCGACCCAATTCTCCTAATAAGAAATCACGCCTTGTTTATTTAATTCCCGTTCGTCTAACGTCTAAATATTTTGAGTGGATTATTTTTTTGCTGTTATTTTCAGAGAAATGGTACTTAATGGTAGATTTACCAAGAAATATGTATAATAGATCCGTCGCTAAATATATGTATTATTATACTATTAGGTTCTTACTATGTTTGTTATAACACAGTGTAACACCGCGTACCCCGTCAGGTTAGAAGTGATCTCCGATTCGTGTTAAGTTACTTGTGATAATGCACTAAATTAGGGGCCTCGGACGGGGCCCCTTTGACGTCACTCGAAACTACCAATCAAAATCAAATCAGAATTATTTATTGCTACAGAAATCGGCAAGTAACTTGGCAAGAACCGTCAGCGCATCTGAGACGATTTTTGGCTCTCTTTTGTGTTTCATGATACGAAATAAATTATGGCATTCTGGTGAATGAATAGATTAATGACAAGCACGTTCTGTGCCTCTAAGGCATTGTCCTAATAGAACGCGAATGCGCGATGCGAGCGATGCGACCATCGCGTGTTCGCGCGACGTCAAAAACTGGGTGTCCTAATAGAACGCGAATAAGCGATTACGCGAATCTTGCTCGCGCGATTTGACGACGGGAGCGATCGTGACCGGGCAGTGGCACGGTCGATACCAACAACCATGGACGTCGCACGAATTTCAATTAGGACACCTATTCAAATTCAATATGTTTGATCGCGCGTTCGTACGAACTAAGTTCGCGCGAATAGGGTTTAAACATTTGAGTAGCGCGACCGCGTCGTGCGATTGTCAGTTAGGACACCTATTAGAGTTCAATATGTTTGATCGCGCGTTCGTACGAGTAAAATTCGCGCGAACTTACGATGATCGCGCATTCGCGTTCTATTAGGACAATGCCTAAGTGTACGTTGCGCGAACTTACCCCATTTACTACAAAACTTTGCCAAGGTAGATGCCGTGCACTGTACTACTACTGCTTTTCATCTGCCATCGAAATATTTTAGTAACAGATTTACTATTTTGTAGTATTTCTACTATAGCCATGTACTCCATTATGTGCAATTATATGCTTACAAATTATGTCGGCCAGTAAGATGCTGTAACTAAAGCTTACCCATCATGCACTACTAGTAGTCAGATGATCGAACTAATACACCACCCGTGAACATAGCTATTAAATTAAATTGTAACATTAATATAGTGTCTGGTATTACGGTGTGTGTAAATGGGTACGAGAAAGGATAAAATAAATGGAATAAAGAAGTTTGTCAGAAAAAATTATATTTTCTCATCAAATCTTTAAGTTGTTCTTCTTTCAAGTTGACGGCATTTCCTTGAGTTGCCATCGTCGTGTAGTAATTTGTTTCACGGCAGCGCCACTACTCACGGAGAGGCCCGAGCATAGATTTTGCTCTTCGAGAAGGCTTACTACATCCCCTCCCTATGAATTGCAGGAACGGGATAAAAAATCCACGCGGACGAAGTCGCAAGCAACAGCTAGTGTATGTAACGTGATTGGTTTTGTCTATTTGAGTTTGAAAATTAATATCAGTCATTGAATCCAGAGACGAGGTCTATTTATAGATGACATATATGCGTATGTGACGGCTAACGGAAGTAATTAGACCACCATCTTTGATTTTGAAACTATTCAGTACCCTAAGGCGCTTGCCCCACTGTCAGCGAGAAAACGTTCATTTATCGAATACCTTTTTTCTCACACAAGATGTATATGGTAGATGCAGACCGCATGTGTATGTACGAAAGACATATTTTTTCCAACGAATATGCCAACGAGAATAGCTCACTGAGTGAGTACCTAGGCATACTCGAATCGACGGAGGTAGGACATGACGGTGTCTCCCGTCCTAATTGAGTACTCCGACTGGGGAAGTACCTACGCCCTACAAAATACTGCGGTTATTAATAACCTTGTATTGTTTTCCGGCGGTGAGTAGGTTAGTCAGTGTTCACTGAATAGGTTTTGTGTTGTCAATGGGAAGACCGAGGCCTTAAGTTAGCACTGCTATGTGTGTTCTACCGCCTGTATAATGGCCTGTGTTCAGAAGAATTCTTTGACATGATGCCCACACCTACTTTCTATCATCGCACCGCTCGCCATAGGAAGGGAGTTCATCCTCACACACTACGACCGGAAACGGTGCGCACTGTGCGGTATGAAAGGAGTTTCATCCCGCGCACGCTCAAGCTGTGGAATGAGCTCCCTGTCGTGGTTTTTCCAAGCGACTACAAAATGGGGTTCTTCAAGAAGGGCATTAGAAGGTTTCTACAGGGTAGGCAGCACGTGTGTGACGCCTCTGGTGTTTCAAACGTCCATAGGCCACGGTGACCGCTTCCCATCAGGTGGGCCGTGTGCTTGTCTGCCACCTAAGTGGTATAAAAAAAATGCTATGAAACCCTGCTTTGTCTTCTGCACTGACAGCAACTCTCTTTACCTGCAATCCTTGTCGGTCACCTACGTGGTATGATAAAAAGCAAACATGCATGATTGGAATATACCGTCTACCACTACAGTGGAGACATCAGTACTTAAAAGTCCTCGTGGCCCTACTGGTGGAGATGGGGAGTGGGGCAACGAGTACGAAGCCATTTATGTGAGCTATCGCCCGAGGATCGCATACTTACTTATAGTCCAACAAAGCTATTAGAGCTTATCACTCGCTTCTCATGGCTCGCTACCTCGTTTGTAGTTGCTAACTTTATAGTTGCTCCTAGTTCATCGCTGGCAGTGGGACAAGTACCTATATGCCTATAGTTTGGTAAACAGTGAATTCTATCAGGAAAGGCTTTTACTAAGAGAATTGATTTCACTAGAGACCACCGACTGGAAAAGGCTTATAAATAGCTTTTTGAGTGAAGCGAATTTGAATTGGAAATCGTAATGAAATAGTTAGATCATTAAACAAGCATCCTTTATAAAAATAAGTAGATATGAAACCTTTTTTTATCAACCACGACTGTGGAGATTATGTCGGACTCGAGCCAACTAACGCACACTGTGCAAGACTCTTCGATGGCTGATGTTTAGAAAATACGGACCTGGCGCTTAAAAGTACATGCTTGGTAAGGGTTTTTAAGATACATTCAAAGTAGTTTTGTCCTTTGAAAAGGATGATATAAATGTAATATTAGCGCTGCCGTAAAACAAATTACTACACTACAATGGCAACTTAAAATTCGAACGAAACTATTCGACAAAAGAAGAAGTAATAAAAACTCTATGATTACGATAGATTAGTATGGATACTGGATACGTATAAGTAATAACTCACTACTTAAAAACTACACTACAATGGCAACTTAAAATTCGAACGAAACTATTCGACAGAAGAAGAAGTAATATAAACTCTATGATTACGATAGATTAGTATGGATACGTATAAGTAATAACTCCCAATATGATTACAGGTCACGTTTCTGATGATGCCGCTGGAGATAGCGTGGGCGGGGACGGTGCAGTGGCTGGCTGGCGACTTCATGTGCCGCGTCATGATGTTCGCGCGAACGTTCGGCCTCTATCTCTCGAGCTTCGTGCTCGTTTGTATCGCTGTTGACAGGTAAGCAGATAATCGTATCTATATAATCGCTATAATTATCCTTTGGTTTGGGGTACCCATTGCCGAGAAGATACATTCGTTGTCACTCATTGATTGTCGCTCAGTACGGCGGCATGTAGGCCTCAGCTTGTACTATTTGTATATTATGATAATTAGAGATGTAATTGATAGTGGTTTGACCGGATACCGAACATCAAGCCCTTAATAGAGCGGTACGTGTTATTGGGCTGACATTTGAGGATAGCATGGGGTGCAATGGTTGAGGACGAGCTCAAATTTACCAATTCTAAATTATATCAAAACAACAAAATTAAGTGGATTGGGTAATGGACTGCTGAGACGAGGTCTCGGGTTCGATCTCAGGTTTTACCATGGCACGCACACCATTGACTTTTCGATGCTTTTCGAAGTTATGTGTGTATTTATCGCAGCTTTATAAGTGCCCGGTTAATGGCAATAGGCTCGCCACCTATTACGTTGGGACCTAAACATAGACTGGCGAAATGTGGGTGCTAGCTATTTTATGTTATCAATACAATCCGAGCGCGTCATGGTGTCGTTTTTCTCACGACTTTGGTCCAAGATCAGTGCCGATAGTTAAACTAATTCAATTTGTAAACTCAGTCGGTAAATAAATTGGCAAACGGTTGAAAAACGTGACAAAAAGTCGATAATTTGCTTTCCTTTAAGGAAAAACGAGGGTGCTGATATTGGCCAAGTATATCTTGGTTGATTGGTTAGATAATTTTGTTATAGAAACTTTTTGAATGAATTTACCTTGTTGCAACTTTGAAAATGTTTCGTATTTTTTTTAATTTGTTTATGGTTGGTTACTGAGTGCTGTGGATATGAGGCATCTTCATCATTTTTGCGTAAATCCCGATTGCATACTGTTACCTCAGAGTCCGAATTCCCCTTTTTTCGGTCTAACTGCATTGAGGCCGAACGTAAATAGACAAACCTATAGCTACTATCGAAGTATCTACTGCAGTAAGACCATTAATTAATAAATTTTATAGGGCTCCGAATGCCACTAACGACTGGGATAACCAGAAATGACGAGACGACTTAACGTGCTGTCTGAGCTTTGATTAGAAGATTGCAAATAACTATATTCATGAATAAAATATTTGCACAGAGCGGGGATCGAACCCGCGCCTCCTGCGTATCAGAGGTGTGCACTACAGCCATGCCACAGAGACTGTCATATGAGTGTACTATGAATATAATATGAATGAGCGTACAATGTGGATGTTATAAAGCCGCCGCCAAAGGTATTCATTTGTTCTAAATTCTTGAAGGTTTTTTCATGAACATACCTTGCAAGTACACGATTCAATGGAGTACTTACTTGCCGCGAACATCCTAAGAGCACTCACCTAAAAATCAAAGGAAGACAAGGAAACCACAACAGACACAAAGAGGCAATGTAAAATGGCGGGAGCAGTTTGACGTGTAATTTACTGTCTGACATATTGGCCAAGTAGCTGATGGTTAGCTTGTCTTTGAGAGTTTTTAAGGCATAAAGGCCTTTGTTGTTCAATACTTTTTTAGTATAAGACATAGACTATAGAACTTTCAAAGAACCAGGGAACTTATTTATTACAGTCGTTGAGTGATGTTTTGGCCCAAAACTATCGTGACGATATCAAATTGGATCCCCTGATATTTTATTTTACTTTCTATCATTAATATTGTCTTGTAAGTAATTTTAAAAATGTGAACATTTTAAGTCTATCACGCTCCAACAGCTCAAGGAATCTGGACCTCGATTCAACTAATTATTCATCGTAGTCACACGACTAAGATCACAAAAACTGCCATGGCATTTTCATCTTTATTTATATAGCGCTAAAGATCAAAAAGAGTTTATTACATCTCTACATCTACTATACACAATGTCATTTAATTTTGAACTTGAACTATGTAAAGGTAGAATCCAAAAATAAATGGTACTTTTTGTAATCTCAGTTCTTCGACAGTGGTTGACGTTGTTGGTTGATGAAGGAATAGATAGCCTATAATCTGGGATTCCACATGAGTGGGACCTCGCGCAACAGTTTGTAAATTACACATAAAAGTTTCGGCCAACGAATCTTGGACCTAAGTCGCGAAAGAAACGAAGCCCTTTTTTTCTTCTTCGAGCGCTAAATCCCCATGGATACCAATCGAACGAGACCCTGACGAGCCCGACTTGATCTAGTAAAGTCTATGATTGGTAGATTTGAGCTCATCCACTTTCGTTGCACCTTATGCTGTCCTCAAAAGACAGCTCAAAATCCCGTCTTGCACAAATAAAGCGCATTTTGAGCACATTTTGGGTCTATCATTCGTGCCTATACCTATGACTGCGGTATAGTCATGTCATTTAAGCTTCTCTGTGCACACATCAAAAGACCACGGCGCGCTGGGCACATAATTCTTGCACGCTGTCCTCATATTTCGTTCGTGGTTAATAAATCATCGTAGCTACTAGACTTTCCACATTCATCTCTATCAAAGTATGAAAGCACGTCGGAAACGGCGACCTCAGCAATATTGGCCCAACACGTTGGCTCAGCACCTTGGCCCAATGTATACGTAACCAGATTTAGACCAATTTACTAATGACAACGGAATGTCATACTTCCTCGGAAAATAAGGAAATTGGGGAATTACACATCTAGGAAAATTTGAACTTCGGACAGTATCGCTGACTTCATCAATCATTTTCCAATTATTGTTTTTATTTAGACAACCCCAACTGAGTTAGGAAAAACTTCAGAGAATGATGTTTTTATTTATCTACCGAATTTGACTAACAAATGATCCATTTAAATATACATCAATCACTGCTTTCAGAATGATCCCGTTTTTTTCCTTGTTGCAGTTAACTGTACCACGGATAATAGAAAACAACGCCTAGTCCGGTTAACGACTACTAATTCTGTGTAACCGTGGTCCGGTCAACTGTACTACCCAACTGCACCAAAGAAAAAAGACAATCATTTAATTTTCATTAACTTGGTTACGGTTCTCATCTTGTTAATCCTTGCATTAATTCCAGTCTTATCCGAAGCTTTCACCTTGGACCCTGGGGTCCTGCTTTTACCAGTCTAACTACGGCTTTGGCTGAACTTCGATATTTTCTGTAAAGCGACTGCCATCTTCCACAGCCCATTGGTGATATGGAAGCATTGCAGTTATACCAGTTATTGGACTTTTAGCTCTCAAATGTTCATATTACAACTGGGACCAACGGCTTAACTCTGAATAATAAAAGGTACGACCAGACCAATGCAAACAGCCATTATGTTTGCAATGAGCGGGGTTGAAAGCGCGCCCTGTGTGGTTGAGCTTACTACAGCCACGCCACAAAAGCCACTAGAACTGAAATATAACTTTTTTAACCATTTTCCTCGGGTACTTGCTACCCGGAGCGCGGTCTATGTCAAGTCAGACTCGAAACAAATAAAACCGCAATACCCCTCCCACTTCGGTTAAAGTGGGATGTACTTTGCTGTGTGATTTGATTTAAACTTTTACTGTACTATTTAACTGCCCTAAATGCGGTATGAGTTGTGAACCCATAGTGCTCTCTATACGCGCAGTAAGCGTTTTTGGGCTATTTTTTGAGAATAGCACGATTGGAACGCTGAGGTGCAAAGGCTCAAATCTACCAATCATAAATTGTATAAAAAAATACGCGTCTGAGTCTTGTTTCCCTCGCAAATTAAGTCCAAGATCCGTACTAATAGACCTTACTACAAAATACAAAGCAATAGTTTCCAAGCAATGACTTTCCATTATATTTTATGATCGGTAATCAACTGTAGAAGCGATTTTGTTCGTTAGACCATAAGAAGCACATTAATCTCGGTTATATGAGCTACCAAATCACCCTATACACTTGTAAGTGAGCACGCAGAAAGCGGAAATAGGTCATTAGTAAAATATAATCTATTAAATCACGCACGTACTTCACGCTAACTAAACGCGTTCCTTAACAAAACGCAAATTTTGTTACCTATTTAACACTATACTTTGTCTAATATAGGATGATACTTTTGACAGGTCTAAGTAGGGTACCCCATACAGTACAATCGTTAATGAATCTATTCGATATTCGATTATCGTTCCCGTAGAATATGGTATCGATGTTACATAAATTATAAAACATTTATTTCTTATTATTTTATGTACTTAGGGTATTATAATTTTATAAATATTTGTTTACTTAAGGTAAACTTCATTAGTGCGGCGCGGCATTACCTAATCGCACTGTACTGCAAATATAGATTTATAATTGCTACAGTTACTGCCATTTATAGTATAATATTTATATTTTATATTATATCTAGTTAATTCTATTACCAAAATTGTAGTAGATAAGTACTTAAACATAAAATTATTTTCATAAATTAATAGATTATGTTCGATTTATTCGATTCGTTTTTCTACAGTTAATTATGCTGTGTTCTTGCAAGGCACTACTCTACGATAAGTGGGCGGTACTTGTCTATGAATTACGATAATTTTAGAGGTATTAATTTGTTTAAAAAAATATAAACAAGACCGTTGTTCATAATAATGTTAGTTCTTTATTTTAACCAACATCATGATCTTCCATGATCCTCCTTATAGAATGTGATATACGTTCCTTTTTCAGAATGAAAGGACTCAATGTGCGTTTAAAAGGACTCTTATGTGTTAAAGTAGGTACTGTTTCCGATGAAAACAAAAATAGATGCCGTCACGTGTCGTGGGCGAAGCCGCCGGCCGCAGCTAGTTAGAAATTATTACGACCCGGTCTTGTTTTTATTATTTTTCATATGAAAAAAAAATATTTGAAATTTTATATGCTAGCTGTACTATCTGCCAACGCAAGTACAAGCCGCCATTTATAAAACCTTTCTTTAATGCACCAGCTTATATTTAAATTAAATCAATATCATAAATTGATAATGTAAAATATGTACAGTGGGATCCAAAAGTTACTGGACAATTTAAAACTAAAATTGTGTGATACCACTGGATAATAGATGTACTTTTTATTACAAATAAGTTTAGGCTACAACTTGCATTAGTTTACTTATTTTCGTATAAAGACACAAGACATCGATCTAGCTTATTTAATAAACATAATCTATTTCAAAATACAAATACCTACATAAGTCAATTAGGTCAGAACGTAATAGCAAAAACCAAATAATGCCATACAAATCAAGTCCTTTGAAAAAATGTCAAAATATTCAGCATAATGTTTTCAATATATAATTCTGCTAATCATATTTTGAATATTTTATGAACTGAATTGATCAAAATTTCTTTTATGAAGAGTTAACATTTATCGTTTCCGTCTCGTCCCCGATAAACCGGTGAATACAATTAAAATCGTGTTTATATTCTCATAATTAGATATTAAAAAAATATAAACAACTCGATACGCTTCTGAGAAAATGTCAGAGGTAACACTGAGATCGTTCTGCTATCAGTAAAAGTTATTTATCCTTATTATTGTCATAAATATTGAGCATTAACAAGTTATTTTGACCTCCTTCACCAATATAATGAGTAAAACATCGGGCCGTTTCCCACAATTTTGTTATTAATCACCTTTATACGCACTGGAATAACCAACAACGCAATAAATTGAAACGCAATACGATTTCTTATACGCATTTAATACGTAAACAAGAATATTGGACTCTATGCCAAATTGCGGGGGGAGCTTATCGAGAAACAGCGATCAGTCAACCCTTCGGTCACGTCCTCGGTGTGTAGCGTGTCACGAGCACGCGCGTGCCTTTACTTATAGCCTCTTGTAGACTCTTGTAGCCTCTTGTAGCCTCTTGTAGCATTTCACGAATGAAGGGTAAAATTCGCAATGAGGTCATCTGACAAAGAACTATAGTTATTAACTGGGCTGGCGACGGCCATTCGAGTAAACGAGTCCTTGAGTGGAGATCACAAGAAGGCAAACGGAAGGTAGGACGCCCCCTAGCCAGATGGACTGATGACCTGAAAAAGGCGGCTGGGACAAAACTGGGTACGGAGGGAGGATAGGGAGCAGTGGTGCACAAAGGGAGAGGTCTGTGTCCAGAAGTGGACTGCAATAGGCTAATTGATTGATTGACATGAGCGTGTCAGATGATTATAAGGGAGAATACCGCAGTAGCCTAGTGGTATGGGTAATGGACTGCTGAGACGAGGTCTCTGGTTCGATCTCAGGTTTTACCATGGCACACACCAATGACTTTTCGATGTTTTTCGAAGTTATGTGTGTATTTATCGCAGGTTTATAAGTGCCCGGTTAATGGCAATAGGGTCGCCACCTATTACATTGGACCTTAACACAAACTGGCGAAATATGGGTACTCTATTGTTGATATAATTATTGTTATATTTGGTTGCTATAATGTTTATTATATTTTTGTCCTTTTCATTTTTTTCATTGAAATATGTGTTGCGTGATCCGAATTAAAAATAATTTTCTTTCTTTCAATAGATACAGATACTGGCAAAAGGTATTAATATGATAAGGGTTTTATTTTCAATTTCAGATACTACGCCATCTTGAAACCTCTGAACGTGACGTGGGAGTCACGCGTGCGGAGGGCACTCATCGTTGCTTGGATCTGCGCGGGTCTCGCCAGTCTACCACAAAGTTTCATCTTCCATTTGGAAGAACATCCTTATGTCAAAGGGTAAGTATTTTAGTAAATTATAAATTACTAGCTGACCCGCGCAACTTCGTCTGCGTCACCCCGTTTTTGCAACATTTTTCACTTCAGCTCCGCATCTGTTGGTTGTAGCATGATGTTATATACATATAAACATTCCTCTTCAATCAAGCTCTCTATTAAAAAAATCATCAGCGTCAAGTTATGAACTCATTTTAACTTTTGTCAAATGGTGTAACCTGTTTTATACCTGACCGGTACTTCAAATGCACTGTTAATGTTAATGTAAGATGGTACAACCCAGCCTAAATGTTAATACATATACTTATTGCGTATTAATTTTAAACAATTTCGTAATAAAATGGATCATTTTCAAATTGTACATTCCGTAAAAACTTTAAATTCTCCATTTTGTATTTACAAATAAGAAACCTCATTCTTTTAGTCTATGATCGATCGTCATTTTATTTACCGAGTGACCTCTGTTAAGGTAGCCATAACGATTTTGGAAGACGTCCGCTCTATTTGAATCGTTGGACGCATCTTCAATGGCTACCTTTAGTGTACATTAAAATCGTCTTTACAATACGATAAATGTGACTATAATTCTTGAGACATTCATCACCTTTAACTTATCAGGAGGCGAGGATCTCATTGATTACGATATTGTCTGGCAAGAAAAGTGTAATGAAAAAAAAATTATACGTTCGTCTTCAATTTTGAATTCCAAATTACTTAATATTCAAAGAGGTATAGAGAGGCATAGAGAAGTTCATAAATCTATCTGTAAAAAGTTTTGTCTGCCAAAATTAATGTTATTCCATATTCCATGTTTGAAATTTGAAAATTGTAGTGTGTAGTGTGGTTGTAAAACGAACCTAGTACCACAAAGGTTAAATATGGAACATTTTAATTGAATGCTTTACAACTACTTATTTAAAGTATTATGATAGTGAATTTTATTTTCGCAGTAAGTAGATATTTATAATTAACAGTTTTCTCTTACTGTCCCAGTTATAGTACAGGAATTACCATGAAATATGAGGTTCATTCAACTGGAATATACGTTAGATGCAAGTTGTTACAAAATAAACAGCTGTCAGATACTAAACATGTCATCGACAACACGAAATAACGAGTTATGCTGATGAGTATTTTATTGCATGCCATTTTCATTTTAAATAGTTAGGGGCACATCTGTACACAATTTCCTCACATGATGAATCAATATTTGTAGAGTAAACATTAAATATGTAGCTTCTTACAAAGTGAATCGTCTCGGCTTCGCGCAGGAAATGTTTTAACAGAAATGCTAAAATAAGATCGAATTCTTAAAACTTCGCGTAAATGCATGTAATAATTTGACAAATTTATATTAATTTTGAGATATTAATATGCTATCTTATATAATATAATATAATAAAGATTATGTTAAGACATATTGAGAACTCACTTGTACTTTTCCACAGTATTTTTATTTTTTAATAGACCTGACCGGTTTCGCCTTACGGCATCCTCAAAGGTTTACGATGACATTACGATTATGTTACGATTACGATTACGATACGATACGATTATGTTAAGAAGAATTTCGAAAGCTTTAGACGGTTCTAGGAGCTCAGATATTTAGAGCGTTCTCTGTTCAATATTTCGGGAAAGAAGAAGTGACATCTGTTTAAGTCCCGTCTAGACGTTCACTTTTTCAATTTTAAAATGATTAACGAATAGAACCTACAGCAGTGCATAAAATAATCAAGCATAGTAAGTATACTGAATTATTAAAAAAGAATTGTATGAATGCCTAAATGAACATAACTCATATACCATTAGCGAATTGCTGGATCAAAAGCGTTGAAGCGGAATAAGTATCTAATTATTTACACTGGCAATACATGCATATTCTGCTACTCGTATAACCTAGTAATTTTTAGGTACTAGGGATGTTTTAGTTAATGCTAAGATTGATGGACTTTTATATTAGATTATGCCTGCATTTTTGCGTCACAAAAGTTATTTTTTTAATCCCCATGGAATACTTACTACACTTCTCTGATGGACACTTTCTAGGTACTCAGACAACATGTAGGTATACAAAAGTTGATACAATGATGATAGGTTGAGAAGCTGGGCCCCACACAACAACTCGTTTCCAATTAATATATTAGAAATTCCTTCATGTATTATAAATGAATTTATGTGTAAAATAAATTAAGAAACTCCCGGTTGTATATTGCAAGAAGTTTCTCACACCATAAGTATCTCGAAAACCTTGCAAATTTATGCGGAAGTGGGACAAATTCGTTTTAGCAAGTTTTGCGCATGTGTGTGAATGTTCAGTTTTCAGGGAAAATAGTAAAAATAAAACTAACAACACTGACTGAGCGAAATTGTTCCTTTTCTCGGAAACGGCTGTTGGGTATCTATTAATTTACCCCGTGGGAAAAGTTGTGGATTTTAGACTTTTTTACGGAGAGAAATTTCTGGGAAAGAACTTTTGGCAAACATTTTGTTTTATTATTAGATATTTTATTGATTTATGTCAACTTATAGACGTTGTTGTGATTTAGTAGTTTGGTATGTTCGTGTTTGCACGTATTACTTATCTGTATATTCAGCTCACAAATATACCTATTATCAATCAACTTATTTTCATGTCCTCGACAGTGAACCCAAGCGAGTACAATATATTTTGACGTCCGCCTAACTAGTTCTTATTATGGCCAATAACCTTATCGGTATACCCTCTTTTTCACTCCTTTATTACGCGCACCATCACCATCACCATCACCGCCACCGACGCCAAAGAAGGTCACCATTTCAAACACGTACTTGGTGGGCAGAGGAAACACTCACCAAACCGTTTGGTTCTTGATGGAATGTATGCGGGTGACATCTAAGCCCTGTACAGTCACCTGCAATAATATGTATACACTTTGGAACCTTGTCACAATAATAATTACATGAAACGGTAAACTTCGACAAGTTTAATGTGAAAAAGTTCTAAAACGTATACATATTATTGCAGGTGACTGTACGTGTTGTCCTGTGTAGGAAAGGAGAGTTTGGGATTATTGGAAGAGCTCATCAGAACATTCACCAATGTAGAGACGGTAAAATACTGCCAGGGACGCAACATCTCTACGCATCTGCAAAGGTTCGAGGGTATTTGTGACCTCAGGGCTCCCAATAATACGGACCGCTCGTCGCTGCGTCGTTTTATTTCAACGTAAAGACTACTAGTCTATGTCCGCGGCTCCGTCCACGTGGCTGTCGGTTATCGTGACCTAAGCACCATCTGTGCAACTTAAATTCTATAATACTTAACCGATTGCAATTCAAACAAACGTAAGATTTTAAGTTGGACCAACCCCCTTCAAACAAATAACATAATAACATAAACTCACGCCTATATCCCCGAAGGGGTAGGTAGAGGTGCTAGCACCCACTTTTCGCCAGTTTATGTGGCGAGCCTATTGCCATTAACCGGGCATAATAAATCGCATCGAAATCGTTCAGTAGTTTTTGCGTCCATCGCGGACCAACATAAACTTTTTATAATTATATAATAGTATAGATAGATGTGTAAAATTAGTGTTCTGTAACTTTTGTTGTGTGTTGCCCACTCTACCTCACGTACTGTGGGGTAGATGAATATAATATAGTAAAGTCAGTCTGTCCACATTTTTGTTGTGACCCGATTCCTTGGTATGCGTTGTAAATCGCAAGGAAATTCATTACGTGCTTAGCCGCACAAGCACTACCAGTTAGTCTGGGAGAGTATCAGACGAATTATATTGATAAAAGGAAGAAGAAAATTATGTTAACTAATAAAATTTAAATGAATATCGTAAAGCAAAATTTTATAAAGCGTATAAATTATCTTTTAACATCGTCAAAGGTGAAAAATTCATGAAATTAAAGGTATTATACAAATTGGTAAGTAAAACTCACGGAATAAATAAACACCTACTTCACTATTCTAGGTTAAAATTTATATATTTATGAAACTTGAAATAACAATTGTTCGTTGTTGAGGAACAATAACCATTATAACTTACATATCAGGATAATAAAGGGTAGGCAGCACGGTCACCACGCCCCTGGTGTTACGAACGTCTATAGGCCACGATCACCACTCGCCATTAGGTGAGCCGTGTGCTTGCCTGTCACCAAAGTGGTATAAAAAAGGAAATTTGTCTGTGCGACCAAGTCTGCGTTCACCTTTACTTAGAAAGCTCTAATTACTATAAGTCAAATAGATATATGCGGAGTAAAGCAAATAACAAAAGTTGGTTGGTCTCACTTCCGACCCTCAATGGAATTGTATATATTTGGGAATATTGGCTGATCAGAATATTGGGCTAAACTAAATAAAGCGTGTCTTCCGTCATCAGTGAATAATCTACAAAGAGGAAATATTAGATATTTTTGTTTGTTTTTAACGAATAGGCTCCGAAACTACTGCACCAAATAATTCTTTCACCTATAAAACTACAATATTTAAAAGTAACATGGGCTATATATCCTCACGCTATTCTAGGGAGTGGCGCAATGATCATAAATCTCAATAGATCCGTTAGATTTCATTACATTGACGCTAATATAGCTAACTATTTCCGTTGTCATGACAGCAAGTAGAAGTAGCATAGAGAGGTAAATAGAGAATCTAGTACTTAGAGCCTTACAACACGATTATCGACATGCACGCAGGTGCAGCCGCAGTCAACAGCTAGTCATTTATATTTATAACAGTTAGAAATAATGGCGATAATGTTTCTTAGAATATTGTTATTTATCAACGGATATTTATCAGATTGAAAGTTTAGCTCTACATACAGACAATTCGTCAATAACTATAGTCTATTTGTTTAGGCACCTACTTAAATAAACGTAAACAATATTGGAGTGTCTTTTTAATCTTAATATAATAATTAAAATATATAATATAAAATAATAGTATGTAACTCAGTATAAACGTACATTACGGTTTTTTTTTTTTTTATTTTTTTTATTTATGGCACATCAATTTGACTTCACCTCGCCTGATGTTAAGCTGAAGGCAAAGTCTCATGAAAGAGGGTCACCATTGCAAACACGTTCAGTGCTACAATGGTAGCGCTCAGCTTGACGGCCTCATCAAATGCTTTTTCACGCCCCGCTTAAAGGACCCGGGACTGTAGGAAGAAGGAAACACGTGCGCCGGCAAGGAATTCCAGAACTTAATGGTGCGGCAGAGAAAAGACTCACCGAAACGAAATATATCAAATATATCAAGTTGGTGATTACCGCTGAGGCGACATTGAGTTGTCAGTCGTCTTAAGAGAGCCGAGGACGGTAATGATCAATATACACGTGTGTTTTACGACAATAAAAACAACACACTTGTGAAGAAAATAAAAATAATTACAATTTAAATAGTGAAAACTATTTGTGAACAATTTATCACAATGGCGGGCAAAATTAGTAATTAGTTGGTATCATAGCTCTGTTGTAACTATATATTAATCAAAAGAGTATTTAACATTCCTAATGTGGGTGCTAGCACCTCTGCCTACCCCCTCAGGGATATAGATATAGTGAGCTAATGTTACCATCAAATTCTCCATCTTTTACCAAAACCTACATTTTGAACTCTCTATCTACAAATACTAATATTACAAGACAAGACTATTCAAGAGGGGACGTAGTAAGCCTTCCCGAAGAGTGAAACCTATGCTCGGGCCCTCTCCGTGAATAGCGGTGCTGCCGTGAAACAAATTACTACACCACGATAGCAACTCAAAAATGCCATCGATTCGACAGAAGAAGAAGACAGATTATGATAAAGTTCATTTGAATTCGATTACAATTATTAAAATATTTGCTGGATACCTCTTTTGCGATAAATTATTTCAATATTAAGTGCCAGTAATATAATGGATATGATAACGACCAATCCTGACAGCAACCCTTGCCTAATGCGATTATCGTTATGCCCAAATTAGACGGTACGAATTGGTAAAGCGCTTTATTTTATATTATTTTATATATTGTATAAATTGGTTCATGCAATATGTACTAGCATTTTCGTAACCATTTTAATTAAGCTTAATTGTTTGAAGATATAAGTGGGTGCGTTGTAATGGGTACAACATGGAGGAATATTTTTTTTTATATTGGACTAAATGCAGAAAACGGAGGCAATTGGGAGAGGCCTATGTCCAACAATGGAATGTGAAAAATGAATTTGTTGATTAACAGATTGAAATATTACGTATAAAAGAATAGTATTACGTCACTGTCCTATATAGTCACACCAAATCTTTGGGACCAAAGTAGCTATGTCTTAGCAGCAGACAACGTTTGTAGTAAACACCCATCCATTCAACCGAACTAGCTTGTGTATACAGGGCATAGTAAACCGTCGAAAAGTAAAATGATTGATCGAATTTCAATATTATGTGACAGCTCTGCGTGTACTTGACCATCATAGAATTGAGATTTTGTTATTTTTTTAGTGGGCTTGTTACGATCGAGAGTGGTATAACCTGAAATAGAAGGTCCTAGAAGTTGAAGGTTGAAAACTACCTGGATTTGTAGTTAAACTAGGTAGATAGTTACTAAGAAGTAGTTTGGGAAGTATTCTAGAAGAATGCTCAGTTCTGAATGGATAACGATGATAATGATAAAGGCTTTCTCCAAAACAATTACAATATAAACAGTTGTCTTCTCAATAACTTTTAATAGGATTTTATTTTCTGTATACAAAAGTATTTTAAAGTTATATCGGACTTTCGAGCATTGTATTGATTTTGTTGTTATGCTGTAGGGCATTCTATTGGTTTCGCCCACGTGGAATGAGTAGTGAAAAATTCGTTGAGTTGTCAAAAATTTTCTAATTATCTGAGCAATTTTTATAATTTTTTTTTCTACCAACGGAAACTTTACAAAGTATTATAAAACTTAGAAAAAAAAAATATCTGTGGGAATTCTTTGAATAATATTGAATTCTAATGAGTACTCTGAGGGTAGATTTTGCACTGTATGTTCTTAACCGATTAGCACGTGCATTGGGGTTTGTAGCAGAAGGACAGATACGCAAAATCCCAGAATAGCAAAATCCCAGATTCGCAATAGGACGGACTTGCACGACTGTGACGCCCCTGGTGTTGCCAACATCCATAGGCATAACGGTCACCACTTTTCGTCCGGTGGGCCTCGGGCTTGTCTGCCACCTAAGTGGTATAAAAAAAAATATCTTACCCGTGAATCTTATTTCTCTATAGTTCGTATTGGGACTCCTTCGTCCTAGCCTAGCCTCCCTTTTTGGGTCATTGTGCATGTTTTTTTCGTTTTCTCTGTAGTTATAAGAATTCAAAGAGAAGAGCAAAACGCGGTAGCCTAGTGGTATGGCCAATAGACTGCTGAGACGAGATCTCGGGTTCGATCCCAGATTTTACCATGGCACACACCAATGACATTTCGATGCTATTCGAAGTTATTATGTCTGTATTTATCGCAGGCTTGGTGCTCACCACCTATTACACTGGGACCTGAACATAAACTGGCGAAATGCTAGCACCTCTGCCTACCCCTTTGGGGATACAGGCGTGACTTTATGTATATTATGTTTATGTGTTCAAAGAAATTTTTTTTTTTACTTTACAGGTTTTTCCAATGTGTAACTTACGGATCGTTCCCGACGCAATCCCATGAGTTCGCGTACTTCCTGGGCAACATGTCTCTGATGTATGTGATCCCATTGCTCTCGACCCTCTACTGTTCATCGGCTGCGTTGTTGGAGATTATTCGACGCGCTAATCAATCAAATGGTGAGAATTACTAAATTCATACTAATATTTATAAATGCGAATGCTGAATGCTGAAAGTTGTATGCATGAATATGGCTGTTTGTACTGGTCTGGTCGTGCCTCGGAGAGCACGTTAAGCCGTCAATCCCGGTTGCCATACAAACATCTATGGCAGTCGTTACGGGTAGTTGGAGCCCTCAAAAGTCCAACCAGTCTAACTTGGAACTTCGATATCGCCATTGGTCATTGGACCTTTGGTTGTGGAGGTCAGATGGACCCACCGACGCGACGTCGCGAGAGAAACAAGGCCCTGCCCGGGGTGCAGATTGTATGCATCACCATTTTGTCTTCGTTGTGATTCAGGGCAGCCAAAGCTCACTAGAAAAGTTTTGTATTGTCAGTGGGAAGACCGAGAAACCCTTCTTTGTCTTCTGCACTGACAGCACAGACACTCTCTTAACTCTTCTTTATATGGTCGGCAGCACAAATGTGACGCCCCTGGTGTTGCAATCGTCTATAGGGCACTGTAACCGTTTTCCATTTGGTGGGCCGCGTGCTTGTTTGCAACCTAAGTGGTATAAAAAAAAGATGAGAACAAAGGGTATAACTATCCTGTAGTAATCAAACAACTCGTCTCTGAACACTCCCGGTGCAAAAGTACCCAACACACCTGGGCCTCGATGCTACTAATTGTAACTATTGTCAAAGACCTGAGATTACAAAAAATGACACTCAACTTTGGGCTCTACCTTTACACGGTTACAGTTCAAGATGAAATGCTATTGTATAGAGTGAATGAAACGATGTATTAAACTCTTTTTCATTTCATTTTCAACATTACGACAATGTGAATAAAGCCGAAAATGCCATGGCAATTTTTAAGATCTCAGTGGTGTGATGGTTAACAATTAGTATAACTGGGTTACTGCTGCGTTTTTTCGATGTCTGTTCTAGAATATGTATTTATGTTGGTATTATTTGATATCCTCAGATAAGATACGTCGCAGCGGCGTGGGTATTCTGGGTCGGGCGCGCGCGCGCACGCTCAAGATGACCGTTACCATAGTGTTAGTGTTCTTCACCTGTTGGTCTCCTTACTACTGTTATTGTTTATGGTAAGCAGTTTTCTTTTATTTTCTTTTTTTACGGCACGGACAGTCGGACTCAAACTGGGTTTTTCCTCCTGGCCAAACTGATTTGCCAAACTGGTTTGGCCACGAGGAATTAAGTTTCCTCGTGGCCAAACTGTTATTTATTTGACAAATTGCCACACCCTATATAACTGGCTAACACCGCACACCGTCCTGGGTTTTCAGATGCCTAAAAACATATCCTTCGCCCCTATATCTACTTCTCCCGCGTTTACATTATAATGAAATACTGATGAAACCTACTAGCCTATCCGTCAATAATCCACACTAGTACTTCTTCAGTAACAAAGTGATTAGAGAGTGGAATAAACAAACATACAAAACAATTCAACAATAGAAACACTAACACAACCATTTAAAAGTAACATTAATTGAATCTCACTTAACTTTCATAGTGCGATCCGGAGTCAGACTGTTCTTATCCGGTGATATTTGTGTACTGTATCTTATAAGAGAAATGTACAGGTACATGTATCCACTAATGTAAGAGATACTGTTTGGCCGATTTTAACCAGTATCCTGTGTATTTTGACGGATGCTGACGATCCGAATCACACTATGAAATTAAATGTGTTTGATTTAATATTACTTTAAATGGATAAACAACTATAATTAGATACATGATACTGGCAATATAGACCTAAGACACCGCTAAGGCCACTAAACTTTTTATGAAAGCTTCCAATAAAAACTAAAATAAAAAACTTCCATTGCATACATTCAGGTACTGGATGGATATAAAAGCCCAAGAGAATGTGCACCCAGCTATACAGAAGGCGATGTGGCTGTTCTCGTGCACCAACTCTTGCGCAAACCCCATCGTGTACGGGGTGTTCAACCGCAACCGGTGGACGTGGCGCGCGGGGCGGGTGAGTTACTTCGTAAGTCATACACAACAACTACTAATATGTGTCGGTAATGTGTAGATAATAGATATAGCTTGTAGTTTTTAAACTAGCAATGATTAGTATGTTTAGATCTCAGACTAAAAGAATAACATAGAGAGAACGTGTAGATGTTTGGTCGCGATAACCTACATCCACGCAGGCAGAGCAGCGGAGTAACAACTAAGTCTGATAAAAAAGTATGATTTTAGATTGACATGGTCATTTACACATTCACTGTTAAATTTATCGGGATATTTACCATGTTTGTTTATTTCATTGATCGTACACCGTGATCATGGCACTTGCAACAGCGCCGAAATATCGGTTATTCAACGAAATAAACAAACATGATAAATATCCCGATAAATTTAACAGTGAATATTCACTGAAAGTAGTTTGTGGAATGTACTATACATTGTGTTAAGTCATTTTACTCATGTAATTGAAAATGTAGTGTAGACCCATTTGCATTTGATAATTATGAGAGAACGTGTAGAACTAGCTAGTGAAGCCGCTAAAGTAATCCTAAAGAAGTACCATTTTGCATGCACTCGTGTAAAGCGTGCAGCGAAGACAAAGAGTGCGAGTGAAGTGATTCAGGTTTCGTCTATATTATTCTATAGTCTGAGGTATCAACGATACCGTGAAATTGTTATAATCGTCTATCACTTTCAATGAACGAGAATGAACCTTTCTCAAACATGCACATGGAAATGATATCAATATTTGCGATAAAAACACAGTATCCAATTTACGGACAAAGTAAATCAAATCATTTCTAGGAGTATTTTTTGAATTTCGATCATTATAACGCTCCAGCAATGTTGAAGGAAACGGCGCGGCCGTGGGGATTATTAAATTCTCTTTGATTGGATCTCTTTTATCATTCTTAGCATACCAAAAGCGTTCTTCTGTTCCAAACTCAAAATACACTACCTTTTTTTTCGAAAATAATGATAATATTTCTATATTATATATATATATATATATATATATATATATATATATATATATATATATATATATATTCCTGTCTCATCCAGGAACCGTGATACAATAATTAGTCTAAACTACTAGTCTAGTAGTAGAGCGGTCTTTACAACACTTTGGAGTCCCTTTTGAAAACTTTAGGGGTTTTACATTTTTTCTTATGTCTCTCTTTCTCGTACCCCGAGTGTCCTTATGGTAAAAATGGGACCTCCATTAACACTTGCCGCATGTCTCTGTTTCATTGGAAACACATTCTTGAATCATCCGTTGTTTTAATTCTAGTGTAAAGGGATTTTATTTGTTACGTATTCTAATGATAAAATAACTCAAATGAAATTTTTCAACCCAACCAAGAGAGAAAATTCTCTAAATTATACAGGAGTTGACCCTATCGAATGTTACCACCACAACAGTGTAGAATGAAATTTTTCGACTCCTAACCAGGACTCGGTTTCCACTAATTGTTCCTAAAAACCGTTTCTAAAACTGCCGTTGAATTTTCGGCATAATTATAGACATAAAGTTGAAAATTAAAGGAAAAAGAGGCATCGTTTCATTCTCTCTACACGATGAACGTCAGACTTTAAACGTCTAAATTCCACGTTACTTTTTGTAATCTTAGTGGTTTGAAAATGGTTGAAAATTTTGTAGAATCGACGCCCATTTCGATTACCAAGAGAGGTAAACGAGTTTTGCTATGTCCAGTATTTCAAATAGGTACCTACTCTCCGTCCAGGTAGAATTCAAAATTCCGCTCTGTACCTACACTGTACTGTTATTTTTTTTACACGTGATTGAAAAATGTTAGTAGTTGTTGATTATCTTACATTGTATATAATATATTTGTTAAATTTAAGTCCTCAACGTTTTTCCGTTAAGCTAACCGATTCAAAAAAAGAACACAATTAATTTAGTTCTTAGCATGCTAAATAGCGCAGACTAATTTCAAAAAATTGCTTATTATTTAGCAATTTTTTTTCAATTGTGTTCTTTTTATGAATTGGTTGGCTTAACGTAAATTGTATTTTTTTAAATATTTCCAGAACGTTCGCTGCAGAAGTGGCAGCATGAGACGTGGTTCAAGACTACCATACGGAGAATCTATGGAGATATCGGCAGCAACCTTGGCTAGGGCAAGAAACTCAATCGGAAGTGAACGCAACGGTAGGCGGGACTCTGCATACGGCCTTCAAAATGGCACACAAAAACACTGGAACACCATCAATAACAACCATGTTGGAAACGGCGATGTGTAATCTCGGACTTATTTCGCAAATATGTTAAAGGACAGTTGGAAAGTCTAAAGTGCTTTAAAGTTACAAAATTCATTTTCCAAATATGTTAAGCTAGTGATATAATGATATATCAATGAATCCGCGAAATTAACAAAATCGGAACTATGACTTATCTCTGTAAAATGTTTTATTGCATAATAAAGTCAATATAACACGATTTGACAGCATCCGTGATTATATCCGTGGACAGCATTGAAGGAACGATGGCGTCATCCTTCAATTCTTGTCTATGTTCAATTCATAGTTTCGTTGGCAGGACTATAATCACTAATCACCCATCGTTACGTTCTAAAACAATGTTTTGACAGTTATCTGACATTGATAGTGAAGTAACTCATTTATATAAATAACGTTTAGCAGTAACGTTGTAGATAAGAACGATATAAACGTTTTATTATTTTCGATTTTCCTGGACGGTCAGTTGTGTAATGAGGTTGTAAATGTATACTCAATTCTTAAAGCTATGTGAAAGAAAGCTTTAAGGAGGAGTTTTAAAACATATCTGGGATGCGATAGATTTGGGAATGAATATGGTTCGTGCGGTTTGTGCCATGCCTTGAGATTAATTGTAGGTAAATATTGTTGGGTGTTACGCTCTGACATGTAACATTCCTGTAATTGATTTAGTCATCTTTAGCCGTTACTAGCTAATATAAAGAGGCTGCGTCAGTTGAACTTCTTAGATCATTCTAGACCAAACGGCAAACTGCTCGAACATTTTGCCGATCGGTCTGTGCTGACCCTTACTCGTTGCGATTGATAGAAACCTCTGACAATCGCAACTGGTATTCTGGGCGAGATGTTTAGGATACTCATAGCTTTACAGCAAGTTGAAACATTCCAATAAAAACACGCTTAAGTTATTACGTATATATTTATTCAATAAGACTGACTGACAGACGATAAGTCCTTAGCAGGTATTCTAATACCAGACAACAATTGTTATTTTTTTATATTATTTTTATTATACTTGATTTTAATATATTGTTTTTGTTTATTAACTTAACTTGTACCTTGGCTGTGAGGTGATAGAGTCTCGGCTCTATGTATACAAAGAGATATGAAATTTTATACCAAATCTTAATCCTAAGTTAATGCAAGAGCTAATTTTTTAATAAAAAAATTAAAACAAATCGTGTTCTCATTTTATATTCACCCATTTTCGTTTAAAATATTATTTTCATTCATTTCATTTGAAATTTATATAGATTATCTATAACACACATGGAAACTAGATTCGAGAAACTCGTATATTTTGTACCATTGTTGTAATATAGAGGATAATCCATATGTATGTAGAGAGAATTTTGAATAATTGAGACTTTATTACTGCATTTATGAAACGACAAGCACATTGACGTATTATTACCGATATCGTTGTTGAAATAACAGTATCAAAACTATTTATTTTCTGGTCAAAGATTAAAGAGAGGACTAGAAACTACTATAAACAGTACATCTACATAAATATATGGTTATACGATAACATTTAAATATTAAATTATCTTACTGTAACGCTTATAATTATTACTTGGCCACAATAGAATGACTTTCCTTCTGCCGCGGTCGTTAAAATAAATTATTTTACACGAGATATGATAGTTTAAACTAATTGAAACTAGATTATTGCTAAATTAAACTGGTTTAGAGAATTCCACTCATATACTACATAAATTCTGTTTCAACATATCCGAAGGTACCAACTACAAGAAAAGTTTCACTTAAGATAATTCATAACGTAGAATATTTAAATAACAATAATTATCCTGATGAAGAGGCTAAGAAAATAATTGCTGATTTTATACTTATATCAGACAATGATGAAACAGATGTCATAAAATATGAACCACCTACGTATTAACAGTAACAAATTTTATATCGTTTGAAACGATGCATCCAATAAAACAAACATTGAAAATAAATAAATAAAACAGTAATCATCTATAGACTCGCGTTAACAACTGGAATGCAGATTGTCTTTAACATTACATACTTAAGATATGTACTAACAACACATATATTATTATGTTTGATTTTACCAACAATTAGTTAACCGTAGTGGTGGCAAACAAGGACACGATCAGTGTAATGTGTTGTAACAAGTGCGGTGTTGTGTGTGGTTTAGTTACAAGAAACTTTGTAGTCACCACGACGACTATTCTATAAATCATCTATATGAAGAAATATCCGACACTCACACCGATATCAAAACTGCGTCTAAGTTGCATTCAACGTTAAAAATAACGTTAAAACAATTATTTACAATTAACGTTATTAACAATAACGTAACGCTAACGTTATTGACAACAACGTTAATGAGTAAGGCATTGGTAAAATCAAACAACAATTTTATGGCACATAGATTAATAGTACTTACAACACTTAAACACTCACTAGATACACTTGACAACAATGTACATTCATACAAAAATAGATGGAGAGTTTCGAGTTGCTGATGCCTATAAATTTTTATCCAAATATTTTCTGTTCGCTAAATTTTCTCATAGACATATTTTGTGTATACTCAGAAACACTACTCATGTGCGTTACATTGTATATAGATGAGAATTTTGTCCAAAACTTCATAGAAAATTGTATCAAAGTTTGTAATAGCAAAATATCTAGACAATTGATATTGTACACCTTTCTAAAAATGTTTTCCGGACATAATCAGAAAGTATCAGTGCCGTGGACGTAGGCAGGTTTAAATTTTACGAGGATAAGAAAACCAAAAAGTTTTTAGAAATGACATAGTTAATGTGGAATATATAATATATTGCACAGTTGCCAACAGTTGAAGGAGTCCCTTACTCCTTCTATGTTTCCTGCCTACACCTATGACCTGTACAAACAGTGTGAATAATTATATCTGGCACATAAATAGTGGAAAAACACTTATATACACAATACAACAAGATATTGAATACATAGAGAGTCAAAAATTCTAAACATCTTCACATTCTACGTTAAAGTTTTTAAAATGGCACATATAGAACACACCGACATATTATAAGCTCCCCCTAACATTTAATTCTTCTGTATAAATACACATGTCTAACAAGAGAATATATCTATGTATTAAAATTATGATACAATGCATTTCGGATACAAAATTATATCAATTGTAAAATTGTTTCACAATACTGTGACATATTTTGGTACATCTTATATACCTTTCATACTTTGATTTAAAATAATTTTATTAATAAAAATGAATACTTCAAAACATGAAAACTTAGCTATTTTATCATATTATAATAAATAACACTTAAAAAGTCTTACAATTCATTACAAAATAACAATTTAAGCTGAAACTCAATTTTCTTAAAAAAAAATCGTTTTTACGTTATTGAACACAGAACAGTTTTAATTAACAGATATTTTACACGTTTAACGCGATAACGCTAATATTTGTATTGTGTTATTTTTTCATTATTGAATTGAATTACACTTTTAATTGATTTTAATTGAAACAAAATTCTTTTCAACATTTAACATTTCGAGTTAATTTTTTATTCATATTACGGTCTGATTTCATTGTGATGGACCGAAAACATTCAATAAGTTTACAATTTTAAATACCGCATTTTTTATGTTATACTACCACATAAATCAACCTTATTTCTTACTGTTCTGAGTCTGTCTTGTTCCTCAAGGAACACATTCTTTGGTAGTTCAGTAAGAACCTCACTGATCACCTTTCTCTATCTCAGTGAGTTCGTGTGGGGTTGTCCCATCCTTATCATTCGCGACCATACGACTCTTGTCAATGTCACCCTGGGAGAGTGACGTCACGATTATGGCGCCTAGAGCGTCGCATACCACGTTGATAGTTGTGCGGAAGCGGTCCCTGCAATTACAAATAATTTATGCTACTTTAGTAAAAGTAAGCAAAATTTAAACAGAATTTAAAAAAAATATCCAAGAGAACACTTACAGAAGCCAATCAACAGCGAGAATGATGGAGACGTCCTCGGCAGGTAAGTTGACAGTGTCCAATACCATCACCATGGTGACCAGTCCGGCCTGTGGGATACCGGCTGCGCCTATACTTGCTGCCGTAGCCGTCACACTGGAACGTCATTAAAAATAAAAAGAACTGGCCATAGAGAACTTTTTAAATGAGCTGCTGTGACGAATTTGGCGCGAAATCAACTGTCAAGTCAAATTAGTTCTTTTTTTAAATAATGTCAATAAGTTTTATGGAAACTTGTGTGAAATAAAGCGGGACATAACTCTTCCTTGTTTAAATGATCCAGAATTTTTACCATTTCATAAGCTCTGTTAAATAATAATTTATTTTAATTAGAATAATGACCAATTTTCATTGTTATTTTGAGACTATTTCTTGTATTTTTGATTAATGTCTCTTACCTGACTGCGATAATCTTTCCAAACGACATATCAACCCGTCTCAGCTGCGCGATAAAGATGGCCGCCACGGCTTCGTACAGCGCTGTACCGTCCATGTTGATGGTCGCACCGATGGGGATCACGAACCGAGTGATACGGGGGTCTAGACCCATGTCGTCGCAGCACCCGATAGTTATAGGCATTGTGGCTGAACTGGAAGCAGACATTAAAGAAAGCTATTAAAACCATCAAGAACCAAGTGCTTCGGTGACTTTTTTCGTTGCCGCAGCGTAAAGTATTGGAATTCTTTGCATAAATATAGGTAGGAGACCAATGGGTAAGTAGGTATAAGTAGTATTTATGCGGATACGGAGGCAGAAGTGGATATTCAAAAAGGTGTGAATATCCGCGGATGCGAAATTGGATATTCAAAAAGGTATGAATATCCGCGGAAGTAGATGCGTATATTCAAAAAGGCGTGAATATCTGCGGATGCGCAAATGCGGATATTTATTACATCACTGGTTCGTATATTTCAATTAATAAATAAGATATACCTGGAAGCAGTACCGAAAGCCGTCGCCATGACCTGTCCCATCTTCGCAATATACCCGCAGGGCAGTTTCTTCGTAGCCAATATAAATAGAATGCTCAAAGTTCCAAAACCATGGAGGAACAGCCCCAGCAATACAGTCACGAAGTACAACCCCAGTCGCCCCACCAGCTCAGCGAATGAATCGATTTCCATAATTTTTGCCGTTACTAAGAAGAATACTCCAAGTGGTGATAACCTGAAAATTGTAACCGCAATAATTAGTTCAAATTAATACTTTTTTTTATCGTGCGAAAAATTGGTACCTACCGGTTGGTAGGTTATGTCGGACTTGAACCAACTAAAGCGCACGCCGTCTTTGGGTCTTCAGTTGCCGGAGGTGAGGTAGTAGCCAACATATCCCTCGCACCCCGGCAGACCCGGGGCCTTCTCTTCGAGATGACCCCCGTCGGGTGTAGGGACCACGGTGTCCCCAACTAGCCCGCGGGTATGGGCCGTCGCCGCGGCCTGCTTCTGCTAGGGTGACAGGCGGCCCCACCCGTCACCCCCAGGCCCCCGCGCTCATGGAGGAGTTTAAATTAATACTGAGATATCCGCGTGATGACGGACAGAGAAAGAATATACACAGCTCCATCTCATTCGAATGGGATCGAAAGAGAGGTAAGATTCTGTAGTTAGCGACAAACGACAACATCAGACGTGTGGCTGACGAGGTCTCGTATCACAACATCGCCTGTTGCATACGTCCACAGCAGTTCTCGTTTCATTTATGTATATGATTCCGATGCCTTCGGATCGGCTTCGGAATCTTATCATAATGGAAAACGCTGACGGTATTTATTTGTTCATTTAAACTTTATGCACAAATACAAAATAAATGTATGCCATGGACATTTTTTACCAGTCAACCTTAGGGTGATGCAGATATTTGACAACGTAGGTGCTCGAAATGTTATGGAGTTTCCACTCTATTGTGGGACAAATTAATAGGTATACTTGTGTAGATATGTTTTGAGTTAACATTAGAATAGCTAAAATAATCCTGAACTAGACGGAGGGTCAGCTCATAAATTTAAAAGCAGTATGCATGTGATAACATTGTAATGTATATAATTATACTTAAATCAGAGGGAACTGAGACCAATTTTTTAAAATTATATCTGCCTCAATTATATTGATAACCAAGCAGTTTTAGACGAAGAAACTGAAGAACAAATATATCTACACTATTAACTTCTCCATTTACGTAATCATAGAACTAAAATTTTGGTGGGTAGCAATATTGTAGTGTATGTGCGGGTAGAACGATATAATTCAGTGACATGTTGAGTAATGTTAATGTCACTGCCAGTTGCGATCCGGTCCTCGGCGCGAGATCACGTGCTATTGCGTGCCTTTTTTGTGTGTTTCAGTGTATTAAAATATAAGTGCGTGTATATTGTGTTATAAACCACCTCGTCATTACGAAAACTTTTTTTTATAATAATTTATAAAAATATATAAACAAAAGAGACTCACCATATCACCCACCCAGTGATGATCATCATAGCCTCAGAGAGTGTGTGGAAGAAGTCCTGCAACGGTCGACTCTTATCTCCCATCTTACCCATCGTGATGCCCAGGACTATACTGAAGCACACCAGCCCCAGTACGTTGCTGCCACTCTGGTACTCACCCTTGATCTCATACGTTTCCAACGCTCCTGAAAATGGTAAGTTTTTTCTTAATATTTAATAGTAACTAACTATAATGTTTGAAGCGAAACCGAGGCTTTTGCGTCTAAGCCATCCTCATCTGCAAGTAAGACGCTGAGCGGCGGTTGATGGGTCAACGGCTTACTAGCTGTAGGTAGTTTGACTTAGAACTTCACGCAAATGACTATACAGTCATCTCAAGAATGACATATCGCAGATGTATTTATAGACAATCATTAAATGTGTAAGCGAATTAAGAAGAATTTAGGACTAAAATAAGAAAATGTCCCTGGTTAATTATTTTTGAGGCGAAAAACGAATAAAACGTTGATCAAATAAGGAATTACGTGCCCCGAGGCGAGACTCGTACGTAGGGTGAAAGTGTAATAAGTCAAGTAACCATATTTAATTTTGGACTTTATTATGAATAAAGTATTATGAATAAAGTGTAAAGTTGCATTTTTTGCAATGACAGTAGTTTGCTGATATAATATTATCAGTGTCAAGGCCCGGTTTACTTGATTATTCATAGTTGTAGTTCAACTTTTTAAAGAAGAAGTATGACTTACCAAAACGACTATTATTATTAGATTTGTCGAAAAAAAGCCGAGTGCGGTAGGAAGCAATAGTAGCTTGCGCAATGTTCTCGGGGAATACATTCCTGAAACAAACGAATTAATTTTCTTAATATGCCCACGTGAATTCTCCTCTCTTTACGAACCGCATTTCTACCTATAGTTGTCATAAATTGCGTCTAAGAGTGTAAAGATGTATTCCTAAATTAACTGTACCTACATACATAGAACCTATACGTATAATATATTTGAAACCCTTAAAAGTAAAAGAAAACATCAATTTATTTTTCATTATAAAATTGTGGAACATAGAATCAAGATTTCTACAAGGTAGGCAGCACGTGTGTGACGCCTCTGGTGTTGCAAACGTCCATAGACCACGGTGACCGCTTCCCATCAGGTGGGCCGTGTGCTTGTCTGCCACCTAAGTGGTATAAAAAAAAGATCCTTATAATCACACACAAATAATCTAAGCACACATCCTATTATACCTTTAATTTGATTAACAGTACTTGCATTTTGGTTGAATATCTAGTGTTACCTAACACAACACACTATAACCTAACAAAACTACAAAACCTATTAAAAACGAGCTCACAATCCACATAATAGTTCAAGTGAATGGCAAAGGTCACTTCTCGTCCGGCCAACTAGTGTACTTTATAGTTAGAATAGCCATTCAGTGCATCTGAGTGGATGAATTATGATTTTATTGCTCCTTGTTCGTTACAATGGAGATTATTAAGGGTAATTTTAAATTAAACAACTTAAAATTGGTTGTTGGTACGCGATAGACGCAAAAACTACTGAATGGATTTCGATGCGGTTTTTTTTGTTAGTTGTTTAGTCCAACTTAAAATCTTACGTTTGTTTGATTGCGATCGGTTAAGTAGAACCAGAGCTATGATTAGTAATGTAGAATTTAATTGCTCAGATGGCGTTTGGGTCGCGATAACCGACAGCCACGCGGGCGGAGCCGCGGGCATAGACTAGTGTATTACATAATTACAATAGAGAATGTATCTAAGAATGCAATCAACATTTTAGAACCAATTAGATAGAAAGAAAGAAAAATGTGTTTATTTAATTACATGAACTAGTTAAGTTAGTATACCGTTGTATGGAATGTCCTAAAATATTTATTTATTGTTAGACAATAGTCGGACGAGTTGTGACCTAAGAATGATGTAAGAAGGGCTTTATAATCAAAACTAGCTGACCCGCGCGACTTCGTCTGCGTCACCCCGTTTTTGCAACATTTTTCATTCCTGCTCCGCACCTGTTAGTCGTAGCATGATGTTATATACATATTAACCTTCCTCTTTAACCATTCTATCTATTGAAACAAACCGCATCAAAATCCGTTGCGTAGTTCTAAAGATTTAAGCATACAAAGGGACAAGAAAAATAGGGACAGAAAACGCTACTTTATTTTATACTATGTAGTGATGATAGAGCTCTGTCCCTCAGAGAGCAATATGCTCGTACTTAAAGGTCTTCATATAATACAATGTTACATAAGAAAAGCCTGTTGACCGTCTCCGAACCGCACTCGAAGTAACAATGACTGGAACAATATTGTAACTGTGTAACATAAGTGGGTACAGATTGACGTGCCGCTTGGAGCAAACATCTCCTCCGAACATTAACCTATATAACTACGTCGCGTTTCTTTTCTCTTTAGATCAAGACCAATCATAATATTAGCAAAAATGGCGGCCATTGTCTTATTCGTGAGTGGGTGCTGTTTTGTGATGACTGCTTGTTTAACTATTGTTATTCTTTACTCAATCTTGGTGGAGATCAGATGGCAGTCGCCACAAGGAAATAATTAACGCATTTAAACTGAAAAATCATGTATTCTTTATAGACCACTAAACTTAGAAAACGACAATATTAATAGTCTTCTATCTGTCTATCTATCTATCTATACTATTACAAAATTACAATAAGTTTATGTTTGTCCGCGATGGACGCAAAAACTACTGAACGGATTTCGATACGGTTTTCTTTACAACTTAAAATCTTACCTTTCTTTGATTGCAATCGGTTTAGTAGAACCAGAGTTATGATTAGTAATATAGAATTTAAGTTGCACAGATGGCGCTTATTGGCGATAACGCGCCAGAGTATATTATAAGTTAGTTAGTAAGTTTGAAATACGGCCCCGGCCTGAGAATACTCCTTCAAGAAACTCAGCAGTCTAAACCAGTTGCTTTCCTAAGTTCTCGCACCACAAATGATAAAGTACCCATGCCAGAACTCGTCCAAGTTGTATAGGTATATCTGGTAAGTAGTTACTAGCTATTCGAAAAATGTTAAAATCTGCGCTACAGATTGAATTAAGGTAGCCGACAAATCGAAAAAAAAGTTATTCCTTGGAAAATTGTTATGCTAATAAAATTTATTACAGATTGAATAAAACCACCGGGGGTCGAGAAATTTATTTCCACTTACAAAGAAGTCATTAAGCTAGAAAATCATTTAACCTTCTGGGACATGAAAAGGACGCTTTTTCAACGTAAAAGCCCACAGCAAAATTCAATTTTCTCGCAAGCGTGTTTGCTGTTACCCGCTGTCTGTATAAAAAATAATCACTACATAGTATAAAACAAAGTCGCGTTCTCTGTCCCCATATCCCTAAGACCTTATGTCCATTGTAGGCTTATACCTTCAAAACTACGCAACTGATTTTGATGCGGTTTTTTCAATAGTAAGAGTCACGTCGAGTAAGAAAACGTCAGGCATTCCAAAGGTATGTATATACCTATACCATGATCGCGTTAATTCCCGTTTACATATTATTATAATCATGGAACGCGAAAGTTTAAAAGTTCAAATAGTAAGAGTGATTGAAGAGGAAGGTTTATAAGTATATAACATCATGCTGCAAAACGGGGTGACGCAGACGAAGTTGCGCGGGTCAGCTAACAACATCAGGTACCAAACCTGTCTTTGTACGATACAGTAGTCGCGGTAGTTCTAACATTATATCCCAAGAGTGTTATATAGTGATGTTAGCAAATTAAAAATTCACAATGTCGTCCATATACATTGACCACACCCCGATAGTCGCATAGCAAACACACTTATTTTTACTAAACAACATATTAATTGGAAATAATGTTTTTTTACATGCTCTTTTATGAGCTGCACTTGCATATTAAACTTATAAGGCGTAACAAAACAAAGAAGTTATGTGTGTATTTATCGCAGGTTTATAAGTGCCCGGTGACCTAAATATAAACTGGCGAAATGTGGGTGCTAGCACCTCTGCCTACCCCTTCGGGGATATAGGCGTGATATTATTAAAAAATATTATTTTCCGATACCTTTAACGTGCTCTTACGGAAATACTCCGACCAATGCAAATAAACATATTCATGAATAGGTACAAATATTTCATTACAGTTACGCCACAGAGGCTGTCATGGTATCAATGATCTTATATATGTATGTACATAGGTACATACACATTAAAAAGAGAACCAAAAAAGGAGGGTAAAAAATTTCATAAATTGTACAAAATTGACTTCAAACCTGTGCCCCAGTCTTCGTGTAACACTAACCCCATTTTCGCGACTCACGGGAACCTATCACCCGAATAAAAGATTTGACATGATTGATGAGTAAGTAAGCACACTTCCTTGCATATGTAGATCGAAGTCTTGTCTATCATATTGTTAGCCTGTATAGAGGCGGTAAGCCTCAATGTGCAATCTTACTACACGAGGTCACATAAATACTCTTTGATATTATCTATGGTCTATATTACCGCCTAAAAAACAAAACACGATCGCGCACTTTACGTTTTTCTCCGTGTTAAATAAAAATAATATTATTATTATCTAATAGAAATTAATGCATAAAATATAATACTGTTATAATAATAATTTAAGAGGATTGAATAAATTTATAAAAATTCATTGTCATGAGCATGTAAGTAACGATTGTTATCTGTAATGTGTAGTTATATACTAAGTAGATAGATTAGGAAAAGGAATGGAATAAATCCATTCGTTTGTGATATGATGAAATGATTCTTATTAAATAAACCATGTCTGACGTGTAGCTCATGATATACCTCAATTGATAGTTTCATATTTAAGTTTCTAATGATAGATGCGTGGAAATCAACATCACATTACAGAGGTGTTCATTACCTTTGAGCAGAGAATGTGAAAATTTGATTAAGTATAGTGGCAGCACGGAATAAAGGCTTACCGTGGCTTAAGGACATTTACAGTGGGCCTCAAAAGTGCCTGGACACCATAAGGTCCATAATCCTTTGACCATCTAAGTCTAATTTAACTAAAAGTAACATAGATGGCGTTAATAAAATAAATCAGATTGGTCTTGTTTCTTTATAAGAAAATAAGTAAATTCATGCAAGTAGTATCCTGAACTTAATTACATTAATAAGTAGATCTATTATCCAGTAGCTGCTAAGACTAGTAGTTGTATAGTGGCATCACTTCATGCAATTTTAGATTCGAAATGGCCAGGAACTTTTGAGGCCCACTGATTGTATAGCACCGATAGAACCTTCTGATGCCCTTCTTAAATAACCCATATTGCTTGATAAAACCACAACCCAGAGATCGTTTTATTCGTGGCTAGCTTTTTTCGACAGCCCTACTAAGTATATTGTATATAGGGCGTGACAATAAGGTCGAATGAAGAGTGACGAGCGGTAGCGGGCCCGCGCCACTACGCTTCGACACCGCGAACTAACTGCAATTGACAATTACCTATGTCGCATGTTTCGTCACACCAACCGTCACGCACAGTTCTACGAGTAGTTGGCAAGAAAACAATGACTTCTGTGTATATTACTACTAGACTACAGTTTAGAAAAATTGTAAGGTGTTGAGGTGGAAGCAAGGGATGATTATGCATAACTCAAATACACCCTAAAGGTAGCTATAGACGATACGTCCAATTGGATTAGAGGCATGGATTTCAATACGTATATTATTTCAATATACCGCGGTAGCCTAGTGATATGGGTAATAGATTACTGAGACGAGGTCAACGGTTCGAGCCCAGGTTTTACCATAGCACACACCAATGACTTTTCGATGCTTTTCGAAGTTATGTGTGTATTTATCGTAGATTTATAAGTGCCCGGTTAATTGCAATAAGCTCGCCACCTATTACATTGGGACCTAAACATAAACTGGCGAAATGTGGGTGCTAGCACCTCTGCCTACCCCTTCGGGAATACCTACAGGCGTGAGTTTATGTTATGATTTCAATACCTTTGGAAATCCCAAGCTGGAAGACGTCCATTTCACTGGCATATCTTTATCACATTCACGAAACGATTTAGGAAGACGTCCAAGTTCATTTGGATTGTTGGACGTGATTAGAAGTTTGCCTTGTTTTTAAAAAAAATTGCTTATTGGTAATTAAAATTTAAACCCCTACCTCATCGATTCTGGGGTTCACTTTCCGGCTTTTACTTCTCCACTTTAGACTGTGCAAGAATTGTTCTATTAATTCTTTAACAATACTAGAGGATTCAAGAAACCGATCAACGTCAAATATACTTACTTCACTTTTTCAATTAGAGTCCCTACAGTAGGTAATTAGGAAACATTGGACATACAGAAGTAACAAATAGTCCTTATGACCTTTGAGCAATCACGCAACCATCATTCGTGCTCCGCAATATTTTGTAGGTGCCTTATGACGACTAGGATCGTTTACAAGCGGCTAAACTGTGACCGATCACTTTATAAGCGCGTTGTCTCAAATTGAAATGTCCTTCGTCCTTGACCACAAAATAAAATATATACAGAATACCAGTTATACAAGAGGGAAAACACGATCACTCGCAAACACGGTAACTAACGCGTTATTTTTATGCCAGTATGTAGGGATCCAGGTGTGTGTGTGTGTGTATGTGCTACCAGGGGCCTTCTGTTTCAGGAGCGTCTCCCTGATAGCCTGTATACAATAAAAAGTACCTATTTACTCCACCTAAGTGTCCTACGACCCTAAAAGAAGTTTTCACTTGAAAGTAATGTTACTTTTTTTTTTTTAGAAAGAATATTAGCAACCGAAGTTACAATATTACCTTTAACCCCCCCAGCTAAGCTCAAAGACTTGTGTTAGGAGTGGGTTCACGTCGGTAGTGTAATGGCCAGGATTCGAACCCGGGACCTCTCGATCGTAAGACCGACTCCTTAACCACTAAGCTACCGATACATATGACTTATCACCGTTTTATACTTTTTTTTATTTATAGCACGTCAATTTGACTTCACCTCGCCTGATGTTAAGTTGAAGGCAAGTTCTCATAAAAAAGGGTCACCATTGCAAACACATACATTCTATCTTATCCTTATTTTTATATCTACCGGTCATATAGAATTTAATGACTAGTAATGACTATATCTCTATCTTCCGCGGTCGCCATCGTTAGATCATGACGCGTGTTCGAAAGTTCTTCCTCACCTAAAATTTTCTATGAAATACATTATTGATCAAAAAATCTATGAAAACTGCAGAACGCAAACGATATAGAAGTTTTTATTTCAAAAACAAAAATTACTAAGCACTTATGTGGGCAATCTCAGCCGTTCTGTTCCATAAAATTCTGAATCAGATATTAAACATAATCGTATCATTATTCATTATTCAAATTCATGTCGGGTCCGAGCGGATGGCCAAATTAACAGCTTCATTACACATATTAAGTGCCCTAAATTTGGTTTTATTATATAAACAAATTGTGTTATACTAATTAATTAATCATTTTACTCACACATGCGTTCTAGCTGTATTTCAGAATCATAGTACCTTTGAAAAAATTGAATGCGAATAATATACGATGTAACTACTCAGACTCTCATAAATTGTATTTTCATATTATGTTGTTACCTCCTTAGTGTACAAAAAGACATTATTAATATTATTATCCGAGTTTTTAGGGCTCCAACCATCCGTAATGTCACAGGATGATCTTATCAATATGTAGAACGTGATTCTTACAAGTGCAATATCTGGGAAATTGTGGGTCTTAGAGAAAAAATCATGAGCACCATTTTAATAGAAAATTTTAAGATCTACAACTTTGCTCTGAGGTACTTTTCGATAAAACTCACCGTTTTCGAGAAAAATCCACAAAACCAAAAACTTTGACATTTGGCCCCGAAGAAGTCCCTAAGCACACATGGGACTGATTGGGACTTTTGACACTTTATTCCTTGTGGTAAACCTAAGGTCTCTACAAAGATTTGGCTCTGTCGGAATCTTTTTTATTTGATCACTATTTTAATGTCTAAATTGACCGGACTATTAATTTTCAGTTAAACCATAGGTACCTACCTGATCAAATCCAGCAGTGTATCAGATGTCAGAGTGTCCTTGGTTATGACTTTAGTCGCATTTGGCTGTATGAACTTCTCAGGGTTCTTCCCAGGCTTGATGGTGGTGACCAGCGCTATGCCCAACATCACAGCGCATACTGTTGTCGTCATATAGTAGATGATAGCTCGAAGACCAACCCTGTGAGTAAAGGATTTATTATTTTAATAGCTACTAGTGTTTTTAAATTTATAGCATTAGTATTCTAACTTTCTTATACGTAATTTTGATTGGAAATATCGTATCGCGGGTTCAATTCTGTCTTGGACGTTCAAACTTTTTCCGTTTTAATTCAATACTAGTAGTCTCGTACATTTCCTTTTGTAACAAACGTTATTTTTACTTTATAAATATTATAGTAGCCATACACGTTCAAGTATAATTGCGCAAGCCTAGGTTTGCACAAGTATCTTTCAACACACATTACAGTATATTTCTGCAAGTCAAAATTTTCGCAATTATACTTGTACGTGTACAAATACTATAATAATATTTATTATGACATTTTTTTATAAAGTGCATCCCGTCTTTGTGACCAACAATTCCTAAAGTCATCCGCCGCTTGTTCTTGAGATTATAATTAATGTTTTAATTATATAGATAAATAAACTCATTTAAACGTCTCTTATTTTTACTGAAATAAATATCTTACAATAATAGCAAGTTGTTTACTTTTTTTAAGAATATGCTTTATAAGATAACGTCCGATTAATATGTTTGTCACTTCCTTCCAATGTCGTTATAAACGGATTGTACTGTATTTAAATCAATAACGTCGAAAGTAAAAAACAACGAAATATAATGTGACAATTTTTTAGATACTTAGGTACTTTTGTTATTTACCGTGCGGTAATTTCTACTTCCAATTTACGGCCTCTTTTCAGCGCTAGGGTGGGCCTTATTTCAAGCTCTTAGGCAAGCTAGCTAGTTTTCTCAAAATATTACTACTAATAAGTTAAGTTTAGCCATGCTTCAACCGAAAACCACCAATAAATCGAAAATTTACAACTTATTCCATTTAATAAATAACCTTTGAGCAACTCAATAACCGTATTTATAAAAAACATGAACTCACTTGCCAGAAAGACTGAGATCCAGTGAACCAATTGCAGACACGATTGACGACACCAATAGAGGTACAATCAAACACTTCAGCATCCTCAGGAACAACTCTCCCGGGTATTGGAAGTACATGACGTCACGTTTGGACCACTCATGGCCAGACGCTCGTAGACCACAGCCGAGAAGTGTTCCCGACACTACGCCTATGACGGTTAAGATGGTGAGAAGGTTATCGAGCACGAAGCTCTGACAACGGTTTCTTCGGATTTGGAGCGGCATTTTTATACTTGATGTTTCTGTGGAACAGAACAATATCAGACAAGTAACAATCTACTAGGTATATAAAAATAAGTCGGGTTTTCCTTCCTGACGCTATAACTCCAGAACGCACGAACCGATTTTCACGATTTTGCATTCGTTGGAAAGGTCTCGGGCTCCGTAAAGTTTATAGCAAAGAAAATTCCGCAAAAATTTCAACAGAAAAGCGGGAAAATCATTTTTTGTAGCAATCTGGTGGCGAAACCGAGTTCGCCGGGTTTGCTAGTAATTTATAGATTAACTGCAAAGCTTTCTTTCAAATATGTATCGGTTATTTCGTCGACCAGGACCTCGATTCTACTAATTCTTAACCATAGTCACACGACTGAGATCACAAAAACTGTCATGGCATTTTCGGCTTTAGGCTAGTTGGATTGAAGTTCAAAAAGAAACGATCAGTTCATTCACTCTACACAATGCCATTTAATTTTGAATTTTAATGTAAAAATAGAGTGCAGAATTAAATGGTGATATTAAGTAACATATTCCTCGGTAAGTATACCCGGTTGAGAGAACTACGGTGTCCCCAACTAGCCCCGGGTATGGGGAGGCACCGTCACCACGCCCTGCTTGTGCTGGGATGACAGACGGTTGTTTGAAATGGTATATAAAATGTAGGAATCAAACCTAAAATGGCATGCATAGCAGTCGCAATTTGACTTGTAAGTTAGTTTTGGTCGCTAACTATACCAAATAACTCTAATGTAGGAGATGTCCGTATTCTCAATATATCGAAAACATAGTTGATATTTAACTTAGCTGAAAAAATAGCGAGTCCTAATTTACTTTTTCATAATTGTGAATTAATTTTTGATATCAATTTACTTTTCAATTACTATTTCACACTATGTAATGATGAATGAGATAAATCTCTAAGCAGTCAGACCGTACATACCGGATACAAGTGTGGGTTGTCGATCAATTACAACAATGAAAGTATTAATCATTAAAATCGGCGATACACCAGACATCGTTAACATCTTGCTATAATGTAATTCTATAAATAAATTTAATATGTATTTGCATGTTAAAATTATATTTATTAACTTTTGGTATGTCTACGAAGTGACAACAGACGAATTTTTGTAGTTTCGTTAATTAATTTTCATTATTATTATGGTAGTTAGTTAAAGAAAATAAATAAAAAAAAAATGAAACATGTTGAATTTAATAAATTAACTTTTTAGATCTAACCACACGGAAGAGTTTATATAATTCGCTCGCTATAATTGGAAATTGACTGTAGAAATTGATTGTAATCTCTGCTGCGTTGCCCCCTGAGTGTCTTACAGGAGTCTTCTCAGGCCGAAGCCAAATTTAGAACCGGCGAGGTTGCAGCAGTGGTCTATTTGCTAATGTACCTATTACTTTTAAATTTCACGCGTAAGTGCCGTTTAAGCGCCTACACAGAATTAATTATTTTTGAATTCCAATTTTACTACAACCTAGAAGAAAATATGAATAAAACCCGAACCAACCATTAGGTAATATGTGCCCGAACGTAGTAATAGAATAATAGTGAACTAGATTTAATACTTAATATTGCTTGATTTAAAATTTATATAAACAATTTTTTCACGAGTTCTATCGCGAATTTATTTAACGTACAGATTTTCTCAAAACGTTTAGGTATGATGCCCAGCAAAAACAGTCTCTAAAGGTATTTATTACTTCTTATGTCTGTCGTATACGTAAATACGAGCTGAGAATGTGGCTATGCAATGAATATATCCCTTCAAAAATATAAAGGCGTGCGTTTGTTTGTAAAAAAGTCTATAAAATTCTATATTTATGTGGTCACCATACGTTAGGCAACTTAACTGAGGCAGTTAAATTTTGGCAGACACACCAGGCTATTAGGATCGGCAGCCAGCCACGTAGACAATTATAACCTTATTGTATTGTACGAGATTCTAATTGAGATCGCCTGCCTATCTGATTGAGCTTACCGGCGCGTGAGATAAAGTTATTTCGAATTCCAATTCTTTGTAGAGTTAGATGGTACTACTACGAGTACTTCGTAATTAAACAACTTTGCTGTTAAGCTGAAATGGTATAATTGGCTGGCATTGATATTGTGGTCTTTCTTATCTAACATGTCAAGAATGAAGGACAACATTTCTGGAACAGCTAATCATCACGTGAGAAAATGTCACATCGACGCGTCCTACTTTTTGAATATTACTAGTGATATGTAATTATGGTTCAAATGAATTTTTATAACTCTCAAACTGGTAACTATTAAAAAAATCGTTAAACAAGGTGAAAAGAGCTTCTGCATTGCCAACGCTGAAGACAAATTGGTCTTCCCACTGACAACACACAAAATTCCTGTGAACTCTGGCTACTCCCCTTTGCCGCTGGAACACAATGTTATTATTAGCCACGGTATTCTGTAGGGGGGAGAGGTAGGGGGGACTGCTTGGGACAGAAGATCGAGGAGGACTGTCGCGTCCCACCTCTGTCAAAGCCTGCACCAGAGCATAATCCCCGAAGATGGAATTTTGGAAGGCGGTAGTTCAAAATTCCAGTGAATTTACTTTTTTATACTAAATATTTACAAGCCAGTCATCAATGTAGAGTATATTCGCGAGCGATGCGCTGGCGCACGTGGGATCGGCGCAGACCCCCGCGGATCCGCGGATGCCGCGCCGGAAATCTTACTTAGCGTATCACGATCATTTCGCGGCCCCCTAACGCTCACACGCACCGCTTGAACTACCTATGTACCTGATGATTTCGTTTGTTTATGTAATATTACACAATAAATGTTCTAGTTTTGGACTTAAAATACACTGCTTACCAAAAATATGATCTATGCCCAAATATGATCGCTTTAACAAACTAATTCAGGTCAGCCACGGATTGTGCGAGGGATATGCCGTAGTAGCATCTGAAGACCCAAGACGACGAAAATTTTAGTCAGTTCGTGTTGATGTTAATGTATTTGTACCTATTGTCATTCAAATGTTTTATTCTAAGTTTATTACATAGACTATAAGAATAACATAGATGAAACGTATAGAACTATCACGTGAAGACACCAAATGTAATACTAAAGTAGCGCCATTTCGCTCGCACTCATTGTCTTCGCCGCACGCTTCGCACGAGACTAGCGAAATCTCTTCAATATTTTGAACTTCAATGTTACTTTAGGCGACTTTACTGAGTTCTATGCGCTCCGTCAATATTATTCTTTCATTTAAACACTTTTTCGTTTCAATATACGAGTACCTACGATCGATTCGACAGTAAATTCGACTTCCAAGATTTCTGTACACATCTTATGCCGCGTCAACATTTACGTGTTAGAAGTCCGTGTCCGTCGCGTATTCAGCTAGGTTGAAATGAAACCATCGATCGACTGATGACCGTGTTAGCACAGCTCTAGTTAGTTTGCCATGTCACAAATCTAGACGCACCTTTAATAGGCAGTTCTTTAGTTTAGCAACAGGTGAAGCTCATTAAAGCGTATTTAAAGAAGTTTAACGACTTCTATTCTTAAGCCAACAAATTGGGTACTTTCCTTTACATTGCCAGGAATTAATTAACGGAGTTTATTAAGTAAATTATTAACGTCACTTTATGTTTTCCATCGTATATAACGGACACATTGAAGGTTGGGTTGGCTAGATCACTTCTTGCCTATATCTCATACGGGATACCTATCCTATCGGCGTAGATCTTGGACCTAAGTCGCGAGACAAATAAGGCCCTGGCGAATTCCGATTGTTTTGATATAACCTATGATTGGTGGTTTTGTGCTCGTCTACCGTTATAGCTCCCCGTGCTATCCTCAAAAGTCAGTCCAGAAAACGTAGCGCATCACGCGTTGGGCTGACCAATAATATTTTATGCCAATATGGCTGAACATAGCAGATTAAATTATGTAAAACACCATCTTTGTACCTATGTTTTCACAATAAAGCAATTGAATTGAATTGAACAAGGCCCTGTAGCCTTTGCAGGAAATACTATCGAATTCGTAATGTAAAGGTATTGACAGAACGAAACATTGCGATTGGCTGGCTACAGGTTCACAAGAGGCAGACTGCCAATCACAATGCTCCGTTCTCTCGAAACCTTTACATTACGAATTCAATAGCAGTTCATGCTAGTGCTACAGGTGTATGCGTTTGATATATAATCTATCATTGGTGGGTTTTTGTGCTCGTCTACCGTAATAGCTTCACGTGCTAAACCCTAAAATTTTCAACCAAATAGGAAACGATTTCTGAAATGGCTCGTAAATTGGAAATTATATATTCTTCAGAAGTAAAACCAAAGACACACACACACGCCTATAAATACACAGCTAATTCAAATACAAACACATACATTTATAATCCTCTTACAGATTTTAAGATGGGCTGTAATTGTACATTATATCTTTACCTATATTTTTGCGAGTACAACCACCACTCATATACCTACTATACACTTAACAAACAGACACAGCATTATTCCAATACAAACTCATACATTTATAATCCTGTTATAGCTATTCATCAGCACGAACTATGAACACATAGTAACTATTTATTATTCTGCGCTGTTAATGACATGGATTACAGAGCACTGTCTGAAGTATATTTGTTTACCTATTATGCCTTAGAAATGTACTGCGACGTAAAGGAAAATTTCAAGTCGGTAGCTTAGTGGTTAAGAAGTCGGTCTTGCGATCGAGAGGATTTGAATCCTGGCCATTACATTACCGATGTGAAAAAGCATTCGATGAGGCCGCTTACTGAGTGAGTGTGAGTGACCCTCGTTCCTGTGACTTTGCCTTGAGCTTATCATCAGGCGGGGTGAAGTCTAATTGCCGTGTCCTAAATAAAAAAAATACTCTTAACACAAAGCATTAGGCTCAGCTAGGGGGGCTTGCGGGAATTTTTTTTCTTATATTTATGGCACGTCAATATGACTTCACCTCATCTGATGTTAAGCTGAAGGCAAAGTCTTATAAAAGAGGGTTACCATTGCAAACACGTACAGTGCTACAATGGTGGCGCTCAGCTTGACGACCTATGCTTTTTCACGCACCGCTTAATTTTTTTTAAATTACTTTTTGTTGAATTCCTTTCGTACTACCTGCGGCTCTGTCCACGTGGACTTTAGTCCCGTGAAAAGTTTTCGAATAAAAAATGGGTAACTATTAATATGATTATTATTACGCTCCCGTGAATTAGTAGCGTGATTATATATAGCCTAGCTATGACACAAATATTGAAGCTTTCTAATTGTTAAAAATTTATCAAAATCTGTTCAGTAGATCTAAAGATTACCCCCTACAACTCCATAAACTTTAACTCTTTATAATAATTTATTTTCTCATGGAAAACTTACAGCTGATACATCGGATAAATGACAACAAAAGCATCTGAAAGTCAATTAAAAGTTTTCATTTCTTGTTATAGAACAGTAACTTAATTGTAAGCATAAGTTAAGAAATAGGTACCGTAGAAGGAAAATAAAAATAGAAACAAAACACAACACAATACTGTGCCAAAAATTACTAAGATTCAATACTAACCCATACACATTTCTAGAAATTAATAAGAGAAGAATAATAGTAGGTATAGATGACTTAAAATTAGCCCCTTGTAATCACCACGCTGGATGGTAAGACGCTAGGATGTAGTACTTACACGTTATAAAAAAAACACGATTCTAAATGCTAAGAAACCCAAAATCGTGGAAAGTCTATTTGACGGCCTTGAAACATGCTATACCTACTACAAAATCTAGTACCTACAACATTTAAAAATGCGCCGTATTTATACCGTAAGTCATGCTTGTACGGCACACAATTAGGTCACGCTTGTTCCTTTCCAAAGGTACTCTGCAAGAAACTGTCGACCTGTATTCTGTGTGGGATTATCAGGTAATAAACCTCTTCAAGACCTCGACAAGACCCGCACTACTCCACTTTTACAGCGGCGTATGAAATAATGCCGCCATCTTGGCGATGCTTTTGAGAGGCGTTAGTTGCTTGTTGAGACGAGGCAACTCCAGTTGACAATTCGAGTTTCGTTCGAGTTGCTCAATGTACGAAAGGCCTTTGGTTATTATGTGGTTGGTATTGACATTTTGAGGTTTAGCACAATATCTGAGTAGCGCATTGCCTAAGGGCGGTCCGAGAGGTCCCGAATTCAAATTCTTACCGTCATACTACCGATGTGAACTTTTTGGGAGTGCCTAACTCAAGCAAGATTAGATGCACACACAGGTCTGAGCAAAGGCTTTTCAGGTGCACTACAGAGCTCTGTAGTGCTTCTGAAGATGCCTCATGTAGAGGCGAAACAAATGTCGAGATAGACATCATAATCAGGAAGAAATCTTGCTTTGAGGGATGTTTTGACATTCCTTTCTATGACAATTAGTGATAACTTGGAATTACTAAATATTAAGGAATAACGAACTTATGAATCTGTAAGAAAATTACGGCAATTTCATATGTCAAGACCTATCAAAAAGAACCTTTTATGGTCTGTGTTTTACTGAAAGGAGATAAGAATTTTGGTGTCGTTTTTTATTTCCCCAGGTCTTAAGGAAAACTCACGTTTATAAGGAAAATCTATTTTTAGAATGGCCTAGCTCCGCCCCGGCTTCGCGCGAGTGCAATTTGATTTCCCGTTCCACGTTTGTTTAGGATAATTTATACAATGATAGTGAAAGCCCTATAGTATCACTTGAAATAACTTAGCGTAGACACAGACAGACCGTTACATGTGCCTTTATTTTATACACTAGGTAATGATTATAAATTAAGTAAATATACAGGGTGTAACCACACTCCCGAAGCCGAAGGTCTCTGGTAAGTACTCCTGGTACACCATATATATTGTCATTAAAAATTACGATTCGGCAAATTTTCGCATCATTTACTCTCCATCGTATCAGTAAAGCTAAATGAAACGATAATGTCATAAAAACATCACTACAAAAAAAACAAATAGCGCCATAAAGCGAGTTCAGGTTTTTTAAACGACTTCCAAGAAGGAGGAGATTCTCAATTCGATAGATATTTCTTTCATGAAATTTTTGTTTCATTTAGCTTTACTAATACGATGGAGAGTGAATAACGCTACTCAAACGGTATAAAAAAATAAAATGTAATTTTATCAATAAATCGTATTTTATATAGATACCAAACAAACGAAAGGGGACTGCCCCTAACCAAATGGACTAACGACCTGAAAAAGGTGGCTTGGTTGGACTAGATTGGCAGGATTGGGAGCAATGAGAGGTATTTGTTCAGTTGTGAACAGCAATCTCAGCAGGGACAGAATCCGAAAAAAAATGGGAGCGTTTACTGGCCACTACTCACAAAATACAATTTTAACAAGATTGGTATCATGAACGAAGAAATATGCAGACATCGCAAGGAGGACGTTGAAACGATGAAACACATACTGTGCTAGTGCCACGCTTTGGGAGACATCGAATGGATCTACTCGGGAGGGGTTACCCCAAACCAGAGGATTACAGGCACCTGCAATTGAACGGAATAGCCACCTTGATAGAGAGGACTATCCCTCCTCTAACTTAGAAGCAAGGATGGGGTCGACACAAAGGATCTAATAGGATCGAGGTGTCCGCGAAAGCGTACGCACGCACTCTAATAATATAAGATAAGTGGACTGCAATACGCTAATTGATTAATACAGACCAATGCATTTATTTATATGTATAATATATCTATGTATATTGTGTATAATATATGTAAAAGTACGTAGAATACAATCGTTAGTCATCGCTTATAAATTTAATGGAATTGTACTACGAGACAATTACTTCCATTAAATAATGTGGTCCGTATATTAATACAAGGAAACCAATAAACAAATATTGATTTTTATTCATTATTTTCATTTTAATCTGCAAGTGACATTTTAAACACGTTAAATATAAAATACCCATGATATAAACGCAGTTCAACTAAGTACTCGCAACTTAAGCACACTTGTTGATTGCCCCCACCACTCTAGGGAGCATTTCCCACCGTCCCCTAGAGCCTGCGTGGGAAATGTCCACTCAGTCTCGTTTAAAGGGCCTTATTAAAGCCCTTTGTTGTCCACCCGTCGGCATTTTTCCGCATATAAAATATATGAAATAAGACGAATTAGGGAGCACAGCTTTGATTACTGGTTACTGGTTATAATTATTTTATTTTGAATAAAAAATGTAGCAAAAATTGTAAACAAATTGATCATAAATATTCAAAATTATATTTTTAACGTGTCGTGAGAAACAAAATAGCTGGTAATGCCATAAAGTTATTAGTAATACTTAGAGGAACAAAGAGTGCTAGTACGTGACATTTTTTAGTGTGAGAAAGTGAGTAGTCTGTTACAAAACCTTTTGATTTGCTTGACGTTTCGGCCAGGTTGCACTAGCCGTGGTCACAAGCTGACTGAAAGAGAGTTTATATAGACCTTGAAACGTCTTTTTATAGACCTATCATCTTGTAAAATACAGTCGGCTCTCATAAAAAATGCATATTTAAATTCTTTTGACATTTTGAATGCAGTAACGCTGTAATGAGGAGACTATTGTTCTATTTACGCGTACTATAAAGTATATATAAATAAATATAAATAAATGAATATGTGTATGTCACTCACACACTTTGTCCCCCTTTGTATTTTATGGGTAAGAAGCGATTTCTTAAAACTGTTCCAACGAAGTGTGGCGAATACAATTTGAGCCAACTAGCAAATCCTTTCGCAGTCAGTCAAGACGAAGCGACTATTATAGCCTGTTGCATCTAATGCACATCTAATGATACTAGTGTTTTTTTACCACTTAGGTGGCTGACAAGCGCACGGTCCACCTGATGAGAAGCGATTACCACGGCCTGTGGACGTGTGCAGCACCAAAGCCCTACTAACCTTTTATTGCGTTTGTTAAAAGCTCCGTAGTGTGACTACACAACCTTCCCCTTCTTCACTATCTTACCCTTTCGGATTGTTAGTTCCACTAAGGGGTCCAACAGGATTTTTAAGTACTCATGGACCCACTGCATAATAATGGTGAGGTCATGAGAACTTTTAAATACTTATGTAGGTCCTTGTCTGTTAAAGATACGGGACATCTTAGAGATGCTACAGCAAGTAGATCATTCCACTGGTAGAGCCTGCACGGAACGGTTTCTTTCATACCGCATTGCGAGAAACGTTTTGACTTTTCGTGCGCAAAAGCCCCATGGACACCGCCTCCACCAAAATCGGCGGAGGTGATCATGAATAAAACGCACGCCGTCTATGGGTCTTTGATTGCCGGAGGTAAGATTATACAAGATATATCTCTCGCACCCTTATCTAGGAACCATGATGTTGCCATCTACCCCAAGACCCCTTTATTGTTTTCTGCATATAATAAGATTACAATACATCCATCCATAGATAGTTACCCGTATATATTATTATCTCGACCCCAGTGATGACGTGACGACATGTACCTTCCGTACACGTGTTTTGAGTGCATTTTGAGGATACCAGCAGGCTAATCTGAATGGCAAGTTGATCTGCCCTTCTACGTGGGTTATTTTACCCATGAATGTATTTTGAGAGATCATCGCGCGTCAGGGTTACATTTCTCTCCGGACTTTGGGCCAATATATGTAATAGTAATAATAATAATAATAATCTTTATTCTTCGCACATTTTTACAAGGATAATACAGTTTTTGAGGTCTCCTTTTAAGTAGCAAAAGATACTTGTGCCAGGAGACCTCGCTCCTTCATAATTACAATATGTTGTACATACTATCAACAGGGATTTATAACAAACATAGAACAAAGATAAAGTAAAATAAAACTAAGCGTAGGTAATATGTGCCGACAACTATATGTATGCTATATACATGCATTTTCCGCACACCACTGATAGTATCGCATAGTTAGTGCACACTAACACACTGTCAACGAACAATATATAACAGAGCAGTAACCTAATTCTATCAATTGACACTTTCAATCTGCAGGGGAATTTAAGTGATGTTCTAAATGTATCTCTGCCCAAATATGTGGCTACTCGCAAGGCGAAATTATAGGTGAAATGTACTTATTTTTAGTGCTACTTATTATATTCTTAAACTTTAAATATTGTACAAAGGCGGACTTATCGACAAAGGCATTTACCGAACTTACGGTGATGCAGAGATACATTTGATAGGTACTCGTAGAGGTAGAAGAATGAACTACATAGTATAAAGTCGCGTTGTCTGTCCCTATGTCCCTTTGTATGCTTAAATCTTTAAAACTTCGCAACGGATTTTGATGCGGTTTTTTAAATAGATAGAATGGTTAAAGAAGAAGGTTTATATGTATATAACATCATGCTACGACCAACAGGTACGGAGCAGGAATGAAAAATGTTGCAAAAACGGGGTGACGCAGATGAAGTTGCGCGGGTCAGCTAGGTATTTAATATATGTAGTAACTTGATTACTCTAATTTGAACGCAGTAATCATACACACATTATATATATTTCGTATATTTATAGATTTCGTATTGTATAGATTTCGTATGTATATGTAGTATACATATACATACGAAATCTATACAAACAGCTTTTCTTTTTTTTATCGTGCGCAAAATCCCCAGGAATCTTTCTATGAGTTCATATCTCTGACGTCGCAAATAAGGTCATAGCCTACGTGATAAGCGGTAACCATAGTTTCATCATCTTAGCGTGTGGGAACAACACTGAAATGGGTCCGGTCCCGATCGTGGCCGGGTTCAACTATACTTTCTCTTCCTTTTTGTATGACTCATATGATTTTTATGGAAGCGAATACCGTTTGAACTAGTAATATCTAGGGAAAAGCTGTGGTAGAGTCTCATTTATCAATGAAGTTGTTTTGCCGCAAAGGTTTTAGTGGGCCCCAAACATATCTTAAAACATAAGACAATATAAAAATACCCACGTCACTCGAAGAAAACGGGAACATAAGAATATCAGAAATCGAATAGGTATACTAAAAATTCTCGTCACCATTAAGTCCCTACTAACCGTCGTCCCAATTATTTAGGATGCGCCCAACATGTCATTCTCCTCCATACAACCTTTCAGATGTCATTTCCTCACTTGTCATTATCACGCAATCCATTCAACTTTGATACATAGATAGATAGATTACTCTTTATTGTACACCAAAAACAAAACAAAAAATAAATACAAGAAAACACCAAGGACAAGTAGCGAGAATTACAGTTGTTCTAATGTACAATGGGCGGCCTTATCGCTTTTACATCAAAAAATTGACAATTTTCCTACAAGCAATAAAGAGGTCATCACAGGGTCCAAACGGGTTTTAAAATGTATGATTCTGAAGGGGCGAATATGTAGAACATTGACTTGTTTCATAACTTTGCCGTTGTAAGAGCGGGGACATCAAAAATAGCACCAATTCAGGTCCCTCTCTGTAACCAGCTAATAGACACAGGGGGATTAAATTCGTCAATCTATCCGGTCGCGAAGCCACTCGCATTATTATTGATATTCATACAACTGCAGACACATACGGCAGATACAATGTACCGTGAGTTAGGCTTATCCAGTGATTTATTGATTGTTTCAATCTTAATGCTACTTCTTAGGTAGTGAGGCATCGTCAGCAGACGTGATTTCTTCTTTATATTGTTATTGAATATGATGATAATGTTCTTTTTTAATTCCTTGCGGATTCTCAATGATACCCATATCGAGGTTTAACCAGTAATGTATATTTATAAAAATTTAAATATGTAGATATAATGAACGAAATACAGCGCTGACATGCTTTTTTTTCTACGGACAGTATGTGCGGTTGGATGACGTGTCGTGTATTACTTCTTAAACTTTGATACGGAAAAACGCCACAATGAATTATTAACAATAAACAATTATATCACGTATCACGGTACAGCCTCTGTGGCTGGTAGTGAACGGGACTGCTACACAGGAAGCGCTTCCCGCTCAGTGCAAATATTTGTATGCATGAATATGGCAATTTGCACTGATCTAGTCGTGCCTCGGAGAGCACGTTAAGCCGTCGGTCCCGGTTGCCATGCGAACATCAATGGCAGTCGTTACTGTGGCAGTCGCTTCACGGATAATATCGAAGTTCAGCAGCATCTAATTTAGACTAGAAAGTCGACCCCAACTGAGTTGGGAATAGGCTCAGAGAATGATGATGATAACTATATCACGGTAGGTAGTATCTACTGCTGAGGTCTGTGATTGGCTACGGCATCATATCACTATTTATTCGTACGCATCATCCGTCATTATAGTTTAACCCAGTCTGTACGAAATGTTATTTTTTCTAGTTAATCCTCAGTTCTAGTGCTGACATAGCTATTTCTTTCTTTTTTTCTTCTATGTTATAATATTACGCATTCTGGTTATCCGTAATTGGCAAATTACAATTAATTGCTAAATATGTTTTATATTATAGTTATTATACTAATTTGTAATGCATTAACTGTGGATAAACCTATTGAATAAACAATAAACAACCCCGATTGTATTCAAAGCTCATATTTTGAACTCTCTGAATAGTTAAACAGCTGCTCTTATTAGATATAGTAGTAGAAACTACATTTACTTGCTAGTATTTATATTGATTTGACTTATATTGAGCGACTGCTACATGACCCTCTAACCCCGAGAGGAAAGCCTATACTAGAGACTTGTCCGTTAATCAGCAGGTGGACAGGCTAATAGTTGGAGAAACTGTTTTAAAAAGAAGTAATCAAATGATCTTGGTGTCTGCCATCTGACTTCTCAACCTCGAGAGGAAAGCCCTAAGCTAAGCCTTAAGCTAAACCCTATGCTAAGCCCTAAATAAGTAGGTATACCGGGTCACTAATATGGTTGGTTAGCTTAGGCTCCGTATACCATGACATCTTAGAATTTTTGGAATTTTTCAGAACATTCAGACTACGATAAGCTGAAAAATGATGAATCTACAAGCCCTACCGGCTAACTGACTCTGTTCATTAAATTCACTGAACCAAAAATGGAGAATTTCGCTTCTACCATTATTAAAATCGGAAGCGACGAACGGCTTTGTGAGGTAAATTCTCGGATTAATTGAAGTGGAAACTGCTGTCCCTTTGTGTTTGGATAATCCCTTAGAACGTCATTTCTTGATCACGGAACTACGGTACGGTGTTGACTGATCCGAATTGTTGATTGAATACTTGAACATTGGTTTGTAATATCTCGTGAACCCTCATTTTTTTTTCATTTTTGTCCTACTGTAAACGATCAAAGAGTTTTAATTCGATTAAATCTTTTTCAATCTGTGATCATCGATATTATTTATAATAGTAAAACCAATATCTTCGTGAATATCCCGCATTATGAAAAAAAATGACAAACACACACGAAAAACCATAAGAAAAATGTTCTTTTAAGATAAATAACAAGTATTGACCCCTCTTTCTAATATAACTGCAGTAAATTTCAAGTAACAGTCGACATGAAGAGTTTACCTGAAAGGACTATTTTCTGTTCAAGAACCTTCATCGATTATGAAAGGAAATATAAAAATAATACTTATGAGAAAAAAAAAACATTTACAGTAAGGATACTTACAATCAATACACTGCATTGGAATAGCCTTTGAACGCAGCATTTAATTCATAAAATCGGTACCTAAACTCTATTTTATACATTTTACACAATTAAAAAGTTAAAAAATAATATTTGATGAGCACGTCACAATCACAACTCACAAGTAAAAACAAAATAAAAGTGTAGCTTCGTATCGTACGTACCTATCTAATACATACGCGCATTTGAATTTGGAACGCTGTCAATTTTTCCCGCGTATTTTATTGAAAAAGTCTTTCCCTTCTATAGAATTTTAAGCAAAGACAACCTGTTACATGCTTGTTTACAATACACTATAGTTATTTACTTAAATTATGGAATATAACAGGTTTAATATAGTGATTGTCATACATATTATATTATTACGCATTATTTTAATGTGATCAGACCACGGTCCAGATAGTAAAATTTCCCGGCATTTTTTGTTTTGACACAAAAAGAAAGAAACAATAGTTTTAACTTACCATAAACAATAAAAACAGCAGACCAAGGTGATCAATCACAAATCACTAGTACGTTTTGTTAGTGCACCGCATCACTGTTCGTGTTATTTCGAGAGTGGACACGACACGTGCGTCGCGGTCGAGTGCCGGGAACTCACTGCCATACTGTCTGGATATCCTTCACCACAGGGATCGGAGTGGGGGGAGATGACGATTGATCTGTGCTTCCAGTTTCCATGTCCTGAATGAAAGCCGCCCTATCATACGCCCTTCGCCAGTCGTCACGGGCAACCGCGCTCTGAGCGAAGACTTGTATGATGGTATATGTAATCTTAAGAATGAATTTGAGATAGATTTAATGTTAACAATTTTTTTATTGTGATTTATTTCGCGCATATGTTTAAAACTAATCTGACGTTTAGATTGTCTTTTAGCAATTATATAGTCTGTAGTTTTGATATGCTGTTTTTCATGAATTTTGTCAGATGTTCTGTAATGCCAAATATTTTGAATCCATTCGCTTCAACGTGAATGCATTTTTCTATGGAATTTTTTTCTCTCCTTGCTGTATTTTTTATACAACTTAGGAGGCGGCCTACCTGATGGAAAGTGGTTACCGTGGACTATGGACGATTGCAACACCAACGGCGCGGCGGCACAATCGTGCTGCCCACCTACCGGAAGGGGGGAAAAGAAAGGGGGAGGGGAGAAGATGTAGATGTGTTTCTTGGTCTTCCCACTGACAACACACTACTTACCGAAGGAAACACAACACAAGGTTATTATTAATCGCGCTGGTTTGTATGGTGGAGGTACTTCTCCAGTAAGACTGCTAGGACTGCAAGAATGAGAGATTTATTATTTTATACATAATGCTCACCTAACAGATATAGGTACCGGCCTGCAAGTGAGTTTGAATTAACGTCGAATTTATATTATATTCGGCTCCGACAGCATAGTTTAGAGATTAATATATTTTTAATAATAACTAGCTGTTGTCCGTGGCTCTACTCGCGTGAACTTCTGATCCCGTTCCTGCTGCTCCATAAAAACCTTCTGTAGAGTTCAAGGAACAAATAAAAAAAGAATTGCTCGATTTGGTCCAGCTTCGAATGTGCGCTTAGCAACATATTTATACATAGCGATTCATTTTTATTTATATAGATACGCGACCCATTTCTATACAATATGGTCGTATCAGGAATCAATCTATCATCGCTGACAGGACAACTGTAGCCAATAAGCCTAATGTAATGGCAGTGACGTGCATAAACGTTTTCGTTAGGGTATGCGGTCACTAAGGCTTAGTGGCTCCACCTACCTGCTAAAGTTAAGGTTTCCGTAAAATTTAACCGTAACAGTAACATTGATTCTAATGGTTTTGCTAAATGTGTTGCACCAGAGTATTTAGTAGCTCGGTTAAAGTTATCTTTTTATAGAATTTGACATTCGAGCGTGGTCGGTTGCAGTTAGCGCCAAGTTATGATGTCACTTTAACAGTTATCAAATGGTGCAACCTGTTTTGGACCTGACCGGTACTTTAACTGCATTGTTAATGTTAAAGTAAGATCGTGCAACCCACACTAAAATTCGTATGGGTTAAGATTTATCTGATATGGGTAGGGTATGCAGCATCTTTTTGACTCTTTGAAATGCATGCCCGTGTGTAGTAATGATAGATCGGTTAGAGCACAATAACATAGTTATTCTATAATCCTACATAACAAAAATCTCACGAAGACTGAAATATATAAACAAATAAAAGTATTTGAATTTGGCAGTTTGACGCAGAACGCAGTTCGATATCATGTAGCAAGGAATCCTGTCTTTGAAGTTTTTAGGCAATTGACTTACATTTCCAAGTTACGCGTTTCGTAGACTCAGCCGCGTAGACGTAGCTTTATACGTAGGCTTTACCACTTCGTAGACGTGACGCTGACCAATAGTTGACCAATTATTGCGCAAGCCTCAAGAAACTAATCGCAACGTTTACCTAAACGGGCACGTGGGTAGACGATTGTAACTACGTAGCTTAACGATAATTAAGTTTTACTTAATCTTCTCGTAGCTTCGTAGATATAGGCTACGAAACAGCTACGGGTCTACGAGTTTTCTTATGCAAGTTTACATAATTATACGTGGTTACAAGTGATATACAAGAGCTGCTATTTTTCCACAGTTATTCCAGATGACCTGTGTGGTGTAGCGCTCTACGCATTCAACTGCATTCAATTTGTATGAATATTGGACTGGTAGGCACTAGAATAATCTATTCCTCGTGCTCTTTATCTATTCACTTTTCAGTAGAAGCGCGACGAACACTTAGTTTTATTTTCTGTTGCTCACTTCTTCTAAACTTTTCACTTCTAAAAACTGAATTACGTAGATTTAAATTGTTTGCAACTCATCTAGATTACATAACAAATGATCCAAGAATTATCGTATTCTGTACTGCCTTAGCAAGGAAGAAAGCTTCTTAAAAGTCTATCAGAATTTTTTATTGACCCCACTTTAAAAAGTTGTCTAATATCGGCATTGATCGGACAATCTTTGTTAGTAGGATCACGAGGATATACTTATCCTTGTGGTCCTACCGGTAGGAGCATCGAGTTGGGGAAACGCTCGAACATTGAATTGGTTGAGGTATTCACCATAGTTTGTTTGTTTAGATAGTGATGTTACACCATTAAAAATATCTTTTAAAGTCGGCACACTATTCATACGGACGATCTTCATGTAGGTACTTCCTATTTTAATAAAACGCGGCTAAGTCCCGAGTCTCAGCTATTAATGGATTCTAAACATTAATAATCTTCGAAACGCCTATTAAATATACCTCAAGGGTTGCTATTATGACGCAAATCTCTCTCGAGACTTATATTTCCGGGAGAGGCAATAATCGGGACGAGGCGGAGGTTCTTATGAAGCATTATGTACCCAGGCGTCTAATTCTGTAAAGTTACGTTTTTAAAACATGTGATTTTAGAATTTAAGGAGCTTATAAAATTTAAATATTGAGATCTAATTGAAAGCAGTCATCGAGGTGACCAGCGACTCTCTTTCTTTTTTTTGTATAAAAGTTAGGTGGCAGACAAGCACGCAGTCAACTCGATAAAAAGTGTTTACCGTGGCCTATGGACGTTTGCAACACCAGGGGCGTCACATTCGTGCTGCCGACCATATAGAGAAGAGGAGGAAGGGAAGGGGTAGGAGAGAAGGTTCTCTGAGAGAGTCTCTCTGTCGTCAGTGCAGAAGACAAAGAAGGATTTCTCGGTCTTCCTACTGACAAAACAAAACCTCTATAGTGAGCTCTGGCTACCCTACTCACCGCCGGAAATCCAACACATGGTTATTATTAGCCGCGGTATTCTATAGGGCGGAGGTACTTCCCCAGTCGGACTGCTCAATTAGGACGGGAGGTACCGTTATGTCCTACCTGTTCGTTCTGGATCCAGTGAGGAAACACAGTAAGTGTGATGGGCACATTTGCACCGGGAACGAACAGGGACGGGTTGTTTGATTAGTACAGTTAGTAGTACCCATTGTCATATAGACTTGGATATATATATATATATATAAACTCACGCCTATATCCCCGAAGGGGTAGGCAGAGGTGCTAGCACACACATTGATTGGACTTGTCCATTGTTTAATGTATAATTTTGACATATTTTTTGTGTGTCAAAATTTATTGATTGCCACACCCCAATGGCGGTAATAAACAAGACTGCTGCTACCCAGGAGCCGTCAGTTCGATTCCCACTCAGTGCGAATATTTGTGTGCATGAATAATGAATATGCACAGATCCTAGATCCAAGGTTGTGGTTTTGACAGATCGTACAGAATACGATCAAAATTTTATTTTACGTCATTTTCTCAACTATTTACCACATTTTTATAACACTTGGTACGTTTTGAATACGTAACGTTACTAAATCGGACCCCAACCACAGAATAATAAATAGTTACTATGTACCCGACTTCGGTATGGTTATGTAGGGATCCAAAGAGCTTAGCTGACGTATGTACACTCTGATGAATCTGTTTCTATGCAGTGTCAAATATAGCGTCAAATACCGCGTAAAATAGAGTGAATAGGGATCCAAGGGTGGATAGGGATATAAATGGTCAGCTAAATTCTGTAGTTATTTTCTTTCATTGTAATCACAGAATCATCAAATATCTGGTAAAGTGCTTAGTTAAAAATTTGTATAAGAAATTATATAAAATATTAAATTGACCATTTATATCCCTATTCACCCCGTTTTACTAAGTTCTTACAATCAACAGAAAATCATCAGCCCAAGAAGAAAGGTAAACAGGCTCATAATGACTCACACTGAGTAGGTATAGTGTGTAACATAAATTCTAAAATGTGGATAAATATACCTAAATACTTTGTTTTTGCAATTACACTCTCTCATACGTTAATTGGTAGTGCTTGTGTGGCTAAGCAATGACACACGCACACAAAGATTTTTTAAAGTAAATCAAATTAGGTCAGAAAATTCGGATCGCGGGTTCAAGTTCGAAACATTCTCATGAATTAGATTTGTATTGAAAGGTGTAGAATACTTAAGACTGACGTTTTCACATAAGAACACCCAGAGCAATTCAAAATTGTAATATAACTACATAGAATTTAAGTTGCACAGACCTTAGGTCACGATAACCGATAGCCTCGCGGGCGGAGCCGCGGGCATTGGCTAGTAATATAATAAGCGTTAGTAGTGGTTAAGGCGTCGGCCTTACGATCGAAAGGTCCCGGGTTCGTATCCTAGTTATTACACTTACAAGCAATTTAGCTTAGTTGGAGGGGTTAGAGGGAATATTAGTAATTCCAGTTGCTAATATTCGATAAAAAATATGTGCTATTTCAAATAAAATACCTTATTACATAACAACATTGCTCTAAATATATGTTTTTCATATTTCCAGCTCTCTATTAAACATAATCAACGCTAATTACGCTGACCTTAACCACGCTAATTAATACATCCGACATATTTTAATTATTTTCAATGTCGCCATTCACGGAGCGGATGAGTTTCCTGAATTGTAATATTTTGGCAGAATTAACTAGGCTGAATGGTGGTGACGCCATGGTAACAAATTTCACTGGCTGTGCTTGAAAGCTTCTAGAAGTTTCTTGGTATATTTATATGTTTATTTTATTTGATTCGGCAACAGTTATATACATTAATACAATCCATTAGTTTCACAATTTTGATATTAACAGCTAATTGCAAAACTAACAAAAATAATATTAGTAGGTAGGTACTTGCACCAGTTAGCATTGTAGGCACTTTATAATATAATGTAAATGGCTAATGAGAAATTATATATTCCGGTTAATGACACTGGAATCATCACCTCTCTCGCGATTTAATCAATCATCTTATATGTTACACTAGGTCTCTGTTCCCGTACTCTCCATTTCTCCCCTTTTGGCTAATATGGCTTTTGTGGAAACGACTGCCGTCTGACCAATCAAGAAAGGTAAACCTGCCGCCAAAGACTTATCAATCAATGACTGGTAAAAAAAGACTGGTAAGAATGATAGATTTGTACCTACTGTATGTTATACAAGCCATAGAATACTTAATTCACTTTATTCATGAGGTACAAACTAACCATCGCTGAACAATTACCTTTGATGTCTCAATGATGTGTTCAATATCGGAACACCACAGATTAAGTTACACCAAAATAATGTAGATACCAGCATGTTAAATATGTATGTTCACCTAACTACGTAAGAAAGCATAAGACAGAAAAGCAAGGACCTCTTATTCCTCCCTATAAGGAAAAAATCCCAAGAAATGATAGCTGGAATTTGTTATATCATATTTTTCCTTATATATGTGATATCTCCTATTGTGTTCAAAGGATGACAATGTATTGTGTAATGTAGCAAGAAAATTGATTCGTAGTATTATGTTTTGTAATATGTTTTTTTTTATTATCAGTACCTTAACAGTTTCATAATACCCACGCACGACTAAGGAGATAAGTAACCTACCTTTTTCCTCGTGTGGAAGTCCCATCGATGGTTTTAAATACCCCCGGTAAGGTGACCCAATAAGCCATCTTTGTTTTTGAGATGTTCCTCTCGGGTGGGGAAATCACAGTGTCATTAGAAAGAGGACACACACTTTGCGCCTCCTCGGTTTGCGTCAATGATGGATTACGGGCGGCTCCACTACTCCCAGCCTACGCTAGTGCAAAATGGAGGTCGTAGGTACACTTTTACACACAAATTCATATTATTTATTTTATTTTATTTATTATTTAATACATTAATTCATACATACCTATTTATATTTGAGTTGAATTTATCCTGTAGGTAAACCCAGATACTTAGGGTGTGTTCCTACACACCCTAAGTATCTGGGTTTACCAATTATTTAACCAATTTATAACTTATAACTTTAACATTTAACCAATTTATAACTTATAAAACTAAAAGACGACTCGTGTCGCCGCGTAAATACCTACCTGGTTTGCGAAAAATATGTGGGATTAAGGCTGTTCTATCCATAGAATAATATTCCGTGGCTCTATCTTTAAGCTAGCCCTACGTGCCGTTCCGTTAAAAAAGGGCTGCCCCGCGTTATAAATCGTTAATAAAACATGGCTAGTGAAGAAAAAATACCAAAATGACGACTCGTAGTCAAACGCATCAAGTCGAGTTCGTCGCTGACCAGGCGACGCAACCCCTTGCCGCTCCGACCGCGTCTACACGCCACGAAAACACCGTGTATGCTGCCCAAGATTTCGGTCACCGTGTTCTTGTGACCAGCTGAGCCTACGCGGAAAAAATCCAGCAAGTCTCTTTCGAGATCGACGCCCTTCCCTAGAATTTATATGTATATATTTAATGGCCCTTAGCCCCTTAACAAATACTTAAAGTGGACTTACAGGAAAACGGTATGCTATATAGGTATAGTGCACGAAGTCTCTGCATCTAACTTGGCAAGGTTTTGTAGTAGTTAGGGTAAGTTGTCTTTATTCTATTCATTTACCAAAATGCAATCATTTATTTTGAATCGTGTCTGCTTTACCGCAAGAGATTCAAAAATCGTCTCGGTGCGGTTCTTGCCAGGTTACTTGTCCATTTTCTATATCACTAGGTATTAAACTTTAAAATAAAGAAAAAGCTACGACTACAGGAGTCCTTGTCATTAATGCAATTTATAGAGAAAGCAAGATATATGGAATACCACTGGGAAACTCATATACGCCACACGAACCGGTACCCCGCATTACTATATTCTTTGCACCCCGCCCGCACATCTATTCAAATCTTCCCCGATTCTGCTAACAATAAAACGCTTCTAGGCATAGATTTCATCATAGCAGAGGTATTTCAGTGAAATCAGTATTATACATAATTTGCTTTTCATTTCATTTCAAATTAGGTGCTCCTCGACATTCGTAGACGAAGGCAGCCATCTCAGTCCTGCTGAATGTACCGCACTCGAGGACCTCTAGAAAAACGCTGAGGTCTTCAAGATAGGGTTACAATAGGTATTACGCCACACGTGGAACATTGCCCAGGATTGACCACGTGGATGTTTTCTAGCATAAACACCATAATTATGTGACTATAAAGACGTGTATTCATAACAAATTAATAAATATGAAAATTGGTGAATTTTGTCGGAGTTTTGGCGGGAACGCGAAAAGTGTCACAACGCTCCTGTGTTTCATTTTCTAATATTGGTGTAAATTCGAGATTTTATGTGTAAAAATGGTGGAGTTTTAGACATAACGGCTTAGACAAAGTGCACAAGTTTACTAAAGTGGAATATTGTAGTGAATTGTGATTTTTCGTGTTGGTGTCAAATCTCCCTTAGGAAAGCTTCTAGTAAAGTCTCCACTACTTTACTGGGGCAACTATCATCCGTCATCGTCATCACCATCATCAAGAATCATTCCAACTAGATTAGTGAATAAAGTGTTATAAAATAAAATAAGACTTGACATAAAGGTCCTAGTTACCATGTCATAAAATCTCTTAAAAAAAATGAATTTTGTCAGTTAATTGTCAATGTCAGCTGTCAAAATGACATTTTGCTTTGCTTTGCACGCGCGAGTGTTGTTTTGTTACAATTAAAAAATAATAATAAACCTGTGGTTATTAAACTACGCTAACTACGAACTTTGTGGTTCAGCATAATTGTTTACAAACATTCATCACAATGATAAAACAGCAACTTTGGGGTACGATGGAGGACGAGGAATACGACGAAACATTGCTACAAAATGTAAATTTCAATCCTATCATAGAACTGGGCATGCAGAATATCCCTGAAATATCTATCACAGTCAAATCATCACCAATTGAATTACCGAAACCAAACTTGATCACACACACCATTCAACTTCACGCATACTCCAGACAGTTGTCAGCATTACTGGAACTAACAGAAAACGCTGTATTCGAAGGAGCACATATAGATCTTATGACTTTGCCACAACCGCCGCCAGAACCAATTTTAAAACCCGAACACGAGACTACTCCACCAATCAACTTCTTAGAGAAACAATATTGTGATTTTTCTCTTGGCCGCGGTCCAGTTATATTGCCTTTTACGCCTGAAAGTCACAAACGGGCTGTTCGACAGTGTGCAGCGATTGCTATTGGGCATGTTGGTATTCCTACTTGTACAAATTCTGCTCTAACTGCCCTAGCAGATGCCTTAGATGTATACATGACAAACTTCTGCAAACTAATGAGAACAGTAACAGATAGAGAAGCAAGTGGTTTAAAGTCTGGCTTCCCAGACATCATATCTAAAGTGCTATCAGATCTGAATGTCGGCAACTTACATGAATTTTACGATAACCGTGTGGTCAAATACCATGATAAACTGAAACGGAAATGTGAAGATCTTAGAAACCGTTGTGAACCACTAGCATTAAGAGACATGACTCCACAATTAAAATTAGAAGAGGTTCCCGAGATACATTTCCCCGCTGTGTTGGATGGGGCGTTTACTCCTTCTTTAGAGCCAGGGTTCCAGATGCTTCATAGCCTAGAACAGGAACAGTTACAGGGCTTAGATCTGCTAGATGCGGTTTCCACAGATGATATTAAAATTGAGTCTATGGAGTTTGCTCAGCCAGAGACAACTGCAAAACTGCCAATGATGTCACCGAGCACTAGTGGAAGTGCTAAGAAAAAAAGAAAATAAAATAAGCTGAAAATTCTTTGTTATTTGTTATTATTTTGATCGCTTAAGTTTGCCACTATAGTATTAATAATATAAATATGCATAATTTAGTAAATTGTTAAATATTGTAATACAGTAAATGGAGATCCGGGATCTCTGCCTACCCCTAAGGGAAACAGGCGGGATTACATGTATGTATGTGTGTATAATACACTAGAATGAGCAAAATAAAAATTTTGATATCTTGTAGTGGTTGTTTTTCCATCACCAAGTATCATCGTCATCATTTCCGCCAAAAGACATCCACTACTGAACATAGGCCTCCCCCATCGACCTCCAATCTAACCTGTTGGAGGCGGTCTGCATTCAACAGGTATCCATGACTTGACTATATCGTTCGTCCATCTCGCGGTGAGCCGTCCTATGCTTCGTTTTCTAATACGTAATCTCCATTCGAGAACCCTTCGGCTCCCACGGCCATCTGCTCTTTTTGCTATCGCCCCACCCACTGCCACTTCAGCTTGCTAACTCGGTGGGCTAGTTCGGCAAATTTCGTTCGTTCCTTTCTGAGTCCCATAGATCTCATAGAGAAATTCTCGCTGTGTGACTGAGCTTTCTTAAGAGGTCCATAGTGAGGGTTCCATCAAGTATTGGTTACACACTCGCGCTACACACTATATACCTTATAGTGTGTAGCGCGAGTGAGGCCGTTTTTCATTTTTTTTTCGTGCGCAAAATCCTCACGGCTCGATTTGACTAAAACGCAACCGTCTTTGGGCCTTTGAATCTTTGATGAGATTTTAGAAAACTTTTCTCGCACGCCGGCAGACCCGGGGACATCTCTTTTAGATGGCGGCTCACCTGTCACCCCCAGGCCTGCGTCCATGGAGGACGGAAGTCGTTCTGCGACCTCCAACGTCATAGTCGCCTCCGCTCAACGCATGTGACGGACGCCCCTGGTGTTGCACACGTCCATAGGCCACGGTAACCACTTTCCATCAGGTGGGCCGTGTGCTTTCTACCACCTAAGTTATACAAAAATGTATGTCCCTAGAAGTGTGTTCATTACAACTAGAAATCATCATTATCCACGCACCAATCCTGGATTCAATCAAAGCTAACACTTCTGCGCATGCAGTCCACTTTCTTACTCCTGTTTATGATTTCGTCTATCTTGGGTTTTACGGGAGCGACTGCCGAAGACTCCGTCGGTAGGTATGGGAAGTATACCGTCCTATACCCTATTACTGCATTAAATTCATTTAGGAGGGAAAATAAAACATCTTTACTAACATAGCACCAAATAATTTATTTCAATCACTGTGTTAAATTAAAACAATTAGTGCTGCCAAAATATCGATAATTACATCACTGTATTTACAACAATCAGATAATGATTGCCTGAATTATTATACTAATGATCACTAGTCACATGTCAACAGTCAAAATGTACTAATACTTGACCAGATTTCATTTCTATATTTTACAAACATGTTAAATTTCAATGCTTTTTTTATCACAATGTTTCGTTTTTTCATTAATTCTATACTAAAGACCTTCACACACAATAGGTTCTTAAACGAGCTGACACCACACGTATATTAAGATGGCATCGTCAGAGCAGACTATAGGGCTTAACGTGCTCTCTGAGACACGACCAGACCAATGCAAATATTCATATCATGCATAAAAATTTGCACTGAGCGGGCATCGACGCCGCGCCTTATGCGTAGCAGCCGCGTTCACTACCGCTATACGCCACAGAGAATTTATTGAACTTTATGATAACATTATGGTTGAATTGGCTTACTGATGTCGCGTGTGGATAGGTTCGGCTTCCAGTGTTCCCGAATTAAAATCGATACAAACGCAATTAAAACGTCTTCTAACATACATTATTGATAACAATAAATTCCACTGAGTGCCATCAATCAACAGTATAAATAATTCTAACAGCTTAAGGAGATGAAAGGGTGAGTTGTATAGCGCGCACAAACGCGATATAAATGCAAAGTTGGTGTGAATCTTCACCACCTTGCTGATTGCATGCCATAGCGTGGCGGGTTGTACACGCGTCGTCAGCTCATTTAAAAAACGTGTACAAAGGCCCTAAAAGGCACTATGTGTATACTACAATATATTATTTTATGAATGATATATAAATGTATCAAAAAAGTAACAAAAACTGATATAATGAAACCTGACTGTTATTTACATTGAAATGTTAAAGTTATTATTTTTGCCTTGTTGAAAAAATGTCATGAAGTTTTGCTAATGCAATGGTGCTGGTACTCATTATAAATGGCATGACTATGAGCGGATTTCACCAGCAATAGGAACCGAGATCAATTGTAACTAAACTGAGTTAACATACTCATTGTGAGAGTTCATTTTAGTTGAACGGATTTTCGTGGTGAAATCCAGCCTAAGTTGTATTTCTTAAACAAATAATGACTAAAGAATTAAAAGGCAACATACATCTAGAACTAGCATTGTTTTACAGAAATATGTAAGCATATTATTGCATAGGTATTGAAGAGATATAGAACTGTTGTTTTGCTGTTTAGTTGACTTGAAAAGTCAGATTTTGACCCTTAATATTTTGTTATGTATATTCAGTAATAATAAAAAATCATTGATGGATTTTGAAGGTTCTTAAAGACCCACTATCAGAACACAGTAATGGCCAAATCATTTTAAACAAGCATCCTTTGTAAGTCCGTATATTTTAATATAGTTTTCGAAAAACTGTATTTATAAGGACTTAGCCATTGCTTATGAAGTTGTATTATGTCAAATAGGGTATTAGTTTTTTTACGGATTGGTGTGATTGTTTCAAAGTCAGCTATTCCCTATTTTTTGAGTCGCAAATTGTAAATATTCTAGATCTATGTGCCTTTAATGAGAACTTAAACATTATGGAATGAAGATCAGAGAAGCCCATACACTAATGTTGATTAAACACTATAATACAACGTCAATTGATAATTTGCTTCAATATTAGTATGGTATGTGGAGTGAACTGACAGATGTCCAAAAGTATGAATTTTAAAGACCGACCGCGACCACTGTACTGCGCCCTAAATAAGCGCATCAGGGCGGGGGACGAGGTAAAGAAAGAGAAGGGAAGAGCATGAGTCGAGTGAGAGCGAGATATAGGTATAGGCACGAGTTGCGGACTCTAAGGCTGGCTTGACAGCTACGTGGGAGACCCGTACGGATTTTCCGTACGGGTCACGCCCGTAGCGCTCTGAAACGAGCGTTCAATACGATACGGTTGTTAGCGGAGTCTACCCGAAGCATTCGCGTGCGCACCAATCTGCGTCGCTATGTACTCTCGCTCCGGGCGCAAGTACTGACGGCCCATAAAGCCAGCCAAAGGCTACTGAACCCTCGTTTCAGGGCACTGCGGGCGTGACGGGTCTCTCTCGTACGGACAGCCCGTATGGGTCTCCCGCGTTGCTGTGAAGCCAGCCTAAATGTGCTCAAAATGCGCTCTATACACACAGTACACGTTTTTGGGCTGTTTTTCACAAGATAACGGGGTGCAATGGTGATGGACGAGCTCAAATGTAGCACATCATATCAAAACAATCCGCGGACGCTAGTGTCTCGTTTTTATCGTGACTTTAGTCCAAAATTCGTGCCGATAGGTATATCACTGTGAGCATTTTGATGGAAATCGGACCTACCACGGTACAGCGGTTACCATCGGTCTATGGTTACTACTTCCTATAAAGACAGACAATAGGATGTGTGGTTAGAGCTTTATACACCCAAGGACGCCATTGACCACATGGTTGATCGGCCATCCTGAATGGGCCATTTCACCCTTGGTCACCGGGCTACTTCATTTATGATAAACTGTATGTTGTATTATTTCTGTAGAAAAGAGATATTCACGTAGTTGGATATGGATACAGTAATTCTGTACATCTGGTTGAATGTCTGTACCCATGTGGGAGTTTCTATAAATAAAACTGGACCTGAAAGGTGGCACTGCTATTGTTGAGATTGATACAAAAATACCTTGAAGAAGTTCTGTGACAGAACCTTCTGTCAGGCCCATTAGTCTTTATAAACAGAAAATTGGAAGTCGAGAGATTCTTCAGTTAGATTATTATGGGCAAAATTATAACTAAACTAAACCTAATATTAAGTAAAAACTATACATCGGTAGCAATACTGTTGTCACAGGCACTTGAGTATTTGGCGGGACTAAAATATATTTCCATTCTTGTCTTGCCTTTGGTAGAGAAAGAGATGGAGTACATTTTAGCCCTGTCAACTGGTTTGATTAAGTTTGTGTAACTACAGAAACTGCACCATTTACATCTCAGATTGTTCCTTAATTACTTTTTCTCTGGTGGTGTAGTCATCTTTCGCCTGAATAACAGGATATGTGGTTCTGAAAAAAGTGAAATTGACCTTTATGTTTTGTGAAAATAAAATTAAATAAAAATAATGTAGTGATTAGTGGACACTCTCCAAAGACAATGACAGTAGACCTATCAATATTTGATCTGCTCATGGCATCTCATCATCATCCTCTGGACTTTTTCCCAACTCAGTTGGGGTCGGCTTTCCAGTCCAACTGTGATGCGGCTGAACTACGATATTTACAGTGGAGCAACTGTCATGGCACCTCATTATTAATATTTTTTATAAAAAAAATACTGAAATTGCAGTAATAAATGTAACTGCAGAAAACTAAAATAAAGATGATGTTAATATATCACTACAAAAGTGTTCTACAAGAAGTTTAGTGAGTAACATAAAAACACGAGATGATTTTACATTAGATATTACTGTACAAAGTTATATAGATTTTAAATGTACTATTTGCTACAAGTTAATATAATAAAATTACTACATGTACAAATATTACAATGAATACAAGTCAAAACAAAAAAAAAATACCCTCAATTCGCAGCGCAAAGGTGCCCATGATTCTGACCCCTTTGCCCCATTGAAGGATAGTTATATACATAAAGAAATATACAGGAACATACCAGGTTGGTGAGTCATATAGTGGACCCAGCCCTGACTCTGCTGCACTCCAATTCCACGCCACTCCTGCTCCGACATCAAATGATTTTTGGGCACCAGTTTTACCATTTCTTTAGGTAGCACCACATGCCTGTAAAATTTCAACATTTTTTATTTGTGTGATTTTTTACGAACTAAATGAATGCTCGATCTATTCCTTTCTTTGCTCCAAACCCTGCTCCATCATGAATCCATCATGCATTTTAGAAAATGGAGGGTAAACATTTTTACCGATGTCTCCAATCAGGGAACCTGGGCGGGTTCCCATTCAATTTCTTCTATAGTCCATTCGTTTAGCTACTTAAATAACCATAAACAATCTTGGTGTCTTTTTAATGTTTAGTTTAAAAACTCAGTATAAAAATATTCAAGCTTGGTGTACTTGTTTACTAACTGTTTTTAGAAAAAGTTGTCACGAGATTGTATACCTTTATTTAAGTACCTAAACAAATGTAGTATAAATGAGCTCGCACTGAAGAGTAAGTAAGAATACTGGGTTCCCATGCCTTCACTATTTATAATATTAGAGATAATAGTTGCATTATGATAATGTTAAACCTATTGGAGTCTGAAGAATTCTAGCCGCTACAAATATAGAAATCTTTATTTGCATGGAACAGTGTTAAAGCTTTTAGAATATTTCATTCTGTTAGTAGTGAATTAAGAACTGTAATTGCAATTCTAAGAGAGTTAACCAGATATATGAAGAAAGCAGTTGAATGAATTAAATGAGTAACTGACACCAATTAGTAAATATTATTCTGTTAATACCTTGTGTTTATAGATACCAATAACAATAAAGAAGTTAGACTAAACATTCAAAAAATATTAATATTCTGGCTGCACAACTTTAAGGATAATAGTTTGACAGTACAAAATGTGATTTGGCTCATTCCATATTGCAGATAATATTTCATGTTGTTTCATTGTAACTTCATACAACATATTTATAAAGGTGAAAATGTTTGCTAAAATATACTGTTACTGAAATAAACTACGTGAAATCATCCGATATGAAAAATTTAAGAAGTTTGAGGATAAAATTACTCATAACTTTGTTTAGGTTATAAAATTGTATAACCTTAATTAACATATTGCGAAAGAGATTTGTAAAAGTTTAATTGTAGTGTTGTCTTACCTGTATTCATGTTCTTCATCGTAATATTTCTCAGAATAATAGATATCCCTGCTGGACATGATGACACTCCAGGAACTTTCAGCGCCGCTCGGGGTTCAAGTAAACTTTCTACTAAAGTCGACACTCTTCAATAACGTGCTGGTTATCTTTATTATTCGACGCTTTTTGCAAAGCAAACAATACGCTCACAATTCTAGAATATCACAAAGAAACTTACACTGTAACAAATATGACACAGAAACGTTAACGAATTTCAAAATTCGAACTTAATAATTGCCATATGAAAAAAACAAGCTACCATGATAAAAATCGAAAATCGGATGATATTCTTGACTATTTCATTATTATGTCAAAGAAATGTCAAGTCATTGAAACTACCGTCATACGGGGTGAATAGGAATAAAATGGTCAGCTAAATTCTGTAATTAATTTCTTTCAAGCGAAACTTTGGACTTGTTCATCGTAATAATAAAATCATCAAATATCTGGTAACAGGCTTATTTGAAATTTACTAAAAGATATTATTTAAAATATTCCATTAACCATTTTATTCCCATTCACCCCGTTTGACTGTACCTATTAATTTATTATTTATGATTCGATACTACTGAAACATAACATAACATAACATAAACTCACGCCGGCATCGCCAGAGGTATTGTATATTATTTATATTTCAGTTGTATACCTAATAACTGGCGAAATGTGGGTGCTAGCACCTCTGCCTACCCATTCGGGGATAAAGGCGTGAGTTTATGTTATGTTATGTTTGTAGTTTGTCTCGGTGTTACCAGCTAAACTTGTGGCCGTAGTTTAGTAGGATATTTTTTTTGTTCCCCGTAGTTAGTAGTAGTTTAGTAGTAGGTTTCGCCCGTACAAGCTTGTAATCCAACTGCTATCTAGTTCAACGAGCAGTGTTCGTCGACTGCCGAACTAGTATTCATAGGTTGGGCAGTGGAAATATTAGCCGTATAAAATTGCAAAATTGTAACTAAAAACGTTTATTACATTCTTCTATACGTGTATATGGCGTGGCGGTAGTGCACGCGACTGCTACGCGCGGGGCGCGGGTTTGATCCCCGCTCGGTGCAATAAATTGTGTGCATGAATATGGCTGTTTGCACTGGTCTGGTCGTGTCTCGGAGAGCATGCAGCTATGGCAGTCGTTACGGGTAGTTGGAGCCCTCAAAAGTCCAACCTGTCTAACTTGGAACTTCGATATCGCCATTGGTCATTAGACCATTGGTTGTGGAGGTCAGATGGCAGTCGCTTCACGGAAAATATCGAAGTTCAACCGCATCACAGTTAGACTGGAAAGCCGACCCCAACTGAGTTGGGAAAAGGTTCAGGGAATGATGACACATATTATAAAAAACAAACAATAGCACCATTAAAGTTAGAATAATTTTATTAAGGCCTGTAGGTAAGTACTGAAAATAGAACTTTGACAGTAGTTTCATTTACTTTCATTATACATTAATTGTTTACGACTTTTACGACATGTATCCAGCGCCATCTAGCGATAGCAAGCTGAAGTACTTAAAATCAATTTAACCTGTATCGCACGAATTGAAGCTCTCGCGCTGGTTTAAATTTAATAATATATAACATTTTAATATATGTTGGATCGCGATCTGCCCGGCCTGGTCGGCAGGTCTTTCCTTTATTGGAACATCTTAATCAACCATCTAGTCTCGATCAGCCATACGTGATCCCCTGATCGGAAGTTCCTTCCTGTATGGCGAAGGATTATTTTTAATCACCTTCAGTAGTTTCTTTCATCTCTTCATGAATTCTCGCATGTTTTTCTAAATCAGTTTTCTTTTCAAACTTTGCGGGACAAGTGTCACAAACAAATGTCTTCCCAGTATGGATTAAATGTATATGACGTTTGAGGTGCGAAGCGCGCGTTAATCTCAATCCGCATATGCAGCAGACATGCGGCCTATCTCTAGTGTGAGTTAACAGATGCTGTTTCAAGTCGCTGCGAGTAATAAAGGCACGTCCACAGGTATCACATTCAAAATTCTTCTCTCCGGTATGTCGCCTACAACCAGATGTTTAAATATAATACTTTTAAATGGGACATTGAAATACGCCTAGGTAAATATAGTTTGTGCCTTTGCACACGGTGTGAATTTTTTTTATTATACTCCTTGCTGTACACCAAGTAAATATTTCCAAAAGTAAGTAATAATTTATATTTGATATTTCAAGATCCAATATTCCTTATATATAAGCCTTACAACCTCATTTTGATCACTATCAAGGAGAAAATGCATGTACTTGCTGCACAAGTTTTTTTACAATTTGAAGGTAGTCAAATAATTAACCATAAAGAAGATTTGTAATTTTATTTCTAAATTTTCTTTTACAGTAAAATCTAAGTTTTGGTGTTTCTTCCTTTATACATTCACAAAAGTTTTGATCTCTAGCTACATTGAGTTGCATTTGCCCAACGTCAAAACTTGAACTACTGCTAAGTTGTTGGCGGAAACATCGGAATCGCATTTAAAAAAAAATGCCAGGTTTGGATGAATGAATTGATGATTATTACCCAAAAAGCTGCCAAAACGTCTAAACAAATCTGGATTAAACGTGGTATGATAAATATAAGTGATGGCATATAGTCTACATTTTTAAACAACTTCAAAAGGAGGAGGGTCCCAATTCGTTTGGTACTATTTATGCCTAAAAAACATTGTTTCCAGGATCAGAATACCATGCAGCGGAGCTGTGGGCATCAGCTAGCAATAAATAATCACCTTGTGTGGTACTGCAAGTGTCCTACAGTGCGGAAAGACCGTGGACACAGCAAACACTGGTAAGGCATCTGACCAGTGTGTTTGAGTCTATGTGTAGCCAGACCAGCTGATTGAGCAAAAGATTTACCGCACACCATACATTGTATAGGTTTCTCGCCCTGAAAAATATGTTTCAAAAAATTAAATAAGCAGTGTATAAAGTTTATATTATATAAACTCTTTTGCTCACATTTTTTATGTTTTTGTTACATAAGAAAACTATATATCATACGAACAATATTTTTGTTTAGAGAGGGATACATTATTATTGTTAACACACTTGTACTTCTCCACAATATTTATTATTTCACCTAACGGGTTTCGCCTTTGAGGCGCTGTTAAGTATAACAATAAGTTCCACCGGGGCCATCAATCAACAGTATAAACAATCTTTAAAGAAGTATTTTACTCTTTAATCAGTATTATAATATATTAAGCACTTACAGTGTGTATTCTTAGATGCACCTTCAAATGTTCTGCCAATGAAAAATTTTTACCGCAATGTGAACAAGAGAATGGTCTTTCACCTGTATGAGTCCTTAAATGAGTCTTTAGACGGAATCTGTAATCATTATAAAATTTTCTTTACCATTACTTCACAAAGCATGGTTTATCATCATTCATTATTTTTAGGGATGATCAGTTTGAATTCTTTTCTAACTAGGTTCCTTCACCAGAAATAGTACCATGTGCCTATACACGGTGATTTTATAGTGGTTTCGGAAAAAGAATATTTTGTTTCATACAGTTTCGGTAGCAAAATCGGCTGGAAGTTTTAATATTGAAAGAAAAAAAAATTACTTTATGTATGGCAATAATGTACAGGTGAAGAGAAAAATGTATGGGACGTGTAAAAAAAAATTTTTTTTCGCCAAATTAGGACTTCCTTAGGCTTTTACTATCGAAATTGAGGCCAAAATCTTTTTTTCCGAAACCACTATAAAATCAACCGGTATATTATATACCCATTGTGCGAGGTATTAACAGATCTCTGTAATCTGATTCATTAATGACTGAAATGTTCATTATAACAGACAAAGAAATTAATTTATTAAAAATAATATCCAACAATCAATTAGTCTATTGCAGTCCAATACTGGACATAGGCCTCTCCCAGCATGAGCCATTGCCCCCAACCATCCGTTTCTGTGCCCCTTAAGGCGTAAAGAATTTGGAATGCTTTAAGACATGGTTTAGTAGCTCAAGTGATCAAAGCATACTTCCGAGTCTTCCCCCTTAAGTCTCATCTAGACATTTGCTTTTTCAAATTTAAAATCGATTTGAAAAAGTTAGCATATTATTGCCTAAAAATTTCACTAAACAAATTATTTATTTATTTATGATTTTTATTTACATATATTTATTTTATTATTTTTATTTACTTATATTTATTATTTTTACCCGACTGCGCGACGCAAAGGAGGGTAGGTATTGTGTTTATCAGTATGTATGTATGTATGTATGTTTGTTTCTATGTGGCGTTCTAGAGGCTAAACGCATAGGCCGATTTTGATGATTCTCACGTCAATTGATTCGTCTAACAAGCCCAGTAGTTTAAAATTCATACAATACTCACAGTCGGGGCCCATTAAAATTTTCCAAATCAATCTTCCCAAGGCGCCCCGACTGTGAGTATTGTATGAATTTTAAACTACTGGGCTTGTTTCTTTCTTTTTAGTTTTTATTTAATTAATTTTTTCACGTAGTTTTCAAAATTATGGTTTTACGCAGTCGGGCTTTTTGGTTTTCTTTAAATTATTTTTTTATTATCTACATATATTTTATAACATACATATTTTTTTTCTTTTTTTTTTTATAAAATTGTTACAGAAACAGACATCACATTGATGACACTATGACTATGATTTTACAAAATATATAGCATTTTAAACCTGAAGTCCACTTACATCTGCACACAGAATTTATGTTGAGTTCAGTGCCAGTTTAACTATTACTTAGCTATAAATATAAGTAAATTATGACTAATCAAATCAAATCAAATGACAAAATAAATAAACAGAAAAAACAGTCCTCCTCTAGCTGTTTACCATTTTTATCTATTTACTATTCACTAACTATTCTTGTCTAGCTATTTACTAACAGATAGGAATTCAAAAAAAATACCTTGACGACATAACTTTTCCACATGTAAAGCATTGTTGCTTTTGAGGTTTTTGAGTCTTTTTTAAATCCACTTTAGAATTAACATCACTTACTGTTGCCAGCTCTGTCGTCTCTTCTATAAGATCATCAGGTAACAGAGCTTGGATATTATTATCAACACTCTCGTCAATTAATAAAACTTTGTCCGTTTCACTCTTAGGCGATAGAGTATCTGCACTATCAAACGTATATTTAGTATTTTCCAATATGCTTATATCATCTTCTTCTTTTAATTTTCCTTCATCACATTGCTGCATCCATAACGATCTCAGTTTTATATCATTATTCTCACAAAGTTGAATAAATTCTATGCAGTCATTTAATTTTTGCACACATTTTGGACAAATAGTTTGAGGTAAACCATCCCCTGGGGTAATCTGGAAAATAAATGAGTCAGTTACTGAGAATATTCTAGCCCCCATTTTATAGTAAATAAATAATAAATGTAATGACTTCCTCACCTGTACTTTTGCTAAAGACATAATTTTATTAGATATCATTGAAATACCACGCTTTTTGAAAATATTTATTAATAAACCTTGTCCTAAACATATTCTACATATTTCTGAAGTCATTTTTTAAAATTCCGTTATAAACATAGAATATTCGAAGCACTTAGGTATAATTATGCAGAACTTGGCAGTCACAAAATATTTGGGTAACCTTAATATATTGTTTAATACTAGGTTTTATAGCCTATTCTGTGCACTAAAGTTTATATGTATAATACACTGACGGACTCATAAACTGCATCAAAGTAATAGACGACTTTGAAATAAATATTTTAACCAAGTATGCATACTTTCTATACAGATTTAAATTGAAACCTCTAGATTGGTTCGTGAACTTTAAAACAGCGTACCTAGGGTCATATCTTTAAGTTTAAGTTTATGTACTGGAAAGTACCTTAAGACTTTTTTTGAAGAAAAAACAGAAATTTAAGAAAAATTGGTTTAATTAAAAAATTGGTTTTACCAATAGACACAAACTTTATGCAAGGGTTTATTTGTGTTTTAATAAGGTGTATTACCCCCACGTGCCCTTATTACGGATTCTAATCGGTTCCGCATAGATTTTATAAGGGTTTTTAAAAGATCTTGCGGAATATTGTCCCATTCTTCTGAAAGTGCTGTTCTTAGTGCTGCCACTGTCGTGGGCGAAGGGTTTCTCGCATATACAGCTCTTTTTAAATTGTCCCAAACATGCTCGATGGGATTAAGATCCGGGCTGCGTGCTGGCCAATTCATTGTACGTATCCCAACCTCTTCGCAATAATGTTGAACTTGTGCAGCTGCATGCGGCCGGGCATTATCCTGCATTAAAGTAAAATTTTCGCCTATGAATCCCATGTAAGGCACCACGTGATCTTCTAATATCTCTGTTATGTAGCGATGTGCTGTCAAACCCCCTCTATTACCGTTTTGATGGACCATGTCTATGAACACAAGTTCTGTTCACCCGTTCATCGATATGCCAGCCCAGACCATACATGAACCGCCTCCAAAAGGAACACGCTCCTCAATGCAACTTTGAGCATATCGCTCCCCACGTCGACGATAGACTCTTCTGCGACCATCTGCACCATATAAACATGTCCTACACTCGTCCGTGAACAATACAGAGGCCCACTGCTCTTCTGTCCAATTCAGGTGATGACGCGCAAATCTTAAGCGAGCTTGTCTGTGAGCTGTAGACAACTTTGGACCATTTGCTGGTCTAAAAGGGGTGATATCCGCTTCCTTTAACCTTATTCTTATTGTTCGTGCACACACGTTTACTCCACGCACTTCATTAAGCTCGGTTTTGATGTTAACTGACGTGAGGAAACGATTTCGCAGGGAAGTTATAACAATAAATCGGTCATCACGACCTGTGGTTGCTCGAGTTCTGCCTGTACCACGTCTCCTCCTGTAAGAACCTGTCTCTACAAACCTTCTGTATATTCTAGAAACCGTAGACTGGTTTAAATTTAAATTTCTACCAATCGTTCGTTGATCCAAGCCCTCCCGCACCAATGCTACAATTTGTGCCGCTTGTTCGGACGAAGTATCCATATTATGGTTCAAAAACTCTCGATGTGTTAAAAAACTAACCCAACAATTATGCTGGTAACAATAATTCAATTGACAAAACAAAAAAAATCAATGAGAATCAATTTAAAACTTTGCTATAAATAACACGCAAATCTGATACTACAAGTAAATTTTCTTTTTCCGGCTATATTCATTTGTTTTACTGCAGTTCTATTTTTAAATTTAATTTTATTTTAAGATTAAGAGCCAGTCTTTCCATATTTATATAATTTAATCTAAAAAGTTTGCATACTTATTATAAAAAATCCTTTTAGAGTAAACCTGAACTTTGATGCAGTTTATGAGTCCGTCAGTGTAATTAATTGTGGTTAAATAAATAAATAAACAAACAACCATTTTGTTTTGTTCCTTCAACTGACTGAATTGACGTAAGACAGCTGATGGATGACTGTCACCCAATGCTGTCACCAAAGAGTAAATAAGCACAGAACGATAAATAAGTGAGAAACAAGATTTTTTGGATCTTATTATAGGTAGTTAGGACCGTACTTGATCCATAATATCCCTGTGATACTATTCAATCAAATCCGGGGTTAAACTTGTGCTTACGCTAAGGTAGACGAAATTATATATTACGATTTAAATACATACATTTACAGCATATAATTATAGTAACGAGTTGTTGTCCAGTAGGTATTTTCCAGTGGTTTTTGCAATGATCAGAAAATGGCGCTAGCATAGCTTTTGGTACTTTTAATTTGCATTGCTTTTGCATTTGCAACATGCGCATGGTTAGTTCCAACCTATTACATACAAGCTACAATACATGCATTTTCCGCTCAACTCTATTATACTTTGTAAAATATAGCATGGGTCCTATGACAGATGTCAAAATGAGGTTCATAGGGATGTCCGAAATTCGATGAAAATATCGATACTACCAGCTATTATTGATGCATGTTACATATAATTAAGTTTAGTTTAATTGTATGTATGTATTTAATTGTAATGAGAACGGAATATACTTAGCATACAAGGCGTCGGCACTCGTACTGATGAGAATGAGTGGAGTGGATCAGTGGAAATTCATATCAAACAAGATGTTGGCGCGTGTATGTTATGCCTATATCATGGCCGAAGAGCCAAACGCGGCGTGTCTTCTTAAAAAATCCAAAAACAGGTTCAGGGCGTTGATGGATTGAATGTGGAATTTTATTTACTCAATATTATTTAGGATCAAGTATATTGAAATATAAACATTATTATGATATTAAAATACCTAAGCAATAAGATTAAATTCTAATTATTTTTTTCTTATATTAATTTCAATTTTAAATTAAGCTTTATTCAAAATATGGATAGTTCATATTATATGGTCACGATGATTCATCGCCCATCACTAATTAGCTCGGTATGCCCATAAAGTATGACATTGACAGCTACTACATTCAATAATAGAAAATTCAAAACTTCATGTGCGGGATTTCACTGACAGCTGTCATAGGACCCAAGCTACATTTTACAAAGTATAGGTCATAGGTCAGCTGATACTGCCAACTGTCCAACTCAGAGATGACAGAAACTTCAAACAAACATCTGGCCGAATTAGGTACATTACCCCAACTCGACTCAAGTACAAGTAGTTGCTCCAAGTTAGACCCAAGCCAAGTCGCTCTTTTGTTTCCTTTGATAATTTAATTTGATCCACATTTCGTAAAATGACTCCTAAGTTGTACCATTTTAAGTACAGTGGTCCTTCACGTGGTGCTTTACTTGCGGCAAGGGCTATCGGAGTACCAGTAGACATTGAAAATATTGATCTGTTTAAAAAAGAACAATTAAAAGAAAGCTTCGTGAAGATAAACCCACAACACTGTGTGCCAACTTTGGACGATGACGGCTTTGTTATTTGGGAAAGTCGGGCTATAGCCTGTTATTTGGCTGATAAGTATGGAAAGGATGACCAGTTTTATCCTAAGGATCTGAAACGGCGGGCACTAGTCAACCAGAGATTATTCTTCGATAGTTCGTCTTTATATGTCAAGATTAGAGCTATATGTGTAAGTAAAGTCATGTTTTTTTGTTCTGCTTTTTAATCAGTCTCAATTTGACCTTTGATAAATTTAAGTGTTCATTATCATGTTGAAATAAAAAAAAATACTTAAACAAATATGATAAGAAACGAAATTGAGATTCTTTCTACAGTACAATATTAGTAATACAATACTAATTGTTTTCACACTATTTCCAAAGTTACGAAACTTGTGTCATTAATGTTGCCCGAATGTTGATTTACAGTTCCCAATATTATTTCTGGGGGTGAAAGAGATCGCCAAACCATTAAAAGATGACTTGAATGCATCTTTTGGCTTTTTGGAGACTTTCCTGACCAATAGTCAATGGACTGCAGGTGAACAACCTACTATTGCAGACACATCTATTTATTCATCGGTCTCTAGTATTTTGGTAAGATTTTATTTTACTTTTATTTGAACAGGAGTAAAAAGATAAATATGTTGATTACTTAGTTTGTTTGGTTCAGTTTTAGAACCAAACTTTTTATTGGGATGACTTATAAGAGAAATTAAAATAAGGGCAGTCTAACAGTGGGAAGGTATGCCGCCCCCCTCCAACTCATCGTCAAACATCTCTTAAAAACTACCTATAAAAAATTGATTTTGATTGTATTATGTACCTACAGCACTTTTAAAGATACGTGGAAACATGAGGGGGATAGTTGTTAAAATTGTGCAGTGAATATTTTCAAACATAGAACCCTAAAATTAATAACAAAATCAAATAAGTGTTAAACTGTTCATATTCCTAACAAATATCACAAATAAATCAAGTGCGGACATTTTGCGTTACTAAGGTACAAATGATCTGCCTATTTTTTTAGAACTATTTGTAAAAATTTATGTGAAAAATATTTTTGTAACTGAGTGTGTGATACTGCTATTGCCAAAAGGAAAGGCCTTTAATACATCTAAGTACATTCAGTATCTTCTTCTTTTGAGCAAATTTTTAACTTCCCTCTTTGTAAAAGAATGTTTTCCTTTCCTCTCCTCTGTAAAAATTCATTACTGCCCATAAAGGTTCTCGACATTTAAGATAATCATAATCATCATCTTATATATTTTCAGGCAGTTGGTTGGGATATCTCAAGTTTCCCAAACATACAAAGGTGGGTGAAGCAATGCTCTGATCTGCCTGGTGCTGCAGAAAACGACGAAGGTGCTAAACTTTTTGGTGAAGCTGTGCGAAAGAATCTCGAATAAAAGTGTGGCTCTATTGTCTTATATTATATTTATATTTTTGTTACAATTATATATTATGAATGTTGAACTTACATTTACACATTTTACACAATAAACTTGCAATACAAATCGAATCTATGGTGTAATTTTGATTTTAAGTGTATATTATTGCCACCTTAGCACATTAAAAAAAAACAGTAAAGTTGCTAATAAGGCAGGCATACTTCTCGGAATTTTTTGAGGTTGTAAGTCCTGCCCATTAAATAATCCATCACCATCATCAGTTTCTTGGTTTCATAAAAAGACATTTTACATTTTTGTGTTGATGGGAATTTGATAATATAAAGCTATAAACTTAACAATTGCTTAACTACAAAAATGAAGATTACCTAAACTGAGTTTAAAAACTAACTTTCGAGTTTGAGCATCATTCAATTATTTTAATTGATCAAAAGTATCATATTATGTGAACGTAATCGCATAATACATTGACATTAAGCAAAGAACTGAAGTGCTAGTGAAAACGTATAGGGGTGTACCCAAAGCTCTAAATTCAAAACCTTTGGCTATTTGGAATGATAATAATTGGTATAAAATATGACGTGTTCTTTCTATACCTACATGTTAAGTATAAAACTTTAAAACCATTTGATGCTCAGGCCCAACTCTCCTTTTTATAACGGTTTCACACTTGTATCCATAGTCAGACATAATTTTGATTACTTCCTCTGGAATGTTTTCTTCAATGAGTAGGAGATACAGAACTCCATCATCAGCAAGTTTCTTTGGTATCATTGCAAGGAATCTGTCTGTTATTTCACGACCTTTAGTACCTCCCGCCCAACTAGCACTAATACCTTTACCTCCGCATTCTTCACTCTCAGTTACGACATAAGGTGGATTAAATATTATAACATCAAACATTTTATCCATGAAATTGCCCGCCAAATCCATATTGGAAACGTCCAATAAAACTTTATTAACCTGTGCTGTGCCTTTAGACAACATACAAGCATGTATATTAATATCAGTACTCATACAAAAAGTTTGTGGGAATGCCATTCCAAAGGCTGTTATAATAACACCACTGCCTGACCCAACTTCCAAACAAAAAACAGGGTTTTTTGCTTTTAAAAATTTTAGATCTTTCTCTATAGCATCAATGAGTAAAAAACTGTCTTCTGCTGGCTCATAGACTTGGTCAAAGTCAGCCTGTGTCATATGAGTTAGATATGGCGTCTCCATCTTTCTAGTTGATACTGCCTCTGTCCGAAATTGCTACGCTTGGTCCCTGTTCAGGCTCTTGCGGCGATGGTTCAGGCAATACAGTAGTACGTACACTTTTCTCTTTATTTACTATTCGTCGAATTTCATTCAGTCTATCCTGAAAATTTCATGTAATTTGTTAATATGAGTTACTCTCAGAACACCACCTCTATTTTATGAAAATAAAAATATTTGCAAAAATATGCCCACAATTATACAAGTAATCTATTGCTAGATATATATACTATATGTGCAGGCAGTGGTGCATTAACATAACACTATATTACTACGTAAAAAGAAGTAAGCCTATTACTGTCAAGTAAGCACTTTGGCTTGGGCTATACGGTTACTGTCAGATGAAGGACAGTTCACTATATTTAGTCTCAGGCCTATCCAACAACAAAATATGATAAAATATCTTACCACACCACCTATAACATGTATTACCATATACAATGGTTGGTGAAATGTGGCTGTTAATTCACCTCTGCCTACTCCTGAGGGTAATATATAAAGGCGAGAGCATATATTTGTATGTAAATATCTTACCTGTGATGCTTGCAAAACATTAAGGACAACAGTAACTTTATGTTTGCATGATATTAGCTTCTTCACATAAGGATCCAAGTCTGGATGATCGTTCAGAGCTGATCGGACATTTTGGAGCTCTTCATTCAGTGATTCTATCTGTTGTTTCAGTTCTAGTTGGGATATTCTAAAAATATTTAATAAAATAAAAGTAATTGTTGATTTTTAAATCCTTAAACATTTTATAGACAATTAGACAGTGAATTATGTATAAAATCATTTAATGCAAACGAAATTTAATGAAAAATTAAATAGGAGTTTTAAAACCATAGAAAAACGTGAGTTTAATTAGACTGCGTGTAACAGATCCTTACATGTAAATCTGACCAGTGGGTAACTATAACTGCTAGTTGAAGATTACGAGGAATTTGTGTTCCTTTTTCTCACCTTGTAGCCCTGACTCTGTCGTCCAGCTGATCAACTGTGGGTTTTAGAAAACCAAGCAGTCCTTCTGCAAGAGTGTCCCTCGTTGGGTTATCAAGCAAGTTACCAGTATTCTCATCTGCAGATGTGGTAGTACTTTCAGTGTCATCCATTGCATACGTATTAATAATTAAAAGCGTTATTTCATTTCAATTATGAATAATAACAAAGTCGTCCTGCGTCCAAGATTTTTATTAAAACATGAATGACATGATATGTCACAACTAGAGGGATCTCGATACGATTTTATCATAATCGATCTTTCGATGTCAGTCGATTAACAAACTCAAACCCAAGTTACCTCGAGTTTAGTTCTTCGTAATAATATATACGCGTTGTTGTTGGTTGTATTTATGAACGAACCAAGTCAATAAGCCCATACATAATTATAATACTATTAATCAATTTTTTATTACTCAAATGTTGTTTCATGTACATTTTTGGTGTTTAGTTTTCCTGGAAAAAAAACAAACCTTTCACTTATGTGCATCTAGCAAACCCAAGTTATAGAACTCGAATATAATAAGAGAAATTTCGCATTGAATTAAATCGAGTTATAGTTTATTCGAGTTATAAGTACCTAGTACCTATACTTAGTTCACTGAATAGTACATCACTAGATCACTCACTTTTAAAAATAAAATATTTAACGCCATGAATATATGTCTTTAAAGCCAAACCAACTAAATGGCATAACCACGGAAGACTTCGTACTTCGTTGTTCTGTGGGCATAAGCAAGGCTACTTAACCTCAGTTTTGCCAAAGGGGATATTAACACCTGGCACTACTAGTTTTAAAGCTATATAATGACTATAAAGTCACCACTGTTGTTAGTCGTTTTAACCTGAGAACATTATTTGATGATTCTGTTTTTACAATGAACTAGTCCAAAATTTCGCTTGAAAGAAAATAACTACAGAATTTAGCTCACGGTTTTATCCCTATTCACCCCGTTTTACTGTATAAGGAATAAAAGAATCAGTTGAAGATCTATAAACGCTTTAATATTAAGAGGCACATACAAGGCAGTTCATTAAACCAGTACCATTCGACTTATACTAAAATATGTACCTATTACTAAGAAATACCTACTATTGCGACTATGTAACTACAACACATTACATAATTTTACTAATTGTTTAGGATAATTTTCTATCTAAATTGAGCAAGATAACACTGTTCAGTCATAGTTATAGGCTTTCTTTATTCGGATTTACAAAAGTCCTAGTTATACTCGACGGAAATGGTGGCGTGGTTTTTTGGCGTTGGAACACCAATAGAAGTTAGCCTATACGCTTATTATTTGTTGTAATATAACAGAGAAGATCCGCAACCGAATTTCCGTGAAGTGCAACGTAGGCCCAATAACGATTGATTTTGTGACAAAAATACAATGGCTCTGAGTTACTAACAAGGAACTTTTAAAGAAAATTGTGGATTTGTGTTCCCGGTGCTTATTAAATGAGTATAGATTAACATTTAATCTAAAATATATACTAAGTTTTGGCGGTGTAATATTTGACACTAATTCTAGTCTTTATAAAGCTAAGTTCATGCATAACGGTTTCCAAGTAACTAGTTTACATCGTATCGATAATCAGTTTCATCTGTTCTTTTACGTGTGATTCCATGTCAACAAAATCATTCAAAATATCTTCTATCATTTCGACTAAAATTGTTGGCCATTGTACTTCTAATACCCGCAATCTTTGCGCAGCACCGCAAGCTAACTCAATGGCATGAGACAACTGACCGCGGCCACGAACACGCCAACTCATATCCTCCTGTAATTATAAGTAAATCGTTATCATTTGAATTCTCTACCCTTTAGAATAAGCAAAATTCGTCATGGGTTCGTCACCTGTGATACGTGTCCCTTTTTATATTGCAATGCTTCTTTTGCTATAACATCTCGTAATGCTGGGTCAGCTGCACGTAACCAAGCTTTAGCACTAACCGAGCTATTCCCACTTCTTCCCAATCTGGATAACAGAGGTTGCAGTGGAGCATCAGGTAGTGCCCGCAACACTATATCGCTAAGACCTTCATAAGTTCTGTTAGCCAACTTTATTTCTTCTTCAGTAACCTGTAGTTATTTATAAAATTATGAATTGTGATTTCAATGTGCAAAAACAATGGCAAATTAATCCAATAACTTACTGGTTCATCATTAATTTGTTTCAAGCCCCAGTGAGCAAGTCTATATACTGCATATTCTCGCCAAATTTTTGCATGAATGGGATTACCTTCCGGTAACACCGTTAGACCAGCAAGTCCTCGTAATTCAGCTAAAGAATGTAATTGACCTAACCACTGTATCCCCGTAGCTCGAACAGATATAGTGTCAATATTTGGAAATCTGAAATCAGTGGATAATACTCTTATGTATAGAATTTTGATGGTGCAAGTAACTATTTTATTTTAAAGTCTATACTAACTTGGTTTTCAATTCAGGTAGACATTGTGCTACTGCGTTGTAATGCACATAGTGAAATGCAGCTCGGGTAACTGCGCGCGCACGTTCCCAATCCCAATCTCGGGAAAGACGACGCACAGCACCAGCGCCCCATACACTTACCACACCATCACAGACTTCTACCAAGTAGTCCACTCCTGTAGTGTACAATGTTATTAGATACCTACTCAAAATTCGTCCATTAAAGTAGTGATTTATTTAAAATATACTGACCTTGTTCTCTATCTTTTGAAGCAGGCATTGACTTTGGTACGGGTTCAGAAGATTTAAAATTGGCCAAATTAATATTCTTTGCAGCTTTTGATTTAGCTGTTGAAGCTCTAGTGGCAGAAGATGCTCTTTCACTTCTACGTGATATTGTAGCACTCCTTATATTTCTTCCCATTCTACTATTAAGAGAACCTTCGCGACGAAGAACTTTACTGTTATGGTCACTACTCGATGTTGATGAATTGGTTACGGAACCGACATTTGTACTACTCGAAATATTGCTAGCATTCTCACTTATATCAGAATTTTTTGATTTAGATCTACGACTTTCAGGATCGCATACCGACTTGGAACGCATCGTGCTGAAGTTTTCTCGACGTCTTAAAGCAGTTGGTAGACGTCTAATATTTCTTTTAGTAGTTTCTTCTTCAGTATCACTACTTGAACTAGGCAGTGAGCTAAATGACGAATCAATGATTGGATCCACACTGGAAATACTTTCCCAACGTTTTAATAATGGCTCAGCACCGTCTGAAAGCTTTACGTTTTCTAGTGAAGAAATTATGGGAAGTAGTATAGGTGGCAATCGTAAGTCACTGCTAGTAGACGTAGAATGAGAAGCATCAGTATCTTGAGATGCACTCCGATCAGAAAAGTTTACTCGCCGTTCCGATGTCTTTTTTGCAGTAGCACTCCTTTGTAATTTTCGCATAGGTGATGGTCGGGGAACATTTTCTGCAAGTGGTTTTATGTTAGCCTCACTGTTGTTATTTTTACAATCTGAGTCCTCAGTTTCAGCTTGTTGCAAAGTTAATACAACATCAGGAAGGCCTGCCACATCCATTGTTTGTGTGCAACCTGTTTGTGTAATTGCCGTTGTTGCTTCTATAGCAAATTCTTTTTCTTCGTCACCGTTTTTATTTGAACTTGTAGCAGTAATGAAACATTTATTTTCAGACCTAATAAACAAGAGTAAGTTAGACATAACAGTTTTGGTAATCATTAAGAATTATTTTCATTATTGAAAGCTGTTAGTACACTTATAAAAAAATGGACTAAGTGCATATTTGATATGAATTCAGACTGAGTGTTTGCTGTAGTATTTCGTTATTGAACACAATATGTTTGCATCAAAGGTTTCCATTGTACTCAATATTTTAAATTAGCCTTGGTAGAACAAACGTCGAAATCGAAGAATACCTGTTCAGAAAATGGTAACCGAGAAATATGAAAATATTAATCATGCAGGTTTCAGGCATTCTAGAACAAGAAGCATAGTAAAAGTATGTCAATGATAAAATACAGCCTAAAAGCTTAACTAGGCATCATCATCATCCGTAGCGTTAGTCCCTGTCGCATCCAAAGCATTCACCTCGGAGTCCGGGGTCCGTTAGTACCCTCGTAAAACATGTGATATCGGCAATTTCATGTACGGTCCTGGCTAGCTATCGTAATCGTTTACTGGTATAAGAATTAGAACCTGAGTAATTCCCAATTAGTGCGAGCATTATTGATGATTTGATCACGCCTTGCTTCTTGTTGTGCTGCTCCACCGAGAGCGCAATATGCCGCATGGGCAGCCTCTTTATTACTTCGCCATGCCATGGCAGCACTACGAACCTGGTTATAATATTTTATTGGTTAAATCACAAGATAGAGTATTGTCATACGGTTAAGTTCGTCTTGATTCAATTTATATAATGCGAGTAGTTGAATTTCACACCTGTTCAGTTACATGCATGTTGCTCAATGTAAGGATATTTGGCAGATAGGAAACAAGAAATGGTGTACAATCGCCACCTAAAGCCACCGGATTTCCATCTAAAGATACCTCTATAAGCGAAACTGCTTCTGCGAGGGATGACATGTCTTCTACACTGAAACGTTTACAAAAATAATGTCTCATTCGTAGGTGCACTTTTTCATACATCATTTTTATAAAATTATCAGCTTATGTTTTACCTTTGTAAGTCATTATTACCGAGATACAGTTTTTGTAACTTAGGCGTGTTTTGAAAGCCGAGCAATTTTCTTAAGCGATTTCTTTTCAAATTCAGTTCCCTTAGAGAAACTAAACCCTGAAGATCCGTTTGTCCGATGCATTTAATTTGATTACCAGCTAAATTGAGCACTTTCAGTTCACTTAAGTTAGAGAGGCCGCACACTCTTCCTATTCTATTTCCATGTAAATCTAATACTTCTAACTTTAGTAGATTTGTAAGACCTTCAATTCTTTTTATCCTGCAAACATGAAACCGGTAATTAATACCTAATATTATTTTCGGATACTGCCTGGTCGTCATTTTTATTCTTACCTGTTTTTCCCCATCAAGAGTACTCTCAAGCTAAACAGTCTTTCCAGAGAAGTAATCTTGTCAATTTGGTTATCGTAAACATCTAGGAACACAAGTTTACCTAAATCTAATGGTGATAATCCTGTCAAACTATTAATCAAATTATGCTGCAGAGATAACAACCTTAAGCCAGGCTCCCCAACTATATGAGGTATTGACGAAAGTCCTCTCCTAAAAACAGGGAAATTTTTTATTTAGTGTCATATTATTCTAAGAGGTTAACGTAGTAACAAGCGTTGAATCCACGAATTCAATCGCTGAAGATTCCAGAATATACTAGACTACCTACCTATCAAGGCTAATTCTATCTGGTAATCGATCTTTCTCTTGTGGTGTTCTAGAAAGCTGTACTTTTCCTTCTCCCACAGCTTGTAATCCAACTGTTTCATCTTTACCATCGTCTTTGTGCAAAAAATCATTTCTGTAATAGAAAATATTTTGATTAGAATAAAAAATATCAACTACCCATTTAGAGTATCGCGGGTAATGGCCTGCTGAGACGAGGTCTCGGGTTCGATCCCAAATTTTACCATGGCACACACTAATGACTTTAATGACTTTTCGATGCTTTTCGAATTTATGTGTGTATTTATCGCAGGTTTATAGTTAATGGAAAAGGCTCGCCACCTATTACATTGGGATTTAAACATAAACTGGCGATATGTGGGTGATAGCACCTCTGCCTCTGTGAGTTTGTTATGTTAGTGGCGATATATTCAATAGGTTTTCCTCCTGGTCAAACTAGGTCCTTTGGTTATATAACCAAAGGACCTAGTGATATATATCATGGATACTCAGTACCACCCTTTTGCTATATCCATTATATCGCGAATCGTAAAGAACATATATAAGTAGGTCGCAAAGAGAAAGGTAGGCCCTTTCTCTCCAACCGTTCAAATCCATCAATAGTATTATGGATACAATAGTGACCTACTTTTATATACCCCACACCCCTTTCGATAAACAGTAAAATAGATACGAATGTTAATAAGCAGTCAACTGTACATCATTAAGTATCTACCGACGTCAGTGCAACTGATGGTTGTCTGTATTTATTTTTTTGTATTTGTTTACCTAAATGGTGTCTACTTGCCAAACTAGAAAAACTTAATGTTTGATTTGCTTAACACTTACCCCGATAGCGTTGTGTGAGATCGTTGCGCTAATGCTAATCTTGGATCTGTTAGTGCAGGTCTAATTTGAAGAAATTGTCGACCGTCTCCACCTGCTCCTGAATCTACTCGGGGACCACCAGCGTCAAGAGATTGTGCTGATCTGCCTCTTGTACGAAATGCTATCTTCCTTACCTTCATAAAAAATAATGATGATGATTAAATACACATTTATAAAGTTATGCACCTCTATTGCCTTAACTACTCACGTTTCCACGATTATATGTGATAGGCATATTTCTAGAAAATTATATAACAATTTAAAAACTGCTTAGGAAACAATTGGCCCCATTTGATACAATGTTATTTTATGAAAATAAATTCGTATAAAACACCCTAGGTACATTTTAACTGTAATATTATTTTCAATACAAATTACTTATTATTATTAACTAACTAAACTTCGATACAGGTTGCTAAGTTACAGACAGTACTTACAATATTAATGAACTTGATTCTATTTTGTAAAGAATCTAGTTGGTGGCTGTAATATAAATGAAACTTGAATTAAGTATTCATAATCTTGTTATTATAAGTGTAACTTATGTCATGTCTAAGCACCATTATTTTTTATATTACCTATTTTTATGATATTTTTAAACGAAAGCTTGCATGATTTCTTTCAGTTGGTAGCACTGCAAGTTCTTGCGAGTTCTCGTCTCGCTATTTTTCTCAAACTGTCAAAGTCAGATTAAAAACAAAACAACATCATTAGAAAAAAAATATTTGCTAGAATATTGAAAATCAATAAAATATTACTATTTGTAATTAAATGAACAGAAATTTTCGTAAATTACTTTTGTCGATACGTTCTATTAAGCATTTACTGTCTTCTGTTCACTTTGGAACCATGGTTCGATTCTTTCCGAACCCATATGACGATTATAAATCTGGAGCAAATATTTCGATCGAGCAGGATGTAATAGTTGCCCAAATCAATGAACATGTTGGTAACATTTCGAAGCGGTTACATCCAGTGCGGAAAAATGCTGAAGGAGGGCTGTACGTTGGTATAACCGGCGTATCGTTTATGTTCCTATATCTCTCAAAAAATCCATTATTGTCTACACAGAAAGCCATGTTTCTACAGAAGGCCTTTGATTACCTCAAACCTGCGCTAGAAAATTCGATTGGGGACAAAACTTCATTCTTACTCGGTGATGCTGGTACTTTTGCAATAGCTACCGTTCTGCACAAAGAATTGGGCTCGCCTCAATTCACTGAAACCCTAAGACTTTACAAATCACTGTATTCAAGTTACCTTAACCCTAAATTCCTAAAATGCGGAGGTGATGAGCTATTTGTTGGGAGAGCTGGTTACCTTGCCGGAGCTCTGTGGATTAGTCGAGAGCTTCAAACACCAATTTTTACACTTGAGGAACTTTACAAGATATGTGATGTAATGGTATCTTCAGGTCGAGAGTATTCCATGAAAAACAAAAGCCCGAGTCCATTGATGTATCATTATTATAATACAGAATACCTAGGATCCGCCCACGGGATTAGTTTTATTTTACAAATGTTGCTTAGTATTCCTGGTTATCTAACTTACAATAAAACGGCGGCTCAAGACATACAAGCATCGATTGAGTTTGTAGCATCGTTACAAAATGAGGATGGCAACTGGCCGTGTTGTATGGAAGAAATTGAATTGAATGACCATAAGCTTGTCCACTGGTGTCATGGTGCACCTGGTATGGTGTACCTTATGGCCAAAGCATACATTACTTTCAAAGATCAAAGGTATCTTGATGCTTGTGTGAAGGCGTCCGACTTCGTATGGCGGAGAGGTCTCCTGCATAAAGGACCTGGTATCTGTCATGGTGTTGCTGGCAATGGATATGTTTTCCTTCTCTTACATAGATTAACCGGTGATGCGAAATATTTATATAGAGCCAAAATGTTTGCTGAATTTTTAACTGATGATGAGTTTATCCGAGATGCGAGGCTTCCGGACAACCCAGAGAGTCTTTATGAAGGTACAGCTGGTACTGTATGCTTCCTATCGGATCTACTAGTACCTGATAAGGCTGAGTTTCCTTTCCAAGATGTCTTCTCCAATTATTGTTATAAATGAATGAAACTGCTAATGTCTCCGTATTGTGAATTTGTGATTGGTATATTTATTAATTAAATTAGTCTGTCTTGAATAATACTTTTCTTTATACAGTGGAAAATGGTTTGTAGCACTTTCTGAATGTGCTTTTATACTTCTAGATATTGCATGGTTTGAGGCAATGCAATGACTTTTTATAAGCTAATATTTAAACTAATTTTTCATTTACATGAAGTATAAAAATATCCAAACTACGTAAGGCGGCTTGTCGATTCTGCGAGCCCTTAGCAGAATAAGAACCAAGAAGAATTACGAACTTTTATTCACATCATCATGACTAATTAGGTAAACTGACGAATTAGGGCGACTGGCGAGATAACGAAACTGGACACTTAACGAAATCTAAAAAACTGACGAATATGTTAACTGACGCTTTAGGGAAAATGATTAATTAGAGAAACTAACGGGTGGCGACCTAAGTCAGGGTGTCACACTAAGCTGCAAAAGTGTGTTTGAGCAGGGTTGAGAACACACTTTTGCCATGAAACTATTTGTGAATTTTTTTTGTATTTGATGGTCTAGTTCCAGAGTGTTTAACATAACAGAGTATACGGAATAAAAATAATGGTTCCAAACAGAAATAAAGAAATTAACAGTAGGTATCTATTTGAACATTGTGCAGACACCTGTCAGTAATACGTCGCACGGTGTCCCTCAAGGGTTGATATTCGGTCCCTCAGAAGAATAAGATTCGGATCATGGAAATCGTAGCGGTTCAGTCGTGTATGGTTGTTCATTGATGCTATTTTAGATGATTATATAGATACTAGTTGAGAGTTCTTGAAAAGTACATATTCTATAAAAATGTTTACTCATAAGAAATGTTTTATTTCGGAAAACTTTAATAGGAGCCGGCCAGATGGCCCAGGTATCATTGTAACCACAGAAAAGTGAAATACGTGTATTTATATTTTCTATGTATATTTCTTCCGTGATTGTAACTATTGTAGGTATTTAGAATTCATCAATTTGTATTGTTAAATTACAATTCTGTATGAGTAATAATTAATAAACCAGAAATGACGACTCTTGCATTTTATATTCAGAATCAGATTCTATTGACAGCATAATGAAGGCTATTTTATTAAATGCACCCATTTCGTTGTCATTCACTTTTCAAAGGTATCTATTTTTTGTAGAGTACTGTAAGTTATTTAAGAGTTGATTCTCAACGGGTTTGGGTTGATGCAATATGAATTTGCATTACAATTTATTGGCTGCTTTTTCAATAGTTGAAATTCCTTTCATAATCGATACTTTAAATCATAAATTTATTTCTAATGCTGTATTCTATCAATGTTATGATAACGATATTGCTGTTGGTATTCATAAGATATTTAACGATCACGGTATCAAAGTTTCAACTGCTAAGGTTACCAATGGATATCAATTCCAAATTTCAATGTACACGTATACTAAAAGTGCGATTATTATAAATACTGCTTGTGAAGGTTGGACAAAAGTTTTAGATTCAAAAGATATCTTTCAAAATTACTCTTTTCTAATAATTTCGGAAGAATTGACAGCTACTGCTGATATTTTAACCCACTATGCCATTCAAGTTGATTCCGACGTTACAATTGCTCATAAAACCAATTCAAATATTAGTTTGTATGAAATATACAACACAGGATTTAATTCTAATGGTATATTTGAAATCATAAATGTCGGTTATTGGAATTCTTCATTAGTTATAGAAGAAAAGAGTAGGAAGAATTTAAAAGGATTAAGAATCAAAGTAGCAGCTATTATTTTATCAAAATCTGAACTGCTGATGAAAACTGTGGAACAGTACATGGAAAGACCCTTTACCAAGGTTGATACGATTCATAGATTGAAGTTCTTCACTCTTTTGAAGTATATGCGCGATATGTATAATATTAGGTATGACCTCAATTATTTTATATTTGGGCAAAAACACCAGCTAGGACATATTCCAACATATTCACGATATTGTAATGGAAGGAAGTGGAAGAAGCAAAGCCGTTGTAGAGCTCTCATATCACCTTTCCAGTAGCACTAGCATGAACTCCTATCGAATTCATAATGTAAAGGTTTCGAGAGAACGGAGCATAGTGATTGACAGTCTGCCTCTTGTGAACATATGTGCGTGTGTAGCCCGCCAATCGCAATGCTCCGTACTGTCGATACCTTTACATTACGAATTCGATAGTATTTCGTGCTAAGGCTACAGTTTACAAATATCACGACAGTAATGTGTCCTGCACCTGATTCCTTAAAACGTTCTTTTCTTATGCCGTAAGAAACGTTATAAAATTTATTTTGTAACCAATGGCGTATGAGTTTGGCGGTCCTGCAAAGCTCAGTCTGTTTATTCTCGATAAGGTGGACGAAGTTTAGAAGATACAATGATATGTCTTCAAATATTCGATCAATAATTTGGGTGAATGAAGTCACTAAGATCTTGGACACCCAAGCCAATCTCACCTGTAGCCGGTAAACTAAATTCAAAATTCGAAACAGTTCGGCAAAATATTGACGTTTGGCTGACTCGAAATCAGTTGGCAAGAGGCTCGCAGGATTTTGATAAAATTAGATGAAACATTGTTTGTTACAGCTACGATATACACCGCACGAGCTCATGGGGTTATAAACGAAACGGCTCGTTTGACGGAATGGTGGGCGCTCTGAGTCGTGGGATGGCAGAGATCGGAGGCGCACCTCTATTTTTCAGAAGGGACAGAGCTGAACACATCCAATATGTATCTGAAGTTTGGATGTCTCGGTATGCTTTTGCCTTCCAAACAATCTTTCGAGTTACCTATTTGTGATGCTGAATTACTTCACAATTTAAATACTTTAAATACATACCTAGTTACTTGAATTTTTCTTATGAGTAGGTATTAATGTGCCATGATAAAAATACCTTATGATTGTAGGTAGGTGGAGACAAGTTCTGTGTGTGTTTTTTGTAAAGAATTTCAAGTTTTATGGTGCAGCAACAATTGTAGCTTCAACTTCATGAAAGTGACTTATTTAGATAGGATAGGATAGGTAGGTACAGCTTTTAAGCTCTGGTTGAGGAGGTTGATGGTAGACAGTCCAATTAATAACGTTACAACAATAAGTTACCTACCTACTCGTAAGACCCGTCCGGGAGAGAGTGCTGGATCCATCCTTGATTCTGGAATACTTCTTCTTCTTCTTCTTCCTAAAATGGCTTCTTGTGCAAGCGAATTCACCGTAATTTCAACAATGTCAAAGTAAATGTAATACAAAAGTTTTCAAGAAAATCTTCCAGAGCCACGTTAGCCACGCCAGTAAATTTGTTTCAGTGTGATCGCCCAGTCGACCAGGACGTGTGGTTGCTGGAACTCTTATTGTGTTTGTTTTTACCTGATTTTTACTTTCTTCTTATATTCTTCAGGAACAGCTTCATATTCCGCCACCCTAAATATCCAGGTGGTTTCTACACAATATATACCCGACCGTTGAGCAACATTGTGTGGTGTTGTACATTGGCCTTTTGTGTGCTGACATCCATAGTAACTTGGCTCACATACAGGATGCAGAGTAATCACACGCGGGATAATGAATCTTCCTTCAGTCTTTCCGTTTTAATCATTTTGGGTGCACTCTGTCAGCAAGGTAAGTTATTTAAATCGCTTGTGTTAGTTTTGCCTGTTCGATTCGCTTAACTACACGCTACTCTATTAATTGGAATTCCCAGTTATGTCTATTCGTCGAGAATCAACATCTGCGAAACTGGCTACGTTTGTCGCCTGCGTATCCAGCGTTATCTTGCACCAGTACTACAGTGCTGCTCTTGTGTCATCGCTATTGATGGAAGCGCCAAGGAGTATCAACACACTACAAGCTCTTCTTGATAGTGACTTAAGAGTCGGGGCTCATGATATTGTGTACAATTTGGATTATTTCAAGGTAAATTATCTCGAAATCTTATTGGTAGGTACATACGTTGACAAAGGCAATACACATCAGTTTTCAAATTCCAATAGTCACAAATCTAGAGGCTTTTTTTTTTCTAGTGGCCGTTCGCCTCCACTTACTGATACATTATAATCATCAAAATTCAAAACTCGAATTTGAATTTTGAATATCTATAAGTATATATAAAAATGAAACCCGATTTCCGTTGTCACGACATAACATGAAAACGGCTTGACCGATTTGGCTGATTTTTATTTGTAGTTTTCTAATACTCTGTACTAGGCGGTATGAAGTTCGCCGGGTCGGCTAGTTTTATATAATTATCATCATCTTCACATTCGTCCCAGTTCCGATCGCCTCCTACACCTACATACTGTTCCATATATCTTTTAATATTCTCAATACTTAAGTCCGTCTCAATAATTTTAAGTTCTGTGATTGTGACCCGCCACATGAAATAATTTAATAAGTAATCTTTATTTCTATGAGCAGTCTCTGTGGCGTGGCGAGACGCGGGTTTGATCCTTGCTCAGTGTAGATATTTGTAAGCATTAATAGACTATGTTTACACTAGTCATGTCGTACCTCGGAAAACACGTTAAACCGTCATTTAGTTATCATACGAACATCTATCCTATCAACCGCGGAGCAGTTGAACTGAAAAAATGCGGACCGTGGACTTTGAGGTGACGGCTACGGAGGCGACCGGGGTTAAGGCAGTTATTTCCTTGGGCATTTCGTGACTCATTGTGATAACCTCGTTCAATATGATTACCTATTTTAACAATTTACCATATTTTCCAGCGTACCACAGACCCTGTCGCCATAAAACTATACAACCGTAAGGTTCACACCTCCAAACACTACAATTTCTTTCAAGCAGCAGAAGGCATGTCTCTGGTCAAAGAAGGGGGCTTCGCTTTTCATATCGATACTGTAATTGCCTTTCCGATAATCCAGGAGACGTTCCAAGAAAAGGAGATATGTGAAATTGAACTCGTTCAAATGTACCCATTGCAGAAATGTGGCGTGATAATTAGGAGAAATTCTCCTTACAAAGAGTATATAAGTTATGGGTGAGTTTATTGTCTTAAAGTTATTACTGGGTTTTTATATCACTATAATGGTGCGTGGCACACGAGTACACGGCACGGCATACTCGTGCTACCGACTCTGTAGGAGCCTCTTCTAATAACAGCCCATAATATTATATGGTTTGAAGTCGCTTGGAATAACCACAGCAGGGAGTTCTGTGGTCGCTCATTCACGACCTGTGGTTCCAAGTTCATAGTGTAATCGAGACTATTGGCTCGGACCCAGGGTTGTCATTATACCTTCTCCTTATAGTTTGGTCTATAGGTACCTTTTGTTTTTTTCTGTACTAAAATTCCCATGGGTACCTCCATCCGCGCCGGAACTATGTCTAGCAGTACACTCCGATAAGCTAATTTGACTGGGTAGGGAGAGAAACACAAGTTGAGAAGTTTAGTGTTGATGTATCAATTCATGAAAGGTGTGCTTCAAACCTTTGGGTGTACCAAATCACAAGTCTCTGGAGCTGCTTGTGTCTCTGCGCCAAACGGACCAGGAAACCACATAATGAATCAATGGATTATAAAAATTTCTCTCATTTTGTAAATGGTTTTTTTTATTTTTCAGGATTCGTAAAATGTATGAAGCGGGCTTACTTCAGCGCATCCAAGCTGTGACGGATGTTCAAATGCCCAAATGTCCACACACTCCCGACGCAAGCGTGTATTGCGTTGGCATTAGAGAATTCTCAACACCGCTATTGGGTTTGACAGTCGGTATTGTATGTTCTCTGATAATATTTATGGCGGAAATACTAGTTCATAGGAGCTTCAAGAGAAAATGTGTACGGTTTCTACAATAAGAGAGATACCTATGTTTATTTTTATCGTGGATTCGTTGTGTTTATGATTGCAACCGACGCCAAGGTGAACTCTTAGCTTCCGGTTTTTCTTCTTCACTTGCACGACATTCGTTCAGGAGGCGTCCTTGGTGGCATATAGGCACACTGATATATGCAATGCATCGTGGCGAGGCCATTAGCACATAATATATGCCACCCTCTACGATGTAGACCTACTTGTGCCTACCCACTAACAGTGTCAGCTTCATTATCATGTCTGCCATAGGACGTCCACTGCTGCTGCAGTAACATAGGCCTCCGGTTGGAGGCGGTCTGCATCCAACTGATACCCGCAACTCTGCCTATATCATAAGTGTAGTACATATTTATAATTATTTTTTCACTTTGTAATATTAACTAGCGGTTGCGTGCGGCTCCACCTGCATGGAATTCTATTCCCCTTTCCGCAACCCATGGCAACGTAATTCTAAGGATGAATATAGTAGGTATAATAGATAAGCATCGGTAGCTTAATAGAAATATCCTACCCTTAGCCTTAGTAGCACGATCTTACTTTGACCGTGACAAAGCTGGTTGACCGGTACGGTCAGGTATAAAACGTCATAGCCTTGGTTGTAACTATGACCAGCCACGCTCAAACGTCAAATTCTGTCAAAAACAGAGCTACAAAATCATGGAAAACAAAAATAAGTGGAAGCGGCATGTAGTCGGTACACGCGTGTCATTGGTTGGCGTATTTATGCTACGAAGGATAAATTCGATAATATGAATGTTTTTGATAAGAATACGTCTTAACTTTTTCGTAAATATTCAAGCTTTTCAATTCAAAGTATGAAATGCCATAAATACTTTTTTCACTACGGCAGCTCAAACAAGTAAGTTTTACTGCATAACAACAGTGTGCAAAATGCGATTTCGCCCACTGCGTGAGACAAAGTAACTTACTATTTTTTATTTTTTCTATAAACAGTGCCAACCATAGATTTTAAAAAGAATTGTTCAGCGATGAACTTTCCAACTACATAATCTGCACTCTATTCCTTGGCCGTCCTTTAGAAAGTTCTTTAAAATATGAAGGTCCAATTTCGAAATTCTAAATTTGAAAGGTATTTGTAAAACGAATAACCATGTTTTTTATTTAAATTATTTAATATTTTAATGTATTATAACATAACATAAACTCACGCCTATATCCCGGAAAGGGTAGGCCAAAAAAACAATTATTTACTAGTAGAGCACGGTATTATTAACGGTTATGTGTGTGAGTTTTACGACATCGGTTCCGCTACTGCAGCTATCGCGTCGCACTTCTACTAGTTTTTCTGTTCTGTGTACTAACCATAGAGTTAACCAAACCATTACTATCAAACTGTTAAATTTGACGGTGACCGTTGTTTTTGACCATGACCATGACAGATAGTTCGTGCAACTAAGCCTTAAAATATAATCTTAGCTGTAAGGGTTAGAGGGAATATTACCGTAAAATGGCATGAATAGAGATCGAAGGGTGAATAGAAATAAAATGGTCAGCTAAATTCTGTAGTTATTTTCTTTCAAATGAAAATTTGGACTATATCATTGTAATAACAGGATCACGAAACATCTGGTATAAGCCCAATACCAGATGTTTCGTTTCGGTTAAAATTTTGTAAAATAAATAATTAAAAATATTCTATTGACCATTTTATTTCTATCCACCCCTGGATCCCTATTCACCCCGTTTTACTGTAGTGATTTCTGTTGGTATTGTGTATGTTTTATTTCTGACTATCCATGTACTAAATTTCAGCCAATTTTGCTCAGTATTTTAGGGGTGATTGTATAAACATCTTCACAAACTTAGTATTATACAAATATAATAAATTGTATACAATAAAACAAATTTCTCACCTTCCATCTGTTTATTTATTTGGAGTACATAAGTTCATCGCGTAAACTGTTACATACCTGAGTGGATTCGTGAAAAAAATACAAACCTCCAAAATCGTCCGGTTAATCACGTTTATAATAATTTATACTAATATTCTGCAGTATAATACATAGCACTGTGAGCTCCTAGACATTGCTTATCAGCACAGAACTAGACTAGGCTAGATATCAAGCCGTCTGTCCTAGCGTATCCTCAAAACGGTGCGGTGGACAAACTTTAGACCTTAAAATACAATTGACCGATCATCGCCTATTGAAGCTTGGTTCCCGGCAGAGTAAAATTTGGGCCACTACATCTCTTATCTTCCCAAGCTGCGATTGATGAATAGGGCAGTAGTCTTAGCACGAAATACTATCAAATTCGTAATGTAAAGGTATCGACAGAACGGAGCATTGCGATTGGCGGGCTACACACGTACACAGTTTCACAAGAGGCAGACTGCCAGCCAATCACAATGCTCCGTGCTCTCGAAACCTTTACATTACGAATTCGATAGGAGTTCATGCTAGTGCTACTGTTAGATCTGACAGTATACAACTCCGACTCAGCCTCAGATGTGTCGCTAAATCAACAATAGTGCCCGGAATACGGTAATAGACCCTTATTACGTGGGATTGAAACTATGGTTGGTGAAATGTGGGTGTTATTTTTTTTTATTTATGGCACGTCAATTTGACTTCACCTCCCCTGATGTTAAGCTGTAGGCAAAGTCTCATGAAAAACGGTCACGTACAGTGCTACAATGGTGGCGCTCAGCTTGACGGCCTCATCAGATGCTTTTTCACGCCCCGCTTAAAGGACCCGGGACTGTAGGAAGAAGGAAACATGTACGCGTGCTAATTCACCTCTGCTTACCCCGGAAGGGTAATAGGCGTGAGTATTGTACCCGCTATTGAATTATATGTATTGACGTACCGACATGATGAAAACGGAATATCGGTAGTGTAGGTTCTAATCTCATAGTTATAATACGATATCCGTTTATTTAAAAAAAAAACAGAATTATGTCCTTGATGAATTGCAATTGTAACGATTCTGTTTACAATGAACAACAAAACATATAAGTACATTTTTATACCAATTAGGTGGCAGACAAGTACATCACCCACCTGATGAAGAACCACATATTAAATTACTCGCATAACTTCATCAGTTATGAATAAATAAAACTAATTAAGGCACAGGCGATATCTAGCCTATTCCATATCTTTACTTATCACGCAAGTACACATTGAAATTACATAAAGATCAGTACACATATGCGGCGACATTTTGAACATAATGTAAAGGTAGGCACTTATGTAATATTTTTCCATATATTTTTGTCTGATAATAATAATATTCGGTAGACCTGTGCACCCAGAGAACGAAAATCTATCGAATTCTTAACGTAAAGGTATCGAGAGAACGGAGCATTACGATTGGTGGGTTCCGCGCACACACAGGTTCACAATATACAGACTGCCAATCGCAATGCTTCTTTCTCCCGATACCTTTACATTACGATTTCGATAGTTTTTCGTGCCAAAGGCTCTGAATAAATTTTTGTGACGTAACGTGATGTTTTTATACAGCATGTTCAAAACATCGCCTTAAAGTATTCCATTCGAATCAATGTACAATATTAAGCTAATAGCCATTTATATAAATATATAAATGAGAATATTTAACCGCGCTGACTTTTGTTACATAAGCACGCAGCTCTCCGACCCGCAACGCATTATAAACACTATTTTTTGTACAATAAAAATTAAATATTAATATTATAATAATAGCTAAACAAACATATTTGAGGACAAAAGTATTATTATTAATATAGGTAGACCAGACCGAATAAGTTATGATCTACATGCGCCGGCACATATTAAGATTTTTATTTGTCTAGTAGACATAAAATTAAAATTTAAATGATAATAATACAGGGGCTCTAGCCAAAATGCATTCGTTCCGAATCTACATTCGAACCGTCTTCGATTTGCTATCAATGGATTACTTAATACTGCAATGATTTTAATTATGAAAATATGTGAAATAAAATGTTTCGAGACACAAAGAATCAAATAAAAATGATGTAGTCATATTACATAGATTTATGTCAACCCCATAATTTGCTAAAGATCTTTTCGCCAATAGAATGTCGTCTAGAACCCTTGCTTATCATTGAAATTTCAATTTTATGTCAACAATAAAGGTATTATTATTCGATAAATAAAAATCCTGACGCTTGCCGATGCCGATACACGCCGACCCTACCTCAGAACTCAATCATCAATTCCTTGTAAAATAAAAGGCGAAAATTTAAAAATATGAAATCTTATATCAATAAAACACACATATATATATATATATACTAAACAAACGGTGGTTACTATAATAACTAATACTAAATAGGAGATCAATGTTCTCAACTTGAGATACATTGTACTTCTTGCATTTCACGAATACTCATGCTGACTTTCACTAGTGAAGATTATATTTTCTGACTTCGAACTAAAATACCAAATAGGTAGGTATATCGCGAGCCGTTTCATTTCGACGAGTGAAGATTAATTCCGCAAAAGTGAATACTTTAACAGGATTTGAACCCGCGATCTTTTCATTAAAAGGGAAACGTCCTGACCGCTAAGTCACGAAGCTATTTCTGAAGCATTCGAAATTCTCTTATATTTGATTCAAACAGTTGGCATACTAATTGCTTCAGTAAAGTTCCATTACAGTGAAGATTAGTTTAACTAAACAGAATTCACACGTTTTATACAATGAGTATAATATGGTAACGCTGTTTATGATACTCTAATTGTTGGTGAAATCCAGGTGTAAGGTTGTTCTACCTCATCCTCGGCAACTGATGGCCTGAGGAAGCCGTGCGGTGGTCGGTTCGAGTCCGACATAAACCGCGCTGACTTCGACCGAGGGGATTTCCGCATGGTGAAAAAAAAAATGGTTTGGTGACGTTGAAAACTAATATACATACACACAGCCAACCATACAGTGGTTTCACTGTGTTAAAAATGGTCACCCATCCTATATGCAACCTAGTAATACTAGATTTACTCAACATTATATCTCGTGAATTGCAAGAACTACCCTTATCGGTCTGGACCACCAAAATACAAATAGTTTTATATAATTTAACTAAATAATAACACCATACGTGGACACGAGTGTCGACGTTTGGTTACTATCAACGAGACGGCCACGCTCTTATCAATAAATGCCTCGTATATATCAAATTCTTTGTGCAAATATAAATAACAAATCTGCTTGATAACAATTGAAGATACCGTGGCTGACTCGTTGAGAGTACAAGCCGACTTACACAGTGTCAGTTTTTGATTCTAAACTCAAGTTAGTACTGACTATAGAACAGAAAAAAAACTAGTAGAAATGTGTTACGACAGATTCGTAGGGGAACCGATATCGCCAAACTCACACAGCCGTTAATAATATGTTGCATTATTGGTTAACAATTATTTTCATTGATCGTATACATTCTTTATTACCGAATTAGCCTGAATCATACGTACCCTACGAAAAAACACACTTTATCTGTAAATAGAGATATCTTTGTTCGAGATATAAAAGCATTTAAGACGTTTCATATCTTGAATAGAACAACTTAAATATTTTCGAAATAGTTCAAACGTATGTCAGTGTATTCTAAGAAAGTTATTAAAACCTTCACTTTATCTAAGAATGTTTATTTATTGCCTAATTTGTGCACCTCTGCGTAAATGCGCATACGAGTGACATGCGTACTCCGCCTAGTTCACACTTCCACTTGTTTTTTTATTCCGTGGTACTGACCAATACAGTCATTGTGCCAGTACAGCGCTGTAATGTTAATTGTGATTCCAATATTGGATAATTCGGGTCAGCACTGACTAGCTTCGAGTTTAGGCTCAGTAACTGATCCTGTGTAAACCAGCCCTAAGAATACAAGATTGCCCCAAGGCACTTTAAATCGGAATATGTTATATAGTCTTATTTATATACAACTCCCAAAAACTTTCAGACTATGCACACTTAGTGGGTTTTAGAATATTTTTATAATAAAAAAACGGCAGTCTAATCTCTCCTATGGATCAGACAGTCCCTAGGTTCTTTACATAGGGTCCAGGGACTGTATCTCATCCTGTAGAAGTAATATTTGATGCCTGCGTAACATTCACATAATATATTATCGTATATATAAATATTGTATAAGATTAGTTTTATATATAAACCAAAACTAGTATTGCTTTGACTGTTCATAATGTCTACTAAGAATAAAAGTGGCGAATAGATATGTAATATTATGTAAAATTTGGGTTTAACAATGTCACAATTACCTCTGTGGAGGACCAATAATAGTACCAGGTTTTGAATCCCTGATCGGGAAAAATATGTTTTGAATAAACTCAAAAAGCCTGGAACAATATCAACAATTCTTTGATTTTCTCTAAGTACAATAACCTCTGTTTTTCCGTATATTCCCACGGTATCGGGACTTACGCGAAATTACGCTAGTTATTTACGCTTTCGCTTTCTAATAGTCATTGGATAGTCAGTCCCGTGTAAAAATCTTCTGTAAAATAAATCTCATTTTGATATTTTTAGTTATTCGCCACTGATATTCTCATTCAACAATACATATTGTGTTGGTTGAAACACCATTACACATTACATTCTTGTAAATGTCTATATCAGGTTCAATACAGTTGTAGAAAATCACAAATACATTTTAAGATATAAGATATTGCTTCAGTAACTTTCAAAATATCGAAAGAATATTTTATGAGTAGATTTTTTAGAATCAATATATACCAACAATAATATTGCATCTTATTATTAAGTGTAATGTTATATTAATGTGTGTATGTTAACAAATCTATTTGTATGCTTTTAAAGCGTTTTCATAGTTGAAATGAGAGACGGATAGCAAATTAGAAGGCCTAAAAAATGTTCAGAATTAAATCTCGATCTGTCAAAATCAAATTAAATATAAAAAACGGCATTCCCGTAATACAATTTTAAAGAAAGAACATTGACATCGTGGTCGCTTTCAACATTAGATCGAGGCATATTTTTTTTTTATTGAAACCGTGATCCTTTTTGACATTAAGATCGACTGTAAATTGAGACTGTTTTTTTTTAAATATAGAACAAGGTTATTTGGTTCTTCTGTTCAATTGATAACTTGTTTGTTGATTTTATTAAAAAGTGATATTTCTTTATAACATGTGATACAAATGTTATAAAAGATATACTTCTTAATAATAATGAACATAGAAAAAAAAATTAAGTACGTAATTCTGTTGACTTTTTTTATGGAATGCTATTTTTTAAGGCAAGTCAGTGTCAACCAACGTTCCGTTCGTTTTAACAATTAACGTATAGTTAGGTTATCAGAATAATACTATATCTTAGAGCAGATTTTAAACGCTTCTAAAATTCTAACGCACATAAATATGAACAAAACTTTTGTAAATAGATGAAGTACAAGCTTACATAGTTTGGAAGCAATTGGCGAGACAGGGCAATTCCTACTGAAAGAGCAGCGACCAACTAGAAATTGTTTCGAGAATGTTCGAGCTGCTGTTCAAATGACTATGAACTTTTTCTCCTGTAGATAAGATTCAAAATGCTTATATTATGCGCCGGGCCTACCAGCGCACAGTATAAGAATTTTAACGTGCCTAACAAGAATAGACCTTATCAATATCGACATAAAATTGAAATTTCAATAACGATCAGCGAAGCCACAAAACAAAGGTGATTGTTAAGTGAATTTCAATTTTGTGAGAATAACAATAAGGTTCAGATTTCGATGTACTCTGGGGTCTAAAAAACTGCTGAGGCAGCTGTTCCTTCAGCGTGGGTCGGCCCTTAGTGGTGTAGCGTCGCGGGGAGAGGAGGGCGGGGGGCGGCAGGGGCGGGGGGCGCGGGCGCGGGTTTCACCGCTCCTCTAACATCACCGTCTCTTGCGGGTACAGCTTTAACGTTTTCAGTGTTTTACTTGGAGATTCAATTGTTAGCTGTGGAAGAGATACGTGACAATGTTATAATACGAGTATATTTATGCATAGGATAAAAGATCTGGGGCTCTAGCCAAAATGCATTCGTTCTGAATCTACGAATTCGACAGCAAAAATCACTCCCATATACATTTTCAGAGCGATGACGAATGTAGATTTAGAACGAATGCATTTTGGCTAGAGCCCCTGGGAAAAGGCTGAAGAGTTTGATGGAGTCTGGTAATTTTTGGAACTATGTAGAGGAAATTGGACAGAGGGTCATCGAGGTGACTTTCGTTATGGGTCGTACCTGGTGCAAAGGCTTGCCTTCGTCATCCAGCGTGGATATGTTATGATATTTTCTTGAAGAACATTATATTAAAATTTGACTTACGTCTCTCCTAGGCCAGCTAGCGATGACTTTATATTGTTCTTGAGGATATCCTTTAGATGCGAGGAAGTCTAATAACGCCTGGAAAACAGAAAAATGACAGGGTTACAATCTTGTACGGTCCAATTACCGTACATGTTAACGCGTCAGTGGATTTGATAAACTTATTGTATAATAAATAATATAAATAAATATTCTAGGACAGTCTACATAACACCACCTAGACCCATGGTAAGCATAGCTTGTCTTATGGGTTCTGGACTGCAGATAAACATACTAAGATATTTTTTTTCGCAAGCAAGTCGCGCTGTAAAACTCGTGTATTTAGCAAGCAATAAATATTTTACAATCATTAAGTCGTACGATATTGTCATATTATATCGATACATCAAGAGATCTATCAAACAGGTCGTCCGGCAGCTTCAAGGCTATCCCGTATCAATCTGTTTGTTGAATAATAGTTTTCTACGTGGTGTGTGTGTGTGTGTGTTTGCGTATGCATGTTTGCGTGAGTGTGTTTTTGTGTGTGCCCGTATGGGAGCTTGTGTGTGAGCGACTATGTGTGTGCGTGCACGTATGCATGCGTGCGTGTGTTTTGAGTGTGTGTGCGTGCGTGTCTGTGCGTGAGTGTGTATGTGTGTGTGTGTGTGTGTGTGTGTGTGTGTGTGTGTGTGTGTGTGTGTGTGTGTGTGTGCGTGTATGTGTGTGTGTGTGCGTGGGTGTGTGTGTGTGTGTGTGTGTGTGTGTGTGTGTGTGTGTGTGTGTGTGTGTGCGTGTGTGTGTGCGTGCGTGCGTACCTGCAGCGTGTCGTGCGCGTGGAAGCGCCGCTCGAGGCAGGTGTGGTGCGGCGGCGGCAGGCGCACGCGGATGCGCGCCACGTCGCCCGCGCTCGCCGCCGGCTCGGCCGGGACGCGCCCCGCCGCCAGCTGCCTCTCCGCCTGGACAGTATTGTACTCATTAACCTAGGAATACTGTGAAATTACTTCTGTATGTATGTATTATAAAGGAGGAACACGTCACACGTTCTGCATATTTCTGCCCGATGATTTCACTAGATAGTGATGACTGCCTTAAGCGTATGAGGCAGCCATTTTAATGATCGTATACAATTGTCATGTCTGCGTTGTTCCACGGAGCCGAGGGCGGACCCTCGGCTCCTTACTCTTAAACTGTCTAATCAACACCAAAAGGGAGTAATCGGAATTACTCCCTTTTGGTGTTGCTTAGACAGTTTTCGTAAGAGTAAGTAGCCTATATGCTATACCTGATTATATCTCATATTCAAGTTACATTGACTCGGAATTTTAGGTCAGAGCGTTCCCCTGGAAAGGAAAGATCGCGCGTTTGAATCCCATCGAAGCATTCACGTTTACAGATCTAAATTTGATTAGAACAGTAAGCACACCAATTGCTTTAGAATTTTCATTATACTAAAAAATCAGTCGATTTGGAGTTATTGAGCCATATTGTTGACTATAACGTCAGCGGGTGCAATCTGACCCTCAACCCTGAGATGAATACCTACCCTGCTTGCGCATAGGTTTTTTTATTTATAGTACTGACCTCTTTTCTAGCTGCTTCCATGAGTCTCTCTGACTCTGCGCGTTCTATTTCTTGGTTCCTTTCTAATTCCTGTTGTTTCTTCACTTCTTCTTTAGCTCTGCAAAAATAAATTTTAATCTGGTTTATAAATATGCGTATTTTAGTAGTTTTTTTTGTGAAATAGTGTATTGCAAGATGTTATGGGTGCTTTTCAGCTGAAATATTTGAGGTGTCATGTAGAACACGACATAATCAGAAAAGTCCTACCATCTACTACTATCGACATAATATACTTTGGACCTATCATGTGTCCTTTCTATATACGCAGTCCGCTTTCTTGGGCGTCTTTTGAGGGTAGACGGATGTTCAGAGCCTCGTTTCCCTCGCGACTTGGGTCGAAGATATGTTTTTATATCACTTAGTTGGCATAAAAGCACACCTTCTACCTGATGGAAAGTGTCCTATTGACTTTTGGAACGCCAGCGGCGTCTCACTGCCGACCCTGTAGAAACCTTCTAATGCCCTTCATGAAGAACCCCATATTGTAGTCGTTTGGAAAAACCAGAGCAGGGAATTCATTCATGAAGTTCCTTTGATACCAATCGGTGCGCATCTTTTACGGTCATAATGTGTGAGGATGAACTTCTGTGGCGAGCGGTGCGATGATAGAAAGTAGATGTTTGCCAAGGGTGTACAAGGAGTACCGACCTGTCGGCCTCCAGACTGCGCTGGTAGGCCTCGTCCTGCTCGCGCTTGACTCGCTGGCGCGCGTCCCTCTCTCGCTCGAGGCGCGCCTCGTCCTCCCTCGCCGCGGAGAACCGCTCCAGGGCTTCCACCAGACCGCTGAGCAGCTCCGACACGCCCACATTACCTGCAACACATTATTTATTTATTATCTACTATATAAAAATAAGTCGGGTTTTCCTTCCTGACGCCATAACTCCAGAACGCACGAACCGATTTCTACGGTTTTGCATTCGTTGGAAAGGTCTCGGGCTCCGTGAGGTTTATAGCAAAGAAAATTCAGTAAAAATTCCAACAGAAAAGCGGGATTTTGTAGCCATCTGGTGGCGAAGCGGAGTTCGCCGTGTTTGCTAGTATATATTATAATATACATTATACATATTATTTACTAGCTGTTGCCCGCGGCTTCGCCTGCGTGGACTTCTGATCCCGTTCCTGCTGCTCCATAAAAACCCGTAGAGATCCGTAGAGTTCAAGGAACAAATAGAAAAAAGAATTACTCGAATTAGTCCAGCCGTCTTTGAGTTATGCGCTTACCAACATATTTCGCGATTCATTTTTATATTAATAGATTACTGAGCAATGATATTGTGAATAATAAAAAGAGGTAAATTTAATAGAGCGCGTCCGGTGAAGACGCGAAAACGTCCCAATTGGGACATAATTATCGTATTTAGTACTACGTCTTGCAAACAGCACATGATAAGGACTGATAACCCTCATGGAAATACACCCTGTATAAGATTTTAAGTAGTCTATTGCAGTCCACTGCTGGACATAGGCCTCTCCCAATGTTAGGAAACCTTGGCCTACAGTTTCCACGCTGACCATACGGATTGGTACAAGGTTTCATTTCAAGTTTTCCTTCTCTGTATAAGATAGTATAGAATAAATAAATAAATATTCTAGGAAAACACAACGCCACCCACATCCATGGTAAGCACAGTTTAACTAGCTTGTGTTATGGGTTCTAGAACGCGGATAAACATGCTTAGATATTTTTTTTTTGTAAATACATACATCACTACATAGTATAAAACAAAGTCGCGTTATCTGTCCCTATTTTTCATGTCCCTTTGTATGCTTAAATCTTTAAAACTGCGCAACGGATTTTGATGCGGTTTTTTTTAATAGATACAATGGTTAAAGAGGAAGGTTTATATGTATATAACATCATGCTACGACCAACAGGTGCGGAGCAGGAATGAAAAATGTTGCAAAAACGGGGTGACGCAGACGAAGTTGCGCGGGTCAGCTAGTATTATACATAGAAAGAATATTGACTCACCATTAATGACCGAGTATATTTCAGTGTTCGATCTGACACGCATGATTATAACAAGCGCCGGTAACCGGTCCACGGGTATGTTTCGTATCGTCATACTCGCCACTGGGCCGAGGGAGTTCGCCACTGATGTTAATAACCTGTTATCAATACAAAATTTAATAGGCGACACTATCAAATATTCCGTGGTAGCCTAGTGGTATGCGTAATGGACTGCTGAGACGAGGTCTCGGGTTCGATCCCAGGTTTTACCATGGCACACACCAATGACTCGATGCTTTTCGAAGTTATGTGTGTATTTATCGCAGGTTTATAAGCGCCCGGTTTATGGCAATAGGCTCGCCACCTATTACATTGGGATCTAAACATAAACTGGCGAAATGTGGGTGCTGGCACCTCTGCCTACCACTTCGGGGATATAGGCGTGATATTATAAAAAAAGACACTATCAAAAATATTGAATCAAAGAATATATTTCGTTTATTCAGTTTAGGCACATAAAGAGCACATTATGAATGTCAGTTTTACAATTTTTTTGTCGAATTTCTTTCGCTTGTTCGGTAGTTGGTTCTACTGAGAAGATACTATCAACAAACTTCGGTAGATTATCATTACCCTTTCCTTTTGTTTTTATTTTAATATTTAGATGTTATTGTTGTTCTATAGATGTATTAATTATCATAGCTATATCCAAATTACGTCTCTTTTAATGGTATGTTGCCTTTTCCAGGAGCGACTACCGTCTGACCTCCTAAGCTTAACACTACTAAGTTTATCTATTCTATTCTACAAAACGATTGCCACTTATCTAGGGGCCCCAGGTATAGATTAAGCCGAATCGAAGTGTCACAAAGTCATCGGGGTAAATTTTCGGATAGTCTGAAACTTCAGTAAGCAACTTTACACATTTCATAGTAGGCCTACAATTATAATTTAAAAAGTACTTACAAATTATTGTTCTCCGGGTGTGTGAGGTCCCAGCCATACACGACGAAGTTGGCTTGCAGGGTCTGAAGTACGGCTTCGCACCCCAACAGTTGTGCGCAGAACACATTCGACAGTACCGACTGCTCGTGGTGTAGATATATACCTAGTAGTTTTCTCTGTAATATAACATATAGGCAAATTATAGAGACCACCTCTATATATTGATGATGATATTGACTCTATAAGATGTTCCCCTGACAAGGAAATACAGTGAACTCCAAATTCTTGGGCAATTTTAAATCAAAATTGAATGTAGTGATGCCACTACACAACTACTAGTCTTTGAAGCTATTGGATTAATGGAATAAAGTTTAGACTACTACTTGCACGACTTTACAATTTTTTTTTGACAAACAGTTTTTAAAGGTATGAAAAAAGGAAAATTAGTTAAGTACTTATTTTTTACATTTATTTTTATTTTTTGTAACATTTTGTAGCATTTAGTAATTCGTGATTTTTTAGACCAAACAAAATTAATGCTCATACTGTTCCTTTGAATACGCGCTCGCATGAATCATTGGAGAAAGGTATGGAGCGATGTGCGTCTGACACGACACAACAAGCGAGTGACACGACCAATTTTTTTGTAAAATTTTGGAAAATACGGGAGTAATCGTCGCATATATTATTATTACCGGAGTCTCCCAGGCAATCCGGTAGGATTGGCAACACTAGGTGCGACATTACAGTTCAAGCAAGCTATCTTGCTGACATTATTACCTCTTTGGCAGGTTTGAGACAAGATTCCTTGATGGCGTCTTGTAGGGTCCCCTCGAAGAAGTTAGGTGTGTTGGGCCCGTACCGCGTGCGGAACCGCACCGCAAACTCAATACACCCCAGTGCTTCGTCTTCCACGTTGTCAGACACTACAGCAAAATGAAAATATGAATGATAAATTAAACTTTATAACATAACATGACATAAACTCACGCCTATATCCCCGAAGAGACAGAGGTGTTAGCACCCACATTTCACGAGTTTAGGTATAGGTCCCAATGTAATAGGTGGCGAGCCTATTGCCATTAACCGGGCACTCATAAACCTGCGATAAATACACACATAACTTCGAAAAACATCGAAAAGTCATTGGTGTGTGCCATGGTAAACCCATACCACTAGGCTACCGCGGTAGCCTTTAAACTTTATACATGATTGATATTGATAGCACACTTGATGATAGCGTACTTCTCCACTGTAGTTGTTATTGTACCTAATCAGTTTCGCCTTGCTACATTCTCAAAGGTTTACATTGACAGTTAGTATAAATTAAACTCTGCTGGATCACGGTCTTCAGTAATTCATCGTTGAAGATGGTTCAGATAACCAATGAGGTGGTCAAAAAGTACAGCTTATTTACAAGAAAATATTTGTACTGTCAACAGCAAAAGTAGCTGACTGAGAGCAAAATATAAAGAGTACAGTAAAAAAGAAATACTCACTTAACGGCTGTAACCTTTCCGACTGCACCAAGTCCACGAACATATCGTCTTCTCCAGTGAAACCTTCAGTAGGATCCTCTACTTCTTCTACAGAACTGTTCTCACTGTCAGAGCTCTCCACTATTATCTGTTACAATCAACATAGTTCAATTAGTTTTACTGAAAATAGTTACATGCATGACCAAAAACATAACTCAGACTAAAGGAATAACATAGATGGAGTGGCATAGAACTATTAAAGTAGTACTATTTCGCTCGCACTCGTGCAAAGCGTGCGGTGAAGACAAAGAGTGCAAGTGAAATGGTGATACTTAATGAAGTCGCCAAAATTAATACTTTTGGCGGTTCCGTTACATCTTAACATCATTAACATTTCAGATATAGGACGTCTACTGTTGAACATAGGCCTATTGCGGCGACCTCCAACTCAGTTGGAGGCGATCTACAGTCAGTCCTGCGTTCCGTCTATATTATTATTTTAGTCTGAGAAAAATAAGTATACACATTTATGTAAAGGTCTGATTTCCTTTGCTGTATCTAGTAATAGTATTATGAGATAGATTTTGAAAGCCAACTAATTACGAAAAAAAAGTTGTAGGTACTAATAAAAAGAAAAAAAAATTACGATTAAAAGTAATTGTTTAGTAAACTAACAATTCTGTGAACTGAAGGAGGTCACCACTTTCCTTTCAATATTGTCAAATTGTGCTAAATTGTCTTTGATTTGCTGTAAAACATTTTATTAAAATATCACGGAATCATTGGTTTTACTATATTGGTTCAATTATGAAGTAACCTAGTTTGACTTGACTGAAATATAATGAGTCCCAATTCTTTTCTACCGAAAGCAAAACAAATGTAATGATGTAATACATTTAAATTCAAAGTAACAACAAAACCGGCACTAATACATTACAAAATACGAAATACTCTCATATACTGCTTCAAAGTAATATATTTTTGGGTATTTGTAGTGTATAGGTACATGTATTATATATGTAAGTATAATTTAATCATGCAATTTAACCCCAACAACTATCAAATACTCCAAGCCAGCAATACCAAATACATGTTGTATTTACTTAAAAGGTTGCCTGGCAGAAATTACGTAAAGCGAAAAGATCGCCTATTGTACAGTTCTTTTTTTATATTATTAACTGTACCATGGAACACCGTTGTAATTGGCGTACAACACAGAATAAATAAATAAAAATAAATCAATACATAGTTCACATTCAAGTTACAATAAGCAACAATGATGAACTAACATTCAGATATATTCTAAGGCGTCGTCCTATAACATAGCGATTACGCGAAGTTTGCAAATTCACAAATTGCAATTTTACAGTCAGTAAACCAAAAGTAGATGCACTTTTGGTTTTTAGAATAAGCTAATTAGTTCAACTTCAAAAGCATTTTCACTATATTATAAATTACTCAACTGTACATAATGTATAATCAAATTTAGATAGGAAAAATTGAATGCTGACGGGATCGCGGGTTCGAATCCCGTCGAAGCATTAACTTTTTTCTATATAAACTTGATTTGAACAGTCAGCAAATAATAATTATAATTACTTTTCTTTTTTTGCATATAATGTACAAATTACACTGATGTCGAATAGGTGTTTCGATTTTTTTTGATTTCAAATCAAATCAAATCAAATCAAAATCAAATAACGATGATCGCACAATCGCACAATTAGATTAGAACGACGCCTAGCTTAGACTAGATTGTGATCAACAGGTTGAAGCCCGAAATCTCACATACCGATTCCGATCCGGTCCGTGTGCTTGGTCCGGCTACCTGAAGGTAGAATATGTCGCATGTAGAACAGAAATAATATAATACATTTTATGTTTTTTATTTTATACAGGACAGGAGTGATTACTTCGATAGGTGTTTATAAATTTTTGTGTACTATTCAATTCACTGTTTTCGTTGCAACTTTATTCTGAATGGCTGACTTGGCCGCATAGGGTCCGTCTTGGTCGCGTGGATGCGGAATTTTCTGCATATGGGCTGACTTGGCCACTTGGTGGCTTATTTGAATGGGTGATGGCCCACTAGGCAAGCGAGAGTCAGTCAGACAAAGCTAGTAAACTAAGATGATTATACACTGTGTGGTCATGAACAACCCAGTATAGGTCACATAAAGATATGCCAATTTGTAGTCCTATAGTGATAAGTGGTTCGTGGATTCATGATTCAGTGGATCCATGGTTGCCTGTAAGAGATTGCAACAGAGCGTTATCGCTCTGCGGAAATCTCTTACAGGCAATTGTATGGACCTCATAAACTGTCTTTCCGTACTATGTGGTTGTTTTCTTGGTGTACAATAAAGACATTTATTATTATTATTATAAGTAAAGTAGATAAACTAGTGGAGCAACTTACTCTTTTGTATTCCCTTTGCTTGTTGGCTGCCCGTTTGACTGTGAGCTCGTGTTGGGGAACGTCGAGGCCAACCATCGCGAGAACTGTTTCGTCCAACCCCGTGACCGTGGGCCAACCTGTCCATGACTGTCGAACAAAAACATATTAGTTTGAGCATTGAAGCAATAATTTATATACTAAGTTTAAATCGGAAAAAAAATAATATCTCAGGTGGCAGTAGAACATCGGGGACACCGTGGTCCCTATACCCGAAGGGGGTCATCTCGAAAAAGGGTCCCGGGTCTGCCGGTGTACGAGGGATATGTTGGCTACTATCTCACCTCCGGCAACTAAAGACCCAAGGACGGCGTGCGTTTTAGTCGGTTCGAGTTCGACATAACCTCCCCAACCGGCTCCGGCAGGGGAGGTATCAGTCGGAATTTTTTGCACGATAAAAAAAAAGAAAGGTGGCGGTAGAAAATAGACCCGACGTCCCTTAGGTAGTTTAACCTATGAAGAATTTCTGCTCTTCTGCAGGTGTCCAGGGTATTTCCTCCTAGAAAGGTTTGTTTTAATTTTGTTTTTCTTTCGGATTCCCTGCTATTTCAAACAGATTTAACGTAATACTTTTAGTTATGGTTTATAGCTGAATAATTAGCTTTTGTGAAACTTAACAGACAGTCAAACCACTGTAGGAGTGTGTACTACTGTGAAAAGGCTAGAGGCATATCAGATCAAATTGAGTAGATATATGTACGTTTTTGGTTTTATAATTTCAATGATTTATGCCTCTTTATTCATGCCTTATCACCTTATGCCACTGCATTACAGAAGCAATCTATTTAAATACGGTGACGTTATATGTCAATATGCACTTACCTGATGCCGTGCGGGTATGTCCGTGAGTGCGTATATGTCGTTCTTGACCTCCTGCACCGTCTTAGTGCCGGGGTACTTGAGCGTGTAGTCCTTATCATCGTGTTTCACATGTAGAACATACGTCGTCGTCAGTTTCTCTGCCACCCTATTAACAAATAAAAGAGATTATATTTATTTGAGCTGTTGGTATATAAGCTCTCGTAACCTTCATGACGGCGTTCCCCCACACCACCTCGTCAAGAATTGTATTAGAAGATTAAAGGGTTGGCAGCTAGGATGTGACCAGTAGTCTTAGCACGAAATACTATCGAATTGTAATGTAAAGGTATCGACAGAACGGAGCATTGCGACTTTTTTTATTTTTAATTAAAATAATATTAGCAACCGAAGTTACTAATATTCCCTTTAACCCCTCCAGCTAAGCTCAATGGCTTGTGTTAGGAGTGGGTTCACGTCAGTAGTGTAATGGCCACGATTCGAACCCTGGACTTCTCGATCGTAAGGCCGACTCCTTAACCACTAAGCTTCCGACGCTTCAACCACGACGATTGGTGGGCTACACACGCACACAGGGTTCACAATGCTCCGTTCTCTTGAAACCTTTACATCACGAATTCGATAGGAGTTCATGCTAGTGCTACAGGTGTCGCAAACGTCCATAGGCCACGATAACAACTTTTCATGTGATATAAAATAACCAAGAAGGCAAGAAAACAAACTTCAGACTTCAAAGTTAAAGCTGTAACAATAAGGTACAACAGTGAGATAGTCTGTAGCCTTAGTACGAAATACTATCGAATTCGTAATGTAAAGGTATCGACAGAACGGAGCATTACGATTGGCGGGCTACACACGCACACAGGTTCACAAGAAACAGACTGCCAATCACAATGCTCCGTTCTCTCGAAACCTTTACATTACGAATTCGATAGGAGTTCATGCTAGTGCTACAGGTGTAGCAAACGTTCATAGGCCACGATAACAACTTTTCATGTGATATAAAAAAAACCAAGAAGGAAAGTAAGCAAACTCCAGAGTTCAAAATTAAAGCTGTAACAATAAGGTACAACAGTAAGATGGTCTGCATGAGCTATGTGATGATACTCACTCATCGTCGGCCATTATCTGCTCCGCGGCCTTGAGCCTCAGTACAGCGTTGTGTGGCAGCGAGAGGCTGTGTAACTGAGCACTAGACGTGGCTCGGGACCCACCGAGCCCTGAGATCTGTTGACGACACACGGGCACGCCGCAAACTATCTCCAACTGTTTCTTTAGATCACCTGCGGACAAATTATGAAGTTAGTACTTGTATTTTTTAAGTCAATTTCTTGATGAGGTAGTGCAGTTTTTGCTGGATACCCGTATCTGTATACATGAATATCCGAGCAAAAAAGATCTGTAGTAATTACAATAGTCATAAGTTACAGCCGCCATTATAGGGCATAGATCTTTTAAAAAACACCTCTGTTTTAGTTATCACCATCTTATCCTGTCAGCCCTCTTTGCAGAGCCTGCATGGGAGAGGAAGGAAAGCGGCATTATGTGCTTCTACTTGTCACTGCCACCATACAGTGCTTAGGTACAATTTGAGAAGTTAGCAGAGTTTTCGGCTTGCTGGCGTTCTTCGACGAGTTAGGGTGGTAATTTACCCGCCCTTACACTAAAACCGCGCGGTGACGTGGAGTTTCTGAGCCCGCCATATCACACATGATACAATAGTCATTAACTATAACTTTTTTTTATCGTGCGCAGAATCCCCACGGATCCCAACTCCCGCCGAAACTGGTGGAGAAGATTATGTCGGACTCTAACCGAACAAAACGAACGACGTCTATGAGACCTTGATTGCCAGAGGTGAGATTATACAAGACATATCTTTTGCACTCCGGCAGACCCGGGGACATATCTTTTGAGTTAAAGAAAGAGCTCTGTCACATTAACTGTAAGTAACAATATACTACTGTATTATTTACTAAACAATCAGCATACAACTTAGAATTATAGTTGTGCACACTTAACAGACAACCGCACTTAACAGATAGGAGATATCTTCAGATACAGATTCTGTAACATTATATTGTATTATAGGTGTTTCTGTAGGAAATACGAGATTACTTACTGACTGTTGCTGCACCTGACATTTTGATTTCATGTATTTTATTATTACAATGAACTTGTAGCTCTACCAAGTCAATGGAATTACATCTAGGCGATGAGGTTGATGCTTGATTCCCATCGTCTCGGTCTGTGAAAGGTTAATAATGATATGTTTAGATTCAAAAGAATGTTAACATAGAGAAATATATATTGAGTTTATTCAGATTCAATTCCCGCTCAACGCAAATATTTGTGCTCATGAATACAAATATGTGCATCAGTCTGGGTGTTTCTATGTATATATGTATGTATTTACAATAAAAGTATCTGTGTATGTTTATCCACATTCTAGAACCCATTACACAAGCTAGTTTAACTGAGTTTCCATGGTTCTAGGTGGCATTGTGTAGATTGTCCTAGAATATATATTACCTGGTGGGTGAGTTTTTGGAGTTATCACAGATATATCATCGTCAATCATCTCGACATTGTGTGTTTCGTTGGTCTGCACTGCTGAGCTGGTCCCATCCTGTGGCATCACCCGATTGATGGCAGTCTGTAAGTGGAATGTAACTTTATTTATTACAATGTTCTTTGCTTAGATGTAGCTTAACATTAGGCGAGGAGAAGTCAAATTGTCGTGCCATAAAAAAAAGTTACGAACAGTTTTTTTTTTCTGTGTTAATCATTGGGTGTGCTTGGACTTTAATTACAATAGTCATTAACTAACACAAATGATGTACTTGTGTATCAATTATTGAACAATTAGTAAATTAACATCTAAATGGGACATGTCAACATTTCCAGTGAAATTTTAAATTTTCATGTCCAATTTTGGATGTTTATTTTTCAAATTAAATAGCAGATTATTGTTGACGTTTTGTAAGGTTTTTATTTATATCTTTATTGCAAAAATAACAGACAGTGATTAATTAACAAAACACTAGCACCAAGTATCACAAAAAACTTGTATTATTTATACTATTTATATTTAATTTCCTGATAAATTTAATGAGTACTGGTGTTTATTAAATGTGGTATTTGCAGGTTTAAAAGATTCTCTAGCAAGGTATAGAATTAAAATGTATAAAGTATGTGTGAGAATATTTGCATTGTGTATGCATATGTAAATGCATACCATACACATAACTATATGGTATAAACGGACTCCGAGGTGAAAGCTTCGGTGTGACCAGGAATAATGCTATGATGATGTGCTATCCTTTGAATATACTATTTAAGATACATGTCTCTACTTAAAGTAAATAAAATGTACCTATATACTAAATCATATTTTTAAAAAGAGAACTGTTATTTAATTTATTATTACTCAATATAGTAACATGAAAAAAGGTTTGGTTTGTGACACTAAATATGCAGTATGGCATTCTTTGTTTGCTATGCAAAACTAACACTTATTTTAAAGGCCATAAGCATCACTTTGTGGCATGGTATTTTTTTTGTTATGCAAAATAAAATACCATGCAGCATGTTATTTTATGGTTGCTATGCAAAACTAGCACTTATTGCAAGTTCTCAATGATGTATGCATCACTTTGTGGCATGGTATTTTATTCACTATGCAAAAGAGAATATAATGTACTATGGTAGTTTTGTGTGCTATTGCAAATTCTAAATGTTATAAGTGATGCTGTTTATAACTTTTATTATCTGAGTTTTAGCATGACATGCATAATTCATATTTAGAATAGTTTTAACATTAGTTAACACACTGGAAATTCTCAGTTTGAATTTGTATAAAAACAAAGAAGCTAATAGTAATGATGACAAAACATTGAATGCCATAGGGTTGATATTACCAAAATGAAAATACCTTCTTTTTGATAGACTAAATTACATTTATACTAATTGTTTCTTTGACTAATAAAGTAATGATACAATAAATCACATTAGCTTATCACTTAAGGGTCAATATAGAAGTTTGTATTGTTAAATACTTACAAGTAAGTCCCAATTTGATTCTTCAAGATAGTATATAGCCTCAGCAACATTTTCTATGGCTGTTATACCCTAAAAACAAGTTTTCTATTAATAAAAATATAGTTTCATGTCATCACAACAATTACATATACAACGCAATTGTGGAACGCAGTAGTCGTCGTCTATAAGGTTTACCTTGTAGCTTGGTAACTTCAAGGAAGTTAGAACTGACTATGCACAAACAGCACAAAGAAACAATAACGACGAAACTTTCAAAGTACGACACGTGTTATATTCGCGATTCTTATTCAGAAAACCCATGGAAAACACAAAAGGGACAAAGAAAAATGTCAAAATATCTTGAAATACTTCGATAAGACCAAAGCACAAAGAGATAAAGCAGAAATAAGAGTCACTGTTGTTATTCCCTACATAACCTTTACACTACATGAAAGAGTTGTCACAAAGATTATCTAAATATATGTAAATGAATGTTACACACTTACCTGAAAATTTGCTAGAATTTCTTCTCTATTTTCTGCCATCCTGATATTATTGAGCTCAAAAAATACTATGACATTTGCGATTGCGACAAATCACTCAAACATTGACCATAGACGCACTGACAAAATAATTGCTATCGTATAAAAATAAAATTTTGCTAAAGCACAGACTAAAAATTGTAACAATTTTTGCTCTATGGTTAAAATTTGCAAAATTCGTATTTAAGACTATACATAATTTGCACTTAACTGTGACTGACTTGATCGATTATGAAATAGTAACGTATAGTAAGTAACAAATAAGTGCTACCTCGAGACCTTTCGGGATCAGACTGTGCCATTTAATAGTTTAGTAAGTATTTGAACTCGGGTCATTAAGCATTACAAAACAAGACCCATTAAGTAAGTATGTGAGGGTAATTTAGATTAAATTATTTAGAAAGTTAGCAAATAGTTATTTACTGATTAACTGTCCGGTCTTCATTAAGTCATGACTAAAACTTATCGCAGAATGACATCCAACCTCCATCCGAAACCGAGCCTGAGGGTGAGCAGGGTGAGCTGCCTGTCACCCTAGCAGAAGTAGGCTGGATGTACCGTGGTGGGCGTCTAGTCCCCGGGTATGGGTAGGTGCACTTTGCACCGCCGCCGCAGCCTGCAGGGATATATTAGCTACTGTCTCACCTCCAATAACTAAAGACCCAAAGACGGCGTGCGTTTTAGTCCTACCCAACCAGATCCAATGGGTATCCGTGAGGATTTTTTGCACGATTAAAAAAAAGTGAGGTCTACTGAAGTCTGTTCGCCAGGGTATGGAAAAAAGATACCTAAATATTGATAGAGGTGGAACCAGTATTGCTGGTGTACGAGTGTGAAGCCCATGGTGTTGCACCCGTCCATAGGCTAGTGTAACTAAATCCCATCAGGTGAGCCCTGCGCTTGTCTGCCACCGAAGTGAAATAGAAAGTACATACGCTAATCCACCTGTCATTCATCCAATCCATCTTACTCTTAGTTGGAAGGGACTGAGGCGCTGCTGTCTCCTTTGCTCCAGGTGCACTGCATGGAGATTCTCTTCCAAGTTTTAACTGCCTAAATATCAGTAGGAGCGGCACTGTCTGACCCATTTTTTTTTTGGGTGGGTATTAGGCTTTTCTTTGGGGGTCAGGTCGTTTTACCCGACTACTGTATGTAGGTTCATCTTTCCACATGGTTCCTCAACTAGGTACTTATTAGAAGTGGATACATGAGATATCGTTAGAAGTTTTTGATTGTATGTTGGTTATAGGATTTTAATGTGGCCCTCTAGCAGTCTAAAGTACTGGATTAAAAATAATAATCATTAGATAAATGTACCGTGTTTGGTATCATTGAAAAGGGAGTTAAGTTTTTTGATCATTTCAAATATATCAAGTATTTGTATTATTTTGGCAAATGTTTTTTGTGGACCTTACTTGGTTAAAACTGTTTATATGGCTGGTGTATTGATTGTCAGCTGGTTATAGGTTACATGACGTGGCACTGTATCTAATGTGGCGCCCTCTAGAGGTCACAAAGTACTGTGCTCAAAATAAATTTGAGATAAATATGTTAGATATCAATTGAAAGGCCACATTTTATCAAACGTATCTAGTATTAGTTTACCATCAGATGAGCTGAAGTCATATAGACGTGAAGGTTATAAATAAAAGAAAACAAAAAATAAACTATGGTGTTCGAAACGACCACAAGCGCGGGCGGGCAATGTCAGTTGAAACAATTCTTAAAATTTTGTCTGCCACTTCACTGATGGCTGGGGTGCTGTCTGTTGAGAATAACCCATCTTCCGTACATATGTACATATCTCTACGGATCTTGGACCAAATTTGTGAGATAATTTTTAACGGTAGCCACTTTTCATCAGGTGGGTCGTGTGCTTGCCTGCCTGCCACCTAAGTGGTATAAAAAAAGAAACCCATGACTCTTATGATATACATAAATAAATGCCATATATAATGTTTTTCGATGATAGGCATCTAGGTAGGTATTTGTTTTAAGTAATTAATTAATGAAGTACCCATACAAAATCAAAACCCGCTTTTCTTCGTAATTCGATTAACCGAATGCCTCAACAATCATTAGTCCGGTTACCTCATCCAGGTTCTACTGTATTTAATAAGTAAGCACAAGTTACTGTGATACTATTACGCAGCCACTGGACTTCCAGATGGGGATCTTTGCCTTGCAAGTGAATCAGTTGAAAAGTGCGTAAGCGGCTCGCGCACGCGCTCTCGCCTTCCGAGTGTACGACCGTAATAGATTCGATACGCGGGAAACTTGGATAATCTGCAAAGAAAACGCGGTAAATAAATAAAAAGAATTTGTTTATGCTCACTTTTTCAAACAGAAAATAATTTATTTAAGAAAAAAAAATTAAAATAACAAACCATTTTTTTATTCTTTTTGGTTAGCTTACAAACATAGTGTAGAAATAATTTTGGCGGGAACAGGCCAAACATTACATTATCTTGAAAAAATTTATGTTATATACCAGTTTTAAACATTGTTTGGCCTTTGTTTTTTTGTAAACGTATTTATTACTATAGCTAAAATAATATTCGTGAAATAAATTGGTAAAAACATGGTGTTTCAGCAGACATGGCTCGATCAGCCATGGTCGCGCGCAGTCTGGTTCTCGTTGGCTTGGTGGTGGTCACACAGTCACTCAGCATTAACGAAGGTATGTCCCATTTTGAATTTCTAATTAAAATTCAGAAGATAAAAATATAATAATGCTAATCTTCTAAGTACACATACCTAACCTACATAAATCAAGGATATAGTTCTCGTCATATATCTTGACGCCAAATTGCAAGAGAAGTTTCTTTTATCGTGCGCTAAATATCCAAGAAATCGATCACCGTTAAAGCTTACGATAGGTTACGTCGGACTCGAACCAACTGAAATACACGCAGTCTATGGTTCTTTTACCGGAGGTGAGATAATACATCCGGGGCCATCTCCCTTCCTCTGGTGTGAGAACCATGGTATCCCCTTCTAGCCCTCGAGTATGATGATGCTTCTGCAGGCATGCGGTATGCGGGCCTAGAGTCTTCTCTGGACCCGCTCCGCCACCTCGTTCTCGAGCATTACTCGCTCGCATTAGGGGGGTCACCCTCTTGCCGCCAGGCAGCCCAAGCGCTCGCACATCGTATCATCGCCCCGAGTCCTCGCTCGCATCACAGTGATGTCACTCTTACGTTGACTCTTCTGGATCTGAGATCCCCGATCTGTAATTCCGGAAGCACCCGCGCCCGGTGATCACTTGCGTCAACCAGTTCGAAACCTACCTACCTACCGCGTGACCTCTCTAAATAGTCCCCCATGATGAGTTTACCGCCGCTACTGCGACCTGCCCTACAGGGCATGCTCATGGGATGCCCTACATGGGAAGCTCAAATTTACCGCAGTAGCACCCTGTGCTATGTGCTATACTTAAAAAACAACACAAAAACGTATACCTACGTACAAACAGCGCATATAGAGCACATTTAGAGGTTTTGGTCTTTGTGATTCTAAAATGTAGCGTACTCTGCAACGTAGGTAGGTACCTAATTAAGGCTTTAATTTAAATTTGGAGTTAGAGTGCTAGTTAGCTAGAGTGAAAATTAGTTGAATTAATGAGTTCTTTCTCACGCTTTACTTAGGCTGTATCTCATATAGATAAGTAATATTCACAAAATTAATAAAATTTAAACTGTGTTAGCATATTTTAACATATAATCTCAAATGACATATTTTTTTGGCCAGCGCGGGATCAGTGGGTATATATAGGGCATCAAGAGTAGCGAAATATTGGGAGAGGCATAAGCCATTAGTCCAGCAGCTTTTGATTGATGGGCTAATTTTGAGGGGCTTGTCACTGTATGATAAATATTCGGCTTCGATGTACAGGCATAGGCACGAGTTGTGGGACCAAAATGCGCGCTATACTCGCAGTACGCGTTTTTGGGCTGTCTTTTGAAAATCGCACGGGGTGCAACGATGATGAATTATAACAAAACAATCCCCGCGCGCCAAAGCCTCGTTTCTCTCGCTACCTAGATTCAAGATCCGTGCCGATAGGTATATTTACCAGTTTAAGTCTTCATCATCAACCGTGAGTTAATCCCGGCCGCAACCGAAGTTCTCACCTCGGAGTCCGGGGTTAGTTTTTTCCAGTCTAACTTCGTTGCTGCTGAATCTCGATATTTTCCGTGAAGCGATTGCCATCTGGCCTCTACAACCTATAGGTATAGGCGATATCGAAGAAATGCAGCTAGACTAGTTGTTGAACTTTTTAGGGCTCCAACCAAACTACCCGTAATGGCATACTGTTTAATTAACGTGCTCTCCGCGGCACGACCAGACCAGTGAAAATAACCATATTCGTGCGTACAAATATTTGCACTGAGCGGGGTTCGAACCCGCGGCTCCTGCGTAGCAATTGCGTTCACTACCGCCATGCGACAAATGCTGTCAGCTTATTTTACTCGTGAATTGTGGGTATTGTTGCTATGACACAAGGTTGATAAACTTACACCTAAATGATAACACAAGTAGATAATAGTATATTATGTAGGTAAGTTCTCGTACGCACGTAATATCATTCTTATGAAGCTTTATCATTGAAAAATATTGTATACGAGCGTATTGAGAATCTTCCTTCTTTTAAAGTAAAAAGGTAGTGCGGTAATGTAGCTACTTTATCAATCAATCGATTAGTTTATGGCAGTCCTTTGCTGGACGTAGGCCTCTCCTATTGTTGAGGCCTCTCAACATTGGGAGTAGCAGTAGGCCAAGTAGTAGTGGTAGTTCTCCGCTGGTCAGACAGGTTGGTACAGGGTTTTAATTCGAGTTTTTCTTATCTCGCAGTGATATCATCTGCGTTTTAGTTAGTCTCCTCTTACGATACTCGTTGGACGTGGGATGGTGATATAATTATGATTATTTAGCCGTCACCACACAGATCTCCAATACCTGTTGGCGAATATGTACATGTACAGTGGGGGTCTGTGTTATTCTTGATACGAGCAGAGCGGACTTATACTTGAGCATATAAATCCTCTACATAAAGTAGCTTAAGAAATTAACGTTTAGCAAGCACGATACAAACTAATTTCTGATTACTACAAATGATTTGACTACAATTTGCAGAACCATAGGCACGTAGTCATTACGCATTTTTCTTTGTATTGACCACAACTGTTAACTATTTTTTGAATCATCATTCATTCAGTCATATCCAAAAATATTGATGACATGCATTGACTCGTGGATTAGTAACACAACTTGCACGCAAAATGACCCAAAAAGGGAGGCTAGGTGCGGAAAAAGGAGTCCCAATACAATAGACAATAGTACCACAACCTTCCGATCAGTCATTATCTAAGCGTTGTGCCTGGTTGCATCCGAAATGGCAATCTTACCTCGGAGCTCTGGGTTTGCTTATTGCTCCTTTTTGTTTGACTTATACGGCTTTTGCGGGGCAACAGTTGTCTGATCTCCACAACCAATTGGTGATATCGAACTTCTGTTTTTAGACTAGTGCCTACAACTCTAGAGGATAAGAATTAAGCGTGAATTAAATTAGTCCATTGAGTAAACACCTAGCCCAAGAAAGACAATTAATACACAAAATGTCACAGAATAGGCTTTCACGACTGCACATTTGCACAGTGGAAGGAGCTAGTACTTAAAAAAAAATATACAACAACTTAAGTCACCATCAGGAAATCCCTTAATTATCTCACTTAACACACAGTTAACACAGCCTAGATCATAATTTTTCAAAGTCAAACCATGATTCCTTGCGTATTTGACAACAAAAAAAAAGAACTTGAATATGAAAATAACTCGACTTTACCCCTCTTCAGAGAAAACCGTCAGTCAAACTAAACATAAATTCCCATTAGAACAGCCGTGATACTATTTACGGAGTCATTAGCAACTCGAAGACAGAGAGAAATAGAATCTAAAGTATAAATTCTAATAAGATGGGACTATTCGAATTTTATGTTACACATAGATTATGGCTGCATGGAACAAAATAAAATGGTATCGCGAAAGCCCACTACTTGACCAAAAACCTTTTTATAATTCTCATGGCTGTCATTAGTACTTAATTTAAATCTCTCTAATGCAAACGAGTACGATTCGCCTAGTACCTACCTTATTATTTACTGCTGCTTTCACCGTGAAACCAAAACTGATTAATTCATTCACTTCCGTTCACTTTCGTTCACTCGGTGTGTACCGGGCATAAGATATTCAAAAGCAGTCAGCTGAAGTTTAGTTTACTAAATAAGCTTTACATAAAGCTAGCTCAAAACATTAAGCCACAAAGTTCTCTAACTCTGAGGAAGCCGGGATTCATAAATCTATTTGATGCATATTGCCAATGAATTCTGTGTTAACTTTGTGAACTCAAACAGTAATTCCTTAAGCTGCAATTTGAAAATGATTCACACAATCAAAATAAAAATTAAATATCATTTATTCTGTATATACCATTAAACAGCACTTACAAAACATCAATATCAAGAATATTTTATAAATTATTAGTGAGCAAATAGACCACCAGTTCGAAACGCGGCCCCCGCCTGAGAAGACTCCGGCAAGAAACTCAGCGGGCTTTTTACTTTTTTTTTGGTCTATTTACAATCATTAATTTAGTCTAGATACAGAAATTTTGCTTCTTTTCTTACAGTTGGAGGAGTTTCTATTGTAACATTCGTGTTCATCACCATCACAGTTGTTAAGTCTCGGTTGCGTTCAAAGCTTTAACTTTACAGCTTGGGGTCCGTACTCCTGTTCTTCGTTCTCTCTCTGATCTTAGTTTTCTTGGGAGCGACTGCCGACTGGCCTTCGATGATTAATAGGTGTAACGGCTAGTAGGTAAAGGTAGTTTTGGTACCTAAAGTAGTAGGCCTTGGGCACGTGCCCGAGTGCCCCTATGATAAATTTGGCATTGTGCAAATAGGCATTTGTACTGAGCGGGGATCGAATTTGTGTACCATGAGTACTACCAGGCGGTATACTCATTGACAAAAGAGCCTATTCTCGTTTAGTACACCAAACATACACATTCACCTACAGTATAACACTAGTAAACTAGAAGCTACATGAACCTGAACTAACACTCACTATAATATAAACAAACCTACCCAATTCATAGTTAACGGCATATATTTTAACCCCAAGTTGCGAGAGAAACGTCGCCCTGGGCCTCTAGACAATGTGACATTCTATTGATGGAATCGTTTCGAAGCGAACCATTTTCAAATTGGCTATTAGTAATAAAAATATTTATGTGAAATGGTATATTTCGAGTCATAAAGGTTTGAAATTTCATTAAGCTTTTGTAGTCATATTACATATTTATGTCAATCCTATACTTTACTAGGCAATTTCACTGTCGTTTTCGCCAATAGAATGTTACTTTGTATAGAGCCCCTGGTGCGCGCAGATTGGTTTGTTATGTGTGTGTGTATATGAGCTCCTTCGTCTCCGTAACACCCCGCGTTATCCTTAAGACACTAAACACGTAGCGTAGGTATTTATAGTAAACATTTTGTGACGTAATTGGGCGCAAAATAAATGGCGGTAACTATACGAGTAGTTGCAGATGGCCTAGTTTATTTGTCACACTTAGTTACGTCGACTTGTTCCTAAGTGACCTCTCCTTGGTGAGATAACAGGATCAAATGAATTAACATGTAAGGATACTAAGGATAGTCATGTCCTGGCTGGCAGGCCTTTAGTCTAAGAGGATTATGCACTTTCGTTTTAATAAGCTGTGTCAATAAAGTATTTCTGGTGAGAGGTTTATGAACACTATATAGTAGGGGAGTCGTAGAAGAGATTTTTGAAGTTACTCGAGCGCGTAAAATAATTGTAAGAGAGGATACCTTTATTGATAAGTACAGCTATTCAGTATGAGCCCTTAATATAGAGGCAGGATAACACGTGCAGGGCTTAGATGTCACTCGCATACAGTGCAGAATATTCTACCAAGAACCAAGCGGTTCGGTGAGTCTTTCCTCTGCCGCACCATTAAGCCTAATAAGTATAATAAGCGTAATCTAAGGGCGTCAAGAAACCGTGTTTGGGTATACTTGGGCTCGGTCAATTTTTTATTTAATTTTTTCACCGGCTACATTGTATTTTCATATAGGCATACATGACATGATAAACGCATCATAATAATCACCTTTCTTTGTAATATATGGGCAGGGTAAATGAGTAAGCATGAGTATAATAAATGTACAAAAGTAGTACCTATAAAGCAAAGGAAAGCTTCGGATAATAAGGTCAAGGGACATATGGTGTACCTTATTTGGATTTGTGAGTTAACATAACACAACGCGCAAGCGCATCATGTTTACCGTTTTGTAAACAAGACTTTTATGGCGTAATTCTATCAAGTAGGTACTTGGGTATGAGTAAATAACATAATATAATCTCACGCCTTTATCCCCGAAGGGTTAGGCAGAGGTGCTAGCACCTACATTTCGCCAGTTTATGTTTAGGTCCCAATGGAATAGGTGGCGAGCCTATTGCCATTAACCGGGCACTTATAAACCTGCGATAAATATCGAAAAGTCATTGGTGTGTGCCATGGTAAAACCTGGAATCGAGCCCGAGACCTCGTCCCAGTATTGTAGTTCACTATCCATACCACTAGGCTACTGCGGTGAGAAAATATTTGCTGGAAATAGGGTTATGTCGAGGAAAAATATTATTTTGGTTAGTTACTTTATGGAACAATGAGAGATTTCTATTTCCTTACTTTTGCTCGGCTCTTCAGAGACGTAGCATTATGTCAAATCTGAATCCAACTAACATTGGTTGGTTGGTGTGTTGTTTAAAGACACTCTTTTTTTTCGTGAGCGGATACCAATTCCAACGGAGCCGGTGAGGGAGGTTATGTCGGACTCGAACCGACTAAAACGCACGTCGTCTTTGGGTCTCCGGTCCCAATCGGCTCCAATCCGGGGGTATCCGTGGGGATTTTTCGCACGATAGTAAAAAGGTTATAAAAAGCTCCAATTAAAAGGTAATCAAAAGCTCCAACTATCTCAAAAAGTATACATTAAAATGTTGCCCAAGAACTGAGTTAAGAAACGCACAAAGATTTTTTGGAACTGGTAGGTGTACTGATAGTTTCCGAGATCTACGGTTTCGAAAAAACAACTCTTTAGCGTTATATTTATACAGGCATATTATTTCATTATTAACACTACATATTATGTAACCGTAACCTTTAGCAATATAATCTGGTCATATTTTAGGCAAATGTATTTGCTTGATATTGTTATTCCTTGTAGAAGCTCATTTAATCATAATTAGTAAACGCCGCTTGTGATATAATGGAGGTTGAGCGAGGGAATAATGTATTTACCCAAGCACGTGCCCTAAAAATATATCCCGTAATAGCGGTGGATAGGTACCTATTAACTTCCCTGTTTTGAGGTACATTACTTTCCTCGTCTATCTTTATAAGAACTATGTTATTAAAGAATTAATTGCAGATTTCAGATATTGTACGATTAGTAACATATGCACTGATATGGTAGTAATATGAATTGTGTTATAATCATCATCATCCGTCTAGCGATTTTCCAGCTGTGTTCCTGGTTTGTTTTCATTAAAATATTGACTTTTCCGGGACTACTGTATGACTCCTCAACTCGCGCCTACGCCAGAGATGGACTGATATCTTGAGTTCTAATATATGCTCTATATGCGCACGTAGTTTTGGGTGTGATTTTTAGTTAAAGAAATAAAGATTTTTGTTTTTTTTTTAATTTGAGGTTAGCACGGGGTGATATGGGGGCGTACTCCACCAAGCTATGTAAGAAAATCCAAGCGTGCTACGTCCTCGTTCCTCTTGACAATTTGGGTCATTATATATGCCGAGAACTATATATATATATATATATATATATATATATTATTAGTAAACTATTATTAGAAAATGTGTTCCCTTCTTGATTTCATAAACACTACCTTACCTTATAATATAGACCATTTTTTGTATTCTACAAACATAACATAATTTTGCTATGCTGTTTTCATAGCAAAATCGTTTAGTTAGAACGACGTACAACATACTACCTACATATGGTGCCTACATTATAAATTTACATACTAAGTACCTACATGCTTTGTGGAGCTTATGAAATATTTACGTTATGTGTTGTGCTTTGTGAACTAATATTTGATTAGGTTCACAGACGGCTGGATTATTCATTATATTTTTTATTCAGTAGGTATCCATGAGGGGTAAATTCTGTTGAAATAATCATTTCAATGTTGAATACTACTGGTAATAGTCAATTTTATAATTTTAAAGTAGTGTCTGTCTTCTGGTTTCTGACTACCTTATGCATTGCGTCCAAATGGGTGTCCGTTTTTATAAATAGCAAAGCAGCTTTTTATACATAAAAGGAAGAGGGTAGGCTGTCAGTGTAGAAGACAAAGAAAGGTTTCATAGCATCACACTTAAGCCCTCGTCTTCTAACTGACAACAAAACCTCTCCAGTAAGTTCCGGTGAGTGAGTCCTGAAAAAGGATCTAAGGAATAAAAAATGAAACATATTTCTTACAGAAATCGGTACCTAATATTCCTAACTGTAGCTATCAGCAATACCTAAATATCTAAATATGTACTTAGGTACCTAACTAATATTTGGAAATATAATACCTAAAACGAGGTCCCTTATTCGAAGCTTAAACGACTGTCGCTATTAATTTAATTTCCATTTGTTTTGCTTTGTTGTCAGTCAGACTAAATAGGTAAGTAAGTATACGAAGAAAATTAAAGACACTACCATAAGTTACCACCTACCATAGTCCATCAACTCACATAAATTATGAAACAAAAATATTTAATGTCGTATAAATATCGTAAACTACCATACGAAAGACCAAATAAGTATTGTACGTAAATAAAATGCACGGGTTGCAACAGTGACCTCATGGGCACGGCTATAGCACCGTTTATCACTCAAGTCTGCGCCTACGCACCGTGTCGAGAATTGGTTCCTTCGAATTCATGATTTATGTTCCCAAAGCCGTATATAGGTATTACAATTTAAGAGTTAATAGGTAGTACAAGTTATGACTACTAAATAATAATTTGTGTTCATGTAAACAGCAAGGCTAGTTACTTCAGTACTTGTGCTTACAGTTTATACTTAGAAAGTAGCACTCTATAGCTTAATAATGCATAATTATTGTTCGTTCAAAGAATCAAAGAATCAATTTCGTTTATTCAGTTTAGGCACATAAAGAGCACTTTTATGAATGTCAAAGTTTTACATTGTCAAAAATTTTATAATTTATAATAAATAAAATACTTAGTAAATAAATCATTTGAAAACTATTCTTTCATTGATTCGGTACTTAAATCTCCTGAGAAGAGACCAGCAAGAAACTCGCGTAGATTATCGTTATCCTTTATTTTCTTTTTAACTAGTTCTGTTTATTTATAATATCAATAATTTATGGGTGTAAGAGCAAGAGATTATTATGACCATGGATTTTTTTCATCAAGATATTCGTCTACTTTGTTCTTACCACTCTACAAACGTTACTCCTGTATATACCCGCCATCAGGACGTCAATATAATGGGTATCTTCGTCACACTCTCGATTTCAGACAAATTAAACGAAAACTAACTGACAAACAACAAACAAAGCTCCAAATTGCAGCAGTCACATTCCAGTCATAATTAATTCACAACCTGCCTACATAGATGATTTCATTTCAATTTCGACAGAACATTGTATTCATTATGTATTGTGTGAAGTAGCTAATTTGATTATGATGTCATTCTCAATAGGATATTATAACTTCGTTTAACCTCGATATTGTGAACTGATTTTGACTGAGTGGATGTACCGTAGTCTACAGAGATACATGAGCCCGAGTCGACTTCACTTCCTATCTGTTGAACCCATGAGGAACTGAAGTTCATATATATTCGGTCCTCCTTGGTTACACCTGATAAATAGACGAAGATCTGGTTCAGATTTTCCACTCAGAGTAAAAAGGCAGCTTTTTTAGCAACTAAAATTACTACTATTCCCCTACATCTTAGGGCAATGGCTTGAGTTTGGAGCGGGGTTCACGTAAGTAGTGTAATGGCCAGGATTAGAACCGGGGACATCTCGATCGTAAGGCTGACTCCTTAACCACTAAGCTTACTTATCTACTTATTTAATGCTTCTTCTAAATTAACTTAAGAGCGACAACTGCATAAGCTTATGACGGAACGGCTTATTTATAGATGTAACTTTAATAGCTACTAATTATGTATAACGTACATAAAAGAAAATTGACAAACATAAAATATGTAGTAAATAGAAAAGGTTTTGAAGTTCATTTCGTATTTAGTCATTTGAAAAGCCTAACATTAACTGGTCAATGACTATATAAGATCACCTATTAAAGGCGTAGCGTGGGTTTTAGGGTCCGGTTTGCCTAATCCCAGGCCTAATACGGTAACACAGTATATATAACCTATACAATACAGCCTACAGTCTTTAATATAGGTACTCTATATCTTTACATAGTATAAAACAACACTATTCGATCCGTCCGGGATTTTTTTATATATTTAGGTCTTTAAAAAACCTCCGACACAAAAAATACCTCCAAAAATTAAAAACTCCCACATGTTTTCGAAACGATCCAAGGTCACCCGACACGTGAAACGTTTTACGTCGGGGGTTAAAGAGTAGTGATCGCATTTACAGATGCTGTCCTTGGAATGACGGTTTCTGCCTTGACACACACACACACGTGAAACTTATAACACCCCGTCGTTTTTCCGTCAAGGGTTAAAAAGTAGTGGCCGCCTTTATAGGTGTATGTGTATGGTGTATATGGTGAATAACGATTCCTGCCTTGACGTCCTGGACAGATGATTTAAGAAGCCCATCAAAAGAACCCGGGACTGTAGGAAGAAACGCGTGCTGGTTGATACTAGTGTAAACTCAGATTTGAACTACGAAACGGATTTCAATGCGGTTTTCCATGCCGTTTAGAAATTAATAACGACGAAGCAGCTGAACTTCGATGTTTTCCCTATAGCGAATACCATACCTTCACAAACTATTAGGTATACCTAAGTTCTGTAGTTATATTATAGTTACAGTAAATTTTCTTGGAGCTAAAAAATTCGACTAACGGGTGCCCTGTGGTACCATCCTACCACATCCTGGCACATATAATATCTGTATGTTATATGGCAACAGAGAACGACAGCTCAACATACTCTCCGAATTAATCTACATTTAAACTAATTGAAATCACATACAATGATATAAACATGTGGCTGTATGTATATGCCATGTTTTCCCGTCTAATAATATACTCGTACTTACAACATTACCATAAATTATCACATTAATCGACTGCTAATTATGTTGTAATCTTAGAACATGTGGTAGAACAATATCAACTAGACGAAGACGAAAAAGAACTGTGAAGTCCTTCAAGAAGTGTGGCTTTGAATTGGTAGTTTGATTAAGTTTAAGATATGAAGTATAAAGCATAAAGTTGATGGTTGTCGCAAATGAATATTCGTTGCCACTTGCAAAAGAAAGGGGACTTAATTTTTGTCCCCTCAGATGAAAACTGACTGTTATTATGCTTTCTAACTTAGTGATTCTCTACCATTCTCGCGTCTCCGACGTCCCATATAGCTGAACCTTTACGTATTTAGAACATTTCCATGCCATGGTTCGTTATGTCATTTCATGAATTATAAATTTTATCTTCAACTTTGATGAGTCAAATCTGGCGAGAGTCCTATTACGGTCAACTTTTAAAATTATATCTGGATAGAATAAATAATGCCTAAAATGTATGTCTATATATCCCGGAACAGGGCGTGAATCCATAAGGAAATATTAACTGTGCTAGTTCTATCTACCTCGACTAGTGGTGCCCGCGAATTCGTCACAGTCCTCGTGGACTTAGATTTGAATTGTCAATTTTATCCCCTAATTATTTTTCTGAGTAAAAGTACCCAGCCTAATCTGCCAGAGGAAGTCAGGTCAAAATCACATTTCTAGCTACTAAATTTCATTTCATTTTATTTCGTTTTACTCAGTCCGGCCGTTTCAGAGATTAACTATGTCATGTTGAAGTCAAATAGACAGATATAAGTTTAAATAGTTGGTTTTCCGTTGTGAGTACCTTCCGTTATAAACAGACATTTCAATGTTATATAATTGTATTACACTGTATCCAGAAGAAAAAACTATCTAAGTATACCTTCGTATCGAGGTCAGGATCGAGCCGCGCGCTCACCAGGAAGACCTTACAAGGTGATGCGAGTTAACTTTTTTATCTCTCACCGTTACACCATCTCCTGTGATAATGATAATATGTTGTCGCAATTACTACTTGGCTTTGAAAGAAACGACTAACCTGTACGGTCTCCTGCAATAATATGTATACACTTTGGAACCCTGTCACAATAATAAATTACAAGTCAACATTATGACATGAAACGGTAAAATTCGACGAGTTTAATGTGAAAAAGTTCCAAAACATTTACATGTTATTGCAAGTGACTGTACACACAAACGCACTATTCAATATGCGTTTGTTTACTTGAGGAAAGAAAAAATTGATAAGTATAAAGGGATATTATAACTGTTTAATGCGTTAGAAAAATCCTTGAAAGCGTCCCTAACTTGACAGTCGTTAGGTACAAATGAATTAACTAGTAGGTAAGTATAGAAATTATCGCGTTGAGAGAAACTTATCTATTTTAATTAGACGTACTTATCAGGCTCATTAACTGAGAAAACAAAGTTAGGCGCATAGATTTATTAAAATATAAAGCTTCCTGTTCCATTAAATACTTCATTATTCCAAGATTCAGATAACAACAAAAATTAACGCTTTTAGTTGAAAGTTTCGAAGACAAAATAATATATTACTTACTTAGAATGAAATTGCTCTTGATAGGTTGCTTGTTCGACTTGTTGTTGCTATTGGGATATTTTATAGGGTTCTGTGTCATCATGGAACCCTTGTAGTTTTGGTAGGTAGGTATGTGCGACGTCTCTCCATCCGTCAGCTCCAGCTTTCGACACGCTCAATTTAAAAAAAAAAAATTATTCTAGTATATAAATAGAAATTGTAATTAATAAGATAAAGAAGTAGAATAAAATCAAAAATAAAGTATTTTTGCGGTAACTACATGGCAGGAAAAAATGCGCCTTCCGCATTCCAATGATTTGGCGAAGCCGCGCAGGTATGTGGGGACTCTCACCACACTAAAACAACCTGCCTTGTGCCATACACCCCGATTTAGTGAGTGAATCATCGGAACCACTACTCTCTCATCAACTCATAAATTCACCCGCGCGCTACCCGCAAAGGATGTCCAGACACACCAGGACATCAGGAGCAGGACCCCTTTGTGGGAGGCTCTTTTTTTTTTTTTTTTTTTTTTTTTTATACTACGTAGGTGGCAGACAAGCACACGGCCCACCTGATGGATAGCGGCCACCGTGGCCTATGAACGTGTGCAACACTAAGGGTGTCACACACGCGCTGCCCACCCTGAAGGGAAAGGGGGAGAGTTGGGAAGGGGTGGGGAGGCTAGGAAGGGGAGGGGAAGGAGGGGTATAGTGAGCTCTGGCTACCCTACTTACCGGCGGGAACACAACACGATGGTTATTATGACTGCGGTCTTCTGTAGGGCGGAGGTACTTCCCCAGTTGGACAGCTCATTTCGGACGGGAGATACCGTCGTGTCCTACCTCCGTCATTTCGGACGGGAGATACCGTCGTGTCCTACCTCCGTCAATTGCTCTAATGCGGTTGGTGGGCTAACCCCTACCCATCCTCTCTCGGTCACATTAGGGCGACGTGAACTCTCTCCTAGCTTAGCCGGTGGGGTTAGAGGGATTAGTAATTTCAGTTGTTAATATTCTTTGCACAAAAAAATACTGGAAAATATTTTGCTCATGGAGAAATTGCCCGCATAGGACAGCCTCCGTGGCGTGCACGCGACTGCACACAGGGCGCGGATTCGATCCCCGCACAGTGCAAAAAGTTGTATGCATGAATATGGCTGTTTGCACTGGTTTGGCCGTACCTCGGAGAGCACGTTAAGCCGTCGGTCTCGGTTGCCATACAAACATCTATGGCAGTCGTTACGGGTAGTTGGGGCACTCAAAAGTTGAGCCAGTCTTACTTGGAACTTCGATATCGCCATTGGTCTTTGGAGTTGTTTGTGGAGGTCAGATGGCATAGTTCAGCCGCATCACAGTTAGACTGAAAAGCCGCCTTCAACTGAGTTGGGAAAAGGTTCAGAGAAAGGAGAAATTTCCCGCATAGAATAGGAATCTGGTCTGTCATACAAGGGTTAACGATTAAACAATTACCAATGTGATGGAAATCGGTATCTAAAGTTCCTAACGGTAAGGATTCCTTGCGTTGAGTTGCTGGTATTTCATGTTGCGGTACATCTGTAGCGATTTTCCCGTACTGATAGTTGTATATCAAGTGATATATAAATAGAATTAGCGTTCCGTACACCATGTTTATTCACCTTTCCATAAATAAAAAATAAATATTTAAGTGACTACTGGTTTTATTGAAACTTACTACTACTGATTTTGGTATAAGATAAGATATAGAGTACCGCGGTAGCCTAGTAGTATGGGTAATGGACTGCTGAGACGAGGTCTCGGGTTCGATCCCAGGTTTACCATGGCACACACCGATGACTGCGATGCTTTTCGTAGTTAAGTGTGTATTTATCGCGGGTTTATATTAGTGCCCGGTTAATGGCAATAGACTTCAACATAAACTGGCAAAATGTGGGTGCTAGCACCTCTGCCTACCCCTTCGGGGATACATGCGGGAGTTTATGTTATGTTATGTTATGATATCTATTTATTAAATTCTTATATTCTGACACAAGTTCTTAACAATTGTGAGTGTAATATTAATTCATATTACTTACTATATTTTGTGAGTGTAATGTATATTTTTACTCCTGATGTTATATACCTATATAGAGAGGTGTAATATAATGAGATGTATTCGTGCTATAATGTACATATTTAGCTTATGTCAAGCAGGCATTGTTAGTCAATTAGTACAACGAAAATTTCTAAAAATTAAAAGTTTTCTAAGCGTAAGGGCCTGCAACTTTTCTTTTTACAAAAGTTTCAAAAGAATACGATACTTACACGGTAATTGAGCTCAGTATTTTTCTTGTAAGACAATCACAAATAAATGATAAGGGCCTTACCAGCCTTGTAGGAATAAGTTTACATATTAACTAAACACGTGGGTGGATTAGTTATGAACTAGTTTCTATCTGTTTAATCACCAATTAAACTACTATATAAATATAAGGAGTACTAAAAAACGGTGTGAATAGAAATCAAAGGGTGAATAGAAATAAAATGGGTTGCTAAATTCTGTAGTTATTTTCTTCTGTATCGACCCCGGATACAAATAAAATGGTCAATGGGATATTTTAAATAATTTCTTTTAAAATTAATACCATATTTCATTCATATCTCATTATTAATTAATAACATATAATCTTTTTAAAATTATCAAATATTTCATGATTCTGGTATTACAATGAATTACTTTAAATTTTCGCTTGAAAGAAAATAACTACAGAATTTAGCTGACCATTTTATTTCTATTAACCCCGTATTACCTGGTACGACTTAGATTAGACACTTGCCATTAAAGAATTAATGCTTATAAAGTGATAACCTATATAATTGATTCCCTTTTAAAGAAATGCCTAGGTATATTCTGGGGACAAACTACTTGTGAAGCACACAAATAATTATCCCATACAGGGTGAAGACAAATTACTGCCGCTGAACTCAGTGCCAGACGATCACATAAACTGCGACATCCGCCATACTTACCGCTTCAATCTTTAAGATATAAACGCAAATAGTCCAAAATAAATTAGTTCTTCAAAAAACTACATTCGAAACGCAATCTGTTTGTTTACAAGATTTTATAACACATTAACATGCGAAGTTGAATTAACGCTTGTAAACATCACGGGCATGTAGCAACAATATGAGTCAACGTTGTGTCATCTTGGACAAGAATAACTTATTGCTACCGACCGACACAGAACCCTTGTTTTATTGTGTTTTCCATTTGGGATGTACCGTGTCTAAGCGATTACTGGAAATGAAATAAGAACTGAACTTTTTTCTTTACAAATTTGCTCACTAGTCTTTTTTTATTCAATTAGGAAACTGTAGCGTTTCTACCACAGACAAGATAGTTGAAAGTTCCCTCCGAAGTAGGTAGTATTTTAATACCTGCTTGCTATAGTATTATAGCTTATTACAGTTTTAGTTGTTCTATGGAACCAGTTGACTCTGAAAAATATTTTTACAATTTTGCTTTACCTATATATAATGTTCCTACTGATTAATATCCAAGTTTATTGGAACTCCAATAAACTTCCCTATTTAACCCCTTTCCTCGCTTTTATTAATTTTACTTTCAAGAACTTTTTAATGAGATCAAAAATTTGCTAATAGTCATAGAGATTTTTGCAAATCAAAAGTTACTGCTAAATATTCAAAATATCAATTTCCAATTGGTCATTTCATATGACAGCTTCATAGTTCACCAAATTAATCCTTTTTCAACCCATTTCTCCCCATAGCAAAACTTTGTTGGGTTACCCTATGCGTCAGCCAACTGCTGAGTCAACATTGATACTTGATAAAACGTAACTAAACTAAAACTAATCTTTTATAACCGTTCTCAATATCACGCATATTCAAAGGTTAAACATTAAAGGCTCTCTAAAGACTCATCACATTTAAAGCTTAAATTATAACTGGGTTTATGTCTAAACTTGACGGGTATTATACGAAGTTTTGTCGGAACAGTTACCCACATCTGACCGTTCTGTCAGATGTGGGTAAACTGATGGTAGCTTAGCCAACGGTTAAAAATATATACGCTACGGATTTGTTTATAGTTTGGTCATTGTGTATAATGTATGGTCATTCTATGTAATACGTTTCTTTACCAATACATATATGAAATGGTGCTTGTTTAGATAGTATATGAGATAGACAGCCAATTTTAGGGTAGGCAGCACGTGTGTGGCGCCTCTGGTGTTGCAAACGTCGATAGTCCACGGTGACCGTTTCCCATCAGGTGGGCCGTGTGCTTGTCTACCACCTAAGTGGTATAAAAAACAATTGTAAATTAGGCTTATATACCTAATATATAAATATATAATACTTAATTAAATGGAGAACAAAATAACCATACAAAAAAGTCCAATAAAAAAACAAACAAGAAAAGAGAAATAAATATTAATTAATGTACAGCCTCATGTTTTGTGTCTTGATTGTACCTACATGCGTTGCTTACGCTGCACTCAGGCCGGACCGGCACCGTACGTCATTACTTATTTCGTAACATATGCTATTTATATACACTACAAGCAATTAAACTGCACACAAATTAAATTGTAACACGGTTACAAGTGAATAGTCTGAATGAAATATCAGCCACTTAGTTACTCTGTTAACTTTAACGTTACAATATACGTTTACTTTCCACTAACTTTTCTTCTCTTCTCTTCTTCTTCTTCTCACAACAACGACTACACTACTACAAGCTCCACGACAGTAGTCGATGTACAGGGTAATCGTCGTAGTACAGTTAATGAGCACTATATAGTTACATACAATCTTTGATAAGTCCTTTAAAGGATTCCGAGGTGAAGGTTTCGAATGAGAATGGGATTGAGACAATGATAATGATGAATCATCAAAAGCCAGGGATGTGACATCGGACAAGACACTCATCATCATTCTCTGAACATTTTCCCAACTCAGTTGGGGTCGGCTTTCCAGTCTAACTGTGATGCGGCTGAACTACGATATTTTCCGTGAAGCGACTGCCATCTGACCTCCACAACCAATGTCCAATGACCAATGGCGATATCAAAGTTCAAAGTTAGATTGGTTGGACTTTTGAGGGCTCCAACTACCCGTAACGATTGCCATAGATGTTTGTATGGCAACCGGGACCGACGGGTTAACGTGCTCTCCCTGGCAAGACCAGACCAGTGCAAACAGCCATATTCATGCATACAATTTTTGTACTGAGCGGGAATCGAACCCGCGCCCCGTGCGTTGCGGTCGCGTACGCTAACACCACGCCACGGAGGCTGTCTCGGACAAGACACTCATTATTGGGATTTAAATACCTAAGTAAATATGGAGCTTTAGAAACGTGTTTTACTTGTTTGTTCCTTAGTAAGTATCGTTTATGTTTTACACTAAACGATTGCTACAATAAATAATTTATCTGTATTAAGAAATATATCGAGGTTTACAAACAAATATTATTTAGCAACTTTATCTTTGTCCTTTAAATAGGTCGATGTGCTCTTATCACCAACTGTCCACGAATTCAATACAATATGACGGTTATCTCGTGAACTTGTGATCTCTGTAACAATTTCTTAGTAAATGTTCTGATTAAAGTTTCTTTCGTACAAAATCTGATTTAGACGTAATCTTGGCTTTAAAAGGTTTAATATTCAACAAAATTTTGGCCTTTTACGATATTATTTTGGTGCTCTAAGACCTTGCTAATCTATGTTAATAAAAAATTGTAAGAGCCAGTTAGTCTATTTATTATTGAAACTTACAACACAAAGGATTCATAGAACAAAATATCTAAGGATTATTATAGACAAAATTTACAGCTTTAAAGTTATATTACAGCGTTTGTTTGGACATGTTATTTCAGTGTTAGCTGATTTAAGAGCAAATTTAGAATTAGAAACCTCGTTGATAGTGAGCCGCTTTCCAGTAGAAGATTTAACTTTGGTTTACTACATTTATTATCGTTAAAATTACAATGGATAAGCTCCAATTCTCGATGACTCCATTTACCAACAAATTAGGGATCAAACGATATCGTAAGCTTAGTCTAAAGTCAAAACCTCAGATAAACTCTCAAAAAATTCAATTACTTTACCAGTGGTCCGTAACTGGAAAGCCCATTAAGTACCAAATCGGGCCGTATCTATCTGCTGTGCTCGCAAACCGTGGAAAATGTTTTCTTAAACCTTTTACGGAGCTATTTTTACTTAGCTTGTACTTGTACAAATGCTTTGTAGAAAGGATTTAGTGAGGTCCCTACCCTTCTCTTACGAAAAGGTGAGCTACAATCGTTAGATATTTACCAGAGCCTGATATTGTATTGTGAGCAATATATTTTGCAAAGAATTCCTTTTAAAAGGTTGTGATATTACAGACATACAATTTTTAAGAAAACACACAAAGAAATTTGAATAAATATCCCCCAATAGGGGTACCTACCATATTTTCATTAAAAGACATGAGAATGCTTATTTCAAGGTAGAATATAAACTTAGCAATAGAATTAAGAATCTGATTGGTATATTGAATATATAAACCTTCTACAATAGGTACATATGTACTATGAACAAGTATCTGATATTCAGTTCATTTCATTTTGAAATCAATAATGACAAGCATGCGTGAGGTCACAAATAATCTAAAACGTTTTCATTATTAACTATTTGTTTATCGTTTCAGATGTGGCGACCACCTTAAGGAAAGCAGCGGCCGCTGCTCTTGACGGTGGCGAAGTAGCCATCCTCATCAGCGCTCATGATAAAAATTCTGCGCAACTTCTCCATGCAAAAGACGCTGACGATATTTCTATAACTTTAAATTATAATAAGAAAACGGACAAAGGTATTGTTGATTGATTTGAACTTATAATTGAAATTACAATTCCCTCATTAATTTAATGATTTTATTTAATATACTTTATTAATCAAATATTTTTTTAACGTAGTTTCTCTGGAAAGTTTAATCGGTGATCATATAAAATCCGTATCATGGACCCTGGGAGATCACCTTGGCAGCAGTCTGGTGCTGGTAATGACATCCACCAGGGTGAAGCTCGTGGTTGGTTGTAAGCAACTTCATTGGCACTCAATGGTTGGCAGGCACGATCTGTTGTCTACACTCGCCAGTCATAAGATGAAGTTGGTAAGTGTATTCTAAAACCAACATTTACGTGAACTGAGTGAGGTTGTCACTATACCTTCAGTAATGTCAGACCATGCTAGATTGTCTTTGATTTGTATACATTTATTAGTAAGAACCGTAGTTTCTATTTTTGTCATTTTACCGAAACGTTGGTTTTCCTGTAAGTATGGTCCGTGTGAACGGTTTCGTTCGGTTCGTATAGTTTGGTTGGTACTGTACACTCACTTTGACGAGAATGAAATTTCTCAATTCAGCAACCTGATATTACTATTATACTTTGTAAAATATAGCTTGGGTCCTATGACAGATGTCAAAATGAAGTTCATAGGGATGTCTGAAATTCGATGAAAATATCGATACTACCAGCTATTATTGATGCATGTTACATATAATTAGGTTTAATTTAATTGTATGTGGGTGAATTTCTCAAACGTATAAATGAGGCGGCGGCACTGAAAATCATACCTTAAAGTTCAGATACGGCAAATCTTTTTTTTGTGTAAGAAAGCAATTAATTATCTTATTAAAGTCATACACATTAAGTTACAAGAAATTATTTTAATAATTATTAAAAAAATGATTTCCCACATAAAATATAAGTTTGGTGGCGCGTCCACAACCTGTTTTATAAAGAAAAATCACATCCCAATCAACACACCGTCAGTTTACAGGATATACCTATTTTTATTTTCATTATGTATTAGCTTTTCTACCCCTTGAGTATTTAAGTCAAGTATTTAGTACTATATTTTATCTTATAAAAAATGTATAAGGTCCGTCCGCGATAAGTTGCAAATTTTGGTGTCAAAAATAAAATCATACCGTGAATCGTACTGAAAATAGATACTGGGACGTTACTATCATCGTTCGAATCATTTAGTTATGTGCTGTCACGCACCAGTCCCAGTGGTGTACCAGCTTGCTCCGATTACCCGCTAAAAACGAAAGTAATACTCTCGTAAGCCCCTCGGACAACATTTCGGTAATTTTTGTGTTGATAATTTAAAACGTTTGAAGCTCGTTATTTGTTTAAATACATAATGTATAGCGTAAGGGTCCGGTATTTGTTCAAAATAATAGTAATGTAAATATAATACTCTGTATAGTATTTTGTCAAATCAACTTATTTGGCACAAATCTAATTTTGGTGGCCTAATTTTGGTGATTTTGGTGGTATTTGACTAATCACCAAAATTGCTCAGTTACACCAAAATTAGATTTATAATTTCTGGGGGTTATTTTAGCGATTCTATGTATATTTTCATTAAATTAATGTAGAAAACGAATTCATGCTCGAAACAGGATTCCAACCTACGTCTACCGGAATGCTGTTCCGGTGCATCTACCGCAAAACACGTGTGCTGGCAGAGCATTTCAGGACTTAATGGTGTGACGTAGAAAAGAGTCGCCGAACCGCTTGGTTCTTGATGGAATTGTTTGTACCGTATGTGGGTAACATCTAAATCCTTCGCGCGTTGTCCTGTGTAGAAAGGGAGACGGTGGGACCAGTTGGAAGAGCTCATCAGGACACTCACCATGGTACAGCCGATAGAGGACTGCCAATGAAGCTACATCTCTTCGTAGTTGTAGAGGTTTAAGACTTTTGGTGACCTCGGGACTATCTATGATTCGGATTGAACGCCGCTGCAGTCTATCGAGAGCGTCTAGTAGATACTGTGCGGAGCTATCCCAGAGATGAGAACAGTATTCCACGCAAGGACGAACTTGTGTCTTGTACAGAAGACATCTCTGCTCCCGCGGAGCCCCATTGGGAAATGTGATCCAGGTTTCGGTCAAGCTCAGAGAGAAGTTGCCTTCTTTGCTCCTCAGTGTCAGCCCGCTTGGCCGTGGGTTGTCCGAAATATCACCCATGCAGGGTGCTGACATCTGCATAGCAGTGGATGCTGTCTATATAGAGTAAGCCGGGAGCTTGGAAAGAAGCGAACTGTGCCAGACCCTATCGAAAGCTTTGGCGAAATCAAAACTGATGGCCAGTGACTCGCCCTGCTTGTCCATGGCCTCACCCCAGAGATGTGTGACGTACGCCAGATCACCCGTTGAACGTTTTGGCCTGAATCCGTACTCATGGTCGTGAATTATGGAGTGATCCTCTAGATAACGAGTTGTACGTTGATGATCTGCTTAACACCTTGCAAATGTATAAGGTTACAGCTATGAGTCGATAGTTTCCGGGTTCAGAGCAGTCCCCCTTCTTGGGGACTCGTTGAACGTTCGCTTCCTTCTAAACCCGCGGGACCGATCCTGAGCAATAAAAGAGGCGATACAGCCGTGTTAGCGCTGGAGACAACTCAGCTGCGTATTTTCTCAAGACCACCGCTGGAATACCGTTGGGGCCACTGGCTTTGCGGACGTCGAGTATGCAGTGTGATACGAACGTCGCGTTGCCTTATACGAATATCAGTCATTGAGTGGCCACAGCTGGTAATGATTGGCGGCTGCACACCACAGTCATCGAGCCGGGAGTTGGCCGCGAAGAGATTAGCCAGCAAGTTAACTAGCTCTTGCGGCTGGTGAGCAAGTCCTGGGTATCCCCAATATCCTGGGTATGATACTGCCAGTGCCCGTAGAACTCAACCCTGGTTTGGACGTGAATTTCACCGGTAATGGTGGAGATTACGACCCTTTTTGGATTGTACGACCTAGCTCACAGTCTCATGACATATGCTTGTGCAAACCGCATATAACAAGGACTTATTAGTTTTATCTTTGAAAAATAATAAGATAATTAAAGAAAATTTCACCTCAGAAGTTCTTCATAATTTGACTTATCTAATTTTGGTGCTAAAATACCAATTTTGGTGTATTGACAATTTAGGTGTCGATAATATTTTTGTAATTTTCAGGCTTAATTAGACTTTTCTAGCTTTTCAAGCATCTATTATGCGTATTCTACCTGATTATAGAATAATATTATCCATATTATATAGTAACAAAAAAAAACACCAAAATTAGGTAAAATTTCGTAGATGTTGAAATTCACCCATGTATGTATTTCATTGTAATGAGAACGGAATATACGTAGCATACAAGGCGTCGGCACTCGTACTGATGAGAATGAGTGGAGTGGATCAGTGGAAGTTCATATCAAACAAGATGTTGGCGCGTATATCTTATGCCTATATCATGGCCCAAGAGCCAAACGCGGTGTGTTACAAAAACAGGTTCAGCGCGTTGATGGATTGAATGTAGGATTTTATTTACTCAATATTATTTAGGATCAAGTATATTGAAATATAAATATTATTATGATATTAAAATACCTAAGCAAGAAGATTAAATTCCAATTATTTTTTTCTTATATTAATTTCAGTTTTAAATTAAGCTTTATTCAAAATATGGATAGTTCATAGCATGTGGTCACGATGATTCATCGCCCATCACTAATTAGCTCGGTATGCCCATAAAGTATGAGATTGACAGCTACTACATTCATTAATAGAAAATTCAAGACTTCATGTGCGGGATTTCACTGACAGCTGTCATAGGACCCAAGCTACATTTTACAAAGTATAATTGCAGGTGTGACAAATTAAGGCTAAAACTTTTAATTGGATTTTAATAACTTATGTCTTTTCTTTATTAACTTTTCCATTGGATTTTAATAAAAAAAATCCGAAAGTTATTACTTTACTAGACATTATTGAGATAAGCTTACTTCTTTGAATCAATTTTCTACTTCATTAAACTTAAGTCAAAGCCTACCTTTAAGATTTGAACATAAAAGCGGGGTCTGCAGTGTTTTCATTTGGATTCCAAATAAAATTTTCAAGAACTTTAAGAATTTTGTGAACTAAGAGGTTTTGAGTAAATAAACTCTGGTATAAACCTTCTTGAGGCCTGACTTTAAATTCATTTTGTAGTGGAATAACTTAGGTTCAATCTCAGGGCACAGTAATATGCTTAGAATATTTCATATCATTACATTTATGCATTGTATCAATTTTTTCATAATAATTCTATGCTTGGCTAAAATATTTATTCGGGTTTTTGTATATCTAAGAACAAGGAGAAAAGACTAATCTTGGTATTCAGATTAACATTTTAAAAGCTTCTTTTGTAAAATTGAGGCACCCAACAGGTTTGATCAAGTTAAAAACATTGAATTTCTGTGGCGCCGTCAAGTATGCTGCACTTCGTATTTTCTCATCACACAAACTACAAGAGCGATATATTGATATATTATACACTAGCTGACTCGCGCAACTTCGTCTGCGTCACCCCGTTTTTGCAACATTTTTCATTCCTGCTCCGCACCTGTTTGTTGTAGCATGATGTTATATACATATAAACCTTCCTCTTTAATCATTCTATCTATTAAAACAAACCGCATCAAAATCCGTTGCATAGTTTTGAAGATTTAAGCATACAAAGGGACAAGAAAAATAGAGACAGAGAACGCGACTTTATTTTATACTATGTAGTGATAGTGATTTTAACAAGCCAATAATTTCAGTATCTCGAAGAAAACGTTCCAGTAAAAATTTACAACAGCGAGCGAGAAGCTTTAGAATCCATCTGTGAGCATCATGATTCCATAAAACCACCATTCCTCACAACAGTTACTGAAAGTGATTATGAGGAGGTCGGAGAATTTAGAAAGAAACATGAAGATGAAATGCAAGGAGATGATTATAGAGCGAACTTTGTAGATCCTAATGCAGCTCTACCACAACCAACTGCACAGAGAGGAGATATACCGTCGAATGCGATTGAGTCATGTGATGGTAAGGACTCTAAATATCTAATAACTATTTGGTCATTAAGTTAATTTGTTTCATAAATATACTAGATTCTTAGAAACAAGTTAGTTTAGTTTTTTAGCTATAGTTATAATAATATATTATATAAAATTATTTGAAGATAAGTAAGGTTGCGAGGTATTAAATGCATTACTGCTTACATTTGAGATAAGAATTTCAATATAAGTTTGACATTTTATTTGAAATCTGATCATTTTATATTTTCTCCTGTAAGAAGAAAGATTTGTTCGTAACTTTGACTTTGGAGTACAATATTTTTTTTTTACTTAGATGAGGTCATCCGTCAGTTGACACTTCTCCGTCAAACGATTGACCACCTTCGTCGGGAGGTTGGAGAGCAAAGAGGTACGATAGACAGCCTTCGTAGTCAGCTGCGTCAATGTTGCAACCGTGTGGGTCCTACACAGCCACCTGTGGAGAGGTGCTCCGGATCTTCGTGTTATCCTGGTTATTAAAATTTCATATAATCTACAGGAGAGAGTGACGAGCACTAACTTTTTAAATCATTTCGTAATCCAGTAATTTAATATTTAACTCGGAGTAGTTGTAAGGTTTTTGACCTCTAAACTCGATATTACCTTTATAGTTCAACGAGATATTTTAGGTCGTATTTGCTTTATCTAAGATATTTAGTAAGTTTAGAGTTCCATTTAAGGTTTGGTCAATATTTCACTTTAAGTAGATCTGCACCTGTATAGCTTTAGTTCCTTTCGTTAATTTGAAGTCAGTCATTAATTTACTATGCATTTAACTTTTAATTGTGAAGTACAATTTAGAATCTTTTATAGATAGGTATTTTCTATCGAATGTTTCACTGTCATGTTGATTCCAAACTATGATTTTCCTTATTTAATGCCCATAGTATTTAATATTGAATTTATTTGAAATAAAATATTTTTTGCAAATAAATTGGACATCTGGAAGACAGTAATTGAAAAAGAATGGACATTTGGATAAATGATTGCAAATGCGGTATAATTTTGCCAGTTATTGTTACTTAATGCCTTAATATGTGTGATTGACGTTCGTGGGCATATTGAAACATGTTACAAACGTAACCATATTAATAAATCATTCAATCAGCATATCTCAATCGCTGTTAGATTTAAGCATCTCACAAGCGTAACCATAGACTTGATGCAAATTTTTTATACTTACGATTTGTAACGACTGTTCATAGTTAAAGGTAGTAGTTAGCCTTTCTGCAGATGAACTCATTTATAATAAGCGCATACTTATCATGTTTCATTGTACTAACATTAACAATGTAATCGAACTCTTGCCATCTTCTGGAATATAGATTAAGGTAGATCAAGCAACTCTTTATAATCTGTGTGGGTTTCCATTAAAAGTATTGTTTTAAAATCGCGTTTTATTTCTTAGATCTAAATACCTTGTGTATAAATTTGTCTGCCTACAGAGTCGCGAGTTTCGCCCACTCAAGTTGCTTGATTAACCTTATTCATATTTTCTGAATGGCTAATTACAAACGTTGATAATATTAATTAGGTGATTGGTGACTCTGTAGGCAAAAACATATTTTGAAGTTGATACTTAAGACAAATAATTAAGTCGGTACTGAGAAGCTTAATATGATTTAGAAAATTTGAATGTATTTCAAATGGAAATGTTTTTATGAAAAAACATTTTTCAACGAACTCTTGAATTTTAAAAACAAATATATAGGGAATTTGATGAGAATCAGGGATTATATCCTATGAATAATGTCTTACATGGTCGTCTGTAGAAGCGAAGAGGGAAGGAAGCGACTAGGAAAAAGAAAAGGAAGAAAGTTAAGTCCTCGATTATTTCTAAAATGTTAAGTGAATGGTTAACACTTTAAAATAGGTTGATAAATAGGTCACATTCCTTAAGAAGTTAATTTTTGCAAGCAAAGATAGTTGATTTCACCAAGCACCAAGTTTATGTGACCAACTTCTCAGAAGCAACTCTTAACAATTTGTCATTTTAAAGCTCATCTGATGAAGGTCGTAGACATAATGTCATAAAACTAGCTGCTATGGCCCACATAAGGGATTTTATATTTTAATACCTAGTTTTGATCTGTTATGGTAATATTAGTTTAACTTTGGGTAAGTAAAAGTATCTATATAATATTTATTACAGCCTACATGTATTGAAGGCTGTATCAATAATTCTATCTTGTAGTCAATCCAGACGCAAGAGACCAGACCTAGGCCAGGACATTTAGGAGTTCGAATTTAGTTGCGACCATAGAAACAATTATTTATGTTTCATAGATATAAATCATATTATTATACACAGTGATTTTATAGTGGTTTCGGAAAAATAATATTTTGTTTCACACACAGTTTCGGTAGCAAAATCGACTGGAAGTTTTAATTTAGAAAAAGAAAAAAAAAAACTTTATGTATGGCAATAATGTGCAGGTGAACAGAAAAATGTACGAATTTCTTTTTCGCCAAATTAGGACTTCCTTACGATTTTACTATCGAAATTGTGGCCAAAATCTTTTTTTCCGAAACCACTATAAAATCAACCGGTAGATGTAAAGGATGCAAGTAAAATAGCTTGTGGCACAGGTGTGGAATGCCGTAACACAGTGACTGGATTTGAGTGCGGATCCTGCCCCCCAGGCATGGAGGGAGACGGAAGAAGATGCAGATCAATTATGTGTAGCACAAGACCCTGCTCTCAAGGTAAGTTAATAACGAATAATTCAGTGCAAGTTAAAATAAAACAGCTTCTTTTTATACTGCTGAGACGAGGTTTCGGTTTCGATCCCAGGCACACACCAATGACTTTTTGAAGTTAGGTTTATAAGTGCCCGATTAATGGCAATAGACTCGCCACCAATACATTGGGACCTAAACATAAACTGGCCGAATGTGGGTGCTAGTACCTCTGTTTAGCTCTTCAGGGATATAGGCGTTAGTTTATGTTAAGTTATGTTATGTTATGTCTTTTTTATAATGTCATCTGTATGACTGCTGCTAAAAAAATACGCGTAGTTGATGATTGACTGAGAGCCTATGGCGATTACATTTATTTTTATTCAAATATCTATATTGTCTATGTAAATTTAAATTTGTAACATAAATATTACAGCTTACTTTATAATGTGATTGTTTATTCGTGCAGTGGAACACTGTGTGGACACTGAACAAGGTTTCCGATGTCAGCCATGTCCCCGTGGACAGACCAGTGATGGAAGAACATGTCGCTCAGCTTGTAGCCTCAACCCTTGCTTCGGTGGACGTAAGTACGATTGTTGATGTAAAATATGTATTTTCGGGGTACCCCAGGGACCAACTCTGGGCCCCTTCTGTATTCAAAATTTCAAGTCAAAATTTCTAAGGATTGAATTATTACAACATTTGAAGCGTCTGTAGCTTAGTGGCTAAAGAGTCGGCCTTACGATCGAGAGGTCCCGGGTTCGAATCCTGGCCATTACACTACCTGAACTCACTGCTAACACAAGCCATTGAGCTTAGCTGGAGGAGTTAAAAGGAGAATTAGAGGGAGTTACTAATATTATTTAAAAAAAAAATTGTTCACAGGACAGATTACTTTTGTAAGATGACTTGAACCGGCTTGCATTATATGGTTACCGTAATAAAACACTAAACACTCAAATGTGAAAATGAAATACAACATTTTTGACTCATGATGTGTTGTCAATATAGCTCTAATTTGGAGTATAATCATGATATTATATCACAATCTTTGTGCACCAGGTGTCCAATGCCAAGATTTGCCGGAGGGTGGCTTCCGATGTGGATCATGTCCAGAGGGCTTCCACGGAAATGGTGAACAGTGCTACAGGTTATCCTGCCGACAGAATTCATGCTTTCAAGGTGATTTATTAAATACTCTTGGTTGAAATATTGTTTGATTTTGATATTTATCAAATGTAAATTGCTTATGATCGAAATAATTAATTCCTATGCTATAAGTGGGATACGTGATGCGCTCGGGTGGTTCGACCCGGGTTGAAATTCAGGACCCAACGCAAATTTATGTTACGTAACCAAAGGGGCATTTCATTAAACCCTAAGTATATATATTTAACCTTTCTTGTTTTCAGGGGTAGAATGTCAGGAAACCGCTTCTGGACCCCAATGCGGTCCGTGCCCTGGCGGGTACAATGGCAATGGGCAACAGTGTCAACATATATGTGAAACGCACCAACCGTGCGGTAACAGGCGTTGCATCCCGAAGCCCAGCTCTCCTTACTACGGGTGTGAAGGTTGCCCTAAAGGATACGAATGGAATGGTAAGTTATTAATAGATATGTTCATCGAGTCCTGTCGCAATATTCACCTTTTCCGACATAAAATGGAACATATTAGAGAAAAAACATCGTAGGGCCACAAACACATTTTTTGAATATATATAAATGGGGAAAGAAGGGAAATTGGAAAGTGAGATTGAGAAATAAAAAAGTAGGGACAAAATGGAAAGTAGAGAAGGGGAGAAAAAGTATAGAGAGGTCATAAGATAACAATCGAGTAGAGTCGTATAACGCAATAATCCAGGTCCATGCGGATGGAGCCGCGGGCAACAGCTAGTATTGAAATAAAGACATTTTATATGCTACATTTTTACTTGAGAATACTCGCTTTCTTTCTCTTTATATTTTTGTATCTCTTAGTAACATTTCTGATGCCACTATTACTGGCAGATGATCTAAGCTATCTTCGTAGTTTAAAAAATTACTTGGTTTCTATTTCAGGCTATAACTGTGTCGATATGGATGAATGTGATCTCATACGTCCTTGCGATGAGGTGGTTTCCTGCCGTAATGAAGATGGTGGGTTCACTTGTGGACCGTGCCCTGTCGGTTACGAAGGCAGCTCTGGGTGGAGAGGTTCCGGGGATGAAAAGCGTCGTGAACAGTGTGTCGATATAGATGAATGCGTCGAAGGGAGGGCCAACTGTCCACGAGGAAGACTCTGCGTTAATACTCCTGTAAGTTTGAAGGATATTTATAGAAAGTAGAAAACATGCAGGGATATGCTGTTTTTGTAGCTGATTAAACCTGAATTTCCTTAAATGTGAGGAGAAAGGTATGAAAGTTTAATCATGAACTTTTTTAATTCAATTCAAAAAATAAAAGTGTTTGAGACTCATTTTAATCAAATGGTCAAAATTGTATATAACATAGGGATTATTTTTGAGAATTTGTACGCCGCAATATAAACGGCTAAATACGTCGGACATAAAAAAAAAAAATTATCTTGCATCTATGCATGTATAACACGTGTTTAACACAAATTAACGATTTTGATTTGATTTGATTTGATTTAAGCTATGTATATGGCATCTACTGCCATTACACCAGGTAGCTTACGCCGAAGTCTCATCAAGCAGTATGAGAAAATTACTACATATTTGGCACCATTCTCACCATTGTTCTCCTGTATCCAGGGTTCCTTCACCTGCGTGCCCTGTGGCGGCGGATACTACGTGAACACGACCCGGCCCTGCTACAATCCCGGCCAGTTGGTACAACGCTGCGACCCTGCAAGATGTCGGCGGTACAACGCCGTCTGCGGATACGGACATAGATGTATTTGTGCGGTTAGTATGCTCTTAGCAGTTTTGTTCAAAGTAGTCAAGACTTGGTGGAATGGGTACATGCAGGAAACTGACAGTTTCCTGGATGTACCATATCCATTTCATCGCCATATTAGTGATAATACAGGAAATTTGCTCCTTGAAATTATTTCACAGTTACCTACCTACAGTCCCGGGTCCTTTAAGCGGGGCGTGAAAAAGTATCTGATGAGGCCGTCAAGCCACCTTTGTAGCACTGAACGTGTTTGCAATGGTGACCCTCTTTCATGAGACTTTGCCTTCAGCTTAACATCAGGCGAGGTGAAGACAAATTGACGTGCCATAAATAAAAAATAAAAAAAAAAGTTAAGCCTGAGACTCTTTTTAAATTCACTATTCTCCGTATCAGATTTGGTCATTCACAACCATTTAAGAAATTCACCCTGTGTTGCTATATTATACAGTGATATATTATTTCACCAGACTGGATGGGCAGGCAATGGCACCGTTTGCGGACCTGACAAGGATTTAGACGGCTATCCAGACCAACAGTTGCCATGTTCAGAAAGGAACTGCAAAGCTGACAACTGTCCAGATGTCTCCAACTCTGGACAAGAGGACGCCGATAATGATGGTTTAGGAGATTCGTGTGATGGTGATGCGGATGGTGATGGAATTCCAAATTTACCGGTAAGTATATGAAAGACTAACTATTGTCCACGGTGTTTCTTCTGAACTTCTGAAACATTTCCTGCAACTAATAGGAACCTATTAAAGTTTAAAGTACAGGCAAACATACTTAATATTAAGTATTACAGATCTCTGTATTCGATTCTGGTCAGATCCATTTTAATACTTTGTGTGAGCTTAGCAAATTTTTTTTTTTTTTTTATTCCACTTAGGTGGCAGACAAGCACACGGCCCACCTGATGGAAAGCGGTCACCGTGGCCTATGGACGTTTGCAACACCAGAGGCGTCACACACGCGCTGCTTACCCTGTATCCAAATATCTAAACATTCACACGTCCAGACTTTCAATACTCAGAAGTCCAAACGTCCAGACATCCAGACCTTTAGGATGTCTAGCCGTCCCGATGTACCTAATGCAATAATATTGTCCCCAGGACAACTGCCCTCTAACCCCCAACCCTGACCAACTGGATCGCGACGCGGATCGCAGCGACAAGCGGGGAGATGCTTGTGACAATTGTCCCGGGAAGTACAATCCTGGACAAGAGGATACCGATGGCGATGCTATCGGGGATGCTTGCGACCCTGACATCGATAATGATAGTAAGATAGTTTTGTTTTTTAATATCGTGTTGTAATTTGAATCAAAAGTGTATGTAGAATCCAGTGCCTGTCAAAGATATGATGCTCCTCCCAGGTAGAGGCCAAAAGATAAATCTGGTAAAAAAGAGAGTTATATTCTGCAAATCTCAGCATCCTTCGAGCCTTCTCCCATTTCGGTTGGGAGTCAGCTTTCAGTTTATCTACAAAAACACGGCTTGATTTTTCAACCCTGAAAAAAAAAAACCTTCATCAACGCCCAAAATTAACATCACACACAATCAAAAGCAAATTTAAAATACACACATATGAGTTTTGTTATTACCGTTTTAATAGTCTATACAGAATGAACGATTTTTGTTATTGACTTTGATTGAATAACAGGTAAGATTGATTTGGACTTGTATCTCACGGATGTTAGTGGTGGTATATATGCAGATGAACAGATTCAATACCAGAATTAATTCACAATTCATCCTGCAGATATTCCAAACGAGATCGACAACTGTCCCCGCCGTTACAACCCCCTGCAAGAAGATTTGGACCAAGACGGTATCGGCAACGCGTGTGACAATTGCCCTCGCATTAGGAACCCGGGACAAGAAGATGCTGACAGAGATGGCGTTGGAGATGCTTGTGATAGTGACGTTGATAGGGACACGTGAGTATGAAGAGATAGACCTTATAACTACGAATATTACAAGGTCAGGTATATTGACTGAACTATTCAAATAAATGAAAAAATTGTGTCGTAAATAATTAAACAGTGTGCTGCTGTTGTCTATAATCCTTTCATGTAGGTCTAAAATAGATTTTATAGGACCGTGGACTTTTTCCCGTGCGGTAAATCCCCATGTATATCCACTGCCAAAGTCAGTTGAAGAGGTTATATCGGTAACTAAACTAACTTTAGTTGCTGGAGATGAGATAGTAACTAATATATCCTTCGCACCCCGAGACATGGCCCCCTCGAAAGCCCGTGGTGGACATTCCATATTCCTGAGTTGAAAATGACCACAACGGTGGGAGAACTAAAAATAATGTAAATTTAATGTGATGTTACAAATACTCTTTTTTCTCCGCTTAATGAAACTTTAAATTCAGTCCGGACTTTTTCCTTTCACTAGGAAAGGAAAAAGTCCGGCATGAAGCTGAAACATAAAAATTATGATGACTGAAAGATAATATGATACAATAGAGAAACGCATGACAGTATTTGTCCATATAAAAATAAATAATTTGTTTTTCAGAGACGGTATTCAAGACAGCATAGACAATTGTCCTACAGTACCCAACAGTGATCAGCTGGATGTAGACGAGGACGGCAAGGGCGATGCCTGCGATGATGATGATGATAATGACGGGATACCCGACGTGGATGACAACTGTCCACTCATCCCTAATAGGGACCAGAAGGATTCTAATAGTGAGTTACTAGTATAGCTTAGTATAGTTGCCGTCAAATATCGCGAACCTAATAGCAGTCGCGTGCACTACCGCCACGCCACGGACGCTGTCTGTATAATACTGAAATAGCCGTTGAGTTTCGTTGTCAATTTCCTCATTATTTCTCTGCAAGAACCTTCTACAAAGTATTGGAAAAGTAAAAATAATGGTTATATAGGTCACGTCATTACTTGGAAACGACTTCGCAGATTTCAAAGATCTTTTTTTAAGTTCTCTCAGACTAACTTTAGTACTTCAAAAGTAATGCTACCAACACAATATGAAATACAATATTTAAGAAAAAAATAGAGTAGTTTTCCCTGATTAAAAAAAAAATAGGTGGCAGAAAAGCACACGGCCCACCTGATGGGAAGCGGTCACCGTGGCCTATGGACGTTTGCAACACCAGAGGCGTCACACACGTGCTGCCTACCCTGTAGAAACCTTCTAATTGATGATGATTTATTCACTGTTAAATATATTTACCATGTTTGTTGATTTTATTGAGCAACCGATATTTAGGCGATCTGTTACAAGCGCTATGATCACGGTGTACCTACACATAGTAAATATCCCGATATATTTAAAAGTGAATATGTAAATGCATGTCACTCTAAAATCATACATTGTTGATGATCTTTTTATAAAACTAGATAATGGCGTGGGTGATGCCTGTGAGAACGACTACGATGGTGACAAAGTCAACAATGATCTGGACAACTGTCCCAACAACTCCAAGATTTTCCGCACTGACTTCAGGTAATATTGAAAATTCCAAGAAATCGGTCGAAAACCAAAAATCGTTGGGGAATCGAGAATGGGGAAATTTTATACCCATCCATTTTTGAGCAGCAAATCGTTTCTTTGACTGATTGATAGTTACGATAAATAATATAATTTATAAGAGCATAATTTCTGTAGATCTATATTTGTATGGTACCTATACTATGGTTTGAGGCTATGGTGCAGTTGCAAGATTGAGATCTCAAAATTATATGTTCCTTAAAAAGCCATTATTCTAATCACAAACAAAAAGCAGTCAGCGAAGGAGGTTGTGATGGACTTGAACCGACCAAAACAAGACCGTCTTGGGTCATCAATTGCGGTGAGGTGGTAGCCTCTTTTGGTGGGTCCAACACGTACTCAAAATAAGATCGATCAAGGACATGTTTTCTAGATTTAATTTTTTGGGGTGAACTCGTACAGTAAATCGGGGCTTACAAGGAATTTTGTCAGTGGATCCAAACTTCCGGGTCGTACGAGCACGTAGCCTGGCAAATCCGTCACGCCCCAGCTGACCAAGGGCCAGCGAAGGTTAAGATTTTCCAGGACATTTCTGGAAAATTGCAACAATGATGCTGATGATGACAAGATCAATATTATTCATACCAACAGAAACTACATGACTGTTCGCCTGGACCCTGAAGGCGAGTCACAACAGGACCCTAACTGGGAGATCGCGAACCAGGGAGCCGAAATCCTACAGACGTTAAACTCAGACCCTGGACTTGCTGTAGGTTTCGACAGCTTCAGCGGAGTGGACTTCGAAGGAACCCTGTTTGTGGACACGCAAATAGATGATGACTATGTTGGATTTATATTTGGGTAAGTTACTGACTTTTTTCTTGCGAAAAAAATCACGTATACCCCCTCCCCTCTCGGAGCCGGTTAGTATATAAAAAAATTACTCACTCGTATTTTTATGCCAATGTGTAGTGTCCCAGGAATACTACCAAGGGCTTCGGGAGCGTTTCCCTAATACATTGTGTACAATGTATTAGGGAAATGATGAGTTTATTCCTGAGACTTTGCCTTTAGCTTACCATCAGACAAGGTGAAGTCGAATTGACGTACCATTAATAAAAGAAAAATTCAGTAACATTCTTGTTAGTCTTGTCAACTTGTATAAAGTTCTACTTAATATAAAAGGTAATAAGGTTTTATATGCCATGTGTCTGTGACGTCTAATGCCGCGTCTATTTTACCGTGACCGTGTCAGAAGTGCGTGTCCGTCGCGATTTCAGCGGCGTGATAGTTGAGCTTATTTTTTTTAATACAACAGAAAACAATATGTCATAAACTATAAGGACTAACTATACCTATTTAACCCGTATGGGTTTCTCTTGGGTGTGCTTGCGTGGAAGTATGCACATTATTATCTTATTCCAATAAATACTTAGTGCAATAAACAAAAATTGAATACAATGAAAGCAACAAAGACTTCACAAAATCTCGCCCGTAACGAGTAATATTAGATGCAGAGATCGACTGGTGACCGTATCAGCACAACTCTAGTTTGTATGCCCATGTGCCACTAGTTGTTACGTCCTCACTCAACGTCATGTCATGCCACGCTGTCCGGTCCGCTGTTCATGTCACAAATCTGGACGCATCTTAAACATAATGAGAGTCATCAAGATTTTAAATAAGAAAAAGGTACGACAAGTTATTTCAAAACCTGGTGCTTTTATTTTTGAATCGCATGTTACTTAAAAGCTTTTAACTTTATTCATTGTCGTGTTGCTACATTAGAAGGTTTTCATCAAATGTCTGTTCTCTGTAGTTCTGTAGACAAGGGTCTTTGTTCAAAGTGTATAAATACAAAACACTTTTAGTTTTAGTGTAAATAAGCATGTTTATGTGCAAGTTACGATGTTTCGAGTACATACCAGTGAACATTATTCAATTTTGTGTAATGTTCGTTTTGTTTACGTAGACGATGTTTATTATTGTTTTGAAGGTTGACTTTGTTTTAAGTAAGACGAGTTTCTCTAGACATTAAATTTAATATTTAATTATGAAATTGTGCATTTTGATGATAGCTCGTTTTCAATTTATATTGATATTTTTAATTTCCCCTGAAGTAAATATTAATAGTCACTTTAAAACTTTCGCGATGTATGATATATGGTTAGCGAAAGCCTGGTGTTAACGCGTAAAACTATATGATAAATACAATAATTTTACCTTTGATTTGCTTGACGTTTCGGCCAGGTTGCACTAGCCGTGGTCACAAGCTGACTGGAGAATGTGCTGTCACGACGAAAAAACTTTGCCTAAAACTCATAAAAGGGGGTCACCATTGCAAACATGTTCAGTGCTACAATGGTGGCGCTTAGCTTGACGGCCTCATTAGAGCTTTTTCACGCCCCGCTTAAAGGACCCGGGACTGTAGGAAGAAGGAAACACATGCGTCGGTAAGGAATTCCAAGACTTAATGGTGCGGCAGAGGAATGACTCACCGAACCGCTTGGTTATTGATGGAATATTCCGCACCGTATGCGGGTGACATTTAAGCCCTGCACGTGTTGTCCTGTGTAGAAAATTAGAGGGTGGTGTGGTGTTGTTTTCTAATGGTTTTTCTCAAGATAACGTGACCTTTTTACCGTAACCTTGAGAAAAGTAGAAAAAAATCATGATATTGAACTTACATGTCTCAATTCTCAGTTACCAAAACAACAAGCGGTTCTATGTAGTCATGTGGAAGAAGAACACTCAAACGTACTGGCAGACGACACCGTTCCGGGCAGTGGCCGAGCCAGGCATACAGCTGAAGTTGGTGAACTCTAAGACTGGGCCGGGCAAGATATTAAGGAACGCATTGTGGAACACCGAATCTACTCCTGATCAGGTATGAATATATCATCATCATCTTTTCAGTCATAGGACGTCTACTGCTGAACATAGGTCTCTCTTATAGACTCCAATCAGACTGGTTGGAGGTGGTCTGCATTCAATAGGTACTCGTGACTTTGACTATGTCGTCCGTCCACCTCGCAGAAGGCCGTCCCATGTATCGTCTACCGGTACGCGGTCTCCATTCGAGTATTTGGCTACAACGGCCGACCGTTCTTTTTGCTACGTGCCCTAGTTCCTGTCCTAACTTATATTATATTTTATGTATATTATATGATTATGCCGCGGTAGCCTAGTGGTATGGGTAATGAACTGCAGTGATGAGGTCTCGGGTTCGATCCCAGGTTTACCATGGCACATACCAATGACTTCGATGTTTTTCGAAGTTATGTGTGTATTTATCGCAGGTTTATAAGTGCCCGGTTAATGGCAATAGGCTCGTCACCTATTACATTGGGACGTAAACATAAACTGGCGAAATGTGGGTGTTAGCACCTCTGCCTACCCCTTCGGGGATAAAGGCGTGAGTTTATGTTTATGTATATGATTATGCTAATTGCGGCCATGAATTCAAAATACAACGAAGTAGATAAATTACGACGACAAAAGAATTTATTTTCACGTAAAGGTATGATTCCGTTGACGACTGCATATCACTGTACCTCAGGTACAACCTATTAAATTACCCATTTTCGCATAAATGAGTTTGAGTTTGTGTTTGTTCGCACTCACTGATTAGTGCAAGTTTTGTTGCATTCATATTTCTCTAATTAGCCTATTTTGAATGTAATAATTCTCTAATTAGCCTATTTTGAATGTAATAATTAAAAGATATGGTTGTTTGAATATTTGAAATTCACTAAGTATCTAAGTAAAATACTTTGTTTTGAATGTCATTTTTGTATCATCAGTGCCTGTATTATAGTTGTTTCGGAAAAATAATATTTTGTTCCACACACGGTTTCGATAGCAAAATCGTCTGGAAGTTTTAATTTTGAAAAAAAAATATTACTTGATGTATGGCAAAATGTACAGGTGAACAGAAAAATGTATGGGAAGTGTAAAAAAAAATATTTTGTTTGCCAAATTAGGACTTCCTTACGATTTTATTATCGAAATATTGGCCAAATTCTTTTTTTCCGAAACGACTATAAAATCAGCCGGTATAATCTACTTCTTTTACAAGATGGACTATTACACATTTCCATTCCATTATTTGTTATCATTTGTATCCGTGATTGCCTAAGGGTAGTTCAGTTACCCTTTAGTTTGGCTGTTAGCAAGCAATCATGAAATTTGGCACAAACTTCGGGCAAATAGTTATTACTTTGGCAAGAAGTTGGACGTCGGGATAGTATTTGTTTGCCTCGAACTGACGTTAATTACTTTGATATCTTTTGTGATATAATTCAATGATGAGTTTGCTATCATTTTTGGTTAATAAAAGGCGTATTTATGAGTTTTGATCATTTTGAAACCTTTGCCAAGTATCTAGGTGAGTTCCATATATATATTTGGAACACATACTAACCTATGTCCGCGGCTCCGCCTGCGAGGCTGTCGGTTATCGCGATCTAAGCGTCATCTGTGCAACTTAAATTCTATAGTACCAATCATAACTCTGGTTCTGCTTAACCGATTGCAATCAAACAAACGTAAGATTTTAAGTTGAAAAAAAACATGTAAAAAAACACATCGAATCCGTTCAGTAATTCTTGTCATAAAGTAAAACAAACTTAGTTATAGATAGATAGATAACTAAAATCAATGTTTGTTTTACAATTTATACGAATACGATAAGCCTAGTCAAGTCTTAATGAAATTTCATTTGACTACGTATTTGATTAGGGTCCCTGTACAGTTTCAATTTGACAATTAGATGAAACCAGTCAGGTGGTTAAGGTTTATTTAAAGAATCAATTTCAAACGAAATGAATAAACATTCAGTTTAGGCACATAAAGAGTAAATGGATGTCAAATTTTTACAAATTTATTGGTCCAATATCCTCCTCTCGTACTCCTATAACGTCGTATAACGTCCTCTGTGGCGTGGCGGTAGTGAACGTGACTGCTACGCAAGAGGCGAGGGTTCGATCCCCGCTCACTACAAATATTTGTATGCATGAATCTCATGTTCATTAGGGTCTCAGTTACCATTGGAACATCTATGGCCTTCGTTACGGGTAGTTGGAGCCCTCAAAAGTCTGACTAGCCTATTTACAGAACTTCATATATCGCCAATTTAGTTGTGGAGGTCCGATGGCAGTCGCTTCACGGAAAATATCGAAGTCCATCCGCATCTTAGTTAGACTAGAAAGCCGACACTAACTGAGTCGAGAATGATGATGATATTAAAATAAAGTACCTAAATAAATCATTTGAAAATGATTCTTTCACTGTTTCTATAAGTTGGATTTACTGAGAAGATATCAGCAAGAAACTTAGGAATAGAACTCTGGAAAAGGTACAGCCTAACGTTGATTGGTATCGTACCAAAACGGTGGCGTTTAATTCTCTTCGAATCCATTTTGATTAATCCGACAAATATTAGAAGAACAAACATTTTCATCTATAGTTTGTAGTATCAATACAATTTCTTCCTATAGCAATACCTATTTTATTCTTTCAGGTGACTCTTCTCTGGAAAGATCCTCGCAATGTTGGCTGGCGTGAGAAGACCGCCTACCGGTGGCGACTCCTTCATAGACCAAAGATTGGGTTGATCAGGCTTAAGATTTATGAGAACAACCGGCTAGTGGCAGACTCCGGCAATGTTTATGACTTCACCCTTAAAGGAGGCAGGCTGGGAGTGTTCTGTTTCTCTCAAGAAATGATTATATGGTCTAACTTGATATATAGGTGCAATGGTGAGTAATTTTTTTTAGATTTTTATCCGCAAGCGTATTTCCTTTTTATAGTGACGGGTTCTTTGAGGGGCAGGTTAGTAAGTGTCTGTTGAGTGCGTCAAACTAGTAATCATCTTGTGAGTTTTTTGGGTATGTTTGATTTCACATGCCTATTAATATAACTCCTGTACACTAAGCTCAACAACAGAGAAAAGCTTTAAAAAGTTACAAAAATGTCCGGGTAATTCAGTTGTTCAGAAGTCATGGGTTCAAATCCCGTCCTGAATTTTGAGAAGATTTGACGATTTGTATTTAAAAAGTGACTGACTTAGTTGATCAGAAGTTATGGGTTCAAATCCTGTCCTGAATGTTAGGCGAACCCCTGACTGTGAGGTGAAAACCTCAGATGTGATTGGGACTAACGCGAGCAATGATGATGATGATGATGACGAAATTTTAAGGAGAAATTAACTTGAAAAAGTTTAATTTATAAAAAAATAATGAAGAACACATCAGTTTACTTAATCTGTATGCAAGGGATTTAACAAAAGCCATATAGTGATTAGGTATAGCAAATTTGCCAGCGGCCATGGAGACGATCTGTTTGTATAAAATAGTATTTAAAGCTGTGATGACTGTAAATAAATATTAACTATACATAATTGTTCACAGACAAAATTCCTTCCAACATAGCTTCAGAAATATCGAAGAGACATCATTTTGAAGTAGACCACGATTTGTTTTACGTTTAGTCAATAATGTTAACTAGGTAACCATAAAGGGATTTAGGATCAATTTGGTTGGTGCTGTTCAGTTTAATAGCTTTACGAAACAAAGTTGCGATACCTTCGATACCAGTGATATTTTCATGGTCAGTAGTTGTGAACTTCTTCTTTCTTCTTCATTTTCTTTTTCTGTTGTTTTCTATCTTCTCCTGGTCGTTTTTTCTTCTATCTTATCTCTTCTTTCATTTATCTTCTTATCATCTCATTACTTAGCTAAACTTACCAGGACATGTAATCCTTTATCACAATGTAAGACTAAAAATCCTCGTAAACACAGTTTTGTGATGATGAATCATTTTTTTGTTTGTCAAATAATGTGTGTATGAAAATAATTTTCACGAAGTTCGAAAGCAATATTCCCTCGATCCAGAAATATCCAAAAGCTCTTGAGCGAATACTGACCATGAGTCCTAAACAAAGTTTCGAAACAAAAACCCTAACATTTCCATTTATTGTACAAATAATCCAAATTCGATTTGAGATATTTATATTTGAATATCCTTTATTGGTAATTTAGTTTTAGTAAGATTTAAGTGCCATGGAAATCTTATCTTCGTCTTCTGATGTGTTGAAAGCAGTTGTTTCCTGATGTGAGTTTGATGTTCCATTCGTTCGTATGTAAGATCTAACAGTACAATGTATTCAATAAAGTTACGTAATATTATACGGTTGTTTTATTATACTGAGTATCAGCGAACGGAAGGCGAGACGCCATCCAGCCTTGGAACGATTTGTAACGTCTGGGATAGACCTATAATATAAATATATATATAAATAAATTAATGTATATAAATATATATATAAATTCCAGTGATTATGTGAATCATAATCATTGGAAACGCTCCATGGGAACAAATGTCGTCATGCCAACTCATCCGGGCACCGGAAGGAGGGGTAGACAAAAAAGTGCTGGCTAGGCGTCGTGCGTGCTAATAGGCTTACGATCATGGAAGCGCAAGACAGTGCTAAGTGGAAGAAAAAAGCCAGAAAGCGGCTTAATCTTCAGTATTTCCTCCTCCTCCCCTTCCTCTCTACAGGTATGTACAGCCGAAGTGTAACGCCTCTGGTGTTGCAAATGTCCATAGACTACGGAACCAATACGGAACTTGTCTGCTACCTAAATAATATAACTACTATAATCTACTGATAAATAAATTGTAACGGAGAGCAATTTGTTTTTCTCCAAGACATAACTAGCCTATCAAATGCATGCTTTTATCGGTAATGTATTACAAAGTACTATTTATGTAGTTATTCTATGAAGTGTGATTATACATAGTTTACATAGGTCATCGTAGGAATACTCTTTATGATTCGATTATTTTCCTTAATACCTCTTTATTGATTAACAAAATTAAAAATAAACCATTGCTTTGTTATTTTGACATTGTCTCGAACACAGGATTCGACACTACATTTTATAACACACAATATTAATTTTTAGCAAATTTAACTAATGGATTATCAAAATATGGAAGACCAAGTTTTACCTGAGGTCAATGTTAACGCACTTCTAAATCATTTCATGTTGAAAACTGATCTACAAAACAAGATGCCTACAGATGCTTTAGTTGATATCGACGAGACGGGCAAGAACAGCGGAGATGGATTAGGGAAGGAGCCGGTGGCAACCGCAAGTACTTCGAAAGGCTTAACGACAAAACTAAAGCCGAAAGTGCAAGAATTTATTAGGATCCTTCGTCCGAATTTACCGAGGCAATCGAAAACCAAGGCTTACAAGCTGATGAAAACTATCGCTAAGGGAATATTTGTTCCAAACACATTCCCGAAGAGGAAATTTCTGAGGAAGCGGGTTCGTAAGCATCCGACAAAGAGTTTGAGGCAGAGATCTACGTATGGAAGACGTACAAGCTTCCACAGCATGCACGAGTCTTCGGAATCCTGTGGGTCCGACAGGACTAGATATCGGAGCAGTGTTCGCCGACACGCTTGTTCGCGCTGTGGATGTTCTTGTACCAAACTTAGAAGATATTAATCTCCTTGGATAGTTTATCTTTCTACTGAAAATTGAATTTCCTTTTCTGCTTTTAGCTTCAATTTCTGAATGCTTATTTCATTTTATTTTATACTTTATTCTTATTAACTTAATTTTTCTAAATATCTTAGACATACACGAGTTACTTATAACATTTTCTTAAAAATAAATACCAAAATACAATTTCTTTTTTCTTTAAGTTCGTGATCGAAGAACATTTCTATCTACTTATACAATGTAAGTAGAATCTTGGCGCTTCCAACCACGACATAACCACGAAATTCTTTAAGCGCCTGTTCTAGGATGTCCCTGCGGCGGAAATGCCCTAGAGTCTGCAGTATATCCAGCTTCAAGGGTATTCAGTCTTTGTAACAGAATTGAAACACAAATGTCTAAAATAATCAATCTCCGCATTTCTAGGGTCAGCGCATACAGAAAGTAGTGCAGTGGATAGAATTTTATTACAGCACTCAAAAATAAACTTAAAATAAATAATGAAATGCGCAAGGACGCGTGTTAAATTTTCGCAAGTTTTTGAGCATTGCACTTTATTCCAGTAACATGGTGGTTCCATAGGAAATGGAACTACGGTTAAAATTTTCCATCGTCCCATCAATGGAACGTCCCATGGAACTACGGAAAAAAAGGGAATAAAGATGACATTTGAATGTCTCAATACAGTTCTTTCCATTGTGCTTCTCTTTGTCTGCACTGGCTCTAAAAGTCACCTAATCATCGTTTATTTAGGTTGCTGCACTGAATCAGAATTTAGCACAACACCTTATTTATTTTAATGTGGCCATAATGTAGTCTTAATGTTGCCATATAGGCATTTTGCCTCTATAATTTCCTACAAACTTTGTGTGGTATTGTATTGCACTAGTCATTTACTCATCCCTGAAAAACATTTCTGAAGTATTTACATTGAAAAGTGGCAAAATGTAAGCAAAACTCGTTAGCGCAACAAGTTGAGTAATCTGTTTTGAGAAGCACCTATTCTCAGCGGCATTGCATCGAGCGAGCGGGGCACGCTCCCTAAATAATGGCTTTCTATGTTGTAATGTGCAGATTGTGCAGTCGTTGCAATTTATGAAAAGTCTCGTAATTTCATGCAAGCTGCTTTGATTTATGGTGTTTTATACAAATCTGCCCTTTAGATAAGTGACAATTCGTTAGTCGTCGTTTCGTAGAATGGCATAGAATCACATAGAATAGAGTACTCTACACACTATACAATAGAGTATTTGTATTTTATGTCAGGTATCAAATAGGTCTACGGTAGCCTAGTGGTATGGGTAATGGACTGCTGAGACGAGGTCTCGAGTTCGATCCCAGGTTCACCATGGCTCACACCAATGACCGCGATGCTTTTCGAAGTTATGTGTGTATTTATCGCAGGTTTATAAGTGCCCGGTTAATGGCAAAAGGCTCGCCACCTATTACATTGGGACCTAAATATGAACTGTGGGTGCGAAATGTGGGTGCTAGCACCTCTGCCTACCCCTTCGGGGATATAGGCGTGATATTATAGAAAAAAAATCAAATAGTACGAAATAGGTACTAAAAACTTGGTATTGTTCAAAATGTCAAAATCTCCCTTGGTCCAGCCATCCTGACTCTAACGTATTTATTGTAAACGTCAAAATATGTGTCAATCCTAAACATTGAACATTCTATTCTATTCTACAAAACAACGTCAAACGAATTGGCACTTGTCTAGAGGGCTACTCTTAGTAAGTTGTTTACAACAAAGACTTTATTAAATGAATAATAATGAACATTTTAGGACATACTACACAGCGGTATCTACCTACATCCAAAGTTCGCATAGCTTACCTAAATATCATTCTTCGCCAAATTTGTATCATTTTACATAACGAGGTAGGTAGAGTTGGAGTGTGCGTTGGCTGGGACGTGGCTTGCCAAATGTCACGGAAATTACATCTACTCAGCATCGTCCAGTGCATTTTCTTTGTGTGATTTGAGAATTTTAGGTACGAAAGTTTTGTTGTTTTGATGATTAGGTGAACATAACGACATATTACTATGCAAGGACTATCCCTCTTCGAACTTAGGGGCCACGGTGGGGACGACACAAAGAATCCAATAGAGATGAGATAAGATAAGATAAGATAACAATACAGCTAAAATTAAATAAAACCACCAAGTTATAATATCACAAATATAATATTTATTTTACCATTGTACATACGTTATACAACTCAGAAGAAGTAGATTAATGACTCTGAAATATAATGAATAAGGTCTAGAATAAAATATCCCAATAAGGACAAGTCGTTTTCATCACTCAAGACGTTGTGCTAGAGATAAAGATGATCAAAGATTCTATAAATTATGAAAAGATCGTGCTCAAGTAAGCATCAAGGGGTCAATTATATTTATAAAAAAAATATTCAAAACTCAGTTTCAATCTAATTTCAACCTCTTAAATTCAAAAAGCGAATAGCAATGTCAACTTTCGCTTTTTCAATTTTTATTACCTAACGTTTTTGACATTTGGTAGATCGAGATCAGAATGAGACCGAATTTTAAACATTTTTTTAATGCGAGAACTGGCCCTGGGTTTGTGGAAGCGCTGAGCTCTCTCAGAATCATCATTTTGGTAAAAAATAACAACTTCAACATTTACACATTATGTACAATTATAATTATTATTTGCTAGTTTTACAATGTTTCTTATTAATAAAACTATATGGAATATAATTGAACTATGGAATTAAGAAATGATTGCTTCAATTCCAGGTTTGATTGAATCTAAATTTATATCAGTGATATAGCAATTACTAAACGCATTTAGTTCATTGCTGTGGAAGTCTTACGCCAACATCAGAGACAAAAAAAAGTAATTATTGAGTTAAGTATATTCGTTCATGTTGATACCAAAGTTCCCGATAATGCCAAATATGTTTATGTTTGTGCAATTTATTATTGATTTTCGCGATGAGTTTCCGTTATTATATCTATAGCATTATATTAACTCCATGTGTTTATTCAAATACAATTCACAACTTTTCAATACTTATGTATTTGTATTCAAGCCAAATCGCTGCAGAAGCATACCTATAGTTGCGGCATGCTATGATGGCCGTTTTGACACGACTGGTTTTGCTCGTTTTCTCTTTTTATTGTGTGTGAAGATTATTTTCTTTTGTGCCAGTCTCGTCATATTTTTCTTTAGTTATTGTTGAAACAGGTCGTTGTACAATATTAAACTCATTATGCATTTTTATATCTGGTTAAAATCTATATTTATATATCTGGCTCACACATAGTAAATAATATTCTGCAACGGAATGTCGCTCGAGTAAAGTTTCTATTTAACGGAAGCATTGTGAGCGTGTTAAGTGGTTTTTTATTGCTCCTCTATATATTTTTATGACCACACAAATTTTCCACAACCCACTAAACAGTAAATATTTCCTTGCGATGAACGGACGTGACGTTAAAATTATCTGAAGTTTGTAATCATTACTTTCATAATTATTGTGCCATAGAAATAATATGTTGCAAGTATAAAAATTATTGCTTTATTTAATACCACACGACCGAACGCGATTTAAAGATAACATAGATCAACGGAGCATAGATTACTTTTAAATAGACAAGTAACGTTTATTTTGCAGAAAAATTACAACAAACTCACTTTGTTCTTGCTCCGTTATAAAACAGCTACTACAGAGGACCATTTCTCGAGATAATAATCTGTTCAGAATTCTGTTTCGATTTAATCTCAATCACAAAAATGATCAAGGTGTCAATGTTCGATCTTGAGAATTGTGTTGCGAGAATACTATACGAGAATAAGGCTAATAATAACCTTGTGTTGTGTTTCTAGCGGTTAGTAGAGTAGCTAAAGCTCACTGGAGAGGTTTTGTGTTGTCAGCGGGAAGACCAAGAAACCCTATTGTGTCTTCTGCACTGTCAGCTTTCAGAAGCTCTCAGACACCCCTGGTGTTGAAAACTTCTCTAGGCCACGGTAACTACTTTCCATTAGGTGGGACGTGTACTAGTTTGCCACCTAAATGGTATAACAAGAATAAAAACTTAATATTTCTACACCTATTATGGTAGAATATGTTAGAACCACTGTATTAAAATGAAGACCTCGATCTACAATATTCTTGGAAATAAATATTCATTCATTCATTCATTCAAGATACCATTTTTTATTTTTTTTACTTGCTAGATTAAGATTAGATCGAGACTAAATTTGAAACGGGATTTTATTACGAGAATTGGCGCTCAAATCTATTTAAACTAAATAATTTATTGCGTCTGTTCTTAACAATACATCGATTCTTAATATAATTATAAAATCAATATTTCATTTACCTCCTAATAATATACAATAATCACTTTCTCATATTATTTCTTTCCTCTACAATTATATACAGAGATGAATTTCATTTACATTGTACTGCAATATAAAACATGGTAGTATTTGCACAAAATATTTGGTATTATTGAACACATTGTGATGACCATTATTCATTGAGAACTGAAAATCAAATAAGTACTATTGATGCCTTAAAGTATAAAAGTGTATTAATTATAACAGGGACTTGATTATAACGAAGAACTGCTATAATAAACCCAGTTTGTCTATTATTTCGATTTATTTAAAACTACAGCGCAAGTCTAACTAGCTCCAAGTCCAGAAAATCGTTTGTTTATTATACCTATACTTTGTAAAATATAGCTTGGGTCCTATGACAGATGTCAAAATGACGTTCATAGGGATGTCCGAAATTCGATGAAATTATCGATACTCCCAGCTATTATTGATGCATGTTACATATAATTAGGTTTAATTTAATTGTATATATGTATTTAATTGTAATGAGAACGGAATATACGTAGCATACAAGGCGTCGGCACTCGTACTGATGAGAATGAGTGGAGTGGATCAGTGGAAGTTCATATCAAACAAGATGTTGGCGCGTGTATCTTATGCCTATATCATGGCCCAAGAGCCAAACGCGACGTGTCTACTTATAAAATCCAAAAGCAGGTTCAGGGCGCTGATGGATTGAATGTGGGATTTTATTTACTCAATATTATTTAGGATCAAGTATATTGAAATATAAATATTATTATGATATTAAAATACCTAAGCAATAAGATTAAATTCTAATTATTTTTTTCTTATATTAATTTCAATTTTAAATTAAGCTTTATTCAAAATATGAATAGTTCATAGTACGATGGTCACGATGATTCATCGCCCATCACTAATTAGCTCGGTATGCCCATAAAGTATGACATAGACAGCTACTACATTCAATAATAGAAAATTCAAGACTTCATGTGCGGGTTTTCACTGACAGCTGTCATAGGACCCAAGCTACATTTTACAAAGTATACCATTAGATTTGATGGTAGCGGTACTGTGGCAATTTTTATCTGACGTGGTACTATTTATGGTACCACAAATTTTTTTTTGTTTGCCGTGTTATATCGATGATACCACGACAATTAAAAAATCTAATGGTATAACCTAATGGTACCAAGGTAAACAAACGAAATAAACGCGTAAGTCACGCATTGATATGGAATGTTGCTTTCCTTCCTGTTTGGAATTGTTTTGTAGATTAAAGGTATCATAGCCATGCGATTAAGAAATTGTCACGTATCCCAGCAAATAAATATTATCAAAGTATACTATCTCAATTCAGTGAAGTTTCGATATTTTTTTTACTCTGGCAACCCTCAAACTCGAACGTCACAAGGCATCAATGCTTATGTTTATCTGTGAACGTGACGTGTATAATTTCATTTTGAATTTCGCACTGCAATTAATGTTTACGTATTATTATACAATTCTATACTGTAAGGCAATTTCATTCATGATTATGTATCATTAAAAAAATTGTGCACATAGTCAAGGTTTATAATAAAAAACAGTTGCAATAAAAAATATAACAAGTAAAAAAGTAAGATAGATTTGTACGTTATTTAAAACATGCACCAACTTCGTTTATTATAATGAAATAAAAAAGATATTACAGTTATAATAAGAAATTTCATGTATATAAAATAACCCTAAGATAGTAATTGTATCTGATATGTTTAAAAGATTTACTAATGTGAAATTACTTAGTAGTGCTCACTTATACAAGTGTTGAGAAAGCGTAAACTCTTTCAATAGTTTCAACATTTTTATATTAACTATGGACCTACCATATCTGCTGCACGCCGGACGAGAAAGAGGAATGGAACTATACAGGGTGTTCTGAAACTCGCCTGAAAACGAAAACAGCCGATACCTACTGTCCAGTTTACTTTTTTAAAATTTGTAATACTTTTTTTGTTAGGTACCATAATTTTAAATCCTTTTAAATAGTTTTATTGTGTGAATTAGGGTTTCAAAATTATGGCTCCTAAAAATCCAACTATAAAATAAGTAGCCCAATTTTGCTAAAATGATCAACTACCATTGCAACACTTTACGTGTTTGTAATGGTAACCCTTTTTCCTGAGACTTTGCCTTTAGATTATCATCAGTCATGTCTTAAAAAAAGTATCTCCTTTATTCGTTTTCGGAAATGTTCTCCTAACAGGGTAGAGTGTATATTTCCATCTCTCTTTCGCAACAGATGGTAGGTCCACAAACCTGACTAAGGTTAAACACTCTATTCCTAACATACAAACTTCAGTACCTTCGTTTAGTTTATATTTAAACCTTTTAACTTTGACAACAGTATTTACATCGTGAGCACTAACTTGTATTGTCGTTTGTCTTTCCATCTGTTCATATTTCTGAACAGCTTTATATAATATTTTATACCTAGTTGGTCTGAAGCATCTAATACAAAAATGTCTTTGTGGTCGGCAAATTTCAAGTTATAAAAAAAATTGAGGGTATTTTCAAATTACATTGTTTAAAACATATTTTCAAGATTGATTGTATGTCTATGGTTCATGATATTCATGGAAGGTAATGGAATTATACAATTCTTTTCGCCAACTTTTGTCCGCTTCAATTGCGGTAAAATAGCATAGTAATATGACAGCATAATATGGTCAGACGTAAAGTTAATTAAACGCAATGTTTAAATTCCGGCGCTCTTTTATGGTCTAACAAAATCAACACCCAGGTTGATTAGTTATTTTACCTACTTATAAGACTTAGTTTTGATTTTATGAATACCTAATTTTTAGAATTACCCTCATCATTTTTACAATTTCTTCACAATCATTATTTAGATTTTCATAAATTTATAGATATACTTAACATTCATTACTTCAAATATCTTCAATTATATTTGTTTCCTAATATATTATATTTGAAATTTAACTAACCACATTGGACAATGTGTTAGATGCTTTGGAAACAGGACAATTTCTCTAATTATATTTATACGTCAAGTTTTAGAGCCGAAGGATTTCAAAAGTTAATATTGTAGTTGCAGTTTGAAAAGATTATATTCAAATATTGTCCTGTTCCTATGACCTCCAATCTAAAGGAAATTAGTACAAAATTACATGTATTGGACCATGTATCTACAGATATATTGAAACATTAATATTTAGCGTGTTTACAGCGAAATCTACTACGTCGAGCATAAAGATTATACAAATTTTACAGTTTGTAAGTCCTACAGTTATAATGTATAAGGATAAGTATGTAAAACAATAAAAATCAAGTCAAGAAATATAAGTTTGATTTTATAAATGTCGATATTCAATTTATATGCACTTAAAATAATTATCCACAATAATATAATTATACAAATTGATTTATATAAATAATATAACATATATAGCTCTTTAGTTCTGATATTAGTCGATCTAAAAATTAATACTATTATTATAAAATATAATTGAATTCATAAACTCATTAACTTCTTAAGAATCAATAGTGTTTACTGCAATAAAATGTAAGAAACAGATAATTGAGAAATCACGATATGGTTCAATTTAGAATTGTGTTCAATTCAGTCTGATAGCACAGTCGCAAACAAATGACCTGTCAGCTATAAACCAGTCACTTGAACAAGGAACGGAAAGAATAACAACTATCAAACACTTTCTGCTTTGTACTGAAATAATAAACACTCAATTTTTTACAGTGGTGACCTGCCCACACGTGACTATATTCAACGGGAACAGTTGCCCTGTAGGCCTAAGTTCCTATAGGTAATATGCCGGTATATTTGGGCTATCGAATGGTAATAGAACTAGAATTTGTTCCGTATTATTTTCAGAATAAATGATGGTTGAAACCAAACCTCCAGCCAGCGGGATTTTTTTTTGTTATGAATTTGGTCACGCTGAAATGTAGTTCTATAATTAGGGCTATGCTATGTGAACACATAAAAGCCAAAACAGACATGGGTTTCATTCATGAAATACAGAAAATACAGTTTAGAATAAAAAATTAAAAAAAAAAAATAATCTCCATTCAGCGGAAAAGAAATTATTTAAGTCGAAAACAATATTGAAATGCAAATCATTAATTAGTGCTAATCATATAAATCATATAAATAATATAAATCATAAAAATTATAACATTAAATTATATTTTTACCGCCACTGCGCCGCCGCCTTTTAACTGACTATATTATATTATTATATTATAAAGTTGTAGTCTGCTATAATATAAAAGCAAGTTTGAAAAGTGTAAGTAAAGGAATAGCACTAATTAATGATTTGCATTTCAATATTGTTTTCGACTTAAATAATTTTTTTTCCGCTGAATGGAGATTATTTTTTTTTTTTAATTTTTTATTCTAAACTGTATTTTCTGTATTTCATGAATGAAACCCATGTCTGTTTTGGCTTTTATGTGTTCACATAGCATAGCCCTAATTATAGAACTACATTTCAGCGTGATCAAATTCATAACAAAAAAAAATCCCGCTGGCTGGAGGTTTGGTTTCAACCATCATTTATTCTGAAAATAATACGGAACAAATTCTAGTTCTATTACCATTCGATAGCCCAAATATACCGGCATATTACCTATAGGAACTTAGGCCTACAGGGCAACTGTTCCCGTTGAATATAGTTACGTCCTGCCCACAGCTTTATATGAATTGAATGAGGAAATAGCATAACAAAGTAATAGATAAACACAAAACTAGATTATTACAAATTATTTTATTATGTAAAATAAGGAAATAAAATAATTTAAACTTATTTATATTTATATATTTGTGGCTTTCATTCAATAGTTTAAAACAATATTTGACTGACAGATGTATAGAATAAATAACAAGTAAAGAGCGGTTCGAATTAAACTGTTTTTTTAAAGATCTTACTTTTATGACGTTTCAAAAAATACACTTAAGTATTTGAAACAATATTAACCTCTCAAATTGAGACTGCATCGATTGTTAAGACTAATTAAAATGGCTGAACAATAAAAGTGACATAGGTAGTCAATTATACTTATTGGCTCTTTGTCCAATTAACCTCTCATATAAAACCTCGATTGATTGTTGAACGAATGAAATGAACTGAATCATAAAATTGACAGATAGACAAACAATTACAGTTATAAGTTCTTTGCTCTAGTTATTTATCATAATAAATCTATGGTAGATGATAGTTTTGAATTAATATGACATGAAGTGACTTGTTATAGCTGACAGGTAATTACTACACATAAGAGTACATCGAAAGGGTCCCAAGTGGCCTAATTAGAGCACTACTATTAGAAATCCTATTATCAGTATTATTTGGTGTTTAAATTATTATGGCTAATACTTCACTAACGTCAGTTCTTCACGATGATTCATGCAATTTACTAAAATTATGGAGTACGGTCGAAAAATAGGTGTCCTTCGTGTTACCTGTATAAAAAAATTAAAACAATTGTAACATAGGCAAAGAAGATCTCTTTACACATTAAAAGTACTTTCTGAATGCTTGTGTAATATTTTTACACAAGTAAATTAATTATTTTTCTTCTTACTTTAGGATATTCACACTAAACTTTACAATAAGTAAATATATTATGGTTGGGTATCCACCAAGGTGAGTCACGGTTTAACAATCCCAACGATAGCAAACCCTTTCACAACCAAGGCATCATCTACAAAGCTCGTATACGAAGGAAATTAATATATGTACTATAGGTGGTATAGTTGCCGGCAAATATCTTGACCCCAGACACGTCCCAAAATATTCCTTATATGCGCAGTATGGGTTTCTTGGAAGTCTTTTCAGGATAGCAGGAGATGCTGCAGCGGCGAAGGAGATCATATCTACCAATTATACTCAGGGTCAAGATATACGCCGAGAACAATAACACCTCTAGTGTTGCGAAGTTAGGTAACCACTCACTATCAGGTAATGAAACAACATGCTTTCCGTCATAACTAAATCAGTGTTATGTTCCTCACCCAAGATCTTCCAGATACTCTCTCCCTAGCACATCGTCTCAGGTCTAGCCGGCGCGGGTGGTTGGGGCTGCGATGGCTGCTCCGCGGAACGTTGTCGTGGAAGCTGCGAAGAGTCCAGCACTATCGACGGACGGGGCGGTAGGTTCTCGCTCACCATGTGTGAGAGAGATATCTCGCTGGAGGCATTAGTATCACCTGTGGGCGAGTGATATATTGAAAACATTTTATATACATATATTGACAGTTTAAACCAATCTTCTAAAGCTACCGCCATTGACTGAGAACGTTGCGTGTGCTCAAATCGGTATCTGATGAGAAGGACCATCATCATTCCAGTCTAACTGTGATGCGGCTGAACTTCGATATTTTCCGTGAAGTGACTGCCATCTGACCTCCACAACCAATGGTCCAATGACCAATGGCGATATCAAAGTTCCAAATTAGACTGGTTGGACTTTTGAGGTTTCCAACTACCCGTAACGACTGCCATAGATGTTTGTATGGCAACCGGGACTGACGGCTTAACTTTTTGCACTGAGCGGGGATCAAACCCGCGCCCCGTGCGTAGCAGTCGCGTGCACTACCGCCACGCCACGGAGGCTGGAAAACTGATATATTTTACAGGCTAACTGATTTATTTTCGTATTCACGTCGGGAATTCACAGAGGCCATTATTCTTAGTCATTTGTGTAAATAAATTTATTATACTTTTATTAAATGTACCTACTATTCCTATTGCATTGGGTATATCAGACCTGTCATAATGGTTGTAGGTGATAGTTAATTAATTAAGTTAATTAATAAATAAAGACATTATTGATATGTAGTTGTATCAGTAAACACAACAATGCCGTCTTTTACCATAGGGGTACTCGGGGCCCATTACCTCTAAATTGAAACAATTAGAAATATTTATTGTCGCACTTCAACTTCAGAAGAATCTAAATCTCTTAAAGGCCCTCTAAAGTCTTGTGTAGGGCCGCGGCCATAGGTAAAAACGATTGTGGACACATAACGTCTATTTCGGGACATTTTTTATGAAGCATTTATTTAACAATATTGAGTACACATCTATACAAGCCTGAACGAACGAGTCTAATTGTAACACTAGTATATATCACGTACCAGAAGGCTGCCTCGGGACTGGAAGTAGCACTTCTCCACACGCATCCTCGTCTAGTAGAGGTTGAAGAGGCGACGGCAGCTCGCGGCTGTCGATGGCTGATGACCTCCTCAAGGAGTGCCTAAGTGATTAACTATAGTTAGTGATATTTATTAGATACTTACTAGCAGTGGTTGGTTCCTCGGTGAGACATTAGGAATTGTTGATAATATTGAGTGTTGATAATATTATTGTGTGTGTGTTATCGTGTGTAGGTACTATTCGCAAACGATGTTGTGTTATTTTTTTTTACAAAAATTCGTGTTTTCATATTTCGAGGAGGTTTTTTATGTAATGCAGCGAATACTTTAGGTAGGTATAATAAATTTATTACAGTCGGAAAAATATCTACATATTTCGTAAATTTCTTAATTTAATATTTTAAAATAATGTAAGTTCTAAACTTCAATAAAGGTTTGTTTTCTTTAACAGATATCTATTTATTCTACACTAAAATGGTTGCTTGTCTCATTGAATATAGTACCAATTCAACGATTGAAATAAGTTGGATATAATTTAAGTGCAAATAAAATAAAGTTCAAGTGAAGTAGGTATAAATATTTTAAAAGGAACTTAAGGTTTGTGTAAAATTAAAATAGGTGACATCTGTTTAATAAAATATTTAGCTCGTATAAATGAGATATTATGACTTTTCTTGCCATAAAGAAAATAATATTTCTGCAATAGTCGGATAAAAAAGGCATTATACAGCGGTGCAATCAGAAATAGTGATGTATTATCCCTGTCTCTCTATAAACTAAGCCTTACTGACCTCCTTATATTGTTCAGAAACGCACAATGAAAAGAAATATAATGTATAAGGATGTTCTTGCATTGTTGCTGACAAATTTTGAAATTGGTCATGTTAGCCTATTATTTTTGCAGAATAAGTAAATAAGTAACATAGGTACATATCTGGTGTATCATAATAACAGTTCTGGTGTATTGAATAGGAAATACATTTTATTTTCGCATTCATAGTAAGGTTAGTTATAAATACATTCTATAGAAGTTGGTTACGTGACATAAGTAATGTACTCTGAAAGGCTATCAAAGCATTATTAACCTTAAGGTGTCCAGGAACTTTTGGAGCCCACTGTGCCCTTAGCACGAAAATCTATCGAATTTGTAATTTAAAGGTATCGAAAGAACAAAGCATTGTGATTGACAGTCTGCCTCCCGTGAACCTGTGTATGCGTGTAGCTCGCCAATCGCAATACTCCTTTCTGCTGATAATTTTACATTAACGAATTCAAGAAGGGCATTAGAAGGTTTCTACAGGGTAGGCAGCACGTGTGTGACGCCTCTGGTGTTGCAAACGTACATAGGCCAGGTGGCACAGGTGGGCCGTGTGCTTGTCTGCCACCTAAGTGGTATAAAAATAAATAAATCGAAATTCGACAATATTTGTGCTAAGAGCACTGTACTCGAGAGTTGCAAGTCAATAGGTTACTGAGGCACAGAATTAATATTTCAAATTTGTTTTTAAGAACGCGGACGATAGTGCCTAGGAGCTAATATCATATAAAATGAATTAGAAATGATTTCATAAACAATCATACCTCTGATGCGGTAGCCTTCTATCCGTGACAGTCAGCAAAGTAGTTGTCTGCGGCGGGACCTGCGCCTGATCATCTCCCGCGCTCGTGTTCACACACACGCTGATGCTGATGCCGCCACCCTCTGCCCCCTCCCCCGCTTCCCCAGCCTCCTCCTCCTCGTATCTGTCCAGACCACCCATTTCTAGGCTATAGGCAATAGCTGTTGTAGTAAGTACTTGGTTGAAAGGACGTCACAAGAGCGATAAGCTGTGTTTGCTTCGTGTTTCTGCGTGTTTTAGTGCAGTATGAAGCTTTGAGATTTTATGAGGGTAGGTTTAAAAAATCTTTTTTTTTTTCGATCATTCTATATCTGGTTTGGTGGTAGGAGTTCAGCAAACAGTGGAGGTAAGCGCTTACGTCACAAGGAGTATTCCTTATATGTGGGATGCGTTACTGATTACCGTAAGGGATGCCATTACACCAAGTTACGCAGCGAATTGCCAAAAAAATGTCAATATCAAGAAGATAATTTGCTAATGCGTCAATCTCAAATGTCATTTTAAGCGTACCTACTTAAGCACCAACTACACAACAGGCTTGTATAATGTATATCGCTCAAGACTGAATTTAACTTTTCCAAGAAACATAAAACAACCCTACAGAAAATCGTGTCCATTCAACCGCAAAATGTAACGCTATCATTCTTAATATATAAATACCCACGAATATTCGATAAAAATAAATACTTCGTTCAGAAACCTTAAAAGGATAAAATCGGTATTAAATATCTGATTGGTCACTAGTTCGGAAATTATTGGAATTTTCTTTGATGATATTAAAACAAAAAATATTGGCTTATCGTCCACTTTAATTTGTGGAATTCAATCTGAGAGATATGATGGACGTCTGCAATAACATATTTGTATAACTAAAATGTAAGAATAGCAGCAATGATGCACATTTACCCTCCACCTTCCACCTGACTCACCGCCTCTGAATTAAGTTCTCCATGATGATGTAATCGTCTTCTTCGGCTCCTCGGAGATGTTCTTTCTCCATGAACAGCGCGAACTCAGGGTTGGACATCTCGCTGGCGTGGCGACGGCGGACTGAGGGAGAGGCAGCTCTAGCGGGGGACAGCAGGCGTGATGTTATGGGAGTTCTACGAAAAAAATAAATTGTAGGTATGTAAAAAACGTTGGAAGGTGGAACGAGTTCACTTCGACCTCGGATGCAATCAGGGAAATACATCTCCATGATGTTGTAAGTAAATGCGACTCTTTATGCTACTTTTATGTGACCTCCACAGATCACATAAGAAGTTTAAATTCTATTCAAAATTCGTTTTTTATGTGACCTCTATTTTTTTAATTTGTGTTATATTAAAAAAAAGATGAACAAAAAATGGAGACAAACAACACCAAAGCTGGCGAACAAATTTGGCATACACATGAAATACCATAAGCAAAATATAGTTATTGTAAAGAAAACGTATTTATAGCATCCCTTTTTTTAAATAATTATTGCAATATCAGTATTTCCTACAAAATTTGAAAGATGAGGATACCACGGTTCCCAAGGGGGACATTTCGAAATCTCAAAAGAGATGTCCCCGGGTCTTCCGGGGTGCGAGAGATATGTGATGTATAATAGCATCTCCGGCAATCAAGGATCTATAGACGTCTTGCGTTCTAGTCTGTTCGAGTCTGTTCGATATTATCAAATCCACCGATTTTGGTGGAGGTGGTATTCGTGAGGATTATCCGTACGATAAAAAGTACGAAACCTTTACCGGTATAAACAGAACATTTCTTACCTAGGCGTATGTGGCGGTGAGAACAGTCCATACACGGTTTCCAGTTCATCAGTGATGCTGGTGTACTCGTGCATGGCCAGTAGTAGTGACCTTGGGGCACCACCCACGCGGTTCCGTCCCGTCGTGACACCGGCCGCACCTCCCGTTGCTTCCCATCCCGATTGAGGACCTGTACATGTGAAAAGTCAATTCTTCGCATTTACATCTGCTAAGCCTAATACAACGTGGCCGGTGATACAAGCAGGAGCTGTGTGTTACAGAGATCAATATGCTCACATCCACGGGAACCTTCATGTCTTCAGACCAACTGTAATAAGGGTAAGGATTTACGGCCTCTCACGAATGAAACGCACGGAATGCAGAATGCAGCTACTGAGGGATTGAAAATATGAAGGAAGTTCACAATGTTGTAAATATATCACTGGCCTAAATTAATTAATAGTAAAGCTCTAGTAAACCAATATATTATAAGTAATCACTACCTGACCGTTGTTAGGTCAAGCACTCAACATTATATAACGCTCAAATTAAAAAAAAAATGGAGTTATCATACCAGTTACAGAGTTATGAACGGAACCAGCGTCGACTGCAGAGTTATCTGGCTCGGAGTGAGTCTGGCTGTGTTGGCGACGAGGTGCAAGATGCTGGGTCGAATAATGGCTACCCATCCCGCAGTCGTTGCCACCTTCCGATCGCCTGTCGGTACATCAGTGACGTTTCAATACAATCAGAACCCTGAGGCGATGGCTTGTGAAGATATACTGACTAGTACTTATTAACCAAATTGGTGCTTTAGGAATTTATTTAACTATCTAATAGTATAGTGGGCCTACTATGAAACATCCGCGATTGCGGATATAAGCTTCAGGCAATCGGTTTCGGCTTCGGCAAAAGATGGTACACTTTCGGTTTGGCTAAAGCCCTACCGTAAAAAACCCGAAGCGACTTCTTGGCTCCTATATGGCTAAATGCTTCATATTCTTTGCGGGCCCGAAGTTCAGGATGTTTTATGGTAGGCCCCCAAGTAATCTGCGTCATTGGCAGCGCTGGAGTAGTCAGGATATCTACATATAAACTGTTTCCACGACAAAATCGTGGTGAAGTTGTGTGCAGAAATTTAGTATGGATAAAATATTTTGTTGAAAAGAAATACTAGCGGTGGTTATAAAAGTTTTCAGGTTAGATATGGTGAAAACAAGACATTCGAAAATACAACAGAGAGCAACGGTGACGTTAGAAGATTTATATATTTTATTTATACAATAATGTTTGTAAGTGATGATATTTCGAAGTTAGACGAGGCTTATATTTACATATATAGGCTTAGAAATTTGTAATTCAAAATATAGGCAAAATGTGGCAGTCGACATTTCAAGTTTAGCATATAGAAATACATTATTTTGCCGAATGGAGAGATCAAAAATGTTTATGTGGCTGAAGTAAGGTCTGATTTGTGTTTATACACGTACATAAAATATACAAATATGCGTATGCTTAAATAAAATTGCGTCACATATAATACTGTGTTCATGTGTGACTGGGCAAAGTGCATTGTTATTGATAAGATATTTGTAGTTTCTCGAGCGTGTACACAAGCTACAGGTGAATGTAACTACAACTAACTACAATCTCTAACAAGCTAAGCCAATCGCCAATGAGTCTATTTGACTTACTGTTTCCACAACCGTCTCCTAACAGATGCAAGTAACAAAAAATAAAATTAAAACAATCATGGCGATGAAAATTTTGGTTTTATACAAACAAATATAGTATTTGCCGATATCGTGAATGAAAGAAACAATATAGAATTTGAAGAAATTAAATGAAATTTTGGTAACCACGAACCATAAAAATGGCGCTGCTATATGAAAATCAACGCTACTAATATCGCTGAAACATGTTTAAAACTATATACCTACGTCTTTGTGAGTTAAAGTGTGATTTCCAAAAGTTTAAGGTTGTTAATTTTCAGACAACAGTCAACCTTTTTCAACGTCCATGGCGATCAAAACCCCAACATTTATAAACAGTCTCTCAAAGTAATCGGATGAATTAATGGTTAATGAGAATGGCAATCAATAACAAAACTGTAACGCGGACATGCTTCGATATAACAACGTGTGTACCGTCTGCCGTAGACGGAACATTCATTTAATTTGTTCCTTCACACATGGGCAATGTTTCGGCTATATTTTGGTGAATCTGTGAAACAGTGTCACGAACATGCTTTTTGCTTTCTAATAGTCCTTACTTCATAAGGAGGATATTCGTTAAATTTGCAAGTGGGTAACTAGGTTAGTGTGTATTTTTAAGTGATCAAAGTATAGCCAAAACATTATATTTTGTAGCAAAATCAGGTTTAAGTCTAACTTATCGATTTGAATATAACTTAAAATGGTTAATTCCACATATAACTATAATATACTCAACATAAAATTTTATTAATATAACAGTGGTGATGTTGTGCAGATTAGATGAAGAGTTGCTTACCGTCTTGTATTTGCAGTTCGTCGAGTTCCAGCCGAAGTGGTGCGCGGGCGCAGACTTTGCAGATCCGACGGCATTTCGCGCACTTCCGGCAAGAAAGCGTCGTCCGTAGATGTTGGCACTAAAGATTATATATAAACAATGATTTTGGTACTCAATATAAATTTTTGGAACCTTAATTTCACTCAGGGATGTATAATAATTAAAAGTTAATAATTAAAATCGTATTATTTTCGTTATATTCGCAAAATACCATGCTATTATTCTCTTAAAAATAAAATGTCTTAAATATATAATATAGAAGCAAGGATTAAAAGGGTTAAATGTGCACATTATTTACATATGATGTCAACAAGAATGTTGGGTTGTAAACCTTTCTTCTCATCACTGGGTTCAGTTCTGTTGCTATCAGAAGACCTTTGTCTAGCTGGTGTAATAGGTGGCTGTGTTCTGATCACAGTAACATCAGGGCCAGCAACGCTTCCACCAGAAGACGTTGATACTGAATCAGCTTCTGGTTCTTTTTCAACAGGAGCTTCAGGACCAGATTGAGGCATTTCATCCTGTTATGAAGAATTCAGAAATTGTATAAATTCAATAAAAATATATAATAGGAAAAATTGAGCAATCAAACAGGTAAATTCATGCATACGGCTGGTATCATATCCACCACAATTACAATTGTCGTAATCGAAAATATATTAAGCGAAAATATAATTTTTCAAATGACGTAGTTTTAGTATACATTTTTCTGGTTTCTAAAAGTAGATAGTTTAAGGTGGATAGAAGATATCGTTTCATGAATATTTTTAAGATAAAATATGATTAAGACAATTGATGAATTGGATGTTTTTGATAGACGAAGTAATTTCATTGCTGTCTCAGGGTTTCGAAAAGTGTCATAAATAAAATATAAATGGTTAAGCCAATCGATCTCATCATGATAAGCAAAATTTAAAAAAAGTAAATTAGATACAGTGTGTGTATGCATACATATAGCAAAAATTATTCAATATTTATATTAAAAAAATTACAACAAAATGCATTTACAAAAAAATGAAAGTACAATGAAAATATACACTCATTTACACAAAAATAAATTTACAAACAATAATGGATAAGATACTGTTTTCTTTTCACCAAAACATTTTAGACATTCAAATACTGATGTAGTTCATCATGGTGCTGTCCCACATGACACAAAAGCTGATTTTCTCTTGGAATTTAATGAAATATATATTATATGGAGCAACTCTGTCATTTCTTTACCTAAAATTGAACTAACTGGCTGCCCAAACAAGTGTGCTTACCATAACCAAAGTGTTGTGCAAGTTTGTGGACAAAAAAGTAGTACGAAGCTAGTCACATGTGCATTGTAGCTAATAATAAATTTTGCTGCAATGCTTGTTTCACTTCTATTAATTAAAAAGCATTTGTATTTGTCCTTCTGTGCCAGAACAGAATTACTGTTTCGTATGCCAAATTGCTGCAGCTTTTTTATGGTGCAGATGCTATAAAGATTGTACTGTTTTCTGTAGTCTTAGCACGAAATACTATCGAATTCGTAATGTAAAAGGTATCGACAGAACAGAGCATTGCGATTGGAGGGCTACACACGCACAAAGGTTCACAAGAGGCAGACTGCCAATCACAAGGGTCTGTTCTCTCGAAACCTTTACATTACGAATTCGATAGGAGTTCATGCTAGTGCTACAGTGATCTATTGGACTTACTTTGTAACTTGTCTGTTGTAATACCGATACTTCACCATCGTCCTATAGCCGAACAAACGGATAAAATTTAATCACTAGAAACTTTACTATAACACGCAAATAATATAGTAATAAGCATTTGGTTCGATTTCTGCAAATTTGTAGATCTATTATTGAGTTCATAAGATAAGCACGACTAAATAAGATTTTTAGAAGGTAAATAATATCTATCATAGTAATTCCAAGTCGGTTTGATGGTTTAGTTATTATTTCTAGGCAGATTGTTCGGGCAGCGTCGCGAAGTTTAAATATTGCTTACATCGGAGGGTCGCGAGCGCTCATCCTCCTCCTGCACTGGTCGAACCGCGAAGCGCGCCGCGCCCGTGTCGCTGTCCGACAGCACCTGTTGTCAGGTCACACATAGCTACCGTAATGCATAATTGGTTCAACGTGAGTGGAGATTCATCGCAGAAGTAAATGGTATAGGGTCCAATACAAGCATCAAGAATTTTATTTGTTACGATCCGATTTATGTTATGAATCATTGTCTGATCGACTATTTACGTTTTTTGCTGTAATACAATCGTCAAGTAGGTTATTTGAACTTAGGTGGTTGAATGAAACTAATTTTAATTTCTTGAAAACAATGAATGAGAGTAAAATTTTATCTATAGCGACATTTTTCAACATTTTTCATTTGACAATGTTTTGGCGGCAAAATTGGTTTACAAACTGGATTTATTTACGTACAGGAAATAGAAAATGATCACGAAGTTGATTGATAGATCTCAAATAGAAAATTCACTCAAAAATAATCGCAAGCAATTCTCGTACCAGGCAAGTTTGAAGTTGTAACACAATTCTGTTGTCAATATGCCACCAATTCGACAGTTTAGTTACAGTTGCCTCTAACTTTACAAAGTTACAAAATGCAAGGCAAATTGAGAAAGTTATATTGCTCAAACTTGGACTGCAAGAGGACCAACCGATTGTAGCATACTATATTGATGCCGTACTATAATATGTTAACAAGATGTAAATCTCCGGATGACGTCCAACCAAATACACAGGAGCGGTTCCAGATTGCCAGAATTTATGTCGAACACACAATTCGAATATTTATGACACGGATATTCCGTTTCATGTGTATTTATGGCTGATATGCACGTGGAATATTGACAAGGAAACTGATGTAATTTCCTCATTGATAGAATAAAATATAAATGAGATATTTTTTTCAATATTATAGTTTATGTAGTGATGTTAGATGATAAATTCTGGCAACGTGTTTATTGATAGGGACAAACAGACACCAAATGAAAGACGAAAGTTAAAACTAGCATGAACACAAATATGGAGATTGTAAACAACATGCTAAATGATGAACAGAAAACATTGCAGTTAGTGTTCTCAAGCATTCATGTTGAGTTTAACATCAAACACATAATTAAATACGCAATGGATAAGTAATATTTTAGAAATTACTGTATTTATTATTTTACAGTTATTATTATCGCTTTCCTTTATATCTTAATTAAACATCTGTTATATAATTATGTAAGTACGTAGAGTCATTAGATGTATCGTCCATTAATCACGTGAGCATTTCATAAATTAAAATTGTAATTTCCTGTTTTCTTCTATAGAAATCTTCTATTGAAGATTGTTAATTATGATTTTGTAAATTAGGAAGGCATTTGTTTGATCTAGTTTATGAAAGAGATTGCGTCACTTTATCTCTTGTGAGATCAATCAATCCTTATTGACAAGATGAATGAAGTCGATAAACTTAATATAATGGTGAAAGATCGGTTGGGGCGCTTACTAATTACAATGACATAATTTTTTATGACTGTAAGCATCACGAATTCACGAATGTGAATTACGCGATCATAGTTCTGATAGTTAAGAGGTCGTATTTAGGGTTCTCAATCAACTATTTCATATGTCCATGATTTTTAGTGAATTAGATAATACAGAAAAAAGTGTAGTTACACGGTGCTTAAAGTGCTGAGATTTTGTCACTGAAATCCTAATTACCCATGACTTAACCTGCTGTTTATATCTTAGTCTTTTGTTGGAAAAAAATTGCACTAAATTCCACGATGATATTTTTTCTATAGAATTTTTTTTGTGTACAAAGAACATAACTGTTACTGTAAACAATTAGGACTATACAATATAGCATTATTTTATAGAACCATACATTTATTACCTATGAAATAAATAAATATGAACTCACGTGATTATTGTCCGACCCCTACAACATCGAATCTAAACGATGAACAAAACAATCCCGAACTTTTTTAAAATTTTATTATTTAGACAACTACCCACTCACCTCGGATCGATCACTAGCCGTTCTAAGTCTGTTAGCCCCCGCTTGGAAGGTCGGTGGCGGTGGTCCCAGCGTGTCCGTTGACCCCCTATTCACTAAGGATGGATGTGTGGCCATGAATCGGTGAATCACTGCTAAATGGTTCATTGTCTGTTCGGCCACGTCTTCCAACTTCCTTAACCTAAATTCTACACTCTAAAAAAATTGGACATGTCAGTAATCTTTTAGTCTGAAAAGAAGATCTAAGATTCCGTAATATCAAGTTTTCAAAACACATGACATTAGTTCGATAAGAATGAAAAAAGTAAAAGGAAACTTTGGTAAACCACAAGATCTGCGAAAACAAAACCTAACTACATTTTCGTGAGATTCACTATAGAACATTCTCAATTACATTTTGAAATTGTAACTTAAGTCTTTGTAGGTTTTGAAACACGTTTTGTAATAGTAATTTTACTGAATGGTCCAGAAATTTTTATAACTCGTCGTAGTAGGCCTGCTGTGCATTTCTCACCTGTATGGACTGTATTTGGCAATTAGCTTTCTGATTTAAGTCTTCCATTTTCGTCGTGATATGTTCTACTCTATCAGTTGTATTTCTCACTCTCTCTTCTATAGAATTAGACAATTTAATTTCCTGAAACCACAAATTTTAGTAGAAAAAAGATTACAAATATATTTTGGTTTTAATTTTACAAAATACTTACTTGTTCTCTAAAATATCCTTCAACACATTCTTCTTCAAAATCATATAGCCTCTCCATGTCTTCTTTCTCTAAGAAAAGTTTTAAGCCATTGTCGTATTGGAATCTTTTATGTGATACGTTTCTTGTGACCCACTTACAAGTAGCATATATGTGGCAGAAGATGATCAACGGTGGTGGCAACACTGGTTTTTGTTCGTATTCCATCACCACTGTAAATCTTTGGAACATCCATACCTGGGAAATAGATCTGATGTTTTATTCACTATGTTTAATAATACTGAGCAGTTATTACATCATGCACATAAATATAAGCATTGTACAAAATAAATTCACTGGAAATTAATTGTTGTAAGTGAAAATTTAAAATTAAATATAAATAATGTAGGTAGTGACAAAATTACAACATAAAATTTAACTAAATACGATTTAAATCACAAATGCTGAGTTTAGAATCGTCAAACACGTCAAAATATTAACATTAAAATGTAATATCATCTAAAAACTAATAAATGGTATACATATCTATAGTACAATAAAATATAGATATTAGTAGTTAAAATACAGTTTCACGATTCTAACTCAAGTTAAAATTAAACAAATAAAGCAAAAGAAAAATAAAAAACCTGATGCGAGACTTCATTGACTTCATTAAATATATTGTTAAAGACGGCAATGAGTAGGTTTATGAGCAAAATGTTCGCAACGAGCAGGTAGACAGTCATTACGATTGGAGTGATCCACCTGCCGGTGACGCACTTGTGAGCTAAGTTATCCATCCCGCACTCTGGGTCGATATCATTCGCGAACACCTCACCGTACAACATGAAGTACGGCTGATAAAACACCTATGGACAATGGGAGTGAAACCTAAAATGTTGTTAAAATAATATTTGGACAAAATAAAATAAAATGGGAGGACTAAGGTATTGGTAAACTTAAAATAACAACTAAAATAAAATGCTAAGGAATAATGTAAAATAATTCTACTCAGGAGATTCAAAACGATCATAACTACTTCTAAATATTCACCCTGTTTCTTCAAAAGCAGAACACTCATGAATTAAATACGTGTATTGCTTTCTTAATACTACAAAAACTTGAAAGTGAACACATAAAATAAAATAAAAAAGACTAAGTTTGAATTTTTTGCATTCAATTGAAATCAATTTCTAGAAAATATAATAAGATTCCACACTCCAACATTACGTAATCAAATCTCGCAACAGGCACTAAAACAACATCAAAACTACGACAAATAAACGATATTGTCGCAAACCTGATGCGATACACCGTTGACTTCAATGAAGATATTATTGAAGACGGCTATGAGAAGGTTGACTAGTAAAATGTTCGCTATGAGCAAATACACGCTCATGACTACAGGTGGGACCCAGTGACCCACTCGACACTCCTCGAGACCTGGGAGACCACAGGGGGGAGCCATCTGTTCAGCGAACACTTCTCCGTAAAGCATGAAGTACGGTTGAAAGAATACCTGCAAATGTTAGTAGTATTGGCATTGGGTATTGTTAGTTTTTAAGCTTGGCAATATAAGTTTAGTTATAAAAGTATATTGAGTTAAATAAATTATCTGGAATGTAACTCTAAGTAATTTTCCAATAGAAATTAATCACAAATCTTAATTCTTATCAGGATGGTATTGTTATTATAACGTGTTTCTTAATAATTTGGTACCAGAAAAAGAAATATATCACACAAATAATTTGATAATTTTCCTCAAAGCCCAAATTATCCTTATTCACTTCTTTTTTAGACAAATGTTGTACAAATAATTAAAAGAAAAGCCTTAGTATTACACTCCAAAAATTGAATGACTATTTGTCCTTTCCGCCGACGATATCCATTCAATAATTTTCATAATTAGACGTAGGGCTTCCATCAATATCATCGCTCAACACACTTTCTATAGATACTATTATAATATTCAATGTTCACTTACTTCTCTTATCAAATACCAGCTAGCTTCCTGCTCTGGGTATAAAATTGCTTGTCGCGCGACTCCGAACGACATTAGCACCACCAGTAATAGCACCACGAAATATATCATGTTCTTAACCATCTTACCCATCATTGTGACTAGAGGACCTGTTAAAATTGAGGTTGAGTTTAATAGAATATTGTAAAATTTAAAATGGTTACTGAATTCAAGAGAATTACTCTACGCCTTTTAATGAATTTTTGTGACGCCGCAATGTTGCAGGAAGGTAGGCAATTTATGAATAATATATGCTAACATAATAAAACTACAGGTTTTAGTGTTATAGCAGTGTCAAAAGTTGTGTCAAAAATAGAGTTTTGTTACTAATTACTTCATAAGACTTCACTTTATAAGCTGAATAATAATTAATCAAAATAAATAAGATACTTTTTGCATTTTGGAGACTAAAACCCTGTATCCAATCATTAGTTAATCAGTTAGATAGCCTAGTTTATTTGTTTAATATGTATTTTTATAAAAAGTTGTCACAAGATCAAGATAGTATGTAAAATAATGTCGTTCTTACCTAAGTACTTATTAACTCCCAAAATATTCAATATTCTTAAGTACCAGTATATGATATCGACACAGTAGATAACCCTGCCTACATCCATGGAGCCTTCTCTTAATCTAAGAGTGAGCCCCACGAGGAAAAATATTATAAAACCTGCATCGTACGTGTTCCATAGATTCCATGCCCAGACGCTGAACTTATGTCTGTAAAGGAGTACACAACTTTATATATTTGTTATTGGTGACGAATGCTAATGATAATGATTATGATCCCATCACTGGTATTGAAAATATTGATATAGCTAGCTTCGTTCTTAGAAAGAAAATAAACCATGAAACAAATATCTACGACACGCATAAACAGGAACATTTTGAAAATAACTTGATTTTGAAAAGGGCCAATGAAAATATATCATAATAATTTATTGCCTGATGTCATTCACAAAACATTAGTACTACAGTTTCAATATTAGTAATGAGATCATTAGGTCGCAATTCAATTAGGTGCAGTAATGCCGAATTCCTATTGAATAATTCATATGGATAATTGGATGAACCTTTATAATGCAAATGGAATGAATTTCATCATAGATGTAAAAAATGTTGTTTCAATCATATTATATTAGAGTAAGTGTTGCAAGCGTTGATAACTGAGTCCATTTACCAACGGACTCGATATATTTTCTTGCTAGTTATATTATAGAAAAGAATAATAAGGCCACCTTAGTATTAAATATTGTATGATCGTGTGTACAAACATAAATCGAAACATTGTAAAACATTATGCTTCATAAGTAGGGCAATCGACTGATCGATTGTCAAGCGATGTTTTGGATAAAAGGTGAAGTAGTCCCGTTATTATCATTGACTTATATTTTTTGTTATCTATAAATGAATTATTTGTCGAATTGACTTGCTTTAAGTCAATGGTCAGATACGAGTATATTGGTAGTTCCATGAAGAACCCAATTCAAACAGGATTCATGAGTTTATCTTAAATACTGGCACAACTTAATTACGATGGTGAAAGTTTGTCGCTAATATATTTTAAGAATAAATACTAATCAAATTTCATCTAATCTTAATAACATCTTATTCAAGAGTTTTAGTGAAATAAGTAAGATGACTTTAAAAGCAAGTTTAGATAAGACCTTTTTTGACGAGTTTTAACAGATAATTAGATTTCATGAATGTAAAGATAAAACGACCTAATTAAATTATCAACTTAAATTGGTTTTCGATATTCTTCTAGAAATTGATAAAATCAGCCGTTTCTTTGAAGCAAGATGGAGAAAACTCAATACTAAAATAGTAATAACACGGTTGAACGTTATAGATAAGAAAGTTAAGAACCAATGAAAGATGATAAATATAGCAATAAACAATCCTGTACAGTAGCCTTAGCACGAAATACATCGAATTCGTAATGTAAAGGTATCGACAGAACGGAGCATTGCGATTGGCGGGCTACACACGCACACAGGTTCACAAGAGGCAGACTGCCAATCACAATACTCCATTTTCTCGAAACCTTTACATTACGAATTCGATAGAGTTCATGCTAGTGTTACAGCTACGACCCCTATCTTGATAAAGGTGGATACTTAATAACTAATAACTTACTTAATAGCAACAGGCTCGGACGTAATAATTTCCCTTATCTTCTCACATAAGAACGTTAATATATAACAAATAGAATATATCTCCGGCCAAGATGGCGTTGGAGCCATCTTGACTAATACTGTATATGTAAACATCAATAGGAACAATATGTAGGCAATCTGAAATATAAAATTCACATTAGTTGAATCTGTTTGGCACAAAGCTTAACAGGACACAGGAGTAACTAAGGATGAGATAAATGAAATTTGAATTCAACTAGTGCGATAAAGTTCAGAAAAATTTTACCACATTTTTTTCAACAAAATTGAAGTTTCTTAGTACCCCGCCTTATCAACGAAAACTGGACCGATTTTAATAAAAAAAATTACACCATTTAATTTTTAAATATCACGTCCAGGATTTGTCCTTTTGTTTTTTGTTGAAAACTTTTAAAGTTTGTCTAAAAATAGCGGTAAAAATCTATCACTTTTTAGCATCTTCATAGAATCATATTTTTTTGATTTGTAGAGTGCGAAAATTAAAGAAAACGTAACCTCTTAACATGGCAATCAAAAAAATTTGAGCTAGAGTCCGTTGATAGAATTATCATGAAATGTAAAAAAGTACTAGTTTCGTGAACATATTATTTCATAACAATCTGTGAGGAATACTGTCCGTGATATTTCACCCAAAAAGTTACAAAAAGTTCATAAATAACACAAGAAAGTTTCAGTTTCTTATTTCATCATCTCCCTACCTTTGTCCCAATTAATTGGGGTCGGCGTTACATATTATTCTCTTCCACACATTCTTGTCAGATGTCATTTCCTCAGTCACTCCCTTCTTTACCATATCTTCTTTCACACAAACCATCTATCTTTTCTTGGACCAACCAGTGCCTCTAAAGTTCTCTACATTCATACATACATACATTCAGTTACCTATAACGTAACTGAATAGACTCATATTGATGTGCCCTAAATAAAAAAAACAACATACCTAGCAAGAAACAAAGGATGTGTTTAACTAAAGCTTCAGTAGCATAGCGGTTAAGGAGTTGGCGTTACGATCGGGAGTTCCCGGGTTCGGGATATTGACCATTACATTAGCGAAGTGAACCCACTCCTAACACAAGCCATTGAGTTTAGCTGGAGGGGTTAGATTGAATTTCAGTTGCTAATATTCTTTATAAAAAAATATTGACTTGTACAGAGAAATTCTTCAGAGGTCTTCATAATGTTATTAAATGTATTTTATAAATTATACTTATTTAAGAAGCTTTTACCAAGATGACACAGAGCGATAAAAGGAGTGTGACAGTACACTATTGTTTTTATAGTAAGTCGTAGACTAACACGCCATCTGTCAACGTTATTAATGTTTATACTTTTGTTGGTAATACTTTTATGAGCGGCACAACTTAGTTTCATTACGTTCTGTTGTTATCGTGAAATGTAAGCTCATTTCTTTGAAGAAAAATAGAGGTCTTTCTTGGAAAAAAAAATCATGTAAATTCATATGTAGCCTGACACTATATTCCATTTTTAAATTATGTAAGTAGTTTCAACTTGTCAAAAATTTTTTTCAGTGGGTTAGCCGTGGGGACTTTTAGCACGATTAAAAAAAAGGCTGTTGGGACGATCGATAAGTCACATAAAAATGTATGTCTTACCCTAATCGGGTGTTACATAACAATGACTAAACAGCACACTTTTTTATACCACTTAAGTAGCAGACAAGCACCCTATTAAATATATGTATACTTGTATCTTCAACAAAGTAAAACAATAGATAACTATTTACAATTTGTAAGTTACATAAAGACATTACAATTTAAATGTAGTTTGTAATTAAACCTGAGATTTAAATGCAAACACCGATAAGGGAATTCTAATTTCAAACTTCCTGTAATGCTTTTAACCATCACCGTGATATTTTAAACAAGTCTGAATAAAACGCAACTGTTTACTGCAGTACAAATTAAACAAGTTATTAAAATAATGACACGTTCGAAACAGTTTGCAAAGTCTAAACTTTTAATTAGTGCTCGTAACTTTGGTCATAATTTATTGTGGGTATTAATATTGTCAGTAATAACAATCATGTTACAGGCTTCTACATTTCATTGTCATAAATATTTTGAGAATCAGATTTTGATTTAGATATACGGAAGCGACGGCCAGATAATATGTAGCCATGTATGCCAAATAAATTATAATTTTCGCCAACTTGCTATATTGGAGCTGTCTCGAAATTGGCTCGCTAATTATTAGGACGTGTAGGTATTTCAAATACCTAAATATACAAATACAATATACAATTACAAAAAAATAGCCGCGGTAGCCTAGTGGTATGGGTAATGGACTGCTGAGACGAGGTCTCGAGTTCGATCCCAGGTTACTATGGCACACACCAATGACTTTTCGATGCTTTTCGAAGTTATGTGTGTATTTATCGCAGGTTTATAAGTGCCTCGGAGAGCACGTTAAGCCGTCGGTCCCGGTTGCCATACAAACATCTATGGCAGTCGTTACGGGTAGTTGGAGCCCTCAAAATCCAACCAGCCTAACTTGGAACTTCGATATCGCCATTGGTCATTAGACTATTGGTTGTGGAGGTCAGATGGCAGTCGCTTCACGGAAAATATCGAAGTTCAGCCGCATCACAGTTAGACTGGAAAGCCGACCCCAATTGAGTTGGGAAAAAGGTTCAGGGAATGATGATGAGGTATTTCAAATTATTCGTGTCACTCTATGCTAGTCACCATCTTGATGGATTCGATCTGCCATTTGAATGTTATTGAATGAATGATAAATCGAAAGACCGTAGCAGTCTGCTATCAACAAGCACAATTCATTAACTCATTCGTTCGTTCCAAATTCAAAATTCAAAATACGCTTACAACTGACTGTAACCATGAGACTAAATAACTTGCCTATTGTATTTTTATTGCGAACAAAAGTTGAAAATAGAAATTCTATCAAATTAAAGAGGAAAATATTAAAATTATTTTAAAAGCAAGAATATTGTCTGAACCAATTAATACATTTCATTTGGTTGGTCGGAAGTCCCCTGCTACCCTTATCAGGCGTTTGTCTGTTTACCTTCAATTATGTATTTTATTCTTTTGTAATTTTTTACACAAATTATTTAAAAAGCAAACAAAGCTAAAAAGACAAACGTAGGAGAACAATGGAAGTATACTTCTAGGTAAGTATTCTTAAATATCTGCTGCCAATTATTTGTGTACTTAAAGAGTTAGGCAGAGATATAATAACGCCCACATTTACTTGTGAACTATGTTGACGATTCCACTTATTAGGGGACAGGCCTATTCTTATCTATTTTTATACTACGGGTGATTCAATACACACAATACAAACAGAAGAACCTAATACCTAATAATACAATAGTTAGAAAATTTCTATCATCCATACAAATACATAAATTTCATACATAAAAGGAGACTCTCAACTCAACAATACGATAGTTTCATAATAGGGCACAAATTAAATTGAGCACTGATAGATTGACATTCCAATCAGTTACCATAACTAAGCTCGAATGCATAAAATGTTTCCAGATAAGGTTGTTACTCACCGAATCGGCCCAGAACTTGGTGATCGGGGCTGTGAAGAACTCGTATATCTTCTTCCTCAACCTCAATGGCCTCATCCTCTTATCCTCCGGCGCGTGGTGTTCCGGCAACTCTCTATAGATGGGCTCCCAACCAATTTTACCAACTTTTCCGTTCTGATCGACCCGAGTTTCGCATTCGGCCCCTGAGCCAATCAACGCCTGCTTGAGTCCAGACAAAATCGTATAAACGTTATAATAACATGTTCATTGTGTAATAATAAAATTACATGACTTTATAATAGAAATAACATACACTGTAAGCTAGACAGTTAATAGTGACAAAGATTCGAGATTTGCAGCGTCATTCTTTTCAAGAGCAGACGAGATGATTGACTTGTTGCGCGTTAATACAAGAATCAAGACGGAAGCATGGCAAGAAGCATAATATTGACATTAACAATGCACACGATATCGAAACAAAGCTGACGACATCACAAAAGTGGAGAGCTGATGTTTATAAGCCGTACATTATTAAAATCATCCAAAATTTAAACATACAGACGTCGAACGATACGACAAAAGATTTATAGTATATCGCTGATATATTGAAACGACACCGACAGCTGGAGGTAAGGATGAAAGTAATAACGAAGTCTAACTACATTTCACATTTAATTAAGTTCAATTTTTGTAACGAGAGACACAAAATAGTCATTGTTATAGTATCATCTTGGATTTTCTTTGATTACGAGGTCATGTCTTTTGTATCGGAATTATGACTATGAAAGCAAAAACACTGTAAAATGTTTTCGATGCTAGACTTAAAACTTTTGGTGTAGATGGAAATTTAAATAAAGTGGTAGATGGACTCGTTAATCAATCTGTAAAATTCAAGGTGAACTACAAACGAATGACACCGTCATATTGGCGAGTAAAAACAGTAAAAAGAGATACTGAGAAGTAAGAAGTAATAGAGCTCCACGGAAGCCTACTTCAACGCAAAGCTATCGACGTATCGCTCAACAAAAGAAATATTCTCCATTTTGATGTAATACGAACACAAGATATAATTATGATTATTTTTGTAATGTTTCTTGACAGACAAAATTATATTATAAATTGATCATTTATGTACTTATTGGTTTGTCTCAGCTACACAATTGTAGAACACTGGTATGATTGTTTATGAGAATGTCAAATGTTGCAAGCTGATAAGATTACCTATATTATTTGGGTGTATTATTTTACGTCATATTATTATGCAGCTATTAAAAACTGTTGTTTTTTAAGCTGTCAATACCACCTATGATGATAGTAATTTATTTGCTTAATGTATAATGGAAAGCCATCATAAGCGTTTTATGATTGTCAAATCTATGCTCATTTCTGATATTGAATTAGGGTTCAAATTTAAAAATACTTTTAGCATTGAAATCAACATTATTAAATATTATTAAGGTTCGATTAGATTTCAAATTTGTAACTGTATAGAAAGATTTGTGACTCGACTGGTTCAGCATTAATTCAAAGTTCTTCATATCATTAAGATTTACATTTGACATTGTCATAAAGAATCAAAACCTTGTGCATGTTTTGTGTGAAGTGTATAAAAACAACTCTTGTCGATAGTGAGGACAGACATTCTACTCCTACTATAGTGTAGTTATTAGTGCATTTGTGTTCGTATCACTGTACACCTAGTTCAGGCTCAGGGCCACTACCTTCACAGTTTTACTCGGTTGTCCAGGCGGTATTATCTTCTTGATAGACAGAGTACGCTTTTTCACAACTCCAATCTACATACGCAACAATCAAATATTTTATTGAAGTATTTTATGAATATATTCCAAATAGTCTTGTAAATGGTAAGATATGACTTGTTTTTAACAAATATTATAGAAGGGAAGGTAGGAGGGAGGAGAGAAAGAGGTAGGTAACCAAGAGGAACATATAAAGAAAAAGATGCAAGTCACGTCGTATAAGGAGGTCAAGGTATTGGCGAGGGATTGGGAAGAGTAGTAATTATTCCACCGTCAAGAGCACAGCTCTTGAATTTAGAGAGAAAGAGTCTTGTAAAGCAAGTCATGGATTCTGTTTAGAAACATAAAATTCCATCACCAACATATAGGCACGTTTGTTTAATGTTGAGATATGATTTCTATTCAGTTCTTTTTGACCTTTTTGGTCTGTTTAGGTAGATCGCTTCTATTAAAGTAAATAGATGTTTTCCTAGTCAATTTATCGCAGATTTCAGGACGAATAGCATAATATTTTAAATAGATTTCTCTTCTTTGCGGAGACTTCTAAAACATAAGTTCTACATTACGTAGTAAATAGCTTACTTGACCAGCAAGTTACTGATTGGGAATCGAACCCGTTATCTTTTAATGTTAAATGTTATTACTGATTACGGCCCTATAGGCCCTATATCTATATATTTATATTATGTGATAAAGTAAAAGTGACTTAATATCTATTGATGGTAGATTCATATTGCCCAAGTGACAAAGCTGGATGGTGAGCAACCAAAGAGAAAAGCTTACCTCAGCGTCGTTAGGGTCCTTCGTACTCCTGTCGTCTTCTATGCTCTCGTTCTCAAGATGCTCCTCCTCCGTCTGCGGCATCAGCTGCAGTTCTTCCTTCGACTTGAACTCCAGTTGGAGAATGTACAGCGGACACAGCAGGCTCAGAATTACCTTCACACATCACGACAAAGCCGATGTGGCAAAGGAAATGCTCGTCGATGCTAACTCACTTTGACTTAAGCGGTACATGCTATGTTTCTAGTTGAAACGGGGTCCGACGCCGATTATGTGCAAGTGAGATAGCAATATTTAAATATAAAACCTAGAATGTATGTCTATGAGTCGGTCGGATATCTATCATCACAATGGAATATGTCTCGACACATACTTCTGAACGTTTAAAAATTGGACTTGCACTAATCGGCGTCTAATGGTGCATGCGAGTATCCAAATGATTATATACTTAAAGCGACTCATTGACACACAGACATCGAAATAACTTTACAATCGAGTATGTCTGTTATACAGTTAAAACTAACATCGAATTCTACTTTCGTGCCCTTTGATACTACTAACACAGGAGACGTATTATTAAAGGACACATCTGCCAGTGTAATATATTCACCCTAAAACCTACAAATCCAATGATAACTTTATTTGCCTATGTTTTCTCCATCAAATAACATGTCTCCTCTGTTTTCGCTTCTGAGAAGTGCGAATGACAAGTCTGTGCGTTAATAAGATGAACGTCTAAGAAGAAAGAGATAGAAATAGAATATATTACGTAAAATACCTTAAGGTTAGTGTTCTTTCTCGTTCTAAGGCCACCCATCCAGAGATCAGCAAGGATTATTTGTGAGCATGGGTGAGCGAGGAGTGCGCGATGATTGGCTGCCACTGCTAGACTCAGACAGGTTTGACCGGACCAGTTTTGGAGTTCACAAGTGAGCAACTGTTGGGCTTGATCATCGTCTTGGCGATAGCAGTAGTCTAGGAGCTCCAGGGCTAGGAAAGAACAAATATAATGGATATTATTGTCAATGATAACTACATATTTTGCTTCAATAAATGAACTCTGCCCTCCCACCTGCACTAACGAAGACCAAGGGCAACCGACGGGGAAGGACATGAAGGTATCTCCCGTCCTAATTGAGCAGTCTGATTGGGGAAGTACCTCCGCCTTACAGAATACCGCAGCTAATAATAACCTTGTGTTGTGTTTCCGGCGGTGAGTCGGGTAGCCAGAGCTCACTGAAGAGGTTTTTGGTTGCCAGTGGGAAGACCGAGAAAGCCTTCTGTCTTCTGCACTGACAGCACAGAGACTCTCTTAATCTTCTCCTCTACCCTCTTCACCTCCCTTCCCATTACTCCTTTTCTATATGGTCGGCAGTCTATTCCTATGTGTGGCCCCTGGTGTTGCAAACGTGCATAGGCCACGGTAACCACTTTTCATTAGTTCAGCCGCGGCTTATCTGTCATCTAAGTGGTATAACAAAAACGGATAGCGCTGTGTCTTTGGCCAAGTATTAGTCTCACAAAATATTGAAAATTCGTCATGGTTATGAATTTTTACATTCATTTACTTCTGCCTTTCTTCCTTGCACCTTTAACTCCCTGCTGTGTTACCGTTCCTTCTAGATTCCTACGACATAACTGTCAGAGTTCAGACTATAAACAAACTCTATAGACAGAGCAATAGTTACTATAACATGGTAACAAAAAAAATACAATATAAAATTATACTACTCATAGAAACCATGACAGTTAATACATATTAAAAGTAAAACCAACTGTAATTAAAACTTTCCATCAATATATTAGGTGTTTAATCAGAGTTTATAGTTTAACGAGACTGTAAAAGTTATGAAGGCTTGAAGTCAGACTATAAAGTTATTATTATTACTAGCGTGAATAGAGTAACAGTCTCCTCATTACCTCAGTTATGCACTTTTTATGACAGCCGGCTATTTCTGACTAGTCGATAGTGGTAGATAGGTTTATTATTCTGTCATTTTCTTACACATAGGTTTTTTGTGAAGATAATTATGTATTTCATTCATGGACAAAGAAAAAAATATTTTCTGCATCATCATCATTATTATCATATCAGCCATAGAATGTCCACTGTTGAACATAGGCCTCTCCCATCGACCTCCAAACCAATCGGTTGGAGACGGTCTGCATCCAACGACCCGTCTTACGCCTCGTCTTTTGGCCAATGGCCAATGGCCATCTGTTCTTCTTGTTATGTTATATTACTCACTCATTTGTAATAGTTTCTTAAACTTGAATTTAATCTTCAATACATTTATTGGTCTTGCATTGAACTCTAAAAACTATTTAAACTTTAAGATTTGTTTTAAGAAGGTATTTAGACATAATGTTAACCTTATCAATTCAGAACTTTACATATTTTATTATTTTAGTCTATGGTCTGATTTCAAGACTAGCGCACCTGCACTGTATTGCTAAAATCGTTGGCAAAGTTCAATTTCTTTATACTTCTTAATCAATATAAAATACTTCCCGAAGAGTGAAACCTCGGGCCGTTTCTGTGAGTAGCGGCGTTGTCGTGAAACAAATTACTACACGACGATGGCAACTCAAAAATGCCGTCGATTCGATTGTAGGAGAAGAACATAAAATTTAACAATAAAATACAAATAAATACAACTTAAAGTACTTGAAGTATATTTTTGCTGGCCGATTTATTATTCGAATAAGTAAGTAAGTACTTATTATTTATTATCTATGAAACGAGATTAAACGAAAAAGAAATTAAAAAAAAAAAGAAATGCCGCGCGTTTATTTCGGCGCCCAGTCTCATAGACAATCTATGATTAAAATCTCAATTTTTTGCATACTGACCTATGTAATATACATTTTTGTACATATTTTAAGTTACGTGTAAGTACTTTTGTATTTGTTTCATTAGATAGTTGGTTATAAAGCAGTATCAAGACATAATTTAAGAAGTAAAATCTGGTAGGTAAGTTTTCTTTGTTTAAATTTTTGTCCATTTTTGTGGCTTATCATAATTACAATTTTAATAGGCAAATGATTCCATAAATTTTATGTATGTGCCTAAGTATTCTTTATTTCACTGTGCAAACTTGGTCAGCTGGGAATTTTTTAAGCTTCGCAATAAATAAAAGTCAAATAAAGAACAGGGAACGAGCAGCAAACGAGGCTCATAAATGGCGATTATTATGTAAATTTGACAAACTTCTTTGCAACAAGAATTAAACTATACTTAGGTAGGTATATTTCTGATCAAATAAAGCTATTGTCGTTTTATCTTTTGAGTTGGTATTAATCTTTTGGGTTAGTATTAGGTAGGTATGTATAATTGTTTCAGTCTTACAGTTCTCACACTTTCGTTCTTCTCTGGCGTAAGTGGACACAACAGCAGCATTTTGCTTCATCACTACCATGAAGCGTTTGTAAGAGTTAGGACCTTGCATGGGGAAAGAGATGGTGCTATATAGTTAAGGTATATAGCTCCATCTCAATTCCTCAGGAACGTGGTCGCATTGCACGTCTTTTTTATACCACTTACGTGGCAGACAAGCACACGGCCAGTCGTGGTAGGTTCACTATTCTTTGTCCTTACATCCTTCATGAGTTTTCTCATTTATCAAACCTTTTATACAAATCCAATGGTTACGTATGATATGACTTGACTGTGTTCACCCATCCAGTTGGCAACCGCGTCTAGGTAACTTAACCCACTGATTGTTTACCGAGCAGTGAGAGTACAAGGGCTTCACGCCGCTTCCACGGCTCAACCAATTAGTAATAGAAATTGTATAAAAATAAACTTCTGTGTAACCTATGCTTCAAGAAATAAATAAATGCGAACTTTGAAAACAGAAAATAATCTCCTACCTTTGGTCTCAAACTCCTTCCCGTAATGCCTGAGTTCCTCATAGACCTCCGTCTCCATATCGTCCTCGGCCGCCTCATGAGCCATTGCCTTGTACAGTTTACAGGCGACCAGAGACTTGGCAAGTGCCTCCTCCCCATGGGTCCACATCAGCAGCGCCATTAGGTGACGTTTTGTTAAAACTGCCCACATCTGTAAGAGTAGTCAGTTTATATTACATTTTCACTTGAAGTGCAAATAAGGTTAGTGGCAGTCGTGTAGTAAGTCTTCCCGAAGAGCGAAACCTATGCTAGGGTCCTCTCCGTGAGTAGCGGCGCTGCCGTGAAACAAATTACTACACCACGATGGCAACTCAAAAATGCCGTCGATTCGACAGAAGAAGGTAGTGATGTGGGTTCCCGGGGCAATAGAGCCCCCCGTGAGTGCTATAGAAGACGACTAAAGGATTAAGGCTGCTCTATTCGAGAGTAAACATACGAAGGTAGCCTTTGAAAAGAGCCAGCTTGACGACAAAGGCTCGTTTTCTATTACGTCAGACCGAAAATTATAGTTAGCGAAATATGTATATATACATTTCTGCCTATCCCTTCGGGGATTGTGTAAACGCCATGATCATGGATGTATTATGAATTGTAAAGAATGGCATTTATAAAAGTAAGTAGTAGGAGGCACCACAATCATACACCACATCCTAAGGATTATAGAAGCCTAATTGCCTGTAGAAATGTATAAAATTATATATGTTTAATAAAACTTTGAACTGAATTCAGACTTACGTAATAAGCTCTTTCATTTAAGTATCTTTAGTAGTATCTTTCATTTATATTTACCTAGTTATAAATGAAACTCATTTCACTTAGTAACTAGTTGTTTTACTGTGGAAACTTAGATTGAGTTCAAAAGTTAAGGATATCGAACATTTAGCCCGATCTTACATTAGGCAATTAGAAAATAACTGCAGTATCTTCAATTTGAATTTCGATCAATCCGCGGTGCTCGCCATCTTGTTTACATTTTTTGAGAGATGCGGATTTGTTTTACAGACGTCAAACTCGAGTTGCGAAAACTCTAGTTTTAATTTAGTTGCCTAAAGTAGCTGGCTTATTGTTTAATTACTATTCAGTCTATTTGTTTTAAAACGAAACAAACTATTGAGTGTAGTGGGTGCTCTGAGTAACAAGTTTTAAGCGCTCTTACGCAATGTTTTCTTTAAAAGTCTAAAGTAAAAAAAACGGTCAAATGCAAGTCAAAATTGCAAACTCGAGGGTTCCGTATTCCGTATACACAGCTTTACCAGATTGAGGGATAAACTTAACTTTGCTTTTGCAAAGAAAATAATGCTGTAGAAAAGATTGGCGTAGTCCACCGCCCAGCAGAGGACTGTTATAGGTTAACTGATTGTTTACCTACCAAATAGAGATAGGTACATACCTAAATATAATCAAAGACGTAGTTTTTCTTTTGCAAAAACCGTTCATAAAAATAAAAATTGTAGGACATCCTACACATCACTATCTAGACCTAGCTTGTGTTATGGGTTCGAGAATTCTTTTCTGGGATACTGTTCTTTTGTAAAGCATACATTTATGATGCACAGAAACACTGGGATGTCTCTCTATGTATTCTCTGTTCTATTCATCTGAGCGGGAATTGACACAGAAATGAAATTAGAAGAAAAGTGGCATTAAATAGTAGCAATACTCACGAGAAGTTCGTTGAAGGGATAGTCAAAGAGCGCCATCTCTGTAGTGACGGGCATGAAGCCGGTGATGAGGGAGAGACCTCCGGCTTGGTGCCGGGTGAACGAGGCGCTGTTGCGGTGTACGTTGACGCTTTTATTCATCACCTTCGCGTAGATAGGACGGAACTTGCGGCGGGTGTAGTAGCATCTGGATGGGGAAAAGATATAAAAACTTTATGCTTCTTAAACTACATACATAAAAGAACAACGCTAAAAGTGATGTGAATGTTTTCCCACTTTTTCTGCTTATTGTCCTTCGTCCGGTTATCCGGTATTCCTGGTGTTGAGAACATTGTCACATCATTGGTAATAGTGTTATCTTTTATGGAAATGTGGAGCCAGCCTTTCTAGAGTCTTTCAATATTGAAATCCTAACACCATTGAAATTATACTACCCGAAATGGGTTGTGTTATATCTTGGGGTATATCTTAATTTAATTCAGTTAAAAGAAAGACAGTGTACAGTCAATGTAGAGTCGACAAAAGAGATACAGTACCACTTTTCCATACAACGTTGTGGTACCGTATATCTTTTGTCGACCTATCGTAATACCTAATTTAGATTACTGACCTATACGCGCCTCCCATGAGTTTGTTGATCACCAACCCTATGTCATGCAGCGTGTATATGTAGCCCCTTGGCAGATGTGGTCTCACGTCCCGAAGAATATATCTAGAAGAAATAATTATAAAATATTACCTATTTTCAGGCAAGTCAAAAGCAGTATAAAACGGGGGGCTGGCATCAAAGTTTTGATGACAGTAGAGAAGAGAGGATAGCTCTGAAGGTTTATGAGTATGAGAACAGATGGCTGATTGTTGCATCTGCCTACTTGAAAGGGAAATGACATAAGTATGTAGACTTGAATTTTATTAGTAGTTAATGTGTACATCATTCAGGTGTTTAACGGTCATCATATAGGTGGTAGTGAACGTGACTGCTACGCAGGAGATGCGAGTTTGATCCTCGCTCAGAGCAAATATTTGTATGCATAAATATGGTTATTTGCACTGGTTTCGTCGTGCCTCGGATAGCACGTTAAGCCGTCGGTTCCAGTTGCTATACGAACATCTATGACAGTCGTTACAGATAGTTGGAGCCCTCAAGTCCGACTAGCCTAACTACAGAACTTCGATTTATTTAATAGTAGGTACATTTATCTTCAAACAATACTTGGTAAAAATCCCGATAGCTCTAATATGAAAAGGTCCACTTATTTCACCCCCTGGGGTAGCATAATTAGCTGGACACTCCGCCGGTGTCGTAAAACTTACATGTATGAGTATCACTTCGATACAGACTGATGTCAATCTGAGGCAATTAGCCTTGACGTGCAATTAATCAATTCAGATGACGTCAACGTAGGTCGGCTCAACTTCAGTCCCATAAAAAGAATATGATATATATTTGAAGCCTTATAGGGTCCTAAAAGCTCCGAGTGCCTAGTTTCTACGATAAAATACATTTTACTAAGTAATTGGTGGCCCGTGGATTGGCCTAGTGATCTTTATTACCTAAAACGACGGTTGCAGTAAAAACCAAAAAGAAAAAGTCACGCCTATATCCCCGAAGGGGTAGTCAGAGGTGCTAGCACCCACATTTCGCCAGTTTATGTTTAGGTCCCAATGTAATAGGTGGCGAGGCTATTGCAATTAACCGGGCACTTATAAACCTGCGATAAATACACACATAACTTCGAAAAGCATCGAAAAGTCATTGGTGTGTGCCATGGTAAAACCTGGGATCGAACCCGAGACCTCGTCTCAGCAGTCCATTACCCATACCACTAGGCTACTGCGGTCTCATGTCATGTACCATAATGTAATCACAAATAATTATTAAATATCTACTTAATATCTACTTCCAATAAATTTCACAAAATTATCGTTATAACCCTTCCCATTAATAAACTAAGGGCCAAATAAACTGCCCGGCATGTTTGTATTAACGTATAATCGCGTGCTCGTATCTATTTTGAAAAGGGTTGAATGCGCAATTAAAATTGTATAAAATAATTCATTTGAAATCGAGCATGTTCCACTGGAACTCGAATAATATAACTAAAGTTATTATTATGTTATTACTATATATTATTATTATACTATATGTTATTATATACATATAACAGTTCAGGTATGCAATTAAAATGGATAATACGATTTACTTAAAATCGATTAAGGCAGTCAGGCATATTTCTAAAGTAATTTATTAATTTAATTTATCAATTTAATTTATTAGTTTAATTTATTAATTTAATTTACCAATTTAATTTATTAATTTAAGCCTAAAAAAATGTAAACACATAAGTAACATGCGTTTGTATGTGCGAAAACTGGCTTTAGTGTAACGTTTACTTCAATAAAAATAATGTATTTTATGCATTTTTTTCGATTTTCGTAAAAAGATATTCTATTTTTTTGCTTTACGTATTAATAAATAGTTACTGTTATTTCTAATTGTCAGGAAAATGAATGCTTACTGAAATTGGTTTCAATTGTAACAGATATACATATGGGTTCATACCTTAATGTATTGCTTGGTCCACTTTTGGTGTTATACAGCTCCTCCAGTCGAGGTATAGTCAGAAACTTTCTCATAGACACACCGTTTTCGAGGAGTAACTTCACGAAGTCGATGCGGTCGTGTTCTAAAGCTTGCATCATGGCTTCGTCCAGAGCTCCTGCAACAATACATTATGTTTAGTGCTTAAAATATTTGAGTCGTGTTTTAGAAGAATATTTTAGGATTTCATTGTTTCCTTTCATTTAATTTATGAAGTTTGTTACAGAGATTTCATCCTTATAATTGACCCTAACGATCGATGCAATAAAAGTACAGTGTGTAACTTTTACAGATTTTAGGCGGTTCGATTACTGGGTGCGGCAAGCGAATTTTTAAAAATCTTTGAATGCAGTTTTGTTTCTTTTCAAAAATAAAAGAATGTTTCCTTTGAGTAAAATTTTCTATCTACAGTATTAAGAGTACTTCCCCTTCAGGTGGCATTACAAAATTCCACCCTGTATACTTATTATATCTATTTATTTATTTTTTTATTTATAATATAATTATATTATATATTCTAGGACAATCTACATATACATAGGCGGACCCCGGACTCCGAGGCGAAGGCTTCGGATGCGACCGGGACTAACGCTAGGATAATGATGATAGGGAGGTTTTTACGTTCTGTAGCTGTCCCTAAAGATTATAGTGTAGAAGTAATGAGAAAGTAGGATTAAAAAGGCTCACATGAACACAACCCATGATCAGAAACTATTGTTATTAAACAACATAAACGTTAACAACCGCTACTACACAAAAATTAGAAAAGATAATAAAAAAGAAAAAGGTTCTCGAAGTTTCGCTTAGCGTATAATTATATTATTGATTGGAAATCGCCGTTTACTAAACGAGTCTCTGAGTAATGTTATCAGTGCCTGTGACACTCAATTACAGGTGAAATAGACCTCCACAAGGTTTGTTGATAATACCTGTATGTGAAATGTCATTAATACAAGATAATTATTTGTGATTTGAATGTTTTGTATGTATACATATAGTCAGGGCCGTCTTTAGCTGGGGGCCCTGGGCACACAAGAAATTGGAGGCCTTGGGCACACGAGATTGGGGGCCCGTTTTGTTTTTTTTATACCGTTTAGATGGTAGACAAGCTCACGGCTCACCAGATGTATGAGTTATCGCAGTTTATGGTTGTTTATAATACCGATGGCGTTGTTTTCAAAATAACAGTACAAATACAACTCTACAGTCAGTTTTGACAACCTCCGTGGCGTGGCGGTAGTGAACGCGACGGCTTCGCAGGAGGCGTGGGTTCGATTCCCGCTCATGAATATGAATATTTGCATTGGTCTGGGTGTTCCTATCCATAATATGTATGTATTTACAAAAAAAAAGTATCTAAGTATGCTTATCCGCATTCCACAACCCATAACACAAGCTAGTTAAACTATGTTTACCATGGGTCTAGGTGGTGTAGTGTAGATTGTCCTTGAATATTTATTTATTTATTACAGTCACTTTTTCTGTAAGGAAAGTGTCCTTAAGTTGGTGTGCAAGAAATTTTTGCTCCTTCCCCGAGTGTCTCTATAGTAAAGACGGCATTGCATATAGTAAAACTTAATATCAAATTGTAAAACCAACATTTCCGTGGACTTGACAAATCGTGCTAAATTGTCTTCGGTTGCCAATAAAACATACTAAGTAGTCGACATCTCGTTGGTTGTTGTAAATCGCAAGGAAATTAAATATGTGCTTAGACGGTAGGTAGACGGCAAAACGACGGTACTCATAAGCAGGTACTTCAATTGTATTAATAAAGTAAACCCCATATTATGGTATCGTTGGTATGTACTGTATGTATGGCGTACTTGGAACTCGAAATCGATCTCAGCATTGAGAATCGGTCGGAACCGCGGGCAACAGCTAGTCTTAAACATCTAGGGTATTTTCAATACAGAGGGTTTTAGTTCAATTTAGATATTGATTTACTTCAGTTGTGAGTTTAATAGTTGTTTGGAGAACAATTAAAACTTTACAAGCGAATACGTATTTATTTGATTGTATCGCGGTAATGCCTTTTCGAATGGATAGATAACAAAATAGGGCATACTAAAACAATAATTACAAATTATTTTGAACATTTATTTCAATTTATTGTTGTGGAAAATACCCATAAACGCTGATAGTAACATTTGAAATAGAATAATTTATGTTTATTGATACATTTTGATAGCAAAATAATAGTAGTGCAATTCGCCATTGCGGCCAAAACTTCAACTACACATCTACTAGGTAAGTCGTTTAGAATAAAAATTCTGTCATAATTCAGGAGAAAGGTGAGGAAGCGAAATCACTACATAGTATAAAACAAAGTCGCTTTCTCTGTCTCCATGTATGCTTAAATCTTTTAAACTACGCAACGGATATTGATGCAGTTTTTTTTAATAGATAGAGTGATTGAAGAGGAAGGTTTATATGTATACTAGCTGGCCGTTTCGAAGGAGTACGGGAACGAACATTGTGACACGAGAATTTTATATATAAGATAACAGCATTCTACAACCGTTGCAGAGCGGAAGTGACAAATGTTGCAAAAAACGTGGGTGACGCAGACGAAGTTGCGGGGGTCAGTAGTAACATATAAATGGGAAAACATCAGAAAAACTAATTACCCATTTGCTTATATGATGATTATGATGTAAAAATAGGCTGTAGAAAAGTATGTTCCAACAATGAGTAAGTACGAAACGATCAAGTCCTTGCAGTCTTTTACTGTTGGGAGGCTGTCATCTACCGTCTCCACGTTGACCAAACGGGTTGGTACGCTACCACTACACTTATTAACATACCTCTTATAAACGACGATAATACATTATCCAATATTGTAACTGCATTTTATTGAAAAGCAAAACATTCAAAAGCATTAGCTATACAAAGAAACATGTTTGTTTACCGAAGGAAATAGCCATTGCTTTTACTTCCTTCCATATATTCCGTATTGTGAGAGTTTTAGCTGCACTAGAACCTCTTATTTCCTATTGTGAGATGTCTTAATGCATGAGAACCTCTTTCTATAAAGCTTTCAGATGAGTCTGTATTCATTGATAGGTTCTCTGAAAAGCAATATTGCGGTTTCATACAGTATGTGTGAGAATATTTATTAGTTTGATTGTCGATCTTTTTCGTAAGGTTAAACTTCTTATATCACTGTGGCACCTACCGCGTAGGTGGCAGCGTCCGCGAATTTTGAATATACCTCCGCCTTGCGATATCTTCAAACTTACGGTAGATTTAAAATGACGGGGGTCATCTGGAAGACTACTCGTACTTCACCTCCGGCAACCAAAGACCCGAAGACGGCGTGCGTTTAGTCGGTTCGAGTCCGACATAACCTAGAAGTGCCACCCACATTTCGCCAGTTTATGTTTAGGTCCCAATGTAATAGGTGGCGAGCCTATTGCTATTAACCGGGATTTGTTCTTACCCACCTTTCGCCCACGGTTTAGCAATCCGACCAAAAGTAATACAGGGCCAATAGGGCACTCTGTAGCGGTTCTGAAGATGCCTCGTGTAAAGGTGAAACACATATACGAGGTATGTTCTTCGCACTTGCGGAGTATTGCACAAACGAAATCATATTTTCTCGGGTAAGAAGTCTTTTTATTTGGTTTGAAGGGTGCAGTTTGGCATTCTTCTCTATGACAATTAGTATTCTTTTACTAATTGCTATTGTTGAGATTGTTATTTGCAACTATTTGCAATCTATTTACAGGACACCTGATACCTACATTCACAAAGTCAATTCGGACAAGTCCACATAAGGCACAAGCATCGTAAAATATAGACAAGTCGTAAAAATAGAGTACAGTTTGACTGATTGTGTTAGCATGATAAGGGTGTGACAGGGGACAATGTTTTATTACGTCATAATATACAGCACTATTTTAGTAAAGTTCCCCATTTACTACACACCGAGGTTTCTGAGTCTACCTAGTACGGCCATCCACTTCTGAATTACTTCTTGTATTGCTTTAGTCATGTTAAAAGGTTTATGGTATCAATAAAAGATTATTGTTACTTTATCTGCAAGCCGGCAAGCTGATTAAGGGATGAGGTATGCCGCAGGTTATCGTCGCAATGGGTCAGATGGAAGACGTTACGACAGAAGTCAACCAAATAGACTGGAACGAACCGAGCTCTTAAGTCAATCAAATGGACTGGAACGAACCGTGCTCTTAAAAATCAAGCTTTCTATTAGTCCCAGGATCTTTAAGCGGTGTGTGAGATATGCGAGTCTCTGTGCTGTCAGTGCAGAAGACAAAGAAGGGTTTCTCGGTCTTTTTGCGTTACACCTTATTTGCCCAGCCAAGATACAACCCTGAATAGATAGACTAGACTAGATAGAGATATGGATATAAACAGTGAATAACCTATCACACACACACACATCTACCTACAGAATTATAAATAATACATCATCACCCAATACATAAGGACGTTATCCTTAATTTATAATCCACGTAGCCATGACACCCAGCGGGAAGCAATAACTCAGTTTTTATCAATTTCGGAATACGTTCCAAATTAGCATACGGAACACATTTGTATACGAAACAGTATTCGAACCTATCCTACGAAAATATGATGCGGAAAGCGATAGTCATAAAAAAGGCATGTTTTTATACAACAATCACTTTTCTGTGAATGATTTGCAAGTGCCCTAGCTTTCTTATAGCGCTTCTTTACCACTTAAATATCAACAGGCTCTATAAAGGTTTAATTAAGATTTTGGGTAGCCTTGTAAGCGGTACATTTGCTCCAATTTCTCCATGTGCTCCATGCTCCAATATCTAGATATTTTTTCAATATACGCATTTAAGAAGAAACGTGCGCTTTCTTTGTAAATTGAAGAAAAATAAGTAATTTATAGGTACAGTCTCTGAATATCCTGACAAGGCCTCAAAATAGCCAATAGCAGCTGATTTGCTGACGATAATAGCTCCCTACAAACGACAACATCACCGAAATAGACTAGTATTTAGCAAATAAACCACCGCTGTTCTGAGAAGTCCCCGGTAGGAAATTCAGCGGCATTGTTTTTGATCATGTTGGAAACTTATTTATTTAATCTACTTATTTAGAATATGCCGTAAGAACAATATGTCTGCTTGCTTTTCCATGTTCCAAATTATAGCGACGACGCAACGAGTCATTCTCCTCAATGCATTCATGATGTCCACACATTATCTCATGCTATCTTCTTAGCAACTCCTTTTCTAACCATATCCTCATTTACGTATTCCATCATCTTTTCTATGACCTACTGTTGCACCTAAAGCGATTCAGTGTACATCACTCTGTACTGTTTAAAAGCTATTTATTTTTCCATACAAGAAATCCTCATAAAATTTGTTATTTATGATAAACATGTACGTTTTATATTGTAGTTTGGTTGTAACTAAATAAGCTTCCAGCTACTTCATATCAACAAGATTGTTGTTCATTAAATATTCTAGGAAAAACTATCAAAGGAGTTTTTATTTATTAGTTCAGATACTACAGAATTTATTTGGTTAATTTTAAAGATTCGTTTTATTTACGAGGATTGGAAATAAAGGCATGGTATGTTCGTGTCATAACTCTGTTTTTGGATTTTCGGAGTAAAGTCAGGTGGGGCATTTGTTATAACCAGGCATAAGTTAAAATTAAAAAAAAAGAGTCTTAAACTTTAGGTTAGTTTTGGTACTCATAATTACCCCATCTAGCCATATTAGTTACTATTCCGAAAATTGGTTTTTGTCGATCAGGGGAGCAGGTTACAATACTAAACTCATTCTCTTTACTGAACTCAGTAATTCTGGGCAAATTAACCGAGCTGGTCGAATTGGAAAGGGACGCCTTGGGCATTTTCGCGAACACGCTGAATTTTATTAGTATTGAAGTACGAGAATAGTACTTCCAGTTGGATTTATTCGTGCATGGAACTACCAAATAATTCCGGTTGGCTAATGTACCCAAAGTTTCGTATTATTTGAAAGTCCGTTCGAAAACCTTACCGTATATTACAAGCTTAGTGCAAACTCGTCCTAAGATTGATGAGTGAATTTTGGTTCTCACAATAGCATAATTCGAATCTAATTTATTTGCAAACGCATTGAAAGTCACACAAATACATAAGATCAAATAATGGAGAAATTGTACTATTTTGTTACACTTAGAAGTTAGGCTCACTTAAAGAAAAGCGAGTATTTGAAGAAGTAGGATTTATTGGTACACAAGAATTCGAATCAGATTGTTGAAGTGCTATGGCGTACTTTGAAAGAGGTTTATGTGCAGTAGTGACAAATTGTTAAAAAGGTCACGCTGTGTAGTTTATTAATTTTTGCTTTCACTTGATATATTTATCCTACAGTACATACATACCTACCTACAGTACATGTATCATGGTTATGAGCAAATAAATTCTTTCTTTCTTTCTTTCTTACATATGCTCGCGCCTATTTCCCTCCAAGGTAGGTGAATCAGCCATACATATTTCAACCCATATTTCATTATTGTCGTATTCTCTGTACTATTGTTGCCTCGCGTCATGCATCTGAGGTCGAGTCTGAGCTTAAATATTTGTCTGATGTTTAACAGTCCTATCCCTAAATAGTTTTGTACGACACGGCATGGGAAGACTTGAGCTGGCCCAAATTCCTACAGTAATTTACTTAAAAGACTGTTTGGCCTATTTCTAACTAAATTACACGTTTGGGCCTATGGGGTCACACATTATCTACTAGCGTTGTCATTAATCGCCTAAGTAAGATGAATGCTTATGTTCAGAGGGGGAATGTACAACGCCTGTATAGCGTACTGAATATTCAATTGTAGCACGTGTAGACTATCTCTCCACCCCCCGGCTGGTCTTATAAACCTACCCCTCTCGTCCCTTTTTACTTAAGCTGTATTTACATAACATAAACTCACGCCTTTATCCCCGAAGAGGTAGGCAGAGGTACTAGCACCCACATTTCGCCAGTTTATATTTAGGTCCCAATGTAATAGGTGGCGAGCCTATTGCCATTAACCGGGCACTTATAAACCTGCGATAAATACACACATAACTTCGAAAAACATCGAAAAGTCATTGGTGGTTGCCCTGGTAAACCTGGGATCGAACTCGAGACCTCGTCTCAGCAGTCCATTACTCATGCCATACCGCGGTTACTATTAAGCTGTATTTGTATTTGCTGTATTATCCTTATTACCCCTAATGGCAAATGCTTAAATTGGAGTCAGATTCAATAAGGTGGAGACAGTTTAAAAGAAATCTCGCGTTACTAACCTGGTGGCCATTCCTGTCCGTACACAAAGATCTCGGATCTGGCGATATCCACTCGGTTCCATGTTAGAGCCAGTGAGAGCTGTTCGCTCGGAGACAGGTGTTGTGCCCTGAACAGCGCCGTCAGGATCACCTGATCCAATTCCTGGACTTCACCACCTTCAGCTCGCTCTTGAATTCTGAAGACGGTGATCTGTGGAAGGAAATCGAAGTTTACTTCATTTGGACATACAGAATTGCTGGTCATATAAAGCTATGATATCTTTTAACGTGTATACTGTTCACACATGCCATTCAATACTAGCTCGAGAGTCAAGGATTCTTATTCTTATATGTCAAAAAAATTTTTTGCAAGAAATCAATGTTACTTCGTTTTTATTGATAACTAGTCTCAAACTCCTGGAATGTAGAACTCGAGCCTTATAAGATACATACTTCACTACCCTCCGTAATCTATCCCTGCACCAAATTTCAGGCAGATCAGGTCGGCCGAAATTGATTGCGTATTTGGCCGCATAAATATCTAAAAAGTTCAAAAATCGATTTGCAAAATATGTTTTCTTTATAAGTGTCGTCCTTTATGTCCTATTGTAATATTTTCCTTTAAAAAATGAATAAACTAGTATCTTTCTTTCTCTGAAAGGCTACACTAGCCGCAAAATTAAGTAAGATTTAGCTAAATAAATATTCTAGGACAATCTACACAACGTCACCTAGACCCGTGGTAAGCATAGTTTAACTAGCTTGTGTTACGGGTTCTAGAATGCGGATAAACATACATAGATACATTTTTTTTTTGTAAATACATACATATTATACATAGGAACACCCAGACCAATGCAGATATTCATATTCAAGCACACAAATATTTGCACTGAGCGGGAATCGAACCCACACCTCCTGCGTAGCAGTCGCGTTCACTACCGCTACGCCACGGAGGTCGTCGACTCTATCTTACTTTAACTCAAACAGAACTCCGTTGAGTTACTCCAACTAGAGTTGGCACGTCTCATCAACCAATCAAAAACTTTCAAAAAGCATCGGCATGATGGCGGATTCAGCAGGATTGCTGGAATTGGAGTTGATGATGATGTTTCTACCTGGTACATGCTGAACTGGATACCTTTTTGGTGTATCTGTGAGCCACTCTGTTTTATTTTGTGTTTCTTACTTTTTTTGTTTATTATATTGTTAGTTATATATTGTTATCTTTGTGACCACCTTGCACCAAATAAATCTTTCTTTCTTTCTTTCTATGAAACTCATCCTTTTCTAGTGTAATGTAAAGAAGGGCCTTAACTGCCTGTCCACGTGTATTAAAATAAATTAAGTCTATTATATTCGTATTAGTTTTTGCTTCACCAGCTTATCGTCTTTTAAGTTTGATATCGTTTGAAAAGCATGGATCAGTTAAATTCAATTTTGCATGTTACTTCCATTTATTTTAATTCGCTTTGATTGCATCTTCATCTGTATTAAATCACTGTAATCTGACTAAAATTGGAATAAAAATTGTTGAACAAAACGTATTTCATCCGGTATTGTCCGGGTCTAACCTATTTGAACGACAAAGTAATATGATTGTTGAAAATTGGCGCGCGAAATTGGAAAATTAGTTTTTAACAAGTTCGATCTGAAAACGAGGCCAACAGATTCAGAACACTTGGATAATATTTTTGAGTATTTCTGTGGACAAATTTTAAAAATTCTACTATAAATCAACGGGATATTTACTATGTTTATTTATCCGATTGATTCTTACAAAGTTCATAGTAATGACTTAATCTCAAATTTTATCACTTAATCTAATCAATGTTTCAAATTCAAATATATTTATTCTTGAAGCATAGGCTACACAAACGATGTTATTATTAATAATAGAACTAGCTATGTTATACTAAAGTCATGCGAAATATTGAAGTTAATCATAATTCACACAAAATAGTACATGTACAATATGTAGGTACATGCAAAATTCAAATACATTAGTTAATTTAATCAGAACGCAACGTAAAATAAAGAAATAATAAATAAATATTCTAGGACAATCTATAGACAACAATGAATATCAGAATAATCAAGCCCCATTAGAAAATGTCAAGAAAGTAAGTATGTCAAGTGTTATTATGTTGGACTAATAAGGAAAATATTTTTATAATTTCGATGTAAATATATTATTACGATATAATGCACACATTATTTCAATCATAAAACACAAATGGGTAAACATTACTCCGAATATAAAAAATAACAGTACCTGCCTAAGAGCCAAAAACGTGAAATACTGATATCAAAAGTAACGTGGGTACATCGTTAAAATGTTAGCATAATGTATATATACCTGCTTTTATACTTTTAAAAAGATTTATAATATGAGGTTCCTAAAACAATGTATAGGTAGGTACTACTAAAGAAATCACAGGTATGTCAGGTTTCTAAAGTCTAGAAACTAAAATTATAGACTAATTAATAGCTATGCTCTATGTTATGCATGTTCATTACAAAAAACATGGTCGAATCATAAAGTTATCCTTAGAGAAAAAAAGTGTGCGAGTGACATACGTATCTTTACACAAAACTTAGACGTGAGAAAGAGACAGAGTATATGAACCGTGACAGAAATATACTGTTAAAGTAGTAACGTGAATATTTCTACACTGAAAATCACAAGTCACGGCCAATGATATTTTGAATTCGGTTACGCGGTAAATACGGAGTCTGTGGGTCTAATTACACTAGTACACACCAGATATAGTGAGAATGGGAAAGAGAGAAAGAGAGAGACTTAACCCATTCCTGCACTATGCAACTGGAAGGAAACTGGAATTTCGTCAACTTGTATTTCGACAAATCCCAGAATCCGCTATCTTTTTCTTGCTGATCACAGCCTTATAGTGATCTATTTATGGTTCCACGGTTCCACGTTAACGTAGTCAAGGACAAATCTAGAAGACTAGTTTTAATATAAGTTCTTTGGGTATGAATAGGCACTAGTTGCGGACCAAAAGCTCTACCAATCATAGATAATATCAAAAAGGTCTCTGCTCATAGGTATAACACATGAATATTAAATGAAAATAGTCATTAAACGAACAAAAAAGAAGTAAAGGTAAAATATATTTCTCTTGTATTAATTATTTCAATAAAAATGTTTCGAATAATATGTTATATAAGCCGGTAGACCTACCTACTTTGAAAGTTTTAGGCATATTACTGAGGCTACTGAATCGTTTTAAACTAGTCCAAAGTTGAGTTTATTCTCCCAAAGAAGAAGTAAATTCAACTGTCGAGCTTTTTCAGATTGTTTTTTTTTATAGAATACAATCATTATTATTTCAAGAATAAACTCATGAAATTTTTATAGAGTATTGTTACGCGTGGCTTCGAATGAACTTTGTCTTTCTGTGTTTTGAGAACTATCATTTATGCATTTCTTCGCTTACTCCTTTTCCTCCTTTTGATTTGTTATACACGGCTTTTATGGGAGCGATCCAAGGCGAGAATCAAATACACACCTGGCATCCCAGACAAGTGACAATTCATCAGTCGTCGGCTATGACGTTTGTGACAGGTCGTTAAAGAATGTCGTAAACGTCACAATACGCGTCAATCCTTTACTTCAAACATTCTATTCTATTATATATTGGACATAACGTCTGCCATTATCTTCTGATCAAAATACAGTGTCTAAAGCTTACTGGACTTCATTTTATGTATCTGATGTCATATCAATGTTATAAGCCTTTGTAATATAATAATTATTATAAAAGAACGATTACTACACAGAGTACGGCCGTAAATATTATAAATTCCAACAAAAATTAGACAGTTTAACCTAAAAATGGTATTTGATGAGTTATCCTATGATAATCTATACTATTATATAATTGTAAAGCGGTCGTGTCTGTACATTGGAGATATTTAAAAAAAAATACTTGGGATATGTTAAGTGAACGATACTGAACACGAAAATATTTTTTTTTCATTTCCTGTCTGTTTGTCTGTTTGTCTGTTTGTCTGTTTGTCTGTTTGTCCGCTATGGACGCAAAAACTACTGAACGGATTTTGATGCGGTTTTTTTTGTTAGAAGGGGCTTGGTCAGACTTAAAATCTTACGTTTGTTTCATCGCAATCGGTTCAATAGAACCGGAGTTGTGAGCATTAATGATGTTAAACGAAATATGAGTGAAGATATAGAGGGCGCTGTATTATTCTAATAGATGATATTTATGTCTTATTACGTCCAGTCAAGTATGTGAATAAAAAAACTTCATTTTTACGTAAATATTTGTAAAAAAAAATACGTAATTAATTATGAAATTAAAATTTGTTTTTCAATTATTTAGTACATGGCGCAACAATAGATGGCGTAGATCGATTTAAATTCAAGGTATGGTTTCGTTACATACGGGACTATATAAGACCTGTCAATTTTTTTTAAACAACTTTTAATTCGTTAAATATTAAATAGATGTCGGTACTGTCTTTGACTTCATTGTTCAGCTGATCTGCCTACATAGTTTACATACTTTACAAAGAAAGCGTTCAGGCGTAAAAAAAGGCGCACGTAATATGATCATATCATACCAGTACTTTAAGTACTCTAAACATGACCTACTTGATTTCGTATAAGTTTTTATACCACTTAAGTGGAATAAAGCACATGGCCCACCTGATAGAAAGTGGTTATCGCAGCGTATTCTATGGATGTTTTTATTTATTTATGGCACGTCAATTTGACTTCACCTCGCCTGATGGTAAGTTGAAGGCAAAGTCACCGAAAAGAGGGTCACCATTAAAAATAAATAGAGTATTACAATAGTGGCTGGTGGCCTTGACGGTCTCATCAGATGTTTTTTAAGTCCTGCTTAAAGGACCCGGGACTGTAGAAAGATGGAAACACATGCGCTGGTAAGGAATTCCAAGACTTAATGGTGTGGCAGAGGGAAGACTCACTGAACCGCTTGGTTCTTGGTTCACCGCACCGTATGCGGGTGACATCTAAGCCCTACACGTGTTGTTCTGTGTAAGAAAGATGAAGGTAGGATCAACGTGGCGATCTCATCAGAACATTCACCGTGGTAGAGACGGTAAAACGTTTGTAACACCAGAGGTATCACACACGTGCTGCCGACCATGTGGAAAGGAAAGGACGGTGAAGGTTAAGATAGAAGAACCATGTGGAGACATGGTTCTTTCGCTCGCTGCATTACTCATGGCTATGGAACTATGCGTCGTCTCCTGCTACGAGCAAATAATGTTTGAGAAGGAGACAGCGGCTCGGCTTCAGAGAAGACTCCGGACACGCACAGTCTGCGAATGACTTCCGTCCTCTATGAGCCCGGAGGGACGGATAGAGTCACCTGTCACTCTAGCAGAAGCAAGATACGGTGGCGTGGGTCCCCGCTCAGTGCAAAAAGTTGTATACATGAATATGGCTGTTTGCACTGGTCTGGTCGTACCTCGGAGAGCACGTTAAGCCGTCGGTCTCGGTTGCCATACAAACGTTTTTTCTCGCCGGAGCAGCGGTGTCTCCTTTAGAAGACACAAATTCGCTCCTGCGTAGAATAGGTACTGCTCGCATCTCTGGGATGGCTTCGCAAAGTACTTATTAGATGCTCTCGATAGGTTGCAGCGACGCGCGATCCGCATTATTGGAAGTCCAGTCCGAACCTTTGTAGATGCGTAGAAATATTGGTTCCTGGCAGTATTTTACCGTCTCTACCATGGTTAATGTTCTGATGAGCTCTTCCAATTAATCCCGTCCTCTCCATTCCTACACAGGACAACACGTGCAGGGCTTAGATATCACCCGCATATGCTGTGGAACACTCCATCAAGAACCAAGTTTCCTTTATCCTACAGTCCCGGGTCTTTTAAGCGGAATGCAAAAAAGCATCTGATGAGGCCGTCAAGGTGAGCGCCACTATTGTAGCACTGTATGTACGTGTTTGCAATGGTGACCCTCTTTCATGAGACTTTGCCTTCGGCTTAACATCAGTCGAGGTGAAGTCAAATAGACGTACCATAAATAAAAAAAATCTATCTATGGCAGTCGTTACTGGTAGTTGGAGCCCTCAAAAGTCCAACCACTTTAACACTTTAACTTGGAGCTTCGATATCGTCATTGGTCATTGGACCATTGTTTGTGGAGGTCATATGGCAGACGCTTCACAGAAAATATTGAAGTTTAGCCGCATCACAGTTAGACTGGAAAACCGACCAAAACAGAGTTGGGAAAAAGGTTCAGAGAATGATGACTGTTGTTGTGTGGTGGGAATGGATAGACTAGACCTTGGGAAAGGACATAAATATGGCATGTTTGGTCGCGATAACCAACATCCACGCGGGCGAAGCCGCGGGCAACAGCTAGTATAGAAATATAAAAGCATACATCAACCTTTTTTACGTGCGAAAACCCCTCGGGCTTCACCTCTGAGCTAACAATGGGGTGGGTATGTGTACTCGAATCGACTAAAATCGCCAGTATTGCCAGTGTTAAATATTCCTAGGTATAACTTATGCCGTATGAGATCTTACAGTTGAAAATATTGTAATAAATTGAAATACTTTTTAGTGATTTATTAGTTTTTATTTTACTACTTTGAGCAGTCATGGTTTTGGGGAGATTAATGATGGTCTAATAGATTAAATTTGAAGGGTACCTTAAAGTACCTTTGATACAATCCCTATAAGAACTATGGTTCCTGAAAAACAAACCTAAACCTCGGGATCTGTGTGCATTCTCCTCATTGCGACCTGAAATGGTGTGCACTCATGGGGGACGGAGGTCATTCTGTGACCTCCGACGTCTAAGTCGACTTCGCTCATTATGGGCTGTGCGGGTTCGGAGTCTTCACTGAACCCATTCCGCGTTCAAGCATTCGCGCATCATAACAAATAATTCGCGATATTATTCGTAGAGCGCATAGCGCCATGGCACGGAGCTTGATAACCATTTATACTTTAGTATCATAACTGTGCATACCTACCCAATATCACTGTATATGATCGACATAATATGTATAATAACACATGTACGGATAAACGAACACCACTTTTCATTATTAAACCAATTAAGTTTTGTGAAGCATTTCAACAATAATAACCTACAAGTATTATACTGTATAATATACGACTGATAGCTTGAATTAAACATATTGTTTGGATAATTATATAGAGCAGCCAACAGAAAGTTATGAGAAGAACCATTTAAAAATATATGTTCATTGCGAATTTTATTATAGATCATGACGCAATTTTTTTCAAAAGCCTGATTTTGAACCAAATTTGTGTTGTGCTCGTGAGTCATCCCCACACTGTTGATTTTATGTTACGTGTAACGTAAGATTACGTTTAACATTTCTTATGAATAGTAGATAGGTATGTCAGTGAGTATATTTTGTGACCTACAACTAATTTTAACGAACATGTTTTTACGCATGATCCTGTTTTTAAAGGCATCTACTTAAATAAAGCAATAAAAAAGTTCAGGACCGAGAATATTTCCTTGTGAAACCCCGGCGTCTAGTGACGCCTCGGGTCGTCCATTAAACGTGCTAACGAGCTACGCTCATCAATAGGACCATTTCATTACACAGCGCACCATCTCTAGAGGAAAATTTCGTTTTAAAAGTGATTTTTTTATTACCACGGCGGTTATTAACATCATCGGACGCTTTATTGCTTTTTTGTTTGGCAAATTCTTAGTTTCATTTCACCAGCAATGTTATGTCAGTTTCTGAAATGGAATTTATCTAACATTGTCGACAACTCAGTAGATCGAGGATGAATACGCATGGACAATTCATCTCTACGTGTTTTGTGTCAGCTGTTAGCGAGTGACACGATAGTACTGTACCTATGTAGTCGAGAGTTAGGTTCTCGAGAATATCACAATGTTTAGCGTTTCAATGTACTTTACAGCATTTTCTCGATTTTACATACAAAGCAAAGGAGATGTATATTAACATTTTTATAATATCATCGATCTAATTTTGTTCTTGTTCATTTGTTGCTTTTTTATCATTTCTTTTAATAAATGTTATTTCTATATCTAATAAAATTGCTTAATGAATTAACATTGATTTAAATCATAAAAAATTAGAAATCAATAAGCCTATCCTCATGAAATGAACAAAAAATATTCAGGTTATAGGTACGGATTGAAATGAAAATCCCGAACAAGGTTTTATATGAAGTGCGGGTGAAAAAGTTGAGTCAATTTTACTAAACGAACGAAGTGTATTCATTTCTAGTATAAAAATGGAATGCCGTCGAGTTTTTAAATTCAATATTCTAGCATCTTTCTGCAGAAGTAGATTTTTTGTAAATAAAAAACGTACCTATACAGTATTTTTTCATATAATTTTGCGCTAGCTACATTGCACATAGATAGCTTAACGCTTAACGTGTGTTATGTAGTATTAAGTTCTGAAAAAAATAGTAGAATATTAGTAATGTGTCTTTATTTTTATATGTCTCTCTAACAGAACATACATTATGTTAAAATTTTCATGAATATCAACTTGATTCAATAATCTAATCATATTAAGTATATATTCTATTTCCCATGTTTCAAATATTACAAGAGTTATTTAGGTATTGTACACAAAGCGTACTACTTGCTACATTTTCGTATTTCTTTAAACGGAATTTCGTTTTAAAATTGGAAAGTGAATGTTGCGTAAAAGCAAACATCTTATTCAAATTGAAAACATCAATGAAAAATGGTTGCCTGTAAAGTCGGTATACGGGCGAAAGTTTTACGTGACAACGACTTTGAGTGGTAAAATAATTTTAATGTGAATATTCATTCGTCGAGTGGAAGGGACGCGTGCCTTTCACTTTTTATGTCTGTCTCTCTCGCTCTTAGGCGGGCTAACCATGCCCGAGTGGAAGGGACGCGTGCCTCTCACTCGCTCTCATTGTGAGCGCATAACGTGAGCGGAGCGTAACGCAGTTTCTTGAAGTGTCACCCGGCAACCCAATTTATAAGACGTTGTCACGTCAAAATATCCAACATAATACAAAATGAAGAGCTTCCATTTTTGAAAAAACCATTCCGTACATAGATCGATGACAGATCACGAATCTTTTCTTTTATTGACGTTGCGTAAAGAATGTAGAGGACTTACAATGGAAAAAGGACTTCGTTAGTACAAATAGTTTTGGACGGACACTGAAAGCATTGACCTTGTTTTTCATTACAAAATGTTCTAAGAATATCGCAATAGATACGGTAGTTATTTATTAGAAATATTTAGTTTGTATTTTTTTTAACTTGGTGATCAATTTATTATAGTCATCATTGCATTGTCATTGCACTGACAGCACAGAGACTCTCATAACCTTCTCCCCTCGCTCCTTCCCCGTACCCCTCTTCTCTATATGGTCAGCAGCACTAATGTGATGGCCCTGGTGTTGCAAACGTTCATAGGCCACGGTAACCACATTCTATTAGGTGGGCCACGTGCTTGTCTGCCTCCTAAGTGGTGGTGGTGGCCTAACTCGAATAAACTTTATACCACTCCAGTTTAGATAGAAACAGTGAATGTTTTGACGGGATTTGAACCCGAGATCCTTTCCTTACAGGGGTAACGCTCTGACCGCTATGTCACGAAGCCTCGTCTGAATCACTCGATATTCTCCTATCCTCTTTGGGACATGGTGAAAGTCATGCACCGACAATCATACGAACTATCCACTACAGTTTATACCGGTTGTATAAACTACATATATCCTTTAAGGTTTAATGTAAAGGAGGGCTAAATGCAGATGAAGGGTTGAAGCCTCTGCCAATTTCGCAAGGAAAAAGGCGGGAGTATGTCTGTGTATCATTTAAGTTTCTTGAAAGTTTTCCCCATAATTAGTTCTCAAAACGTACAATTACAATTACCCTTGTGGTATGGAACCCTAAAGAGAAAAAAAAAGTCTCGAAAGTACCTACCAACGTACCTAATACGAATATTATGGAAATACAACATTTTTATCTCACCAAGGAAAGGCTAAACACATTACCATTTTCCATCCTATAAATTCCACCGTTATGAAAGCGAGAATTTGTTATTTCATCAGAACCGTGGGTGGAGGAGAAATTGAATTTTATCGAAAGATTTGTCTGTAATGAAGGGAGTTAGGTGGCGCGTCTCGCCCGGGCGGAACGCACACGAGATGTGTCATAAACTTCGTCTAGAGCTGAATATTGATGTGGGGACATATATCCCGCGCCATCAGATTTGTATAAATCTTCAAAAAAATACATAATATGCTCAACTATTCGTATACAATCATTCCAGTATCATCATTCTCTGAACCTTTTTCCCAACTCAGTTGGGATCGGCTTTCTAGTCTAACTGTGATGCGGCTGTACTTCGATATTTATAACAGACAGACAGACCTCCACAACCACAATGGTCCAATAACCAAAGGCGATTTCGAAGTTTCAAGTTAGACTGGTTGGACTTTTGAGGGCCCCAACTACCTACCTACTAACTACCCAAAGTATGACATTATTTAAGAAACAATTATTTGACATGTTATTAAATAAATTATATTATAATATTAATGATTTCTTGGACGATACAATAATACTTAACAAGACCCATTAATGTAATTAATCTTAGCCTTTATGTATTAGTGGGTACCTATAATCTGAATATTTGCACGCCGAATGTGGCAGAATGTGAGGAAACAAATAATTTTGTAATATCTATTGTACCATATTCTAGCAAATAAACTATTTGATTTGATTGATTTGATTTGATTTGATACCTGTAATGACTGCCATAGACGTTTGTTTGACAATCATTCCAGCATATTTCTACTTTCATTGTTTTCGGTGTGGTGTAAAATATGTGAACCCTATCACAAAATTTAAATATTATTAGTAAGATTGGCAACTTCTACAAAAACATCTAACAGGAGTTGATTTTACATGATTATTAATAATTGAGGACAATTTATTTAAATTTGTAATGATATGGAATGGCACAAAGGACCCAATACTCATGGCAAAATTAAAAATACAATTTAGATTTGGATTTCGAACATTCCTTTATTTGTCTTTAGTCGACGCTATATAAAATGTTAATCTGCTTCCTGCATATTTCCTTTGTTCCCGGGTAAGTGAGATCGTCTGCATCTGGCAGCGACCCCCACTGACATAGTTATAGAAGTTTAATAACAGAATTCTTGTGAACTGACAATCACAATGAAAAACTTATTCGAACAGTAAAAATGCATGCAATATAACGTCCACTATTTCTCAATCGACTTCATTTTATCTAAGTTTTATCGTAGACTTTGGCTTGAAACGTGCTGCTAAGTGTGAATAATAAATACTACAGAAGGCTATGCTCAATATTCTTATATTTAAAAGATTAAGTTAAGTTACTAAAGTGTTTTGTGTTGAATGACAGAAGATCGTTCTATGTTTCACAATAAAGATATTTGAATTTGAATTTGAATTTGAATTTGAATTTGAATCGTGGACAAGGTAGTTCGAAAAAAAATTACACAATTCGTGAGGCCACAATGAATTTTGTATTTTCAATGTGATGTCAAACTAGATAAAAATTCAATAGATCCAGAGATAAGAAAGTTTGTGAGGTGAAGAGATTACCTCTTCACCTCACAAACGTTACCTCTTTATATTTTTGTAAGTAAGATGATGTTGATGACAATTAGTATTTATGTATGTCTCAAATTAACATACTTATACATATCGGCACAGATCTTGGATCTAAAATAAATATGATTCGAGCTCGTCTACTACCGTTGTACCCCGTGCTATCTTTAAAAGACACCCCAAAAAGTGTACTACGCGTATAAAGCATGTTTTGGGCATATTTTCGGTCCACAACCCTTGCCTATACCTATACAAACGTTATTACAGTACATGAGTATGTATAAGTATATGAAAATCATTTCAGGTGGTAATAAGAAGTCATGTTCACGCTCGTCGCTTTGCTTCACGCTTCGCCGGTTAAGATTTACGAGTACAAGTATCTCGTTTTAGGGTGAAAAGGTCAGTGAAAGATAATGTTACGATATTATTAATAATTAAACAACCATTAGAAATAAGTAATTAACCTGCACGACCCCTAGACTAGAAAATAGAGCTCATTTTCTTAATACCATTACGAAATAAATGCTCGTAATAGGTTTGTATTAATGTTTTAGAATCTTTGCAGCCAAAGTGCATTAGCTACTTTAACATTTAGCCTTAAGATTTACCACCTAACGTCTCACCTTGGGGAAAACATTTCGCCACGAAAGCATTAGCCAACACACCCTCCCATCGCGCCCGTCAAACATTATCATATACACGTGCGCCAACAAGCGTTGGGTGCGCGTTCGCCAACATGTAGAGTGGACATTATTACGGTACGGTGCGGTACAGTAGTAGGTAAAGGAGTTAAGTTTATGTGAAGATTAGAGATTTTGTGTTGTCAGTGGGAAGACTGAGAAACCTTTTTATGTCTTCGGCATTGACAGCACAGAGACTCCCTTAGCCTTGTCCCTTCCCCCCTACCCCTAACCCCCTTTTCTCTATATGGTGACGCCGCCGCCGCTAGTGTTGCAAATGTCCATAGGCCACGTTAACTACTTTTCATCAGACGGGCCCGCGTGCTTGTCTAGTATAAAAAAAAATAGAATGAATGTCGTCCCGCCAACCTATTTCAAGTAATTATATCATTTTTTTAAGCAATTAGTTTGTTGTTTTAAATCAATTTTAGATCGGGAAAAAATAAATGTCACAAGATGGTTGTATAAGAAGAATTAGAATACGTCAGACGTGGCTCCGTGGCTCAGCAGTTAGAGTACGCCCTCTGTAAGGGATCGCGGGTTCATCGATCAAAGCATTCGCTATTTTCGATCTAAATTGAATTATTGCTAATTACTCACAAGGTTCTTTTTTCGGGTGCACTGCAGAAGTTCGGAGTAAAGGCACTCGGCCTGCTGTAGTCCCACTTCAAAAGTCTTCTGGATAGTGCTGATCAGGTAGTCCCGCATCGATTCCAGCACCGTCTGTTCTCCGCTCTCAGACGCATACCTGGTGAGGAATTAGCAACTAAATTAAGCCGTCAGAAAAAGCAAGCAAAAACTAAACCCTATGTTTTATAGGACTAGGAAATAATCCTACCCTCATCTCCATCACTATATTCACCAGCAGTGGCAAGGGTTCCCTATGAATTGATACCATTGTATAACGAATACTACAGTAGATAGGAATAGGCATGAGGTGTGGACCCCAAAATGTGCTTAAAATGGGCTCTACACGTGGGCACAGTAGGTACGTACTCAATAGACATTTTGAGAATATCTCAAATTCATCAATCATATCAACATTAATCTCTGATCCTATTCCCAACTCAGCTGGGGTCGGCTTTCTAGTCTAAGATGCGTTTGAACTTCGATATTTTTTGTGAAGCGACTGCCATCGGACCTCCACAATCAAATTGGCGATAAAGTTCTGTAGTTAGGCTAGTGGGACTTTTGGAGGCTCCAACTACCCGACTACCATAGATGTTCGTATGGCAACCGGGACCGACGGCCTAACTTGCTCTCCTAGGCACACCATACCAGTGCAATAATAGCCATATTCATGCATACAAGTATAAACAATGAGCGTGGATCGAACCGCCGAACCGATCGAACTACCGCCACGCCACGCTAGCTTCAACCGTCATAGATTTATATTAAAATAATCCGTGCGCACGTGTAGCACAGGGGTAACCACTGCATTCATATCTTTCTCTTATGTGTACAATAGGTACTTTTTAGGTCTGTGCTTCCCTTTTCCCCTCTTTCCTATACCTATGGTTGGTAGCACGAATGTAACACCCCTGGTGTTGCAAACGTGAAAAGGCTACGGTAACCACATACCATAAGGTGGGCCGCGTGCTTATCTGCCACCTAAGTGATATAAAAAAACTTTGTTTAGCAAAATACTGTGTTCATATATATTTGCGTGCACAACACCCATCTTAAATTTGATTTCTGATTCAATTTGCATTCGATTTACAAGCATGAGATCAAGAGTGGTTTACACACGCAAATTGCTATTCAATTTCTGCTTTCATTGAATAACTAGTTCTACCTGCGGCTTGAGCTGTTTAGACTTCAGAATTGGGTTTAGAACGAAATACATATCTCAAGTAAGTGCGCGTATGAAGCGCATTTTAAACACATTTTAGGTCCACTACTCGTACCTATAACTATATCTACCTGTATAAATAGTTATTGCAAATGGTGCAAAGCTACAGTAGTAATAAACAAGACAATAATTTATTCTTATCTAATAAAGGCTCGTCCAGATTTGTGACAAGAACAGCGGACCGGACCGCATCAAGACATGATGTTGAGTGTGGACACAAACTAGAGTTGTGTTTACATAGCCATCAGTCGATCAATGTTACCACTTAAGCTCCGCTATCACGCAGTGGAATACGCGACGTACATGTACTGCTGACACGGTTACGGTAAAATATTAAGGTGCGTCAAGCTTTGTGATATGAACAGCGTACCGGACAGCGTGACATCACGACAAAACGTTGAGTATGGACGTAACAACTTGTGGCATATGGGCACATAAACTAGAGTTGTACTGACACGGCCATCATGTAACTGAATACGCGACGGGCAAGTACACGGTCGGACAAGTACACAATCGGACACGGTCACGGTAAAATGTTACGTAAATGTAAACGCGGCATAATAGTTCTGTACAACTCCTACCAAAATTCGGACGCGTGTACAGAGTTCCGAATAGTTTTACAAGATTTAGTGAACCAATACCCAGTTCCTCGGAGAAATATCTCAGATATGCAAATTTACAATATTCCTTGATGTGTTTCCGGCTTTGGGTAGTCTTGAAGGATATATGGAACGTAAAACTTTGTTGTTGACAAAGTGGAATATTCTCGAGTGAAATAGTTTAAAAGAATGTTGACGCGGCATAGTTTTGCATTACTGTTTATCATTAATGAGTTTATATGATGTTTGATGTATGATAATGTTATCATTAGATCGATTCCTTATAATAATATGAATTCACTACGATAAAATATGATACTTTTTGTCTGATACTATCCAAAACTTTCTTTGCGCTTTACACCGCATAGCAAAGAATCGGATGATTTTTTTTTCAAACTTATTTAGCTGCGACATTTTCGGTTAGGACTTTAAATTTATTCGCATCTCGAGGCTCGTAATAAAAAAAAATGCTCAATTACTTGTTACAAATTTAATGTCACCTTGTTATTAGTTGAACAAGCTACAAAAATACAGCATCGTAAAACTTCTGCAACTTCATTTTGTAACGATATAGACTTGATTTAGATTAAGACAGTGATTTCTAAAAATTATAGACTCACCTACTGACAGGATTTCAGCAAAACTTCCGGTTCAATTCACTTTTTTTCTGTCATTAAGTTTAGAATATAAGGTAGCAAAAGCCAGTATGAAATATGTGCACGGAAATTTATGCAATAGAGTTTTAAAATGATTTACTGTTAAGTATGATGTATCTGCATACGAGGGCTGAGAGAAAATGGGTATAGACGAGACTTGAAAGAGGTAATACTTACTGAGTCAGGTAGTGCAAATAAGTTAACTAGTCGAGCAATAAATCTGCTGACTGATTGTTTTCTGAGTGTTTAAATGGTTGATTGTTCAAGGATTAGTTCTATAAATTTCGTTAATTGCAGACTTCGAGTTAACGCTAAGATGATAAAAAAGTACCTAAGTATGTTATTTAGAACCTTGTTTGAATAGGGTTAATTTAAGCTGGCTAATTTTAGGTCTAAATAGTATAGAATGTCTTTTATTGTGTTCGGAAACCTTATCCGCGGGATCTAACATTGAAGTGGGTGTGTTGTCCTCAAACCGATTGAAACAACGTGCTGTATCGTCAACACACGACCGGTGTGGCTAAAGGCAGTTGTAAATGTATCGTGGTGCCACTTATGTAGCCTAGTAGTGTCCTAAATTAGTACTTATACATACTTATGTACAAAAGCGATGAGGTCAGCCGCCCGACCGCTGCCATCACACACCACTACGGGAACAGGCGGCGTGTCAGTCACGTACTCCAGTACGGCCCTGACCGTATTTGTGCCCCCCTCAATGACCAGGCACACCACGGGTGTGGACGAGTGAGTGTCTGTAACAAAAGATACATAGATTAGGAATATAAAGTGTGGTAGCTTCGGCAGTGCGCGCACTAGTGATTTTTGTCACCGTGACAGTGACGCGAAAATCACTAGTGCGCGCACTGCCTTAGTCGTTATTTGGAGCTAAATTCTGGGTTCTAAAGTGTAAACAGATGGAGAAGATAGCAATGTATAATTTGGTCGATATAATTTGGAGAAATTGAATGCACAGACCAGTCTGTTTCAGGGGGAGTGCTCTGGGGCCGCACTGCCCGCGATGAGCGTAGGCGACTCGGACGTCGGAGGTCGCAGAATGACCTCCGTTCCCCATGAGCGCGGGCCTGGGGGTGACGGGTGGAGCCGCCTAACACCCTAGCAGAAGCAGGCCAAGGCGGCGGCGCAAAGTGTCACCCCATATTAAGGGGCTAGTTGGGGATACCAAGGACACCATGGTCCCCACATTAGGGGAAGAGGGTCATTTCAAAAGAGATGCCTCCGAGTCTGCCGGGGTGCGAGAAATATGTCTTGTAGAATCTCACCTCCCGCAATCAAGGACCCATGGACGGCGTGCGTTTTAGTCGGTTTTGGGGGAAGTGGTATCCGTGGGGATTTTGCGCATGATAAAAAAACGTCTTATTCCACGTGTACACCAAGCTTTAAAATATCTATTTCACAAGTTGCAACATATGTCGAAAACTTCAGTGTGAACGCAAATGTATTTTAAACTACTTATTTACAACTTGTTCGAGACAGTTTCAATGCATGTGTAAAACAAGTAATTATGTTCCGACACGTTTTCTACAACTTTTTAATAAATCTTTAACCAGTTTTACATCAAACATGTTTACAACTGTTTCTTGATCTAAACGAGGGGTTTTGGGGGGGAACAAGAAAAGAAAATTTGGTTCAAAAGCCGTCACTGCTTTTACAAATAAGTTTATCCTCATAACCTCAGAAATAAGGTTTAAAATACTGCAAGAATCTTTATTGTAGTCTTCCCTACCTGTCGTCTGTTTACGAACAATCCGATAAACAAAATTCCAAATCTTACAGAAAAATTAAAAAAGTTTGTTTCCCTATATTTCCCATAGGAGTTTCGACTGAAATGAATCGAACTTTAAGTAACGGAAATTCATAACGCATTATGTTGATTTATGTCAAGCTACCGTGACTTGGTTGGCACCGTCTTTATGGATTCTAATTCGCCCTAAGAAATTTGTTATTTGAGTGGTGATGGAGAAAAAATATCACCACCCCATCTAATCTGAAGGCGACTAATGGAAAAATACCCAAAAATTATAACTACGAAAGAAGGAAAACACGAAATAAAGCTCTGTACCAACGCAACCAGTGTGGAAATAGTAGGCAAAACCCGCTTAATATTGGGAGAAGCCTATGTCCAGCAGTTGACTGCAATAGCACAGATTATCTAATCGTTGGCTATAGGCTGAATGATTAATTCATCTTGTCCTATGCGTGTATTCTATTCTAAAGTTTCTGTTATTTGATTCACGTATATCCATCAACAAAAACTTAAACAATTAAGTATAATAATCAGCGGTCTTACTACCATCTCTTAAAAGTAATATTATTTAAATTTTGTTTTTTTTTTTAAATTTAATTATCGAAATACATAGTTACAAAGAAAAAGACTTCTTAATGCACCGCTGAATCTAGTAACTTTAATAGTGTGATGAGATTCGGCTCTTTGTCGTTCGATATTTGGGTACTATATTTTGTAAGGCAAGTGACAAAATTGTAACAAATAAAACAAATAAATGTAAGAGATACTTTTTCTTTTATTTAGGACACGTCAATTTGACTTCACCCCACCTGATAGTAAGCTCAAGGTAAAGTCTCAGGAAAGAGGGTCACCATTACAAACACGTAAATTGTTACAATGGGTGGCACTCAGCTCGACGGCTTCGGTTAGTTGGACGACAGGTTTGACTCATTTTTATCATATAACACTAGTGTCATGAGTATCTGACAGTCTGAGTCTCACTATGGAAGTAAACTAAGATTGAAATAATATTACCTTTAAGAAATGGTGGTAAGGCCCCAGGTATATCACTACATAATATAAAATAAAGTCGCGTTGTCTGTCTCTATGTCCCTTTAATCCCGTAAATCTTTAAAACTACACAACGGATTTCGATGCAGTTTCTTTTAATAGATAGAGTGATTAAAGAGAAAGGTTTATATGTATATAACATCACGCTACAACCAACTGGTGCGGAGCAGAATTGAAAAATATTGCAAAAACGGGGTGATGCAGTCGAAGTTGGGCGGGTTAGCTAGTATTTTATAATATCAAAATTATATGAGAAACATAATTCAAATATACTATCTCGTTTCACCTAATTAATACAACCTCATTATGAGTCAGATTATAAGATATTTTGTAAAAGGTTAATATTAATTAATAGCGTGTTCATCTTTGCCCACGGCGCTGACTTTGAGACTCAAGACTCAAATCTCGAACACTCGAATTTCTAACTTTAGTTTGAAAATGTTCGAAAGTTAAACATTTTATGATACCCTCAAAACGTAAAAAAACGTGTACTACGTATATAAAGTACCTACATTTTGTGACGTGATTGGGGTCAAGATACATGCCGATAAGTATAGTACATTCGTATAATAGACAAATTGTGCCAACCACGACACAAACAGCGGTGTTGACGTCTAAAGCCTCTGATACGTAGCGGTTTCTGACCACATTACCACATACGTGTCTCATCAAAATGTATAACAATTTTAAGGTTTTCTTTGACCTACAAACATACACTGGAGGAAATTGAATACCAATTTTTCTGGGCTAGCAGTGAGGTGGTTGAATGTTGGCTTACATTGAACAAACTAATAAGTAGGTAAGTACCACACGGCTTATTTGTGACAGTTTTCCTGAAGCGACAGTAATCTGACTTCCCTAATCTAATGCGATATCGAAGCAGAGATTTCGTGGTTATCGTTATTATTGCGGCTATCCCCGGGCTGGGTCCACTTTTCAACTTTTACTTCTCCACTTCGCAGGGTTTGGGTACCTCTGGTAGTGGTAGTTGGTCTATTTGTACGCATGTCACCCTCTACGATGCCAAGCCAGCACTTCCTCCAGTTTACCCCTCCTATTGGGACACGGTGCGTAGGGTAGAATCAAAGAATCAATTTCGTTTATTCAGTTTAGGCACATAAAGAGTACTTGTCTATAAAGGTGTATGGTACCTATGTCTATAAAGGTGTAAAATGTATAAGTCGATAAATTGAAATAAAGTAATTGAGGTTGTTAATAAACATTTTTCTTTCTTTCTTCCTTTCTTTCTTTCTTTCTTTCTTTCTTTCTTTCTTATAAATATCAAAGTTTGGCAATTTGTCAAAAATATTATAATTCACAATAAGTAAAATACTTAGTAGGTACCTAAATAAATAATTTGAAAAGATTCTTTCGCTGGTTCGGTAGTTAAACCTACTGGGAAGAGACCAGCAAGAAACTCAGGTGGATTATAGTTATCCTTTATTTTCTTTTTAATATATTATAGTTCTGTTTATTTATAAAGGTAAACGCAACAAGTGAACTTGAATTATACAGTCCGATTGTTATCGTATCGTAATGTATAATTGAAAAGGGTTCATCTCTGTAAAATACTATAAGCATAATAAAACTTCAAACAACAGACTTTTCTTTTAAATATTTTGAGAAAATTTCTATTCATTGGAAGGGTGTAAAAACGTAAAAGCTTGTTTTACGAGTTGAAATAAAAATAGTCTATATAAAGGACAGGTGTGAGACGCCATTGAAACTTTTATTGGTGCACAGAGAGCTTTTTATGAGGGTTTGATACAAGATATTGACGATGGCAATGAATATAAGACTTGTTTACGGGGCTGTTGTTATATTGACGTCGTACGTAATTGGTAACACTCAGTATATTGACACTTACTCGCATTACACCCAGGAGTATACGTTCATACATATAAAACCGTAGTAATGTGGTAAAATATGATAGCTGTGGAACCTCGATTAACAGAACTAATGGCTGTCGTCAGGCATTGGAATCCATCACCACCCCATCTCATGCGAAGGGTGTGATAAGAGGCCACAAACGGAAATATACGCAGACGATATCATTGAGCGGAGCGGAGGCGACTCGGACGTCGGAGCTAGCAGAATGAGCACCGTCCTCCATGAGCGCGGGCCTGGGGGTGACGAGATGACTGGCAAATTGCGCCTCCCCTTACCCGGAGGCTAGACGGGGATAGCCTGGTCCCTCCACTCGAAGTGGATCATCTCGAAAGAGATGGCCTCAGGTCTGCTGGAGTGAGAGGAATATGTTCGTTACTATCTCACCTCCGGCAACTAAGACCTCAAAGACGGCGTGCGTTTTAGTCAATTCAAGTCCGACATAACTTTCCTAACCGGCTCTGGCAGGGTATCTAAGGGATTTTTCGCATGATAAAAAAGGACGATATCACTGCGGGAGAAGGAAAACTCGAAATAAAACCCTGAAGTGTATCAATCCATCTGACACAACAGCTGTCTTAACCTTCTCACCTTCGATATGACGCCACTTGTGTTTATTGCAAACGTTAATAGGCTACGGTAACCATTTTCCTAAGGTGGGCCCTGGGCTGGTCTGCCACTTAAGTAATATAATAAAGGAATAAGTTTGGCACAGGCTGCTGAATAAGGCATTAATGAATTTTGATACTTATGTTAATGTTATCAATAAGCAGAAAATGTATTTTTATATAACAGTTACATAACATTTGCTCACTTTGATTGTTTATTTATGGGGCTGGAACATTTTTAACTTTCACTTACTAACTAATATAAGTAAAATGTTTTATTTATTCCCATGATACTTTAGGTAGGTACATTTGTATTTTTGTATGTGTGTATGTTTGTAATCAATAAACTGATAAACTACTGTGCCAATTTCAAAAATTAATTCACCATTGGAAAGCTACAATCACCCTAAGTAACATTACACTGCGCGATAACCGACATCAACGTGGGTGGTGCCGCGGGCAAGAGCTAGTGTAAAATAGTGTGAGAGTAAATCAAGTCATGCAAACGTCCATAGGCCACAGTGACCACTTCCCATCAGGTGGGCCGTGTGCTCGTCTGCCACCTAAGGGGTATAAAAAAAGTCATTATTTGACCTACTTTCCCATTCGTCTGCGTATCAAACTCAGGATGTTTTTATAAAAAAAAAGTACAAAAGATTTTTATTTTCATGAAACTTTATCAATCTCCACAATAATGTAAGTAATATCCGGAATGTCCGCTAAAGTTCATAAGTACACACAACACTAATCTAACTTCATATACCCGGAGGAACGTAGATGTGCCCATTAGAGATTTTTCTTGGACGAGACAAAAAGTTAAGATACCTCCAAATGTTCCTTTTTCTTTGACAGTTTTAAGGCAAGGTTCGGTCTCCATATCCATCTACACTAATATTATAAAGAGGAAAAAATTGTGTTTATGTGTGTGTATAGGAGGTAGGACACGACGGTGTCTCCCGTCCGAAATGAGCTGTCCAACTGGGGAAGTACCTCCACCCTACAGAAGACCGCGGTCATAATAACCATCGTGTTGTGTTCCCGCCGGCAAGTAGGGTAGCCAGAGCTCACTATACCCCTCCTTCCCCTCCCCTTCCTAGCCTCCCCACCCCTTCCCAGCTCTCCCCCTTTCCCTTCAGGGTGGGCAGCGCGTGTGTGACACCCTTAGTGTTGCACACGTTCATAGGCCACGGTGGCCGCTTTCCATCAGGTGGGCCGTGTGCTTGTCTGCCACCTACGTAGTATAAAAAAAGAAAAAAAAAGTAATATGCTTGTAACGAATAAACTCAAAGACTACAGTGCCGATTTCGAAAATTCTTTCACCATTGGAAAGCTACAATCAACCTGAGTAATATGGGCTATATTTATAGCTAGAAAAGATTAAGGATCCTTATTAAAACTTAAGTAACGTAACCCAAGGTGTTGAAAAGTGTCCTAAAGCGTCTTTCGTTGCATGCGCTGCGGAAACTGTTGATGATAGAATAAAAGTGTGTTCTACAATATTAAAGAACATGGCAATATCTACAAAAAAAATTATGTCCCGGTGGGAAGCCGGGACAAGTCGTATATCAATGTTTTCACAAATAAACTTAGCATAGAATAATTTTTATTTCTAAATATGTTACTTTTGGAAACACATATTGTGCCATTAGTGGACAAATAATTTTGGTTAATCACTACATAGTACAAAAGACAAAATAAAGACGCGTTCTCTATCCCTATTTGTCATGTCCTTATGTTTCTTTGTATGCCTAAATCTTTAAAACTATGCAGCGGATTTTGATGTGGTAAAATATATAAAAGAAATAGTAATAGGGTATGTTTTAGTAAGTTTAAATTAGCATATAGTATTTTTCCAGTATAATGATACTCATTATAGATAACTACGCCTTAAGCTGTATTTGCAGACCTGAGGAAAACGAAATTAATTACGCAGAAGCCACGATTTCCGTTTCACACTGAAAACACTTCATTCATAATATATGATACGGGCGTATCGTTACCATAGATCATCGCTCATGAATCTGTAAATCTAACAAAATGCCACCATAGAACTACATAATTTATAAGGAGCCTTTTTTCATTTCAAACATTTTGTCGTAATGACCGACAAATAACTTGAAAATGTTAACATAACATCAACATAAACTCACGCCTATATCCCCAAAGGGGTAGGCAGACGTGCTAGCACCCACATTTCGCCAGCTTATGTTTAGATCCGAATATAATAGGTGGCGAGCCTATTGCCATTAACCGGGCACTTATAAACCTGCGATAAATACACACATAACTTCGAAATTCATCGAAAAGTCATTGGTGTATACCATGGTAAAATCTGGGATTGAACCCGAGACCTCGTCTTAGCAGTCCATTACCCATACCACTAGGCTAGACTTAACAAAGTATACTGAACAAAAAGCATTTTAAGATCGGTTAGCCGAGCTTCCAATCGGTATGTATACCGGCTAGCAGGTCAGCTTGGCAGGGTCACAATAATGGCATGGTGATATCTTTTTAATTTAGGACACATCAATTTGACTTCACCTCGCCTGATGGCAAGCTGAGAGCAAAGTTTCAGGAAAGAGGGTCACTATTTAAAACACGTACACACTGTACAATGGTGGCGCTCAGTTTGACGGCCTCGTCACATACTTTTTCACGCGCCACTTAAAGGGCCCGGCACTGTAGGAAGAAGGAAACACGGGAGCTGGTAAGGAAGTCCAAGAATCAATGGTGTGGCAAAGGAAAGATATCCACAACTGTAAGAAAAACATTATTCACGTATCACAAACTTACGTGTCAATTCTATTAAAAAAACCAATTCTTCGACATCACAAAACTTCTAAAAACTAATTCCAGCACAGTTCCATTCAATATTTCGATACAACGGCGTACTTTTTATCACTGGCAGCCACCTGTACAATATAGATAGGTATTTTATCAATTTGGTGGCACAAAGAGGTTCACCTTAAATCTCTTTTTATGGGCATTATGGCAGGCTCTTGTGCCACAGATTTAGAGTAGGCTAGATGCCGCAAGTATCGCAATACTTAATATTTTTCTTTCTTTACATTTTTACTTTCATTCAATATGTTCATTATGCTGAAAGCTCCACCTCTGAAATTAGGGGCAATCATGTACCTTGAGACACAGAAACAGAGAAACAGACAGTGTTAATAGTACCTATGGAAGACAGTGTTAAGTTAATATTGATAACCGTTTATCTAATATAAGTTTTAGGCTAGATTGGTAGCACCATAGGGAATATTTTTAGTTGTTTCACCGTACGGTTGATCCATCGGGAAAAAAACGCCCTGTGCTACAACCAGTTGTATCAATAGGTGTACCACGGGTAATACGTGGTTATTCTGCGACCCACAATAACGTCATGTCAAGCATTTAATGGACATCATCAGTATCTTCTTTCACCAAAGCCAGTTAAACTTCATTGGCCAAAGCCAGTATTTAGGAGTCCAATCCCTCTTCGAAAGCTTAAAGGCCCCAAAAATCTTGGTAGGGTCTAACGTGAGTTATTCAGTGGTAATGTAAATAAACAGAAAAAAATATCTATCGCGTTACCATATTTTATTCTTGATACTTTCTGATGTTTACCTGAATGTCACACATTGAAATGAAACCACTTTTTACGGATTCTATCGAAATTTATTTGGTATTATTTACTTTCAGTACGACGTCCGCGACCATGACTGCTGAAACGTAGTCAAAACGTCGGACTAAAAGTAAATAACATCAAATATTTATACAGCGATAGAATTCGTATATTTAATTTAAGATATTTCATGGAGTAATACATGAGAATATAGTTTATTTGAACAGTTATTCACTGGGAAATCCAGTCAAAATAATCACTAAAAGCCGCAACAAACTGCACCAGTTTGATGTTTTTTTTTTCTTTTTGTTTTATAATATCACGCCTATATCTCCGAAGGGGTAGGCAGAGGTGCTAGCACCCACATTTCGCCACTTTATATTTAGGACCCAATGTAATAGGCGGCGAGCCTATTGCCATTAACCGGGCACTTATAATGTAAAACCTGCGATAAATACACACATAACTTCGAAAAGCATCGCAGTCATTGGTGTGTGCCATGGTAAACCGGTACGTAGACGGTCTCGACAAAAGATCTTTCACGCCCCACCTAAAGGACCCGGAACTATAGGAAGAAAGTGACATGTGCACTTGTGAATAATTCGAGATCTCAATGGAAAGGAGTCCGGGAAGGAGGGCCTGCGGTATCTAGACGACTTTATATCTGTGGCCGTACCATTCGCCTCACTCGACGAGATATTAAGACGAGTGATAGTTTATTTTTTTCACTGGAATTCACTGGATAAATATAATTTTAGGGTGAAAGTAAAGGTGATATCGTGATACAGGGTAGGCCAGAGTAAAGTTAACTTTTCGTTGTCAAATAGATCGTTGCTCGCAGCATAGAGCGCGGGGTAGCGCGTAGTGCAAATACACAACATGTTAAAAAAACTAGTTCCACAATTAAAATAAAGCTTTGTCATTGTATAAGAACGCCTGTATTTTCAACGAACTCTAAAGAAATTCAAAAGTTCTACCAAAAACTAGTTACTAGTTTGAGTAATTTTCTTCTCGGGCTCGGGCTCTATCTCTATTTTATGTATTTTCGGTACGGTATCCTAAAAAATAAGTACGACTACAGACCTACCAAGAAGTAGTAGTAAGTAAAGGTAGAAATACACTTGATATTGTTTTTTTCATAAGTAAAATCACGCGATACTTGGATGTGGGATGAAGATTCCTAATAATTACCAAAAAGGCGGTTTTCAAAATATTTTTGCTTACAACTTACCTATTATTTTCCTAACACTAAGTATCCCTACAAAATATTCATAATTATCCTTTCTATTTACGGTATAGGATAGCGTGAAAAAGTGCCAAGTGATTAATTAAAAAACAATTTGGAAAATTCGGATTCAGTAGATTATAAACAAAGAAAATTTCAACAATTTCCAGTCTGTGGATATAATTTACTAATAAGTTTGGTTGCCCCTCTAGTAGCAAACTAAATTTTAATAACTAGCCAAACTTCGAATTCGTCGATACATGAAAGTAAAATTTAATCGCTAGCACTGGAACACGAACTTTATTTAGGTTTATCGACCGAGTCTCACAGCTCGTGTTGGCTTCGAACAAAACATCGAGCAATACCGGCCAGCGAGGGGGAGTGTGCGGGTAGGCGGGGGCGGGGGCGGTCTCACCGAACTGCGCGCCGCGCTCACCAACCCAACACATCTAGTGATCTGCGCGCCGTGCAGCTCGACAAACGCATACAACAAAATGTCAGAAGCCAATACCGTTGTTTTCCCACGAAAACTACTCAAAACATTCATCTCACTGTACAAAGACCAACCGTGTTTATGGGATAAGGACTGTGTTTCTTACAAAGTGAAGCAGAAAAGGCATGATGCAGTGACGAAATTGACGAAGCTCGTTCAAGAATTTGATTCGAGCGCGACGCGTGTTCATGTGTTGAGGAAGATTGAGAGTCTACGTGCGTGTGTGCGACGAGAATACAAGAAGGTGCTGGAGAGCCGGCGGACGGCAACGAATGAAGACGAAGTGTATACCCCTCAGCTGTGGTACTACGACTTGTTCTCTTTCATATTCACTGACGAAGAAAATGAACTCAATTCGTTCAAAGTTAAAGACTCGCCAGAGCCAAATGCGGTAAGCAAAATTATAAGCCAGTTAGTGCCTACGTAACCTATGTACAATTTTATAGATCTTTTTATTTTTTAATGTAAATAATAATTATACTATAGTTGTCACAAAATAAAAGGCCCGTTTTGACAGTTCGCGCCCATGAAGTTTTCAATTTTTTACCAATTGAAATATTATAAAGGTAATTACATTTTTCATGGACAGGTACCGCCCACTCGGCTTAGTGCTGTCCATAACGATTTTTATTACGTTGTCCACAGACTATTAATAATCAGTTAAGGAAAAAAGTAATCGAATAAGATATGATTTTCAAGCCTGATTTTTATTTATTTTAACTAGTGTTTAGACTAAAATTAATTATTGAACTTCACTGTGTAGTTATCTTTTGCTTAAAATTATGAGCTTGGAGCTTAAAGCAGTAAATAATGGCCGCATAGATTTCTATAGAATGACTTGTGTCTGATCAGAGGCATATGCGTGTGTTCGCCATCTTGTGAAGTAGACCGTGCGCCCGTTACGTTTGTTTTGTTGATAATATTTCCTGACTCGGCTATGTTTTTGGATTATCTCTGACTTAGATATTCGAAGAGTCGAGTTGTCTCGGCATTTCCGGTTAAAATATTAAATAAAAGCAAATTGACCTTTCATAATATTGCACCATTTTATAATATCTACAATATCAATGATTAAGCTAATTTTTCTAATCAGAACTTTAATACAATGTACTTTACATAATATTCAAATCGATTAAATCCGCATGTAAACTGGATTCGATTCATCATGAGTATCGAGTACCGAATCATATTGTTACATCACTAATTACGTCATGTAGGCAAATGCCAAAACGGGCCTTTTATTTTGTGATTAGTATAGGCATACCGGTGAGTATAACAAGGTGCAGTTTATTATAAGTTTGACAGTTGACAGTTGCTTTTTTAATTTATGTGGCTTTGATAAATAACCGTCAATGAGTATTAGCTTATTGGGATTTTGATTGATTCGACTTACTACTTCGGTTATTTGAAATGTAACGTGCAGTATCCAATGAGGACTTTGAGAATAGATTTCTATCATCAATAAAAATAATTATAAATGATTGAAATAATTTATTAAAATCAAAATAATTATTTTATGTAAATTTATTTTATTATATATATAATTAGACAATATTAGGGTAATTATATTCAGTAATATTAAATTATGTAATAATAACTATATTATAGTCGCTGCTTATCAGTCGTTGGCTTACGCCAATCGCGTGTTGGCGCCAACAAAAATAAATAAAGCGAAAACGCTCTGTTCCGCGGGGAAGCGGGAGGGACCGACCAACATCGACGAACATAGCTCCCCACCCAACACATCCAGTGACCTGCGCGCAGTGCGCGCCGTACAACTTGTCAAACGCGCACGGCAACATGTCGGACGGTAACAACGTATTTTTTACTCGCAAATTGCTAAAACGGTTCATTCTCTTATACAAAAACTTACCGTGTTTGTGGAACAAACAATGTACTTCCTACAAAATAAAACAACGACGGACTGATGCATTGACAACGTTAACGAAACTAGTTCAAGAATATGATCCACTTGCGACTCAAGTGCATATATTAAGAAAAATTGATAGTCTACGAACAAGTGCGCGGCGGGAATTCAAAAAAGTGTTAGAAAGCAGACAGGTCGCTACATCTGAAGATGAAGTTTATGTTCCACAGCTTTGGTATTATGAATTACTTTCATTCATATTCACTGATGAAGAGAATGCATTGAATTCATTCAAAGTGACGGAACAATCGCTACATGACTCGCCCGAACCACCATTGCCTAAACTAGAATACCGTCGAAATCGGGTGAGTGGTATGCGATGTTATTGTCAAGGATAAGTTATTGAGGTTATGTTGGTATTTATAACAAACTATTATTATATTATGTCTGTATAGTTATTGTATAATGTTGCTCTTATCTTCGTATTAGAATAAATCATTCTAATACGTGTAGGTTAGATAAGATTTGTTTTCAATATATGTTTGTTTATAGTTTAATAGGTATGTGTCTAGTGTAGTAGGTATGTATAGGTAGGTACTCTATGGTAGTTAATTTCCTACTTACGCAAGTGAATAATTAAGCTTTGTTTTGAAAATACACACACTATATTGTAATATTAATACCAAATAGGTACATAATATTGCAACCGTGATTCCTACTTCAAAATATTTTTTATGGCCTCAGGCAACAATCGTTTCTGTGCTCGCTAGATGGCGTTAGGCTCGCCCTTTAAGTACGTCAAGAAAATATCTCACCTATAGTTTCCATAATGATATAAGGGACGGCAACAAGTTGTCCTATCAACAATAATGCCAATATCTTTTATTTGGAATCCTTTTACAGTAAAACCAACGTTTTCGTGAACGGAGTGAGGCCGCCACTATGCTTGCAATAATGTCAAATCGTACTAAATGGTTTTTGATTTGTATGCATTTGACAGTGATAACGTTGTTCCTATTTTCGCCATTTCACGAAAACGTTGGAGTATGATGTACCTACAGTCAGATTGATCTGATGATCCTGTACCAATCGTACCTTATCGTACCTTAATATGGCTAAAATCAGAACTATGGCTGTCACGGCATACTGTTTTACTGTAGTTTTGCGATAATTTTAATGCATACCAAAGTCACTTTAGCACGATTTGATAAAATACTATTGAAAAGACGGTGGCGCCATCCTTCAAGGCACAGAAAGTTGGTTTACCTATAATTAAATTTTAACATCTGCAATATTCACGAGATCACAGATATGATTGATATTTACAAGTTACAATACATTTTATGTTCTGAGTTAATAAAATAGTATCGAGTATAAGGAAAAGTGAGTGCCAGACGGGATTTGAACCCGCGACCAGTCTCCAGCTCAAACTCTGACTACTGAGTTATTGGACCACTTGTAGAGCATTCAATATTCTCTATTGGGCGACGTTCGAGCTATCTAGCGACAATCCTACGACTTATCGAAAGCAATGAATTATTTTTCAATCATTTGTAAACATTGTTTTTTGATTACTCCGCTCAATAAATATGAGAGGAATGGAACATCCTTGATCAAACCAGTTAACTGAGGAAACCATGGCTATCATCTATAGTTTTGAACATAAGTACTCACAAGGGTGTAGTTTCTGTGCAGCGATGTATTTCTCTAGTTTCCGCCTCAGCACGATCTCCGCCCCATATCGGCCTATGGAACCGTTGTCTACTAGGAGGAAGTACGCGTGCCTGTTGTTCAGCACTGCTAGCTTCGATCTGAAATAAATGAGGATATCAATAGATTATATTGTACAAGGCATCTGTAAATAAAAAATTGAGAAGTGAACGACTATCGTGGTATGAACGTAGAAGAGATGATAGTAATATTGTAAAAGCAGAGGTTGGCTAATGAAAGATGGATAGATTGTGAGAAAGAAGGTATGGCAAAGAAGGGAGTGACTGAGGGAAATGACATCTGGCAGAAATTCACGGAGGAGAAAGATATGTTGCGCCGTTCCCAAATTAAGAACAAGGGCAGGGATAGAGATGGCATAGAGAGAAGATAAGTAGATAATAATAGGCAACTGTGAAGACTGTATCCACTAGCAGACCAAATCAACCACACGCCGGTAGATAGGTAGGCACTTTTACTTTGGAGTAGCTTCACTACATAGTATAAAATAAAGTCGCGTTCTCTGTCCCTATGTCATTTGTATGATTAAATCTTTAAAACTACGCAACGGATTTTGATGCGGTTTGTTTTTATAGATAGAATGGTTAAAGAGGAAGGTTTATATGTATGTATATAACATCATGCTACAACCAACAGGTGCGGAGCAGGATTGAAAAATGTTGCAAAAACGGGGTGACGCAGACGAAGTTGTGCAGGTCCGCTAGTGTTTATTAAGCGAGCCTTAGGGGCAGGTTGAGTGGTTACATTAGACAGTGGCTCAATGAAACCAGAACATGATGTAGAAGAGAAGAGTTACTCTAGTTTCAAAGTCTTGCGCTTTGGATAAAGAAGAACCAATTTCAATTCACTTACTACTCATGCGAATGTCATTAAAACCCATTTTGGAAAGTTTAATATCGCTGTATGTAAGTTATTCTAATTATCTTAGGTCTTAGATCTAAAACACATTCTAGAAAGTTTGTTCCTCTTAAATTGAAGCTAAGTAAACGGTAAACAAGCTACGAGATGCAATATGCGCTTACACACATTCTATCTTAAACTTAATATTATAATAATATCCAGTTTCCTTCGTTCTGATGCTTCCACTAAATTCAAAAGTTAGATATTTTGTAAACATACTTCAGAAAGAATATAATGTTTAACCGACTTAAAAAGTTTTTCTGGCGAAGACGGAGGTGGACAATCTCGATCCCAAAGGTTGTGTTCTAACAGGTTTTACCTAAATATCTTCTTATTTTGATGATATAAAAGATTGTTTAATCATCACATATAAAACATTTAAGTGGACCACGGGAATAAGAAATTTCCCGTGATCCACCGGACACAAGCACTTTTCGACCATATTTTTTTATACGCAATACTATTTTTATATGTTTTGATACAAACCAGAAGTTAATAGGTTTAGATCAATCTCTGCTAATAGTGTGATAGAAGAACACTTATACATATACACACTTTCTGTCTAAGTAGACTATGCAGGTGAACCAAATGAAGTAAATTCTACATCGTACCGTATCACTCACTATTAATTTTTTTATCAATGAATTGCCACAACTAAATAATATTTTGCTGATTTCAATTGTTTATATCATTGTGTATTTTTAGTTGCCAGGAGTAAAATCAAATAAACCAACCTCAGTTAACTTCCAGTCCATTTAGCGCACGGCTACACTCCCTGTACACACATACAAAGCTGTTTGCAGTTGGTCTGTACGTGTTTGGAATTCGCTATAGAACAATGACGTGGTTGCAATCCTACTAATATCTATTACACGTGATAGTTTGTAAAGATGTTCGGATGTTATCACGACGAATAGCTGATCGAATCAGGCTGACTTTGATTAAATTAAAATCTGGAATGACACATTTTAAACTTGGAATAGGTTCCCATGGGTAATAGGAACTAGATTAAAATCACATGCTGGAGAAGCAAAAAACAGTTATTCATCAAAAGTTCTTAATACTTATTGCACACACAAAGAGATCATACTTAAAGAATGCGAAAAAAGGCGAGATTAACTCAATATAAAATTCTTTCCCAGCAAATCTTGGAGTAGTATGGTAATGAAGGGGGTGTGAAGTGTAGGTAAGTGTAGCTGTACATTAAAGAGAAAAAAGAATCTATACAGGGTGTCATTGAAAAGCACCTGAAGACGGAGGCCCCTGGTAATACTCCTGCTACCCTACATATTGGCATTAAAAAATTTACGGCGTGGTTCATTTCGCCTTATAACGCTATTTGTTTTCTTTTGTAGTTTGTTGTATGTTTTTTACAACATTCTGGTTTCATTTAGCTTTACTGTTATGATGGAGAGTAAATAATGCTAATTAAATTATATAAAAAATTTCCAAATTGTGGTTTTATTATGCCAATATGTAGTGTACTGTACCGGGATAACTACCAACTGTATTCGGTTTTGGAACGTTTCCCTCCCACAACACTCTCTATATCATACCTAAAAAGTTATACAGGGTGTCCGCCGGGAAGGTATACTACTTTGTTTTGCCGCCATTTTGGTAAACCTTAGTCTTCAGAGTTTATATTTGGCAGTCGTGAAGTAGACAATTGGCAAATTTATTATGGAAAAATATTCGATAAACCAACGTGTTTTAATCCTTAAAACATTTTATCAAAATCAATCATCGATTACTGTGACGATGAGAAAGTAACGTGAATTTTTTGGGGGAAACATTATGAAATTATCACTAGTTCTTCTCCTGAAGATGTCCAGAGTTTTATTACTAAAAAGTTGAAGAATTAGCATTATGAATTATGTTTTCAATACCAATAAAAGTATATTCAGATTCTGTTTAACTCCAAAAGTTACTTCCTCGATCTAACTCGCAATGTTTGGTACGTAAATACATGTTTAAAAGCTTTTCTTCTACAAATATAGCATCCCTTACTCTCACTTTTTTAAGTATAACATACAGCTTATTTGTAGACAAAATTCTCTAAATCCAGGGGTTCTGTTTACCTTTCTTGTCTCTGTTTATCTAGCCTGATTGCGTGTACTTGCTACTTGCCGAGTCTATTATTTTACCTGTTATTCAAATATGTACCTAAATTTTGAATATTACGCTACACAAAGGATTAATTTGTTCTGAAATATAATATAATAGGATACAATGCTGTGTTAGTTCCCCGTGGAACAGCATAACAAGCAATATTTGTCTGATAAGTTTCAAAATGGGTACCATTCTTAATCTCAAAACTGCCAAACTCCTCTCCTCTGTCTCGGAAAGATAATTCAAATCATTTCGACGTTTTAAGAAGTGTTCCAAAATTGAGTTGAAATATTATTTTATACTATAGACAAGCCAACAATACATAACATCCGCAAAATAAGTTGTTAAACGCAAAACTTGAAAACGGATAGACCGAATCGGTTTTTTATACCTTAATCTCTACGGAAGATATTTATGGAGCAACGGTAACGGAATCAAAAGTAGCCGACGGAGTCGTGAGCAACAGCTGGTTATTTAAAAAACATGTTAAAACTGGTCAATGTTACATTAAGTGACATAATTTACGTAACCCGCATCACCCAACTCATTTTATAGCGAGTGCTTTTTATTTGCAAGGTGTCAACCTTGTAATTTGCTTAAACACACAACCTATGTTAAGCTGTGTCAGGGACTATTTGATCTCTCAAACGGAGGTACGGGATATGAATTCTGAAATTCTAATATACTGAAAATGTTAAATGCTTAAAGAAAACCTTTGGGTTAACACTCAATGAATCATCAAATCAAAATCTGTCAACGGAAGGGCCACCACCGTCTCTTAACTGTTGTTAAGCTGTCTTTGATGGAAACAACTATTGAGAAATACACTAATAATGGTGACTATAGTCCATTTTTTAGGTACTCCAATAAACGTAAATAATATTTGTGTCTTTTAATTCTTTTTAAAATCGTTTTGTTTAAAAAATCAGCATAAAATACTTTTGTGCTTATAAACACATTCTAACAACTAAAAGCCGGTATTGAACCACTGGTTAGTCACTTAGCCTAGTTTATTTGTCTAACAAGTGTTTTCATAAAAAGTTGCCACAAAATTGTTTACCTTTATTTAAGTGCCTAAAAAAATGGAGTATAGTAACAATATTGCCATTACAACTTTTGATAAAATAGCTTCTGCAGCAGAATCACCGCAATTTCAAAGATTGGTTGACCTACTTTGACTAGTTGGGTATATAACGTGCACATATCTTGTGCAAGATTTATGCCTTGAACATCGCTGCTAGCTTAAGGGTTAAGGAGTCAGTCTTATGATCAAGAGGTTCCGGGTTCGAATCTTGACCATTACACAACAGACGTGAACCTATTCCTAACACAAGCCATTGAGCTTAGCCGGACGGGTTATAGGGATTCGTAATATCGGTTGCTAATATTCTTTAAAAAAAAGTATCGCTCAATTAACTGTGAATATGCTTCTAAAATATAAAATTTACAATTTAATATACTTACTTAACGTTCTTCATGAGAACGCAATAAAAAAATATTTCAACCGATAAAGACTAATTTTGTAATTAGTAAATTGATTTAGTTTAGTAATTCGAGATGGTGTTTTATAGACATTATAATTACTAGCGTAAATAGGCCCACAAACTCCTTCATTATTGCTTTACTGAATTTAAAATTTCAGTGGTAGTGTCTTGTGACTTTTAGTGTAGAAACATTGACGTCCCCCTCGCACACTGTTACACCATCTCGAATGCCTAGTCAATCACAATAATGTTTGACGAGAAGCTGAATCGATCCGCACTTCAGAACAATAGGCTTCAATCCAACCCAAAATCACTGACATCGTGTGCTCACGATCTAATCTTCGAAAAAATGGCATACCTAGTTTTAACCAATAGGAAAATATTAAGCAACTGCCTTTGTTCTCATGAATTCCGCTATTTTCCAAAATATTCTGTTTTAAGTACCTATCTACATTTCAAAGCATCTAATGGATTCTGTACAGAACTTCTAACATATCTCCTCGGTCAGATTTCCTTCCGACCGATTGAATTGTAAATTGCCGTGCGATGGAACAAAATTCCTGCAGCTATGTGCAATAGTACAGCATCACAGGCACTTAGACGTATTGCCCGAGTGATTACCAATGCTTTGCCGCATTGAATTTCTATACTTTTTAGTGCCTGAGTAACTGCAGCATTTTATTGGAAACGTTTTCTCCGCATTATTTGTATGAGGAGCACAGTTATGCTTATATTGGAAAAGTAGACGTATAAGGAAGTTATTTCAGTATTTCAAAAATGATGCCTTAGACACCTGTGTGTGGAGGTTGAAGTGTCAGATGTTAGCCGTATGACAAGCCAAATCTGTGATGGGAGGAAGTAAGGCTTAAACTTCCACTGAAAACTGAAAGGAAAACTTGCTACACAGCCTCATCCATTGATCAGCAGCTACTATGGGCTTATAGCTGAAGTTGGCTCAGGCACTAGACTAGAAGCGACAAATCGATATCAACCCAGGACACGTCCAGGATGGTCACTTCGTTTGACCAGTATGGAAACAGTAGGCCAAAGCCTTCCAACATTAAGAGATGCCTATGTCCAGCAGTACCATAGGCTAATTTGATTGATAGGTTTCTGCAGTAGACTCTAGATATGACATAATAACCTAAATATAACAAATCTATTCCAGGATTCCGAAGCAGACGATGACGATGAACATCCATTCGAGACGAGTATGCAACATAACTACACAGAGTATAACTCGAGCAACTTAGTAGAATTGCCTGAGAACTCCAGCAAAAGGTACAGCAATTTTGAAGAAGAGAAGAATAAGCGGCACTGTACGGAAATAGAAGATGAATACGATGCTATAGGTGAGAATATACGTATTGGAATTGCATCTAGTCATGACCCGATAAAGTTTTGGCGGAGTCTTTCCCCTGGGGGTTGCAGGAGTAAGTAGCAGGAGAAGTAAGAGGACCACAGCTAAGATGATGATAATATAATACCTTTCTAAGCGAGAATAGGTTGACAGGATAGGAGAATTGTCACCCTTTTTCGCAACATTTTTTTTTATTCATGACACGTCAATTTGACTTCACCCCGCCTGATGGTAAGCTCAAGGCGAAGTCTCAGGAACGAGGGTCATCATTACAAATACGTAAAGTGTTACAATGGTGGCATTCAGCTTGATGGCCTCATCAGCAGCATTTATGTTAAGAACATTGCTTGAGAACAGAGAAAGAATATAATCAGCCCATCTCGTCCAAAGGGTGTTGCAAGAGTCGAAATGAAATCTTGTACCTAACACTTAAACCTCTGCATATAATATATTTACAACGCCGTAGTTTAGTAACTAGAGATGTCTGAATCACAACTCCGTTCTCGTTCACCATTTGCACGAAGTGGCCGGCAAAACTAGTTTACCAATAAACTACAGAAATTGGACATCATTCCCAAGGATTTGCAGAGAACGAACTCTTAGTCGGGGCAATATTTCTTGGTATAAGTGCCGTGCACAAATCGTTTGAGACTTGAAAAGGGAAATAACTTCGCAGATTGAATTGTACTGAACTGTAAAATCAAATTTAGCAACGAAATCGCAAAATGCCTATCAAGTACAAGGTTTAATGATTAAACTTAGTAAATGTACCGTCAAATAAACTCCAAAATTGGGATTAACTGTAATGCATAATGAGTTAACTCTCTTATATAGGGCGCGCGAAAATAACTTAGTTAAAGGGGAAGCCACAAGAATGAGAATACCCATTGCAGATACAAATTTTCATTGCAGTTTAACAACTTATATGACTTGGGATTGTGGGAAGAAGGAGACGTGTGCTGGTAAAGAATTCTGCGTATTTATGGTGTAGACGTCCCGGGTCCCTTAAACGGGGCGTGAAAAAGCATCTGATGAGGCCGTCAAGCTGAGCGCCACCATTGTAGCACTGAACGTGTTTGCAATGGTGACCCTCTTTCATGAGACATTGCCTTCAGCTTAACATCAGGCGGGGTGAATTCAAATCGACGTGCCATAAACAAAAAAATGCAGTATGAATAGTTTGTTTGATTGGTAATATATTACCACAATTGGTAATATATTACCAATCAAACAAGCTATTGCAGTCAAACAAACGTAAATTTTAAGTTGGATAAAACCCCTTCAAAACAAAAAAACGGCATCGAAATCCGTTCAGTAGTTTCTGCATCCATCGCGGAAAAACAAACTTTTTACCATTATTTATTAGTATAGATAGATAATAATTTTTTCAAGTTTTGCAACCACAAGCCCCACCCGGCTTTTATAATTTTTGACAATTAATGACATTAATGACATCTTTCAGGTATAAACGTAGCTGCTAAGCTCCGTAACCTCCCCTCAAACACGAGGATCCTGGCTGAGAAATTGATAAACGACGTGTTATTCCAAGCACAGACGAATGCACTCACAACTGCAACCTCCATCAGTACTCCTGACCCTTTTAAGTGACACTAGTCTAAAGTAGTTGTAATTTCGTTATGTTCCTATTAAATTTTATTTAGTTTTAACAAGGAAGTTTTTATATTCTACCTTGAATGAAAGTAATAATAAGTTTTGTTTTAGGCTGCAAAAAATATATTTATCATCCGAGCTATGAGCGACGGACGAAAGATGCTACGTACAATATCCCTTTTCATAAAATGCAGTGCAATGCGCAAAAAGTATTTGTATACAATTTAAACAATAAAATATTTGCCTACCTACAACTAAAAAATGTAACGTCCTATCTAAATCATATTGTTCGAATTTCATTTCAAAGAAACTATGTGAATTATCATTTTTTTTGTGAAATACAAAATATATTGGGAAAGTGAAGACCTGGGAATAAAGGTTAGAAACGTGATCTGACAAGTAATACGTTCGATTTGAGAGTAGGTTATGTCAAAGCAATACTTACGTAACACGAAATTGTAAGATGTACGTGTGTTTGGCATAAATATATCGAATAAAGTCATAATATTGGAAGACAATTATAAGATTGGACTAAAGTAATCGAAGAAAAGAGAGAAAAGAGAGAAAAGGGAGAAAATGGTTTGTTTCTGACTTGTAAGGCAGCCTGTCTATTGCACAGTGCATTTACAGTAGAACATCTTTTCAGAGTAAATAAAACAAGCTAGGTATAGGACAAAATATTTTAAGGACAAACATTTTAACTGCTCTGTAAAATTATCGAACTGTCAATCCGGTGGGAAAAATCGAGTGCATATTTCTGGTTATATTTTTTGAACATATAACTATGATATATATACATTGCCAGCACAAAGACTATCTAAGTCTTCTACCTTCCCTTCTACCTCTGTCTTCTCTATATTGTCGATAGCACGAGTTTGACGCCCCTGGTGTTGCAAACGTCTATAGGCCACGGTAACCACTTTCCATCAGGTGGGCCGCGCGCCTGTCTGCGACCGAAGTGGTATTTAAAAAATCATATAAATTTACACATGTACAAACACAACATCACCACAATTAACGCGAGCATTCGTAATTTGCAACAACTATAACCGAAATATTTGTCTCGAACCGAAAATACGTGATAATAGTACTTATAACAGCGCCGAAATATCGTAAACTCCAAACAATACACTGTAAATATCCCGATAGCTCTTAATAGTAGAGTCCTGTTAACCTCCAGCTAAGCTATACTGCTTATGTAAGAAGTGGGTTCACATCGGTATTGTAATGACTAGGATTCGAACCCAAGACTTTTCCATCCTCAAGCCAACTCCTTACTAATGAAGCTTTAAATGTTGCCAGATAATTAGCTACTACTCCACCCACCTCGAAAAACGTTTCAGAACACGCAACACCAACATTTAACGCATTAGGTAATTCAATTACCGTCTTACTAGACGCATTAAGGATATTATTAGATGTTGCCAAATAATTAGAGGCGAAATTACTTTTAATAGCAACCTGTAACGTTACTGTATAATGCCATAATAATTGTGCTGGCTTTTGCAAAAACCCATTCTCTATCCATTCTCTGAGCCTATTCCCAACTCAGTTGAGGTCGGCTTTCTAGTTTAAATAAGATGCGGTCGATTTTGCGTTTAGCAAAAACATTTGTACATGATAAAGCTTTGTCAAATAACAGCGAATACTTTTGAATTCTTAATATGACTAGCTTATCAAGCCACAACAAGCAACAAGACAAGCGGCGGTAGCTTAGTGGTTAAGGAGTCGGCCTTACGATTGAGAGGTCCCGGGTTCGAATCCTGGCCATTACACTACCGACGTGAACCCACTCCTAACACAAGCCATTGAGCTTAGCTGGAGGGAATATTAGTAACTTAGGTTGCAAATATTCTTTTATAAAAAAATAAAAAAAAACAATTAGCCTATCGCAGTCTACTGCTTGCCATAGTCCTCTCCCAAGTTTGGGTGTCAAAGAAAGAATAGTATTATCTCATCTGATTCGAAGGGTGTCGTAAGAGGCGACAAACGCAATAAACGAAAGAAAGATATCACCGCAACAAAAGGAAAACTAGAAATAAAACCTCGTATTGATCCGCCTGTTCTCGAGGAAACAGCAGGCCAAAGCCTTTTAACATTGGGAGATGTCCAGCAGTGGATTGCTGGTTAATAAATGATAGGTTGACAAGATTGAAGTAAAGAAGTTCAAAAGCTCGTTCTTGAATCTGCGCGAAACGTTTTTTTTTAGACAGTTCTTTTGGAAAAGCTTACCCATAAGACTATAATAACATCACTATGCAATCATTATGGGCCGGACAGACTCAAAAAAGATACCTAATCCAACTAGAAACGCAGCTAATTCCAGCTAGCTAAAATGCTGATAAGAATATCTTATTCGCTTACCTCGGTGAAGCTATGGCATGGTACGGCACGTCCCGGCCTCGTCCGACGAGCTCGTTGGCTCCTTCCACAATGCCCCAAGGAGCTATACCGATGCTGACGACCCTGCCTGCTCTCTGGGATCGCTCCAGTTGTAACGCGTCGCCTACTTGCCGGGTCACACCTGCAGGAGAGCAAAAGTGTGTAAGTGACAATATACATAATGTATCCTGGAAATCGAAGTGTCCTGGAAGAATATTGAAAGCATATTTAGCAGATGGGTTAACTAACAGGCGTTTAACACAAATAAACGATTTTGATTTGATTTGCTTTGATTTGAAAGGATTAGGACCAGTTGATCGCGGTACAGGAAAAAATGTTTAATATATCAGAAACCTAACAATACGCAATAAATATTTAAATTATTTCTTTAATAAACAACACATTTATAAATTCATCCACTTATTCCTTCTTGAAGGAACGCAACACAACATTGTGCAAATGCGAAGGTATAAACTATACCTACTATTAAGAAAACAAAAATGGCAACACTCCGTGTAGACTGTAGTCTAACTTGTGCATTCTATGTTGTCCAAAATTATTTTCTCCAAATATACCGACTACATAAAATTGCTTTCGAGATTTATTGGAATGAAGTTGGTATACATGAAACAGTCATTATCTAAAAACATAATGTGTGTAACAAATGTGACAGTCCTGCAGTTCAGAGCACAGTATAACGTAGCCAGAATTTACCTAGTTTAGGCGCTTAACACTAAAGGAAAATGAACATAAAATTTCATGTGAAAAAAAATCTTTTTTTTTGTTGAACCCCTAATACGCGCTTTGTACCCCCATGTATATTAGTGTATATCGGTAATAATAAAAGCCCATGATAGAGAGAGAAGTGTAGAGAATTGGGAGAAGCCTTTGCCTATAAAAGGCACACTGATTTGTCTGAAATAAAGGCTATTATTACTATAAATAAAGAAAAGTTCATATCCGACGTTAATACCTTGGATTCACTGTAGCATAAATGGAGTTAAACGACGACGCTAACTCCTGAGTCGTGACACAAGGATATTTACGAGAATATAGTAGCTGGAAAACACGGGGTCCATAGGTAACATCAAATGAAGAAGAATTGCGGATGATAGCTTCACTAAGATCTTGGGGTTTATTAACGGATGAGGCTCTGGTGTATGCTCTCCGGGTAAGGAGATAAAACAGTAAGAAATTCTGCTGGAGGAGGAAGGGGAATCCACCACTCAACCACGGTTTAACTGTGTGGTTTTTTTCTGTGAACGGCGATGGATCACTAAATAACCCGCGTCCAACCCGCACCCGCGCTATGTGTGAATCACGCCTAAATGTCATAGATTGCTATTTCAAGTCTCTCATCATTGAGAGAGGTCTATGCCCAGCAGGTATTACGGTAGGCTAAATCATTAGTTGATAGAAAAAGAATCCATAAGTACCTGTGTTAGTTCCTCCCGTGAATATCCAGGCGCCTGTGGTCTTCGCGGCCTTCAGCAGTCCTTTCCTCAGCACTTTCTTGAGCTTGGGCTGGAGGTCGAAGTTAGCCTTGCCACCCTGGATCGTGATGAGCAATTTTGGTCGATCCAGCGCCCATTCTCGCGTCAGTAACTGCACGATCAGCTCTGGACGGGTGTCGTGCGAGAGACGAACGTACTGTATGAAGAAGAAGAGAAGAAGAAGAAGAAGTATAGTGTTATAACGTTACCATCAATCACAAGTTATAGTTATATCACAACCCCAAGTCGCGAGATAAACGAGGTACTGGTACTCACGGATGGCCTTGATATTATAATCTATGGTGGTTGGTGGATTTGAGCCCGATCGTCACCATAACACCTCCTGCTATCCTTAAATTAGATCACCCGCATACGGTGCAGAATATTCCATCAAAGAACCAAGCGGTTCGGTGAGTCTTTTCTCTACCGCACCATTAAGGCTTGGAATTCCTTACCAGCACACGTGTTTCCTTCTTCCTACAGTCCCGGATCCTTTAAGCGGGGCGTGAAAAACCATCTGATGAGGCAGTCAAACTGAGCGCCACCATTGCAATACTGTACATGTTTGTAATGGCGACCCTCTTGCCTGAGACTTTGCCTTCAGCTTACCATCAGGCGACGGGAAGTCAATTGACTAGCCATAAATAAAAAAAAATAAAAAAAATTGGTATTTAAGGTACGTGTCGATTTCCAGGGTCCAGAGAAAATCAGTTAAATAGTTCCTACGAAGTTGCCAAATTTTTTTTGTAAATTTAAATTTAAATGTCCATGGTACTACTTCAAATCGCGATAGCCTCTTTCTAGACGGAATACAAGTTGAGTTGACAGAGTATTTTCTTCAGAAAGAAAAAGGTTTGAAAAGACGATTCACCTGAGCTTTAGTAGGATGCGGCCCTCCTTGAAACTCCACAGTACCATAGGCATCCGTGGGGGCAGCCTGCGTGTGTCTCGCTGGCACCCATGCTTCTCCGGGGTTGGCAGTCTGCGTACTGGACCCATGAGCAGTTTTGCTAAGGCCGCACCAGCATCTGAAGGAAAAAAACATTGTCAAGATTCTCTATCGACTGAGCTATTAATTACGCGGAGAGGAGGTTGGACGAAAATTGGTGGGATATGAAATAAAGATGTGGGAAGAGTATGCCACTGTTCTGCCAAAAATCAACTTCTGAAATTTACGCCCGTAATCCCTGAAGGGTACCCCTTCATTAAACATCCACCTGTTGGCGAACAACTATGATTTTCGGTCTCACGTAATAGGCGGCGAGCTTATTGCCGCCAATCGGGCACTTAGTAAAAAAATGGGTATGCCGAAAATAAATTCCTAACTGAAAAAGTAGTAGCTAAATAAATTGTAAACTTATAAATTACAATAAAAAATAAGTCGTACATAAAAAATAACAGTTAAACGCTACTTTTTTCAACTACTGTTAATGCGAGTCGATATAAAATGAAAGGATTTTATTACCGTTAGATCATAGAGACGAACTACCATTGTTGTCACAGTGATCACAGACGAATCTTTTTATATAGTAAAAACATTTATACCTGAGATAAATACTCTTTTTTCTTCTATCAATAAAAACTTCACATCACTGTCACTTGACAAACAAGACAAAAAACAAATGCTAGTCATTCTATTTACCGTCTCCTAGGTAGAAATATTTTTTTATGTGATTTTTAAGTACAAAGCACAAAATTATCAGTTATATCAGGAAAATATTGGCAATGGAAGATGAAAATGAAACGAAAGAGGAAGATCAACCCTCAACAAGTAAAAAAGAAAGTCCGGATGAAGAGTTGTCAGACAACACAAGGCAAGACCAAAGAGTGACGACTAGTGCTACTTCAGTTTCTGGCTCGTTTCTGTCAAGAAGTAGAGTAGACATGACTGAAGCGCCACCAGATGCTACCAAAACTATGGGCATCAATAAACGAGGGCGAACTAGAACACATTTCAGAAAGAGAAAGATGGCCAGGCGCTCTGGGCGAGTGGAGAAACGACACCGGTCCTTCTCACGGCGTCATGTCAGAAAGTTTTCGAGAAGAAAACCGAGGATAAGAGAAATAAAAAGCAGCGAACAATCAGTGTCTACTATATTCACCAGATATTCTTCGAGAAGTGCATCTAAGATCCAGTTATGCGCGAATTGTGGACACCGTTGCTGTCGCAGAAGGTAGATTTGTCTTGAAATTTAATGTATACGTTTTTATTGGAAATAATAAATCCATTATTTTAATAAGTTGGTTTGACTTATCGAATACGTTTGAGTGCGGGATTTGTCGTCAGATATTGGCGAGAGACCAAACGCAGATATAGAGCAAGACTTAAAAGACTGCGCCGAAGAAATTTGATTAAAGGAGGCAGGAGAACTTCAGGTTGGGTAAATTAAGATAATAGTTCCATTACTTAAGCACCGTTACAGGTATGCATTAATTGTACCTATGCTGATCGGCCTAGTATTTTAGAAATACAAGCATTTGTTGTGACTAATTACTGACAAGAGAAGTGTGCACTAGAGATTTTTATATGTAGGCTTCATACGGTGCTGTACATTCGTTGCCCTAGCCCCTCGTTTTCATCAAGGCCTAAAACATGTATTTGATAAGGTGCAATATGTCGACTTCAATGTGAACGCAAATTACTTGTTTACAATTTATTTTTTACCTAAAAAGTGTTTGAGACAGTCTCAAAACATCTATAAAGTAAGTGTATTCTGACAATTTATTTCACAAAAGTTTTGTCAAGTCTTACAAATTTTGTATCAAAGATGTTTACTGCTTGTTTCTTGTTGAAAACAAGGGGTAAGAGATTCCTTTTGAATGTGACCCTTAATGGGACTGTTCGAAAGCCCTGTTGGTATAAATTCTGGCAAAATCAAAGTTTAACGTTGGTGGTTTGTTTTATCCGACTCAGGTGGCATACAAAATACATGACCCTCGTGATGGGAAGTGGCAACTTATTTCATAATGTGTTTCAACTGCCACGCTCTTAACAGATCGAACCCGAAACCTCGTCTCAGCAGTCCATGGGTTATGGACTGCTGAGACGAGGTCTCGGGGTCGATCCCAGGTTTTATCATGACACACACCAATGACTTTTCGATGTTTTTCGAAGTTGCGTGTATTTATCACAGGTTTATAAGTGCCCAGTTAATGGCAATAGGCTCGCCACCTATTACATTGGGACCTAAACATAAACTGGCGAAATGTGGCTGCTAGCACCTCTGCCTACCCCTTCAGGGATATAGGCGTGAGTTTATGTTTAATGTAATGTATGGGTATTGGGAACGACACTGCACCGTTCAGGTCCAATATTTATTTGTTCATATGGTTTTAAATCCTAAGATGGTAAACTAGCATACATACCTAACAGCTGTATATAAGTACCGTACAGTGAGCGTATCATGACCCAATTCCACATCCCACAGTCCTATTCCTTGGTCGTCTTGTACGACACCTAGTGGAGAATAATTTGAGATAATCATGTCCAAAAATGAGTTCATCTAAACCCGTTCAGTGGTTTAGGCGTAAAAGCGTAACAGACAGAATTACTTTCGCATCTATTTCGTATTTACTATGGTTAGTTCTTCACCTAGTAAAACTAGATGAAATAAACCAATAATAAATAAGAAGTAAGTATTCAATTCAGTTCACCTGGGTTCCTTTAGGACAATTTAAAATTAGATTTTCGAATAATAAAAAATAATCAATTGAGTATTTGGCTATTTGGCCGATTGTTTCTACGCTGGCCAGAGAGGGTTAATACAATGTTTTATTTCGAGTTTTCCTTCTCAAGCAGTGGACGATATCGTCTGCGTATTTATCCCTTTATCGCCTCTTCTGACAAGACGCCAATGTTAAGTTTTCAAGAAAATCTATCAGAGCCATGTCAACAAGTTATTATGATTATCATCATCGTCCACTCACCTTCACCGTAGGGAATTCTTTTTCCCAACGACTTGGCAAGGGGGTCCCTTGGACATGAAATTATCTTCAGTTCTCAACGGACCCCGTAAGGGGACAGACACCCGGGGTCGGGGTGGGAATAAATTGATAGAAAAACCTGTACCAGAGCCTTGTCTGTTGTATGACAGGTGTACTAACCAACAGCTGAGGTTGGCTTGAGCCCTAAAGGTGGGGACAGAACCCAGTGAAAGAGAGTAATAGTCCCATTGATATACAAAATACCTTAGAAACACAGTCTCGTACAAAAGTAGCATTCGAATCTGTCCGCAATCACACATAAGTTGTTATAGTTATGTTATAAACATATTTTTTTACAAATTCAACCTTACGAACATGACTTAAAGCTCTTTTTACAAAGTGCGTGTATGAACACGAGCGATGCGAGACTATTTGAAATGAGCGTTCAATTTCGAATTGAGCGCTCATTTTATGCGGACAGTTTTGACACCCTGACTGTGCATCTTGAGTTTTTTGAATATCAATGAATATTCCACATACTACTAGGTTGGTTTATCCCCAGGGTAGAAATGATCCAGGTCGGCTCTCGAAGTCCCATGCTATCGCCCTTGATCGTCAACACCATGAGTGATCCGGTTCAGAGTGAGACGGAGGAAAATGTCATCCCTTTTAGCGAGGTTAGTTTGACTGCTTATTTGCACACTGTTGCGGTGGAAACTCAACTGTTTAAGTCTATTTGGGACTTATCGAGAAATTCTCGCGCTGGTACAACATAGATACAAGAACCTAACGATAGCCGTTGGGCCGTGGTCCACCAGGTGTGATCCTTTTTTTCTGTCGGAGGAGTATATTTTTTTTATACCACTTAGGTGGCAGATAAGCACGTGACCCACTTGATGGAAGTGATTACCATGGCCTATGGGCGGTTACAACACCAGGGGCGTCACATCCGTGCTGCCAACCATATAGAGAAGAGAAGAACGGGAAGGGGGGAGGGTGAGAAGGTAAATAGAGTCTCTATGTTGTCAGTGAATAAGACAAGAAGGGTTTCTTGGTCTTCCCACTGACAACATAAAACCTCTCCAGTGAGCTCTGGCTACCCTACACACCGCTGGAAACACAAGACAAAGTTATTATTAGACGCGGTATTCTGTAGGGCGAAGTACTACCCCAGTCGGATTACTCAATTAGGACGTGACATACCGTCATGTCCTACCTCCGTTATCACCTCGCTACTCTTCATCGGGCTCACCACTATCATGATGGTGTTGTATTTATGTAGTGCCAGCGCAATAACTTCGCTTTCGCGATGCAGGGTTCGTAGTTATCATAGTATGGTATTTTTTTCAGGTGTCACCGCAGATTATATACCAGAGTTTGAGAAAACTGTCTGTGTGGAGACAGTACATCATGACCGGCGATTTGATGGATTATATACGGGTTAGTTTATTTTTAATTTGTAAGGAAAGTAGATGAAGTCCCAAAAGAAAGAGCACAGATACAAATAGCTGGCTGTTGTCTCTGCCTATTCCAAAGAGAGCGAAGGATATGAGTTCAGGGTCCTGATTAGACGACATTTTTCGAAAATCGAAATGAGCCCTATCATGTTGAATATACAAAGTCGTACTCTTTTAATTCTTTCTCTGCCTGTCATTTTTTTATCTTGTTGCGGTAGATATATAGAATAAGTAATGCTTTCACGAATGGGAAATTCTCAAATGGACATGTACATTTATTAGTAATAGGTACTTTTATTATAATTTCAGTTGTATATCCTTACGGCAATGTCAGCTTTTCATTTTTCTGTGCAAAACCTTACATCAAATGTTAAAATTCATGGTCTTCCCTTTATTTCTGATACTAATATATTTAACAAAAAATAAACCTTGCGATGATTGTCATCAATCAGTTTTACCTATCGAGTTGACTTATATTCTTACTAACTGCAGTGCGTGGCTTCGCCCGCATGGATGTCAGTTATCGCGCAGTGCAAGCTAATGTTACTCAGGGTGAATGTAACTTTCCAATGGTGAAAGAGTTTTTGAAATCGGCATAGTAGTTCTTGAGTTTATTCATGACAAACATACACACACACAAAATACAATATTTTTCCTCTTTGTAGATAGTGTAGACGAAAACAAAAACGAAGAGTTTGATCCCGTAGCAGTGGAGAGAATTTTTAATCAACACACGAACACAAAAATTATTTCATGCACCTAACTCAATGCACGAACACGTTTACAAGAAAAATGCACAAAATTTTACGAAAATTCGCCTTAAAAAGTATGAAATATCTCGACACAAACGGTAAATTACGGAAACGAGGATATCAAACGCTGTGAATTCAAAACGTATGAGATGACAATTTTAAATTTTAAATTAATTACGTTTGACGGTGCACTTTCTATATTCTCCTAATTGACACTCCGACAGAACTAACACATGAAACAAAGGCCGAATCTGGGGCCTTACCATCATCCCTTAAAAGTGATATTATTTCTATAAACATAACATAACATAAACTCACGCCTATATCCCCAAAGTGGTAGGCAGAGGTGCTAATGTACCCACATTTCGTCAGTTTATGTTTAGGTCCCAAAGTAATAGGTGGCGAGCTTACTGCTGTTAACCGGGCACTTATAAACCTGCGATAAATACACACATAACTTCGAAAATCATCGAAATGTCATTGGTGTGCCATGGTAAAACCTCGGATCGAACCCGAGACCTCGTCTCAGCAGTCCATTACCCATACCACTAGGCTACCGCGGTGTAGAAAATACTAAAAATTAAACAAGTAAATTTATCCATTACACTATAAGCCTGTTTGATCATATGACTTGAGTATCCTGACGGGCGCCAATGATCCGATTCATATGAAAGTCACAAAGTGAGATTAAAATAATACTGATAGAAATGGTAGTAGCCCTCTAGTAAAGCACAAACAAAAATGCACCCTAATCTTACAGGATAAAGTTGCAATTCATTGGTTGGTTATGCTGAGAGTCAATTAGCTTTGAGAGTCCGTTTTCGCGACGAGATATCTCCTGTGATAAGTGGTGAGGTAAATGTGGGTCTTCGCTTCGATTGGGTGATATCAGAAAACGAGGAAAGCGTTACTAGTTCCAACGATGACTAGGCGAAAATTATGACGTAATTTCGATAGTTTTGGAGTCTTTTCTAACAGTTCTACTATTACTAATACTGTCAATGTGAAACTTAGTGATCGATGTTTGAATCTATACGTATTTTTATATATAGGGCATGTCAATTTGACTTCACCTCGCCTGATGGTAAGCTAAAGGTAAAGTCTCTGGAAAGAGGGTCACCATCACGTATGTTTGTTACACTTTTACACACGTTAATCTAGAATTATACATAAGGCTAAGTTATTTTAAGTATACATACACTACACACATACATATGCTCATGCCCGTAATCTCCGAAGGGGTAGGTATTAAGCACCCATATTGCGCCAACAATGATTTTCAGGTCCACGTAATAGGAGGCGAGCCTACGGCCGCCAATTGGGCACGAAAATAAATTCCTAACTAAAAACGTTGCAGCCTGTTGCAGTTTAATAAACTTGGAAAAAAAATTGACTCGATTCCTTGCTATGTGGTGTAAATCGCAAGGAAATTATTGCGTGCTTAGCTTAGCTTAGCTTAAGTATCAGATAATTGAATATTTTACATATAAATGGTAAAGTTTCTAAGAAGTATTATATTATATTTGGATCCATTTAGATTCTAAATCTGAAAACACACCGGATTCAATTGCTTTTAAATGGACCATATACAATCTATTTAGCCTGGTAGTTTCATACTATACAGTAAAATACAGTACTCAGCTTTTGAAAAGCCCTCCTTCCCACCAAAAGGAGCCATTATATATAGACTAATAAAACCATCACAAACAGCCCTTGACATCTCAAACGGTTAAGTAGATTAGCGAACAAAGCCCCGAATAGAAAATAAATGATATATTATCAGATATTAGAATGCTTTGAAATTGCTAATTAATATCATAGAGTACGGTTGGGAAGTCTTAACATTTGGTTCATTGAAGCTAATTTCGCGTGCTAATTGGCGAGATTAATACAGTGATATTTGAGGGAGTTAACGCTGTTATGTTAGTATTAGGTACATAGTTATCATGTGATGTGTTTATATAAGAACTAACTAAGAAACTATTTGTACGTAGGTATGTATGATACAGAATTGGTTGAAGATTTGTCAAAAACTTGTAGACTGTCAAAACAATTATTTGTTTTATACATTTACTAGCTGACCCGAGCAACTTCATCTGCGTCACCCCGTTTTTGCAACATTTTTCACTTCTGCTCTGCACCTGCCTGCTGTAGCATGATGTTATATACATATAAACCTTCCTCTTCCATCACTCTATCTATTAAAAAACCACATCAAAATCCGTTGCGTAGTTTTAAAGATTTAAGCATACATAGGGACGTAGAAAGCGGCTTTGTTTTATACTACTTATGCAGTGATTGAGAACGAATATTATTTTCAAATAAAGAAACAAGATATAGATCTAGTTTATTTTATTAACGCTATCTATGTTACTTGTTCCTACAGTCCCGGGTCCTTTTAGTGGGGCGTGAAAAAGCATCTGATGAGGCCATCAAGCTGAGCGCCACCATTACAGCACTGAACGTGTTTGCAATGGTGACCCTCTTTCATGAGACTTTGCCTTCAGCTTAACATCAGAAGAGGTGAAGTCAAATGGACGTGCCATAAATTTAAAAAAAACTTTTGGTTAAATTAGACTTAGGCTGTCAAAGGATTATAGATCTTAAGTTGTCCAGGAACTGCCAGGAAAGCCCTCTTTTGGTGCGTTGTAATATAAATGTATAACATAGAAATGAAAACAGTTGGCGAAAAGTTGTTATTTCTAGTCTGTTCATAATCCCCTTTTGCACGCCCCTTCAACATATAAACGAGCATCCGTCCATAAATAAAAAAAACTGACAACCGAATAAAAGAAAATGTCATTTCCACATTCCTCTAAAAATTACCTTCTAATATCTTTGTACAGATAAACGAAAAAAATCCAATATGATTCTTTTTAATTAAAATGTTCCTCGAACAAAGAAAATTCGTTTGGCTCCGAATGAGCGCTTCGCTTTAAAATTTAAGCCCAGTTGACTTTTCGCGAAGTCTCGAGGAAATAATCTACTTGAGTTGGCATAGTACAAAGGTGGCACAAAGGCCGCTGTGAAGTATCACGAACATTCCAGAACGTTCTCTGCGATTAACGGAAAATTTGAGAATGATTTTATAGTACATTTGAATTCAGTGTTTGAGTTTCTCTGGAAAATAACTTTATATGAAGCTTGGCATCGAAGATTAAGGAGGATTTAACCCTTTTCAGATCATGTTTACACTCCATGGCAAATTTTTGTATTTAGAAGAGTATGTTTTTTTTTTATTTTTAGTGAACCATACGTCAAAAATAAAAAGGTGAAGTTCTTACAGGATTAGGTCCTTTTTTGCCTGACAAGTCTATTTCGTCACGAACGCGTAGATGTATCAAGTTAGTGTAAATTAGTTAATATAAAATATTAAGCTGATTTACAATCTTTAGAAGTTCTTAAAATATCACATTTAACTTCATCTTCCTTCTTGAGCTCTGCAGCAGAAGCGCCACAATTTCGCCATTAAGTATGGTAAATGTAATATAAAATAATTGGCGAGACGCCAATGTTAAGTTTTTCAAGAAAGTCTACTAGCCTAGTTTGCCACGCCAGTAAATTTGTTTCCGTGTGTTGCAGCCCACGAGATCAGGTAGTTGATTTTAGACGTGTGGTTGGATTTCAGGAGGCCACATTCAACTTGCAGACCTCGAAACCTATACCAAACTTTGGATGATTTTACTCGCCGGGATTTTTATACCACTTACGGGGCAGTCCCCCTGATGGGAAAAGGTCACCGTGGCATATGGACGTTTGCGACACCAGAGGCGTCACACTCGCGCTGCCTACCCTGTAAAAAACTTCTAATGCCCTTCTTGAAGAACCTCATATTGTAGTCGCTTGGGAAAACAACTCTTGAGCAAGAATCATGTAATTTGGAAAGAAAAAACAGTTTTATAATATCAAGCCCTATTTTACAGTTAAAAATAATGGATTTTTTTTGTGTTCAATATTTTTTTGCTTAATTTCAGAGAACCTATCCGGTGAATCAAGTAGAGTCGGAACTTTACGAAGAACTGAAAGAGAAATTGAGAGTGGCAACAATCGCGGGTAAGATCTCTCGTGTATAGGTGTACCTACATTAGACCTATGACCACGATCAGGTACCAGTCCCCGCCTAGCCCCCGGGTATAGGAAGGCGTACTTTGTGCCGCCGCGGCCTACTTTTGTTATGGTGACAGAAACAAGGCCCTGCCACGCGTCATTTGTTTTCCTATAATCTATGGATCGTAGATTTGAGCTCGTCCACTACCTTTCCACTCCGTGTTAACCTAATAAGACAGCTATTTATTTCTGGCACGTCAATTTCACTTCACCACGCCTAATGGTAAGCTGAAGGCTAAGTCTTAGAAAAGAGGGTCACCATTACAAACAAGCATATAGAGAGCATTTTAAGCACATAAATTTAAAAGGAGTGCCTATACCTATAACTACTTTAGTAGGGGTTACGATAAGACAATCTGATACACAATAAAAGCCTCCACTACGAAGTTATTAAATTTATTTCTCCGGTAACTGCTCTTTGTCTGCTTGATGTCGTAAAAATTGAAAATAAATTGGGTGTGAGAGTTCTTACAAGTATTTACAGATAATAAGGTAAGACATAGAATTTAGGGGCCGCGTCTTTTCACTAGAGAGGTTTTGTGTTGTCAGTCGGAAAACCAAAGGCTTATCCTACATCTTTTGCGCTGACGACACAGAATGTCTCTCTCGTTCTTACAGGGATAGCGGCACGAGTGTTATTCCTCTGGTATTACACTCGCATATAGGCCACGGTAACCACTTACCATCAGGTGGGCCGCGTGCTTATCTGCGACCTATGTTGTATAAAAAAACCTCCTAAGTTTGACAGAGGGACAGGTTAATAAGGGTTAGGTACTATTTGTTTGAACCTTTACAACTAGTAGTTCAGTGTAACAGTAGACCTAGCGAGCACCTTTTGCCATACTTTCAGTGGGAGCGTTTCCGTTCTGAAAAACTGGATAATATTGCTTTTTCTGCGAGTATGGGTAAAGTATGGGGTCGCATTTACTACCCTATTTTTAACAACTTAGCGTTGAGGCCGTCAAGCTGAGCGCCACCATAGAAGCACTGAACGTGTTAGCAATGGTTTCCTCTTTCATGAGACTTTGCCTTCAGCTTAACATCAGGCAAGGTGAAGTCAAATTGATGTGCCATAAATTAAAAAAAAACCTATCCTAACTACCCGACCCTACCTACCTGTCTAGTGAGCTAATAACGTGTCCACTGTTTCAGTATCTTCATTTCACGTAAAAGTATTCGTACGTCTTTACAAATCTCGTAATTCCTTAGATTTCAAGGATAATAAATGCTTACTTTTAAACGAAATATTACTGAACAACTTCGGATCTTGTTAGATTACGTAACTTTCGGATTAAGTATCTCTTAAACAAACTCAGTATTAAGGGACGAAGGGAGAAATATTTAGAAAAGGCCTCCGATTCACTTCCAACCTGTTGCAGACGAATATTTGCCTTGTCTTATAAAACTTTGTTGAAAGGTAAGGCCATAGATTTAGTACAGGCTAGAGGCGCAAACTAGATAACACAATGAGACTTCTCCGTACCTCGGAGAGCACATTAAGCCGTCTGTCCCATGCAAACATCTGTGGGTATACAACATTTATTGGGTAGTTGAAGTCTTAAAAAATCTGACAACTGATTTAACTTCAAAATTCTTATATTCGTATTATATCATATTATTTAATTTCTTTTTTTATAATAAAAACAGTATATTTAATTGTTAAATTTTTTTTATTAATTAACTAACTGTTCCCGGTGAAAAAGTGCCCATCACACTCGCCGCGTTTCCACAATGGATTGCGAAGGCCAGCTTTTGCACCAGGAACGAGTCGGGTCCCCTGTTGTCTCATTGAGTTTTTGACCTAGCTCTTTTATAAAAGCGTTGGCCTCCTTGCCCCAACTCCCTAAAGTCTCCACAGCCACCGGCATGAAGTTGTAAAGAGGCTTACGGCTTTACCATGAGGAATTATGGCTTAGTGCAACTGGAAATAAATACATTTATTTCAATTTATAAATACTTGTGGAAAGATTATGATCCTCTTGTTCCTCGTCACGACTCACATGACTTCATCGGTGTGTACAAAAAATTACACACTCAGTTTTCATGTAATTTACTTTTTCATCCTAGTTTACTTTTTCATGTAATTTACTTTTTCATGTAATTTATTTTTTCATGCAATTGCGTCATCTAGCCCATTTTAATTCTGTGGGCAAGGCTCTTTTTCCCGCCCTGCGAGCTAAGTAATATTTTGGCGGTTTTCCAATTTAGATTTCGTAAATATTTTCCTTCTAACTCTTAGATTAAACAGTATGAGGTTTCGTATAAAATAACAGAAATATAAATCGTTATACCAACATCTTTATAGTGATAATAACATAATTTAGAGGAAATATTCATGAGAGATATTATTTATGAGACAATTTTGACATTCTTTCTATCCTTTTCTGGGGTAAGCCGGATGGGTTCAATAAATTTAGATTTCTTTTGTTTATTAATTATTGGGACGTTATCATTATCCTCATAGTTCAAAGTTCACTTATTACTTTCGCTTGAAATGTCGGGTTTTCCGGGAGCGAATGCCATCTCACCTTCCAACACTGCGTCTTCCAGGTCTGCCCCAGAGCCTCTCCCGTTGTTTAGCGGGTGTACTGATTTGCAGGTGTGGTCTGTAATGAACCCTATTTATGGCTAAAATAAGGTTTTAAATTATATTTCGCTTGATGTACTATGTTGATAAGTCAGTGCATTGTGTGATTACTGGACACGAACTCAATGCAATTAACACAAAGCTGTGACTCAATTCTAATTGCATTTAGTTCACGTCGAATCACAGCATAGATTCAATTTGCTGATTGTCGAAATGGCCTATCATCAGTAGGTACGTAAGTACATAGAAATTAAGGCTTAGTTGCACCACCTACCTGTTAAAGTTAAGGTTTCCGTCAAATTTAACAGTAACATTGATTCTAATGGTTTGGCTAAATGTGTTGCACCAGACTATTTAGTAGCTCGGTTAAAGTTATCTTTTTGATAGAATTTGACGTTAGAGCGTGGCCGGTTACAGTTAGCGTCAAGTTATGACGTTATTTTAACAATTGTCAAATAGTGCAAGCTGTTTTAAACCTGCCCAGTACTTTACTGCACTGTTAATATTTGATATTAACAGTGCAGTTAAGTTAAGTTAAGTGCAGTAAGATCGTGCAACCAAGGCTAATTATCCTTTTGACGATTAAAACTTTAAATTTTACTATGTTTCATTATTAATGAGTGTAATGAACGAACCTAATGAATGAATATATCATATTCGTTGAATTAAAACTAGTTTAAACTGATTCTGTCGCTATAATTTTATTTTATTACTACACAATTACAGGCGCCTGAATAACATATTAGACGGCGGGAACAGTGAGCCGAAAATACTCGAATCATAAAATAAAAATGGACGTCTGTTTCAGGATTCGTGATAGAGCCATATGAAGATATCTGGTGCCTAGCCTGTGCCATGAAGGAGAGGCAGCTGTCTCCCAACCACGTGACGCTGTTCTGGGAAGCCTATATTGACACCATAAATCCCTTAAGAAAGACGAAATTTCGGGTTATTGCTTAGATTGTTTAATTAAAAAAATTTACCCGTTTGCTGGCTTTATAGGCACTTGCATCCGAGCCTTTAGAGTTAGGAGTACAGTTAATCGCCCTCCTTTTAATATTATACGGCTTTCATGGGAGTAACTGCCGTCTGATATACCAACCCCGAGACGCATCAGTCTCGTTAGTGAATCAGCAAGCATTGGCAGGCAAAGCAAGTGAAGTTAACTTGGGCAACTTTTTTACGTCTATTTATTATCTCGCACACACACACACAAATACACGCACAGACGCACACACGCATACATGCATGAACACACGCATACACAAGAACACAGACTCTTAATTTAAATTATGTGATTATATTTCAGGTGAAAGAAGAGGAAAGTTCAGAGTTAGCCGTGAAATCAAAAGAATGATCTGCTTTGAATACATTCATTCGTTCATTGCCAGTCTTTGATTGACTTCTTCCATTCCGTCTACATACGGTCGCCATTTTCCAAGTTACCGTTCACTTTAGCTCTAAAACGATCCATAAAATCATAAACAAAAATTGTAAAATGTTAAATGTGTTCTCTGAAGATTACATTAATATATAATTATACCTACATCGACTACTCATTCATTGTTTCATTTCAATGTAGGTATATTTTGTAAATTTAGGGTTCAGTGGGCCTCAAGACAAAGTCAATCGCGTCAAAGCGAACGGATTTTTCAATTTGCTATCAACGGACTACTTGATTTAAAGATTCAAATTTCATTAAAGTTCCATAGTTATTTTACAGATTCAAGTCAATCTCATACATTTTTAAGCGATTTTACTACCGTTTTCGCCGTAAGAATATCACTTTGTTTAGAACACCTGAAAGAAAGAAAGAAGCATATTTTATTTCGGACTTCGGTTTCGGAATGCACAATGTGTAGCAAAGCAATGCAATGCACAATACAAGCGAATTTTAAAAAAAAACATTAAATGCAGTTTTGTTTGTTTTCAAAAATAAAGGAATGTTTCCTTTGAGTAAAATTTTCTATCTGCAGTAGGTATTAAGAGTACTTTCCTTTCAGGTGACATTACAATATTCCACCCTGTATCTGACGGCTTATTCTAATAATAATATATATCTTTATTGTACACCAAGGAGACAATAACATAATATGGAAATACAATATATGAAGCACATACAATTGGCGGCCTTATCGCTTTATGGCAATCTCTCAGAGGCAGGAGACAAATTAGCAACAGCAAAGTTTAAATTTCTATTGATTTTGATCTGTTTAGAGTCAGTGCTAAGCGAACCCTGCTTCCGTACATAAGCTCAAGGTGTGATATGGCAGACAGGAGGTTCAATTCTATTCGATTCTATCCCTTGAATGAATTAAAATCTGTAAAAAAAATTCACTTCAAAATGCCTGTTTGAAGTCAGTTTTAATTCTTTTATCAAAACTTGATTTGTGATTAATTTCACTGTATGAAATGGTAATTAAATTTAGTTGAATACATTTTCATTGATCAAATCTCGTTTGAAAAATACACATCTACTAAAAATAAAAGTCATTCTGGCCTACTTAAGTCATCAAAATGAGTGCAAATTAGAGAATACTGTTTTAACAATACAATGTGCTCATAAAAAAGGTATAAAACCCTTTTGAATCTAATTTATTGTGTCTGAAAAGCTATTTTAATTAAACCCCAATTATTTGAACCTCTGAGTCTTAATTAATTTGTTACACTGTGGTTTACGGTACAAATTAGGGAACCCTGTTTTCGCCAAGACATTAAAATATGAGTTTTTGTCGACCGATGTGTGAATCGACTACTACTGTCTTATCAGATATAGTTTCGTTCATATAATTTATAATATTACGATGCCTCAAAACGGCGTCAATATTCGAAACTGTATGCCTACTACTAGACAACGTTAAACAGTTCCTGATTGAACATAGACATTAATATTACTATTGTAAACCGAGACCAAAGACCCGAAGACCGAGTTTTAGTCGGTACGAGTCCGACATAGCCACTATTCCCGGCTCAAAAAAGGTGCGCTCTAGGAACATATCTTACCACCACCCCCGCCAGAGCCAGGGAGAGTGGTTATGTCGGACTCGAACCGCAACCGTCTTCGTCTAGTAACTTATCTGCCTTTTATAATTTTATAAAAAAGTCATCGGTCATAACATGATTAATTTAGAAGTACAAAATCTGTCAGTCACTTTTCCTCTGAGGTCAAATACCGAAGCTTGATAAATTAATATATGATCTCGTTACAAATAATTTATGGCTTGGGGTAAAAACTCCGTGTCCGTACAAATTTGTATATTTTTTTTGATAAGGGTTGGTAAATTGGTTACAGTAAAATTGGTTAAGTTTAATCCTTTTTAAAACCCGTATTAAGATAATTATATCTGAAGGTTTAGAGTGATAGTCTAATTATTTAGGTGTAAAAAAACATTATCATCATTTCAGTCATAGGACGTTTTATAATCACACCGCTCGCCATAGAGAGGGAGTTCATCCTCACACACTTCGACCGGAAACGTTGCGCACTGTGCGGTATGAAGTTTCATCCCGCGCACGCTCAAGCTGTGGAATGAACTCCCTGCCGTGTTTTCCCAAGCGACTACAATATGGGGTTCTTTAAGAAGGGCATTAGAAGGTTTCTACAGGGTAGGCAGCGCGTGTGTGACGCCTCTGGTGTTGCGTACGCCAATAGGCCACGGTGGCCGCTTCCCATCAGGTGGGCCGTGTGCTTGTCTGCCACCTAAGTGGTATAAAAAAAAGTCCACTGCTGAACATAGGCCTCCCCCATCGACCTCCAATCCAACCGATTGGAGGCGGTCTGCATCCAACGGGTACCCGTGACTTTCACTATGTCATTCGTACATCTTGCGAGAGGCCGTAGCAGACCTTGTTTTTCGTACCTAGTCTCCATTAGAGAACCTTTCGGCTCCAACGGCTATCTGTTCTTCTTGCTACGTGCCCTGCCAATTGCAGTTCAGTTTGCTAACCCGGCTATGTCGGCAGCTTTCGTTCGTCTACGGATTTCCTCATTTCTGATTCGATCTCGCAGAGAAATTCTGTTTGACCTTAACCGTACAGTAAAATACTCAAGAATCTTACTAGTACTATGAATACTGTTAAAAATAACCTTGTGTTGTGTTTCCGGCGGTGTGTTGGGTAACCAGTGCTCACTGTTGACTGTGGGAAGACCGAGAAATATGCTTTGTCTTCTGCGCTGACAGTACGAATACTCTCTTAACCTTTACCCCTCCTCAAGGGGGGAGGGTATTCACAAGTGGTTACGGTGAGGTCCATAGGTACAGAACGATTTTTGGGTCTCTTTTGCGGTAAAGCAGACATGATTCAAACTAAATGATGGCATTCTGGTGAATGAATAGAATAATGACAAACACTTTTTGTGCCTCTAAGTATACGATGCGCGAACTTACCCCAACTACTACAAAACCTTTCCAAGTTAGATGCCGTGCACTGTACCCACACCGCATCCAATATCCATGCCAACGCTACAGTGCCTATTAAAACCCTTTTCACGCCACAGCTAAATATAGTACATTATATAGCCGATATATAGCCCGACGATACCTCATATGTCCAATTCAAATTAGCAGTTGATGAGCTATGAATCGCTGGCACCCGTTGGATGCTAACCGCCTCCAACCAGTCGGATTGGAGGTCGATGGGGGAGGTCTATGTTCAGCAGTGGACGTCTTGTGGCTGAAATGATGATGATGATGAGCTATGAGGGAACAGATGAACCATACATACATACATAAATAGCCTGACAAAATCATTACCCTCCTGTGGCTTTACAGTAGTCGGGTAAAAAATAAACATTTCATTTAGCCCCGAAGCCGTATTATTCTTTGTTCAGGCAAATCTCCAGAGGCTGCCATAAAGCTGTGTAAATGGTGTAATAACGAAAACTTGAGAGCTCTGTCCGGGTATTCCCGTAATTAAACTTTCGACGACCTCTAGCGTGGCGGTAGTGAACGCGACTGCTACACAGGAGGCGTGGGTTCGATTCCCGCTCAGTGCAAATATTTGTTGTACATGAATATGAATATTTGCATTGGTCTGGGCGTTTTTATTTATAATAGGTATGTATGTATTTACAAAAAAAAAGTATCTAAGTATGTTTATTCGCATTCTAGAACCCATAACACAAGCTAATTAAACTATGCTTACCATGGTTCTAAGTGGCGTTGTGTAGATTGTCCTAGAACATTTTATTCATTAAACTAAAGTTTGATCCCGTAAAACTGTTGTTATCTTTGATCGTTATTGTAAAGGTATTTAACGTCCATCTTTAAATTCTACATTTTTTATACCACTTAGGTGGCAGATAAGCACACGTTTCACCTGATGGAAAGCAGTCACCGTGGCCTATGGACGTTTGCAACACCAGGGGCGTTACACTCGTGCTGCCTACCCTTTAGAAATTTTCTCATGCCCTTCTTGAAGAACCCATCTTGTAGTCGCTTGAGAAAATCACGGCATTGTCTACCATCTTCGTGGTTTAAAAAAATTGTCGTCATCATCACTTTTTTTTTGTTATAATTATATTGTTAGTTATTGTTACCTTTGTGACCACCTTGCACCAAATAAATCTTTCTTTCTTTCTTGCTTTATTTCATTATTTCTTTCTTTCTTTCTTTCTTTCTTTCTTTCTTTCTTTCTATCATCATCATCACCACAGCGTTAGTCCCGGTTGCATCCAAACTATGTACTTAAATATCCCTGAGTATGCTTTTCTACAATATCCCTTAATTAGGCTATAATTGACGGAATTATGCTTTAATTATGCCTCATGCCTTTTCTGTATAATACGACGACTAAGTCCCAATTATTATAAAAAATAAAGTCTACAAACAGTGTGTTCCCAGTAGTAACAAGTCAGCACTAAGAAGTACGCTCATAAAAATTCTAAGTCTCTCGAAGTACTCGAAAACAGCTATATTAGCCTTTCTTGGCGACAATTGAAGAAACAATTCCGCGGCAAAGTCAAGCTAACCGACCGAGCTAAGATCTAACTTACTGTCTCAAGTACCTTAGTTTCGAACCACAGAACACACAATGGGGAAAGTGTTTTGAATAGGGATAATGTCTACTTTTTTATTCTCGTAAAATAATCAGTCTATTACAATATAGCGTTAGGAAAACGCTACCGAAGATGAAGGCCTCTAGTAGTACTCCTTTTTTTTAATCGTGCGAAAAATCTCCTGGATACCGTAGCTGGTTGGGTAGGTTATTTCGGACTCGAACTGACTAGAACGCACACCGTTTTTGGGTCTTTGATTGCCGGAGGTGAGATAGTAGGAGACTTATCCCTCGCACCCCGGGAGATTCTGGTACACTACATATTGGTAGAGAAAAGTTACGATTTGGTTTATTTTTATACCGTTTAACTGACGTTATGCACTCTCCATCGTGGTAGGAAAACTAAATGAAACAATAATCTCACAAAACATCAAATAGTTTTAAAGATATTGGAAATCTCTATCTATTTTGGAAATGCAATTTTTCAGCCACGCAGGAAACGGTCTGAAAAAAATCGTTAGAAAAGAGTGACGTCATGCCTTCTTAGCGCGTAGTAGGTACAAAACAAATGCATGAAGCGCAAGAGAATATCGCATTTATCTCGGTTTGTTTTGCGTTTACACGTATATACTTCCTAATAAAAGTCATATAAAATGTTTTAAGGAATCTTAAAAGTTTTTAATTTGGACTCAATTTGTTTATTTATATTTTGACCTACTTCGGGAACTAAAAATAATGAATCGATAATTTATTTTGTAATGCATATTTTTACAGCAAAGATGCAGTATTGGGTAGAATCGGACGACCTTGTCATCATACCTATTTATATCGCAGCCAATAGAAAAGTACTCGTGTAAACATTGTTACCTACTTTTTGGGTGACATCATTAGTCAGTGTGTGTGGAACACACAAAATTCCACGTATTATGACGTGGAATTTTGTGGACACTAATTTCCATATAAACGAGGATTAAGGGCAGTTTCCCTAAATTTGATAATCCGTGAGTGAAATAAACAAATTCTTGTTAAGGTAAATAACGCCACAAACACACGGTCACGGTAAACAGACGGTCGTATATGTACAGTGACTTTACTAACTTACCTTAACTTATAACTACCTAACTACAACAATCCGTGGCACAGGAACAAAAAAAAATCTTACTCTATCTAACTTATAACAATGATCTTATCTTATCTTTTGTTATTGGGATGCGTGCTTTTAAGCTTTCGCGGAAACTTCGACCCTATTGACTCCTTTATGTCGTCCCCTCCCTGGGCTCTAAGTTAGAGGAGAGATGGTCCTATCTATCAAGGTGGCTATTCCTCTCAATTGCAGGTGCCTGTAATCCTCTGGTTTGGGGTAGCCCCAAAATGATTCTATCTCAGCACAAAATTTTAGTAACCTACCGGCACATGTCTTGGACTTAGTCGAGAGATAAACAAGGCCCTGACCCGTGCGGATTGTTTGGATATAATCTATTTATTGATCTATTTGATCTCCACCGAAGTACCACCATGAGCTATCCTCAAAAGTCAGTCCAAAAACGTGAAGGAGCATTTTGAGCACATTTTTGTTCCAAAAATCATGCCTTATACTAACCTATATCTACCACAAGGGTTGCCAACTCTCCCGGATTTCCCGGGCGATTCCGGTAAGCGACGATTTGTCCTATATTTTGTAAAATTTTATAAAAAATTGGACGAGTCCTGTCTGTAATGCTTCATGTGATGTTTGGAGCTAAGAAAGGAACAGCATAAGCATCAATTTAGTTGGTCCTAAAAATTGCAAATTACTAAATGCTGCTACTAAACAAAATAAACATAAATTAAAAAACCCCCTTCTCTCCAACAACAACTGGATTTCTACAAAATCTCCCGAGTTCACACTTTCTAGAGTTGGCAACCCTATCTACCACACATCCTTTCTGTAATCAAAATTTGGCATGAATGTGCACCATTCAGTAGTAAAATACGTCTCTCGAGTTTTTATATCCTCATTTGGAGGGATCTTAAACTTAAGACTTCCAACGGCTGTTACTCGCAAAGGTAGGTAGACGTGGACTCATAAAGACGAGGCATTGTTGATGGAGTCACATTCCCGAGTTAAGGGCTATGTACACATATTCGGCTCAGATTTCCCTTACAATCAGTGCTCTATTCCTGGAAAATGGAAATCCAGGGAAAAGGGTATAATTTGAACGCGATTGTACTGTACCTATACCTTAAAGAAGGTATCTACTGTCTGACTGGGGAAATATTTCCGCCCGGCAGAATACCGCGGCTAATAATAACCATTATATTGTATTCCCAGACAGTGAGTAAGGTACCCTAAGCTCATTGGAAAGTTTTAGTGCTGTCAGTTAGAAGACCAATTTATGTCCTGTTCTAGCGTCACAGAAACTTCCTTAACCTTTAAGTAGCAGTATTCGAAGGTTTCTATAGCGTCTACATCATGAATCTGACACCCGTGGTGATCTAAAAGTCCATAGCATACGATAACCACTTTCTAAACCTAAATGATATAAGGGGACGTAGTAAGCTTTCCCGAAGAGCGAAACCTATACTCGGGTCCTCTCCGTAAGTAGCGGCGCTGCCGTGAAACAAATTACTAAACCACGATGGCAACTCAAATATGCCGTCGATCCGATAGAAGAATGGTATAAGAAACTGCTACCATGGTGTTCTCCGCTTTGTAGGAGAAGTATCGACCGTTTTCACCTGTGGTTCTTGCTTACTCTTTACTCATGTTCTTTCTTCTTCTTTCTGAAGCACGTTCCCTACCACACCGAGTGCAACATGGGAGCGAGTCGAGGTCATACTATAATTAAACAAGTACCCACCTAACTTACCTGCCCGGGCAATTAATAATATAGCGCGCGCTAGTTTCAGTTCCTTACATACGTAGTTATAATTAGGACTAGCTTGTTGACATGTTCTACGCGTCACATTCATTACAGGGAACAGGAATGTTAATATTATGTGACAATAGGGAACGTCTCATAGGTATAGAAGGTATAATATTTGTTGTTTAGTTACGCTCAAACCGCTGAATGGATCTTGCTTGAAGTTTGGAATACGGGTAGATTAAAGTCTGGAATAATATATTTCTAATAAATAATATTAGTGGGGTTAGTTATCAAAATAAACTGTGTTGTGAAGGAAAAAGAATATCACCACCCAATCTCATAGGAAGGGTGTCGTAAGAGGCGACTAACGGAAAAATACGCAGAAGATAACAAAATATTTACGATAACTACAGCGGTAGCCTAGTGGTATGGGTAATGGACTGCTGAGACGAGGTCTCAGGTTCAATCCCAGGTTTTACCATGGCACACACCAATGACTTTTCGATGCTTTTCGAAGTTATGTGTATATTTATCGTAGGTTTATAAGTGCCCGGTTAATGGTAATAGAGGCCTAAACATAAACTGGCGAAATGTGGGCGCTAGCACCTTTGCCTACCTCTTCGAGGATATAGGCGTGAGTTTATGTTTAATGATAACACACATTTAAAGAGAAGAAAAACTCATAATAAAACCCTGTGTAAACTAGTCCGGCCAGCGTGGAAACAGTACGCGAAAGTCGCCCAATATTGGGAGAGACCTAGGTCCAGCAGTCGATTGCGATAGGCATATTATTTGATTTTAAATTAAAAGTCGCAAAGCGGGGTAACGAACGAGTTTACTAGACAGAGAAACGGACAATAAATTGTTCCTACAAGGGTTTCTTCTGCTTCTAAAAGTATAGCACCCTAAAAAAGGATTTGCTCTTCAAATTAACGTTGAACTCTATCAAAATTATTACTTGAGATTCTTACTTGAACACAGCAAAGACAAAGGGACTCCCAATAATAATATTCAAAACTCCATTCACGAAACCTAAGCCTTTTTCATAAGTAAACAGATTATATTTCCCCCTCGTGTTTAATTAGTTGGCAACAAAGAAAGTTTCAATTCGGAATGAACGTTTCGATAATTAATATTTACGCGTTACTTGTAGATAATTAACTGTTTAAGAATATAAATGAAGGGTTTGTTTCTGTTACATGTTTACTTATTTTGTGACATCTACAAAACAACAATTGACTAGTAAGATAGATAGATAGATAACCATTTATTGTACAAAATAAGATAAAAATGTACACTATGGACATTAACAAACACCAAATTGTACAATGGGCGAAGGCTGAATGATATGTTTCTTTCTTTATCAAGTAATTAATAAAAAAATAATTTAAAGAAAAACAAAAAACCCGACTGCGTAAAACAATTTTACGAATTACTTACCTAAAAAAATTAAATAAATAAAAAGTAAAAAGAAAAAAACAAGCCCAGTAGTTTAAAATTCATACAATATTCACAGTCGGGGGCTCCTTCAGAAGATTTGATTGGTAAAAGAATGAACTTTTTTTTTTCATTTCGACAATATGGCGTCTGGTTGTCGCTGTGGTGAATTTTGATTACTGTTTTTTTTAGTGACACACGCAAGGTAAAGACGAATCCATAGACATAAAAATGATCAAAATCGGCCTATGCGCCTCTAGAACGCCACATAGAAACAAACATACATACATAGACTGATAAACACAATGCCCTTTGCGTCGCGCAGTCGTTTAAAAAATAATCAAAAATCTCATTAATATCGTCGTTCTTCAATATCATTAGCTGCTTAAACATTATCGTAAAAGTAAAGAAGTAATTACTTACACATGCTCATCCTTGGCGCTGGGCACAAAGTATTTACACTCCCGTTTTTGGAATGTGCTCTCTATCCAGCTCCGGGTTGTTTTCTGGAACGAAAATATATAATTTATATTTCATTTTTCAACTTAATGTCCACTGAACTCTATTTTGAAGGGGTCTCAAACTACGAACTCTAGAATACTTTGAATATTTTACGTTTTTACGAGTTTCACCAAATATGAAACTTTGTAAATACAATAATGATAACACACTTGTATTTCTCCACGATATTCATTATTGTCCCTTACTGGTTTCGTTTTGCGGCATTCTCAAAAGTTTACATTGACAGTTACGAAGATTCCAATTCCTAAACATACTAATTTACCATTTTTCATATATGGGTAGTACTAAAATTAAATATACCAGCACAAACTTTTTCCCTAGATTTGGGGAAATCCAACAGCTGGGCCGTGTACCGTGTGACACATTTGTGATATTTAAAAGCAGCATTGTCATAGTGTATATACTACTATTCTGATTTTGATTATGATTAGTTTATGGGATAGATACGTGAAATTGTATTGTCCAAATAAAGAGGTCATTGACACAGAAATATCGGGAGCTTATTTCTTGCAGCCACTTCATACAACTGATGTTGAACAATTAATAGTAATATTGCCTCAAATGAGGGTCAAAGACTGATTTTATGGTTACTGAGGTCATTTCTTTGAGATTCGCGGAAATATTGGAAAATAAATTGAGGAAACTGAAGACAGATATACACAAAAGGACACCCTCTGGCGGTAGTGAACACGACTGCTACGCAGGAGGCGCGGGTTCAATCCCTGCTCAGTGCAAATATTTGTGTGCATGAATATGGCTATTTGCACTGGTCTTGTCGTGTCTCGAAGATCACGGTAAGCCATCGGTTCCGGTTACCACATGAACATCTATGACAATCTGTAGTGGTAGTTGGAGTCCTCAAAAGTCCGACTAGCCAACTACAGAACATTGATATCGGCAATTTGGTTGTGGAGGTAAAATAGCAGTCGCTTCACGTAAAATATTAAAGTTCAACCGCATCTTAGAATAGAAAGTCGACCCCAACTGAGTTGAGAATAGGCTCAGAGAACGATGATTGAAGAAGATATAAATATGCAGTAGTTATTTGATAACGATTTGAAATTTCCTTTACCAAAATTTATGTTAGAATTGGTTAAAAAAAAATATATTTAAATTTTCTAATTTTATCTAAGTTATGTCACTGTCTGAGGCTCCACCAAGATCTTGGGTTTAAACCACTCAAGCGAATCTCATTAGGCAGTAAGTATAGCTCCTGAGCGATGGATCAGGCTTACCGTCGCAGAGTTGGAAGTTTAAGTAGCAGTATTGTTATACGTATAGCAGTATTGTATATGTATATAAGCGAAAGAACATTGATAGCGTGATGTAGGTTGGAATTTTTTTATTTTTATTTATTGTTCAAAACATTATAATACAATACAACATACAAGTCACCCGCTTAAACCACAACGGTTTTTATGCGAGCAGGAGTTCGCCTAATGAATGAATAGGTAATTTAATATATTGTTTATAAAATGGCTTTGTAAGTTTTTCATAAAGAGTTGCTTTGTTACATATATTTTTGCACTATGTCTTCAGGTAAACTATTCAAAATTGCGGGTACCTAATACATATTAGCAAGTTCGGGTTCAATATAAATTTATAGTTTTTGGAATATTATATTTCTTCAAACTTGGCAGCTGCCTTAATTTACTGTTTCGTATATGTGCTCAAAGATGATGATAGTATCATAGAATTTTAAAATGGCGCAAAATCTATATGGTTATTACAACAGATTCTTCTTTATGCTACCTCTCCTTACATGATCCAATTTTATCATGTTTCAGCTGTATATTGTGTTGTATACACGAATAAATTGAATATAAAATTTACAGCGAACATCAATATTAACAAGAAAATATAATAGTTCATATATAACACGTATCGGCAGAGTCGATTCGCTATACAATATTTCATTAACAATGGCAGTACTTGTTATATTTCATTTTCCCTCGTGTTTTTGAAAGCTGATAACATTTTAAAATTGTTGCACAGAACGAAACGGTGTTTTCATCTATGCGCAGAGATGTTGCATCCTTGGCAGTATCTTACCGTCTCTAACATGGTGCTCTGATGAGCTCTTCCAATTAATCCCACCCTCTCCTTTCCTTCACAGGACAACACAAGCAGGGCTTAGATGTCACCCGCATACGGTGCGGAATATTCCATCTAGAACCAAGCGGTTCTGTGAGTCTTTCCTCTACCGCACCATAAAGTCTTGGAATTCCTTACTAGCGTTTTCCGTGTTTCCTTCTTCCTACAGCACCTACAGCATCTGATGAGGCCGTCAAGCTGAGTGTCACTTTTGTAACACTACACGTGTTTGTAATGGTGATCCTGTTTCCCGAGACTTTGCCTTCAGCTTAACATCCGACAGGGTGAAGTCAAATTGACGAGTCCTAAATTAAAAAATCGAAAAAATGTCGTATGCCGGAGGTGAGATAGTAGGTAACATATCCCTCGCACCCCGACCGATCCGCACTATCTCATTCGATATGGCCCCCTTCAGCTGAAGGGACCACTCCCTATCGGCTGAAGGGTCATCTAGCCCCCGGGCATGGCGTGCTATAGTGACAGGCAGCTACGTATGTCACCTCCAGGCCCGCGCAAGGTGTTGAACTTGTTACTACTTATCGCCGATTCATTTGGGATTTACTCAACCCAGCTTCCGGATACCTGTATACGATCTATTGTAACTAATGTATATGTCGCAGTTAGATAGTTAAAGCCGTAAACATAGTTATACGAAAGCAATTCATTACTATCTCACTAGGAATATAGGTCCAAGTTTAGTGATATAATTATATTACTAGATTAGGCTTAGTGAAATCTACCATATATAATTAAATAAAACAATATTATATTGGTTTTATCTTTATTAAAAAATCTACTTTATGTATCCTGCAGTTAATTACAATACTATGTGACATTAACACGTATTAAAGTAATTTCAATTATAATTAAAACGATCATATTTTTTGGAATTTAAACTACATATTTTTTTTTGCAAATATAAAGGGGGTCTTTGTTATTTTTTTCATGTTATTTGTGTTATTTATCTGGCATCTGGATCTGTTGTGACCACAGTTCTAACCTAACCTAACCTTAATCAAGTATTATAATTATAACACTGAACTTAATCTAGTAATATGATTATACGTATCACTGAACTTGAACCATTTTATAACTATATTCCTAGTGAGATAGTAATGAATATCGTTACATTAGTACGCCGGAACATGTTATTCGTTTTCGTATAACATGTTCCGGCATATAATTATATCCCTAGGGATATATATAACTAGATAGTTAGATTACTGCGACATATATACATATACCTACCATATAATGTTCACATCAAATGAATCCGTTTTCAGTCAAAACACTAACCTACATCAACCTGAAGGTATAATTGTCCATTTAGCTGGTATACCGATGTTACATCTGCCGAGATTGGACAATTTATGTATTAAACTAAATGCAAATTCACAGGAAGGGTTAAGGATGTCACAATAATTTAAATAAATCAATTAATTCAAACAGATGTAATAAATTTATTCGGTTGCCCAAAACAAATGAGGTGGTTTCAATGGGGAAGGAAGTTAGGGATGTAAAGTATCGATAAAAATACCGATATTCACCTCTTATCGTCATCACAGTGTTAGGGTCCCGGTTATTCATTTATGGTTGACGCGACAAAAACAACCAATACATTTATATTTTTGCCTGTAAAATGGACTGAGTGTGATAATATGTTTATTGTTTAAATTCCTTGCGGGTAATCAGATCATATCTATACTAATATTATAAAGCTGAAGAGTTTGTTTGTTTGTTTGTTTGAACGCGCTAATCTCAGGGACTACTAATTGGAATTGGAAAATTCTTTTAGTGTTGGATAGTCCATTTCTTGAGGAAGGCTATAGGCTATATAACATCACGCTACGACCAACAGGTGCTTAGCAGCGAGGGTGAAACCGCGGGGAACAGCTAGTGGACAATATGTGCGGTGCGGTCGGATGACGATGATTAAGAAATCGACCTTACGATCAAGTGGTTTCGTGTCTGAATTCTGATCATTACACTACCAACCTACTCCTAAAACAAGCTGTTAAGCTTAACTGAAGGGGGTATCATTAATTTTGGTTGCCAGTATTTTTTTAAACAAAAACCAAATTTGAATGTCTTAACTGTATACATATTATATTCACACGTACTTTTTACGTGCGAAGGTTCATATTCCCACAGAAGCCAGTGTGGTAGCCTTAGCACGAAATACTATCGAATTCGTAATGTAAAGGTATCGACAGAACGGAGCATTGCGATTGGCGGGCTACACACGCACACAGGTTCACAAGAGGCACACTGCCTATGCTAATGCTACTAATCATTATGTGGGATAAAAACCGCGAATCAACTAAAACCACACGGCCGCAATTGCCGAGGATGAGGTAACCTCTGGCACATCCCTCGCTCTCCGGCTAGCCCCGGGCCATTGAAGGCTCCCTCGGGATCTTCGCACGTACAGCATATTCAAACTAGTTACGTGTACGTTAAGCTTCACTCCAATCAGATACTGCACTTACTAGATACATTAAAGGAACACATTACCGTACACACATTCTCATCTAAGATAGAAGCACTCAGACTTAAACCTTTAGAATTGGCAAGAATTTCGTTCATTACATTCGCGTTTATGTAACTATTAAGATTTCTTGCTAGGGCTGGCATCCTAACAAATATTATGAATACATAAGTAAGTATACCGCGGTAGCCTAGTGGCATGGGTAGTGGACTGCTGAGACGAGGTCTCGGGTTCGATCCCAGGTTTTACCATGGCACACACCAATGACTTTTCGATGCTTTTCGAAGTTATTATCGCAGGTTTATAAGTGCCCGGTTGATGGCAATAGGCTCGCTACCTTGTACATTGGGACCTAAACATAAACTGGCGAAGTGTGGGTGCTAGCACCTCTGCCTACCCCTTAGAGGATATAGGCGTGAGTTTATGTTATGTGAGTTTACATAATTATGTTTGTTTATGAGCGGAGGTGACTTGGGTGTCGGAGGTCGCAGAATGACCTCCGTCTTCTATCACGGGTCTGGGGATACCGGGTGGAGTCGCCTGTCACCTTAGCAGAAGCAGGCCAAAGCGGCGTCGTGTAGTGCGTGCCTCCCCATACCTAGAGCTAGATGGGGACACCCTGATCCCCACACACGAAGGGTTTACCGACTATCTCGCCTCTGGTAACTGAAGTCCCGAAGACGGCCTGCGTTTTAGTCTGTTCGAGTTCGACTTAACCACGACTTAACTGGTGACTTAATACTTTACATTAGGTGGGCATTGTGCTTGTCTGCCACTTAAGTGGTATTAACAAAACCACCTATCCCTGTAATTGGTATAGAATGAACGGGCTCAAAATTCTAGTTAGTAATTTAATATTGTTAGCTGGTAATATGCACCTCCGAGTAAACCTTAGCAGTGTTGCCATCCTTTTCTTCATACGGGAATCCCCCCGAGCTATTATTCTATTGGGAAATCTGTGCTATTATGTCAAATTAGAACCAACTAAACCGCATGTCGTCTTAGATTTTCAGATATCAGGGCGTAAGAATATAAGACAGTGTTGCTAGCCCTAGTCGTTTCCGAATAACTCCATGAAAGCTCCTTATCTTTAATGATCCTGTATTTGCATACCTACACCTAACCATATTAATATCTCGCCTGTACTTACACCTCAGACGGAGTGCTCAGATATAGACTGTATTTACCTTATCTCTTTCAAACATAACATAAACTCACGCCTGTGTTCCCGAAGGGGTAGGCAGAGGTGCAAGCACCGACATTTCACCAGTTTAAGTTTAGGTCCCAATGTTATAGGTGGCGAGGCTATTGCCATTAACCGGGCACTTATAAACCTGCGATAAATACACACCTAACTTCGAAAAGCATCGAAAAGTCATTGGTGTGCCATGGTAAAACCTGGGATCGAACCCGAGACCTCTTCTCAGCAGTCCATTACCCATACCATTCTCGGTACTCTTTCAAACAAGTTTGTGAAATTATTTCTATTGTAACATGGGTGTTCAAAAAGCATCCCAACTTTAAGCCATGGCTCCAGCCGTTTGATAGACTACAATTGTATATGGGATTTATATGTTTGACTGGTGGTAGAAATTTGATGGCACAAATTTGTCATAAATTTCGACCGGGTGGGTACCACCGTGCACATGTGCGGAAAACCCTCCATAGTAATCCAACCTCGGTTGGATTGCGTTCAGGGGTCAGCAAGTGCATAGCCGGGCAGAGGTGGTGGTAGTCGCAGCATTAGTGGGACCAGTGGGTCTTGGCGTAGTCTGGTGGGTATGGCGCGGGGCGACCCGCCGAGCAGGGAGACCCGTAGAAACGGTGGTGCCGCTGGCCGCCCGCGGCATAGTACAGGGGCCCAACTGGGGCTAACCACCCTGGGAGGCTGCCTCACCAGGCCGCGCATAATCCCGATATGGTTCGTCGTGCCGGTTGGTGACCGGACGGGACCCCGGCGACCATATTCGGGGGGGTACGGGGGCCCTTCCGTTCGGCGCATCGGCTCTCACCATGCCTCACAATCACAGATAAAACCAATCTCCCGCGCTTTGTCACGCGGTGCTGCGACGACAATCACCTCTTTTTTCACGCCTTCTCTTACCCTTTACCATGGCAGTGCATATTAGAGATTATGGCAACACAGCGGCTCTTCATGTTCCCACTAGCTCGCTTTTTGAGGTGGAGTCCACTAACATCTGTGGGCTCCATGCAAACCTCAACGCCGTCCACCAACATCTTGAGACGGCGAAACCAGCCATGCTCTTTCTGACGGAGACACAAATATGCCGCCCTGACGACACGACCTACCTGCTCTACCCCGGCTATGTTCTAGAGGAAAATTTCCGTGCCAAAGCCGGGGTATGCGTGTTTGTTAGGGCGGATGTTTGTTGTCGCCGTTTGCGCTGCCTTGAGGACCCATCCTTTTCTGCCCTGTGGGTACACGTAGACCATGGCTGTACTAGTCAAATCTATGTGTGCCTTTACCGTTCCCATACTGGAGATGCCGAGACAACTCGACTCTTTGAATATCTGAGTCAGGCGGCAGATGATGCGCAGGAGCGGTTTCCAAACGCTGAAATGGTATTTTTGGGGGACTTTAATGCCCACCATGAAATCTGGTTGGGCTCCTCCAAAACAGACCATGCGGGAAGAGCCGCCCACGCGTTTGCTCTGGCTCACGGCCTGACCCAACTGGTACACGAGGTCACTAGGATACCAAGGGGGCCGGGCCTAGCACCCTCCTTGCTAGACCTTCAGCTGACGAGCCACCCAGACCAGTACAATGTCTCGGTGCGAGCCGCTTTGGGCAACTCCGACCATTGTCTGGTCTGTTCCAAGGTGCCTATCATAGCGCCCTCACGACCAGTGCAGGGAAAACGGCGTCTCTGGCACTACTCGTCGGCTGACTGGGATGGACTGCGTGACTATTTTGCGTCCATCCCGTGGGTTGAGCGCTGCTTTGAAGGTAAGGACCCATCGGATAGTGCAACTGCTGTCGTCGGTGAGATCAGTCTGGGTATGGAGTACTATATCCCATACACTGATGTCACCGGTGCCCGCGGAGTGCGCCCTTGGTTTGGGCGCGAATGCGCAGAGGCTGTTCAGCATAAACAGTCTGCGTATCGCGCTTGGGTAAGGGCGCGCGCTACGCACGATTCCAACATCGGGTACTTTAAGGCAGCGTACAACAAAGCCACTAGGGTCTGCAAGAGGGCTTTTGTCAGAGCAGATGCTCAGCGCATAGCACGGGTTGGTCAAGAACTAGTAGCGCATCCCACGGGCAGCCGTGGCTACTGGCGACTGGCCAAAGCCGTGCAAGCTAACTTCTGCCAGCCTTCGCTGCCCCCCCTGCGTAACCGTGATGGATCCCTGGCACATGAGCCGCAAGAGAAAGCAAATTTGCTGGTTAATCTCTTTGCGGCCAACTCCCGAATCGACGACTGTGGTATGCAGCCACCGACTCTACCCAATAGTGACCACGCAATGCCTGATATTCGTATCAGGCAACGCGATGTCCGAGCAGTACTGCAGTCACTCGATGTCCGGAAAGCCGGTGCCGCGGTGGTCCGGATGGTATACCGGCGGTGGTTCTTCAAAAATGTGCAGCGGAGTTGTCTCCAATACTCACGCGGCTGTACCGACTTTCTTACATTTCGGGTACAGTGCCGACGGCGTGGAAAGAGGCGAATGTACAGCCGATTCCCAAGAAGGGAGATCGCTCAGACCCAGTCAACTATCGGCCCATAGCCGTCACCTCAGTGCTGTGCAAGGTCTTCGAGCACCTTATCAACACACAGCTCATGCGCCACCTAGAGGATCACTCCCTAATTAATGACCGACAATATGGTTTCAGGCCGAAACGGTCAACGGGTGATCTTCTGGCGTATGTTACACATCTTTGGGGTGAGGCTATGGACAAGCATGGTGAGTCACTGGCTATTAGCCTAGACATCGCCAAAGCGTTCGATAGAGTCTGGCACAAATCGCTTCTTTCCAAACTACCAGCCTTCGGTCTGCCTCTTAGACTGTGCAATTGGGTTGCTAGCTTCCTGCAGGGGCGCCGTATTCGCGTTCTCTGTGATGGACGAGCATCGGAGTTCCTGCAGGTAAATGCTGGTGTGCCGCAGGGGTCCGTCTTATCACCCACTCTCTTTCTTCTGCATATCAATGACATGCTGTCCACCGGCAGCATCCACTGCTATGCAGATGATAGCACTGTACACGGGAGCTACCACGGACATTCTGCGGCCAAGCAGTCCGATATAGCGGAAAAGAGGCGGCTTCTTGTCACTGGGCTTGACCGGACCCTCAATCACGTTTCCCAATGGGGATCTGAGAACCTGGTCGAGTTCAATGCCAAGAAGACGCAGGCATGCGCGTTTTCAGCAAAGACATCTCCTTTCCTTCCTCCTCCCACTCTTCAGAGCACACCACTGCCATTACAGGATAACCTCAATATACTCGGTATGGACGTGCGCTGCAAACTGAACAACAAGAACTATATCGAGAGCATCATCAAAACAGCTTCGCGTAAACTCGGAGTCCTGAACAGAGTGAGACGTTTTTTCACGCCGGAGCAGCGGTGTCTTCTTTATAAGACACAAATTCGCTCCTGCGTGGAATACTGCTCGCATCTCTGGGATGGCTCCGCAAAGTACTTATTAGATGCTCTCGACAGGTTGCAGCGACGTGCGGTCCGCATTATTGGGAGTCCTGAGGTCACAGAGTCCCTCGAGCCTTTGCAGATGCGTAGAGATGTTGCGTCCCTGGCAGTATTTTACCGTCTCTACCATGGTGAATGTTCTGATGAGCTCTTCCAACTAATCCCACCCTCCCCTTTCCTACACAGGACAACGCGTGCAGGGCTTAGGTGTCACTCGCATACGGTACAGAACATTCCATCAAGAACCAAGCGGTTCGGTGAGTCTTTTCTCTGCCGTACCATTAAGTCCTGGAATTCCTTGCCGGCGCACGTGTTTCCTTCTTCCTACAGTCCCGGGTCCTTTAAGCGGGGCGTGAAAAAGCATCTGATGAGGCCGTCAAGCTGAGCGCCACCATTGTAGCACTGAACGTGTTTGCAATGGTGACCCTCTTTCATGGGACTTTGCCTTCAGCTTAACATCAGGCGAGGTGAAGTCAAATTGACGTGCCATAGATAAAAAAAAAAAAAAATATATAATTCTGGAAAAAAAAAAAAAAGGGTGTACCTCGTAAGGTACACCCTTTTTTCACAGTGTGAAAAATTCCCACGGATTCCGCCAGAGCCGGTTGGTAAGATTAAACGCATGCCCTCTTTGGATCTTTAGTTGCCGGAGTTGAGAACACCCCGGCAGACCCCGGCCATCTATTACGAGATAACCCCCTTCAGGTGTAGGCGGAGGTCTAGGCCACAAGAGCGGAGCCATAGTCACCAGTAAACTCATAAATACAGCAGCAAAACGATCGTTATTACACAAAACGCAAACTCATAAATTACTCTCAGAGTATTTACTTAGTGAACTTTATCAAACTTCCCAATCGAAATTAAACTTTATTTGCTTTAAGAAAAGTTTGTTATTCACTTGTCGGTTGTTATCGAGCTCAGTAGAAGTTCGTACGTGTTCTATTGTTAAGTGGAATAAGTGAAATACGTGTTCATATGAGATTAAACTGTTTATTTTAAGGCTTTGATATGTGATCTGTAAGGGACTCAAATTCTGTCAAAAACGTACACGTTCTACGTTCGTAAACATACATATTGTGTGTACTAACCTTACACTTACCACCAGATGAGATAGTGGTGAAACGTGAGCCTATCGAACAAAAAGAGAATGTGCAGAGTATATGAGTCGCGATTTTTTTTCTCTAGGAGTCTGTGGGTCTATTTACGTTAATAATATTAATGTCTAAGGGTTCTATACATCATATGGCAGAATTTATAATGGTGGCTACTATTCTTTGGACTGTACCAGAGCCTACCACAAAGCGGATCAAAAAAATTGACGACCTAAATATTAAAAAAAAATGGAATTACCAATAAACATATTTTCGGATTTCGTAGTATTGTTTCCAGTTACATTGATTCCCTTATTTGTTCCCCTTCTTTTAAGTTTGGCTTATATGATTTTGATTCGAACGACTACCGTTGGACCTTCTGACCTCAAAAAGAAAACCTATACCAGAACCTGCATCCGGTTTACAGGGTAAATTGGCTTAGTCGCAAAGCTAAAGCCTCTATCCAAATTAATCAAGGTACTATGCAAAGTTTGGAGTACGGAGACTGCTTTTTCCATTTCAAATGCATCGCGGCTGAGCTTCGTTATTTTTTCGTTAAGCATATAGGGCTCCGGCAATGGATATCTGTACGAATATCAAACGTGGAAGACGCCGAGGCTGGTCTTAGTGGCGGCCCTAGAGTTTCACGCTCGCCACGTTTCTCACGGCTATTGTATGATGCGTGAGCGCTTGGGCTGCCACCGCCGCCTTTTGCGTGTATGCAATGCTCGAAAAGGAGACGGCGTACCAGGACCGGAGGAGACTTTTGGCTACTCTCACAGTCTAAGTCTAAGTCTAAGATAAATCGTGGGGATTTTGCGCACGAAAAAGAAACCCATTGGTTATATCGAAGTATTGACTCCGTGGCGTAGCGGCAAAGAACTCAACTGCTACGCAGGAGGTGAGCGTTCGATTCCCGCTCAGAGTAAATATTTGTGCACATGAATATGAATACTAGCATTGGTCTGGGTGTTTATATGTATAATGTGTATGTTTTTTTGCCCATACCACAAGCTAGTTAAGCTACGCTCATCATGAGTCTAGGTGGCGTTGTGTAGATTGTTCTAGAATATTTTTTTTGATTTATTTATTGCAATTATACCAACCAGGCCCTACCCTGTTAAAAAGCATGCATAATACATAAGTTTGTACCTGCCCCGTGTGTCAAATTCCAGGAATATTGACGTGTTTCTACATTTCCCAGGAGCCCTTCGTCATGAACGATTAATTTTAGAGTTGTTAATTATGCTTGATTAAATTTTGTAGATTGATTACCTAAATCTTACACTAATAAATCTTATTTAAATACACAGTAGTAGATTATATTGTATATTAATTTTCGCCTTATCAAAATTTTCTAAATATTTCATTTTGAATGACATTCAGCAGACAGCCTCTGGCATGGCGGTAGTACACGCAACTGCTACGCACGGGGCGCGGGTTCGATCCCCGCTTAGTCTTTTCAATATCAACCATATTAATAAAATATTCACTTTAGTTTCGAAACAAATTGTCTAATAGTATATCAAGAAAGAACACAATGCCTACAACTTACAAAGTTCACTGATACACAACACATAAAAAAAAAACAAAACAAACCACTATTACCGGACTAAATCCTTGCCAAAAAATAACAGTACATTCTTTATTTATGACGATTCCAATGACCCTTGTATATAGGCTGTATTGTTCCGCACGTGGGCATAGCATAGCAAGTGCCCCACTATTCGACATTGGGGACATATAAAGGCTATTGGCACGCAGCTGTGATGTAGTGACGTAACACAATAAATTGCCGCCGAGAGCACCCCGGCACGGGAGAACGCCTAAATTCTATTATTATAATGTTTCTCAAAGTTTTCTGTAAGGACTTGTTGGTTGGGGGTCACAGAAAGTTATTATGTTTTGTTATGAGAGTAAAAGTAAAAAAGCAATACACACGATACATAGGGCCACAAGATTTACATATACATATTTTGTTTATTTTTATTTAGGTAATTATAACCCATTTAAATATTTTATTATTAGGGTTAAAAGTAATGATCATTTTAAAAAGATAATTAGAGATAAATTTTCCTCAATTATTTTTGATGCACAAAGTAGGCTGTGGTTGCGCGCCTCTTTTTCCTTAAAATTAGAAATATTTACTTTAAACAGCTTTTATGCGAGCTACTGCGCCAGACCATTGACCGTCAAACAGCATGTGTATTGGTTTACTGGTGACATCAGCTAGGCCTTAAAAATCAATGTATATGTGCCCAACTTGTGGGTGACTGTAATTACACATTTTGGATAACATAAATTTTGTAATCATGATAAGTTCTACAATAAAATTAATATTATTGTTTTAGAAAGTCGTCTAGTCGTTTGGATACTGCTAAATACAAAGGAATTATGCAATTATAGTGTACAATATGAAAATTTATACAATAAATATTAAAATACTATATGTAGGTTGTGGTTCTAGCTTTGTTAAATTCTGTCCCTGCTCCCGCAAGCCACAGTAATATTCCAGATATATAAAGTGACCTGTCTAATGTTTAATACTATAAATCTATCTCTGTGCCAAATTTTAACCAGATCTGTTCAATTGCTTTAGTGTGATTGAGTAATAAACATGCAAGCTGTTAATAACAATGAATAAGTCTACACACATACCAACTGTTCTTACCGTAAATTTACCAAGTATTTTAAAAGGGGAACCTGCCTGTCAATCAGTGTCAAATAATACACAAACTGGAATTTTCGTCGGTAAATTAAGTTCGAATTGAAATTCTGAGGAAGTTGTTTAAGACCCCGAGGCCAATAAGTTTCAGAACCGCTGTACGTGAAGACAATGAGGTGCCGAATCAAGTTACGAACTTCTACTGAGAAGGTAGTAGTTAGTAGGCTTTTTGCAAAATTGACAGGAGATAACGGCCTGTAAGAAAATTGTTTTAAGGCATTGAGAAAATTCACTGATTTCTAAAAATAATGTTCTAAGTACCTATAGATGTTTGATAAATCTTATATTCTAAATACGTTAAGGCGACCTCTGTGGCGTGGCGGTAGTAAACGCGACTACTACGCAGAAGTATCGGGTTCGATACCCGGTCAGTGTAAATATCTGTGTGCATAAATATGTAGTATGTATTTACAAAAGAATATGTATCGAAGTACGCTTATCCACATTCTAGAACCCATAACACGAGCTAGTCAAGCTATGCTTACCATAAGTCTGGGTGGCGTTGTGTAGATTGTTCTAGAATATTCTCCTAGATTATTTACGCTATTTTAGAATTGTTGCCTCAATACCGATCCAGTAACTATAGATTTTAAAAACGTGTGAATTTAATCTGATTACAAAAAAAAACTTATATAAACTTTGGCATTCTGTATGACCTGTCAACCTAAGACCTACCTAACTTAGGTACCTAAGTTTTCGTGAGGTTCTAAACTTCACTACATAGTATAAAACAAAGTCGCGTTCTCTGCCCCTATATCCCTTTGTATATATTATTATCTTTAAAGCTATGCAACTGATTTTGATGTGTTTTTTTTAATAGATAGAGTGATTAAAAAGGAAGGTTTATATGTATATAACATCATGCTACAACCAACTGGTGCAGAGCAGAAGAGAAAAATGTTGCAAAAACGGGATGACGCAGACAAAGATCTAGTTCAAAATAATCATACTTTGATTAGCTTCCAATTTATTTTTTTTCGATAAATTCTCTTAAGTTACGAAATCAGTCGTTTTAAAAACGTTTCAACTGAATTAGGCCTATGAAACTCTGTGTTATTATGTTTCAATATTTAACACGATACGGTCCTAACTGTGAAGCCATTTCCCCAATTACCAATTAAATACTTGGAAGAAAAGGGTTGGGCTAGCTTGCCCTCCGATATTGTAATGACTTTATGTAGATCCTCGCTGGTGAGGAGACCTTTCGCTAAATACACGATTTAGGTTTAGATGTGACCTTATACTCGAAATATTTAGATTATACTTAGTAACAACATTTGCATTTAGAACAGAAAAACATAGTATAGCGTTATTGTCTGATAGATAAGACATAAATCGGTGCGGTTAAGCACGTAATTGACTTCCTTGCGATTGACACCGCATAGCGAGGAATCGGATCTATTTTTTTTTTTCAAATTTATTTAGCTGCATCATTTTCGGTTAGGAAGTCATTTTCGGCATACCCATTTTTTAAGTGCCCGATTGTCGGCAATAGCCTCGCCTCCTATTATGTGGAACCTAAAATCATAGTTGGCGAAATGTGGGTGTTTAATACACTTACCTATCCTTTCAGGGATTATGGGCGTGAACATATGTAAAAACTACGAGAAAAACCTGGCGTCAGAGTACGATCCATCAATCAGTAGGTATACGGCTTGAGGTTGACTTGGACTACACTTTCTTATCCAGAACAATGCAAGGTGAAAGGGGCTGAAAGAGCCACACTTCACGGCGCAATTCCGTTTAAAACTTAAAAAAAATACTGTTACTGAACCTAAAGGAGGTTTCGCACCGTGGGTTACTGTACCCCAATATATTTTCACTCGATTTTCCACCCTTTGAATCCAGTCTAGTTCAGGCAAAACTTCACTAGCGTTCAAATCAAATAAAACTGATTTCAACTACATACGTGTGCTAACAGATTAAAAATTCCTACAATTAAAACTACAGTTTGAAACTAAATCAATTTATCGACGTGGAACGCGAACAAACATCGCATTCGAACTTTCAAAATTAACCGCGACGTCGCGATGCGGAAGCGCCGGAAATGAGGCAACGGAACCGGCAACCTGTCGGAACGTATATGTCTCCCGCCACCCTATATGCCACCCACTCACACCGCAACTACCATAGACAAAATTCAATAAAAGAGTTTATAATCTACAAATAGATATGTAGTTCTTTTTTCAATTTGATGTGTTTTGCATTTGAAAAACGATACCTCATTTCGCTAATTCTAACTAACAGTCGAGAAGCTATGTGGGAACAGATGAATCTTCATACATACATACATAATCCTGCAAAATCATAACCCTCCTTTGGCGTTGGTGTAGTCGGGTAAAAAGAACTAAAGAACTAGTGGCAAATAAAAAAAAGAAAAAAAAAACGATGCTTCGTGGCTTAGCAGTCAGTGCGTTCCCTCTGTAAGGGAAATATCGCGGATTCGAATTCCTATCTATTGTCTAATTTGATTTGAACAGTCAGCATACTAATTGCTTTTCAAAATTGTCTGTATATCTCATTATAATTTTAATATCTCGGCATTTTGTGCCTTCAGCCTTCATTCAATTTTGACACCATATGGCCGTTGACCAAAATTAATTAAACTCATTAACTTTTAACTGCCTTTAACTGCTGCATTTAGCATAATCACACAGTATGTATTATACACGTACGCTGTAGCAATGCCGAAATGTTCGGTAGTACAAATAATTTAAATATGTACTTTATACGTTAGGTATCGTGGTTTATGGATGTTTGCTACACCAGTAGCACTAGCATGAACTCCTATCGAATTCGTAAGGTAAAGGTTTCGAGAGAATGGAGCATTGTGATTGGCAGTCTGCCTCTTGTGAACCTGCGTACGTGTGTAGCCCGCCAATCACAATGCTCCGTTCTGTGGATACCTTTACATTACGAATTCGATAGTATTTCGTGCTAAGGCTACAGATACGTCACACTCGAGGAAGGGGAAGGGGGAAGGTTGAAGATTAAGAGAGTCTCTGTACTGTCAGTGCAGAAGACAAAGCAAAGATTCTCGGTCTTCCCACTGACAACACAAAACCTCTCCAGTGAGCTCTGGCTACCCTACTGACTGCCAGAAACAACTCAAGGTTATTATTAGTTGCGGTATTCTATAGGGCGGAGGTACTCCCCTAATCAAATTGCTAAATTAGAATGGGGGATTAACAGGTATATGAAAAAAAAAAACGTTTTACTGTTCATATACCCCCGGTCACTCTCTCACACCTAACACACTCATCACTTTGACCCTATGGTTTAAACTAACTCGTTTGTGTGTATGTATACATTGGTTTATTATTACTGTCAACATAAGATCAAAGAACTAATGATCAACATTTCCGAATACTGTTTCAACTACAAACACAGCGCCATCTTATTTACCAAAGGCAGTAGATAAACCACTGGAATTCCGTATCACAGACTTAGAGTAGGCTAGATGTCGAATAATTATATCGGGGATTAGGCATAGGTGAATTAACATCTATATGTCACCAATCAGTGCATTCGGCCCCATGTAATATAGGATGCTAATTGCCGTATTCTGAGCACTATTGTTAACTCGAACCGTGTTTCTAAGCTGTAATATAATCTATCTGATCAAAAAAGCTCAAAAAAGCTCGTGTATTGCGTCATTTACAAAAGAAGTTCTTCGCTTATTAATATGGCTCCTTGCATCGGTAATTTATGTACCGATGATTCTGCCAACATCAGGGTGGAGAGTAGATTTAGGGAAGAGGGTCATCTCAACAGAGATGTCCCCGGGTCTGCCGGGGTGCGAGAGATATGTCTTGTATAATCTCACCTCCAGCAATCAAGGACTCATGGACGGCATGCGTTTTGGTCGGTTTGAGTCCGACATAATCACCGCCATCGGTTTTGGTGGAGGTGGTATCCGTGGGGATTTTGCGCACGATAAAAAAAAGGTTGGAAAGTAGATTTAATCGCTTATATCGTGGTCTCCTCGAGATTATTTACTAAACAAAACAAAAAGAAGTTTTTTTTATTTGATGCCACTTATAGTACACATATGTTTAGGTACTTACTTAAAAAACGTAAACAATCTTGGTATGTCTTTTAAATAACTTTTGTTCAAAACCTCAGTATAAAAATACTTTTCCGCTTAGAAACGTATTATAAAGACTAAATATAGGTATCGAACCACTAGTTAGTCAGTTAGTTAGCTTGGTTTATTTGTTTAACATGAGTTTTTATAAAAAGTTGTCACAACATTGTAAACCGTTAAGTACCTATCCAAATGGAGTATAGGGTCTATCAGTTTGTGGTATCTAGTCTACTCTAAGTCTGTGGGCAGGATTATTTGCTCGCTGTTGTCTCTTTGTTGTGGTATTAAATCCTTACTGTATATTAAGTTGAAATAGTTTAATGCTCTTAAACTCTTCAGCAGATTATTAGGGTGTCAGGAAACTTGAGAAACAACGTTATTATCGAGCTGTTCTCTTACTGTTTATAGTCTAGAAGTGTGCTGACATAACAATATTACAAGTTTCAGATGCCCCCTCTCTCCTCTCCCTATTATAGGGGTACCCACCACTCATTCATATATATTACGATTGTAAGATAGCATCGCTTTAATGACCTTTTCTCTAATTGTTTCGGCTTGTAATCACTTTTATAAATTGTTACAAAAGTTTGGTATTTGTACTAGTCGATAATCACCAAGAAAAAACTGAAAAACTAACACTCAAAAAAATACAATTCATCAGTTTTTTTTCATCTTTCTTCCCCAAACATAACAGTGTTGCCACACCAGGCTTATTCATTTGCTATTACTAAAATTGTGTCATCATAATCATTATTTCATCATTTCAGTCACATGACGTCCACTGCTGAACATAGGCCTCCCCCATCGACCTGGTTGGAAGCGGTCTGCATCCAACAGGTACCCGCGACTTTGACTATATCGTCCGTCCACCTCGCAGAAGGCCGTCCCACGCTTCAAGAGAACCTTTCGGCGCCAACGGTCATATATGTTCTTCTTACTATGTGCCCCGCTCACTATCACTTCAGATTGCTAACTTTGTGGTCAAAACTTTCGTTCTACTACAGATCTCCTCATTCCTGATTCGATCTCGCTGACAAATTCCGAGCATAGCTAAAATTGTAGAATAATTAAAATTACGTAACTCAATGATTTATATTGAGAAATAAATCAACATTGCGGCAAAAACTTAATGATAATTAAAATTATTAATTACTCTGAAACAAGTTCAAATTCATTTATTTGTACAAAAAATGTGGTCAAACAAGATGGTCGTAACTGTCTTATTTACTAATTTAATAATATAAAAAAAAAAAAAAAAAAAAACTAACGGAGGTAGGACACGACGGTATCTCCCGTCCGAGAAGATACTCCACCCTACAGAAGACCGCGGTCATAATAACCAGCGTGTTGTGTTCCCGCCGGTAAGTAGGGTAGCCAGAGCTCACTATACCCCTCCTTCCCCTCCCCTTCTTAGCCTCCCCACCCCTTCCTAGCTCTCCCCCTTTCCCTTCAGGGTGGGCAGCGCGTATGTGACACCCTTAGTGTTGCACACGTTCATAGGCCACGGTGGCCGCTTTCCATCAGGTGGGCCGTGTGCTTGTCTGCCACCTACGTAGTATAAAAAAAAAAAAAACTCCATCTACATCAAAGTCCTATCTCGTCGGGTAAGAAGTTTTTTCATTTGCTTTGAAGGATTTGCCATTTGTTTCTATTACAAAATTTTACTATCTTTAGGATTGTGAAGTGTGGATTGCAAAAGGTTACATAATTGTTCCATTTGTTGAATAATAGTAGAAATAATAGTGGCATACCTACGTATAAAATAAAGATTATCGAAACAGGTTGTTATGGTTTCAACATAGATTGAATTCCAAATTCTGTTTGCATTCCATGAGCCATTGTCTAGCGTTGGAATTAACTAAATAGGTAGCATATTCAACAATTAATGAAGGAAGGAAATGTTAAATGATCCTTCCTATAATTTAAGATCCTAATACTGAGGATTCCGGTGAATTTCAATGAAATACTCCGCAAAATGAAAATACTAACTGAAAATGAGTACGTAACTTTAAAGTAACCTGTTGTGTCATTATTTCAAAAATGGAACACAACACCTACTGCACAAGAATTGAATATTACGTTTTTAAAAGTATATGCAATATAGCTATGAGCCGAATGGAACGGAACAATTATTTCTTAATTATCTGTTAAGAATTTCTGAACGAAAATAAAACAAAAATGCGCGCTATTTCAAACTTTCCAAAGTTTGACTGTTAATTAGATTTTAAAGGTCATCCACTAGTGTAAAAGATTATGGTGTTTTTATTTTGCATGAATTATGTTCTCTCTAGTTAATTTCCTCACTTGATTGAAAAAGGAAATGTGTTTTTATTATTATGGTTCAGATCATCAGGTGAGATTTTTCGATTGAAATAAAATAAGTTTTGTAGGTAGAAATTATATTGAGGGAAGGAGGATAACTTATCACCAAAGTACGTACCTACATGAATAGAGAAACTACACTGCTTATCTACTCTAATGTAATAAATCTAAAATACAATACCAATTTAATGAAAAAATAAAGAAAAAAAAATAAAGCCTTTATTTCCTAGCACCATATCATTGTAACATGTACCTGTAATATAAGTACCTATTATTGTTTGAGTTGTATTGTTTGAATAAATTGTCTATATTATGTTTTAATTGTCATAATCTATTTTAATAATTTACTAAGGGAATGAGCTCCTCCTCGGGTGTAGCCTCCTCCAGTTGCCTCCAATTTTACCTATCTTTGGATAAATTTTGCCAATCGACTCCTGCTAGGTATGTCTGAGTCGTAAAGAAGATGGGCTGACGACAACACCAATTTAGTAGTACGTATATCAGACTAAAGTTCGTTATTTTTATCAAAGTATGGACCAAACCGTAAATAAATTCTATGAATCACATGAAAGTCCGTCATTCTATGAATTCGCTGTAGAGAAGCGATTGTAAGTTTAAAATATATTTCCTGATCGCCTTTGCTGCGACGAGAAAATCTCAACCGACATCAGATTTATGGAACAAAACACAACTGTTGTCGTATCCGTTGTCAGCTTCCGGTACATAGCCGGACATGTCGTAAATAAAATATTAAAACCTCTATGCCTACATTGTGTACCATAAAACGTATATCCAAAGTTGCGGACCGAAGTTTCGAGTAATTAGTACCAAGAGTTTCCTGCTGGTTTCGAACCGATGTGATCCATTGCTAATTAACCTGTAATTTTGACGTTAAAACGAAACTTACGTTTAATTTCACGCATGAAAAATAAAATAAATGACACGGATTTGGTACGCTATTCAGAACGAAGATGGCACCTGACAATAGACAGACCTATAACCCTAATGAAATAAATCTAAAATCGCGAAAAGTGTTTATAAGTTGGTGTGCGAGAAATTATCACTCCTTCAGTGGCCCCCTGAACGGGTGGGCCCTGGGCACTTGCCGGCATTGCCTTCTTGGCTATTGTGTATAATACCTAAATATTATTTTTATTATTATATCATTTAATAGCGGTAGCCTAGTGGGAGCCGCGGTAGCCTAGTGGTATGGGTAATGGACTGCTGAGACGAGGTCTCGAGTTCGATCCCAGGTTTACCATGGCACACACCAATGACTTTTCGATGCTTTTCGAAGTTATGTGTGTATTTATCGCAGGTTTATAAGTGCCTCGGAGAGCACGTTAAACCGTCGGTCCCGGTTGCCATACAAACATCTATGGCAGTCGTTACGGGTAGTTGGAGCCCTCAAAAGTCCAACCAGCCTAACTTGGAACTTCGATATCGCCATTGGTCATTAGACCATTGGTTGTGGAGGTCAGATGGCAGTCGCTTCACGGAAAATATCGAAGTTCAGCCGCATCACAGTTAGACTGGAAAGCCGACTCCAACTGAGTTGGGAAAAAGGTTCAGGGAATGATGATGATATCATTTAATTCAGATCAAAAATCCATACAATGTTTGTTAGTAGGTATTACAACTTATTAAAACTATGTTAGTAATTAGCCAAGAATACTTAAAAATAAATCAGTTCATGTATCTTTCTGAAGCATCAGGGCCGCCATTATGTATACGGCACCAATGCTCCAGAAAGACACCATCTTCAGCACTACCAGCTATTATTTTCAGGCATTTATTTGGGTTTATGCGGTTCTAATAGTAGCCTTCCAGTTAACATTGACTGACATCGAAAATATTGCACTCAAAAGCAGTTTTTTGAGTGCTCCTATTTTTATCTTATTACAATAAAGGGTTTTCAGTTCTTCCCAAGAACGGTTTCAGAATATCAAGTGTCAAACAGTGCTTAAATGGCAAAATAATTCGCACCCTTGCCCGAGCATTTTCACAGACATTTCGCAAAAGGTTCAGGAACGCTGACTATCCATAAAAAGTGACTGATTGCTAGGGATAAGCTCACTGGAGATTTAGTGAGGACTCCTTGTTTCGTGAAAATATTTTTGCTGACGATTTGACAGATGAAATTGTCTGTGGGACCTACTGGTGAAGTTTCATCATTTCTTAAGGAACTGTGTAAGAGTTAAGTAGTGCATGCATACATACATACATATACTCACACCCGTAATCCCCGGAGGGGTAAGCTGAGGTTAAAAACGTAATAGAGGGCGAGCCTATTGCCACCAATCGGGTACTTTGTGAAAAATATGGGTATGCTGTATATAAATTCATAACCGAAAATGTTGCAGTTGAATAAATTTGGATATAATAATAAATAAATAAATATTCTTGGACAATCTACACAATGCCACCTAGACCAATGGTAAGCATAGTTTAACTAGCTTGTGTTACGGGTTCTAGAATGCGGATGAACGAACATAGATACTTATTTTTTGTAAATACATACATATTATAACATAGAAGCACCCAGACCAATGCAAATATTCATATTCATGCGCACAAATATTTGCACTGAGCGGGAATCGAACCCACGCCTCCTGCGTAGCAGTCGTGTTCACTACCGCCACGCCACGGAGGTCGTCAATATTTTTTTTTGCTATGCGGTGTACCTAAATCGCAAGGAAATTAATTACGTGCTCAGCCGCACAAGCACTTCCAATTAACGTCTTGGAGAGTATCAGACAAAGTAGTTATAAGATAAAATGATTAAATAAGTAATAAATATTCTAGGACAATCTACACAACGCCACCTAAATCCATAGTAAGCATAGTTTAACTAGATTGTGTTATGGGTTCTAGAATACGGATAAACATAAGTAGGTACTAATAGTATACATAGCCACACTAATAGTTAGAAACAGGTGATAATTTCATTTAAATACTTTGCAGTTGGTGTAAAACACGAAATAGCTGAAACCTATTGAGTTTTATCGGCCATAAACCCACGCTACAATCAACGTCCAGCAATGAAACCGTGATATTTACTACTGGTTAATTTATCTTTATTTATCTTTCATAGCTCTTTGCAAATTGGAAAGGTGAAAATGACACAATATCTACACATTATTAGTTCGTTTATTAGTTACGGACTCAAACTTAGATCGGAAAAAGCGAATGTTTCGACAAATCGAATCTCTCTCTTACAGGGAGAACTTTCTGACCGCTGAGCCACGAAGCCTCGTCTGAATCATTCGTAATTTTCCTATACAACCATCCTTGGAGCGATGGTGTGAGCCATCTACCGACAATCATACGAACTATCGATCGAATCGTACATTTGATTGGGCGGAGTTATCGAAAATACAATGTTTAAAAGATTACTTGTAACGTTATTCATTGTGCCCAAAACCACGCACTTTACTTGAATGTTCTAGTAATAGTTGAACCCCAGAGTCACGTATAGAGAATTCGAAATTCTCCTATACAACCATGTTCGTATGATTATCGGTAGATGACCCATCGCCCCAAGATGGTTATATCTATACTAATATTATAAAGAGGAAAGATTTGTTTGTTTGTTTGTAACGAATAGGCTTTGAAACTACTAGATCGATTACATCATACTATCCAAGGGAGCGGAGTAATAATCAACTCAATTGAGCCGGTAAATTTCTATACATTAGCGCTAATATCGACAGCAAGTAAAAGTAGTATAGAGAGGCAAGTAGAGTCCTACAACGCGATAATCGACATCCATGCGGGCGAGCCGCGGGCAACAGCTACTTAGTAGGAGAATACTTTTTGACCTGCTTCAAGTTTCGGTCAGCTAGTCGTGGTCAAAAGCTGACTGACCACAGCAAGATCCCATATATCATGCAACGCGGAAGGTTAAAAGTGAGTGTGGTAATCTTGCCTAAAATGTATTTTGTGCAGTGGTAAACACACTAAGTTTAACCACATTTTCTCACTCCCCTCTTGAGATTGATTAGCCAGGGTACCTTGCTTGACCTATATTTTTATACGAATCCTAAGTATTCAATTCAATGTTCTCTACTAAGTACACTTGCCGCTTGTCTGATTAGCCAGAAGATTACTTGGTAGTATGACCGGTGGTACTGTAAGGTCTTAAACTATATGGAATATGCCAGCGCAAAAGGTTTTAACCTCAACTAACTGTTTAAATCTGCGGGTGGATTCGCTATCAACCTCGTATAAATTACCATATGATATTCAGTGGACTTTTCGCTTAACATACAAATACTATTTACATACTCATATAAAGGAAAATGAAGGCTTTTATATGAAAATAAATATGGAATTTTAACAAGATTACTTCTTTATGGTTAGTTAAGCCCTTACACACGTGGTTTTCTGATCACGTTCCTGCAAGTCCCTATCCAAGGATAAAAAGGAACCTATGCATCATCCTTTCCTCCTCCTCCCATCATCATCATCATCGGTGCCTAGTGGTATATAAAAAAAACTCCTAATATTCCTTTCTAAAATTAAACCTTTTCTTTCTGTTTTCAGGTATGTTGTCCATTACCCATACGGTAATGGACTGCTGAGACGAGGTCTCGGGTTGAATCCCAGGTATTACCATGGTACACACCAATGACTTTTCGTTGCATTTCGAAGTTATGTGTGTATTTATCGCACGTTTATAAGTGCACGGTTAATGGCAATAGGCTCGCCACCTATTACATTGGGACCTAAACATAAACTGGCGAAATGTGGGTACTAGCACCTCTGCCTACCCGTTCGGGGATACAAGCGTGAGTTTATGTTATCCTTTCGTTAGCCCTGATCACTGTCACTTCCCTTTCAGCCGCCATGGTAACCGCTAGTCCAAAGTCCCCTTTTTCAAGTCTAACTGTGTCGCGGCTAAACTTTGATGATTTTCGTGAAGCGAACGCCATCTGGCATGCACAACCTGTTGGCCATATCGAGTTACGGTAGTTAGAACAGTTATTAAACTTTTTAGATCTCCAACTACTTGTAACAACTGCCATAGATGTTCGTATGACTACGGACGGTTTAACGTGCTCTCCGAGGTACAACTAGACCAGTGTAAATAGTTATATTCATACATACAAATATTTGAACTATCGCGTTTTTTTTATATAACTTAGGTCGCAGACAAGCACGCGGCCCACCTGATGGTAAGTGGTTACCGTGGCCTATGGGCGAGTGTAACACCAGTGGAATAACACTCGTGCCGCAACCCCTGTAAGAACAGAGACATTCTGTGTCGTCAGCGCAAAAAATGTAGGATAAGCCTTTGGTTTTCCCACGGACAACATAAAACCTCTCTAGTGAGCTCTGGATACCCTACTCACCACCGAAAACACAACACAAGGTTATTACGGCGATATTCTGTAGGTTTACTAACGCTACGGTTCAGAGGCCTTCTCCATGTGCTATTTGGAACTATAACCTATCACTCTATCAAATTTCAGCCAAATCCGTTCAGCTGTTTGAATGTGATTTGTAACAAAAAAAATTTCAAACATTCACATTTTGTTTTTCTGGTTGGATCATTATTTTTACAAACAATGGAATCACATATTCATAAAAACATCTAACACCTTGAACCATAATATATCTCGTGAATGACGTCACCGTGAGATTTTCACGGGCTGTCAAACGTAGGGGTTGTTTTGTGCCACATATATTTCCGTTAACACTCAACTTACGGACATAAAAGATTGCAAGGGTTAAATATACAGTGCGTTGCGGTTAGCGTGGATAGTTATGGTCACAGGTTGGGATAATTATGTACAGATGGAGAAAATCTACGGAAAAATACTTAAAAAGGTAGCCTAGTGGTATGGGTGGTGGACTGCTGAGACGAGGTTTCGGGTTGGATCCTAGGTTTATCATAGCACACACCAATGACTGCGACGCTTTTCGAAGTTATGTGTGTATTTATCGCAGGTTTATAAGTGCCCGGTTGATGGCAATAGGCTCGCCACCTATTACATTGGGACCTAAATATACACTGGCGAAATGTGGGTGCTAGCACCTCTGCCTACCCCTTCGGGGATATAGGCGTGATAGTATAAAAAAAAATAGTACAGTTGGCGCCAAAAGTTTCTGGACAATTTGAAGATAAAATTGTATGAAGTGATGCCACTACATAGCTATTAGAAGCTATTGGATAATAGATCTACTTATCTATGTTATTAAAGTTAGGCTACTACTTGTATAAATTTATTATTTTCTTATAAATAAACAAGACATCGATATAGTTTATTTTATTAACGCTATCCATGTTACTTTTGGTTAAATTAGGCTTTCAAAGTCCAGGAGCTTTTGGAGAATACTGTGAGGCTGTGATGATTTTATAGATCATTTGTATCGTAAATATAAAACGTAAGAAAATTTCGAATGCTTCAGACATAGTCTAGTAGATCAAATGGCCAGAGCTTTCTTCCTGTAATGTACTGGTCTCTCATGCTCATGAAGTATTGAAGGATAGAGCAATATGGTGGACTGATAACTTGGCCTACCCCGGAGGGAAATAGGCGTGAGCGTATGTCTGTGTGTACTTACTTTCATTCTTCTTAATCATACCATGAACATAAACTCACGCCTATATCCCCGAAGGGGTAGGTAGAGGTGCTAGCACACACATTTCGCCAGTTTATGTTTTGGTCCTAATGTAATAGGTGGCGAGCCTATTGCCATTAACCGGGCACTTATAAACCTGCGATAAATACACACATAACTTCGAAAAGCTACGAAACGTCTATCATTTAGAGCCATCATATTGACTAAATAAAATTTAGAATTCAAATGCAGTTTAGTTCACCTTCATCGCAATCTTTATCATTGTTCAACAATTCATAGATTTAAACTCTATTGTTACACAAATAAGAAGAATTGCTGCTTACTTTTTTAAACAATTTGGTATTAAAATCAATATAATTTTATTAATATTTATAAGTAGAGACTTAACATTGACGATTGTACAAAGCTTTTAACTACTTAAATACTTTTTATTCAAGATTTACATCTGAATATTAAAGCCCTGGGAGATTTCCGAGAGCTCTCTTTTCGAGGATAACAGCTTCAATCAGTTTAATACTGCTATTCTAATACTTTTGCATATCATTAAGTGGAATTTAAAATTCTGATTTTCACCTTCATTAAATCGACCGTTCTATATTATTATTTACTGGCGAATAAGAAGCCGCGGTAGCCTAGTGATATGGGTAATGGACTGCTGAGACGATGTCTTGGGTTCGATCCCAGGTTTTACCATGGCACACACCAATGACTTTTCGATGATTTTCGAAGTTATGTGTGTATTTATCGCAGGTTTAATGGCAATAGGCTCACCACCTATTACATTGGGACCTAAACATAAACTGGCGAAATGTGGGTACTAGCACTTCTGCCTACCCCTTCGGGGATATAGGCGTAAGTTTATGTTATGTTATGAATAAGAATATCGTGGAGAATAAGAAACGTACATATATTAAGCGCAAAGTAATATTCTTGGAGGTTTAATAAACATTGAATCATCATAGTTTCGAAATAAATGAACCTATTTTATGTAGATTCACACCCATTCACAGCAGAGAGCTTCGATCAAAAAATAATCTCTTATTGATCGGTCCTATGCACAAAACAAATTTCGTGCACTCTTCTTTTCCCGTGCAAGCTGTGTTCTTGTGGAATGCGCTACCTCTTGAAGTCAGAAGGGTTCCCAACCATCAAGTGTTTAAGGGGAAAGGTAGCCAAATACTTTACGAAAAACTGGCAGAATAATTGGAACCATAATAACTAATTAGGGATATTATATTGTATGATTTTAGATTGACATGGTCATTTACACATTCACTGTTAAATTCATCGGGATATTTACCATGTTTGTTTATTTCGGTTATTCAACAAAATAAACAAACATGGTAAATATCCCGATGAATTTAACAGTGAATGTATTATATTGTACTCTCTATAATACACCTACTGAGTCTTTCTCTGCACTACCTTTGGTTAACTGGTAGAAAATGCCTTAAGGCATTAAGTCCGCCTATGTACTTGTGCCTTGTGCACGAAGTTTTATAATTTACTTGCTTTAATTATTATTTGCTTTAAGATGTGATCGTATGGTTCCTAAATATAAATTACTAGCCTATGCCTGTGACTCGGCTCACGTTATCGCTATCTAAGCGCTATCTATGCAACTTAAATTCTGTATTACTAATCATAACTCTGGTTCTATTCAACCTATTGCAATCAAACAAACGTAAGATGTTAAGTTGGACCAAACATCTTCCAACCAAAAATACCGCATCAAAATTCGTTCAGTAGTTTCTGCGTTCATCTCGGACAAACACAAACTTTTTACAATTATGTAATAGATAGATAGATGAAGATGTTAGCACTCTTTTAAGGAGTTCGGCTCATTCGTATTTGCTGAAAGAATCTTACTGCCACAGTTTTCGCCTGTACTTACGATTACACGATATAGTAGACAACATACCTGAAAACAGAAAGAAAAGGTTTAATTTTAGATAGGAATATTAGGAGTTTTTTTTATTTTTTATACAACTTAGGTCGCAGACAAGCACGCGGCCCACCTGGTGGTAAGTGGTTACCGTGGCCTATGGGCGAGTGTAACACCAGAGGAATAACACTCGTGCCGCAACCCCTGTAAGAACAAAGACATTCTGTGTCGTCAGCGCAAAAGATGTAGGATAAGCCTTTGGTTTTCCTAATGACAACACAAAACCTCTCTAGTGAGCTCTGGCTACCCTACTCACCACCGAAAACACAACACAAGGTTATTAAACGGCGATATTCTGTAGGGTGGAGGTACTTCCTCAGTCGGACTGCTCGATTGAGATGGATATACCGTCGTGTCCTACCTCCTACACTTCCACATCAAATAAAGACTCTTTAACTTACGATATAGATCTAGGCGTTGCCTGGCGGAAATCCATTACAAGAACATCTAATACAGTCCTGAGTCTGTACGATCGTATTCCTTTTCTCGTTCCCAAGTCTCCTTCAGAAAGAAATACAGCATCTTACAGTAATTAAGTAATTGTCGGTGCCTCGTTGAGATGAAGAAAAACTTTTCAACGACTCCGACGGCGACGGCTAAATGCCATTTGTATAATTACGGCGCTGTACTGCAAGAACGTCTTTATTGCACAGGGACGACTCATATTTCAACCAATGAATTTTAGTTAGATTAATGCCAAGAGTCGTAGAAAGTAGTTATTTATTGATCTATCTTTTTATCTACCTACCTATCTATCTGCTATCTATCCATCAATTTATCGGTACCATTAAAGTGATACCGTAAAACGGGGTGAATAGGAATCCAGGGGTGTATAGAAATAAAATGGTCATTGGAATATTTTAAATAAATTCTTTTACAAAATTTTAGCTAAGCCCGATAACAGATATTTCGTGACTCTGTTATTACTATGAACTAGTCCAAATTTTCGCTTGAAAGTAAATAACTACAGGGTTTAGCTGACCATTTCATTTCTATTCACCCTTCAATCTCTATCCACACCGTTTTACCGTAATATTGTTTTTTTATTTAATGGTACTGTTCATTCGCATCCAAGTTTAACAAGTAATGCACGTCACTTCATCCGACCACACATTATTGTCCATAGAAATAAAATAATATCAGTCCCCAAATTCGTTCGCAGAATGACCTCCATCCTCCATAAGCGCGGGCCTGGAGGTGACGGGTGGCCGCCTATCACCCTAGCAGAAGCAGGCCGCGGTGGTCGCTAAATGGGCCACTTCACAATCGGGGGCTATACTGGGGCACCGTGATCCCTACACTTGAAGAGGGTTATCTCGAAAGAGATGGCCCGGGGTCTGCCAGGGTGCGAGGGATTTGTTGGTTAGTATCTCACCTCTGACAATTATGGACCCAAACACGGCGTGTGTTTTCGTCAGTTCGTGTCCGACATAATCTCCCCAATTCGATCATTTGTCTTAAACATTTGTTCATTGCATAAATTTTTGCTCATAAATTACTTCTTAAACCCTGAAATGGCTCCATTAAGAAGCCACAAGCATTATCCTTCTCATCATTCTTTAAGCCTATTCCCAACTCAGTTGGGGTCGGCTTTCTAATCTAACTAAAATGCGGTTGAACTTCGATATTTTCTTTGAAGCGACCGCCAACGTCCGATGGTTCACAACCAAATTGGCGATATCAAAGTTCTGTAGTTAGGCTAGTTGAACTTTTGAGGGATACAACTACCCGTAGCAACTGCAATAGATCTTTGTATGGCAACCGGGACCGACGGCTTAACGTGCTCTCCGAGGCACGACCAGACCAGTGCAAATAGCCATATTCATACATACAAATATTTGCACTGAGGAGGGATCGAACTCGAGCCTCCTGCGTATTAATCGCGTTCACTATCGCCACGCCACAACAATAAACAATATTATAATATTCAAACTGCTGCAGGCGTGTGCAGTTGTATGCGGTCGGCTACGGAATCATACCTTTATGATAGGAAAAGTGTGAACCTTTATATACGTCCGCCCCGGCCTCAACTCTCAATTCAATCCGTCCAAAACACCACAGCTAAACCTTAATGAAAGCCTTTTTTATTTTTAAACGTACAAAGAAAACAAAATGATTTTCGTTTATTGTTCTTTGTTCGTTTGTTGTTATTCTCTTTGATGTCTTTGTTGTACGTTATCTGTGAGTTTTATTACAATAAATATATAAATAAGAAAAAGAAAAAAAGAAAAAATCTCTTGTTTCTAATAAATATTTGTTTTTAAAAAACATTTGATACATTAATACATGTTTACACAAAATAATTCAGGGCGAATGAGCAAAGAAAAATAAAATCTTTCGATTAGGTATATTTCGCACCAATCGTTTGCACCCACATTTCGCCAGTTTATGTTTTAGGTCCCAATTAATGTCCCGCGACGAGCGGAGGCGACTCGGACGTCGGAGGTCGCAGAATGACCTCCGTCCTCCATGAGCGCGGGCCTGAGGGTGACGGTTGAAGCCGCCTGTCACCCTAGCAGAAGCAGGCCGCGGCGGCGGCGCTAAGCGCGCCTGCCCATACCCGGGGACTGGACGGGGACACCGTGGTCCCTACACCCGACGGGGGTCATCGTGAAAGAGACGGCCCCGGGTCTGCCGGGGTGCGAGAGATATGTTAACTACTATCTCACCTCCGGCAACTAAAGACCCAAAGATGGCGTGCGTTTTGGTCGGTTCGAGTCCAACATAACCTCTCCAACCGCCCTCGGCGGAGAAGGGGGGTATCCGTGGGGATTTTTCGCACGAAAAAAAAAAAAAAAAAGAAGGTCCCAATTAATGTGATAGGGCGAGTCTATTACCATTAACCGGGCACTTCTGACACGGTCACGGTAAAATGTTACGTAAATGTAGACGCGGCATATGGCACAAGTTAGTTAAACGCATACTGAGGACCTCCGTGGTGGGGCGGTAGTGAACGCGACTGCTATGCAGGAGGGGCGCGGGTTCGGTTCCCGCTCACTGCAAATATTGGTGTGCATGAATACGAATATTTGCATTGGTCTGGGTGTTACTATGTATATGTACAAAAAGTATCTATGTATGTTAATCCGCATTCTAGAACCCATAACACAAGCTAGTCAAACTATGCTAACTAGGTCTAGGTGCCGTTTGTAGATTGTCCTAGAATATTTATTTATTTATACTATCGTGAGAGTGAAAATATTTGCAGAAAAAAAGATTACCGCGTGAGGTATCAACGCCATAGGGATCAAAGTTTGGGAAAATAGATCCGGAAGGATAAGGAACCCTCTTTGCTTTTAGATTGTTGTCTGAAGATAAGCATCTGTACCAAAGGGCCCTGTCTCACTCACACTAAAAGATTATATCTCACTCTACGGATTAAAGTACAGGCAGTTACAAAAGTTGTATACTTTCTAAATATTTTATTGTCAGTTTAGCACCGAAATTGCTTTGACCTGTACTATTATATAATTGTTAAAAGTTTATGTTTGTCCGTGATGTAGATGCAACCGTGGTTAACACTGTGATGATCAGTTTACTTAAACTGTAGAATTTAAGTTAACCAAAGTCAACATTTCTGGCGGTGAACAGTAATCAAATTAAAATCTAACATGTAGGTATAAGATATAAGATAGATATGGGATATATATAGGATGTTTTACGATTATTCATCGAATATAAATTTAAATAATTCACTTCATGATTTTTAAATGAAGATTTTTTTTTTACAATATTTATGATTTGTAATCAAACACGAATTACGTTGCGTGATGTTATACGTGAGAAAAACATTGACTGCACTACAAGTAATATTGAAATGATAAGAAGAATACACGCACGTGACGCGGCAGAGCAGAGTTGACGTCACGCGCTCCCAGATTAGGTATACCGGTTGATTTTATAGTGGTTTCGGAAAAAAAGATTTTGGCCACAATTTTGATAGTAAAATCGTAAGGAAGTCCTAATTCTGCAAATTTTTTTTTTACCCGTCCCATACATCTTTCTGGTAACTGGCACATTATTGCCATACATAAAGTATTTTTTATTTTTTCAAAATTAAAACTTCCAGTCGATTTTGCTACCGAAACTGTGTGTGAAACAAAATATTCTTTTTTCCGAAACCACTATAAAATCGCCGTGTATAATGTGACCTTTTGGAGGAAACAAACAATTTCAGAACATGCTTTTTGAGTTCCTAAAAGGCTATTAAATAAATACAGTATTACTTATGGGACTAAATTTCTATGAAGAATAATTTTCACTTTCTAACAATTTGGTCAATCTCGTGTTAAGAAATCTAACTACTTTTATCGACAACTGTACCGTACGTAGTACCGTATATAAATTTTAATCAACCTCAAAACAATATCGAAAAGAAAAAAATAAAGGATTAGCTAAAAACCTTGTTGTATTTTTAATAAAGGCATCTTGTAAGCAAAGGGCAATAAAAATAGCTGTACTGTGTACCTTCACAAAGGGCCTTGTTTCGCCGCAAACAAGTTAGAAGGATCTAATTTAGGCTCTCATCAAAGCACAACGTTGCTTGGCCACACCTCTATTAATATTTCAAACCTTGCGAACAACCTTTTAAACGATATGCATCCCACAATCGCCGGACCTATATACATGTAATACATTACCTGTTATCACTGCAGTATTAGAACTAACATTTTAAACAAAGAAGCGATGGATTACTATGTTAGATTTACGTCGTGATGTAATTTTATGGTGCGGTAGAAGGTAGGAAACCACGATGGATGGTTGATTTAATACTACACAATGTAATTAAACAATAATTAACCAATGTGAGTTAGAACTCCTGTGTGTTGGGTTAGATTATATGTAACTCATCTAAGAGAAATGTTTATCGAGTTAAGAATATTATTAGGAGTTGTGGAATTGGTGACTTTTTGGTAAAAGCTTTATGGCAAGACTTATATACTTAGCAAGACATCGAATGGATCTACTCGGAAGGGGTTACCGCAAACCAGAGAATTACAGGCACCTGCGATTAAGAGGAATAGTAACCCTGATAGAGGGGATTATCCCTCCGCTAACGTAGCAGTCAGACTGTGGTTGACACAAAGGATCCAATAGGGTCGAAGTGTCCGCGTAAGCTCTAAAGCACGCACCCCAACAAGATAAGATAAGATATAGGTGTTCATTCGTCCCCTGATATGAAACCAGTTATAAAAAAATATTCAGTCAATAAACAAATAGCCACAGCAGTCAGTGGATTGCTATGGCTAATTGATAGATTGAGTGGCTGGACATAGGCCTCTATTAGTGTGCACCTCTGCTCCCGATCATCACCCCTCCGCATCCAGTCTGTCCCATAAATTTAATATAAGCTACATATTCATCCCCTGAAATGCGTGTGCGTAAAGTGCCGAAGTACGGAACCTAGCCATCTTTGAAATTGCCTCCGTTAAGAACTTTAGTCATTAAGTTTAATTACTTAAACGTACAATACACAATGTGGGTAAGTGATTTCATGAACACTAAACTTGATTATGTAACGGTATAACTGCTGTTTGTCTTTGTAAAATCGCTCCTAACCCAAACAATTTGACTTCGTTTAAGGAAAATACTGGTAATTTCTTACTAGATTTTATACTTACAAAGATAAGGCTTTTAGGAGTTGATAGAAACTTAGACTAATTCATCTGTAAGTTATAGGTGAATTGGACTAAGTTTGGACCATAAAATTACCCTTAGGGCAACAAAGCGTGCGAGTGACATAGGTACGTATTTTTACACATAACCTATGCGTGAGAAAATGCAGAAGTATATAAACCGTAAAACCAAGTTAATTACTTTGACAGATATAAATATTGCAGTGACGTCAATGTTTTTAAAAAGTCATTGGCACTGACATTTAAAATTCGGTTACAGGTTACGCGGAATTGGGTTTATGCCTATTTACGTCAGTATATTAATGTCTATGGTTTGATTAAGTAGAATTTTTTAATGTTTTTTTGTCGTCGACATCAAAACATCAATCAATTAACCCGCCCCTCACCGTACCAGGGGCAAAGGTGCCCATGACGCTAACGGCATTTCCCCGCTGAATAGTCACTGTCAACCTCTGCCCCAGGTACGAGGTGAAGTGAGAGTATAAATTAAAAAGAGACTATAAAGTAGAAATTAAAAATAACTATTATGTCTCAGGTTGACTTATTTTCAACTTCTAATTTGAAAAACTTTTCTACATTGCTTTCCTGTCAAATCTTTTAAATCATGGTATTAGTGAACAAAGAATTCCTTGTAAAATAGAATACAAAGATGACCCTATCTTTTCCCATGAATTTATGTCCAGGTTTTCCCTAAAGGAATACAGAAAATAATAATATATAGTTATTAGATCAACAAGTGACAGAGCTCCCTTTCTCTCTACTTGTTGCATTGCGAACCAAATTGTATTGTAAAACTGACCATCTTAAGAGTATTAAGTCTATTAACGCATAAAGAGGAATAACCATAGAAAAAGTACATAGTTTATACTAGATTAGTCTAGAATGTGCAACACATTATAATATAGGTACTGAAATAACCGCTTAGAGTCACAAAGAGTCACAGTGGGACCTATAATGATATCTTTTTTATTTTTATTTATAGCACGTCAATTTGACTTTACCTCGCCTGATGTTAAGCTGAAGGCAAAGTCTCACGAAACAGGTCACCGCTCAGCTTGACGGCCTCATCAGATGCTTTTGAGCCCCACTTAAAGGACCCGGGACTGTAGGGAGAAGGAAACACGTGCGGCGCCGGTAAGGAATTCCAGGACTTAATTTCATTCTAGACGCTCACAATGAGTTCATCATTGAAAACAAGCAATTATAGTCGAGAAGTAGTCCCAACAGATTGCCCCATAGATAGCTGTATAGGAGAATTTCAAATTATTCAGTCGAGGCTTCCTGGCTTAGCGGTTAAAGCGTTCCCCCTGTAAGGGAAAGATCACGGGAACGAATCCTGTCAAAGCATTCACTTTTTCTTATCTAAATTTAGGTCGAATAGTTGGTGAAGATACTAAAGAAAAGAAACATATGAAATAGGGAATATATATTAGGCATAGAATGGTAGGTCATGGTCTGGTGAGGTTGCAACTCAACACGTTAAGCCTGGGGTAACACCTGCAGTGTTTTGTTGATGTATAACCACCTGGATGGTATGTCACTCAATAACGTGATTTAAATACAGCTATCTTCTAATCTTCTCAATATAATACAGTTTTGATGCAGAAAATAACCAACAGTTGATACTCCTTCCCTAGCAGAAGATGCTCAGGAGACCCAACCGATGGCTTCTTAGTTGAAATTGTGAAAGATGGAGAAACAGGTCATGATGCGAAAGTACTTTCGTTTTCCATGATACGTTTAACAATGTTAACAAGGGATAGTTCAATTACTGTGAGTGTGATATGTGATGGTACATGATGCAGCAAAAAAATATTGACGATGTACGTATGGATAAAGACCCTTCTACTCTTATTAAACACGCACGAAGTATATAAATTTCGTTTCTATAACGCATTAGACCTGTGGTTGGTTCGATTACCAGAAAATCACGTATCAAATATCATTCTGAACACATCCTAATTGAAGCCGAAATTGATTTAATTCCGAAGCCATATCTAGCTTTGTTATAAGCGTTACATCTAGTGACCTAGTTTTCAGCCACAGGCTCATTTGTCATGCTAATGCAAATGGTTATACCCAGGATGAACCGACTTAATAAAATATTAACAGCCGTACCCGGCCTCTCTTGTTTGTAATGTCTTTAGAAATTGTTCGTGTAGGCACTGACTTGCATTCTCAACCTTCTTTTGTGTCCGGATGAGGTCCATTTTTGATTTTGGAACACACAATTAGGATTGGATCACTCACGCCCCTAAAATCATTCAGGCACATAATATGTTATTACATCAAAGTTTAATTATCTATACATACATACGTACATATGCTCAGCCCCGTAATCCTCAAAGGGGTAGACAGAGGTGTATTAAACACCCACATTTCACGAATTATGATCTTCAGTGGAATTCTTTGGAGAAATGTGGGTGCCGAGCCTATTGCCGCCAATCGGGCACTTTGTACAAAAATAACTCCTAACCAAAAATGTTGCAGCTAAATAAATTTGAAAAAAAAGGAAACTAATTACGTGCTTAGCCGCACAAGTACTACCAATTAACGTCTTGGAGAGTATGAGACAGATACCTATATCAAATTTCATTTATTAACCTTCCATATAAGCTTGTTGATTTTCCTTCGTAATTTTATTATAAAGTCAAAAAGATTTGAATATGAAATTGGTTTATTTGCAGACATCAAAATGAACAGGGAGGAATTATACCGTGAATGAAACGTCTCACATCTCAGCTAATAAAATGCGTAGGTCGCGAACTTGAAACAATATTTGCTGCAAACAATGGAGACTAATAATTTTGTAAACTAGTAACATCATCATCATCTCCCTGCCTTTGTCCCAATTAATTAAGGTCGGCGCAACATGTCTTTCTCCTGCACATATATTTCATCTGACATAGACTTACATCTCCAGGAATGGGCCTGGAGCTCAACCTGCCTAGACATGTTGTGAAATTCGTCAATTGTCGTCATTTCGTAGAATGCAATGTATGAATTTCAGGTGGCGCCTACCATAAACTTCAAATACGAGTCAATTCTAGACATTGAACAGTCTATTCTATTCTACAAAACGACACCCAATGAATTTCTAGTCTAGGAGGGCAGTATGTTAGTCAGACTGATCCCACTACAAGTGGACTGGATTCCTACAGGTTGAACCCCGTCCCAGGTATTTTGTTTTTCTGTTTTCTGTTGTGTTTTCATTTGAATATTCCCTCCATCAATTAGTCTATCATAGTCTACTGCTGGACATGGGCTTCTCTAAATGCTGGGAGGTTTTGGACTACTGTTTCCACACTGGATAGACGGGTGGGTACAGGGTTTTATTTCGAGTTATCCTACGCTCACAGTGATATCGTCTGCGTATTTTTCCGTCTGTCGCCTCCGCCTGGAATGGGCTGCTGATATTCTTTCTCCTGCACAACACGGATAGTTTTGCTTGAACCTCTATAAAATTCATCCAGGGAACTGGATTATCATAATAATTCCCGCTGAATTTCTTGCCTGCGTCTTCTCAGGCCCGGTTCGCATTTTGAACCGGTGGTAACATTTGCTAAACTAACCTATAATATATTTTTAATTTTGACGTTTTGTAAGTACTCTTCGGTCTATCCAGATTAATGACTTTTCAATTTTGATTTTGAATTTTGAATGGACCCAAGTTTTTTCATGCCGTCTTAATACGGAATCACGAGGTGACAAACAATAAAAACAATTAAACTGCGAACCTTGTGCTTTCAAAAATCGCCAAATAAAAGCTTATGTATAAATCATTTTTCAACCATTTACAATAAGATACATTTCACAAACGGTCATTTTGCAGAGTCAACTGATCTCAAAGGTACAGTCACCCTCTGAATTGTCAGGAGCGAACAAAGGATTTGCGTGGTAATTATGCCTTAGTTAGGGCCTATATAAATAACATTACTCCTTACTAATTTTACGAATTGTCTACATATTGATGACTGTTACAAAGCGAGCATTCTTAACTCTGCTCTCTGTGAATGTCCCAACTATAGACACAAAATATTATTAGCGTAAATAGACCCACAGAATCCTTCATAACCGCGTAACGGAATTTAAAATGTCAGTGAGTTGTGACTTGTGACTTAAGTGTAGAAATATTGACGTCACTGCAACATATATTTCTGTCAAAGTTATGAATTTGGATATAAAAAAAACATTACACGGTTCTTATATTCTCACGCTTAGGTTTTGTGTAAAGATACGTATGTCACTCGCTCACTTAGTTCCTCTAAGGAAACCTTTAGAGCCTCAACACGTCAGTCAATTCACCTTTAAATAACCCTTCACCGACCACTATCACTAAATAAATCACAAAGAAATTTACAAACCGGGAAACTATGTAAGAAACCAATAAATGAAATGTATTCACAGCGAGCTCAAACGTCCATTAGCCTCGCTTGAGAAGGGCGGTATAATAAACACACTACACACAATACACTTATACAAGCAAAACGGCTAACTTTGAAGGCTTTCCACGGTGTGATTTTACAGATTTAGTTACAGAAGACCGCGGTCATAATAACCATCGTGTTGTGTTCCCGCCGGTAAGTAGGGTAGCCAGAGCTCAGTATACCCCTCCTTCCCCTCCCCTTCCTAACCTCCCCACCCCTTCCCAGCTCTCCCCCTTTTCCTTCAGGGAGGGCAGCGCGTGTGTGACACCCTTAGTGTTGCACACGTTCATAGGCCACGGTGGCCGCTTTCCATCAGGTGGGCCGTGTGCTTGTCTGCCACCTACGTAGTATAAAAAAAAAAAGTATGGCACATGACAAGGAATCCAAACAGCTGTGCAGTGTGTATAGATTGTTTTCATTTCTTCAAATTTAGATAGGAAATAAGTGAATGCTTCGACGGGATTCAAACTCGAATCAATCAAATAGTTATTCGCCCCAAAGATGGTTGTATAGGCAAATTACGAATGATTCAGACGAGTCTTCTAACTTGCAACTTCTATATGACCACTGGTCATTGGACCATTGGTTATGGAGGTCAAATGACAGTCGCTTCACGAAAAATATCAAAATATCGTCAGACTGGAAAGCCGACCCCAACTGAGTTGGGAAAAAGGTTCAGAGAATGATTATACGCCTCAAACAAGTGCATAAATAAATTCAAAATATTATAAGGCCAGGTATCTTTTCATTCCCAACTAGAAAATTGTGCAAAATTCATATCTTCATTCGGCTCAGAGCAACGAAATGAAATATATTTTCTGCTAACGAATAGTATCTACGTAGCGCTTGGAGAGCCCCCGGACAATATTAATGACCTTACATTGTGTTCCCAATCTCTATAATTTAACCTGTTGGACAGCACAAAACCTTGTTATACTGGATTCTGAAATTTCTTTTATAATATAGATACAGAAGTTACCATCAAAATTATTACGTATTTTATTGGCAACAGTAAAAGAAAAATTATAAGTGAACGACTGTCGTAATATGGACATACTATGAGAAGATTTTTTTTTTATATTCGATAGGTTCGCGTTTGACACTATCTCATCTAGTGGTAAGTGATGATGTGGTCGATAGTGGAGCACACCTGCTTAGACGTAATCTATTTCCCTCTAGTTTTGTAGACTTACAAGTTTTAGCTATCCGCAAAACACATATTCGGGCAGGACTGGATTCCAGAAGACAGGCTTTAGGAGCAAATGTCGGCCCAAAATAAGATGGATGCATTGTGTGAAAGAAGATATGGCAAAAAAAGGAGTGACTGAGGAAATTACTTCTGATAGCAATGTTTGGAGAAGAATGACATGTTGCACCGACCCCAATTAATTGGGACAAGGGCAGGGAGATGCTGTATTTGATTCTTGAAACACATGAATGAATTCGGAGAATGCCGCAAGGCGAAACAGATTAGGTACATAAATAAATACAGTGAAGAAGTACAAGTGTGTTATCAATTATGTATAACAATGAGTTCCACCAAGTGTCATCAATCAACAGTATAGATAATCACCACTAAATCGCTTATCATTACATTATATCAGTAATATACCGTTTGAAAACGACACCCTAACATGTTCAACATTACAGTTTTTCCAAAGTTCTACCCAAACAACTAACACGTCTCGACGCAATGGCTTCTCAGCGCGTAATGACCGCAAGTCCTGCATTAACAATGAACTTGTTCGAACGCGAGCAGCCACTTTCATGTTACTATTAAATATTCAAGCGGTGTATAAAATGCTTTTACGTGGGCACAAACGAAAACGGTCTGGCCGCGAGTTCTAGTATTAACAGCTAGTGTGGTTAGGTCTACGAGCGACTTGCGACAAGGCGCTACCGCTACCCGCATCGCTGTATCTCATGGTATGGCATTAAACCGTTTTTTGAAGAAATTTGATATAGAAATATTTAAAACCTTGGGATCCTTCCCTACAGAATATGTTTCGTCGAAATAACTGTAGCACTAGCATGAACTCCTATCGAATTCGTAATGTAAAGTTTTCGAGAGAACGGAGCATTGTGATTGGCAGTCTGCCTCTTGTGAACCTGTGTGCGTGTGAAGCCCGCCAATCGCAATGCTCCGTTCTGTCGATACCTTTACATTACGAATTCGATAGTATTTCGTGCTAAGGCTACTGACATCCATGCAGGTAGATACGCGGACAATAGGCACTTACACATAAAAGACATGAGGTGTAAGTCATAATTTAACCAAAAATGCGTTTCCGTTCCAAGCCTTTATGCGGATATCCCCCCGCTGAAGTTAGGGAGAGTGATTACATCGAAATCTAGGCAAATAAAGTCTTACTGTCGTCTCGGGTCATCAGTTGCCGAGGTATAAATCCCTCATCTATGCCAGGTCAGTTTTACAGTCATCGTATTATACTTTTGGTATTATTTACACCTTAGGCCTGAATAAAAGCGAATTAGGCATATTAAAGTTACTATACGGACTGCGTTTCAAAGTGTTTTCCTACAAAATGTACTAAATCAATTTGGAATTTACGGAGAAGAGGCATGCCTCCGCCTCTAGGGTCGCTAGATACACGTCGATAGCAGGCGAGATTCGACTCAAGTACATGTCAATTCATGTACAGTATAAACATTATTTACACCGGCTTTGTGCCATAAGCTCGCATTATCATTCTATCTGAATCCGAAAAAAATAAAATTCGTACAGAACTGTAAAACGAAAACCGAAAACCGAACACCTAAAACCGAAACCCGAAAACCGAAGACCGATAACCGAGAACCCAAAATCGAAAACCGAAATCGAAAATATTACTTGTTCTGTATAATCTATGCCTTATACTAAGAATATTATTTTTTTATCACGGCCTACGCCTTTACATCGCTTGAAAAAGGCGCTGACATCACCGCCGAGAGCAAAAGATCATATTAGTATATTTTGTTCTTGTCGCTCGTCGCCCCGCGTTAGGCTGCCGCTGATAGCAGCGTGTCCGTAGCCAGATGGTTAAGTGTACCTGTTACAGGCCTGGTCACGCAATACCTGTAGCGAGACTGAAATATTCCTGTTCTTATAAAGTATTCGTAATGTACAGTGGGCCTCAAAACTTCCTGGACTCCTTAATATCCATATTAAATACTTTGACAGCTAATTTTATTTTTTTACAAACTCACGTCTATATCCCCGAAGGGGTAGGCTGAAGTGCTAGCACCCATATTTCGCCAGCTTATGTTTAGGTCCTAATGTAATATGTGGCGAGCTTATTGCCATTAACCGGGCATTTATAAACCTGCGATAAATACACACATAACTTCGAAAAGCATCGAAAAGTCATTGGACACACCAATGGTAAAACGTCATGGTAAAACCTGGTATTGAACCCGAGACCTCGTCTCAGCAATCCATTACCCATACTTCTAGGTTAATTTAACCAAAAGTAACATAGATAGCGTTAATAAAATGGACTAGACCGATGTCTTGTTTGTTTATAAGACAAGAAATAAACTCATGCAAGTAAGAAGTATTCTAAACTTAACTACATTTATAAATAGATCTAGTATTCAGTAGTCTCGATGACTAGTAGTTGTATATTGACATCACTACATACAATTTTACTTTCGAATCGTCCAATAACCACTTTTTAAGACCTGTGTACCAATAAATAATATGTTTTTAAAAAAAGCTTGAATTCATTTCCCGTACCTATGAATAATTTGTTTTTAACAAGCTTGCATTGATTTTCCGTCCATTAACTAGGTATGTCGTTTAATTTTCTGTCGGTCCCGGTTGCCATATAAACATCTATGGCAGTCGTTACGGGTAGTTGGGAGCCCTCAAAAGTCCAACCAGCCTAACTTGGAACTTCGATATCGCCATTGGTCATTAGACCATTGGTTGTGGAGGTCAGATGGCAGTCGCTTCACGGAAAATATCGAAGTTCAGCCGCATCACAGTTAGACTGAAAAGCCGACCCTAACTGAGTTGGGAAAAAGGTTCAGGGAATGATGATGAACTAGGTATTTCGTTTACACAGGAGGTAAAACTCCTACAACAACCTAACATCCTAGTGTCATACAAAACCTGTATGGTTCTCATTAGCAAAATGAAATCTCAAGCTTATTGTACCCCTCCACCCCCTCCCCTTCCTAGCCTCCCCACCCCTTCCCAGCTCTCCCCCTTTACCTTCAGGGTGGGCAGCGCGTGTGTGATACCCTTAGTGTTGCACACGTTCATAGGCCACGGTGGCCGCTTCCCATCAGGTGGGCCGTGTGCTTGTCTGCTACCTACGTAGTATAAAAAAAAAATCAGTCTAGAATGCTTTTCTTATTGCTAAGTTATACATAAGGTAAAGAGAAAATGTCACTTATGTCCAAGTGTGAAGATAAAAAATTGTTGAAAGTAATTTCACTTTGGACTCCCGTTGAACTAGAACCCTTTCCAAATATATATGAAGGGTAAAACGCCGGCTATTTTCGTAGTGATTTACATTGGATCCCCTTGATAGGTAAAGGTAGGCAACACTCTTATTTTTATTTCATTATTTTATAAAAACATCACAACATTATAAAATGAATCTCTGTTTTTCAACATTTGTCACATCATAACTTGAGAATGTGTTTACCGATGTCATTCAATTTGTTTTTAATGCTTTGCAGAAGATTCTTTTCGGAAAGAAAAACTAATAATATTAGATAATTTCAGGTAACTTAACGGCTATTTGAGTATTCCGGGCAAAGGTGTGGGCAACAGCTTGTTTACTTAATAAAAATTCAAGATGTCTAAATGATGGTATGATTAATAGACTGCTGAGACGAGGTCTCGGGTTCCATCCTAGGTTTTACCATGGCACACACCAATGACTATTCGATGTTTTTCGAAGTAATGTGTGTAATTATCGCAGTTTGTGATAAGTGCCCGGTTGATGGCAATAGGGTCGCCACCCAATTACATTGAGACCTAAACATAAACAGGCGATATGTGGGTGCTAGCACTTCTGCCTACCCCTTCGGGGATATAGGCGTGAGTTTATGTTATGTTATGTTATATTGTGTTATGTCATAGTTGCCTATTAACTGGTGACTGACCCTGAATATTACTAAACAGCTAGTTCAGTGTTAAGTCTGGAGAATAAAATACTCAACATTCAAACACTTGCTTGCAGATTAAAAATAAAACCTATAAAATTCAATTTCGTGAAGCTTTACGAAGGGATTGAAGTGAAACTTTATAATAATTTCAAAATTAGTGTTGAAAATTGAAAGGTTTGAATAAATACAGAAAGAATTGCTTTTTGAGATTAAATATTTATTTTACAAGGCGAAAGTTCGTAGACTGCAGAGAAAACGCAAACACGAATATATTGATAAAATAAAAGTTTAAAACGGTTTTCTGTTGGGGTACCACGGGTTTATTAAAATTTGTTATGATGTAAATAAATGTAAACAAATCAGTTCCTAGTAGTTTATTTGTGAATTAATATTTTTAATGACACTGGTACTAAATGGGGTTATAGTAATGTTAGTAGTAGTACCTAGTAACAGGCACTAAAAGGATAAAAGGTACATAAATATTAAATACACAATTAAAAAAATTTACGAATGAAAATGAACGAAGTTAGGATAATTGAGTAGTCGTCCTGGGGAAGTACCTCCACCCTACAGAATACCCGCGCTCAGTAGCGTAACCATAACTCACTGCAGAGGTTTTGAGCTAATTTGTCACCTCAATAACAAAAAAGTGCACTGGCATTCAGTGACATAGCACAGCTTCAAAAAATCATAAACATTTTGCGTAATATACCTCAAGAACTTTGCTCGTTAGAACTTTTTCAATTTTCTCATTGCAAGAACTGTACACAAGAGATTACAATTTTAGATAACTAATTTCAGAGAATGCAAGAAAGTAAATTTGCTATAATTATAATTCCTTCCATCTTTTAACTCAAACGGATTATTTAATCAGTTACCTTAAAATTTATTGCAATTATCATAATATGCCAAGATGGCGAGCTGCCAAAACTTTATTAATATCCACTTTAATTGACCAGTAGATCCAACTTTCCCAACCGTTTATTGACATCCAACCCAGTACTCATTAGCATAAGTAAAAATAAGTTCCGACGCGACGATTTGAAACAAAAATTGTATGGAGTAACGTCACACGCCATCTAGTGTAGAGTTTAATACTTAAAGGTAATATGTACATATGTATTATGTTAATAGTAATAAATATTCCTTTCCTACACAGGACAACACAGGATTAGATATCACCCGCATAGGGTGCAGAAAATTTCATCAAGAACCAAGCGGTTCGGTGAGTCTTTCCTTCGCCGCATCATTAAGTCTTGGAATTCCTTACCAGCCTATTTGTTTCTTTTTTCCTACACGGCCGGGTCCTTTAAGCGAGGCATGAAAAATATCTGATGAGGCGGTTAAGTTGGGCGCCACCATTGTAACAAATTCATTTATTCTCAGACCATCGATCCATAGTGTTAGTAACAATGTAACTTAAGAACTAATGTTAGTAATAAATTTAATAAACAACAAACAAACAAACAACAAACAACATTGTAGGCATGTTAAATTTTGCCTTCAGCTTACTGTCAGGCGGGATGAAGCACAACAAAATTAACAACAATGAAAAATACACTCATGTATTTTGCAAATTTTGCAAAATTTAGATTTATCGTCAAAGTTGTTTGCCAATGAATAGATTAGAAACTCAATTTGTGAACGAGATGTGGTTCACCAAAAGGAATTGCTATACCGTCTGTGGAATTTATTAGAGTCTCCTACAGCTCACAGCTGGTGCAGTAAAGCCGAATACAAATGGTCGGTCTCAGTATATATTAGTTTTGGTAATGAGAATAGTTTTAATAATAAAGAAGAAATGTTAGCAAAATATGTTGCCCAGAATACAATCTTTTTTCATTTTGGTATCAAAATTGGAAGCACTTTGAACTGACTGCAAAGATAGTGGAGGTCAATTTTCAGTGCAAATCAGTCAGCCCGGCCGCCGACTAATGTCGGCGACTTTTTGTCATACCTGACGAGGCAATAACAAAGGCGATTATGTAATTTAATCTATATATTTACCGTAAGTAAATACAACAATATGACATGTGCAGAGTGTATATAGATGAGAGAGAGAGACGTAACGAATAGACAATTAATAATAATAATAATAATAATAATAAATGTCTTTATTGTACACCAATATGAAAAAAATACAGAACAAGTACAAAGTAACCATGGTAAATACAATTGGCGGCCTTATCGCTCTGCGGCAATCTCTTACAGGCAACCATAGGATGGACAGAAAAGCAGGAGAAAAGTGTTTCTGGGCAGTTTGGTGCGCAAAAATATTATATGTAGAAAATAATAATATCTAGTCAAACACGACACAATAAGCTACCTAATATGCAACATGTACATATACACATACATACACACACCTATCACCATACAGACATACATCCATACACACATAATTAGATATACACAAATAGCATACATATAGACATAGGTACCCGCTATTGTTTTCAGCGAGTACCCATCCCAACAATAAAGAAGAAAGAAAGAAAAGAAAAATAATAATACTACATAACTACATACATAATAATAATTATAGTTCTCCATTGCTGTCAGAGGAATAAGTAGTACTCCTTTACCAGTCTCTTGAATACAGGCAGAGACTGAGCACTCCTGATAGTCACTGGCAATGCATTCCACAGCCGAGCTGCTTGGACCGAAAAAGACTTGTCGGCAAAGGTGGTGCAATGACTTGGTATTTTCAACCTCAGATTCTCCGATGATCTCAAAACCCTAGAGTGCGTGTTATGCAAGAATTCAAATCGTCGTTTGAGATAGGAAGGAGTTAAGGGATTAAATAAAATATTGTATAAAAGAGAAAGAATATGAGCATTCCGGCGAAAGCGTATAGGTAACCACTTGAGCTTTTGTCGAAATTCAGAAACATGATCATATTTGCGTAGACCAAATATGAAACGTATGCAGAGATTTTGGAGTCTCTCAAGCTTGTTAAGTTGGTCTTCGGTGAGATCTAGATAGCTGGCATCAGCATAGTCGAGGATAGGGAAAAGAAGAGTTTGTGCAAGCGCAATCTTCGTGGCAGTAGGCAGAAAATTTTGAAGCCTACGCAGGGACCCCGATGCAGCAAATATTTTGCGCTTTAATTCTTGGATCTGTGGACCCCAAGATAAACAATTGTCCATTAGTATTCCCAGGTTTTTAACCTTCTCACTATAAGGGACACTTACCCCATTACAAATCACTTGTGGGAGAAGTGACCGATCTACCTTGGTTATCATCCTAGGGCTACCGACAAGAATGACCTGCGTCTTACATGGGTTAACCTCAAGACCGTACGAGGTACTCCAGTTGCATATCACTGCTAGGTCAGCATTAATGGTGTTAATAGCTTCTTTTAGTCGGTCCGGTGGGGCCCGAGAATATATCTGTAGATCGTCTGCATAGAGATGGTAGGATGAAGATAGTTCGTTGGTGATTGAGTTTATGAAAACTGAGAAGAGTAAGGGAGAGAGAACGCCGCCCTGCGGTACGCCAGCAGTCGTTGCACACCAAGAGGAAGTAGCATCCTTGATACAGACACGCTGTCGGCGACCATACAGGTAACTATGAAACCAGTCAACCACAGTTGGAGATATGTTAAGAGAGCTCAATATGCCAAGCAGAATGTCGAAATCAACGGTATTGAAGGCATTACTAAAGTCTAACAGAGTTAGCACTGTCAGTTCACCCTCCTCCATACCTGATCTGATATCTTCCGTAATATGAACCAATGTAGTAGTAGTGCTGTGCCCAGGCCGGAATCCAGATTGTAGAGGATTCAACAGCGAGTTTTTAGTGAGGAAATTATTGAGCTGCGTGTGAACAAGTCGTTCAAGGACCTTGTAGTACGAGAGCCCACGACCAAAATTTTTGTCTCATAGCAATACGGCCAAAACCGCATCAAATCGATAGATACGATTATTCTGAACTCGAAAATACCAATATCAGACATTTTCCGCGTAGCGTTTGATCTGACCGAATTTTCAAAATTGTCAAAGAATTTTACCGAACTGCATCATAGCAATATGTCTGATTTGCAGACTGTAGTTGAATGATAGTTCTGAGATACCGGAAACATATTTTTCAGACGTTAGTGGTGTAGCGCAAACCCGTAAAATCACTTAAAAAAATTAAAAATGAGACAAAAAAAATGTCTCATAGCAATACGTCTGAAAATCTTTTTTATTAGTAAATTTTGTTTATTTGATGCGAACAAAATAATTTTCAGACGGAAATGTGAACGCAATAAAGGACTATATCCAAAACTGGCCTTCCATGGACACGATGTACGCAAATGTAGCTATTGATCGATAATCATATTTAATTTTTACCGAACTAACCATGAATTCTTGGAGTATCAAGATATATCTTTAAATAATTAGTATTTACTCTATTAGCTCACTGAAATATATATTTCTATACTCTTGGAACCATCTTTCTCTTTTCCCCAATGCTAAAATGTTGCCAGTTATAATAAAGACCATAATCGATTTTTTTATTTGAGACATATTAATATATCGATACAGAGTAATGTATGGGACACCAGAGTTTCATAAGGAATTGATAGGTTGACTTGATATAAGTATTGATTTGAAACCTATGACTAATTGATACTTAAAAAAAGATACATAAACTAAATGATATTGAATACGCGTCGAATGTGACTCGAATGCGAACGTGAAGTGATTCGATTTGATGTGAAGGATTTTCATATTATAATAGCCTTCCGCGCCGGAGTGGAAGTCGGTTCTACTCAACGGTCAAACATAAGATTTTTAAGAACGACTACGAAAACGTAGAGATATGTCAGTAATTATGTATTATACTCGGTTAATAATGAGCTTATTTATTTATTTATTAGACTTAATGTACAAGTAAGTAGGTATATATATATATATACATAGATATTCTCTACTTTCAACTTAAACTAAATAGTGAATGTAAAAATAAATATTACTTGAGTAAATAAACAGTTGCCAGGACATAATAAGATATAACTAAAATATAAAATAGCCATTCTAGACATTCGTTCGGCATTGATATCAATATTTTGCTTATAACACCGGTTTTCAAGCGATAGGGATCACTAGAAGTATTATTTAGAAGTATTTGATCGCTAGAAGCTTTTTTTCTTAAAAAAAGTTCAGTATCGTTAATATATAATGTTTTTTAATACCGCCAATGTTCATCGTACATGATATTGGAGATATTTATTGTGTAATAGTCGATATAGATACGAAAAAGTAGTAAATAATAACAATCTTTTAATATGGTCTCATCTTTGATCATTGTTTTATAATAATGGAGCTAAAACTGTTTCTACGCGATTCAAAGCCGAATTTATTTTTAATCGATTGAGTTTGTGTTTGTAATGGCAACTGGAAAGAAATCCGTTATAAAAATGTCATTCGTTTGTCATCTTGATTTGTGTTTACATTATTCTATGAAAGCTGATTTTATTTTTCATTGGAAAATAAATCCGGATAAATCTTTCATCACCGAGCCTGGCGAGCCTGTCGACTTTGAACCCGTTCATAACGATAATTCTGGCACGAATATGGGAACAGATCCCACGATGAGACAATGTGTGAATAGTGGCATCAACTTTTTCCAAAGACGAAGACATGTCCTCCGTTTGCAAGAGTTGGCATCTGTTATAGGGCAATAGATTACACCGCAAGTGCTATGTAATATGTTTACTGCTGTTATTGTATTGTCGGACGAAGAATAGTACCTAAGTAAGTTGCTGTGCTCTTGTCATGACAATCATTTGGTTTTTGAGCTGGGCACGGTACCAAGATAATGTAAATCCACCTGCCTAATTCCTGAATAATGTTTTAATAACTTATGTATCCCAATAATAAAGAAATAATGAATACAGCTAATCTTAAATTAACAAAAATTGACTAAATGCTATGGTCAATATATAATATAAATGATGAATTCTGATACAACCATATGATGTTATTTTATTTCTTACTAATATGAACTACCAAACCTGTATCATATTTGCCCAATTATTGTATGTCCATATCAGGCCAAGGGCTTATACATGTTGGACACTGTCCTTTGTAGACCGTTTTGAATATGTTAACAAATTTTACCGATCGGTATCATAGCAATATGTCTGAAAATTGTTGGACATGATAAAATAAGTTGTCCACATGTGCAAAAAAATTATATCAGACAAATTAAGTGTAGCACCTTCTCTATCAGACAACTTTGCGATACTCAGATATCATTTAAAAATCGTATTGAGGCATCTTGAATTTTCTGTTACAAACCAATGAATACGTTGCGACCCTGAATTTATTAGATAATAATTAACAAAGAATTTACCCGAAACCGTAACATTGAACTTGAAGAACTGAAATAAATCGCACAAAAGGAAACTGGGATGAAGTTAAAAAAAAACGGTTTATTCAAAGTTACAAAATATTCTCGTATTCAATCGCTGTCGGATTCGGAATCGTCGTCGAAACGTTAAACGTTATTTTCGTTTTTGGGAGTATATGCTACACTTAAAGTGTCTGAAAACAGGTTTTTGGTAATCATGGCAGCAATACGAAAAGTTGAAAAAAAAAATTATCCGTATTGCTATGATACAGGTCGGCTAAATTTGTTGACATTTTCAAAAATGCGCTCAGGCTATATGCTACGCGCAAAATGTCTGAAAATAAACTTTTTCGTAATACAATTATAAAATCTATGTACATTTTCACTATCAGACGTATTGCTATAATACCGACTGTCTTTTTTTTTTGACACAGCAGAAATGGCCTCCCACGCAGTTGCTACTCTTTCGACCGTTACTACACACCTAGTCTGGTTCAGAATCATACAATCTAACGATTTTATAGGGTTTTTGCCGTATTGCTATGAGACATGGTTTTGGTCGTGGGCTCTCGGGCTATTGGAGAGAAAGGGTAAGATGGAAATAGGACGATACTCAGAGAAAGCGGAAGGATTTTTCTTTTTAGGTATAGGGATGATTTGGGCATCTTTCCAAGCGATAGGAAATGTATTACTGGCTATGGAGTAATTCAGGATATGACAGATGACAGGAAGGATTTCGTCGATTATAGGGTGGATCATATTACGGCTGACACAGTCGCTTCCTACCGCGTTGGACGTTATTGACATGATGCTCTTCTTGACATCACAAGCCGTGAATTGACTAAAAAAGAATGGAGAACAGTTGGGAGTCGAGATTCTTGAAAGATGCTGTATTGCGTTTTGTTTTGTCATTCTATCTAGTTTTGACGACGATGAGAAATGTTGATTAAGTGAATCCAGATTTATGTGGTCAGGGACCGGGTCTTCGTGAGATTTGCCTACTCCCAACGTCTTTAGAAACTTCCAGACCTTTGCCGGATCTCCGTTCTCTACAGAGGTATGGATATATCGGCGTTGTGCATTCCTACACACTCTATTGCAGTGATTTCTGATGGCTACATATTTATCGCGGTTTGAATCCGAAGGACACCTTTTATATTTCGACTTGGCCGCCGCTTTTTTAGATATGAGAGATTTAATTTCAGTGGTAAGCCAAGGCGATGGGAGGTGTTTCACTCTTATTCTACGAACCGGAGCATGCACATCATACAACTGAGTAAGATTAGATAGACAAGCTCGGTAGATAAAAAGATTTGCTATTTATTTTGCGTATGCGTCCATACTCCTAATATTCTCTCCTGGACGCAGAAGCTTTAAATGTGCTAGTTGGAGGGCTTCACTCATTACAATTCGGAATATTTTGTCGATGGCATGTCGGCCAGTGTGTATTGAGCTTTCGGTTCAGAATTTTTATAATCATCATCAACCTAACTTTTATTCCGATGATAATCTAAGCTTAGTTAGGTAGCCGTCAGTTGGCGAGAGTGAGATTGCTAACGTGGCGATGTTACTAGGGGGCGCCCTAGTACGTATATTAGAATTGCCTATGCTCTAGACGTGGTTCAGTAGCTCAGTTATCCGAGGATTCTTCCTGTAAGACTGGTTGCGGATTCAAATCCCGTCTGAACATTCGCTTATTCAATTCGAAAATGTTAGCATATTATAGCATAAAAATTTCATTAACATCACTACATAGTATAAAACAAAGTCGCTTTCTCTGACCCTATATCCCTATATATGCTCAAATTTTTTCTAATAGATAGTGATAGAAGAGGAAGGTTTTTAAGTATATAACATCATGGTACGTACATGGTAAGTGAAAAATGTTGCAAAAATGGGATGACGCAAACGAAGTTGCGTGCTTCAGCTAGTAAATATATAAACAACGTTTGCATTCATAAATATGAGTCTTTAACTAACTCAAGTAACGATGTATACGCAGAATTAAAACCTGAATTTTAAACTAGCTTGCTTCTCCCAACACGGGCGAGGAAATATGCATTATTAAAAGATAGTGTCACAATTTATTCGGGGGTGTTTACCCCCCCATGGGGTGCAGTTTCACGCCGCTGCTTACATCTTCTCTTATTTACTGTACACTTAAGTTTCTCTTGAGAAAACAGATAGAGAATATATAAAAGTGTTATTCGTTCGATGTCAACAGTTATCGAAAGTCTTCGAGTAAGAATGTACCTACTTAGTCGCTTTAAATGTTTTTCTCGCAGAATAAATCTGGATTTCGTTCATGAAAATTGCCTTCACTACACAGGGTTTTCGGCCGTTACCTCGTGGTCATACTAGTTAGTCACACCAGTATGACCACGTCACGTTTTCCTCCAATAGAGGTAAGCTTTCATAAAAGCTGTGTAAGCCAAACCGTGTGAGTAACATCGGTAGTTTAGTGGTTGAGACGTCGACTTTATAATCGAGAGTTCCCGAGTCCGAATCCTGGCCTTTACACTACCGACGTGAATCCAATTTTAACACAAGTAATTTAGTTTAATGGCCGGGGTTAAAAGGAATATTAGTAATTCCGGTAGCTAATATCTTTTTTTTAAATCAAAGAAAGGAGAATAATTAAATCTCCAGGCTCTAAGGTAAAAAGCTCTTGCAGGCCTCAAATGAAATATACGCTAAAATTACAGCGATGAGTTTTAATTCACCGATTTAATTGAAATTTATTAAATACAAAAAATAGACTTGGAAATTGGAAAAATGTCTAACGTTCAGCAAATAATGGCGGACTCTGTTTTTATGAAACCTAGAATTAACTGGCAAGTCAGTAAATTGTGTTCATAACTCAGAACCCTAATAAACTAACCAATGCCTTAATTCCAGCGGCCGATGTTTTTGTATTCTGTTAAATATAGTTACTTTTCGTTAAACAGAAAAGTTGAATAAAAATGGTATCGTATAATTTAGTTGGTAATCCAATAAGAATTATCGTTCGCATCCCAAATATAAGTTATACTTATAAGCACGGATTTTAGACCTAAAACGCGAGAGAAACGAAGTCTTTGTTAGGCATAATCTAAGACTGGTAGATTGCAGCTCTATTTCCACTGACGGTATAAAACCTCTCCACACACACCGCCCGAAACGCAACACAAGGTTATTATTAGCCGCAGTATTCTATAGACCGGAGGTACTTTCCGTTCCGTCCTACCTTTGTCAAAATATTGCTATAAACTATCAAATTCATAATATTAGTAAGGATATTGAAAGGAAGGTTGGTACAGCCAACAGACTAAAGTTTATCTGGGTATTCGACCATAAGTGGATAAAAGGTGATGAAAAAGTAGACCATCTAGGCAGACAAGGACCTGCACAAATATCCACAGGTCCAGAACCATTTGTTGGACCCTGAAGCCACACTAAAAGGTAGCTCCTTTTAATGTGGCTTCAGGTTCTTTGGAGGATGCTAATAATGAACAGCTTAAGGAATGAAAGACCAAACCAGGTTTAACACATTCCAAGGAATTCATGGGCGAAGATTTGGGAAGGCAATCAAAATTATCAACGTCAGTACGGACTAAATCTGGGAAATTAATGGGTGCGTTTACTGGCCACTATTGCACAAAATACATTTTGAACACAAATTGGGGTAATGAACGACGCAAAAAGTAGGTGCTGCAAGGAGGATGATAAATCACATACTGTGCGAGTGTCACGCCCTAGGAAGTCAACGGATGGATCTTCTCGGGAAGGGTTACCTCAAACCAGAGGATTACATGCATTTACAATTAAGAGAAATAGCCACCCTAATTGAAATGGCTATCCCATGAAACATAAGGGCCAGGTTGGGGTAGAAAAAAAAGGATCCAACAGTGTCGGCGTGTCAGCGATAGCTTCAGAGCACGCGCCCCAAAACGAGATAAGATAAGAAGGATAGTGGGATAGGATAGTCTGATAAAAATATATATCATACTATCTTACCTAACCTTCAGATTTATGTGTGTAGTTATTTTTTAAAGAAAAAATGGGATAAGAACTATTCGCATAAGATGTTCTGCTCGGGGATTTGGGGACTCTGGATTTACGCGAACGATATTGAAAAGTAATGAGATTTCGAAGAGATTTCAATATGAAAGTGAATTCGGTATACTAAACAAAATATTACATGGTAATAATACATAAAAGTATATACCAGTGACGTACACAGTTCTTAGAGACGGTAGGCAGAAATAGGTTCGTCTATGGTGTGCACGCCACTGATACCTATCCAATATGGTTGGTGGTATTTAACCTTCTGGCGTGACGGCGGCATATTTTCCACCAAACTTTATTTGGTCAGGGTGCCTGTACATTAGACAGACATATCTGTGGAGACTTACGCAGGAAAAAAAAGTGTTCAAAACAAGGTATTATCGGCACGAATTTTGGACCTAAGTCACGAGAGAAAAAAAGTCCCTTTTTCCGTGCGCAAGATCCTTACGGATACCGCCTCCACCAAAATTAGTGAAGGTGATTATGTAGGTATCGAACCGACCAAAGCGCACGTATGGGTCTTTAATTGCCGGAGGTGGGATTATACAAGACATATCTCTCAAACCCCGGCAGACCCGGGGACATCTCTTTGAGAACCATAATGTGGGAACCATGGTGTTCCCATCTAGCCCCCAGATATGGGGAAGCGCAATTTGCGCCACCGCCGCGGCCTATTTCTGCTAGGGTGACAAATGGCTCCACTCGTCACCTCCAGGCAGGCGCTCATGGGGGACGGAGGTCATTCAGCAACCTCCGAAACCCGAGTCGCTTCCGTTCTTTGCGGGCTGGGTGGGGCTGGAGTCTTCTACGGATCCGCTGCAAGAGAAACGAAACCCTGATGCGTACGGATTGTTTTAATATACATAATCTATGATTGGTAGATGTGAGCTCATCAACCGCAGTTGCACCCCGTGCTAACATCAAAAAACGGCCCAAAAATGGGTACTGTTCGTATTAATGAACACATTTTGGGTCTACAACTACTGCCTAAATATTATATAACTGAAACATTCTGGTTTATGGCACTGGCACTGGCACATGTGTCACTCTTGTAACACATTCGATGGCAGCCCAAGCGTTCGGTGACGACAGATAAAAAGTTACTCTGGTGACGATGACGCCAGTTCCATGTTTTCTTTATCTCAATGATATTATTATAGGCGTTTACGTCATTTGATAAAAATTAATGATTCGTCACATTATCATGACAAGGTTATTGCCTAGTTACAATGATAATTGTTATAACTCTATTAATTGATCACGATAGTTTCTGTTTGTTCCCATGACTCCAATACACAACCAGCGAAGGTTGTAACTTATATTATACAGATATACCTACTTATTGCCATGTTCCGCAGTGGACGTCCTATGGCTGAAATGATGATGTTGACCTACTTATTATTTACTATCTTCTGTCATTTTTTATTTTTATTTTCTTCATTTGGGACACGTCTATTTGACTTCACCTCGCCGGATGGTAAGCTGAAGGCAAAGTATCAGGAAAAGAAGGTCACTATTACACACACATACAGTGTTATAATGGCGGCGCTCAGCTTGACAGCCTCATTAGATGCTTTTTCACGCCCCGCTTAAATGACCCAGTACTGTAAGAAGAAGGAAACACGTGCGCCGGTAAGAAATTCCAAGAAGAGATATTCACCGAACCGCTTGGTTCCCTCCATCTAAGCCCTGCACGTGTTGTCCTGTGTACTATTTCCAGGCAGTACTCCCAGGGCAAGGCGTTCCACTCTTTGGCTGTACGCATTATGAACTTATCACCGAAACGTTTGGTACGTATGAATGGAACTACCACCATGAAGTCATGGCGTGTCGCTGTACGTCTGCTCGTTCGGAGTGAAAGAGGCTTGGTGGAATCAGATTGTGCAACTCCAGTGCACACTCTCCGAAGTGAATCTGATAAAATATCGGCATGGTGGTAATGAACGCGAGAGGCGTGGGTGCGTTGCCCGCTCAGTGCAAAGTGGTCGCTCAGTGGTTAGAGTATTTCTCTATATCTATATAGGTATTTATCGCAGGTTTATAAGTGCCCGGTTAATGGCAATAGGCTCACCACCTATCACATTGGGACCTAAACATAAACTGGCAAAATGTGGGTGCTAGCACCTGAGTGAGTTTATGAGTTTATATGTCTGTCCACATTCTAGAATTCTTAAGATAAGCCAGTTAGGCTATGCTGACCATGTATATACCTAGACAGAGCTTGCAATAGCTTACTCACACATGACGTATATTTCGAGTCGTCGACAAGCTGTGTCACCTATGCAATCAAAGGCCTTATCAAGATCTGAAATATTAGTTCACGAGATGACGCAATAAATGGAAAGATTCAATAATAGTGTACCAGACACGCAATTAATTAGAAAACTTTGTAGAAGACAATCAGAGGTTTTGGTCGATTAATAACAAATAATTACAGAAAACATTGTTACAGATTATTGGAATTTGACAATTCCACGAACATTATTAACAAACAATGGTGTTCGTACCGCTCTCAATTTACAAGGAGAAGGTATAAGGATAATGGAAGAGTATAAAATGGTTATTGATGGAGACCAGGGTACACAGTCAAGTGTATTCTAGTGCACTGTGATGTGGTGATAGAGAAACTGGAATAATTTTCTTAAATCAAGTAAGTAACAATTTAGATAAAAAATTAAAGAAATCGTTAGATGGAATTTTGTGGAGAAACATTATTAAGTTTTGTATTAACAATTTGTTCTTCAATAGTAGGTAAATCTGATAAATGTCAGGTCTACTAGTCTTTAATCCACATGGACATTAATATTAATAGCGTAAATAGACCCACAGACTCCCTCAATACTGAATTTAAAATGTCAGCGACTTGTGACCTTTAGCCTGGGTTGCACGATCTTACTTTAACATTAACAGTGCAGTAAAAGTACCTACCAGTCAGGTTGCACCATTTGACAACTGTTAAAATGACGTCATAACTTGACGCTAACTGTAACCGGACACGCTCAAACGTCAAATTCTATCAAAAACATAACTTTAACAGAGCTACTAAATACTCTGGTGCAACACATTTAGTCAAACCATTAGAATCAATGTTACTGTTACTGTTAAATTTGACGGAAACCTTAACTTTAACAGGTAGGTGCAACTAAGCCTTAGTATAGAGACATTGACGTTACTGCAATTTCTATTTCTTTCAATATTGAAAATATGTAGTTTATAAAAAAATACCGCGGTAGCCTAGTGGTATGGGTAATGAACTGCTAAGACGAGGTTTCGAATTCGATCCCAGGTTTACCATGGCACGCACCAATGACTTTTCGATGCTTTTCGAAGTTATGTGTGTATTTATCGCAGGTTTATAAGTGCCTGGTTAATGGCAATAGGCTTTTTCACGCCGAAGTTTTGTGTAAAGGTACCTACTTATGTCACTCCTACATTTTGTTCCCCTCAGGATAACCATATGGTAATCTAAGCTGAACTATGTTGAGATCTTCGTAAATTCATGTATTGATTCCAGTATGCACTAGCATGAACTCCTATCGAATTCGTACTGTAAAGGTTTCGATAGAACGGAGCATTGTGATTGGCAGTCTGCCTCTTGTGAACCTGTGTGCGTGTGTAGCCCGCCAATCGCAATGCACGGAGCATTCGATACATTTACATTACGAATTCGATAGTATTTCATGCTAAGGCTACAGAGCGTGCGTTTTCGCATTCATTTCTAAGACGGTCTATTTATCGTTTGAATTCATTCTCGGAGCTTGTAAAATTATAATTTTCCTTTTTTACATGCAACGAATTTCTTACCCATAAGTGAAGGCTTTGTCTAGCATATTTTCAACAGCACTTACCTGAAAAAAAAATACAAAAAAAACTCAACTAAATAGTAAAATATATTAGCCTAGTCGTATAGTAATTTACCCTTCATAAGGTAGTTCGGTATTCAGGGTTCAATTAAAATTGGTTCCATATCTTTTAACAGCACAAAAACTGAATATTCATATATATGTATATATATGTATATGTATATATTAGACAGTTAGATTATGTTTCTGTCGCTAGTTTTAGATATATATTTTGAGAGGAGGTAGCACACGACGGTATATCCGTCCCAATCGAGCAGTCCGACTGGGGAAGTACCTCCACCCTACAGAATATCGTTTAATAACCTTATGTTGTGCTTTCGGTGGTGACTAGGGTAGCCAGAGCTCACTGGAGAGGTTTTGTGTTGTCAGTGGGAAAACCAAAGGCTTATCCTACATCTTTTGCGCTGACGACACAGAATGTCTCTGTTCTTACAAGGGTTGCGGCTCGAGTGTTATTCCTCTGGTGTTACACTCGCCCATAAGCTAGGGTAACCACTTACCATCAGGTGGGCCACGTGCTTGTCTGCGACCTAAGTTGTTAAAAAAAAGTTATTTTACCATATTTTCTAGTGATTTATACTATTTTCCTATTTTTCCAGCATGAAACTCCTTTTCGTCGCCGTGGCAATCTTCGTCTCCTGCGTATGCGGAGAGCTCTATACGAACAGATACGATCAAGTGAACTTGGACGAGATCCTTTCCAATAAGAGACTGTTGCAAGGCTATCTGAAGTGTGCCCTTGACCAGGGAGCTTGCACACCTGAAGGGAAGGAACTCAAGTGTAAGTACCTATTCTCAATAACATAATAAATATGATACGACATAGAAATGTTAAAAATTTAGGAATGTGTACACAAATACTATCAAACAGCTGGATACTTGTTTGCCAAGGTTGTAGTGTAAGACACATCGCTCACCAAAGTTAAAATCCTCAACAAAATAGTTAAAGATATGATCATTCTGTATAAATAAATATTAACTTTTATGATTCGAATCTGATATACACAGGTTACGATAAGGCAAAAAAAATAGGCATTGTTTGTAAATGTATGGCATTATCCATTCATTTATTGGCTCACAATTTTTTTTGAATGGTAAATGTATGAAATTTACCGCCGTTTGCTGGTTTTCATTATTATTGGAAGCAATTTATTTAAATGAGAGAGTATCTACATCCTGAACAAGCCTACCCGCGTCTTATAGTGATGTCTGGAAACACAACACAAGGTTATTCTTAGCCGCGGTATTCTGTTGCGCCGTGGTTGCAAAGGTGCAATTAGGACGGGAGATACCGTCCTGTACATGTCCTACCTACGTTATTATTTCTCCTCATTCCATTCTAGTGGAATATATCATACCTCCATCGGGAACCAATACGGCTTATTACATTTCGGATTTTTTCTAAATGCATTATAACTTGTTATTTTTTATTACAGTCTATATCGTGGACGCGCTCAAAACAGGTTGTGACAAGTGCTCTGACGATCATCGCCACAGTATCAAGAAAGTCATCAAACACTTAGTGAAGCACGAGCCTCATTACTGGCAGCAGGCAGTACAGAAATACGACCCTGATAACATATATAGAAAGAACTACGAAGAACATATAAACGAATGGTAAACATCTGTAAACATACCGATTATTATAGATTTAGGCTTTTGACATTGGAGAAATGTCAGATATTTTTTGTCATTTATAATATTTTTTATCAGATGCGATATTTTTTGTCAGGCGCTTTTAAAGAACAATATAATTTATGTTTAAGTTTATACATATATGAACGGCATAAACAAAATGAGCGAAAATATATTTTGCATTATTAAATTACTTGTAAAAGCGTTAGTTAGGAGAAATTTGGAAATTTTTATAGCGCACGCTATGCTTAGACATTATTTCGACATACTGTTTCGTAGTTTTTGGTACGTATCAGGTGTATTGAATTATGTGAGATATTAATGAATTAGGGCAAATATAATTAGGGTACAAATAAGGAATTTAAAAAGTTATGAATGCTAGTCGCAATGATCTTTTAAAAATCAATAGTATATTCCAAAGTTATGTACGTAGTTATATTTATTTATAATAATTATAATTTGTCAATTCGGTGTAGGCATAGACAATTGTACAAACAGCCGGCTTTCGCTTGAGAATAGACTTCTAAAGACTTTTTATTTATTTTAATGATCTGGAAAATATAGGAATACTATTATTTAATCCAACTAATCTTTTGTATGGAGAATGTTCTAATCATTTGAGCTGCTAGACCATATCTAGAACATTCGGAATACTTCTTCACGTTAGGATATTAATGTTATAAAATTTATTACTTTTATTTATTTCTTTTACGGTCATTTTCATTGTCATGTTCTAGTTATATTATGATGACTTCATTGGCTCAAAACCTTCACTGCATAGTATAAAACAAAGTCGCTTTCTCTGTCTCTATGTATGCTTAAATATTTAAAACTACGGAAGGGATTTTGATGCGGTTTTTTTTTAATAGATAGAGTGATTGAAAAATACGGTTTATATTGATGTAACATCATGAATCCGGATATGTATGTAACATCATGCTACAACGGGGTGACGCAGACAAAGTTGCGCGGGTCAGCTAGTATTCTATAAATATGATATATTGTTGTATGATCGCAGATTTGAATGGAGTATGTAAGAATTTGTACATAGAAGTATAACATTAAATATAAGTTATTTATTAATAAAGAGCATCATAAAAATATTTTTTCATTTTATTTCTTAATGATCTTTATTTAGGACTACCTCTGTGGCGTGGCGGTAGTGAACACGACTGCTACGCAGGAAGCGCGGGTTCGGTCCCCGCTCAGTGCAAATATTTGTATGCATGAATATAGCTATTTGTACTGGTCTGGTCGTGCCTCGGAGAGCACGTTAAGCCGTCGGTCCCGGTTGCCATGGGAAGATCTATGGCAGTCGTTACAGGTAGTTGGAGCCCTCAAAAGTCCGACTACCCTAACTACAGCACTTCGATATCACCAATTTGGATGTGGAGCGATTGTCATCGGAGACAGTCACTTCTCGGAAAATATCGACGTTCAGCCACATCTTAGTTGGACTAGAAAACCGACCCCAACTGAGTTGGGAATAGGCTCAGAGAATGATGATTTTTTGACAAGTTTTTTATATCCTTTAAGTAGATAAAGATTATTATAGATAGCCTTCATCACCTAAAAACTTGAAATATCAAATAGTGTATCATTCTATTCGCTGGATTTAACCGTTTAATCTAATTTGAATTACAACACATTTTCAGGCTCATTAATTTATCAACTATCGAAGATGATAAGTACTATTTATGTACAACTTTTCTATTTCTGAATTTTGGCGGGTGTTCTCAACTGACAGGCCGCTTTGACGTTGACAACATTCGTCCGAAAACGATCAAATACTATGGGAATGAATTCCAAAGAGTACATAAACTCTATTGCAAGTATAATAGATACTGCCATTTAACTAAATGTATTGCAAGCTAACACATTGTAATTAGAATTTGTTGCGTACAGTCGGTATAGTATTTAGTTATTTACGATAATTCAACCGTGTTACTTCGATAGTATAGAATAAATGATTTTAGACTTCACTTTTAAATCTACTTTTATAGATTTAGAGATAAAAGAAAAATATCTTAATATATTAAAAAAATATATCAGATTTATTGTTCTGCTAATTTTCTAACGTAAATGACTAAAACTTGCGGCTCAATTAGTAAACAAATAAACTCGTTTAACTTCACTAGCAGACGCTTCTTATTGCCGCCATTTTAATGACCGTTGATTACCATGAAGTTTGTTTAAATAACAATGTTTGAAAATGGAACGTTCGATCGTGCAAAGCAAAATGAGCTTTGTGTCTTTGAGTTACGACTTTAGATAGTAATATTATTATTTCATGATGTATTTTGTTACTGCACGAACAATTTTATAGGAAGGCAGTCACTGAACGGGTTCATTATTTGTTTATTCATTTCTCAAGTGGCTTTTCCTTTGGATTTATACCGATATCGGATTTTACCTCATTTAATTTAAAAGAGACGATGACTACCGTATTATTTCCGATAAATAACAAGTTTATAACAATATAACGAACTGTTGAATTTAACATAAACTCACACCTTTATCTCCGAAGGGGTAGGCAGAGGTTCTAGCACCCTCATTTCGCCAGTTACTTATGTGTTTCAGCAGTGTTTCGGCACTCATAAACCTGCGATAGATACACACGTAACTTCGAAAAGTCATTGGTGCCATGGTAAAACCTGGGATCAATCTTGAGACCTCGTTTCAGCAGTTCATTACCCATACCACTAGGCTACCGCGGTATATCGTAGTATAGGACGTGAAATTTTGTTACAATAAATAACTTATATAGCGCGTTTTAACAACGCGCTATATAAAGTTAGAAAAGAGTGACTTGCCTTCATAACGAGTACTTAGTACAAATGCGCGTAGTAGAGAATATTGCATTTACGTCATTTTCTATTGCGTGTATGCTTCAAAAAAGTCATTAGAAATTTAGTAAGGCTTCTAAAAAGTAATAACCTTAGACTCAATTTGATGGGTTATATTTTGATGTACTTTACTTTTATTTCTTCGGACCTAAAAATAAAATCGTTATACAAAAGGACATACCTACATCATACATAACATACACTTCTATACCCATCGCATCCAACGCCCAAAGGAAACACAGCGACAATATGACACGACTTTATACCATTCTCACTTTTTCATGCATTGGCTTTTTTTTCTTTCATTGCAACACGGCTTTGCGAAAACGTGACCAATTTAGCTCGTAACGGTTCGTCCACATTCACACCATACATTTCAACCATATGGTTCTATGACAAAGTTTCTCAAACTTTTAAGACAAAGGCTAATTTTTTTTAAATCTTCTATTTTAAAACATAAGATTTTAGATAGAAGACTTATTGTACGTTACTTATTCATTACTACATTATCTTAGGACTAAATATTTGCTGATACAATGCCTGTTCTATAATTCCCGCAATTCCTGATCACACTAGCTTATCATCTCTTCGAGAATCGGGATCCTTGGTGTCGATATTTCCAGCTACATTCAGAACCACAGTCGCAAGGATTGGAAACAAGCGGGGCAAAGAATCCTTCTTTTAAAGGTGGAGGTTTTGTCCCACATGAAGTACTGTCATCTTTTTGCCGAGGTAACTGCATACCAGTTTGATCCCTGAAACTCGTGCAAAGACGGTTCGGTGAAGAGGATCGTCCAAAATCCCATACTCACTGGCGTTGGCTCTAAACCTCAAGAGGGACTTTGCCTCACTGTTTGTTTTATCCCCTATAAAATGCTTTGTGAATATAAATCGATAATAATGTTACGTCATTCACACATCATCTACATATATATTATACTTTGTAAAATATAGCTTGGGTCCTATGACAGATGTCAAAATGATGTTCATAGGGATGTCCGAAATTCGATGAAAATATCGATACTACCAGCTATTATTGACGCATGTTACATATAATTAGGTTTAATTTAATTGTATGTATGTATTTGATTGTAATGAGAATGGAATATACGTAGCATACAAGGCGTCGGCACTCGTACTGATGAGAATGAGTGGAGTGGATCAGTGGAAGTTCATATCAAACAAGATGTTGGCGCGTGTATCTTATGCCTATATCATGGCCCAAGAGCCAAACGCGGCGTGTCTTCTTACAAAATCCAAAAACAGGTTCAGGGCGTTGATGGATTGAATGTAGGATTTTATTTACTCAATATTATTTAGAATCAAGTATATTGAAATATAAATATTATTATGATATTAAAATACCTAAACAATAGGATTAAATTCTAATAATTTTTTTCTTATATCAATTTCAATTTTAAATTAAGCTTTATTCAAAATACGGATAGTTCATAGTATGTGGTCACGATGATTCAACGCCCATCACTAATTAGCTCGGTATGCCCATAAAGTATGACATTGACAGCTACTACATTCAAAAATAGAAAATTCAAGACTTCATGGGCGGGATTTCTTTGACAGCTGTCATAGGACCCAAGCTACATTTTACAAAGTATAATGAATTGCTGTTCGTTAGTCTCGCTAAAACTCAAAACGGCTGGACCGATTTGGTTAATTATGGTCTTGAATTATTCGTGGAAGTCCAGACAAGGTTTAAAAAGTGAACAAATATGAAAATGCTCGGAATGGAGCAGCGGGAATAGAATTAGAAGTCCACGCGGGCGGAGCCGCGGGCAACAACTAGAAATGAATAAAAACGATGCGCACGCTCAAACTGTGGTAACAACCTCCTGTTGTGATTTTTTCCCAGTGACTATAATATTGGGTTCTTCAAGAAGGGCATTAAAAGGTCCATAGGAATGGCAGTACGATTGTGATGTGTATTAATTAACCCCTGAAATTGTAAAAATGTATACGACCTGTAGTGTTTGTATCTATGGATATATACACACGTACACCAATAGTGGGGTTAGCTGTCATTGGAGAGTTGACAATTGACAGAGTGGGGTGACGAGAGGAATTCGTTGGTATGCGTGCCTACAGAGAAATATACCTGCGCTATTGAGTGTAGTAGTGAGCCAGTGCTTTAATTATATTACTAGAACGGAGTATTCTACACGTCCAAATATGCTACCACCATTTAAAAAGTACCTACCCACACAAATGGTATGTAAGCACGTCATGTCGTATTATTATAACATTCTCACGAATTTCCTCATAATATACAACAAATTATAAAAATGTAGCGATCCTTATCTTTACTGCTTTATAATGTTTAGCTAAATACAGAAAAAAGTCGCACCCGTGTTCCTAAGAAATAAATATAATTAATTTATATATTTTCCGGGCAAATGGCGTGCGCGATATTAGCTAAGTGAGCCTGTACATGTAATTTCCATTTTACTAATTAGGTAGTACTTCCATAAAACTATCTCTTGGAAGATTTAGGCGTTCGATTCTTTTTTGTATATGTATCGGATATTAAAGTAGGCTGTTATATGGCGGAAATCTATTAAAAGAAAATATGTTGGAGGATAGAGGGGATCCCGCCACTCACTGACGGTTTAACAACCTCAGTCAAATTAAAAAAAAAATTGCTTTGCCGTAAATTTTTTTCATGCCAATACCTATGTTCCTACCATGAGTACTACCAGAGGCATTCGGCTTCGGGAGCGTCCCCCTTACACCCCGTATAGTAGTATATATATATATAGGTTTATTATTTTAAAAACAAAATGTAATAATTTTTCCTTCTGCTGTATTTTTTTCACTGGCAAGGATTGTTTTGTAGAATTCTGAGTGAAACCCAATCTGGAATTCATTGTATTTTTTTCCATTGTTTTATTTAATCTGGCAACCCCAGCTGAGGTCCCAAAACAATGAGCCGTAAAATTAGATTCTGGTGGGATTTTGTTTTCAATGCAATTTTTGTAATGTTATGGTTATTTCTTTTTTTTATTACGTTTATATTTTCTCCTACTATATACAGTTGATACTATGGACAGTTTTATACTTTAGACCTCCGCCCTACACAATACCGCGGCTAATAATAACCTTGTGTTGTGTATCCGGCGATGAGTAGAGTAGACAAAGGTTTTGTGTTGTCAGTGGGAAGACCGAGAAACCCTTCTTTGTTTTCTGCACTGACAGCACAGAGACTCTGTTAACCTTCTCCCCTTCCCCCCTTCCCTTTCCCCGCTCTTCTCTATATGGTCGACAGCATGAATGTGACGCCCCTGGTGTTGCAAACGTCTATATGCCACTGTAACCAATTTCCATCAGGTGGGTTGCGTGCTTGTCTCCCACTTAAGTGGTATAAAAAAACCTGAAAGTGCCATAACAACTAAGTACAGAGGCTCTCGAAATGGGCTCTAAAATGATAATAACAATCTGCCTAATTATCTTAATTTGATGCACCAATTAAAGATTCGACAGTGAAAAATGAAAAAAAAAGCAACAATTATAATAAATTATATCTATCATAGGTCTCTCCCAAGGGTTTCCTACTTTAGTGCGAAAGTCGTTTAATGTCGGACTTTGACCTATTGTTTTCACGCTGGTCAGACGGGTAGGCAGATTTTATTTCGAATGTTGTTTCTCTTGCAGTGATATCATCTGCGTATTCCGTTAGTCGCCTCTTACGATACCTTTCGGGTTAGATGGGGTGGTATTTTTTCTCGGTCACCACCCGAATGATAGAGTGGATATAGTATCCCCCCGTCACCAAATTTAATCAAAAATAAGCAGACCAAAATTAAGTAACTAAGTGTATAGAGATGTACAAATCATATGCCTTGGTTTAATCAAAGTTTATGAATAGAACATGAATATGCACTAGACTTGTCCTAGTTTGTGGTAATAAATTATGAATCTTAGGGTGCTGTAATGCCGCGTCCACATTTACGTAACATTTTGCCGTGACCGTGTCAGAAGTGCGTGTCCGCCGCGTATTCAGCTGCGTGATAGTTGAGTTTAAATGAAACCATCGATCGACTGGTGGCCGTGTCAGCACAACTCTAATTCGTGTGCCCAAGTGCCACAAGTTGTTACGTCCTCTCTCAACATTTTGTCTCGATATCACGGTGTCCGGTCCGTTGTTCATGTCACAAATCTGAACGCACCTTAAGATGGCCGCAATGCGCGCTCCTCCCTATCCGGGGAAAGATGTGGATACTGAAGTCCCACATCTGAGAGGGCCTTCGATGGCTCTGTGTCAGCCAGGGTGAAAATTATATACCCATGGCTATCTGCTGCCAATGCTGGCTTTGGTCTTTCCACGAAACTCAGGCAGGTTGGCAAAGGGGTTTATTTTGAGTTATCTTCACTGCTGGCTTTAGACTGTCTACGAAAGTCAGGCGGGTTGTCAAAGGGGTTAATTTCGAGTTATCTTTGCTGCTGGCTTTGGACTTTCCACGAAAGTAAGACGGGTTGGCAAAGGGGTTTATTTCGAGTTATCTTTCTCTCGCAGTGATATCGCCTGCGTATTTTTCTGTTTGTCGCTTCTTAAATAGTTAAATAGTAACTAAAACGATAGTGAAATCTTCAATAAGTCCCTAGCACCAATCTGTCAAAAGCATAAGTCCACAAACATTGTTCAACATCAGCTTCTCAATTATTTTTACTGCCTTTATTTTCTTTTTTCAAGTCAGTAAAAAAAATATTATTGTTTCAAACTGTGCAGTGACGACATTTTCCACTTAACCCGTAAAAACACATTCAACTTTGGAGTTGTATTAACTGTTTTTGAAACCTTTTACGGGAGACCTTCGGCACAAGGGGCCCGTAAATCAACAAAACGCACTAAATACCTGTGTTGTGTTTGCACTTCGAAATTGTTTGCTCGGGCACTGTTATTGTGCGGGTTGTTTTCTACAGAAACAAAACATTGTGCAAAATTACAAGTAATAATGTTTGTTTGTTTGTTGTTGGAGCTGTATTCATTTATTTATTAGTTTTTTTAAAATTAAGTCACGTCAATATGACTACACCTCGTCTGATGGTAAGCTGAAGACAAAGTTTTAGTCACCAATACAAGTCAAGGTCGCCAATACAAACACATAAAATGTTACAATGTTACACAGCTTGACGGCCTCATCAGATGCTTTTTCACGGCCGTCTAGCTGAGCGCCACCATTATAAGATCGTACATGTTTGTAATGGTGGTCACCATTGGCATTGCTTCCCTGAAACTTTGCTTTCAGCTTGCCACCAGAAGCGGTGGGGTCAAATTGAGGTGTTTTGATTGTGCGTTGATGATTCAGTCAGTTAGTTGAAACACTATACCTATGTGGTTGCATGAATATCATAAGCATAATTAAAATAAATAAAATTCCTTATCTTTAGACAAATAAATCGTTAGATTCGAGAAAGCTGCTACAGGTGATTCGCCTACGCTCGTAGCAACTGTAGCAAATACCGACTGACCGCATTGTGGGTCGTAGAAGGCTGATGTCTCTATCGGCTACGGCTATGTAGGCGTAATTTCGCGTAGCTCGTAGCAAGAGGGTTAATGAACCAAACAAATTAACTTTTATACCTATTTATACTTTCGTTAAGTAAAAAGTTTCTGAATTAGTATATTTTGTATCAAATATTGTATTGACAGCTGTGGACATTATATTACCCAACTATTTAGTTATACCTACACACTATAATGGTGTCACTAACCATCAGGTGAGATGAAGTCAAATTGACGTGTCCCAAAAAAATTTTTTTTTAATACATACATAACAAAACATTATTCGAAATGGAACCGATATCGCGACCTGAAATACACTCCATTTTTTATCAATTTTTTTTGAAAAATATTATCAAGCGAAATTACTAATATTCCCTCTAACCCCTCTAGTTAAGCTCAATGGCTATGTTAGTAGTGGGGTCACATCGGTAGTGTAATGGTCCGGATTCGAACCCGGGATACTGTCGTGGAACCTGTCGATAGTAAGGCGGACTACTTAACCACTAAGTTACTAACGCTTTAAACCATGCGATACCAATCATGCTATGAAATGTGGTATCATCACGTATAAGCAGGTACCATAGGTGAGTGACCTTAACTTTAAACTTATATCTACTTATCAAACTTCCGACTCATTAAAATAAGTAGTAGTTCAACAACTATTTCTATAATGATTCAGTAATCACGCAGCGTTTTAAGGTTAAATAGTTTTTCGCGTGTGTTAAGTTGAACTATATAGCACTAACGACACATAATAAAATAACCCGGTATCGCCTGCGTTTAACCCTTTTAGGCTCGCAAGGGATATCACAAGGTCAATTTCTCGTAAGAAAAAAAAATGTTGAAGTCTCGATCTGTCAAAATCAAATTAATATGTCAAAAAACTACGGAATGTAAAAAACAAGTGGAAATGTGGAAGTAGATGGGGTACGCGTGTCAGCAATATTGAATCTCTTCAAAAAAAAATTAAAGGTTTTGTATTTAGAATACACTAACTTACTTTTGAAATAGCTTGTTGCTTGCTTGTTCGATTAAAGGCATGAAATGTCATAAATATTTTTTTATCTATGGCAACGTTATCCCCTCCTACCCTATCTCATATCGGCTTTAATACAATCACTACATACGAGTAGTATAAAAAAAGTCGTCTTATGTCCCTTTGCATGCTTAAATGGTTTAAACTACGCAATGGATTTTGATGCGGTTTTTTAATAGATAGAATGATTAAAGAGGAAGGTTTATATGTATATAACATCATGCTACGACCAACTACAGGTGCAGAGCAGGAATGAAAAATGTTGCAAAAACGGGGTGACGCAGACGAAGTTGTGCGGGTCAGCTAGTATTATATATACAAACACTCAGACCAATATATTCATATTCATGCACACAAACATTTGCACAGAGTGGGAGTCGAACCCGCGCCTCCTGTGTAGCAGTCGCGTTCACTACCGCCACGCCACAATGGCAGTTTTTGTAATCGCAGTGGCTTGACAATATTTAACAATTAGTCGAATCGGGATACTAAAATCAGTTAATGTTTCCTTCAATAATAACTCCTTTTACACAATTACCCACGCATACTTTAAAAACGTTATACATTCCATCTGAATAGGTACCGTTGCCAGAATATAATGGATATGAAAAAATAAAACTTTTTGTTGGCCGTCAAAGTCGATTAAACGTCAATTGAGAGCAAATTGGCGGGCGAACCACGCGTGGAATATAGGATGAGGGTTTGACGCATATGGAAAATTAATCCAATTACGTTTTGATTTACTATAAATCGATACCTAACTACGTTAATTGCTTTAAATTTAGTTAGTTTACATTTTGGTCAGAAGTATTTTAAACGTAAGTGAATATTGTGAGCGTGGGCTTGTGGTGTGTTGTATTAGTAGTTGCGGTCATATTTCGATATTAATACTTAAACACTAAACAAAATTAAAGCTAACTTTCCAAACGTGTATTTGAGTTTTTATTTACTTCAATGCATAGACAATATAGACAAGCTGTTTAGAAAAAAAACAAGGTCACAGATTTTTATGAGGCGGAAATGGAATTTGAAATTGGAATAGGTTGCAGAAACTAGATACCTAAAGGAACCAATTAATTATGAACCCTATTTTAATAGTCATAGTGTATCTTTTCTTAGTGCCCTTTGTCTGATAAACATAAAGTGGTGCCATTCGTAATAATTTTTTTTGTTCTATACAGTCTATGTCTAGTATTATTTGAATATGTATTAATTAGATTCGCCTTGACTAAAGCTAATCTCCAATCCCTATTCAGATTTTGCTCACTATTAAAATGCCATCAGAACTAAACGAACTCGGAAAAATTGAACTCCGTATATTCTCTTTGATACTGATTTTTCACCTCGGATCCACCTTTTTCTAGTCTCACTGCGTGTTTGGCTGAACTTCTACGTTTTTTTAAAGCGACTGTCATCTGATATCCATATCCCACTAGCCATACCGATGTATTTATTCCGTAATTACTGAATTCCGTATATTGCGCAGTTGAATTTTTTGAGCGGAAGTAGTACAATTTTCAAAATTTTACATTCACAAACAAACATACAAACGTAACAAGTTAAACAAAAGTTATTAAAAAACAATAATAATATTCGCGGAATGCAGTAGGTATGTGGCCACAATCCCTTCGGAATTTACTAACTGGCCTACCTATTCAGAATTACAAATTAAATATTAAAAGTCGCGTGTACAGAGAATGAAGTGATATATTTATAACAACGTCACTGTTATGCCGTGCTGTACACAAAAAGAGTTAATGATATATTTTTTTATACATAGACTGATGTCTATGTATAAAATGAATCAACATACCTTTTAGTAAAATAAAGAAAAAAAGGGGTTAAAAACTGTTTCATGAATAAAACAGTCATCAGCATTCCCTGAACCTTTTCCCAACTCAGTTGGGATCGGCTTTCCATTCTAACCATCTGACCTCCACAACCGATGGTCTAATGACCAATGGCGATATCGAAGTTCCAAGTTTGACTAAAATCAAAATAAAATAAATAAAAACTAAAATCATGAATAAAACAGTGTGGTTAGTCAAGTTGACGGTGATAGAACGACGTGAAACCTATCACATTTAGGTACATTTCGTTTAGTAATAGAGAGTTCATACATTTCCTGCAATATTCCCAGAATATTGTATGAAAATCAAGGTGCAAATGGAGCCTAAGTGAAATTTATATTACCCACGGCTTCCTGGAATTATGATCACATTCACACAAGTCATGGGAAGGTATTTCTGGAAAAGAGGATTGTAGTATGTATCAGGCGTTAATTATAATCTTGTAATGTTGTGAATTTTTAATTAATTTAAAAACAAAAAGTTTTGTATATTCATGAAAAATATCGATACTACACCTTTCATTGTCTTCTAAATCACTTCACTTATTTAGATTCAAAACAGCTTAACTACCGTCAAACTAATTTCACTCTCTAGAATCTATCCCTATGTTAAAATAACAACAAGCTCTGTAGAAAATCTAGGCAAAATTTCACATACCTATTATAATGTACTATAAAATCCAAGCCAAGCCTGATTTCATGACAACACATCACATGAACGGCCACCACACACGCAAACACACACAGTGAAACCGAATAGACACAATTCTAGAAGGTTCTAGATATGAATTAGCCAATATGTGCTTTATGTAACCTGCAAATTATAAAGCTACGGCTTGGGGCCTTAGTGATTGCTTTGGGAATTTGTGTCCAACATTGTATTTATGAACAATTCAATGTGTGTATACGAACAGCTGGTTTTATTTGTAGCAGATCTGGGAATAACAGGCTTAAGCTGGCTTTATCTGGGTTTTATAACCTCATGAACACATTAGTAATAATTTTCAACGAGTTTTAAGAAACCTAAATAAAGTTAGGAGAGTGAATTGCGGACTTCTCAAAGTCCTCTATCTCATATTACCGGCAATGCTCTATTTTAGGGAGCTTCTTAAATCTGAAAACATAGATTTTGACACATTTTGGCAGATATTGGCAGATTTTGACAGAATTTGGCATAAATATAAGTGTGTAATTAAAAAAAAATTAAAAAAAAATGACGCACAAGATAATAAATAAACAGAGCACTTTATTTTTTTCTGTTCAAAATCGGAACTCAGATTCATAGTGTTGTCGTTACCAAATTGTTTATGGACCTTCAAAGATGGCGTCAGACTATAATTTATACCATCAGATGACAGTACGTTCCGTTATTACGCCGGAACGTGGAATTAATTTTAGATGCGAGTAATAATATATGTGCACATATACCTTCATCAAGTCAATGTAGGTAAATAACATATAGGTATTATAATATCGGAAATGTATGAAATATTGTTTTAAAAAGTATTTAATACATACATATCTTGTCTGAATCGTTGGAGGTGTTCAAGAGGATGGTGATGAAGTATTACCTTTCATCTTGTGCATAGAGATATGTTTTCTTTCATACATAATATTTGGTATGTACCTACTACGTATTTAATGTTTATGTATCTAATTAATTGTTATATCTGTTATACTCTAGCCATTATTTTATTTATATCACATAACATTATTAATTTATATACAGAATATTAATAACTATATACAAAATATTTACACATCTATATTAACTATAAAAAGGTAGAGAGACTGCAACTTTAGGCATCAAAATATTCCTCCCCATCGATCTCTACCGGAACCATGCCCAGAAGGCTGGCGGCATTACCACGCTGAATGGCGATGCCAATTCTTTGAGCGAGGTAAAGGCCAGCCCTATGGTCACGGGAAGCGTCGATAAGTCGCTTCGCTATTTATTATTTTTTCTCTAGCCATTACAATGTTCCTGGTTCACGTTTATCTTCTCATTTATATAATTATAATACATAACGCTTTCTAGACTTATGGTAAGCATAGCATAACCAGCTTGTGTTATGCATTTTAGAATGCGGTTAAAAATACATACATTTTTTGTACCTAAATACATACATAATTATACATAGAAACACCCAGGACCATGCAAATATTCATGCACACAAATGTTTGCACTGAGCAGGAATCTGTCTTCTGCGTAGCAGTCGCATTTACTACCACCACGCCACAGAGGTCGTCAATTATATATTATAATATATGCATAATTATATGCCGGTAACTATATATGTACAGTGTACAAGCTGCCTATATCCAAGCACTCGGGGCAAATGAATCGCACATCTGAGCTCACCTTGCATCTGCGTCCGTACTTTTATAATGCTGCCTATTTGCGAGACCCCAGGAGACATTAGGGCAACTAGCTCGGGGCTTACGACTGATGGTATGGTACGGAAAATGTTTTATATTTTACGAATAGAAATATAGACCTTAAGAGTTTGTGAATAGAATGTATATTTGAATAATGATGATTAGGCAATCTTGTTTTTTAGTAAAATTGGAAATTTTGTTTTTATTACATGTCTGTAGGTGAAAATCAAAATAAATTTTCGCTTCGAGTGTAGGGAGCACTGTCCCCCCCCCCTTTCCCCGCGGGTATGGAGTGGCACACCTAGTGAAATTTATTGATGTAACCGGTTTCGCCTTGCAGCATTCTCAAAGGTTTACATTGACAGTTAATGTAACTGTAATGTAATGTAACTTAGATGTAACTGTGATGTATTGTAACAGTTAATGTAACTTAGATGTAATGTTACAGTTTATGTAACTTAGATGTAATGTTACATTTAATGTAACTCAGATGTAATGTAACAGTTAATGTGACTTAGATAAATAATGTAACTATCAATGTAAACCTTTGATATACCGCGAGGCGAAACTGATTGAGTTCAATGCTAAATCTTAGAGAAGTACAAGTGTGTTATCAATATGTTAACATAGATTTACCCGAAGAAAACCGAAAGGCAAACATACCAGCGGCCATTAAAGAAGCATGTTCATTCAGGCTTCAAGATCAACAGCGTATTTCTTAATTAAATTTTCAATTGTGTTTCTAAGATATAATATTCTGAAGGTGTTTGCAAGCGTAATGCATACAAGAGCTCTCCTCCATAACACAGCGTAAGAGTAAACATAATTAAGCACTCATACATTATATGTTGACGTTACGTCACACCATATTTCGTATTCATATGTGTTTGTACAAGTCATGGTCTTAGGGGTTCAGCACGTGAATTAGCCCTCAGATTAAACATTCTCTTTGTACGTAAAGATGCATCGTGAATACATTCAAAATAATTATTGTAATATAATACCACGTATGCAGAGGATGACAAAGGAATAAGAGCTACGCAATGAAAATTATTTTGTGGAGTTTGGTTTAGATAAATGGCAGCACTTATTTGTCAAGTCAAAGAAAAAGTCAAATCCCACTGAAAAAATAATATTAAAAGTAAAAAATAGTTTTTAATAGTAGGTCTTTACATATGAAATTGCCGAAATTTTCTTACAGATTCATGAGTTTGTTATTCGTGTAATTTAATAGCTAATTATTATTTATATTTGGTTTGAAAGTTGATTTCAAGATTTTATAACTCTGTATTAAATTTTGTTTTTATTGGCCGCTTTATAAAGCGGCCAGGCTTGAAAACGATCATAAAAGTAGCGATACTAACATTCAATATTAAAAAGCTAAGATATATAAATCTGGTATATAAGGTTACCAGAAAAGACCAGACCCATCTAAAAGGTTGTCAAATTCTGTGTATAAAAAACCACTTTTGCAATTCCTAAGCACTAGCGAATTATTTGCTGAAGGTTTTTGCATCACAAATAGTAACGACTGGACTATTACCAAGTATGTATTACATTACATGAAGAAACGCGAAAAAATATCCAAAAAAAATTGCTCTTGCCTGTAATAAATGATTTCATGCAAGAGTCCAAGCGCGTATTAAAATGTGAGGTTCCGTTTACCCACCATCGCTCATTACCCGACGAAACTGTATACCAGTACGGATTACATACATTTCTGTTAACATAAATATATCAAAGTCCAATAAAACTTACATAAATAAAGAGCCTTTGTCTCAAGCGCCTTAGTTTGATTATTGTCATAGTCAAAACCCTCATGTACAGTGTATAGTTTCCCGCATATTACTTGGATCACAAATCGCGAGAGACCTAAGTTTGATTTAATTTATTTGAGCTCGTCCGCCACCATAGCTTAATGCTATTCTTAGCGAATTATTTGCTGAAGGTTTTTGCATCATAAATATGTAGTAACGACTGGACTATTACCAAGTAGGTTTTGTTCTTTTTTTTTTTATACTACGTAGGTGGCAGACAAGCACACGGCCCACCTGATGGCAAGCGGCCACCGTGGCCTATGAACGTGTGCAACACTAAGGGTGTCACACACGCGCTGCCCACCCTGAAGGGAAAGGGGGAGAGCTGGGAAGGGTAGGTATTACATTACATGAAGAAACGCGAAAAAATATCCAACAAAAATTGCTCTTGCCTCTGATAAATGATTTCATGCAAGAGTCCAAGCGCGTATTAAAATGTGAGGTTCCGTTTAACCACCATCGCTCATTACCCGACTGTCCTCATTACCCCATGCTCCCCTCACGCCCACATTTTCAACGTAACAGGGAGTGAGCTTTGGTAATAAGGTCAATAGAGTGTTTTTTCATGCGGTTAACGAGAATTCCCATTTGCTACCGTCACATTAATGTAATATCATATAGCGTTGTAATTATATAGAACAAAAACTTCCCTGAATACATCGAACAGTCCACACTTTTTTTTAATCGGGCGCAAAGTCACTACGGTATGCCGCCTCCGCAAAAATCGGGATGAGATAATACAAGACATTATGAGGTATGAGGAGACGGGCTTTGCCCTGCCGCCGCGATTTGCTTCTGCTAGGGTGACAGGTGGTTCCACTCGTCACCTTCAGGCCCGCACTCATAGAGTGCACACAGGACTGGACAAAAGATAAATAATGTAACTTTTAAACTATCGCGGCGTTTACTCATAGTGTTTATGATTTTCGGGATATTTTTGAACACTTACTTTTGTCGACGTTTCGGGTGCGTTGCAGCACCCGTGGTCACGACTAAAACGAAAAGATAAATAAGTCCAAAGTGCAACATTAACAAAGGTATACAGCGACCTGTCCGCGTTGAGCCCTCAAGAGTGAGACATTGGAGGAGGTAGGACATGACGATATCTCCCGTCCTAATTGAGCAGACCAACTGGAGAAGTACCTCGATCATCGAATACCGTGGCTAATAATAGCCTAATAATATATAATATAACATCATGCTACGACCAACAGGTACGAAGAAGGAATGAAAAATGTTGCAAAAACGGGGTGACGCAGACGAAGTTGCGCGGGTCAGGTAGTTTACTGTATAAAACTTCGTTCTATTACATTTGTATACGGTGTACGTTCATTTAAAATCAATGCAATAGGTTTTATTTTCAAGTCAATGTTATTCCTGTTACTAGCAGTGTGCAGCTGCATTTCCATTGCGGGTTTTAAATCCTCCCGTCGCTTAAACATGCTCCTTTTCGCAAACAGGCTTTGTTTGTGGGTACACCTCATATAGTAGAACTTTTTAAGTAATAATTTTATATTGCGTAACAACTAATAGCATAAACCTCTTTTCGCAGAATATCGTTTGGCATAAACTCATTTTGCATTCCTTGAAACCCATAATTTTGTAAGTCAGAATCATCTGTACGCATAATTTTTGTATCCATAATAATCACAATGTATAACCATCACATCGCAGAAAGTTCAAAACCAGATTCATCTTTTGGTAGAAGTCAGAATAAGAAGAATTACACAGAAGTTGGGTATATGAAAGCAATAGGAGCTAATATAAGATTAGTTTAATTTTGTTTTCTGATTAACTTAATTGTTTTTTTTTTAGTAATTAGTAATAAATAAAAGTTGATTGAATGATAATTATTTGATTTTTATATCCTTGCCTATGAGAGCATGCTCGTTTCTGGTTAAGAGGTCACAGTTCTAGCCTAACCTAACCTATCCGAGTCGGGGTACTCTGTGTCGGGGTGTAAACAACTATCTATTATGGCGCTTCGCCGGCCGCTGCCGAGGCACGCTCGCTTCGCTCGCTCGGCTCGCGCTGTTGGGGTCACAGTTATAACCTAACCTAACCTATCCGAGTCGGGGTACTCTGTGCCGGGGTGTAAACAACTATCTATTCTGAATTGTGCCAAATAATCTGTACTCTAAATGAACGTTATGCTAAATGAAGTTATACAAAATTTTAACTATGCCAAAAGTAATTATGCCAAATAAAATTCTACAATCTTAAATGTATGCCATTCTAAATTCGGTCATGAGCACATTATGCCTAAAAATATTTATGTCAAATATTTTTTATGCCTAATAAATGATCGATTAAAGAAGTTTCTGCGAAGTGAGTTATCCCAAATAGGTTTCGGAGTATCAAGTTTCTACCAAATAGACGGCACCCTTTGTTTGTACGTGAATGTTTTAGTACGAATTCGGAACGTAGGTCAGCGTTTTTTGTTTGTTAAATACATTTTGCTGATTGGTCCCCGATGTTTCGAAATTTCGAAGTTCTCGCACTTGAATCTATAGAGATTTAGTTTTTTTATTTATTTAGTTTTAAATGTTTAATGTTGAAATAGTTTCTTTTTAAGGCACGATGGATTGCATACAAAGCAAGTGTAATTTTGACCACTATTATATCACAAAATGTACCTACTCTATATGCATAGCACGCGGTTTTTTTTGTTGTTATTTAGGATAACCCGGCGAGCTACGACAGCGTATGAGCTTAAATCCACTAATCATAAATTATATCAAGCCAAAACCTGACAGAAACTGTTGAAATTGAGCAGATGAAACGTTATTTCGATGAGTAATGCCTAAACTTCCGAAAATATAAACTTCAAATATCACTTAGTTTATTTAAACTAACTTCACATCTCATCGAATATTCTAGAAACTCCAAACTCATGTCCAAAACCAATACTAACAAAATAAAGAAAAATAACAAATTCAAACCTGGAATACAAGTTTAAATTTGAACATGGAACTTTATCATCTGCAACTCCACCGTCTGGGGACGCGGCGGAGGCGAAACGAAGTACAAATAATCCCTTAAAGTTATTTATTTACTATAAAAGCGTATAAATTTCGATATTTAATGTCAAAATTCATTTATCCACTCTCAGTCACAACCTATTGAATAAATTTATAATACATACTGAATTATAAACATTGTAACGCACCACTAGATACGTTTCCTTGTAAAATAAGTGCTTGCCTTCCATTTTCCAAACTGTGGACATCGATTCTATAAATTATTTTGTCGTGTGTCGCCCCTGGTCTTGCAAACGTCCATAGGCCATCCATTAGATGGGTCGTGTGCTTGTCTGTCACCTAAGTGGTCTAAAAAAATATTTGTGTTAAATTTTGTTGTTGCCTGTACCTACCATAGTCATGACACTCATGATTTCAACTTACCTTCGCATAGACAACGGCAGCCCATTATATCTAAGGGATAATTTATGGCTCTCTGGAGTCATAACTCACCATACATTATAGATATTTCTGATTTCTGGTTTCTCACAGTGACATTATCACCGAAAAGTAAGAGACTATGGTAAAAGAAAGACATTAATATATACTTGTAAAATATACTAAGTATCACAATACAGGCTTCATAAAGCTAGGTATTCATTTGCAGCGTTTTGGCGGGAATGCGAAAAGTGTCATAATCCTTCTGTGTTGCATTTTCTATATTTGGTGTAAATTGGAGGTTTTATGTGTAAAAATGGTGGAGTTTTCACAAGTGTAGGAAAGTGGAATATTGTAGTGAATTGTGATTTTTCGTGTTGGTGTCAAAATCTCCCTTAGAAAAGCTTCTAGTAAAGTCTCCACCACTATACTGGGGCAACTATCAGCTGTCATCGTTATCCATCATCATCAAAAATCATTCCAATTAGATAAGTGAATAAAGTGTTATAAAATAAAATAAGACGACATAAAGGTCCTAGTTACCATGTCATAAAATCCCTTAAAAAAATTCATTTGCAGGTAAATATTTAATAGCATATATGTTGCGCCTAATATGGGATATGGGCATAAGAACAATGCTTTATTTTAATTAGCTCTCTAACTCAAGCTGTGGAATGAACTCCCTGCCGTGGTTTTCTCAAGCGACTACAATATGGGGTTTTCAAGAAGGGTATTTATAAGGTTTCTACAGGGTTGGCAGCACGAGTGTAACGTCCCTAGTGTTGCAAACGTCGATAGGCCACGGTGATTGCTTTCCATCAGGTGGACCATGTGCGTGTCTGCCACCTCAGTACTGACTCTGGACTATATATATCTGATGTTAAACAGCCCTATCAGAAGAGATGAGGTGGCCATGCGGTAACCACCTCAAATATCTAATACTGAAGAGCTAACTCATTAAAATTCGACTTGACCAATAAAATCTAAGTAAATACCTGGGCTATAACTGCAGTATTTAACTGGTTGTATAATTGTCGGCATATACCCTGACACCAAGTCAAAACGAAACCCTAAAGTACACACATTGGTTTAATATTATCCATGATTGCATACTCCCGTGTAATGCTCAAAGGAACCAAAACATGCATATTACGCATATTCAACACATTCTTATTTATTTATTTATTTAACAATTTAGAAAGCTACAAGCGAGCACGAGAATAGTATACATAACATATTTATGTGATGGCCAATTACAAGCTCTCACGAATAACACAAATTGCGAACAACAATACAAATAACGCATTACACCCATTCTAAGAAAAGTACTCATTACATAAGGTCTTCCTTAACACATTAACACTAGTGTTGAACAAGTCCATGTTTATACTCCGGCACACGGTATTGTACGTATGACACGCCCTGACGATGTATGCATTCTGCCTGTAGGTGGTTCTGTGACGTCACTGGGGTCAAGATATATGCCGTGAACTATACCAAAGCGAGCATTCACATTCAAACAGCCGTGAAAACAAATTGCCACGTTTTCTGTGCCATTGGGCAAAGGTAATTATATAATGCCTTAATCCCTGCCCGTTACAGATACGAGATAACGCCCGCCGAATATAACTGAGTATAAAATTTGTGCTAATGGACAACCCTAATGGGATTTGGCGGGAAAATGGGAGTTAAAGTGACAATTACAGTATAATGACCCCTGACTGATTTAAAAAAAAGTGCCTAGACCGAACTGCATTGTTTTTGCATAATATAAATGCATGTTTCGTCACTTTGCCGCGGTAGCCTAATGGTATGGGTAATGGACTGCTGAGAAGAGGTCTCGGGTTCAATCCCAGGTTTTACCATGGCAAACACCAATGACTTTTCGATGCTTTTCGAATATATGTGTGTATTTATCGCAGGTTTCGAAGTACCCGGTTAATGGCAATAGGCTCGCCACCTATTGCATTAGGACCTAAACATAAACTGGCCAAATTTGGGTGCTAGCACCTCTGCCTACTTCTTCGGGGATATAGGCGTAAGTTTATGTTATGTTCAATGTTCGTCACTTTGAAGAAATGCCGTTTTTTCTAATTGGGGCGTAAAAAAGCATCTGATGTCAAGTTGAAGACCACCATAGCAATATTCTTGGTGACTGTAAGGTGTCTTCTGTTTACCACCAGGAAGTTCATCTCGCCTGCCGTGAGGTGTCCTAAATAAAAAAAGTATTAGGCATTTGATAGGCATTGTTGATGGCCCTATTCTTGAAGAATGCTGAGGTCGTTATCGATGCGGCCATTAGAGCCTGAGCAATATGAGAAGAAACGGTATAATAGGTAGAACCGAGGACAGGGTGGTGTTTAATAGCTCGTAATCGAATTTATAACAAAAAAGAAACTAAAAATTTTAAGAACTCCGAAATACCTACATCTTGGACCTATTTTCATCAAAGATAGCTGGGTTCTTAGCTCCAAGCATATTTTCCTTTCAAACAGAAAAACTAGACCAAAATCTGTTCATTCGTTCGGGAGCTATGACAGACACACACCCGCACACAAACACAGACACATACACAAACACACAAACACACACACACGCACACACACACACACACACACACACACACACACACACACACACACACACACACACACACACACGTACACACACACACACACACACACACACACACACACACACACACACACACACACACACACACACACACACACACGCACGCACGCACACACGCTCATAGGGGGTTCTCTTCTCTTACATTTCTAACCTAACAAGAAATGCCGCCATGTTATTTAGGTGTCAAAATTAATAATGAAAGCAGTCTGTCAGCCGATAAAAGCTGAGAGCTGCCGACATTGCACGAACGACGCCATAACTACTGGTGTATTTTTTATAATTCATAACAAATGTGCACAGGTCGACGACGCATTCTGCTTGTGATGGTTATTGCCGACTATTATTTTTGATGAATGAGGCGTACAACGAGTTGTTATTAAATTCGGACAAACTCAATTTGTGGTTTGAACTTTTTGTTGTTGTTAGTTATTGAAGAACGGTTTATATCATCACTTCAGCATCATTCTAGGTTGATCCCGCGCACGCTCAAGCTGTGGAATGAACTCCCTGCCGTGGTTTTCCCAAGCGACTCCAATATGGGGTTCTTCAAGAAGGACATTAGCAAGTTTCTCCAGGGTAGGCAGCAAGGGTGTGACGCTCCTAGTGTTGCAAATGTCCATGGGCCAACGTGACCGGTTCCCATCAGGTAGGCCGTGTGCTTGTCTGCCACCTAAGTGGTATGGAAAAAAAACTTTCATTTCAAAGCTAGGGTTTTATACGGCTTTATCAGAATTGCAAGAGGATGCTCTGCAACTGAGCCTCGTCCGTAAAGACTTGCATTTGAGGTTATAATAATTATACATAATAGATAATTATATTTTCTAAGCTAAGGTCTTGATAGGAATAGTGACATTTACCAGTCGTACCCTAGTCTACGTGTGCATTCGACCCTACATTCCTCTTTACTAACAACCTGTACGTATGTAGAAATTTATTCCACATCAGTTCTCTCTAAGTATGTACGCTACCTACTTAGAGAAAACTTACTATCTAGATAGGTAGAGCTCTGTAGAATGTCCTAGAATATATTATTTATCGGCAGAACGTGGGTACTTGGCAGATACTTTACGCCGGACTTGTTCTGAATAAAAAAGCTAATGCTCTAAGTTTATAACGACCCATTATAATTAGACTCATAAAAAATATAGCACCAAGAAACTTTGCTATTGAGCAGCCAATCGAATTATTTAATAACTTCACGTAAACTAGCAATAGCACTCAGCATTTTTATACTGATTTTTGAACTACAGTTGTTTTTCCGCGGAATCCGTCACAACGCATGCAAGGCTCAGATGTCACCCGCATACGGTGCAGATTATTCCATCAAGAACCATGCGGTTCGGTGAGTCTTTCCTCTGCCGCATAATTAAGTTTTAGAATTCCATACCAGCGCACATGTCTCCTTCTTCCTACAGTCCCGGATCTTTTAAGCGGAGCGTGAAAAAGCATCTGATAAGGCCGTCAAGCTGAGCGCTACCATTGTAACACTGTACGTGTTTGTAATGGAGACCTTCTTGCCTGAGACTTTGTATTCAGCCTGATCGGCATATTGAAGTCAAACTGACGTGCCATAAATAAAAAAAAAACGCAGGCCCGGGAATGACGGGTGGAGCCGCCTGTCACCTTAGCAGATGCAGGCCGCGGCGGCGGCGCAAAGTGCCCCTCTCCGTACCCGGGGGCTAGACAGGAATATCGTGGTCCCTACCACCGAAGGGGGTCATCTCGATAGAATGGACTCCGGGACTGCCGGAGTGCGAGGGATATGCTCGCTACTATCTCACCTCCGGCAACTAAAGACCCAAAGAGGGCGTGTGTTTTAGTCAGTTTGAGTCCGACATAACATGTCTCACCGGTGGGATTGATATTCGTGAGGATCTCGAGTAAGAAAAAGAAGATCTTACACAATTTACTCAGAGTAATAGATACGGAATTTTAATTGCACGAAGTGATCTGTCGCAATCGTAAACATGTCCGATGTAATTAGTTAAGTGCCATGATGGGTACTGGCTGACATTTAAATTACTGCTTGTTTTGTGTAGAAAACTAATGGTAACCTTACACGGTTAAGTATAAATGTACAAATCTAGACTTGTGCAAATATACTTTAGTTAAATTTGCACAAGTATCTTCCAAACACATATTATAATTTATATTTGCGCAAGTCAAAATATGCACAAGCCTAAATTTGCGCAAGTATATTTTAACGTGTGTGGCTGCTATAAAGATCATGTAAGGGGGCCTCACGCCAAAGCGGCAAGCGACAGCACACATATATAACTCTATATTTAAACAACAAATAAATGATTCTTGATATCTCTTGTCAAGAAACATTTTACTCATTCATAAATCCTCATCATTTGGTTTGGTGTATGGCTCCTCGTAACATGACACTACATGTCGTGTACATGTATCAATTAAGAGCTATTTGTCCATATGTTTCACGAGAACGTACAGTAAGTGACAAAAGTAGCTTAATAAATGCTAACGATCATTTGAACTAATAAACATGCCATTATGGATTTTATTCATTATTTTAATGAATATATTCTTCTAAGTTTATAATTGCCCGGTTAATGCAATAGGCTCTAAAATTTAGATCTAAATAGGTGGCGCCATCGGGGCTACAGGCGTGAGTTTATGTTAATCAAACTCGTATGACAACCGGGACCGAAAGCTTCTTAACGTTCTCTCCGAATCACGATGAGACCAATGCAAACAGTCATATTACTGGATACAAATATTTGCACTGAGGGAGAACCGAATTCACGCCTCCTGTGTAACCCTGCGCGAGTCTACTAATGTTATTAATGTAAAAATATGTAAATGTTTGTTTTTTAATCGCGCTTTAAGAGTCAGCTCTTAGAATCTAGACAAAATTTGGTACAGGGATACTTTATAGTACGGAATCAAAGAATCCCGTCTGATACTCTCCAAGACGTAAGGCACATAATTAATTTCCTTGCGATTTACACCGCATAGCAAGGAATCGGGTCAATTTTTTATCCAAATTCATTTAGCTGCTACATTTTCGGTTAGGAATTTATTTTCAGCATACCCATTCTTTCACAAAGTGCCCGATTGACGGCAATAGGCTCGCACCCTATTACGTGGAATCAAAAATCATAGTTGGCAAAATGTGGGTGTTTAATACACCTCTGCCCATCCCTTCGGGGATTACGAGCGTGAGATAATGTATGTGTGTATGTATAAAAGAGTCCCACGGGTTGCGGGAACGGGATCACAGACTATTCTCGCAATTAGAATGAAAACAAAACGAATACTAAAAAAATCATAGACTAACTTTCCGCTGAAAAAGCCGCTACATGTTTCATAGAAGGCGACATTTGTAAATTAGTACCTGATAAACAACTAGGTACTTAAAATAGTTTGTAAGTATAACAAATATTTTTTTCATTGTCCATCATATTTTCTCCCGTTCATTGTACATCTAACTGACCCCATAGTTTTTTTGTTCTCAAGCGAATCTAGCGACGCTATTAAAAGTTTCTTACAAGATGAGCACATTTCTTTTATGATTGTAACATGAACTTGAGAACGTAAAGTGCAGAACTTGCACAAATTTTAAAAGCAAAAGTTTGCGCTAAGTTTTTGTAAGTACCGCAACGCTTCAGTGAAGTTCTGACGATGCATTATTCTAATAAATATTAGAAGGTTCATTACTTTTTACTGTACAGTGAACTCCAAAAGTTCTTGGACAATTTGAAATTGTATGAAGTGATGCACTACACGACTAATGTCTTAGAAACTAGTGGATAATAGATCTAGTTATTAATGTAATTAGGTTTACGCTACTACTTGCATGAGTTTACTAATTTTCTTATAAAGAAACAAGACAATGATCTCGTTTATTTCGTCTACTCCCACCTGTTCTGTTGAGTAGTTCTGTTGGCAGAACTACTGGTAATTTTTTTCCCATTAGTTCTGTGACTTATAAGACTATGTTTTATACCGGATTTGTCTAACTTTTCCCACTAGTTCTGTGCGAGTGCGCGCGCGCGTGTGCGTGTGTGTGTGTGTGTGTGTGTGTGTGAGTGTGAGTGTGTGTGTGTGTGTGTGTGTGTGTGTGTATGTGTGTGTGTGTGTGTGCCGGTGGTGGAACCGATTTTGATGCAGTTTTTTGTTTGATTTGTCGATTCAAGCTGGCCGCCGCTACAAAATGGCGGACTACATATTTTTGTACAAGTCCCTCAGTATGGGTGTCAAATGATAGGGGTTGACAAGGAGATCAATTTAAAAAGTATAAAATAAAATTTTAAATTATTTTTTGTGTGGAGGCGTGTGTCCACACAAAAAATACCGCCAAATGTAAAAATAAATAATACATGCGTTGTCGAGTCCTAGGACCTACTAATTAAAATGATTTAAAATAGAACAGTTTTCTGGACAGAACTAATGGGAAAAAAATTACCAGTAGTTCTGCCAACAGAACTACTCAACAGAACAGGTGGGAATTGCTTTCCCATTTGTTCTGTGGACAGAACTAATGGGAAAAAAATTACCAGTAGTTCTGCCAACAGAACTACTCAACAGAACAGGTGGGAGTAGACGGTTTATTTAATTAGGGCTATCTATGTTACTTTTGGTTAAATTAGCGGCTGTCAAGGGATTATAGATCTTAAGGTGTCTAGGAACTTTTGGAGCTCACTGTACAACAAAAAATTGATCACAATTCGTTAGCTTACTTATCTTGCTAATCTTACTTTGCAGAACTATTATTACAAATGCGCAAGTTTCAACTTATTGTATGTTTGTTACTAAATTACGCCAGAACGACTAAACCGCTGATCAGTTCATTTTGGGCCCTGATTCTAAATTGTCAAACTACTAAAACTACAAAATTCTTCTTCCCACAGTCCCGAATCCTTTAAGCGGGGCGTGAAAAAGCATCTGATGAGGCCGTCAAGCTGAGCGCCACCATTGTAACACTGAACGTGTTTGTCATGGTGACCCTCTTTCCTGAGACGTTGCCTACAGCTTACTATCAGGCGAGTACAAGTCAAATTGAGGTGATAAATACACATTTCAATTCAGTTCACTTCATTTGTTTCATAACAACGTTTACATTGTGTTGGCATGTTTAATTGTATACAAATTATTAAGAAATAATTAATTAAATGAAATGTCATACAAATCTAAATTCTATTCTACTACTCTATTCTATTATAATAAAAAAACTAATAGAAGAATAACATGTTTTCATCACATACTGCATTTAGAGCACAGTTTGCCATATCGCATGGGGGTATTCCTCCCGTCGGATGGCACAACGAATCTAATTAACTCGAATATTCCAGAACATGCTATTATAAGTATATTGATTATACGATCTCTAGACCTAAGTTAGTTAAAGTATTTAGTATCGAGATCTAATTTAAGCGTGGTCTTTAATATGGGTTCTAGAATACAGATAAGCATACTCAGATGCCGAATATTGGAGCAAAAAATTATTACACCATTACAATGTGAATAAAACATAAAACTAGACAAAGAATTTCTGACCTTAATCAATTTAATGAATCCTGCGCACATCTTGACGTTTCATACATCGAAGACACATACATACAGACACAATAATTTTACAATAGTCACCACAATCTTAAATAGTTTTCATTCAAAATGTATTTATAAAAATTGAAAATTAACACACGCATTATTTGGTATCACACAAATTTACTTATTAACGACTGTCTCTGTGTAAACCGTCTTATCTGCGCACACGCACGTCAAAACCATAAACAAGAACCATCTACACCCCTCCCTGGTATTTGTATTGCTATCTCTGTCTTCAATTATCAACCAGTATAAATAGAATCACTTGCTTACACACAGTTACAGAAATTATAAGAGAAATCTTAAAGATGCGAAGGGATGGGAGGTCTAGTTAAGTTTGTTCGGCCGGTGTAAAGTGAAATATTCGCAGGTATGAATGGGTAGCAGGTATTGTGTCATGAACTTTTGTTTAAATAATAGGGTAAGAAGATAATATAGTGACGTCACATGGAGTCGTTTCAATAGAACACTGATAGCACGGTATATATTATATACTTATTAGACTCTACTGATAAGTTGATCTAGCAGAAACTATATAATTAATCCAACAAATCCAGCAGCGATGGCTATGGCGTTGAATATTGGATGGACTGGTAAATGGGCTACGGAATTATTATATTATTATTTCTAACTGCAAAGTAAACATGTAAAATGATTATCGAATAAAGTCTAAAGATTATCGTCACGATAAATAAGATAATGAATTCTCGGTCGAAAACTTACGATGAACTCTCTTCGTGTAAATGTTTCTTAATAGAAAGTTAGTCTGATTATTATCTAATGAATGAACGAATAAAAATTAATAATCAAAACATAACAAGAACGAATTTTAATCGTTCTATATATATAACGGGTTTATTGTTTACGAATATATTGATAAACTTAATTAAACAATTAATCTTTATTATAAGAAGATTGACCTATATAAGACCTATATAACAATAAGATAAAGGGGTAGGTAACATAAGAGGCAGGACATGACGGTATCCCCCATCCTTATTGAGCAGTCCGACTGGGGAAGTACCTCGGCTCTACAGAACACCGCGGCTACTAAATAATCTTTTTCTTTCTTTCTCTTTAATACGGTAGCCAGAACTCACTGAAGAGGATTTGTGTTGTCAGTTGGAAGAATAAGAAACGTTGCTTTGTCTTCTCTACTGACAACAGAAACTCTCTTAACCTGCACCCTTCACCCTCCCCGGCCAGCTCCTGAGATCTAAACACTGCTATTATTTTTTCACAAAATTACAAGTTTATCTCACTACCTGTAAACCTTTGTGTGCTAAATAAAAGATTTTCAATAACTAATTTTAATGATAATAATAAATACAGGCGATCTATGACAATCCGTAATTCCTTTTTATCTGCCATATTATCAGGTTGCACTGTTTTTTCTTTGATAACATCTTGCATTGCACTCACTCTATTAATTTGAATTGGTCTCGTAACTTACCTGTAAAAGACAGAAAAAGAAATGAGAATAGAAGTGCTTAGGAAATTTTGAATATTCTGCTGTTGAAAATTTTGAACAAGAATATTGTTAACACAATAAAAGTGTAATTAATATGAGTTTTAAAATTTGAAATCATAAAGTAATCCTTAAATTGACTTCAACTCCAATTGAAGGTCATAATAACATCAAAAAAGTCAATGAATATTAATTAGAAAGTCCAGTTTCCCAAGGGCTAGATCGGGGCACAGTGGTACCCAGATAGGGAAGGGAGCTATCTCGAAAGTGATGACCTCCTTCTTTGGGTTCTGCCAGGGAGCCTCACTTCCGACAACCAAAGACCCAAAGACGGCGAGCATTTCCACTGGCTTTGGCTGGGGTGGTAACCATAGAGATTATGCGCACGATAAAAAATACCAATTTCAATTTTACTTTTTCAAATTACCATAATATGTTCATATGGCAGTTGTATGGAGTTTACAAGACTATAATTAACCTCCAAGATGTCTTCCTTATTTAGTCGTAATCCATCATCTACTCTTAAGATTCCAAACAAGATAATCCTGCCTAGAATTAAGCGCTTATCGTAGCTTATGACCGCTTAGAACACGCAATACTCCGGCAGAAAATTAACAGGTAGGTTCATAAGCTGGATTCATACCATAAGCCATATTGGCTTGTTATTTTTTAACATTCAGATCTTTAATCGCGGTAGTCTAGTCGTATGGGTATAACTGCTGAGACGAGGTCTCGGGTTCGATCTCAGATTACCATGGCACACACTAATGACTTTTCGATGCTTTTCGAAGTTATGTGTGTATTTATCGCAGGTTTATAAGTACCCGGTTAATGGCAATAGGCTCGCCATTGGGACCTAAACATAAACTGGCGAAATGTGGGTGCTAGCACCTCTGCCTACCCCTTCGGGGGTATAGGCGTGAGTTTATGTTATGTTACGTTAGATCTTTAAATTGACAGCACTTCGCCTGATTGTTGGTAAACTAAGGAGCAATTCAAAGAATACTGGCCGCCATTTTTGAAAACTGCCCCTGGGACGTTATGATGTCTCTAGATTTAGGTAAAATTGATGATGTTTTGTAAAAATCCTTCTGGCAAGTAGGTGTCTTTTCTCTAGAGTAGAGATGACAGAAACAGGGCAAAGGTTTAATAAAATATGGTAAAAATACTGACGGAAAATGCGCATATTTACAATTTATTACTTTTGGAAAACTATAAAACAGTTTGTTGGCAGATGTGATCAGATTGCTCATAGTACGCAACAATTGGCCAATTTAAACTTAAATTTCATTAGGATGACATGCTTCGTTACACTACAATATGCATCATCAAAAACCTATCGGTACATTAATAAATAATAAGCTAATAAAAATATTAAGTTATACATAAATAATATTAAGTTTTTGTTAAGAGGAGAACGGACTCTGGTTTTCATTTCTATAATAAACAATTTTTTGAATCCACCCGTATTTTGTTATGAAAAATGTTATATTATTGCAATGAATTCGTGCCAAAAATACTTCCTAGTTGCGTGCTAACATAATTTTTCTTCGCCGTCTTACGTCCAACTATTACTAGATACTATCTAGATTTTAAAACATGCTACCAACCTGCCATTAAAAAAGATACCTTATGACCAAGCGATAAGATGGAATTTCTCATGAAACACATTCTGAAGTGGCCTACTTCTCTTATACCTTCAGTTAATTGGGTTTAGGTGGAGTCAAAGAAATCACAAGGTGAAAGGGTAAGGCTGTCCATTTAAAGTTGAAGTGCTGAAGTAAGTCCGTCTAATTTCTTTTTATAAAATTTAGTTCTACCTCTGTAGAAGAAGTACTTTTGAACTCGCTCGAGTCTCTTTAATCAAAGAAATACGCCATTTTAGTCACAGAACAGAGTGCACTGCGATTTCATTGGTAGTTCGAAATAATTTTTGAATTTAGATATTTAAGTACTAGATGGCACACACCAATGACTTTTCGATGCTTTTAGAATTTGTGTGTGTATTTATTGTCCGTTTATAAGTGCCCGGTCAAGGGCAATAGGCTCACCACCTATTACATTGGGACCTAAACATAAACTGGCGAATTGTGGGTGCTAGCACCTCTGCCTACCCCTTCGGGGATATAGGCGTATATTATTATTATAATATTTACTAGAACGTGCCTCTATTAATTATCCAAATATAAAAATATTTTCGACCTGTTAAAATCAAATTAAATGTCTTGGCTTCGTTTACCCATTATGAGACTGAATGGAAGTGTACAATACCAGAGAGCATCCCATTAACGGTGCCGACCCTGTTAATCCACTTCTTACTCAACCTAATGAGTCTTCCGTTTAGTCAATAAAATACACCATTGTTTTCACAATACAACCTCATACAGACACAAAATTAATTGTTACAGCTTAACCCTACTGTGTTCGCTTCTAATACCGACAATTCGTACCTTTCAAAGGTCTTTAAGACCCGTAAGGTGTAACATAATGAAGCTGAACTTGGAAGGGTACAAAGGACCGGTGAGACAAACTTTGATCTTCACGTTAGGGTTAAAGAGGGTTAGTGTTATATTTATTGATGGTGATTTAGGTGAATGAGTTAATAAATTTAATTGCCTCGATAGTGCAGTGATTCTAAGTGCGACTGTAGTAAATGTGGCGGTTTTGATTCCCATGCCGGGTAAAAGTGTTATTTAGTTGTTATTATAAAAGTCGACGGGATATTTAAAAACTTTATTAGTTATGGAGTTTAACCGATATTTCCGTGCTGTAACAAGCGCCATGATTACTGTGTACCTACTCATAATTACGTTTTCCTGTTATGAGATTCTTGGCAATATCACGGAGATAGAACAAAGATGTGAGGTTCGTGAAATGTGAGGAGCTAATATGTGAACAAAAAAAGAGTAGACAAAATATATGTATAGTTACTTATATCCACACATTTGTTTACTTATTAATTGAGCATTTGAAAACCTTCTATTAGAAATACTATTGTCAAATTTTTAAGAAAATTTAGCACAATAATTGTTCCAAATTTTATTCCAACTTATTCGTAATTTGTTCTTCCAAATTATCACCAAAATTTGTTCATAAGTGTGTAATGATTTTGTAAAAATAAAAATACAGGAGGAATTTTAATAACAAACCTATTTTACAATGTTATCATAGTCTATAAAAAAAGTAAGTGAAGATGACTTTGGCGATTTACAATTATTACGAGTATTAAAACCGAGAAAGATGGATTATTTGCATTGATTAAATAACATTTATTATTAGTGAATAACATAGAAGGTAATGCAAGGTAAGATAAATATTACAATTTGTAGCTTGAAGATAAAATTACAAATACACTATTAGTGGAGCACGATTGTTTTATTACTAATACATCTAACTACGACTGAAGTTTCTTCACACACGACATTCTTAATTTTAGCGATGTGTATAAAAATTACTTAATATGAAAGCACAAAATGGCGACCAAACTAGAGAGTACTAAAATCAAGCTAGACACTGATTTGCTACCTTGATCGTATAAAAAGAATATTATACGCACTTCAAATAAACAAAACAAAAAAGTCAAAATAAATTATTTTCCGATACATTTGACACAGAGTATCAAACATTTATGGCAGGCAGGTGTTCTAACTGAAACTGTGTCGTAACCACAGAGCAAATATATAAATATCTATGGTCGTAGCAGACAAAAAGGCGGAGAGTGGTTTTGAATAATGCTGTTTTTTTAGTTTTTTAGTGTTCGGTTTTTCATTTTCTTTTTTTACTTATTTATATATAGTTGTTATGTATAGTGTGCCTATTAAGCTTCACTCTTAATAATTCACCTACAGAATATCTCTCTGCACCACCTTTAGTTGACTGGTAGAGAATGCCTATGGCATTAAGTCCGCCTATATAATATGTGCAAGTAGTTCATTTTTTTTTTAATATACAGGTCAACCCAATGCGAGAGCCTATTTAGGAATCAAACATAAAGCACTTCCAAACAAACTCTTTAAGTGAAAACTTTACAGGAGCAGCGAAAACATTCCAAATCCAACGACCGAATTTCTGGTATCCAAGGCATCTGGTAATTTGGCATAAGTGGTCAACTACTTGGGCGCTATGCCAACTAGGTCGGAAGCGCAACTCTCACAACAAAAACATACAGAATATACATGGATTTAAGTAAAAAGTAGCACATACAAATTTGACATAATATATTAAATAATTTAAAATTGGAATAAGGGAATAGACGGGAATAGAACCCGCGATCAGTCTCTTACAGGGAGAACGCTTTGTTCACTTAAGGGTCTAGACAAAATGCTTTCGCTCCGAAGCAAATCCACAGCTAAATTCGCCACCGCTCTGTGCCTCTAGCATGAACCACTTGCGAGAAAGTATTCGTATCGAATTCGTACCGAATGAAAATGTATAAAATTTCAAAAGCACCCCTAGCGTACGTAAAAGGAACTAAATTTGGTAGGACGACGTATTACTCCGTTAACGTATTGAGGACTCGAAACCTTCACTTTATGAATTCGATAGTGGTTCATGCTAGATCACATGGCATTCCGACAACTAATGTCACTGCCATACATTTTCGACCTTTATACTTTATACTTTATATTTTTTTTTATACCTTTCTATTGACGATGTAGCCATTAGAAATGTACTTTGTCTAGACCTCCTGAGCTTCTAGACCCATCCAAAGTATTCGAAATTCTCCTTTACGACTAAGGGGGCGACGTTAGAGCCATATACCGATAGACTGTCGGAAACAAACTCACTCCGGAGATATTTTACGACTTAAAATATTATTAGAATTTTTTAGATAGATTTTTTTAGAGCACGTCATTTCGACTTCACGATGCCTGTTGGTAAGCCGAAGGGAAAATCTCAGAAAATGAGGGTCACCATTACAGACACGTACAGAGTGTTACAATGGTGGCGCTTAGCTCGATATCCGCATCAGATGATTTTTCACACCCCGCTTAAAGGACCCGGGACTGTAAGAAGAAAATATTCGACCTGGTAAGGACTTCTCGGTCGTAATATCGATACTTTAACCACTGAGCTACCCATACTTGATATTTATAGAACAGGAAATTTATTCATCTCATAAGTCAATTACTGCGGTTTTACGCAAAATGTTTAGGTAGCTTCGTATTTAATGAGTAATAAACGAACATCATTCATATTCTACAAACTGTTTGTACAATCAATTCGGTTTCTTCTAAAGACTGGTGTATCCCACGGACTGTGGTCTATTCTCACAAGAATAGTTTTATTTGTACAAAGTACCGAATGTTTCCAGAAATTCAATGAAGTCATTTCAGGTTAGGAATATCCGTTGTACGGTTGATATATTTTGAAATTAAGTATCTATTTCAGTAAGTGATCTTATTATAAATCCCAGGGCTGTCAAATATGGAGATTTGTTAATGTCGCATGACGTGGCTTACCTACTTGTACTTACATTAGAACAACTGTAACTCTCACTACTTGTCCTTGATGTTTTCTTGTATTTATTTTTTATTTTGTTTTTGGTGTACAATAAAGAGTAATCTATCTATCTATCTATCTAATCAAACTCTTAAACTCATACTATTATTATACAGGGTGTGAGGGAAACGCTCCCGAATACGGATACAGTAGATACCACCATTCTAACAAAATTATGAGCATAATTCACGTAATAATGCTATATCTATAGAGTTTAAGAATTAGAGTACCTACCTAAAAAAACCCGAACCTCTGCAGATGCGTAGAGATGTTGTGTCCCTGGTAGTATTATACCGTCTCCACCATAGTCCCGCCCTGAATGTTGACTTAAGACGTACTTATATTAGGCAACTAGAAAACTACTACAATTGTTTTGTGAACTGTAGTTGTTTCATGCCAATTGTCCGCGGCGCCACACCGCATACTCTCCACAACATTTTGACCTAAACATAAACTGGTGAAATGTGGGTACTAGCACCACTGCATACCCCTTCGGGGATATAGGCGTGAGTTTATGTTATGTTATGTTAATTAAAATAAAAGAAGGTTGTTTTAAAAATTCCATACATTATAGCATTTTTACACACGCAAATTTACTCCCCTTGTACTTGTACTCATTAACATTTAATGGAGCAGTTCGCGTGCTTACAGGATATGTCAACCAGTATCACGAAAGTTGTGACTATCATTAGTGTTTATGTCAAGTCCACACACGAGATTTACTATTTCAGGGGCCCTAAACAAGCGGTAAACCTTTTGTAGAATGGAATAGAATAGATTGATGTATAGGATTGACATTCATTCACGACTGTCATTACTGTCATAAACGTCAAAATACATGTCAATCTTTTTTTTAACTAGGACCTTTATGTCAAGTCTTATTTTATTTTATAACACTTTATTCACTTATGTAGTTGGAATGATTGTTGATGTTGATGGATGACGATGACGGATGATAGTTGCCCTAGTATAGCGGTGGAGACTTTACTAGAAGCTTTTCTCAGGGAGATTTTGACACCAACACGAAAAATCACAATTCACTACAATATTCCACTTTCCTACACTTGTGCGGTTTGTCTTTTTTTTTTTTTTTTTTATCTATGGCACGTCAATTTGACTTCACCTCGCCTGATGTTAAGCTGAAGGCAAAGTCCCAGCTAAGCTGTTATGTCTAAAACTCCACCATTTTTACACATAAAAACTCGAATTTACACCAAATATAGAAAATGCAACACAGGAGCGTTATGACACTTTTCGCGTTCCCGCCAAAACTCTCACATGTCAATCCTGTGCATTAAACATTCTCTATTCCATTTTACGTTACCACTTGTACTGGGCTCCAGGAGCCTACCTACTAAAAGTAATATTTTTTCAATCTCCAAGAAGTATGGTAGTGCTTGTGCGGCTAAGCAAGTAATTTACACCGCGATTTATACCGCATGGCAAATTTTTTTTTTCAAATTTATTTAGCTTCAACATTTTCGGTTAGGGATTTATTTTTCGGAATACCCATTTTACAAAGTGAATACAAAGTGCCCGATTGGTGGCAATAGGTTCGCTCCCTATTACGTGGGACCGAAAATCATAGTTGGCGAATTGTGGGTGTTTAATACACCTCTGCCTACCTCTTCGGGGATTACGGGCGTGAGCATATGTACTATATTTTCATAGTATGATTCGGACTCGGACCGTCGATGTATGTGACATTTTTTATCTATATTCTGACAGCTGTCAGATAGACTCATTTGTAAAATCACGGTAACGCAACCCTAAGCCATATACATAACAACAACCTTTAACCCAAGGTCGCTTCTAATCGATACAAAAACCCAGTTACGTGTGGATTAGTTTATAGACCATAAAAGTATAATATTTACGTAAAATACTTCTCATAGTTCTAGGAAGGGCCTTGTGACGTAGTGTCAACGACTGATTGGGTTAGTCAGGCGACAGAGTCAATATTTTCGAGTTAAGGGGGTTTACATCCAATGTAATAATATTAATCATGTATAAAATTGTTATCATATAAGTTTTCTTTTAAAACATAACATAACATCATAACATAAACTCTCTTATACCCCCGAAGGGGTAGGCAGAGGTGCTGGCATCCACATTTCGCCAGTTTAGGTCCCAATGTAATATGTGGCGAGCCTATTGCCATTAACCAGATACCTGCGATAAATACACACGTTATGTGTGTAGTTATCGCAGACTATGACTCGATGACTTTTCGAAGAGCATCGAAAAGTCATAGGTGTGTGCCATGGTAAAACCTGAGATCTAACCCGTGACTTTGTCTCAGCAGTCCATTACCCAATTGGCTACCGCGGCCTTAATGGAAATAAAATAAAATAAATATAATGGAGCTCGTGACGTATGTTAGACCAGGAGAATTGGGGACTGTTGTCTCTACCTACCCCAAAGGAGGCAAGCTTGAGTATCCATATCTAAATCATCTTATCATCAATCCGCCAGATGACTATAACATTACTAATTCAATGACTTTTGGCGTACGATAACTTTCGTATGTCATTGTTTTTTACATCTGGTTTTGTGAACACTCATACGTATTGGTAACCGCTTACTACCAGTTGAGTAATGTATTTACATTACATTACATACATAAACTCACTCCTATATCCTTGAAGAGGTAGGCAGAGGTGCTAGCACCCACAATTTGTCAGTTTATCTTTAAGTCCCAATGTAATTAGGTGGCGAGCCTATTGCCATTAACCAGGCTCTTATAAACCTGCGATAGATACACACATAACTTCGAAAAGCATCGAAAAGTCATTGGTGTGTGGCATGGAATCTGGGACCGAACCCGAGAGACCTCGTGTCAGCAGTCCATTACCCATACCACTAGGCTACCGTGGCATTACACGCGGGTAATGTATTTATTTATTACATTAACAGATATGGTACGATCTTCGGGGTGCAAGTCAATTGGGGGGAATAGTTCTAGAGCAGGGTTTCCTTTGCGGTCGTCGTTTCGTGGAATGGAATAGAACATGATACCTATTCAATGTTTTTTTTATCTATGACACGTCAATTTGACTTCACCTCGCCTGATGTTAAGCTGAAGGCAAAGTCTCATGAAAGAGGGTCACCATTGCAAACACGTTCATTGCTACAAAGGTGGCGCTCAGCTTGACGGCCTCATCAGATGCTTTTTCACGCCCCGCTTAAAGGACCCGCGACTGTAGGAAGAAGGAAACACATGCGCCGGTAAGGAAATCCAGGACTTAATGGTGCGGCAGAGAAACATGTATTTTGACGTTTACGTTGGCGACTGTCATAACTGTCCAAATAAGTATCAATTTCATACATTGATGATTCTATTCGATACCATTCTACAAAACGACGTCCAAAGAATTCAATAAATTTTAAAGCATTCCTAACTTTTTCAAATTTATTTAAAATGGGAAGAAATAAGTGCCCGGTTAATGGCAATAGGCTCGCCACCTATAACATTGGGACCTAAATATAAACTGGCGAAATGTGGGTGTTAGCACCTCTGCCTACCCCTTCGGGGATATAGGCGTGATATTATAAAAAAAAAATTAAAATTGGAAAAAGTGAATGTCTAGACAAGACTTGAACCCGCGATCAGTCTTACAGGGAGAACGCTTTGACCACCTGAGCTACTACCCGTCTAAATCATTCGAAATTCTCCTTTACATCAGGGAGCGACGTTGCAGTCATCTACTGACAATTCTACAAACTGTGGAAAATAATAATTGGGCGGGGTAATCAAAAATCAAAGTTAAAAGATAATTAAAAAATCGTTCATTATTTTTAAAATTATTGAAAAATCGTACATTGTTGCATTGCAATTGCAACATCGTACGCAACGCTCTCGTTTTTTTATACCACTTAAGTGGCAGACAGGCACACGGTCCAACTGATGGAAAGCGTTAATCGTGGCTTATGGAGGTTTGCAACACAAGAGGCGTTACACTCGTGCTGCCTACCCTGTAGAAACCTTCTTGAGGAACCCCATATTTTAGTCGCTTGGGAACATTTAATAGTACTCAAAAAAGCAACTCCGAAATCAATTTTCAACATTACGTTACATTTACTAGTCCCAAAGTTACTCACGAAGCATTATCAAAACCATGACATCACTGATAAGGCAAAGGTGATAAAATATATGTGACATATAATAAAATGGCTCACTTCGAATCACGCCTCATTCGCCCAGCACCTACCGAGCTGGCCAGACGTAGCCTATTTTAAACGTATACGTAGAACATGAGTCATATTTAAAAATCGAACAGTATTAATCAAAATGGCGTTATTTACAAGTGTGTGTGTGTTTGTATTACTGGGTGCGTATGCGCATGCTATACAAGTGAACACGACTGAGGGTATACTTGAAGGTTATAAGGCGGTAGATGGGGACTACTATGAGTTTTATGGAGTACCTTATGGAGGGCCTACTAGTGGGGAGAACCGGTTTAAGGTAAGATTTTAATTACATAATGTGTGTGTTGTCTAATCGTATTGAATGCACAGATAGCGTAATATTAGTGTTACCAGGTCAATTGTTGTGTTTTCCCCATTAGGGACATATTTTATTTTAATATTTTGTTCTGAGTCTTCGATATCGCCATTGGTTTTTGGAACATTGGTGGTGGAGGTCAGATGGCAGTCGCTTCAAGGAAAATATCGAAGTTCAGCCCCATCATAGTTCGGCTGGAACAGAGTTGGGAAAAGGTTCAGAGAATGAGATATTGCGTCTATTTTGTTTGAAGTTGATTATTAGTTCACACATTGCGACTGTAAATAATCAGGTATGTTGATGTCAGACTATGACAGAAATGAACAGAGACAGAAATGAAGATATCAGACTATTGTTTCATATTTTCTTTTTAATTTACCTACTAAATTTCATGCCTATTATGGTGGAATATGGCGAAACTATATGGTATAAATGTAACATCTTATGTAACCCATATTTGCAATGAATAAATAAATATGAAAAAATACTTTATTCCGCGTATGATTAATCTATAGAATTGATTCCATGCAGTAACATTTCAAAAAGGGATTTTATTAGACGGTTTCTACAGGATTGGCAGCACGAGTGTGACTCCCCTGGTGTTGCACACGTCCATAGGCCACGGCAATCACTTTCCATCAGGTCGGCCGTGTGCTTGTCTGCCATTTAAGTTATTTAAAAAATGGCACAATTTATGACGTAGTTTTGTATGATATAATTCATCGAGTACTTTCTTTGCCGCACCTTAAAGTCTTAGAACGCTTTGCCAGCAAACGAATTTCCTTTCTCCCACAGTCCTAGGCCCTTTAAGCGCGGCGTAAAAAACATCTGTTGAGGGCATCAAAGTAGAGGCGCCATTCTAAATAAAATATCTACCTATTATGTTTTGGTCACTATGTACGTACCATCAAGCGGGATGCTGGCATTTGACAACCCTAATATAAAAAATATAGAAATGGTAGCAAGAACCGCGATAGCCTAGTGGTACGGGTAATGGACTGCTGAGACGAGGTCTCGGGATCGATCCCAGGTTTTACCATGGCACACACCAATGACCTTTCGATGTTTCTCGAAGTTATGTGTGTATTTATCGCAGGTTTATAAGTGCCCGGTTAATGGCAATAGGCTCGCCACCTATTACATTGGGACCTAAACATGAACTGGCGAAATGTGGGAGCTAGCACCTCTGCCTACCCCTTCGACATATAGGCGTATTTGTATGTTAGTAGCAAGTAATAATGCATTCGTCAACGATAAGGCCGCTATAGAGTGCAACTAAACTGCGTTTACTGCACGGAATAAACAATATTTTTTTTATTTTTCTATAGTTTACTGAATGAATGTCATCAAATAAAACGCGCGTTCTCACGTTTTATCTTTTAATTGACCTTGAATTGAGTTATTTTTGTTAAGAAAATCTAACCTTCATAACAATAGTCAGTGTGAATCCTACTATTAAAATTTTTGCGCCAAAACTAAAACTGGTTGTGTGCATACTTAACTAGGCTGTGTGACGTCATAGTTAATGTTTTAAGATGTGCAGTGCGCGTATAACTACATAGTATAAAATAAAGTCGCGCTCTCTGTCCCTATGTCCCTTTGTATGCTTAAATCTTTAAAACTACGCAACGGATTTTGATGCAGTTAGTTTTTATAGATAGAATGGTTAAAGAGGAAGGTTTATAACATCATGCTACGACCAACAGGTGCGGAGCAGGAATGTAAAATGTTGCAAAAACGGGATGAGGCAGACGAAGTTGCGCGGGTCAGCTAGTGTATAGTAAAGTTATGATTAACAATATATACATGTAACCTTCATGTTTTTTGGCAATAAATTATTATCATTTCATTTCATAGGTATATCGGGGTTTCCCCATTAGCGTACTTTGTAAGACATTCTTACGACCGCCATTAAAACAGCTTAGCTATTAAAATAATGTCAATCAGTATGAATGACGAATGATTCTTTAGTTATTTTCTTAAGAGTAGAATAAATATGAGCATGCATATATTAAATAATTATATGTACATATATATGTTAATTATTTATAATGACACACTAAATTATTCTGGTTTATTTAATGACGCATCAAATACTAAACTGTTGATAGTGGTCTGGAACTGGAACCGCTCCTGGCTCCCGTTTCCACGATTCACTGAAACCTATTTCTCGGAAAAAGACAGTCATTCGATATTATATCAAGAATAAAAATATACAACTAATATTTGGAAAGTGTGTTAGGGGTTCAGGTTCATAAAATACTTTTGAATAAAATAAAAAAAAAACATACCACCAGGGGGGTGGAAGGGACAGAAACATTAAAAAACACCTCACGTAACTAAAAATGATTACGACATATGTATACAAAACAGTCCATTGACGTATATCACCTAAGCCTACCTACATACCGACCTAACCGGGTCATAATTAAATTTCATTGTCTAGGTACATAAAGATTAGTCAGATATTGAGTCGAATTAGTTTAAAAAATATTCACCATGAATTCCGATGACATTTCATAAATCATTTATCAATCTTATCAGAACTTACAAGAATTAGTATTAGTAGTACTACAAATGACTATTTTACAATACTGACTAATACTACAAGTGACTATTTTACAATAGTGACTAATGACTAATTTCCGGAACAAACAAAAATTAAATATTTTTATGTTCTAACGCATTTCTTACGATATGTATCTACTTATCTAAACTTTGATAATCCGCCGGTTACCAATGCTGACCTAGCCTTCAAAACGTCATGAATCTATCGAAGTAGGTACTTATCTTAAAATGACTAACATTGAATTTGTTTAAATTGTCGGAATCCTACACCAATATTATATCAGTCGATGATATAATACTAATACACTTAATATCCTTTTTAAAGGGATGTACAATTTATTGTAATCAATCATTTAATATTTTATTTGTTTCAGTTAATATTTTTGAACTTGATTTTTATTTCATAATTTATTTATTTATTTGATTTTCACCAGTTTCTGTTATTCTGAATATATGTTGCTAGTACTGAAACTATTACTTTTCATTATTCTAACAATCAAATTTAGTCCAAATAAATAATCCTATTTAGATTCCATATTAAATTTCAAATTACTTTTATTAGGAACAACAAATGTGTTAACGCAAGGCAGATCGAAATAAATGCGATTTTGGATGTGTTTTTTTTTTGTTTATGGCACGTCAATTTGACTTCACCTCGCCTGATGTTAAGCTGAAGGCAAAGTCTCATGAAAGAGCGTCACCATTGCAAACACGTTCAGTACTACAATGGTGGCGCTCAGCTTGACGGCCTCATCAGATGCTTTTTCACGCCCCGCTTAAAGGACCCGGGACTGTAGGAAGAAGGAAACACGTGCGCCGGCAAGGAATTCCAGGACTTAATGGTGCGGCAGAGAAAAGACTCACCGAACCGCTTGGTTCTTGATGGAATCCATTAGCCGGTGCTGGTGAAGCAAAAATGTATGAAAATGTATGGCTCCCTATAGCAATTCCAGCAAGCTCCCCAGTCGGTACCGACCCATTCTCTTTCGCTCCATATCTTTGCACTACACGCGATAGCCGATTGGCGTCACCGGCATTTATCGATATTGTACACAGCGTTTTCGAGCGTTTCGAAAAATTGAGTTTACATAATCTTTCAAACAATTTGTCGTAGAAATATTTCTCGTTGGCAGCTCATTATATTATTGTGAAGTGGGCTATAAGAAGTGTCATAAGTATTGAAACGAGCAACTTTAATTGACACTTGTTAAAAGTTTATTAACTTTTAGTTGTTTGCTGCAAATTAAAATGTCATTGATTTTCACGGGTGGAAAGAAAATTTTTTTTTTTTTTTGAAATTGGCTTGAATGTTCCCAAAAAATATTGTTGGGGCTCTATGTAGGTACCCATTTTACTTTCTTTTCTAGGAAATACCTATTAAAGTAACTTTATACTCGTAAGTATTTCACTAATCCTTCAATATGAGTATAATGACAGTATGACAGTTTACTAGTAGTCAATTCAGAAAGTATAAAGTAAAAATTAAATTACTTCAAAAAGTTAAAAATAAATAATTTAAGAGGGAATTTCGGAGAGCCTCCTGACTAATTCATCTTTCAAACAAAAAAACTACATTAAAATCGGTGTATCCGTTCGAGAGCTACAATGACAGATGCCATAGACAGAGTACCACACACACAAACACGCACACACACGTGAAACTTATAACACCCTGTCATTGTTACGTTGGAGATTAAAAAATACCTCGCACTCCTCGACAACATGTATTGGTGTGTCCACAAACGACCCTAGGTATTTGCTAACCCGTACGCAAGATCGTAATTTGATAGCTTATCTTTTTAAACTACACGATTGATATTTGACGACTCAGTCACTTCACCAAATAGAGTCACACCCAACCATATCTATACCATATCATAGAGAATCATACCTCTGTTAGGACTTATTACTGTAGTCGCGACACGCTATAATGACTTTTTTGACGTGCTTAATATTGGACAAAGAAACGAACTGTTAGATGAATAACATAACGTCATAACATAAACTCACGCCTTTGTCCCCGAAGGAGTAGGCTGAGGTGCTAGCACCCACATTTCGCCAGTTTTATGTTTAGGTCCCAATGTAATAGGTGGCGAGCCTATTGTCATTAACCGGGCACTTATAAACCTTCGATAAATACACACATAACTTTGAAAAGCATCGAAAAGTCATTGGTGCGTGCCATGCTAAACCTGGGATCGAATTCGAGACCTCGTCTCAGCAGTTCATTAACTATGCGACTAGGCTATCGCGGTATGAATAACCAAAGGAAAATATAGCAAAACTGGCACAGAAGAAAAAAACTTCACACCAAAAAAGGGAAAACGAGCAAAACCAGTCGCGTCACAACGGCCATCATAGCCTACTCAGCAGCCTTTAAGCTTATTTTCTAAACTGATGAAGCGGTTTGGTAGCTCATTTCTTTGCTGGACGATAAAAACTTGAAATTATTTACCAATTCACAAGTAAGAAGCGCTTGTGAGCTACGATAAACGATTAGTGGATTAGCGTTAGCTTATTAATGACATAAACTAAAGAAAATTAACAAAAAAGTGCATTCACGTGATCTAAAAAAGAATTAAACTTTATGCTACAGTTTTAGAAATTGGAGTTAAATTGAAGCCTTGAAGACGCTTTTGCGTCTCGACGAAACCTTTTTGATTACAAAACTCGTATTTTCAGTTACTAGGTAGGTAGAAACTCTTAACAAAAAATCTAATAGACGCCCAACACAAGTCGATGTGTCAGTTTATTTAGATATCTCAAAAGTAGGAGTAAAAATCTTTTCTTTAAAACTGTGTGAATTGGACAAGTACATATCGTTAGCAATAAATATGAGTGCGGTATGTAAAACACAACTGCTGAAAGTTGTTAAACTTATGTTTATATGCGTTTAGTTGTTTATGAGTACTCTTGTGCATTGCTTAAAATACCATTCTTTTATTTTCTCAAAATCTATGTATTCGATTGGTGGTTTATCTATCGAGCACCCTACGATGAATACACACATAACTTCGAAAATCATGGCAGTCATTGGTGTGTGCCATGGTAAACCTGGGATCGAACCCGAAACCTCGTCTCAGCAGTCCACCACCCATACCACTAGGCTACCGCGGTTTTGCACATTAAATATTATATCATATAGTAAATAATAACAGTGTAGTAATTAACAGTTTCCAAAGAAGAGTGTGCATAAGAGGAGTCCATCTTGTACTATCACATATTTCATCTTCTTAAACTAATGGAAGGTGCATGATGTCCTTGTAAGTTATTTATAACATGAAACAGAAAAACACATTAGTGTAATGATAAACTAAATTCTGTGAAGACTACACCTATCTTATCAATGCTATGACAAACATACTTCATATTTGCTATCTATAGACGACCGTCGTACCACTTAATTCCTTTTGAAGTTCAATGTACCTTAAATGTTTCCAGGGACCCGTGCCTCCTGCCCGATATCCAGGAATACTACATGCAAACGACCGAAACATAATATGCGCACAACCTACATCGAAAGGTCTCATCGGAGTCGAGAACTGTCTCTACCTAAACGTATTCACCAGAAACATCACAACTCCAAAACCAGTCGTCGTTTGGCTCAACTCCCAAGAATACACCAACTCAGATACTCGACAGTACTCGTTCAAAAGATTTGTTGAAGAAGATATCGTTTTTGTATCGATTAACTACCGACTCTCGGTGTTCGGATTCCTATGTTTGGGAGTCCAAGAAGCTCCTGGAAACGCTGGTTTGAGAGATATTTTACAAGGATTGAGATGGGTAAATGCTAATATTGCCAATTTTGGTGGAAACCCAAATAATGTTGTCCTTATGGGTCATGGATCTGGTGCAGCTTTAGTCGATTTGTTGACCATGACACCTCAGTCCATAGGCCTCGTGCACAAGGCTATAGCTTTGAGCGGTTCTGGTTTGGCTCCGTGGGCTGTGGCTTACGACCCAATAGGTTATGCTAATCTTTTAGGAGCAAAACTCGGATATGGTGGAAAATCTAACGAAGATTTAGCAAAACATTTAGTAACCACAGACTTAATTGTGTTGCAAACAGCGCTTAGCGAATTCAATTTCAAAAATAACACACCATTATTTGCTCCTTGTGTTGAAAATGCACAAATGAACCCTAACGATACTTTATTGGGAACTGCTCCAATCAACTTGCTGAGAAGTGGAAATTACCTACCAGTACCTTACTTAGCTGGGTACACAACTAGAGAAGGAACAATGAGAGCCGGTGAAGTATATGGAGACTGGCTGCAGGCCATGGAAGCAAACTTCACAGATTTCTTACCAGTGGATTTAAAACTTGAAAATGACAGAGCATCAGTGGCAGCAAGTATCAAAGAATTTTACTTCGGCACCACTCCTATAAGCACAGCATCTATTGAAGATTATTTGGATTATCATGGAGATACTCTTGTCGTTGTGTCTGCAATAAGAGGAGCCAGAGAAAGGAGTTTACAATCTGTTGGAAATGTGAGACTTCTGGAGTTTGGATACGTGGGAACGCAAAATAGTGATTGGACCTTTACCCAAGTGCCTTTGAATGGTGTGAGACATGGAGGCATTCTGAATTATTTGTTTGACTACGACTTGAAACCTGTTGATGTAGTAGTTATGAGATCAATTGTGGACCGTTTTACCACATTTGCGAAAACTGGGTAAGATTTTCATATTTCTTTGAATTAACAATTATTTATCATCATCATAGTTCTAGCCTTGATAGCCTCTGTGTACTCTGATGCTCAAAGTCCGCTACCTTACTCTTGACATGGCTTACCTTGATTATCATTTTGATTTTTCATCCCCGAGAGGAAAACCCATATCAGCACCTGAAGTTAGTATACTAACTAGGCGTGGGATTCGACTCCCGCTCAGTGCAAATATTTTTGTGCATAGCATCCGGCAAGATCAAGTTTTATTCAAAATGTATTTAGCTGCTACATTTTTCGGTTAGAAATTTACCATATATACCCATTTTGTTACAAATTGCCCGATTGTCGGCAATAGGCTCGCCCTCTGTTACATGGGACCGAAAAAAGTTGCCTAATGTAGGTGTTTGATACACCTTTGCCTGCTCCTTCGGGGATTAAGGACGTAAGCATATGTATGTATGTATAAATCTATAGTAAATCTATCCATGTACTAAATTTCAGCATAATCCGTTAGAGCATAATTGAATAACAAACATCTTCAGATACTTTCACGTTTGTTCAGTAGCCTTAGCACGAAATACTATCAAATTCATAATGTGAAGGTATCGACAGAACGGAGCATTGCGGTTGGCGGGCTACACACGCACACAGGTTCACAATATGCAGCCTGCCAATCACAAGCTCCGTTCTTTCGAAACCTTTACATTACGAATTCGATAGTTCATACTAGTGCTACTGTTCGTTTTATTTTACACTAGCTGACCAGTGCAACTTCGTCTGCGTCACCCCGTTTTTTGCAACATTTTTCACTTGTGCTCCGCACCAGTTGGTTGTAGCATGATGTTATATACATATAAACCTTCCTCTTTAATCACTCTATCTATTAAAAGAAACGGCATCGAAATACGTTGTGTAGTTTTGAAGATTTAACCATACAAAGGGACATAGGGACAGAGAACGCGACTTTATTTTATACTATGTAGTGATAGGAAATGTATTAGTAGTACAGGATTATGGTTTTACTATAGAACTTAGATATCCATACAGTTAACATCATCAATACAGTCAATGAAAGTTTTAATGTCCATGAGTAGGTACCTTATCAATGAGTTTCATTAAGGCGTTTAATACATAAGTACCTACCTAATCGGTACTTATCACGAATGATAAGGGATTTCTATTGAGGTCATTCACTTAGGTATAATTAAGGTTAGGAGTGCTTTTGAGCGAATCTAAGGAATTTTTCCAATATAAAATAAATAAAAATATAAAATAGTTTCAAGAATGTGGAATGTGGCGTGGCGGTAGTAAACGAGACTATATATGTAGGAGGCGCGGGTTCGATCCCTGCTCAGTGTAAATATTTGTATGTACGAATGGCTATACGCACTGTTGGAGCGCCTCGGAGAGCATGTTAAGCCGTCGGTCGTCGGCATTTTTTATATCTCACTAGCTGTTGTCAGCAGCTTCACCCGCGTGAACTACTGATCCCGTTCCCACTGCTCCATAAAACCCTTCCTTAGAGTTCAAGGAGGAGTTCACGAATAAAATAAAAGGATTACTCGAATTGGTCCAGCCGTTTTCGAGTTATACGCTTACCAACATATTTCGCAATTCATTTATAAAATGTAGATTATTCGTGAAAGTTTGTATATGTCCCATCCCTTTTATTTATTCATTACTCTAGCCAAGTCCAGGTTGACTTATCACACCTCTAAGATTAATGTTCTCCCGAGTCAGTGACAAATGAATCCTACTATTTACACATTGCCTGGTACTATCGCAAATCAGGAGGAGCCTTTATACAACAGAGATTGATACTGTATCATTCAAGTTTGTGTGTAAATATTCATATGCTAAAGAAACTCGACTGGTATTCATACCACTTAATTCATGCATCAGTAAATTGTCACCTTTATAAATATATTACAAGGCAGCTATACACGTTTATGCGTTTCACGTTTCTTACTGCATATTTATTAAAACTAGCTGTTGTAAGAATTTAGAATTTTGTCGGTTAGAATTTAGATTCCATTCAACCCGAGCAAAGATAGTTCAACCTGGATAAATCCAGACCATGATCCATACTGCCTCTAGACATTAATATTACTAGCGTTAATAGGCCCATAGACTACGTCATTACCGTGTTACCGAATTTAAAATGTCAGTCGCAGTCACTTGTGACTTTTAGTACACGTAACGTCACTGCAATATATATCTATTTCTGTCAAAGTTGATAATGGTTGATAAAAAGTTTCTTGCCTGCGTGTTCAATATCTAGTCTCTTATTTTCCAGATCTCCAAACCTCGTCAGCGCGAACTTCACTCCCACGTGGGAACCTATAACGCGGGATCAACTGAACTATTTCTACTACGGGGGCAGCGACCTGGCTATCGTGAACCAATCAGCGATCCACATTGAGGAGACCAGGTTCAATCCCCAGAATACGACCATGAACTTCTGGAATGATCTATTGACGAAGTATTATGATCCTCCAAGACCTGTGAGTTCTGCTGGAAAGGTCTTTAGCAGTATTATTTTTATTATGATTTGTCAATTGTTTATGAATTTAGTTTAAATTAGTTTAATGAACGTTGGCGAATGTATAGAGCTAGCCTTAGCATGAAATACTATCGAATTCGTAATGTAAAGGTATCGATAGAACGGAGCATTGCGATTGGTGGGCTACACACGCACACAGGTTCACAAGAGGCAGACTTTTTTTCTTTTTTTATTGTGCGCAAAATCCCTACGGATACCATCTCCGCCAATGTTGGTGGAGGTGATTATGTCGGACTCGAACCGATCAAAACGCACGCCGTCCACGGATCCTTGATTACCGCCAATCACATGCTCCTTTCTCTCGATACCTTTACATTACGAATTCGATAGCTTTTCGTGCTAAGCGCTTTGGGGTTTGTATCTCTTTGAATGAGTGGAGGGACGTCGATAGGGCGTGTGTGTTGGCCAATGCGTTCGCCAACGTGTAGCTGATATAACATTGAGGACGGATTTAAGCAGTGAAAAATAATTGTGTTTAAGTTTACTTCATAAAATTATCTAAGCCAAACTTGTTAGCACATATGGCTCGATTATATTATTGGCGAAATCTGTTCTTCAGGGGCTCGATTCAGTAACGCAAAGTTTCTAAAACGTTCGATTTCAATTCGATTACTAAGAAAAACAGAGAGAACAAAAGCTTGTGATAAATATGTCAAAACATAACCTTTCTACACTACTTATACGTTTTCATGAGGATATTAAACCTGAATTACTCGTAGTTTGATTTAAATCTTTCGAAAAATTTTAAATTACATGTTATGAAAACGAAATTTTATTGCACTGTACCAAACCGTATTTTAAGTATTAATGTAGAAGTTAGATAATTTATAAGCAATATGTACGCATGGATAATAGTTTGAAGAATAAATGATTTGTTATAACACTCCGTACAACCCGATATTTTATGCGACGATTTAAAATATACTCTAACGCCATGCAAATTAAGTTTAACTTTCAAATACAAGTTGTACCTAGAGTAACCTTCCACTGCCTGATTGATACTTAAGCTATAGTTGCGGCACGCTATGATAGGTAGCCGTTTTGACACGACTGGCTTTGCTCGTTTTCTCTTATTTTGGTGTGTGAAGTTTATTTTCTTCTGAGTGTCTCGACATATTTTTCTTTAGTTATTCGTCTAATAGTTTGTTGTCCAATATGAAGCGCATCAAAAAAGAGAAAATAGTGTTTAAACATTAAAATATTGTCTAACTGTAATAATTCTGTAACAATATCATAAATTTATTATTTTTTTAAGACTGTATTTGGTTAAAACAATGTATTCAAAATTAATAAAATGTTAATAGTATTTTTATGTATCTATTTCTGTCGAGGAGAAACATGAAGAAAACGTGCGTCAACGCAGGTGTAGGCAACAACTGACAGATAAAACTTTTAGTCTGTCAGTCTCCACGGACGGTAGTGAGGGGGGAGGGGGGAGGGTTATCAGAACGGCTATCCGCACGAAAAATATATACCAATTGGTAGCTGAGATTAGTTTGGACCCTATTGTCTAATACACGCGTAAAGGTCACTTCTAGTTCTATAAACATTCTCTGAAGTAGCGATAGTTATTCAACGTCGGTGGTGGCGAGTTCGATTCCCGCTCAGTGCAAATATTCATGTCTATTTTGCATTGGTCTATGCTTTTCTATGTTTAATAACCTATAAGAAAACGTATAATATTTATTTATTTTTGTTGGTTATTTGCAAAAGTCACTTTCGTCTGCTACAAAGGTTTCATGTACAAAGGTTTTCTTTGATCAAAGTTATTTTAAACACTCACCTGTTTACTAACAATAAGGTCACTTAAGCAAACAAGTACAATGGAACACGCGATCTGATTTATGATATGCTGAAAAGGCCTTCAACATCGTGTTAAAGGAAACATTGAAGAAACAGTAGGTAAGGAAATTAATAAAAAGTACATCACAATCCCCGAAGGGGTAGGCACAGGTGTATTAAACACCCACATTTCGCCAACTATGATTTTCGGTCCCACGTAATAGGGGGGCACTTTGTTCCTAACCGAAAATGTAGCAGCTAAATAAATTTGGATAAAAATTCTTGACCCGATGAAATCAAATTTATGTCCTAAATAAAAAAATGCCTTGCTATGGGTGTAAATCGCAAGGAAATTAATTACGTGCTTAGCCGCACAAGTACTACCAATTAGTGTCCTGTAGAGTATCAGACGAAAAGTAAAAAGTAGGTAGGAGTTTTACTGGTTGGTTAATGTCATGCAATGAGTATGTGGAGGAGCAGGATCTGATATCCGTCCAACACAAAAGGAAGATCCTCCGACCAGCCAAGGTTAGGTTACGCCTGGCGGGCCGTGACCCAACAGTTGTAGTTGAGTTGTTATATTTATGTTGTACCACCGCGATAACTTCGATATCGCGATGCAGGACGCTCGAATAATTTAATTTCAAAGTCAAATCAAATCTTACTGCCATGTTTGTTCAGTCCTCTTGGAATTTAGATCACTTTCATATAAAAATACCCTATGTTCTTTTCCTGGTTCTAATCTACATCCCCATCAATTAATATCAGCCAAATTTAAATATATAATAATAATAATATATGTATATATGTATGTGTGGGCTTGTAATTAGCTATTTTATTATCAAGCTGTAATATATTAAATTGTTATTAGTCTGTAAGCCTTCCTAAAACTAATAAATAAATAAATAAATAAATAAATCGCTACAGCCGTTCTTGAGTTATAAATAGTGTAACTAACACGACTTTCTTTTATATAATACACATATAGTTGTATACTTACAGTAGAGTGTAGAATGCTGAATAAGTATTTTGACTTACCTGTAAAAAAAAAAAAATAAGTTAAGTACTTGTAACGTAACGTAACTACTTAACACGTGAGTGAATTGAAAAAGAAATACTTTTGCGGTAAATTCAACCACAAATTCTCAAAGTTTACAAGTTATCGTTTCACTTAACCCCTCGTAAACATTTAAATCAGATTTTCAAACACAATGCACCTTGTTTATGGAAATAAAAATCAAATCAATCAATAAAACTCTGTCACTATCAATTTCAAAAGAGAAATATTCAAACATCAAATTAAATGTAAGTCATTACCAAGTCACAATGAACATGTACAGCATCGTGGCAAACAATCGATAACTGCATGATATTTGATTCCCACTTACACAGAACCGTAGCACAAACTCTACCACAGCCAAATTGCTTTGTCTCAATGCATTGGAGCGAAAGGTAATTGTGTAGGTACAATGCTTACTGTCTAGACCAGAGTTTCCCAAAGTTTTGATTTCTCTTACCCCTTTTTAACATCCAAACCAAAACGACGAGGCATTTTTTATCATATTTGATTGCAAAACGCTGACAAGTTCCAGCATAATAAGGGAATAATTTGATGATCAGTTGAAGTCACAAATCATATAGTTGTCGTATAGGTAATATATTATGCATATAACCTTCGCGTCCACGTACGTTATAAATTAACAAAGATTTATCGCAATCGGATGAATGATAATGGTAACGGAACAGCGGCTCAGTAAAATACAAGTAAACAAATATAGAATTTTATTACATGAGTCAAATCTTGAATCAATTTCTCAGTTTAATAATATCTAAATAATGTAGGTATATTCCAGAACGCAATACAATGAAGGAAAACCGTCGCTTTCACGTCAATTATTTGTGGACCCCCAGGATCAACTGGAGATAGACAGTAGAACTTTAAGAAACTGTGTTCGAGGTCTAGACTGAAACACGGGCACTTTAGTTCGGATGTACTTACACAAAGCATTAGAAGTGAATAAACTACACAATGTTTTTCTTCTGCAAAAGTAACGACCATACTATAAGAAAAGTGTTTGACAATGTTTGAGACAAGTATTACGCGATTTAACCTTTAAAGGATTTAAAAGATTTAATAGAAGGGTACTAAGTATCAAACTAATTATTAAAAGTATTCTTTGTCTATATTAAGTGTTAGGGAATCTTTCCCGAAGCCGAAGGTACCTGTTAGTAGGTACTGCGGGTATAATGGTACCTAAACATTAAGGAGAATATTTAAATCGTAAAAATATTATTATTAGCGCAAATATAGCAGTAGCAGTTACTATCTCTTTATAGGTTTCTTAAAAATAATTTCACGGTTCATTTACTCAGTCATTTTCTCACACCTAGATTATGTGTAAAGATAAGTATATCACTCGCACACTCTGTCCCTCTAAGTATTACTACTAACTTTATGCTTCAAACAGAAATACAATTTCCTCTCTTTAGAATGATTTATAAAATGTTCTTTAAAACTGAAGTTAGCCGAATTTGACCGGTCTCTCATTTCTTTCTCCCGACAAATTTGAAGCTTGTAAGTTGTCCTATGGTTGGAGATAGAGAATGGGAAATAGAAATGTATGCAGTACAAACCCACAAAGGCATATAAATCCAACAAATTCTTAATATTCTTCTTTTGCGGTTAAGAAATCTTTACCGAGTCTGGAATTGCGAATATAAAATTCTTTTTGCAAGATTGCTGAATAACTAAATATAAAATTTAAAACCGTTTACAGAAATTGCTATCAGGAACATACGGGCAATATGGTTGAATAAATTGCCTTAAATATAGTAGAATAGAATAGAATAGACACTACGTTTGCGTAGATAGTATGAGTAGTTTTGGATGGATGTTTGTTACTCAAACAAGCATTAACTGGGGTAGGAATTCGCATGAAATTTGGCACAAAAAATGTGAGCAAGTAGCAGCAGTATACCTACGATTTAACATTTTAATAGCAACTCATCTAACAGAAAATGTTATCTGTCAGACGAGTCTGTGAATAAAATTATAACGTTCGACATTCAAAAACATGTATAAAAATGATCGAATTTCAAACCAAATCACAGAATATAAATTCTAATAGAAATAGAAAACAAATATCTCAAAATGCACCCACTTTCAGGAAATGGAACGGACCAGTGGCTAGAGCAAAACAAGCCTTGATGATTTATGGTCGCCGGTACGCTGCACTTTATAAACTCGGTTGGTTTAACGCCGAACAAGTTTATTTTAACAGCAACGACGTGGGGATGAAACGAACCGCAGATTCCGAGGTAATAGGCTTTTCCCAATGTTGGGAAACTTTGGCCTACTGTTTTCATGTTAGCCAGATGGGTTGGTACAGGGTTTTATTTCGAGTTTTTCTTCTTTCGTAATATCGTCTGCGAATTTTTTCGTTAGTCGCCTCTTACGACACTGTTCGGATGAAACAGGGTGGTGATATTCTTTCTCTGCCACTACACGGGATTAACACAAGGATAATGATTAGACAACATTACAGTAACGTAGTACCTACTTAAGGCCAATGTTTGAAGTCTGAGGGGTTCCCGCACATGACTGTAATCGGGTTGAAGCCGGGTTGGTTCCGTTAACGAAATATTAATTAAAAAATAACAAAAGTACCTATTATAACCCAAAATACTGCTTTATTACATCGCATAAAAGAATTTATTTCATATTTAGTTTCTCAACAAAGCCTAGATTTAATCATTTTAAAGTAAGTGCCATCAATGATAAATATTTAATACATCTTAAAACCTGAACAGAGATTTTACTGCCTGGGTTTTATAGAGGGAAGATAAGAATACCTACCGAGCCCACCTGATGGAAAGTAGTTACCTTAGCCTATTGACTATAGCGACACCAAGGGCTGCTGAATATCTGTCACCTCTGTCTACCCCTTAGTAACTAAATCGTCGTGGTCTATGTTAACCGTCACCGTTGAATGTCATGAAAATTGTATTTTAAACATAAACTGCATTAATGTAAAAAAGCTATTATAAAGTAGACGAATATCTTGATGATAAAAATGCGTGGTCATAATAATCTCTTGCTCTTGCACCCAGTTATTATAAATAAACAGAACTAAATATTAAAAAGAAAATGAAGAATAACGATAATCTACCTGAGTTTCTTGCTGGTCTCTTCTCAGGAGATTTAACTACCGAACCAGCGAAAGAATCATTTTCTAATGATTTATTTACTAAGTATTTTATTTAAGTATTATAAATTATAATATTTTTGACAAATGTAGCTACATAATTATTGTAAAACTTTGACATTCATAAGTGCTCTTTATGTGCCTAAACTGAATAAAGGAAATTGATTCTTTGATTCTTTGATTTCGGACATTTACTGTAACATAATATAATATATGTACACGAATATTAAAACTAAAACACGCCTGCATTCGAGAATTGCAAGTAGGTAGTTAGATAACTACTAGGTACACTGAAACTATACACATACCAGCTAGCTTGTGCTAATGGCTAATTTCCAGGAGCCAGATGTTAAAGGTTTACACCTTACATAAAAATACATCTCAGTGTAAGTGTTGATTTTTATATGTTTTACAGATAAATCGTTAAAATTTTAATAATCAATATTGCCAAACAGTTTTCGCACGCGGGCATTTCCGCCAGACGTTTCAAAATGCGCAGAAATTTCACTTAAGTGTACTTATAGTTTAAGTCACAGTTTTTAAATAGTAATCGTATAATTAGAGCTTGTCCTTGGATAGCTGTCTGCGGGCTTGTCTAAGGAACTTTTTTTATAGTATCACGCCTATATCCCCGAAGGGGTAGGCAGAGGTGCTAGTACCCACATTTCGCTAGTTTATATTTAGGTCCCAATGTATTAAATTGACACTATTGGCGGCGAGCCTATTGCCATCAACCGGGCCCTTATAACATAACATAAACTCACGCCTTTATCCTCGAAGGGGTAGGCAGGTGCTAGCACCCACGTTTCGCCAGTTTATATTTAGGTCCCAATGTAATAGGCTCGCTATTGCCATCAACCGAGTACTTATAAACCTGCGATAAATACACACATAACTTCAAAAAGCAGTCATTGGTGTGTGCCATGGTAAACCTGGGATCGAACCCGAGACCTCGTCTCAGCAGTCCACACCCATAGCACTAGGCTACCGCTGAACTAAAGGAAGGTTGTCTAAGGAACTATTAACAGAAAAAATGTGGAGAACAGAGGTCCGGGCGCATTTTTAGAGGGGTACATTCATTAGTAGACAGCAATAGGCTCTTTTTTTCATTCGTACGCCTTAGTCATACGCAGGAAGAGCGAGGCATTCCCATCACAAGTGTCCACGACTACTTACTGGGAAGCCCCAACAATGTATAAACTAGGATCTTTATAAATAAAGAATTTTTAATTTTCAATTTTTAATTTTTTAGTCATTATTGATTGATTTGATTCTTTACCATAGGAGCACTCAAGGCACGTGCCTTGGGCCCACCGCTTCAGGGAGGCCCCCTTGAAACGAAAACAATTTCGCGCAAATCAACTTAAGAAAAATCTAAACTATTCAAAAGGGCCTCCAAATTCTTGTGTGCTCATGGCCCATGGTATAGGTAAACACGGCTCTGGTTGCATCCTATCATATTATTTTAGTCTTAGACCTAAAATTGCTTTTCTAACGATAGATGAACGCACATTGTCTTGCATAGAGCAATAATATTCAAATAGTGTTCTCGTACGGCTATACAATGGTCTATGGTTTCCTGTTATCATTACATATGTAACGACGACCTCCGTGGCGTAGCGGTAGTGAACGCGACTGCTACGCAGGAGGCGCGGGTTCGATTCCCGCTCAGTGCAAATATTTGTGTGCTTGAATATGAATATATGCATTGGTCTGGGTGTTTCTATGTATAATATGTATGTATTTACAAAAAAAAAAAAAATGTATCTATGTATGTTTATCCGCATTCTAGAACCCGTAACACAAGCTAGTTAAACTATGCTTACCATGGGTCTAGGTGACGTTGTGTAGATTGTCCTAGAATATTTATTTATTTATTTATTATTTATTACATTATATACCTACCGACATAATATACATAATAAATATTGTAATTTTCTGCATTGTTTTGGTTTAAATTGATAGATATCTGTACCTATGATGTCTGATGTCATTGGTAGGTACTACAGAATATCGCCGTTTAATAACCTTGTGTTGTGTTTTCGGTGGTGAATAGGGTAGCCAGAGCTCACTAGAGAGGTTTTGTGTTGTCCGTAGGAAATCCAAAGGCTTATCCTACATCTTTTGCGCTGACGACACAGAATGTCTCTGTTCTTACAGGGGTTGCGGCACGAGTGTTAGTCCTCTGGTGTTACACTCGCCCATAGGCCACGGTAACCACTTACCATCAGGTGGGCCGCGTGCTTGTCTGCGACCTAAGTTGTATATAAAAAAAAAATAACTCAGAATCATAACTTAAAATTGTTAGGCATCACCTATACCTAACACAATGAGTCTATGGAACTTTTTTTGCTCCGGTTAGAAGGGATGGCTTGTGTGTATTCGGTAAATCTGACTCTTCACGCTCGATTCAGTAATAGATGTGTGGCAAAGTGGAAATGGTTCAAGAAACGCCTGAAGTAGGTACAAGTACCAATAACTGCCATAGGTACTTATGGTAACCATATACGTCTAGGCTTGTGCAAATACACGTTATTGAAATTTGCACAAATATATTCCAACACACGTTACAATATATTTGTGCAAGCCTATTATGTGTGGCCACCATTAGACGGCGTTAGCGGAAGTTGAATGAAAAATCGATAGAACATTGAAGATCATAGTTAACGCTGCTCAGCTCGGTAATGGCCCTCAGGGGGCACGTCCCGGATAAACAGAAGCTTTGGCCTCTGAATTATACGGGGTATAAAATATTAAGGACACCGGGACACCGTTTAAAAGAATTAGGCACAAGAAAATATGTTGTAAAAGGTCATAAATTGTGTATAGGTATTGTAACTTTAGATTAAAATGAAAATTATAAAAATTCAAATTAAACAAACGAGAAACGAAGACTCATCCTAATTTAGAAGGGGAGGTAAATTGATCTTCCCACGGACAACAGCACAAAACTTCTTTAGTAAGCTCTGGCTACCTTAGGTACTCACTGCCGGGAATAAAACACAAGGTTATTATTAGCCATAGAGCCCCCACACTTGCACCACCGAATACCTCTGTAGCGCAACAGAAAACGCTATTGGGCCAACAAGATTTAATAAAACCGGATTTACCAGAGCCATTGACTCGAAAAAGAAGAAGCCATAGAGTTCTGTAGGGCGGAGTTGCTTCTTCAGTCAAACTGCTCAATTGTGAAGTACCATCGCGTCCTACCTCCTCAAAGAAAGTTTCACGTCAGAAGTCAGACCATAAAGTTTCACGGTTAATATACTCTGTCACTTTCTCACATCTAGGTTTTGTGTTAAGATAATGTCACTCGCACGCTTCGTTCCTCTAAGTATTACTATTAATTTTATGGATCAAGAATCTTTAATGAAGGCGTAAGTGGGCAGAGACCGGGCTTCAAATCATTGAATGCAACCAATATTACCGTTCGGACAAAAAAAATGATCACACAGTTCAGTTAATACATAAATAATTTATTTTTATTTGATTTCTGTAATATATTGCTCTTCAAATCACGCTGCTAGTGTAATAAACATGTGTTTATTATAACATTTATTAGAATAATAACATTGGTAGACTGACGTGAGGTTATTTGTATGTATTTGCTTTGGCATCTGATGTTCGGCCATCATTCCTGTATCATACGGGAGGTGGAAATCCATGGCTAAAATTAAAATGCGATGATTGTTTGTTTGTCTTATGGATAATAATAAATTAGTCAGTGGTTTATATGTATATAACATCATGCTACAACCAACTGGCGAAGCAGAAGCGAAAAATGTTACGAAAACGGGGTGACGCAGACGAAGCTGCGCGGGTCAGCTAGTATTTTATAGATTGCAGTTGATGGTATGTTCAATTTGTTGATCTGTTTTAAAAGTTTACAGTAGTCCAGAGTACTAAATATCGCACTGTATTATCTGAATTCCATGCAAATGCAAATGTACTGTTATCCAATATCCTGTACCAAATTGTACGTAAAAGGTACAGCTATCACAAACACGTAATCACAATGTACATACACTTGCAAAATGTTTGTATTTGAGATAACGATAATATTAATTTTCGAGTAACGCAATAACATGTGTGATTCAAACATGTTGAAAATAGTTGGAATACCTCTAAGTACATCATAAATCTAAAATTGAATCTATATTTTCACACATTCTTTTGATTAAGTGCACATTTTCCTCGTTCGACTTTGAAAATATTTATTTATTTTATTTAAGAGGGAACGTAGTAAGCCTTCCCTTAGAGCGAAACCTATGCTCCGACCGTCTCCATGAGTAGCGGCACTGCCGTGAAAGTGAAACAAATTACTACACCGCGATGGCAACTCAAAAATGCCGTCAATTAGACAGAACAAGATTTATTTATTTTTATCTATATTTACAGGTTATATGTATTTACAGGGTATATGGATTGTCCCCAAATATTTTGATGTTGCATCTCAAATAGTTCCATGTTGAATGTCAAATTATTCCCTGATAAATTTTCCAATAGCTGCATGATGAATCTCAAAAAAAAACCCTGATGAATCTCAAATACCTAGTTCCATGTTGAATCTCAAATAATTCCCATATGAATTTCAAATAGTTCCATGTTGAGTCGAGTCATTCAAAAAAGGTAAAAAACAACATAATTATATTTTCTATAAAACTATTAAATGATTGAAATTTTGAAGAACTATGCAGTAAGTTGCACTAGTTTTTATTTTGTAAGCGAATAATTTAAGTACATGTACATAAAAACTTCCAGGTAAGATAAAAAATATTGTTATCAACGTGCCAATGGCAAACAAAAACACTACGAAATATTGCAGTGATATGACCCACAAACATGACATTTGGCACAAAGACAGGTCATTTGGCACGACCGGAGCACAAATAGGTACGAAACTTCAATTTAAAAACCCACGAGGATGTTTGTATATGTAGTAGAGTAATGATTGTTACATCTGCATATGATACCAGTACAGTTGTAACACTATTCTAGTAATTTGAATCTTCAAAAGTAAGACTCAGTCGTCTATGACTGACCTCTCAACTTAACCTCATGACATCGTAATGAAAACTAATGTCGAGGTAGCCTTGAGTTGACTCATGAACTCATAAGAGGGTCCACAACAAGTAAAGTACATAGTGCTCAGCAAAATATGGTGATCTAAAATTGAAGAGAAGGAAAGTAGACCCTGGACTCTAAGGTGGACCCTCGGATAAAGGGATAAGGTACACAAGCGAAACACTACCGCTTAAGATACTGTGAACTCATTCTACATACATACATACATATGCTCATGCCCGTAATCCCCGAAGTGGTAGGAGAGGTGTATTAAACACCCACATTTCGCCATCTTTGATTTTCTGTCCACGTAATAGGGGGCGAGCCTATTGCCGCCAATCGGGCACTTTGTAATAAATGGGTATTACAAAAATAAATTTCTTAACAAAAATGTGCAGCTAAATAAATTTAGAAAAAAATACCCGATTTCCTGCTATGTAAATCGCAAAGAAATTAATTACGTGCTTAGCCGCACAAACATTACCAATTAACGTCTTGGAGGTATCAGACAGAGTGAACTCATTCTACAACTTAAAATAGTAATAAACTCAGACTAAAAAAATAACATAGACGAAGCTAAGAACTAGGATCCTATTTTTATATTTAGGTCGTCGAATGACCGCACCGCCTGATGGTAAGGTTAGATGCGGTCTAGACAATAGTAGCGCCGCTATTGTAGAGTGGCGGTCCCTAATTTGAAGACTTAGACAGTTGTTTTTACACGCTTTAAGGACCCGGGACTGTAGGAAGAAGGAGACAAGCTGGCAAACCAGTGTGACATCCCCTGGTGCTGCAAACATCTACAGGCCTCAGTAACCACTTTCCATCAGCTGGGATGTATGCTTGTCTACCGACGACGTAAAATATACAGCGCTACAGCAACGCCTGCCGAAATTTCAAAGGGACTTATTGATTTACAATCGGATTCAAGCGAGCAGCTCTAAAATTGATTCAAATAGATAAAAATAAACTTAATATATCGTATAAAGAGCTGATTGTAAAAAAGCAACAAGCTTCGAGCAAATAGCTCCGACCGGATTTAAATTGCTATCGGATTTCAATTACCATTTGTAAGATGCAAGCAATTTTCCGATCTGGAATCCAGCAACTATCTCTTACAAGTAATATTATTTCAATTTCACTTTACTGTCATAGTGGGATTCGGACTCGGAACGTTGTCAACTGTCGATATTTGCGTATATTGTAACACAAGTGTAAATACAAACGAAATGTAATGGTGCTACAGTAAGCCTGGGTTGCACGATCGAACATTAACATTAAAAGTGTAGTTAAAGTACCGGTCATGTATAGAACAGGTTGCACCATTTGACAATTGTTAAAATCACGTCATAACTTGACGCTAACTGTAACCGGCCACGCCCAAACGTCAAATTCTATCAAAAAGATAACTATAACAGAGCTACTAAATACTCTGGTGCAACACATTTAGCCAGACCATTAGAATCAATGTTACTGTTACTGTTAAATTTGACGGAAACCTTAACTTTAACAGGTAGTTGGAGCAACTAAGCCTTAGTATTACTGTTTAACCCATTTTAACAATATAACCGCCGAAGCTGTAGTATAAGCCGCGGTAGTCTCATGGTATAGGTACTGGACTGCTGAGACGAGGTCGCGGGTTCGATATCAAATTTTACCATGGCATATACCAATGACTTTTCGAAGTTATGTGTGTATTTATCGCAGGTTTATTAGTACTCGGTTAATGGCAAATGGCTCGCCACCTATTACATTGGGACCTAAACATAAACTGACGAAATGTGGGTGCTAGCACCTTTGCCTACCCCTTCGGCGATATAGGCGTGAGTTTATGTTATGTTACACCTTCTTCACACAAAATGACACAAGCACCCCGCAAAAGAATTAAATACGTTCCACTTGCGGTTTACCCCTAATTTCAGTAGAAGGTAAACAACACAACTTATAACATAACCTCAATTACACTCATTTGGCGTTGACAGAGCCCTGAAAGAAGTCACATTCACATTGAGTGATAAGACCACAGTGCCAACACACACTATCTAAATCATCATCACTACATAGTATAAAATAAAGTTGCGTTTTCTGTCCCTATTTTTCTTGTCCCTTTGTATGCTTAAATCTTTAGAACTACGCAACGGATTTTGATACGGTTTGTTTCAATAGATAGAATGGTTAAAGAGGAAGGTTTATATGTATATAACATCATGCTACGTCAAACAGGTGCGGAGCAGGAATGAAAAATGTTGCAAAAACGGGGTGACGCAGACGAAGTCGCGCGGGTCAGCTAATATTTGTATAATATGTATTTACAATGCACACAATACCTTTACCCAAGCAGCCCAAGTTTAAAGTACGTTCGCTCGTTTTATGTCACCTGTTATGAGTTATCTCTTTCCGCTGCGCTATCTTTTATTAAACTAACGAATGAACCCGGTTTCACCCGAGAAAAATGTGCAAAAAAACCCTTTATCTCAATATTAAACTGAATAATTATTTAGAAATAAAAGTGGTCAAGTTATGTTTTGTATTATATAGCTCCTAGAACTGTTATCAGAGGAACGCGCGTCGCTCGATATTTCCACACAGAAGTATGTAGAACTAATGCTGGGCTACGTGAGCCCTTTCATCGTGTGGTAGACAATACAATACGCATTTCATGGACCTCCATATATTTTCTCTACCCTACCTAACCTACAGTTTCAACCATTGAGGTCATAATGATACCGTCATGTCTACCTTAATTTGACCATCATATCTTACTTTCACGTACTTACTAAAAGTTGTTAGTTTAACATTACAAACAAATAGTTAGATAGCAAAAATATATCTCTCTGTATAGATATATAGATGAAGTTGCCCGAAATACTCGTAATTCTTACACACAATACGGGAGGCTGGTTGTTAAAATAACAATTTACGACAAAAGTGGCGTGAAATCTGGCCGCGTCACAAAAACACATAAGTAGAAGACATTACGGGAGTAATCTCCAGGGCTCGGTTGAAGCTATCTATTTGTACAGACAGCAAAACAAGACAGTCTATTGCATTTTTTAAAATTTTCGCTATAAAAACTATTTTCAAAGACCCTATTCTATCGGGATTGATTTGATGTCTATGGTATTGTCGCAATATGCGATGTGCGATGCTTCACTACTTTGAAAAAGAAAGAATATACCTATGGCGCGGAGTGGAACACGATTCAAAACCGTATAGAGCTTACATCTATTATGATTTAAGTACACAGGTGACTGCACAATTTTTTGCCGTATGGCCAAAATCGATCGTCTAAATGGCAATTCGGCTAAGCCGTAAGCCCCAAAATTGAATAGCATTCGACTTTGGCCGCACAGTGACTTACACGGTTGACTAAAATGTGACCGTAAGTCATAAGTTACAGGAGACAAGAAATCCAATTCAACTATTCTACTTAAAATTTGCGATTTCAATGAGTAATAACTTAACCAAGTGTAATTTTAGTCACCTATGGTATCTAGTACAGACAGTTCTGTCTATATTCTGTCTGTGGTGAAACCCTCGGTGAAGCGATTCGTAAAGAGACTCGACCATATACTACCTATAGTTATATAGCATAACTATAGTTCATCCCGTCACCCTCAAGATACAAGTAGTAGACAATTGTACCCTTACTTAGGAGTCCGAAATCAGCTTAGTTATATCTTAAACTAAAATTCATCAAAGACAACCTCTATATGGAATACTTGCAACGATTACAAATGGTCGTTTAAGGATCTATTACTTCCCGTATCCTATTTTCTGCTCCACCAAGCACATTCGAGGTTCATACAATACGGATATGTCGGAACAAACGTGACTATTTAACCGTATTGAGATTCAGGATCCAGACCTTCCAATTTGTCAAAGATTTGTGTATTGAAGTGTATGCAGATTCAAATTATACAAATTGAATTGAAGAAAATAAAGTTTAAACTAAAGTCTGTTCTTTTTGATGTACACAAAAATACAGAAAATTTTAAAAACACGACGCCCACGATAGCAACAAAAAAAATCCGTCAAAGCCAAACCGTTTGAGGGTTTAGCATCCCTTTCTATCAGTCATACTCAGCAAGTAAAAGATCTTAACCGAGGAGACAATATATGATTTGTATTTGCAATATTTCGAAGTGCGAAGAACAAAGGCATCTTCAGGAGCGCTATCGAAGTTCGCCCTCCTCTGATATATCACTATCACTACATAGTATAAAATAAAGTCGCTTTTTCTGTCCCTATTTTTCTTGTTCCTTTATATGCTTAAATCTTTAGAACTACGCAACGGATTTTGATGCGATTTGTTTCAATAGATAGAATGGTTAAAGAGAAAGGTTTATATGTATATAACATCATGCTACGACTAACAGGTGCGGAGCAGGATTGAAAAATGTTGCAAAAACGGGGTGACGCAGACGAAGTCGCGCGGGTCAGCTAGTTTATCATATAATGGATTTCTACGATGTAACGCCTAATTCAATATCTTATATAAAAAAACTTCATGTTTGTACAGAACTTTCTTGACCGGCTTTTTGCATTTGCATCAACGAGTAGGAATTTTGATTATTACTACCGTAACTAAAATAGCAGTTTTGAAACGAATCATTCAACTGTTTTACACGTGCTGAAAAAGCAAACAAACACACACATATGTATTCTATGAATACTTGATTCGATAATGTTACTTATTTTTAGCATACTTGGCCGAATTACAAATATTCAAATAAGTTTTAAAGTGTGTGTGCTTTTGCTAATTTAGTTAGGTACCAAAACATCCGACATTTACTGTTACAGTTTCATATAGAACTTACCGAATATAAAAAAGAAAACAAATAGGTACATATTTTCCTGCCATGTTCTTACAAACATAGGCAAACACAACAAAAGCGACAATGCTCCTTGCATTCTAACCGTCTTCATGGCCGTCATCAACCTTTCCAAAACATTACTTTTATTCTTCTCACTGCGCACCCCTGGTTTTCCAAAAATGTCTCCTATAAATTGTCCGTAACTGTACCGCTAAGTTCTTTCACATTCTATTTTTAGACTGGTTGTAACACGCGGCTCCGCCCACGTTTAATACTAATCAACTGAGCGTTCAATCGCTTATATCTTTCTAGATCTTAGCACATTCACACAAACTCGGTCCTGACCCGGGACTCGCGGGTCCTTATAGCATCTGATGAGGTCGTCAAGCTGAGCGCCACTGTGGTAACACTGTACGTGTTTGTAATGGTGACCGTCTTTCCTGAGATTTTGTTGTTCAGCTTACTATCAGACGACTTCACCAGTCAAAATGTCGTGTCCGAAATAAAAAAAATCGCGTGCGTTTTCTTTAATTCTCGTGTCTTAAAATTCGTATAATGATGTTATGTAGCGTATAACTTTTAACAAGAAGTGGGTCATTAAATGGTAAAAGAAGTTTTCGAAACAACAAAAACACTTCACATACGAATATATTTTTACTAAGAAATAAAATAAGAAAAATAAATGAATGAATATGCTGTCGGTACGTCACAAATGACTCAGATGCGGTGACGCGTCAGCGCCACGTACAATATTACGGTTGCCAATCTGCGTGTGTATTTGTGTAGTTTCACCTGGAAACGCTCGTTAACAGACCCTTTTGTTAATAAACTTTTACTCTTTTGAAATAGAAAGGGTAGGGTTAACTTAGGATAGATATTTCTAAAAAGGGTACAGTCTAATACCTCAAATTTTTGAAACTTTCCTCTGTGAATTTGAAGAATTAGACGGCAATTATTTTTGTGAAAGTCAAGGTAATCCAATCTATAAAGAATGGAGGACTACACTCTAGCTGGAGTGTAAGCTTTGAATGAAACTGCTCATTTGTGTTAGGACAATGATAATGAAAAAAGCGGTTTCGTTTCTATAAATTTTAATTGATACATCCTACAATAATACATTACCCAATTGAAAATACTTATTACGATATGATATCCTACATTGTTATTTAAAAACTAAGTAAAATAATAAAATTATTAACTCACCTTTCATTCTTTTATGTGAAATTTTAAAACTTAATATTTACGGAAGTAGGAGATGACGGTTTATTCCGCCCTAATTGAGCTGTCCCCCTGGGGTAATACCTCCGCCCTAGTCAATACCGCAGCCAATAAGAACATTGTGTAGTTTTTCCTGCGGTGAGTAGAGTAGCCAGAGCTCACTGGAAAGGTTTTCGGTTGTAAGTGGGGTTACCGAGGACTTAAATTGTCACCACTATATATGACGGTATGAAACTTTGTCTTCTGCTATATAGCACAGAAACTTAACTTAACTCTCAATCCTTCCCCCTCCTTTCTAAAGGGTTGGGGACACGAGCGTTACACCCCAGGTGTTGCAAACGTCTATAGGTCACGGTAATCACTTTCCATCAGGTGGGTCGAATACTTGTCTACCATTCAGGTGGAATAAAACAAATAAATCAAGACAAAAATAACGTTATGATGCATATGCTGACGGTACATGGCAAATGGCTCGGATGCGGCGACGTCCAATCTTTACGTACGATATGATGGGAGGCAATCTCCGTCTGTATTAGTGCAAAGTTCATGTTGTTCAGGTAAAAGCTATAACCATGAGGAGATAGAGGGAAAATTAACCCTTCAATAGTTCGTTTTAACATTAATTTGACAGTGTCTTTAGCGTGGTGAATGCGACTGCTACGCAGGAGGCGCGGGATCGAAACCCGCTCAGTGCAATACACCTAAAAAACGCATATGAACACATAATATAAGTATATATAAGTACTGATATATATATAAGAACTGGTATCTATATCTATACTATTATATAATTGTAACAAGTTTAAGTTTGTCCGCGATGGACGCAAAAACTACTGACTGGATTTCAAAGCGGTTTTTTTTTGTTTGAAGGGGTTTGATCTAACTTAAAATGTTAAGTTTGTTTGATTACAATCGGTTAAGTAGAACCAGAGTTATGATTAGTAATATAGAATTTAAGTTGCAAAGATGGCGCTTAGGCCGCGATAACCGACAGCCACGCGGGCGGAGCCGTGGGCATAGGCTAGCTAGTGTATAAAAGACTGGTATGTTTACATAATTGGTATATATATAGGTACTGGTAATTATACCGTGCTTAGCTATGTCGTAAGTCAGAAGCGTTCCTTAATCCTTAAGCTCAACTCTGGTTCGGTAGTAATTAATGAATTGACGATTGTGACAAATTAATTATATTTATAATATTTCACAGCCCCATTTTACTTGCTAATTGATAAACAGAAATTTGCATGCTAAAATGTATGTGAATGCTAATTAATTTATTTATTATCATACGTACAAAACCATATTAGTATGCATTCAATTTATTTTGGGGTTAAGTTTTCGCCGCTAAGCCGTACTCTATTGTCGAGTACTATAGGTATGAGTTAGGTCGTGACCAGTGGCGGATTTACCAGGAAGCAATTGCTTGGGGCCCCGCTTGAAGAGGGGCTCCAATAAATGAAAACTTTTTAAACCGTATTTGAACATGTAAAAATACCTAATAAAAAATAATGAAAAATATTGTAAAAAAATATAAAGATGACTGAGGGTTCAAAATCATATATTAATTTCGCAAAATTAATCTGTTTTTTGTTATTCAAAAAGAAGAGATAGTTATATAAAAACGAGAGCCTCAAAAATTTGTTGTTACTTGAGGCCCCGTCGGAGGTAAATCCGGCACTGGTCGTGACGTTTACAAGACTTAATGGTAAGGCTAGTTAGAATATGAAACTAATTATGTATCGTTTGCACCATTAATGGTCATTACTGCGTCTGAGTTGATGTGATTTACAGTTGAAGGAAGTTTTCCAAGCAATGTGGACTAACACCGGGCTGATGAAGAGTTGAAGAAGTATTTAGTAAAAATGTTCTAGTACAGAATACCGATTCTTGTACAATAAACTCTTAAAAAAAGTAATCTATGCTGTATCCACCTTTTACTTAGTGTATATGAACAATGTATGTTATGCATACATGCTTACAGTAATTATGTCCGTTAGATAAACGCATAACCGTGGGCCGTGTGCTTGTCTGCCACCTGAGTGGTTTAAAAAAAACCCACTAATATCCGCGAATTAATATTGTATTGTGCCTTTAGCAGCAACAGCCTAGGTGGCCCTTTAAAGCTGCAAAAGCTGTGGGTAAACCCGCCATCATCATACGATTTTAAATTTAAAAAATAAACTATCATACCTTCACAGGACCCAATTTAACAGACTGCAAAAAAGCAGGGTCCAACACACACTGGAGCATTTTGTTATAGACACACACACAGACGCACTACCAAAGAACAAATTTAAAATTCACATTTTTTTTCTGGATATAAAAACTATTTGAACACTCTTTGTAAGACCACCACATGCGCATACGCAGCCACGGTAATGGAGGATTTAACCCATTTGAAATTGTGTATAAAACGCTTGTTCTAACTCTAAAAAGGTAAGCGCACTTACTAAATATTTACTTTTTATAAAAGTACAGTCGGTTACTTTTTCTTGGCAACCGAGTCCGATACGATGGCTGAATTTGAGCAGTGTATTATTTGATCAACTAAACTGCGTTTCCAGTTCTCTATATATATCCACCTATTCTTAAGTAAGGCTTTATCTATCCTTTATTTATCCTCCATGACCCCGGTCCTGAGGGTGATGGATGGAGCCACCTGTCATCGTAACAGAAGCAGCAATAGTCCTGAGCTGCTCCAACCATTTATCTTCATTTTATTATTTAAGAGATCGTGTTCCGTCTTACCTCTTAACCCCAAAGCAAAACTATCGTCCATGCCCTGTCCTTCAATTAGTAATATAGCCAGCAAGAAAGGTTCGTATGTATGTATATGAGACCAAGGTCCTCTTCTTTCTCTACAAATGATAATCTCCAATTACCCTAGATATAAAGAGAAACAAGCATATTTTAATAATTAAAGAGAGGAAAAAAAAAAGAAAAAAAAAAGAAAATGTCTCTAATATTATTCGAACGTTTTGCTATTACACTTAACAAGTCAAATTAAACTTTTACGAGAGATTAACTTGCTTGCCGTTCTTGGCTACTAATAGCTGAGTTCCATGTTTAAATGTGAATAAATCGAATTTTAGCTGAGATTTGAATTTACGATCTCATATTCCTTCCAGGCGATCTTAATTGAGATACCGAGAGCCATTTTGAATTTCACGAAATGATGATGTTCTTAATTTTTGATAATATCATCCAGTTCTTTCAAGAACCAAGGGGTTGGGTTAGTGAGTGTTGTGAGTCTAAATTGAAAAAAAAAGTTAGTGAGTGAACGGAAGAGATTTTAATATAAGAAATTAGAATTCGTCGCATTGAATATTAAGGAAAATATAACTAATATTACTGAATTTTCTGAGTGCCATCTAGACACTCAGTTTTCCCAAGTTTAAATCGATTTGTAAAAGCCGAAAGATCATAATGAAATGATTGGATGATTGATTTGGTCGGAGTAATCAAAAAACAATGTTAAAAATTGTTCATCAAATATATAAATGAATAAATATTATAGGACAATCTACACAACGCTACCTGGAGGCGCGAGTTCGATCGCCGCTCAGTGCAAATATTTTTATACATGAATATGGCTATTTGCACTGGTCTATTTATGCCTCGGAGAGCACGTTAAGCCGTCGGTCCCGGTTTCCAACAGTTGTTACGGGTAGTTGGAGCCCTCTAAAGTCCGACAAGCCTAACTTCGATATTCGTCAATTTGGTTGTGGAGGTCCGATGGCAATCGCTTCACGGAAAATATCGAAGTGCAGCCGCATCTTAGTTAAACTAGAAAGCAGACCCCAACTGAGGTGGGAATAGGCTCAGAGAATGATGATATATCAACTTATAGATTTACTGGGGTCCGTCTTGGGTGTACACCTTTTCCAATTAAATTCTATCGAAATATTACCATAAAATGTGTTCGTGTTCCGGGTGATAGAGAAAAATAAAAGTAGGCAGTAAAAGATGGTTCTCATGTTCATCATACGTCGCTTAATATACTGAATTTACCAAAAGGCGGGAAGAAGCAAATAATAACGCATACATCAAATATGATTCATCGACTTAATGAACAAGTCAACAACCGCAAAAAAAGTATTCCAGCCAGAAAAGTGTGTCAGAGACTTGAAAATCAAGATAATCATATCATATGACATAGATATTATGCAAACAAGAATTTCTGCAAGAAAATATTCCACTTTAGTCATAAAAAAACCTGTTGCCAGGAAAGGTATCGAATTCGTAATGAAAAGGTATCGACAGAACGGAGCATTGCGATTGGCGGGCTACACACGCACACAGGTTCACAAGAGGCAGACTGCCAATCACTCTCCGTTCTCTCGAAACCTTTACATTACGAATTCGATAGGAGTTCATGCTAGTGCTACAAGACTCCGGGCTCGCACAAAGCGCGACGTCGACGGAGGACGCAGAATGACCTCCGTCCTCAAGCGCGGGTCTAGGGGGGAGAGGTGTAGCCGCCAGTCACCTTAGCAAGAACAGGCCGCGATGGTAGCATGATGTACGCTCCTCCCTTTGGAAGTTGTGGACACAGTGGTTGACACCCATACCCGAGAGGGCCTTTGAAGGCCTTGGGCCAGCCAGGGCGTAAAAATATGCCAGAAGTTACTTCACCTTCAACATAATGATGATGAAGACGTCCGTGCGTTTACTTTCGGCAACTGATAGCCCAAGTTGGCCGTGCCGTTCTAGTCGGTTCGAGTACGATATACCACTGACTTGGGCGAGGGGGTTACTCGGGGAATTTTCGTACGGAAGGTATGTACAAAAGTGATTTTATAAATTTTACATTATACGTTACCGCGGTCGTTACGTTCGGCAAGCGGTTCAATTTTATACCAATAAAAATATGATGACGACTGTACTAGACTTCACTCAAAATAGATCCAACCTTGTACTTGGTTTAGAAGAACACGTGGAATGACGCAAGGCATAAGCGTTTGCGAATAACGATAGCGTTCCACCTTACATGTATCATGTCGACAATCAATATAAGTATAGCAAGTTATATTGCATCCTATAACAGCTACGCTACAATATGTATATATATCACGTCCCTAGATTTTAGGGGAAGACGGCAAGATAGTAGGAAATAGTAAGCCGGGTCGTTAGAATATTTCGCAAAGGACTGGTAGATAGCGATCATCGCGTCCGTCGCCGTCGTCGTAATTGAAAAAATGCATACGCAAAGTATTCTGCAGTGTATCCGTTTGGATGTTTGACGCATATGAAAGGGATAGAGATATGTTAAATTCCATAAGAATATTAGTATTTAAAGGTAGCTTAGTGGTTATTGAGTCTGCCTTACAATCAAGAGTTCCCACGTTCCAATTCTATCATAAAATTCAAATATATAAGCCATTGAGCTTAGTTGTAGGGGTTAGAAAGAATATTAATAATATCGGTAAGATCCAAAACACAACCCTAACACAAGCTATTCAACTTAGCTAGAGGTGTTAGAGATAAAAGAACAGCTCTTGTGTTCGATTGCTAATATTCTTTAAAAAAGAAACTAGTTTTATTAAAAAAAACTATTGCTCTTCCTCTCTCGTATACACTGACAGTGAGTCTAATGGTAAGTCTGGAGCTGCACGCATGCGTAGTTAGCGCGAGTTGGTTACAAGCAAACAAGCATACATTGTTAGATTGTCAGTTTGCATAAGCAAACATACAAGTGAAACTAATAAAACCGTATTAAAAAAAGAAACCCGCTACCGCTTACATCTTGTAGAACAAAATGGTTCACACGAAAAATGATCGGCTGTCTGAAATTAGAGCGTGTGTTTTTATTAGAGAGATACTACTACCATATGTATTGCTCCATCTACGCTTGAATCAATCTCGGCGATACTAAACTTATCCGTCGGTTTCATCTACGTGGAATTGGTCTATGCCGTCGATTGATAAAAATAAACGCTTGTCTATATTTTTCTATTCACGAGCAATTTGTATAATGTGTTTACAACATGGTTTCCCTATTTGTCTCCCGATTGCTGAGGTGGGATGTGGATTTATTGGATTTCTCATTTCTCAGAGTACGCTTACAACTTCTCCTAGCTTGGTTCTGCTGATACGGTTGTTATGGGAGCGACTGTTTAGTTCTGTCTAAAAAAGAATAATATGTTTGTTCGAAGGCCTGTGACCTCCCATATAAGTACAAAATGGAGTTTTTTTATATTCTAATTTATGGCACGTCAATTTGACTTCACCTCGCCTGATGTGAAGCTGAAGGCAAAGTCTCATGAGAGAGGGTCAGCATTGCAAACACGTACAGTGCTACAATAGTGTACTCAGTTTGACGGCCTCATCAGATGCTTTTTCACGCCCCGCTTAAATGACCCGGGGCTGTAGGGAGAAGGAAACACGTACGCCGTCAAGAAGGGCATTAGAAGGTTTCTTCAGGGTCAACAGCGCGAGTGTAACGCCTCTGGTGTTGAAAACTTCCACAGGCCACGGTAACCACTTTCCTTCAGGTGGGCCGTGTGCTTGCCTGCCACCTTAGTGGTATAAGTTAAATATATGCCAGTGACTACATACATGTCATAGTCTATCTACAGAACTTTGATATCGCCAATTTTGTTGTGATGGTCCGATGGCAATCGCTTCACGGATAATATCGAAGTTCAGCCGCATCTTAGACCAGTAAGCCGATCCCAACTGAGTTCGGAATATGCTCAGAGAATTATGAAGCATGTTAAAACATGTTACAAAATACATTGTAACGTCAAGTTTAGTGACGTTAACGAACTTTGTTTATGTGCTTATACACAAATAGTGTGCACATGTTTCTGACACTAACACGGCACGGTAGGGTTAACTCACTAACTTACAATGCAATGTAGAGGATTACTATTATACTCGGGGTCGGTAATCACTTCCAAAAAACCGTATGAAGCAAAACATAGAGATAACTAATTTTTGATACGTAACTTGAACAAATTTTAGTAAAAGAAGTATTAGGATTCAGCCATTTGTGAGAGATATGTCTTGTATAATCTCACCTCCGGCAATCAAGGACCTATAGACGGCTGATACGAGTTTGAAAAATTAAAAAAATATGGAAAAAAAATAGAAAGTAGAGAAGGGGAGAAGTATTATAGAGAGGCCATAAGAGAATCGGGTAGAGTTGTACAACGCTATAATCGACATCCACGCGGGCGGAACCGCAGACAACGGCTAGTCACTAACTCACTACATAGTATAAAACAAAGTCGCGTTTTCTGTCCCGATGTCCCTTTGTATGCTTAAATCTATAAAACTACGCAACGGATTTTGATGCGGGTTTTTTTAATAGATAGAATGGTTAAAGAGAGAGGTTTATATGTATATAACATCATGCTACGAACAACAGGTGCGGAGCAGGAATGAAACATGTTGCAAAAACGGGGTGACGCAGACGAAGTTGCGCGGGTCAGCTGGTACCTAATATAAAGGACTTAAAGCGACTGTTACGTAAGTACACAGTACTATCTATAGGTACTAAGGGCTGGTACTTATGTACGAGTCAATAAACCAGCGCACTAAAGGACTCCCGAAGTTCTCTCCTCAAAGTTAAGGGTACCTTTATTAAGTCAAGCGTGAACGCGATACGTTCGTACGTGAAATACGGTTATTAGAATTTTGAAACTTACTGCTGTGTTATCTGGGTGTATAATTAAGTAATTCTTGTTCTCTGTGATATTTTTTTTGTGCAGTAAGAGAGACCTATTGCTGGTAATTGGACTTCTATCGGTTGCTATAAAAATTAAGGGTTATAAAAATATATAACATAGGTATCATTAATTATTTATACAAGGTGTTAGCGGAACGCAACGAAATAGAAAACGGAATACAACTGAACATTTTAACAAAATAGGACTACTTATTTTGTACAGCCTCTGTGGCGTGGTTCGATTCCCGCATTCTTTATCAACCAATAAAACAGCATATAAAAATTGGGACGACTGCCAGCCTTGATACTACATTAATTTTATATTTTTATTTAATGGAATGTCCGTTTGATGCGTTGATAGATCGCGGATGGTACCTACTATCGAAATAAAATTATCTTTGGTTAGCTCTATACGAGCAATATGCGTTTTAGGATATCATGGCGTTCTATGGGCTCAAATCCACTGATCATATTATATTACACACTATCTAGGAGATTAAACTTTATCTTTATACACATAAAGTCTAGAATTAAATAATATAAGTGATGTTTTTACAATTGGCAATTAAAATGGGTTTCCGATACGCGAATTGTGATTGCGATTATCGGATTTAAATCTCGAATTCATTTTCATTTCGAATTTAAATTCTTAAATGTAGAACAAGGGCTTTCTGGCTTGATATTTTAACTTTTTTATTTATGTCCATTTAAATATCGAAGGAAGATACTACATCGTTTCACTTTACTACGAGTACAATCTTGTCTGGTGTACAATTTCGCTCCTATTATCATAATAAGTAGTAGTACTGTGAAGTTATGGTGGAAATTGCAAATTTCACAAACATTTTCATCTAGAAAAAAATTGTTTTAAATCAAAGAACGTGTGCCAGTTAAGTAAAAAATTGTATACCAAATGTGCCTCCTACAACGGAACTGACACACCTACAGCCTCCAGACATAGATACAGACAAAAGTAAGATCGGCAACCATATCAAAACGGAGAATCTCGCTCGTTACATTCGTTCGTTTAAAAAATATTAGGTGAGGTTGGCTTGGGTTCTGAAGTAAGATATTGATGGAGTTACATAATAATATGCTGTAAATAGTAGATTGGTAGGTAGTAGGTAGGTAGTTTGTAAAATTAAATTCAGTGGCTCGTAAAATCGTTCAGACATAAAACCTCCATAATGGTCGCCTCTAAGTTAAGTGCGGTGTTGCCAATAAATTGGCGCGTATTTTTATTGCCGTTGCGGTTGTCGTTGGATTGCTCATCCGCATTTTCACTGCTATTTTACAAATATTGTACCTACTTACTAGTTGTAGGAATATTATGACTTGCAATGCAACACCGTAAAACTTTTTCTATATTTACTAGCCCTGCGTGCGAAAATGTATTATATTTCCTTTTAAAATAAAGGAATGTTTACTTCGATTGAAATTCGCTATCTTCTAATGTTTAGAGCAATTTCTCTCCTGATATTATTCAAAACTTCCACTTCGTATAGGCCTGCCTACACACCCTGCCTAATGATATTGTCATCAGTATTTAGCGTGTCGAAGTCATAACCCTGTCATTTTCACGCATTATTATTGGTCAAATAGTGATCTTTCGAGATAGTGACCTACGGTCCGGGCTCCCTAGCAGGAGCAGGCCGCGATGGCGACGCGATGGGCAATCCTCCTTATCCGGAGAAAGATGTGGTCACTAGACTCCCCCAGACACCCAAGAGGACCTACGATGGCTCTGGGTCAGCCGGGGCGTGGGATACTAGGTTACCTCACCCTCGGCAACTGACGACCCGAGGCGGCCGCGCGGTTTTGTCCGGTTTGAATCCGACTTCGCTGATTTCGGCGGGAAATTATCCGTGAGGATTTCTGCTCTGTAAAAAGGTACCTACAGCTAGTTTGGTAATACTTATAGAACTCAACCCAGAGCAATGGTAATAAACCATGCATACTAACAAGTTTTGTAATATATTTGTATGTATTCTTAGTTTTAAGGTATATATCTATGGGCCGTAGAATAAGTTTATAACAACTGTAACTTTTCTCATGTTGCCTGAAATAAATGATTATTATTTTCTGTAGTTTCTTACTCTCAGCTCATTGAGCTGGTATTAACCACATTTACGGGTCGGAACCAAGTAAATGCGGTGTTTGGGAGTGTGATTGAGGGTGTGTGATTTCTGTGTCGTCTATTTGTAGGAACTTTCTTACAATTCTGCATGTATTTAGTATGGCGGCTTTTTGAATAACTATGTAAGTGTTTTCTTGCAGGTCTATCAGTTTAATACTATGGTGCAGATGTTTAGGGATGACTCCGGTGGTGGACACTACTATTGGTACTACATATACCTTGTCTTGCTTCCAGATTCTCATGACTTCGTCTTTCAGGTCAGAATATTTATTTATTTTTTCAGAAATAGTCTTTTGTAAGTTGTGGGTGTTCGGGACTGCAATGTCTATCAGGTAAGTGGTTTTATTTATTTTATCTTGTAATGTAATGTCTGGTCTGTTATAATGAATGGTCCTGTCAGTGAGTATAGCGCGGTCGTAATATAATTTATGAGTGGTGTTTTCTAGAATAGTTTGAGGTTTGTAGTTGTAATATGGGGTGTTATTATTTTGTATGAGATTGTGTTTGTTTGCTAATTTTTGGTGTATGATACTGGCTATTTGATTATGTCTGTGTGTATAGTCTGTTTGTGTGAGTGTTGTACATGCTCCAGTTATATGCTGTATTGTTTCTGACTGAGTATGACATCTGCGGCATTTGTCGTTCGCTAAGGTTGGTTCTTTAATAATATATTTTCGGTAGTTTTTAGTGTTGATAATTTGATCTTGTATGGCTATTATGAATCCTTCAGTTTCTGGGAACAAATTACCTACTTTGAGAAACATGTTAGATGCGAGTGCGTTGATATGAGGCTGCTCTAAATCATGGGGGTGTCGTCCGTGAAGTACTTTTGATTTCCAGTCTACTATTTTTTGTTTTTGTGGGTCCGTGTTATCAGTGTTTAATGTGTTCTCTGAGTCGTACAAACTAAGTGGTGTGTAGTTAAGGTCATTTAGTACAATAGCCTTATGAATGTTACTTGTATTCGATTTGTAGTAGAAAAATTTTCTCAGCCTAGTAATTTGTTTTTGCCAAAGGTTTTGGATATCAATTAGGCCTCTCCCGCCGTTCTGTCTTTTGATTGTGAGTCTTTCAGTTGCCGATTTTGGGTGAAGATTATTGTGTTTTGTGAGTGTTGTACGTGTTGTTCTCTCTAAGTTTGCGATGTCAGTTTTGGACCATTTTATTACTCCAAATGAGTATGTTAATATTGGTATTGCAAATGTATTCAAAGCCTTAATTAGACATTTTCCTGATAATTGTGATTTACATACTACAGAAATTCTCCTTTGATATTCAGTTTTCAGTGTATTTTTAATCATAGTGTGGTCGAGTCCTTTAAGTTGTTGGTATCCTAGATATTTGTATAAGTCTGTCGGTTCCATAGCTGCTATTGTATCAGTATCGTTGACTACGTAATTACCTGGTTTTACTTTGCCTTTTATAATATGTACTGTTTTACACTTATCTAGTCCAAATTTCATATTTATGTCATTACTAAATTCTGTCGTAGTATCTAAAAGCTTTTTCATTTGTTTTTCTGTTTTTGCATATAGCTTAATGTCGTCCATGTATATGAGGTGTGAGATAAGAGTTTCTTCTATGTTGAGTTTAAGATTATAACCAGCTTGACATCGATGTAATAAGTGGGACAAAGGGTTTAGGGCGAGACAGAACCACAAAGGACTTAAGGAATCACCTTGATATATACCTTTTCTAATTTGTATCTGTCGAGTTACAAGAGTGTTATATCCATTGTTTAGTTGTAGTGTAGTTTTCCAGTGTGACATTATACTTCGTAAGAAATCTATTACTATTGGGTTTATTTTGTATATTTCTAAAACTTGTATTAACCAAGAGTGTGGAATGCTATCGAATGCTTTTTGATAGTCTATATATGTGCAATGTAAATTTCTATTTTTTGTGGTGGCATGTTTATGAATTGTAGAGTCTATAATTAGTTGTTCCTTGCATCCCATGTGGCCCCGCCTACACCCCTTCTGCTCCTCGGCTATTATACTATGAGAATCAATGTGTTTATTAATTTTATATGTGATTGCTGATGTTAAAATTTTATATATCGTAGGGAGGCACGTAATTGGTCTATATTGGGACGGTTGTGATGTATATTTTGTTTTAGGTAGCATATATGTTATTCCTGTTGCTATGAATTTGGGTATATTCTGTTTACCTAGTACGATATCAGTCAAATTTTTTGCTAGGGATTTATGTACTGAAGTTAATTTCTTATACCAAAAATTGTGAATTTTGTCTACCCCAGGTGACTTCCAATTGTGTAATCTAGCTGTTATATTTGTGATGTCCTGTTCTGTGAATTCATTGAATTCCATTTCTTCTATTGATCTCCATCTTGTACTTTCTTCTTGTATCCATGTTGCTTTATCATTGTGATCAACCTGTACTTCCCATATGTTAGACCAAAATGTTTCCAAACTTTCTTTTGTAGGTATATCTACACGGTTTTCTACTAATGTATCTATTTGCGGTTTTTGTAAATTTCTATAGAACATTTTTTCATTTGTAGCAAATATTGTATTATCGTTTTTACGTTGCTGTGCTTTTTTATATCTCCTAAGCCTATGAACTTTAAGTGCTAGTTTTTGTTTGAGTGTATCTAAAAACTCTTCGGGTTTTTTATTGCAGTTTTCGTGTCTTGTGTGAGTATTGTGTGTTTTAAGTATCGCTTCTACTCTCTTTACCACTTTGTTAGATCTGTTGTTGTTGATATATTGTGTAAGTCGACCGCAATCGGCTCTTAGTTTGTCAATATCATGTTCTAGCCTTTGTTGCCACGGTGGTTTGATGGTGTGTCTTGGAGTGGTGTTTCTTGTGTATTCAGTTATTTTAAAATTGAGTTCTTCAGATATCACTACCGCTGTACAATATATGAGTGTGTGTATATCTGTCAGTTGTGTGTCGTTAGATATAAATTGTTCTAGTATATGTTCATTGAAAAGATTAATTAGACGGAATAGGTTAGGACTATATCTTAGTTTAGGTAGTTTTGGTCGCGATGCTGGATCCATCCCTGAATAGAGAAGCAACGTTGATTTAAGTTTATCCTGTATTTTCTGTACTTGCTCTTGTATTAAGGGATTCTGATTTGCTACATTTAAGGTCTGTATGTCATTTTCTATCATCAAAGTCAGTGATTCAGTTTGTGTGGATGTATGTGATGTTTGTGTACGTGTTTGCGTCGAGTATGAGGTGCTGTATGATTGTGTTAGTGTGTGTAGTTGTACTGGTGTGTCTAACGATGGTGGTTCCTGTAAATTCCTTTCAGCTGTATTTTGTAATTGTGTGCTAGTGTCAATTGAATTTTCTTGTAGTAGTACACGTACTTCTTCCTTTAACTGGTCTAAAGTGTCTTGGGACAGAAGCTTGTTTCGCATTATTGCACGCCTTTGGTCAGAAACACGTTGTTCACTAACTGCTATTGTAGGGTATCTGTCTGAGAATCGTTCATGTAGCTGTTGTCTGTATGTAGTCATGTCTGTTTCTAATTTCGTGATGAGGTAATATGTACGCATGATGAATGTGTTTACGTCTTTGCTCCATCTCATGCGTTGTCTTGGTTTTCCAGCCTTGGTGGACGCAGGTAAAAAGGCATTCACCTCCTGCGCAACACTCAAGGCTAGGTTGGGTGGTTCTGTGTAAAAAATGTTATTGGGGGGTGATGACGGTACTGACGATGGTATGGATGGTGATGGTAATCTAGATGGTGTGTACGAAATTGTGCTGGGGCTATATGGTTCTACTGGGGTATTTGTCCTATCGGTCAGACTGGCACCATCGTCAGTTGTTTCGGCTGTAGTATCCTTATCGGTGGGAGCCCGCCTGTTCAACTCCTCACCGCTGACGGTTCGCATGCTGTGACACCCAGCGTCAGCTCCAGGTGTGCCCCGACGATAGCCCTCGGGAAGCGGTCCTAAACGTTTCCTTTTCAACCTTGTCTCCATTTTAAATGGGTTTCCAGAGCCATGTTTGCCGCGCCAGTACTTGAATTATCGCGTGTCCGCCCCCCACGTGAGTCTGATGTTCGACTCGGACGTATGGTTGTGTTAGGGGGCGATTATTATTATTATTATTATTATTATTATTATAAATACAAATATTTGCAATGTGCGGGATTCGAACGCCCCTGTTCTAGCAGTCAACTACCACAACACGGGCGTGAAAGCATAACAAACTCTGTTTCACATTGTAGGTACCTTCTCAAGTATTATTAACGTAACAATAGTTAGGATTATATTTATGCGTCATACATCTAAGCTCTTATAAACAGTTCAATCACATTTTAAGCTCAGACGTTAAAAATTATCATAACAAACAAAGAATTTAAATTAAATCTCCATACACACTTTCAATATTAACTTCTTAATGCCGCGAAAGCGTCACTGACGCCATTTTGAATTTAAACAGTTTAGTCTCTTTTCAAAATAATAAGCCCATTTTTATATTAGGTAAAAGAACTTCTGTAGTTGTTCAGGAGTTCAGTAAATTGGTATTCCCACTGACAACACAAAACCACCGTAAACCACAAAAACACAAGATAATTATTATTAGCCGTGTGTGAGCAACATTAAACATTAACGAAATGTTATTTTGTAATATCAAATCAATACTCTTATGTTTCACTGAACGAGTCAGCCAGTACAAGTATTGTAACACAGTTCGGGGGTGAAGTGGGAAAGAGGAAAGGGTAGAGATGACTCGCCATAAAAATTGATACATAATGGTCTCTTATGTCAAGCTCAATGAATGAAAAATATGTTAAAAGAAACCCACTTACTTAGGTACCTCAATCAATGTACAAAAAAACTGTTATCATTCGTTTTTAACGTAATACCTATATATATATATGTGGAAATTTCCAGAAAATTAATATATATATAGGTATACTTCTTTATGGTAGCCAGAGCTCACTGGAGAGGTTTTGTGTTGTCAGTAGAAAGACCGAGAACCCCTTCTTTGTCTTCTGCACTGACAGCACAGAGAATCTCTTCACTTTTACCCCTCTCTCCTTGCCCTTCTACGAAGGTAGAAGGGGAAGAAGGAAAGGGAAAAAAATTCTTCTTCTTCCCCTTCCTCACTCCCCTTTATGTAGTCGGCAGCACGACTGTGACGCCCCTGCTATTGCGAACGTCCATAGGCCACAGTATCAGGTGGCCCGATGCATGTCTGTCACCAAAGTGGTATAAAAAAATAAACATCATTGATTTAAATATTTAGCCTATTTAACACTGAGCAACAAAAAGTGGCGCAACGTTGTTGTCATAAATTGTTACCAATATTTGTATTGTACTGTCTCATGGTTGAACAACAGAATGTTTCCTTTAGTTTGATCTTTTTTTGGTGAGCTGAAAGCAAAGTCTCAGGAAAGAAGGTCATCATTACATACACGTACAGTGTTACAATGGTGGCGTTCAGCTTGACGGCCTCATGCCAGTTGCTTTTTCACGCCCTGCTTATAGCACTGGGACTGTAGGAAGAAGGACACAAGATAATAAGCAATTCCAATATCTTCCCACCAATATCTTATATAAGCGTGTACTTTTTTATTTATGCATATTTGCTCGTAGACATGACTATGCAATATAAATGATTTAGTTTCGTATTGAATAAACAAATATTCAAGTGTGAGCTGTGATAGTCCAGTAACATAAACACATTGCGTCTCACGCCCGTGAAGGCCGATCCCTTGATCACCAGCTGTCTGGCACAATCTTTAGGTATACCTATCGGTGCATATCTTGGACATAAGTTGGGAGAGAAATAAAGCTTTGGTTCCCGGACTATTTTGAAATATTTTTTTTATAAACTCACGCCTTTATCCTCGAAGGGGTAGGCAGAGGTGGTAGCACTCACATTTCGCCAGTTTATGTTTAGGTCCCATTGTAATAGGTGGTGGGCCTATTGCCATTAACCGGGCACTTATAAGCCTGCGATAAATGCACACATAACTTCGAAAAGCATCGAAAATTCATTGGTGTGGGCCATGGTAACCTGGGATCGAACCCGAGACAAGCAGTCCATTACTTACCCATACCACTAGGCTACCTTAGGCTATGATTGGCGGATTTGAGCTCATTCACATCTGTTGCACCCCGTGCTATCTATAAAAAGACAGCTAAGAAACGCGTATTGTATTGTACGTATAGAGCGCATTTAAGCACATTTTGGGGTCATAACTCGTGCCTATACCTAGGTATACTAGAGCAAAAACTGAAAACGCCTAGCATGTATGTATTTGCGTTTGCGTAGGTAAGAAAGTTACACTACCCTACCCGCTACTAGATACGTCATTGAGAAGAAGAGTGAGGGTCTACTAAGCAACAATGTGCGACCTTTCGTAGCCAATCTACCTTACACTACATTACATTACAAAAAAGCGTAATATTCAATATTCCGTTTGAAATTCCTGCTGCATTCAATCAGTCAATTTTGCTTTTTTTCATAGCTCATTTAAAAATCATTTTTTGGAACCGAATGATACATCAATCACATATTTCGGAGACTAAGAAAGCAGACAAAATTTAAAAATCACTTTACAAAACGGTAAACGATATTTACAAAACGTCAAAATGAAAAATATAAAGGTTAGTTTAACAAATGAACCACCGGCACCGATTCGAAACGCGCCCGACTCAGGAGACTCGGACTCCGGCAAGCAACTCAGTGGGACCATAGATTAATAATTAGTGTTGGACTTGTTGTCTAGTATACTTTAGGTGAGCAAAGAAATGTCAGCTTTCTTAATTTGAAACCAATGGTATCGTATAAAGAAATAAATCATTCTAACGAATTAGGAACCTCACTACTTTGAAAGCCAGTTCAAAAACGGCAGTTACGAACGCGACCGAAGTATTTTTATTTTCATACATTTCGTAGTATACATAGCACGCATTAAATCAATTCATGTCACTAGATAAACTAATCCCATAATTTAGTGCCATCAAATATATCAGGCGTGACCCCCGTGACACTAGAGTGACATTTTTAATGACATGTACTATGGTCACTGGACATGCCATCAGCATACGTTATAGATCAAATATTAATAACCATAATGTACTTGTAGTAAATACTAAAATTAACTTCTAATAGTATTTTTATTTATGCGAAGGTTGTAAAAAAACAACTTTCAACGAATTATATCGCAATGTTCCTTTCTTCCTACAGTCCCGGGTCCTTGAAGCGGGGCGTGGAAAAGCATGTGATGTGGCCGTCAAGCTGAGCGCCACCATTGTAACACTTTATGTGTTTGTAATGGTGACCCTCTTTCCTGAGTCTTTGCCTTCAGCGTACATCATAAGATTCATCGACTTAATTAACAAAGTAAACAACTGCAAATAAGTAAAAGTCTGTATGAACTAAATTATTTTAAAGTTTCATTAATTTTGACGTGAAAGACTAACAAACATCCATCCATCCATACTTACGAACTTTCGCGTTTAGAATATTAGGTAGTAGGATAGGTATGCGAAAAGAAGTATGGGCTACTTGATTTGTAACTATATATAATTTTCTATAATAACTATATATTTACCTTCATTTATATCCGCAGCAACTGTTTATTGTGACCATTGACAATATGCCTATTGTGTTGCGTTGGCAACAACGCGACAACATAGTATTTTTACGGTTTTGTTATTATAACAATGCGTAAAAATTATTTCGTCACGATACCGAAACAATAATATGATTTTGTATAATACCTACGTGCGAACGGCGTGGTGTAGAGTTTCTGTTTTTTTTTTATCTATGGCACGTCAATTTGACTTCACCTCGCCTGATGTTAAGCTGAAGGCAAAGTCTCATGAAAGAGGGTCACCATTGCAAACCCGTTCAGTGCTACAATGGTGGCGCTCAGCTTGACGGCCTCATCAGATGCTTTTTCACGTCCCGCTTAAAGGACCCGGGACTGCAGGAAGTAGGAAACACGTGCGCCGGCAGGGAATTCCAGGACTTAATGGTACGGCAGAGAAAAGATTTCTCACAACGAATTGGTTGACTCGCTACGCCGCACATTTTAAAAGAAATTGACTTCACCTGTCTATCCTAGTCCTATTACGCAGTTTACAGAACAATTTGTAACCGTATACCTGGTAAATTTAAATCGTGAGTCAAGAGCTGCATTGTAACAAACTATATGTATACATTGAATGTGGCGCAAAGGAACTGATTCATCTCGTTTTCTTACCATTCCAACCAAGGTCGTCCATATTTAGGTATTTCAAGTGCCATTTGCAGAGTTGCTGGGTCCTTTAAGTGGGGCGTGAACAAGCATCTAATGAGGCCGTCAAGCTGAGCGCCACCATTGTAACACTGTACGTGTTTGCAATTGCACGCTTGCCTAGAAGTAACCTATTCACTCTAGTCTTAAAGACTTCCAACTTATAGCTATACCGTAACACAGCTTCGGGCAGGGCGTTCCACTCTTTGGCTGTACGCATAATGAACATAATCATCACAACATGCTGATATTGTCAAGTTCAAATGAAAAATAAAACAAGCTTAAATAGCTTAGTGGTTAAGGAGTCGACCTTACCAACGATTAAGAGGTCCCGGGTCCGAATCCTGGCCATTACACTACCGACGTGAACCCACTCCTAACACAACCCATTGAGCTGAACTGGAAGGGTTAGAGGGAATATTAGTAATATCGGTTGCTAATATTCTTTAAAAAAGAAAAAAACACTCCATTTTTATGTGTACCTAGACAGAAAGAAAGAAAGAAAGTATTTATTCATGTAACACCCAATGCACAAAGATCTTTACATCATGTAATTGGTCTTGTTATTATTACCGTACATCGAGTGAACATAAATGGGCCACCATCTCAGCATATATGCTTCGCACATGTTTATGGTAACATTCATAATATTATTTTAGGCAGACAACACAGCGTGGCGTCCATGACATTACCTACTGTACTAGACCAGAGTAAGCTACATGGACGTGACACATTCTTTTATAGTTAACTAGCTGTTGCCCGCGGCTCCGCCCGCGTGGACTTCTAATCCCGTTCCCGCTGCTCCATTCCGAGCATTTAGGGGTATGAAAAATAGATGTTGGCCAATTCTCAGACCTACTCAAAATGCTCACAAAATTTCATGAGAATCGGTCTAGCCGTTTCGGAGGAGTATGGCAACGAAAACTGTGACACGAGAATTTTATAGATTAGATTAATGTGAAACCTTTTGATACCAATGTGAAAAAAATAAATACAAATTACTGAATAAGTTGATTATACAAGTTTCTTATTTTGATGACCACGGAGACAACAAATACCATGGTAGGTAGAAGCGCTGGTTTTCAGATGGCGCCCCTAAAAGCTCTAATACTTCTTAAAACCTTACCTTTTTCTTCACGACAACCAAAGACTTTTGGGCATATGCGGCTGTGAACACCAAAGTATGGACAGGGGCTTCTGATGGTATGCCTAAAGACACCATTGTTCACTTTAATGCACTTTTAATTCACTGTACACTACTCACTGACACACAGTTAATCAGTTTTATATTGATACATTTTAGAATAGGAGCTATATTTAATCATACGAAATGATGTTATGGATGGTGCTAATTGGTACTAAAAATCGTTACGATTGAACCGATAAATAAATCAAATAGTATGCGGTTGACGAAAATATAAAAACACCCTACGTCATTTTTTATCACACACATCGCTCTTTCGGTTCAGTTTGAACCATAAATTTAGTGTCACTACCGTAAATAGGGCAACAGTCATTAATGCGTTACCAAATTTGAAATTCCAAATAAATTTCATTATGTAAGTACCCTCTCTAAGTTTACATACATATGCACACGTACATTTCGCCAACATGATTTTCGGTCCCACGTGATAGGCGGTGAGCCTATTGCCGCCAATCGGTATTACTAATAAATTTATGGTTGTAACCGATTTCATGTGGTTTTTAAATTATTATCTCAATGTTAACATTTATATTAAAAATGCACTGCGTTGTGTGAATGAAGTCATATATTGTATTCGACCGCGCTCACTCTACAACTTTTGTTTTTAGCCTAGTTTGAACAACCGTTTTGAAATGCTAATTTTATATTCGTAGTAGGTAGATCATTAGTGCCAAACCGATCTAATTCCTGACTTGTCAATATTAAGTATTCATTTCTGAATAGTAAGAAAATGTTTCAATCTTACATTCTGTTTTAATTAATGATTGACATAAATAATATATTTAACAGCAAGAAACATTGAGAATACAGCAATTTATATACGACCCTTACAAATTACTCGTTAATTATTCTACAAGCTGTATTGAATTGTAAATTTATTTGCCGTTCCAAAGGAATGGTAAACAACAATTTATGCCAAAGTTCTAAAGGCAAAATCATTAGCAAAATATTAATAGAATACGAAAAACATTTCAGTGAAACATTTGTTATTAAACTCAGTTATGGAAGTTTCGTAACCAAAACCAATTAACCAGAAAAAAATGTAGGGATTTTAATGTAAAAAAAATAATTAAAATTATTTAGACCACTTTACAAAGTTCACTCATCAAATTCACACCAACAAATCGAAATTTGAATAGAAACGAAACACAAACACTCTGGAACGATTCAAAAATGGAACTATCCATGAAATGCTCAGACGTCCATAATCAACTGACTAGTTAAATAAACGCATCCTACTTGCTGTGTCGACGTAACCTTGTAAGGAGGCACTCTTATTATTTACCTGGTTGATAAATCATGATTGCGATAGTAGCAAGTAATCAAGTTCTTATTGGAGAGTAGTTTCAGTCATTTATTATTTTATGTATTATGTTGCATACTGAGTGCGTATTAAATTGCGTACGAGTGGAGAATATTACCACTCCATCTCATCTCAAGGGTGTCGTAAGAGGAGACAAACGGAAGAATACGCAGACGATAGTACTGCGAGAGCAGAAAAACTCTAAGTAAAACTCTATACCAACCCGTCTAACGTCAAAAGGTGCATCCAGATTTGTGACATGAACAGCGGCCCGGACAGCGTGGCATTAAAATATGACGTTGAGTGTGGACGTAACAACTTGTTACACAAACTAGAGATGTGTTGACATGGACACCAGTCGATCGATGGTTTCATTTAAGCTCGGCAATCACGCAGCTGAATAAGCGACGGACAAGCACTTCAGGTCACGGTAAAATATTACGTAAATGTAGACGCGGCATAGCATTAGAAGAGGCAGCTGCGATAAGCTAATTGATTGATATGGGTGTGGGAGCTATATGTGGTTGACTAAACTCACCGGTACGCCAGTGCTCCTGCTGACTGCCGCACTTGGCTCTAATGCAGTCAATTCTCTCGGGGTTAGGATATCAAAAAAACAAACCAAAACTATAAAAAGAACACCAGAATAGCGAACTCCATAGTCCGAAAAATTGACGTTCAGGTGATATACGCGAGTTCATTAAATATCATTTTATAACTCAAGCATGTTTTTTGTTTTATTATATTTCTTTTTATAAAAGCTTATAAACATAGTTTATCTATCTATATATACACTATTATATAATTGTAAAAAGTTTATGTTTGTCCTCGATGGACGCAAAAACTACTGAACGGATTTCGATGCGGTTTTTTTGTTTGAAGGGGTTTGGTTCAACTTAAATCGTAGGCTTGTTTGATTACAATCGGTTTAGTAGAACCAGACTTATGATTAGTAATATTGAATTTAAGTTGCACAGATGTGCTTGGTTCGCGATAACCGACAGCCACGCGGGCGGAGCCGCGGGCATAGGCTAGTTATAAAAATGTCTTTACAGCACTTGTCTGCCATAACTTTTTTATCGGTCATATACCTACTGCACTATGTTAATAAAAATATAAGCGCATCCTGTCGAAGTGAATCTTGCTTCTTGAGTTCGCTATCTGACTAGTATAATTTTGTTACAGATTCATGAGTTCGTTATTCCTGTAATTTAATAGCTATTTCCATTATGTATATTTTGTTTGAAATTTGATTTCAAGATTTTTTTTTTTTTTTTTTTTTTTTTTATCTATGGCACGTCAATTTGACTTCACCTCGCCTGATGTTAAGCTGAAGGCAAAGTCCCATGAAAGAGGGTCACCATTGCAAACACGTTCAGTGCTACAATGGTGGCGCTCAGCTTGACGGCCTCATCAGATGCTTTTTCACGCCCCGCTTAAAGGACCCGGGACTGTAGGAAGAAGGAAACACGTGCGCCGGCAAGGAATTCCAGGACTTAATGGTACGGCAGAGAAAAGACTCACCGAACCGCTTGGTTCTTGATGGAATATTCTGTACCGTATGCGAGTGACACCTAAGCCCTGCACGCGTTGTCCTGTGTAGGAAAGGGGAGGGTGGGATTAGTTGGAAGAGCTCATCAGAACATTCACCATGGTAGAGACGGTAAAATACTGCCAAGGACGCAACATTTACAGCTCTGTATTAAATTTTGTTTTTATTGGCCGCTTGATAAATTAAATTCGATCTTCAAAAACAGTACTTCCTAAATGCTACCCATTTTGATGATAAATTTCGTATTACATATTTACAGCTGTCACTTTTCAAAAATATAATAAAGGGTACTGTTTGCGTACTTTTGTCTCTTTCATAGACAAAAAATATCGGATTTGTCATTACTAAAAAAATGCAAAAATGTTAGTACTGAAAATTGAGTTTCCTCCAATCTCTTCAAACAAAACGGTAATTTCATATATGTAACGACCTAATAAATACAAATCAGGCTATTGATACGCATAGGTAGAGATCAGGTGACCCAAATTCTACTCTGCCGGCAATCACGCGACAACCAATAAAGTCAATTCTTTTGTGTTTTTAGCAAGCGTTTAAGTCTTTGCGTGTGCCTTTTAAGCCCAAGAAAGGGCTTTCAAGCCCTTTCTAAGTTGAACTTTGAAGTAATATTTGTTGAGTAAGCAAAATGAATAAAAGCTTTTCTCTTCTTGCCTTTTTTATACAACTTAGGTCGCAGACAAGCACCTGATGGTAAGTGGTTACCGTGGCCTATGGACGTGAGCTACATCGAATTGGTTACTATGCCATAACTCTGTGTAAATACTGCCTAATTAGTATAAAAAAAAAACTTCCTTTTTAGTCTAGGAAATAAACACCATTTTCACTATGTACGCTGACGTCACGATCAAGCTAGCGTACACATGCATACCATAACATAAACTCACGCCTGTATCCCCAAAGGGTTAGGCAGAGGTGCTGGAGGAGCACCGACATTTCGCCAACAGGTGGCGAAGCCTATTGCCATTAACCGGGCACTTATAAACCTGCTATAAATACACACATAACTTCGAAAGCATCGAAAAGTCATTGGTGTGTGCCATGGTAAACCTGGGATCGAACTCGAGACCTCGTCTCAGCAGTCCATTACCCACACCACTAGGCTACCGCGATCACAACGTACAGCGTACACATGCCCGTACTCGAAAACGGCTAATAGTCAAGCTATAGCTCTTGTGTATGCTAACATAACGAACACCTTGGGTTGTCTAATTTAAATTTCCTATACAGATTTTTCTACTGCGATAACCATCCAACACTGTAGTTACTATCAAGTAAATAACCCAACCTATTACGTAGCTTGTTGGTTAAAACCCTTAAAGTTATACTTAGAGGAACAAAGTGTGCGAGTGACATACGTATCTTTACACAAAACCTAGGCATCAGAAAGAGAAAGAGTATATGAGCCGTGAAAAGTTTTTTTTAAAACCAATTTTGACAACTTTGACAGTATATTATACAGTGACGTCAATATTTCAGCACTAAAAGTCACACGAGTTACTGTCACTGACATTTTAAATTCGGTTACGCAGTAATGTAGGAGTCTGTGGGTCTATTTACGCTAGTAATATTAATATCTATATTAAACCTAAAAGTGGTCTAAATACCACATATTGAAAACTCGAAATGAAATTTAGCTACACGTTAAATCTTACCAATATTTTGTGTAATAATTCTGATAAATTTGTTAAAAATGATGTTGAAATTCGTTTAGAACCCATAACGAAGCTTCTTAAAATTTTTAACAAACATTGAAAATTCCTTATAATATTAAGTATCAAAACTAGAACTATTTTAGTAATTAGTTTGTAAGTAATGTTACATAAAATGTAGTAGGCATTTAATAATAGTTTTAATAATATTAGCGTAAAATAACGTCATTAGCTCTTTTCTTTACATGCGATTCTCTTAGGAGAACACTATCAATCAACTACGCTATTAGGGATCATTGAAAAAATCAAAATCAAAATCAAAAATCATTTAGCATAGACCAGTAAACGGCACTTACAAAACGTCAATATCAACAATATTTTATCAAATGCAAATGGACCACCGCACCGGTTCGTAACGCGGCCCCGACCTGAGAAGACTCCGGCAAGAAACTCAGCGGGCTTTTCTTTTTTTTTTGGTCTATTTACAATAGTTTACTTAGTCTAGATACAAAATTTTGCTGAGTAGCAAGTGGAGTGAACAGCTCATTTCCAGGCTTGTTTATCATCCGAACTATCTCTTCTTGGACATTTAAAGTCTGGATATAGGTACTTTGTGCAGTCATACAGTCTTAAATCGTCCAAGAACTTAAGCGTAACTTCTTGGGTGGGCTATAGCGTGGAATAATACAAAGAAGTAATAGTTCTTGTTTTGAATTTTCTCACGATTTCTGATGTTCACGGCAGATACTTTGTTGCATACTCGTTCGCAACTAGTTACGAATACGACCGGGCGTTAACCCATAATTTAAGAACTTGGTGATTCAGCAGTTTATGGCTCGTAGCTCCTAAATCTAGAATCTAGCTCTAAGATCATATTTTGAGTGAAAATCTTTACTTGTGCGTGACGTGTTATTATACATGACCCGCGCAACTTGGTCTGCGTCACCCGTTTTTTGCAACATTTTTCACTCCACACCAGTTGTTTGTAGCATGATGTTATATACATAATTATAAACCTTCCTCTTCAATCACTCTATCTATTAAAAAACCGCATCAAAATCCGTTGCTTAGTTTTAAAGATTTAAGTATACAAAGGGACGTAGGGATAGAGAAAGTGACCTTATTTTATACTATGTAGTGATGTTGCCAAGTAATTAATGTATTCCATTCGTGTTCAGCTGTAATTAATATTCGTCCCAGAAATTTAGCATTTTATATTTTTCGCTGACGAGTGAAGCGTGTGTAGCTCAATGTAAGATAAAATTTCGTTAATTAATCTTCCGAAAATTTTGCTGTTATTAATATTCAAAGTAATTTTGCACTTTGGTTTTTTTTTCTATTAATGTATACAACGTTGAAGTATTGACGTCATTAATTTTATGCGATGTCAAACCAATGAATTACTGATGTCATTGATGTTATGCACATAAATGACAAATTTTTGGCACGCAAATTTTTTGATAGTCTACATAGCAATTCGGCAAGGCGGCTTGGAGAAACAATTAGTGAAGCGACTAATCGCACGGCGAAAATCAACCACACGATTTTAGTTATGACGTGAATATTTTTTCATTTAGAGTGATTGTTTCTTTTATATGTTATTACCATGTTATTTCTAGAATCAAATCTGGGTTTCTACACGTATTCTAGCAAATAACAATAAGTATCATGAATTACTAAATGGTTATGGAGGTAGCCTAGTGGTATGGGTAATTGACTTTTCGAAGTTATGTGTGTATTTATTGCAGGTTTATAAGTGCCCGGTTAATGGCAATAGGCTCGCCACCTATTACATTTGGCGAAATGTGGGTGCTAGCACCTCTGTCTATACCTTTGGGGGTATAGGCGTGAGTTCATGTTATGTTATGGAGATATTAGCGACGAATATTTTAATGGTATTTTAACTTTTTCTTCGTCGTTCGCCGCAGGCTGTGTGGTGGCACTTGAAGGAGAATTTTATGCTTACCTAGTTTAAAGTAGTGTGTACCTAAGTGTAAAGTGTATAATAAAACACAAAAAGTCAATTTTGCCAACAATGAGGATTGATCGATTTTACTCTATCAAAAGAAAATATGAAAAACCTTTTTGCGACCCAAATGTTTTCCACTTAAATTTCTCTGTTCGATTGTAACATTATAAAATAATATTATTTGAATAAACATGAAACACATGTCTCAATATGTCGTCAACCACTCAACGGAGCCTCTCTTTCATAAGATAATATTATATTGTGCAGAAACATAATACTGTTACAAAGAGACATCTAAGTGTTTTGATGTTTTATTTCTTTGAGAAATATTATAACCCCAATAAGAACCGGAGGGCATCATTAAGCTGTCAAAAGAAAACATCTGTAAAGGTGAGTACTTACTGGCCAATGATATAGAGAGCAAAACACACACGCGTAGGTACGCACACAAGCAAACACGCACTCACACATACACGCACGCATAGAGGCAGATTTTCCTTTCAAGATTGGGGACGGGAATCAGATAGGAATCGGTACCGCAGGGGATCAGAGGTTCGGGCCTGGGGGTGACGGGTGGCCACTTGTCCCCTAGCAGAAGCAGGCCGCGGTGGTGGCGCAAAAATGTGCCCCCCACATTCAGGGGTTAAACTGGGACACTGTGGTCCTTACACCTGAAGGTGGTTATCTCGAAAGAGATGGCCGGGGTCTGCCGGGGTGCGAGGGATATGTTGGTTTCTATCTCACGTCTCGCAACTAAGGACCCAAAGACGGCATGCGTTTTAGTCGGTTCGAGTCCTACATAACCTCCCCATCCGCTTCTGGACGGGGGGGAGGGAGGGGGGGCTTTATACGTGGGGATTTTTCGTACTATTAAAAACGCTAGAACTATGAAGATGAGGACGACTCATGGCTGACTAGTTCCATTGAGAAAACCACCTAGCAATGGGCCGCACGTATATATTTAGACTTTACCCCTCGTTTTCATCAAGGTTTAAAACATATATTTGACAAGTTACAATGACGATTTATGACAGAAAACTTATACTGTTGATTGATGGAACTTGGCACTTGGTGGAAATTATTGTTATACATTATTGATTTATGATCATGAGATATTAGATTATGTATAACTGTCAATGTCAACCTTTGAGAATGCCGCGAGGCCAAACCGTAACCAATTATTAACCTTACCTATCGGTACAATCATAAATATAGTAGAGAAGTACAAGTGTGTTATCAACAATGTCGTAAACATGTTTTAAACTTGTTTACAACTTGTTTGAGACAGTTTCTATCTTCTATACAAATGAATAAAATTGCAGTAGGTAGCGGTAGCCTAGTGGTATGGGTGGTATGGGTAATGGACTGCTGAGACGAGGTCTCGAGTTCGATCCCAGGTTTACCATGGCACACACCAATGACTTTTCGATGCTTTTCGAAGTTATGTGTGTATTTATCGCAGGTTTATAAGTGCCTCGGAGAGCACGTTAAGCCGTCGGTCCCGGTTGCCATACAAACATCTATGGCAGTCGTTACGGGTAGTTGGAGCCCTCAAAAGTCCAACCAGCCTAACTTGGAACTTCGATATCGCCATTGGTCATTAGACCATTGGTTGTGGAGGTCAGATGGCAGTCGCTTCACGGAAAATATCGAAGTTCAGCCGCATCACAGTTAGACTGGAAAGCCGACCCCAACTGAGTTGGGAAAAAGGTTCAGGGAATGATGATCTGTTTGTAATATTAAAATAACCGCTTTCTACTACGCATATGAATGTATAATACGGTACACATACCAAAATATTTTTTATAAATTCTGTCTGTCTGTCTGTCTGTTTGTTCCGCCTAATCTCTGGAACGGCTGGACCGATTTGGACGGGACTTTCACTGCCAGATAGTTTATGTAATAAGGAATAACTTAGGCTACTTTTATTTTAGTTTCTTTTTATTAAATCTCCAGGCGGATGAAGTCGCGGGTACAGCGAGTACACGTATAAAATAAGTAATTGTGTTCTGACAGGTCTTCAACAAGTTTGGTAGGTATCAAACATATTCACAACTTGTTTCTTAATAAGTCCGTTTCAGAAGAAGAAATATTATTCTTATTTAGAAACTAGTTTCGAAACTTGGTTTCGTACGTGGCCGAAGGGAGTATGACCCGTAATGCCGAGTTCGCTGCGAATGTAACATTTGGACCCGTAACGTCAGCCCGCCAGTGTGTACCCACCTTTAAGCTGTCAAAAGAATACTTTGTAACATTAGTCTTTTAAGGCGATGTCATTAGGACAATTACATAATTTCATCGCTTTCAGAGTCAATGGAATAAATTGTATTGGTAACCTTACACTGATATTTCACCGTATTATTTTATGTTGCCAAAATAAAAAAAATATCTCTTAGGTTTTTATTCATTTAACAACGCTAGACTTTGCAACGTCGTCTTGACGTTGATAAGTTAAGCGTTTATCTTTACGGTCAAATTAAAATTCTATAACTAAAATTTTTTGATATTATTTATACATTTAGGTAACAGCGCTAAACTTGTCTACGTCATCTTGTCAAATTTAGTGTTTGGCTTTTACATTTACTTACATTTTACAACCCTAAGGTAATGGGTAAAGCCAGTGATAAATAGCTTGGTAATTAAAAATTAAATATAGTATTTCTTTTTTGTCAGAAAATGACTTCTAGTAGAGTACCTATTAACGAACAAAATGGTAGTTTCTGATAATTAAAACAATCTGTAATTGGTTCCACTTCAATAAATATACAAACATACATAATATTTACATAAAATCACGCCTGTTTCCCACAGAGGTAGGCAGAGGTCAGGGATCTCTTCTTACTACCATCCCGACATACTACTCTCGCTTCATTCACTCTCATTACCTTCTTCATGCTTGCTCGTCAGTTTAGGGTACTCCTGACCTGTCCCTTCTTTACCCAATTTGGTCCAGGAATGTGCGCCTAGGTCTTCCCCTGCCGACGGTACCCTCCGGTAAATAGCATTCATTTGATATAACATTTTGCGATAATCTTCAACAATATCAAGCACATGATTATGTAAACTATGTAGCCTACACTCACAAATCAGCTGCTATACTATTAACCCGCCTACAATTAGTACATCAGGTAGGTGTAAAAAGTACACTACGAGTAGGATTTTCCAGCCCCACTCTATTTCAGCGGAATATATTACTACATAAGTAGCTTATTTGAGCTTGTATGCCGTTGCACAAGTTAAAGCTGGCTCGAAGACGAGCCAGCAAGCATTGACGTGAATAGGCTTCATTCAGAACGAAGATTAATGATATTAACCTCTTGAAAGCATACTCAATTCAATTTTAAGTCTTGAAAATAGAGCTTTGAAACATATTAAAGCACTTTTAAGAAATATAGGTATAAGTGAAAGATACACGATTAACTTTAAAAAAATATATCCTGAAATCATAAACTTACTTAACTACAATGGACTGGGCAATGGGGACTTAACTACAATGTATGGACATATAAAAAGTTGTCCTACCTACCTAACAAGCCCACGTCTTCCAATCACGATATCACTTATCATACGACCGTGTAAATAAAGGTACTGAGATCAAACACTTGTGTGTTATCAGAGCTACTACATAAATAAACATGGTTATTATGTTTATTTGGCACAGGCATGACAATATAAGCCTATTTTTATCGTGCGCAAAATCCCTACGGATACCACGTCGACCAAAACCAGTATAGGTGATTATTTCGGACTCGAACCGACTAAAATGCACCCCGTCTATGGGTCTTTGATTGCCGCTACCGTCGCGTCCTACCTTCTACCGACAGCTGATGTATTTTTATTACAAACTACATTATATACAAAATAATATGTTACGAAACCCTTTATGCACCAGATGAGAGCAACATTGTAAAAAAGATCCAAAGTATTAATGTAGAGGGCTTTACAACCAGAGGTCGGCCCAAAAAAGATGGATGGATTGTGTGACAGAGGATATGGCAAGGAAGGGAGTGACTGAGGAAATGACATCCGATAGGAATGTATGGATGAGAATGACATGTTGCACCGACCCCAAATAATTGGGACAAGGGCAGGAAAATGACCCTTTATGCACCAGACCGAAACGCCATAATTTATTAAAGTTTTTTTTTCTTTTTTTATTTATTTAACACTTATCCACCACCTTGACAGGGACAATCCCCAAAACAGTAATGGACTTACAAATAACAATTATCACTTTATGAAGACTTCAACTAATCAGTTTGTCCTACTACTTTACAAATAGATTATCTGTGGAAATTATAACTACCAAGCTTTCACGGTTCATGAGGTACGGCCTGATAACAGAGGAGGGGTTCTGTTTCTACCCTTCAGATACAGTACCCTAAAAATCTACAACTATAAGCTGTCATGATATAGTTTATTGAGCATTCTGGTATTAGGCTCTTTTTTATACTTAGGTATGTACTCAAATTGACTGCACCTCGCCTGATAAGCAGAGGCGCAATTCAAAACATGGTGGCCTCCGTTATTGATGCTGTCCCAGAGACGGCGGTCCCCACCCTGATGTCCACGACAGTTGTTTTTCCACACCTTGCTTAAAGGACCTGAGAATTTGTACTGTAGGATGAAGGAAACACGTGTGCTGGCAGAGAATTCCAGGACTTAATAGAGCGACATAGAAAAGAGTCGCCGAACCGCTTAGTTCTTGATGGAATTGTTTGTACCGTATGGCTGTCTCTGATTCGATTCTGCATCTGATCATACTGAAACACTGATAAGTAAGTACAGATAGTAATGATCACTCAGTGCAGAGGAGTCTTGTGTCAAACTGTGTGTTTATTTTCACGTAAGCTGATACTGTTGCTACGAGACCATCACACTAAGACACACAGCCTGTGGGGTCTTGAGTGCTTAGACACCTAATAGGGTCGTTTAAGACATGACATACAACATACAAGGCTGTAGTTTTCAATTAATGGAAACCTGAATAATACTAATTTGGCGTCATCATAATTCATCATTTCAGCAATAGGACGTCCACTGCTGAACATAGGCCTCCCCCATCATCGCCCTGCAATCCAACTGGTTGGAGGTGGTATACATCCAACGGGTACCTACGACTTTGACTATGTCGTCCGTCCATCTCGCAGGGAGCACGCGTCTGGTCTACCAGTATATAGAGAACACGAGAACCTTTCAGCTTCAACGGCCATCTGTTCTTCTAGTTACGTGGTAATTTGATATAGACGTAGGTAAAAAAGAAGTAGAACGCGACGGAAGGTATCTCATGTCCCAATTGAACAGCTCGGCTGGGGAACTACCTCCACCCTACAGAATACCACGGCTATTATTAATAACCATGTGTTAAGTTTCCGATGGTGAGTAGCCAGAGCCCACTGAAATGTTTCAGTTAGACAATAATTAATTTGCAATGCATATTTTTACCCATTAAAATACTAAGTAGTGTTGGATAGAATCAATCGAGACAATTACAGCTATGTAATCTGTGCAATTTCTATAAACATGCGGTTCGTTCTTTTAATGTTTTTAATTTGTCTTGTAGTATATTCAGATCATCAGTAATTCTTCAGAGACTGGTAGACACTTGATGGGCGATAAGGATAAATAATTATCTTCAGTCAACTTCCTTTTACATGGATAATTACGTATCAAGACAAGGTATTCACGGTTTATTCCGAGTAGCTACGCTTTCCTCGTAGATAAATACACTTTTTGAAAATCCCTGCTTGAAAAATATAATAAAGAATAACAATCAGTCTATTTTTGTTTAATAGGTCAAAAGGAAGACGATTATGAGAAAGTTGTGTTATGCGTGATTGGTGTTTTATTTGAACTCCATGTTGGCGTTATGCGCAGACGGTATTTTGCGTCAGTTTTATATTCCGAATGGGTTTTGCGTAAATGTAATTTTTTGCGTATCTGGTGTTCTGCGACAATATGAATGATATTTATCATGTTTCATAAGTATTTTGACTTATGTATTCGATATTTCGACACTGTTACAATCCCGGCGAATGTAATAGTTACGTGAGTCATCCACGTAACTATGAATTCCTTTGCCTATTTATTTTAAGAGCAAGTTTATTTCACCGAAGTAACTTGTAGGATAATTGGATAGTGCATATCTATACCATTTTGGAGATATATCATTAGCTTCAATATTTTTGAGTCTCAATTTAAACAAATAGTTTTAGACAATTTACTTTGTGCCCTTGACATACTGCCATAGATACGCGAATATTATTGAAAACTTAGTGTCACCTGCGTAATATTGGGTGAAAACCGATCACAGATGCCTAAACTCCATGAATAGCGATCAGCGAGGAGTAGCTCGCTCAATCGGGCCCTCTCCGTGAGTAGCGGCGCTGCCGTGAAAGAAATTACTAAACCACGATAGCAACTCCAAAATGCCGTCGATTTGACAGAAGAAGCGAGGAGTCCTGGGTTCGAATCCTCGCTTTTTCTGTCCAATTGACGGCACACACCATCGAGGAGAACCCATTAGTACCACACTTCCTACTAAATTAGCTTGACCGGTAAGGGTACCTTATTTCGGTCATTTTCGTGCAGGCTAATCTAAGTAATGTAAGTACAACCAATAAATAATATATGAGTATAAGTGACTCAATAAAAAGTGCGGCGTAGACAACCGATGATAAATTTTATTACTTTTATAGGTACTTATTGTAATTTTATGTCGTGTTACACTGATATAAAAAGCCTTCTTTCTTTTTTTTTCTTTCTAATTTAGTTACTGCCTATTAACTTTAGAAAAAAAAGCGGTTGAGACATATATATGGCTGTATATGGTTAGCGTAATTCAGGTATTAATGCGACCATATCACTACATAGTATCAAACAAAGTCGCGTTCTCCGTCCCTATTTTTCATGTCCTTATGTCCCTTTGTTTGTTTAAATCTTTTAAACTTCTCGCCGGATTTTGATGCGGTTTTTTAATAGATAGAATGATTATAGAGGAAGGTTTATATGTATATAGCATCATGCTGTGACCAACAGGTGCGGAGCAGGAATGAAAAATGTTGCAAAATCGGGTTGACACAGACAAAGTTGCGCGGGTCAGCTGGTCTGCCTCTTGAGGTTATATGATAAAAAGATACAGGGGTGGAGAGGGGTACTCATTTTTCATTCATGCTCCGAACCTGTTGGTCGTAGCATGATGTTATATACATATAAACCTTCCTCTTTAACCATTCTATCTATTAAAACAAACCGCAACATAATCCGTTGCGTAGTTTTAAAGATTTAAGAATACAAAGGGACATAGGGACAGAGAACGCGACTTTATTTTATACTATGTAGTGATGATCCGTGTGCTTGCCTGCCACCTTAGTGATATAACAACGCCGTATTCAGCAAAGACATTGAAAGCGTTTAACTGATACAAATTGAAACTCCAGTCACAGTACAAAAATTATCACTTACCTACTAGCAAATTATGTGTTCAAGGCTTCATAGGTACATGAGGTTTTCTTGCATATTATATCTTGTGTAGTAAAAATAGGTGTGTCCGACGTCACCTATTCCTACCGCAGACTTCAACTTGTAGGACAGGTAAATCTTTTCAGGACTATTCATCATAAAAAAAACAATTCCAACCAGGAAATCCTGAGATTAACGCATTCAACCAAACTGTCAAAAGCAAGCAAACTCGTATAGTTTTTTATTATTAGTAAAAAAAAAACACCCTGCCAAAATTCGTTTATTATTCTGCGCCAATTGCCATTTATGATATCAAAAATATCGTAGCAAATTGAATCAATCTCAATAATCTCAATATAATAATAAAATTATTTTCGGTCATTCAACAAAATGCTTATCGATTAACAAACAAACTCCTGTGTATCTTTGTTTAAAAAAAAAAGAAAAACTGTTTTGTAGAAACACCAGTTGTTATGTTAGTATTTTTTTTTTTAAATTCAAAAGCAATGGCATGCATTGGTTTCTGTTGGCTCAATACACACGTAGGCCAACATTTTAACGCAACATGCCCAAACGCTACTGACTTTGTTATTCTCATAGCTGGACACAGATATCGCCAACAACGCCAAGCCGACTCTTTTCAGGTTATTGTGAACACTCTGTAGAGAAAAAGGTTGGAAATAAATACATACTTCAAATAAAATAAATCAAATAATTTCACAGGTTAAGCATAACACTGTATGCAATGTGTAGATACATACTTTGCAACCATAGAAAACAAAAAAGCAGTGGAAGTGTGATATAGTCGGTGCACCCGTGGCATTGTTATGCGTATTTACGCAACGAAGAATAAATTCAACAATATGAACCTTATTGATAAGAATACGTCTAACCTGTTTCGTAAATATTCAAACTTGTTCGATTCAAAATATGAAACGCCATAAATGGTTTTTGTTAACTATAATAAAGTAATTGTTATTTTGAGCCGTTAAAAAAGGTGGTGGCAATATAGTTACCACTACCTTGAAAAGGGTGTGTTTTCGTTTCGTAGTACGTATGATTTGAGCTGATATGGCATTAAAGGTACCTAGTATATAAATAGGTACGAGCAATCAAAGCATATTTACCTACTAGTGATGCACGGTATTATTAACAGTTATATTATGCCTTTGTGTGACTTTGGCGACATCGGTTCCTCTACTGAAACTATCGTGTCGCATTTCTACTAGTTTTTCTGTTCTGTTTTGCCACAGTCAGTCTTAGAAGAAGTGTCTTTTATGATTCGCCGAGTAATATGAGATAAATAAAATCAATGCAGAAAGTTTATCATTCATGAATAGTGACCCCGAGGTGACCATTACCCGACGAGATAGCTATCTTATAGCATATTATAGCATATAAATAAATAAATAAATTAACCTCTGGTCTTTGGTCTTAGAGGGCAGATGTGACGCCATCTAACAATGCAAGCAAGAACTTCTACGTAACCACAGAGCCTGCATCACGTTTGCGAAGTTCTCGCACTGTTTAACATGTAATACAACATCTTAACAAAACTGTTGCGCCCGCTTCAACCTTCCAGGCATGACGACTTTGTTTTTTTAATACCACTTAGGTGGTAGATAAGCACACGGCCCACCTGATGGAAAGTGGTGACCATGGCGTATGGAGGCGTATGGACGTTTGCAACACCAGGGGCGTTACACTTGTGCTGCTTACCCTGTTTAAGCTTTCTAATGCCCTTCTTGAAAAACCCCATATTGTAGTCGCTTGGAAAAACCACAGCAGGGAGTTCATTCACACACAAACACACATTAAGCAAAGTCCCTCCTGACGTTGACCGCTTAATAGTACGAGAATGCGGACGATCTGAAGATCGTCTTCCGTCCGTTCCGTTCCGTTCCGTCACCAGTCTTTGTACCGAGTCGAAGGGGTCAACACCACGACCATTACCATCAGAACAATATTCCTGATAGCATCCAAAGCGCACATGAACTTATACTTTCTTCCCTTTATGTGTCTAATCTTAGTTTTTTGTTTCTGTAGTCAGACCTCCCAACCCTGAAAGTGTAGTCCACACTCAGAATATCATCCGCCGATTAGCAGGTACGTAGGCACCTGCGAGCAAGTAAAGCTCGAGAAGGAGACGGCGGAGCGAGTTCGGAGAAAACTCTGGACCCGCACAGCCCGCGATGAGCGAATGCGACTCGGACGTCGGATGTCGCAGAATGACCTCCGGCAAATAAAGACCCGAAGACGGCGTGCGTTTTAGTCGGTTCGAGTCCGACATAACCTACCCAACTGGCTAAGGTGGGGACTTTTCGCACGAATAAAGTAAGGTACGTAGGCACTCAAGACATCGATGGAGGCCCAATAATATCTCAACAAACTTTAAACATAAAGTTATATTATGTATTCTAAAACATAACACAGTAAATATGTGTTCATAAAATGATAATGAAGATCTAATAAATTGCATTCTATTTGTGAAACTCGAGCTAGATGTTAAGGCAGCTGTAAAATGATTGTTTGACGAGTCTAACTAATGGCAACATTGGCAATGCAGCTAACTATTTATAAAACAAGATAACAATATTCCGTTCATCTCTATCAACGAAGGTTCTCTATTAGCTATGTTATAATGAAACTATACTTGTATAGATCCTGTTAATGAATTAAGGCATAATAAAGAAAAAATATGGCGCATGTAGTATGGAAAGTAGTGTTCCTAAAATCTCACATGATGATATGAAGCTGAACCTCCGAAGAGGAGAGAAAAAAACGAGTGTTTTCGAACACCGATGGCATTTTTCTGAATTTTTTTTATTGTACGAAAAAGCTCCACGAATATCTCCGCGCCAGAGTCGGTTAGTGAGGTTAAGAGAACTAGCACCCACAGTTCATCAACCATTGTTTTCGGTCTCATGTAACAAAAAGTGAGCCTATTGGCATACTCCGGGTAGGTACTATTGTTGACTCGAGTCATGCATTTGAGACTGAGATATACCTGTTGGAAATTAAACAGCCCTATCTCTTAGTCGCTTTGTTCGAGTACGAATATGATGCTCCTAATGTTGCAAAGATCCATAAGCAACGGTAACCACTTTCCATCACGTGGGGCATCTGCTTATCTGCCAGCTAAGACTTACAAAAAACTCGCTGCAATTCCTCATTCTGTATGGCTAACACACCTATCCGTAAGGTGATAACAACTGAATTACACCTTGGTTTTCCATGTCCTTTTTGACGCCATCCATACATCTCCATCAAGCCGTGATTGAGTACCTACATAAAACCGTCCATACTTTCGCATTTGATCATAAGATTAAAGATAACATGTTAATATCATATTGTTAGTTAACTAAAGAGTTTATCATAATCAATCATCTCTGATTCTCTCCAGATATCATAAACAAACGATTAAAAATATTAGCTGCTAGCTCGCTATTTTCATATTGTAGTTTATGCGCTGTTCAGATTTCATAACATACATATATTTACTGTTAAATATTAGTGTTGCAGTCGGCTTGATGACGGTCTACTGTCAGTTCACCCAAACCGTGATGAACACGCTTGAAACTGCGCCGGAATATCGGTTGCTCCATAAAACTAATTGGTAAATATCCCGAAACATTTAACAGTGAATATGTAAATGACCAATATGACCATGTCAATCCAAAATCATACAACATACATTTATGTATATGTATGTGTGTATATGGATGTCGAGTATAGTAATACTATACTATCACTATCACTACATAGTATAAAACAAAGTCGCTTTCTCTGTCCCTATATCCCTATGTATGCTTAAATCTTTAAAACTACGCGACGGATTTTGATGTGGTTTATTTTAATAGATAGAGTGATTGAAGAGGAAGGTTATGTGTATATAACATCATGTTACAACCAACTGGAGCGAAGCAGAAGTGAAAAATGTTGCAAAAACGAGCAGACGAAGTTGCGTGGGTCATCTAGTATACTATATACGGCAGTCATTACGGGTAATTGGAGCCCTCAAAAGTCCGACCCGCCTAACTACAGAACTCCGATGTCACCAATTTGGTTGTGGAAGTCCGATGGCAGCCGCTTCACGGAAAATATCGAAGTAACTATAGTTAGACATATATCTTAGTTAGACTAGAAAGCCGACCCCAACTGAGTTACTAATAGGCTCAGATAATAATGATGATGAAAACTATGTATATACAGTTGTTGCCATGCTATTAAAATCTTCTCTATCACAGGCCTCCTACATTCAGCATTAAGGGATCATGTTACACACAAAATGACCGTCTCACAACCGCAGACGAAGCCGCGTCTGATACCTAGTCATTATATTATCAGTATTATAGCCCACCCGGTGTTGTTTTTAAGTGTTGTGTTTATACCGACGTGTCCTCCATTGTAAACAGTGAGATATCAGCCAGACGGCGCGTGCGCATAGCACCTGTGATATTAACGTGACATATGGTTAGATGCCGCGGTAGCCTAGTGGTATGGGTAATGGACTGCTGAGACGAGATCTCGGGTTCGATCCCAGGTTTTACCGTGGCACACACCAATGACTTTCGATGCTTTTTTTATGTGTGTATTTTTCGCAGGTTTATAAGTGTCCGGTTAATGGCAACAGGCTCGCCACTTATTACATTGGGACCTAAACATAAACTGGCGAAATGTTATATGAATGTTCGCTAGCACCTCTGCCTACCCCTTCGGGGATATAGGCGTGAGTTTATGTTATATTATACATGTTACTAAAATGCGACAGGGAAAAGGGTTTATACCTGTATCTGCATATCACGCAATAGTAGGTAATAGCTTGTCATATACTTGAAAAAAGGTAGCAAACCATGACGAGATATTACAACACAATTCTCTACAGTTTATACTTTTGTACTGTAGCCTTAGCACGAAATACTATCTAATTCGTAATGTAAAGTCGAATCACAATGCTCCGTTCTCTCGAAACCTTTACATTACGAATTCGATAGGAGTTCATGCTAGTGCTACTGTTCCCGGCATCAGAACCACAAATCGCGAGCAAAACTACACCGCAGCACGCGCGTATTACATTGTTAAAGTATTAGTACTGCATTTGTAAACTAAAGCTAGGCTTTGTTGTTTGTTGTAACGACATTCCTCGAGGCTTATAGAGGTTCTGCACTGACATGCACCCACAGACCCACAAACTTTCCAACAGGTATTAGTAACTACCGCGGACTGTGGATAGTTCAACCAAGTTTTAAGAGCTACGTCCTGTTCACAGCTTCGAAAGCTGCTAGAAATACAGGACGGTTAGTTTAGATACTAACAATGTTAGATAAACTAAGTTTGCTAAACTCTGCAAGATGGGTTCTGGTCGCTCAAATCTAAAAACTTACGGTTTTTAATCAACTACGTTGCATTATGTTTATGAAATTTAAAACTAATTTACATGTCTGAACACACTTAATTTCAAATTCTGCTACTTATTAGTACATTGTGGTCATTGGGATTGTTTGCAATGGTGACTCTCTTTCATGAGACTTTGCCTTCAGCTTAACATCAGGCGAGGTGAAGTCAAATTGACGTGTAGAGATGTTGCGTCCCTGGCAGTATTTTACCGTCTCTACCATGGTGAATGTTCTGATGAGCTCTTCCAATTAATCCCACCCTCCCCTTTCCTACACAGGACAACGCGTGCCGGGCTTAGGTGTCACCCGCATACGGTACAGAATATTCCATAAAGAACCAAGCGGTTCAGTGAGTCTTTTCTCTGCCGTACCATTAAACGTAGACGTAAACGTAAACGTAAACGTAAACGTAGGCGTAGGGAGAGATCACGGATCTCCATTTGCTACGATCCCGACATACTACTATCGCTTCATTCACTCTCATTACCTTCTTAATAGGACAACCGAGTTAAAAGCAGATTCGTTTTATCCGTTAGCCGGCACGTCGACATAATGAAACCGTATGATAACAAACCACCAGAGGCAGGACCGACGTTGCACGACTAATAAATTAAATTGTAGCTATGTCGGCTTGATTTCTAAACGAAATTGTGAATGATAAACGTTCTAAATACATACATACATATACTCACATACATAATCCCCTATAGGGTGGACAGAGGAGTATTAAACACCCACATTTCATCAACTATGATTTTCGGTCCCACGTAATAGGGAGCGAGACTATTACCGCCAATCGGGCACTGTAAGAAAATGGGTATGCCGAAAATAAATTCCTATCCGAAAAAGTAGCAGCTAAATACTTAAATTTGGAAAAAAAATTACCCTTTATAATTAATTCCTTGCTATGCGGTGTAAATGGCAAGGAAATTAATTACGTGCTTAGCCACACAAATACCACCAATTAACGTCTTCGAGAGTATCAGACAGAAGAAAAAGAAGAAAAAAAGTTCTAAATGTGTCACAATAATCCTGGTTTAACTAAGATTACACTTTTAATGTGTTCATATAGGGATCAGGGTAGGAGATCTAATCCTGGTTTAACTAAGATTACACTTTTAATGTGTTGATATGGGGATCAGGGTAAGAGAACCAGGGTAAGCGACGGAGCTAGGACATGACTATGCTCCCGGGTATGGGGAGGCGCATTTTGCACTGCCACCACGGCCTGCTTCTGCTAGGGTAACAGGCGGCTCCACCCATCATCCCCAGGCTGTTCCAAAATACTCTGAACTTGTTCAACATAACTCGAGAATATCTACTATAATTTTTAATGTACGTAGGACGATCCTCCGTCCTAATTGAGCAGCCTGTGGCCACGTGGTTCGACCGCAGTCCGACTGGGGAAGTACCTCCGCCCTACAGAATACCACAATAACCTTGTGTTGTATTTCTGGCGGTGTGTAGGGTAACCAGAGCTCACTGGAGAGGTTTTGTGTTGTCAGTGGGAAGATCGAGAAACCCTTCTTTGTCTTCTGCACTGACAGCACAGAGACTCTCTTAACCTTTTAAGAATATATTGTAACTCATGAATCTGTAAGAAAATTTCGGGACTTTCATATGTAACGATATGAGCCTATGTTGCTTTATACTATAAAGAAATTATTATTATTATACTTGTATAATATATTTATTAACTCGTCAATATTTAGAATAAAGTCACCTTCATTTTACCGTCTCTACCATGGTGAAAGTTCTGATGAGCTCTTCCAATTAATACCACCCTCCCTTTTCCTACACAGGACAACACGTGCAGGGCTTAGATGTCACTCGCATACGGTACAGAATATTCCATCAAGAACCAAGCGGTTCGGTGAGTCTTTTCTCTGCCGCACCATTAAGTCCTGGGATTCCTTACCGGCGCACGTATTTGCTTCTTCCTACAGTCCCGGATCCATTAAGCGGGACGTGAAAAAGCATCTGATGAGGCCGTCAAGCTGAGCGTCACCGTTGTAGCACTGAACGTATTTGCAATGGTGACCCTCTTACATGAGACTTTGCCTTCAGCTTAACATCAGGCGAGGAGAATGAAGTCAAATTGACGTGCCATAAATAAAAAAAAAACAACCTTAACAATTGACAGTTAAATTATTAAGTGCTAATCGAATAACTCGCCCCTGATCGCTCCCAGTGTAAAGGTGCCCATCACACTTGCCTCGTTTCCACGGAATTGCGTCGGCCATCCTCTACACCAGGAACTCAAGCGCGAGAGTCCCCAGTAGCATCTATGAGTCCCATCTAATACAGTGATTAGGTACTATTATTATTTTATACTAGCTGACCCGCGTAACTTTGTCTGCGTCAAACCGTTTATGCAACATTTTTCATTCCTGCTGGTCGTAGCATGATGTTATATACATATAAACTTTCCTCTTTAACCAATCTATCTATTAAAAAAACCGCATCAAAATCCGTTGTGCAGTTTTAAAGATTTAAGCATACAAAGGGACATAGGGACAGAAAACGCGACTTTGTTTTATTCCATGTAGTGATTAACGGCCTCACTGTCCAATAGTATTAACCAGCTTATGTTTTCAACAATACAAGCTCTGTGGTCAGTACTGAATAATTAAACGTAAAGTTGTCGACTTGATTACAGGCGTTGTTGAGCCCCGAGTTATGAATAGTTTAGTTGTACTCGCTAGAGACCATTCGTCACTGGCATTTATTTCGTTTTATCTAGACTATTTCTTTTAATGCTTAGCTTGATAAATAAGTTTGTATCAATTCGTTAGGGAACACATATTTCTTTTTGTTTTTTATTTATATTTTTTTACGTTACTTACGTTTGACCACTATCTCACCTGATGGTAAGGGCCGATGTGGTCTACGATGAATCACGCTTGCCTAGAAGGATCGTATTCACTCGTGACTTGAATATTCCCAGCTAGAATAAAGCTAGCTTATTCACTAAACTAAACTAACTTAATGTATGATTTTAGATTGACATGGTCATTTACACATTCACTATTAAATTCATCGGGATATTTACCATGTTTGTTTATTTCTTTGAATAACCGATATTTCGGCACTGTTGCACCGTGTACACCGTGATCATGGCGCTTGCAACAGTGCCGAAATATCGGTTATTCAAAGAAATAAACAAACATGGTAAATATCCCGATGAATTTAATAGTGAATGTGTAAACTAACTTATTAATTTATTTATACCTAGCTAGATTAACAATCGGTAGCTCAGTGTTTAAGGAGTAAACCATACTAACGAGAGGTCGTGGGTTTGAATCTAGGCTGTTACACTATCGACGTGATCTCACTACTAACACAAGTCATTGGTTGGAGGGGTAGAAGGTAAATTATTCATTTCGATTGTTAAAATTATTATTGAAAAAAGAAGAAGGACATTAGAAGGTTATTCCAGGGTCGAGAGCATACATGTGAAACACCTGGCATTGCAAAAGTCAATAGGTCATGGTAACCAATTTACATCAGGTGGGCCACGTGCTTATCTGCCACTTAGGTAAGTGGTATAAAAAAAGTAATGCGGCTGATTGAGGTACAGCCGCAAAACAGTTAGCTAGAGCTTTCTTAGTTGATCCCAACTGTGTTAGGAAGACTCAGAGAATGATGACATGTCATCTTATATTTCTTGGTCAAAATCAACCACCATTCTTCCATTCCTCCATGTTTGCATGGCCCATGAAGAGCCTTGGACTGTTTTTCATGCTACATAAATTAATTCCCAATTTAATATTAGAACATGATTGTAGATGTAATTTTACCATCACAATGAACATCACACTCTTGTACGAAGTAATTTGGAGCAATAACTAAACGCAACAAGTACCTTACTTACGTGAATTACATACCAACATGTTAAAGGCAACATTATAAGAGATATCACAACAGTTAACCCACAAATAGCCTCACATTATTCATACGAATATCGCACTATTATACTTCATAAACATGTGAATAAGTACCGAAATTCCGTACACAGAAAAGCTAATAAGCTATTGAGTATCTTGCCGACGATTTATTTATAATGTTATTGGTAGTTGAGTTGATTGATAGAATGAATTTGAATTTGGAATCACTTTGATGTACACTTTACATGTTGTCTCAATGGCGGTAAGGTCTGGTTGCTTGGTAAGAATACAATAAATTTGAGGTTATTAATAAGTTAGATGTTGTTTGATTTGAATCTGGAGTTTGCAATGGTATTTATAACGCGAGGGTAAATGTGTAACCCAATATAAAACGTTCGAGTTTTTTAAATGAATGATAAATGGTTCTCTTTACTAAGTCAAAAACGATTCACACAGTGGTCCTCACAGCTTGTGGTGTGAATCGAAGAGGTATTCATATAATATTTTATATAACCCAATATTATATGTTTTTTGAATGTCAGAAACACAGCAACCAAAAAGAAGTCTCTGTCTACTCCGATGTTAAAGTGGCGTGACAATATCCAAATGTAAGTACGTTGTGATATAGTAACAAATTCAATTATTTCTACGGTGAAGAAAATAATCCTTTTCTATTTGACAAAAGGTAAACGTTTAATCTAACAGCTATTAAAGCCATATATTAACAAGTTAGTTCACACTAATAAATACGATATATTACGCCAATAAATAACATTAATGAATGATTAAATGGGTTTTTAAAAGCCTCGTAAACTCATAAACAAGTTTCCAAGCGCCTGAACTACTGCAATAGCAATAAACTCGTAAAGACGAGGTGCTATTAAAAATTTTCGTTCATTTTCAAGACTGACGTACGATTAATCATAGTAAAGACGGACCATTAATTAAATATTTTAAGTAATTTTAAATCTTCTGGGGAATGAATAAGTGTTCAAAATAATTAATTTACTAACTAAATAGTCATAGTTAGGGAGCACAGTAAATAAACATTGGCAACACTATCACAAATGGCAGTCACGTCGCCATGCCAGATACTTATTACCCTACCCATATCAGATAAACCTTAACCCATATGCGTTTTCGTGGGACCGGATACCTCATGGCGTGTTTGCACGACACTGCAATTACCACAAGTAGGACGGAAAGATAGAAGATGTGTTACTTTCTTATCCAAGAGGGGCCATTTATTTCGTAGGTAAGACTAATTTCCTAATTTTATTACATAACTCAATAATAAGAAAGAAAATAATAATAATAATATTCCTACCCCTGTAATAATTTTGTAATACTGTATCTTGTAACATATAAGTATTTCCTACGTAAGAATGTAGAAGAATAAAACGAATGTAGGTATACGTTTATTTATTTTAAGTTTATTTTAATCAATATTTTGCAAAAGTTTCAAACAAGAAACTTAGTTTTTAATTATACATCTTAACCGGGGTCCAAAACCCACTCGCAATGCGGGTCGCGTTTTTCAAAGTATTATTTTGGCTACGTACACGTACGACCCAAAAGTTTGGATCCACGGATAAAATTCTTCGTACGACCCGATTTTAGGTACGTGTTTGATTCAAGAAATTTCATCCACCTTAGTAAAAATTATCAATACGGGTATGGGTGGGAGTGCCCATACCCTTGTAAGAAAAGATAAAACATGGTCTTCCCCCCCCCTCCCCCCCTACCCTCCTGGGGACTTTTCATGAGAATGTTCGTTTTACAACCGGGACCGACGGATTAACGTCACCCAATCACCTCCAGGTTGGAGATGATCTGTGCTTCACTTGTTCTCCGAGCGCCATCGTATCAATGGGTCAAAAAATGGCCACCCAAAATGGTCATTTTGGGTGGCCATTTTGGCCGCCGTGACATTTTTTCCTTTCGATATCTTATGTGTTAATTTATTTAGAGGGTTTGACATTCGAATTGCAATGACAAGGGTAGTCTTAGTCAACTTTTAACACATTTATCCGGTTTCATGATTTCTATTTACCTGTCTTCTTAACGCCTTTAGGGTTAGGCTTAACCCCCCAAAGACGTGATAGGCTTAGCGGATTAATAACGGTTCTGTTAATTTGATTGACAATTTGTTTCGAGGTGCTGTTTTTTTTAAAGAATGTTACACGTCGATAGCGTAATAGTCAGGATTCGAACCCAGGACCTCTCGATCGTAAGGCCCTCTCGTAACCACTAAGCTATAAACGCTTTAAGTTCTATTCTGTTAGTGTCTAGTTCTATAGAGTTCACTATAGTGTTATCTACACTAATATTATAAAGTTTTTTTGTTTATTTGTTTGTAACGAATAGGCTCCGAAACTCCTGGACCGATTTCAGTATTTTTTTCACCTATGAAACATAGGGTATATAATAATAATCAAAAACCCCCAATAGATCCGGTAGATCTCTATACATTGGTGCTATGTATTTCCGTTTTCATGACAATAAGTGGGTAGGATATACAAGAAGAGACAACAATAAAAATGAAAAGTAGAGAAGGGACAGGTAGTATAGAGTCGTACAACGCGATAATCGACATCCACGCAGGCAGAGCCGCGGTCAACAGCTAGTTTATGATATATTGCTACTAGTTATAACATCAAATGTATACTAGAAACCTTCAGTTATTTATTTTAATCCGACAATGACTTCGAATATTTTCAACATCGCTCACATAAAACACACATCAAGTAGTAAACCCAATATAAAGCCACCATGCCCATGACTGCTCTCATTCTATATTTAGTCATAAAAAACTGTTTTTATGACTTACAAACGTATGGGAGTTCAATCTTTGAGAGTAACCAAAACTAAGACTTCATAAAGTCAGTAATTCGTTTGTGATAGAATATATAATAAAATTCTTCAGAATTTGGCTGACCTACCACTTAATAAGTTTAAAATAGAAGTGAAAAGATGTGTAATGAAAAAAAGTTATTATAAAGTAGACGAATATCTTGATGATAAAAATGCATGGTCATACTTATCTCTTGCTATTGCACCTATTTATTATAAATACCTAAACAAAACTATATAATATATAACCGCATATATAATCCCCTCCTCCCTCCTCCAATATAACTCGGTAGTGGTACTTTAGGTTTTGAGGCGAAAACCTCGAACACAACTTGACAACCAACCGAACCCAGGCCATAATTGCACGAAAATGATAATATACGAGGATAGATTTTCGTGCAATTTCACCTCAGACAAGACATGTGTCAGGCGACAGCTAGACGAAGACGTTACTATGAATGCTCCATCGTCAAAGCCAAGTTCTCGCGGTGGCACAACATAAATACGACAACCCAACGGCAACTATTCCCTTTGTGTCGGGGGAACCAAACATATCACCTCGTTCCACCACAACATGTTTGAATTACTTTTTGAATCACATACATCCAATATTAAGTTGAGGCTGGCGTGGTAGATATAAAACTAGCTTCGTGTTCGCACAGACAGGTCTTTTGTGGCACTTGCCCTAGTAGGATGTGTTAAAAGTGCTATATTCATTACTAGCTGACCCGCGAAACTTCGTCTGCGTCACCCCGTTTTTGCAACATTTTTCACTTCTGCTTCAGTTGGTTGTAGCATGATGTTATATATGTATACATATACCGAAACATTCCTCATCAATCACTATCTATTAAAAAAACCTGCATCGAATTCCGTTGCGTAGTTTTAAAAATTTAAGCATACAAAGGGACATAAGGACATATGGATATAGAGACAGAGAACGCGACTTTGTTTTATACTATGTAGTGATATCTAGTGTTAGCAGTAGTGAAAGCGACTGCTACACAGGAAGCGCGGGTTCGATTTCCGCTCAGTGAAAATATTTGTGTGCATGAATATGAATATCTGCATTGATCTGGGTGTTTCTATGTATAATATTTACTAATTTTTTTAAGTATCTAAGTATGTTTATCCGCATTATAGAACCCGTAACATAAGCTAGTTAAGCTATGCTTACCATGGGTTTAGGTGGGGTTGTGTAGATTGTCCTAGAATATTTATTTATTATTGAGAAAGTATTTAGTGATTTTCTTTATACAATACGTCAGTTGAAAAGTCAACTTGTTGAACTAAAGATAGAAACCTTCGTGAGTCCGACTGGCCCTTTGTCGACTTTTTTCCCTTTTCAATGCTTACCAACCAGCCGCTGACAGCTATATCGTAAGAGCGGAAAATTAAAAAGTTCAGTAAACACAAACAAGTTTATTATTCATTCAGGTATATATAAACTTTCAAAATAATTACTTAATATCCGATCGTAACCTCGTCGGATTTGCAATATTACTGGAAGTTAAAAAAATCTGATGTATTACATTCTGCGGATTTTCATACATAAAAAGGTGCCGCTGTAGCCTAGTGATATGGGTAATGGACTGCTGAGACGAGGTCTCGGGTTCGGTCCCAGGTTTTTCCATGGCACACACCAATGACTTTTCGATGCTTTTCGAAGTTATGTGTGTATTTATCGCAGGTTTATAAGTGCCCGGTTAATAGCAATAGGCTCGCCACCTATTATACTGGGACCTAAACATAAACTGGCGAAATGTGGATGCTACCACCTCTACTTTTTGGGACATGGGCGTGAGTTTATGTTTATGTTATAATATCATTCAGACTGTAGAAACCTAAATTAGCATCGTAATTGCCGTCCTAATTGAGCAGAACGGAGGTAGGACATGCCGGTATCCCCCGTCCTAATTGAGCAGTCCGACTGGGAAAGTACCTCCGGCCTACAAAATACCGCGGTTAATAATAGTCTTATGTTGTGTTCCTGGCGGTAAGTAGGGTAGTCAGAGCTCACTGGAAAGGTCTTGTGTTGTCAGTGGTAAGACCGAATAACTTTGCTTTATCTTCTGTACTACTGACAGCACAGAATATCTCTAAAATCTCTTAACCCTTCCTTTCCGTCAGCTCTACATAATCGGCCGCGTGACGCCTCTGGTATTGCATACGTCTATAAGCCACAGTGATCACTTTTTATCAGGTGGGCCGTGTGCTTGTTTGCCACCTAAGTAGTATAAAAAAGAAAGAAATTTATTCTCAGATATTTGATTGATTAAAAATAAGTGAGTACCCGCTGACAGATGAAGGGGCCTCAATTGCAAGCGCCTACTTAATAAGTATTAGCAATGGGCTTATCATCATGGAGGCTCAAAACCGTGTGAAGTGCAGCAGCAGGAGGTAGGACACGACGGTATATCCGTTCCAATTGAGCAGTCCGACTGGGGAAGTACCTCCACCCTACGGAATATCGCCGTTTAATAACCTTGTGTTGTGTTTTCGGTGGTGAGTAGGGTAGCCAGAGCTCACTAGAGAGGTTTTGTGTTGTCAGTGGGAAAACGAAAGGCTTATCTGAATGTCTCTGTTCTTACAGCGGTTGCGGCACGAGTGTTATACCTCTGATGTTACACTCGCCCATAGGCCACGGTAACCACTTACCATCAGGTGGGTCGCGCGCTTGACTGCGACCTAAGTTGTATAAAAAAAAGTACTTACAGTAAGGCAAGTAGCACAAACAGTATTATGACATAACTACAAAATTCTTCGTATTTACTTTGTCGGCAGTAAGTCCTCTCATTTTTTCAATGAAACACTGTTATGGTTGATAAAATTCTTACACGGCCAGTCACGGTAAACCCCCGGAGAACAATAGACGTAAGTACGCCATAAAAGAAAAAAAATCTCGTGCTTGCTTTCCATTTAGCTATCATTTCTATTTCATCGCCATAATATGAAAAATCCGTTCATTATACCTACATATTTTGAAGTAAATACTCTCGGTTTAAAACATAAAGTTATTAGTTATACTTAAAGGGGCAAAATGTGCAAGCGACATACATGTCTTCACACAAAACCTAGGTGTGAGAAAGTGACACAGTTAAATGAACCGTGAAACGTTATTTTATAAACCTCAGTCAGCTGTTATAAAAAGTGCATACTTAAATTGACATTTTAAATTCGGTAACTCGGTAATAATTATGTAGTCTCGGTAATAAGGAGAAGGCTGCTCTTTATGGTTTAAAGATTTTAATAATAATAGGGAAGGGATAAATCTCATTTATTTTGGAGGACCGATAGTCGTTATCGATTGTTAGCTTATACGAGTAATATAGTATCGATTAAACTGCTATCATTTCCTCATCGAAAGTTCCCAAAACCACTGGATTCAGCTTTCACGCAGTTGTGAGTTGTGATATGAATAATATAGTCTATGGTTTAAAATTTCTTACTAAAACTCCGTGGAAAATATTGTAAATTATACTTTGTCAGCTGAAATTACGGGCCCCAGAATAACCACAAGATAAGGCGAGTTGATTATTATTATCTCATCTATATAATAAAAATGAATCGCGAAATATGTTGCTAAGCACATAACTCGAAGACGGCTGGACAGATTCGAGTAATTTTGAATTTACTATATTTTTTGAACTCTAAAGCAGTTTTTTATGTAGCAGCGGGAACGAAATCAGAACTTCACGCAAGTGGAGCTACACGAAACAGCTAGTTTTCATTATAATTTCAAAAAGGTTCAATAATCCTATCACAGGAATGCCCGGATTAGAACGTAAATTTGAGAAAAATTATAAGACTTAAGGTAGGCTGGTTACATGCGTATTTAAAGCGAATCGTCCGTATTTTGTGCAAATAATATGCTGCGAATTGTGTGCAAAAAATACATACAATTTGCATGAAGAGTGATCGCCGGCATGCGTGGCAGTTGATGGCCTCATTTAAAATAATACAAGTAATAAAGAAAAAGATATGGAACGAAATACATGACACAGGTTCATAATCTTAAAATACTTATAAAACGTATTAATTGACACTGCAAATAATATTCTCAGACAGAATATTCCTTGACACTTAAATAATATAGTAATTATGTAGTCTCAACTAGTTTTTTTATGTAAATTAACCTAATGATCATGCAAGAGTTGCAATACCAAAATACTTGACTGTTCTATTGTAATGGAATATCGAATGAATAAATATTGTGTATGGCTAATATAATAAGTAATAGTAAAAAATTAAAACCTTTAAGGATGCCGTAAGGCGAAACCGGTCAGGTCTATTAAGAAATAAAAATACTGTGGAAAAGTACAAGTGAGTTCTCAATATGCATAATACTTTACACATAGATTAAACCAATTTTTACGAATTCTATCGCGACATATTTGTTATTTTATACTTTTAACCTAGTATGGTCACGGGTCAATTAAGAATGGTTGTTATCATAACATCTTACACATCAAACACAATGTGACAAGAACCATTCTTAATCGACCTGCAAGCATGGCTGCTGAAAAATAGACAAAAAGTAAATAATACTAAATATATCACAATAGAATCCGTAAAAGTGGTTTCATTTCAAAAATAATAAGCAGATAAACATTACACATCACGATTCATAATTCAAGCGTAAGCTTACAATAAAATTACCATTGTTATATTAGTAACAACCTTTAGATTGCAGCAATAAAACAGAATGTTTTAATTTCCTAATGGAAAACCTTCAGTCATGTTAAAATCTAATTAGAACATAACTAATTGTTTAACATTCGACCAAACCGCACTGCAGTACGCGTGGCTATTTAGTTTGGCGGCTATAGTCGATATTTCCATTCCTAGTACATATTTAATACGCTCTGTCAGTTTACCTCTTTATCCGTATATTTATTACTTAACTTTCATAGAGAAAATAAACATCTCAACTACGGTTAAACGCAGTTTATGCATTATGATAATCAATTACGTCATTTTCTCGATCAATTTTAATCTTCGTGTCGCGAATTCTGTTTATTTATGCAAACATTGAGTGGCTTGAGTGTTAGTCAATTTAAATAAAGATAAATGTGACTAGAGTTGGCAAATATATAAGGAAACCCGTACGGCGTGGATAAAAGTGGAATTAAATGTTTCAGTTAGTCAGCTGTTACCTAATTGAAATGTTGGCAGCACATTCATATTGACACTGGCCACTCCGGCCATCCGCAAGAGCAATCGAAATAGTCGATTCCGTTTATAGTCGACTAATCTGTCCAAATAATGTAAATACATCACTATCGTGTATTATTTATTTGTGAATTCGTGAATCGTCATGAACTTGACTTGAGTAATAAGTTTTTGAGCGTGTTGTTTGCATGTTATATTGATTGAAAATGCGTTATCGTTTGAACGGAAATAACTTTGTGACGCAATTAAAATTACTGAACGGATCATTATTACACGATAAATAAAGTTAAACAGCGGTTGATGTTAACCCAAACAACATAAAATTAACCACAATACAAAACATTTACTCGGACAGTAGGTACGTACGATATGGAAGCAACTTCCTTAGAGTTGGTATGTTTTGTTAAATAATAACCTAAAACAACTTTCCTTCATTCAACAAGGTTGGTTATGCGAAATTACTGTTACATACCGTTTTAACTTCGCTGGTGCTTGACTTGGCAGTTGACATCGCCTTGATCATCCGGCTGGAGTTATCCAACAAACACTTTTGGATACTCATAGCTACTTTTTATTTAACACAACACAAAAAATATTCACATTGTAGGCACAACACTACACTGTTGCACACAATATGTGGTGTTTAACAAGCCATCGCGACGAAACATAACATAATCACATTTTATACTTGGATTTGCGAACCGCGCGTGTTAGGTTATATCCATTGATTTGACGTAAGAAAGTTTTTGATTTACGCGACGTGGATAGCCCACGTGTAATGGCGCCCGGTGACGGATCGCGACTGCGGTCACCGGTCACCGGCGTGAACACAGCTGGCGATGCCCGCAGCGCGCGCCCCCTAGCGAGCGGCGCCCGATCCAACGGAACAAAGAGTGAATGCAGCTAGCCACACCTTTGAAGAACCAGAGTCAAATCATTGAACCTGAAGTTTCATTTAAACCCGTTTTTGCGTATAAAGTGCAAACATGTGACGTCATGGTTAAAGTCCTCGCTTCACGCTACCTAAGTTGTGGTATAATGTTATTTTAATGGTTTTTAATTGCTTAGGTATGATGCCGCAAAACTCAAAAGTGAATTTTATCTGGCTCTGGCTCTGGATGTTAATTGGGCGAGGCGAAATAAGAACGTTTTAGGTAGGCACAATTTACCTACTGCCCTTATTGGCAGTCTTACGCATTAGAATGAAACTCTACAGGTAGGTACCTAATGGATAAAGCGTTAATTATAGAGTTCGAATGTAACTCTGCACGATAAAAGGACATAGCGCCCAAATCACTATGTCCAAATGGATTGCCAGATCAAATTTGTGATTTGGACACTACGGCGGAATGGATTTCCAGATCACAATTGCGATTTGGACGGTATGTCCGAATGGATTTCCAGATCACAAATTGTAGTTTGGACGCTATGTCCAAATGGATTTCCAGATCACAATTGTGATTTGGGCGCTATGTCCATTTATCGTGCAGAGTTACATTCGAACTCTATAATGGACGCTTTAACCATTAGGTACCTGTAGAGTTCCTTCCTAATGCGTAAAAGAGCTTATTGGTAATAGGTAAACTGTTAGTAATACGGTCTTATTTCGCCTCCACCAATTAAAAGCCAGATCCAGAACACTTCAATGAATCAATAAATTAGTCCTATTGCAGTCCTCTACTGGTCATAGACCTCTTCCAATGTGCGCCATTTATCCCAATCTTCCGTTTTCCGCATCCAGTCTATACCAGCCACCGTTTTAAGGATGATAGTTCATCTTGCTAGGAAGCGATCCACCTTCCGTTTGCCTTCTTGCAGTCTCCACTTTAGGAGTCATCCGTTCTAACGGTCAGCAGTACTTCGACAGTCCTATTCTGCGACCTCCGACGCCCGAGGCGCCTCCGCTCATCGCGGGCTGTTCGGGTCCGGAGTCTTCTCAGAACTCGTTCTGCCATCTTCTTCTCGAGCATTACTTACTCGCAGAAAGAGGTACCGGCAGCCCAAGCATTCGCGCATCGTACTATCGCCGTCAGCAATGCGGCGAGCGAGAGAACTAGCACTCCTAGGGCCACATAACAGTGATGGCACTTGAATATTGGCTTTTTCTGGACAAAAGCACCCGTGCCCGATGATTACGGGTGAGATGCTATCGTGTGGCCTCTTTAGCCAATCCCCCATGATGGGTCTTATACTTACTGCCGTTACTACGGCGTGCCTACGGTACTCGTAAGACACTGTCACGATAATACTGTTTGACACACTTCAACCACATATGTAACACTAGTACCTACCCTGAGTATCATGATGGACGCTGATGGTCTGAATCCCACTATGGAAGTAAAGGAAGATTAAAATACCGCTGGATTACTAGTAAATACATTCTTTTACAATTCTTAAAGACAAGGAAATAGAAATTGTATTCATGTGACCTTCGCTCCTGCAATTACTTATTTATATTTTTGATACTCACTACATTACCGAACCGTGAATGTAATAGACTTGTCATGCATGATACGAGTACTCGAATATCAATGTATCTTCTTCAATGTCAGAGCGAAACAGGATGAAATTCAATATTGTATATCTTGAGACCCACCTAACGTATTATACTAAATTTAGAAACGCTAGAAAAGCAAAAGTATAGCTCACAGAACAGAAAAAACTAGTAGAAATGCGACACGATACTTTCAGTAGCGGAACCGATGTCGCCAAACACACACAAATATAATAAAATAACCGTTAATAATACCGTGCATTACTAGTAAATAATTGCTTTGATTGGTCGTACCTATTTATTTTCTACATTTTATCCCATATTAGCTCAAATCATACGTACTACAAAATGTAAACGCTACCCCTTTTAAGGTACTGATAACCATAATGCCACCACCTTTTTTTAACCGTTCAAAATAGCGTTTACTTTGCTGTAGATAAAAAGTATCTATGGCATGGCGTTTCATACTCTGAATCGAACAAGCTTGAATATTTACGAAAAAGTTTAAACGTATTCTTATCAAAAAGGTTCATATGGTCGAATTTATACTTCGTTGCGTAAATACGCACAGCAATGACACGCGTGCACCGACTACATCACACTTCCATTTGTTTTTTGTTTTCCATGGTTACACTAGTCACGCTTGTTTGACAATCTCATTGTAATATATCTTCTATTTATAGAATTAGTAAGTATGTGTATATTTTAGAACGATACCCACAAGAGGCTACCACATTACGCAAATATTCGCGTGTTGTCTCGTGATGTAACTTCAAACTCTATTGAAATATAGTTTTCATGACTTTTTAAAATATTTGACACTGATCTTCACACTAGGATGAAGAATTACATGTGTTGTTAATACCAGTCCTCTTTCACTAGACATAATAAACATTTTTTACATTTAATTTCCTAATTAACATTATAGTTTATAAGAAAATACGTTGGGGAAGGCTTGTGGGTTGGGTGGGTTCCCCCACCAATGGTTTAACAATCCCAACAAAAGCAATAGCAAAATATTTCTAATTGTTATAGAAAGAAACGCCAAACCACATCCTTGAAAGCAACTAAAAAGACTCCTTGCCCGATGAGATAAGATTTCGTATGTACAATATTTCCCTCCCTCTCCAATATACTTTCTTGCAATGGATTTCCTACATGTAAAGCCTATTTTAGTAGTATATCTTAAAATGAGTTATGGTTCAAATGCTATCAAGATAACTTTAATTTAATTCTTGAGCATATTATTAGCAGATAAATATTATAGGCAAAACCAATATCATATCATTATGAATTTATACTCGATAAATAAGCTGGGAAATAATAATAATAAATAAATAAATATTCTAGGACAATCTACACAACGCCACCTAGACCCATGATAAGCATAGTTTAACTAGCTAGTATTATGGGTTCTAGAATGCGGATAAACATACTTAGATACTTTTTTGTAAATACCTACATATTATACATAGAAACACCCAGAAATGAACTGTTTACTATGTTATTCAAACAAAATATGTGAATGTTTAATTGATGTATATGCTCTACAAAATCGAAGCAAGTTGAAGTAAACCGAACGATACAATTCTCCCCAAGAGCTGTAGACATAGCACGAAATACTATCGAATTCGTAATTTAAAGGTAACGACAGAACGGAGCATTGCGATTCGCGGGCTACACACGCACACAGGTTCACAATAACCAGACTGCCAATTACAATGCTCCGTTCTCTCGAAACCTATACATTACGAATTCAATAGTAGGTAGTTCATGCTAGTGCTACTGTACATCGTATAGTAGCCGTCACATTATCGTGACCCCAATTACGTCACATGTCAAAATATAATACGCAATACGTATTTTATGGGTATCGTTTGAGGATACGCACGGGTAACTGCTACGGCGATGATGGAGCTCAAATGTATCAATCATATTAAATGAAAATCAAACCAATCCGCGATCCAGCTTTGGTGTCGTGTTATCCGTGGGGATTTTGCGTACGATAAAAAAACGTGACTTAGGGAACTGTAGAGCGACTTCAGTCTGTAGCGTTTCTGAAGATGCCTCGTGTAGAGGCAAAACTAGTGTAGACATTCGTTCTTCGCACTTAGATAAATAGATGGATAGATAGATAAAATGATAAATAACTCTTTATTGTATACTAGCTGGCCCGCGCGACTTCGTCTACGTCACCCCGTTTTTGCAACATTTTTCATTCCTGCTCCGCACCTGTTAGTAGTAGCATGATGTTATATACATATAAACCTTCCTCTTTAACCATTCTATCTATTGAAACAAACCGCATCAAAATCCGTTGCGTAATTAAGATTTAAGCATACAAAGTGACAAGAAAAATAGGGACAGAGAACGCGACTTTATTTTATACTATGTAGTGATGTAACAGGAAATTGTACATTGAGGATAATCCAGGCACCTATCTCATTAAATAATTTCTTATAATGGATTCCATTCGAAGAAATCGTGGGTTCTATTCCCGCTCAGTGCAAATATTCGTATGCTTGAATATGGCTATTTGTGTGGTCCTGCCTCGGAGAGCACGTGAAGCCGTCTTCGGTCCCGGTTGCCATACGAACATATGGCAGTCGTTACGGGTATCTGGAGCTCTCAAAAGTCAGATTGGTTCTGGAGGTTCGATAACAGTCGCTTCACGGAAAATATGAAAGTTTTTCTGCATCTTAGACTAGAAAGCCGACCCCAACTGAGTTGGGAATAGGCTCAGAGAATGATGATGATGATGAACCGTAACCGCCTACTTCAATATCTTACTTTAGGGTCAAGATATATGCCGCAACTATATCGTCTGGATATTTTTTAAATGTCCTAGTTTAATTGAACACCTGCTTTTATATCGCGGTCTTGACTTTGATGTTCTGCTAAGTGTTATCTAATCAGTTCTAATCATTCAGTAATGACAAGTGACTTTTTTTTTTTTTTATCGTGCGAAAAATCCCCACGGATACCCTCCCACCGGAGCCGGTTGGGAAGGTTATGTCGGACTCGAACCGACCAAAACGCACGCCGTCTTTGGGTTTTCAGTTGCCGGAGGTGAGGTAGTAGTCAACATATCCCTCGCAAGTAATGACAAGTGACTGATGTATAAGTATATACGTGTTCTCACTGTGTTCCAAGGCAGCAGCAACGGAAGAGAGGACTTAGAGCTGTTCCTGAGAAATGTATCACATAACATTACAATAATATTTTGGCTAACCCACATGAATAACCCAAATCACATCTACGGCAGTCACAATTACTACGATTGAACCGACGAAGTATAATTTATAATAGTAATAATAATAAGCCCGCAGGGGCAGCATGTATTGTGGCGAGCTGATGGTGACTGGCGACACCACGGACCCTGATCCTCCCAAGGGCTCGGAGTTATTCTCCCACACCTCATTTGCTTGCGTTAATTGGCCGACCATGAGTGGAGCGGAACCTATGCTCCAGGTTGAAAGTGTAAAATATCATAACTCCGGTGGCCTGCTGATCGGCATACCGTGATCTGGCGCCCCGCAGTCTCACCTCTCAACAATTTTAGCCGCTCATTAAGGATGTTGCTCCATGGCCATTTTCATGGCTATTTTCATGGGGTCCATGCAATGAGTTGGCGAGTCACCGCCTACCGCCTACGAGTGCACTCGGGGATGGTATCCGCCAAGTGTGTATCGCTAGCATATTAAAATCTCAAAGGCCTCTACGTCTTGGCTTCGGCCCGACACACGCCTTCCAAAGACCCGGGACTCCATAGGCCCGAGAGGTAGGTACGGAATAATAATAATAAATGACTTTAATGCATACCGTAGGACACGTATTTCAATAAATCCGCGGTACATTTGAATCTATTTGATTGAATAGAGCGGCGCATCACTAAAGAGGGATCCAAATGCAAAAGTGTAATGTAATACACCTTTCGTTGAAGCGAGATTATCTGTTTGAAATCTAGAAAGTGAAAAACTCTCGCAGTCATCAAGTGTAACTGCTATGTATTAGTTCTAAATTCGATTCATGCCCTCGCCTCATTATACCCGGGGGCTAGATGGGGTCACCGTGTTTCCTACATCAGGGAAAAGGGGTCATCTCAGAAGAGATGGCCCCGGGTCTGACGCGTTGCGAGATATATGTATTATCTCACCTCCGGCAATCCAAGACCCAAAGACGGCGTGCGTTTTAGTCGGTTCGAGTCCGACACAACCACCCTCCACTCTCACCTATATGGTAGATGGTATCCGTGGGGATAAAAGAGTTCGAAAAACACACGGAACAAAGAGTTCGAGTCATGCCCCAAACAAAGTCTTTTACCGTTTTCTTTTTAATATCAACAATATTCAAGAAAACTCAAACTTAACCCAATGATAAGGTTTACCTACTTATTTTCTTATTTCGTTCAATAATCGTGCGCGTGTACTCGTGTCCCTCACAATTATTTACCGTTTCATATTACACGGTAATTCAAGAACACATCGTGACGTCATAATTTCACGCGCCAATTGAAAGTGTGTCGTAAATCAGCAAAATTAGAAACGTAAGCAAGTGTAACAAACGGCATAGACCGAATATATGAACACCCGCGCCTCGCTGACAATGATACACAGTCAAAATGGCGGTAAATAATATGAGAAAAAATAATTGTGATGTTATTTTGCGAAAAAAAGGTTTCTGTTTGAAAGTTTTTTTTTTATTTAAGGCACGCCAATTTGACTTCACCTCACCTGATGTTAAGCTGACGGCTAAGTCTCATGAAAGAGGGTCACCATTGCAAACACGTAAAGTGCTACAATGGTGGCGCTCAGCTTGACGGTCTCATCGGATGCTTATTCACGCCCGGCTTAAAGGACCCGGGACTGTAGGAAGAAGGAAACACATGCGCGCCGCGCCGGTAAGGAATTCCAGGACTTAATGGTGGAGCAGTTAATATTAGTTCGAAACTATAAGACCTAAATTATAATGAACTAGCTGACCCGCGCAACTTCGTCTGCGTCACCCCGTTTTTGCAACATTTTTCATTACTGCTCCGCACCTGTTGGTCGTAGCATGATGTTATATACATATAAACCTTTATAAAAGAGGAATCTTTCACCATTCTATCTATTAAAGAAATCGCATCAAAATCCGTTGCGTAGTTTAAAAGATTTAAGCGTACAAAGGGGTATGGGACAGAGAACGCGACTTTGTTTTATACTAGGTATGTAGTGATATTAGTCACCTACTCTATGCTCTAAGACTATGGACTACAATACGCTAACCTACGTAGGCTCCGTTGTTGTATTTTTCATTATCAACAGAGGGTTAATAACGAAAAATACAACAGATTTATAAGTGCCCGGTTAATGGCAATAGGCTCGCCACCTATTACATTGGGACATAAACATAAACTGGCGAAATGTGGGTGCTAGCACCTCTGCCTACCCCTTCGGGGATATAGGCGTGAGTTTATGTTTATGTTTTTGTTTTAATGACGAAAAATACAACAATTGAACCAACATTAAGTACTTACCTACCTGCCAACTTATCTTGTTTTCATACCTTAACTTTATTACATTTAAATTCCTTCAAATATTACCGCCCTCGAGAAGTTAAATTTGACAAAAGACTTCATTTCCTTCGGTCTGGAACACTTTCTTATTTCATCCATCAAGTAGAACAAATCTTAGCTTGCAGCTTCCTTTGAAATGAATTTGTTTATTTCATAAATAATGACTTCAATATTTTTCACGACCGCTTAGCCATCTTTCAGAGGGCTTTTGCGGAGCCGAATAAAATAAATAATTGCATCTGTGGCCTGTGACAGCTAGGTAAAAGAAAAGATAAAATATATGATTACAATTTAAAATACAATGACAAATCCAGTAGGTAAGATTCACGACTCGATTATTCATAGATTAAAAATAATCCGTCAAATTTCCCTCCAAAATCAAAATTCAATACACAGATAAAATATTTACAGGAAAGTTCTTATAGGTTGCTAGTGGCCACCGTATTACAATTAAAAAAAAAATAATAATTTGGGTATGTGGGAGCATAAATAAATGGTATATTTTAATATAAAAACTAAAAACTAATTTAGTTTTTGAGAAAATACCTGAAACCTAATAATTATTCTAATATTTTTATTTTTTATTTAATACAAATATTCCATAGCAACACGTTGACAAATTAACTGAAGTCACACTGAAAGAGAATATTAAATACCTATCTGTCTAAATTCACTCTTGACACATTTCAAATATTCAAATTTCTAAGTAATTATAAATTTTAATTGAACCGTTTGCTGTAGGTAGGTATGTAGAAAGCGCAAAACTTCAACCAGTAAGCTACCGATGCTTCGAGAAGTAGCTACGAGTATTGTGATTGAATTATGAATTGACTGAAATTTACTTACTTTATGGTGTCGCCTTGGTTATTTACCACCCAAATAATCAGAGTCTGAGCCAACCTCACCTGCAAACCGAGAGGTACACCTGCTTTATAACAGACAGGGGCTCAAACGCAGGATCCTCCTAAGGTTGAGGGTTAGAAATACTAGTCATTAAAGAGGAGTAGGAGCCACTGCAAGTCATAGCCATTTGGAGTTTGGGTGTACCTAACCAGAATTGGCGATCGGACGATAATAATTACGTCATCAGTCAAAACTCATAACCTTCCTTTTTTGCATGCCACAGTTAGCTAAAAAGAATCACTAAATAAATACATATGAATGACCTAGTTACTTTGTTTTTTAAAATACAGTTGTTCTAGCGGAGAGTGACTAAAATGTATGTACTTAATTATATTTACTTACGTGTTTAAGTAGAATTTATTTATACGTACTTAAGTTCGTGTCTAATTGTAATTTTAATACAGTAACATTAACATTGTTCGTTGTGAAATTTTTGTACTTGGCTCTTTTAAATTTTAATTAGGTAGTACTTGACATGAAGAACTCGAAATAATTACAAACTGTGGCCGGCTTTTTAGCATAATATTACATTATAGCAAGTTATTCTCACATGATGCTCTACTGAGCAAAGCCTTACGTAAATAAAAAAACATTTATCACACTTTGGCATGGTACAGTAAGTTATAAACGCGAAATAGAAAAGATTAGGTCTCGTTTCAAACATTTGATGAGTTTCTGAACGAATTATTGAATGAATGAATGAATGAATATCACTTTATTGTACACCAGTTAGATACATATATAAAGTTTCACACAACTCATCGAATACAATGATCCGTCTTATCGCAGACTGCGATCTCTACCAGACAACCATTAAATGGACTGATTATTGTTTTTTTTTTCAAATTTTAGTCAGTTCAGTTTTTTTAAGATTTGCAATAAAACAGATCTAAACTAGTGGGTTTGACAGTGACTACTGTAGTACCTATTTTCCATAGACTAAGGATTAGTCACTTAACTCTATTCTCGCTATTACAGGCCAATCTTGGTTTCGCTAAAAAAAAGTTGTGTTCGAAATTAGAATCTTTTTTAAACGTGACGCGTCCGACTTTCTGGCGGGAAAAGTCGCAAGGAGGACCTCAATCTCTGCTCTGAGGTGAACTCCTAGAATGCAGTCGTGGCACAGATATTACTATGATAATGGCCGCTTTTAAAAAATCCGTCGTTATTTTCGTCGTCTTTATACTACGCTTTTAATTTAGGAGATTAACAAGTGATGTTCTCAGTGTTGTCTTAGACATAGATAATTACCATCAGCTGATAACATAGGTGCTTATCAATGTCCTGTTTTAGTTGTGTACTTAGTACCGTAATGTTAGCTACATATAAATTAGCACTAACTTTCGTTTTTTATTCTAAGAACTGGATTTGAGAAACAGTTAGAATTTCTGCGAGATCGATTCAGATATGTGGAGATCTGGAGGCGAACAAAAGTTGCCGACATTGCCTACCAGGGGCTATAGACAAAATGACTTTCTATTGACGAAAATGCCGTTGAAGATATAAAGTTATCACTACATAGTATAAAACAAAGTCGCGTTCTCTGTCCCTATTTTTCATCATTTCATCTCTTTGTATGCTTAAATCTTTAAAACTACGCAACGGATTTTGATGCGGTTTTAATAGATAGAATGGTTAAAGAGAAAGGTTTATATGTATATAACATCATGCTACGACCAACAAGTGCGGAGCAGGAATGAAAAATCTTGCAAAAACGGGGTGACGCAGACGAAGTTGCGCGGGTCAACTAGTTAAACATATAGTAATACTTAAAGGGAAATAGTGTGTACGATCTTGACACAAACCTTAGGTGTGAGAAAGTGACAGAGTATTTGAACCATGTAACGTTTTTATTATAAACCTATCCAATCCATGTAGGTACACATACAACCTATCCATGTATTATCATCACAAATTATCTATTTTTATCATGCGAAAACACCCCCGCCGCCGGAGCCGCTTGGCGAGGTTATGGCGGACTCGAACCGACTAAAACGCACGGCGTCTTTGGGTCTTTAGTTGCAGGTGAGATAGTAGCCAACATATCCGTCTCACCCCGGCAAACCCGGGGCCCTCTCTTTTGAGATGGTCTCTTTCGATCATCACTAATTACCTCTTTTTTTTCCGTGCGCAAAATCCCCACGGATACCACCCCACCAAAAGTCGGTGAAGGCGGTTATGTCCGACCAAAACGTACGCCGTCCATGAGTCCTTCATTGCCGGAGGTGAGATTATACAAGACATATCTCTCGCACCCCGGCAGACCCGGAATCACCTAAGGAAACCCCTGGCACCCCGACCGGCCATATCGACTACGAATTGTTTTTTCATTAAATTGATTAACTATCGATTTCCTTTCTTCTGATCTTAATGGAAGTTTTGGCACCGAGTAGTTCGATTCGAAGGCAATAGGACTACTTATTATAAGCGAACCTTCGTCAATCAGTCAATTACTACTCGCACCCCGGCAGACACGGGGACATCAGACTCTTTGAAATGACCCCCTTTCAGATGACCCCCTTCCATCACTAATTACCTCAAAGAATAGTGTTCTAGTTTATATCTATATATTATCTAGATATAGATCTATATATATATATATCTAGATATATATATATAGGAATAGAAATCGTTGATAACTCAATTTAAATATAGCACTTAGGTATCTTAAATGAAGTTGTAAGATAAGTAGGTTCTCACAGAAATATGTCTGCCTGATGCATCAGTACTGTTTGTACTTCCTGATCTGATCGTATTTCTGCGACATTTCGCTTGATACCACAGAATAAAAATAATAGTAGGTACTTGATACGGCCGGATAGGTAGGTGCGTCAGTTACGTACTCAAATCTTGCAGGTTTTATTCAATAGTCTTGTTGCTAAGGAGATAAGTGATGCAATTTTATGTTTAATATTTATATTCTCACTGCAGTTTATCAACAGAACACTGATTGATGAAATTGATTGATTGACTGAAATAATAATATTAAAAAAAAAGTTAATAACATTTCTTTCTTAGATTCGATAATTTGTATACATATGTACCTACTATAACAACGTAGTTAGCCTAGGTACTTTACGTTACATAATATTTTTTAGTGTCACCGAATGATGTCATTAGGGCTTTTGTCGTAATAAAAGATGTTCTTTACATGAGTCAGCAACTCATTAGCAAATAAAAAAACCTAAACGCTAGAATTTCCATAGTCTAACGGTTATGCAAAGAGTTTTCATACCTATCATTACTAGTCTAAAATAACTATTGTCTTTCGCTCGCGGGAGACTGGTGAACGTTGAACATTTTTGACAGATCAAAGTGACTCACAAAAAATATTTAGTTAAATACTATTTCAGACACTATTAAAGTCATATCGGTTATTCTCAGCTTGACGGCCTCATCAAATACTTTTACACCTGCCCTGCTTGAAAGGCTGTAGGATGGAGCCCACCTACTTGTGGTCTCTGTTGAGGGCGAAAGTCCTTCATAGGGTCAGGTCCCTACAATATTGCAAAAAGTTTGATCACTTTACAATCAGATAGCTTAGCCGACAATTTACAACAGATTATACAAAACATATCTCTCGCACCCCGGCAGACCCGGGGACATCTCTGTTGAGATGCCCATCTTCCCCCAATGTGGGGACCATGGTGTCCCCATTTAGCCCCTGGGTATGGGGTGGCATTTTGCGCCATCGCCGTGGCCTGCTTCTGCTAGGAACATCTGGCTGAACTCAAATTGAAGTTATCTTAAATGTCACATTTTTGTTTAACGCCATCTATATTTTGTAATCTGCAACTTTAGTTAGAGTGCCATCTATTGCTTATATCATATAACTTTTCAACAGATACCTTTTAGTCTATTAACCGGTATAGTAGTTTTGCAAAATACTAACAGATGGCGTTACTTGTACTAATACACGTGTGAGATGGGTGAAGCGATTTGTTTTGGTTAACGCTACACGATTTCGTAGTCAATTCTATACACGTATTTATCTGTTATCAAATTATATTAGTGCTCATAGGCCGTCTTCATGTTAGTAGTGAATCTGCTGCGTAAAGGGTAAGACTATTTTCTTGTTTTTATCTCTATTTCAACATGTTTATCAATGGGAAGAGTAGATACAAAAACCGTACGCTGACGTCTTTTACTTGTAAAATTTCATGCCGGGTGGGTTAATTTATCGTTTCTATTTCTCGTTGTTTTACCAAATACGTTATGATTATTCATAATGTATTTAAGAAATACAACATTATCACTTACCTAAATTATTGTTAGGTATGCTTATCTATAATATTTTATCACGCGAAATACTAAAATTGGTACCTAATAATTTATTATTAAGTACCTATTATTTCGTTACCTAACAAATAGAATACGTAATTAATATATAATAAATTGTAAATGTACAAAATATCAGTTTTATTTGTCGTTTTATTTTCATAATTTAACTGCAACTTTATATAGGAATTAGTTTAGTTTAAATACTTACTGCTATGGTAATAAGTGAGATGAAGATTAACCGATCTAATAGGAATACATTTCATTAGTAAATAATGACTTTAACTGTTGAGGTAGCAAAAAAGTGCTACAATCGAATCCTAAGCGCTTGTTTACTATCTCAACAGTTTTTATTGTCATTTAAATAGGTACTTTAAATAAAATAATGTTGTAGCTACAATTTAAAATACAATACATATATTTGTTGCTTGTACGTTGTAATACATAAATTAAAAAAATAAAAACCAAAAGATTAAAAAAGTTTTAGTTTAAATTAACCGCGATTAACATAATCGCAGTTAATTGCGTCGCGGTTCGCGGTCCTAGCAGGTTTACAGCACGCAAACTGTACCTACCTATAACCTATAACAGAATTATTAATAATAATCAGAAGAATTATTAATCATGCCAAAGAAGCTCAAAAACTGAATATAAGACCTAGACTGATAGAAATAGCTTATTTATGGGCACGAGTTTTGAACCCAAAATATGCTCAATATGAGCTCTACGCGCGTAGGTACTCGTTTTTTAACTATACACAGCTGAGACGGAGAAAATATTTATTCTTTTCGTCTGAGGTCCCGGTAATATTACCGTGGTAATATTAACATACGATACGATACTATGGTACACAATTATCAGTGTACAGAGATACACATAGGTACCTACTCAGGTTTAAAAAACCATAGTCAGTTGAACAGATAGTCACTTGAACAGATGAATCTACATAATATTATACCTACATACATAGTCTGTCAAAATCATAACCCTCTTTTGTCTTTGTAGTCGGGTAAAAAATAATATAACTCTACCAGTATTTTTATGACGGTAGGCACAATAATCTAAATGTGTGAATGCTCCAATCAATTGGAGTTTCCAAATTGTGTTGTGTCATAATTTTAATACAGTCCATCAACTTACATAAGGTAGCCATTTTTATTTCATAATACACCATAGCATCAAATCGGCCTTCAAATATTTAATTGTATTATTGCAGTGATTTGTGGTGAAAAGTTAAAATGTCATAATACTACACTAAGATTTTACATACCTACCAAAATACAAAAAGATACTCAACCCAAATCATATAAATTATACAGGGTGTTAGAGGAACGCTCCCAAAAACCGAAAACAAGGTAACCCCAGTATTCCCTGCTTATACCTAACTAAATTGGGCTACTTGTTTTTCGAACGAAAAATTTATTTTTGATAGGAAATTAAAAAATTAAACCCTTTTATTAGCATAAATCACGCAATAAAGAGTTTAAAAATTATCGTTCCTATAGAAGTTCGGGTATTGAGTTTAAAAATCAAATCACGGTAGTTCATCATGGTATCACCAAAAAGGCACCACAGTCAAAAAATGTAGTCCGATTTTCTTAGACTGGTCAGTAGTAGGACTAGTAGGTAAGGTACGAGTAGGTGTCCCCTGTTTCGTTTGCGGGAACATTCCCCTAACACCACGTATGTTGGTATACACTTTTAAATGCACACTACAGTTGTGGCACGATATGATAGCCGTTTAACTACTTATTTGCTCGTTTTTTTGATACGATTAATATTGGACAACGAACTGTTAGACGAATAACTAAAGAAAAATATGGCAAGACTGGCACAGAAGAAAATAAACTCACACACCAAAAAAAAAATACAAAAAAAAATTAATAAGAAGAGAAAACGAGCAAAACCATTCGTTTTAAAACAGCCATTATAGCGAGTCGCAACTCTAATGAAACATTATCAACTTTCCGTTACTTCACGGAATGATAAAATTTGACCCAGCGCTCACTTTACCTACAGGAACATTTCAACAGTGTATGCAAAACCATAGACCCTTTTTGGTTGTATGGTCGTTACGTCTATGCCATACTAATGTACTAAACTGTTATTTCCAGGTTCAAAATGGCGAAAGCGACTCCAAATCCTGCGAAGGCTTTGTTGAGGACGGAGATAGCGGCGCGAATCTCCGCCCTCACAACTGAGGAGAAGAAACGGCAGTCGGAGATTGTGTATGAGAAGGTAACTATAATGATGACACACTTGTACTTCTCCGCTGTACCTATTTATTATTGTATTTATTAGGTACAATAATAAATACAGGGAAGAAGAACAACTGTCTTATCAATACAAACACATACATAAACTCACGCCTATATCCCCGAAGGGCAGCAGAGATGCTAGCACCCACATTTCGCCAGTTTATGTTTAGGTCCCAATGTAATAGGTGGCGAGCCTATTGCCATTAACCGGGCACTTATAAACCTGCGATCAATACCCACATAACTTCAAAAAGTCATTGATGTGTGCCATGGAAAAACCTGGGATCGAACCAGACATCTCGTCTCAGCAGTCCATTACCGATACCACTAGGCTACCAGTTATCAATAACGTATAAGAATAAGTTCCAAGAAATGATGATTACTTGCTTACCTCAAGTTTTGTGTGTTTTCTTCCAGGTCATCAATCACCCATGGTACAAATCCGCGAACCGCATTTCCCTCTACATGAGCACAGATGACGAGATCGACACAGCACCGATAATCAGACACATCAAGGCTCGAGGTGGTTCAGCATACGTGCCGCAGTACGCTGGGGGCATCATGAGGATGCTGAAACTAGAAGATGATGATGAGAACAGCATGCCTCTCACCAGGCATGGGATAGCGCAGCATGCAAAGGATCAGATAAGAGAGGATGCTGTTCAATCAGGTAAATTGATGTTTTTATGATCTGCTTGCTCTCCGAGGCACGACCAGATCAGTGCAAACAGTCATATTCATGAATACAACTTTTGCACTGAGCGGAAATCGAACCCGCGCCCCCCGCGTTGCAGTCGCGTGCACTACCGTCACGCCACGGAGTCTGTCATCATGACTACTGTGGGATCCAAATTTTAATTATTTAATTAATTATTTTACGGACATGCTCAAATGGATTATTTATTGAATTTAATTAGTTCAGCGTTGACCTTTTCTTTTTGCTTATTATTTTAAATAAGTGTAAAGATTGCATGTGTCATTATAATGTATTGTAAAATGTTCAGACACAATGTTGAAATTGTTCATAAATAAATATACTGAATATAGTAAAACTAATATCACAGCAAGAGAAGGAAAACTCCAAATAAAACCTTGTACCACCCTGTCTGGCTGTACTGTTTCCACGCTGGAAACTAGTAGGCCAAAGTCTCTTAATATTAGGAGAGGCCTATGTCCAGCAGGGGCCGCGATAGTCTTATTGATTGATCGATGTTTTAGTGTTTTTCATTTTGGTTTTACAGTATGAAGTCTAGTTTTTTATCATATCTACCAGTCCAGTCCGTAAGATCATCAGTCTGTTACATTGGTTATCACTGTTATCAGTGATACCTAAATAAACTTCTCTCAGTGTATTGATTCGGTATCAATTACTTACATAATTATTTTAATACTAGCCTATTGGTTTTCGTGACCTAAGCGCCATCTGTTTAACTAAAATTATATATTACTAATCATTACTCTGGTTCTACTTAATCGATTGCAATCAAACAAACGTAAGATTTTAAGTTGGATCAAACTCCTTCAACAAAAAAGCTGCGTCGAAATCCGTTTAGTAGTTTAGTGTCCATCGCGGTCAAACATAAACTTTTTACAATCTAATATATAACATTCTCGTGTCACAGTTTTCGTTGCCATACTCCTCCGAAACGGCTTGACCGAATCTCATGAAATTTTTTGAGCATATTGAGTAGGTTTGAGAATCGGCCAACATCTATTTTTCATACCCAGCGGAGCAGCGGCAACGAGATCAGAAGTCCACGCGGGCGGAGCTGCGGGCAACAGCTAGTTATATAATAAAATAGATAACGTTACTCACAGCTTCACTGTCATAAATATCAGGCTATTTACATGTTTATTTGGAACTCCCGATATTTCGGCGATGTTGCAAGCACTATGATCACTGAGGAACTGGAGCATAATAATCTATGAACTGGAGTACTGGCGGTAAACGATAAAAAAGTTTTGGAAATACATAATATCGATCTACCCTCATTCAAATTCTTTTGCTATGTAATAGCACTACCACTGGGTTTCACAACACACTCGATCTCGAATTCGATCACGTTCACGATTCATCTGTAAATTCGCGATTTTGTTGTAACTTTTGCTGTTATTTTTGCAGAAAACAAACTGATTGATAGCGTTTTGTTGCAAATTCCAGGTGGACTGGACCTGGTGATAGCTCCAGGAGTGGCGTTTGCCAAAACTGGAGAGAGATGCGGCCACGGCGGAGGTTATTATGACAAATTCATCACCAACCTTCGGAGTAACCCTCAAACTGCACCAAAGGTATACAGGAACAAAATAAATAGACGATTTGACCTTATAAGGTTTCTAAGAAGTGTTGGTAAGGTCCCTGGAAATACTAATGGGTGACCTGAAAGTCCTGAACCTCCATCTTAATCTAAGGAATATTGACAGCCCCCTCCCCCCTTCCGTCCCGTAAGGTAAAAATGTGACTGAGACACAGAGGCCTATTGTACCTTTTGTCTATCTATGTATACATATATGAAAATTGCTGTTCGTTAGTCTCGCTAAAACTCGAGAACGGCTGAACTGATTTGTCTAATTTTGGTCTTAAATTATTTGTGGAAGTCCAGAGAAGGTTTAAAAGAGGTAAATAAATATGAAAGGGAACGGGATCAGAAGTTCACGCGGGCGGAGCCGCGGGCAACATCTAGTTCTTACATAAACATATATCTATTCCTTACACACGCATTCCAATCACGCAGCTCTTTCGCACTTACAGTTTACTACATCTATCCGTCTCTTTCACACCTTGCGCGTTACATATTCACTCATAGATCGATGCATGGCTTATCACAGATAATATATGTGATGCTCCTATGTCCAACAATGGACCACGATATGCTTATTGATGATATAGATACAATAATGGTACATATTACAATTTCAGGTGATTGCAGTAGCGTTTGATGTGCAAGTTATTGACAATGTGCCTACGAATGAACAAGATCAGAAAGTAGACGCAGTCATATTCGCTGAGTGAAGGTCTGAATGATATCACCGAACATGTCAGTCTTTCACTAAACGTAAAACTTGGCCTCTCCGTTCCTCTTTTATATAATTTACAGTTCAAATTATTGCTAGCGTTAGTTAGATACAACATATTCCTTCATAACCGCGTTCCGAATTTAAAATTACAGTGTCAGAGACATTGACGTCACTGCAATATCTGCTTCTGTCAAAGTTTATAATGGTTTATAAAGAAGTTTCACGGTTCATTATATTCTGTAACTTTCTCACGCCTAGATTTTGTGTAAAGATACGTATGTCACTCGCACACTTTGATCATCTAAGGATAACTTTGTGGCTCAAATTATAACATTTGATATAGGTATCGGCATATATCTTGACACCAGTTATATAAAAAAAATATGTGACTGTCTTTTGCGGTCAATATCCCGGGAGCTACAATTACACACCTCTTTTTAATTGGTTAAAAACTATTTATACTTGTTCACATATCGTTTTTAACCTTACTATTAGATATTGTTGTAGTCTACAATGAAATTGCTCAATAAATATAAATTGGTAAAAATATTATAGGTCAAAAAATATATTTTTTTAAGGACGTAACTGCCAATATATTATAATTTTAAAGAGAACATTACTATCATCTCTTCTCATAGTATGTCCATATCACGACAGTACAGATATAGGTACATGTTATACCTACGTGTCAATCTCATAATATTGATAATTCTATTCTATACTTTATCAAGTCTTGAGGGGGGCAGTTAATATATAATTTATACCGTGGTTTAAGTGCCTTTATTGTTCTCTAGATATTATAAACAAATATTTTACCAAAGGATAATTTATTTACGCAAAATAAAACGTAACCAGAAAATTCCAATTGTGTTTTATTTCTAAAAATATACAGTTGCACTTTGTGCGTTATAATACACTTAGTGGTGTAATCGTTTTGCTTATTATTAACTTTAACTAAAAGGTACAATACGTCACTTAAATATTTATATCACAAATATTTCAATACTAAAATTAGCCATAGGTATGTATTTAAAAAAACTGACAATAGATAATAATTTTCAAATGATTCAAAAAAAGAACTGTTTTTAAGACTGGCAAATAATTTGATTTTTTAAATATGGTAACAAAAAAGAACTTTTTTAAACTTGCAAATATTTGGCATTTACAATAGGGTCAGGTAATAATAATTATTTGTGATTAAAATGTTATTGCCAGTTATTTTGGTCATACGATAATAAAAATTATTGTATTATATCTATTCACCCAAATATCATTGGGTAGGTATTCACCTCATCATGTCACATAAAGGAAATTTAATAAAATGAATATTAGTTATAACAAAAAAACTTAATAAATTTCTTGTTATGGCACACACACAACCATTACGAACTACTGAAATTCCATTTGTAAATTGATCACTAAGTTTTTTTTTCTGAAATTTGAATTTTCGCAAGTTACGGTGTTCTAACTCAGTTCAGCTTTAGTTTTAAATAAAAAAATGGATGGAATGGAATGCATAGAGAAGAATTATTTTGAAAATATTAAATTTTATGCTTTCTTGCATTATAAAAGGATAGTTTTCCATTATATCTGTGACCATGATGCATATTTGCCAAGGAAAGATTTAATAACAATAAAAGTAATACACAATGTAATTTATTTTACAAAGACGTTATAATCGTAACACAGTAAACTAACCCAAATATTCACAAATGGTAAAAATACGCAGACGACATCACAGTGAGGGAAGGAAATCTCGAAATAAAACCCTGTACCAAGTACCAACCATCTGGCCAGGGTGGAAATCCTCCAAAGCCTTTTATGTCCAGGCACTGGACTGTGATATTAATGGTTTGATGTTACGTGTGAATTAGTGCATTACGTTTTGTTCTTCTACGCGACAAATGTTTGTTTTTCTTAGGTAGGTACGTATGTTTTATCTTTTCCAAGGGCTAGTCTAGTCGTCACCATCATCATCTTCATGCAAGTCGCAGTCGCATCTGAGACCAGTGTCCTTCTGCTAGTCAGTTTTAAATAAAGGGGTCAGTTGACATGTTGCTTATATTTCTAACTTAAATTATATATATTGAACATTAAATAATGGTAAACATTAATTATTTTACATTTAAATCTAACCACAGATTGTATTCCACTATCAAACTGAATAAGACAAAATAATTTACAATTATTTTTATAATAGACTTAAATAACTATATCATGCTATGTCAAAAGGCGCGAAAACTAATAAAAGTGGGTTAAAACTGGGTAAAACAATGTAATATATGAGTCACTAAAATTTCCCTTTGGATTTAAATATATATGTGATATATAAGAACTTTATGTGGAAAATTCGTTATGCGAATACAGAAAAATACTGTTATAAGCCATCACAAAGAAGCATTAAACTTACAAGATCGGCCTACTTCGTTTTCTAAATCGTTTTCTTTATCTTTCAACGCATGACTAGCTTAGATTTCTAGAGAATTTAAAACCATAGCGGCTATAGTCTTGATATGCTATAAACATAAACGGTTTGAACTGCTCTATAAATCTCTAAAACTGTCATTATGTTGAACGACAGAGAACACGGTCTTTAGGACATCCTATCCGACTTTGGCACTTTTGGCAGATAACTTCGAAGAGGCCGAAGACAGTCAAAGTGTTGATTATACATTTTTCTATCGATTGTTAAATCAACCGTTGCAGAAATTAAATATGGAAGGGAATTCAAAAATTTATCGAACATGATCGATTGAACTATGAACTAAATCGTCAGTCGAATAGCCGTTTGCCTTTGATAGTTGAACGACTTTGTATTTCTTTTTTTAAATATTTAGTCTGTGAATTGACTACACCCGACTAGATGATGGTCGTCTAATACTTTCACGAACCACTTGAAGAACTTGGGATTGTTAAAGGGAAAGCACGTGTATGGGTAGGGCATTACAGTTCTTTATCGTATGACAAAGGAAGGAAATACCGAACCGCTAAGTCGAGACGGTATTGTTTTTACCACGAAATTAGTATACTTCTTTGCTGTGTACTTCATTGTTCTGTGGTATTTACCGTATGGGGGTGACACCGCAGTCCAACCAACACGTGTTGTTCTGGATAGGGACGGTGATTGGGATTAGTTGAATGAGCTCTTTACAGTTCTTTATTGTTAAAGAACGAAAGAACTATTTGTGTTGGGTGACAAACAGGAATGTAATTACGAATGTATGATGATTATAATATGGTTATCGAAATCCGGGTATTAACGCGGTCATATGGTAAATACAATAATTTACCTTTTGATTCGCTTGACGTTTCGGCCAGGTTGCCGCGGCAAATGTGTACCTTAATAAAGGCTGGAATATTACAAGTTAAGTCTGTTTGGTTAGAATTGGAAAGCGGTTTGCTGACTCGCGGTCTCCGTTCTAGGACTTGATTGTTTCAACAGCTATTGAACGATAGATGTGGCCTACCGATTGCCATTTTAGCTTGCTTATTCTGCGAGCTATGTCAGTAACCTTACCTTACCTTCTTTATCAGATAATCGAATTATTAATTTTATCTTTCAAAGGAACTTCAAATTCAGCTCGCTACGTAGCCGGTTTCATGGGTCGTGCTTTTTAATACTGGACTAGTCACAACAATTTTTGGAGAACAGGGCTATGTATGGCGGTGGATTAAGATGGGCTGTTTGGGATGGTTTCAAATATTCAATATCTTTTCTTTTCACACTGACTAATACAATTTTGAAAAACGGTTAGGTCAGGAGTTCTCGAAACCTGTGGGCTTGCATGAACTACTTAATGACAGTGGAGGAAGCTTGTGAAGTGTAAGGATAGAGCAAAAAGAAGGGGTTGTATCTCTACCTACTCCAGAGGGAAATAAGCATATACCTAAATGTTTCTTTTTCATGAGAATCCCGCAGGTATGCTAGTCTTCTTGTGAGAGTTACCTCCGTAAAAGCAATTAATAATTGTGACGGTCTGATACAAATCAGAAATTTCAATTTTCTGTGTGGATTCAAGATGGTGCAATTTAGTCGTAATAATTTCAGGTCTATCACGACTATTATCAACTATTTTACAAATTTTATTTCCAAAGTATATAACCGAATTAAGTACATATTTACACAATTATCTACTTATAACTAACTTAAATATAATTTTCGATAGTGGAATCAAATCGTTTAGCTTCAAAAGCATTTTAATTGGTGATTAATTCTTAATTGTAGAATAATTCTTTAATAAACAACTAATTTTACATATAATATCTATTTCTAATAATAGCACTGTATTCGGCAGTATCGATGTTTAAGTTACACTATTTGATAATAAGCATAACTTAAATTTTCTCTTATATTCACTTAGGCAGGCGCCATTTTTGATTACACGCTTAGCTGCTTTTGTGTTATATCCAACAATATTAGTGGCACATGGTTCTAAAGAGACGATAGTGGTGTAATTAAACTTATTTTGTACCATTAACACTACGGTCTAACTGATGGCAAGCGGTCACCGAAGACGCCTGGGGGCCTAGCCAAAATGCATTCGTTCCGAATCTACATTCGTCATCGCTCTGGAAATGTATGGGAGTGACATTTGTTGTCGGAATTGGATCACATGACATTTCGATAACAAATGTCATTCCCATACATTTTCAGAGCGATGACAAATGTAGATTCGGAGCGAATGCATCTTGTCTAGGCCCCCTGGGCTCTAGAAAAGTGTCAATCGTTTTGTAGAATGCAATAGAATAGATTGATCAATGTATAGGATTGACATTCGTTCACGCCTGTCATAAATGTCAAAATACGTGTCAATCCCATACATTGAACATTATATTCTATTCCATTGTACAAATCGGTTACCGACGAATAGCCATTTGTCTGGGCTCCTTAGCGTGTCATATGCGTAGTGTAGATATCTATTGCTGTAACTATAGACAAAGTGACATTCTATTCTATTAGCGATATCGCCAGCGGATACATTGATAATGAATAGAAATGGGATCTCACTTTTAAACTTTCGCGATGCATGATTTAAATGGTTAGGTTAGGTTAGTGAAACCCGGGTTATAACGCGATCAAATGGTAAATATAATTTACATTTAAATTTGCTTGACATTTCGGCCAGGTTGCACTATCCATAGTCATAAGATAACTTCAGGGACCACGGCTAGTGCAACCTGGCCGAAACGTCAAGCCAATCAAAAGGTAAATTATTGTATTTACCATAATATGATCGCGGTATACACAGGTTTCGCTAACCAGGGGCTCTAGCCAAAATGCATTCGTTCCGAATCTACATTCGTCATCGCTCTGAAAATGTATGGGAGTGACATTTGTTGTCTAATGTCATGTGATCCGATTCCGAACCGGATTCGCTTAAAAGGGGATTTCATGAATAGAATAACACTTTATCTACTTGTCCTACAGTTTTTGGACTTTGTGGAATGACTAAACAACTTGGTCGTTTATCATAAGGTCGCTCCAAAGACCCTTTGCCCTCTAGACATGAGTAGTTCCACCGCTCCTACAGCTGCGACCAGTAGGAATAGGGCAATGATGACCAGGACGATACGGCAGTGTCTCCGCCGACGTTCCGCGCGTGCCAGTCGACGTGACAGAGCTTCACCCCTCGTTCCATCAAGGGTGAAAAGGGCGCTTGTAGCCTGAAACAAGAATTACCATACGTTAATATATTTTTGTATTCGTCCATTAGTTGATTAAACTTCGTGGGATAAAAAACTGGTGTTCAAGTTTTTGTTTTATTTATGGCACGTCAATTTGACTTCACCTCGCCTGATGTTAAGCTGAAGGCAAAGTCTCATAAAAGAGGGTCAGTCACCATTGTAAACACGTACAGTGTTACAATGGTGGCGCTCAGCTTGACGGCCTCATCAGATCCTTTTTCACGCCCCGCTTAAAGGACCCGGGACTGTAGGAAGAAGGAAACACGTGCGCTGGTAAGAAATTCCAAGACTTAATGGTGTGGCAGAGAAAAGACTCACGGAACCGCTTGGTACTTGATGGAATATTCTGCACCGTCTGCGAGTGACATCTAACCTTCATAAGAATCATAAGACATGGGCCACCATTCTTGATTTTTGATCATAAAATGGTAAGCCAGCTTTGACGACCTCGACAGATTCTTTTACATATAAATAAAACAAAAAGAAGTAAAAACAGGTACCTAGAGGTTCCTAGATACTTTCGGTGTAAACTGTGTTTGTCTGTCTGTCACCAGGCTGTATCTCGTGATTTGAGATTGGCATGGTCATTAACATTTTATTTTTTAACCGTGACTGCTAGAAATTTTTTTATGCAAGAATATGACTACTGGTCTGGTCGTGCCTCGGAGAGCACATCAAGCCGTCGGTTCAGGTTGTCACATCTAGGGCAGTCGTTACGGGCAGTTGGAGCCCTGAAAAATCCGACTAGCCTGATTACAGAACTTCGATATCGCCAAATTGGTTGTGGAAGTCCGATGGCAATCGCTTCACGGAAAATTTCGAAGCTCAGCTGCATCTTAGTTACACCAGAAAGCCGACCCCAAATGAGTTGGGAATAGGCTCAGGGAATGATTTATTTATGATGAATCTACATAATTAAAAAAATATATAGATAACACACTTGTACTTCTCCACTATATTTATTACAGATGACTCCGGCAACTTTGTCTGCGTCACTCCGTTTTTGCAACATTTTTCATTTCTGCACCGCACCAGTTGGTTGCAGCATGATGTTATATACATATAAACCTTCCTCTTTGATAGCTCTATCTATTAACAATCGCATCAAAATCCGTTGCGTAGTTTTAAAGATTTAAGCATACAAAGGGACATAGGGACAGAAATCGCGATTTTGTTTTATACTATGTGATGGTACCTAACCGATTTCGCCTTGCGGCATTCTCAAAGGTTTACATTGACAGTTATGAGCATTCCAATTCCTAAACATCACACTGGGATGTATAACAATAATGTATGTTATACATCACAGTGTGTTGTATAGGTAACAATAAGTTCCAACAAGTGCCATCAATCAACAGTAAAAATAATTAGGTATAATCGTTCTTGGTTTTTTCTGTTTACACAAATTTTTGGATTACAATTCAGAATTAAATTGTATAATGTTATTTTTATTATTGGAATCTGTGTGTGTAACAAATAAATAAATAAATAACGGGCTCTCTGAGGCACAGATTGGTCAACTGTATTTATGCGTTAGTCGAGTGCGTTTTGACCTTTCGCAACGCAAAAAGTTGAAAGTATGTCAAATTCATTAAAGTGCTATTACTGATCTTGACCACATATTTTATTAGTTTTTAATTTATGTGATATTAAATCGTTATCTAAAAGCATATCAGCGTTTATTGCCTTCATAAAACAATTAAGTACTTTCATCAGAAGTGTATTGACAAGTGATTGAAATGTCTTAATCAACATATATTATGACCGTAGGAATCTAGTTCTTAAAGAATAGTAATAAACAACCAACTATTTTTTTTAATGCTTCTTTTGATCTGATTGATGCAGTCAAATTTTTCTCCCCTCGACCAAACGTGCCCATAATGCCGGCGGCGTTTCCCCGTTGAATGGCCAGGGAAATATTTTGTTTGATGTATTGGCCCGACCTCAGATCCCTCCCTCCGCAATCGGCACGAACTAATAATTATTACTTCTTTTATCGTGAAATTACTTAGATTTTTAGAGTATTTTTTTTATTCATACAGACTTTAGGTAGTAATTTGTTCTGCAATAATGTTTACACGATTTAACTACAGGTTTGGGTGAGCCTCAAATTACTTTATTTTATGACTAATTTTACATTACGTTTTACAGCTAATTATATACTTTAAAATACTGCTCTGTAATTTTTCCAAGCAAGTATTTAGGTACAAATTTTTCTTTTTATGCTAACTATTTTTGTTTGTGATGTGTATTGTGTCTTCTGACAAACTGTTTAGTAAAACCATTTTGAAATATAGGTATTTGAAAAACGAATCAGAATAACACAACCACAGTTGTTCATCAGTACCGCCGCGTTTCGAAAATCAATTTTCAAAAAACTTGTTTTTGGTATATTGTGTCTTTTTTTGGATTGCTTGTTTTTTCGCCATGGACACAAGCTTTTTACTACCTACTTTTTAAGAGCTTTATATTCAGTGTTGGCCTGCATTAGACTAAGTGTAGAATCTAGTTCAGACTTACCTTCAGGCATCAAATTACGAACATATCAAAAGATAACGTCATCTACAATTAATCTATCGAATGTATCGATATAATTGTCTTTGTTTCGTCTGCTTTTACGATTCGTCACGACTGCATTAACGGGCGCATATTTATTTATGATCACTGAATTATAACTTATTTGCATCTCTGGAAATAAATCTAGGTAATGTGTATATTAGTTAAAAAACATTGCCTAATAAGGATCAATGATATATTTGTTAGTGTTCAGCAAATTGTAAAGGTTATTGTACATGTGATGTTCTCTCAAAAATATTGAGACGTTTGGTTCTATGGACTTAGACAAGTGGTACAATCGCTGGTAGAATAGAATGAAATAATCAACTTATATATCCGTGTGGTGACAAAGAAAGAATATTATCACTCCAACTCATCTGAAGGGAGCCGAAAAAGGCGCCAAAGGGGCATACGCAGATGATATCGCTGCGAGAGAAGGTTAACTCGAAATTAAACCCGGTACTAACCCGTCTGGCCAGCGTGGTAATAGGGTAAAAGCCGGATAGTTGCGCCACTTTTCAACAAAGCTATATAGTAAAGAAATATGTGCTTAATAAGAATATTGCAAGGTGTATATCAAATTATAGGTCTTTGAGCTACTATAGAAGCCTATTATAAAGAACATAGTTATTATAGGTTTTGAGTAAAACCTGTTTTATTGGACCTCTCAAAGAGAGGATAGTTGCCAACTCTAGCGGATAGTTGCCTAACGTAAATAATACTTCAGAGGATACTTGCCTCATGCGGGTATAAACGCCTCACAATGACTTTTGATGAAAAACAAATTCATATCGATTTACTCAACCAGTCTTTATTATTTATTGTAATCTTTTATGAAGTTCTAATCAACGTCATACAAAATATAACAAGAATAGCCAAAAATTATACCCCGTATCCCGTGGTATCCCGTACATTTGCGATATTTAGTTGTTTTTTTTTTATCCAACTCTTGGAATGCAAGACCTAAACTTTCCTCTGTCCAGCTTATGTGACGCGGCACCACGCCGGCTTTACGCTGATACTTACGAGGCATTTTGCTTACCTAAAAAGTTAATTGATTATTAATTTTATTTTATTAACGGGTAGAATGCACTCTGGGGTTACGTACGTCCATAGGCCACGGCAACCACTTTTCATTAGGTGCATATCTGCCACTTTAAGTGGTATAAAAATAAAAATAATGAATAATCTGAAAAAAAGTACTGACACGGGTGGACCTAGAACACACGTCCTAAATACTTATTGTATTCTAGCTAAGTTACAGCCACAATGAATAAAATGACACAAATAGAAAATATTTGCCTTTGTTCGTGAAGGAATTTATAGTTGCGAATAGTTGCCCCTAGAGCAACTATCCGCACAAGTTTCTAGGGCAACTATCCTTTTTGATACGGATACTTGCACTTTTCATTTGCGAAATAAATAATAATTATTTTACAATAATATGTAATAAACTTTGCAATGTAAAGCCTAATGCACGCAAAGAAATAAAAGGTAGATTGAAACCACAATTAGTAATAAAAATATTCAACAGAAATAACTTACCAATATAAGTTCAACACCTATCGAAGATTCACCGCGGAAGATTTTCGCTTGCACGAGTGAAACGCTTGCGTCTATGGTGACGGTTAACGTGGCCCTGAGGTCTACGGGAGGTGTACTTACAACTATAGTAAAACGCTAATGCCACTTACATCCGTAACATAGTGTATTCGAAACCGTGGCAAGTATCCCGCTGGCGCAACTATCCGGCTTTTACCCTAGTAGGCCTGGGCCTCCTGACATTAGGTCAGTAGGCTAAAGCCTCTCAACTTATTTATTGATAGGTATAGGGAATAGGATAGATGGCAGTCGCTTCACGGAAAATATCGAAGTTCAGCCGCATCACAGTTAGACTGAAAAGCCGACCCCAACTGAGTTGGGAAAAGGTTCAGAGAATGGTGACGAGGGAATAGGACTTTTGGATTTATTCATTAAACAATTAATTTAAAAAAGATATGCCTAAAAGCCCATTATAAAATCCAGGATTGTTTGGATGATATGATAAACAAGCTTCGAAATGAGCAGTTCACTCAACTTACTATTCAAGCAAATTTCTGTATCTAGCCTAAGTAAATGTTTGTAAATAGACTAGAAAAAAGAAAAGCCCACTGAGTTCCTTGCCGGACTCTTCTCAGGCCGGGGCCGCGTTTCGTACCGGTGGTCTATTTGCTCACTAACTCATAAAATATTGTTTATATTGACGTTTTGTAAGTGCCGTTTAGTGGTGGATTTTGAATATTAGGTGAGGCATAATTAAATCTAGTAGTGGACTGAGATAAGCTAATTGATTGAATCAATTGATGAAATGGTCAATAGGTTTAGAACTTATGAACTCTTGTAGTTTTATATTTGGCCACAAAGTTATTATAGATCAGCCTGTTGCCCGCAGCTCCGCCAGCGTGGATATTGGTTATCGCGCAGTGCAAGACTTAGTTACTAAGGGTGAATGTTGTTATCCAATGGTGAAAGAATTTTTGAAATCGGCACAGTAGCTTTGGAGTCATTACATAGGTAGAGATAGATTAATGTAGATATGGTTAAGGCGTCAGTATTTTTAGAAATATAATAGATACGGAGCATTTGACCACAACTAGACCGCATTCGATCAAACTATGCGAGGGATACATAATATTTTGGTCAATTTCGGTCTATTCAGTCACGCGCCCCACCTGATAGAAAGTAGTTACCGTATCCTATGGATACTTATACCTACGTCTTACAATAAACTTATCCCTTCTTTGAAATTCCCCAGATCATTATCGTAATAACACCAATGAATATCATTATGCCTTTGCATACTGTGGAGTAGGATTAACTGTACCAATAATGAAACACGGCATGCAAAATATTTTCATAAGCTTCAGTCGAATGAGGCATAACTGTTTGCTATGCTGCTGTGTCACCAATCCATTGCTTCCAATTTCGAAAATCCGAATCCAATTTCGAAAGATCCACATGGCCACGAAGAAAGCATATTGCCACCCGATCCTATCCAAAGGGCAATAAGAGGGAACAAACGGAAAAAATGCGGACAATATCACTGACAGAGAAGGAAAATTCGAAATAAATAACTGTACCAGCCCGTTTGGCTAGCGTGGAAACAGTAGTTAAAGCCACCCAATATTGAGAGAGGCCTACACCCAGCAGTGGACTGAGATAGAGTGATTGATGTTTATTTTTTTACTTTTAACCCCCTGTAAAAGATGATTAGATAGTATGAATCCGCTTCATACGCACAGGACGGAGGTAGGACATGATGGTATCTCCTATCCTAATTAAGCAGTCCCACTCGGTCCCAGTCTCAAATAGGGTAGTCAGTGGGAAGACCGAGAAACCATTCTTTGTCTTCTGCACTGACAGCACAGAGACTGTCTCAGCCTTCTCCCCTTCCCCCCCTTCTTAATATGAACGGCAGCAAGAATGTGATGCCCGTGGTGTTGCAAACGTCCATAGGCCACGGTAACCAATTTTCATCAGGTGTGCTTGTCTGCCAGTTAAGTGGTATAAAAAAACAAGACGTGTGTTATGGGTGCATTTTAAGGAAGCGTATCCACCGTGGACGAGCTCAAATTTACCATTCATTGATTATAAGTATAGTCAAATAATCCTTAGTTGGTCAAGTTTTGCAGAAAGCGCCAGGCTACAATGGGTAGCAAATTCCTGGCAATACCTCCGAGTCCTGGCAAGAGGGGTAGGCCCAGAAGTCCTCAATCCACTAAATCGCTACCCCATTCACGCCATAGATGATTTATGCGAGTATACATAAATCAGCCGTTAATGGCATAATTTAATACTACAGAGTTGCTATGCGAAAAAAATTAAAGCTCCCAACCAGTTTTTAATTTCTTAATCATAGACACACCACTATCCGGTTATCGATACGATCTGTCAAAATTGCGCACCGACGCAACTATACTATGTCACAATTTGAAAATAGAATTAGCCGTGTATTAACCAATCAGCTGCTTTCTCTGCAAGGTGGAGTCGTGGAATCATGAGGTCCTAGGCCAATTAACTGAGAACTATGACGTAACATCTGCCTCGTGATTGATCCATAGTTGTGTTAAAAGATAGATCAGAAAGGTGACATGCTATAGCCGTGAGGTTTATTCAGTATTGCCCTGGACTCTGAGTTAGAACCACGGTATTTGTCGTGGATTGTTTACCTATAATAAGAGTGATATTACATAGTTTTACATTTCAGTTCAGTTCAGTTTCATCTCGTAAAAGATTAGCTCTTGGGATTTAGACTAAAAATTATAGTGATGAATGAATAAGAAAAACTAAAAATAAATATTCTAGAATAATTTACATAACGTCATTAGACCCATATGATAAGCATAGTAATAACTAGCTTGCGTTGTGGATTCTAAAATGCAGATAAACATATTTAGATGCTTTTTTATACATATATACATATATACAGATCATACATAGAAACATTCAGACTGATGCAAACAAATATTTGCACTGAGCGAAAATCGAACCTGCACCTCCTGCGTAACAATCGCTTTCATTACCACCACGCCACATTTTCAAAAAATTGCAAAAAATAGATAAAAGTTAATAATAGTGATAATTACAAAAATCTATAGACAATATCAAAATTTCACGCAACAATTCTAATGATTGTTGCGTGAATTTTTTGCTATTATTAAATTATACGTCTAATACTCTAGAAGACGTTAATTGGTAGTACTGGTGCGGCTAAGTACGTAATTAACTACATTACTACATTTTTGGTTAAAAATTTATTTTCGGATACGGTACCCATTTTTTCGTTACAAAATGCCCAATTCAATAGTTTCGCCCCCTATTACGTGGGACAGAAAATCATAATTGGCGAAATGTGGGTGTTAAATACACCTCTGCCTCTTCAGGGATTACGGGCGTGAGTAAATGAATGTGTAAGTAAATTATAAAATATTCTACACATAACATTCTTGCTAACAATTACTTGCTCACTTCCTACTCTTTGAGTAAATCTCTATGGCCATCTTTATACGTCAGCGCGTGTCATGTCAGCAGCACGAGCTCGTGATCTGACAGTGCTACAGGAAGTTGTGTCGTCTGAATACGTCTTTAAGCTATTGTACGGACTTCTATTAAGTACAGATAGCAGATAGGTTTATGCATCATGGTACTAGATAATGGCACTAACCACGTTTATAAGTTCGCAGGTTTATAAGTGCCCGGTTTGCAATAGGCTCGCTACCGGTTACATTGGGACCTAAATATAAACTGGCGAAATGTGGGGGCTAGCACTTCTGCGTATCGCTTCGGGGATATAGGCGTGGGTTTATGTTATGTTATGTAAATAATGCCTCCAGTAGGAGAAATATCGTGGTATGGTATGCTTGCACACACGCAGAACAGAAAAAAATTAGTAATTGGTTTTCCATGCTACCGCAGAATAAGGCTACAATGTATTGAATGTATATTTTTAGTATGTTCAGCCCTAAGAATAAGATTTTTGCTAAAGTACGTTTTCTATGCAGAGGGATATGTTCAAGTTCTAGGCATTATCTTGGTAGATTTTAGGTCATCAACGCTGTACCTCTGTGGCGGGGCAGTATTGCAATCGACTGCTAGGCAAGAAGCGCGGATTCGATTACCGGTCAGTACAATATGTTTGTTTTACGTGCTTCGGTGAGCACGTTTAAGTCATTGGCCACGGTGGCTATACACACAACTATGACAGTAGGTACGGGTAGTTGAAGCGCTAAAAAGTCCAACAACATTTAATTCGTTGGCAGTGTGCTTGTCTGCCACTAAAGTAGTATAAAAAAGTCAATTATTTAGGGATGGGTCTGACTATAGGTAAATTAACTAGTAATTTCTTGAACCAATATTCTATTTTCTAATCATACTGTTAAAGACGTAAATATCAACATCAGTCTTATGCGAAAAAGCGATGGCCAATGAAATATGCGGTTGCGAAAATGGTGAAGACCGAACGTGGCGTCGTGTCAAGACCGCTATAGATCGATCCGTGTCGCAATTTGAATGTTTACACTGATAACGTGAGTGGAATTCCATTTATTGATATTCTGTGGTTATCATATATAATGTGAGATTGACCCAACTGCGCTAGCAAGGTTATGTTTTACGCGTATATGATATAAAATCTCAGAATACAAGACAAACTTTGTTCTGTATATCAAAAGTTCTGTAGTTAGGCTAGTTGGACTTATGAGGGCAACTAAAAACAACTACAACTACCCGTAACGACTGCCTTATATAAGTTCGTATGGCAACCGCGACGGATGAGCCTGGTCGTCCTTCGAGAGCACGTTAAGCCTAACGTGCTCTCGAAGCACGACCAGACCAGTGCAAATAGTCATAATCATGCATACAAATATTTACAGTGACCAGGGATCGAATCTTGTAGCAGTCGTATTCACCGCAACGCCACATAGGCTTCTTCCTACAGTCCCGGGTCCTTTAAGCGGGGTGTGAAAAAGCATCTAATGAGGCCGTCAAGCTAAGCGCCACCATTGTAGCACGGAACGTTTTTGTTGACTTTGCCTTCAGCTTAACATCAGGCGAGGTAAAGTCAAGTGACGAGCCATAAATAAATAATAAAAAAAACATTACTGTAAGTAACTAAGCAAATGTAGTTTATGGTATCTTCATAATAAATATTGTGAAACAGTCTTTTACTATTGTGTCTTGTACTAGCAGGGCTGTCAAAAATATGTTTGTGTTTAGATATTGACATGATCGCGGACGTGGACAACTACTAATAATAATGCCTCGTGTAGAGATAGTGCAGAAGCAAAACATGTATCAAGGTTTGTTCTACGCACTTGCGGAATATCACTACATAGTATAAATAAAAGAAAGAAGTTTTTTCTGTCTCTATGTATGCTTAAAAATCTTTAAAACTGCGCAATGGATTTTGATGTATTTTTTTAATAGATTAAATAGGAAGGTTTATACGCATATAACATCATGCTATAACCAAATCGTGAAAAATGTTGATAAAACGGAGTGACGCAGACGAAGTTGCGTGGGTCAGCTAGTTGCATATACGACAGCATCTCTGCTCGGCCAAACGATGTCTCCGGATCGGCCAGGGTGCGAGAGATATGTCTTGTACAATCTCACCTCCGGCAATCAAGACCGGACGGCGTGCGTTTTAGTCGATTCATGTCCGACATCATCTCTCTTACCGACTTCGGTGGGACTAGTATTCGTTAGAATTTCACGCCCGCAAAAAAAGAAGACAGGCCTAACAAATCCTAGCTTGACGTCGTGGAGGGAAATATGTATACCAATGGTATCACTGCCATGGACGTCCAAGATTGTGAGAAGTGGAGGAGGAAAAGCTGGGAAGGTGGACCCTGAGCTCCGAGTGCACCTCGGCTTCGGATGCATTCAGAAAAATACGTCTACATAATGATGATGAACTTAATTAACATCATTATCAAATTAACTTATGTAGAAGCATCTACCTAGCACTAATTGCTTGCGAATATTCAGAACATAGATTTAGCCTAGGCAAGAATAGATACTGTGTATACATTTGATAGCACGTCAATATGGATGACGTTATTCAAGACATTTAGGTTCCGGTCGCATGAAGACGGGCTCCAGTTTCTTACTACATACTTGTTGATTTATTTTGACTTTTTATCCCCCAACCCCGAAAGGAATGCATCAGAGCCATGACTATCCATTTATAGGTAGGTGTATCGGCTTACAGGGGATTGGCTAGGGCCATGAGACATAATTTGATGCGACCACATAAACTCTTTGATAAATTTGATTTTGATTGAGAACTCAGACAATGGAAATTGTTATTTTTATATTAATTATTGAATAATAACTAAAGTTAAAGAATAATAATTAAATAAAAACAAAGACTTAGATTTAAATTCAAATGGTATCGGTTGACAACTTGAACATAGACCAAAGTATGAGGTTCAAACTCTCGAAAATGTGTAAGTGCCAGATTACTTCCACGTGGCCTCTACGTGTCGAGTGGTATTTCTCATTTTTCGTGCGCAAAATTCCCACAGATACCGCCTCCACCAAAGTCGGTAAACGTGATTATGTCGGACTCGATCTGACTACGACGCTCGCCGTCTATCGGTCTTTGAATGCCGGAGGTGAGATTATACAAGACATATCTCTCGCACCCCGGCAGACCCGAGGACATAGCTTTGGGATCACTTCCTTCACCTAATGTGAGAACCATGGTGTCCCCATCTAGCCTCGGATATGGGGAAATAGTATTTCTCCTGACGATATTGAATGGTGATCAAATGTGATGTGTAATAGGTACTCTTATGGTGTATTAGAAGAAGTTTTTATTAAAATCATTTAGATTCACATATAAAACGAGCTGGAAACTTCTTTATTATAGAACTTATGTGGCAGATAAGCACACCAACCGATTGAAAGTGGTTATACCATAGACAATGGACGTATGCTACATCACACGCGTGCTTGCAGCCCCTTTAAAAACCTACTAATGCCCTACTTATTGTGCTATGCACTAATTTGATACCCAACCTGGACGGCTTGGCGGCTTATTGCATCTAGAATGTTCTACGTCTATAGCTTAGAAATTGCGAACAAGGAATGTGGAAGTAATTAAAATAAGAAAACAAGAAGATGCGATGAAATTGTAGCCGGTAACTTCAAAAGTAGTCTCTATGTAATCCTGACCAGTGTTACAATTGCACAATTAAGTTCGTTTATTCGTTACCGTAATCACAACTAATGAGACCATGTTACCTAGGTTATAAATATTTGTTTATCTGTTCAACTGCCATAGCAACGTATGCTAAGCCATTGTAATCTTGTGAATCTTTAGGAAGAGAATGTATAATATATTGTTAGAATTCATTCATTCTAAAGAAAAAAAATGGATGAATTGTTGTAAATTTTTTATAGGATAGGTCAGTTTTTACTTCACCCCGCCTGAAGGCAAAGTCTCAGGAACGAGGGTCACCATTACAAACACGTACAGTGTAACAATGGTGGCAATATGACGACACGGCAGAGACAAACACGACTAAACTAAAACTAAGCCTACGAATTTGAAAAATGTAATGAGACGACATGTGTATGTATGTATGTTACTTATTATATAAAAACTATATAAAATAAAATTATATAAAAACTTAATATTAAACATGGCCCCACAAGCATCATTTAATATTTTGTGCCATAGCGATAGAGGGTTCAACTGCCTATTCAGAGATTGATGGTTCGATTCCTGTTATTATCTTCGAAATAGTAACACATTTTCTCTTAAGTGTTTTTTATTATATTATTCAAATCGTCAAATTCAATCAATTAACCCGCCCCTCACCGTACCAGGGGCAAAGGTTCCCATGACGCTAGCGGCATTTCCCCTTTCATTTCCGCTTTCATTTCCCCTTTTCCAGTTATTGTATATTTGATTATATTTGGTCCAGGAGATTCTCTGTATTGATTTAATATTATGACAAAGAAAACTGACAGGTATTGTCAACCCTAGCCCAATCACTACAGCTCGACGTGCAGCCTTCGCTCGCGATGTCACATCCATCCGTTCCCCAGACCTCGAATGTCAGTAATTTGCTGTACAGCTCGTCTCTCTGATGTTTCGAAACTTAATAACAGAGCCAGGACATTAAATTGCAACGTAGCTAACTAATACCTTAATGGCTACCAAAGATTCAGTGAATGTAATGTTAGTAGTGTCGGCGATTCGAGTGTGACGCCTTTGGTAGGTATTGCACACGTCCATAGGCCACGGTAACCATTTCAATTTGACTTCACCTCGCTTGATTGTAAGCTAAAGGCAAAGTCTCGTCAGGAGGGGCACTATTACAAACATGTACAGTGTTACAATGGTGGCGCTTAGCTTGACGGCGTGTAAGAAGACCTGGGAGTGTAAGAAAAAGGAAACACGTGAGCTTCGCCACTGGGAGAAAGCAATCAATCAATTATTAACTTTATAGTATATATATATATTAATTGGGTATATTAATTGGTTAACTATATAGATAGTTAACCAATTAATTACATAAATGAAAAAACAATATAATAATAGAATATTTAGTTACCCGGTGGTAAATAGCAAGAAGAATTACTAAGCTGTATTAGTTAACTCCTGAAAGTTGTTACTGAGGAGCCGAATGTTTTGAAAGCCAAGCTAGTTCATTTTTGACTAGCTGTTGCTCACGGCTTCATTCGCGTGGATATCGATTATTCACATATGGCCTACCAAGATGCTTTCCCAAGGTGTAATCTAATGCCGTACCTAATTTCATCAGTTCCGATGTTTAGGCGTGTGAAAGTTGAACAGACAAACTAAGTCACTTTCGTATTTATAATATATCAATAAGGATATTATGGTGATCGAGTTATGCACAAGTTCATTACCTGTAGACACGTTACCTTTTGGCGTTTGTGGAGCATTCGCAGGTAATAATTATCTTCTTTTTTTATTTTTGGACTTTGGCACAGAAAAGCATAGGTATGTGTAGCGAAATAATGTAAATTATGACACGACGGACGCTAAGCTGCCGAATTTACGCGTTGTCAACGCGCAACTGAAGGTCGAATTTGTGCGTGCTGGCGTAATACCGCCACCAAATGACACACGGACACCGCCTGCTTCACATTTTCATGAATAATTATTCCGTGATTTTACCTAATGATATTAAAAACCTTGGACTAAGTCTAAGCGTCTTCTAACATTCAGCAATAAATAATGGAATCTAAATATTCTATTCTATATTTTATAATCCGAACATGCCGCAAAGCTTATAAACAAATTATAAGTACAACTTAACACAGGTATTGAAGTAAAGTTATTGCCCGCTATATTAAGTTACCGATGTTTTGCATATCATTATGCAATGTTATTTACAGGATACATTTAGATTAAGACTGTATATCCAATTACCGAACAGCCATAATTTAGACTATTATATCTTTGCCGCTGGAGCATTAGAGTCCTTGATAGGAGACCACGAGAAGGCAAATGCTAGGGAGACAGGAAGATGGATTGAGGACCTGTAAAAGGCGATGTAGATAGACTGGGTACCGAGGATCGAGGGCAACTGGACTGCAACCGGCTAATTGATTGATTTATGGCCGAGTACCTTGTAACTCCTGCTAGGTACCGAGAGGGAAGCCTTCGTCAGAGACTCATACATCAAATAATACGTGTACTGGTCGAAAGAACTGCCGCACCATTAAGTCCTGGAATTCCTTGCCAGCGCACATGTTTCCTTCTTCCTACAGTCCCGGGTTCTTTAAGCGGGGCGTGAAAAAGCATCTGATGAGCTTCAGCTTAACATCAGGCGAGGTGAAGTCAAATTGACGTGCCATAAAAAAAGTAAAAAGTAATAATTTGACATACATTTTTCTGTTCACCTGTACACTATTCCCATACATTGAATATCTGATGACAATATTGCAGTCAAAACTGTGAAGCCCAAAATCTTTTTTCCGAAACGACGGTGATTATATACCGTGTATATAAAAGTGGGAATCGAATCAGCGCCCCCAGCGCAACACTCAAACGTTTTACCGCTACACTACAGAGGCCGTCACGTGAGTGAATCCACAAATCAGATGACAAGATCAGTCTCAATTATACACTCTCAAAATTGGCATACATTTAAGTACGTACTTATGTTGTATGTTCGTTTTGCAACTGGTCCCCGGCCTCGCCGCGGGCAAGGCAGCTCGGGTCAGTGCTCACTAGTCTCAAGATGGCGCGCTTCAATAAGATTCCGCAGTACATTATCATAATTTAACCGAATTTAACGTTTACCGGCTTGCATTATACATTGCTAGCGGGCGTGGAAAACTTTTTGATCGGAAACATCTAAGTACGAATGTTTAATTTGGGTTTCGTTTTTTGATTCGGCGGCATACTGCCGAAACTAAGAGCGAAACCGACTTTACTGAAAGTGCATTCAGGTGTTTTCGCACTTTATCGGAACGGAACGAACGAGTCTCCTAACCTATAAGTATCCTCCTTCAAACAACGTACAGCCTCAACTTCAGGGGACGTAGTAAGCCTTCCCGAAGAGCGAAACCTATGCTCGGGCCCTCTCCGTGAGTAGCGGCGCTGCCGTGAAACAAATGACTACACCACGATGGCAACTCAAAAATGCCATCGATTCGACAGAAGAAGATCGCTACATAGTGGACTATGCATTCCACTCATACGTAAGTACCAAATGATCAGGTAATACTGGTGATACGTTCATCATGCGTACAGCCAAAGAGTGGAACGTCCTGCCCGAATCTGTGTTTCCAGATAGCTAATAACTTGGAAGTCTTGAAGACTAGAGAGAATAGGTTAACTTCTAGACAAGCCTGGTCCATCGTCGACTACACTTCATCACTTCATCACTTAACAACAGGTGAGACGTGATCAAACGCGAGCCTATCACTACATATATAAGACAAAGTCGCGTTCTCTGTCCCTATATCCGTATGTCCATATGTCCTTTTGTATGCTTTGATGGATTTGAAATCCGTTTGATTTTGATGTGGTTTTTTTCGGTGCGTCACCCTGTTTTTGCAACATTTTTCACTTCTGCTCCGCACCAGTTGGTTGTAGCATGATGTTATATGCATATAAACCTTCCTCTTCAATCACTCTATCTATTAAAATAAACCGCATCAAAATCCGTTGCGTAGTTTTAAAGATTTAATCATACAAAGGGACATAGGGACAGTAAACGCGACTATGTAGTGATTAAACATGCCACTATCTACGGTGATGGCCGAATTATAAACGCACGTAACCAGACAAGTCGTAGATTATTCACTTAATAGTTTATTACGGTGATAATTTTTATGTAATGCACCCTTACAATGTGCATGTACATACATGATTGTGGGTTATATAATGAATTGCACAATTCCTGTATAGGTTGTTACACTTTCAAAGCCTAAGAAAGTGGTTCTAGCCTTAGTTGGATAACGTAAAGTATATTTAGTTTTCCAAAATTAAAAGTTTATTCTAAACATAACATAACATAAACTTACGCCTATATTCCCGAAAGGGTAGGCAGAGGTGCAGTAATTAGATATTTATATATAAACTAAAAATTAAAGAAAAAATTAAAACTAACAAGACTTAAATTAAAAGACGATTACGACGCTTTTTAAATTAAAAGCTAATTGGTTATTTCGTTTATAAGTACGACAAGTTTGATCCGTATTCGCTTTTTGCACAAAGTAATCAATTATTTCTATTCTGTTTTCACGCCGAAAATAAAAATAATGTGTATATAAATTATACACATTATTTAAGTCGGTGTAAATTATAGTAAATTTTTGATTTCGTCTATTTGTCAGTATTAGACATACATTTATTATCTAGTTATACTAATATTATAGAGAGGAAAGATTTGTTTGTTTGTAACGAATAGGCTCCGAGACTACTGGACCGATTTCAACATTCTTTCACCTCTAAAAAGCTACAATATCTAGGAGTAACATAGGCTATATATCATCACGCTACCATCCAAGGGAATGGAGTAATATTCATGAATCTCAATCGATCCGGTAAATTTCTATACATTGGCGCTAATATTGACAGCAAGGAAAAGTAGTATAGAGAGGCAAGTAGAGAATCAAGTAGAGTCGTACAACACGATAATCGACATCCACGCGCACGGAGCCGCGGGCAACAGCTAGTTATTACTATGGAGGGGACGTAGTAAGCCTTCCCTCCTCCCCTAGTAAACCTATGCTCGGGCCCTCTCCATGAGTAGCGGCGCAGTCGTGAAACAAATTACTATACCACGATAGCAAATCAAAACTGCCGACTCGGCAGAAGAAGTCTACATGAAAATACTATTGGCAACCGTAAGTGGAAATATCATTGGCAAAACAATTAAAGTAAGGTGAAATAACAGATAAATTTAAGTCGGGTCGAATAAGGAAATTGTTGAAATTGGGTCAAATAGTGAAACGAAGTCGGAATAAATCCTTGAAGAGGAGCAATTACTGGCAGTTGACAACTTGAATATCAATCACAGAAGGCGTTTTGGAAAAATCAAATGATTTAAACCAATTAGAGGTAAATTTATATTTTAATTTCAACGTAATTAGTCGGATACTCTCTAAGACGCGCTTGCGTGGAACGCACGTAATTTCCTTGCGATTTACACAGCATAGCAAGGAATCGGGCCAATTTTTTTTCCAAAGGACTATATCCAAAACTGGCCTTCCATGGACACGATGTACGCAAATGTAGCTATTGATCAATAATCATGTTTAATTTTTAACGAACTAATAATGATTTCTTGGAGTATCAAGATACATCTTTAAATAATTAGTATTTACTCAATTAGCTTCCTGAAATATATATTACTTTACTCTTGGAACCATCTTTCTCTTTTCCCTAATGCTAAAATGTTGCCAGTTATACTAAAGAACATAATCGATTTTTGATTTGAGACATATGATTATATCGATACAGAGTAAATGTATGGGACACCAGAGTTTCATAACGAATTTATAGATTGACTTGATATAGGTATTGATTTGAAACCTATGACTAATTGATACTTAAAAAAAAGATACATAAAATAAGTGATATTGAGTACGCGTCGACTGTGACTCGAATGCGAACGTGAACTGATTCGATGTGATAACTGGTGAAGGATTTTCATATTATAATAGCCTTCCGCTCGCATTGAAGTCGGTTCTACTCAACGATCAAACATAAGATTTTTAAGAATGACTACGAAAACGTACAGATATGTCAGTAATTAAGTATTATACTCGGTTAATAATAGGCTTATTTATTTAAGTATTTATTAGACTCTTATTACTCGTATTGCGCTCTTGTCATGACAACAATTTGGTTTTTGAGCTGGGCACGGTACCAAGATAATGTAATCCACATGCCTAATGCCTGGGTAATGTTTTAATAACTTATAAATCCGAAAAATAAAGAAATAATGAATACAGCTAATGTTAAATTATCAAAAAATTACTAAATGCTATGGTCAATATATAATATGAATGATGAATTCTGATACAACCATATGATGTTTTTTTATTTCTTACTAGTATGAACTACCAAACCTGTATCATATTTGCCCAATTATTATCTGTCCATATCAGGCCAAGTGCTTATACACGTTGGACACTGTCCTTTATCTAACTTGCTACCTTTTCGGTTCGGAATTTATTTTCGGCATACCCATTTTATGTAAAAGTTCCAGACTGGTGGCAATAGGCTCGCCAAAAGAAAAAAGAAATTTGGCTGGCAAAAAGATATTTAGATCGGAAAAAGTGAATTGAAATAGTTATTTGAGACAGTTAACTTCATTATATAGATTGGGTGGAGTGGAGTTATCAAAAACTATGTTTTAAAATGACTGTGACATGATTTCTTGAGACCGATAGTTCGAATGGCTCCTACTCTCACCCCAAAGATAGGATATAGGAGAATTTAGAATGCTTCAGACGTGGTTTGTAGCTCAGCTGTTTTCAACTGGACGATTTCCCCTATAAGGGAAAAATCACAGGTTCGAGTCCGGTCGAAGCGCTTACTTTTTCCGACTTTGAAATAGTACCTATTCCAATACTGATTTCCTAACGCGGTCCATAGAACGCCTAAAACATCAGCGTTCAAAATCTCTTTAACGTAACAATTACTTATGATAACTCGATTATAAATCGAATGCAGTCATTAATCATAACTCGATAGGACTTTTATCGATACAATAATGTCACGGAACACGGCCACAGATATACCGCATTCTAGACTAGTAAATAAAATGGATCTATACTTGTGAACCGTATAGTATAAGCTGGTGCATTAAAGAAAGGTTTTATAAATGGCGGCTTGTACTTGCGTTGACGGAAAGTACAGCTAGCATATAAAATTTCAAATATTTTTCTTTTCATATGAAAAATAATAAAAACAAGACCGGGTCGTAATAATTTCCAACTAGCTGCGGCCGGCGGCTTCGCCCGTGACACGTGACGGCATCTATTTTTGTTTTCATCGGAAACAGTACCTACTTTTACACATAGAGTCCTTTTAAACGCACATTGAGTCCTTTCATCCTGAAAAAGGAACGTATATCACATTCTATAAGCAGGATCATGCAAGATCATGATGTTGGTTAAAATATAGAACTAACATTATTATGAACAACGGTCTTGTTTATATTTTTTTTAAACTGAAAAAAAAAAAATATTTGTATGCTAGGTGTACTATCTGTCAACGCAAGTACAAGCCGACATTTAAGAATCCTTTCTTTTATGCATCGCATCAAGAGCACAGAGCGTGGAAGAAAATAAAGATCAATATTTTTTTTGTGTTGACGGTACGCGCGTGAGTGAGTATAGACAGTGCTAGTGTGCGAGCGAGAGGAAGTGATAACGTCCGCCATTTATAAAACCTTTCTTTAATGAACCAAGTTATACAAAACTTGTATTTTGTTTGTTGCATAAAGTAATTCAATAAAACTTCAATTCAATTAAAAAGTTTTTTTTTTCATAACATGCATGTTCAGCAACGTAACACGTTTTGTATCACATCTTTATGAATAATCGTCTATCGCAGTCCACTGCTGGACATTGGCCTCTCCCAATATTGGGAGAATTTGGCCTACTGTTCCCATACTGGCCAGACAGTTTAGTACAGGAATTTAATAATAAAAACCAGGTAGCCTAGAGGCACCGCGGTAGCCTAGAGGCACCGCGGTAGCCCAGTGGTATGGGTAATGGACTGCTGAGACGAGGTCTCGGGTTCGATCCCAGGTTTACCATGGCACACACCAATGACTGCGATGCTTTTCGAAGTTATGTGTGTATTTATCGCAGGTTTATAAGTGCCCGGTTAATGGTAATAGGCTCGCCACCTATTACATTTGGGACCTAACTATAAAACTGGCGAAATGTGGGTGCTAGTGCTCTACCTACCCCTTCGGGGATATAGGCGTGATAATATAAAAAATATATAATAATTCGAGCTTTTCTTCTCTCGCGGTGATATTGTTTATGTTTTCCGTTAGTCGCCTCTTACGACACCCTTCGTATGAGATGGGGTAGTGAGCATTCGTTCTCCGTCACCCCAAGTCACATCTAGTATTTAGATAATTATCTGTGGACTCAACTGACATTTGTGTGAATAATAATATCGACAATCGTTAATCGTAACGACTGTCATTATCGATTATATTGCCGACAAATATGATGTTAAATAGCTCAATATTATTTCTTTTTCGTATAATGTTACCAACTTGTAATGTCAATCGATTAGCAAATATTGTTTTGTAAGTTTGTAATACCTACGTTTTTGATCTGTAAGCTCTTAACTTTAATGTATTTTTTTATTTATAAGAATATGGTGCAAGTTTGATACATTAGTGTGTGTTAAATATTGGTGGTTAATTTTGAACAACTTTTATATTACTTATTAAATTGTCGTATCGATTTGAAAGATCCGGTATGTGACATTCGAATAACCGCACAGTAATCAGAATCAGAATCAGATTCTGATTCTGATTCTGATTCTGATTCTGATTCTGATTCTGATTCAGTAATTGAACTTCATCGAGCTGTTCTGGTGTTGGAGTCAGGATAATAGATAGTAGTTCTAATACCTACCTATATATTGGTAAGCATATTTCACAGCTACTATAGACCTATAGGTATTAACTGTGGTCAGAAAATGTTCTCAAAATGCGCTCTTTACGCGCATTACCTACGCGTTTTTGGACTGTCTTTTGAGGATAGTAGGTGCAACGGTGGTGGAACTTGTGGACGATCACAAATCTTCAAATCACAGATTATATCGAAACAATCCGCGCGTCCGGGTATCGTTTCTCCCCTTTCGGTCTTTTAGGTCCAAGCCGATAGGTATGGTAGGCCCCTTGAACTGTGGCTCATTTTCCATCGTTAAGCATCATACATATTGGAAAGGCCCTGAATCACCCCAGCAAACCCGAGACAACGTGCGGTGTTAGCCGGTTCCAGCGCAGAGGCATCTGTGGAGATTTTCGCATGAAAATGCCGACCCTTATGTATGTACGTTTTAAGTAACATCTTTTGTTTATACCACTTAAGTGGCAAACGAGCACACGACCCACCTGATGGAAAGCGGTCACCGTGGCCTATGTACGTTTACAACACCAGGGGCGGCCACCAAAACCGGTGGAGGTGATTATGTCGGACTCGAACCCACTAAATCGCACGCCGTCCATGAGTCCTTGATTGCCGGAGGTGAGATTATACAAGACATATCTCTTGCACCCCGGCAGACCCGGAGACATCTCTGCAGACCCAGGTACATCTCTAAAATCTATTGTAAACTTGGAACTCTCCTTACTATTTCGAAACATTATAAAGTTGTAAGATCAAAATAAAACCGGTTTCGACTGACCCGATGTTCGCGATAGCAATCGGAATGTGATAATAATCGATAGATGATTCTTCATGAACGTTAAGCCGTATATAGACATTATGAGGCGCCAAAATACCTAGTCTAAAACTATATTAGTCTTAGATACAAATATGGTGTAGGGCGTTTACCTAGCCAGAACTTCGGGGTCAACGCCGTCTCTACGGTAGACCAGCTGACTTTTTTTATACCACTCAGGTGCCAGATAAGCACACGGCTCACTTGATAGAAAGCAACCGTTTGCAACACCAGAGGCGTCACACTTATGCTGCCGTAGAAACCTTCCAACCCATCCTTTCTAAAAAAAGCTTCCGAATTCAAGCCTTGTTGGCTTTTTTTGCCTATGCGGAAATCCCTCGCCGAAATCACCGTGGATGATATGTGGTATTCGAATCAACTAATATCGGACGGCCATCTCGGGTCTTCAGTTGCCGTGCTAGGCTGCAGTGCTAAGGGTGATATCCTTCACGCCACGGCTGACCCAGGACCATTGAAGGCCCTCTCGAGTGTAAGACTACGGTGTCCACATTTTTCCCCGGATAGGGGGAAGTCAGCATCATGCTGCCGCCGCGGCCTGCTTCTACTAGCTGCCAACCCCAGACCGAGGTCATTCTGCAACCTGTGCCGCCGACTGGGCCGGCCCAGAATCTTCTCCAAATCGTCTCGCCGCCTGTTCTTCTCCCTACTTGACTAAGCTTATTAAGTCGGTAGAGATATATTATTACTAGAAATAGCCTCCAGGAATGTGGTATCGACGACGATTTTTAAATCATTATCATTTTAACCGACTATAAGCATAACTTTTATGTAGGTACAACTCAGCGAGGGTTATGTCGGACTCGAAGCGGCTAAAACCACACGAGACGAGAAACTGGCGCTTAAATTAGCTCTTCTTTCGGCACAGAAGCTTTCTTAACTTTCCACGGTCCCCTTACCACATCTTCAAGAAGGGCATTAGAAGTTTTCTATAGGGTCAGTAGCAGAAGTGTGATTGCATACATGTAGGTTCCTCTCCCTGGAGCCCTAACCAACAGTAGCTTGGTCCCTGTACCCAATACCGGTGGGCTACTATTTTTTTACTTTTTTTTAAATAGATGTTTTTATATATGTATTTAAAAATGTAATTAAGAAGTATATTGTTATAAATAAAAAGGAATAATATTATGAATATTAATTGACATAAAAATGCAAGTAATATATTTTTAATTTACAATTGTTTAACCCTCTACTTCATATGAGCCCATATATGGTATGGCGACTTTATTGTCGTTTTATTTCCAAACGAATACTAATTAAGTCATTCTACATTGTTAAATCCATGTAATGGTTAAGTAGCAATAACAAAAAGCACTAAGCTGGTCTATGGTTTGATGACATTTCGAAAAAACGTTACTTTTGCGCGGGTAGTCAGTGAAACAAAAGACGACTGTCTGAGGGACATTTTTGAGTATCAAAAACAAAATCGAAACATAAGTATTCATAAAACGTATAATTATATTTATAAAGTCAATACTTCCTTCTTCAACTATAAACAATTATTTTCTCACTTTTTACGTATTTATTATGGTTTTCATCCACTTTTATGTCAATACCATATATGGGCTCATATGCAGTACGACGAAAATACGTTTGGACATATGTGGTATCGTATGCAGTCAAACAAAAAATTTCAAAGTAGAAAAGGAACATTTCATGCTCGTAATATCTAATATAAACAGGAGTAATGTAATATTTTTTATTATTAGTCGTGGAATGTAACGAGACAGTTTCTTTTATCATTGTAGCATAGAAAAACTTTGCATTTTGAACATTTAGTGTATGTCTTCATAGAACATACGCGTTTTTTCTACCACATAGGCCAATGTCCAATATTGTCTGAAATGTCGCATGAGAGCGCTCCTGAAGATGCCTCGTGTAGAGACGAAACACGTAGTGTCGAGGTTTCTCCTTCGCACTTGCGGAATATTGCACAATAAATTACAACATCTCTACTCTGGTAAGAAGTCTTTTACCTGCTTTGAAGAGGGCGGTTTGATATTCCAATTTATATTGTTATAGTTAGAGTGTTGAACCGTGGGTGAGTGGTGGGCCCCCCTCCCTCCCCCAATATATATATTTAAAAAAAATATTATATTACTCCTGTTTGTCTGAGATATTACGAGTATGTAATGTTCCTTTTCTACTTGGTTATTTTTTTGTTTGACTGCATACGATACCATATATGACCGAGCAAGTTTTTGTCTAAGTGCATACGAGCCCATATATGGTATCGTAGTTTTTTTTGGACATTAAACTACTTATTTATTTCATTTCGATTTATTTGTCTTAATATTGTTTAAATAAAGCAATATCCACGAAGAAAAAATTTTTTTTTCATCTCCCTAATAATTCATGCAGTAGAGGGTTAACGTTTTTATTACACATTCTTTCTTAATGTAAACGTTATTAGCAGTAAAGTAATTATATTTGACCTTAATTGTAAAACTAGTAATAATAAAATGAACAGACGTTTTTGATAAAATATATACATTATTATTATCATTATTATTACTGGTGCTGGCAATTTTGTGGTTTTACAATATCACATTCACCTTTATAATAGGTTTATTTAAGGCTTCTCGGGGTTTTCAAGTCCAATCTAACTCTGAAATAACCTGTGTAATTTTCATAACAGGTATCCGCGAAATACAAAGACCACATTTCTGATACTCTCCAAGACGTTAATTGGTGGTTCTTGTGTGGCTAAGCACGTAATTAATTTCCTTGCGATTTACACCGTAAGGCATTGCGTCAATTTTTTTCCGTTTCCAAATTTACCTGCAAAATTTTCGGTTAGGAATTTATTTTCGGAATACCCATGTTTCTACAAAGTGCCCGATTCGTGGCAATAGGCCTATTAGGACGTGGGACCGAAAATCATAGTTGGCGAAATGTGGATGTTTAATACACCTCTACCTACCCCTTCGGGGATTACAGGCGTGAGCAAATATATATTTATGCATGTATATTTGCAAAGATATTTGCTGTGAAAGAGCTACCAATTGCTCAATTCTCGCTAACAACTGTTTCCACTACATTTGCGAGTGAACGTATATAGTTCAAGATCGCTGTGGCAACACTATCTTGTATTTTGCATATAACACGATCAAGTAATGTATAACATAAATATGTAACGTAACACCAAATATTAAGATTCATTTTCAAATGTCAGAATAATTTCATCTCGATTCTCTAGGTGTCCGTTGGCAAAATTAATTCTTTGCGGCTTTTAAACCTTAATTATATGCAATTAATGTTTATAATTGACTGTGATTGATAATTTTTGCCACCGTTTGGCAATAGTTGTTTTTTGACGCGCGTAAGTGCGCTTGATCGGCTAATATCACTGAAAATAAAAGTAATTTCAAAGTTAATAATCAGTTTTTATTTTATTTTTCACCGATTTATGGCACTTCACTTCGCCTGATGTTAAGCTGAAGGCAAAGTCTCATGAAAAAGGATCACCGTTGCAATCGCGTACAGTGTAACAATGGTGGCGCTCAGCTTGACGCGAGTTTTCACGTCCCGCCTAAAGGACCCGGGACTGTAGGAAGAAGGAAACACGTGCGCCGGCAAGGAATTCCAAGACTTAATGGTGCGGCAGAGGAAAGACTCACCGAACCGCTTGGTTCTTGTTGTTGGTTGGGACGGTTATGGTTGAATGAACTTATTTTGTAAACATTATGTAGGTAATAAGTACATCGTCTTTATCAAGTTTAATAACTCCGGACGTGAATACCTATGGCGGGGTATTATAAGTGTGATGTGTGTGTGTGTGTCTGTGGTATTGTAGCTCCCGAACGGATGAACCATGGAGAATTGAAGTAAGCGGAGTTGTTGCAAAGGCAATTGAGTCATAAGAATTCAATCGAGACGAACGGGCGCGGTAATGTTAGAAAGGGACGAAGTTTAGGCTCTGACGTCACTCATCAGTTCTCGTGTCACGGCATTGGGTACGGATGTCATTTTTCTTAAAAAAATTGCAGAATAAAATAGTTTTCATCGTGTTCCGTCATGAAGTATGTGGTGTCAGGGTGTAAAAATTGTACAGCAAAACTGTCTAAACATACTGATGGTGTAGCATTTCATCTGTAAGTCCCCTGGATTTATATTTTAATTTTTATAAAAAAAATACCCTAATAGAACCATCTAGTGGAGAATAGATGTAAGTAATCTTGTCTTTCATGTATCGTAGTTGTAATAATACTCAATGCATACTGTGAAATTTTCACCACAGTCATTTTGTCTTAGTTCAATAATGATTTCAAAAATGTCGTTTTATTTATAAATAGTTAATTTAACTGAAATTTTAAATTTTAAATAAAGTTAACTAGGCCATCTACCGGGCTATGACTAAACCATGTAGAGAAACTAAATGGTTTGCCCTTATACCAACAGATGTTCCAATTTTCAAAAACAATACCCCTATTTAAAATAAGTGTTGTTTATTATTATAGCTTCTATATTTACTTCTAAATGCAATATTTATTCTTCAAAAATGGGCTGAGCGAGTAATTTATAATTTGGGCCCAAGAATCTTCCTCCGAGATAAGTTTAAGGAAATAAACATTCATAACATAGATAGTTCTAGAATGCTTTGTAGCGCTTAGTGGCCAGTAGTCAAACTACAATGAAAATTGCATGTCACGTTTGTTTCCAGTTTCACTATGTTCTGGTAGATGGATTTCTTGGAAGTAGGAGGGGTTTAAACAGAGGGGTACAAACACGCGGGTGGAGGGGTGTGATTACATGTCCCCGCGCGTCTCCCTTCACACCCGCAACTGGCCACGCATTTTTGTATAGAGAAATCTAACTGTTACATCTCCGTCATCTATATAGTTCGGTCCTCCGTGGGATGAACCGATTTCGTTGTAGTTTTTTTCTGTTTAAACTCGGGTATAATCTCAGTTATTGGTATGTTTGATGACATCCGTCCAAGATGGCCGCAGTCACAAAATGGTGATTTACCTTTTAATACTTCACTACGCCTTCAATATGGATATAAATTTAAAGTGCTTAGATCAGATTTAAAAAAAAATATACCTACCTAAAACAAAAATTAAATACCTGTCGAACAAAACATAACATAAACTCACGCCTATATCCCCGTAGGGGTAAGCAGAGATGCTAACACCCACATTTCGCCAGTTTATGCTTAAATCCCAATGTAGCAGGTGGCGAGCCTATCGCCATTAACCGGGCACTTATATACCTGCGATACATACACACATAACTTCGAAAAGCATCGAAAAGTCATTGGTGTGTGCCATGGTAAAATCTGGGATCGGATCCGAGACCTCGTCTCAGCAGTCCATTACCCATACCACTAGGCTACCGCGATACCCGGTACCGATACCTGTCGAAGACAAGACACAGCGCTTGAATTTTTAAACTGACAAGATTTCCAAAAAATATTGGGTTAGGGGACGTCTCGTCCTAGTCTTATACTGGAACCAGGGACCAAATTGACTTTATCTAATTTGATAGTGGTAAACTGGACCTGAATCCAACTGATTCAGTATTCGGGACCATTATACCATTCAATTTCTAGGGGTTTATTGGTTCTTGTTGAATCTGGGGCCGTAATGTGTACCGCAGGCGAAAATAGTCAGGAAGCAATGAATTATGTATAATTTGTAATAAATATCGGCACTCGTAAACCTCATTGGAATACTAATAAGTTTCTAAATCAACAGGAAGTTTATTTTCCTCATCTGGCGGATCGTAAATATCGTGAATCCACACGTTGATTAGGATGTATAGCTGAGAAAGCACAGTCATACACGGAAAACTCATTTATTTCTAAGTGGAAAACGGTATGGGTAATGGACTGCTGAGACGAGGTCTCGAGTTCGATCTCAGGTTTTACCATGGCACACACCAATTTTCTTTTCGATGCTTTTCGAAGTTATGTGTGTATTTACCGCAGGTTTATAAGTGCCCGGTTAATGGCAATAGGCTCGCCACCTATAACATTGGGAACTAAAGATAACCTGGCGAAATGTGGGTGCTAGCACCTCTGCCTACTCCTTCGGGGATACAGGCGTGAGTTTATGTTATATTATGTTATGTTATATGGTAAAGTAGCCTTTACTTTACCTCTCTATAATATTTTTGTAACTCAAATAAATGCAATAGTTTTATTGAGTAGGATCATCGATCAAAAACAGGAATACCTAGTATAACATCTTGTAGTATTTAATCATTTTTTAAGATGCAAGAATTCGCGAAAATTAAACCACAGGTAACATAAATCACCAAGGGCATTTGACTAGCTTTTTAATTCTACACTAATCTATACTAATATACACTAATTATTATAAAGAGAAACGATTTGTGTGTTTGTAACGAATAGGCTCCGAAACTACTGGACCGATTTCAATAATTCTTTCACCTATGAAAAGTTACAATATCTACGAGTAACATAGGCTATATATCATCACGCTACCATCCAAGCTAGTCGGTAATAAAATGGCTAAACCTTAATTTATTTTATATAATTTACATACGGTCGCTGGAGCAAACGAGTCCTCGAGTGGAGACCGCGAGAAGGCAAACGGAATGTAGGACGCCCCCTAGCTAGATGGACTGATGACCTGAAAAAGGCGGCTGGGACAGACTGGATGCGGAAGGCGGAGGATAGGGAGCAGTGACGCACATTGGGAGAGGCCTATGTCCAACAGTGGACTGCGATAGGCTGATTGATTGATTGATTGATTGATTGATTGATTGATTGATTGATTGACTATATAAATGGTGTGCGGAATCAAATTTAAGTCACAACGTAGTATTACTATTATTTATTGTGTTGTGTGTACTTTTATAGTTTCTAGTGGTTACTTCTAGACGAAATTCTTGACGACCTCTGAAGGCGCGGTGCCAGTGAACGCGACTGCTACGCAGGGGGCGCGGGTTCGATCCTAGCTCAGCGCAATTATTTGTGTGCATGAATATATCTATTTGCATTAGTTTGGGTGTTTGTATATACGGGGTGCAAGGGGAACACTCGTCAAGCCGAAGGCGCCTGGTACTATGTGTTTATTTACAAAAAAAATCTAAGTATGTTTATACACATTCCAGAAACCCTAAGCTATGCTTACATTGCTTACCATGGATCTAGATGGCGTTGTATAGATTGTCCTATATTATATTATAATTATTTATTATTCTTTCTCTGTCACTACATAGTTATTATTTCAATAGATATGCACAAAACGGAATGCACATCTCTTTAAACATATACCTAAGTATCAGTAATGCTGTTACGCATCAATTTATGAACAAAACTTACATCCAAGCTAGTTTAGATATAGGTAGGTACGTGGGCCTAAAATAAACAGAAGATAGCAATATTTATTTTAAATCAATATTGTGTTCAATTAAACCATGACATAATTTTTATGAATGGAATACGCAAAAGAGTAATGCATTCTCGTCTATTTTGAAGCTATAAAGGCGTTATTACACAGAACTAGTCACTAATAAGGTAAGTTTAAATTCCATTTGCATGTTTTAATTCATTACTCAATTTTATTAAGGTTCCTTTCCTAATATAGAATTGAAATTTCCAAAAATATCAAACTAAATAGAAAGTTCATTTTCAAATTTTGTAGTAATTAGCAATTTTTTTATTTCCAATATCCGCTTAAACGTATACATATAGATGAGAATTTCTACCGTCAAAAATTCAAAAATAAAGACGAGGAATTCAGTCCAACCATCTGGCTACTCTACTATGACTAATAAGTACTCCCTAGATATACATACATATGCTCACGTCCGCAATCCCCGAAGTGGTAGGTAGAGGTGTATTAAACACCCACATTTCGCCAACTATGATTTTAGGCCTCACGTAATAGAGGGCGAGCCTTTTGCCGCCAACCCGGCACTTTCACCACCGACTTCAAGAAATAGGGTCACCATTACAGACACGATGTTACAAAGGTCAGCTCACTTAGCTAGATGGACTCATCTAAAGTTTTTCAGGCTCCGCTTAAAGGACACGTGATCCGTGACTGTAAGAAGTGTCCTTCTGAGGTGTACTGGTAAAAAAAAAACCAAGATACTGTATAATGCGACAAAGAAAATGCGTCGCTTATCGTTTCGTTCTTCATTAATTAATTGTATTGTTGAATAGATAGATTGATTCTACTTACAAACATAACATAAACTCACGCCTTTATCTCCGAAGGGGTAGTCAGAGGTGCTAGCACCCACATTTCGCCAGTTTATGTTTTAGGTTCAAATAGGTGGGTGAGCCTATTGCCATTAACCGGGCACTTAAAAACCTGCGATAAATACACACATAACTTCGAAAATCATCAAAAAGTCATTGGTGTGTGCCGTGGTAACCTTGGATCGAACCCGAGACTTCGTCTTAGCAGTCCATTACCCATACCACTAGACTACCGCGAGATTGATTCTAAAAGTTTGAAAATAAAGATTTCACTTGTACCGTCTGAACCAGGCTTTATGCATTTTACATTGCAGTCACGTATACAGCAATGACCGAGTTGGCACCCCTTTAATATGCACAGCCGCATCGCTACTTAACATTCTGACGTTATTTTATGTGTTATTATATTTATTGTGACATAACGGAATGCACATCTTTTTACTTCTTCGTTTAGAAATACAATAGGGATGACGACTACTTGTCTTGTATTCTCGAAAACACTAGCTGCTACTCGCGGCTCCGCCCGTGTGAATGTCGGTTATACCGCAGTGCAATATATGTCGCTTCCCAATGGTGAAAAAATTTTTGTAATTGGTACAGTGCCTTTTTAGTTTATACATTAGAAACATGATACACACACAAATATAATTTTTATTCTTTATAATATAAGTGTAGATAATGACCTGCTAAAGTGAAGTTTAATTACAACAATTAGTTTTAAAGATATTTAATTTTGAAAGTTGTATATTTTGAGCTAAAGGAAAACGCTCTACACAACGCTCTTACAAAATCCTTCCTCCCCAATATATTTTGCAATGCAAAACCGTCGACGTCATGCCTTCTTAGCGCCTAGTGCCAAATGCATGGAGCTGGGAGCGCAAGAGAATATCAGTAGGATATATCTCTGCGTTTTCACCTGTATAGTAGTTGATAATAAAAGTAATCACTACATAGTCACTAGACATAGTATAAAATAAAGTCGCGTTCTCTGTCGCTATTTTTCTTGTCCCTTTGTATGCTTAAATCTTCAAAACTACGCAACGGATTTTGATGCGGTTTATTTTAATAGATAGAATGGTTAAATAGGAAGTTTTATATGTACATAACATCATGCTACGACCAACAGGTACGGAGCAGGAATGAAAAATGTTGCAAAAACGGGGTGACGCAGACGAAGTTGCACGGGTCAGCTAGTTACGAGAAATGTAAAAAAAAATCTAAAAATAAGTTTTTTGGACAATGTTTTGGAAATTGGAACTCAATTTGATTGTCTGTCTGTATGTTGTCTATATTTGGACCAACTTTGAGAACTAAAAATAGTGAAAAGTAATAGTTTCAGGTTAATTACACAATAATTTATTTTACAATGCATATTTTTCACTAAAGACAGATTTCTACCGAAGTTGAGAGACCGGCTCTGTTTTTATACTTTGTTTTGAAAGGCATTCTTACACTGGGCTTCAAAAGTTCCTCATACACTGGGCTCCAAAAGTTCCTAAACACCTTAAGATCCATTATTCTATGACAGCCGTAGTATAATTCAACCAAAAAGTAATATAGACAGCGTTAATAAAATAAATTAGATTGAAATTTTGTTTTTTGTAAGAAAATAAGTAAACTCATACAAGTACTAGACTAAATTTGATTTTGTTAATGAGTAGATTTATAATTCAGTAGCTTCTAATTAGTGGTAGTTGTGTAATGGCATCACATCATACAATTTTAGTTCCTAATTTTCCAGGCAATTTTGGAGCCCACTGCACGTTTTTTATGTCTTTTTTAATATGTTCTGCAGAGGGTAGTTCGGTTGACCTCCTGGGGTTCAAGTTAGACCAACTATGACAACACAAGAGGCTCAAATATGGTGTCAATTCCTAATTACATACTGATAAAAACTATAATTAAACAAAAACTTCAAAGAATAGCCAGCTTACTTTTAATGAATCATTTCCTACTGTACACTTCACGCAAATAAATCTATAGTAATTACTACTAGTAGTACTTGAACCACAGCTTGAACGCAATGCGTCGGTAGTTTAGTGATTAGGGACTCCATGACGGTATCCCCCGTCCTAATTAAGCAGTCCGGCTGAGGAAGTACCTCCGCCCTACAGAATACCGCGGCTAATAATAACCTTGTGTTGTGTTTCCGGTGGTGAGTAGGTTAGCCAAAGCTCACTGGAAAGATTTTGTGTTGTCAGTGGGAAGACCGAGAAACCCTTCTTTGTCTTCTGAACTGACAGCACAGAAACCGTCTCCCCTCCCCCCTTCTCCTACCTCCCTCTTTTCTTTATGATCGGCAGCACCCCTGGAGTGGCAAACGTCCATAGCCCACAGTAACAACTTTCCATCAGGTGGACCGCGTGCTTGTCTGCCTCCTAAGTGGTATAAAAACAAGTCTGCCTCACGATTGAGAGCTCCCGGGTCGAATCCTGACCACACTACCGACGTGGACCCACTTCTAACACAGGCCATTGAACTTAGCTGGAGGGGCTAGAGGGAATATTAGTAATTTAGGTTGCTAATATTTTTTTAAGACTCGCCCCCTGTTACGTAGAACCGAAAATTATAGTTGTAAACATTTTCAAGAAGGCAGCCGGTGGCAAAATCCTTCCTCTTATAAGAACGCCAATGGTATAAAAAACATGTCTGTCATGGCTTGTCTTAGCAGAGCAAGCCAGCAGTAATCAGTTTATAAGGACCCGCACACGCTCAAGCTGTGGAATGGAATGAACTACCAACCGTGGTTTTCCAGAGCGACTACAATATGGGGTTCTCCAAGAAGGGTTTTACAAGGTGTCTACAAAGTCGGCAGCGCAAGTGTAACGACTCTGATGTTGCAAACGTCCATAGGCCTCGGTGACCACTTTCCATCAGGTGGGCCGTGAGCTTTTTATGAAACGTCAATTTGACTTCACCTCCACCAGGAAAGAGGGTCACCATTACAAACACGTAAAGTGTTACAATGGTGGCGCTCAGCTTGACGGCCTCATCAGATGCTTTTTCACGCCCCGCTTAAAGGACCTGGGACTGTAGGAAGAAGGAAAGTAGTATAAAAAAGGTATTTTGTCACCATTGCACTACCTACTCCTTCGGCACCGTAACGGCGTGTTAGTATGTATGTAGTAATGTAAACTTATAATAACAATATGCGAACATTAATTCTTAAAACTGTACAGTCATGCCTAGTACAATTACACACATTTTTTACGGATTATTTCTTCATTTCCGTATGTTAAAGTCAAAAACCTTTGTGGACGTAAACAAATCGTTTACAATCAAACAAATAACATTATAACAATCGGATAAATACCTCCAATAAGAAAACAATACATCTTTTTAAAGTATAGATATTCGTTATTCTGAAGTCACAATAAACTTTACGTGATAATAAATCAGTATAATCTGTATTCACGCTATCAGTTCAAAAACATTAATTTTATGTGGATGGAAGCTTCTGAACACTTATAATTATGCATAACCATTTATGGAGTGTTACTGACGCTCATCTTTTATTTTTGTATATTTTTTCATACCACTAAGGTGGCAGACAAGCACACAGCCCACCAGTTGGGAAGCGGTCACCGTGGCCTATAGGGCGTCACACACGTGCTGCCTACCCTGTAGAAACCTTCTAATGCCCTTCTTGAAGAACCCCATATTGTAGTCGCCTGGGAAAACCACAGCAGGGAGTTCATTCCACGCTTGAGCGAGCGCGGGATGAAACTCCTTTCATACCGCACAGTGCGCACCGTTTCCGGTCGTAGTGTGTGAGGATGAACTCCCTCTCTATTATAACTTTTTATTATAACTTTTTTTTGTTGTAAAGACACAGTTAGTAACGTTACTGTGATTGACGTCGGAAGTGTCATGTACCGCGTAGGCGAAGTCGGCTTTATACGATATATTTATTGATCGATAAACGTTATTTATAGTTTAAATCAATGTTATAAAACAAATAAGTACTTCACAGTCATAAATGTCATGACATTGTAACTAGGCATATAAGTTTTAATAACACGAGTTTCTCTGGAAAAGCTTATTAGAAAATAGCTAGATGGGAAGTGATATAATTTATATAAAGAAAGTTCTGGATATCGAGAGAAGCGTGTAAATGTTTAATATTTGTTGGATAATCAATTTACATATTTTTTTTGTATACACACTCTTCTTGTGCATTAAATTTTGAAGCAATTAATATGTTCACTATTAAAATCTATTCAGATTGGATGAACTGTTTTGATTTTTGGCACGTCAATTTGACTTCTGTCCGCCTGATAGTTACGAGTAGCTGTAGGCAAAGTCTCGGGAAAGAGGGTCACCATTACGTATAGTGTAAATTACACCAACACGTATAGTATAGTATGTTTGGTAAGTGTTTTCTTTCCACCGGCTTTGGCGTACATTAGCAGTGGCCTATGTCCAGAACTCTAATAGGTTAATTCTTCATTTGCCTAATTCTTATTTTATCAGTGCTACCTACCGAAACAGAAATTTATACTCTGTGTTGGTATAACCTTAATTGCTTAAGTAGTTCGGAAGCTTAAACACTTAAGTACTAAAACTAACAAATGTACAACAGTTATACAGGATGAGTTCTTCCAATTTTAAATAGATTTTATATTTCATGTGAATGCCTCATTCATTCTCTGAGCGGTCGACTTTCTAGTCAACTCTGAACTTCGATATTTTTTGTGAAGCGACTGCCATCGAACCTCCACAACCACATTGGCGATTTCAAAGTGTTCTGTAGTTAGGTTACGTTAGTCGGACTTTTGAGGGCTTCAACTACCAACGACTGCCATAGATGTTCGTATGGCAGCCGGAACTGACGGCTTAACGTGCTCTCTGAGGCACGACCAGATCAGTGCAAATAGCCATATTCATGCATATCATCCGCACCTCCTGCGTAGCAGTTGCATTCACTACCGCCACGCCACAGAGGTGGTCACATGTTAATGCATGTTAATTAATCGGGCGGAGTAATAAAAAATATTTAGAAATTATTGAAATTAATCGATTTAGTATTGAAAGAACGCATTCTGCATAAAATTTACCGATAACTCGTAAGTTTCTCGGTAGATGGCGCCCTCTAAGATGTTAAGGATAATTCCTAATGCTTTAGACGAGTTATAGCATAGCTCAGATGATCAGAATGTTCTCCTTACGTTAATAGTAACACATACAATTCATCATAATTCTTTGAGATTATTTGCACTTTATAATATGTGACTACTAAACTTAGTCATTCCACGAAAATAGCAGCTAAAAGTAGCCAAGATATCGGATTAAAAGTAAATACTTCATATCAAATATATCGCGCTAGAATACGTATAAATATGGATCTTCTCAACCCTGATAGGAATACCTACACCAAAGCCTCTTCCATAAATGTATATACCCTACCTGCCTACCTTAGTATACCTAACGGTCTGTAAGTGAAAATGGCTTGGGACCTGAAGATCAAGATGGAGCCCAATCCCATGACCCTATATATGTTTATGTTGATTTTTGGATGAGGCTCTGGTGTAGTAGTATACCTAACGGGCTGTAAGTGAAAATGGCTTGGGTCCTAAACATCAAGATGGAGCCATAAATATTAAAATGGGGCCCTGAAGATAAAGATGGGGCCCAATCCCATACCCCTAAAAATACACCCTGTATATATCATAGCCTGATGTCGTCGGTGTAGATGTCACAAGCAACATTTTCAAGTACAAGTGTACTTCTGACTGTCGCAAATTGAAATGTTATTATTTGCTCTGCATCTTAAGGTCGTGGTTCAATTATACCTACTTCAAAGCGTTACGGGTACAGTCGCCGTCAGTGTTGATTTAGAACATTTTAATTTACCAACCACTTTGCCATGAAATAGGTAGTTAGTTTGAACTAAGAAATATTATTATAAAAAAACACATCTATAACATTATTTATAGAGCAAAATAGTATACAGAGTGTAAGAGGAACACTTTCTAAGCTGAAACCCCTTTTTTCTTTTATCGTGCGAAAAATCCCCACGGATACCCCCCCCCCACCGGAGCCGGTTGGGAAGGTTATCGAACCGACTAAAACGCACGCCGTCTTTGGGTCTTCAGTTGCCGGAGATGAGGTTGTAACCAACATATCCCTCGCACCCCGGCACACCCGGGGCCTTCTCTTCGAGATGACCCCCGTCGGAGCTGAAGCCCTCTGGTAGTACTCATGGTATACAACATATTGGAACGAAAACAAATTCACAGGAGGTTAAAAAATTTTGTCCGTGAATATGAATTTTTGCATTGGTTTGGATGTTTCTATGTATGATATGTATGTATTTACAAAGAAAATATATCTAAGCATGTGGTTTTGTGTAGTAGTACTAAAGATACAAAGGTGGTGGGTGGTCATTTGTACAACCAGTTGTACTTCTTGGTAGTACTACTGGCACGGGGGGGGGGGGGGTTGATTCGCATTCTGGAACCCATTAACACAAGCTAGTTAAGTTATGCTTAACATGGGTCTAAGTGGCGTGTAGATTATCCTAGAATAGAATATTTGTTTATAAATTTACTTTAATCGTAAAAAAATAGATCGTTTGTTTTTATAATATTCAGGCCCTTCTGTGGGTGACTGTACATTTTCACAAGTGTCAAAGTGATGTAAATGTCTGTCATTCTTGACATTTATCCGTCATATTAGCGATTTCCGTGTGCTCTTAGCGCACTATCGAGATATTCATTACCGTAAGTGCTTTGGGAGACCTTCAGTAATTTGTAGTTTTAGGTCAAAAAATATTTCATTTTTCTGAACACAATATGACAGCTTAAGTCCTACTGGCACCTATTCTCGGGGATAAAATACGCAGTGTATACATCTATTTGTAGGTACTATTTATAATAGGAAAGTGGTCGTAAAAAATAATTAGAATAGCAGTGTTGTTGGAAAACCTTCTAACTTGACGGAGGTAGGACACGACGGTATCTCCCGTCCGAAATTAGCTGTCCAACTGGGGAAGTACCTCCGCCCTACAGAAGACCGCGGTCATAATAACCATCGCGTTGTGTTCCCGCCGGTAAGTAGGGTAGCCAGAGCTCACTATACCCCTCCTTCCCCTCCCCTTCCTAGCCTCCCCTTTCCCTTCAGGGTGGGCAGCGCGTGTGTGACACCCTTAGTGTTGCACACGTTCATAGGAAACGGGGGCCGCTTTCCATCAGGTGGGCCGTGTGCTTGTCTGCCACCTACGTAGTATAAAAAAAAAAAAACTGTGCCCCCGAGGCAACAGCAGCGTCAATATTTTTTTTAAATTTTTACAGTGCAGAGAAGAAAACAGCCAGTAGGCGCTTAAGTCATCTACGATAGTGAATATTTATGAGTACCTATAATGAACTTTGATTTAATTGAAATACGTAATGAAAAGATAATTATTTAGATCTACGATCATTTTAAATGTCAAGAGTACAGCGGCCCTTGGACCCGTTGACTCAACTTGACACTGTTTATAATATTTATATAAGTATATAATTATTTAATTAATTCCAATTAAGTAACAAGTAAATAATTATCCAACTGAAATTATAATATTTTATGGAGAAAGTAGAATAAGTTTAAACTTACACCATTTTCAGAATGTGATAATGAATAATTATGACATTGCGGTGATGGTCCTCTCGGGACCATGGACGTACCGTCACTTTGGGGTAAATATACAAACGTTTTACTTAAATAGTCCGACCACAAATAGGTACTGCTACAAAAATCTTTTCTTTTTTAAACTTTTTAATTAGGTATTTTGAATTTGGAACACGTTTACTTATATTATTTTAAAATTTTCTTTCTATTTTGCACCATTTCATTTATATGTACAGGATATTTCATTAAAAATACATTTTCATTTGTAACAGAACTTATAATTATACTTATTATATTAAAATAGAACTAAGACTTAAGAATCAAGTACGCTCGATCAATCCGGTAGCGGATGAATAAAATTCGTTAAAAAATAATCATAAATTAAGTTAAAACTTACCAGTAAAGACATTTCGGAGTTCTTAGGCATCATAGTGACGTCACCGGGTCGCACTCCGGGCCCGCAGTATGGCAGCGAGGGCCCGCGGTTGGGGACCCGCGCGGGCGCGTGCAGAGCCAAAAGTGCAGCGTGTAGGCGCGCACGCGCAACGCTTATACCGTCCGCGCCTCGGACGGCCGCCTCTACTACTTCGCCTACGTCTTTCTCCCATCTGGTGAAAAAAAATTACTTACATAAACTCTCACGCCTATATCCCCGAAGGAGTAGGCAGAGGTGCTAACACCCACATTTCGCCAGTTTATATTTAGGTCCCAATGTAATAGGTGGCGAGCCTATTGCCATTAGCCGGGCACTTATAAACCTGCGATAAATACACACATAACTTCGAAAAGCATCGAAAAGTCATTGGTATGTGCCACCTGGGATCGAACCCGAGACCACGTCTCAGCAGTCCATTACCCATACCACTAGGCTACCGCAGTTTTTTTTTATTAGAGAAAGCATATCAACAAATATAATATAAGATCAGGATAAGGAAGTGATGGTTTCCCTCATATTTTGTACGCTAGGAATGGCCGGGAGATTTCAAAGTTCAACATACGAGTAGGTATATTGCAATATTTTTTTTTATCTTTTGCGGAGTTGAGTATCAGATGTTTGACGTGTTCTGATGGAATGTATATTGAAGCTACGCCCCTGTTGTTGCAAACGTCAATAGGTCACGATGACCGCTTTCCAGTAGGTGGGCCGTGTGCTTGTCTGCCATATACTATCTCTCCCTTCTAGTGTTTGTTAGGACACAACGTAGTTGGTAGGTAGAACAAGAGGTAGGACATCACAATATACCCCGTCCTAATTGAGCAGTCCAACTGGGGAAGTACCTTCGCCCTACAGATTACCGCGACTAAAAATAACTACTTATGTGTTGTATTACCGGCCGTGAGTAGGGTAGCCAAAGCTCACTATAAAGGTTTTGTGTTATGTTATCAGTGGAAAGACCGAGAAATTTTACTTTGTCTTCTGCACAGACAACTCAGAAACTCTCTCAGCCTTCTACCTTCCACTTCCCCCCTTTTCTCTATACCCTTAAAATTAATTTTATTTTAACTGACGTTTTTTTTCTAGGACAATCTATACAACGTCGCCTAGACTCATGGTAAGCATAGTTAAGTTAAGCTTGTGTTACGGGTTCTAGAATGCGAATAAACATACTAAGATAATTTTTTTTTGTTAATACATGATACATATTATACATAGAAACACCCAGACCAATTACCAATGCAGATATTCATATTCAAGCACACAAATATTTGCACTGAGCGGGAATCGAACCCGCGCCTCCTGTGTAGTAGTCAGTCAGTGGTACTATGTAGAAACAAACCTGCATACTCCCAAACATGATCGTATATCGTCCTTGATGCTTCTGCTGAGGGTGCAGACAGGACTAGTGTCGGAATCGGAGGTGGTGTGAGATCCATCGTGCTTATCCGAAATGCTGTGCCGCGATTCGAACTCCTCGCTCTTTGGTAAGTGGGGGGATACCCGCCCGTGACTGCCACCGCCGCTGCCATAACCTGGTGGGGTTTTACACTATTAATTTTTTTTTATATAATATCACGCCTATATCCCCGAAGGGGTAGGCAGAGGTGCAGCACCCACATTTCGCCAGTTTATATTTAGGTCCCAATGTAATAGGTGGCGAGCCTATTGCCATTAACCGGGCACATATAAACCTGCGATAAATACACACATAACTTCGAAAAGCATCGCAGTCATTGGTGTGTGCCATGGTAAACCTGGGATCGAACCCGAGACCTCGTCTCAGCAGTCCATTACCCATACCACTAAGCTACCGCGGTCCTTCTTATAGCATATAGCTAGCGGTCCTATTATAAAAGTCAACGGGACAAAACGTGCAGGGCTTAGATGTCACCCGCATACGGTGCAGAATATTGCATCAAGAACCAAACGGTTCGGTGAGTCTTTCCTCTGCCGCATCATTAAGTTTTGAAATTCCTTACCGGCGCACGTGTTTCCTTCTTCCTACAGTCCTGGGTCCTTTAGGTGGAGTGTGAAAAATCATCTGATGAGGCCGGCAGGCTGAGCGCCACAATTGTAACACTGTACGTGTTTATAATGGTGACCCACTTTTCTAAGACTTTGCCTTTAGCTTACCATCATGCGAGGTGAAATAACATGAACTCACGTCTGTAGCCCCGAAGGGGTAGGCAGAGGTGCTAGCACCCACATTTCGCCAGTTTATGTTTAGGTCCCAATGTATTAGGTGGCGAGCCTATTGCCAATAACCGGACACTTATAAGCCTGCGATAAATACACACATAACTTCGAAAAGCATCGAAAAGTCATTGGTGTGTGCCATGGTAAAACCTGGAATTAAACCCGAGACCTCGTCTCAGCAGTCCATTACCCATACCACTAGGCTACCGCGGCCTGTGAGGGTGCAGGAATTGTGATTGTGAAAGAATTTGCCATTCGTGGTAAAAAGGTCACATACCTGAGGAGGTGGAGGGGGCTCGTCGAGGTGTCCGCGGAGGTTCCGGCTCAGGCACCTCCTCCAGCGAGTCCACATTTATCACTACCTCTTGCTCTTCTTCCTCTGTATATAGAGGATTAGACCTGCAGGCAGAAAGATACCCTATAAAATCAGTAAAAGCCTATTATTCACCCTCCTACTACTTACTACAAAAAAAAACGTAGACGTAGACACGTTTTTACAAGATCAACAGTCATCTGATCTCTAAATCGTAAAGGGAGGCTCCACTCAGTATAACGCCCTGAGTCCGAAACACAATATGAGATGTAAGATTGAAATAATATTACTTTTAAAAGGTTATGGTAAGACCCCAGATCGTAATAAGCCAAGGAGGAGATGGGCTTTCAGTTGATCTGTGGCTGTTGACTGGCCCAAAGATTTTAGTGGAGTACAATTAATGTACAGTACAGTATAATAATGACAGCCTCCGTGGCGTGGCGGTAGTGCACGCGACTTCTACGTACGGGGCGCGGGTTCCATCCCGCTCAGTGCAAAAAGTTGTATGGCTGTTTGCACTGGTCTGGTCGTGCCTCGGAGAGCACGTTAGGTGGTCCCGGTTGCCATACAAACATCTATGGCAGTCATTACGAGTAGTTAGAGCCTTCAAAAGTCCAACCAGTCTAACTTGGAACTTCGATATCGCCATTGGTCATTGGACCATTGGTTGTGAAGGTCAGAATACGGAAAATATCGTAATTCAGCCGTATCACAGTTACACTGGAAAGCCGACCACAACTGAGTTAAGAAAAGGTTCAGAGAATGATCACAATGAATCATATTGATGTGTCCCCTATATGCACACAGAGATTTTTGGTATGAGTTTCATGATCAAAGCATTCCAACCTTACGTCACTTACGTCATAATTCGAATCAAGAACGTATTTTGAATACCAATCATTGCAAGTCATCGACCTGACCTTATGCCTCAATCAAAAATAAACTTTACTCCCTTGCTTTAAGTCTACTTATCAATTAATCAATGATGTTCAGGTCAAATCTGATTCAGAATAATTCCTGGATGTCCTGTATTGTTCATAATAATATGTTGCCGATTTCTTGGTAATTGCATTTCCTTTATATTTGGTTGTGAATATTTGATTTGATATTCTAACGGTACTTATTACAGTTTCAGAGTAGTCCATTAAATCTTCTTTGATGGAGTTTTTTTGGAAGAAAATTAACAATTTATTCCCTCTAAGCAGTCTAAGCCCTACAGCTAAACTCTGTTAGGAGTGGGTTCACGTAAGCAGTGTAATAGTCAGGACTCGAACTCGGGACTTCTTGATCGCAGGACCGATTCCTTCACCACTAAGCTACGGACATTTCGTGTTTAATTTGCAATGAGGTCCTTTGACAAAGAACTGAAGTTATGGAAATAGTTTACAGAATGGCCGTGGTCTAGTCACATCTTCTACTCGAGCGAGAACAGTATATCTATCGAAAGACCAATTGCCGTAGGACAGAAACGAAAGGTGGAATACCCCCTAACTAACCAAATGGCCTGAAAAGGTGACTGATGGAGATACCCATATAGTGCAGTGGACTGTGATAGGCTATAACTAATTGATTTAGCGAACACGCCATCATAATGATCATCATCATCATCATCATCATTAGCAGCATTATGATCATTATCATCATCATCATCATCATTATCATCGTCATCATCATCGCCATCTTAGAATTATTACCAGTTGTATCAGAAGCTTTAGCGTGTGACACACATCATGTGAGAACAGAACAGGATTATCACCGTATCGCCTTTCACTTCGCCTGCTGGTTGATCACTTTACGTTACGATTTCGATAAGTGTGCTCGACGACGGCTCGAGTTAATATCATTACGTTCCGTCATGGTAGTAAGGAGGGGTTGGAACTCTTACCTGAGTAGGGGCGGCGGCATTTCATCGAGAGCGCGCAGCGGGTGTGGCGGGGGCGGTGCGGGGGTGGCGCGCCGGCCGCCGCACGCGCACCCTCCCGCCGGTTCGCACTCGCTGCGCCCTCCACCCTGTAACACGAGATACATCTGTTAGTACTAGTAAATAATTACTGGTGTTGCTTACTGCAACAGACCATTAAGAAGCGTCGACCAAATAATCGAAAGATCCCAGGTTTGAATCCTCGAAATCGACGTAAACTCACTCGTAACAAACGCAATTTGACCGTTGCAGTCGGCTTTCTATTCAGCCTTATAGCAAAGTGGTTGAAATTCGATATTTTCTATGAAGCGACTGACATCTGACCTCCGCTGCCCCCACAACCCATGACCTAAGTTTGACAACTGGTCAACTACAGAACTTCGATATCGTTAACATCGAAGTTCTGTAGTTGACCAGTTGTCAAACTATTTGTACTAAAAATAGTCAAACTCGTAACGACTGCCATAATATGTTTGTATGAATAAATATATAAGAACGGTCACCCATCCTAAGACCAATCTGACATACATAACTAATGTTGCTTGTGTTAACTTATTTAGTTAGGTATCACGTTTTTATATCACTTAGATGGCAGACAAGCACACGGCCATGTTGGTATCACCTGATGAAAGGTTGTCAACATGGGCCATACGGATGCGTCACCACCAGAAGCGTCACACTTATGCTTCTGATTTTGTAAATACCTTCTTATTCTTCTCTTGAAAACGTCATATTGTAGTCGCTTGAAAAAACTACAGCAGATAGTTCATTCCACTTAGCCTTCCGAATATTATCTATTTATTCAACGTTTCTGTACGCTCAAAAAAACATTCAGCTATACTTTTTAAATTGAATTTGGAAAAACTCTACAAAAACTTACAATTCTAATGAATGATCAGATTATAACAGATTATAATCTCCAAAACGTATCCGCCTACCATTCATACATCACTAAGAATGACGAAAACAAAGGCCTGTGATGAATTCAATTTCACATGACCCCAAAGGTCCAGTGAAATATCTGCATGATCTTACGGTTATGGGCGCTGGTAGCCAAGGCTCAGTGCCGTCGATCAGATAGGCCAGTTACTTACATAATAATAGACAAAGGAGGCGCATTCATTGTTTCCATACCGCACTTCGTGATAGCATCTTGGCATAGATGATAAAATAGATGAGGTTTGCAGAGTGGTCAGAAGTCTGTGTTAGTATAAATTAAAAAGTTCCGTTAAATCAAATGAACATCAAAATTCAAGCTTCTATATTCACACTTAGAGACTGATAATAAGGTAAAACCTGTGATAAAGAAAATCTGTCAAATTTATACTAGTTTAGTCATTGCTTGCTATGAGTTGCGGAATCTGATACATTTTCGCTATGCATAGGGATAAATTAATTTCAGGGAAAATTATGTAGCCTTTGATTGAAGACTAAAATAATATCCTTGTAAATAATATTAGTCAGGTCCGTTGGAGTGTAATTAAGTAATAAACATCCAAAAACTGAAATATTAGCAGGAAATTACCGTTAAAATAATAATAATAAAATAGATACACCAAAAAATGTTATAGGAACTTAAGACAACTTAAGACTTGTTCGTATTAGGGAAAGTATTTAAAAATACAATTAGTTAAATTGTTTCTAAGATTATAGTCACATTCGTGTGGAAATCTGACTGGTACATAACCTTATTAAATTCTCAGCAACGCTCGTAGGTAGAAAATGAATTAACGTTATATCGAGTGTACCATCTGTATCATCCGGTTTTTTATTCTCTTATCGCCATACAAATCACATTATATTTGCATTTGTATTATGCATGAAGCTCGGAAGTTCGTCTTTCATTGTTTTTTTCACAATACCTTTGGAGATTTATTTAATGAGGAGCAGATCAGATAGGCAGTGAACACACATTCTGTATTTGTTTTGTTTGAGTAGGCGCCTTTGATTTATGTGTTCATAGCTTTTAATGCAGTTGTTTTAGTTAGTGGTGCAGTCGTCGGTAGTATGACTGCTTGGTATGAGGTTCTAGGTTCGATATTCACGTGCGGTTTTTTTGGCAGCTGTTGGGAAATTTTCTGTAGTATTAGGATGTCTTTAATATTGTCGGTTTGATATAAGTACCTAAATGTTAATGCACTTCTGGATATCCATTCGAAAGAAAGAACAACGAATCCTGAAAATATTTCTGTACTTTTTTAACAGTTGTAAAAAATGCTTTCTTGAAGTTGAATTTGAGCGCAAAACTCTTTCATAAGTAAAACACAAGCATGGCAATATTATATTGCTATTGCTATCATAAAAAATTGGTCACATACGTAGCCATTAGTATTTCATCTGTGCCCAAGGCGTTAACTATAGACAACTATCTTTTTAAACCTGACATGCATTTCATAAATGGAACGCATCTGTCAACTGTCAGCTGTCTCGCGAACTGGGACAGTTGAGTACAAAAGTCGTTGATCACGATTTAAACAACAATTAAATAATAATTGTCGTTTAAAACGGATGTTAATTTGTGAGATCAACTAGGCAGATCGCCCTCGTTCCACTTGCCCCTTGCGTGGAAATACAGTATTAAGTAACATTACATTACATTCATTACAATAATAATATACTGTTAAGAAATTATTATAAAGTACAATGCCAGGTAGTGTTTAAGAATGATGTGTCTATTACCTATGTGTTTTTTCATTGATTGCAAGATAAGTGATATTATTTTGTGTAAATAATGAAATGCAGTGGCAATTGAAGTACACTTTATCAATAACTTAGAAGTTTTTGTGAGCTTCAATTATGTAGCTCCATTTGGCCCCTTACACTGAAAAAGTATTTATTGCCTATCAAGTACGGTACCAGACCTCACTACAACGAAATGGGCAATCGAATTAAAACCTATCACAGACCACTATTCACTCCTTTATATACCTAGGTCGATAAAATTGACTGTATCTCACCTAATGGTAAGCTGAGATGCAGTCCAAAGCATGGTGGCCGTGCAGGTACAGTTGCTTTTTCAAGCCCCGTTTAAAAGACCCGAGACGGTAGGATAAAAAAAAACACGTGTGCTGGCAGAGAATTTCAGGACTTAATAGTGCGACATAAAAAAGAATCGTAGAACCGCTTAGTCCATGATGGAGTTGTTTGTAGTGGAAGGCGACTAAAAGTACTAAACAAAGCTACAAATAGTAAACACTCTAAATGCAGCACGAGGTCATGCCCCATAAAAGCCTTCTAAGCCAAACCAAAATTAGGGATAAGGAATACGCGGATCCTGGCCTTGGATAAACCTCAGTAAGCGGGAGGCAAAAAGGCCAAATAGGCAAATTACCTAAAAAGATAAAGGAATTTATGGAATAAATTATGAGTACATTATGACCAATATTTCAGATTATAATGTTCAGACAAAATTTGTTCCAATAAGTAGATTTATTGGAGCTTTCACTAAAATTCTTTTTACTTCTATAGGTACAGGGTGTTAGGGGAATGATTCCGAAAACGAAAACAGGAGATACTACTGCTCATTTCAATAAAATTAGGTTACTTCTTTACTGATAATTATACTTTTTTTTGGTATGAACCATGATTTTTAAACTCTTTTATCAGCATAATTCACGCAATAATGCTATATCTATCACGTTTTATGATTAGGAGTAACTTGCTTTGGCATTTTTACATTTTTGCTTGTATCGTACAAGCATATCTGTTATTTTTATAAACTCATCAATCAATATTTTAAATAGCAATCAGTAAGCTGCCCAGAATTTATCATGAAGCTAGTTAATTGTTTAATCTGCTAATGGCTTTGTTCTATCCAAATATCCGTAACTTACTTTATTTTCATATTAACTTGAATCATCAGTCTATTTACCAATTAATTGGGCCATGAGTGCTTTACACATCGTGGTGTACCTACCAACCCATCTACCTACTGTATGTAAACACTGCAGTAAGTCTGACGTCCTTTCATAAATTTTAAGTTAATAAGTCATACTTATTTTATTTCGTATTCAGTTTTAAGTATTCGTTTTCGACATATTCGTTAGCTCCGATGATGTACGAAATTTCCACACGCAAAGAACTTACAAAATTTTTCATCAAAGCAAAAAAAGTAATAAAGCATCAAAACATAACTTTTTTATTTCTAACACTTGCAGTTCGAGAATAATATTTTAGACCGTGAACCTTGGTGGCAATCCCAAAACCGATACCGACCGACTTGAAATTAGGATCCATTTTTAAAGGTATTTGGATAAATAAATAACGACCGTTGCAGCCTTATAATAAAGTGCAAACTGCAGTGCATGTACGATTTCTTTGGACAAGAGAAGCTTATGTTCTCTTATAAATCTCATTAAATCGATCAATTTGCAGTCAGCTGCTGGAGGTGTAAGCCATTGCCTATGTGCACTATAGCACCCGGTCCTCCACCTTCTGTATCCAATTTATTCCAGCTACCTTTTCAAGGGCCTCATTGCATCTGGAGCATTCCACCTTTTGTGTTCTGTTCCTCGGTGCGGTAGAGTGGTCTACGACTTCATTGCTGCAATCGTCATCAGCCCTTCGGCAAATGCGGCCAGTCCATCGCCATTTCAGCATGCTTATTCTGCGAACTAGTTATGTTGGGTAGTTTAGTCTTTTTGATGAATACCTTGTGGACTAGCCCCACTGCTAATGGTCGATAGTGACAGATAGCGTAGTAGTGGAATTATTTTGGATATTTTTATTACTTAGGAACCACCACGTATAACGGTGGTCGCTACATATCTGTTTACGTTCAAGGGAGATGGTGTCGGTCTACCAGTTATGTATCAGTTCTGCTTGAGCGTCAATAGTATAGAGTCAAATTGTCTCTCGAACTATCCTTTGATAGCTAGCAATTGTAGACAAACGCTTGTTACTTTCAGAAACATTTGCAAATCCCATCAGTGACGGATTTGTAGGTACTCACTCAAATTTCTGAAATATCTACTTTTTTAGTAATACGAATAGTAACAGTGGAGTTGCCCTTGCTGAAACAGGTGCCGTCAGCGTGGTGTAGAGCAGTTGTGGTGCACTCTTTTAGATTTTAGCCACCCTTTAATTCAAAGGAACAATTCTCCCTAACTTCCCTCTGAATCCCTCCTATTCAGCCTTGATCTATGGTAGGTATTATGTCCAATATAATTTTTCTTAAAAAAATGAGGTCAGCAACATTGATTCTTTAATATAATTAATTGTTTTAAAACGATTGAGCAATGATACCACAGTACACATTCCATAAAGAAACGATTGCGAAATAAATCTTCAAATACAAGCTCGTTAAAAATAATGTTTTGTTTGAGAAATATTAATAACTATTTCAATATGACTGCTAACATCATTAATTAATCAATATACCCACTAAATGTATATTATCCTTCGCCAATAATGATGAATCGATATCATGGGTAAGCATAGTAGCGTAATGAGAATGACTTAAGTCAAACTTGTGAAGAACAAGACGAGTTCAAACCACACTCAATAAACCACCAACATCAAACCAACCATAGGTGAGCATAGAGTGTTTCTAAATGTAATTCATGTATATATTTACAAAAAAAGTAAAACATCTATCTATATATATATATATATATATACCCTTAGACAATAAGTTTCAGACTCATCATACAACCAACCATACCGCTCTGGTGGTATGGTAGGTTTAAGACGGTACCACCCTGGCAAATGGAATGTGACAAATTCTATCAATCTATATAAATAAACAAAAAATATGACTTCTGCGACCACTCTGTGGCAGGTCAGACTCAGTCGCTTCAGGAATAGCTGACATGTCAAGAAAAAACTATGCGCGAATCCCTGGTTCAAAGGTTCCGTTTTCCCTCTAAAGTTACGGAACCCTAAAAATAATACTAATTTTGAAATAATATGACAAGTTTATGATATCACGAAAATATGAAATTAGGCAAACCAATAACAATAATCATTTGAACAAATATTCGAAAGAACAATCGATGATAAGTAATTGAGATGTCCATTTTTGTCTATGGCTTCTATCAATATAATCGAACGAGAGGTGTTATGCGATTATAAATCGATTCGTGAACGAACAAAATGCCATTAGTGCGTGACTGTACGTTTTGAAATACAATACATTGAGCAATGTATTTCTTACAGTATCAAATTTAAATAAATATACGTTTTGTAAGGATATCAAGTGACTGTCACGTTAGTTATTTAATAACTTTTTTGCTAAATTTTGGCATGAAAATAACTTATGTTTATGATTAATCAATAACTGTAGGCAATATTCATTATCCATAAACTTATAACGCGGGACAAACTGCGTTCTAAAGTAGTACCTTGTACAAAAAAATGAGCGCGGAGGTGATTGGGAGATTAAGCGACTGACGATCCCATAAAACCTGCGTAAGTCGATTCGAGTTCGAGTCGAACGAAGACAGTTTCGAGGTGCTAGTAAAATCTGATAAATAGTGGTAAGTATAAGTTTTTAAGGATACCTACAAGGTTTATAGAATGCACGAACAGTAAGCAAAACCATTATCTTGTTTTAAGCGGAAAAAACACAACATACAAACATATACAAGGGTACAAACAAATCTATAATGGGCCTGACATTCACCACTAGTATGAATTGGGTCCGAAGTGATATAATCAGTTCAATTTGAACACACAATATTTCATATTAATGTATTAAGTAAGGACATCGGCGCCATCTCACAGCCTATTATAACGTATTTATGACCATTACCGATTGTAGATTGTGCGCGAATGTACAATATATCTTTTTAAATAAGCTGTTATGACTTGTGCAACACGTAGGTAGGTACTTATGATAATAAAAAAAAAACATAGTAATTCGAAATTTGAATTTTCAGGGTCCTAAGTGCAATTAACTTAATTAACCCTTTTTTCGTGTGAAAATCAATATGGCTCAACTCATTAACGAATTTAAATCAAATAACAGCCGAATCTTATCTATAGTATTTTGTCACATCTGCATATTATGTGGACCGCGATGTTAGGGTCCAGAGTGGGTCTGGGTGGTGTGACCGTGATTTTTTTCATATAGCACACGCGGAAACATGGCGTGCCTAAATCTGTTAGAGTTAGATTTAGTTAACGCGAACGGGGACATCTCGCAGCTCCAACCTCCAGCTGTAATCCCAACAACTGCACAAATAACTTTGTAATCTTAGACAAATGCATAACATTACAAAGTTACATTTGCAGTTGGTGGTACTTCAGGCGTTCAATGATTGACCTGTTTTAAGAGTTCATAGTACGGGCCCTGTATATCCAGCGTAGCGTTAAATCTTATACGGAACTTTTCACGTATGAACCAACTCGCTCTGAGCGAATTTTTTTTTAATACAGATGTACTCAGCCATACATCCTATCTGCCTACATAATTTCTTATGAAACTGTATTATGCATGTTTATTTATTTGTTCGAGCATACACGAAAGAAAGACCGATTTTTATGCAAAAAACACGATAAGATTCATACATTGATACATATTTTATTTCGACACGAAGTTTGAAGGCGGAAGGAAGTAATATATAACTCATTTGCACATTATAATACTCTGCTGTTTTTATTTCATGCATGTTAACCAGTTAAACGATTTGATTATTATAATACATGTTATTCAAATGACCGAAGTCGGTGATATAACTATTATATTGTATACGCCATCATTATCATTTTCAATCATAGGACCTCCACTGCTGAACATAGGCCTCCCTCATCGTCCGGGGGTTTGGCCCGTGTCCCCACCACGCTGGTGAAATGCGGTTAAGTATAATGTTAGCACGTGTGAAAACTTAAGCTATTGATTTATCAAAAATCCAATGATGCAGTTTTTTTTTAAATCGGGCCAGAGAGCCCTTTGAGCATTTTCGCTATGCCTCATAGTTTCCGAAACGGCCATCTAGGCCTACTTAAAAAATCATCCTGTATACCTATATATTCATATAAGTGGTTTCGTTCATTCATTCATACGTTTCATTCATGAAGTCGTCGCACAAAATTTGCACTCAAAATTCATTTTTCATGTCATAAAAATTTACATACCTAAATTTACATATAAAATTAACAAGTAACAAAAATGACTATATTATTATAATATTTTTTTAAAATCATTGTAATGCAAGTAGAATAATCATTTTGTTTCCACCTACCATGACATTAGCCAACACTTGAATAATACAACCGTCAAACATAATTAATATTTTGTAAATTAAATTTTATTTCAATTGTGAAGGTGTGATTACGTAGCCGACTGCAGACAGCAGCATAATATTGTTTATTGTTTTAATTCATTGCAGTTTCTCTATGTCGCCGTTTATCCGTCTCAAAGTTTATCAAGTAATGCACGACCCGTCATATTGTCCATAGATGTTTTTTTTTTTTTATTTATTTATTTGCATGCAACGGAATAGTAAGATAATTATTTATAACACTTAGCACAATCAATATTGCATTGCATTGAATGTCAGTCCGTTTCGTTCATTTATTTATATCTACACATTTTCTTTTGTATTTTATCACATTATGTCACTAAACGTCGATTAGGGTGAACAGTCCCATTGAGAAGCCAAAACAATAAATCATATTATCATTTTCAAGTATATTTCACTATGCGGTCGGCTACAGAGTCATAACTTTAGTCATAACAATTATTTACAATTAAAAACTTAAGTTTCTTTTGTGTTTGCAAAACAGTTCTAACAAGACCTTAACTTATAAATTTATAACAATACAGATGTCTAAATCGTGACTCGATATAAAATCGGTACGATAATCGATAATCGTTAATCGGTAATACATTATTCGTTTTATCGATAAAAATTTGAAATATTTGAAAACTGACATCAAGGCGAAGATAACAATATGAGAATGCCTTGACCAGAGCTTTGAATGCTACTCGTAGATTTGAAAAAGCAAAACATTTAAGCTTAGTCAAGGCAAGTCATTGTTCATTTAAGTTCAATATTGGTAAACAAAGACTTTGTATTGAGTTTATTCAACTATTGTGGGTAGTTAACGCTTTACATACCGTTTATTTATAGAGCATAGTAAAAACATATTAACACCTAGTCAGTCACTAGACTTAATGTAAGGGGCGTCCAGATTTGTGATATGAACAGCGGACCGGACAACGTGGCATCAAGATATAATGTTTAGTGTGGACGTAACCGTAAACGGCCACCAGTCGACTATCACGCAGCTAAATACGCGACGGACACGGACACCCACTTTTGACACGGTCACGGTAAAATGTTACGTAAATGTAGACGCGGCATTATATTCGCAGCGGACATGCTATCAGGTCGTGTGCTAATATAATGATAATCTGGGATATAATTCACAGTACACACTATCAAATTTCTAATTATGGCAAAACCAAAGTCGTCGACCGAGCGAGCTTTACCATGATATGGTTTCGTTAACCATATGTTACCTTACAGTTGTTGTGAAAGAAAAACATACTCCGTAAAGGTAGATGTCGTTTTAATAAAAACAAGAAGTTTGATGTAGCATTTTCTATGAACGAATCATAATATTAATTTTCACAGACACAATTATTACGCGCCACTGAAGTAGCAAGTGGGGAAAAATGAATAAAAAGGTGTTTAGGTACTCTTCGTAATGATTATACTTTTGATAGGATTCGGGCACAAACTGATGAACATCATAATATTTATGAAGACAAACTATTCCTGCATGAAGTACGTATCGTATCTATTACATTGCATAAGATTTTTTTATTTCAAATCGTATTTAATTAATTAATTTTAATCTGCTTCATGAACATTGAAATTTCGATTTTTTTTTTCTTAATTATTATCTGTCTTTAAACTTTTAATTATTTTGTTTATAGACTGCATGCTACTGATCAATAATTAATATTGACACCTTGCACACAGTTTAAAAGAACTATATTAATTATCTTTTCCATAAACCAGATTTAAAAAAAGTAATGACCTGTCAGAATTAATTGAAAATGGCGCCAAGCGACGTTGGCGCCTTGTATTTCTTCACGTCACGTGAGAGGTTGATTGTATCTTGCATTGAAATAAATGAAGATGTCCGTTGCAGATCATTCGTTATATTAATACATTCACTAAGCTTTTGTAAATAATTAATTGGGTAGGTAGTAATTTAATGGCCTGTAATGTTTTCTAGACAGGTGCGTGAAGTGATGGTTAGAGAATAAATTAGTTATGTTCTGCAGACACAAGAGGGATTTACGGCCAGCAGTCAAAGATTTATTACACAATACACAAAGCGGTGCATCTAAAGGAAGATTTATATACTCTGTGGTATTAGTCGTCTCTAGGGTAAAAAAATATTGGAATGTAGAAACAAAACGTAAGCTTTTTAGAAGTGACAATAAAAAGAACGGAACAAAACGTAAGTGAGCAATATTTTTTATAAAGTATGTTCTTTAAACCACTTTGATGGCAGATAAGCACACGTCCCACCTAATATAAAGTGGCTATCATGGTTTATGGACGTTTGCAACACCAGGGGAGTCACACTCGTACGCACCCTATAGCTACCCTACTCACCGTCGGAAAAACAACACAATATTATTATTAGCCGCGATATTCTGTAGGGCGAAGGTACTTCTCCAGTCAGACTGCTCAATCGAGACAGGAGATATATCTTCGCAAGGGGCGAGATCAGCCTCGATACTTTGCACATGCGTATGCGTAGAGAAGTTACATCCTTGGCAGTATTTTACCGGCTCTACCAGGGTGAATGTTCCGATGAGCTTTTAAAATTAGTCCCATCCTTTTTCCCACTAATGACAACACGCGCTCGGCTTAGATGTCATGCAGTTCGGTGAGTCTATCCTCTGCCGCACTAATTAGTCTTGGAATTGTTTACCAGCTCAAATGTTTCCTTCTTCCTTCAGACCCGGGTCTTTTAAACGCGAATTTAAAAGCATCTGATGAGGCGCCAGCATCGTAACACTAGGTACGTGTTTGTAACGATGACCCTCTTTCCTGACACTTGGTCTTTAGCTTACCATTAGGTAAGGTTAAGTCAAATTGATGAGTCCTAAATTAATAAAAGAAATACCCAACCTACCTACACCTCTTAATAAACATCTCTTCAGTTCCTCGCCGGTGACAAACATCACATTCTCAAGCAACGATTACAAATTCAAATACACATGCATCAGCCGCTGCATTGACCATAAACACATTTTACTTATTAATACAATGACCCAAATATTAATAGTATAATGTACCATTTTAGATATAAAACCTTGGAGATTACAAAATAATAGGTAATAATAGTTTTTTTATTTACAAAAATAATGATTACGCAACTGACATTTGGCAATCATTGGTTATTAATGAATGAGGAATGATGAGGTATCATTAAAATCATTGAAGTATAATGTACTACATTAAATTTGATACTCGTAGTATATTTTATCTCAATGCAATTATTAGTCTATTAATGTACATTACATATGAGACCGTGAGTATAAGTAATTTTAAAAAGGAAAGGCCATAGGTCTTACCGATACGTCTTAAAAGTACCTATTAATTAATATTTCAACTACGGAAAACAAAAACTTACTGTACCGTATCTTATAACACAAGTGTAAAATCTTACAAATTACCAAAACATCCTTTCACTACAGTAGACACTGTTTGACCCACTTTAACCATAAACACTAATATCCAGACGGACGCGCCTAACGGTGCGATTTTCACTATGGAAGTAAAGTAAGATTGAAATATCTAATATTATTTTTAAGACCCCAGGGGCCCTAGACAAGTGGCCATCGTTTTGTAGAATATAATAGAATAAATTGATCAATGTCCGCAATGCACGAGTATCATAATCATCCCTTTCATCCATCCATTAGTCCCGGTCACATTTGAGACCTCCACCTCAGAGTGTGGGGTTCGCTACAACATCAAGTTGACAGAATTGGTACACACACACACACACACATACACGTTTCTGGAATACGTAGATTATATTTCCACCAGCTCAGTCCTAACCCTCTTTGTATGAGATTCTTGGTTACTCAATAGCACGGAGCAAAAATAAACCCCTTTATATTTCGTCAGAACTATTAGACGTGCGCCATAGGCCCCGGGACCATTACTCCTCGTTTACACCAAGAAACAAATTATAAACATGTTTCATACAATAATATTTGAAAATTTGTCAAAAACTTGTAAAAGACATAAAATAAATAAAAAATAAAAATAAAAAAGCCTTATATTTCCAGTGTTACAAGTATCCTAATAAGTTGTTTTGCTACCTACACTGTGTTAACAAAATAATTAAAATATTAAAAGATAGAGAAAATAATGTTTCTCAAATTGATCTAGTATGTACTTAATGTCTACTTATTACTAATATAAAACTAAAATATAAAAGGTGATTCAATAGGTAGGCAGTAGCATAATAATAGTTGTACTGGAACCCCTCTCAGGTGAAGGCCTCCTCCAAAGCATTCCATTTCTCTCGGTCTTGAGCTATTTGTTGCCATTGTGGACCAGCGATTTTTTTGATGTCGTCTTCCCACCTTGTGTACGGTCTGCCTCTACGGCGTTTTCCAGGTGGGCCTTCCCATGACGTGACTGTTTTTGTCCATCTGAGATCTTTCATTCTGGCTACATGACCCGCCCATTTCCACTTCAGCTTCTGGCTGTAGGTGAGAGCGTCTATTGCATTTGTTTTCGTTCGTATTTTGTTGTGGTTTATTCTTTGTATTTTCCTTATTCTTAACATACTGCGTTCCATTCCTCGCTGGCATGTGATTATTTTATTCTTTATTGTGTTGGTGAATTTCCATGTTTGACATGCATATGTCAGACAGGGGATGAGACACGAGTCCATTACTCTTTTCTTCAATTTGATAGGCATGTCGCTCTTAAATACCTCCTTGCAACTCCAATATTTTTTCCAAGTTTGTTTCACTCTTCTTTCTACTTCCAATTCATTGCTGTCTACATTAAATCCAATTTGTTTGCCCAAATATACATATTGATCCACATAATCTAATGGGTCGTTATTGATTTTTAGTTGCGATTTGTTAGAATTGGTCATGACTTTGGTCTTAGTGATATTTATTTCTAGTCCCACTTGCCCGCTTGCTGTATGTAGAGTATCTAACATATATTGCAGATATAGGCTCGATTCTGACAGTAAAACCAAGTCGTCTGCGAATCGTAGGTGGCTTAGGTATTTACCCTGAATATATAAACCGCAGTTTGCCCAATCTAGTTTGCTTATGATCGATTCTAATACCGCGATAAAAATTTTTGGGGATAAGGGATCTCCTTGCCTAACTCCTCTTCTGACTGGAAAGTTTGGGCCAGTTGTTTCGAGTTTGACTCTACTTGAGCAATTTTTGTATATATTTTTGAGTATTGTTATGTATTTCGGCTTTACATTTTGGGTTTCCAGTGTATTCCATATACTTTCATGTGAAATTGTGTCAAAAGCTTTTTGGTAATCAATAAAGGAAATATACAGCGGTCTCTGTTGCTCCTGATACTTTTCAATTATCAGTTCCAGTGCGTGTATGTGGTCTATAGTAGAAAAATTCTTTCTGAATCCTGCTTGTTCAACAGGTTGGCTTTCCTCCAATGTCGTGCCAATCCTTTGATTTACTATTGCAGAGAAAATTTTATAGATACTTGGTAATAGGCTTATAGGCCGATAGTTGCTGATGTCTTTTGGGTCTCCTTTCTTGTAGATCAGGACAATATCGGATTCAGACCATTGAGAAGGTGTAACACCAGTTTCTATGATCAAGTTAAACAATTTGGTTAATGGAGCAGCTAGTATGAAGCAGGCGGTCTTTATGGCGTCGTTAGTAATATTATCAGATCCTGGGCTTTTATCTGGTTTGAGTCTATTTATTGCTTCAATTATTTCCTCGCATTCTATTGGTTCTATAGGGGATTGCAGTGCTTCGATATCGGTGTGATCATTTCTAATGTGGTTCGTGTCTCTAGCTATGACTGGTGTGCTATATAGTTCTTTATAAAAGTTTGTGGCAATGTTTATTTTGTCTTTTCGATCGTACGTCTCCTGAATTTTTCAAGCCTTCTATCCATGTTTTACCTGTACGTAGCTCTTTATAACCCTTTTTTAGACTTCCAGTTTGTTGTAAATGTTTTTGAAGTATATTAATTCTGTGGTTTTTATAATCCTTTTTTATGTACTTGCTTAACAACTTGTATAGTGCTTTGAGTTCATTTTTCATTGCTCTTGTTTTATTTTTAGTTCTTTGTAATACCTGTCTACGTTTTAAAAGTATTTCTGTATGCTCCGTGAGTACACTGCGCTCCTTCGTAGAGTTTAGGGTTCGTGCGACTTGTAGACTGGCTGTTATATTACTTGTTAATTTATCATAGTAGTCCTGTACGGTCACGTTATTTTGGGTTTGGAGTATGGATATTTGAGTTTTCAAGTTTTCCTTATACATTTTTATTTCATTTGCATTCTTGAGTACACTATTTTGCTTATTTACATACTTAGTTCGTGTTTTCACAGGCTTATCAAGTGATAATTTGGCTCTGAGTGGTCTGTGGTCCGATCCAAAGTTTATACTTATTGTTTCAATGTTATGAAATGAGTGAGGATGTTTAGACAGTATGAAATCTATTTCGTTTTTATATTGACCATCCGGAGACTGCCATGTCCATTTTCTTTTATCTTTTTTCTTATAAAAGGTGTTGATGATAGCTAGGTTGTTCTCCATTGCAAAGTCTATAAGTCTTTGACCTCGAGCATTTCTTCTTCCGTATCCATACTGTTTCATTATTAAGTGCTCATCTTTTTGTGGTTTCCCAATTTTAGCATTGAAATCGCCCATCAAAATAAAATCTTCGTATGCTTTATCCATTGCCTCGTAGACCATGCCATAGAAAATATCTACTTGTTCTTCATCTGCTTCTTTTGTTGGTGCGTATACTTGTATAATAGTCAGTTTCTTTCCTGATATGTTCAGATTTAACAGGGCTACGCGTTCTGACACCCCGATATAGCTTTCTACATATTGTTTTAGATATTTTTTTATTATGAAACCGACTCCGTATTTACCCTGTGTTTGTCCTGTGCTGCAAAGGATGAATTCGTTATATTCCTTTATTGTATTTCCGAGGCGCCGGACTTCTGATATTCCTATTATGTCGTACTTTAAGTGTGTTATTGCTTTTTCAAGTTCTATTATTCGTTCGTGCGACAGCAGGGTTCTGACATTATATGTTAGTATGTAGAGATTTTTATTTTTACTTAGTATTGTTTCTTTTTGATCTATTGGTGGTATCTTTGGAGGGTTTTGGTCATAATCTTCCACGGTGACCAGCCGGCTTGGAAGATGTTTTAATATTGGCGTATTTTTAGTGTGGTTTTGGACGTGGGAGGGGGTCTTTAAAAGACATATCAGAACATAATTACTTGTTTCATACATGTATAAAGACTGTCTCAAACAAGTTTAAAACACATTTGAGTTCACACTGTAGTTTGTGACATATTGCAACTTGTCAAAAACATGTTTTAAACCTTGGTTTAAAAGGCTTAGCCGCGTGGGACTATTATTAAGAAGGACCAAAAGTATTTAGCAAGAAGTGAGTATTTAAATATACTTACACAATAATGGTATGTATTTAAGACCATTATATCGCGTCTGAGAGTGAAATCAACCGTTATGGCGTGAGTACACCATAAACCATAAGGTATCTTTCGGAATAGGGGTCAGAGTTCGTCGCGCTCGCCTCCTACTGCGTTATATAAACATTGCAACCACACAAACTAACTACTTAAGTTAAGAATTCGGCGAATTACAATACATGATGTCACTTGTATAAAAGGCTCTTCTTCGTGTGTAAACCACCTCGGGCTTTACTTCTCAAGAACCAACTATACTGTGGGTATGTTCTTTCGTCACTTCGTCCTGTCATTTATCATTTTATGAACCTTTTCCCAACTCAGTTGGGGTCGACTTTCCAGTCTAACTGTAATGCGGTTGAACTTTGATATTTTCCGTGAAGCAGCTGCCATCTGACCTTCACAACCAATGGTCCAATGACCAATGGCGGTATAGAAGTTCCAAGTTAGACTGCTTGGACTTTTGAGGGCTCCAACTACCCGTAACGACTGCCATAGATGTTTGTATGGCAACCGGGACCGACGGCTTAACGTGCTCTCCGAGGCACGACCAGACCAGTGCAAACAGCCATATTCATGCTTACAACTTTTTGCACTGAGCGGGGATAGAACCCGCGCCCCGTGCGTAGCAGTCGCGTGCACTACCGCCACGCCACGGAGGCTGTCGTCACTTCGTCCTGTGTCTTAGAGAAAATATCCCAGAGACCACCAGACGAGAGGCCAATAATATAGATACTTAACCCTAACGTATAGCTAGGGATGAAAATCTCATATCAAGAGGCACGAGCGGAAACATATCGGCAATAAACATAGCGACCTCTTTAGGCCTGTTTCTACTAGGTTAGCTTGTTTCAGCCCATTGCTGTCTACAGCTGGACGTAGACCTTTCCCAATGTTGGAAAGTATTGGCCTACTGTTTCTACGCTGACCAGACGAGTGGATACAGGGTTTTATTTTGAGGTTTCAGTTTCTCTCAGTGATATCGTCTGCGTATTTTTCTAAGCTGCATATTTTTTGAAATGGGGCGCTGATTTGTCACAACACCTTACCTGTTAAAGTAGGCCTTATTAGTAGTCAGTGTCAGTCACAAAATAATAAATTATATTAAATAAAAGCTCTTTTCTATATGCAATAAAATTAATTCATGGTAATCATCGGTTCATCCTATTTTCATTTGAATGGTCATGTTTCGGACCATGTTTTGATCTTGGTGTCAAACAGCCAATTCGAAAGAGGCCATTCCACGGATCACATCATGGTCCGACATATTTCTTGGTATGAAAGAAGAACGACACGTTCATCAATTGGTTTAACGATATTCGATATTTAAAACTTGACATCTAGAACAGACATAATATTTGATTAAATTGATTACTACCTATCCGAAATCTTTAGATTGCCGATCAAATTGTATATTAATTACGAATATAAACTAGATCGGACAACTCATCAAAGCGATTAACTATGAGCCCTACTTACCAAATATTATTATCAAATTCCATTGAGAAATAGTTTATAATAAATCACATCAAAATTGGTTTCAGCTTCCGACATAATTACGAACATGGTGAGAAGTAGGTATTAAGTACAGTATTAAATCATTTATAGTAATAATTTCGGTGCGGCTCAGACAAAGAGGAGAAAGCTGCGCACACGCATGTTGGCCACCGGTTGGGATGGACGCTACGAGAGTGAACTATGAATATGATTGATAGGACTTCTTTGTTACTTTTCGTTTATGTTGCAGCAGTTGTAAGAGTAGCTACTGCTGTTATGTTTAAATTCCGGATTTTTCTGGTATTAAGCTCTCGGTAGCCAACCAAAGACTATTTTTATTCCTTTTTTTAATATAATTAGGTGATAGACAAGCACATGGCCAATCTGTAGGACGCTTACAATGCGCGACTGAAAAAAGGCTATAAATATAGGTTCAGTGTCTAATATGTCTAATCCAACAATCAATTAGCCTATTTCAGTTCACTGTTGGACCTACTGCTTCCACGCCAGGCTGGTTGGTTAGACCTGTTGGTACAGGGTTTTATTCTCTCGCAGTGATTTCGCTTTTTCCATTAGTCGCCTCTTACGATACCCTTCGGATGAGATTAAGTGGTGAGTATTTTTTCTTTAAATCATCACCTGATGATGAATCCAACTATAATATAATCTATTTAATTACAATAATATAGGACTTTAGTTGGAAAAGCAGGTCCAAGAAACTTGAGGAAAAAAGATATGGTAAAGAAATATTCTAACTGAAGCCGCTCCCGTAAAGGCCAATATGCCTACAGAATCGACAAGCAAACCTGTCCATACCAAGCGGAGGTAACTGGGATACGATTGCCTGATTTTAATAATAAGATTACCTAATAAGTTCAAAAATACATATTCATTTTACTGTAACATTATTCCAAATGGCCTCTTCACAATTTGTTTAACACACATTTTAAAAAACAAACATAAAATAAATGTATTACCGCCTTACCGCAACACACGCTAAACTGGAACTCAATATCTTAATACAAACCTAAATATTTGCTTTTAAATCAGCATGTTATTACAAAACATTACTATATTTATTTACTTAGTCGCATGGCATGCCGCCGTCCTGCGTTTACGCAACGAGTCTGAGCACTTTTCTCTCGATTACAGCATATTATACGAACGACATTGAGACCGACTGACCGACATCTTTCGTGCCGTATATGTTATTTTTTCTGGTGCGATCTTTTTGAACTACATTTTTGAGTAATGATCACACATTTTTATTTGACTAAGGCAGCAAACAGGGTCGCTATGCCTCTCTTTTTATTATGGAGGTCGTCATATTGACAGCACCTTATGTCAAACTGGGATGCGGACTAAAAAATAACCGCCATCACGCGGGTTGCAGATCAAAAGTGAAGCACAGTTAGTTTAGTTTGGTTCATAGCTGACGCAATTTTTCATATTTGTGTGCAAACTATGCAAACTAAGCAAACTCGCTTGGTTGTGTACCAGTTTCAGCTATGTGAGCTAAACCGTCTTTGTGTATTTAGTTGCTGAGGGTGAGATAGTATCCAGCATATTCCTCACAACTCGGCAGACCCGGGACCAGATAGACCCGGGTCTGCCGAGGTACACTTTGCTGCACACACCAGAAAGAGGCCATCTCGGAAGAGGTCTTCTGAGATGACCTTTTTCGGGTGTGTGAAGCACAGTATTCCCAATATTCCCATCTAACCCAGCGAGTATGGGAAGGTGCACTTTACGCCGCCGCCACCACGGCCAGCTTCTGCAAGTGTCATGTAGGACCGAGGTGCGCTCATGGAGGACAGAGGTCATTCTGCAACGTCCGACGCCCGAGTCGCCTCGGCTCAACGCTGTGCCTGCATAAAGTATTCTCTAAACCCGTTTTGCAGCTTCCTTCTCGAGCATTATGCTCGCAGAAGGAGTTCCATCGCCGTGAGCAAGGTGGTGTTGACGACTTGAGTGAGTGGCTATCAAGAAATTATCATCAACTTAGTTTTGTTTCTGGTTGTATCCAAGACCCCTTTTATCTTTAAGCGCCGCAGCCGTAAAGAGACGGAAACGCTTAAACCGACCCGGGTCCGCTTACTCTTTCCTCTTCGTTTAATATAGGCAATACTTGCAACTCATGGGAGTGACTACCATCTGACCTCCTAACACAGAGAGCTTGACCCCGTAGTTTTACTGGGGCCACATAAACCACACGCCCAGTTCTATGTTTTGTATTCAGCAACATAACCATAGAACTTTATGATTGCAAAACCATAATTTACTGCCATAGATTTATGGCTGTATAGTTTTAGACCGACGCTGCTCTATGGTTGCAGAAATTACTGTATAGTTGTTGCTAGCCATGCTACGGTTGCAGGTTGTAGACCCATATCTACTGTATAGTTTTGGAACCATGCTGATCTATAATTGCATAACTATGCTGTATAATTATAGAGCCATGATGTTTGGTTGTGGAGTCATGTTTTAACGTTTATAGCATGGCTCTGTAACGATAAAGCATTATTTTGTCATCGTATGCCATAGGGTGTAAGGCAAATACTCCCGAAGTCGAAGGCGATACGATGGCGATATTAAACAATGGTGCGAGAATAAACAGTGTGAAAAAAATTGCTTTGCCGTAATTTTTTTTCATGCCAATATGTTTTGTACCAGGAGTACTACTAAGGGCCTTCGGCTTCAGGAGGCTTCCCTTACACCCTGTATGTTTACAACAAGAAGTCTAGACCGTTATATCTTTTATAATCCACTAGCTGACCCGCGCAACTTCGTCTGCGTCACCCCGTTTTTGCAACATTTTTCATTCCTGCTCCGCACCTGTTTGTTGTAGCATGATGTTATATACATATAAACCTTCCTCTTTAACCATTCTATCTATTAAAACAAACCGCATCAAAATCCGTTGCATAGTTTTGAAGATTTAAGCATACAAAGGGACAAGAAAAATAGGGACAGAAAACGCGACTTTATTTTATACTATGTAGTGATAGTGATAATCTATTTAATATTTAACCTTGAGAGTTCGCAACCTATTGATCTTGGAATCATATAAAACTCATTCGTAATGCCGTATACGCTGCCTAGCCACTCACGTGAGTCGGAAGGTGCTCGTACGATACGTAACCGTTGACTAACCGATTACATAAGGAGGGCAGGTCAAAGACACCCGATTGGCGAATAATGGTACTTAATGATATGTGGGAGGACTAAAGTATGTTTATTTGTGTAAACATACACTTAAAACTTTTCGCCAGAAGTGGCAGAGATAAACACAAAATACCGATATTTGATCATCATCATTCTCTGAACCTTTTTTTCCCAACTCAGTTGGGGTCGGCTTTCCAGTCTAACTGTGATGCGGCTGAACTTCGATATTTTCCGTGAAGCGATTACCATATGACCTCCACAACCAATGGTCCAATGACCAATGGTGATATCGAAGTTCCAAGTTAGGCTGGTTGGACTTTTGAGGGCTCCTACTACCATTAACGACTGCCATAGATGTGATATGATCTAATTATTTCTATCTCGAAAAAATTTACGTCCAAAATGGGATTTGTCGCGTACAAATCCCATTTTGGACGTAAATTTTTCCCCACTCCCTTACAAGGTGAACGACAGTGACCTGCTTGTGCGGTAGGTAGCGCGTCTACTACCACATCAGAGGTTATAGTTTCGATTCCCGCTCGAGATCAATAAGATCAATTACAGAATTAATAAAATAAATAAGAATGTTGTAACTGCTTTCTAGAATAATCAGTATAAAATAAGGAATTGTAGAAACCTTCAGTGGGTTATTTTCGAAAATAATAGGCAGCCTAATTATAATGAACGAACAAGCTATAGAATAGGCTTTCACGCAGTGCCCAGCACACTGTGGAACGTGCTAGAAAAAAAAACTGCTTTCTAGAAAGCCTTCGGCTTCGGGAGTGTTCCCCTTACACCCAGTAGATTATCTAAAATATAAAAATTTATATATCACTACATAGTATAAAACAAAGTCGCGTTTTCTGTCCCTATGTCCCTTTGTATGCCTAAATCTTTAAAACTACGCATCGGATTATGATGCGGTTTTTTTAATAGATAAAGTGATTAAAGAGGAAGGTTTATATGTAGGTATATAACATCATGTTGCAACCAACTGATGCGGTGCAGAAGTGAAAAATGTTGTAAAAACGGGGTGAAGCGCGCGTCAGCTAGTATTCTATATAGCCTTTTTTATGTCGTGTTCATCTACTTATTCGCTGACCATACGACTCTGTATTTGCCAATTTAAAGTAGGGAGTGTAGGTATCTGTCCATGTCACCATTAGTTACCTGTCTCATTCCACTGTTAGAACTAATTACTCGTCAGCGGACTGACATGCAAGTCACTGACCCGCAAAAAACCTTTTTGCATCAACCGGGTCAGGTGTCGCAATGTGGTAACAAACATGGTACCGGCAAAAAGGGTCAACTTGCCACTATTTCTTGACTTGCGATTATGAAATGTTTAGAAGTAACTTGGTTATGGTTAGACTGGTTTAAAATGAATTTGAGGATGGTTCGTATTGTAGTTTTATTTAAAAAGTTAAGCGTCTTTATCGCTGGGAGATTCGGAGACTATTCACGTTAGTCATAATTTGTTTCTACAGTCTACGGCAGGGTTATGATTTAGACAGGCTATGCAAGAAGGTATTTACCAAAGACATTAATATTACTAGCGTAAATAGATCAACCGACTCCTTTATTACCGCGTTACCGAATTTAAAATATCAGTGGCAGTGAGACGCCATTGCAATATACATTTCTGTCAAAGTCGATATCATCATTCTCTGGTTGAACAGAGGTGACTCGGCCGACGGAGGTCGCAGAATGACCTCCGTACTCCATGACTGTGGGTCTGGGGGTGAAGGGTGGAGCCGCCTGTCATTCTAGCAGAAGCAGGCCGCGGCGGCGGCGCAATGTGCTCCTCTCCACACCCGGGGGCTAGACGGGGACGGGACGGGCTAGCACATCAAATACGTAATGTATAATTTATTAGCTGTTGCATACCTCAAGCTAACGTAAATAAAAAAATAAGTTAAAAAAAATATCAAGGTCAGATATGGGCCACTTACTTTATCAACAAAATAAAATATATCCTGAACCGAAGACCCGAAGACGACGTGCGTTTTAGTCGGTTCGAGTTTGACATAACCACTCTCACCGACACCAACGGGGCTCCTCGAAAAATATCCGTGTGACTGTGTGACTTTTATGCACGATTAAAAAAAGTATATATTAAATCTTTTTTTATTTCTGAATTTGAATAATTCAGAAATAAAAAAAGTAAAAGTTTAAAATTCGTAATATTGTAATTCGACCGCAATCCGTGTATTTCTGTACCAAAATATACATTTTTGTTATATTAATTTATTTTCTTGTGTAATACAACTTCCTGATTAAATTAAGAATGTATGCCTATCTGTTTTTTAATATTTAACATACATAATAGCTATGTTATAAATGTATGATACTTAGTCACGGCATAGGCACGAGTTGTGGACCAAGAAAATGAGTTCTATTCGTGAATTACGCGCTTTTGGAATGGTTTAATTATCGTAAGAAAAATCCCTAGGGGCATCCCCCTGCCAGAGACGGCTAAGAAGGCTATGTCGGACTCAAACTGACTGATAGTCGGCTAGTTGAAAGTCTTTTGAGGATCACACGAGGTGAAACGATGGTGGACGAGCTCAAGTCTACCAACCATAGATTATATCAAAACTATTTGCGCGTGCCGGATCTCGTTTCCCCTTACGACTTTGGTCCAAAATTATTGCCGATAAGTATACCTACTTAATTTTTATATTAACCAAAATGTATGTTGGGTCAAAACATTGTACAATATTTATTATATCATACTATTATTTGTAATAATTCTAGGTCATTCTACATAACACTATCTAGACACAAATAGCATATAATATGGGTTCTGGCATTCGGGTCAGCTTACATATAGTTAGGTATTTCGTAAATACACTTTTATCAATACATCCAAACAAACAATACGACGACCTCCGTAGCGTGGCGGTAGTGCACGCGACTGCTACGCAGGACGCGCGGGTTCGATTCCCGCTCAGTGCAAATATTTGTGTGCATGAATATGAATAACCGCATTGGTCTAGGTGTGTCTATGTATGATAATGTCTGTATTTACAAAAAAAGCATCTAAGAATGTTTATCCGCATTCTAGAACACGTAACACAAGCTATGCTTACCATGGGTCTAGATGGCGTTGTGTAGATTGTCCTACAATATTAAAAAAAAATATGTTCGTGCGTGGAATACTCTTTGCATCTTTGGGATAGCTCTGCAAAATACTCAGGTACTAGATCCTCTCGACAGGTTGCAGCGACCTGCTATCCGCATTATTGGGCATTCTGAGGTCACCAGGTCACCGTCACCTTCGAACCCTTGCAGATACGTAGAGACGTGGCGCCCTTGGCAGTAATTTACTGTCTCTAACATGGTGAATGTTCTGATCAGCTCTTCCAGTTAGTCGCACCCTCTCCTTTCCTACACAGGACAATACGTGCAGGGCTTAGATGTCACCCGCATAAGGTGCAGAATACTCCATCATGAACCAAGTGGTTCAGTAACTCTTTCCTCTGCCGCACCATTAAGTCTTGGAATTCCTTACCGGCGCACGTGTTTCCTTCTTCGTACAGTCCCGGGTCCGTTAAGCGTGGCGTGAAAAAGCATCCGATGAGGCCGTCAAGCCGAGCGCCACCATTGTAGCACTGTACGTGTACGCAATGGTGACCCTGAGACTGCCTGCAGCTTAACATCAGGCGAGGTGAAGTCTAATTGACGTGCCAGTGTCCATATTTCGGTACCGTAGGTCATAACAGGTAGGACGCACTGGTCGAAGACCTTTGTAAGCAAAGTGTTTGAAAAGTAAACCTGTTATTAATTTAAAATAGTGTAAGGTGACTATCAAATTCCTTCACCTTTCCTATGTATCAGATTATGGTTATCCTATAAACATTTGGCTACGGTTAGGCAAAATATATCAATGTTGACATTATTGAAAGATAAAACCTCACCTAGGTATTGTTAGGCATAATATTGAATGTTTGTATTAAGTTGAGTACCAAACAGGTATCATAATATGAAGTAGGAACTATAAACTTGTTTTATAATTGTTCAATTACATAGCGAAATGGAGAGTCATCGTGATATCCGAAACTCAGACTAAAAAAATAATATAGTTAGACGAAATTTTTAGAAGGGTGTAAATTTGATTTATTCCCGCGAGGTCGAGTCCCAGTATGTCGAGTTCCCGCTACATCTACTTTGAAAATTCTCGCTTTCGAGTCGAGTACGCGAGTGGTTGAAAATCTCTTGATTAGACCAGAGACAAGAAGCGACAAATGGAAAAAATACGCGGACGATATCACTGTGAGAGAAAGAAAACTCGAAATAAACATAACATAACATAACATAAACTCACGCCTTTATCCCCGAAGAGGTAGGCAGAGGTGCTAGCACCCATTTCGCCAGTTTATGTTTTAGGTCACAATGTAATAGGTGGCGAGCCTATTGCCATTAACCGGGCACTTATAAATCTGCGATAAATACACACATAACTTCGAAAAGCATCGAAAAGTCATTGGTGTGTGCCATGGTAACCTGGGATCGAACCCGAGACCTCGTCTGAGCGGTCCATTACCCATACCACTAGGCTACCGCGGTTAGTAAAACCCTGTACAAAGCCGTCTGGCCAGCGAGGGAACAGTTAGCCAATCCCTCCCAACATTACATTGTATTTACATTTGGAGGTAGTGATTTTGGAAACGAAGAGTAGAAGTGTGAATCCTTGTATCCAGATATTAGGTATTTTTACCACTTAGGTGGCAGAGTAAGCACACGGTTCACCTGATGGAATGTGGTTGCTGTGGTCTACGGGCGTGTACAAAACCAGAGGCGTCATTCCTATGCTGCAGGCCCTATAGAAACTTTATATTGCCTTTCCTGAAGAACCCGAACAGTCGCTAAGCAAGGCCACAGCTAGAAGTTCATTCTACAGGTGCTAACACACACTCATATTATGAGTGTGTGGAATGAAGTTAGCAACTAGTTGAATGCAAGATGCAACTAGGATTGAAGCATAAATGTTAATAATGACAAAATTCACTCCCACTACTTACTAACTATACGTCATACACGCAAATTCAAAGTCCAAACTTGACATTTATAAAATTAAAAACAAAACTCGAGATTTAATTAAGACATAATTATTTAAAATTTAAATATTTTAAATGGCGAATTTAGTTTAATTTCTCGTGATACACGCGGAATTTCCATTTAAATTTCGAAGGTCAACGAATTATTTCATAGATAATTTATAAAGCAATGCATTTATTACGTCATGTCATAGTTCAATCACCTTGATGCCAGATTAGAATATTATTGTGGATATGACTATACTAGTCCGACTGTAAGAAAATAAAAAAAAAGAAAACTTATTGTTCTCTTTTACGTATGAAATACATCTCTATTTCAATTTGTTTAGATATCGCCTTATTACAAGAACCTCTTTTCATTCTTCTTCTATTGTCGAATCGACGGTATTTGAGTTGCCATCGTGGTGTAGTAATTTGTTTCACGGCAGCGCCATTACTCACGGAGAGGGCACGAGCATAGGTTTCACTCTTCGAGAAGGCTTACTACGTCTTCTCTATCTCTATCTAAATTATTAAGTATTATCTACTATTAAGTAGGTAACCCATAGCAGGTTTAATCAATTTAGCTTCTCTGAAATTCGTACGTGCTTACAAATCAACCTTCTGTTTTATTTTTTCACGCACACACACACAAACACACACCCATAAACACACACACAGTTTTCTTTTGTTTAATTGCAAAAGATAAAGGTAGTTCAAAAAGATTTTTGTTTCCGAAAGAGAAAGGAAGATTACCTACCTATATGCAAATACAGATTACTTTAATGCATAGTTGTAGGTAACCTACATGTTGAACTAATGCAAACTAATATATTTAACCACAACCGCAAATTCCAATCGTAATTTTACGGTTTATTATACGTACTTATGTCATCAACACTCAGTAAAATTTTGCACGGTTAAGAAATAATATCGTGGTCACTTGCACTAGCACTAGATTTGTGATTGGTGACAAATTGCGAAAATATTCAAATCCCACCGAACCCGGTGAGAGAGTTTATATCGGACTCGAACCGACAAAAACACACGCCGTCTAATGAGTCTTTGATAGCCAGAGGTGAAATTATACAATACATATCTCTAGCACATCGGCAGACCCGGGGACACTAACAGATGACCCCCTTGCGTTTTCTTAAGGTATTAAACTGTGGTAAAAAAATTGTAAATCAATTTAGAAGTATTTTTTTTATACAACTTAGGTCGCAGACAAACATGCGGCCCACCTGATGGTAAGTGGTTACCGTGGCCTATGAGCGAGTGTAACACCAGAGGAATAACACTCGTGCCACAACCCCTGTAAGAACAGAGACATTCTGAGTCGTCAGCGCAAAAGATGTAGGATAAGCCTTTGGTTTTCCCACTGACAACACAAAACCTATCTAGTGAGCTCTGGCTACCCCAATCACCACCGAAAACACAACACAAGGTTATTAAACGGCGATATTCTGTAGGGTGGAGGTACTTCCCCAGTCGGACTGCTTGATTGATACCGTCGTGTCCTACCTCCTCTTAAGTGATTGATTTAAAAGTTTCGTTTTGAAAACTTAATTTCACTAATATTGAAAACTTAATTTCACTAATACCCCAATTACTATTTGCCCAACTGTTACTGGTACCTATTGGTGTTTAGTACTTCAAGGTAAAGGTAAAGGGATCAATATCTTATAGGTACATATTAAATATAACGGGTATATAATATTTCTGTAACGACTGACTGAACTGGCATGAAATGGAAAGTTTTGGTCACAACCACAAATGGTTGTAGGTTGCAACCTTCGCACAATCTAAGATTATGGACCTTCATACGTTTTGCAGTTAATGTGCGTAAAGAAATACAGTATGCTGTAGGAACGCGTATGACATGCGGATACCTTTTAAATGGTGGAAAATAAAAATAGCACTTTTTCAAACCTAACTCGATGAAAATTTACTGTAACTGACTCTCTCGTAAATAGGTACAATAAGGAATAAATGTATAAAACATACGAGTTTTGTTAAATGTCATCACAACAATACAAATGCAGTAGGTACATGAGCAACAACTGCGGGTGCATCCTCTTCGCCTTATATTCCATTCCGTGATTCCGTACACAATACGATAAATATTAATATAAAGTTAATATGCAAGTTAATATCTGCATCATTATAATATCTGCAAACTTTAATTTATCTAACCCACCACTAATGTATATCAAACACAATGTGACATTGTTAATGATTAAATAAATAATAAAAATAAATAATAATAAAATTTATATTCTAAAAATAATACTATGTATATCCCTAGCATATTAAATTCTCTTAAAAGTACCTCTTAGTGTTGACTTCCTCCCGTTATGCGCCACAGGCCCGGGACTCCATGAGTCCCGAGAGTTTCGGAATAGAGATACAAAAATAATAATTTAAAAAAAATGAACATTGTTTAAACTAGGTACTACTATACTTTGTAAAATATAGCTTGGGTCCTATGACAGATGTCAAAATGAGGTTCATAGGGATGTCCGAAATTCGATGAAAATATCGATACTACCAGCTATTATTGATGCATGTTACATATAATTAGGTTTAATTTAATTGTATGTATGTATTTAATTGTAATGAGAACGGAATATACGTAGCATACAAGGCCTCGGCACTCGTACTGATGAGAATGAGTGGAGTGGATCAGTGGAAGTTCATATCAAACAAGATGTTGGCGCGTGTATTTTATGTCTATATCATGGCCCAAGAGCCAAAGGCGGCATGTCTTCTTACAAAATCCAAAAAGAGGTTCAGGGCGTTGATGGATTGAATGTAGGATTTTATTTACACAATATTATTTAGGATCAAGTATATTGAAATATAAATATTATTATGTTATTAAAATACCTAAGCAGTAAGATTAAATTCTAATTATTTTTTTCTTATATTAATTTCAATTTAAAATTAAGCTTTATTCAAAATATGGATAGTTTATAGTATGTGGTCACGATGATTCATCGCCCATCACTAATTAGCTCGGTATGCCCATAAAGTATGACATTGACAGCTACTACATTCATTATTAGAAAATTCAAGACTTCATGTGCGGGATTTCACTGACAGCTGTCATAGGATCCAAGCTACATTTTACAAAGTATTGTTATACAATTTATATTAAAGACATGCGATGCTTAGGAATTCCACGACGCTTTTCAATTTGAATCTTTGTTTTGTTTAATTGCTATTTTATTTTTAGTTTTATTTAATAATAAGTTCAGATGATAAAATAACTGTATAATATTTTTCTACATCATAAATTGAATATAACATAGTGTAACTTTAAAAAATATATCTCTATTCATATTTGAAACGTTTTTTATAGCCCACATTAAAAAAAATATTTTTACAGTTGCAGTGCGTGACAACTGCGTTGCATACGCGTTAACGTTGCATAGCCAGCTATAATCTGGATAAACTCTAACTTCAGATTTCACAAGAAGCTTGGTCAGCACTAACTACCATTTTAGGTAGCTCTTATAAAGATAATAGTATATTATTGTCCGTTAATCCTTAGTACACGGCGGTTTTTATGGACGCTGAGTAAGTTTAAGATAATACTTTGCCTTGTGTTGAGAATGTAGTTTCATTACAGATCTATTATGAAAGTTTTAAGAGTGGTTACCTATTGTAGATACCAGCTGTATAATTGGTTCAAATTGTTATACGAAATTATATTTAAACTATGAATTAGTATTTTTAAGGCTTTGTAGTAAATGTCTCTTTAGACAAGTGGCAATATGATATTGACGTTTCATTGCGTCTGGCGTGGCGTGGCGGTACCTAGTGAGTACGCAGGAGACGCGGGTTCCAATATTTGTGTGGCTCTTTGCACTGGTCTGGTCGTGACTCGGAGAACACGTTAAGCCGTCGCCCCGGTAGCCTAACTACAGAACTTTGATATCGCCAATTTGGTTGTGGTGGTCCGATGGCAGTCGCTTCACGGAAAATATCGAACTTCAGTCACATCTTAGTTACTAGAAGCCGACCCCAACTGAGTTGGGAATAGGCTCAGAAAATGAGAATGAGATTGACGTTTAATTTAGCGGAACTTACACAGTTTAGTAGTCTATAGGTACACAATGATTTTTGAATTTGGAATTTTAATAAGCTAGTATCATCGCCACATCGGCCATCAAAGACCGACATTACGAGCTCCGATGGGATTTGTAGGTATAGGTACGTGGGTATTTCGCGCACGGGACATTATCAATTTCTGCAATCATTGCAATTTTTTTCACATTTTACATAATATCAGTTATATTGCACACTATTAAGTCAATTATGGTAACCTTTAGCAATCACATATTCAAATTAATATTCAACTTTTAAATAATTTACGGTTTATAATTACAAACGTTGATGTCAAACTATATAGGAGTGTAATTTATTTTTACCAAATTAAAAGCAAGTCAATCAAGGGATCCGGTAGTCGGACGATTAAAAATTGGAATTAATCGTTATTTGCGACATTATATGTATCGAGTTTAAATTGAGATAATTTGTGGAAACCGCAGTAGCCTAATGTTATGGGTAATGGACTGCTGAGACGAGGTATCGGGTTCGGTACACACCAATGAATTTTCGATGCTTTTCGAAGTTATGTGTGTATTTATCGCAGGTTTATAAGTGCCCGGTTAATGGCAATAGGCTCGCCACCTATTACATTGGGAGCTAAACATAAACTGGCGAAATGTGGGTGCTAGCACCTCTGCCTACCCTGAAATCGAGCCCTGAAAGGAAACTACCGTAAAGGTGCGGTTCCATTGACGCGGAGCGGAGCTGAGAAATATTAACCAATAGCATTGCATAAAAGTCCGCTCCTGCAACTGAGTGGGGATTATTATGCAATCCTATTGGATCTTTCTCCGTTCTGCTCCGCTCCGCATCAATCGAACCGCACCCCTAATCCTTAAGCTGACTCATTTTACTTAAAGGAGACCTTCCTTTGTTTTTAAAAAGAAACAAAACTGCATCCATAAATTTTTTCAAACTCGCTTGGCTCACTCAGGACTCGAACCAACTTAAATTATAAAAAGAAACACTCACTATTTTGTTTATTAATCTATAGGATAATTTAACTTTAAATATGACATCTGAATTCGTCACAATTTTATACCAACTATAATAAATTGCTTCGTTAGCTAACTTTGACCTTCTGGAGCAATCTAAATGCCTTGCATCATTTGAGAAACTGGTACAGTAGTTGATGGAGCTTAGTGCTGTTTGGTAAGTCGCAGACCTTTCTTAGTTCTTAGTTCTTAATTCTTAATTGCACACACAAAGTACAGAGATAATTCATATAAAATTTGCAAGAATCATGTACAAAGGCGAGCTTAACTCACAATGCATTCTCTAACGCAAACGTTTGAGTTTCAGGGGCCTTTAGTGGAATATACTGTTTGTTGCTTCGGAAAACAAAAAAATATGGGCAAATTCGTAATACGATCGCTTTTTTTAAATCACAATAGTACCCGGAATAAGTATTCCGGTATAGTTAAGTAACTATTATAAGCTAGAGGTCACGGGCTCAAATCCTGGCCATTACACCACCGACGTGAACCCACTCCTAACACAAACTCTAAAGCTTACCTGGAGGGGTTAGAAGGAATCTTAGTGATTTCGGTTACAAATATTCTTAAAAAAATTGGGACAATGATTGGTGAAATAGTTATAGGTTAATTTATCTCTGCCTACCCCAGAGGGTGGCAGACGTGAGCATATATATGATATATGAATGTGCAATGTTTAGAACGTTTTATTAGCATTGGTTATATGCACTCCCTCCGGCACATAACGACCACTTCTCAAAAGACCACTTTTCAAAAATACCACGTTTCAAAAATTACACTTTTTAAAAAGACTACTCTTAAATAAACCATTTCCCAAAAATACCACTTCCCAAAAAGACCACATCTCTTAAAGACCACGTCTCAAAAAGACAACATCTCTAAACATTTACTTCTATTAAATATCGTTCATAAACCATAAGGCTTCCTGAGCGGTCCCTTCCATAAAAGCCTAATTATAAAAGGTTAGGGAGCAGACCCACTGCAAGTTCGGATAAAGAAGTATATTTGTTAGCTACCCTAGTAGTAAAAGAAAGGTAGTTATGCACCTACATCTACACATTAATAAATGGTACGTCTACAAATGTGATTAGTCACGTTTCCTTAGAGAATAAGACACCTGTTGAATTCCGTATGATGTAATATGTAGAGACAACAGTGAAAAACGTATGTTTAGATGGTCTGGTCACGCTGGTCACGTAGGAGATCCGGATGACACAAAACTGGTGGAATTTTACGATGTGAATATAGTTGGTAGTGTGTGAATTATAGTAGGAGAGCTGGGAACGATTTTTGGATAGGTACTTGTATTTGACCAAATGATGTAGGTACTTGTAAATATCTCCTCAAAAACAGATCGTGACCTTATTAAAAAGCTATTGAGAAATGCGGATAGAGGAAATAGTAGATTGGGCACGAATTTCCACTATCAGACATAAAACATTAGGCACATATCATTACTATCACTTAAACAATATCTTTTATGTATTTAATTAAGAAATTAAGCCTTCCTGAGGAGCGATGCCTATGCTCGGGCCCTCTCCCTGAGTAGCGGCGCCGTCGAGAAACAGAAGAAGAAGAATGAAGAAATGAAGTTTTGAAAACCCACTCCTACCTAACACAAGTTATTGAGGAGGTCTCGGTCTTATTACCGCGACCGCACGATTGCGGGTTCGAATCATGGCCATTACACTACCGACGTGGACGCACTCCTAACACAAGCTATAAAAGCTATAAAGTTAGAGGGGAACCCAGTAGAATCCGCTTGTAATGACATTGAAGGTAATTGACAAAGCTGTCATATTCCTCTATAAGCACACTAGAACACAATAAGTATTATCCAGACCTATTTTCCTCGGGTCTTAGGGGAGGGGTGGAGCTGCCTGTCAGCCTAGCAGAAGCAGGGTCGCGGCGGGAAAGGGGTCTGCCGGGGTGCGAGAGATTTGTCTTGTATAATCTCACCTCAGGCAATCAAGGATCCGGGCATTTTAGTCGGTTCGAGTCCGATATAATCCCTTCACCGATTTTCGCAGAGGTGGTAACCATGGGGATCTTTCGCACGATGTAAAAAATACTTATTTCCCTAATTCACAGGCACTTTTTTGCTATTTCAGTAGTATAAGTCAAAGTCTTTTAATCGCCTGGCAGTCCTAACATCTAAATACTGACCTAGACTTTATTAATCTGTGCCCAGACTCCGGTTTTATTTATTTTATTATAGTTTTAGTTCTACATGTACACAATAAAGGCGGCAAAAATATTGGCGAAACACAATTGAATGCAAATTATATGTTGTTTAAGAACGGTGTTGGAAATAGTTTCGACACACATAGAAAGGTTAAAGGCGCCATCAAATGCCAAAACAAAATGATAGATATGTGTATTTAATGTTTAATCGATTCAGTAGTTTAGGCGTAGAAGAGTAACAGACTGATAGAATTACTTTCGTTTCCATAATATTTTTTTTTATTTCACACCACAATAAACAGAGCATTAGCGACACTATACATTATTTTTTACTAATAAGTTGTATATTTCTATAGGTATATGACTCATACGACTAATATTTATAGTATGTATTTTTTATACATGTACCATTTATGTGGCAGATAAGCACATGGGCCACCTGATGGTAACTGGTCACCATGGCATATGGACGTTTGCAACATCAGGGGCGTCACACTTTCCTGCTGACCTTGTAGAGGGTAGGAGTGAGGAGAGAGGACGTAGTAAGCCTTCCCGAAAAGCGAAACCTGTGCCTAGGCACTCCGTGAATAGCCGTGAAACAAATTACTACAACACGATGGCAAATCAATAATGCCGTCGATTCGATAGAAGAAGAAGAGGTGAAGGGATGAGTTTCTGTGCTGTCAATGTAGAAGACAAAGCAAAAAAAAAACTCTCGATCTGCCCATTGACAATACAAAACCTCTCCAGTGAGCTCTGACTACCCTACTCACCGAAAACACAACACAAGGTTATTATTACCCGCGGTATTCTGTACGCTGGAGATACTTCCCCAGTCGACCTACTAAATTAGGACGGGAGATACCATCATGTCCTATCTTGGTTGAATTTTACTCTATGGGTGCAAACATTGTGATTAGTTAATTTCCTTGACGTCTCCTCTTCGATCGAATCGGCTACGCTTCAGTAGTCGGAGCATTTGATTAACCTCAATTAATAATTACGTAACTGATAATACAATTAGCCATTGAATGACGAACACTACTTGTCCAATCTAACCTCAGGCAGTTGAGAGTTTAGATTGACAACCTTGATAAAAATTGTTGGTATACGAAGACGATTAGCGTGCAATAATGCTGTTCTGTAACATTACAAAAAATTCGATGACGAGTCTCGCTCAGACGAAGGATTCGTTTCGGGAATGTTAGAGAAAACTCAATTGGATGATCAGTCAATATTAACCTAATGATATAAATAACAGCTACCTCCTCAAATGTAGGTACCTACTTCCCTCTGACTGAGTGAGACTTGATATAGTCTCTATCGTTCTCTGAACCTTTTCCTAATTTTTAACCATCACACGACTGCTATCACAAAACTGCCATGGCATTCTCGGCTTTATTTTCATATACAAAAAATTCAAAATAAAATGAAAAAGAGTTTATTAAATCCTTTCCTTCACTCTACACAATGCCATCTAATATTGAACTTTAACTGTATAATGGTAGAGTCCAACATCAAATGAAATTTTTTTGTAATCTCTGTTCCTTGGCAATGGTTGGCAATTAGTACAATCGGGGCCCAGATGTATTTCACTTGGGCCCTCAGAAGACCTACACGAAACTCGACATCGAGTACGCACATTACAGAATAAGTACTCCAGTGGTTTATTAAGTGAAACATCTCCCGAGTCAAATTGTGCGTCGAATCTATTACGCAACGCCATTAGCCGTTCATAATGGAGGAAAGTTGCCTGCGCCGAATTTAATTGAACCAAATTATTATTTTGATTACGAAATTTTTTTAGTTCATGATGCTCTTGTACCTACTTAATGTTGTATTATGTTTCGAATATTGTATCTTCCATAGATCTATATTAGGTTAGATATAGCGTGTGAATTTAGGTTACGCTAGATTCTGCGTGTGAATTTAGGTTAAGGGCCCAGATCGTGAAAATCACCGAAAAGAGTGTTACGATATTTCATATTTAACTTATTTAGATATGATTGATATCAATGATAATTTGTATATATTACAATCAAAGACCAAAATATATGTTAGTCTTATATTAAATCCTTAAAACCTAATAATTGCTATATAATAAACGTCAACAAACGCACAAAATTTGACAAAAATGCAAAAACATGCCTTCGTATTCTTCAAATATTACCCAATAAATCAACACAAATTGATAAAAAGAAACACTTTTTGAACACTGAAGAAACCAATACTTAAACCTATGTACTTTTTTTTGTACCTTTACAAACAAAGACTTCCTCTTTTAAAGCCCTAAAATCTAGATATGTTCTACGTAAATTCTCCATAGAAAAATGTATGAAAAATCACGCGCATCCCGATATTATGATTTAGTAACCCGCATCGCTACTGATCGGCAGTACGATTTTATGGTTCAAGGTGACACCACGCGTGTCGGATGCGCCAGCAATATTACGTGTTGTGAATTTGTGTTTTTTGTGAAAAACTGTAAGTATAACATTTTTATAACTAATTCACTTTTAGTAAGTAGGAAGTACCGATATAATGAATGTCTGGAAGAAAACCATGATGGTAAAAAATACAAAATTATATAAATCGTAAAAAATACAAAATTATTTAGATAGGTACGTAGTTTGTTGAGGAGGTTATTTTATGAACCTACAAGGTTTTTTTTCCTCGGTATTTATACCTACTTTACAAAAGTAGGTATAAATACCGAGGAAAAAAATTACGAGATTTGTGTGAAAGTGTCATTTAAAAATTCTAGTTTTATTTGAGTGCTTTATCATGTCTAAGTACTAATAATAATATATTCGCATTTGTTGTTGTTGTTGCATGTAAATATTGGTTTGTATTATAAGTAATAAAGTCGATTTCTATAGGAATATTCTCATAATAATTAATTTTATTACATAATATAATTAAATATTCGTTTTCATGTTCATCATATTGTCTAAATATCAGATTGTGGAAGTAGGTATGTTTCCTATCTGAAATAGCATGGGCGTACATACTTCGCTGCCGTCAAAGACGCGCGCGGCGCGACGCGCCTAGAGTCTGGTTTAGGGTTGTACAAAAATTACAAAATAAATAAAAGTGGATACTATTGATGATTAATATTTCCAGTATTGAAAATAAAGAAAACCTTCAGGCCGAGACTCCGAGCAACACTGCTACGCGCTGTATAGAGGTAAGTTGTTATACGTAATTAGACTTGTTACATAAACAAACGAACTACCTAGTTAGTGATGGGCGAAGACAAAATCTCAGTACCTATAGATTTTTTTCTTGCAATATTTATTATTTTCATTGGGAGACACAAACGAACTACCTAGTTAGTGATGGGCGAAGACAAAATCTCAGTACCTATAGATTTTTTTCTTGCAATATTTATTATTTTCATTGGGAGACACAAACGAACTACCTAGTTAGTGATGGGCGAAGACAAAATCTCAGTACCTATAGATTTTTTTCTTGCAATATTTATTATTTTCATTGGGAGACACAAACGAACTACCTAGTTAGTGATGGGCGAAGACAAAATCTCAGTACCTATAGATTTTTTCTTGCAATATTTATTATTTTCATTGGGAGACACAAACGAGCTACCTAGTTAGTGATGGGCGAAGACAAAATCTCAGTACCTATAGATTTTTTTCTTGCAATATTTATTATTTTCATTGGGAGACACAAACGAACTACCTAGTTAGTGATGGGCGAAGACAAAATCTCAGTACCTATAGATTTTTTTCTTGCAATATTTATTATTTTCATTGGGAGACACAAACGAACTACCTAGTTAGTGATGGGCGAAGACAAAATCTCAGTACCTATAGATTTTTTTCTTGCAATATTTATTATTTTCATTGGGTGACAAACACATTAGTACCTAAATAGTTCTCAATTGCTTTCTCAAAAGAAAATTCTCGTTAAAATCCCATATTTTATGTATGTAGGTATAATAAATAATATTTATTTAACCGATTTTGATGATTTTAGAATCATTAGAATTGTCTTCTAAGCCCGAGTGACATAGAGTAGGTGACGTCATAAAAAACCAACACCGCGTTACCGTAGCGTAAAGGAAATTTATAATATATGTAGTCAGATTTATTTATTTTTTAACGTGATAACGTCTTATAAATCGATGAACAAAGGCAACATGCACGAAAAAGTGTCACATTATGTCACGTTAGGGTCAAGCAAGAGCATGGAACAAGCGATGGAGAATAATATTATAATGTTATCCCGTAAAATTATTATCCTAAACCGATTTTACATTTTATATAAAACGTTTATGTTTTTGATCTATGTGTTTCAAAGATGTATTCTAAGGGACTTCTTAGCTATGTTTGAAGAAATTTGGCCCATTCTTTATTTATTATTTTTTATAAAAAAAACAATCAAGCCATTATCTTTCTTTACAGGAACTAGTAATTGAAAACCGTCAAGAAGGAAAGGTGGTTGAAGTGGAAGTTGGGCGTAGAGTAGCAGATATTTCTTTTTTTTTAAAGCTGTTCAGGCCATAGGGGACCGCGGTCCAATGGATTGTATCCTCAGTATAATAGGTGAAGTAAAAGTTGGTCGGGACTCAAAACTCATCATGAAATGTATGTGTAATTAGTATGTGTAATATGAAATTTACTGTGTGTTTGGTTGAAAGGAAGAAGATAGCATGGAAGTGAATCATCAAATTGTATCTGGTATCATATCATCTGGTGGGAGCTACTTTCAGTTAAAAACATTAACTGCCCTACCAATTATGTCACCTTCATTATATAATGAAATTTATAATACGGTTTGCGATTGATGGGAAAAGACAGGAGCACAATCCATGGCAGAAGCTGTCAAGGAAGAAGCAGAGTAAGCAGTGTCAGTGTCAAATTTTGGAAGGAGAAAATGGAGATGAAATTAGTTTGGTTTTATTACGATTGACTACTTCCAGAATTAGTTGATCCTCGGCAGTCACGAAGCGAATTCGTGACGCGCCCAGTTCCAGTATCATAGAGGCTACGAAAGAGAGGAAAGAAAGAACTTTACGTGTTTTGAAAGAGAAGGACGCCTAAGGATTTTGAAATAGACTGAGGTAACTTAACTACCCAGCCGGTCGATTCACGTGCATCCAAAAGTTGTTTTAACTTAGAAATCGCCTTATGGTTTTCTGTTTTAAACGCACTTACTTATCTAGTCTTGGATTGTCATAAATCAATTACTGTACAATTCTTATACAATTTTGAAGAGTTACCTGGTGTAAAGAATCATCAAAATCGGTTTAAAAATACAGTGAATTGAGAATCTTCCTCTTTTTTTAAGTCGGTTAAAAGGGTTTGTTTGCAAAAAAACAAAGTGACATTTTGAAGTCACCACGCTACGGTTTTTATTACGTGAATCGGGCATCTGTTAACATTTTCATTCTGATAGGTTTTGCAATAGCAATTGATTTTATAATCAAATTAGCAGAAATCAGAATTTATTCAGTAATTTATTTAAACAACTTTAAACATTAGAATTTTGAACTCATATTTTGTTATTGTTTACTTACTTTTAATTTGTATATTAATAATTTATAAACTTGTTTTACAAATTTTTGCACAACCCTAGCACGCTTGGCGACTCATATTTGTTATTGTTTACCTACTTTTAAATTATATGAATCATTTTTATACTTGTGTTTCATTTATTGATATTTTTTTGTAAAACCCTAGGAGATTTTTAAGATATCAAGGTGATCGTAAACAAATAGTAAGTAATTATTTGAGTTTATCCAATAGGCACATATCCTTGCGTATAGATAAACAGTAGCGAGGAAAGGCTCGATGTTATTTCGACCGTACTTGCTACTGAATTTGCAATTATGTTATTGAATGAATATTTTACGAAATAAGAATAAAGTGTGGTAGAAAAATTACAAATAAATACATAGTTGGAATTTTAGGTAAGTAGAATACAAAAAGGTGGCTCTCTCTGGGTCATTCACCCGCCCCGGTCGGTTGTTTCAGTAAACAGTAGCGCTGCGGTCGCGCGAAATCGATGTTGCGTCTGGGCAATCTGGGCCCTTAAGCTAGATTCTGTATGTGCATTTAGGTTGGGCTAGATTTTACGTGTGCATTTAGGTTAAGCTAGATTCTGTGGGTGCACTTAGGTTAGGCTAGAGTCTGCTTGGGCATTTAGGTTAGGTTAGATTCTGCGGGTGTATTTAGGCTAGACTAGATTCTGCGACTGCATTTAGGCTCATAGCTAAAGGGTAACAACGCATTCTAAGATTAGAGAATACAAGATAGGTAAGTTTTAGAATGGGGATCGTCCTTAACGCATTAGAACCCTTCATGACCCAGAGAGCAAGTCGTGGGTGGTGGGCCCCAATGCTAACATCAGTAGCAATTTGTAACCGGTAGAGGCAGCTTGCAGCCAAAAAAGTTCGACAATCAACTACAAAACTTCGAGTAGTTCGCTGACCGAAAAATATCTTAAAGTCCTTGCTATTTCACGCCCCGCTTGCAGAACCCGGGATTGTACGATAAAGGAAACACGTGTGCTGGCAAATAGTTCCCTGTCTTTATGGTGTGGGATTGGAAGTCGATGGGGGTGGCCTACGTCCTATGGCTGAAATGATGATGGTGTGGGAAATGAAAGTATCTGACGTATTCTAAATCTGTGGTTTTTTAATTATATTATTAAGTGAGTTGCATTGGTGTTTTTGTATTTATCGGAGTGGAAATGTAGCACGATGTAAATCATTGTTTGTGCGATGAGTTCGTCTGTTTGTTTATTTACTTGCATTTCTTGTTAATATATTACACAAGGAGTTATGTAATTAGTCTAAATTAACAATTAAGTTTAGTTTTGGCTGTATTAAAGTGTATATTCTGTACTGTACTGTACTAGTATATTTATAAGTGTTTTGTAAGAGGCGACTACCTACGGGATAGGGCTGACAGCCAAAGAAAAGTGTCTGATTGACGGCAATATGCTTATTACTTGGGACCTACTGGGGAAGACTCTACCACACCATAAAGAATACCGCGGCTAATAATAACCTTGTGTTGTGTTTGCACAGTGATTATGGTAGCCAGAGCTCGCTGGAAAATTTTCGTTTAACGGGAAGACCAATTTGTCATCCGTGTTGGCGACATAGAAGCTTACCACCTTTTCGGGAAGGGAATCAGAAAGTTTCTATAGGGCCGACAGCACGAATGCGACACCTCGACCTCGAATTTATAGAACAATTCTTCTGAACACAAACCATTGATCCCTTCAGAGCAGATGCAGGCACGCCGGAAAAAAGGGTTCCTCTTAGGGCAGGGAGATGTAAGATCCACCCCTGACGTAAATGACAAAATAACCCAGCAAGGATTGGATGTCTTTCATAAATAGCCTTAGCACGAAATACTATCGAATTCGTAATGTAAAGATATCGACAGAACGGAGCATTGCGATTGGCGGGCTACACACGCACACAGGTTCACAAAAGGCAGACTGCCAATCACAATGCTCTGTTCTCTCGGAACCTTTACATTACGAATTCGATAGGAATTATTTGCTAGTGCTACAGTTCACGTTTAGTTTGCGGCAGTTTCTCCTGCGTTACGTAACGCAAAAGACGTATGTAATAGGTACTTACTTTCAGAACATTTCAAGGGAACTTCTTATTATAAAGCATAATAAAATTAATTTCAAAATTCATTCGTAACAATGAACTATGAGAAATGAAAACGACATACGAAATTAACAAGTTTTGCACATTTTAAATACTAAATTGAAATGATTATTTTCGGGTTGATGCCCTTGTCTTGGTTTTCCCAAGTACCTAACTCTTACCAATCTGGGCGATTAACTAGACTTAGATCATTGACAGGTACTTATAAAGTGTTTTTGGTCAGGAACTCAGGACTGTGGCGTGGCGGTAGTGAATGCAACTGCTACGCAGGAGGAGCGGGTTCGATCCCCACTCAATGCAAATAGTTGTATGCATGAATATAGCTATTTGCATTGGTTTCTTCCTGGCTCGGAGAGCACGTCATGCCATCGGCCCTGGTTACCATACAAATATCGATGGCAGACGTTACGGGTAGTTGAAACCCTCAAAAGTCCGACTGACCTTTTTTTTTTTTTATACTACGTAGGTGGCAGACAAGCACACGGCCCACCTGATGGAAAGCGGCCACCGTGGCCTATGAACGTGTGCAACACTAAGGGTGTCACACACGCGCTGCCCACCCTGAAGGGAAAGGGGGAGAGCTGGGAAGGGGTGGGGAGGCTAGGAAGGGGAGGGGGAGGAGGGGTATAGTGAGCTCTGGCTACCCTACTTACCGGCGGGAACACAACACGATGGTTATTATGACCGCGGTCTTCTGTAGGGCGGAGGTACTTCCCCAGTTGGACAGCTCATTTCGTTAAGGGCCCAGATTTACGATATTTCATATTTAACTTATTTAGATATGATTGATATCAATGATAATTTGTATATATTACAATCAAAGACCAAAATATATGTTAGTCTTATATTAAATCCTTAAAACCTAATAATTGCTATATAATAAACGTCAACAAACGCACAAAATTTGACAAAAATGCAAAAACATGCCTTCGTATTCTTCAAATATTACCCAATAAATCAACACAAATTGATAAAAAGAAACACTTTTTGAACACTGAAGAAACCAATACTTAAACCTATGTACTTTTTTTTGTACCTTTACAAACAAAGACTTCCTCTTTTAAAGCCCTAAAATCTAGATATGTTCTACGTAAATTCTCCATAGAAAAATGTATGAAAAATCACGCGCATCCCGATATTATGATTTAGTAACCCGCATCGCTACTGATCGGCAGTACGTTTTTATGGTTCAAGGTGACACCACGCGTGTCGGATGCGCCAGCAATATTACGTGTTGTGAATTTGTGTTTTTTGTGAAAAACTGTAAGTATAACATTTTTATAACTAATTCACTTTTAGTAAGTAGGAAGTACCGATATAATGAATGTCTGGAAGAAAACCATGATGGAACTAGATATAAATCGTAAAAAATACAAAATTATTTAGATAGGTACGTAGTTTGTTGAGGAGGTTATTTTATGAACCTTGTAAAGTAGGTATAAATACCGAGGAAAAAACTTACGAGATTTGTGTGAAAGTGTCATTTAAAAATTCTAGTTTTATTTGAGTGCTTTATCATGTCTAAGTACTAATAATAATATATTCGCATTTGTTGTTGTTGTTGCATGTAAATATTGGTTTGTATTATAAGTAATAAAGTCGATTTCTATAGGAATATTCTCATAATAATTAATTTTATTACATAATATAATTAAATATTCGTTTTCATGTTCATCATATTGTCTAAATATCAGATTGTGGAAGTAGGTATGTTTCCTATCTGAAATAGCATGGGCGTACATACTTCGCTGCCGTCAAAGACGCGCGCGGCGCGACGCGCCTAGAGTCTGGTTTAGGGTTGTACAAAAATTACAAAATAAATAAAAGTGGATACTATTGATGATTAATATTTCCAGTATTGAAAATAAAGAAAACCTTCAGGCCGAGACTCCGAGCAACACTGCTACGCGCTGTATAGAGGTAAGTTGTTATACGTAATTAGACTTGTTACATAAACAAACAAACTACCTAGTTAGTGATGGGCGAAGACAAAATCTCAGTACCTATAGATTTTTTTCTTGCAATATTTATTATTTTCATTGGGAGACAAACGAACTACCTAGTTAGTGATGGGCGAAGACAAAATCTCAGTACCTATAGATTTTTTCTTGCAATATTTATTATTTTCATTGGGAGACACAAACGAACTACCTAGTTAGTGATGGGCGAAGACAAAATCTCAGTACCTATAGATTTTTTTCTTGCAATATTTATTATTTTCATTGGGAGACACAAACGAACTACCTAGTTAGTGATGGGCGAAGACAAAATCTCAGTACCTATAGATTTTTTCTTGCAATATTTATTATTTTCATTGGGAGACACAAACGAACTACCTAGTTAGTGATGGGCGAAGACAAAATCTCAGTACCTATAGATTTTTTTCTTGCGATATTTATTATTTTCATTGGGAGACACAAACGAACTACCTAGTTAGTGATGGGCGAAGACAAAATCTCAGTACCTATAGATTTTTTTCTTGCAATATTTATTATTTTCATTGGGAGACACAAACGAACTACCTAGTTAGTGATGGGCGAAGACAAAATCTCAGTACCTATAGATTTTTTTCTTGCAATATTTATTATTTTCATTGGGAGACACAAACGAACTACCTAGTTAGTGATGGGCGAAGACAAAATCTCAGTACCTATAGATTTTTTTCGTGCAATATTTATTATTTTCATTGGGAGACACAAACGAACTACCTAGTTAGTGATGGGCGAAGACAAAATCTCAGTACCTATAGATTTTTTCTTGCAATATTTATTATTTTCATTGGGAGACACAAACGAACTACCTAGTTAGTGATGGGCGAAGACAAAATCTCAGTACCTATAGATTTTTTTCTTGCAATATTTATTATTTTCATTGGGAGACACAAACGAACTACCTAGTTAGTGATGGGCGAAGACAAAATCTCAGTACCTATAGATTTTTTTCTTGCAATATTTATTATTTTCATTGGGAGACACAAACGAACTACCTAGTTAGTGATGGGCGAAGACAAAATCTCAGTACCTATAGATTTTTTTCTTGCAATATTTATTATTTTCATTGGGAGACACAAACGAACTACCTAGTTAGTGATGGGCGAAGACAAAATCTCAGTACCTATAGATTTTTTTCTTGCAATATTTATTATTTTCATTAGGTGACAAACACATTAGTACCTAAATAGTTCTTAATTGCTTTCTCAAAAGAAAATTCTCGTTAAAATCCCATATTTTATGTATGTAGGTATAATAAATAATATTTATTTAACCGATTTTGATGATTTTAGAATCATTAGAATTGTCTTCTAAGCCCGAGTGACATAGAGTAGGTGACGTCATAAAAAACCAACACCGCGTTACCGTAGCGTAAAGGAAATTTATAATATATGTAGTCAGATTTATTTATTTTTTGACGTGATAACGTCTTATAAATCGATGAACAAAGGCAACATGCACGAAAAAGTGTCACATTATGTCACGTTAGGGTCAAGCAAGAGCATGGAACAAGCGATGGAGAATAATATTATAATGTTATCCCGTAAAATTATTATCCTAAACCGATTTTACATTTTATATAAAACGTTTATGTTTTTGATCTATGTGTTTCAAAGATGTATTCTAAGGGACTTCTTAGCTATGTTTGAAGAAATTTGGCCCATTCTTTATTTATTATTTTTTATAAAAAAACAATCAAGCCATTATCTTTCTTTACAGGAACTAGTAATTGAAAACCGTCAAGAAGGAAAGGTGGTTGAAGTGGAAGTTGGGCGTAGAGTAGCAGATATTTCTTTTTTTTTAAAGCTGTTCAGGCCATAGGGGACCGCGGTCCAATGGATTGTATCCTCAGTATAATAGGTGAAGTAAAAGTTGGTCGGGACTCAAAACTCATCATGAAATGTATGTGTAATTAGTATGTGTAATATGAAATTTACTGTGTGTTTGGTTGAAAGGAAGAAGATAGCATGGAAGTGAATCATCAAATTGTATCTGGTATCATATCATCTGGTGGGAGCTACTTTCAGTTAAAAACATTAACTGCCCTACCAATTATGTCACCTTCATTATATAATGAAATTTATAATACGGTTTGCGATTGATGGGAAAAGACAGGAGCACAATCCATGGCAGAAGCTGTCAAGGAAGAAGCAGAGTAAGCAGTGTCAGTGTCAAATTTTGGAAGGAGAAAATGGAGATGAAATTAGTTTGGTTTTATTACGATTGACTACTTCCAGAATTAGTTGATCCTCGGCAGTCACGAAGCGAATTCGTGACGCACCCAGTTCCAGTATCATAGAGGCTACGAAAGAGAGGAAAGAAAGAACTTTACGTGTTTTGAAAGAGAAGGACGCCTAAGGATTTTGAAATAGACTGAGGTAACTTAACTACCCAGCCGGTCGATTCACGTGCATCCAAAAGTTGTTTTAACTTAGAAATCGCCTTATGGTTTTCTGTTTTAAACGCACTTACTTATCTAGTCTTGGATTGTCATAAATCAATTACTGTACAATTCTTATACAATTTTGAAGAGTTACCTGGTGTAAAGAATCATCAAAATCGGTTTAAAAATACAGCGAATTGAGAATCTTCCTCTTTTTTTAAGTCGGTTAAAAGGGTTTGTTTGCAAAAAAACAAAGTGACATTTTGAAGTCACCACGCTACGGTTTTTATTACGTGAATCGGGCATCTGGTAACATTTCATTCTGATAGGTTTTGCAATAGCAATTGATTTTATAATCAAATTAGCAGAAATCAGAATTTATTCAGTAATTTATTCAAACAACTTTAAACATTAGAATTTTGAACTCATATTTTGTTATTGTTTACTTACTTTTAATTTGTATATTAATAATTTATAAACTTGTTTTACAAATTTTTGCACAACCCTAGCACGCTTGGCGACTCATATTTGTTATTGTTTACCTACTTTTAAATTATATGAATCATTTTTATACTTGTGTTTCATTTATTGATATTTTTTTGTAAAACACTAGGAGATTTTTAAGATATCAAGGTGATCGTAAACAAATAGTAAGTAATTATTTGAGTTTATCCAATAGGCACATATCCTTGCGTATAGATAAACAGTAGCGAGGAAAGGCTCGATGTTATTTCGACCGTACTTGCTACTGAATTTGCAATTATGTTATTGAATGAATATTTTACGAAATAAGAATAAACTGTGGTAGAAAAATTACAAATAAATACATAGTTGGAATTTTAGGTAAGTAGAATACAAAAAGGTGGCTCTCTCTGGGTCATTCACCCGCCCCGGTCGGTTGTTTCAGTAAACAGTAGCGCTGCGGTCGCGCGAAATCGATGTTGCGTCTGGGCAATCTGGGCCCTTAACCTAACCTAACTACAGAACTTCGATATCGCCAATTTGGTTCGCCTATTGCAGTTCACTGTGGGATATAGGCCTCTCCTAGTGTGCGCCACTGCTCCCGATCCTCCGCCCACCGCATTCAGTATGTCCCAGCCACCTTTTTTAAGTCATCAGTCCATCTGGCTAAGGGGCGACCCACTTTCCATTTGCCTTCTCGTGGTCTCCACTCAAGGACTCGCTTGCTTCAGCGGCCATCGGTCCTCCGGCAGATGTGGCCAGCCCACTGCCACTTCAGCATAGATATTCTGCGAGCTATGTCGGACTAACTTTAGTTCTTAGTCGGATGACTACATTACGAATTTTATCCTTCAACCAAGCATAGATCGCTCCATGGCCAGTTGCGCGACTTATAATCGGTGGATATGTATGTATTCACAAAAATGATTAAATGGATATTTGCTAGGTAGCGTGTTTTTTTATTTTTCGTAACAATTTAAGCACGTATCGTTAAAATATAACTCATGTTGCCTTTTTAACGACAAAAGAAATAAAAACTTCCATTTTGTTTTGTTTCCACGTTTAATTATATTATTAATGCTTCGGATAAAATTAATTATTTATTTATTTTTTTCATTTGATTTTATACTACACTATATCTTCGTCACAAAGCGTAACATAACATAACATGAACTCATGCCTATATCCTCGAAGGGGTAGGCAGAGGTATTAGCACCCACATTTCGCCAGTTTATATTTAATTTCCAATTGGTCCCAACCGGGTATCGAAAAGTCATTGGTGTGTGCCAGGTTTAAAAAAAAAGTTTTAAGCCTGGGATCTAACCCGACACCTCGTCTCAGCCGTCCATTACCCATACCACTAGGCTACCGAGGTACTTCTGCGTGCGCCTAACTGTCACAATAAAGAACTTGCAGCAGTGAAGTTGTTTAAGGCAACTAAGGAGCCAAGTCCTTATTATGTAGCACCAAACCGGCATAATGTAGATATGAATATAAGAACCTACCTACTTAATGATGATCATGTATCAAATGATGATTGATTATCTTACAGATTCATGAGTTCAATTATTACTGCAATTTAAAAGCTATTTCCAATATTTATATTGAAAAAAATCTTAGTACCTACTGTAAATTGGGTTTCCTCCAATTTCTTCAAACAAAACGGCAATTTCATATGTAAAAACCTAATATAGATCAGAATTTGATGCAAAGGTTGTGGAAATATGAAAATGTTGGGCCGTTGTTTCGATCCGCAACTGACTGAGCCAATGGAGATTAGGCTTGGCCTCTTCAATAACATTGTTTCCAATCATTATGCAACCACAACGTGTTTTTGTTTCTACACCTGCTGCCATAGTGATCATTCAACAAAACGTAGGTACAACACTACAGTAGACATAGACTACAGAACATAACATAAACTAACGCCTATATCCCCGAAGGGATAGACAGAGGTACTACGAGGTGCACCCACATTTCGCCAGTTTATGTTTAGGTCCCAATGTAATAGGTGGCGAGTCTATTGCCATTGACCGGACACTTATAAACCTGGGATAAATACACACATAACTTGGAAAAGTATCGGTAAGTCATTGGTGTGTGCCTTGGGATCGAATACGAGACCTCGTCTCAGCAGTCAATTACCCATACCACTAGGCTACCGCGGGAGTAAATTTCTTTTAGTTTGATTTAATAATAAAAATACTAAACAGAACTACGACCTGATTCTTCTAATTTTTAGTGTTCTAATTTGGATTTGTTTGTCTTTCAAAATTAGATTTGATGTCAAAAACGATCACAATTTTAACGAAAATGGACCAATTTTTCGTTATAATTTATTCATTATGTACCTAACTATATAATTCAATCAATGAGTTAGCATATTGCAGGCTAAGAAGCATCATAAAATAAGAGATAAAATGAACTTAATAACATTAAGGACCATATTTTATGGTCGACTGTCAATTCGACCGTTGTCGGCAGTTGATCTTTGAAATTACCAAATTTCAAAGATCTTTTCGGCAACATGCTTCCTCTTGTCTCAGAAGCGGTCAATTGAATTGACATAATTTTTCAAGGTTCTACTTTTGCTTTGTATTTTTTATTTCTTAAGGGATTCTAGAGCTGTTATGTCAAGTCTTATTTTATTTAGTAACACTTTATTTACTAATCTGACGATGACGGATGATAGTTGCCTCATTATAGAAGTAGTGGAACCTTTACTAGAAGCTTTCACAAATCAAATAAATTCAAATCACAATTCACTACAATATTCAACTTTCCTACACTTGTGCGCTTTGTATTGCATGTGTAAAACTCCACAATTTTTACACATTAAAACTCGAATTTACACCAAATTTAAAAAATTAAACACTGCAGCAGCGTTATGACACTTTTCGCGTTACCGCCAAAAGGCCTTTGTTTCGTTCAGTAACATTATTGTTGTTGTGTTTATATATTTTTTTTTTAATATTAATTTAAAACATATCTAGAATTTGTAAATTTTCGCAAATTAAGTATCTCATTGCTACACAATGAGACATATGCTATTGTTCTGTCGTACATTTGAACATATTATTGTACAACAAAATTGTATTGTTCTATTGATAGAATTACGCTTTAAGTTTCTTGTAAGAAAGCGGAAATTTCGAAACGAAAATAGGGTCATGACATAAACAAAAGGTAATATTAAATGAATAATAATAATATATGGTAGAGTGGGAACTAGTGCGACAGCTGTATACGAAGACCCAGGAGGTTTGATTCGAAGAATAGGCGTGCAAAAACATTTTCCTGCTTAGATATAGATGACGACCTCCGTAGCGTGGCGGTAGTGACCGCGACTGCTACGCAGGAGGCGTGGGTTCGATTCCCGCTCAATGCAAATATTTGTGTGCATGAATATGAATATTTGCATGGGTCTGTACAAAAAAAGTATCTGAGTTTGTTTATTCGCATTCTAGAACCAAACTATGTTAAACTATGTTTACCCCATGGTAAGAATAGTTTAACTAGCTATGTAGGACAATCTACACAACGCTACCTAGACCCATGTCTAGGTGACGTTGTGTAGATTATCCTAGAATATTCATTATTAAAAAATAATAAAAATAATAATGTCGGTAGCCATACAGAGTTTGCGAATAATGTCGTTTAGCAGCAAGGCATACTCCTCTGGTTTCGCCACACCGGGACTAGAGACCGCGGATTCGAGCTTATTAAACAGCATCGTGTTTTGTCACATCGGCATAGAGTTATCAGGGAATTTGGTGTACTCTAGAGTAGACCTGGGTATTGGCAATAGGCTCTCTCCATTTCCTAATTCTTTTGTTCTGTTGTTGGAGATGCCTCGAGTAGAGGCGAAACACGTATCGAGGTTTGTTCTTCGCACTTGCGGAATATTCGGGTAAAAAGTATTTTTGCTTTGAGCGGTGCGGTTTGACATTCATTTTTTTTTTTTATTTGGGTACTTAAATAAACAGTAACACAATACAATATTTGCTTCATTTTTATGACAATTAGTGATATTTTGCTATTGTTATAGTTGGGATGGTTAAACCGTGGGTGAGGGGTTGTTCCCTTTTTTCTTGGGTTTTTTGGTGGTTTGGTGACGGTTTTACAGTTTACGAAACGGTAAAACTACGATATCTTCAGTAAAGCTACATTGGTAATATCTTAGTAACCTACTGTAGTAAAACCAAGCTATGGACAGTGGGCTCCAATTTCCTGGACACCTTAAGATATACTTGTATAATCCTTTGACGGCATAAGTATAATTTAAACAAAATTTCAGTAGGTACTTAGGTACTTAATTACCTACAGTGGGCTCCAAAAGGTCCTAGACAATTCGAAACTGAAATGAGTAATGCCACTACTACTAGGCTCATAAAAAGACATGAATTGAGTTTATTTTATTAACGCTATCTATGTTAGGTACCGTTGGTTAAATTAAACTTAGGCCGTCAAAGGATATTAGATCTTAAATGTTCACGAACTTTTGTACTTCCCACTGTACCTTACCTACTAGTAATTTTGTTTAGATACTTTAATGTTTTTAAATAAATAAAAAATAGAAAGAAACTCCAGCTTGCATTTTAAATAAGATAATATTAATGACACATTCATGATTTCTTTTAATTGTGAAGGTAAACCACGAAATAAACCGGGTTATGAAGAATGATGTCCTAAACAAAGTAACCGGTATTACTTTTACCAGCAATAACAGGAATCGAACCTGTACTCTAAAATAAGAGATGATAATGCTATTTAAAAATATGGAAGTATTTCTATATTAAACACAATGTATATTGTTCGGCTTTAAAATATACAAAGCAAATCCTAATATTATACACATTATATTAATGTCATACGAAATTTATAACTACAGATAATTAAAAAAAGGTATTTACTTTTCGATAGATGGTGTCCACGGTTTACGGTCCACTTCAGAAAACATACACATCACCGTTTTTCACAATAAAACAACACTTAGTCCTTTTACACATCATGATTAAATTTAATTTAAAAAAAACAACACTAAAAGCCGTAAAACGCTATTCAAAAAATGCCGCGAAAATTGTAGTAGGTACCCAAAAACAAATTTATAATCTGTTAAAAAAATGTTGAAAATTTGACACGATTTACACACAGATAATGCAAATATTTTTTTATCAGCGTTCGATATTTAAATGGCTTTTAAGTATGTTAAGCGCATGCGGGCGCTCTTGCGTAAGGCGTTTATGCGTGTTCACGCGGCAAGCGACTTGTAGAAACTGAAAGTGGTTGTGGACTCCAGACGAAGACGATCGTCTTGTGTGCAAGGGATGTGCAATCCGCAGCTGTTGAGACTATCCGTATAATTTTCACGCACATACAGATGGATATTGGCTTTGAAAAGAAGCAATATTTACATTAAAAGTCGTAAAATACGTTAGTAGGAAGTTGAAAAGTACGATTTGTACTGAAGGTGCAGGCGTTTTTAGACTCTTTTGGCCTTAGTCCCTTCATACATTAGGTAATCAATGAAACTCGAGTCGTTAACTGAAATAGCGGTTTCTCAACAACCAATCAGCAACTGTTAAAAGCAAGCCTCTCAATACACCCCCTAGTAAGCAAATGGTGCACTTAGGGGGTGCCACTTCTTTAAGTTTTCAAGTAAATAGTTATAAGAAAAGAATTCCGGGATTGGTGGAATTGGAGTTGAGGAAACTGAAGTTTTTTCTAGTGGCCTAATGTAAGAACGGTCTTAGAGTTGTGAGTAACACATTAGACATTATATTACTAGTGTAAATAGTCGCAGGAGTGTGCGACTATTCATTACCGTATTACCGAATTTAGAATGTCAGTGGCAGCGACTTATGTCTTTTAGTATTAGTGACATTGACGTCACTGCAATATTTATTTCTGTCAAAGGAGATAATGGTGTATAAAAAAACGTTTCACTCTTCCTTCGTTACCGCATTACCGAATTTTGGAATGTCAGTGACAGCGACTTGTGACTTTTGGTATGCTTAACATTGACGTCACTGCAATATTTATTTCTGTCAAAGTTGATAATAGTTTATAAAAAAACGTTTGACGGTTCATAATATACTGTCACTTGGTCAGGCCTAGGTTTTGTGTAAAGATACGTATCTCTCTCTCTCTCTCTCACTCTCTCTCTCTCTCACGTCTCTCTTCTCTAAGGATAGCTCTATGTTTAGCTCTATGGTTGGCTTTATGGATTTGATATATATATAATATGGGTATGATACATAGTCCAGAACCGTCTGTAACCGAAACCGGTTAAGTTAACCAATTCTACTGTGTTTACTCCTAATCTAGTGTTGAAATGCTGACATGTAGAGTTATGTGCTAATAGTGGTAATCACGTGATAATGGATTTATAATGTGCGATCTCTTTTTTTAAAGTTGGAATATGTCACTAAAATGACTAGCATACAAAGTTTTTTTTTTAATTTATTAGTAGGTAGTAGGTTAAGTAAGTACACAAGTAAAGACAGCCTCCGTGGCGTAGCGGTAGTGCACGCAACTGCTACGCACGGGGCGCGGGTTCGATCCCCGCTCGAAATGATGCTCCCCGCATGAATATGGCTGTTTGCACTGGTCTGGTCGTGCCTCGGAGAGCACGTTAAACCGTCGGTCCCGGTTGCCATCCGAACATCTATGGCAGTTGTTACGGGTAGTTGAAGCCTTCAAAAGTCCAACCAGTCTAACTTGGAACTTCGATATCGCCATTGGTCATTGGACCATTGGTTGTGGAGGTCATAATTATGGCAGTCGCTTCACGGAAAATATCGAAGTTCAGCCGCATCACAGTTAGACTGGAAAGCCGACCCCAACTGAGTTAGGAAAAGGTTCAGAGAATGATGATGACATGATATTATTAATTACCGACTTCTTAAAAAATATTTCCACGCACTTATATTTTATAAGTGTTCACTTCAAAGAGATATATCACGTGATCATTTTTATTTCTCAAATACATAGGTACTGGCCATACCTAAAGAATTTAATGACTATATATTTTTACCTTCGAGTGGTATCAGACAGACGTCGAAGCGTGACGTTAGGTTAGGTAATACTTATGAGTTCAATATTTTTTCCTAACCAGTCATTAGAATGTTTTCTCAAGCAACTTCAATATGGGGTTCTTCAAGAAGGGCACTAAAAGGTTTCTATAGAGTAGGCAGCACGTGTGTGACGCCTCTGGTGTTGCAAACGTCCATAGGCAAAAAGAAAAAAGAATAGAAACTGTACAACGCACCGAAAAATGATTTTGCTTAAAAATCTTATGCGCGTGACGTTGAATCACAGCGCATCACTAGTAATCTAACCCCTCCTCTGCAGCCTGCAGATTGCAGGTTACCTATTACCTAACCCTCCATGTTATTTCCATAGTCCTCTTTCCATAAGTACAGTATTTGTCATTTAGTTCGAGCCCAACTACCAAAGTTTCATTGACAATGGCTCTCGCGTATGAATTCGCGGTATGAAGTAATATTTTATTGTTTCATCACTAATTTCGTACGGCGACGCTCATGTTGCATAAAATGTGGAAATGATTTCGCAAAAAACTTGTCGCGTATAGACAAGAATTTGTCAATTTATACATTTCCTCCTCGTGTACCTATTGTGGTTTAACACATAATCATAATCACTTACTCCTTAAGCAAGTCTATTGTCAGTAGGTAAAGGCAACTCCATAACGTTAGTGATATTAAATTGGTAACTACTTACATTGTACCTAGGTATATTTTTATTCATTGAACTATGTGTATAGGAACTTATACCTACATTGAATTTTGGTCTACGGTAAAGTATCCAAACGAAATTAAAACTATAAAACAGAAAATTTAATATATAAAGCTTGATCATGTCAAAAGTTGCATGTTCAAAAGAGGAATTTTAGATTATAGAGAATGACGTTAAAATTACAATTATGTAATTGAAATTATTATGTAAGTCGTACCCTCATTACTTACCTAATTCAATAAATAGAAATATATTTGAGATTTTTTTTTCTAAATATGACGAAGAAAGAATATTACTTATGGGTAATGGTATGGGTACCATACGATCCGTAAGAGATGTCGTACGAAAATATACGCGCACGGTATCACTGCGAGAGAAGGAACAAAATAAAACCAAACCAACCCGTCTGGCCAACGTGGAAACCTAGGTCAAATCCGCCCAGCATTGGGGGAGGCGTCCAGAAGTGGACTGCTATGGGCTAATTGATTAATTGATTTTACTTCGAATGTGACAATCCTGGCATTCGGTTTGTATTATTTTTTTGCCATCTTGGTGTAGTAATTTGTTTTCACGGCAGTGCGACTACTCTCGGAAAGGGCCCGAGCATAGGTTCCGCTCTTCAGGAAGGCTTATTATGTCCCTTCTAACCATTTTTTTTACTTATAGTGAGTTTTACTAGATACTATGAAAAAATTATCAAAGGACACCTGCGGGTAGAATTGTGAAACTATTTGTTAGTCCTATCAGCACGCTCGCTTGTGTCTATCACGAACAGCTGACCAGCTGAGGACAATGGCGTTCTTAATTGGTTAAAATAATAACGCCCTGATAACGTCAAAACCTACCCGGTAGGTACTTATCTAATTATTCTAATAGTTCCACGTTGAAGTACAATTCCCGTGCCCATAATGTGGTTACTCCGAAAAGGTATCAGGTTTTTATAGAGTCGTCAGCACGAGTGAAACGCCTTCGATATCGCTAGTTCTGGATGGCAGTCGCTTCACGGAAAAAAACGAAGTTAAGCCGCATCTTAGTTAGACTAAGCCGACCCCAACTGAGTTGGGAATAGGCTTAAAGAATGATGATGATATCATATTAGAGGAGATGTAGACTAGTCATACGTAGGTAAAGTTAGTGAAATTTTACTGTAAATACCTAAACTACCTATCGATTCGTTTTTCTTTTTACCGATCAATAGTAGGTAATATGGTCGTGTTACTAGTGTTATACACAACCGTTTGGAAAGTAATATAGATAGGAAGGTAAATATACACAACTTCGTTATTATATAAACAATAAAGACCGTAAGAAACACTTTACCTTTCTCGGAGAAAGTCGACCTCGAGTTAAATAACATCACTGTCATCTTTGTTTATCGGAAGGGTTAAGTACATAATCTCTTTAGTCTTTGGAACTATAATAAAATCAATATTCTTATGATCTGAGAGAGGCGGTCACTATTACCTTCACTTAATAGGTTAGATAATATAATTTAACAATATAACATTATATTATCTAAGTTATGGAGTACTGCTTTGCTACTCATTGATTTTGTAAAGAATCTTCGTTACCTATTCGCCAGACTATTGTTTTGCAGCGCTACGGCCACGATGGAAACTAGGTCATGGGCTATGGGGTTGAATATTTGATTGACTGGTAAATGAACTATGGGAGGAGACTATCGGACACCTACCGTAACAATTAATCTCAAAATTGTTCAAAAGGCCACTGATATTTTAAATTCGGTAACACGGTAATGCAATAGTCTATCGGCATGGATCATAGATTAGATTTATATCTTTTTTTTTTATCTATGGCACGTCAATTTGATTTCACCTCGCCTGATGTTAAGCTGAAGGCAAAGTCTCATGAAAGAGGGTCACGTCACGTCAAGCTGGAAGCTTAGTTAGAGGGAATATTAAATATTTCGGTTGCCAATATTCTTTACACAAAAAAAACAACTTATCAACAAAACTCTGGCACAGAATGATGAGTATAATTTCGTTATTCATTATGACGTATACATTTTTACGTACACTATAATGCCGTGCATAACTGCGCACGCGTCTGTTACCACGACAACGTGACCTACTTATTTTATTATCTGTTCTAGAGGCTGCGTTTTGATGGCACATTAAAATTTTATAGCTAAACTTTATGTTAAGGCGGTCAATTATACAATATTTATAAGTAAAATAGTTAATACATACATACATATGCTCAAGCCCAAAATTTTGACCTAATTCCTTGGTATGCGGTGTAAAACGCAAGGAAATTAATTACGTGATTAACCACACATCCACTAGGTACCAAATAACGTCTTGGAGAGTAGGTATGTTTAGGTCCCAATGTAATAGGTGGCGAGCCTATTGCCATTAACCGGGTACTTATAAACCTGCGATAAATACACACATAACTTTGAAAAGTCATTGGTGTGTGCCATAGTAAAACCTTGGAATCGAACCCGAGACCTCGTCTCACCAGTCCATTAACACTGGCTATCCGATATGTTTTCCTTTCTTCATTTTAAGAGTTTAAGACACACGTCGTATTTACAACAGTTGAATATACAGTTTATTGCGATAGACAGGATAATGGCACTGTTCCTGATAGCATCGGAGTCTTTACACCTTAGAACTTAATCGTCCGCTTACACGGTCTTCTTTTCCGGCTTTTATGAGAGTGACTGCAGTGCAATCGAAGTCTTGTTCGTCCTTACGTAACCAATTGCTATCGAGGATGTTTTCTTCCTAGTTTGAATCCAGTTACGATCGAAAACACCAGTGCGACCGAGAAATGTTCGTCCTTGACCGTAACCCCATTTACGGTTGAAGATATTAAGAACCATATGATTATGAAATATCAATTAGACTTGAAAAATATTTTTATCTTCTCTGCACATCAATGACAAGCAATTCAAGTGCACATTCTAGTAATAAGTTCTGAACTAAGAAGAAAGTTCTCTATCGTAACTGGTTACGTTCAAGGACGAAACCCTGGTTACCATGGCGACCGAAGCGAGTATGGCCTGGTGCAGCGGTCATTATGCCCCGTGGACGATGCCATAAATTTTATATTTTTTAATAATACACAACTAACTACGAAAGGAAAGTCCGGTCCGATCCGACTTTCTATTCAAGTGTATTTGACTCCTATTGTGAAGATTTTAATGGGGTTCTATATACCATAAGTCCCACCAATAGGTTAAAATCTACCCTAAATCCATCACATCCATTTAGGCCGGAAACCTGTTTAATAAGAAACAACTGTCAACAATATATATTCCTAGAGCTGTTACGACAAAGTTTTTATTTAGACTTCTCACGGATGTCAACCATTGTTAATTTGTCATAGTACACAATTATGGGGCGAATTCTCACATGGTATCATTACCACTATATAAGTACTAATTAAATAACAAATTCATCGTTACATTGACGTGGTTTAAAAAAATACTTTATTCAGTATTTCCTGGACTCAAACATGACTCAGACATCAAACAACTAGCATACAGGAGAATTAAAGGATGGGTGTTTATATGTATAATATGTATGTATTTACAAAAAAAAGTATCTAAGTAAATTTATTCGCATTCTAGAACCCATAACACAAGCTAGTTAAACTATGCTTACCATGGGTCTAGGTGGCGTTGTGTACATTGTCCTAGAATATTTATTTATTTATTGTTTTTATAGGCACTCCAGGCAACATAGGCCGACGATATCACTGCGAGAGAAAGAAAACTCGAACTAAAACAAAGTACCAACCGCTCTGGCCAGCGTGCAGGGCTTAGATGTCACCCGCATACGGTGCAGAATATTCCATCAAGAACCGAGCGGTTCGGTGAGTCTTTCCTCTGCCGCACCATTAAGTCTTAGAATTCCTTACCGGCGCACATGTTTCCTTCTTCCTACAGTCCCGGGTCCTTTAAGCGGGGCGTGAAAAAGCATCTGATGAGGCCGTTTCTGTACCTTCAGTGCAGAAGACTAAGCAGATTTTCTCGGTCTTCCTACCGACAGCACCAAATCTCTCCAGTGAACTCTGGCTACCCAACTTACCGCCGGAAACAGAACACAAGATTATTATTAGCCGCGGTATTCTGTAGGGCGGATGTACTTTCCCGGTAGGACTGCTCAATTAAGACGGGGAATACCGTCATATCCTACCTCCATCAAAATATTTTACAAGTGTGAAAAAAGAAAACAAAAATTATCAATATAACATTTTATTTGTCGAATTTTCTTGACAAAAATATCACTATTTTAAAGTGAGATAAATAATCTTATTTACAATTATTTATAAATATATGGGCGTTAGATGATTGGCCCGTGGATCACGTTCTATTTGTGACTAGCTTTACCGCGCGACTTTGCTTTGACAATATTAATTTATTTCATGATGTATCTACTGTTACCATGTACTAACAGACAGACAAACTGTTACCAACATTACATTGGCATGTCGGGAAAAGTATGTCTACAGCTGTATATTTATATAGAGTGGTTAAAACCGAAGTTCCACTTATAATCTGTATTTACTGGTACTAGGTAGGTATTAATATTATAAAAAGGAAATAATTGGAAATATTTATAAACTCAAAACTACTAGACCGATTGAACAAAATCCTTTTGCAATGGCAACATTATGACTGAGTAACTTAGGCCCTTATATCGTCGCGCTACAATGCAAGGTAGCAGATCAGTAATAAATGTTAATAAATTCGTTATATTGCCATACATGATTTGAAATAAATTACGGGCGCTATATGTGTTAAAGGGGTGCAACAGGGGTACAAAATATGACACAAACTCAACTGGCTCCCCTGAACAGAAAGTGCAGCGTGAACAGGAACGAAATTCCACGCGAGCTGTGCCGTGGGCAACATGTAGTACTTTATAAATTCGGTTTTACTACTCTATAAAGATATCAAAATTAATTCTATATGCGATAGAGGGAACGCTATACAAAACCGAAGCACGCCGATCTTTACCGAACTCTTCCCGACGTGTCAAATATAATAACCAAGCACTTAAATGATTTAGTTTTATTATTTTTACATTGTGTGCGTGAATAGGACTACAGTTTATTTAAGAGTAATTCTACGTAATATTGTCCTCTTTATAAATAGATTTTATATAGATGCGCGAAGGATATTGAAACTCGAAACATTTTCTATGAACTGTATAATTCTATCCATCAGTAATATCTCCTGATAAACAAACTTGCTATATCTACAAAAATATAAGGCGCTATATCGATTCTATTTGAACTAAGATATGCATATATAGTTTAGAATTACACATCTAGTTATTATATCGTTTAGTTTATAAGGTTTTGGGCAATTCCGATAGCAAAATCATATCGAGGTATTCATTTAAAAAAATAATTTTCTTAAAAATTTATAAACTTTAACGTCATTATTTAATATAGATATTTGTTTTTATATACAGGGTGTAAGGGGAACGCTCCCGAAGCCGAAGGCCCCTGGTAGTACTCTTGGTAAATAACATATTGGCATGAAATAAAATGACGGCAAAGCAATTTTTTTTTAATTTTTTAGATTAATATTTCCAGAAGATTTTTCTATCGAAACTTCTATATAATTGGGTTTATTATCTAAATTATAAACTGCTATGTTTTACATAGCAGTTTACACTAGCACTATAAAGAAATCTAATTTAAAACTGTCAATCCTGAGGCCCGTATCCCAGAATGACTATTACTAGATAAGAAACCAGATTGTATTCAATATGATTACTATGCCCGTACTCAAACCTGAATCTCGATTTATAACTAGATCTGGTGGCAGATTGTGCTCTAGGTGATATTTCTAATGTCATTTTAAGAGTTTGTTTCACAACTGAGCGTTGTTGAAAATATAGACCTATACTACATCTGTTTAGGTACTTAAATAAAGGTAAACAATCTTGTGGCAACTTTTTATAAAAACACTAGCCTATGCCCGCGGCTCCGTCCGCGTGGCTATCGGTTACCGCGACCTAAGCGCCATCTGTGCAACTCAAATTCTATATAACTAATCATAACTCTCGATTGCATTCAAAAAGACGTAAGATTTTAATTTGGATGAAATTCGCTCAAACAAAAAAAAACCGCGTAGAAATCCGTTCTGTAGTTTTTGCATCCATCGCGGACAAACATATACTTTTTACAATTTTATAATAGTATAGACATGTTAAACAAATGAACAAGACTAACTGACTAACTAGTGGTTCGATACACGCATTCGCATCGCATTTTCAATCTTCAAAATGCGTTACTAAGCAGAAAAGTATCTTTAAATTGAGTTTTTAAACAAAACATATTAAAAAAAAACACTAAGATTTTTTACGTTTATTTAAGTACCTAAACAAATAGACTATAAGTCTCTTTATTGCGAAGTTTTTTTGTAAGCTGTTGCTTGCTGATACTATTAAACTATTCTATTCTAATTTATCTCATCCCTCCCGTATTCTATTCTATTACTCACAAGTAGTCCGCACACAAAAACATCAATGCATAAGTCATTTAAACGCGGTTAAAGCATTAAAAAATATACAATTATGAACACAAAATACAAGATATGTTTAGAAGTCATTGTTAATAATAGAAATTTGTTATACGAATCTAAATATTAACAAAAACCAATTCCCGCCTCGCGATATATCTATTAATTTTAAAAATATTACATTGAATATCATTTGGCACACTGTATATACAGGGTGATAAAGGAACGCTCCCAAAAAATAATACAGGGGATAATACTGACCATTTCAACAAAATTGAGCTACTTTTTTTCAATCACAATAGTTTTTTTTGGTAGATACAATGATTTTTAAATCCTTGTATTAAGTATAATTCACACAATAACACTATTGAAAGGTTTTAAAAAACACGGTACCAACCAAAATAAAAAAGTAGTTCCATTCTGTTGAACAGTGCAGTAGTAGCTGTTTTCGTTTTCGGGATTGTAACACCCTGTATACATTATAATATATATTTATATAGTACGCGTCACTAGAGAAAATAGCTTAGCTACCTTATATTAGGCTGTACACAATATAACATTACAATCGGTAGACGACTCTGTTACAATGGTGTGCAAATTATAAATAAGTTTTTTTTTTATCTATGGCACGTCAATTTGACTTCACCTCGCCTGATGTTAAGCTGAAGGCAAAGTCTCATGAAAGAGGGTCACCATTGCAAACACGTTCAGTGCTACAATGGTGGCGCTCAGCTTGACGGCCTCATCAGATGCTTTTTCACGCCCCGCTTAAAGGACCCGGGACTGTACGAGTTATTATTACTAGCGTGAATAGAGCAACAGTCTCCTCGCTACCGCGTTACCCGACCCGGTCATTACCCACTCCTAACACAAGCCATTGAGCTTAGCTGGAGGGGTTAGAGGGAAAATTAGTAAGTTCAGTTTTTTACTTATATTTTTATTTTTAAGTCATAAGATCATAAATTATTTAAAATGTCAAATGTATATAAATATACACTTTTTATGCCTGCTGGCTATGTCTGACTAGTTGTTAGGTTTATAAAAAAAATTTTCACAATTCATAAATAGTCATGATTTTATCACTTTATATATATATTAAGTAACCTTTACTTTCTTTAGAAGAAAACTATTTAGTTGCTATTTACGATATATTCAATTTCAATTTTCTTTTCAACCGTAATTTTAAGCGCATATCCTGCAATATATTATTTGCACACCATTGTACACACTAATATAATTATAATATAACGATAATATCTCTTTACTATTGCTTTCTGTACACAGGTACGTCGGATAAGTACATTATCATGGCATCTTTTACAAAAATATCAGAATTTACTTTAAAAAAATAAATTCCCAAATGTATATATACGGTTATATCTATAGTCACGAGGTCTATCATAGACCACAAGACCTACTTATGCAAAAAAGGAACCAAAAATACACATATTAAATCAATTCTACATTTTATACAAAATATTGATCTGACAATCTAGATAAACGTCTGTCTAACTGTCAAAACTGACAATGTTGACAGAACATCTGTCATAATTGTCAGATCATCCCACAGGGTAGATAAAACCTCCATTTTTGAAAGCCTTTATACCCATCTCACTCCTGGCACGCGTATGAATTGGTTCCCTTTTACATAAGTAGGTTCATAATTTATTTAGAAAAATAAGTGAAAGAAACTTCTGTATACATTTGCATAAACAAAATAACTTATATTTTATGTGTTGGGCTACGTAAAATGTTTCTATGAATATAATGTTAAAAACAATTAATATCGTAAAACAAATAATTCAATTCAATTTAGTATCATGAAACAAATTTCAGATCAAAAATTTCAGCCACAATCATCTTGCCTTGATTTGTGATTTTGTGTTTTCAGTAAAATAAATAATTTATAAAAATTACAGAACTCATATTGGAAAGGATAACTAAAGGAATCAGTAAAATCATTGAGTCATAATGAAAAATATATTTGAATTAATTCTTTCAAATATACATAAATAATAATAATTGTACACACCAGACCCTGTATGGACCAATTAAATTAATTGATGTACCTACTGAAATGAAGTAAAAAAAAAGTTAGTATTTGCTGCTGTAAAAATCAACTTAGTCAAATCAAATTGAGAAAATTTAATTTTATGAACATTGAAATTGAGAAAATCCAATTTTATAAATATAGAAATTGAGTAAATTCAAAATTCAGAAAGTATTTACGAGAAGTAATTCATGTTTAGAGTTCCGTAATTCTTTAATTTTGGTGATAGACGGAGTTATAAAAATAATAATTCATTTAAAAAATATATTTAAAGCCTACTATTAACATAGTTATAATGTTAAACTAAATTATATTACAAAACACACATTTTTTATAGTTTTGAAGTTATTAATAGAGTTTTGACTAGATATTATTTAATCACTCAATGCGATCACGTTAAGCTAATTTAGTAAAAGGAACTAATCGACCCTATCAATTGTCCTATAGGCCTTTTTTGTGTGATTCTAAATTTCAAAATTAAAAAAGGATAATTATGAATTTGAAGAAAGAACTTTGCACTTTTTAAAGCAAAAACAGGCCCAGAGGAGCAAAATAGGCCGGCAAAGTCAATATAACATTGTAAAAAATAGTCGACAAGTTTGAATTCGAAAGAATTTTCGGCAGTTATGTACTATTTCGTTAATAGCATATATCAAAATTAAAGATTACGAACAAATTTTAATATATATTTTTTCGACATTACATCTGATTATGTCGAAGTGTGCGTTTATAATATATTAGCGATCTCTCTATATACATACTCAATCAAAAAGGGACCAATCTAACACACGTGCCGAAGTTGACATAGTTATGCTTTCAAAAATACACTTTCTGTCGACCTTGTAAAAGCTAAAATGATCTGACAATCTTCACAAAACATTAATTTTGATCTTTTTTTATACCATAGGTCATTAGTCACTTATGGACAAGCTTGTCGGTCCACCTCACTAAGGCCTATGGACGTTAGCAACACTAGGGGCGTTACACTTGTGTTGTCTACCATGTAGAAACTTTCTAATGACCTGAAGAACCCCATATTTTAGTCGCTTGGAAAAATCACAGCAGGGAGTTCATTCCACAGCTTGAACGTGGGCGGTATGAAGATTTTTTCACGTGTGAGGACGGTCTTTGGATCAATGGATAAGAATTTATGAAAAATTTCGTATTTTTGTGTCAATTTAAGCTTATTTTGATTGGTTCCTTTTTGCATAAGCAGGTCCAATTAGTGTTATCTCTATCTACGTTTACTATACAAACAGAGACAGCACGAACCTTGAATCATTTTCGTACAAATGAGCCTCATATGCACAATATCAATATAACGTCTCTCTCTAAACAAAATATATCTCTACATTCATAGGGCGTAAAAGACATAATAATCTCTTATAACAATTTGTTATAATCGATCGAATTTTAAATATATCAATATAAATTTTAATTCATCTATTTTATAATCTAAAAATTATTGCTTTTTTTAACGTATAGGCATACCCACAGGCCAATTTATCTTATAATTTTAACGCGAATGCAACGCGTGTTATGCACTTTACGCCCTATAAGACGTAATTTAGCAATTTCAACATAGTCGATATAATTTGCCTCAACGAGACAACACTAGCGATGTTCATTCTAATCTTAGAGCTAATAAAACTATTTTAATTATCACAATACATCGTCCCTACGATTATAACGTTATCGATACCTTTCTAGTCTATGTTACCACGTCACTATTCTACTTTTGAGCCATGCTTTGGACAAAATGTCTGAACACATTTAAGCCCTGTGTTCAATATTTAAACTACACAATTTTTTTTTACTAACTCTGTTTTTATGTAAAATAGAACCACACAGGTTTATTGGATGGTTCCTTTCGGCATAACCAAGGCCAAATGAAGCTGATTGGAAGCGTATCGTTGTATTGATTATGTTATAGTCACAGAATGTTATTATTGCACGTATTTTTTTTGTACACATTGATTTATAATAAATGTCATTGTTCTATTGAACGATGCGACACTATCTATGGATAATATCGATATATTTTTGTCTATGTAAAATTTATACGTACATATAGAAATGTAGCCGATTAGATTTAAGCTGTAAAATATGGTAACTATTAAGTTGAAATATAAAATAATTAATTGCTTAGCTAATTTGAATATAGTGTAGTTGAAATTATAGCTGTTGAAAATTGTCCTATTTCTTCAGAGTTTAATAGAACAATCTAATCCTTTTTGCAAGCACAATTTGCAAGGAACATATTGTTGTTTAAAATACAATACAATAATGCAATAGTTTCAAAACAAATCAATAAAGATCTGGATAATAATGATGTACGACTTATTCGCAACCGATACGTAGTCACATCACATTAACTGGTGTCACCATGGTTCATTCTATTATTCGATGGTAAGCTGAAGGCAGTCTCAGTAAAGATGGTCTCCATTACAAACACGTGATAGTTACAATGGTGACGCTCAGCTTGACGGCCTTATCAGATGCTTTTTTACGCCCCGCTTAAAGGATCCGTGACTGTATAAAGAAGGAAAACCTAATTCAACTGTCACAAATGTATATTAGACAATACATTCCAAGACCATGTGACGATGGGAGCTCAAACCCTGAGCTCCGAATTTACCTCGACCATGGATACCATCAGGAGAATAAGCCATCGTAATGATGATGATGATGATGATGATGAGAAAACAAGTCGTTCAACATTATTACCACAGATCATGTGAAAACAACTCAAAATACAGCATATCTAAATATTAATCTTGTATCGATCTACATATAAATGTAACATTGTACCACAGAAGGGAGGGCGGCCGATGTCAGGTGGCCGAGCTAGTGCATGGCCCGCACGCCGTGCATCGCGAGGAAGGCGTGGAGGTCGCGCGGGACTTGCGCGGGCCGGTAGCGCGCTCCCGATAAAGCCAGGGCACCCGCCGCGAGACACGACAGTCTGGGCCTTAGGGCGGACCGCACTATGGCTTCTGCCGGACCTGGGGGAGTATAAATACATTCATTAACTCGTATAACGTATAACCTCAAACGTTCTGAACACCTTTAGATATATAATCCTTTGACAGTTTGAGTCAATTTAATAAAATAAATAATAAATATTCTAGGACAATCTACACCACGTCACCTAGACCCATGGTAAACATAGTTTAACTAGTTTAGATACTTTTTTTTTGTAAGTACAGTCAGAGCTCATAAGTGCATTAGCACATCAAGGCTCAAAATGGTTTAGCGTGCGGCCGTCGCGCTTATATGTGTGTGTAATGTTACTATGCAATACGAGGCGACGCTGGCTTGTCTTAAAAGAAAAAGGTAACAAGTAGCGTTAGAATGTTGACGCTATAGTTGCGTAGGATTGCTACTGCACTTTTGAGTTCTACTGTACATACATATTATACATAGAAACACTCAGACTAATGGAAATACTTATATTCATGTGCAAAAATATTTGCGTTGAGCGGGAATCGAACCCACGCCTCCTGCGTAGCAGTCGCGTTCACTACCGCCATGCCACGGAGGTCGTCAAAAGTAAGTAAGTCTAATCAAAAGTAACATAGATAGTGTTAATAAAATAAAGCAGATATCTTGTTTCTTTATAATAAAATAAGTAAACTCATGCGAGTAGTATCCTAAACTTAATTACATTAATAAATACATCTATTATCCAGTAACTTCCAAGCCACTTTACACGAATAGTCTGCGTTAAAAATATGGCATAATATTTAAATTTAAAATCTAAAAGAAAAGTATTTCTCAAAAAATTAAAATTTAGTATATTACTTATTATCATTTCCCTATTCTTGTCATAATTAATTGGGGTAGGCGCAACATGTCCTCATATCCCGCATAAAAGGGAATCTTGAATGCTGTAGACGGTTCTAGTAGCTCTAGTGGTCATAGCGTTCTCCCTGTAAGAGACTGATCGCGATTTCATATCCCGTCTGGACATTCGCTTTTTCCAATTTGAAATTAAAATATGTCAATATTTTTAGAGGGTTCGGAAATTCTCACGCACACACCCCGTAGAAGTCAGCGAGGGTAACCACCCTACCATGACTACCATGACATCAACCACATAACCATGTAGAACTCGAACCGACAGAAAGCTTGATGGAAAAAAATCTTCGCCGTTTCGTAGTTCAACGTTTTTTCATCAGTCATTGCTAATAGGTTTGACTGCCCTATCCAAATGCATTGGGTAAGGGTAGCAAATGGCAATATTTATGAAGTACTAGCAAACCCGGCGAACTCTGTTTCGCCATGTGAAAATGATGTTCTCGCTTCTCTGTTGAAATTTTTCCTGAATTCTTTGCTATAAACTTCACGGAACCCGAGACCTTTCCAACGAATACAAAACCGTGGAAATCGGTTCGTGCGTTCTGGAGTTATAGCTTCAGAAAGGAAAACCCGACTTATTTTTATTTAGTAGATTATATAATCAAGACTAACCATACTACCATAATTTTAATCGCATTGTTACTAACATACTACGGACTAAAAAAAAAAGATGGTCTGAAATAAATAATTATTTAATTTAATTGAATAAACCCGACCCCAACTGAGTTGGGAAAAGGTCCAGAGGAGGGATCCTCCCCTACAGTACGTACCACCAGTGGAGGCCAGTAGCGGCGTGATCCCGTCCGCGTCTACGGCGTCCACGTGGGCCCCTTGAGCTATCAACTCACACACCACGCCGCGAAGGGCTTCGCTCCACTGCAAACGTTCGTCTGAAAACATAGAGAATTATTAATTGGTGATACTTGGTGAAACTTATTGTTACAATATAACACACTTATACTTGTCCACGATATTTATTATACAATCTAAATCAATAATCAATCAACCAATAATCAATCCAAATAAAATCAATATTATGTATTCTTGATATTAATGTTGTGATTCATTAGCCTTGAAAATTATACTATTCTCATATAACATTATCAATTTATATACAGAATATTAATAGCTATATACAAAATATTTACACATCTATAAAATCAATAACTTAATCTAACCTCAGTTTAAATAAAGCGAGATTCAGTCAGATGGTAGTTGCACATAGGTTAAAAATATTTGAGGTTTAAAATATGATTGTATTTGACAAGTTGCAATATGACATAGACTTTTGAACGGTAAAATGTTTGAGAAAGTCCAAAGATATGTATAAAATAAATAATTGTGTTTTGACAAATCCTCTACATGGGGGGAGGGGGAAGAGGGGGGGGGGAAGGTTCAAGGTAATTTCTATACTGTTACTGTACAAGATAAAGTAGGGTATCGCACTATCACAGAGATGTCAATTTAATTCCACGATCTGAAATAAGTATAAAAATATATACTGAATTTACTAACCAGGTATTAACTGGTAGGAGATGAGCGCTTGGTGCAGTGCGGTTCGACGCTGGTCATCACTGGCGTCTATCTCCACTCCACACTCCAGTAGTAACCTCGTCGTACGCATACAAGGGAACCTGCAAACGAACACACACATCACACATCGATACCTTAAAGTTAAGGATTCCACAAAGGATAACATTGAACAACCTACAGAAATAGCTTTCCGTTGTAGAATGTCACACATTGTTGTATGAGAATTCGTAAGATGCATTAACAAATGAATACATATAAAGACCCTTTTTCCATTTGGCTATATACAATTTACATAATTATATATATATATATGCTCACGCCCGTAAACCCCGAGGGGGTAGGCAGGAATGTATTAAACACCCACATATAAAATTTGATATCAAACAAAAACCTATCAATTCTGTAGTGTCAATAAAACCTAAATATCTTCAGTCAGTTAATATGTAGTCAAGTAAGGTAGTGTCTTCTAAACGAAAAAACATTAGTGTCATTCTTTCTTATTTTTTATACCACTTAGGTGGCAGACAAGCACACGGCCCACCTGATGGGAAGCGGTCACCGTGGCCTATGGACGTTTGCAACAAGGAAGTTGCGCGGGTGCAACTGGTGAAGTAGTTGATCCATAAAATGTTGATATCGACGTTTTGTAAGTGCCGTTTACTGGTCTATGGATTTTGTTTCTGCCTACCCCTGAGGGGTATATCTATAAGTATAACTGAGCGGTGTAGATACGTACTGGCACACGTCGCTGGTGTGGAAGTCGTCGACGGGCGTGCGGCGGTCGGCGGCGAGGTGCAGCAGCGTCTGTCCGCTGCGCAGGCGCACCTTGCGCAGGCTGAAGATGGCGCGGCACACCGACTGCTGCGTGTCCTGGCCGCGGGGAATAAACAATATTGATAAAATCCTGTTTGAGTGCTAAATTAGCCTATAGGCGAGATATTGGAGGTCGCTCAATGACCTCCGTTCTCAATGAGCGGAGGCCTGAAAGTAAAGGCGTCTGCCACTAGAAAAATATCAGGGTCTCTAGACAAGTGACATTGTATTGAAAGAATCGCGTCGAAGCGAATCGTTTTCAATATGCTAATAGCATAACAGTCGAATGTAGTCTAATGTATTGATAGCATAATTACTTAAGACTGCGGTGTTAATAATAAAAATATGTGAAATATATTTCGAGTCAATGTTTTGTGGCCATATTACAGATTTATGTCATACTTGACTTATTGATTGCACTGGCATTTTCGCCAATCGAATATCACTTTTTCTAACGCCCCAGACCGCTGGTGCTGCCGGCTGTCACCCTAGCAGGAGCAGACCTGGGGTGAGTTTGAGTATACCGGTTGATTTTATAGTGGTTTTGAAAAAAAAATATTTTGGCCACAATTTCGATAGTAAAATCGTAAGGAAGTCTTAATTTGGCGAAAAAAAATCTTTTTTTTTTTTACACCTCCCGTACATTTTTCAGTTCACCTGCACATTATTGCCATAAGTACATAAAGTAATTTTTTTTTCTTTCCAAAATTAAAACTTCCTGTCGATTTTGCTACCGAAACTGTGTGTGAAACAAAATATTCTTTTTCCAAAACCACTATAAAATCACCGTGTATAGAGAATGTATTATAATATTAGTAAGATGACACGCACCTCGCTGTTTCCTTCGTTTTCGAGCAGTCTCGCGGCCACCGCGACGAGGTAAAGCGCCGTCCGCACGTTGCTCTCGTACTCTTCCTGCAATATGAAGGTGCGCACCAAATTCTACGCGTCAATACTCGTTACGAACCACGCATGTAATTGTCGATATTGAATGGTCAGATATGGATCGTGAAATAGGGGGTTAGAAGCGACAAGCAAACATACAAACGTACAAACAACACATTATTTGTGTACTCATGTTCAAATTGTGAGTAATGAAGTCGGTTAAAAATTAATCACTGTGTTTGTTGGTCACACCATAACTTGGGAACGTCTTTACTTGCTATATTCATTTAAGTTTTATAACATCTCGTAAAGGTTATATTAGAAAGATAAATGACAAGAAATGGTCAGAAATAATAAATGAATAATAATAATTAAAAAAAATTTCAAGGACCATCTACACAATGTCACCAAGACACCTTAACTAGCTTGTGTTATGAGTTCTAGAGTGCGGATGTACATACTTAGATATTTTTTATGAATACATGAAATAAGTGCCCAGGATAGTGCAAATAGATATATTCATGCATAGAAATATGTTCACTGGGCGAGAATCGAACCCGCACTTCCGGTGTAGCGGCCGCGGTCGTCTTTCTAGTCTAACTAAGATGCGGCTGAACCTCGATATTTTCAGTGAAACGACTGCCATCGGACCTCCACAAACAAATTGGCGTAGGCTATTCGGACTTTTGAGGGCTCCAACTACCCGTAACGACTACCATAAATGTTCGTATGGAAACCGGGACCGACAGCTTAACGTGCTCTCCGAGGCACGAGCAGACCAGTGCAAATAGCCATATTCATGAATACAAATATTTGCACAGAGCGGATATCGAACCCGCGCCTCCCGCGTAACAGTCGCGTTCACTACCACCACGCCACAGAGGCTGTCATCAATATCATACGATAAAAGAAGTTCTACAAAAGCCACCGGGATATTGACCATGGGTTATGGTTTCTGAATTTAACCGATACTCCGGCGCTGTTATGATATCGCTGATCGCGCTCTTGCAAATCAACAAACATGGTAAATATCCAGTTGACTTGTATAAAGGTGGTATATTGATCTAGTCGATCTTAAGTCATACATTTTTAATAAAGCCAGCAATATAGATAGGCATGCTACACACTAAACGACGGCTGTATTTGATTGAACATGTTGATGACTTGAACACCGCAAGTGTCAAAAGTGTAACATTTTAAAACGTGAAAATGATCATTTACTTTTGATACAAATCAAATCAAATAAAATCAAAATTTTTTTATTGTTTGTCACAGGTATTATATTAGTTGTTGTCAATTTACATTATAAAGTCATGTTTCAATGTAACATGTCTGTTAAGATATACCGAATATACATGTGTCCATTTGCAATCTTACTATTATAAAAAAGATATAGAGCAGCAACCTGTAACCTTAGCACGAAATACTATTGAATTCGTAATGTAAAGGTATCGACAGAACGGAGCATTGCGATTGGCGGGCTACACATGCACACAGGTTCACAAGAGGCATAGTGCCAATCACAATGCTCCGTTCTCTCGAAACCTTTACATTACCAATTCGATAGTTCATGCTAGTGCTACTGGTCGAAACGTCAAGCAAATCAAAAGTAAATTATTGTTTTTAACATATAATCGCGTTAATAACTGATTTCGCTAACTATATATCATGCAACTCGAAAGTTTAAAAGTTAGACAGCTAAACCGTGAACAAACGGCGGTCCCCATGTTTTGCAAGTCACCTGTGCTTACCATCCATCAGGCGAGGTGCAGTCAATTTGACGATCTAAGTATTAAAAAAAAACTCGCCAACAACAAATGCACTAACAACAAAGCCACCAAAATGTATCAGTATAGGCCGTTCAGTGTGTAAGATTGTATAGAGTGCGATATATAATATATTAATTGCCATGTATGTCTCATGAGGTGAAAGGTGATGGAAGATTACGAAATAGGTACATACTACTAGAGACTCTGGGTCGTGGTTCGCTTGTGGTTTCTCCAACCGTTTGGTGCCGCGTCTTAGTTCCTCTGCACACGCCTCAAGAACAAAACAAACCTGAAAGAAGAAATAATAAATAAATGACTATGAAAAAACAAATCTCAAATTCTAGAGACATAATTTGGCTATTGCTAGATACTTTTAACTGCACGTGTGAAACTAAAAATTTATACGTTATAGAACGTCAACGTCAATATCAGGAAGTAGGACGCGGCTGGGGGTGAAAGGGTTATGTCGGGGTGCAAAGGACATCCCAGGGTGCGAGGGATATATTGATTACTATCTCACCACCGGCAACTAAACACCTAAAAAAACAGCGTGAGTTTTAGTCGGTTCGAGTCCGACATAACCTCTTCAATCGGCTCTGGTGCGATTCGGTATTTCGTACGATAAAAAAAGGAAGTAGGATGCGACGGTATCTCCCTTCCCAATTTAGTAGTCTGACTGGGGAAGTACCTCCGCCCTACAGAATACCGTGACCAATACAGGAAAATATATTATTGGGGGAGGGTTGTACCCATCACTCACCTACGTTTTAACAATCTCCACGATAGCGATAGTAAAATATTACTCATTGTCATAGAAGGAATGCCAAACCGCACCTCCCTAAGCAAGTAAAAAAACTTCTTCCCGGAGAAGATATGATGGCACTTATGAATTATGTTTACCTGAATAAGTGGCAATTCTATTCCGATGTGTATCATTTGTGAGAACACTTGTGCGAACCGTAGTAGATCCTTTACAACTGAAACCTGAAATTATAAAGAATATTTTTAATTTAATGTACCGTGGTAGCCTAGTGGTATGGGTAATGGACTGCTGAGACGAGCTCTCGGGTTCGATCTCAGGTTTACCATGGCACACACCAATGACTTTTCGATGCTTTTCGAAGTTATGTGTGTATTTATCGCAGGTTTATAAGTGCCCGGTTAATGGCAATAGGCTCGCCACCTATTACATTGGGACCTAAACATAAACTGGCGAAATGTGGGTGCTAGCACCTCTGCCTACCCCTTCAGGCTGCATCAGTCCTCTTCCTGCTTCTTCATATAGGAGTGAGTTTGTTATGTTATTTTTAATTTTTCCATTTTAAAATGCCGGTAATTTATATAAAAAGCAGTGTAGAAGGATTTCTACACTGCTTTTTATATAAATTATGGAATACCAGGGGCTCTAGCCAAAATGCATTCGTTCCGAATCTACATTAGTCATCGCTCTGAAAATGTATGGGAGTGACATTTGTTGTCGGAATCGGATCACATGACATTCGATAACAAATCCCACATATTTTCAGCGCGATGACGAATGTAGATTTGGAATGCATTTTGGCTAGAGCACCAGAGGTATCTCCCATCTGTCTGACTGGGGAAATACCCGGATTGCGTAGTTTTTTCGTGGGTGCAGCCGTCTCCATCGAATCAATAAGACGTCGCCACGTCACAAGCACCATACCTCGTTGTGTTGCCTGAGCGCGAGCGCGTGGCGCCACAGCGCGAGGCACTTGTCGAAGCGCGCCTCGTCGGCGAACACGGCGCCGCGGAACACGATGGGGTGCGGCAGGTCCGGGCAGCGCCGGCCCAGCACGCGCTCGCGCACCGCCAGGCCCTCCATGTGCAGCGCGTGCGAGTTGCCCACCAGCGCCTCCACCTCCTGCCGGGGCACGCGGAGAATAGGGGTACTATGGTCAATGGAATGGCTGTGGCTGTCCACGATGGACGCAAGAAGTGGCTCACCAGCGCCTCCACCTCATGCCAGGGCACGTGGTACAGTCCAGCGGGGAGAATAGGGATACAATGGCCAATGGAATGGCTATGGACGCAAAAAGTTACCCACCAGCGCCTTCACCTCCCAAAGTTTCCCAATATTGGAACAGGCCTAGATCCAGCAGTGAACAGATATAGGCTAATTAATTGATGAGGGTCTTCCTGTGCAAATTCAATATGGGAAATGTATTGAAAAGGGTTGAAACCATAGAGCAAATATGTTGCTTTTTTTTCATAAGCGTTTAGGCATGACCTTAGGAAGTGTGCTGTCTGTTTTCGTCCAGTGTCAACAGTAAACAGGAAACATTCGTATTGTTGCCTTGTAGCGTTAAATTTTATCTTCATTCATTCCGGGGTCACAAGTTCAAGCGCGCCAGTAAATTATATCTTTCAAAGTGACAAAAAAGAAATATGTTTTATAACAAACCTGTAATTTATTTAACGTGATACTACAAACAGAACAGCGAATGTGTTAAATTGAACGCCTAAACTACTGAACCAATTTTGATGAAATTCGGTACAAAGATAGTCCTAACTTTGAGAAAGGATATAGGTAATGTTTGGTGGCAATAACCGGCCGCAGGTGAAGCCACGGGTCAACAGTTATTCATCGTATATTGACTTGCGTTGAGGCAAATCGGTCGAACCGTTCTCGATATATATTCGTTAAGCACCATTTTCATTAAGTAGAAGATATAAAAAAGTACAGTAAACGTATCGAACATACCTCTATCGTTGTACTTTCTTTCCAATTGTCGTAAGCAGGTATAGGGTCGGCAGGTTTCTTTAGGAGCAGACCATATCGCGTGTCGTAGCGCATCGCCATTGCTCTGTGCAGGTACTGGTATGCCATCTGGGGACATAAACCAATCATTAGTAAGCTTCAAACATAGTAGACAAACAGTGAGATAGAAAAAAACTAGTAGAAATGTGATATGACAGATTTGGTAGCAGAACCGATGTCGCCAAACTCTAACACATACAACCGTTAATAATAAGTTGCATTACAAGTAAATCATTGTTTTTATTTATCTTACTTATATACTACCTTCATTCCCAACTAGCTTAATTCATACGTACTTTAACTCGAAAATAAACCGTAACTGTTTTAAATAGAGATCACTTTGTTATGTATATAAAAAGTATTGATGACGTTTCATACTTTGAATCCAACAATCTTGAATATTTTAGAAAACATTTAAATGAATGTCAGTGAATTCTATGAAATCAATCTAAAACCTTTAAAGCTTTTGACAATAATGTTCATATTGTCGAAATTGTCCTCCGTTGTGTAAAAACGCAAAGCACTCCCCGTCTAATTCACACTTTTTATTTTTGCTTCGATCCCCGATCAAAGCAAATATTTATATCATGCTATTTTGCACTGGTCGTGCTTCGAAGAGCACGTTAAGCCGTCGTCGGTCTCCATTTGGTTGTGAAGGTCCGACGGCAGTCGCTTCACAGAAAATATTGGAGTTGAGCAGCATCTTAGTTAGACTAGAAAGCCCCAACTGAGTGGGGAATAGGCTCAGAGAATGATGATACCAGATACCAAACTCTTTGAAAACATTTTTGTCTCATAGGCTAATTAATTGATTGAATATACACCCCTCTCCCATCGCAAACCATTCTTATTTACTTTACTTTTTTTTAAAGATAAAATAATGTTACCCTAAGGCAGTAGTACTCCTTGTCATTAGCGAAAGAGGCCCCTAAAAGTTCATATGCCTCGATGGCGTGTGCTCGATTGACCTCGGGCTGCGAGACCAGTATCTCCACGACCGACGCACGCGCACGTTCTGCCGCACACTGCAGAGGTGTCATACCTACGGGAATACATACCTAAAGTTATTTATTTATCAGGTAAAGGTACAAGTTGTGGACCCACAATGTACAGAAAATGTACTGTACACGTGCAGTACGTGTTATTGAGCAGTCTTCTAAAGATATAATCGCCTCTCTTTACATTGGATTTTCTCTGTGCTCTCCCGGGTTTGCTGGAAGAGAACTCAACAATGAGTTAAGCTCGCCTTCGTATATTACATCTCATTGTATTGCGTACAATAAAAAATAAAAAAATAACGAGGCGCGCCAATGCCAGATGAGCTCGAATCTACTTATCATAGATTATTTCAAGGCCTGATTTCTCTCGCAAAATAGGTTCAAGATCCGTGCCGCCAGGTATACAACAGTAAAGCTTATATTAACCAATATAAATATGTTTACACACTCTTCAATAGTTCCTCCTCGAAGGCCTTAAGCGTTCATGATGATGAGAACACACACATGTCTCCCTCTACGAGGTCAAGCCAAGACTTTTTGGCCCTACCTCTCCTACCAGGACTCAACTGGGCCGCCAATGTCAGACATTTGGTACATCACTACATAGTATAAAATAAAGTCGCGTTCTCTGTCCCTATGTCCCTTTGTATGCTTAAATCTTTAAAACTAAGCAACGGATATTGATGCGGTTTGTTTTTATAGATAGAATGGTTAAAGAGGAAGGTTTATATGTATATAACATCATGCTACGACCAACAGGAACGAAAAATGTTGCAAAAACGGGACGACGCAGACGAAGTTGCGCGGGTCGGTTAACCTAAAACGAGGCTCACCATTCTCATTGGTGAGGATCTTGGCGTTGCGATCAATGAGTGCGCACACGACGGCGGCATGACCACACTCCGCCGCAAAATGTAACGCCGTCGCACCACATAACGCACGCTCGTCTACTCTCGCACCACTGTCTAATAGAAATTGCACCTGCAATAAAGAAAACATAATTAAGAATATACATCATCGTCTTCCTGCCCTTCTCCCAATAATTTGGGTCGACGCAACATGTCATTCTCTTCCACACATTCCTAACGGATGTCATTTCCTCAGTCACTCTCATCTTTGTCATATCTTCTTTCACACAATCCATCCATCTTTTTTGGGTCGACCTCTGGTGATAAAGCCCTCTACATTCATGCTTTGGAATTAAGAATATACATAACATACATAACATGTTTCCACCAATTGATTCTTTGATTATTATTTTTTAGGACACGTCAATTTGACTAAACCCGGCCTGATGGTTAGCTCAAGGCAAAGTCTCAGGGAAAGCTGTCACCATTACAAACATGTAAAGTGTTACAATGGTGGCACTTAGCTTGACAGCCTAATCAGATGCTTTTTCACGTCCCGCTTAAAGGACCCGGGACTGTAGGAAGAAGGAAACACGTGAGCTGGTAAGGAATGCCAAGATTTAATGGTGTGGCAGAGGAAAAACTCACCGAACCTCTTGGTTATTGATGGAATATTCCGCACCGTATGCGGGTGACATCTAAGCCCTGCACGTGTTGTCTTGTGTGGGAAAGGAGAGGGTGGGATTAATTGGAAGAGCTCATCAGATGAATGCGACTGATTCTTTTGGAATGAACTACATCAGTAATAACACGTCTCGATCGTGGTTACAATCATTAGTGAACCTCACTTTCAATCGATATTAGAAAAGTAGAACTGATTGAGCAAACAAGAAATGGACTTAGCAGGCCGGACTTTACTAATGCGTGCCTCATTTCACAAATCTACGTACTCTACGTCATATTATATTATGTTCTGAATTACTATTCAATGTTTTTTTTTATCTATTTAGTAGATACGTTGTTTTGTATAAAGATAAATGTTTGGTGGGTGTGGTCAAACTACAATATAAGGGCCAAATTATCTCCTCTAGTGAGGTGCGTTAATTCCATCACCAAGACACATGGAGGGTTGTGTTCGGTAGGGTACCTGAAAATTAGATTCAACTACAACTATAGGGACACCCAGGATGCGAGTGGCAGATGGACAATAGGGGAATAATAACTTTTTATGGTGCGGAAAATGTAACCCCCCCTCCGCGCCAGAACCGGTTATATCGAACTCGGACCTACTAAAACGCACGAGAGATATTAGTCAACATATCCCTCCCACCCCGGCAGACCCGGGACCATCTCTTTTGAGATAACCCCCTTGATCACGATGCCCCCGTGTAGCCCGAGTACATTTTGAGCCGCTACCGCGGCCTGCTTCTGCTGCTGCAAGGGTAACAGGCGGCTCCACCCGTCACCCCCAGACCCGCGCACATGGAGGAAGAAGGAGGGAATAATACCCGAGGAGTATGAGAAAGCCTACATCTTAGTAAAATGGCACCAGACACAGAAATTCTTTGAGAAGGCCCAAACTCATAAAGGGATATAACTTCGTAAAAAGTAATACTAAAATGCTGTGAAGTATTGTCAAATTGTAAACCATAGTTCACCCTGTAGGTATACAAACTGTGATTGTCACTTTGTATATATTTGTTTAACAAATGTCACTATTAAATAATATAAATTATAACGAAGTCAAAACCACGTTCGTGCGCAAAAGGTCTTGTCCGTGCGCAAAAGGTACAAGGCAAATGGCCCACACGTGCGCAAAGACATAAGATACGTAATACAGTCCGTGCGCAAAAATCAACTACCATAAAAGATAAACTACTAGATATCTTGCACGTAAATAGAAACAATTAATCAAAATGTGTATTTATGATGTCAAAACTAATACGTAAGCAAACCAGTAGGCAAAGGCTTGATTGTTAACTAAGGGTAATTTTAAATCAGGTGGTAATAAAACATTAAATCCCATTAATGATATTACCTTCCTTGTCTAAATGGAATAATATATCTAAATGATAATAAATTAACTCTAAGTGCTCGATACTTTTTCGCCTGATCTGAATTTACCTTAATGGGTGACACACCCAGTACGAAAAATAATTACAATCACACTGTATCATCCATACTTCATCGATAAATCGATGTGTGTGATAAAAATTTTATGTGATAAAAAAAAATGGCAATTTAATTTCAATTTTTTTTTTCAATCACACATTCATTTATTTATCACCTACCAGTGCAATTTAACTACCTATAGATACAGTAATATATAGTACTTTTCATTCGCTACAGTGCAATATAGCAGCAAGTGCAATTTGGAAGTATTTCTCGTAGCGAGCGAGTATACCACTCATTAATGTCTGATACTCTCCACGACGTTAACTGGTACTGCTTGTGCGGCTAAGCACGTAATTAATTTCCTTGCGATTTACACCGCATAGCTAGGAATTGGGTCAAATTATTTTTTCCAAATTTATTAAGCTGCAACAGTTTCGGTTAGAAATTAATTTTCGGCATACCCATTTTGTTAAAAATGCCCGACTAGGTGAGACCGAAAATAATAGTTGGCGAAATGTGGGTGTCCCTTTCAGGTAGGGGTGCGGTTTATTATTAATTTCTATGACAAAGTAATATTTTGTAACTATCGTTGGAACTCATTAATGATATGAAAAAAGTACCTATCTAATTAAAATTTAATATTTGATATATGTACATTTATTATCTTTACATGTTTACATTTTTTCGTTTGTAGTCATAATATTGAATGTAATTATCTTATACCTATTTACAACATTGTATTCTAATTTACGTTCAACGTCTCTAGTTTTTGATAGGAAAATACCCGGACCTTTGTAAAGCTTTATTAGCTTATTTCCGGGACATCTTAAGATCTATAATCGTTTGACAGTCTAAGTCTAATTTAACCAAAGGTAACATAAATAGCGTTATTGAATTAACTAGACATAGTAAGCCTTCCTGAGGAGCGAAACCTATGCTCGGGCCCTGTCCGTGAGTAGCGGCGCTGCCGTGAAACAAATTACTACACCACAATGGCAACTCTAAAATGCAGTCGATTCGTCAGAAGAAGACTAGACGATGACGATGTCTGTAAGTCGAAAAAAATAAGTAAGCTCATGCGAGTAGTTTCCTAAACTTAATTACATTAATAAGTATATCTATTATCTAGTAGCTTCTAAGACTAGTAGTTGTGTAATGGTATCACTTCATGCAATTTTCGTTGAGAATTGTCAAGGAACTTCTGAGGCCCACTGTACAAGGGTACAACATGCCCACGCCTATGTTTTAATATTAAATGAGATCAGTGAGCACACTCCACTGAAATTTACAACTGAAAACGAAAATAGTACTGTTCTCTAAAAGAGGCCCAGTTGACGGCAATCGACTCGCGCCCATTACAAGAGTCCCCGTAAAAAAATTGACATAGTGTGGGTGATAATACTACTCTGCCTACCCCTGCAGAGCTATACGAGTATGTTAATGTAGGTATCATATATAAAGAAGGCTGAAGTTGCACTCGAATAATTCTACTGAAGTACATTCATCGGGAGCTGATAAGACAAAGCCTTGACCTGTGATTTATCAGAATGACTTGGTTTTTAATTTTTAGTTTAAAAAATATCATTTATGGTTTACATGCTTTCATATTTTTTTATTTACAATATCGGAAACAAGTTTAGACAACGACAAAAGTTGTTTAATACATACATTAACTCACGCCTGTATCCCCGAAAGGGTAGGCAGAGGTGCTAGCACCCACATTTCGCCAGCAATGGTGATCAATGAATTAGTATTAGTACAGTTAATAGTTACTGAACTGGGAAATACAGAATTATTTAAAAAGAAAAGTTACAAGACTAAGTACTGTTTAATAGTAGTAGAATATTCAAAGCTAGTAAGAATCCTATTGTGTGAACTGTTAGGCACTCCTATGACTTTTGTGCGATTCAAAGGAAGCAGGGGAACACGACCCGATTTCCTTCACTCAACGGGATTCCATTTTAGATTTAGACAGCAGTAAAGTTCAACATTTAATGTAATTTTATGTAAGTAATCTCAGTGGTTTGACAATGGTTAACAATTAGTAGAATCGGGTTATGGTCGGGCGCGGGTTGCCATCCATCGCCGTTTACAAAATAGAGAATCTAAGATCTAAGCCAAACATGGATGCGTCCCGGACACAGTTTGTTTAATAATAACCCTTCATGAAATATGTATAGGAAAGATACAACGCAATCATTACAAAGTACGGGACACGGACACGACTCATGCGTCTGCGCATTGCCTGTAACGGCCAGTGGCCTTGTCGTGCCTTACATCTGTTGTCTGGTTTGCACTTTACTAACATACCTTCATAACATTCGAGGTGTCAGGAGAACGCTCCCGAAAACGAAAACCGTTTAAATTGTATTATAGCGTGAATTAGGCTAATAAAAGGGTTTAAAAATAGTGGTACCTGCCAAAAAAATATTCCGATCAAAAAATAATAGCCCAATTTCGTTTTTCGGGAGCGTTCCTCTAACAACCATTTTTTCCCGTGCAGAATCCCCCATGTCGGACTCGAACCGACCAAAAACGCACTTGGGCCACACGTTCTCGAGGGTGAAGTAGCTTTTTGGCATATCTCTCACGGCGTGGCTGACTCTTTTGCCTCTCCTGGCTTGGATGTGAGACTACGGTGTCCACATCTGCCGCCGCGGCTTACTCCTGCAGGCCTGCTATCATGTATGACGGAGGTTGTTTAGTGACCTCCGACGCCCAAATCGCCTCCGCTACTCGCGGGCTGTGCGGGCCCGGAGTCTTCTCCGGATCCACCTTATTCTCGAGAATTACTTGCTCGCAGAAAGAGGCAGCGGCAGCCCACGAGCTCGCGCAAGTCGTCATCGCCGTGAGCAAGGCGGTGAGGGAGAGAATCCCCTAACACCCCTTTTACATTAAAAGATGTATGTATTATGAAAGAAACTTACCACATCCAAATGCCCCTTATAAGCTGCTATCATCAAACATGTGTTGTTATATTTGTTGGCCTTGTGTATATCTGCGCCATGCCTGACGAGGTACTTGACGATGTCGAGCCTCCCATCGAAGCACGCGGCCCTGAGGGGGGTGCTTAACGTCCTCGTCGCATGGTTGACATTGGCACCACCGCGGACTAGCCGCTTCACGATACCGAGATGACCAGCTCCTGCTGCACACCATAATGCTGTGGCTCCTGAAATCAGTACATCTTGTTAGTTAAGAACTTAAGCCGATATCAGACGTTTACTTTTCTGTTCAATTTCGTCACCGGTAGGGCTAACATCGTGATGAGATAATGTCAACATCATGGCATATTGGTCACGTGACATTTTTTTTCAGCGATTCATTGGTCGAAAAGATATCTCAATTTTGTTTTTTTTTATACTACGTAGGTGGCAGACAAGCACACGGCCCACCTGATGGAAAGCGGCCACCGTGGCCTATGAACGTGTGCAACACTAAGGGTGTCACACACGCGCTGCCCACCCTGAAGGGAAAGGGGGAGAGCTGGGAAGGGGTGGGGAGGCTAGGCTAGGTTTGTATTTGTCCGCCATGCTAACTGCTGAACGTAAAAAACGTCTCGACGAAAAATCGACGTTCATCGATATTTGGTACCGATATATAGGTACGATCGATGTTTGTTTAATGTGTTTATATTTATATACAAACACATTAAACAAACAAAATGTATCTACTACAATAAGAAAGTACAGAATTTCACGCAGTGAATAACAGCTCGCGTATCATAAAGGAATTTCAAATTATGTCAGTTTTTACGTTGCTCTATGATGATCGGCCATCGTTAACCTAATAATATTTTAATGTTAAAGTTTATTTGTTAATCATATAAAAGCAGCTGGAACTGGCCCACGGTAATACTGGACGGACTTGGCCGAAATTCCTAAATATTATACTGTACCTAGTACCTACTACTAACTTCTCAGCTCATCATTTTCTGAGACTATTCTCAACTCAGTTGGGGTCGAACTTCTAGTCTAACTAAAATGAGGCTGATTTTCGATATGCCCTCGGACCTCCACAACCAAATTGGTTATATCGAGGACCACTATTAAAAACATTGAAAAAATATCTTTTTGACAAGATTTTAATATAGAGCCTACCTACATTTTGTGAAGAGACTATGCTTGACTGGACACGGACACTAACTTGAAATTTCGATATCACCATTGGTCATTGGACCATTGATTGTGGAGGTCATATGGCAGTCGCTTCACGGAAAATACTCAAGTTCAGCCGCATCACAGTTAGCCTGGAAAGCCGACCCCAACTGAGTTGGGAAAAGGTTCAGAGAATGAAGACTGTGCTTGACTGGGTTCAAGATATATGCTGGGGATTATACAACGAGTATATGGGGCTCTAACAAAGTTCTTCATTGTCCAATTTAGACTCTGTTATGCCTTAGCGAATGGCCTTAACAGACCAGAGACCTTGGAGCATAATCGCGTGAATTTCCGTAAAAATAATTGTATATCATGGAACACAAAGGTTTACGACTAACTTTAAAGTCAGTATAGATAAGTACGATTAATTCACATATCTATATTTTTTTAGGAAATTTCAATTTTTCCTGTTGCGTACTTCACACTTAAATGCACTTTTTTAAACGTCATTTATTTATAATTCAATCTAGAGCGGAAATTGTCAGTAATCATCAAGTCAGGCCTTTCGATATATTGCAATATGTACAGCGTATGTACGTCAGTCATATTGCTTACTAGCTGACCCGCGCAAAGATGATGAATACCCAAAAGTAATTAGGCCAGGCAAGTGTGGTCAACTTCGCAGAACATACGTATGAAATTGATGTTGTATTGAAAAAGGGCAGATCAAGATTGCCCAAACCGACGGGCTTACATAGGTTATGAGTTATCATGATGATGACTGCTATAATATAAATAGAACATAAAATATCTACTAACACAGTTATGTTAGTTAAAAAAATTGTCACAAAACAATGACATATAAAGTAAAAATATCAAAGAGCTTCTTGAAATCACTGTTCAATAGTACGGAGATAACGAGTATTTTTTAAGATTATGCTTGTAATCGCAATACTACAGTCTAATGACATTCATAATACTACAGTTTTACTTATTTTATCTGTGTGTTATCGCAAGCTACAAGCTATTTGCAACTGACGAGATCATAACAAAATTCCTCAAAAATTCATTGAAATAAAATGAAAAATGATAATAAATGTAACCGGGAATTAACGCGATCATGGTATAGGTATATACATACCTTTTGCCTGACGTTTCGACCAGGTTACACCGGCCGTGGTCACAGGCTGACTGGCTCAGCTGCGCACGCCCTCCGTCGTCGAGTCCGTGAGGTAGCCGGTTGTTCACCTACCCGCACATTTTCGACATTTTGTAGATTATTTCTTCGCCAGGTACCGTCACATACCACACTCACAGGGTCCCTATTCTCTAAGCAAACGGCTCGGTGTCTATCCGACGGCGCAGAAAAGCGAGGTAGCAAGTTTTTTATCACTGGATTCCATGTCGCAGATAACTAGAGACCGTCTTCCCGATTGAAATTATTGTACTTCTTAATTTCAATAGCTTCACGTACAGCTCTTGAATAGAAGTGACGTTCGGTGGAGAGGACTTGCGTATTATGGAATTCAATCCAGTGATTCGTGCCCGCTTCTAAAAGGTGTTCTGCAATCGCTGATCTGCTCGTCCGGCGGTTCTTTACAGCTGCAATGTGTTCTTTGACCCTATCAGCTATAGTCCGCTTTGTTTGGCCTATATACGAACTACCGCAGCTGCAATCGATCTTGTAGACCCCTGGCGTCTGAAGCGGCAAGACATCCTTCGGTGTGCCCACGGTGTTGTTTACTTTAATGCCTGGTGTGTAAACTGTCGGGATGGAATACTTTTTTAGCACGGAGCCGATTTTATCCGTTATTCCCCTGACATAAGGCATATACGCTGGCTGTCTGCTCACCTTTGGGTGCCGCCGCCTCAATGTTTGCTGCTTCCGTCTTCCGTTCACATCATATCCGTTACTTTTGAGTACCTCCTGAACATGATCCAGCTCTCGCTCCAGATGTTCAGGGTCGCAGAGATCATACGCTCTATTCTTGAGTGAGGTTATAACGGATTGTAAGTGTCGGGGGTGGTGATGAGACGTGGCGTGTAGGTACCTGTCCGTATGAGTAGGTTTCCGGTACACACAGTGTGACAAGGACCCATCTGATCTCACGGCTACTTTTACATCCAAGAAAGACAGCGACCTATCCTTCTCCATTTCATACGTAAACCTCATCTTGGGGTGAATGGAGTTGAGATGTTGTATATACTGATCTACTTCCTGTACACTTCCTTTCACGATACTGAAGATATCGTCGACGTATCGCTTCCAAAGTCTGATGGTCTTGGGGCCGAGACTCAGAGCCTTCTCTTCAAAATGTTCCATACAGATGTTGGCAAGTACCGGGGCTACAGGACTTCCCATTGCGACACCATCTATCTGAAGGTAATGTTGGCCTTGGAACAGAAAGTAGTTGCCGTCTAGACAGTGTTCAAGTAGATCAATATAGTTAAACGGTAGTTCATTGTCGCTCAGTAGGTCTTTCACGATATCCAAACACTCCTTTAAAGGAACGTTGGTAAATAGGGACTCCACGTCAAAGCTCACCATGACGTCATCCGGTTCCAGTTTGAGCTCTTTAATTATTTGTATAAAGTGCCGCGAGTCCTTCACAAAAGACGGTGTTTTTCCTATAAGTGGTTGCAATACTGATGCAACGTGCTTCGCAAGATCATAAGTGGGAGATGATATTTGACTTACGATTGGTCGCAGTGGCACGTTGGGCTTATGTATTTACCTATACCATGATCGCGTTAATTCCCGGTTACATTTATTATCATAATCATGGAACGCGAAAGTTTAAAAGTTAATATAAAATGAAAAAGTTTCAGAAAAAGGTACAAGATATATGTAATGTAATGGATATCGGTAGATAGCTCTCACCATCGCCACAAGATGTATGTATAAGAGAATTTCGAATAATCAAAACCTAATTTCGTGGCTCAGCAGCTGATGGGAAGCGGTCACCGTGGCCTATGGATGTTTGCAACACCAGGGGTGTCACACACGTGCTGCATACCCTGTAGAAACCTTCTAATGCCCTTCTTGAAGAACCGCTATTGTAGTCGCTTGGGAAAACTAGTCATTGTGGCGAAAAGGGGAGACGAAGAGCCCCTATTGCCCCCAACTGTGTGTCTCTTCATTGGTAGATTACGCTTATAATTAATGTGGAAAAGTTTCATTTCTGATTAGCAACGCTTCTTGTATAGTCCATTCAACTGTGTTTGAGATCAAATTTTAAACAAAGAATTCAATGATTTTAATTTTTTTTATCTGAATTAAAAATTGCTGATAACACCGGTTCAATAACTACAGACACTAAAACCCGTGGTATTATAGTATGCTAAAATTATTATGAATTTTTTAGCACGATAACATTGACAGATAGATCTCAATGGAAAGGTTTTGTGTTATCGGTGGGAAGACCCAGAAACCTTTCCTTATCTTCTGCAGTGACAGCACAGAAACTCTCTTAAACTTCATCCCCCTCCCCGTCCCCCCTACATACTCGGCAGCGCGAGTGTGACGTATGTGACATTTGAGTGTTGCAAACGTCCATAGACCACGGTAACCACTTTCCATTAAGTGGTCTGTGTGATTGTTTGCCACCAAGTGGTATAATAAAAATTGAAAAATAATTTCATTGCTATACTATGCAGGGTACTGCTTTTTTTATCGTGCGCAAAATTCCCACGGATGTGGTATTTTGCGCACTCACGGAGGTGACTACGTCGGACTCGAACGGACCAAAGATAGCGTATGGGTCTTTGATTGCCGGAGGTGAAATAATAAAATATGCAGCGTATTGCTGATGATAGACCTCTCCAACAACTATACAACCAACAGACATCTATTGTTTCTTGATCCTGATTCTTTATCTATATATAGTTGGATCTCTTTCACGCCACAGCACCTGATTCTCTGCTTTCCACATTCAGTCTTTCCCTACTACATCTCCTTTTTCAGATATCGACTCCAGAAATAAAAAGCAACTTAATAATAAAACCATACTATATAGTAATACATTAATTCTATGTTTTTCAACTAAAATACAGTCTTTATCAAATCGCTTAACAGGCATATCTTCATACCTATCAAATGTGACCTATATCAACCTTTTTGTGGTGTATTTATCTTTCGTTTCAAGCTCAGTTTAATAAACTATATATTTCACTCATTCATCATTCGCTTATTCGTCCATTATCTACTATTGATACATCTGAATATCATGATCAACCTTTGGAGTCTTCGCACAACTGTTGGGGTCAGCTTTCCAGTCCGTGGGTGGAGCGATTGCGATTTGAATACTATCAACTAACAAAGAAATAATTGCTTATCAAATTAATTTGCTTTTATCGTATTTTAGCCTACGTCTCTTCATCATCAGAAAAAATATTATCGTTAACATATTCTTTGTGTAACATATTCTCTGAACTTTAGACGAAGTGACATTCTATTGGCGAAAACCCCATTGGAATCGCTTAGTAAAGTATAGCATTGACATAAATCTGTAGTAAGACTACAAAATGAATCTTTTTGACTCGAAATATTATATTTTACACCGCAGTTGAAAATGATCCGCATCGATGCGATTTCTTTAAGAGTGACACTTAAGAGGTCCTTTTCTTGATGAAGTCTTGTCGATGTCACTTGTACCCTTATATTTCTCCAGTGTTGATATATTAATCAGTGATTAATTGTCAAAAATAACTAACTCCGAAGTAAAACATGCACGATTTAAAAATAATACCAAGAGAGGCATTCAACTCGCAAGTGCGCACCTTGGTTTTCGTCATCCGCAGATGCACGATGCCAGATTTGATTTAATAATAAACTCAAATAAGTGCGTTTTATTGCACACATATTATAAAAAGCTTTCACAAAATTGCTATGGGTATAAAGTTAATGAAAAGAATAAATAAATACATAAAGCAGGCCCGCAGGCTAACGTGGAACCGGGCGACGCACTATCGATTCAATATAATCGTGGTGGGAAAACCCGGGGCTCTAGACAAAGCGACATTCTATAATTAGCGAAAACTCCAGTGGAATCGCTTAGTTAAGTATGGAATTGACATAAATCTGTAATATGACTACAAAAATTTAATGCAAGTTGCGTCTTTGTGACTCGAAATACTTTATATCACATGTTTTTATTATTAAAACTAGCAAACCCGACGAACTCCGTTTCGCCACCAGACGTGAAAAATGATTTTCCCGCTGTTGAAATTTTTCCTCATTTTTTTTGCTATAAACCTCACGGAGCCCGAGACCTTTCCAATGAATGCAAAACCGTGGAAATCGGTTCGTGCGTTCTGGAGTTATAGTATCAGGAAGGAAACCCCGACTTATTTTTATATAGTAGATTACAGTGTCAAGTAATCTATTGATAGCAAATTGAAAACAGTTAACTTCGATGCGATTCCATCAATATAATGTAAGTTCATCCAGAGCCCTAGGAGGTTATTACCACTTCGACTAACGATTTTAGTACCATATTTTAATAATAAGTATTTTGCCTTTATGGCTAAAAAGTCAGTACGAATTATTTTCCAACCATACTTCTATATATCTGAATCACAAAGGCAAACAACAAACTTCGATAATAAAAGAGAAAGCAACGCTATATTTGAATTAACTTCAGTACGCAAACAAGTTCATGATATTTACGACCGAAAGGAGTGATAAAACACAGACCGATGTATTGTTACGACGCAGGATGGAAATAACAACCTCTAGAATGAATTGAAGGCAGTATTGGACCAATAAAGTTGAATTATTCCATTTTACCCCACTGGTGGGGCAAAATTGAACGCATTTGGAACATGCTATATTTGATGAGGTAGGGGGTAAAGTGGGTCAGTAACAGGTTAATGAACTCAGTGATGACGAAATTGCCAAAAACGGCTGTAAAATGACGCATGTTAATTTATCTGATAACAATAAAACCTGTTTTTGGTAGATACCTTGATGAAGGAATTAAGTGATATCTGTTCTATGACGCAGTCTTTAATCTATAGGTACATATATATGCGGTGTTTAGGGCCTCACTAAGATTCACTTTTAAGCCTATATACGAGGCCCTCGGCACAGGGTCAGATGGGTAGTGAACTACCATGGGTGGCAAAAACTAAAAATTCCTGTACTTTGGATTCTTTTTTAAGCGTGCCGTGTTTAGTATATTTGTTATTATTTATTAATCAGTGCGTTAGATGACACAAAATTTGTTAAATACGGAGTAGCGAGTATAGATAGTTAATAATTACATAATCAAATTGTAATAAGTACGTGTTACAAATACGTTAAATTTAATAAAACATCATTTACAATTCTATTGTCAATGTCAAGTAAAATAACACATTTCCATCTATACCTGCTGTGCTTAGACGCTGATATACCGATCATCTGATTGGGTTACCTATAACGTTTATATCTCAATTAGATGAATAGTATGTCACTTTATAAGGGAATATACAAAGTATACACATAATATAAACTCGTCAACTTATTACTTTCAAAGCGAAAGATCTATATTATGCAATACGATTATAGCTTATTGCATAGCTCCTTTGAATAGTATCGTGACATTATTATAGTCTAATACCTTTCTCATGAACTTTTTGCAACTATCTACAATGCCGTCGGGGCAAGTGCCCAGGGCTCACCGCCTTCTGGGGACCCCCTGAAAGAGAGACAATTTCTCGCACATTAACTTAAGAAAAATCTAGAACCCTAAACTTTCCAAAAGGGCGTCTTGTGTGCCCACGGCCCCTGCCATATGTAAAGACGGCTCTGACTATCTATGTAAAAAAATCCTACAGGAGAACTAATTATCAGACCAACTTTTCAGCTTTATTATTAATAAAACATTTCGTTGACAACTCATATAAAATCGGATTAAACAACGTGAATCATTCGCACGTTCTTTAAAACGATGAAAATGCCTTCCTAATTCCACGTAAAGTTCTAGAAATGGAAAACTTGGCGTCACGTGGAACGCCCGCCATCGAATAAACGTGATCCCCTATATTTACAAGTGGTAGGTGCGAGAGGGATGTAAGATAGTCACCGGCATTACTGTACAACTGTTGAGAAATATTTCTATTATGTAATCTTGCCTGTTGCCTGGATAGGCAGAAGAATATTACGTGATAGCATGGTGTGGTAGAAGTGTCATTTGAAAACCGGCGTTACATATCTGACTTCTGACAAACGATGTGATTTGTTGTCCTTCGAGCATTTTTGGTAATACCTTATAGATTCGGATTTGGTCAACCAAGCCCTTTTGAAAAATTACCCATGTAAAGATTTATTTAAAATAAATGATTCGTTACATTGTTTCGTTCACTCCACACTTCAACATCCATAGTAGCAAAGTTTAAAATTCAATGGTATTTTTTGCCATCTCACTGTAATTCGCTGAATCAGAGAACTGTCAGTGTGCTTGATATCTTTCTTTACTTCTTCTTTATTCAGTTCATATTGGATCATGGGGATTGAAAAATACTAGTTTAGATTTTATTGTCTGGTTTTTTAAATGCATTAAAAAACCAGGCAATAAAATATATGCAGAATTAAGTAGAAAAAACATAAGTGAGCAATAGCCAAGTTAGTTTTTTTTTTATACTACGTAGGTGGCAGACAAGCACACGGCCCACCTGATGGAAAGCGGCCACCGTGGTCTATGAACGTGTGCAACAATTAGTGTGTCAGTTTAAGAGTGTGCTACCATTCTTAACACATTAAGACATACCTATGCCTCGGATAGAACGTTAAAAACTAACGTTTAGATCAGATGGCAGTCGCTTCACAAAAATTATGGAAATGCGGCCTCTTCATACATAAATTGAACATCTAAATCCAACTGGTTTTCAAAAATCGATCACATTATGAATCAATAAACAATTTCATTTCATTTTTTCAATTACAGCGTATCTCTCTCGACGTATTCAAGCTGGAATCTAAACTATTTAACTGGTTAACCGGATAATCGAACACCCTATATCTTTCACAGCAATCGTATACGTTGCGCTTTTAGGCAATAACGGATCACCTCATATTTATCTGAACTCCAAACTGTTTATCTAATAGCTTTATCAGATAAAACACGTTTGTATATTAGAAGGTTGATTTTAAGTAAGCTTTACACGATCCATAGTAATTCGAGAAAGTGAGAACAAACAAGCCATCTGTCCTCTTGATGATAAGAGGGTACCGAGGCCTAAGTGACGACATTTTTCACCATTAAGGATAGGGAGTTATTTTATTCCAGGGGACTAATAAGCTGCTTAAAGATAAATTAATTTCAACTGGTCTCCTACTAAGAGCTGAATGGGCACCTATACATATAAGAGTGAATCTACAACTTCTATTCCAGAGGACGAATTTCAGGAAACTAGTGCTGAGTTCATCAACGGTCTTTGGTAATCGAAGGAAAAGCAATTAACCTTTGACTAAATAAGTACTGTATCACAGACAAAGGCAGATGAAAATCAAACAGATGAATATGTACTATTTTTACAGTTACTTTTTAAGGCCTATACGTGCAACAAGATACCAAAACTGTGTGCTGACCTCATTCCCAGGATAAGAAATTAGCTATATTATGACCCCACAAGAAAACAATACAGATATTAAACCTGTGAACAACATTATTAATCTGAGCAAAGTAATTAAAATTACGAATCGCAATCAAATCGAATACATGTCTCGAATTCGAGCCCAAAGTTAAGTTAATCACAATCTTGCATACTTACACCATAACAGCAATTGATATGTTTAGGTGTAAAATGGTTACCGTAACTTCGATTCACGCCAATCTAATTCACGCCGCGCCTTGCCAGCATAAAACCACCTTCAGACTAGATATAGAAGTCCATAAAAATGGCTATTCGATGAAATGCCACTTTATTGAACTTTTTCATTCATTCATTCAATCATAATCCATCAGTGAAATAGTTCCTTAATGATTTGACGTTCTAGAAATGGACTAAAAATGTCTTCCGAAAATGAATACGCATACCTACACGCTTCTACAAATGAACGGACGCGCAGAAGACTCCATGACTCGCTCAGAGTGTATCATCAGATTGAATCAGATCGTTCTCATATTATATTTATAGACAACATTATTAAGATGTGGTGAATAATTATACTATTATGCATTTCTGAGAAAGATTAATACAACAATAAACAATCCTGTCCACATGGTTTGCCTTACGATGTGTACACTATGAGTGTACAAATTGCGCCAAGAATAAAGTCACACGCGATGCCAAACGTGCAAACCCTTCTACATCCTAAATACTGGGAAACAAAGAGAATTGGGATGTAGCCAAAAAAGTCATGAAACAGTTCAGCGACGATTTTCTGTTTCTTTGTATGTAAACTTTCACCAAAAAGCTATTTATAAATTGGATGAGCTGTTCGACAAAAAGTCGGGAGTCAATGTACGTCGTTGAAGGAGCACGCTGTACGCCTTTGTCTACAGCCCTGACGTAGTATATTGCTTTATTCGAGGAAATTGAACTTGACATTGAAATCAAAATATACTACATTTAAGTGCTTTGAAAATATAAGCTTGAAGGTCGGCAGATGTGATTTCTTTGTTGCGGACAGTTTCATTTATTGTCGTTCTAATTATCATGTTTGTTTAACACTGTTTCGATTTCCCTCTCGTCTATGGCTTTTACAAGTCGTAATACTAGAGACTAAAACAATGATATTTTTAATAGAACATTGAAGTGTTACGATTCCTTCACAGCTAGTTACATTAGTCGTTGTGGATATAATTTGTAGCACAGTTATTTCAATTATTATTGGCGATCGAAAATGAGTGAGCTCTATTACCTATACGATGTGACAGTGCTGTATGAATTTCAATTATTCATTTAGGTCACAAAAAAACGCTTATAAACGTCAGGATTTTTTTTTTTTTACATGTACATTTATGACCAAATTTGCCTGGTTAAATCTGTACATGTAAAAAGTAACATGATTTTAATATATACAATATGTAAAAATTACGTTACTTTGTGACCCAAATGAATAATTCAAATTCATACAGCACTGTAGCATCGTATAACCACTGTCGAACTAACTCTTCTAATACTATTACTACAACTGGAAAATGACTGCAAAATTTAATAACATATCGAACTATTTCGGACCGTTAGGACTTTTAAGCAATTAATAGACACATAAACTGAAATCAACGAACAGCAACGCCACATATTTATTTTTATTTTGACGTTCATAAGTGTTACTTTGTGACCTATATGACTACAGATTTTTAATTTTATGTAACAGTTAAAATACAGGTCTGAGAAGAAAATCACTTTACATACAACACAACTTCGAAGTGATTGTGTGACTTTTTCATACAAGTAAGCATTAAAAAGTCACACACTGTTACCTACCATGTAGCGACTTACATAACAAAGAATTGTAACAAATATTGTGAAAAGTAATAACGCTATTAGAACAATAGATTGCAAAACATGCAACGCTATTATTGCATCTCATTATTATCGATAGGTACCTTGTAATAAAAATATAAGTACCTAGGCGCGAAAAATATGTACAATTATAATTTTATGACTGATTATATAGTATACTTAGTGTTACTATACTGTGTGTATTTTAATAGCAATATCAGCAAGGGAGCCCACCACTATTGTTTTAACAGAATGTATAATGTTCATGAAAGTCTTCATCGAGTAATAATCATTTCCCAAATTCGGTTAGGGTCGGCTTTCTAGCCTAAATAAGCTACATACATTGAAAGAAAAACAATAAACAGATTACATAGAAGAATCGAAGAATCTTCTTCTTTTCTTCTATCTACCTTCACACCACGGCCCAATTTATGAAAATAATAAAAATAAAAATGGCGGATATTTGGCGCCAAAATGCATATTCTCAAAAATCCATTCGTATATATTTTAATTATTACCTAATACTGACCTTCAATAACATACTCGTCAAATTTAACTGTGCCTTCCGTTTCAAGTCTGACTGGTGGCCTGAATTTGTCTAATAATATTCTGACGGCACTCTCCCGACCATGTCGAGCGGCTGCGATCAGAGGTGTACATTTTACTCCATCACTGCAAACATCCTGCAAATAATAAAAGTACTCTTTATCCAGTTTAAGAATAAGTAATGCGTATATTAGAGGCAGTTTCAAATTTGATTCATTGAATGAAGGTAGAAGCTGCTGTTACAGTATAGCATGAAAGAGATAATAGTAATTTTGTTTAGAACGATTTAGGTAGGCAAAGTATAAATGCAGAAGGCAGTTGAACAACTCAATCTAATGACCAGTTAAGTAGGAAAATTAGACTCGCTAGGTGATGCTGTTATCAAGTTAAACGACTTATTCTATGAATCGACGGCATTATTGAGTTGCCATCATTATTTTCACGCCCCGCTTAAAGGACCCGGGACTGTAGGAAGAAGGAAACACATGATTTGGTAAGGAATGCCGACTAACTAGGTAAGAAATATGTCCAACAGTGGGCAGTTATTTGATTTGATAGATCACTGTAAGCCCCGTATTTAAACAATAAATTCGACGACAACGATTACGCAATGTAGACACATTTTATCATTGTAATATTAATTGCTCTGTGATTGTAATTTTTGCACCTTGCCTTTACAGATCTGAACAAAACATAAATAAACTGTAGGGCTTGTTTACGTTATATTCACTGTGGACGTAAGTGTGTCAGTCCAAGATCATCGACATGTCATTAACCCACATCTGGTAATTAAAGACTGGCTTGTGTTAATTTTGCACATTTATCTGATATTCTAGTTTGTTAAAAATGGGTACACTTTCCTAATAATGTTGTTGTTCAAACAGATATTTATTTATTTATAGAAGTAGTTCATCAACGCACTAGTGGAGCTGAAATGTATGGAGCCATCTATCATCCGTCACTTTTATGGGTTAGTAATATGGTTCATATAATTTTGACAACACTTATAGAACAGCAGGATAACTCATGCTCTTATAGATACTTCCTTGAAGTCTAAGGGCTCCCTCTATTCGCGGAGAGAGCCCGAGCATAGGTTTCGCTCTTCGGGAAGGCTTACTGGAGGTATATAGTAAGCCTTTCCGAAGAGCGAAACCTATTCTCGGGCTTTCTCTGTGGCAACTCATGGCAACTCAAAAATGCCGTCGATTCAACAGAAGAAGAAGTCACACTTTAATAGATAAAAAACTCTTTATTATCAGTTTTAACAGTACACATCTGTGCCTATTGGCAAAGGCCCTTTGCAATGCTTTCCACCCCTCTCTGTCTATTGCCAGCCTGGTCCAAGTGTGAACTCAACACTTCGAAACTTTTTATTGTATACCAATAAAAATATGGTAAAGATAAGTAGTACAAGTATTCCATACTTGGTTGGGACTATCCAATTTTTCAGCAATAAAGTTGGCAAGGTATAGTATAGAAGGTGTTAGATATTCGAAATATTCGAAAACAGAAGAGAATAGATGTTGGTCACCTGATAATACACAACTAGTTTACACAGCACAGATAAAGGAAAAAATGCAAGTCACATCATATCAGGTCAAAATAAAAAAGTCACTCCACAGACAAGATGGCAGTTCTTGAAGTTAGAGAGAGATATATGGTAAACAAGGCATGGAAAAAACTGCCCGAGATGTAATATTTTCACAATGCAGTTTGAGAAACATTTGAACGCTCAAGAAATGACTTATGGAGAATAACAGGATATAAGCATTATCAGTTGAATGGACTACTGCCGGATTACTAATAAAAAATAAATGGTACGTAAGTTGTTTGTACCTACAAACATGTGGATCTGCTGAGTAAAGGACAAAGGCTTGCAAGTGTTGGCAAATGACGGAGTAGTAACTCATAAAAACCATATCAGCCAAACCAAGATGTGAAGGAGTAAACAAAACTTGAGCTATAAAAGTCTTGGACCAATACCTGAGATGAGAATAATTTTAATGTAAGCATTCAATTCTAAACCGCTTATCTACAATACATCATCTGTTACATTCCATTAGAGTACAAACATTTAAAATTAAAAAAAAATCAGACCATGAAATGAGAGAGTTCAAAGTATAGTTGACCTCTTTATCAGTAAAAAACGTTTTAACATAACTGAATAGACAATATTTTGTTTAACAAAAGTCACTGGGTGTAATATGCCAATACAATTTAAATTAAATTAAACATATATATTCATCAGTGAAATCAAAACAATCAATAATGAATTACTTACTCCAAGTTAACAAATAATATGGAATTTAAAAAATATTAAAATGAAAATTAATATTTTTATTCAACCTGGAATTCATAAGTGTTACTTGGTAACTGTCATATGTGTTACTTTGTGGAATATATGAATATATGAATAAATGTTTGATTTGATTTAAACATACAAACCGTTACAATAACAAATAATGTATGACAATATGTCACATCTCATAATTCTCACAAAGTTCAAATACTGTGACCATATCAGCTGATCACAAAAGGTGCAAATATGTTAGAGACAGTGTATATATTTTTGAGTCTTTTGGGACCAGGTGTAAAAACTATTTATGAAGATTTGTCAACATGTCTATGTAATACACTTTTGCTCTACTTTGAATAGAGAATCATTACTGCCGTACAAAGCAAAATTAGGCCGACATTTTGGGCTAGTGCCCAAGATGGTCTCTAGGAATTGTTTCCGAATTGTAACCGCCTACTAGATTAGGAGCTCTTGTCAATGTTATCATTAAGGTATTATTTTTTTAACTTTAGGCATTTCAATTTTGGTTTTTTTATTACTTTGTATTATGTTATTTGTATTTACTTATTTATATTTTTTATTGTATTTTTTTAATTGTTTTTGTTCAATTATATTTATTTATTTGTTTCAATTCATTTATTTCTTCATACTTATTTATATTTATTTATAATCAATTGATTTTAGTAACTTTCATATTCTGTTATTGGTTATTAGTAGGTACAAAAAATTTCGCTTTACAAACGTGTAGATTGCAGCAGTGGTTTTACATAATGGGTAATCCACTCAGCCTACAATTATCTTCAAGAGGGAGTTGGAACTCGCTCTCACCCTGCACATGAGTGAGACAGTGCGCCTCCACAACATTTATGTATAGTTTTTACTGCATTCCATTTATATTATTATTGAGTTTTATGTACCCAAGATATTAAATGGTGTCAAAATCACAGGTAGAGAACATAGTAAATTATATTGCTTACTTGTGTTTAATTAAAAAAAATGTATAAACTTTTAGCTAGTAGTGTTCAGTATGACAAAATATAATCTAGACAAGACATGCCTACATCTAAACATTTACATATCACAATTATTTGTTTATCAATGATTATCATTTTTTATTAATAGTTTCAGAACGAAAATTAGCAATCAGCTGATAAGCAAACTCCATTAAAATATTGAACCAAATTCCATCATATTTATTAAGTCATTAACTTCAGTTATGCCTATTTTAATGCTCAAAATGCAAAAAACAATGTCTACATCAATCATTATGAGAATTTTGTAACAAATAGTGGTGCAAGGTTGTATTCTTATGTTGTAATTGATGAATACGATAATTATAACACAGAGCGATAGCAGATTGCGAATATAGTGATTGTCTTGTCGTGAATTTTGTTTTGTAACCCACCCGAACTGAGTCAGGAAAAGAACTTCAACCAAGGTTAATATGACGACCAAAGGCGTTGCGTAGCAAAATCACGTTCCAAGACGCATGAAAAAACAAATTAATAACTCTTACGGTGGTTATAATGCGCAAAAGGTAACGCCGTCAATTTGGACGATAAAAATAGACTAACATCATCCTCGTCAAAACATGTTATGACAAAATTATGTTGATTTTATTTAACCATGAATGGAGTTCATTTAATACTTACACCGTTTAACAGGTCGTCAATTTCATCTGTATTCTTCTCATACAATAAAGCGTACAGGGTTAAAGACATCCCATCTCTGGCAGCAAAAAACACCCGTTCTCTCAAGGTGCTAGTCACATTTTCTAACATCAATTTTTCTTTATCTTCCATTATCTAGGCACTAATAAATATAACGCACAGTTTTGTTACAACACAACACTTTCGTACCTTTCACAGTTTATATATGACGATTTTCTCAAGAACAAGAAACAACTCATCAGAAAACTATATCAGCCTTTTCATGAATGAAACGAAATAATTATGAAAATCTGTCTACTGTCTACTAGTGATGTGATGTTGTGTTAAAATAAAACTACCACAAGTCACACAGTCTAACAAGTGTTTACCAATTTACCGATTTTACCGGTACTTATACATGTAAGCAATGCCAACACTAAGAAACGACTTAATTCAAACTAAAATATTACTTGAAGTAATAATAAATAGATAATTGAATTGAATTTTATAAATATGTAATTCTTCTTAAAAAATAATGATTTGTGAATAATGCAGTATTGCAACAAAAATGCAGTGTAATGAATATTCTTGCCACGTTTTGTCCTAGGTGGAGATTATCAGCCAATCAGAATCAGTTATACACTTTTAAATTTTCCAGAGATTACTTACTTAGATTTCTAGCATGAGGTATTCGATGAGTGGTTCAAAAAGTTTTAACGAATTCTTAATTTATGCTAAAATATATTTTGAAGCGCTTACCTATAACGTGATATCTGACGTTTTTTTGTGATTTGTTTGGTTTTGACGTGTAACCTATTACTTTGATGCTTTCCTCTTTATTTACAAAGAATTGAATAAAAATCTGCTTAGAATCTCACTGAAAATGTCGAGTGGTCAATGGGAAGTTGTTGGAAAAAGCAAGAAGTCGCAGAATGGAAAAGTAAAAACCAAGGAAGACGAAAAGAAGGCCGTAAAAAACGGACCTAAACTTGAGGATGTCGGTAGGTAACTTTAATTTCGGTCACAAATTTCCTCTTGCAGTTAACTATAAGTATAAAACATTTTAAGTTATTTTAAGAAGTACTTTTAATAGGTCTTTGAAATATATTTCATTGCATTTATCTTTCGTATAATTCGTCTCGTATTCGATAGATCGTTGTATGTAGATGTTTAATGCATTTTATGCAATGAAATCAATGCTATTGGAAACAACTGTACTGCTCTCAGCCTGCAGCTACGTCAAGTACCTATATAAATAAGTAAAGTTTATTTCTTGAGACTTTAAAACAAAGTAGATATATTTATTCAATTACTATTTACTATAGGGAATACTAAAGTTAGTATTAGACTTGATTTGAATATATAATGGATCCAGTGAAGGGATGAAGTCATGGGCCCAGTTTTGCCAAAAATGTCTTATTCATAAATGATCATAAATTAAGTTGATTAGTCACCAAATTGAGTATGTGATTACCATTCAAAGTTACGGCCCAAGATCTATTCATAGTAGCAGGTGGACCCTAGGGCCTGAGGTGAGGGTCTCAGATGCAATAAAATTCAGACTCAACATCTTTATAATGATGATGTTATTCAGTAGATAAAAAAGTATTCACAAATAAACTGACACAAGTGAAATATTATTAATTACAACACAAACTAAACCTCTCACATAATCAATTTTATTAATCGAAAATGTTCAGTGTAGTTTTGGCATACCACTTAACTTTTATTATTATAATTAACTTTTGATATCCATGCCTATGATTTCATTCACATGGATATTGTTTTGGTCACAACTTCAGTTCAACTCAACCATTTGCTATCACACAAGTGTGTGTATATAGTCTGAACCAACAATAAAACAAAATGGTGTCAAAATTCTTTGACTTCAACTTTTTGATGGTAACTTAACTTTTATTTAGTTTGCTCTACATTGTACAGCCTTAGCATACCATTAGAAAAAATTATAAGTAGGGTTACTGAAGTGTATATTCTTGTATCTGAACATACAAAAAGTTGAGATAAATAAATAATAAATAAATATTCTAGGACAATCTACATAATGTCACCTAGGTACATAAAGGGCATAGCTTAACTAGTTGGTGTTACAGGTTCTAGAATGCAGATAAATACTGCTACGATATAGTTAGATACATGGTTTTGTGTGAATACAAATATAAAAACATAGAAACACCCAGATTAATGCAAATATTTATATACATGTACACAAATATTTACGCGGAGCGGGAATCAAATCCTCACCCCTACAGTTGCATTGCCACACCATAGAGCTCGTCAAATGATGAGATGAGTAGTCTGTAATTGTAAATATTGTAATACTTGTTATAACAATTCTCCGAGAGCATTGCATAAGTATTAAAATGTTACAGCATATAATTAACATAATTTTAGTTGGTTTATGTTGTAGTAAAATATAATCTCATTCATCTCTTGAAAGTGAAAGTGGCTCATGTATCTGTGAATTTTTTGAAATTAATAGCATCTCGTACAACACATTCACATTACAAGCTAGAAGGGAAAAGTAGAAAGTTGGTATTATTTGCTACCCGCTGTCAGGACAAAACTTTGGTACCCTACCACAACTATGTAAAGGAAATCCGTTGAAACATTTTCTGCCGAACCCAGTGATCACTAAGTGGAACAGTTTGCCCGAACAAGTCATAGAGGCACCCACTGTAAATGTGTTCAAGAACCGACTTGACAGTGTTCTCAGAAGGATACACATGTATCAGCTCACCACTACCACCACCATCTTGAATTAATGATTTTCATTGAAAAATATCTATTTTGTTAATTCAAACTGCAGTACTAGAAACACAACATCCACCTTCACTCTTTATTTACCAGCCACTTAATCCATTTCTCTATCCCTCCACATGGGGAGGTCGTAATTGATTTAACTGGTTTAAATTGTAAATAAGAATTTGTATTTCCACAGTGCCCCATTCTCAAATTAAATCATTTTACTCTGGTATGGAAATTGATGATGAGAGGAAGTCAACTAAGGATCAGAAAAAAGGAGGTGATAAGAAAAAGAAGCAAGATAAAAAAAATGTTGAACCACCAAAACCAAAACCTCCAAAAACTCTTGAGGGTGCATTTGAGATAGTAAGTACCAAGGAACTATCAATAATTGTTTTTGAACATTTGTTAAATATAAACTGTATTAGAACACTCACATTTTGCCCACATGTCCTCATATACTAGACTTCCTTGTTCACCTGAATCTCTAAATTTATTCATGACTAAATAATTTAATTTTACATTGTCAAGGCAACCCTATTATTCTTACCGACCTATCTGTGCACACTGGTCTAAATTAAAAAAAATGCTTTCATTCTGCCTTCTAAAAAAGTTTAATACTAGAGAAAAACCCAATTCGAGATTTAAATTTTAGGCGCTGCGCAAACGTAGACACTTTTGTTTCTTGTGTCAGATACAAGCTACCGATGAATATTTGAATTCTATAGAACAAGTATGAAATCATTCAACTCCCTGCGCATACGTGAGTCCAGTTGCTTCCACTTAACACTATATTCAGGACGATCAAAAAGTGTTCGGTGTCGGTAACTGGAAACTAAAAGTCGTCAGTTGAAGACACAAGCAACATTCACAAATTTCCTACAATAGTACTGAGCTGCGCAAACGAAGGAGGTGCATTCGGTGTGTGGATACAGCAACAGTTTACTGAACCGGCAACTGTGTCCGATTGTCGATACGGGACACAGCAACCACGGTTTCCTGTGGCGGTGTGCTGTGTCGGCAACAAAAGTGTCTACGTTTGCGCAGCGCCTTAACCTACCACTCTAGCTGTAAGGCATTTCAGACCGAACATAAAATAGCATCCTTTTAGGATTTCGAAGTTTTAATTACAGTAATCATAGTAATGTGAGGAACACCTTAATTAGTGCATATTGAGTAATATGAGTAACACCTTGTTTATATTACGGTTGATTAAACTGAATAAGTGGACATGTTATTGAGGAACTACTATTCGTTTCTTACAACTAATTGCGAAAGCGACTTCTAATATAATATTTGTTTCAGATTGATGTAGCTGAACTAGCCAACATAATTACTACAAACAAACTTCGATTCTCAAATGCACCTCTGGTTTGGCTCAAAGAAGTTGCTACCTTCCTTAATTCCAAGACCCAAATAGAAGTAGAGGACCCAACATTCTCTAACTATGATCCGCTGTATCCCTTATCCACTCTCCCTCAGGATATTCGGAACTCTTTGGCGAGTGTATTGCACGATGCAGGGAAAGCGAATGCCCAGTTGTTCTTTGATGTCACTCTTACAGCGCTGAGCAACGACATGAGCAGAGGTTTGTATTAAAATGATACTTATATAAATGGGAGTATGGGCTACACCAAAATCTTTGAGGACCAAACCAAACTCGCTGACAAATTGGTACGCCTTCTATTTGACGAGGCTTAGGGTTTTTCTCGGGACGAAAAGGCCAAGTGGCAAGCTCTCCAGTAAGCACTATAATTAACTGGGTCAGGCTAACTTTGCATAGAGTATCATTCAGTCCTGGAATTCCTTACCGGCGCACGTGTTTCCTTCTTCCTTCAGTCCCGGGTCCTTTAAGCACTGAACGTGTTTGCAATGGTGACCCTCTTTCATGAGACTTTGCCTTCAGCTTTACATTAGGCGAGGTGAAGTCACATTGACGTGCCATAAATAAAAAAAAACATATTATTGAATTCTATATAAAGTGCTGTATGTAGGTATGACTATCCATCAATCAATCAATGCCTTTCGCAGTCCACTACAGGACACAGGCCTCTCCCAATGCCGGAAGACAGATTGGCCAGACAAGCATCCATCACCACGCTTAAGTTGTAGAAGAGTGACTGCCCGCTTTAAATGATTATTTTAATATTACTCCACTGTTTACAAAAGTCTCAAACTATATTTTATGTAGTACAGTTTCCTTTTTCGGTATACCTACATTGTCACATAAAACCCGTGTAAGAAAGCAACAGAGTATACCTAATTTCATCAACTTGTAAGATATAGCAGACTATCATAAAAAGTGCATTTGACATTTTAAATTCGGTAACGCGGTGATGAGGAGGCTGTTGCTCTTTTTACGCTAGTAATAATAACTTTATGACTTAAACATAGGTACTTTGTTTATATAATTAATTTCAATTCTAATAAAAAGTGAAAAAAACTTTACATGAAAAAGATAAAATCTTATATGTAATAAAGTATCATTAGTATGAAGATTATAACGAAGAAGTAAATAATAATATAAATGAACCTGGCACTAATGTTAATGTAGCTACTGACTTTCGTAACTATTGCGATGTGACCTAGATTAAGAAAAGTGGGTATAGTGAAATTACTAGTGCATTCAACGCATCAGCTCAATTATGTAATGCATGATTTGTAATTAATTCCTCTTATACGAGTACAGGGTGAATCACTTTATTTCAACAGCATTTGAACCAAATTAATGTATATTATGTGGCATAAAACCTTTGTGAACTGGACTTTAGCATTGTCAAATTCGAATTATTTCTTGTCTGTGCCTGGCTTGTATCTTTGAGGACAACATTCGCTTATTGGGGAAGTTTTCGCTCCAAATTTACTTGTTAAAAAGTACCGTAGTTAAGTTTCAATAGGTTTTAATTTGTATAGATTTGTTACTATTATACAGGGCGTAAGGCAAACACTTCCGAAGCCCAAGGCCCCTGTTAGTACTCCTTGTACACAACATATTAGCATGAAAAATAATTACGACGAAGCAATTTTTTCTTTAGATTTTTTTTTGCATTGTTTACTCTCCATCGCATCAGTGAAACGTCACTACAAAAAAATAACTGGCGCCATCTTCCGAGTTCATGTTTTTTCATGAAAATTTTGTTTCATTCATCTTTACTAACACGATAGAGAGTGAATAACGCAAGGTATAAAAAAAATAAGCAAAAAAATGATTTCATGCCAATAAAATTCGGCTTAGGGAGTGCTTCCCTTACACCCTGTATATATTATAACCTGAGGTCTTAAATAAAAAACCAGGGACATTTACAAGGTTTAGTTAAAATTTAAACAACTTTTTTTCTAGGTCAATCTGTAAATGGGCACCGGTTGCTTCTGCAAATGTTAGCTCAGGACTACCCAGAGTTCTGTGTAACTTCCATTCAGAAGAGTGCGAGCCTACGGAATTCCTACCAAAATAGGCCTCCAATAGGTCTCTCATTACTCTGGGCGTTCGGTCAAGGTGGCATCAGCGACTTCGCCGTTGGTCTTAAAGGTAAATGTTGATAGTAATGACATTCTGTTTGAGTATACAAAAGACCCCTTTGTGTGCAGATATAGTAAAAATAGGACCCTCAAACCAGAGGCATTACAACCCTCTTATAATTTATATTATTTTAATCTGGTGACAGGAGGTTCTCTGGTTTTATAGCATAATGATTGTTTCGTAGAAGTTCAGCGTGACTGTACTAGATGGCGCTAAATACATATTACAATTTACTTTGCATAAAGTTTGAAACAAAAATCTGACCGAAGGGCAGAAAGGTATGGGCATAGGATGTATGTGTGTATGAAAGTATATTTTCCATGATAATATCTTTGATGAATTATTGGCATTAAAATTAAAAAACAATTACGGCAAAGTAATTTTGTTATCGATGTCGGCATACAGGTGTGTCAAAATTCTACGAAATCGTACTTCCAGGCGACTATAATATAAGGGATTTTTAAGAACAGCATTAAAAGGTTTCGAGGTCTGGGTCGGCAGCACGACTATGACGCCTCTAGTGTTGCATACGTCCATACACCACAGTGACCATTTTCCATCAGGTAGACCATGTACTGGTCTGCTAAGTGATATTAAAAAAAAAACAAAAAGAAAAAAATATCGAACGATGAACGGTCGCCCTGGTATGTATTATATAAAGACTTAAGAGATAACAAATAAGAAACGATTGGAGAGGATTTTGGGTCACTAACTTGCTGATATTACTTATCTCTCGTCAATTTGACACTTCACAAGGTTGAGATAACAATTTCTCCTCTAGAGGTATTTTTATACATCAGAAGCGTTACATTTTAAAATTGGAATCTACATTGTTACTACGTTTTTCTTGATTAATATAAAATTATTGTGTGTTTATGGCGGTAAGAATACAATTGTGAGTATATTCTATTTTCTATATTGCATTTGGATGACCATTTAGGTTTTTAAATGATATTAACCATAGCTCACACTATGCGCCAAGCAACTAATGTTTATATTAAACTAGCTGTTGCCTGCAGCTCCGCCCTCGTGGACTTCTGACCCCGTCCCTGCTGTTCCTAATAAAAACCTTCCTTAAAAAGAATGACTCAAATTGGCCCAGCCTCGAATTTCGCGGTTAATTTTTATTTACATAAATAATTTTGTTGCAGCATGGCAAGACCTATTTCTTCCTATTATTGAATTGAAGAATTATACAAAATACGTGATAGGTTATTTATCTACGCTGCTGGACACCCATGCTAAGATGGACAGCACTAAAGTTAGCCAGGATCAGTTGTTCGCCATGATAGACATGGTGAACAATAAGAGAAATAGCCTGCCAAAGGATCAATCAAGTGACCTTATCAAGCAATTAAGTAAATATAAGGTAAGTGTTGCTATATGAGAAAAATATCTTCTGAATGGTAGAATTGACATGCTACTGCACACACATAGCTACTTGATTCGAAACATGGAATATTTATTAAACAGGCAATACCCTGGCAATAAGACTGTTGATGGACGTATTTTGCCTGTTGTATATTAGTGGTACTTTAGTAAAAAGCAGTCCAATGCGGCGAGGCGCGCTTCCCCTTCCCTCTCAGAGGCTAGATGGTAACAGCAGTGGAGAGCTTTAAAACGTTGATATTCGGCACTCAGTTGCAACTTACACCTTTCTTACATTACTTTATGCATCTAGAAAAACCTGGCGTTTGGCGTTCCCTTAAAACGCAATTGAAATTGACAAGTAGTTTACACGACTGTAGTTTTCTCAACTCTGTAAAAAATGAACCAATCCGCGTCATCCGCCGTCTTGCCGATACTTTTTGAGATCTGCTTATTGGATGTTGAGACGTAAACTCTAGTTTCGGGCAACTCGATTTCTGTTTTCGCTTTCAAATTAGTTGCAGAAACTCGCTACTCTAATTGCCTAGTGTATGAGTCACCATTATAGTCTCTTCAATGCATGATCTATCACCCATGCAAGTGAAGATTCGTGCGACCGACAGCAAAACCCGTAAACCAAAAATTATTGTTGTGAAAAGACCTTTGTCGAACTCTTCGTGGAAATATGCACTAACCAAGCTTATTTTTTCAGGATATTTATTTCAATAGAAGCAATAACAAACTCCAAGTGACCTTCAATCAACTTATGAAAAAGTTACCTAACCAGTACCTCAGTGGGTCCACACTGGACCCTTACCATAGAGTTCTTGTAGACTGTTTAGTAGACTGCTTAGTCAGGGACGACTCCTGCAACGCAACTTGGAGACAACTGTTCCATAGGTGCAGTAAACAATCCGCCACTCTTATAGACTATATTGGTAAGCTATTTTAATTACTAAGCCATCCTTCATGAGTGATAGGACTGACGGGTCAGTAGTCTTAGCACGAAATACTATCGAATTCGTAATGTAAAGGTATCGACCGAACAGAGCATTGCGATTGGCGGGCTACACACGCACGCAGGTTCACAAGAGGCAGACTGCCAATCACAATGCTCCGTTCTCTCGAAACCTTTACATTACGAATTCGATAGTAGTTCATGCTAGTGCTACAGGTCTCTGTAGGAGGAGGTAGCAGCGAGGTGGCAGCTCGACGTATTTCCATGTGCGTCCCTCTTTGAGAAAACGGTTATTTTAATTCTCAAAAACACGTCACGATCGTCAATGTTGGTGGCCAAAGCCGGTCCGTGTCTCAGGGATACCCTTTCTATGGCACACCAGCCTCACAGGCTGTTGTGACAAAAGACCAAGCGGATTTAGTCGGTTCGAGTCCAGCACTAAACATTGCTACGGTAAGGTGAAACCCGAGAGGGATATCCTCACAAATCTGAAATAAAATACAAAGGGCTTATCACTTTATTTTGGCTTGATGGACGTAGGTCTTTCCGTCTCCTATGCGTATTATATCCATATTTTTATTTTTTAAATTTCCCCCTTCCTCAAAAATTCGTCGCTCATAATTTAGTTAGAATATAGTGAGCTCAAGATCTATAATCAAATGATTTCTTGCAGACGCCAACTGGGCAACTATCAGTCTGAAAATAAAGAAAAAATCGTTGAAAAGCACGGTGTTGCAGTACAAAGAAGTGTGCGGGGAAGCATTGAAAGGAAAGAAAAAAGACGAAACTGTTGTGAAGACCAATAAAATATGCCAGGTCAGTAGTTATCACATTTTTAACGAAAAACCTTTTGAATCATTAATCGTTACTCCATGCGTGTAATATCACGTATAATATTATAACGAAGTAGCTGTGGCAAAATGGAGCTCGATAAAAAAATATGGAGCGTCAATTTTTGCATGAAGTTGACAAAAAGAGTACAGGAAGGAGTCTGCAACCAATAGGTATATTCATATGTTGGATACGTCATATTTATTAACTGTCTCCGAACAGGCTGCTGTTCAGTTAAGGGCGAAACAAGAATTGCCCATATTTATGCAAAACGGAGCCGCTTACTACCATTCTACATATTACTGAGTGGTCCTTTCTGCATAAATACGGACAATTTTACTATTTTTTAATGAACGACATGACACCCTAAATGATGTTACAAATACACAACTAAGTCGGTGCTAGCGACGGCGACGATGGATCCGTACAATACGATATTCGTCATATATATTAATATCAATTCAATAGTAAGTATTGTAAAATGGTTTTAACTAGGTTATACCTATGCCGAATGTATGCTTATCAGTATATTGTTATAAAAAAACATATGTTAAAAAAAGCTCCTTTTTGTCAAACAGTCAAACTAAAACTTAAATAATAATACTATGCAAGGTTTGAGCCGATTTCAAAAAGCTCATAACCGTCACCCTAGCAAAAGTAAGCCTATGGGGGCGGTGCGTCATGTTTTCACGCGCTACTATTGACCACACGTAGGGGTCGCATACGAAGGCGATCCTATCTATGTAAAAAAGGCAAAAGCCACCTACTGTGTTTAGTGGCATATTCCGCATACCCAAATTACAAGTCAATACCTACTCTGAGATAATTGGCAGTTAAGTTAAAATATATAAATTTATAGAGGGAATTCAAATATCCATAGGAACAAACATAAACTTTTTCTTTTACTGTTTTTGCGTCTGCATGTAAAATGTTCTATAGGCACTCGAGATCGTACTGGCAGTATTCGTTGAGAACGAAATCTCTGGAAAATATATTAAATTTCCCGGGATTACATATATAAATAAATAAAACTATAAATTATTACATCTTTACAGTGCAATCGATTTTTTTTCTTTGCTCTATGTCCAGTAGTAAAACTATTAACGAATCGATTTGTATAAACTTTCAAACGCCGAAGCGCTGATCAGCAGTGCAATTCCCTAAGTTCACATCGGCGAGCCCAACGTTGCCGCAACGGCGAGCATGACATTTGGTATTCACTAGCATCTACACTTCGATTTTTACTGTCAAAAGCGTCAAATATAAAAGTTTAAAAATTTACGCGGGAATCGTTTCACCTATGGAAAAAGTCATGTTTAATATCGTTTGTTTTATACTTTATTAACTTGCTATAGGTTTGCTTAGCTTGGTATCTCTGCAGGAATAATTATAATAAGAAGCCAGTACTTAAAGAGAAATCTTGAGAAGCGAGGAAAGTGAAGAAAATAAATACCTTTACGAGATACCGGCTAGATAAACATTTACGATATCGCTTTTCGGCAAACCTTCTAAACGTATTAGAAGATGACTTTACATCAAGCAACTCTTTATCTACATACTTAGATGACTGTTTAATATATATAAACAAATCATTTGTTGTGTTGATGGCACCCTAGTGTCCATGGTCCGTTCAAGGAAACTATTGTCCCAAGGGATATCATGACAGGAGAAATGTTCTTATTGTAAGTAAAATGTAGTTTTATTCTAAAGAAAGGAAGGAAAGTATTACTATTTTTCTTGAATACATAACACAATACATAAGTGCATGTGATTTGTTTCAGATTTAGATAGATTACATGTGGATGTCACATTTGGCAATGTGATAGGTATTTTTGTGTTCAATAACACACTGATAAAGGAGTGTTCAGCCTAGATAATCTGAACCATAATAGTGAACAAGTAAGTATACTTACTTGGTAAGATAGTACCTATCTATCTATGTATTCAAACAAAATACAGCAGGGACTAGAAATTTAGTGTTTGTTGCCATCATGATGATAGGATTAGTCACCTAGATTCTGTGTTACGGAGTGCTAAGTATCCAGATAAATAGTAGCATAATTTATCTGTTAAGCCAGACTCTATACCTACCTGTACCAAAGTTAAGCCAGATCCTGTTTAGCTTTTACAATGTGATTGAATAATCAACATCCAGACATCTATACAAACTTTCTTTTTTGCAATATTAGTAGGATAGGAATTAAAACTACACAAAACAAACAACTTACAGTACACACAACATACCTATTTAATACAACAGACATTAATGTAACATAAAATTATTAATAGATATTTATTTTGTCAAAGAATACATGTTCATTTACATACTATTAATATGCATTGAATGTAAGTTTGTGTGCAAACTAATTATAAGAAAAGATATATCTATTCAGACCAAACTTAAATAAAATACAATATTTTTCATATAACATTGAGTCGAGGATAATTTTCTAATAATTTTGTGCGATTTCAGGGGATTCAAGATATTATGCAAGGTCAACTCATGATTATTTATCAACCTGGGTGCTGGAATATGGAGTCATTATAATAAATGCCATTGGCACATGTGATATGCAGTGACAGTTTCAAACTGTGTTGAGGGGGCAATAGGAATATTGAAAGGACGGTTTAGATGCTTATTACTCCACAGTATGGATTAGATTTTTGACATAGCTAATAAAAGATAATTTGCAGATTGTAATATTATATTTTATTTATACACCATAACCTACTACCACTTCAAAATTGAGAAAGTACAGCACAATGTTTCACACCTTAATGAAAAGAATCTGATGAAATTTAGAAAGAATTAAGTAAGTACCTATGTAAATTTATTTATTAATTGCAAAAATTGTATACATATAAACGACAGCATAGGTAACAACACAAGAGTAATTAAAACATAACTGGGGCCTAACCATCATCTCTTAAAAGTACCATTACTTCAATCTTACTTTACTTTCACACTGTGATTCATAGTTGGGTTGTGGTCATCTGCTGGTATTTGTGCTGGATCTTCTAAGTAAAGTTTAAATTTTAAAAAATTGAATAAGTGTCTATATAAATGTAACCACTACAGCAAGAGATACTGTTTGACCCATTTTAACCAAATAAAATTACAACACTAGTATGCTGAGTACCCTGATGGACTCGGTTGATCTGAATCAAACTATGGAAATAAAGTAAAATTAAAAAAATATTACTTTTAAGAGGTGGTAGTTAAGCCCCTGAACATACGAAAACTATTTGACCCATAGACACTGAACTTAATATGCAGATAACTGAATTCCGTTTAGGTGCATGTTTATATTCTTCACTGATTTCTTCATCTAATGATTGCTTGGAAGCACCACAGTGCGATAAGGCTGCCAAATTATATCAAACTCCTATTGTTCTTGATATACAATAAAGAGTACATATAATGTTAATTCTCCGTCAATTGTCTGCTATAACATTGATTCGCTGACCTTCATGAAGACTGTAAACGTTTTTTGTTGATTTATCATGAGCTGTTCGCTCACCATATCTTTTTATCAATGGCTTCTGCAGCAGAATTGCTAAAATATAGCGGTCGAAGACGATAATATGATTAATTATGGGCGCTGTATAGGTTATGTTTGTTTTGTTTTGACTTATACGGTTTTTTGACGTTTACGTCACATAGGGCACTCCTAAGACAAGAGGATACGATAACCTCCCGGAGAGTTTTATCTTTGCCCTCTCCGTGGTGATTGGTGGAGTGACGTCATATATCCGAGAGAGACTGGTGGATTTTCAGTCTCGTCGTACAGAGGGTAAAATTAAGACTATGATTGGTCAAGAGACGTCCTTCGCTCTAGAGAGATTGGTCGAATTCAACACTTCGATTTTTACTGTCAAACTCAAAATAAAAAGTTAAACCATCAATGTTTCATCATTTTCGCTGATTTTCGCAGGCAACCGTATGACTTAGTGAAAAACGTCATATTTTATATAGCCTGTCACAGTTCTTTTTGTTAATTTATGGCTGCATGGATTGCTGTGTATAATATTATTATTAATTACATTAATAGTATTAATTACAAGAAGCCAAAAGAGTGATGTTAAGGAGAAATCTCGTTATGCGACAGCATTGAGGCAAATGGATACTATTTCGCAAGATATGGACTACATTAACATTTAATGCCTGTCTGAAGATCTCAATATTATATTAGAAGATGATTTGACACCATTTTTGACTGTACAAGTACGTTCAAGTGCCTTAAGGAATAGGATAAAGGTACGTACTTACCTATCATAACACAACCTATTACTTAAGTGTAGAAATACAAGATAATGGTATAAAGATAGATCACTTATGTGTAACAACCGTCTACTTGTCGAGCAATTCAGCAAGTAGTTAACGCTCTTAATAATATCTTATGTACTCAAACAAAGTAAAATCAAAATACAGTAGGGACTAGAAATTATAATGTTTGTTGCCATCATGGTAAGCGGATTAGTCACTTGTTTAGCCTTTAGAATGTGATTGAATAATTAACATCCAAACGTCTATAGGTACAAAGTTTCACTTTTACAATATTAGTAGGATAAGACATACAACAAAACAAAACAACTACACAACAACAACATATCATTTATTAAGTACATTAGACAATAAAGTAAATATTGTAGATTTACATACTTACTATTAAAATAAATTGGATGCGTGTGTAAACTATTTAGAAGATAATATATATCTATTCAGACCAAACTTAAACAAAATACAATATTTTTCATATAACATTAAGTCGAGGATAATTTTCTAATAATTTTGTGTGATTTCAGGGGATTCAAGATATTATGCAAGGTCAACTCATGATTATTTATCAACCTGAGTGCTGGAATATGGAGTCATTATAATAAATGCCATTGGCACATGTGATATGCAGTGACAGTTTCAAACTATGTTGATGTGACAATAGGAATATTGAAAGGACGGTTTAGACACTAATTAGCCTACAGGGTACTACAGTATGGATTAGATTTTTGACATAGCTAATAAAAGATAATTTGCAGATTGTATTATTATTTTTATTTATACACCATAACCTACTGCTACATCAAAATTGAGAAAGTACAGAACAATGTTTCACACCTTAATGAAAAGATTAAAGAATTGTCGGTCCCATTTGCCCTACATGTGTCTATGGATCGATATATCTTGACGGACTCAGATGATCTGATTCACCCTATAGAAATTATACATTTAAGATTGATATAATATTACTTTTAAGAGGTGGTGGTTAAGCCACTGAACATATATTTCATAGATTTTACTATGAAATTATCTAATGATGGTTTGGCCACCGAATTATATCAAACTCGTATTTTTCTTGGCATACAATAAAGAGTATATGTTAATTCTCCGTCAATTGTCTGCCTTAAGACTGTTTCGCTATCCTCCATGAAGACGGTTAACGTTCTTTGTTGATATATCATGAGCTGTTCATTCACCAAGGGTTATCCGATAACTTTGTAGTGCTGTGAAATAAAAATTTAATTAATTTAATTTTACTCAAACCGTGTGGAAGACCATTGAAAATAAATAAAATACATAATACTTACTTTTTTGTTGGAATGTAACATGAACAATAAAAAGTATTGTTTCTTACATTCAGTTGTAAAACTTAAACTTATTAAAGCTTTTTATTAATGGCTTCTGCAGCAGAATTGCTGAAATATAACGGTCGAAGACGGTAATATGATTTTATACATTATTGTATCGGTGAACGGGGCGATGTATAGGTTATATTTGTGGTGTTATTGTTTTGGCTTTGACGTTTAGTTCACTCTGTGACGATGTGTCACTCTATGGCGATTGATGGACAAAACCTTCAGACTGAAATTAAATTTAATAAATCAATAGATGTTTAATTAGAGATTGTTTTCTTTTAGGAACTTAAAAATACTAGTACAATATTTTTGAAATCCACTAAACTATATTTAATGTTTGGACTAGATTTCTAGATTACGGTTTGTTCACTTCCAAAATAAAGTCGCCTCCCTAGTATGAAATTACAGAGGGTAACGTCAATTACTCGTGCGAGATTAGTTAAATGCAATAAGTTAATGAAGAGTATTAATTGTTGTTCAACTTTATTCTTCAGGAACTTGAAAATAATGATACAATAATTTTAAAGGCCACTAAACCATTTTAAACCTTCACTTTGATAAACCGTAATCTACGGTTTTCTTTACAATCTACTTTCAAAACTTCACGACACTAGACCCTATGAAGAGAGTGACGTTTCCTCCCGAGAGACAGATATTGTGATTGGCTGAGTGACGTCATCCGCCCGAGAGAGATTGGTGTATATCAGTCGCCCGAGACCTCGTCGTAGAGAGTGAAAATTTAGAGATTTTGATTGGTCGAGTGACGTCATCCGCCCTAGAGAGATTGGTCGAAACAGTTCGCTCGAGACCACATCTTAGGGAGGATCCAATATCGTGTTGTCATTGGTCTATCTTTAAGACGAGCTCTAGGATATGTTCGCCGGCGGGCACATCGTCGAACTGACACTTCGGGAATTGCACTGCAGCGCTCGAATATTTAGTACCGTACTGTGCCGAAGCACTGATCAGGATAACGGTCACCTTGCGCGGTTTTCATTATATTTTGATATTAAATGCTTTTAAACAAGGTTCAAATTGCTGTTTTATTGAACCTTATAAAATGAAGGAACTTTTACAAGTTTCACTCTTTGAGTGAAGTTATTCTAAGAACAGTAAGAACTATAATGACCATTTCAAATTTGGTCACCGTTGCGTTACTGTGTGTGCTGTAAGTGATTACAATTTTGGGATTTTTTTTGGAAATTTCTACAAAAAGGTAAGATATTGTTACTTTTTATTATTCTTGAATGTACTACTGATATTAAATCGTATCAATCCTATCTAAATTTGAGTAATAAAACTAAATAATCATTCTTCAAAAGTTACGGTGCAAAGTAACCGTTCTAACGTACTATTATTTTGAACAAATTTATACATTTTCTCTTACATTTTCATTCATGTAGCGTTAAATTTATAATCAAAATATTATTGAGAGTGTAGATTTCAGTCCAAATTTATTTGTAAAGTGGTATTTAGTTAGTAAAAACTTAAATTTTTGTTCGGTTAGCGTATAGCGCACGCACACATATACAGAGCAATATGGCTGCCGCGTGTATGATAGATGAGTTAGATGACAGATGATGACAGTCGCCATCATAATTCTATAGTATGTTGTTTTTTTTATCTAGGGTATCGTGTACTGTGACTTATTCGTTTTTCGAAGTTGGTTTGTAATATATAATCTTCTATATCAATACATAAAATTGTAATAACAGCTATTTGATAAATACGTATGAAATTATAAAGGGCACATATAATTGAAACTAAAAATAGGGATAAAAAACATTTTTATCTGTCTGTTTGTTCCGACTAATCTTAGGAACTGATTTTGATGAGATTTACTGATATTAGATCGGGTAATGTTTTCATATAGATATAGCTCGCGGCCTTGCTCGCGTTGATTTTTGAAATGTTGCATTATTGAAAATCGACACGAAGGAAGTCACGGGCAATTTTATATATGTTTAATTTATTTTTGAAATGCGGCTTGTTCAATACTGATGCACACAAAGAACGCCGCCTTCAAACTACTCTAACATGAAACGATGTCGCCGCGTTTACGATATATATTACGATAAAGCGGTGAAACTTCAAAGAATGCCGACATTTTTAATTAAAGCGAATTTTTTTATACCTTTAATTCATTGCAACTTAACGTTTGGTCTAGGCAGGTAGTCTCTAGTCGTCTCTTGATTTCAAGTGCACATCCATTTTGCTTTACTTATTTTTATAAGTCGGGAAGGTACTTATTTTGTCTTTGCTTATAAGTGTTACCGCCAGGCTTTTGATGTAATAGAATATTACAGTTATTGAAATTGTTTTTAGTTGTACTATGGATTCACTACCCAATTCTGCTGTCGCTGGCCCTAGTGGCGCCGCCGTTATAAGAGGCCTCGGGGTGCATATGACTCCTCAGGGCTCTCTGATGTTAGCCAATGACGACATCCTTTTGGAAAGAACATCCTCTGGCCGAATTCGTGTGAGTATTTTTTCATACTAATATTGTATAGGCATACGTAACTATATCGGTTAGGTTAGGTTAGCTTACGTAAACGTAAGCAGTAAATGTTAGTAGAAAGAAAACTCCTAAATCTCATTTCGATTGAAAATACCTATTCCTTTGCATTGCACCATCATAATAAAGACATAATTTTATTGTAGTCGTGGCGGCCGGAAACTTTAGCAGTGACGACAGCATAGACGTGGTGGACGAGCCGCGAATTAGGCCACGACGTTTATTTGAGCCAAATACACAAAATGCGAGTATATATTTTCTTATATATACCTATTTTTTAATCTATCTGCTTGTCTGGGATACGGGTTCTACAATGTCGTCTTGTTGGTCTATGCATAAATGACAATGCTACTTGCTACTTTTGCGGCATGTAGTTTTTTTTATAATTTCCTAGGCTTATAATCTAGGCTTCAATTCTGATGAATGGAAAAGTAAATATGCCAAAGTCTGCAGGGGCCTTTGCGCATGATTTGGGATGAATATTAATAATAATTTATCTTAACGATTGATGGCACTTGGTAGAATGTATCACTATACATATTGCAAATCAAACACTTGTACTATATTACACTGTTTTGATTTTATTAAAACCTGGCCGGTTTCGCCTTTCGGCATTATCAAAGGTTTGATGACAGTTACTGATAACTGTGTTTTATTTGCAATATGTATTAATAATAATGTTTTTTTTTATTATGTGTTGTGATGGTTTGATTGGTTACATATGATAATAACTTAATAAATTATCGAAATAACTACGGTCAAAATGCCTACGGCCTTAGAATATTTCGATGTGTTGCTATAGTCTAAGGTTTAAAAATACCTGAAGTACGTTTCACAGATTTTTGTAATAAAATCCATTTAGGACTTATTTTTCGTAAGGATCTACCTATTACCAATAGTTTTTGGACAAACTATTCACAACCTTAGTTATTATAATATGTAACCACCCACCCACCAACTGTATACGAAATGTGATGTACTATCAGTACGACAATTGTTTATATTAAGTATTATATTATACCAGCATACCAAACTCACGCCACCTGAACAGATCGGGGAAGGGCGACGGAGGAATCGGGTCTTCACCATTCCACTCAACATGCTTATGTAAATAAATTTCATATATTTTTAGGACCTTATTTGTATAACAAGTTATATAAGAAATTAACCATCAGTAATTTAAATTATAGAGACTGCAAAGTTTTGGTGGCTGTTTACCTAAGAAAACTAGATTACGAGGACACGGAAGAGTTGTTGGAGATTGTAAAGTAAAATTTTTACTGTAAGCATAACGTAAAAGTCTGGACTACTTGTATTATATTATATTATATTAATTAACATTCATTAGTACCAAGATATTTAAAACAAGAACTGAAAAGGTCTGAAACACAGGTTTGTCAGAAACCTAGATCAGGCTGGTCCCGGTTTAATCAAATTGATCTACATCTAACCCAGTATTGTAAACCTGATTATTATAATGATAAAATGTAAAATAGGCGTTAAGTTACAATGTAAATTAACTTATTATAAATTTTATACTCATTGTAATGTGACTGAACTGAAAGAAATAAACATTTTTATTTGAAAAAAAAAAAAAAAAAAAAAAAAAAAAAAAAAAAAAAAAAAAAATTGATGGTTATGCAGTAACTTGTTAACAGTTAATGTTAAATTGATTGCGCGTTTACTAACATTCTGGGTGCATTTTGTATATAAGCTTTTGGTGTGTTGTATCCCTTACAGAATGATGATGACAACATATTCGATAACTCTTTGGCCGAAGCCCTGGCCGTAGACTCCGGGAGCGAGGAGGACGAAGACGAGTATGAGGAGCCGACGTGGGACCAGCTTCTCGCTATACTGTCAGAGGCGGCAGACGCGGCAGAGCCCGAACTAGATACCCATGATCTAGACATGGGGGAATTTATTTGGTCCGCGGACTACAGCACCTATACCGGCAGTAGGGAGACATTTGTAGAAGAGACTGGTCCCAAAATTGACGACATGAATGCTTCTGATATCTTTGAAAAGATTTGGGACCAGCCTCTTCTACAAATGATAGTCGCGGAAACCAACTTATACGCTTGGCAGACCATCGTCCCTCTGTCGGTGTCCGAAACAGGCATCTCTGCCCAATCCCGTCTCAATGATTGGGTAGAGACGTCTGTTTCGGAAATATACCGCTTAATTAGCATTATGATTTTGATGGGAATATGTGTCCGCGGCCAAATAAATGAATATTGGGAAGCTGGAATCATGGGCATGCCCTCGTTCAGGGAAATTATGAGCAAGAACCGCTTCATATTACTGATGCGGTTCTTGCAATTCACCGATAATTATAACATAATAGAGAGAGGTGATGAAAAAAAAATTGTTAAGATACTACCAATTTTAAATTACTTAAATATTAAATTCAAAGCCGTTTACAGCCCTCGCAGAGAGCTTTCGATTGACGAATCGTTGCTGCTTTGGAAGGGGAGACTTAGTTGGATACAGTGTATCCGCACCAAAGCAGCACGATTCGGCATCAAGAGTTATGAACTCTGCGAGGCTGTAAGCGGCTATGTTTTAGAGATTGTTTTATACACCGGTAAAGGGACATCATCGTCACAACCAGTTGGTGGGTTTACTAACTCCACTAGCAAAATTGTGATTAATCTGTTGACGAATTACCTCGATAAGGGGTATACTGTCTATATGGACAATTTTTATAGTTCTGTTGCATTATGTAGGTTTCTCAAGAGAAGGGCTACAGATGTGGTGGGGACATTAAATCGGCGTAGGCAGAACACCCCCAATGATATTAAAAATTTAGATGAGAGGAGGATGTCTCGTGGGGCGGTGGTAGGTAGGCATTGTGGTGACGTTTCAGTAACGTCGTGGAAAGACGTGAAATTGGTCACCACAGTGTCTACCTATCACAACAGTGATGTCTGCGAAGGCCGCCGGGCAGGGCAGGCAATTTTAAAACCAATTGTAGTGTCGGACTACAACAAATCAATGGGCGGTGTGGATCTGAAGGATCAGAAACTATCTTCATACCTGCTGGAGAGAAAACGTGGCATGAAATGGTATATTAAAGTATTCCGGCGGTTATTAAATATAAGTATTTTAAATTCATATATCATACACAAACAGAACACCCAAAACCAGCTCACGCACCGGCAGTTCCGCTATGCCCTGGCGCAGCAATTAATCCATAAATATGGCACGACGTCCGTACCTCGATCGCAACCGCAACCGGTCTCCAATGCCCGATTAGACAAGAGACTAAACCATAATCCGGATCAAAATGTAGTCGATGGGGAACGGACGTCGAGCAGTCAAAACAAATTTAAACGAGGGAGGTGCGTGCGATGCCTGGCTGCAAAAAAACGCACGATGAGTTCCGTCATGTGCAGACATTGCAAAGTATTTTTATGTTTGGGGCAATGTTATGACGATTACCATAATTTAGAAGCACTCTAAATTATGGTGGTCATAATTTTTTTATTTGCATAATATAAACATTTTAAAATTTTAAAGATAATCTACTAAGTTTCTTGCTGGTCTCTTCTCAGTAAATTTAAATACCGAACCAGCGAAAGAATCATTTTCAAATGATGATTTGTCTATTTTTTTTTCCATTAGGCTGTTACCTTTGACATAATAATGTAAAATATTCTGGACGTTCATATGCGCTCCTTTGTGTGCCTAAATTGAATAAATGAAATTGATTCTTTGATTTGCGAAACTGGTGCGTGAGCTTGGTATATTTATTTATTATATTTTATATATTATTATTATATATATTGTATGACATAATATGTAATGTATGTAAAATAAATATTTCATCATATTTATTACAATATTAGTAAGGATAAGGATTTATATATTTATTTTATTTTATTTTTTTGTTTTCATGTCACGTTTTTTCTAGTTGCAAGAATTCTTCAGATCAACCCGCCTTGACTTGTTTACGTTGTTTGTTTTAGGCCTTCTTAGACCATTTCAGAAAATTGTCGGCCACGATTATGTGCCAATTTTAGGGGTAGCCCGGCTATTACTGGTCTCATAATTATTTAAAAGTAGAACCATCATCAACCATCATCAATGATAATTATTTGGTTTTTATATCCTTGCCTATGAGAGCATGCTCGTTTCTGGCACAGTTCTAACCTAACCTAACCTATCCGAGTCACGGTACTCTGTATCGGGGTGTAAACAACTATCTATTCTGGCGCTTCGCCGGCCGCTACCGCGGCACCTTCGCTTCGCTCGCTCGGCTCGCGCTGTAGGGGTCACAGTTCTAACCTAACCTAACCTACCCATTTTTAAAGAACAAAGTAACCCAATCTATATTATTCTAATTGAAATTCTATGCTCTTTATAGTATGCCTAGTCAAATTATACCAAATAATCTGTACTCTAAATGAACGTTATGCTAAATGAAGTTATACAAAATTTTAACTATGCCAAAGGTAATTATGCCAAATGAAATTCTACTATCTTAAATGTATGCCATACTAAATTCGGTCATAAGCACATTATGCCTAAAAATATTTATGTCAAATATTTTTTATGCCTAATAAATGATCGATTAAAGAAGTTTCTGCGAAGTGAGTTATCCCAAATAGGTTTCGGAGTATCAAGTTTCTACCAAATAGACGGCACCCGCCATGGACAGTATATCCCCATCGTCACAATTTTGTTAGTGGTTTTTACAGTGCCTATCCAAATGGCAGTGACGAGTATGACAATTTACCCTGCTCAATGTTAGACAGGTGGAAACTTGGATTCTAACCGTAGCGTCACAAAATATTTTCGAAAACCTAATGTATGTAAGGAAATATATTACAAAATTTGTAAGACTTTGTGATAGGCATGATATAAATACCATCATCATCATTCCCTGAACCTTTTTCCCAACTCAGTTGGGGTCGGCTTTCCAGTCTAACTGTGATGCGGCTGAACTTCGATATTTTCCGTGAAGCGACTGCCATCTGACCTCCACAACCAATGGTCTAATGACCAATGGCGATATCGAAGTTCCAAGTTAGGCTGGCATGATATACCTACCAGACACAAGAAAAATCTGGCAGTTAAGTTTAAATATAGTTTGTTCGTTGTCAAATCTGACTTATTATGTGTATTATGTTTTATTTTATGCCAAATAATTATAAAAATAATAATAATAAATGTATCACATACAATAATAGATATAACGAAATGTTATATATCTATAATATTACATTGTATATGCCTAGAAAAAATACAATATGTAAAATTGTGTGCCATTGCCATTACTAAGGAATAATAAATTTTTTTATACTTTATGAAAGCTTTTATTACAATCACCAATAAAAAAATCATAATAATACGATATCATGTTATATATATTATAATATAATATCCCAAAAGTAACATCCTGTATTCACGCCCTGATCAGGGGCCTTACTCCGAAAAACGAAAATAATCGTATCCGTTGACGTTTCGGTCATTTAGCTACTCCGAAAGTGTTTCGTTTTGGATTTCGGATCCGTCTTCGATCGTTTGACATTGAGGTTGTCGATCGTTGTCGGTGAACCTACTCCCAAAATGCATTTGACGTTTTCGTTATCGTTGTTTGACAAGTAATCTTGCGGATTATTACTTGAAATTCAACGACAGCTATATAGCTTTCGTAAGACTTTCGGATTTGAATTTTTATCTACGAAAATGGCGAGATTTTTATTGTTGGACGAAATAATGAAGGAAGAAGCCACTGTGCGAAGCCAAAATCGTATCCGGCTTCTGAAAAAATGTTTTGTCTCTAACTATTAGTAACTATAGATTGACGATGACGAGAGAGTCCACTACACACATACGTACGTTTGATACGTACGTATGTGTGTAGTTTCAAACTTGAAATTGTCAAACTGTCAAAGTACGTATTAAAAACATAAAACAATACCTACTATGGCACAAGGGTTTTTAAGATCGTTTACATTAAATATACGTATAGTTATCACAAAATAAAAGGCCCGTTTTGACAGTTCGCGCCCATAAAGTTCTCAGTTTTTTACCAATTGAAATGTTATGAAGGTTATTACATTTTTCATAGACAGGTACCGCCCACTCGGCTTAGTGCTGTGCATAACGATTTTTATTACGTTGTCCACAGACTATTAATAATCAATTAAAGAAAAAAATATCGAGTAAGATATGTTTTTCAAGCCCGATTTTTATTTAATTAAACTAGTGTTTAGACCGAAATTAATAACTGAACTTCACTGTGTAGTGATCTTTTACTGAAAATTATGAGCTTGGAGCTTAAAGCAGTAAATAATGGCAGCATATTTACTGCTTTAAGCTCTTGCGCATTTCTGTAGAATGACGTGTCTCTGACCAAGAGGCATACGCCTGTCTTCGCCCGTCTTGTAAAGTTGACTGTGCGCCCGCTACGTTTGGTTTTGTTGATTTTTGGATTATTTTTGACTTAGATATTCGAAGAGTCGAGTTGTCTCGGCATCTCCCATACCGGAGATGCCGAGACCACTCGACTCTTCGAATATCTACCGAATTCGAATTCGAATACTGCCACTGCTCCAGTAAAAGGCACACATAGATTTGACTTGTACACTGTACAGTCATGGCACCACCGTTTCTACGGGTCTCTCTGTTTGGCGGGTCGCCTCGCGCCGTCCCCACTGGTCCCATTTGTACCATTACCTCTGCCCGGCTATGCACTTGCTAACCCCTGAACGCAATGCAACCGAGGTTGGATTACTATGAAGGCTTTTCCGCATATATGAGATATATATATGAGTGAATGTTATTATAAAAAAAATTGGTTGCCTGTAAAGTCGGTATACGGGCGAAAGTTTTACGTGACAACGACTTTGAGTGGTAAAATAATTTTAATGTGAATATTCATTCGTCGAGTGGAAGGGACGCGTGCCTTTCACTTTTTATGTCTGTCTCTCTCGCTCTTAGGCGGGCTAACCATGCCCGAGTGGAAGGGACGCGTGCCTCTCACTCGCTCTCATTGTGAGCGCATAACGTGAGCGGAGCGTAACGCAGTTTCTTGAAGTGTCACCCGGCAAGCCAATTTATAAGACGTTGTCACGTCAAAAAAATATGAAATAAAAGCAAATTGACCTTTCATAATAGGTACTGTATCATTTTATAATACCTACAATATCAAAGATTAAGCTAATTTTTCTAATCAGAACTTTAAACCAATGTACTTTATATACATATTCAAATCGATAAACTCCCCATGCAAACTGGATTCGATCAATCGTGAGTATCGAGTACCGAGTCGTTTTGTTACATCACTAGTTATGCCATGATGGCATATGCCAAAACGGGCCTTTTATTTTGTGATTAGTATAAGTCCTTGAAAAATGTCATTTTAGTGATATAAAAGTACTTTTGTAACAATAATCTCATATATTTTTTAATTTGACGCTCTTTTCGTATGAACACAACTATATTTTTTGATTTTTCATTTGTTAACGTTTTTTAGATGTTTAAAATATATTGGACCACACTTTTTATCTAGATTCGATCGTTTGTCTATGGTTCCGAAAACGGCGGAATCCGTCTGTCGTCACCGAAAGGTTTTCGGAGTAACTTTAATGGGCCGTGTTCGGCGACCGTTCGTTCCGATCCGAAACGTTCATGTTCGTTTTTCGGAGTAAGGCCCCAGTGCTTCGGCAGGTTATCGGTCCCGAACGCGGGGCCTTACTCCGAAAAACGAAAATAATCGTATCCGTTGACGTTTCGGTCATTTAGCTACTCCGAAAGTGTTTCGTTTCGGATTTCGGATCCGTCTTCGATCGTTTGACAATGAGGTTGTC